>JAPDNY010000012.1:1950000-10975653 GCA_029375565.1 Gekko gecko | reverse complement strand
GCTCTCACCCATATTTGAGTGCCCTGCTTGGGATTTATTATAGTCACAGTTACATAAAACAAAGGGGGAGAGGTTCTCACTGAACTTGGCATGTGTGACTTTTGAACCTGCTGGATTGCACCCTTTACAGTAGGTCCCAGCCTTTTCCCGCTGGCTTGTCTGCCTCATCTCCACTGGAAGAGGTGCTTTCAAGCTTCCATCGCTCTCTCGCTTGAAGCACCTTGGGATGCTTCATCCAAGCTCCTGGTGGCTTGGGTTTCTTCTCAGATGCCTTGCATTTGTTCGCCTTCTCTTCTCCAGGGTTCTTGTTGAGGGGGCAGTGCCCCAAAGGATCCACATCTCAGACATAGGCCCTGGCACATCTGTTGGTCTCTGATGGCTTCCTTCATCTTGGTTCTCACTACTCGATCAGTCATCGTCTCTGTCACTGCCACTGCTGCCGCCACCCTCATGGGGACCTGGGGCTGACACATCCGCAATAGGTTGGAGTGATTCTCCACTTCACAGGCCACCTGGATCCACCCATTCAATGTCAGTGGGTTGCCTTGGGCCAGGGCCTGATCCAGAATTCCATGGTTCAGGTCCGGCCTGGTAGAATTCAATGAGGACCTCTTATGGGCCACCCCTAGAGCTTAGTGGCATATGTTTTGAATTCCTCGGAGTACTCTTGCACTGAGCGCCCTCCCTGGCACAGGCCCCTCAAGCCTGTGCACGCTCTCCCTAGCTCCAGGGGGTCTTCGTATTGCCGTCGGAGGGCCCACATAAAGGCATTTACATCATGGAGTTCCAGTCCCTGGACATTGTGGAGGCCCATGAACCAGTCGGCCACCCAGTCCCGGAGACAAGACCCAATAAAATCCACACGCTGCTTGTCCGTGGTGAAAGTGAGGCCCCAGTCGCATAAGAACTTGCACACCTGCAGCAGGAAGAATGCTAGCTTCTCTGGCATGCCATCAAATGTCACTTCCAGGGCATCACGGGGCTGCTCTGGAGCTGCCAGGAGTGCAGGAGGTCCATTTGGCCCAACCGGGCCAACAAGAGCACCCGGAGGTGCTGGGGGAGGAAGTAGGGGCATTTGTGGGGGTGCTGGCGGCGCCCTCCCAGTCCCATCAGAGGCCCATTTATGGTTCCAGGACTCTTGTTGGATCACCTCCATGCTGATGCCTGGTATGTCTAACATCATGTTCTGCATCTCTCGCCTTATTTTTTCCACCTCATCTCTGAACTCTCTACGGAGCCGTTCAGCTTTGGTGTCCTCCACAGCCCGGATGCACTCAAGTTCCTCCTGGAATGAGCACCTGTATCACCATTGGGTGCCATCACTTGCAAATATCTCGGACCTTGGGTCAGGCATCAGCAGCCAGGTGGGCTCAGCCCGGAGGGGAGAGGTGCCCATGAGTCTCAGGTCTGCACCCCTCCTTCAGCTCCTCTGAGCTCCACATTTGTCACTGGAGCCACCATGGTCCATTGCTCTAGCGCCAGTTGTAGAGATTTCCCCGTCCTCTCCGCTCATCACGTTAGTGGTGCAGGAGGTTGAGGACAGGGAAAGCTGAGTCCAAACAAACTGTCAAGTTCCTAGTTCAATCAGTTCTCAATGACCAGCCAGTTTATAGAAAGCTAACTTTATTGAGACAGTTGATAGATACTATCCTAGATACATCTATTGTTAGAACTGAAACTAAACATGCACGAAGGCTACAGATATAAGGAATTCAAGTAAAAGCACTAAAGATCAGGACCCAATCACCCCCTGGCATTTCCCCGTCAGAACTAACCGTTAGCTCTTCCCCTTCCCCCCATAGGCATGTAGTCTTACATAGCAAGGGAACAAGAGCACAGACATTTGAGAAGCCAGGACATTTGGCATCGCGAAGGTGACAAGCCCCAGACACTTCAAAGGGAGGAGAGAGAGCCTCCTCTCTGTCAGGTTCAACTGCAAGTAAGTCCAGGCACTCTTCATAAAAGATATGCTTTATTGGAATACAAGTAAGTTGCCCTTGTAAGCAGAGTCATTGTCAGGAATACCCCACCAAGCATAATGGCCTACAGATATAGTATGATGCATAAGCTCTATTAGCGAATGAGATCTGAGCACATGCGCGGGAATACTCCCGGCAGGAGGATACATAATGAACGGGAGATAGGCCCCCTCCCTTCCCACTATCTAAAGCAAGAAATTTTCCACCAGCTGGGAAGTCAAGCCTGTGTCTCTTTTGCTCAAGGACACTAAGATAGCAAGGAGCGGTAGAGAGCTCTCCCACAAGTTCCAGCAAAGCAGACTATGCGCAGGTGTGTCAGCTAATTAAAACAAACAATACAGACACTGTCTAATGCAGACAGGAGAAAATATGGCAGTTGATCTGACATCCTACCCCCCTATGATTACATCATACATTTTAAGGGGACAGTGAAGAATTCCCGGGCTTAAGGGGAAAACGATGATGGAAGTCACATAGTAAACGATCAGCATTGATATTAGAACATTTCACCCATTCTCTGTGTTGCGGACCAAAATGCACCCACTCCACTAAATAATACAGCTGACCACGTTTAAGCTTAGAGTCCAAGATCTTGGAGATTTCATAATGCTCTTCACCATCCACCATGAGGGGTGGCAGTATCGGGACCACAGGACACCATTTTTTAATTTTTTTTTAAAACTTTGTTTTGTTTTGTTTTAAACAAAATTTTTATTGGGATGTGCTCAACATTTTCAACAACGTTACCAATACAAATTGAAGAAATTTCCATCCCATCCACCCCACCCCCCCAATAGGCTTCCAACACTGCTAATAACAAAAAAGTATATATTAGACGGTAATCAAGTTTAGACTTATATCAATCGACAACCAGGTAACACATTTCAAATATATAAAAAACCTAACAACATAGTTTCAAATAAAAGTATAATGCAATCCAGAGTTCACTTCACTTCTCATTCAGTATCCATACAAATCTAGATTATACATTTTCCCTTCATTCTATATTCAGTTTCCATATACAATTTCAAACCTTCCCAGTCTTTTAGATACTGTTCTGCCATTTGTCCATTTAGTTTTTTTGTCATTTTGTCCATTTCCGCTAAAAACAGCAATTTTCTAAACCAGTCATGTATATCCGGCACCTTCTCCGCTTTCCATTGCTGAGCGAAGGCCGTTCTCGCCGACGTAATCATGTACCATAATAATGTCCTTTTTTCCTGTGGAAATTTTTCCATTGTCAAACCTAAGAGAAGAAGCTCCGGACTTCTCTCAATTGGGATTTTTAATATTTTCTGCATCACACAATGTATATTAGACCAGTATACCTTTGCTTTATCACATGACCACCACATATGGTAAAAAGAACCCTCTGTTTTTTTACATTTCCAACACTTATTACTCAAGTTCTTATCCATACTAATATTAGCAATCTTTTTTGGTGTCATATACCACCTGTACATCATCTTGTAGCAATTTTCTTTTACATTAACACAGGTAGACATTTTAAAAGATCTTTTCCACAAAAAACTCCCATGCTTCCATAGAAATTTCTTTGTTCATGTTTATGGCCCATTTTATCATTTGCTCTTTAACAGTTTCATCCAAAGTATATGCAGTCAACAAAGTTTTATACATCTTTGAAATCATTTTTTGCTCTCTTTTCAACCATATATTTTCAAACTCATCATTCTTAGCTCTAAAACCAACCTCTTTACAATCTTTTTTGAAAATATCTCTTATTTGACAATATTGTAACCATCCATATTCAAATTCTAGTTCATTGTTTGGTTTTAAAACATATTTTTCGCCCTCTTTTTGCAACCGTTCTTGGTATTTCAACCAGTCATTGCCTTTATGTTCTGAAAGAGGATGCTGCTGGAACAATCCACAAAGGCCTCTCATCGGAAACTGTATCCTTGTATCTGGTCCATACATCAAACAATGTTCTCCTTACATAATGATGCTTAAACATTGAATCAACTTTATTTTTCCTGTACCAAAGATAGGCATGCCAGCCAAATCTGCAATCGTGCCCCTCAAGAGCCAAAAGTTTTCTATTTTCCAAATTAACCCATTCAGATAACCAAGACATACATACAGCTTCGTGATACAAATGCAAATTCGGGACTTGGAAGCCACCTCTATCTTTAGTATCATACATTATTTTCATTTTAATTCTTGGCTTCTTTCCTGCCCAGATAAATTTAAAGATTTCTCTTTGCCATTTCACCAACACTTTCACATCTTTCACAATTGGTATTGTCTGAAACAAAAACATTAACCTGGGCAGTACATTCATTTTAACAACGGCAATTCTTCCAAGAAGAGATAATCTAAGTTTTCCCCATTTTTCTAAATCACTCTTTATTAAACCCCACAATTTTTCATAATTATTTTTAAACAAATCAATATTTTTCACAGGACACCATTGATTAGGTGGGTGACTCCTTTTGAGTAAGCTGAAATGAAAGATTGGATGAAGATGTTTCAAACTCTTGGGTAACTCTAATTCCACCGTCACAGGATTAATTAGTCTATGGATCTTAAAGGGTCCAATGTACTTCCATGCCAGTTTCCGTGACTTTTGGGGAAGCCTTAGATTCTTAGTTGAAATGTACACAAATTCACCAGGCTGCAGATCCCAACACTCCACCCTTTTTCTGTCAGCCTGGGCTTTATAAGCTGCCTTCGCTGCTTCTAGCACCTCGCAAATGCCTGACCAAGAGTCTTTGAGCTTTTTACACCAGTCAGCAGCTTCCCCTTCCATCCTAGGGTTGGAACTCAGGAAAGGCAAGGGGGCGCTATCATATCCCAAAGCTGCCTTGAAGGGGGAGACCCTAGTAGAGGTATGCCACGTGTTATTGTAGGTAAACTCGGCTAAAGGAAGGAGATCAGCCCAGTCACTCTGTTGGAAATTAGTAAAGCAATGAAGATATTGCTCTAGGACTTGATTCACTCGCTCAGTTTACCCATCCATTTCCGGGTGGTAGGCGCTACTCAGAGCTCTTTCTATTCCCATTAGGGTCATCAATTCCGCCCAAAATTTGGAAACAAATTGCGTTCTGCGGTCGGAAATTATTTTGACCGGCAGCGTGTGTAGCCTCACGACGTGGTGTAGGAATGCCTTTGCCAGAGCACGGGCAGTAGGCAAACCCAGGAAAGGGATAAAATGCGCTTGCCTGGTGAACAAATCCACAACCACCCAAATGACAGTCATTTGTTTGCTAGGTGGCAGGTCTGTGATAAAGTCCATTGAAATGACCTCCCAGGGTCTCCAAGGGGTGGGCAGTGGCTGCAGGAGACCGGGGGGATTGCCCACCCGTGATTTACACATACTAAAAGTTTGGCACGATTGCACAAAGTCTGATAGGTCTTTTCTCATCTGCAGCCACCAAAACCACCGTTGTAGCAAATGTAACGATTTAACAAAACCAAAGTGACCCGCCATTTTGGTTCCATGAACCGTTTGTAACACTTCCCTTCTTAAGGCATCCAGAATGAAAAGTTTTTTGCCTTTATACCAACAACCATTGTCATGGCACTCTAAAGTTCTTCTCATCTGCAGGTCTTGCAATTCTACCTCAGTGATGGCTTTTGCAAATTTCTCTTCCCACAAAGTTTCACCCGGTGGCTGGGGTAGTCCCTGGGGCTGCTGGCTGCGTGTTACTACTGCCCCGCTCAATTGGGATGGTGTGAAGAAAGATTCACGGACCTCCACCCTCCTGCTATCATGCTGGGGAAGGCGGGAGAGCGCATCAGCTAGAGAATTGGACTGGCCCGGGAAATGGAGCAGGGTGAACTGAAATTTGGAAAATAATTCAGCCCACCGGAACTGCTTAGCATTAAGGTTTCGAGGTTTTCGGAGGACCTCAAGGTTTTTGTGATCAGTCCAGACCTCAAAGGGAACTTAGGCCCCTTCTAACCAATGCCACCATGTGGCCAGGGCCAAACGGATCACCCCTGCTTCCTTATCCCACACGGGCCAATTTCTTTCAGTGTCATTAAATTTGCGGGACACATAGGCCAGGGGATGGAGTCACCCATCAGTGCCTTCTTGTAGAATCGCCCCCCCCCCATGGCAGTATCTGAGGCGTCAACTTGAATCACAAATTTTCTTGTTTCATCGGGGTGTGCCAACACCAGCTCAGTGGTAAACAAAGCTTTTAATTGCTCAAACGCCTCTTGGCACTTGGGGCTCCAATCTAACCGTGCCCCAGGTTTGGTGGCCCCTTCCCCATTCCCTTTAGTTTTCAATAAAGCCATCAGAGGTAGGCTGACTTGGGCAAAGTGGGGCAAAAAATGGCGATAGAAATTCGCGAAACTGAGAAAACTTGGCAGCTGCCTACGAGTCTTTGGGGGCTCCCAGTTCAGGACATCCTAGACTTTTGCAAGGTCCATCTCGAGCCCCTTTGGGGATATGTGGTACCCTAGAAAGTCAATGCACATGTGGTGGAACTCACATTTGGAGAGCTTAACAAACAGTTTGTGCTTGAGCAATGTCTGTAGTACCTCTCTCACCAGTTGAATATGGGAATCCAAATTGGGGGAGTACAGCAAAATATCATCCAAGTAAACGACCACCCCTTTGAAGAGGTATTTATGTAGTACTTCATTTATCAAATTCATAAATACTCCTGGAGCTCCCTGGAGCCCGAATGGCATCACCCTGTATTCAAACTGTCCCAGGGGGGTATTGAACGCAGTCTTATATTCATCCCCTTGTCGAATGCGTACACGGAAGTAGGCATCCCTCAAGTCTAGTTTGGAAAACACCTTGCCTTTTGCCACCTCTGCCAACAGGTCCTTAATAAGGGGCATAGGGTATGTGTTGGTTGTGGAGACAGTGTTTAGACCTTGGCAGTCTGTGCACAAACGGAGCCCCCCGTCTTTCTTTTTGCAAAAGAGAAGCGGGGCCGCGAATGGGGAAGACGCTGGTCTAATAAACCCTCTAGCCAGATTCTTGTCAATAAACTTCTGTAACTCTTACTTTTCCATTGGACTCATGGCATAAATTTTTCTTTTAGGCATCTTGTGCCCCGGGAGCAACTCGATTGTACAGTCTGAGTTGTGGTGAGGAGGGAGCTCATCTGCTTCCTCCTCCTCAAACACTCGGGACAAGTCACTGTATTCCATGGGGATCTGCGCCAATTCCTCGGCCGCTAGACAGGCCCTTGGAGGCTCACTGTCGGGGGGTACTCCCCACTCCGGATCCCAGGTATGTTTGGTGCACTTGGGAGAGATGAACCGGATGGTGCCATCCTCCCACAGAATATATGGGTCATGGCCATGGAGCCAGGGGCTACCCAGAACCAGCGGGAACTTGGCCCCTGGTGCTACCACGAAGGGTCGATGCTCCCAATGATCACCTGCCCCCACCCGCAAGGGTACAGTCTCGAAATGGCAAGGCTCTTTCATTGGGGACCCATCCATCAAGGTAAAAACGATGGGCTCTGCCAAGCAGACCACTGCCGCATCCAACCCAGACACAAGGGAGGAGTTGATGAGATCCCTCCCACACCCTGAGTCTATGAGCCCCCACACCCGAATATGTGTCTTCATGGCTGGGTTCATAATTGTCACAGTCACAAAAAAAGGGGGTGGATAGCTGCTTACCAACTTTGGCGCCTCTCGGGCCGGGTCCTGTTGTGCTGCGCCACCTACAACAGGACCTGAGGGGTGAGGGGTGACATGATTGAGGTTTATAAGATTATGAATGGGATTGAGCAGGTTGAGAAAGAAGTACTTTCCTCCCTTTCTCACAATGCAAGAACTCGTGGGCACTCCATGAAATTGCTGAGCAGTTGGGTTAGAACAGATAAAAGGAAATACTTCTTCACCCAAAGAGTGATTAGCATATGGAATTCACTGCCACAGGAGGTGGTGGCAGCTACAAGCATGGATAGTTTCAAGAGGGAATTAGATAAATGTATGGAGCAGAAGTCCATCAGTGGCTATTAGCCACAGGGTATAGATGGGAATTCTCAGTCTGGGGCAGGTGATGCACTCTATTCTTGGTGCTGGAGGGGGCAGCAGAGGGAGGGCTTCTAGTATCCTGGCCCCACTGCTGGACCTCCTGATGGCACCTGGTATATTTTGGCCGGTGTGTGACAGAGTGTTGGACTAGATGGGCCATTGGCCTGATTCAACATTGGCTTCTTTTATGTTCTTATGTTCTTATGTTCTTACCTGCTTGTTTCCCGCCGGCTCCTCATCGCTCGACCCCGGTTCCACATATTCTGCATCGGTAAGCAAGGCTTGGGGGTTCCTCAGTTTGGCAGTTCCCCATTTCCCCGGGGGATCTACGCGGCGCTTGTCACCATCTTGTGTTGGGGTCTTGATGTCCCCCCCCCCCGGGGCAGAAGGTGGCGTAGTGCCATTTCTCCCCACATTTTAGGCATAAGCCTTGTTTCATATGCTGGTCTCTGACCGACATCTTCAGTTGGGGTGGTTTGGGCTTTTGTTGGGACGAAACTGGCGGCTGCCCAGCAGCTATTGCACTATCCAGTCTCATGGTACGGAGCCAGCTTTCCGCTCGCTCGGCCTCCTCCATCCGGCTACGCAGGTGCGCAGTTCCTGGGAGCTCATGACATTGTTCCGAATGTCTGTTGAGAGTTCCAACCGATACTGCGAGCTGTAAACTGCAAAATGCACAGAGGGCCTGACAGCAAGTCCCATTCATTCTCTGGGTTGGAATTACCCTTGTAAAGCTTTAGGAAGTTTATATGGTGCTCCCTGGGTTTGAGGCTCACAGATGAGGCTCTCTGACATAGTGAACAGTTCTTCCTAGGCTGGTTCTAACTTATTAGTTTTGAAAGGTTTTAGGGTCATTACTTGATCTCCTTTATTCTACACACTAGCACGTGTACCAGGATCATACTACTGCTATAGTTTCTCTTGAGCTGGTCAAATTTTCTCTAGCAAGGGCTAAATCTTCTCTCAGGGAATCCTATATATCATCCACATCGTCCAGGACAGAGCTCGGTTCAGACTGTTAGGCCTGTGCTCCTTCCCACTGGCCTCTTACCAAGTCCATGGGCCCACACACCTTTTATCAAAGGAGAAAAGCCAATGGATTCCTCAGGCACCTCACAATACGCAAAAAAAGTTTTTCAAGGAATCATCCCAATTATTAAGGTGCATGTCCACATAGGTTTTAAGTATCTGTCCCAAAATAGCATTGAATCTTTCAGTCACACCATTTATCTCTGGGTGGTAAGCTATAGAAGTGAGGTGTTTGATGCCATGCTTTCCCCACAACATGAAAGCTGACATGTAGTTGCCCCTGTGTCTACTGGGGCTCATGTGGACAAGAGGGCTTCTGGAACTTTGGTCACAAAATCCATAACTGTCAGAATATATTTTTCCTGCATGTGACCCTTTTGTAAAGGGACCCACAATATCTATGGCAGTCCTTAGCAAGGGGTCTCAAGAGGAGGAGGAGTATTTATACCCCACCCTTCACTCAGAGGCTCAGAGTGGCTTACAATCTCCTTCCTCTCCCCACAACAGACACCCTGTGAGGTAGGAGGAGCTGAGAGAGCTCTGAGAGAACTGCTCTTGAGAAAACAGCTCTAAGAGAACTGTGACTGACCCAAGGTCACCCAGCTGGCTACATGTGGAGGATTGGGGAATCAAACCCGGTTCTCCAGATTAGAGTCCACTGCTCTTAACCACTACACCAAACTGGCCTACTTTCTGGCAGGTGGGGCAAGACTGGCAATAGTCACTGGCATTCTGGGCTAAGTTAGGCCAGAAAAAATGTGCAAAAATCTTTCCTTAGTGAGGGCAATCCCTGGCGCCCTGAGAAGGGAGCCTCTTGGGCTAAGACTAAGAGCTTCTCTCTATAAGGAAGGGGCACTAAAAATTGGCTCAAGGTTTCCAATACCTCTTTATGGGAAGAAATTATCTTTACATCAATCCTCTCTTCCTGTTGGAGTATTTTACAAGTTGCTTACATTTCAGTCATTATAAAGTTAACTGATGCTGTTAGTAAAAAGGACATTACGTAGTCTGACCTGTAACCACTTAGAACAGAGATGGATTTTGTGCTGGGAAATTTGCGGGTGTTGTTTATACTAATGAGGTGTTAATTGGCTAATCAGTGTTTAGGTTGCTTTGCATTTTATGGTTGTATTTCCATTCTTTGTTCTGAGCAAGAAGGAACAGGCATTAAGTTCTAGTCTTTCTAATGATAAACATGTAGTCTTTGTAGTTCTTTTGTTTTTATCCAAAAGTTACTCTCCCTTTTAGCCTTTTAGTAAAGCAACTTTTCTTTTAAAGCAAAACACACAGCTTCTGACTCTATTTTTTAAACTCTGTTATGATACCTTATCAAATCAAATAAGTTATGGGAAGCCCAGATCATTCCAGCCACACAGAGAAGGCAGAGAGCCATTTGTGTGTTTGCTTTTGTGTGAAATAAGTTGAATTAGGGCAGAGAGGATCTTTCAAGTTGCCCTCCTCTGGTTGCAGCATCTCTTCCTTTCAAATTCAGATTATATGAGCAGAAGAAGTTTTTCCCTGGTCTGCCTAGCTAGGAGCCTGGAGGAACACACCTTTGTTTGTTTTACACTGTTGCTGAAAGCTGAAACCTCCCAGCCAAGGAGAGAAAGAGGAATTCCTTCTAACTCTGGGTTAACTAAGAATATCTCTTCTCTATATATAATAATTCTGTTTTTGGAGTGGCAACATTTGGAGTGGAGTGGCACTCCCTCAGTGATTGGCAGGTCAGCGGCCAGTCAAGAGTACTCGCATACCATTGGCTGGGTGCTGGGTCTGCTCCTCTTCCCTGCCGACTCTCCCTTTAGCCACTGTGCCCTGTCAGAATTACTGGCAAACAGCTTTCTCTCTTGATGAAGACACTTTTCCTGCTTGCTTCCGGTGTGAGACTAACTGTCCCCTCAGTGGCTGTTGATAGGTGTTATGAAGTGGCAGTTACCTGTGTTTGTAAGATGGCTATGGTTCTTTGTTTAAAATGTTCCACCATAAAGTTTAATTGAGCTGTAGTTCCAGAGAGGGTATCACTCACTGAGTTGATGGGGCTTCCTCATCTGCTGGCCTAAAGTTCCCATCTGCCCCAAGGCCAAAAAGTGTGGGAAAACAGGGACTGTCCCAAGGCAGTCTTTGACCCTGGGAGGCAGCAGAGATTCAGCCACTCCACAGTCAGTGGACTGGGGAATGAATGGAAGTTTCCCTGCTCTCTTGAGCAAGAGAGAGAGGCCAGTGGCTGGTTCAAGGAGAGATCCTATCCTGAGCCCACAACCTCCAGAGATAGAGAGTATTGTGTGTAGGGAAAGAGGATTGCATTTAACCCCTGTTGATTTATACCCTGTTGGTTCATAGTGTCTGCTTACTCCTACAGTGTGTGTGTGCTCCATAACTGTGTAAATAATTAAATAAATTCTTTAATTTGGGATAATAATCTGTGTTGTGCTCTGACCACATTGTCTCCCCTGCTCTGCACAATACCAAAGGGAGGGAGTAGCCCAGGGAAGCAAGGAAAGGCCAGATTCTTGGTTGCCAACTTTCCAGGGATCCCCCAAAGATTGGGGATTCTATCCCCAAATAGGGAGATTTAGCCAGAGGGGTCTCACTGTCCCTCTAAAAAGGCAGTGACGATTCCATGAGTGGTGGCAATGAACTTAAGGAGTGAGATACATCCACGGGATGAGGGTGAGAGGCAAATAGCAAAATTGTAAACTGAAGCCCGTTTCGCCATGGTAGGCAATCAAGCTTGTTCAGACAAAGGAAGGAAACCCTTTGCAGGCCTTTGTTAGGAACTCATTGGGGCCAGTCCTGACTACGGTTGCCAACTCCAAGTAGGGAGATTCCTGAAGATTTTCTGGTAGAGTCTATGCAAGGTAGGGGGTTGGGAGGTGAGAGGCCTCAGCTGAACAGAATGCCATACAGCCTACTTTCCAAAGCAGTTATTTCATCTGGAGGGGAGAGATCTGTTGTCTGGAGTTCAGTTGTGATACTGTCAGGTGATCCTGCCATGACATGGATGGAAGGGAAGGAGAGAGGGATGGACTGGTGTTTCTCACTTGCTGGGACGTGGGGAGGAAAACAGGTTGTCTGGGAAACCCAGATTTACTATGGCTGAGGAGACTGTTATCTCAGCTAATGGCCTTGAGTTCCTGGCACTTTCTTTTCCCGCCCGGGATAGTCTGGTCAACAGTGATTTATGTCTGTAACTACTTTGCCGTGCGTGTGCTTGGTAGCTATTGGTGGGTACGTGGGGGCAGTATGAACATAGTATAATTGGGGGTGTCAGGAATCTCTTGGCATCACTGACAAAGCATTGCTAATGTACCTCTAAGAATTGCTTTCAATAAACGCTATCTTCTTTATGGAGCCTGGTGTTTGACTAACTTTTTGGAGAACTTGACAGATACCTGGTGATCTTCAGGTCCACCTGGAGGTTGGCTGCCCTAGGCATAGCATTTGGCACTTCAGAGCAGGGTCTGCTAGATCCAGGTTCTTGCTGTAGAAGCTGAGTGGGTGATTTTAGACCAGTCTCAGACTTTCAGCCTAACCTACCTCACAGGGTTGTTGTGCAAGCCAAAAGGGAGAGAGGAGAATGATGTAAGCTGCTTTGGTCCCCATCACAGAGAAAGACTACTTTTCTTCCTGGAAAACCATTGTTCCCAATCTCCAGGTGAGAGCTGGAGATCACTCAGAATTACAACTACTCTCCAGATGGCAGAGATCAGTTCCCCTGGAGAAAATGGTGGACTCTGTGGCAGTCAGGGCTTCAGAGCACAGAAAATGGTGGACTCTATGGCAGTCAGGGCTTCGAGCCCAGAAGAGACTGCGTGTGTGTCTGGGGGGGGGGGATGGAAAGCTGAAGAGAGATGGGGAAATAAAGGTAGGTTGATGATTGGCCAATTCCAGGTGGGAAATTCTTGTAGATTTGAGGGATGGAACCTGGAGAGGGTGAGGTTTGAGGAGGGGTGGAACCTCAGACAGGTACAATTTCATAGACTCCACCCTCCCAACCAGCCATTCTCTTCTGGTGAACCACTGTTGCCAATCTCAGGAGAGGGGTGGAAATCACTCAGAATTACAACTGATCTCCAGGAGGGAGCGGGGAGGAGATGCAAAGCTGAAATCAATGGGGCAGATAATGGCAGGTTGATGCTTGGCTGGGAAGGATTGCCAACTGCAGGTTCAGAAATTCCTGGAGATTTGAGGGGTGGAGCCTGGAGAAGATGAGGTTTGAGGAGGGGTGGGACCTCAGACAGGTACAATGCCATAGACTCCACCCTCCAAACCAGCCATTTCTTCCTGGGTAACAATTGTTGCCAATTTCCAGGTAGCAGAGATCAGTTCCTCTGAAGAAAATGGTGGACTCTATGTCATTATACCCTGCTGAGGTAGCCACAGCACATTGACGCTGAGTACCCAAGGCCTTGGTACTCTCCCAGAGCCTCTTTCTAGAGCTCGTTGTATTTATTTCCACAACGGGCCTTATTCCTAGTGCCTACATAAAGGAGACTTCTCTTTGAAGCATCTTTCCAGCCAAAGTGATGTTGGCCAATGACAGAATGGGAACCTCCTCCAGCAGCAATACATTGATATGGGAGCCATGAGTAACATGAAGGTCAACTTGTCTAGTGCCCCAACCTTCCAAATTCCAACCTTAAACTCATAAAAACTACAGATGGTGGGCAGCACATTTTGCCTTACAAATACATGTAGCTTGCAAATACATGTTTTAGAAAAAGATGTGCATGCTCAACCACTAGTGAAACTAGAATTTATGAATAGGTATTGTATTGGAAAAACCCTAATTTTGAATTCTGTTCTAAAATAGAATGCCCCTTACTCGTTGACTGTACCACTGCTAAAGAGATGTGGCAGAAGCTCAGAGATCAGTATGGCCATAATACTGATGGCCAATCACTATTTCTCAGACAACACTTGCGTAATTTTAAAATGAATGAAGGAGAATCAATGTCTGTACATTTAGATAAGGTCATGAAAACAGTGTCTGAACTGAAAGCTTCAGAGGACACCCCATCATCATACAGGGAGATCCTTGTTAGTGTCCTCAACAGTCTTCCGCAGTCTTACCTAAGTCAAATGGCTGTGTTAAAGGCACAGAAAGATCTGACTCTTATATTTGCTATCTTACCTATGGGAAGAAGGGACCAGAAGAGAGTCCTCAGAAACAGCAAACAAAATGTCAGTTTTAAGGGTGCAGCATGGAAAAAGAGGTCTTACATGTTTTCAATGTGACCAAGCAATGTAGATCCAAAGAGACAGAGAAAACCCTTTCAATGAAGCAGTGACACCCAGTGGCCATGTGGAGAATAGCACCAAAAGTAAATTTCAGTCTAAAGGGATAAAGACAAATGGCCATGGAAGAGGAAAGTCATTTAAATATAGAAATAAGTCTGGTGAAAGGCAAATGTTTGCAATTACTGAATCAAATTCAGATCATTAAGCTAACGATGAACAATGTTTTATTGAACTAGGCAAACAAAGAAGGCCCAAACTACTACTACTACTACTACTACTACTACTACCACTACTACTACTATTGTTCCAATTGTTCCAAATACTACAAGTTGAAGGGGAAGCTCTGAATGTTGAGGGATGTTGAAAGTTTAAATGTTGAAAGTTTAAATGTTGAAAGTTTAAAACTTGTTGAAAGTTTTAAATGCAGATCAAGAAATTGTGGAAATTGTACTAAGAGACTGTGCTCTTGTTCCTGTCCTGGCTATGGGGTGGAGACTGCGCTGTTCACCCTCACGGATGACCTCTGGAAGCATATGGATCAAGGCAGGTTGGTGGTGCTGTTGCTTTTAGACCTGACTGCAGTATTCAGCACAGTTGAGTATGATCTACTGACCCACCGCCTTGCCAACACTGCTTTATGGGGGACTGCTTTGCAGAGGCTTTCCTCCTTTCTCTATGGTCAGGGACAGAGGGTGGTGCTAAGGGAGATTATGTCCTTGTGATATCCACTGGAATGCAGGGTACCGCAGAGGGCAATCCTCTCTCCCATCTTATGCAATCCTCTCTCCAATCTTATTTAACATCAATATGTGCCCCCTCACCCAATTGATCCAGGGATTTGGGCTCGGCTGTCATCAATATGCCAATGACACCCAGCTCTGTTGATGGATGACCAGCGGGACTCCCCTCCAGATATCTTGGACCAGGCATTGGCGGCTGTGACTGGATGGTTGCAGCAGAATTGGCTGGAACTGAATCCATCAAAGACGGAGGTCCTGTACCTGAGTCGTGGGGGTTGGGGTTGGGAATCAGGCTCCTGGTCCTTGGTGGGGTGCCACTGGTGCCAGTGCTGGAGGTAAGGAGTCTCAGGGTGATGCTGGATTCCTCACTTGCTATGGGGGCCCAAGTCACTCTGGTTGCCAGATCAGCCTTTTATCAACTAGTTCCCTACCTTGCCCCCCAGGACTTAGCTACAGTGATCCATGCAATGGTCACTTCCAGGCTAGACTACTGTAAGTCACTCTATGCAGGGCTATACTTGAGCCTGATCCAGGAATTGCAGCTAGTGCAGAATGCAGCAGCACGCTTGTTGATGGTGATGCCTGCGTGGGTGCACATTGAACTGGTGTTGCACCAACTGCACTGGCTGCCAATACTGGATCCAGTTCAAGGTTATGGTTTTGACCTTCAAAGCCCTATGCAGCCTAGGACCATCATGTCTGCAGGACTGCCTCTCCCCCCATGAGCCCCAGAGAGCTTTGTGCTCTTCTGATCAACATCTCCTAGTGGTCTCTGGCCTGCTTAGCATCAACCAGGGCAAGGGCTTTTTCGGCCCTTGCCCTGGCCTGGTGGAACATGCTCCAACTTGAGATCAGGGCTCTGACTCTCCCCCCCATGCCCTACTTTTTCTGGAGACCATCTGGACCCTGGAGTTTATTAGGGTAATTATGTTATAATGCATGGGTTCGGTTGATCTGCTATTGTTATTTATTGTTTTATTGTTTTTATTGTCTGCTGATTTTATGTTGTGAGCCACCCTGAGCCCATTTTGGGGGGTAGGGTAGGGTATGCCCTGCCCCTTTGAAATCTTGAGGCAGCCCGAGTCACCTGTGCAAACCTGGACCATCCACAGGGAAGGCATGGAAGTTGAGCGCCATCCTAAATGGAATACTGAACTAATACCCGTATAATGGTTTTATCTGGATGTTTGCACCTTTTAATGTTCTAATGGTTAATTGTTGTTACTTGGTTTTATGACTTTTATCACTTACTGTTATCTCTGTTGTTTTGTCCTGCTGTTAGCCGCCCTGAGCCAGCCATGGCTGGGACAGAGGGGTATAAATATAATAAATAAATAAATAAAATATAAATTAAATAAATAAATAAATAAATATGTCTGTGTATACCTAATTAAAGGTAAAGATCAAGTTTCTGAGAAATTTAAAAACTACATTGCATCTGTGAAAAATAAATTTGACAAAGTTCCAGAGGCTTTATTTACAGGCAATGGAACAGAATACTGTAGCAGTGAGTTCCAAAGCTTTATGGAACAAGAAGGCATTGAACATAAAACTATAGTGCCTTATTCTCCTGAACATAATGGAGCAGCAGAGAGACTTAATAGGACCATAAAAGAAATGGTGCACTCCATACTTATGCAATCTGGACTGTCTGATTCTTGTTGGACTGAAGCTGTTGGCAGATCTGTCTATTTGCATAATAGAGTTCCCTCCAGAGTGACAAGAAAGACTCCTTTCAAGGAGTGGTATAACAAGAAGCCAGCTTTAAAACATATAAAGGCTTTTGGTTCCAGAGCATATGCATATGTACCCAAGGAGAAAAGGGGAAAGCTGGATCCCTGAGCTGAATTTAGTATCTTGGAAGAAGAGGATATAGAATCATAAAACCTAAAACTTATATGGTCAAAGAATGCAGTGTGGTAAATACAGATGAAAGCAGTGTACTGCAAATTCCTAAACAAGCTGAGTCCACAGTGGAACCTAACCGGAACACTGCAGAAGTCTCTTTCAGCGATTTGGCCATTTGGCCACCTGCAGATACCACCAGTGATCAGGCAGGTCCACCTTCACAAGAAAGTACTCAATCAGAAGAGGAAGCAGGAGACCTCAGGCCAAGAGAGCAAGGAGCAACAAAAGGGTACCACCAAGATACGGCATTTGTGCAAGTGTGCAATCTGTAAGGGATCCCTCAAACTGGAAGGAGATGAATCAACTGCCTGCACTAGAGAGAAGCAAATGGATAGAGGCAATGGAGGAAGAATTCAAATCCTTATATGAGAAACAGGTTTTGACACTTTACTAAATTACCTCCTGAAAGGCAAACTGTTGGCTGCAGATGGGTACTCAAGATGAGCGCAATGCAGGTGGGAATGTGGACAAATAAGACGCATTCTTAGTGGCAAAAGGTTTTCCACAAAAAACTGGAACTGACTATTCTGAAACCTTTGCCCCTGTTATAATCCATACCTCTTCTGAGTATAGCTGCCTCAAGAGGTATGCATGTTTAACATTCCAAAATTAAGACAACATTTATTTTTATTTATTTATTTATTTATACTTTCAACTTGATACCCCGCTCGAACCCCCGAAGGGGTCTCTGAGTGGCTTACAGTTACTCAATGAAGAGTTATCTGAAAAGATCTACATAGAACAACCAGAAGATTTTCAAGAGGAAGGAAAAGAGAATCTTGTGTGTAAAATTAAAAAGAACATTTATGGACTTAAACAATTTGCCAAAGCATGGAATGACAACCTGACTACGTTCCTACAGAAGCAAGATTTCCTACAAGGAAAAGTAGAACCATTTCTGTTTTCAAGGCTTAAAGATGGACAATATCAATATGTGCTCACATACATTGCTGACTTGATTATATACTACCAAAAACAAGAGGATGTACAAGAAATAGCTGATGAACTAAATAAAGAAATGGAACAATTGGGAGTATTTTACAAGCATTATCTTGGAATACAAATTGAAAGAGCTGAAGATGGAAGTTTTCTCTTGAACACAAAATTATGGACTTTGTTGCATCTGTAGGAATGAAGGATTCAAAACCCATCAGTACTCAACTTGAACCAGCTTATATCAAAGAGACAGATGGAGAATTGCTTGAAAGTAATCAAGGTTACAGAGAAGCAATTAGCAAACTTCTCTTCTTGAGCACAGTATGTCAACCTGATATTTCTGCTGCAGTTGGAATCTTACGCAGAAAGACCAGTTCACCCAGACATCATGATTGGAAAGCTATAAAAGGACTGGCTAGATATCTCAAAGGAACAGCTGATTACAAATTAAAGATCTCAGCCTCTGACAACCCAAGATTAGTTGGGTTCATGGATGCCAACTGGGGTAAAGATGCAACTGATAGCAAATCAACCAGTGGACCTATTCTTCTATGGAAATAGCATGATCAACTGGACTAGTCAAAAGCAAACAATTGTTGCTGAAGCAGAATGTGTGTCTGCTACAAGTACCTGTAATGAGATAGAATGGATCATTCATCTACTGCAGGAATTTGGCATAGACAAACCTAAGCCAATAATTTTGTTTGAGGACACTCAAACATACATAACCTAATAAGAAGAGCTTTAAACTAAATCCTGTGGGGGAGCAAGACAAAAATGCAAAGCCCAGTATGATGCCAATAGCTGGAGATAAGAACTCTCAAGTTTTGTGGGCAGTGGCACATATGCTAGGAAACATTAACTCACATGTAAATACAGAAATGAAAACCTCAGGGTGCATAAAACAAAGATTCCGATGTCTCTACACTAATGCGCAGACTATAGGAAACAAGCAGGAGGAACCTGAAGTCCTAATTCAGGAAGGGGACTATGACCTAACAGGCCTTACTGAAACTTGGTAGGATGACACAGTTTGAATATTAGGTCTGAGGGGGTATAACTTATTTAAAAGGGACAGACAAGTTAGGAAGAGCGGAGAAATTGCATTATATGTAAAGGAGGTTGTGACGGACTTAAAGATCTGGGACCAGCAGAGAGTAAACACAGAACACTGCTGAGTCACATGACAGAGTGAGGAGGGGGCCATTTAGTTCGGAACCCTCAGTGATTGGCAGATAACAGACAAGAGGTTCCGTTGGGAAGGGGCAGTTGAGGGAAGCTGCAAAGGAGTTTGGTGTGGGCGGCAGAGAGCGGAGAAGTCTGTCAGGGAACTGAAGCTCTCTGTGGAAGAACCTGGTTTACTGAGTTCCTCAGAAGGAAGGGGGACAGTGACCAGACGGTTAAAAACCTAAACACAATAGTGTCATACACCAATGAGACATCACTCCTTGATCTGAGAGAAGTGGTTTAGTGAGGGCTAAGAAAAAGGTCTGAGCTGAGTCAGGAAAACTGGTGGTGGCCAGTTGGACTCAAAAGGGGCCAGAGAACCAAAGCCAAAAGTTAACCACAAAAAAGTGCAGGAGGGTGTGATCATCAGAGGGTGTAGTGAACTATTTAACACCTGTGTAACTGAGGAAAAGAAACAAGCATTCTAACAAAGAGAAACCAAGTTCCACAGTTCAACCTGAAAAACAGAAAATTAACCTCTGTGTAAAAACTTCCATCCCCCCTGTTGTGTTGTTTGTGAATAAAGCCTGTTCAGTTTTTATGTTAGCCAGCTGTGGTGCCTACCTATTTCATTGCCAATACACTTAGCAGTGGTCCTTGTAAATATCCCTGACCCAGAAACAAAACAATTACCCCGAAGAGACATTTGCAAATTTGCTTAGAGAACTGGTCAGAAGAAATCAGTAGCAGCTCTGACCAGGTGCCACACGCAGACCCTCACAGTATTGTATATAGAGAAGGGGCATGTGTCATAGAGGTATATACTTGTGAGGAAATACGTGAATCTGAGCACTGAAGTCCAGTAGAGTATTTCTGAGTAAAAATAAAAGGAGTAAGAAATACTAGTGATTTTATGGTGGGGGTCTGCTATAGACCACCAAGCCAGGCAGAGGATTTGGATGAGACACTCCTAGAACAGATTACAAAGTTCTCAAAGATACAGGACACGGTGGCCATGAGAGATTTCAGTTACCTGGATATCTGTTAGAAGTCCCACTCTGCTAAATATGAAAGGTCCAATATATTCCTGAAGAAAGGCTAGATGGCCATCTGACAGCAATGCGGATTCTGTGAATTTAGGCAGATCATGAGAGGGAGGGCAGGAAAGGTTGCCACAGTGCTTAGTTCTTGTGGCCCTTTCTTACCTGCCCAGGGAAATGCTGATTGCCACTTTGGGGTCAGGAACTTATTATTTTCCAGGCCAGTTTGGTCAGGGATCCTGGAGGGTTTTTGTCATCTTCTGGGCATGGAACAACGGTCACTGGTGATGTGGAGGGGGAGGTATTTGTGAATTTCCTGCATTGTGCAGGGGGTTGGACAAGATGACCCTGGATGTCCCTTCCAACTCTATGATTGTATGATTCTATAAGCACATGCAAAGGTCAAATCACCAAATCAGGCAACAAACATATCACCATCAAATGTCGTCTTGTGAAAGATCTGCAACAACAGGGCTGATTGAAATTGAGTATTGTCCTACCAATGAGATGGTCACAGATTGGGCAGATGGTCACAGGGAGGGCAGGGAGGATTGCCACAGTGCTTAGTTCTTGTGGCCCTTTCTTACACACCCAGGGAAATGCTAATCACCACTTTGGGGTCAGGAAGCAATTTTTCTCCAGGCCAATTTGTCTAGAGATCCTGGAGGTTTTTTGTCATCTTCTGGGCATCTTCTCTCCAGAACTGTGGAGCGTAGACGAAAAAGTGTTTGACATGAGATGCTGGAAAGATTGTGGAGCATGCAATTACCAGCCCAGTAACATCTGGACCCAGACAGTGAGGATAGGTGTATGCATGCCTGCATTATGCAAGATGAGTGGCTCTGTTACAAAGGGCAGAGAGAGGGTGAGACTGGCTGTGGTCTTTCCCAGTTGGAATTGAAACTCATAATTTTTTTATGGATAGCTACCTTCCAAAAGTCTTCCCAGCCCTGGTCTAACTTTGGCAATGGGAAGTTGAATAGGGGTGCTCTCAGATGGCACAATAGGCCAGGTTTCTCCTAGTATCTGCATAGCTGGAGCAATAAAATCTTTGTGTAATGTCTGCACCCAGTGTCTCTCCACCCTTCAGTGGCTTCTCCATTGAGAATAATTTCCTCCTGATGCTTAACAGCACAACATCAGGGCTGGTCGAATGACTTCTCACCCATGAAGATGGGTCCTGCGCATTCAAGTCCTTGCAGACCCCAAAAGAGGATTTACAGTCTTTGAGGTGATCTTTCCCACTAGATGCAACCTGGAAGGTTGGGACTTATTCCTTTTTTGCTTTGGGGGGGCAATCAGATTTGTAATTTCCCATTCTCCCAACAATTAAAATAAGTGCATAGTTCTTCTGGCCCATTCTTGCATGCCCAGAGAAATGCTGATTGCCACTTTGGGGTCAGGAAGCAATTTTTCTCCAGGCCGATTTGGCCCTGGGGATCCTGGAGGCTTTTTGTCATCTTCTGGGTATGGAATGTCATGGCTCCTGTTGACTCCGAGCCCACGGCTCCAGCGGAGGAGCTAAGTGCTGCTGGGGATGAGCTCCCGAGGCCGGACAAACCCACACCTGACAGCATGGAGAGTTTGGAGGCTGCCCCAGCAACAGCTGAGGCAGATTCCTGCCTGGTCAGCACTCCCCCCGATTTGCCTCCACAGGTTTCCTGCTTGCAAGAACAGCACCAATGGGACATGGCAGCCTGGCAGTGAGAGGCACACATGCACCACAGATGCTCGTTCAGCCCTGAGTACTAGCAGGAGCTGGGACGTGCTTGGGGCACACTAATTGCCGGCAGCTTAGTAAGCTATTTAGCCCTCGCCCCCATGCCGGCAAGTCGTGCCAGCAACTAGTCACCTTGACGAAGCTCTGCACCTCCTTGCTCGTGTTCCTGATTCCTGGTTCCTGTCTTGACGTCCTTGGCTCCTTGGCCTCAGCTTGCACCTTGAACCTCTGACTCCCAGACTCTTGACCCTTGGAAACTCTGGCTTCGGGACAACTCTGATGGTTTGTGTTTTGGACTTGGTTTCCCTGGTTGGTTTGTCTGCCTGGCTCTTAACCCTGGACTGCACCTTGACCACCCTGCTTTGCCTTGCATTTTGGGCTTGGTTTTCCCAGTTGTTTGGTTTGCCTGGCTCTTGACCCCAGACTGTGCCTTAACTTCCTCGCTCCTATCTAGCCCCGTATCCCGGCCCATGACAGATTGCTGGCACCGCCTATACACAACACTCATTCCTCTCCATGGACGAAGCAAGCAGAGGCGCGCTTCAGCTGGCTGACTTGGCTACTCAGCTGCAACAACTCACTCAGGTAGTCAGCCACCTGCACACACAGCAGCAAACTACCACCACTGCCGTTCCACCACCCCGATGTCCTATGAACCCTCCCAAGAAATTCAGTGGAGACATGGAGGAGTTCCCAGCATTTCTAGCTCAGTGCAAACTATACATTGAATTAAGACATCCGGACTTCCCAAATGATAAAACAAAGGTTTGCTTCATTGTCAGTTTGTTGAAAGGGCAAGTGACGAAATGAGCTACTGCCCTGCTGGTCTCCTCATCTCCACTCCTGTCGAACTACCAAGGGTTCCTGGCCCATTTCTCAACCACCTATGCAAACCCCCAGCAGGCAGCCACAGCCAACCGCAAAATCCATGCCTTAAAACAAGGCGTCAGTTGCCAATTACTCCACTGAGTTCCAGTTGTTAGCGCAAGACTTGGCTTGGAATTAGGCCACCCTCATGGACCAATATATGGAAGGGTTAGCAGATGAGATCCTAGACAAGCTGGCCCATGTTGACTGACCAAGCACCTTGCAGAACCTGATAACCCTGGGCCTCCGCATAGACAGCCATCTTGAGAGTCGGTGCCAGCACCGAGGCCACACCTTGGCTCTCCCACAACCCATTGTCCATCCCCAAGGTCAAGTCCAGCCAACCACAGCATCCCAGGGAATGAGGGTGAGCCCATGCAAGTAGGGCCTGTATGCCCACGCCTCACCCCAAGTGAGTCTTAGGTAAATCAAGTTCAACAGCCACCTTGTTTATTACTTGCATCACTTTAAATGGTCCTCCCTGGTTGGAGTCCTCATAGATTCTTAGTGGGAAAATACACGGTCACCAGATTGCAGATTCCACTCGGGGGCATGCCACTTGTCAGCTTGGGTTTTGCAGTCTTCTTTGGCCTTGGATAAAGTCTTTTGAATGAGGAACCATTGATCTTTCAAGCCCTGCCGCCAGGTATGAAGGTCCCCCTGTGCTGGCTCAGGCAAAGCCACTGTGGGGAGGGGGGCTCCTTCATATCTATGTACAGCCTTAAAAGCCCTGTGGACCTATGTATTGAATTATTATAGCTGTATTCTGCATAAGAAAGGAGCTCTGCCCAGTTGTCCTGCTGATAATTTGTGAAGCACCCGAGAAACTGTTCAACCACCTGATTAACTCATTCTGCTTGCCCATCTCTTTTTTGGTGGTGAGCAGTATTTATTATTTATTTATTTTATGACATTTATACCCCACCCTCCCCATGAACGTTCTCAGGGCGGCTTACATAAGGCACCAAGTGCATTCAATATACAAGTTACATAATACAAAATACAAATTTAAAACAGCTTAAAATCAGTTCTACGGTTGCACATATAGACTCCTATCATCTTGCGTAACAGGGGGGAAGACTGGGGAGATGGGGAGATGTTACTCCCCAGTGGTCTCTCTCTATAGAGAAGCGGTGGTGTCAGTGGCTGTGGTGGCTCCTACTCATAAGCCTGGCAGAAGAGCTCCGTCTTGCAGGCCCCGCAGAACTGCACAAGGTCCCGCAGGGCCCTGATCTCCTCCGGGAGCTCGTTCCACCAGATAGAAGCCACCACTGAGAAAGACCTGGCCCTTGTTGCCGCAAGCTTGGCCTCTTTAGGGCCAGGGGTCACCAGCCAGTGTTGCAACCCCGACCAAAGTGCTCTTTGGGGATATATGGGGAAATGCGGTTCCTCAGGTATGTTGGACCCTGGCCATATAGGGTTTTAAAGGTAAGCACCAGCACTTTGAAGCGAATCCGGTATACTATAGGCAGCCAGTGCAGCGCTTTCAGCATAGGTCGGATGTGCTCCCGGCCCGGGACGCCCACCAACAACCTGACTGCAGCATTCTGCACCAGCTGTAGCTTCTGGATTTGCAACAAAGGCAGCCCCATGTAGAGAGCGTTGCAGTAGTCTAACCTCGAGGTGACTGTCGCATGGATCACTGTAGCTAGGTCATTGTGGTCAAAGAAAGGGACCAACTGCCGTATCAGCCGAAGATGATAAAAGGCCGCTCTGGCAGTGGATGCCACCTGGGCCTCCATCATTAAGGTGGGGTCCAGGAGCACTCCCAAACTCCTAACCTCCGAAGCTGGCACCAAAGGTGCCCCGTCGAAGGTCGGGAGTACTAAGTACTAAGTCCTTGCTTTATGCCCAGCACCTGTAGGAGTTCCTTCAGGATTTGACTACAAACTGAGAACCCTGGTCAGATATAATCTTGTGGGGCAGTGAATGCAGCCTCACCACGTCATGCATGAAGAGCTTAGCCAGTGCCTTATCCATAGGCAGCTATTTACATGGGATGAAGTGGACTTGCTTGGAAAACAAATCGACCACCACCCAAATCACTGTTTCGCCTTTATTAGGTGGCAGATCTGTGATAACGTCCATGGAGATGATCCACCAGGGGTGATCAGGGGTCTCTAGTGGTCTTAACATTCCCGGAGGTTTCCCAGGTCTCCGCATCCCCATTAGACAAGTTTGGCAAGACCCCACATATTGGGAGATATCTCGCCCACATGTGAGGCCACCAGAATTGTCTCTGAATCAGGTGTAAAGCCATTAAATAGCCATAATGTCCTACTAGCTTACATTCATGTCCAAGGTGGAGGACCTCTCCTTGCAATGCGATGGGCACAAATAGCCTCCCATCCCAGTGCCAGCACCCATTTTCTTTTTGTTGGAGAGAGGTTTCTTTAGCAATTTCCTCCTGGTCTGCATCAGTGAGGGCATTCTTTAATTTACAGATCATCAGCATCTGAGTGCCTCTCCCTGGTGCAGCTGTGCATCATCACCATCACCCAATTGGGAGGGAGTGAACATGGAGTCCACCACCTCCTCCTTTTGGCTTGCATGTTGCAGTGTCAGGTTAAAATCAAGTAGATCCAGTCATTCTTGCACAAAGAAAGGTTTATTGGATTATCTTGCTATAAACCCACAGTAGGAGGTCATTGTCAGGAATGGGGAACAAAGCAAAGCAAGCTGACTTATAGTGTGATGCAATGAAGCGCCTAGCAAATAAAACTTGAGCACTCGCGCGGGAACTCCCGGCGGGAGAAATACTTGATGAGCGGGAGACTACTCCCCCCTCCCCTTGCCTTCCCAGGACTGGAAAATTCTCAGCGAAACAAGAATAGTCCAAAGCCTACATTCAAGGCCACTGTGATAAGGAAAAGCGGCAGGGAAGAAGCTCCCACGTTTCTGCCTGCATACCTACGCAAGCGCATAGCGGGGTAGGGAACATACAACAATGGATTCAGTGAGAAACATCAAATGCATATTTTCTGACATTCTGCCCTTCCCAAAATACCACCCACCCACCACTCAGGAAGGAGAGAACGCGGGCCCCCAGGTTTGTTAGGGTATCGAATGTGAAAGCGTCTCAAATGGTCAGGTGCTTTGATATCTGAAACTTTCACCCATTCCCTATAATGGGGCCCAAAGTGTACCCATTGGACCAGGTACAGGAGTTGTCCACGTAAAATCTTAGAGTCTAGAATTTCCGCAATTTCATAGTGTTCCTCATCGTCAACCATCAGAGGCGGGGGAGGCTCCGACATCGCAGGTTGCCATTTAGTCGGGGGTAACACCGGTTTGAGGAGGCTGTAATGGAAAATTGGATGTATTGCTTTAAGAGATTTTGGCAGATCTAGCTGTACAGTCACTGGATTTATACATCTTAGCACCTTGAAAGGACCAATATATTTCCAAGCCAGTTTTTTGGACTGCTGCGCCAGCTTTAGATTCTTTGTTGACAGATAGACAGAGTCCCCTGGTTTCAGATTCCATCCCCCGGCCCTTTTTTTATCTGCTTGTTTTTTATACTGTGACTTGGCTTCATTCAAAGTCTCAACAATTAGGGGCCAAGAATCGCGGAAAGTTTTACACCATGCTGAAGCTTTCCCCACGTTTTCACCAGGTTTCAAGAAAGGGAGAGGGGGCTGTCATAACCTATGGCAGCTTTGAATGGAGACATCTTTGTTGAAGCGTGCCATGAATTGTTGTATGCAAACTCCGCTAATGGCAGTAAATCAACCCAATTGTCTTGTTGATAATTAGAAAAACATCTTAGATATTGTTCTAATGTCTGGTTTACTCTCTCCGTTTGCCCATCGGTTTCGGGGTGATAGGCAGTACTAAGAGCCCGTTCAATACCCATTAGGGTCATTAGCTCTGACCACAACTTAGAAACAAACTGACTTCCCTATCGGATATTATTTTGAGTGGCAATGTATGTAGCCTGGCAATGTGTTGAAGAAATGCTTTGGCCAAAGCCTTGGCGGTTGGCAAACCTGGGAACGGTATAAAGTGAGCTTGTTTTGAGAACAAGTCCACTACCACCCAAATGACCGTCATATGTCTAGAGGGGGAAGATCAGTAATAAAGTCCATCGAAATTACTTCCCAGGGTCGGCTTGGAGTGGGCAGAGGCTGTAAGAGACCTGGTGGTTTCCCCGGCCTGGCTTTACAACGGTTGCACGTTGGGCATGATTGTATGTAGAGCGATAAATCCTGTTTCATTCGGGGCCACCAAAACCCACGTTGCAGAAGTCTCAATGATTTCACATACCCAAAATGCCCCGCAGACTTTGAGTCATGAACCGTTTGCAACATTTGGGATCGAGTAGCTTCTGGAACAAACATTTTATTTCCCTTAAACCAGCAACCATTTGGATCACATCTCACATCATCCCTGACTTGTAATTCACTTATTTCTTGTGGGGTGATGTCGGTGAGAAATTGTTTTTCCCAGGGGAATGTCTGGATGGGGTTCTTTGATGTTAGTTTGGCTTTACGGGTGACAACCGCACCAACCAGTTGTTCTGGGGTGAACATAGACTCTTGTACTTCCACCCTCTTACAGAAATGTTGGGGAAGACGGGAAAGAGCATCCGCCAAATGATTAGCCTTCCCTGGGAAATGGTGGAGAGTGAATTGGAATTTGGAGAAAAACTCAGCCCACCTGAATTGTTTAGCATTTAGATTACGGGGTTTTCGCAGTACCTCAAGGTTTTTGTGATCAGTCCATATCTCAAAAGGTACTTGGGACCCCTCTAACCAGTGTCTCCAAGTGATCAATGCTAAACGTATAGACGCAGCTTCCTTGTCCCAAATGGGCCAGAATCTTTCGGTATCATTGAATTTTCTTGATACATAAGCTAGAGGTTGTAGTTGTCCCTGAGCGTTCTCTTGCAAAATCACCCCACCCATAGCAGTATCCGATGCGTCTACTTGGACCACAAATTTTTTTGTCTCATCGGGGTGTGCTAAAATCGGCTCAGACGTGAACAGACGTTTTAATTGTTCAAACGCGTCCTGACACTGCGGGGTCCAGTTCAAAGGGGCCCCTGGCACTGAAGCCTTGGATCCCTTCCCCTTAGTCTTTAGAAGTTCAGTGAGGGGAAGGGCAACTTGGGCAAAGTGGGGCAGGAATTGCCGGTAAAAGTTGGCGAAACCGAGAAAACTCTGAAGCTGTCGTCTGGTTTTGGGGGCTCCCACATTACCACATCCTGGACCTTCTTTGGGTCCATTTCCAACCCCTCAGAGGATATGCGGTACCCCAGAAAATCAATACACTCCCGGTGAAATTCACATTTCGAAAGTTTAACAAACAGTTTGTGATCCAATAGCCTTTCCAACACTTTTCGCATGAGAATGGTGTGAGATTGTAAGTCTGGGGTATAGACCAAGATATCATCCAAGTAAACGACCACCCCCTTGAACAAGTAGGGGTGTAGGACCTCATTGATTAAGTTCATGAAGACCCCGGGTGCCCCCTGCAAACCGAACGGCATAACCCGATATTCAAATTGCCCCAGCGGGGTGTTAAATGCGGTCTTGTATTCATCCCCCTCTCTGATGCGAACTCGAAAATAGGCATCTCTCAAATCCAGTTTAGAAAACACTTTCCCTTTTGCCACCTCTGCCAATAAGTCTTTGATAAGAGGCATCGGGTAGGCATTGGTTGCAGACACTGCGTTAAGTCCCCGGTAATCCGTGCATAGTCTGAGCCCCCCATCTTTTTTTTTACAAAACAACACGGGTGCTGCGAAAGGGGATGAAGCTGGCCTAATAAATCCACGAGCCAGGTTTTTATCAATAAAGCGGCGCAGTTCTTCCTTCTCACTGGGACTCATGGCATAAATTTTCCCTTTTGGCAATTTCTGTCCCGGAAGAATTTCAATAGCGCAGTCAGAGTTACGGTGGGGGGTAGTTCATCAGCCTCCTCCTCCTCAAAAACCCTAGTCAAATAGTGGTAATCCTCAGGGATGCGGTTAAGGTCCTCCATTGCCAAACAAGCACGTGGAGGTTCATTGCAGGGAGGGTTTCCCCACCCTGGGTCCCATTTGTGTTCATTACATTTCGGTGAGATAAATTGAACATTCCCTTCCTCCCATAGAATGTAAGGATTATGTCCATGTAACCAAGGGCTACCCAACACTAAGGGAAATTGGGCTTGAGGAGCTATCACGAACGAACGTAGCTCCCAGTGGTCACCAATGCCTATTCTTAAAGGAACAGTCTCAAATCGGCATGGTTCTTTCATTGGAGACCCATCCATTTGTATGAAAGTTATTGGGTCTTTCAAATGGACCACGGCTGCCTCCAGCCCTACAACAATAGACGGGTTTATAAGGTCCCTCCCACACCCAGAGTCAATGAGGGCTCGAACCCGAATGTGGGTCATCATTGCTGGGTTCATTACTAGGACAGTCACAAAGAAGAGAGAGGGGTAATTGCTCACCAGTTTAGGCGCCTCAGGTGTTGGGTCCTGTTGTGTAGCGCCATTCACAAACAGGACCATTTCATTTCCCTGCATTTCATTCTCTTCCTCCAGCAACAAGGTATCCACTTGGTCAGGACCCGCGAAAAGAGCCCGTGTATTGCGTGGTTTTGCGGTGCCTTTCTTTGGGTTGGGACTCCACCTTCTGGGCTCGTCTTGTGGTAGACCCCGGTTGGGGTCTCCTTTCGGGCAGGCTGCGGCAAAGTGCCCTTTCTCCCCACACCGCAGGCAGAGCCCCTGCCGCATACGTTGATCTCTCATTCCACTTGGGGTGGATACCGGTTTAGGTCTGGCTTGGCCCGCCGCCGAACTCGGGCGGTTGTTACCGAACGATAAATCCAATTTCATCATGCGTAGGCGGCTCTCGGCCTTCTCGGCTTCCTCCATCCAACCTTGGAGGGTGCGGGGTTGCTGAGAGCTGAGGATGTTATTGCGGATATCCACAGCTAGACCCATTCGATATTGTTGGGCCAAGACCGCATCCGTCCAGTCCCGAATTTTCACAGCATGCCTTTGAAACTCCCTCGAGTACTCTCGCACTGAGAGTTTGCCTTGTCTGAAGGTACGAAGGAAGGCCTCGGCTTTTCGGCCGCCCCCGGGTCCTCGAAACGGTTTCTCAGAGCCCACATGAAGTCATCTACATTCCCCAACTCCGCAGCCTCCAGATCATGAAGCGCTACATACCAGCTGGTAGCGCTCCCTCGGAATCTGGATGCGATAAACTCCACCTGTTGTTCTTCATCTGGGAAAACATAGCCCCATCTTTGCACAAATTTTCCGACTTGCAATATGAAAAAGGACACAGTCTCTGGATCTCCATCAAATGTGATTTCAAGCATGTCCTTAGGACGGATCACTGGGGGGCCGGCGCCATAACCGGGATCGGCTGCATGAGAGGTGCTGGGGCAGGGAGTTGAGGCGGAGGCACAGCTGGCGGTTGGAGCGGCCCTGGTTGGCCTGGCCCTGGCCCTGGTGCTGGAACGACCGGTGGAGGAGGTGCTGGTGCTGGCTGGCCCGGCCCTGGACCCGGAGGTGCTGGTTGGCCCGGTCTCGGGCCCGGAGGAGCAGGAGGTGGACGACCCGGTAGCAGCGGTGGTGCCGGGGCTGGTGCCGGTCTAGGCTGTGTCAGCGGATGAGCCCGAATGGCTTGGTCCATCATCTGGGGTAGGGATTGCATTAGCTTGCTCATGTCCCTTACCAGCCGTCGGGTATCCTCTTGGATAGAGTCCACGCGAGCGTCGGTGTCTGGCCCAGACCCAGTTCTAGGAGAGCCTCGAGGTATCCTCCCTTGGGGAAGTCCAAAACTGCCTCGGGGATCCAACAAACTGTCGCGGCTTTGGCTCCCCGGCATGGTCCAGGTCGACTGAGTCGTATCCAACAGGTTCTTAGTCCAATCGCGTGACCTACGATAGGTCACCCCTTTATCCCATGGTGTTGGGACTCCTGGCACATAGGTTCGGGGAATCGCTCCTCCCTGACTCGGTAGTTGCCCAGCCGGGCTGTAGACAGGGGAGAGTGTACTGAACCCCCAATGTGCTGATTAATGGTGGGGTCACTAATCCGGCTCCCGATTGTGATGTTGGTGCGACCAAAACCGTAGTAGTAGTCACTGGAACAACAGTGGTGGTCGGGAGGGTGACTACAGCAGCCGCCACAGTGGTAACAGGAACCGTGGCTCCTGACGTAGCGGCCGCCGCCGCTGCACCTGTGGCCCCTGGAGTGGACGTCGCCGCGGCTGCACCCGTGGCCCCTTGAGCAGTCGCCGCTGCTGCTGCGCCCGTGGCTCCTGGAGTGGTAGCCGCCGCAGCTGCGCCCGAAGGAGTAGTCGCTGGGGCTGCGCCCGTAGCTCCCGTACTCCGCTCCGCTCATCGTGGTAGACGGCGGAAACTGACGGTAGTGGGAACGATGTAGATTCCTGACAATTTCTGTCAGGTTAAAATCAAGTAGATCCAGTCATTCTTGCACAAAGAAAGGTTTATTGGATTATCTTGCTATAAACCCACAGTAGGAGGTCATTGTCAGGAATGGGGAACAAAGCAAAGCAAGCTGACTTATAGTGTGATGCAATGAAGCGCCTAGCAAATAAAACTTGAGCACTCGCGCGGGAACTCCCGGCGGGAGAAATACTTGATGAGCGGGAGACTACTCCCCCCTCCCCTTGCCTTCCCAGGACTGGAAAATTCTCAGCGAAACAAGAATAGTCCAAAGCCTACATTCAAGGCCACTGTGATAAGGAAAAGCGGCAGGGAAGAAGCTCCCACGTTTCTGCCTGCATACCTACGCAAGCGCATAGCGGGGTAGGGAACATACAACAATGGATTCAGTGAGAAACATCAAATGCATATTTTCTGACATGCAGGAGGCAGGACAGTGCATCAGCCAGGAAGTTATCCTTTCTGGGGAGGTGCTTGGAGGGTGAATCAAAATTTAGAAAAAAATTCTGCCCACCAGAGGTTTTTAGCATTGAGGTGCCGGGGGGAGGGGATTGCAAAGCCTCAAGGTTTTTATGATCTGTCCATGCCTCGAATAGCACCCTGGTGCCTTCCAGGCAATGTTGCCAGGTGGACAGGGTAAGTTTGATAGCTGCAGCCTCTTTGTCCCAAACAGCCCAATTGTGCTCCATGGGGGAGAATTTTTTAGACACATTGTCAACTAGCTGCCATACTTTCTTTGTTTTCCTTCATCCCTGACCTATACACATGCACATATGCTTGCTTTACTTGGCTACCATGGGTAACAGAAAGGACTCACTTCTCCGGCAGTGCGAACTGGCTTAGCCAGATGGTGCTATCAGTTTAATCTTGATGAGAAGGGAGGGCTTGAGTTCCATTATCGGTGTGAATGTTTCTGCTCTCAGGGGGTTGGGGAGAGCCTCCCATTTATGATGTAATGTCCCGCCAGGAGGATTTCCGCACATGCGCTTGGATTTCATTTACTTAGCTAGAGGAAGCATCAGAGTATATGTATTGAGTCATTTGCAATAAGCACAATTCCTGACAATGTACCTGTACTACTTGGCAATGGAACAGTATTCCAATAAAGCATAACTTTCCTTGGAGAGTGTGTGTGGACCTGCTTGCTGTTGACTCTGACACACATACACAAGGGGATAAAGTTTGCAATCCTCCCTCTTCTGCAGTATCGCCCCCCCCATGGCTACATCCAAAGCGTCCACCTGGACCACAAAGGGTTTATTTTTGTCTGGAAGCTGCAAAATGGGCTCAAAGGTGAACAGTTCTGTGAGTTCATTGAAAGCCTGCCAGTATTCTGGAGTCCGTTCCAACTTGATGTTCAGCTTAACACTCTCCTGGCCCTTCCCCTTGGTCTTTAATAAGTCTGTAAGGGGAAGGCTCACCTGGGCGAAGTTTGGGATGAAAGGGCAGTAGAAATTGGTGAACCCAAGGAATAATTGTAGTTGCTGCCTTGTGCAAAGGGGCTCCCATCCCAGTACATCCCTTACTTTGTGGGGGTGCATCCCCAACCCTCGGCCCAATATCCCAGGAAGTCTACCTCCTCTTTGTGAAATTCACATTTAGATAGTTTGGCAAAAAGCTGGTGTTCATATAGACAGGGCTGGTGCCAGATTTTTTTGCAGACTAGATGAGGCTACCTTCTGGTGCCCACCCCCCACCCCCCGTGTGCCAACCAATTTTCAAACATATAATCAGTTAGTATTTTATTCCACAACCTTAAAAATCCATCTTTACACCTATATCATACACAACCTAACACCAACAGCAATCAGTTCTTTAAACATAAATTCATCCTTAGTTCCTTTTATCAATAAACAAATCCAAATTGATTTAGTCCCTCTATTTTTCTTGTCTTTTTAAACATTTTCCAGTTTCCTATAAATTACAGTCAAATAACAAGCTTGGGTCACGAAGAGTCGGACTCGACTGTGCGACTGAACAACAACAAGCTTGAATTTCTTATTTCCTATCTCTTTTCTTTAAAGTTATAATATTTCTCTTTTTCTTCTTCAGATATTTATCCAAAATTTATACCTTATATTTCTATTGTCCTACTCTAATCACGTCCCTGTAAAGTATTTAATCATAACCTGGTAAACCAAGAAAATATACCAGAATAAACAGATGTTTCTTGTTTCCCCCCCGTCTTTCTATCTCATCTATCTTCTTATAAATTATATATAACCTCCTGTTCAGATGTCTTTCTACCGTCTATCTCATTCCCTCCTGGTGTTTCTTATTGTTAATTACTTGAAATTATTTACCTTAAAGTAATTAATATATCCTTATTTTAATTATTTAATCACATTATACCACCCTCTACTAATTATGTTGACAATACAATGCAATACGAGTGTAAATAACAATTAGAAGATATCTTTAAACTATAAAGAAAACAAAACAAAACAAAAGTCAATTGATTCCATTTCCACCTTAGCCATCCTTTCATACATCTATCAGTCTGGGCAATTATTCTACCATTTAATAGACTGCCAGTTCTGCCATTAATACACATCACCTATGTCTAATCATTTTGTGCAATTTATTAAGGATATAAAAAAAGTTGTTCTGGCTCCCAACGCATGCTGCCTGTTTTCGCTTTGTTTTCCAGAACAACCTTCTCTCCTTAATCATACTTAAGTGTCTTAACTCTTTATATTCCTGGTAATTTGCTTCCATGTTTACTTTTCCTGTCTCTTCAGTTCTGTCTTCATTTTTCTTTTATATCTTATACTTTTCCCTGAAGGGCGTCTTGCTCCCTTTTTGGCCACCTTAAACGCCTCTCCTTGCATTAATTTTTTAGCTCCGCTTTTTACCGGTCCCATCTCCATAGAAAATTTTTTAAGTCTCACTTCTCCAAATATTTGTCCCATATCTACTAAAGGGATGTCTTGCAACTCCTTATTTTGGTTATAGTCTTGTTCTCTTTTTAAATCCTCTGCACTCCACTGAGACAGTAGTGGTTCCTCTTCATTTATACATTTGAAGCCTGTTCTTGGTAGACTCTCAAAAGCATTTTTACAAGCTTTCTCAACTGCTGACTGTACCTCATTGAACAGAACAGAGATAATTGACCAACTTCTGTATTTTCTAAGTCCATTTCCTCAATTTGTCCTGCAATCAGTTCCTCATTCTTCCCTGCCAACGCCATTTTATTATCTTTGCTCCAAGTCTTTTTTTTAAACAAGATTTTTATTGGAATATATTCAAAATTTTTAAACATAATTTCCAATTCAAGTTATAGATTATATTCCTTCCCCCCTTCCCCCCCCAATAGGCTTCCAACACTGCTATTGCCAATAACAAAAAACAATAAAAGTAATCAAGTTTAAACCTATAACAATCTATAAACTTAATCTGACGTAACTTCATTTTCAATAAGAATCAAAGTTATACATTTTCTCTTTCATTTTATGTTCAGTTTCCATATAGATTTTCAGGTCTTCCCATTCTTTTAAGTATTGTTCTGCCATTTGTTCATTTAGCTTTTTAGTCATTTTGTCCATTTCAGCTAAAAATAGCAGTTTCCTTAACCAGTCCTGTACATTCGGTACTTTATCCACTTTCCACTGTTGTGCAAAGGCCATTCTCGCCGACGTGATCATATACCATAGTACTGTTCTTTCTTCTTGCTTAATTTTTTCCATTGTCAAACCTAAGAGAAGAAGTTCCGGACTTTTACTAATAGGGATTTTCAATATTTTCTGCATCTCACAATGAACATTTGACCAGTATACTTTTGCTTTCTCACATGTCCACCACCTATGATAAAAAGAACCCTCTATTTTTTTACATTTCCAACATTTGTTACTCAAGTTCTTATCCATACTTATATTGGCAATCTTTTTTGGTGTCATGTACCACCTATAAAGCATCTTAAAACAATTTTCTTTTACGTTAACACAAGTTGACATTTTTAGAGCTTTTCTCCACAAAAATTCCCAAGAATCCATTGAAATTTCCTTATTCATGTTTATGGCTCACTTTATCATTTGCTCTTTAACAGTTTCATCCAAAGTATATACAGTTAACAATATTTTATACAACTTAGAAATCACTTTTCTCCCTTTTTCCAACCAGATATCTTCAAACTCATCATTTTTAGCTCTAAAACCCACCTCTTTACAATCTTTTTTATAAATGTCTCGTATTTGTCCATATTGTAACCAACCATATTCAAATGTCAATTCATTATTTGGTTTTAAAACAAATTTCTTCCCTTCTTTTTGAAGCAGCTCTTGGTACATCAACCAATCATTACCTTTATATTCTGAAAAAGGATGAATATCTGCAGCAGGCACAATCCATAGAGGTCTTTCGTCGGGAATTGTATTCCTGTATCTGGTCCATGCTTCAAACAACGTTCTTCTTATATAATGATGCTTAAACATTGAATCCATCTTGTTTTTCCCATACCAAAGGTAGGCATGCCAGCCAAATCTGCAATCGTGGCCCTCAAGGGCCAATAGTTTTCTATTTTCCAAATTAACCCAATCAGACAACCAAGACATACATACAGCTTCATGGTACAAACGCAAATTCAGGACTTGAAAACCACCTCTTTCTTTTGCATCATACACTATTTTCATTAATTCTTGATTTCTTTCCTGTTCAGATAAATTTAAAAATTTCTCTTTGCCATTTCACTAGCACTTTCATGTCTTTCACAATTGGTATTGTCTGAAAAAGAAACATTAACCTGGGCAGAACATTCATTTTTACAATGGCAATTCTTCCAAGAAGAGATAGTTTAAGTTTCTCCCATTTTTTCAAATCATGACTTATCGATATCCACAGTTTTTCATAGTTATTCTTAAACAAATCAATATTTTTCATTGTAATATCAATTCCCAAATATTTAGTTTTTTTAACCACTTCACATTCTATCATTTTTTGTAACAATTGTTGCCTTACAGTAGTCATATTTTTACATAATATTTTCGATTTATTTTTATTTACATAGAACCCTGCGAGTTCACCAAACTCTTTTACTTTTTCTAGAACCAGTGGCATAGTGTTAATAGGATCTTCAACAATAAACATAATATCATCAGCAAACGCTCTTAGTTTATATGAGAAACCTCTAATGTTAAGACCTTTTATATTTTTATCATCTCTGATCGCTTGCAGCAATATTTCCAAAATCCAGATAAATAATAGTGGCGATAAAGGACAGCCCTGTCTAGTACCTTTTCAGACCTGGAATGGTTCCGTTGACTCTGCATTAACAATCACTGTAGCTTTTTGCTCTTTATAGATCGATTTGATCATTCTTGAAAATTTTTCGCCCATCTGCAATTTTTCAATCACTCTAAACATAAATTCCCAGTTCAAATTATCAAATGCCTTTTCCGCATCCAAATATAAAAAGCCAACTTCCTTTTCTGGGTGTTTTTCATAATATTCTATTGTGTCCAATACAACCCTCAAATTGTCTTTTATTTGTCTATCTGGCAGAAAACCAGCCTGGTCTTCGGCAATAACTTTCAAATACTCTTTGAGGCGTTCTGCTAGTATTTTTGCAAAAAGTTTATAATCATTATTCAAGAGCGAAATAGGTCGATAATTTTTAACGTTAGTTAAATCTTGTGACTCTTTTGGTATCAAGGTGATTGCTGCTTCATTCCAGGAATCTGGAATTTTCCCATAGTCTCTGATTTCATTTAAAAGAATCTCTTGAACTGGCACCAGGTCTTCTTGAAATTTCTTATAAAATTTGGCTGAAAATCCATCTGGTCCTGGAGCTTTGGAGAGTTTTGTTTCCCATATTGCTTTACTGATTTCTTCTTTAGCTATTGCAGCATTCAAGAATTCTTTTATTTTTTCACTCAGTTGCATCAAATTTACCTTTGATAAATAATCCTGAATTTTCTGTGGATCCACTTGTTTTTCCTGAAAAAGAGTAGCATAATATTTATAAAATTCTCTCTGGATTCCTCCTGGGTCTATAATTTCTCTGTTCCCTTCCTTCAGTTTTATTATTGTTTTATTTTCTCTTCTTTTCTTCAATTGCCATGCCAGGTATTTCCCTGGTTTGTTCGCTCCTTCAAAGGACTTTTGTTGCAATTTTTTCACGTTCCAATAGACTTCTTTATTTAACCTCGCATCATATTGTTCCTTTAGAATCCTCAATTCTCTCACAATCTTCTTTTTGCCAGGTCTCTTCTTAAGCTCTGTTTCTTTCTTTTGAATATTTTCCAAAATTTCTTTATCCATTTTGAGTTGTTTCTTTCTTTAATTGTTATTAATTGCAATCAAATGTCCTCTCATCACAACCTTGTAGGTGTCCCATACCGTCTGCGTCTGTACTTCTTTATTTAAATTTATTTGAAAATATGTTTTGGTTTCTGTCCTTATCTTATCCAAGATGCTTTGTTTGTCCAGTAAATCTTCATTGAGTCTCCATCGATATTTCTTTTTCTTAGCATAAGGTGACCATTTTATCGGACTGTGATCGGAAATAGTCCTAGGTAATATTTCTATTTTGCGTGTTTGTGCTATTAAATTGCCAGACATCCAAATCATATCAGGTCTTGAAAAAGATTCATGTTTAAATGAATAAAAAGTGTAATCTTTAGTCTTTGGATTTTGTACTCTCCATGCATCTTCTAAGTGTTCATGCTTCACCAGTTGAAAAAATGTTTTCGGAAGTTTACCTAATACTTCATTTCTTTTTTTTTTATTTTCTATCAATTACATTGTTAACAGTGCATTAAAATCTCCCATCAATATCATTTGTTCATAGGTTAACTGATGCAGTTCTTCCCATAAATCTTGAAAAAAAATTCCCTTGGCTCCGTTCGGGGCATAGAGATTTACAATTAAAGTTTTTTTGTTCTGGAGTGGAGCCAAAAATCTTCCTTCTTTGTCTTTAAAAATTTCTTTTGGTTCCAGCTCTTTTTTTACATAAGTAACAACTCCATTTTTCTTCTGCGAAGAGAGAGAATAAAACTCTTCTCCCAGTCTTTTTTGAATCAGAAATTTGGCATCAGTCTTTTTGATATGTATTTCTTGCAAACAAACAATATCACATGTTTGCTTTTCCAACCATAGTCTGACTTTTTTTCTTTTTTGGGGGGAGTTAAGTCCATTTACATTCCACGAAATAATTTGACTCTCCATATTGTTTTCATAATTATTTATCAGAGTCTTTAAAATTGTCTTTAATGAACTTGGTCATTTGTTCCACTGATCTGATGGTGACTCTCTTCTGCTTGAAGGTAAAACTCACACCCTTTGGAATTTCCTACCTGTATCTGATGCCCTCTGTTTTCAGTTTGTCAATCAATTCTTTAAAAACTCGTCTATCCTGAAGAATTATTCTTGGTAATTCCTTCAATATCATTATTTTGTTTTGCCCAATCTTGAAGTCTTCCTGGAATTGTTGTTTAAACAAATCTTCTTTCATTCTTTTAGATATGAACTGGATAATCACATCCCTGGGTAGTTTCTTTTTTTGAGCAATCACACAGTTGACTCTGTACACCAAATCAATGTATACCGCCACATTCTCCTCTTCCATTTTTAAAAAACCTGCAACAGCTTCCACCATGACTGAGTGGTTGTCTTCATTTTTGTCTTCAGGGATTCCCCTGAATCTCAAATGGTTCAGCATTCCATTATATTCTACCATTATGTTAGCCTTTAGAGCTTCTTTAGAGACATCAGCTACTCCAATTTCCACTCCTTGTACTCTCTCTTCCACATCAGTTGTTCTTTTGTTCAGCGTATGTATTTTTGTTGTAATTCCAGCTAGATCTTTTTTCAAATCAGCTACATCTTCAGCCACTTTACCTAGAGTTTTTTCCATTTTTTGCATAACATCCATCATCTGTTTTTCCATAGCCTCCATCATTTCCTGCAGTTTTTTCTCCTCTTTGGTAGTCATTTTAGGAGAGGACCAAGAGCTTGCCCTCTGTCTTTGCTGGCGGTCATAGGCCATTGTTCAAAATATTTATAAAACTTACATCAAATTAAAGCTCTTTAAGTGCCCAGTTAAATCGCTCTATTTTCACTTTTTTTCGTTCAGGTGTTTAGCCGCAATTTAATTTAGAAGTTTTGACCTTCCCAAAATGGCGGGCGCTATTTCTCTATGGTATGTGTCCCTTTCCTGTTCTTTACTTCCTGTCCAGCTCCTTTGTTCGTCCCCTTGTCTTTTGGTTCCTTCCTGTTTTGACTGCCAGTCACTGCAAATTCCTTCTGTCCTCCTCGGTTGTCTCTAGGAAGCGCTGCTTGTCTGGTCTGAAGTCATTTCCTGTTCTGGTGTTTTCTGTCGCAGCTTAAATAACTTTCCACTTTGTTTCTCGTGGGGTTTATTGTTAGTTTCTGTTTTAAAGTCAATATCCCGACCGCACGAATGATCAACAATCCGGCTTTTTGGCTTTTTTTTAGTCTTTAAATCGTGTTTTTCGCAATCGGAGTTAGTAAATAACATGCCGCACGGTCCTGCGCTTCATCGGATGTTGTTTATATTCGAAATCAACACGTCTCCGGTGAGCAATTTTAAAAAGTTACCTTCAAAGTCAGTATTTTGTCATAGCAGTGCTTCTTTGGTATCAGTTTCCGTAGAATGTCTCAGAGGTCAGGGTCATGCGTTCTTATGTTGAGAATCCAACTCAGTGGGGTCTTTTAGAGAAGTTCCGAAGTGCCCGCTTGGGGGGAGGGGATCAAGGCTGTTCGCGGTGCTCTTTAAAGCCCCGCTATCAGCCGATCTCAACTCCCTCTTGGGCCGATGCTCGTTGCTGGTCACTCCCCTACCTGGGAGATCTGCGGCAGGCTTAATAGCCCACCCTGTCATAAAGACCATCCGTTTGCTCTGGAAGCGAAGCCAGAACATGTTAGAATGCCATGGATCCCAGACCAGAAGCCATCTTTGCTCCAAGTCTTTAACTAGCTGCATTCCAAAAGTTTGGAGAATCTCCTGTGCCGTTAGCTCAGGGGTGTCTTCACTAGGTTATCTAGAAATCATACGCTACTCACGTTCTTGGCTTTGTTGTGTATTATGTTGAAAATCCAAAGTTAAAATGGGCGGTCGCATCTGAGAACATAGAAGAAGAAGTAGAAGAAGAAGAAGAGTTTGGATTTATACCCCGCCCTTCACTGCCCAAAGGCGTCTCAGAGCGGCTTACAAACTCCTTTCCCTTCCCCTCCCCACAACAGACACCCTGTGAGGTAGGTGGGGCTGAGAGAACTCTAACACAAACTGTCCTTGAGAGAACAGCTGCGCCAGAGTTTGTGACTGACCCAAGGTCACATCAGCAGGTGCAAGTGGAGGAGTGGGGAATCAAACCCGGTTCTCCCAGATAAGAGTCCGCACACTTAACCACTACACCAAACTACACCATGTTGCTCCGTTCTTTGCTCCTGCTTCGAAACAGCTCAGTCTCACCCCATTCACCGCCGTTTGCAGGGCGCCTGGGCAAGTTTCTTGCTGCCAAATCTCCCTCCAAGAGGTTTGGTGATCCCCCAACATGCACTAGGACCCTGGGGGCTCCAAAAAAGTGAGGAAGGATGGGGCTAGTCAGGAGCATCCTGGCTAAGCTCCTGCACACTGCACCATTCCCTCGAACCCAAGCTCTGCACGGCCCTGAGCAAAGGGGTGCCCGGATCAAAAACTGGCTTATAAATAGGAAACAGAGAGTGAGTATAAATGGGAAACTTTCTCTGTGGAGGGTGGTAAGCAGCAGGGTACCACAGGGATCAGTACTAGGTCTGATGCTTTTTAACTTGTTTATTAACAATTTGGAATTGGGAGTAAGCAGTGAAGTGGCTAAATTCGCAGATGGCATGAAGTCGTTCAGGGTGGTGAAAACCAGGGAGGATTGTGAGGCATTCCAAAGGGATCTGTCGAGGATAAGTGAGTGGGCGTCAACGTGGCAAAATGGGGTTCAGTGTGGCAAAGTGATGCACATTGGAGCCAAAAATCCTAAATATAAAAACACATTGATGGGGTCTGAACTGGCAGAGACTGACCAAGAGAGACATCTTGGAGTCATAGTAGATATCTCAATGAAAATGTCTAGATAGTGTGTAACTGCAATAAAGAAGGCCAACGCTATGCTGGGGACTATTAGGAAGGGAACTGAAAACAAATCAGCCAGTATCATAATGCCCCTGTATAAATCATTGGTGCGACCTCATTTGGAATACTGTGTACAGTTCTGGTTGCCACACCTCAAAAAGGATATTCTAGCATTGGAAAAAGTGCAGAGAAGGGCAACTAGAATGATAAAAGGGTTGGAACACTTTCCCTGTGAAGAAAGGTTAAAACACTTGGGACTCTTTAGCTTGGAGAAACGACAGCTGAGGGGTAACATGATCGAGGTTTATAAGATTATGCATGGGATTGAGCAGGTTGAAAAAGAAGTACTTTTCTCCTTTTCTCACAATACAAGAACTCGTGAGCACTCCATGAAATTGCTGAGCAGTCGGGTTAGAACAGATAAAAGGAAGTACTTCTTCACCCAAAGAGTGATTAGAAGAAGAAGAGATTGGATTTATACCCCACCCTTCACTTGGAGTCTCAGAGCGGCTTACAAACTCCTTTCCCTTCCCTTCCCCACAACAGACACCCTGTGAGGTAGGTGGGGCTGAGAGAACTCTAATACAAATTGCTCTTTCAGGAACAGCTGTGCCAGAGTTTGTGACTGACCCAAGGTCACTTCAGCAGGTACAAGTGGAGGAGTGGGGAATCAAACCCGGTTCTCCCAGATTAGAGTCCACACACTTAACCAGTACACCAAACTGGCTCCCACATGGAATCCACTGCCACAGGAGGTGGTGGCAGCTACAAGCATGGACAGTTTCAAGAGGGACTTAGATAAACATATGGAGCAGAAGTCCATCAGTGGCTATTAGCCACAAGGTATAGATAGGAACTCTCAGTCTGGGGCATATGATGCACTCTATTCTTGGTGCTGAGGGGGCAGCATCGGGACAGCTTCTAGTGTCCTGGCCCCACTGGTGGACCTCCTGATGGCACCTGGTATTTTTGGCCACTGTGTGACAAGAGTGCTGGACTAGATGGGCCATTGGCCTGATTCATCATTGGCTTCTCTCATGTTCTTATGTTCTCTTATTATAAGGGTACAAACTGTACTGTGAGGCATCATATTACTAGTGGTTTGGGATGCCATAACCCACGAACCCAATTGGCAGAGTGTCGGTTTATCAGCAACATGATGTAGGTTTCCGGTTCCAACACGTGGCTCTTAGAAACCAACAAGAGGGGACCCACAACCCAAAGTTGCATGATGGACCCTTCCTGCCACTCCCCCAACACATACCTTGGTGACAGCACCCGGGCCGTGGGAGATTGACCTGGCACAACAGAGCCTTGGGGGAAGTGAGGAGGCTGCTGGTGAGGCAGTGGTTGACCAGCAGAGCGATGGCATGAGGCTTGAGCCCCCGATAAATGCTGAGACCTCGAGCCAGGATGAGGCGCAAGGAGGAGGCCTTAGGAAGTGTCAGCCAGGCTGAGCCAGACCACGTAGCAGGTGGTGTCGGGACCTTGACGCACTGTGTGACTGAGCGGGCCATCAGCTGGCTGCAAGGCAAGCAGAGCGTTGGCGGGAGGAGACCTGGGCCAGCTGATGGCCCCTCACCAGGGGAAAGATGGAACTGGTGAGGAGTGGTTGGACTCACAGCTGCGCTCAGCGTTCTCGCCACTAATTCCGAACAAATGAGGCTGGGAACAGACAGAAGAAATGGAGTGGGGGGCAGTTTTGAGGCGATGTTTCCTTTTCCCACTCCTTTAAGTCTCTGAAGTACCTGGAGCTTTTTTGCACAGCACACCACAGTTTCCAAGGGTAAGTCTGTTCTCTGAGCAGGGATGATTGTTGCTGCAGCAGTTGGAGTAGCAGCAGGGGCGGTTAGTGGTGTGGCAGCTTCCCTCATGCTGTTCCTGCATCTCAGTGAGTGAGTTCTCTGCTTATGCCCAGAGAAAGCAGTTGTAGTTTTTTGGGGATTTAAGTATCCCCTGTATACTTTTTGAAATATCTCAGATTTCTCTGCACACCTGGGGAGTGCCCCAAGTGTGCAGGAAAATCTGTTTACCCTCCATGTGCTCCCAATGTGTGCATTTAGAGATCTGTACAGAGGGTGTGTGTTGGCTATTAGATATCTAGATACCATTGTCCTACCGGGGTACTGTGAGGGTGAAATGCCATAAAACTGTAAGAACACACATGCCTCATCTTCTCCTTCTGCTCTGGAATTGCCTATTCTGGTTTTTCACTACTCTAATGTTTCCTGATCAGCCCCTAGAATAATAAACCAGAACTTGCTTGCAGATGCAAGATTGCCAGATTAATACAGCCTCCGAAGTGTCCCAATTTCTCTTTTGCCCAGTCATTCTGGACTCTGAGCTGGGACCCTGTTTTCCGAGCAATAGTGATACTTCTAAGCTTTCCAGATTCCTTTCAGCTGAAAATCTAGGGGTGAAAGGGACAGGGTGATCCTTAATTTTTTTGCCTCATGATGCTATCACTGGTGCTCTAGTAATCATTCCATTTGTGTACTTTTCATCAGGTTTGTCTGTTGTTGTTGATTCAACACAATCTTGAAGTACTGAAGGCCATGTTTCAAGATTCTTAGTACTAGTTCATATATTATATTGGCGCCACTCTATTGCGTTTAAGTTCTGGTGACTGGGAATCGCCAATATTAAACTAAGAGAGCCAGTTTGGTGTAGTGGTTAAGTGCGCGGACTCTTATCTGGGAGAACCGGGTTTGATTCCCCACTCCTCCACTTGCACCTGCTGATGTGACCTTGGGTCAGTTACAAGCTCTGGCACAGCTGTTCTCTCAAGGACAGTTTGTGTTAGAGTTCTCTCAGCCCCACCTACCTCACAGGGTGTCTGTTGTGGGGAGGGGAAGGGAAAGGAGTTTGTAAGCCGCTCTGAGACGCTTTTGGGCAGTGAAGGGCGGGGTATAAATCCAAACTCTTCTCTTCTTCTTCTTCTATGATGTGACTAGGTCAACAATACATTTCAAATGGCTGAACTTCCCTAGTGTGGTTTGCCTGATGAAGAATACGCAAACGGAATGATTACTAGAATGCCATTCTTTGTCTTCGTTGTCTTTGTAATAAGTATATTAGATTAGGACCTTGTGCCTAAGATAAGACCTTGTTATTGGGTGTAAGTATTTCTACAGAACTGACATCATTCTGAATGTACTGTTGAGTTTCATGGTTAATGCTTAATTTGTATTTGTGTTAATGAATCATTCTAAAAATACTTTAATAATTCACATTCAGCAGAATATAAAAACACACAAAAAATGTAAAATTACACCCGGTGATTTAGTGTTGTACTTAGTAACATACACCGTGGTCTGGTTTGTTGCAATGAATCACAGTTCCTAACAGCAGTGCTTGCGGCAGTGTCAGGGAAGGCACATTCCTGTCAATCACTGACCCCAAGAGTGTTACAGGCCAGGAGTGGCCAAACTTGCTTAACATAAAGAGCCACACAGACATGAACAAATGTTACATGTTTTAATTGGAAAATATGCAGATTTGTTTTTTATTAACATTAAATGAGACTGCCAGAAATAAAACCCAAAGGAGTAAAAACAGATATTGATTGTGATATTTCAAGAGGCAGATGCTGTCTCCAGGCTGGCGGGGGGAGGGGGCTTTGAGAATGCATTCAAAGTTGCTTTCTCAGTTTGTTCCCCCTCCAACACCTCCAGCCTGCCCAGAGAGGGGAACACTGGCGAGGGAAGGGAAGACAGTTTGGGGAGGCATGCCGCCCCCCCCCTCGCTCCCCAGCCACCCTGCTGGGAGCCACACGATATGTGTGAAAGAACTGCATGTGGCTCCCTGTGATAGGCAGCGCCCCGGGGCAGATGAGGCTGATCAGAGTGAGGAGGGAAGGCCGGTGTAATTTGGACATCCGTCACCTCAGCCAAAGGCAGGCCCGTAGCCAGGATTCTGTAATTCAGGGGCCCTTTAAATAAGTCAGGGGGCACTGACATCATAAAATAAAAAATGAAATAAAAATAAAATTTTAAAACTCACTTTTGCAGCTTTTCACTCTGCTTGCCTACATGAAGAAGCAAGCCACACTTGAAGAAGGGGAAGGGGCAGTGGTGGGGAGTCCTCCAGGTGGCCCAGAGAGTTGGGGGTCCTCTGGGTGGGCCAGAGAGCTGGGGGGGGCTGGGGCTGGCTGGCAGTCGGGGGGCCTTGACAGGAAGTCAGGGGGCCAGGCCCTGAAATGCCCCACTGTATCTACGGGCCTGGCCAAAGACCTGGCAGAACACCTCCATTTTGCAGGCCCTACAGAACTGTGATCCCGCAAGGCCCTGGTCTCAGCATGTTCCACCTAGGGTTCCCAGCCTCCAGGTGGGGCCTGGAGATTTCCCGCTTTTACAACTGATCCCCAGCTGTCAGACATCACCTCTCCTGGAGGAAATGTCTGCTTTGGCAGGTGGACTTTGTGGCACTGGACCGGGTTGAGGCCCCTCCCCACCCCAAACTCTGCCCCCTCCCCGGATCCACCCCGAATGTCTCCAGGTATTTTCCAACCCAAACCTGGCTACTCCAGGCCCACCAGGCACAATGAATACTTTTTATTGTGTGTGCCTTAAGTGCCGTCACATCGCTTCTGACTTATGGCAACCCCATGAAATGTCCTCTCAGGTCTGAGCCTTGCTCAGGTCTGTCCAACGGAGGGCCGTGGCTTCCTTGATGGAGTCCATCGGTCTCCTGCTAGGTGCTCGTGTCAAAATGACTGCTGCAGCAACCAAAGGCAGATCAATTAGATCTGCACCGTAAAGTATCAGAGGGGCACCCCCTAACTGCATTATTATGACCCAGATACTCATTTCAGCAGAAGGTCAGGTCTGTGAGCGACTCTAGTATTTTCTCCAGACTGTAGCAAAGCCAGCCCCTGCGTGGATTAGCATTTGAGGCTGGAGTTCTCGGCTAGAGGGATGGCTTCTAGGAAGGGCTCAGTTCTAGAACCTTGCTCTTTTGGAAATGAATCCCAGATTATGGCACTGAAAATGCCTCCAGAGTCCACACAAACTTCCTCACTATCTAGGGAACCCTGATGGCACCTGGTACTTTTGGCCACTGTGTGCCACAGAGTGTTGGACTGGATGGGCCATTGGCCTGATCCAACATTGGCTTCTCTTATGTCCTTAATAATGGATTCCACTTAAGCCCACTGATTTCCTTTTTTATTGGTGTTTTTTGCTGTCAAAATGGCCACCAGTGGGTTTTTTCAAGGCAAAAGATGCTCAGAGGTGGTTTGCTGTTGCTTGCCTCTGTGGAGTGGCCCTGGGCTTCCTCGGTGGTCTCCCATCCAAACGCTGACCAGGGCTGACGAATGATAATACATGGGCATTAAAAATGAGGTTTTTCCTCGTAAAAGAGGGTCTCTGGACTTATGTGACTGATCCCCCTGAAGACCCTAGGTCACTTGATGAAAGAAATTATGAGAGAGCCCTAGCACTGATTGTGTTACGTGTAAGCGATGAGCAATTGATTTATGTGGCTGATAAGAAAAGCTCCAAGGATGCTTGGGACGTGTTAAAGGACGTTTATCAGCAAACTAACATCGGCTCAGTTATATCTTTGATCCGGCGTTTGTATAGAAAAGTACAACACCCTCATGAGACTGTTAAAGACCACCTGAACACTTTGACGGACTATTTGCAGCAGCTTCAGGAGAGAGGAAAGGTGTTTGAAGATATTGATAAGGTGCATATTGTTTTGAGCTCATTGTCTCAGGATTATGAAATGTTAATAACTGCTCTTGAAGCAACAGATTCTGACAAATTAAACCTACAATATGTCACTGGAAAAATTCTACAAGAGGAGAAGGAGAGCTGAAAGCAGGCAGCACACCAAAGTTTCTGGGAAGTGTGCTAACCAGTCTGGATAGAGAGCCAGAGAGGTTTCGAAGAAGAGACGGCAGGAGGAAATTGCCAGCAGCTGCACATTTCCAGGTGCCAACCACCAGGAGCAACCCAGAGAGTCTTCTAACGTCAGCTGGAGAGGGAAAAGGTGCTTCTGCTGTGGATCATTAAAACATTTGCTTTGTTCCTGCCCTGAGAAACGGAAGCAAGCAAGGAAATAGCCTGAAACTCGGCATTCAGCATCTGTGGTGGTCACCTCAGACACCAGAGAGTCATCATGGTTATGTGATTCAGGTGCCTCACAAACATTTTGTCGTGATCAGGGCCTGCTGCAAAACAAAAGGGCATCATCCCTGAATTACGTAAGTCTTGCTGATGGGGCACCATCAAAGGTTACAGCAGAAGGGGATGTGTTTTTTCCTAACTTGAACTATACTCTTAAAGGGGTCTTGTGCATACCTGCCTTACAAACAACTTATTGAGTGTGATGTGCCTTGATAAGGCTGGTTTTAAGGTAGTGTTTGCCAATAATGAATGCAAGACTGTAAAGGCAGACAAGGTGTGTGCAGTTAGCAGGCTGCAAAATAATGTGTATGTGTTGAATAGCACTAATGAGAATGCATAGGCTGTAACCCATATCAATATCCACAAAAACTGTCAACATATCCTACATAGGCGTTTGGGACATGTTTCATACAACACCATTCAGAAGACCCTAGCCCTGACAGGCAAAGAGGGTGTAAATGATTGTAAAGTGTTTTTGGATTGTGAAGTTTGTAAAATGACTAACTCAAAGGCTTATCCTGTAGCAAAGAAGAGACAGTCAGAAAAGCCTCTAGCTTTAGTACACATGGATGTTGTAGGACCATATGCTAAGAATCATTCTGGAAACAGATATGCGCTTATTATCACAGATGACTGGTCTCATTTGTCATGGGTTTACATGATGAAGTATAAGTCTGATGTGTTCCCTACTATCAAATATTGGCACAAAAGGGTTAAGAATCAATTTGGGAATGTTCTTGCCATACAAACTGATTCTCCTCAAATGCCTTTGAAGCCTGGCTTAAGCAGAAAGGAATAAAACACAGAGTTGCCAATCCTTACACCCCAGCTGAGAATGGTCTTGCAGAGAGAAAAGGGGGTGTTTTACAAAATATGATGTTTGCAATGCTAAAAGATTCTGATCTTGGTATTCCTATTGGACTGAGAGCATAAAGAATGCCTGTTATGTTAGTAATCGAATTTATTCTCGTTCTGTTCATGATATACCATACAGATTGATGTACAATAGGGCTCCTAACTTAGACAATTTGAGAGTCTTTGGCTCCAAAGCCTGGGTGAATATACCTCTTGAGCGCAGGAGGAAAGGGGGAGCCAGGGCCAAGAAGCTGATTTTTCTTGGATATCAGTCAGGAATGAAAAATTATAGATTTGCTGATCAGTATCACAAATTAAGCTTCAGCAGGTCTGCAAGTTTCTGCGAGCATGAAAATTGGAACAGAATCCATGCTAAAATGTTTCCTCAAATGATTGCTTTGCCTTGTTCTGGTGGCACTGAAAGTGCAAATGTTGAAACTGTGGTTAAAGAGGAACAAAAGCCTGAGAGTGTACAAGAACCTGAGTGTGTACAGGGTGAAAGGGTGCTGCCAAGAGTGTCTATGCATAGCACAAAAGGTGTACCACCAGTAAGGTATGGTTATGAGATTAACCATGTGTACATAAAAGAACCTCAGAGTTACAAAGAGGTACTCCAGATGCCTAATGCTGAAAGGGAGACATGGTTTCAGGCAATGCAGGAAGAGCATAATTCACTGATTGAAAATAAAGTGTATGAAGTAACAGAGGCACCCAGGGACAAAAACATCATTGGTTGCAGATGGGTCTACAAAGTAAAACAAATGCCGGATGGCAGTGTTAAGAGGAAAGCTAGATTGGTTGCCCAGGGTTATGCACAGATTAAGGGACAAGACTATGATCAGATCTTTGCCCCTACAGTCATGTCTGACACGTTCAGACTTGCCCTCATAAAAGCAGGGCAAGATAACATGATGGTGAATCACTTTGATTTTGCATCTGCTTATTTGAATGCACACATTGCTGAAGACATTTACATGTGCAAAATACCAGGGTTTGAAACCACAAATGGGCAACAGGTATTAAAGTTAAAAAAGTCTCTTTATGGCCTCAAACAAAGTGCAAGAAATTGGTATGACTGTCTCAGCTCTGCTCTAAAGACAGTTGGTTTTGAACAAGCTACCGCTGATCCCTGCTTGTTCCATGTAAAACTTGGCAACAGTGTGTGTTACCTGATAATTTTTGTTGATGATTTATGTTTTGTGTCTCATGATGACAATCAATTGCAATGGTTCAAGGAGACAGCCCAGAAGATGTTTCAGGTCAAGCATTTGGGAGAAGTTGGTCACTACTTAGGAGGAGAAGTGACCAAGAACAGCAAAGGTTATTTTATGCTGAGCCAGAAGGAGAAAATAACCAAACTGTTAATAAAATTTGGCATGCAGGATGCTCATTGTGTTTCAACTCCCATGACCACTGGGTATGTAAAAGAACTTGAGGACAAAGAGTTAGAGGACAAACAGTTGTTTCAATCTCTAATTGGTTCCCTGTCCTTTATATGTAACTGGAGTAGACCTGACCAGGGCTGGCTCGCCCACTAGGCGAGCTAGGCGCTCGCCTAAGGTGCCGCCCCTGCAGGGGCGCCAAAATGCCCCCCCCGTGAAAACCCCCCTGGGCCGCCCAACGCCGGCAGCCCAAGCTTTCCTGGGTGCCTCACGGCTGCGAGGCACCTGGGAGAGCCACGCCGCCGTCCCTGGTAGGGAAGGGCGGAGGCTTCTAAGCCCGCCCCTTCCCCGGCTCTCCCGGGTGCCTCGCAGCTGTGAGGCACCCGGGAGAGCTGTGCCGCTGCCCTTGGGAGGGAGGGGGGGTGTTCTAAGCCTGTCCCTTCCCCCGGCTCTCCCGGTGGGGCGCTGGGCCATCTCCAGGCCCCACCAGGAGGTTGGCATCCCCGGTGGGGTGGGCACCCCAGGCTGTCCTGCCTAGGGCGCCCAGACACCTGGGGCCGGCCCTGCACCTGACATAAGTATTGCTGTACACTTGCTTAACCAAAAATGTAACAAGCCTTTTGAGAGGGACTGGGTTGCTGCAAAATGTATTTTGCGCTATCTAAAAGGTACTATTGAAGAAAAACTTGTGTTACAAACTGATAACAAAAGTATTGTAACTGTGACTCAAGTTGGGGAGAACAAAAGGATGCCAAATCAACTTCAGGATATGTGTTGTATCTGAGTAATGCTTTAATGCATTGGAAATCTGTTAAACAACAGTTTGTGGCACTGAGCATGTGCGAATCTGAGTATGCTGCTTTGAGTCAATGCTGTGTACAACTAGAATGGGTTCTGCAGCTACTAACTGACTTTAACATAGCATATGTTTTGCCAATAAATGTCTATTGTGATAATGTTGCAACTCAGCAACTAGCAGATACTCAATGCATAAGGGTCAGGAGCAGGCACATTAATATCAGATATATGAATGTCAAAGATGTGATACAGCATGGTCTAATAAAATTGAATCATTGTGCTTCTGATGCAAATGTAGCAGACTTGTTTACCAAATGTTTAGATATGAACAAATTCAATGTCTTAAAGGGTAAACTGAACATCAAGGCTCAGACTTAAGGGGGCGTGTTGTGATATACATGTCTAGAGTAAGGCTGGCCTAGATGAGTCTAATCTATGTCAGTGCAGTTGACAGCTAGGAGCTGTAAGGGTGGCTGGTTCCAGCCAGTTTAGGGCAGTCCAGCACGAGTAACCTGCATCACCATGATTCAGCACTGTACTGATTGGTCGGTGGTTGTATAAATGTATTGCTTGTACAGTGTATGTATCTCTCTCTTAATGTATGGTCGCAGCAGAGTGCTTTGTCACTGTGAACTGGATGTTGGTGGAGGCTTGGTGTAAATAAATTGCATATAGTACCGTGCATAACGACAGACATGATCGAGTTTTATAAGATTATTCATGGGATAGAGCAGGTTGAGAAAGAAGTACTTTTCTCCCTTTCTCACAATACAAGAACTCGTGGGCACTCCATGAAATTGCTGAGCAGTCAGGTTAGAACAGATAAAAGGAAGTAATTCTTTAGCCAAAAAGTGATTAACACATGGAATTCACTGCCACAGGAGGTGGTGGCAGCTACAAGCATGGACAGTTTCAAGAGGGAATTAGATAAACATATGGAGCAGAAGTCCATCAGTGGCTATTAGCCACAAGGTATAGATAGGAACTCTCAGTCTGGGGCAGGCAATGCACTCTATTCTTGGTGCTGGGGGGGGGCAGCAGTGGGAGGGCTTCTAGCATCCTGGCCCCACTGCTGGACCTCCTGATGGCCCCTGGTATTTTTGGCCACTGTGTGACAGAGTATTGGACTGGATGGGCCATTGGCCTTATTCTTATGTTCTTAACATTATAGGTTCTGGCAATACTTGGATGGGTACCCCCAGCCCGGTGACTAATGCTGGACTGATTAAGTCCCGGGCACACCTAGAGTTAATCAGGGCTCTCATCCGTATCTGGGTGCCCTGCTTGGGGATTATTACAGTCATAGTTACATAGAACAAAGTGGGGGAGGTTCTCACCAAACTTGGTGTGTGGGTCCTTTGGACACACCGGGCTGCGCCCTTCACAGCAGGTCCTAATCTTTTCCCACCGACGCATTGGGCTTGTCTCCACTGGAAAAGGTGCCATTAGACTCTCCCCACTCTCCCGCTTGAAGCGCTTTGGGTTGCTTCATCCGCACCCCTTGCAACTTGGGCTTTTTCTTGGAGGTCTCGCGCTTGCTCACCTTCCCATCCTCGGTGGTCTTATTGAGAGGGCAGGTGGCCACAATGTGCCCTGGGGCCCCACATCTTAGGCACAGGCCCTGTCGCATCCATTGGTCTCTGACAGCCTCTTGTCTTGGATTTCATCCCCCGTTGTTCCGCCAATGCTGCTGCCCTCACAGGAGCCCGGGCTTGATACATCCACAAAAGACTGGAGCGGTTCTCTGCCTCACAGGCCACCTGTACCCACCCATTCAGGGTTAGCGGGTTGCCCTGGGCCAGGGCCCAATCCAGAATTGAATGGTTCAGCCCGGCCTGGTAGAACTTGATGAGGACTTCTTTGGGCCACCCCTGGAGCTTTGCAGCATGTGTTTTGAACTCCCCAGAGTACTCCCACACTGAGCACCCATCCTGGCGTAGACCCCTCAAGCAAGTGTGCACTCTCTCTAGCTCCAGGGGGTCCTTGTATTGGCCTCGAAGTGCCCACATAAAGGCATTCACATCTCAAGCGTTCTGGGCCGGGGACGTTGTGGAGACCCATGAACCAGTCAGCAGCCCGTTTCTGGAGGCATGACCCAATAAAATCCACACGATGCTTGTCAGTGGCGAAAATGGGGCCCCAATCACGTAAGAACTTGTGTATCTGCAGCAGAAAAAATGCCAGCTTCTTGGGAGTACCATCAAACATTGCTTCCAGGGCATCACAGGGCCACTCTGGAGTCACCAGGGCTGTAGGTAGCCCAGCCGGGCTAGCAGGAATGGCTGGAGGTGCCAGGGGAGGAGGTGGGGGCACTTCTGGTGGGGTTGGGGGCACTATTTTGGGCCTGTCCACAATTTCTGGAGTCTTGCTGGATGGCATCCATGATGATGCCCGGGATAACCAGCATCAAGTTTTGCATCTGAACTCCCTGTGGAGACATTCAATTTCAGTGCTCTCCATGACATGGATGCGCTCCAGGTCATCCTGGAAGGAGCGTCCATAGAGCCTTCAGGTGCCGTCATATGCGAGCCTCTCGAACCTCGGATCAGGAGTCACTACCCAAGTGGGCTCAGCCCAGGTGGGAAGTGTCGTCCAGGAGTCTCTGGTCCATATCCCACCTTCTGCTCCTTTGGACTCCGCGGTCATCACTGGGGCCACTGTGATCCATTGCTTAGTCATGGTGCCATCTGCCGCAGTTGTAGGGACTTTCCTTTCCTCTCTGCTCATCACGGCTGTGGTGCAGGAGGTCGAGGAAGGAAAAGGGAGTCCTAACAATTTGTCAGAATCTTGGTTAAATCAATTCTCAACACCACTCACTTCGAATAAAATTTAGTTTATTGAGATGTTGAAGAATACCATACTGAACACGAGCTTTGTTAGGACTGGAGGTGAAAGCAAAGAGATTGCAGATATATTGTGTTCAAGCAAAGATCAGAACCCAATCACCCCACAGCATTTGCCCACCAGAGATAATGGTCAACTACCTCCCCCCCACTAAGCACACACTCTTTTACAGAAATAAAGCAAAACAACAGGTCTCAGCAACACAGTGTCTGATACATCAAAGCATTTAGGAAAGCAAAAGCATTTGGTATTCACACCCCTCTCCCCCTCCTCCTTTCTCTATGGCAGGCGAATCATAAAATGCACACTGAGCCTGACACCTACATACCGATGCCCATAGCATGGGTAACAAGAAGGAAGAGCTTGAGATTCTCTTGCAAACAGAGGGCTACAATATAATAGGAATCACTGAGACTTTGCAAGCTCAAGCCCTCACTATTCCAGCAAGACGGAAACATGGTAAGGGCTCAAAAAAACTGGTATGGATGAACTGAGAACTCCAGAATAAGCTAAGGGAGGAAAAGGAAATGGAGGGAAGGTCAGACCTCTAAAGTGGAGTATGAGAGTTACTTGGTACTGCAGATCAGCCGTCAGAGAAACCAAAACTCAGTATGAGCTGGGTCTGGCCAGGGGGGCTCACTACAAAAAGAAAAACTTCTACAGATAAGTGAGAAGCAAACACAAGGTAAAAGAGGCAATTGGACCACTTTTGGGAGTAGAAGGAGAAATTCTGGTGGAGGACCGAGAAAAAGCAGACAGGCTTAATGACTTTTTTGCCTCTGTTTTCTTCATGAAGAACTCAAGCCCATCTAGAGATGGTAGAGGACATGACAGGACACCTGAGTGTCCAGTTGACATTGACAGATAGGTTGTGGAGAGGCACCTGGCTGCACTGGATGAATACAAATCCCTTGGGCCAGATGGTGTGCACCCAAGAGTGCTCAAAGAACTTTCTAAGAAACTTGCAGAGCCTCTGTCCATCATTTTCAAGGCCTCCTGGAGAACTGGGGATGTACCACAAGATTGAAGAAGAGCAAATGTTTTCCAGTAAGATTGAGAGGGTAAGAGAACTGGATTCGCTTCTGGAAATGCTATGGGTTGAAATAGTGGGTCCAAAAGGAAGCTTAACAGTGGGAGTTTGTTATCGCCCACCAGATCAAAAGATAGAGGAGGATTATAAAACGATGAATGAATTAAAGATAGCGGCTAGACGAAATAACTGTGTCGTAGCAGGCGACTTTAACTACCCACACATTGATTGGGTCAATATGAGTTCTAGTCGGGAAAAAGAGATTGAGTTTTTAGACACTCTCAATGACTGTGCTATGGAACAGATGGTCACAGATCCTACCAGGGGAGTGGCGATCCTGGATTTGGTCCTAAGTAACACCCAAGACCTGGTGAGAGATGTAAAAGTGATTGCATCACTTGGGAACAGTGACCATAATGTCACTGAGTTTAACATTTGTACAGATAGGGAGTTGCCCAAAAAGACTGATGCAACCACTTTTAACTTTAAAAGGGGTAACTTCTCTGGTATGAGGGGACATGTGAGGAAGAAATTGAAAGGAAGACTGGAGAAGGTCAAAACCATTGGGGAAGCTTGGAGACTATTCAAAAATACAGTCCTAGAAGCTCATAAAAAATATATACCGCAGGTTAGGAAAGGCACAAATAGGTATAGAAAAAAGCCTGCATGGTTAACAAATAAAGTAATGGAAGCTGTAAAAGGTAAGAAGGATTCCTTTAAGTGGTGGAAAGCTAGTCTTAGTGAGGTTGATAAAAGGGAACACAGACTATGGCAAATAAAATGCAAGTCTGTGATCAGGCAAGCAAAAAGAGAATATGAGGAGCATATCGCAAAAAACATAAAGGCCAACAATAAAACTTTCTTCAAATACATTAGAAGTAGGAAGCCAGCCAGGGAGGCAGTGGGGCCCTTCGATGACCAAGGGGTAAAAGGAGTAGTGAAGGATGATAGGGAAATGGCTGAGAAGCTGAATGCATTTTTTGCCTCTGTCTTCACTGTGGAAGAGGAGAAGTGCTTGCCCACTCCAGAAGCACCGATTTCGGGAAGGGGATTGAAAGACCTGAATCAGATTGCGGTGACAAGAGAGGAAGTCCTCCGACTGATGGACAATTTAAAAACTAATAAATCATCAGGCCCGGATGGCATTCATCCGAGAGTTCTGAAAGAACTCAAATGTGAACTTGTGGATCTCCTGACTAAAATATGTAATCTTTCTTTAAAATCTGCCTCCATTCCTGAGGACTGGAAGGTAGCTAATGTCACTCCCATCTTTAAAAAGGGCTCCAGGGGAGATCCGGGAAATTACAGGCCAGTCAGTCTGACATCGATACCGGGTAAGTTGGTGGAAACTGTTATTAAGGAAAGAATTAGTAGGCACATTGATGAACAAAAACTATTGAGGCAGACTCACCATGGGTTCTGTAAGGGAAGATCTTGTCTCACTAACCTGTTAGTGTTTTTTGAGGGAGTGAACAAACATGTGGACAAAAGGGCTCAATAGATATCATTTACCTTGACTTCCGGAAAGCTTTTGATACAGTTCCTCATCAAAGGCTCCTAAGTAAGCTCAATAGTCATGGGATAAAAGGACAAGTCCTCTTGTGGATCAAAAACTGGCTTATAAATAGGAAACAGAGAGTGAGTATAAATGGGAAACTTTCTCAGTGGAGGGTGGTAAGCAGTGGGGTACCACAGGGATCAGTACTCGGTCCGATGCTTTTTAACTTGTTTATTAATGATTTGGAATTGGGAGTAAGCAGTGAAGTGGCTAAATTTGCAGATGACACGAAGTTGTTCCGGGTGGTGAAAACCAGGGAGGAGTGTGAGGCACTCCAAAGGGATCTGTCGAGGATGGGTGAGTGGGCGTCAACGAGGCAAATGGGGTTCAATGTGGCCAAGTGCAAAGTGATGCACATTGGAGCCAAAAATCCTAAATATAAATACACGTTGATGGGGTCTGAACTGGCAGAGACGGACCAAGAGAGAGATCTTGGAGTCATAGTAGATAACTCAATGAAAATGTCTAGACAGTGTGTAGCTGCAATAAAGAAGGCCAACGCTATGCTGGGGGTTATTAGGAAGGGAATTGAAAACAAATCTAGTCCAACACTCTGTCACACAGTGGCCAAAATATACCAGGTGCTATCAGGAGGTCCAGCAGTGGGGCCAGGGCACCAGAAGCCCTCCCACTGCTGCCCCCTCCAGCACCAAGAATAGAGTACATCACCTGCCCCAGACTGAGAGTTCCCATCTATACCCTGTGGCTAATAGCCACTGAGGGACTTCTGCTCCATATGTTTATCTAATTCCCTCTTGAAACTGTCCATGCTTGTAGCTGCCACCACCTCCTGTGGCAGTGAATTCCATATGTTAATCACTCTTTGGGTGAAGAAGTATTTCCTTTTATCTGTTCTAACCTGACTGCTCAACAATTTCATGGAGTGCCCACGAGTTCTTGTATTGTGAGAAAGGGAGAAAAGTACTTCTTTCTCAACTTGCTCAATCCCATTCATAATCTTATAAACCTCGATTATGTCACCCCTCAGCCGTCATTTCTCCAAGCTGAAGAGCCCCAAGCGTTTTTACCTTTCTTCATAGGGAAGGTGTTCCAACCCTTTTATCATTCTAGTTGCCCTTCTCTGCACTTTTTCCAATGCTATAATATCCTTTTTGAGATGTGGCGATCAGAACTGTATATTCCAAATTCCAAATGAGGTCGCACCAATGATTTATACAGGGGCATTATGATACTGGCTGATTTGTTTTCAATTCCCTTCCTAATAATCCCCAGCATAGCGTTGGCCTTCTTTATTGCAGCTACACACTGTCTAGACATTTTCAGTGAGTTATCCACTACGACTCCAAGATCTCTCTCTTGGTCCGTCTCTGCCAGTTCAGACCCCATCAACGTGTATTTATATTTAGGATTTTTGGCTCCAATGTGCATCACTTTGCACTTGGCCACATTGAACCCCATTTGCCTCGTTGACGCCCACTCACCCATCCTCGACAGATCCCTTTGGAGTGCCTCACACTCCTCCCTGGTTTTCACCACCCGGAACAACTTCGTGTCATCTGCAAATTTAGCCACTTCACTGCTTACTCCCAATTCCAAATCATTAATAAACAAGTTAAAAAGCATCGGACCGAGTACTGATCCCTGTGGTACCCCACTGCTTACCACCCTCCACTGAGAAAGTTTCCCATTTATACTCACTCTCTGTTTCCTATTTATAAGCCAGTTTTTGATCCACAAGAGGACTTGTCCTTTTATCCCATGACTATTGAGCTTACTTAGGAGCCTTTGATGAGGAACTGTATCAAAAGCTTTCCGGAAGTCAAGGTAAATGATATCTATTGAGCCCCCTTGTCCACATGTTTGTTCACTCCCTCAAAAAACACTAACAGGTTAGTGAGACAAGATCTTCCCTTACAGAACCCATGGTGAGTCTGCCTCAATAGTTTTTGTTCATCAATGTGCCTACTAATTCTTTCCTTAATAACAGTTTCCACCAACTTACCCGGTATCGATGTCAGACTGACTGGCCTGTAATTTCCCGGATCTCCCCTGGAGCCCTTTTTAAAGATGGGAGTGACATTAGCTACCTTCCAGTCCTCAGGAATGTAGGCAGATTGTAAAGAAATATTACATGTTTTTGTCAGGAGATCCACAAGTTGATGAACAGCTTCCCGTGGTATTGGCATGTGACGCCTCACCATATGGGGTCGGGGCGGTTCTGGGCCACCAACTGCCGGACGGCCGTGAGGTCCCGGTGGCCTATTATTCCAGGACCTTGTAGCTGGCGGAGCGAAAGTATTCGCAAATTGACAAGGAGGCGCTCGCGATTGTGGCCGGGGTGAAAAAGTTTCACCATTACCTGTATGGCCGGCTTTTCACGATCCTGACCGACCATAAGCCTCTTCTCGGTCTCCTGGCCCCGGACCGCCAGACTCCCCAAATGACGTCGCCACGAGTCATCCGGTGGTCTGTGTTTTTGTCTGGTTATTCGTACTCCCTCGTTCACCGACCAGGCAAGGCGATGGGTCATGCGGATGCCCTGAGCCGCCTTCCACTGCCTGCCACAGACCCCGACCCAGCCCCGGCCTACCAAGTCGCCCTCCTGGAGGCGCTTCCAGACCAGCCGGTGCACGTCGGAGAGGTAGCGCGCCTCACTGCAAAGGACAAGGTCCTCATCTGCGTTCTCGACTGGGTGGTAAGGGGGTAGCCCGCAGGCCAGGCAGGCCCAGACTTCACAGCTTTCACCTCCAGGAAGGAAGAGTTGTCCACTCACAAAGGCTGCGTGATGTGGGGAAGCCGGGTGGTCATTCCTGCGCCACTGAGGAAACGGGTCCTAGCCGCCCTCTACGAGGCACACCCGGGGGTGGTTCGGATGAAAGCCCTGGCTAGGAGTTACGTATGGTGGCCGGGGCTTGACAAAGACATAGAAGACATGGTCCGGAGATGCCAACCATGCCATTCATCCCGCCCGGAACCACCCAGGGCCCCTGAGCGTGCCTGGGAATCCTCACACTGCCCCTGGTCCCAGCTGCACTTGGACTTTGAGGGCCCGTTCCAGGGACAGCTGTTCTTCATCCTAGTGGATGCATACAGCAAGTGGTTAGAGGTGGTCCCAGTACCATCCACCTCTTCCAAAGCTGCTATCCGAGCCATGTGGCAGATATTCAGTGCCCAGGGCATTCCCGACACCCTAGTCACAGACAACGGGACGACCTTTACGTCCAGCGAATTCATGGACTTCACCGGTGTTGTGTCCTGGGATCAGAAGGCAGAGCTAGGCGAAATACAGCCAAGCTTCGCTCTCTGAGAACAATAGGGACTAGGTTCCTGAGCTCGCCAGTAGTGAACCAATGGCAGCATTGGCGGGCGATTCAAACCCGCCAATAGGAATATAGGGCCGTCCCCCCTAACTGTATATAGTTGGCCTCCGGCCGTTACTGTGTGTTCTTGTCTTATGTGAAGTACGAATAAACGCGTCTTCTCTTATGTCGTCGTCCGAGTCATGAGGCCCGAAACCCAGTACTTTACAGTGGCGACGAGGATGGGATTTCAACGCCTTCCGTGACTCCATGAACGACGAAATGGACACCGCCGAGCAACGCATCGCTGACCCCGAGAGCAGCACCGCACCGCTCGCCGAGCATCGCATCGCTGGCCCCGAGAGCAGCACCGCACCGCTCGCCCCGGCACACGCCGTTCCAGACAGAACCATGGCCGCTTCTCATGTAACACTGGAGCACTTCGATCCGTTGCAGCCAGAAACCTGGGACGCATGGGTCGACCAGCTCATCAGCTACTTGGAGCTCAACGAAATCCGCCACCCCGACCAGAAACGAGCGATCCTCCTGAACGCCTGCGGCACTCAGACCGTCCGCCTCGCCAAGAGCCTCTTGGTCCCCCGCACCGCCTTGGAGAGTTCGTTTGGGGAGATCCTGGATGTCCTCAACGCTTACTTCAGCCCCCGGCCGACCTTCCTGGCCAAGAGGATGGATTTCCAGAGGCGAGTTCAGGCCCAAGGGGAATCCATTGCCACCTTCCTGGCCGCGCTAAGGGCGCTCGCGGTGGACTGCGGATTCCCGAAGGTGGAGGACAACCTGCTGACGCAGTTCGTGTGGGGCCTGGCGGACTCCAAGCTGCGGCGCAAGTTGGTTGGACACCGGAGGCTCTCCTTAGACGAGGCCCTAGACGCCGCAACAGCCCACGAGGCCGCGGAAGGGGAACGCCCGGCCGTGGCCGCCCATGTGGTCGGAAGGAGTCCAAGCCCCGGGAATGTAGATACGGAAGAGGTCTTCGCCCTCAGACCTCAACAACGCCGGCCGGCGCCGTTCCAGCAGGCCAACAGAGAGCCAGCCAAGCCTTCCGGCAACCGGACCGTCTGTGCCAGCTGCGGGGAAGGCCACGGAAGGAAATCCTGCAAGTTCCGGGATGCCGTTTGTCACGGGTGCGGAAAGCAGGGACACCTCGCACGGGTCTGCCGGTCCAAGGGCCACAGGAGTTCAAGAGCATCGGTTCCACCGCACCGCGCATCGTCCACCGCCTACGAGACGACGGAAGAGGTCGCCGGGTTGTACCACCTCACCGACCAGCCGCTGCAGGTACTTCGCCTCCCCAACCCCAACCTCTCCTCTGCCCCGAAGATCCAAGTAACCGTGCGGATCGAGGGGTCCCCTTGTTGCATGGAAGTGGACTCGGGATCGGCGGCGTCCATCATTTCCCTAGACACTTTAAAAAGACTTTGCCCATTAGGGGGACCCCCTCTTCGTCCATCGCCACTAAGCTTGGTGGACTTTCAAAAGAACCCTGTCCCCATCCGGGGAGTCGGCACTTTCCGAGTGCAGTACAGAGACTTTGAGGGGAACTTGGACTTGGTGGTGGTAGAGGGAAATCTCGTGAGTCTCCTGGGGCGGGCGTGGTTCGAAGCCCTAGGCATAACGATTGGGGGAGTGAATAAGTGCGGGGTGCGGGACTGGGGGGCGGTGTGCAAGGAATTCCCGGAGGTCTTTGACGGGAAACTGGGATGTTACAAAGGGCCCCCGGTGTCGCTTCACTTAGACCCCACCGTGACGCCCGTCCGACGGCGCTTCCGCACCGTGCCCCTGGCCCTCCGCCCGAAAATAGAGGCCGAACTGGACCGGTTAGTGGCCCAGGGAGTCCTAGAGCCCGTCCCGAACGCTCGATGGGAGACCCCGATTGTGACACCCGTCAAGCCAAACGGGGAAATCCGCATCTGCGCGGATTATAAGTGCACCATTAACCAGGCACTTCAGGCGCACGCATACCCCGTACCCGTGGTCAGCCATGTCTTAGCCACACTGGCGGGGGCGCGCATATTTGGAAAGCTGGATCTCGCGCAGGCGTACCAGCAACTCCCGGTAGATGAGGCCACGGCCGAGGCACAAACCATAGTGACACACCGGGGGGCCTTCCGGGTGAAGCGGCTGCAGTTCGGGGTCAGTGTGGCCCCAGGGATATTCCAAAATCTAATGGACGATTTGTTGAAAGGGATCCCTGGGGTGACGCCGTTCTTCGACGACGTCCTCATCGCCGCGACCACCCCTGAAAGCTTCGCCGCCCGCCTCCGAACGGTACTGGAGCGCTTCCAAGCCGCGGGGCTGAAAGTGAAGCGGGAAAAGTGCCTCCTCGGGGTGCCGGAGGTGGAGTTCTTGGGATACCGGGTAGACGCAACAGGCCTGCATCCGGCGAGGGACAAGGTGAAGGCCATCGTGGAGGCCCCCGCCCCGAAGTCCAAGGCCGAGCTCCAGGCGTTCTTAGGCCTCCTGAACTTTTACCACACCTTTCTTCCCCACAAGGCCGCCGTGGCCGAACCCCTGCACAGGCTGCTGGATAAGGCGACACCTTGGGCATGGGGGGCGAGGGAGGCGGCGGCGTTTCGGGGGGTTAAAGTACTCTTGATTTCTAACGCGGTGCTAGCCCACTTTGATGAAAAGCTCCCGGTAATCCTTGCGTGCGACGCATCACCGTATGGGGTCGGGGCAGTCTTGGCACACAAGCTACCGGATGGAAGGGAAGTCCCGGTGGCTTATTACTCCCGCACGCTGTCCCCCGCGGAGCAGAACTATGCACAAATCGACCGGGAGGGCTTGGCACTGGTGGCGGGGGTTAAAAAGTTTCACAACTTTGTGTACGGGCGGCCCTTCACGCTCGTAACCGATCATAAGCCGCTCCTGGGACTGTTCGCGGCGGACAAACAAACGCCGCAGGTATTGTCGCCCCGGGTGTTGCGCTGGTCCTTGTTTTTAGCGGGCTACCAGTACCAGTTGGAGCATCGGCCGGGCAAGGCGCTGGGTCATGCCGACGCCTTGAGCCGCCTGCCGCTGCCGCATACAGGGGAAGATCCGGCCCCGGCTCCCGCAGTCTTGCTAATGGAGGAGCTGCCAAACCCCCCTTCAGGCAGCAGACGTGGCCGCCCGCACGTCCCGAGATCCCATTCTCTCCCGGGTCCTAAACTGGGTGGTGAGGGGATGGCCAGTGGAACCGACAGGGCCAGAGTTCACGGCATACAAAGCCAGGCGGGAAGAGTTATCCGCCTTAAAAGGGTGCTTGTTATGGGGGGACAGGGTGGTCATCCCGGGGCCCATGAGACAAGGGGTTCTAGAAACGCTACATGAGGCCCACCCCGGCATAGTACGCATGAAAGCTCTGGCAAGGAGCTACGTGTGGTGGCCCGGGATGGACGCCGAAATTGAAACCTGGGTCCGAGGGTGCACACGGTGTCAGGAAGTCCGCCCCAATCCCCCGAGAGCGCCAACCCAAAGTTGGGAGTCTACCCACAAGCCGTGGTCACGCCTACACATAGATTTTGCGGGGCCGTTTCAGGGGCTCCAGTTCATGGTGACGGTAGACTCCTACTCGAAATGGGTGGAAATAAGCCCAGTGTCTACCACCTCTGCCAAAGCGGCAATAAGGGCCCTGCGGAAAATATTCGTGACGCACGGGTTACCAGACACAATCGTGTCGGACAACGGGGCAGCGTTCACATCTGCTGAGTTTCAAGCGTTCCTCGAAAGGAACCTAATCAGGCACATACGATCAGCGCCCTTCCACCCGGCAACCAATGGACAGGTGGAGAGAACGGTACGCACCGCCAAAGAAGCCCTGAGCCGCATAACGGAGGGGGACTGGGAGTTCCGGCTGGCCCGCTTTCTTCTTACATACCGCACCACCCCAAACCCCATCTCCGGGCATTGCCCCGCAGAACTATTAATGGGCCGCCGCCCTACCACTTTATTAGACAGACTCCACCCGGACCGAGCCCCAGAGAGAAAGCTGGTCGAGAACCGGGAGGCGCCCCGAAGCTTCCTCCCGGGGGAACCTGTCTACTTCCGGAACTACGGGGCGGGGCCTCAGTGGGTGGCCGGGCGCATCCTAAAACCCACCGGGCCAGTGTCATACGAAGTCCTAACAGATGGGGACCGGGTCCTCCGTAAACACGTCGACCAGCTCCGGAGGCGGCAAGACCCCGACACAGAGATCCAGTTACCGGGAAATGCCGCGGCCGCCCCAGCATCAGATCGACCGGAAGCACCGACAGCGGAGCCAGCGCCGGAAAGTCCACGGAATCCGGAGGGGGCCCCGGTGACAGCTGAACCGCCGCCGCCGCTGCCGCCGCCGTTACAGCCACCACCGTCACCGCCTCGGCTACTACCAGAGATCCAAGCTCCTTGTGCTGGCAGACCACCCGATAGGGGCCCCGCCAGCCCGGTACCGGCCCCCCGACGTTCGCTAAGAGAACGGAGGGCACCAACATACTTAAAAGACTACGTCACCTGATAGGAGACGAACTATGGGGGAGGGGTGTTGTGTCCTGGGATCAGAAGGCAGAGCTAGGCGAAATACAGCCAAGCTTCGCTCTCTGAGAACAATAGGGACTAGGTTCCTGAGCTCGCCAGTAGTGAACCAATGGCAGCATTGGCGGGCGATTCAAACCCGCCAATAGGAATATAGGGCCGTCCCCCCCTAACTGTATATAGTTGGCCTCCGGCCGTTACTGTGTGTTCTTGTCTTATGTGAAGTACGAATAAACGCGTCTTCTCTTATGTCGTCGTCCGAGTCATGAGGCCCGAAACCCAGTACTTTACAACCCGCTACTATGGAATACGCCATGTTCAGTCCGCCCCTTTCCACCCCGCGACCAACGGCCAAGCGGAACGAATGGTCAGGACGACCAAAGATGCACTCCGGCGCTTGGACTCAAAGGACTGGGACTACAAGCTGGCAGCATTCCTCTTTGACCAGCGGATCACTCCCCACACCACAACAGGGCGTAGTCCAGCCGAACTCCTCCTAGGCCGTCGCCTGATGACCCGGCTAGACCGTCTACATCCCGATCGCGCTGCAGAAAAGGCACCAGTCACTGAGTCCCATGAAGCGGCTAGGGGGTTCTTCCCAGAGGACCCGGTGTACGCCCGTAACTACACCAAGGGTCCACCCTGGGTTCCGGCCCGGGTGGTCCGGGTCAGGGCCCCCCGTTCATATGAGGTCTCCTGCGAAGATGGTACCGTGCTCCACCACCACATCGACCAACTCCGCCGCAGGGTGGCGCCGCGAGAGCCGGACGACTTTGAGGATCCCGAACCTCAGGAGGCAGAGGAGCCATGATCTTCTCCGCGGGAACACGGCCCGGCGGAAAGCACAGCCATGACCCCCCTCGCCCCATCTACTGAAGCCTCGACCACAGCTGATGATGACCCGGCGGCCAGGTCCCTGCCGCCAGCACCGGTCGGCTCCCCGGCCAGGACGCAGGCACCTGCATCTCCTCCTGTCCTAGCCCCCCGGCACTCAACCCAGGAACGAAAGCCTCCAGCTTATTTACAGGACTTTGTGTGCGGGTGTATCTCTGACCAAGGGGGGAAGGGTGTAATGTATCCACTGGAGGACATGGGCTCAGGGCAGCCATGTGCTGGGACTGGTTCTAACCGGTCCACCATGTGGCCAGGCGAAGGGCCTGAGCTTTGCCCAGAAAGACAATGGACTAGAGGATCCTAGCTCCCCTCCAATTGAGGAGCAGGAGATAACTCAATCAATGTAAATAGCGAATCACTGGGTGTTGTGTGTTTTGGGGTGTGGGCTCACGGGGGATAAAAAGCCGGCCTGCGAGCCGGCTTAGTTGTCTTGCTCTTCAACTAATAAAGTATGTGAGAGCTGAAATCACTCATCAGTCTCAATACTTTTCACTTTTCAATACTCCCTCATGGATCACTGCCTTGTCGTGGCGAGGGGACTTGCGTGGTTCGATGAGGCTGTGGGCTATGATGTGGAGGGCCACCCAGGACGGACAGGCCACAGCGGAGAACTCAGACCAAGCGTGATCCCCTGGAGAAGGAAATGGCAACCCACTCCAGTATCTTTGCCAAGAAAACCCCATGGACAACCCCAGTAACAAAAGGCTAAAAGATATGACGCCGGAAGATGAGCCCCTCAGGTCAGAAGGTGTCCAATATGCTACTGGGGAAGAGCAGAGGGCAAGTACGAGTAACCCCAGAAAGAGTGAAGCGGCTGGGCCAAAGCCGAAAGGACACTCAGTTGTGGATGTGTCTGATGGTGAAAGGAAAGTTCGATGCTGCAAAGAACAATACTGCATAGGAACCTGGAATGTAAGATCTATGAATCAAGGTAAGCTTGACGTGGTCAAAAATGAGATGGCAAGAATGAACATCGACGTCTTGGGAATCAGTGAACTAAAGTGGACAGGAATGGGTGAATTTAACTCAGAAGACCATTATATCTACTACTGTGGCCAGGAATCCCATAGAAAAAATGGTGTGGCCTTTATAGTCAACAAGAGAGTGAGAAAGGCAGTATTGGGATACAATCTCAAAAATGACAGAATGATCTCGGTCCGAATCCAAGGCAAACCATTCAATATCACAGTAATCGAAGTCTATGCCCCAACCACTGCTGCAGAAGAGGCTGAAGTAGACCAGTTCTATGAAGACCTACAACAGCTCATAGAACTAACACCAAAAAATGATGTCCTCATCATCATAGGGGACTGGAATGCTAAAGTAGGAAATCAAAAGGTAACCGGAATAACAGACAAGTTTGGCCTTGGAGAACAAAATGAAGCAGGGCAAAGGCTAACAGAGTTTTGTCAAGAGAACACGCTGGTCATAGCGAACACCCTTTTCCAACAACCTAAGAGGCGTCTCTACACATGGACATCACGAGATGGGCAACACCGAAATCAGATTGACTATATAATTTGCAGTCAAAGATGGAGAAGCTCTATCCAATCAGTAAAAACAAGACCCGGAGCTGACTGTGGCTCAGATCATGAGCTACTCATTGCAAAATTCAGACTTAAATTGAAGAAAGTTGGGAAAACCACAGGGCCATTCAGATTTGACCTAGATCGCATCCCCGATGAATATACAGTAGAGGTGAAGAATAGGTTTAAGGGACTAGATTTGATAGACAGAGTGCCTGAAGAACTATGGACAGAGGTCCGTGACATTGTAAAGGAGGCAGCAATCATTGCCATCCCAAAGAAAAACAAAATCCAAAAAAGCAAAGTGGCTGTCTGATGAGGCTTTACACATAGCAGAGGAAAGAAGGAAAGCTAAAGGCAATGGGGAAAAGGAAAGAGTTGCCCAACTGAATGCAGATTTCCAGAGAACAGCAAGGAGAGATAAGGAGGCTTTCCTGAATGAACAATGCAAAGTAATAGAGGAAAACAATAGATTGGGAAGGACTAGAGATCTCTTCAAGAAAACTGGAGAAATCAAGGGAACGTTCCATGCAAAGCTGGCCATGATAAAGGACAAAAATGGTAGGGACCTAACAGAAGCAGAAGAGATTAGGAAAAGATGGCAAGAATACACAGAAAAACTATACAAGAAGGACCTCAATGTCCTTGACAACCACGATGGTATAATCACTGACCTCGAGCCAGACATCCTGGAAAGCAAAGTTAAATGGGCCTTAGAAAGCATTACTAACAACAAAGCTAGTGGAGGTGATGGTATCCCAGCTGAGTTATTCAAAGTCTTAAAAGAAGATGCTGTTAAAGTGCTGCACTCAATTTGCCAACAAATTTGGAAAACACAACAGTGGCCACAGGATTGGAAAAGGTCAGTGTACATTCAAATCCCAAAGAAGGGCAACGTCAAGGAATGTTCAAACTATCGCACAATTGCACTCATTTCACACGCTAGCAAGGTCATGCTCAAAATCCTACAAGCTAGGCTCCAACAGTACGTGGATAGAGAACTGCCAGAAGTACAATCTGGGTTTCGAAGAGGTAGAGGAACTAGAGATCAAATTGCCAACATTCGCTGGATTATGGAGAAAGCAAGAGAGTACCAGAAAAACATCTACTTCTGCTTCATTGACTATGCTAAAGCCTTTGATTGTGTGGATCACAATAAATTATGGCAGGTTCTTAAAGAGATGGGAGTACCAGACCACCTCACCTGTCTCCTGAGAAACCTGTATAAGGGTCAAGAAGCAACAGTTAGAACCGGATATGGAACAACTGATTGGTTTAGCATAGGAAAAGGAGTACGACAAGGATGTATATTGTCACCTTGCTTATTTAATTTATATGCATAGTACATCATGCGAAATGCTGGCCTGGATGAATCACAAGCTGGAGTTAAGATTGCTGGGGAAAAGATCAATAACCTCAGATATGCAGACGATACCACTCTGATGGCAGAAAGTGAAGAGGAACTAAAGAGCCTCTTGCTCAGGGTCAAAGAGGAGAGCGCAAAAATGGGCTTGAAGCTCAACATCAAAAAAACTAAGATCATGGCATCCGGCCCCATCACTCCTTTGCAAATAGAAGGGGAAGTCGTAGAAGTAGTGACAGAGTTCATGTTCCTAGGATCCCAGATCACTGCAGATGGTGACTGCAGCCATTAAATTAAAAGACGCCTGCTCCTTGGGAGGAAAGCGATGGCAAACCTAAACAGCATGATAAAAAGCAGAGACATCACCTTGCCAACAAAAGTCCGCATGGTCAAAGCAATGGTATTCCCCGTAGTAATGTATGGCTGCGAGAGCTGGACTATAAGGAAGGCCGAGCACCGAAGAATAGATTCTTTTGAACTATGGTGCTGGAGAAGACTCTTGAGAGTCCCTTGGACTGCAAGGAGATCAAATCAGTCAATCCTAAAAGAAATCAACCCTGACTGTTCCCTGGAAGGCCAGATCCTGAAGCTGAAGCTCAAATACTTTGGCCACCCAATGAGAAGGGAGCATTCACTGGAGAAGACCCTGATGCTGGGAAAAATTGAAGGTCAAAGAAGAAGGGGACGGCAAAGGATGAGATGGTTAGACAGTGTCATCGATGCAACGAACATGAAATTGAGCAAACTTCAGCGGACAGCGGAAGACAGGAGGGCCTGGCGTAATCTGGTCCATGGGGTCGCGAAGAGTCGGACTCGACTGTGCGACTGAACAACAAACCACAAGTTCACATTTGAGTTCTTTCAGAACTCTCGGATGAATGCCATCTGGGCCTGGTGATTTATTAGTTTTTAAATTGTCCATCAGTCGGAGGACTTCCTCTCTTGTCACTGCAATCTGATTCAGATCTTTCAAACCCCCTCCCGAAATCGGTGCTTCTGGAGTGGGCAAGCACTTCTCCTCTTCCACAGTGAAGACAGAGGCAAAAAATGCATTCAGCTTCTTAGCCATTTCCCTATCATGCTTCACTACTCCTTTTACCCCTTGGTGTTTCATCAGATTGGATGGAGGTGTCCAAAGGGATGCCGCAGGGCTCAGTTTTGGGCCCAGTACTGTTCAATATTTTTATCAATGATCTGGATGAAGGGGCAGAAGGGCTACTCATTAAATTTGCTGATGATTCCAAATTTGGAGGAGTAGCAAACACCCAAAAGGATAGAGTTAAAATTCACCAAGACCTGAATACGCTGGAGAAGTGGGCAGTTGCAAACAGTATGCAATTCAACAAAGATAAGTGCAGAGTATCACATCTGGGCCACAAAAATGTCAAGCACAAATACTGGATGGGGGGATACGTTTCTAGGTAGTAGTGTATGCGAAAGAGATCTTGGGGTAAGAGTGGACTGTAAACTAAATATGAGCAGTCAGTGTGATGCGGTGGCAAAAAAGGCAAATTCAGTCCTGGGTCTTAAAAGGGCCATAGCACTGAAATCACAGGAGGTCATAGCCCCGCTGTAGACTGCCTTGGTCAGGCCGCACCTGGAGTCCTGCGTGCAGTTCTGGAGGCCTCACTTCAAAAAGGATGTGGGCAAAATCGAGAGGGTGCAGAAGAGAGTGACGAGGATGATCAGGGGTCTGGAGACTGAGCCCTACGAGGAAAGGCTGAAGGCCTTGGGAATGTTTAGTTTAGAGAAGAGGAGATTGAGGGGGGGACATGATCGCTCTCTTTCAATATTTGAAAGGCTGTCATGTGGAGGGCAAGGAGCTATTCCAGTGAGCAGCAGAGGAGAGGACCCGAAGCAGTAGGTTTAAATTACATGCAGAAAGGTATCGTCTGGATAGTAGGAAAAGCTTTTTCACGGTCAGAGTGGTTCAGAGGTGGGATCAGCTGCCCAGGGAGGAGGTGGTGAGCTCCCCTTCACTGGCAGCTTTCAAGAAGCGGCTGGACGGATATTTGTCAGGGATGCTCTAGGCTGGTCCTGCACTGGGCAGGGGGGGCTGTACTAGATGGTCCCTATGACTCAATCCCAGACATCTTCATTGGTGGCAAACAGCATAATGGCTTTCACCACTACCGCCATGCTTGGCTGAGTCTGCATGAATTGGGAACTGAGACGGCTTGCGTGAGTCTGGCAGGGGGGTTGAGATGAAGCTACAAGAACATCTTATAGGATGCTTATGAAATTCTATGAGGTGGCAGTGAAAGTGGCAAAGGAGAAATTCTTCTCTGCTTCCATTGCACCCACGAGCTCACACCCAGCACAACTGTTTAGGGTGATTCAGTCTTTGACATCCCTGACAAAAAGGAAACAAAACAAGAGGAATTTGGCTATTAGCTGTGACCCGCCCACCAATTTTTTTGCAGGTGAGGTCCTCTTGTTCTGCTGTGACCTGCCCACCAATGCTGACACAGTAAGTGATCTGGAGGCCCCCTTGGCCTCCGTTGGATTCAGCCTTCGATACCTTCAACCTGCTCTCTTCTGCTGGCATTGACGGAATCCTGAGTGGTGCCAAACCAGCCATGTGCCTCCTCGATCTGTGCCCCTCACGGCTGGTAGAAGCCGGTGAGGTGATGAGAGGATGCAGGGCCGACCGACGGGCACCGTCAACATGTCCCTGGCAACAGGGACTTATCCGAAGGCTGTAAGGCGGCTGTGGTTGTGCAGCTCCTGAAAAACCAACTTTGGGTCCTTCAGATCTTGCCAATTACCACCCAGTTTTGAATTTATCGTTCCTGGGCAAGGTAATTGAGAGAGCGGAAGCTGAACAGCTTCAGGGTTTTCTGGATGACACATCGGCATTAGATCCATTCCAATTCAGCTTCTGCCCCAGACATAGGATGGAGATGGTGTTGGTTGCCTTGACAAACAATCTCCACAGGTAGTTGGATCAAGGCGGGTCAGTGCTGCTATTGTTATTAGATCTTACCGCAGCATTCGACATGGTTGATCAAGATCTCCTGACCCACCGCTTTGCCAGTGCAGGAGTTCAGGGGCTTAACCTTCAATGGCTTACCTCTTTTCTCCATGGCTGGAGACAGAGGGTGGCACTGGGTGAGAGTGTGTCCTCTAGATACCCCTTAACATGTGCGGCCCTTCAGGGGGTGCTTCTCTTCCCAATGTTGTTCAACATCTGTATGCGCCCGCTCCCCCAACTGGTGCTGAGTTTCAGTCTTGGGTGTCACCAGTATGCAGATGACATCCAGCTATATCTGTTACTGGATGGCCACCCAGATTCCGCCCTGCATAACCTGGCTGTGGTCTTGGAGGCTGTGTTTGGGTGGCTGAAACAGCAGGTCGAAACTGAATCCAATTAAGATGGAGGTTCTGTGGCTGGGGGAGGGGCCTTCAGGGCCGGGGTACGGATTACCCACCCTTGGCAGAGCACCGCTAACACCAGTGCAATCCATCCAGAGTTTGGGAGTGATCTGGGATGCCCCCTTGAATACGGAGGGCCAAGTCACGCAGATTGCCAAACAGACATTTTTTCATCTACGCTGGGTTCGACAACTGGCCCCCTTCCCATCAGGCCCTGACCCAGCCATGGCAATCCATGCAACGGTCACCTCCAGATTTCTGCAGCCTTCTTGACACTGGCGTGGCCTTGAGACTGACCCAGAAGCTCCAACTGATACAGAACACGGCAGCGCGAGTCCTGACAGGAATGTTATGGATGGCACACATACATCCAGCGCTGTGCCAGCTACACCGGCTGCCAGTGGAGCACCGAGTCAGATTCAAGGTTTTGGTTTTGGCTCATAAGACCTGGAGCGGTCAGGGACCGAAGTACTTACAGGACTGCCTCCTCTGTTATGTCCCTGGAAGGGCATTGCACTTTTTGTATAATGACACGCTGGTGGGTCCTTGGTGCTCCAAGGATGTCCAGCCATCCTTGACCAGGGCCCCAGGGCCTATTCAGTCCTGGCCCCAACCTGGTGGGACTCTCTGCCAAATACCACCGGGGCCCTGCAGAGGGACGGAATGCAATTCTGCAGGGGCCTGCGAGGCAGAGGTGTTCTCCCAGTCTTTTGGTTGAGGGCAGCGACAGTTTTTACCTTGGCTGGCCCCCTCCTCTGTTTCCCATGCTCGTTTTGACCTCTTCCCCCTTGTCTGTGGAACAGCCAGCAGTCTGTAATATGGGGATAACTAATGATAAGGATTACTATCCACCATCTGTCTTTTACTGTAATTTATTATGTTCTATTATTTTATCTGGTTGCTGTTTTAATACTATGTACGTTGCCCAGAGCCCTATGATTGGAGGGATTGGGCAATTCATAAATTTAATAAATAAATGTAGACCACAGCCACGTCGACAACATTTACCGGCTACACCTCAAATGGGCTGCTGCAGGAAGGCTCCCATACTGCAAAGGCAATAAGGTGCCAGCAGTGCCACAGAGCCCAGGGGGGCAGCTGCCAGTCAGCCACCTCCACCCCACCCGGGAGTGAGGAGGGACCTGAGAAAGGAGCAGCACTCCCAGGTGAAACAGGAGCCCAGGGCCATGGCATGACACGCTGCTGGGTGGACCTGCCTCAGGCTGTCTTCGGACACACAAGCGACTAGCCTCGTCGTTGGAGAGGCATTGTCAAGGCAGCACCCAGGGTGTGTGCAAGGGGGAAGAGGGAGGCAGGCGTGGACCCCCAGGCCACGGCTGCTGGGTCCTCACCTTGCTCCCCTGTCAGTGTTTGGGTGCCTCTTTGGTGTTTCTCCAGAGGTTCTGAAAGGAGACAGGCTAGTCACACAGCAAGGATGCTTGCTCTCCCCCATATGTGTGAGTGCTAAGAACTCCCTCTGTGGTACGGAGTGCCCTCTACGTGTGCACAACAGAGACCTCCCCTGCTGAGTGCCCTTTCATCGGAGCTCTGGGGCCTCTGGGCTGGGGTTTATCTAGCAGTGGAGAGGAGCTGTGATTGGGTGTGGAGGAGGGAGTTTGGCCACCATCAGGGAGTATGATTGGCTGTGGCCTAAACAACATCCTGTTTCACTCCAGGGCTTGCAAGTGGAACTGTGCTGCTTTGCCTTTTCCACTGCATAGGCATCTATGGATCAGACCAAGGAATTTTGCACTAACTCTGGGGAACGTTTCCCTGGTGGTGGTGGTGGTGGTGGGCTTAGTGAGCCAATTCCTGTCACGCTCCTGGGAACATCTGTTTCTGCTCTAGTGGTTTGGGTGCACCAGTGTGTGACCACAGCGGGGAGTCTCATGCTTAGCTGGGTCCCCGAGCACTCTTCCCCCCAGCATGGCACGGTTTCTTTCCTAGTTTCCTGTAACACTTATATACTCTGTCCTGATATAGATATTCCCATGATTCTGTGCTCTTCATTTGTTAAAAAAACAAAAAAAACCAAACAAGCATGCTGGTGCTAATTTATAGAGATCTATTCCCTGTTAAAACAATCTCAGCCTGCAATTAAATTCTTACCACTGTCCCCGGCCACTTGTTCACAGAGCTGCCCAATACTTGACCAAATGAGCCTGTTTTCAGTGAATCTCAGGCCATGGGGAGGGTGAGAGGGAGTCTGTGGGACTGAAGAAGAAGAGTTTGGATTTATACCCCTTTGCCCTTCACTGCCCAAAGGCGTCTCAGAATGGCTGACAAACTCCTTTCCCTTCCCCTCCCCACAACAGACACCCTGTGAGGTAGGTGGGGCTGAGAGAGCTCTGAGGGAACTGTCCTTGAGACAGAGAACAGCTCTTGTGAGAACTGTGGCTTGCCCAAGGTCATCCAGCCAGGTGCAAGTGGAGGAGTGGGGAATCAAACCCGGTTCTCCCAGATGAGAGTCCCTGCACTTAACCACTGCACCAAACTGGCTCTCCCAGTGACTGACTGGTGGCAGCTGCTATGGGGGGGGGGTGCCAGGGTTCAGTCAGGCCCCTCCCCCCATGCATAGGCCACAGCCTTGGGGTCACTTGCCGCCTGGGAAGGAGGTGGGGCACAAGAGGTTTAGGGATCATGACATCATCTGCCTCACGGGCTGATGGGAGGGGAAGGCGGGGGACGTGGCAATGCTGCGGGCCACTCTGGGTCCGTCCCCCCCCCCGGGCAGAAAGAGTGGGGCACCAATGCAGTAAATAAATAAAAGAACTAAGGCTTGTTCACCGGGTAATAGGCAGAGACCCCCTCGCCCACTTTGCCAGCTGCCTGGGCCCCCTTTTCGACTGTGTGGAGCAGCCGCGTCCAGCCTGCGCTCCAGAAGCAAAACGGCCTCTGCCTCTGCGGGAGGGCTGCCCCGGGCCGGTGTCGGGGGGGGGTTCGTGTGTAGCCAGAAGGGAAGAGAACCGCCAGCAGACGCCTCCCAAGCAGCTTGGTCGGGGTCAGCCCGAACGACACAGAACCGCGGCGGGGGAGCCTCGGCAGCCCGGGGGCGGGGGGCGGGCGGGCGGGCGGCCGGGGACTCCTGCCGGGCTCGGAAGGCGGCGGCGGCGGCGGCACCTCCTTCTCACTGGCCCCGCCGGCAAAGGGCCGCCAGCCACCTCTCTCTCGTCCCGAAGGACCCGGTCATTACAAGCCTGGCGGAGCGCCCCGCGGGGTTTTGCTAGCGGCGGGGGAAGGAGACCGCCCTGCCTCGCCCGCCTCCCCTCCCCTCCCCTCCCGCGGGTCTCCTCCTCCTCCTCCTCCTCCCCCTTCTTGGCCCCCTTGCGCCGCGGACGCCCGGCCCCGAGCAGCACCAGGCCGGGAAGAGACGTGCGGGCGCGCGCCAGCAGGGGGCAGCATCGGCCCGCCTTCGCCGCCTCCGACCGGAACCCCCCGCCCCCCCCCCCCCCCCCCGGGCCCGGTGGCGTCAGCGGGGGGGGAGGCGGGCGGGCGGGCGGGGCGGGGCGGGGCGGGGCGGGGGAGAGCGGCCGCGGATCCCTCCCCTCTCGCCCGGCCCCTCCCCTCGCTCCCCTCCCCCGGCGGCCTGGCGGCCGGGCGAGGCCCCTTCCGCGCCGCGCCTTGATTGGTCGCCGGCCGAGGGCTGTCTTCGGCGGCCGCCTGCGCGGGGGAGTAGGCGGCCGGAGCGCGGAGAGGGAGGGAGACGGAGACGCGGCGGCCGTCGGCGCCGGACCTGGGGGGGGGCTGCTGCTGTTGCAGCGGAGGCGGCGGGGAGAGGCGACCCACCCACCCACCGGGCTACCCGGCCGGCGAGGGGGAGCCGCGGGGCTGGGGCATGGGCGGGCGGGCGCCGGAGGGGCGGCCGCGGCCGGAGCGGGGAGCGCCGTGAGGAGGCGTCGGCCGGCGGGGCTGGAGGGCGCCGCGGAGGAGGAGGAGGCGGCGGCGGCGTCGTCGTCGTCGGAGGATGGCCGGCGGCGTCTGGTGCTGCCGGGCGCCGGGGCGGCCGGAGGTGTGCCGGGGGCTGCTGGCGCTGCTGCTGGCCCTGTGCCGGATGGCGCCGCCGGGGCTGGCCAAGAACCTGGAGCCTGTCGCCTGGAGCGCCACCAACCCCAAGTAGGTGCCGCCGGGGCCCGGGCGGGGGTGTGTGTGTGTGTGGGGGGGGGGTTCGGCGGCCTCTTTCCCTCCTCCTCCTCCTCCCTTTGTCTCCTGCCCTCCCGCCGCGGCCGCCCCCACCTCTGTGTGCGTGTGCGTGTCTGCTGGGGGGCGGGGGTGTCCCCCCCTCCTCCTCCTCCCCCCCTCCCCCGGGCCGCGTGTGCCCCGGGACGGGCGCCTGAAGGCGGCGGCGGCGCGGGCGCTGCTGCTCCCGGGCCTCCTCCTCCTCCTCCCCCCCGCCCTCCGCTCCGCAGCCTGCTCCGTTCAGCCCGGAGGCCCGAGGGGGCCGGGCGCTGCTGGGCTGGGGGGTGGGGTTTGGCTGCGCCCGGCCGCCCGGAGGGGCTTGCCGGGGGTCTCCTCCGCTCCGCTCCGCCCCGCTCCCCCCCCCGGTGGCCGGGCCCGCCCGGGGCTCTCCGGGGCCTTCCCGCGGCGGGAGGAGGGGGGGGGGCGTTTGGCTGCCTTCCTGCCCGGCGCGCCCAGCCGGAGGGTCTGCAGGCCTGGCTCGTTCTTCGGCCCGGACTTTGTTCCGGGGGAGGGGGGACTTGCTGTGCTGCCGCCGCCGCCGCCTCCCCGGCTTCCCCGGGCGGGCCTCGGCGTGGGCTCCCCCCCCCCCGGCCGGCCGGGACGGAAAGGTCCGCGGAGGGCGGGAAGGGCGGCGGCGGCGGCGGGGCTCGGCGGGGCCGCTCCAGGGACCGGGGGAGGGGGAGTGTCGGGTCCGGGTCCGCCCGGCCGCCTGTGTCTGGCCCCGCCCTCCGCCCTCCGCCCTCCGCCCTCGGGCCGGCCGCTGCCCCTTCCCGGCTCCCGGACGGCCCCGGGAGAGCGGCGGGCGAGGCGCGCGGCCCTGGGGGTCCCCAGCCGCGCCTCCCGCCCCTCCCGCGCCCCGGCGGGGGGGGGGGCTGGCGCCGGTGCCCTGGGGAGGCCCGGCCGGCGGCGGCGCGGGGAATGTCGGGCGGGGCGGGCCTCTCTCCTCTTCCTCCTCCCCCCCCCCGGTTCCTCGGCGCGGAGCCCCGGAGAGTCGCGGGGGGCGCCGGGCGCCGGGGGGGGGGCGGGCGAGGCGAGGCGGGGCGGAGGCCGGGCGGGAAGGCGCGGGGGGCGGCTCCCCGGCTCCTGGACTGGGGAGGGGGCGGCGGGCGGCGGGCAGGGCAGGGCTCGGAGCCCGGAGCCCGTCCCCGGCGGGGCGGGGGGAGAGGGGGAGTCCGCGGGCGCCTTCCTCGCCCGGCGCCGCCGCCTCCTGCCTTGCTCCGGGGCCTGCTGGCCGCGGGGGACGGTGTTTTGTGGTTGGGGTCTTGGGGTGACCCCCCTCTCGCCCCCCTCTGTCCCCAGCGGGCCGCTTTGGAGAGTGGGACTGGGAGGAGGAGGAGGAGGAGGGCGAGTGGCCTGGAAACGATTCCTCGTGTTATACTCGCTCATTTTAATGTCAAGTAATTTAGGGTTGCCACAGCCCGGTGGTGCTTTGCACTCTGGCCAACAAAAAACAGCAATGATTTGCTTTGTGTTACATGAGGGTTATTTTTCGAATTTATTCCACAGTCATTTTTTCGCTTGTATAAAACAGCTCTGGAGGCAGCTCATGAGACTAGAAATCCCATCCGCTCATCACAGGTTCTTCCTTACCCACCCCTTAGCCATTTTTCTTGCAATATTCTGTGGAATTTTCAGGCCCTTAGAAGATTCCGTGGTTTGCCTTGGTTCCGGTGGGTCTGAGAAGGTCGCAAGAAATCATTTAAAATCTGCACTTTCCTGCTGCTGTTTCTCCATACAAAGCAGGGAAATCTGCCTGAATCCAGATATCACTGAAGTAGACCTTGGACTGTGCCCAAGAGGAAGCAGCTTTGATTAAAATAATTATTTGGCTGTATGTGGACCTCCTGTCAGATAGGAAGACAAATTCTTCTTCTTGGTATTTTAATAATAGCAGAGCTTTTAAAATGGTTTCTCAATATATTTAGCTCTTGACCCCAGGCGACTTGGAAGCGGGTGACTTGTGTGATTCACCCAGGACTGGCGGCTTGGTCCTGTTCCAGCAGCAGCCCTCTGCAAGCCAGCCTGATGTAGCGTTTAGCATTTCAGACTAGGATCTGGGAGATCCAGGTTCAAGTCCCCGGCCTTCCGTGGCAGTTCAGTAGGCGGCCTTGGGCCATGGAAGCTTGATGGAGTGTTTTAAGAGCCAGCCACAAGGCCTAACCGACTTCACAGGGTTGTTGCAAGGGAGGCAAATGGTATAAGCTGGTTTGGGTTCTCATTGGGGGAAAAGGTGAAGTATAAAGTAAATAAATATAGTTGAAGACCATGCTTCCTCTAAGCTGTGGAGCCTTGTGAGCAAAAATTCTACTTTGAGGGCTGCTGGCATGAAAGTTGTGTGAGCGAGTGATTTGGCCACTGCGTAAACTAGGTTGCTCTGGAGCCATCCTTCCTGAGCTAAGACAAGAATGTGTGAGCTGGAGGCTAAAAAACTGTGAGCTAGCTCACAACTAACTCAGCTTAGAGGGAACACTGGTTGAAGATGGGGAGCAGATAAAGGACAGGGTGGTGGGTGGGAGGGAAAGAGGAGGGAAGGGGTACCAAGTGAGTGGAGGTGTCCCCCGCAAGTTGTCGTGGGTACCTCAGAGTGCAACTGGGCCTGGTGCCACCACTGCACAGGCCAAGGAGAGTTTTTCTGACTGCCGGGGGGGGGAGGCGGGGGGAGGAAGGCAAGAAAGCTGAAGACGTGGGTGGGGGGTGTCAGATAGAGGTAGGTTGGCTGGTGGGTGGGAAGGAAGCAGGGAAAGGGGAGAGGTCACGGAGGATTTCAAGAAAAGGAAGGAGGAAATAGTGAGGGAGAAGAAATGAGATGTCCTTGCAGGTCCTTTGGTTGTTTAATCTTGTTGAATTTCCCCCTCATAATATGATGGTTGTATACTTCTTTCCCATGTACCATATTTCAGCAGGCTGAGTGGAAATTGACCTTCTCCGCAATTGTTTTTGGTCAGCCTTGCTAACAGATATTAACTAAATAATATTAGCTGCTGGGTGTGAGGTCACAGGCAAAAAAGAAACCTTTGAAATATTTTTCAAACATGTTTTTGGACTCATCTCAGTTTGCTCTGCTGCATTCTGAACAGCCATTGATTAGTTATTGCCTTTCAGCCAGTCTTGGGCCAGCCTCCTTCCCCTTGTGCCCCTTTGGGTCTGAAAGGGGCTCTCTGAGTTTGAGGAAACCTGCAGATGCCTTTGGTGATCTTCGAACTATTGTGGATATTCAGGGTTTTTGCCTGGAGTGTATTATTAAACAAGCTTATTAAAATTTTGGGACAAAGACTTGCTTAAATCTCTTCGTTGCAGTGTTTATTGATTCCGGTAGTCTTCTGTACTGCTCGTTAAAAGAAAACATTCCAAACAAAGAGTGAGTTTGGAAATGAATTTCAGACTGGAATCCAGCTGTTCTAATATACTTGATTAGGGACGAGAGGAGAATAGCCAGTGCATTGTTACTATTTTTTAAAATTTGTTACATTGACTAGTTGATCCTATTGAAATGGTGTGATTTTGTACATGCTCACTTGCAAATAAACCTCTTGGCCCACTGGGATTTAATCCCAAGGGGCAGCATGCAGGATTTCAGTCTTTGCCGGGCTACAGCTTGTCTGGAAACTTCAGATCTCTCCCAGTAACAAAAGATGATATTTGGCCTGCTGTGGGGGAACAGTTCCCTGCAGCAGCTGCTGCCCCCTGGTTGTTTGGGGGTGGGGGGAGGGGGAGGGGGTGTCTTGGTACGAGGGCTGCTGAGACACGGAATTCACAGGGGCACAGAATTGGGGGGGGGCGATAGTGAGGGCTTGAAGTCTTGCAAAACTTTTGTTGTTCTAATTGGGGAGGTGCTCGGCTGGTTGTGACCTGGGGGCTCCCTTCCCCTGCCCTGCGTCCTCTGCTTAGGACCCTTGACAGTCCCAGGGAAGGCTTCAGGGTGCAAATTTTAAAAATGTTCCCTTGGGATTGACTCAAGCGATTACTTGGGTGGGCCATCCCAGGAGTACTTTGCTCTTTGGTATAACCCAAACATATGATATGAAGTGACTTAGAATGTGTTACAAATAAAGCACCAGCATTTTCTTTATTGCACCAAGTGGTTCTGCTGCAGAAGAGGCTTTTGAATGGCATCTGGCGGGGCTGGTACCTGTCACCCCGAAGCTCGACATCTGCAAGCCAAGCCGGGAAGCGCAGAGCAGCATGCTGGCTTTCCGAGGAACATGCGGGGTGTGTGTGTGTGTGTTTGTGTGTGCGCGCGTGCGTGTGCACATGTGCGCTTGGCTGGATAAGTTTGGTGTGGAGCACTTAGTCACTGGCAAAGGTGTGATTTCATAATAAGTGGGTGGGTTCTCATAGGGGTGCAAGGGTTTGGGTGTATCCTGCTAAATGTTAAAGTTCTTAAGCACGTTGATGTGGGAATGACAGTGAACCTTTTAGGACCCCCTCCTCACAAAGTAGGTTCCTTCTGTTTCTCCCGCACCTATGCAGATACCTTCCTGACATGCTTCTATCTTGGCCTTTCTCCAAGGAACTGTGTGGTGGACAAGATTCTCCTCTCCCGTTTTGTTCTCACAAGAGCCCTGTGGGGTAGATAAGGCTGAGGGAGTGGCTGGCCAAAGGGCCCTCGGTGAGCTTCACCTCAGGGTGGTGGGGGTCTTAAACCACCGTCCTGGTGGCCGCTGTCCCAGCTGTCTCTTAATATCATATCAGTGAACACTGAATACATTTCTGCAGCATCCTTGAGTAGCAGGCTGAATTGCCTGGCCGTTTTGTTCCTTAGCTGGAGGGAAGCCCAAATTTGCTCCTGGAGCTCCCTGTTCCGTCTCCTCCTTTGGGGGGGGTCTGAAGGAAGGGGCTTAATTCTCTCCCACCAGGTCTCTTTTTCTATGAGCTTCTGCTCTGTAAAGGTCTGTCTGTTTCTCCATTCTCCTTCACCTGAGAAATATCCCTGCAACCCAAACAAAATTGTGCCATTGCTTGTAAAGCGGGTGGCAGCAAAACAAGTTTTACTTGTGTGATGGAGTTTGAGGGGGAGGTTGGATGTTTGTGTGTCAGATGTGAGCCTTGTGAGGTTTGCCAAATCACTGGAAAATCATGTCTGCTGATGGCTGTTTGTTGTGAGTTTGCTCCAGTGAGTGATCCGCTTGCCATTTTGCTAGCCATTCGGTGGAAAGGGGGAGCTGGTGCGAAAGGCTTGCCTGCTGGACCTCTGTTCCCACAAACAGCATCAGAGGCTCTGCTGGGTTCCTCTCCTGGCGATGTCCTGCTTGAGAGGGGGGGAGGGGCTCTAGTGGGAGGCCTGGCTCTTGCAGCCTGGAGTGGTCCAGGAAGGCAGTAAGTTAACTAAGTTGGATTTATTAGTAGCATTTTGGAGTTTTATGGCATGACAGTTTTTGTATTTTTCCCAAGCATGGGGAAAGGGTGAAGCAGAGATTCTCCCTGAAACCATCTTGAGCATCTGCAGCCCTTGAAATGAGTGAATCGTCTGCCACTGCTTCAGATGTTTGGGGGCTGCCTCCTCTGACGGCCTCGCGGCCCGACGGTAGGGTTGGGCAGACAGAGGCGCAAAAGGACAGTGTAGCCAGCCTGATGTGTTGATGTGAGCGGAGTTGGTTCCCGGGAGGAGTTCTTTCTTGCCGACCACTTTGTGTGCTCTCTGCACTCGCCACAAGAGGAGAACTCTTTCCCCTTTCCTCATTTCCTGGAACCCAGACTAGCAGGGCATCAGTCGCCGGACTCTGCTTGAAAATCTGGCAAGGAAGTGGGCTGGGTGTCTGCATTCTGGGTGCTCCTGCATTCCTGTGCTCCGGCCAGTCTTCCTGGCATTGCGCAACACTTGCCTCAGGTGCCGGGGGATGGATGGACACAAAACTGCCTGCGTGCTCCCGTTGCTGAATTGGAAGTACACAGTTGGAGTCCAGTGAGTTAGATGAATATCTGTTTAATGCACTAAAACAGGGAATACAGGGCTAAGTATCTTAATACTTCAGCAATTCCAAAGCTGTATTCGGCCATAACCAGGAAGGGCAGAAGGTCTTCTATCCCAAATGACATCACATCAAGTATTGTCAGTGACTGCATTTGTTTATATGTTCTCCAGGACAATGGGAGCATTAGAGAACACTGGATTCCTTTCTGACCTGCATATGGAGAGCTAGCTGATAAGGGCTGTGAATCACATTAAACTTGGTGCTCGGCTCCCTTGCAGCTTATGCATTCCGTTTCTATTGCATCCTAATTCCATCTACAAAGGCTTCTAATAATACTTTTGCTTAATATGGCTTCTTATACAAAAATGCAATTATAAAATATATATTCTGCTATAAGGTTCTCTAATCAGAAGATTCTAGTTTACATACCAAGATCTGGATCTATTATGATCAAACTTTTGAAGGCACAGTGATAGCTGTCGACATATAAACATGTCACAGGAAATGCCAGAACCCACATTCAGACATCCCCCTTGTCCTACAATCCTCCCTCTTGGTGGAATGGCCACCCTAAGGCTCATTGGCACCCTCGAGAGCTGTGTCTACCGGAACTGAGTGCTCAGGATCCTCAGCCTGATATTTGGCTACCATCATCATTGGTTCAACTCTTGAGCTGGGGGTTCTGGGGACCACAGAAACACAACAAGCTATTATGGTGGGGGTGCATTGTATGTGAAGACAAATCCCAAAGATCAGTAGATCCCAGACTGGTGAACCAACTCCCAAACAAATCCCCCCTCCCATGAGAAGGTAGAATTCCTTCTGAAGTATCTTAGATATTCTTGATCTTTTGTTGAATGGGTGCTGAATGACCTCTCAGGTTCACACAACACGTGCCCTCGAATTCAGTGCCGTGACGTCCTGCCTTGATCAGCAGGTAGCCTGTGACCGTTCTGTTCTGGGTGGTAGCCAGAGCAGTAGATTCACCAGGGGAAAACAATCTCATCGAGGGGTCCCATTTCTCATCGGTCTCAGTATAGCTGTGCTTAGGGGCAGGGAAGAGTAGTCGTAGTTTTCCAAGGAGTCAGGAAGGTTGTTAGGCGGCCGTGGGCTCAAGGGCCACCCAGGATGTTGCCTATAAGAGGAAGCAGCGGGTCCATGGAACAGGAGCCATCCTCTGGAGAGGGACGTGTGCCGGACATAAGACGGAGTGGATTCTGTCCGGTTACACTCAGGTGGATGGTTGGTAACCTTGAGGCAGGTAGATACACATCCCTTGAGAGACAGGCAGAGGTCAGCAGGGTATGACGTCGGCGATTTTGACAGCAAACGTGTTTTTGGTGAATAGCTGGACTTGGTTGCCCCATTACGGGTTGGGGCTGAGGGTTGGACCGTGATGGTCCATCGGGCTGGGTGGATTCGTTTCTAGTTCTTTCAGGCTTACCGGGACTCCCCAGAGGCACGATGCAGACAGGTCGTGGGCATTCGTCCCGCTTTGAAGGCAGAATGCGCTGAGGTTCAGATCCAGACATTTTGGGAGTGGTCCCACTGGGAGTCTTGGGCAATGACGAGCAGGGTGCAGATGAGTGGGAATCCGAAGTCCCGCTGAAGTCCCGTTCTCTATTATGATGGAGCCACTCTCTCTCCCCCCCCTCAAAAAAGTATAAGAGACGTAAACCATGGCAAGGCAGCTGCCATTTGAGGGCACTTTCCACCCCCAGCCAGGAAAGAGACTTCAGGGTTAGGGTGGGATCACCAAGTCCACTGGTTAAAAAAAAGCAGATTCTGTCCTAGGGATTATTGGGAGACGAATGGAAAACGAGGCCAGCAAGGCCATGATGCCGTGGGGCAGCCACATTTGAGAAGTCGTCTACAGTTGTCTTCACCGTACTGCAGAAAAGACTTTTGGTAGAGGTATGGAAATGCAGTATGGAAAAGGGCCACAAAAGCAAGCAAAGGACACCGCAGGGGAAGGCTAAAGAGCTTGGTGGGCAATTCAGCTTAGGAAACACACGAGTGCAGGAAGACTGTAATAACAGGGTCATGAACGTGGGTGTGGTGTTGATAAAGGTCTGACCTTTCTTTCTCTGAGGAAACTAGAACTGATTATCTGATGAAACTGATAGATGGGGCATTTTGGAAATTTTTTACTGCTTTGTAATGATAGAATCATAGAACGTTAGACTTGGACGGGGCCTTGCAAGTCATCTAGTCCAACCCCCTGCACTCTGCAGGAGCGTAGCCAAAAGGTAGCCCTACATACCTACAACATACCCAAAAGATGGTTGTCCAGTAATCAACCTGGCGAATTCACTGTCACAAGACGTGGTTGGACCGCTTGTTTATAAGATATTAAGTGTGGGGGGGGTGCATTTATATCCTGCCCTTTTCCATTATGAAGCACAAGATTTCTGGTTCAGGCCTCCCACTTGAACTTATTTGTTGGTTACAGGCCCGTTAACAGCTGTGAAATAAGATAGCATGAAACATCCGTGGCCATAGCGCAGGGTTTCTTGTGTGTGTTTGGGGGGGAGAATATCATAGTGGTCTGTTTAGAGCTGTGTAGGCCTGGGGAAAAGGGACAGCTTTTTCCTGCCTGAGCCTGAGCCCCCGCTGTTTTAATGATGCTGCCTCCTGGCCCCACCACGGCAAAGCGAGGGGGAGGGCCCTTGTGGCCACTCCAGGGCTTTCTTTCGCGGTAAGGCCTCTGGACTCCGGTGCTGGTGAAGGGCAGGGTCACTAGGCAGTGTTTTTGGTTGCACAAAACTGGATTCTTAATTTAAATGAATGCGTTGATTGAGTGGTGGCTTCCTACTTTTAGAATGTCAACTTTTGTTGTTGGAGTTGAGCTGCTGAAGCTTTGGGGTTGTCACATGTTCCTGTTGCACAAGACACTTTTAATGGGTTCGCAGCGATGTGAAGAAAGGCAGCAGAGACGAATTGTGATGAAGACGGGGTGGGGGTGGACCTGTTTTTGCTTTGTTTTCCTGAGGATACTTTTTAATTTTTTTCCACAGAAAGAATTGGAAGCTCTGGAGAGCATTGAAAAGAAAGCTTTGTGTGAAATGTGTTTCCTTTAGTAGTGAGTAAAATGCTTTGTAAGCTGAGACTTAGGGAGCGATTCTGAGCAGGTGTACTCAGAAATAAGTCCCGTTTTATTTAGTGGGGCTTCCTCCCAGAAAAAGTTGTTTTAGGATTGCAGTTTTAGTTGCTCAATGTGTAGTGTGAAGATTTTTACCTAAGAGATTAGTCCTGTGCCTACTGTTGATGGAACACTTTCAGGGATATCTTTAGCATTTGAATGTAGCTAGCATTGTCTGCAATTAATATGCTATTATATATATTTGAGTTTTCGTGTCCCTCTTGCCTGAACATTCCACACCCATCCACAGCCTTTGGCTCCCTGATGCGTCCCTCACCAGGGGTCTCTACCCATTGGTGGCTGCATTGCCTGAGTCCCACCCTTCCCTTTCATCTCGTGCCGCAATGGAGGATGATGAGGTTTCAGCTGGGACGGAAGCAAAGCTGCACCACTTGAAGCAAAACCTCACTCCAGCCTTCAACGGGCTGCTTATGGGGGGGGAGGAAGCGAAGCCAACTCAGGAGGCCCCTTTCATTGGCCAAGCTGCTGGCCTGTACCTCACCTGCCCCTGGAGCGCGGTCTCCCAGCCACCCTCCCCCCCCCTGCACAAAGCAGCGGCCACAGAGAGCTCTTGCCCCCGCCCCGCGTGCTGCCCACATTCCCGCATTGCATAGCGCCACTTCCACGGGGGGGGAGGAACATGAGCGGAAAGCCACTGGAGCTCCTCTGCGGCCAACGTGAATCTCCTCCCTTCCTGGAAAGCACCAATTCTTCGCTTGGAGCGCCTGGCCTTGGGGCGTGCCTGGCAAACCGATACCATAAAGACGCCTCAAGCCTGGGCCACTTGCCCACAGCCTCTTTCTAGAGCTCGTTGTATCTATTTCCACAGCAGGCCTTATTCCTAGGATGCTGTAGAGCAGGAATGGCCAACTGCAGCCCGGGAGCCACAGGCTTCACACAAGCTAACGTAAGAAAAAGCAAATTTGCATACTTTTCAATAAAAACATGTGTGTCATATTTGTTCATGTCTTGCAGCTCTCAGATATCTGCCGTTTGTTCTATGTGGCTGTTACGTTAAGCAAGGTTGGCCACCCCTGCTATGATGTGTTGTGATATATTGTACAAGAGTTTATAAAGTTAACCATGTGCCTAAATATGGTGCCAGTCTTAACGGAAATGGTTTCTGCCAAAGTACAGCTTTTTGTTTATGGCAAATTTGTGTTCTATTCTCAGCTTTTATTTTTCTGCCTCTCAGGCGGCAGAAGCACACACATAATGGGCTGAGGTAGAACAGAGACGGGTGAGGCAGTTTGGGGCTCTTTCAGCTACCGGGTATATTTGTAATTTTGCTTGTGGAAAACTAAGGAATTTATACTTTCAAATCTTATAAACAGGCCTTTAGGACAACCTGATATGCTCAGTTATAAGCGACACATTTTTCGTTGTTGAAGCCGCAGAATAAGTACAGGTCTGATAAGGACGTCATAGTGCAGACAGCCTCTCTCTCTCCCCCCTGCCGCCGCCCCCCCCCCATTGCAGGGGTTATCTCTGAGGAGAAATGTGGAGGAAATGGCACTGCCTTCAGGACTGCAGAATTTCTGGGGGTGCTTTCTCTGAGCTTGTTGCCTTCTTGGTTTGCTGTTGGGTTTCCTTGACGATTCTGGCTGACTGTAGTTGGAAACCGGAGGCTGGGTGAGGAGGGTCCCTTTGCTTATCCGGCCCAGCGGCTCTCTTGAGCTGAGCTATTAGGGGGGAAACTTTCTTTACAGCCAGAGTCGTGCCACAGTGGAACCAGCTGCCTGGGGAGGTGGGGAGCCCTGGCTGTCTCCAGGCAGCGGCTGGACAGACACTTGTCAGGGAAGCTCTAGGCCGGGGGGGTCGAACTCATTTGCTAGGAGGGCCGGATCTGACATAAATGAGACCTCGTTGGGCTGGGCCAGGTGTGTCATAAAATGTCATGCCAGGTAGCGGAGATATAAACTTTATAAAGGACACAAACACAAAGAGTTTTTTAAACTTAAAATAAAAACATGCTTAAAACATTAGCGCTCTTGCAATATTTTTTTTATTTAACAGTGTCTGGTAACTGACACCTCTTGCCCTGAATTACTGCATCAAAATGTCTGTGCTGTTGCAGTCTTGAGTCTGCTGTTCAGGCGTGTATCTGTAAGCTGCAAACCTAGGATGACGCAGCAGCAGCAGAACTGGAGGAAGCAGGAGAAGGCAGCCAGTTCCGCTGCGGGCCTGAGAGAAGCCCTCCGGGGGGGGGGCTCTGATCTGGCCCCCAGGCCACATGTTTGACACCCCTGCTCTAGGCTGATCCTGCACTGAGCTGGGGGCTGGACTAGATGGCCTGTCGGGTCCCTTCCAGTTCTGTGAGATGTGAGGGCTCATTGTTGGTTTGGGAAATTCCCACATGGAGATTACCAAGAGTTTGCGTGGTATTGTACTGTTTTCTTTCTGTTGCTTCTGAAAATTTTACAGTCCCCTGCCTTGCATGCTTGGGAGAAAAGGGATGCTTTTACACAGAGTGACCTAGAAGTGCCTGGCGCCGGGGGGGGGATGTGCAGAAGGTGCTCTTTCCTGCCATGGTGCTGGCAGGGTGGCCAGGTCCCCTCTGGCTCGAGCAAGGACGGGGGGCCTCTTCTGCCCTCTCAGGGAGGACGGTGCTGCGACCCTTGCCCTGTGCGCCCCTGGGCAGAAGGGGTGGTTTTGGGGTCTGGGTGGCAAATGCTCCTCTCCTCTCTAGGCTGGCCTGGGGATTGCTTGCAGAGAGCCTAGGAGTGTTGTGAGGAAGGGGCTTAATGTCCCCTTGTCTGGTGAGGGGGCGGGTGAGGCTTCCAGAGCTGCTTCTTAACCTAGTACAGTTTTTAGCCCCCCCCGCCCCCCAGACAGCCCAGAGCGGCCATGTGCTGTGGCCTCCCGCCTTCCGTTTTGCCCTCGCAGCCACTCGGTGAGGTTGGTGAGGTGGAGAGGGAGTGGCCCGAAGGCCCCCCAGACAGCTTTCTGGCTGAGCGGGGATTTGCACCGGGCCCTCCCCTGCCTCCTTCCCGCCTGGTGGTGACTTATGGCCATGCAGAAGAGCGAGGGAAGAGTGGAGGACACTGATAACACCAGCCGTTAAATCTGAGCGAGGACAGAGACATCCGCAAAATGCAGCAGGTGAGAAGGCACATCTGCCTCCGCCGAGCTGGCCTGGGCCGCCAGGGATCAGCCTCAGGCCTTCCTCTTCAGCACTTTGCGCAAGAGCCGCGTTTCACCTAAAACACCCCCCCCCAACCTCCAGAAAGCTTATTCCAGGGAACTGGCCCCCCTTTTTAGTGGTGGTCACCACGGTATTTCCCTCCTAGGGAACCTGTGGCTGAGCTCCTACTCCTAACGTTTGGTGTTCTTACAGTGGGTTAAGCAGTCTTGACTGGATGTATGACTAGTCCCTGTGGGCCGGCTGAAGCCCAGGCTGGTGGCGGGGCCGAAGCGCCGGAGGGGCCCGCCCGCCCGCCGCTCTCGCCCTGTTTCCCCTTTGGCCAGCTCTTGTCTCTAGGCGTGCCTGAGCTCTTCTGCTCTGTCGTTTTGTGCTTTTCCTCTCCTGACCTATTCCTGCTGAGCATTTGCATATTCCCTTCTTGTTCAAGCAGCAGAACCTCCGTTCTTGGCTGGGCACCAAACAGATGTTGCCGTCAGCCTCTGTGCTTTGTTCCCTTTGACTAAAACGTGGCTTTTCAGGAGAGAAAGATCTGCTTGTGTATAGCGACGGGGCGGGGGCGGGGGGAGAGACCCCTCAAAACAGGGCTCTTCCCAGCAAGCTGAGGCTTTCTCAGTCCTAGTAGCACTTTAAAACCACGAGTCCTGAATGGTTGGTCAGGGAAGAGCTTTTGGTTGCCGGTGCCCCAGGGGCTGGAGCGCCACTCTCTGCTCAGTTCTGTTGCAGGGATGCTGGCCGAGCGCACGGGGGAGAGGGGCGGGTTCTCCCTTACGAGTCTGCAGGAGCTTCTGGCTGGCTGAGCCGACGCTCTTGGTGGGGTGGAGTCTCCTTGCGGTGCTGAGCACTCCCAGGCCCCGCAGGCTGCAGGGATGTGAAGAGGCAGAGCCTGTTCCAGTCCCTTCCCCAGTCCAGACGAGTCACGACTAGCTGGTGAAGTGGGTGGGAATGAGGCAGCTCTCAGGGCGGGACCTGCCAGTCCTGCCCTCCCTCCCCCCCTCCGGTTTCTGCTGTTTCTCCTGCGCTTTCTTTTTAAGTTCGCCTCCCCGAGTGCCCTTGTTTTTTCATAGCTTAGAGCTGAGGCGTCGAACTCATTTGTTACAAGGGCCGCATCTGACATAAACACCACTTTGTCAGGCCGGGCTAGGTGTGCCGCAAGTGTCGTGCCAGGGACCAGGGATACAAACTGTATAAAGGACATCAGGCCTCGCAGTGAGGATGCACCAGCGGGGAGCTTACCCTCTGCGGCCCTTTGTCCACGGGGTCTTGGAGGGGCTCCACCCACGGCCCCCCCCCAGCAGTCTCCCCTTCCCTCCCTTGCCCTGGCTTCTTGTGGGCCACATCAGAGCTCCCCCCCGGGGGCCTCGCCTTCAACACCTCCGGCCTCGAGCAGCAAAGCCTGTCTGGTCTGCCATTTGCTCTGCTCGAGTGCCGCCTGTGCGCAGATCTGTGGCCCTCCAGGCATGCCTCGTCTGCTGCTGCTGCTGCTGCTGTGGCTGCGGTGGTGCTTCTGGGGCCACCTTGCAGGGCCTTTTTAAGCGCTGCAGCAGCCTGCAGAAATGGCTTCGCACAGGCCAGGCTGGGGGGGGGGTGGAATCTCCAGGATGGGCGGTGACTCCTCCACTGGGCCCCCACCCAGCCTCGGGAGCGCCATGCTCCCCACCCCCAGTGCCTGGACTCCCTCATGCTGCTGAGTGGGGGGGGGGGCTCCAAGTGGCCCCGGCTGCCTGGCTGCTTCTCCCTGAAGTGCCCCCCCCTCCCTCTGTGGTGGGATTAAGGTGGAGCCCCTTCCCAGGCAGCAGGAGGAGCAGGACTCCTGGCCGTGCAGCTGTGCTGAAGAGGCCACGTCAGGAGGGAGGCGTTGCAGGTCGTCCTCCTGGCCCGGCCCTTGCTTGTGAAGCGGCGGCTCACGGCCCTCTTGGCCCTTGCCAATAAGAGCCGGGCTCCTTCCTCCAGGGCAGCCCCCTGCCCCCTCCTCCGGAGCCATTCTCCCAGGGGGGTTGTGTCCCTTCTGAGATCCCTCTCACTGCATGACTCTCCTTTCCTGCTTTTGGTTTCTTGGGCTGAAGGTCCCACCGCTGTCGGAGAAGAGATTTGGCAGGAGACCGGTGGCCCTTCCCATCTCCCGGAGAGGTTGTCGGGTGCAGTGGGGGCCAGGGAGGGGAGGGGCTGCGGCTCTTCGCCTGCTTGATCCCTGCAGCCGTTCTGTGGGTGGCGGGGGGCTGGCCCACACTTGGCGAGGGTTGCTTCATGGCTCGGAGGGGTCAAATTGGGTCTCCTCCGGGTCCAGCACCAGACCAGCAATTGAGATGAACGTTGACAGTCACACAGATGCACCTTAACTTAACCAAAGGGCTATGTAAGTTGTCACTGGTGACTGCTAGAGGCTCAGTGGCAGAGCATCTGCTTGGCATGCAGAAGGTCCCAGGTTCAATCCCTGCCATCTCCAGTTAGAAAGGACCAGGCAGTGAGTGACGTGGAAAAGACAGAGAGAGAGAGAGAGAGAGAGAGAGAGAGAGAGTGCTGCTGCCAGTCTGAGTAGACAGTACTGACCTTGATGGGACCAAGGGCCTGATTCAGTATGAGGCAGTCCAATGCATTCAGTGGCTAAGGGATCGTTAGAGGGGTTAGGGTGAGTCAGGGCTGCTTTGTATTGTTGCATTAGTCAGGCTTAGTGAATTAGTTTAGGGCACTAATGTGTGGGGGTTTGTTGGGGGGGAGTGGTGGTGGATGAGATCCAGTGGGGGAAGCCACCATAGAGTCATGGACCCCAGTAATTGGGGGACGCAGGAAGTATGACGGTGGGACACGGTACTATAAGGGAAGGAGATGGGGATATGGATATACTCGTTTGCCTTCCAGTCTCCATCCCATCCCGAGGCAGGTTAGTGGGGCTTGGAGCCTGCAGTGCAATGTGACTGTGAAGAAAGCTAGTGCGGTCTTAGGATGCATTAACAGAAGCACTGTGTCCACATCACGGGAGGTGGTAGTGCCACTCTATTCTGCTATGGTCAGGCCTGGAATCTTGTGTCCAGTTTTGGGCACCACACTTTAGGAAGGATGTGGACAAGCTCGAGCATGTCCAGGAGAGGGCGACCAGGATGGTGAGAGGGTTGGAATCCAAGTCTTACGAGGAAAGGCTGAAAGAGTTGGGTATGTTTAGCCTGGGAAAGAGAAGGCTTAGCGGGGACATGATGGCAGTCTTCAAGTATTTGAAGTATTTGTAAAAGTATTTGAAGTATTTGTAAAAGATGGAGCAGATCTATTCTCTCTTGCTCTGGATCGCAAGACTAGAACTAATGGGTGGAAATTACAAGGGAGTCGATACCGGCTAAATATCAGGAGAAACTTGCTAACTGTAAGAGTGGTTGAGCAGTGGAACAGACTGCCTCGGGACGTGGTGGATGCTCCTTTGCTGGATGTTTTCAAGCGGAGGCTGGGTATGTTGTAGGGCTCTCTTTTGGCTGTGCTCCTACAGAGTGCAGGGGGTTGGGTTAGCTGACCTGCAAGGTCCCTTCCAACTCTAATGTTCTATGATTCCTTTTCTTTGGTGCTGATGCTGTGCAATGCTATGTCCATTAATAACAAGACCTCAGCACTGCAAAGCTATTTTGCAGCACAAAAAATGGACCTGTCATGCGTGACGGAGACCTGGGTGAGGCAGGGTGAGGCTGTCACTGTGAAAAAACTACCCCCCCCCGGGTTTCTCGGTCCTCCCATCAGTCCCAGACAAAAGGTTGGGGGGGGTGTTGAAAGTCAACTGCGAGTTTTTCCTTCCGGCCTCCCTGCACCAAAGATCACTGGCATTGTGTAGGCCTAGCATGGGGTGCTGAAAAGAGTTTGGTTTCCAGGTCCACAAACAGTTCATCTAAACTGTAGTGAAAGGCCTTGTCTGCGAGGAGCAGCCTTAAGTGCTTTCTTGCTGTCTGTGACTGTAAAACTCAGGATGGTCAATCTGATTGGCTGTGAGCTTGAGAGGGGTGATGTGGCCCGGTGCAGGGTTCTGTGGGCGTGCCCGTTGATTGGAGCCAGACACTGAGTCGCAAAGCAGGGGGCTCTCTTGGGTTTGCAGGCGCTTGCTCTGGAGGAGGAGGTTGGGGAGATGCCGGTGAAGGCACAGGAAAGGGCCCCCCTTCTCAGGGGCTCAAGGGGCGGTTTAAGGCGTAATTCAGAACTAGAGTTGTGTGCTGAGCCAAATGTGTAGACAGTCTCGTGGAAGCGTATCTTTTTTAAAAAAGCCATGTGGACTAGGCATGCTTTTTTGCCCTAACCTACCTCATAAAAATAAAATGGAGCCGAGGTCCAGCTATGTTTGCTGCTCGGGGATCCTGGAAGGTGAAACGATCCTTGGCTGGTTCAGTGAAGGGCAGGCCTGTAGATAAGAGCGCATCTGGCCTGGGTTGTGGGCCTTGCGAGGAGCAGCCCTTTGGCTGGTCTTACGGGGGGGGATGAAAGCAGGCACCGGGCACACAAGCAGTGAAGGGCCTGCTCTTTTAGCGGCACAGGACAAACGCAGCTACCCAGGCATACGTTTGCAAGTAAAAACATGTGACAACTCAGGTTTTTTGGGTCCTTGTTCTGTAGAGGTTTTGGGTGTTCAAAGAACTCTTCCTTTCCCCTTCCCAGCCTTGCATTTGATCCTGGCCTTTGAACACTTGAGGTATTTGTTAAGTTCCAAGTCCAAAAGGCCATGGATGAGACCCAGGCGGGTGGGGGGGGGTCCACAGAGCTGCCCTGGGCCACTCTCTGCCTCGCAAGAAGCTTGGGGGTGCTCTAGCTGGCACTGGGATCACGGCCTACCTCTGTGGGTGCTTCAGCTTCTTCCGTTCTTCCTTTCTCTCTCCCCCCCCATTCTTTTCACTGTTAAAGCAGAATGTCAAGACAAGCTGTCCAGAAAAATGACCTAATTATTGCCTTACAAATTGTTCCCTTTTAATGGGCCCTGTTGGATTGCTTAGTCTGTTAAACACATCGCTACTCTCTCTGCCTGCCTCTTCCAAAACTCAGCAATTCCCACAAGCTTTTCCAAGTGCTTTATATTTCCACTTAAGAGCTAAGGCCCTTCTGGAAAAATGCATGGTACTTGAGACCCTTTGGGGGAGTAGTAATGAGGAGACAAACTGCCAGGTAGGGGCCAGCTCATGCTTGCAGGCAGGCAGGCAGAAAGAAAGAGAAAGAAAGAAAGAGATCCTTCTGGATGGTCTCGGCAACACTGGGAGACATGTGTGTTCTGTCCTCCCCCGCCCCCCGCCCCCATATTTTGTGCATTTTTTCTGATGGGAATTTTGGGAAATGGTGAAACGTGCCTGAGATCCCCCCCCTTCCCTCTTTCGGAATGACTGAAATGCGCAAAGGTAGCCGCGGGTGCTGCAGTTTCAGCTCCCATCTTAGTATTGGGCATATTTGCAGTTTTGCTTGCAGGGAAACGAAGGCATTTATACTTCTAAATCCCATATATATATATGCCAAGTACAATTTTATATGCTAGGAAAGTTAAAAGCTGTTTCAATGGACCAGAGAAAGTGGATTCCTGAAAGAAGAGACTAAATTGGTTATAGGAAGGAATCTGTTGTTTTGAATCTGTTGGTTCTTTAAATGGCCTCTTGGAAGACATGTTTGCAATGGTCCTCATCTCAAACATTTTGAATGTCAGATTTCATAACTAATCTATTTTATTATTAATTTCCTCATTATTGCATGTTCTATGTTATATATTTCAGACTCTCTAGGTACCAGCTATAACTTTTAATATACCAAAGCTTAAAGGAACATCTATTATATATATCACATTTAAGATAAAAAATAGATATTTTTGTTCAGAATCCATTTCTTCATATGTTTATGTTCAAAAATTATTCTATTTCAACATTGTCACCTCTCCTAAAGTTTCTGGTTATTAGTTGGGCGATATTCGTAACAGCATGTTCTTAGCTTCTGTAGGGAATTTAAATTTTAATATATTCTGCATTTTTCCATGTATTTCCACCTGACCTCTTTCTTGGGCTACCAACGACTAGTCTGGCTGGACACAGGAGATGGGGTGAAGTTCGTTGTGCCTCCGTGGCGCTTCCCTTGGGACGTTTCCCTGGGAACCGCTGTGGTGTGGTGAGAGAGACCCAGAACCAAGTCCCTCGCCTGCCGTGAAGCGGATTTGCTGGGGCCAGTCAAGACCGACTTCTCTTAAGCGGACGCCGTGCTGGTAAATGGAGTCAGGCAGGCTTGACTTTGGTTTGCTTAACATTAAGGTCACGTTTTCTCTTTGACTAAACGTTGGCCATGAGAGACCTCTGTGCCCCTTCGGGTACCAGTAGTGTATTTTTGGTGCTGAGTCATAACTGGATCTAGAAAGCAGAATATTCTTTTTCTTTCTGCAAGAGATCCCGTAGAAAACAACATGCTACCCAATGAGCAGCAAGGCCTGCCCGTCTGTTTTACTTTTTTTAGCCTGACTTTAAATGTGGAAAATAATGCAACACTACAAAGGGACTTCCAAAGGTTCGTGGCCCTGCAGACTCCATTGAAAGGGACCATAGTCCCCTTAAATGGGGTTTGCATTTGCTGAAAGCTCTTTAAAGGGACTGCACAAGAAAGCCCGAAACAGCTGAGTGGCTTTCTGCAAACCCCTGCAAACAGCTGTTTTTCAGGCTTTCTGCAAACCCCATTTAAAGGGACTGTGGTTCCTTTCGACACAGTTTGCAGAACCACGAACCACGAATCAGTTCGCAAATGAACCTCCTGAACCACAAACCGAAACAGACCACAACCCATATCATGACCCATACAGAAGAACAGAGCCTGCTGAGGGGAAATTAACATGGCTTCTAAAAAAGGAAGTCCTGCCTCACTAACCTTTTGGAGTTTTTTGAGTAAATGAGCAAACGTGTATTAACAGTGACCCAGTAGACATTATATTTATTTATATACTTGCATTTTCAAAAGGTGTTTGACAACGTACCTCACCTCCGGAGTAAACTTATTATTTTTTTAAAAAAAGGCCAAAAGGCCACTTTTTATTAATTTTATAGACACACAATACATACACAGATCAATACATCTACATACAAAAACACACAACACAACAGCTAACAATCTAACTTAACACTGAACATTTACAGAGGGGCTTTAAACACCTCGATTAATCTCATCTCCATTTCTACAAGCCTTCTTTGCTAAATCTTTGCTATATCTCTAGATTCTTTTTTTCCCCTCAATACCAATTGTAACTTTTAGATTTAAAGCTATCTTATATCTCTAACACCTCTACTTAGTTGTCTTGTACCAATCATAAAAACGACCCCATGTGTTCAAAAATGTGTCTTCTGATTGACCTTTTAAAGTTAATGTCAGCTTCCTCCGATATCTTTGCGATATATTCTTCCCTCTTTAGTGTTTGGGGGGATCTCCAATAACGTGCATATGTAATCCTCGCCGCCATAGTTAAGTATATCAACAAATAACAATCCTCCCAGGTCAAGTCATTTGGTAATATACCCAATAGCATAACTTTAAAAGGGATTACCTTCCCTACAATTTTTTAAATTAGTTCGTGAACCCAAATCCAGTACTTTTTAGTGATGTCGCAACTCCACCACATATGAAAGAAGGAGCCCACCTTTTTCTCACATTTCCAACACTGATTAGAACAATTCTTATCATATTTTACAATTTTCTTAGCGATAACATACCATCTATAAAACATTTTATACACGTTTTCCTTATAAGTCACCGCTTTTGTTATTTTCACATTCTTACACCATATTTGATCCCATTGTTCCAAGTCAATAGTATGCCCTAAATTCTGAGCCCATTGAATCATATTATTTTTAACAATTTCATCAGCCATCGCTTCTTTCAATAATATTACTCATTTTTTAAAATAAATTTCTCCTCTGTCATCAGAACCTTTTCCATTTCATTAAGTTTCTCATAAATTCCAATCTTTTTATCTTTGGCAAATCTTGACTCTAGCTGTATTCGATGCCACCACGACAAGTCTTCATCTAATTTAAGATTGCCCCTCGAGTCTATTATATCTAAATATCTCCTTGGTGTCTCCTCTTCATACGTCTTAGGGAATGTAAATGCTTCCAATGGTGAAATTAACCTGGATTTCTTTCTAAACCAACTCTTTTGTACCACTGACCACACTTTTATCAGAGCTGTTCACAACCAATGTTCTTTAATTTATGAGATAGAGCCTTCTTATACCATACAAAAGCATGCCAACCTAGTTGTAGATCATGCCCTTCCAATTTTAATATTCTTTTATCTTCCAGCATAATCCACTCTCTAATCCAGGCTAAAGTGGCTGCTCTATAGTATAGAGTCCAATTTGGAAGTCCAAGCCCGCCTCTTTCCTTCAAATCTTGCAGAGCCTTTAATTTAATTCTTGATCTTTTCCCCTGCTGTATAAAGTTTTTCACCAATCCGTCCAATTCTTTAAAAATGCCTATGTTTTGTAAGACCGGAATAATTTGGAATAAAAAGATCCATCTTGGATACTCTGGTTTCTCTTCAGATTGCATAAATCTTTCGCCTTTTACCTCCGGAGTAAACTTAGCAGTCATGAGATAAAAGGACAGGTACTCTTGTGGATTATAAATTGGTTAAATGAAAGGAAGGTGTCAGACTCCTGCAGCAATCAGTTCCCAACAGCTTTCATTCAAAGAAGTAAAGTTTGAGACATTGAGAATATTGCAGATACCTTAACCATTTAGTGTTAGAACTGAAGAAAAGCGCGCACGGCAAACAGATATACATTATTCAAGGAGGCCCCCTGATGGCCCAGGGCCAATCAGGGATCAGGTAGAAGCCTGCCAAAGTAGTAACAGGCTACTTTTCCCAGGGAAAAGACCACACTAGGCACTGAGGGTCAGGTATAGATAACAGAAACACAGGAGACACAGCAGAAATTAAACCTAACATTCCAGAGCCACACCCCACCACTCCTACAGCAGCTAGGGCTTGGAGGGAGGCCTCGCTGACAGAAGCCGAGACCAGGAATAAATGGACAGTTCTCGCACTGGGGGGAAGTAACCAATGGGGTCCAATCCCTCAATGAATGTGGTTACCATTTCTGTGCCTTTTCCCTTTCACACCAGTTATTTTAGAGATACTGCTAACAGATCTGTACACAGTGTTCCAAATGTAGCTGCACAGTCTATACAAGGGCATTACAATATGGACTGATTAGTTCTCCCTCTGAGGTGGAGGACATCTCCATTAGATTATTCCCATTGTTCCTTAAGGGAGGCAGGAAATAGGGTTTTTTTCCTCCCCTTCCTCCTGGTGCCTTTGGAATTACCCTTTCCCTTTCAGTTTTGTCCCTGCCTCCTAGGGAGTAGGGCTTTGCCTTTCTGTTTCTTGTTCTAAGCCTTCTTGTTCCTATTCAGCTGTAATGACATTATTTTATATTCCTTCTCACCTCTTTCTCTCTCCTCCTCCCTGCTTTTCTTTTGGAGCTAAGAAGACTCCGAAGAGGCTCAGGGTCACCTGGTGCTTCAGCATTCATCGGACCACATGGTGGCTAATGAGTGCGCCAACGGCTTTTCTTCGGAGGAGGAGACTGGTCTGATGGTGGGGCCGACTTGCCTTCGTGGCTTGCTTGCGCCTCCCCAGTGTCCCTGGCTGAAGTGGCGGCAGCACAACGGGCTCAGAAATGCCGCTGGCAGCAAATGGGCATGGAACCTGTCCATCCTGGGCGGGAGAAGACTGGCAGTGGCCACTTTGGAGACGGGAAGCCTAGCTCCTACATCCTCACCAGCCCCCTGCAGGCCATCTCAGGGACAGAGGGAGCAGACTCAGACTCCCATCCAGCTCACCATGCAGAGTGGCGGACTCAGCCTTCTGAGTAAAGGTACAGATGTGGGGGCCCTGCTTGCCTCTCCAGGTATTATGCAGGTATTTTGCCAGGCCATGCAAGAGGAAATTTCCTTATTCTGTTCCAAGGTGAGAATCAGTGCCCCGGGTGGGGATACAGTGCACACTACTGCAACCTCCCAATCCTTGGCCCACCAAGGCAGCCCAGAAGGCTCCCCCAGTCCACAACAGGGACCCAAGGAGGGGCACTGGGAAGAGGAGGATTCTTCTGAATCTCTGTTGAAGGGGGAATTCCTCTCTGATGAAGAGGAGGGGGAAGTCAAGGTGCCTAAGCAGTCCAGCCAGTTCCTTAAGGCCAAGGACTACCATTACTGTCTGACAAAGGCAATCAAAGCCTTGGAAATTTAGGACAACACTTCTGAGGAGCAGAGGTCTTCTACCTCCAAATTTAAATCTAAATCCAGAGGGAATTCTGAGTTCTTTCCCGCTGAGGAGAGAGTTAAAAATGTCTTTCCCTTCGCGGAGTACTTTGAGTGATAATTGAGGCTGGAAGGGGATAGGCTGACAGCGAATAAACAGTTCCTTGCCTTTGTGAAAAAACTGTATGCCTTACCTCGTTATTCTAATGAGTTGTGGCTGGTACCTCCTGTGGATGCTCCTGTGTTGGTGCTCAAGTCTTCTGTTCTCCTGTTAGAGGATGGGCTAGGGTCCAGTAGACAAAAAGGCTGAGGTATCACTTAAGAGGATCCATGAAGCTATAGCTATGATGGTGAGAGCATCTGCTACAGCATCCATTGCCTCTAGAGTGCCTATAGTATGGATTCGCAAGTTGATTCAACTTCTTCCAGAAAATAACAGAGGACTGCTGGAGGGAGCTACCCACATACTCAAGGCAGCCTGCTTTACAGCAGACGCCATGTTGGATATCCTGACCTTTGCTTCCCAGGCCATGGCCTCTACAGCGGTGACGAGAAGACTTCTCTGATTGAGAGTATGGCAGGCGAACCTGCGCTCTAAGTTAATAGTCACTGCCTACCCCTTCCAAGGGGACCAGCTCTTCAGAGATGACCTGGACAAGAGTTACATATGCCCCCTCGCCCAGATTATCTGGAGGTATGGACTGGGGTGTCATCGGTGTGCAGACGACACCCAGCTCTATCTACTGAAAGGCAGCCACCCAGATATGGCACCGGGAGATCTGGAGGAGGCGTTACAGGCCGTGGCTGGATGGTTATGTCAGGGCCGACTGAAGTTAAATCCATCCAAGAAGGAGGTCCTGTATCCAAGTCACGGGATTAGGCTCCCAGTCTTCAAAGGGGCTCCACTGGTCCCAGCATCAAGGGTAAAGAGTCTGGGGGTGTTCCTGGATGCCTCCCTTTCCATGGATGCCCAGACCACTGCCACTTCCAGGTCTGCCTTCTTCCATCTGAGGCAGATCAGGCAACTGGCCCTATATCTCACCTCCCAAGACTTAGCTACAGTGATCCATGCAATGGCCACTTCCAGACTGGATTATTGTAACTCTCTCTACGTAGGGCTACCCCTGGCTCTGCTCCAGAAGCTCCAGCCAGTGCAGAATGCAGCAGCATGGGTGTTGATGGCGACGCCTGTGCACATCCGTCTGGTGCTGTGCAACCTGCACTGGCTGCCTGTCGCATTCCAGATCCGTTTCAAGGTGCTGGTGCTTCCCTTCAGAGCCCTATACAGCCAGGGGCCAGCATACCTTCAAGACTGCCTCTCCCCATATGAGCCCCGTAGAGCACTGAGGTCCACCAAGCAACATCTTTTTGGTGGTCCCCAGTCCCAGGGACGTCTGACTTGCCTCAACCAGGGCCAGGGCTTTTCGCCTGGTCCATGCCTGGTGGAATGAGCTCCCGAGTGAGATCAGGGCCCTGCAGGATTTACTACAATTCCACAGGGCCTGCAAGACGGTGCTCTTCCACTGGACTTTTGCTTGAGGCAGCGGGTGTCCCCCTCCAACACCTTATAGCCTGGGTTGTCCCTCATTTACAGCTTGAGTCGGCCCCTATTTACAGCCTGTATCAGAGACCCCAAACTTTATCAACCACGGAGGTATCTGGCTTTTACCTAGAGTTGTATGTTTCACATGTTTTAGCGTGGTTTTAATTGTATTGAATTTTATATTGTTGGACTGTATGTATATTGTTGGAACCCACCCTGAGCCCGTCAAGGGGAGGGCAGGATACAAATCCAGAAAATAAATAAAATAAAGATCCGAGTAGAAAAAGGAGGCCATGCCCAGAAGCCTGCACCGGCTGGATAGGCAAGGGAATTATTCCTTTCATAACCAGCAGACCTTGCCCAGATTTCGCCAGGATCACAAGAAGAACACCTGGGAAATGCCTAAGCCCAGTTCCAGATGAGGCTCCTTCGGGTCCAGGTTTCACAAGCCTTCTTTCAACAAGAGTGACAGAGGAGACTGCGATGCCAAGCCCAAACAGGCATGATTACACTTCGCTTCCAGTGGGGGCTCGTCTTCTACACTTCCATCAGGCCTGGACAAATGCGCATACAGACACTGGGGCATTAGAGGTTGTGTCCCGAGGCTACACCATAGAACTTTGAAGTCCTCCACCAGAAAGATTCCTGATCTCCCTGATCAGCCACGCTGTGGCCAAGAGGGCTATTGTCACCAGGGCCCTACAACATCTATTGGGCATCAGAGCAATAGAACTGGTCCCTCCCTTCGAGAGGGGACAGGGAGTCTATTCCATCCTATTACAGGTTCCCAAAAGGAATGGCGACTGGCAAGCCATTCTGGATCTCAAGTTTCTCAACAAGTATATCACGCTATGCCATTTCTGCATGGAAACGTTGCGATCCATTGCAGAAACTCTGGCACTGGACGACTTCCTGACATCAGTAGACCTCTCCGAAGCATACTTCCATGTGCTGATCCATGCAACTCACAAAAGATTTCTTCGGTTCTGCGTGGAGGGGACATCACTTTCAGTACTGGGCTTTCCCATTTGGATTATCCACGGCACCCTGGCTGTTCACCAAATTTATTATCAATCTTGTAGTACACCTCAGGAAGCAGGGGATTCATGTTCATCCATATCTGGACAACCTGCTGGTGTGAGGCAGTGATAGAGCTACTTCCATCCGGAATACCAAAGTGATACTGCAGTGTTTATGGGGCCATGGGTTTCTGGTCAATCTTTCCAAGAGTTTTCTCCAGCCATCTCAGAGACTAGAGCATCTGGGAGCTATAATAGATATTACTTGCAGCTTGCTTTTTCTGCCTCTTTCCAAGGCCAAGAAAATCTGGGACATGGCGTCCTTGGTGGCAAGGAGTTCCGTATCATCCCTGATGACTCTGGCCAAGCTCCTAGGCCGTGCATAGACATGGTTCAATGGGCACACCTTCATTCCAGAATTCTGCAACGCTTCCTGTGACCATACCGGCAGCTAATCATGGAGTGCAGGGAAATTTCTGGGTCCCAGTGACGGTCAAGAACAGTTTGATGTGGTAAGAGGTACTACATACAGTCACCCAAAGAGGTATTCACAGATGCCAGTCTTTCCATCTGGGGACAACCCATATAGGGCCTGTGGTCCCAAGACGAGCAAACTCTCCCAGTCAACCTGCTGGAGCTCAGAGTGTTCTGGCACGCTTTGAGCTACTTCACCATCAGGCTTCAGGGCCAGCACATCCTGGTCTAAATGAACAACATTGCAGCTAAGGTGTACATCAGCAAACAGGGCAGGTCCCGATCATCTCTGGTGCGCCAGGAGACATCCAAAGTTCTGACATGGTCTGAGAGGAATGTGGCATCAGTATGGGCAGAGCATGTCAGGGGGGCCAGCAATACACAAGGTGACTGGCTCAGCAGGGAAACCATCTGAGAGGGGGAGTGGTCTCTCCATCCAACCCTGTTCCCACTTACCATGATGTATCTGGGGCAATCCCTAGTAGATGTATTTGTGTCTCCAATGAATCATCAGCTTCCACGCTTCTTCAAGAGGTATTACCACCAGGCAGCAGAAACAGTGGATGCCCTGACCTTGCCATGGCCCGAGGGGCTGCTCTTCACTTTCCCACCATTTCCCTTGATTCCCAGGACTCTACAGAGGATTCGGGAACAGACAGCAGAAGTCATACTGGCCACTCCCTTCTGGGTGTGTCACCCCTGGTCCTTGACGCTGGAGGAGATGACAGTGAGTCCGCCATTGATCCTCCCGGTGTCTCCAGACATGCTTCTACAGGGGCCAGTATGGCATCCTCATCCGGATTGGCTGTGCCCATCTGCTTAGAGATTGAGTGGGGGAACCTCCTTAGGCTAGGCTACAATACTCAAGTTACGGACACTATATTGTCAGTTTTGCTTTTTTTTTTTTAATAGGTTTATTTTTTTGAATTTTCTACATATTACACAATATCTTTTGTCTCCTTACTTTACTTAACTCAATAAGTTCCCCCCTCCCTCCCTCTACCCCTTGTTTGTTGATCTTTTATTCACAGCCACGGGCACAAAGTCTGAATCTTCCACCGAATGTCCTGTCTTCCTTCCACTGTTATCCACTTTAGATAGATCTTCCACCTCGCTTTAATTTCTTCGGCTTTATCCTCCCATGTGGTCTTCTGGCGCAATTTCTCAATGATGTCCGACTGCACAAAATCAAACAAATAAGTGTGCCAGGTATCTAGTGTCCATTTGCTCTTATCTTTCCAGCCCAGAGCTATCACTGCCTTGCCTGCTAACACCATAGCTTTGAGTATAGCCTGGGTTTCCTTATTGACTGCCTTATTTCCTAATATACCCATTAACATTAGTTTAAAGTCTACATTCAATGAAATTCTACATATTTTCTTTATAATTTGTATTATTTTTGACCAAAAGACTCTCACCTCTGGACATTCCCACCACATATGAGAGAACCAGCCCTTAAATTGTTTACAGTGCCAACACATAGAACTCGATCCCGGAAACATGTTTGCTATCTGCGCTGGTGTTTTATACCACTTTGTGAAAAATTTATGTTCCAATTCATTAAATTTAATAATTTTGGTTTCTTCTATTCCCTTCATTATTCTATTTGCATCGTTTTCCGATATCTGGCCTTCCTTACACCATGTTTTCTGTAAATAAAGTATTGCCCTATCTTTATTGGATAACATTTTCTTGTAAATATATCCTGCTAATCCTTGTTTAAATTTTTGCATCCTATTATGTATTTCTTCAATTGGTTCTTCTGTCCAAATATTTCCTTTTTCATTAACTTCCTTAATCATTCTATAAAGGCCTGTAATTTTTAACCAATATTGCTTGCCTATCTCCTCGATTAATTCCTGTGCTGGTTTTAGAGTGCCTCCTCTAAATAAGTCTCTTAGCCTATAATATCCCTTTGATCTCAGGAGTTCGCACCATTTATTTTCTTCTGTTTCGTTATAGAGGGACTTTAGTGGTGCCCATTTTGAGGTTCTTTTAAGCCATGAGGGCTGCCACTTGTTCCACACTGTTAGTGTTGAATACCTAGGTCCCTTAACTTGTATAAGATCTTTATTTGTCGTTTTGGAGAATACCCCAAAACTCCCTATGTTATTATTGATTTCGTTCTCAAAACTCACCCATTTTAGTCCCTCTCCGTCGCCTATCTCCAGTATCGATTTTATTTGGAAGGCTTCGTAATAGCTAATCAGGTCAGGGACTCCCCATCCCAACTCTGATCTGTGGCTATAAATTATCTTTCTCTGTATTCTGCATTTTTTACTACCGAAAATCCATTCCTTAATCACTCTGTTCCATTGGTCTAGTTTTTTGGTATACATTCCTAGCGGTATTGTCTGAAAGAGGTATATTAATCTTGGCAGCCAAAACATTTTAACACTTTTTATTCTAGTAGATATATTCATTATTTTATTTTTCCACTTTTTCATATCTTTTTCTATTTTCTTCCAGACCTTGTTATAATTGTTCTCTGCTATTTTATCGATATTCTTCTGTAGTACAATGCCTAAATATCCAATATTAGTAATCCCATGTATTTGTTCCCTTTCCTCTTTAGTCACATTAAGGTACATAATTTCTGATTTAGCCATGTTCACCTTCAGTCCTGAACATTTTTCGAAGTCCTCTAATATAACTTTTATTTCTTTTACTGCCTCTTTAGGGTTTGTCATAGCGATTATAATGTCGTCGGCAAATAAATTGATTTTCATTTCTTCCTTCTTTACCCTGTATCCTTCCACCCTTGCAGAATTTCTTATTCTTTCAGCTAGCTGTTCTATTGCTAGTATAAATAGGAGGGGCGAGAGCGGGCATCCTTGCCGGACTCCTCTTTGAATCTTGAGGGGTTGTGAGTGTTCTTCATTAACTCTCACCACTGCTGTCCCTTCTCTGTACATTTCTTGGATCGCTTTTATATATGGCTCCCCCATCTCGTATTTAGTCATTACCTGCCACAGAAAATCCTGGGAGAGTGTATCAAATGCTTTGTAGACATCTAATTTCAAGAGGCCTAGCTTTTTTTTGTGGCCATGTTGTAATACATTTATAATATTCCTTATGGGGTGGGCTATATTCCTGTCTTTTACAAATCCATATTGGTCCTCCTTTATTATGCTAGGTATGATCTTCTTTAATCTATTTGCCAGTATTTTTGCAAAGATTTTATAATCCTGATTTAGTAAACTAATAGGTCTATATGAGCCCACTTCCTCTGGGTCTTTATGTGGCTTAGGGATTACCACTATTTCTGATTGCCTCCACGAATCTGGGGCTTTTTTCCCTTTCAATATTCCATTAAATACCTCTTGGAGCTCTGGGGCCAATATGTCTACCATCTCCTTATAGAATTCACTTGTGAAACCGTCTAGGCCTGGGGATTTGCCCTTTTTCAATTCTTTAATTACCACCTTTATCTCCTGTAGTGTTATTTCCTCCTTTAACATAATTTTATCATTTTCTTTGAGTGTTGTTCTTATTTCTTCCTCATATATGACTATGTCCTTTTTTTTATACAGCTCCTTATAAAAGGTCTCGAAGGCTTTTACTATATCTTTTGAGTTGCCAGTTCTTTGGCCATTCACTTTTATATTTTCTATCTTTTGCCTTACCTTCCTGTTTTTCAAATAGTTAGCTAACCTTCTGGCCGAATTAATACTATTTCTATGGAAGTCATTTCTTACCATTGCTTCTCTCTTCCATAATGTAACTGAGTCCAACTCATCTAATTGTTTTTTAATTGTTGTTATCTGACTCTGTACTTTTAAATCATGATTGTTGATTTGTTCCTTTTGCAACCTCTCCAGTTCCTGAATTTTAGATTGTCTTTTTAGATAGCGTTCTCTTTTGATGTACTTTTCCTTATTTATGCAGTGTCCCCTTATCACCGCCTTCGCGGCATCCCACAGGGTATTAGTTGGGACAGTCCCTCTATTCTCCTCAAAATATAATCTTATCTGCTCCATCATATAGCTCCTATCTTCCTCTTTAGCCATTATTAAATTATTGTACCTCCAAGTTCTATTTTTTGGGTTTTGATTGCCTTCTATTTCTATAGTGATTGGTGCATGATCCGATATCCAGATTGGGTGCGTTGTAATTTTTTTTATAGTCAGGTTGCTGCTTTTTTCTACAATTATGTAATCTATGCATGATGGGGTTTTGTGCCGGCTGGATACATGGGTGGGTTTTGGCTGCTGTCCTATCAATTCATGTGCTTCCCTCAAGCCCCAATCTCCTATTTTAATTGCCTTATTTTTAGTCAGATCCATGTTCAAATCTCCTGTCATAATTAATTCTCCCTCTGCGAATTGCTTAGTTTTTTTAACTAGCCTGGCTAAAAATTTCTTTTGTCCTTTATTGGGTGCATATATATTTACCAATGTAAATTTCTTCCCCTCTAATCTGAATTTAGCCATCACATATCTCCCTTCCCTGTCTGTCCTTCTTTCTAGTACCTCTACTCTAAGTTTCTTATGAGTCATTATTGCCACTCCTCTGGCCTTGGTGTGGCTCCTAGCTTCCGCTAACATCATCCAGGTCGAGTCTTTTAGCAAAGGCTTGTTGTCATTTCTTTTCTTATGTGTTTCCTGTAAACACAGAACATCAGTTTTTTGCTCTCTTGCCAACTTGGCTATCCTATATCGTTTAATTTCTGATGTTAAACCATTGACATTCAGTGATAAAATTTTTATTGTTTTATCCATATCCCACATCAATTAAGGCTTTGACATCTCGTGGCTGTGAAAAATCTGAATGGTTAGTTAGTTTACTCTTCCCCTTCCCTTCCCCCCCCCGTGGTTGAGAGTAAAGGTGGAAAGAAAATCTCTTCCCCTCTCTCCACTGCATGGGGTGCACGCATCCCCCTCCTCCTCCTTCTTGATACTGTAAAAAATGATAATACTATTAATAGTCATTAGCTCAATCAATAAAGGTATACTTCCCTTAATTGGTTATCGGGAGCTGGTCCTGAGGCGTTTCCCTCCTCTCTCTGAAGTTCCTTCATCGCCATCTTCAGGAACCCCCGATTCCGCTTCCATTTCTTGCTCTCCCATATCATCTGTGTTTATACCTAATTGTTTAAGTAGTTCCTTTGCCTCTGTAGTGTTCCTTGCCATCAGTCGCTTTCCTTCCCGAAATATAATTATCGAGGATGGATAGCCCCATGAAAATTTCACGTTATTTGCATAAAGCTTTTGGGCAAAGGGGCGCATGAGGTTTTTTTCCTTAAGGTCTCTTGACAAAAGTCTTGTCTCACCCAGACTTTTCTTCCTCTAAAAGTCAGGTCTTTCCTCTTCTTTAGTGCTGTATATATTTGCTGTTGAATTTTCTCTCTGTCAAATTTAATTATTACATCTCTAGGGGCCCCGCCCCTCCCATTCCTTTGTAGTCGATGCACTCTCTCAACATCCTCTATTTTTATTTCTACTTCGTTTGTCTGCAGCCACTGTATCAGCGATTCCTCCAATTTATTTACAGAAATTTCTTCAGATATCCATGCGTTAAACCAAGCCGGCTGTGTTTCCTCCGAGCTCCTCCTTCGAACTAAAGAATTTATAGCTCAAAGTTTGTAAATACTACGCAAACCCAGATAAGAGGCTGATAACCAGGAAGCAGCTGGCTAGAACAACTTCAGAGTGGTAAGAAACTAATTTACTGCTGTGCTAGAAAGGAAAGCCTTGAGATTCTTAAGGCCGCTCCCAAAGCTTTGAACCAGATATGGCGAAGACAATTAAGGACCTATCTGAACAAATTTCAGGACTCCAAAATACAGTCCTTGCCTTTCAAGAGAAAATCAGTAGTGAGTTAATCTCACTGCGTGGAGAAATTAGTAAAATAGGCACAGAAATAGCTTCTATAAAGCAGACAGCTACAACAGCCAAAGAGCTTGCTGAAGCTAATGAGCAAAAAATAACCGCTCTGAACCGCCAAATAAATGACTTGTCAGACAGAAACAGAAGAGCTAACCTTATTTTATCACGGACACTATATTGTCATCCAGATTACAGTCCACCATTCGTATTTATAACACTACTTGGAAGGCTTTCATGAGGTGGTGCAGGAGAAAGGGGAAGGATCCTCTAAGTCCCTTGGTGGCCACCGTTCCCTCCTTCCTGCAAGAAGGTCTTGATTCAGGTTTGAAATTAGCAACACTGCGCGGACAAGTGGTGGCGGTTTACACAGTGTTACGCCTCATGGGCGGCTATAAGTTGGCACAGCACCTCCACTCTGTCTTCAGGGCACGACCATCAAGTCACCTGCTCAAGTTCATCCGTTTCCTACACGGAGGTTACACGCTGTGTTGGTGGCACTCACCAAAGCACCCTTTGAGCCAGAGCTCAGAGAAGTAAATCTGTGATGGCTGAGGATGAAGACCTTGTTTTGGTGGCGATTACTTCTGCATGTAGGGTGTCAGAGATTGATGTGCTGTCTATTAAGTCTGTGCTGTGCATCTTCCACAAGGACAAGTTCGTTCTTTGGACTGACCCTACCTTTCAACCAAAGGTCTCTTCCCCCTTCCACAGATCTCAGGAAATCTACTTACCAACCTTCTGTCCAAATCCCAAACATCCAAAGGAGTTTGTATGGCACACCTTGGACGCAAGACGAGCACTCAAGGTTTACATTGGACAGACAGACATTCAGAAAGATGGACTACATGTTTGTTAACGTTTCACTTCCAAAGAAAGGGGATAGGATGTCCAAAATGTCAATTAGCACAGTGCTCAGGTCCTGCATACCAGAGGCCTACAGAGCGACAGGACTACAGGTTCCTAAGTGAATCACGGCACACTCCCTGAGAAGCGCCTCAGCTAACGCAGCTTCCACCCGCTGGGCGTTGGCGGAGGAGGTCTGCAGAGCAGCCCTGCGGACATCAGTTTCCACTTTTGTGCAACACTGCAAATTGAATGCTGTGGCTTCCACAGAGGCAGCGTTTGGAAGAAGAGTTCTCCAGCAAATTGTAACACCTACCAACGATGATGACCCACCCGGCTGAGGGACACTGCCCTGGGAGGTCCCAATGAAGATGTCCTCCGCCTCAGAGGGAGAAACGGCCCATTGGCATTTACCGTGAAGGGTCTTTCTCCTCTGAGGTCAGGAGGACTTCTCAGCCCTCCCGATATCACTGTCTTTCTATCTGTGCTGTACTCTTCTCCTTCTGTTTCCCTTTTCATACCATTACAGTTTCCATTTTGGGTTTCTGGTTAACTCTGTTACCTTTTTTTTCAGTGCAAGGATGTTGGTTTTGTTAGAACTCACTGCTTTCGGAGTCCCAGAACTGAAAGAGAAAGGGCTATCCCGAAGGCACCAAGAGGAAGGGGAGGAACGCCCCCCCTATTTCCTGCCTCCCTAAAGGAATGATGGGAATAGCCCAATGGAGATGTCCTCCTGACCTCAGAGGAGAAAGGCCCTTTATGGTAAGTGCCAATGGGCCGCTCTCAGTTCTTCCCTAACCCCCGCCACACTCTGGTCTTGTTAGATTTCTCGTCGTATTGATTTTTGCAGCTTACACTGTTTAAACTGATTTGACTCTCAGTATGAAAAGCAGAGTATAAATCTAGTAAATGAATAAAATTAGAAATTGACTTTTTCACCACTGCCACACCCTGAGCTGGTATGTCATTGAGCTACGAGCTAACTTACCACAACCCACTGTCAGATCAGTCTGGACACCATTGTACCTTCTGACCCTTTCCCAGTGCCCGCCAAGTGTTTTTAGAAAAGTGGGTGCGGTTTTTGTCCAGCAAGGCTTCTGATTGGTCATTGGACATTTGATTGGCTGTGCAGATGTTTAAAAATGTTGGTTGGACAGCAGGTGCCACCACAGTGCAAAGATCTTCACGGTGTGGCTGAAAATAAGCTGTGGCAGCCATTTTTTGTATCGTATCAGAACTGTGAGGGTGCTTACAGGCTGGAAAAGTTGCCCCCCCCCACTACTCTGGAGTTAAGACCAGGACTTTCCGCATGAATATGTATCACTCTGCACTTAGACGGACCCTCGTTTGCCACTCATCACTTTGGGGAGGCCTTTGCAAAGCAACTGCAGGGGAGGCTTTTGCGTGGCTGCCCGGTTTGTATGCCTTCTGGAGGCCCTCTAGGTGATCCCCTACAGAGCCAGAGGCTGGACTGGGTAGGTCCTGCCAGCCCAGTCGCTCTTCGGGTGGCTTTGGGCCAGTCGCCCTTTCATCCGGGCCCACTCCCCAGGTTTGGGGTGGTTGTAAAGAGACCAAGAGGCAGGCCGTCTGCTCTGAGTTCCTCGGAGGAAGGGCGAGACAAAACGGGCCAGTTGGGAATGGGCCTTTGTTCTGCAGGATCGTGAGAGTTTTGCCTCTGGGAAATGGCCCCGTGCAGAGCTGTCCATTGTGTGCCCTTTTCTGTCACCATTCCTGTACTCCCACAGTGGTTCAACACGTAAAAAGTACTGCAACTTCTGTAAATTATTCTAAGCAAGCGCATAGAGGTGCATGTGCACATTCTGCCTAGTTTGGGCGGGGGTGTGTGTGCGAGGGAAGATGCTCTGCCGAGGTCCGCAGCCCTCTAGTACTTGAAAAGGGACCCTTGAAGAATAGCTAAAAGCTTCTCGGGAGGGGTTAGTTCTCCCGGTTCTACAAATCTCCTTGGCAGCACAGTGACTCTGGAACTGGAGCGATGCTTATGCTTGGTGAGCCAGTGGAGACTTAAATCTATGCTGAGCAGCCTCTGTGAGGGAAGATTGTCTGGATTACACCCCCCCCCCCGTGTGGCTTTCTGAATGCCTCTGTCTTGTGGGGGGCGGCTTTGTGCCTCCCCTCCCTCCGGGACAGAGCTGGGCTTGAAAAGGGGGCCCTGCTAGATTCCGCTCTATTGAAACAGGCTTGACAAGTAATGAACTCCTGGTTTTTCAAAGGCTTCAAGCTTGTGTGGCCCACACTTTGGTGGGGTTTGTTCGCTCTTCCTTTGTGTCCGAGACAAGTGAGGATGAAGGACTCCCTCCGGGGCTCCCCCTCCCCCCACACCCAGGGAGGGGCGGGTAAGTCCGGGCCCCTTTATGCAGCCTGGCCGGTTGTGGAGCTTATGAACTGCAGTCCTCTTTCTGTGCATGTGTGTGTCCCCCTCACTATGACAAAGAGAATTTGATTGCTCACCCCCCCCGCCCCCCACCCCGTTGTCTGGGAGGCTCAACCATCTGGGAGGCTTGTGGGGGGGGGAGTCCCTCCTCTCTGAATGTGGCAAACTCCTGCTTTGATTTGTCCCAAAGAAGACTTAAGGCAAGGGGCCTGTAGGGTGCGTGTGTGTCTCTGTGTGTGTGTGTGTGTGTGAGTGGCTCTTGTGCCCTCCTTCCCGCCAGCCCCTTGGGAGCCTTTCCTGTGCCTGGGGAGCGCCCTCGTCTTGGCTGGTTCTTCCCTGCAAGAGGGGCCTGCACGCACACGGCTCTCTCCACCCCCCTCCCCCGTGCATCTGTGGGATGAAGGCGTCATGCAAGAAGGGGCTTGGGCTGCTCTCCGAGTGTCCTGCTGGGCTTCAGCCAGTTAGCTGATTATTTTAAAGTACGAGATAAAGAAAATTAAAGCGTGCCTGAAAGCAGGAGGGGGCTGGTCTGGCCGACTGCCTGGGTGAGCAGCGTCCCTTGGGGCGCCACGGGGCGGAGTGGAGGAAGGCGCCTGGAGTCCTTTGTCCAGAGTGGACGTGGGTTCAGGGGAGGGGAAGGGTCGGGGTCCGGGGCAAAAGGAAGAGCTCCTGCACTTGGGCTGGTCAGAGCCAGAGGGGCTCTCAAGCTCCTGAATATGTCAGGATTACTTGGAAGAGGTCAGTTATGTGTGTGTGTGTGTGTGGGGGGGGTTTGGAATGGTGTTGAGTTTGAACACTGTTCAGTCGAGAGCTGCAAATGCAGTTTGAGGGCGGGGGGGGAGAGAAGCCTTGTCTACAGGGCCCCCCCCCCCCGCTGTTTGTGGCCTTTGCTTCTCCAGCACCTTTGGCAGCACTGAGCTCTGGCGGCGGCTCTCTTGCCTTAAATCCAGATTCAGCCCCCTCTGCTGGGGAGGCCCTGAGCCCTCTTCTGCAGCGGAAAGGCAGCTGAGGTTGGTGCCCCTGCTGCCCTTCTGCTTGCTTCCCCCCACTTGTCCTCACTGCCGGAATTTCATTGTCTCCCGGAGCTTGCCGGGCCTGGAGCTTGGCCCCACCCACCCACCCAGCCGGCCTGCTGCCGGGGACCTTTCCCTCGAGCCCACTGCCCCAGGACGCCTGCTTTCATTTGTGGCCTCACCCACGCTGCCCTCCGGGATGGGGACGGGGACGGGCGACGTTATTTGCAGCATTAAAGGCATTAGCTAACCTTCAATTAATCAGATAGTTTTATTTGAATACCCTTATTTCTTCTGAAGCACTTCTAAAATTGCTTTTCTCCCAGGTAAGTGGGTCTAAATGTAGGTAATGTCACTTATAGTATGAAACATAACTCTTAAAAAAAATGAAAATTAAAGTAAGATTAACACAGCCTTGGGGGGGGGGCTTTAAACCCCAAGGCAGCCACGGGGCTCAGCCCAGAAAGGCCCGGCCACGGTGCCGGAGAGGAGGGGGTCACAGGCTTTGGCTGAATTTCCTCGAAGCCATCTGTGAAGGGCCGGTGGTCTTTGAGAGCGGAGTCTGGCACTTCGAGAGACCCCCGGGGTGGGCAGCAGGTGCCTCAGGAGTGCCCCGAAACAATTCAGCACAGCTCTTGGTCCCTCCTCCAGCGCTGCTGCGCTTCTCGGGAGGAGGGGCCAGGCATGGGCGGGGCTTGGGCTCCAGGTGGAAGGCACCGGTCGTCTAGGGGCCTGTCCTACGGCCACGTGAGCATTGTTAGGTCACATAACTGTTACTCAGGCTGTCACGAGGCAGCCAGTGTGGTATGGTGGTTAGAGTGCCAGAGTAAGATCTGGGAGACTCCGGGTCGAATCCCCGCTATAGAAGTTTGCTGGGTGATCTTGGGCCAGCCACACGCCCTCAGCCAAACTTACTTTGCAGTGTTGATGAAAGGAGAAAATGGAGAATAATGCATCATCACTTTGCATCATCACTGGGGGAGGAAGGTGAGGTGCAAGTGAGTACATAAAATTAAAGATTTGTGTGGAGGCAGAAGGAACGGAGGACCCTCAAAGGTGATTTTTGGCTTCTTGGTTTTATGCTGAGTCCTTTAAAGGACGTTTGGCTTCTCTTGGCTATATCTACTGTGCATTGACACCCTGGTCACTGTTCCCTCTCAGCTGAGCTAATGTGAGCTAGCACATAGTTTTTTAGCCTCTGGCTCAAACATTTTTGTCTTAGCTCAGGAAGGACGGCTCCAGAGCAAATTAATTTATGGAGTTGTCAAATCCCTCGCTCTCAACTTTAATGCCAGGAGCTCACAAAGTAGAATTTTTGCTCACAAGACTCCACAGCTTAGAGGGAGCATTGCCCTGGACATATTTTTAAAGAAAGCATCATGCATCAAGGGTTTTCAAAGGGAAATGGGGACGATGGGTGGGGGAACACAACTTGGTGTACCTGAAGCTGCATTTTTTATGCAAATGAGACTTTTGACGGACTCTTGAAAGACCTCCATCAGAAAAGACCCTCACCCCTATTCAGTGGGGGGAGTTGCTCTGAGCCCCTTTCCCTTTCATGCTGTCAGAGGAGGGGGGGGCCTTTTTCCTTGCAGTGCCCCAAAAGATGGCTGCCTGCTCCTCCCTAGCTTGACACTTGTCATGTCCGCCTTGAAGTGAGCTCCTCCCCTTGAACAATTGAGAGGCAGTAATGAGACTGGCCTCGCTGCGGGCCTTTGCATCTGAAATGGCCTCTCTTCGGGCCTTGACAATGGGCTCTGCACTCCTTGACCCCCGACGGAGGAAAAGACTTTGGACATTTATTCTGGGGTCCAGAGTAGCTTGTGTCCTGGGGATGTTCGGAATCTGGTTTTTTGCTTGCAGAAACCTCTCACCTCCCCTAGTCAGAGCCCACACGGCTGCCTGTGGGTGTAGTGCGGCGGGTGGGGGCTCTGGCTCCTCCCGCAGTATCCTTTGCAGTCATGGGCTGGAAGCCGTCACCGCCTTGGGTTGGAGCATTGGCTTGGTGTGAGGATTGAGGGCAGAGGGGGCAGGACTAGGGGTGTGCATTTTTTTTACCAGTATTTTTTGGTTTGGGTCTATTGGACCAGAATTTTTTTTTTTTGGGGGGGGGTGTTTCTGAAAAATCCTGGATCCCAGTACTGGTATTGTATTTGGATCTGGGTTTTCCCCAGCAGTCCTGAATTTTTTCTGGTCTAGTAGACCCAAGAAGAAAAAAAAGTTAAAAAAAGAACTGCAAAGCCTCAAGAAACAGCTGGCAGGCGGAGTAGGTGGCTCCTCCTCCCGCATCCACTGCTTTGCTGACCGCCTAAGCGGGGGAGACACCCCCCCCCCTTAAAGGGACTGCAGCGGCCAGCCTGGAAAGCCGCTGAAGCGTCTCCCTGCCAGGCTCAGCTGCTCTGGGGGCTTCCATCCCGGGCGCCTCGTCTGAGTGAGGCTGGGAGAGCAGAAGGCTGCCCTGAAGCTGCCCCCCCCCCCCCGGTTGGGGTCTCCGCCTGGCTCCTCCCACAGCCCCTTGGGACTTTAAGATGGCTGCGGAGAGCTGGACAAACAGCCGTTTTTTGGATCTACCCCAAGTATAGCCGGGATTTTTGGGGGGGATTCACCCCTCCCCCCGGTTTTTCTGAGAGATCCCAGGTATCTTTGGGATGCTGATAAGGTATTTCCCAGGTATATTTTCAGCTCGGGTAGATCGGAATGCACAGCCCAGGTGGGACTCTTGCAGTTCCTCGAAGGCCTTGGTGCAGCTGGTTCTTCGCCTTAGCACAGTTTCCAGGCCCGTGGAGTCTTGGACTCAAGCCCCGGAGACGACGTTTCTGCCTGCGCGGGGGCCTGGAGGTCGTGGCTGGCCCCTCCTGGGGGCCTGGGGAGGCATGGAGCCTGCTCGCCCCGCCTCCCGCCGGCCGGTCTTCCCGGGGGGGGGGCGGGGGCAGCCCTTGCCAGAGTCGGCCCCTGCTGGGCTTCCGCGCTCTGCCGACTGAGGCGGGGCTGGGCTGGGCTGGGGCCGTCCCGGTCAGGGCAAGTGGCTGCCTTGTCTGTGCGGGGGGTGGGGAGTGAGGGTAACTTTCTGATCTCCTCTGAATATCTCGGGGGTCCACCAGGCACTATCTGAATACTTAGAAACATGTTTTTAAAAGCAGCAATTCCCTGGCAGCCAAATTCGGCCCCGACTCCCCCACTTCCTTGGGTTTTCGTCTTGCTCTCGCTGTGCTTTCTCTCTCGGCACAAAGCTGCTCTGGGCCAGGGAGGGGGGAGGTTGGGGTGCCTTCCGCAAAGAGAGGCTCAGAGGGGGCAGCCGTGCTGGCCTGAAGCAGCAGAAGAGAGTTTGAGCCCCCTCAGGAACCTTTAAGACCAACGAAGTTTAGAAGAAGAAGAGAAGAGAAGAGTTTGGATTCATACCCCTTTGCCCTTCACTCGGAGTCTCAGAGGGGCTGACAAACTCCTTCCCCTTCCCCTCCCCACAACAGACACCCTGGGAGGGAAGCAGGGCTGAGAGAACTTCTGACAGAAACGGATCTTTTTCAAGAGCAGCTCTGACAGAACTAAGGCTTGCGCAAGGTCATCCAGTAGCTGCAAGTGGAGGAGTGGGGGGAATCGAACTCGGTTCTCCCAGATGAGAGTCCGCGCACCTGAGCACGACACCAGACTGGCACTTAAGCACGACACCAAACGGTTTAGTTCTGGGTACCAGCTTGTGTGTGTGTGTGTGTGCAGACGCCCCCCGACGGAGGAGCAGGGAGGGGCTGTGGCTGCTGTGCCGCCCTGGACAGCCTGCTCTCCTCCCTGCTCCCAGGTCCTGCTTGGCTTTGGGCTGCTGCGGGGGAGGGGGCCTCCCCTGCTCCACCTTCCCAGCGGGGCAGGCAGTTAGTTGGGGGCGGGGGTGTGGGGGGCGGGGGCCACGTGCATTTTGTGCATGGTGTGCAAGACCCTGTGGTGTGAGGGGGGTGCAGGAGGGATGCGCGGGGGGGGGTCTGAACAACAAAGTAAATGTTTTGAGGGTCTGAGGGGTGGGACTTTGGTTGACGGGGTTATGCACTCCAGACAGGGAAAGGTCTGGGGATTTTGAGGCGGAGCCTGGGAAGGGGAGGGGCCTCGCCAGGGCTGCAGAGCCCCCACCCTCCAGCGCAGCCATTTTTCTCCCGGGGGAACTGATCTCTGTTGCCTGGGGATCAGTTGTACTTCTGGGAGGTTTCCAGGCCCCACCTGGAGGTTGGCAACCCTGATTTATGAGGCAGCAAAGCTGCCAGCTGGGGCCTTTGTGGCCTTTGTGTGTGTTTGTTTTTAATCCACAAAGAGCTGTGCTGTGTTGGTGACCAGCGGATTAGCGGACCTCCCTGGGTCCTCCATAATGCTGGTTTGCAGCCATCTTAAAGCCTCATCCTGATAGGGCTGCTGGCCACTGGCCGTCAGCAGCAGGAGGAGGAGGACAAGAGAACGATGGAGTTCTGGAGCAAACCCAGGAGTGATGTCACGGCGTCGGCCCGGTGCTCTCGGATCTGGGGTGCTGCTTCTGCATTTGCTCCAGAAGTGACAGTTTTCTTGCCGGTTTTCTCCCTGCTGAGCACCAACAGGACAGCAGGTGGGCGGCAGGAGCCCCGTGCCCCTGGGTCTGCTCCGTGTGCGTTTCTGCTCTCCAAAGGATCTCTTGCTTCTCGTTCATCGTTACTCTGCCTTTCTGGTCTGCTGCATTCAGCAAAGTAGGTCCCATCCTTCAGCTGAGCCCCCCCCCCCCCGGGATGCCGGTGTCCCTCGCCTTCCTTTCCTTCAACCTCCTGCCTGTCTCTGGTGGAATGCAGCTCACCCTGCCCTCCATGGCGGAGCACCAAGAGGTTCTCACTGCTCATTGAACCGTCTGAGGCAAGTCGCCGTTTCTGAGTGTCGGTTTCCCAGTGGATGAGTTGGTGCATTTGTGGCTATGCCTGTTTTACAAACGGGAATCACGGGAATCTTGTAAGGACAGCAGGGTCTGTGTGGCTCACGCCTGCTAGCTGCAGATCTCTCTGTCACAGACCAGGGCTGGCAGGGCTGAGCAGTTGACCAGCCCAGGGTTGCCTTTGTGTTTCAGGGAGCCGAGAATGCCAATGTGTAGCTGGCAGAGCTTCCTTTCCTAAAGGTGGCATTGCGGAAGGAGTCAGGGCACCCCCGCCCGCGCCTGCCCCCCCCCCACGCCCCCGACTGGAGGAGCCCGGGCAAGCCTGCTCTTACTCGACCCCCGTGAAGCTGCCAGGAAGATTCTGCCAGCTCCGCCTCCGGGGCTTCTAGTTTTAATAGCTGCTGCTACTTTGCTTTACTTCTGCTTTCTAGCTGAAGGTGCCATCTGAGGGTGGTGCTCAAGAGACAAACTAGCAAACTGGTCTTTTTTTTTTAAGGTACACAGTAAAGTTGGTGTCTACCGGTAATGGTTAATTTGTTTTTGCAGTTAGATAGCAGTAGATCTGACAGACTATGCTGTTTTGTTTAATATTAGTAATCTTTAATCAACACTTAACCATCTCAAATATTCATACTTGTGGCAGAAATTGTTCTGTTTTTAAAACGAGATCGATAATCAACACTACTGTGGTTTCTGGTTTACAAACAGAGAATGATGCCGCTTACCTGAGGTTACACAAAATTCAGTTCATAGATGGGATCTGAATTAATGTCTCCAGTGGTGAACTTCATAAAGTGCTTGGCAAATGTAAAAGTGCTGTATTTCAATGGCAAGCAGGAGTTAGCAGTCGAACAGTTGCCTGATGCCAGAATCTACTACAGAGATCCGCTTTCTTTCTCTTTGGGACAACCTTTCAAAAATGACTGGTCTAAGTAAAACGTTTCTACCTTGACTCATGGGGTGCGTTCAGACGCGCCGTTTGAGCCGTTTTCGGCACGGCTCAGAAATGGCTTTTACCTGCGCGTTCACACGCCCAACCTCTGCCCACCGTCCCCAGCTGTGGCTTTCTGGAGCAAACCCTCTGTAAACTGGAGTATTTTGACACCACTTACCCAAGTGGTGTTTTCCTGATTCTCCGTTTCAAGCGCACTTTCCGCTGTCTGATCGCTCCATCCAGCCACTTCCGGGTGCTTCAGCCCCCCCTCCCCTCTGGGAAGCTGCCTCCGGCTTCCGGCTTCAGTCCGCCTTTTTTTTTTCCCCTTAGCGGTGTGCGCTTGAGCGGAGCTCCGCACTTAAGTTAAAAAAAGAAAAGCTTCACTGGTGCCTAGTTTAGGCATTTAGACGAGTCCGGGATCTCGGGGAGGCCATTTTTGGGGAGAAAATGTAAAAAGGAATCTTCATTTAAACTTTAAAGGGACCGGTTGCGATCGCTCTTCTGCGCACGCACCAGACTTCCTGTTTGGGAGAGGGCTGCCTGTGCGCATGCTCAAAGGAGAGGGGGAAAAAAACCCACCTGCAGGAGGACGGCGGGGAGCTCCGAAGGAGGAGGTGTGTGATCGCAATTCTCCAGTTTAAAAAAAAAACACGCATCGTGCCGGAGCAGTTTAAACCGCTCCAGCACGCTGTCTAAACGCACCCACTTACTCGGCCAGGGATTGGTCTCTGTGCCAAAGCATGACGTGCCAAAGAACTTCTCGCCACACCCAGTGAAGGCTGCCCCGTCCTCCAGTAGTTTCTGACTTCAGTGGTCTCCTGTGCCCTGTGTGGCTGGCCAGCACTTGGCACAAGGAGGAGAGAGGCCAGGTGGAAGCAGGTAAATAGAGGATGCTCCCCTCCCCCCCCCCCCGCCCGGGGCTCGGAGCCTTCCGCCTCCAGTTACAGAATCACACCCATTTCCCTCCTCCCTCAGCTGCTGCAAAGAGTGAGGACCTGTTGCTCAGCGCAGGCTTAATTCTTCCTTGTTCCTCAGGACCACTGTAGATAAGAAATATTGACCAATTATGGGGAGAGTCCTGCCTCCCGACCACTGGTAGGATCAATGGCTCCATCTTCAAAATAATGCCTTTCCCTTGCCTCCCGGTGCATGAATGCTGTCCTAGTGGAAGTTAATAATGAGAATGTTCCAGCACATACGGGGTTGTAATGTAGTGCAGAGAGGGGAGATTGTCTTAGAATGCCCCCTTTTCATTTTGCAGCAGACGGTTGAGCAAGCACCTGCCCCCCTCCCCCCCCCACCTGCCTGTGCAGAAATGAGCCTCTTGCCACCACGATTTGTGACCCGAGAGGCAGCTCCGGCCTCCAGACGGGCGGATGGTCCCCGGGAGTAATGGAGCTCTGGCCTGCCTCTGGGCCTGGGTGGCTTCTCTGATTCCCGGGGGGAGCACAGCAGGCGTCTCTTAGTGCCTTCGTGTCTCCTGCCAGGACGAACGAGCGGCTTTGGGCAAGGGAGAAAGCAGAGGGCTCCAGACCCCCCTGCCGCTTGTTTAGCCAGAAGAGGTGGGGGGGGTGGGGATGGCATTTGTGATGCTCCTTGGAAGAGGGAAGAGGGGGCTCCTCCTTCGGCGGGGGGGGGATCTGTATCACTTGCCGGATCCCCCTGAACTGTGAGGCTGCTGTGGCCCCCGTGGCACTCTGGGGGACTTCCTGCCCCCAAGGCTGGAGAAGCAGGCCCTTGGACGGGGGCTCTGTGGCCTGGGACGTTCTGCCGTCGCTTGGTTTGACAAGCAGGGCCTCAAGCTCCTGGTTCAGGCCCGGCAGTGGTTTGTGGCACAACGTCAAACGAACTTCCTCCTGGTTTTTATACAAAGAACCGCATGTGGTTGGGGGGGGGGAGGTGAAGCTTTCCCCATTATTTATTGCCTTCCGCATGTCTCCTGTTCCCAGCACAGAGCATCAAAGCAACTCTTTAAAAAAGGAAGCGTCAGCTTCTGCCTCACCCGACCCACCCCTGGCTCTGGGGAACTGGTCACTCTTTTCGGTACAGGAGGCACAGAACCCCACTCGCCATGACTGTTTGAAGAGGCATGGGTGTTGGATCGCTTGGCTGTGACATCAGCTTTGGCTTGTAATCTGGCCATTTTGTTCAATTTCTGAGAGGAACGTAAGCGTAAGGCTGTTCTCTGAAACCGGGTGCTGAGAGGCCATTCCCAGGCAACAGTCTCAAGGGAGGCCGTTGCAGGCGGAGCAGGGTGCTTCCTGCTGCAAAGCGATCGAAAATCCGCACCGAGCAGAGGCAGTCCTGTCATCAGGATGTCGGGACGCGCTTAGCGGTTTCTAGCAATCTGTCCAGCAGTTCCTGCTTATGGGGCAGTCCCTGCTCTTCCACGCGGTGTTTGCAGAGTGCCCCTGTGCACGGAGTGTGGTGCCTCGGTGCGTGACGGTGGCCCATCATAGGGTTGCCGTTGGTGGGTCGTGAGAGGACCGGCATTTGGAATCGGGGGGGGGACACAACTGGTAATGTGGCGTCCTGGAAAAAAGCCGCTGCTTCTCTCCTTACCCCGCTTCTCTGGCGGGGGGGGAGGGGGCTTTTTTGTACGATTGGGCTCCAGGCTGCCAAGAGGCCCCAGAGCTGAATGTGTCCCTCCTTTGAGCTAAAGAGCATGCACAAGTTCAAGATCGTTACTAGAGCGGAGATGGAGGGTTTGCCACGTGGCACTGAGATGGAGGGGAAGGAAGAGCGTCGGACTTCCATCCCTTTGTTGCTTGGGGTTGAGACGGCTTTTTCTGTGGAACGGCCCACTTGAGGATTCTCCACCCCCCCCCGGGTGTGTGTGCAACGCTGTGCCTTCTCCCGCCTGCCCTTTGGGTCTGCCTGACCCGCTTGCTTCAGCCCCGCCTCTCAAGACCCCCAGCCGTTGTGCAGCGCTCCTGTTGCGACGAGGGCAGGCTTGGCTTCAGTGACTCGGCCAAAGTTGCTCTTTCTTTTCTGAAGCCTCCTTTTTGCCTTTTTTTAAAACTGACCTTCCTGCAAGGGTGATGGCAGCAGATGCTTCTGGTATCAAAAGGCAACCGTGCTCCTGGGAGCAGGCGGGAGTAGTGCCAAAGCGAGTTCCGGTTCCTTGGGACAGCCACTCCCCGTCTTCCAAGGGGAGGGTCGGAGAGGGACCCCGGGGTCAGGGAGGGCACAGCTCACCCATGCCGCGCCCACCGGCTCCAGCCCTCTTGGCCGGCTTGTGGCCTCGCAGAATGCTCCGATCCGGCCCCCTTTGCTCTGCCTGGGAGCTGGAGTTTGCCTGGGAGCCGGCTGGGCTTGGCTGGGAGGCCTCCGTCTCAGGCTCCCTGGGTCCCGCCGCCACTCCTCCCCTTCCAAATGGGCCCTCTGCCACCACTGAGGCCAGTGCCAAAGTAAGTATTTGTTTTGGAGCTGGGAGATGCAGCCTCTTTCCTCCTTTTCTGCCTCCTCCCCTGGCTGATTTCTAAAGTGGCCAGAGCAAACGTCGGAGCTCTGCTGGCTTGGGCCTCCTTCCCTTTCAAGCCTCTGTCTCTGCCTCCCCAAGAATGGGTGTCAAGGAGCCGGCTGTGTCCGGGGAGCGTAGCGGCAGGCCTGCGCCAAGCCTGGGAGCCCAGCCTGCTTCTGGGGGGCCGTGGGATGTCTGCAGCATCCAGGCACGGGAGCTTTGGGGGCGCGCTATTTCTGAAGGAATCTTGGCCGGTGCCCCCGCGGGCGGCTGGGACGTCGGCCCCAACCGGGAGGCCTTTCTTCTGGCAGGGGTCCTGCAGGAAGCGTCTTTGGACACAGGGCAGCCAAGGAATGTGCAGGCTTGCGCCCACGCCCATAGTCCCTGGCAAGCTCGGTGTGTGTGTGTGCAGCAAGTTCTCTGGGGCCTGCAGAAAGCGCAGCGATCCGTTTCGCAGCCTGGTGGTCTTGGGGAGCTTTTGAAGCCACGTGAAAGGAGCGCACTGGGTTTCGCTTAGAAAGAGAGACCATGGAGGAGAAGTTTCATTCTGTTGCCCTTTTTGCGATCTCTTCTTTTGGTTCTGGCCCAACGTGAGCCTTGCTTGCCCAGTTCCAGGACAGAACTGGTTCCCTGCTTCCCCTGTTGAGTGTGTGTGTCCTTTTCCCTTGTTATAAAAGCACCAATTCTTTAAGTCTGCCTTGATTTCTTGGGTCCAGCCTTGCTTGGTTGGATGAGCCTGTGGCTTCTGGGCACGAAATGCCCGTGGGGACTGTGGGGGTCCTGCGTGTGGCTGGCAGGAGAGGACAGAGGTCAGCCGAAGGGCAGGGGAGCAAACCCCGTGAGCAGCTCTGGGCTTCTGCAGTTCAGCTTCTGGCACAGGATGAGATGCTTGGGAGAGTGAGGGGGGAGTTGTCGTGGTGGTGTCTTCCCCCCCCCCAGTTGATCCCAGGCATCCCGCTGAGCTCTCCTCCCCCTCCCCTCCCAGCAGGGCCCCCTGAAAGCAAAGCTCGGGGCTTATTGTCTCTCTCTGCTCTCTGCGCCTGTGCCAGTCAGAGGGCACCGTGGCCATTCGTGGCACCTTCTAGTTCTGTTCCATTGTCTGGGGGTTGTCAGGCTCTGCTCCCCCCCTTCCTCAGAAACCTGTGACAAAAGCCCCTCCCCCTTTTGAATGGCACCCGGCCTCTTCCTCAGGTCGGAGGCCCATTGATGGAGGCATTGGCGGGGGTGGGGGTGGGGGGTGGGGTGGGAGCCAGGAGGTTGCTCCTTTCCCCTGGCATAGCCTCGCCTCGCCTCTGGGCAGCGGAATGCCAGCTCATCATCCTGGAGCGCTGAATTGGATCCTTCTCTTTATCTTTCGGGGCAGGGTTGTGCAGTCAGTAGCCCCAGAATGTTTTGGGGGTTTTTTGACTGGAGGTGGTGGAGGGAGTACACCCCCTCTTTTCAAAGTACTTTGGACTAGTTCTTCCGTTTTTTCTGGAAATAATTCCCTCCCAGTGCTGTGAAGTTGAAATATGAGCCCGCGACTGGCCTGTATCCAGTCCCACCGTTTCAGAGGCTTTGGGGCATTCCGGTTTCCTGGGGAGAGGGTGACGGTTTCTGCTGACTTGGCCTTCTCCCGCCGCCTTGTCCTCTGTGCTGCTCCCGAGGGGGCTCAGGCGGCTGCCACGGGCAGGGATCGGTGGACAGGACTGCCCCTCTTCAGAACACTTAAGTGCTGGTTCACTGACTCCCCTTCGTGGGTCACAGGACAAGGAAATGGCTTCCACAGCCGGCTTTGTGGCAGAGTATTTGCTCAGCGTGCAGCAAATGGCAGGAACTGAAGCACTTGCTGGACTTGGTGGCTGCTAGAAGCTGGTCTTGGTTGGTTGCCCTTGGAGCCTTTTGGACCCCCGTGCTCAGCTGTCAGTAGCCAGAGCACCTGCATTGTTCTCCTTGAAGTTCCCTGCCACCCAGTCTGCAAGCAGCTCGCCAAAGCCTTGGAGCAGGTTAAGCTGAGAGGTTGTGCAGCCTGTGGGCTGGGTATGTTGCCGGGGGTACGGGCATGGCGCATCGGCGCTCTGTGGGCTCCCATCCTCTTTTCCTGTTGGAACCCCTTGCATGGCATTCCCAGAAATGGGGTGTCAGATCTCTCAGCAGTCAATTCTCAGAAGATGCTCAAACATAGATTTGGGCGGGGGAGGGACACAAAGACCGGGGCATACTGACGCACGTGGCCCAGGCTTACTTGGGAACCAGGCCGGTTGTGCACATAGTGGAGACTTGTGTTCACCGTCCCAGACATTTTCTTCCTGTCACATTGTAGGGTGTGTTTGTGTCCCTGTGTGGGATTGGGATGGGCCTTCTCCCTCTGAGATGGAGGCCATCTTGTGTGGGTGATTCCCATCCATCTTCAGGGAGGCAGGACTCAGTTCAACTTCTTCCTGTTTCCTCTGGTGGGAGTCACCCTCGGTTCAGTTTCTTTCCTGCCTCAGTAGGGAGAGCAGCTTTGTGTTAGAGCTCGTCTAACACTTTCACTTTCAGCCTTACAGCATATCTATTTTTCGTTCATCTTTCCTTCGGCCTGTCCTCTGCCCCAAGGGTTTTCATCAAGCTCTTGATCCACCCAGTGGTGTTTCTTCGGGAACAGGGCATACACTTCCACCCGTATCTGGACAACATCTTGATTCAATCCTCGTCCAAGACACAGTCGCTGAAAGACACTCAAACAACCATCAGCTGTTTGCAGAGCTTTGGTTTCCTAGTCAACGAACAGAAGAGCTCCCTGACACTGTCCCAGCGCCTGGAACGTCTGGGCGTAATAATGGAAACTCAGAAATCCACTCTTCATCTTCCCACTGCCAAGGCACGAAAGCTCATGGGGCTGTCTGCCCAGATAATTCGGGCAAGGACATCGTCGCTGTCATCCCTCACCAGATTAATGGGCTGCATGGTGGCTGCCTTCAATACCCCACAGTGGAGGAGGTTCCACTCCAGGCAGCTCCAGAAGTTCCTGCGTCCTTACCAGAGGGCTGTCACCTTGAAGAGGGAATTCTCCTTGAAGGTACCGCTCCAGGTAAAGGCCAGCCTTCGTTGGTGGACCAGCCTATCCAGTTTGACCCAGGGCAAGACCTTCTGGGTACAAGACCAATTGCAGATCTTCACAGATGCCAGCCTCTCTGGGTGGGGAACCACCCTTCAACACATACCGGTCCAGGGGAGGTGGTCCAAGGTAGAAGCGAACCTGTCAATCAACTTGTTAGAACTTTGAGCTACTCGACTAGCTCTCCAGCATTTCTCTCCTCAGATACGGGGTCATCATGTCCTCGTCCGCACCGACAATGTGTCTGCAAAGGCATATCTGAACAAGCAAGGGGGCTTCCAATCCCTGACCCTCCAACTAGAAGCAACATCCTGGTTGACATGGGCAGAGTCCAACCTGTTATCTCTTCAAGCAGAGCACATCAAGGGATTGATAAACACTCAAGTGGACTGGCTGAGTCGGCAATCCATTCAAGAGAGTGAGTGGTCCTTGCATCACAGGCTCTTCTCGTTATTTCAGGACAGATTTGGGACTCCCCAAGTAGATCTGTTTGCATCACCAATCAACTGCCAACTGGAGAGGTTTTACAGCAGGTTTTATCATCCTTCAGCGGAGCAGACAGATGCCATTCTGTCACCATGGCCTGCAGAGCTACTATATGCGTTTCCCCCTCTACCTGTATTACCTCGACTTCTTCGAAGAATAAAGGTGCTGAGAGCGGAAGTCATCGTCGTGGCACCGTATTGGCCTCATCGGCCATGGTTCACATTTCTTTAGCAGTTGGCGATCTCTCCTCCGTTCACCCTGCCGGTCTCTCACGACACGCTGATACAGGGTCTGATCAGTCATCCCAATCCAGGCTGGTTCTCCTTGACCGCATGGAGGTTGAGCGGGGCAAACTTCGGACACTAGGCTACAGCAAACCAGTCATGCGGACGATGATGGCTTCCAGAAAATCCTCCACTTCCAGGGTATACAATGTTACCTGGAAGGCCTTTGTCCATTGGTCTAGGAGGAAGAAGATTGACCCGTTACGCCCTCCTATTAGGCCCATTCTGAATTTTCTTCAAAACGGTAGATCCAGTGGCCTTTGCGTGGCCACCTTAAGATGACAAATGGCAGCCTTGGCTTCTGTGCTGCCCCATTATGCGGGGTTGCCTGTATCACAACACCCTCATGTCCTCAATTTTCTGAAAGGAGCGGCTTTCCAAGATCCACCTCAAAAGCATTGCTTTCCTACATGGAAACTGAACATGGTCCTTTCTGCACTGACTAAAGGACCCTTCGAACCATTGAGATCCATTCCCTTAAAATTCCTTAGGATGAAGACGCTTTTCTTAGTGGTCATTACATCGGCCAGGAGGATCTCTGAACTTGGTGCCCTTTCTGTTTTCAGGGATCTCTTTTTCACCGTGACAAGGTCGTTTTGGCTACTGACCCGACCTTCTGTCCCAAGGTAAACACTAAATTTCATAGATCTCAGGAGATATGCCTTCCTTCTTTCGTTCTGAAGCCTACGCATCCGACAGAATGTCTATGGCACACTTTAGACGTTCGAAGAGCATTAAAGCATTACATCTCTGAAACGGCTGGGATTAGGCATATAGACTCTATGTTCATTAATATCTCTCCCCCCACACATGGGAAAGAAGATGTCTACATCAGCTATAAGCTCCACCATCAAAACATGCATCACAGAGGCCTGCAAGAGTCTGCATATCAAGGTTCCGGATGGCATCACGGCCCATTTCTTGTGTAGCATGGCGTGGCTACTTCGGCTGCCTTTGCTAATAGAGCAACTGTGGAAGAAATTTGCAAAGCAGCAACCTGGACGTCTCTGTCTACCTTTATCAGGCATTATAAAATATGATTCTGCAGATGCAGCATTCAGACGTCGGGTTCTGCAGTCGGTCTTGTCGGCGGAGGACGACCCCCTACCCTGTATTTAGGGGACACTGCTCTGGGAGGGCCCACAAAAGATGGCCTCCACCTCAGAGAGAGAACGACCATTGGATACTCACCGTGAAGGGTCCTTCTCCTCTGAGGTCTGGAGGAGGAGGTCCAGGACATCTGAGGTCTGGACACCTTGGCCCTCCCAGGGTCGCCACTCTTCCACGGTTCACCAACTGCATTCTACCCAACACAGTTCAGAGAGAGAGAGAGTGAAATCAACATGGACTTAGAAGTCTTAGAGAAGACCTTCATTCACCTTAACCTTCTGGCAATATTTTTCCAGGTGCCAAACAGGAGGAGGTTTTCCTTATCTTGCCTCTTTTCCTATTGTTTCTTCCTTTACTAATTTAACTTGTTAGAGTTGAAGTTATACTGTTGTTCTGAGTTCTTCCTGTTATAGTTATTTACTACACTGCTTTTGGGGGCACCAAAACTGAACCAAGGGTGACTCCCACCAGAGGAAACAGGAGGAAGTTGAACTTAGTCCTGCCTCCCTGAAGATGGATGGGAATCACCCACACAAGATGTCCTCCAGTGGTCGTTCCAGAGGCAACCCAGTTTGCAAACATGGCATCAAGTTGGCTCTTTTGTATAATTGTGCATGGGAGGTGCCTCTGTCAGGCTGTCTTGTGACCTGGGAAAGGAGGGGCTTGCTGAGAGTGCCATATTACCGTCCCTCCTGCACCCAGAGCCAGGGTCCCAGTGTTTTTCCACTCACAATCTGAAGGCCGCTTGCAGCAGGAGGCAGGTCTGGGGTTTAAAGAAGAAACATTCTCCCACCTTCGTGCTCTACTCAGGTACAGGGCCTGAGGCCTCCAGTTGTTTCCAGAATGAGATCCTCCCATAGATCTCCAGCATCTCATCTGGTTCAGCTCTCAGTAGCGCCTGTTTTGGGACCCCTGCACAGTTGGAAGATGCTGTGTCTCAGGCAGTTATGACGGCTGCCTTCTTAACGTGCTTTGTGAGTGGCAGCTGTGGATGTAGTTCTGCCCTTGCTGTTCAGCCAGTTGCACTGCCTGCTGCTGGTGGGAATGCTGCCCCTCCACACGCAGCTCTTGGTCCTCCTCAGCACAACAGTTTTTCATTTTTCATCTTGAATGATTTCTGTTTGCTTCCTTTTGGTGTGGCATTCTTGGGTTGGTGGTGGTCTGACAGAGAAGGGAAAAAGCTCAGCTCAGGATGGCCCGGAACCACTCGAAATTGTGAGGCAGGGGACTGCAAATGATCGGGGGCATCTCAACCCCCCCCCCCCAATACATAGTTAGCGATGCTTCAGCAGTGCCAGCGCCAGCAACCTGGGTCATTCCCGTGGGCTGCTGGTTTTGTCCAGGCTTCTTCTCCTTCAGATGCCGGGACTCGCCGTCCTGCAGCCAACTGTTGGGTGGGCATGATAAAGGGCAGCTGATGAAGGCTGCCAGAGAGGCGGGGCTTATCCCATCCTTCCTTCCACCAAGGAGCACAGAGGGTGAGTGTGGGTTCTCCTTTCTTCATTTTCTCAGCAGCCTTCTGAAGTAGGCTAGGGTGACAAGAGACTGCTTGGCCCCCAGGGTCCCTCAATGAACTTAATATCCAAGTGGGCATTTAAACCTGGGTCTCCTGAGTCTTAGTCTAGTACTCCAACCCCTGCACCACGCTCACTGGCGGGCAGACAGGTTGGAGGGGGCTCTTGCCCCCTTCTGCCCATCAATCCTGGTCCCATAGTCACTAATCATACCGCATCCTTCTCTTGCTTCGGTGCTGGTTGCTTGTCCAATTGGCCAGTCCTGGGAGGCTGTATTTGGCTCAGGGGGCTCCAGGAGCTGATGCCCAGTGCATGTTCTTCAGTCAGAAATTTGATCTAGGTGTCGTGCCCACCGTGCAGCCTGATTCTGTGGCCCCTGATCCTGGGGATTCTCTGCCTTTAATGCCTGAGCATGAGCTCCCTGCACCCTTGGAAGGAACCAACCTAAGTCCTGCAGAGGATGAGCACCAGTTAACAGGAGGATTCACACCTGGAGCCAGTCCTGCAGAGCCAAGCACGAGCACCACGCCTCCTGATTCTCCTCCGGCTGTGACTGGGCTGAGAGATCTAAGACGCTGGGACTTGGCAACGCGACACAAAGAGGCACGCATGTGAGGTCGGTGTTCTCTCAGCCCAGAGTATTGACAGGAGCCAGGACTCCGGGAGCAGCTGGTAATTAGCTAAGAAGCAGAACAGGCTTTTAAGGCGGCTCTCTGGAATCCCCAATTCGTGCAGGCAACTAGTCCTTTTGGACCAAAGGCTTTGCACCTTGGATCCTGCATCTCTCGGTTCCTGGCATCCTGCTATCGGTTGACTTCCTGGTTCCTGACTCTGGTCCGTGTTTTGGCATTCTCCTGGCTCTTGACCCCCAGCTCTGCACCTCGACTCTGACTCTCGGCAAACTGGACTCAGACATTTGGTAAAACCTTGACTACACGTTTGTTCTTGTGTCTTGGGACTTTGACTCTTCAGTATCCTGCTCTTTCTGGCTTTGACCCTCAGGACTGGACTTTGAACTCTCGCTCTCTGCCTTGCCCCACTGGCCCCGTCGTGACTCTCGGGCAGTTTACATCTCAACAGATAGTGGACATCATTCTTGGCTTGCACCCATCTTGATCACATAAGAGACGTGTGAAATGTGCCCATAAGCAGCGGCATCCCAATGGCTTAGTGGTGCTGAGCCCCTGGGAGACCTGGGGCTTAGTGGTGTTCCAGCAAGAGCCCCTGGGAGACCCGGGGCTGAAGTTTGTCACGTTGCCCCCCCCCCCCGGCTCATTGACAACCCCCGTTACTCATTTAGTTACCTCACTTATAGTCTGCCTTTCTCATGGTAGCTTAAGGTGGATTGAACAATTGGAAGCAGAGAAATATAAAACATGCAACACATAGTGAACACAACTGGGTCGTAGGATTATAGAAGTAAGCACTAAGCTGTGCTACACGTGGAGGAAGTGTGGTGGGAACAGTTAAGAGCAGCAGACGAGGATCTGGGAGACGCAGGCACAAATCCCCCCACTGCCTTGGGGGACTGGCCACACACTCTTAATGGTGGGATGGCAGCCAATAGGTGAGTAAACCTTGTGGCAGCACCCCCTCAAGGTCTCCAAGGAGGGAAGAAGGAATGGAAATGGCTCGGGCCCTGGTCAGTGCCAGATGGGCCGCCCAAAATGGCGGGATAGGCAACAGGTGGCTGCCTGGTGACATTTGTTGGCACACAGGAGTACATGGAAGAAAAGAGGGCTCTGTGCCATGTTCAGTCAGCCTCCCTTTTGCGTTTTCTGCCACGGACACTCTAGTGGTCCCTCCCATTTCATTGCCGTCCGTTTCCTGGTGAACCGGAGAGAGACTGCGTGGCTCTGTCTGATACCAAACATGACCCCATCTGTGGATTGTCAAATCTTGAGACTGTGGAGACATGGACAGCCAAGACAGATCTTTTTACAAACCTGGGGAAAGCCCTAGGTTTGCAGAAAAATCTGAAATCTGAAACAAAAACCTAGAAACAGCACCTGTACCTTTAGGAAATAAATGTCCTCAGGGGCCACTGGGGGGATGGTTAGACAACCGCAACAATATTGTCAGCCTTCAGATCTTCGTTTCTGTGAGTAAAGGGCAGGGGAGGGCCATTTCCAGGTCTCTTTTGGCCTTCTGGAGCACCCGTGCTCCCTCGCCTCCTGCCCTGGAGGGAAGGACTCAGTTGGGCCGGGCCTAGCAGCAACCACTGGGCAACTTGCTCACTGGCAGTTTGCATTTTTCACTCGGGTGGTGGCAGCGGCGGCTACCAGATGGCTTGATGCCGTGCTACTGACTGAGGCCCTGCAGCAGCAGCAGCAGCAGCAGCAGCAGCAGCAGCCTTGGCACAACTTGCGTGACTTGGCCTGGCTGCCATGCAGCTCATCCAAGTCACTTGCAGGAGCACCTTAAAGACAAGCAAGATTTTGTGCTAATTTCCTCAGCTGCAGCTAGCTGGACTCTCGCTCTTTCCTCCTGCTGTAGAAAGGCTAACAGGGCTACCTTTTTTGATCTATTTTTTTGCAACTTGGCAAGGCTTTTTCCAGACAGCTGAGAGTCAATGTGGAGGTTCAAATCCCCCACTCTGCAATGGAAGTCTGCTGGGTGGCCTTGGGCCTGCCACGCCCTCTCAGCCTAGAGGAGGGGGATGTCAGCTGCTTTGGGGCGGATGCAAGAGAGGTTGGTTGGCGAGTGGGAAGGAGAGAAGGGAGCGGAGAACGGGGAGAGGCCTGGCTGGGGGGTGGGGGGTCTGCTGGAAGAGAAAGAGGAAAGTAGGGTGGGGAAGGGGGGATACGTGGGAAGTGAAATGGCCTCCACAAGTCCTTGCCACTCCTGTGGGGGTTCCCTGCTTGCTGTGTGCTACTGCCGTTGTAACAGGAGTGCCAGACAACGTCCCCTCTAATTTCCCCCCCTCCTGAGCGGAGCAGCTCCCACCCTGAGCAGAACAGGACTGCTGCAGCCTGAGCCAGGGCCTCCTGTGTTGACTGGGCTCATGCCCGCGGCTTAGAGGGACACACGGGCGACGAATAGTCCCGAACTTGTTTTCTCCGATGCCTTTTGTGTGCTGCTTGTTCGTGCCCCGATTCTTAGGCCAGCTGTTTCTGTCCAGGGACACGGCTGCTTTGGCAGCTGCTGAGCTTCCTTTGCCCAAGAGCAGGTAACTGGCCGAGGTGCTTGCTTGTGAGGGAGCAACGGGATCTAAAACGTTTCCTGGAGCTGAAGGCTGACTTTGTCAGCTGGTCACGTGACTCCTCACCGTCAGCTGTGTTCTGTGGCTTGCTGTGATCCTGGGGGAGGGTCCAGTTCTTAAAAACTGACTTCCTAGCCAGGTTTGGGGATCACTTAATATCTGACAGGCAAAGGTTGTCCAGGTGCCAGCCAGTGCTCCCTCTCAGCTGCGGAGTCTTGTGAGCAAAAATTCTACTTCATGAGCTGCTGGCATTAAAGGTGTGAGCGGGCGATTTGGCTACTGCATAAACTAGTTTGCTCTGGAGCCCTCCTTCCTGAGCTAAGGCAGAAATGTGTGAGCTGGAGGCTAAAAAACTGTGAGCTAGCTCACACTCACTCAGCTTAGAGGGAACACTGGTGCCAGCTGAGCCCGTGGAACCCCCCCTGGCATCCTCCTCGGCCCTTTGTCCTCCACCAGCACCTCTGCGCCGGTTCCTCTCCTAGGAGTCCGGCCTGCCCTCCCTGCTGTCTCTTAATGGAAATGTGGGGCGCCTTTCCCCCTGGCTGTTGGGCACTGGGTCCCCCGTGGGACTTGGGGTTCTGTCCATGGAGCCTGCTTCGGTGTCTGGCGTGGGGAAGAGGTTCCCACCAGTACCACTATCATTCGTGGGGGGGGCCTTGAGGTGGAATTCTCCACCTCCCTAAGGAAAGTCAGGCAGATTTTGAAAATGGGGGTGGGTGGGATTCTCATCCTACACTGGGCAAAGTGGGTTGGCAAGGGTGTGGACAGGAAGGCTCAGACTCTTGCATGTTGGCTTTTTAAAAATTGGAAGTAGATATGTTACTATAGTTTACTGACCGTACAGCATTATTCTTACTACCCGGCGAGCCCCCCCCACACCAAGAGCCCTCTGGAGGGTGGGGAGGGGGGGTGCAAGAGGGGAAGCCCCGTGGCGGTGCTCTGTTGCCGCTGCAGATGCCTCCGCGCTTGCTGCAGCAAAGCCCCCCCCCCCCCCCGTGTTGCGTCTTCCGAGATCCTCTTAAAGCATCGGTGAGAACAGAACTACTTGGAAGCATCCTGGGTCTGTGAGTCCGTCTGTTCTGCTGCAGGCCGGAGAGGCGAGCCCGCCTTCAGAAGCAGAGCAGTTTCTGTGTGTGAAGGGTTCATCCCCGAGGAACCTGGGGCCGGGCTCCTCCGGGGCAGAGGCGTCTCTGCCTGCTAGCCCTCCTTGTGTCAGCTTTGCTGGTGGTGCGACCCTGTCGAAGCTCTCCATGCTGGCCTCTCCTCTAAGTTTCCCTCCTGACCCCCAGGAGGATGGGTCCTTCGGCTTCCTTCCCCTCTGTGTTGCTTTCGCCCCGGCGGGAGGAGGGCTCTGCGAGGTTCCACCCCCTTTCACCTGCTTTGAGGATGGTTCTGAATGTGCAGGCCAAGACTAAAGTGGCGTACGGGGTTTTTGTTGGCTTAATGAAGTTACAAAATGGCAGCTGTTTGGGAGGAGGGGGTGGAGGGACTGCTTGAGGTTAGCCACGGCTTCATCCCGGGGAGGTTTCCAAATTCCAAACTGCATTGTGCTGAAGCATAGGGGAGAAAGGGGGGGGGGCGGCTCTGTAGGATGGATTTAGGTTACCGTGGCAACCTGCTTATGCCTCATTGATGCATCGTGTAATTCCATTTAGAAATGAGAAGAGTTTTTGTCTTGGGGAGGCTTGAATGCGCCTTGTTAAAACTGAAATGTGAAAAAATGGCCCTAAAGTGTGTCTGGGAGGGGGCCAGGCCGGGTGGAAGAAAGTGACGGGGGCAGCACACAAAGGCTTCCTACTTGCTGCTTAATCTTCTGGACTTCATTAAGAGGGGCCTTTTAACCCCTGGGGAGCCCGCGAGAGGCAGCCCCCCCCCCCCCCCGGAGGCCTGTCTCGGGGTGCTGGGCCGTGAGGTGGGATTTCTGTTGCTCTTGGCTGGATCTGACAAACCTTTCCCAGATGCGTCCAGAATTATGGGTCGTCTCTGTGTACAAGTTTTGAATATTGGCCAGTAAAGTGTGGAGACAGCTGTTAATAAATATAAGAATTTGCATGATTAGTTAAGTTGGCTGTTTGTTTCCCTGTGAACAGAGAGCTGAAATGACCTGCGGCCAGTTTTCGTCTCTGCAGGAGTACCAGAGGGGGTGGTGCAGAGAATGGCCTCTCGGGAATGCCCGGGAGCCTCATAGGAATACAGGAGTGTTGATATTGAGCCAGAAAGGACGCAGGGAGGGGGCTGAGCCCTCCTCTAAAGCAGTTGTTTGAGGCAGACTTGGAGGAAGGGGATGTGGGGCAGTCCCCAATCTGATCACTCCTCGGCAAACAGAAGGGGAGGTCATGGGAGCAGGGGCAGACTTCACGTTCCTGGGACCCCAGATCACTGCAGACGGTGACTGCTGCAGCCATGAAATAAAAAGGCACCTGCTCCTTGGGAGGAGAGGGATGGCAAACCTAGACAGCATGATTAAAAGCAGAGACATCACCCTGCCAGCAAAAGTCCGCATGGTCAAAGCCATGGTTTTCCCAGTAGTACTATACGGCTGCGAGAGTTGGACCACAAGGAAGGCCGAATGCTGAAGAATAGGTGTTTTTGAATTATGGTGCTGGAGAAGACTCTTTGAAAGACCCAAAACGTCATTGATCAAAACAAAGAAAGTAATACATAGTACAATAATTCACAATGGAAAATACATATTAATTCCAACTTACAGTCAGTTTTCAAAATCGTATATTAAAATTCCTAGATTTTTGAACCTAAAATTAGATAAATAGATGAATAAAGTTACAATTGTAACAAGTCAATAGGATACACATTATTTGGTATTTTATCATTTAAGACCGTGTATTCTAACAGAGAATACCAGACCCCTAAAAAATGGTGTCTGTGTTTGGTATTATCAGCTTGCATGTTATTATAAGCTATCTTTTCCATAACATAAAATTGCCAGATCTTGTTATACCATAAGGTGATTGAAGGGGGCAGATTATTTTTCCATTTAACAGCAATTGAGGCTCTGGCTGCTGCTAGCAGAAAATCAATTAATATTTTTTTTGACTCTTGTAAATCACAATCCTCCCACAGAGATAGTAATAAAAGTTCTGGTCTTTTCAGAAGAAGACAACCTGCTACAGTGTTAATATGTCTGATTATCAACTCCCCAAAGTGGGCTGTATGTGGACATGGCCACCAGCAATGGAAGAAGGAGGCTATGGAGCCACATCCCTTCCAACATAGTGAGCTCGTAGAGGGATAAATATTGTGCAATTTCTGCGGTGCTAGATAGCACTTTGGACTGCAGGGAGATCAACTCAGTCAATCCTAAAGGAAATCAACCTTTACTGTTCCCTGGAAGGCCAGATACGGAAGCTGAAGCTCAAATACAAATGAGAAGGGAGCACTCCCTGGAGAAGACCCTGATGATGCTGGGAAAGGTTGAAGGTCAAAGAAGAAGGGGGCGGCAGAGGATGAGATGGTTAGACAGTGTCATCGATGCAACGAACATGAAATTGAGCAAACTTCAGAGGACAGCGGAAGACAGGAGGGCCTGGCGTGATGTGGTCCATGGGGTTGTGAAGTCAGACTCGACTGTGTGACTGAACAACAACAACAACAAATGCATTGAAACTTCCCTTCTCAGATCTGAGTGCTGCAGGACTCGGGAGGAAGGAAGGGAGTTTTCTGGGTGGGGAGTTCTGCTAGCAGTCTGCGTGCTGAGCGATGTGGCAGAGGAAGGGGTGCCCTCTCTTGCAGCAGTCCGAGCTCTTGCCTGGCGGGCAGCAGAGAGGCTGGCCCCGCCTCAGAACCCGGACTCAACGACCCGCCCTCACGGGGCCTTCAGCAGCAGCCGCAGCAGCAGCCGGGAGGGCAACTCCTCTTCCAGGGCGTGACCTGGCTGTAGCAGATCACCACCCGCCTGGGTCAGAAGTCTCCAAGGCTGCCCCAGCAACATCTGTTGCAGGTCTTAGAGAGCTGGGGGTCGGACTCCCAGTGGATGGAAGGCCCTCTCTGCCACAAGGGGCCTGGCTACAATGGCCATGCAGGTTGGGGCTGGCTCAGCGGTACACTTGCTGCCCCCCCCCATTCCTGTTGCTGTGTGGAAAGTTTTGTGGAAAATTGGGGCTTGGAGATAACACATCTTACTGTGTGCTTCCCAAGCTCACTTTCTAAATCCAGCGGCCTCCTTTCAACCCAGCAGCCACTCAGTCGCCTGCCCCCCCCCCGCCCCGCTTGCACCTTCGCTCTGCCCTCCTGGCTCCACGGGAAGCTGGGAGGCCAGGGGTGTATATCTCCGGTTGGCCTGCCCGTTTTGGGCTTCCCACTGGGGGTGGGATGGGGGTCATGACTCTGGGTCTAGATTAGGGGAGGGCTTGATTTTTTGGTGTCAGCTGAGACGGGGGGGGCAACCGAGAGGAAGAACTGTTAATGACTCTCCGGGGTCGTTGGCTGGTTGCTGCAGGAAGCAGATTTCTGGACTACGTGGACCACCACTGGTCTGATCCAGCCGGGCTCTTCTTTGATCGTATTGATGTGAGGGGCGAGTCCGTCTCGCATGCCCCCCTTCCTGCGCAGAGCAAACGTGTGCCTCTGTGCGGCTCTGCCTCCCTCGCGCACCCTCCTGCGGCTTATTTATCCATTTATTATTATTTGCATTTATCTCCCTCCCACAAGTAGGCTCAGGGTGGGTAACATCGTTACAATAAGTACAATTTCAAGTTAAAACACGATAAAACATAACAATTAAGACAAGGGGTACAGTTTGAAACAGTGTCAGTTGGCTATAAAGTTCTGGCCTGAGGGTGCGATGAGATAAAGGGCCACTTGTTGGTGTTCAATAAATGGATGGGTGGCAGCAACCTTCTGTTCCCCTTAGGAAACTCGTGGGAACGCGCTCTGGGTGCTTCTTCGCAGAGCTGAAGTTCTCTGGTGCTTGGGGGGGGGGGCTATCTAGACCTACAAGAAGCAGCTGCCACATACCGGCTGGCAGGATGACTGGCACTTTCGATCCCCCTGGGGGGGGGGAGCCCCTGCCCAGTTTCCAGCCTTAGCCCCGCCTGCAGGGGAGTCGGGTGTCTCTGGCTGAGCTCCTTTCGAGCTTAGCAGCCCCCTTAGCCAACAGTTTTTATTATTTTGTTTGCATCATCTGCTGTCTCCCCCCCCCACATACTTCTCCCCCTTTCTGGAGTGATTCAGACATGGTTCAGAGGGAGAGAAGTGTCTCGTGGCCTGGGGCTGGCAGAGCGGGGCCTTCCTGACTCCTCAAGGCCCCTTGCCCCCCCCGTGGGGAAGAGATTGAGCCGCAGCCTCGAGGCTCCTGCTTGGGAGTAGAGGAGACTGGCTTGCGGGAGATTCGACAGCTGCTGGGCTGCTGTGGGGGTAGATCGCACAGGTGCAGTTCCCCTCTCCTCTTCCTTCCCCATTTTCCCCAAAGGAGAAGGAAGAACTCCTCAAGAGTAGGGGGCAGCTGTGGGGACTCTGGCCTCCAGGTTATGAGCATCCCTGGTTGTTCCAAGCCCGCGGAGCGGCAGCTGTGGTGAGAACTGCGTTCTCCTTTGATAGCCTTGTGGGTTTTTTGGCATGTTTTTGGGCTGGCTCACCTCCAGCTTCACGGAAAGCGGGCACACCGGTTTAGGGAGTGAGCAGAGGGGTGGTATCCCCTATTTCCCCTGTTTTCCCCAAATTAGAGAAGCGGGAATGGTGGCGCGGGAATGGTGGCTCGGGTGGGCCCTTTGGAGCGTGCACCTCAGGCGGGGTTGGCCCTCGGCTTAGACCCTCCTTGCTCCCCGTATTCTGTTTCTGCCCACGGTTCTTCCCTCCGCGCCAGATCTCTGGAGGGATAATGGTCATGCCAGCCTCTTACCCTGGATTAAGGGACAGATGCAAAAGGAGATTAAAGCCTCCCTCTTGGAGACCACATCCAGCTCTTGTGATTCTGCCAGGCCCGTCTGGAACTTTGGGCTCAGCTGGGGCTTTTCCCCAAGGGGGGGGGGTGTCTCCGTCCCTTGGAATTCCCTTTCCATCAATCTTTGACAAAGTGGTAAAGTCTGAACGGGAAGCCCCGGGCAGAACCAGAACTGAAACCAACCATCCTATCATCTGTTGTTTCTACTCTTTGGTACCAGAGGCTGCAGATCTCTTTAAACTTCCTGTAGTAGTCTCCCTGTGGCAGGAGGGTTGATTGTTCCCTGCGCAAGAGCCTTGAAGCTTCTTTGGCTGCTCCGAGGGTTTCCACAGCAAGCTCCCCCTTTTCCAGGGCAGTCTACTCATGGGCTTTCAGATCTTTCAGCAGTGGATGACGAAATTCCCAAAGAGCTGAAGGTCAAACTAGAGAAGATGCCCCGAGCCGTTCCCTTTTCCGCAGATGCATCACTGGGCACAATCCAGCTGTCAGCTAGAGCGATGGCATCCAGTGTCACTCCTAGGTGCACCACCTGGCTACAGAACAGGGAAGTTGACCCTGCCTCACAAGTTCGAGTGGCCAGCATCCCCTTTAGGGGTGTCAGTCTCTTTGGGAATGGCATAGATAGTACCTGATAGAGGCTAAAGATAAAAAGAAGGCCTTACCCACGCGTAAGAAGGAAGGTAAACTGAAGAAGCATTTCCATTCCTTTCGAGACACCAAGAGAAACGCCAGCGTCTTCTGCCCCCCCCCCCATTCAGCAGACAGGACTGTTGGCCAGGACCATGTAGAGAGGTAGAAAGACCCGGGGAGGGCGGGGGAGGGGAGAGAAACACGACAGGATTTCCCCCCTTGTTTTTCTGCTGATGACTTTTCAGTTTTTCCAGTGGAAGGGAAGTTTGGGGGAGCTTCGGGAAAAAACTCTTATGATTCATTTTCTTTTTTTAAATGAGTGAAATGTTTTTTTGAGATTAGCTTTTACTCACTCCAAAAGGACAGTATTAAATAGTCTGATACTCTGTTCAGTTCTTCCAATGGAATTTTTTTTCCCCATTGGAAAAATTTCCAGCCAAAAAATTGGAAAAAAGGGGGATTACGAAAAAAAAGCAAGGCAAAGAAAGTAATGACCCCCCCCTTTCTTGGAATGAGCGGAATGTGGAGGGCGAGATTTTACTGGGAGGAGGCGGGTCGTCTGGAATAAGGCGGGGTCTGTTGGGTGATAATTCCTGTGTATGCTTTAAACAGCATATTTTCAAGAATGTATTGTTTAAATGTGAATAATTTGGGGAACAATTAGTATGCTGTAGTGTGTTTAATTATAATACATTATTAAAGAGTTGATTGTTTTCAGTGTTACAAAGTTTAGCTTTATAGCCAAATTTTGCTGGTAGTCCTACATACTGCAACTATGTGCAAGTGTTTCTGTCCAAATAACACAATTTGTTTTCTACAGAATTTGTTGTCTACCATCAATTTTTATTTTTTCCTACAAATTTCCTTTTTTCTCCAGGGGAAAGTGGTGGCAGGTCTTTCTTCTTCTTCTTCTCCTTCTCCTCATGGCATCAGAACTTCAGTACATTTTTAATTTCATTTCATGGACCAAAGCTCATAGGAGAATGTCTCTTCAAGAGTATTCTTTGATAAACTTTTACAGCTGTTGTGGCTCACCTCTTCTCTGCTCAAAGTCTTCTCTTCCCTCCTCTCTGCTCCTTCCTCAGTATAAGCTCTGGTGTTTGTTCACAGGCCCCCCCCCCCGGCCCCCTCCTGCCCACAGCCACCTTGTTTGCAGGGGGACCTTGGCCACGTCCCAAGTCTGTGGCAGGGGTCTGTAGACCATCTACTGCAGTCTTCTTATTGATAAGCTGTAGCTTCTGAAGTGAACTTTGGGCGGGATCCTTTCATTTGTGGCTTCTGTGCAAATTAGGGCCTTTGCGTCTAAGTATGTAAAGTGATTAGTTGTTCAGGATGCCTTTTATAGTAGGATATGTGGGTGTGCGGAGAGATGCCTTCCACTGGCTGTGAAAAGGTTAGACAAGCTGAAGGCATCTGTCTGGTTCTGCCTCCTCCCCTTCCCTCCCCCAAGCCCTGATGTTAATTCCCACTAGAGTGAATTCTCAAAGCCCCCAGTGTTATGCTAATGCTCTTGGTTAATATTCATAGCTGATTGCGAGCACATGGTCACCTGCTGGGCCATTGTGGTCTGTGGCTTGTTGGCGGGGAGGCCGGCACCTGCTTTTCTCTTTGGGGGGGGGGAGTGGGCGTCTGAGTGAGGGGGTGTTCATGGAAAGCGGCTAACATGGCAGGCGCTGGCTTCGTGAAACTTCCTGAGGGTGGGAGGCTTTGCCAAAATACAGAATTGTGGTTTTCTCATCTGTTACTCGGGGCGGGGGGGTAATAAAGGCAGACAAAAAATAAAAATTTGTTTAGGTAGATTTGGAGATGTGAAGGTCCTCTCGATGTTTGTGGTGGTGGTGGCCCAGAATTTATAGCCTGGTTTTCACAGTGGGAGTCAAGGCAGGCTACTGGTATGGTTTTGAACTATTCGGTCAATTTATTTAGTTAATTCATCTGTGCCCTGCCTTTCTCCCCAACAACAACAACACAAAGTGGCTTGCATCATTCGTCTCTCCTCCATTTTATCCTCACAACAACCCTGTGAGGTAGGTGAGGCTGAGAGAGGGCGTGGGCCTGGCCCCCAAGGGTCACCCAGTCGGCTTCTAGGGCACGAAGTGGGGATTTGAACCCAGCACTCTTAACACACACACACACACACACACTGTGTAGTGATAACAACCTTTGAACATTTGAATGCAAAGATTCCTAGTGAAACAGCATAATACAGGGGGGTTGGGGTTGAAGAACTGGAAGGGAAAAACAAATATCCCTAGTGGAGGTCACCTCCTGAGCTGATCCCATGGCACCACAGCCCCCTCTCTTTCTACAAGAATACCCTCCTCAACAATGCTGTTCTGCACACTTTGTGAAATGGTGGACGCAAGGGCACCTTCCTAGTAGTCTCAGGCAGACGGTTCCACAGCGTAGGAGGTACCCCAGGTAATGTGTGCGAACAGGGTGTTCCCAATTCTGCCTGTTTGCAAGGTGGCACCATCAGAAGGCTTTGCTGAGATGAGCAGAGCTGCCACAGCAGAACATAAGGAGGAGAGGCAGTCTTGCAGGTGTGTAAGTCCAGTGCCATTAAGGGCAGTGTAGGTAATGGTTAGGCCGCTGAACTGAGCCTGGTACCTGATTGGTAACCAATGGAGCGTCTGCAGGATGGGAGTGATATGCAAATCCTCCCTCTGAGGAGGGGGGCACTTTGGAATGGGAGATTCCCACCAGTTGCTCAGGGAGGCAGGAACAGTTTCTTCAACTGGGAGGCACCCAGTTTCAGGGGTTTTTTAAATTCCTGCCTCAACAGGGAGTGCAGCAGTGGGCTCCTTGCCTTTCTCCTCACAGTTACCACAAACCTTGAGCGACACCATGGGGATTTGCATCTTCCCCCAGAATACCACCTTCAGCCTTCGGTCTTCAGGAAGAAGCATCTCACTACTATAGCTGACATTGAACACTTAGTCTATGAATAATAGTGCTAGTTCCCTCCATTTTTTTCACAATGCCCAAGAGAAATGGGAACTGGAGAACCATTCTTGACCTGAAGTATGTGAACAGGTTCATGACCCGCAAGCTTTTTGGCACAGAGACCATATGGTCAGTCACAGAAGCATTATGCTCCAAGGCTTTCATGACCTCCATCAACCTCCTGGAAGCCTTTTTGCATGTCCCCATATATCCAGGGCATCATAGATTTCTCAGGTTTGCCTACAACAGCTGGCATTTCCAGTTCAGAGCTCTCCCCTTCAGCTTAGCAGTGGGCCCTTGGGTCTTCTCCAAGGTCCTTGTGGTGCTGGTGGCTCTCACTCTGATCCATCAGCAAGGCATCCAAATCCACCCTTAACTAGACAACATACTGATTTTCTCTTGATTGGGAGCAAGCAACCAGGGACACCCTCAGGATCGTTCAGTACCTGGAGTTCCAAGGATTTGTATTGAACAAGGAGAAGAGTGATCTTACCATGTCACAGAGGCTCTGACATCTTGGCATGATCATAGATAAGGACAAGAACATGCTGTACCTCCCAGAAGTCAAGGTTATTGAACTAGACCAGAAGTACCTCCAGGTTATTGAACTAGACCACAAGGATATGATCAAAGCCAAGGTGACCCAACTGATGTCTCTGCCCACATTTAGGGCCTAATGATCTCCTGTATAGGGATTTTGGTGGGCCTGCCTACATGCTAGACCACTCCAGTGGTTCCTCCGGCCCTGTCAACTAGAGATCCTGCAGAAGAGCAACGAAACCTTGAGTCTAATGCTGCCTCTGAGACAGAGCATATCATTCCGCACATCAAAGATGCAAGGCTGTCTGGTTGGGGGAGCATTGCTGCTTGGCCATTCGGCCCAAAGGAAAAGATGATGAGCATTAACTCACTGGAACTTAGAGCTGTCAGGGAAGTGCTCACCTACTTCCAGACAGATGTCAGGGGCCAGCATATTCTCATCAGGACAGACAATATCTCACCCAAGGCTCATATCAACAAATGAGGTTTCCAGGTCATCCGCCCTACACACAGAGGCCCAAACCATTCTTTTCTGGGTGGAGAAACACCTACAGTCCATCTCAGTGGAACACATTTATGTATCCCTCAATGTCCAGGCAGACAGGCTGAGCAGACAAACCATAGACAAAAACAACTGGTCCATCGAACTGTATATTTTCCTACAAATTGCAGCCAGGTTTGAGACTCAAGATGTTGCCTCAGCATTCAGTCATCAAGTACCAAGATTATTCTCTACAAACCTTCAACCTCTGTCAGAAAGAGCAGATGCCTATCCTCTCCTTGGACCGTGGGCCTACCATGTGTGTTCCTTCCCCACAGGACAGGACAGACATGGTGGAAAACAAGTCCCCTACTGCAGACTTTAGTTCTGCCCATCAGCAATGATTGAACCCAATCCTAAATCCCTACTTCTGCCTCCAGGCCTTTCAGCAGCATGGCATGATCCACGGTGTCAAAGATTGCCAATAGGCTCAGTAAAAGCAGCAGAGCTCCTACCACACCTGTTTGTCTACATGTATATGGAGGTCATCTACTGGGGCCACCGGTGCCCTCTCCGTCCCATAGCCTAGCCTGAAAGGGGTCTTGGGCAGATGATTTATTCAGGGGGAGCACTGGAGGGGGGGGGAATCTCCTGTAACATATTTTCTCTTTAGGATAAGTGAAAAGATTCCTAAAGCAAGGTTTTCATACTCAAAATGTATAGCATGAAAAAGTATTAGGCCTTTTTGAATTTTGGGAGCATTAAAGATTATTTTCAATATTATAAAGTTTAACTTGATGTCCAGACATGCTGGCAGCCCTACCTGTTGTGACTCTGAGAGAGTTTCTGACCACTTACTTTCTTTTGTTTACTGCAGAATTTACTACATTCAATGTTTATTTCCCCCCCATCTCTTAGTGAAAATTAAAGATACATGTGCTATGGTAGCATAAGGTGCAGCAGTTTATTTTTGTAAATGCCCAATAGTACAATTTTGTATGCTAAGTTATAATTGATGTGATTTATGCTGCCCAATCAGTAAAAAAATTAGGTTTAAGATATCAGTCATACACTTCCTGAGTTTATGGGGGGTGGGGTCTGTGGTTCCAGAATTTCCTGAAACTGGACTTCTGTGTGACTCCCATACTGAAGACAGCGGAGGCCGCTAACTGATGTCCCCAAACCTGTCGTGTGTTCTTCTGAATCCCTCTTGATGCAGTTGCCGTTTTGTTTGATCAGGCTTCTGTCTGCTCAGCTAGTCTGCTGTGGTATTTAGTACACCTGCTACTTGGAGAACTGTTCTGATAGACGGCAAGTGACATTCCTCCCAGATTATCATGTCTGCTGGCTCTGAGTGAAGGGCCTTGGCTCAATTCCACCCCCCCCCCATGATTGACATAGGACTTCACTAACTTCCTTCCATTTGAGGAAGTTTTGGAATGCAATCGATCGTAGCTTGATCATCCTCAGTTATAGCCTATTATTATTATTATTATTATTATTATTATTAATAATAATAATAATAATAATAATAATAATAATAATAATAATAATAATAATAATAATATATCACCCTCCTGGCAAGTGGGCTCAGGGCAGTGCACAACATATTAACAAAATGCATATAAAATACAGTAATACCCAGCATTACATCCCCCCCCCCCGATTTACATTAGCAGTGGGGAGAGGGAAAGCCATTAATGAACCAGCAAGTTGTTAAAAACTGATTAAAACCGTTACTGTCCTCAACCGTATGCTTGGTGGAACACCTCTGCCTTGCAGGCCCTGTGGAACTGTAACAGAGCCTGCAGGGGCCTGGGTGTTAGTAGGCAGAGAGTTCCATCAAGTCAGAGACTGGGCTGAGCAGGCTCTGCTTGAGGGCAGCCAAACAGCCTTTGGGCCGGGGACTTCCAGCAGGTGTTGGTCTCCTGACCATAATGGTCTCCGGAAGATATACCAGGAGAGGCAGCCCCATAGGTGCATTGGTCCCTGACCATTTAGGGCCTTATAGGTCAAGACCAAAACCTTGAACCTGACCCGGTACTCAACTTGGAGCCAGTGCAGTTGCTGGAGCAAAGGGTGTGTGTGTGTGTGTGTGTGTGCAGTTACTGGGGTCCCTGTAAGGACCCGAGCAGCTGCATTCTGGACAAGGTGTAACTTGCAAGGTGTAACTGAGCAAGCTGTTAAGATTGTTCTTGATAACCTTACTTTGATTATTGTGAATATAGATGTTCCCAACTCCTTAGACAGATTATCTCTTTCCCAACATTGGAAACTACTAATTACCTTTATAGAAAGACTAGAAGAAAACATCCCTTGGCTGAAATAATTCTGGCAGGTGATTTTAATGCTAGAGTAGGCAACAATCATAAAAATATTTTTTAAGACTATAGAAATTAATCGGGATGATACATTCCCACCTACTTTCACTTCTACAAGGTATTCCAACGATTGCCACATAAACTCAGCAGATATCAATCTTGCCAAATTTTGCCTTCAATTTAGTAAAGTTTGCTGAATGGGCTTACCAACTTTCCCAAATCTGGAGAATATACATTTGTCTCAGCAAAGGGCTGTAGTGTAATTGACTATTTTATAGTTTCCCCTTCATTGGAATCTCATGTTTTAGATTTCACGGTTGGCGATTATATAATCAGTGACCATGTTGCACTCATTTTAACTCTCAATGTCAGCCTTTTCACGAGAACTCAATGTTGTTTCCAACACCAGCCTCACAAGCTCTGTCTATTGCCTAGGATCTTATGGAATGATAGATCTATCAAAAAAACCCAACAATTGCTCAAATCAAACCTCTTTCTAAAGTATAGATCTTCTTTAATTGACACAATTGAACCTTCATCAATGATCATAACGTATAATGCTTTAATATCTCACATATCTATGTCACTGCCTGGGCAAAAAACTTGAAATGGGGGAGTATTAGGCCTATAAATGTCTGGTTTGATAGGGAGTGTAGACACTTAAAAATCCAGTTACATAATGTCTTTAGACAATATTGAGAGTCCGCTGACCCATATTTTCTGATATTTTCTGGTACTTTAAACTTAAGAACCAGCTACAATAGAGTATGAACAGAAAGAGGCTTGAATATATTAATACACAATGGGAAGAATTATACCAGGCCATGACTTTAAATAATACAAACAAATTCTGGGCCATAGTCTTGGGCGCATGTCGTGCGGAGGCCCCCTCTATGTCTGCTATTTCTCCCCAAGTGTGGTTTCAATATTTTTCGACATTATTCCATCAGGATGATGTCCACACTTTGGAAACCTCAGATGTTTTGTCTGAGGACTTACCTGACTGGCCTCTTGTAACACCTGATGAAATAAAAGAACTGATTGGCCAATTAAAACCAGGGAACACATCTGGTCCTGATATGATTCTGCCTGAAATTTTAAAACTGGACCCTGACTGGTGGGCTGCCCCCCTTGTGTCTTTTTTCACAATGATTGATAAATCTGGCTCTTATTCCTGATGCATGGTTAAATGCAGTCATGGTCCCAATTTATAAAAAAGGTGATTGCTCAGTTCCTTCCAGTTATAGACCAATCAGTCTGCTTTCCATAACAGGCAAACTGTATGCCAAGCATTTACTATCCATGTTCACCATATGGATGACAGAACAGGGAGTCTCTGACCTGGAACAGTTGGGATTTTGTAAAGGGAAAACTACTTTAGACTGTTGCTTTGTATTTGACCACCTGATAAAGAAGTAATGTAAAATTATATGCCGCCTTCATGGATCTTAAAGGGGCATTTGATTCAATCGACAGGGAACTCCTCTGGGCCAAACTACAACAACTAAGCATAGATAAGAGACTCCTTAACCTTATTAAAAAGCTATATACATCAACAAAATGCCAAATTAAATGTTCACTGATGGGGAAGTTAACTTCAAAAATCCCATCCAACAAAGGAGTCAAACAAGGCTACATATTAGCACTCTTTCTATTCAATCTGTTCCTTAATGATTTCGCTCCCTACCTCGAAGCTGTTGACTGCCACTCTCCTAATCTAGGTTCTGTCCATGTCCCTCTGCCTATTATATGCAGACGACATGGTCCTATTGTCCTGCTCCAAAGTTGGTTTAAAGTGCTCACTAAACAGATGCCTCTCATATTTTATAATTAATAAATTACTCCTAAATCATGAAAAACAAAAAATACTTGTCTTTTCCAAAACTTGGAAACTACCCAAATGGACAATTGGAAGCAAACCAATTGAACAAGTTAAACATTTTAGATACTTAAGCTTGCACTTCCAGTATAATGCATCTTGGTCTGTGCAACATAATTCAAAAATAAATATGGCCAACATGAATGCTTCTGCCGTTTCCCGATTTTTCTACACCAGAGGCAATCAATTCATACCAGCTGCATTAAAAGTCTTCAAGGCCAAAGTAATCCCCCAACTTATGTACGATATTCCAGTATGGATAAGCGCACTTAATGGCACCATTGAACGTGTTCAATCTAAATTTCTTTGAAAGATCATGGAAATGCCGTGCTGTGTACCTTATGCAGCCTTATGTCTAGAAACTGGGTTATGTTCTGTGGAATCTAGTGCATGGCTTATGACAGTAAAATATTGGCTGCATTTACATTACAGGGTAGACCACGGGAGCCTTACACAACAAATGCTCACAGAGTCAAACGTGTCTAACTGGCTACCACACATTGAGAGCAAAATAACTGCCATGGATATCCCATTGGACTCACTGTTTATGCTCACTTTTATGGCCACTTTTCAGATGGTTAAACATAGAATTCTTGACATTGAAATACAAAGGCTATACTGGTTAGCCAACAAATTTTGTTCCCCTCTGAACTTTGAGATTCTCCTCATGGTAGGCCAAATGGCCCCATGCTTATCTGATATACAAGTACTACAACAGTGCAGAGCCTTTTTTCTCACAAGATTCAGTGCAATACCATCAGCAATCTTGCATGGGAGATATAATAACATAGTATGTATGGCTAGACTTTGCCATTGTAACTCTGGATATGTTGAGACAGTCTCATATATCTGTTTGCATTGTCAATTTTATGTAGATATACGCTTTAGGTATTTAAACCCAATCTTAGCCACCATGATAGACCTTCCTGATGCTTTAAAAGTGCACTGTCTTCTGAATGACTCTGCTCCTGAAATATCAGTGAAGGCAGCCATGTTTTTACAATCAGCTATGAAGCTACGACAGGAAAAACTACCATAATGAGTAATATCTTGTAACAAATTGTTTTATGCAGCATTATGCAATATTATGTAGTCTGTAAAATGGTCCCTTTTATAGTAATCCTCTTTTAAGGTATTGTTTTATGCCAATAAAGGCTGGCTGGCTGACTGACTGGCTGACTGATGGATCAGTCTCAAGGGCAGCCCCCTGTAGAACAAGTCACAGTAATCAAGCTTAGAGGTTACTGTTGTGTGGATTACTGTGGGTAGGTCAGTGTGAGACAGGGAGGGGGCCAGTTGCCTGACAAGGCATGGCTGGAAGAATGCCAGCCTGGCAACATTTATGACCTTGGCCTCCACTGACAAGGAAGCACCCCGGGCCACACCCAGACTCTTGACTGTCTGTGCCGGTGTTAGAGGCACATGGTCAAGGGCTGGGAGTTGGCACCCCAAACCTGAGTCTCCCCCACCCAGCCAGAGAACCTCCATCTTCGACAGATTCAGTCTCAGTCTGTTCTGCTTCAGCCACCTGACCATGGCCCCCGAACCACTGGCCAGATTTCCTGGGGCAGCATCCAGCTAGGTGTCTCTGCGAAAGCCAGACTGGAAGAGGTCTAATGCTCAGCAGTCACTCTCTCAACTGCCTTACCCAGAAATGAAAGGTTTGAAACTGGGTGGTAGTTGGGCGGGTCAGAAGGATCCAGTGATGGTTTCTTCAGGAGCAGTATTACCTGCCCCTTTAAACTCCCTGGACAGACCCCTGAGCTCAGGGTCAGATTGATAATGTCTGTCAGAGGGCCCGTATACTCTCGAGCCGACTCACACCAGCCACCAAGGATGCAGGCCCAAGAGGCAAGTGGTTGGTTTTGCAGCCCTCAGGATCCTGTCAACACTTATTCCTTTATTCTGTGGCTCCTGCTGACAGACCAATGGGTCATAAGCAAACAAGTTTGATAGTCCATCTGGTACAGAAGAAGAGGAAGAAGAAGAAGAGGAGATTGGATTTATACCCCACCCTTTACTTGGGAGTCTCAGAGTGGCTTACAAACTCCTTTCCCTTCTCCTCCCCACAGCAGACACCCTGGGAGGTAAGTGGGGCTGAGAGAGCTCTGACAGAAACTGCTCTTTTTCAAGAACAGCTGTGCCAGAGCTTGTGACTGACCCAAGATCACATCAGCAGGTGCAAGTGGAGGAGTGGGGAATCAAACCCAGTTCTCCCAGATTAGAGTCCGCACACTTAACCACGACACCAGACTGGCTCTCGATCAATACAGAATAATACAATCCAAGATACCAAAAATAACCAAGCAACCAGAAATACAAAGTACGAGGAATAAAATATACCATTATGGATAAAAACCATTCAAAACCATTGATAAAAATTTTGCCACACTGAGAGTTATGCCTGGGTCGGTATTAGCCAGAAGCTTTGCAACTGCTTCTTGTTTTGAGGCACATCCCCACTTCTGAGTATATCCTGTGATTGATCCTGTCGACATACGTCTCGGAGAGCCTGCTGAAGTTGTCAGATGCCAAATCTAAAGTGGCCAAGGGGCCTCTAGTTCACATCCTGTATCACGGTTGGCAGGCAGGTCATGATGGAGCAACAAAACTTTCTCCAGGAGCTAGCAGATGCAATGGAGGCTGCATAGAATCCCTTCTTAGCAGCCTTCACTACCATCTCATAGGATTTCATAAATGTCCTATAAGATGCTCTTGAAGCTTCATCACAAGATTGTCACCAAACTCGGTCTAGTCATTTTAGTTCCATCTTTATCCCTCTCAGCTCTGCAGTGTACCATGGAGATGGCTTGGGGCAGGAACAAAGAGGACATGGGAGGGATTTCATTGATGGCTTCAAAGAGATGGACGTTCCAGTCTTCTTATCAGCTCATCCAATGAGTCGCTGGGGGCATCAGATCCCGCAGAGCATTCTGAAACCCAATAGGGTCCATTCGTCTCTGTGGGCAAACATAAATCTGCTCCTCATCCAGAAAGTGGGGAGTTGGGGCGCTCAGCCAATCTTTCAGAGCATAATGATCTGACCACAGCACTATATCACTTGCTACCAGATAAATATCAGCCCCCATATCAAAGGTCAAGATCTGGTACAACCTGAGAGAGCCTTAGTGCTGCCATGGAAGACACCAGGTCCACTGTCTGTGATGAGGCAGCAGCAGCAGCATGGATGTCGAAGTCCACAAGAACTGTCTTTCTCAGGAACTCCAAAGCCCAGCCTGCTACAACCTCCAGCAGGTGTGGCAGGCTTTCTGCTGTTGTGTTAGGCGAATGGTACACCAGATGGCTTGCCAGACTCTTCTTAATGTTCCAAATAAGACCAACACATTCAGTGCTGGAGATCTTTGGTATGGACATCTCAGCCTGGTGTCCTTTTTGGCCCTGAGACCCCAAATTGTGCTTTCTTCTGTGTGAGCTCCCTGTCTGACTAGACTGGCACCCATCATGACCCGGTCGGACTCGCAAGGCTTCCTTGTTTCATTCTGCCCCCCTGAGACTGTGCATTAGAAGGTCTGAGGGAAAGAAGTTTTTCCCATGCTCTTTCTCTAGGTGGGCTCCGGTTTGTGGAAGAGGAGAGAGGTTCAGTGTCTTCACGGAGGGGGGGCGGCTAAGCCTCTCGGAGCCATCCTTCCCTTCCTCTTCTGTCTCTGTGGGCTAGGCCATGGGCTATGAAGAAGTATGTTGAACTTCCATCTGGTCCCTTCCGTGTACCTTTGCCTCCCCCCCCCAGGAAAAAGGACTTCAGCAAGCATAGGCTTGGCGGCTTCTTTGCAGCTGGCCAAGAACCTGCCACTGCTGGTGCTTCCAGCGTCCAGGCTAGTTGGGACACAGCTGACGCAGCTGCTGCACAGCCAGCCGCCACAACCGCTCCCTCGCTCTGGTCAGAGGGCTGGGGTCACTCCCGCCTTTCTGGGCGGGGAAACGGCTCTCAGCAGACTCTGGTCTTCAGGACATGGCTAAATCCTGCAAGCCCCCCTGTTCCTAGGTGGGGGGAGGGAGGGCAGGTGTGGGGAGGGAAGAACCTTGGCTGTCGATCTGGAGTCTGCTTTGCTCTCTTGACTGTGGCGCCAGACCAGAGCCACACTGGGCTAGAAGGGGCGTCCCTCCTACTGGGATCAGAGGGGAAAACCTCACAGCCCTTCCTGGCAGTTAAGGCTCCAGAACCACCAGAGGCAAGGCAGAGTCAAAGAAAAGTTGCACGTGAAAAGGATGTCTTAAGAGGATGTGTCATTGTTTTATATGCCGGACCTAGAAACCTTCAGGCCAAACTGGGCGAGCCGGACTGCAGCGGATTGAAGGAAGTCGTACTTATGTTGGCCACATTTGCAAGTCTGGTGGAACATGGAGAATCTTTGGGAAATGACCGTCCCTCGGATGTAAATTTGACTAGGGGTGTGCAAAAAAAAAAAATTCGGTAAGATTCGGATTTGGGCATATTGGACCTGATTTTTTTCGGTATTCCCGAAAAAACCCGAATACCTATACCGGTAAAGCATTGAAATCCGAAAAGTTTTGGGATTCCCGAAAAATTCGGGTCCATTATATCCAATGGGGCCATTGACTTCAATGGCAAAATTTTCTGGAAAGTTTGCAGGGGGCTGGAGAGGGGGGTTTGAGGTAGAGACTCCAAATTTGGACTGTAGCTGCCGGAGCCTCTCCCCAAAAGACCCCCCAAGTTTTGAAAATATTGGACCAGGGGGTCCAATTCTAGGGGCATCCAAAGAGGGTGCCCCCAGTTCTCCATTGTTTCCTATGGGAATGGATCAGGCAAGCAGATTCTCCCTGTAAAAAAACCTGAGAGGTGTGGTGGTGGTGTGAGGGGGCATGTTTGCCAAGCCAGCAGCAGACCATGTGCAATCACCACCCCACCAACCCCAGGTCTCTCCCAAACCAACCCTAAGGAAGAATAAAATAAAGAGAAAAGAAATTAAATTTAAAAGTGCCCTAATAAATCAAACCAGTCTGAAGTCTTCTGAGGTATTGATCCGAGGTCCATGAAGAGCAGGGAGGAAAGCAGGGCAGACTCAGGAGCCACAATCTCCCAACAGCCAAGCCAGGCAGCTCTCTCTCACCAGCCAGCAGGATCCAGGAACACAGCAATGAGAGTCAGCCCAGAGACTGGCTCCTTTTAAGCTCTCTGAGCATACACAGAAGGATTTCAAAAAGGAAAAACCTTCTGTGATTGGCCAGAGAGCAGATGCCAGAACCCTATTGGCCACCACAGTGCTCCTTCCCTGGGAAAGGAGCAAACTGGTGGTTGGGCTGCAGGCAGCAACAACAGCCTTGCAAGCTTGCAAACTACAATGCATTTTGCAAATGCATTGCAGTGATTGGCTGTCTGGAGCCTCCTTCCCCCCCCCTCCTGAAAACAGGAGGAAAAGGTGGGAAAGAGGTGGAAATGGTGGGAAAAGGAATTCCCGGGCCCTTCAACAGTTTAAAACCCCCCACAATGCCGTTTTTTGGCAATGCCGAAAAATGCCGAAAAAATCCCGAATTTTCCGGGATTTGTTTTTTGGAATTTGAAGATTACAGTGAATAGCCTGTCCGGGATCCCGAAAGCGAAAAAACCCCGAAAATGCTTTTTTTGGGTTTTTTTCCGTTTTGGGATTCCCGAATGCACACCCCTAAATTTGACGGGATGGATAAAGGGAGGATGTATTGGGTAGTGGGAGGTGAGAGAGTCTAACAAATTATAACAACAGACTCTTCCACAGAATCAGTGTGGGGGGACATTGGAAATAATGGAAATACTGAAAAGCAATGTAGTACTGGAGTGAATAGTCGTTGTTCTCCCCCCCCCACCTTCCGAAAGCTCTGAAGGTGATCTGAGGTTGGAGGAAGAAATCGGGGGGGGGGGTGTCTCCTAAAGGAGAGTGTGTTGTAACACTGCAGGACGTAAAAACGCCTGAGTTCAATATGCCTTAGCAGTAATTTGCCTTTAGAGTCTTACATGCATTTAGACTTCAAAAGTTTAGTTTCAAAAGAGGCAGCTTCTCAAAGATTAGAGGATTAGATCAAAGGAAATTGACAGGAAGTGTTCAGAGGATCAGATCTTTTCAGGATATTTGGAGATTACAACCACAATTATAAAAGCTCAGTGAGAGTGTATAGTACTGACTAGAGAAGGAGGAAATAGTGCCAGTAAAAGGCCAGAGTGGTTAGAGAGCGGAGTAATGGAAGCCACATGGCATGGAAGACAAGGAGGTCTCTTTGAGAAAGTGAACGTGTAACACGGAGTCCAGAAGACCTTAGTGGTCACAACCTCTGTCAAATGGAAGGTCAGGAAGCAGCAAGACCAGTAAAAAGAAACTGGAGGAGTGTTTGCCAGAAGAACTGAGGCCAACGGAGACTTTGTTAATTGTCTCAGAAGCAGGAGTCCAGGGGCATGCCAGAATGTGACTGTTTATACCAGCACAAGCTTTTGTCCATTCGCTCCAACTCATGAAAACATATGCTGTTTAATTTTGCTATAACACGCTAACATAGATGCTCATCTAGAATTGCTGGGTTGGAACATGAAATGACAAAGGTGTGGGAGGAAGACCAGGGATGTGGGGCTGAGGAGGGGAGCGGAACGTTTGCCTCTGCCTGGACGATGGAGGTGTGGGAGATGCTTGTCTCTGAACTGGTTTCTGTGAAGGACTGTGGGAAATGGAAGAATCCAAAGAAGTAGCTGTATGGATAGTTGACATATTTAAAATAATTAGATCATTGGGTTTGGCTCTTACATAGCCAAGAGTTCCTAACTCCAAAAACGGAATGAGTTATCTTCGAACCAAAATATGCAATTTGTTATTGTCAGGGAAAGACCTCCTATTTTTGTCAGGGAAAGAAGTATTTTCACAGCAACGAGTTGCAGCTGTTTACAGACGCCAGGCTGCTGGGATGGGGAGTGACTCTGGAAGAGATCCCAACTCAGGGTCGTTGGTCTCACAGAGAATCTCTCTTACCATTCAACATCTTAGAGCTCAGAGTGATTCGACGAGCCCTCTTACATTTCAGCAAAGTGGTGAAGAACCAACACATTTTAATACAGACTGACAGCATATCAGCCAAGACCTACTTAAATCACCAGGGGGGTTCCAGATCATCCTCCGTCCACAAAGAAGCTCTGATCCTGTTGTCCTGGGCGGAGAGAAACCTGGCTTCCATCAGAGCCGAACGTATCAGAGGCCTGGACAACACCAAAGCAGACTGGCTCAGCAGACAGACCATTCATCCCAGAGAATGGATGTTGAACAGGAGGATTTTCAACTGGATGATTCAGTATTTCAGGACTCCAATCTTAGACCTGTTTGCTTCTCAGCAAAACCATCAACCCCCCAGGTTCTTCTCCAGATTCCATCATGTCAGAACAGAAGCCATGGATGCCTTGACTGCAACATGGCCTACGGGTCTCCTGTATGCCTTCCCTCCAATTCCATTGCTCCCAAAAGTTCTGAGAAAGATAAAACAGCAGAAAGCTACAGTTCTTCTAGTGGCCCCTTGGTGACCTCGGCGTCCTTGGTTCTCGACGTTACAACAGATGTCAGAGGCACCACCTCTTCACCTTCCAATCTCTCCAGATTTGCTGACACAAGGCCTGATTTGGCATCCAGGTCCAGAGCATCTACTTCTGACTGCATGGAGATTGAACAGTCCTTGTACCCAGACTTGGGCTACTCCTTGAGTGTAACCGAAACGATCCTCGCTTCCAGAAAGGATTTTACAATTTGGATATACAACTCCACTTGGAAAGCCTTCCATAAGATGGTGTAGGAGAAAAATCGTAGATTCCACAGAACCTCCTCTGAGCTCCATTCTAGAATTTCTGAATGATGGTCTCAAGTCTGGTTTGAAACCGGCAACTCTTAGGAAGCAGGTTACAGCACTGGACTTGGTTCTTCCTCATTTTAAGGGTTCCCCTTTATTCTCTCACCTACATGTGTGCAGGTTCCTGAGAGCAGCAACCTTGAATAGCCCTCCACCCATTCATCACTTTCCTACCTGGAGACTGAACACAGTCTTAACAGCTCTCACCAAAGCACCTTTTAAGCCTGTCCAAGATATACCTCTGAAATGGCTGCGGATGAAAGTTCTATTTCTGGTGGCTGTCATCTCTGCCAGGCGGGTGTCAGAGCTGGGATCTCTATCGGTCCACCCAGATCTCTGCGTTTTCCATAAGGACAAGGTAGTTCTCCGCATGGATCCAACATTCATCCCAAAGATTGCTTCCCCTTTCCACAGGTCACAGGAAATTTACTTACCTTTGTTCTGTCCCGACCCTAAACATCCACAAGAGAAGGTCTGGCACACCCTAGACGTTCGCAGGTGCCTTAAAGCTTATGTGATCCATATTGCTAGCATCAGAAAGACCGAAACCATGTTCATCAACATATCTCCTCCCAATCTGGGAAACAGGATGTCCAAATCCACTATCAGCTCTAACATAAAATCCTGTATCGTGGAAGCGTACAGATCTCTGCGCCTGTAAGTTCCCGCTGGAATTACGACATAGTCAGAAGCGCATCCATCAATGCGGCATTGGCCAAGAATGCATCGGTTGAAGAGTTCTGCCGTGGAGCAACCTGGTCTTCCGTATCTACTTTTATCTGCCATTACAAGCTGAACCTCTATGACTCAGCAGACGGCTCTTTTGGAAGAACAGCACATTGTTCAAGAGGAGAGTGATCTCCCGCCCAGGGCATAGGGTACTGCTTTTTAAGTACCTAAGATGTCCTCTTCCTCAGAGGCAGAATGACCCTTGGCACTTACCATGATAAAAGGAAATACTTCTTCACCCAAAGAGTGATTAACATATGGAATTCACTGCCACAGGAGGTGGTGGCAGCTGCAAGCATGGACAGTTTCAAGAGGGAATTAGATAAACATATGGAGCAGAAGTCCATCAGTGGCTATTAGCCACAGGGTATAGATGGGAACTCTCAGTCTGGGGCAGGTGATGCACTCTATCCTTGGTGCTGGAGGGGGCAGCAGTGGGAGGGCTTCTGGTGCCCTGGCCCCACTGCTGGACCTCCTGATGGCACCTAGTATATTTTGGCCGCTGTGTGACAGAGTGTTGGACTAGATGGGCCATTGGCCTGATTCAACATTGGCTTCTCTTATGTTCTTATGTTCTTATCTTGCCCCACCCAGAGTCTGATCTCTCTCCTTTGTCGATTATGATTTGCAGAAGCAAAAACAAATTTAAATAAAGAATATAAGAGCTACTCAGCTTTCTATAGGGCCTTCAGGCCAGACCCCCAGGCTGAGAGCCCCAGGCTGAGAGCCCCAGGACAAGAGCCCCGGAGCTCTCACGCTTTCTGTCAAGGAGGAGCCTTAATACAATTAAAGGCTCACCCAACAGAGGACAGGGCCAGCAGTTAGCCCTAGGCAAAACTCCTAAAAGCCACAATCAGTTATACCCAAGCAAAAGAAACAAACAGAAACCACACTTCCTCAAACAAGCACCACTCCCAACAGGGTAGACACACCCACACATCTTCAAACACTGTCCTCCCACACAGTAACCTTAGCTACTTCTTTGCCTTTCCTTAACACAGGTTAAGGAAAGGCAAATAATAAAACACCGCTTCAGCAGCAGCTCCCTCACCCGCCCGTTTTCAGAGCCCAGCTGGCTTGCAAGCTCTCCCGGAGCTGCTGTGGGCGGCAGGTCAGCTGACCTTCCCTCCCCTCCCCTCCCCTCCCTGATCAGCTCTCCTGGAGCAGCCCTTCCTCTGCAGCCCAATGGATTCCCCTGTCAGCGAGCTGGGAAGCTCTGCTCCTGTCGCCCCCTCTTCGGCTAGCAGCCGTGGTAGGGGTGATTCATGCCAGGGTGGTTTCCCCTGCAGCTCCGGGGAGGAGGGCTCAGGAGCGTTAAAGCCCTCCTCCTATAGGCCAATCTTGTATAGTAATGGAAGTAGTTTACTAATAACATAGCAAAATTATTATTTGATTATAATTGATAAAATCACAACACAAATTGTTGCATGTGAATATGACATGTTTTAATCCTAAAACAATATAGGTACTACCTGTTCATTCTTATAAGTGGAGATGAATGGTTATCCACCATTATGAATATCTGTGATACTTTACATAGCATTTTCCCATGTGGGCCTTTTTCTGTGTGGGCTTTTTTCCATGTGGGCATTTTTCTGTGTGGGCATTTATGACTGTGGGTTTTTTCCTGGGGACTTCTTTCTTGTGGGCCTCGCCACCAGGAGGGGGGCAAGCAGGCCCGGCGGGCCCGGCGATGACACCTTCCCCAGAGATGCTGGCCACCTCACCTCCTCTGTCCCAGTTTCCCACTTGAGCCACGCAAGAAACCTGCTGAAGGTGGCACTCCGGCATCTTTAAAATCCTTCTGTTGCTCAGTGAGCCAGCCGAGAAGCATCCCCCGCTGATGCCGGGGGGGGAGACTCGGCAGGCCCAGCAGCTAGGAGCCTCGGTGCCGGGGGGGGGCAGGAAAAGGCTGACCTGCGGCCGCTTCCTCCTCCTGAATGGGGACCTGCTTCTGGAGGCCAGGAGCCTTTGGGAATACTCCACCCCCACCCCCACCCCCGGTTCTAGTGGAACCCTGCTTTGCATATGATGTATTTTATGTTGTCCAGTTAATAAAAAGGTTAGATTTGATAGGAAAGTAAATACTGCAAATATATAAGTTTTTCTGGAATTTTGGGGTAGAGGAGTTAACAATAACAAAAAGAATCCTTGGGAATTCCCCCCCCCCCCATGGCTACAACCCCCCCCCAATGGCTTCAAAATTTCCAGAAATTCTACATCTTTAAGGTAGCCGCAGTGATTCTGAGTTTTGGCTGGTGGCATGCTACACTAGTGTATTTCTCAGCTACACCAGTGCAAGGTTTAACTGCTATCCTAAGTGGCTTAAGTATTCTGCCCCTACTGGTCACTGACCAGCGTTAGAGGCCCGGTAGAGCCTCTCTAGGTGCTTCTGTGTCTGTGTAACACAGATCCTTTGGGAGTTGAGGCCTTGATTTGACTCCATGCCTGCGATCAGAGACCATGGCTGATGCTTGGTGCGTTCTGCTTGGCTGACAGAGGTGACTGTCCTGCATTTTCTGCACTGGGGCAGACTTGCAGTTTCCCTGCTGCTGCTGCGGTGGCTGCCAATTCTACATAGGGCAACCGGGCTTCCAAATGGCAGGTTTCCCCCCACCCTGGTCCCCTGGCTGCTTCCATTCCCACCATCCTTCACCATCAGGGCCTTCTCAGCTTTTTTTTTCTTTTTTTTTAGTAGCAGTTGAATTCTGTTATATAGCTATATTCTGTATTATGATTTTAATATGTGTAACAGGTTCTCTGAATTTTCAGATTTTGGGTTTTTTTTAAAGAGAGTCAGAGAGTAGGAGACTTACTATGTTATAAATGAAACCTGGCAATCCGGAAAGCCTGTTTCCCAGACATAGCTCTAGAACAATAGTCAATTGCAGATTTTTATTAAAAAGCCCCCTGGTGGCAGGAGGAGGAAATGACCGCTACTGAGACAGGCAGGGAAAATGGCTGTCATTGGGGGCAGACCCAGGAAAATTGGAAGGATGTTGTGGAGAAGCAGGGGGAAAACACTTCCCCAACTGCAAATAGCCTGTGTGAAAATGGCTGAAATGTGAGGAACTGTGTAGAAACTGCACATGTACAAGATTATGCTCATAACTTGAAAATAGCAGCGTTGGGCACATTAGGCGCCACAAGAATGGTCAGTTTCCTCCTAATTCTAAGCCAGGGTTCTGCAGTTTGAGATTTTGCTCCCAGTTTCCTCGCAGCAACATCTCTATCCCAGTGCAGAAGATACTCTGCCAAGGAGCGAGCGGTGTCTTGTGGGAAAGCACTGTTGGAGCATATTGCGCATGTGCACACGTGATCTCGTTAAGAACCTTGGAAAGCCCTGAGTGCAACATACCGGCTTTGCTACGGGCTCCCCCATGGATTTGGCAGCAGGTGCCATCAACCGTGCTCCTTAACGTGGGATGTTTTCCTGTGCGTTTGGGGCACCTTTGTTCCCATCCTGAGCAGGACAACGGCTTTTTATCCAGCCGTATTTAGTTGCAGCATATTATACGCCTTTGGGTTTCCCTTCACATGATTCCACCCTTCACGAAGCCAGCTCCTTACCTTCTTTCCCCCCCCCAAATTTAATTTAATTTCCTGAAGCCAGGATCGTGCCTGAGCAGTCCGTCAATGTGCATGCTCGGGAAACAGAGGATTAGCAAGCCAGATGTGGCGTTTGTGTCATAAGATCAGATTGCCCTTAAGCTTGCGTGAGTTGACCACAGATTAAGCCTGAGTTGCTCCAGCTCTCTTGAAAGACATTCTGACCTCTCCCGGGAAGTGCATCCCAAGCTCCTGGCTCCCAGCCCCCAGCCCCCAGCTCCCTCTCCTGTTGTGTTCTGCAGTAGAAGTGAACGCCTGCACAGGGGCCTTGTTTTCGAGAGCCCTGTTGGGAAACAAGGAATGCCCTCTGTTAATCTGCCTGTGCCATTTGAGTTATGGAGTGCATCACTCAGTCACTTGCATGTGTGAAATGTACCACGGAGAAAACATTCTTACATTGCTCCACCTTAGCTGTAGCGCTTTTCCATGGACATTGTATATTCTGTTGAGAGTCCTCTATACTAAAAGGTGTCTGTCTGTTTGTGGCACGTGTAACTCATCAGAAAACGAAGCCTGAGGTCTCAAAATTGACCGCCATCTTCAGGACGACCCCATGGGAGTTATCGAACATGAACGGAATGGGAGCTTCCCTGCCTGCATTAGGCCCAGAAACCTCCCAGCCCCAGCCGTTTGCCGTGGGACCGGTCTGGGTTATCTGTCTGTGGCAGCCATAACTTATTACAAGATAAAAGCAGGAGCCAGGATGTGATGGTGGGATTTGCAGTGCCAAAAAAGAAGGGACTCAGAACATACGGGCATAGAGGAGCTCCAGGACATCCCTGCTCTTTGCAGCTGAAGCAGGGGTTTCGTCATAAGAAGCTGGAAAGGAGTAGGTGGCACAGAAAGTGAAGGGGGGGGGGAAGGTTCCCTCTGCTGCAATGCTTAGGGGGATGCTGGCTTCCTGGAGCTATCCAAGCCAGTGTCAGAGTCTCGTAGTAATCAGTTCTCAACAGTGTTCCTTCAAAAACATTTCAGTTTATTGATTACAGTAAAAGCAAGTCATCTGTGCATACATTCTGTGTCAGAACTAACTCTAAAGGTGGGAGGGGAACAGATATACAGGATTTGAAGTGGGGTCCCCTGACGAGGTTGAGCCAATCAGGGAATTAGCTGGAGCGTCCCTAAACTAACGGGTTCATATTCCCAGCAAGGCATCAGAAGGAAGGTACCAAGGTCAGACGCTCAGGCTCTGAGATAAGACTCAGCGTGGAGAAGTGAGCGTTAAAATTCCAGCATAACAAGAAACACGGCACCAGCCGCTTCCTCCCCCCCCCCCACCTCCTGCAATGGCAGCACAGCCGACAGCCAGTGTGATGCAGCGTTCGGTGTCTCTGACTGTGATCTCTGAGACCCAGGTTTGTGTCACACCTCTGCAGAGGAACTCGGCTGGGTGATCTTGGGCCAGTCACACATTCTCAGTCTAACCTTCCCTGCAGGGTTGTTGTCAGTATAAAACGGGGGTGAGGAGAACAGTGTAATCTGCTTTGGGGAGAAAAGCAGGGGGTGACATTTACTATAAATCTAATTTTGGCCAGTTTGCAGAAAAGTATCATAGCTCTTCCTGTTGTTTCATCTGGTATTTATGCAACACCCTCATTCAGTAGTCAAACGAGTGTTAAGTGTCACATGCACAGTAAGCTGCAAGGTGGGTGCATGGAGCCAGCGGGCGACCCCTGGTGCTCTCATACGAAGGCAGTGAAACACGGAGTGCTGCACACACGTGGGTGAATTGGCCTCCTGCCTCGGCCTGGGAGTCCAAAGTGTCCATGGAGGTCCAAAGGAAGAGCACGGGGGTAGCAGGCGGTCTGGGAGGGAATTGTTTTCAGCTGGAAGGTGGCAGTGCCGTCGGTGGTGTGAGAAGGGGGCTAGGGAGGCGGCATATGGGTCCCAGACAGGAAGCCCCGAACTTCCCCTCCAGACTGCCTGGGAATCCATGGAAGGGGGGCGGCAGGACCGGCATGCCTGCAGGGGCGCAGTCTGGAAATGCCCTCCTAGTGAAACCCTTCGCCTGGGAATCTCCCAGGGCACGTTTGTTCTTTGGCGCTGGAGGCAGAGCAGGGCGGGGGAGGGATGTTTCAGCCCCCCTCTCTTGCCACCCCCCCCATCACATGGAGAGGAGGAGGAGGAGGAGGGCCTCGGTTTCCCTTTTCTCTGCGCAGGCCTCTCTGCAGCTCCCCGAGGCCACCTGCTGTCCACAGTGTTGTCCTTGTTTCCCCAACTCAGAGGAATCGACTTACGAGCCTCACAAGTGCCCTTTTCACCTTTCCCATCAGAAAACACCTCTTGAAACAATAAGGGAATTGGATGCTGCCACCTGATCTCTCCCAAGGCACCTGCTGAGCAAGGAATGTGAGGAAAAGCAGGCCTCGGAGGCCCCCCCCCCAGAAAGCGATCCTCCTCTGTGCACCAGCCGTGGAGGGGGTCGGTCTTTACACCCTGGCACAACCGAGCCCTCCTCCGCAGACGAGGAGGCAACAGGGATGATGTAGAATTACCTCCTGAGGACAGCTTGTTCTTCAGCTGATAGGCCTCGCAAGAGGAGTCTTCTCCCTGTGTCCCTGGTCTCAGCTGCTGCCTCTTGGGACACCGGCAAAGACTGCTGAGGGGGGCTTATTTTCATCCTCCCTTCTCCTGCCTCTCCCTGGAGGGACGCTCCCTGCCCCCATATGGACTCACGTGTCTGCGTAAGCCGAAACCCAAAGCCTGCCCTTTGGGGTGACCGGAAAGGCAGGCTGCTTGGACATTGGAGTGGCAAAGGCGACCTCCCCAGGCCCTGCATCTGGACCATTCCCAGGGGAGCACTTTCTGCTTCTGAGTTGCAAGTTGCCTTCTCCGAAGTCAAAAGCAGCCAGACCTTGGGAGGGAAACCATAAACTTTTATTTTCAGCAGTCGGAGTAACCAAGACTCTGCCCAGCCAGGGGTGACCAAAATGTCATGCAGCTCCACTTTTCCATGCAAGTCACGTTTACAGTGAGTGCTGCGTTACTGCTCATGTTTCACATCTTGAGGTGTGATGACAGGACAGAGCAAAGGTCCCTTGTATCGATTCAGCACAGCACATGCCTGTTTTCCAGTCTTGTCTGCCACACTAGAGTGACTGAGACGATCACAACCTCTACGCATCAAGAAAAAACAGGGCTTGCAGTGCAGCTCTGAACTGTTTACACAGCAGCTGTCAGAGGAGGAACGAACCCGCAGGCGCCTCGTCCTGTGGAGTCAGTGCCAGGTGTGGCTCACCTGTCAGATCTTCCGGCCTCTGCCCAGGGGGGAGCTGGGCTTCTCAGGGGGCAAGTGGTTGGGGGGGAGGGTTGCAATAGTAGGGAGAAGATGCCCCTTCACCCCCTTGGGGAGAGACATGCCCGGCTCGGGGAGCGGCCCCCTCCCATGTGCCGAGAGAGTTGGGCAGCTCTGTGGGATTGGATCTCGGTTTCGTCTTTGCAAAAAGCTCATAGAGCAAACTGCAATTCAGTTCCTTATTCTGGGTGTCCCCCCCCTTTGGGGCTGAGGAGGAACATCAGTTCCGCAGGTAATTATTGCTTTTAAAAGCCCTTAATGCCTTGCGAGTAAGTTCAGCTTTTTCTGAATCATCATAATAAAGACCCCTGATGAGGATCTTTGTCCATTATAATTCCAGCTGGGAATCCCGGAAGAGGCAGAGGAAACACAGTTAAGTTTTTCAAAATGCGGGAGCAGGCCAAGCCTTGGGTCTTCTCACCTGTCTTTCTACTTTGACCCCTGATCCGGATCCTTCTGTAATGTTTGAAGCCGCCTGAGCTGAGTTGTTTCAGCTTTAATTTCCTGTCTTTAAGGGGCGGGGGGGAGGTGACAGTGGCCCACATCAAAGGGGGATGTCGGAATAAACATGAAGAAGGCGGTGAGGACCCTGCAGGCAATACGGGGTGGCATAAATTTGCTCAGACTTTTTCAGACCCTTCTTGCCGCAAGCAAATTTTTGCTTAAATTGTAGAGAATACAACACAACAGCTGCCTGCTCTTCTCAAACCTGCAGCAGGGAGTTGTCTGCAGTTCTCTCTGGACCTGGATTCTGGGGCAGGCAGGGACTGCCAGCAGGTGTTCTTTCTTTTGGACTCAGAAAGGGGAGGCCTGCTGTGCGACTTAGTTCCCTTCCCTGGCGGTTTCCATGGCCGTTCCAGGAATTCAGCGGCCCAGCAGGTGGGTGGTGTGAATAGCTGTGAAAGGGGCTGGAATGCCGGGCTGAGTGGGCCGAGCGGATTCCAAGCACTGGCTGCTCGACGGATGCCTTTGCTTTGATAAGCAAACCTGCATCAGGCTGGCCGAGGAAGGATCCGGGGGGAATTGTGAGCCTGCGTCTTGCGGTCACGCTCCGTGTTTGTATTGGGAGGACCCAGGCTGAGTCTTGGGACTTGCATCTGTTTAAGGATTAGTCTATTAATATCAATATTCGTATTAAAAAATGAGAGAGGAGAAAGCTTCTCAGTAAAGGCCCAGCTAGATTGCGGAGTGTGAAGGACTCCCCATCCATTCTCAAGGAACGGCTCTTCTCCAGAGTAAGGGCACTTCAGACGCCAGTCTTTGGGCACGGGCTCAAAGTGTCAGCAGTACGTCATCTGGACCCCACAGAGGACTCCGGGCTGCTCAGGAGGAGATGTGCCAAAAAACCAGGGTGGATTTGACTGGAATCAGTTTAAATCATGGTTTTCTACTCATTCTTACTAGTATAATCTTAATATTTACAACCAAATGAAGGTTTCATTTTTAGAATAACAACTTTTCAGATTAGTTTTACAGTTGTATCAAAAAATTGCTGATTTGGTTATAGTATTAGAAGCACATCATAGATAGATAATTATGAAATTATTGCAAGGTGAACTATTTCCAGTTTAATAGGTTAATAATTCATATTTGGACAACATTTCTGCTGTACTTTATTGGAAGGAGAAAATCATTACCTTAATAATAAGAATTTAAATAGTTTTATTCTTCTAAAACAATAGCATTATATTCTTGTGTTCTTGTATTTGTTTAAACATCCATGTTTGTTACCTGATGTGGTTAAATGAAATCGCTTTTTAAAAAACCCTTAAGACTATCAGCCCAGTCTGCACATGAAAAACTTAAAATACTGTCCTCTGTAGCTCACTCATCTTCTTCTTCTTGTTTGTTCATAATCTGGAAAAAACAACCTGCTTTATTGGGACCCAGCGATTTCTCAGTTTAGAATGAATGAGTCCAAAGGAAGAGAATATTCTTTCTACGACAGCAGAAAAAGCTACTGCAGTTAAAAGTGAAATTATTATTTCAACATTCTCTAAATTCAAGTGCTTAGTAACTTCCACCAGTTCACTGGTGTGACTTTCTTTAAAACATCATCAGCAAACGTATATTTCTTGAATGGTTACCCCTTAGCTCTGAAGTTGGCATTACAGATGGCATTATAGTTGGCATTACAGATGGATGATTGCTGGATACCAGTTTTGTGTAGTGGCTAAGTGTGTGGACTATAATCTGGGAGAACCGGGTTTGATTCCCCACTCCTCCACTTGCACCTGCTGATGTGACCTTGGGTCAGTCACAAGTTCTGGCACAGCTGTTCTTGAAAAAGAACCGTTTCTGTCAGAGTTCTCTCAGCCCCACCTACCCCACAGGGTATCTGTTGTGGGGAGAGGAAGGGAAAGAAGTTTGTAAGCCGCTCTGAGACTCCTTCGGGTAGTGAAGGGCAAGGGGTATGAATCCAATCTCCTCCTCAGCACTTCCCCCCCCCAATAATCTTTTTCCCCCAAAAAAGTAAAAAGAGTATCTTACAAGCGTCTCTTAAAGTATATCATTGTACAGAATTTCTTCTTCCATTTACCACAGAATTCTCATTACACCTTACTTTAGTTTGGAAACTTGTTTGAGATTTTTTTTCAGTCCTTCTGAAAAATCTCTTTTTAAATTATAACATAGCAATTTGTTTTTCCAATTCAGCTACTTCTAACAATTTGTATATAAATTCTTCCCTAACAGGAGATTTTCCAATTTTCAGCAACCAATATTCCTACGTGGGTAAAAGTAATAACGTACAATTCTGGTTTAGAGGCATAATTATGTCTGTTATCTTTTCAGTTATCTCTTCAACCCAAGTTAATATTTTAACTTTTTATAGCCACATACACCTATCATATTCTTATGCCATTTACTTAATCAGCCATCTACGGAAAATTTTGTGCATCTTCTCCTTATATAATGTAGGTCTATTTGACTTTATATTTCTTTCCCATACTCTTAGCCACTGATCAATCTCTGTTTTAAATCCCAGAATCTTGGCCCAGACTACCAAAGGGAGTTCAAGCCGTTCGCCTTGCATTTCCATGTCTAGCAAGACATTGTATAGCTAGCCATGTTTTTTGTAGTTTTTTGGGTTTTCCATGAGGGTCAGGTTGTTTATCATTCATGTGTCTTAATTGTGTTTCTTCCCAGCATGTCAAATTTATAGCTTGTTTTTGTAACAAGACTATTGTTTGCAAGTTGCTTTTATTTTCTGGTAAATCTTCATATAATTGCTGACCTATTTTTCCAATTTTAATTTCTACCTTATTAGTCACAGTTGCTAAGGTTGAAGTCTCTTGTTTGTTCCCAGAAATTTGTTTATTAATTTCCTTTGTTAGCGTAGATAGATGATTTGCCAAGGCATCTAAGTTTGTTTGTATTGGTTCTAATGCTTTAGAAAGAGTTGTTTCAACAGCCAAGTTCACTGCTAGTGTAACAGATTCTCATATCAGGTTCTGTAAAACTTTTATATTCATTTACGCCACACTCATTGGAGAGGATGAGATAGATGCTCTTCTACCTCCAAAAATCTTATCCATTTAACTCTGTCTTGCTATTTATTGTTATTTCTAAATATTCCAGTTAAGCTCTAAATGTTTTCCAACTACCTCTCATTACTATTAAGCCTAAATTCTATCCTAATATCTAACTACCTTTTATCCTAATATCCTGTTACCCTAGCATAAGAAGGGGACAAATGAACAGGTTTTCCAAACTCCCCCCCCAATTATCTTTTCTCCTTTCTTGCTTCTACTTCCTTCTGTCTTCTGTCTTTGTCTCTGTTGTTCTCTCTTCTTCCCATTTCATCTGTCTCACTGTCCGTGGTGTCTCTACTCCGCTTCTACTACTAATCCATACGCTACAATAAGGTGTTGTGACTCTCGTATATTCGCCACTGTTTCTATCCAAGCCCCAATCGCTGTCTCACTTTTAATTTTAGAAGCATCATTCCAAACTGTAATCAGCTTAAAGGGAAAAAAATAAAATTTGGTATTGGGTAGCCTGAACGTCTTTTCTCTGCCGCTTGTTAGAGAGAGAATCTCAGTCTTCCCTTCATTTAATGTTCAAGACTCCCTTTCAGTACTTAAGGTTTGACCCTCATACCAGAGATTGACAATATTTGTGAGAAGATGAGTTGGAGACAGTGCTTGTCCCATTGTTTTTTTTAATGCTTGTAGTTTAATTCTGTCAGTGTGTAGTTCTGTTTTTAAGTGCTCACTCAGTTCCTTCCAAATTTCAACAGCATCTGATATATATAATTGCCCTAATGTTTTGGCCATTTCCAGCTCTCCCATTGGCTGTGCTGTGTGCTCCATCAGCCATTTGCTCATCAGAGTACTTGTGTGCCATTGGCTGGGGGCTGGGTCCACTCCTCTCCCCTGCCCAATGGCAGCCTGGACACTCTTGCCTCGCAGAATAAACTGCCAAAACGGCTGTCTCTCCTGATGAAGACACTTCTGCTTGGCTCCTGTGGGACTAACTTTTCCCTCAGTAGCTGTTGATAGGCAACCAAGCTTGCTTTTGTCAGTAAAAAGGCAAAGCCAGGAGGCCCTTTCCAGGCCTTTGTGGGGAACTCATTGGGGTCCATCCTGACTAGGGTTGCTAGCTCCAGGTTCGGAAATTCCTGGATACTTTGTGGTGGAGTCTACGGAAAACAAAGTCTGGGGAGGAGAGAGGCCTCAGCTGAATAGAATGCCATAGAGCCCATCCTCCAAAGCAGTTTTTTTCTTCACGGCGGGGGGGGGAAATCTGTTGTCTGGAGTTCAGTTATGATACCCAGTGATCTTCAGGTTCCACCTGGAGGTTGGCTACCCTAGGTGTAGCAGTTAGCACTTCAGAGCAGAGCCTGCCAGAACCAGGTTCTTGCTCTGGAAGTTGGGTGGGTGATTTTGGACCAGTCACAGACTTTCAGCCTACCTACCTCACAGGGTTGTTGTGCAGATCAAAAGGAAGAGAAGAGAATGATATAAGCTGCTTTGGTCTCCACTGCGGAGAAAGACTACTTTTCCTCCTGGGGAACCATTGCTGCCAGTCTCCAGGTGAGAACTGGAGATCACTCAGAATTAAAGCTGCTCTCCAGATGATAGAGATCAGCTCCTCTGGGGAAAATGGCTGCTTTGTAAGGTGGACTCTGTGTCATTATACCCTGCTGAGGTTGCTTCCCTCCCACTTGGCTCCCCACTGCAGAAAGAGAATGTAGTTTTCCTAGGTAGAGGCTGCAGGTGTGTTTGTGTGTGGGGGGGTGGAGATGGAAAGCTGAAGTCAGAGGGGCAGAGAAAGGTAGGTTGATGGCTGGATGGGAAGGAGATAGGGTTGCCACCTCCAGGATGGAAAATTCTTGGAGATCTGAGGGGTGGAGCCTAGAGAGGGTGGGGTTTGAGGAGGGGTGGGACCTCAGAGAGGTACAATGTCATAGACTCCAGCCACCAAACCAGCTGTTTCCTCCTGGAGAACCATTGTTACCAACCTGTAGGGGAGGCCTGGCGATCACTCAGAATTACAGCTACCCTTCAGAAGACAGAGATCAGTTCCCCTGGAGAAACCGGTAAGCTCTATGTCATTATAGCTTGGCTGAAATCGCCACAGCAAATTGACATGGAGTGCCCAAGGCCAGGGCACCCACCCAGAGCCTCTTTCTAGAGCTCGTTGTATTTATTTCCACAATGGGCCTTATTCCTAGTCAGCAATAAAACAGCTGTTTTTCTGTAGTTTTTTAAAGCTTCAGAAATGGATTTTAGGATGCTCAGCATATGTTCAACATTTCTCTTAAGCCCAGTGTTGAGGATTTTGGCTGTGACAGTGCCCTCTGTTTTCTGTCAATTTTGTTCCCAAACTGTCATCAGAATAGGCCAGTTCTTGATATACTGCTCAAAACAGTCCACCACAGAGTTCCATCTAACATCGTGTGGGAGCGTTACCTTGGTTGCACCAAATCTTTTCAGAGCTGCTGCAGCAAAATGATTGTTACAGAAGTATTTAGCAATTTCAACGACATTAGTCTTAATTCTGGAACACTGAAGTCTTTGGCTAGGAGGTGCAGCAAATGAGCACCGCAGCCATGTGTTATTAGCTTTGTATTCCCTTCCTGCTCTTCTAAATTCCGTCTTATCTTGGGTACATTTGCAGCATTGTCTGTGTGTACTAGACATTTGAATTTTTGTTCACATATTATTTAAAGCTTTTGCTGCCACTTCTTGTAAGTATTCTGCTATGTGTGCATTTCCTGATGTTTCTGCAAGGAATATATTCCCTGCTTCTGTTGTTATATAAGCACATGTAACAGAATCATTGTGGACATTGCTCCACCCATCCAGACTTAGGTTAACAATTTTACCCTCTAGAGCTGTTGAAGATTGCTCCATTTCTCTGTCATACACGTCATCCAACAGTTTCCCTACAACATCTGCTCTGCTGGGCGGACTGTGCCCTGGTCTCAGGAACTGAACCCTATTAAGGAGGTGTGGGTTTTCAGTCAGGTGGAAAGAAGAGTTTGTCACATAAATAAACTTGGCAATTTTCCCCATCAATTTATTCTTTTTCTAATCTGGTTTTTATCACAAACTTACCTGTGGTGGTTTTTGGACGGTTGGCTTTTTGCTTTCTTTTAGGTAAGATGCTGTGGATGTGTGATGTCTCTGATGTGACTGAAACCCTCTCCTGGTTTCTGATAACTCTGAAAGTGTAAAACAGGAGAATGGTGATCTCAAAGGTGGATGGTTTCCAGAATCCTTTATTCTTGTTCATGGATTCCCCTAAACAATAAAGTCAGGGCTATTGTTTTGTGATTTATTCAATTTCTGCTTATTTGGTATTACTCATTGTATTCACTGCCACTCAGTACTGCCCAAAAAAGGAACATTTGCTTATTTCAACTCTTTATTTCTTCATAGCTGTATCAAAATGACAATAACGTGCAGCAATAAGAATGACAGATATAATTTCTCTGAAACATGACGGTTCCTCAAGGCAGTCTTTGAGAAATAGGATGAAATCAAAGCATTTACCAACCTGAAGATCCTGCCTGTTCAAACATGTTCCTTTTGTCGTCTTCATTGCAGCACTTCTCATGATGTTGTTTCATTTGCGCCACCAGGCCTTGCATTTCTTTGTTTCAGTGTTTGCATTTTGCATGCATTCTTGCATTCTCCCTTTGAGGCGGAGGACATCTCTGTGGGTTATTCGCATCGTTCCTATAGGGAGGCAGGAAACACTTTTTTCTTCTTCTTCCCTTTGGCGCCTTCGGAATAACCCGCCCCTTCAGTCCTGTTCCTGCCTCTATAGTGTAGGCTTAGCCGAGCCTTTTCTCTTGCTAATTTTTCCCCTTGAGCTGAACTATTCTTCTTCCTCACCACTCTCACCTCTCTTTGATCTACTGTTGCTCTTTCTTTTCCTCGGTTCCCATCTTTGGGGACACAGAAGACCCCTTTGGTGCTCCCGTCTTTCCCGCCATCAGAGATCATTTAATGGCAGTGACGGAGCATGCTGATACCTTCCTTTCAGAGGAAGAGGCTGAACTGCATGGCGTTGTGGCGACGGAGTGCACCGGCAGAGCCGACTTGCCTTCGTGGCTAGTTCGTGCATCCCGTGAAGATGAGCAGGGCAATGTGGCGGAATGGAGATCCAAGAAGCGCTGCCTGCTCGAACAGCCCGCTGCTCCTGTGGGGCTTGAGATCGCTCCCGGCGGCCATCTTGGAAGTGCAGAGTGTGGCTCCAATACCTTCCTTCCCTCACACACGGCTTCAGAGGGGAGCGACAGGAGAGAGCAACAACCCACTCTGGCTTTCGACTCCCGGGGAGACCTCCAGCCAGGCAATGTACCCTGTCCTGGGGAAGGGGCCATTTCTTCTCAGATGATGCAGTACTTCAGGAGGCCGATGCAAGAAGAAATGTCCTCCTTTTGCTCAAGAGTAGGCATTGGCCCTAGAGATCTCCATGAACACCCTGGCCGCCCCTGGCCCACTAAGGCTTCCCAGAAAACCATTCCAAATTGGAAAAGGCTTAGTGAACCTTGTATTGACTCCTCTGACTCTGACCCTGAGGAGAAAGAAGGGGAGTTCTTACCCGATGAGGAGGTTGTCCCTGCTAAGGTCCCTGAGCAATCCAACAGCTTCTTTAAAAGTGAGGACTACCAATTCTTATTAACGAAGGCCATTGCAGCCTTACGCATTCAAGACTCCCCTGCTGACCAGGAAGCCAGACCTTGAAGGAGAAAATTTAAATCTAGGTCCACTGGTGATGCCCTTTCCAGAATACTTTGAGCGTCAGCTGACATCTGAGTGGGACAAGCCTGCGTCTAATACTCAGTTTCTACACTTTGTCAAAAAACTGTATGCCTTACCTGATTATGCTACTGAGCTCTTACAGGTCCCTCTGGTCGATGGCCCCGTGGCGGTGCTCCAGTCTACTGGTTTGCTATCTGAGGATGGCCATGGCACCATTCGCAACACAGTGGACAAGAAAGCGGAGGCAGTGCTTAAATGGAACCATGAGGCAGTTGCAATGATCGTCAGAGCAGCTGCCACGACCTCCATACCGTCCAGGGCATCCATCATATAGATCTGCAAACTGATTCAACTTTTACCAGAAAATGATTGCAGACTCTTAGAGGGAGCCAGCCACATACTCAAAGCTACGCCCTTCGCAGCAGATGCATCTCTGGACATTTTGACCTTTGCGTCCAAAGCCTTAGCATTCGCCATAGTCACTAAATGTCTGTGGCTCAGAGCTTGGCAGGCTGATTTTCTCTCTAAGTGCATGGTATCGGCTTATCCTTTTCAAGGCCTATTTGGAGACTCACTGGATAAAACCAAACCTCAGCAGGCATGACTTCAGGTCATTCCTGGTGGGAGCACGTCTTACACATTTTCTTCCATGTTGGGAAGCGTCCCAGGCGGACTCATGGACTCTAGATGTGATTGCTATGGGGTACACCATAGAATTTCGCAGTCTCCCACCAGAGAAGTTCGTCTAATCCCCATTCTCCACCAGATTCAACAACATTGGCCTGATCCAACATTGGCTTCTCTTATGTTCTCATGTTCACTGTTGAACCTGGCCCATCTACTCGGGCTCCTGATTTCATCCATAGACATGGTGCAGTGGGGATGATTCCATGCCAGGGAACTGCAAAGTCTTCTATGTCCCTACCAACACTCCATTATGGGGAAGAAAGACTGCAACCTAAAAGTTCCACTCTAGGTCAAGAAGAGCCTTCTATGGTGGACGGACCTCAACAACCTGAATCAGGGCAGAGTGTTCCACACACCGCCCCCCAAGGAGCTGACCACAGATGCCAGCCTGTCCAGTTGGAGGGCCATATTGAACAGTGTACCAGTACAGGGTCAATGGTCCCCAGATGAGACAGAACTGTCTATCAACCTTTTGGAGCTCAGAGCAATCAGGCTTGCACTGACACACTTCCACCATCAGCTTCTACGCCACCACGTGCTGGTAAGAATGGACAATGTAACAGCCAAGGCTTACTTGAACAAGCAAGGGGGCTCCATTTCATTGCAGCTCCATTGGGGGGCCTCAAGGATTCTGTCGTGGGTGGAGAGGAACATCACTTCGATTCAGGCAGAACAAATCAGGCGTGTCTACAACACTCAAGCCAATTGGCTCAGCAGGGAGACAATCTCCGAAGGGGAATGGTCCCTGCATCCCAGTCTATTCCAGACCATCTTCCACGAATTGGGCACACCCATGGTGGATCTCTTTGCTTCACCACAGAATTATCAATTTCCCAGATTCTTCACCAGATACCACCATCCAGCAGTGGAAGCTACCAATGCACTATCAGCTCCATGGCCTCCGGGTCTCCTGTTCCCATTTCCACCATTTCCCCTCATACCCAGAACTATTCAGAGGGTGAGGGAACAGGGAGCCGAGATCATTCTAATTGCCCCTCATTGGACACGACATCCGTGGTTCTCGGCTCTGTTGGAGTTGTCAGTACAACTGCCCCTGATGCTTCCTGTAACTCCCGACATGTTAATCCAGGGTTTGATCTGGCACCCAAACCCAGAATGGTTGTGCTTGACCACCTAGAGGTTGAAAGGGACCAACTGAAGCACCTCGGTGACACTCACGTGATGTCACGGACACCATTTTGTCATGCAGAAAACAGTCAGCCATTCGTATCTATAATACAGCGTGGAAGGCGTTTGTCAGGTGGTGTAGAAGAAAGAAAGTAGACCCGTTACAACCCTCTGTGGCGTCAGTGTTGGTGTTTCTCCACGATAGACTACAATCTTGGCTCAAGTCAGTGACACTGTGCAGACAGACGGTGGCACTGGCCACGGTCCTCCCGATGGCAGGCGGCTACAAGTTGACCAGACACCCACATGTACAACTATTTCTTCAGGGAGCAACCATCAAAGCACCATCGCAAGTTCATCGCTTCCCCACTTGGAAGCTACGTACAGTACTTTCTGCGCTCACCAAACAACCATTTGAGCCATTGAGGGAAAGGGTGTTAGATGGCTTTGCACAAAGACACTATTCTTGGTCGCTATAATCTCGGCCCAGAGAGTATCCAGACTCAGAGCATTCTCCATCAAAAGCGACCTCTGCATCTTTCACAGAGACCAAGTGGTTCTTAGGACTGACCCTCCATTCCTTCCGAAGGCATCCTCACATTTTCATCGGGCTCAGGAGGTCTCCCTCCCTACATTTTGTCCCCAGCCAAAACATCCTAAGAAATTTGTTTGGCACACCCTAGACGTCCGTCGAGCCCTCAAGATATACATTCCACGGTCTGAACTGTTTAGGAAATCAAATTATTTATCAACATCTCCCCTCCAAAGAAGGGAGAAAGAATGTCCAAAGCTTCTATTAGTGCAGTCCTTAAGATGTGCATCACGGAGGCACACAAGGCCTCTGGCATAGATCTCCCCAAAGGGATTACAGCACATTCTCTTCACAGCGCTTTGACTAATGCTGCCTTCTTCAATCACACTTCAGTGGAAGAGGTTTGTAGAGCAGCCACCTGGTCTTCGATTTCTACATTCATCCATCATTACAAGATCCACACTCTGGCATCGTCTGACGCAGTGTTTGGAAGAAGAGTTCTGCAGCATATTGTGACTTTGGCTGACGTCGAGGACCCACCCATCTGAGGGACACTGCTCTGGGAGGTCCCACAGAGATGTCCTCCGCCTCAGAGGGAGAATGGCCCATTGGCCACTTACTGTGAAGGGTCCTTCTCCTCTGAAGTAAGGAGGACAACTTGGCCCTCCCACTTTCCTCTCGTCAGCTGCACTCTTCTTCTTTACCTCTCCATATATATATATATATATATATATATATATATATATATATACACACACACACACGCACATTCACATATAACTGTCCCTATTAAGTTTCTGACAGTTTTACTATGTTATGAGTTTGCTTGTTATAGTTACAGGTTACATAGTTGTTTGCATTACTGCTTCCGGAGTCCCAGAACTGGAGGGGGGGGTTATTCCGAAGGTGCCAAAGGGAAGAAGAAGAAGAAAAAAGCGTTTCCTGCCTCCCTATAGGAACGCTGGGAATAACCCACAGAGATGTCCTCTTTACCTCAGAGGAGAAGGGCCCTTCACGATAAGTAGCCAGTGGGCCCCAATCCATAGGTAGAGGAACTTCATTAAAATATTCCCCAGCTGGGTCTCTTACGGCCTGCTGCCATTATAGGTTTTCTCCTCTAAGGGAAGAATAATGTAATAAATAAATAAATACATAATAGGCTAACGCTCAGGCTGCACACACAAAGATCCAAGGACTTGTGGAGTGTTCTGCTCAGAAGGCGTCGCTGCCTTCTGTACTGCTTGCCCCTCCCCTCGCCCACTTCCCTTCTTCTGCAGAGGGATTCCACTCCCAACAGTCTTCTATTCGTTATTTTTTTCAAAAAAATTAGCACTTAAGAGGTCAGGGGTTGATTCTGTGTACATAGATTTTCTAAGGAACAATGGGGTTACGGTCTTTTCCTCAACTCTGTATGTTTATCTTGTAACATTTTTGCTGTGAAGAAGAGTCATGTTATTTCTGCAGAAACAAATTCACGTTTGAGAATAGTTTCCAGAATCCTTTGTCTGTGGTAATATCTTCTAGATAGAAAAATTGCCCAGTAATCTTACAGAAACCTCTGGAAGAGCATGACATTGTGAATCGTTTAATGAAAGTTATTTACCAGAAAATTTAAACATTGCATGAATATACAGCCTCATGCTACATAATTAAAAACTAATCCTTATTTCATGATGAATAACCTTTGGACTATAATGTATCTTAAATAGAAAACTATCTTGAGAAAGATTTTTCCCCAAAAAGCACTTTTAAAAATCTGATTTAAATTTTAAAAATCTGATTTTTTATTTTTTTAAAAAAGATTAATTTATTTTTATCCACCCTGCCCAGATGCCTGTGGGAGTGCCCGTGTTCTCCTTTCCTCCTTCACCTTTGTTTGGAGTGTGGATGGGTGGAGAGGAGGGTTAGGGTGCGCTTAGAGCCACCCCGTGGACGTACCTGGCTGTGATCTCTCGAGGGTTGTGAACCTGGTGGGAAATTGCAGGGGGGGGCGGGGGGACCTTTTCAGCAGCCTGCCAAAGGCATGATGTCATTGCTTGCACCAGGGACACTCTGACATTCACCTCAAGCGCTGTGGTTTAACGATAGCATTGGGTCCCTCCATCTTCTTTCTACTAGCCCAGCAAGTTGCCGCAGGTAGAGTGGGGCTGCTTTTGTGTGTGTGTGTGGGGGGGGGGTTTGTCTGTTGAATGGGAGCCCCAGCGGCCCCCATTCTTGCTCCCTCTGTTGCCCTGGCAAGGAGCATGGGTCAAGCAGGGGTGGGGCTTCCTTATGCCCGGGCGGAATCCCAGTGATGTGCCGAGCCGTAGGGGTGGGGGGAGAGGCGCAGGGATTTGCAGCACCCTCGAAGCAGCACATTGGCAGGGGAGGATGCTGGCCACAGGCCCCTGCATGCCCTGCTGAAAGTTGAGTCAGCACAGCTCGGGATGCAGGGACATTTCAAAATGCTTCACATCCACACAAAACTTGAACACAATCCTTGACCTTGTTGTGCCTTGTGCCAGTTAGCCAGGAACGCCTGACCTGGGCACCTCTGCACCCTCCCCATGTCGACGCCCGCTTTCCTAGTCAACCTTAGAGAGGAGTTTCTCCGACTCACTGGCAGCTGTTCGGCTTGCTACTTATTGTATGGCAGTGGGTGTGACGTATTGTAAAAACGTGTATATTTACTATATGGTGTACACGATGGCAAAGATTAAAAACTACATAGAACATCCACATGAGCTTTACATAAGCTATAATAATTTCACATACACAGTTGATGATATTGCATACATAGTTGGTGAATATATCAGATGACCAACAAGACCAGACGCATTTCGGTCTCTAGGGGCTTCCTTAGTGGTCAATAATATATGCTATTTCAAAAAGACATACATTCAAAAGCAAATATATAATTCCAGACCAGGTGTTGCTTTCTCTTACGTTGTGTGGTTGCTGAAAGTTTATAAAGCACAGCACAGATCCCTTCTCATGGTGACTGTACTCACACAACAAAATTTTCAATATTATTATTATATCAATATTATTACTATCTGGTATAAAATTGCCAATACTTCTGGATGTGCATGTCATCAACCAAAAGTTGATGACATACACATCCAGAGGCACTGGAAATTTTACACCAGATTGTAATAATACTGAAGATTTTGTTGTGTGAGTGCAGCCACTATGATAGTCAGACCTTATGTTTTTAATCTTTGCCATTGTACACCATATGATAAATATGTATTTTGATAATATTTTATTGGAGGTGGCTTGACCCTTGCAGCATTATCAGTAATTTTGGGCTGAGTTTGACCCCCACCCCCTTTTCCATAGTGGGTGTTGTAGAGCCAAGGAGATCCAAAGATTGTCTGGCAGCCTGAAACTCTAGCTCTTTTTTGTGGTGAGCTGGGTTTATTTTGGGGGGACTGAGAGACTGGCCCAAGGGTTCAAGTGGAGGAGTGGGGAAGTGAACCTGGTTTTCCAGATTAGAACCCACTGCTCTTAACCACTACACCAACCTTGGCTCTTGGATGCCTGCTTAAATTATGGAACAAAAAAATATCCAAGCGCCTCAGCTTGTAAAAAGTGTAATGGAGGTTTTTCTGCATATATCATCCTCACGGATTGTTAATTATTTCACTGGTTGCAGAAACACTAAAGAGCATAATTACCTTTAAATGTATGACCATTCACAGTGGGATTATAAGGGATTTTCTATGCAGAGGCCGTTGGTGGCCATTTGAACATGTGCCTACTCCACATGGCTCTGGTGGACTGGGCAGTATGCAAATTAGGCATGTAAAAAATTAAACACTTATTTTAAACAGTAAGGATTCATTTACTGTATTTACTCAAATGCAAGACTAGATCTCCCCCCCAGTTATACCATCAAAAGGGGGGAGGGCATCTTTCTTTTGCATACGAGTTACAGTTATATACAGTAATAATTTTTCTGGGTGTGCATGACATTGGGGGGGTCATGTTAGATTCAGAGTTATCTTCTTTTGGAGGAAAGATTATATATGTCACTGTAAACGTTTCAACATTTTCCAAGGCTTGAAAAACCAGTAAAAAGTTAGTTGTGGCTTCCATTGGTGTTTCTCTGTGGAATAGGCATTTTCCATTGCTGGTGTACAATAGTTCGTACACCAAATTCATGTCCCGAGAAAGAAGATACTCCGAATACCATCATGCTGATTTTACCACACATTTGTTTGCACTTCCTCCTCCACTAATAGCTTCATTATATGTGAGCCTGTGGGAAAAGGATGAGTTAAATACTTCCACAGGGATTGTCCCATGTTGTGACATAGCTCCTGAATGCACCTCGAACAACATTCAGACCGTGTTGATTTTACAGACCTTGGATCACACGTAATTCACAAGTTCCAAACAGTAGCAAGAAAACGCCAGACTGAATCATCTGTATTTACTACCAGACTTTTTAACTGTCTCATTAGCTTTGGACTATGCCATCTTCCTGGACATTGGCAGGTCAGTGGTGTGTACGGATTCTTACTGTCCAGGATTGGTCTTAGGTTAATTTGACTTCACCTTGTACCTGCTGCTTCTGCTCCCAGGTGGAGACCTTATGTTTTTGCCAGTATTGGTTCAGTTCTACATAAGTTCTGCATGAGTGCAGAATGTAACTCCAAAAAATTGTAGAACTTTAACCAAAGACTTGATGGTCAAGTTTCCTACCCAAAAGAAGGTGCCTATCCCGGTGTGCAGTTTCCCAGGAAAGGAGGGGGTTCCTTCCTGCTCACTTTTCTTTTGCTGATTGCACAGGAACTGCTCCATGATGGTTCTTCAGAGAATGTTCCCCCCCCCAAGGGGAACCTTCAGCTTTTTCCAGCAGAATTCTTACAAACGGTTGACCCCTGAGACTTGGAGGGGGATCCCACCTGACCCCGGTCACTGGGCTACCCACTCACCAACCCCACTTGTTCAGATGGGGGCTTGGCCTCCCTTCGCTTGGGTTGAGTTGCAAGGGCTCTGCCCACAACCCTTCAGAACTTTTGGGTCAGTGTGTGGGGAGGGCCAGGTCTGACCCAGAAGTGATGTCACTTCAGGACAATGCTCTAGGGATTCCCCCAGATCTCAGTGGTTAAAAATCATGGAGAATGCAGGGGATTCTTAGTGATTAACCCAGAAGTTTTTTCTCCCCATTTTTGGGTCAGATGCCATTCCACCCTCCCCCCTTTTCCTGCCACAAACATCAGCAGCTTCAGTTTCAATGTATGTGAGGAAGTGCGCAGGCACATAAAAGCTTACACCTTAAAGGTGCCCAACTGGACTCAGAATTCCATCCCTTGAATGGCATGTCCTGAGCGGCAGTGAGGGGTCTGGGAGGGGCAGCGAGGGGTCTGTCTGCAGAGTGACGCTCTCTCTCTGGGTCTGGGTCTGTCCGGCTGATGTTGTGAAGTACCCTGTTTGCATCAAGGAAATTGTGGTGGGTTTGTAGCCGGGATAAGTTTGCACAACCTCTCTCCTCCCCAAGTTATCTTTTATCAAGAGCAGATGATGGCCCCCCGCCTAAGTGGGTGCTTGGCCTCTCCTCCGCCTCCCCCCGTGCTTGGCCTCCCCTTTGGTGTCTCCCATTCGTGTGGCTCAAGAATAATGCAGTCATGTGACGGGTGCCTGGGGCAGGGAATCTGCTTCTCCTCTCCCCCCCTCCCCTTTTTTTTAAAATTTATATCCTGCCCTCCCCGCGAAGACAGGCTCAGGGTGGCTCACAGTCATATATATATATATAAAAATAAACATTATGGAACTATTAAAACAGTTAAAACCACAAGAAAACGCAAAGGGCTAGCAGTGCAATAAACAATGGCGGCTTTCTTTTGGGATCCAGATACGGCAGTCGCCATATTCCAGGCCCTTGCCAGGCTGTCAGAGATTGCTTTGGTGCTGATGTTAGGGCCAGGGCTACAATGTTACCAGCGGCCCCCTAATCGAAAGCCTGGTAGAAGAGCTCCGTTTTGCAGGCCCTGCAGAACTGCAGAAGGTCCCACAGGGCCCTGATGTCCTCTGGGAGCTCTTTCCACCAGTGTGGGGCTGCCACAGAAAAGGCCCTGGCCCTCGTCACCGCTAGCCTGGCTTCTCTAGGGCCCGGGAGGGCCAGACGGTGTTGGGATCCAGATCTTAGTGCCCTCTGGGGAACATGTGGCGAAAGGCGGTCCCTCAGGTAAGCAGGTCCCTGACCATTTAGGGCTTTAAAGGTCAAAACCAGCACCTTGACCTGTTGTCGTGGTGGTGGCATCCTGCCCAGTTGCACACAGTAGATCACAAACAGGAGTCCTGCTGTCAAGGCCGGCTGTTCTTTTTTCACGGCGTAGTTCATATTGATCAAATCCCGTATGCAGAAGGCACTTCCTCTTGGCCCATTTTAATCTTCTCCAGCCAACTATGCAGTCCAAGCATTTTCAGGAAAGGCCATCAGGTTGTTTCGTAGCCCAAATAAACAGGAATGTTGTGTTGTATGACACCTTACATGGAACATGTGACACCATACACTGAACATGAGTCAGCAGTGTGATGCGGTAGCTAAAAAGGCAAATGCCGTTTTGGGCTGTATCAACAGAAGTCTAGTGTCCAGGTCACGTGAAGTGATGGTAGAACTTTGCTCTGGTTAGACCTCACCTAGAGTATTGTGTTCAGGTTTGGGCAAATTTAAGAAGGGTATAGACAAACTGGAACATGTCCAGAGGAGAGCAACGAAGATGTTGAGGGGTCTGGAGACCAAGTCCTATGAGGAAAGGTTGAAGGAGCCGGGTATGTTTAGCCTGGAGAGGAGATAACTGAGAGGTGATATGAGAACCATCTTCAAGTATTTGAAGGGCTGTCGTCTAGCGGATAGTGTGGAGTTGTTTTCTGTTGCCCCAGAAGGTCAGACCAGAACCAATGGGTTGAAATTAAATCAGAAGAGTTTTTGGCTCAACATTAGGAAGAACTTCCTGGCAGTTAGAGCGGTTCCTCAGTGGAAAAGGCTTCCTCGGGAGGCGGTGGGCTTTCCTTCTTTGAAGGTTTTCAAACAGAGGCTAGATGGCCCCATCTGACAGCAATGCTGAATCAGTGAACAAGGAGGAATCCCAAGCAGAGAACAAGAATAGCTCCCCAGAGACAAAAAATAAAGGATCACCAATGCATGAAACTACAGTCTAATAGAAACATAGGATTATCACAATCACATGAAAAATAAACATAAATATTCTAAATCATTACAATAATTCCACAGGTATATTTAACACAACATAAAATGCAAACTCTATAGAATTTAAAGCCAACATAGACAATGTGACTGAATAGAAAGCTGTCAAACGACCATAAATGTGTAAAGGAGGTGCAGTGGGGGGTGGTCGAGGAGACGCCTCCGTTTGTCATCCTCTTCCCCGAATTCCAAGGAGGCGCCGGGAAGGGAACAGAAATTGCCACTTCAGTGGTTTATCTCTTCTCTCTGTGGCAACACAACCGATGATATGAGCTGTTTCGGAGCAAAACCTTTTCCAAGAGGTATAGATGTCCTCTTCCGTAAACAGTAACATCCGCAGGTGCAAGGGCCAAGAGGCAGTGACCATTGTAGGGACAGAGACGGAGCCCAGTAGCCTGAGGAGAAATCTGAATCACAGTGCAGATGGCTTGGTGCTGCTCTAGACGGACAACATTTCATTTCAAGAGGGCAGATTGTAGGAAAGAGGGACCCTTTGTGAATCCTGCTGGTAATCCTCCAGCTGTGCCTTCCTGTAGAAGAGACTGTGGGGGATGTGGCTGTTAAACCCAGTGGATGAAGAGAGAGGTCAGAGCCCCGAGCCTCTCATGGGGGCACAGATAAATGGAAGTCCAATAAAAAAGCAACCAGTCCACTCAGAGTGGGTGAGGATGAACTGGCTGAGTGAGACAAACACACATTCAGATCTATTCAGTGAAAGTACAGGGTGAGAAATGTAACGTAGAATTCCATTCTAACTGAAGAAAAGCTACGGGGACCATGCATTTGGTTTAGCAAAATCAGCGGACCCCTGCAGACGGGTGGAAGTCCCTGTGGTGTGGTGGGAGGGGAGAGGGGGTGGGGTGAGGTGTGGGGGGTGTCCCTGGGAGGTTGCTTTGGGCCCTTGCTGCTGGCCTAGCAGGACGACTGATGTGTTGTGACGGCTGGCGGGGGACGGAGCTGGGGCTGCTCTTTGGCACTCAGAATAGTCCTGAAAGAGGCCTGCGGCTCAGTTTGCCTCCTGGATTTCCTTGGCCAGTGCAGTGTGTTAGACAGCGAAGATCTGAGCAACTACTGAGGATAGAAAGCCTTTTCTTGAAAACAACAACTGGGATCTTGAAAACTGTGGATCTAAGATATGAATCCTGCCAATCACTTGCTTCATCCAAGATATTTGGGAGCATTCTGAAACAAACAGTTTATAATCTGCATGATAGTATTGCCTTAATGAGGCATTGGCCTCCGTATAGAGCATCTCCTTTTTCCCATTAGGTTTGTGTTCCCTGAACTCTGGTTGGCCCTACACCATGTCAGAAGCTTGTCTGGATAGTGGGTAAAGATGGTGGTTCTGGGGTTAATTAACACTGCCCCTAATTGTGTGTGTCCCCCCCCTGCTCTTTTCTAGATTCTTGCCTGGAAGGGGGCTTGTGATCTATCCAGAAATCGGGGACAAGCTGGACATCATCTGTCCCAAGGCAGAGCCTTCTAGACCTTACGAGTACTACAAGTTGTACCTGGTGAAGCGGGACCAGGTGGCCTCCTGCAGCACTGTCCTGGACCCTAACGTGCTGGTGACCTGCAACAAGCCCGAGCAGGAAATCCGTTTTACCATCAAGTTCCAGGAGTTCAGCCCCAACTACATGGGCCTGGAGTTCAAAAGGCACCAAGACTACTTCATCACATGTGAGTGCCCTTCCTCTTCTTCACCGCCTCGGCTTTTGGGCTTCTCTTCAGAGACCCGCCCTGGGTCTGTAAACTGCCTTTGCTTTTACCTCGGTCATATCTGCCTTCCCTTCCTAGGGGACGGCTTCCCTTCTCCGACGGGGAACACAACCGGCTGTGTTTCCGCAGGCGGATCATGTGGGCTTGGGCTTGGTCCGGGGGGCATTTCTTCCGTTGCGGAGACTGAGAGCCTGCTCTGAACGCCCGCCAAACTGGAACGCGGCTCCTGTGTTTTGTGGGGGCATTTGTGCCCTTGCTTTGTGTCCCGGGGAGCTGGTCTTGCCGGCTCAGGCTCTGTGACCAAGGAGCAGGAGTCTGGTCGGAGCAGGCCGGGGGCGGGCGGGGGGCAGGCAGGGGCGGGGGGCGCAGGATAGTTCTGAGAGCGCCTGGCCAGGGCCAGGGGAGAACCAGATTACTCTAGTCCCCACCTATTCATGGGACTCACTTGGACCAGTCTCTCTCTCTCTCTGTCTCTCTCTGTCTCTCTCTGTCTCTCTGTCTCTCTGTCTCTCTCTCTCTCTCTCTCTCTCTCTCTCTCTCTCTCTCTCTCTCTCTCTCTCTCTCTCTCTCTCAGCACTGTTTTGAGAAGAACATGGGGGGGGGAAGAGTGGGTGTTAATTTGTTTTCTCTGCTTGTCTCCCTTCAAGAGACTTGAGTGTTTTCTTCCGTCTTTGTTGTGGCTTTTTGGAGGCTTCTTGACTTCAGATAGTGTGTGTGTGTCTGGGGCCCCCAGAAGATAAAGGATACTAAGACATAGTCTGTTGTGCACCTTCCAGTGGGACCCCCCCCTCACACACACCCACACACACCCTGCAGAGGGGCCAGGGCTGGATGGAAGGCAAGCCCCCCATGGCCCCTAATTGCACCCTTGAACCGTTTGATGAGTCCGAGGAGACAGTGCGCAATTCCTGTGCTGCTTTAGGTGGCTTTTGCATGGTGAAGATTCTCTGTGCCACTTTTGTGGCTTCTGTGAATGAAGGCGGAGGCCTGCACGGGCTGGTGATGGGACTTCCCCGCAAGGGAGTCTCCGGTGCATTCTTTCAAGACTGTCTTTTCTTTCTCTCCATGCTGCACAGTCATTGGCTCTTGTGGGTGCGGTCATCACAGTTGCTGTGGCAACTTGCTGCCCCCTTTTATTCTTTATTTCACAGCTGTGCTATATATTACGGCAATTCTATTAAATTTTGAAATACATAAATGGCAATAGAACATTATACTATCATGGTTATTTTTTTCAAAAAAAAGTCATTTGGTTGTGCTACAAGGGGGAAATGATTGAAAAACGGCTCTTGCAAGGAGGAGATGAGGGCAAGAAAATAGTGCTGACGTGGACAAGACTTTTGCAGGGCAGGAAAATGTGCCCCTCCCAGGCACAGCGCCAACCCGGTTGGACTGCAGTCTCTGCAGAAAGAATGACTCAAAGGGGGTTGAGACAAGTGTATGTCTAGGATGGGGAAACCTAGAAACAGGGTGATTATGGCAGAAATCCCATGGAAGGTCCCAAAAACAAGGTGGAAAAAGTCCCCTGCTGGAGGCGGCCTTAATTAAAGTGGGAGGGATTCTTCCCTGAGAGAAGCCTGCCTGGGTCATTTCCCCGGGCGCTTTCCTACCTTTGCTGCCGAGCCTGAGCCACACAGGACTTCCCAGAGGGGTGCAGCAGGTGAGCCCTCTCTTTCCGAGGCCTGTGTGGAAAAGCTTATTCGATCAGGCCTCTCTTTCTGGGCAGGAGTCCAGCCTGCTGGCTCCAGAAGTGAAAGGGAGCGTGCCGACTGCTGACATGGGAGGCTCTTCTCTTGAAAGCTTTTGAATACGTTTGTATTGGAGCAAAAGGGACTTGGGGCTTGCTGTCTCACTGGGAGGAGTTGGGCAAGGTATTCTCTCACTCCCCCCACCCCACCCCCATGCAAATGTGGCAAAGGTCCCAACTCTGTAATGCACAAGGACCGTGTGGTGTCGCCCCAGCCCAGGTCCCCGTGGAAAGAGCTCAATGCTTCACCCCCAGGGGCATGGAGCACCAAGCTGCCTGGCTCCGGTCTGCACTGGGGCACCACTGTGACTGTGGCAGTGGCCGCTTTCCTGCTGGCACCGTCTCGTGTGTTTATTTTCACGGAAGCTGCTGCTCGGTAGGGAGGCCCCCACACACACACACTGTCGGTCCTGGTCCCAGGAACGTCTCCTGGCCCCTTTCTACCCTGCCGGGCTCTGTGGGTGTTCAGGGCACCCGGCTGCCTTGACTGCTGTTCTTCTGCTTGTCTCCCTGGGCAGCGCCTGAGCCTTCTGCTCACGGGGCAGCAGCTCTGCGGTTACTCACTGGTTGCCCCGCTGCCTGCCTGCCTGCCTGCCTGCTTGCTGCTGCCATGTGCTGCTTGCCAGTTGGCAGCCTGGAGTGCCCATGTGGCTCAAAGGCTGTAAGGCCCCCCGACCAGACGTGTTCTGGTCTTATGAAGGGCCACAGTGGAGGAGATTCTGGAGCGCGACTTCAGCAGGTGCTTTCTGTCTCTGAGGCTCTCTTTATGCTCTGCTGAAAAGGGAATAAAAAATCTGTGCTGGCAATGGCCGCACTCTCTGACTGGTATAGATTGAACAAATTGACACAAAGGGTTCATTTTCTGTTCCTCATGGGAAGGGGCCAGGGCCTGTGCCGTACAGGGAGGACCGCAGCCTCTCCCCCACCCCCGGTCAAGTCTCTGCCTTCTGAGGCTCTATTGGAGTTGAAAGAGTCTGCACATCTCCCTGTTCTTGCTCATCAGGTGGCATTGGTCTGGGCCGGCACGTGGATGTGAAGATAAAAAGCCTCAGGCCTGGGGGACCCTTTCCGGTGCCAGAAAGCAGTTGAGAAATTGTCTGCTGAGTATCGATAGCTGCCACCCACATCAGACTCTCTTGGAGCAAAAGAGGTTCTGTGGCAGCTAGAAGAAGAGAGGGCCACCCTTGCTGCGCTGATCCGCCTGCCAGCTGAGTTGCAGGGCGCGTAGGCTCGCTTCCTCTCTGGGCGGGGGCAGACGCCTCTTCACCCGCCTCTCCTGTGTCCCCCGCTGCCTCTCCTTCCGGGGAAAGGAGATTGCTTCCGTGGAAGTGATCTCGCTCTCTCTGTCTACCTCGTACTGCTTCTTAACTTATTCGTTCTAAGCAGATTACTAAAATATAAAATGCTGAAATTTGAATGGTTGTGAAAATCTATCACAAATGCATAAAATTTCATGACTAAAAGAGGTCTGCTAGTATCTTCTAATAAGAGAGATAATGTTTCCTTATTATCTGTATTTTGGAGCAAGGGAAGAATTAAAAGACTTCTAGGCTCAGAAAAGTGATTACTTTCCAATGTCACATGATACCTACGCTTCCTGCCCCACGGGCAAATACTCTACCCCAGGATGGCATCTCATGAGGCCTCCCTTGCAGAACCCTGGATTGCCAGGCTGGCCAGCAGAGAGGCTCGCCTGCACCAAGGAGCAGTCAGATAGGAGCAGTAATTGGGAAGCTCTCCAGGTGGAAGAACAGGAGCAAACTGAGTAGAACAAGCACATTATGCTCCACAGATTCTGCTGTTATAATCATACTTAAACAGACATTTCTTAATTGTTCTCATAGGTTCCTACCTGGTAACTGAATGAAGGGAGTCCAAGGAAAAACTGAGGAGCTGTTGTTGTTCAACAAATTTATCCCAATGGGAGACACGAGAAGCCTCCCTGACTAGGCCGAGGCAGCCCTCTTGGGTGTCAGAGTGCGCCATTTTAACTTTAAAGGGAAGAGCCTTCAGGGAAGCCCGAGCTTCAAGGGACGGCTGTCCCAGTTCCACTCGGAGGGCCGCTTCCCAAGACACAGTTCGGGCATGAAAAGTATCCAGCAGCACCATGCATGTTAAAACAATTTAACAGCAAATACGACTGTCAGGCTATTAGAAACAGAAGCTACAACTGTTGTCAATAAAAACAGTTGGCAAAAAAAAAAAGGTGCTTTGGCCGGGTACTTCAAAGCGAGGTGAGCAACAAGAAGGGCATAATTCCAGAGGTCAGGTGCCACCACCAAGAAAGCCCCGCCTCATGTCTGATCATCCCATGCCTCCAATGGTCCAGTTCGGGATTCTGTAGATGGAACATAAGAACTAAAGAAGAGCTGGATCCCAAGGACTTCCCTGTTTTATCGGTCCAGGTTCCAGCCCCGAATAGACCTTGCACGGCCACGTTGGAGTTAAACAGGGTGGTGGTGGCTGGGATATCCCGAGCCCCAGATTAATAGAAGAAACCACAGAGGGTATTTGATGCCACTGTAATCAATCTTTTAACATGAACTGCACTGACCAAGCTAATGTCTGTTCAAACCAAACCCTTCTGTATTTAAAATAGGAGACCTCCTCAGTATCACTGCCATGAATTGTCCACTTGTGGTGGTGTCCATGGGATTTCCCCCCAAAAGCAACTGTCTTGGATTTTTGATAGTTAACTATCAAGTGTTCTTCCTGACGATAAAAGACAAAGTCCTCGTGTGGTTGTTGTTTTTGCATCTTCAGCAAAAAAGTAGGATAGAAACTTTAATGTTAGTAATGGATGGAGAATAAGAGTCCTGGGCAGAGACAGCCAAATCATGTCATTGATGGAGGAAGGGGCCAGCCGGCAGCCCCCCCCCCGGACACACTCTCTGCTAGAGGGAAGTTACATTGGAAAGCTGTTCATCAAGCTCACAGTGATTTGTATAGCCAAGGAGTAGAGACGTGTGCTCCGATACGCCCGATCTGAATGCATACCCCAGACAATACCGATAGGGTATCCAGAGTGGTATTCAAGATCCGCAGGAATACTGATAGCCAGGTCTCATTTTAGCACCCCAGGCAACGGGAAGGAAGCAAGCAGGGGGAGGGGAGGCACCTCTCCCAGCCCGGGCAGAGGGCTGAATGCAGGTCTGTCTGGCTCCTCCCCCCCCCACTCAGAGGCACATCCCTGCCAGGAAGCCTGACCCTCCCCAAGGAGTGCCGGACAGTCCAGAAAAAACGCCACCTTCTGGGTGACTGCAGAGCACAGCTGTCTTGGCCCAAACCTCACTGGATGTGCTTGTTGTAACTGTATATGAAATATTTTGTTCAATAACTTTTTTCTTTACTATACAATTAGATTTGTATTTTCAGATTTATTTTTTCTTGTCAGATGAAAGTATCAAAGTATGCTGAAGTAGCAGCAGTTTGCAGCTCTCTTGCCCTTTTTTATTGGGTGCATTCCCAATTTTGCTTCTGTGCCCTAAGCAGATGATGCAGTCCTAAACAGAGTTGCACCCTTCTAAACCCATAGCACCATAAGGCATTTATACGTCTTGGTTTCATAATTACACTAAATAGTGCAATTTATGTGCTAAACTATAGATAGGCCGAGGACAGACTGGCAATTTGCCCCGGGAAGGGACCCGGGCCGACAACGATTCAATACCGGAGTAAATGGAACGTTCACACAGGCACATCTGCCTGGCATCCCCCACCCGTAGCCTATCGGTGCTCTTGCGCTTCACTGCCGGATTAAAAAAACACCTGATAAAAGCCGTCGCAAAGCCGAAAGCCCGCGTTCATCGCGCGTTTCTCCGCTTCCGGGGAGTCTGAATGCGCAGGCGAAAAGCCGGGAGCAACCCGCGTTGGGCACGAGGCAGCAGCGGTGTGATTGGCTGCACTCCACTCCACTGCCCAATGCGGTGCCAGCATTGCAGGGCAAAAAAAAAAAAAAAATCGGCAAAATGCGCTTATGCGCATGAGCGCTCATGCGCACATACACCCATACCCGAATAAATGGGGAAACGCCGAATATAGCATGCCTCCGGTGCGGCAGTCTGAACGCTCCCGCGTGCCTCCGTCCCGTATCTTCCAGCAGCGACCCCTGCTGTGTGGACGGGAAAACCCGGTATAGTTTAATCCGGGTTTTTTTTGCTACAACTGGCTACCGGGGCAAACTGCCAGTCTGTCCTCAGCCATGATACAGTTTAGATTGTTAAAGTAGTAAAATAAGGTTAGAATTGAAAAGAGACTGAATATTGAGTGTATTTCCATTTTTTTCAAACTTAACTTGTGCCCCCCAACAAAAACAGATCTTTTCCCTATAGAAATGTCTAGAAATTTTACATTTCTATGTGTCAGAATAAGTTTACTCAACATATTTATAGGGTTCATACCACAAATTTGAGAGGTCCTTGATGGTTGTGGCCCGGCCAGTATTTTAACCACCTGTTGGCTAGCATGCGGCCTGTTCCTGGAAGAGCGGTGAGAGAATTCAAGAGAATTCTGGGGAACCAGCCAGGTGACAGCGACACTAGGTGGCTGCTGGTTCCTATTCATGTGATTTCTTCCCCTCACCCCCGGGTCTGGAAGAGTCTGCCATGAAGAAGTTTGGCCCAGAGCCAGAGGAGGCTGGCCTTAGTGTAGCCCCAGAGGGTAGTGGCTGTTGTATGGAACCTGCCAGCAAGTATGACGGAGGCTGAGTTAATGAAGAATGGCTCCTTTACATTTTTGGGTTAAATCTGATTTCTCATGTTTCCCCTTTGTGTATTGTAGACCTTGAATTACAAGTGTCATTTTCATCAGATTGCTTTCACCATGACTTAAAGCACGTGCTTCCCGGAAGAGGTCCTCAGTGCCCTGCACGTTTGCCACATGGTTTATTGGTGCCCTTTAAGCTGGATTTTTGTTTCATGCTGCTTGACTCAGAAGCCAGTTTCAGTTAATTCTGAGCTTTATGAGGCACAGTTGCAAAGTTCAGACAGTCCTGTAGCCGGACATTTCACAGTGAAGGGGGCTGTATGTTGAGTGTCTGAGAGGTCTCTAAACAAGTGAAGAAATGACAGCCATGTACAAGAGGAAACTCTTCCTGGATTCCTTCTGTAAAGGAGCATCCTCGAGGAATTCAGGTTTCCAGCGTGGCCCCCCACTGTCCCCCGAGGCTTCCTGGGAGCCCATCTTGCTCTTTGAGGCACAGGCCAGAATGTGGTCGTTTACCACGGCTTCAAAGGAAGTTTTAGAACAAAGCTGGAGTCCAGGGGGGGCACCTTGAAGACCAACAAAGTTTAATTCTGGGTGTAATTTTTCGTGAGAGCTCCTACCTAGAGTGAAACTCTCCTGGCCTTCAAGGTGCCCCCACGGGACTCAGGCTTTGCCTTGTTGCTTCAGACCAACACGGCTGCCCCACCTGAACTGAAGTTTTATGTCATCTTTACAATCTGCTTCTGGCCTGAGAGCTGTTCTTTGAGACTCGTATTCGGCTTCTAAACGATTTATGTTGTTTTTATGCTTGGGGTAGATTTTTAATGTTGGATTTTTAATAGTTTAACAGTTTAATGTAATAGCTAAAAGTCAGCAACTTTTGTGATTTTTATTTTCTTATTGTGTTCTGCTTAGTAGAACATGAGCAGGCTCTCTGGAGAGCTGATATAGAAATTATGCTTGCAAGGTGACATTATCCATCTCCATCTCATTCCCTTGTAGCTCCAGGCCTGCGTTCAAATTTGTTGGTTCCTTTCAACCTCAGTCTTTAAGTTGTACGCATCTTTTTTTATATATAAATATATCCTGGTGGAGGCGGGATTTTCAAGGGACTGCCTCGGTGCAGACCTGCTATGGAAGGAAAAATGCCCCCAGCTTTTAGAAAGCTCCTCAGGTGAGTGCTCCCCCTCCCCACTGTGAGAGTGGGAGACCTTTTCCCACCCATTTGGTCACGTGAAGGAGGGGAAGAGCATATTTTCCCTGCCATCGTGGAAAGAGAACGTGTCATGAGCTGCTTCTTCTGAGGGGATGTTTTGCAGCCTGACTTTCCTCTCCCTGTGGTTAGGCCACAAGGAGCAGCGGTGTACAGGCCCAGCCCTACTGGGAATCAAGTATGGTGGGCTAAGCCGGCTAGTCCAGAGGTAGGAGCTACAGTTCAAGAAGTACCTGACACGGGCTTCCGGTCGGAGTTAAAATGGCAAGTTGACGCACTCTGCGAATTGTGCAGGGTGAACGATAGCCTCTTTTGACAGTTTGGACCTTTTTCTGGTCCAACGCAGCACTCCCCAGGCGGGGGGGTGGCAAGCAAGCAGCCAAAGTCCAAGCGGGAGTTGAGATTGGTGTGGGCAGGCTTCGGAGGAAGTCTGTTTATGCTTTGATCCCTCCCACGAAGCAGGCAGTTGCGAGACAACACTACAGGAGTTAATTGGGCTGACAATTCAGCATAAACCCGTCATCTACCGACCTCTTTACCATCAAAGTCAACAGTAAGTTAAGAAGAAGCAATGCGAAACCCCAAGATTGAACTGTAAGGTAACAAAGAACTTTTGCTTACCGGTTTGAAGACACAGAGAGATTTGAATCAAGCGGCTTAGCGTACAAAAGCATTTCTGATGTAATCCGCTTTGTTTGGAACTGAAAGAAGCTTTCTAGAACGTGAAAATAGCGAAAAAGAAACTTTTGTTTTGCATTCCTGTGGTCAGCTAGAGATAAACTGTGAGCTGTAAAAACGAAACTGATGTGAATCTGTGCTACCAAAAACAAGTTCCGGCTGAGAAAAGATGAGTTTGGGGCAAGAGAGGCATTTCAAAAGACTGAGTCACCGGAAGGAGTAGGAAGAGTTAGTGCGCTGCACAGGAAGTCAGATTTTCGGGACGGACACCAAACCGGAAGTTACAAAATTGCCTACTCTTGCCAAAAAAACATAGAGAAATTGCGCCCGCCATTTTGAGGAGGACTAATTTTTTTAAAATTGAATTTGAACTATAAAATTAAAGAGAAGAAATATATAAAGGTGGTGGTTTGACGGAACACTTAGAAGAAAACAGATTTGGTGATATTTAAAAGTTTTCAAAACGGATTTGAGGCCAAGACAAAGGGCCTCTACATCAAGTCCCAGAATGGCAGCAAAGGATAAAAAAGAATGGCAGGCAACAATAGAGGCTATGGAGAGGAGGAGGATGGAGACAGTGCAGAATCTTGGAAAACAAATGGAATTACAGACCAAACAAATGGAACTACAGATGAAACAACAAATGGAAAGGCAACTGGAGCAAATAGAACAAGTACAAGTGCAAGTACAAGAGAAGATTAAGGCAGATATGAAAGAACTGGTCCTAGCTGAAGTGGCAGAGTTTAAAAAAGATACAGAAGAAGTCAAAAAAGAAGTCCAAGGTTTAGCAGCTAAGTCGACGGAGCTAGAACAAAAAATTAAAAATACCCCCCAGGAGAACACAAGGTTAGAATCCATGATGGAGTACAGAGCTACACAAAACCACCTGAGGCTAAGAGGAATTGAGGAGGCAGAAGACCAATACATACGCGCGTTGGTAATAACAACATTGACGGCATATATTGGTGAGGATCAAGGAGATCTAGACTCAGATTTCAACTTAATTTACAGAGTAAACTCAACGTATGCTCAGAGGAAAAAATTACCCAGAGATGTCATTGTGCAGTTTGTGACAAGAAAAATGAAAGAGGATATTTTCAAGAAGCAATTCACACAACCGTTGGAAATAGACGGCAAAAAGATAATAATATTAAGAGAAATCCCAAGGGTGATGTTGCAAGTCAGAAAGAAATACAAAAAATTGGTCAACAAATTAAAGGCAATGGGAATTAGATTCAGATGGGAAATACCTCAAGAATTGTCATTTACATACAACTCAGTGAGATTCATGATTAAATCAGAAGGAGACCTGTACAGGTTTAAAGAAAACAATTTTGAAGAGTTTTTGGATATATAAATCAAGACACCATGGATTACAAATTGCTATCTTGGAATGTAAATGGACTTAATTCACCTAACAGAAGAAAATTAGTAAATCATTGGCTGGAAAAACAAAAGAGCAATATAATTTGTTTGCAGGAAACTCATATCAGAAAACAGGACTATAAATATGTGATAAATAAGAAATTGGAAGAAGAATTTTTTTCACTAGCAACTAAAAAGAAGAAAGGAACAGAGATCTGCATTAAAAAAGAATTGGAACCCAAGCAAATTTTTGTGGACAATGATGGGAGGTATATTGGAGTAGAAATAATGTTACACAGGAAAAAGACTTTGATTGTAAATCTGTATGCACCCAATGGAGCTAAAGAAAATTTTTTCAAAGATTTGACAAAGGAGATGGAACAATTAACTTATGATCAGGTAATCTTCGCAGGAGATTTTAATGGTACAGTGAACAACTTATTGGACAGACGTTCGAAAAAAGTTGGAGATGTGGCGGGGAAATTACCCAATTTTTTTAAAAAACTGATGAGACAAGAGAAACTGGAAGATGTTTGGAGAAAATGGAATCCCAAAGCAAAAGACTATACTTTTTACTCCAATAGACATGACTCTTTTTCAAGGATTGATATGATTTGGATGTCGGAGGAGTTGGCTTTGAAGACTCAAAAGATTGAAATCTTAACAAAAAACAATTCTGATCACAGCCCCTTACTTTGGATGTCGAGAGAAAAACCCAAACAATTATATTGGAAAATTAATGAGGACCTATTAGACAGAAAAACAGTTAATGAGACATTGCGTAGGGAAACGCAGAACTTTTTTGAAACAAATTTGAACAAAGGTACGGAATTACAAATTGTGTGGGATGCATATAAAGCAGTCATAAGGGGACTGCTTATTTCATTAAACACTAAAGATAGAAAGCAAAGACTGCAACAACAAAATGATTTACAGGAAAAGATCTGACAGAAAGAAAAAGAGTTAAAGAAAAAGCCAGGGAAGAAAAAGATTATAAGGGAAATTCACATGTTACAAGACCAGCTAAATGTATTGTCAAATCGAGAATTGTATTGGAATTTAAAGAAGTTACAGCAGAAATTGTTTGAGGGTGCTAATAAACCTGGAAAGTTTTTAGCATGGCAACTGAAAAATAGACGTGAAAGAAATTTTATAAACAAAATAATAGAAGACGGAAAGGATATTTGTGGACTTGAATGGCTTAAAGAGAGTCTTTTTTAATTTCTATGCCAAATTGTTTCAAAAGAAATGTATTGATTCACAGAAACTTAAGAAATATTTGGAGAATATTGAAGTACCAACATTGGGACAACAAATGAAAGAAGTGCTTAATGGTCCAATTAAAAATGAAGAAATTGTCAGTGCGATAGAAGAAGCAAAATTGGGGAAAGCTCCAGGTCCAGATGGATTTACTGCAAAATTTTACAAAAAATTAAAGAATGAGCTAACCCCAATTTTTGTACTTTTGTCAAATGAAATAAGGGAGACAAAACGGATTCCAGAGTCATGGAAAGAAGCAAATATCTCGCTTATACCCAAAGAAGGTTTAGACTTAACTAATGTGAAGAATTATAGACCAATATCCCTCCTAAATAGTGATTATAAACTGTTTGCTAAAGTAATTTCTGAAAGGCTGAAAAATTATTTGAAAGATGTTATAACAGAAGAACAAGCTGGTTTTCTACCGAATAGACAAATTAGAGACAATTTAAGAGTGGTGATAGATGCAATTGAATATTGTGATAAGCACCCTGAAAAAGAAGTTGGATTTCTCTTCTTGGATGCGGAAAAAGCTTTTGATAATTTGAACTGGGACTTCATGCTGCAAGTGATAGAGAAAATGGAAATAGGTCAATCTTTTTTAAACATGATTAGTGCAATTTATTCAGACCAAAAAGCGGCATTGAACGTTAATAAAGAAAAAACGGAATATTTTAAAGTGCGAAAAGGGACCAGACAAGGCTGCCCCCTATCTCCACTATTGTTTATATGGATATTGGAAGTATTATTGGGGAAAATAAAAGAAGACAAGAATATTAAAGGACTGACAACGAGAGGCTTCACATATAAATACAGAGCCTTTGCGGATGACGTAATGTTTATGATTCAAGATCCATTAGAGAATATACCACGACTGATGCAAAAAATTAAAGATTTTGGAGACTTGGCCGGTTTCTATGTTAACAAAAGTAAAACAAAGGTGATGTGTAAAAATATGATGAAACAGAAGCAAATGGAACTCCAGGAGAAAATCTAATGTGAAGTGGTTACAAAGACAAAGTATTTAGGGATTGAATTGACCATGAAAAATATAGATCTATTTAAAAATAATTATGAAAAAATTTGGTATAAGATTCAACAAGATATGAAAAAATGGGACACTTTGAATTTATCACTAATGGGAAGGATTGCAACAGTCAAAATGAATATTTTGCCTCGGTTAATCCAATACTACGACAAAGTAAGATACTGGATGGATGGCAGAAAGAAATATCAAAATTTGTGTGGGCAGGAAGAAAACCAAGAATTAAAATGAAAATTTTATGTGACGCAAAGAGGAGGACTTCAACTACCAAATCTTAGACTTTATTACGATGCTATCTGTTTAACGTGGATAGAACAATGGATTAACCTTGAAAATATGAAGTTGTTGGCGGTAGAAGGACATGATAACAAGTTTGGATGGCATGCATATTTATGGTATGAAAAATCAAAAATCGATAAATTTTTTAAACACCACTTTATTAGGCGATCACTGTTCGAGACTTGGATGAGATACAAAAAATTTTTTTATGAAGAACGACCACTTTGGATAGTGCCGGCAGAAGTGATCCAACCATATTCGAGACATGAAGGACTAGATTGGAAATCTTTTATAGAAAGAAATCTTTTAAAGAAATATAGAAATCTTTTAAAACCTGATGGGAAAAGTTTTGTTATGAGAGACAGAGATGATGTGGAATTTGATTATGATTGGTTGAATTATAGACAGATCCATGATTTGTTTAAAACTGATAAGAGAAAATATGGCTTTAGGGCAAAGAATAATGAAATTGAGAATATATGGGTGGAAAAGGGGGAAAAAATGATCTCAAAAATATATAAGTTTTTGCTGAAGTGGTATACAGAAGATGAAATTGTAAAAGAACAAATGATAAAATGGGCGGTAAATGTAAATAATGAAATAACTATGGCATCATGGGAATGTCTGTGGAAAAAGTCAATGAAAATTTCAACTTGTGTTAATGTTAAAGAGAATTGTTACAAAATGATGTATAGATGGTATATGACTCCAAAGAAAATTGCTAATATAAATGAGAGTATGTCTAGCAAATGTTGGAAATGTAGAAAGAAAGAGGGCTCATTTTACCATATGTGGTGGACTTGCGATAAAGCCATGAGTTATTGGTCAGGGATTCATAATGAAATACAGAAGATTTTGAAATGTACTTTTAAGAAAGATCCACAAATCTTGTTGTTAGGCCTTAAAGTGGAAGAAATAAATGTAACCAAGAGAACATTGTTATGGTACTTGGTCACAACAGCTAGAATGACTTATGCACAATTCTGGAAACAAGAAAAGATTCCTGAAATATGGGAATGGATTAAGAAGATGCTTTTTATGGCTGAAATGGACAAAATGACAAGAAAGCTTAATAACGAAGAAGATGAAGCATTTTTTGAAGAATGGAAAGATTTTAAAGACTATCTTGAGAAAAATTGGGACGTTAAAAATAGATTGATTTGCTTTGACAGTTATTAAGAAGAAAATAAGAAAAAGAATATGATTGCTAAAATGTTACCTAATTTGATAATGGAATTAATAATGAATTAGAATTTGAGTATGGTTGGCTACAATATTGTCAAATAAGGGACATTTATAAAAAAGATTGTAAAGAGTTTGGTTTTAGGGCTATGAATGATGATTTTGAGAATATATGGTTGAAAAAAGACATATTTTGTGAACGATGATTAGATAATAGCGTTTATAAGGGGGTAAGAGCATTGCGGGAAGCCTTGTACTGGGGGGAGTGGGGAGAAAAGAAAAAAGGTATGTGATATCTATAAGATAAAATTTTAACTATGTGAAACATATCCTATAATAAAATGTTGTTTTTTAAAAAAGAAGAAGTACCTGACACAGTCCAGAGGTCAGGGGTTTCAGAAAGCAGGTTGTCCAAGTCCAGTCCAGGGTTGGGGGTTCCAGATAGCAGGCATCCAAGTCCAGTCCAGGGTCAAAGGTTCCAGAGAGCAGCTAATTCGCAAGGTTGGTGGCTTGTCTCAAGCGTACTTGTTGCATCCACGTCTAGCATCTGTTCTTGGCTGGTTTTTATAGCTAAGTTTTAATAAGGTGTGCTCATAATCAGTTTACTTGGCAGTCATCCAGCAACTACTTATCTACCTTATCAGTTGACAGCTGGTATCAATCTAGGAGACACGCATTCTTTCTCCTTAACTGCAGCTCTGCATGCCACTGACATCTCTGGCATGTGGGGGAACCAGGTGATCTGGGAATTGTCTCTGGAGGCTTGTTTGTTGATTCAAAGTTGCAGGGTGTTGGATCGGTTGCAGTTGTGGACTGTGAGTCATGTGGACTGTGAGCCATGCCCCTGGCCTGGGTGTAGCTGGCTCGTCTTCGTCCGAGGCATCCTTGCTGCCACAGGTCTCAGGCTGTATAACAAAAAAATGACTTTACAGTGTGTGTGATATACTATATCTGAAAAACACACAATTCGATTTGAAATTACAAAAAAACCTTATTAACTATTCTTTAAAGATGCAGTACATTGATTTTTTTAAAATAGATTTTTATTAAGTTTTTACAATACATAAAGATGGGGAAGGGGAAAGGGGCAGGGGCACGGGAAAGAACAAAAGTAATAATTTTCTGCATATAACTTTACTTACCATTTCTTGTTGTACAGAAATAGACTGTGAGGCTTTAAAAGTTCTTAAAAGCTTCTTAATATTATGATATTAGGAAGTTCATATCTTTATATTTCTCTCTTATGCTATTATAAAATGGAGTCCATAGTCCAACAAAGTCTTCTTCCATTTGCCCCTTCAACATCGAGGTCCATTTCCACACTTTCCATAATCTTCGTTATTAGTTCATGTTCAGAAGGTATTGATGGAAGTTTCCAGTAAGATGCAAATAAAATTCTAGCTGCACAGTTACTACATGAATTATAAAATATCTTTGATTTTTATCAAAGTCCTCTGGTATACAATTCAATAAAAACAATTCTGGTTGAAAAGGTATTGAAATCTGCAAAACTATCTGTATAAAAGTCTGTACCCACAACCCAGAACTTACGCGCTCTGTCTCACATGTCCACCCCATAAGGTAAAATGAACATAAGAGAAGCCAATGTTGAATCAAGCCAATGGCCCATCTAGTCCAACACTCTGTCACACAGCGGCCAAAAATACCATGTGCCATCAGGAGGTCCAGCAGTGGGGCCAGGACACTAGAAACCCTCCCACTGCTGCCCCCTCCAGCACCAAGAATAGACTGCATCACCTGCCCCAGAGTGCATCACCTGTACCCACTTGTTTTTTATACTCCAGCAATTATTTGACATACTTTAGTACATTTTAGCTAATCTGTCTGGTGGTGTTAGATACCATCTGTAAAACATGTTTACTAGCACTTGTGATTTTATATGTTGTGGTTTTATTTAAAATTGGGTGTTTTAACATATCTTGCAAACTCTCTCTCTCTCTCTCTCTCTCTCTCTCTCTCCTGTAAGCCACCCTTGAGCCTGCCCTGGCGGGGAGGGCGGGATACAAATAAAATAAATAAAATATACAGATTCTCTTTAAGTGCCACCAATTTAGTTATTTAGTTATTCACTTTCCATAGTTTACTCCACTGTGTAAGATCAATATTATAACTTAGATTTTGCATCTGTTTCACCATATAATCTTTAACCACTTCATCTTCCATTTTCATGGAAAATACATACATTTTCTTGATCAGCTTATCATTGGATGTACATAACAACTTCTCAAATGCAGAATAAAAAACAACTTTTCGATCTTTAGCATATCTGGATTCAGTTTGGGCCCTTGCCCAACAATCCAGACTAACCCCTTGCCTTATTAATTCTAATGAGATTAAAGTTGGTTGTGAAAAGGCCTCAAGAGGTGAGACCCATCTTTGGAATTTTAGAGAATACCAAAGGTAGGATTTTTTCCCACGTTGTTAATAAGGATTTTCTTATCAGATGATTTTTAAAGTATTTCTGTCCAACTACTTCCCCATACCAAACAAAAGCATGCCACCCTATCTTTAAATCATGTCCCTCTAGGGCTAAAAATCTTTGAATTTCAAGCAGAATCCAATCTCTCATCCATACCAAGCAAGATACTCCATAATATATCTTCCAATTCGGTAAAGCAAAATCTGCCAGTTTGATGTAGTGGTTAAGTGCGCAGACTTTAATCTGGGAGAACTGGGTTTGATTCCCCACTCCTCCACTTGCACCTGCTGGATGACCTTGGGCAAGCCATAGTTCTGGCACAGCTGTTCTTGAAAAACAGCAGTTTCTGTCAGTGCTCTCTCAGCCCCACCTACCTCACAGGGTGTCTGTTGTGGGGAGGGGAAAGGAAAGGAGTTTGTAAGCCACTCTGAGACACCTTTGGGTAGTGAAGGGTGGGGTATAAATTCAATCTCTTCTTCTTTTTGTTGAGTATCCATCTTATGTAACCTTTGTGTTTCCATTTCTGCTTTTGTGTCTACTGTTTTAATTTGATGAGCTACAAATTGAATTTAAACATGTGAAGCTAAACCATAATACATGAGGTTAACCACATGAGGTTAACCACAGCAACGGATATCCCAGGTAAATCTCTGTTTCAACCCTTCATCAGGTCATAATCCTATGGTAAAGCTGCAACAAAAATTACAAGAAATTTTTTTATTGTCCATATCAACAAACAAAAACAGACATAATGCATACACATAAAATGGGGGTTACATATACTTATCTATATTATCTAGCTGTCATCTCCTGCAATGTTTACTACAGTTATTATCACCAAATAATTTTGCATAAGTATTTTGCATATTAATATGAAAATTAAATCTATGTTATCTCCTAAAATGTTCATATGACTATATTTATTTGTAATAGTCTGTCTTTTATTATTTTCTGGCATTACATTCAATAGAAATAGTTCAGGAGTAAATGGTACAGTACATTCTAATATATTTTTTAAAATTTCATGGATCCAAGGCCAATACTTTTTACCTCTATCACAAGTCCACCACATATGGAAACATGTATTGACAGACTTTTGGCATTTCCAACAATCATTTGATAGGGGCTTCTGGTTTTCAGCGCAATGCAGTTGGCTCTCAGGAATCTCTCCTGTGAAGCTGCTGGATGAACTGCTCTTTTAGCGGAGTTCAGGCTACCGGACTTCACTGAGCTCCCCAATGAGGAGCTTAGTGCAGGGGACTCGATCTGGACCCCCTGCGAGTGGCAACAAGTGGGTGAGAGTCTGGATTGTCCTGATACAGGAGCTGCTTGAGGGCATCCATGACAGCTATGGACACGAAGTTTTGACTTTAGACTTGAAAATATAAAGACGGAGTGGTGAAGAATCCCTTTCCTTCCGCCCCCTCCTTTTTTAACCAGCTAAGAAAAGAAAGGTGCTAAACTTTGCTATGGGCTAACTGAGCAGAAAGTTGGTATTTAAAAAGCCTTTTAAGAGTTTTCCAAACTTTGTAAGACCTTCATCTGGATGACAATATTCTCCATTTGTCTTCTATGAATTAAATGGATTATTATATTTTTTCTTTTTTTTATGGATAAAGCTCTACCTATTGGATCTATCACTACTTTTCTGGATTTACAGTTAAATCTATTTTTTCAAGACCCTACTGTGGATTATAATAGTTTGTTGGATAATCTTATATTTTTTATTTTCCACTTTCTGGGAGTGTTTATTTTTTCCTTCCCCTGGATTTATCTTTCCTTTATGTGGATTTTTAAAAGGTTTTCCTAATTGGTTTTTCCTTATATTTTTAACTAACACCTAGTGGATTACAACATAAGCACTTATTCTGGATCTTTTCTGAAAGACAAGAGAGAAAGGAACTTGAAGACACCTTGGAACTGACTCCTCTTTCTTCAACCCCCACCTTTTCAAAACATAAACTATAAATCCAGCAGCGGTTTTGGTTTTGTCTCTGTGTAAGCAATTACAGTTAGGTTTTGTACCATGTCTATTTATAAATGGTTGATAATTCTCTCTGAGATGCTGGGAAAGGTTTTTGGTTCTGTATACAGTTGATAATTTTCTTTGATCTACTGGGAACTACTGGGAAAACTTTTAAATTTTGTGTGACTATAACAAGAATTGTTATACTAATATAATATAATATAATATAATATATTATATTATATTATATTATATTATATTATATTATATTATATTATATTATATTATATTATATTATATTATATTATATTATATTATATTATATTATATTATAACGGTTTGACTTTATAGGTGTTTACTGGGAAAGGGACTGTGGCACTTTTAACATGGCTTGTGATTTAGACCCAAAAAAAGAAACTTCAGAGCACATCCCCTGTAGTAGCTAAATCTGTTGCTTCCAGCTTGGGACAAGTGTCATTAAAAGACTTGCAATCAATAATCCATGACTCAGTTAAATGGTTAAAGCTGAAATTACAACAGCAGTGCAATCAGCAGTTGCAGCTGCCGTGGAACCAATACAGACCAAATTAGATATTTTAATACAGAAAATGGATTCCCAGTTTGAAGAAGTGCAGAACCAACTTAAAGAAAATAAACAAGAAATCCTGGATCTAACTAAAGCAACAAACCAGATGAAAGCTAAGGCAGAGAAGATGGAACTGAAGTTACAATCAGTAAACTTCAAACAGAATTCTATGGAAGAAGATCTTATTAGGTTGCAACTGGACAAAGCTGCCTATATTTTAAGGTTTCAAAATATTCCAGAAAACAAAGATGAAAATATAAAGGCTGTTATGGTGCAAATTTTGGCCAAATATATGGGTGCAGATAATGAAGAGTAAGTACAAAATGAGATTGATGTGGCCTTCAGAATGAACTCAGCATATGCAAGAAGAAATAATCTCCTGAGAGAAGTACACGTAAGATTTCACAAAAGAGATGTGAGACATTAAATCCTTAAATGTGCAAGTGTAACTCCCCTACAAGTTGAAAATACAGAGATAAAAATCTTGAAAGAAATCCCATATAGAGTGAGAGAAAAAAGAAAAGATGGACCTAACATCTACTTCGAGAAAAAATGAAATTGCATATAGATGGCTCTTTCCAGAAGGCGTACTTTTCACCTTTAAAGGGAAAAGATACAGAATCAACTCAACATTTAAGGCAGAAGACTCACAAAGATGAAGTAGAAGTAGAGGAGAAAGAACATGGGATGATGGAAGAAGAAGATCAAGACCTACAAGGAGCAACAGGGACAACTAGAAAACCTAAAGCTACTAGGAAAACAACAAAACTGCCACCATCCCAAATAGTCACAAGATTCCAATACAGAAGTAAAGATGACACAGACACAAAACCTCAAGATGGATAGAAGAAAAATGAAGATAATTTCAGTAAATGTCAACGGTTTAAATGCACCCCCAAAAAGAAGACGGATATTGCAGCAATTGAAAAAGATTAAACTGGATAATATATGCTTACAAGGGACCCATATAAAACAATCAGACCTTGGAAATTAAAGGATTTAGAAATGGTTTCATCTCTTCTGATAAGAATAAGAAAAAAAGAGGCATAGTTACATATGTAAAAGAATATCTCCATCCTGAAATGCTTTATAGATCTTCTTCATGGTCTCTGTGCATCACGCCTCTGGGATATAATGCGCCTGCTCTGACTGGTTCCTTTTGAAAGCAAAAGGGATTTTCGTGCCTGCTCCTCTGTTGTGTGCTGGCCCCACTGTGCATGACTAAGGGACACAACAATCTTGCCAGTTCTCTTCTGACCGCTTCGGTTGGTAAAACTTTGGGCTTTTAGGCCTATTCCTCCTCTTCTTTGAAGTTTGGTGTAGTGGTTAAGTGAATGGACTCTAATCTGGGAGAACCGGGTTTGATTCCCCACTCCTCCACTTGCACCTGCTGGATGACCTTGGGCAAGTCATAGTTCTGGCACAGTTGTTCTTGGAAAAAGAGCAGTTTCTGTCAGAGCTCTCTCAGCCACAGCCACCACATGGTGTGTATGTTGTGGGGAGGGGAAGGGAAAGAAGTTTGTAAGCTGCTCTGAGACTACTTTAAGTAGTGAAGGGTGGGGTATAAATCCAATTTCTTCTTCTTCTTTCTTGGTGTTTTTCCTGTTAGTTTTTTAGTTTAAATGAAAGGATATTGTTTCTACAGATTTATTTTTTGGACTTCTTTCGAAATCTGGTCGTCTTTTTTTACAAGACCGTGTGTTTTCCCCTCCTCTGGCCTATGGCCAAGAGGTGGGGTTTCTTCAAACTGTGCCCTAAGTGCAGCAGTAAAATTGCCCCCCCAGATGGACACTAGATTTGTCTCTTGTCCCTCGGGGAACCGCACCAAGTGGACTTTTGTGCTCATTGCACGAAGTTCTCGAAGCAGATGGGAAAGAACCGAGCTGCTAGACTTCGCATTGCACTTTTGGAATTAGCGCGCTCGCTGATGTCACAGGACACTTCAGGGCATGCATCAATGTCAACTTCTGCTCTGGCATTGACGGCTGCGCTGTCCCTGATACCAGCGCATTCAGATGTTGAACACCCGATGCTAAAACGCTCGGCTTGGACATCTCAGTCCGAAGCCCATACTCCCTCTTAAAAACATAGGGAGGGCAAGGATGATCGGTGTCACGGGCTGGGCTGCAGGGCCAGGCAAGCGTGGGGGTGGTCAAAACACAGTCTGAGGTCAGAATTGGGCAACCCAACAATCACCGGGAAGAACAAGTTCAAGGTGCAAGACAGGCGGGGTAGTCAAGGGGCAGTCCAGAGTCAGGAACCAGGCAAGTCAGATAATCAGAGAAACCAAGTCCAAATCACAAACCGTTAGCGTAGTCCGAGGGTCAGAGTTCCGAGAGTCAGAAAAATCTACAAATATCCTTCATGGGGAGAATAGCTACAATAAAACTGAACATTCTACCTAGGCTTATTTTTTTATTCCAAACAATCCCAATTCTTCTAAACCAGAAATATTTTACAGAGCTAGACAAACTGATAAAACATTTTATATGGCAAAACTAGAGACCAAGAATAAAACTGAAAGCTCTGCAAGATGCCAAAGAGAGAGCTGGATTTGCATTTCCAGATTGGAAGTTATATTATAGAGCAACTTCATAACATGGTTAAGAGAATGGATTACCTTAGAAAACCCCAGGATTTTAGCACTGGAGGGACATTATTTAATGTTAGGATGGCATGCATTCATATGATATGGAAAAGCTGAGGTTCATAAATACTTTAACCAACACCTTGTTAGAAGAGCATTGTTAAAGGTATGGGAAGAAGTGAAAAGGTTTTACTATACTAAAATACCAAAATGGGTTTTACCATTAGAAGCATTTACTAACCCAAATCTATTTCAAAGAAGTGCACTGTTAAAATACGAGGATCTTCAGGATGTCAAAAATGAATTAAAATCATTAGAAGCTATTAAAAAGCAAAAAGTTGACTTAAATTGTTGGGAAAGTGTACAAATAGAATCAAGATATAACAGAGATGTTAAAAAACAGGGTTTTATTCACAAATAATAGAGATTGACAAAGTACTGAGGAAAAAATGATCAAAAAAACTTTACTTAATAATTTTGGAAAATAAAACACAAGATGAAATAATTAAAAACAGTATGGTTAAATGGGGACAAAACTTAGGTCACAATATTGATTTAGATCAATGGTTTATGGGTATGGAAAACAAATGTAAAAATTACCAAAGTAATTTCGTATAAAGAAAATATTTATAAAATGTTTTATAGATGGTATATAACTCCAGATACTCTAGCAAAGTGAAAAAATACAAAAATTGAACATTCTATACATTTATATTGGCTACAGGTCAAAATCATATGGTAAAGCTTTAACAAAAATTATAAAAATTGAGCATTTATATTGAATGCAATTATCAGAATCAGGATTACTCTCACCCAGGAACCTGGAGACATTGAAAATATTACTAATCTGGGACCCCCTATACCTTCACCCAGGAAAGAGTTGAGGGGACTAGTGCAGTACTTGCACAGGCACGTATCCTCTCTTCCCAGTTGCACTCCACCGCTCAAGTGTTAAACCAAGCTTAATATATATATAAAAAATTATTACCTGTTTGACTTCATAGGAGGCTTGGGAGGTTCCCACAAACACATTGATACATATCTGAGGAACGCTACTATTTCCCTTGACACTAAGGCCTATTCAGTGTTCCAACCGGCTCCACAAATTCAAAAGTCTTGGGTGCTAGGGGAGAACATTCTCCTGAAAAAGCCATTCCAATTCTCATAGAATCATAGAATGTTAGCGTTGGAAGGGTCATCTAGTCCAACCCCCTGCACTCTGCAGGAGCGTAGCCGAAAAATAGCCCTACAACCTGCCTGAAAGATGGTCGTCCAGCCTCCGCTTAAAAACATCCAGCAAAGGAGCATCCACCACCTCCTGAGGCAGTCAGGAAGTTTCTCCTGATATTTAGCCGGTATCGACTCCCTCGTAATTTCCACCCGTTAGATCTAGTCTTGCAATCCGGAGCAAGAGAGAATAGATCTGCTTCATCTTCTACATGACAGCCCTTCAAATACTTGAAGCCTTCTCTTTCCCAGGCTAAACATACCCAACTCTCTCAGCCTTTCCTCGTAAGACTTGGATTCAAACCCTCTCACCATCCTGGTTGCCCTCTTCTGGACACGCTTGAGCTTGTCAACATCCTTCCTAAAATGTGGTGCCCAAAATTGGACACAGGACTCCAGGTGAGTCCTGACCGTAGCAGAATAAAGTGGAACTATCACCTCCCGTGATCTGGACACAATGCTTCTGTTAAGGCATCCTAAGATTGCATTAGCTTTCTTCACAGCCACATCACACTGCAGGCTCATGTTTAGCTTGTGATCAACTAGAACACCCAGATTCCTTTGACATGTGCTGCTGTCAAGCTAAGTCTCTCCCATTCTATATCTTTGCCTTAGATTGCTTACAGGTGTTCAGATCTTAAAGGTACATGTAAGAATTACAAAAATACAGAAAAATCCATGGACATGTTTAACCCTTAGGATACATTGTTTGAAACTTGAATGTGAAATATATTGAAACTTGAATATGAAATTCAGAAAAATCTCTTCTTGAAGTAAGATTTTATGAATGTCCATTCTATTTGATTAGTTAGCCTGAACTCTGTATAAAACAGTGAACCGAATGTCATCTGGTGAATGGCCTTTTCCCAGATAGTGGGAAACCATAGGAGCTTCTTTCAATGCATTTTAATGCTTTTTTTGTGTTCCAACCGTTCCTTTAACAGTTTAATACTTGAACCAATGTAAGATTTTGGGCAGGAACAAATTGTCAAATATACAGTGAAAGTAGATGTACAGATCTTCGTGGTCTCTGTGCATCACACCTATGGGATCTAGTGTGCCTGCGCTGATCTGATCGGTGTTGTTACAAAGCTCACAAGGGGACCCCTACTGTACATGCTCAAGAGGGTGGGGCGCGGACATTCCGCCAGTTCTCTTCTGACTGCTGCACTGTTAACAGCTCTTTCGATGGTTGGTGTTTGTAAATTTTCTCCTCACATTGGGCTCTCTGAATTCTTTGGAAATGTTGTTCTTCATTTTTTCTCTGATTTTTTCTTGGACTTTTCCTCATGTGATAGGAAATCGATGAGGTTAGAACTTCCTGTGGTCTTCAGACCTTCACCCCCCCACACACCATCTCCCTTCCCTCACGTGGAAGATCCTTTTTATGGTTAAAAAGTGGGGGTGGTTCAAGAGGTGTGCTTCGTGTGGAAGTAAACTTGCCTGTGAGACTGGCACACTCTCTGTATTATTTGCTTGGGCGAAGGTCATAGGCCAGAGGCTTGTGCTTTGTGTGCAAAATTCTCAAACCAAATGAGAAAAAACAGAGCCGCGAGACTAAAGGTAGCTCTCTGGGAATCAGCCCTTGCCCCTCCTGTATCTTCGATGGCAGCGGAGCCTCCTTCTAAATCTTCTGCATCGACTTCATCTTGACCATCTATGTCGATACGAAGGCAGGAGGTACTACCACCGATGCCAAAGCCACCTCGATCGGGCAAATTGGCTTCAGATACAGGGCCAGCCCCTTCAAAGAAGCGTCCTTCAAAAACAGTTTCCTCAGTTTTGACACCGATGAAGAAACTTAAGAAGGACAAGTCGCAGAAGCATACCGCTCATAAGTCGACTGATGGGGACCCACAGAAGTCTCAGAAGTTGAGCAGCGTAGTACTCCCCAAGGGCGCTGCACTTCCAGTCGATACGCAGTCGCAGTCCACTCTGGAACTGTCTAGAATCCAATCGGAACCCCCAATAGAAATTCTGGATTCTACAACAAGGCAGCTGAACCCTCCGGTGTTGGATGTGAAGCTGACTCACCATCCTCCATCCATATTGGCTTCTGAGACTGAGGATGATTTGATATCAGAGACTCAGACTGTGGGTCCTCGCTCTCCATCAACTGCCTCCTGGGCGAGTGGTCATTCCGATCGCGACAGACGATACCAACCTCGGGATAGGTCTCACTCTCCCCGATGACCGAGGTCGCTGGGACGACTATCAGTTTCGTCATGACCGATACTATCCATCCCTCTCACCTAGGAGAAAACACTTCTCCAGATCGATCGCTGATTGGGATTCACCCTCCTGGTATCGATACGAGCCTTTGGTGTACCCTCCATATGGTCATCAACAGCATATGCCTTGCTGGTTCTCCTCAATGCCATGGCTGCCACCTAAGGGACAGGATGACTGGGACAATCGTTTTTCCCAATCCCATTCTCTGCAATGTCCACCACCGTTTGCAATGCCTTGAAAACCGCCACCATCTTCATCGCCAAGAGAAGCCCCTCTACCGCCACTGTCACCAGTGAAGCCCTCTGTACTGATACCGACCCAGGGCCCTGGGTCACATTTGGAGTCTTTGCAGGGCATGTCTGAAGGCAATCAGTCTGAGGATGAGTCAGGTCAACCATCGGAAATCCCATCTGTGGCCTTCACAGAAGGTACAATTTATTGGTGCAGTGCTGGACTCTGTGACTTGCAGTGCGTACCTTCCTGCAGACCGAGCGGCAACCCTGTCTTCTCTAGCCATGGAAGTACGGACATGGGTTTCGTCTACAGCCTTCCAGATTCAATGTCTGCTAGGTCACATGTTGGCCATCACAGCTGTGCTGCCATTAGCAAAACTACACATGAGACCACTGCAGATGTGATTCCTGCGTCGCTTCAAACCGCTCAGGATGGTACAATCCAAGCGCCTCGAGCCTCCTCTGTCTGTAAGGGAATCTCTACTGTGGTGGACAGTAACACTCAATCTTACCCAAGGTGCTCCCTTTCATCCACCGATGCCTCCCTGCGGGGGTGAGGAGCCATCTCAACAGCATAAGCGTCGGGTACCAGTGGGACACTCTCAATGCAACCAAGCATATCAACTATCTGGAACTGCTTGCAATAAAGTTGGCATTGAGCTTCTTCCAGCCCATTCTCTGGGGACATTGCGTAGCAGTTCTGATGGACAATATTACGGTACTCAGCTTCGTCAATCGTCAAGGAGGGACAGTGTCCTGGACCCTCTGTCGTCTGGCAATCAACCTGTGGGACTGGTGTGTAGTGAACAACATCTTTCCTGTGGCCACTCACATTCCAGGGACCTGCAACATGAAGGCCGACCTCCTCAGCAGGGGTCTCACACAACATCACGAGTGGGAGTGGAATTGGTCTTACCTTCGACCCCTCTTTCTAGAATGGGGCACTCCGGAAATAGATTTCTTTGCCTCCAGAAAGAACGTGAAATGCCCTTTCTTCTGCAGTCAAGCCGGGGAATGGATGCTCTCTCCCTAGGAGACGGCCTCTTCCTTCCATGGGGACAGACGTTCCTGTACATGTTCCCTCCTCTACCTCTCATGTTACGGATCATTCAGAAACTAGCCAGAATCATACCGGACTGTATCCTGGTGGTTCCATGGTGGCCCAGACAACCATGGTTCACCACTGTTTTGCGACTCACAAGAGGCAGGTACTACCACTTTCCCAGGGTGCCGGATCTCCTTCTAGTGGAGGAAGGAACGCTTCTTCACACCAAGGTGGACACCCTGAAATTGACGGCATGGCGGGTAGAGTGATAACCTTTTCTGACCATGTCTCAGAAGTTCTCCTCAACACCAGAAAGGCATTCACCCGCCTTTCTTACCACAGGAAGTGGCTCAGGTTCCTCTCCTTCCTTCAGACAGTGACTGCTTCTCCAACGTCTGTAGGTCTGGACAGAATTCTTGAATGTCTTCTGTCACTCACGGATCAGGGCCTTTCCCACTCATCTATCAAGGTCTACTTGGTGGCCATTTCTGCATACCACAATGGCCTGGAGGGCTTCTCCATCTTTTCCCATCCCATTCCCATCCCATCCAAAATTCCTCTGAGGCTTCATTCGGCTGTATCCCCCTGTAAGTGCTCCAACTGAGCTGTGGGATTTGCCATTGGTGCTCCGCCATCTCACCAGGAAGCTGTTGGAGCCAATGGCAACCTGTGACTTACAATACACAGCTTGGAAAATGGCTTTCCTAGTTGCAATTACATCGGCCAGGAGGGTCAGTGAACTGATGGCACTACGCAATGACCCACCTTATCTGGTGTTCTTGCCAAATGTAGTTCGTCTAGTACCGGACGTCTCATTCTTGCCAAAAATTGTCTCAGAGTTTCACTTGAACTCTGACATATTTCTGCCTAACTTCTTCCCACATCCTGATGGGGAAGAACAACGTCTGCTTCATTCTCTGGATGTCAAGAGGGCGTTCCTTTTCTACTTGAATAGGACTCAGCCCGCCAGAAGGGATAACAACCTGTTCATTTCTTACCCTACCGCTTCCTTAGGGTCGCGGATCTTGAGTCAACTCCTGTCCAAGTGGATTGTGGGGACAATTAGGTTGTGCTACTCCTTAGCAAAGTACTCCTTCCCTTCTCACTTGAGGACGCATTCCACCAGATTGATGGCGACCTCCACAGCTTTTCTGAAGGGCGCATTGCTGTCTTCCAAGCAGCCCTGAGCCCGTTTGCAGGGAGGGCGGGATAAAAATGGAATAATAATTCCATCTGCAGAGCTGCCACATGGTCCACGCCTACCACATTCATCAAGCACTATGCGCTAGATGTTCGGGTGCAGCATAAGGGCGATCTGGGTTGTTTGGTCCTGTCCTTGGTGGCACACTGAGTCTGACAGTGCCCACCTCCAGGTGAGCCACTGCTTTTTAATCTCCCATAGGTGTGATGAACAGAGATCATGAAGAAGATAAACAGGTTGCTTACCTGTAACTGATGATCTTTGAGTGGTCATCTGTGCAGTCACACCGCCTGCCTGTCCTTCCCCACTGCTGTCATCCTCAGTTGTTGATCTCACATAGCTTTGGTTGATAGTGGTCAGAAGGAACTGGTGGGATGTCCGCACCCTTGGGCATGCGCAGTAGGGGTTCCCACACAGGCTCAGGGCGAAGGCGCGAAAACCCCTTTGTGAGCTTTGTACAACACCGACCAGATCAGTGCAGGCGCACTGGATCCCATAGGTGGGACTGCACAGATGACCACTCGAAGATCATTAGTTACAGGTAAGCGACCTGTTTTTATTGAATAATCGTGGTTGCCACTTAATGTTTTGCTCCTTACATTCAAAAACTTGGCCCTCTATCAGTAGTTCACAGACTGAACAATTGCCACATCTATATATTCCCAACAGTAAAGCACTCCCTGTTGTACATTTTGATTTTATGTCTGATAATAATAACAATATCACCAATACTCTTTAATTTCTTCCGTCCAATTACTGCCAATTCCTCACAACTAGGTAAGTCCTTAAAAATAAGCCAGTGTTTATAGATACTTCTTTTGATCTTATGTCCCATTGGTGAGAAGCATATGCTATTCTGGTGGTAGGTTGCTTTGACTGGGCCTTCAAAAATTCAGATCTGTCAGTGTTATTCCCTTCCTCCAGTGTTTTAAAAACATGCTCAATAGGATAACCAAGTTCTTTTTAAAAACCCACACATCTTACTAACATCCTGTCTATAATCCTGCTTCCTAGTATTATTTCTTTTAAGTCTAATAAATTGACTCTTTGGAAGGCTGAATTTAAGATGTTTAAGATGGCATGAGTCAAATTGAAGGAGGGAATTGCAGTCACTGGGTTTTTTTATAACCTTTTACTGCCAACTGACCGTCATTTTTGTATACTGTGACATTTAAAAAGTTAATAGTATTAGAGTCAACAACAACAACCTTTTATTGGCATACGATAATGAAACAATAGTATTAGAGTCACTAGTAATGAAGAACTTAATGGCTGGGTATAGTGTGTTAAACCACCTACCAAAATCATCAATATTTCCAGAATTCTTCAAAAGCAATCATCAATATAATGAAAATAATGTATGATATCCTGAAAAAAAGGATGGACTTCTTGATCGTATAAAATGCTTTTTCAGATTCATCCTTGAATACTGTGGGAACACCAGGGATGCACGGGGGGAGCCCATGAGGACTCCTCTGACCTTATAGAAAAGTTCTTGATCATATTTAAAATAATTGTCTTCTAAATCAATATCTAATAAGTCCAAAAGGAAATGTGTGGGAGGATGTCATCTGTCCCGTCTGCTGTTGAGAACTCTCCACTGCCAAGTGTGCCCGATCCTGAGGTACGTTTGTGTACCGAGCATTGACGTCCATGCACTTTTCAGAAGGGTCCGTATTGTCAATGATTTTATTTTATTTATTTATTATTTATTTATATCCGTCTTGCATAGTTGACTAATGTTTTGATTATGCCTCTTTTTTGCCGAGGGTGGTGATTGGAGTTTTTGTGTAAATAACGGTATGTGTGACTTTGTTTTCTGTAGACCTTGTGATCTAACTGAAGGTTTGCTTTGTGGATGACCATGATATCTAGGAATGGGAGTTTACCCTTGACTTCTTTTTCCATGGTGAATCTTATGTTGGGGTGGATGTTGTTGAGGTGGTCTAAAAACTCCATCAATTCTACTTCTCCATGGCTCCAAATGGTAAAGGTATCATCTACGTACCGGAACCAGACTGTTGGTTTGTGGGGTGCAGATTCTAAAGTTGTTTTTTCAAAATGTTCCATGTAGAAGTTTGCTATAACTGGGCTGAGAGGGCTTCCCATGGCAACCCCATCCATCCGTTCATAGAATTCGTTATCTCATTCGAAGTACCTGGTTGTCAAACAATGGTGGAATAAGGCTGTTATGTCATCTGGAAAAATCTGATTAACAAGCGCGAGAGTGTCTTTTACTGGAATCTTGGTAAAAAGAGATACCACATCAAAACTGACGAGCATGTCCTGTGGGGTTAAGTTTCAGAGAACTGATTTTATTGATGAAGTGTCGTGAATCTTTGATGTATGTTGTGGTTTTTCCGATGTGGTTCTGTAGAAGACTGCCCAGGTATTCACTCCTTAAAAGCTAAAATGACTACACTTGAGGCTCTGGTCCCATTAACAGAAGACAAAAGTTACTGGAAAATCCAACAGTGCTAGGAAAAGTTGAAAACAGCAGGGAAAGAGAGCCCACCATGAGATGGACGGACTCCACCAAGGAAGCCACCAGGAGGGCCCTCCATTGGCAAGTCCTGAGAAGGGCTGTTAACAACAGGATGTTTTGGAGGACATTAAAACATCGGGTTGCCATAAGTTGGAAGTAATGATGTCACTTAACACACACACAGCTGTGTGTCAGATCCTGCAGATAAACTACTCAAGCCAGTTTCTCAGCCCAGGGAGATTTTTTTACATATATTACAGTGCAAGTACAACATCTCTTAATTACGGGGGGGCGGCATTTTTTTCATATGTGGATGTGTGAGTGTGTGTGCCCCTGGGAGTCATGGCGACCTCTGGTGACTGAGCCCTACTGGGGGCCTGGAGGATATTCGGAGAGGTGGCTGAATGAAGCCTGCCCCCGCCTCCCGCCTGCTGGTCTTCCAGGGAGGTCTCCCCTCCAAGCGCTTGCTGGTGTCAGCCCTGCTCAGCCTCCACGATCTGATGGGATTGGGGTTGCCTTGGGGCTCTCCAGGGCAGGGCAGCATCTGTCAGTTTCATAAATACTTGCGCACTCACACATCTCACATCAGCTGCGCACAAAAAGGGTGCTGATTTTTTTTTCAAATCTCTCTCCCACACACACCAACACCAGTTCCCTGTATTACTCTATACCTGTCCCTCTTCTTGTACCTGGAGTCCTGTCAGAGTGGACGGTAATTCCTAAACTCACTGGCTGAGAGAGATTTTTGCCCCTTCCTCCCCTGCCCACAAATTCTCTTGTAAACCTTGCTCCGGCAGGCAACTAAAGAAATGCTTCTGATCTGAAGTTGTGCTTGAGGGCTGGGGGGGGAGAGGGGGGAGCAGGGGCAGGAGCACATCGCAGCATGGACTGCTGAGAGACAAAAACATTGCACCAGTCGTCACGTGCTGCTTGGGGGGCAGAGTCTGTCGCCTGATGGTGGTTGTGGAGGAGGAAGGAAGCCGGGGGCAGGGCTACAGGTCCTGGTCCAGAAAGGCCTTTTTTGTGCGTTTCAGTGGCTCTGTTGTTGCCTGTCTCCGCACTCCAAGCCTCCATCAAACCTTGAACTGCTGGCAGAGATCGGAGACTGGGGGTGGAGACCGTCAAAGACCAACGAAATCCTGAGCGGCCCTTTCACCTGGGCTTGGTTAAAGCTAACATACGGCCTCCTCCTCCTCTGTACAAACATGGGCAGGGTGGTCCCAATGCAGATGTTGGCTTCAGTTGCAATTGAATACAGAAGAAACAGCTTGTACCAAGAACTTTCTGCCTGTTGTCTTTCTTCTCTGTATTGTACAAAATAGAACTGTCCTGTTTCATTCCTGCGTTGTGATGCACCATCTCTCTTGTGGGGAATAGAGGCTCCTTCCTCTACATCCAAGGCTGTGTGATGGAGACCTGGGTGAGGGGGGCCGAGATGGTCACTCTGAAAGAACTAACTCCCCTGGGGTACTTGGTCTTCCATATACCCTGGACAAAAGGACAGGTGGGGTGGAGTGGGGATATTCAAGAGTCTTTCTCCTTCAGGCCACTCCGGCATTGATTGTTTTGGCCTAGTGTGGGACTATCAAGAGACTTTGGCTTCTGGCTGGTATACCAACCACCAAATGCACCAGTGGATACTCCGTCGGACCTGTTGGAGGTAGTATTGGGCTGGGCTCTGAAGTTCATCAGACTAATTGTCCTGGGGGACTTCGGAGTCCATGCTGATGATGCTACCTCCTCATAGACCACAGACGGAGCATCTTCCATGGTAGCACTGGGACACTGTCAGTTTGTATCAGGCCTCACACACCAGGTGGGCCGTGCACTGGCTTTGATCTTCAGGATGGGGATAATGGTGGATCTGGATATTATTGATGCAGTGCCCTGGCCAGTCCCCTTTGCCCTGAAGGCTCATCGGAGCATCCCGGCCCCTCCCTGCTTGGGTGATGAGCTGATGTAGGCTCACCTGCAGAGTCTTAGGGATCCAGTTGGTTTCTGGGATGCTCTGCAGGACCTGATGCCCCCTGGTGACTCATTAGGTGTGCTGGTAGAGGACGGCATAGCCGTCTCTCTGAAGCCATTAACGAAATCGCCCCCCGACATCCTCTCTGCCCCGATCCAAGTTGGCCCTGTGGTAGACCATGGAGCTAAGGAGGAGGCAGCGGGAACTGAGGCGACTAGAGCAGGCGTGGAGGCGGGCTCATGGTGAGGCTACAAGAACATCTTGTAGGATTTTTATGAAATTAGGGCCGCAAAGCAGAGATTCTCCACAGTTCCCGTTGCATCTACTAGCTCTCGTCCAGCTCAATTATTTAGGGTAATTAGGTCTCTAACCTCCCTCTCTAACATAAAAAGTTAGGAATTTAGCAATTTGCTGTGGGGCCTTTGCGAGCTATTTTGTGGATAAGATTTTGTTGCTTCGCCAGAACCTTCCTGCCAATATTGATACAGTATGTGAATGGGAACTCAGGCCCAGTTCTGGTCCACTTCAGCCGACTCTCCCATGATGAGATTGACAGGATCCTTAATGCTGTGAAGCCCTCCACTCTGGAGCAGGCCTCCTGGGCCCCATGCCCATCATGGGTGGTGAAGACCAGAGGTGATGGGATACTGGCCCCCTTGGCGGATATTATACACTTATCTCTGAGTTCAGGAACCTTCCCAGGGGCCTTAAAGGAAGCAGTGGTGAAGCCACTCTTGAAAAAGAATCTCTGGATCCTACTAATCCAGCCAACTGCATCCCAGTTTCAAATCTTCCGTTCCCAGGTAAGGTAGTTGAGAGAGCTGCAGCAGAAGAGCTTCAGGCTTTCCTGGAAGACACTTCCCTCCTGGACCCATTCCAGTCTGGCTTCTGCCCTGGCTATGGGATGGAGACGGCTTTGGTCACCCTTACCTGGACTGGGGCAGGTCAGCGCTGCTGTGGCCATTAGGTCTGAGGGCGGCATTTGACACAGTCAGCTACGATCTGATGGCTCAGCACCTCGCTGATGCGGGGATACGTGGGACAGCCTTGAAGTGGTTTGTCTCATTTCCCCACGGTCAGGGACAGAGGGTGGTGCTTGGGGAGGGGGTCTCACCACAATACCCTTTGGTATTTTCTTTTTGCTTGTTTATTTTTGCGTGTGTGTGCACACAGGCTCATGCCTGGAAGTCATGTCGAGTTCTGGTGACTCCTCCTGGGGCATGGAGGATGTTCAGAGAAGTGGCTCGATCGCCTGCCTCTGGCCTCCCTGCCCTGGTATTCTCTGGAGGTCTCCCATCTAAGTCCTTGCCAGGGTCAGCCCTGCTTAGCTTCTGGAATCTGATGGGATCAGACTTGCCTGGGCTGTCCAGGTCAGGGCATGGTACCCTCCTGTATGTGGGGTCCCTTGGGGCAGTCCTTTCCCCAGTGTCATTTAACATCTGTATGTGCCCCCTGACCCAGATGCTCTGGAGCTTTGGGCTGGGTTGTCACCAGTATGCTGATGGCACCCAACTGTATCTGCTGATGGATGCCTAGCCAAACGCCAGCCCAGATATTTTAGCCAAGGGTTTGAAGGTTGTGGTTGGCTGGTTAAAGCAGAGTCGGTTGCAATTAAACCCATTGAAGACAGAGATCCTATATATGGGCTGGGGGGATGTCAGGATGGGGATCCTGGCTCTTGAAAATGTGCCACTGACCTTAACACTGGCAGTCAAGAGACTGGGTGTGATTTTGGATGCCTCTCTTTCAATAGAGGTCCAGGTCAGAAATGTTGCTTAGACTGGCTTTTTTCCACCCTACGGCAGGTCAAGCAACTGTTCCCCCCCTATCCAAACAGTGATCCATGCAACAGTCACCTCCAGGCTGGACAACTGTAATTCGCTCTATCCTGGGCTACACGTGAGGTTGACCTGGAAACTCCATGTAGCGGTGCATGCTTTCACTGGAACACCTTTAAGAGCACACAGTCAACCAGTACTCCACCAACTGCACTGGCTCCATGTAGGGTACGGGATCAAGTTCAAGGTGCTGATTCTAACTTTTAAAGCCCTTTGCAGTCTGGGACCCACATATTTATGGGACAGTCTCTCCTGATATGTCCCCCAGAGAGTGAGTGTTACACTCAAGGGTTCTGATGACTCCTGGTGATCCCTGGCCTGAAAGACACCCGCTTGGCTTCAACTGGAGGCCGTTCTCGGCTCTGGCACCGGCTTGGTGGACCACTCTGCTAAGCAAGATCTGGGCCCTGCCGCATCTAATGCAGTTTCATAGGGCTTGTGAAACGGAGATATTCATTCCACCAGGTCTGTGGCTGAGGTGGCTCGATTACTGTAACTCACTCTCTGTGGGCTTACCCTTGAGGCTGGTTGGGAGACTCCAGCTAGTGCAAAGTGTGGTGGCACGCCTGCTGACTGTGACTTCTGTGCAGCCGGTGCTACACCAACTGTACTGGCTACAGATTGAGTACCGGATCAATTTCAGAGTGCTGGTATTGACCTTCAGAGCCCTATGTGGCCTGGGACCGGCATATCTGAGGGACCACCTCTCCCCATGTGTGCCCCGGAGAGCCTTATACTTGGTAACCAGCATTTGCTGGTTGTCTCTGGCCCAAAGGGCGTCCACTTAGGCTTGACCAGGGCCAGGGCTTTTTCTACCAGGCCTTTTGATGGGGTGGCGTGCACCCAATTATTCAGCCTCCCTTGCTGAAGTTCTCCATCTTTATATGGCCCAGACTAAGAAAATCCACAGTTTCTGGGCTACAGCCTAGCTGTTGCAATCATTTGAGACCATTACACTTCTGTATTTATAGTGCTACCTGTTTTAAAGTATTGTGCTTTTGTTTTGTTTTAACTATTTAATCATTATGATTGTTTTCATGACTTTGTAAAAGTGCTGGTGCAATCCACCCTTAGCCCGCTTGCGGGGAAGGTGGAGTATAAGTAGAAAGAAATGAATCTGCATTGACCTGCCCTTGCTCTGGTAGTCCGTCTGTTAATTACCATCCTAACACCCACGGTCACACTTGAAGTACAATCTCCTCTGAGAGGTGATGCACTAACTGTATCAAATCTTTGATCATCATCTGATTAATTTTAAAATTGTTGTTATGCATTGGATTTTATTATGCAAATAGCCTGATACCCATGCTTTGCTACGGTATTTACGTTCTGTAAATCCAGTTATAGTCCTGATGATGTGAAGTTTGAAATGTGACATTTGTTGTAGGAATTCTAATGGAGAAGATTGTAGTGTAAACAATGATGTGAGACATACGTACTTTTTTTCTCTCTCTACTGAAGGGCCTCTCTCTAGTCCACATTGGTGGTTCTGCCCTCAGGCGCCGGGATCACCAGGCTGCTTGGTGAGCTCACTCTGGAGCAGGCCACACAGAACCGTCCATTTAAGAAGCAGTCATCTGTTAAGTCAATTCCTGCCACCCTCAGTGTCTGGCCTTGGGACTTTCCAGTGCTCATAGCCAATGCTCCCTCTAAGCTGTGGAGTCTTGTGAGCAAAAATTCTCGTTTGTGAGCTCCTGGCATTAAAGTTGTGAGCAAGCGATTTGGCTACTGCATAAAATTAGTTTGCTCTGGAGCCATCCTTCCTGAGCTAGGACAAAAATGTGTGAGCTGGAGGCTAAAAAACTGTGAGCTAGCTCACACTAACTCAGCTTAGAGGGAACACTGGTCATAGCAAAGCAGATTTTGCGGGGGAACTGCAGCCTCTTAAACTTGAAGGGGTTTGCTGATGGTATGAGTGGCATGCGTGGTATGAACACTGACTCACCCTGAGCACTGCCAGTGAGCAGTGTGGCCTTGATGATGTTCCTGTGCAGGGCCTAAACTTGCAGTCTGGTGCCATTGCAGAGTTTGGATGGGTTGAGGTTCCACAGCAGCATCACTGGAGCCCCCACTTTGAGGAGAAGCTTGTGGGCTGGGAAGCCAGGAAGCTTGAGGGTGTTGAGGAACTCTACAGGTTAGTGGACCATGTTGTCCATTTGCACCACTAAGTCCACAGATCTGTCCTCCATTTCTGCCCCCCTGAAGGAGTTAAGTAGCGTTTCATTAATGATGGTAGCCCTGTCATACTTGGGGGTCAGAATAGCATGCTTGCACAGGCTGTCCGTGGGCTTCTCTATGGTACTGGCAATATCAGGGTAGATCCTGGCTGTTAGTTCTGGTAGGGTCCTCCCTACTGAGGCCAGGCAGTTTTCAGTTGGACTGGGGATACTCTCTGTCCCCTGTTTTCAGTAGGAGTTCAGAGAATTCCCCAGTGGACACATCACCTCTCAGGCGCGGACTCATGTTCATCCGTAGTGAGAGTTTCCTAATGAGTGGCCACAGGTACGATGCCTTGACACACACGTTCACTTCATCAGCACGAGTTCCCCTTGGCACTGCTGGCAGAGTCTGCTGGAAGTCTCCAGCCAGCAGCACAGTGACTCCCCCGATCACTCCATCGTTGCCCCTGGTGTCTTTGGGGGTTCTGCTCCATGCCTCAGAACACCCCTTGTGTGCCATGGTGCTCTCATCCCAAAGAATGAGTTTGCAGTCCCACAGCATTTGGGCCATGTTGCTTTGTTTTGAGATGCTGCACGGGGTGTCTCTGCATGGATGACGTTGAGAGGCAGCTTGAAGGCTGTGCGGGCCATCTTGCCTCCCTCCAGTAGTGTAGCAGCGATGCCAAGGCGATGCCATGATCACTCCCTTACCTTTGCCAGGAGCAAATTGAGAAGGAAGGTCTTTCCTGTCCCACCAGGAGCATCCAGAAAAAACATCTAATCAGCCCCTGATTTAATGCTGCTTAGGACCTGCCGATAGACAGCAAGCTGCTCATCTGTTAATGAATCCTCGTTATTCAACACCACTTGTGCCAAGGTGTAAGTGTCATAGTCGGCCTCCCTCGGGTAGTCCCTGTTCCTCAGGACTCCTCCAGATCTTGTGAGCTGAGGCAGGCTGCGCTGCTGCAAGCCCCATTGTCCCCAAGCCCATCCTGTGTCCTCGGTCGTGCATCGTCTGCTGGGCACTGTGTGGCAGCTCCCTCTCCACCTGCCGTGAGATGTCCTCTGCGACACTGTCCTTTTATTTCTGCCAAAGACTCAGAGAATCAGGCAGTTGACAGAAGACCAACGTTACCGTGAAGAGTTCCCGCAGCTTGAAGGGAGAATCACACCGGGCAGTTTCCTCCAAGGTAGCATCCCAGTGCTTGTCATCCTCCAGCAGACCTCATGCCTTGCATGTAGCCTGGAATGTGGGATGTAGGATACTGTTCACTGTCTTCAGATCTGAAAAGGATGTGGGCCTCAGACCTCACATAGCAGCAGGTGGAGGTGATAACACTTGGTGTTTTTTGGGTGGATGCTGTACACCCTTCCCAGTGCATGGTCCTTCTTCACTCCTGGCCAGCCACTGACATCCTTCCCCTGCTTCCTTCTCATAAACTTGTTATTCTTCCACAAAAAGTAAGAAGGGACCTCAGAGTACATGAGGGTTCTTGCAAAGTAGTCAGTTTTGCATAGCTCAAAGCCAATGTTGTTGTATCAGGAGGGTTGCTGAGTTTCTTGGTCAAGTTGTTGGAAGTGAAGTATACACGCTGACCATTCTCGAGGTGAACAGTGAGATGGAAGACAGTGGGATTACTTTTCATGAATGGGGAATGTCAGGATCCTCCAAACCACCTCAGAGCTGCTGATCTACCAGCCATTCCCATACAACTTCACCTCACCCCTTTCATTTCTCTAGTCAATGCCCTTGTTAAAGTACTTGCAAATGTACTTGATGGACTTGACCAAGTTGCATAATTCCGTATTGATGTGAACATCAAAGGTACAGAACAGGTCAGGGTTGTAGGGCACCACTCAATGGATATCTGTCAGAGCCCCTGGAGAAATCAGTTGTCAGGTTTGAAATCAAGTAGATCCAGTCATTCTTGCACAAAGAAAGGTTTTATTGGATTATCTTGCTAAAACCCACAGTAGGAGGTCATTGTCAGGAATGGGGGGCGAAGCAAAGCAAGCTAACTTATAGTGTGATGCAATGAAGCGCCTAGCAAATGAAACTTGTGCACTCGCGCGGGAACTCCCGGCGGGAGAAATACTTCATGAACGGGAGACTACTCCCCCTCCCCTTGCCTTCCCAGGACTGGAAAATTCTCAGCGAAACAAGAATAGTCCAAAGCCTACATTCAAGGCCACCGTGATAAGGAAAAGCGGCAGGGAAGAAGCTCTCACGTTTCTGCCTGCATAGCTACGCAAGCGCAAAGCAGGGTAGGGAACATAAAACAATGGATTCAGTGAGAAACATCAAAGGCATTTTCTGACATTCTGCCCTTCCCAAAATACCACCCACCCACCACTCAGGAAGGAGAGAACGAGGGGCCCCCAGGTTTATTTGGGTATCGAGTGTGAAATTCTTTCAGGTGATCAGGTGCATTAATATCAGACACTTTCACCCACTCCCTGTGTTGGGGCCCGAAGTGTACCCATTCAACAAGGTACAGGAGTTGTCCACGGAGAATCTTAGAGTCCAAAATGTCAGCAATTTCGTAGTGCTCCTCATCGTCAACCATCAAAGGAGGGGGAGGTGCTGGAAGCGCAGCTTGCCATTTAGTCGGGGGTAACGCAGGTTTGAGGAGGCTGTAATGGAAAATTGGATGTATTGCTTTAAGAGATTTAGGCAAATCTAGTTGTACAGTTACTTGATTTATACATCTCAACACTTTGAAAGGACCAATATATTTCCAAGCAAGTTTCCGGGACTGTTGCGCTAATCTTAGGTTCTTGGTTGAAAGGTAGACCGAGTCTCCCGGTTGCAGTTTCCAGCCACCCGCCCTCTTTTTGTCTGCTTGCATTTTGTACTGTGCCTTGGCCTCATTCAATGTTTCAACAATTAGGGGCCAAGAGTCCCGGAAAGTTTTACACCATGCTGAGGCTTCCCCAACAGTCTCACCGGGCTTCAAAAAGGGAAGAGGGGGGCTGTCATAACCCATGGCAGCTTTGAAGGGGGACATCTTCGTTGAAGCGTGCCATGAGTTGTTGTACGCAAACTCCGCCAATGGTAATAAATCTACCCAATTGTCTTGTTGATAGTTAGAGAAACATCTTAAGTATTGTTCTAAAGTCTGGTTTACTCTCTCCGTTTGCCCGTCGGTTTCAGGGTGATAGGCAGTACTGAGGGCACGTTCAATACCCATTAGAGTCATTAACTCTGACCACAACTTTGAAACAAATTGAACCCCCTGTCGGAGATTATCTTGAGTGGTAACGTATGTAGCCTGGCAATGTGTTGGAGGAAGGCTTTGGCCAAGACTTTGGCTGTTGGCAGACTGGGGAACGGTATAAAGTGAGCTTGCTTAGAGAATAAATCCACTACCACCCAAATGACCGTCATATGTCTAGAGGGGGGAAGATCTGTGATAAAGTCCATAGAGATTACTTCCCAGGGTCGGCTCGGGGTGGGTAGAGGCTGTAAAAGACCTGGAGGTTTTCCTGGTCTGGCTTTGCAACGATTGCACGTCGGACAGGATTGTATATAAAGGGATAAATCCTGTTTCATCCGGGGCCACCAGAAGCCACGTTGCAGCAGTCGAAAGGATTTTACATATCCAAAGTGCCCCGCAGATTTTGAGTCATGGACTGTCTGCAACATCTGGGACCGGGTAGCTTCGGGGACAAAAATTTTATTTCCCCTGTACCAGCAGCCGTTCGGACCACATTTCACATCATCCCTGGCTTGTAACTCACTTGTTTCTTGTGTGGTGATGTCAGTGGCAAATTGTTTTTCCCAGGTTAATGCCTGGATGGGATTCAATTGTGCTCGTTTGGTTTTACGGGTTACAACTGCTCCAACCAATTGTTCAGGGGTGAACATAGACTCTCGTATTTCTGTCCTCTTACAGAGGTGTTGGGGAAGGCGAGAGAGAGCATCTGCCAGATGATTGGCTTTACCTGGGAAATGGTGAAGGGTGAATTGAAATTTAGAGAAAAACTCAGCCCACCGGAATTGTTTTGCATTTAGATTCCGGGGTTTCCGCAGTACCTCCAGATTTTTGTGATCAGTCCAGATTTCAAAAGGTACTTGGGACCCTTCTAACCAGTGTCTCCAGGTGATCAATGCTAAACGTATAGACGCTGCTTCTTTAACCCAAATGGGCCAAAATCTCTCCGTATCATTGAATTTTTTGGACACATAAGCAAGGGGTTGTAGTTGCCCCTGAACATTCTCTTGCAAAATCACCCCACCCATAGCGGTATCCGACGCGTCAACTTGGACCACAAACTTTTTTCTTTCATCGGGGTGTGCTAGTATGGGTTCAGACGTGAATAACTGTTTTAGTTGTTCAAAAGCTTCCTGACACTGGGGGTCCAGTTCAAAGGGGCCCCTGGCATGGAAGCCTTAGAACCCCTCCCCTTAGTCGTTAGCAGTTCCGTGAGGGGGAGGGCTACTTGGGCAAAGTGTGGCAGGAATTGACGGTAAAAGTTGGCGAAACCGAGGAAACTTTGGAGCTGCCGCCTGATTTTGGGGGGCTCCCACATCAATACATCCTGGACCTTCTTTGGGTCCATTTCTAACCCCGCGGAGGATATGCGGTACCCCAAAAAGTCAATGCACTCCTGGTGGAATTCACATTTTGACAGTTTGACAAACAGTTTGTGTTCTAATAGCGTTTCCAATACTTTTCGCATAAGGGCAGTGTGAGATTCTTGATCCGGGGTATAGACCAAGATATCATCCAAATAAACAACCACCCCCTTGAATAGATAGGGGTGTAACACTTCATTGATTAAATTCATGAAGACCCCTGGTGCCCCCTGTAAACCGAAGGGCATAACCCGATATTCAGATTGCCCCAGCGGGGTATTAAATGCAGTCTTGTATTCATCCCCTGTCTGATACGGACCCGAAAATAGGCATCTCGTAAATCCAGTTTAGAAAACACTTTCCCCTTTGCCACCTCTGCCAATAAGTCTTTGATGAGGGGCATTGGGTAGGCATTAGTTGCAGACACTGCGTTCAGTCCCCTGTAATCCGTGCAGAGTCTGAGCCCCCCATCTTTTTTTTTACAAAACAATACAGGTGCTGCAAAAGGAGATGATGCTGGCCTAATAAATCCACGGGCCAGATTCTTATCGATAAAGCGGCGTAGTTCCTCCTTTTCAATGGGACTCATGGCATAAATTTTCCCTTTTGGTAGTTTCTGGCCCGGAAGGATTTCAATCGCACAGTCGGAGTTACGGTGGGGGTAGTTCATCAGCTTCCTCCTCCTCAAAAACCCTGGTTACATACCGGTAATCCTTAGGGATGCGGTTAAGGTCCTCCGTGGCTAAACAAGCTCGTGGAGGTTCATTGCATGGGGTTTTTCCCCACCCTGGGTCCCATTGGTGTTCTGTACATTTCGGGGAGATAAACTGTACGCTCCCTTCCTCCCATAGAATGTAAGGATCATGTCCATGTAACCAAGGGCTACCCAATACTAAGGGAAACTGGGCTTGAGGGGCTATTACGAACGAGCGTAGCTCCCAGTGGTCACCAATGCCTACTCTTAAAGGAACAGTCTCAAATCGGCATGGTTCCTTCATTGGAGACCCATCCATTTGCGTGAAAGTTATCGGGTCTTTCAAATTGACCACGGTTGCCTCCAACCCCATAACCATAGACGGGTTTATCAGGTCCCTCCCGCACCCTGAGTCAATGAGGGCTCGAACCCGAATATGGGTCATCATTGCTGGGTTCATCACCAGAACAGTCACAAAGAAGAGAGAGGGGTAATTGCTCACCAGTTTGGGCACCTCAGGTACTGGGTCCTGCTGTGTAGCGCCATTCACAAACAGGACCAATTCGTTTCCCTGCATCTCACTCTCCTCCTCCAGCATCATGGTATCTGCTTGGTCGGGGCTAGCAAAAAGAGCCCGTGTGTTGCGTGGTTTCGCTGTACCTTTCCTTGGGGTAGGGGCTGTCCACCTTCTGGGCTCTTCTTGTGGTAGAGCTCTATTGGGATCGCTTTTCGGGCAGGATGCGGCGAAGTGCCCCTTCTCCCCACACCGCAGGCAGAGGCCCTGTCGCATACGCTGATCTCTCATCCCACTTGGGGTGGATGTTAGTTTGGGTCTGGCCTGGCCTGCCGCGAGACTCGGACGGTTGTTGCCCAGAGATAGATCCAGTTTCATAACACGTAAGCGACTTTCCGCTTTTTCGGCTTCCTCCATCCAACCCTGGAGGGTGCGAGGTTGCTGAGAGCTGAGGACATTATTGCGGACGTCTACAGCTAGTCCCATTCGATATTGTTGAGCCAAAACCGCATCGGTCCAGTCCCGAATTTTCACTGCGTGCCTTTGAAACTCCCTTGAATACTCCCGCACGGAGAGTTTGCCTTGTCTGAACGTGCGAAGGAAGGCTTCAGCTTTTGGGCCGCCCCGGGTCCTCGAAACGGTTTCTCAAGGCCCACATGAAGTCATCCACATTCCCCAATTCCGCTGCCTCCAGATCATGAAGGGCTACATACCAACTAGTAGCACTCCCCCGGAACCTGGACGCGATAAACTCCACCTGTTGTTCTTCGTCTGGGAACACATAGCCCCATCTCTGCACAAATTTCCCTACTTGCAATATGAAAAAGGACACAGTCTCTGGATCTCCATCAAACGTGATCTCTAGCATGTCCTTGGGGCGGATTACTGGGGGGCCGGCGCCATGACCGGTACTGGGACTGGCTGCATGGGGGGTGCTGGAGCAGGGAGTTGAGGCGGAGGCAGAGCTGGCGGCTGGATAGGTCCTGGTTGCCCTGGCCCGGGTCCTGGTGCTGGGACGGCCGGTGGAGGTGGGACCGGTGCTGGCTGGCCCGGCCCTGGCCCCGGGGGTGCTGGTTGGCCCGGCCCTGGACCCGGGGGTGCAGGAGGTGGCAGTCCTGGTGTCAGCGGTGGTGCAGGTGCTGGTCTAGGTTGCGTCAGCGGATGAGCTCGAATTGCTTGGTCCATCATCTGTGGTAGGGATTGCATTAGTTTGCTCATGTCCCTTACCAGACGTCGGGTATCCTCTTGAATAGAGTCCACGCGGGCATCGGTATCTGAACCGGACCCTGTTCTGGGAGATCCTCGAGACATCCTCCCCTGGGGAAGTCCAAAACTACCTCTGGGATCCAAAAGGCTGTCCCGGCTCTGGCTTCCCGGCATGGTCCAGGTTGTCTGGGTAGTGTCCAACAGGTTCTTAGTCCAATCACGTGATCTGCGATAGGTCACCCCTTTGTCCCAGGGTGTTGGGGCTCCCGGCACGTAGGTTCGTGGAACCGCTCCTCCTTGACTCTGCGTTGGCCCGGCCGGGCTATAGATTGGGAGAGTGTACGGAGCACCCACTGTGCTGATCGATGGAGGGGTAACCAACCCGGCTGCTGATTGTGGTGTTGGCGCTGCCAAAACAGTAGTTGTAGTCACTGGAACAACAGTGGTGGTCGGGACAGTGACCACTGGAGTTGCCACGGTAGTGACTGGGACCGTGGCTCCCGAAGTAGTAGTCACTGGAACTGCGCCCGTGGCTCCCGAAGTAGTAGTCACTGGGACTGCGCCCGTGGCTCCCCCCCCAGCTCCGCTCATCGTGGTAGATGGCGGAAACTGACGGTGGGGGAATGATGTGATTCCTGACAATTTCTGTCAGGTTTGAAATCAAGTAGATCCAGTCATTCTTGCACAAAGAAAGGTTTTATTGGATTATCTTGCTAAAACCCACAGTAGGAGGTCATTGTCAGGAATGGGGGGCGAAGCAAAGCAAGCTAACTTATAGTGTGATGCAATGAAGCGCCTAGCAAATGAAACTTGTGCACTCGCGCGGGAACTCCCGGCGGGAGAAATACTTCATGAACGGGAGACTACTCCCCCCTCCCCTTGCCTTCCCAGGACTGGAAAATTCTCAGCGAAACAAGAATAGTCCAAAGCCTACATTCAAGGCCACCGTGATAAGGAAAAGCGGCAGGGAAGAAGCTCCCACGTTTCTGCCTGCATAGCTACGCAAGCGCAAAGCAGGGTAGGGAACATAAAACAATGGATTCAGTGAGAAACATCAAAGGCATTTTCTGACATCAGTTCCCAATAAAAATCTTTCAGAAGAAGTAAAGTTTATTGAGACATTGATAGGATCCACACTCATGATGCTCTTTGTTAGGACTAAGGTCAAGTGCAGGAATCCAGCAATTATAGCATAATCAAATAGACATTAGTGGCTCTTGGCCAATTGCCTCTAAGCTAAAAGTCCACTGAAATAACGCTCTAAAATTCCCAGGGGAAAAGGGATACTAAAGACAGTGCAGGTCTCAAGGTTACACAGCTACACCAGACACCAAACAGATAGTGGCCAGAAACAAAACCATACATTCCAGTTCACACACACCCCTACCTCTCCATGGCAACCAAGCTCCAGACAGCTTTGGTTGACATTCTGCCATCCCGAAGGTCCTACCCTGCCGGTTTCAATGGGTGTACCCTGTGGAGGTCACGCACGAGCCGGGGGGGCATTAACATGCTCGCTGCATACCCATTCATTATGGGAGGGGTTGAATGCTTTCCACTTAATCAGGTAATACAAGCAACCATGTTTTAATTTGGAATCTAAGATTTCTTTGACCTCCTGATGTGGTTCACCATTCAGCATCAGAGGTGGAGGGGCAGCTGGTCATGGTCTCCATGCTCCCTCTAAGCTGTGAAGTCTTGTGACTGAAAATTCTACTTTGTGAGCTACTGGTATTAAAGCTGTGAGTAAGCAATTTGGCTACTGCATAAATTGGTTTGTTCTGGAGCCATCCTTCCTTAGCTAAGACAAAAATGTGTGAGCCAGAGGCTAAAAACCTGTGAGCTAGCTCACACTAACTCAGCTTAGAGGGAACACTGGTCTCCACTGGTTTGGACCTGGATCCTTCTTCAGTAAGCTGAAATGAAACATGGGGTGCACATGCTTAAGCGACTTAGGCAAGTCCAGTTCGACAGCCACCTCATTAATAACCCAGCTGACTTTGAAAGGTCCCACATATTTCCACCCAAACTTCCGCCCTGGTTGAAGTCCTCGCAAGTGCTTTGTGGACAAATAGAGTCCCCTAGTTATAAGTTTCATTCAGGGGCTCACCCCTTATCCACTTGGATTTTGTAATTCTCTTTGTCTTTGATTAATCTTTTTTGAATGACTCCCCAATGCTCCTTTCGCCCTTTTCACTAGGCACTCAAATCTCCCTGGCCTGGAGCAGGTGATGTCACCGTGGGGAGAAGAGCCCCTTCATAGTCATAAACTGCCTTAAAGGAGGAAAGTCCAGTGGAGCTGTGCGTAGAATTATTATAACTGTACTCCGCATAAGGTAACAGCTCTGCCCAATCATCCTGCTGGTAGTTAGTGAAACATCTGAGAAATTGTTCAACTACCTGGTTCACTTGTTCAGTTTGACCATCGGTCTCGGGGTGGTAGGTGCTACTAAGCCCCTGTTCAATGCCCAACACCCGTAACAGCTCCCTCCAGAACTTAGCCACAAAGTGGGCCCCATGATCATATATTATCTTCTGGGGCAATGAGTACAGTCATATCACATGATGCATGAATAGCTTGGCCAGTTCTTTAGCAGTGGGCACCTGTTTGCATGGGACAAAATGGGCTTGTTTGGAAAACCTGTCAACCATCACCCAGATCACCGTTTTCCTTTTGCTGGAGGGTAAGTCTGTGAAAAAGTCCATGGAGATGACCTCCCAGGGCCGGTTGGAGATTTCTAAGGGTCTCAGAGTCCCCGGAGGTTTCCCAGCTCACCTTTTCCCCATCAAACAGGTCTGGCAAGCCCCCATGTACTGAGAAATATCAGCCCTCATGTGGGGCCACCAAAATTGTCTTTGGATCAAATGCAGGGTCTTCAGGTAAATATAATGTCCAGCTAATTTTGATTCATGCCCAAAGTGAAGTAGCTCCCCTTGCAAGGCTTGGGGAACAAACAAGCCACCCCTATATATACCAGCACCCATTTTCCTTTTGTTGAAGCGAGGACTCCTTGCTAATTTCCTCCCAGTTTGCTTCTGAGAAAATGGTTTTAAACTTGCAGACCCAGGGCTTGCCATCAGCTTGTGGGGTTTCTTTGGCATGGCTGCGCGTAACCACCACCACCCCAGGTGCGAGGGCATGAACATGGAGTCTACCACCTCTTCCTAACTGGCATGCTGAGGTAGGCAGGATAGAGTGTCAGCTAGGAAGTCGGACTTCCTGGGCAGGTGCTGAAAAGTGAAACGAAACTTAGAGAAAAACTCTGCCCATCTTAGTTGCTTGGCATTGAGGCTCCGGGGTTTGTGCAGCAGTTTGAGATTTTTGTGGTCTGTCCATACCTCGAATGGCACCCTCGCCCCCTCCAGCCAATGCCGCCAAGTGATTAAGGCGAGTTTGATGGCCACGCAACCTTGTCCCAAAACTGCCCAATTCCATTCAGTGGAGTTAAAATTTCAGGACATATAGGCAAGGGGGTGGAGTCTGCCATCATCCCCCTTTTGTAAGATTGCCTCTCCCATGGCCATGTCGGAGGCATCCACCTGGACCACAAATGGTTTATGTTCATCCAGATGCTGTAAAATAGTCTCAGAGGTGAACAGCTCCTTGAGCCGTTCAAAGGCGTGGGGGTCCAGGCCAGCTTGGAGATATCATCAAGATAAACCAGAACCCCCTTGAACAAGTGCTTGTGCAATACTTCATTAAGTTCATGAAGACCCCTGTGGCCCCCATGAGCCCAAATGGCATGATCAGGTATTCAAACTGCCCCAGTGGGGTGTTGAACACCATTTGTGTTTGTCTCTCTCCCGGATGCGGACTCTGAAGTAGGCATCACGCAAATCCAGTTTGGTAAATATCTTCCCCCTAGCTGCCTCTGCCAAGAGGTCTTTGATCAGTGGGAGGGAGTAAGCGTTAGATACTGACACTGCATTCAGTCCCCTATAGTCTGTGCACAGGCTCAAACCCCCGTCCTTTTTTTTCTGGAAGAGGACGGGGGCGGCAAATGGTGAAGCCAGCCAGAAAAAGCCCCGAGCTAGGTTTTTCTCAAATGAATTTAGATAGCTCCTCCTTCTCTACTGGGCTCATGGCATACAGTTTCCCCTTAGGTATACCATGCCCCGGCAAAAGCTCTATAGCACAGTCTGTTTTACAATGGGGGGCCCCAGCTCATCTGCTTCCTCAAACACCCGAGCTAGGTCTCTATACTCTGCCAGTATAGATTCAAACTCCTCTTGGGCTAAGCAGGCTTGTTCTGGAAGGTCTGGTGGAGTCACGCTGCATTCCTGTTTCCGCTTCTGGTCATTGCATTTGGGGTCTGGGAAGTGTAGCGTGCCTGAATTCCACAGAACATAAGGGTTGTGGTCTTGTCACCATGGGTTGCCCAGGACCATGGAGAATCGGGCCATGGGGTTTATTACGAAAGCCCACTGCTCCCCATGATCAACGGCACCATCTGGTATTTACACACCTCCTTCATTGGGTGCCATCCATCTGGGTGAACAGTAAGGACAGAGTTTGAATGGGCACTCTCAACCCAGTAGCTATTGCAGGGCTTATCAAGTCTCTGGTGCACCTGGAGTCAGTTAATGCCTTCACTCTCACTTGGGTGCCTAGTTCAGGGTTTAACACCGTTACAGTCACAAAAAACGGGGGAGGGGAGTTAGTGCTTCACAGCAGGTCCCAGCCTTTTCTCTGTGGCTGGGAGTAGGCGTCTCCACTGAATGAAGTTCCATCAGGGCTTCCCCCACATTGAGTTGGAGGGCCTTCAGTTGCTTGGGGCACACTCCTCCTGTTTTCAGCGGCCCCTCAGAGCTGTCATTCTCCTGCTTTCCCCTGTCGTGGGGTGAGGTTGGTGGGGCAGCTAGCAGCGTAGTAGCCCAGCTCTCTGCATCTCAGGCACAGCCCCTGTTTCATCCGTCAGTCTCACATGGTGTCTTGGGGCTTGTTGCATGGCCTACCTAAATGCATTACTTTATGTTTATCCCTATTGAAATTAATTCTATTTGTTTTTATCCAGTTTTCCAGCCTGTCAAGCTCATCCTGTATCCTGACTGTGTCCTCTACTGAATTTGCTTCCTCTCCCAATTTAGTATCGTCTGCAAATTTAATAAGCATTTCCTCTGTTCCTTCATCCATGCCCCTTCCAACCCTTTCCAGACAGTTGTCTGTCAGAGGTAGGAGGGGTAGCATTTCTGAAGGCATCAGGGAGGCTGGGCAAGCAGGATTGCTAAGGCGATGCTGCTTGGACAGCCTCCCCGATGGCTTTCAGTGCTGCGCCCCTGCACCTGACAGACACCCAACTGAAGTGTGTTTAAAGGTATCAGAGAGGCTGGGCCAGCAGTAGCACTATGGCAATCCTGCTGAGCAAACCTCCCCAACAGCTGTAAGCACTTCACACCCTCTCCTACACTGGACAGGCAGCTGCCTGTCCAGTGTAGGAGGGAGAGGGGTATTGCAAGCTATTGTGGAAGCTGGGCCAATAGGATTACTAAGGCGTTACTGCTGGGGCGGGCTCCCTAATGGCTTTAAGTACCCTGCGTCCATTGCGTCACCTTACAGCCTCCTGTCAGGCGTAGGTGGGGGGATTGTGTTTGAAGCCTTCGGGGAGGCTGGGCCAGCAGCATTGCTGCATCTCACAAGTGGTGGTTGGCCATTCCTGATGTCTTGAACTGTCATTAGCTCTCTGCAGTCTCCTGTAACTTTTTTTTTTTACCTCAGAACACTGAGCTCTGCAGCTGACCAGTCAGAGAGTGGGGGGTGCAGGGAGGCAGCAGCAGCCTGGCAGCCACATAGGAAGCAATGGGGGGAGCACATTTTACCTCTTTTGACCCCCTTAGGGGTCGGATTTCTAAAAATCCCTCCTTAAGAAGCATCTATGTCATAGCAGGAGTGCTCTCCCCAAATTTTGTGTTTCTAGGTCCAGGGGTTTGGCATGAATGTTGATTTTATGGTGAGGGGACTTTTAAAAACATATATAGAGAGATTAATTTGTAACTGGTTTAAAATAAATAGTAAATATAATAATTATAATTAAATAATAACTATTATAAGTAAATAGGGAGAAGACTATGATCTCCTGTTTGAAAGAAGCATGTGTATCTTCTGCTCCTAGGTACTCAAGTGATTGATTAGAGAGGAGGAGATTGTATTTATACCCCACCCTTTACTACTAGAAGGAGTTGCGGAGCGGCTTACAATCCCTTTCCCTTCCCATTCCCACAACAGTCACCTGTGAGGTAGGTGGGGCTGAGAGGGCTCTCCCAAGAATTGTCCTTGAGAGAACAGCTCTGACAGAACTTATGACTGACCCAAGGTCACACCAGCAGCTGCATGTGGAAGAGTGGGGAATCAAATCTGGTCAAATTAGAGTCTGTGCTTCGAACCACTACACCAAACTGGCCCTTACTCTTCCTGTATTGAAAACAGATCAGAGGAATGCTTGGATAGCCTATGTGTTATCCCTTGAACATGACCCCCTCTCTGCAGCGCATGCTTTTCTACTCACAGGTGGCTTTCCTTTTCCTACTCTTAATATGTAACCACAGGCTAAAGTTAAGAGTAATTTGCACAGAAGGGCCATCCCCTTCTCCTCCCAGCTGACGTGATAACTCCAGAGATCCAGTGTTGCTGTCATCCATGTAGAATGGGCTCTTTCGTCATTATTTTGTCCTCAGTACGCTGAGTGCTCATTTGAAAATCAAGACTCCCTTTGAGTATTCCTGGGGGTGCGGGGCATACTCTTCTTTTCAGATCTGGCTACAGCCAACCCGAACCAGTCATGCGTCTAGAGGGGGGAAATGCACAGCAGATGTTCTTCTTATGGGAAAGTCCAGCTGCTAAAGGCTGAGGTAAAATACCCTTCCTCAGCATTAGTGAGGTAGCCAAGGGGGACAGCAAAGTCACACCCAGCAAAATAGCAGAGAAGAAAGGTCTGTGCTCATCTGCCACCGACTCATGTCCATTTCTTTTAAAAACAAGACAAAACTATTCTGATGACATAGAGCTCTGCTCTCTGGACCCTGCGGGGTGAGGCCTCCACTGATGCATTTAACCATTGTTAGTGTATCTGGTGACAGTGAGGTACAAGAAGAAGAAGAAGAAGAAGAGTTTGGATTTATACCCCTTTGCCCTTCACTGCCCAAAGGAGTCTCAGAGGGGCTGACAAACTCCTTTCCCTTCCCCTCCCCACAACAGACACCCTGTGAGGGAGGTGGGGCTGAGATAGCTCTGACGGAAACTGTCCTTGAGAGAATAGCTGTGCCAGAGCTTGTGACTGACCCAAGGTCACATCAGCAGGTGCAAGTGGAGGAGTGGGGAATCAAACCTGGTTCTCCCAGATAAGAGTCCGCGCACTTAACCACTACACCAAACTGGCTCTCACTGAAGGTAACCACAGCAACTGTCTTTTGTAACTTAATGGTTCAAGTATCTCAAAGACCCTTCAGAACCTTCCTGGAATCCCCTCCTGTGAAATGGGTGCCCTACACAGGCGCAGAGCTGCAGGAAAGACTGCCGGGGGGATGGGGGGGAACTTTGTCCGTAGGCAACGCTGCCTCTGTTTTCCCGGGGAAGCTCTAGCAGCTGCTCAGGGTGGAAGCCACATTGTCCACTGACCTGTCCACCTGGGGTCAGGCAGAAGCCCCGACCCTGCGGAAGGTCTGAGCTGGGCTGCTTATCTCAGCGCAGAGAAGGGGGAGGTCCTTGAAGTCACTTACGACTCTAAGTGTGAAACCAGGAATTGTGCTTTGTCACTTTGAACCACTGTAGCTGGTTTCTTGAACCTTAGGTATGAGTTGAATATATACACTGTTTTGAAAATTTTCACCCGAGGGGAGGGGGTGATTGTTGGCAGTTTTTTTCAGAGCAATTCAATGTGATTTTAAATATGTTTTGAACATAGGAAGCTACTATGTATTGGAAGACTAATTTGTCTGTCTGTTAGTTGTGTTTTCTGAGTGGCCGTGGCTCCAAAGAGACTCAGGCGGAGGCAGGCATTTCCCGGTACCTGCTTAAACGGGACACCCGGAGCCACTCTGCTGCCGGCTCATCCCCCCTCTCCTGCCTCGGGTTCCACCCCAACAAGCCAGCAGTCAAAGAATCAGCCATCAAAGCACCAAATCCTTCGCTTTCTGCTGCTGCCTTAACGTCAACTTTCTGAAATGTTGTGATCAAATGACTCTCCATGCCCGTCAGATCCAGAGAGACATTGCAGATGGGTGGCACTCGTACTGTGAACCGCAGGGAACAAGTTCCCCACCCCCAATTTCCTCACGCAGTGGTTCCCCTGCTGCAGCTGTGAGCAGCTTTTTCTGGAGAGAAAAATGGTTAGCGTCACAACACCTCCAATGAAAGTCACTGAAGGCCTCAGCTCTGCCCGTGGATCTGAAGGTCCATCTAGACGGAGATGGCGGGGCCTGGCCGGCAGCCTGTTTGGCAGCATCTTGAATGCTCCCTAGAGACAGCGCTGTCCAAAATACGTTTGAAACCATCTGGGAAGGGTAGAAAGAGAAGGAAAGAGTTTCTTCATTACTGCAAGCAAGAAATCAAGAAATATGAACTGTCTCCGCCCAGCCCTTTGAGTCTGGAATGCAGCCGTTCTTCAACTACGCCTCATCCTAGCTGTTCTGCACAGATGGAAGAGTCATTCAGAGCAATAAAAGATGAGCAACTTTGATTTGCTGCAGGTTGAGGATGTTAATTATGCATTTGGGGCTGAAATCATAACAGAACCTTGCTAAAGGGACTCTGGGAAAAACAACTTAAGCCTCTAATTTTGTCCAGAGCTCACAGCTTACGAGGCCTTTGCATTGATCTTTTGCCAGGTGTGCTTTCCAGGGGTTCTCACCCGCCAAAACTCAGTTCTGTTTTTCTGGAGGGGTGAGAAGAGAAGCCAGCATGGCGCACCAGTTAGAGCATCACAGTAGGCATGTGGAACATCAGTGCTCGCGTGGGCCATTTGCTGCCTCCCTGTCAAACAAACCTTACCGACTCAGGGCAAAGGGCAGCCACGTGTCCCACCCTGGGCCCTTTAAAGGAAGGAGGCACAGTTAAAGTGGAGCCAGTCGAGGGAGTGATTGTGTGCAGTGAAGGCGGGCACAGCCGGGGCACCCACTGACACATGAGGGTCCCTGTTCAGGGTAATGTTTATTTTTTATTTATTTCATTGGTTAGATTTGTATCCCACCTTTCCCACATAGCAGGCGCAGGGTGGGTCCCGTCAGTTTCCACATACAAAAACTTTAAAACAATTGAAGTACACCGGATAAAAAAAATACAACTAAATTCCTGTGTGCTGATCAGTGCCTCAACAGATGAGGTTTCCCAGGGGTGGATACCTGGGCCTCCATAGTTAGTGAGGCATCCAGGAACACCCCCAGGCTCTTCAGCTTCAACGTCAGCACCGATGGAGCTCTATCAAAGATTGGGAGCCTGTTTCCCAGTCCCGGTCCCCCACGACCCAGTTGCAGGACCTGTCTTCGATGGATTCAGTTTCAGTCTGCTCTGTTGCAACCATCCAGCCATGGCTTGTAGTGCCCTGTCCAGGTTTTCTGGGGCAGAATCCCAGGTGGCCGTCCATTAGTAGATAGAGTTGGGTGGCATCGGCATATTGGTGGCAGCCCAGCCCATACCTCCAGATAATCTGGGCGAGGGGGCACATGTAGATATTAAGTGGCATGGGGGAGAGAATCGCTCCCTGTGGCACACCACGTCCTTGTGGGTGTTGCTGAGATAATTCCCCCCCCAAGCACCACCCTCTGTCCCTGACCTTAGAAGAAGGAGGTCAGCCACTGCAAGGCAAGCCCCCTTATCCCCACATCGGCAAGGCAGTGGGTTAACAGATCGTGGTCAACTGTACTGAACACTGCCAACTAGTCAAGAAGTATCAGCAGCACAGATCTGCCTTGATCCAGATATCTCTGGAGGTCATCCACCAGGGCGACCAACACCATTCCAGCCCCATGGGCAGGGAGAAATGGGCTGGAAGGGATCCAGGATATTAGCATTCTCCAGGAAAACCTGGAGCTGTGTTGCCACAGTCTTGTCTACTACCTTACCCAGGAATGTTAGATTAGACACTGGGTGGTAATTAGTTCACCTGTTCACAGGTGAGGACACTTTGGAGGTGATTGCCCTTCAAAAATATTCCCCCCTTTTCTCACCATGGGTAGCTCTGCAAACAATCTGAGTTTCTTCTAGGATACTGATGAGAACAGTATAAAATCAGACTAAAGCACCTGGGAAAGGGTATCTCCTCTCCTCAGGCATCAGTACCTGTATCTCTGTCGTCCTATTGGCGGGAGTAGTTGTCCTGTCTTCCTGTAACAAAAAGGTTGCTCACGATTTGCAGTTCGGGTAACTACAGGGAGACTGACTCCTTTGGTCTGGCTGTTTTTGGAGGGCAAAGGAACAGACTGCCACAGCTTCCTTATACGACTGCTGCTGTGCTGATTGCAAAGAGATAAGGGGGTGTTAATGTACCGTCCTGGGGAAGCCTGACCACCACGGCACAGAGGGGGGATTGCTGCTCTTCGTAGTGGTGGAAGGTAAATCCTTTGATGGAATCGTGCCACCAGCAGCACCTGAAGACGGACCCTCACCAAGGCCATTCTAGTCCAGCCTCCTGGTGGCTGTCAGTGCTCGGCCAGGTGCGTCATCCAAACGAGGGCAGATGTGCCAGTTGGCGTGGTCATTGCACTGCTCTTTGCCAGCTCCAGGCACCCCACCTGCTGCCACCTGGGACTGTTGAAAGTCAATTATCAGAGACAAAATACCTTTCAGGCAGTTTAGCTCCAACTTAGATGTCCTGTCAGTTTCTTTTTCTTTTTTATCTGCTTGCCCGAATGGACAAGGTTTATTAGTTTTTTATAGAAATTATAGAAAACAAAAAAAAGAAGAGCAATACATTTCAAAACATCTAACCATAGTCTCGTTCATAACCTCATTAGGTACATAATTCCATTTTTTCCTTTGTTAATCTGTATTCCACAACAAATATCATTATACACAAGTCTGTTCCCAATAAACACTTCATTTTCTTCTATAACCTATCTGCTATAACTATTGTTAATCAGTTATATAACTATAAAAATACAAGAGGGAAATGAAAAAAGAACACAGGTACTACAGAACAGTTTAACAATTCAGATTAAGTCACAAATTTCTTATATAATATCAATCTAGTCAAGATATTCTTTCATCTTTTTTGCATTCTTAGCTTTCAAAAATACCATTTGCTTGCAAAGACATAGTAATTTATATTTTCTCCTTAACATCATCTCCCAACTTTACAATGAGTTGTGAGTCGCAGCGCACGTTGCCCACTGTCTGTCTAACAAAGTGGGCCGTGACTTTCAACATCTCACATTGAAAGGAATGCTGCTAGTCCTTAAGGTGCCTCTGGGGTTACGTTTTCTTTGCTGTGGCAGACTGTCATGGCCACCCCTTTGGAACCTTTTGTTGCGGCCCATGAACGAAGCTTCTTGTGATCAGCTCCTGCTGCTGGATTGCATGCGTGGCTGGTTTTTTATTTTTATTTTTTACTTCTTTCATAGCCCACCTTTCTCACTGAGTTCCCTTTTGTATGCTGCATGCAATATAAACCCCGGGTTCTTGACAGAGCCAGAGAGGATAATCTCATGTACATGTTCTTCCTTCAAGACCTTAGCCTTCCGAAGCAACATTACCTCCATTTTGTTAGGATTAATTTCCAAGCTTGTTCACATTTAGCCATTTACCCATGGCATGTAAGGCACCATTCAAGACCTCTTACAACCTCACCTGGCATTTGGGGCAAAGAAATATAGAGCTGGGTGTTATAGCACATTGAGGACAGCCTACTTCAAGCCCACAAATGATCTCCCCCAAGGGCTTTATGTAGGGATTAAGTAGTGTGGGGTTTTGTGGCACAAGGCAAGTGTTGTGGTTCACTGCAAGGGAAGTCCCACATAGATGAAAACTGATCTCCATCCACAACCCTCTGACACCTGACTTGGAGAGACAATTAATACTACTCCAGAGGACATCCTTTAATCTCAGCTTCTGTCACCGGGCAACTCAACAAGATGTGGTGTTCCACAGTATCAAATGCTGCCAAGAGCGCAGAGGCACAACCTCACTGATGGAGGCCACCATCACTGTCTTCATCCTGTAGCCCAGCCTGAAGCCATACAGGAAGGGGTTTCAAGGAGCAGCTCTATCCAGGAAGACCTGCAGTTGTTCCGCTATTCTCCTGTCTACTTGCCCAGAAAGGGCAAATCAGAAACTGGGTGACAATCAGCTGCTACTTTCTTTTCTGGCAGTGTTTTTTTAAGTAGCAGACAGATGACCGCCTGCTTTAAAGACCAAAGAAAGGCCGCCGTAGTTGGTGGACATCAGGGACCTACAGATTGTGATCCTTTCAGGATTTCAGTAACTAGGATGAACAAAACCAGGTTGTTGCCTTCACAGAGCCCAGTATCCTGTCATCAGCTGTTGAGGTAGCTGGATCAGAGTGAACCATAAACTGTTCTTGTGTCTCATCTGCACTTCAGCCAGCATCCAAATCAGGGTGCATTTGAAATATTTTCCAAGCAAACAACTTCACCAAAGTATTGCTGCTGTATCAGTTATTTAAAGGACTGACAGGCCTCTGCAAACACAAAGGGGTTGAGGTGTGAGTGATTCCATGCTTGTCAAGTCCATGTGTCAGTTTAGTGGCCCATCAGTTGAGCCTGGAGAATTAATAGAATAGGTGATTTCCCTCTGAGGGGTGTTTCTGGAATGCCCTCTTTGATGACTTCTCCCCGACAACTGTCATCTGCTGTTGAGAAAGAGAGCAGAAAATCCTGCCTCTTATTTTGCTTACCTAGTTAATCATTCCTGATAGACTTGCTAATGTGCCTTGTGTTCTCAAAGCCTTATCTGTTTTCTCTCTCTCTTCCCTGGAAGACGTTTTCATTACCTTCTTAAACTGCACAAGAGACTCAAGAAAGGTAGTTGTACAAGCACCACAACCCCATGTGTTGAGAGATGTCCCGTCATGTGCCAGAGCAGTTGCTCCTGTTGTGTTGCTTAGTTGCATGGCCAGTCCCAGGCAGATGGATAGCTGCAGTGTGCCCCAGCGGTTACGGCTTCTGTCAGAAAGTGGCTGGGTTTAGGTGAGTGATAACTTTCACGTGGGTCACTTCATTCTGGAAAGCCTGGTGGGCCTGTTGATGCCATTGTGCTGAGCAGGGGGCGCAGGACAGTTTAGCTGCCTTCTTTGTAGCCTCATACGCTTGCTCCAGTTCCAGCTTTAGTTCTGACCGCAGTGTCAAACCTTTCTTCACTTTGCTTTGCTCAGTTTGCCATGGACACTGGGGGGAGGGGAACTCCTTAGGAGGGGGTGTGAGTGTGGAGTGTGTGACTGCACTATCATAGAAGCGTAACTCTTAAGAAGAGCTTTTCTCTAGTTCACAGAGGAACGTCCTTGAATCTTCCGGTGCCAGCTTGCTTAGTAGATAATGGAATCATCTATTTCCCATGTGAAAGGAGGGGTTACAGACACTAGAGCTAGGCAAGGTGAATGTGACATATGCATGGGGCTTAGGAGGGATTACATTTGAATTACCTATATCTTTGTGTGTAACTGCCAAAATCTTCAGAACTGACACAGTATTGTTGTCAGGTAGCCCTGTCTTGGTTTTGGAATGTGGAGGGAGGGGTACTCTTTCTCTGCCTGCCTCTGAGCTTCACTGTTTCACTGTCTCTGTGTTATCGTTTGCTTGACCTTGTAGATGCTCCAGCTGCAGAAATCCTGGGCTGGGAACCAATGGCTTTTAGTTGGCTTGCTCTTTTTGCCCACTTGCGCGAACTATACCCATTGGCTTTAGCTCATAAGGGGGGTATTTGATTCTAGTATAACTCAGGAAGCCCTACTGTTTCCGGGCATTCCTGACACAAGCAGTACACTTGTCTTTAGTTCCGGTACACCAATAAACAGTTTTCTTCTGATGAAGCCCTGTGTTGTGTGACCTGACTAACGAGCCTGACAATTGTTAACCTCTGGAACTTGTTTATATCTTAATAAAGCCTTTCATTGCCAAAGACAGTGGGGTTGACAGTAACTTGCCCAGGAGTCTGACAAAGTGTCAGTTCTCCTCTTTCTTCGACCACTGCCCCACTTACGTTTGGTATTCTCTCCCTCCCGCCCTGTAATCTGGTAAATGGGATTGACTATCATCACTTTTTAAAAGATAATGAAATAGAAATCACAAGGGCTGTTAGTAAATTCCTGGAGAAGTCTATTAAAATTTATGAGGGGCATGTCTCACCATGAACTTTACATATATTTGTTCTTAATCTTGAACTGTATATTAACTTGTTCCTATTTTGTTCTTGTTTTGTACTATATCTGAGTATGCCAATAAAAGGTATGACTGGCTGGCTGGCTGGCTGGCTGGCTGGCTGGCTGGCTGGCTGGCTGGCTGGCTAGTGAGCCTGAAGATACCGCAATGGGAACTAGTCTGAGATCCTGCTCACCTTGCCTGACAAGAAAGATGACAAACAGGATGAACCCAAACCCAGGAAACACACGTTGTGTTGGAAAGGAGGGTCCAGACTGAAGAAGATAGAGAAGAATCGATGGGATGACCTGGCCTGGCTCCTGAGTACTCTTGGATTCTGTGGGGTGGAATCCCAGCCAGAACGGGAGGACCTCTTGCATCTTCCAAGATGACCCCGAATGTCTCCTGGTTGCTGATGCCATGGGGGAATCCTCGTGTGCCGACTGGGCACTGACCGAACTTGATATCTCCGAGGAAGAAGAGATGGAAGAGACCCCAAACTTGCAGCCCCCTGACCGCCCCGCCACCCAGGGCTGGAGCATGAGAGGCCCCAAGATGCCCTGGAAGCAGCATTCGACGGCAGCTCTGAGACACTGGTGCTCTTTGCGATCCAGGTATGAAAGTTCCTGAGGGAATGGGGCCACACCTTCACCTCCGATGAGCACTGGGTCGACTACATGGGGTCACGACTACGAGAGTGGGTGGCCGACTGGTTTGTGGGGTTTACAACATTGGGGCTCCAGAGCTCCGCAACATGGATGCCTTCATGCAGGACCTCCAGTAACAGTATGAAGACCCCCCTGGAGCTAGAGAAGGCCCAGACCCGCCTCAGATGGTTGCGGCAGGGGAGTCGGTCGGTGTAAGACTACTCAGACAAGTTCAAGTCCTATGCAGCAAAATTACAAGGATGGCTGCAGGAAGTCCTCATTGAATTCTACCGAGTCAGCCTCAACACTACGATCCTTGAGAAGGCACTAGCCCAGGGCAACTCTGCAACACTGATGGACTGGATCCAGGTGGCCTGGAAGCCAAAAACAAGTGGAACCTCATGCAGCTGTACTAGCACAAGACCCCCAGAAAGCCAACTGGAGCCCAGAAGGTGTCCCAAGGCTGAGGCCCCATGACCAGGGGAGACCATGAGCACCGCATGCACTTGGAGCTATGCACTGCGAACTGCCCAGGTAACAAGAGCCCAGAGAAGGAACATTTGGAGGAAGAAACGGAGAGGAGGCTGGGAAAGTGTCCCAAGACTCCAAAAGCTCTACGAAGCACGTCAGGCAGCGGGCAAATGCCGGGACCTGCTGTGAAAGGGCGCCAACCAGCAGGTCCAAAGCTCTGTGGCTCAAGACTCAGCGAGACTCTTGTCCCCTCTCTTTTATGTGACTGTGACTGTGATATATCCCGTGGGGGGAACATATATTAGAGTTAGGGCTTTAATAGACTTGGAGTGCACTCAGGATTTAATCAGCCCTGCTATAGTCATGGGTCTAGGGGCTAAAGTACACAAATTAAAAGAGCCCCTAGTATTTTCCCAAATGAATGGAAGGCCTGCCAGTATCGAACTGTTCTATTGACGATGGGGTTGGCTTCTCACTGGGAACTCTGCTTGTGGTGAGCCCTTCTGTGGAGTTCCCCATGCTACTGGAAAGCCCATGGCTCCAGACCCACAACCCATATGTGCAGTGGAGTGCTGGCACCATAACCTTCTTAGACCCCAGGTGTAAGGAGCCCCAGTGGGATCCGCAGTGGGGGGAGAAACCCCATCCTGTGGCCGAGCAGGTGTGCCTGATGCAAGAGGAATTGAACCTCATCCTTAAGGAGTACCGGGACCTAGCCAGGGTTTTTGAGGGAAGGGGAAGCAAATGAATTACCTCCCCACCGCAAAACTGACTGTACAATTGAGATCTTGCCATGGCACAAAATGCCCAAAGGGATACTATATTCCATGAGCCCTGCTGAAAAGGAGAAGTTGCAGAGATTCATAGATAAGGACTTGGCTCGGGGTTTTATTAGACCAGCCCTTAGAACTTGGCTCAAGATTTTATTAGACTTCCCCCTTTGCTGCCCCAGTGCTGTTTTGGGGGGAAAGGATGGGGTTGAGACTATGCACTGATTACAGGGTCCTGAATGCAGTGTCCATGTCGAATGCTTACCCGCTTCCGCTGATCTGTTTTATCTTTGTCGTGGTCTCTGTGCACCACACCTGTGGGACAAGGCCCTTGCACTGGCTCTGACTGGCAACTCAGCAGAAGGCGTTTTGCACCTTTCGCCTCTGTCATGGACCGGAACTCTCACTGTGCATGCCCACAGAGACAGGGAGCAACTATCCTGCCCATCCTCTTCTGACCACTGTGCTGATTGGACGATCTTCCCATTCCAGTCAGTGGACTTACCTCAAACCTCTTTAAGACTCCTTTCCGGGATCTCAGGTTTCAGTCAGCTTTTTTTGTTGTCCTTTATACTTTGTCTTCTTCAACTATCAAAAAATAAGAGAGCCTTTCACTCTAGATGTTCTTCGTGCTTCCCCTTCCCCCACCTTCTTCTCGGTCTATGAAAAAGCTGTGGGACTTTTTCAAGAGCTGCACCCAGTGTGGAAGCAAGCTTCCCCCGCCCACCCCAGACAGCCACTCCTTGCATTTACTCTGCCTCGGAGAAATCCATAGGCCAGACTCCTGCACCCATTGTGCAAAATTTTCTAAACAAACTCCAATCGGGCAACACAGTTTCGGGCAGCACTCTTGGAATCCATCTTGACTCCCACCAAAATGACATCAACAGCCTCCATTCAATGGGAGAAGGCTGAATCAGCAACTACATCGATGGAACATCATGTACCCTCATACGTCTCGACTGAGGCCCCTTCACCAGCCTTTCAGCATCAAAAAGGTCCGGTTCGACGTCGATGTTGGCATCATCTTCCCCTACCAAGAAACGCAGGGAAGGCAAGAGCCATAAGATGGGCAAGCATAAAGCCCACAAGACAGGCTCTCAGTGGAAGTCCCAGAAGCCTCTACTTGGCTCTGCAGCTCATAAACATGCTGCTCCCATGTGGCCTCTGACACCGGACCCGACACAGATTCAGCAATTCTGCTTTTGAAACTACTGAAGTTTCATCATCATCCTGGGGTTAGTGGCCAGTTGGTTGAACTCCCTGGTACCAAAATCACAGATGAAGGTTACTCATATCCAACAACTCCAAGTGTCGGAGTCAGATACTGACCAGATTGACTTGACTCAGTGACGTGCATCTCGCCTCTCCTGCTCCAGAACATCGAGCTGGGATACCTCTCCATTGCGATTGATGTTTGGTGACAAATTTTGACATTGCCCCAGCACTCAGATGGATGCCCGCTGGACCGGACCCTGCCTCTGGCAATCGTCCCCTTGACTTCGAGGCTGCTCACTTCACAAGGTGTCCCCTTCTTTGCAGATGTCGAATGCATCCCCCCAACCTCTTGGGACCAGCAGCAACTACAGTCCCTCTGTGGGGCTTTCCCACTACCATCCACCTTCCCTTGGCTCAACATGAGAGGAATTTCTGATTGGGATCAATGCTCTGCATGCCCCCATCGATTCCAATCACCCCATAGGTCTACAGCACTACCAGCAACTTTGACTGCCAAGTGTTCAGCATCAATGAACTGTCCCCACAAACAGCACAAACCGTCCCCACAAACAGTACAAATCACACACAATGGGATACCAGTGGAAACCACTAAGGCCTTGGCATCACACCTGGACCATCTGCATCCCTGACCCATAGCAACAGGTGTCTGCGCATCTCACAAGCCTCGGAGATCTCTGAGTTGGTTAATGCATTGGATAGAGCATTGGACACGAATGACTCTGAGCACCAACCTTCACACAGTGATCCCTCACCAACCCTACAGGTGGCAGATGACCTATCCACATCTCCATCCAAGGACTTAAAATTGTATGGCGATCTGGTCAGACGGGTGGCCCACGCTCTTGGACTGTCCATTCTCCAACCACAACCTGCAATAATGGACTCAGACTTTGACATAGTCCAGCTAGATACCTCTATGGCCGTAGACCTACCCATGACAACAGTGATGCTACAGGCTGCTAAGGTGCCATGGATCAAACCAGCATCAACCCCTGTTTCATCCAGACAACTCAATCACAAGTATAGGGTCCAAGAGACTGGAGCTGAGTTTCTGTTCTGCCATCCCAAACAAACTCCATAGTGGTGACTTCGTCTTCTAAAAGCAAACTTACGCACTCAACTCCTGCAGATAAGGGGAGCAAGAAACTAGACTCATTTGGATGGAAATTCTACTCTTCTGGAGCACTTGGGATCAAAAATGCCAACTACCTAGCATCAGTATTCCTTCTGGGAACAACTTTCTGAACTGTTCATGGTTCTCCCTAAAGACAAACACACAGCTGTCAGAAGACAACAGAAGGAAGGCGTGCTGCTCACAAAACAGCAAATAAACTCATCAAAACACACACTCAATATCCTCTCCAAAATGATTGCCTCCACTCTCCTTGAGACACTCATGGCTTTGAATAACCCTCCACCCTGACACACCCTCTTGCATAGAGGACCTCCCCTTTGACAGGGAAGGTCTTTTCAACTTGACAACTGACACTGTTCTTCAAGAAATGAATAAAAGCCTTAAAGCATCTCACAATCTAGGTACACTATTAACCCCCACACTTGCAAGTCTAAAACCTGGTCGAGGCTCTGGCCTAAATGCAGTATAACAAGCCATCACCTGACCAGACGTGGAGGAACTGACAGCCACAGGCCACTCAGAGGCCCTCCTATACCCTGAAGACTACATTCTCAGGCACACAACAGCCACCTAGGTCCAAGGCCTCCAGACCCTCCAAACAGGGTCGTGAGCATCTTCAACCTACCTTTGACTTGAGCGTCTTCAACCTACCAGAACCAATGACTGCCACCCAACCACCTTACCCCTCAGTCACTCACCTCCATCTCACCCCACCTGGAGACGAATCACCTCGGACATTTCACAGGGCTATGCAGTAGAGTTTATTCAGATGACCCTTACACCAGTGTTTGTCACTACTCCTCCATCCAGTCTTAGGAGATGACTGAGAAGTGATATGATAACCATCTTCAACCATTGTCATCTTCGGTCACTGCAATTGTGGAGGGGGGGGGTATGGAAGGTATTTGTGAATTTCCTGCATTGTGCAAGGGGTTGGATTAGATGACCCAGGAGGCCCTTTCCAACTCTATGATTCTATGATCCAGTGTCCAACCTTACCCCTTCCAAACAAGTACGATTCATAGGGGCCCTGCTCGACTCCATAGCTTGTGGAGCATTCCAGCCTCCTCAGAGGGCATTTGCAATTATTTCCCTGGTTCAACAAATGAAGACCCAACCAGACACATCGCTACTCTCTATGCAACACCTACTGGGCCTTATGGCAGCCATGACAGCAGTGTGGGTCTTCACAAAACTCCATGAGTACCCTCATATTATGGTTTCTCAGAAACTTCAATCCCTCCTGTCACTCCCAGCAAATGTAACTCTACATGGCTGCCCATGTTCTTGACTCCCTGTCTTGATAGGAGCAGAGACCTGATGTCATGGAGGGAGCCCTGTTCCGACTACTCTCTCCACTGGAGGCCCCGACCACAGGTGCCTCCCTGTGCGGATTGGGCACTCACCTGCAGGGCTTTTGTGTCAGTGCAATATGGCACATGCACCACCAGCAACACCACATCTGGTGTTTGCCTGGCAGTCTTTCCAAGTCACACTGGCAGGGAAAGTAGCGTCAGTGCTCGTGGGCAACACAGCTGCCATCCGCATGGAGGCATGGTGGTCCAGGAGGTTTTGTGGACTGGCAGTGGACTTATGGGATTTTCCTTGTCTGTTGTAACCTTGCTGGGGGATTTTCCTTGTCACCACTCACCTCCCTGGGGTGCAGAACATTCAGACAAATCTCCTTAGAAGAGGAGGAGCAATGCTGCATGAATGGGAGATCAACTGCGAGATGGAGAAATGGGGTCAACTGTCCATATACCCCTTTTACCATGAGATTGAGCTGGAAGTGTCCAGACTTGTGTTGCAGAGGCAGCATGGACCCATTGTCCCTTGGACACAGTCTCCTTTACCCATGGAAGTACAAGTTCCTGTTCCTGTTTCCTCCACTGCCCCTGAGCAACAGGGTCATCAACAAGCATTCGAGGGAAAAGCTGAACGCTATCCTGAACTGTATCCTGGTGGCCATGACAAGCATTGTTCCCCATAACACCACAGGCATCTCAAGGGGAAATGCACCACTTCCCACCAGCCGTGGACCTCCTTCTCTCACAAGGGGGTCATGCTCTGCACCATGATGTTCCACACTTGAAACTATCAGCCTGGAGGATCACCTTGGATCGTTCCACGAGAGGGTGAAGGAAGTGATGCAGGAAACCTTCCACCAGAAAATCTTATGCATGCAAGTAGCTGAGATTTCCAACCTATGTCAGGGCTATCGCAACAGCCCTGGAGAAAGTTGAACTCCCTGTGATCTTTAACTACCTCCTCACTCTTGTGGGTACAGGCCTGAGTGTTTAAGAGTACACCTAGCGGCCATAGCAGCACACCCTGAAGAAGGGAGCCGTGACTCACCAGAGCTCCTGACCTGCCTTCAGGGTGTCGTTGGAATCTTACTGTCAGGTCCTGCAGTAACCACTCTGGACTCAATAGTCCTTGATCAGGTTTATTGGTAGAATATGGCTTCTTGACAGGTGAACACCTTTGCCAGAACTGGCGATCAATATTGCAAAAGCAGGATTTAGGTCAGGGGATCCTCCCACCAGACATACGTCACACTCACACAGGCGACTACAAGTCATGGAAGAATATACGACCTAACTCGCTATTTGTCTCCCAAGGCCACAGGCCCATCTGGGGCTTGTGAACCTTGTGGGGGTACGTTTGGGAAAGTTACAAGCAGCGCTGCTACCTCACTCCACACATCCATTCACACACTCCCCCCCCCCAAGGAATGTCAGGGAGGGCAGATGAAGCACGAGGCGGAACAGGCAGCCGGGCGAAGCAAGCAGGGGTTGCAAAAGCAAAAGTTGGCTTTGGCAGCATAGAGCATCAATGCACAGTCATCAGTCATGGTACAAAGACAAGTATCACTCCTTGTAAGGGTTCAGTCCTGACACTCTTTTCTCCTGCTACAGACAGACTAACACAGCTACCCATCTTCATTTTTCTCCCCAGTACAAACCAATATAATTGATATAACCTATTTGAATAAAAGGCGGGGGGGGGGACAGATGACACACAAAGCATGCTGGGCTTGGACCTGTTAGGTTGGTCCATCGAGGCCAGGGGTGAAGCGCCAAGAGCCTTTTGGCTGGCATCTATGGCCACAGTGGGCAATTAAGCACCTGCAGCAGGTGGAAATGGAGGCTCCCCCAAGAGTAGCTGTCAGCCTCTTTAAAGGAAAACAAAAGGGGATTCCAGGCAGTGCTTCTAGGTGAACGGTCGGCAGACACCAAGATGGAGGATTCCTGGTCAGGAGACACTTGCAGGCCTGCCCAGCAAACTCCCCAGCAGCTGTTTCCTTGTTTACGTATTTCGAAGATCTATTAGCTGTTTTTCTTCTTGTTGCAGTTCCAGCTGAACAGGGCTAGGGCAGGAAGGCTCTTGGTCGTCTGTTCAGCAGGGGTTGATCTGCAATTATGTTCACTTGTGCTGTCGTGGTGTCCAGTAAACTGTTGTTCTTTTTCCCTCCCCAGTTTAAATAGTGAATTGCACCTGGAGTTGGCCATTTTGTGCTGCTGCTCAGCCTTGTGTTTTCATTCCCTGTCGGTTCTCTGACAACCGCTTCCGGCTTTGTGGACAGGAACTCTTCTGGGCATCAGGCTGTTGCCTCAGTGTCTTTTACAGCCTTTCAGAATCCTGATGCTTTTTCGTTTCTTTCTCTTCCTGCAGCCACTTCCAATGGGTCTTTGGAAGGTTTGGAGAACAGAGAAGGTGGGGTCTGCCAAACACGGTTCATGAAGATCATCATGAAAGTGGGACAAGGTACGTGAACATCTCTACAGTTTCTTGGGAACGTTTGCAGGATTTCAGGTTTTGGAAACTCAAGAGAGTTTGTCTTGCTTTTTTAGACTCGTAAGCCTTTCTCACTGATGATGATGAAGTTGTGCTGGAGCAAGCTGCTGGAGCTTTATTTTAGACTAGAAATAAGGCCTGTTGTGGAAATAAATACAACAAGCTGTAGAAAGAGGCTCTGGGCGGGTGCCCTGGCCTTGGGCACTCCTTGTCAATTTGCTGTGGTGACCTCAGCAAGGTATAATGACACAGAGTTTACGTGTTCTCCAGGGGTACTGATCTCTGCTATCTGAAGAGCAGTTGTAATTCTGAGTGATCTCCAGCCCTCCCTTGGAGATTGGCAACAATGGTTCCCCAGGAGGGAATGGCTGGTTTGGAGGGTGGAGTCTATGGCATTGCACCTGTCTGAGAAAAAACCCCATAAACCCCACCCTCTACAGGCTTCACCCCTTAAATATCTAGGAATTTCCCAACCTGGAGATGGGAACCCTATCTCCTTCCCAGCCAATGATCGGCATACCTTTATCTGCCCCTCTGACTTCAATTTTCCATCTCCCCCACACACCTGGAGCTTCTACCTAGGAAAAGTAGTCTTTCTCCACAATGGGGACCAAAGCAGCTCACATCATTCTCCTCTCCCCCTTTTAATCTGCACAACAACTCTGTGGGGTAGGTTAGGCTGAAAGTCTGTGGTCTGAAATCACCCAGTCAGCTTCCACAGAAAGAACCTGGGTCTGGCAGACCCTGCTCTGAAGCACTAACTGCTACGTCACACTGGCTGTCATGGGGGGGCCATTTCAACAGGGTATAATAACACAGAGCCCACCATTTTCTCCAGGGGAACTGATCTCTGCCATCCGGAGAGCAGTTGTAATTCTGAGTGATCTCCAGTCCTCACCTCGAGATTGGCAACAATGGTTCAGGAATATCCAGGAATTTCCCAACCTGGAGGTGGCAACCCTGTCTCCTTCCCAGCCAATCATCGGCGTACCTTTATCTGCCGATCTGACTTCAGCTTTCCATCTCCCCACCACTAACTGGAGCCATCTGTCTGTTTGAGGCTCTTTAGCTTGGAGAAATGACAGCTGAGGGGTGACATGATCGAGGTTTATAAGATTATGCATGGGACAGAGCAGGTTGAGAAAGAGGTACTTTCCTTCCTTTCTTGATTGGCCATTGGCTTATGGAGCACACAGCACAGTCAATGGGAGAGCTGGAAATGGCCAACACGTTACAGTAATTATATGTATCAGAGGTGGGAAATCACAGCTGCTACTTTTAGGTGTGGCCTTTTCAGAAGTCTGGGAAGTTCTGAGACCTTTACTTAAGAACATAAGAGAAGCCAATGTTGGATCAGGCCAATGGCCCATGCCGTCCAACACTCTGTGACACAGTGGCCAAAAATACCAGGTGCCCTCAGGAAGGAGGTCCAGCAGTGGGGCCAGGACACTAGAAGCCCTCCCTCCCAAGCACCAAGAATACAGAGCCTGGAACTTGCCCCAGACTGAGAGTTCCTGGCTATATCTTGTGGCTAATTGCCCCTGATGGACCTCTGCTCCATATCTTTATTCTAATAGCCAAAATGTGCAGATACCTATTTCCACCAACAGGGGGCTCACTCCCCCCCAACAGCTTTTCCTAACTAGTCAGTAGACTTCCTGGGTTTGTAGAAAAATCCAAAAACTAAGAAAATCCATTCAGGGATGGTTGAATTCCCCCAAAACCTTTTGAAATGGCCTCTGCAGGGATCTGCTTCAGGCATCAACGGTGAGAGATTAGAATGTTGGGGTGGGGGGAGGCTTCTAACTGGCTCTGTCGGTGAAAAGTGGGGGGGGGAGAAGGGCCCTTTCCAGGCCTCTTTTGGCCTTTCAGGGAGGGAGGGAGGGAGCCTTGGGGCCAGGCCTCACTAGAGTTGCCAGTTCCAGGCTGGGGGATTCCTAGAGATTTCGTAGTGGACTCTAAGGAGGAGGGCTGTGTTTGGGGAAGGGGGAGGCCTCAGCTGGGTATAATGCCACAGAGTCCACCCTCCAAAGCAGCCATTTTCTGCAGGGAGACAGACCTCTGCTGTCTAGAGTCCAGTTGTAATTCTGGGGGGTCTCCAGTTCCATTTGGAGGTTGGCAACTCTAGGCCTGGCAACAGTCTAGGGTTTCCAGGCCCCCCCCTGATTTGCATGACTCACCTAGCCTCGGTTGCTTGCTACCATTCATCAGCAGCCACCCTATGAAAGCCAGTGAGGTGCAGCAGTTAGAGCTTCAAAGTAGGGTCTGCAAGACCCAGGTTCAGATCACCATCTTGCAGTGGAAGGTGACTGTGTGATTTTAGACCAGTCACATATTTCAGCCTGACCAACCTCACAGGGTTGTAGTGCAGATAAAAACGAGGAGGGAATAATGAAAGCTGCTTTGGTCCTCACTGTGGAGAAAGACTGTAATTTCCCTAGGTAGAGGCTGGGTGGTGAAGATGGAAAGCAGAAGACAGAGAGGCAGATAAAGGTAGGTTGGGCTGTTGGGTGGGAAGGAAATAGGGTTGCCAACTCCAGGTTGGGAAATCCCTGGACATTTGAGGGGTGAAGTCTGGAGAGGGTGGGGTTTGAGGAGGGGAGGAACTTCGGACTGGTGTAATGCCATAGACTCCACCCTCCAGCCATTTCCTCCACGAGAACCACTATTGCTAGCCTCTGGGTGAGGACTGGAGATCACCCAGAATTACAACTGTTGTCCAGGCAACAGAGATCAGTTCCCCTGGATAAAATGGCTGTTTTGGAGGTTTGAGTCTATGGCATCATACCCTGCTGAGGCTGCTTGCCTCCCCAAGCCTCACTGTCCCAAGGCTCCACCCCCAAATCTCCAGGAATTTCCCAACCTGGAGCCCTAAGGTGAATTGATCTCTGTAGCTGGGAGATCCGTTGTGATTCCCAGAGTGCTGCCACTGCTGCTGTGGGGGGAGAGGAAGCAGGTGGGTGGCTGAGAGCACTGCCACCACTGCTGCTGCTGTTTAGCGGAGTGGGGGAGGAAGCAGGCAGGAGGCTGGGAGAGTGGTGGGGGCAGAAAGAAAGAATGATGGGGTGGGGGGCAGAAAGAGAGAGAAAGAGTGATGAAGTGGGGAGGCAGAAAAACAAAGAGAAAGATGACAGGTCAGAAAGAGAGAGGAAGTCACATGCATGGAGGAGAAATAGAGAGTAAGAAAAGGGGGGCAAAGGAGAGAAATAGTGTGAGAGAGGTAGGGGGCGAGGAGAGGAAGCAAAGGGGTGATGAATGAGATAACCATCCCGCAACTTTCTTGCGGGATTCCACTTGTGTTTTTCTAATTCCCTCTTGAAGCCGTCCATGCTGGTAGCCACCACCACCTCCATAAACAACAAAGGGGAGAGGATTGCCTCCTGAGGGACGCTGCATACCAAAGGGTAACAGTGAAACCCCCTCCCCAAGCGCCACCCTCTGTCCCTGACCCTGGAGAAAGGAGACAAGCCACTGCAAGGCAGTGAGGTGGTGGGTCATAAGATCGTAACTGACCGTGTCAAACGCCAGCAGCACTGACCCACCTCGATCCAGGCGTCTCCAGAGGTCACCCGTGAGGGCAGCCAGTGCCGTCTCCATCCCGTAGCCGTGGCAGAAGTGGCCCTGGAGCGGGTCCAGGAAGGCCTGGAACTGTCCTGCTGCTGCTCTCTCAGTTCCCTTGCCCTGGAACAGGAAGTTTGACACTGGCTGGTGGTTGGTTGGATCCATGAGATCCCAAGGTTTTTTGTTTTTGTTTGTTAAGAGCCTTCTCACCACTGACTCCTTTGGATACCCTTTTAAGAGCTGTCTCACCAGCCATGACGAGCGCAGGCCAAGGAGGCAAGTGGTGGGCTTCACAGCAGCCAGGATCCTGTCAGCCTCCTCCTAGGAGAGCCAACGGAAGAGGGTTAAGGAGCCTCCGGTTCACATACTGTATCAATAATGGCCAGCAAGACTTGGCGGAGCGACAAGATTTTATTCGCAAAATAGCTTGCAAAGCCTCACAACTAAGTGCCAATTTACTATCTTTTTAGTTTTCTGTGAAAGGGAAGTTGACGATCTAATTATTCTAAATAATTGAGCTGGACGAGAGCTTGACGCAATGGAAAATGCATAGAAGTCCTTCTTTGTGGCTTTCACCGCCATCTCATAGGTTTTCATAAGTGTCATACAAGATGTTCTTGAAGCCTCGCCCTGAGTAGACCTCCAAACTTGCTCTATCCGTTTTAGCTCCTGTTTCCTCCTCCGTAGCTCCATGGAGCAAACAGGGCATCAGGAAGTGATTTTATTGATGGCTTCAGAGAGCCCGTTATGCCAGTCCTCTAACAGCTCATCAAACGACTTGCCAGGAGGCAGTGGATCCCTGAGAGCATTCTGGAAACCAGTTGGATCCATTAGTCTCCACAGGCAAGCGTAGATCACCTCACCACCTAAACAGGGACGGGTTGGGATACTCAGACAAGTGCTCTGACAAGGGCACTGCATCAATGGCATCCAGGTCTACATTTGTCCCCATCCCAAAGATCAAATCCCGTGTGCGGTCTGCTTGGTGTGTGGGAGCAGATACAAACTGAGAGAGCCCCAGTGCTGCTATGGATGGAACTACGTCCATAGCCTGTGAGGAGGCGAAGTCATCGGCATGGACATTAAAGTCCCCCAGAACTAAAAGTCTAGGGAACTTCAAGGCGCAACCCAACACCACCTCTAGCAGACTTAGCAGGGCATCTACTGGTACATTAGGCAGTTGGTACTGTTGTACATATTTGATTCCATGTCAAAAACGAACTCAAATGAGGAGGAAGATCTATGTTTTTATTTCAATTAACAGGAAAACAGTTGGACCAAATAGTCCATCCAAAATTGACTACTTTCTTCTCAGCATATTTGGGAGATAGGCTTCAATTAACAGGAAAACAACTGGACCAAATGACTCATCAAAAAAATTGACTACTTTCTTCTTTTTCTTCTTCGTCTTCTTCTTCTTGAACATATTCTTAGCATATTCAGGGAATACATGATATTTTATACATGGACTGACATCATTAAAAAAACAATATTCAAAAAGCATAATTGGTTACAAAAGACAGTGGTCATTTGAATAATAAGCCTCTGATTTGTCAGATGTAAAGAAACATATATCTGCGTCCAATCTACATAAAACCCAAGTGTTTACTTAACCTAACCTAAGTGATAATGGGCAGGGATTCTTCATATCCCAAACAAAAGTGTTTGTTGTTCTTGATATGAGACCAAAATCTTATCTGACCCAGACACTGCAAGGGTTTGCCCTTAAGAACTACAGAATCATGAACTTTGTACCTATTATTTTGTCTGCTAACAATATCAGACCTACAAGAGGAAAGCCTTCTATATAACAGGCCTTCCTTATATCCTAATAAAATATTACTTAAAAGAGAAATCCATAAAACCAAGGAAAAAATATGAATATGAACAATCAAGAAGAAAAAACCTATATAAAAAAAATCTTTATATTCCCATTCCTACTACAGTACACCAGCCAGATGGCCAAACTCTCTTCTGCATCCCACAGTCGATACAGCCATCAGTTTACGTACAAGAAGGACATATACGCAATCATATGCAATTCCTTTTGAAATGACCTACTATAATGATTAGGTAAAATTCTCAACAACGCTTTCTTAATATGATTTCTTTTCATAATGTAAAATCTTCCAATTGCTACACCCATGTGTATCAATAAACAGTATCAGTAACTCATTCTTTGTATATACATACCTTTCAGACTTACAGCAATAAATTACTCCCTGTTTATAATTTCCTACAGAATCTAGCTTGTGGCTGCTGGAATGTTGGGTTAGATGGATTTGATTCATTGAAGCAACTGTTTTGTTCTTTTGGTTTGTCCAGCCTTGTCTCCTATATACAGGAGAAATGTATATTAAATTAATTAGCCGTTCATGTGTTTGTGGTTCTGGATGTGGGCTGCTCTGAGTGGATGTATTGGCATTGACAGGCTGTCTGTTGAGACTTCTAGGATTCTGGAAGAAGAGAAGTGCTTGCCGACTCCAGAACGGCTGATTTTGGGAGGGGTGTTGAAAGACCTGAGTCAGATTGAGGTGGAGAAGACAACTTAAAAACTGATAAATCACCAGGCCCGGATGGCATACATCTGAGAGTTCTGAAAGAACTCAAATGTGAACTTGTGGATCTCCTTACAAAAATATGTAATCTTTCATTAAAATCTGCCTCCATTCTTGAGGACTGGAAGGTAGCTAAAGTCAGTCTCATGTTTAAAAAGGGCTCCAGGGGAGATCCGGGAAATTGCAGGCTAATCAGTTTGACATCAATACTGGGTAAGTTGGTGGAAACCGGTATTAAGGAGAGAATTAGTAGGCACATTAATGAACAAGAACTATTGAGGCAGACTCAGCATGGGTTCTATAAGGGAAGATCTTGTCTCACTAAGGGGTGAACAAACATGTGGCAAGGGAGACACAATAGATGTTGTTTACCTTGACTTCCAGAAAGCTTTTGATAAAGTTCCTCATCAAAGGCTCCTACGTAAGCTCAATAGTCATTGGGTAAAAGGACAAGTCCCCTTATGGATTAAAAACTGGCTAAATAGGAAAAAGAGAGTGAGTATAAATGGGCAATTTTCATGGTGGAGAGTGGTAAGCAGTGGGGCACCGCAGGGCTCAGTACTGGGTATAACGTTTTTTAACTTGTCCATTAATGATTTGGAGTTGGGAGTAAGCAGTGAAGTGGCTAAATTTGTGGATGACACGAAATTGTTCAGGGTGGTGAGAACCAGGGAGGATTGTGAGGCACTCCAAAGGGATCTGTCAGGGATGGGTGAGTGGGTGTCAACATGGCAAATGGGGTTCAATGTGGCTAAGTGCAAAGTGATGCACATTGGAGCCAAAAATCCTAAATATAAATACACGTTGATGGGGTCTGAACTGGCAGAGATGGAACAAGAGAGAGATCTTGGAGTCATAGTAGATAACTCAATGAAGATGTCTAGACAGTGTGTAACTGCAATAAAGAAGGCCAACGCTGTGCTGGGGATTATTAGGAAAGGAACTGAAAACAGATCAGCCAGTATCATCATGCCCCCGTATAAATCGATGGTGCAACCTCACTTGGAGTACCGTGTTCAGTTCTGGCCACCACTCCTCGGGAAGGACGTTCACAGCATTGGGAAGAAGCGCAGGGGAAAGGGCGGGGCCACTCTGGAAGGCTCCCAAGGGCTGGGACCTGCGTAGGCGTGGGCAGACGAGGCATGTTCCTCCTTCCCTTGTTCTGGTACTTTTTTATACTATATTTCTTATCCCCTGCTTAGATAAGAGCTGCAAATTAAAGAAATGATTTTGTACACATATTTTTATCACAGAACTGAGATTCTTTCTGTTGTGGTTGTAGACTGTTGCTGTACAGTGAAGCAGTAGTTTGACGTTTCCCATGCCAGGCTTTTATCATTTATTCAGATATTTATGCAATGCCTTTTCTCTTAGCTTCATCACTCACGTTTTAGGCTGAAGCCAAATACTTCCTCTTGAGTCATCCAGAAGCAGGTTTTGGATGATGTGGAAGAACAGTAGCTAGCCTGGAAGAGGGATGTGGGTATGGGGAGTTAGGGAGGTGTCTGAGAATGAAAATGTGGAGGCTGCGACCCCTTCTGCCACCAGACACCAGCAAGGTCAGGAGAAGGCTGGTGACCTGGAGAAGAGACGGGTGTCCCTCCATGCCCTGCATGTGCATGGCAGGCTGCTGCCACCGCCCTCTCTGGAGCCCAAGGAAGGTGCCTGTTGCAAGCCACTGATTGCCCCTTGAGAGGGAAAGAGATTTCCAGGGTCGGTTCCTTGGCCCTCCTTGGCATCCTTGGGTCCCCTCTGCCTGGGAAGGCAAGTTGCCTCTGTCATTAGTACATCCCACAACATGCCGGCGTGTTCCTCACATTGCCATTCAGCTAATGACCAAGGCGGCGTTCAGCAGCGATCACTCAGGCATGTGAAAGTAGAAGCGCTTCTCCCTCTGATGGATTCTCATCCCATCTCTTTTCTGTCTTTCACTCCTAGATCCCAATGCCGTGGTGCCTGAGCAGCTGACGACCAGCCGGCCTAGCAGGGAATCTGACAGCAACGTGAAGATTGCCACCCAGAGCCCACGCAACAGATTCCCACCTGCTGTGGAGGACCCCGGGAAGCCAGGTAGCATCTCGTGCGGACCTGCCGATGGGGGGGGGAAGTAGTGCCCAACCCCTGCTGCAAGTCGTAGGCCAGGTCCGGACCCTTGGGTGATGAGACAGCATCAGAGGCTTTAACAGAATTTTAGAAACCAGTATGTCAAAAGAACCAGAATTTTTCAGTTGGAATAAATTTTAACAGTACAGACGATAGGTGGCTCCTCATACGCTCCAAGTCTGTGCTTGTCACCAAGCAATTCCTCACTCTTTTATGGCCATAACGAGGGATGGGTGTGAGCAGCAGAGGACTGTAGTGGTGCTAGCGGTGGTGGACTCTGTCGCCAACTTTGTCCCTCCTTGTTTTCTTTCCCAGATCCTGTGAACCAAGATGGCCAAAATACGCAGAGCCCCACGGGTGGCTTCTTCAGCTCCAAAGTGGCCGTGTTTGCAGCCATTGGTGCTGGCTGCGTGATCTTTGTCCTCATCATCATCTTCTTGGTGGTCCTCCTGATCAAGATCCGCAAGCGGCATCGGAAGCACACCCAGCAGCGCGCGGCAGCCTTGTCCCTCAGCACCCTCGCCAGCCCCAAGTGCAGCGGGAACGCAGGGTCTGAACCCAGCGACATCATCATCCCCTTACGGACTACAGAGAACAATTACTGCCCTCACTACGAGAAAGTGAGCGGGGACTACGGCCATCCTGTCTACATTGTCCAGGAAATGCCTCCTCAGAGCCCAGCCAACATTTACTACAAGGTTTGAGGAGCCAACAGAAGAGCACTAAAAACCAGAGGGACCAGGGGGAGGGGTTGTGTGGCCCCTCCCCGAGTGGGGTGCTGGCGCTGAAGAGCACCCTCGTCCAGGATCCAGGCGAGCGCCTGGGCAGGCACCCCTCTCTCCTTGAGCATTTAGTTTTGTAGTTTGGAGCAGGGGTCGTCCCAGGACTCCGGAGGGGGGGGAGGAGCTCTTGCCAGCATCCTTCTCCGAGCTCCAAGGTAGCCCCAGCAAGTTCAGTGGCCCACAGCTCGGGCTCCGTGCCTTTCATCATCCTTAACCATGTCTGGCGATCTCCAAGAACTCCTCTCCCAGCTTTTCAAGCTCCTGTTTTTATTACGTTGGGTATTGGGGGGGAAGGGTGGCCCCCCAGGGCCTTGTGTTCTGCAGTCCTGGGAAAGTCTGCCTGGCATTGGTAGCAGATGAAAGATGGAAATCCTCACAGGGAGGAGACTTGTCTGGCCCCAACTTTGTACTATTGATATTATTTTAAATATTTTTGTACCTTTTTAAAACACTTTGTGAAATGTTGGAACTCTAAGCCTTTGAGCCTGAGCCCCTTTGTCCCGCCTTTCTGCAGTGCGCCCCCGCCCCCCACCCCCGTGCAGCAGCAGCAGCACCCCCCCCCCCCCCGCCCTCCACCGGCGCAGGAGAGCAGACTCCCAAGGCCTTCCTCTATGCTCTTGCCCCGTTGCACTTCGGCCCTCACTGGGCAGAGCAGGTTTGCCCTCTTTGGCTTTTTATTTCAGGGCCTGCTTTAGATAGCAAAGCAATCTAATGTCAGAGAGAGAGAGAATCCCGTTCTGAATCCGGCAGGGAGGAGTCTCCCTCTCTTGGCCAGGGGAAGAGCTGCCACTTCTTTGCCTCCCATTTATCCACACTAGTGGTGTGCCTGTTGCTAGATGACAGGCAGTGTGGGGACAGGGAAGGGCTTGCTTATGACAAGAACCCCCTGGAGGGGTGCAGCTGGTCTCTGTAAGGAATGTTCAAGACCCCGGCTGCCGCGAAGGCAAGTGGTGCGTCCCCAAGAGGGAGTCCTCCAGACAGGCATCCATTGAGATGGAGAGAACAGCCAGGGTGCTGCCTCTTGTGACCTTGTCCTCCGGGGTTCTTGGTCACCTGAGGAGGTCACGTGGGTGAGCTGGGGCTGGGAGAGCCCCTTGATAGCCTCTCTTCAGCAGGGGCTTGGCTCTGGTGGCCCGGCACTGTGAGGCTCTGAGGGCCAGGTTCCTGGCTTAGAGTGGCCGGGAGTGGGGGCAGGCGTGGCGTGGTCAGAGAGCAGGTGGGAGTCACGACGGGTCAGGGCCACATGGAAGGGGCGACCGGTTCCAGTCCACAGTGGCCACCTTGCAAAGTGCACTGAGGCCCCTCTCAGAGTCCCTTGCCCAGAAGGAGCTGATGGACACTGAGGCCGGCCAGCCACTTGTGCTGTGGGGAGCGTGGGCTGGCCACAGAGCCCTCTGGGGCTGTGCGGGGCGGCAGGCACAAAGCAGGTCTTTGTTTAGAGTATGTTTTTAATCCGTTCTCCCCAAAATGCCTGCCGGGGGGAGAAGTCAGCAACAGGCCACTCGCCAGTGTTCCCTCTCAGCTGAGTGAGTGTGAGCTAGCTCACAGTTTTCTAGCCTCCGGCTCACACATTTTTGTCTTTGCTCAGGAAGGAGGGCTCCAGAGCAAACTAATTTATGCAGCAGCCAAATTGCTTGCTCACAACTGTAATGTCCGTAGCTCGCAAAGTAGAATTTGTGCTCACAAGACTCCAGGGCTGAGAGGGAGCCTTGCCACTGGCCCCACCCTCCTCTGGCTCTGCTGGCTGTGAGCGGGAGCAGGCCTTCCCCCGACCCTGCTCACAAGGCCAGGCGGTGGCAGAGACCACTTTGAGGGGCGAACCGTGCCTGAACTCTCGTCACAGGGAATTCAGCACGATCATCCGTGCTGCTTCATGCAGGTGGGAACCAAATCTGATGCTTGGCTGGCACTGGCAGCCCAGCCAATTACTGTGCACTAGAGGCGGGGCTCTGCTCCTCTGATAGCGTCAGCACACCCCATTGGATGCTGCGGTCAGGGCATGAGCGCCAATCAAAGACCCTGCTCTAAAATTTCCTTAGCCTCATGTCGTGGAGTGGAGACCCTTGCCATGGTTTCGGGGGGGGAGCCATGCCGTTGCCCACGGCCACAGTGCTGAAGAGGAGGCTGAGCCACACTGTGCCACAGGCTGGCTCTCTCTCTCTCCCATCCCCATGTTGTGTTTGTCATGCCAGAAGCCTTACTTTGCATGGAGGAGAAGGAAGTGGGGACCTCTAGTCCTGCATACTTGACTTTCCCTTTCCCCTCCCCTCCCGGGTGAGAGAGAGAGAGGCGCCCTGCCGGGAGGCAGTGACTACCCACTTTTTGCAGGCCCCTTGCGGTGCCAAAGTCTTGTTTTGACTCTGCAGCTCGCGGCTGGGCTCTGCTTTCAGGCCAGCCCCGGGAGGCAGCCAATCTCTGCCGAGGCACCGGATTGGGACCTCTGCGGGAGGCAGCAAGGGGGCCTTCCCTCGCCTGCTCTGCTCTGCCCTGAAGCCTCCCTGCTTCTCTCCTTTTGTATAGATCGACTCTTCTTGCACAAGGCAATAAACTGGCCTCAGGTTGCCTTCGTGGGGGCAGAATAAAGTGGCAGGAAGTCTGTTTTGCCCAGGCTGTGGCGGACCCCTCTTGTTCCCCAGATCAGAAGTTAAAGGGACGGGTGGATCCAGTTGTCGTTCTCAAGGGACAGCCACGGTGACCTCTGCCCCCCGCCCTGCACTGCCCCTTTCCCTTTCCGTCTCTATGCAGGATGTGGAGGGTCTCTTTGCCCTTCCCCTTGTAAGGGCTTTGGTCGTCATGCCCTTTGAGGCATATCCGGGGGGGGGTCATCCGAGGATGCAGGATTCTCAGGACTCCACAGATAAATGACAGATTTTTTTTTTATTTCCATTTTTAAAAATAAATCTCACTCTGCCCACTTTCTTTTTTGCCACAAGGGTAGAATGCTTAATATTGTTTAAAGCAGATGAGGGGATTCTTCAGTGTGTGGGTGATAGTTGCATCTACTGGGGGGGGTCTCACCCTTGCCCTGAACAGAAGAGAATGGTGCTGGGTGTCCCCCACCCCAGCACAAAGTTTGTTTTTCTAAATTTTCCACCAATTTTAAATGCATGCTTCCCAACTTTCAACATAGTTTTAGTGTGTGTCTGGGTCACAGGGCAGGAACCTTTCCCATTAAACCTCCCTCCCTCCCTCCTCCCTCCCTCCCTCCCTCCCTCGTGCTGAGCTGCCTGTGAGTCTTGCGGGGGGGGGAGGGCACGGACCCTTCCAAGGGCTGGGAAAAGGCCAAGCACCCCAACCAACAGGTTGCCTGAATCCAGTTCTTGAGCAGCAAGAAGTCCGGGGCCACTGGAAGCGGGGAAGGGGCCTGAGCTGCACTTGCCCCTTTCTCACTCAACCACTCAGGACTGGCTAATTTCCTGTGAGGAAATCGCATGGGGGGGGGGGTGCATTTTTGCCATGCACACTCACACACACACACACACACACACACACACTGGGGAGCCTCCATCAGCATTAACTTCCTGCCTTGTGTAAATTGGCCAAAAAAACCAAAACCCTCAGGGTGCGTAGCAGACACACATCCAGTGGGCATTTGCCCCCTCCCCCACCCCTTGTTTGTGATCTCTTCCTTTTCTTCGTGGTCCGCCCCCCCACCCCCCACCTTAGGCGGGCGCTCCCTGGCAAGAGACTCTGGGACGGCGGAACCAGGCGTCTCATGTGGCTGAGCAACCTCTGAGGTCTGTGAGCGGCCCAGAATTTGGGGGAGGGGGAGACACAGAGAGGAAGGCTGACCAAATGTCTTGTTGGGCACCTCTGTCTATCTCTCAAACTTTCTCCTCTTTGTTCTCATCAAAAAACTTTTTTATTTTAAGGTTTTGATTTGTAAATAACTAGTCTGTTTTGGAAGAAATAATGTAAAACTGTTTTGTATAAATTCTGGATTATTTTCTGGTTGCTTTTTCTTAGAAAAAAACAAATAAGAACTAAAAAAAATAACCACAAGAACGGGTGTAAACCATTTGTCATTCTGCATTGAGTGAAGAAGCAGGGGCCCCCGTCTGCAGAGGACCCTGTGGGTGGGTGGGGGTGTCTCCGTGGCCCCTTGGGCGGCCAGCTGCTGGATGGTTCAGGCATATGGTGGAAGAAGATCTCCAGAGCCACACACACACACACACATACCCAAGAAGGAGCAGTAGCTCGGACTGGGCACGGGCCATTGGCTGTGTGGTTCTCTGTCACTGGAGGCAGGTTGGACTTCATTTCACATTCCAGCATCCATCAACATTTGACCAAAATCAAGTGATCTGATTGAGCAGTCAAGATGGAGCAGGGCCTCCAAAGCATCCAGGAACCAGCCCTGTGCAGAGTAGGGCACGGTGTCACATTTGTTCAGCGCCCTCTGTAAACTATTGGCTCTCTTCATCTGTACTTCCAACTTACTTTGCCACTTTACCTGCTCGGACTTCCCCAGAGAATTCTGGGACCTGTAGTTTGGTGAGCTGCTGGGAATTCCCTTAGAGACCCTCACTGGACTCCTAGGAAGAGGATGTGAGTGCTAAATCAGTTTAAGTCTGTAGGGTGGATATGCCATCAGAGGCTACCAGATTTTGGAGCCTGTTCAGATGGGGCAAATTCAGGCATACCTCTAATGTCCTAAGTTATTTCAGAGGAAGGAGGGAAGTTGATGCAGCTCACGACTAACTACAGGATTTCACAGTAGGTCGGCAGCAGTGCACATTCGTGGCCCATCTGCCAAGGATGCACCTATTCGATGCAGTCTGGAATATGGCTGGTCAGTTGAGCATATGAGGACGTAGGATGCCCACTGCACATCAGCATGGTCGTGGGAACATTAGTGTTGGCATTGGTGCCAGGGTAACCCTTAACTACACAGGTGCCTGCTGTTGGGTCCTCTCAGGTCAGAGTTGTTGCGGACACAAGCAGATTATCTCACTGCCAGTGTCTGGAGCCATTCAGAGTCCCCCAAAGACAACTGCTGGAGGCTGCCCTCCCTAGATGGCATTTTCCTCCATCCCTGACTGACTTCCTTGCATAAGTCTTTGTTTCCAAGAGCACAAGCTAAGTGGTAAGTCACATGGTTAAGTCACTATGTTAGCAGAGTCCTTTGGAGTGGAACAGCTGTGAGAGAGGCAGTGTTGTGCAAGGACCACTGTTCTCCCCATGAGTGTGTGTGTGTGTGTGTATGTGGGTACACACAATATTCTCTCTCCACTAGCCTGCCATTTAACCCAGTCTGCATGTAACCAGCCTGAGTGCATATCGTGCAGGCACTTATGCCCAACCCGAACAGTGTCCCTCCCAGCTATCCACACACAGGCTGAGGCGAGGCCATGCCCCCAGCAGCACTAGGTGGCAGCCTCTCATTCCCTCCTTCCTTCAGGCATACACATCCGAGGGCCACTCAGCAGTGTGACTGCTCCCTGCCACCGGTGCCATCTGGCCCTCAGGGCAATTGCCATCATCTGCTGATGGGTTGATTGCACAGCTGAGAGACCCGTCCAACTGTTGTGTGACATGAGAGGTTCTGTGCGCTGCCTCCGCTTGTCTCAGATGCAGCTTTCTCGGAGTAAGACTCCAAGGCCCCTCCCTCCCTCCAAAGACTCCTTGCACACACTTTGCTGAGCTGTTTTGCCATACAGGCGGGAAGGGGGGATCGTGAGTTGCCCTGACCTGTGGCCACTTTGGATTCCACTGCCAGGCCAAGGATGTTTCTCAACTGTCAGTCATGTTCCATCTGTGTTAGATTTTGAAGCCAAGGGCTCAGATTTCTGAGTTTTCTGTTGGTGACACTGAATTTACCATAACAATGTATGTTTTGTTATTCTGTCCACTTTGCCAAGAATTCTTTTTTTAAAAAAACACAAAACCTTTTTTTCTCCCACTTATCATATTCATTATCATCAGTAATACGGGATTTGAATTCCCTGGAGCCATGATGGAACCTGATATATTGTTAAATAAAATATTTTTTTCCTATGGAACCTGGTGTGTCTCTTGAGCCTTTTCTTCTCCTGTAGACAAATCTTTTCTCTCTTAATCTGGAATGTGGCAGAGCAGCCCCCCTGACCCATGAGCACCACCCTGTTTAGCCTTCAAGGGCACCTAGATGCCCAACAACCATGCCAGTCTCCGCCTGGTAACATGCCACTGTTGGTTTGCCCAATCCTCCACAGCATTTTCTCTCTCGGTTCTTTGATACGCTGCCACAAACTGACTTTTTTAGGAATTACCCACTCAGAGGGTAGTGCCCGTGTCTCCTGCTCACCAGGGTTGGTTACCATGGGGACGGCTTTCTGCACTTGTGTACTCCCAGGGAAATAATGATTTAGCAACTGACCCCCTCCTTCCCCTGTTGACCATTTTGAATAGCATGTTCAAATGGGAGAGATCTCTGGTATAGAGAACTACCAACATTCAAAATAGTAAAGAATTTATTAAAAGTCCACACATATACTCTGGGCACAGCAACAGATTGAGCAAGAAATACACAAGGAAGGTGTAAGCATACAATTCTCCTGTCCCCCACTCAATGCATACCCTATTTGGTATTATACTAAAGTAGGTTCTTTAGCTTAGAAGCTACAAACTTGTAAAAGCTTCCCATTGCTGTTACCTTGGAGAGAGGGTGATGGTGCGTCAATTTGCCATTCATGTTTGAAGTGTGAATTCTATGTTTTGCCAAGATAATATTTGCCAGGAAAGATAGAAGGGAGGGCAACTCCCCTAGACGTCTTGGCAGCTCTTGAAACAAGAGCTCATGAAAGAATGGGAATGTCAACTGGACCAGGCCAGGCCTCTGCAGCATGTGGAAGCCGTGAAGCTCAGGCAATGGCCACAGGAAAAGCTCTTCCTCTGGGAAGTACCAACTTTCATTAAACCTTAACTGGTTGTTTGTAACACATTTTATCATACTGTAGCTGTATTGATATCATTTGATTTTCTTGATGGTCAGAAAGCTCATTCCTGATCGGCTGTACTTAATCCCTTTATTTTTAATTTTGGTATTTTATTACTTTGCTTATTTCAGTCCCAACAGAGGCCGCAACTCTGAGCACCATCATCATCCATTATCTGTAATGACTAATTTAGTACCAGTTGCTTACAGGCAGAATTACACTGGGAGGATTCAAAGCTTGAAAGTTCCTCACAATCTTTTCATTAGACCCAGGCGGGCAGCTGTGTTGGTCTGAAGGAGCAGAACAGATTTCAAGTCCAGTCAGGTGCCTTTGAGACCAACCAAGTTTTATTCACGGTATGAGCTTTTGTGTGCACACAGATATAATGAAATGGAAGTTAACAGTTCATCGATATAGGCAGATGCCTCTACGCAGGTGAACAGCAAATTAGCATACAACTTAATAAAGATGTTTTGGCATATGCAAAGACTAAACAGCAATAACAAGCTAAGTTCATCCAGTCACCATTTGTTTGGATATAATTAGGGGGATTAAATCCAAACAAATTGAGACCATATGAACTTAGCCTGTTACTGCTGTTTAGTCTTTGCATATGTCGAAGCATCTTCATTAAGTTGTATGCTGATTTGCTGTTTGCCCTCTTCCTGTATGTACGGACTGTTAACTTCCATTTCAGTGTATCTGAGGAAGTGTGCGTGCACACAAAAGCTCATACCTCGAAAAAACTTTTGTTGGTCTTAAAAATGCCACTGGACTCAAAATTTGTTCTAATGTGTTTATTAGTAAGCTTCCAGTTGTGCATAAGTCAGCTTCTACCCAGTTTATTATATGCCTTAAACTCAGTTTATCTCTCTTGTGCCAAGAAGAAAAGCTGGGTATAGATGATTCTTCCCTGGGAAGGGGCCAATGCCTCTTTAATTCTAACCTAACTACTCCCAGACTTCAGCTTACAATACATTTGTACAAAGTTTGTACCTTCTGTTCTAGGATATTATTTTCTTCTGGGACCACAAGGGAGATTTTTCTTAAACCAGTACAAGATTCTCACCAATAATATTTTGATCACAGACATTCTTTCCATTCGTGAGAAGGTGTGCAAAAACTCCAGACTTCCTTCTGAGTCCCGCTACAATTTACAATGCTGGAAGTTGTAGCTATGGAAAACCCTTTCATTTGAATGAGGGCAGCCAATAACAACCCCATCCAATTTCTGAAAAGCTTATTGGGCATCAAGGGAAATAGTGGTGGGCACCATGACGCCCAAAGGTGCCATATTGGGGAACCCTGGGCTGCAGCTGTTCTTGATCATCAGATAAGTTGATGCCAAATAATTCATATGTATTTAAATTTACATTGTACCCAAATATTTGACCTAAACAACATAAGATGTTGAGCAACTCTTAGAACGAATCAGATGGATGTCTTGGAATAAGTGCATTATTATGTGCAAAGAGGGTAATTTTAAGTAGTGTTTATGCCTTGATAGAACATACAGTACCTTATTGTATCTTATTGTTCATCCATTGTGGTCATTCTTTTCTTTAGCTTTTGGTGGGAAGAGAAGACTATCTTTTTTTTCTTTTCCCTGCCACAATCAATGTGACACAGAAAGCACTCTTTCAAAAAGTACACCCACCCAGTGTGAGGGGAAGGTGGCAAACTAAGGCAGTTATGCCTGCTGACCCTTTTCCCAGAGCCTGCCAGGTGTGCTTGGAAAGTGGGTGGGGCCGGGTGGGCCCTTGCCCATCAGGGCTTCTGATTGGCCTTTTGAAGTCTGGTTGATTGTGCTGATGTTTAAGAAGTTACTTCAGCAGGTGCTGCCACCACAGCAGAAGGGTCTTCACTATGTGACTGAAGAAAAGCTGTACGTATGTAAGGATATGTTTTTAAACGGTATTTTTCAAATACATTTATTTTAAAAGCTTTTTAAAACTGTCAGGGGTCCCAATCAAATCACTCAACAACGATTCTTCATGAAGTTCAGGCTTTTGAGTAGGAGCCGCCACCCCACCCCCTCTGCTGCTATTTTTACCATCTTATATGGTGGAGGGAGGGGACAGCCGAGGAAGATCTATCTGGTCCCACTGTGATCAATACTGCTGGATGGGGCCAATACCGCCGGATGGGGCCATCCGGCCAATACCGCCGGATGGGCCCGAATAACATCAAATGGCAGCCTCTGTGAGTTTGATGTCATCGGGTTGAGCTGGGCGAGTCTCTGTTGAGCACTTTACTATGAATATTTTTTTGGAATGTTTTATCTGTTTCATACATTTTAAGCTGTTTATCTTTGGCACTTAGCAGCCTCATTGTAAGCCGCCCTGAGCCCATTCACGGGGAGGGCGGGGTAAAAATGGAATAAATAAATAATAAATAATATTGAGGTTTGTAGTAGACACCATGAGCTCTTGTGTCAGGAATGGCGGGTTCAGATGCAGCAAGAAAAGAAATATCCCCTTCATACAGTACCCCCTGATACAGTGAGGCCAATAAGCAGGCACCTGGGTGTGTGGGAAAAACAGCAGTTTCACATTCCCAGGAAAGATGAGTGGGAAGGCAAGAGCAGGCAGAGCAGAGCTTCAAGGCCACTGGCCGATAAGCCAGAGAAGCAGAGAGAAAGCAAGTGACAAAGCATCCCCCACATTCCAATTCATGGCAGCTAGATGACCCCCCTAAGACCCCTTCCCCACCTGCCTTATCAGGATGCGCAGAGCGGAAAGCCCAGAGTAAGCGAGAGGCATTGACACGATGGGCCACTTATCAGCTCCCGATGTTCGGGTCCAAAGTCCACCCATTCGATAAGGTAATACAAATGAGCCCTCTTCCACTTCAAATCCAGGACCCAAGAGACTTCAAAATGTTGCTCGCCATTCACCATCGGGGGGGCCACTGGGGGCGCCAAAGGTTCAGTCCTAGGCCTTTTTTTAAGAGACTGGAATGAAGCACAGGGTGCAAATGTTTAAGAGTCTTGGGGAGGTCCAGTTGAAATATGACATCATTGATTTTGCGTACAACAGCAAAGGGCCCAATGTACCTCCACCCCAACTTACGACTAGGTTTTTAACCCTTAATGTTTTTACTGGACACATAGATCACCAGGTTCAGATCCCACCCGTCACTGCGTTTTTTATCAGCTTGTGCTTTGTAAGCAGTCTTTGCTTTCTCAAGGGCTTTGGTTACATCCGGCCAGATGACCCACACCTTGTCACACCACTCCTTTACCTTGCCTTCCACCTCCCCCCCTCAACGTCCAAGAAAAGGAAAGGAGCACCCTCATAACCAAACACAGTCTTAAAAGAGGAGACCCCCATGGAAGAGTGGAGGGTGTTATAGCAGTATTCTGCAAAGGGTAATAAGTCCACTCAGTCGTCCTGCTGGTAATTGGAGAAACATCTCAAGAACTGTTCTAACATTTGATTAACCCGTTCCGTCTGACCATCAGTCTTGTGGTGGTAGGCGCTGCTGAGACCCCTTTCTACCCCCAGGACTTTCAATAATCCCTCCAAAAGTTTCAAAACGAACTGAGAACCTCTGTCCAATATAATCTTCGTGGGGGGAGGATGGAGTCGAATAACGTGATGCATGAAGGCTTTGGCCAGGCATCACGCTGTAGGCACCAAGTGAAAAGGCACGAAATGGGCTTGTTTTGAAAATAGGTCTACGACCACCCATATAACAGTCTTCCCCTTGCTAGGGGGGAGGTCAGTGATGAAATCCATGGAAATCACTTCCTAACGTCTAGCTGGGGTCGGCAACGGCTGCAACAAACCAGGGGGCTTCCCTGGGCGGGGTTTACACATGATACAGGTTTGACAGGATGGAATGAACAACGAAATGTCTTTCCTCATGCCTGGCCACCAGAATTGGCATTGTAGTAATTGTAGAGTTTTCACATAACCGGAGTGGCCCCCTAGCTAGAGGCCGTGCCCAGCCTGCATTATCTCCCCCCGCAGGGAAGTTGGGATGAATACTCAACACCCTGCATTCCAGTAGCCATTGTCCCACTGCTTCAAACCCCCGTTCAGCTCGACTTCCTGTTTGTCAGAAAAAGCCTCCTTGAACTTCAACTCCCAGCCATCCCCTCGCGCCTCCTTTTGGGCGGCCGCTTGGCTCCAAGTGGTGACAGCCCCGCCTAACGGGGATGGAGTAAACGTAGAGTCCAGTGCATCCTCCCTCTGACTATCGTGCTGTGGGAGGTAGGAGAGTGCATTGGCTAGGAAGTTGGATTTGACTGGGAGATGGTGTAAAGTGAAATTGAACTTGGAGAAGAAATCAGCCCACCACAGTTGTTTGGTGTTAAGGTTTTGAGGTGTGCATAGGACCACGAGGGTTTTGTGGTCAGTCCATACCTCGAAAGGCCTCCTGGCCCCCTCCAGCCAATGTCTCCAAGTTGACAGCGCTAGTCTGATGGCCCCCACCTCCTTGTCCCACACTGACCAGTTCCTCTAAGTGGAGTTAAACTCCTGGGACACATAGCCCAGGGGCTGCAACTTTCTGTCCAGGCCCTCTTGCAGGATCCCCCCCCATTGGCCACGTCCAATGCACCTGCTTGGACCACAGATTTGCTGTTCTCATTGGGGTGGGCTAGGACTGGCTCAGACATAAACAATTTTTTGAGGCTATCGAACACAGTTTGGCACTCAGCCATCCGCATCAACCAGGCCCCAGGCTTAGCGCTCTCTGGTCCCTTCCCCTTAGTTTTCAATAAGTCAGTCAGGGTGGGCTGATCTGGGCAAAATTGGCTAGAAAGGCTCTGTAGAAATTGGCGAATCCTAAGGATTGGAGTTAATGGTGAGTGCGAGGGGCTTCCCACCCCAGAACTGCTTGCACTTTTGCAGGGTCCATTTCCAAACCACGAGGGGAAATACGGTAACCCAGGAACTTCACCTCAGGCTGGTGGAATTCACACTTGGATAGCTTGGTGAATAATTTGGAGTACCTCCCTCACCAATTTAACATGTGATGTTCTGTTGGGGGAGTACAATAAAATGTCATCTAAGTAAACAAGGCCCCCCCTAAACAGGTGCTTGGGCAACACTTTGTTGATAAGATTCATGAAGACCCCAGGGGCCCCTTGGAGCCCGAACAGCATTACCTGGTACTCAAAGTGCCCTAAGGGGGTGTTAAACGCTGTCTTGTACTCATCCCCTTCCTTTATGCGCACCCAAAAGTATGCATTTCTTAAATCCAACTTTGTAAAATATCTTCCCTTTGGCAGCCTCGGCCAAGAGGTCTTTGATCAAAGACAGTGGGTAGGCGTTCATGGCGGATACTGCATTCAAGCCCCTGTAATTGGTGCACAACCTTAAACCCTCATCCTTCTTCTGGAAGAGGACAGGGGTGGCAAAAGGGGATGAGGCCAGTCGGATAAAACCACAAGCTAAATTCTTGTTGATGAACTTACATAGTTCCTCCTTCTCCCCTGGACTCATTTGTGGAGTTTCTGACCAGGGAGCAGTTCAATGGCACAGTCCGAATTGTGGTGGGGGAGAAGTTCGTCTGCTTCTTCCTCCCCAAATACCTGGTCTAAGTCTCTATGCTCTGGGGGAATGGCAGCAAGTTCCTCCTGAATCAAGCATGCGTGCACAGTCTCTTCCGGAGGGGCCACCCCCCAGTTCTTGTCCCACACGTGACCATGGCACTTTGGTGCTATAAACTGCACCCTCCCCTCATCCCAGAGGATATACGGGTTGTGGTCTTGTAGCCGGGGCTCCCCAGTACGGGTGGGAACTGGGATGTAGGGGTGATGACAAAGGCCCTGTGCTCCCAGTGGGCCCCCGCCCCCATCCGTAATGGAACAGTCTCAAATTTGCATGGCTCCTTCATAGAGGATCCGTCCATCTGGGTAAACATGATGGGGTCTGCTAGCTTGACCACTAGGGCCCCTAGCCCTGTGATCAATGTTGGGCTGATAAGGTCTCGGGCGCAGCCAGAGTCTATTAATTCTCACATCCAGACATGGGTCCCTGCCTCAGGATTCATCACAGTCACAAAGAAAAGGGAGGGGTGGTTGCTCACCATCTGTGGTGCAGTTGGGATCATTACCTGCTGCTCTGCGCCACTTACAACAGGTCCTGGCCTTTTCTCGCTGGCTTGGGATCCCCTTCGCTGCTGGAATCAGACCCTCCCTCCGTGATGCCGACCTGCAAGGCTTGCTGGAATTTTGGCTTGGCTGTGCTCTTCTGCAGTGGGGTGTCAGGACACTTCTCTCCCATGGCGGCCCCCCCTTTTCAGGCAGAGCCCTTGTTTCATCCGTTGCTCATTCACTCCCTCCTTGGGTTTGGGCATGGGACTTTTGGTCTTTGGGGCTCCAGACCCTCCCCACAGTACGGCTGCTGCATTGCCAATCTGGATCATCTGCAGTCAGCTCTCTGTGTCAGCCACTTCCTGCATCCACGCCAGGAGCAAGGTTGGATGTACCATGCGTAGGATGGTCTCTCTTTATGTCAGGGTGCAGCCCCAGTTGGTACTGCTCAGCCATCACCCCATCTGGCCATCCTGCACCCACTGAGAACAATACACATCAGTGTCATGGCTTGATTCCAGAACTACTTTAACTGATTATGATGCTACTGAGGCAGATGATTCTACTAACAAATCAGGGGATGAGGGTCCCTCTTTTAGAACTAATCCTTATAGAAAGTCAAAAAATACTGCACATCAGAATGTTTTACAATTCCCCAAGAAACACAGAGGGAAGAAACCCTAGTGATAAATCTATCTTCTAGAGTGTTGACTCCTGACGAGATGAGTGTACTCAATTTAGGATTGGGATATGTACTGACTCCTAGGTACAATTTGTTTCAGACACGCATTGATATATTTAAACTCATGAGATTGCTTAAATTAAAAACCATTTTTGGCAATAGTAATGACCGCTGTTCTACCTTTAAACCGAAATCACAATTTACACCTCAGGTTGCTTCCCCTGCCATTAGGGTCTTTGAGAGATTAGTCCTTAAAGACATAGAGTCTCTGGAAGACTTGGCCCATAAGTATAGACATAACTTTTCTTTTGATAAATATCAAATTTTACGCAATTTAGCTGAGGATTCTAATATAAGCATCAAAGAGGCCGATAAGGGCAGTGGGATAGTGGTAATGGACCAGAAAGATTATTTGACTGTGGTCAATGAATTATTGCTGGATACATAGTCTTACCCACCGATAGCCACTGATCCAACTCCTCAGGTCTTATGACTGATAAAAGTAGTTATTAATGAAGCTGTAGCTTTAGAGTGTATCAATGGGACTACGGCCAAATATTTACTGAATTAGTTCTCTAGAATTCCTATTTTTTGTGCATTACCTAAAGTGCACAAACCAGGTTATCCACCCCCAGGCTGGCCAATAGTATCAGGCTCAAATTCGGTAATGGAGCCTCTTTCTAAATATATTGATTCATTTTTGCAGCCCTTTATACCCTTAATTTCTAGTTATATCAAAGATACAAAAGATTTCATTCTTAAAGTGGAAGGTGTGGTGGTTCCCAATAACACAGTTTTGGCAACTTTGGATGTTACGGCATTGTATACAAATATTCCGCATTCAGAAGTGCATACTTGTATTCTGAATACACATTGAAACTTAGATCTAACAAGATGCTGCCAACACATTTTTTACTTGATTTAATAGATATCATTCTGGAATGGAGTTTTTTCAGGTTTCAAGAGGATTTCTTTTTGCAAATTAAAGGAATTGCAATGGGTAGTGCATTTGCTCCAAGTGTTGCTAACCTGTTTATGGCCAAATACGAGATGGATTGGATTTGTAACCCTAATCAAAATCCTTTTTTCCAACATTATAATTTTTAAAGACTTTATTGGTGATCTTTTTCTCATTTTTGATGAAGCATCTATATTTGATACATTTATACAGTGGCTTGACCAATTACATCCTACCATAAAATTTACAGCTCAAAGTAGTCAGAGAGAAATTAACTTTTTGGACACCACGGTCTATATTACTGAGTCTAGCTATTAGCAGTAAGATCTTATGTTAAGCCTATGGATAAAAATTCCTATCTTCATTTTGATTCCTACCATGCCCATCATTTGAAACACAACTTGCCTTATGGACAATACTTATGTATACTTATGTATAAAATGCAACTGCACTTCCCATTTGCATTATGATCAAGAAAAGAAACAATTAAATAGACAGTTTTTGCAGCAGGGTTATCCTGCGCCTGTAATAGCAAAAGCAGCAGTTAGAGTGGAACAAAGAATGAGGAATAACCTGTTAAAATCTACTTCTAAAAAAGTGAAATCTAATCATATTTTTTGTGCTTTTGACTTTACCCCTCATGCGGCGCAAATTAAAAAAATAATCATGAAACATTGGCATGTAGTTAGTGAAATACCTGATTGTGCTAAAAGACCTTTAAGAACATAAGAACATAAGAGAAGCCAATGTTGAATCAGGCCAATGGCCCATCTAGTCCAACACTCTGTCACACAGCGGCCAAAATATACCAGGTGCCATCAGGAGGTCCAGCAGTGGGGCCAGGGCACCAGAAGCCCTCCCACTGCTGCCCCCTCCAGCACCAAGAATAGAGTGCATCACCTGCCCCAGACTGAGAGTTCTCATTCTATACCCTGTGGCTAGTAGCCACTGGTGGACTTCTGCTCCATATGTTTATCTAATTTCCTCTTGAAACTGTCCATGCTTGCAGCTGCCACGACCTCCTGTGGCAGTGAATTCCATATGTTAATCACTCTTTGGGTGAAGAAGTATTTCCTTTTATCTGTTCTAACCCGACTGCTCAGCAATTTCATAGAGTGCCCACGAGTTCTTGTATTGTGAGAAAGGGAGAAAAGTACTTCTTTCTCAACCTGCTCAATCCCATTCATAATCTTATAAACCTCGATCATGTCACCCCTCAGCCGTCGTTTCTCCAAGCTAAAGAGCCCCAAGCATTTTAACCTTTCTTCATAGGGAAGGTGTTCCAACCCTTTTATCATTCTAGTTGCCCTTCTCTGCACTTTTTCCAATGCTATAATATCCTTTTTGAGATGTGGTGACCAGAACTGTACACAGTATTCCAAATGAGGTCGCACCAATGATTTATACAGGGGCATGATGATACTGGCTGATTTGTTATCAATTCCCTTCCTAATAATCCCCAGCATAGCGTTGGCCTTCTTTATTGCAGCTACACATTGTGTAGACATTTTCAGCGAGTTATCCACTACGACTCCAAGATCTCTCTCTTGGTCAGTCTCTGCCAGATCAGACCCCATCAACGTGTATTTATATTTAGGATTTTTGGCTCCAATGTGCATCACTTTGCACTTGGCCACATTGAACCCCATTTGCCACGTTGACGCCCACTCACCCATCCTCAACAGATCCCTTTGGAGTGCCTCACAATCCTCCCTGGTTTTCACCACCCTGAACAACTTCGTGTCATCTGCAAATTTAGCCACATCACTGCTTACTCCCAATTCCAAATCGTTAATAAACAAGTTAAAAAGCATGGGACCGAGTACTGATCCCTGTGGTACCCCACTGCTTACCACCCTCCACTGAGAAAGTTTCCCATTTATACTCACTCTCTGTTTCCTATTTATAAGCCAGTTTTTGATCCACAAGAGGACTTGTCCTTTTATCCCATGACTATTGAGCTTACTTAGGAGCCTTTGATGAGGAACTGTATCAAAAGCTTTCCGGAAGTCAAGGTAAATAATATCTATTGGGTCCCCCTTGTCCACATGTTTGTTCACTCCCTCAAAAAACACTAACAGGTTAGTGAGACAAGATCTTCCCTTACAGAACCCATGCTGAGTCTGCCTCAATAGTTTTTGTTCATCAATGTGCCTACTAATTCTTTCCTTAATAACAGTTTCCACCAACTTACCCGGTATCGATAGGCTTCAGGAGAACTAGGAATATTAGAGATTATTTGATTAGAATGGATTTTTCTCCTCGGACCCAAGCGCAGGCACCAATACTGGCACCCCAGGCCCAGCGGATGGGGGAAGGGGGACCGGTTGTCCTGGAGGGGTAGCAGTGGCATGGCTGGCTGTGGCAGCAGACACTGGCGTAGTTCCCCCTGGACTACTTGTGCCACCAGTTGTGGGAGGTTCAACAACGATTCCTCCATCACCCGGAACATTCTGGCTTGAGCCGCCTCCATCCAAGCAAACCTCTCTTCCCAGTTCCCATCATCAATGAGCTCTGCGGCATCGGCTGCAAGGGCCGGTATTCATACAGTCTCCCTGAGACCAGTTCAGAGGTCATCGTCCAGGTCTCCTGGGTGTCCCCTCCCAACCATCCCCACTGACAGGACCATGTCACATCTCCCCCTTTTGCTCCCTGGATCGTAGTCGTTGGCGGTGCGGTAGTGGCCAGTGTGGTCGTCAGGGTGGTGGTGGTTCCTCCGTAGTCACTGGTACCACTTTGTCCTCCTCTCCGTTCATCGTGGTGGAGATGTGGGTAGAAGCAGTGATGAGATTACTGACACTCTGTCAGGGGTCCCAATCAAATCATTCAACAATGATTCTTCATGAAGTTCAGTTTCTTGAGTTTTGTAGTAGACACCATGAGCTCTCGTGTTAGGAATGGTGGGTTCAGACCCAGCAAGAAAAGAAATACCCCTTTCAAACAGAAAGAAAGAAATTTTGAAAGAAATACCCCAGATACCCTGAGGCCAACAAGAAGGCACCTAGGTGCATGGGCAAAACAACGGTTTCAAAGATCAAAGGAGGGGTCACAGTGACAGACAATATATCAAAACAAAGAAACATTGTGATGAAGTTGACAATAATATTTAATGACAATAATGTATATCAGTAAAAAAATTTTTGGACGTTCTAACATATTCAAGACAAAATCCAATGTCCTCCAATTTTGTATATTAATAAAAACTGTGGAAATTCTAACATGTTCAAGACAAAATCCAATATCCTCAATGAGCACCCAGTTATACACTCATTTCAATAGTCTTCCTCAGGAGTAGTCCTGTTAAGTAACAAGGTGTCAGCCTGTTGTTACATTTTGACTTCCTTTTTAGCTTCCTTGAAATAGTTGCAGCATTATCTTCTTTTTCTACTTTCTTCAAATTATAACAGCTTGACTTCTTCACTGAAGTCCTACTGTCACCGTTCTTAGTCCCGCTACAGACCCAAGCACCACTATTCCTTTTTTTTTTTTGTAAAACTCTCTTAAAAGAGAGAGAATTTTATTCTTTTTATAAGAAACAGGAAGGGTAGACAGATGGAGAAAGAAAAAGATGGAGTGAAATTTTTCCTGTTAGTGAGTGTTAGTTTAGGTTAATAACCAATACCAGTTTTGGCATCTATCGTGGTTAGAAGATCTTCTTTTTAACTATTGCGAAGTCCAAAATCACTCTGTTAATGCAGTTAGTAAAGTCCATTGGGGTTAGTAATTAAACAGCTCCTTCCAGATGTTACACGAACAGTCCTCAAAATATCTTCTTTTTAAATCTCTTCCAGTTATGGATTGAGTCCATTTTAACTTTGAAGTCTTCCGTTCCATCACCACTTTCCCCTGGGCTGCTGTCTTCTTCGCTTGTCCCAGTTTGGAATACTGCATCTTCCTCCCTGCTGGCGTGTCTCTTCAGAAGTTTCTGTATTTTAAAGATGAAATCCTTCTTCTTTCTTTTCTCTTTTTCCTTAAACTTCTGGTTTTCAGGCTTCCTGGGCTCCACAAACTCTTCGGATGAAATTAGATCTCCAGTTTGTCGCTTGCTATGCTCAACATCCCCTTCTACTGGCAGAGTATTCTCTTTTATAAAAGCGGAATAGGCTTTGGGAGCCTCATCCACCTCTTCTTTTAATTTTATCGCTTCACTGCCAGTTAGGGGTGCCAAGACATTTATCAAGGTAAATCCGAGATCTTCTTTCTCTTCCTCTTTAATGCCCTGGAAACCTAGAATCAAATTCGATTTCTGTTCAATCTCCATCATCTTTCTAGTTGTTTCCGATATCTGTTTCTGTCGACTGATGAGAACACTATCCATTTTAGACAGAGTTTCGTTGATTTTCCGCAATTGTTCCAGCAGGGGGCACAGCATCTCCTTTTCCTGTTGATTGACAGCAAGCTCTTGGGGGGCTGTCTGGACCGGAAGTCCCTCCTCTCTTCTCTTCCGGTATCTGCAGGACTTTTTCCAGTATCGACATTTTGTTTTTTTATTTACTTTTAAAAAGTTCGTGCCGCATCCCCCAGGAAACTAAGATGATCGGAATCTTCCATGCAACCCCAACGGTACTTTCACCAACACTTTTTCTTCTCGCCCCCCTTCGCGCTCCCTTTGTGGATCTTGCTTCTCAAAGGGGGTGGGATCTCCTCCCTCCTCCCAACGCTTATACGCATGCAGGGGGCTCCGATTTACGCTTCAAAATAGATCTCCAACTCACGATTCGATGCTACTTCTTCTTTTTATTTTAAGCCATAGCGCTGTCTTCACTCCTGGAATTCGGTGGCGCCGCTAAGTCCCATTACGGGCACGCCGCAGCGGGGCCGATTGGGGCGGGGAGAAAGCCTCAATTTCCCGGCTGTCTGCCGGCAAAGAGGCTACTCCCCAAGCGCCCCCGGTTCGGAGCCTTTACCTAAGGCTCACTAGGGTCTTTCGCACACGCGAAGACCCCCCCTAACTGCGCATGGGCTAACCGCCTCCGGGAGCGTCCCGAGAAGCGGCCGCCATTCGCGACGCCGAAACCGAAAACCCCAAGCACCACTATTCCAACAAGCCATCCCCAGAGAGTACTTGGAGACCTCGCCAATCCCCTGTGGCACAGCGCCAGCAGTATCAGTACCAAGGGAAGTCCAGTTGTGGGTCTCAGCAGCAGCAGTCTAGACCTAAGCCCCAACAGGACCCCAAACAGGGACTTTGACTTCTCCCACCTTGTTTCAGGAGAACCAACCCGAATTTACCCATTCCTGTCTGCCTGGCAGAATATTACCACAGACACTTGGGTCCTATCCATCCTGACCCAAGGATACGTCATAGAGTTTGTGGACTTAACCAGGTTCCCAGTTTTCCAAACCACCCTTCCCTCTCCCATCCTCCCCCAGGAGATCAAATCTTTACTAGAGAAAGATGCGATAGAACCTGTACCGAAGGCATCCGAAGGAATGGGCTTCTACTCCTGTTATTTTGCAGTTCCAAAATGGGACAGCGGTTTACGCCCGATCTTAGACCTACGGGACCTAAACATCTTCATTCAGTACCACAAATTCAAAATGACGTCCTTAAAGGTTATCCTCCCTCTTCTATCCTGGGGCTCCTGGATGGCAACCATCGACCTCCAAGACGCCTACTTTCATTTAAACATCCATCCATCCCACCGGAGGTACCTCTGCTTCACCATAGGAGACCTCAACTTCCAGTACAGGAGCCTCCCATTTGGTCTTTGTACTGTGCCAAGAGTCTTCACCAAGACGATGGTAATGGTGGCGGCCTACCTTTGCCTACAGGAGATTGCCATCTTTCCCTACGTAGATGATTGGCTCTTGGTGGCAGACACGCCAACACTCCTGGACAACCACATCTCCCAGACACTGCACCTTCTGTCCTCCCTCGGCCTTCAAGTCAACCACCGGAAGGTCGCATCTGCAACCTTCCCAGACAGTACAATTTATCGATGTGCTCCTAGACACAGTGACCTGCAGAGCTTACCTGCCTGCAGACAGAGCTGCAACCCTGTCATCTCTGGCTACGGGGGTTGGACTTGGGTCTCATCCACAGCCATTCAGATTCAAGGTCTCTTGGGACACATGTCAGCCACCACGGCTGTCCTGCCGCTGGCAAAATTGCACATGAGACCTCTTCAAATTTGGTTCTTGAGTCACTTCAAGCCGTCCAAGATGCCACAATCCAAACGTCTCAATCCTCCACCAAATGTGCGGGACTGTGGACAGAGCTGCCCAATATTACCAAAGGGGCCCCCTCCCATTTGCCAAGCCCCAGTTTCACACTGATGCCTCCCTTTGGGGATGGGGAGCCCATCTCAACGGTGTCAGCGTGGGGTACCGGTGGGACGCTCTCAATGCAACCAAGCTCATCAATTTCTTAGAGTTGCTTGCGCTAAAACTAGCACTGAGATCCTTTCAGCCCATTCTCCTGGGGCACTGCATAGCTGTCTTGACGGACAATACCACAGCACTCAGCTATGTCAACCATCAAGGAGGGATGGTGTCCCGAAGCTTCTGCCGCCTGGCAATCGAACTATGAGACTGGTGTGTAGCACATGCTATCTTCCCTGTGGACACCCACATCCCGGGGACCCAAAACGTGAAGGCTGACCTCCTCAGCAGGGGTCTCACGCATCATCACAACTGGGAACTGAATTGGTCCTACCTTCGTCCTCTCTTTCAAAAATGGGGCACGCCGGAAATAGATGTTTTTGCTTCAAGAAAGAATGCGAAATGCCCCTTCTTCTGCAGTCGGAGAGGAGCAGATCCTCTCTCTCTAGGAGATGGCCTCCTCTATCCATGGGGACAAACGTTCCCATACATGTTTCCTTCTCTACCTCTCATGTTACGGGTCATTCACAAACTGGCTAAAGTCCTGCTGGACTGCATCCTAATAACCCCGTGGTGGCCCAGGCAACCCTGGTTCACCACTCTACTTCATCTTGCATGGGGCAGGTACCTCCATTTCCCCAAGGTTCCAGATCTCCTCCTTGCGGAAGACGGAACGCTTCTCCACGTGGGGTGGACACTCTGAAGTTGATGGCCTGGTGAATACAGCAATGACCTTCTCTGACTGTGTCTCTGAGGTGCTGCTCAGCGCCAGGAAGGCATCTATGCATCTCTCGTATCAGAGGAAGTGGCGTAGGTTCCTCTCTTTTCTTCAAACTTTGACTGATTCGCCTATGTCTGTAGGCCTGGACCGAGTCCTGGATTTCCTTTTGTCACTCAAGGATCAGGGTCTCTCCCATTCTTCCATTAAGGCCTACTTGGCGGCTATCTCTGCACATCATGGAGGGCTGGATGGCTACTCCATTTTCTCCCATCTGACGTCTAAGAAGTTCCTTAGAGGGCTCGTCAGACTGCATCCCCCGGTAAGTGTTCCAACAGAGCTATGGGACTTGCCACTGGTGCTCCGCCATCTCACCAGGAAGCCGTTCGAACCCATGGCGACCTGAGACTTGCAGTATGCTGCTTGGAAGACAGCCTTATTAGTAATGATTACATTGGCTAGGAGGGTCAGTGAACTCATGGCACTGCATCACGACCCTTCATACTTAATATTTCTGCCAAACGAGGTTCGTCTGGTGCCAGACATCTCCTTTTTACCAAAAATTGTCTCAGAGTTCCATCTCAACTCAGACATATTTCTACCTGACTTCTTTCCACATCCTGAAGGGGAAGAACAACGTTTGCTTCACATTCTGGATGCCATGCAGGCCCAGGGTGGAGGCACGAAAATCCTGTTGTGAGCTTTGTACAACACCGATCAGATCAGCACAGGGGCACTAAATCCCATGGGTGTGAATGCACAGTGACCACTCGAAGATCATCAGTTACAGGTAAGCAACCTGTTTTTCCTTTACCCTCACTCCTCCCTTTCCCCTCCACCGCCACCTCTTAGATCTCCAGCCACCTTACCCTGCTTTTTCTCTGTGGGTTATATCCTGGGTGCCTTTTTGCTTCTCCATCCAGCACTGCGCAGGGTTTGGGTGATGGTCTGAGACCACATGTGTGAGGGCAGGTGGTACCATTTTGTGTAGCATTTTTTTTGTTAGGCCAAGATGGCAAAGGAAAGGGAGGTAAAGATGGTAAAGGAGTCACAAACTGCTTCTAAGGCTTCCCTCAAAAGTGTCTGGGGCTCACTCTCCCTTGGACGATGAGGAGACAGAGCAAGAGTGCCAGTTAATTCTGCAATGCTTGGAGGCATTGGAGAATGCTCGGGGGTTACTGTCACTTTGGGGAGGGTGGAAATTCCTTGTTCTGTGCGACGATCTCGATCCTCTCAATTTAACCAAATGGTGTTGGCCCATCTTTCAGCTATGGAAGGGTCTTCTATCTCAACTCCTTGAGTGAGGGGTGACAAAGTAGGGCTTGACTTGGAAGCAATGGCATTGGAAGGGGCAATGGTCCAGGGGACAGTGACTGAGGCTGCACCTGTCGGTGTGCAGGTAAGTCAGATGCTGCTTCTGGGAAACCAGTTTGGCCTTGGGGAACCTGGGGTCTGGTAGGAATGGTGGGCTAGCTACATCTAGTGCTGCTTCTGGCAGCAGTACCAGGGCTCAGCTGGTAGTACCCAGAAAATGGGGTGTAATGCCTGCTCCTTTCCCAGGAGCGTGCCCTCTGGTTGCAAGTGGAGTGCTGCCAGGGCAGCTGCCTTCATGGAGTAATTGGGGTTATGGGGATATGGGGGAAGTCCCCTTTGGTTCCATCCCATTTCATGCTATGCCTCTCTAGCAACAAGGGAAAAGATTCTGAAGGGGGAATTTGTGGCCAGGCCCAGATGGCTTACATCCAAGAGTTCTGAAAGAACTCAAGTGTGAACTTGAGGATCTCCTGACAAAAATATGTAATCTTTCATTAAAATCTGCCACCATTCCTGAGGACTGGAAGGTAGCTAAAGTCAGTCTCATGTTTAAAAAGGGCTCCAGGGGAGATCCGGGAAATTGCAGGCCAATCAGTTTGACTTCAATACTGGGTATGTTGGTGGAAACCGGTATTAAGGAGAGAATTAGTAGGCACATTAATGAACAAAAACTATTCAGGCAGACTCAGCATGGATTCTGTAAGGGGAGATCTTGTATCACTAACCTGTTAGTGTCCTTTGAGGGGGTGAACAAACGTGGACAAGGGGGACCCAATAGATGTTGTTTACCTTGACTTCCAGAAAGATTTTGATAAAGTTCCTGATCAAAGACTCCTAAGTAATTTGGGATAAAAGGACAAGTCCTCTTATGGATCAAAAACTAGCTAATTAATAGGGAACAGAGAGTGAGTATAAATGGGCAATTTTCTCAGTGGAGAGTGGTAAACAGTGGGGCACCGCAGGGCTCAGTACTGGGTCCAGTGTTTTTTAACTTGTTCATTAATGATTTGGAGTTGGGAGTAAGCAGTGAAGTGGCTGAATCTGCAGATGACACAAAATTGTTCAGAGTGGTGAGAACCAGGGAGGATTGTGAGGCACTCCAAAGGGATCTGTTGAGGATGGGCGAGTGGGCATCAATGTGGCAAATGGGGTTCCCTTTGGTGTCTGCGCTCACTGTGTTGAATTATTCACAGATGCCTCACTCACAGGTTGGGGGGCTCACTGTGCTGGTCACTTAGCACAGGGTCATTGGACAACAGCTGAAGCCACACTACATATTAACTTATTAGAGCTGAGGGCAGTAAGGACAGCCTTCTCTTCTTTTGCAGGTCTACTTCAAAGTTGTACTGTGCTACTTCATACAGACAACACCACAGAGCAGGAGTGTATAAACAAACAAGGGGGCACTGCCTCTCTAGCTCTCACCAGGGAAGCCACCTTTCTCTGGAGCCAAGCCATAAAAAATGGAACACACCTCACGGCTATTCATATCGCTGGCTGCTTGAATACCGAGGCAGACAGGCTCAGCAGGGTATTCCAACCAATTCAGCATTGGTCTCTTTCACACACATACCTACAACCACTGTTTCAAGAGTGGGGTACACCTCGGGTAGATCTCTTTGCCTCCCCTACAAACACAAAATGCCCACTTTTTTGTTCCCGGGCTGCCACAGGTGTGGGATCCTTAGGCGATGCATTCCAGCTTCAGTGGAATGGCTGCCTGTTTTATGCCTTCCCTCCACTAGCGTTACTAAACAGGGTGGTGGCCAAGGCATACCTGGATTGTACCACAGCTATCATGGTGACTCCCCGTTGGCCTTGTTGTCCATGGTCCCCCAAACTGTAGGCGTTGGCCGATGGCAGGTTTTGCAGACTCCCACTGGTCTCAGACCTGCGTCTGGGTCAGCAAGAGTGGCATCTCGACCTTTTCCCCCTCAAGCCGACAGCATGGCTCATTCACCTGTCCCCTCTTCCCACTCCTTAGTACATAAGGTACTGCAGGCATCTAGAAAACCCTCTACCAGGCGATCTTACACCTGAAAATTCTCTCAATTTGCCTCGTGAGCTGGGACAAAGGGTTTGAGCCCCATCACTTGTCACCTGGCCTATATATCGGAATTTTTCCTTTATCTAAAGGCTGAGGACTTAGCCAATACTTCCATTAAGGTATATTTAGCAGCGATTTCTGCATTTCATGTTCCTGTCGGGGGCAAATCAGTTTTCAACTTGGGCGATGCTTAACAATTTTTACGAGGTTTGAATAATTTGTACCCTCCCTCCAAAGTTTCCATTCCCCAATCTCTGGTGTTAGCAAAACTTGTTCATAAACCTTTTGAACCAATGGCCATGTGTGATTTGTCGTTTCTTTCATATAAAGTTGCCTTTGTGGTGGCCATTACCTCCGACAGGAGAGTGGGGGAACTGGCTGCTCTTTCATCAGAGCCACCTTTCCTGCAGATACACAAGGATAGGGTACTCCTACATCCCCGCATGGACTTCCTACCCAAAGTGGTAACTAGGTTCCATCTGATGCAGGACATCACTTTGCTGGTGTTTTTTCCCATCCCCACAACCCTAGTGGAGCGAGCACTCCACACCCTAGATGTTACGAGAGCTCTGCTATTTTATTTAGACAGAACACGAAATTTCCATGAAGATACATCTTTATTTTGGTGGTAACAAGAAAGGTTGAGCAGCTTCAGCTCAAACAATTTCTAGCTGGTTTTGCATGGCAATAAAATTAGCATATGAAGCTGAGGGAACACAGTGTCCCCCTATCTTGTCCACACACTCCACACATGCACAGGCCTTGTCGGCAGCCTTCCGGTCGCGCATACTACTTCAAGACATCTGTTGCACTTACCTGTAACCTTTGTTCATTGAGTGGGCTTCTGTGCAGGCACACATCTCTCCCTCCTTCCCTGCTGTTGGAGTCTCATACTCCTAAATGGCAGCGTGATTTTGAGGTGGGAAATTGCTACACTGGGTAGGAGCCAAGCACTCTTGGGAAGGAAATTGTATCTATGAACTCACTAGTTCGTCCCAGTGGCTGGCCTGCGGTATTGCAGTCCCCCATGTCTGCCTGCACAGAAACCCACTCAATGAACAAAGGTTACAGGTAAGTGCAACCCCTGTTGTATGAAGGAAGATCTTCAGGACTGGGAAACATTCTTGCTTAAGTTGAATGGGGTTTCCTTTTGGAGGGAGGACTTACGTTTGAAGGATGAGCTTCAGGTGACCTCTGATGCCTCAGGCTCAGTGGGGTTTGGGGTTTATTTCAGAGGCCATTGGTGCGCAGCAGACTGGCCCAAGGCCTGGGTCACAAGTGGAATCTGTTGGGATTTGACCTTCCTGGAAATTCTCCCTATTTTGGTGGCCCTGTGGGGAAGCAGTTGGCTAACAGTACAGTAGATTTTTGGTGTAACAATATGGCAGTGATCCAAGTCATCAACTCTTTGATCTCCAATTCTCTGAGAGTCATGAGCCTGGTGTGACCCTTTACACTTCAGTGTTTGCAGCTGAATATTGTTTTCCTTGCCAAGCATGTCTCAGGGGAGAATAATGGGGTGGCGGATGCTCTGTCTCACAAACAGGTGGAGAGGTTTCATCAGCTGGCCCCGGAGGCAGACTTGCACCCAAAGAGGATGCCCCTGGAACTTTGGCAGCTTGACGGGCTGAGGCTAGCAGCGCAATCGAGTTAGCACTTGCACCAAGCATGTAGAAAGCTTATGGCTGTGCAGTTCATTAGTTTATGTCCTTTAGGGAACAGGTAGGGCTTCATGATGTCTGACCAATACTGGTGGACCATCTGCTGCAATATTGTGTCATGTTGAAAGGTAAGGGTTTGGCTATCAGATTGCAGTTGGCTGGCTTGGCCTTCCCCAGTAAGGCTCAAGGTTTCACTAATTTTATTGCTGACTTTTGCCTGCATAAGATGCTGGAAGGTTGGGCACAGGAGACCGGTTCCCAACAGGATTTGCAGCAGCCCATCTCTCCTGCAGTGCTAAAGGGACTGTACAGAACATGGATTCAGGTCTGTGGCTCTGGCTTTGAGGTTATGCTATTACATGCTGCTGCTCTGACTGTGTTTTTTGGCGCTTTATAGGTCAGTGAGTTGGTTCTGCAATCTCAGTTGGATCCCCTGAGGAGGGCCCTGCAGGCTGGTGATGTCTCCTTTAAGGGTGATAGGGTTTTGATCCATGTCTGGTGGTCCAAGACTGATCAGAAGGGTAAAGGGAATGAAATCTCTCTCGGTTCCTGTGGCGATGGGGACCTTTGCTATGGGCACTGCACCAGCACATTGGTCAACAACGGCCAGGATGATGGACCCTTATTCCTTCATGCAGGTAAGTTCCCACTGATCAAGTACCAGTTTTGGGTGGTGACATCAAAAGCCTTAGATCAGTTGGGTCTGTCAGGTGTGAAATTTGGTCCTCATTCATTTAGGACTGGTGCTGCATCCATAGCGGCGGCTGTGGACTGTTCTGGCTCAGCCATTCAGAAAATAGGGTGATGGTGTTCGGCTGCCTATAGGATCTATGTGTGGCTTTTGATGTCACTGTTGTTGTTTGGTTTTAGGTTCTTTATCTTCTGGGCGGAGGGTCCAGATTCTGATTGCTGGTCACAGCATGGTTTTCTGGGCAGCCCATCAGGCAGAAGGATTGGTAATGGGCTCACAGCTGAGCCTTAACGACTGCACCATTGTCGAATGGCAGGGCAGAAGGGGCCTTTGTTGGACTGGGTTGTTTGCAGAGAGGAGTGGCCCTCCATCTGACATCCTGGTTATCCACTTGGGTGGCAGTGACCTGGGGATGGTGAAGGGGAAGGATCTGCTACTGCAAGCACAGGCAGATACGCAGGACATTGTGGCATGTTGGCCCAATGTCAGGTTGGTTTGGTTGGCCATTTTGCCCCGAAGGGTGTAGAAGTGGACTTGTGACCTGCACGCCATTGAACAGGCTTGGAAGAAGGCCAGCCATGAAATTGAGAATGTGAGGAGGGGTGGGCTGGGATTTGTTACCCCACACCCAGGCATTGGAAAGGGATCTACTCTTCTCTACCAAGATGATGGCGCTCACTTGTCTGAATTTGGCAATCGGATTCTCCTTGAGGATTTGAGGCAAGGGCTGCACCAGGTTGTTGGCCAGTGTGTAGGGCCAAGGGCCTAAGCAGAGGCTTGGTCCTTGTTGGTGGCAGGAATCTGGCCTGCTTTTGTTGATGAGGGGGAGCACCAACTGACAGTTCTCTCCCTGAATGGGGGGTTGGAACACTTAGCACAAACCATACCTTGGCATGGACCTTGGGTGGGGACTACTAGCGATACACCCTGGAGTGGGTTTCCCCTCATGCTCTGCGGCTAGAGGTTGTGGCTTGCTTCAGGGTTGTTAGCATGTCTGCTGCCTGGCAACAGCCGTGTTAAAGTTGGCTTGTGCCAGGGGCTCGGTGGCTCACCCCGTTTAAGTATAAATCACAAAGAGACTTCCCAGCTGCAAAGTACAGAAACAAAGGAAAAAAGGCTAGGGAGACGCTAACATTTGTACCACACTTATACATATAATGTACATATAATGTACTTTTGAGCAAGAGTATTATAATATAAAGGTTACAAACTTATACAATGTTTTTCATAGAAGACAAAGATGTGCAGGTAAGTAATAAAGTTCAAATAAACATTAATTAACATTAATTAATGAAGGTTCCAGATTCTCTCTTCGTTTCATAGATTCCACTTCCTCAGAAGTAAACTTCTTTAGCTACAAGGTAAAGTATTTTATATAATGTAATGTATTGTGAATTGTACCCAAATATTATAATTAATATTATAATTAATTCAGCGGACAGCGGAAGACAGGAGGGCCTGGCGTAAACTGGTGCATGGGGTCGCGAAGAGTCGGACTCGACTGTGCGACTGAACAACAACAACAACAATTATAATTAATTGTATAATTGTATAATGCCTCAGGGCAGACTTAATGCTAGGGAATTGGATATTGGCTGTGAGGTATTTTGTGGATAAAGTCTTGGTGGTCTGCCATGATCTCCCCACCACAGTTGAAACAGTGAGTGAGCTTGAGGCCCATTGCACATCTTCAGCTTTGATCCTGGATCACTTCAGCCCTCTCAGACTAGAGGAAGTTGACAGTTTACTCAGAGCTGCATGCCCAACCACATGCAGCCTTGACCCGTGCCCTTCCTGTCTCATTAAATCTGGCCATGAGGGGTTCCGAGGTGCCCTAAGGGAGATTATCAACAAGTCCATCATTGAGGTACAGTTCCCTGGGGCACTCAAGGAAGCGATGGTCTGCCCTCTCCTGAAAAAACCATTGCTAGACCTGGCCGAATTGGCCAACTATAGGCCGGTCTCTAATTTGCCCTATTTGGGCAAATTAATTGAGAGGGCGGTGGCGATACAGCTGCAGGGTTTTCTGGATGACGTTTCTGTGTTAGATCCCTTCCAGTCTGGCTTTTGTCTGGGTCATGGGACAGAGATGGCGCTGGTCGCTCTGACTGACGACCTCTGGAGGCATCTGGATCGAGGCTGATCAGCGTTTTTACTGCTGTTAGATCTGTTGGCCGCATTTGACATGGTTGACCACCAGCTGCTAGTCCACTGCCTCACTGACATGGGAATTCAGGGGCTTGCCTTGCAGTGGCTTGCCTCCTTTCTCCAAGGTTGGGGATAAAGGGTGGCAATAGGGGATCAGCAGTCCAGGAGGCACCCACTTGAGTGTGGCATGCCTCAGGGGGCTGTTTTGTCCCCAATGTTATTTAACATCTATATGCGCCCCCTTGCCCAGATTGCCCGGAGGTATGGGCTGGGGTGTCATCAGTATGCTGATGACACCCAGCTCTATCTGATGTTGGGCGGCCAGTCAGACTCTGGACCAGAAGACCTTGACTGGGTGTTGCAGGCCGTGGCTGGGTGGCTCAGACTGAGTCAGCTGAAGTTGAATCCAGCAAAGACGGAGGTCCTGGGTCGGAGCAGTTCAGGGGTGGGGATCCCGCTGCCGTCCTTTGGTGGGGCCTTATTGGTCCTGGCGCCGGAGGTTAGGAGCCTGGGAGTCCTCCTGGATCCCTCCCTTACCATGGAGGCCCAGGTAGCAGCCACTGCCAAGTTGGCCTTCTATCACCTTAGGCTGATTAGGCAGCTGGATCCCTTCCTCGAGTGTGCTGATCTGGCTACAGTGATCCATGCGATGGTCACCTTGAGACTAGACTACTGTAACGCTCTCTACATGGAGCTGCCTCTGTTGTGGATCTGGAAGCTGCAGCTGGTGCAGAATGCCGCAGCCAGGCTGCTGATGGGCTTCCCTAGATGGGAGTACATCCGGCCTGTGCTAAGGTCACTGCACTGGCTGCCAATAGCATACTGAGTCCGCTTCAAAGTGCTGGTTCTCACCTTTAAAGCCCTATATGGCCGGGGTCCAACATATCTACGGGACCGCCTTTCCCTGTATATACCCCAGAGAGCACTACGATCTGGGTCGCAAAATCATTTGACCCTCTCTGGCCCAAGGGAGGCCAGGCTAGCTGCCACTAGAGCTGGGGCATTTTTGATGGCAGCCCCTTCCTGGTGGAACGAGCTCCTGGAGGAGATCAGGGCCCTGTGGGATCTCTCTCAGTTCCGCAGGGCCTGTAAGATGGAGATCTTCTGCCAGGCATTCAATTAGGGGCCGCTGCCATTGGAGTGCCCAGCCCATAATGCTATGATTGAGCAGCTGCCTGAATGCCATTGAGCGGCCATAGACCAGGAACATCTAGTGTTCATTATCAAGCAGTGGCCATCAGAGTTGACAAGCAAAGAACACCAGCTTCTCCAGATGTTGTTGAAACATCGGTTTAATGGTTTTAACAGCCGCCAGTATTTTGTATTCTGTATTTGTAATGTATTGCTTAATTGTTGTATTTTAACTATGTTTTATTTATGTATTTTATGTCGACTGGAAGCCACCCTGAGCCTGCCTCGTGGGGAGGGCGGGGTATAAATCTCATAATAAATAAAAAAATAAATAAAATATACCACAATGTAAATCTGTTTTCTAGTCTTCCATTGAATGATGTAGTATCAAACTTATCTGAAACAATATTAACTTATTAGAAATTTTATAATATATAGCATTCATTTTTAACATTCATTTTTAACATTCATTTTTTATTTTTTAACATATTTAACTTTTAAAAAACATATTTAACATTATTCAAATATTTAACATGCACCATAATTTCTTATATTGCATTCTTTCTTATATTGCATTCATTCTTCAGTACAGTAGTTCAGTACGGGCACCACTCTTTACTTCAATTATTTCTCAAGACTAAAGTGCCTTAAGGCTTTCTTTATATAGTTCACCATATTAAAGGTATCCCACCCAATTACAAAAAAACAAGAATAATTTATTTCATTATTTAAGCCATAAAGGCTAATAGTATGCTTCATGTCTAAAAAAGCATTTTTAATATCCATTTTGTTTTGTGGATCCTGATTGAAAACTTCCAAAATCAAATTAAAAACCTCCAAAATCATTGTAATTATGCTGGTGCTCTAGAAAATGGAGAACAAGTGGAGAGTCTGCATGTTGTTGGCGAATATGGGACCTATGTTCTACAATTCACGTTCTAATAGCCCGTGTAGATGCTCCCACATAATACGTAGAACAAGGACATTTTATTAGACACACTATCCGTTTTGTAGCACAATTTACAAAATGTTTTAATTGGACATGTAACTTTAATTCTGGAAAATCCAATTTGTCCGTTTCCCAAACTTGCGGACATACTGAACACCTGCCACAGCGGTGACTTCCAGGTGTTGCTGATACCGTGTAGTTTCGTGGAGAAATATCAGTTCTAACTACATGATCCCTAATACTCTTAGTTTTTCTATATCCAATACAAGGTTTATTAGAGCAACCTGGCATGTTGCTAACAACATTCCAATGTCGCAGTATGATCCTCTTAATCAGTTCAGTATAAGGGATATCCTCTAGAGCCCATGTAATGTGATCTACATTGGGCTGGGGTGGTTAGTCTTCCAAAAGACTAGTGCGTGTTCTTAAAACTGCTCGACTGGTGGCACGTCTTATTATGCTGTCAGGATAACTCCGACTTTGAAATTGACCATCCAGTTTCTTTTTTTTTATTGCATATTGTTCTACTGAAGTACAATTATGTTTTACGCAAAGATATTGCCCCAATGGTAAATTGTGCCTTAGATGTCTTGCATGATGTGATTTAAAATGTAAATATGATTTTTTATCAGTTGGTTTGGAATATGGTTTTACAGCTAGTATCCCTATTTCTGTACGGTACACTATAGTATCCAAAAAATCAATTTCCCTATGGTCAAATTGTGATGTAAATTTAATTGAAGCATGTAATTGATATAGCCATATCATAAAGTTATCAAATTCGGTCTTGTCTATAAAAATAAAAAATAAATCATCCAAAAATCGTTTAAAGAAACATATTTTTTGAAAAAAAGGATTTACAGAATTCATAATCCAGTCCTCTTCAAACTTAGCCGTATAAAGGTTTGCCACACTGGGTGCAAATGAACTATCCATGGCTACCCCTTTTATTTGAAGAAAAAAATCATCCTGAAACCTAAACTGGATGTCACCCGCACTTCATAGCTGTCAGATTAAAATATTGTTATATTCATATTCTAGAGACAGTTTTTGAAATGAAATTGCAGCAGCCCAGGTGCCCAGGGAATGGGAAGTGGCTGCTGCTGCTGCTGCTGCTGCTGCTGGGGCTGCGGCAGGGAAACTACAGGGAAACGTGCCCTGTGGAAGGAAGCTGTGTTGCTGCTGTGCCTGATCAGCACCACGCTAGCAGTGGGGGAATCATACAAGCCTGTCTCTGTCTGAAAAGCACCAAGGCTACAAAGAAAAATGTGCACAGAAGAGTTGAAAGGTTATGAAATGCAGAAGACACTCGATGAGACCTTCTCAAGGCCAGCCAATGCATCAGGTGTGCCTTGGGTGCCGGAGGTGGAGGGGCACCAGAACCACCCCTGTTGCTTCTCTGCCTGCACACAGCATCTGGCTCTGCTTCGGCCAGTCGATGGCCCTCCAGGGACCCTGCTTCTTGCCTCCCTTCCTCTGTTGGGGGGGGGGGAGCTGGGTGGACCCTCTTCCTCTTCCCCTCTCCCCCTCTGTGGTGTGTGGGAAAGGACAGGCAGTGGATTTCCTGGCAGCATGTGGCAGCAAAGTCATTCTTCTAGGCTGCCTAAAATCCGTGGGCTAGCCTAAATGTAACCACAAAAAATGTGGACTCTTGGCATGGATCCAAACACCTGCAGACTTTGCAGAGCAGGGAAAAGGGGGCCTCCTCCTCCTCCTCCTGCTGCAGCCCGCCGAGTTATCCAAAGCTGCTCATGGCCCTTCTGCAATTTAAAGGTTTTGCTGTAGCGGGGAAAATGAGCGCAGTACGAGCCCTTCCCAGCAAACAAAGCTGACCAGACAACGAGTGAAAAGGAATGTAGTCTACTGACATACGTCAGGTCCAGCAGCAAGGAGCTACATTGCCCAGATTGTATCAGAGTTGTCATTTGGCACCCACACAGTCTGTGATTTCAAAAATCAGCACAAAGCTTAATAATTGGTGTTGTGCATAAGTACAATCTGTACAATGACATTTGCCCAGTGTAAAACCAGATAATCTGTTTGACCAAAGTATTGTGTCAATGCAATGGTTGCCGAGGTCTGCACCAGATGAGGATTGTGGGAGACTCAAGGCTGCAATGTGTTGCCTCACACTGAAGGGGTCTTCAGGAGTCATGTCTGGAAGTGGCCATCTTAGAGGCTTTTGGTACAAACAAATATCGTAGGGCATATTTTTCCTCAACATTTAGAGCCAAGGAGCTTACTGCTACTATGCAATTCCCAGGTTCCTTTAGCAGAAGAAGGATTCTGTATAACAGGTTGCCTCCCATCTGTTAATCTGTCATGCCCAGCCTTCCACTGAAATGCTATGAGATCGTGGAATGTTCACAGATACTCTGTTTCCAATTAAAGATTCAGTTGTAGAATGCGAACTGTGGGACTCGGACAAGGAAAGTGACATGCCCATTTCAATAGCAGAAACGTTCCGCCCTGAGTCCAAGGACAGGAGATGCTGCGCTGGCAGGATGAGAGAGAGAACCCACGGAACAGAGACCGGGGAGCCACGGGGACAGCTGAAGTTCTTGTCTTAATTTAAACTGGCCAGCTCATTCCTTGGCTGCAGATCACCAATAAAAGTGAGGCTTTGGATTTGTCCAAAGGGCTTCTTTCTGCCAGCCGGATTTCAGCACTTTGGATTTAGAGGAGGAATTACCAAAACTCCTGCCCAACCCAACAATCCACTTCCGGCAGTCAGTATCAATCCAGTCTTCATGACCACTCTCTGCTCTTGCTGGTGTGGAAAAAGAGAAGTGCACCGTTAACTTGCTTTGCTGTTGGACTCAGGATTTGTGTGTCTTGGTGGGGAGCAGTGCAGGCATCTAGGATTTCAGCTGTCTTTTCTCTCCTAATGCTTGCAGGCTGGTGTAATCCTCTCAGAGCAAGTTGAGTGCCAGGTTTTTTTGCTAGGAATTGACTTGTGTTGCAGCTCCAGAGTCTCTCTGATATTCCTGAGCCAGAAAGAAAGGGAGACATTGATTCAGGAGGAAATAATATTGAGGAAGCTGCAGATTCTCCTCACAGGATCATGTTTGAGGGTGGGGGTTCTCCTAGGCTATGAAAACATTTCAGATGCTGTGTAATGTTGGTTTAAACAGCACTTCTGCAGCCAAATTTCTGTTTTTCTTGCTGATATGTAGAAAGGGAATTTGCAACCTAGATCCATGCCAAGAATGAGCCACAATGGGTTAGAGAGAGCCCAGAACTGAGGTGCAAGATCTCTGGCCTGGGTGATGGTGCTTGCCAGAGTGCAGGGACTGAGGCTTCCCAGGAGGTGAAAACAAGCAAACAGGAAAGGCAAAGTCCGGGATATCTCCCAACAGGAAAAGCTGTTGGAGTGTCTCAGAAAGCTGTTGCCAGAGGCACTGCCTTTACTCTTGGGTAGCCCCAATAGCAGGGGTATCCCACCAGAGACCCACAAAACTGAGGCCAAGGGAGACACTCCTGGTTCTGAAACACAGAGCAAGCCACGGCTCTGGAAACAGGGTCTCCACTTTCAGGTGGCAACAAGGCAACCCTCAGAGCAAACCCAGGAAGACATGCATGTGAAACCATGGCAGCTCCACCAGGTAAAACATCTGCATTTCTAAAGGCTACTCAGAGGCCACCTGGCGAATAGCCCTCCTGTCTCCAGTAGCTCACCCAGCCCTTTTGTGTGATCCCATGTCTATGTGTGAATTGTTTGTCTCAATACTTGTCCTTCCTTGCTCCATCCCTCAGGATACCAAGATAAACTGATCAAACGCTCAAATTTTGAATGATCCTTCCTGATGCTAATCAGGGACTTATCTTCCATCTTTTGTCCATATCGGGGAACCTATTCAACTGCCTTGGAAGAACCATCAATGGACATAAAATCCATTCCACTAGCCCCAACTTCTGTTTCATTTGTATGTCAGGAAATTCCTCTGGAATAATCCTCTCATTCCTGTCTCCATATATTTGTCTAAGATATCTGCATTCTTACACCTGTGCCAGACCTATTAGGGATCCTTTCGTGTTATGCACTGCATTTGCTTGTATTTGTCGCATTGATTTATAAATTGTGTTATTATTCAGCGTCTCTTTCTCAGCTTTTTTCTTTCCATTGTTAGACCTATCAAGGTAAACATTAACCTTCCATGTACAGTGAATGGTCACCCATTCAGGTTCATCCTGCCACACCCTAAGAAACATCACCTCTTTTGTCTGGCTCCAGGGAAATGCCAGGCCACTCTATCATTCCACAATGGACACTCCCAGCCACCTATCCAGTACCTGGCTTAATCCCATTATAGCTATAATTAAAGCCTGACTCTGCCCCTCTGGGACACCATTGGTCACTCCTGAATTACGCTCCGCCTGGTACCCCACCTCCATGGACTCCTTATTGGTTTAGAAAATCTATTGTTCTCACCTGAGACCAGTCCCCAAGGCCTTCCATTGGTCTGCATTGTTTTCCAAGGTCTATATCCGTCCAGGCACACAGTCTCAGATTGTGTGTCTGCTCCTGATGCCAACTGGCAGTTCACCCTTGAATCTTTGGTTTGGGCGATATTCTCATCTCCATGGACCCCTGCACATCTGGACAGGTTGTAATTGACCCCTCTATTTGCTATCAATCACCTCTGCTTTATTAATTCTGTATTGCATGTGTGTATGCTTGATTTTTGTTTGAATGCTTGATTATATTTAGTGAATAAATCATTATTTTAGCTACCCAGTCTCTGTGTCTATTCCTGAGTTCTTGGAAAATCAAACTCCAGTATACACAGGTCATGATCTATGCTATATGCCTATTGCCATTTTATATTCATAATTCCCCAAGCTATTAATAAGAAAATAAGGCAATTTGGGTAACAAAGCTGAATATCTTTATTGTACATGGTGCAAATAGGACTAAACTGAAATTACTTCACACACACACACATACCTTTTGACGTGGACTGAATGACATCCTTTTTTGGCAACCCATTCAGACATTGCAATGGCAATATCTTTAGGGAGCACTGAAATTGCAGCCTACACCGTCCCTGCTCTGATCACTGCTCCCTTAAATAACAGGAAGTTACATATCTACTGCAGCGTCAAAGCTGGTGGCTGCCCTTACTTTGTGAATCATGTTGAAGAAATCCAGCCAATTGATGCAAGCTGCTTTTTAGCCCTTATGGGCCTAAGTGCACCTTCTGGTCTCCTCCCCAGGCATACCTAGCAGACTTTCAATCATCAGCTGCAAGTTTCCTGCTTGGAACTCAGTTCCCAATATGTGGGGCCCAATTGGGAGAAGGGGGAAATGGCTCCAGAAAGCACTGTTTGCCCCACTGGGGAAAACATGTGTCTGTCAACCTGGTGCCCCTTCTTGGGCTTGGTTGTCATGGAGATATGGGGGGTGAGAACAAGGATGCATGCTTTCAGTTCTGGGCATTATGCTGTTATCTGTCTGATGTAGCCATGTAACCTTGAGACCTACACTGTCTTTGGTATTCTCTTTCCCCTGGGAATTTTAGGCCGTTAGTTTGGCAGGCCTTTAGCTTAGGTGCGATTGGCCAAGAGCCATCAATGTCTTATTTGATTGCAGTATAATTGCTTGCTTCATGCGCTTGTCCTCAGTTGTAACAAAGAACCGTTATGAGTCTGGATCCTATCAATGTCTCAATAAACTTCAGTTCTTCTGAATGGGAACTGATTTCTCCAGGGGCTCTGACAGTGTCCCCCATCAGTGCATGTGCAGCCTTCAGTGGGACAAATAGTATCCATTAACTGATTAATTAATTATATATCAAACAATCAAGAAGGGCATATGTATTGGGAGTATTGTTACTTAAGAAAGTCAAGTCAGGAAAAATGTCCCTTCTAATAAATATTGGAACAATAATACCAATTTAGTGAAAACAGTAATTTTGCCCTTTCTGAACTTACAAAAGGAAACTAAAATGATAATTTTGGAAGTGCCCCCCCCAAAAAAAAGCAGGCAGCAGGAGCAGGGAAAGAGGGAGGGAGACAAACCAGGCACTCCTTCAGACGCCACAGGCTAGGTCTTCTGCACATAGAAGACAATGGCTTTTTAAAACGTACAGGCTGATGCACCGTGAACCAGCTGGGGCCTGGAGAGCATACCTTTCTCCCCCCCACCCTCCCCCTGCTTACCTCCCTGGCACAGCCAGTTCCAATATTGTCAGGAATAGAAACATCGGTGTTAGGAGTCTTTGAGGGGGCCTTGCACAAAATTGTTCCAGGTGGTCCACATAGGGCAAGCAGGAGAACACTTCAGCTTTCCAGGACATTCAGTGAATGACCCCAAAGTAGCTGTTTTATTACAAAGGAACATCAGGAACAGAACGGAAAGGGAGATTGCTGAATGACAAGTTATTACAACCCTTGGAACAAATACCTCCCCAGGACTCAACAGGGATATTGGTTTCTTATCTCATTCATATACTAACCTATTCAGTCCTCACATATGTATTCTCAACAAGAGGGACTATACATCCTCTGTATTTTAGTGTATTTTTTTTTTCAGAATAGTATATTAGAATACTGAATGTAATGCAAGGAATATTGGAATGTTTTGCTGTTAAGTTACCTCCACGCCTGAGAGGAGATGAATTAGAAAAGATCCCACAATTAGAAAAGATGCCTTCTCACATTTATCCCTTATTTTGACATATTTATTACCTTGCTGCCCTTTTCACTTCTTATTTAAATCAAAACAACGGTTGACCTTACCTTTTAATCTGCTGTTCAGTCTGTATCTATAAGTTTGAAATCTAGCTTTCTTTCCAATGTATTTGACTAAGTGTGCATGCACATGAAAGCTCATGCCTTGAAAAAACCTTTGTTGGTCTTAAAGGTGCCACTGCACTCTAAATTTGTTCTACTGCTAGGTTTAGCATGATAGAGTTAGCAACAAGGACAAAGTTATTGTAAATGATTGGTAAGCACTTCATGAAAGTAAATGTGGGGAACTAAACCAAAACCTTTGCTAGCAGCGCCAAAAATACCAGGTGCCATCAGGAGGTCCCACTGTTGCCTCCCCCCTAGCACCAAGAAAACAGAGCATCACTTGCCACAGACCAAGAGTTCCTATCTATACCTTGTGACTAACACCCACTGATGGACTTCTGCTCCATGTTTATCCAATTCCTTCCTGAAGCTGTCCATGCTTGTAGCCACCACCTCCTGTGGCAGTGAATTCCATGTGTTAATCACTCTTTGGGTGAAGAAGTACTTCCTTTTATTCATTCTAACCTGACTACTCGGCAATTTCATTGAGTGGCCACGAGTTCTTGTATTGTGAGAAAGGGAGAAAAGTACTTCTTTCTCTACCTGCTCTATCCCATGCATAATCTTGTAAACCTCGATCAAGTCACCCCTCAGTCGTCGTTTCTCCAAGCTAAAGAGCCCCAAGTGCTTTAACCTTTCTTCATAGAAAAAGTGTTCCAACCCTTTTATCATTCTAGTTGCCCTTCTCTGCACTTTTTCCAATGCTATAGTATCCTTTCTGAGGTGTGGTGATCAGAATTGTGCACAGTATTCCAAATGAGGTCACACCATCAATTTATACAGAGGCATTATGATACTGGCTGATTTGTTTTCAGTTGGCCTTTTTTATTAAAGTCACACACTGTCTTGACATTTTCAGTGAGTTATCTACTACAACACCAAGATCCCTCTTTGTCAGTCTCTGCCAGTTCAGACAACATCAACGTGTATTTATAGTTAGGGGTTTTGGCCGCAATGTGCATCAGTTTGCACTTGGCCACATTGAACCCCATTTGCCACATTGACGCCCACTCGCCCATCCTTGACAGATCCCTTTGGAGTGCCTCACAATCCTCCTTGGTTCTCACCACCCTGAATGATTCAGTGTCATCCACAAATTTAGCCACTTCACTGCTTACTCCCAGCTCCAAATTGTTAATGAACAAGTTAAAAGGCATCGGACCCAGTACTGTGCCCTGCAGTACCCCAATGCCTACCACCCTGCACTGTGAAAACTGCCCATTTATACTCACTCTCTGTTTCCTATTTATAAGCCAGTTTTTAATCCACAAGAGGACTTGTCCTTTTATCCCATGACTATTGAGGAGTCTTTTATGAGGAACTTTATCAAAAGGTTTCTGGAAGTCAAGGTAAACAACATCTATTGGGTCCCCCTTGTCCACATGTTTGTTCACCCCCTCAGGGGACACTAACAGGTCAGTGAGACCAGATCTTCCCTTACAGAACCCATGCTGAGTCAGCCTCAATAGTTTTTGTTCATCACTGTGCCTACTAATTCGCTGCTTAATACCGGTTTCCACCAACTTACCCATTATTGACATCAGACTGACTGGCCTGTAATTTCCCGGATCTCCTCTCGAACCCTTTTTAAAGATGGGGGTGACATTAGCTACTTTCCTGTCCTCGGGAATGGTGGCAGATTTTAGTCAAAGATTACATATTTTTGCCAGGAGATTGGCAAGTTCACATCTGAGTCCCTTCAGAGCTCTCGGATGCCTGCCCTCCAGACCCTTAAGCAGATGCTTCCTTGCCTGTGCTGGAGTTTCCCAAGTCATCCATCATGCTAAAGCACTGAAGCTGACATTCTCCCCTGAAGAATAGTTGGGGATTCCTGGAAAAATGTGCAATGCCATAAAAGAACCAAATTATTTCTACTTGGGCTGTGATGCCTAGACAGGGTAAAGGCATAAAGCAGGGGGACTGGCGGGGGCACTTCCCTCGAGGGACACCCCGAGGGTTCCAAGGGGGCCCCCCTCCCCCCCGTTTACTGATAGATCAGGGAATCCTGGGAGGATCACGTGAACGGTCAGAATGGCCACATTCACTGTTATCCAGATTAAGAGCCACTTTCTCCACAGAGCCCCTGCAGTGCAGGTAACTTCACACCCACTTGCCCAAGCCCCTAATCACCCAAATATATGTCAGGAGCAGGTCCTGTAGACAGTTTGTTGGTTGAGCCCAGGAGTCTTTATGTCTTCCACAGATGCGTTTCAGCTTTTTTCGCTTACACTGTTTGATTTTTTTTTTTTTGCACCAGTATAAGAGGTGTTTGTCTCCTTATGAAATGCCAGCACAGTCTGGGCTTACAGACACATGCAGTCTCAAGGAAAAGCTTCATCGCCTTGTGGAATAAAGGCAAAGACACATCCCACTCATCCTGGAAGGGGACCAACGGCCACCAGAAGCACAGTGGCGCTGGCACCAGGCTGTTCCCTGCTTGTACCTCAGGGCATCCGAGAACTTCCATCCTGATGCGAGGGGGGGCAGAGGTGTCAAACTCCTTTGTTACAAGGGCTGGATCTGACATAAACATCACTTTGCCGGGCTGGGCCATGTGTGCTATGGAACATACTGGAGGTAGAAACTGTATAAAGGACAGCAGCTGGTAAGCTCCAGGTTGTTGTCTCCTCACTGCAAGGCCCCATGGGCTGGGGGGGGCTGCAGAGGAAAACCCACATATGGGCGGACAGGAGAGGCAGCTGCAGTGCTAGGCAGAGGCTCCCATGATGCTGGACTGCTGCAGAAGAAGTTGAAACCACAATGGAGTGGCTCCACCCACTCCCCCCACTCCCCCCCTTGCACCAGTTGCTCATGGGCCGCCTAAGAGCCCTGGCCCTTATATCTGACACCCCTGGGCTAAAATGTTCTCTCCACAAGTGGGACTAATATGGAGCATGGGGTGGGGAGGTGGAAGATATGTTTAAGGGCTGCTTTGAGGACTTTATAGCCAAAATGATTCAGAGAGTTACCTGTGTTTGAATTTGCTTTGAGCAATGAGGGGACGTATTACAGAAATATAATAAATATGCTAATAAATAAATGAATAATTAAATGTCTCTAATACTGTAATGCCCCAGGATATAGTGCAGCCTTATTTGGAATACTGTGTAAAGTTTTGGTGGCTGTTTTGGTGGCCTAAAAATATATTGCGGGGGGGGGGGAGTGCCCAGGTGGGCAGACTGAGGTGAACATGCGGTTGAAGCACCTTCCTCTACGAGGACAAGTTAAAGAATCTGGGGCCTTTTCAGTTTTGAGGGAAAACGACTAAGGTGGGAATGTTATGGAAGCGAATCAGGAGGTGTGGAAGGCGGATATAGACAGACCCTCTCCTCAGTCTCCCATAAGAGGGGCACTTGGGGGCACTCGATGATGTCGATGAGCAATACATTTAGGATAGACAAAAGGAAGTATTTAGTGACTCATCGAGTAACTGCCTTGTGGAGTGTGCTGGCAGTGGCAGTGCCTTGAAAACGTCATGGGGAATGTGTGTCTATGGGTGGCTTTTTAGAAATGATGGCTAAATTAACTTGTGTGTTCAAAGTCAGTGAGCCTCCAAATACGGGGAGTTTCTGGGAGCCAGACTCAAGTGGAGGCTTTGGTCTCGGTCCAGGCCTCTAGGTGGCCACTGCATGAGACAGGATGCTGGACTAGATGGACCAGCTCCCTCCGAGGCCAGTCGCCACCAGTGTAGGGACTGTTCTGTGGGGGTCTGCAAGGCCAGGTCACAATTCATCCCTCCTCCCCCCCTTCTTCCCTTTTTGCTGCACAGTCTACTCATTTCACTGGACAGGTTAACGTATCACCCATCAATGATATTCCTGCCAATGCAAAAGTCACTGTCTTTTCCTGCCTAATTATTCCTAGATCTGTATTGAGTGTGTATGTGGCTATCATTTTTGTATGACTGATAATTATTAAGTAAAAGACCAATTATTACATCAACCTGGTCTCCTTGTCTGTTCACAGGCTCTGGGAATTCTGACTCTGGTATACACAGGTTATGGCCCTGTGCTATATGCCAATTGCCCTTTAATATCATAATTCCCCCAAGTTTGATAAAAAATAAGGCAATTCGGCTAACAGGAGGCTGAGGTCCTGGAGGGCATTGTGCCTTTTGCATCTGATGGGCTTCAGCTGATCCTTGCGGACTGTCCCACCATGGGCCATCCCAGAGTCCCAACATGTGGGACTGGAGGATGGGGGGCCATGGGAAGTGGCAATGCCTTGGGCTTGGCGGGACTGCCACCGGAGCCTGCCAGCCCCAACCTGCCACCCAGCACAGCCTGGGGACCAGCAAGGACTGGGCGGGGTGAAGAGGCACCAGCACTCCACGTCGCTGGATGGGCTGCCCCCCTTCCTGCCTCCAGGGAGCAGCCAGCCTCGGGCGGCCCTGGGGTTGGAAGCTCGAAGGTGGGAATGGGCCCAGTGGCCAGGGAGCTGGAGGAGGGTGCCAGGGGTGGCAGGGGTGGGGAGCAGCTGCACTCGACCCGTATCACTCAGGAGAGCATGGGCCAAGGAAGGCGCTGCCCGGATGCACCTGTTGGTGGTCTTGGGGATGGCATCCCAACCCGGGACAGCCCTAGACACCGGGGCTCGACTTACCTCACCTCAGGAAGCCAGAGGAGGAATGGAGAGGAAAGATGGAACCGATGCACGTGGCTCCCACAAAGATGACAACAACTCCCGGGTGGCTGGAGAGGCAGGGCTTTCTGCCTGAGCTTAAAGGAGGGAGGCAGCCTGCCAATTAGACAGGGGTTCCAGGGAGACAGACAGGGGGAGAAACCTAGGGGAACCTGGAGGAGGTGGGAGGGGCGGACCAGGTGTTGGTGGAAGGGAATAAAAGAGGGGTGGAAGCCAGAGCCAGGGAGGAGATGATGGAGATGAGAGGAGAGGGCCTGCAAACTGAGAGAGAGGAAGTTGAGACACTCCTTTGAATGGCTCCTGGGGGAGAGTAGGCTCCCAGTGGTGACGTAACCCTGGACCCTCTCCTACATCTGAGGCTCCAGGCTATAACCCCTCTGAAAGTTCCTTCAGCTGACCAGGTCTCCTGTGGGCAAGGACCTCCCCTCAGCCTGGACATGGAGCGTGACACTGACCTTAAATTTTTAGGGGTCGCTTTCGAGGACATGCGTCGTTTCCGACAGAGATATTTTCCTGGATTGCCTGGTGCCCAGAGGGCGAAGGCATTGCTTGAACAGGGGTGGGTAGCGTTCACTCCCCACCCTCCACCCACTGGCAATGTGTTTACCTGGCAGGGTCAACCCTCCCACCCTGCCAGGGTGCTCTCTCCCGGGGCCACCCACCACCCACCAAAATAATAATAATAATACTTTATTGTCATTGTACATAGCACAACGAAATTAAAAGTGCAATCATTTCAGTATTCTACAACAATAATCATGCGCACTCACACAGCCATTCACAACTGCTTCATAGCTCCCCTAAAGTTCGCATAGCAACTAAACCACTGATGTCCCCAATTCCAATCTCATACAGCATTTAGGGCAATAATGGCTCTTGGATAAAAACTGTTTTTTGGGGGGTTTTTTAGACAGTGATAACCAAAACAGGGCCAACCCCCTCTGCCCTGCGCAGGGAACACCCACACAGGGACGGGTGATGCTCCCTCCCTGGGCCCCACCCTCCACCCTGATCACCAACGGGGGCGACCAGCACAGGGAACATCCCAGGAGAGGGAGGGCATCACTCACGTCCATCAATGTTTATTTTTAAGTGTTGTGTCCTGAGATCAGGAGTCTGAGCTGGCGAAATGCAGCCAAGCTCCGCTCGCTGAGAACAATAGGGACTAGGTTCCTGAGCTCGCCAGTAAAGAACCAATGGCAGCATTGGCGGGCGATTCAAACCCACCAATAGGAATGTGGGGGCATCCCCCCCCCTTACTGTATATAGTTGGCTTCTGGCCGTTACTGCATGTCTTTGTCTTGTGTGAAGTACGAATAAACGCGTCTTCTCTTATGTCGTCGTCCGAGTCATGAGGCACGAAACCCAGTACTTTACATTAAGTTTGGGGGGGGGTACTCCTTGGTGTAGCCTCTTACCATCCCTACACCTTGGTGTGGAAAACTCAAGGAGACTTGGAGGACAAGGTTCACATCCAACAGCTATCTCTTCTTAGGTTGCCTAGCATGGGGAACGTCCCAAGAGGGAGAGGGCATCACATCCATTAATGTTTATTTTTAAGTTTTTTGGGGGTGTTCCTTGGTGTGGAGAACTCAAGGAGACTTGGAGGACAAAGTTCACGTCTGACACATGTCTCTTCTTAGGTTGCCTGGCACAGGAAATGTCCCAAGAGGGAGAGGGCATCACATCCATTAATGTTTATTTTTAAGGTTTTTTGGGGGGTTCCTTGGGGTGGAGAACATGAAGAGACTTGGAGGACAAGGGTCAACCCGACAGATAACTCTTCCTGGGTTGCCTGGTTCAGGGAACGTCCCAAGAGAGCAAGGGCATCACTCACATCCATCCATGTTTATTTTAAAGGGTTTTTTTGGGGGGGTCCTTGGAGTGAAGAATGAGAAGAGACTTGGAGGACAAGGATCCCTTCTGACAGTTGTCTCTTCTTTGGGTGACAGGCATGGGGAACATCCCAAGGGGGGTTGCCCACATCCATCAATGTTTATTTTTAAGTTTTGGGGGGGGTTTCCTTGGGCTGGAGAATGCAAAGAGACTTGGAGGACAAGGTTCATGTCTGACAGAAGTTTATTCTTAGGTTTGCTGGTGTGGGGAACATCCTGAGACGGGGAGGACTCATGTCTGTCAGTGTTTCTTTTTAAGGTTTTTTGAGGGTGGAGGAAGTGTGTGGAGAAATTGAAGATAGGGGTCACATCAGGCAAACATATGGCTTTGAGTTGCCTGGTGGAGGGGGCCCATAGGAGGGGGCTGGCGGTCACATCCAGCGGCCTGTTTTGAGGGATCCTGGGGTAGGCTTTCGTTTTAGTTTTATTTACGGCCAAAGCCAACAATTGACATTTGAAACTCTACAAACTTAGTAGTAAAAACACATATGAATAAAGGTAAAAAGACTTAACAGAACAGTAAAATACATTATTAATTCCTTAGGAGGTAGATGGTTAACAATAAAATGATTAACATTTAACTTGCTGCATTATTATAGATTTTCTAATTCTTAAAGCACTCCATCCAAATCTAGCCACTTGGTGTGTTACCTCCAAGTGCCTGTCCACGAGGAGATTTTTCATAATATGAGCTCTTTGCCTGCTGGTGAGAAGTAAGAACTTGGAGTATGGAAGAGATTTCCAGAGATTATTGTAGGCCTCACAGTCGAACATAACATGTTCTAGATTTTCAATGCCTACATTACAGCAGGGGCATATGCGTTCCTCAAAAGGGATTTTCTGGCACTTTCCCGCTGTATTCGCTAGGGGAAGAGCATTCCAGTGCATAAGTGTAAACATTCTCCTATATTCGTGGTTTGACAAATGGTAAAAATAGGCCATAAGAGTTACTCTGTTGATGGGATCAAGAAGTGTGTGCCATTTCTCTGTTCTACCTATATCGCTCTGCCTATCAGTATGTAATGCATCCACTTGAGAACATGGGCTCAGAGCAGCCATGTGCTTGGACTGATTCTAACCGGTCCACCATGTGGCCAGGCGAAGGGCCTGAGCTTCGCCCCGAAAGACAATGGACTAGAGGATCCTAGCTCCCCTCCAATTGAGGAGCAAGAGATAACTCAATCAATGTAAATAGTGAATCACCGTGTGTGTGTGTGTTTGGGGTGTGGGTTCACTTGGGAATAAAAGCTGGCCGGCGAGCCAGCTTAGGTTGTCGTGCTCTTCATCTAATAAAGTATGTGAGAGCTGAAATCACTCGTCAGTCTCAGTACTTTTCACTGGTGACGAGGATGGGATGCCAACTCCCTCCCTGAACAACGACCACGAAGAAGAGCATTGCATCGAGCCCAGTTGCTCATCGCACCGCTCCTGAGCCTCACACCGCTGACCCCGAGAGCAGCAACGCACCGCTCACCGCAGCCCAAAGCCGCCAACGCTCCCGAGCTTCGCACCGAGCCAGCCGCTCACCGCACCGCTCCCAAGCACCACTGATCCCGAGAGCAGCCTTGCTTCCAACGCCGCCAACACTACGCCTGAACCGCGACCTCCACGGGTGAACGTGATGGTCACCAGCAACGAGAGCTTCCCTGCCTTCGACATCTCTCGTCCCGCACACTGGGAGACCTGGATCGAGACGCTGGAGCGTCACTTCGAGATCCATGGCATCACGGATGTGGGTACAAAGAAGGCATATCTGCTACGCTACTGCGGCATCGAGGCACATCTCCTCCTGAAGGACCTGGTGAACCCCCTACGGCTGAAAGATGTGGCCGCCACCTACGAGATGCTGGTCAAGGCGTTTACCGACCACTTGGCCCCGAAGCCCACCAAATTTGCGGAACGAATGGAATTCTTCGCAAGAATGCAGGGCCCCGACAAGCAATCTCCAGAATTCCTGGCCGGCCTACGCTGCACAGCAACTAGGTGTGCCTTCCCCAACCTCACAGATGCCCTTCTAAATCAGTTCCTGGTGGGGCTGAAGGAGCCAAAGCTGCGCCGCAGGCTCATCAGCTGGGACAACCTCACTCTGGAGGCCGCCATCAAGGAAGTGGCCGCCTATGAGAAGTCCCATGCGGACCGCCAGCCAAAGCTGGTCCACCGCCTCCAGGACTCCGGCCCATCCAACGACTCGAATGATGAGGAGGTCCTGCAGGTGAACCGCCGATCGCAACAGTGCACCCCACGCATCAAGGGAGCCCCCGTGGCCCCGACGCCACCCAACGCCTCTACCTGTGCCAGCTGTGACGACACTCACTAGCGCTGGACCTGTCATTTCCCGGACGCTGTCTGCAGGACCTGCAACAAGGCTGGATGCCTCGCCCGGGTCTGCCGCTCCAAGAGCAAGCACCTGGGGTCCACTGCCCAACCGGACTCCACAAGCCTGCACACTGTGACGACTGTCAGGTAGCCCTGCCATGATGGATGGAAGGGAGGGAGGTGGGCTCTAGGCGCCTTGGTGGCATGACAGGCGGGAGGTTGGAATCCGGGGAGTTGTTGATTTACACCTCGGGTGTGAGAATGGAATGTGGCTTCTATTACTACTATCTCTCGCAGCCTAGACATTCTGACCTTGGCAAGTCAGGCTGCGCGCTTCCCTATCGCTGGCATAGATGTAGCAGCTGTGAATAATGGGGGCGTTGGGAATTTCATTAGCTTAGTAACTTTCGATTTCCCAGTCGCATGTTATTCATTGTATGGAAGAAGGGGGGGTCCCCATTCACCCCCTTCCCTGTATAACCGCTTGCTTTCTGTAACCAAGTCATTCTGAACAAGATACCTGTTCCAGTGATCTATCTATTGCAGCTTAATAAACGCTAACCTTGCTTGCATCACAAGGCCTGGTGTTTTGCTGACTAAGTTAGGACTTCTGACAGTTTGTTCAGAATCATCAATTACTTTTGGGACTGGTCCTAAACCCGCAACTCCAAAATGAGTGGCGGAGAAGAAGACACTCTCCCAATTGAAGAAGATGAAAAGGATAAGAAACCTCCCGGGAAAGACGTACCCCGAGAGACCCCAGACACTCACGTGCCGAGACATTGGGGTTTGGAGTACGACTTTGGAGGGCCTTACGGAGACCCCTATGGGGCAGCCTATGGGGGGTGACCACCCGAGTTGGACGTAGACGTGACTGGGTGAAACCCCTGGCTGACACCCACGAAGCGTGGTTCGGGACCCCGAGAGCTTCCATGGGGATGAGCCACCCCGAGAGGTCGGTCCGGAAACTAATCACGGCGGAAGCTCTGGAAGAGACTGGCCGCGACTCCGATACCCTGGAAGGCGCCGTGGTGAGGAGGAGATGGACTGAAGAACCGAGCCAAGACCGCCTGATGCGATTCCTAGATGAATCCCTCGCACGCATCCCACAGATGATCGCGGAGGGCATCCGGGAAGAGCGGGAGCGGCAAAGGCACGAGGAACCACCAGCCCAGGTCCCTCCCGATCAACGGCCGGCGCCGGACCAAGACCAGGGAAACGTGCCAGCCGGGCCGGTGGATCAACCAGCGGGGCCCGGACCGCAGGGGCCGCCGGGGCAACCACCCCCTCGCCCTTGGGGGTTCTTGCCACCCAAGCCTGCAGAACTGCTGGACGCTGATTTTGATGGAGACCCCGAGAAATTCCCATTCTTCCTGGTGCGAGCCGAGAGGTTTATCGAGACCTGGGGCCACCTATTCCAGAGGGAAGAGCGGATGGTCGATGTCATAGCAGCCCACCTAAAGGGAGCGGCTGCTGACTGGTATGTGGGACTCCACCAAGTCGACGGGCGCGAGCTGAGAGAGATCGATTCTTTCATGTGGGCCATGAAGGAGCAATTTGAGGATGTGCATTCCACCAAAGCAGCGAAGGCAACGATCCGAAGCCTCAAACAGGGGGCCCGATCGGTGAGAGACTACACCTCGGAGTTCCGCAGATGTGCCGCCAAACTCCGAGGGGAAGGGAACCTCGTGGATTTCTACAAGTGGGGACTCAACGCGGAAATCCGCCGAGAAGTCACCAGGAACCAAGACCCGAACACCCTCACCGGATGGGTTCAAGCAGCCGTCACGATGGAGAACCGCCTGAAAACCATCAAACTGGACGACGACGCAGCGATGGCTAACAGGGGCCCTGCACCGGCGGCGAGAGGGAAAACCCCGGCACAGAACCCGAAGCTGAGGGATGGCACAAGGGAGCTCCGGATGAAGCAAGGTCTTTGCCTCAAATGCGGAGAAGGGGGCCATTTCGCCGCGAACTGCCCAACATCGTCTGCAGCACCCGGAGCACCGAAGGGAGCCAAGAAGAAGTTTGACACCTCCACACCAAAACAGGTGGCGAAACCGAAGGGGGCGAAGGCTCTGCAAGCCAAGCCGCTAAGTGAAGCATCCGACTCATCCGATGGCGAGACCGTGCCGCAGGGAAACGAGACGGACCTGCTGTAAACAGCGCTGAACAGCAGGTCCCACCTCCCCAGGCGCAACTCCCGGTGAGCAAACCCCCTCTCTTTTCTTTCTCACGGTGACTCTAATGGACCCGGGTCTATTGACCCATGTGAGAGTACGAGCTCTCATTGACTCTGGGTGTGGGAGAGACCTCATTAACCCCACACTACTTACGGGACTTGGGGCGAAAGTTGTTAAATTAACTGACCCCTTGATTTTTACGCAAATGGATGGGTCCACCATGAAAGAACCTTGCAAATACGAGACTGTGCCCTTGCGGGTGGGACTCGGGCAACACTGGGAAGAGAGACCTTTCGTGGTTACCCCTTCAGCCCGATTCCCCTTGGTTCTAGGGAGCCCATGGTTCTTTGACCACGATCCGCATGTACTGTGGGGGGAGGGGAAAGTCAACTTCATCTCCAATAAATGCCAATTCCACACATGGAAAAAGGAGTGGGGACCCATGATGGGGGGGCAACTCCTAGTGACAGCGGGGGTGGCAGCAGCGGAGCTGGAAGGCATTCCCCCCGAGTACCACGACCTGGCTCCCGTTTTTGGGAGGAGGATGATACCCCCCCACAGAAATTCTGACTGTGCAATTGAAATTTTACCCAACCAAAAATTACCGAAGGGAAAACTGTATTCTATGAGCCCTTCGGAAAAGGTGGAACTGAGGAAGTTCATCGATAAAAACCTCAGTAGGGGTTTCATACGGCCAGCATCCTCCCCGTTTGCGGCTCCCGTGCTTTTTCGGAAAAAAAAGGATGGGGGATTGCGGCTATGTACTGACTACCGCGGATTGAATGCAGTGTCAAACACAAACGCTTACCCCATGCCCCTCATAAAAGACTTGTTGGCGGCAGTGGCTGGGGGAAAATTTTCTCTAAGCTAGACCTCCGGGATGCCTATTTCAGAGTCCGCATACGGGAGGGGGATGAATTTAAAACGGCGTTCAACACCCCTCTCGGCCAGTTTGAATACTTAGTCATGCCATTCATGAACTTGATTAACGAGGTGTTGCATAAGCACTTGTTTAAGGGGGTCCTTGTTTACCTTGATGACATTCTTTTGTACTCCCCCGACCTTAAATCGCATGTGAAACTGGTGCGGGAAGTACTACAAACGTTGCACAAGCATAAACTGTATGCCAAACTATCCAAGTGTGAATTTCACAAAACGGAGATCCCTTTTCTGGGCTACCGCATTTCCCAGAAGGGGATTGAGATGGACCCTGACAAAGTCAAAGATGTCGTGGGGTGGGAGCCCCCCAAAACGAGGAGGCAACTCCAAGGGTTCCTCGGATTCGCAAACTTTTATAGATCGTTCCTCTCGAACTTTGCCCAGGTGGCTCTTCCCTTGACTGACTTACTGAAAACCAAAGGGAAGCCACCCGAATGCACTCGGCCAGGGGCCAAACTAGAATGGTCGCCAGAGTGCCAGCGGGCGTTCGACAGATTAAAAGCCCTTTTACGTCGGAACCCGTGTTGGCCCACCCGAATGAACTTAAAAAATTCATTGTTCAAGTTGACGCCTCGGACGTTGCAATGGGGGGGCGATCCTCCAAGAGGGGGAGGATGGCAGATTGCACCCCCTTGCCTATGTTTCTAAAAAATTCAACGATACCGAACGAAATTGGTCCGTGTGGGAAAAAGAAGGGGGATCGATCCGTTTAGCGTTGGCTACCTGGCGCCATTGGCTAGAGGGGGCGCGAGTCCCGTTCGAGGTCTGGACTGATCACAAAAACCTCGAGCTACTCCGCTCCCCCCGTTCCTTGAACGCCAAACAGCTCCGCTGGGCTGATTTCTTCTCCAAGTTCAATTTCACACTGCACCACTTTCCGGGGACATCTAACTCGCTGGCCGATGCACTGTCACGCCTCCCTCAACACGACAGCAAAAGGGAGGAGATTCGTGACTCGATTTTCACTCCTTCCCAGTTGGGAGGAGCAGTAACCACTCGAAGGCAGGCCAAACAGTCCCCCCCACCGTCAGGTCCTCCCCCAAATGATTGGGCGGTGAAATTCTCCACAGAACTGTCGGATGCGGACAGGGAGGAGGTGGGGGGGAGAGAAGGAATGTCCAGAGATGCGCATGGTTGCTGGACTAAAAATAACAAACTTTTTGTCCCACGGTCTCTCAGGGGGGAGGTGATGGGCTGGGCGCATGGATCTAAGCTAGCTGGGCACACGGGGTTTGTAAAATCTCTCCAGCTGCTGCAAAGGCAATTTTGGTGGCCAGGACTACGTAAAGATGTTTCTCTCTTCACGTCAGCCTGTCAAACTTGCTTGATGAGTAAACCTCGGCCCGGTAAACCCCCAGGTGCTCTACAACCTCTCCCTACCCCAGCTCGGCCATGGGAAGTGATCTCTATGGACTTTATTACGGATCTACCCCCTAGCGGGGGGAAAACTGTCATATGGGTGATAGTCGACCTGTTCACTAAACAGGCGCATTTCGTTCCGTTTACCTCCATCCCCTCTGCTAAGAAATTGGCCTCTGCTTTCTTGCAACACGTTGTGAGACTCCACACCTTACCTGCTAAGGTGATCTCGGACAGGGGGTTCAATTCGTTTCGAGGTTCTGGAGCGAACTTATGTCACTGCTTGGGGTGGAGAGGGGGTGAGCAGTGCATACCATCCTGAATCAGATGGGCAGACTGAACGTGTTAATCAGACTCTAGAGCAATACCTTCGGTGTTTTTCTAACTTTCAGCAGGACAATTGGCATTCTCTTTTGCCTTTGGCTGAGTTCTGTTACAATAACACTCAACACTCGTCGACGGGGATGTCTCCGTTTAAAGCGGTACATGGATATGACGCCCCGCCTTTGCCATTTTTGACTTCTCCCGACCTCCCGGCGGGAGACGCTGGGAACTGGTGCAAACAGCTGCAGGAGGCGTGGGGCTCATTAGCCAAAACTCTGGAGGAGGCTAAGGCTGCATACAAACTCCAAGCAGATAAAAAACGTAGCCTTGCTTGGATTCCGAAATGTGGAGAGTTTGCTTCCTTATCCACCCAACATTTGCGTCGAATTCAGCCAAGTCGCAAACTCGGTTGGAAATATGTTGGTCCTTTTGAGATTGTAAGAGTGATTAACAATGTAACTGTTGAACTTGCCTTGCCTAAGTCTCTAAAGTCTATTCATCCTGTTTTTCATGTAAGGCTTCTACGCCAAGCGCCTGAAGGAAACAGATGGAGACCGCAACGGCCGACCCCTCCCCCGCTGCTGGTGGGGGGGAACCTCACTACGAAGTATTGCAAATTCTGGACTCTAAAATCTCTCGCAATCGCTTGTTTTACCTGGTTGAATGGATTGACTTTGGGCCGGAGCAGAGGGAGTGGGTGCGGGCGGAAAATGTTCTTGCCCCCCGGCTTGTTAAAGCATTTCACAAGTTGTACCCCCATAAACCAAAGGGGTAGGGCTATTTTCGAGGGGGCTGCATGTCAGGTAGCCCTGCCATGATGGATGGAAGGGAGGGAGGTGGGCTCTAGGCGCCTTGGTGGCGTGACAGGCGGGAGGTTGGAATCCGGGGAGTTGTTGATTTACACCTCGGGTGTGAGAATGGAATGTGGCTTCTATTACTACTATCTCTCGCAGCCTAGACATTCTGACCTTGGCAAGTCAGGCTGCGCGCTTCCCTATCGCTGGCATAGATGTAGCAGCTGTGAATAATGGGGGCGGTGGGAATTTCATTAGCTTAGTAACTTTCGATTTCCCAGTCGCATGTTATTCATTGTATGGAAGAAGGGGGGGTCCCCATTCACCCCCTTCCCTGTATAACCGCTTGCTTTCTGTAACCAAGTCATTCTGAACAAGATACCTGTTCCAGTGATCTATCTATTGCAGCTTAATAAACGCTAACCTTGCTTGCATCACAAGGCCTGGTGTTTTGCTGACTAAGTTAGGACTTCTGACAACGACCCAACGCCAGCAGAGGATATGTAACTTGCCCCCAGATGGCTCGGACAAGGTGCATGTGACTGTCCAAATTGAGGGGTCCCCCTGCCTAATGGAAATAGACTCGGGGTCTTCCTTCTCGATAATTTCCATGGAAACCCTAAAAATGCTATGCCCTAAGGGGGGACCCCGTCTGCACAAGGCACAGGGGTTGAAACTGACGGACTTTAACAAAAACCCGGTGGCGGTCCGCGGCTGGGGTAAGTTTCGGGTCCAATTTAAAGGGTTCTCGGGGTTGCTGGACCTGCTGGTCATGGAAGGGCGCCTCTCGAGTTTCCTGGGGTTGTCATGGTTTAAGCCTTTGGGACTCCAAATAGCAGGAGTAAACCGCCTCGGGACCGCGGACTGGGAGGCTGTCTGCCGCGATTTTCCCAAGGTGTTTGATGGAACCCTGGGGAGGTACAATGGGACCCCGATATCGCTAGATCTGGACCCCAACATCTGGCCCATCCGCATCAAGGGACGGCCCCCTCCCATAGCAATGCAGGAAAAAATAGAGGCCGAGCTCGACCACCTGGTCGCCCAAGGAGTGCTGGAACCAGTCGCGTCAGCGTGCTGGGAGACCCCCATTGTGACGCCGATTAAACCTAATGGGACCATACACCTTTGTGCAGACTACAAATGCACCATAAATAAGGCCCTGCAGGACCACGCCTATCCGGTTCCTGTAGTGAGCCACGTCCTGGCCTCCCTTACGGGGGCCAAGGTTTTCGGTAAACTGGACTTGGCACAGGCTTACCAGCAGCTGCCAGCACAGACCATCACCACCCACAAGGGGGCCTTCCGGGTCAATAGGCTACAGTTCAGGGTTTTGGTGGCACCAGGGATTTTCCAGTCTTTCATGGATTCCCTTCTTAAAGGAATTCCAGGGGTCCAGCCCTTTCTCGATGACGTAATCATCGCAGCGCCGGACTCCGCCACCTTCGCCGACCAGCTGCGTCAGGTCCTGCAGAGGTTTAACGACACTGGCCTCAAGGTGAAGAAAGAGAAGTGCCTACTGGGGGTGCCTCGCATCGAGTTTCTTGGGTTTGCAGTCTATGCACAAGGCACCCATCCCACGGATGACAAAATAAAGGCCATCACACAAGCCCCGGTTCCCACGTCCAAAACATAACTACAGGCTTTCCTAGGCCTCTTAAATTTTTACCACGCTTTTCTGCCCCTGAAAGTCACAGTGGCGGAACCCCTCCACCGCCTGCTAGACAAAGAGGCACCCTGGGCCTGGAAGCCGGAGCATGCGGTGGCGTTCCAGGCGGTGAAAGACTTGCTGGTCTCCAACACTGTACTGCACCACTTCTGCAAGGCTTTACTGGTTGTTCTTGCTTGCGACGCTTCGCCCCTACGGGGTGGGGGATGGCTGGGATGCCAGATGGCCGGGAAGTCCCGGTCGCCTATTACTCTCAGACCCTGTCTTCTGCAGAGCGTAACTACGCGCAGATTGACAAGGAGGCGCTAGCGATAGTGGCGGGGGTTAAAAAATTCCACCACTATCTCTACGGCCGCCCGTTCAAGATCCTAACAGACCACAAGCCTCTCCTGGGTCTCCTCATGCCCGATCGGCAAACGCCACAGATGGTCTCGCCCAGAGTTCTCCGCTGGTCCATATTCCTGGCGGGGTACTCGTACGTCCTCAATCACCACCCGGGGAAAGCAATGGGTCACATGGATGCCCTCAGCTGCCTGCCGCTGCCCGGTACGGACCCTGACCCGGCCCCCGCCCATGAAGTCGCCCTCCTGGAATCGCTGCCCAGTCGCCCAGTCCACATCAAGGAGGTGGCCCGTCTCACGAGCCGCGACAAGGTGCTCTGTCGGGTCTTGGACTGGGATGGGAGGGGTTGGCTGACAGCGAAACAAGACCCAGAATTTGCGCCCTTCATCACAAGGTGCGATGAGCTGTCGACCTATAAGGGGTGCGTAATGTGGGGAGGTAGAGTGGTCATTCCAAAACCACTACAGCCGTGAGTGCTGAAAGACCTACATGAGCATCAGCCCGGGGTGGTCAGAATGAAGGCCTTGGCGCGGGGGTATGTCTGGTGGCCGGGGCTGGACTGGGACATTGAGGACTTAGTAAAAAGGTGTCAACCCTGCCAGGCCTCCCGACCCTCACCTCCAATGGCCCCAGAAAGGCCTGGGAATCCTCTCACCGCCCCTGGTCACACCTGCACCTCGACTTTGCGGGCCCGTTCCAGGGGCAGCTGTTTTTTATACTTGTAGATGCCTACAGTAAGTGGCTTGAGGTTGAGCCGGTGCCATCCACCTCCTCCCGAGCGGCCATCAGAGCAATGTGGCGGATTTTCAGCTCACACAGACTCCCCGACACCCTGGTCACCAACAATGGAACGACTTTCACGTCCGGGGAGTTCCAGGAGTTCACCCACCAGCATGGAATTCGCCACGTCAGGTCGGCCCCATTCCATCCCGCCACCAATGGCCAAGCCGAGCGCATGGTGAGAACGGCAAAGGAGGCGCTCCGCCGGACCGAAGGTACCGACTGGAACTTTATGCTGGCGTCCTTCTTGTTCGGCCAGAGGACTACGCCCCATGCGACTACCGGGCGAAGCCCTGCGGAACTACTGATGGGATGACATCTCACCACCAGGCTAGACTGGTTACACTGCGACTGAGCGCCAGAGCAGGAACCCTCCACTGAAACCCCTGCGGCTGCACGGGGTTTTTTTCCAGAGGACCCGGTGTACGCGCGGAACTACGCGAAAGGGCCCCCTTGGATCCCAGCCAGAGTAGTACAGGTCTGAGGCTCCCAATCATGTGAAGTCTCCGGAGAGGACGGCCAGATACTGCATCGATACATCGATCAGCTACACTGCCGGGTGCTACCCCTAGAGCCGGATGAGGGGGAGGAGTGGAATGGGCCAGCTCAACCAGACGTGGCAACAGACGCACCAGAGGAAATCCCCGGGGAATTCGACCCCGGACAACCATCGACCACAAATGACGCACCAGGGGAGACGGTGAGCCCAGTCCTGCAGACACCAGAATGGCCGCCAGACCCCAAGCCAGCTCGGGAGGTCACCAGTTCCCCCATGCCAGAACTCCACCATTCCACGCGAGAGCGGCGGCCCCCCAGTTAATTGAAGGACTATGTGTGCGGGTGTTTATCGGACCAAGGGGGGAGGGGTGTAATGTATCCACTTGAGAACATGGGCTCAGGGCCAGGCGAAGGGCCTGAGCTTCGCCCCGAAAGACAATGAACTAGAGGATCCTAGCTCCCCTCCAATTGAGGAGCAGGAGATAACTCAATCAATGTAAATAGCGAATCACTGTGTGTGTGTTTGGGGTGTGGGTTCACTTGGGAATAAAAGCCGGCCGGCAAGCCAGTTTAGGTTGTCTTGTTCTTTATCTAATAAAGTATGTGAGAGCTGAAATCACTCGTCAGTCTCAGTACTTTTCACAGTATCTGTAATCCTCTGTTTTATCATTTCCCTAGGTTTGTCATAGGCAAGGGGACACAGGTATTGTTTTGTAAGGCCAAAATAAGGGAGTGTCAGGTAATCCTGACATCAGATGGATGGAAGGGTAGGAGGGAGAGATGGTCTGCAACTTTTCATGCTCTCGAATGTAGGGAGGTGTGCAGGTTGCCTAGGTGTCAGAGACCCTAACTCAGTCAGCCAAACACCAGGTCTTGTTCATTGAAGCAAGAATAGCATTTTATTGTGAAGCTGCAATATTAGGTTACTGGAGCAGATACATTGTTCAGAATGACGAGATTACAGAAAGCAAGCAGTTATACCAGAAAGGGGGTGAATGGGGACCCCCCTTCCCCAAGGAATGATTAGTATGCGAGTGAGAAACGAAAGTTACTATACTAATGAAGTTCTCACCGCCCCCATTGTTCCCAGCTAAGCTGCAGCTTTGAAAGCGATAGAAAGCATACAGCCTGTCTCCACCAAGGTCAATATGTTAGGTCTACCAGAGATAGGGCCGCATTCCATTCGGACACTCCAGGTGCATCAATCAACACCCCCCCGGATCCCAACCTCCCGCCCTACACACCACAATACGACACAAAGCCCATCCTCCCTCCCTACTCCATCCATCATGGCAGGACTACCTGACACTAGGAGACGCTGAGTTACACCGCCTGGGCAATCTGTTATCTCACCAAATGTCCTTGGTCTCACAGAGTCTTCTTCTTTGTTTGGGACAGCTCTTGGGCATTTTGGTTATTTACTGCTTTATTGCTTTCAACCCTTTTTCCCGCGCGCGGGCTCGGCAACTATTGGTAGAGAGAGTGGGGGGGCATTTTGAGCTGGTATAACTGTGGGTGCCTTTTTAGATTTAGTCATGAAGTGTTACCGTGTCTTTTAGAACTGCTTTCAATAAACACTATCTTCTTTATGAAGCCTGGTGTTTGATTGACTTTCTGGAGAACCTGACACCAGCGCTCCATCAAACATTGCATCCAGCATCTCGCCTGGCGGAGGCAAATCCCTCCCCATTCCTCTCAGGAGCTGTCTTGGCACTGGGGGAGCCACAGGCTGCTGCGCTGGTGGCTGCTGGCCCAGGATGCCCAGGGCCAATGGTGCTTGGCCTGGTGGGACCTGTTGCACTGGAGGTGCCGGTTGCACGGGGCCCACTGGTTGCGTGGATAGACATTGGTCGAGTTCCCTCTGGAACACCTCCGCAACCACTCCTGGCATCTTTCAGAATGACTCCTTGACCATTCAGAAGAGTCTGTCCTGGCCCTGTTCTAGCAACTCTACCTGGGTATCCAGGTAGTTTTCTGACTCCGTGGGCTTATGTTTCTGGATCGGGCACCACACTCAGACAGTGGATGGCCCGATCTTACTGGCTTTCCTTGCAGGATCCAGGGGTAGTCCAGTTTCTTGTAATTAGATGTAATATTGATGGGGGCTACAAAGTAAGTTGAGTGAGAGATTTGGCCTTAAATAGTCTAAGGGCAGCTACAAGACATTTTCCACCCTTGTGCCAGTAACATTTTTGAATTGCCCCAGCACTCCTTTTGGCATTTATGGCAACAGAATTTGTATTTACAGTTCTTGAGCCATTTTCCTGGAAGTTAACTCCCAGATATTTGAAGTGGGTGACCTGTTCAATGGGAACAGAATTTAAGTGCCAGTGAAAAGTTTTGGGGGAACTTTTAGTAAAGATCATTACTTTAGTTTTTGAGTAGTTGACCTCTAAGTTGTTATTCTGGCAATATTGGGCAAAAGAACTCATGGCTCTCCTGAGACCAATGGGAGTCCTTGCAAGTAGGACAGCATCGTCTGTATATAAGAGCAGCCCTAGGTGTCTGTTGCCTAGCTTTGCAGGATGGAACTCAGGCCTGCTTAAATAGGCTACCACATCATTGATATAAAAGTTAAAGAGAAGTGCACCACTTCCTGGATTCGGCAATGCACAAAGACAGGGAGGGTGGGTCTCGTGCTCTGGTTTCCATGTCAGGGGAAGGCACCATGAGGAGGAGGATCATAGGCCAAACAGTTCTTCAGGGTGATGTTGACATCATGGGTGTTGGCCATGGCCACCTCCTCCTGGCAGAGGCAGCCTTCTGCCCAGGCACCAAGGGACAAACCCCATGGGCTGCATGCCAGGATCACCTCTAGAGGAAGTGAGGAACAAGGAAGGGGGGACATGAAGAAGGAAGGTTGGAAACCGTGGTCTCAATCCACCCCATCCAGAACAGGGTTGCCCAGCATGGATAGGTAGACCTTCAGAAAGAACAGTTTGTCCACCTTGGCTGGGTCTAGTTGCGATCAATGTGGGCAAAGGATGTCTCCCAGGTGGGAGAAGACCCATTCATTCTGCATAATAGTGGGAGGAGAGGAGACTAGATTGGTGGCCTTGCTGGTGAGATCTGGTCATATGGTGGCCTTGCATGCCCAGTCCTGGAGTGCATCTGAGTTGGTGGGCTCAGGGGACTCAGCCAGGAACTTGTGGACCATTCCTTCAGCAGAATTCTCTGCCGTCGCATGCCTGGCATCCACACCGATGCTCCATACCTCCTACCTCATGATGGGCATCCAGAACTCCTGATTCTTGTTCCGTCTCCTCTCAGTTCTGGGGGCCCATCCTCTCTCCACAACCTCACCCTCCTCACCGTCCCCCACCTTCCCCCTTCCTAGTCTTCCTGCTCCTCCTCCTACACCACCACCACCTCGTCATCTCTCAACTCCCTCTGCTGTCTCTGGCCCCAGCTACGGTGTTGAAACCCCCACCCTCGGCAACACAGTTCACACTTCCACTGAAGTTGAACGTTTTGGAGGGTGATGCTTCCCTTGATATGAGGGCTGCACATACACACCAACTTGAATTCCCTCTCCTTGAAGAGCGGATGCAGGTGCTTCTCGATGCTTTTGCACAACCTGTCAACCAGGGCCCTGACTTGAGGGAGAACCTCAGTTCCCTCAGGGCCTGGCTGTAGCACAGACTCCATTGCCCAATCTAGCCCACAAATGAGGGGGATGACTTACCCCAGGCTGGCCATATGGGAACAGAGCACATACCCCTTCTTTTTAACTTTTTTTTGTGTGACCTTGCATCTTTTTTGACTCAGGTGGATGGACATTACCCAAAATTAGGTTCCATTTATGTACCAATTTTGTTATATGCTGATAATGCAGTTCTGCTGTCCTGTTCCCAGGTTGGTTTACTCCATTTGTTGAATAGCTGTCAAAACTACTGTAGCATCAATCAGTTAGAACTGAACTATGAGAAATCTAAAATCTTGGTTTCCCCCAAATCCAGAAAGCAATTTACCCAGAGAACAGGTAATTATGAGCTTGAGCTCATTCAGGCCTCCATTTTCAAGCCACTGCAACTTGGGCCCATCAGCAAAGTGTAATAATTAACAAATCCAAGGTGAATATCAATGCAGTCCTGCGATTTTATTTTTCTGACCAATATGTACCAGCTGTGCTAAAAGTTTTCAACCTGAATAAAGGTAAAGGTTCCCTTGCTCGAAAGTCAGTCGAATCCAACTCTGGGGTTGCAGTGCTCATCTCCGTTTCAAAGCCGAAGAGCCAGTGCTGTCCGAAGACGTTTCCATGGTCATGTGGCCAGCATGACTAAACACCAAGGCGCATGGAACGCTGTTACCTTCCCATTGAAGTGGTACCTGTTTATCTACTTGCAATTTCTTGCTTTCGAACTGCTAGGTTGGCAGAAGCTGGAACTAGAGATGGGAGCTCACTCCGTCATGAGGCACTCTCAGGTCTCAACCTGAATATAAGGTACATATGTCTTTCTTACAGAAGATGTTGGGCATTCCATCTTGTGTCTCATACGCGGCCCTATGTTTGGAATGTGGCCAAAATCTTATGACCACTAGGGCGTGGCTTGTGACCTTTAAATATTGGCTTCAGCTGCATTATAACTCTGACCCTTCCAGTTATATTTACCAGCTTTTAATAGTGTCTGAGTCGTCACCTTGGCTAGCAACCATACAGAGTAAACTGGGAACTCTGAATATCCCCCTTGAATCTCTCCTTCTACTTTCAGAATTGGAGGCATTTCAAAAAATAAGGAACAGAGTACTGGAGACAGAGCTAGCCAATCTGTACAATGCAGCCAATAAGACCTCCTCTCCTCTTAGCCATGGGATACTCCCCACTGTAGGACTTCTCCCTAGTTATTTTTACCAAGTACAGACTCCAAAAATTCGCAGAATTTTTTCTCTTGCCTGGCTTAATGTTTTACCGTCAGCTATTTCAGGATATACCCCTTATTAACAGACATTGCCCCTGTTTAAATGGAACTATTAAAACAGTGTCCCATGAGTTGTTAGAATGTCCTTATTATAATAATATCAAAATATTCTATCTCCAATCTTACCCAGTATTATGGATTTTCCTGATGCGTATAAACTATTGTTTCTACTAATGACAATATAACTGATTCAGTGCAAAATTTTTACATGTTGCTGTTTTTATACAAAGTAATAGACTTAACTTTGGGATATTTTAATCTGTGATTCATTTTAAGTTTAGTTCTTCTATGTATTTGCTTAATGTTCTCCCTTTTATAATGCCAATAAAGGTATGATGATGAACAGAGCACATTGGTGGTGTCCTGAAACGGTTTCAGCTCATGCATCATCTGGGACAGGGTCAGTCAGTCATGGGAGCTGATGCTCAGCTTGCCCTCCCCCCAGTGGATGGACACAAAGGACAGGACGTCCTGGACCATTTTCTGCTCCACCAAATGGGCAGTCATGGCATAGGTGGAGTTCCACTGGGTGCCAATGTCTTGGAGGAGGATGTGCTCTGTCTCGTCCACCTCACCCTGCCTTTCTCTCAGCAGCTGTGAAGCCCTGATGCTTCTCAAGAAGTGCCCTGCCAAGTGCCAGCAGTTCTCCAGCACAGAACTGATCGTGGCGGTGCCCTCCCTAGCTGTAGCATTGCTCCCCAGCCCCAGGGCATCCTTCACCACACGGTGAATCTTGTGTGTGATACAAGCAATGTTTCTGAGTTTGGCTTCTTCAGTAGCTGCCATCCATGACCAGATAGACACGGGTGTTCAGGCTGCCATCCATGACCAGATAGACATGAGTGATCTGTTTCTCCCCAAACCAGGTTTTCAGGCTACTTTGAATGGTTGTGGAGGTATTCACCACTGTGTGCTCCACGTCCATACCCTGAGTGTGGAGGAACACCGCCTTGTAGCCAGACAGAAGAGTGCTCATCCCCACTTGAGGCGTCATGGCCCCCTGCCCACACCAGAACTCCTTGGGTAGCCACCAGTGTGTGGTAAGGGAAAGGTAGCTGTGGTGGTGGCCACCCCAAAGGTTCGCAACCAGGTGGACAGTTCACCCTCCTGACTTGGCTAGCTCAGCTTTCGCCAGACACATTGCGGACTGATACACGGTGGGCAGCACGCGCCAGCTCATGGTCCTCCTGGAGGGGATGGTGTACCAGGGGGCCATGCATCATAGAAGCCCCCAGAAGCCCACATGCTCCACCAGAGAGAAAGGCTGGCCGTCCAGGACAATCATCTGCCTGATGTGTTGAGTGATCACCTCATGAGACCTGGCCCTCATCCTCTTTCCAGGCGCTGGGGAGGAGCCAACAAGCATGTTCTCTTGGAGGATGGCTTGCCTGGGGAAATCCATGGGGGAGGCTGGAAACCCTGCCATGGCTGTCCACCCCTTCTGGCCTCCCTCTACCCATCAACTTGGAGTCTGCACCCCACGCCCGGTGGCAGACTCCGGGAATCCACCCTCCGGCAGAGTCAAATTGGGGTGTGACTTACACAAGTGCCTCTGTAGAACACTAGTGGTTAAGTGATCTGGGTCCCTTCTACGAACAAGCGCCCTGCAAACCTGGCACTCCATCATGCAGAGATCACTGGGTGGGATGCCAAAGTACCTCCAAGCAGCAGACTGCAGCCCTTCCCCCACACCCATCAGTGGGGCGCTTTTCAGGTAAAACCATTTCCCTGGACTCAGACTCTGGACTCATTGGGGGGGGGGTGTATTGATGGTTAAGGTACAGACAGGGGATTGCAGCTGGAAATCCACGGGTGCAGGACAGGATGACATTCTCCAGCCATCCTCACCACCTTTACCACTAGCAACTAAGGTTTCCTCCCTCCCACTCATAGTTTGCCCCCACAGCCCACCTGGAACCAGTGGGACCTCTCAGATAGTGACCAAGACCAGTCCTGTGGATGCTGTAGGGGAAGCTGATGCAGAGGCCAGTGATGACGTACCTGAGGAGGAGGGCACCGGTGTGGGAGAACGTGGCCATATCCCACCGCCTGTCGTCAGTGTGGCCTGTCTTCCCATCTGCCTGCATCCATGAGCACAACCCCTTCGGGGGGCCCTCATGTCCCCTCATGTCAGGCCCAGGTAGTCGGGGTGGAAAAGTGATTGTTCAAGATGTGGGGAAATGCTGCAATGGTGGGTAGGTTGGGAGCCTCATTGGCAGGGGAGAAAGGAGGGTTTCTTTCCTTTTGGCAGGAGTGGTCAAGGCAAGCCCTCACAGCCAGCAGTCAAAGAGGGGGACCTGAAGGCAGAGACTCGACCCACCCAGGGAGAAGTGGTTCCCCCCCCTTTTGGCAGGAATGGTCAAGGCAAGACCTCAAGCCAGCAGTCAAAGAGAGGGGGATCTGAAAGCAGTGACTCGACCCACCCAGGGAGAAGGGTTTCTTTCTTTTGGCAGGGGCAGTAAAGGCAAGCCCTGCAGGTGGTGCCAAGGACAGTTAGCCCCGCCCACTAAGTGGTTCGAGAGTGGGGTGCCCACTTGCCACGAGAAACAGGAAACTCCCAAGTCTGAGACTGCAGTGACCCAAGCAAAAACGAGGGGTGCTCTTTGAAAGGAGAAGAAATGCAAGCCCCACAGGCAGAGTGTCAGACTTGGGCTATAAATATGGTTGAACTGATCAATGTATTGCAATTGATGACCCCATCTGCTTCATGTCTCCCTGTCCCCCCCCCTTCCTTCCTATCTCATCCTCACCCTTGCTGACATTCCTATGGGTGAGGAAGGTGTGAATGCAGATGTGTGTGAATGTGGGGGTAGAGTAGAGACCTCTGCTTTGTAATAGTTTTTCCATAACAAGTGCATCTCTAGGAGGGCCTGCTCTCAGCAGGGTGTCCTTGAAGTCTTTAGATAACAACTTTCACAGGGCTAGTTGACTAGGAGCAATTGTGAGATGTGAAAGGGGGGGAGAGTGGATGACGTACCTATGGAATGTATCATTTGACTATACTTTGAGTTACTTTCACTTTTGTACTTCAGTCTTAGCAAGGAATTCATCCTTGCAAAATCCAAATCTCTTTTCCTAATAAACTCACTTCAAACGAGTTGTGGACTGAGTGTGGATTACTGGGAACCTTGACACAAAGCCAAGAGCAGTCTGCAACCCCCGCCCCAGGAAGTGGTTACAGAATGGGGTGCCCACTTTCCAGGGCAGAGAGGGAACTCCCAAATCAGAGACAGAAGCAACCCAGGGAGAAGGGGGTTACTTTCTTTTGGCATGAGCAGTGAAAGGCAAGCCCCACAGCCTGTGCCAAGGGGACTTTGCCACACACCCCAAAAGTGGTTTGAAAGTTGGTTGCTAACTGGCAGGTGGAGAGAAGGAACTCCCAGGTCAGAAGCTTAAGCAACCCAGGCAGAAAGGTAGGGGGTGCAGAATGGGAAAACCCACAACCAGTGCTAAGGACAGTCAGCAATTTCCCCCCAAAAATTATTTGAAAGTTGGTTGCCAACTGGCCAGGGTAGAGAGGGAACTCCCTGGTCAGAGACTTCAGCAATGCAGGCAGAAATGGGATGGGTGGGTGGTTTGAGATGAGCAGAAAAGTCAAGCCCCACAGCTAGCAGAGAAAAGAGCTGCTTGTAGAACCCACAGAAGGGGTGGGGTGACTCTGCTGTTTTACTTGCCAAGGAAACAGGAAACTCCTAAGTCAAAACTGAAACACATTGTGAAAGCAAAACAATTCAACCCCAGTTTCCCACCCCTTGTGTCAAAGAGAGAAAAGGGAGGTGACAAAGCATTGTAGCAGTGGAACTCAGAAAGGGGGGAAATTGCAAGAAAAGGGAAGGGGAGGATGTTTTTTGTCTGGCAGTTTGTAACATCACCAGGAGATCCAGCAGGTTTCTCCATCCACCCACCCAGTGATGCCAATAAAAATTTTACCCCACCCCAGTCACGTGCCTCCAGGGAATACATACACACACCCATTCTGAGGGAGAAGGATGGATGTCTGTGACTGGAAATCAAAGTTGCCTGTCAGCCTCGGATGCTCAATACTGGTCCCTCAATGGTTGGAAAATCCCACCCACACCCACTTTTCCACCCAAAACTTCAGGGGTGGGGTTTCTCTGTTGAAAGTGCCCAAATGCTTCTGAGCCAGGAGCAAGAAGCTTGAGTGCTCTGGGGCCCAGACACATGACCTTTCAGCTGGTCCATCCAAGCCCCAAACAAGGCAAAGTTCAGCCCAGATATTAGCTCAGTATTTGGGTCTATGCCCATCCCTAGTTACAATACTGTCAAACTCGAGTTCTCATTTGCCATGTTCTATTTTCACTGTCTTTGATGCGTTGTTCTTTCATGTTGGGAACTAGGGGAGTCAGACTGTGGGCCTCTTGACAATGGGAATAATACACAACGACCTTGAATGCCACAGGTGGACAAAGGAGGGCTAACAGAGCATGCAAGATTTAGGTGGGCTGAATGAATGGAGTGATTCCTGTATAACTTCAGAAGTGATGGCACAGGAGTCAGTTCTAACATGAATGGTCTCAGCTTGAAACATTTTCAACTCTCAATAAACAAATCACTGCCAAGAGAGGAAGTTCAGAACTCACATTGCCTTGACCCATCACGCCACTGCCATGATGAACAAGGAAGGCGAGGACACCGGGACTGGGACCCAAGCCAATGGACCAGCCCAAGAACCCATCATTCTGATGGATGAGGGGAAACCCTAGGGCTGTGGGGCAAGAAAGAAGGAGCAGCAGCCTGAGCTGCTCAGATGGGATGACCCCGAATGGCTGGTGACTGCCAGCCAAGGACTTGGTGAAGTTGGCAAGAGACTGATTGGAGACGGGTCTCGAGATAATTCCGTGATGACCCTGAGCACAAATTGAGAGGCAAGATGGACGAGTTGTGGTGAGATACTCAAGCAGCACTAGATGACCTCCTGGCCGCCATCCGGGGGGGGGTCTTGCTGTAGGAGCTCCAGACCCTGGGAGGTGCACCTGCCCCACCCATGCCCTCAGGGCCAGTAGGCCTGGGACTGCAACCAGCCTCGCAATCCCAACCAGTGCTGCAGGCAAGACCACCCCTTGCACCATCCAGGCCAAGGGAGACCATAGAAGCTATGTTTGACAGGACGCCAGAGAAGTTGGCATTCTTTGCATTGCAGGTGCAGAAGTTCCCGAGGTAATGGGGCATAACTTTGCCTCAGATGAACACTGGGTGGACTATGTGGGGTCTAAGCTGCAGGACTGCACAGCAGACTGGTTTGTGGGACTGTTCAATGTGGGGAGCCCAGAGCTCCAAGAAGAAAAGAAGAAGAAGAGATTGGATTTATACCCCGCCCTTCACTGCCCAAAGGCGTCTCAGAGCGGCTTACAAACTCCTTTCCCTTCCCCTCCCCACAACAGACACCCTGTGAGGTAGGTGGGGCTGAGAGAACTCTAACACAAACTGTCCTTGAGAGAACAGCTGTGCCAGAGCTTGTGATGCCTTCATGAGAGCTCTCCCCTAACAATACAAAGATGCCCTGGAGCTGGAATGAGCATGAACCCACCTCTGAGGTCAGAAACAGAGCAGCCAATCTGTCTGGGGGTTCTCAGAGGAATTTAAGATGCATGCAGCTAAGCTTCAGGGGTGGCCAGGAGGAGCTTATTGAGTTTTACTGGGCAGGTCTAAATCATTCCATCCTGGACAATGCACTGGCCAAAGACAATCCTTTGACCCTGAATGGCTGGATCCAGGTGGCTTGCGAGGCAGAGAATCGGTGCAACCTGCTGAACATGTATCACCCCAGACCTGTTGTGAAAGCACAGGGGGATGAGACAAGAGGCCAGTGGAGTTGGCCTCAGGGGTCCAGGAGTGACCAAGAGCAGAGAATGTGGAGAGGCCTGTGCCTGAGATGTGGGGCTCCTGGGCATTTCGCGACCAATTGCCCAAAGGAGAGAAGCCCTAGCGGGGTGAGGAAGGAGGACAGTAAGGGAGCGAAGAAGAGAATCAAACCACTCAGGAGTCAGCCCAAGCCATTCAAAGCCCTCCAGGAGCTTGAAGGAGTTTCATCTAGCAAGGTGGAGCTTCAACAGCCGGTGGGAAAATTCCAGGACCTGCTGTGAAAGGTGCTAAGCAGCAGGTCTGAAAATCTCCTGCACCGGAATCAGTGAGTTCCTCTTCCCCCCTATTTTACATGACTGTGACTGTGGTGAACCCCATCCTCAGTATCCACATCAGGGTGTGGGCTCTCATTGACTCTGGGAGTACCTGAGACTTAATTAGCCCAGCCTTGGTGATGGGGTTGGGAGCTAAGGTGCATGAACTAGAGAAGAAGAAGTAGAAGAGATTGAGAGAACTCTTTTCAGAACTGTCCTTGAGAGAACAACTCTGACAGAACTATGGCTTGCCCAGGGTCATCCAGCAGCTGCAAGTGGAGGAGTGGGGAATCAAACCCGGTTCTCTCAGATTAGAGTCTGCACACTTAACCACTACATCAAACAAGCTCTTAGTATTCTCCCAGATGGATGGGACACCAATGAAGGGAAGCCCTGCCTATACCACACAAGTCTCCTGCCAGTAGGGGTTGGCACCCACTGGGAACTGCAATTTTGGTTGTAAACCCCTCAGCAAAGTTGGTCTTGGGGAGTCCTTGGCTCTGGGCTCATGACCTCTATGTCCAATGGAGTGCAGGAGCCCTGTGGTTTCTTGACCCCCGCTGCAAAGAGTATAACTGGAACCCAGATTGGGGGGACCGGGGCCAGAGCGGGTATGCCTGGCCTGAGAGGAGTTAAATCTCATTCCCCTGGAATACAGAGACTTGGCCAAGGTATTTGAGGAGGGGGAGGTGGCTGAACTCCCCCCACACCGGAAGACTGGTTGTGCTATTAAGATTTTACCGGGTCACAAAATGCCTAAGGGAAAGCTGTATTCCATGAGCTAGATTGAGAAGGAAGAATTACAAAAGTTTATCGATAAAAGTTTGACCAGGGGGTTCGTCTGGCCGGCGGCCTCACCTTTCGCTGCCCTGGTACTGTTCTGGGAAAAGAAGGAAGGGAGGTTGAGACTGTGCACAGACTATCGAGGCCTGAATGTTGTGTCAATATCAAATGCTTACCCCCTCCCATTGATAAAGGACTTGTGGGCAGAGGCTGCTCAGGGCCGGATTTTTACCAAATTGGACTTGAGGGATGCGTACTCTCCAGTATGCCACAGGGCGGGAGACAAACATACCTGGTGGTGCCATTTGGACTTGTAGGGGCCCTGGGGGTGTTCATTAACTTGATCAATGAAGTGTTATACAAATATTTATTCAAGGGGGTCCACAGGTGGGGGTGGCTGGGCATTTTGGGTACCTAAAGACTTTGCACCTTATACAAAGGCAATTTTGGTGCCCACGCATGGGGGCTGACATTTCACAATACTTATCTTCTTGCCAAGTATGATTGATTGGGAAACGATGGGCTGGGAAGCCCCCAGGCCCATTGCAACCTTTGGAAACCCCTGAAAAGCCATGGTCTGTAATTTCTATGGATTTTATAACAGACCTGCTGCCCAGCAAGGGGAGAACTGTGATTTGGGTGATGGTGGATCTCTTCTCTAAACAAGCACGTTTCGTCCCCTGCAAACAACTGCCCTCAGCTTAAGAAACTGGCACAGCTGTTCATGCAGCACATTGTGAGGATGCACTCTGTACCCCAGAAGATCATATCCAACTGGGGGGCCCAATTCATGGTGGGGTTTTGGAAAGACTTGTTGAAGCTGTTGGGGATTGAGTGAGGACTCAGTAGTGCATACCACCCAGAGACTGATAGCCAGACAGAAAGAATTAACTAGGTTCTGGAGCAGTTCCTGAGATGTTTTATTAATTACCAACAGGACAACTGGGTTGGACTTGCTCCCTTATGCAGACTATAGTTACAATAATTCAGTTCAAGATCCATGGGGGCCATCCCCTTCAAAGTGGTACATTGCTATGAGGGGCCCCCCTCCCCACCATGGCAACAGAACCCACTGAACCTAGGGACTTGCAAACCTGGTGGTCAGAAGTGGCCCAGCAATGGACTTTAATCCACAGACTCTGACTAAGTCAAAGGGGGACTATAAGGCTCAAGCCGATAGGGCCCGGGCACCCAAGTGGGAAATCCACCCCAGGGACTCTGTATATTTCTACAAAGAACCTCAAGGGACTGCAGCTAGAGTGATTAACAAAGTAGCTGTTGAACTGGAGTTGCCTAAGAACTTACAACACATTCACCCTGTTTTCCATTTCAGTCTACTGAAGAAGGATCTGGGACCTTCGATGTGGAGACCTTGTCCTCCGGCTCCCCCTCCCCTGATGGTGGATGGGGAACTCCACCAGGAGGTGGAAGAAATCTTAGGCTCTAAAGTCAAGTGGGGTCACCTGTATTATCTCATTAAGTGGTGGGACTTTGACTCTAGTCATAATGAATGGGTGAAAAGTGATCATGTCAAGGCCCCCAAGCTGGGTTCATAAAGCTCACCCTCATGAGCTAGAAAGATGAGGGGTCTTTTTGGGGGGCAAAATGTTAAACTTAGGTTCACTCATTTCCCAGTGAAGTCTTTCACATTGGGAAATGGGGGCAGACTGTGAGAGAGTGTGTGTGGGTGTGTAGACTGCTTTACCACGCTAATTTATGATCACTTTCCAAGTGGGCCTCTCAACAATGGGAATAATGTGCAACAACCTTGAATTCTACCTCTGCTAGCCAGCTTGTAGTAGATACTATAAGCTAAGAAGAGAAGAAGAAGAAGAAGAAGAAGAAGAAGAAGAAGAAGAAGAAGAAGAAGAAGAAGAAGAAGAAGAAGAAGAAGAAGAAGAAGAAGAAGAAGAAGAAGAGATTGGATTTATACCCCGCCCTTCTCTACCCAAAGGTGTCTCAGAGCAGCTTACAAACACCTTTCCCTTCCCCTCTCCACAACAGACACCCTGTGAGGTAGGTGAGGCTGAGAGAACTCTTGACAGAAACTGCTCTTATTTTCAAGAACAGCTCTTATCAGAACTATGGCTTGCCCAAGGTCATCCAGCCAGGTGCAAATGGGGGAGTGGGGAATCAAACCCGGTTCTCCCAGATTAGAGTCCACACACTTAACCACTACACCAAACTGGTGTACCCTAACGAGCTTGTAGTAGATAACCAGCTTGTAGTAGATGCCACAGGAGTCAGTTCCGACATGAATGGTCTCAGCTTGAAACATCTTCAACTCTCAATAAACAAATCAGTACCAAGAGAGTATTGTTTGGAGCAAGTTTGCTCAAGAGTTGGACAGATACATTTAAAGTTAATTTATGTAATTATGTAATAAAAACCTAATTTATTTTTGAACTGTCTTTTTATTGGCCCTCGGCCCCACCTTCTTCATTTATGTTTCGTTCAAGGTGGTTGGGGCCAATACAAATCTGAACACATCTACACGTGCAGTTCAGTGCACAGCATTGTTCTTAGTCACCGACTAAAACCTTTGGGCATGTTCTTTTTCACCACCATCAGTTTGCCATCTATAAAATGGGAATATTAACTAGGTTATGTTATGTTAGCATCATTAAATCTAGCAGGAAATAAATTATAGTTAGAAATTATCATGATGACGATAGGAATAGATCAGAGTACTTTACTCTGAGAAGTTATCCCAATTCTCATAGTTTCTCATGGACTCAAAGGGAAAAGTGGCATTTTCAGAACTCAAGCAGGATTTTTCCTCATTAGTGTTCCAGATGGTTGAGCATCCTTAAGAAACATCTCCTGGGACTGGTTATTCTTCTGGACATTCTTTTGGCACAAACAATGCATCATAGGTGGCCGATTAATCTACTGTTAGGGAGGGTCTGCAGCCAGAACAAGTAGGCACTTTCTGAGTGAACTGGAGAACATTTGATCACTATGAGTGGGATGAAGCACCTGTATAAAGTGGAAGCCTGCCACAAGGGGCCTGAAGACGGGAAACAGCACTGAACCATCAGAATACATGACGTCCCCGCAGAAGAAGTGGAATGGGATTATGCTCCTGAGCAGTCCTGGGCAGAGAAGAAGGAGAATTCCATAAGCAAAGAGGAAAGATACCAAAGGTTTGATTCATGGGCTTGCTTTGAGAGTCCAAATAGCCCCCTTCTTCGTAGTCCTGATTCTGAGATGGCTGCACACACAGGCAATAAGCATTTCACTTCTGAGAATCCAATGGAATAAGAAGTTGTGTGAAAAGCAACTTCAAGAAGAGTATTATCTGTGCCACAAGAAAGCCTCGAGGGAAGAGACATCAAGAGCTGTAAGTGTGTCTGTATGTGCTCTCTAGTCACAACCAACTTATGGCGACCCCAGCAAGGGGGCTTTCAAGGCAAGTCTGAAGCAGAGGTGGTTTACCGTAGCCTCCCTCTGCAGAGTCTCCCCCTCCAACTACTGACCCTGCTTAGCTTCTGAGATCCTACAAGACCAGGCGACATCATGCTGCTTTCCCTCCCACCAGGAGCCACCCACGTCTTTTGTATCACACACAGTGTGGGATCCCATAAACCACAAGCAGTGGAGCTTCTTTGGCTCCATCTGGAAGCCCCCAGTAATCCTTGAAACCCTCTGCTAAGGACTGCCAAATCATATTAAATGCACTGCAGCATGCGGGAGGCGGCAGCAGTAAAGTGGGATGATTGGCTCGGTTTGAAATAGGCCTTCCCAAAGCTCTGTCCCAGAATGTCTTTGATTGCTAAGACTAAACCCCTGACTATGTAAAGTGTGTCAACCCTCATCTCGTGGCCCTTTCTTACATGCCCAGGGAAATGGACTAGATGACGCTGGAAGCCCCATCCAACTCTTTGATGCTAATGCCCTATTCCTCCAACAAGTATGTCCAGGCTGTGGAGATCTGACCTTTGCATTTGGTCATCTGAGCAAATACCCTTTTGACTGTACATTGTGGGATATGTCCCAGAAAGGGTGATGGATGGAAGCATATATCCAAGAAGAATCATAGAATCAAAGAGTTGGAAGGGACCTCCAGGGTCATCTAGTCCTACCCCCTGCACAATGGAGGAAATTCACAAATACCTCCTGCTCCACACCTGCAGTGACTACTGCTCCATGCCCAGAAGATAACAAAAAACCTCCAGAATCCCTGGCCAAACTGGCCTGGAGAAAATTGCTTCCTGACCCCAAAGTGGTGATCAGCATTTCCCTGGGCATGTAAGGAAGGGCCACAAGATGAGGGTTGACACACTTGACGTATTCTGGGGTTTAGTCTTGGCAGGAAATTCACAAATACCTCCCCCTCCACACCCGCAGTGACATCTGATCCATTTCCAGAAGATGACAAAAACCCTCCAGGATCCCTGGCCAAACTGGCCTTGAGAAAAATTGCTTCTTGACCCCAAAGTGGCGATCGGCATTTCCCTTGGCGTGTAAGAAAGGGCCACAAGAACTAAGCACTGTGGCAACCCTTCCTGCCCTCCCTCCTCGTGATCTGCCTAAGATCACAGAATCTGCATTGCTGTCAGATGGGGCCATCTAGCCTCTGTTTGAAAACCTCCAAAGGAGAGCCCACCACCTCCCGAGGAAGCCTGTTCCCCTGAGGAACCGCTCTGTTTGGAAGAAGAGTTTTGGAAGAAGGGGAGTGAGTGGGGAGACCAATGGCCACCAAAAATGGCACTGCCTATGTCTGGGAGAGCCAAACCTGAGAGGAGTGGAATAGTTTTAGAATCTGATTTCACAGTCACTTTCTCCTTCTCCTGAGAACAGGAATTTGCCTGCCCTGCCCTCCCCAATATCAACTTTGCCCTTTTATTTTCCACCACATACATGCTCCACAACCTAATATAGGCTGGCAGTTGTTCTCTTTCGGGGGTGTGGGGGGGGTGTGGTACTCACTGATGAAATTCAGTCTGGCATCCCGGTCTTGCTAGGCTGCTCAGGATAAGTGCCGTAAACCTGGGCTCATCAGTTCTGCCCCCCCTTCCCTTCTCCCTCCTACCCAACACTTACAGCTAGAAGGGATTTTTTCCAGCTGATAGATCTAAATAATGCAAAAGTTCAGGAACATGAGACAGCTTAGCAGCTCCTCTCTCGAGTCGGGGGGCAAGGAAAGAAGGCATTTCTGCTTAATTTCTGTGGATGAAGGAAGTGGGTCTGGAAGCTGTTGGTTTTTTGTTAAAATTGGGGCTGGAAAAATTATTCCAGACCACAATTCCTGTTATGTTTCACTACCCTTGTTTATGATCTCCTCACAGGGCTGCATTTGAGCAGCGGTCCTGCCCTGCACACATTCCTTGGCCGCACTTTGCCTCACACCTATTGTGAACAGGACCAAAAAAAGAAAGAAAATTGGGGTGGCGCCCTCACCCCCCTACCTTAACACCCACCCCTCTCCCCGGTGATGCTCATGCCTTTGCATGATGCTCGTGCCTGGCATTTGCATCCTGTCTCTCCAGAGACTCCCTTGGTTCACAAGTAAAAGCAGTGCCATAAATCATAAAAAGAACATCCATTATTCATATTATAGAAACAAGCCATTATAAGAAAGTCATTATAAGAAAGCCACTGCAAACAAGTCAGAGACATAAATAAAGCTTAAAACAAATACTGAGCAACCTAAAAACTAGCCATAAAACAATACTCAAGCTAGAAGCAGACTCTTCTAAAATGGAAAAATCCTAAATTAAAAGCCTAGGTAAAAAAGAAATTATTTTGGCCTGACGCCTAAAAGGCAGTAAGGTGGTATTGTGTATTAGGGCTGGAATATTCCAGGACTGAGTACCAGAGACTGGTTGAGCTTGGAGCTCTAGAAGAATAGCCCACCAGGACTCTGGAGGTGATCAGTGAGAAACTAATGTTATGTAAATAGCCTATCGTTGGGAGATGGGTGTGTTTGGGCGTGGTTTTCGCATGCTATTTAAACAGGGCTATTTTAAACAGGGCTGTTTAAGCAGGCCTTGAGTCTTCAGTCTTGTTCCTGAAATCACTTAATAAAGTAGAGCTGTTCATCATAAAGCATCTTGAACGCAGTATTTAATACTGGTGATGAAGATGGGATCCTGTTGAGTGAGCTTAGCGCCCATCTGCACTGCACTGTGCACCAAGCTCCAGTGCAGCGCACATCACACTGCAACCGGGACCATGGCTGCCACTCCAGGACTACTTCCAGAGTTCGACCCCACTCACCCAGAGCAATGGGAGGCCTGAGTGGAACATCTGAAGTATTTGATAAAGTTCCAGGGAATCAAGGGCGCTGCCAAGAAGAAGGCACTGCTGCTCAGCTGTTGTGGGACCGCCACCCAGGAGCTAGCCCAGGGCCTCATCGTACTGACCACGTTGCAGCTCGCCACTTTCAATGGTCTCATCACGGCACTCACCAACCACTTCGTGCCCCAGCCCACCCGACTGGATCGCCACCTTGATTTCATCGAGTGGGATTGGAGGCCCAACAAATTGGCCTCTGACTATGTCGCCACCCTCTGCCAACTGGCTCTTTGATGCGAGTTCCAGAACATCAAAGAAGCTCTCCTTGACCGTTTCATGTTCAGGCTCCAGGACAAGGAGCTCTGTTGCAAGCTCACTGGCCAAGAGGACACAAACTTCCAAAAGGCAATCCAGGAGGCTGCGGCATTCGAGAAGTCCTGGGAGATTGGCAAACAGAAGACTGACTGCCATGCCGCCACAGTGCACCAGGCTGCCATTTCCTCAGCCTCCAATGTGTCAGACAGTGAGGAGGTCCTGTGGATGCATCGCCCAGCCTGCCACAGCACTTGCACACCTTCCACAGCTCACGCTGGCAAACCTGCCACCTTGACACCCTATGCCAGCTGCTGGGAGCCCCACAAATGGAGATTCTGCTGTTTCCAAGACACCTCGTGTCAGAGCTGTGGAAAGGTTGGCCATATCACCTGCACCTGCCATTCCAAGGGAACCCAGAGGTGACAGCCTGCCTATCTGGAGTCTGTGCATGCCATGGAACTGCACACCACCTCTGTCCAGCCACACCAGGTACTTCACTTGCCCCAGGACACCCCAATAAAATTAAAGCAACTGTTTTAATTGAGGGAGCCCCTTGCATGATGGAGCTAGACACAGGGTCCTCCATTTCCATAATCTCGGAGGACACCCTCCGTAGGCTCTGCCCGAATGGGGGCCCTCACCTTAGTCCAGCCGGTTTCACCCTATGGGACTTCCAACAGAAAGAAGTGGCCTTGAAAGGGGTAGGGAAGTTTTGGATGCAGTACCGGAATTTTGAAGGGCTCTTGGACTAGCTTGTAGTGGGAGGTAGTCACACAAGTTTACTGGGACTAGCATGGTTCGCGCCCTTGGGGTTCCAAATCACAGGGGTGCACCAAATTGCTGGAGAAGACCTTCAGTGGGTGTGCAATGAGTTCCCAGCCATCTTTGATGAGATGCTCAGTTGCTACACCAGACCCCCTGTCTCCCTCCAGCTCAACCCAGAGGTGTGACCCATATGTCTGAAGGTCTGGCACATCTCATTCACACCGAAGCCTAAAATTGATGAGGAGCTGGATTGTTTGCTGGACCAAGGGGGTTTGGAACCAGCCTTGCATGCCCTTTGGGAAACCCCAACTGTCACACTCAATGGGGAAATCTGCACCTGCGTGGACCATAAATGTACCATTAATAAGGTGCTTGTCAGGTTCAACAGCTAGCAAGTCCAAGCACACTCAGGTATGGTAGTGTTAGACTTTATTGGAATACAAGTCTGTTGCCCATTGTAGCAGATTCATTGTCAGGAATACCGGTGTGGGCATTGTTATCTATGTACATACTCTGCTGCATAGCTAGCCAAGCAAATGAAAATTTAGCGCACGTACGGGAACTCTCCCGGCGGGGTTCTACATCATGAGCGGGAGAAACGTTCCTCACAGTTGAGGGCCGAAATATTACTAGCAGCTGGGAACGCAAACCCTTCCTGCCCAAGGTCTTCAGATAACAGGGCTGGCAGAGGAATTGTCCCACAGTTCCTGGAAATGAAACAAAGCAGAGCAAAGCACAAGCGTGCTAGCAGACATGAGATCATACAGTAGGCATGACAGTTAGCTGACAGTGCTGCAGGACCACGCCTACCTGGTCCTGGTAGTCAGCCACATCTTGGCCTCCCTGGAGGGTGCCAAGATTTTCAGAAAGTTAGACTTGGCCCAGGCCTACCAGCAGCTCCCAGTGGATGATGCGACTGCTGAGGCCCAGACCACTGTAACGCATAGGGGGAATGTTCAAGATGCAGCAGCTGCAGTTTGGTGTCAGCGTAGCCCCGGGAATTTCCCAAAATCTCATGGACTCTCTTCTTTAAGGAATCCCTGGGGTCCAGTCTTTCTAATTGCTGCCCTCATGGAGGGGGAATTCATCAGCCAGTTGCACGCTGTCCTGCAGCGGTTCCAGTTGGCCAGCCTAAAGGTGAAGCAGGAGAAGTGCCTCCTGGGTGTTCCTCGGGTTGAGTTCCTGGGGTTCTCCATAAATGCTGAAGGCATCCATCTGGCCTCAGACAAGGTTCATGCCATCGTCAACGCCCCCATGCCCATTTCCAAGCAGGAGCTACAGGCTTTCTTGGGGCACTAGAATTTTTACAATTCCTTCTTACCCCATAAATCTGTGCTGGTGGAGCTGCTGCACCGCCTCCTTGACAAGAAGACCCCATGGGTCTGAGGCCGACAGCAAACCACTGCATTCAGGACTGTGAAGGAACTGCTCACCTCCAACGCAGTCCTGGCTCATTTCGACAAAAAGCTGCCTGTTGTGCTTGCTTGTGACGCTTCTCTTTATGGGGTAGGCACTGTTCTTGGCCACCAGCTGCCGGATGGCAGGGAAATCCCCATGGCATAAGGGTATTGTTGTTGGAGTCTGCTACAGACCACCTGACCAGGGACAGGAAATGGATGCTGCCCTCCTTGAACAGATTGGTAGAGTATCCAGACATCAGAATCTTATAATTATGGGAGACTTCAACTTCCCCAATGTGTGCTGGGAGACAGGCTCAACAAAGTGACAAGAATCACGCAACTTCCTGACCTCTCTGGCTGACAACTTCCTTTTTCAAATGGTGGAGGAAGCTACAAGGGGCTCAGCCATGCTAGACTTAAAATTAACCAACAGGGAAGAATTGGTAGACGGGGTAAAGGTGGTGGGGACCTTAGGGGGAAGTGACCATGTCCTCCTTGAATTCCAGTTGCTGTGGGGGATCAAGGAAGTTCATAGCCAGACTTGTAGGTTAGATTTTCATAGGGCCAACTACAATGAACTCAGAGGTTTGATGGGAGTTATTCCGTGGGGGAGTGTGCTATAAGGGAAAGGAGCGAGTAAAGGGTGGGCTCTTCTCAAACATGAGCTTTTGCAAGCTCAAGCCCTCACTATTCCACCAAGACAGAAACATGGTAAGGGCTCCAAGAAACCGATGTGGATGAACCGATGTTGGCTACACTACCATTGTATGTGGAGGAGGGAAGGAGGCCACTGAGCGTGTTCATGTTCTGGAATGTTAGCTTTCACTTCTTCTGCTGTGTCTTATCTATTAGCCTGATCTTGGTACTTCACACTCTTCACTCTGCTTGGGAACCTGCTGTCAGACTCAGGCATTTGACCAACTGTACCTGTTGTATTTCTCCCCAGTGTAATTATGTCCTTTGTATCCCATTTGCTCCCTGCACCCAACCCCTTTCGTATTCCTGCATCCTTATTGCTTGCACTCGCCTACCATTGCATTCCTGAGGGGGGAGTGAGTGCCTGTAGAATTTAGGGAGGCTAGCTTTGGTAACTCTTCCATGGTGCCTCAAAGACATCTTTTCACATGGGAAGTGTCCTTGAAATAGAGTCTGTGTTTGGCTAGTTGTTGACCATATAGCTTTCATGGTCTTTGTAGTATTGCTGACATGTATGAATGGAATTTTGGGGTTATGATTATATGTAGCTTCCCCACCTTTGCACCTCAGTCCTGACAAAGAGTCTGAACCCATGAGCATCTCAAATCTCTAAATAAAACTTTCACTAAAGAAAGTGTGTGTAGAGAGTGATTTGACCAGGAACCTGACAGATTGTCAGGACTGACTCATCCTTCTACCCGACACCCACTCCAAGGAAATGGGAAATGGAGATGGTGGGGCAGGCACCAGTACCAGGGCCGAGCTCGAAAATCCAGTGACTGACCTCCAGAAGAAGAAGACAACAAAGAGCACAGGTGCGCACCGTAAGAAACAAGTCATCTTCCAGTCTCCCAATTGCTGGGATGATCCGGCCTAGTTGGTATTGAGATAGGGATCTGAATGTGAGAGGTAGCAAGCAGTTACTATAGATGAGTTTGATCTTACTGTCAAACCTAGCTGTCAGACTAGCAGTCATGTAACTACAGACAGGTGCTTCCTCCAGGTGTTGTTCATTCAGGTCAGGGATTGCATCACCTTGTTAGGGATTGGCTAGAATTCAGCATAATAGCTTTATGCTTGGTCAGCTATGGGGGGAATTCAGCTCTCAAAGACTAAGGTGTGCCATGCTGTTCAAATGACTTGGTAAATATCTGTATATATTCACCTTTATAAACTCTTTGTGCACCTCAATATCCGGGCAGTCTCCTGCTTCTTATTTTTGCAGCCCAATAGTTGGGAGGCATCCCAGGGTTCTGAGGAGCCAAAAGATGGAATGAGTGCAAATGATGCCACCTTTCATGCACATTCCAGGATGACGCCAAGCTGGGCAAGATGCGAGAGGAGTGGGAGGAAGATTCCTTCACAGATAAAGCTCAGTCCAGCTTACGCTCAGACCTAAAGGAACTAAAAGAAGGGTTCCGGTATCTCGTGAAGAACTTACCTAAGTTGGTTAAAGAGCTGATGGAGAAAGAAGTGTCCAAGACTTCAGAGGAGGAGGAAGAGGGAAAGGAAGATGAAACTGAATCACTTCCCTGACCCGCCCATCGTAAAGTTGGCATGGAGCGAGAATGGCCTCAGGATGCTCTGGAGGCAACCTTCGATGGGAGCCCAGCCAAGCTGGCATTCTTCACAATACAAGTACAGAAGATGCTATGGGAGTGGGGCACACTTTTGCCTCTGATGAGCAAAGGGTGGATTTTGTGGGCTCCTGGCTGCGAGATAGAGTGGCAGACTGGTTCGTTGGCCTGTACAGCGTGGCAGTCCCAGAGCTGAAAGATGTCAACGCTTTCATGCAAACTCTCCAGCACCAGTTCAAAGACCCCCTAGAGTTAGAGAAGGCATGGACACAGCTGACGGGGATCTGCCAAGGCACCCGCTCAGTGCAAGAATATTCTGATGAGTTTAAAGCCACCACTGCCAAACTCTTGGGGTGGCCCAAAGAAGTCCTAATAGAGTTTTATCAGGCTGGGCTGAACACTATCATCTTCTAAAAAGCTTTGACCCAAGACAACCCCCTTAACCTGGCTGGGTGGATACAGGTGGCATGTGAGACAGAGAACCGCCACAACCTGGTGAAGCTGTATCACCACAAGACCCCAGACCATGGGGGGGCACTGAGAGGAGTACGAGGCAGAGGATTCCCACCGAGCGGAGACTGGGAACATGACCTCAAGAAGGGTTTGTGTCTGAGATGTGACAAGCCAGGCCACTTTGCTATTGACTGCACCTGGACCCGGCCCAGAGACTGAGACCGATGAGAAGAGTGGTGTGATGACTTCTGGGAGAAGAAAGGAAAGCTGCCTGGGAAGAGACCCAAGTCTCCAAGGGCGCTGCAGGTGGTCGAATTTCCCTCTTTGGGGACCACTTCCTCCAGTGATGGAGACAAGCCTCAGGTGCAGGAAAAAGGCCAGGACCTGCTGTGAAAGGTGCCAGCCAGCAGGTCTGTGACACTCCAGCACGAGAATCAGTGAGAAATTGTACCTCCTTATTCTTTGTGACTGTTACTATTTTGCAGTCCAAAGCCAGAACCCAAATGTGAGTGAGGGCTGGAATTGACTCTGGGTGTTCTCAAGACTTAATAAGTCCTACCTTAGTTACAGGACTGGGAGCTGGGGTGATTAAGTTAAAAGAGCTGGTAGTTTTCACCCAGATGGTTGAATCAGTATCAGACTATCAAATTGCCCGTGGGGGTTTTTGGGCATTGGGAACAATGGTCGTTTATAGTACACCTCACTGCTCAGTTCCCTATGGTGCTGGGGTCTTGTGGCCCATGACCTGCACGTTCAGTGGAGCCAAGGGACCCTAGTGTTTTTAGACCCCCATTGCAAAGAATATCAATGGAATCCAGTATGGGGGGAGGAGCACTGTCCCAGGCCTGAGAGGGTCTGCTTGGCACAAGAATGCCATCCCGCCAGAATATAGGGATCTAGGGCGGGTATTTGAAGAGAGGGAAGCAGATGAGTTAGCCCCTCACCAAAAGACTGATTGTGCTATAAAAATTTTACCAGGACATAAAATGCCCAAAGGGAAGTTATATGCAATGAACCCTTCTGAGAGGGAGGAATTGCACCACCTCATTGACAAAAATTTGGAGCAGGGATTTATCAGTCCGGCCACCTCCTCTTTCACGGCCCCAGTACTCTTCTGGAAGAAGAAGGACAGGGGGCTGAGGCTGTGCACAGACTACCAAGATCTGAACGCTGTTTCCATGTCCAACACATACCCATTACCTTTGATAAAAGTTTTGCAGGCCCAAGCAGCTAAGGGGAAAATATTTACCAAGTTGGATTTACAGGACGCATATTTCAGACTGTGCATAAGGGAGGGCAGTTCAAGTACAGGACACATATTTCAGACTGTGCATAAGGGAGGGCAGTTCAAGTACTTGGTCATGCCTTTTGGATTGAAGACATCTTTCACATGGGAAGTGTCCTTGAAGTAGAGTCTGTGTTTGGCTAGTTGTTGACTGTATATCTTTCATGGTCTTTGTAGTATTGCTGACATGTATAAATGGAATTTTGGAGTTATGAGTATATGTAGCTTTCCCACCTTTGCACCTCAGTCCTAACAAAGAGTCTGAACCCATAAGCATCTCAAGTCTCTAAATAAACCTTTCACTAAAGAAAGTGTGTGTGGAGAGTGATTTGACTGGAACCTGACACCTGCTCCCGTTACTTTTAGCATGCAAGGTTTGCACCTCTGATTGGCTTAGCTCCATAAGGGTGTCCCACTTTGAACACAGTATATCTTCCCCTCTCCCACCAGTTGGGTTAGCTCTAACACAGGATGTATGCACTGACGACCCGCCTTTACTGTCTTCAATAAACTTGATCCTTCTGAAGGAACGTTATTGGGACTGATTGCTGTGGGTCTCTGACAACTGAGAGCTTCAGAATAAGCTAAGGGAGTAAAAGGAAATGTTTAGGAAATGGAAGGAAGGTCAGACCTCTAAAGAGGAATACATGAGAGTTACTAGGTACTACAGATCAGCCTCAGAGAAACCAAAGCTCAGTATGATTTGGGTCTGGCCAGGGGGGCTCGCTACAATAAGAACTTCTACCAATATGTGAGAAGGAAACGCAAGGTAAGAGAGGCAATTGGACAGCTTTTGGGAGTAGAAGGAGAAACTCTGGTTGAGGACAGAGAAAAAGCAGACAGGCTTAATGACTTTTTTGCCTCTGTTTTCTCCCAGAGGAACTCGAGCCCATCTAGAGATAGTATAGGACATAACAGGACACCTGAGAGTCCAGTTGACATTGACAGGGAGGTTGTGGAGAGGCATCTGGTTGCACTGGACAAATGCAAATCCCCTGGGCCAGATGGTGTGCATCCAAGAGTGCTCAAAAGAACTTTCTAAGGACCTTGCAGAGCCTCTGTCCATCATATTCAAGGCCTCCTGGAGGACTGGGGATGTGCCACAAGATTGGAGGAGAGCAAATGTTATCCCAATCTTTACAAAAGGGAAGAAGGATTACCTGGGAAACTACAGGCTGGTCAGTCTGACTTCTGTTGCTTGGAAGCGATTAGAGCAGATTTTTAAAAGGATTGATATGTAAGCATCTGAAGGAGCACTTAGTGCTCCAGGGAAGTTGGCATGATTTTGTCCCCAACAGATCTTGTCAGACCAACCTAGTTTATCATAGAATCATAGAATGTTAGAGTTGGAAGGGACCTTGCAGGTCATCTAGTCCAAACCCCTGTACTTTGCAGGGGCATAGCCAAAAGATACCCCTACATACCTATAACATACCCGAAAGATGGTTGTCCATTCTCTGCCTGAAAATGTCCAGTGAAGGAGCATCCACCACCTCCTGAGGCAGACTGTTCCACTGCTCAACCATTCTTACAGTCAGGAAGTTTCTCCTGATATCTAGCCAGTAACAACTCCCTTGTAATTTCCACCCATTAGATCTAGGCTGATTTCCCACTACAGCTGCCTTGGGGTTGCGCTGCTGTTTGCCCCGATACTATTAATCAATTTCACACCCAAAGCGGCGGGGCTGCATTTTGACCCGCGGCTTCACCCGATTTTCCCCGCAGTTTCGTAATCTTCAAAAAACAGGATCACGAAACTGCGGGGGAAATCGGGTGAAGCCGTGGGTCAAAATTCAGCCCCGCGGCTTCGGGTGTGAAATTGATTAATAGTATCGGGGCAAACGGCGGCGCAACCCCGAGGCACCTGTAGTGGGAAATCAGCCCTAGTCTTGCAATTTGGAGCAAGAGAGAATAGATCTGCTCCATCTTCTACATGACAGCCCTTCAAACACTTGAAGACTGCAATCACATCCCCTCTAAGCCTTCTCTTTCCCAGCCTAAACATACCCAACTCTTTCAGCCTTTCCTCATAAGACTTGGATTCCAACCCTCCCACCATCCTGGTTGCCCTCTTCTGGACACGCTCGAGCTTGTCAACATCCTTCCTAAAATGTGGTGCCCAAAACTGGACACAGGACTCCAAGTGAGACCTGACCATAGCAGAATAGAGTGGAACTACCACCTCCCGTGATCTGGACACAGTGCTTCTGTTAATGCATCCTGAGATTTTCTTCCTTGATTGTGTGACGAGCTTACGGGATCATGGGAACTCTGTTGATGTGATTTACCTGGACTTCAGTAAAGCTTTTGATAGGGTTCCCCATGACTTTCTGATAGGAAAACTGGAAGACTGTGGGCTGGACTACAGGACAGTTTGGTGGATAGGGAACTGGTTAGAGGACTGCACCCAAAGAGTGGTGGTCAATGGCATTTCATCAGATTGGAGGGAGGTGTCCAGTGGGGTGCTGCAGGGCTCGGTTTTGGGCCTGGTACTTTTCAATATTTTTATCAATGATCTGGATGAAGGGATAGGAGGGCTACTCATTAAATTTGCTGATGATACCAAATTGGGAGGAGTAGCAAACACCCAAGAAGATAGAGTTAAAATTCAAGAAGACCTGAATATGCTGGAGAAATGGGAAGTTGTGAACAGGATGCATTTCAACAAAGATAAATGCACAGTATTACATCTGGGCCACAAAAATGTCAAGTACAAATACTGGATGGGGGATATACTTCTGTGGAGCAGTGTATGTGAAAGAGATCTTGGGGTAAGGGGCTGTAAACTAAATATGAGCAGTCAGTGTGATGCGGTGGCAAAAAAGGCTAATTCAGTCTTGGGTTGTATTAAAAGGGCCATAGCATTGAAATCGCAGGAGTTCATAGCCCCTCTTTATACTACCTTGGTCAGGCCACACCTGGAGTACTGTGTGCAGTTCTGGAGGCCTCACTTCTAAAAGGATGTGGGCAAAATCGAGAGGGTGCAGAAGAGAGCGATGGGTATGATCAGGGGTCTGGAGACTGAGCCCTATGAGGAAAGGCTAAGGGCCTTGGGAATGTTTAGTTTGGAGAAGAGGAGATTGAGTGGGGACATGATTGCTCTCTTTAAATATTTGAAAGGCTGTCATTTGGAGGAGGGCAAGGAGCTGTTCCAGTTGGCAGTAGAGGATTGGACCCGAAGCAACAGTTTTAAATTACATGCAAAAAGGTATTGGCTGGATATTAGGAAAAACTTTTTCATGGTCAGAGTGGTTCAAAGGTGGAATCAGCTGCCTAGGGGGGTGGTTAGCTCCCCTTCACTGACAGCTTTCAAGAAGAGGCTGGACGAATATTTGTCCGAGATGCTTTAGGCTGGTCCTGCATTGGGCAGGGGTAAGACTAGATGGTCTGTATGGCCCCTTCCAACTCTATGATTCTATAGAGTTGGAAGGGACCTTGAGGGTGAGGAGTCCAACCCCTGCACAATGCAGGAAATTCACAGATATCTCCCCCCACACCCCCAGTGAATCCTGTTCTATGCCCAGAAGACGATTTTAAAAAAATGTCCAGGATCCCCGCCCAAACTGGCCTGGTGAAAAATTGCTTCCTGACCCCAAAGTGGTGATCAGCATTTCCCTCAGCGTGTAAGAATGGTCCAAGTAACATCACATTAAACCTCTATGAAATGGACAGGGTCTGTTTAGACCTTCCAGAGGCCCATCTAATTCAGATGATAGGAAGAAATTGTAACATATTGTAAAAATTAGGCTTGTTCTTGTTTTCAGCAGTTGTGGAAATCCTTAGCCATTCTGATCCTTTTTTGTTTGTGTGGGGTTTGTTGTATGATCACAACAGGGTTCTTCTCAATATTTTATCCGTGTTCACTAGAAATTTTTTCTTAAAAATATTTTATTTAATTTTTAGCAATAATAGACACACACGTAATCACAAAGACAAAACCAACATAAACATTAACATAAATAATGTATCCTGTATACAGCAATACAACTAGTTCTAGACAATATTGCATTTGAGCATGCTTTTTTTTTATAAAGACCTTCTTTTAAGATTTAACTAAATATATTCCAATTAACCTTCACAATTTAAAGTCAACATTTTCTTGATAAGGTCCTCACAATTTCTCAGATGGTCATTAATCTCTAAATATCCTTTTTCAATACTCTAAAGAATTCCTATCCATATATTTTCAACATCCTTTATCAATATCTTATTGAAAATACTATTATATACCTGTTTTCCCAAATAAATATCCACCATTGGCATGAATTTACAACTTATAAACAGCTTAGCTTCCCACCTAATTACTCACCCCTCTCTGTCATATTCCCTTTTAATCCTTATTTATTCCAGCAGTTTATGAAATACATATCGCTGAAATTTTTACTTATATAAATTAAAAATGGGAAGTTGACTCTTCATCAAAATTAATTTCCCTCCCCTTCTCTATAATTCTATATCTAGCTTTCCTTCTCAGTAATGCAATATCTAATTTTCACAGTTTTCAATACCCTAACACCAATTATTCAATATCCCATTATAACAGAAGCTCTAAATTCATAATTCCAATTAAACATATATCAGCAAAATTAATCTTTCATCCTTCCAATAACTTAATTTCTTCTCCTTAAAATTTATAGCTTACATTTTTCAATGAATCCCATTTTTTTATATGAGTTAACTTTTAAACTTCTAAACTTCCCCCTCTGTATTTCAGCCATGATATATCCAGTAATTTATTTACAAATCATCAAGTAAATACTTCATACATACAACACAACAAAAACAAGAAAAACAAACACCCCCCCCAAAAAAAACCATGATTCCCTTTACCCAACAAGCATAGCATTTAACTCTTCGTCAAGGTTAATAATTCCCCCCTTCTCTATAAGTGTATATCTAACTTTCCTTTTCAACAACACAATATCTAACTTTTCACAGTTTCAATGCCTTAATACCATATCTCATTATAACAGAAGTCCTAATTTCATAATTCCAATAAAACATAGATCAACAGGAATAATCTTTCATACTTCAAATAACTTATTTTTTTCCTGAAAATTTGTAGCTTACATTTTTGTATCAATGAGTCCCAATGTCTTCTTTCTTTGTGTATCTGTGTATTAATTTCTAGGCTCCCCCCTCTGTGTCTCAGCCATATTATATCCAGTCTTATATTTTCCATCTTAAACTTCCAGGCACGCCGTTTTCACTCCCCCCCTTCTCTCTTCTTTGTTAGAACTTCTCTGTTTATTCATTTTTATTAAGTCTGTCTTCATATAGGATGGCCTCATTGTCTCCTTTTCCACTCCTATACTGGAAGGGAGCTGATTTTCATCAAATGACTCCTTGATGTGGTAAACTTGTTCCTCCTTAACACTCTGTCTGGGCTGTATCAGTTCTTCCTTAATTTCATTATCCAGTTGTATACTCTGTTGTTTTTCAGGCACAAGCCTCTTCAAATCCTTTTTGTATTCCCTTCTGTATTCCATCTCTCAGTAACTTCAGAAACTGCTCAACAGTTCATTCTCCCACAAGCATGTTATCGTCCAGCTCATCCTCCTCAGTTCCCTCTGCAAACACCATTTTTGTTGTTCAATTAATTTCAGCTTAAATAACATAACTCTTGCTTTGAAGCTTTTAAACACCTTCTAAGACTTTTTAAATCACCATTTAGGATATTTAACTTAGTTGTCAGTCCTTATCAACAAAGTTTTTGACCCCATAATCAAAACGAAAAGACATCAATTTTTCCCACATTCCTTGTCTGGCCGCTAATTGCCTCTATCTTGGGCAGACCAACTCAGAGTAACTTTATCTCAAAGTCCAAAATCTTGGCTATGAATAGAGTTAGAAATATGCATACTCACAGTCCCAATGTTGCTGTATACATTCAAAATCAAGAAAACAATGAAGATAGAATGGAGGTCGCTGTTAGGCAAGGCATGGCGGCCATGCCTTGCTCCATCCATCACTCTCGCTTCAGGGCAATAACCCCCCCCCCGCATTTGCTGTATGTGGGGAGGGGGGATGAAACAAGCCCCCTGCAACTCATTCCCCCTCCAGGTGAACGAGTGGGGGCCCCCCGAGATAAGGGGGCTCCAAAAGAGTGGAGGAGGAGCGGGCGGATCTGGAGTAATCCGTAAGCTACTTCGTGTCACAGCACCATTACCAGACTGTGTTCACTAGAAATTAACATGTGGTCATCCAACATCTGTTTAATTCTCAACTACTTTTGAGAAAGGGTTCTTTCAAGTAGGCAGGTTTATTCTTTCCAAGCTATATAATATTTTATATAGGGCGAAACAGTAGCTCTCGCTCAACTTGCCCCGCCTGGGTTCTCGGTCCTCCACCAGTCATGGACTAGTGGCCATTTTCATTCGGGAGGCTTACTCCTTCAGGGCACTTCCATCTGTGGAGATCATGGGCATAGAGTGTGTCGACCTGATGCTGGAGGCCGAGGAGAGTTTGGCGATCTGGTTGGTGTACCGGCTGCCTGATGCACCAGCCAGTAGCCTGCTGTCCCTGCTTGAGGCCGTATCAGGCTGGGCATTGGAGCACCCTAGGCTGATTGTCTTGGGTGACTTCAATGTCCACGCTGAGGATGCAGCCTCTGGCTGGGCTACAGACCTAGTGTCGTCCATGGCGGCACTAGGACTCTCTCAATTCATCCCATGCATCGGGCCCGTCACACGCTCGATTTGATCTTTGCAGTGGGGGTGACGGTGGACCAGATTGCCATAGAGGCAGTTCCATGGTTGGACCACCTGGCCCTGAGGGCCCGACTGAATATCCCACCCCAACCCTGTTTAGGCGGTGAGCAGATTTTTGCTCGCCCGCGGTGCCAGATGGACCCTATACAGTTCCAGATGGCCCTGCAGGATCCAAGGCCCCCTGGTGGCTCATTAGATGAGCTGGTGGAGGACTGGAATGCCCGGGTCTCTGCAGCCATCAATGAGATCACTCCCAGGTGCTCTCTCCGCACTCCTGTTAGGCGACCACCTTGGTATACCCAGGAGCTACACGAGCTGAAGCGAGAACTGAGATGGCTAGAGAGACGGTGGCGTCGAGCCTGCAACGAGGCATCAAGAACATCCTATAGGACGCTTATGAGAGCCTATGAGATGGCAGTCAAAACCGCAAAGAGAGATTTCTTTGCGGTCACGATTGCATCTGCTAGATCACGCCCAGCCCAATTATTTAGTACAATTCGGTCGTTGACAGCTCTGCCACAGGGCAGGCAAAATGCTAGGGAATTGGACATTGGCTGTGAGGCTTTTGCGAGCTATTTTGCAGATGAAGTCTTGGCACTCCACCGTGACCTCCCCGCTACAATTGAAACAGTGAGTGAACTTGAGGCCCCTTGCTCGTCTTTGGGGCAAGGTTTAGAGTGTTTTGACTTGCTCAGTCTGGAGGAAGTTGACAGATTGCTTGTATCTGTGCATCCAATCACTTGCAACCTGGATCTGTGCCCATCCTGGCTCATTAAAACGGGCCACGAGGGGTTTCGAGGTGCCCTGCGGGAGATTATCAACACGTCCCTCCTGGAGGGACGGTTCCCCGGGGCACTCAAGGACGCGATGGTCCACCCCCTCTTGAAAAAGCCATCTCTGGACCCAGCCGAATTGGCCAACTATCGGCCGGTGTCCAATTTGCCCTATTTGGGCAAACTTATTGAGAGGGAAGTGGCATTGCAGCTGCAGAGCTTTCTGGATGATGCTTCCGTCCTAGATCCTTACCAGTCCGGCTTTTGCCCGGGTCATGGGACGGAGACGGTACTGGTCGCCCTGACTGACGATCTCCATAGGGATCTGGATTGGGGCGGTGTGGCAGCTCTGGTGTTGTTGGATCTATTGGCAGCATTCAACACGGTTGACCACCAGTTGTTGGCCCACCACCTCACCGATGTGGGGATCCAGGGGCTTGCCCTTCAATGGTTTGCCTCTTTTCTCCCAGGTCGGGGACAGAGGGTGGTGATAGGGGATCAGCGTGTGAGGCACCCTTGAGTGTGGGGTGCCTCAGGGGGCAGTGTTGTCCCCGATGCTGTTTAACATCTACATGCGCCCCTTGCCCAGATTGCCCAGAGTTGTGGGCTTGGGTGTCATCAATATACAGATGACACCCAGCTCTATCTGATGTTGAGTGGCCAGTCAAACTCCACCCCGGATGACCTGCACCGGGCATTACAGGCTGTGGCTGGGTGGCTCAGACTGAGCTGGCTGAAACAACCCGGCAAAGACGGAGGTCCTGGGCCTGGGTTGGATCAGTTTGGGGCTGGGGCTCCCTCTCCTGACCTTTGATGGGGTACCTTTGGTGCCAGCGTCGAAGGTTAGGAGTTTGGGAGTGCTTCTGGACTCCTCTCTAATGATGGAGGCCCAGGTAGCAGCCACTGCCAGGTTGCCTTCTTCCATCTTCAGCGGGCTCAGCAGTTGGCCCCCTTCCTTGGCCGCGATGACCTGGCCACAGTGATCCATGCGATGGTCACCTCAAGGTTAGACTACTGTAACGCTCTGTACTTAGGGCTGCCTTTGTCGCAAATCCGGAAGCTGCAGCTAGAGCAGATTGCTGCAGCCAGGCTGCTGATGGGTCTCTCTAGGAGGGATCATATTCAGCCTGTGATGTTGATGACGTACTGTATGATGTTATGATTTTATTTGTTTTATACTGTTTTATACTGTTAGACAGTGTCATCGATGCAACGAACATGAAATTGAGCAGACTTCAGCGGACAGCGGAAGACAGGAGGGCCTGGCGTAATCTGGTCCATGGGGTCGCGAAGAGTCGGACTCGACTGTGCGACTGAACAACAACAACTGTTTGAACTGGCATTTATGCCCTATTGTTAGCTGCCCTGAGCCTTCGGGGAGGGCGGGATATAAATCGAAATAAATAAATAAATAAATAAATAAATAAATAAATAAATAATAATAAATAAATGTTGTTGTTGTTCAGTCTCACAGTCGAGTCCGACTCTTCGCGACCCCATGGACCAGATTACGCCAGGCCCTCCTGTCTTCCGCTGTCCGCTGAAGTTTGCTCAATTTCATGTTCGTTGCATCGATGACACTGTCTAACCATCTCATCCTTTGCCGTCCCCTTCTTCTTTGACCTTCAATCTTTCCCAGCATCAAGGTCTTCTCCAGTGAATGCTCCCTTCTCATTCGGCAGCCAAAGTATTTGAGCTTCAACTTCAGGATCTGGCCTTCCAGGGAACAGTCAGGGTTGATTTCTTTTAGGACTGAATGATTTGATCTCCTTGCAGTCCAAGGGACTCTCAAGAGTCTTCTCCAGCACCATAGTTCAAAAGAATCTATTCTTCGGCGCTCGGCCTTCCTTATAGTCCAACTCTCGCAGCCATACATTACTACGGGGAATACCATTGCTTTGACCATGCGGACTTTTGTTGGCAGGGTGATGTCTCTGCTTTTTATCATGCTGTTTAGGTTTGCCATCGCTTTCCTCCCAAGGAGCAGGCGTCTTTTAATTTCATGACTGCAGTCACCATCTGCAGTGATCTGGGATCCCAGGAACGTGAAGTCTGTCACTACTTCTACGACTTCCCCTTCTATTTGCCAGAGTGATGGGGCCAGATGCCATGATCTTAGTATTTTTGATGTTGAGCTTCAAGCCCACTTTTGCGCTCTCCTCTTTCACCCTGAGCAAGAGGCTCTTTAGGTCCTCTTCACTTTCTGCCATCAGAGTGGTATCATCTGCATATCTGAGGTTATTGATCTTTTCCCCAGCAATCTTAACTCCAGCTTGTGATTCATCCAGGCCAGTATTTCGCATGATGCGCCTGTATAAATTGATGGTGCGACCTCATTTGGAATACTGTGTGAAATTCTGGTCACCACACCTCAGAAAGGATATTATAGCATCGGAAAAAGTGCAGAAAAGGGCAACTAGAATGATAAAAGGGTTGGGACACTTTCCCTATGAAGAAAGGTTAAAACGCTTGAGGCTCTTTAGCTTGAAGAAATGACGACTGAGGGGTGACATGATTGAGATTTACAAGATTATGCATGGGATAGAGCAGGTCGAGAAAGGAGTAGTTTTCTCTCTTTCTCACAATACAAGAACTTGTGAGCAGTCAGATTAGAACAGATAGAAGGAAGCCCTTCTTCACCCAAAGAGTGATTAACACATGGAATTCACTGCCACAGGAGGTGGTGACAGCTACAAGCATGGATGGTGTCAGGTCTGGACCTTTCTACTGTAAGGTGATGCTTGTATCTGTTCCATGGTCAATCTCTAGTATCTATAATCATATGCCTAATGCTGCCACTGTTGCTAAAGCTATTAGTTTTTGGAATCCTGTTTGCTTTGCCCCTTTGGCCTTGCACCTTATCAGTCCTCCCTGACATTCCTAAGGGGCGGGGAACATGTGAATGAGAGAGGAGTGTTGTAGCAGCTTTGCTGGGAACCTTTCCTAAGCAGCCCCCACGAGCCCATCTGAATCCATGGTTGTGGGAGACGAGAGCCTTAAGATAGCCAGCTGGTCATATATTCTCTCATGACCTATAGTGACCTAGGTATCTTTATGTGATGTATGCTTGAGGGTGGACCCTAATCCCCTTAGTCTTTTCCCATGCTAATGATTGTCAGTTCTGGTATTTTTGGCCACTGTGTGACAGGGTGCTGGACTGGATGGGCCATTGGCCTGATTCAACATTGGCTTCTCTTATGTTCTTATGTTCATATAGAAAAATGATGACCATGCTTGCTCATAGGGAATAATGGAGCCCAAGCTTGCCCATTGGGAATAATTTATACCATGGTTGCTCAAAGGAAATAATGGAGTCTATGCTTGCCCTTAGCAAATAATGGAGCCCATGCCTGCCCTTAGGGAATGATGGAGGCCACACTTGATCATATGGAATAATGGAGACCACGGTTGCCCATAGAAAATAATGGAGACCACGCTTGCCCATAGGGAATAATACAGACCACGCTTGCTCATAGGGAATGACAGAGACTGCACTTGCCCATAGGTGTATGGTAGACCATACTTCCCCATAGAAAATAATAGAATCCATGCTTTTGCATACAAAATAATGGAATCCACTCTTGCCCAGTAAGAACAGCAATTGCCCACAGACAATACATGATTGCCAATAGAGAATGCCTGATTTCCCACAGGGAATAATGGACTTCACGCTTACCCATAGGGAATAACGGAGAACACACTTGCTGACATGGTATAATGGAGACCAAGTTTGTCCATAGAGGGAGGGATATTTTTATGTTGTCATAGTCTTCTTAGACACTTTCTTCCTCCAGTGTCTTCGTGTTATTGGCAGGTTTCTTTTGTTTCTGTCTGAAAAGAATGTGGAATGGCCAGGGTACCTAGTTTGGGTGCTCACAGTTTTGGACCCAGAGTTCCAGTCCACTTGAAAGTTAGCAGTCTTTTAGTAGAAATGTGCCTAAAGAAAATCCACAAGTTTGGTGGTATTGGGCCCCAAAACAGATCTCCCTGAGTCCTTTGGAAAGATTCTCATTAATTTTATATGGCTGAATATTTTTGGAATTCCAACTAATTCTCGACTACAGACACTATACCACTATCTGCATTCCAGATCATTCAGGGTTCTGAATCCTAATTCCACACATTCTACCTCTCACCCGGCACAATTATTTAGAGTAAGTAGGTCTCTATCCTCCTGAATGAGGGAGCCCAAAATATAAGTATTTCAGCTATTAGCTGTAAGGCATTTGTGAGCTTTTTAGCAGACAAACTCTTGTTGCTCCTCCACAATCTTCCTGTCAGTACAAATACAGTGTCAGACTCTTGGACAAAGTTACTCTCAACAACACTCACTGGAAGTGATTTGTTTATTGAAGAATAAAGATGTTCCAAGCTAAGAACATTGTTGAGTCAGAACTGAGGTCATTCTTCAATCTCTTTATGTTGCGATGCCGAATGGCTTTGTGATCCACCCTGAGCCCGCTTGTGGGGAGGGCGGAATATAAGTTCGAATAAATAAAAAAAAATACCCCCCCAATTATACATGGTTGAAATGTAGTCCCCTCCAATCACACTGCCCATTCATTCCCCCTAACAAGCGTGCTTCCAACCCCCCACCTGTAAATCACACTTTCGTTATCTAAACTAAGGCCGTAAGCACAGACGTAGACCAAGGTCATCTGGCTGTCATCCCTGGGAAAGGGAGGTATCTTTCAGAAAAGTTACATGAGATGCATTGCCCTACAGTAATGGGATATGAGACACCCTGAGGGACATTATCAACTTGTCCCTCAGTTCTGGGGTGTACTGGGGGGTTAAAAGAGGCCATGGTCATAACGCTCTTGAAAAAGCCATCTTTTGATCCATTTGGATCTTAATAATTACTACTCAGTCTTGAATCTTTTGTTTCTGGATAAAGTGATTGAGAGAGAGGTAGCAGAGCAGCCCCAGAGCTTCCTGGATGGCACATTGGCTCTAGACCCATTCCAATATGGCTTCTGCTTAGGCCACAGAATGGAGACAGTTTTGGTCACCCTCACAGATGATCTCCACAGACAGCTGGTTCAAGGCAGCTTGATGTGGCTGTTGTTATTAGATTTAACAGCAGCATTCGACACAGTCGACTATGACCTGTTGGCCCACTGCCAAGCTGATGTAGGAGTCCGGGGGATAGCCCTGAAGTGGCTTACCTCCTTCCTCTAGGGTTGGGGACAGCGGGTGGTGCTAGGAGAGAGGATATTGCCACAACACTTTTTGGTGCATGGGCTTCCCCAAGGGCCAATTCTCTCCTCTGTGCTGTTTAACATATATGCACACCCGGCTGGTGTGGAGTTTCGGGCTAGGTTGTCACTAGTATGCTGATAATACCCACCTATATCTGTTCAGCAGACAGCGGAAGACAGGAGGGCCTGGCGTAAACTGGTCCATGGGGTCGCGAAGAGTCGGACTCGACTGTGCGACTGAACAACAAATATCTGTTGATGGGAGGCTGGCCAGATACCATCCTCTTAAACCTGGCTGATGAACTGGATGCCATGTCTGGATCATTGAATCAGAGTTGTCTGAGATCGAATCCTTTGAAGACAGAGATGCTGTAGCTGGGGGGGGCAGTCCAAGGTCAGGGTACCAGCTCCTGGCTCTTGACAGCATGCCTTTAACACCGACACCAACCTTCAAGAGTCTGGGTGTGATCATAGATGCCTACCTATCTATTGAGGCCCAGATCACAAAGGTTGCCAGACTGGCATTTTTACAACTTCCCCAAGTCAGGCAACTGGCCCCCTTCCTCTCCCATTCTGAACTAGGCACAGTGATCCGTGTAATGGTCACCTCTAGGCTGGATTACTGCAACTCACTCTACATGGGGTTACCCTTAAAGCTGACCCAGAAACTACAGCTTGTACAAAAAGCAGCGGTGTGGGTGTTTACAGATACCCCAGCAACAGCACATATCCAGCCAGTATTCTGTCAGCAGCATTGGCTCCAAGTTCAGTACTGGATTCACTTCAAGGTTCTGGTTTTAACCTATGAATCCCTACATGGTCTGGGACCAGCATCCATGTGGGACCGCCTCTCTCGATATATCCCCCAGAGAGCCTTGTGCTTGGAAGATCAGAATCTACTGGTGGTCCACAGCCCAAAGGACATCCCACTATCCTCAACCAGCCAAAAGGCCCTGGCTCCTACCTGGTGGAACTCTCTGCCTGGTGACATCCATGCTCTGTGGGACTTGAGACAGTTCTATAGGGCTTGTAAAACAGAGATGTTCCACCAGGCCTGTGGTCGAGGCCCTGATCTGCCCCCCTCCACATGAGGGGAATTAATAATATACCTATGCCATCAGAATGTTCTTAAGATTTAATTTAAATGTGTTTTAGACTAATTTTATATATGTCTGTAAAACTCTGTTTTAAACAGTGTTTCACAGTGCCCTGAGCCCTTCAGGGGCTGGTGGTATAGAAACACAAAAATAAATAAATAAATTCCAAATCTGGATAACACTGAAAAAAAAAATTGGTGCCCACCCCTGGAGTCTATGTGCAGTAGGGGTGGGTGAAGTGGTGTTTGTGTGTGTTTGAAGTGCCATCAAGTTGCTTCCAACTCATGGCAATCCTATGAATTAATGTCCTCCAAAACATCCTGTCATTAACCACCTTGGACAGTGGAAAGATGAGGGCCTTGGTGGCTTCCTCAATTGAGCCAATCCATCTCATGTTGGGTCTTCCTCTTTTCCTGCTTCCTTCAACCCTTCCTGCCATTATTGTCTTTTCCAGTGACTCCGGTCTTCTCATAATACGACCAAAGTATGATAGCCTCAGTTTAGTCATTTTAGGGTCTAGAGAGAGTTCAGGCTTGATTTGGTTTAGAACCCACTGATTTGTCTTTTTGACAGTCCACACGGTATCCGCAAAAATCTCCTGCAAAACCACATTTCCAAAGAATCAACTTTCTTCTTGTCAGTTTTCCTCATTGTCCAAATTGTTAACGTATCTCCCCCCAGTTTTTCCTCCACCTTAATCTAAACCTAATCCGGCTTTCCTTATGATCTGTATGAAGCCAATATAACAGAGATTTTCAAAAAGGGAACCTGGGAAGACTAAGGAAACTACTGGGCAGTCAGTCTCACATCTATATCTCATACACTAATGATGAAGAGAAAATTGTCACACACATAAAAAACTGGACCCTTGTGAGGAAGAATCAGAATAGCTCCTGTAAAGGGAAGTCTTATCTTACAAACCAATTAGTGTTTTCTGAGAAAGTGAATAAACATGTGAATAAGGGAGATCTGGCCAGTTTGGCATAATGGTTAAATGTGCAGACTCTAATCTGGGAGAACCGGGTTTGATTCCCCACTCCTCCACTTGCACCTGCTGGATGACCTTGGGCAAACCATAGTTCTGGCACAGCTGTTCTGGAAAAAGAGCAGTTTCTGTCACAGCTCTCTCAGCCCCACCTACCTCACAGGGTGTCTGTTGTGGGGAGGGGAAGGGAAAGGAGTATGTAAGCCGCTCTGAGACTCCTTTGGGTAGTGAAGGGTGGGGTATAAATCCAATCTCCTCCTCCTCTCCTCCTCCTCTTCCTCCCCTCCCCTCCTCCTCCTTCTTCATAGAATCATAGAGTTGGAAGGGACAACTAGGGTCATTTAGTCCAGCCCCAGTCTCTATTATCGCCTAAGGAAAGCATGGTCTCCATTATTCCTTATGGGCAAGTGTGATTATTCCCTATGGGCAATCATGCATTCTCTATTGGCAATCATGTGTTGTCCTTAGGTAAATCATTGTCCTTAGGTAAAGCCTGGTCTCCTTTTTTCCCCCTATGGGAAAGTGTGGACTTCATTATTCCCAATGGGCAGGCATGGTCTGCATTATTCCTTGAGGGCAAGTGTGCTCTCTGTTATTCTCTATTGGCAATCACTGTCCCTATGGCAAGCCCGGTCTTCATTATTCCCTATGGGGAAGGGTGGTCTGGAAAATGTGGAAAATGTGCTCTCCATTATTCTCTATGGGCAATCATGTGTTCTGTTGGCAAGCATGTATTGTCTGTGGGCGATCGCTGTCCCTATGGCAAGCCTGGTCTCCATTTTTCCCTATGGGCAAGCCTGGTCTCCATGATTCCCTATGGGCAAGCAAGGTCTCCATTCCCTACTAGTAGCAAAGCCCATTGTAAAAGGAATACAACAGGCGCTAGCAAGATGTCGCTCTGGCCCTCCTCCTTGGTGAGTGTTTTAAAGGTGTCACAAGGACTGCCTCTGGGTCTCATTGTGCCTGGATTCCATGCAGCACCACCAAAAGGGCAGCAAAGGAACCCCCCCATGTGAAGGGGGCACTCAGTCTCTTTTACCCACCTGCCTCCCTCCCTTGAGAGTGGCAGCCCTCTCTCCACGGAGCCCTGGCCGGAGGGGGAGAAAGAGAGCGCATGCTCAGCAGCATCTCTGCGACAAGCAATGGAAGGGAGGAGCAGGTGTGGGGAGAAGTCCTTGTGCCTGGCCCACTCTTTCTCTATGAATGGAGGTGGCCGCTGACTGACAGGCAGCCCCAGAGCCTCCCCAAGGTGCTCAGCCACCTCAGTGAGGTGAGAGGGGAGCTCTGTCAGGTAATCTTGCCATGAGATGGGTGGGTGGGGAGGAGGTTTGGATGGTCTGTAACTTTTCATGTCTGGAATGTGGGGAGGTGTGCAGGTTGCCCGGTCAACAGAGCAATTCACAGCCTGGGTTATCTGCTAGTGCCCAAATGGCCTTGGTCTCACAGATTTTGTTTTCTTCTTCTTTCTTCTGGGGTGATAGCTCAGGCCGCTGGGTTATTTACTGCTTTACAACTTTTGCACCTTTTCCCGCGCGCGGGCTTGAGTAGTCATTGGTAGATTAATTGGGGGGGGCAAGAACCAGGGGTTATAACTGTAGAGGCTTTTCCATAGTGCTTTATCTCTAACAAGGAATTGTTAATGTGCCTTTAGAACTGCTTTCAATAAACGCTATCTTCTTCATGAAGCCTGGTGTTTGACTGACTTTCTGAAGTGCCTGACAAGCTCCTCCAGTCACCATGGCTACTTGCCTGGCAGCCCTTTGATGGCTCCTGCCAGGGCTTCTTCCTCCTCTTGAGTGCACTTTGTGCTGTGCCCACAGTGCCGCATGCAGCTTCCATGGCACTTTAGTCACCAGCTCCTTCCTGCTCCTCCTCCCGGCGTCTGGCTTTCCAGGAGCTGCAGCTTCTTTCCTCTCGGCCAGACCCTCCCTGCTGCTGCTGCTGCTGCTGCTGAAGGGAGGCAGGGGGAGCCTTTGAAAGGCGGAAGCCAGCTGTCTCTGTGGGGCCACCTGCTGAGCTCTCTCCCTGAGGAAGCACTGGCCTTGCAGCCGAGGGAGAGGGTCTACAAAGGGCAGTGAAGGTGAGTGCTTCCCATGCTTGCTGCCACACCCTAGGTCTGCCTCCTTCTCCCCGGCTGCTTCTCTGGCCAGTTGTCAGGGTTGCCTTATGAAGGTCCCCACCCCTCGGCATCCCTCCTGGCGGCCCCTCCTCCATTTCCCTTTGGGGGTGTGGAGGGGTTGCTGCTCCCTCCAGGGGGAAAAAACTGAAGGAATGCTTGAGGAGGAAGTGCGGAGGAGAAAAGGGAATCCCTGTTGCTTATAATCAGCAGGGAGCTCTCCTGTACCACACCGGGCTGCCTCCTGAGGTTCCAGCCAGTGGAGCATCCATCCCCTTCACCGGCGCTCTCCAAACAGAGGTCGAGATGCTGTCCACCGACTCTGTGGGCAGGACAGAGGCAACACACCGAGGCAATGCAGCCAGGGGATTGGCAGACCTTCTGAGTGGCAGCTGAGGGATTCAAATGCTGTGGGAGCATGTGGAACGTTCACCCCAAAACAGAATTATTATAAGGAGAGATGGGCCAGCGTGGTCTACATTATTCCCTATGGAGTGTGGACTCCATTATTTCCTATGGGCAGGTGTGATCTCCATTATTCCCTATGGGCAATCATGCACTCTCTGTTGGCAATCACATATTGTCTATGGGCAATCGCTGTCCTTAGGGCAAGCCTGACCTCCATTTTTTTCCTATAGACAAGCATGGTCTCCATTATTCTCTGTGGGCAAGAGTGGTCTGCATTATTCCTTATGGACTGGCGTGGGCTCCATTATTCCCTGTGGGCAAGTGTGCTCTCAATTATTCCCTGTGAGGAAGCGTGGTCTCCATTATTCCCGATGGGCAGGCATTCTCTCTATTATTCTCTCTGGGTAAGCGTGCTCTCCGCAATTCCTTATGGGCAAGTGTGAACTCCATTATTCTCTAAAGGTAAGCATGGACTCCACTATTCCCTATGGGTAAGCGTGGTCTCCATTATTCCCTATAGGCCACCATGGTCTCCATTATTCCCTATAGGCAAGCATAGTCTCCATTATTCCGTATGATCCATTGTGGTCTCCATCATTCCCTAACGGCAGGTATGGGCTCCATTATTTCCTATGGGCAATGGTGCTGTCCATAATTCCCTTTGGGCCAGTGTGGTCACCATAATTCCCTATAGGCAAGCATGGATGCCATTATTTAGGGCCCTCCTGGGTCCTAAAGATGCCAGGCTAGCAGCAACCACAGCCAGTGCCTTTTCAGTAGCAGCTCTGCACTGGTGGAATGAGCTCCCAGAATATACTAGGGTCCTGTGGGACCTCTTACAGTTCCGCAGGGCCTGTAAGACAGAGCTCTTTCACCAGGCCTTTAGTTAAGGAACCACACCCAACAACTAAGACCCTGTGCTCAATACCACCATTGATAGCCTGTGTTTTGCCAAATTGTAATAACACCTGCTGACTGTATCTTTTAGTGTGTCTGCTGCTATTACTATCTCGCCATCACCATATAAGCTGGTAACTAGCACTTTAAGTCCTGTTTTTATGTTTATATTTATAATTGTTGTCTCATTTGCCACCCTGGTGGGGAGGGTGGGGTATAAATCGAATAAATAAATAAATAAATAATATTCCCTATGGGTAAGCATGGTCTCCATTATTCCCTATGGGTAAGCATGGACTCCATTATTCCCTATGGGTAAGCATGGTCTCCATTATTCCCTGTGGGTAAGCATGGACTCCGTTATTCCCTATGGGCTCTCCATTATTCCCGATGGGCAAGCATGGACTCCATTATTCCCTATAGGCACACGTGCTCTCCATTATTCCCTATGGGCAAGCATGGACTCAATTATTCCCTATAGGAAAGCATGGACTCCATTATTCTCTATGGGTAAGCGTGGTCTCCATAATTCTGTATTGGCAAGCATGGACTCCATTATTCCCTATCGGTAAGTGTGGACTCCATTATTCCCTATGGGCAATCATGAATTCTCTGTTGGCAATCATGTATTGTCTATGGGCAATCACTGTTCTTAGTTTTAGTACGCACCTTTTCAGATTTTTTTAGACCCCCCCATGATAGATGATGATGATGATAGATTTCATATTTTTCTGCAAACCTGGGATGTTTTCAGGTTGGTAGAAAGATCAGTCTTGCCCTTTCATAGCTCCAATCACCAGATTTAAGTATCCAAAAATTGGCTGACTTCACTGTTAGAATATAAGATAAAAATTGTAAGTCTCTCAAAGCAGGCAGCATTTCAGTTACCAGAAATCTTCAGGGATAAAGGCAGAAGATGTTCACCAACATTTTGCTAATAAAGTGCCCTGTGCAAAGTCAGTTGAGTAGCAGCACTGGTAACTTAATCTTTAATCCACTCCTCTAAGAGTTTATAATTATCAGTTCATTAGCAGCAGATTGGTAAAGTGACAGGTGCAGAGGCAGAGCTATATGTCAGAAGTGGCTGATTATATTTCTTTCATGGGAGTTCATTCCCATGTATTCAAAGAGCACTAACAGCAGTGTTGTTTGGTATGATTCCAGCAACTGGTGCTCCAGTAAATGCATTCCTCTCCCACCAGTCATACAAAAGTAGTGCTGAGTGTGCGGTCGCAGCCTCCAACTAGCCTTGCAGGATGGAAGAGTCCCGTGTTGTGTTATTGCTGTTCAGCAGGGTGTGCCTCCATCACCTGAGCAGAAGGTGGGCTGTGGCCAGGCTTGTTTTGTTCCAGGGCACTAGAAGTTATTGCTTTGACATCATACCGCCTGGTCTGTCCTGTTTTTTCACTTGTAAAAAAAGGCTGGTAGGAGGTAGGACTCTATTATCTAATTACCATTAACAAAATGTCTCACTTTCATTGTCAAATTAGGTAACATTTTAACAATCTTATCATTCTTTTTCTTGTTTTCTCCTTAATAACTATCAAAGCAAATCAATTTGTTTTTAATGTCCCAGTTTTTCTCAAGATAGTCTTTAAAATCTTTCCATTGTTCATAAAATGCTTCGTCTTCTTCATTATTAAGCTTTCTTGTCATTTTGTCCATTTCTACTGTAAAAAGCATCTTCTTAATCCATTCCCATGTTTCAGGTATCTTTTCTTGTTTCCAGAATTGTGCATAAGTCATTCTAGCTGTTGTAACCAAGTACCATAGCAATGTTGGCCGAGGACAGACTGGCAATTTGCCGCGGGATGGGACCCGGGCTGACAACGACTCAATATCGGATTAAATGGAATGTTCACACAGGCACATCTGCCTGGCGTCCCCCACCCGTAGCCTACCGGTGCTCTCGCATTTCACTGCCGGATTAAAAAAACACCTGATAAAAGCCGACGCAAATCTTGAAAGCCTGCGTTTGTCGCGCGTTTCTCCGCTTCCGGGGAGTCTGAACGCGCAGCCGAAAAGCCGGGAGCAACCTGCGTTGGGCATGAGGCAGCAGCGGTGTGATTGGCTGCGCTCCGCTCCACTGCCCAATGCGGTGCCGGCATTGCAGGGCAAAAAAAAAAATATCGCCAAAATGCGCTTATGCGCTACCATACGCCCACAGCCAAAATAATGGGGAAACAGCGAATATAGCGTGCCTCCGGCGCGGCAGTCTGAACGCTCCTGCACGCCTCCGTCCAGTATCTTCCGGCAGAGGCCCCCGCTGTGTGGACGGGAAAACCCGGTATCGTTTACTCCGGGGTTTTTTTGCTGCGACTCGATACCGGGGCAAATTGCCAGTCTGTCCTGGGCCGTTCTTTTGGTTACATTTAATTCTTCCATTTTAAGACCTAACAACAAGATTTGTGGATCTTTCTTAAAAATACATTTCAAAATTTTCTGTATTTCATTATGAATCTCTGACCAGTAACTCATGGCTTTATCGCAAGTCCACCACATATGGTAAAATGAGCCTTCTTTCTTTCTACATTTCCAACATTTGCTAGACATACTCTCATTTATATTAGCAATTTTCTTTGGAGTCATATACCATCTATACATCATTTTATAGCAATTCTCTTTGACATTAACACAAGTTGAAATTTTCATTGACTTTTTCCACAAACATTCCCATGATGCCATAGTTATTTCAGTATTTACATTTACAGCCCATTTTATCATTTGTTCTTTTACAATTTCATCCTCTGTATACCACTTCAGTAAAACCTTATACATTTTTGAAATCATTTTTTTCCCTTTTCCACCCATATAGTTTCAATTTCATTGTTCTTTGCCCTAAAGCCATATTTTCTCTTATAAGTTTTAAACAAATCATAAATCTGTCTATAATTCAACCAATCATAATCAAACTCCACATCATCTCTGTCTCTCATAACAAAGCTTTTCCCTTCAGATTTTAAAAGATTTCTATAAGGTAACCAATCTAATCCTTCGTGTCTCGAATATGGTTTAATCACTTCTGCCGGCACTATCCATAGTGGTCGTTCTTCATAAAAGAATTTTTTATATCTCATCCAGGTCTCAAACAGTGATCGCCTAATAAAGTGATGTTTAAAAAATTTATTGCTTTTTGATTTTTCATACCACAAATACGCATGCCATCCAAACTTGTTATCATGACCTTCTAATGCCAACAGCTTCATATTTTCAAGGTTAATCCATTGTTCTATCCACGTTAAACAGACCGCATCGTAATAAAGTCTGAGATTTGGTAGTTGAAGTCCTCCTCTTTCCTTGGCGTCACATAAAATTTTCATTTTAATTCTTGGTTTCCTTCCTGCCCACACAAATTTTGATATTTCTTTCTGCCATCCATCCAATATCTTACTTTGTCGTAGTATTGGGATAGTCTGAAACAAAAACATTAACCGAGGCAAAATATTCATTTTAACTGTTGCAATCCTTCCCATTAGTGATAAATTCAAAGTGTTCCATTTTTTCATGTCTTGTTGAATCTTATACCAAATTTTTTCATAATTATTTTTGAATAAATCTATATTTTTCATAGTCAATTCAATCCCTAAATACTTTGTCTTTGTAACCACTTCACACTGGATTTTCTCCTGAAGTTCCATTTACTTCTGTTTCGTCATATTTTTACACATCACCTTTGTTTTGCTTTTATTAACATAAAAGCCAGCCAAATCTGTGAAATCTTTAATTTTTTGTATCAGTCGTGGTATATTCTCAGTTGGGTCTTGAATCATAAACATTACATCATCTGCAAAAGCTCTATATTTATATGTAAAGCCTCTCGTTGTCAATCCTTTGATGTTCTTGTCCTCTTTTATTTTCCCCAATAATACTTCCAATGTCCAAATAAACAATAGTGGAGATAGGGGGCAACCTTGTCTTGTCCCTTTTCGCACTTTAAAATATTCCGTTTTCTCTTTGTTAACATTCAATGCCGCTTTTTGGTCTGAATAAATTGCAGTAATCATATTTAAAAAAGATTGACCTACTTCCATTTTCTCTATCACTTGCAACATAAAGTCCCAATTCAAATTATCAAAAGCTTTTTCTGCATCCAAGAAGAGGAATCCAACTTCTTTTTCAGGGTGTTTATCACAATATTCAATTGCATCTATCACCACTCTTAAATTGTCTCTGATTTGCCTATTCGGTAAAAAGCCAGCTTGTTCTTCTGTTATAACATCTTTCAAATAATTTTTCAGCCTTTCAGAGATTACTTTAGCAAACAGTTTGTAGTCATTATTCAGGAGGGATATTGGTCTGTAGTTCTTCACATTAGTTAGGTCCAAACCTTCTTTGGGTATAAGCGAAATATTTGCTTCTTTCCATGACTCTGGAATCCGTTTTGTCTCTCTTATTTCATTTGACAAAAGTACAAGAATTGGGGATAGCTCATCCTTTAATTTTTTATAAAATTTTGCAGTAAATCCATCTGGACCTGGAGCTTTCCCCAATTTTGCTTCTTCTATCGCACTAACAATTTCTTCATTTTTAATTGGACCATTAAGCACTTCTTTCATTTGTTGTCCCAATGTTGGTACTTCAATATTCTCCAAATATTTCTTAAGTTTCTGTGCATCAATACATTTCTTTTGAAACAATTTGGCATAAAAATTGAAAAAGACTCTCTTTAAGCCATTCAAGTCCACAATATCCTTTCCATCTTCTATTATCTTGTTTATAAAATTTCTTTCACGTCTATTTTTTAATTGCCATGCTAAGAACTTTCCAGGTTTATTAGCACCCTCAAATGATTTCTGTTGCAACTTCTTTAAGTTCCAATACAATTCTCGATTTGACAATACATTTAACTGGTCTTGTAGCATATGGATTTCTCTTATAATCTTTTTCTTCCCTGGTTTTTTCTTTAACTCTTTTTCTTTCTGTCGGATCTTTTCCTGTAAATCATTTTGTTGTTGCAATCTTTGCTTTCTATCTTTAGTATTTAATGAAATAAGCAGTCCCCTTATAACCGCTTTATATGCATCCCAAACAATTTGTAATTCCGTGCCTTTGTTCAAATTTGTTTCAAAAAAGTTCTGTGTTTCCCTATGCAACGTCTCATTAACTATTTTCTTGTCCAGTAAGTCCTCATTATTTTTCCAGTATAATTGTTTAGGTTTTTCTCTCGACATCCAAAGTAAGGGGCTGTGGTCAGAATTATTTTTTGTTAAAATTTCAATCTTTTGAGTCTTCGATGCTAACTCCTCCGACATCCAAATCATATCAATCCTTGAAAAAGAGTCATGTCTATTGGAGTAAAAAGTATAGTCTTTTGCTTTGGGATTCCATTTTCTCCAAACATCTTCCAGTTTCTCTTGTTTCATCAGTTTGAAGAAAACTTTTGGTAATTTCCCCGCCACATCTCCAACTTTTTTTTGAACGTCTGTCCAGTAGGTTGTTCACTGTACCATTAAAGTCTCCTGCGAAGACAACCTGATCATAAGTTAATTGTTCCATCTCATTTGTCAAATCTTTAAAAAAAATTTCTTTAGCTCCATTGGGTGCATACAAGTTTACAATCAAAGTCTTTTTCCTGTGTATCATTATTTCTACTCCAATATACCTCCCATCATTGTCCAAAAAATTTGCTTGGGTTCCAATTCTTTTTTAATATAGATCACTGTTCCTTTATTCTTTTTAGTCGCTAGTGAAAAAAATTCTTCTCCCAATTTCTTGTTTATCAAATATTTATAGTCCTGTTTTCTGATGTGAGTTTCCTGCAAGCAAATTATATTGCTCTTTTGTTTTTCCAGCCAATGATTTACTAATTTTCTTTTGTTAGGTGAATTAAGTCCATTTACATTGCAAGATAGCATTTTGTATTCCATGGTGTCTTGATTTATATATCCAAAAACTCTTCAAAATTATTTTCTTTGAACCTATACAAGTCTCCTTCTGATTTGATCGTAAATCTCACTGAGTTGTATGTGAATGACAATCCTTGAGGTATTTCCCATCTAAATCTAATTCCCATTGCCTTTAGTTTGTCGACCAATTTTTTATATTTCTTTCTGTCTTGTAGCATGACCCTTGGGATTTCTCTTAATATTATTACCTTTTTGCCGTCTATTTCCAACGGTTGTGTGAATTGCTTCTTGAAAATATCCTCTTTCATTTTTCTTGTCACAAACTGCACAATGACATCTCTGGGTAATTTTTTCCTCTGAGTTTACTCTGTAGATTAAGTCAAAATCCGAGTCTAGATCTCCTTGATCCTCACCAATGTATGCCGTCAATGTTGTTATTACCAACGCACGTATATCTTGGTCTTCTGCCTCCTCAATTCCTCTGAGCCTCAGGTGGTTTTGTGTAGCTCTGTACTCCATCATAGATTCTAACCTTGTGTTCTCCTGGAGGGTATTTTTAATTTTTTGTTCTAGCTCCGTCAACTTAGCTGCTAAACCTTGGACTTCTTTTTTAACTTCTTCTGTATCTTTTTTAAATTCTGCCACTTCTGCTAGGACCAGCTCTTTCATAGCTGCCATATTCTTCTCTTGCATTTGCACTTGTACTTGTTCTATTTGCTCCAATTGTTTTTCCATTTGCTGTTTTATCTGTAATTCCATTTGTTTTGTCTGTAGTTCCATCTGTTTTCCAAGACTCTGTACTGCCTCCATCCTCCTCCTCTCCATAGCCTCTATTGCTGCCTGCCATTCTTTTTTGTCTTTTGCTGCCATCCTGGGGCTTGATGTAGAGGCGGCCCTTTGTCTTGGCCTCAAATCCATTTTGAAAAATTTTAAATGTCACCAAATCTCTTTTCTTTTAGGTATTCAGTCAAATCACCACCTTTATGTGTTTCTTATCTTTATTTTTATAGTTCAAAATTCAATTTTAAAAATTAGTCCTCCTCAAAATGGCGGGCGCAATTTCTCTATGGTTTTTTGGCAAGAGTAGGCTATTTTATAACTTCCGGTTTGATGTCCGTCCCGAAAGTCCAACTTCCTGTGCAGCACACTAACTCTTCCTACTCCTTCCAGTTACTCAGTCTATTCAAAAGCCTCTCTTGCCTCCAACTCGTCTTTTCTCAGCCAGAACTTGTTTTTAGTAACACAGATTCACATCAGTTTCGTTTTTACAGCTTGCCATTAATCTCTGACTAGCCACAGGAATGCAAAACAAAAGTCTCTTTTTCACTATTTTCACATTCTAGAAAGCTTCTTTCGATTCCAAACAAAGCAGATTACATCAGGAATACTTTTCTGCGCTTAACCGCTTGATTCAAATTTCTCTATGTCTTCAAATCGGTAAGCAAAAGTTCTTTGTTACCTTGAAGTTCGATCTCGGGGTTTCGCATTGCTTCTTCTTAACTTAAGGTTGACTTTGATGATAAAGAAGTCGGTAGATGACAGGTTTATGCTGAATTGTCAGCCCGATTAGCCCCTGTAGAGTTGTTTCGCATCTACCCGCTCCACGGGAGGGGTCAAAGCTTAGACAGGCTTCCTCCGAAGCCTGCCCATGCCAATCTCAACCCCCGTTTGGACTTAGCTGCTTGCTTGCCACTCCCCTGCCTGGGGAGTGTTGCATTGGACCGATAAGAGGCCCAAACTGTCAAAAGGGGCTATCGTTCACCCTGCACAGTTCGCAGAGTGCGTCAACTCGCCATTTTAACTCCGACTGGAAGCCCTGTTTTACTAGCGACTTGTAATTGCTAGAGGAAAAATTTAAAGGAAATATTCTGGAAATCTGCTTCTTTAAAAAAAAAAAATTTGAGAATGACCTACAAAAAATTTTTCCTGCTCTGAAACTGGACAAAATTTCCCGTGATGGGTCAGTGTGGGTTAATGGTTAGAGCAGCCCCCCCACCCGCCTCTTTGAGCCTGCCAGCACTTCTGGAATTCTGACACTTGGTGGTGGGCACAGCAGCAAAATAGCTGTCACAGGAGGTGGAGCCAGCCTTTCAGTCACACAGTCCTTGTGCTGTGGTGGCAGCTGATGCTGAAGCAACATTTTTCAAAAATCTGCACAGCACGGTGGATGCCTGGGTGGGTGGGGACGATGCCAGAAGGCAGCCTTGCCTAGTGTGCAAAAAAACCTGGCCCCAGCCCTGGCTAAAATGCCCCAACACCAGCCAGTTCAGGTCACATTCTGCAAGAAGTGATTAGTTTGACTGTTCCTCAAACCATTTGTGGCTTTTGTCAGATGGCATCACTGTCTTCCTTCCAGACCATGCAGGGCAGCACTATCGGCTTTTTGTTCATGCATGCTCTGACACAGGCCTGTTAAGTTCTACTCCTTCCCCCTGTCCTTGCTGCACAAGTGCTCAACTCAGCATTTTTTTTTTTAAAAAAAACAGGAGTTTCTTATTATTTGTTTGTTTGTTTTATACCATACCCTACCCTAAAATTAGTGAAGTATGGCTGCGAGAGTTGGACTATAAGGAAGGCTGAGTGCCGAAGAATACTTTCTTTTGAACTATGGTGCTGGAGAAGACTCTTGAGAGTCCCTTGGACTGCAAGGAGATCAAATCATTCAATCCTAAAAGAAATCAACCCTGACTGTTCCCTGGAAGGCCAGATGCTGAAGCTGAAGCTCAAAGACTTTGGCCACCACCAAATGAGAAGGGAGCACTCATTGGAGAAGAAGACCCTGATGCTGGGAAAGACTGAAGGTCAAAGAAGAGGACGGCAAAGGATGAGATAGTTAGAAAGTGTTATCGATGCAATGAACATGAAATTAAGCAAACTCCGGAGCCTGACGGAAAACAGCAGGGCCTGGCATGATGTGGTCCATGGAGTCACAAAGAGTTGGACTGTGTGACTGTGTGACTGAACAACAACAACCCCAAAATATGGGTTTAGGGTGGCTTACAACAAAACACCATAAAACCATAAAACAACAGATGGCAGCAATAGATGATGACAAAAACTCATGCCTCATGTCAAGCAGGGATAGTTACCCCAAGAAACTCCAGTGCCCAAGGAGTATCCAGAACAGGAAGGGCCCTGGGACTGATTGAATGTCCACTACCTCAGCCAAAGGCCTGGGAGAACAGCTCCATTTTACAGGCCCTGCAGAACTGTAATAAGTCCTGCAGGGCCCTGATCTCAGATGGGAGCATGTTCCACCTGGCCAGGGCAAGGGCTGAAAAAGCCCTCACCTTGGTTGCAGCTAGGCAGGCCAGGGACCACCAGGAGGTGTTGGTCAGAAGAGTGTAAAGCTCTCTGGGACTCATATGGGGAAAGGTGGTCCCGCAGGTATGATGGTCTCATAGGGCTGTAAAGGTCAAAACCATAACCTTGAACCGGATCCAGTATTTGATCAGCAGCCAGTGCAGTTGCTGCTACATCCTGCAATAGCTGCAATTTCCAGATCAGGCTCAAGGGTAGCCCTGCGTAGAGCGAATTACAGTAGTCCAGCCTGGAAGTGACCCTTGCATTGCACTGTAGTGAAGTCCCGGGGAGCAAAATAGGGAACCAGCTGCCTGATTAGCCAAAGACAATAAAAGGCCAATCTGGCAACCAAAGTGACCTGGGCATTCATAGTAAACAAGGAATCCAGGATCACCCCGAGGCTCCTTACCAATGATGCCACACCAAAGACTAGGAGCCTGATTCCTGATCTTAACCCCCCACAGCTCAGGTACAGGACCTCCGTCTTTGTTGGATTCAACCTGAAATATAGCACTGCTTGTCCAATCTGCTCAAAGCTGTTTACAATAAAGAAGTTAATAAAAACAATAATGATAAACAACAATATAACAAATTAACTATGTACACCAATTATATCTCCCCTACCCATTTTCCAGTTTTGCTCCCACTCGCTAAGTGCCAGCAGCAGGGGGGCAAATGGGTGTCTGAGGCCCCCTTCCTCTGCTGCTGGTGGCTGCTCTGCCTTCAGCCCAGTAGTTGGCAGATATTGATCTGGTCCCAAAAGGAAAGGTGACCCTGTCTTGCCTTGTGACCCTCTGGCTTCCACAGCACCATTTGGAACCACATCTGGGAATCCCTTGGGGACTTTACAGCCTCTGCCCACTTGACAGACTTCCCTGGGGTCAACACATCTCTTTATTGGGCTTTGATTCCAGCCTGCAAATCCAGTTGCAGAGCTGAAGGTATTTTTTGCAGGAGATGGAAAAGATGGAGGGAACAAGAACTTGCCTAATGCCTTTGGAAGCTGTAGGCCTTCAATGGTCAGAAGTTGTTTAGCCACAGAAATATAGAAAGGGCATTTCTCTCCTTTTGCCCAACCAATCTGGGAATGTTTTGGCTTTTCAGGACTGACAGCTGAACCTGCTGAAGCACACGGGGGACAGGGCACGTTGGCGTGCAGCAGGACAGTGCAGCCCCTTCTGCTCCCCATTGTCTAGACACACAGTACAGAAGCCCTGGACGCACTCCATCAGGCACTCAATGATTTCTATCCCACCATCAACCTGACAATGAACAAATCCATGCAAGAAATACGTTTTCTGGACACTACTGTAAAAGTACACAATGGACACACAGACACCACCTTCTACCGGAAACCTAAAGGCTGACAAACATACCTACATGCCTCCAGCCACCATCCTAAACGTACCAAATGATCCATTGTACACAGCCAGGTTCTACACTACAGCCTCATCTGCTCCAATCCTACGGACAGAGATTCTCACTTGAGGGATCTACAACACAGCTTTTTGGAACTGAAGTATCCAACTGATAAAGTTGGGAAACAGATCAACAAAGCTAGAATGATACCCAGAGAAAATGTGTTAGAAGACAGGCCCAATAGAGACAATAATAGAACACCACTAGTGGTCACATACAGCTCTCAGCTCAAAACAGTTCAATGCATCATCAACGACTTACAACCTTTACTGGATAAGGATAGTTCTCTTTCACAAGTAGTGGAGATAAAACCTTTTCTTCTGCACAAGACTGCCTGTCTCAAACAACTCCCCACCCACAATAATGCAACATCTAATTTGAACATGGACACTGGGACTAGAGTTTGCAATAAATCCAGATGCCAACTGTAAAGTACTGGGTTCACCACATGGAGACTTGGACTATGACATTCGTTCAGATGCATTTATTGTACTTCACACACAAGACTGAAAACCGGCCCTGCAAGGGCCAACTATATACACCCCACCCAGTACATACACAGTCCCATTGGAGGGTTTGAATTTCCCGCAAGATAGCCTATTGGTGGACACTAGGTGGTCTGGAATCAAAGGTCCCTTTGTGTTTCAGACCCAAGCTCCTTACTTTATCCGCGGACGTACATAACACCCCTCCCCCCATAGTTACAACCCAATCTATGCGACATAGTCCTGTAAATAGGCTGGTGGTCTCCACTCTTGCAGGGAATGCTGTGGTGCGGGCACAGTGTCGCTTGCAACCGCGTCGGGTTGACTGTCCGGCTCTGGTTGCTGCTGCGGCGGTGGCAGTTCCACAGGTCCCGGTGTTGTAGCTGGCACTTCTACCGCTGGTGCCTCCCTGTGGTTAGGTGGATAGGTCCGGGAGCTTGGTTCGGGGTGGACAGGCTCCAGCCCCAGAAGCTGCAGGGGTTGTTCCGCTGCTACCGGAAGTTGTCGCCTCCGCAGTTGGTCGATGTGTTTCTTGAGGAGTTGACCGTCCTCAGTAGACACTTTGTACAATACGGGGCTGGTAGCCCGTATGACTCTCCCTGCCAGCCACGGGGGTCCCTTCCCAAAGTTCCTTATGTAGATGGAATCTTCTGGGAAGAACCCCCTGGGAGCTTCCCATTGTTCCGTCATCTTCCTGGATTCCGGTGCCTGGTCCAGGTGTAGCTGGTCCAACAGGATGGTGGGGCGGTGACCCATCAAGAGTTCTGCGGGGCATCGGCCACTGACAGGGTTGGGTGTCATCTGCTGGGTCAGGAGGAAGCAGGTGAGAGCAATCTCCCAGTCTCTGACTGAGATTCAGCTAAGGGCTTCTTTTGTGGTGCGCACCATTTGCTTCGTTTGCCCATTGGTCACAGGGTGGAAAGGTGCTGACCTCATGTGGCTGATGAGGTTCCTCTGCAGGAAGTACTGGAACTCCACCGACGTAAATGCTGCCCCATTGTCGGAGACAATGGTGTCCAGCAGGCCATGTGTTGCAAAGATCTGGCACAGCACCCGGATGATAGCCTTTGTTGACGTAGTGGTTACTGGGCTGACCTCCAGCCATTTGGAGTAGGAGTCCACCGTGACCAATTATATCAGTCCTTGGAACAGCCTGACAAAGTCTATATGGAGCCAGGACCATGGCTTATGTGTGGACTGGGTGCGCGCCTAGACTGGACTCCCACAGCCGGGAGGGTGCGCTCGGTGGATTTGGGCAAACTGCCTGACATGTCAGGCACCCCTGCACCCATGACTCAATTTCTGCATTGATCCCTGGCCACCACATGTAGCTCCAGGCCATCGCCTTCATCCGGATGATCCCTGGGTGGGCCTCATGTAGTGTGGTGAGGACCTGCTGCCGCAGGGTGCTGGGGACCACTACCCTCTCCCCCCACAGGAGACAATTCGTTTGTCAGGTATCCCTGCCATAAGGGTGATGGGGGGGAGATGAGACGGTAATAGATGTATCTGTGTTTCTCGTTTGGAATGTGGGGAGGTGACGAGGTTGCCTGGGAGACCGGGCCATATCTCACCTCACACAGGCCTAAATGGCCTTGGAGCCAGGCTGTTCGTCTCCTTTCGCTTTCTAAAGACAACAGCTAGGCTTGAGAACTTTCAGGTGGTGGGAATGTAGTAATTTAGTGCCTCATAGCTTTCCCGCGTGCGGGCTGGCCATCTATTGGTAGAGGTGTGGGGGCTCCTTCCCCCCCTTTGAGTATAACCCCAACGCTTCATGTATTCCAGTTATTCTTAACAATGCTTCTGTTCTAGTGACCTAGTATTGCAGTCTAATAAATACTATACTTGTTTCAATGAATAAGGCCTGGTGTTTGACTGACTAACTGAGGACTCTGACAGTTTGTTAAGAACCACTTTTAGTCGGGACTGGTCAGAAACCCGTTGCCCACAAAATGAGTGACGGTGAAGAAGACACTCTCCCGATCAAAGACCCACCGGAGGACCAGAAACCGGAGGATAAGAAACCTCCTGTGACGACGGTGCCGAGCACCACAGCAGTCGTGCCCTTGGAAGTCCCGGGTACATATGTGCCGGCGTCGTGAGGCTTGGAATACGACTTAGGGGGGGCCTACGGGGACCCTTATGGAGCGGTGTACGGTGGAGTGACCACCTGACCCAAGCAGCGACGGGACTGGGTGAAGTCGCTCGCCGAGACGCATGAGACGTGGTTCTTCACCCCGCGAGCGTCGGTGAGAGAGAGCAGGTTCAAGAGATTGGTTCACCGGCTGAGCACGGCAGAAGGGGCGGAAGACCCGCACAGGGAGTCAAGGGACGTGGAAGGACCCGTGGTGAGCCGGAGATGGAGTGGCGACCCGAGCCAAGATCGCCTATTCCGCTTGCTAGACGAGTCCCTCACCTGCATACCCAAGATGATCTCGGACGGCATCCGAGAGGAAATGGACAGGAGGCAGAGAGAGGCACCTCCTGATCAGCAACCCCCCAATCAAAGGATCGTGCCGGCGGGGCCGCCTGGGGGTGTCCCTGGGCAACCAGGGGCACCCCCGGACCAACCAGCGGGGCCCCCACTGCAGGGGCTGCCGGCACCGCAACCGCAACGACCCTGGGGGTTCCTCCCACCGAAACCGGCAGAACTCCTTGACGCGGACTTTGACGGGACCCCGGAGAAGTTCTCATTCTTCCTGGTGAGAACCGAAAAGTTCATCGAGAACTGGGACACCTGTTCCAGAGCGAGGACTGCATGGTGGACGCGATCGCATTGCACCTGAAGGAGGCGGCGGCAGACTGGTATGTAGCCCTGCACCAAGCAGACGGGCGGGAGCTGCGAGAAATCGACGCCTTTATGTGGGCCATGAAGGAGCAGTTCGAGGATGTCAACGCGAACAAGACCGCCTGAGCTTTCCTATGCGCTTTCAAACAAGGTTCCAAATCTGTGAGGGAGTATACTGCGGAGTTCCGGAGGCAAGCCGCGAAAGTATGGGGATGGCCTGATGGAGTCCTGGCAGAACAATACCGCCTGGGGCTCAACTCAGAGATCCGCCATACCGTGATGCATGGACACGACCCGGAAACGTTGATGGGCTGGATGCAGGAGGCGATAGCCACGGAAACCCGCCTGAAAACCATCCGACTAGATGACGTGGCGGCGTTGGGGAAGGGAGGCCCATCGGGACCAACCCCGGCACCCAGGGGGAAGACTCAACGGATGACTTCCCGACCCAAAGATGGCACGCGGGAGATCCGAATGAAGCAAGGGCTATGTCTGAAGTGCGGCGAATCGGGCCACTTCGCGGCAAGCTGCCCCGGATCAACCACCCGGAGGGACGAAAGGGGGCAAGAAGAAATTTGACACATCCACACCCAAGCCGGTGGCAAAACCGAGAGGGGCTAGAGCTCTGCAAATCAACCCACTGAGCGAAACCTCCGACTCGTCGGAGGAAGAAACCACAAAGGCGGGAAACGAGAAGGACCTGCTGTAAATAGTGCTGAACAGCAGGTCCCGGACTCGCAAGCGCTGAACCCGGTGAACAGATCCTCCTCTCTCTTCTTTCTTACTGTGACTTTAATGGACCCGGGTCTACAGACCCATGTGAGAGTGCGAGCTCTCATTGACTCTGGGTGTGGGAAAGACATTATTAACCCCTCGCTAGTGACAGGGCTAGGGGCGAAAGTAGTCAAACTGGCTGAACCCCTAGTGTTTACCCAGATGGACGGCTCAACGATGAAAGAGCCATGCAAATACAAGACTGTACCATTATGCCTGGAAATTGGGGACCACTGGGAGGTGAGACCATTTGTTGTTACCCCGGCTGCCCGTTTCCCTCTGGTCTTGGGGAGTGCATGGTTCTTTGACCATGACCCACACATTTTGTGGGAAGAGGGGAAGGTCAACTTCATCTCGGCAAAATGTAGGGACCACATATGGCGCGGGGGCTGGGGATCCCTATGACTGGGAAGCGACCCTGTGCTGGTGGGGGTGGCAGAAACGGAGCTGGAGGCGATCCCGCGAGAATACCGGGATTTAGCGGCAGTCTTTGGGGAAGAAGAGGCAGACGAGTTGCCCCCCCACAGGAACTCAGACTGTGCTATTGAAATACTGCCAAACCAGAAGCTACCTAAGGGCAAATTGTATTCCATGAGCCCGGCTGAGAAAGTGGAGCTGAGAAAGTTTATAGATAAAAACTTGGAGAGGGGGTTCATCCGACCCGCCTCTTCCCCGTTTGCCGCACCCGTTTTGTTCTGGAAAAAGAAAGACGGGGGGTTGCGGCTGTGCACGGAGTATCGCGGGCTAAACGCTGTTTCAACCACCAATGCATACCCCTTGCCCCTGATCAAGGACCTCCTAGCTGCGGTTGCTGGGGGGAAGATTTTCTCTAAGTTGGATCTTAGGGATGCCTACTTTCGGGTACACATCAGAGAAGGGGATGAATACAAAACTGCATTTAACACTCCCCTGGGGCAGTTTGAATACTTAGTTATGCCTTTCGGGCTACAGGGGGCGCCAGGGGTGTTCATGAACCTGATTAACGAAGTGTTGCACAAGTATTTGTTCAAGGGGGTCCTTGTTTACCTTGATGACATACTTCTGTATTCCTCCGACCACCGTTCACACGTGAAACTGGTGAGGGAGGTACTTCAAATGTTGCACAAGCACAAACTCTTCGCTAAACTGTCTAAATGTGAATTTCATAAGTCGGAAATCACCTTCTTAGGCTACCGCATCTCACAGAACGGGATTGAGATGGACCCTGACAAAGTTAAAGCTGTGGTGGGGTGGGAACCCCCCAAGACGAGGAGACAGCTCTAAGCATTCCTCGGATTCGCCAATTTTTACAGATCATTCCTTTCGAACTTTGCACAGGTGGCCCTTCCCCTCACTGACCTGCTCAAAACTAAGGGGAAAGCCCCTGACTGCACCCGGCCGGGTGCGCGCCTAGACTGGACCCCAGAGTGCCAGCTTCCATTCGAACGCCTGAAAGCTCTCTTTACCTCAGAGCCTGTGCTGGCTCATCCCAATGAACTGAAAAAATTCATTGTCCAAGTCGACGCCTCGGACGTCGCCATGGGGGGGGCAATCCTCCAAGAGGGGGATGATGGCAAACTCCACCCCCTTGCATATGTCTCTAAAAAGTTCAATGACACTGAGCAGAATTGGTCGGTGTGGGAAAAAGAAGCGGGGTCAATCTGGTTGGCACTGGCGACATGGCGACACTGGCTGGAGGGGGCTCGAGTTCCATTCGAGGTGTGGACTGATCACAAAAATTTGGAACTCCTCCGCTCGCCCCGCTCCCTGAATGCCAAACAATTGCGATGGGCAGATTTCTTCTCTAAGTTTAATTTCACCCTGCACCATTTCCCAGGGAAGGCTAACTCACTGGCTGATGCTCTGTCCCGCCTCCCGCAACAGGATAGCAAATGGGAGGAGGTCCGGGACTCAGTCTTTACCCCCTCCCAACTGGGAGGGGCGGTGACCACACGCAAGCAAGCGCTGAACCCCCCCCCCCACGTCACCCCCTTTCCACTGGGAGTTGAAATTCGCATCTGCTATGTCTCAAGCAGACAGAGAAACACTTGAAGGGGAGGAGAGGGTGATAAAAGATACACAAGACTGTTGGCGTAAGAATGGAAAACTGTTTGTGCCGCTGTCACTCCGGGGAGAGCTGATGGGTTGGGCTCACAGCTCCAAACTTGCAGGGCACATGGGCTTTGTGAAATCACTTCAGCTCCTACAACAGCAATTTTGGTGGCCGGGACTGAGAAAAGATTTGTCTTTGTTTACAAACGCCTGCCAGGTGTGCCTGATGAGCAAGCCCCGGCTGGGGAAACCCCCTGGCTCACTGCAGCCTCTCCCTACCCCGACTCGCCCTTGGGAGGTGATCTCCATGGACTTTATTACTGATTTGCCACCGAGTGGTGGAAAGATTGTTATTTGGGTCGTAGTCGATATTTTTTCTAAACAGGCTCATTTCGTCCCGTTTGCTTCCATCCCCTCCACAAAGAAACTGGCTGCAGCGTTCCTGCAACACGTGGTGAGACTCCACACTTTGCCGAATAAGGTGGTCTCGGACAGGGGGCGCAGTTTGTCTCCCAATTCTGGGGGAGTTAATGTCACTGCTAGGGGTGGAGAGGGGGGTCAGCAGTGCATACCACCCAGAGACCGATGGTCAAACCGAAAGGGTCAACCAAACACTTGAACAATACCTCAGGTGTTTCACGAACTTTCAACAAGATGATTGGCATTCCCTGTTGCCGCTGGCTGAGTTTTGCTACAACAATACTCATCACTCCTCCACGGGGATGTCTCCTTTTATGGCGGTGCATGGATACGAGGCCCCGCCCCTTCCTTTTTTGAGCTCTCCCAACCTCCCGCCGGGAGATGCAGGTGACTGGTGTAAACGCTTGCAGTCTTTGTGGCCCTTACTGGTAAAAACACTTGAGGGGGCTAAAGCTGCATACAAGGTCCAAGCTGACAGGAAACGTGACCTTTCTTGGACTCCAAAGTGTGGAGACTTTGTTTATCTCTCCACACAGAACCTGAGGGGCTTGCAGCTGAGCCGCAAATTCAGTTGGAAATATGTGGGACCTTTTAAAATTGTATGTGTAGTGAACAATGTTACTGTTGAGCTTGACCTGCCTAAATCACTGAAATCTGTTCATCCTGTATTTCATGTAAGGCTTCTACGGCGTGCACCTGCAGAGAATGTCTGGAGGCCCCAGCGCCCCGCCCCACCTCCGCTGATGGTGGGGGAGAACCGCATTATGAAGTTTCACAAATCCTGGACTCGAAGATTTCACGCAACCGGCTGTATTATCTCATCGACTGGGCGGACTTTGGGCCAGAACAGAGGGAGTGGGTTAGGGCGGAACATGTTCTTGCCCCGAAATTGGTCTGTGTGTTCCATAAATTGTATCCTCTGAAGCCGGGGGGGTAGATCTGTTATCAGGAGGGCAGAATGTCAGGTATCCCTGCCATAAGGGTGATGGGGGGAGATGAGACGGTAATAGATGTATCTGTGTTTCTCGTTTGGAATGTGGGGAGGTGATGAGGTTGCCTGGGAGACCGGGCCATATCTCACCTCACACAGGCCTAAATGGCCTTGGAGCCAGGCTGTTCGTCGCCTTTCGCTTTCTAAAGACAACAGCTAGGCTTGAGAACTTTCAGGTGGTGGGAATGTAGTAATTTAGTGCCTCATAGCTTTCCCGCGTGCGGGCTGGCCATCTATTGGTAGAGGTGTGGAGGCTCCTTCCCCCCCTTTGAGTATAACCCCAACGCTTCATGTATTCCAGTTATTCTTAACAATGCTTCTGTTCTAGTGACCTAGTATTGCAGTCTAATAAATACTATCCTTGTTTCAATGAATAAGGCCTGGTGTTTGACTGACTAACTGAGGACTCTGACATCATTCCTGTGAGTGGTGAAAGCTGTAAACTCAGGGCCCACTGAGGCTGTGGGCCACCTCCTCACCACCCAGCCCAAGACCCAGGAGATGACGGGGTCACAGGCCGAGTGGCGGGCAATGTCAGCAGCCTGCAGGGGTGGATCTGGGAGGCTCTTGAGCAAGGGGACCCCAGGGTTGGGATTGGGATCCGCATCCATGTCAGGAAATGGGAGGTGGCTGAGGGTATCGGCGTGACCCATAGCCTTGCCTGGGCGATGCTCCAGGTGGTAGTTGTAACCCGCCAGGAAGAGGGACCAGTGGAGGACACGGAGGGAGAGTACCTGAGAGGTCTGCTTGTTCACTGCAAAGAGGCTGAGGAGCAGCTTATAGTCCATAACAATCATGAAGGGGCACCTATACACATAGTCATGGAATTTCTTCATCCTGCCACAATCGCTAAGCCCTCCCGGTCTATCTGTGTGTAATTCTACTCAGTGGCTGACAAGGTCCAGGAATAGTAGGCTACCGGGACCTCTCAGCCATCAGCGAGAACATGCCCATGCCATAAGGGGAGGCGTCGCATGCAAGGACCACTGGCAGGGACTTGTTGAAATGAGCCAGCACCTTGTTCGAGATTAGGAGGTCCTTGGACTTTCGGTTTCGGCGGAGCGAATGGCAGCCACCTTTCGGGACGCTCCCGGAGGTGGTTAGCCCATGCGCAGATTGGGGGGGTCTTCGCTTATGCGAAAGACCCTAGTGAGCCTTAGGTAAAGGCTCCGAACCGGGGGCGCTTGGGGAGTAGCCTCTTTGCCGGCAAACAGCCAGGAAATTGAGGCTTTCTCCCCGCCCCAATCGGCCCCGCTGCGTCGTGCCCATAATGGGACTTAGCAATGCCACCGACTTCCAGGAGTGAATAAAGCGATCGAGTTGAAGTTAAATGGAAAGACTTGGCATCGAACCGTGAGTTGGAGATCTATTTTGAAGCAAAAAGTTGAAACCCCCCGCAAGTGTATAAGCGGATGGGAGGAGGGAGGAATCCCCACCCCCTTGAGAAACGGGACTTATAAAAGAAAAGCGGAGGGGGGTGAAGGGAAAAAAGAGTTGGTGAAGATACCTTTGGGGAAATACTGAAGATTAAGAGTTGGTTAGTCTCCTGAGTGGCGCGGCACGAACTCTGTTAAAGTAAACAAAAAGATGTCTGCATTGAAAAAGGTCCCGCAGAAGCCGGAAAAGAAGGGGGGAGGGACTTCCGGTCTGAGCACCCCCCCACCGGAACTAGCTGTCAATCAACAGAAAAGTGAGTCACTGCGCCCTCTGCTGGATCAAATGCAGAAAATCAGCGAAACTCTGTGTAACATGGAAAGTGTTCTCAACAGTCAACAAAAACAATTAACAGAAACATCAAAGAAGATGGAGGAGATCGCACAGAAGTGTTTGGTCTCAACGGAAGACACCAAGAAAATAAAGAAAAAGGTCAATAAATTAGAAAAACATCAGGACATGCAAGAAAAAAGAATTTTAATGTTACAGATGGAAAAATCAAATCGGACTCTCCGCTTTCAGGTCATTAAAGAAGAGGAAAAAGAGGATCTCAGAACTACATTGGCGAATGCCTTGGCACCTCTAACTGGCAGAGAAGCGTTGGAACTGAAAGAAGAGATGGATATGGCCTACAGAGCCTATTCAACCTTTACAAAGAAAAATAATCTGCCAGCAGAAGTGGTTGTCAAGTTCACAAAGCAGCGCACCAGAGATCAAATCCTGCGTTTAGTTTCAGCGGTGCCCTTGAAAATTGGGGAGCAGACCATTAGAACTTTGAAAGATGTTCCTTATGAAATTCGTATGAAAAGAAAAGCATATAAAGGATTGACCACGTTCTTACAAAGAAATCAGATAATTTACAGATGGTGCATTCCCGAAGGACTAATTTTTAAATATAATGACAAAAGAGAGAAGATTGACTCTGTCTTCAAAGCACAAGAATTTCTGAAGAGACACGCCAGTACAGAGGAAGATGCAGCACTCGCAATTTGGACAGATTCAAGCAGTGAGGAAGACAGCGAACCGGAAGAGGGAGGAGCCGGAGCGGGAGACAAGAAGCCTAAAGAGGGCCCATCGTATAACTTGAGAGATGTAAAAGGAAGATATCCAAAGAAGTAGTTCGTGGAACGTCAGAAAGGAGCTGATTAATAATTAACCCCAACGGACTTTACTAACCTTACTAACAAAGTTATCTTGGACTTTTGTAAGATGAAAAGAAGATCTTCCAACCGTGGTGGTTGCCAAAATTTGTAATCATACTAACTAAAACTAATTTTTTTTAACAGGAAAAATTCACTCCACTCTTTCTCTTAATCCTTCTCTATACCTTCCCCCTTTTCTTTTTATAAAAAGTAATAAAATTCTCTCCTTTTTAGGAGAGTTTATTAAAAAAAAAGAGAGATTAGGAGGTCCTTTACACCCCTGAACACCATTGTCTCCCTGAGGCCCCAGGACCACAGTGCTGACTCGTCTAACAACCAGTGCAGGAGCTCGGCTACCACTGCCTTGTGGGGGAGAAAGGTGTGGTAGATGTTCAGAAGCCCTAAAAATGCCTACAGTTCTGCCTTTTGGTTGGGTGCTGGGGCCTCTATGATGGCCTTGACTTTGTCCCTCGCTGGATGGAGGCCTGTCATGTTGACCTGGAACCCCAAGAAATCCACCTCTAGGACTCTGAGAAGGGACTTCTCCCTCTTGACCTTCAGGCCCGCCAAGTCGAAGTGGTGCAGAACAGTGCAGAGATGGGAGGCGAAGTCATCTGGGGTGCCTGTGGCAATGAGGATGTCATCAAAGAAGGGCATCATGCCAGGGGTCCCTTTTAACAGAGAGTCCATTAGCTGTTGGAAAATCCCTGGGGCCACACTAATCCCGAACTGCAGCTGCTTGACTTTGAATGCCCTCCCGTTGTATCACAACGGTCTGAGCAGCGGCTGTGGTCTCATCCATGGGCAGTTGTTGGCATGCTTGTGCAAGATCCAACTTCCTGAAGATCTTGGCCCCAGCTAAGGATGCTAGCACGTGACTCATGACCGGGACTGGATAGAAGTGGTCATGGAGGTCCTTATTTAATGTGCATTTATAGTTTGCATAGATGCGGATGTCACTTTTTGTCTTTACGGGGGTTATGATAGGAGTCTCCCACAGCACGTGTGAGATGGGTTCCAGGACCCCTTGCACCACCAAATGGTCTATTTCCGCATCTATTTTTGGTTGCAATGCTATTGGGGCATGGTGCAGCCTCATGCAGTTGGGGGCTACCAGGGGGTCTAGCTGTAGTGAAACCGGGGACCCCTTATAGCAACCTAGAGCCCTATCGAGAACCTTGGGAAATTCCCCGCAAACCTCACCCCCCCAATGGTGCCTCATCCCCCCAATGGTGATGTCCAGCAGCACGAACCATGCCTGCCCCAAGAGACTAACCAAGTTCCCTTCTACCACAATCAAGTCCAATGAGCCAACGAAGCCCTGGTACTTCACCTGAAAAGTCCCCACGCCCTGAATCAGAAACGGGTTCCTTTGGAAGTTCACTAGGCTGAGGAGCGAAGGACACAGTCGGGGCCCCCCGTTCAGACAAAGTCTGTTTAACATTTCCACTGATATGATGGATGTCGCTGACTCGGGGTCCACTTCCATTAAGCAGGAGAACCCGTCAATCTGTACCTGTACCTGTATCTTTGGGGCGGCCAATGTGTTGGGGAGGCATAGTACCTGGAACAAAGGTTGGCTGGTCAGAAAGTAGAGGTCGTCCGTTCCTGCGGTGGCCTTGTAGTGTGAGGACGTCTGGTGGCATGGCTGCTGCTGGGGTGGCTGGTTCCAGTTGCCCTTGGATCTGGAAGCGTGGGTGAGGGGTCCTTGTTTCCTGCACGTATGGCAGACAGCATTGCAGAACCAGCACAACTTTCTCTCGTGCGCTTCCCCACAGCTGGCACACGTGGCTCAACTGGTAGGTTTCCCAGTGTGGCCGGAGGCTCTGGCAGCACCTGGCAGCTTCCTGCAGCTGGTGAGGCGGACAAGACGAACATCTTCCTTGTCAGAGTTCTCGGGCACAGAGTCAGGGAGCACGAGATGGGACGCTGCCGGTGGATGGTCACAGTGTGAGGCCTCGTGGGTGATGGCGAGCTGGAGTGCACTGCCGATTTTGAGGTCGGTGGTGCCAATCATCTTGCAGCAGTTTTTTACATCGCTGGTGCCCCAGATGAACTGGGTCAAGATGTTTTCTTCCACCTTGGTGAAAGCGCACTCCATGGCATGTTGGCACAGCGCGGCCATAAAAGTGGCAGCTGTTTTCCCGGGCATCTGGATGCGCCCCTGGGACTCCATCCACCTGGCCATTGTTGTCAGTTTGGAAGTGAAATACTGGGTCAAGGCTTCTACTATCTCCTCGTACAGGAAGACCGGGGCATGATGCAGTCCTGCTCGGGAGCAGTGCGGGGCATGGTGGCTTCCTCTGGATCAGAGCTCGATGCCGTGCTGGATGGAGAGTCAGGATTCCATCCTCATCACCACTGTAAAGTACTGGGTTCGCCTCATGGAGACTTGGACTACGACATGCATTCAGACGCATTTATTGTACTTCACACACAAGACTGAAAAGCGGCCCTGCAAGGGCCAACTATATACACCCCACTGAGTACACCCACGGTCCCATTAGAGGGTTTGAATTTTCCACCAGATGGCCTATTGGTGGACGCTAGGTGGTCTAGGATCTGAGGTCCCTTTGTGTTTCGGACCCAAGCTCCTTACTTTATCCGCGGACACCTGGTGGTGGTCCGCGTACATAACACCAACTTTGCTGCCACATACACCCAGACAACACAACCACTGGACCTAACAGCATCAACTACACCATCAGAGGCTCATTCACTTGTTCATGTTCTAACGCTCTATATGCTATCAAATGTCAACAAAGCCCTTTGGTTCTCCACATAGGACAAACAGGACAAATCCTATGCCAGAGGATAAATGGACACAAATCTGACATCAGGACTCACAGGATTGAGAAACCTGTGGGAGAACACTTCAACCTTCCAGAACATTCAATGGGTGACCTCAAAGTAGCTGTTTTATTACAAAGGAACTTCGGGAACAGAATGGAAAGGGAAATTGCTGAATTTGGAATTACAACATTTGGAATAAAAACCTCCCCAGGACTCAACAGGGATATTGGTTTCTTATCTAATTACATATGCTAACTCATTCAGTCTTCACATATATATTCTCAACAAGAAGGACTATAAATCCTCTGTATTTTAGTTTATGTCTTTTTCAGAATAGTATAGCATACTGAATGTAATGCAAGAAATATTGGGATGTTTTGCTGATATGACACTGCATCCACCTCAAAAAGTGCTGTTAACTGATCTCCACGCCTGGGAGGAGAGAACACAGATTCTCAGTTTGCCTTCCACAATTAGAAAATACACCTTTAGATATTTATCCGCTATTTTAACACATTTATTGCTTTACACCTGTTGACTTTATAACCTTAGCTTGTTATTTAGTTCTGACTTTGCCTCACAGGGTGTCTGTTGTGGGGAGGGAAAGGGAAAGGAGTTTGTAAACTGCTCTGAGACTCCTTTGGGTAGTGAAGTGCAGGGTATAAATCCAATTTCTTCTTCTTCTAATCTCAGGTTGTGTTCAGCTCTTGCCTTGTTACTAAAGGTCTGGTTCACACAGAGAAAACCCAGTCCTCTCCAATCTTGACTGCTAGCTTGCTCGCTTGGCTGGAGGGGGAGGAGAATAGGGCATCCTTTGCTTTCCACTCCTGACATGAAGCTTGACTGCTAAAAAAGACTGACGCAACCACTTTTAACTTTAAAAGGGGTAACTTCTCTGGTATGAGGGGACATGTGAGGAAGAAATTGAAAGGAAGAGTGGAGAAGGTCAAAACCATTGGGGAAGCTTGGAGACTATTTAAAAAGACAATCCTAGAAGCTCAGAAAAAATATATACCGCAGGTTAGGAAAGGTACAAATAGGTATAGAAAAAAGCCTGCATGGTTAACAAATAAAGTAATGGAAGCTGTAAAAGGTAAGAAGGATTCCTTTAAGCGGTGGAAAGCTAGTCTTAGTGAGGTTGATAAAAGGGAACACAGACTATGGCAAATAAAATGCAAGTCTGTGATCAGGCAAGCAAAAAGGGAATATGAGGAGCATATCGCAAAAAACATAAAGACCAACAATAAAACTTTCTTCAAATACATTAGAAGTAGGAAGCCAGCCAGGGAGGCAGTGGGGCCCTTGGATGACCAAGGGGTAAAAGGAGTAGTGAAGGATGATAGGGAAATGGCTGAGAAGCTGAATGCATTTTTTGCCTCTGTCTTCACTGTGGAAGAGGAGAAGTGTTTGCCCACTCCAGAAGCACCGATTTCGGGAGGGGGTTTGAAAGACCTGAATCAGATTGCGGTGACAAGAGAGGAAGTCCTCCGACTGATGGACAATTTAAAAACTAATAAATCACCAGGCCCGGATGGCATTCATCCGAGAGTTCTGAAAGAACTCAAATGTGAACTTGTGGATCTCCTGACAAAAATATGTAATCTTTCTTTAAAATCTGCCTCCATTCCTGAGGACTGGAAGGTAGCTAATGTCACTCCAATCTTTAAAAAGGGCTCCAGGGGAGATCCAGGAAATTACAGGCCAGTCAGTCTGACATCGATACCGGGTAAATTGGTGGAAACTGTTATTAAGGAAAGAATTAGTAGGCACATTGATGAACAAAAACTATTGAGGCAGACTCAGCATGGGTTCTGTAAAGGAAGATCTTGTCTCACTAACCTGTTAGTGTTTTTTGAGGAGTGAACAAACATGTGGACAAGGGGGACCCAATAGATATTATTTACCTTGACTTCCGGAAAGCTTTTGATACAGTTCCTCATCAAAGGCTCCTAAGTAAGCTCAATAGTCATGGGATAAAAGGACAAGTCCTCTTGTGGATCAAAAACTGGCTTATAAATAGGAAACAGAGAGTGAGTATAAATGGGAAACTTTCTCAGTGGAAGGTGGTAAGCAGTGGGGTACCACAGGGATCAGTACTCGGTCCGATGCTTTTTAACTTGTTTATTAACGATTTGGAATTGGGAGTAAGCAGTGATGTGGCTAAATTTGCAGATGACACGAAGTTGTTCAGGGTGGTGAAAACCAGGGAGGATTGTGAGGCACTCCAAAGGGATCTGTTGAGGATGGGTGAGTGGGCATCAACGTGGCAAATGGGGTTCAATGTGGCCAAGTGCAAAGTGATGCACATTGGAGCCAAAAATCCTAAATATAAGTACACATTGATGGGGTCTGATCTGGCAGAGACTGACCAAGAGAGAGATCTTGGAGTCGTAGTGGATAACTCGCTGAAAATGTCTACACAATGTGTAGCTGCAATAAAGAAGGCCAACGCTATGCTGGGGATTATTAGGAAGGGAATTGATAACAAATCAGCCAGTATCATCATGCCCCTGTATAAATCATTGGTGCGACCTCATTTGGAATACTGTGTACAGTTCTGGTCACCACATCTCAAAAAGGATATTATAGCATTGGAAAAAGTGCAGAGAAGGGCAACTAGAATGATAAAAGGGTTGGAACACCTTCCCTATGAAGAAAGGTTAAAATGCTTGGGGCTCTTTAGCTTGGAGAAACGACGGCTGAGGGGTGACATGATCGAGGTTTATAAGATTATGAATGGGATTGAGCAGGTTGAGAAAGAAGTACTTTTCTTCCTTTCTCACAATACAAGAACTCGTGGGCACTCTATGAAATTGCTGAGCAGTCGGGTTAAAACAGATAAAAGGAAATACTTCTTCACCCAAAGAGTGATTAACATATGGAATTCACTGCCACAGGAGGTCGTGGCAGCTGCAAGCATGGACAGTTTCAAGAGGAAATTAGATAAACATATGGAGCAGAAGTCCACCAGTGGCTATTAGCCACAGAGTATGGATGGGAACTCTCAGTCTGGGGCAGGTGATGCACTCTATTCTTGGTGCTGGAGGGGGCAGCAGTGGGAGGGCTTCTGGTGCCCTGGCCCCACTGCTGGACCTCCGGATGGCACCTGGTATATTTTGGCCGCTGTGTGACAGAGTGTTGGACTAGATGGGCCATTGGCCTGATTCAACATTGGCTTCTCTTATGTTCTTATGTTCTTAATTCACTACTAGTGGCAGCCAGAAGCATAGGAGGCTTTAAGACAGGTTCACAGAGGACAGTCTAGCAGTGGCTACGAGCCTTAGTGACAAAAGGAAACCAGGGCCACCAATGGGGGGCAGGGCTGCTGAGAGCCCCCAGGGGCCCCCAGACAAAGATTCCATCTAGGACCCCTCCATGTGACCCCGATCAAAACCAAATATTATCAGCTTGTTCATAATTGTTCATTAGGTAAGAAACATTAAAGGAAAAAGGGCAGGATTATTAAAGAGCTGATTTTACTTGACTTATTCACACAGGTGTACAATTGCAATAAGGTATGGTGCGAAAAAAAACTCACTTTCAGTTAACACCCACCTAGCACATGTCAACATTAGAGATGAAGAGAAAGGAATTTCTTTTCATTTCATAACACATTGTTTTTTATCTCCCAACATTAGAGATGAGACAAATTTGAAAAAATCTAGCTCATCCTACTCTGTGAGCTCTCACTCTCTCGGTCTCACTGATGTTGTTATGTACGCGGGCCGCCACTAGGGGTCCACAGCTACAGTGTGGAGCTTCACTCCTCTGAACAATAGAACCTAGGATCCTAGTTCCCCCCAGCATTCACCAATAGCAACTTTGGCGGGAAATTTGAACCCCCCAAGGGGACTGTAGGGGTGCCAGGTGGGTGTGTATATAGTTGGACTTGCAGGGCTGTTTTGCAGTCTTATTGTGAAGTACCAATTGACGCATCACACTGCATGTCGTTGTCTGCGTCCTCCATGCGGCGAACCCAGTACTTCTCAGTGGCAATGAAGGTGGGATCCCTGAAGCAGGCCTGACTCCCCTATCAGCACAGCCCTGAGCACCAAACCCGAAGAAGCCACCATGCCCTGCACCACTCCCGAGCAGCACCGCAATGCGCCCGGCTCTTCCCATCTCTGCTCCCTGTATCATGCAAGGATTATGGCTGCTGCTCAGGGTAACATTGGAGTCTTCGACCACACACATCCCAAGCTCTGGGATTAATGGATGGACCAGCTTACATGCCACCTGGCATACCATGAGGTGACTGACGTGGCAAAGAGAAGGAACCTCCTCCTAAGTTCATGTGGCATGGCAACCATTAGGCTAGCCAAGAGCCTCCTGGCCCCTAAGGCCATCCTCGAGTGTTCCTATGAGGAAATCATCAGTGCGTTGACTAAGTACCTCACACCCAAGCTGACGGTGCTCGCCAAGTGAATGGAGTTCCAGGGGTGTCTCCAGAAGCCTAGAGAAGCAGCTGCGGCACCATGGAGTGCGAGGTTGTCCTTGTTGTCGAAGAAAATCTCCACACCTAGTTCACTTGGGGCATCAGAGAAGCCAAACTTCACCGGAAGGTGATCAGCACCACCGACATCAAGCTCGACAAGGCTCTACAACTCGCCATCGCCCACAAGGCCTCGCATCATGATTGACCATTGGCCACTTTGCACCTTGTACTTCCAGATTTGGTGCCTGAAAACTGTGACGAAGAGGACGTCTGTTTTGTCTGTCGACCAACTTGCTGGAAACCACCAGGAACCGCTGCCACAGGACCCTCTGGAGAGGCTCCCGGACGTGCCCTGTGCACCAGCTGTGGGGAGGCTCATGAGCAGAAAACATGCCAGTTCCACGACACCACGTGCCACACCTGCGGAAAACAGGGTCATCTCGCCTGCATCTACCGGTCCAAGGGAAGCCGGTACCAGCAGCCACCTGCTTTGCCACAATGCCAGGCCGCCGCCACATACCAAACTGCTGCCAAAACCTCCGACTTCTACCTCCTCACTGACCAGCCATCATTGCAGGTATTACGCCTCCCCAACTTGTCTGCCACCTCGAAGATCCAGGTCCAGGTCAGGATCGAGGGGTCCCCATGTGCTATGGAAGTTGACTCAGGGTCGGCGGCATCCATCATATCAGTAGACACGCTGAACAGACTCTGTCCCCATGGGGGACCCCACCTATGTCTCTTGCCCCTGAGTTTGGTGGACTTTCAGAGGAACCCGGTTCCTATACGGGGCATGGAGACCTTCAGGGTGCAGTACCAGGGTTTCGAGGGTTCTCTGGACTTGATTGTGGTGGAAGGGAACCTTGTTAGTCTTTTGGGGTGGGCCTGGTTTGTGCCGTTGGGCATCATGATGGGGGGGTCAATAAATGTGTATCACAGGACTTTGCAGAGGTTTGTGGGGAATTCCCAGCAGTCTTTGATGGGGCCTTGGGATGTTATAAGGGCCCCCCCATGTGGCCCCTATCTGTATGTGATTCCACACAACTCTGCTCGCCCTCCGGCCCAAAATTGATGCAGAGCTGGACCGCTTAGTAGTTCTCCCTTTGGGAGATGCCAATTGTTACTCCTGTTAAGCCGAATGGCAATATCTGCATCTGTGCGGACTATAAATGTACATTGAATAAGGCCCTCCACGACCACTCCTACCCAGTCCCGGTCATGAGCCACGTGCTGGTGTTTCTGGCAGGGGCTAAGATTTTCAGCAAACTCAACCTGGCACAGGCCTATCAACAGTTGCTAGTAGACGAGGCCACAGCCACGGCCCAGATGATAGTGATGCACTGGGAGGGCTTTAAGGTTAAAAGGCTGCAGTTTGGCATGAGTGTGGCCCCAGGGATTTTTCAACAACTAATGGACTCATTGTTAAAAGGGATCCCTGCCATGACGCTGTTCTTTGATGATGTCCTCATCTCCGCGGCCACTCCCGATGACTTCACTTCTCACCTCCGTGCCGTCCTACACTGTTTTGACTCTGCAGGCCTCAAAGTGAAAAGGGAGAAATGCCTCCTCGGGGTTCTGGAAGTGAACTTTTTGAGGTTTAGGGTCAACGCGTCCAGACTCCACCCTGCCAAGGATAAGGTGAAGGCTATCGTGGAGGCCCCAGCAGCCACATGTAAAGTGGAACTGCAGGTGTTCTTGGAACTAATACATTTCTATCACGCCTTTCTACCTCACAAGGCTGCAGTTGCCGAGCCCCTCCACCGCCTCCTAGACAAGTTGGCTTCTTGGTCCTGGGACCCGAAGGAAGCAGTGATGTTCTGTGGAGTCAAGGTGCTGCTGATTTCCAACAACGTGCTGGCGCACTTTAACGAATTCCTGCTGGTTGTCCTCGCGTGCAATGCCTTCCCCTATGGTGCCAGCGTGGTCCTGGGCCACATCCTCCCCGATGGCCGTGAAGTCCCAGTGGCCTATTACTCCAGGTTCTTGATGGCCACTGAGTGCAATTACGTGCAAATCGACAGGGAGGGCTTGGCGATCATGGCAAGGGGTCAAGAAGTTTCTCAACTCCATCTACGGACACCCCTTTATGATTGTGACAGACCACAAACCTCTCCTTGGGGTCTTTGTGACAGACAAGCAGACAGCCCAAGTTCTGTTGCCCCACATCCTCTGGTGGTCCCTGTTCCTCGCTGGCTACCGGTACTGATCAGAACACCATCTGGGCAAGGCAATGGGACACACCGATGCCCTGAGCCGGCTGCCACTGCCATCCATGGATGCCAATCCTGCCCCTGCACCTGGAGTCCTGCTTCTCAAAGGCCTTCCAGATCCTCCTCTGCAAGCTGCCGATGTCGCTGCACACTCAGCCCATGACCCCATCGTCTCCTATGTTTTGGGCTGGGTGGTGTGGAGATGGCCCAAGGCCTCATCGGGACCAGAATTCATGGCTTTTACCACCCACAAGGACAAATTATCAGGCCTCAAGGGGTGCCTCCTATGGAGGGATCAAGTCGTGGTCCCCAACACCCTGAGACAACGGGTCCTCACAGCTCTACATGAAGCATACCCAGGCATTGTAAGAATGAAGGCACTGGCTTGGAGCTATGTGTGGTGGCCAGGGATCAACGCCAAGATTGAGTCTTGGGTCCGCAGATGCCAGACCTGCCAGGAAGTCCTGCCAAACCCACCAAGCGCACCACTGCAGCCTTGGGAGTTAACCAGGAGACCATGGTCCCAGCTCTACATCGATTTTGCCGGACCTTGTCAGGGACTGTTGTTCTTAGTGATGATTGATTTCTACTCAAATTGGCTGGAAATCAGCCCGGTATCTACCACCTCCACGAAGGCTGTTATGCAGTCCCTCTGCCAGATCTTTGCTACACACAGGCTGCTGGACATGATAGTCTCCAACAATGGGATGGCCTTCATGTCAGCGGAGTGCCAGGATTTCCTCCAGTGGAACCTGATCCGGCACATCCAATCTGCCCCTTTCCACCCCGTAACCAATGGACAGGCTGAGAGGATGGTGTGCACCGCAAAGGAAGCCCTCAGCCGGATCATGGATGGGGACTGGGAGTTCAGGCTAGCCCACTTCCTCCTGACACAGAGGATGACACCAAACCTCATCACCAGCCAGAGCCCCACAGAACTGTTAATGGGTCGGTGCCCCATGACCTTGCTGGATCGGCTGCACCCAGACCGAGCACCAGACTCAAGAAAGAGGATCGAACAGCATGACACTCCATGAGGGTTCTTCCCAGGGGACCTAGTATTCATCCAGAACTTCAGGACTGGACCACCCTGGATTGCCATCAGGGTTATCAGAGCAACAGGACCCATGTCGTATGAGGTCTCAACAGAAAATGGCCGGATCTTAAAGAAGCACCTCGACCAACTGAGGCGGTGACAACTTCCGGAGGTGGGAGAGCCACCCCCATCAGCAGTGGAACCCAGGGCATACACCCTAGAGACAAGAGCCCAGCCCAAAACCCTGAGCAAAGGGGAAGCCCCTCCAAGCGAATTGGCCCCAGCACCAACAGAGACAGAGGCACCGCAGCCACCTCCCCAGATGCCCCAACCACAGGTCACTGCCAGTCAACCAGAGGCCGTCACCAGTGACCCAGTGCCAGCCCCCGGCGTTCCCTCAGAGAGTGCCGACCCCCTGCCTATTTACAGGACTATGTCACATAGGTGGGGTCGAGACTATGGGGGGAGGTGTGTTATGTATGTGGGCCGCCACTAGGGGTCCACAGCTACAGTGTGAAGCTTCACTCCTTGGAACAATAGAACCTAGGATCCTAGTTTCCCCCAGCATGCACCAATAGCCACTTTGGCGCAAAATTCAACCCCCCCAATGGGACTGTAAGTGTGCCGGGGGTGCAGGGCTGTTTTGCAGTCTTGTTGCGAAGTACCAATAAACGCGTCACACCACATGTCATTGTCTGCGTCCTCCATGCAGTGAACCCAGTACTTTACAGACGTGCTTTGGAGAAGAAGGGAGAAGCTGATCAGAGCTACGAGGTGCACTGTTTTTCGCAACTGGCACCCATGGGTGAGTTCCTCAGCAAGCACTTTCTTCTTCCCCCAAAGCATCTCTGTTCTGAAGCAAAGAATGAGTCCAGGCAGGTGATTAGAGTCTTCCATCTGCATGAGCTCTAGAAAGCAGTTCTAGTTCCTGGATACCGAAATCTGACTGGCTCCTTGTCAGACTCGGACTGTAACTATGGTTTACCTGATCAGCGTATTGCAATGGATGGCCCCCATCTGCCTCATGTCTCCCTGTCCCCGTCCCCCCACTGGGAACCTGACACTCCTGTTCTCCCCTCCCCTTTTGCTGATACCGCCTTAAACAGAAAGAAAAAGGAAAGGAAAGGAAAGCAGGAGAGAGGCCACCCCCCTTCCTCCTCTCCCAGCTGGAGTGTGGGATTTCTGATTTAAACAAAAAAACAAAAAACAAGCACCTTCCTTATTCCTAGGCCTTGCTCCAATTGGCTGGATCCTGCCCTTGTTACCTCCAAGTATGACCATGGTGGGGTTTACTTGCATGTAAATATGCACAGCAGGACAGCAGCCTTAAATTCCCTCCTTCATTTCTTCTCCTTGATTCCCCCATCCCAAATCCATCTTGCATCCATCCCTTTCCATTTACCAGCACCAAATGCCCCCCACACAATTATCCTCAACAAGATCTAAAGGGTGCCAATTTTTTGTACTAGCTCCTACTCCTGTGTGTCTCACAGCAGTTTGGACTGCAGGAACAAGCCAGTAATAAGTATTTGCTTTTTTTGGTCAAAAGTCCCCTTGCTGATTTCTATAGCTCAGGCTGCCATTAAAGGCACAGCTGCAAACCAACCCTTTTTCTTGGTCAGTTGGCAACTTCATCTGGAACTCCCACTGCTTTTTAGACACTGGCCTTTTTCCTGTGATGCTCATTCTGAGCACCTACCTGGAAACTTTTCTTGCCTCTCCTGCATCACAATGTGAGGCTTAACAGCCCTGCCCCCTCCTTCATATTTTTCTCTGGGGCTTGTGATAATGGAGAAGTCCCCCGTCCCACCACCTCTTCCGTTGCCTCCAGCTAAAGGCTCATTGGCCAGAAGAAAATCCCACTCTTGTGGCAGAGAAACTTCTCTGTGCAGCTCAGGAAATGGGACAGGGAAAGGAGCAGACGGATGGTGGACTTTTTTCAAGGCAGGTCATGCAAGGAGGATGAGGACAGAGGAGGGACTGGCTGCAGCCCTGCAGATCATCCTGCGAGTGAGAAGGAGGGCCACATGCCTGCACAGGAAGGGGGCAGGCAGAGGAAACTGAACCAGCCCTCAGCATCCATCTCTCACTCTTGCTCTGTGTTGTGTTAGTGTGTGTGTGTGTGTGTAGGGGGGGAAGGGAAAGAGGGATGGCAGCAGAAAGAGCAGAGCAGAGGCATTCCACGGGAAGCTAAACTCGACCATGTCAGCTGTTGGAGAGCCCCAGCTAGGGCCCTAAAGCTAACATGGGCTCCCCAGTTTTTGTCCCCTCAGGCCCACTGTCTCAGCAGTCCTGAGCGAGGTGTGAAGAAATCCATTTCTGTATGGAGAACTGAGTAAAACATTCACCAGGTATTTTAAAAACTTTTTCTTTTTGGGCAGAGAGGAGGAAAGTCAGTTCAATTGTTTTCCAGCCCCAAGCCTCGGCCACCCTTTTTAGAATGCTAATTGCTCTAACAAGAGACGATGGGTACACCGGGGCATCTTGGGGTCTAGCCTGTCAGTAATGATTCTGTATTGTTTCACACTGTATCCATTGTGTTGTGTTCCCTATCTCGTCCCTGCTTTTGTGCTTGCGTAGGTATACTAGCAGTAACATGGGAGCAGCTTCCCTGCCGCTCGGTCTTATCACAGTGGCCTTGAGTGCAGGCTTTGGGCTATTCTTCTTTGTATGAGAATTTTCCAGTCCTGTGAAGACGAGGGGAGGAGGGAGCCGTCTCCCGCCCATTACGTAATTCTCCTGCCGGGAGTTTCCCGCGCGTGCACTTGCAGGTCATTTGCTAGTTGCAATTTTGCATCACACTATAAACATGCTTGAACCACTTGCATCGCCATTCCTGACAATAACCTCTATACTGTGGGTTTTAGCGCTGTATTCCAATAAAGCCCTTCTTACTCCTAAGAATGCTTGGATCTACTTGCTTTTGAACCTGACAGAAATTGTCAGGAATCCACCATCGTGTTCCATCCGGCCTACGCATCTCCTAGCCAGGATGAACGGCCCCAGAGGAGCGCCAGCGATGGTCCCGGTGACCATCACACCGGTGACTACAGTTCCAGTGACTACTGTTCCAGTGACTACGGTTCCTGTGACCACCGTGCCGGTAACGGTTTTACCAGTAACGATGGCTCCAGTGACTACGGCATTGGTCCCGTACTGTGCGGCGGGACCAGTCACCCCACCAGTGACCAGTACTTTGGGAGCGGCGTACACCCTCCCAATCTACAGTCCAGAGGGATCGATCCCAAGCCATGGCCCAATTCCGTGGGACAAATGGGTCACTCAACGGAAACCACAAGAATGGACTAGAAATTTATTGGACACTACCCAGACCACTTGGTCCCTACCAGGAAGCCAGAGCCGGGATAGCCTGATGGATCCCCGTGGAAGCTTTGGTCTACCCCAGGGACATACTCCATGTGGGCCAGTGAGGCCCAGCCCTAGTAAGGATGTGGATACACGAATGGATACTATTGAGGATGATACCCGAAGATTGATGTGGGGCATGGGCAAGCTGATGCAATCCCTGCCAGGGATGATGGACCAGGCGATTCGTACGCATTTGCTGAACCAGCCTGGACCTGCCCTGGGTCCTGGCCAACCCCCACCACCAGCACGCCCTCCACCTGGTCAGCCAATTCCCAGGCAACCAGTACCAGGAGGACCCGTGCCGGGGCAACAACCCCCAGGTCAACCCATCCCCGGGCAGCTGGTTCCGGGCGGACCTGTTCCAGGGGGACCAATCCCTGGACAGCCGGCTCCTGGTCAGCCTCCACTGGTTCCCCTGCCTCCGGTCCCGGCACCAGCACCCCAGCCACTGCCTGCTCCTGCACCAGCTCCGGGACCGGGGATGTTGCCTATCCTGCCAATGATTTTCCCCAGAGATATGTCGGAAATCACGTTTGACAGGGATCCCAAGAGCATCTCCTTTTTTATCCTGCAAGTCAGGAAGTTTGTGCAGCGGTGGGGCCACATCTTCCCCGATGAAGAAGAACAGGTGGAGTTTATTGCCTCTTGGTTCCGGGGTATTGCGACCAGCTGGTATGTAGTCTTGCATGACCTGGAGGCGGTGGAGCTAGGGAATGCAGATGACTTCATGTGGGCCTTGAGAAACCACTTTGAAGACCCGGCAGCTGTCCCGAAGGCAGAAGCCTTTCTCCGCACCTTCAAGCAAGGGAAGCTTGCCGTGAGGGAGTACTCCAGAGAGTTCCAAAGACATGCTGCGAAAATCAGAGACTGGACAGACCCGGTCTTGGCCCAGCAGTATTGGATGGGATTGGCAGTGGACATCCGCAATAATGTCCTCGGCTCAAAGGAGCCGCGTACCCTTCAAGGTTGGATGGAAGAAGCGGAGCGGGCCGAAAGCCGACTCCGCATCATGAAACTGGATATGTCCCTAGGGAATAACCGCCCGGCCACTTCCACGACCCAGACGAAGGGCAAACCAACCACCACCCAGAGTGGGCTCCGAGACCAACGCATGAGACAAGGGCTGTGCCTCAGATGTGGGGAGAAAGGGCATTTCACTGCCTCCTGCCCTAAGGAGGACTTCAACCGAGTCCCATCACGAGAGGAAGAGAGATGGCGCCCGGTGCCCCCACTGAGGAGAGGTACTGCCAAGCCGCGTAATCCCCGGGCTCTCTTTGCCAACCAAGAGCCTACGAATCCAATGTTTCTGGAAGAGGAAGAGGCTGAGATGCAGGGAAACAAACCGGTCCTGTTGTAAGTGGCGTAGCTCAACAGGACCCAAACCCCAAAGCGCCAAAAATGGTGAGCAATTATCCCTCTCTCTTCTTTGTGACTGATTATAATGAACCCGGCCATGATGACCCACATCCGGGTCCGAGGCCTCATTGACTCTGGGTGCGGGAGGGATTTGATAAACCCCTCTTTAGTTACGGGACTAGAAGCCGAGGTTACCAGATTGAAAGAACCCATCACGTTTACCCAGATGGATGGGACACCAATGAAGGAGCTTTGTCAGTTCAAAACTGTGCCCTTACGCGTGGGGGCGGGGGAGCATTGGGAGCTTCGCTTGTTTGTCATAGCCCCGCAAGCCAAGTTCCCATTGGTCCTGGGAAGCCCCTGGTTACATGGACATGATCCATACATTTTATAGGAGGATGGAGTTGTACGCTTCATCTCCCCAAAGTGTACTGAGCACAAATGGGATCCGGACTGGGGGACCCCTCCCAACAATGAACCCCCACGGGCCTGCTTGGCAGCAGAAGAAATTAATTGTATCCCTCCTGAGTACAGGGACTTGGCCCGGGTTTTCGAGGAGGAGGAGGCAGATGAACTGCCCCCCCACCGCAACTTGGACTGTACTATAGAGATCCTTCCTGGGAAGAAACTGCCAAGGGGGAAAATATATGCTATGAGCCCCATGGAGAAAGATGAATTATGTAGATTCATTGATAAAAACCTGGCCCGAGGTTTTATCCAACCAGCCTCGTCCCCCTTTGCAGCCCCAGTGCTGTTTTGCAAAAAGAAGGATGGGGGACTAAGACTTTGCACAGATTATCGAGGCCTTAATGCGGTCTCTGCAACCAATGCGTATCCTATGCCACTCATCAAAGATTTGCTTGCGGAAGTAGCTAAAGGAAAGATTTTTCCCAAGTTGGATCTGCGGGATGCCTACTTCAGAGTGCGCATAAAGCAGGGCAATGAGCATAAGACGGCCTTCAATACCCCACTGGGACAATTGGAATACCGAGTAATGCCCTTCGGATTACAGGGGGCCCCGGGGGTATTTGTGAACTTGATAAATGAGGTGCTGCACCCCTTGTTGTTCAAAGGGGTGGTTGTTTACTTGGATGATATCTTGGTGTACTCCCCAGACCTGGAAACTCACACTGCGTTGCTACGAGAGGTCCTTACTCGATTGTTAAAGCACAAATTGTTTGTAAAACTCTCAAAGTGTGAGTTTCACCAAACACGCATTGATTTCCTGGGCTACCGCATCTCCCCGGATGGGTTAGAGATGGACCCCAGGTAGGTCCATGATGTATTGAAGTGGGAACCCCTAAAAACCAGGCGACAGCTCCAGAGTTTCCTAGGCTTCGCTAATTTCTATCGCCAATTCCTACCCCACTTTGCCCAGGTTGCGCTCCCACTCATGGACCTTCTAAAGACTAAAGGGAGGGGGGCTAAGGCTTCCCAACCCGGGGATTGCCTAGATTGGACCCCTCTTTGCCAACAAGCCTTTGACCAACTCAAGAAATTATTCGCAACTGAACCGGTGCTTGCCCACCCTGATGAGACAAAGAAATTTATTGTCCAAGTTGACGCATCAGACACTGCAATGGGGGAGCGATCCTCCAAGAGGATGCACAAGGGCACCTCCACCCACTGGCCTATGTGTCTCAAAAGTTTAATGAGACGGAAAGATTCTGGCCCATTTGGGACAAGGAGGCAGCCTCCATACGTCTAGCACTAGCTACCTGGCGTCATTGGCTGGAAGGAGCCCGAGTTTCTTTCAAGATCTGGACTGACCATAAAACCTCGAGGTACTTCGAAAGCCCCGGGTCCTCAATGCCAAACAATTCAGATGGGCTGAGTTCTTTTCTAAATTCCAGTTTACTCTGCACCATTTCCCTGGCAAATCCAACCACTTGGCCGATGCTCTTTCTCGCCTACCCCAACATGCTAGCGAGAAACTAGAGGTACGGGAGTCATTGTTCATCCCATCCCAACTAACTGGGGCAGTAGTAACTCACAAACAAAGCCAAAAAACTTCGGTTCCTCACCCCTCCCCTGAGCCCTGGGAAAAAAGATTTGCCCAAGCCATCACTGAACAAGAAAAGGAAATGTTACAAGCCCAGGGAGACCTGGTGCATAAATCTAACGATTGTTGGTATAAAGGAAACAAACTTTTCGTGCCTGAAAGTGTCCGGTCAGAGGTCTTACAAGCAGTCCATGACCTAAAACCAGCCGGACATTTCGGCTATGTGAAATCATTGCACCTCTTACAGCGCAGCTTTTGGTGGCCCCATTTAAAGAAAGACTTATCCATGTACATACAATCCTGCCAGGTTTGCAGCAGGTGTAAAACCAGGGCGGGGAAGCCCCCGGGTCTCTTACAGCCTTTATCGACCCCTGGTGGCCCATGGGAGGTCATTTCTATGGACTTTATCACAGACCTACCTCCCAGCAAAAACATGACGGTTGTGTGGGTAGTCATTGATCTGTTTTCAAAGCAAGCCCACTTCATTCCTTTCCCTGGCTTACCAACCGCCAAAGGATTAGCCAAAGCCTTCATGCACCACATTGTTAGACTCCACGCTTTGCCAATCAAAATAATTTCCGACCACGGGGCTCAGTTCGTTTCTAAATTATGGACTGAGTTGATGAGTCTCATGGGTATAGAACGAGCCCTAAGCAGTGCCTACCATCCAGAAACGGACGGCCAAACGGAGAGGGTTAATCAAACCCTAGAACAATACTTGCGTTGTTTCACTAACTATCAGCAAGACAATTGGGTAGAATTGCTTCCCTTGCCCGAGTTTGCCTACAATAACTCCTGGCATGCTTCAACTGGAATGTCTCCATTCAAGGCAGCTCTGGGCTATGATAGCCTCCCTCTTCCATTCCTGTCAAATGAAACTACAGAGGGAAAAGCTATGGACTGGTGTAAATCTTTCCGCGACTCCTGGCCGATGATTTCTGCAGCGTTAGATGCTGCCAAAGCCCAGTACAAGAAACAGGCTGATAAAAAGAGGGCAGTGGGTTGGGACCTTCAGCCTGGTGACTATGTGTACTTGTCCACAAAAAATCTGCGCCTCCCCCAAACTTCTAAGAAATTACCATGGAAGTACATCGGCCCTTTCCGAATCCTGCGTTGTATAAATAATGTCACTGTGCAACTTGACTTGCCTAAATCGCTTAAAAACATTCATCCCATCTTCCATTTCAGCCTTCCCAAACCGGTGCACCCTCCAAGTAAGTGGCGCCCGGAACCTACCGTGATACCCCCCTTGATGGTTGATGGCGAGGAACACTTTGAACTGGCTGACATTCTGGACTCTAAAATACTCCGTGGCCAATTGTAATATCTGGTCGAATGGGTCCACTTTGGGCCCCAACATCGTGAATGGGTGAAAGTCTCCGACATACAAGCACCAGATTTAATCCGAGAGTTTCACACCCGATTCCCGGGCAAACTGGGCGGCCCTCTCTTCTCCCCTCCCTAGGCGGATGGGGGATATTTTGGGGAAGGCAGAATGTCAGTAATGATTCTGTATTGTTTCACACTGTTTCCATTGTGTTGTGTTCCCTATCTCGTCCCTGCTTTTGCGCTTGCATAGGTATGCTAGCAGTAACGTGGGAGCTTCTTCCCTGCCGCTCGGTCTTATCACGGTGGCCTTGAGTGCAGGCTTTGGGCTATTCTTCTTTGTATGAGAATTTTCCAGTCCTGTGAAGATGAGGGGAGGAGGGAGCCGTCTCCCGCCCATTAAGTAATTCTCCCACCGGGAGTTTCCCATGCGCACGCTTGCAGGTCATTTGCTAGTCGCAATTTTGCATCACACTATAAACATGCTTGGGCCGCTTGTTTCGCCATTCCTGACAATAACCTCTATACTGTGGGTTTTAGCACTGTATTCCAATAAAGCCCTGTGGCTGTGGTCTCACACACTAAATAATCCACTTCCAATCCACTTTCAGTGCACTTTCCAACTGGACTTTACTGTGTGAACTGGCAAAATCCAGTTGGAAGGTGCATGGAAAGTGGATCGAAAGTGGATTATGTAGTGTGTGTGACCTCAGCCTTGTGTAGGTGCTGGAAGACAACGCCATCCGCAGATGTGCCTCCTTTGTCTGCATGATGAAAACAAGTTTTCTTTCCCCCATTAAGCAGATGAGTCTGCTTTCTTGTTTTGTTTTGGACTAGTAGAAATATTTTTAAAGTCTTTTTGCAATTTAATACTGTTTGAAAGAGACCAATCTCATTTAATTTAAATAAATTATTTATTTATATCATAGAATCATAGAGCTGGAAGGGGCCATACAGACCATCTAGTCCAACCTGCTGCCCAATGCAGGACCAGCCTAAAGCATCTCTGACAAATATTTCTCCAGCCTCTTCCCAGGTAACAATTATTATTGGATTAACTGTAAGAGAAAGCCAAGTTATTTGTGTTTGTTTTGGATCAGGAACATGGGGGTGGATCAGGAACATGGGGGTGGGATTTTTGTCCGTGGTAGCTCTTGGAAGCCCTGGAGGGAACCTCCACATCACAAGGTTTCAAGCTTCTGAATGCTGGTGCAAGGTGAATGTCTTGGCCCCTGTGCCTTGTCCATGGACTGTCTAGAGAGACTAGTTAGCTATCATGTGAAACAGGATGCTGGGCCAGAGAGACCACTGGTTTGATCCAGCAGGGCTCTTCTTATGTTCTTGTGGCAGATGTTAATTAACAAGAGACTCATGGCTATGGGTATGTGTTCTGCGCTCTGGTAGATGGGATGCTGGTCTAGCTACAGCTCCCAGGTCCCTTGTTACTGCCTCCACCTCTTCTGTTGGGGAAAGGGTGGGATCCTTTCCAAGCATTCAGATGCAGAGCACTTTATTTCCCAAAGGAAGGTTGCAATAGGAGTACAGGATAGTGAGCAAGTAGTGAAATGAAGCACTCAGCTGCAAGGTATTTTCTGACACTCTCCCTTCCATTCATTATCTTGTCTTCCTCCTGGGAAAGAAAGAACCCTGCAGGCCAGTTGCTGGGGCAGAAGGGGCCAGACAATTCCTTCCCCTGGTAGAATGAGGGAAGAGGAGATGGAAGCAACTGCGTGGCTGGTCAGTAGCAGTAGCCCACAGTAACCATTGTGCCACATCTTCAACTGTACTTAATTTCTGTAGCTATTGATCCATGCAAACTTTTTTTGTTATTATTTCCCCCATTTGCATGCTCTTTCCCCCATCGTCTCTCCTTCTCTCCTTCTTTCCTCCCACCCTCCCGCCATCTTTGTCTTATTTTGCTGCCATCCTTAAGGGAAATTGCTGATTTACTCCAACATTCTCAGCATTTGTCACAGACTGTGCTGTTGTCCCACATTCACTGCTTTTGCTAGAGAAACTTAAATTGTAAATGGCTGAGATAGGAAAGCAGCACCTTTGTTCATGACAGCTATGCACTTATCTGTGACACAATTATCAGCTTGCCAGGAATTAGCCAGTAGGAAATAGGAAAACACAAGGTTTGTATCAGCCAATGGGCAGCTGGGTCAGCTGTCCCAGCCCTGGGACACTGTCAGGGGTCCCAATCAAATCACTCAACAATGATTCTTCATGACATTCAGTTTATTGAGGTTTGCAGTAGACACTATGAGCTCTCGTGCCAGGAATGGTGGGTTCAGACACAGCAAGAAAAGAAATACCCCCTTCAAACAGGACCCCCTGATACACTGAGGCCAATAAGCAGGCACCTAGGTGTGCGGGCAAAATAATGGTTTCATATTCTCAGGAGAGATGAGCAGGAAGGCAAGAGCAGGCAGAGCAGAGGTTCAAGGCCACTGGCCAATAAGCCAGAGAAGCAGAGAGAGAGCAAGCAGCCCCCACATTCCAATTCATGGCAGCTAGCTGATAAAACCTTCTAACAAAGTACCTGATTGGCATCTTTATTATAAAGCAGCAACCTTGACTTGGATGAAAGAATGGATTACACTGGAAAACCAAAGACTGTTAGAAGGTTATGATTTGAAACTAGGTTGGCACACTTTTGTATGGTATGAGAAAAGTGATATCCATAAATACTTTAAACAACATATGATAAGAGCAGCATTATTAAAGGTTTTGGAAGAAACTAAAAGATTGTTTTATACAAGAATTCTGAAATGGGTTTCACCACTAGAAGCCTTTACAAATCCCACTTTATTTATCAAAGATCAGCTATGGAGATATGAAGATCTTCTAGATATGAAAAATAATTTAAATTCACAAGACATTCTTCAAAGGCAGGGTATTTGCCTGAATTGGTGGGCAAGGGTGCAACTTGATTCCAGGTATGCTAAAGATAAACAAACTGGCTTTCTTGATAAACCTGTAGAATTGGATAAAATCTTATTATATGTAGATGAAAAAGTTATAAAATTGTTTTATACACTGTAATTAGATATGAAAATGCAAGATGAAGTAGTAAAAATCTCAGTGGCGAAATGGGCACAGAATGTGGGGCATAATATAGAGTTGGATCAATGGCCCAAGGTGTGGAAAAGGAATATTAAATATACAAAAGCAACATCTTATAAAGAAAATATATATAAAATGTTTTATAGATGGCACATAACACCAGAGAAGTTAGCAAAAATGTATCCTAACATGTCAAATGTATGCTGGAAATGCAAACAAAATGTTGGTTCTTTTTATCATGTGTGGTGGATGTGTAAGGTTACAAAGAAATATTGGATCTGGATGCATAGATATTGCAAAAAATGTTAGAAATAACTATACCATTTATACAAGAATTGTTTTTATTGAATATTTTTCCAGAGTCTTTTAAAAAGTTAGATGTTTATATGATCATACATATTATAACTTCTGCCAGGATCCTATATGCAAAGTATTGGAAGAAATAAGTCCCATCAAAAGAAGAAATTATTTACAAACTGTTAGAGACAGCAGAAATGGACAAATTAACTCTACAACTTCAAGATAAAAAAGAGGAACCTTTTGAGGAAAAATGGTCAAGATTATATAAATAGATTGAAAAATATTTGCACAGAACTTAAATTTAATGATTAAACTATTTCCTTTTGGAGTTTAAATTTTTTAAATGGTACAGGTGAAGAAATGAATGATTCTTATATGTAAAATGTTACCTGATATATTGAGTATATGCTCCATGTTTGTTGTAGGGTAATTTTCTGTCTTTTCTGTTTTCATTTCGTATGTGTGTTTTTTGCTTTCCCTTTTCTTTTGGAAAATTAAAAAACAAACAAACAAACAATCTGTCAGTTTCCTGGTTAAATCAGTTCTCAATGCCAGCCAGTTTGTAGAAAGCTAACTTTATTAAGACAGTTGATAGATACCATCCTGGACACATCTATTGTTAGGACTGAAGTTAAACGTGCGAAGGTTGTAGATATAGTAGATTCAAGTAAGGCACTAAAAGATCAGGACCCAAGCACCCTAAGGCATTTGCCCACCAGAACTAACCGTCAGCTCCCCTCCCTTTCCTCCCTAGGCATGTAGCCTTTACATAGTAAGGAAAACAGGATCACAAACATTTGAGAAGCCAGGACATTTGGCATCACTAAGGTGACAAGCCCCGGGCACATCAAAGGGGGGAGGAGCCTCCTCTCCCGATGACAGGTGAGCTGTAAAATGCAAAATGCACAGCGAATCTGACAATGACAAACTCTGGGATCAATTTGTAATGACTAAGATATCAGACACAATTAACAGAACACAAACAACAACAATAGTCTACTCCAAATTTGTGAAAACGTGGGTCCCAGTATTAAACTTTATGTCAACTCTTGACTTACTCCCCTCAAACCACCTCTACCACAAATGATTATTCTTATAAAAAATCATAACAAACCACAAATAAGAAACTCCAAGGACCAACATGTTTTAAAACCCCCCAAAATACACTAAGCATCCAAAACTAAAACCATCAAAACACCAAAGAAACATGAACATCAATAATCTTAAGTGGCTCAATCCATTTATCTAGATACTCTATATAAGTAGTTAAAACATTGTCATGGTCATGGTTATGGATCTAATGTTGTTAGGTTACATATGGTTATGTTATTTGTGACTCTGGTTTTGATTGTTATGTTATAAATTGTATGTTATATTTCAGCAAAATAAATAAAAGAAGAGAAGACACTTGTCCCAGCTGTGGCTGGTGAGGTGGCAGAAGGAAGGGGAAAATAGAGGGAAGCGAACCACATCTATTTCCTTCTGCTTAGCTATTAGATGGGGCTGTCTTTGCAGTGGGCAGTATGGGAGGAGAGCTACATGGCAACAGGTATGATTTCCTCCACCCCTGACTTATGTTGATATGGAGCTATGCAGTGGCAGCTAAGGTAGAAAAGCACCTCCTCCTATTCCATGTTTTCTGGGTTCCAAAGGTCTGGAAAGTGCTTCCATAGCCAGTTACAGAGTTGCCAACTCTGGGTTGGGAAATAGCTGTAGATTTGAGGGGTAGAGCCTGGGGAGGGCAGGGTTTGGGGTGGGGAGGGACCTCAGCAGGGTATAATGCCATGGAGTCCACTGGCCAAAGCAGCCATTTTCTCTGGGAGAACTGATCTTGGTCATCTGGAGATCAGTTGTCATAGTTGGGAAACTTTCTGTAGGGGAAATGATGTGCTGTGGCTGGTGAACACAGTGATTTCTGGGAGATCTCTAGGCCCCACAGGGAGATTGGCAACCTCAGTGAACATTTAAGGAAGATTGGGAGATGTATTTTACCTCAGGACACATTCAATGACTCCCAACAGCAACAGCAAACTGTTTAGAATGTTGGAGGCAAAGGCCAATCAGGCTGCATATGCAAACAACCTCTGTGTTTTGACTGGCTACCGGGGTGATGATGGATGACATGCAGAATGGAGTGAGGCCTAATCAGCCAGCATATGTAAATGACCTTGAAAGGCTGGCCCAATCAGGTAGAAGATGAGTCATCCAGACCACAGCTAGCCTTTGATATATATCTAGATGGTGAAAACCAAGGCTGACTGTGAAGAGCTCAAAGAGGACCTGCACAAGCTGGGTAAGTGGGCGACAATGCAGCAAAGGAAGTTCAATTGATTGGTAAGTGTAAGGTGATGCACATTGGTTGGTAAGTGTAAGGTGATGCACACTGAGTCAAAAAATCCCAGCTTCAAGTATAGGCTAATAAGGTCTGAACTTGCTGAGACTGAGAGGGGAAAATATCTTGCATTTGTAGTGGATTGCTCAATGAAAGTGTTGACCCAGTGCCCTGCAGCAGTGAAAAAGGCAAACTCCGTTTTAGGGATTATTAGGAAATGGATTGAGAATAAAATGGCCAATATCGTAATGCCCCTGGACAGATCTGTGATGCAGCCTCATTTGGAACAGTGTGTACAACTCTGATCACTGTATCTCCAAAAGGATATTGCAGAGCTGGAAAAGGTACAGAGGGGGGCGACTGAGACCATTAGGGGGTTGGAGCACCTTTTATTTATTTTATACACACACAATCTAAAATACATACACTATACACAACATCCACATAAAACAACACACAACACCAACCAACATCCTATTCTAACATTAAACATATACGGGGTGTGTATGTGTGTGTTAACCACCTCGGTTTATTCTTACATCCATTTCTACAAGTCTTTTGCTGAAAGCTTTCCTAATACTAACTATGGCTTTCTTTTTAACTCAGATTATTTTATTATCTCTAAAGTCAATCAACTATCTGAACTATCTTTACTTGATTATCTTATACTATTCATAGAAACGACCCCATGTGTTTAGAAAGGTATCCTCTGGTTGACCTCTTAGAATCAATGTCAGTTTATCCATTTCAGCTGCCTCCAATATCTTCGCAATATATTCTTCCCTCCTTGGCATTTGGGGGGATCTCCAATAACATGCATATACAATCCTGGCCACCGTGGTTAGATATATTAGCAAGTATCGATCTTCCCAGGTCAGGTCTTTCGGTAGTATGCCCAATAACAAGACTTCTGATTTAAAAGGGATTACCTTCCCTACAATTTTTTTAAATTATTTCATGTACCCAAGTCTAGTACTTTTTACTAATATCACAGCTCCACCACATATGGAAGCCCACCTTGTTTTCACATTTCCAACACTGATTAGAGCATTTCTTATCATATTTTGCGATTTTCTCAGGTGTAACATACCATCTATAAAACATTTTATATATGTTTTCTTTATATGTCACCACTTTAGTTATTTTAATATTCTTACACCATATCTGTTCCCATTGTTCCAAATCAATAGTATAGCCTAAGTTCTGAGCCCATTGGATCATATTATTTTTAACAATTTCATCAGACATTACTTCTTTCAACAATATGACATACATTTTTTTTTATAAACTTCCCCTCTGTCATCAAAACCTTGTCCATTTCACTGAGGTTCTCACAAATTCCATCCTTTTTATCTTTAGCAAATTGTGACTCTATCTGTGTTTGTTGCCACCATGACAGATCTTCATCTAATTTGAGGTTACCCCTTCAATCTATTATATCTAAGTATCTCCTTGGCATCTCCTCCTCATACGACTTGGGGAAAGTGAATGCTTCCAGTGGTGCATTTAACTTAGATTTCTTTCTAAACCAGCTCTTTTGTATCACTAACCATACTTTTATTAAGGCTGCTCGCAACCAATGCTCTTTAAAATATTTATGAGATATAACTTTCTCATACCATAAAAAAGCATGCCAACCCAACATTAGATCATGACCTTCCAATTTTAATATTCTTTTATCTTCCAGCATAATTCATTCTCTAATCCAGGCCAAGGCTGCCACTCTATAATATGGAATCCAATTTGAAAGTCCAAGACCGCCTCTTTCCTTCAGATCTTGCAAAGCCTTTAATCTAATTCTTTTTTTTTTTGGTAAATACAATTTATTATTGGATATATCACATGTTCATACATTTTAAACCTACCTACATATCCATTTTTCTAATTTCCCTTCTCCCCCCCTCAAACAAGGCTTCCCGCACTGCTCCAACCCCATTAGTGTCTCTCTTGTTCTGTTACAATTACTTCTAAACTTATTTTCTCTTACAAACGGTAACAATTCAAAAATCTAATTCTATTTCATTTTCTTCTTAATAACTATCAAAGCAAATCAAACCACGTTTAATGTCCCAATTTTTCAACAAGTATTTTTGAAAGTCTTTCCAGTCTTCAAAGAAAGTTTCATCTTCTTCGTTGTTTAACTTTCTTGTTAGTTTGTCCATTTCTGCCAAAAACAACGTCTTTTTAATCCATTCCCATGTTTCAGGTACTTTATCTTGTTTCCAACATTGAGCAAAAACCAGTCTAGCTGCTGTGATCAAGTACCATAGTAGTGTTCTCTTGGCTACATTTATTTCTTCCATTTTAAGACATAACAATAACATCTGTGGGTCTTTCTTAAAAGTACATTTCAAAATTTTTTGTATCTCATTGTGGATCTCAGTCCAATACTTTACTGCTTTATCACATGTCCACCACATATGGTAAAAAGACCCTTCATGTTTTTTACATTTCCAACATTTGTTGGACATACTTTCATTTATAATAGCAATTTTTTTAGGCGTCATATACCATCTGTACATCATTTTATAACAATTCTCTTTAACATTTACACAAGTTGAAATTTTCATTGACTTTTTCCACAAATATTCCCAAGATGTCATTAATATCTCATTATTAACATTTACAGCCCATTTTATCATTTGCTCTTTAACAGTTTCATCCTCAGTGTACCATTTCAATAAAACCTTGTACAGTTTAGAAATCATTTTTTTACCTTTCTCAAGCCATACAGTTTCAATTTCAATGTTCTTTTCTCTGAAACCATGTTCTCTATTATCGGTCTTAAATAAATCATAAATCTGTCTGTATTTCAACCAATCATATTCAAATTCAAGATCAAATCTATCTTGTAACACAAAATTTTTCCCTTCTAATTTTAAAAGATTTTTGTAAGGTAGCCAATCTAACCCTTGATTTCTTGAATGTGGGTTAATCACTTCAGCTGGTACTATCCAAAGTGGTCTTTCTTCTGAGAAGAATTTTCTATATTTCATCCATGTCTCGAACAGTGATTGCCTTACAAAGTGGTGTTTAAAAAATTTGTCCATTTTTACTTTTCCATACCATAAATATGCATGCCATCCAAATTTGTTATCATGCCCTTCTAAAGCCAATAACTTCTTATTCTCAAGATTAATCCACTGTTCCAACCATGTTAAACAGACAGCATCATAATACAGTCTTAGATTTGGTAGTTGTAGGCCTCCTCTCTCTCTTGCGTCACATAAAATTTTCATTTTAATCCTTGGCTTTCTTCCTGCCCATACGAATTTGGATAATTCTTTCTGCCACGAATCCAATACTTTCCTTTGTTTTAGTATTGGAATGGTCTGAAATAAAAACATCAAACGTGGTAAAATATTCATTTTTACAGTTGCGATTCTTCCCATCAATGATAAATTCAAAGTGTCCCATTTCTTCATATCTTGCTGAATCCTGTGCCACACCTTTTCATAATTGTTTTTAAACAGATCAATATTTTTCATAGTTAATTCAATTCCAAGATATTTAGTCTTTGTAACTACATCACATTGGATTTTCTCTTGAAGTTCTATTTGTCTTTGCTTCGTCATGTTTTTACACATCACCTTAGTTTTATTTTTATTAACGTAAAAACCCGCAACTGAGCCAAATTCTTCAATTTTCTCCATCAGATGTGGTATTTTCTCAATAGGATCCTGAATCATAAACATCACATCATCTGCAAATGCCCTATATTTGTATACAAATCCTTTCACTGAAAGACCTTCAATACTATTATCTTTTCTTATTGCTGTCAATAATATTTCCAACATCCAAATAAACAGCAACGGGGATAACGGGCAGCCTTGACGTGTTCCCTTTTGAACTTGGAAAAAATCCGTCCTTTCTTTATTTATGTTCAAAGCCGCTTTTTGTTCTGAGTATATTGCCACAATCATGTTTAAAAAGAACTGTCCAATGTCTAATTTTTCAATAACTTGCAGCATAAACTCCCAATTTAAGTTGTCAAAAGCTTTTTCCGCATCTAGGAAGAGGAATCCAACTTCTTTTTCAGGATGCTTGTCATAGTATTCAATTGCGTCTATCACCACTCTTAAATTGTCTCTGATTTGTCTGTTTGGTAAAAATCCAGCTTGTTCTTCCGCTATAGTATCCTTCAGATATTTTTTCAATCTCTCCGAAATTATTTTTGCAAATAATTTGTAATCATTATTTAATAGCGATATTGGTCTATAATTCTTTACTTGAGTCAAATCCAAACCTTCTTTAGGTATCAATGAAATATTTGCTTCTTTCCATGAATCTGGGATCCGTTTGGTCTTTCTTATCTCATTCGACAGAAGTACTAAAATGGGGGTTAGCTCCTCTTTAAATTTCTTATAGAACTTTTCTGTGAAGCCATCTGGTCCTGGAGCTTTGCCCAACTTTGCATCTTCTATCGCCATTGTCACTTCTTCTTTCGTTACTAAACCATTTAATGATTCCTTAATTTGTTTTCCCAGCTCTGGAACTTCAATAGTCTCCAAATATTTCTTAATTCTCTGTTGATCAATTCCTTTCTTTTTGAATAATTTGGCGTAATATTTGAAGAAAGCTCTTTTTATACCATTCAAATTCATAACATCCTTTCCATCTTCAATAATCTTAGATATAAAATTCCTTTCTTTTCTATTTTTCAATTGCCACGCTAAAAACTTTCCTGGTTTGTTTGCACCCTCAAATGCTTTTTGCTGTAATTTCTTCAAATTCCAATATAATTCTCTGTTTAATAAAACATTCAGCTGATCTTGCAGAAAGTGGATCTCTTTAATAATCTTTTTCTTCCCTGGTCTTTTCTTTAATTCCTTTTCTTTTTGTCGAATTTTTTCATGAAGGTCTTTCTGTTGTTGGATCTTTTGCTTTTTATCCTTGGAGTTCAGAGAGATAAGCATACCTCTCATTACCGCTTTGTACGCATCCCATACAACTTGTATATCCGTACCTTTATTTAAATTCAATTCAAAAAAACTTTTCGTTTCTTTTTTTAAAGTTTCATTGATTAGTTTTTGATCTAATAAGTCCTCATTAATTCTCCAATATAGTTGTTTAGCTTTTTCTTTAGATATCCAGAGTAAGGGATTGTGATCCGAATTAATTTTCGGTAAAATTTGTATTTTATAAGTTTTTTGCGCCATCTCCTCTGACATCCAAATCATGTCAATTCGGGAGAAGGAATTATGTCTATTAGAGTAAAAAGTGTAGTCCTTAGTCTTGGGATTCCACTTCCTCCAAACGTCTTCCAGTTTCTCTTGCTTCATCAATTGAAAAATTTTTTTTGGTAACTTGCCAATTGTCTCTCCACTTGCTTTGGATTTTCTGTCCAATATGTTGTTCACTGTACCATTAAAGTCTCCAGCTAGGACTATTTGATCATAATTTAAACAGTCCAACTCTTTAGTCAAGTCATTGAAGAAAGTCTCTTTTGCACCATTGGGTGCATATATATTTACAAGCAATGTCTTTTTTCTGTTCATCAATATTTCCACGCCAACATATCTTCCTTCTTTATCTGAGAAGATTTTTTTAGGATCCAATTCTTTTGAAACATAAATCACTGTTCCTTTTTTCTTATTAGTTGCCGAGGAATGAAATTCTTCTCCCAATTTTTTATTAATCAAGTATTTATTATCTTGTTTTCTTATATGTGTTTCTTGTAAACAAATTATGTTACATTTTTGTTTCTCCAGCCAATGATTCACTAATCTTCTTTTACTTGGTGAATTTAGTCCGTTTACGTTCCAAGATAAAAATTTGTAATCCATAATTGTGTTGAATTAAATATCTTTAAAATCATCAAAATTGTTCTCTTTAAATCTGTATAAGTCTCCTTCAGATTTAAGAGTAGATCTCACCGAATTGTACACGAATGAAAGTCCATATGGAATCTCCCATCTGAACCTAATATTCATTTCTTTTAGTTTGTCTGTCAATTTCTTGAATTTCTTTCTGTCTTGTAAAATCGATCTCAGAATTTCTCTCAGAATTATTATTTTTTTTCCATTAATTTCCAACGGTTGTGAGAATTGTTTCTTGAAAACATCTTCCTTCATTTTTGTTGTCACAAATTGAACAATCACATCTCTGGGTAATTGCTTTCTCTTGGCATAAGCTGAGTTTACTCTGTAAATCAAGTCAAAGTCTGGATCCAAATCTCCAACATCTTCCCCTACATAAGTTGTCAATGTATTGATTACTAGAGCTCGTAAGTCCTGATCTTCCTCCTCTTCTATCCCTCTCAATCTCAGATGATTCTGAGTAGCTCTATATTCCATCATAGACTCCAGCCTTGTATTTTCTAACAGGGATTTTTTAACCTTCTGTTCCATTTCTTCAGATTTTGTCACCAGACTTTTGACCTCTTTCTTGACTTCTTCTGTATCTTTTTTAATCCCTGACACTTCTGTTAGTACCAGTTCTTTCAGTTCTTCCATATTTTTTTTCTGTACTTGGACTTGCACTTGTTCTATTTGCTCCAGTTGTATTTGCAGCTGTTGTTGCAATTGTTGTTGCAGCTGTGATTCTATTTGTTTTCCAAGATTCTGCACCACTTCGGTCATCCGTTTTTCCATCGCTTCCATAGCCGCTTGCCACTCTTTTTTTTCCTTTGCAGTCATTCTTGGACTAGGTGATGACGCAGCTCTGGGTCTTGACCTCAAATCTGTTTTGGAAGCGACTTCAGTACTAATCAATCTTTATATTAGCAATCTTCAAGCCAAGTCGCCACCTTTATAACTTGTATCAGCGCTTTTTCGGCTTAAAAATAACTTTTTAAAATTTAGTCCTCCTCAAAATGTCGGGCGCAATTTCTCTATGGTTTTCCGGCTAGAGTAGGCTCCTTCCAAACTTCCTGTTTATCTGTCCGTCTCTGTAATCCAACTTCCGGTAAAGGTGGTGTCACACAATCAGACGTCCGTCTGTTTCCGGCACAGCAACCTCTAAAACGTCCACTCTAGCCTACTTCCTGTATCATAGAGTCACAGTTAGTTTTGTTTCTGCTACGTAAAGTTTAGACTTGATTGACCACAGGAATGCAAAACAAAGTCACTTTTCAGCCGTTTTCTATAAAGGAAAGCTTTCAATTTACTTTTAAATCAAGTGGAATAGTTCATTAAAGGTTTCTACGCTTATCCGTACGTTTCAATTTCGCGTTCTTCTTTAAACCGGTAAGCGCTTGTTCGTTTGTTACCTTGCTTGTAATCTCGGGGTTTCGCGGTGCTTCTTCTGTAATCGATGTTAAACTTGATGTTAAAGAGGTCGGTAGATGACGAATTTATGCTGAATTCTCAGCCCAGCTGGTATCTGTAGTGCTGATTTGCAACTGCCCTCTTCATGGAAGGAGATCAAAGTGTAAACAAGCTTCCTCCGAAGCTTATCCACACCGATCTCAACTCCCCCTCAGGCTTGGCTGCTTGCTTGCCTGGGGAGTGCTGCGCTGGGCCAAATAAAGCCCAGACTGTCGTTAGATACCGCAGTACACTCTGCACAACTCGCAAAGTGTGTCAATTCGCCATTTTACTCCGACCGGAAGCCTTCCTTTAATCTAATTCTTGATCTTTTCCCTTGCCATATAAAACTCTTTACCAGTCCATCTAATTCTTTAAAGATTCCCATATTTTGTAAAACTGGGATTGTTTGAAATAAAAAGATCCACCTTGGGAGTATATTCATCTTAACTAAAGCTATTCATCCCATCAAAGATATTTGTAAATTCTTCCATCTTTCTAGGTCTTGTTTTGTTATTTTCAATAATTCTTTGTAATTATCTTGCATCAATGAACTGCACTTATTTGTTAAGTTAATCCCCAGATATTTCACCTTATCGCTGATTTGGTAGCCCGAAATCTCTTGTAGCTCTTCTTTGTTCTTCATATTTTTGGTAATCATTTTTGTCTTCTGTTGATTTATATTCAACCCTGCCACCAAGCCATAATCCACCAGCATCTTATTTAAAAATGGAATCAAAGGTAGCGGGTCTCCAAATATAAACACAAGGTCATCTGCAAATGCTAGTAGTTTAAATTCTTTTCCACTCACTTCCAATCCTTTTATTTCAGAGGATCTTCTTATCTCTTCGTTTAATATCTCCAATGCAAAAATATATAATAGAGGTGATAGCGGACATCCCTGTCTTGTCCCTTTTTGTATTTCAAATACTTTCGTACGTACTCTCGCCATTAATCAGTACTGAGGCAGTTTGTTTCTTGTAGATAGCCCAAATCATTGGAATAAAGTCTACTCCTGCATCCGCCTTCTGAAGAGCTTCCAAAATGAAGTCCCAGCTCAAGTTATCGAATACTTTTTCAGTGTTTAAAAAAAATAATGCCATCTCTTTTTCCAGATGAGTTTCATAATATTCTGTCACATTTAGGACACATCTTAAATTTTTCTTTATTTGTCTGTTGGGCAGAAAACCCGCTTGATCCTTATGTATCTTCTTTGCCAAAATTCTTTTAAGTCTTCCAGCAATAATTGAGGCAAAGATCTTATAATCTACATTGAGTAGCGAAATTGGCCTATAATTTTTAATTTCATTCCCATCTGTGCTTGGTTTATGTATCAAAGAGATCTTTGCCTCTTTCCATGATTCAGGAACTTCTTCTCCTTCCATTATCTTTTTACAAATCTCATGTAATTGGATCAATACCTGTTCTTCAAAAGCTATTTAGAATTCTTTGGGTAATCCATCCAGTCCCGGTGTTTTGCCTTTATTTTGTCGCTTAATTGATTCCACCATCTCCATCATTGTGATAGGCTGATTGAGAGTTTTCTTTTGATCCTCTGTAAACTTTATAGTTTGATGTTTTTCCAAATATTGTATTATTTGTTCTTTGTTTACATCTTTCCTTCTATACAATTCTTTATAATAGTTTTCTCCTTTTTTTTGGGGTCTTGTATTTTATTAATTTCTTCCCCGTTTAGGAAATTAAAGTGATCAAATTTAATGAAATGGAGCATAAATTCTTTACAAAATGGTACAAAACACCAGCGCAAATAGCAAATATGATCCCAGGAATGAGCCCTAGGTGTTGGCATTGTAAACAAGCTAAAGATGGGAATGCCCAGAGGTCAAGGCCTTTTGGACAAAAATACTACAAATCATAAGGAAAATATGCAAAGTTTCATTGACAATTAACTTTAATTTAATGATAATGGGCACAATAGGGAACCCAGCAGTAAGTAAAGAGAACCAAGCTATATTCAAAGCAATGATACTAGCAAGCAAAGCAGTGATTGCTCTGGGCTGGAAGGACAAGAGTAAGTGGACAGTAGAAATTTGGCATAATTATTTGTTTGATTTCATACAGTCAGACATAATTGAGAAACTGAATAGGAAGACCAGATGGGAAGACAGGACTATAGAAATCAGGACGAAATGGAAGACCTACCTGGAGTGGCTACCAACAGAAGGAAGAAAGGACATTCAGTGCAAGATTCGGACTTTGTGCCCGTGGCTGGGAATAAAGGACTAACGCATTGGAATAGCAGAGGGGGGAGGAGGGAGGGAGAAGGGATATAAACTGCTATGGAATGTACGGGTTAAAAGACAATATGTAATACCTACTAAAAACTATATAAAAATTAATTAAAAATATTCTTCCCCGTTTTTCCCTCTCAAAAGTTTTATATAAGTTTTTTCTCTTTGTTGTTGCACCTGATATGCCAACCATCTTGTTGGTTTATTAGCATCTTCAAAATAATTTTGTTTAGCAAAGGTAAGGGTTTTTTTGCCAATTCTGATGAAAGTAAGCAATTCATCTTATGTTGCAGCAATTTAATATTTTCTCTTATTCCTACCCCATCCTGCTTATGTATGCTTTTTTTCTTCTTGTTCTTTAATCTCCTTTTGTAGCTCCAAATATTCTTTATTTCTCCTTGCGTTTATCCTTGAAGCTTCTTTAATTAATTGCCCTCTCATGTATGCCTTAAAAGCATCCCAAACCACTCTCAAAAGGCATATCAGGTTGCTTATTCTCTTTAAAGAAGAAATGAAACTCCTCTGTTACTCGTTTTATTAATTTTCTATCCTTTAATATTGAGGTATTTAAAGTCCATCTATTTTTAAATCTTTTTTCTTGTAATTCTAAATACATCGGTCTATGATCCGCATAAATTTCTGCTTTCCTCCAGCAAATCTTTCACCGTAGTGTTGGAGATCCAACACATGTCAATTCTCGACCAAGATTCATGCCTGGCAGAAAAGAAGGTATATTGTTGTTTCTTCGAGTTTCTCACTCTCCATGCATCTGTTAGTTGGTATTCTTCTATTATCTTGCATAACAAATCTGGAAAGTGTTCCCTCTTGGTTTTTTCCCAAAGACAGTTGCTTTTCTATCTTCTTTTTTTTTTTTTTATCAAACACCACATTAAAATCTCCAATTAGACTCAATTCTTGGAAGTCTTATTGTGCAATTGTTTTAAGTAATCCCACAAAGAATTTCTCCTGCTGATCATTTGGTGCATAAATGTTAATTATGATTGTCCTTTTATTTTGTCTTTGAATAGCGATCATTACAATTCTTCCATCCTGGGATGCATAGAGTAATTCTGGTTGCAAATCTTCTTTGATATAAATAGCTACCCCTCTCTTCTTTTTTACCTCCTCCGCAGCTGCAAAATTTTTTCCAAGACCTTTTATATTCAAATACCTTTCATCTCTTTTCCTTATATGTGTTTCTTGTATGCATGTAACGTCCGCATTCTGTTTCTTAAGTTGATGAAATATTCTTCTCCTTTTTTGTGGTCTATTGAATCCGTTAACATTGACTGAAAATATCTTTATCTTTTCTTTGTCCTTCTTATCCATCTTGTTCCTTTTTCTGTTGTTCCCATTTATCTCTTGTCCGTTGTCTTGTGTCAATTGAGAATCTGAATTTGAATCTTCTTTTTCTGGGGTTTTTTGGCTTTGATGCTGCAGCTGCTCCTTCAAATACTGCCATCTCTTTTCTGCTTCTTATCTCTCCTTCCTCTTCCTCTTCCTTGTCATCCTGGTCTTCAGACAGTTCCTCTCCATATGTCTCCAAGAAATCCCTTGCCTTAAAAACAGATGTTATTCTAAATCTTTTTTCTCAAAATACAAAGAACACGCCTTTGGGTAAAAGCCATCTATAGTTTACGTCATTACTCCTCAAAAGTGCCATTAGATCCACATATTCTCCTCTTCTCTCTTACCCTCCAAGGGATTTCTTTCAGGACATTTATTTCCACTTCTTTCATCCGCAGGGGCGTCGCATTTACCTCTCTTAAAATCTTATCCCTCACCACTCTTTTATGAAATCGCACTTGAATTTCCCTAGGAAGTTGAAATCTTCTCGCATATCTGGAATTCATTCTAAAGGCAGTATCTATCTCCTGTTCTATCATCTTTGAATCCTCCATATTCAAATGAGCAGCCAGTACTTGTGCCACCTTCTGTGTCAAATCTTCGTTTTTCTCTTTTGGAATGTTCTGGAATCTCAATATAAATGCCAGCGTTTCCACCTGGAGTCTTGTAACATCTTGCTCAAGGGCAGTTTGCTTCTCTTCAGTGTCTCTCAATTTCTTTTCCATTTCTTTTGAATTCAAGTCTGCCTTTTCCATTTCCTTACTCAAATCTAAAATTTTAGTAGTATTTTCTGTTACTTGTTTTTGTATCCCCTGTAAGCTCTGTGTAAATTGTTCTGTAATATCCTTCATCACAGATTGGACTGGCTCCAGCACTTGTGGAATAGAATCTCTAATTTCTTGGATCGCAGATTTAAGTGGATTAATTGCCTCGGGCACAGAATCCCTGAGTTCACTCATCGCCAGCTTTATTGGATCGACCACTTCTGTGATTGCACTTAATATGATGGTTTTGACCAGTGATTGCATCTCTTTCTGCATTTCTTTTTGAGTTGCCATACCTAGTTTTGCAGTAGTTGAGGCTCCTACTCCTGGGGGTGCTCCAGTCCCCTTGCGTCCTGATCCTTGTTGGCTGGACATTCCTTAGAATTTTAAATTTTAACTTCTCTGTATAATTCAATATTCACTACCACTTCACTGCCAATGCCCACTCCCCTGCAGGTAGGACCAATACTTATCTATCCAAAATGCAATATTTATATAATATTCAACAAATTGGCAAAATTCCCAAGTCCTCTAACAGTTTACACAACCTTCTATAGGTTGGCTAAATTCCCAGCTTCATTATCACATCATATTTATAAAACATCCAACAAGTTGGCTAAATTCCTGGTTCCTCTACCAAACCACCCCTCTTAATGAGAAATCTTCCACAACAACAGACCATTCACTGTAATATTTGGATTATAAGCTCTTTATCTCCTTTCCTGGATGCTTTATTATAAGTGGTTTGGAAGCAATTGGCAATTTTCCCAGACAATGTTTCCCTTTTGTTTTTACTCCTCCTCTCTTCTAAAACATCCACTGTGCATTTGAGAATTTTGTCTTTGGCTTCTAAAGCAATTCCAAAAAGTCAGCTATAGGATTCTTCAACCCAGACCTGAGAAGGGTCAAAAATTTGAGAACGCTGCACCAGGGCTCCAAATGGAATCCACTAGCGTCTAAACCAATCTTCCACCTTGTCCCTCCCCCCAGGGCTGAGGAAAAAATTGAGATCGCTGAAAGGAGGGTCTTCTAACACTCTTTTCTTCCACCCCAACCCCCTGCTAGGGTTGAAACAAAAATTGAGAACAATGAAACGGGGGTCTCTCTCTCTCCTTCACCCAGATTTCCCTTTTCCGGCACCAGAGGGGTTAACCATTCGTCACTTTCCCCTGTATATTAATCTTTCTTGCATACACACAAAGGCTTTCCCTTTTCTCAGCCGAGATCACCGCCTTTAACAATTAGTCATTCAGCTTTCCCTCCTATGCAGAGGTTTAGTTCCCAGCTGAATTGCCCTGCTTCATTACAATCACAATTGCTGATGATGGAAACTTTCTTCCATTAGCCGCTTTGAGGAAGCTTATCCACCCTTCAGCTACTCTGCCAGGGCTTTCCTTTTTGCAAGGATCTACCCTCTTTAGTTACAAGCATTTATTACTCACTGGAGTGCTCAAAGGCTTGGGTTTCGCTTCCCCCCCCTTTCTGCAGGAGCTTTGGCTTGGCTTAAAGGATGAGCCTGGACTTCGTTCTTGAGTTGGAGGTGATTCCAGTCTCCCTGCGAGTAGCCGCGCAGGGTCTTTGAAGTGCAAAAGACCCCTTAAAAATGAAGATGCCAGGGAGCTCTTTCAAAAGCTCCCTGTCCTGCCGTGCCACGCCTACGCAGTCAGGTGGGACATTATAGAGCCTTATAAAATTCTGCATGGGATGGAGAGGGTTGACAAAGAGAAAATTTTCTCTCTCTCCCAAAATACTAAAACTCAAGGGCATCCAAAGAAACTGATGGGCAGTAGGTTCAGAATGGACAAATGGAAATACTACTTTACACAGAGAGTGATTAAAATATGGGATTCTCTGCCAGAGGATGTAGTGATGGCCACAGGAATAAACAGTTTTAAAAGGGATTAGATAGACTTATGGAGGGTAAGTCTATCAATGGCTACTAGTCATGGTCATGGCCAGATTTAGATGAAGAGAGGCCCTCGGCTACTCCACTTGTGAGGCCCCTCCCAATCCTCCACCCTCATGACTAGAAGAAAATGGAAGAGTGCTATTAACAAAACTGAGTGAAGCCAAGGATGATGACGGGTGTTTTAAATTCTGCAATTCACAATTTCTCCTCTAAAGGACATGAGATGTTATTGTTAAATATCATAGTGATTGAAAAAATGCATAAATGTTAAAATTAACACTGAAAAACTTTTGCAATAACTGAACTTTGTAAACCTTTTGTGAAATAAGCATTAATTTTTAGGAAAATGAAGTTGTAATGTTATTCTTTAAAAAATCTTGAGTTTACAAATTATATTGCCTGGGAAGTGTAAATAATATGATTATGATTATCTGACAGTGTGGCACTTTTAGAATCTATTTTATGTTGTCATTAAACAGTCAGTTTTAAAATACATATTAAGACGTAAACTACAACCATCAAATACAGTAAGACTAAAAAATTTTTTTCTAGCCTTCCTCATAGCAAAATCATTCAAAACTTCATCAAAATTTGTTTAAGTTTGTCACTTTCAATGTACAGAATGCTCAGTGTGGACAACCTCTCTTGAGACATTGTGGCCTTTAATTCATTTTTAATTCTTTTCAGTCTTGAAAAACTTCTCTCTCCTGAGCAGTTAGGGACCATAAAGCTAGCCGCAAGATTGCTTCCACATTAGGAAAGGCCATCTGAATTTTTTCCTTGTATATAATTTGATAAAGGTCTGTATGAGACAGAGAGTATTCTTCTGTAAGCCTATGGCTTTGTGTCACATACAGGTGAAAGTGCAAAAGTTCATCAATAAGTTTCAGGTCAATGTCTTCTGGGTATGCTTCCATCAACAGTTCAACACGTTGCTGAATTTCTTGCTTAGATGCTGTCAGGGCTCTTTTTGTAGCAGGATCTCCTTTGCATATTAGGTGACACAACCCTATTGTAGCCAATCCTCCAAGAGCTTACAGAGCTCTTCTTATAGGGGCTACTGTAAGTTCTTGGAGGACTGGCTACGTTAGGGGTGTGTCACCTAATATCCAAAGGAGTTCCTGCTACAAAAAGAGCCCTGGATGCTGTCAGATTAGCAAGAATGGAAAACAATTGTGCAACATCACTATACACAGTACTTCTTTTTAAATTGGCTTCAAATGCATCTAATATAGGAATAAAGGATTTTATCCTAAACTTATCTCTTGAAGAAAGTGCATCTAAGGCATCAGGTGCACTTCTGTCATTTCTTTGCCCACTCCCTTACTCTTTGTCTCCTTGTTTTGTAGTTAACATTTGGCAAGGTGGCTTTTTTTTGTTTCTCAAGCTCATCAAAATCTTCTCTAATTATCCTTAAAAAATCCAGAAGTGAACTGTACAAACTTGTGCAAGAACTCAATAACAGGTCTGATTTCTGAAGGGCTTTGCTGACCTTGTGAAAATGACCTACCACACAGGTCCAAAAATGCAGCATAAACACAAATTCCATGAAATGTACTGAGTTCGGATGCATGGCATCGTGAATTCAGCTCATAGTCTATTGGTAGATTAAAACTAAAAGATAAACTAGCTGGTCCATGACCTGCTTGTATCTATGAACACACACACTCCAAACACCCCACCCCACTCCCAGTGATAGGTTCAACCTAGGATTCGTGCGAGCCCATTGGTTTGGATCTGACTTGTCCATTGTTCGTCTAGACCGCATGGCCAGGCTAGTGCTGCCATGGCCATCTTAATACATAACACCCCTCCCCCCATAGTTCCAAAGTACTAACACACATAGTCTCTGGGATACTCTGGACATCTCTGCTCTTGAGTCAGGCAGTGCGGCTCCATTGGGGGCCCTCAGGAGTCACCATTCCTGTCAGGGGCAATGTTTGGCATTGCCCCAGTCTTTGGGGTAGGGCTAGGAGTAAGGTCTGGAACAGGGTCAGACAGGGCCGGCCCCAGGTGTTTGGGCACCCTAGGCAAGAGAGCTTTGGGTGCCCCCCACTGGGATGCCAACCTCCCAGTGGGGCCTGGAGACAGGGAGCGGCAGAGCGAAGGCTTTCCTGGAGGCTCCGCAGCTGCAGGGCCCCCAGGAAAGCCAGGGAAGGGGCAGAGGTTGCAACCACCACCCCCTCCCTCCCAGCACTGCTTTCCTGGAGGCTCCATGGCTCCACCGTGCCCAAAAGAGCATTCTGGCTGCTCCTCAAAGGACCGGGCCCCAGAGGCAGGCAGCATCCTTGGGGGCTCCCTCGCATCGAGAGAGGGGGCGGGAGGGATGGGCTCTCCTGCCTGCAGGATCCCTCGGTCAGCGGTGATCCCAAAGTGGGGAGGGCAGAAGGAAGGGGGTGGTGGTGCCCGGTCAGGTGCTGGAAGCGGCTTCCTCTCTGGAGGATTGGGCAGTGCTTTGGCGACTACCCCGAGGGTCCCACGGTGCTAGGTGCAGGGCATTGCACATGCTCCCCCCTTTGGATCCAGCCACCCCCCCTTCTACGCCAGCTGTGGCAGGGCCTGTCGGTGGAAGGAAGGTGCCCTCTTCCACCCCCAGAGGGCTGCAGCTCTGTCGAGGCTGGCGAGGTCCTCTGCCCCAGGGGGGGACTGACCGCGGGACCAGGCCTGGCAGCTGTGCAAGGGACACGGGTTTCCCGGCTCAAGGAGGGAAGGGAAGGGTGACCCGGGGAGGTGGAAGCAGAGAAGCCGAGGACCACCTCTAGGCTCGAAGGCTGCAGAACCCCCTGCGAGAAGGGGTGGGAGGAGGCAGACAAGGAGCCGTGGGACTGTATTGATGACCCCACTGGAGAATCCCGAGGTGGCTGTAAAGTACTGGGTTTCGGGCCTCATGACTCGGACGACGACATAAGAGAAGACGCGTTTATTCGTACTTCACATAAGACAAGAACACACAGTAACGGCCGGAGGCCAACTATATACAGTTAGGGGGGACGGCCCTATATTCCTATTGGCGGGTTTGAATCGCCCGCCAATGCTGCCATTGGTTCACTACTGGCGAGCTCAGGAACCTAGTCCCTATTGTTCTCAGAGAGCGAAGCTTGGCTGTATTTCGCCAGCTCTGCCTTCTGATCCCAGGACACAACACCCCTCCCCCATAGTTCGTCTCCTATCAGGTGACGTAGTCTTTTAAGTATAGTTGGTGCCCTCCGTTCTCTTAGCGAACGTCGGGGGGCCGGTACCGGACTGGCGGGGCCCCTATCGGGTGGTCCGCCAGCACAAGGAGCTTGGATCTCTGGTAGTAGCCGAGGCGGTGACGGTGGCGGCTGTAACGGCGGCGGCAGCGGCGGCGGCGGCTCAGCTGTCACCGGGGCCCCTCCGGATTCCGTGGACTTTCCGGCGCTGGCTCCGCTGTCGGTGCTTGCGGTCGATCGGATGATGGGGCGGCTGCGGCATTTCCCGGTAACTGGATCTCTGTGTCGGGGTCTTGCCGCCTCCGGAGCTGGTCGACGTGTTTACGGAGGACCCGGTCCCCATCTGTTAGGACTTCGTATGACACTGGCCCGGTGGGTTTTAGGATGCGCCCGGCCACCCACTGCGGCCCCGCCCCGTAGTTCCGGAAGTAGACAGGGTCTCCCGGTAGGAAGCTTCGGGGCGCCTCCCTGTTCTCGACCAGCTTTCTCTCTGGGGCTCGGTCCGGGTGGAGTCTGTCTAATAAAGTGGTAGGGCGGCGGCCCATTAATAGTTCTGCGGGGCAATGCCCGGAGATGGGGTTTGGGGTGGTGCGGTATGTAAGAAGGAAGCGGGCCAGCCGGAACTCCCAGTCCCCCTCCGTTATGCGGCTCAGGGCCTCTTTGGCGGTGCGTACCGTCCTCTCCGCCTGTCCATTGGTTGCCGGGTGGAAGGGCGCTGATCGTATGTGCCTGATTAGGTTCCTTTCGAGGAACGCTTGAAACTCAGCAGATGTGAACGCTGCCCCGTTGTCCGACACGATTGTGTCTGGTAACCCGTGCGTCGCGAATATTTTCCGCAGGGCCCTTATTGCCGCTTTGGCAGAGGTGGTAGACACTGGGCTTATTTCCACCCATTTCGAGTAGGAGTCTACCGTCACCATGAACTGGAGCCCCTGAAACGGCCCCGCAAAGTCTATGTGTAGGCGTGACCACGGCTTGTGTGTAGACTCCCAGCTTTGGGTTGGCGCTCTCGGGGATTGGGGCGGACTTCCTGACACCGTGTGCACCCTCGGACCCAGGTTTCAATTTCAGCGTCCATCCCGGGCCACCACACGTAGCTCCTTGCCAGAGCTTTCATGCGTACAATGCCGGGGTGGGCCTCATGTAGCGTTTCTAGAACCCCTTGTCTCATGGGCCCCGGGATGACCACCCTGTCCCCCCATAACAAGCACCCTTTTAAGGCGGATAACTCTTCCCGCCTGGCTTTGTATGCCGTGAACTCTGGCCCTGTCGGTTCCGCTGGCCATCCCCTCACCACCCAGTTTAGGACCCGGGAGAGAATGGGATCTCGGGACGTGCGGGCGGCCACGTCTGCTGCCTGAAGGGGGGGGGTTGGCAGCTCCTCCATTAGCAAGACTGCGGGAGCCGGGGCCGGATCTTCCCCTGTATGCGGCAGCGGCAGGCGGCTCAAGGCATCGGCATGACCCAGCGCCTTGCCCGGCCGATGCTCCAACTGGTACTGGTAGCCCGCTAAAAACAAGGACCAGCGCAACACCCGGGGCGACAATACCTGCGGCGTTTGTTTGTCCGCCGCGAACAGACCCAGGAGCGGCTTATGATCGGTTACGAGCGTGAAGGGCCGCCCGTACACAAAGTTGTGAAACTTTTTAACCCCCGCCACCAGTGCCAAGCCCTCCCGGTCGATTTGTGCATAGTTCCGGCTCCGCGGGGGACAGCGTGCGGGAGTAATAAGCCACCGGGACTTCCCTTCCATCCGGTAGCTTGTGTGCCAAGACTGCCCCGACCCCATACGGTGATGCGTCGCACGCAAGGATTACCGGGAGCTTTTCATCAAAGTGGGCGAGCACCGCGTTAGAAATCAAGAGTACTTTAACCCCCGAAACGCCGCCGCCTCCCTCGCTCCCCATGCCCAAGGTGTCGCCTTATCTAGCAGCCTGTGCAGGGGTTCGGCCACGGCGGCTTTGTGGGGGAGAAAGGCGTGGTAAAAGTTCAGGAGGCCTAAGAACGCCTGGAGCTCCGCCTTGGACTTCGGGGCGGGGGCCTCCACGATGGCCTTCACCTTGTCCCTCGCCGGATGCAGGCCTGTTGCGTCTACCCGGTACCCCAAGAACTCCACCTCCGGCACCCCGAGGAGGCACTTTTCCTGCTTCACTTTCAGCCCCGCGGCTTGGAAGCGTCCCAGTACCGTTCGGAGGCGGGCGGCGAAGCTTTCCGGGGTGGTCGCGGCGATGAGGACGTCGTCGAAGAACGGCGTCACTCCAGGGATCCCTTTTAACAAGTCGTCCATGAGATTTTGGAAGATCCCTGGGGCCACACTGACCCCGAACTGCAGCCGCTTCACCCTGAAGGCGCCCCGGTGGGTTACAATGGTTTGCGCCTCGGCCGTGGCTGCATCCACCGGGAGTTGCTGGTACGCCTGCGCGAGATCCAGCTTTCCAAATATGCGCGCCCCCGCCAGTGTTGCTAAGACGTGGCTGACCACGGGTACGGGGTATGCGTGCGCCTGAAGTGCCTGGTTAATGGTGCACTTATAATCCGCGCAGATGCGGATTTCCCCGTTTGGCTTAACGGGTGTCACAATCGGGGTCTCCCATCGAGCGTTCGGGACAGGCTCTAGGACTCCCTGGGCCACTAGCCGGTCCAGTTCGGCCTCTATTTTAGGGCGGAGGGCCAGGGGCACGGTGCGGAAGCGCCGTCGGATGGGCGTCACTGTGGGGTCTAAGTGGAGCGACACCGGGGGCCCTTTATAACACCCCAGTTTCCCGTCAAAGACTTCGGGAAATTCCTTGCACACCGCCCCCCAGTCGCGCATCCCGCACTTATTCACTCCCCCAATTGTGATGCCTAGGGCCTCAAACCATGCCCGCCCCAGGAGACTCACGAGATTTCCCTCCACCACCACCAAGTCCAAGTTCCCCTCAAAGTCTCGGTATTGCACTCGGAAAGTGCCGACTCCCCGGATGGGGACAGGGTTCTTTTGAAAGTCCACCAAGCTTAGTGGCGATGGACGTAGAGGGGTCCCCCTGACGGGCAAAGTCTTTTTAAAGTGTCCATGGAAATGATGGACGCCGCCGATCCCGAGTCCACCTCCATGCAGCAAGGGGACCCCTCGATCCGCACGGTTACTTGGATCTTCGGGGTGGAGGAGAGGTTGGGGTTGGGGAGGCGAAGTACCTGCAGCGGTTGGTCGGTGAGGTGGTTCAACTCGGCGACCTCTTCCGTCGTCTCGTAGGCGGTGGACGATGTGCGATGCGGTGGGGCCGACGATCTCGAATTCCGGGGGCCCTTGGATCGGCAGACCCGTGCGAGGTGTCCCTGCTTTCCGCACCCGTGACAGACAGCATCCCGGAACTTGCAGGATTTCCTTGCGTGGCCTTCCCCGCAGCTGGCACAGACGACCCGGTTGCCGGAAGGCTTGGCTGGCTCTCTGTTGGCCTGCTGGAACGGCGCCGGCCGGCGTTGTTGAGGTCTGAGGGCGAAGACCTCTTCCGTGTCCACATTCCCGGGGCTTGGACTCCTTCCGACCCCATGGGCGGCCACGGCCGGGCGTTCCCCTTCCGCGGCCTCGTGGGCTGTTGCGGCGTCTAGGGCCTCGTCCAAGGAGAGCTTCCGGTGCCCAACCAACTTTCGCCGCAGCTTGGAGTCCGCCAGGCCCCACACGAACTGCGTCAGCAGGTTGTCCTCCACCTTCAGGAATCCGCAGTCCACCGCGAGCGCCCTTAGCGCGGCCAGGAAGGTGGCAATGGATTCCCCTTGGGCCTGGACTCGCCTCTGGAAATCCATCCTCTTGGCCAGGAAGGTCGGCCGGGGGCTGAAGTAAGCGTTGAGGACATCCAGGATCTCCCCAAACGAGCTCTCCAAGGCCGTGCGTGGCACCAAGAGGCTCTTGGCGAGGCGGACGGTTTGGGTGCCGCAGGCGTTCAGCAGGATCGCACGTTTCTGGTCGGGGTGGCGGATTTCGTTGAGCTCCAAGTAGCTGATGAGCTGGTCAACCCATGCGTCCCAGGTTTCTGGCTGCGACGGATCGAAGTGCTCCAGTGTCACATGAGAAGCGGCCATGGTTCTGTCTGGGAAGGCGTGCGCCGGGGCGAGCGGTGCGGTGCTGCTCTCGGGGTCAGCGATGCGATGCTCGGCGAGCGGTGCGGTGCTGCTCTCGGGGTCAGCGATGCGGCACTCGGCGGTGTCCTTTTCGTCGTTCATGGAGTCACGGAAGGCGTTGAAATCCCACCTTCGTCGCCACTGTAAAGTACTGGGTTTCGGGCCTCATGACTTGGACGACGACATAAGAGAAGACGCGTTTATTCGTACTTCACATAAGACAAGAACACACAGTAACGGCCGGAGGCCAACTATATACAGTTAGGGGGGACGGCCCTATATTCCTATTGGTGGGTTTGAATCGCCCGCCAATGCTGCCATTGGTTCACTACTGGCGAGCTCAGGAACCTAGTCCCTATTGTTCTCAGAGAGCGAAGCTTGGCTGTATTTCGCCAGCTCTGCCTTCTGATCCCAGGACACAACAGTGGCGTTGGGTCCCCTCCCTCCGGCGGGGCCCCAAAACTTCCCTAGGAGCCAGGAGGAGGTTCGCGTGCCAGTAAACCCACCCGTCGGTTCTTTCCAGACTCCAGGGAGAGACCTTGCTGAGCCCAGCGACTCCTCTGTGGTGGGTCTGAACCATGGAAAGCAGGCCTCCTCCCGGGCCCAGCTGGAGGGCATCTCCGGGAAGTCCAAGAAAGGCCCCACTGTGGGGCATGGGGAGAGGGGGGCGTCGGCATCTCAGCGGAGATGCTGCCGGGGGTGGGTGGAGGCAACTCTGAGAGAGTCCCAGTCCTGCTCCCTGAGGGGGAGGGGGAGGGCGGGAAAGCTCCACCCCCACCTCCTGTCCCCCCCAGGGCACCCAGGCAAGGCAGGGAAGAGGTGGGGTTTTACACCCCCGTCTCTTCCCTCTTCTCTTTTCTGAGCCTGAGGGGGAGGGGGAGGGTGGGGAAGCTCTGCCGCCACCTCCTGCACCACTGCCCCACCTCCTTTCCCTCCCAGGGCACCCTGCTGGGTGCTCTTCACTGTTGATGGCCGTGGCGGGGAGTTGGGGGGGCTTTTCGGGGGGGCAGGGGCCATTTGGCGCCCCTGCGGGCTGGCACCCTAGGCGAGCATCTAGCTCGCCTAGTGGGCAAGCCAGCCCTGGGGCCAGGAACAGGAGCCAGAACTGAGCCAGGGATCGCAGGCTCCGATGTGTGCTCATCCGGCTCTGGCTCTCCTTCGCTGTCCTTGGCCTCTCAGTCCTCCTGGTATTCCAAAGGAATAAGTCATTGGCATAACTGGTTCACGTGCCTTCGGAGGAGTTGCCCATCTTCGGTTGAGACTTCATAGGAGAGAGGTCCCATTAACCACACTACTCTGGCTGGAATCCACGGTCATCCCCACAAGAAGTTTTTTGCATAGACACGGTCCTCTGGGAAGAACTCGAGGAGTGCTTCTTGGGTTTTGGGAGCTGGGCTGTGGTCTGGGGCCTGGTCCAGGTTCAAGCGATCCAGCTGGGTTGTGAGATGCCGACCCATCAAGAGTTCTGCTGGACTGTGGCTGGTGGAGGTGTGGGAGGTCATCCATTGACCAAACAGGAATGCGGCTAGTCTGTGGTCCCAGTCCCTGTGGGTAATCCGGCGGAGTGATTCTTTAGTTGTTCTCACCATCCGTTCCGCCTGTCTGTTCATGGCCGGATGGAAGGGTGCGGAGCGGACTTTTTAGTACGTACCAATCATCAAAAAACAATCATTCAAAAAACACAAAAAACAGGACATTTCAAATGTTTTCCCTGTAGTTGCTGTAAACAAGTTTGGCAAACAGATGAAGTAATCCTACCTGGGTTTAGAAAGAAACTTAAACGTTATAGCTCATGTGATACAAGTTGGGTTGTGTACTTATTAAAATGTTTTTGTGAAAAAATTTACATAGGGTCCACTTCTAGATCTATTAGAACAAGAATTACAGAGCACAAATCCAGACTGAAGGTTCAGAACTTAGACACCCATTGGCAATTCATTTTAAACAGTTGAAGCATAGTTATGATAGCTTTCAATATATTGTACTAGAGCAGTGATGGCAAACCTTTTAGAGACCGAGTGCCCAAACTGCAATCCAAATCCCACTTATTTATTGCAAAGTGCCAACATGGCAATTTAACCTGAATACTGAGGTTTTAGTTTAGAAAAAACAATACGTACATTAACATCTTTTGTCTTAAAAGAAAAACACAATAACAGAGTTTTCAATGATACAAACAGCTTTTTATTAAAAGGTAAAAGTTTGCATTTGGCACGAAGTTTGCATTTGACGTCATACACACAAACTCCTTCCAGTTAGTACAGGATAGGACCCCTCGTATTTACCTGGTCTGTCTTTCTCAACATGATCTTACATATTTTCACACCTAAAGTGACAGCCCCCTTCCCCCTTCCATGGGAAAGAGACAGAAAAACAGCACTCTCAGTGGAATCTGCCACTTCTAGATTGATTCGAGGTAAATTAAATTTTGATCCTGCAAATCTTGACCGATGAACAAATGAAGCACTTCAGCTTGAGCACTTCAACCAGGTGACCCACCCTCAAAGCTTAGCAAGGTTGCACGGTTTTGAGGGAAAGCAAACTAGATATCCCCATCCAGGGACGTACTAAAAGGAAGGACAGGTTTGCCCATTGGAAATAATGGGAAACATTTGAAGGCCCATTGGAAATAATGGGAGACAGGAATGCTAATTGACTTGCATGGGCTCCATTGAAATACATTATAGTACAAGTAGAGTTGCAATAAAAATGCGGAATGGATTTTCCATTAGGGTCTCTGGGAATGGAATGAGAGAACATGGAATGGAATGACAGCTCCAGGGTGGAACAGGAGTGTTCTGGGACTGGAATGAGAGACCCCAGAGTGGAATGACAGCCCCTGGGGGTAGCAGAAGTGTTCTGCTACCCCCAGGGGCTGTCATTCCACTCCATGGTGTCTCATTCCAGTCCCTGAACACTCCTGCTCCACCCTGGGGCCATCATTCCACTCCGTGGTCTCTCATTCCAGTCCCAGAACACTCCTGCTCACCTTGGGGCTGTCATTCCACTCTGTGGTCTCTCATCTCAGTCCCTGAACATTCCTGCTCCACCCTGGGGCTGTCATTCCACTCTGGGACCTGTCATTCCAGTTCTTGAACACCCTGCTACAGCCTGGGGCTGTCATTCCACTCTGTGGTCTCTCATTCCATTTCTAGAGTAGTGTATTTGGGCCCAGAGACACTAATGGAAAATCCATTCCACATTTTTATTGCAACTCTACTTGTACTGTAATGTATTTCAATGAAGCCCATCCAAGTCAATTGGCATTCCTGTCTCCCATTATTTCCAGTGGGCCTTTAAGTGTTTCCCATTGTTTCCAATGGGCAATCCTGTCCTTCCTTTTAGTACATCCCATACATCTGCCCTCCTACACGGCTCCTCCAAATGGCATTTTAATTATTCCCATGAGTGCGAAAAGCCAGAGCAAATTTACAGTCTGACTAAAGGCGCAATCCTATGCTCTCATACTTGAAAGCAAGTTCGGTTTTCTCGGTGGTGCTTAATTTTGAATAAGTATGCACAAAATCAAGTAGCGGCTATTCATTTATGCCTCGTCCCTCCACCCCAGCTCATCGCTGGAGAGTTGGGAGCTCTGAAGCTCAGGGACAGTCTTTCATCACGGGTGTGTGTGCCCTATGTGTGATTCCTTGGAAGCTCTCAGGAAGCTATAATTAGGGGGGAGGGGTGCTGTGCCTTACCTCCACAGGGTGAGAGCTCTGGCTTGCCTTGAGCCACCTCACCACAGCTCTGGCTGCCACCCCCTCCTGCAGCACCAGCTCCAAAACAGTCTCCATGTCCAACTCCTTGAATGGCCCTTCTAATCACAGACTCTGAGCAGGTGCACAAGACATGCCACCCAAAGCAGCGGGGCAGCCCCAAAAGGAAATGAAGGGGGTGGGTACTAAAGTTTTTCTAACTCCAGGTTAGAGCACAGGACGCTGGAGGGCACAGCAAGAGAGACCAGGCAGAGAGCCAAACAGGGAGGAGGGGGAGGAGGAATAGCACACCTCCCCAAAGAAGGTGGGTTTGGAAACTGAAGTGGCACACTCATGCAGACACAACTTTTGGCAATGAGCCTGAATGGGCATTCTTGGGAATGCTCAGCCTCACTCCTCTGGGGCATGAATTGGAGCATGCATTTGCAAAGGAAGGGGAGTTGCTGCACTTTCCTGGGCTAAGGGGGCAGGGTCAGGCTGCGAGGATTCCTTGCTGAGCAGCTCCTGGGCTTTGAGTAGGCAGGGATTGTGTGTCGACGTCAGGCTGTGAGGAAGGTGGAGCCCATGGGGAAAGCGATTCCCCTCTTCTCCCTCCCCCATGTCAACGTGGGGTGCCTGCACTGGGGGTTTGCTCATCTTTTCCTCTCATGTGTGGTATTTGCTTTCCGACCAGGGCCCAGGGTTTGGCGTAGGGTCGGCTGGTGCAGCAGCTACAGCAGCACAATAAGCAGGCTCAGCCGCCTCCTCACCTGTGCCCACAGAGAGGGCTCTGAGTGCCACCTCTGGCACCTGTGCCGTAGGTTCGTCACCACTGTACTAGAGGTTGTGCAGAGAATTCCTGGAGAAAGGACTGACTTGAGACGATGTCTCTTACAGTGAGAAATGTTTTGGATTCACCGGCTGAATAGTATATCTCCAAATGGACTGAATGCAGAAATTGACCTTTCATGTTTTCTGTAAACTATTTTGTTTTCTGTAAGTTATGCGATGTTGCTTTAAGTATACTGCCTCTCAGCACCTGTTGGCAATTTAGAAGGTTTCTTTAAAAATACTCTGTTAGGAGCTACTGGAGAGAGACTCCTGAGATCCATTATAAACATAGCAGCATAATTTTGAGCCTGAATGTTTGAGATCAGCGTCCTATTTTAATGTAATGTAAGGTATTGCTATCATGTAAGTTACTGGCTTAATTTAATTTGAATACCTTGCAAATTCTTTTAACAAAGGAAACATTATTACATTACAGATTCTTTAAGACTTGCTGTCTAGTATTCATGAAACAGAGAGCCTTTACACCTATATGTAAGCAAGATTGCACTAAGTACGTTAGACTGCACTAAGTTTTTATATTGTCTCTTGTTGTTTGCATAGTATATATTCTAAAGTACTGTATTTTTGTACACTGCAGAATATCTCCTTTAAGAAGATGTATCATTGAAATGTTGTTATGTAATCCAGAGGCAACATTGGATTATGTACCTTTGTTCAAGGATTTTCTTTTGCATATGCTATGGATTATGTACCTTTGTTCAAGGATTTTCTTTTGCATATGATGTTGTAGCGCTTCAGATTAGAATACACAGTATTTTTTTGCAAGTCTTGTTGACTGTTTGAATTGTGGGTCAGACTCTTACGACTGTTGGCTTTATATTTGTTTTGTGATTAGGTCGTGTTTGTCCAGATTTATCTTGCCACAATGATGCAGAACTTGAGAGGGACCCCTCTCTACCCTATAGGATACTTCCTCATGTGATAATTTTGACCACAAACCAACGTCTCTTACAGTAGATCTATGTTTGGCATTATCTTTATCTGCATCTGGAACACCTTGGACTTGGTCTATCTTGCCAGGTGTGAACTGCAAAATCTGACTATTTACATTATTTTCTTGTGGCTCTTTAGCCTCTCCCTGTCCAGTAAGTGACTCTTGAATTAGTTCTATATTTCCACTTTGAGCCAGCATCATGGCTGCTTCCTCATAATCAGCTTGCTGTTCCACATCCTGCTGCGCTGTTTCTCTTTCAGAGAGGTTTTTGTCTGGTTGCATGCTAGTAGTTGGCTCAGGCTGGATAGCTTCACTGCTGGCTCTTGTTGCTTCAATGAGTGGTTGATGCACAAAAGCAGTTATTGGTCTTAACTTCATTACTATAGCATTTTCAAGTCTCTGTCTCTTGTGCTTGCTAGCACCACTTTTACTCATGCTCAGATTAGAATCTAAAAATAAAAAGTAAAATTAATCTTCAACTGGATAAACACATGGATCAGAGGTCCATCAGTGGCTATTAGCACAAGGTATAGATGGTTGCTGCTGAAGGGTTACAGAATTCAGTTTTCCACTGTGGCAAAACGGTCACCCACCCTCAGCCCTGGGGGTGAGAATAGCCGATTTGTGGCTCGTGAGCCTCACATCACCTTCCCACCTCCTTGGTGGGCTTCTGTCACTCTTCAGTAGCTGCCACCACTCACTGACTTCCCTATGCCTTTCTTGAGGGGCAGTGAGACCACTCTGGCTGACTCCTGGGGTTTGGAGATGAAAACCCCTAACTTTGGGTTTTTCCTGGAGGGTTAGCACCTACACATTTTGGGCTTTTTCCCTCCCAGGACTGCTAGTAGGCAGAGTGGGGGAGACTCTGCTTTTCCCCTTCTTAAGGCACTGCTAGTGGGCAGAGCAGGGGAGACTCCATGGTCAGAGCACCAGAATGAGGTTTTAAACAAAGAACAAAGATGTTATTGACTATTTATAAGTAATAGGATTTTACACACAAAAAGGCACTTTAAATCAAACACAGAAAGGAAAACACCACCGGGCACAAATAAAATAAGACAAAACGCAGTTCCTCTGTCCCTGAACTGATCGCTATACTTATTTTCCCTTGGGATGAGGTTCAGTTACCAACTTGCAGCCTGGCCTCCTGCCTTCTACAGGTAGTTCTGGATCCTCGGAGATGCCTTCCCTGATCCCCAATGCCTCTCTCTACCTGTGGGCAATCTGCAGCAAGAGCCTCCTGGCCTCTCTCAGGGCTGCAGGATGACTCCCCCCCAGGCTGGCTGGAGCATTTATATCTTCTGACTCCACCCCCTGGCTTTCCCATATTTTTTTTGCCATAGAGGCATCTGGAATTTGTAGGCCTACCCTGGAGTTTTGCCCTACTTCCCAGGGTGGGTGGCCATTTTAACTAAACTAAACAACCTAAATGAAAAGAAACACAATATGAAGTCTATTCTGTCACATCCAACAAGCCAACCCTATAGCATAACATCATTTCCCAATCTAAACATTTTCAAAAGTTTATAAACTCCCAAAATTGCCAAAAGGATTCAAAATAATTTTCTCCAAGACATGTGCAGTTAGGAGGCTTGAAAACGATGTAAAAACATAGGTCAATAATTAACTATAATTTCTCATCTAATAATTCCAGCAGCAGCAACCAGGCTCCCATCCAACAATCAATACTAGCCATTTAAAAGAGCCAACTGCCAAAAAATGTTATATAAAATAACAGGGCTCTGTGAAGTGTGAAAGATGGGCTTCCCTGCTTGGGAGGGGTGAGGCCAGTGCCAATCACATGTGCTTGCTCTGTTCAAGCCAAGGAGGAAGGGAAGGAATGGAAGGGACTTGGGAGAGCTTGCTTGCCTGGTCTATCTGCCCCAGCTGGCCCCCTGTCAGGTTTAAAAGCAAGTAGGTCCAAACATTCTTGAACAAAAGAAAGGCTCTATTGGATTACAGTGCTAAAACCCACAGTGGAAGGTCATTGTCAGGAATGGGGGACATGAGCAAAGCAAGCAAAGTTATAGTATGATGCGTAATTGCGACTAGCGAATGAACTGTAAGCGCGCATGCGGGAAACTCCCGGCGGGAGAATTACTTCATGAGCGGGAGACAACTCTCCCCCTCCCTTCACCTTCACAGGACTGGAAAATTCTCATCAACACAAGAATAGCCCAAAGCCTACATTCAAGGCCACCGTGATAAGGAAAAGCAGCAGGGAAGAAGCTCCCACGTTACTGCCTGCATACCTACGCAAGCGCAAAGCGGAATAGGGAACACAAAACAATGGACTCAGTGAGAATCATCAAATAGACTTTTTTCTGACACCCCCCACTCACATTCTCCCACTGATTAAAGTGCAGCACGTACCACTACTGACCTGACCCTTGAGCTGGGGAAGGCTGTGCAGCTGGTTGTTGACTCTGGGCTGTTGGCTCTAGAGTCCTGGAGTCTTTACTCTGAATAGTGGCACCAGGGACCTAGAAGGGGCAGGGCTTGTCAGTCCAACCCCTGCACAGTCTCATCAGGGCTGGCCTTAAGGCAATTGGAGCAATTTGGCCAAATTGGGCCCCGTGGGCCACTCCTAAAGGGGCCCCCGCACCAGGGCAATCTAGTTGGATTTTATTTATATCTCTAAGATTCTGCAGACTTTGGCTGTGAACTGCGGCCTCCAGGTGGGGCCTGAAGATCTCCCAGAATTAAAACTGATCTTGGCTTCAGTCACACACACTAAATAATCCACTTTCAGTGCACCTTCCAACTGGATTTTACTGTGTGAAATGGCAAAATCCACTTGGAAAATGCATTGACAGTGGATTGAAAGTGGATTATTTAGTGCACATGCCTATCCCTGTGAAAGGCACCCCCATTTCTAACCACTTTTGAACACTCCCCCCCTCAGCAAAAATAAAGTAGAAAAATCCTCCTGTTTTATGGCTACTTATGAGGAGACTTGGCACAAGCAGATGAGCTAAGGCATGAAAAGGGCCAGGCCGTGTGCTTCAGAGCCCCCATGGGGGCCACTTTGTGCACCAAGCAAACTGCTAAGGGAAAGCTGGGGAAGGGGGAGGGGGAAGGGGGACTCCTTCCCTGGTTAGCAAAAGCTGGATGCAGCCACCTTTCCCTTCTCTCTTTCTGCAACCACCTTTGAACAACTCCCAGCAAAAATAAAGCCCCCCAAACCTTCTGCCTAATATGTTGAGGGGGACTGATGAATGTCTGGCACAAGCTAGCAGAACCCAACTTGTGAAAAGGACTGGGCCACGTGCTTCACAGCCTGCAGGAGCTTCCTGCACCAAGCAAAGGTGGGGGGAAGGAGACTCACAACCTCACTGGCAAAGGTGGGGAGGGAGGCGGGATGAGAGAGGGAGACTCCCCTTTTCATTGGCAGATGCTGCAAATGGGAGTGGGCCCCCTGGCAGCTCTCATTGGTCAGAAGCTGACTGAGTAAGCTGTGTTTTGATGCTGGGCCTGAGCTGGAGATAAGGGGGAGGGAGGCAGTCTCCAGAGCAAGCACCCTCAGTTGTTGCATACTTCTCCTTTGTGTCCACACCCCTGAATGGTGAGAGGATGGTGAGAGGACTGGTTCCATTGGGCACAGCAGAATTTCTGCATTCAGACATCACAACCAACCACCTTCACCCTGAACCATTTCTCCATATAGTGTCAGCTGTGGGTCTCAATGTTTCCTTCTGCCCAGCAATTACACACCAGAATGACAGCTACATGACATGTAAGGATCAGTGGATTCAAACCATGTTCCAGTTGGAACCAGACTTGTGGCTTATGGGACCCCCATCATCTATAATCTGGGACCCCCAAATCTCTTTCTGGGGTTCAGTGATGGAACACTGTTTTAAATAATAGGATCAAGCCCTTTGCCATGGTATAATTAGATAATGGCAACTGGCTTGGAGGCACCTTTCTTTTTTCACTGAAAGGAAAAGATTGACATGGATTTAACAGGAGCCCAGAACAAATCAAAGGCAACAAGCCACTCTGTAGACCTTTCTGAATGCTTTCTGTGTTAATTCCTCAGCCAGGTAGAGGCAAAGGGGCCGTTCTCAGGTTCTGAAATAGAAACCTATTGACTGCCCCAACCTCTCCCCAATGACAAAGCTGCTGCCGGCAGGAGTCACTGACCTTGGCCTCATCTTTCAGCTGCCATTTCAGATGAGACACAAGGTCACTGTCTTTCGTTGGAAGTAGGTTGAGTTTCCATTTCATCACAATGGAATAGACTGGTGCTGAAGAATGTCTTGGCACTGGGAAATGGGATGACAGATGGGTGGTATGCAGGATGCATTCAGCATGCTGAGCAGTGAACCTGGGCTGGGGTTGGCTGGGAAAAGGCAAAGGGCCCATCAGCTTTTGATAACTGCATGAGAATAAAGCCTTCCCCCCACACCACATCACTATAGTTCACTATAGAGACCACCCAGTCTTCAGCTTCAAGGGGGTGAGCTGATTATCCCGGGGTTCGTGGATGGTCAAGTCACATAATTCAATGACATGACAGGAAAATGTCTCCCATAAGACTGCGCAAAACTACACAAAATAATATTAATGATACCGAGTTAAGCACAAACAGGGTTCTTAAAATAATGAGTGTTTGTAGTGGGATTGGCTGCCAAGAGCAGGCACTGACAACAGGTCTGTGGGACTGGGGGGGAAGTGAGATTCCTATCAGACTTTGTGAGAATGTGCCTGTGTGAACTACTACCAGTTGCACTGGACTGAGCTGTTTCAATACATGACAAGTAACCTGATAAATGGATATGAATTGTTTGGGAACATCCAAACTGATCAATGAAAAAGTTACTCCCTATTTGCAATAGGCAAGCAGACTGTGAGCCTATCCAGCAGTGTTTGAACATCCCTAATGACATATGATTCATAAATCAACTCACTTTGCTTATAAAGCAAGAACAAGCTACTTGCTAGGTGGTGATCCCACTCTTGTAGGAAGCTGTTTTGTTCTTACCTACAAATCTTGTTCTTACCAACAAAGCATGTTGATTTCTTTGTGAATACCCCCCCCCCGGCTGAGGACCAGCAGGTTCCACTTGCATTTTGCTTCTTCCTAGATGCCGTACAGAGCGCATAAAGCAAAGTGTGTGTGTGTGTGAGAGAGAAAGAGAATAATGACCTTCTAGCTTCACCATGATGCTCAAGCACACCTACAACTGAAAACTGTTGAATCCAGGCTTTCACTATTTCATGCGATTCAACAAGGTTGGTTTTTGAAGGCTCATTCACACCTCATAAAGAAGGTGTGAAATGCTAGGGATTACTCATCAATTAGTCCTGAACAGATGTGTTCACACTTCTGCTGAGACTCTGGGGTTTTGGACTGGATTGTGGTAAGCCACAAGTGTACAGAAATCCTTTGAAGCTAGAACAGCATTATAAGGCACAGCCGAGTCCCCACTAGGGGTGTGCATTTGGATCTACCTGAGCTGAAAATATACGGTATATTTCGGCATCCTAAATGGATCTGGGTTTTTTGGGGAAACTGGGAGGAAAATTCTGAGCAGATTCCAGATATATTCTTGAATGACTGGTAGATTGCTTCCACCTTTCAGCTGTTTGTTGGGCTTTTGCAGGCCCTTTAAACTTTAAAGAGGCTGCAAAAGACAGCCCCTGCCAGTTCAGCGGGTTTAAACCAGGCTGGAAGAGAAATCAGCCCAGGGTCTGACTTGGCTGGGCTGGCTCTGCTTGCAGCTTCTCAGACAGGTGCATTCTCTGTTGTGGCTCCCACTCCGTGGAATAGCCTTGGAGGAGCTCAGGAAGGCCCCCACACTTCTGTCATTCCACAAACAAAACAGAAGGGCATTTTTATAAGGGTATTTGGCTGCAGTGGAATGGAATGGAAGGCGCTTTTATAAAGGAAAAAAGATTGGAGTCTGTCCCATGACTACCTTAACCTTATGCATTACTTCCTACTTGTGTAATTCCATTGTTTTGCATTATTTATGGCATACTAGCCTGCTACTTAAATCCTGTTATAATACTGATGATGTGAAATTTGAAATGTGACATTTGTTGTAGGAATTCTAATGGAGAAGTTTGTAGTGTAAGAAATGAAGTGAGACATATGTACTCCCCGCCCCCACTGAAGGACCTCTCTCTAGACCACATTGGAGGTTCTGCCCTCAGGTGCTAGGATCACCAGGCTGCTTGGTGAGCTCACTCTGGAGCAGGGAAATTCTACTGGCATAGAATTGTCCATTTAAGAAGTCTGTTAAGTCAATCCTGCCGCCTTCTGTGAAAGTGATGGCCTCTCTACTTGTGTTCCTGGATTGTTTTGCTCATATGGAGACTGTGTTGTTCTGAGCACCTCAGGGTGATCTTGCTGGTATTTGGCCTGTGCTGCTCAGTGCACTGCAGGAGTACGATGTGCAAATGTCTTTGTCGCATCCCTAAGTTGCCTCCTCTTTGTAGCATTGGTGTATCTGGCTTGACATTAGTCATGAGCTTTCTTGGGGGCAGTAAGAGGTGAGAGGCATGAGGGGGAGTTGGTGTGAGGGAGTGGTGATGAAGTGGACATTTATTCAGGTTCATGAGAGAGGCACGCATCGAAATGGCTCCTAGAAATGTCCTTTACTATCTCCCCATAAACATTCATACCCTGGCCTCCTACACCTGACAGACATCGGCCTCTCTGGTGTTGGGGGGGAATGTATTTAAAGGCATCGGGGAGACTGGGCCAGCAGCAGGGCTAAGGCAATCCTGCTGAGCAAACCTCCCCAGCAGCTGTAAGCATCCCACCTCCTCTCCTACACCTGACAGGCAACTGCCTGTCCAGTGTAGGACGGGGAGTGGGGAGGAGTATTAGAAGCCACTGTGGAGGCAGGGCTGGCAGGATCACTAAGGTGTTACTGCTGGGGCAGACTCCCTTGTGGCTTTAAGCACCCTGCAGCCACTGCTGTACCTGACGGACAACTGCCAGTTAGGTGTAGGAAGTGGGGGAGTGTGTTGGAAGCCATCCCACCTCCTCTCCCGCACCTGACAGGCAGCTGTCTATCCAGTGTAGGAGGGGAAGGGGGAGGAGTATTAGAAGTCACTGTGGAGGTGGGGCTGCACCTGGCAGATAACCTGCCTGTTAGGTGCAGGAGGTGGGGGGAGTGTGTTGGAAGCCATCCCACCTCCTCTCCTACACCTGACAGGCAGCTGCCTGTCCAGTGTAGGAGGGGGGAGTAGTATTAGAAGCCACTGTGGAGATGGGGCTGCACCTGACAGACAACCGCCTGTTAGGTGTAGGAGGTGGGGGAGTTTGTTGGATGCCATCAGAGAGGCTGGGCCAGTAGCTTTGCTTCACCTCACAGGTGGTTGTTGGCCACTCCTGATTTCCTCAACTGTTATTAGCACTTTGCAGTCCCCTGTAACTGGTTTTTTTTAACCTCAGAACACTGAGCTCTGCAGCTGACCAATCAGAGAGTGGGGGGTGCAGGGAGGCAGCTGCCTGGCAGCCACATTGGAATCAATGGGGGGAGCACATTTTACCCCTTTTGACCCACTTAGGGGTTGAATTTCTAAAAATCCCTTCTTAGCAAGCACCTACGCCACAGTAGGAGTGCTCTCCCCAAATTTGGTGTCTTGAGATCCAGTGGTTTGGCGTGGGCATTGATTTTATGGTGAGGGGACTTTCTTTTATATATATAGATGTCTGATACTTTTTAGCATCCCCCTCCTTTTTTGTAATCCTAATCCTGTTGTATTGTTTCTTGGCTCTCATGCTATTTGATTGCATTGTCTAATGCTAGGTATTCTGCCTTGCTATGCAGTGAGAATGATAGACTAGAAATAAGCAAAAATCCTTCAGGCCCAATGCCCTTGATTTATTATAGCCCAACCGAACATGTCCTAATGAATTTCCCCAAGAACAATAGATAAATGGTAATCTTCAAATATGGAGCTGTGGTGGCTCAAGTGGTTAAGACGCGGAACATGCAGGCTGGAAGGTCAGTAGTTCAGCAGTTCGAGACCTGGAGTGAGCTCCCATCTGTGGTTCCAGCTCCTGCCAACCTAGCAGTTCAAAAGCAAGAAATTGCAAGTAGATAAATAGGTATCATTTTGGTGGGAAGGTAACAGCGTTCTGTGTGACTTGGCATTTAGTCATGTCGGCCACATGACCACAGAAACATCTTTGGATAGCGCTGGCTCTTTGGCTTGGAAACAGAGATGAGCACTGCAACTCTAGAGTTGGATTCAACCGGCTTTCGAGCAAGGGAAACCTTAACCTTTACCTTTACTAATCTTCAAATGACTTGCCGTTGTCATTGGTACTACAAGAAAATAACCCTTGGAGTCTGCTGAAAGGGTTGGGAATGATGAAGCAAGAGGAATTGAAGTACAATTTCCAGGGTTCTTGGAGAGAAGCTTGGCAGTCAGCTTGCTGGCAAATGAATTTACTTTTGCAGACGGTCCCTAATTTTATCCTGACCAGTAGGACTCCACTCAGTGATCTTTTCCAGATTTCCTGGAACATCAGAAACTGACCCTGAGTTAGGGTTGCCAGGTTCCCTTAGCCCTTTGATTCCCAAAGTGGGCAATACCACCCCGTGGGGGGCACTGGAATGATCCAGGTGGGCTGGAACGGTCCAGGTGCAGAGCCAGGGGGAGCAGAATCGGACAGCTTCTCATTGAGCGAAGAAGAACCTCAACAGCCAGTGGGAAATGGACGGGTCCTGCTGTGAAGGGCGCTAAATGGCAGGTCCACGCTTCTCCAGTGACAGAGTCGGTGGGGCCCTCTTCCCCCTTGTTTTTTATGACAGTGACTATAGTGAACTCTCCCCTCCAAACCCACATCAGAGTGAGGGCTCTCATTGATTCAGGATGCACTACTGACATGATTAGCCCCACCTTGGTGGTGAGGCTGGGAGTGGAATTAAGAGACTTGAGGGAACCCCTGGTGTTTTCCCAGATGAATGGATCCCCCATGAAGGGGGAGCCTTGTGTCCACTGCACCACCCACCTGCCCCTTGGGGTGGATTCTCACTGGGAAACCTGGGCACTTCATAATAAATCTATCGGCCAAGTTCCCCATGGTGCTGGGAGGGCCCTGGCTCAGAAGGCATGAGCCTTATATCCAGTGAAGCCTGAGTACCCTCTGATTTGTGGACCCTCCCTGTCATCCTCATGGCTGGAACCCAGAGTGTGTGGTTGTCAGGTTCAATAGCAAGTAGATCCAAGCATTCCTTATGTGAAGAAAAGCTTTATTGGAATACAATGCTGTAACCCACAGGAACATGATTATTGTCAGGAATGGCGGCACAAGCTGGTCAGGCATTATTATACTATGATGCAAAAGTGCAACTACAAATGAACTTTTAGCGCGCATGCGGGAAACTCCCGGAGGGAGTTTACTTGATGAACGGGAGAATGAGTTGCCCCCACCCCTTGGTCTCACAGGACTGGAAAATTCCCTTAAACAAAGAATACTCCATAGCCTCTCATTCAAGGCCGTCTTGATAAGCCAGAGTGGCTGAACCATTCTCCCACGTTGCAGCTGGCATTACTACGCAAGCGCACAAGCAACAGACAAGATGATAGAGACAGCAGATATACAATGAACTCAGTGTAAAAATAACCCAAGCCTCATGGCTCTGACATTCTGCCCTCCCCAAAACTCATCCCACCCTGCGCGCAGGGACATGCGCCGGACCCCCAGGCTTGGTTGGGAATTTGTTGTGAAACTTTTAATGAGAATGAGTGCTCGAATGTCTGTAACTTTAACCCATTCTCTGTGTTGGGGACCAAAGTGAACCCATTCCACCAAGTAATGGAGTTGCCCACGAATCAGTTTTGAGTCCAGAATATCAGCGAGTTCATAATGTTTGTTGTCATACACAATCAAAGAGGGAGGCGCTGGTTGTTCGGGTCACCATTTATTCAGGGGGTACGCTGGCTTCAGAAGGCTGCAATGGAATATGGGATGAATATATTTCAGGTTCTTAGGCAAATCCAACTCTACAGTCACCTTATTTATGCAATGGACAATCCTAAAAGGACCAATGTATTTCCAGGCCAATTTCCTGGAAGGCTGAGTTAGTCGCAAATTTTTTGTAGACAGATACACATAACTCCCAGGCTGAAGATCCCAACCCACCACCCTTTTCTTGTCAGCCTGTGTTCTGTAAGCTGCCTTCGCAGCCTCCAGAGTCTCACAGAGAAGCGGCCAGGAGTCTTTTAGTGCCTTGCACCAATCTGCCACTCCCCCCCCCCACTATCGATTTTAGGAATGGCAGGGGGAGACTGTCATAGCCCAGGGCTGCCTTGTAGGGAGAGACTCCTGTGGAGGAATGCCAGGAGTTATTATATGCAAATTCAGCTAGGGGTAGCAGGTCCACCCAGTTGTCTTGTTGGTAGTTAGTGAAACATCAGAGATACTGTTCAAGGGTTTGGTTAACCTGTTCTGTTTGCCCATCAGTCTCTGGATGATAGGCACTACTTAATGCACGTTCCACTCCCATTAATGCCATTAACTCTGTTCATAATTTGGAAACAAATTGAGAGCTGCGGTCGGATATTATCTTTGCTGGCAAAGTATGCAGCCTAACGATGTGCTGAAGGAAGGCTTTCGCTAACACTTTGGCAGTAGGTAGCCCTGGGAACGGGATAAAATGGGCTTGTTTGGAGAAAAGATCCACCACCACCCAGATGACTGTCATGTGCTTGCTGGGAGGTAAATCAGTAATGAAATCCAAGGAAATGACTTCCCATGGTTGGCTGGGGGTAGGCAACGGCTGTAGGAGACCTGGGGGCTTGCCCCCCCCGGCCTTGCAGAGGCTACACACAGGGCAAGTTTGCACAAATAGAGACAAGTCTTTTCTCATTTGGGGCCACCAGAATTCTCGTTGTAGTAAGTGCAATGATTTAACATAGCCAAAGTGGCCAGCTGGCTTTAGCCCATGTACTGATTGTAAAACTTCCTGCTGCAAGGTTTCAGGGACAAAGATTTTCCCTCCCTGGCACCAGCAACCATTCGCCCAGCATTCCAGGGAAGTGTTGGACTGGAGCATTTGCCTTTCTTCATCTGTCAGGGCTTTGGCAAAATGCTCCTCCCAGGAAACCCCCTGTTGCTGGGGTGCTTTTGCACTTTGAGTCTGCTTTCGGGTAATCACCACCCCACTTAACTGGGTAGGGGTGAAGAACGATTCACGGACTTCCACCCGCTTGCTGTCATGTTGGGGAAGCCTTGAGAGCGCATCCGCTAATGGGTTGGACCTCCCTGGGAAATGGTGCAAGGTAAACTGGAATTTGGAAAAGAACTCAGCCCAACGGAATTGCTTAGCATTAAGATTACAAGGTTTGCACAAGACCTCGAGGTTTTTGTGATCTGTCCAGATTTTGAATGGTCCCCGGGCCCCTTCTAACCAGTGCCTCCAGGTCACCAGAGCCAGGCGGATCGAGGCTGCTTCCTTATCCCACACTGGCCAGAAGCATTCAGTATCATTAAATTTGCGGGAGACATATGCTAGGCGGTGTAAATGTCCATCAGAGCCCTCTTGTAAAATCGCCCCCCCCCATAGCAGCATCGGAAGTGTCGACTTGCACTACAATTTTTTTTGTCTCATCGGGGTGTGCAAGGACTGGTTCCGTGGTAAAGTTTCTTTAGCTGCTCGAACGCTTTTGGGGATCCATTCCAGTCTCGCCCCTGGTCACGCGGCTTCCACACCTTCCCCTTAGTTTTCAAGAGATCAGTAAGGGGAAGACTCACTTGGGCAAAATGGGGCAAAGATTGGCGGTAGAAATTCGCGAAGCCAATGAAGCTCTGGAGCTGCCTCCTGGTTTTTGGGGGCTCCCATGCTAATACATCTTGGACCTTTTTAGGATCCATTTCTAAACCATTTGGAGATATGTGGTAGCCCAGGAAGTCAATGTGGGTTTGGTGGAACTCACATTTGGACAGTTTGACAAACAGCTTTTGCTCTAAGAGTTTCAGGAGCACTTGCCTCACCAACTGAACATGGGACTCGGCATCAGGTGAGTACAGCAAGATATCATCCAAGTAAACAACCACGCCCTTAAACAGGTACGGGTGCAACACCTTGTTAATTAAATTCATAAACACTCCTGGAGCCCCCTGGAGCCCAAATGGCATCACACGGTATTCGAATTGTCCCAAGGGGGTGTTGAAAGCAGTCTTATATTCATCCCCCTGTCTTATTCGTACTCAGAAATAAGCATACCTCAAATCAAGCTTGGAAAAGATTTTGCCCCATGCTACCTCTGCCAGTAGGTCTTTAATGAGGGGCATGGGGTAAGCATTGGTGGCCGACACTGCATTCAAACATCTGTAATCCGTGCACAAGCGAAGTCCCCCACCTTTTTTTTTACAGAACAGTACGGGGGCCGCAAACGGGGAAGACGCCAGCCGAATGAAACCCCGAGCTAGGTTCTTATCGATAAATTTCCGCAATTCCTTCTTCTCCATGGGGCTCATCGCATAAATTTCCCCCCTAGGCATTTTTTGACCCGGGAGGATCTCAATGGCACAGTCAGAATTGCAATGAGGGGGGAGCTCATCTGCTTCCTCCTCCTCAAACACCTGGGATAAGTCTTTGTACTCCTCGGGAATGCGGGCCATTTCCTCAGCTGCAAGGCACTCTCTGGGGGGTTCGTTATCTGGTGGGGCACCCCACTCTGGATCCCATTTGAACATTTTGGAAATATGAAATGCACTATTCCATCCTCCCATAAGATATAGAGATCGTGAGCCCACGGAGCCATGGGCTGCCCAGGACGAGAGGGAACTTGGCTTGCGGTGCAACCACAAAGGATCGGTGTTCCCAATGGTCACCTGCCCCCACTCGCAAAGGTACAGTCTCAAATTTACAGGGCTCCTTCATAGGCGACCCATCCATTTGGGTAAATGTTATAGGCTCTTTCAGCTTTACTACCGCTGCTTCCAACCCCGTGACTAACGAAGGGTTGATGAGGTCCCTCCCGCACCCCAAGTCAATCAAGCCGCACACTCTAATGTGGGTCATCATGGTGGGGTTCACAATGACCACAGTCACAAAAAATAGGGAGGGGTAATTTCTCACCACATTTGGCACTTCAGGTGTCGGGTCCTGCTGTGCCGCACCACTTACAGCAGGACCGACTCATTTCCTGGCAACTCCGGGGCTTCCTCCTCCATCAGCAGAGGGTCAAAGTTTTCTTGATGCACAAACAGGGCGCGTGGTTTCTTGGGCTTCACAGTTCCTTTCCGTCCTGGGGCTCCCGTCCGATGTCAATCATCCTCATGAGGGGGACTCAGGCCGGGGTCCTCCTTCAGGCAGGAGGCGGCAAAATGCCCCTTTTCTTCACATCTCAGGCAGAGGCCCTGTTTCATGCGCTGGTCACGTAGGGTGGTGGCTGGAGGAGCTGGCTTACCCTTCGGCCGGGGGGGCGGAAGTGGAAGGGTGGTTATTCCTCAAGGAGACATCCAGCTTCATGATGCGCAAGCGGCTCTCTGCACATTCTACTTCTTCCATCCAGCCCTGCAAGGTGCGCGGTTCTTTGGAGCTTAGGATGTTGTTGCGGACATCTACGGCAGGTCCCATTCGGTATTGTTGGGCTAATACCGGGTCTGTCCAGTCCCATATTTTGGCCGCTTGTTTTTGGAATTCTGTAGAGTATTCGTGTACCATAAGGCGTCCTTGTGAGAAAGTGCAGAGGAACGCTTTGGCCTTTATGCCGCAGCCGGATCCTCAAAGCGGTTTCTTAAGGCCCACATGAAATCGTCCACGCTACCCAGCTCTGCCGCCTCCAGATCATGCAGAGCTACATACCAGCTAGTGGCAATTCCCCTCAAGTGGGAGGTGATAAACTCCACCTGTTGCTCCTTGTCAGGGAACAGGTGGCCCCAGCGCTGCACAAACTTCCCCACTTGGAGGATGAAGAAGGATAAGCTTTCAGGGTCTCCATCGAACGTAATATCCAACAGGTCTTTTGGTCATGGTATCAGCTGGGGTGGCCTCATCCCTGGTCTGGGTCCCAGCGCTGGCAATGGTCCTGGGGGCGGCAATGGCAACGGCCCTGGAGGCATGGGTGCTGGTAACGCCGGAGGACCACCCGGCGGAGGTTTCCTGGGAACTGGCTACCCTGGTGGTGGCTGTCCCAGGACCAGCTGTCCTGGCGGAGGCTGCCCTAGGACTGGCTCTCCCGGGGGTATCAAGGGTCCCAGTCCCAGTCCTGGGAGCAGGGCAGGTACCAGTGCAGGTTGCGCAAGCATATGGGTATGAATGGCTTGGTCCATCATTGTGGGCAGGTTCTGCATCAACTTTCCCATGTCTCACATCAGCCGGTGGCAGTCCTCTTCCAAAGTGTCCATACGAGTATCAGTGTCCTTGGCAGGACTAGGTCTCACCGGACCTCGGGGAGTCCTCCCCTGTGGTAATCCAAAACTTCCACTGGGATCCACCAAGCCATCCTGGCTTTGGCTCCCCAGCAAAGCCCACATCGTCTGGGTTGAGTCCAGCAAGTTCTTAGACCAATCCCGTGGTCTCCACTGTGGGACCCACTTATCTCATGGAACCGGAGCAAACTGGTAATGGGTCCTGGATATCACTCCACCATCCTTCGGGGTCGGTCCAGCCGGACTGCATATCAGGGTGGTGAAGGTAGTAACTGGAACCCCAGTCGTAGACGGGGTGACAGGGCTGGCCGTCGTTATGGGCACCAAGGTGACTGGGGTCGTGGTCACTGGAACAGGTGGTAATCGGGACCATGGTAACTGAAGTAGTCGTAATTGGAATCAAGGTGACAGGAGTCGTGGTACTCAGGACTGTCACCGCTACTCCTCCGGGGCCACTCATCCTTGGGTGGAGAGGCGGTATCCGGTTAGGAGTTGGATGATGATTTCCTGACAAATTCTGTCAGGTTCAATAGCAAGTAGATCCAAGCATTCCTTATGTGAAGAAAAGCTTTATTGGAATACAATGCTATAACCCACAGGAACACGATTATTGTCAGGAATGGCGACACAAGCTGGTCAGGCATTATTATACTATGATGCAAAAGTGCAACTAGCAAATGAACTTTTAGCGCGCATGCGGGAAACTCCTAGCGGGAGTTTACTTGATGAACGGGAGAATGAGTTGCCCCCACCCCTTGGTCTCACAGGACTGGAAAATTCCCTTAAACAAAGAATACTCCATAGCCTCTCATTCAAGGCCGTCTTGATAAGCCAGAGTGGCTGAACCATTCTCCCACATTGCAGCTGGCATTACTATGCAAGCGCACAAGCAACAGACAAGATAATAGACACAGCAGAAAACAATGAACTCAGTGTAAAAATAACCCAAGCCTCATGGCTCTGACATTGGGGGAGCCATTACCTACATCTAAGTGGGTGTGCCTGGCCAGGGAAGAGTTAAACCAAATTCCCCATGAGTACAGAGACTTGTCAAAAGTGTTTCAGGACACAGAGGCTGACAAATTCCCTCCCCCACAGGAAGACTGACTGCACTATTGAAATTCTCCCTGGTCACAAACACCCTAAGGGCTCAAGTTTCATATTCCATGAGCCCGGCAGAAAGGGAGGAACTGAGAAAATGTATAGATAAGAACTTAGCTAGAGGGTTCATCCATCCTGTGTCCTCCCCCTGTGCTGCTTCAGTGCTTTTCTGCAAGGCTGTACACGGATTATCGTGGGTTGAATGCTATCTCAATATCGAATGCCTACCCAATCCTTTTGATCAAGGATTTGTTGGCTGAGGTTGTGAAAAGTCGCATTTTCACTATGCTGGTCCGGTGTGATGCTTACTTTTGGGTGTGCATCAGAGAAGGGGATGAATATAATACTGCCTTTAATACCCCACGGGGGCCATTTGAATATTTGGTGATGCTTTTTGGATTCGCTGGGGCCCCTGGAGTATTTTTGAACTTGATCAACAAAGTATTGCACCAGTATCTATTTAAAGGGGTGATTGTTTATCTGGGTGACATCTTGATCTATACTTAAGATAAAAACTCTCATGTGCAGCTTGTAAGAGATGTCTTGAAAGCCCTCTAATAAAGCAAGCTGTTCATGAAGCTAAGTGTGAATTTCATAAGGAAGAGTTGGACTTTCTAGGCTCCAGGATTTCAGGAAAAGGACTGGGGATGGACCCTGGCAAAGTTAAGGATGTGCTAGGATGGGAGCCACCTCAAATGAGGAGGCAATTACAAGCTTTCCTATGGTTTGCAAATTTCTATCACCAATTCATCCTGAACTTCACCCAGGAGTCATTGGCCCTAACAGACTTGTTAAAAACCAAAGGGAAGAGGCTGGATTGCATAAAGAGAAGTGCCAAAAAGCTGAAAGGCTGAAGGCACTGTTTACATCTGAGTCCATCTTGAGTCACCTGGATGAGAGCAAGCCATTCATTGTGTAAGTGGATGCCTCTGATGTAGTGATATGGGGGGCATCCTGCAGCAGGAAAAGTATGGGAAACTGTACCCTCTCACCTATGTGTTGAAAAAGTTTTTGGATGCTGAAAGACATTGGGCAGTGTGGGATAAAGAGGCTGCAGCCATTAAGTTAGCTCTGACAACTTGGAGACATTGGCTGGAAGGGGCCCAGGTGCTGTTTGAGGACTGGCCTGGCCACTAACATCTAGAAGCTCTGTGCACCCCCCCCCCGCGGCTCAACACCAAGAAGTTGAGATGGGCAGAGTGCTTCTCTAAGTTTCAGTTTACCCTTAAATACATTCCTGGGAAAGATAACTTTCTGGCAGATGCCCTCTCACGCCTCCCCTAACATGCCAGCCAGACAGAGGAGATCATAGGATCTATGTTCACTCCAGCCCATCTTAGGTGGTGGTGGTGCTGACTCAAAGTCAAACCAAGGCAGGTAGGGATCCAAGTCTGGGTAGAGATATTCAAGGCGGCCTTCAGTGAGGGAGACAAGAAGGACATAGAAAATGATGCTCCCTAACCAAGGGGGAGAATGGTTGTTGACAGGGCTCTTTTTGTAGCAGGAACTCCTTTGCATATCGGGCAACACACCCCTAGTGTAGTCAAGCCTCCAAGAGCTCTTCTTACAGGGGCTACTGTAAGTTCCTGGAGGATTGGCTACATTAGGGGTGTGTCACCTAATATGCAAAGGAGTTCCTGCTACAAAAAGAGCCCTGGTTGTTGGTATTGGTAGCACAGGTTGTTCATGCCACATTCCTTGTTTGGGGAAATTCTGAGACACAGTCATGATAATAAACTGGTGGGACACTATTTATATCTAAAAACTTTGCATTTGGTAAAGAGACAATTCTGGTGGCCACGCATGCATTCAAACATTTCTCAGTATGTACCTCATGTCAAGTATGCTTGATGGGAAAGAGAAGGGGGGGGAACCCCCGGTCTGTTGCAACCTCTGGAAACTCCTGAGAGGCCATGGTCAGTCATTTCTATGGACTTCATAACTGATTTGCCACCCAGTAAAGGGAGAACTGTGATCTGGGTGGTGGTTGATTTATTCTCAAAGTAAGCCCATTTCATCCCATGCAAACAATTGCCCCCTGCTAAAAACTTGGCTCAACTATTTATGCAGCACATTGTGAGACTCCACTTGATCCCCCAAAAAGATAATTTCCAATAAGGGCCCCCAGTTCATGGCAACTTTTTGGAAGGAACTCCTGAAAGTATTAGGGATTGAACAGGGGCTCAGTAGTGCTTATCATCCAGAGACCGATGGCCAGTCAGAGCATACAAATCAAGTATTAGAACAGTTTCTTAGATGTTTCATTAACCACCAGTAGGATGAATGGCTTGATTTGTTGGCATATGCACGGTACAAGTACAATAACTCTGTTCACAGTTCCACAGGGGCCACTCTGTTTAACATAGTGCATGGTTATGAGGGGGGGACCCTCCCCACAATGGCATCTGGCCCAGCAGGACCTGGGGATTTGAACACTTGGTGGTCTGAGTTGGTTCAACGATGGTCCTTGATTCAAAAAACCTTGGGTAAAGCAAAAGAGGATTATAAAGCCCAGGCTGACAAGGACAGGTCACCCAAGTGGGACCTGCATCCTGGAGACTCTGTATACGTGTCCACTAAGAACTTAAAGGGATTGCAACCTGGTTAAAAACTTGGATGGAAATATGTGGGCCCTTTTAAAATTCTACGCATCATTAGCAAGGTAACTGTTGAATTGGACTTGCCCAAGAACTTATGTCACATTCATCATGTTTTCCATTCTAGCCTGCTGAAGAAGGATCCTGGACCCTTGATGTGGAGACCCTGACCTCTGGCTCCACCTCCCCTGAGGGTGGATGGGGAACTCTACTAGGTGATGGAAGACATTTTGGACTCTAGAATCAAGAGGGGCTGCTTACATTATTTGATCAAATGGAGTGACTTTGATCCTAGCCATAATGAATGGGTTCCAGAAAACTATGTGCATGCCAAGCAATTAGTTTGTACTGTCCTTAAGAAATATCCTCACAAACCTGGAGGCTGAGGGGAGGCCTTGGGGGGGCACAATGTCAAGCTCAGGCCTTGCTTGCCATAAAATGCTGTCCAGGCAAACTCCTGGTCTGTTGCATTAGGGATAAACATGCTTGTTTCACTGTTTTATCTCCCATGCCGTTTATCTTCTCTGCTAGTATGGAGGGGGGGAGTGACTGCTGGGGTGAGTGTCTGCTTGAGCTTGTGTAGTACGTATGGGATCCTGGGAAGCACATAATCTCAGCTTCTCACCTGACCTCGGGATGTAACTGTTAGTTTGCAGGTGCTGGCCTGGCCTGGAGGGTTAGGGTTAGGCTGAATGCAAACACTGATTGGGTGATTTGCATAGAGGGGCTGTCCTGCTTTCTGTATAGGGTCGGACCTGGCATCTGGTGGCCAATTCTGACACAGAATTGGTCTATGCTTGGAATCTCTTTACCTCCCAATAAACAAATCTTGCTGCAACAAGAGTGTTGTAAGAGTGACTGAATCCAGGACCTCATTGGGGTACAATGCCATAGTTTCCCCCATCCAGAGCATCTATTTTCTCCAGGGAAACTGATCTCTTTAGTCTGTAGATAAGCTGTAATTCTGGGAGATCCCCAGGTCCCACCTGGAGGCTGGCATTTCTATCCATTTTCAGAAATGCTGTTTGGGTTCACATTTGATTGTTTTTCCAGATTCTGGAATTTGGTGGCCATTATTTCCTATGCAAGATCAATATGGAAGTCTGGGTCTTTTCAGGGCCAGTTTTTAACTAAGTAGTATCAAATTTGCAGAGATGTCCTAGCACTGTACAAGCAGAAATAGTGTTCCAAGGGAATGCCTACTGGATCAGGATGCAGAGACTATGATCTGACACCACAAGGGGAAGGTGATGACCAACACAGAGATTTAAATGAAGGAGAGCAAACAACAGAGGCCCACCTGGGAGGGCTGGGTCTAATGGAGCCAAAGGTGGGGGGCTTCAGGTGTATATGTACCAATGCCCAAAGCTTGGGCAATAAGAAGCAAAAGCTTAATATTCTAATGCAGATGGAGGGATATGATTTAGTAGGCATTACAAAGACTTGGTGGCATGATTCCCAGGACTAGAACACAATAGTGGATGGATATGAGTTGTTCAAGAGAAACTGAAAGGGCTGAAGAGGAGGCGGAGTGGTGCTGTATGTGAGAAGAGGGTTTGTCTGTCAATACTGGAGGGGGATAGTGACAGCCCAGTGGAAAGTATCTGGGTGAGGATAAGGGAAGAAAGGACAAACAATATTGTGGTTGGAGTCTACTACAGACCTCCTGACCAGGATGAAGAGGTGGATGCTGCCCTCCTTGAACAGCTTGACAGGGTATCCAAACAATATCACCTGGTAGTTATGGGTGACTTCAACTTCCCTGATGTGTTCTGGGAGACAAACTCTGCAAAGCATCTACAGCCACACAACTTCTTGACCTGTCTGGATAACAACTTCCTTCAGTAAATGGTGGAGGAAGGTATGAGGGGCTTGGCCATACTTGACTTAATATTGACCAACAGGCAAGAGATGGTAGAAGGTGTGAAGGTGGTGGGGACCTTAGAGGGAAGTGACCATGTGAGGGGACCAAGGAAGTTTGTAGCCACACATTTATGTTAGATTTCAGGAGGACAGATTTTAATAAACTCAGGGTCATGATGAGAATCATTCCATGGGCAATACTGCTAGAAGGGAAGGAAGCAAGTGAAGGGTGGGCTGTCCTACAACCCCCCCCCCCACTGTAGGTCAGCCATCAGAGAGACCAAAGCTCACAGTGAGCTAAAGCTGGCCAGGGAGGCTTGCTACAATGAGAAAATCTTTTTTAAAAAATATTAAATGGTTTATTGAAGATTAAAATAAAATACAATGCAGTACTTAGTAACGCATGAATGAAAAACAATTACAAAATGATCATTAAGTCTGTGGTGAATTAAGGATTGCCATTACAAGTTATATGCCAATTTTGAGCTTATCATTCAAATAACTAAAAATAAAAAATCAATAGAATTCAAGCCAGTTTTAAAGATCCTTCAACTACTCAATGGTAAAGATATAAGGCATGTGAATCAATTAAGGGTGCTTTCTGTAATGCTCCTTCTGAGTCAGCAAAAGCATCTAGACATGATGACCATTTGGTCATAATACTAGTAGAGGGTAACCCTGTCCATTTGGCTGTGCCATCCAGTTTGATGTCTTGTCCAGTAAAAAATATTCCCGCACCTTTTGGTACCACTGATGCATCAAGGGGAGATTCTGTAATTTCCAATTTGAAGCAAGCACATGTTTTGCTGCTGCTAAAAGGGTGGAAATTAGGTCTTTAGTATTTCGAGGAATCCTGATTCTTGGCCATAAATCCAAAAGAATTAAGGTTGGGTCTTCAGGGATATAATGACCTGTCATCAAATGAATTTGTGACATGATTTCACTCCAAAACCAATTAACCTTACTACATGACCACCAACAATGGTTAAAAGAGCCTTTTGTCAGGCTCCTTAGTCAAACACTCAACAACATCCCATCAGAAGTTTCAGTTTATTGAGAGCTGGTACCAAGGACTTCATGAACTCTAGTGTCAGGAATGGCAGGCAAAGATGCAGGAACAACAGATATACCCCCTTCATACATGACCCCCTGATACATTAAGGCCAATAAGCAAGCACCTGAAAGTGCAGGCAAAAGTAACGGTTACATTCTTAGCTGAAAGCTAGGAATGGGCAGAGTAGAGCTTCAAGGACACTCTACATATAACACACGGCTGCTTCCCAGGAGGGGAGGGGGAGGGAGGAGAAGGAGAAGAAGCTACCCACACATTCCAACCCATAGCAGCATTAGCTGACACCTTTTGCCCCACATAGTTTCCAGCATGATGATGTCATGTGTGGATTAATATATGAGAGTTCTTTTTTTCCATTTTTTAATTGTTTTTTTAATAATATATACAAACATATATATTTTATATATTACTACAATTCAAGGCTGTTATTTTCTTTTATCTTTCATCCATGTATAGACCTTCAACCATCTCTTCTGATATACTTCATCATCTTTGCCTTGCATTAATACATTTACTCTATCAATTTCTGCTACATTTAACAGTTTGTTAGTCAATTTTTCCTCACTCGGAATTTTATCCAATTTCCAATATTTAGCCCATAAAATTCTAGCAGATGTTACTATCATTATTATTAAATACATATCGATTTGTCTAATATTTTCTGGAATCATATTCAGCTAATAATTTTCAGGCACTAACTTCAAATTTACCTTTGTAATTTCTAAAATTATCTTCTATACCTTTCACCAATACTTTTGGACTTTTGTACAGTTCCACCACATATGGTAGAATGTACCAATCACTCTTTTGCATTTCCAACATTTATTTGTAGACTTTTTATAACATTTCACAATTTTTTTCTGGCGTCCAATGCCATCTATAAAACATCTTAAATATATTCTCCTTATATGCTGTAGCCCTCATAAGTCTGGTGGTCTTCCATATTCTCAACCATGCATCTATGTCAAGACTATGGGCAATATCTTCCATCCAGGAAATCATAGATGGTTTTATCGTTTCCTCTAACATATAATCTGCTAACAACAAATTATATAATTTTTGAATCAGTTTGTCATTAGAGGAAAGCCAAATCTTATCCAATTCGTTCTTATAGGTTTCTTTTTCTTTCTTTCTTTTTTTTACATACTTGCTTTTTATTTTAACCAACTGTGGTACATGTAGTCTTTCCATCATCATTTCCCCCCTTCCCCCCCTTCCCCCTCCCTTCCCTCAGTCCTCCCTCCCCTGTTCTTCTTCTGTCATTGCTTCAGCCACGGGCACAAAATGCAAAGTTTCCAATGAATGTCCTTCTTGGCTTTATCCTCCTTGATCCAATCAAAGTAGGGTGACCATTTCTTCTTTATCCATCTCTTCTTTTCCTCCCAGGTGTTCTCCTCCATCGTCAAGGCCACGATATCTGATTGGATATATTCAAAAAGGTAGTTATTCCAGTTCTCCATAGTCCACTTATTCTTATCTTTCCATCCTAATACTATAACAGCTTTCCCAGCTAATATCATTGCCTTGAGTACCTCTTGGTGTTTACTATTATCTCACTTTTCAAGATACCTAATGTTATTAAATTAATATCTATTGGTATTAATACTCCTACCTTGTCTTTTATCCTATGCAGTATTTTCTTCCAGAAATCCTGGACCTTGGCAAATTCCCAACCACATATGCGAGTACCAGCCTTTTACCTGATTGCACTGCCAACAGTTTGAACTCATCCTGGATATCATATTAGCTAGTTGGGCTGGCGTCTGATTCCATTTAGTAAAACACTTCAGCTCCATTTCTCTAAATTTATCAAATTTAATCTTTTTGACTCCCGTCATTAATTTTTTTATAGTTATTTCTGAAGTCAGTCCTTCTCTATGCCATTTTTCCTGAATGCTTTTAATTATTAACTCCTCATTGGTAGTCATTTTTTTATATATCTTACTAGCTAAGCCTCTACTTGTCTTTCTCTTCTCTTTGTACAGTACTTCTGCAATTCCTTCTGAATCTCCCTCCCTCTTTTGCTGCTTCTTTTTTATTGCATTGTATAGTCCCGTCAATTTCAACCAATGCTGTTTCCCTACCGTCTCTATTATTATTTGTAAAGGCTTAAGTTGACCACCTTCCTCATACATATCTCTTATTCTGGTAAAGCCCTTTTCTTTAAGAACTCTCCACCAATGGGGGTCATCAATTTCTTCATATAGACTTTCTAATGGTGCCCATTCGGAAGGTTTGCTCAACCAAATGGGTTGCCATTTCTTCCATATTTTCAATGCTGTCCTCCTGGGTCCCACTGCTTTGCCATATTTCTTATTCACTTCCCTCGTGAAAATATCAAATCTCCTGGCCCCCTTGTTTAATTCATTTTCCAATCTGACCCATTTCTGATCCACGTCCTCTCCTATATCTATCAGTGACTTAACATTAAAAGCCTCATAATACTCTATCAAATTAGGTATGCCCCACCCCATTACATTCTGTGGGTTATATATAAACTTCTTCTGCGTTATAGGTTTTTTGTTTCCAAAAATCCATTCTCTAATTGTTCCATTCCATTTTCCTAGCTGTTGTATGTTTAATTCTATTGGGAGCGTTTGAAGTAAGTACATCATCTTAGAGATTAGAAACATCTTAGCCGTTCTTATTTTATTTGAAATACTTAAATTTTTGTTTGCCCATCTTTTCATGTCCTTACAGACCTTCTTCCAAACTATTTTGAAGTTCCCTTCCCCTGTTTTTTCCAAATTCTTTCTTGGCTCCCAGCCCCATTTTTGTCATCTTTGCGATGTCTCTTCTCTCTACTTTATCAACATTAAAGTACATGATTTCAGATTTATCCATATTCACTCTTAACCCTGAGGATGCTTCGAAATCCTCCAATATAGTTCTTATTTCTCTGATTCCCTCTTTAGGATTTGTCAGAGTTACCATTATATCATCTGCAAATAGTTCCTCTTTACCAATGCGGTACCCATCTATTCTACCATTATTCCTTATTCTTTCCGCTAGTATCTCAACTCCCATAATAAATAAGCATGGGGAGAGAGGGCATCCTTGCCTTACTCCTCTCTGTATACTAAAATCCCTTGAATGTCCTCCATTTACTCTTACGACTGCCTTCCCTCCTTTATATACTTCTTGTATAGAATTCCTAAAGTTTTCACCTATCTCATATTCATCCATAATCTTCCAAATATACCCATGAGACAGCGTATCGAAGGCCTTGTAGACATCCTACTTAAGGAGGGCAAACTTTTTTTTTTTTTGGCCATGTTCTATTATATTAAGGATATTTCTAATTGGGTAACTTATATTCCTTCCTCTCATGAAGCCATATTGGTCCCCTTTAACTATTTTCAGTATCACCTCTCTTAGTCTGTTTGCTAGTATTTTAAGAAAAATCTTATAATCCTGGTTAAGCAGACTAATTGGCCTATATGAACTAACCATTTCTGGGTCTTTTGTGGTTTGGGGATCACCACTATTTCTGCTTTTCTCCATGAATTTGGGGCTTGTTCCCCTTTCATTATCGCATTGAAAGTTATCTGAAGTTCTGGTGCTAAAACTTCTGCCAGTTCCTTATAAAACTCTGCAGTAAATCTGTCTAACCCCGGCGATTTCCCTTTTTTTAGTTTTTTGATTACCTCAGTTATTTCCTGTACTGTTATGTCCTTTTCTAGTCCCTGTCTGTCTTCTGGTGTTATTGTGGACTTTATTTTTTCCTCAAACTTTGCCATTTCTTTCTCTTTATATAGGCTTCGATAAAATCGTGCAAAGGCCTCCCTAATTTCTTTTGAATCTTCCATTACGTTAGAACCCTCTCTTATACTCTTCACACTTTGTTTTTCTTTTCTAGTTCGTAACTGTTTTACTAATCTTTGGGTTGTCTTTATGCTATTCCTCCAATATTCATTTTTAATTAATATATCCTATTTCTATAAGGTTATAAAATCGAAGTTATCTAGTTCTTTTTTTAGTTCTCTGATTTGGGTCTGCCTTTGTGGGTTGTAGCTCCTCATTTCTTGTTGTTGGAGTGTTCTCAACTCCTGAATCTTCTTTTGTCTGTTTTGGTACCACTCTTTTTTATGTTTATTTTTTTCCTTATACAATGTCCTCTAATTACTGCTTTCACTGCGTCCCACAAGGTGTTGGTAGTTACTGTATGCCTATTTTCTTTAAAATATAGTTTAATTTGTTTTTCTATATGTTCCTTATCTTCTTTTTTGCCATAATTAGATTATTATATCTCCAAGGTCTCATGGTCCATTCTGTCCTCAGGTCCAGTTCCACAGTTATTGGGGCGTGATCTGAAATCCAAATTGGATATGTTCGGGCCACTTTGACCGAAAGTGTTCTGGTTTCCTTAGTTAGAACAAAGTCTATACAAGAATAGGTTCTGAACCTGTTGGAGAAGAAGGTGGGGGTGGGTTTTTGACCGATTAGCTCATATATTTCTTTTAATCCCCATTTGTTTATAAAGCTTTTAGTATGTTTTGCAATGTCCATATTAAAATCACCAGTAGCAATTAAGTCTCCCTGAGCAAAATTTTGAGTCTTTTTCATTACTTTATTTAGGAACTTCTTTTGACCTCTATTTGGTGCATATAAATTAAGGATTGTAAAATATGTTTTGTTTATTTTGCCTCTGACTAAAGCATACCTACCCTCTTTATCCACCATTTTATCTACTACCTCTACATTCAAGGTGTTTTTTTTTGCTAATATCGCCACTCCCCTTGCTTTGTTAGTTCCTCTAGACTCAATTAAAGTTACCCACCCTGGGTTGGTGAGGAGTGGTTTAGGGTCCCTTTTGGCTTTATGTGTTTCCTGAATGCATATTAGATTAATGCCCTCATCTCTTGCCATCTTGCCTAGCCGGTATTGCTTGAGGTTTGAGGATAAGCCATTTATGTTCAGTGAAAGTATTTTAATTGGTCTAGCCATATTCTTTGGAAAACTTCACACCTCCCCCCCATTGCCGAAGCTTGTTAGCTGTTCCCCTGTTGTTCCCCCAGTCCCCTATCCCCCTCCCAAGTGAAAGAGAAACTATTCTGGGATTTCCCACCCTTTCTCTCCACATTCCAGAGATCCCACATCCCCCCTCCTCTCCCTCCTTTTCTTATCACATAAATTAACATTAGGCCCAACTATAAGTATATACTTCCCTTTAGCTGCTGGCTTCTTGGGAGTTAGCTCTTTGTCGTTTGGAGTTGTGTGGCCTTGCCTCCTCTTCATCTGCGTCTGGGTTGCTGTCATGCTCCATCTCGCCCTCTTCACAGTTGCTAGCATCTACTCCCATTTCCTCAAGCATTTTAATTTCTTCAGTCAGATTCCTAGCTCTGTATCTCTTGCCATCGCGGAACACAATCAATGTTGTTGGATAACCCCAGGTAAATTTAATTCCTTCTTTATTAAGTTTTTGTGCCTAGGGTTTCAGCAACCTTTTCTCCTGCAGCATCTCTTGACTGAAGTCATGGCTCACATAAGCTTTCCTTCCTTTAAACTCCAGGTCCTTGACCCTCCTGAGAGTTCTAAAGACCTCATCTTTTAGTTTTTCTCTTGCAAAGGCAATTATCACCTGTCTAGGCTCTCCTCCTTTTTGTTTCCTGAAAAGTCTATGAGCTCTTTCAATCTCCACTTGCTCCACTTGGGTGCCATTTTCTATAAACCACTTGCAGAGTACTTCTTCTAATTGCCTTGGCATAATCTCTTCAGTGATACCAGTTATAATCATATTCCTCCTTCACTGGCGGTCTAACTGTCTTGTTAATTTTTTTCCCCAGCTCCTTAATCTTTTCCTCGTTGGTGTCTGCTTTCTTTTTTGCCTTTTTGGCCATTTCTCTCACTTTACCTATCTCTTGTGCTATCTGCATAGTATCTTTTTTCAGAGTTTCCAAATCGTCTATCACTATCTTTTGAAAAGCGGCTAATTGTTCTGACAGCTCTCTAATGTTTCGAGCCATACTTTGTTTATTTACAACCCCTGACTGCTGCCTAGAATTGCTGTGATTAGTTTATAGCTTGTAGCTCTGGCAGCCCGCCCAGTTAATGTTATCTCTAAGTTGCTTCCCCCCCCCTTTCCCTTCACCTCCTGCTTTCTTTCTTATCTTCTCTCAGTTAGAGGTGTATTTTCTGTTCTTCCAAGTAGTTTATTACCTTGTTATGTTCTTGTTAGGCCATAAATCTTTTTAACTTGGTGGAGCAAGTCGGAGGCATGTCTTCCCGTATCTAGCGCATGCGTGGATCTCCGTTCTTACAGGTGTCGAACCCATGAGATGCATCTTTATCATATCTAGATTTTAATTGTAAATATTGCCACCAGGAAAACTGTATATTATGTTTCAGCAATTCTTCCTCCATTTTTAGTTCATTATTCTTTTTGAGTAAAGTTTCATATGGTTCTCTATTTTTTGCTATAATTAACGATGGTTTTACAAAAGCCTCTAAAGGCGCTACCCATTTAGGAGTTTTCAAGTAATATTGATATTTTATGTAATTCCATGTTTTAATTAATACTCTTCTTAATAAATGATTATGGAAGTGAGAAAGGATTTTCTCCTTCCCGTACCATATGTAAGCATGCCACCCCATGAACAAATCTAACTTTAATGTTCTTATATTTTCCAAGATTATCCAATCTTTAATCCAACAAAGGGAGGCTGCTTGGTAATATATCTTCCAGTTCGGAACACCAAAGCCCCCTCTTTCTTTTTTATCTTGGAGCAATTTCCACTTAATTCTGGCTTTTTTCCCATTCCAAATAAATTGTTTTGTTATTTTGTCCAGTTCTACAAAAACTTTATTATTCTTTAGGATTGGAATATTTTGGGCAAGAAATAAAAACCTAGGAAGTACGTTCATTTTCACTGTAGCTATTCTTCCCATCAGAGAAAGTTGTAATGTATTCCATTTATTCAGATCTTTCTTTAAATCTCAGAGGAGTTTATTATAGTTGTCTTCTATTAGGTTACTATTTCTATTCAATATCATAATGCCCAGGTATCTGACCTTTCTGACTATCTCCATAGAGGTTTTCTTTTGAATTTCATCTATCATATCTGGTGAACAGTTCTTAGTTAACAATTTAGTCTTCTTGTAGTTTATCTTTAATCATGCTACATGCCCTTGGATCATCTTTACTAGCTGCATATATGAGAATTAAGGATTTTCCATTATAAACGCCGGTCATCAGCAAACACCAACAGTTTAAATTCTTCACCCTTCACTTTAAGACCTTGTATCTTTTCCTCCTTTCTCACTTGTTTGTTTAAAATTTCTAGTGCAAATATGAATAATAGTGGAGACAGATGACAGCCTTGTCTTGTTCCTTTCTGAATCATTATCTTTTGTGTCATGTCTCCATTTAAAGTAATTTGTGCATATTGTTCTTTATATACTGCATTAACCATTGTTTGAAAATTTGTTCCACAGTCCCATTTTTCTAATTTTTGCAAGAGTAATTTCCAGTTCTGATGGGGTGAGATGCCAATGAAGCAAAATTTTTATTGCCTGTTGTTGAATAGGTAAGGAATGTGAGGTATAACTTGATGAGGTCCAAATCTTTTCCCATTGATAAGTAGTAAGATTTATACCCAGATCTTTTTGCCATGCCACGCCATCCAGCATGATGTTAAAGGGAGTTTTGTATTCAGTAATAACACTTTATAAAGTGTTGAAATTAGGCCTTTTGAGCAAAGAGATTTAGAGTTCATATCGCATTCTAAATTTGTAAGAGGTCTAGTCAAACTTTTCTGTAAAGTAGGAGAGTGAAACAAATGGGAAATTTGAAGATATTCAAACCAGAGTAGACCATAATCACACGATTGTTCCAAAGTTGCTTTCTCTCTAGATCGTCCATTGGAAGAGATATCTATAAAACAATTTAGATTAGCGGAGTGCCAGAGAAGGTAAGCATGCAGTGACAATCCTGGTGGAAACAATGACTGCCCTAGAAAGGTAGCCAAAGCAGATGTTGCAGGAGCCATTTTGTCCTAAGTTCAAAAAGTTAATTCCAGAAAGGAGTGTATAATGTTATTTGAGAATATGCAGTTATGAGGTGTCCTTAATGAATGTTGAAAAGAATAAGAGGTTAGATATTCTACTTCAATTATCTTCGAGTCTGCTTGAATGGAAGAATTGTATTGCTTGGTTACGTTAGCTAGGTTGACTGTCTCTTAATATGTCTGTTGATCAGGAATTGCCAGACTGCCATTCTTAGCTGGACTACACATGGTCTGAAAACCAACTCTTGGTTTCTTAAAAGTCCATATAAAGCAGTTTAGGCTTCTTTGCCAGCCTCATATTTGGGCAGTAGGGAGGTACACAGGAAGAGCTCTAAAGTAGAAAAGAAATTTTGGAAGTATAAATGATTCTACCATGTTTATTCTTTCAGGCCATGTTAATAACTTTGCCATCCAATGATTGAGAAGATTTAAAATAGATTTGTTGGCATCCATGTGATTTAATTTAACCAAGTCTGAAAAGCTGAGGTTTTACACCAAGGTAAGACCAGTAGTGCTTAGTCCATTGAAATGTATATTTGGATTTGACTGAGGCCTCAGTCTCTGGAGGAATGTTGATGGGGTATAGAACCATTTTTTGCTGATTCATCTTTAATCCTGGTAGGTTGCCAAATTCTTCTAATTTTTTTGTAGTGCAGGAAGAGTGGTAGAAGGATATGTAACATAAATTGTCATGTCATCCGCAAAAAGACTTGTTTTGACATGTGTTTGGCCAATTTGAATGTCTGATATTTGTGGATTGTGTTGAATTGCTTGTGCCAGTGGTTCAATAGCAAGGGTGAAGAGCAATGGGGAGAGAGGGCATCCTTGTCTTGTACCCTTAAATAATGGAAAGTCTGATGACTAAAGAGCGTTGTGTAGTGAAGCAGCCTGGGATTAATAGATTGTCTGAATAGCTCTTTGGAAGACTGTGTCAAAACACATTCTGTCTAGCAGATTTGTAAGGTAGCTAAATTCCAGGGTATCGAAAACCTTCGCTATGTCTAATGACAAGATAAAGGAAGGTTTGATTTTTTGGAGTTTACAACAGTGTATGATGTCAACTGTTTTGCATGTTGTCTGTCAGATCCCTATTTGGGATGAATCCTTTCTGGTTCCTATGAATATAGGATGGTATAATGTGACTAAGCCTTGACGTGGGTACAGCTACAAAGATCTTATAGTCACAGTTAAGTAATGATATTGGGCAATAAGGTTTGTCTCTGCCTGATTTAAGTAATACAGTAAGCTTTGCCAATATCTATGACCTGGGTATGACGCCTTCATATAGAATGTGGTTGACTACTTCTGCTAAAGGTTGAATCACAATGTGTGGAACCCAAGGAACAAACAAGGTCTTGAAGAGATGCCTTCTGTTGGGATAGCTGGCTTGAATGTTGGTGGAACAGTTTGTTATGTGAACAGTCTAGAGCCTGGTCCATCACGAAATTAAAATCTCCACCTAGTATTATAGGGTCTGAGCTAAAGTTTTTAAGTTTGGTAAGAGTGGCTGTAAGAAAGTCCAGTTGCCCTTTATTGGGGGCATAAATGGAAGCCAGAGTGGTCAGTTGTTCATTGAGTAAACCATTTAAGAATATATATCTTCCTTCTGGGTATGAATATGAAGATTTACTTATAAATTTGACAGATTTAGAAATTAGGATGGACACACCTTGTGATTTCAATGTACCTGCTGCTGAGAAGTATTGGGAAAGTCAATTACAGGAAAGAGACTTTTCATTTCCTTTCTTCAGGTGTGTTTCCTGTAAAAAAATAACATCAGCATTCTGTTGTTTTAATGAACAGAGTATCCTTTTAACTTTGACCTTGTTGTTAAGACCTCTGCAATTGAGTGTGCAAACGTTAAAGATTAGCAGCCAACATTTAAACCTATCAAGATCCATAAAGTGCAGCAAATACAATCCCTAGAGTGATGCATCAGTGATACCAGACAGCATTAATAGGATATTTTCACTGAACTCATGTAAAGGTAAATAATCACAATTCATCTTTATACCAGAAGGAGGCGCACCCCTACTTATTGAGAAACATAATGAACCAAAAGCAATGAAGTAAGAAACCTGTCACTAACCAGTTCATTCACTACATAAGTCAACTTTATCCTCAAATAAGATTTAACATTTAATTGGTAAAGATTTAAAAGTTTAAAATGGTTAATGAACCATAGTAACATTTTAAAAAGTGCTTCAATAAAATAGACCCAGGAAGTCTGAGCAAACATAGACAACACAGCCTTAAATTGTTCAACATTCAGCTGTAGAAATACTGAGCCATACTCAAGTAACCAGACAAATACATAGATATACATAAAACACTTAAAAAAACCCAAAGAGGCTTGAACTCCATGAAGGTATCAACAATGCATCAGCAAAATTCTTTATAACAATCCCCAATTGATCACCGCCCCACTCCCACGCTGATTCCATAATACAACAATACAATAAACCACTCTACATTAGCAATCTCAGCATAATAATTCATGTAAAATCAATTCCCATATATCCCCCAGTTTCCCTTCCCCCTCCCTACTCTTAGGAATTTCATGCCCAATTCAACAATATTCTGGAGTGAAAATAGCCAAACACAAACTAATCAGTGAGAAGATGATCATTGGGACATGAGAACATCCCATGAGGAGCTTTAAGAGCCCCACCACAATGGTCATTTTATATCTAGGAAAATTCCCCACACACAATGATAGAATCAGTTGGCTAACAAATATGCATTAACGTTAGAACAACCAAACAGCCAAACTGCATTTTCCCCTCCTCTTCAATGTCATCAGGAAGTTTATTTAGTTCTGTTTAATCAACATAGACTTGGGACTGGAATCTTGCTCCACTGTTGTGGGGAAGAGGACTGCTCCATTTTCTTTTTTGTGACCTTCTGACTGGTTCATACATAGGTTCAAGTTGAAGTGCTGCTAGAAGATCCTGACCTGAATCCAAGTCAGAGGCTTGAGGCATAGAGGCTTTATGATGGACAGACAGGCTGCCTGATGAAAGCCATCTATATTAGATCCCTGCATCTGACAGCTTCTGTGTTAGTGGCTTTAAAATGTGTCTAATTTGCAGGGCTTCTGCTGGCAAGTCAGGGAACACAGACATATTGGCATCCTGGAATTTTAAGCCACCTTGATTTCAGGCTTCCTTTAGGATACATTGCTTGACCCTCATATCCCAGAACTCCATCAGTATGTCCCTTGGATATTTCTGCTGTCCAGGACGATGAGGGCCAAGTCTATAAACCTTCAGTACTGTTGGAGAGACACCATCTTCGAACTGTAAGATTGCAGCCACCCAAGAGGCAATAAATGATGGAAGTGGCATTTTCCCATCACTCTGCTCTGCAAACCAACAAAATTTTAAATGTCTTTCCCGCACTTTATTTTCTAAGGTAAGAATTATTTCCTTTGCCCAGGATTCATGTTTCTGTAGGCTTTGTATTTCCTTATTGTGTGCTAGGCCAGTTTCCATAGCAGCCTCTGCTGTCTGTGATACTTTGTTTAAGGATTGCTGCATTGCTTTGATTTGTTCAACCATGGGTTTGAGAATAATGTGGAGATCTTCTAAAATCTCTCTTTTTAACTGCTTTAATGACTCTAAAAGGTCTTAGAATCATAGAATGTTAGAGTTGGAAGGGATCTTGCAGGTCATCTAGTCCAAACCCCTGCACTCTAAAGGAGCATAGCCGAAAGATAGGCCTACAACATACCCGAAAGATGATTGTCCAGCCTCCACTTGAAAACATCCAGTGAAGGAGCATCCACCACTTCCCAAGGCAGTCTGTTCCACTGCTCAACCACTCTTACAGTTTCTTCTTTGGTTAAAGTCCACACACTTAACCACTAAACTGTGGTTAAACTGTGAGTGAAACTATTTTTTAAAAAATTAAATATTAACTTCAAAAACATACAAACATGATGAAATAATAATAAGGAAAGAGAAAAAAGGGAAAGAAGAAAGGAAAGAAAGGAAAACAAAGAAAGAGGAAGAAAGAAAGGGGGAAAGGGAAAGAAAGAAAAGAAAAGAAAGGAGGGGAAAGGGAATGAAGGGAAGAAAGGGAATGAAGTGGAAACAAAGAAAGGGGGAAAGGGGTGGGAGGGAAGCGGGAAGGCAGGAAGGAAGGAAAAGAAAGGCGATAAAGGGAATGAAGGAAAGAAATCAAAGAAGGAAAGGAAAGGCAAGGAAGGAAAGAAAGGAATGGAAAGGAAAGGAAAGGAAAGGAAAGGAGGAAGGGAGAGAGAGAGAGAAAGAGAGAGAGAGAGAGAGAGAGAGAGAGAGAGAGAGAGAGAGAGAGAGAGAGAGAGAGAGAGAGAGAGAGAGAGAGAGAGAGAGAGAGATTGGATTTATACCCTGCCCTTCACTTGGATTCTCAGAGGGGCTTACAAACTCCTTTCTCTTCCCCTCCTCATAACAGACACCCTGTGAGGTAGGTGGGGCTGAGAGAACTCTGGCAGAAACTGCGCTATTCAAAAATACCTCTGGCAGAACTATGGCTTGCCCAAGGTCATTCAGCAGCTATGAGTGAAGGAGTGGGGAATCAAACCCTGTTCTCCCAGATTAGAGTCCACTCACAATCACTACACCAAACTGGTCTAAATGAAGGGAAAGGAAGAAAGGGAAAGAAGTGAAAGAAAGGGAAAGAAAAAGAAAAAAGGGAAAGAAAGAGGGAAAGGGATAGAAAGAAATGGAAAGAAGGAAAAGAAAGAAATGGAAAGAAAAGGAAAGAAAGAAAGGAGAAAAGGGAAAGAAATAAAAAGAATGGAAAAGAGATGGAGAGAAAAAAAGGAAAAGAAGGAACTGGAAAGGAATTGAAAGAATGGGAGGGGAAAATGGAAAGAAAGAAGTATAGAAAGAAAGGGAAACAAAAGGCAAGAAAGAAAGGGGAAAAGGGAAAGAAACAGAGAGAAAGGAAAAGAAGTGGAGAGAAAGAAATGGAAAGAAAGGAAGGAAAAGAAAGAAGTGGAAAGAAATTGAAAGGGAAAGAAATTGAAAGGTAAAGAAAGCAATGGAGAAAGGGAAAGAAGGAATAGGAAAAGGAAGGAAAAGGAAAGAAAGGAAAGAAAGGAAACAGAAAGAAATGGGAAGGGAAAGAAAGAAATGGAAAGGGAAAGAAAGAAAGGAAGGAAGGAAGGAAGGAAGGAAGGAAGGAAGGAAGGAAGGAAGGAAGGAAGGAAGGAAGGAAGTGCAAGCAAATGGGGAGAGAGGGAGGAAGGAATGGGCAGAATGAAGAAGAAAAAGGAAAGAATGAGAGATCCCCTGCTACTGGAGGGCACCCTCCCTTCCAAGTGGTGGGAAGCCAAAGGGAGGGAAGGCAACTATCAGCCAGTAATTTAACAGGGATAAAATCTGTTAGTGAAAGGAAGCCCTGAAATGGCTGCCTGCCCTTTAAAGCCAGCTGCTGGGTTTAAAGAGTGGGAAAGGCTTTCAGGGCTTTCTTTGCTCCCACCCACTTAGAAGTGCTAGCTGTAAAGGGCAGGCAGCCATTTCAGGGCTCCCTTTCACTCCCACCCCCACTTCTAAGTGGGAGGGAGTGAGGGGAAGCCCAGAAAGGGTTTCCCACCTTTTAAAACCAGCAGCCAGTGGGTGGACCTACCAGCAGCTAACTTTAAAGGGCACACAACCATTTCAGGGCTCCCTTTCACTTCCACCTGCTTCTAAGTGGGTGGGAGTGAAAGGGAGCCATGAAAGGGTTTCCCGCCCTTTAAAGCCAGCAGCTGGCAGGTCCCCCCCCCACTTTCTAAGCAGGAGGGAGCGAGGGGGAGCCCTGAAATGGCTGTGTGCCCTTTGAAGCCAGCAGTCGGCAGGTCCACCAGCCAACTTCCAAATGGGAGGGAGTGAGGGGAGCCCTGAAAGGGTTTCCCACCCTTTAAAGCCAGCAGCCGGTGGGTGGACCCACCGGCTGCTGGCTTTAAAGGGCAGGCTGCCATTTCAGGGCTCCCTTTCACTTCCCCCCTTCCAAGCAGGGGGAATCAGAAAGGAGACCTGAAATGGCTTCCAGCCATTTAAAGCAAACAGCTGACTGGCAGACTCTGTCAGCTGTTTGATTGAAAGGGAGGGCCAACAACTTCCCTCCCTTCCTCCCGGGGGGAGTAGACCTCGGTTGGTGTGAAGGGAGGCTGGGCTTTTGTGCCTGTCCACTGCACTTGAGGCAGCTGGGTGGGGGTGGGGGTGGGGGGTAATGCTAACCCAAATAGTTCAAAAGTAATAGCGAATGAACCAGTCAACTTGATCCACTCCAGCAGTGAAGATGGGGTGAGTCCCATAGGTCACTGGCAGAAGCAGCCAGTAGCAGCCAGATGTTTCTGAGAAAATTAGTGCTCTCATTCGCAAGCACCAGTTTAAAACAAGCCTCTTCCAGGCTGTGAGAGGCTTTGTAATTCCTGCTTAGTGGCCAGGGACAACTTTCCTACTCCTTTCCTGAAATCCCATTAGGTGGGAGAGCTCTTTCCTTTAACCCTCCCTCTATCTTCCTGGGCTGCAGGACAACTATAGCAACATTATTTTTTTTAAAAAGGCAAACACCAGCAGGCTAGGCCTGGATTCTTTTCCAGAACCCCCCAAACCTGTCTGGTCCAGAATTCCATTTGTCCCTCCCATTATGGATATGCCTGAACTGACCTGAAACAGTGTAGGTTTTTAAAATATTTTTGGTTTGGGGATATTCAAATGCATACTGCAAATGTCCACTACATGCCCCAGTTTTGGTCATAAACATCACTGAGAAGGTGGAAATCCCAGATGTACTCTACTGCACAATTGCACCACTAAAAATGTGTTGTGCAAATTGCATATTGTACTATTATTTAACCATTTTTCCTATTATGGGCTGTTCATTAGTTCATGAAGTACTTCAGGCTGCTCCTTTCTCATCACCTTGTTATGTTGTGTTATGTTATGTTGTGTGCAATGGCTAAAGAAACCTGGGCTTGGACTGGGGAGATGTGGGTTCACAGCCTTCCATGTAGTCATTACATTGCCTCAATACATTGACTCTAAAATGGAAATAACAGAGCCCCTCTCACAGGGGAAATAGTATCCTGATTGTACAGAATCCTGCAAATTAAAATTATTTTTAAAAAGTGTAGAGGTAGCAGAGGTCTGAATAGAGAAGAAGAGTGTCCTCCTCTTTAGTAGGGAAGGGTTTCCTACAGCAATTCTATGCATGTCAAAAATGGGTGGCAACAAAAAGCATTAAAAGAAACTGGGGGGCTTTGATCAGATGCCCACTTTGGCTGTTTTGTACATCGTGGTCTCCATGTACAGCTCTGCTCCAAGACACTGGTGGCTGCATTTCAAGAGAGTCAGTCACAGCATTTTGATCTCAGCCAGCAGCTGCTCCTTCTTACCCAGTTTCTGAAAGTGATTTCGAGTCAAAAAGGTCAGCCAGGTATTTTTAGCACCACCTTCAAGGCTGGGAGATGAAAGGGTTTCTTCAACCCCTACCTGTTCACCTTGGTAGTTACTTATCACAGAGAAACTAGTCATGCTAAAGCAGATGCTACTCTGGATTGCCTCCCTCCCTCCAGGCCCCAGGTGGGGGACAGAAACCTACTTATGGTCATCAGCCATGGAACTGCACTGGCTCACTTGCCTCTCTTGCTGCAGGGCCTCTTGGCATGGTCTCTCCCTTGGTCTTAGTTCCTGTTAAAAATGGATGTGTTTGTTCCTAAGGTCAGGGATCTGTTGCTGTTGTTTTTAATTTGCTCTTCAGTGCGCCTTGTACATCAAAGGCAATATATGACTAACCTGAATTAATCTCACATGAGAATGTTTCATGCCTCTGCAAGTCAGTCTGCTGGTCCTCCACTTCCTCCCCCTGAGCCCCTTTGCCAATGAGGCCAGGAAAGGGTGGGCTGGAAGCAAAGGAGGAGAGGAAAACAAGCCTCTTGAGGGGAGAAATCCTTCCTGCCCCCTTAATATAGCTATACAAAAGGAATTGCAGAGGGAACAGCTCTGCCTCCCCCAGTCAAGCTGTCAACATCTTATGGGCATCAGTAGCCATTGCTCCAGTCTTCACCCCATTTCAGATCTCTGTCTCTGCCAAGAGATAAAAACTGCCAAACCACAACACAAAGGATTGTGGAGAACATGGATATACAACACAGAGTGCAGCAGCCAGCACTCACTCCGCCCCTCCCTCCCTCAAGCACATGTCGCTGGGCCACATTACAGGAGATATTTCTGTCAATTATATTTGTATCCTACTTTTGCAGGGGACACCAATGCTCACCCTAGAGGTTGCCTGCCCACCTTTCCCCAGCCTTCTTATTACCGCCTCAACTGCCTTTCAGCATTTTCTCTTAAGTCCAGGATGTAGAAATGTTCATACGCTTATGGCTGTCCTCCTATCACCATGGTCTGGGACAGAGGGTGGCACTGGGGGAGAGGGTATCTTGGCATTACCCATTGGTATGTGGCATTCTGCAAGGGGCAATCCTTTCCCTGATGTTATTTAACATCTATATGTGCCCCCTTGCCCAGTTAATCCAGGGGGTCAGACCTGTAGCTACAGTGGGGCATCTCAGTCTAGGCCCCCTGACTTACTGGCTAGGCCCCACAACTTCCCATCCAGCCCAGGGCCTCCAAGTGGTGAAGGAGCCAGATATTTCTGCAAAGCTGTCTGGCATGAAGGGTGGCCATGCAGAGCCAGACGGCACCTCTCTATTTCCCAAAAAAGTCTATTTCCCCCGGAAGGTACTTGTTGCCGGCAGGCTGTGCTGTGCTGTCTGGCACAAGGGGCTGGCTATGGTGGAGTGATGGGCCACTATGAGGAGGAGGTGGCTTGGTACATGCTCGGGTCAGGGAACTGCAGAGCAGCTTGGGACAGGAGTAGGGGTGCCCCCTAAGAAATGGAAATGCCCCCCGACTTAAAAGATCCTGGCTACAGGCCTGCAGGGGGTTCATGCTGATGACACTCAGCTGTATCTGTGGATGGATGGATGGCTTAACTCTGCTCCAGAAAATCTGGCCAGGTCTTTAGAGGCCAGGGCTGGTTGCTTGCAACAGACCCATAGGGTTGCCAGGTCCTCCCGGGGGGGAGGGTTTGCCCGCTCGATGGGCCCCTTACCCGCTGGCCTGGATCAGGCTGCCAGGGGGAACCCCATGCCCAAAGTGCCAGGATCACTGCAATGTGCCCAGCATGATGATGTCACCCAGAGGTGACGTCACTGAATGGAGCATGTTGTGGGGGGAAGCTCTATCATTCAAGGGAAAATCTATGGTTTTCCCTTGAATGACAGTGGTCCCACCCCCAACATGCCTGATACATCGCGACACATGCATGAAGTGCATGCACCAAAGAAGTCCCGGAGAGGGGCCGGGACTCCCCCCCACAGCTAAAGGTAGCACCTGGCAACCCTACGGACTTAATTGAAAGTGAATCCATAGATTCATAGAATCTAGTCCAACCACCTGTCCAATGCAGGACCAGCCTAAAGCATCTCTGACAAATATTCATCCAGCCTCTTCTTGAAAGATTCCAGTGAAGGGAAACTTACCACCTCTCTAGGCAGCTGATTCCACCTTTGAACTACTCTGACCGGGAAAAGTTTTTCCTAATATCTAGCTGATACCTTTCTGCAAGTAATTTAAACCCATTGCTTCAGGCCCTATCCTCTGCTGCCAACTGGAACAGCTCTTTGCCCTCCTCCAAATGACAGCCTTTCAAATATTTAAAGAGAGCCACCATGTCCCCCCTCCGTCTCCTCTTCTCCAAACTAAACATTCCCAAGGTCCCTTAGCCTTTCCTCATGGGGATCAGTCTCCAGACCCCTGATCATCCTTGTCACTCTCTTCTGCACTCTCTTGATTTTGCCCACATCCTTTTTGAAGTGAGGCCTCCAGAACTGCACACAGTACTCAAGGTGAGGCCTGATCAAGGCAGTATACAGAGGGGCTGTGACCTCCTGTGATTTTGATGCTATGGCCCTTTTAATAGAACCCAAGACTGAATTAGCCTTTTTTGCCACTGCATCACACTGACTGCTCATATTTAGTTTATATGGCTCATATTTAGTCCACTCTTACCCCAAGATCTCTTTCGCATACACTACTCCCCAGAAATGTATCCCCCCTCCAGTATTTGTGCTTGACATTTTTATGTTCCAGATGTAACACTGTGCGTTTATCTTTCTTGAACTGCATCCTGTTTACAACTGCCCACTTCTCCAGAGTATTCAGGTCTTGTTGAATTTTAACTCTATTTTCTTGGGTGTTTACTACTCCTCCCAATTTGGTATCATCAGCAAATGTAATGAGTAGCCCTTCTACCTCTTCATCCAGTACTGGGCTCAAAACCGAGCCCTGTGGGATCCCACTGGACACCTCCCTCCAATCTGATGAAACACCATTAACCACCACTCTTTGGGTATGGACCTCTAACCAGTTCCCTATCCACTGAACTGTCCTATAGTCCAGTCCACAGTCTTCCAGTTTGCCCATCAGAATGTCATGGGGAAACTTATCAGAAGCTTTACTGAAATCCAGGCAAATCACATCAACAGAGTTCCCATGATCCAGTAAGCTCATCACATGATCAAAGAAGGAAACCAGGTTGGTCTGACAAGATCTGTTGGGGACAAATCCATGCTGACTTCCCCAAATCACTAAGTGGTCCTTCAGATGCTTACAGATCGATCCCTTTAAAATCTGCTCTAATATCTTCCCAGCAACAGAAGTCAGACTGACTGGCCTGTAGTTTCCCAGGTCATCTTTCTTCCTTTTCTTAAACATTGGAATAACATTTGCTCTTCTTCAATCTTGTGGCACTTCCCCATTCCTCCAGGAGGCCTTGAAGATGATGGACAGAGACTCTGCAAATTTATTAGAGAGTTCTTTGAGCACTCTTGGGTGCACACCATGTGGTCCAGGGGATTTGTATTTGTCCAGTGCAGCCAGGTGCCTCTCCATAACCTCCCTGTCAATGCCAACTAGACACTCAGGCATCCTGTCATGCCCTCTACCATCTCTAGATGGGCTCGAGTTCTTCAAGAAGAAAACAGAGGCAAAAAAGTCATTAAACCTGTCTGCTTTTTCTCTGTCCTCTACCTTCTACTCCTAATAGTGATCAAATTGGCTCTTTTATCTTGTGTTTGCTTCTCACATATCTGTAGAAGTTTTTCTTATTGTAGCGAGCCCTCCTGGCCAGACCCAACTCATACTGAGCTTTGGGTTTTTTTGATGGCTGATTTTCAGTACTTAGTAACTCTTACGTACTCCTCTTTAGAGGTCTGACCTCTGAGCCAGCTTGGTGTAGTGATTAAGTGCGCGGACTCTAATCTGGGAGAACCAGGTTTGATTCCCCAGTCCTCCACTTGCACCTGCTGATGTGACCTTGGGTCAGTCACAAACTCTGGCACAGCTGTTCTTGAAAAAGAGCAGTTTCTGTCAGAAGTTCTCTCAGCCCCACCTACCTCACAGAGTGTCTGTTGTGGGGAGGGGAAGGGAAAGGAGTTTGTAAGCCATTCTAAGATGCCTTTGGGCAGTGAAGGGTGGGGTATAAATCCAATCTCCTCCTCTTCTTCTTCTCCTTTTCCTGAACATTTCCTTTTCCTCCCTTAGCTTATTCTGGAGCTCTCGGTTCATCCACATTGGTTTCTTGGAGCCCTTACCATGTTTCTGTCTTGGTGGAATAGTGAGGGCTTGAGCTTGCAAAAGCTCATGTTTGAGAAGAGCCCACCCTTCACTCACTCCTTTCCCTTCCAGCACACTCCCCCATGGAATGACTCCCATCAAGCCTCTGAGTTCATTGAAGTTGGCCCTATGAAAATCTAACCTACGAGTCTGGATATGAACTTCCTTGACACCCCACAGCAACTGGAATTCAAGGAGGATATGGTCATTTCCCTCTAAAGTCCCCACCACCTTCACCCCATCTACCAATTCTTTCCTGTTGGTTAATATTAAGTCCAGTATGGCTGAGCCCCTTGTAGCTTCCTCCAACATTTGAAAAAGGAAGTTGTCAGCCAGACAGGTCAGGAAGTTGCATGATTCTTGTCACTTTGCCGAGTCTGTCTCCCGCACACATCAGGGAAGTTCAGGTCTCCCGTAATTATAAGGTTCTGATGTCTGGAAACTCTACTAATCTGTTCAAGGAGGGCAGCATCCATTTCCTGTCCTTGGTCCGGCAGTCTGTAGCAGACTCCAACAACAATACCCTTTGTCCTACCTCTCCTTATTTCCACCCATATACTTTCCATGGGGCTGTCAACCACATTCTCCAGAACTTCCTGACAATCTAGACCTCTCTTCACATACAGTGCCACTCTGCCTCCTTTTTTACCCTTCCTGTTTTTCTTGAACAACTCATATCCATCCACTACCACATCCCAGTCGTGAGAATCATTTCACCAAGTCTCAGTGATTCCTATTATATCATAGCCATCTGTTCGCAAGAGAATCTCCAGCTCTTCCTTCTTATTACCCATACTACAGGCACTTGTAGCCTTGTACCTTTGTTTGACTTGTCCTACCCAGGTGGGCCCCCACAGTTTTCACTTCTTCATTGAAGTCCCCATGTTGATCGTCCCCTTCAGGTTAAAGCTCTTCTGATTAAGCTTTCCAGGTTCTTTCTGAATGTTTTCTTCCCTGACCTTGAGAGGTGAAGCCCATCATGTGCTAGAAGGCCTTCTGTAAGAAAACTTATCCTGTGGTCCCAGAACCCAAAGCACTCCCACTGGCACCAGCATCTCAGCCAATGATTCACCTCGAGTATGGTTTGTTCTCTTTGCATTCCTCTTCCTGTGACTGGAAGGATAGAAGAGAATTCCACCTGTGCTCCCAATACCTTCAACTGCCTTCCAAGAGCTTCATAGTCCTCTTTAATTTCCTGATGGTATTTGCAGCTGTGTCATTCATACCCACATGAACCAGCACAGATACTGATCAGTAGCTATGTCAAAGTCTAACTTAGTCAGCAAACACCAGACCTTTGATGCAAGCAAGGTTGCGTTTATTAGCTGCAATAGATAGATCACTGAAACAGGTCTCTTGTTCAAATGACTTGGTTACGAAAGCAAGCGGTTATACAGGAAGGGGTGAATGGGGACCCCTTCTTCCATACAATGAATAAACATGCGACTGGGAAACGAAAGTTACTAGCAAATGAATTTCCCCGCCCCCATTAACCACAGCTGCTACATCTATGCCAGCGATAGAGAAGCTCGCAACCCGACTTGCCAAGGTCAGAACGTCAGGCTGCGAAGAGATAGGAAGAATAAAAGCCACATTCCATTCTCACACCCGGGTGTAAATCAACAACTCCCGGATTCCAACCTCCCGTCTGTTCCGCCACTAAGGCGCCAAAGCCCACCTCCTCCCGTCATCCATCATGCCCACCTCCCACCCTTCCATCATGGCAGGGCTACCTGACAGCTATCAGTTTTGGCAGTCGGTCTCTAATATCCTGAATTCTGGCCCCAGGTAAGCAACACATCTCTCGGAGTAGGGGATCCGGCCAGGACACATTACGTTCCATACCCCTGAACAGAGAGTCCCTGACGACCACCATTTTCTGTTTCCTTCCACTTTCGTGCAGCACCATGCCCTCTTCACTCCCTTTTCCAGGTAATTGTGGCTCTCCTTCCACTCTCGTCTCTGTCACCCTGTCAAGTGCCTCAAAACAATTCTTGAGCTCCAGTGGACCAGAGCATTGTCTTAGTCAGCGTCTTCAGATTTGTACTGTAGAACTGAGAGGAGGCTCAGAAGGGAGATTGACTCTTTCTTCTTCTCCTTGACTTTCTTCTTCATCTGTTTGAAGAGTTCCCAGGCTCTTGTCAATAAAATCCTCCCCTTTCTTAATTTTTTGAAGGGTGGTGATCCTCTCCTGCAGGCTCAGAATGTTCACCTCCAAAAGCCTGACCAGCTTTCACTTCTGACAAGTGAAGTCCATCTTCTCTTCTGGGAGGAAAATAAACATGGCACACTCCATGCAGGTGACTGGAAAGGAGCCTTGAGTCGACATCATTACCATCCAAGTATATTTCAAGAGTACTCTGAGCAGAGTTCTGGTGGTCCTCAGGCAGATCCTCAGGCTAAGGGCCAGACAAGGTCCAGACAAGGACATCTGGTTCAGATGTATTACACTTGACAACAAGGGGTTCACAATGACATTGTATTCAGGGATCCAGATACGGCAAAAGCCTGCCATGCCCAGGAAAGTTCTCAGTGATTTGTTTGTAGTTGCTAGGGGCAGTTGACAGATTACTTCTTTCCAATTCTGCAGAAGTTCCTACTGGCCCTGGGAAATCTGGAGGCCTAAATACTTCACTAAATACTTCACTCATCTGCTTGATGAGTTATGCTTCATCTCTCAACATGCGGTATCCTTGTTGACCCAGAAAGTTTAGGAGGGAGATGGTGGCTTCTTGAATTGTCTCTTGATCATGTCAAGAAAGAAGACGATTATCAATATATTTTAACAGGGCTACCTGGTTGCTACTGGTCTAATCCTGGAGAGATCTGGCCAAACACTGGCCAAAGAAGGTAGGGGAATTCATGAATCCTTGGGGAAGAACAGTACAGTGGAAATGGGTCATTAACTCTGGTAGTGGGATCTTTCCACTCAATGGCGAATGGATCTTGGGAATTGGCATCTAGGGGTATACTGAAGAAAGCATCCTTGAGATTCAGGACAGTGAACCATTCTTGGTCTCTGGGGATAGTCGACAGGATGGTGTAAGTATTCAGGATGATTGGATGGGTGTGTTCCACAATCTCGTTCACTGCTCTCAGATCTTGGACCAGGCACCACTTCATAAAAGCCTTGTCCTTGGGAAAAGCCAGGATAGGAGTATTATAAGGAGATGCACATTCTTCCAGGAAACCTTCCTTTATCAAGAGTTCAACAATAGACTTCAATCTCAGGTGTCCTTTTGTAGAAAGGGGATTCTGATGAATATGAACAGGTGATTTCCCAGGGTTGACCTTGATGTGTATGGGAGTTTCCCCTACTGCCAGGACTGGGGTTCCTTCCTCAGCCCAAACTCTAGGAATCACTCTGGGTACAGGGACAGTTGGTAGATGTGGGGGCACTGGGTTTTCACTCCTTGATGGGAAAATATCTGCTAGGTAGTGGGGGTTGGCCTGCAGGTGGAGCTCCATGGTCATTCCTTGTTCACTGAAACTCAGGCGTACTCCCATTTTACAGAGCAGATCCCATCTGAGCAAGGCAATAGAGTCAGGGGTGAGCAAGAAGGAGTGGGATATCAATAGCTTCTTGGAGTCCTCTCCCACACACTTTTTCTTTTCCTGATCCCAGTTAACATAAAACCTTGTAAGCAATCTCTACTAAATTGAATGTACGCTTTGAGCCTCAATCCTCAAGCTTCTACAGCTTCTTATATTTTCAGCAGAATTTCCCACAAACATCACATTTAGTGTTTTACAGTTCTCCTCTAGCCCTGGGTTCATGTTTCCCCATCTTTGAAACCCTTCCATAAGGCTTCCCATGAACTCAGAGGGATGCTCATCTTTTCCCTGCTTGATTTCCCACACCTGATTAAGGTTTGTGGTCTGGGGAATAGCTTCTTTTAATCCCTTCATTAGGTAAGCACAGTAGATAGCAAACTTAGCTCTCCCTGCTTGAGTCCCATGATCCCAGGTGGATTGAGATGTGAGGAAGATTGTGCTTATATCTCGGACCCCAGCCGGTCACTTTTCCCACTCATCAGCCTCACAGATGGCTCAAGCCTTATCGAGAACCAACCACTTTTCCTCAGGGGAGAGAATTTGATTCAGGATGTGTTGGCAGTCTATCCAAGTGGGCTGTTACATGTTACTTAAGTCCTCAAACTCCTGTGCTACCTTCATTTGGTTTCCCCTATATTTTGGCAACCCGCTCTTCCATGTCAGCAGATCAGTGTTGGAAAATAGGCAATAAACAAAAGAGACCTGTCCCTGTGGGGTAAGGGCTTCCCGCAAAGGTATCACTGAACTGGTATCTTCAGTAACTGCATTCAGGGTGGTGGTGGAGAGGTTTGGGAAGCTGAAATATCATGGAAAATTTCCTGGAATTCTGAGATCGGAGGGTCTTGAGAAGAATCAGAGAAAAGTGGGGGAGACTGGAAGAGGTATTGGATTGGATCAAGAAAAAAAGATCAAGAAAACTGTGATACTGGTCCTGAAAGGCCTGCCCTACCCAGTTCAGGGCTTGCTGAGCCTGTTGTGGAGTGCTAGCCTGAAACAGGGTTGGACGTTTTTCACTCACTGCATCCTGCACTGTGATTTTCACATTTTTCTGTGAGGGTATGCCAATCACGGGCCAGAGAGGCAGAGATATAGGTGACATCAGGGGGTATGGAGTGACTTGAGTGGAACCAGTGTCATGGGTTGCCTGATGAGCTGTTCATGGCTGCTGGGAGATAGTTAATGTCAGGGTGGGAAGGTCCATGTAAGAGGGAGATCAAGGAAATTGGCTAATGTTCAGATCGGGGCTCATATGTGGTGCTGAGCTGATCCACCCGCCTGAGCTGGCAGGCCAGTCAGAGCTGCTTGTGGCTGTGGTGTTGGGAAGATTTGAATCACTGGGACTACAGACGGCAGTGCAGACAGTAAGTTAACATTTATTGGAGGCCCTGCTGGGGACACTATCGGAGCCAGAGGAGGAGGTGGTGGCAGCACTGGCACCAGAGGCCAGGCAAACAAAATTAGGCCCATTGGATCCTCTAGAGGTGGAAACTCATAGGAAACTGGTCTGGTGGCAGTCACCTCCCCCTCTTCCTGGGACCTTCCCACCCCCTCCTTGCATTGGTTAGCCTGTTCCTTAACAGTTCTAGGGGAGAGGGCCACAGATTTATGTTTCACATTAGCCTTTAAGACCATCTGTAGAGATGTAAGCAAGAGTACACAAACAAAGTTTAGAAACAAAGTTCAACATAATCCCATTCCTCCCACTTCTTGTGATCCTGGCAGTAAGCATGCAAGTCCCATACAAGTCAGATATCAAAGGACTCATGGACTGGTCACTGTTCAAGTGAATACCCTGGCCAGTCCCCTCATGCAGTACTTTATAAGTTTTACAACAGTATATTGAACATCTTCAGCCAACTAACCCACCTCTCCAGACCCCGTAATCTTGCTTCAGTTTCGAACCATCCAAATCAGTGGTAGTTTAGCTTTGAGTTTACTTCCCTGGTTTCCCATCCCATTGTGTTACCACCAATGGCCTACCTTGTTGTTTGGGGAAATTATGTAGGCAGCTGACAAGGCCAGAGAGGTACAAGGGACCTGTACACCTTTTTATACCAAGCTCCGGTACAGTAGGCTCTAGATTTGAAGAGTTAATTAAATAGGTTTTATTAAAGAATTTCCCTAACTGCAAGCATGCTAAGCATTCAGAAAGAGCAAGCAATACAGAACCAAGAAAGCAGAGCAGATTGATAGTGAATAGGAGGGTCCGTTATGGAGTAACTGACTCAGATGAGCTCTGAGAAGGAGCAGGAGATAGAGCTGTTAAAGGGGTGAGTGTTTTTTATTTACTTTCAGCTGAGGTGATTTAGCTGAAAGGGTACTGTGTTTGGGAATGTGTGGGTGAGTTGTGAGTTGTTGCAGAATCCTGGTTGCTTGAGATAGGGTGTGAAAGGGTCATTGTTTGACTGTAACTGAGTGCCTGGGTGAATTTGAATAGCTGCTGGCCACACCCTCTGCTGGAGGAAGCTTCTATTTAAGGCAGCACCTTGCCAGAGGCATGAGTTGAAGGGTGAGGCCAAAGGGTTCTTGGCCTGTGGCTCTTAGCCTAGGGACTCTGTAAGAAGCCCAGGAAGAGCCAGAGAACCAGGGCTGTAGTCTCCTTGGGTTCCCAGTAAGGTAAGTAGACTTCTACAAGGAGAACCACAAAAATACAAAGGTTTTAAAAGGGGGATAATATATAATTACTATTTTAAAAGCAGTTATGAAGCAAGAATGCCAGCAGGGGGTTGGGGGCTAGCCAGTGTTTTGCATGGTGTGTCACATGTATGACTATCTGCCCATTGGACAGAAGTCTTGGGTGTGTGCCTGGTGCAAGGAGCTCCTGGTTCTCAAGGAACAAGTTTGCTTCCTTGAGGCCAAGGTGGCTGGCCTGGAGAAGCAGAGACAGTCAGATGCACAGAGAAGACTCTTGGGGACCTGTTAGATATGTCCCACTCTGAAAATGGCAGCCCCGCCGATGTCAGGGAGCATGAACTTCAAGAGGAAACAGGGCACCATGCTGAGGATAAGGGAAATGTGCCCTCAGAAGGGACCTCTTCTTCAGCTGGTGAACAGGTATCCTTTCATACCAAGGAACCATCTCTGAGAAGGATGGGAGGGGGGCTCTTGGTAGTTGGTGATTCGATCCTTAGGCAGGTAGACAGCTGAGTGGCGAACCCACGTACTGACCGTATGGTGACTTGCCTGCCTGGTGCGAAGGTAGTGAACATTAGGTGTGTTTTAGATAGGCTGGTAAATAGTGCTGGGGAGGAGCCAGTGGTTGTGGTGCATGTCGGTACCAATGATGTGGGGAAATGCAGTCGTGAGGTCCTGGAGGAGAAATTTAGGCTGCTGGGCAGGAAACTCAAGGCCAGGACCTCCAAGGTAGCCTTCTCAGAAGTGCTACCTGTTCCATGTGCAGGGCCAGAGAGACAGCACAGATCAGGGTCCGGCCTACCTGTGGGACCGCCTTTCCCCATATGCTCCCCCAAGGGCACTTTGGTCCAGGGGTCGACATCTCCTGGAAATTCCAGGCCCCAGGGACGTGAAACTTGCTGCCACAAGAGCCAGGGCTTTTTTGGTGGTGGCTCCTACCTGGTGGAAGGAGCTCCCGGAGGAGATCCGGGCCCTGCAGGACCTTGCTCAGTTCCACAGGGCCTGCAAGATGGAGCTCTTCCACCAGACCTTTGAGTAGGAGCTGCCGCCACCATTATTCCATTGTCGATAACCCTGCGCCACTGCACCATCACCATCATCATGTGCTGGGTGACCCTGGTTGGAGAGGGGACAGGCTACTAGTATGCTGCCAGGGATTAAGATCTGCTCCATCTTTGTTTTATATGTTGATGTTGTATTGTATGATTTTGTCTGTTTTATATTGTATTACTCTGTTTTAAATCTGGCATTTATGCCTTATTGTCAGCCACCCCGAGCCTTCGGGGAGGGCGGGATAAAAATAAAAAAATAAAAAAAATAAATAAGGAGTCTCAATGTGTGGGACAATGGTGTAGGGGGGAAGGGTTCCAGTTTGTTAGGCACTGGGATGCTTTTGGAACAAGAGGGAGCTGCGCAAAAGAGACGGTCTCCACTTGTCTTGAGAAGGAACCAGGATGCTGGTGCTTAAAATCAAAAAGGTGGCAGAGCAGTTTTTAAACTGGATATTGGGGGAAAGCTGACAGGAGATGAAAAGTCTTTTGTTCGGGATGGCTCATCTCAAAGAGATGAAGGGGTAGCTATTACTTTTCTACAAGGAAATGGATTAGAATTGTCCCCTGAGACTGTAGCTAATGATATGGACTGCCTGTAAAGGTCTCGAGGCAGCAAGAGGAAGGTTCTGGGCTTAACATGCACTGGAAACTAAAGGTGTTTATACAGAAATGCTAGAAGTGTCCGAAGAAAAATCAGGGAGTTGGAATGCTTGGAGTTGTGGGGGGGGGAATAGACATTGTGGGTATTTCAGAAACTTGGTAGGATGAGGAAAATCAGTGGGATACAGTGATTCCTGGTTATAAATTATATCAGAAGGGTTGGAGGTAGGGTGGCTCTCTATGTCAGAGAGGATATACAGTCCAGTAAGACAGAGAGGGTAAGAGAATTGGATTTGCTTCTGGAAATGCTATGAGTTGAAATAGTGGGCCCAAAAAGGAAGCTTAACACTGGGAGTATAATGGCCCTGGTGGGTCTGGTGTGGGAGCAGGCGGAAATCCCAGAGGACAACCAGGCAGAAAGGACCAGGCAATCACTCACAGTACAGGTGCAAGCAGGAGAGTAGTCAAGAGGCAGTCCAAGGGTCAGGTATCCAGAAAAGGAAATCGTCAGTCAGTCCAAGTGTTGGGTGTCTAGAAGTCAGGTGGTCCAGTGTTCAGTCCAGGTTCAGAGCAACAGAGGTTCCAGTCAGAAAGTCAGGATACAAGGTGGGTGGTGATGCAGCTATGGTATACATTGCATCCACAAGGAGCAGCTTCCCCCTTCCTGGATTTATAGCTGACTCTCCATGGGCTGGTTAGCTGCTGCTAATTGTGGCACACATCCCTGCAAGTGCTCATCTGGCAACAGGTGTCTGTGATTCATCAAACGTTCACTGTGATGGGCTCTGAGCTTCACTGATGGTGCTGGCACTCAAGGGGTGTTGGAAAAATACTGGGCCTGGCCTCCTCCCTCTCCTCTGTGTCTGATGCCAGTAACTTGCTTGCAGATGGAGGAGAGGGCAAATTGGTTACAACTGGTGTTTAGTCAAGAGCTTGCATCTCCTGTCCCTGAAGATTGATGGGATCTATTGCAGCTGGCTGTTCCTCCCCCTCTGAGGAGGAGATATCGTTATCAGCCTGAGCACCCGTCTGGTCAGGCTGGGAACCAGGGAGAAGTATGACAGGGAGTTTGTTATTGCCCACCAGATCAAAAGATAGAGAAGGATTATAAAATGATAAATGAATTAAAGATAGCGGCTTGACGAAATAACTGTGTCATAATAGGTGATTTCAACTATCCACACATTGACTGGGTCAATATGTGTTCAAGTCGGGAAAAAGAGATTGAGTTTCTATGGAATAGATGGTCACAGAACCTACCAGGGGAGAGGTGATCCTGGATTTGGTCCTAAGTAACACCCAAGACCTGGCGAGAGATGTAAAAATGATTGCACCACTTGGGAACAGTGACCATAATGTTATTGAGTTTAACATTTGCATAAATAGAGAGTTGCCCCAAAAGACTGACACAACCACTTTTAACTTTAAAAGGGGTAGCTTCTTTGATATGAGGGGACGTGAGGAGGAAAGTGAAAGGAAAAGTAGAAAGGGTCAAAACCATTGGGGAAGCTTGGAGACTATTTAAAACTACAATCCTAGAAGCTCAGAAAAAATATATACCGCAGGTTAGGAAAGGCACAAATAGGTATAGAAAAAAGCCTGCATGGTTAACAAACAAAGTAATGGAAGCTGTAAAAGGTAAGAAGGGTTTCTTTAAGTGGTGGAAAGCTAGTCTCAGTGAGGTTGATAAAAGGAAACACAGTCTGTGACAAATAAAAAGCAAGTCTGTGATCAGGCAGGCTGTTGGCTAGTGCCACCATGAATGCTTGCTGCCTTGTTCCCTTCCCCCCTGTCTTGCACCCCTCAGCCTCCTCTCACCTTCCCCCTCCCCTTGGTTTTGGAATGTGCTCCTAGCTCATCCTTATCTCGCTGCTGACCTTGGAGCTCAGCTTCTCTGCGTCACTTTTTCCTGCTGTGACCTGCGAGCTATTTTACTTTGGGTGCGCTCAGGTGCCCTCCTTATTGGCCCCTTGCCATCAGGGGCTCAGTATGAACTGTGTATAATTGTTTGTTTTCCTGCTTTCCCCCCATTCCTGACACAGAGTGTGTCAAATGATGACCTAAGTATCTGTCTCAAGTAAAACTGAACTCCTCTGAAGGACTGTTGTTGAGTTTGAATTACTTGGGACTCTGACACAGGCAGAAAGGGAATATGAGGAGCATATAGTGAAAAACATAAAGACCAACAATAGAACTTTCTTCAAATACATTAGAAGCAGGAAACCAGCCAGGGAGGCAGTGGGGCCCTTGGATGACCAAGGGGTAAAAGGACTACTGAAGGATGATAGGGAAATGGCTGAGAAGATGAATGCATTTTTTGCCTCTGTCTTCACTGTTGAAAATGAGAAGTTCTTGTTCACTTCAGAACCGCTGATTTTGGGAGGGGTGTTGAAAGACCTGAGTCAGATTGAGGTGACGAAACAGGAGGTCCTACGATTGATAGACAACTCAAACTCTTTTGTCAGATCTGAGGGACCAAGGCAGGAAAGCAGTGTATAACTAAAACCCCCACATTCCATTCATACATGTCAGCAATACTATCTAGACCATGAGAGATATACGGTCTACCCCCAGCCAAACACAGACTTTTCATCAAGGTCACTTCCCATCTGAAAAGCCATCCTTGAGGTGCTACAGAAGAGTTACTGAAGCAAGCCTCCCTAATTCTACCGACAATCATCCATTCACTCCCCCCCCATTAGGAATGCAATGGCTGACGAGGGCAAGCGATAAGAGCGCAGGGTTAACTAGCAGCTGGAAGCAGAAGTGAGGGAAAATACAAAGACAGCATCAGGTGATAATATAACAGGTACAGCTACCCAAAGGCCCGAGCCTGACAATATGATTGGTTTATCTTGATATCCTGAGGGGTGGAGCAGGAAAAGACAGGTTTGGATTCTCATAGAGATATGGGGTCACACAAAAGGGCTAGGCAAAGTTCTGGAAATAGAAGGATTATTCACCAGGTGGCAACTGGCCTCTAGAAATGCAGATACCTACCTGGTGGAACCCATTTTTTCATATGCATACCTCTTCTGGGTGGAGGGGGAGGTTGGATATGGCCTTGGAGGTCTGCCTTGTGTGAAACCTGAGTATGAAATCCCTGTTTGCAGAGTGCTTGCAGGCTGACTCTGTGGCTCAAGCTGAGAATGCTTGACTTTTGGGGACTTTGGTTCAGGCCAGAAGTGGGGTGCTCCTGCTGTTGGGGCTACCCACTAATGATAAGGCAGCGCTTCTGGGCTACAGTTGCAGGAAACACATAGCCATAGGAGAGGGAAATAGCAAGTCAGGAGAAAACAACAAACTGTCTTTAAGTGCTCCTGTTCCACCCTTCAAACAATTGCCCTCATCCAAGTCTTCACTCTCTAGGAGTAGTTAGCTCCTGTCGAGAGGGGTGGTCACGTACTGGGTATAACTGATGGGTGCCCCAGGGTGGCAGAACAAGAGGTGGAAGTGAGAGCTACTTCATCTCTGCCAGATACTGTGCGACCACCTGAGACTTTATCCCTACAGGTGAGAACCTGATACTGGAGCGGCAGCTGTTCAGACAGTTGATGAATGCCCCACTGGAGAGATCTTTTTACTCCCATAATCCACTTGCTGGAGACACACAGGGCCTGCTGATTGGAGCATGAGATTTCCCCCTCATGGGGTACAATCCCAACTCTGGTCAGCCAGCTTATTGAGCTCCTGTGACATGCATGCGAACATACAATAGCATATACAGATATTCAAAAGCCAGAAATGCCCCAAAACTTGATAACTGAAAAACCTGGTAACCTGAAACCTTTTTACATGATGGTACCCTTGCTCCCCAACTAGGAAAAACTAACGATGGTTTACCTGCCCTGCCCAAAAGAGTACCTGATGCCAACTCCTGAACCTGACTTCCGGTTCCTTGTCACTGGACTTTGAGAGAACCAAGGCAATGAGGGATAGCCAAAATCAGCCAGTGGTGCACCAGGTCCTCATGCATCGTCTCTGCGCCTGATCAAGCATCAGTGCTCCTTGTCACCAGCAGGAGGCAGCCCCACATTGGGTGCCAGAATTTCTTCCACAGATTGTGGCTCTCACGTCCCCAGGCCTGATGAAGAACAACATGAGTGAAGTCCAAGTGAGGAAGAAAAAGTAAAATGTTTATTGCAATAAACAGGAAAACAGAACTAAGCGATGAATTGCCCGCAAAACCAAGCTGTTTTCTGCCACCAACAAGAAGAGCAGAAGATCATATCCCAAAATGACATACGCAAAGGTAATAACACATAAAAACATCCATTGGTTACATCTGAGTTGGCATACATCCATTGGCTGACCACAACAAGGGGTAGTGTTACATTATATTTCACTCATTTACAATTGTTTATTTGACAAGGAACAAAGAGGTCTTCTCTGGCAATTATCATGGACTCTTCATGTATAGGCAAAAGGCCCATCCGTAAATAAGACGTATGAATCATTCAATTGATATTGTCCTTAAACAGACTCCTTGGAGCCTGTTATCATAACATGGGTAGAACACCAAAGGATACAAGGCACATATAATTCTTCTGACATTCGGTTATACAGCCATAAATCTTTCGCCAGAGGTATAGCAGGAAGGGCATTTGAAGTTATGTAAATGCTTTTGTTTTCAAACCTATACTCCTTCTCTATATCTCCCATTAATGCTACATTCAAAGCCTATTAGTATTGCAAGACAGCTGCTTTAGCCAAAGACACAAATAATGAATGTTTATTTGTTCAGCCTACACAGGCCTAGTTTGTGCTCTGATCAGCAAAGGGGAAGCAGCTCACTTCTAATCAAATAAAACCATTGCTACATATATTTAGTGTTAAAGACACAGTAAAATCAAATTATCATAGAAATTAGATCATTGCTCCTGTTGTCAGTTCCACACAGTAAACCTCTGAATACCAGTACTAGAAGGCAACCTTACTGAATACCAGTACTAGAAGTTAAAAAGCATGGGACCGAGTACTGATCCCTCTGGTACCCCACTGCTTACCACCCTCCACTGAGAAAGTTTCCAATTTATACTCAGTCACTGCTGGGGGCGGGGTGGGGAAGGATATGTGCTCCCATTCCAAGCCCCCGCCACCTGTCAGTTGAGAGTAGAGCTGCACCTGTCAGCTGTGCTGGGACCCCACAGAGCAAGCAGGGCAACAGAGGCTGTTGATGGACAAAAATGTTAATGTCTCAATGGCCCTAGCTCACCATTGTCTGTGGAGGCCAGATGCCCCTGATGGTATTCCCATGCCTCCTTTGTGCCACCTCCACTGGAGTCACAGCAGGAGGAGTGGCAGGGGTGCCAGGGGGACTTAGAGAGACTCAGAGAGGTCCCACAGCAGCCTCTCAATGCACTCCTGTCCTTCAGCTGCATCCCTCACAATGGCAAGAAACCCTTCCAGGTGCCCAGCAGCCATGGTTACAGAGGCTGCAAGGTCCATCCATCGCTGGGCCCTGGGAAAGGCCTTCTGCCACTCGCAACAGCTCTCCAGCCACTCTCACACAATTGTTGTCCATACGGAGGAAAGTTTGGGAAAGATAGGCTGTCCTGGATGGGGGATCTGTGGCTGGGGATCTGGCTAGTGAGTGGAACCCTCCCCTCATTCAGCCACATCTCCTGGCCACAGGTGGGCAGGTTCCAGGCACCTGCCCATGGAGCCTCTGGCCTCTGAAGCACCTCCCCCATCAGCCAATCCGTTTTTCACAATGGTTTGGTCCCATGAACAGGGGAAGAGACAACAGTGACTACAGAGCTTGGAATTTCTGCTAGGTGAGACGGTCATGCCATACACAAGTCACACTCCAGGCTGGTGGCCCAGGTGTAATTTATGCAAACACAGTGGAGAAAGGGAGGAGTTCATGGGAGGGACCGCACATCCACACAGATGACCAATCCCTCAATGGTGCAGGCCTCCAGCATCCACCTGACAGTGGGTGGATACTCCTAGCTCTGTGGGCCCTGGGCCCTGGGCCCTGGGATGGTTTCAGGTGGCTGGGACTGGGGTTCATTCATTCATTCATTCATTCATTCATTCATTCATTCATTCATTCATTCATTCATTCACATTTATAGCCCACCCTTCCTGGAAGCGGGCTCAGGGTGGGTAACAACATTTCATTTATACAAAATATATTGGTTAATATAACAAAATTGAAATTTAAAACATCATCACAGATATTGGCAGACATTCTGATGGCATGGTAGCTCGTGAAGCCATCAAGCAGGCTGATGCAAATTTAACCATGGTGCACTTACTTCTTGTCCTCAGTGGCTGAAGCTTCCTGGTGGACACCACAATGTGCCTTCTGAGCCCCTTATTTGCATAGGCAAATATCCCCAGGACAGCTGGGATCCATGTGAGCCAAGCAGGCCTCCATAGGGGAATGCCCTCTGAACTTGATCATCTCTGCTCAGCTGTGCACAATGCTATTTGCCAAGTCTCAAAGAGGTAGTGCCCCCTATAGCCAACAGCATTGTTAGCACTGTGATCCCTCCATTGGTCATCCATCCACACCAGCCCCATGGTTGGGATGGGGGGAATGCTTGCTGCTGGATGAATTACGCTTGGCTTGAAATGTTATGTTTTGATTCTCCTTCTTCTTTATCGCTCTGTGGCCTGAGACCGTGACCTTGGTACCTTGTTGCTCTGTTCTCTGGGAATGTATAGCCGGTTAGCTTAAGCAGGCTTTTGCTTTTATTCTGATTGGCCCAAGACCATCCCCTGACCCTTTGAATCAAGTATATCTTCTGGCTATGTGCACTTATTTTCAATCCTGACACTAAATGTATGTGTAGATTACTTGCCTTTACAGACTCCAATAACCATTAAAAAGTATATAAAGAAATACTAACAGATATAGAAGCTTCAACTACTATATAGGCAATATAAAGCATAGGTGCAAAAACTACTGATGTACAAAAAGGAAAGCTTAAGCACTAATGGAATGGGCTCCTGATTATTGTTTGTGTGTTTTGTATGTTGATTATGTATTGGAAAATAAAAACTATTTTTTAAAAAGAGAGAGAGAGAAGGGGTAGGGGTGGCTGCGGGTGTTGGGGCTTGGGGGCGGGGCTTCCCCTGCTGGCCGGCTGGCTGGTGGTGGGTTGAACCACCCCAAAAAGCAGGTGACCCTCCACCAAACTGGGGGGTCTGGCAACCCTATGTGGAAAGGACCTAAGAGAGGCCTTCAGGGCCTTCAGCAGATTCCAGATCCACTCCAGTCCCTGTACGTGAAATACAATCCAGCATGTGGTGTGCTTGATGTGTGGGCACCGATACAAACTGGGAGAGTCCCAGAACTGCCATGGATGGCACTAGGTCCTGGGCCTGAATGTTTTGGTCTTATAAATAAAATTTTCTTGTTTTGATTAACCCTGTGGGCTGTATGTCAAAGTGAAAGAAACACATACACATAATATAACATCACATTCGATACACATGCATTATCAGATATGAATGAATGATGGCAGCGAGTGATTGGAACCATGTTTGAGCCCCCACCGCAATAGCTCTGTGTGCATGAGAGCTGATTATTACAGGGGGCTGGGCTGCCCTGTCCGTGGGTGTCCCTGGGAGTGAGAGAGAGGACCTGAGGGGTGAGAGATGGCCATGCCTCTCTTTAGATTTTAAAAGAGACAAGCAGGGTGGCCATTGTGATGTCCTGACCTATGTATAACCCATAACCTGAAGAAGAGAGGTTGTAGACACGGGGTAGGCACTCTGTGTTAGTGGGAAAGGGGTGTCACCACTCCCTACATTGTTAATGATGTGGACAATGGCTACTATGGGGGTGCAGGAACCCCTCCCCCACATTGGTATTCCAAGCCCAAATGGGCTTTGATTTTTTTAAATAGCCATTCTCTGCAATGAGGAGCATAAGCTGGGTCCAGTGAACAGGTACAGGTAATGCAGGTACAGGTAATGGGACCAGGAGATCTCCCAAGCTGATCTCTAGATGACAGAGATCAGTTCCCTGAAGAAATGGCTGCTTTGGAGGCTGGACTTTATGGCATTATACCCTGCTGAGATCTTTCCTCTCCCCAAATCCTGTACTCTCCAGGCTCCCCTCCAAGTATCCAGGAATTTCCCAAGACAGAGTTGGCAACCCTAGATGAGGCACTGGGTTCTGCTAACCACTCAGAAGTTTTGGGCTCTAGCATCCCTGCATTGCTTCCTGATGCCCTCTGGTAAAAGCACCACCTTCCCTACAGTGGGGACATTCCCTTGTCCAACCACATGAACTGCCCATGATGAGTGAAGAGGAAGAAGAAACCTGAACCTGGTGAAATGAGGTCCTTGTACACTTGTTTCCACTGAGGAATGCCCCTCTTTCTTCCCTCCCCATCACATTTCTCTGCTCTGAGGGAAACTTCCCTCCACATCCTGCTCATACCCTCTTCACAGAGGAAGAAGGGGCCTTCTCAGGCCCCCCATCTGGCTGTACAACTTAGAGGGTCCACTGGCTCTGTCTTGCTTTTCCTCTCCTTGTCAGGCAACATCTCAGCTTTGTTGTGTCAGAACTGCCGAAGTTTCCAGGTGGCAAAAGGGGAGGGAATTCTCTCTTTCCCTAATAGGATTTATACCCCAGAATACAAGTCTCCAAAGGCCAAGGAAAACTGTTGCCGTTTCTTCCTGCCTCACAGTGGAGAGCGGAGATGAAAGTGGGCCCTGGATGAACCCGTTTCCCACCCGCCAGCCACTGCCGCCACCCCAGCTGCTGGTAGTTACATTTCATTTCAGCTAAATTAGTTTTCTAAGCCTTATTAAATAAACACACAGTTATTGTAAGTGCAATGGCCTGGCCTCCTGTTTGCAGCCAGGAGTCAGAAGGAAGCAGCCACTAGGCAGCTAATCTGAAAGCAATTCAAGCGAAATGGCTGTGTTTACTTTAGCTGGCTGGATGAGTCACATTGCCAGGAAAATAAAAGAATATTCATAGAATCATAGACTCACCGAATTGGATGGGGCCATACAGGCCATCTAGTCCACCCCCCTCGCTCAGTGCATGATTAGCCTAGAGCATCCCTGACAAGCCTTTGTCCAACCACTGCCTAAAAAAGCGTATTAATGGGGAAGTGCCAAATAGGTAGCCGGTGGAGGGACAAAGCAGTGAATGCCAACTGCAAAGAGGTGGTAGGCAGTGAAATAGAGGTCAGAGCTCGAACTTGTTTTCTAGCAGGGCTCCTGTGCATTTAAAGGATGTAACTTGTAGAATCCAGTCTCTGGGTAATTTGTTGAATGGCATACAGTCATAGCCTGGCATACAGCCATTGAAGTCCTGCCAGGAAAAAATACTGCAAGCCTAAACTCGCTACCATAAGAAAAAACTTCTACAGATAAGTGAGAAGCAAATGCAAGGTAAAAGAAGCACTTGGACCGCTTTTGGGAGTAGAAGGAGAAACTCTGGTGGAGCACAGTAAGGGAAAGGAGCGAGTGAAGGGTGGGCTCTTCTCAAGCATGAGCTTTTGTGAGCTCAAGCCCTCAGTATTCCAGCAAGATGGAAACATGGTCAGGGCTCCAAGAAACCAATGTGGATGAACCAAGAGCTTCAGAATAAGTTAATGGAGGGAAGGTCAGACCTCTAAAGAGGAGTATATCTTATGTAGGTACTGCAGATCAGGGAAACCAAAGCTCAGTATCAGGGGGTCTGGCCAGGGGGGCTCGCTACAATAAGAAAAGCTACTGCAGATATGTGAAAAGCAAACACAAGGTAAAAGAGGCAATTGGACCACTTTTGGGAGTAGAAGGAGAAAATCTGGTGGAGGACAGAGAAAAAGCAGACAGGCATAATGACTTTTTTGCCTCTGTTTTCTCCCTGAAGAACTCGAGCCCATCTAGAGATAGTAGAGGACATAGCAGGACACCTGAGTGTCCAGTTGACATTGACAGGGAGGTTGTGGAGAGGCACCTGGCTGCACTGGATGAATGCAAATCACCTGGGCCAGATGGTGTGCACCCAAGAGTGCTCTAAGAACTTCCTAAGGAACTTGCAGAGCCTCTGTCCACCATCTCCAAGGCCTCCTGGAGGACTGGGGAGGTGCCACAAGATTGGAGAAGAGCAGATGTTATCCCAATCTTTAAGAAATGGAAGAAGGATGACCCGGGAAACTATCGGCCGGTCAGTCTGACTTCTGTTGCTGGGAAGATATTAGAGCCGATTTTAAAGGGATTGATCTGTAAGCATCTGAAGGACCACTTAGTGTTTTTTTTTAAGTATTTTATTGATTTTTCAAAGCTACTAGATATGGGGAAATGTTACTAAATCCCTATCTCTAAATTCTATGGGAAATGGGAAAGGAAAACTAATGCAATACAAACTACTGGAATGGGGAAGGTAAACTAGAACCCTAACTCTAAGTCAACTAATGGTTATAGGGAAGGGAAGACTAACAGGTGACACGATCTGGTTACATAGTAATATACACTTGTCACCTAGTGATACAGAGCAGTTGTTGCTTGCAAAAAATGAACAAAAAATAATAAAAAGTTGCATTAACTATCTAGTCAACAAAAACTGCTACAATTATCTTGGTTTTAGAGTGGCTGCTCCTTTCTCTGATTCCAATGTATCTGAAGAACTATAAAGTTTAGAACTGTTGCTTGATGAATCCTGTGAGTAGGATTCTTCTTCCTCCTCCTCCTCTTCCATTTTAGATTTCTTATCCTTGTTGTGTTGCTTGGGGTTGAAGCATTGGTCTACAAACTTTTTTGCCTTAGGAACAGTGTCAATATTTAATTTTTCATCTTTATATTTAAAACTCAGTCCTTCAGGAAATAACTATCTGTAAGGTACTCCTTCCTTCTGAAGAGAGAAAGTTCCCTGTAAAGTCTCCTCTGTTTTCTGATTTCAAAGGGGATATTCTTCAAGATTTTTATCTTTTCATTCTTGATTTTTAAGGGTTTCCTCTGTGTAGATTTCAGCACCAAATCTCTGGTAGACCATCTCATGAATTTTAAACATATTTCTCCTGGGAGTTTTTTTTTTTTATAAAGTCTGGATAAGTTCTGTAAGCCCAGTCCATCTCCTTCATTAACTCTTCCTGTTTGTAATCCATTACTGGAGCCAAGTCTCTGCTAAGAGAGCCTTTAAATGCTCGTTCTTTTCTTCTGGGATCCCTTAGAAATGTAGAATGCACATGGATCTTTCCAGCTGGAGCTGTGTTAGCTGTGTTTTATTGGAGGATCTCTCTTTCTCTGCTTCATCCGCTTTTTTATTAATACTCTCAGTCTGTTTTTCCATCTTTTTTAACGTCTTTTCAGTTGCTGAAGTCCTTTTATCCATTTGAGACATTTGCTTTTGCAAATTATCCATTTTAGCACTGAGGTTAGTCATGTGTTCCATTGGGGGTGCAGTTCATTCACCAACAGTGTAGACATACCTGCTGTTACTTCCTGGTTGTGGGAGGGAGTCATTGGTTGGCTATTTCCGGTTGACTTTTTTTCTCCAGACATTTTTCACCCTCTCCCAGCCATAATATCAACAAGAAGTACGTTTCCCAAAACAAAGTAAAACTTAACTGAATTTAATCCATTTCACATTATTATGCAGTTTTTGATCTCACTGATATTCTGATGCGTTTAGCTTAATTCAGAGTTTTTAATTCCTGTTTTGAAACCGCCTTGCTTTAAATGGGGGGCTGGATTCTTGAGTTTCCTCCCTCCCCTGCTGCTTTGCTCTTAGGTGCTTCTAATTTCTCCCAAGGTTCTTATAGATGCTTTGAATCACCTGAGCTTTACTTAACTCATGCTTTGAAGTCTTGGAAGTCTTTTAGAAACATTTCAAAACTTTTGACCATGTCTACTCATCTGGCAGTCGTCTCTTGGTGCCATGCTCTTGGTGACGGGATCTTTCGGGGAAGAAAGTGAGCCTCTATTCCTTGGCTGTCACCTTGGAAGATGCTCTCCTCAGCTCCCTAGGCTAAGGATCTCCTACAGAGATCCCAGAAGGATCCGAGACGCTCTTGGACCCTTACCATCAGCTGAGTCTTGGCTCATCCCCATTGGAGTGAGACAGGGTGCAGCCGAACAGTGAAACACTTAAACCGGAAGGCTGAAGAACCACTTAGTGATCTGGGGAAGTCAGCATGGTTTTGTCCCCAACAGATCTTGTCAGACCAACCTGGTTTCCTTCTTTGATCATGTGATGAGCTTACTGGATCGTGGGAACTCTGTTGATGTGATTTACCCAGGGGTGCCGAATGCCCTTCTATGCCTTGAAACTGGTCTAATGAGAATAGAAGCCAGAGTATTGTTATCCTCTGCATATCAATGGCTTAAGATTAATTCAAATCAAAAAGGACTTCTTCCCCTAATAAACAAAGATTCCTACCAGCCAAGATTGATTCGAATGACCAAGACTAATTTAGAAAAAAATGGGACTCTCACCTGAGGATTTATTGGTGCAAAACAGCACACAGGCAAAAAGTATAACAGAACAAAGGATTTGTGATATAGAGAACCAAGGTGACTTAAATCGAGCTCCTTCTTTTTTGGCCCATAATGACTCCAGATATGTAATGAATATAGCTAAATATTTGACCTATCTGGATGTGTCACCCTATAGAAGAGCTCTTGCCCTGACTCATTGTGCGGCTATTCCCTCTAAGGTTTTAGAGGGAAAATATAGAAAGATACCATATAAAGATAGGTGCTGCCCGTGTTCCATGGGAGAAGTGGAATTGATGCTCCACATGTTTTTTCACTGTCCTTTTCATCAAGTCTGTAGGGATAAGCTTATTGCACCCCTCTTAAATAGACCAGCACTTGACACAGAAAGTACTGACCTAGAGAGACTTTTGGTAGAGAAAAATCAGCAGATTTCCAGATAAATAGCAAAATTCTGCTTGCAACTGGTAAAATTCCACAATAAGAAGTAGATCAAGTATAACACTCACCTTTTGCATGACTCATAGTTAGGCTGAGTTCAAACTGGCAGTTGGGCCCAATATAGGCACATTTCAGGAATGTTTCACAAATGGATTAAAGGGACCAGTTCACACAGAAACAACTGTCAGGCATTCCCCAGCCATACTCAACCCGTTTTCTAGCACTTCCCTCCCAAGTTCAAAAAGTACCTGGTGAAAGTGGTAGCAAACCCTGGAGAGCATGTTCCTCCCGCTTCCCAGAAGTGTGAATGCTAAATGCTAAAAGCCAGGAACAACCCACACTGATAATGTGTGCTGGCTGTTCCCGCAGGGATGCACATAAGCACCCATGCACAATATGTGCTGGAGTGCACAACCATACCCGCGGGATGCTTCCAACATGCAGAGTTAAAGCTCTGTCCAGGCAGCCTCCTGGGAGACAGACCGGCAAACTGGCAGGCGTGCAAAGACCATCCTGGAAAAGGGCAGAGACCTTGGACCTACTGGCAGTGTGGGGTGAATGGCCAGTGCAGGGGGCCCTGTGTGATAGCCACAGGAACAGGGAGATGTTTGAGCAGGTTGCTGAAGAAATGGCTGCCCGTGGCCACAGGCGTTCTGCTGAGGAGTGCCGCTCCAAGACCAAAACTACGCGGCTGCAGTACAAGCGGACATTGGAGCACAACGGCACTTCAGGGAACAATAGGGCATCATGCCCCTGCCCACCCAGGAGCTGTGACACCCACACCCCATGACACCCAATGTGTGGCCAACACCATCATGCCAGAGGTTCCCTGGAAACCCCACTGTCCCCATCAGGCCCCTGGAAGGGCCTGCCCCCAAAGCTCAAGTGGTCCACCCCAGGGCCTGCACTCCCAGGCCACCAGTAGTGGGGTCAGAGTGCATGAAGCGCTCCGGGAACCCTTCTCCACTATGCCACAGCCATAGGTGTCAACTTCAGGGGGGCTTGAGGGCTAAGGCTACCTCCGAAATTTTCCAAGGGTGACTGAGCCCCCCCCGGGCAACCAGGCTCACAAGCCTTGCCACTACCACACCATGCCACCCCCAGCCCATTTTAAAAGCAGAGGGTTTTTTCCTCCACTTTCTGAGACTTCGAGTGGGGTGGCAGGAAACTCAGGGTTACTTCCTGAAAGCTAAGCCCACCCCCAGCTCCCAGAAACCCTCAGTTGGGCCTGGTGGAGCTGGGGGCTGCACATGTTTTCAGTGCTTTCAGCTTTCCCATGCAGAAAGGTAAGGAGCTGTCCTGGGGCTCCGGCGACGGTGGGGGGGATGTTTTCAGGGGTGGGGTGGTGGACACTAGGCAGAGAGTGCCCAGGCTGGCTGGCTGAGTGCCCGAGCACCTTTCCTGCAGCCTTGTGCCACTGCTGTTGTTTTCCTGCTCTCCTGCTTGCCTTGCAGAGAGCCATGCGAGGAGGTTGGGGGGTTGGAGGCTGGTATCCTTGGAGAATTGCCGTCCTTGGGGAGGCTGGGCACCCTGCGCCCTTGTTCTTCTAGGGTTTTTTCCTCTCTCCCTGCAAGGCTTGCAGGGAGGACAGGAGGTGGGCGAAGTGGGGGGGGGAGGCCGGCATCCATGGAGGATTACCCGCCTTGGGGCAGCTGGACTCTTGGGGATCTTTCCTGCAGCCTTGTGCCACTGCTGTTGTTTTCCCACTCCCTGCAAGGCTTGCCTTGCAGAGAGCCATGCGAGGAGGTTGTAGGGGAGGCTGGCATCCATGGAGGATTGCTGGCCTTGGGATGGCTGGGGGCCTTGCTCCCTTGTTCTTCTGTTTCCCCACACACACAAGGCTTGCCTTGCAGAGCCATGCAGGGAGGTCAGGAGGGGGGAGGCCGGCATCCATGGAGGATCTCTGGGAGGCTGGGTGCCCGGGCACCTTTCCTGCAGCCTTGTGCCACTGGGGGGCAGGTGAAACCTCAAAGAGTTTAAATGCATACATTCAAGACCAACTCTCCCCTGAACTCCTGGATAAATTATGGAGAGGGATTTCTATTTGCTTTCTTTTCATCTCTCCCCTCCCTCCCTCCTTCCTTCCTCTCTTCCCATCCATTTGCTTTCTTTCCACCTCTCACCTCCCTTCCTCCCTTGTTAAAACATCCCTCGTTCGGGTTGCCAGATTCCCCTGTCCATCTCTGGGGGATGTTGGGGTGGGGTGGCCCAATACAGGTTGGGAAACTCCTGGAGATTTGGGGATGGAGCCTGGGGAGGACTGGGACCTCAGTGGGGTACAATGCCATAGAGTCCACCCTCCAGAACATCCATTTTCTTCAGGGAAAATGAGCTGTAATTCCAGGGGATCCCCAGGTCCCACCTGGAGGCTGGCACCCCTAGCTCCAGTGCTGAAACTGGAAGCTCTGGTTCTTCTGTGTGAGATGGTGGATGCAGACCACTGATATTGGCTTGCAGCTGCTGAATCACCCTGCTTCATGTAGGATGCACAACAGCCAGGTGGAGGAGGGGAGGAGTGTATTTTACTTGGGTCTATATATCCTTGATTGAGAACAGTTGTTTTTTTCATGGTAGTGGGGGTGGGCTGCTTCAGCCACTCCCAAGCTCTTCTTTCAATCTCTGTTTCATTTTTAAATTGTAAGCCCATCTGCATGAAGAAGATGGGGGGCATGCAGATCAGAGGCCTTTTAAAATTTCCTTTTGATCTGTGTGCAGTCTAGAGAGAACATTGGTAAGGGATGTGCACTCTGTGTTTATGCTCTTCGTTTTGCTGTTACTTAAAATGGTGTGGTAGTTTCAAAGGGGCAACCAACTGGGATGTACTAAAAGGAATGGCAGGATTGCCCATTGGGAATAATGGGAGAGGCTTGAAGGCCCACTGGAGATAATGGGAGCCAGGAATGCCAATTGACTTGCATGGGCTCTGCTGAAATACATTGCAGCCCAAAAAAAGTTGCAAAGAAAATGCCAAATGGTTTTTCCAATAAGGTTTTCGGGCCCAGATAGGCTACTCTAGGACTGTAATGACAGTTCCCAGAGTGGAAAAACAGTCCCTAGCAATAGAATCTGTGCTGCATTTTAAGGTGGAGTTTCTAAGCAATGTGCTAAGAAGGCACCTGTTCCTGGGGTTAGCCTAGCCCAGGGGCATTGTTAGGGGGGTTCCCAGGCCACCCTAATTTTCTGGGGAGCCCCTCCCTAAATGCCACATAGTTCCACCTCCATAAAAAGTGACAATGGCCTGTGATGTCACTGGCTCCTCCCCATGATGTCATTGGGTCCCAGTTCTTTTAATGACTTAGCAATGCCTCTGGCCTAGCCCCAGCCCCCCCTGGGAAATTGCAAAGTCTACGCCCTTGGCCACAGCACAGAGGGAAACAGGGCACCATGTTGAGGATAAGGGGAATGTGCCCTCAGAAGGAACCTCTTCTTCAGCTGGTGAACAGATATCCTTTCATACCAAGGAACCGTCCCTGGGAAGGGTGGGAGGGGGGCTCTTGGTAGTTGGTGATTCGATCCTTAGGCAGGTAGACAGCTGGGTGGCGAACCTGCGTACTGACCGTATGGCGACTTGCCTGCCTGGTGCAAAGGTAGCGGACATTACACGTGTTTTAGATAGGCTGGTAGAAAGTGCTGGGGAGGAGCCAGTGGTCGTGGTGCATGTTGGCACCAACGATGTGGGGAAATGCAGTCGTGAGGTCCTGGAGGAGAAATTTAGGCTGCTGGGCAGGAAACTCAAGGCCAGGACCTCCAAGGTAGCCTTCACAGAAGTGCTACCTGTTCCACACACAGATCAGGAGTCTCAATGTGTGGATGAGACGATGGTGTAGGGGAGAAAGGTTCAAGTTTTTTAGGCACTGGGATGTTTTTTGGGACAAGAGGGAGCTGTACAAAAGGGACAGTCTCCATTTGTCCTGAGAAGGAACCAGGCTGCTGGAACTCAAAATCAAAAAGGTGGCAGAACAGTTTTTAAACTGAATATTGGGGGAAAGCCGACAGGAGATGAAAAGTCTCTGGTTCTGGATGGCTCATCTCAAAGAGATGAAGGGGTAGCTGTTACTTTTGTACAAGGAAATTGATTACAATTGTCCACTGAGACTGTGGCTAATGATAGGGACTGCCTGGCAAGGTCTCGAGGCAGCAAGAGGAAGGTTGTGGGCTTAACAAGCACAGGAAACTATAGGTGTTTATACACAAATGCTAGAAGTCTCTGAGGTAAAATCGGGGAGTTGGAATGCTTGGTGTTGGGTGGGGAGGAAATAGACATTGTGGGTATTTCAGAAACTTGATGGGATGAGGAAAATCAGTGGGATACAGTGATTCCTGGTTATAAATTATATCGGAAGGATGGGGGGGAAGGGTTGGAGGTGGGGTGGCTCTGTATGTCAGAGAGGGTATACAGTTCAGTAAGACTGAGAGGGTAAGACAATTGGATTCGCTTCCGGAAATGCTATGGGTTGAAATAGTAGGTGCAAAAGGAGGCTTAACATTGGGAGTTTGTTATCACCCACCAGATCAAAAGGTAGAGGAGGATTATAAAATGATGACTGAATTAAAGATAGCAGCTAGACGAAATAACTGTGTCAGAACAGGTGATTTTAACTACCCACACATTGAATGGGTCAATATGAGTTCTAGTTGGAAAAAAAGAGATTGAGTTTTTAGACACTCTCAATGACTGTGCTATGGAACAGATGGTCACAGATCCTACCAGGGGAGAGGCAATCCTGGATTTGGTCCTAAGTAATGCCCAAGGCCTGGTGAGAGATGTAAAAGTGATTGCACCACTTGGGAACAGTGACCATAATGTCATTGAGTTCAACATTTGTATAAATAGGGAGTTGCCCAAAAAGACTGATGCAACCACTCTTAACTTTAAAAGGGGTACCTTCTCTGGTATGAGGGGACATGTGAGGAAGAAATTGAATGGAAAAGTGGAAAAGGTCAAAAACATTGGGGAAGCTTGGAGAGTATTTAAAAAGACAATCCTAGAAGCTCAGAAAAAATATATACCGCAGGTTAGGAAAGGCACAAATAGGTATAGAAAAAAGCCTGCATGGTTAACAAAGTAATGGAAGCTGCAAAAGGTAAAAAGGATTCCTTTAAGTGGTGGAAAGCTAGTCTCAGTGAGGTTGATAAAAAGGAACACAGGCTGTGGCAAATAAAATGCAAGTCTGTGATAAGAGAAGTTGAAAGGGAATATGAGGAATGTATCGCAAAAAGCATAAAGGCTTGAGCTTGAATTACTTGGGACTCTGACACAGGCAAAAAGGGAATATGAGGAGCCTATAGTGAAAAACATAAAGGCCAACAATAAAACTTTCTTCAAATACATTAGAAGCAGGAAACCAGCCAGTGAGGCCCTTGGATGACCAAGGGGTAGAAGGACTACTGCAGGATGACAGGGAAATGACTGAGAAGATGAATGCATTTTTTGCTTCTGTCTTCACTGCGGAAGATGAGAAGTGCTTGCCGACTCCAGAACCATCAATTTCAGGAGGGGGTTTGAAAGACCTGAATCAGATTGAGGTGACGAGAGAGAAAGTCCTACAGCTGATGGACAATTTAAAAACTAATAAATCACCAGGCCCAGATGGCATTCATCTGAGAGTTCTGAAAGAACTCAAATGTGAACTTGTGGATCTCCTTACGTTAACATGTAATCTTTCATTAAAATCTGCCTCCATTCCTGAGGACTTGGAGGTAGCTTATGTCACTCCCATCTTTAAAAAGGGCTCCAGGGGAGATCTGGGAAATTACAGGCCAGTCAGTCTGATGTCGATACTGGGCAAGTTGGTGGAAACTGTTATTAAGGAAAGAATTAGTAGGCACATTGATGAACAAAAACTATTGAGGCAAACTCAGTATGGGTTCTGTAAGGGAAGATCTTGTCTCACTAACGTGTTAGTGTTTTTTGAGGGAGTGAACAAACATGTGGACAAACAATAGATGTTGTTTACCTTGACTTCCAGAAAGCTTTTAATAAAGTTCCTCATCAAAGGCTCCTAAGTAAGCTCAATAGTCATGGGATAAAAGGACAAGTCCTCTTGTGGATCAAAAACTGGCTTATCAATAGGAAACAGAGAGTGAGTATAAATGGGAAATTTTCTCAGTGGAGGCTGGTAAGCAGTTCGATACCAGAGGGATCAGTACTCGGTCCCATGCTTTTTAACTTGTCTATTAACGATTTGGAATTGGGAGTAAGCAGTGAAGTGGCTAAATTCGCAGATGACACAAAGTTGTTCAAGGTGGTGAAAACCAGGGAGGATTGTGAGGCACTCCAAAGGGATCTGTCGAGGAAGGGTGAGTGGGTGTCAGTGTGGCAAATGGGGTTCAATGTGGCCAAGTGCAAAGTGATGTACATTGGAGCCAAAAATCCTAAATATAAATACACGTTGATGGGGTCTGAACTGGCAGAGACGGACCAAGAGAGAGATCTTGGAGTCGTAGTAGATAACTCAATGAAAATGTCTAGACAGTGTGTAAATGCAATAAAGAAGGCCAACATTATGCTGGGGATTATTAGGAAGGGAATTGAAAACAAATCAGCCAGTATCATCATGCCCCTGTATAAATCATTGGTGCGACCTCATTTGGAATACTGTGTACAGTTCTGGTCACCACACCTCAAAAAGTATATTCTAGCATTGGAAAAAGTGCAGAGAAGGGCAACTAGAATGATAAAAGTGTTGGAACACTTTCCCTTTAAAGAAAGGTTAAAACGCTTGGGGCTCTTTAGCTTGGAGAAACGATGGCTGAGGGGTGACATGATCGAGGTTTATAAGATTATGCATGGGATAGAGCAGGTTGAGAAAGAAGTACTTTTCTCCCTTTCTCACAATACAAGAACTCTTGGGCACTCCATGAAATTTCTGAGCATTCAGGTTAGGATGGATAAAAGGAAGCACTTCTTCACCCAAAGAGTGATTAACACATGGAATTCACTGCCACAGGAGGTGGTGGCAGCTACAAGCATGGACAGTTTCAAGAGGGAATTAGATAAACATATGGAGCAGAAGTCCATCAGTGGCTATTAGCCACAAGGTATAGCTAGGAACTCTCAGTCTGGGGCAGGTGATGCAGTCTATTCTTGGTGCTGGGGGGGGCAGCAGTGGGAGGGCTTCTAGTGTCCTGGCCCCACTGCTGGACCTCCTGATGGCACCTGGTATTTTTGGCCACTGTATGACAGAGTGTTGGACTAGATGGGCCATTGGCCTGATTCAACATTGGCTTCTCTTATGTTCTTACACACAGAGACATACATGCACACAGGCAGCATGGGCAAGATCCCATGTTGGGCGTGGCCCTGTGGCCAGCAGCCACATGTCCAGGATGCCAGGTGCATGACCAAGTCAAGTCAAGTCAAGTTTATTAGTACGGTCAAGCGACCAGCCAATATAAAACATTTCCAAAAAAAAAAAAAGATTGAGGTAAAGTACATGGTAGATACATAAAATTAAATAAATATGTAAAACGGCATTAAAAGCAAAAGCGGGAGCAACACAATGTATCATTAAGGCGGAAACAGGAGCAATACTAATTTATCATTAACTTGCTATCTAAGGTACAAGCTTCCTCTTTTTAAGTGCCAGGAAGCAAAATTTTGCCACAGCTAAAGATATCCTCTCTTTCTGATCTTCCAACAAAAAGGTTAGAATCCTCGGTTCTGAGAATTTAAAATGGACATCCAAAGGCTCTTCAGCTTGGAAACGGAGATGAGCACTGCCCCCTAGAGTCGGATTCGACTAGCTTTTGAGCAAAGGAAACCTTTACCTTTACTTTTATATTTCGAATTAACCTTTACTACTACTTGGTTCAAACCAACTTTGTCCCAAAATGAAGGTCAGAGGAGAGATACCTGGAGCTAAAATTGTTTTCTTTGTATCCCAAATATATTAGGTCTTGTTTAAGTAAATGTTAAGTTTTTTTGTTTTTTTTTTTGGGGGGGGGTTCTCAGTTTGTTTGTTACAAATAATAATATCTGGAATCCTTTTAGAATTGGTATGTGTTTGTTCTGTTTGAATCAAATCAATTGAGTGTGATGGGTTTAATAGCATCAGATTTTTACGCTGAGATGCCTCATAGTAAAGTTTTAAGTCTGGCATGTGAAGACCACACATTTTTGTGCGATTTTGCATTATAGTGAATCCAGTTGTTTGATTCCAGGTAAAGTTGTTAAGGATTTCTTGCCATTCTTTTAAGTCTTTGTCTGATAATTGAATGGGTATAGCTCTAAAAGAAAGTAAAAAATTTGGAAATTTTATGGCTTTGATGATATTTATTCTTACCAGCTAAGTTAAATTCAACTTATCCCATTCTTTTAGTTGGCTAGCTGTTGACTGATTTAGCTCTTTGTGATTACATTTTAACAGGTCTCCTATATCTAGGGGTATTTTTATGCCTTAGTATTGCCATGTCATTGTGACCCATCTATATACAAATTAATCTTTTATAGATTTGGTAAGGTCTGGGGACAAATGTATTGGGTATAATTCTGTTTTATTTTGATTTATATTTAGTCCCGATATCTGACCATATTTCAATGTAGTGTTTTCTAGAGCACAGATTGATGTATTGGTTTCAGTGCTATATATGGCCAGATCATCAGCGAAGAGACCACTTTTATATTTTCTATCTTCAATTGTTATGTCTTTAATTTGAGTGTTTTGTCTAATTACTATGGCCAATGGTTCAATAGAAACTACAAATAAAAGTGGAGATAGTGGGCCACCCTGTCTCATACCTCTAGAAAGCATAAAGTCCTCAGATCTTAAACCATTTATTTTAATTTGGGCCTTTGGTGTGGCATAATGTACTTGAATCACTCATAGAAATTTATTTCCAAAACCTATGTGTGTTAGCAGCAGTTTCAGATATTTGATTTCTAATTTATTGAAGGCCTTTTCTATATCTAATGGTAAAATAATTGCTTCTATCTGATTTATTTTTTTGTTATTAATTATGTACAGGGTTTCCCTTATATTCTCTGTTAGGTTTCTATGTGGCATAAAACCTGTTTGGTCAGTATGTACATAATCCATAATAAATTAGTTTAATCTATTGGCCATTAGAGCTGTAAATATTTTTGCATCCTTATTAAGTAGAGAAATTGGTCTATATGATTCCAGGTGTGTGGTGTCTTTGCCTTTTGTAGGGGTTACTATGATATTTGCCTCAGACCATGTTTGGGGCATAACTCCATTGGACAGTATAGGAATTCCTTTGGGACTACCTCTCCCCATATGAGCCCTATAGAGCACTGAGATCTACAAATCAACACCTTTTGTAGTCCCTGGCCCCGGGGATATCCGACTTGCCTCGACTGGAACCAGAGCTTTTTCAGCTCTGGCCCCTACCTGGTGGAATGAACTCCCATATGAGATTCAATTCCACAGGGCCTGCAAGATGGAGCTCTTCTGCTGGGCTTTTAGCTGAGGTGGTGGACATCCCCCCAGTGTCAGAGCCCCTGGAGAAATCAGTTCCCAATAACTTTCATTCAAAAGAATTAAAGTTTATCGAGACATGAATAGGATCCAGACTCTTAATGATTCTTTGTTAGAACTGAGGTCAAGAGCATGAAGCAAGCAATTATACTACAATCAAATAAGACATTAGTGGTTCTTGGCCAATCACACACCTAAGCTAAAAAGCCTGCCTAACTAACAACATAGAATTCCCAAGGGAAAGAGAATACCAAAGACAGTTTAGGTCTCAAGGTTACATGGCTACATTGAGAAAGATAACAGCATAGTAGCCAGAAAAGAAAGTATACATTCTTGTTCTCACCCCTCACATCTCCATGGCTGGAAGACTGTAGAAGAGTGAATGTTGTCTCAGTCTTCAAGAAGAGAAAAAGACGGACCCAGGAAATTACAGGCCTGGCAGTTTTACATCAATACCTGGGAAAATTCTAGAGCAGATTATTAAACGCTCTGTCTGTGAGCACCTTAAACGGAATGAGTTAATTGGTAGTAGCCAGCATGGGTTTATCAAGAATAAGTCATGCCAGACCAACTGTATCCCCTTTTTTGACAGAGTTAGTATAATGGTTGACTCTGGCAGTGCTGTGAACATAGTGTTTCTAGATTTCAGTAAAGCATCTGACAAAGTTTCTCATGATTTCCTTGAGGATAAGCTTGTTAAATGTGGGCTAGATGGTGCAACCGTTGGATGGATTCATGGTTGGTTGAAAAATCATACCCACATGTTGTTCAATGTTTTTATAAATGACCTGGAGGAAGACATGGTGGGGATGCTTATCAAATTTGCAGATGACGTGAAGCTGGGTGGGATTGCTAATTCTGAAGAAGACAGAGTCAGATGGAGAGGAAGGAAATTTAGGGCAAGAAACAGGGAAAAGCAAAAAGGCCACAGCGAAAAAGGAAAGGAGAAGGCCTGGTATGACCCCTTTTCAAATGTTAACTAGATTCTGATACAGAAGTAAGGAAAAAGATAATAAAAACAAAAATGGCATGAACTAGAGAATTCAAAATCCTTTCCATAAATGTAAATGGTCTTAACAGCCCACAAAAAAGGATATATCATCAAATCTCCAAAATACAATCAGACATAGTTTAAAGCCCTACATGGCCTGGGTCCGGCATACCTGAGGGACCGCCTTTCCCTATACGTGCCCCAAAGAGCACTGCGGTCCAAATCCCAACATCGCCTGGTGGTCCCTGGCCCTAAGGAGGCCAGGTTGGTGGCCACTAGGGCTAGGTCCTTTTCAGTGGCGGCTCCTACCTGGTGGAACGAGCTCCCGGAGGAGATCAGGGCCCTACGGGACCTCTTACAGTTCCGCAGGGCCTGCAAGACGGAGCTCTTCCGCCAGGCCTTTGAGTAGGAGCCGCCACTCCACTCCACTCCCCTCCGCCAATGTTACTATCTTATGTGGTGGAGGGAGGGGACAGCTGCGACCAACATCATTATGACTAACACCGCCATTGGACTGAGTTGTGAATAACTGTTGAGCACCTTAGGATGGTTACTTTTAGAATGTTATCTATTTAATTGTTTTATATGGTTTTAAGTTGTTTTGTCTCTGGCACATGGTTGCCCCTATGTAAGCCGCCCTGAGCCCGTTCGCGGGGAGGGCGGGGTAAAAATGTAATAAATAAATAAATAAATAAATAGTATGTATCCAGGAGACCCATATAAAAAAAAGATGACACAAAACACTTGCTGGTCAAAAAATTAGGAAATGCTTTTATAGCTGCAGATGCTAAAAAGAAAAGAGGTGTAGTGACATATGCCAAAGATTATTTACATCCTGAATTTTTCTTCGCATCAGAAGATGGAAGGATTGTAGCCATTGTAATAAAAAGAAATGGAAAAGAAATGTTAATTGTAAATATATATGCTCCAAACCAAAATCAAAAGCCTTTTTTCAAGGAAGTATGGAAAGTGTTAGCGTTAAAAGAATTTGAAAACATTTGTATCATAGGTGACTACAATGTGGTATTTGATCCCAAGATGGATAGGAAAAGCCAGAGATAAACTAGAAAGCCAGGAATGGTTCTTATCAAAACGTTCTTACAAACAGCAGAAGTATATAATTTGATAGATGCATGGAGAACTAGAAACATAGAAAAGAAAGACTATACGTATTACTCAACAAGACACAATTCATGGCTGAAATAGATATGGCGTGGATAACAACAGGAATGTTATGAGAGCTAATAGAAACTGAAATATTACCAAATATGTACGCTGACCATAGTCCTTTATTAAAGGAGTACAAAGGAAAACTAGATGGACAATGAATTCAGGTCTGCTAAGAGACCAAGACTTTATAAAAAAGGGCCAAGGGATAAAACTAGAGCAGCTAAACATGGACAAGAGACTCCTGCTCATTAAACAACTTTACACTCTTAACACCTGTCAGATCAAATGCTTGCCAGCAGGCAACCTAACACCAAAGATTGTCGCTAATAAGGGTGTTAAACAGGGATGTATCCTAGCCCCTTTCTTATTTAGCATCTTTCTTAATGGCCATGCTGCCCAGCTCTCTGATACTCTGATATCACAGCCCTAAATTAGGCAAAATACATGTACCCTTACTACTCTATGCCGATGACACAGTGCTGCTATCCTACTCCAGAGTTGGTCTGAGACGTCTATTGTCCCACTGCATTGCTTTTCTTATTAACAACAAGCTTCAGCTGAGTTATAAGTCCAAAATCCTAGTGTTCTCCAAAAAGTGGAGACAATATAAATGGTCCATCAATGGCAAAGAGTTAGAACAAGTCAAACACTACAAATACCTAGGTATCGTTTCCAATACAATGCAACTTGGTCCACCCATTGCAAATATGCGGTGAAGGCTGCTAGTGTCAGTGCATCAGCTATAGCACGATTCTTTTATTGTAGGGACAATCAATTTGTAACAGCTGCAATTAAAATCTTCAAGTCCAAATTCAGTTCTCAGCTATTGTATGGTATTCCAATCTGGATTAGGTCCTCTGACAGCAGCTTTGAGCGAGTCCAATCCAAATTTCTGCAGAAAATCATGGCTTTGCCAAACTGTGCCCCGAATGCAGTTATATATTTGGAAACTGGCTCGTCTTTGATGGAGACCTGCGTATGGCTTATGACATTTAAATACTGGCTTTGCCTACATTACAATTTCAAACATGGGAGCCTCATATATCACATGCTCTCAGAACTCAGGGTATTGAACTGGTCAGCACATATTGAGGAAAAAATCAAAGTATTGGGCCTTTCTTTAGATTCCCTGTCCATGTTGCCCTGTGCGGCTGCATTTCATCAGATTAAAAATAGGATGCTAGATATTGAGCATCAGAAATTATTCAGCTTAGCTAATAAAACCTGCTCTCCCTTGAATTTTGAGATCCTCCTAACTATAGGGAAGATGGCCTCATATCTATCCTCTCTGCAGGTCCTGCAACAACATAGAGTGTTTGCCCTGGCCAGGTGTAATGCTATGCCTTCTGCTGTTCTATATGGCAGATTTAACAAGGTTTCTCATTTAGCCAGATATTGCCCCTGCAGAAAGAAATATGTGGAATCTATCTCTCATGTTCTCCTGCATTGTAATCTGTATGTGGATTTAAGGAACATTTATCTACACTGTATCCTATCCTGTATGGCAGATTGTTCTGATACACTCAAGGTACACAGACTCTTAAATGATCTTGGTCCTGACTTCACTGAGAAGGTGGCTCAGTTTCTCTGTTTGGCTTTAAAGCTGCGTCAAAGGGACCTAGAAATATAATATCCTTGTCAGCTCCTAATTGCACAATATCGAGTCACAGAATTTTTATAGATGTGTTTTAACCATTTTATAACTGCTTCTTAACTTGTACTGATAACTTGTATAACTTGTACTGATAATTTATGCCAATAAAGGTTAACTTGACTTGACTATTAAAAAAACCTGGAAATTCAAGAATTTTTTAAAAGAAACATACAACCGGTTATGCCAATAGAAATAATATGGGAAGCTTTCAAAGCATTTATAAGAGGATGGTTTATTAACCAGGATGCTTGGAAAAAGAAACAGATGAAGAAGAAATATGACTACTTAGGAAACAAATTAAAATAGAAGAGGACAAATTGAAAAATAATATAGAACCAGAAGAAGAAAAGGGTAAATTAAAACTATTACAGCATAGAATGAATTTACTACTGACGCAAGAAATAGCTAAAAATATAGAATATACTAAGCAATATTACTTCGATAATGCAAAGAAGTCTACAAGATGGTTATCACATAAACTTAGAAAAGAAAGAGAATAACAGTCAATATTAACATTAAGAAATGAGAAAAGTGAAGAAGAGTATAGACTACAAGAGCTAAAGAATATAGTGGAACAATTTTATAAATCACTATATCAACAAGAAATGCAGGATAGTCATGAAATAATGGAATACTTAGTAAAAAGAAACAAAGGTAAATTTAATGAAAACCAAAAAAATATTTTGAATGATCCAATCACAACATGTGATATTGCAGAAGCAATTAAGAAACAAAAAAGAAAAAAGACACCTGGCCCGCACGGTCTAACGGTGAAAATATATCAGATATTTGAAGAACAGATAACCTCACCATCAAAAAAATTGTTGCAAAATATAGGAAAATCAGGAAAAGCACCAGACTCATGGAATCAAGCAATAATTACAGTAATACATAAACCAAATACAGAGGGCAATAAAATTAAAAACTATAGACCTATATTGCTATTAAATGCAGACTACAAAATATTTGTGAGCATTTTAGCAGCGAGCTTATCCTCCAGATCAAGTGGGATTCCTTCCAAAAAGACAAATGAAAAATAATGTAAGAACAATTATCAACGCTTTAGAATATTATGAGCTACATCCAGAGAAACAGGTGGCGTTAACGTTTTTAAACACAGAAAAAGCCTTTGATAACCTATCATGGGAATTCTTGCTACAAAAATTGGCTTTATGGGACTGTGGATCATAGTTTTTAGACCATGATTAGAGCAATTTATAAAAAAACAACAGGCCAAGATTATGATAAATGGCAAGATGACTCAGAATATAGAAATTCAAAAAGGATCAAGACAAGGTTGTCCACTATCCCCTTTACTGTTTATTTTTGCTTTAGAAACATTGAATGATATAGTGAGAGAAAATGAACAGATTATAACAAAGATGTAGTAAGTGGTTTCTATGAGACTAAAAATGAACTTGATAGGATCTCTCTATCTTCAAACGATAAATTGATTCAAAAAATACATATTTTTTTACTAGACAATTATGTGCAGGATGAACTAGTTAAAACAAACATGATCACGTGGATGCAGGATATAGGCCACAACATTGAGATAGATCAATGGTCAAAAATATGGAAAACCTTAAAATATATGAGAGCTACATCCTACAAGGAGAACGTTTACAAAATGTTCCATAGATGGTATTGGTCGCCGGACAAAATAGCTAGATGTCATACTAATGCCTCTAAAAAATGTTGGAAATGTAAAAAAAATGTAGGAACATTTTATCATATGTGGTGGAGGTGTAAATCAGCTCAAAAATATTGGCGGATGATATGTAAGATAATTCTAGAAAGATTGAATATAAATGTAGTGTTAACACCGAAAATTTATGTGTTAAATATAATTCCAGATGGTTATCAATACTATGATGTATATACGTTGATTTATATCTTAACATCTGCTAGAATACTGATGGCTAAATATTGGAAACCAGAAAAAATATCCTCTAGAGGAGGTAAAACATAAATTAATAGAACTTGCAGAAATGGATAGACTGACCATGTTAAGTCATATGCAAAAAGATGGATGAGAGTATATAAATGGTTAGAAAATGAAACGGTCAAACAGACTTGAAACATTTGAAGAAAGTATTTATGTAATGAGGTACACAGAAAACTTAATAAATAAAAATGGTAAAAAAGGATTCAAAATGATCTAGACAGGCTGAAACAGTGGGCTAAGACAAATAATATGAATTTCAATAGAGATAAGTGCAAAGTCCTACACTTAGGTACAAAAAATCAAAAGCACAGATATAGAATGGGAGGGACTTGGCTTGACAGCAGCACATGTGAAAGGGATCTAGGTGTTCTGGTTGATCACAAGCTAAACATGACCCTGCAGTGTGATGTGACTGCAAAGAAAGCTAATGCAATCTTAGGATGCATTAACAGAAGCATTGTGTCCAGATCACGGGAGGTGGTCGTTCTTTTCTATTCTGTTATGGTCAGGCCTCACCTGGAGTACTGTGTCCAGTTTTGGGCACCACATTTTAGGAAGGATGTTGACAAGCTCGAGCGTGTCCAGAAGAGGGCATCCAGGATGGTGAGAGGGTTGGAATCCACGTCTTATGAGGAAAGGCTGAGAGACTTGGGTATGTTTAGCCTGGGAAAGAGAAGGCTTAGAGGGGTCATGATTGCAAGTATTTGAAGGGCTGTCATGTAGAAGACAGAGCAGATCTATTCTCTCTTGCTCCTGATTGCAAGACTAGATCTAATGGGTGGAAGTTACAAGGGAGTCGATACTGGCTAAATATCAGGAGAAACTTCCTAACTGTAAGAGTGATTGAGCAGTGGAACCGACTGCCTTGGGAGGTGGCGGATGCTCCTTCGCTGGATGTTTTCAAACAGAGGCTGGATGACCAACTTTCAAGTATGTTGTAGGACTATCTTTCGGCTATGCTCCTGCAGAGTGCAGAGGGCTGGACTAGATGACCTGCAAGGTCCCTTCCAATTCTACCATTCTATGATTCTATGGCAATCAAGTCCAAAAAGGGGCGCCAGATTGACATTCTGCCACCCCAAAGGCCCTACCCTACCGGTTTCAAAGGGTAAGCTCTATGGAATGCACACATGAGTTGGAGGGTGTTAACGTGCTCACTGTGCACCCGTTCATTATGGGAGGGGTCAAACGCTTTCCACTTAATCAGATAGTATAAGTGACCATGTTTCAGTTTAGAGTCCAAGATTTCTTCAACTCACAGATGTGGTTCACCATTCATCATCAGAGGTGGACGGGCTGCTGGTTATGGTCTCCATTTGCTCGGACCCAGATCCTTTTTCAACAAGTTAAAATGAAACACAGGGTGAATATCCTTAAGAGCCTTAGGCAAATTGAGTTCAACAGCCATCTCATTTATAACCCGAATGACTTTAAATCATCCCACATATTTCCACCTCAACTGTCTCCCTGGTTGAAGGCTTCACAGGTGCTTCGTGGACAAATAAACAGAGTCGCCTGGTTGTAAGTTCCACTCAGGGCCCCCCCCTTCTCTGCTTGAATTTTGTAATCCTCTTTAAGCCTTGGCTAAATTTTTTTGAATGAGGCCCCATTGTTTTTTCAAACCCTGCCACCAGGTACTAAGATCCCCCTGGCCTGTCACTGTGGGGAGGGGGGCTCCCTCATAGCCATAAACTGTTTGAAAATGAGAAAGTCCAGTTGAGTTATCCACATAATTATTATAACTGGCACAGGGCAAAAACTCTGCCCAGTCATCCTACTGGTAATTTCTAAAACATCTGAGAAATTGTTCCACCACCTGATTGACCCATACAGTCTGCCCATCAGTTTCAGGGTGGTAAGTGCACTGAGCCCTCATTCAATGCCCAACACTTGTAGGAGATTTTCCAGAATTTAGCCATGAACTAGGCACCACGGTCAGATATTATTTTCCAGGGTAGTGAATGCAATTGTACCACATGGTGCATGATCAGCTTGGCAAGTGCTTTAGTGGTGGGCAATTGTTTGCATGAAATGAAGTGGGCTTGCTTAGAAAACAAGTCAACCACCACCCAAAGCACTGTTCTCCCTTTGCTGGGTGGCAGGTCAGTTATAAAGTCCATGGAGATGAGTTCCCAGGGTTGGTCGGGGTCTCTAAGGGCCGCAGGGTTCCTGGCAGTTTCCCAGATCTCCTTTTCCCCATTAAACAGGCCTGGCAAGCCCTGACATACTGGGAGATATTGGCCTGCATGTGAGGCCACCAAAATTGTCTTTGAATCAAATGTAAGTTTTTCAGATAACCATAATGTCCAGCCAGTTTTGATTCATAGCCAAAGTAAAGGACCACCCCCTGCAAGGCCTGGGGGAACAAATAGCTGACCCTCTCTGTACCAGCACCCATTGTCCTTCAGTTGCAATGAGGACTCTGTTAATCACCTCCTGGTCTGCATTTGAGATGGCAGTTTTAAACTTGCAGGCTTACTGTCACTTGTGGGTTCTCTTTGGCTTGGCTGTGTGTAACCACCATCACACCCAGTTGGTAAACATGGAGTCCACCACCTCCTCTTTTTGACTGGCATACTGAGGTAGGCAGGACAGAGCATCAGCTAGATAGTTGGAATTCTTGAGGAGGTGCTGAAGAGTGAAATGAGACTTAGAGAAAAACTCTGCCCATCTGAGTTGCTTGGAGTTAAGCCTCCGGGGTGTGTGCAATGCTTTGAGGTTTTTGTGATCTGTTCATACCTTGAAGGGCCCCCTTGCACCCTCCAGCCAATAATGCCAAGTGGTTAAGGTGAGTTTGATGGCTGCAATGTCAGACTTGGGCTGTAACTATGGTTTATCTGATCTATGTATTGCAATTGATGACCCCATCTGGTTCATGTCTCCCTCTCTTCCCCACCCTCCTTCCTGTTTCATCCTTGCCCTCGCTGACTTTCCTAAGGGTGGGGAAGGTGTGAGTGCAGCTGTGAATGAGGGAGTAGAGTAGAGGCCTGCTTTGTAACAATTTCCCATAACAAGTGTACCTCTAGGAGGCCTATTCTCAGCAGGGCATCCTTGAAGTCTTTAGATAACACCTTTCACAGGGCTAGTAGACTAGGAGCAATTGTGAGATGTGAAGGGGGGGAGTGGATGACGTACCTATGGAATGTAACATTTGTCTATACCTTGAGTTACTTTTGCTTTTGCACCTGAGTCTTAGCAAGGAGTTCATCCTTGCCAAATCTAAATCTCTTTTCCTAATACACTCACTTCAAATGAATTGTGGACTGAGTGTGGATTACTTGGAACCTGACATGCAGCCTCCCTGTCCCAAACTGCCCAATTTAACTCGGTGGGATTAAACTTATTTGACTAATAGGCAAGGGGGTGGAGTTTACCATTGTCCCCTTTTTGCAGGATCCCCCCCCCAGCCATGTTAGAGGCGTCTACCTGGACCATGAAAGGTTTATGTTCATCCAGATGGTGTAGAATGAGCTCTGAGGTAAATAGCCCCTTGAGCTGTTCAAACACTTGTTGGCATTCAGGGGTCCAAGTCAGTTTAGTGCTTGGTTTAACATTGTCTGGCCCCTTGGTTTTTAACAAGTCAGTAAGGGGAAGGCTCACTTGCACAAAGTTGGGGATAAAAGGGCAGTAGAAATTTGTGAACCCTAAAAAAGATTGTAACTGCTACCTGGTTTGGGGGGGCTCCCACCTCAGTACATCCTGTACCTTGTGGGGTCCATTCCCAGCCCGCACCCTGATATGCGATACCCCAAGAAGTCCACCTCCTCTTTGTGAAACTCACACTTCGAAAGTTTGGCAAACAGCTTATGTTCATATAGAGTTTCTAGCACTTCCCTCACCAGAGTCACATGGGAGTCCTTATCTTGGGAATAGATCAAGATATCATCAAGATAAATCAGAGCCCCCTTGAGCAAGTGTTTGTGCAGTAAATCAAATTCATGAAAACACCCGGGGCCCCCGCAAGCCCAAACGGCATGACCAGGTATTTAAATTGCCCCAGCAGGGTGTTGAACACTGCTTTATGCTCATCTCCCTCTTGAATCCAGACTCTGAAGTAAGCATCACGTAAATCCAGTTTGGTAAAATTTCCCCCCCTCACCGCCTCTGCCAAGAGGTTTTTGATCAGCAGGAGGGGTAAGCATTAAAAATGGACACAGCATTCAGTCCCCTATAGTCTGTGCACAACCCCCCATCCTTCTTTTTTCCAGAAGAGGATGGGGGTGGCGAATGGCAGGGAAGCTGGCCGGATGAAGCCTCGAGCTAGGTTTTTGTCAATGAACTTATGTAGCTCCTCCTTTTCCACCGAGCTCATGGTATACAATTTCCCCTTAGGCATACTAAGTCCCGGCAAAAGCTCTATGGCACATTCTGTTTTATGATGGGGGGCAGCTCATCAGCTTCATCCTCAAACACACAGGCCAGATCTCTATACTCTGCAGAGATGGATTTGAGCTACCCTTGGGCTAGACATGTTCATTCTGGCAGGGCCAGCAGGGCCTCTCCCCACTCTTGCTTCCACTTGTGATCATCGCACTTAGGGTCTGGGAAGTGTAGCATACCCACACTCCACTGCATGTAGAGGTCATGATCTTGCAGCCATGGGTTCCCCAGGACCATGGAAAATCAGGCCATGGAATTATTTACAAAAGGCCGCAGTTCCCAGTGGGCCCCTGTCCCCATGAGCATTGGCACTGTCTGGTATTTACATACCTCCTTCATTGGGGAACCATCCATCTGGGTGAAGAGCAAGGGTTCAGGAAGGGTTTGTACCAGCACTCCCAATTCAGTAACTTTTGCAGGAGTTATTAAGTCTCTAGCACACCCTGGGTCAATTAACGCCTTCATTCTCACTTGGGTGCTCATTTCAGGGTTTAACACCATCACAGTCACAAAGAACAGGGGCAGTAGTGCTCACCAATTCTGGCACCTAATGCTTTTGGATTGGCCAGGTTGTGCCCTTCACAGCAGGTCCCAGCCTTTCCCCTGTGGCTGAGCAGTGTCATTTCTGCTCGACAAAGCTTTGTTGGGGCTCCCACCCCATGTTGAGTTGGACAGCTTTTGGTTGCTTGGGGCACGCTCCCCTGGGTTTCAGCTGCTCATTGGAGTTGCAGCACTCCCCTCCTTTCCCCTCCTGGTGGAGTGAGGTCAGTGGGGCAGCTAGCAGTGTAGTGGCTGGAATCTCCATACCTCAGACACAACACCGTTTCATCCATTGGTTTCACATGGTTTCTCTGGCTTTATTGTGTTGCCCCTTTGATTCCCCCACCGGGGTCTTAGGGGTCCTCTTTGGCTAGTACACCTTGATCAAGGCAGCTCAGTTCTTGGTGCAGTACGGCATGATGACGGGTGGACTCTCAGGATGCTAAGAGCTGCTCGATCCCTTTTTCATTTTTTTAAGAGCCCCCGGTTCTGGGTGGGCTCCGCCGGACCTCCCAGAGAGAGGGCTTGTGGCAAGGGGCTTGTTTCGGCCCCTCCCCACTCTGGCAATGTGGGGGTGTCCGTTACGCCCTGAAGCAGGAATGGAAAGTGGAGTGGAACATGATCGCCATGTTTTCCACTTAGTCATGACCATCCAACCCTTTTTAACTTTGTTGGGATTATAATTTACTTCACAAGACTATTGCAAACCTAGCAACACAGTAACACAGAAGAAGAAACTCAAGAAAAGAACTGTGAGTATGCATATATTTATTGTTTAAAGAATAGAAGACGGCTAGCAAAAGACCCCGATCGTGTCTGCCCAGAAGGGCGAGAAATACTGGCCAGAGAGCAAATGGGATTGGAATGTCTGTATGCTCTTTTAGGGAGATTTTGGCTTCTTTTCCTCCTGGCAAGGACTTTTTGCAGATATGGGAGATATTATGTTTGAAAGCTTTTTGAATTTGAAAGAATTAACTTGAACTGAGTACTTAAAAATGGTGTCCATAATAAGAGAAGAGGAGGAGGAGGAAATTGATGAAAATATCATGGTGAGAGAGATGTCCATTGAACAATTCCTGAGAATTTTGAAAGAAGGAATACAAAAGGGGGTAGAGGAAGCTTTTGCGAGTTTAGTAGAAAAAATACCTAATCTCCAAGTGGAAACAGAAAGAGGAAAAATCAGAGCAACTCATCCAGATTATTGCAGAGAATAAAGCAGGATACTTTTAAAGCAATGTTATTAGCAGAGCATGCAGTGATTGCATATGGTTGGAAGGAGAACTTAAAATGGACTTTAGAAAAATGGAATGAATATTTATATGAATATATACAATCGGACATAATGGAATGTTTAAAGCAAGATAAGCTATGGACTGCAAAAATGAAGAAGATAAAAAAGAAATGGTCGGTGTACTTTAAGTGGGTTTATAAGGAGGAAGCCAATATGGTTATATTTGAAAAGTTGGAAAGAATGTGATCGTGGTTGAAAATGTAATTTGAAATTACGAGGTTGGTCACCTTAGGGGGCGAGGGAGAAAACAGGGGTAAAAGAATGTACCAAAGGAAATGTGGAACTAAATGGTAATGTAACAAAATGATTGGGATACAATTAAAAAAAAAAGATGATTGCAGAGAATTTGGAGTATCAGCAAGAGATGGAATGTGCTGAGCCCCTACCTTCACTAATTCAAACTGTGGGAAAGACAATAACAAAACTGACTCAATTAAAGAAAGAGGCATCCCAAAAGAAGGTGCAAAGACCACCCATCGAAAGGGGAAAAAAATGGAAAAGGAAAAGAAATAAGAGATGTGCATGGAAATTTAAAGTGGACAGTATAATTATGGAGAAAGCAAGAGAGTACCAGAAAAACATCTACTTCTGCTTCATTGACTATGCTAAAGCCTTTGATTGTGTGGATCACAATAAATTATGGCAGGTTCTTAAAGAGATGGGAGTACCGGACCACCTCACATGTCTCCTGAGAAACCTGTTTAAGGGTCAAGAAGCAACAGTTAGAACCGGATATATGGAACAACTGATTGGTTTAGCATAGGAAAAGGAGTACGACAAGGATGTATATTGTCACCTTGCTTATTTAATTTATATGCCGAGTACATCATGCGAAATGCTGGCCTGGATGAATCACAAGCTGGAGTTAAGATTGCTGGGGAAAAGATCAATAACCTCAGATATGCAGACGATACCACTCTGATGGCAGAAAGTGAGGAGGACCTAAAGAGCCTCTTGCTCAGGGTGAAAGAGGAGAGCACAAAAGTGGGCTTGAAGCTCAACATCAAAAAAACTAAGATCATGGCATCTGGCCCCATCACTCCTTGGCAAATAGAAGGGGAAGTCGTAGAAGTAGTGACAGACTTCACGTTCCTAGGATCCCAGATCACTGCAGATGGTGACTGCAGCCATGAAATTAAAAGACGCCTGCTCCTTGGGAGGAAAGCGATGGCAAACCTAAACAGTATGATAAAAAGCAGAGACATCACCTTGCCAACAAAAGTCCGCATGGTCAAAGCAATGGTATTCCCCGTAGTAATGTATGGTTGCGAGAGTTGGACTATAAGGGAAGGCCGAGCGCCGAAGAATAGATTCTTTTGAACTATGGTGCTGGAGAAGACTCTTGAGAGTCCCTTGGACTGCAAGGAGATCAAACCAGTCAATCCTAAAAGAAATCAACCCTGATTGTTCCTTGGAAGGCCAGATCCTGAAGCTGAAGCTCAAATACTTTGGCCACCAAATGAGAAGGGAGCATTCACTGGAGAAGACCCTGATGCTGGGAAAGATTGAAGGTCAAAGAAGAAGGGGACGGCAAAGGATGAGATGGTTAGACAGTGTCATTGATGCAACGAACATGAAATTGAGCAAACTTCAGCGGACAGCGGAAGACAGGAGGGCCTGGCGTAATCTGGTCCATGGGGTCGCGAAGAGTCGGACTCGACTGTGCGACTGAACAACAACAAATAATGTGGGAGCACGATTTGCTGAGAGTTGAAGGGGAGAGTTTAGTAAATTAACACACCTGCAAGGGAAAAAGACATGTAGACATGCTGTTTCAAAAAAGTAGACAGTTGATTTACAGGAAAAAAATTAAGTTATATGGAAAGGATGAAATGTGTATTTTTCGGATATATGTTTATTTGGAATAAAATGACCTTGCAAATTAGACATGAATTGAGATTAGTTTAAAGAAAGTAGATTATAATTGCTGATTAAATACATAAGGGTAAAGATGAGCTGGGTAGGGCCAAGATATTATAAAACTGAGAAACCTAAAATGGAACATTTTGTTGTGGATGATAAAGTTGGAGATTGGGATTGATATGGGCTACTCAGTATTTAGATGTTAAGGTAGATATTACTAACAATGTGGTGGCTCAAGTGGTTAAGACGCTGAACTGCAGGCTGTGGAAGGTCAGTAGTTCAGCAGTTCAAGACCCGAGAGTGCCGCATGACGGGGTGAGCTCCTGTCTCTAGTTCCAGCTCCTGCCAACCTAGCAGTTCGAAAGCAAGAAATTGCAAGTAGATAAATAGGTACCACTTCAGTGGGAAGGTAACAGCGTTCTGTGCACCTTGGTGTTTAGTCATGCCGGCCACATGACCATGGAAACGTCTTCGGACAGCGCTGGCTCTTCGGCTTTGAAACGGAGATGAGCACCGCAACCCTAGAGTCAGATTCGACTGGCTTTCGAGCAAGGGAACCTTTACCTTTACTTACTAACAGTGTTAAAATTGATTGATTTTACGTACAATGTGAAATTCATGGCTGAGAGTGGTTCCAGTAAATAGTGTATTAAAGTGGCAATATTTTGTGTGGATAGGTAGATAGGAGAATATTTGGGAGAACTAGTATAGCACAGTAACCATCTGAGAAATCCCAGTAAGGAGGAATTTGGATGTTAATATAGTACCACTTATAAATTAAGAAAATCTATAATCTAAGTTTATTATAGGAACAAGAATTTTATAGGTTATTGGAATAGACAGGAATTATAAGAATCTTGCCAGGAGGAGGCAATGCTGTGTTTGAATGCTAATTGGTTAAACTAACTATTTGAAAATATTATTATAGTTTAACAAATTAAATAGTTATATCAACCCCCACCCCACTTCTATTTGATGTTTGTACTCAGTTTGGAACTGTTCTGTGGACAGAATTTAAGAAAAATGTAACTTTTCTGACTTGGCTAGGCTGTTGCTTAGAAAATATTTATAACCTTGGTGTTTAAGAAGTTTTTGTTATAAAGTTATGTTAAGTGTGTTTATAATTTAGAAAACCCAATAAATATATTGAGAAAAAAAAGGCAGCTCGGTTCTCAGCCTCACTGGCATCTCTTATCCATCCTTTGAAGGTTAAGGGTTTCCCTTACCCCAGTACCTTCTTCAGGATGGCATGGTTCAAGCCCACTCTGTAAATGAAGACTTCATGCTTGCACCTTTGCCATGTACATCTTGAACTTGGTTCAGGCCTTTTCCAGCTCGAGGGGGTCTTTGTATTGCTTCCAGAGGGCTCACAGGAACATGTGTTGTGGAGCTCGGGGCCTCTGATATTGTGGAGGCCCATGAACCAATCTGCCACCCATTCTCGGAGTGTACTTGTGTGGTGTGGGGGGGGTACCTGAGCAGGAGGTGCCTGCTGCTGCTGTCCATGATCTGGGTGTCCCCCTCTGTCTAGGACCCAAACCCGCAGCTTGTGTTGGATGGTTGTGGAGATGAGCCTTGGGAACTCCAGCATCATCTCATGGAACTCACGCCTCAGCTCCTCATCCCCGTGGAATTCTTTCTTCACTCGCTCAAAGTCCACTTCTTCCACCATTGGGAAATAGGTTGGATCTTCCATAAAGGTGCCTCCGTAACCAATCTCATAGGTGCTCCCATAGGCGCTCCCATAGCACCTCTCATACATGACCCCCCGGGGATCAGACATCAGCTCCCAGCTTGCTTTGGTCCATGTGGGTATGTGAGCCACGAAACCCTGGTTTTCACCCCAAGATCTCTGGGCTCCCCAGTCTCCAGTGGGGTAGCCATAGTCTTCAGTTTAATGTCATCATCGGTGGTCACTGGAACATCCCCGTTTCCTTCGCCAGCCATTGCAGGGTGAGAGGTACAGGAAATCTGGGGAGTTCTAACAATTTGTCAAAGCTCCTGGAGATATCAATTCCCAAAAACAGTCATTCAGAAGAATTAATTTATTGAGACATTGATGGGATCCAGACTCTTAACTATTCTCTGTTAGAACTGAGGTCAAGCGTGCAAAGCAAGCAATTATACTACAATGAAATAAGACATTAGTAGTTCTTGGCCAATCGCACCTAAGCTAAAAAGCCCACCTAACTAACGTCATAGAATTCCCAGGAGAAAGAGAATACCAAAGACAGTTTAGGCCTCAAGCTTAGATGACTTCATCAAGACAGATAACAGCATAGTGGCCAGAAAGGAAAGTATACATTCTTGTTCTCACCCCCCATGTCTCCATGGCAACCAAGCCCAAAAAGGGGCATCAGATTGACACCTGATTGGCCTCCCATCAGTGTCCAAGATTCAAACAGCCACCTGGGAAACCACACTACTGTTCCATCTTAACTGCTGAAACAGATCTGATGAGATATTGCATGGTATTTTATGACTTTTGTATTGTTTTAAATTTGTTTTAATTTGTTTTAATTGTTATTGTAAATTGTACTAATATTGATGGAACCTGCCCTAAGCCTGCTTGTGTGGAGGGCAGGATACAATTCCAATAAAATAAAAATACAAATACACATCTTGGCTAAAGAAATATACATCTTGGCTAGTTGATGTAAATATTTTTATAGAATTCTATAGGGAATCCATCTCTCCTAGGAGTCTTGTTATGTTTTAAATTCTTAATAGTACCAGTTACTTCCTGTGTTGAAATAGGTTGTTCCATTAGTTTTCTATGTTCTGTTGAGATTTTCTTTGTATGTCTAGCAAAGAATAAACGTTCATTAATGTTTTCTTCATTTTTTTCTTTTAAAATGTGTGTTCATATGTGTGTGTGTTTTGTGTGCTTGCCTGGAAGTCATGGGGACTTCTGGAGACCTCTACTGGGGGACTTGAACATTTTTCAGAGAGGTAGTTAGAGTAGCCTGCCTCTGCATTCCACCTCTGGTATTCTTTGGAGGTCGCCCTTCCAAGTACTTGCCAGAGTCAGCCCTGCTTAGTGTCTGAGCTCTGACAAGTTCGGATTTACCTGGGCGATCCAGATTAGGGCATTAATTATATTTTCTTGTTGGTCATCTGACTTATATAGTGTTTTAAAGTAATTTACAAAGAAGTTTAGAATATCTTTAGAACTGGAGATAAGATTTCCATGAAGGTCTCTAATAAAGTTGATATATCCAGCTAATATTTTTTTTACAGACCTTCCAAGACAGTAATCTTAGATTTTTGGATTCTTTTGCCAATATTTCTGTTTTAAATAGAACAAGTTCTTTTGAATGTTACATGTTTTTAATGCTTCTATTTTTTTTCTTTTCTGTTAGTAATTTCCTATAGTTTTTTTTACTATTATGTTTCTTATGTTCAGTGTCTAGGTTTTTAATTTTAATCATGATTTCAGCACTGAATTGGTCTCTTTTTTTTGTAGAATGAGGCTGAAGAGATAAATTTACTTCTAATTACAGCCTTCATTGCATCCCATCCCATATCTTTACAAACTTCATGATCTGCATTAAATTCAAAATAATGTTGTATTTCTGTTTCACTTTCTGTAAATATTTTGTAATTTGATAAGAACCCATTTTGAAACTTTTCCAGTATTTTCTTTATTAAATAAGAGACATTCCACCCACACATGGTCTGATCATATTTTACAACCTATGTTTGAGGAGATCTGAGCCTTTAGTTGTTAATATAAAATCTATTCATGTTTAAATATTATGTCTTGAAGAATAATATTCTTCCAGATGTTGAGGTTAAATTTATCAATTTTTTAAATGAGTTCTGATCGTTTCCCTGTTTCACATCACTGACATCTACTCGGAACAGATCTATCTAGGTGTCAGTTGGCCACATGAGTAAGACTTCCAACAATGAGAATTTTCCCCTTCTCAAAACAGCTCAAGTTTTGTTAATACTTCAGTAATGAATTGGAGTTGGTTACTATTACAGTCATATAGGGATACCATGGTTAATTTATTGTCATTAATAAATTCCTTTAAGAAGATAAAACAGCCTTTAGAATCAATCTTGCATGTTTCACAAAGAAAACTTATAGTCTTTGAAATTAATATTGCTACTCCCCTTGATTTAGAAGTGCCTGGTATTGTTGGGCAAACCAGTGTGTTTTAAGTACATATGTAGTTTTGGATTTAAGATGTGTTTCTTGTATAAGTAGGATGTCTGGATGCTGTTTGATCAATGACGAAGTAAACCTTTTCGTTTTGATCTTATTGTTCAAGCCCCTACAATTTATAGAAAGGATCATAATGCCAATTCTCATAATTCATTATATTCTTACATTTAGAGAATGCATTGTCATAGAATTTGAAACCAGATATTTATATGGTTTCTGTCTTATCAAGTAAAATATCCACTCCCCAGTATAGCTCAAAATAGGTACATTTAGATCACAATCAACTTTTTAAATAATCAACAACTCGTGCATCCTAACTATCAAATCCTTCCTGCCCTCTCACCTTCCCACTTCAAAACAGCACACAAAAAAAATAAACAACTCATTAAACCTCCCAAAGGAGGTGTTTTCCCAGAGTCCTGGAAAAAACTGTCCAGGAAAATAAGGCAAGAACATTACCCTATTTCTGGGAATCCCCATCCACTATGTGGCTATGAAAATGAAGCTCCCTGCACCGCCGCCCTTCAGACTGAGCAGCTGAAAATATTATAACCAGCTTTTGATAGTTTTTGTGGATTTTCCAGGATGTGTGGCTGTGGTCTTGACATTGTAGTACCCTGACATTTTGCCAGCAGCTACTACAATGCCAAGACCATGGCCATACACCCCAGAAAATCTACAACAACTAATGAACTCCGGCCATGAAAGCCTTAGACAACATATTCAACTTTTGATATGTTATTTCACCTTGTTAATTAATGTAGTATGCATACATAACGCACACATTAGTGATTAGGACAAGTGTTTAACTAGGATTTTGCTCTACTTTCAGGGCATTGATATCTTTGCTGGTTCATCCTTGCACAGTTTTTTAGAAGGCGCCTGCAAGACTTCAAAGTTTAAGGCTTTCAGAAGATCTTTCTAATTTTTTTTTTTTTGCTTATGGTGAACTAGTCGCTTGAAGGGAAAAACCCATTTATAGCATATGTTAGCCTCTGTTAGTTTTCCTGTAATTGGTTTTAGTTCAAATAGTTTCTGTAGAGTCTCAGTAGATAGGCATCAAGCTTGCTGTGCATTTTATGGCTCGTTTGTCGTAGCAACCGAGGGTGTGTGTGTGGGAGAGTGTGAAACTGAATTGCTTTTACTTTTCCAGGTTGCTTTGAAGTAGCATGCATCCTTATCACCTCTGAGAACCCAGATGTCCTTGGAACTCAGCTTTCACAGCTCAGCTTCATCTTACATATTGAGGGGATGGCATAGTAAGGGGGATGCTAGCTGTTGCTTTTGGTAGTTGGAATACTAAGGGGTGATTGGTCCTGGGCCTTTAGGGCCTCTGCTTGAACCTTGTATATCTATTGCATTTGCGCCTTTAAACTCAGTTTTAACACAGACAGTGTCTGGTCTGGATCCTATCAATGTCTCAATAAACCTATCATTCTCCAGAGTGAATGTTGTTGGGAACCGATTTATCCAGGAGTCTGACAATAGGTCCTGGTAGACTTGGATTTTCTTGTTCTGGTACATTAATAATCCTTTGCTTCTGGATTCTTGCAGATTTTTTTCTTTGGTGCAAAATTTCAGGAGCTTTACAATGATATCTCTTGGGGGTTTAGGGTGTGTGGTAAGTGGAGGTCCTAGTCTATTAGCTCTTTCTATAATGGGAATGAGATCTTCTTCTAAATCCAAAGGGTTGGCAAGCCATATTGCCATGAAGGTTGTCAAGTTGGTAGGGCCCTCAATGGATTCTTCAAGTCTCTTAAACCTCAGTGTCATGGGCTGGGCTGGACCAGGAGGCAGGAGTCAGAAGTCAGGAGTCAGAACCGGTCTGGGGGTCATAGACAGCAGAGACAGAACAGGAGCCAAGTTGAGAGTCCAAGAGAGTGGTCATCTGAAGCAAGAGGTCAGGAACCCAGGAATCCAAATAAGAGCAAGTTCCAAGAACAGGAGCTGAGGATGGATGTGAGATCAGCATGGATGCAGCTCATTGCTTCCAGGGAGAGTCCATTCCAGAGTGAGAGCTATATAGGCCTCCAGCAATGCTTCCTTGAGTGGCAGCGCTGCTTCTGTCAGTACTCAGAGCTCAGCGCCTGCCTTCCCTGCCAGCATGTGTCTCGGCAGCAGGTTGGTAAGTTCTTGTGGAGCCATTCCCTCAGCCGAGCCATCCACGGAGGTGAATCGGGTGAGCTTTCCAGTTGCACCTGTGCCTCATCAGCTGCTACAGGACGAGGTGCAGGTGTTATTGACTTGGTTGCTGGTGGTGGCAAGCTGTCATCTCCCAAGGAGTCAGAGAGGCCAGCTTCCAGCTCTGGTGATGCTGGCAACTCCAGCTGTGCTGCCAACTCATTTCCCATTACACTATTTCCCCTGGGCCCCCCCATCAGGAGGGCTGGGCTTATCTGGGTATGAGTTGTGGAACTGCTGTATCAGGTCCAGGGCATGAAGGTTTTCAGCGGGCTCCTCAGGTCTGTAGCCTTCCCAGTAGATGAGGTATTGGAAGCCACCCCAATAGTGCCAGGAGTCCAGAATCCGGCATACCTCATACTCTTCCTCATCATTGACCAGTACCAGTGGGGTCAGCAACTGCAGCAGCAGCTAACCTGGGTTGGGAGGTGTGGTTGGCACCAGGAGGGACCAGTGGAAAACCCTTGGGTCTCTTGCAAGGGTAGGAAGGTAGGAGGCAACTGGAGCCAGTAAGTGATGGGGTTGACTTGTTCTGTTATCAGTAATGGCCTGATAAAGTGGGCATCCAGCTTGTGAGACTGGCTGGTTCACCAGAGGTGCTGAGTAGACAGCCATACATGATACCCAGGTTTAAGCAGTGGGCCTTCCCATCACTTGCAATTGGCCAAGGTTTTGTATGCCTCCTTGGCCCGCTACAGTTGTTTCTGGAGCAGGTCTTGGAAAGCACAGAGTTCCTGCAGGTACACATCTGCTGCTGGGATGTTTGTGGGCAGGAGGACCAAAGGGAAGAATGGGGGTGGTACCCATAGTTTGTGGTAAACGGGGTCAGCAGTATGGATGAGTGCATGGAGTAGTCATTAGCAAACTTAGCAAGAGGCAGCAGGGCAGCCCAGTCATTCTGCTGGTAGCTAGTGTAGCAGTGGAGGTATTGCTCCAACATGGTGTTTGTGCTCTCTGTCTGGTCATCCAACTGTGGGTGGTAGGCAAAGGATAAGTGGATCTGGGTACCCAGGCAGGAGTGGAGGTCCTGCCAGAAGTGGGAGGTGAACTGTGAGCTTCTGTCAGAAACCAGGTGAGCTGGAAGTCTGTGCAGATGGAATACATGCTGCAGGAAGAGCTGGGTGATTTCTTGGGCTGTGGGGAGCTTTGGACAAGGAAGGAAGTGGGACATTTTGGTAAAAAGGTCCACAATCACCAGAATGCAAGTGTGGTCCTTGGACTGGGGAAGCTCAGTGATGAAGTCCAGAGAAATTGTGTTCCAGGGTCCCAAAGGCATGGTCTATGGATGCAAGAGGCCCAAGGGCTTGGCCAGGAGCTCCTTGGCCCTCTGGCAGACCTCACAGGAGCTGATGTACCGGGCAATGTTGATGCAGACTTGGGGCCACCAGAACTCTCACATCAGCAAATGAGTGGTCTTGTGCTGGCCGAAGTGCCCTGCAGGTTGAGAATCATACGACAGGCATAACACTTCAGTTTGCAGGGGTCCAGACAGCACGTAGAGTCACTTGTGATGAAGCAGGAAGCTGTCTTGGGTCGTGAACTCTTCTGTTGGCCATTCTGGAGTTTCTGGAGGTACTCTTGAGCCCAAAGGTTGTGGGCCTGACCAGTGCGGATGTCCTCCATCATAGTCAGGTGGGTAGAAGTTGCTGCAAAGACCAAGGGCAGCAATATGGTGATGGTGGGGGCTTCTTTGGTTGATGCAGGCTTATTCTCTGGCTTCTGAGACAGTGCATCTGCTTTCTGATTTTGGGTATGAGGAACACAGGTGATCTGGAAGTCAAAGCATGAGAGGAAGATCTACCGTTGGTTGAGGCGTCGAGTCATTTGGAGGTGCTCCAGGTTGTAATGATTTGTAAGCACCTAGACTGGGTGATGTGCGCCTTTGAGGTTGTCAGGTGATCCTGCCATAAGATGTGAGGGAGGGAAGGAGGGTAAGATGGTCTGTAACTTCTCATGCTTGGAATGTGGGAGGTGGGTAGGTTGCCTAGGATACAATGTGATTCCTAGCCTGGGCTATCTCCTATCTGAACCAAACGGCCTTGTCCTACGGTTTCAATTTCTCTGGTGTGGACAGCTGGGCCCCTTTATGGCTTAAACAACTTTCGCACCTAGTTCCTGCGCGTGGGCTTTGTAGCCATTGGTAGATGCTAAGGGGGGGGGTTAGCTCAGTGGGGTATATCCGTAGATGTTCCTTTGTGTGCTTTATTCCTGACAATAGAATGTTAGTGTGCCTTTAGAATTGCTGCTCGAATAAACGCTATCTTCTTATGAAGCCTGGTGTTTGACTGACTTTCTGAAGTGCCCGACAGATTGTCAGGAATCATCTTCGATCGGGATCGGTTCTACACCGCACTTCTCTCACAGAGATGAGTGACGAGGAAGACACCACCCTGACCCCAACCTCGGAGGAGGAGAAGGTTCCGACATCTACTGTGCCCGCGACCACGGCTGTGGTCCTGGTTTCCAGTGCCCCAGTGCCATGGGGCCCGAAGTACGACCTGGGAGGGCTCTACAGAGAACCGTATGGGGGAGCGTATGCTGGAGTGATGACCAGACCGCGGAAGCGGCAGGACTGGATGAAGCCGCTCGCAGAGACGCATGAGACGTGGTTCCTCATCCCCCGAGCATCAGTCCGGGAGAGTCGGGTCGAGACATCAGTCTATCGACTGAGCACAGCGGAGGGTGAAGAAGAAACCCACCCTGATACCAGAGACTTGGAAAGGACCGTGGGAAGCCAGAGATGGAGTGGAGATCCCAGATAGGATCGACTCCTACGCCTCATAGATGAGTCCTTGTCTCAAATCCCGAAAATGATTTCGGATGGCATAAGGGAAGAAATGGAGAGGAGGCAACCCCCAGACCCCATGGGGCCTCCAGCACAAAGACCCTTGCCCCTGCCAGCTGGATCGCCACCCGGGGGTGTGCCGGGGCAACCCAGGGCACCTCTGGAGCAACCAGTGGGGCCCCCACCTGCGGGGCCACCGATGCCAGGGCCACCAAGGATGCCAAGGGGTTGGGGACCCATGTTGCCGAATCCAACTGAGTTGCTGGATGTCACTTTTGATGGTACGTCCGAGAAATTCTCCTTTTTTTCTGGTAAGGGCGGAGAAGTTCATTGAGAACTGGGGCCACCTTTTCCCAAATGAAGAACGGATAGTGGATGCCATAGCCTCCCACCTGAAGGATGCTGCGGACGACTGGTACATTGCGTTACACCAGGAAGACAGGCACGAGTTGAGGGAGGTGGATGCGTTTATGTGGGTGATGAAAGACCAGTTCGAGGATGCTAACGCGAACAAGGCCGCCCGGGCATTCCTTTGTGCCTTTCACCAGGGGACGAAGTCCATTAGAGAGTATACGGCGGAGTTCCGAAGACACGCTGCCAAGATCCATGGCTGGCCTGATGGAGTACTCGCCAAACAGTACTGCCTGGGCCTGAACCCGGAGATCCGTCACATGATTATGTGAGGAAGAGACCCGGAAACCTTGTCCAGCTGGATGAAAGAAGCAGCAGCTACGGAGACTCAACTGAAAGCCATCAAGCTGGATGATGCGGCAGCCTTAGGGAAGACAACCCAACCCAACGTTGCCCCGCCAAAGGGCTGGCAGGCGAAGCCCGCTCAACGGCCGAAAGATGGGACGCGCGAGAGCTGGATGAAGCAAGAGCTGTGTCTAAAGTGTGGAGAAGCGGGCCATTTCACCATGAATTGCCCAGGGTCCTCCACCCCGCCAAGCACCATGAAGGGGCCTAAAAAGAAGTTCGAGACATCCACACCGAAACCCCTGGGAAAGCAGAGGGGCGCAAGGGCCCTGCAAGTCGCCCCCTTAGGAGAGGAAACCGAGTCCTCGGAAGAGGAGGCTGCTGTGGTGGCAGGAAACGAGAAGGACCTGCTGTAAACAGCGCTGAACAGCAGGTCCCGGACTCTAAGGCGCTAAATCCGGTGAGCAAATCCTCTTCCCTTTTCTTTATAACCGTGACTTTGGTGGACCCGGGTCTACTGACCCACGTGAGGGTGAGAGCATTAGTAGACTCAGGGTGTGGGAGAGACATTATTAATCCCTCCCTGGTGACTGGGTTGGGAGCCAAAGTAATGAGACTGGCAGAGCCACTGGTTTTCACCCAAATGGATGGCTCTACTATGAAAGAGCCCTGTAAATACGAGACTGTACTTTTATGGATGGGAGTGGGAAAGCATTGGGAGGTGCGACCGTTCATTGTAACCTCTGCCGCAAGATTCCCCCTGGTCTTGGGGAGTCCATGGTTTTTTGATCACGACCCTCATATACTGTGGGAGGCTGGGATTGTTAACTTCATCTCACCACGGTGTGAGGCCCATACCTGGAAGGGCGACTGGGGTCCGCAACACACTGAGCACAGCTCTGTGGTAGTGGGGGTGGCTGAGACGGATTGCATCACGATCCCACAGGAGTATCAGGACTTATCTGCGGTGTTCGGGGAAGAGGAGGCGGACAAGCTACCCCCCCACCGCAACTCTGACTGTGCCATAGAACTGTTACCCAACCAGAAACTCCCGAAGGGGAAGCTGTACTCCATGAGCCCAGCTGAGAAAGTGGAGCTCAGAAAGATCATTGATAAGAACTTAGAGAGAGGGTTTATACGGCCGGCTTCTTCGCCTTTTGCTGCTCCCGTCCTCTTTAGGAAGAAGAAGGACGGCGGGCTCCGTTTGTGCACAGACTACCGGGGCCTAAATGCAGTGTCAGCTACCAATGCTTACCCGCTGCCCTTGATTAAGGATCTGCTGGCCACGGTAGCAGGGGGGAAGGTTTTCTCCAAACTTGATCTGCGTGATGTGTACTTCCGAGTGCGCATCAGAGAAGGGGACGAATATAAGACTGCCTTTAACACCCCCCTGGGTCAATTTGAATACTTGGTGATGCCGTTCGGCTTACAAGGGGCCCCTGGGGTGTTTATGAACTTAATTAATGAGGTGTTGCACAAATATCTCTTCAAGGGGTTCCTTGTTTACCTTGATGACATTTTACTGTACTCCCCTGACATGAAATCACATGTGAAACCCGTTAGGGAAGTACTCCAAACGTTGCACAAGTACAAATTGTTTGCCAAACTTTCTAAGTGCGAGTTCCATCGGTCGGAGATCTCGTTCCTGGGCTACCGCATCTCACAGAGGGGCATTGAGATGGACCCCATTAAGGTCCAAGATGTGGTGGGGTGGGAACCCCCCAAAACGCGGAGGCAACTCCAAGGATTCCTCGGATTCGCGAATTTTTACAGATCGTTTTTATCAAATTTCGCACAGGTAGCCTTGCCCCTCACTGACCTACTTAAGACAAAAGGGAAAGGCCCCAAGAGCACCCGGCCAGGGGCCAAATTGAACTGGACTGCTGACTGCCAACGGGCGTTCAAACAGTTAAAAACCCTGTTCACGTCTGAGCCGGTGTTGGCGCACCCCAACGAGTCAAAAAAATTCATAGTGAATGTTGACGCCTTGGACAGCGCTATGGGGGGGCCATCTTGCAAGAGGGTGAGGATGGGAGGTTGCACCCCATTGCCTATGTGTCCAAAAAGTTTAATGACACAGAACGGAACTGGTCAGTGTGGGAGAAGGAAGCAGGATCGATAAAGTTGGCCCTCTCCACCTGGCGACATTGGCTAGAGGGGGCAAGAGTGCCATTCGAGGTTTGGACCAATCACAAAAACCTTGAGTTGCTGCGCTCACTGCGGTCCCTGAACGCAAAACAACTGCGGTGGGCCGACTTCTTTTCCAAATTTGACTTCACATTGCACCATTTCCCAGGGAAGGCAAACTCACTGGCTGACGCCCTGTCTCGCCTTCCACAACACGACAGCAAGAGGGAGGTGGTCAGAGACTCGGTGTTCATGCCCTCTCAACTGGGAGGGTTGGTGATGACTCGTAGCAAAGCCAGGACCCCACCTCCACTTCCCCTTGCTTCCCCTGGGAACTGAAGTTCACGTCAGAACTGTCTGAGGCCGATCGCGCCTCCCTAGCAAAGGAGGACGGGGTGGCGAGTGACAAACAAGGTTGCTGGTGGAAAAACGGGAAGCTTTTTGTTCCACTTTCCTTGCGGGGGGAGGTTATGGGATGGGTGCACAGTTCTAAACTAGCGGGTCACACCGGCTTTGTTAAATCACTGCAATTGCTTCAGAGACAATTTTGGTGGCCGGGGATGAGAAAAGACTTGTCTTTGTTTACGCAAGCCTGCCAGACATGCCTCATGAGTAAACATCGCCCCGGGAAGCCACCTGGACCCCTGCAACCACTGCCGACCCCGCCCCGCCCCTGGGAGGTTGTATCTATGGACTTTATCACTGATTTACCTCCAAGTGGGGAAAAAACATAATATGGGTGGTGGTCGACACATTTTCCAAACAAGCACATTTCGTTCCCTTTAAGTCCATCCCCTCTGCAAAGAAACTGGCAAAGGCGTTTCTGCAACACGTCGTTAGACTCCACACTCTTCCTGGGAAGGTGGTCTCAGACAGGGGGTCTCAGTTCGTTTCTCAGTTTTTGGGGGAATTGATGGCACTACTGGGGGTAGAGAGAGCGTTGAGCAGTGCATATCACCCGGAAACTGATGGACAAATGGAACGGGTGAATCAAACTCTTGAACAGTACTTGCGTTGTTTTACAAACTTCCAACAGGACGATTGGGAATCGTTACTGCCCCTGGCAGAATTCTGTTACAATAACACGTGTCATACATCTACATGGTTATGAAGCCCCGCCACTTCCTTTCCTGGCTTCACCGACTTTGCCACAGGGGGAGGCGGGGGATTGGTCTAAAAAACTCCAGCAGGCATGGCCGCTCCTAGCCCAAACTTTGGAGGATGCTAAATTGGCTTACAAGGAGCACGCCAACAAGAAACGGGACTCCACATGGACCCCAAAACCTGGGGAGTTCATGTATCTATCCACGCAGAACCTGAAGGGGGTGCAGCCGAGCAAAAAACTAAGGTGGAAATACATTGGACCTTTTGAAATCAAATGTATTTTAAATAATGTGACTGTTGAACTAATACTGCCTAAATCACTGAGATCTATTCATCCTGTATTCCACCTCAGACTTTTAAGACGCTCACCTGAGGAAAATGAATGGAGACCGAAGAGACCTGCTCCCCCCCCTCTGACGGTGGGGGGGGAACCGCACTATGAGATCCTGGACTCGAAGATTTCTAGAAATCAACTGTATTATCTTATTGAGTGGGTGGACTTTGGGCCTGAACAGAGGGAATGGGTGAGGGCGGAAAATGTTCGCCCCCCTCGGTTAATCTGTAGATTTCACAGGCTGTACCCCTTAAAGCCGAAGGGTGGGGGTTTATCATCAGAGGGGCAGAATGTCAGGTGATCCTGCCATAAGATGTGAGGGAGGGAAGGAGGGTAAGATGGTCTGTAACTTCTCATGCTTGGAATGTGGGAGGTGGGTAGGTTGCCTAGGTTACAAGTGTGTTTCCCAGCCTGGGCTATCTCCTATCTGAACCAAACGGCCTTGTCCTATGGTTTCGATTTCTCTGGTGTGGACAGCTGGGCCCCTTTATGGCTTAAACAACTTTCGCACCTAGTTCCCGCGCGCGGGCTATGTAGCCATTGGTAGATGCTAAGGGGGGGGTTAGCTCAGTGGGGTATATCCGTAGATGTTCCTTTGTGTGCTTTATTCCTGACAATAGAATGTTAGTGTGCCTTTAGAATTGCTGCTCGAATAAACGATATCTTCTTATGAAGCCTGGTGTTTGACTGACTTTCTGAAGTGTCCGACAGAGGTGATGCCCCAGGCCTCGAAGGCAGTCTTGATAGCAAGCAGTGCCCTCTCTCAAATGGTGTACTTCCTCTCAACCACCATCAACTGGGGCAAGTATTAGGCGCAGGACTGGAGAGGTTGGGAAGGGTCATCTTGTTGGGACAGGACTGCTCCAAGTATGACGCTGGAAGCATGTGCCTTGACGGTGAAGGGCAGCTGGAGGTCTGGATAGCGCAGGAGCAGACCCGTGGCAAAATGGGCTTTCAGAGTGGTGAAGGCTTGGTCAGCTTCTGGGGTCCAGTGGAATGGTTCCTTGGGCTGGAGGAGCCAGGTCAGGGGCGTGGTCAGAGACACATAGGTGAGGATGAATTGCCAGTAATAGTTGGCAAAGCTGAAAAACTGTTGCAGGTCCTTGCAAAAGTGAGGGGCCTATCAAGTATCCTTTGGATCCACGAGGATCCCTTGAGGTGATACAATGTGGCCAAGGAACACAACAGAGAGCAGGCCAAAGTTGTACTTCTCAAGTTTGGTGTAGAGGCCATGGGCTCGTAGGTGCTGCAGCACCTGGCAGACATGCTCAATGTGCTGGGTGGGGCTGGGAGAGTAAATCAAAATAAATAATTACAAATAAATAAATGCTGACAAAGCAGTCAAGCAGGTCCTGAAGGTATCATTCATCAGCCTCTGGAAGATGGCGAGGGCATTTGTCGACCCAAACAGCATCACCAGGTATTCATGTTGGCCATAGCGGGTGCCATATGCAGTCTTCCATTCATCCCCCGGCCATATATGCTCCAAATTGTAGGCTCCCCAAAGATTGAGTTTGGTATAGATCTGGGCCCCCTTAAGGCAGTCCAGGAGTTTGAGGATCAATGGCAGGGGGTACTGATCACAGACTGTAATCTTGTTAAGTGTCCAATAGTCATTGCAGAGGCAGAGCTCTCCACTTTTCTTCTTTATGAAGAGGATTGGGGCTGACAGCAGGGACGTAGGGGGCTGGATGAAGCCTTGTTTCAAGTTTTTAGCTAGAAAGTCTTGCAGAGCTTCCAGCTCTGGTTTGGACACTGGGTACAGGCACCCTACAGAAAGGGGTGCCCCAGGCCTTAGGTCAATGCTGTAGCCATACTGCTGGTGCTGGGGAAGCTGGTCAGCCCCCTTCTCCTCAAACATGTCCATGAATTCCACACACTTTTGTGGAGGCTAGGAGGTGCTGTCCAGGGCTGCTGCTGCAAGAGTAACGGCTGGGGTGTGGTGCAGGCAAAAGTTCCTTCTGAGCCCAGTCCAGGATGGGGTTGTGGGTCGTCATCCAGGATAGTCCTAGAATGATCGGAAACCAAAGCATGCTCACTACATTGAATTGTAGTTGTTCCAGGTGTTGATGGATCTGGAGGGCGACTGAGCAGGTTTCCTGGGTCACAGAGCTGGAGTGGAGAAGAAGTCCATTGATGGCTTCCATGAGGACCAGGGTCTCTTTGAAGTGTACAGGGGTCTGGTGCTGTTTCACAAAGGTGGCATCGATGAAGCAACAGGCTGTCCTGGAATCAATCATGGCGTAATTGAGCAGCCAGCACTTGTAGGGCAAACGGAGTATGACAGGGACCAGGAATGGGCCTTGGTTGCTGGCGTACAGTTTGGGGGACCCGGCTAGGTGCCCCAAGCTGGTGGGTCCATTCAGGCTTGGGGCAGATCCTTTGGCAGTAATGATGGCAGCATGCTGGGGTGAGGGTGCTTCACTGGGCATCTGACCGAGAAGTGCCCCACCCCACCGTAGTACAAACAGAAATTCAAGGCCCAGCACAGCACCTTCTCCTCTGGGGTTAATCGAGGTCATGCTGCTCCCAATTGCATGGGCTCACTTTAATCTCCCCTGGTGCTTGGGGATGCCAGAAGGAGTGAGAGAGCAGGTCATCAAGGGGCCTGAGATGGACGGCTGCTACTTCGGGCTTGGTGGTGACTCTCGTGGTGGCCGTCAATGCAAAGGCACAAGGTGATCAAGCTTTGCAATGTGGTCGGTTGTCCCATGCGGGCAAGTTCATTGAGAACCTTGTCAGCCAACCCCTCCATGTATTGGCCCATCAGGGCTGCTTTGTTCCACTACAGGTCTTGAGCCAGGAGCTGAAATTCAGTAGAATCATGGGCAACAGAGCCCTTCCCCTGTTTCAGGGTTCATATTTTCCAGTTGGCTGCTGCGTGTTTGCAAAGGCAGTGGATAGGTGGTCTGGGAAGCCTGAGAAGTTGTCAAGTAGGGGAGACAGAGCCATGAGCAGGAGGGCAGCCCATTTGGCTGCCTGCCTCTTTAACAGACTGATAATGAAGCAGACCTTCATTTTTTCAGTGGGAAAATTCCGGGCACACAGTTCAATGTACAGTTTGCACTGCACCAGGAAAGCAGGGAACTCCTCCATGTTATCACCAAACTTCTCAGAAGTAGTCACCGGGCATTTTGGTGGTATGATGGCAGCAGCAGCGGTGACTTGATGCTGCAGTTGCTGTTGTTGCAGGTGGGCAATCACTTGCGTGATTAGCTGCACCTGGTGGTGTAAGTCTGCCAGGTCTGTGAAGCCCCCAGATACATCTGTCTTCTGGAGTGAGTTTGGGGTGGAAGAAAACTGTCACAGGCTAGGCTGGGCCAGGAGTCAGGAGTCAGGTCCGGTCTGGGGGTCGAAGCCAGCAGAGACAGAACAGGAGCCAAGTTGAGAGTCCGAGAGAGTGGTTGTCCAAAGCAAGAGGCCAGGAATCCAGGAATCCAAACAGGAGCGAGGTACAAGAACAGGAGCCAAGGGTGGATGTGAGATCAGCATGGATGCAATGTGTTGCTTTCACAGAGAGCCCATTCCTGAGCGGGAGCTATAGAGGCCTCTGGCCATGCTTCCCTGAGCAGCAGCGCTCCTCCTGTCAGTACTCAGGGCTCAGCGCCCACCTTCCCTGACAGCGTGTGTCTCAGTGGGGGGTTGCTAAGTCCTTGAGCAGCCACTCCCTCAGCCGAGCCACCTGTGGAGGTGAATCCGGTGAGCTTCCTGTTTGCAACTGTGCTTCATCGGCTGCTGCAGGACCAGGCGTGGGGGTTCCTGACTTGGGCTCTGGCAGCAGCAAGCTGTCAACTCCTGAGGAGTCAAGAGGGGCCGGCTTCCAGCTCTGGTGATGCTGGCGACTCCAGCTGCGCTGCCAACTTGGGCAGGGGCCCGGCACTGTCACTGTCACTCATGATACTCAGGTTGTTTTGTCTAGATCTGTTTTCCAAGTCCATGAGTTTTTCTTTCACCCAGGCCTCAGTGGTTTGGTGTTGTCGTAGTTCCTCTTGAAGTATGAGACCCAATTTTAATGCTGTGTCCACCGTTTGGGTCACTGCGTTCAAGGTATCCTTAATCTCCTTAAGTTGTTCTGTTACAGGTTCCATCAAGATCCTTAATTTTTCAACAATTCTATCCTCGAGGTTCTCTACAGAATCGAGAATATCTTTCTTGTTTAACAACATGTCCTCAGCAACTGCTATGGCACATTCCACCACCATTTTAGGTCCCTTCCCTGATTCTAGAGCTGAGGTGCTTTTGCTTTCTCCAGTCAGGAAGTAATTTTTAACTGAGGGAGAATCAATCATGAGGGGTTTTAGCTTTGCCACCCCTGTATTGCTTCCACATGTTGTTTTAAAGTTGGCAGCAGGTTAAAGCTTAGAGAAAACAGCCAATTTGTGATTGGGGCTACAAATTCAAGCATCCACCATTAGCGTGCATGACGCCCCACCCCTGTAAATCTTCATTATGATGCATTCTATATCTACAGACAATTTACACGTTCTCTTTGGCATATTCTGGTCATGAAGAAGAAATACAAGTTAACCCTGATGTGGATAGCCCAGGAAAGTCCAATCTTGTCATATCTTGGAAGCTAAGCAGAGTCAACTCCGGCAAGTATTTGAATGGGAGACCTCATTGGAATACCAGCAGTTGGGAGGTGGGGGCAGGCTTCATTCAGCTGCCTCTCTGAATATCCTCCAGGCCCCCAGTAGGGGTCAGTCACCAGAGGTCGCCATGACTTTCAAGTGCACACACACTCACACATGCACATATGAAAAAAATACCATGCAAACTCATTCTCACTCCAAGGGAGAGAGCTGTTAGCCAGAGCCCAGAGCTGACCATAGTAATGGAGTCCACACAGTCTTGGAATAATAAACAAGATACCTTACTTGGATTTGAGATTCAAGGTGATTAAATCCTAAAGAGCACATGAACACAAAGCATTCAGAACAGAAAGCAAGGCCTTCTGTTCTCTCTCGCACACAGGCAGAAGCTTATATTAGGGAACCCAAACATTGTATCAAACTTGGTTGCCTGGCAACCTTGCCTGAACTCATTTTCTGCTTGGATTCTAAAATCATGTTAACTATTTCCATGCATGACCCACTGCTATTGCACAACTAGCAAGAGCAACACCGGGAATGTCCAGGGCCTCTGCGCTTCCTGGCAGCGGGTGGGGCCTCTGTGGCATTGCTGTGGGGAGGGAATGTGTCAAGGACATGGAACAAAGCAGTCCATAGACCTAAGAGAATCCCGATACACAACAATGCATACTAGGAAGTAGTGCTGGTGGCACAACTGACGCTTCTCTCCTCTGGGCGACTGTGGGGCAAACAGGCTCAGCCTCTCAACAAGAAAAAAGAGGACATTTTCATCAATTTTAAAAAAGAACCCAAAAGAGGATGGGCATCAAAAAACGAGGACACGTGGTCACCCTATTTCATAGAATCATAGAGTTAGAAGGGGCATTCAGGGTCATCTAGTCCAACCCCCTGCCCAATGCAGGAAATTCACAAATACCTCCCCTTCCCTGGTCTGTCTACTAGAGGGTGGTGCTGTTGCACGTTTGAATGCTTGTGCAGGCTCTTGTAATTTTGTGTGCTGGGGGGGGCTGACTGTTGTAACTGTTTTAAGGTCTGTGTTGGAGACCACACAGAAACCTTTGATTAGAGCTGGTTCCTTAAATGAGTGTGTTACAATCCACGTGGGTATACACATACACAAAGCTGATGAAGCGATGGGGACTTCAGGAGTGAGAAGCAGCCTGAAGTCAGATCAGACCATCTCCAGCAACCAGCTAGGTTGGCTAGGTTGCATTGGTGGGTGGACTGGAGTTTTGGTTGCTCACAAGTTGAGTAAGTCCTGCAGAGAGGCAGCATAGAAATTTTCTGAATCAGCCAGTCGATCCTCTTAGCAGCATTTTTTTTTTGCGGAGAAGTGGCAAGATGTCCTCCTTTCTCCCTCGCGCCCCCCCCCATTTAGGGAAATTAATATTTGTGTCTTTCAGAAACACTCAGTTGTTTGTATGCGAGCAGCACACATGGTCTATTGGTGCGGAAGCTTCCAGTTCCAGGGAGGCCCTGGTGTTGTTCTCACACATCATGGAAATAAGGGAGGCGCAGGAATCAGGAGAAATTGTGGTGGGTTTTAATTGCCAGTCTATGCTTGAAAGAGGCCAACCTTCCTGTGTTCAGCAGCTGGTGAACAATTATCCTAATGAACTCCCTTCGGCTTTCCCAGCCCCCAGTGCCACTTTCATAAGATTCCTTGAGACTTTAAAGCTCCTTTTGTTATCAGCTAAAGACTGCTTCAAGGTACCATTAAGGAAGGAATTAAATTAATTAAAATGAGGCTTATACAAAGTAGCCTTTCCCGCCTATGATACGTTTTCCATTTGGGGGCCCATTGCCTTGGGCTGGCTTGCTAGCCATGAGCCCATTCCAAGGCCAACCTGGCCGTCCTTTAGGTTGTTTTTTTCCCTTCCTCTTCAGCTACACAATAAAGACGTTTGGGGCCTGGTTAGGTATTTTGAAAGCCATTTAACCCTCCAGATCTTGCAGCCTGTCAGCCTGGAGATGACACGAAATATGAGAAGCGGCACCCTGACTCAGGACATTCAGGATTCATGGACAAATTATCACCCTCTCTGCCACTTCCATCTCACTGGGCTTGGGACAGCCAGCTGGCTGACAGAGTAACTCCAGCTTTCTGCACTGGCTCAAGCCCTGTTCCGTTTGGGGCACTTGTATACTACTTTTAATTCACTGCTTGTGTCTCTGGTAAGAGCTTTTGGAGATGAAGAGGTTGCAACCATAACTCCTCCCCCACAGACAGGTGAATGTACATTAAGACTGGCCTGGGGAATTAGCTTGCATTTGTCAAGAGGAGTGGAAAACTGGGATCTTTTACCTAAGGGATTGGCTGTGAGCAATGCTAGCTGTGGAGTCTTGTGAGCAAAAATTCTACTTTGTGAGCTACTGGCATTAAAGTGGTGAGAGAGCGGTTTGCCTACTGCATACATTAATTTGCTCTGGAGCCATCCTTCCTGAGCTAAGACAAAAATGTGTGAGCCAGAGGCTAAAGAACTGTGAGCTAGCTCACACTAACTCAGCATAGAGGGAACACTGGCTGTGAATAGCAAGTTTCAGCAGAAAAAGGATGGCAGAGACCTGATGTGATGGTTTAAAAAGGAAATACAGACTTTATTGGGAAATTTGGTACAATATTAGGGAAAGGAAAATTTATCCTAAGCTAGTAGATGTAAATGTAAAAGTAAATGTGGGGGAAATCTGGAAAATAGGGACTGACAATCAGTTAGGCAAGCCAGTGGTGTGTTGGGGAAAAGAGAATATACAAGTCTGATCCTGAATAGAAAAGGTAGGTGATAATCCAGTCCAGGAATGCGTGACAAAAAGCAGGTCTGGGGTTGAAGGTTCAGGGTTCAGGGTGTGGGGGGGACTCTGTGATTTCTGCAAGGGTAAGGAAGCAGACCAGTCATGAGGTTGGGGGCAACAGGTAGGATCCAGAAACCAGCTACAAAGGTTTGGGGGCTGAGAGGTGGCTTTTATGTACCTTTAGTTGACTTGAGAAGAGGACCGTGCCTCTGTCAAGACAGGGTTGGGTTCAGGATAGAACCTTATTGGGAGGTTTGAATTTTAGGGAAGGTACAAAGAATTCCAAATATGGGCATGATTAACCATGTGGAAAATATGGGGAAAATATGGGAAATGACAGCCAGGGGTTAATTGCTCAGAATGCTAGCTTGGGCTGGTTTACAAAGGACTAGGCAGAGGCTTGGTGCTTCTCCTGGGCTCAGTGACCAGCCTGATTGACAAAGGCTAAGAGGTGGCAGTTGGCCCTGACCTTAGTAGTGAGTTGGTTTCCAGAGAATTCTGCATTATAAGGCAGATTCTTGGATGGTCCAAGTTATTCTTCTGCAAACCTTGATAATTAATTGTTAAATCGTGGGTTCACAAAACTATTGTGGTTTCCGCATAGCTCTTTATTTAGTAACTCAATAACAACAACTATATACAGAAAACCAGCCCCAAAACACACCCACACAAAAAAATACAAATACACCAATAGGCAATTAGGCACTTTTTGTTGTTCAGTTGCATACTCAAGTCCGACCCTTCACAACCCCAGGACCACATCATGCCAGGCCCTCCTGTCTTCTGTTGTCCTCTGGAGTTTGCTGAATTTCATGTCCATTTCATTGATAACACTGTTCTTTGCAGCATTGGACTATCCTTTCACCATCAGCCACATCCACAGCTGAGTGTCCTTTTGGCTTTGGTCCAGCCACTTCATTCTTTCTGAGGTAATTCGTATTTGCCCTCTGCTCTTCCCCAGTAGTATATTGGACACCTTCTGACCACAGGGGCTCATCTTCCAGCATCATATTTTTAGCTTTTTGCTACTGTCCATTGGGTTTTCTTGGCAAAGATACTGGAATGGGTTGCCATTTCCTTCTCCGGTGGATCACATTTTGTCTGAGTACTCTGCTGTGGCCTGTCCATCCTGGGTGGCCCTCCATGGTATAGTCCACAGCCTCATCAAACCACACAAGCCCCCTCGCACATCAAGGCAGTGATCCATGAGAGAGAATTAGGCACTTAGGAATGGAACCCTTAATTGCATGGCATGCTTCAAGCCGCTGTTCCCTGATTGGCCAGCTTGGCAAGGGCAACCGATCCGAATGTAACTGCAAGGAGCCTCTTGAACAATGAGTGTACACTCAAAGCTCTCAATACACAACACCTCTCCCCTCTAAGACAGGGTTGTACCCTGTTACAAACATAGTCCTGCAGATAACAGGGTGGGGCTTGCACCCACTGAGAATGCCTCAGTTCATTGTTTGCTGCCAGCAAGCTACAGTCTGCTCTGCCTGGCTGTGTCACCCACCCCACCTCACTCGGGGAACTGGAAGGCTTATTGTAGCGTCTCTTGTCTTGCAGTGTTCTGGAAGCATCTGGACTTTGCTGCCAGTCTCCCTGAGTTATTCAGCAGAGACTGACCTTCATTGTGTGCACCATCCTCTCAGCTTGCCCATTTGACAAGGGGTGGAATGGGGTAGACGTGATGTGCAGAATGATGTCAGCCAGGAACCACTGGAACTCTGCCGATATGAACTGGGACCTGTTGTCTGACATGATGGTGTCTGGGAGGCCATGCATTGCAAAGAGGTGCCAGATTGTGTGGATGATAATGGCAGACAACATGGTGGATACCAGAATGACCTCCAGCCATTTGGAGCAGGAGTCCCCTACAATCAGAAAGATCTGTCCCTGGAATGGACCGGCAGTCTATGTGAAGCCTTGACCACAGCATGTCCCACAGCTGCACTGAAGCCTGTGGTGGGGATGGCCATGATTCTTGGCAAGGCTGGCAGGCATGGACCCACTCCTCAAATGATGTTGTTGTGGGCAAGTGTCTTCATGCGAACAATGATCATGTGGCTGATGTGGATTGCCTTGAGCACTTGCTAATGCAGCCTGGGTGGAATGACGACTCAGTTCCCCTAGGGCAGACAGCATTTGTGCATTGAAAGTTCATGCTGCCAGGAGCTGTGAGACTGAAACTCCTTGGCCATGCGGCCCACTGGCCACCTCCTTGATGATATCGTGCTCAGAGATTTCATTTACAGTGAGGTGGAACTGGAACTGGGAGATGTATACATCCCAGTCTTCTGTGGCAGCATCGGACAGTTCAAAGTGGCTCTTGGCAGCCATGCTGAATGACCAAGAGGGTGATGTGTGATTCATCCAGATCTCTTCCTAGTTCCTTTGTCTGAATCCCAACCTCATCGCCAGCGTTAAGTAGTGGGTTTCAGCATAGCTCTTTATTCAGTAACTCAACAACCACAACACATGAGGCAAGCTGCAACTATATACAGAAACCCCAGCCCCAAAACACACCCACAAAATACAAATACACCAATAGGCAATTTAGGCACTTAGAAAACCTTAATTGCATAGTATGCGTCAAGTTGCTGTTCCCTGATTGGCCGGCTTGGCAAGGGTGGCCAATCTGAATGTAACTGCAAGAAACCTCTTGAAAAATGAATGTTCACTTGAAGCTCTCAATACATAACATTAATAATGGTTTGAACTTTGATGAGCCCTCAGGAAGCCAAACAATAGAACTATTGTCAAAGAAGTGTTAGTGTCCCCTGGAAAGTCTGGCCCCAGAGGGAGGACCTTGCACACCCCTCTCTGTCTCTCTGGCTGATCCTCCCTGCCTTTGAGTCAACTCTCCTATTGCTCTGACCTCTCAGCCATCTGCTGACCCTCTGCCTGCCCCCTACTGCTCTGCCCACCCTCTCCCTGCTACTGGCCTCCTATCTGTCCCTTAGCCCTGCTGCTGTCCCTCGCTGCTCTGCCTGCCCACCCAGCAATGGCTCCCTGTCCCCTTCCCCCATTCATACACACCAGTGGCTCCTCCACTTCCTCCGGAGTGCCCCCCACCTTTCTCTGCCCATCCGCTGAGGCGGGTGTGCAGAGAAAGCCCTCTGGAGCACTCCCCCGCCTTTCTCTGCTCGCCCGCGTTCTTTGCCCTCTTTCTCTCTCTCCCTCTCTCCCTCTTTCTCTTCCTTTCTTCCTCCCCATCTCTCTTCCTTCCTTCCTTCCTTCCTTCCTTCCTTCCTTCCTTCCTTCCTTCCTTCCTTCCTTCCTTCCTTCCTTCCTTCCTTCCTTCCTTCCTTCCTTCCTTCCCTTCTCCCTTTTTACCCTTTCCCTCCCTCCCTTCCTCCCCATCTCTTTCCCTCTTTCTTTCCCCCTTCCTTGCTTTCCTTTCCTTCCCTTTCTTTCTCAAAGTTCTTTGCCCTCTTTCCCTCCCCCTCCCCATCTCTCTCCCTCTCTTTCTTTCTTTGCCCTCTTTCCCTCCCTCCCCATCTCTTTCCCTCTTTTCCCCTCTTTCTTTCCCTTCCTTCCTTCCTCCCCATCTCTCTCTCTCTCTTTCTTTCTTTCCCATTTTTTGCCCTTTCCCTTCCTCCCCATCTCTTTCCCTCTTTTCCCCCTCTTCCCTCCTTCCTTCCTTCCTTCCTTCCTTCCTTCCTTCCTTCCTTCCTTCCTTCCTTCCTTCTTTCTCTCTCTCTCTCTCTCTCTGTCTCTCTTTCTTTTTCTTTCTCCTCTCCTCTTCTTTCCCAAAGTTCTTTGCTCTCTTTCCCTCCCTCTTTCTCTTCCTTCCTCCCTCCCTCCCCATCTCTCTCTCTTTCTCTCTTTCTCACCAGCTTGCCATACTTCCAATGATGTCAGGGGGTGTGGCATATGCTAAGGAGTTATGCTAATGAGTGCCTGCTCCTCTTTTTCTATGAAATGACCCCTGTATGATTCTATGATTGTATTATTTTATTACTTGGGCCTCCATAGACAAGGAGGGATCCAGAGTCATGCCGAAACTTTTGTTCGTTGGTGCTGGTGATAGAGGCACAACTTCAAGAGTTGGGAGTTGGAAATCCAACTAAGACTCCCCCCACCAGCCTGGATTCAGTTTCAGCCGACTCTGCTTTAACCATCTCACCACAGCTTCCAAACCCTTGGCTAAATTGCCAGGAATGGCATCCGGCTGGCCCCCCATCAACAGAAATAGCTGGGTGTCATCAGCATATTGATGTCACTCCAGCCCCAAACTTCACACTAGCTGGATGAGGGGGCTCATGTAGATTTTGAATAACATTGGGAAGGGAAGCACCCCTTAGGAGCCCCACATTCCAGTGAGTACCTTAAGGACTCTGTCACTTCCAGTGTCACCCTCTGTCCCCGAACATGAAGAAATGAGGTAAGCCATTGAAGGCTACCTCATGGATTCCAGTGTCTGCAAGGCATTGAGTCAGCAGATCATAATCAGCTGTGTCAAAAGCTGCTGTAAAGTAGAATAATATCAGCAGCACTGACCTGCCTCGATCCAGCTGTCTGAGGAGATTGTCCATGAGGGTGACCAGTGCTGTCTCTGTCCTGTGGCTGGGGTGGAAGCCAGATTGAAATGGATCCAACACCAAAGTGTTATCCAAGAATTTCTGGAGCTGTTCTGCCACCATTCTCTCAATGGTCAAGCTTCTCCCTTCTCCCCCTCCCTTTAAGCAGGGAACAGAATTTGGAGAGATAGAACACTAGATAGTCTACAGGAAGGAGATTCATGAAGATCTCCAGGAAGTGCTTCCTTGACCAGGTGTGACCTGGTCAGTGGGAGGGGAAACAGATAACAAAAGACCAGCACCGGAGAGAGAGGTCACCACCGGACTGTCCCCTTCGCAACAGAAGATCTGCTACAGAATAGGGGTGCCTGGTAGGATATCCACCTCCCCCTGCACATATGTGGCCCTAGGCTAGGAATTGACCCAATATATAAGTAAGCCGCTCAGAGCCCTTAGGGGGTGAGTGGAATAGAAAGTTGAATAATAAATAAATAAATAAAAATAAAAATAAATATGGTAAAAACTCCTTGCAGGAGGAAGGAGCTCTCTCCCCCCCTTTTCGGGGGTATTTTTAATATGTGTGTATGCATGTGCACACCTGGAAGTCATGATGACCTCTGGTTACTGACCCTTACTGGGGGCCTGGAGGATATTCAGAGAGGTGGCTCTGAATAAATCCTGCCCTCACCTCTCAACTCCTAGTATTTCAAGGAGGTCTCCCATCCAAGTACTTAGCTTCTGAGATCTGATGAGATCAGGCTTGCCTGGGCTATCCAGGTCAGAGTAAAGGAGTGCACGGAGGAGGCAGCCATTGACCACGTGGTTGGCCTGGGCACCTGAAGGGAGCTTCAAGAGCTCTAGCTTCTTCAAGCTAAAGAGACTGTCCTATATTTTAACATCTATAGTGCATAGATATATATATATATAGACAAAGGATGGCATTTTTACCAATTTCTTTTGTATCCCTTGCTTAAATCTGGTGCTGTGCTGAAGTATGCTTATGAACATTTTATTTTTAACAAATACTTAATAACTTTAATGCTGGTAATGGTTCTCTGTACCACACAGACTTCCACCATCTTGGGGATGATGAAGCGCCAGGAGGAAGAAAGGCAGTTGGCAAGCGGCTATTCCTCCAGAGGTCTGCAAGGCAGTGAACTATCCTCATGGTGACCCAGTTCTGAGCAGTGGGAGGCACAGAGGCAAGGCCTCAGAACTTGGAAGGGAAGCTGGGAGTCCTGACCCTCCCAGTGGGCAATTTCAGACAAAGGTCAGGTGGTGGTGGTGGCAAGCTACCCTGAGAGTGGAAGAAAAGCCTTTCCAGGTGTTGAGAACAACCTAGGAGGGCAGGGCAGAATAGAGCCTGCAGGCCAGAGCAGGCCTTTTCTGACACAGCCCCCTATGTTTTTTTGCCATTCATCAGGGGGATCAGAGAATTCACCTAAGTGCTGGACCTGCGCACAGCAATGAAATTCTTTTAATAAAATGCAGGCTATCTCCTTTTCAAAGACCTGTCATCGCTATCAGGTTCTGTCTTCCTGAAGACAAATGTAAGCTGTGGATCTTTTTGCTCTCAAGCAGCAAGCCCTTGGGACTTCCCTGATGGCTGCTTGCAATTTCCTCACATTATCTCTTGCTGCTGGCTGCCTCTGTCTTTGGAGAAGAGCTGCCTTGGCTTTGGGATGAATGAAGGAGACTTTCCCAGCAGACCCAACATTGTCCCAGCTCAGTAGCTGCTGAACATCAGCTCTTGGATATGAATGCAAACTGGGCTCACTAAGAGCTGTGACTTTGCAAAGTACAGCACTTGTTCTCGGCATAGTACTGATGTATTTACTTATGAAGCACTGACAATCCAACTATGCACTGGCAAAGAGAAGAGGGCTGAGAGAACCAAAAAAAACCCCAGGCAAGTGTAGGCCTGTGGAAATGACATCTTTGATGAGTTGGAATGGTCATTGCAGGAAGAAGGTTGGGAAGAAGAGAGGCCAAGGGGCTCTTGGTCCCTTGAGGCTAAGAGAGAATGCTTGCTGCCTTGTCTCACCCCATAAATAGCTGTCCAGTAGGTTGGCCACCCACAGAGTAGCAGCTGTGTTTTCTAGCTTTGAGAGATTCATGCATATGAACCAAGTACAGTGAATGAATTACTTTATATCTCCTCTAAATGTTTATTCGGGGCTGGGCTTATGTTACCTAGCTGTGTCCCATCTCTGGCATTAAAAAGGGTCTTTTTCGTCTGGTGGCAGTCATTTTAGTTAACCAACCTAGTACTGGATTTTGAACATCAGCTTATAGTCAGGCAGCTGTATGAACCTGCAGGGAACTGTATAACTGAGCTCCAACTCAGACAGAGCCAATTCCTTTCAGTGGAGCCTGTGTTGAGTTGTGTCCAAGGAGTAACATCTTGCCATAAATATGTGTTCAGGAAGCTAGTGTGAGGGTTTAAGTGAGGACCTCACACAGGCTGACTGATTAGAGAGGAGAATAATTTTGACAGAAGGATTCTGGTGGGAGAGCTGAGGTGGGACAGCAGGCTAGAGAAGGGAATAATAGAATCATAGAATGTTAAGAGCTGGAAGAGACCTTGCAGGTCATCTAGTCCAACCCCCTGCACTCTGCAGGAGCATAGCCAAAAGATAGCCCTACAACATACCTGAAAGATGATCATCCAGCCTCTGCTTGAAAATGTCCAGCGAAGGGGCATCCACCACCTCCCGAGGCAATCTGCTCCACTGCTCAATCACTCTTACAGTTAGGAAGTTCTCCTGATACTTAGCCGGTAATGACTCCCTTGTAATTTCCACCCATTAGATCTAGTCTTGCAATCCGGAGGAAGAGAGAATAGATCTGCTCCATCTTCTACATGACAGCCCTTCAAATATTTGAAGATTGCAATCATGTCCCCTCTAAGCCTTCTCTTTCCCAGGCTAAACATACCCAACTCTTTCAGCCTTTCCTGATAAGACTTGGATTCCAACCCTCTCACCATCCTGGATGGTGGCCAACCTTCTGGACACGCTTGAGCTTGTCAACAACCTTCCTAAAATGTGGTTCCCCAAACTGGACACAGTACTCCAGGTGAGACCTGACCATAGCAGAATAGAGTGGAACTACCACTTTCCTTGATCCAGACACAATGCTTCTGTTAATGCATCCTAAGATTGCATTAGCTTTCTTCGCAGTTACATCGCACTGCAGGCTCATGTTGAGCTTGTGATTAACCAGAACACCTAGATCCCTTTCCCATGTGCTATGTCAAGCCATGTCCCTCTGATTCTATATCTAGGCCTTTGATTTTTTGTACCTAAGTGTAGGACTTTGCACTTATCTCTATTGAAATTCATTTTATTTGTATCAGCCCATTGTTCCAGCCTAGCTAGATCATTTTGAATCCTGACTCTGTCTTCCTCAGAATTAGCAATCCGACACAGCTTCGTGTCATCTGCAAATTTGATAAGCATCCCCTCTATGCCTTCCTCCAGGTCATTTATAAAAACATTGAACACCGGGCCCAGGACTGAGCCCTGCTGGCCCCATGGATGAGGGCAAAGGGAAGGGCAAAGAAGTGAAGCCAAAGGAGCCATGGCCCATTCCCCTGCACTGGGGTGAACTAAGCTGGATGTTGACTCCTGGACCATGCCAGTGATGATATTGGACAGAGACCGAGCTATGTTGGGTCTCCCGATCATTCCATGACAACCGAGAACAACTGCGGGTGGTCAAAGAGATGTAGTTTGCCAGAATCAGAAGAGTTCTGATGTGAGATGGAGGTGCTGAGGCTTGAGACCCACATGGTGTTGCTGGAGCTCCTGGTGACTATCTGGGGAACCATACAAGAACTCCAGGAACAAGGGGCTACTGCAGTGGCCCAAGTGCCCACGGGAGTGGTGGCAGGCAGGGCCACAGCAGTTCAGGTCCCCCAGCCCGCTCCACAGCCCCAGCCGGCATTGGCAGTTGTTCCTCAGTTGCTGCCAGGCAGACCCAGGGAAATCCTGGAAGTGATGTTCGATGACACTCCAGAGAAGTTGGCCTTCTTTGCCCTTCAGGTGCACAAGTTCCTGAGGGACTGGGGCCCCACATTTGCCTCAGATGGGCATTGAGTGGACTATATCAGGTCCTGGCTATGAGACTGGGCAGCTGACTGATTTGTGGGGCTTTACAATGTAGGGAGTCTGGAACTATGGAATGTGGATGCTTTTATGTGGTGCCAATATGAAGACCCCATAGAGCTGGAACAAGCCCGAACCTTGCTGAGGGACCTGAAGAGGGGCAATCGGTCCATGAGGGAGCACTCTGATGAATTCAAGAGGCATGCCACAAAACTCCAGGAGTGGCTGGAAGAGGTGTTCATTGAGTTTTATCATGCAGGACTGAATCACATGATCCTAAACAGGGCCCTTGTGCAAGACAACCTGTTAACCCTGAATGGCTGGACGCAAGTGGCATGTGAGGTGGAGAATCAGCCTAACTTTCTGAGGCCATACCAACCCTAGTTGGGGCCAAAACCACCGAGTGGGGACCCCAAGAGTCAATGGGGCCATGCCAAGGACAGTGAGCAGGACCAATGAATGCACCAAGGCCTTTGCCTCCAGTGTGGGGGATCTGGGCATTTCACCACTAACTGCCTGTGGGATGGACCCACCAGTAGTCCAAAAAAGAAGAAGAGAAGAAGAGATTGGACTTATACCCCACCCTTCATTACCCAAAGGAGTTTCAGGGCGGCTTACAAACTCCTTTACCTTCCCCTCCCCACATCAGACACACTGTGAGGTAGGTGAGGCTGAGAGAAACTGACCTTTTTCAAGAACAAAGAGAGGAATGACAAGAATCCAAAAAGAAGGAGAAAACCCCAGAGCCTGGCCCGAGCCATCAAAGTCTCTCCAGTCATGAGAGCAAGGGGAGACAGAAGGGAGCTTGTCCACCAAGGAGAAAACATCACAGCTGGCGGGAAAATGCTGAGACCTGCTGTGAAGGGTGCTAAATGGCAGGTCCACAACCCACCCATGCCAGAATCGGTGAGATCCCCTTCCCCCCTATTTTATCTGACTGTAACTGTGGTTAATCCTGCCATGGGTACCCACATAAGGGTATGAGCCTTAATTGACTCTGGGTGTACCCAGGACATGTCTAGTGGAGTGGGGGCACCCTATGGTGACCAGAAAAAAGCCCACAGGAAAAAAACTCACAGGAAAAAAGCCCCACGGACGTAAATGTTCACAGGAAAAAAGCCCATGTGGAAAAATGCCCACATGGAAATAAGCCCACATGGAAAAAAGCACAAACTGAAAAAAAAAACCATAGACATAAAAGCCCACATGGAAAAAAGCCCACATGGAAAAATACTATGTAAAGAGCCATAGCAACAATTTGTGTAGCGATTTTTTCAAATATAATCCTATATATATATATATATGTATATATATATATATATATATATATATATAATTATCTTACATGCTGGCCATTTCCACCTCTCCCATTGGCTGAAGGAAACCCTTTCCAGCCATTGTGAGGAACCCATAGGGGCCAGGCCTGACTAGGGTTGCCAGCTCCAGGTTGGGAAATTCCTGGATATTTTGTGATAGAGTCTACAGAAGCCAGAGTTTGGGAAGGGGAAAGGCCTCAGCTGAATAGAATGCTATAGAGCCCACCTTCTGAAGCAGTAATTTTCTTGGGGGGGGGAGAGATCTTCTGTCTGGAGTTCAGTTATGATACCTGGCAATCTTCAGGCTCCACCTATAGGTTGGCTGCCCTGGGTGTGGCAGTTAGTGCTTCAGAGCAGGGTCTGCTAGACCCAGGTTCTTGCTGTAGAAGTTGAGAAGGTGATTTCAGTCCAGTCACAGACTTTCAGCCTAACCTACCTCACAGGGTTGTTGTGCAGATCAAAAGGGGGAGAGGAGAATGATGTAACCTGCTTTGATCTCCACTGTGGAGAAAGATTGTACTTTTCATCCTGGGGAATCACTGCTGCCAATCTCTAGGTGAGGGCTGGAGATCACACAGAATTAAAACTGCTCTCCAGGTGGTAGAGATCAGGGGCAGATAAAGGTAGGTTGATGGATGGCTGGGAAGGAGATAGGGTTGCCAACTCCAGGTTGGAAAATTCCTGGAGATTTGAGGGGTGGAGCCTGGAGAGGGTGAAGTTTGAGGAGGGGTGGGACCTCAGATAGGTACAATGCCATAGATTCTACCCTCCAAAGCAGCCATTCCCTCATGGGGAAACATTGTTGCCAATCTCCAGAAGAGGGATGGAGATCATGCAGAATTACAACTGCTCTTCAGATGGCAGAGATCAGTTCCCCTGGAGAAAACGGTGGACCCTGTGTCATTCTACCCTCTGGGGTCGCCACAGCAAATTGACACAGAGTGTCCAAGGCCGGAGCACTCTCCCAGAGCCTCTTTCTAGAGCTCGTTGTATTTATTTCCACAATGGGCCTTATCCCTAGTTAAATAATAATTTTGCTATGTTATTAGTAAATTACCTCATTACTATATAAAAGTGGCCTTATGAAGAGGGCTTTAATGCTCTTGAATGTAAAGGCTTGGAAGGGAATATACAGGAAATAAAAGTGACTATTTTGTTATCAACAAATTTTATTAAGAAGGAAAAACTATAACAACAGAAATGTAAATTAAACTCTATATAGAAATATTTGTAAATAAAATTAAATACTTTAAATTTATTAATTTACCATTGGACAACCTTTGTAATGAAGGGATGAAGTAATTTCTTTTTTTCTTTTTTTTAATAACATTTTATTAATAAATGCAAAAAAGGAAAATAGCAATTAACAAAACAGGTAAGTTGGAGTATACACGAAAAGAGTGTTAGAGTTACTAAAAAGAGTATTACATTTTCAAAGTTACAGTATCAGTTTACATTTTTCAAATCAAGGAGACATTCACATCTTACCATAAATTTAAGTCATTAACTGTAGTAGGGATTTCACCCTGATCAATTAAATATTCCACAATAGGGAACCAAATCATAGCGTGATCTAAAGAAGATTTGTATACATCTCTTCCATCTACATTTTCCGTTATTTTTGACATTATATAGAACTTCCAAAGTTTAGCATGCCAATGATGTTGTTGAGGACTTTTAGTGTCTTTCCAAAATAAGGCTACTGCATTTTTAGCTGCTGCCAACAAAATGGCTATTCTTTTCATAGTATTACTAGATTGTATATGCATTTGCCATCTATTTAGTAGTATATGTTCCACTGTGCATTGCAATTCATAACCAGTTATATTTTTAACCTGAGTTATTATTTCTGTCCAGAACAGCTCTAGTTTTGGGCATTCAAGCCAACAATGGACATAATTTCCCACACCTCCACATTTCTTCCAACATGCAGGAGAAACAGCAGATGTTATATGCGATAATTTCTGAGGTGTTAAATACCAAAAAGTAAGTATTTTAAAAGTTTGTAATTTTATGTCTATAATATTCGTATTAAAGGGAAACGTCCTCCATATGTAGTGCCAGTCGTCATCAGATAAAATAGAATTACAGATAGAATGCCACCTTTTCTGATATGTCAATAAGTTGTGAGACTCTATTTCCATTAATTCTAAATATAGTTTAGCCATAAGTTGTCTTCTAGAGGTATTCATCCATTTATATATCTTTTCAAAATTTGATAAAGGACGCTTAATGATATTATTTAAATGTATTTGAGAACAAAAGTGGGATATTTGTAGAAATTGCATCCAAGAGATAGTAGAACCCAGTTTTGCTTCTAATTGAGTTTTATTCATTAAAATATTGTTTTCTACAATATCTTCAATTTTTGTAATGTTTGCTTTTTTCCATGTTTCCTGGTGTATTGGGAAATTTGGAGGTAATAAACTTTTTTGATTAAAGAGATGTTGGAATTTTGAAAGTCCAGGGATCAATTGTTTTCTTTTATTTTCCCAGGTGGCTAAGAAGGTTTGCAGGATCAGACTATCAGTTATTTTTTTGGAACGTTCTGAAGGTGTTTGCCAGATTGTTTCCGGAACATCATATGGGTAGGTATAGTGTGTTTGTATTATAATCCAATCCTTATTTTGGTAATCATGTAGCATTTTGAGAATGTTGGCTAGGTGATTAGCTTGGTAGTATTTATATAGGTCTGGAAAGCCTAGTCCCCCTTTAAGTTTATGCTTGGTTAATGTTTCCACACTAACCCTATGGCGTTTATAAGCCCAAAAAAAGTTTAATAAGATTTTTTGCCATACCTCAATTTGTTTCTTAGATATTGTTATTGGTAGAATTCTAAAAAGAAATAAGAACTTAGGTAATACATATGTTCGAATGATGTTTAGGCGATCATGCCAAGAAAGAGACATTTTATGCCATTGAGTAAATTTTCTCTTTAGTTCTTCTATTAAGGAATCATAGTTAACTGAATGTATATCTTTAAGTTGCAAAGGAATTTTAAGCCCTAAATAGCTCAAATATTTTGTGGTCCATTTATAAAGGACTGATTTTTTAAGCTTTTTCACAGTATCATCCTCTAAGTATATTGGAAAAATAGAGGATTTGGCAATATTGACTTGTAATCCTGATACATTGTCAAACTCTTCCAATATTTTTTGAAGCGATGGTAAAGAAATTGTAGGTTTAGTCAAAAATAATAAAATATCATCTGCAAATAAAGCTAATTTAAAAATTTTTTTTGCTATATGTATCCCATGTAGATTTGAATGCATTCTAATCCTTGAGGCTAAAGGCTCCATTACCAAAGCGAATAATTGAGGAGATAATGGGCATCCCTGCCTAGTGCCCCGTTTTAAATTAAACTTATCCGAAATAGAGCTATTTATACAAAGTTGAGCTGTAGGTTGATCATATATTGTATTAATTATGCGTATAAAGCTTTCACCAAAGCCTAAATGTTTTAGCAATTGTTTTAAATATATAAAGTTAACTGAATCAAAGGCTTTTTGTATATCTAAGGCAACACAAATGGATTGTAATTTATTTTGTTTACAAAAATTAATTAAACTCAGTGTTTTATAAGTACTGTCCGTAATGTCTCTATGGGGCATAAAGCCAACTTGGTCTTGATGGACATATTGCGTCACAAATGAGCTTAGACGTGATGCTATTATAGTGGAGAAGAACTTAAAATCACTGTTTAAAAGGGAAATTGGCCTGTAAGAGGCAACATCAGTCAAATCTTTACCTGCTTTTGGAATAACTATTATTGAGGCTTGCAGCCACGAAGGGGTAAAATTCCATATTGCATGACATAGTTGCAGGTTTTAGTAAAGGGTAAACCTATGGTATCCTGATATTTTTTGTATAATTCTGAGCTAAAGCCATCCGAGCCAGGAGCTTTATTACACTTGGATTTTTTAATAGCTGCAATCACGGGATGAAGTAATTTCTAAAGTAAAGACAGAAAGGCATTAAATTAAATTATGTATAGACTGTCTAGTATACATAGCTTTTGAACAACTATATGGCTTAAATTCTTTAAATGATTAATATTATTTACTTATTTTGTTATTAAAATCATAACATAAAACCATAAGATAACATTGTCCCTATTGCTTTGCCCCCCCCCCTTCCACATGTGTTCTGCTTCCTCTGGGACTACTTGAGACAGCAAAGCACATGGGGGGGGGGTCCTGAAGCAATAGGGACAAACAAGTGACAAAAATGACAGCGTGGAAGTGGCCCATCTGACCCATTGGCCTTGTCTTGTTCTCACACAAAGCTTTAAAAGCAGCATCAGAACCAGTAATGTCAATTTTCTGTTTCTTATAGGGTGGTGTGAAGTGAGCCCCCTTCTGTTTCCATTTACAGTCATTTTTTTGGGGGGGTTCTTTTGGATTTATCGCATGGGATGGGTGGGTTTGATGATCCTGTAATACAGGTCTGTTGCATGGGCTGCTGTGCCATGGCCATGAAAAAAAATTCTGGATGATATTTTGATTTATTCCAAAGATAAGGCCTCCCATGTGCAACTAATCCAGGATGTATTTCAAGCCTTCTACCAGAACTGGCTGTTTGCAAAACTGTCCAAGTGTGAGTTCCATAAAGAAGAGCTCTAGGCCACTGCATTTCTGGGAAGGGATTGAGGATGGATCCAAGGAAGACCCAAGATGTATTTGGGGTGGGAGCACACAGTTTGATAGAAAAGGAGATTTTACATGTATAAATCATTTAGGGGCAAGTGGAATAGTGAAATCCCTGGAAGTGAAGGATTATTTTGGGGTTGATCATTATCCTGTACAATTATTATTACATCTAGATGCTTACTGTCTCTCATCTAAGGTAAAGAACTTAGCACTAAACCAGACACGTAACACCTTAAGATCACTGAGGTGGTGTGAAGCTATTGAAGCAAAAGCGAAAACACAAATGGACTTGATAAAAACCAGATATACAGATTCCCAAATAATTGAGAACATGGGCAATACAGGATTCTTCATGGATTTAATTGACTTTTTCAAGCCTTCCTTGATGACAGCAAAGCAGGGTGCAAATGATAGAAATAATTGGTACGACTCTGACTGTAAGGTGCTCAGGTGCCTATATAGACAGTTTAAGAACTCAAATAGAGCAGAGATTTTGCCAAATATTTTGAAATTGAAAAAAGAATATAAAAAACTATTGAAATTTAAGAAATCTGAGGCCCAGAAAAGAGATTGGGAAAGTCTGCTCTGGGCCATAAAAACAAAAAATGAAAAAAAATCCTGGATCTTAATTGCCAAAGGACTAAACACATGACTCTCTGTACCCTGTCATATTGCAGCCACTGTCTGGGAAACTTTTTTCACCTCTGTTTTCTCAAATGGAAATGGAAATACCCAGGAAGTTAGGCCGATATTGCCATTGGGTGTGAAGGAATGGCCCCCGGTAACAGCAAGCGAGATTAGGACTTTAATTAAACAAGATGTAGGGAGTTAGGACAGCTATCGGAGCCTTTCCTCCTAGACAAAGGAGTCAAGCAGGGATGTTTACTTGCACCCCGTTGTTCAATTTATATATAAACTAGGAATAAGGCCCGCTGTGGGAATAAATACAATGAGCTCTAGAAAGAGGCTCTGGGAGAGTGCCCCGGCTGTGGGCACTCAGTGTCAATTTGCGTTGGAGACCTAAGCAGGGTATAATGACACAGAGTCCAGGATCATCTCCAGGGCAAGTGTAGTGTGGAATGTGATACCAGTAGGATTAGATGGTGCAGAGCTGGGTAATGCAGGGATCCAGCACTGTTGAGACAGCTCCAGATTGTCATTGGAGAAGGAGGTAGTGGAGAGTAGGCATGAAGCCTGATAGGTTAGAAAAGGAGTTGGGATTGAAGTGAGTCTCATAGGTCCCACTGTCTGTCTTTCAGTTTCCTGTGCTCCACTACCAGGACTCTCTTTGAGGTTTGCTAGCCATGGGTGTGTGTGTGGGGGGCCCACACAGAACTGCCCTCACAGAGGAGGGAGAGCTTGTACCTGAATAGAACTTGGTCCTAAAGGTGCCACTGGACAGTTTTGGAATGGTAGCTGGGGGGGGGACATACAGATCTGCCATCACAGAGGAGGGAGAGGGTGTATGTGAAAAAACCTGGGTCTTAAAGGTGCCACTAGACAGTTTTGGCTTGCTAGGTACGGGGAGGGGGGACCACAGATCTGTGAAGAAAGAAAGAAGGAGAGAAGGAGAGAGAAGAAAAGAGAGAGAGAGAGAGGAAGGAAGGAAGGAGAGAGAGAGAATGAAAGAAGGAAAGGAGGCAGAGAGAAAGAGAAGGAAAGAGAGAAAGAAGAGAAGACGGAAGGAAAGAGGGAAGGAAATAGGGATGGAAATAAGGAAGAGGGAAGAAAAGGGAGAAAGAGAAGGAAGAGAGAGAGAGAGAAGGAAAGTGGGGAGGCAAAGAGATGGGGGAGGGGGCTCTCCCACCCCCAATCAAGGCTGCCCCCCAGCCAACCCCCTGATCAAGGCCCCAGCGCCGGCACCATGCAGCATGGGAGCTGGGAGACTGGAGAAGGAGGTGCAGTGAAAGCCGAGTGGGTGGCGGGCAGCTGCCTGGAGAGATCTTCCGAAGCCAGGAATGGAGTCCCCATCCTGGGCAGGCAGGGCGGAGGCTCCTGGCCGTGTCCAGGAGGTCGCTTGGGATGTGCCAGAGCCAGAGCATGGGCAGATTGGTGGGGATGTGAACGGAGCCAGCGGGGGCGGGCACAGGAGGCAGGGAGGCAGGGCCAGAGGGTGAGCAGGTGGGAAGGATGCCAACGGCCATGGGAGCTGGCTCCATGGCAAGGCAGGAGGCCTCAGTGGTAGGGGAGGGGCGAACAACAGCTGGGAGGGTTGGCAAAATAGCTGCGTCCCCCACCCAGCAAGAAAATGGGCTTCAGGAAGCTCCCCTCCAGGCCCCCAACCTTCTCCCCTCTTGTCAACGCCGCCTGCCCATCCTGTTGTCCGCATCCCCTGCTGGCATGTTCTTTTTCTGGGGCGGCTGCAGTGCGGCTGCTGGCCGCCTCCCTCCCTCCGTCCTGCCTGCCTGGTGGCCCTCCCCACGTTCCTTCACCTCAGATTCCTCCTCCTGGTGCCACTGTCATGGCCAGAGCAAGTGGAGGCGGTGAGCGTGCTGGAGGGAGGGGCAAGCAGGTGGCATACAGAGGCTGGCAAGGGAAAAGGTGACGTCGGTGGTGTTGGCCTGGCCAGCTCGGGCTGGGGCTGGAGGGAGCGAGCAGGCCATGGCAAGGCCAGCTGGGGCCATCCTCCTGCCTCCCTGCAGGAGCGGCCACTGGAGCATCCATGCCGGTGGACGGCTCCCTGGAGAGTGAGGGCGAGAATGTGGACAGAGGCTGTGTGGGCAGGACTAAGGGAAGCAGGCAGCCAATGGATACGGACTCGGGGTAAGTGACACAGCAGGGAGCCAACTGATTTTGCTGAGCATCAAATCTTGCCACCCCAACTGACAATTATATATAAGGCGAGATGACTTTGGACCCTATATCCTGAAGGAAGCATGTCATCTTCCACATTTATCCAAACACGAAGTTCCAATCATTCTGTATACTGATGGTGCAGTGATAATGCCTAGATCAATAGTGGGCATCCACAAGCTGATAAAAAACTTAGAGCTTTACTGCTATTAAGAGGGCTTATCTATCAGTGTGGCAAAATCCAAGGGAAATTTTCAAATGGGACATAACAGGCCAATCTAAGAAGAAAAAAAGGAGGAGAAGGGGCAGCAGGAGGAGATTGGATTTATACCCCACCCTTCACTCAGAGTCTCAGAGCGGCTTACAAACTCCTTTCCCTTCCCCCTCCCCACAACAGACACCCTGTTCTCCCAGATTAGAGTCCACACACTTAACCACTACACCAAACTGTAGGTCAATCAATTTAAATATTTGGGAATCCACTTTGAAGCATCTCTTATATGGAAAACACACTTGGATCTAGCAAGGAACACAGCATTGAGAACAGGGCAATTTATCCCCTCGACTTTAAGGGTATTTAATGCTAAGGTTCTAAATCAATTCCTGTAGGGTGTGGAAATTTGGATTCAGGCCACTTCTGAAAAAATGGATTCCATCCATTATGACTTTTTCTGATACTTATTGGCTACTCCTAGATGTGTTTTGGGCGTAGCACTGAGAGCAGAACTAGGCAAATTATCAATGGAAGCTAGGGCTTGGGTTAAAGCATTTCTCTTTGAAGTAAAGGTTTTAAAATCTGTGAGAGGATCTACTCTACCTGGGCTTATCCAGGCAGATACACATTACAGTCGATGGGATCACCTATTGGAAAAGAAAATGGACTTCCGGTTTTGGCAACCTGCATGGCGGATGAGTCCCTTTGGAGCTTCAGGGGACGCGATCCATGACCCAGCAGACAGGAGGGGGTACGCATCTCAAAGATATCAACATATCTTAAGAACATAAGAACATAAGAGAAGTCAATGTTGAATCAGGCCAATTGCCTATCTATCTATCTATCTATCTATCTATCTATCTATCTATCTATCTATCTATCTATCTATCTATCTATCTATCTATCTATCTATCTATCTATCTATCATCTATCTATCTATCTATCTATCTATCTATCTATCTATCATCTATCTATCTATCTATCTATCTATCATCTATCTATCTATCGTCTATCTATCTATCTATCTATCTATCATCTATCTATCATCTATCTATCATCTATCTATCTATCTATCTATCTATCTATCTATCTATCTATCTATCTATCTATCTATCTTCTATCATCTATCTATCTATCTATCTATCTATCTATCTATCTATCTATCTATCATCTATTTATTATTATTTCGATTTCTATATTGCTCAATCCCAGAGGCTCTGAGTGGTTTACATAGTAATTTTATTACCTAACTAGGGCCACACTTGGATGGGGAGGTGAGTGCCTACCAGGTGCCCTACCGGCTTGTTGTTTCTTTCCAGCTCGGCATGGCTCCACAGCGGCTCCCGCTCGGCTGGTTCCATAGTCCACGGCTGTGCAGATCTAGTGCAACACTCTGTCACACAGTGGCCAAAATATACCAGATGCCATCAGGAGGTCTATCAGTGGGGCCAGGACACTAGAAGCCCTCCCACTGCTGCCCCCTCCAGCACCAAGAATAGAGTGCATCACCTGCCCCAGACTGAGAGTTCCCATCTATACCCTGTGGCTAATAGCCACTGATGGAGTTCTGCTCCATATGTTTATCTAATTCCTTCCTGAAACTGTCCATGCTTGTAGCTGCCACCACCTCCTGTGGCAGTGAATTCCATATGTTAATCACTCTTTGGGTGAAGAAGTACCGTCTTCTTACCGTCTCCTCGGTATAGACTCTAGGATAAGTGAGCACTCCCAAATGTGCAGTGAATTTTGAATTTTTTGTATAGAACTGTTTGTAGATTGGCTCCCATACTTTCAATAAAGATGCTCTGAGCCAATGTTGTTTAAATATTTTTGTGATGCCACTTTCCCATACCACAAGAATGCATGCCAACCCAGCATCAAATCATGGCCTTCCAATTTTAGTATTCTTTGATCTTTTAAAGTGATCCAGTCTTTAATCCAAGCTAAGGCTGCCGCTCTATAGTACAAGAGCCAGCTGGAATACAACAATTCCTGAACTTCGAACAGTCTTTGGGCGTGCTATTGATAATTAACAACAGACAGCTGGGAATTATAATAATGGGGAATTATAACTACAAGAACACCTATAGTTTAAAAACTTTTTGCAATTCTAATTGGATTTTGAGGAAGAAACTTTTAATAGTAATGGCTCTAGGAAAACGTTTAAGGGACATGGAGGACTCAGTGGCCTCCACTGCAAGTAAGCCAAAATTGCAGACTTTAGCCAATCTCACCTCAGAAATAAAAAAAACTATCCACCTTGCTGAGTAATTCCAATCCAAATCAGACGTCAGGCTCCCTGCCAACCTCAGGCAGCAATTTAAATGTTAACCAGAAGAGCTCAACTGCGATGGAGAATGCCACCTCCCCGAAGAGTTGTTATATGTACAGCTCCCCAGTTGGTCACAAGGACAATAACTACCATCTAATTTTACTGCCAAACAAGATATGTACTCTTGTCTGTGAGTACAGAGGGAAATTACCAAATTGGGATAATAAACACAAGGTGAAATCCCGGCTCTGCGAACTTCTCTCAATCAAATACATTAAAATCGATCTGACTGATATTGAGTTCCTTCCCTGCAGACCTCAAACTAAGAAAGTTTTACTTACTTTTAAATCTGCAAGAATCCCTGAAGCAATTCATCGGGGAAAAACGAACCTATGGCAAAAGGGTATTTTCCCAGCATGTTTTTTTTTTTTTTTTAGTTATAACTGTCTTGTGCCCAAATAATTCTACAGCCAAGTCACAGGTTACCAAGTCCACTTTGAGGGCCCCAGCAACATCGGATGCTTGGTTGCAGGATATGATTGCTCAAGTGGAATGTTCCGAAACTCTACAGGGCATCCAACTTCTGTCTAAAGACTTAGATGGTCAACTTGTTAACAACCATGCCTTGCAATCTCCTGATCCAACAACCAATAACTATTGGGAGAACCCAATTGAAGACTCCCTTCTGATTTCATTTGACAACCTTTCAGAATCATCGACAGATTGGACTTTATAAAAAACCATCTTCAATCACTTAAGACATATAAAATCCCCCCTTCTTCTTCTCATTTTCAACTGGTACCAACATATTCAGACTTAAATTCACCTGGTGATAGTATTCCGCCTCTTTCCTCCTTGAATATTGTGGATCAGACTCCTACTAAAGCATCTCGACAGGACCCTCTGATAGACCTATCTGCTGGGGATATGGAAGCTTTGTTACCTACCACAACGGTCTTACCGTGTAATGGTTGTATTTTTGAGAATGTTCACTGGCAGCTGGATCTGATTACTGAAATGAATTGACTATCTCCTGGAAGTTCCGATAGAACTTTCCATTTATCCTCTTGGAATGTTGCAGGATGGAAAAACAAAATGCAGGATATAGATTTTATCAATTTTCTAAACAGTTTTAAATGTATATTTTTACAGGAGACATGGTTAATTGAAAATTTAAATATCCATGGGTTTAAAGTATTTACCCTCCCAGCCTATAAATCTCATGCTAAAGGTCGACCTAAGGCTGGTCTAGCTATTTTAATCAAACATAATTTGCCTTTTAAGGTCCTTCCACTTGTTGATTGTGCTCCTATTGCCCAGGCACGGCTGCTGTCTACTTCTTACATAAGCATTATTATGGAAAATGTGTATATACCTCCTTGTAACAATGACTCCGAGTTAACCACAAATTGGGTTAAATTTATATATACAGTTAGTGTCTCATAAGTATCCAACAACTCAGATTAGCATATTTGGCGATTTGAATGCTAGAATAGGACCTAATCCTCAGATTTGGTCTTCCCTACTAGGGTGTGATGCGGATGATAGTCTCCCACCTCAACTGGGTTTACCCCATCAATCTAATGATACATTGCTCAATAAAGCAGGATACAAACTAATTGAATTTTGTATCGAACATAGTGTAATTACATTAAATGGTTTGCCCTAGTTTCCTGCAACTACAGGCTTTACTTTCATCTCCCCACGAGGGTATAGCATGGTAGATTATGGTATATGTTCCCCAAATTTACTGCCTGCCATAAGCTTTAAGTCCATTGAACCTCATGCTGAAAGTGACCACCTGCCTCTGCTCTTCTCTTTATCTCTAACTGTGGACGTATGTGAACCAGCAATTCCCTTCTCTGGACATTGCTCTGACCTTGTCTTGAAAAGGATTAGATGGTCCAAAGCACAGGAAAGGCACTTTTCCAGTTTTTTAGATTCTGACTTGATGAATAGGTTAATATCAGAGACAGTAGATTCCTCTTGTCACACTGAAGTGCTTCATTATTTTTCTCAGGTGGTTAACCAATGTAGTCTTAAGGCCAAACCTCCAAATATGCCCAACCTGAAATCTTCAACGTGGTTCGACCAAGAATGCCTTGACCTTAAAAGGGAACTGAGGACTTTATTCAAGTCCTCATCCCAAATGGAGAGATATGATAAACTAAAATGGTATTTTGACCAAAAAAAAGTCTTTCAGGATTTAATAATTAAGAAAAAGAAATTATATTTCCATAAATATTGGAACCAATTTTTTGCCCGCATTAAGTCTCAAGATAGCAAGACCTTTTGGTAGTCAATTATGGGTACTATAAATAATAAATCCACACCCAACCCTCTGCCAGGTAGCCTGTCATGTACATGGAATATAAGGTTCTCATCTGTTTCTGTACTGTTCACTGCTTATTAAATGCATGACCTTGTGGTGCCTGAGCCTGCTAAGGCACTACGCTGGGAAATAGCGGCTTTTAAGTTGTTATTCTCCTATGCTTGCTTGCTTTCCCTGCACGCACGAATTGTAATCATTGGCTTCACTTAGATCAGGGGGCTGTTTGAATTTCCTAGAAGTCAGGGGCCTCCATTTCCTTAGGTCATTCCAGACACGTACTGTGTATGTACTTTCAGTTATGATTTACCAATAAACAGAATTTTCTTATGAAGCCCTGCATTGTGTGATCTGACTGGGAATCCTGAAACCCTTGTATCCTGCCTCAAATATGGGTGGACCATTTTTTCTGTAATTTTTAGTTCCAATAACACCTCTTATCTCAATATAAATGATGCAGTCCCATCATACTTTCTTTCCTGGCCTCCAATAAATGTTGATGAAATCAGGGAACTAATCCCCCATTTGAAGAGCTGCTGCCCAGTCCAGATGGGCTCTTGGTGGAACTTTTTCAAAAATTTGCCAATTGGTGGGCTCAACCCTTGGCCAGTCTATTCACACTCATTAATCATTGTGGAATTTTCCCCAAATCATGGCTTAACTCAATAATAATTCCAATTTATAAAAAGGAGGATTTGACCAGCTTGAAAATTTTCACCCAATTAGTCTCTTATCTACAATAGGCAAGGAGCTGCGGTGGCTCAAGTGGTTAAGACACTGAACTGCAGGCTGTGGAAGGTCAGTAGTTCAGCAGTTCAAGACCCGGGTGCCGCAAGACGGAGTGAGCTCCCGTCTCTGGTTCCAGCTCCTGCCAACCTAGCAGTTCGAAAGCAAGAAATTACAAGTAGATAAATAGGTACCACTTTGGTGGGAAGGTAACAGCGTTCCGTGCGCCTTGGTATTTAGTCATGCCAGCCACATGACCACGGAAACGTCTTCAGACAGCGCTGGCTCTTTGGCTTTGAAACGGAGATGAGCACCGCAACCCTAGAGTCGGATTCGACTGGCTTTCGAGCAAGGGAACCTTTACCTTTACCTACAATAGGCAAGTTATATGAGAAACTTTTGTAACACAAAGTCTTGGACTGGATTCATTCCAATAAAATAATTGGACTCAAACAAATAGGATTGACCAAAAGAAATCAACTTTAGACCACTGTCTTACCTTGGCTGTTCTAGCAGACAAATATATGAACATAGGAAATAAGAAACTTTTTTTTGGTGTTTATTGATCTTAAAAGTGCTTTTGATACAATCTCTAGAGAAAGATTGTGGATCAAATTGTCAAAATTAGGAATTGATCCATGTCCCGGTTCCCCGGGCCTGGGAGGTGAGCCCCCGCACCCAACTGCACCCTCCCCGCTACACTCACCCACCGACAAGCTGAGTAGCAAGGGTGGAGCAGTGCATGCCGGGCCAGCAGAGAAGAGGCCTCGCAGACCCCCCGAAAGGAACCCCTCCCCAGCAGCAGAGGGAGGGAAGGCAGCAGCGGGGCGCGCTTGGCCCCAGAGCTGAGTGGCACGAACGACACCGGGGAGAGAGGCCGAGACCATGGAGGCCCTGAGCGGTGGAGCCAGCAGCACGGCCTCCCTGCCGACAAGACCGCCGCCGGCCCAATGACAGCCACTCCCTCAGAGGGCCGAGGGCATTACGAATTATCAAGGGGGTGGGGCCTGGGAAGGGGGAGGCAGTGGGGAGGAAGGGCGGTGCTCGGGGTGAGGACAAGAGTATAAAGGAGGGGAATGACAGAGGGGCCAAAGAGGAAGGACGGGCCAAGGATGCAACTGCTGAGGAGGCACACCAGGGAGACAGCAACTCAGCGAGCAGCCTCCCAGGATCAAGGGCAGAGGGACTCCTGGGGTGATGCTAACCCCAGGCTCCTGCCATTCTGAGGCCTCTACCTGAAGCCCACTTTTGTACCAGCCCCACCTCCAGGGCCGACACCCCACCCGAGGACTCTCCAGGACACGGCTATGGGCGCAGCTCTGCCGGGACCGTGGCAGGGCCGTGACAATCCACATTTATTATTCCTACTAAAAAAACTTCATACAGCTACTACATGCCAAGTGAAGTACACGACAAGCTGTTTATTAACCAAAAAAATCCCAATTCAGAAAGGTGTCAAACAAGGTTGTGTTTTGGCCCCCCACCTTTTTAATCTTTTCCTTTCTGATTTATCAAGCTATTTAGGGGCAGTTAATGGTCATCTGCCTAGATTAGGGGATTTCCCATCCCCTCTTCTTCTTTATGTGGATGACACATGCTTGCTTTCCCAAACCGAAGTTGGTCTTCAAAGATATTTAGACTCTTTTAACACCAACTGTCAAATAAATTCTTTCTCTATTAATTATTCCAAGTCCAAGGTGACTGTATTTTCCAAAATAATGGCATTGCTATAAATGGCATACAGGAAATTCTGAAATCGAACAAGTTAAATTTATTAAGTATTTGGACCTTACTTATAATTACAATCTTAATTGGACCGCACACCTTCCCTTCCCCCCCCGTGGTTGAGAGTAAAGGTGGAAAGAAAATCTCTTCCCCTCTCTCCACTGCATGGGGTGCACGCATCCCCCCTCCTCCTCCTTCTTGATACTGTAAAAAATGATAATACTATTAATAGTCATTAGCTCAATCAATAAAGGTATACTTCCCTTAATTGGTTATCGGGAGCTGGTCCTGAGGCGTTTCCCTCCTCTCTCTGAAGTTCCTTCGTTGCCATCTTCAGGAACCCCCGATTCCGCTTCCATTTCTTGCTCTCCCATATCGTTTGTGTTTATACCTAATTGTTTAAGTAGTTCCTTTGCCTCTGTAGTGTTCCTTGCCATCAGTCGCTTTCCTTCCCGAAATATAATTATCGAGGATGGATAGCCCCATGAAAATTTCACGTTATTTGCATAAAGCTTTTGGGCAAAGGGGCGCATGAGGTTTTTTTTCCTTAAGGTCTCTTGACAAAAGTCTTGTCTCACCCAGACTTTTCTTCCTCTAAAAGTCAGGTCTTTCCTCTTCTTTAGTGCTGTATATATTTGCTGTTGAATTTTCTCTCCGGCAAATTTAATTATTACATCCCTAGGGGCCCCGCCCTCCCATTCCTTTGTAGTCGATGCACTCTCTCAACATCCTCTGTTTTTATTTCTACTTCGTTTGTCTGCAGCCACTGTATCAGCGATTCCTCCAATTTATTTACGGAAATTTCTTCAGATATCCCTGATAAAATAAGGTTAGCTCTCCTGTTTCTGTCTGACAAGTCATTTATTTGGCGGTTCAGAGCGGTTATTTTTTGCTCATTAGCTTCAGCAAGCTCTTTGGCTGTTGTAGCTGTCTGCTTTATAGAAGCTATTTCTGTGCCTATTTTGCTAATTTCTCCACGTAGTGAGATTAATTCACTACTGATTTTTTCTTGAAAGGCAAGGACTGTATTTTGGAGTCCTGAAATTTGTTCAGATAGGTCCTTAATTGTCTTCGCCATATCTGGTTCAAAGCTTTGGGAGCGGCCTTAAGAATCTCAAGGCTTTCCTTTCTAGCACAGCAGTAAATTAGTTTCTTACCACTCTGAAGTTGTTCTAGCCAGCTGCTTCCTGGTTATCAGCCTCTTATCTGGGTTTGCGTAGTATTTACAAACTTTGAGCTATAAATTCTTTAGTTCGAAGGAGGAGCTCGGAGGAAACACAGCCGGCTTGGTTTAACGCATGCGTGCAACCCCCCGTTGTCACCGGGTTCTCTACTGAAGTTGATACCAAAGTGGTCGGTGCCGAAGTAGTCGGGACCCCATCATCCGCTGAGGTCGTCGGGACTGGGATGTCTTCCTCATCACATCTTGTTTGAGAGAGGTGCGGTGCAACGTCTGGCCTGAAAGCAAGGATCACTGACAATCTGTCAAGTTCTCCAGATAGTCAGTCAGACACCAGGCTTCATAAAGAAGATAGTGTTTATTGAAAGCTGCTCATAGAGATGCATTAACCATTCTTTGTCAGTGATGCTGCGAGTTACATTACAACACCAATTATAGTCCATTTGAACTGCCCCCCATACTACCCACCAATGGCTACTTAGCACGTGCGTGGCAAAAGGCACTAATTAACAGTTGACCTGAAATTCCACAAAGGCGAAAAGGAGCCCTGGGACTCAAGACCATCTGCACAGATAAGCCGCTACATAGACACAGTGAATCTGGATGCCTGGAGTGTTTGTGAGACAACCTGTGATACTCCTGCATTCCAGAACAGTGAATGATGTTAGCTCTTCTCCACCTCCTCCCCCTCCATCCATCTTATGGCAGGGTTACCTGACATTTTCTTGGTCCAACCCTGGCCACCAGACATAGCTACAAGCTAGAGCCTACATCTGTACAACTCCCAGATGTCTGGCGTGCAGGGCTTCTAGCACCCGGTGGCAAAGTTTTGGAGGAATGACCATGCGGTTCCCCCAAAGCAGGCATCCCTTGTGGACCAATAGTTCATGTTGGTGTGATTTGTAAGCCTGGAACTCGGTGTCTAGCTGCCTGGATGGCCACCCCTCCACACCTAGTTGAGGACCCAGGAAATCATGGGGTCCTTTGCGGAGTGCGATGCGACATCGGACACATGAAGTGGTGGTTGGGGAAGCTCTTCAATGGCCATGATTTGGTAGGCAGGGGATGGGTCGACAGCCGGTTCTCAAAGAGGCAGACAGCTCAGTGCATCAGTTTGGCCAATAGCCTTCCCTGGTCGGTAGGACAGGTCATAGGTATAGGCCAACAAGAAGACCGACCAATTGAGCATTCATGGAGGCAGGACCTAGGGCATCTGGTGGGCCAGCATGAACAAACCCAAGAGTGGTTTATCGTCAGTTACAATCTGGAACTGTCATCCATACACAAAATCATGGAATTTCTTTACACCAGCAACAAGGGCAAGGGCTTCCTTGTCAATTTGTGCATAGCTTCTCTCCGCTACTGACAAGGTTCTGGAGAAGTATGTGATTGGGGCCTCCTGACCATCTGGCAAACAGTGACTCAGGACAGTGCCAATTCTGTAGGGCGAGGCATCAGCCGCAACAACGAGAGGTTTGTGTTCATCAAAATGCATGAGGAATGTATTAGAAGACCATAAGTACTTGACAGCAGTGAATGCCTGGGCGTGCCTAGACCCCAGCTCCATGGCACCTTTTTTCTAGCAGGTGATGCAATGATTCAGCTACCGATGCCTTATGTGGCAGGAATGAATGGTAGAAGTTGAGCAGGCCGAGGAAAGATTGTACTTCACTTTTTGAAGTGGGGGTTGGTGCACTGTGGATTGCTTTGACCTTGCTTTCCATTGGGTGAATGTCATCAGTGTCAATCAGGAATCCCAAAAACTCGACTTGAGGGATTCCAAACTGACAGTTGTCTTGCTTAACCTTGGGACCCACATCTTGGAAACGGGAAAGGACCTGTCGAAGGTGGTCTGCTAGCTCCTCTGTGGACACACTGGCTATCAGAACATCGTCAAAAAAAGCAACAACACCCAGAATGTCCTGAAACAAACCTTCCATGAGGCCTTGGAGAAGTCTTGGGGTGATGCTAACCCCAAACTGCAGGTGTTTAACTTTGAATGCCTCTGTTGCTATGCCTGTGCCACGTCAAGTTTGGCGAAAATTTTGTCTCTGGCAGGCAAAGCTAAAAGGTGGCTGACAACCGGTACTGGATACGCATGCTGTTGTAAGGCTTTGTGAATTGTGCATTTGTAGTCTGCACAGATTCTTACAGTCCTGCTGGGCTTAATGCATATGATGATAGCAGTCTCCCACCTAGCATGCGAGACTGGCTCCAGTACTCCCTGTGCGATGAGATGATCCAGCTCCTCATTGATAAGTGGTTTCAAGGCGAAAGGCACCTGACGAGCCTTCAGCCAAACTGGCACCACCGTAGGGTCGAGGTTGAAAGAAACTGGGGGTCCTGTGTAGCAACCCAGGAAGCCATCGAATACAGCAGGAAAATTTTTGCAGATAGAGTCCAAATTTTTGTGGGAGATTTGTTGTACTCCCATCACGTGGATGCCAAGTGCATCAAACTAATCAAGTCCCAGGAGACTGGCACGGTGCCCTTCGACCACTATAATGCTCAGTGGCTCATAAAACTTTTTATAGTGAACCATGAATTTGCCGATTCCCGCAATGGGAATGTGCTGTCTCTGGAAATTGACTACGTGGAAATTGCAAGTCTCTAGCCATTGTTTGCTCCTTCTGGGGAAGAGCCAGCATAGCATCTGCATTAGTGCCAACACCGAATCGACCTCCATCTCACAGGGAGCATTGTCAAGAATTACTGTCACCTTGATTTTGTTTTTTGTTTGGAGAGTAATACTTGCCACCGACAAGTGGTAGAGGCACTTGGATGTCGAATGACAATCAGCAGGTGTAGTGGTGTACTGTGGCAGCGGTCGGAATCTGCTAGGTGATGTTCAATGGCAGACCCTGGCAAGGTGTCCAAACTTCCCACAATCCCAACACTGGGCCTCACGGAAATGGCGCTTTCGGCATTCGTGGTCACCACTGCAACTGTTGCAGGGTGCTCTGGTAGCAGGTTGTCGATTGGAGCATTTGCGACTCTTGGCCTGAGTTCAATGGACTCGGTCATCCTCGCTGTCAGAGCCCTGCATACTCTCCTGATGCACCAGCTGCATCTTGATTGATGTTGATGGACTTCTGGATTGATGCACGTCCTTGGTTGACTATTCAGCAACTTCCATGGCAACAGCTTCCTCGAATGTGCTTTGGAAGGTAAGCTTTTTCTTGGCAAAAGGCTGCCGTTGCAGTTTTTCATCCTGAAGGTTGCAGTGTCCTGTTGGTTGCTCTGGTGGGGCAAGGCGACAATTTCTTGCCCACTGCAGTGATCAGCTCAGGTTCTGTGGGGTTGCCTACCCACACAATCCCATCCTTGTCACCAGTATTATGTACTGAGATCGACACAGTGTTTCAACAAGTGATTTCTTTATTAGTTCAGAACAAAGACAAACAACACACAGAATTACCCAACTATATACAGTTTGAACCAGGGAAACCACAGAATGACCCAACTATATACAGTTTGAACCAGGGAAACCACACCTCCTGGAACAATAACATCCAATCAATGATGAATGCTTAGGACCAAAGGGAATCGTTCCTGCCGAAAGTCAGAGTCTCTCCAGATTGGTCTGTTGTAGCACAGTGACCAATCTGGTTGCTAGTTTTAGGATGCTGATAGTCTATGGAGTTGTGACTGAAACTCCCACTTTACAAACATAGATAACCCAGTACATAATAGGTGCCCTGCTTCCCCTTCCTGATTCATCCTGCAGTCAGGCCCGTAGCTAACGTGGGGCCCATGGGGCCCGGTCCCCCCACAGTTTTTACGGGCCCCCTCCTCGGCTCCCTTCCTCCCCCCCCGTTGCTGCCCTCAGCCCAACAGCCAACGAGGAGGCTCCTCCATTCCCTCCGACGAGGCTGCTGGGAAGCGCCTCCTCCCCTCCTGCCCACCCGCCCCTTGGCACAGCAGCCACCCCACTCTTTCGCTCCCGATCCCCCTCCCGGGGGGCTGCTGGCTGGTCTCTCTGGGGAAGGTGGGGGCTCCTCCTCCTGGGTGTGCAGATCTGCCAGTGGGCACCCCCAATTCCCTGGTCCGAGATGGAAATTTCTCCACTGCCCACTGGCTCCACAGCCCAATTCGTAACCCTTTCAGCCTGCCAGCAACTGGAAGCACCCGACACTCTCGACAAAACAGTTCTGGGGGAAAGCTCATGGAAGGCTGAGAGGGTGAGCCTCACCATCACTGGACCGCAACAGATAATCCCACCCACCAACCCTCCAGTCTTTCCTACCTCAGACGGGGGGAGGCTTGAAAGTTTCCAGGCAGACAGATAATTCACCACAGCGGCTGCTACTGGCGTGTTGTGGTGGTTGTTGTTTTTAATTAAAGCAAATATATTTATGTTTGGATGTTTATATTGCGCCTCGGTGGATACCGCAATGCCTTGGGCTGTTGGCCCCCCCCGGCCCCCTCTCCCAAAACTTCTTAGCTACAGGGCTGCCTGCAGTGGTTTGACTTTTGGTCCTCCCTCTGTCCTCTGATCCATCCTGTGTCCTGTTAATCCTCCCCTACCCAATGCAGCTCTAACCCCTTGGTGACACACTTTCTGATGAGAAAGGCACAACCTTTCATCCCAAGCTGTTTCTGCAATCAGACAAGCAAAACATTAATAGGACAAGTCAGGCACTGAAACCTCAAGCACAGATAAAGGACATTCTGTTTCCTCCTGTGAGGTCAATGAGCAGCTTTATCAAAGCTCCTTGTGAGTCACGAGGTGGAGGCCATCTGGATGGGCAGGACAGATGATGAAGCCCCAGGGCAATCAGTGCAGCAGCAATGATGACCCACACATCCCCTCTGCTGTTTGCCCCTTAACCAGCCAAATTCAAGGAAAGCTCTTTGGGGCAGCAGGGACCACTGCTGCAAAGGACTAGGCACTCAATTTGTCATCCTGTCTGATATTTCTCCAGCACCTGTAGCCTCCTTTCATGCTTCTGCTTTGTGATACAATCATACAATTATAGAATGATGTGGCTGATTTAGGGTTGCCAGATCCCCCGTGGGTTGCAGTGGTTTGCCCACTTTAGGGGCTCCCAATCCACTGGGCAATGATGGTGCTTGTGGCCCCAGTAGATGACCAGTAGATGACCTCCCTCTAAATGTGGAGAAAGACTGTGCCTCTCTGCTGCTTTTTCTGAATGTATTGGCAGTCTGACACAGCAGACCAGTTGAAACATTTAGAGGTAGAAGCTGGGATTTAGGGATGTGCTTTGGATTAGCTGAAATAGTTCCTTAGGGATAGAACTCAGTAGGTTGCTGGTGCAGACAAGTTTTCTATGGTGTGAGGTGTGCCATGGTGGGGTTCCACAAGGCTCAGTCTTGCCATCCCATGTGATTCAGTCTCTATGTTAAAGCCCTTGGGATAAATCATTCATGGTTTAGGAATAGGGTGTCATCAATATGTGACTAAGGGTAAACAAGCCAAAACTGAACCCTGACAAGACAGAGAAGTCAGAAGAGGCCTATGGACCTCGGGGAGCTTGTACTAGTGTGGCTCCTCAGTCATACTGAGCTAATCCACAGGTACATCTTTTCCAGACAGTCAGAGTGTGTATGTAAATGTGGACATTTCTGCTGAGTCCCTCATGGACCCCACTATTCTCAACAGTAACAGAAGTGACCCAAACATGCAGCTGGCAGCTGCATTCTCTGAGGGACCCAGGATTTCATGTGTACAAAGGTGGTATAAGATCTGCTATAAGATACCAGATCCTAGCAGCCAGCAACAATAGAAACATGGAAGATAAACATGTTGTCTTGGATAGTTTGAGTAAAAAGAATAACACGGCTTTTGCTTCCCAAGTTCTCAGACTGTCTGTGGGGAGAGGCTCCTGAAGCTACCCTGAAAATTTGGAGCCTCTCCCTCAAACCCCCTCCCCCTAGAGCTACTAACAGCACCATGGGGAAAAAGTAACTTTTCCCCCACCATAGAGAACAATGGAGGGGATGGGGGCAACCTGTTTGGAGGCCCATAGAATTGGACCCCCTGGTCCAATGGTCTTGAAACTTGGTGGATATCTTGGGGAGAGGCTCCAACAACTACCCTGTGAGTTTGGAGCCTCTTCCTCAAACCACCTCCCCTCCAGCTCCCAGAATATACCCTATATTTTCACCATTGACTTCAATGGCCCATAGGATATAATGGGGCTGAAATTGACATTCGGCTGACCGAAAGACTCCCGAATCCGCTTGTATGGCCAAAACTGACACGCGGGAGCCTTTCTGCCCTCTGAAGCTGCCAGAGCTGTGCTCCGGTGCGTCCCCCCAAAGACCCCTGGAAAGGAGGGAAAGGTGGTGTGACTTGTGAAGAAAGTTATGACTTCTAGAAGTAAAGGTCCCATTCTCTCTCTCATTCACACAACCCCCCTCCTCACAGGAATCCCCTCTGATAATGATGGCAACCAAAGTTAGCATAGTGAAGCATGGTTTGACACCCCACTTTAGATCTTCAAGAGGCAGCTGAAGACATTTAGGACTGCATTTTACTAATTAGCTTTTATTTATTGGCAGTCCTAATTGAGATTTTAGTGCTCGCTTTGGCAGCACATATACTAAAATTGGAACGATACAGAGAAGATTAGCTAATTGAGATTTTAAACTGCTGCCTTTTATGTATTTTTATAATTTTTGTTTTATTTATATTGTAAGCAGCCTTGAATGCTGCCAGGAAGAAAGGGGGCTAGTAATGGTCGGTGGAAATGGGATGCTGCCCAGACTGCTGGATTGCGCAGTCGCTCCATGTGGATGGAGGAGGCATCCCAGAACATGCCCAAGAAAATGAATCTTGGTGGCTGGTCATCTTTCTGAGAAGCTGGTTTGCAGCTGCTGGTTGGACTTCTGAGAGACCCAGATAAGCTTCAGGAAGTCTGAAGCCATGGCAGTGACCCCCAGTCCAGGTGGGGGAGGGGGTTCCTTGACCCCCAGTTCAGGTGTGGGAGGGGTTTCCTTTCCAAGAGCAGGCAAACAGAACACCAGTATGCTGCTCCTGTGAGTCTTGATGGGCAAGAGACAAAATGCCAGCATGCTGTGAGGGGACCCTGGACAGGGGCAATTGGGTCAAAGCAAGCTTGCAAGTAAGCTGTTTTCACCTTGCTGGATTACTTTCTGGCAGGGTTTCTGTGCCACTAAAAACTATATGACAAACATAAATCCATCAGGTAAAGGCTTCTCGGTGTTACCAGCTGGACAGTTTTTCACACTCAGGAGGGGTATTTTCCCCTTCTGACCAGATGCCAGAAGAAAGGCTTTTCATACAGTGGTAAAGACAGGAGTGTGCAGATACAGTTGAAGGCACTTCCAGAGGCTTCCCCAATATTTCCACTTCCAGCTGGGCAGCTCCTCAATTGCTTCTGCCTTTCACTGGCTTCTGCCCTCACTGCATCTCCTTGGGAAGAAAATAAGAGATGAAAATGAGAGTGGGGAGGGGGAAAAGCCCCCCTCTAAGAAGTCCCCTCCCAATTTGCCTTTGCTTTTGGTCTATTGTCGGCTAGTGCCACCATGAATGCTTGCTGTTTCTTTCCCTCCCCCCATCTTGCACCCCTCAGCCTGAGACTCCTTTGGGTAGTGAAGGGTGGGGTATAAATCCAATCTCCTCCTCCTCCTCCTCCTCCTCCTCCTCCTCCTCTTCTTCTTCTTCTTCTTCTTCTTCTCCTTCTTCTTCTCCTTCTTCTCTCTTCTTCTTCTTCTTCTTCTTCTTCTTCTTCTTCTTCTTCTTCTTCTTCTTCTTCTTCTTCTTCTTCTTCTTCTTCTTCTTCTTCTTCTTCTTCTTCTTCTTCTCTCTTTTCCCCAATATTCAGTTTAAAAACTGCTCTGCCACCTTTTTGATTTTAAGTGTCAGCAGCCTTGTTCCTTCTTGGGACAAGTGGAGATCATCCCTTTTGTACAGCTCCCTTTTGTTCCAAAAAGCATCCCAGTGCCTTCCAAGAAGCATCCCAGTACAGCATCACGCTGCTCCCCCACCTGCCTGCAATTTGTGGGATCCTTTTATGCCTTGAGTGTGCCTTAGAGAAAGTTTTCCTGTCCACCCCCTCCTCTCCCCAGCACAAGTAATCCCAGGGATCCTCTTCCCTCTCTGAAAATACATTTCTTTACTACACTAGATCAGCAACTTTTTTCTATGCAACTCTGGAAGCATTTCTGTGTGTGAAGCAGGGTTTCTTCCCCGCTTAGAGAGGTCCACCCCAAAATGTACGAATATAATATAAACTCTCCAAGGAACTGAAGCCACCACCCTCAACCATTGCTCAGTCCACCAGAAAAATCACAGATTCACCAGCCATCTGTCAATAACTGTTGTTAGCCATTCAGTCATGTTCAGCTCTTGGCAATTCTATGTGCCAGCTCTCTCCATGTTTACTAATCTTATATCATTTCTTTGAGCTGTTCCATGCTCAAGCTGGTGTTGACTTTTATAGTGTCTAGCCACCATGTTCTTTGACATCCCGGTTTCCAGTTTCCTTTCATTGCTAATCAACCCAAGCATAATTGCTTTTTCTAGTGAGTATGACAATAACAAGAACTCCTAAATCAGCCCTTTTCTCCCAACACCTCTGTGTGATTCATCCACAGAGGTATTCATCCTCAGGGTATGGATGTGGAACACACAATGGTGAATATTGCCACAACCATTCAAGGTAGCCTGAAGGACTGGTTTAGAGGGAAAAAGATCACCTATGGCTATCTGGTCACGGATGGTGGCCCAAACATGTATAAGGCTGCCAAAAGAACCAAACTCACAACCAATGTTTGTATGGTACACAAGCATCACCTAGTGGTGAGGGATGCCTTGGGGCTGAGGAACAATGCGAGAGGTGGAAGGGCACTGCCAAGATCAGTCCCCTGCTTGAGGACTGCTGGTGCTTGGTGGGGCACTTCTCAAGAAGCCTCAGGGCTTCATTGTTTCTGAGAGAGGCAGGATGAGGCAGACAAGACAGAGGATGTCCTCTTCCAGGATATTGGCACCCAGTGGAACTCCACCTATGCCATGATTGCCTGTAAGGTGGAACAGAAGAGCATGGTGCAGGTTGTCCAGTCTTCTGTGTCCATCCAGGAGTAGGAAGGTGAGTTGAGCATCAGCTTCAATGACTGGCTGACCCTCTCCCAGATGGTACACAAACCATTTCAGGATGCCACCAATGTGCTCTGTGTCCACATGGCCAGCCTGGGGCAAGTCATCCCCCACATTCATGGGCTAGATCAGGCGATGGAGTCTATGCTGCAGCCAGGCCTTAAGGGAATCAAGGTTCTTCCTCAAGTCAGGGTCCTAGTTATCAGATTGCAGAAAGAGTTGACTTTCATCAACTCTTCAAGGTGTGGGATCTCAAGCTGGTGTACATGTGTGACCCCCATATCAAGGGAGGTGTCATCTTCTGAAATGCACAGCTTCATCAGTGGAAGCATGAACTGTGCCACCAGGTGTGGCAGGTCCAGACAGCTGAGGGAGGTGGGAGATGATGAGTCTGAGGAGGAGGAGGAGGAAGAAGAAGAAGAGGGGGATGGAGGATGGTGAGGAGGATGAGGAGGGGAGAAAGTGGGGGCAGGACAGAGAGGAGATGTGGGAATGAGAATCAGGAGTTCTGGTTGTCTGTTGTGAGGTGTCATGAGGTGGGAGGTATGGAGCACTGGTGAGGGTGCCAGGCATGCGATGGCAGATGATTCTGCTGAAGTGATGGTTCGCAAGTTCCTGGCTGAGGCCCCTGAGACCGCCAACCTAGACCCACTTAAATACTAGGTGCACAAGACCACCATATGGCCTGATTTCACCAGCATGGCCATCAATCTGCTTTCCTGCCCTCCCACTAGCATCCTGAGTGAGCAGGTGTTCTCCCATCTGGGAGACATCCTGTGTCCACATCAAGCCTTCCTAGACCTGGCCAGGGTGGATGAGCTGTCCTTTTTGATGATCAGCCTATCAATGCAGGGCCACCCTGTTCTAGATGGGGTGGAGTGAGACCATGGTTTCCATTCTTCCTTTCTCATGTCCCTCCCTCCTTCCCTTCTTCCTCTATGGGTGATCCTGACATGTGGCCTGCAGGGTGCCTTCTTGGTGCTTGAGTGGGAGGAAGGCCACCTCTACCAGGAGGGGTTGGGCTTGCCCCACAGCCAACACCCATGATATCAAAATCATCCCAAGGAACCATGGGTACCATAATCCTCCTCCCCCCAACACAGGAACCAGAAACAAGACCTGCCATGCGTGGCAACTGCCCTCCCCCTCTTTGTACATTCCCTGCCCCAGGATCCCTCAAAACAGGCTGCTGGAAGTGACCTCCCTCTATTGGTGTACTCCCTTCACCAGGGAACCCAAAAACTTATGTTTGTCTGACGTGACCCCTGTGTTCAACTTCTCTGCATGCTCTCTGCACCCCAAGAAACTCCCCCCAAAATAAATATTGATGGATGTGAGCTATGCCCTCCACCTTTTGGGATGTTCCCTGCATCAGGAAATCAAAGAAGGGTTACCTGTCAGATATGACCCTTGTCCTCAAAGTCTTTTGCATTCTCCACCTCAAGGAACCCCTCCAAAAACAGAAAAATAAACATTGACCGATGTGAGTGATGCCCTCCCCCTCTTGGGATGTTCCCTGTGCTAGTCACCGTAAAAAGAGATATTTGTCAGAAGTGACCCTCGTCCTCTATGTCTTTGACCATTCTCTGACCTAGGAAACCCCAAAAACTGAAAATAAACATTGACAGATGCCACCCATGACCTTATCCTCTTAATACAATCTTCCTACCACAACCTGGTGGTTGGGCCAGGCTACTGGGTCCCTGTCAGGTTCCTAGTCAAATCACTCTCCACGTGCACTTTCTTCAGTGAATGTTTTATTTAAAGATGTGAGATCCTATGGGTTCAAACGCTTTGTTAGGACTGATTTGCAAGGTGGGAAATTCAGGGTATAGTTACATCCCCAAATTCCATGCATTCAATGTCAGCTTTACTACCGTGGTCCTGAAAGAAATACAGCCACTATCTAGCCTGACATGGACTTTACTTCAAGGACATTTCTTGTGTGAAAGATGTCTTGAGGCCTCATAGAAGAGTTACCAAAGCTAGCCTCCCTAAATTACTACAGACACTCACTCTCCACCCCAGGAATGCAAGGGCAGTGATAAGGGAACAAAGGGAACAAACATATAACTGGGTGTGTGAGAAGTAAGCAGAATACATCAGGTCAGGATATAGCATGTAAAAATACTACAGGTACAGCTGTCACATGCCCAAGTCTGACAGTCTCTCCCAGGAGGGCCCACAGTTTGAAGTCTCCTCCCATTGTGAGGAATGGGAGGTCTCAAGCGGGGGCCTTGTCCACTGGTTTCAGGACTCCGAGCCTCACCCATCTGCCACCCACAGCCTGGTGGTTGGACCATTCTACTGGTCCCTTCCAGGAGGGTCCACACTTATATGTCTCCTCCTCCTGTGCTGGAAGGTGCTAGCAGGCAGTTCTGAAGTGGGGGCCTTGTCCACTGGGGTTGGGACTCCCAATCCCACCCTTCTGCCCACCACAGCCTGATGGTTGGGCCACACTACTGGGTCCCTCCCAGGAGGCCTCACATCTAGATGTCTTCTCCCCCTGTGAGGGAGGGTGCCACCAGACAGGTCCCAAGTGGGGGCCTTGTTCACTGGGCTCAGGAATTATAGCTCCCCTGACCTTTTTTATTTGCTTCCACCTTCTTGTAAAATGATTGCCAGGCCATGCCGATTCCCTCCTTCTCTCTCAAAATATCATTTATAGCACATTTCCCACCATCCCCATCATGCACCATCCCCATTTGGAACAGCCATGCATTGTTTGGAGATGTGCTGCCTGTCCCCAGGACCACTCACCAAACCCCCATATGCAATTACTTCACCTCCACCTTCTGGGAAAGTGATAACTTGGCTGAACCAAACACATCCTGATATGGGGTCTTTCTGAATCCAAGGGCTTGTCCAGGGTCCATTCATGTTTGCGCTGCAGCTGACAGATGCCCATCTGGCAAAACCTCCTCATCCCCCACCTGGCAAAGTGAACACTGGGCCACACAGGGTCTGAACCTCACCCATCTGGCACATTGAGGTGGGTGGGCTACACTACTGGGTCCCTCCAAAGAAGGTCCATACTTAGACATCATACTCCACATTGCCATGGTGCACTGCTTTTGGCTGCATGCCACATTCATTAGATGCAGTCAAACCACACTACTGGATCTTTCCAAGGAGGGCCCACACTTAGACACCTCCTCCAGTAAGGGAGAGCACTACTTGGGCCAGCCCCAAGCCATATCCATTGGGGTCGGGATGCTGAAAGCCCCTGCCTGCCCATGTGCCCTCACCCACCTGATGGCAAAGTGATCACCAGTCAGGACTGAATCCTCCCAAGCTGAGAACTCACATTGCCCTGGTCATGGACTGACAGGATGAGGTGCCTCACAGGTGCTGTGTCTGCTGGGGTCAGGAAGCCAAAAACCCCACCTGTCTGCCCATGTCCCCTCATCCGCCTGATGGCAAAGTGATCACCAATCCTGACTGAATACTCCTGGGCTGGAAGCTCACATTGCCCTGGTCAGGGACTGTCACAACCCTTACTTGGAAAGTTGTCCCCAGGAGAGGAGGCCACCTGCAACTGTGCGGGTGTTCCCCAAGCTGGGTGGGAGGTTCAGCCCTAGTTGGTGATCACATTGCCATTTCAGGATGGATGGGTCCAGGGAGACAGCACCATCCACCCCTGTGTGGATGTTTCCTGGGCTCCAGGCTGGATGGGAGGTTCAGCCCTAGGTGGTGATCACATTGCCATTCCAGGGTGGCTGGGCCCAGGGATAGAATCCAACCCACCCCTGAGCAGGTGTCACCAGGCCCTTGTCAGGGCAAGAAGATCAGCCCTGCCCAGTAACTGCATTGCCAGTGGGTGGAGGTGAGCCCAGAGAAAGAATCCCACCTGCCCCTTTGTGGTAATCATATTGCTACTGAGCAGTGATCATATTGCCATTTAAGGGTGGATGGGCCCAGGGAGCCCCCCAAAGACTGCTGGCCTCCAACCTGACAACTTCTATGCATGTCTGGCCTCATTGAGGACGTCATTGCTATAGATCAGCATTCCATCTTGATGGTAGGGCTTAGAAGTTTTTCTGCCACACATAGAGTCTGAGTCATTGGGTGCCAGGTCCCTCCAGAAAGGGGGGGGGCAAACCCCTCCTCCTCAGGATATCTTTAAAAAAAAAACAACAACACAAATTTTATTAGGATACACAATACTTAACAACTTAGTCCAAATAATATACATCATATCCTTTCCCCAAAAACTCCTCTTCCCCCCCTGTTGGCTCCCAGCATTGTTTCCACCATTAAACCAAACATAATACATGTTAAATCCTTGTTATCATGCAAATTCTACAGGTAACCCAATTTACTTATTTATAACCTCCTCAGGATATCTTAGGTCCTGGACACTAGTTTACCAGTGCCCTCTTGCCACAGCCATGTAGAAAGTCTTGGTCACCAGGTCCCTGTCATCTTCCTGGGCAAGGTAGGAGGCTTGGCCCCAACCAGTCATCATGTCCAAAGGGCAGGGTGGTTGGCCCCAGGAAGACACAGTCACCAACAGCCATGTGGGTGGTCCCCATGGAGGTCCTCTTGGAGTTGGATGCCTGTAGCTTAACCAGGTCTGCTCTGTACTGTCCAAAATTGGCCTTGGAGAACTCTCCCAAAAGTAGGTTCCTGGGAGCACCTTGCTTGGGGGTCTGCTACTTGGACCCCCTCCAAATTTGACATGCAAGTAACTTGTGGGGCTTGTTGAAGGTCACTGCAGGGAGGAACTGTGCAAGTTGGAGGCCTCTGGCTCAACCAGGTCAGTTTTTGTCACTCCCAAACTGGGGTGTGTGTGTCCCTTTGACAAGAATTGTCTCAGGTCACCTTTTTTCTAGGGTCTGTAGCTCAGCCCTCAAATGCAAATAAGGGCTAAACTTGGTGGGCACATCGAGGAGAATGTCAAACTTGGTTTCTAGTTTGACATGATTTGGGGCCTGCAGAGGGAGGGAAATTCCTGAGGACTGTGAAAACTAGGTGGGATGCTTGTGAAGTGTGATTGGATGTAACTGAAGGGGGGGGCTTTTTGAACTGCCTGTATCTTTGGATTCTCCTGCCAGAACCCCAGTTCTGACAGAGGACTGATCAGGCCTGGAACATCTATATTTCTCAATAAACAAATCGCTGTCAGAGGGAGTGTTGATGAGAGTGACTTTGTCCAGGAGTCTGACAGAGAGTGAGCTGAAAGCACCCTGTTAATTTGAAGCCTTGAAACCCCCAGGGGGCTTTTACAAATCTGGACTGGTTTGTGAACCGGTTCGCAAATTGGGCCGCAGTTCAGTCCGGAAAACGGTCTGGGAACTGAACTTGTTTGATTCGCAAACCAAACCAGCATCTCCTGGTAAGTGCCTGACCCTATAACTTAGTATTGCTGGTGTGTGGATGTGCAAGCTGAAGGGACTGTGTGGCATTATGGTGGAACCTTAGAAAATAGGTGCTATCCTGAGATGCTCCCATATGTGGGCCTGTTTTATGTGGGTGTGCTTCACCCCAATGCAGAGGTGCCTCATAACTCCTGGTCCAACTCTAAGTCTGGTTCTGAAATGTTTGCAGCCCAAGTTGGTTACATAACAAGACTTCTGACTGAGCATTTATTTTAACTGATTATTTTATTTCAAGATTACTATTTTTACTTTGTAGGAAGCACAGCATTTTCATACCATTAAGGTCTTTGTGAGGGGGGACTTATGACGTATTTAACCATCTGTTGAGTCAGAAATGCATACGCAGTCAGTGAGTCAGGCAGGGCTAGCTGGGAAGCAGCACCCATTTCCCCAACATGACATCACATTCTGGCAGCTCCCCTGGCTGCTTTTGCCAACTTCAAAGTTATGCCTGTCCCTCCTTAGCTAGCGTTACCAACAGCCAGAGGGGGCCTCAAGATCTCCTGGAAATACAGCTGATCTCCAGATGACAGAGATCTGTTGTAAAGTACGGGGCTCACCGCACGGAGAACTTGTACTATGACACGCGTTCAGACGCATTTACTGTACTTCACACACAAACTGGCAAAACGGCCCCACAAAGGCCACTATATACATCCCACCCAGCACACCCACAGTCCCATTGGAGGGTTTGAATTTCCCACCAGAGGTGCTATTGGTGGACACTAGGTGGTCTAGGATCCTAGGTCCCTTTGTGTTCAGGGACCAAGCTCCTTACTTTAGCCACAGATCCCTGGAGGTATATAACATCTGTTCCCCTGAAGAAAATGGCTACTTTGAAGGGTGGATTCTGTGTCATTAGAACCTGCTGAGGTCCCTCCCCTCCACAAGCCCTGCTGTCCCCAGGCCCCACCCTCCAAACTCCAGGAGTTTCCCTGCACTGAGTTTGCAACTCTAGCTTTTTCTTCCAGGATCTGTCGAGGCAGGTGGACTGTGGCACATTGATTGCATTGCCAAGAGCATGTCCCTCCATGGGAAAAATCTATCCCAAACCAGCTTTTCCCTCTCCTGTGATCTCCATGAATTTGGCTAAATGGTCACACTACCTTTTAGGGTGCGAAGTCAACCAGCCCATTTTCCCTGCCTGCCTAAGCAGTCCACTGGCTCATCACTCTGCATAGTAGTGAGTTTGTGTCTCTGGAAACTTCCCTCTAGCTGCTGTATTTCCCCCTCTCCCCCCAGCTGCCTCTCTGTGGGGCACTGGTGCCACTTGACTTTATAACCATCTGACTGCTGAACATCAAAGAAGTGACCTTATTAGGTTGCTGAGTGTTCAGGGCTGGACTCTGGCCCAGTTTTGCAGTTGCTTCCCTCTTCCCCTTTCTCTAATTAAAGTGCACAGAGCATTCCTCTCCCATCACACCTCATAAAATAGAGAACCGCAGAAAAAATACTGTGTTCCTTGGAGGCTCATGTCCAGGCTGTTGACTCTTAGGTGTGGCCAAGTGAGCTAGCAGAGACAGTAGTACTTCACCAATGAAAATGTTGTTACCTCAAATGCTACAAGTTGCCTAAAAAAGGCTGTCTCCTGTTTTGTGGAGGGGAATTAGTGAAGGAGACTAAGCTTGTGAGAGAAAGGTAATTAGCGAGATTCTCCACCTATGTTTTATGGGGATTTTTTCCTTAGAGAAACTCTCAGGAATAAGCCAGTTCATTGCTTAACCAAGAGAGGTTGTTTTATTGGAAGAGGAAATAACAAAACAATGCAAGTATACAGAGGATAGATGCCCACTGAAAACAAATTCACAAGCAGAAAAATGGGTGAGAGGGAATATATCAGGGGGGTTGAGGGGTGATAGCTACCAGTCCAGAAGAGGCAAGGTCCAGGAGAAGAGCAAGACATCCAGCATCCTGGGTATGCAGTTTGGATGCAGGCAACACACACACACAGAGCAATGGTGCCAGTTATAGCAACAATGGGACCTGAGGGCATGTTAAAGTGACTGTCCCTTGGAACAAAGCATTGATGGGTTTAACTAAAAGTAAGAACACAAGAAAAGCCAATGTTGGATCAGGCCAATGGCCCATCCAGTCCAACACTCTGTCACACAGTGGCCAAAAATACCAGGTGACATCAGGAGGTCCATGAGTGGGGCCAAGACACTAGAAGCCCTCCCACTGTTGTCCCCCCCAGCACTGAGAATACAGAGCATCACTTGCCCCAGACTGAGAGTTCCTACCTATACCTTGTGGCTAATAGCCACTGATGGACCTCTGCTCCATATGTTTATCTAATTCTCTCTTGAAACTGGCCATGCTAATAGCCGCTGCACCCACCTCCTGTGGTAGTAAATCCCGTGTGTTAATCACTCTTTGGGTGAAGAAGCACTTCCTTTTATCCATTCTAACCTGACTGTTCAGCTATTTCATTGAGCACTCATGAGATCTTGTACTGTGAGTAAGGGAGAAAAGTACTTCTTCCTGCACTATCTCATGCTGAGTCTGCCTCAATAGTTCATTAATGTGCCTTCCAATTCTCTCCTTAATAACTGCTTCCACCAACTTACCTGGTATCAGCGTCAGACTTACTGGCCTGTAATGTCCTGGATCTCCTCTGGAACCGTTTTTAAAGATGGGAGGGACATTAGCTACCTTCCAGAACTCAGGAATGGAGGCAGATTTTAATGAAAGATTACATATTTTTGTCAGGAAATCCACAAGTTCACATTTGAGTTCTTTCAGAACTCTTGAATGAATGCCATCTGGGCCTGGTGATTTATTAGTTTTTAAGTTGTCTATCAGTCGTAGGACCTCCTCTCTCGTCACCTCAGTCTGACTCAGGTCTTTCAACACCCCTCCCAAAATCAACGGTTCGGAAGTGGGCAAGCACTTCTCCTCTTCCACAGTGAAGACAGAGGCAAAAAATGCATTCAGCTTCTTAGCCATTTCCCTATCATCTTTCACTACTCCTTTTACCCCTTGGTCATCCAAGGGCCCCACTGCCCCCCTGGCTGGTTTCCTGCTTCTAATATATTTGAAGAAAGTTTTATTGTTGGTCTTTATGTTTTTTGCAATATGCTCCTCATATTCCCTTTTTGCCTGCCTGATCACAGACTTGCATTTTATTTGCCACAGCCTGTGTTCCCTTTTACCAACCTCACTGAGACTAGCTTTCCACTGCTTAAAGGAATCCTTCTTACCTTTTACAGCTTCCATTACTTTGTTTGTTAACCATGCAGGCTTTTTTCTATACCTATTTGTGCCTTTCCTATCCTGCAGTGCATTTTTTTTCTGAGATTTTAGGATTGTAGTTTTAAATAGTCTCCGAGCTTTCCCAATGGTTTTGACTCTTTCTACTTTTCCTTTTGGTTTCCTCTTCACATGTCCCCTCATATCAGAGAAATTACGCCTTTTAAAGTTAAAAGTGGTTGTGTCAGTCTTTTTGGGCAACTCCCTATTTATTCAAATATTAAACTCAATAACATTGAAAACAAAGGGGAAGGCACCTGAATGTCAAAAGCCAATCAGCAGGCTGCTGTGGTCCCTCAAGTGCTAGCAAGTATTTGACCTCCTAAAGACATTGTTTACCTTGGAGCCCATCTTGCACCACTCCAATGAAACTAAGCAGTTCATGGTGCAAGTAGATGCTGCAGATGTAGCCATGGGGGGTGATTTTGCAGAGGGGGCAAGATAGAAATTTATACCCCTTGGCTTATATGACCAAAAAGTTCTCAGCCACTGAACAGAACTGGGCAGTGTGGGATAAAGAGGTGGCTGCCACTTACAATGTGGAGACATTGGATAGAGGGGACCCAGGTCCCTTTTAAGGTGTGGACCAATCATAAAACCTGGAAGCTCTAAAAGCCTCTTGGCACCTAAACACAAAGCAGCAGAGATGGGCAGAGTTTTACTCTAAGTTTCATTTCACTCTGAAGCACCTCCCTGGGAAGTCGAATTTCCTAGCTAACGCCCTGTCCCGCCTCCCATAACATGGGAGCCAATGAGAGGAAGTAGAGAGAGCAATGCGCACATGCTAACGATTTAGACGCCTGGTCTCCGCTCTCCGAGGAAAACAAAATTAAAGAGCCTTAAAAGAATGTAAATTGCTAGTGGGAGCTGCAGAAATTGACTTACAAGACATCCAGAACAACAAGAAGCAGTTCGAGAAGGACTTGGTGAGAAAACATTGCTTTAAATAAGTCCTGTCCTCCTTTTCCAGTACCTTGGTTACCTAAATTGCTGCTTAACATCATTTTCAAATCTATCTTTGGCCTTATTGTGAAGAACTTATAAAGCTGCTCTATAACTTTCTCCCAAAAACTCTGGACTTCTCTGCACTCCCACCACACTGTGGGACATGCCTTGGTTCCCTGCCCGATCTTCTCCAGGTTCCCCACAGCCATGGGCGACCTGGAGAAGATCAGGCAGGGAACCCAGACATGCTTGCATGCCTGCCCTTTGCAAGGGGATATGGCATATGTAAATGAGTTATGCAAATGAGTTCCTGCACCTCTTTTTCTCCGAAATGACCCCTACTCTAGCCAAATCTTTATATTTAGGAGGGATGAGATCAAGCTCTCCCTGCACCAAGCAAAGACACTCCGAAACAGGAGCTGGCATCCCCCTTCACTCTAGATTCCACCCATGAGCTGGGGTCTGGGAAGTGCAGAGCCCCGCCACTCCACTGAAACTATGGGTCATGATCTCAGAGCCAGGGGTTTCCTAGCACCATCGAGAATTTTGCAGCAGGGGTAATAATGAGTGGCCGTTGCTCCCAATGGGGACCCATCCCCATCACCACAGGGACAGTTTGATACTTGCATGCCTCCTTCATTGGGGGCCCATCCATCTGGGGGAAATTATAGGTTCTGCCAATACTCGGACAGGTTTCCCTTGCCTGGTGACTAATGCTGGGCTGATTAAGTCTTGAGCATGCCCAGAGTCAATCAGGGCTCTCACCCATATCTGAGTGCCCTGGTTGGGGTTTATTAGAGTTACTGTCACATAGAACACTAAACTCGGCATGTAGGACTTTCAGACCTGCCAGGTTGCACCCTTCACAGCAGGTCCCAATGTTTTCCCGCTGGCGCGTTGAGCTCATCTCCACTGGAAAAGGTGCCATCAGACTCTCCTCGCTCTCTTGTTGAAGTGCTTTGGATTGCTTTGTCCATGCCCCTCGCAGCTCGGGTTTTTTCTTGGAGGTCTTGCACTCGCTCACCTTCCCATCTCCAGGGCTCTTGTTGGGAGGGCAACTGGCTGCAAAGTGCCCTGAAGCTCCACATCTTAAGCACAGGCCCTGTCGCATCTGTTGGACTCTGACAGCCTCTCTAGCCTTGGTCATCATCCATCGTGGTTCTGCCGCCGCTGCCGCCCTTGTAGGAGCCTGGGGCTGATACAGTCGGAGTGGTTTCCTGCCTCACAGACCACCCATATCCACCCATTCAGTGTTAGAGGGTTGTCTTCGGCCAGTACCCAATCCAGAATGGAGTGGTTCAGCACGGACTGGTAGAACTCAATGAGGACACCTTCAGGCCATCTCTGGAGCTTTGCAGCATGCATTTTGAACTCATCCAAGTGGGCTGGATGGTGCAACCATTGGATGGATTCATGGTTGGTTGAAAAATCATACCCAACGAGTGCTCGTAAATGGCTCTGTGTCTACATGGAGGGAAGTCTTGAGTGGAGTTCCATAGGGCTCGGTCCTGGGCCGATGTTGTTCAATGTTTTTATAAAAGACCTGGAGGAAGATATAGAGGGGATGCTTATCAAATTTGCAGATGACACAAAGTTGCGTCGGATTGCTAATTCTGAGGAAGACAGAGTTAGGATTCAAAATGATCTAAATAAGCTGAAACAGTGGGCTGAGGCAAATAAAATAAATTTCAGTAGAGATAAGTGCAAAGTCCTACACCTAGGCACAAAAAATCAAAGGCACAGATATAGAATGGGATGGACTTGGCTTGACATCAGCACATGGGAAAGGGATCTAGGTGTTCTGGTTGATCACAAGCTGAACATGAGCCTGCAGTGAGATGTGGCACATAGAGAAGATCGGGCAGGGAATCCAGGCATGTTTAGAATGCCTATCTCTCCCTTTCCTACCTGGGGAAGGTAAGGAAAAGCATTTAAATCCCCCCAGGCAGTGGGGGGCTCTGTAGGCCTTCCCTGGCCCGTCTGCCTGTGCAGGTGGGCCAGGAATGGCGGTGGGGGGTGCCCCGGCTCCTTACTGCCAGAGTGCCACTCCACCGCGCTCCGGCAGGAAATGACCCCTGGGCTAGAGTGTTTGAAGAAGAGGAGGCAGACAAGCTTCCCCCCTCACCAAAAGTTGGACTGTGCCATAGAAATTTTGCAAGGGCACAAAATGCTCAAAGAGAAGTTGTATGTGATGAGCCCAGCTGAGAAAGAGGAGCTATGCAGGTTTATTGGTAAAAACCTTGCTCGGGGTTTCATCCACCCAGCCTCTTCCCCTTTGCTGCCTCAGTCCTCTTCTGAAAGAACAAGGATGGTGGGCTGTGGCTGTGCACAGATTACTGGGGCTTAAACACAGTTTCTATGTCCAATGCTTGTCTGGGGGGGGGTAGGCAACTATTAGTTTTGGCGGAAGGGATGCTCTGGGAGAGATATGTGCTTAGTATGGGGGCATTTGACTGTTAATTCTGGTGGGCAAATACTGTGGGGTGACCGGGTCCTGAGCTTTAGTGCCTTTACTTGAACCCACTATATCTGTAACCTTTATGCATTCAACTTCCGTCCTAACAATAGTTCGAGTCCAGCATGGTATTTATCAATGTCTCAATAAAGTTAGCTTTCTTCGAAGTGACTGGTGTTGAGAACTGATTTAATCAGGATCCTGACAACTTGGACCATGGCATGGGAGGAAGTCGGTTAGCTCTTTTCTATCTATTCAAAAGCTCACCTCCCAACTGCTATTTGTCCTGCACAGGTTGCCTGTCCTACTCAGCAGAGTAAATAGCAGCCACTCACTCTGCAGCACAGCCTTAATCTGAATCACACACACACACACAAGCATGCGTGCATGCATGCATGCGCGCACACACACACACACAGTCCAAATTTCTAGTGAGGAATTTTTTTAGGAAGCATGTGGAAGATCCATGAAATGATCAGTCTTGCATCTGATTTGACCCTTGAGAATTTAGGGGACGAGATGATTGGACGAAGCAGCACTGTGACTGGGGGACAGTGCAGTTTGTGCTTGAAGATGATTGGGTGTGAATAAAGGGCCAAAATAATTTTGCCAGGTTGAAAGTCCCCTGCCAGTGAGAAGAAAGCCTTGGTTTCAGTCCTCAGTAGCTCACATTCATTAGAGGGTTAAATATGTGTACAGTTAATAAAGGTGTTCTTCTTTCAGAAAGGACAGGAGGCAAAGCAGTTTCCTGTGCCGTCCTTCTCTCTGGGAAATTGGATTGGGACCCACTTTTTCTGCCTTGGCTTCATGCCTGGAGGAACCCTTCTGCAGATTTCACAATGGCATGATTGACAAGACTCAAAATTATGCTCCCCCACCCTGCCAGCCTCTCGGCATATAAAGTTACTGCCGCTCTAGGCTCAGTGTGAAATCCCTTTTGCCAGCACTCATTAAATGGGTCAGTGGAATGGTTCCAGCTCTGCTGCAGTTCACAAAGAGCTGAGCTTGGGCCACCCCACCAAACTCAGTCCCAGGCTGTTGACGAGTAAATGCTTCCATATGGCTCACCTCAGCATCTCCAGAAGGATAACAGAGAACTAATGGCTTGCAGACTTCATGGGTTCTCATTGTGAAATGTGGGATTTGAACTGCCTTCTATTGCAGTTGATTGGAATGGAGGGGCACAGCTGGCCAGAGGCCAACCTTTTGGTCCTGCAGGCAGTCTCCTTCAGCAGAGGACACTGGAAAGGGGAAACATGGGAACTGCAGGACAGATCTTATGGAAGAAGGACATTTAGAAACAGGTCTCCTGCCAGTGCCGGGTAACATGACCGTCTCCACACAATATTTGTCCAAAAGCTCAGGTCAGAGAGAGTCTTGGAAAATGACAGCTGAATATGCCAGATCTCTTGGCACCACTATTAGAAAGCAGGAGATGCCAGGTGCCTCACCACTGTCAGCCCCAAGCCCCTCTGGACTGAGGAAGGGGGGGATGTCAGTTTTTCCCCACAAATCCCACCTCAGGTCACTCCCCCTCCATGACCTTGGAGGTTACGGTCTATAAACCTTCTAAATAAATAAATAATGTTATAGTCTTACAACAGGTATGACCTTTGGGGATGACTAAGGTTAAGTGCACCCTCCACTGCAAGTTCTTTCTTGCCTTCCCTGTACCAGCGTGATGAGTTTGGGAATTCTGGCTTTGCTCTGTAGTTCTGCCTTTGGAGTGCATCTGGGAGCACTAGAGACTGGTGAGCTCTCTGACCAGCTCACCTTATTTGAGGATAAACAGTCATGTCATTTATTTATTCACTGTTCTGAGCTCTGCAGGTCAGCCTGGTCAGGTCTCCACTGAAGCACTGCCCTAAGGTCTGGAAAGTGAGGCTGGGGAGTGTTGACAGGCAGGAGCAGCCAGGAAATGGAACGGGAGTGGGCACACAGGCTTGCACCTATTGGACTGGCTGATCCAGCAAGTGTCCCCTCCCAGCCCAAAGCTTAACTATGCTAAGGGGACAGCAGCTCCACTTACTCTGGAAGCAGCACCTCTGCCTCACCTTGTCCAGGTTTAACTGGGGCCAGAATCCTGCAAAGGATTATGTCCCCCAAGGTCTGTGTCAGGTAATCCTGACATCAGATGGATGGAAGGGTAGGAGGGAGGGATGGTCTGCAACTTTTCATGCTCTGGAATGTAGGGAGGTGTGCAGGTTGCCTAGGAGACTCAGGATTCCACCGCCTGGGTACTCTGTTATCTCACCAAATGTCCTTGGTCTCACAGATCTTGTTTCCTCTGTCTGGGACAGCTCTGGGGCGTTTTGGTTATTTACTGCTTTAGTACTTTCGCACCTTTTCCCGCGCGCAGGCTTAGCAATTATTAGTAGATAGAGAGGGGGGGCATTTTGAGCTGGTATAACTGTGGGTGCTTTTTAGATGTAGTCATCACTGACAATGCAGTGTTACCGTGTCTTTTAGAACTGCTTTCAATAAATGCTATCTTCTTTATGAAGCCTGGTGTTTGACTGACTTTCTGGGGAACCTGACAGTCTGGCCCAGGAGGTGGAGCATGGGCTGCAGGCTGGTGCTGCTTCTTCACTGGGTGGCCTGGACAGGAGCCTGCTGCCTCTACCCCTCCTGCCAGGTGCAATCAGATTGTGGTAGGCTTGAGGCACAAGTCCTGGCCTGCTGCTTAGTTGCTGCAGAACGGGGGGGGGGGAGTTCTGGTGGAGGAGCTCCCAGTGCAGGCTCCTCAGGGGCCAGTTCTGGAGCAGGTGGGCCAGGGGCGTCTCCTCTTCAGAGGTCCCCAGAGCTTCCTGTTCTTCCCCTTTCGGCTACTAAGTTGGAGTCCAGAGCCAGCTCAGGGGGAGTCATAATAGTCACTTCACATAAACCACCATTCTCCCCAAAGGAGAAAACAGCTTACATCCTCCTCCTCCTCTCCTCCTCCCTCCTCCTCCTCCTCCTCCTCCTCCTCATCTCTTTAATTTATATGCCACCCTATCCCACAAGTGGGCTCTGGGTGGCTTACAACACAAGATTCATAAAACAATCAAAACGATAAAACCAATAAAAGAACATATGGCACAATAAACAATAACAAAAAGGACCCTAGCCTCATGTCAGTTGAATAAATGCTCCCGTGACCAAATAATGTTGTCTAAGCAGCAGGGCACTGGGAAGGGGCCATGATCAGGGGAGGCCAGAATGGTTGAATATCTGCCACCTCAACTAAAAGCCTGGCAGAAAAGCTCCACTTTACAGGCCCTGTGTAACTGTAATAGGTCCAACAGGGCCCTGATCTCGATGGGAGCATGTTCCACCAGGTTGGGGCAAAGGCTAAGGGCCAAAAAAGCCCTCACCCTGTTTGAGGCTAAGCAGTCATCCCTTGAGCCGGGGATCAACAGGAGGTGCTGACTGGAAAAGAGTAAAGCTCTCTGGGGCTCATATGGGGAGAGGCGGTCCCACAGGTATGTCCAAAGACTAGGAGTCTGATTCCCAACCCCAGTCCCCCATGACTCAGGTACAGGACCTCCGTCTTCACTGGATTCAACTTCAGCCGGCTCTGCTGCAACCATCCAGCCACAGTCTCTAACACCCCATCCAAAATGTCTGGGGTGATGTCTGACTGGCTGTCCATTAATAGATAAAGCTAGGAGTCATCCGCATATTGGTGACAACCCCTGGTCCAACTGGCTGAGAGGGTGCATGTAGATATTAAATAACATTGGAGAGAGGATTGCCCCCTGTGGCACTCCGCATTCAAGCAGGTAGCACGGGGACATCCTCTCCCCTAATACCAACCTCTGTCCCCAACCATGGAGAAAGGAGGACAGCCACTATAAAACAGTCCCCATATCCCAACGTCGGCAAGGCAGTGGGTCAACAGATCACAGTTGACAATGTCGAACACTGCTGTCAGATCTAAAAGCAGTAGTAGCACCGACCTGCCTTGATCCAGCTGTCTCTGGAGGTCATCTGTGAGGGTGACCCATGCAATCTCCACCCCAAGGCCAAGGCGAAAATGAGACTGGAAGAGATCCAGAATGGAAGCATCATCTAATAAAACCTGGAGCTGCTCAGCCACCCCCCTCTCAACTACCTTACCCAGAAATGAAACTTGCAAGACTGGGCGGTAGTTGGCAAAGATCGCAGGGTCCAGTGATGTTTTTTTTGAGAAGTGGATGCACCACAGCCTCCTTCAAGACCCTTGGGAATACCCCTGAAGAGAGGAATAAGTTTATAATCTCTCCCAAGGGGGCTTGGACCCCATCCCTGCAAGCTTTAACTAGCCAGGATAGGCACAGGTCAAGGGGGCACATGTTGGCCTTACAGCTGCCAGGATCTTGTCCACTTCCTCACTGGAGAGCCAACTGAAGTAGTCCAAAACTGAACCCGAAGATTCCAGTTCCCTTAATGTATCAAGTGTGACAGGGAGGTCCTGGCGAAGTGACGAGACATCTGTAGAATGAAATTGAGCAAACTCCAGAGGATGGTGGAAGACAGGAGGGCCTGGCATGATGTGGTCCATGGAGTCACGAAGAGTCAAACTGAACAACAGCAACAGCTCACAAATGCCTCACAGCCAATGGCCAATTCCCTATCATTTTGCTTGCCTTGAGGCAAGGTAGTCAAAGACTGAAATGTCAACCAGACATCCATCTTGGGCTTGGTTGCCATGGAGATGTGGGGGGGCAAACAAGAATGTATACTTTTGTTTCTGGGCACTCTGCTGTTATCTGTCTGATGTAGCCATGTAACCTTGAGACCTACACTGTCTTTAGTTTTCCCCTGGGAAATTTAGGCCATTGGTTTGGTGGGCTTGTAGCTTAGGTGCGATTGGCCAAGAGCCACTAATGTCTTGTTTGATTGCAGTATAATTGCTTGAATGAATTTTATTGTCACGGCATACAGCCAGCGGTATACAACCCTACTTACAAGTAATTACCATGTCAATAAATTACAAAAACAAATAGTACCCAGATGGTAAAACTATTAAGATAGGACAAGGTTAATAAGAATAAAACTGTACAAACGTTTTGATCAGTAAAACCAAGGTTCGGTGAAGTATAGGACAAAATTAGATCTTAAAAAGGATAAAATAGCGATGATAAAAAAATAAAACCAATAAAATTAGGACCGGGTAGTCGAACCCAAATGGCTGCCTGGACGCTGATGAGCTTTTACTGTTAAGATAAGACAAGGTTAATAAGAATAAAATTGCACAAGCATTTTGATCAGTAAAACCAAAGGTTCGATAAAATGTGGGACAAAATTAGATCTTAAAAAGGATAAAATAATGATGATAAAAAAATAAAACCAGTAAAATTAGGATCAGGTAATCCTAACCCAAATGGCTGCCTGGACGCTGATGGACTTTTACAACCAGGAGACAAAATTTCGCTATCTGATGCAGCGCTGTATGGTCAAAGTTAGATAACAGTTTCTCTATCTTATCCTGATCTGAGAGGCCAACCAAGAGAGGGTCAATGAGCTTTGTGCGAGCCTCAGTATATAATGGACACCTCAGGAACACGTGTTCCTGAGATTCGATCTCCCCAGACGCACACATGCATAGCCTCTCATTTCGGGGGATTTTCTTGAATTTACCCTCAAGAACTGCAGACGGTAGAGCGGAGCATCTAGCCAAAGTATATGCCCTCCTAAGTTTATTAGACTCCAGAACAGATAGATATGAGGCTTGAGCAACAATATATTTGCTACTATGTGGCGCTATAAAGGCGGGGGATGCCTGTAGGTCCAATTGGCGTTCGGTGTCTTCAATCCTCTGCCTAACTGCTAGCTTGGCTTGATTGCCACCCATTTCCAAAAGCTCTTGAGGGGAAAGCCCTAATAACGTAATTTTCCGAATAGTGGAAGTCAGCCATTCGGATTGATAGTCGTCAGCCAGGATTAAAGGCACTAGGCCACATGGATTTAGATTTATCTTTAACCAGAAAGAAATGGAGTGCAAGGTAATCTTGGCTTCAACTTTCAACATGCCAGTCTCTAGCCGTGCCATCGCGTTAGTAACACACCTTGGAATTTGGAGCACTGATCTCAAAAATTTCGATTGAACCAACTCTAATGGGGCATAACACGAGGGTGGCGCTCCAAGTAACGTCCCATGGAGCATCTGGGCTAATGTTTTAGCCTTAAAAAGTTTCAGAGCTGCTGGCACAAAATGGCCCCCTGAAGAGCGAAAAAACTTGAGTATACCTTGGGCAGATTTATCACCCGTGCATGCTGCTGCCTGACTGTGAGCAAGCTTAGAGCCTGAGGCTTGGATAATCATGCCAAGGTAGCGAAAATTAGTTACCTGTTCAAGATTCTGCCCATTTACAATTGCTTGCTTTGCACGGTTGACCTCAGTTCTAACAAAGAATGTTATGACTCTGGATCCTATCAATGTCTCAATAAACTTAATTTTTCTCAATGACTGTTATTGGGAACTGACAAATTGTTAGAACTCCACAAAGTTACTGTACCTCACACCCTGCAATGGCTGGCGGGCAAAACAGGGATGTCCTGGTAACCACTGGTGATGATTCGGGACCAAGGACTATGGCTGCCCTCCTGATGACAGGGGAGCCCAAAGATCTTGGGGCAAAACCCAGGGACTCGTGGGCTCACATATCCATGTGGACTAAAGAGAGCTGGGCGCTGACACCGGATCCCTGGGGAATAACGTATGAGAGGTGCTATGGGAGTGCCAATGGGACTGTCTACAGTGGCACCTTTCAAGAAGACCTGGCCTATTTCCCCATGGTGGAAGAAGTAGACCTCGAATGAGTGTGGAAGGAATTCCATGGGGAAACTGAGGACCTGAGGTGGGAGTTCCATGAGATGATGCTTTAGTTGCCTAGACTCATCGTCACGACCATCCAACACGAGCTGCAGGGTTGAGCCCCAGATGGAGGTGGACGCCTCAGTCATGGACAGCAGCTGCACGCCCCTTGCCCAGGTGCCCTCTGCACAAGTGCCTCCAGCACAAGTAGTACCACTGGGGCAGGTACTACTGGGAAAGGCACCTCCAGTAGTTCCCCCTGGTCCCCCAGCACCTGCTGCCCCATGGCCCGGACCCGAGCAGCCCCACGAGCTGCTGGATGCCACTTTTGATGGCAACCAGGAAAAACTGGCTTTCTTCCTGCTGCAGGGGTGCAAGTTCCTACGGGATTGGGGACCCACTCCCACCTCAGACGAGGGTGAATTACCTCAGCTCACGCCTGAGAGAATGAGCAGCTGATTGGTTCATGGGCCTCCACAACATCAGAGGCCACGAGCTCTGCAATGCACACACATTCCTGTGGGCCCTCTGGAGGCAGTGCAAAGAGCACCTCAAGCTGCAGGAGGCTAGAATCAAGCTGCGGGAAACCAGTTGGTGTGTGAGGTTTTGGATGAGTTCAAGATGTACACGACAAAGTGTGGCCTGAAGAAGTCCTCATGGAGCTCTACCAGGTGGGCCTGAACCATGCTGTCCTGGTGTCAAGTTCTCCAGAAAGTCAGTCAAACACCAGGCTCCATAGTGTTTATTGAAAGCAGCTCTTAGATACATTAGCAATGCTTTGTCAGTGATGCCAAGGGCTCCTTGACACCCCCAATTATACTAGGTTCAAAATGCCCCCCAACCTACCCTCCAATGACTACTAAGCGTGTGTGTGGCAAAAGCAGTTACAGTCGTTAATTACTGTCGGCCAGAATATCCCAGGCAGAAAAGAAAGTGCACAGGACTCAAGGCCATCGGCCGAGATAACAGTCTCCCTAGCCATAGTAAATCTGGGTCTCCCAGACAACCTGTTTCACTCCCCACATTCCAGAAAGTGAGAAACGCAAGTCCATCCTGCCCTCCTTCCCTTTCATCCATCTTATTGCAGGACTACCTGAAACCTGGAGAAGATGCTGAGCCAAGGAAATCCCTTGACCCTCAGCGGATGGACCAGAGATGCCAATGAGCCCAAGAACCAAACAGCCCTGATCAAGATGTACCAGCCAAAGACAACCCTGAAGACCCGGGGTGGGGGGGGAATCGGAGGTCCAATGCAATAAAGCCCAAGATGCCATGCAAGACCGATGGATGAAACAGGGGTTGTGCCTGAGATGTGGAGAGCTGGGCCACTACATTGCTAGCTGCCCCATCGATCTCACCCCACGGGAGGGGAAAGGAGGAGAACATCGCAGCTCTGAAGGGCTGCTGAAACCTGTGGGAGTGCTCCCCAAGCAACCAAGAGCTCTCCAACTCAATGTGGAGGGGAGCCCTGGTGGGTCTTTGTCCAGTGGAAATTATGCCTCTCAGCTGCAGGGAAAATGCTGGGACCTGTTGTGAAGGGCACAACCCAGCAGGTCCAAAAGCATCAGGCACCAAAATTGGTGAGCATTACTCTCCCCCTGTTCTTTGTGACTGTAATGGTGTTAAACCCTGATTTCGGCATCCAAGTGAGAGTGAGGGTATTAATTGACTCAGGGTGTGCTAAATACTTAATAAGCCCTGCAATAGTTACTGGGTTGGGAGTCCCAGTACAAACCCTTCCCAAGCCTTTGCTGTTCACCCAGATGGACAGCTCCCCAATGAAGGAGGCATGTAGATACCAGACAGTGCTGGTACTCATGGGGATGGGGCCTCACTGGGATCAGCGGGCTTTTGTAATTAATCCAATGGCCCAATTCTCCATGGCCCTGGGGAATTCATGGCTGCAAGACCATGTCCCCTAAGTGCAGTGGAGGACAGGGGTGCTGCACTTTCCAGACCCTAAGTGCGATGGCCACAAGTGGAAACAGGAGTGGGGGGAGGCTCTGCTGGCCCTGCCAGAATAAGCCTGCCTAGCCCAAGAATCCATCCCTGTGGAGTATAGAGATCTGGCCTGGCTGTTTGAGGAAGAAGTAGCTGATGAGCTGCCTCCCCATAGTAAAATGGACTGTGCCATAGAACTTTTACCAGGACATAGTATGCCTAAGAGGAAATTGTATGCCATGAATCTGGTAGAAAAGGGAGAGCTACATAAGTTCATTGACAAAAAAACTAGCTGAGGCTTCATCTGGCCAGCTTTCTCACCATTTGCCACCCCCGTCCTCTTCTGGAAAAAAAAGTATAGGGGTTTGAGGCTGTGTACAGACTATGGGGAACTGAATGCGGTGTCCATGTCTAATGCTTACCCCCTCCCACTGATCAGACCTCTTGGCAGAGGAAGCGAGGGGGAAGATTTTTACCAAACTGGATTTACATGATGCGCACTTCAGAGTCCACATTCAAGAGGGAGATGAGCATAAAACAGTGTTCAACACCCTGCTAGGCAATTTGAATAGCTGGTCATGCTGTTTGGGCTCACGGGGGTCCCAGGTGTCAGACTCCTGCAACAATTAGATCTAACAACTCTCTTCTCCAGAAGTGAAGTTTATTGGTACAGTATTGGCAGAGCATCTACATTTCAGGATCTGTGTTAAGACTAACGGAAAAGGTGTGGGGATTTGAGATATACTGGGTTCAAAGGTGTACTCTGATGGCGTGTAGCCAATCAAGACATAAAGAGGAGCCCGCCAGAAGTAATGGGCCCCGGCAATGGGATAGGGAATGTGGTAAAGCTAAGCATTCAAGTTCAGGCACATAAAACATACAGATAACAGAGTATTGTCAGGCAAGCAAGAACCGAAAGTTAAAATACCGGGCAGTGGTCTTTCCCCTCCACCCATCGACATGTCAGCTCCCTGACATCCTGCCCCCCAAAGATCACTCCACCCAGCTTATCAGGTGAAAGGCATGAACAAGCTTAGGGGCACGAACATGACAAGCTTGGACCCACTCATTATACACTGGACCGAAGTCCTTCCATTGGACCAGATAGAATAATGTCTCCCTTTTCAATTTAGAGTCCAGAATCCATTCCACTTCCTGATGCAGCTCACCATTCACGATCAGAGGAGGAGGGGAGGTGGGTTTGGTCTCCATGCGTTGGGGCCAGGGTCTTGTTTCAGCAAGCTGAAATGAAAGATGGGGTGCACATTTTTTAGTGATTTAGGGAGGTCGAGTTCCACAGTCACCTCATTGATCTTACGCAGCACCTTGAACGGACCCACATATTTCCACCCCAACTTCTGGCGGGGTTGGAGACCCTTAAGATTCTTGGTGGATAGGTAGACTGTGTCCCCCACCTACACATCCCACACGGGTGCCCTCCCCTGGTCTGCATAAAGTTTGTAAGTCTGTTTGGCTTTGTCCAAAGTTTTTTGAATGAGGCTCCATTGCTCTTCCAAACCCTTTTACCAGGGTCCAGGTTGCCCGGAGGAACGTCCGGGCTGGGAGCCATGGGGAGGGGGACCCTTTCGTAACCGTGTAAAGCCTTGAACTGAGACAACAGTGGACCTATGCATTGAGTTATTGTAGCTGTACTCAGTGTAAGGCAGCAAGTCCACCCAATCATCTTGTTGATAATTAGCATAGCAGCGCAGGAACTGTTCAGCTACTGGATTAACCCTATCTGTTTGGCCATCAGTCTCCGGGTGATAGGCGTTACTCAAGCCCTGTGAGACCCCCAGGAGTTGTAAGAGTTCCTTTCAGAACTTGGCAACGAACTGAGGGCCATTTTCCAAAATTATTTTACTGGGGATCGAATGGAGCCTCACTATGTTTGCCATGCAGAGTTTAGCCAAGGACTTGGCAGAGGGACTTGCTTACATGGGATGAAATGAGCTTGTTTAGTAAACAAGTCAACCACTATCCAAATCACTGATTTTCCCTTACTGGGAGGTAGGTCAGTGATGAAGTCCATGGAAAAAACGTCCCATGGTTGACAGGGGGTTTCCAGTGGCCTGAGCTTCCCTGGAGGTTTCCTGGGTCTCTTTTTACTCATTAGACGTGCATGGCATGACTCAATGAACAAGGAGACATCTTTATGCAAGAGTGGCCACCAGAACTGTCTGTGTAGGAGGTGGAGCGTTTTCAAGAACTCGTAGTGCCCCGCTAGTTGCGATTCATGAACCAACTGTAAGACCTTGCCCCTGAGGGCTGTGGGAATGAATAGTTCAATCCCCTGATACCAACACCCATTCTCGTGGTGGGTAAGGAAGGTGTCCCCCTCCAGCTCTGCAATGTCAGTGTCAGTCAGCACCACATGGAATGGAGTAATCCACTTGGCAGGCTCCTCCCTTACTCCCTTTTTCACTTGGGTTCATGTACTCATTGCCCCTCCCAACTGAGAGGGCGTGAACATAGTGTCAATGACCTCCTCCCTTTGGCTGGCATGTTGTGGGAGGCGTGAGAGGACATCAGCAAGGGAGTTGGTTTTACCTGGGAAATGGTGGAGCATAAATCAAAACTTGGAGAAAAACTCTGCCCACCGTAACTACTTGGCGTTAAGATGGCAAGGGGCGCATAAAGCTGCCAGGTTTTTATGATCTGTCCATACTTCAAATGGCACTTGCACTCTCTCTAGCCAATGCCACCACATAGTTAGCGCAAGCCTAATGGTGGCAGCTTTTTTATCCCACACAGCCCAATTATGCTCAGTTGCATTGAATTTCTTGGACACATACGCTAAGGGGTGCAAATTACCATCTTCCCCTGTTTGCAATATGCCCCCCCATCGCCATATCCAAAGCATCAACTTGCACCATCAACTTGTTTTCATCTGGATGATGAAGAATGGGTTCAGAGTTGAATAATGACTTCAACTTATCGAACGCTTCCTGGCATTTGTCTGTCCATTCTAACTGCACCCCAGGCTTGGCCACCTCCAGCCCCTTCCCTTTAGTCTTTAGCAAGTCTGTAAGGGGCAGGGATACCTGGGTAAAGTTGGGGATGAAGGGCCTATACAAGTTCGAAAATCCTAAGAAGGATTGGAGCTGCTGTGCATTTTGGGGGGCTCCCACTCCAATATGTCGGCCACCTTGTTAGGGTCCATTTCCAGACCGCCACTGGATATTCGGTAGCCCAGGAAGTCAACCTCCATTTTGTGAAACTCACATTTGAACAATTTTCCAAACAGCTGGTGGTCATAGACGGCTTGTAACACCTCCCTCACTAGGACCACATGGGATTTCTTTTTTTCTTTTTTTAAAGAAAATTTATTAACAGGATATAGTAGCATGTTACATATTCGGCAACCAATTCATAACATATCCTTTTCTGAAAAAAGAAAAATCCCCCCCCCCTTCCCCTGGCTTCCAACGATGTTCCACCCCATTAACATTTCTAACAATATTCTCTTACATTCAATTCATTTTCAATATTCAGTTCATAATTTTCAATATTTTCCTTTTCTATTTTTTGCTGTTAGGTAACTTTTCTATTACAATCCCTTTTCTTACGACACCTCTATTATTACTAACTATCAAAACATAACAGTCTATTTTTCACATCCCAGTTAAGTTCTAAATAGTCTTTAAAGTATTTCCAATCTGCTAAGAATTCTTCGTCTTCTTTTCCATGCAGTTTTCTTGTCAACTTGTTCATTTCAATCATGAAAATCATTTTTTTTAATCCATTCCCATTTGTCAGGTACCTGCTCTTGCTTCCAAAACTGAGCATAAGTCATTCTTGCAGTTGAAATTAAGTACCATAACAAAGTTCTCTTTGCCATTTTGACTTCTTCTAATTTAAGTCCTAAGAGTAACATTTCTGGCTTTTTTTTGAAAGCACATTTCAGAATTTTCAGAATTTCATTATGAATCTCAGTCCAAAAAGCACCTGCTTTTTCACATGTCCACCACATATGGTAAAACGAGCCCTCTTTTTTCTTACATTTCCAACATTTGTTAGACATATTCTCATTTATATTAGCAATTTTTTTGGTGTCATGTACCATCATTTTATAACAATTTTCCTTCACATTAACACATGTTAAAATTTTGATCGATTTTTTCCACAAACATTCCCATGATGACATTTCTATATCTCTATTTATATTTATAGCCCATTTCACCATTTGCTCTTTTACAATCTCATCCTCTGTATACCATTTTAACAAAATCTTATAAATTCTAGAAATCATTTTTTTACCTTTTTCTATCCAAACCTTTTCAATTTCATTATTTTCCTTTCTAAAACCGTATCTCGTTTCGTCAGTCTTAAATAAATCATAAATCTGTCTGTAATTTAGCCAATCATACTCAAAATCCAGTTCATCTCTAGGTCTCATCGCGAAACTTCTCTCCTCAGTTTTCAGAATGTCTCTATAGGGTAACCAGTCTTTCCCATTATGTCTTGAGAGTGGTTTAATTACTTCCGCCGGAACAATCCACAATAGTCTTGCTTCAAAAAAAAAAAAAATCTTGTATTGCATCCATGTCATGAATAGTGATCTCCGTATGAAGTGGTGTTTGAAAAGATTATCGACTTTGGACTTCTCATACCATAAATGGGCGTACATTCATTACTGGATCTTCAATTATAAACATTACATCGTCTGCAAAAGCTCTGTATTTATACTCAAAACTTCCAATTGTAAGTCCTTTTATATCTTTGTCTTCTTTTATTTTATTTAGCATCGCTTCCAAAATCCAAATAAATAGTAAAGGAGATAACGGACATCCTTGTCTTGTCCCTTTTTGAACTTTAAAGTATTCCGTCAACTCTTTATTCACATTCAGCGATGCTTTTTGTTCACAATATACAGCCCTAATCATGTTTGAAAAGGGCTGCCCAATGTCCATTCTATCAAACACCTGAAGCATAAATTCCCAGTTTAAATTGTCGAAGGCTTTTTCCGCATCCAAGAATAGACAGGCAACTTCTTTTTCTGGATGTTTATCATAGTACTCTATTGCATCAATCACAATCCTTAAGTTGTCTCTAATTTGTCTGTTTGGTAAAAAACCTGCTTGTTCTTCTCTAATGACATCTTTTAAATAAGTCTTCAATCTTTCCGAAATAACTTTGGCAAACAATTTATAATCATTATTGAGTAGTGAAATTGGTCTATAATTTTTTACGTCTGTCAAATCTTGTCCTTCCTTGGGTATGAGTGATATGTTGGCTTCTTTCCAAGATTCTGGTATTGATTTAGTCCGCTGAATTTCATTAATTAGAAGTTCCATAATCGGGGTCAGCTCCTCCTCTAATTTCTTATAAATTTTTACGGTAAATCCATCTAGTCCTGGAGCTTTCCCTAATTTGGTGTCTTCTATTGCTTTATATATTTCTTCTTTCTGTATTGGACCATTCAGCATTTCTTTAGTATTACTATCCATCTCAGGTAAAGTTACTTTGTCCAAATACTTTTTAATTTTCACTGGATCAATATTCTTTTTTTGAAATAGTTTTGCATAATATTTGAAGAAGGCTCTTTTTATTCCATTCATGTCAACAATTTCTTTACCTTCTTCCATTATCTTGGTTATTGTCCTTCTCTCCCTTCAGTTTTTCAATTGGCACGCCAAATACTTGCCTGGCTTATTTGCTCCTTCAAAAGATTTTTGCTGCAATTTCTTTAAGTTCCAATAAAGTTCTCTATTTAATATCACCTTTAATTGTTCTTGTAAGATTTGAATTTCCTTAAGAAATTTCTTTTTGCCTGGTCTCCATTTCAACTCATTTTCTTTTTGTTGAATTTTTTCCTGCAACTCGTTCTGTTATTTCAAATTATTTTTCTTGTCGGCTGCATTCATTGAAATCAATACTCTCATCACCGATTTGTAAGCATCCCAAACTGTCTGTATATTAATCTCTTGGTTTAAATTCATTTGAAAAAAAAAATTGAGTTTCTTTCCACAATGTCTCTACTAATTTCGACTTATCCAATAAATCTTCATTAATTCTCCAATGGTATTGTTTAGCCTTTTCTTTTGATATCCAAATTAACGGGTTGTGATCTGAATTAGTCTTTGGCAAAATTTCCACCTTCTGGGTTTTTACTGCAATTTCACTCAACATCCAAATCATATCTATTCTTGAGAAGGATCTGTGTCTGTTGGAATAAAAAGTAAAGTCTTTAATTTTTAGATTCCATTTTTTCCATACATCTTCCAACTTTTCTTGTTCAATCAGTTTTAAAAAAAATTGGGGTAGCTTTCCAATCTTCTCATCACCCTTTTGTGATTGTCTCTCCAATTTATTATTAACAATACCATTAAAATCTCCAGCTAGAATTATCTGGTCATAATGCACTTGGTTCCTAAAAGAAATCAACCCTGATTGTTCCTTGGAAGGCCAGATCCTGAAGCTGAAGCTCAAATACTTTGGCCACCAAATGAGAAGGGAGCATTCACTGGAGAAGACCCTGATGCTGGGAAAGATTGAAGGTCAAAGAAGAAGGGGATGGCAAAGGATGAGATGTTTAGACAGTGTCATCGATGCAACGAACATGAAATTGAGCAAACTTCAGCGGACAGCGGAAGACAGGAGGGCCTGGCGTAATCTGGTCCATGGGGTTGCGAAGAGTCGGACTCGACTGTGCGACTGAACAACAACAACAACAAATGCACTTGGTCCAATTCCCTCAACAAATCCTTAAAAAAGTTCTCTTTGGCTCCATTAGGAGCGTACAAATTAACAATCAGTGTCTTTTTTGCAGTAATGTGATCTCAACAGCCACATATCTCCCTTCTGGGGATTTCTTATCTTGTGAATATAAAAGGATATCATCTAAGTAAACAAGGGCTCCATTAAACAGGTGCTTGTGTAATACTTCATTGATCAAGTTCATAAACACCCCAGGCACCCCCTGCAACCCAAATGGCATCACCAAGCATTAGAATTGGCCGAGCGGTGTGTTAAATGCAGTCTTGTGCTTGTCCCCCTACCATATGCGCACCCGGAAACAGGCATCTCTTCAGTCAAGTTTTGTAAAGATTTTCCATTTGGCTGCCTTGGCTAACAAGTCTTTAATCAATGGCAGGGGGTAGGCATTGAAGGTGGAGACTGCATTCAACCCTCAGTAGTCTGTGCACAGCCACAATCCCCCGTCCTTCTTCTTCTGGAAGACAATGGGTGCAATGAAGGGTGAGGAGGCAAGTTGGATGAAATCTCTGGCTAGGTTTTTGTCAATGAACTTTCATAATTCCTCCTTCTCTGCTACACTCATGGAGTACAACTTTCCTTTGGGCATTTTATGCCCCGGCAGTATCTCAATAGCACAGCCAGTATTACGGTGTGTGCATGTGGGAGCTTATCTGACTCTTCCTCCTCAAACACTCTAGACAGGTCTCGGTTCTCGTTGGGGATGGATCGTAGTTTGTCCTGTGCTAAGCAGACATGTTCAGGATAGGGTATAGGCTCTTCCCCCCATCCCACATTCCAGACATGGACAGTGCACCTCTGGGCTGTGAACAGGACTGTCCCCTCACTCCATTTAACATATGGGTCATGGTCCTGGAGCCAGAGGTTTTCCAACACCAGTGAGAACTGGGCCAAGGGAGTGAGAAGAAAAGTCCTTTGCTCCCAATGTGTCAGATGAACTGCCATATTTCTCTCCTGTCTGCATTCAGACAGTGACCTTATTGTTTGTTTTAATTAGCTGGCATGCCTGCGCATAGACTGTTTCACTGGAACTTGTGGGAGAACTCTCTGCCGCTGCCTGCTATCTTAGTGTCCTTGAACAAGAGAGACACAGGCTTGACTTTCCATTCCGTTCCAAGGGCAAGTGAAATCTGCTTGCCGCCTAAACAGGGAGCATTAGGAATGCCTAGCCAGGCCTTCAGGGTGAAGTGGTCTGATCATGGGACTGTATCTATAGCCATCAGATCCACATTAATCCCCATGCCAGAAATAAGATCTAGAGTGTTGCCTACTTGATGTGTAGGAGCTAAAATAAATTGGGAGACTCCCAGTGCTGCCATGGATGACACTAGGTCCTTGGCCTTGAGAGGAGGTCACACTCCAAAGCCCAGCCACATACAGCCTCCAACAAGCCTGGCAGTCTGAGAGCATGTTACCCTGGCTAAAGGTTACCCAGGCTGCAATCTCACAAGCAGTTTGTGCTAATATAGTTGTGTTACCTTTGTGGATTTAAACAGCATGATCAGACCACATCTGCCTTTCATGCCCAGGTGTTGGCATCCTGCTTTGCCTCATTTGGAAGTGGAGTAATCAGGCACTGGGGAAAGTCTGGTATTTAGAGATGCCAGCACGTTCACTCCATGTTTCTAGCTGTTTAATCCCCCCTCTTGTGATGTTTCAGAAGTCTGAACCTTACCTTCCATTCAGGGAGTCTGCCCCCCCTTTATAAAAAAGTCAGGTAGCGATGTTCACATAAGCACATAATCATTCCTAGCATTGTAAATCACCTTGACCAAGTAGTCCCCAGGGAAGTTGTTTTTGAGTGACAAATTGCTCCTAAACCCCTCTCTCCTGTTTCTGTGTCAGAGTCTGAGAGCATCCCATGACTGACACAAGGGGTAATGCACTGAACTCAATGGGACTTCTCTCAATTAAATCTGCACATTACCCCCCATGTATTCCATGGAAGAGAGGTGAAGGGAAGGAGGTCAAGACTCTCCAGAGTACTTGGCAGAGAGCTTGTGGAGCTGCCAAAAAGAAGCTGAAGCTTTGGATACATTCTTATGCACATGGGTGAAAGACCCCCCCCCACAAAAAAAGCTGCAATAATCTGAATGATGGACCATGGGGAAAGTGCACAGTGAAGCCAGTTCAGGGTGAGATGTCTGATCAAAACTTCCTGCAACTATTTAAACCACCACAAATAGAGGCACAGCCAAGCCTCCAGCGTGACCACAGCCCCAGTGAGCTTCCATGACAGAGTGGGGATTTGAACCTTGGTCTCTCAGATTATAGCCCAACACTCTTCTTACCCACTACACTACATTGGCTAGACCGGAAGCACCATGATATGGGACTGGGATGACACCCAGCTCTATGTACTGATGGACGGCTGCCTAGACACAGCCCCAGGAGATCTGGACAGGGTATTACAGGCTGTGACTAGATGCTTCTGACAGAGCCGACTGAAGTTAAGCCCATCCAACACAGAGGTCCTGCACCTGAGTAGCAGGGGATTGAGTCAGAGAATCAAGCTCCCAAGCTTCAGTGGGGCTCCACTGGTGCCAATGTCAAGGGTGAAGAGCCTGGGGGTATTCCTGGATGCCTCCCTCTCTATGGAGGTCATCACCACTGCCAGGTCTGCCTTCTTCCATCTGAGACAGATCAGGCAGCTGGCCCCGTATGTTACCCCTCACAATCTGGCTACAGTGATCCATGCAATGGTGACTTCCAGATTAGATTATTGTAACTCCCTCTGTGTGGGGCTATCCATGACTCAGCTCCAGTAATTGCAGCTAGTGCTGAACATGGCAGCATGGGTGTTGACAGTGACACCTGTGTGGGCTCCCATACACCCAATGCTGCATGAACTGCACTGATTGCCTATTGAATACTGGATCCATTTCAAGGTGTTGGTACTTACCTGTAAAGCCCTATACGGCCAGAGGCTAGCATACCTTCAGCACCGCCTCTCCCCATATGAGCCCCGTAGAGCACTGAGGTCTACTAACCAACATATTTGGTGGTCCCCAGCCCCAGGGACATCTGACTTGCCTTGACTTGCCCTACTTGGCGAAATGAGCTCCTGTATGAGATCAAGGTCCTGCAGGATTTATTATAATTCCATAGGGCCTGTAAGATGGAGTGCTTCAGCCAGGCTTTTGATTGAGGCAGCAGACGTCCCCCCCTTAGTTCCCTCCCCCCATTGGTGGCCTGGATGTGAGGGGTTCTAAGTGGGGTTCCAAGTGTCTCTCCAGCCTCTCCTCTCCTCTCTTCCTCCATCTTCCTCCACCCCATCTCAATTTACCTCTCTACTTGCTGGCAAGTGAGGAGCTGTTGAAGGCAGAGAAGGGGCAATGGTTGCATCTGTCCCGTCATCCCTCCTATGGAAGACACTTTGTGAATGACACAGCAGTTGGGAATAAAGTAGAAGAATTTTAAAAAGATGCAGGGACATCCCTGCAAGAATTTCCCCTCCTCTCAGCTGCCTTTGGCTGCTACCCCATTGCTCCAGAGAACATTAACTGGGGCAGCAGAGGAATGGGGTGGAGAAGGGTCTTCTTCTCTGGCCTGGATTTACTATTCAAGCTGCAGAGCAATTCGACCGCTAGGGCGATATCATTTTAAAGATGGTCTTTTCAAACTTGCTGACACTTGTACTTTGAGCCAGAGGCAAATGAACTCCAATAAGCATACATACTGAGTTTGTATCTGGCACATGAAACAGCATTCCTTGAATGTTAAGAATCTAGGGAGTAATTTGCGTCAGCTGAGCACAGCTGGGGTAGTAGTAAGAAAAGAGTATCTGAACATGTGCAAACAGTCTTTTCTTCACTACTCAGCCATCCTGCACCTTGATGAAAGAACACAGGAGCTTGCTGTCTTCGTCGTTCAGCTTCCCTCTGTAGTCAGAGGCATAGCAACTTGCTTTCCAAAAATCCCCTCTTCAAAGAGAGATCGCCTCTGCTTGAAAGGCATGGCCAAAGAAAAAACACCATCCAGGACTCAGTGTGAAAAGGACTCATTCCTTCCTTTTGAACACCTGCAGCCCTGGGAAATGCACATAATGGAGTGCTTCTGAACAAGCACAGAACATGTCCCCTCTCCCCATGGAGACCACAATCACCCTGACTGAGCCAGAAGTAAGAGTTTCTCCGTTTTTCTTAGTTTGAGCCCCCTTTACAATTGCTCCTCTTTCTGATTGCCTGTAATCTATGAGCAGCCATCTTTGTGCACAGAGACTCTCTGCAATGGTGTACATCTATTTTTCCCCCACAGGAGAGAATGGCAGCCCTTCAAATATACATTGGAGAAAGTGTGGAGGTGGGGGTAAGACTACTCTCTGCCCACTGTGTTTCCAGGGTCTGCAGTGAGGGATTGTGTTGTCTCTTTCAACAGTGTGCCAAAATCTGACCCATTTATTTTGTCTCACTGAACTCTGTGTGTGAGGCATGCCCTGGCCAGGCTAGAAGGCACCTGGTCTTCAGAGAGAGAGAGCAAAATTATTTTGAATTCCAGGGCAGCAAGCAAAGCGGACATTGCAAATGGACTCTGCCCCAGATCAACATGCTTCAGCCCTTGGCTTGATTCCTCTGCTCTTTTTTCTGGACAACTTGGAGTTCCTTGTTTTGAAAAGTTAAACACCATCTGTTGGCCAGCCCCTCATCTACTTAGGGATCAAGCTAAGTGAAATTACCATTAATTATTCTCATTACAATTCTCAAGAATGTCAGAATGAAAGGATGCGTTGAGGAGCGAGCGACAGCAGGCCTTTGTGCTTCTTTTTGACCTTCCACTCCAACCCTCCAAGGAACGCCCCCGGCTCTGTGCCAGGAGTGGCGCATTGTTTCTGAAGATCACCAACTACACCAGAGTTTCCCAGACTGTATATTTTTATCTTGCATTAAAACTTTTATGCCTTGAAGACTTTTTGGAGAGTGAGAGGATGGGAACTACCTACCCTCAGAAGAGACCATCCCCCCTGTTTCTCTTCTGAGTTACCACAATTTCCAGTGATTAGAACAGTGATCATGCAGAGAAACAAAGGGCAGCAGCCTTTACATGGGGAGTGCTTAAATAATATCTGATACAGAAATACGGCAGAATTTCCTTTGCCAAATCTGGAGCTGTGTCTCATGCAAAAAGAGTGGCAACCTCCCTGATAGGTGGGTTCTTTAAGTCCTCAAGAGGTGTTCATTAGCCACTGTACTTCTCACAGTACATACAGTTGGTGGTTTACTGGAATACAGACAATATTGTCCTTTATCTTCTTGAAAACAGGCAAATGTTTTGTCTTTTACGAACATGACGGAAACTACACTACCCTTTCTACAGGATGTGAGTGATAACTTTCATTCTGACAGTCTCAAGTCACTCACTGAGAACAATCATATCTGACATGTCTCCAAACCCCAAAGCAACATGAGAAGATGCTTCATAGGGCTTGTTGGTACACCATACTTACAAGCTGAGACAAAGAGTATATCTCCTCTCCCAGTGTGTCTGAATGTGGAAGCAGCATCACCCTTTCCCATATTTACACTATCCATGATGATCAAAAGGGGATTTTCAGTTAGGCACTTGGAACAGAATATCTGTTAAAAGATTGTAATTCAGCAACATGCCACGTACATTAATGACAGCAATGACAATTAGCATAATTGTTAGCCAGAGCAAGGAAACATGGGCAAGAGAGCAGTGAAGGTTACTGGCTTAGACAAGCCTCCCATCATCACTGAAGAAGGAAGCCTGGAGGAGCCCACCCCTTTGGATGGACACTGAGCCATTCTTCCAGAGATGCTATAGTTACTCTCCAAGGTCAAACATGAGTGATGGTGAAACAACTGGGGCCTCCAGGAAATGAACAGAGAGACACATCTGCTGTCAAATGGAATCTATTAAAAGGGATTGGAAGCTTTTTCATCAATACCCCTATGACACCATGATGGGCTGAAATTGCTGCAAAAACATCATTATTAAAAATGGGGCTATTAGTATTAGAATGGACAGAAGCTCTTCTCTGACTTCATTTCCAGGGACTAAAACTAGGCTAGGAAGGGTGCTTCAGTGCCCCCCCCCCATGCAATCTGAACCCTCCAGCCCCAAAGGCAGGAATTTGATGCTCAAAGGATAAACACCCACCGAGGCGTCTCAGCCAGGTGCCTCTTTCCTTCCTCAGCTCCCTCCGAGAAAGGGAGCATCTGCCTGGGTGGTTCTGAAGCATCATCTATATAATAATAAATATAAAAATGCCGTATAGAAAATGCCTCAGCTAGCAAAGGGCAGTAAAAAAAAAAGCTTGAGCGTTGTGACAAGAAGGTGGGTGGACTGGCATGGAGCAGGCCCACTGAGCACTCCACAGAGACTCAGCCTGGGCACGACTGCCGGTGAGCTTAAATTCAATTTGTTCTGAAGGGTTCCTTTCAAGTGAAAAGGGATGTTCATGTGAGGAACCCTCAGCTCAGCTCACTGGAGGAAGGGTCAAATAAAAATAAAATAAAAATAGCTAGACAGAAAGCTAGCTAGAGATGGGCAGACAGATGGATGCTTGGACAGACAGATAGTTTCTACAATGAGAGGCACTGGGATTGAAACATTCTAAGTGTTAGCTGCATTTTCCAATCATAATAATCTATTTCAAAGTAAAATATCAGTTCTTTAAAGTTCTGGAATTATAGGATAGAGCAATGTTATCTTATGCATTTAATAGCTGAGACTTTTAATGTTCATTTTGTTACATCTGTTTGAATCATAGAAACATAGAATGTTAGAGTTAGAAGGGACCTTGCAGGTCATCTAGTCCAACTCCCTGCACTCTGCAGGAGTATAGCCGAAAGATAGCCCTTTAACATACTCGAAAGACGGTCATCCAGCCTATGCTTGAAAACATCCAGGGAAGGAGCATCCACCACCTCCTGAGGCAGTCTGTTCCGCTGTTCAACCACTCTTACAGTTAGGAAGTTTCTCCTGATATTTAGCCGGTAATGACTCCCTTGTAATTTCCACCCATTAGATCTAGTCCTGCAATCCGGAGCAAGAGAGAATAGATCTGCTCCATCTTCTACAGGACAGTCCTTCAAATATTTGAAGACTGCACTCATGTCCCCTCTAAGCCTTCTCTTTCCCAGGCTAAACATATCCAACTCTTTCAGCCTTTCCTCGTAAGACTTGGATTCCAACCCTCTCACCATCCTGATTGCCCTCTTCTGTCAACATCCTTCCTAAAATTTGGTACCCAAAACTGAACACAGTACTCCAGGTGAGGCCTGACAATAGCAGAATAGAGTGGAACTACCACCTCCCTTGATCCCACCCAGCTTTGTGTCATCTGCAAATTTGATAAGCATCCCCTCTATGTCTTCCTCCAGGTCATTTATAAAAACATTTAATAACACTGGGCCCAGGACTGAGCCTTGTGGCACTCCACTCGAGACTTCCTTCCATGTAGAAGCAGAGCCATTTACAAGCACTTGTTAGGTACGATTTTTCAACCAACCATGAATCCATCCAACGGTTGCACCATCCAGCCCACATTTAACCAGCTTATCCTCAAGGATATCATGAGATACTTTGTCAAATGCTTTACTGAAATCTAGATACACTATATCCACAGCATTGCCAGAGTCAACCATTTTAGTAACCCTATCAAAAAAGGAGATAAGGTTGGTCTGACATGACTTATTCTTGATAAACCCATGCTAGCTACTACCAATTAACTCATTCCGTTTAAGGTGCTCACAGACAGAGTGTTTAATAATCTGCTCTAGAATTTTCCCAGGTATTTTTTTTTTAACCTCTCTTTATTTCAACATGCTTTCACACATATAATCTTCCCACTACCGTGATACAAGATTTCCCCCCCCCTCCCCTCAGTCCCTCCCCCTGCTCTTCTTTCTTCATTGCTTCAGCCACGGGCACAGAATCCGAAGTTTCCAATAGGCATCCTTCATGGCTTCGTCCTCCTTGATGTAATCGAAATACGATGACCATTTCTTGCTTGTTTGCGTCTTCTTTTCCTCCCAGGTGTTCTCTTCCGTTGTCAGGGTCACTATATCTGATTGAATATATTCAAACAGGTAGTTATTCCAATTCTCCATTGTCCACTTATTCTTGTCTTTCCATCCTAATGCTATGACTGCCTTTCCAGCTAGTATCATTGCCTTAACTACCTCTTGATATGTGCTTTCTATTCTCTCGATCTTTAAGGTTCCTAATGTCATTAAGTTGACATCTATAGGTATTGATACACCTGTCCTTTCCTTTATTCTGGCTAATATTTCCTTCCAAAACTCCTGGACTTTGGCACATTCCCACCACATGTGTGAGTACCACCCCTTAGCTTGATTGCAGTGCCAGCAGTTCGAACTCATCCCCGATATCATATTAGCTAGCTGGGCTGGCGTCCGGTACCATTTGGTGAAGTACTTCAGCTCCATTTCTCTAAATTTATCGAACTTGATCTTTTTGACCCCCACCATTAATTTTTTTAAGGTTGTTTCTGAGGTTAGTCCCTCTCTAGCCCATCTCGCTTGAGTGCTTTTAATTACTGACTCCTCATTAGTTATCATTATTTTATATATCTTACCCACTAGACCCTTACTTGTCTTCCTCTTTTCTTTGTACAAGATTTCTGCGACTTCTTCTGAGTCCCCCTCCCTCTTTTGCCTCTCCTTTTTTATTGCATTATATAGACCGGTCGCCTTCAACCAGTACTGTTTCCCTACTGTCTCAATTATTGTTTGTAGTGGCTTAAGCCGGCCTCCTTCCCCATACATATCTCTTATTCTAGCAAACCCTTTTTCTTGGAGTAGTTTCCACCAATAGGGGTCGACAGATTCCCCATATACACTTTCCACTGGTGCCCACTCAGAGAGCTTGCTCAACCAGATTGGTTGCCATTTCTCCCATATTTTCAACGCTGTTCTCCTAGGTCCCACCGCTCTGCCGTATTCCTTCTTCACATTTCTTGTAAATATACCCAGCCTCCCAGCTCCTTCATTTAATTCATTTTCCAAACTAACCCATTTCTGCTCTATATCTTCTCCTATCTCTATCATTGACTTGACGTTAAAAGCTTCGTAATAGTCTGTTAGATTGGGTACACCCCACCCCAATACATTTTGCGGGTTATAAATGAACTTCTTTTGCATTCTGGGCTTTTTACTTCCAAAGATCCATTCCCTAATTATTCCATTCCATTTTTCTAACTGTTGTATACTTAATTCTACTGGGAGTGTTTGGAATAGATACATCATCTTAGAAATTAGGAACATCTTTACGGCTCTTATTTTGTTTGAGATGCTCAAATTTTTATTTGCCCATCTTTTCATGTCCTTACAGATCTTCTTCCAGACCATTTTGAAGTTCCCTTCCCCTGTTTTTTTCCAATTCTTCCTGATTTCGATCCCCAAATATTTTATTGACTTAGCTCCTGGGCCCATTTTTGTCATCTTTGCAATTTCTCTTCTCTCTGCTTTACTGACATTGAAGTACATAATTTCGGATTTGTCCATATTCACTCTTAGCCCTGAATATGCTTCAAAATCCTCCAATATAGTCCTTATTTCTCTAATCCCCTCTTTAGGGTTTAGCAGCGCAATCATTATATCATCTGCAAACAAATTGATCTTTAATTCCTCACTCCCAATATGGTATCCATCTATTCTGCCGCTATTTCTTATTCTTTCTGCTAGGACCTCAATTCCCATAATAAATATGTATGGGGAGAGGGGGCATCCTTGCCTTACTCCTCTCTGTATGCTAAACTCCCTTGAATGCCCTCCGTTAACCCTTACCACTGCTTTCCCTCCCTTATATACTTCTTGTATGGCACCCTTAAATTTTTCACCTATCCCATATTCATCCATTATTTTCCATATATATTCGTGAGAGAGCGTGTCGAAGGCCTTATATACATCCAACTTAAGGAGGGCAAACTTTTTTTTTTGGCCATGTTCTATTATGTTGAGAATGTTCCTAATTGGATGGCTTATGTTCCTTCCTCTCACAAAGCCATATTGATCCCCTTTAACTATTTTCGGTATCACCTCCTTTAGTCTATTTGCTAAAATTTTAAGAAAGATCTTATAGTCCTGATTAAGTAGACTAATCGGTCTGTATGAGCCGACCATTTCTGGATCCTTTTGAGGTTTGGGGATGACCACTATTTCTGCTTTCCTCCATGACTCTGGGGCTTGTTCTCCTTTCAATATCGCGTTAAACGTTATCTGGAGTTCTGGTGCTAAGACTTCTACCAGTTCTTTATAGAATTCTGCAGTAAACCCATCTAGTCCTGGGGATTTCCTTTTTTAATTTCTTAATTACCTCTTCTATTTCCTGTACTGTTATCTCCTTCCCTAGCTTCTGTCTGTCCTCTAATGTTATTGTGATCTGTATTCTTTCTTCAAATTTTGTCGTTTCTTTCTCTTTATATAAGTCCTGATAAAATCTTGCAAAGGCCTCCCTAATCTCCCTTGAACCTTGCATTACTGTGGAGCCTTCTCTTATGCACTTCACACTTTGTTTTTCTTTCCTAGCCCGTAGGTACTTTACCAATCTTTGGACTGACTTTATACTATTCCTCCGAAATTCATTTTTAATTAATGTCTCTTTTTCCCACAGAGTTATTGCATCTAACTGGTCCAAATCTCTTCTCAGTTCTCTAATTTGGGTCTGCCTTTGGGGGTTATAGCCTCTCGCTTGTTGTTGCTGGAGCACTCTCAACTCCTGAATCTTTTTTTGTCTATTTTGGTGCCACTCTTTTTTAATATTGATCTCCTTCCCAATACAAACTCCTCTAATCACTGCCTTCGCCGCATCCCACAAGGTATTACTAGTTACAGAATGCCTATTTTCTTTAAAGTATAGTTTGATTTGCTTCCTTATGTATTCCTTATCCTCTTTTTTTGCTATAACTAAGTTATTGTATCTCCAAGGTCTCTTGGTCCATTCTGTGCTCAAGCCCACCTCCAGGGTTATAGGGGCATGGTCTGAGATCCAGATTGGATGAGTTCGGACCCCTTTAACTGAGAGTGTTCTAGTTTCCTTAATTAACACAAAGTCTATACAAGAGTAGGTTCTATGCCTGTTAGAAAAGAAGGTGGGAGTAGATTTTTGACCACTAAGCTCATATACTTCCTTTAATCCCCATTTCTTTGTCAGATTTTTGCTATGCTTTGTGATGTCCATATTAAAGTCACCAGTTACTATTAGCTCTCCCTGCAAGAAGTTTTGGGTCTTTAGTATTACTTTGTTTAGGAACTTCTTTTGTCCTCTATTGGGTGCATATAAATTAAGGATTGTAAGATACGTATTGTTTATTTTGCCCTTCACTACTGCATACCTGCCTTCCTTGTCTGTCAGTTTGTCTATTACCTCTATGTTCAAATTTTTATTTGCTAATATTGCCACTCCTCTAGCCTTGTTGGTCCCTCTGGACTCACTCAAAGTCACCCACCCCAGGTTGTTAAACAGTGGCTTAGGGTCCCTTTTAGCTTTATGTGTTTCCTGTATGCATATTACATTGATACCCTCGTCTCTTGCCATCTTAGCTAGCCTATATCGTTTGAGATTTGAGGATAAGCCATTAACATTCAATGAGAGTAGTCTGATAGGTCTAGCCATATTCTTTGGAACATTTCGTGCCCCTCCCCCGCTGCTGAAGCATGTTGCCTATTCCCCTATTATTCCTCCATTCCCCTTCCCCTTCCCTTGTGTGAGAGAAATTCTTCTGGGGTTCCCCACCCCTTCTCTCCACATTCCAGAGATCCTGCATCCCCCTCCTCTCCCCGCACATTTCCCTTAAACCTTTATTCAATGTTAGGCCCAGCTTTAAATGTATACTTCCCTTTAATTGCTAGCTCCTCGGGAGTTGGCTCTTTGCCGCTTGGATCCATGTGGCCTTGAGACCTCCCTCTCGGCGTCTGAGTCACTGCCTTCGTCCATTCCACCTTCCTCACAGTTGCTAGAGTCCACTCCCAGTTCATCAAGCATCCTGACCGCCTCCATTGGATTCCTGGCTCTGTATCTCTTGCCTTCTCGAAATACAATCAAAGTTGTTGGGTACCCCCACGTAAAGTTTATACCTTCCTTAAACAGCTTTTGTGCGTAGGGTTTCAGCTGCCTCTTTTCCTGGAGCGTGCTTGGGCTGAAGTCATGGCTGACGTATGCTTTCTTGCCTCTAAAGTTCAGGTCTTTAGTCTTCCTGAGCGTTCTAAAAACCTCATCCTTTAATTTTTCTCTGGCAAATGCTATTATCACTTGTCTTGGCTCTCCTCCCCTCTGTTTCCTAAAGAGCCTGTGTGCCCGTTCTACCTCTGCCTCGTTCACGCTAGCGCCATTTTGTTTGAACCACTGGCATAGTTCAGATTCTAATTGTTTTGGGAGTATTTCCTCACTGATACCCGATATTATCATATTCCTCCTTCGCTGCCGGTCTGACTGCCTTGCTAAATTTTTCTCCAATTCCTTAATTTTTTCTTCATTAGCATCGGCTTTCTTCTTTGCTCCCTCAGCAATTTCTCTCACTATGCCTATCTCCTGTGCTATCTGCGTGGTGTCTTTTTTCACCGCTTCTATATCTCCAGAGATTTGTTTTTGGAATGCTGCTATCTGCTCTGATAGTTCCTTAATGCTCCGGGCCATAGTCACTCTGTTTACAGCTTCTGGCTGCTACCTTGTATTCCTAATAGTTTTGATTTGTAACTCTGGCGGCGTGCCTGGTTACCTTATCTCCAATTTGTTTTCTTTTTCTCCTATGTTTCCTCCTCCTAATCCTGACCTCGTTAGGAGCTTGTTCCTCTTCCTCCCGAGTAATTAATTACCTTTTTGTGTCCTTCTAGGCCATAAATCTTTTTAGTTTAGCGGAGAGAGTCTGAGGCACGGCTTCTGTTGCTAGCGCATGCGTGGATCTCTAGAATTTTCCCAGGTATTGATGTCAAACTGACAGGCCTGTGATTTCCTGGGTCCGTCTTTTTTCCTTTCTTCAAGATTGGGACAACATTCGCTCCAGTACTCCAAGAAATCTCAAAGATTAGAGCCAGTACTCCAAGAAATCTCAAAGATTAGAGCCAGTACTCCAAGAAATCTCAAAGATTAGAGCCAGAGGTCCTGAAATAACATCTGCAATTTCTTTTAGCACCCTGGGATGCAAGCCATCCGGCCCTGGAGATTTGAAAGTATTTAAGGCAGCTAGATGCTCTCTAACCATCTTCTTACTTACCCTGGACTGGCAGTTCCTCCTTCCTTCATATGTCCTGCATTCTTCAGTTTGTATACAGCTTGCCTTATGATTAAAGACTGACACAAAGTGAGAGTTAAGTAATTCTGCTTTGGCTTCATCCCTCATTGACCGTCTTCCCCTAGCAATAAGCTTACCCCATCCCTGTTCTTCTTTTTGCTCCAAACAAAGGCATAGAAACCTTTCTTGTTATTTTGAATATCCCTCGCAAGCCTCAGCCTCATCTGCGCTTTAGCCTTTCTGAGACCATCCCTACAGATTCGAGCCTGCTTCTTGTATTCACCTTCAATAATTTGTCTCTCCTTCCATTTCCTGTATATTTCCCTTTTTAATCTCAGCTCTTCAGAGCATTCCTTGTTCAGCCACCTTGGCTTCATTACCCATCTCCCATTTCTGTTTTGCTCTGGGACAGTTTGTGATTGTGCCTTAAGCACTTCTTTTTTCAGCATCTCCCATCCTTCCTGTGCAGATTTCCCTCTCAGCATTTCCAGCCACAGGATCCTACCTAATATTTCTCTGAGTTTTTTGAAATCAGCTTTCCTGAAGCTCAGGATACAAGTCCTACTATGTCCTGGTTTCACATCCTCCTCTATGTCAAATTCCAAGCAGACATGGTCACTATTCTCCAAGGATCCCACAATGTTCACCTCATCAACCAGTTCTTCCCCATTAGTCAAGATTAAATCTAGGATAGCAGATCCTCTGGTTCCCACCTCCACCTTCTGAGAGATGAAACTGTCCTCAAGACTATTCAAGAATCTGTGGGATGCCCCATGTCTTGCAGAGTTAGAGTTCCAGCAAATATCTGGATAGTTGAAATCTCCCATAACCACAACATCCTGTCTCTGTGAAAGTTTAGAAAGCTGATGTACAAATGCATCATCCAGTTCCTCTGGTTGGTTCGGAGGTCTGTAGTATACCCCGGCAACAATATCCCCTTCTTGCCCCCCTCACTCTATCCTTACCCACACACTTGCAAGAGGGTGACTCTCAAAATCCTAAATTTCAGTACAAATGTATTCATTCTTGACATATAGTGCCACCCCGCCTCCTTTTTTGTTTATTCTGTTCTGTTTGAACAAGATATATACTTCAATCGCTGTGCTCCATATATGAGACTCATCCCACCAAGTCTCAGTGATACCTATCAGATCATAATTAGTTTCCAATATTTGAAATTCAAGTTCATCCTAATTCCCATACTCTGTGCATTAGTATAAAGACATCTCAGATTACAGACATCCTTTCCTACTAAAGGTCCCTTCAAATTTACCTGAAAATTACTGAACTCACCTCTCTCCTGATCATTTATTCTCTGGTCACTCCCTTTCTCACACTTAGTGACCCATTTATGGATGCTGCACAACTTCAGGCTTTTCCCCCCCATCCCCGATGGCTTCAGTTTAAAGCTTCCTGATCAAGTTCACAGTCTTCCAGCAAAGACATTACTCCCATTCTTTGTAAGATGCACCCCATCCATCGCCAACAGTCTTTCATGTTGGAGGTACATACCATGGTCCAGGAAGCCAAATCCCTCTCGATGGCGCCATATATGTAATCAGCCATTCACCTCCAGTATCCTGTTCTCCCTTCCAGCTTCATGGCCCTCCACAAGTAAAATGGAGAACACCACCTGTGCCCCCAGATCTTTCACCTTCTTGCGCAGAGCCTTGTAGTCTTTGGAGATCTAGTCAAGGCTTCATTGGGCTGTAACATTTGTTCCCACATGGATCAGCAGGAGCGGGTAGCGATCAGAGGTTTTGACCAGTCTTGGAATTCTCTCAGTCACATCTTGGATACATGCTCCAGGAAGACAACAAACCTCTCGAGATTCCTTGTCTGATCTGCACACAACTTTTTCCGTCCCTCTCAGTAGGGAGTCACCAACCACCACTACTCACCTCTTCCTCCATGAGATAGCTTGGTCCCTTCTCTGCCTATGCGTTTGTGTGTCAGTCACATCCTTTCAATCTCAGAGTGTGCTATACTGATCTTCCACCATCAGAAGCGGCTGGTAGTGATTTTCCAGCTCCACTGTCTGTGTTTCCTGATCATCTTACTCCTCAAGGTCACATTCTTCCACTCACCCACCTGTTCCTTGGTACTTCCTTCCTCTTGCTTAGGATTTGCTAGCTCTTGCCGTTCTCTCAGGAGCCCCTCTTCCATCACATCTAAAACCCTTTCTCCCTCCTTGATGTTCTTCAGTGTACAGATTTGAGTTGCCTGCCCAGTTGGAATAATGAGACAGACAACAGTTTGTAAGTAAACAAGGGCCACTTTATTAACTATTTAACATAACATTGTGGCAAGGGACCAGCTAAGCGAGCATGGAACGGGCAAGGCAAGTGTCACTCCCCTGACCAACCTCCTTGCCCTTTTCTCGGGCGGGTCACCCAGCTCTGGTCTTGAGCCATTGGTCTGGCTCATAACCAGCAGCCCAGCGAACTGGTTGCCACCTAGGAGCGCCTACCCCTGAAGCCTTCCAACTTGCAGAGAGGAGCATACCCTAAGAGGTTCCCAGAGGAGGTGATCACCATTCCCCACCCTGGACCTTAGAAATCCGAGGGCAGTTCCTGATGACCCCCTGTTCCCTAATGGAAAAATGCTGTAAGGTGCTCATCAGTTCCAATTTCTTGCCTGCACCAACCTGCCACAGCCAAGACCAAGTCTCTGCTTTGGTCTTTGCTCCCCACTAAAAGCCCAAGGCTGACCTAATCCCTTGCCGCAAATCCTGCAAAACTAACCCATTGTCCTTGTCATATAGGTGCACCCCGTCAGCCCTATATGGGTCCTGGAACTCAACCACCCTCCATGGCCTTCCTCATCTGGTGGGTGGCTGTATGCCTTGAGGGGTCTCCCCAATTGTGCCATACCTGGCAGGGCAGAATAACCGACCCTACTATCCACACTACTGGGCCACCTTGATCTTCTCATCACAAGGTCAAGTCTCCACATATAACGCCAGGCCATGCCCTTCATGGCGAGTCAGAATAGTCAACCAGAGTATCTGCACTCTGGGCCACCTTGCTCTTATCATCGCAAGGTCAGTCTCCACTCAAAGCACCATGTCCTTGTCATTCATGGCAAGGCAGAATAGCCAGCCAAACTATCCGCAGGCCATCTTGCTCTTTTCATCACAAGGTCAGCCTCTACTCGTAGCACCATGGCCTTGTCCTTCATGGCGAAGCAGCATAGCCGACCAGACTATCTGCACTCTGGGCCATCTTGCTCTTATCATTGCAGGGTCTGCCTCAGCTCATAGCACAAGGGCCTTCACAGCCAGGGTGTCCTCCTGGCCCAGTGGGTGGCCCAAAGGACCATGCTGTGGCCGCTGACATTGACTCTTCATCTCGCCCTGCGGTCAACAGCACTTGAAAGAAAAATTTTGTTAATAACTTTAAACTTTGTAATTCCATTCTTCGAATGCTAGGCAAAAGCCCACCACTAGCTCAGTGATCCACAATGCCACCCCCCAAACTGGAGTGCAGTGACCAGACAAAAGTCTTGATCTGAACAAGGTTCCACTGACACCACGACACGGCAAGGGAACCCTAGCCCAGGGCAGCTACAGTGGAAGCAGCACTGAACCGAGAAGATCAAGCTCCAAACTTCAGCCTGGGAAAGGCCCAACTTGCCCAAAGCCTGAGTGCTAACCACTGCAAAGGGGGTACCTGATCAGAGAAGTTCCATCTGCAGGCTTAAAGTGGTAACCATCTTAATAACCTGAAGTGCAGCAAGACCCCAGGTTGCAAAAATTGACCCTTATTTCACTGCCAGATAAATGGATTGCCTCTGGTTCTCTAGAGCTCCCTTTCCCCAATACCTTCATAAAATTCTGTGGTATTCCACAACATCCACACAGCAATATTTGCATTTGCACAGCCATTGTGATCTACAAGGCACTGCCCAACATTCAGAGGGCTTATGTGTGCCCTGATCAAATGACATAACTTATTTACATTCCTGTGTAGCAAAGGAAACCCCCTCCCCTTAAAGGGATGTTAATTATCAAGTGATGTTATTTACCTCCAAGCCATGAAAAAAACTACAGCTGTGCATTTCCATGCAGTAAGTAAGTCTCTATTAAACAGACAAGACTCTTTTCCTTTGGATCTTCTGACAACCCAGTACCCTGAAAGATAGGAAACTGAGGCCTGTAATTGTCACTAGCTAAAGGTTATGTCAGAAGAGAGCATCTCTGATCTAGTCCCAGGTCCCCTGGATTGTCAAACTGTGGAAACAACACTGGAGGAGATCTGGATCAATTGTCTGAGTGCCTTGGCACTTTTAAAGAACTATTCCAACTATTGCAAGCAGACCTGAGCAGGGAGGCATCCATTGTTTTAAAGCCAAGGGACTGCTCCAATAAGGCATTTTGAAATGCTTCTTGGTATATGAAATGCTTCTTTAATAACCACTAAGAACCATCCTAGCCAGCTGGTGAGTTCGGCTTTAAAATGTGATGTTGCCAACTTACAATGTGGTGTCACTTTAAAAACCTGTATAATTTAAATTTTTGTTTGCTTGTTTGGTATTTATTTATTTTAAAAAACCTTACCCTGAAGAGTGCCCAGTACCTCTCATTTCTTAATAGAAACTGGGGTCCTATCCTAAAGACTGGGACACACACAGAGAATTGTGCATTGGCTCCATCTTACCATCCGATGTATACATATACGTGCAGGCTGTATGTCCACTCGCCATAAGGTGAAGATGGCTCCAGTGGTACCTATTTACCTAATGTAAGTCAGGCTGGGCTGCCAGGTCTAGAAGTAGTTTCATTCCTCCCAAGTGCATGGGCAGAACAGCCATTTGGCCTCCCAAGCCATGCTGATCCACTGATGGGTCCTGCTTAACCCTTGACCCACTGGAACCTCCCTGGGAGCCGCCTTCCTCATTTCCTATTGCTGTGGCGGCACTGCCGCATCCCAGCCGGCACCTCCCACAGCCTGTCATAACCAACCCCACTCGTCTAGGCCCTGGCCACTCATTGGACTTCCCCCTGAAGACAAATTCACTATTAAACCTGTGAAGAATGCTCATTGGACCAAACCAATGACATGTGACAATGTGCCATCTGTCAGATCTGAGATCACGCATCAGATTGAAAGCCACACTGTATCCCTGCTAAAACAGAAAACATAAGATACTAATAACATATTGCAATGGATATTATGAATCCTAACACACGACAAGTACTAACCCAATTTGCCCACTCAGTGAGCATTCACACTGTCAAAATCACATGTTGCTCATAAGGACTCCTTCACAGAAGGAAACCATTAGAAGTTCAGTTGTTTCCCATTCAGATTACACTTAAATTCACCCCCAACACACTAAGTGCCCAGTTGAGCTATCAAGTTTCAAGTAGCTGTTCCCATTGGCTACACTCCCACACCCAAAAAATCAGTTTCTATTCATAGTGTACAGTTAGATATCATTAAAGGCTAGTATAGTATTCAGAGAAGAAGAAGAGACTGGATTTATACCCCACCCTTCACTCAGAGTGGCTCACAACCTTCCTCCCTTCCTCTCCCTACAAAAAACACCCCATGAGGTAGGTGGGGCTGAGACAGCTCTGAGAGAACCGCTCCTGAGAGAACAGCTCCAAGAAAACTGTAACGGACCCAAGGGCACCCAGCTGGCTCCATGTAAAGGAAGGGGGACTGGTTCCCCAAACTAGAGTCCACTGCTCTTAACCACTACACTGGAAATATCCCTCTGCTTTAGGGCCAAATATAACAATATGAAGAACTGGCAATTTATGATATTATTCTCTGAATAAACCATAAAATTGCTGTTGAATAGAAATCGCTTCATGTCTTTCGTATAAAAGGGGTGAGACTCTCAGTTCAGAGCAATGGCCCCTTATGCACACTTGTCTCACTGCAGTTCCAGAGCAGCAAGCCCTCAACCCTGACTTCAAACTCTGCACCAGCCCCCTGCGCCAATCCCTGTCTCCTGGTGCATTTATTCTGCAGCCACAATTAGTATGCCTCATGTAGCAATATATTTTTAAAGGAAAAAACCTAGATTCCACTCCATGGAAACTGATCACTTATCTGTGGTGTATTACCGTCACTTATCTATGCTGTATTACTGAGAAGCCCCCTAGTTAAAAACCTGCTATGTTATGGACTGGCACCTCTGAAGACAGGAGTAAAATAAGAAGAGGAGATTGGATTCATACTCTGCCCCTCACTCGGAGTCCAGAGTGGTGCACAAACCCCTGTTCCCCTCCCCTCCCCACAACAAACACCCCATGAGGTAGGTGAGGCTGAGAGAGCTCCCCCAAGCACCACCCCTCCAAGGACAGCTCTCGCCAAAACTAAGGCTCACCCAAAGCCACCCAGCCGCTACAAGTGGAGGAGTGTGGAATCAAACCCAGCTCTCCCAGATCAGAGTCCTCACACCTAACTACTACACCCAACTGCACAGAGATAGGCGGCCAGTGCATTAACATAGGGTGATAGGGTCTCTTTTTCCTGTTCTCGCCGAAGAGGGCAACTGAAGTTTCCGTTCCTGGGGCCAAACCTGTGAGGAAACGATTTGTAATATCTGCGGAAGTTTTAAGAGATGCTCCAATGTGTTCAATGGAGCGGAGCATAGGACAGAGCTGTTGGGCATACCTTTAGGCCCGGTGGTTCATCGAGTGCTGTGCAGGGCATCGGAGAACATCTGAAGGTGGCGGTGGGGCTTGACAGCGGCGCAGAATGTAAATGGGAAGTGAGGGCTTAGCTGGTGACTACAGCAGGCCCGCTTGGGCGGCCAGCTCCTGGTACTGTGGCGGTGTTTTGGGCTCCGACAGGCTTCTCTCTATTAAAAAACAAACAACCCCCCCCAAAAAAAGAACACCTTTCCACATACTTGAGGGCTTTTAGGTGGCAAGGAGAGCTTTGGAAGGCCCTGGGTTTGTGGCGGCAGTTGGTAAGGCTGCCGGGGCCCCAGTTTCCTCCTTTTCCTTATACGCCCCCCCCAATGCAGCCTAAACTACTCTGACTAGCCTGATCTTACCAGGGTTTGGAAAGGTAAATAGGATCAAGTGTGGTTAGCACTTGGAGGGGAGACCCATCGGGTAGTGCTGGGACTGGTGTACCCCCTTTCCCCAAATTTCTTTAGGGGCAGCCATTTTATGAGGGGTTTATGGGTGGTTGAGGAGAAGGTGGGAAGCCGGGCAGCAACAGTAGTCACAACGCCTTGCGTCATGATGTGGGCAGGGGCGGAGCCAGCTAGGATAAACAGCCAGGCGTTGTGACTACTGTTGCTGCCCGGCTTCCCACCTTCTCCTCAAGCATTCTTATAAACTCTTACTTGCAGCATGTATAATGTATTTCTTTGAATAGACCCTTCATTATCCATCTCCCTAGGAGCAATGCTCTCTTCAACAGCCTTCAGCTCACATCAAAGGCTCAAGCCTCTAGTGAGGAGCAGCCTTTTGTTTCAAAAGGCCACTTCCTGCCAAGCACAGCACTGAGCAGCCCAGCACAATAGGGTGCAGAGCTTGCAATCAACAGCATTCCACAGCAACTCACTCAGCTTCCAACAACCCCCAAAACACAAACAGCCCCAATCAGAACTTAAACAGAACCTCTCTCTAGCAGGCTACAAATAACCCAACTCATTCTCAGCTTCCCACACAGCAGCTAGGAAGGCAAAGGGAGAAAGACAAAAACCCCTTACCTTCTAGCAGCGGCTCACCATGTGCTCTCCACTCCTTGCCTCAGCCCAGATGACTCAGCTCTGCCTCTGGCAAGGAGCAGCCTTTTGTTTTGGTGCTTTATGTGTTTTAGTTGTTCTTCACCGGCACCGCCATACCTCCCATACTCCCAGCCGCTATCTGTGGGATAAGCACATTCATTTAGGTTGGTGGCCCTCACTAGAGGGGTGGTTATCCAAGAGTCCCTTGTCTCCAGGCTGTATATATCAATGCCTCACTTTCCCTTGTGGTGGTGGTGGTGGTAGTGGTCCCCATTGTGATAGGGGTTTCATCTGCTGTAGTCACTGGCACGTTCCTGTTGTCATCATCAGTCATGGTGGGTATGAGTTCAGGAACAATAGGCATTCTAACACTGTGTCAGAGTCCCACAGCAATCAGTTCCCACCAACTTTCATTCAAAAGAGTAAAGTTTATTGAGTGCAGTAAAGGCAGGTCTTCTGTGCATACATTCTGTGTTAGAACTGATTGCAAGTGCACACAGTGGGGAGTTATACATAAATAAATGATGGAGCTAGGTCAATCAGGGAACAAGCAAAAGCCCACCTAACCTAACAGGTCTATGTTCTCAGGGAAAGCAGCAGCGAGGTACCAAGGTCACCAGCACAGGCTATACGATAAGATGAGTCAGGAAAAACGAAACTAAAGATTCCATTAGAGAGACCTACCATCCTCCACACACACCCCTCGACCAGCTATGGCAGCTGCTTAGCTGACAAGTATTTCCATACAATATCTTTTTGCTTTTTTAGAAGTCCACCACATATTGTAAAAAGTTCCATCTATGTCTTGACATTTCCAGCATTTTCCTTTGTCATTTTTATCTACTTTCTTGATATCCTTCAGAGACATATACCATCTGAAAAACATTTCACACCAATTTTCTCTTAATGCCTGACTGGCTGTGAACTTAAGTTCCTTTCCCCATAACTGTTCCCATTGATGCACAGGTATCTGTTCACTAAAATTCTGCATCCATTTACTAAGCAATCCTGAGCCATGCCCGTACTGCAGCAGCAGCCACGGCACAGGGGCACCACCATTAGTTGGCTCCCTAAGGGGCAAGTTACACTACAATGGAATGGGGGGGAAAGTGTAGCTGGCTGCTGGTGAGGCCATGTCCATGGTGATTCTTTTACAGTGTGGCCTTGAGGAGTAGTATCAAGGCAAGGGTGACATGAGGGGTTGAGCCAGTTTGGTGCAGTGGTTAAGTGCGCAGACTCTAATCTGGTAGAACCAGGTTTGATTCCCCACTCCTACACTTGCACCTGATGGATGACCTTGGGCAAGCCATAGTTCTGGCACAGCTGTTCTTGAAAAAGAGCAGTTTCTGTCAGAGATCTCTCAGCCCCACCTACCTCACAGGGTATCTGTTGTGGGGAGGGGAAGGGAAAAGGAATTTGTAAGCTGCTCTGAGACTCCTTTGGGGAGTGAAAGGAGGGTATAAATCCAATCTCTTCTTCTTCTTCTTCTTCTTCTTCTTCTTCTTCTTCTTCTTCTTCTTCTTCTTCTTCTTCTTCTTCTTCTTCTTCTTCTTCTTCTTCTTCTTCTTGATGGGAGCAGCCAGTCCTGGGACAGATGTTGAATTTCATAACTAATGGGCAGGGAAGAGCAGTTCAGGAGAGTGCCATTCTCCTCTCCCACCCCAACCCCCTGACAGAGACTCATAGTGATGACAGGCACAAGTTGTTCCTGCATGGCAGTATGTCCCATGACAAAGCCCCCCAAACCCCACCCACCCCCAAATACTTTGAGTTTTCCAGCTGCAGTGGCTCCCCCCCCCCATTGGCTCAGGAACCCCTGTGATCTCCTGGCCCATCCGTGCTACTTGCACAGATGCCTTCTCCCCTGGATGCCAGATTCTACTACACCCAGGGGCTGTCATTCCACTCTGCAGCCTCTAATTCCAGTCCCAGAGCACAGATTGTATTGCTAGGGTTTCCACTCTAGGGGCTGTCATTCCAGTCCCAGAGTAGTCTATCTGGGTCCAGAGACCATAATAGGAAATTCATTCCACATTTTTGTAGCAACTTTTTTTTTGTGCTGTGATGTATTTCAATGGAGTCCATGGAAGTCAATTGGCATTCCTGGCTCCCATTATCTCCAATAGGCCTTCAGTCCCCTCCCAGTGTTTCCAATAGGCAATCCAGTCATTCCTTTAAGTACAGCCCAGGAATGGAACCTGTGTCTCCCAGGTCCAGCCTCATGCTCAAACTGCCTCTGGCTCCTCCCCCTTCACACAGATGCCTGCAAGTTAAGCAAGGGAACCTATCAGTGTAGCTGGGTCCCTGCTGTGTATGGCAGATCACTACAACCAGTGGGACCTGTGCAACTCTCCCCAGCCACCCACAGCACCCTCTGAGACATAGCCTCAGGAAGCCTGCAGGGGGAGTAGCAGATGGGGTGGGGAGGGAGTTGGGCAGGAAAGGGTGTGGAGCTTCTGTCACATGGGTGGATGTGAACAAGATGCAATTTAAAAGGATAAGTGCTGAGTTCTACATCTCAGTAACAAAAATGAGGAACACGTATACTGGTTGGAGGATACACTTCTGAGTTCACACGTAGTGTGTGTGAACAAGTGTCAGACTTCTGGATGGAGTTACTCTCAACAACACTCTCTTTGGCAGTGATTTGTTTATTGATGAATAATCATATTCCAGGCTAGATCAGTAACGTGTCAGAACTGAGGTTCTGGCAGGAGAATCCAAAGATATAGACAGTTCAAACAAGCCCCCCCCCCCCTACAACCAATCACATGTCCTGGCCATCCCGTCTAGCATTCGCACTCACTACCCCCTCCCAACTGAAAATATATGTGTCCTTTATCTAGAATAGCGAACTGGCACAGTTTGGCTCAAGGTCGTTCCTAGGCAGGGAGGTATCTTGGAAAGAGTTACGATGCCAGTGATAGAGAGCAGTTCACACACTTAGCCATTCACCCCCTCCTCAGGATTTCCTCCTTACAATCATGGCAAACTAAAGACAGAGTTTGACAACAAGATCTTGGGGGTAGGAGTGGACTGAAAGTTAAATATGAGTAGCCAGTGTGATGCAGTGACAAAAAAGGCTAATGCAATCTTGGGGTGTATCAACAGAGGCATAACATCCAAATCGCGAGATGCCATCATCCTGCTGTACACTGCATTGGTCAGGCCATAGCTCGAGTATTGTGTGCAGTTCTGGATGTGGACAGACTGGAGCGGGTACAGAGGAGAGTGATGAGGATGATCAGGGGCCTGGAGACCAAGTCCTATGAGGAAAGCCTGAGGGATTTGGGAATGTTTAGTCTGGAGAAGAGAAGGTTGAAGGGGGACATGATTGGTCTCTTGAAGTATTTGAAGGGCTGTCACTTAGAGGAGGGCAGGGAGCAGAAGATAGGACTCACAATAAGGGGCTTAAATTAAGGGTGGGAAGGTACCTGCTGGATATTAGGAAGAACTTTTTACAGTCAGAGTTGTGCCACAGTGGAATCAGCTGCCTAGGGAAGTGGTGGGCTCCCCCTCCCTGGCAGTCTTCAGGCAGCATCTGGACAAACACTTGCCAGGGCTGCTCTAGGCTGATCCTGCATTGAGCAGGGGTTGGACTAGAGGGTTTGTATGACCTCTTCCAACTCTGTAATTCTATGTAGCAGAAACCAAGCAGTAGAGACACACTGTGACACAACATAGACTTTATTGCCCTGGAATCTGCCCACTTCCACCCTGAGGATGGAGGATTCCCAGCATGGTTCATGCCTAGGAGCATGGCATCAGAAGTGGAACTTGGAAAGGCTTGCCGGGAACGATGCTCAGCTTCAAGAAGAGGGCTGGAACAGTGGACTGTGGCATATGCGTGAGAGGGGGAGAACTTGCCACACTCACAGACCTCTCTGTTGAATCTCCACCTACAAGATAGTAAAACAGAGCCAGGGCAGCCAGGTGTCTCAGCCATGGATGTCCTGACAGAGTCTACAAATGCTGCTCGCCATGACCCCCACCCCTTGAGGCACATGATGGAACCAGCCAACTCACACACGCCTGTCCTGTGTTGAAGTGCTCCCGGATGGCTTGCGATCCAACTGCTGCAGCCGCTGCAGCTCAAGCCTCTGATACTGCAAGGGAATGAGTTGAAGGGAGGTTTGCCAAGCTGTTTCACCCCATGCAGCAGAGCAGCTGCAAGACCCCCCAGTCACAGACATTCCGTGTCCTCTGCCAAGGATGGGAACCAGGCAAGTGATGGAGCAGTTCTCCCCCAGATCTCTCAGGACACTTCCTGGGGATCTTTTCCCGTGGCATGTCAGGGGCACGGTGCTGCAAGGCCATGGCTTCTGCCACCCCCACACAAACCCAATGCAGGGGTTGCGTGCAGGAGGTACTGTCATGGCCTCCAGCCTCAAGCAAGGGGAGGAGGGGGAGCTGGCTCATTATCTTTGCTCCCTCTTATCTGTCAGTGCATCATTCCCCCTTTGGGTCAAACCTCCCACAGTGGGTACCTGTTAGGGTTCTGAAATGAGAGATGTCAGCCACAGAGTACAGACTTTGCTCTCACTGTTGGTTGTCAGTGCCAACTGCTTGCCCTGTAGTGCCAAGTGCCCAAAGTGCTGTGCCGCTTGCTCTAACTCTGAGACAGAGTCCCGTGCCACGTGCCCTAACTACTGAGTGGCAAGGTGTTTTGGAGGAAGTTTTGGCAGAATGGGGGCTGCGATTGGGTGCTCAGGAGGGGGCTGGGCTGCTGTGGGGAGGGAGGTGATTGGCCAAGCCTGTAGTCAGTATCCTGAGGTCCTCCAGGCTTAATGGGTGGGGATGCAGCAGCAGAGGATGGCTTCATTTTCACCTTCAGTGGGTGCATGTGGGCTATGCCATCTTTTTTGTTGATGTAACTTTCTGCCTCTGGCAGGGGTCATCCCAAGGCTGAAGGGCTCAGGAATCTGGCCACACCCTCAGCACTGTCCACAACCATGCCGGTGGAAGGGCTTACCCCTCAGTAGTTCCGATGGATGGCCTATGCCTCCTGTTTTCAGCCTCCTGCCTGATTGCTCTGTTTATCAAGCATTTTTTCCACTTGTCCTTTTTTTGTTTCTAACTGAAGTAATAACATATATCCAACATAAGTGATCTTTATGTTTTGTAATCAGTTGTTCAAATTTTGTTCTCTCTCTTAGTGCTCCACCTTCTGTGTTAATAAGCTTCTTATTAGAGAAGACTTAGAGGGGACATGATTGCAGTCTTCAAATATTTGAAGGGCTGTCCTGTAGAAGCTGGAGCAGATCTATTCTCTCTTGCCCCAGATTGCAAGACTAGATCTAATGGGTGGAAATTACAAGAGAGTTGTTACCGGCTAAATATCAGGACAACTTCCTAACTGTAAGAGTGGCTGAGCAGTAGAACAGTCTGCCTGGGGAGGTGGTGGATGCTCCTTCCCTGGACATTTTCAGGCAGAGGCTGGATGACCATCTTTTGGGTATGTTGTAGGGCTATCTTTCAGCTATGTTCCTGCATAGTGCAGGGGGTTGGACTAGATGACCTGCAAAGGTCCCTTCCAACTCTAACATTCTATGATTCTATGCTTCTTTAGTCTTGAAGCTGATTGGTAATATAATAACCATTGAGTATAATTGAATATCAGTTCCTTCATCTTTAATATCTTGCCATGACTTAAGTTTTGCCTGGGTGTTTACCATGTTGCCATATGCTAAGAAATCACTTTTATCTTTCATATTCTTATTATGAAAAGCTTCTATTGGAGACAAAAGCAGAGAATTTGAAGGACTCAGTACATTCTGATGTGCAAACCATATTCTCAAAAGTCCTTCTTTAATTGCTTGACTCTTTTCTTGTGCTATAATCATTTTAGTTGATCTTTTTAAAACCACAAATAATTGTGTAAACTCTCATCTTGGTCTGCTGATTCTAGTTTTCCTGTTATTTGTTTTGGATTTTTGACCCAATCCATGATCCAGACCAGACCTGCCACTTGGTAATATACGTTTGGAACTGCTAACCCTCCTCTCTTTTACTCATCTTGTAGTATTTTAAAACTTATTCTTGGTTTCTTGCAATTCCAAATAAATTTGTTTATACATATTTGCCACTCTGTCAATATTTTTTCATATATATGTAGCATTTGAAATAAGTAATTTAATTTAATTTTGGCCACACAATTATTTTGATTGCTGAACTTCTACCCAGTCACAAAATTTTAATTATTACCATCTGGTAATTCTTGCTTGTATTGATTGTATCAATTTATATATATATATATATATATATATATATATATATATATATATATATATATATATATATATATATATATACAACTTTGTTCAGTCACAATTATCCCAAGGTATTTGATAGATCCAGTGGCTATGGTACATTCAGTGATCTTTATGATATCATCTTCCTCTGGTTGCATTAAAAATTTCATTATCATTTCCATCTTCTTCCTATTGGTTTTATAACCTGAAAGGGATCCAAATTCTTCAGTATGTTCCATCACATACTGGAACAATTTTTATGGATCCAAAACAGTTAGAATCACTTTTCATTTTAAATTCTATATTATCCACTTTTATTCCTTTGATCCTTGTATCTTTAATCCTTGTATCTAATCTTTGTAGCAAAAATCTCTATCGCTAGGATGAATAATAGAGGTGACAATGGGCAGCCTTGGCATGTTCCTTTTTCAATCAAAATTCTTTCTTTTAATTTTTTGTGTATTAAAATGTTTGCTTGTTGGTTCAAGCTTGTATCCAGTTCCAGAATTCTGTGCCTCAGCCCATATTTTGAAGTACCTTCAATAGAAAAGGCCATGTTATGTTGTCAAACACTTTCTCTGCATCCAAGAATAAAAATGCTGCTTCCTTTTTTTCTTATTCACAAATTCAATTACATCAATTATAAATCGTGATTTATCTTTCATGTACTTCTTTGGCACAAAGCCTACTTGATCAGTGTGCATTAAATTTAGAATGTATTTTCTTAATCTTTCTGCCTTTATTGTAGCAAAACTCTTATAATCTACATTCCATAGAGAGATAGGTCTACATGATTGTGGTAACATTGCATCACTACATTCTTTGTATATTAGTGTTATACATGCCTCTTACCATGTTAGAAGTACTTTCTTTCCTTCTTTTATTTTATTCATAACTTTTTGTAATGGTATCATTAAAACATCTCCAAAGGGTTATAATACATTGTTGTTAGGCCATCTGGGCTGGGTTCTTTATCCTTTTTCATATTTTTTATTGTCTGGGAAACTTCTGATTGAAGATTTTTTTGTGTTCTGGTGTGAACTTTATGGTCAGAATATCTTTTAAATATTCTCTTAGAATCACAGAACTGAAAGGGGCCATTTAGGCCATCTAGTCCAATCCCCTGCTCATATTTCATTTTCTGAGACAGACTTCTTCTTGTACAATCCTGAAAGAACATTAATACATTGTTCTTGTATTTCTTTTTTTTTTTTTGCATAAATAATTTGATCCCCTTTCTTTATGGATGTTATTAGTATTTTTTTATTTCTCCTTCCTAAGACAATATACCTGTCAGGTTTGGACCCTTACCAGGGGCTGTTTGTTTCTGTACCACGATGAAGAACTGCGTATTGATGTCCTATGCTGTTGAGGCCTATTTTTGCTTCTGTAACCCTTGTCTGCTTAGCCCCTTTGCTAGTCCTGTTTTTTCTCTTTTTCTCTTATCTGTCCTCCCTGACATTCCTAAGCGGGGGGGGGGAGTGTGTGAATGCTTGTATAGTGTGAGGTTGAGGCACCGCTTGTAATTTTCCCTAAGCTACCCGCACATGGTTCACAGGTCCCAGCTGGATCCGTGGCCTTGGGAGACAGGAGTCTTGAGATATAGCTAGTTAGGTCGTATACTCTTTCATGATCTGTAGAAGAAGAAGAAGAAGAAGAGATTGGATTTATACCCCGCCCTTTACTACCCAAAGGTGTCTCAGAGCAGCTTACAAACTCCTTTCCCTTCCCCTCCCCACAACAGACACCCTGTGAGGTAGGTAGGGCTGAGAGAGCCCTTGACAGAAACTGCTCTTTTTTCAAGAACAGCTCTTATCAGAACTAAAGCTTGCCCAAGGTCATCCAGCTAGGTGCAAGTGGAGGAGTGGGGAATCAAACCCGGTTCTCCCAGATTAGAGTCCGCGCACTTAACCACATAGTAGCCTGAATGTTGATGGCATGTGATTGTTGGGCAGACCTGATGTTTCAAATTCTGTGCGTGTTTTATTGCTTGCCAGTACTGGCAAAGGTGTTCATCTGACCAGCAGCCATATTCTACCAATAATCCTGATTAAGGACTATTGAGTACATAGTAGTTACTGCAGGACCTGACAGATTGCCAGAACTGTTCACTTCTACCTGAAAAACCTTCTCTTTCCTGATGATGGGGAATGGAGAAGGAGGCTCAGAGATAGATCCAGGTACCTGCACCAGCACCGGGGCACCTGGAGCTGCTCTTCTACCTTTAAGCGAAAGGGGTGACAAGAGCATGGAAGTGGACTCTGAATATATACTCCCACCAACCCCTGAACCCTGGGGGCTATCTGAGGAGTTGGAGACCACCGTGGAAGGAGAAGATGTTGAGGGACCGGCTGAGGACTCAGCCAACCTGCCCACTCAGGAGCATGACCTGGTGAGACCCCCAAATGACCTCACAGGCACATAGGACAATGTACCCTATTCAGCCCCTCCAATTTCTGGCGGGAGGTGAGGTGTTTGAAAGAACTGGTGAGACAATTGAACAGACATAAGAACATAAGAACATAAGAGAAGCCAATGTTGAATCAGGCCAATGGCCCATCTAGTCTAACACTCTGTCACACAGCGGCCAAAATATACCAGTTGCCATCAGGAGGTTCAGCAGTGGGGCCAGGGCACCAGAAGCCCTCCCACTGCTGCCCCCTCCAGCACCAAGAATAGAGGGCATCACCTGCCCCAGACTGAGAGTTCCCATCTGTACCCTGTGGCTAATAGCCACTGGTGGACTTCTGCTCCATATGTTTATCTAATTCCCTCTTGAAACTGTCCATGCTTGCAGCTGCCACGACCTCCTGTGTCAGTGAATTCCATACGTTAATCACTCTTTGGGTGAAGAAGTATTTCCTTTTATCTGTTCTAACCCAACTGCTCAGCAATTTCATAGAGTGCCCACGAATTCTTGTATTGTGAGAAAGGGAGAAAAGTACTTCTTTCTCAACCTGCTCAATCCCATTCATAATCTTATAAACCTCGATCATGTCACCTCTCAGCCGTTGTTTCTCCAAGCTAAAGAGCCCCAAGCGTTTTAACCTTTCTTCATAGGGAAGGTGTTCCAACCCTTTTATCATTCTAGTTGCCCTTCTCTGCACTTTTTCCAATGCTATAATATCCTTTTTGAGATGTGGTGACCAGAACTGTACACAGACAACTACCACAAGGGATTCAAGAACTAGCAGGGCAAGAGGGGGGTGGAGGTACCCGAAAGGAGGGAAGTCCCGAGATGTGGCGAGACCCCCTTGCCAGTGAAGGCCACTGGATGTGCTAGAAACCCTGTTGGACAGAGGTCCTGGGCAGTTGTGGTTCCTTGGATTCAATGGGGAAGATTTTGCAAATTTTACAAATAGATGGTAAGTTAAAAATAATAATAATTACAACTACAAACAATTAAATAGATGGATGTAGATTTAATATATGCTTTTCTTTTCATATAAATTCAAGGATTTATTCCTAGTATAAGCTTGACTGAGATTCAAGAATCATCAAGAATCACTTGTGTGAATACCAAAAAAGGAACAAACTATAAATGTATGTTTATACTGTTACTGTTATTCAGTTCATTGTATTGCAGTCTATGCAATAAGGCTACTAAAAGTATTTTCTCTTAGCATTGAAGATACTTCTGAGGAAGTCCATGCATGAAACGAAGTTCATCCCGGGGTCTTTGTTAGTTGTTGTAATACTTATTTGCATACTGCCTTTGATGTACTGTTAAGTGAGTTACGTGATTGTTAATTGCTAGTTGCATAGTGGTCGTAGTTGTTTTGATAAATTTGTTTGCACTCGGCCTTTGATGTATTGTTAAGTGAGCTACTCGGTTGTTAATTCATGCCATTGTACTTTCTGTATGTATATCATTATATGTTATCACAGTAATTATTGTGTTGAAATTTATTGTTAGCGACTTCCCCAGTGTTATCTGGTTGTTTTCTGTTGTCTGACTGGGAGGTCCTTTTTTGTTGATGAGTTGGAATGTCCTTGCAGGGCTTGCTGTTCTTTAGGCTGTTAATGGCAATTTCCAGAGTCCAGGGCCCTCTCACGTTCAGCCAACTGATGTTCTTCACTGGTGGTGGTGGCTCCCAAAAGCCTGGTAGAAGAGCTCTGTTTTACAGGCCCTGTGGAAATGTAAGAGGTCCCGCAGGGCTCTGATCTCCTCTGGGAGCTCATTCCACCAGGAAGGGGCCACCACTGAAAAGGCCCTGGCCCTGGTCATTGACAGCCTAGCCTCCTTAAGACCCAGAAAGGCCAGCTGATTTAGGGCCCCTGACCACAGAGCTCTCTGGGGAACATGTGAGGAAAGGCAGTCCCTTAGGTATGTAGGTCCCTGACCATGTAGGGCTTTAAAGGTGAGAACCAGCACCTTGAAATGAATCTGGCATGCTATTGGCAGCCACTGCAATGTCTTCAGTATGTGCTCCCACCCAGAGAGCCCCAACAAAATCTTGGCTGTGGCATTTTGCACCAGCTGCAGCTTCTGGATTTGAGACAAGGGCAGCCCCATGTAGAGGGCATTGCATTTTAAAAAAGAACATAGGAACATAAGAGAAGCCAATGTTGAATCAGGCCAATGGCCCATCTAGTCCAACACTCTGTCACACAGCAGCCAAAATATACCAGGTGCCATCAGGAGGTCCAGCAGTGGGGCCAGGACACTAGAAACCTTCCCACTGCTGCGCCCTCCAGTACCAAGAATAGAGTGCATCACCTGCCCCAGACTGAGAGTTCCCATCTATACCCTGTGGCTAATAGCCACTGATGGACTTCTGCTCCATATGTTTATCTAATTCCCTCTTGAAACTGTCCATGCTTGTAGCTGCCACCACCTCCTGTGGCAGTGAATTCCATATGTTAATCACTCTTTGGGTGAAGAAGTATTTCCTTTTATATGTTCTAACCCGACTGCTCAGCAATTTCATAGAGTGCCCACGAGTTCTTGTATTGTGAGAAAGGGAGAAAAGTACTTCTTTCTCAACCTGCTCAATCCCATTCATAATCTTATAAACCTCGATCATGTCACCCCTCAGCCATCATTTCTCCAAGCTAAAGAGCCCCAAGCGTTTTAACCTTTCTTTATAGGGAAGGTGTTCCAACCCTTTTATCAGTCTAGTTGCCCTTCTCTGCACTTTTTCCAATGCTATAATATCCTTCTTGAGATGTGGCAACCAGAACTGTACACAGTATTCCAAATGAGGTTGCACCAATGATTTATACAGGGGCATGATGATACTGGCTGATATGTTTTCAATTCCCTTCCTAATAATCCCCAGCATAGCGTTGGCCTTCTTTATTGCAGTTACACACTGTCCAGACATTTCATTGAGTTATCTACTACGACTCCAAGATATCTCTTGGTCCGTCTCTGCCAGTTCAGACCCCATCATCGTGTATTTATATTTAGAATTTTTGGCTCCAATGTGCATCACTTTGCACTTGGCCACATTGAACCCCATTTGCCACGTTGACGCCCACTCACCCATCCTCGACAGATCCCTTTGGAGTGCCTCACAATCCTCCTTGGTTTTCACCACCCTGAACAACTTTGTGTCATCTGCAAATTTAGCCACTTCACTGCTTACTCCCAATTCCAAATTCTTAATAAACAAGTTAAAAAGCATCGGACCGAGTACCGATCCCTGTGGTACACCCCGGGCTTACCAACCTCCACTGAGAAAGTTTCCCATTTATACTCACTCTCTGTTTCCTATTTATAAGCCAGTTTTTGATCCACAAGAGAACTTGTCCTTTTATCCCATGACTATTGAGCTTACTTAAGATCCTTTGATGAGGAACTGTATCAAAAGCTTTCTGGAAGTCAAGGTAAATAATATCTATTGGGTCCCCCTTGTCCACATGTTCGTTCACTCCCTCAAAAATCACTAACAGGTTAGTGAGACAAGATCTTCCCTTACAGAACCCATGCTGAGTCTGCCTCAATAGTTTTTGTTCATCAATGTGCCTACTAATTCTTTCCTTAATAACAGTTTCCACCAACTTACCCAGTATTGATGTCAGACTGACTTGCCTGTAATTTCTCAGATCTCCCCTGGAGCCCTTTTTAAAGACGGGAGTGACATTAGCTACCTTCCAGTCCTCAGGAATGGAGGCAGACTTTAAAGAAAAATTACATATTTTTGTCAGGAGATCCACAAGTTCACATTTGAGTTCTTTCAGAACTCTCGGATGAATGCCATCCTGGCCTGGTGATTTATTAGTTTTTAAATTGTCCATCAGTCGGAGGACTTCCTCTCTTGTCACCTCAATCTGATTCAGGTCTTTCAAACCCCCTCCCGAAATCGGTGCTTCTGGAGTGGGCAAGCACTTCTCCTCTTCCACAGTGAAGACAGAGGCAAAAAATGCATTCAGCTTCTCAGCCATTTCCCTATCATCCTTCACTATTCCTTTTACCCCTTGGTCATCCAAGGGCCCCACTGCCTCCCTGGCTGGCTTCCTACTTCTAATGTATTTGAAGAAAGTTTTATTGTTGGCCTTTATGTTTTTTGCGATATGCTCCTCATATTCCCTTTTTGCTTGCCTGATCACAGACTTGCATTTTATTCGCCATAGTCTGTGTTCCCTTTTATCAACCTCACTGAGACTAGCTTTCCACCACTTAAAGGATTCCTTCTTACTTTTTACAGCTTCCATTACTTTATTTGTTAACCATGCAGGCTTTTTTCTATACCTATTTGTGCCTTTCCTAAACTACGGTATATATTTTTTCTGAGCTTCTAGGATTGTCTTTTTAAATAGTCTCCAAGCTTCCCCAATGGTTTTGACCTTCTCCACTCTTCCTTTCAATTTCTTCCTCACATGTCCCCTCATTCCAGTGGTTAAAAGTGGTTGTGTCAGTCTTTTTGGGCAACTCCCTATCTGTACAAATGTTAAACTCAATGACATTATGGTCACTGTTCCCAAGCAGTGCAATCACTTTTACATCTCTCACCAGGTCTTGGGTGTTAGGTAAAGGTAAAGGTTCCCTTGCTCGAAAGCCAGTCGAATCCGACTCTACGATTGCGGTGCTCATCTCCGTTTCAAAGCCGAAGAGCCAGCGCTGTCCGAAGACGTTTCCGTGGTCATGTGGCTGGCATGACTAAACACCCAAGGTGCACGGAACACTGTTACCTTCCCACCGAAGTGGTACCTATTTATCTACTTGCAATTTCTTGCTTTCGAACTGCTAGGTTGGCAGGAGCTGGAACTAGAGATGGGAGCTCACTCCATCTTGCGGCACCTGGGTCTTGAACTGCTGAACTACTGACCTTCCACAACCTGCAGTTCAGCGTCTTAACCACTTGAGCCTTAGGACCAAATCCAGGATTGCCTCTGCCCTGGTAGGATCTGTGACCATCTGTTCCATAACGCAGTCTTTGAGAGTGTCTCAAAACTCAATCTCTTTTTCCCGACTAGAACTCATATTGACCCAATCAATGTGTGGGTAGTTAAAGTCGCCTATTATGACACAGTTATTCCATCTAGCCGCTATCTTTAACTCATTCATCATTTTATAATCCTCCTCTACCTTTTGATCTGGTGGGCGATAACAAACTTCCACTGTTAAGCCTTCTTTTGGACTCACTTTTTCAACCCATAGCATTTCCAGAAGTGAATCCAATTTTCTTACCCTCTCAGTCTTACTGGACTGTATACCCTCTCTGACATACAGAGCCACCCCACCTCCAACCCTTCCCCTCCTATCCTTCCGATATAATATACAACCAGGAATCACCGTATCCCACTGATTTTCCTCATCCCACCAAGTTTCTGAAATACCCACAGTGTCTATTTCCTCCCCAACACCAAGCATTCCAACTCCCCGATTTTACCTCAGAGACTTCTAGCATTTGTGTGTAAACACTTATAGTTTCCCACGCTTGTTAGGCCCACAGCCTTCCTCTTGCTGCCTTTAGACCTTGCCAGGCAGCTCCTATAATTAGCCACAGTCTCAGTGGACAATTAAAATCCATTTACTTATACAAAAGTAATAGCTACCCCTTCATGTCTTTGAGATGAGCCATCCTGAACCAGAGACTTTTCATCTCCTGTCAGCTTTCCCCCGTTATTCAGTTTAAAAACTGCTCTGCCACCTTTTTGATTTTGAGTGCCAGCAGCCTGGTTCCTTCTCAGGACAAGTGGAGACTGTCCCTTTTGTACAGCTCCCTCTTGTCCCAAAAAGCATCCCAGTGCCTAACAAACTTGAACCCTTCCCCCCTACACCATTGTCTCATCCACGCATTGAGACTCCTGATCTATGCCTGTCTCTCTGGCCCTGCGCGTGGAACAGGTAGCACTTCCGAGAAGGCTACCTTGGAGGTCCTGGCCTTGATTTTCCTGCCCAGCAGCCTAAATTTCTCCTCCAGGACCTCATGACTGCATTTCCCCACATTGTTGGTGCCGACGTGCACCACGACCACTGGCTCCTCCCCAGCACTATTTACCAGCCTATCTAAAACACACCTAATGTTCACTACCTTTGCACCAGGCAGGCAAGTCACCATACGGTCAGTACATGGGTTCACCACCCAGCTGTCTACCTGCCTAAGGATCGAATCACCAACTACCAAGAGCCCCCTCCCACCCTTCCCTGAGACCGTTCCTTGGTACGAAAGGATACCCGTTCACCAGCTGAAGAAGAGATCCCTTCTGAGGGCACATTCCCCTTATCCTCAGCATGGTGCCCCATTTCCCCTTGACCCTCATGCTCCCTGGCAGCAGCTGGGCTGCCAGATCCAGAGTGGGACATATCTAACAAGTCCCCAAGAGTCTTCTCCGTGCACCTAACTGACTGTCTCTGCTTCTCCAGGTCAGCTACCTTGGCCTCAAGGGAGCAAACTCACTTCCTGAGAACCAGGAGCTCCTTGCACTGAGCACACACCCAAGACTTCTGACCAGTGGGCAGATAGTCATGCATGTGACACTCCATGCAAAACACTGGATAGCCCCCAACCCCCTGCTGGCATTCTGGCTTCATAATTGTTTTTAAACAAATACTTTTGTATAACCCCGCTTTTAAAACCCTTTGTATTTATATGGTTACTGTTGTAGAAGTCTACTTACCTTACTGGGAACCCAAGGAGCCGAGGTCCCTGGGTTTCTGGCTCTTCCTGGGCATCTTATGGAGCCTGTAGGCTAAGAGCCACAGGCAAAGAGCCTCACCCTTTGGCTCTCACCCTTCGGCTTGTGTGAGAGGCTTGTGCCTCTTGCAAGCTTCCTGCCTTAAATAGAAGCGTCCCCCAGGAAAGGGTGTGACCAGCAGCTATTCAAATTCCCCCAGGCACTTTATTACAGGCAAACAATGACCCTTTCACACCCTAACTCCAGCAGCCAGGAGTCTGTGACAACTCACCCACACACTCCCAAATACAATCCCCCACACAGTACCTTCTCAGCTAAAGCACCTCAGCTGAAAGCAAAAAAATAAAAAAAACCACTCACCCCTCTGGCAGCTCTAACACCTTGCTCCTTCTCAGAGCTCAGCTGGTTTTCTTATGTGTGAAGCAAACCAATATATCTCGACATAACTTGTTCTTAACTGCAAATCTTAAATTCACTCTGAATATCTGATCAGTGTCGGGAAAACCTCCTTGTATCTTCAAAAGATCTTGAAGCAGTTCATGAAATCACTCTTCCAAGTTTTGTTTCCCAAAATCTCATATGCCTCTGGAGTGCATGTTATTGGACCTACATTGGGTTTCCAAAATTTCAGTTCTTTTTTCTGCTTTCTCAGTCCAAAAATCTTGTCTTTCTAGATGCATCATTTAATTTTTGTTTCTTTTTAATACTTACATTTCTTGTGTTTGGTCTTGTAGTTTTGCATTAATTTCTGACAGTTCAACCAATAATTCTTGACATGCTTCTTGAATGTTCTTTTTTATTCTTTCCTTGGATTCTTGAAAATTCTTTTGGATATTCTGAATTTTCTTCTGAGTTCTTCCCTCAGACTGTTGAATATTCTTCTGGATACTCTGAATATTCTTCTGAGTTCTTTCCTCAAATTGTTGCATTTGATTCACCAATATTGGTGCTAGTTTTTGCATTAGTTCTTCAATTTGGGAGTCTTTATCAGTTTCTTCTATTTTCCTTTTCTCTTTCAGGCATGTTCCAGTTGCCATTAGCCTTTCTCTCTGCTGTTTCTAAAAATGTTATACAAATTTTCCATTATACTGTTTCCATAAACTTTTTTCTATACAGAGTTTACAACTATCACATTTAATATTGTATAAGTAATCGAATTATAATGAATATCTATTATAATGTGATAAATATGTCATAAAAGAGATAGTGGCAGAGCAACCCTGAGTTACACACATGCCAGAGTGGTCGGTCACTGTGTAATTCAGGTGGCACAAGTCAGTTCCCAAGGGGGCAAGTTATGCCACATTTGAATGGAAGGAAAATGCTCCCCATGGGCCACTGCATGCGTAAGCAGTTGTGGAACTATAGGATATCCCTAAGCATAGGTTTTAGGCAAGGATGGGGGTGTGCTGAGCAGGAGGGGTTTGGATGGGCAAACTCGTGGGGCCAGTGCAGACAATGGTCAAAGGGGAAGGAACAGCATAGACCAGAGGGTGGGAGGTGGCCTCAGGATGTACACGGCACATGGAATGGCCCATCATGATTGCACCATGGGGGGATGGAAGGGGGCAGGAATCCTTCCTGGCCAACATGTCAGATAAGCGTCTGGTGCTCCATGAGGGGTACAATTTATTTAAAAGGGACAGACAAATAAGGAAGGGCAGAGGAGTTGCATTACATGTAAAGGAGGTATATACTTGTGAGTAAATCTGAGCATAAAAGTCCAGTTGAGAGTCTCTGGGTAAAAATAAAACAAGTAATAGTGATATTATTGTGGGGGTCTGCTATAGACCACCAAGCCAGGCAGGATTTGGATGAGACACTCCTAGAGCAGATTACAATGTTGTCAAAGAGATGGGACACAGTGGTTATGGGAGATTTCAATTATCCGGATATCTTTCGGAAGACCAACTCTTAGAATACACGGGAGGCCATTAGGCATGAAGAAGACAATCCAGGGCTATGAATAACTCAAGACACGTGGGGGGGGGGGGAGGAACCTGTGGAAGTGAGAGAATGGTCACAACTGCCATGGCGTGGTGCTCTTTGAAGGGAGTGGCCATTTCCCTTTGGCCTAGTCAGCAATGGCAGAAGAGGTTACAGAAGAAACCAGAAGCTCAATGTTCACTCCTGGTGCTACCAACCTCCAGGTGAGGCCTGGAGATCTCCTGGAATGACAACTGATCTCCAGCTGGTCAGCCGTGTTGATCTGAAGTGGAAGAACAAATCCAGAGTCCAGTGGGGGCACCTTTAAGACCAACAGAAGTTTATACGAGGTATGAGCTTTTATGTGCAAGGCACACTTTTTCAAATACATTGGAATGGCAGATGAGGTTCTAAACTTATAGACAGGGATTTAACAGCAAATTAATATGTAACATGATGACGTTTAAGTTATGCCAAGTGAAAAACTAAATAACAAGTTAAGGTTATAAGGTCAACAGTTGTAAAGCAATAAATATGTCACAATAGTAGATAAATGGTTAAAGGTGTTTTTTCTAATTGTGGGAAGTAACAATCTTAATTATCTCCTTTGAGGTGTAGAAGGTGCGTGAAGGACACTTTGAGCTGGATGTAATGTTGTTAGCAGACATCCATTCAGTATTCTAATATACTATTCTGAAAAAGAAATACACTAAAATACAGAAGATCCTCCTTGTTGAGAATACATATGTGAGGACTGAATGAGTTAGCATATGTAATGGGATAAGAAACCAATATCCCTTTTGAGTCCCGGGGAGGTTTTTGTTCCAAGTGTTGTAATAACGTGTAATTCAGCAGTTTCCCTTTCCGTTCTGTTCCTGAAGTTCCTTTGTAATAAAACAGCTACTTTGAGGTCATGCATTGAATGTCCTGGAAGGCTGCAGTGTTCTCCTGCAGGTTTCTCAGTCTTGTGATTCCTGATGTCGGATTTGTGTCCACTTATCCTCTGGCGCTGGGTTTGTCCTGTTTGTCCTGTGCAGAGAACCGAAGGGCATTGTTGTTGGCATTTAATGGCATGGACAGTGTTAGAAGATGAGCAAGTGAATGAGCCTCTGATGGTGTAGTTGATGCTGTTGGGTCCAGTGGCTGTGTTGTCTGGGTGCATGTGGCAGCAAAGTTGGCATCTGGATTTATTGCAAGCTCTCATCCCAGTGTCCATGTTCAAACGAGATTTTGCATTATTGTGGACGAGGAGTTGTTTGGGACAAGAGGTTCTTTGTATACAAGAAAAGATTTGCCCTGCAGTACTTGGGAAAGAGAACTGTCATTATCCGGTAGAGGTTGTAAGTCATTAGTGATGCATTTTACTGTTTTGAGCTGAGAGCTGTATGTGACCACTAGTGGTGTTCTGTTATTGTCTCTTTTGGGCCTGTCTTCTAACAGGTTTTCTTGGGGTATCATTCTGGCTTTGTTAATCTGCTTCCTGACTTCATCAGGTAGATAGTTTAGTAGCAGGAACTCCTTTGCATATTAGGCGACCACACCCTAATGTAGCCAATCCTCCAAGAGCTTACAGTGCTCTTCTTACAGGGGCAACTGTAAGCTCTTGGAGGATTGGCTACATTAGGGGTGTGTCACCTAATATGCAAAGGAGTTCCTGCTACAAAAAGAGCCCTGGTTTAGCCCCCACAAGAATACTTCCTGCTAATGCAAATGTTGCTGTCCTAGCTCTGTGTTTTTTGTGTGTATGCTTGATTTTATATTTGTATGCTTGAGAATCCTTAAGTAAAAGAAATCTCTGCTTTAGTAATCTAGCCTCAGTATCTATTCCTGGGGTCTGGGAATCCAAACTCTGGTATATAGGACCAGGTTATGGTCCTACAATTAATGCCAATTGCCATTTAATAATTCATAATCCCCCATATTTATTAATAAAATAAGGCAATTTGGCTCATACGTGAAAAACTCCAAGTGATGCTGAAAATAGCAGCAGCCCCCAGAAACTGTCCCTCATGGCACAATACAGCAGCCCGATTAACGCTCATGGGGTGGGGTGAATGAAGGCAGAGGTGCGCTTTCCTTTGCTCCTTGCCTCTTCTGCTCCCCACCCAGTTCTTTGCATGATGTGGGTTTCTAGGCACTTGGGGGAAGGGGGCAGGCTTGGATTCTACCAGCTGCCATTCTGCTTGCTTCAGTCTTTAGCAAAACTGTGAAAATCCATCTGTGTCATTGTTCTATTGGTATAATTTGTAAGGGGCTTATTTCCCTTAATTGAGCTGATTCTGGTAATTTGCAACTGCCATTTCAGACCATTGTTTGTTTGCATTCCCCAGTTGCTCATTCATTTGGTACACTAATTAAGTAATTTCCCATGTAACTCAGCCTAGCCCAATCCCTTTCCTTGAAGAAGTGTCAGGCCTGGACTGGTCTGGCCGGGGCAGAATCTTCTGGCATTTAGACTCTGTGTTTTTGTCACGGCTGTACAGGTAACACCAAATGGGGTTGCTGCCAGCTCATCCCCGGCTCTAGAGCCACTGGAACCTACTATTGGGTGGGGTCATCATCTTTCCTTTTTAAAAACAAATAATTCTCTTATACACAGATTCGCAAGAGTCAGAAAATGAGGGGTTGCAGTGTTCCTTTGGAAAATCCTTCATCTGGAGACTGTTGAGTTCTGTCCACCTAGGAGGGTTTGGGTATTTTAGCCAGTCAAAACAGCTGCATCCAAAAGACATGTTTGAGGAAAGGCCAAATAAATGGGTTATATTTAGTTTAAAGCAAAAGAAAATCAAGTGTGGATGACTTTCAAATATTTACATACCTTAAGGAAATCTGTCTTGGATCAGCACCCTGTTTATAGTAGGATATTAGATAGAATGCATTCTGTCCAACTGCACGGTTCAACAACCTCCACATTATCTCATTTCTTAAGTAACAGAATTTGTCTTTCCAACCTGGGAGACAGAGGTGAGAACTTTGAGCACACAGAAATGGTTTCTGCAGTGAAAGCTAAGACTGGGGTGGACTCACAGAAGGAAGCACACACTGCACTTCCAAACAGCCAGAGCCACACATAACATGGGGGATTCACAGCCCAGAGAGCTAGTGGCCTGAGGAGGGACACAGATCCATTCTGCTGCAAGGCTCATCCTAGAATCAAAGAATCCCAGAGTTGGAAGGGGCCCTACAGGCCATCTAGTCCAAACCCCTGCTCAGTGCAGGATCAGCCTAGAGCATCCCTGACAAGGGTTTGTCAGGCCTCTGTGCATGAATATATGTGGCTTGCTGGTTCCAATAAAAAACTGCTTAGCTGCTATTGGAGATTGGTGTCTCAAAGAGGCAGCTTGAAAATATAGTCATTAGATCTGTGGGTTCAAGAAGCAGGCATCTGATGCACAAACTGATGTACAGCTAAAGCAATTGTAGAGAAAATACATGGAGGCTAGCCTGGGTGGCCCTCCCTATTTGGTGGAACCATGACCGGAAAAACAGTCGCTAGGGATGTTTGCCTCAGTAGAAGCTGGCATGCAAACAGACAGCCTGCCCTCCCTGCAGTGCCGCTGTGGAGGGCAGGAGTCATGGACCAAGGATTCACCCAGGCTCCTCAGTATTCAGTAGGTAAGGGACAGGACTGGTTCCTGGTGTAGGAAAGTAAATAGGATAACAATAAACAGATGAGTACATGAAAGAATGCCATTCTTTTATTTGTTGCTCTTGAGCCAGCAAGGATTCCACTAGTCACTGCGGACTCAGTGGGCTGCACAAAGATAGCAGCTGAGCTACCAGAGCTGCTGGTGCAATGGTGCATTGCCGTTGAATGGACCCAGCTGGGCTGCCTGGAAGGGGGAAGGGCCAGAGGAACTGAGGCTCTTATCCCTGGGGAGAGATCCATCAAAACCAGTGGAAATGAAACCCAATGTAATCAGATGTATAATAAAAATTATGGAAGTACTGAAAATAATAGCAAAAAAAAATTTTCCCTTTCCTAATACGTGTGTGTGGGTTTTTTGGATCAGGACCTTAATTAGGGTCATTCCTGTGAGGATTACCGCCCTGCTTTTAGCTGCACCCTTTTTATAATAGTAATTATTTATACTTCTACTTGGTTATTCCCGTAACTAATGAGCAAATCTTTCCATCTGCTTAGCTCACATCGTCCCTGGCAGCATTCGGATGAGATGATTTTGTTAAATTCTTTGATGAAAATTAGTAGGGCCAGCATACCAGCACACCTCTGGGCATAGCAGCCTAGTAAAACAGGCTTTTCAATTAACCATATGGATAAAGCCATGGACAGTCCGTAACCATGGTGATGTGGAGCAAATCCCAGAGGAGCTCCAGCCAGCTGGAATATTTGTTTGATGGCAGAGCTTCAGAACTGGCATTTAATGGTCTTCAGCTCTATTCATGGAAACAATTACATGCTCCATTTTCAATGTAGTCATCTGAACAATGGATTAAATTAAAACAATTTAGTAGGCAGCTTCTTATGGATGTGGGCCATGGTCTACCCAGTGGAGTCATATTTCTCTAATGTAGCAACCCCCTCCTCTGATTACTGCATATAGTTGGTAACTTCCCCATCAGTCTTTCCATGTTTTTGGTTAGTTATTGTTATGGACTTAGACCTGGCTAGAGGTCCATAGGAATACTTTTCCTATACATTTATTGAAGCTGGTTGGGGACAAAAGCCTATTTGTACCCCTGCCTGTCCCTACAAACTCCCTTCTCAATGTTCCATTTAAAGCTATCTGCAGCTCAAGGGAGGAAGGATGCACAATTCAGAACTTCTTTCTTTTAATAACCATTGTTATTAATATTAATATTGCCTGAAGATTTATCACATTTGATGTTTGACAAGTTGGGGGAGGAGGAATTGGAGGGATTAAGAAGAAGAAATGAGGTTGCCAATTTTGCAAATGACATCATTCAGTGTGTTAAAAACATGAGTGGATTGCAAGGAGCTCTGTTTGGCGGGCTGAGTGGGCATATTGATTGGCTAAGGGGCATTTGGGGGATTTCCTATTCTTAGTATATTGTCGGGACTGATATCGGGGAGTCAGTTCCGACATGAAAGTTGTCTATGCTTTGATCCTTTCTTTCTCCTAATAAACAAATCTTGCTGCTACAGGGGTGTGGGTGGGACTGATTGCCTTCCAGGACTTGACAGAATACTGCATACGGTTCTGGTTGCTGCATCGGAAAAAAATTATATTGAAGAGTTGAGAAAAGGGCAGAAAACGAGACCCCAAATTATTGCAGGATTGGAGTGCTTCCATATGTGGCAAGGCTAAAACATCTGTTAGTCGCCTTGATTTATTAATAAAGATGGGGAATTTGAATATATTAAGTGGCAATTGGCAAATAGGGAAAAATAACCTTTGTATACAGGTGTCCCGCTTTTAGTCCAATTACCCAGAAATAAATGCAGAGACCAAATCTTAAAGAATTGGTTTCTTTACTGAGAAGTTTTCACAAGCATACAATAAATTCAAACACACACACAATTACACAGATCTAAGAAATATGAACGGAAATGTACAGCGACATTCACATTAGCAGGAGTTTGTTGGCTGGGCAATACTGACCTGTCCAGACATGATGAAGCGATCCTTACAGTGGAAAAATAGGGGAGACTATAAGGGGAAAAGGATTGTATTCTGAACTGGCAGAACAAGTGGAGAGAGTTTGGGCAGCGCTTACACCGAGAGCTAGCAAGATAGGATGGGGTTAGGTATAGAGAATGAGAGAGAGAGAGCATGGCAAATCCTGCTCTTTTTATACATTATTTATACTTGGGGGTGGGCTTCACTGGCCACTTCCCTTGTCACGTCCTCAGGAAGTTGCTTAGGCAAAAACTAGTTGCAGGAGGATGGTGGGGCTTAATGGTTGGGCAATATTGATTCCATTACTAGTAACAGTGGCACCTTTAGAGGACAATAGCAGAAACAGCCAGAGTTGTTAGTCTTGATGGCCCAATGATCACTCTGGCTGATGGGCTTGGCAGGTACATGTCAGTCGGCTAATCCCTTTATGCAAGTAGATCTTTTGTCATACTGGGCAGCATACATGCAGTCAGGGGTCTTTTCATAGAAAAACAGCTGTAGAAGCTCATTAGCATATGGTATGCTAATAAGCTACTAGGCTATTAGCATATGCCACGCCCTCTGACATCACTGGAAGTGATGTCAGAAGGGGAAGCAAAAGGGGGGGAGGCATCTTCAAAAGCCTCCCCTTTTCTTCCCCAGCTGGCCTGGGTGGGGGAGTTAAGAGAGAAGGGGTTTAAAGTTTAAACCCCTTCTCACTAGAGTTGGGCCACAGAAGGAGGAAAGAGGGAAGGAAAGAGAGTAGAGAGAAGGAAAGAGGGAAAGAAAGAGAAGGAAAGGAGGAGGGAAAGAAAGAGAGGGAAGAAGGAGAGAAACAGGGAAAGGAGGAAAAAAGAGAAGAGAAGAAGGAGGGAAAGAGGAAAAGAGGAAAAGGAGAGAAGGAAAGAAGGGAATGAAAGAAATGTGGCGACAATTCGGCCTCATTATATCCTATGGGCCATTGAAGTCAATGGTGAAAACGTAGGGTATATTCTGGGGGCTGGAGGGGAGGGGGTTTGAGGGAGAGGCTCCAAACTCACAGGGTAGCTTATTGAGCCTCTCCCCAAGATACCCAACAAGTTTCAAGAACACTGGATTAGGGGGTCCAATTCTATGGGCCCCCAAAGAGGTTGCCCCCATTCCCTCCATTGTTCTCTATGGTGGGAAAAAGTAACTTTTTTCCCATGGTGCTGTTAGTAGCTCTGGGGGGGAGGGGGTTTGAGGTAGAGGCTCCAAACTTCCAGGGTAGCTTCAGGAGCCTCTCCCCACATACACCCCCACGCCTCAAAGCAATTGGACCAATGGGCCTAATTCTATGGGTGCCCAAACAGGTTACCCCCATTACCTCCATTGTTTCCAATGGGGATACCCAGCCAGCAGCACTTAAGGCAGGCATGCAGAAAATGGCAACTGCAATAATAAGAGGAGGACACTTTCCCTATGAAGAAAGGTTATCACGTCTGGGGATCTTAGCTTTGAGAAACAATGATTGAGGGGTGACAAGAGAAGAGGTTTACAAGACTATGCATGGGATAGAGCAGGTAGAGAAAGAAGTACTTTTCACCCTTTCTCACAAGACAAGAACTCATGGGCACTCAATGAAATTGCTGAGCAGTCAAGTTAGAAGTTAGAACAGATGAAACATTTTTTGGTTCTTACAGGTTTACAACTTTAAAAAGTTCTGCTGGTTGCTGTTGCTTGGTGGGGAGGGGGTTGGTTTGTTTTTTTCCTGTCTACTCCAGCCTCCATACATTTGTCAAATTCCATCTGGAAGCTGTTCATGCCAGCCACCACCACCATCACCACCACCACCTCCTGTAGCAGTGAATTCCATGTGTTAATCACTATTTGGGTGAAGAAGTACATCCTTTCATCTGCAGTTGCCCTTTTCTGCACTTTTCCCAGTGCTATAAATATTCTTTCTGAGGTGTGTGTGGTGTGAGTGGTCCAATTAGGTTGCATGATCAATTTATACATGTATAAATGTTGTTCCTTTTGGTCTTTTGGGGTTTCTGTGTGGCACTGTGGAATGCTTGCACTGCCACAGTGCCACTTGTTCTGGAGTGTGCCACTTGTTTGCATGGCAAACAAGCATCTCCCAAGACAGTTCACTTTCCTTGAGATTCTCTGGGAGAGTCTGACTGCTGAGTGGCTGCATCACTTCCGGTGATGTCAGGGGGCGTGGCATATGCTAATAGCCTAATAGCTCATTAGCATACCATATGCAAATGAGCTCCTGCAGCTCTTTTTCTATGAAAAGACCCCTGCAAATCGCTGATTAAAATTGAGCCTCTCATTAAACAACAACTTCAAGTGCAGTTTGCATATAAATGGTCTTCTTCGCCATGGAGATGTCTAGGGATTCAGATCTCTCCTGATTTAAAAGATTTAATCACCTGCAATTTGCAAGCAATCTCACATCAAGCCAAGAACCAAATGAAACAATGGGATGCATTGGGGCTCACCTGGGCCGACAGAATTAACATTATCAAGAGTTTCATTCTACCAAAATTTCTATTTGTGTTCAGAGCGCTACTGGTCCATATACCCAGAAAAGACTTATTACTTTGGCAAAAAACCCTTCAAAAATTCTTCTGGGGCTATAAGAAGCCCAGGATTAAAAACTCAACCCTGAAACACTCAGCTAAATCAGGAGGCTTGGACTTTCCAGATCTCTCCTTATATTATGAGGCCTCACATCTGTCCTCTATAGTAAGAATTTTAATTTCGGATGACCCTCCTAAGTGGCAGGACATAGAGAACATAAGAACATAAGAACATAAGAGAAGCCAATGTTGAATCAGGCCAATGGCCCATCTAGTCCAACACTCTGTCACACAGCGGCCAAAAATACCAGGTGCCATCAGGAGGTCCAGCAGTGGGGCCAGGACACTAGAAGCCCTCCCACTGCTGCCCCCTCCAGCACCAAGAATAGAGTGCATCACCTGCCCCAGACTCAGAGTTCCCATCTGTACCCTGTGGCTAATAGCCACTGATGGACTTCTGCCCCATATATTTATCTAATTCCCTCTTGAAACTGTCCATGCTTGTAGCTGCCACCACCTCCTGTGGCAGTGAATTCCATATGTTAATCACTCTTTGGGTGAAGAAGTACTTCCTTTTATCTGTTCTAACCCAACTGCTCAGCAATTTCATGGAGTGCCCACGAGTTCTTGTATTGTGAGAAAGGGAGAAAAGTACTTCTTTCTCAACCTGCTCAATCCCATTCATAATCTTATAAACCTCGATCATGTCACCCCTCAGCCGTCGTTTCTCCAAGCTAAAGAGCCCCAGGCATTTTAACCTTACTTCATAGGGAAGGTGTTCCAACCCTTTTATCATTCTAGTTGCCCTTCTCTGCACTTTTTCCAATGCTATAATATCCTTCTTGAGATGTGGCGATCAGAACTGTACACAGTATTCCAAATGAGGTTGCACCAATGATTTATATAGGGGCATTGTGATACTGGCTGATTTGTTTTCAATTCCCTTCCTAATAATCCCCAGCATAGCATTGGCCTTTTTTATTGCAGTTACACACTGTCTAGACATTTCCATTGAGTTATCTACTATGACTCCAAGATCTCTCTCTTGGTCAGTCTCTGCCAGTTCAGACCCCATCATCGTGTATTTATATTTAGGATTTTTGGCTCCAATGTGCATCACTTTGCACTTGGCCACATTGAACCCCATTTGCCACGTTGATGCCCACTCACCCATCCTCGACAGATCCCTTTGGAGTGCCTCACAATCCTCCTTGGTTTTCACCACGCTGAACAACTTCGTGTCATCTGCAAATTTAGCCACTTCACTGCTTACTCCCAATTCCAAATCGTTAATAAACAAGTTAAAAAGCATCGGACCGAGTACTGATCCCTGTGGTACCCCACTGCTTACCACCCTGCACTGAGGATCCAGCTGCCTATCTGACCACATGAATTTGCACATGCCCATTGAACACACAATGAGTGCTCCATCACGTAACAACTTCTGTGGACGAGAATGGTCTGCAGGGCCTGGGATCCTCATTCCTGCAGGACTACTTCTCTCGCTGTGTACTGATAGGATGGTCTGTCAGAGAAGCCTTGTATACATTATGTGATTGCAGAAACATTGCCCCACATAGATGGGGCTGATGCATGCTCCCACCCTGACATAAATGCAGGGAATGTCCTGTGTAGAGGGCTAGAGAGAACACCTAGACAGTATCAACCATACTGTGTCCAAGTAAGTCTGGCTGTAGACGGGTTTGATCTATTTGACAGGAGCTGACTTCACATTGCACCATTTCCCAGGGAAGGCAAACTCGCTGGCTGATGCCCTGTCTCGCCTTCCGCAACACAACAGCAAGAGGGAGGTGGTCAGAGACTCGGTGTTCACACCCTCGCAACTGGGAGGGTTGGTGATGACTTGTAGCAAAGCCAGGACCCCGCCTCCACTCCCCCTCGCTTCCCCCTGGGAGCTGAGGTTCACGTCAGAACTGTCCGAGGCCGACCGCGCCTCCCTAGCAAAGGAGGATGGGTTGGCGAGTGTCAGGTATCCCTGCCATAAGGGTGATGGGGGGAGATGAGACGGTAATTGATGTATCTGTGTTTCTCGTTTGGAATGTGGGGAGGTGACGAGGTTGCCTGGGAGACCGGGCCATATCTCACCTCTTTGTTGTTCAGTCGCACAGTCGAGTCCGACTCTTCGCGACCCCATGGACCAGATTACGCCAGGCCCTCCTGTCTTCCGCTGCCCGCTGAAGTTTGCTCAATTTCATGTTCGTTGCATCGATGACACTGTCTAACCATCTCATTCTTTGCCGTCCCCTTCTTCTTTGACCTTCAATCTTTCCCAGCATCAGGTTCTTCTCCAGGGAGTGCTCCCTTCTCATTGGGTGGCCAAAGTATTTGAGCTTCAGCTTCAGGATCTGGCCTTCCAGGGAACAGTCAGGGTTGATTTCTTTTAGGATTGACTGATTTGATCTCCTTGCAGTCCAAGGGACTCTCAAGAGTCTTCTCCAGCACCATAGTTCAAAAGAATCTATTCTTTGGCGCTCGGCCTTCCTTATATTCCAACTCTCACAGCCATACATTACTACGGGGAATACCATTGCTTTGACCATGCGGACTTTTGTTGGCAAGGTGATGTCTCTGCTTTTTATCATGCTGTTTAGGTTTGCCATCGCTTTCCTCCCAAGGAGCAGGCGTCTTTTAATATCATGGCTGCAGTCACCATCTGCAGTGATCTGGGATCCTAGGAACGTGAAGTCTGTCACTACTTCTACGACTTCCCCTTCTATTTGCCAAGGAGTGATGGGCCCAGATGCCATGATCTTAGTTTTTTGATGTTGAGCTTCAAGCCCACTTTTGCACTCTCCTCTTTCACCCTGAGCAAAAGGATCTTTAGGTCCTCTTCACTTTCTGCCATCAGAGTGGTATCGTCTGCATATCTGAGGTTATTGATCTTTTCCCCAGCAATCTTAACTCCAGCTTGTGATTCATCCAGGCCAGCATGTCGCATGATGTACTCTGCATATAAATTAAATAAGCAAGGTGACAATATACATCCTTGTCGTACTCCTTTTCCTATGCTAAACCAATCAGTTGTTCCATATCCGGTTCTAACTGTTGCTTCTTGACCCTTATACAGGTTTCTCAGGAGACATATGAGGTGGTCTGGTACTCCCATCTCTTTAAGAACCTGCCATAATTTATTGTGATCCACACAATCAAAGGCTTTAGCATAGTCAATGAAGCAGAAGTAGATGTTTTTCTGGTACTCTCTTGCTTTCTCCATAATCCAGCGAATGTTGGCAATTTGATCTCTAGTTCCTCTACCTCTTCGAAACCCAGCTTGTACTTCTGGCAGTTCTCTATCCACGTACTGTTGGAGCCTAGCTTGTAGGATTTTGAGCATGACCTTGCTAGCGTGTGAAATGAGTGCAATTGTGCGATAGTTTGAACATTCCTTGACGTTGCCCTTCTTTGGGATTGGAATGTAAACTGACCTTTTCCAATCCTGTGGCCACTGTTGTGTTTTCCAAATTTGTTGGCAAATTGAGTGCAGCACTTTAACAGTATCTTCTTTTAAGACTTTGAATAACTCAGCTGGGATACCATCACCTCCACTAGCTTTGTTGTTAGTAATGCTTTCTAAGGCCCATTTAACTTCGCTTTCCAGGATGTCTGGCTCAAGGTCAGTGATTATGCCATCGTGGTTGTCAAGGACATCGAGGTCCTTCTTGTATAGTTCTTCTGTGTATTCTTGCCATCTTTTCCTAATCTCTTCTGCTTCTGTTAGGTCCCTACCGTTTTTGTCCTTTATCATGGCCAGCTTTGCATGGAATGTTCCCTTGATTTCTCCAATTTTCTTGAAGAGATCTCTAGTCCTTCCCAATCTATTGTTTTCCTCTATTACTTTGCATTGTTCATTCAGGAAAGCCTCCTTATCTCTCCTTGCTGTTCTCTGGAAATCTGCATTCAGTTGGGCAAATCTTTCCTTTTCCCCGTTGCCTTTAGCTTTCCTTCTTTCCTCTGCTATGTTTAAAGCCTCATCAGACAGCCACTTTGCTTTTTTGCATTTCTTTTTCTTTGGGATGGCGGTGAGTGCTGCCTCCTTTACAATGTCACGGACCTCTGTCCATAGTTCTTCAGGCACTCTGTCTATCAAATCTAGTCCCTTAAACCTATTCTTCACCTCTACTGTATATTCATCGGGGATGCGATCTAGGTCAAATCTGAATGGCCTTGTGGTTTTCCCAACTTTCTTCAATTTAAGTCTGAATTTTGCAATGAGTAGCTCATGATCTGAGCCACAGTCAGCTCCAGGTCTTGTTTTTACTGACTGGATAGAGCTTCTCCATCTTTGACTGCAAATTATATAGTCAATCTGATTTCGGTGTTGCCCATCTGGTGATGTCCATGTGTAGAGACGCCTCTTAGGTTGTTGGAAAAGGGTGTTTGCTATGACCAGCGTGTTCTCTTGACAAAACTCTGTTAGCCTTTGCCCTGCTTCATTTTGTTCTCCAAGGCCAAACTTGTCTGTTATTCCGGTTACCTTTCGATTTCCTACTTTAGCATTCCAGTCCCCTATGATGATGAGGACATCATTTTTTGGTGTTAGTTCTACGAGCTGTTGTAGGTCTTCGTAGAACTTGTCCACTTCAGCCTCTTCTGCAGCAGTGGTTGGGGCATAGACTTGGATTATTGTGATATTGAATGGTTTGCCTTGGATTCGGACCGAGATCATTCTGTCATTTTTGAGATTGTATCCCAATACTGCCTTTCTCACTCTCTTGTTGACTATAAAGGCCACACCATTTTTTCTACGGGATTCCTGGCCACAGTAGTAGATATAATGGTCTTCTGAGTTAAATTCGCCCATTCCTGTCCACTTTAGTTCACTGATTCCCAAGATGTCGATGTTCATTCTTGCCATCTCATTTTTGACCACGTCAAGCTTACCTTGATTCATAGATCTTACATTCCAGGTTCCTATGCAGTATTGTTCTTTGCAGCATCGAACTTTCCTTTCACCGTCAGACACATCCACAACTGAGCGTCCTTTCGGCTTTGGCCCAGCCGCTTCACTCTTTCTGGGGTTACTCGTACTTGCCCTCTGCTCTTCCCCAGTAGCATATTGGACACCTTCCGACCTGAAGGGCTCATCTTCCGGCGTCATATCTTTTAGCCTTTTGTTACTGTCCATGGGGTTTTCTTGGCAAAGATACTGGAGTGGGTTGCCATTTCCTTCTCTAGGGGGATCACGCTTGGTCTGAGTTCTCTGCTGTGGCCTGTCCGTCCTGGGTGGCCCTCCATGGCATAGCCCACAGCCTCATCGAACCACGCAAGCCCCCTCGCCACGACAAGGCAGTGATCCATGAGGGAGTATCTCACCTCACACAGGCCTAAATGGCCTTGGAGCCAGGCTGTTCGTCTCCTTTCGCTTTCTAAAGACAACAGCTAGGCTTGGGAACTTTCAGGTGGTGGGAATGTAATAATTTAGTGCCTCATAGCTTTCCCACGCGCGGGCTGGCCATCTATTGGTAGAGGTGTGGGGGCTCTTCCCCCCCTTAGAGTATAACCCCAATGCTTCATGTATTCAAGTTATTCTTAACAATGCTTCTGTTCTAGTGACCTAGTATTGCATTCTAATAAATACTATCCTTGTTTCAATGAATAAGGCCTGGTGTTTCACTGACTAACTGAGGACTCTGACAGTTTGTTAGGAATCACTTTTAGTCGGGACTGGTCAGAAACCCGTTGCCCACAAAATGAGCGACAGTGAAGAAGACACTCTCCCATCAAAGACCCACTGGAGGACCAGAAACCGGAGGATAAGAAACCTCCCGTGACGACGGTGCCAATCACCACAGCAGTCGTGCCCTTGGAAGTCCCGGGTACATATGTGCCGGTGACGTGGGGCTTGGAATACGACTTAGGGGGGCCCTACGGGGAACCTTACGGAGCGGCGTATGGCGGAGTAACCACCCGACCCAAGCAGCGATGGGACTGGGTGAAGCCGCTCGCTGAGACACATGAGACGTGGTTCTTCACCCCGCGAGCGTCGGTGAGAGAGAGCCAGTTCGAGAGATTGGTTCACCGGCTGAGCACGGCAGAAGGGGCGGAAGACCCGCACAGGGAGTCGAGAGACGTGGAAGCCGGAGATGAAGTGGCGACCCGAGCCAAGATCGCCTATTCCGCTTGCTAGACGAATCCCTCTCCCGCATACCCAAGATGATCTCGGACGGCATCCGAGAGGAAATGGACAGGAGGCAGAGAGAGGCACCTCCTGATCAGCAACCCCCTGATCAAAGGATCGTGCCGGCAGGGCCGCCTGGGGGTGTCCCTGGGCAACCGGGGGCACCCCTGGACCCACTGCAGGGGCCGCTGGCACCGCGACCGCAACGACCCTGGGGGTTCCTCCCACCGAACTCCTTGACGCGGACTTTGACGGGACCCCAGAGAAGTTCTCATTTTTCCTGGTGAGAGCCAAAAAGTTCATCGAGAACTGGGACACCTGTTCCAGAGCGAGGACCGCATGGTGGACGCGATCGCATCGCACCTGAAGGAGGCGGCGGCAGACTGGTATGTAGCCCTGCACCAAGCAGACGGGTGGGAGTTGCGGGAAATCGACGCCTTTATGTGGGTCATGAAAGAGCAGTTCGAGGATGTCAACGCGAACAAGACCGCCCGCGCTTTCAAGCAAGGTTCCAAATCCGTGAGGGAGTATACTGTGGAGTTCCGGAGGCAAGCCGCGAAAGTCCGGGGATGGCCTGATGGAGTCCTGGCAGAACAATACCGCCTGGGGCTCAACTCAGAGATCCGCTGTACCATGATGCGTGGACACAACCCGGAAACGTTGATGGGCTGGATGCAGGAGGCGATAGCCACGGAAACCCGCCTGAAAACCATCTGACTAGATGACGCGGCGGCGTTGGGGAAGGGAGCCCCATCGGGACCAAACCTGGCACCCAGGGGGAAGACCCAACCGATGACTCCCCGACCCAAAGATGGCATGCGGGAGATCCGGATGAAGCAAGGGCTATGTCTGAAGTGCGGAGAATCGGGCCACTTCACGGCAAGCTGCCCCGGATCAACTACCCCTCCCGGGGGGATGAAAGGGAGCAAGAAGAAATTTGACACATCCACACCCAAGCCGGTGGCGAAACCGAGAGGGGCTAGAGCTCTGCAAATCAATCCGCTAAGCGAAACCTCCGACTCGTCGGAGGAAGAAACCACGAAGGCGGGAAACGAGAAGGACCTGCTGTAAATAGCGCTGAACAGCAGGTCCCAGACTCGCAAGCACTGAACCCGGTGAGCAGATCCTCCTCTCTCTTCTTTCTTACTGTGACTCTAATGAACCCGGGTCTACAGACCCATGTGAGGGTGTGAGCCCTCATTGACTCTGGGTGTGGGAAAGACATTATTAACCCCTCGCTAGTGACAGGGCTAGGGGCGAAAGTAGTCAAACTGGCTGAACCTCTAGTGTTTACCCAGATGGACGGCTCAACGATGAAAGAGCCGTGTAAATACGAGACTGTACCATTACGCCTGGGAATTGGGGACCACTGGGAGGTGAGACCATTCGTTGTTACCCCGGCTGCCCGTTTCCCTCTGGTCTTGAGGAGTGCATGGTTCTTTGACCATGACCCACACATTTTGTGGGAAGAGGGGAAGGTCAACTTCATCTCGGCAAAATGTAGGGACCATGTTTGGCGCGGGGGCTGGGGATCCCTACGTCTGGGAAGTGACCCTGTGCTGGTGGGGGTGGCGGAAGCGGAGCTGGAGGCGATCCTGCGAGAATACCGGGATTTAGCAACAGTCTTTGGGGAAGAAGAGGCGGACGAGTTGCCCCCCCACAGGAACTCAGACTGCGCTATTGAAATACTGCCAAACCAGAAGCTACCTAAGGGCAAATTGTATTCCATGAGCCCGGCTGAGAAAGTGGAACTGAGGAAGTTCATAGATAGAAACTTGGAGAGGGGGTTCATCCGACCCGCCTCTTCCCCGTTTGCCGCACCCGTGTTATTCCAGAAAAAGAAAGACGGGGGGTTGTGGCTGTGCACGGACTATCGCGGGCTAAACGCTGTTTCAGCCACAAATGCATACCCCTTGCCCCTGATCAAGGACCTCCTAGCTGCGGTTGCTGGGGGGAAGATCTTCTCTAAGTTGGATCTTAGGGATGCCTACTTTCGGATACGCATCAGAGAAGGGGATGAATACAAAACTGCATTTAACACTCCCCTGGGGCAGTTTGAATACTTAGTTATGCCTTTCGGGCTACAGGGGGCGCCAGGGGTGTTCATGAACCTGATTAATGAAGTGTTGCACAAGTATTTGTTCAAGGGGGTCCTTGTTTACCTTGATGACATACTTCTGTATTCCCCCGACCACCGTTTACACGTGAAACTGGTGAGGGAGGTACTTCAAATGTTGCACAAGCACAAACTCTTTGCTAAACTGTCTAAATGTGAATTTCATAAGTCGGAAATCGCCTTTTTAGGCTACCGCATCTCACAGAAGGGGATTGAGATGGACCCTGACAAAGTTAAAGATGTGGTGGGGTGGGAACCCCCCAAGACGAGGAGACAGCTCCAAGCATTCCTCGGATTCGCCAATTTTTACAGATCATTTCTTTCGAACTTTGCACAGGTGGCCCTTCCCCTCACTGACCTGCTCAAAACTAAGGGGAAATCCCCTGACTGCACCCGGCCGGGTGCGCGCCTAGACTGGACCCCAGAGTGCCAGCTTGCATTCGAACGCCTGAAGGCTCTCTTTACCTCAGAGCCCGTGCTGGCCCATCCCAATGAACTAAAGAAATTCGTTGTCCAAGTCGACGCCTCGGACGTCGCCATGGGGGGGGGCAATCCTCCAAGAGGGGGATGACAGCAAACTTCACCCCCTTGCATATGTCTCTAAAAAGTTCAATGACACTAAGCAGAATTGGTCGGTGTGGGAAAAAGAAGCAGGGTCAATCCGGTTGGCACTGGCAACATGGCGGCACTGGCTGGAGGGGGCTTGAGTACCATTCGAGGTGTGGACTGATCACAAAAATTTAGAACTCCTCTGCTCGCCCCGCACACTGAATGCCAAACAATTGCGATGGGCTGATTTCTTCTCTAAGTTTAATTTCACCCTGCACCATTTCCCAGGGAAGGCTAACTCGTTGGCTGATGTTCTGTCCCGCCTCCCGCAACACGATAGCAAACGGGAGGAGGTCCGGGACTCAGTCTTTACCCCCTCCCAACTAGGAGGGGCGGTAACCACACGCAAGCAAGCGCTGAACCCCCCCCCTACGTCACCCCCTCCCCACTGGGAGTCGAAATTCGCATCTGCTATGTCTCAAGCGGACAGAGAAACGCTTGAAGGGGAGGAGGGGGTGGTGAAAGATGCACAGGACTGTTGGCGAAAGAATGGAAAACTGTTTGTGCCGCTGTCAATCCGGGGGGAGGTGATGGGTTGGGCTCACGGCTCCAAACTTGCAGGGCACACGGGCTTTGTGAAATCACTTCAGCTCCTATAACGGCAATTTTGGTGGCCGGGACTGAGGAAAGATTTGTCTTTGTTTACAAACGCCTGCCAAATGTGCCTGATGAGCAAGCCCCGGCCGGGGAAACCCCCTGGCTCACTGCAGACTCTCCCTACCCCGACTCGCCCTTGGGAGGTGATCTCCATGGACTTTATTACTGATTTGCCACTGAGTGGTGGAAAGACTGTTATTTGGGTCGTACTCGATATTTTTTCTAAACAGGCTCATTTCGTCCCGTTTGCTTCCATCCCCTCCGCAAAGAAACTGGCTGCGGCATTCCTGCAACACGTGGTGAGACTCCACACTTTGCCGAGTAAGGTGGTCTCAGACAGGGGGGCGCAGTTTGTTTCCCAATTCTGGGGGGAGTTGATGTCACTGCTAGGGGTGGAGAGGGGGGTCAGCAGTGCATACCACCCAGAGACCGATGGTCAAACCGAAAGGGTCAACCAAACACTTGAACAATACCTCAGATGTTTCACGAACTTTCAACAAGACAATTGGCATTCCCTGTTGCCGCTGGCTGAGTTTTGCTACAACAATACTCATCACTCTTCCATGGGGATGTCTCCGTTCATGGCGGTGCACGGATATGAAGCCCCGCCCCTTCCTTTTTTGAGCTCTCCCGACCTCCCGCCAGGAGATGCAGGTGACTGGTGTAAACGCTTGCGATCTGCGTGGCCCTTGCTAGTGAAAACACTCGAGGGGGCCAAAGCTGCATACAAAAGGTCCAAGCCGACAGGAAACGTGACCTTTCTTGGACTCCAAAATGTGGTGACTTTGTTTATCTCTCCACACAGAACCTGAGGGGCTTGCAGCCGAGCCGCAAACTCGGTTGGAAATATGTTGGACCTTTTAAAATTGTACGTGTAGTGAACAATGTTACTGTTGAGCTTGACCTGCCTAAATCACTGAAATCTGTTCATCCTGTATTTCATGTAAGGCTGCTACAGCGTGCGCCTGCAGAGAATGTCTGGAGACCCCAGCGCCCCGCCCCACCGCCGCTGATGGTGGGGGGAGAACCACATTATGAAGTTTCTCAGATCCTGGACTCGAAAATTTCATGCAACCGGCTGTATTATCTCATTGACTGGGCGGACTTTGGGCCGGAACAGAGGGAGTGGGTTAGGGCAGAACATGTTCATGCCCTGAAATTGGTCCGCGCGTTCCATAAATTGTATCCTCTGAAGCCGGGGGGGGTAGATTTGTTATCAGGAGGGCAGGATGTCAGGTATCCCTGCCATAAGGGTGATGGGGGGAGATGAGACGGTAATTGATGTATCTGTGTTTCTCGTTTGGAATGTGGGGAGGTGACAAGGTTGCCTGGGAGACCGGGCCATATCTCACCTCACACAGGCCTAAATGGCCTTGGAGCCAGGCTGTTCGTCTCCTTTCGCTTTCTAAAGACAACAGCTAGGCTTGGGAACTTTCAGGTGGTGGGAACGTAGTAATTTAGTGCCTCATAGCTTTCCCGTGCGCGGGCTGGCCATCTATTGGTAGAGGTGTGGGGGCTCTTCCCCCCCTTAGAGTATAACCCCAATGCTTCATGTATTCAAGTTATTCTTAACAATGCTTCTGTTCTAGTGACCTAGTATTGCAGTCTAATAAATACTATCCTTGTTTCAATGAATAAGGCCTGGTGTTTGACTGACTAACTGAGGACTCTGACAGCGAGTGACGAACAAGGTTGCTGGCGGAAAAACGGGAAGCTTTTTGTTCCGCTTTCCCTGTGGGGAGAGGTTATGGGATGGGCGCACGGTTCTAAACTAGCGGGTCACACCGGCTTTGTTAAATCACTGCAATTGCTTCAGAGACAATTTTGGTGGCCGGGGATGAGAAAAGACTTGTCTTTGTTTATGCAAGCCTGCCAGACATGCCTCATGAGTAAACATCGCCCTGGGAAGCCACCTGGACCCTTGCAACCACTGCTGACCCCGCCCCGCCCCTGGGAGGTTGTATCTATGGACTTTATCACTGATTTACCTCCAAGTGGGGGAAAAACCGTGATATGGGTGGTGGTCGACACATTTTCCAAACAAGCACATTTCATTCCCTTTAAGTCCATCCCCTCAGCAAAGAAACTGGTGAAGGCGTTTCTGCAACACGTCATTAGACTCCACACTCTTCCTGGGAAGGTGGTCTCAGACAGGGGGTCTCAGTTCGTTTCCCAGTTTTGGGGGGAATTGATGGCACTACTGTGGGTAGAGAGAGCACTGAGCAGTGCATATCACCCGGAAACTGATGGACAAACGGAATGGGTGAATTGAACTCTTGAACAGTACTTGCGTTGTTTTACAAACTTCCAACAGGACGATTGGGAATCGTTATTGCCCCTGGCAGAATTCTGTTACAATAACACGTGTCATACATCTACAGGGATGTCCCCTTTTATGACTGTACATGGTTATGAGGCCCTGCCACTTCCTTTCCTGGTTTCACCAGCTTTGCCAAAGGGGGAGGCGGGGGATTGGTGTAGAAAACTCCAGCAGGCATGGCCGCTCCTAGCCCAAACTTTGGAGAATGCTAAATCGGCTTACAAGGAGCACGCCGACAAGAAACGGGACACAACATGGACCCCGAAACCCGGGGAGTTCATGTATCTATCCACGCAGAACCTGAAGGGGGTGCAGCCTAGCAAAAAACTAGGGTGGAAATACATTGGACCTTTTGAAATCAAACATGTTTTGAATAATGTGACTGTTGAACTAATACTGCCTAAATCACTGAGTTCTATTCATCCTGTATTCCACCTCAGACTTTTAAGACGCTCGCCTGAGGAGAAAAAATGGAGACCAAAGAGACCCGCTCCCCCCCCCTCTGATGGTGGGGGGGGAACTGCACTATGAGATAGCGGAAATCCTGGACTCGAAGATTTCTAGAAACCGACTGTATTATCTTATTGAGTGGGTGGACTTTGGGCCTGAACAGAGGGAATGGGTGAGAGCGGAAAATGTTTGGGCCCCCCGGTTAATCCATAGATTTCATAAACTGTACCCCTTAAAGCCGAAGGGTGGGGGTTTCTCATCAGAGGGGCAGAATGTCAGGTGATCCTGCCATAAGATGTGAGGGAGGGAAGGAGGGTAAGATGGTCTGTAACTTCTCATGCTTGGAATGTGGGAGGTGGGTAGGTTGCCTACGTTACAAGTGTGTTTCCCAGCCTGGGTTATCTCCTATCTGAACCAAACGGCCTTGTCCTATGGTTTCAGTTTCTCCGGTGTGGACAGCTGGGCCCCTTTATGGCTTAAACAACTTTCGCACCTAGTTCCCGTGCGCGGGCTTTGTAGCCATTGGTAGATGCTAAGGGGGGGTTAGCTCAGTGGGGTATATCCGTAGATGTTCCTTTGTGTGCTTTATTCCTGACAATAGAATGTTAGTGTGTCTTTAGAATTGCTGCTCGAATAAACGCTATCTTCTTATGAAGCCTGGTGTTTGACTGACTTTCTGAAGTGCCTGATAAAGTCAAGGTAAATAATATCTATTGGGTCCCCCTTGTCCACATGTTCGTTCACTCCCTCAAAAAACACTAACAGGTTAGTGAGACAAGATCTTCCCTTACAGAACCCATGCTGAGTCTGCCTCAATAGTTTTTGTTCATCAATGTGCCTACTAATTCTTTCCTTAATAACAGTTTCCACCAACTTACCCGGTATTGATGTCAGCCTGACTGGCCTGTAATCTCCCAGATCTCCCCTGGAGCCCTTTTTAAAGATGGGAGTGACATTAGCTACCTTCCAGTCCTCAGGAATGGAGGCAGATTTTAAAGAAAAATTACATATTTTTGTCAGGAGATCCACAAGTTCACATTTGAGTTCTTTCAGAACTCTCAGATGAATGCCATCCGGGCCTGGTGATTTATTAGTTTTTAAATTGTCCATCAGTCGTAGGACTTCCTCTCTTGTCACCACAATCTGATTCAGGTCTTTCAAACCCCCTACCAAAATTGGTGCTTCTGGAGTGGGCGAGCACTTCTCCTCTTCCACAGTGAAGACAGAGGCAAAAAAATGCATTCAGCTTCTCAGCCATTTCCCTATCATCCTTCACTACTCCTTTTACCCCTTGGTCATCCAAGGGCCCCACTGCCTCCCTGGCTGGTTTCCTACTTCTAATGTATTTGAAGAAAGTTTTATTGTTGGCCTTTATGTTTTTTGCAATATGCTCCTCATATTCCCTTTTTGCTTGCCTGATCACAGACTTGCGTTTTATTTTCCACAGAGGAGGTAAGGAGCAGCTCATGTCCACCTGCCGACCTAGTATGGCAAAGTCCTAATGAACGATCCGCACTCTCTACAACAAATCCATATCTTCCTGCAGCTTTAGAGATCTGGGATAGGCGTAAAAAACTTTTACTCCCAGCAGATTCACGATTAACATCATTTCTTAATCAACCCTGGTTCCCTCCAGGTCAAGAGCAAAATGTGTTTCTGAACTGGAGAAAGGCCGGCCTCACTCAGATAATAGACATTACAGATACGGGCGCTCCACCCATGAAAGCAGCTTTGGAAAAGAAATTTGGAGAAAACATCCTATGGCTCTGTTACCTTCAAATTCAGCACCTAGTTCGGGAATGGCTGTCCAAAAACACTGTTTCTCCTACGCTTTCGACATTTGAACTCCTGATCAGAAATAAAACCGGAGAGGTTAAAGGTTTAATCTCAAAGATATATAAACTTATATACTCGTCACTACAGCAAAATAACTTAACCTCACAAATCAAATTGCAAATCGACTGCCAAAACAGACTTCAAACTGACTCTTGGGATCAAATCTGGAATTCACCCAACCTTTCCTCAAAAATTTTCTGCATCAAATTGAACTCCTTTAAAACTCTTCATTGTTGGTATTTAACTCCTGCAAGTCTAAATAAAATGAACCCAAGAATTAGCAAACTCTGCTGGAAAAACTGCGGAATGACTGGAGACTTTATACACTGCTGGTGGTCCTGCCCTTCAGCCCAACAGTTCTGGACTCAAATATTACAACATTTTACATAATTACCCATTATAACTTATCATTTTTATCTGAGATGGTATTATTGGATGTCCTTCCGAATTCCTGTAAAAGAAAAACTTCTATAACATAAATCTCAATGTTATTAGCAATTGCCAGGATTACTCTGGCCCAAAATTGAAAAAATAAAAATCAACCCACGCTACACTGTTGGCAAATTAAAATATGGGAACATTTTGTATATGGCAAAATAGTTCCTCATCAAAAATCTTTTCAAGCAACCTGGTTCTCCGTGCTGCATTATCTTACAGAAACAGAAATCATTCCTAAAAACAAATATTACCAAGATCTATTATATTTTTGATTTGCAGTATATCTCTATTAGCCTCCATTGATTTGTAGTAGATCAGATAAGTAAAAGAGTTATTGAAGGTCAGTAACAGCTTATGGTTATCTGTTACAAGGATGTACTGTTGAAATTATTGTTTGCTTTATTTATTTTTAAAATAAAAATATTAAAAAAAGAACTGGGGAGCAAAGGCGGGGACCCAATGTATAACTAAACCCCACATTCCACACTTACATCACACATTCATAAGTATAAGCAATCCTAAGAACCCAGATGAATACAATGGTTCAACTAGCCATTCAAAAGTCTTATCAACTTCAAGGACACTCTCATATGAAAGTTCCCGAGGTGCTGCTTGGGAAAATGGGGATGAAGGCACGGTAAAAATTCACAAACCCCAAGAAACTTTGGAGCTGTTTTTGAGTCTTAGGGGCCTCCCACCCCACAACATCCTGCACCTTCTTCGGGTCCATCCCCAGCCCTCGCTGGGTTATGCGGTACCCCAGAAAGTCTATCCCCATCTTGTGAAACTTGCACTTCGAGAGTTTCGCAAACAGATGGTTGTCATATAAGGAAATAAAAACCTCACGCACTAACTTTACATGCTCTAAAATACACATCCCAAAGATCTAACTTTGTAAAAATCTTTCCTTTGGCTACCTCTGCTAGCAAGTCCTTTATCAACGGCAAGGGGTAGGTGTTCAATATGAACACTGCGTTTAAGTCCCGGTAATCCATACACAGGCTCAGACCCCCATCCTTCTTTTTCCAAAATAATAATAATAATAATATACTTTATTGTCATTGTACATAGTACAACGAAATTAAAAGTGCAAACATTTCAGTGATCTACAACAATAATCATGCGCGCTCACACAGCCATTCACAACTGCTTCCCTAAAGTTCACATAGCAACTAAACCACTGATGTCCCCAATTCCAATCTCATGCAGCATTTAGGACAATAATGGCTCTTGGATAAAAACTGTTTTTTAATCTATTTGTCCTTGTTTTAATTGTCCTGTATCTTCTGCCCGAAGGCAGCAATTCAAACAAGGAGTGTTCAGGGTGTGATGAGTCCTGCAAAATGTTCTTTGCCTTTTTTAAGCATCAAGAACTGTACAGTTGTTCCAGGGATGGGAGAGGGCAGCCAATGATCTTCTGAGCTGTGGTGGTAACTCTCTGGAGTGCCTTCCTATCCGCAGCCGTACAACTGGCAAACCAGGCACAGACACAGTATGATAAAATGCTTTCTATTGAGCAACGATAGAAAGACATCAGTGTTTTCTCACTCAAGTTGTTTTTCTTTAAGAGTCTGAGAAAATAAAGCCTCTGCTGGGCCTTCTTCACCAGAGCAGTGGTGTTAGCGCTCCAAGTCAGATTTTGCTCGATAGTCACTCCCAAAAACTTAAAAGTAGCCACCCTCTCCACACATTCTCCACCAATAAACAGTGGCTTAATTTCCGTTTTGTTCTTCCTGTAGTCCACCACCAATTCCTTGGTCTTGGTAGTATTGAGAATCAGATTGTTTTCCCCACACCAAACACAAAGCCGTTCCACCTCATCCCGATAAGCAGACTCGTCATTCCCAGAGATGAGCCCCACCACAGTGGTGTCATCAGCAAACTTGATGATAGTGTTGCTGGGGTGAGTGAGGGTTCAGTCCTGTGTGTAGAGGGTATAGAGCAGGGGGCTCAACACACAGCCTTGTGGAGAGCCGGTATTAAGGGTAAGGACTGTGGACATATGAGACCCTACTCTAACCCTCTGTGGGCGGGCTGTCAAAAAATCCAAGATCCAGGAACATATGGAACTGGAGAGTCCAAGGCCCTCCAATTTGTGCACTAATCTATGTGGGAGGATGGTGTTAAAGGCAGAACTGAAGTCCACAAACAACAGCCTCACATAACTCCCCGGCTGCTCCAGATGTGACAGAGCAGTATGGAGAGTGGTAGTGATGGCATCCTCTGTGGATCTGTTTGCCTTATATGCAAACTGGTGACTATCCAGTGTGGATGGAAGGCACGAAATGATGTGACTACGTACCAATTTCTCAAAACACTTTATCACAACCAGAGTGAGTGCAACTGGTCTATAGTCCTTTAGGCTGTTAATTGTAGACAACCAGAGTGAGTGCAACTGGTCTATAGTCCTTTAGGCTGTTAATTGTAGACTTTTGGGGCAGAGGAACAATAATTGAGGACTTTAGGCAAGACGGAACAATAGACTGATGTAAGGACCAGTTGAAGATCTTAGTAAGGACCCCTGCCAACTGGTCTGCACATTCTTTCAACACCCATCCAGTGATGCCATCAGGTCCCGCTGCCTTCCTCGGATTCACAGACCTCAGCGTACGCCTCACCTCATGCTCTTCCACCCTGAGGTAGGGGCCACCGTGGGCTGTTGACTGTAGTGTGGCTGTCCCTGGTGACTCCACGTCAAAACGGGCAAAGAAGAGGTTAAGCTCCTCCGCCAATGAAGGGTCTACATCCACGGCAGCAAAAGTTGGTTTATAATTGGTTATATTCTGGATGCCTTGCCACACCTGCTTCATATCATTTGTGTTGACATTATCCTCAATCCTCTGCCTATAGTCCATCTTGGCCCGTCGAATACCTCTTTTCAGATTGGCTCTGGCAGAGCTATAGGTTTGTATCTCCGGACCTAAACGCCATGTTCCTCTCCCTCAAAAGTCGCTGTACCTCTCTCGTCATCCAAGGTTTTTGATTTGGATAGACCCGGATGCACTTTTCCACAGTGACACTGTCTATGCAGTGTTTGATATAACCCAGAACTGCTGCTGTATATTCCTCCAGGTCTTGATGATCAAAAATATCCCAATTAGTTCTCTCAAAGCAATCTTGCAGCTGATGGGAAGCACCCTCAGGCCAAGTTTTAACCATCCTTATTTTTACAGGAGCTTGTGACCTGATGGTAGTGTATGTTGGTACTAGAAGCAAGGACATATGATCTGACTGGCCCAGGTGTGGTAGCTGCATGGCTCTGTAACCATGTTTTATATTCGAATAAATTATCTCCTCGGGTGGCACATTTCACATGCTGATAAAATTTAGGGAGCACAGTCTTTAATTCAGCGTGGTTGAAATCCCCAGCAATGATATGCACTGCCTCGGGATATTTATCTTGGTTGCTACTTATGGCGCTATACAAAAGTCCCAGTGCTGAGTTTGCATTTGCATCTGGTGGTATATAGACAGCAGTTACCATGACAACAGTAAACTCTCTCAGAAGGTAGACAGGTCTGCATTTAACAGTCACGTACTGTACATCCGGGGAGCAGTGGCTAGCTACAGTCCTTGAGTCCGTGCACCAGTTGTTATTTACATATATGCAGAGTCCCCCTCCTTTGCTCTTACCAGAGTCCCCGCTCCTGTCGCAACGATGTGTGGTGCGGCCTGCCAACTCAATTGCTGCATCCGATATAGAAGAATGAAGCCAGGTCTCAGTGAAAACCAGAACACAACAGTCCCCAACAAGCTTGTTCACTGTCACCTGAAGTTTTAGTTCATCCAATTTGTTGCCAAGTGAACGTGCAAGAAAAATGCTAGGGAGTGGTAACTTGTTTTGGCTCCTGCGTAGCTTCATCAACACACCAGCTCGACAGCCCCGCCTTTGCCTTCTATCCCTGCGCCGCCTCCTCCTCCTCTTCGCAGGGATAGTAATCCACGTGGAGCCCGGCGTCCTGGATATCTCCACCAGAATGTCGTAGGAGTGGAGAGGGTGAGCTGTAACTGCTTTTTCACTCTGCATTCCCAACATTAGAAGCTCCTGCCGGCTGTAGATGTTATTTGCCCAGCAGAGTGTAACGAAAACAAATAATAAATCAAACAAAACCAGCCATACAAAACACCGAAAAGGAGAGCACTCAGCCGCTGCGTCTGTGCGCGCCGCCATCTTGAAACTCAAAAGAGTACAGGAGCCACAAAAGGGGAGGTGGCGGGTCTGATGAAACCCCATTCTAAGTTCTTATCAATGAACCATTGAAGTTCCTCCCTCTCTGAGGGATTCATAGCATATAGCTTTCCTTTGGGCATCTTGTGCCCAGGTAATATCTCAATAACACAGTCAGTCTTTCAGTGGGGAGGTAGTTCGTCAGCTTCTCCTTCCTCGAACACCCTCCCCAAGTCTTGGTACTCTGGGGGAATAGTGTTTAGTTCCTCTCAGGCAAAGCATACCCATACTGGGGCTGGGTAGGGCTCTTCTCCCCATGCTGGGACCCATTGGTGCTCCTTGCACCTGGGGTCTAAAAATGTTAATGTCCCTTTACTCCACTGAATGTCAGGGTCATGCGCCGCCAGCCAGGAGTTGCCCAACACCATGGGGAACTGGGACGTAGGGTGCACTATGAATGCCCTTTGTTCCCAATGCCCCAATACCCCTACCGGTAGTTCCACAGTCTGGAATTTGCACAATTGCATAGTAGTCCCATCCATTTGGGTGAACACTACAAGGTCCCCCAATTTGTGGATGTCAGACCCCAACCCTGTAAGTAAGGTTGGGATGATGAGGTCCTGAGAACACCCCAAGTCAATTAACGCCCTCACCCGAATTTGGGTTTTGGATTGGGGGTTTAGCAATGTCACAGTCACATAAAATAAAGAAGTACAATTTCTCACCAATTCATGTGCTGGGGAATCTGAGACCTGCTGGCTGGCACCCTTCTCAGCAGGTCCTGGCCTTTTCCCTGCATCTGAGGCTCTTTTCCATTGCTGGAAGAAGTTGTCTCAAATGACAAGAACTCAGCAGCCTGAAACACATGGGGAGACTTCGATCTCCATCCCAGTGGCTTTCCCTTTTTCTCTCACGGCTCCTCTCTCCTGTCATCCCATTGCTCAGATTTGTTGAACCTGGCCCAGGAACAGTCGGCGGTGAAGTGACCAGGCTTTCTGCATTGGAGGCAAAGTCCCTTCTTCAAGCATTGTTCCCAGTCCCCTAGGAGGAGAAAGCCTCTGCCCCTCGATACTCAGGTTGTACCCACCCCCTGACCAGAGGCCTTCTGGTGGTATAACTTTACCAAATTGTGGCGGTTCTGGGCTTCGTACGCCACCTGGATCCGCCTGGCTAGGGTGAGGGGGTTGTCTTGTGCCAATGCCTTCTCCAGGATGATGGTGTTGAGGCCAGACTGATAGAATTCAATAAGAACCTCTTCAGGCCACCCCAGTAGCTTTGCAACAGCAGCCTTAAACTCGTCTGAGTACTCTTGCACTCGGCACCTTGTCTGATACCCCTCCAGCAGGTTCTTGCCTTCTCCAACTCCAGAGGGTCTTTGCACTGGTGGCAGAGGGCTTGCATGAAGGTGTCAACATACTTCAATCCCAGTGCTACCACATTGTACAGGCCAACAAACCAGTCAGCGGCTCAGTCACGCAGGCGCAAGCTGACAAAGTCCACCTGCTGCTCATCCGATGCGAATGTATGGCCCCACTCACATAGCATCTTCTGCACCTGGATTGCAAAGAAGGCTAGTTTGGATGGGCTCCTGTCGAAGGTAGCTTCCAATGCATCTCGGGGCCATTCTCACTCCATGTCTGATTTGTGCAGTGCAGGTCAGGGAACAGGCTCAGCTTCCTCCTCTTTCTCAGCTTCCTCCTCTGAGGTATCAGTGACGTCATAAGAACATAAGAACATAAGAACATAAGAGAAGCCAATGTTGAATCAGGCCAATGGCCCATCTAGTCCAACACTCTGTCACACAGCGGCCAAAATATACCAGGTGCCATCAGGAGGTCCAGCAGTGGGGCCAGGGCACCAGAAGCCCTCCCACTGCTGCCCCCTCCAGCACCAAGAATAGAGGGCATCACCTGCCCCAGACTGAGAGTTCCCATCTATACCCTGTGGCTAATAGCCACTGATGGACTTCTGCTCCATATGTTTATCTAATTCCCTCTTGAAACTGTCCATGCTTGCAGCTGCCACCACCTCCTGTGGCAGTGAATTCCATACGTTAATCACTCTTTGGGTGAAGAAGTATTTCCTTTTATCTGTTCTAACCCGACTGCTCAGCAATTTCATAGAGTGCCCACGAATTCTTGTATTGTGAGAAAGGGAGAAAAGTACTTCTTTCTCAACCTGCTCAATCCCATTCATAATCTTATAAACCTCGATCATGTCACCTCTCAGCCGTCGTTTCTCCAAGCTAAAGAGCCCCAAGCGTTTTAACCTTTCTTCATAGGGAAGGTGTTCCAACCCTTTTATCATTCTAGTTGCCCTTCTCTGCACTTTTTCCAATGCTATAATATCCTTCTTGAGATGTGGTGACCAGAACTGTACACAGTATTCCAAATGAGGTCGCACCAATGATTTATACAGGGGCATGATGATACTGGCTGATTTGTTATCAATTCCCTTCCAAATAATCCCCAGCATAGCGTTGGCCTTCTTTATTGCAGCTACACATTGTCTAGACATTTTCATCGAGTTATCCACTACGACTCCAAGATCTCTCTCTTGGGCCGTCTCTGCCAGTTCAGACCCCATCAACGTGTATTTATATTTAGGATTTTTGGCTCCAATGTGCATCACTTTGCACTTGGCCACATTGAACCCCATCTGCCACGTTGACACCCACTCACCCATCCTCAATAGATCCCTTTGGAGTGCCTCACAATCCTCCCTGGTTTTCACCACCCTGAACAACTTCGTGTCATCTGCAAATTTAGCCACATCACTGCTTACTCCCAATTCCAAATCGTTAATAAACAAGTTAAAAAGCATCGGACGGAGTACTGATCCCTGTGGTACCCCACTGCTTACCACCCTCCACTGAGAAAGTTTCCCATTTATACTCACTCTCTGTTTCCTATTTATAAGCCAATTTGTGATCCACAAGAGGACTTGTCCTTTTATCCCATGACTATTGAGCTTACTTAGGAGCCTTTGATGAGGAACTGTATCAAAAGCTTTCCGGAAGTCAAGGTAAATAATATCTATTGGGTCCCCCTTGTCCACATGTTTGTTCACTCCCTCAAAAAACACTAACAGGTTAGTGAGACAAGATCTTCCCTTACAGAACCCATGCTGAGTCTGCCTCAATAGTTTTTGTTCATCAATGTGCCTACTAATTCTTTCCTTAATAACAGTTTCCACCAACTTACCCGGTATCGATGTCAGACTGACTGGCCTGTAATTTCCCGGATCTCCCCTGGAGCCCTTTTTAAAGATGGGAGTGACATTAGCTACCTTCCAGTCCTCAGGAATGGAGGCAGATTTTAACGAAAGATTACATATTTTTGTCAGGAGATCCACAAGTTCACATTTGAGTTCTTTCAGAACTCTCCGATGAATGCCATCCGGGCCTGGTGATTTATTAGTTTTTAAATTGTCCATCAGTCGGAGGACTTCCTCTCTTGTCACCGCAATCTGATTCAGGTCTTTCAAACCCCCTCCCGAAATCGGTGCTTCTGGAGTGGGCAAACAATTCTCCTCTTCCACAGTGAAGACAGAGGCAAAAAATGCATTCAGCTTCTCAGCCATTTCCCTATCATCCTTCACTGCTCCTTTTTACCCCTTGGTCATCCAAGGGCCCCACTGCCTCCCTGGCTGGCTTCCTTCTTCTAATGTATTTGAAGAAAGTTTTATTGTTGGTCTTTATGTTTTTTGCGATATGCTCCTCATATTCCCTTTTTGCTTGCCTGATCACAGACTTGCATTTTATTCGCCATAGTCTGTGTTCCCTTTTATCAACCTCACTAAGACTAGCTTTCCACCGCTTAAATGAATCCTTCTTACTTTTTACAGCTTCCATTACTTTATTTGTTAACCATGCAGGCTTTTTTCTATACCTATTTGTACCTTTCCTAACCTGCGGTATATATTTTTTCTGAGCTTCTAGGATTGTCTTTTTAAATAGTCTCCAAGCTTCCCCAATGGTTTTGACCTTCTCCACTCTTCCTTTCAATTTCTTCCTCACATGTCCCCTCATACCAGAGAAGTTACCCTTTTTAAAGTTAAAAGTGGTTGCGTCAGTCTTTTTGGGCAACTCCCTATCTGTACTAATGTTAAACTCAATGACATTATGGTCACTGTTCCCAAGTGGTGCAATCACTTTTACATCTCTCACCAGGTCTTGGGTGTTACTTAGGACCAAATCCAGGATCGCCTCTCCCCTGGTAGGATCTGTGACCATCTGTTCCACAGCACAGTCATTGAGAGTGTCTAAGAACGCAATCTCTTTTTCCCGACTAGAACTCATATTGACCCAATCAATGTGTGGGTAGTTAAAGTCGCCTATTACAACACAGTTATTTCGTCTAGCCACTATCTTTAATTCATTCATCATTTTACAATCCTCCTCTATCTTTTGATCTGGTGGGCGATAACAAACTCCCACTGTTAAGCCTCCTTTTGGACCCACTATTTCAACCCATAGCATTTCCAGAAGTGAATCCAATTCTCTTACCCTCTCAATCTTACTGGATGGTATACCCTCTCTGACATACAGAGCCACCCCACCTCCAACCCTTCCCCCCCTATCCTTCTGATATAATTTATAACCAGGAATCACCGTATCCCACTGATTTTCCTCATCCCACCAAGTTTCTGAAATACCCACAATGTCTATTCCACCCCCCAACACCAAGCATTCCAACTCCCCGATTTTACCTTGGAGACTTCTAGCATTTGTGTATAAACACTTATAGTTTCCCAGGTTTATTAAGCCCACAGCCTTCCTCTTGCTGCCTCGAGACCTTGCCAGGCAGTTCCTATCATTAGCCACAGTCTCAGTGGACAATTGTAATCCATTTCCCTGTACAAAAGTAATAGCTACCCCTTCATCTCTTTGAGATGAGCCATCCCGAACCAGAGACCTTTCATCTCCTGTCGGCTTTCCCCCATTATTCAGTTTAAAAACTGCTCTGCCACCTTTTTGATTTTGAGCGCCAGCAGCCTGGTTCCCTCTTGGGACAAGTGGAGACCGTCCCTTTTGTACAGCTCCCTCTTGTCCCAAAAAGCATCCCAGTGCCTAACAAACTTGAACCCTTCCCCCCTACACCACCGTCTGATCCACACATTGAGACTCCTGATCTGTGCCTGTCTCTCCGGCCCTGCGCGTGGAACAGGTAGCACTTCCGAGAAGGCTACCTTGGAGGTCCTGGCCTTGAGTTTCCTACCCAGCAGCCTAAATTTCTCCTCCAGGACCTCACGACTGCATTTTCCCACATCGTTAGTGCCGACGTGCACCACGACCACTGGCTCCTCCCCAGCACTATCTACCAGCCTATCTAAAACACGCGTAATGTCCGCTACCTTCGCACCAGGCAGGCAAGTCACCATACGGTCAGTACGCGGGTTCACCACCCAGCTGTCTACCTGCCTAAGGATCGAATCACCAACTACCAAGAGCCCCCTCCCACCCTTCCCAGGGACGGTTCCTTGGTACTAAAGGATACCCGTTCACCAGCTGAAGAAGAGGTCCCTTCTGAGGGCACATTCCCCTTATCCTCAGCATGGTGCCCCTTTTCCCCTTGACCCTCATGCTCCCTGGCAGCAGCCGGGCTGCCAGATCCAGAGTGGGACATATCTAACAAGTCCCCAAGAGTCTTCCCCGTGCACCTAACTGACTGTCCCTGCTTCTCCAGGTCAACCACCTTGGCCTCAAGGGAGCAAACTCGCTCCCTGAGAACCAGGAGCTCCTTGCACCGAGCACACACCCAAGACTTCTGACCAGTGGTCAGATAGTCATACATGTGACACTCCAAGCCAAACACTGGATAGCCCCCAACCCCCTGCTGGCATTCTGGCTTCATAATTGTTTTTAAACAAATACTTTTCTATAACCCCCCTTTTAAAACACTTTGTATTTATATGGCTCCTGTTTTAGGAGTCTACTTACCTTACCTTACCAAGGAGCCAAGGTCCCTGGCTTCCTGGCTCTTCCTGGGCTTCTTACAGAGCCCCTAGGCAAAGAGCCACAGGCAAAGAGCCTCGCCCTTTTGCTCTCGCCCTTCAGCTCGTGCCAGAGGCTCGTGGCCTCTTGCAAACTTCCTGCCTTAAATAGAATTGTCTCCCAGGAGAGGGTGTGGCCAGCAGCTACTCAAAATCACCCAAGGCACTTAATGACAGTCAAACAATGACCCTTTCACACCCCAACTCCAGCAGGCAGGAGTCTGCTATTCAATTTCACCCAAGCACTTAATTACAGGCAAACAATGACCCTTTCACACCCTAACTCCAGCAGTCAGGAGTCTGTTACAACTCACCCACACACTCCCAAATACAGTCCCTGACACAGTACCTTCTCAGCTAAAGCACCTCAGCTGAAAGTAAATAAATAAAAATACCACTCACCCCTCTGGCAGCTCAAACACCTTGCTCCTTCTCAGAGCTCAGCTGGGTCAACTCCTTTTCCATCAGCTCTTTCACCAACTTGGGTGGTTCTTCACCAGGTATTTGAAGCCGTCCTTAACTCCGGACGCACGGAGAGTGTGCTCCGTGCACCGTCAGCTTTTTCCAAACCTTTTTTGGACAATTTCACCAGTCAAAGTGCTCTCCCGAAGAGAGAGACTTTTGCAAGGAGCTTTGCTGAAGCTGGAGTAAGGCAGCAACCCCTCCAAGTTTTTTTTCAGCCAGCTCCAGAAGCAGAAAGGTTGTGGAAGCTAGAAGAGACGAAGTTTTCGCCTGTTCCAGCATAAGAAGGGACCTTACAGAACCCAAGGAGTCCAAGGGATTAACTCAAAAAGGAAAAATGAAGCTAAGTATTGTACTGCATTGTGTATTAATATTAACTCCAGAAAAGTGAAGTTTGGAAGGAGTAGAAATAACTTGGCTTGCAGTAAGTTAAAGGGGAAGCGTCAAGGGAGGGGGGGACGCCCGGTAGTCTAGAGAAGCAACAAGAGTACAGAAAGCGGCTAGAAAAGGTTAGCTTAGGAAGGTTTGGTTAAGCAAAGGTAGAGGCGTGCTATAAACAGCCAGAGGGGGTTTAAAGTAGAAAAGAAGCTACATAACCTTTTTTTCTTTGTGTGTTTCTGTGTTTTGTTTCCTTATGTGTGGTGCCGAGAGTGCTGCTGAGAGCGGAGCCCTTTAAGACACTGGTGGTGCTGACGAAGCAATTTAGCAGGGACCGGAGAGCGCAGAAGCAAATTGCAAGAAAGGAACTCAACAGAGCAGGCGCAGGGAGGAGAGCAACGCAGCGTGACAGAGAGAAGGGGTGGAGTGACGGAGCAACACGACGAGAGGAACAGAGAGAGAGCAGAACGTCAACAACAGCCAGCAATGTGATTAATGTAGCTAATTAAAGTCAAGTCTACAGCAGCACACGGAGAAAGGAGGAAAAGCAGCAAGGGAGGGACGTTAGAAGAACACATTAAAGAGATAGTATACAGAGTGTTTAAAGGGGCAGTACGAAAAAGATAGAATTACAAAGCAGAGATAGATGAACAGATACCAAGCTTGAAAAGAGAGACAGATAGAAGGAGAGTTAAGAAGATCTATAAGAAAGGTATACAAGCACTTAGTAAGTTAAAGTGGATAAAGAGCTGTCTGAGTTAAAGAATATAATTTGAAAGTTAGAGAAGATACATAGGGGAGAAAGTGTGATACTCATAAGGTACTTGTAGAGCACTATCTATAATCTAAGGTAAAAAAGAACAAACTGATATAAGGAGCAAAAAGAGGGAAAATAAAAAATAAACAAGGCAATAACAGACAATACACAAAAGTAGATGGCATCAGGGGGAGCAGGGGCAGGACCAGGTAGAAAAGGATCCATACCCTCACCAAGCCAGGGAGGGATAGCATCACAACTAAAAATGAATATACCACAGTTGACGATGAAGGAACTTAAAGGTCTCATACAGGAAAGTATGGCACAATTATTACAACAGACAGTGGAAGTAACATTACCAGAACTAATCAAAAGGGAAATAAAGCCAGTTCATACAAAAATGGAAGAAATATCTAATCAAATTAAATTAGAGACGGATGAAATAAAAAAACAAATACTAGAGAATAAAAAGGAAATAACGAAAATAAAGAAGTTTACTGATAAGGTGGATGATAAGGTACAAGACTTGGATTTGGAAGTACAAGAACTAAAAATAAGGAGTGATAAAATGGAGGAATCGTTAATTAACCTTGAAATGGAGAAGGCTGGACTTATATTAAGGTGTCAAAATATAACAGAAGATATAGATAAAAATTTAAAAGATGTGCTTGCACAGAGCTTTGCAGAACAGTTAAATCTAGGAAATAAAGAGGAAATCTTGGCAGGAATTGAAACAGCATATAGAAAGAACTCTGCTTATGCGAAGAGACAGAAAATATCTCGGGAAGTCCATGTAAAGTTATATAGAAAAGAAATGAGAGATAGAATTTTAAGAGCTGCAAATGACAACAAAATGATAATTGAGGGAAAGGAGATTAGAATATTAAAAGACATACCCTGGAGAGTGAGGGAAAAACGACAGAATTATGCCATACTAGCAGACTTGCTAAGGAAAAAAGGGACAATATATAGATGGTTAATTCCGGAAGGATTACTATTTACACTAAAAGGGAAGAGGTACAGAATAGATTCGGTGTTTAAATTAGAAAATTTCCTTGAAAGAGAAGGTGAAGATCTGGGTTGGCAGAGGGAGGAAGAAGGTGATGGAGAAGAAGAGGAAGAAGGGCCAAGAGAGGATGAGTTGGAGGAGGAAGAAGAAGTTAAAAGACATGATAAAGAAAGTGGGAAAGAAGACAGGAAAAAAAAAACCAAGGAGTAGACCTACAGGAAGAACACAGTCACAGATGATGACCAGATTTCAGTATAGAAGTAAATATAGTAATCTGATGAACAAAGATGCTGGGAACTAACAGCTTAAAGATTATTTCAGTGAATGTAAATGGACTTAATGGCCCGCAAAAGAGAAGAAGGATTTTCCACCAATTAGTAAAAACAAAATCAGACATAGTATGTCTCCAGGAAACTCATATAAAAGTAGAAGATAACAAACACTTAGAATTTAAGAGACTAGGGAAAGCCTTTATTGCAGCGGATAAAGTTAAAAAAAGAGGTGTGGTAATATATGGGAAAGAACATTTACATCCAGAACTACTTTTTGCATCAGAAGACGGAAGAATAGTAGCTATTAAAATTATAAAAAACGGAAAGGAGATGCTGATTATAAATATATACGCACCTAATCAAAACCAAGAAAGTTTCTATGCAGAAATTAAGAAAATCTTAGGAAATAAACCACTAGAGGACATTTGTATTATCGGAGACTATAATGCAGTCTTTGACTCTAAAATAGATAGGAAAAAACAGGGGAAAAAGGGAAACTCAGGGCTTTTACTACCAAAGTCATTCCTGAAACTTGCGGAAGAGTACAGTTTAATAGATGCTTGGAGAACTAGAAATATAGAAAAGGAAGAATATACCTACTATTCCTGTAGACACAACTCGTGGTCTAGAATTGATATGGCATGGCTATCTATATCTATGATAAAAGAGTTAGAGGATGCGGACATATTAGCCAAGACATACGCGGACCATAATCCGTTGTTGTTGGTTATACATGGGAAACAAAGAACAACAAGATGGAAAATGAATGTAGGACTCCTGAAAGATAAAGACTTTATTATGAAAACCAAGATAGAAATACAAGAATTTTTTAAAAGGAATAGACAAGAAGACTCATCAATCAATGTAATATGGGATGCATTCAAGGCGTTTCTGAGGGGATGGTGTATTAACCAAGATGCGTGGAAAAAGAAGCAAAAGAGACAAAAATTTACAGTATTAGAAGAGAAAATTAAGGCTGAAGAAAATAGAATGATCAAGAGTGTAGAGGTGGAAAAAATAAGGTTAAAAATAAAAATGTTACAGCATCAACTAAACATGTTGACAATGCAAGAGATAGCTAAAAAAATAGAATTTGCGAGACAAGAGTATTTTGAAAACGCGAACAAACCCACCAGATGGTTGGCATATAAATTAAGGAAAGAGAAGGAAAAAAGAATAATTGTGGCACTAAAAAATGGAAAGCAAGAGATTAAATATAAAAGTAAAGAGTTGAAAGAAATTGTAGAAAATTTTTATAAAAATCTATATTGGCAAGGAACACAAAATCCTACGCAAATAGAAGCATATTTAAAAAAGCATAATAAGAAAAAGTTTACGGAAGAGCAGAAGAGAATTTTGAATGAGCCAATTTCAACTTGTGAAATTGTGGAAGCAATTAAAAAGCAAAAAAAGAAGAAAACACCAGGCCCAGATGGACTGCCAGTGGAAGTATACCAAAAATTTGAGGAACAAATAACGATGCCATTCAAGGAGGTGATACAAAACATTACAAAAAGTGCAAGTCTACCAGAATCATGGAATGAAGCACTCATAACGTTAATTTACAAAGCGGGGACAGAGGAAAAAGAAATACAAAATTATAGACCTATATCTTTACTCAACGCTGATTATAAAATATTTGCAAATATACTAGCGACAAGATTTAAAAGAGTATTAATACAAAATATTCATCAAGACCAGGCTGGATTTTTGCCCAAGAGACAGATGAAAAATAATATAAGAACAGTTATCAATGTTTTAGAATATTACGAAGAGCATCCGGAGAAACAATTGGCGCTACTCTTCTTGGACGCCGAAAAAGCATTCGATAATGTATCTTGGGAATTTTTAAGACAAAAATTAGAGGCATGGGATTGCGGATATAACTTCTTAACAATGATCTTGGCTATTTACCAAAAAACAACAGGCAAGGATAATAGTAAATGGGGAGATGACAAGTAGTTTCAAGATCCAAAAAGGTACGAGACAGGGCTGCCCATTATCTCCATTACTTTTTATTTTTATATTGGAAACGTTGAATGACAATATAAGACAAAACCCAAAAATAAGAGGTTTAAAAACAAAAGGCGAAGAATTTAAGTTGCAGGCTTTTGCCGATGACTTAGTGTTTATCTTAGAAGATCCCTTAATAACAATTGAGCATTTGATGGAGGTACTGCAAGAATATGGAAGTCTGGCAGGACTTAAAATAAACTTTAAAAAAACAAAAATGTTAACAAAAAACTGTACTCCTGGCCAAACAGATAAGCTTCAAGATGTAACAAAAATAGAAGTTACTTCAAAAGTTAAATATCTAGGTATAGTGATGACTAATAGAAACAGTACGCTGTTAGAAAATAACTATAATAAATTGTTAGAAGAAATACGGAAAGATCTGAATAAATGGAAAGAATTGCAAATTTCTTTGATGGGCCGAATTGCAACAATAAAGATGAACGTATTACCACGGTTCTTATTTCTTGCACAAAATATTCCAATTTTAAAGAGGAACATATACTTTTCGGAACTAGATAAAATAGTTAGGGCTTTTATTTGGTTTCCCAAAAAAGCTCGTATTAAAGGGAAAATGATGCAAGACAAGAAAGAAAGAGGAGGATTTGGACTACCAAATTGGGAATTATATTACCAGGCGGCGGCCATGGGATGGATCAAAGATTGGATCCTACTGGAAAACTGGAGAACTCTGCACTTGGAGGGTCACGATTTACATATGGGATGGCATGCGTACATCTCGTATGAAAAAGAAAAAGTGCATGCTAACTTCCAGCATCATATAATAAGAGGAGCATTGATAAAGATATGGAAAAAAATTCGAGAAAGGTATTATATCAAGATTCCTAAATGGGTGTCACCATTAGAAGCATTTGTAAAACCAACATTGATGACAGAGAGTAATATAGGAGCGTATGACACTCTGTTAGATGAAGCTAATAATTTAAGAACAAAGGAAAATCTAAAGTTAAACAATATAAATCTCTCTTGGTGGGAGACTACCCAGTTGCAATCAAGATTTACGAAAGATAAAAAAACTGGTTTCTACACAGAGAAAACAGACTTAGACAAATTATGGTTGTCAACTAGTGATAAGTTGATACAGAAATTATATAGTTATTTTTTAGATGATTATATGCAAGATGAGTTAGTAAAAACCACTATGATATCGTGGATGAGAGATATAGGTTATAATATCCAAATTGATGACTGGCTAAGAATCTGGAAAGTGATGAAGTATGTAAAGGCAGTTCCATATAAAGAAAATATTTACAAATTATTCTATAGATGGTATTGGACGCCTGACAAGATTGCTAAAAGTTATAAGGTTATATCTAGAAATTGTTGGAGGTGTAATACTAATGTTGGTACATTTTTCCATATGTGGTGGAAGTGTGGAAAAATACAAAAGTTTTGGCATACTATTAATAAGATGATAAGAGAAATTACGAATATTGACTTAGAATTGTTACCAGAAACATACCTGTTGAATATTATACCTGAAGGTTTTGAGCAAAAAGATGTATGTCTAATAACCCATATACTTACTGTGGCCAGAATATTAGTAGCTAAATATTGGAAGTCAGATGGATTACCAGTAAGAGATGAATTAATTAAGAAATTAATAGAGACTGCAGAAATGGACAAATTAAGTATGATATTGCAAGGGAGAGATGGAAAGTGGTTCCAGGAACGTTGGGATAGAGTTTATAAATGGTTAGAGTCAAAATGTGTATAGTTGACTCCGAAACTAGACTACGTATCATTGTGTAAACAGAAGATATTGTTATATTCTTAAAAATATAAATAAAATGGTAAAAAAAAAAAAGAAGCCGTCCTTCAGTTCCTTGAGATCCAAGCATAGGCTGGACTGGCCCTCTCAGTGACTTGTCTTCCCACTCTTCTCTCATCTGACCCAATTTGGAATCAACCTGGAACATAAGGGACACCCTCCATCATTCTTGTTCAGCATGCCCTTGAGCACCATGGAAACCAGGAGTGCCCACCAACCAGGCCAGATCATTCCAGTGATTGGGGGGCTGGAAGAACACCTGCTTCTTAGAACGTGTCCTGGTAAATTTCTCCATCTTCTTCTTGTGGGGGTCAGGGCCAGGTAAGTCAGGTTCAGACCCAGTACCGGTCACTGATGCACCGTCTTGCTTTCCGTTCCCCATGCTGGTTGTGGGGTATCAGGTAGGAGTGAGGAGTCCTGACAATCTGTCAGGTACCCAGTCAACTCACACTCCACACAGCCTTTCTTTTATGAAAGTTTATTGAAGAGTTTTGAGATGCTGCAAAGGTGACTTCTTTGTCAGGACAGGGGAGCAAAGGCGGGAACCCGGAGTATAACTAAACCCCACATTCCACACTTACATCACACATTCATAAGTATAAGCAATCCTAAGAACCCAGACAAATACAATGGTTCAACTAGCCATTCAAAAGTCTTATCAACTTCAAGGTCACTCTCATGTGAAAGTTCCTGAGGTGCTGCTTGGGATAATGGATACCAGCGTTGCCTCCCTAGACTACAAGCATTCACACAGTCTCTCCCCCTCCCACAGTTTCTCTCCCTCCCACCAGGAATGCCAGCGAGGGAGAACGACAAGCAGACAGCTGGATACATCTGCTATAGCTGGCAAAAGTGAGGGGGGAGGGAATGGGGGATTACAATAAGCAGGTTGGTAATGTCACAGGTACAGAATACAAAGAAAAAGGTGAACCCAAGTCTGACAACTGGGTGATTTCAGACCAGTCACAGGCTTTCAGTGTAACCCTCTTCCTTGCCCACTGCCAGCTTGGGCACTTTCCTGTCAGAATAAACTGTGAAAACAGCTATCTCTACTGCTTGGTTCTGCCATGGCTGTCTGGGTACTGAGGTGAGCCAGTGGCCATCAAACCATTTTCTTCAACTCCCTGCTGTGTGGCTGACTTTCCCCTAGGTTTACCAATCTCCACGTGGGACCTGAAGATCTCCCACTGCTACAATTGATTTCCAAATGACAAAGATCAGTTCCCCTGGAGAAAATGGCTGCTTTGGAGGGTAGACTCTATGGCATTATACCCTACTGAGTCATTCCCCTCCCCAAATGCTGCCCTCCACAGGATCCACCCCCCAAATCTCCAGGAATTTCCTGATGGACCTGGCAACCCTACTTCCCCCCCAGTGCCTGTTGCTAGGCAACCGAGCTTGGTTCTGTCAGTAAAGGTGGGGGGGAGTCCCTTTCTACGCCTATCTTGGCCTTTGGGAGAAAACTCACTGGGGCCAGTTCTGACTAGGGTTGCCAGCTTCATCAGGAAATTCCTGGAGATTTTATGGTAGAGTCTATGGAAGCCAGAGTTTAGGGAGGAGAGAGGTCACAGCTGAACAGAATGTCATAGAGCCCACCCTCCAAAGAAGTTATTTTCTTCAGGGGGAGAGAGAGATCTGCTGTCTGGAGTTCAGTTGTGATAACAGGCAATAACACAGCCAGTGTGGCATAGCAGTTAGCACTTCAAAGCAGGGTCTGCCAGACCCAGGTTCTTGTTACGGAAGCTGAGTGGGTGATTTTGGACCAGTAACAGATTTTCAGGCTAACCTACCTCACAGGGTTGTCGTGCAAGTCAAAAGGAGGAGAGGAGAATGATGTAAGCTGCTTTGGTCCCCATTGCAAAAAAAGACTGTACTTTACCTCCTGGAGAAACATTATTGCCAATTTTCAAGTGAAGGCTGGAGATCACTCAGAATTACAACTGCTCCCCTGGAGGGAAGGAGGAGGAGATGGAAAGCTGAAATCAGAGGAGCAGATAACAGCAGGTTGATGTTTGGCTGGAAAAGAATTGCCAACTCCAGGTTGGGAAATTCCTGGAGATTTGAGGGGTGGAGCCTGGAAAAGGTGAGGTTTGAGGAGGGGTGGGAACTCAGACAGGTACAATGCCATAGATTCCACCCTCCAAACCAGTCATTTCCTCATGGGGAACCATTATTGCCAATTTCCAGGTGGGGCCTGGAGATCACTCAGAATCACAACTGCTTTCTAGGAGGGAGGGAGGAAGAGATGGAAAGTTGAAGTCAGAGGGGTGGATAAAAGTAGGTTTATGGTTGGCTGGGAGGGGTGGGAACTCAGACAGGTACAATGCCATAAACTCCACCCTCCAAACCAGCCATTTCCTCCTAGGGAACCATTGTTGCCAATCTCCAGGTGAGTGCTGGAGATCACTTAGAATTGCAACTGCTCTCCAGGAGACAGGGGGAGGAGATGGAAAGCTGAAGTCAGAGGGGCAGATAAATGTAGGTTGATGGTTGGCTGAGGAGGAGATAGTGTTTCCAACTCCAGGTTGGGAAATTCCTGAAGATTTGAGGGGTGGAACTTGGAGAGGGTGGGGTTTGAGGAGGGGTTGGACCTCAGACAGGTACAATGCCATAGACTCCATCCTCCAAACCAGCCATTTCCCCCTGCTGATCTCCAGGAGAGTGCTGGAGATCACTCAAAATTACAACTGCTCTTGAGGTAGCAGAGATCAGTTCCTCTGGAGAAAATGGTAGACTCTATGTCATTATACCCTTCTGAGGTCACCACAGTAAATTGATGCTGAGTGCCCAAGGCTAGGGCACTCTCCCGGAACCTCTTTCTAGAGCTCATTGTATTTATTTCCACAATGGGTAATAATAATAATAATAATGATAATAATAATAATAATAATAATAATAATAATAATAATAATAATAATAATAATAATAATAATAATAATAATAATAATAATAATAATAATAACAACAACAATAACAACAACAATAACAACAACAACAACAACAACCTTTAAAAACTTTAGAGAATATTTATCTAGAACAGTTAAATATCCACAGATGCTGATTTATTTGGCAGAAGCGTGGAAGCTGTGTTTGTTTCGTATGTGACAAATGCCCTTTTTGGCACCACTCTGACCACAAATTAGACTATTATCTAATTTTCAGTTCATTTTATGTAATGCTAAATGTTTCAAGCATGGTTAATGTGAGATTAAGTTTTTAAACTGACAAGGTGATCTGGAGGAGATGCAGACTCCCAGAGCAGTGTAAAATATTTATATGAAGACTTTCATGGAGGAAGAGTGACGTCCTGTTCTTGCCAGTGCTCCTGTGAACCAGGCACGGAACCTCATGCACAGAGCAGTGGGCTACCTATATTTAAGGGTGTGCTTGCTTGCCTATGAGATGGCTGTGGATGTACTGGGGAGACAGAAATTGTAGAAGGATGGCAAGCTCAGAACATTTTTTAAAGATCAAGTATCCTGCATTGATGTTAAGGCACATGACCCAGAAAAATCTATGGAATGTTTCCATTTCTGTGCTAGTTACTTGGTGCATTAATTATTTATTGTTTACTTTGATTAGATGTTTTACATGACATCTTTCTGCAAATAAAACATGCTCAAGGCAGCTTGCAAAATTAAAATACAGACGAGCATATCAGCTTCCTTAGCAGGGAACTGTAAATTGTCATGCTGATCTTTTAAATATAGTGATGATGATAGTAAAAATCAACAATAATAATTTCTTTTGCGACTTGGAAAAAAAATTATTGCAGTAGAAATCAAACAAAGAATTGTTGCAGTATCCAACAGTAGGATCCAGCAATCCTGACAAAGCTTCCAATTTTAGGCTAATGTCAGAGTCCCAAGTAATTCAAGCTCAATAACTATCCTTCAAGGAAGTTCAGTTTATTGAGATAGATACCTAGGTCATTGTTCAACACACTCTGTGTCAGGAATGGGGGTTAAGTGGGAAACTAGATAATTATACACAGTTCATACTGGGGCCCCTGATGTCAAGGGACCAATAAGGAGGGTACCTGAGCCCAAGGCTCCCAGCAGGAAAAAGCAGCACAGGAAAGCTGAGCACCAAGGCCAGAGGAGAGATAAGAATGAACTAGGAGTACATACCACGACCAGAGGGTGGGGGGAAGGCTGAGCAGGAGCGAGATGGGGGGAAGGGAAAGAAGCAGCAAGCACCCATGGCGGCATCAGCCGACAGCTAACCAAAGACAGGTCTACAAATTACTAGAAGGAGATGAAAAAGTAGAAGTAAAACTAGATAACAAAAAGACAACAACATTCTGAAAAGAACTATGGGAAGACTCGTAAGAACATAAGAACATAAGAGAAGCCAATGTTGGATCAGGCCAATGGCCCATCTAGTCCAACACTCTGTCACACAGTGGTCAAAAATACCAGGTGCCGTCCAGCAGTGGGGCCAGGTGTCAGGCTCAATAGCAAGTAGATCCAAGCATTCTTCAAGTAAAGAAAGGCTTTATTGGAACACAATGCTGTAACCCACAGTAATACAGTTATTGTCAGGAATGGTGGCCCAAGCTGCTCAGGCATTTTTATAGTATGATGCAAAAGCGCGACTGGCAAATGAACTTTTAGCACGCGTGTGGGAAACTCCTGGTGGGAGATTACTTGATGATCGGGAGAATGAGTTGCCCCCACCCCTCGGTCTCACAGGACTGGAAAATTCCCTTAAACAAAGAACACTCCATAGCCTCCTCCCAAGGCCACCGTGATAAGCCAGAGTGGCTGAATCCATTCTCCCACGTTGCAGCTGGCAATATGTCAGGCACTTCAGAAAGTCAGTCAAACACCAGGCTTCATGAAGAAGATAGCGTTTATTGAAAGCAGTTCTAAAGGCACAGTAACATCTCTTTGTCAGGGATGACTAGATCTAAAGAGGCACCCACAATTATACCCACTCGAAGTGCCCCCCCACTCCATCTACCAATAGTCACTAAGCCCGCGTGCGGGAAGAGGTACGAAAGTACAAAAGCAGTAAATAACCAAACTGCTCCAAAGCTGTCTCAGACAGAGGAAACAAGAACTGTGAGACCAAGGACATTTGGTGAGATAACAGATTGCCCAGGCCATGGAATCCAGAATCTCCTAGGCAACCTGCACACCTCCCTACATTCCAAACATGAAAAGTTGCAGACGAGTTGCAGACCATCTCTCCCTCCTTCCCTTCCATTCATCTCATGGCAGGATTACCTGACACAATGCTACGCAAGCGCACAAGCGAAAGACAAGATAGTAGAAACAATGAACTCAGTGTAAAATAACCCAAGCCTCAAGTCTCTGACACTAGGACTCAAAATAATACAGTAAAAAAATCACTGGGATCACAGATGTGGAAAACAGGCTAAAAGGAAAGGACATGGAGGATCTTACAGTAACCCTGGAAAGCCTGCTAAAGCAGTTGAAGGAAGAAAATGAAAAACTGTACAATGCCTGGAAGAGATGGAAGTCCATGGCAGTTGGACTTCATCCACAATTGGTACAACAGTTTAATGATGTGTTCTGTTTCAAAGCAGTAGAAAATTGGATAACTTTTTTTTGTGTGTGTGTGTGTGTGTTTAACCCTGTTTGACCAAGGAATTTTATTATTTTCAGAAAAAAATACAATCTTGCTTTTTTATGTTTCTTATTCTCCATGCATCTGCCAAAGTTAATTGTTCCACCAAGCTTAAGAACACCGTAGGCGATTCATTTCCTTTCTTCTGTCTTCTTCTTTGACTTCTCTATCAATAGTTCTATCAAAAACTGCATTGTAGTTTCCAATTATACAAAGTTCTTCATATACTAAGTTGGATAAAATATCATGTAGATTTTTATAGAATTTATCCTGTTGTTGGTTTGATGCATAAATGTTTACTATAAGAACAGTCTTGGCTTGTCTTTGAATTTTTGCAATCAGTAATCTACCATCTTCTGATTCATATACCAATTCAGGATGTAAATGTGTTTTCACATAGGTTGCCACCCCTTTTTTCTTTTTTTGTTTATCTGACGAAGCAAAAAAAAAAATCTAAGTTTTTTAATTTCTAATTTTTAATCAGTTTCTTTAATGTGTGAATCTTGCAAACAAACCACATCAGTCTGCAATTTTTTATTTGATGAAAAAAAATCTTTCTTTTTTGCAGTGCATTCAGACCATTGACACTGATGGAAAATATTTTCAACTTCTTATTGTTCAACTTTAGTTTCTTTTCTGGATCCATTTTTTCTCTTTCCAAATCTAGTTACAATGTGGTGTAAAGGGATTATCAGTGTTTTCTTTATGTTACCTGGTTTCTTACTTGTTGCACCTTGTTTTTCTTCTTTTTCATCATCTCCATCCTTTTGTTCTTCTTCATCACCCTGTTCCTCTTCTTCTTCTTCTTGGAATCCTAACTCTTCACTATGTTGTTTTAGGAAGTCTTCCACTTTAAATATTGAGTTCATTCTGAACCTCTTTCCCTTATAAGTAAATAGTACTCCTTCTGGAAGTTGTTGTTCATTCGCACAGTCGAGTCCGACTCTTCGCGACCCCATGGACCAGACCACGCCAGGCCCTCCTGTCCTCCGCCGTCCGCTGAAGTTTGCTCAATTTCATGTTCGTTGCATCGATGACACTGTCTAACCATCTCATCCTTTGCCGTCCCCTTCTTCTTTGACCTTCAATCTTTCCCAGCATCAGGGTCTTCTCCAGTGAATGCTCCCTTCTCATTTGGTGGCCAAAGTATTTGAGCTTCAGCTTCAGGATCTGTCCTTCCAGGGAACAGTCAGGGTTGATTTCTTTTAGGATTGACTGATTTGATCTCCTTGCAGTCCAAGGGACTCTCAAGAGTCTTCTCCAGCACCATAGTTCAAAAGAATCGATTCTTCGGCGCTCAGCCTTCCTTATAGTCCAACTCTCGCAGCCATACATTACTACGGGGAATACCATTGCTTTGACCATGCGGACTTTTGTTGGCAAGGTGATGTCTCTGCTTTTTATCATGCTGTTTAGGTTTGCCATCGCTTTCCTCCCAAGGAGCAGGCGTCTTTTAATTTCATGGCTGCAGTCACCATCTGCAGTGATCTGGGATCCTAGGAACATGAAGTCTGTCACTACTTCTACGACTTCCCCTTCTATTTGCCAAGGAGTGATGGGCCCAGATGCCATGATCTTAGTTTTTTTGATGTTGAGCTTCAAGCCCACTTTTGCACTCTCCTCTTTCACCCTGAGCAAAAGGCTCTTTAGGTCCTCTTCACTTTCTGCCATCAGAGTGGTATCGTCTGCATATCTGAGGGTATTGATCTTTTCCCCAGCAATCTTAACTCCAGCTTGTGATTCATCCAGGCCAGCATTTTGCATGATGTACTCTGCATATAAATTAAATAAGCAAGGTGACAATATACATCCTTGTCGTACTCCTTTTCCTATGCTAAACCAATCAGTTGTTCCATATCCGGTTCTAACTGTTGCTTCTTGACCCTTATACAGGATTCTCAGGAGACAGGTGAGGTGGTCTGGTACTCCCATCTCTTTAAGAACCTGCCATAATTTATTGTGATCCACACAATCAAAGGCTTTAGCATAGTCAATGTAGCAGAAGTAGATGTTTTTCTGGTACTCTCTTGCTTTCTCCATAATCCAGCGAATGTTGGCAATTTGATCTCTAGTTCCTCTACCTCTTCGAAACCCAGCTTGTACTTCTGGCAGTTCTCTATCCACGTACTGTTGGAGCCTAGCTTGTAGGATTTTGAGCATGACCTTGCTAGCGTGTGAAATGAGTGCAATTGTGCGATAGTTTGAACATTCCTTGACGTTGCCCTTCTTTGGGATTGGAATGTAAACTGACCTTTTCCAATCCTGTGGCCTCTGTTGTGTTTTCCAAATTTGTTGGCAAATTGAGTGCAGCACTTTAACAGCATCTTCTTTTAAGACTTTGAATAACTCAGCTGGGATACCATCACCTCCACTAGCTTTGTTGTTAGTAATGCTTTCTAAGGCCCATTTAACTTCGCTTTCCAGGATGTCTGGCTCGAGGTCAGTGATTATACCATCGTGGTTGTCAAGGACGTCGAGGTCCTTCTTGTATAGTTCTTCTGTGTATTCTTGCCATCTTTTCCTAATCTCTTCTGCTTCTGTTAGGTCCCTACCGTTTTTGTCCTTTATCATGGCCATCTTTGCATGGAACGTTCCCTTGATTTCTCCAATTTTCTTGAAGAGTTCTCTAGTCCTTCCTAATCTATTGTTTTCCTCTATTACTTTGCATTGTTCATTCAGGAAAGCCTCCTTATCTCTCCTTGCTGTTCTCTGGAAATCTGCATTCAGTTGGGCAAATCTTTCCTTTTCCCCGTTGCCTTTAGCTTTCCTTCTTTCCTCTGCTATGTGTAAAGCCTCATCAGACAGCCACTTTGCTTTTTTGCATTTCTTTTTCTTTGGGATGGCGGTGAGTGCTGCCTTCTTTACAATGTCACGGACCTCTGTCCATAGTTCTTCAGGCACTCTGTCTATCAAATCTAGTCCCTTAAACCTATTCTTCACCTCTACTGTATATTCATCGGGGATGCGATCTAGGTCAAATCTGAATGGCCTTGTGGTTTTCCCAACTTTCTTCAGTTTAAGTCTGAATTTTGCAATGAGTAGCTCATGATCTGAGCCACAGTCAGCTCCAGGTCTTGTTTTTACTGACTGAATAGAGCTTCTCCATCTTTGACTGCAAATTATATAGTCAATCTGATTTCGGTGTTGCCCATCTGGTGATGTCCATGTGTAGAGACGCCTCTTAGGTTGTTGGAAAAGGGTGTTTGCTATGACCAGCGTGTTCTCTTGACAAAACTCTGTTAGCCTTTGCCCTGCTTCATTTTGTTCTCCAAGGCCAAACTTGTCTGTTATTCCAGTTACCCTTTGATTTCCTACTTTAGCATTCCAGTCCCCTATGATGATGAGGACATCATTTTTTGGTGTTAGTTCTACGAGCTGTTGTAGGTCTTCATAGAACTGGTCCACTTCAGCCTCTTCTGCAGCAGTGGTTGGGGCATATACTTGGATTACTGTGATATTGAATGGTTTGCCTTGGATTCGGACCGAGATCATTCTGTCATTTTTGAGATTGTATCCCAATACTGCCTTTCTCACTCTCTTGTTGACTATAAAGGCCACCCCATTTTTTCTACAGGATTCCTGGCCACAGTAGTAGATATAATGGTCTTCTGAGTTAAATTCGCCCATTCCTGTCCACTAGTTCACTGATTCCCAAGATGTCGATGTTCATTCTTGCCATCTCATTTTTGACCACGTCAAGCTTACCTTGATTCATAGATGTTACATTCCAGGTTCCTATGCAGTATTGTTCTTTGCAGCATCGAACTTTCCTTTCACCATCAGACACATCCACAACTGAGCGTCCTTTCGGCTTTGGCCCAGCCGCTTCACTCTTTCTGGGGTTACTCGTACTTGCCCTCTGCTCTTCCTCAGTAGCATATTGGACACCTTCCGACCTGAGGGGCTCATCTTCCGGCGTCATATCTTTTAGCCTTTTGTTACTGTCCATGGGGTTTTCTTGGCAAAGATACTGGAGTGGGTTGCCATTTCCTTCTCCAGGGGATCACGCTTGGTCTGAGTTCTCTGCTGTGGCCTGTCCATCCTGGGTGGCCCTCCACGGCATAGCCCACAGCCTCATCGAACCACGCAAGCCCCCTCGCCACGACAAGGCAGTGATCCATGAGGGAGCTTCTGGAAGTAGCCACCTGTAATTGATTTTGTTTTGTCTTAGCAAGTTGGTAAACTGTGTATAATCTCTTCTTTTTTCCCTTACCCTTCATGGAATCTCTTTCAGGATCTTAACTTACCCTTCATGGAATCTCTTTCAGGATCTTAACTTCTGAATCCTGTATCTTCAGAGCCATCCTTAAAATGTGAACTCTCATGGCTCTTTTATGGAAACTTATATGCACCTCCCTTGGTAGTTTATGTCTTCTTGCATAAGAAGAGTTCATTGTATTGACCACATCTATATCTTCAATTGTAAACTGTGTTGTCTCTCCTTCCAAGTATTCTGTTAAAATTTTTGCCATGTTCTCTTTGATATCTTCTTCCTTATTTTCTGGTGTGTTTTGAAATCTCAGTAGAAAAGCAGCTTTCTCAAGTTCAATCTCATCACAGAGTCTTCCAAAAGTTCTTGTCTAGTTTTCAGATCCAGTGTTCTATATTCTAACTCTTCTGTTTGTCCTGTAATTGAGTGGTAGTCTGTTTCAAGTTAGTAATCTGTTGGGTATTCTCCAAAATCTGTTGCTTGACATCTTCAGTTTGGGCTGCCACCTGTAAAGTTAAGGTCTCAATTTTGGCCTGAACTGGCTCTAGTGCTGCAGTTATTGCCATATTGATGGAGTTACCTACTGCTTGGGGGATAATATTACTAGCAGCAGTGCTTAAAGCCATATTAATAGCTTGGGGGATTGCTGCCTCTACTGTTTTTGCTACTACGTCATGTATCAAATTATGGACCTCCTGCCCAGACATTTTGTCTAAAGTTGTAGTCACCAATTTAGTTATGTTAAGAGAGGGCCTACCACCCATAGACATGGTTCAGTTAAAATCACAAACCAACTTCAGGCCCAGTTTCCCCTCCCTCTCTAAAAGAGAGTACAAATTATTCCACAAAGTATTTCACTGTCTCTTATCACCAAATGTTCTCAATGTTTCCAAACAATACAGCCTTGTATTGCCAACAAATTACAGTTCAGTTCAGATCAGTGCCATCCACAAGTTACAGTTCAGTTCTGTCTCTTCATCTAAATAGGCCTATTTTGTCTATTACATCCCAGAAAGCTTTTAGTTCAAATGACCCTAGTAAAATATTCTTAATACAGTTCAAAATTGTCAAAGTTCATAAGATCCAAATTCAGTATTTATCCTTACCAAAATCCTTCAAGCCACAAAATCCTTCTTAATGTATGTAATATAGTTCCATAGAAAAATAATTTCTATAATCCCAAAATATAAAACTAATGAGTATTATAGATCCAGTTAGTTGCTATAAAGATCTTCCTGGGACAGTCCAATCCAAGCAATGGTCAGGAGAACAGTAAAAGGGATTTCAGTTTATTGATGTATCCTCTAGAAATAATCAGCAAGTTTGAAATCCATACAAAAAAATAAAAGAAAATGAAAAATACCCAAAAGACCAAGTTGCAAGTTATATTTTCATATAGAGTCTTTTGCCAGTCCATCAAAGTATTTATCCAGATATTCCAAGGGGAAAAAACAGGAAATCCATAAAAGAAAACAAGAAAATACACAGAAGATCAAATTGTAAGTTATATTTCCATACAGAATCTTTTACCAAGTCCATCAACATGTATATCAAAATATTTTAAAAAAGAACTAAAAAATCCATAAAAAGGCACCAGGAAAAAACAAACAAACCAGGAAGTCCATTTAAAAAAAGATGTTAAAGAAGGAGCAAGATGTTAAAAATAAACTACAAGAAGGGGCTGTATTCTTATACCACAATCTCCAATCTCCAGATTTTTTTGTTTTATATAGATTTCAGAAAATATCCAGTTCACAAGTCCAAAAACTATCTCTATTATTTCCAATATTACAAAAAGTCACACCAAGTTAATTATATCCCAGAGTATAGAATATAGAGTCCAAGCCATGTAAAAGACTTCAAAATAAGTTTAAAAGTTATAATCTCTTGCTCTAAGCCAGTCAAACAAAGCCTCTTTCCAAAATTCCTTAAGCTTTTCTTATAAATTTACCACTAAGAAGGTCAAAAGGGAAACTAAAAGCAGCACTTCCATTTGCAAAGTTTCAGTAGCAGCAACCTGGCCGTCCCTTCCAAGCCGCAAGAAAATGGGGGGGGCCATTTTCCTCCTAGGTCTTTAAAGTTTAAATAGCCGCCCGTTTCCCTTAAAAAAAAGAGAGCCAAAATCCAATTGTGCTACAAGTCCCAAAATACTCATGGTGTTTCAATATTAGTTAGATGATAAGTAGAGAGTTGTAGATTCCTTAGTAGAAGTAGAGCTCCAGAAAGTGGCCACTCTCACCTTCGTGCTCATGGCTGCCATGAACCGGACCTTGTGTCAGAGTGATGAGGGGTCTCCTCAGGCACTGCCGTGCCTGTGAGTACCCAAATCAAGCTCCCTGCTCAAGCCCCCCCCCGGGGTAGCTTGTGGGAGACTGAAGCCATCAGATCTCCCGCTAGGTCCAGGAGTCTCAGGGGTTCCTCGGGAGCAGTTCCTGGGGCCCCTCTGATGCTGGCAGAACACAGACCGGAAGTTGGATAACAACTTTTCTCATTCCGAAGAATAAAGATGTCAGGCTCCTGGCCAAGTTACTTTCTACAGCACTTTTTTTTCAGAAATTTGTTTATTGAGAAAATCAGCAAGTTCCAGGTGAAAGCATTGCTGTATTAGAACTAATGATTCTTGGCGGGCCCCATGATAATATAGGAGATACAAAAGGACCCCTCCCCCATAGTTGTCACACACACACGTGTCACATTCTTCTCACCTAGCCATTTGCATCCACACACACACACACCCCATGGGAATATATATGGTCCCACAATCTACAAAGCAAGCAGACTTCAGAGAGTCTCTGGTCTTCCTCCTGTGGGAGGAGGTGCCATCCTTCAGAAATCTAAAAGTCAAAAAATTCAAACACACATCTATTACTCCCCTCCCCGCAGGAATTCCCTTTCCTCCTTTTATTATGGCAAACAGAGCTGGGTGAAAAGTTTGACATTCTGCCTCCCCAAAACCCCCTCTCCCACATGGCTTCAGGGGTTGGTGGTGATGAAAAGTGTGCACCAATTTTGCAGCTTTTACGTGTGCCACCACCCATTCATTATGACTGGCATCAAAATCCTTCCACTTTATAATACAGTCGACTCCATTTAAGGTTAGAATCAAAGCCTTGCCACTCACCATCAGTGGAGGTGGAGCTGGAGGACACAATTTCTACTTTGAGGGTCCAGGATCCTTTTTCAGAAGACTGAAATGGAAAACAGGATGTACATGACGCAACAACATGGGTAACTCCACCTGCACAGTCACTTTGTTAATGCGGCACTCGACCTTAAAAGGCCAACATATTTCCACCCCATTTTTTGCCCAGGTTGGAACCCTCTGAGATTTTTTGTGGAAATGTACACAGAATCTCCTGGATTTAAGTTCCACTCAGGACCCCTCCCTTTGTTCGCATAGCATCTGTAATCCTCCTTGGCTTTGTTCAATGTCTTTTGGAGCGTGGGCCACCCCTGAGTCACCTTAGCCCACCAGGGCCCAGCATCTCCTGGCTCCGAGCTGGTTGGTTCTAGTAAAGGCAATGGGCCACCCTCGTACCTATGTACCGCCTTTAAAGGAGAAATACCAATAGAACTGTGGACAAAGCTGTTGTAACTGTATTCTGCAAAGGGGAACAGGTCTGCCCAGTCATCCTGCTGGTAATTAATGAAGCACCTCAAAAATTGTTCTAGCACCTGGTTTGTCCTTTTGGTTTGGTCATCAATCTCTGGGTGGTAAGCACTACTCAGCCCCTGCTCCACCCCCATGTGTTTCATTAATTCTTTCCAGAGCCCCACAATGAACTGAGAACCCCAATCTGATATTATTTTGCATGGCAAAGTATGGAACCTGACGATATGTTGCATGAACATCTGCGCCAGCCATTTAGCCATGGGCATTTGCTTGCATGGAATGAAATGTGCTTGTTTGGAAAACAAGTCCACAACCACCCAAATCATCATCTTCCCCTGGCTTGGGGGTAAGTCAGTTATAAAATCCATAGATATAACCGACCAGGCTGTTTGGGAATCTCCAAAGGCTATAAATATCCTGGAGATTTCCCCCACTCTCCTTTTACTCATTAGACATGCTTGGCATGAAGCCACATATTTAGCAATATCCACCCCCCCTTATTCAAGGCCACCAGAATTGCCTTTGTATCAAGTTTAAAGTCTTTAAATACCCAAAATGTCTGGCTAGTTTTTTTTTTTTATCATGCCCCATCAACAGAATTTTCCTACTCAACACTTCTGGAACAAACAGTTTATTTTGTCGGTACCAGCACACATCCTCCCTTTGCATCAAAGTCCAATCTTTCTCAATTTCTTCCTTAGCCTTGGCTGTGAAAGTAGCCTTAAATTTCTCAGTCTAGGATGCTGCTTCTGACTTCTGTGTTGAGGGAGGCATGACAGAGCATTGGCTAAGAAGTTTGACTTCCCTGGGAGGTGTTTGAGGGTGAAATGAAACTTAGAGAAGAATTCTGCCCAACTCAGCTGATTGCCATTTAGGCACCTTGGGGCTCTGAGGGCTTCTAAATTTTTATGGTCAGTCCATACTTCAAATGGAACCCTAGCCCCTTCTAGCCAATGCCTCCATGTGGTTAAAGCTAGTTTGATGGCAGCAGCTTCCTTGTCCCACACTGCCCAATTCCTTTCTGCACTTGAAATTTTTTTTTGAGACATGAGCTAAGGGATGTAAAATTCCAACGTCACCTTTTTGCAAAATTGCCCCCCCCCCATGGCTACATCTGATGCATCCACCTGTACCACAAACTGCTTGGTTTCGTTGGGGTGGTGTAGCAGGGGTTCTGAGGTGAATAAAGTTTTTAGTTTCTCAAAAGCTTGTTGGCACTCAGGCGACCACTCCAGCCTGCTGCTTGATTTTTTTTGTATTCTGGCCCCTTCCCCTTGGTTTTTAGCAAGTCCGTGAAGGGCAGCGTGATTTGCACAAAATTTGGGATGAATGTGAGATAGAAATGTTCTTTGATGTCCACCACTTCAGCCAAAAGCCTGGTACACCAATTGCATTTTACAGGTTCCATGGAACTGCAGAAAATCCCACAGGACCCTGATCCCAATCAGTAGCATGTTCCACCAGGCCAGGTATAGGACTGAGAAGGCCCTGGCCCTGGTTGAGGCAAGACAGATGATTTTCAGACCAGGGACTACTAAACAGTGTTGGTCTGAAGAATGCAAGATCCTTTGGGGGCACATAAAGGGAGGGACGGTCCTGCACGAATGCCAATTCCTGGATGCATAGTGCCTTAAGGATTAATACCATAACCTTAAACGTGACTCGGTATTCAGCTGACAACCAATGTGTGCCTGCACAGACCTCCCAGTCAGCAGGCGCACCACAGCTTTTTGTACCAGCTAAAGCTCCTGGATCAGGTTTAAAGGTAGACCCACAAAGAGTGGGTGTCATGGGCCAGCTTGATCAGTCAGAACTCAGCCTGGAGGAAGACTCCTGAAGTGTCACAGAACCTGGGTTCAGCTCACAAGAAACAGCTGAAACAGCTGAGGAAAGACAGCAGCTCCAAGAGTCATTGCTGACAGCTGACCCTGACTCCTCCAGGCAGCACACAGGAGGGAATGATGAAGAACAGCTGTCACAGGAAGACTCTTCTGATTCCTCCTCAGTAGTAGAACAATGCCATAAGTGAACCTGCCTCCCACAGTGTGTGTCTCTTGACTTAATGCCAGCATTTGGCTAACAGCAGCCCTGTATGATTGCAGGACTTGTCCTTGTGCAATCATGGAAGCAACAAGTCACGTATCTGTGAACCCAGTAATGACAACTCCTAGAATCATAGAACCATAGAATTGGAAGGGGCTTCCAGGGTCATCTAGTCCAACCCCCTGCACAAGGCAGGAAATTCACAAATACCTCCCCCTCTACACCCACAGTGAACACTGTTCCACACCCAGAAGACTACAAAAAAATCTCCAGGATCCCTGGCCAAATTGGCCTGGAGAAAAATTGCTTCCTGACCCCAAAGTGGTGATCAGCATTTCCCTGGGCGTGTCAGAAAGGGCCTCAAGAACTAAGCACTGAGGCCACCCTTCCTGCCCTCCCTCCCATGATCTACCTAAGATCACAGAATCTGCATTGCTGTCAGATGGCCATCTAGCCTCTGTTTGAAAACCTCCAAAGAAGGAGAGCCCTCCACCTCCCCAGGAAGCCTGTTCCACTGAGGAACCGCTCGAACTGTCAGGAAGTTCTTCCTAATGTTTAGCTGAAAACTCTTTTGGTTTAATTTCAACCCATTGGTTCTGGTCTGACCTTCTGAGGCAACAGAAAACAATTCTGTACCATCCTCTATATGACAGCCCTTCAGGTACTTGAAGATGGTTATCGTATCACCTCTCAGTCATCTCCTCTCCAGGCTTTTCTCATAGGACTTGGTCTCCAGACCCCTCACCATCTTTGTTGCTCTTCTCTGGACACGTTCCTGCCTTGCCTTGCACACTGAGATATTCAGACTGCCCTTGGACTTCGCTATCTGGACTGTCTTCAGAATCTGCTTCTCAGACCTGTCTGCACCTAACAAATTAATGACCCTTGGACTGGCTTTGACTTCTCTTTCTCTGGCACCTCTGCTCTGGCATTGGCTTTGTCTGCTAGTTGGGACAGCAAGTTGCAGTAATCAAGCCTAGAAGTGACCATTGCATGGATCACTGTCACTAGGTCATGGGAGCATGGCCAGCTCACCCACTAGGCGAGCTAGGCGCTTGCCTAGAGCACGCCAGCCCACAGGGGCGGCAAACCGTGCCCCGTCCCCCTGAAAAGCCCCCCCCCACTGCCTCCCTGCTGCCGCCACCAGAGAAGAGCACCCCGGTGGGGCTCAGGAGGCGGCAGCGGCAATGGTAGAGGAGCTTGCCCTGGGGGGAGGAGGCGGCGGCGGCAATGGTAGAGGGGGGAGGAGGCGGTGGTGGTGGCAGCAGTCACCAATGAAGAGCGCCCCAGCCAGCGCAGGAGAAGTGCCTGGAATGACGATACCTGCAGCCTCCTCCCCCCTCGCTGGATTCCACTTCCAGGCAGGCAGCCAGCTGCGGTGGGGAGGGGCAGGGTGGGACAGCCGAGGAGGACCCTCCTGCTGCTGCTGCTCATCAGCTCTGGCTGGCTGGCACTGGGCAAGGCGCAGCCTCCCGCAGAGTGAGCAAACCTAAGGCAAGAACTGGGGGGGGGCAAGTCCGGGGGTTGCTTCCCCGCCCCGCTTCGCACGCCGCCTCCTGCACACCTAGCCAAACTCCGGAAACTTGAAGTGGGACAGCTTCTCCCTCTCTCGCCCCCCGGTAGCTCTGCCCAGCTCTTCCTGGCTATGGGCGCTGTGGATGGTGGTCTGGTGGGCCCGCCAAGCTGCTTGGAAGGGGAGCAGCCTCCAGAGCTGAAGCAGCTTCCCTCCCTCTGGGAACAAAAGGGCAGGGGGAGTCCCTTGGTTGCCGGGCCAGTCCTCCCCAGTCCCAGAGACCCGCGGGGTGGATCCTCCCCTTGGAGTCCGGCAGGCACCGACCCGGGGCAGAGAGGGGGAAAGTTCTGGGCTGTGCCGGGCATGGCCTGCAGCTTCCCGCCTCCCCATGCCCTCCTAGGCTCTCTCCCTGTGCCAGTGTTGCTATGCAGCTGCCTGTATCCCCTGGTTGAATCGCGGCCCCTCCACAGAGTTCAACGGCTCTTTGGGGAGGTAACAACATGGGTAGCTGCACTTTCTTGTCTCCAGGCCCCACCTGGAGGTTGGCAACCCTATAATTGATGGTCACAGGGGGGCGCCAGGAGGTAGTCCCACCTAGGGCACCAAAAACTCTAGGGCCGGCCCTGCGCAGGGCCTGTAAGATGGAGCTTTTCGGCCAGGCTTTCGAGTAGGAGCCGCCACTACCACTGCCACCACCATTCCATTATAGATCAGTACCACTGGGTATTAACATCTATGGGCATTTATGGCTCTAGTCCCCCCCCCCCGCTATGCAAGATGTTGGGGAGTTATCCATTTCATTCAGGTTTTTAATCGTGCATCTTTGATTGTAATTGTTGTATTTTAATGTTTTATCTTGTTTTATATATTTTATGTATCAGCACTCTATGCCTTGTTGTGAGCTGCCCTGAGCCCATTTGCAGGGAGGGCAGAGTAGAAATGTAAATAATAAATAAATAAAATAAATAAACATGATCAAGGACTGGTACTTTTTTCCACCTGGCATCCTCTCAGTGACCCCTCCTTTTCCCCTTGTTTTATGTGCTGTGTCTATGGTTTTATGTATGTATTTTAATTTTGGTTTTATGAACTGTTTCTATAATGCTCTGCTTTAATTGTTAGCTTCCTTGGTGGCCCTGAACATTGGCCATTGGTTCTGTTTGGCTTCTCATGTTTGGCATTGGTTCAATCTGATCAATATTAGTTTTATATGGGTAAAACAATATGGCAAATGGAGAGTCTGGGGTTAACACTGTAACCAATAGAACCAAAGGGCTCAAGATAAAGAATGTTAATCATGCCTTTGGTCTACCCTTTTGTTTACATGTGGGAATAGAGAGTGAATTATAGTATGGGAAATTAATCAGCTTTGTAGATCAAGCCTCCTGCAGGAGAATAATGTCATAAATTCAAAAATTCTTCAGGAGTTCATTGCAGAGGTATTTCTGCCCCACCCCAAAACATTCCAGGGCATTTCCAAAGGCCTTTGCTTGGGATATGCAGAAAGTCCTTGGTCAGATTCCTATACAACACCAACTTTTAATTCTGAAACACACACATTAGAGAACTTAACAGGATTCTTTGATTGGGGGAAAGCTGTGCTGCTAGGTGCAACATGCAATCTCTGTGCCAATGGCACTGTGTCAAAATCGCATGGCCTGTCAGTTCACTTCTATGAGCTCCTGAAGGTAAATAGGAATTAGGAACCAAAGAGAGAAGCCCTGGTGAGATGTTCTCACTAAGAACCTGAGGAACTACTGGACACTCAGCATCAGTTGGGTGTAGTGGTTAGGAACACAGGCTCTAATCTTGGAGAACCGGGTTTGATTCCCCACTACTCCACATGCAGTTGTTGGGTGACATTGGGCAAGCCACAGTTCTCTCAGAGCTCTTCTCTTAAGAGCAGTTCTCAAAGAGCTCTCTGAGCCCACCTACCTCACAGGGTGTCTATTGTGGGGCTTTTTAAATCTAGCCTTTGCTTTATATCTTCAGGTTAAATTTCAGTACAAGGCCAGCCTTAAATCTTCCAGGCAATCTTTGGTCAGAATTATACAGTAGGAATAGCAGATCCTTCTGGCAAATTGCATCTAGAAGCCCAAGAGGTGTTCCCAATATAATGCAAACAAATATTGCTTCAATTGTTTGGGAACAACGCTTTAAAAATCTGTTTAATGATCCCACCTACAGTCCGTTCTCCCTCTGCTAAACCGACTAACTTAAAACATCTCCCACTGTGGGAACCAGTTTCTGCAGATGAGGTCATTCTGATCAGCCATTTAAAAGCTGGAAAGGCTGCTGGACCTGACCTCATTCCCCAGGTTTGTTTAAAAGGTGACCCTGTTTGGTGGGCCCCCGTTATTGCAGCCTTATTTGTAGTCACTGATGCTTTGGGGATAAGTCCATGTTAATGGAAATAGGCTATTGCTGTGCCATCCGTAAGGAAGGGGATAGAAACAATCCTGCCAATTATTGTCCATTTAGTCTTCTCTCAGTCTTGAGTAACTTCTACTCTGCCCATCTACTTTTTGAGGTTGGAGACCGAAGGGATCTTCTGTCCTGTGGCCCAGACAAATTGGTTTCGGGAAAGGGAGCTCAGCGTTGCATCATATCCATGTCTTAGCTCACCTTGCCAGGAAATATACAGCAAATATATTTCTTTCTGCTGCATTAATTGATTTACAGGTTGTTTTTGAAGAAATTGGTCATGACCACAATTCCAGCCAGGCTCTTTGGCTTAATTATGCAGCTACATAAGTCATCGAATCTGAAGGTGTGTTTTGATCCTCAGGGTCACCTAACTGCACAAGGGGTGCAGCAGGGATGCATTCTAGCTCCTCAGTGATCTAATCTCTGTGTGATCTGCCCCATAAGCTTTCCAATGTGTGACATGTTTTCTTCAGTCTCTCATACCTCTGAATATTTGCAGATTACCTATCCAAAATTTATAATACTCTTTTTTTCCAAGTTAGGGCATCAGCAGCTGCAACCCTAATCATCTGCGAGAGAAATTCTGCATTTTTAATTACTTGGGTATTCTGCTCCACTTCTCTCTTTCTTGGAACTTCCATCTGCAATGCATCATCACTAGTATTGGGACCTTGCTGGCTGCAGTTCAGAGATTTTACAGGGCTCAGGGTTGGCAATCCCTGGTACTCCAGGTGTGTATGGCCAAGATACCCTCCCAGCTGTTGTATGGAGCTCCAATTTCAATGCAAGCTTTTCATTCCAAGATGAAAAAAATCTGGGACCCTGATCACAGGGAGAAGTTGCCGTGCTGAAGGCATGAATGTCAGGCGGATTTTCAGAGCGCGATCACACCACATCTGGGAAGCGTAGTGCTCCCATGGCCAACCCGTAGCATCCCACCAAAGATGTGGAGTTCAAAAGTACCTAGGAAAGTGCACTAGTATCCAGTAAATGCAGGGCAAAGGCAGGCGTCTGATCGCGGGAGCGCTAGTATCCCATGGCATCCAGCACCCGCCCACGTCCCATTGCAAATGAGATGTTGTAAGTCTCCATAAGATGCGCACCAGTGCCAAACTGCACATGCACACAAACACGACACTGACAGCAGCCCTGCCCCCCAGAATGGCATATGCGCACAAACAAGACACCGAAAGCAGTGCAGCTTGTGCGATTGCACCACGCTGCTTCTTTGCTATGCTTCAGCATTGCTGTGTGATCGGCAGCTAACAGCTGAAGCGTGGCAACTCGGGGAACCGTGTGATCAGGCTACCGTGCTTTATTTTCCTCTGGGATGAACAGCCATGCCTCCCCCCCCATGTTATCTGGCCCATGTGACCAGGGCCAAGATGTCTTTTCTGCATGTAGTTTTTGGGGCCACATGCTGTGTGTCCTCCTCAACCCTCTGACCCAAAGTCAACTTAAAGTAACTAGCTACTTTGGCTTGGGCTGCTGCTCTGAAATGTCCGTTAATTCTTCTTTTGCAAATTCTCAGCCTACTGTATTTGATTATCTCTGACTGGATCATTTTATGAGTAACTGGAGCCACAAAGTAGATGCAAAAATTATGGCTCTGGGATTTTCTACTCCCAAGCTACTTACCCTGGGATTTAATACAGCTTTTGATCTTGCAAGAAATGGCCCTGAGATGCAAGACTGGTTATCTCTCACATCTGATGCTAAGCATATCTGTTTGCTTCTTGCTTTGGGACTTCTGCCCTCAGTCCCTTTCCCTTGCAGCAGATCTCTATATTTTTTTAACCATTCCAGCTTATCCCTGTATTTGTCTTTGGCTAGATCCAATACTTTGCTAATTTCAGAACCATTTGGAAGATTCTCCAATGCCCTGTGTATTTTGCCCTTGTAACTCTCAGACTCAGGAAACTTTACCTCTTTTTTTTTTTTTTTAGAAAGTTACTACCTTGCTGGATCAGGGGAATGCTGTAGACATAGTTTAACTTGATTTCAGTAAGGCTTCTGATAAGGTTCCACATAATATTCTTGTGGACAAATTGGAAAAATGTGGTTTGGATCCTATGACTGTTATGTGGATCTGTAACTGGTTGACAGATCACCCCCCAAAGAGTGCTTGTGAATGGTTCCTCATCCTCTTGGGGAGGAGTGATAAGTGGAGTGCCTCAAGGATCTGTCCTGGGACCTGTTTTGTTCAACATCTTTACCAATGATGAAGGGATAGAGGGAATGCTTATTAAATGTGCAGATTATACTAAATTGGAAGGGGTAGCAAACACAGTAGAAAACAGAGTCAGGATACAGGATGATCTTGGAAAACTGAGCTAAAACAAATGAAATGAATTTCAATGGGGATAAATGTAAAGCTCTGCATTTAGATAGGAAAAATAAAATGCATAGTTATAGGTTGGGAAGACTTGTCTTGGCAGTAGTATATGCAAAAAGGACCTAGGGGTCTTGGTAGACCATACACTGAACATGAGTCAGCAGTATGATGCAGAAGCTAAAAAGGCAAATGCAGTTTTGGGCTGTTTCAACAGAAGTATAGTGTCCAGATCACACAAAATGATGGTCCCACTTTACTCTGCTCTGCTTAGACTTCACCTACAGTATTGTGTTAAGTTTTGGGCACCACAATTTAAGAAGGATATAGACAGGTTGGAACATGTCAAGAGGAGAGCAACAAAGATGGTGAGGGGTCTGGAGACCAAGTCCTACAAGGAAAGGTTGAAAGAGCTGGGTCTAGGGTCCTGAACTTCAAGATGTGAATGCCTTCATGTGGGTCCTATGTTGACAGTGCAAAGACCCCCTGGAGCTGGAGAGGGCACACACTCACCTGCACAGCCTACACCAGGGCAACCACTCAGAGAGGGAATACTCCAAATTAAAAATGCATGCTGCCAAGCTCCAGGGGTAGTCAGAAGAAGTTTTCATCACATCTTATGGGGCTGGCCTAAGCCATTTGGTCCTGGACCGAGCCCTGGCCCAGGGCAACCTGCTAACCCTTAACAGGTGGATCCAGGTGGCCTGCAAATCCGAGACTCAATCCAACCTACTCCAGATGTACCAGCCCAGGGCCCCGACCAAGACTGTGGTGGCAGAACCATGGGGCCCACATGCCAAACCAAGGAAGGCCATCTGGGACCAATGGCTGTGACAGGGGCTGTATCTGTGGTATGGGGCCCCAGGGCACTTTGCCACTAAGTGCCCCTTGACAAAGGCCTGGAAGAAGGAAAGGCGATGGAGCGCATGGCATCCAAGAAGCCCAAGCAACCTGCAACCAGGGCAAAGACACCCAAAGCCCTACAGGCAGGAGAAAGGGGAGACCCTGATACTACCTCATCCAGCAGAGATGAACCCTCGTCAGAGGTGGGAAAAGACTGGGACCTGCTGTGAAGGATGCAACCCGACAGGTCCAAAATCCAAGGCACCAAGTTTGGAGAGAGCCTCTCCCCCCTGTTTAACGTGACTGTGACTGTTGTGAACCCAGAACTCGGCACCCAGATCACAGTGAGGGCTTTAATCAGCTCAGGGTGTGCTAGAGACTTGATCAGCCCTGCTCTAGTGATGGGGCTGGGGGTGTCTGCTGAGGTACTCCTGGAACCCATAATATTCATCCAAAAGGACAGGTCCTCCATGAAAGAAGCCTGTAAATACCAAATGGTGTTGGTGGTGATGGGGATGGGGTCTCACTGGGAACAGCGACCCTTTAAAATCAACCCCACCACCAAATTTTCAATGGTGCTGGATAATGCCTGGCTCCAGGACTACGACCCATACATACAGTGGAGTGGGGGTGCCCTACATTTTCCAGACCCCTGGTGTAAAGCACATGAGTGGAATCCCAAGGGGGGGAAGTACCGGCTCTTACCCTGGAGTGTGTATGCCTAGTGCAAGGGGAGTTCAACTTAATCCCTCCTGACTTAATCCAGGTGTTTGAGGAGAAAACAGATGAGCTACCCCCCACACACACAAATCAGACTGTGCTATTGAGATTTTACTGGGGCACAAGATGCCAAAAAGGAAGTTATATGTGATGAGCCCAGCTGAAAAGGAGGAACTGCAAAAGTTTGTTGATAAAAACCTAGCCAAGGGTTTTATCTGCCCAGCATCCTCCCTGTTTGTGGTGCCGGTGCTCTTCTGGAAAAAAAGGACAGGGGGTTCAGGCTGTGCACCAATTATCGGGGCTTAAATGTCATGTCAGTGTCCAATGCCTACCCCCTCCCAATGATCAAAGACCTCTTGGCTGAGGCTTCTCAGAGACACATTTTTACAAAACTGGATTTCTGGGACGCTTATTTTCAGGCACACATCTGGCAAGGGGATGAGCACAAGACGGCTTTCAATACCCCACTGGGTCAGTTCTAATATCTTGTGATGCCATTTGGGTTGGTGAACTTAATCAATGAACTTAATCAATGAAGTGTTGCACAAGCATTTATACAAAAGGGTTCTTGTTTATCTTGATGATATCTTGATTTATTCACAAAATAAGGACTCACACATGTGCCTGGTCAGAGAAGTGCTAGAGACACTCTACAAGCACCAGCTCTTTGCCAAGCTCTCGAAATGTGAGTTCCACAAAGAGGAGCTGTATTTCCTGGGGTATCGGATCTTGAGAAAGGGGCTAGGAATGGATCCCCATAAAGTACAGGATGTGCTGGGTTGGGAACCACTGCAAACCCGACGCCAGCTACAGTAATTCCTTGGGTTTGCAAATTTTTACTGGGCATTCATTCTGAACTTCACACAGGAAACTCTACCCTTTACTGACTAGTTGAAAACGAAGGGGAAGGAGCTGGAAGGCAGCAAGCCAGGCACCAAATTAAAGTGGACCCCCGAATGCCAACAGGCTTTTGACAGACGTAAAGTGCTGTTCACTTCTGAGCCCATTCTGCATCATCTTGATAAAACCCAGCTATTCATAGTCCAAGCAGACACCTCTGATGTGGCTAGGGGGGGCATCCTACAAAGGGGGGAGGACAGGAAATTGCACACCCTAGCCTATGTGTCAAAAAATTCTCCTCCACAGAACGTAGAACTGGACTGTTTGGGACAAAGAGGAAGCTGCCATAAAACTAGCCCTCACTATGTGGAGGCATTGGTTGGAGGGGGCTAGGGTGCCATTTGAAGTCTGGACTGACCACAAAAACTTAGAGGCATTGTGCACGTCCATACACTTGAGTGCCAAACAATTGAGGTGAGCAGAGTTCTTCTCTAAGTTTTGTTTCACCCTCCAGCACCTCCCTGGGAAGTCGAATTTCCTAGTGGATGCCTTGTCCTGCCTTCCCATCATGCCAGTCAAAGACAGGAGGTAGTGGATTCCATGTTCACACATACCCAGCTGGCTGGGGGGCAGTAATGACATGCAGCTATGCCAAGGAGGGTGTCCCTCTCAACACTGATCTGTGGATTTACAAATTCAAAGATCTCACAGAAGGGGATATAGAGGAGATTCGAAAAGATGGCTCATTGGAGGGAAAGGGGGATGGTTGCTGGTATCAGGGAGAGAGGCTGTCTGTACCAAAATCCTTGGAAAGAACTAATGCAGACTCTGGGGTGGAACAGGGTCTCAGTAGTGCTTACCACTAACAAATGAAATGAATCAATCAGGTGGTCAAGCAATTCCTCAGCTGCTTTACAGATTACCAACAGGATAATATAGCTACAGTAACTCAGTCCACAGTGCCACTAGGTTATCCCCTTTCAAAGCGGTACACAGATACGAGGTGGGCCCCCTCCCCACCTTAACCTCCTGAGGATTGAGCTCAGGAGATTTACACAAATGGTGGGAGAGCCTATGGGACCAATGGTCTACCATACAAAAGACTTTAGTCAAAGCTAAAGAGGACTACAAAAAGCATACTGACCAGAGCTAGGCTCCTGAGTGGGAGTTACAACCCGGTGATTCAATGTACCTCTCCACCAAAAACCTGAAGGGGCTCCAACCAGGGAAAAAATTGGAGTGGAAGTATATTGGCCCTTTTAAGGTGGTGAGAGTGCTCAATAAAGTAGCTGTGAAGCTGGACTTGCCCAAGACACAAAAACATATTCATCTTGTATTCCATTTCAGTCTGCTGAAGAAGGATCCAGGACTGAAAAAATGGAGACCTCATCCAGCAGCCCACCCCCCCAATGGTGGATGGTGAATAAATTCTTGACTTTAAGATGAAACAAGGGCATTTATATTACCTAATAAATGTAAGGACTTTGATCAATCCCATAATGAATTGGTACAGTGTGAACATGTTAAAGCTGTCAGAGTCCTGCAGCAATCAGTTCCCCACAACTTTCTTTCCAAAGGAGTAAAGTTTATTGGAATCTGTAAAGGCAAGTCATCTAAACATACATTTAGTGTCAGGATTGAAAATAAGCGCGCATAGCTAAAGAAATATTTGTTTCAAAGGGTCAGGGGATGGTCTTGGGCTAATCAGAATAAAAGCAAAAGCCCGCCTAAGCGAACCGGCTATATATTCCCAGAGAATAGACTGCTCATAGTGTAAAACTTCTCCATGCAGGGTTTTTGGGACAAACAACCACCCCCCGATACCAGCAACCATTAGGACCCTGCTGGATGTCTGCATCATTGGCCACCTCCTCTTGGTCAGAGAACACCTGCACAAATTTAGCGGCCCAAGGCTCCTCCTTTTCCCCAACCCTCTCCTTTGCCTGGCGCCATGTTACCACCACCCTCTGAGTTGGGAAGGCATGAACATGGAGTCCACTATCTCCTCCCTCTGGCATGTTGAGGGAGGGGGGACAATGCATCTGCCAAGGAGTTTGATTTCCCCGGGAAATGTTGGAGGGTGAATTGAAACTTGGAAAAGAATTCAGCCCACCAGAATTGTTTGGCATTAAGGTTCCAGGGGGCGCGCAAAGCCTCCAGGTTCTTGTGATCAGTCTAGACTTCAAAAGGTGAGCACGCCCCTACCAACCAATTCTGCCAAGTGGATAACGCTAACTTAATAGCTGCTGCTTCCTTGTCCCAAACCGCCCAATTGCTTACAGTGGCATAAAATTTCTTGGATACATATGCTAGAAGGTGTAGTTTTCTCCCTCCCCTTCTTGGAGGATCACTCCCCCCATTGCCACATCGAACGTGTCCACTTGGACGATGAACTTTTTATTTTCATTGGGGTGTTGCAAGATGGGCTCAGAGGTGAAAAGGGCTTTGAGTTTATCGAACGCCACCTGGCACTCGGTAATCCATTCAAGGCAGGTGCTCAGTTTCGCGCTCTCTGGCTCCTTCCCCTTGGTTTTTAGCAAATCTGTTAACGGCAGGCTCACTTGGGCAAAATATGAGATGAAAGGGCAATAAAAGTTCGCAAACCCACCACAACATGTTAGCCACTTTCTGTAGGTCCATCTCCAAATCTCTCTGTGAAATACGGTAACCCAGGAAATCAACTTCTGGTTTGTGAAATTCACACCTGGACAGTTTTGCAAACAGCTTATGTTCGTACAAAGTCTTAAGGACTTCCCAGACCAGTTTGACAAGGGAGTCTTTATCTTGGGAATATAAAAGGATATCATCTAGATAAACAAGGGCCCCCTTGAACAAGAGCTGACCCAGCTGAGCTCTGAGAAGGAGCAAGGTGTTTGAGCTGCCAGAGGGGTGAGTGGTATTTTTATTTATTTACTTTCAGCTGAGGTGCTTTAGCTGAGAAGGTACTGTGTCAGGGACTGTATTTGGGAGTGTGTGGGTGAGTTGTAACAGACTCCTGACTGCTGGAGTTAGGGTGTGAAAGGGTCATTGTTTGCCTGTAATTAAGTGCTTGGGTGAAATTGAATAGCAGACTCCTGGCTGCTGGAGTTGGGGTGTGAAAGGGGCTTTGTTTGACCGTCATTAAATGCCTTGGGTGATTTTGAGTAGCTGCTGGCCACGCCCTCTCCTGGGAGACAATTCCATTTAAGGCAGGAAGTTTGCAAGAGGCACGAGCCTCTGGCACGAGCCGAAGGGCGAGGCTCTTTGCCTGTGGCTCTTTGCCTAGGGGCTCTGTAAGAAGCCCAGGAAGAGCCAGAAAGCCAGGACCTTGGCTCCTTGGTAAGGTAAGTAGACTCCTACAACAGGAGCCATATAAATACAAAGGGTTTTAAAAGGGGGGTTATAGAAAAGTATTTGTTTAAAAACAATTATGAAGCCAGAATGGCAGCAGGGGTTTGGGGGCTATCCAGTGTTTTGAATGGAGTGTCACATGTATGACTATCTGCCCACTGGTCAGAAGTCTTGGGTGTGTGCTCAGTGCAAGGAGCTCCTGGTTCTCAGGGAGCGAGTTTGCTCCCTTGAGGCCAAGGTGGCTGACCTGGAGAAGCAGGGACAGTCAGTTAGGTGCACGGGGAAGACTCTCGGGGACTTGTTAGATATGTCCCACTCTGGATCTGGCAGCCCGGCTGCTGCCAGGGAGCATGAGGGTCAAGGGGAAAAGGGGCACCATGCTGAGGATAAGGGGAATGTGCCCTCAGAAGGGACCTCTTCTTCAGCTGGTGAACGGGTATCCTTTTGTACCAAGGAACCGTCCCTGGGAAGGGTGGGAGGGGGGCTCTTGGTAGTTGGTGATTCGATCCTTAGGCAGGTAGACAGCTGGGTGGCGAACCCGCGTACTGACCGTATGGTGACTTGCCTGCCTGGTGCGAAGGTAGCGGACATTACGCGTGTTTTAGATAGGCTGGTAGATAGTGCTGGGGAGGAGCCAGTGGTCGTGGTGCACGTCGGCACCAATGATGTGGGGAAATGCAGTCGTGAGGTCCTGGAGGAGAAATTTAGGCTGCTGGGCAGGAAAATCAAGGCCAGGACCTCCAAGGTAGCCTTCTCGGAAGTGCTACCTGTTCCACGCGCAGGGCTGGAGAGACAGGCACAGATCAGGAGTCTCAATGCGTGTATGAGACGGTGGTGTAGGGGGAAGGGTTCAAGTTTGTTAGGCACTGGGATGCTTTTTGGGACAAGAGGGAGCTGTACAAAAGGGACGGTCTCCACTTGTCCCGAGAAGGAACCAGGCTGCTGGCACTCAAAATCAAAAAGGTGGCAGAGCAGTTTTTAAACTGAATAATGGGGGAAAGCCGACAGGAGATGAAAAGTCTCTGGTTCGGATGGCTCATCTCAAAGAGATGAAGGGGTAGCTATTACTTTTGTACAAGGAAATGGATTACAATTGTCCACTGAGACTGTGGCTAATGATAGGAACTGCCTGGCAAGTTCTCGAGGCAGCAAGAGGAAGGCTGTGGGCTTAACAAACATGGGAAACTATAAGTGTTTATACACAAATGCTAGAAGTCTCTGAGGTAAAATCGGGGAGTTGGAATGCTTGGTGTTGGGGGGGGAAATAGACATTGTGGGTATTTCAGAAACTTGGTGGGATGAGGAAAATCAGTGGGATACGGTGATTCCTGGTTTTAAATTATATCGGAAGGATAGGGGGAAAGGGATGGAGGTGGGGTGGCTCTGTATGTCAGAGAGGTTATACCGTCCAGTAAGATTGAGAGGGTAAGAGAATTGGATTCACTTCTGGAAATGCTATGGGTTGAAAAAGGAGGCTTAACAGTGGGAGTTTGTTATCGCCCACCAGATCAAAAGATAGAGGAGGATTATAAAATGATGAATGAATTAAAGATAGCGGCTAGACGAAATAACTGTGTTGTAATAGGCGACTTTAACTACCCACACATTGATTGGGTCAATATGAGTTCTAGTCGGGAAAAAGAGATTGCGTTCTTAGACACTCTCAATGACTGTGCTGTGGAACAGATGGTCACAGATCCTATCAGGGGAAAGGCGATCCTGGATTTGGTCCTAAGTAACACCCAAGACCTGGTGAGAGATGTAAAAGTGATTGCACCACTTGGGAACAGTGACCATAATGTCATTGAGTTTAACATTTGTACAGATAGGGAGTTGCCCCAAAAGACTGACGCAACCACTTTTAACTTTAAAAAGGGTAACTTCTCTGGTATGAGGGGACATGTGAGGAAGAAATTGAAAGGAAGAGTGGAGAAGGTCAAAACCATTGGGGAAGCTTGGAGACTATTTAAAAAGACAATCCTAGAAGCTCAGAAAAAATATATACCGCAGGTTAGGAAAGGTACAAATAGGTATAGAAAAAAGCCTGCATGGTTAACAAATAAGGTAATGGAAGCTGTAAAAGGTAAGAAGGATTCCTTTAAGCGGTGGAAAGCTAATCTTAGTGAGGTTGATAAAAGGGAACACAGACTATGGCGAATAAAATGCAAGTCTGTGATCAGGCAAGCAAAAAGGGAATATGAGGAGCATATCGCAAAAAAACATAAAGACCAACAATAAAACTTTCTTCAAATACATTAGAAGTAGGAAGCCAGCCAGGGAGGCAGTGGGGCCCTTGAATGACCAAGGGGTAAAAGGAGTAGTGAAGGATGATAGGAAATGGCTGAGAAGCTGAATGCATTTTTTGCCTCTGTCTTCACTGTGGAAGAGGAGAAGTGTTTGCCCACTCCAGAAGCACCGATTTCGGGAGGGGGTTAGAAAGACCTGAATCAGATTGCGGTAACAAGAGAGGAAGTCCTCCAACTGATGGACAATTTAAAAACTAATAAATCACCAGGCCCGGATGGCATTCATCCGAGAGTTCTGAAAGAACTCAAATGTGAACTTGTGGATTTCCTGACAAAAATATGTAATCTTTCTTTAAAATCTGCCTCCATTCCTGAGGACTGGAAGGTAGCTAATGTCACTCCCATCTTTAAAAAGGGCTCCAGGGGAGATCGAGGAAATTACAGGCCAGTCAGTCTGACATCAATACCGGGTAAGTTGGTGGAAACTGTTATTAAGGAAAGAATTAGTAGGCACATTGATGAACAAAAACTATTGAGGCAAACCCAGCATGGGTTCTGTAAGGGAAGATCTTGTCTCACTAACCTGTTAGTGTTTTTTGAGGGAGTGAACAAACATGTGGACAAGGGGGACCCAATAGATATTATTTACCTTGACTTCCAGAAAGCTTTTGATACAGTTCCTCATCAAAGGCTCCTAAGTAACCTCAATAGTCATGGGATAAAAGGACAAGTCCTCTTGTGGATCAAAAACTGGCTTATAAATAGGAAACAGAGAGTGAGTATAAATGGGAAACTTTCTCAGTGGAGGGTGGTAAGCAGTGGGGTACCACAGGGATCAGTACTCGGTCCGATGCTTTTTAACTTGTTTATTAACGATTTGGAATTGGGAGTAAGCAGTGATGTGGCTAAATTTGCAGATGACACAAAGTTGTTCAGGGTGGTGAAAACCAGGGAGGATTGTGAGGCACTCCAAAGGGATCTGTTGAGGATGGGTGAGTGGGTGTCAACGTGGCAAATGGGGTTCAATGTGGCCAAGTGCAAAGTGATGCACATTGGAGCCAAAAATCCTAAATATAAATACACGTTGATGGGGTCTGATCTGGCAGAGACGGACCAAGAGAGAGATCTTGGAGTCGTAGTGGATAACTCGCTGAAAATGTCTACACAATGTGTAGCTGCAATAAAGAAGGCCAACGCTATGCTGGGGATTATTAGGAAGGGAATTGAAAACAAATCAGCCAGTATCATCATGCCCCTGTATAAATCATTGGTGCGACCTCATTTGGAATACTGTGTACAGTTCTGGTCACCACATCTCAAAAAGGATATTATAGCATTGGAAAAAGTGCAGAGAAGGGCAACTAGAATGATAAAAGGGTTGGAACACCTTCCCTATGAAGAAAGGTTAAAATGCTTGGGGCTCTTTAGCTTGGAGAAAGGATGGCTGAGAGGTGACATGATCGAGGTTTATAAGATTATGAATGGGATTGAGCAGGTTGAGAAAGAAGTACTTTTCTCCCTTTCTCACAATACAAGAACTCGTGGGCACTCTATGAAATTGCTGAGCAGTCGGGTTAGAACAGATAAAAGGAAATACTTCTTCACCCAAAGAGTGATTAACATATGGAATTCACTGCCACAGGAGGTTGTGGCAGCTGCAAGCATGGACAGTTTCAAGAGGAAATTAGATAAACATATGGAGCAGAAGTCCACCAGTGGCTATTAGCCACAGGGTATAGATGGGAACTCTCAGTCTGGGGCAGGTGATGCACTCTATTCTTGTTGCTGGAGGGGGCAGCAGTGGGAGGGCTTCTGGTGCCCTGGCCCCACTGCTGGACCTCCTGATGGCACCTGGTATATTTTGGCCGCTGTGTGACAGAGTGTTGGACTAGATGGGCCATTGGCCTGATTCAACATTGGCTTCTCTTATGTTCTTATGTTCATATGTTCTTATGTTCTTATGTTCTTATGCTTGTGCAACATGTTGTTGATCAAGTTCATAAACACCCCGGGTGCCCGTTGCAACCTGAATGGCATCACCAGATATTCAAACTGTCCCAGAGGTGTATTGAATGCAGTTTTTGGCTCATCCCCTTCCCGAATGCTCACTCTGAAGTACTCATCCCCAAGATCCAGTGTTCACTTTTGCTGCCTCCGCTAGGAGGTCCTTAATCAGTGGCAGAGGGTAGGCGTTTGAGGTGGATGCTGCATTCAACCCCTGATAGTCAGTACATAGTCTCAAGCCCCCATCCTTCTTCTTCCAGAACAGGACTGGGCTGCAAATGGTGAGGAGGCAGGACGGATAAAGCCTCTGGTTAAATTCTTGTCAATGAACTTTCGCAACTCCTCTTTTTCAGTGGGACTCATCAAATATAATTTTCCTTTCAGTAACTTGTGGCCCAGCAACAATTCAATGGCACAGTCAGTGTTGTTGTGGGGTGAGAGCTCATTGGGTTCTTCCTCAAACACCCTCGCCAAGTCCCTATACTCCTTGGGGATGGCATTTAGCTCCTCCTGGGCCAGGCAAACCTGGGCTGGTAGGGCTGCAGGATCTTCCCCCATTCCACCGCCCATGTGCTTGTCAGAAGAACCCACTCACCCACCCCTCCCACCTCCCAAGAAGTATGCTTGCACACAAAAGCTTATACCTGGAATAAAATGTTGTTGGTCTTGAAACTGCAACGGAATTCCAACTTTGTTTTCTCTCTACAAGCAGTAGTAGTGTTTCTTAGTAAAATTTCCCAGATTGTTTTCTCTCCAGGGCTATGGTCACACACACTAAATAATCCACTTTCAATCCACTTTCAGTGCACTTTCCAACAGGATTTTTATTGTGTGAACTGGCAAAATCCAGTTGTAAAGTGGATTGAAAGTGGATTATTTAGTGTGTGTGACTGTAGCCCAGTTGAAGTTTCTTTCATTACTACCTACATTTCAGTATTCCTGAAGTAGAAAAATAAAGTAGCCATGCTGGTCTATAGAAAATACCAAAAAATAAAAGCCACGATGTGCAAGTTTATGCTGCTTCTGCCCTGGTCACTGGCAATCCTGCTCAGCTCTGCCCTCATTTACTCACACACTTCCAGCTTATCTGTACGAGCTTAAGGGCTAGCAACTTGCTTCTTTTTAATGAAAAATGGGTACAGTTATCTCAATCCTGAATTTTGCACCCAGTAACAATTTCTTCACGCTTATCTCTATCAAGCCAATAAAATGCTATTAATGCTCATTTTTATTTATAATAAATATATTTTCTGAATTCAGTTCTACAGTGAAATTTGCCTCCCATGAGAATCATATTTGCTGCACATTTCTGCTAATTCTTCTGAACACTGGAAAAATACTTTTGAATTGATTTACACAGCAATGGCTAAGACTACACAAACAGGAGCAGCTCTTCTATGCCAACTGGCCAACTCAGATTCTTGCAGTTTGGATACAGAGTAAGTCCAGGGCAGGCCAGTTAGATTGAATGCCTGAGGCTTGTTATGCCATTGCTATGGGATTGTGGTGGACACAATATACCCCTCCAAAGCAGTGAGGGGAGCATGGATTGGAATGGTCATTTCAAACCAACAAGAAGGAAGTTAATCAAGCATAACTATTTGTTAAGGGAAGATAATCCCTCTATTCAGAAGTTCACATTTAGGGGGTATAACAAGGCTTTAGCTGTTTTCTCTTTCAGAGTAGGCCAAGTAAGTCCTTAAGTACATCTTGGGATAAATTCCAAGGGCTTGGAGAGGTGAAAGTAATAGAGCTGGGTGTCAGAGTCCCAGTTAAATCAGTTCTCAACACCAGCCAGTTTGATAGAAACTAACTTTATTGAGATCAATGATAGTTACCTTCTGCACAAATCCTTTGTTAGAACTAAGGGCGACTGTGTTAAAGTTACAGATATATCAGTTTCAAATAGGAGTAATAAAACCCAAGACCCAATCACCCCCTTGTATTTCCCCGCTACATTTAACAGTCAAGCAACCCCCTCTTAACTTAACTATTGCCTATGCCCTCCCTAGCACGTAGCCCCTGTATACAAAATGTAGAATAATAAACAAAGCGGATGCTGGACATCTGACTCTACCATTTGGCAAGCCGCAGGTACATCAAAGGGAAGGGGACCCCCCCTCCATGGCAGGTGCGCAGTAAAATGCACAGCAGCCTGACACTGGGCAGACACTCTCCATAAGATGAAGCACGGATATAATCGTCACAAGTCTGGTTGAGCTAATGGCCCTTTGCATTTACTCATTAGCAGTGGTTGCTCCCTAACCCCAGAGCTTCCAGAGCTCTCCACAAAATAAACCATCAGTTCTGAGTTGCCATCATTGTGTGGCTGGTTGCCCAAATGGGAAAGGATGTGATCTACTTGGAACAGCTCAGGTGAGCACATTCAACAGAAGGATGTGTAGTTGGGGTTTAGCTTTCATGTGGAGGTCCGTGGAAACCTGCTCCCAGATTTCTCACATTGCATGTCCCTCCCTTCATTACTCATTCCTTGACAATTGTGTACTTGATGGTTTCCAGCTGAACTGGTGAACTGACACCATTGAAAGTGCTGTGCTTTGGATGATATAAGGCAGCATTGATCAGCTGATTTAAAATACTCATGATCCATCATTCACTTAAACCAGAAACTCCAATGACATGAAACTTCTGTCTAATTGTTTGATCACACATGTGCAATATTTACAATGCAAACAGCCATTTGATGTTGTACTCATAAAGACCAGTGCCTGCCATGAAGCAGACATAGGCATTTGCCTGCTCCCCCCCCCTTGGATGAAGCACGAGGAGGAAGCCAGCCAATCGGGGCTCAGTGCAGGAGTGTTGGCCAATCAAAGGGCGAGGTTGCTGGTGGCAGCCACCCTCCAAGGGCAGATCGGCCCAGCGTGAGTTCAGGAGAGGACAGAGCTTTGTGACTGGGGAAGAGCACATTGCCACGAGGAGAACACTCACCAGCTGGTCTCTGCCAGCAGTGTGAGCCTGCTTCAGTAGGCGAGGTTTGAAGGACTCCAGGCTGGGAAGGGGTGCGGGGGAGGTGCTGGGTGGGTTGGGGATTGTTGGGCCCTTTGCTGCAGCCTATTGGCTGCTTCCCTCCCTATAAAGTACTGAGACTGATGCATTGGAGAGTGATTTCAGCTCATACTTTATTAATAAATTGAGAATTTGAAATACTAGCTGGACCTGCAGGTCCGTTTATATTCTTGTTCCAACCACAACCAACACACACCCCTGTTCCCATGATAGGTTTATTTACATAGTCTTTGTCTCTTATTGGTTCCCCCTTAGGATCTGAACTGGCCGATTGGCAAGTTCTAGGATCCTCTGTGTCCTTTGTTCTAGATGTGAAGCTCACCTTGTTCGCATGGCCACCGTGTGTGTGGTCTTTCTTAGTACATAACAATCCCTGCAGGCTCTCCAGCTGGGTGACTCACTGATCAGTGAGTGGGCAAGAAACGTTTGGAGGCAGGGCCCTTCATTTTGCCTTGGCTTCCTTAGGGTGCCAGCGGTGGGGCCAGCACAGCACAGCTACTCCAGCAGGCGGGAATCACCTTCTTCAGGGGCATTCAGCTATGTTTCTCCTTCACCTTCCGAGGGGGTTCCTGGCTGTATCCCCTCCCCTTTTTTCACCAGCACCTTCCCTCTTTGGCTCCCAGGCTTGCATGGCCCACCTCATTAGGGGAGCTACTGGGCTAAGAGCCTTCTGCCTTATGGGACAGCAACAAGACCTTCTCAGCGCCAGGGGTTGGGTGGTGGATGGTCTGATTCAGTGTAGGCAGTAGCTGGGGCCATATCCCCCAGGGTCCCATGGAAGTTCATTCCCCGTGGATCTAAAGGCCAGTGGTCTGATTCAAAATACGGCAGCTGCATACATTCTTTCCTACCAGCCCCAGGGGTCTGATTCAGTATAAGGCAGATGCATGGGTTCTCCCCCCAGTGGGCTTTAGGGGACCAGTTTCACAAAGCCAGTCTGCATGAACAGCAATGACCTGGAGGGACCTGCGTCCAGTTCAGTATAAGACCACTGCATGAGTTCATGAGGGTGTTCATTTGCTACATGATCAGTGAAATAAGGCCACAGTTCTAGCTGGGCTTAGGCCAATGTTAGCATCCCTCATCTACAGCATGGGGAGGGAACATTCTAAATGCTCCAGGATTAATATGGAGTGTACCTGGTTTACCAGTCTCTCCACTTTGTTCCATTCTCCGTCTTCATGGGTGATGCATGCAGCCAAGAAGGCACAGAGGAAGTGCAGCCTGGCCGGGAGGGCTCCCAGACAGCTGCTGCTGGCCATCTCATCCTCTGAGGATGAGGGTTGGCCCTCTTTGCAAGACCTGGCAGCAAAAATTGAGGCCCTGAGAGGGCCAAGGTGGGAAAGAGGAAGCATGTGGAAGAGGCTGCATCTGTGGCAGCCACCCCACCTGCGAGATCTGCAGCATGCAAGCAGGAAAGGCTAGCACTCTGTGCCAGATCAGTGCAACTGCAGGATTCAGATGATGAGGATATCCAGGTGGTGGAGCTGGAGTGATGCCAGGTGACCCAGCAAGGAGGGGTGAGTTCTCCAGTCCTGCAGGAGCCAGGGCACTGCAGGCTTCAGCTACCAGGGTGCCCTCCGGAATGGGGGGATTGGTTCAGGGGCCCACAGCAGGGGGGTCTGACACAAGGGCCTGGACCATCTGACACAAGGCCCTGGACCATCCTGGGCATTGAGCACCACATTGGTGCTGGGCGTACACTCTGTGGTCGCACCCATTATGGACGCACTATGCAGGACTGATGGGCAGGTACCATCATGGAGTGGGGGGTGGCAGGACTCGGAAGCAAACCTTCCCTACACTTACATAGAAAGGTCTCTCCCACTGGGGGATCACCCGCTGCCAGCCACCAAAGAGAATATCTGGAGGGGGGAGTATGTAGACATGTTCATACTCCTCTTTAGGGATGGTGAGGTGAAGGCAAATGTGAAGGATGACTCCAAGGTATTGGAGAAAATAAAGCAGATGCAAATCAACAAGAATTTTGACAATTGGCTTTCAGCTTACACCATTTGCATGGGGGTAGTGCTGCAGGCCTACCCAGGGCAGGGGTCAGCATTGGTAAAGTATCAGGACCTCATCCACAGGGCATACAGGGAATACTCAGGGGCTGCTTGGCTGTGTTATGATGAGTGGTTTCGCTCTTGAGTGGCTTTGGACCCCTCATTACTGTGGGATCAGGAGCACCATCAACTCTGGTCACAGTGCATGGGCCCTGCTGGGGCCATTGTGGGCAGGTATGCTGACAGTGGAGGCTGGCGAGAAGCAGGGGGTTCTGTCCCATCTAATATGCTGGGACTTCAATGCCACTGGGCAATGCTTGAGGAAGCCCTGCAAGTTTAAGCACGCGTGCAGCACATGTCGAGGGTTGCACCCCGCATCTTCCTGTGACAGGGGCACCACGGAGGGGGAGGCACCTGGGGCCCAGTGACATTAGGGGGCACTCAGCAGCAATGGCAATTCAGTCAGGGCTGGGGTATCAGGGGAACCCAGGTTAGGGCACGGGGGTTAACCAGGGGACAGCACCACGGGCACCTGGCACCAAGCAGCCTTTAGAGGTTATGATGGACAAGTGGGTGGCCTGAAGTACTTTGGTACCCACTTCATCATCATCATACTTTTATTGGCATTGTAAACAAATACATAAATAGTATGAGTTAAAATATCCCAGGGTTACAGTATATTGCTTCATATAAAAATGGTGACATATAATTTTTTTGCCACTGAATCAGTTATATCGTCACCAGTGTTATTAAGTAGAAACAACAGTTTATATGCATCAGGAAAATCCATAATGCTGGATAAGATTGAGGATAAAATACTTTGTCTGATATTGTTATAATGAGGACATTCTAACAACACATGGGGCACTGTTGCAATAGTTCCATTTAAACAGGGGCAATGTATGTTAATAAGCGGTATACCCTGAAATCTTCCAGTTAAAATCGCTGATGGTAAAACATTAAGCCTGGCAAGAGAAAAAATTCTGCAGATTTTGGGGGTTTGTAATTGGTAAAAATAACTAGAGAGAAGTCCTACAGTGGGGAGTATCCCATGGCTACGAGGAGAGCAGGTCATATTGGCTGCACTGTATAAATTGGCTAGCTCTGTCTCCAGTACTCTGTTCCTTAGTTTTTGAAATGTCTCCTTTTTAACTTTTTTTGAGTGATCTTGGTATCCCCTTGGTGGCATTGGAATGGCTCTGAAAGCCATGGGGTGGGGCTCCTGTCCCTCTGAGGTATGGCGTCAGGCTGTGGAAGGCCTGAGTGGGAAGGGGGGACAGCAGTCACCGGGGCTGAGGGCAGTCTGGTGCTGGCTGATGTTGTATTGTTCTTCAGGATGCAGCATGAGGTTGGAGGTCACTGGCAGGGCTATTTTTGGGCAGGAACACACAGGAACGGAGTTCTGGCTGGCTCCCAAGTTGGCCACACCCAACAGGAGCTCATTAGCATAATTGGCCACGCCCAACAGCAGAAACTCATTAGGATTGGCCAAATTAGGGCTGTGTGGCCTAACATGCAAAGGAGTTCCTGCTACAAAAAAAGCCCTGGGTTTTGACAATGAACAAGGTAAACAGAATAAGCAGCAAAAGGTGGGTGTGGCTGGATGACCACACTTCTAGTAACATGGGGGTGTGGCTTAATATGCTAATAAACTGAGCTGTCAGGGGTGTGACCTAATATGCTAATGAGGTTCTACTGTTAAGAACATAAGAGAAGCCAATGTTGAATCAGGCCAATAGCCCATCTAGTCCAACACTCTGTCACACAGTGGCCAAAATATACCAGATGCCATCAGGAGGTCCAGCAGTGGGGCCAGGACACTAGAAGCCCTCCCACTGCTGTCCCCTCCAGCACCAAGAATAGAGTGCATCACCTGCCCCAGACTGAGAGTTCCTATCTATACCTTGTGGCTAATAGCCACTGATGGACTTCTGTTGGGTGTGGCCTATTATGCTAATGAGTTCCTGCTGGGCTTTTTCTACAAAAAAAGCCGAGGTCACTGGTATAATGGTCAGTGGCTCCAGATGATCATCTGTTGACAGGAGCACCTCCCCAGGCCATGGTTGTGGATTTTTGGTGGCGACAATCTGGGCACTAGGTTGGCAGTCTCCACCCCAGGATCAAGACCTTGATGCTGCATCCTTTTAGAGTATAGTGTGGGTTACTGGGTCTCTTTTGCTGAGCTGATCTGCACGGCAGTCTGGGGGACTGGTGGTTCATGGTTGGCGGGAGGGGAGTTAAGCTAAGGGTAATCCCCTCTGTGACAGGAAAAGCACGGGTTGAGGGGATGTTGAATTGGCAAGCACCCTGAGATGTCACCGATGGGGGTCCTCATACTGGGCACCTATGAGCTTTACAGTCAGGGTGACTCAGTTGGGGGCACCTTGAAGTGGAGGAGCGCATGACAAGCCTTAAGGCTTTGCAGGCATAGGCTGGAATGTGCCCTTCCCTCCTCTCTATGCACTGGCATGCAGGCCATGACAAGGAACATCTGGAAGGATCCCAGACCTGGCTCTGAGCCGGAGTGGGTTTGCCCTGTTAGGAGACTTGCTTTGCAAGCCCAAGGCAACCCATGTTTTAATGTATTGGCGCAGATCAGCTTATATATAAATAAAATACACAGTTTAACCCATAACTTGTGTTGTATTTCATTCAAGGGGTGGGCGGGCAATCAATGAGCATGCAATTGTGAAGCAGATAGCAGAGTCACCACAGATTCAGCTTTGATATCAATACCCTTCAGTGGTGGTAGCTCACACTTAAGAGACAGCGATGAGAGATTTTGATACCCAGGCATGCACAGAGCCATTCACAGTCACTTATTCCCCACCCTACAAACACTTCTCACCTAGCTCCAGATGATCAGTTCCCATATTCTGAGTCTTATTTTTATCCTTTGAACTTCAGTTTTGTCTTCCAGTGCAAAATCCAGACCGGAGACAAGAGGTGCCTTACGATGATACAGCCCTCATCTCATCACTATTTCCCTTCCTACTTGGGGCCTTTTCAGAAATACCAGTGATGCTTTCATGCTGCATAGCAACTGAGTTTCTGGCTGTCTTTTTGGTGCTTTTATTTATTTATTTATTGGATTTGTATTTCGCCCTCCCCTTAAGGGGCTCAGGGCGGGTTCCAACAACATAAATATCATACAACAATATCAATACAGTACAATTAAAACCATGTTAAAACATATAAAACATACCACTCTTATAAAAGCTAATTGCCTTAGTGGTTGATAGTACTGGAAATAAATTTCTTAGAAATCTATACAGTATAGATCAGGCCATAAAATAGGGGCCAACCCAAGCTTTAAATGGGGCTGATCCAAGGACAGAGGGGGACGCTCGCTGCCTCAACCAAAAGCCCAGTGGAAGAGCTCTGTCTTGTGGGCCCTGCGGAATTGTAACAAATCCCGCAGGGCCCTGATCTCACTTGGAAGCTCATTCCACCAGGCAGGGGCCAGGGCTGAAAAGGCCCTGGCTCTGGTTGAGGCAAGTCAGATGTCCCTGGGGACAGGGACCACCAAAATATGTTGATTAGTGGACCTCAGTGCTCTACGGGGGGCATATTGGGAGAGGCAGTCTCGAAGGTATGCTGGCCCCTCGCTGTATAGGGCTTTGAAGATAAGTATCAACACCTTGAAATGGATCCAGAATTCAATAAGTAGCCAGTGCAGGTTGTGCAGCACCAGGCAGATGTGTGCCTGCACAGGCATCACCGTCAATACCTACACTGCTGCATTCTGCACTAGCTGCAACTTCTGGAGCAGAGTCAAGGGTTAGAGTGACATCCAGGAACACCCCCAGGCTCTGCACCCTCAATGCTGGGACCCATGGAGCCCCGTCAAAAACTGGGAACCTAATCCCCTGTCCTAATCCCCCGCAACTCAGGTACAGGACCTCCGTTTTAGATGGATTCAATTTCAGTCGGCTTTGATGCACAGCCTGTAATGCCTCCTCTAGATCTCTCAGGGCTGTATCTGGGTGGCTGTCCATCAGTAGATAGAGCTGGGTGTCATCTGCGTACTGATGACACCCCAGCCCATACCTCCAGATAATCCTAGGCAAGGGGGCGCATGTAGATTTAATAACATAGGGGAGAGAATTGCTCCCTGCAGCACCTCACATTCCAGTGGGTGTCACTGGGATAACTCTCCCCCAAGCACCACCCTCTGTCTCTGACCTTGAAGGAAGGAGGCTAGCCATTGTAAGGCAAGCCCCTGCATCCTAGCATCAGTGAGGTGATTGGTTAACACATCATGGTCAACCATGTCAAACACTGCTAAGATCAAGAAGTATCAGCAGCACCAATCCGCCCTTATCCAGATGTCTCCAGAGGTCATTCACCAGGGCAACCAACACCATCCCCATCCCATGTGCTGGGCAAAAACCAGACTGGAAGGGGTCCAGGATCTTTGCTTCCTCCAAGAAAGTCTGGAGCTGTGTCACCACTGCCTTCTTGATTACCTTGCCTGGAAATGGTAGGTTAGATACTGGGTGGTAGTTATTAAGGACTGTAGAATCCAAAGAAGATTTTTTCACGAGAGGGTGGACCACCACCTCCTTCAGTCCCCCTAGGAAAGTTCCTGTTGAAAGGGACAAGTTGATGATTTCCTTCAGGGGGATCTGCACATCATAACTGCAAGCTTTAACCAGCCACAATGGGCAGGGATCTAGGAGGCATGTGGTACGCTTCACAGCCACCAGACTCTTGTCAATTTTGTCCTGAGAAAGCAGACTGAAGTGGTCCAAAATTGGAACCCAAGACGGCCAGTGGGCTTCCAGTTCTCTTATTTTATCAAGTGTGGTCGGGAGGTCACGGCGGAGTGACAAGACTTTGTCTGAAAAATGGCTCGCAAATGCCTCACAGCCTGTTGCCAATTCCCTAGCATTTGGAATGCCCTGTGGCAAGTTAGTGACCAAATAATTCTAAATAATTGGGCTGGGCGAGAGCTAGCAGATGCAATGACTGTCGTGTAGAAACTCTTCTTTGCGGCCTTCACTGCCGTTTCATAGGTTCTCATAAATGACCAATAGGATGTGTTGTCGAAGGCTTTCACAGCCAGAGTTCATTAGTTGCTCTAGATTTTCTGGGTTGTGTGGCCATGGTCTTGACATTGACATTTCACCAGTAGCTGTGACTGGCATCCTCAGAGGTATAACACAGAAAGATGTAGTAGAGAGTATTACATCTTTTTGTGTTATACCTCTGAGGATGCCAGTCACAGCTACTGGTGAAACATTAATGCCAAGACCACGGCCACACAACCCAGAAAATCTACAGCAACTAATGACCTATAGGATGTTGTAACTTCATCATGAGCTCGATGCCACCCTCTCTCAAGCCATCTTAGCTCCCGTTTCATCTGCCGCAGCTCTGGGATATACTACGGAGCTAGTTTGGTATGGGGGGCCAAAGAGGACGCCAGGGAGCAACTTCATTGATGGCTTCGGAAAGATGGGATTGCCAGTCTTCCAATAGCCCATCCAACAAGTTGCCAGAGGGAATTGGATCCCGCAGAGATTCCTGGAACCTAATTAGGTCCATTTGACTCCACAGGCTTTGATGTGTGGGGGTCGATATAAACTGGGAGAGTCCCAATGCTGCCATGGATGACACCAGGTCCATGGCCTGAGAGGAGGCTGCATCATCTGCATGGACATTGAAGTCCCCCAAGACCAGAAGTCTGGGGTGCTCCAAGGACCAGCCAGAATACAGCCTCCAACAGGCCCGACAGGGCATTTGCCAGTGTGTTAGGCAGTTGGTACACCAACCAAATGTCCAAACTCTCCTCGGCCTCCCATTTGAGACCCATACATTCAATGTTGTCAATTTTTGTCTCAGGGAGTGGCCTGAAGGAGAAAGCCTCCCAGATGAGTAGTGCCATGCCCCCTTGCCCATCAGTCTGAGACTGGAGGAGGACTGAAAACCCTGGGAGGGCAGTTGGTTCAGAGCAACTGTTTCACACTCCCTCACCCAGGTTTCAGTCACATAAGCCAGGTCTATCCCTTGTTCTGTCAGATAGCTTTGCAGAACAGAGATCTTATTATTAATCGACCTGGCATTGAACAATCCCAGTGTCTGAGAAGGGTACATTTTCCTATCCCTACAGCCAGCATCTCTTGAGATGGGATGAAGGTGAAGTGTTAATCCATAAGAAACCCATCTGGTCTGCCCAAATCCAAAATCTAATTGCCCAAGTCTTGCCCAAGTCTTGAATAATGAGGGAGATATATAGGAAATTGTGGACTCTAGTCAAAATGATTTTGATGTAACTGGTTATTATGAACAATATTATTTTATAACCAACAACCAACTGACAAAAAAACAACTGTCAGCTAGCTGCCATACTTTATTTTCTATCATCCCCGACCTCTACACATGTGCACATGCTTGCTTTGCTTTGCTACCATGGGTAACAGAAGGGAGGCACTCCTCTGCCCGTGCGAACTGGCTTAGCCAGATGGCGCTATCAGTGTAAACTTGATGGGAAGGGAGACCTTGAGTTCCATTAATGGTGTGAATGTTTCTGCTCTCAGGGGTAATCCTGCCATGAGATGGATGGAAGGGAAGGAGGGAGGAATGGTCTGCAACTTTTCATGATTGGAATGTAGGGAGGTGTGCAGGTTGCCTAGGAGATTTGGGATTCCATGGCCTGGGCACTCTGTTATCTCACCAAATGTCCTTGGTCTCACAGTTCTTGTTTCCTCTGTCTGAGACAGCTTTGGGGCAGTTTGGTTATTTACTGCTTTAGTACTTTCGCACCTCTTCCCGTGTGTGGGCTTAGTGACTATTGGTAGATGGAGAGGGGGGGCACTTTGAGTGGGTATAACTGTGGGTGCCTTTTTAGATTTAGTCATCCCTGACAAAGAGATGTTACCGTGCCTTTAGAACTGCTTTCAATAAACGCTATCTTCTTCATGAAGCCTGGTGTTTGACTGACTTTCTGAAGAGCCTGACAGAGGGTGGGGAGAGTCTCCCATTTATGATGTAATGTCCCGCTGGGAGGATTCCCGCACATGCACTTGAAGTTCATTCGCTTAGCTAGAGGAAGCATCGGCGTATATGTATTGAGTCCCTTGCAATAAGCACTATTCCTGACAATGTACCTGTAATACTTGGCAACGGAACAGTATTCCAATAAAGCATAACTTTCCTTGGAGAGCATGTGTGGACCTGCTTGCTGTTGACCCTGACACCAACGAACATAAACACACATAATATAAACAAACATAGATACAAAAAAAAGGGGTATTTGTCTCTTTACATTATATGTTAGATTTCCCATACAACTTTTTAACAAAAGTCAGGTTTTACATCTTATACAGTTGAATTTATCTTTTGCACTTTTTATTGTGAATGTTGTAAATGTTATTATCCTCTGATTCAGTTTGCACAGTTTATTTCTTGTATTCTTCAATCCAACTTTAAAATCTTGACCATGTATTTTCAAAGGTTTCTTCCTTTTGTCCTTTCAACAATAGAGTTAATTTATCCATCTCAGCAGTTTCAAGTAGTTTATTTATTATTTCTTCTTTCAAAGGTACCTCCTTTCTTCTCTAGTACTTGACATATTCTAGCAGTTGTAACAATGTGTACAATAAGATAAGAATCCTGCTTTTTACAATTTTCTGGGAGTATATTCAATAAGAACAATTCTGGTATAAAGGATATATTACTTTTTAACATTTTTTGCAATATTTCATGTATCCAAACCCAATTTTTTTTTAGTTTTCTCACAAGTCCACCATATATGGAAGAAAAAGCCAACATTCTTTTTACATTTCCAACGATCATTTGACATATTATGGTAAAATTTTGACAATTTATTTGCGGTAATATACCTTCTATAGAACATTTTGTAAATACTTTCTTTATAGGAAGTTGCTTTAATAATTATTATATTTGTCTTCCAAACCTTTGACCACTGGTCTAAATCAATATTATGTCCCAAATTTTGTGCCCATATAACCATAGAACATGTAACCACTTCATCTTGAGTTTTATTTTCTAGCATTAAAACATACAGTTTCTTAATAAGCTTTTCAACAGTATTGATCAATATCTATATATCTAATTCCCAAGTGGCCCCCTGTGTGCGGATATCTAAATCCACACATCGGGGGCACCTGGGGGGCAGGGAGATTTTCCTGTGCACGTGGGGCAGTCCCCACGTGTGCAGAAAAATCTAAAAAGTTTTTAAAAATGTACGGGGAATATTTAAATCCCCAAAAAAGTATGAGCGTTCCCTGCGCAGGTGCAGAGAACGCTCTGGGAACTCTGCGGCTGGCCGGCAGCTGAGAGGCACTGAGGCCTCGCTGCTGTTGTGGGGGGAGGGGAGATCAGCAGAGGGGAGAAGATTGTTGGGCCTGGCGGTTGGGAGGTGCTCAGGCCTCACCGCTGGTGCCCATGGGGGGAGGGAAAATCGGTGTGGGGGGGTCATCCAGCTGGAGGTGGGGAGAGAAGGCTTATCTGCGGAGCTGCGGAGCTGCCGCCACCGCCACCGCAGGGGATGGGAGGGCGGGAGAAGGCTTGGCGGGCCGGCTGTCTTCGCCTCCACTGCTGCTGCTGGGGAGGGAGGGGGGAGGCTTGGCGGGCCAGCCAGCCTCGCTGCCGCTGCTGGGGAGGGAGGGTGAAGCTTGGCGGCCGGTCGGCCTTGCCACACTGCTGCTGCTCGGGAGGGAGGGGGAAGCTTGGTGGGCCGGTTGGCCTCCCCACTGGGGAAGGAGGGTGAAGCTTGGCAGTGGCCAGCCTCCCCACCGCCACGCTGCTGCTGCTCGGGAGGGAGGGGGAAGCTTGGCGGGTCGGCTGGCCTCGCCGCCGCCGCCCCCGTCGCTGGGGAGGGGGAAATGTGGCATTCAGCCAGCCTCGCCGCTGCTGCCGCCGCTGCTGGAGGGGAGGGAGGGGGAAGCTTGGCGAACCGGAATACTTCCCCCCCGCGTGAGTATCGCGGGTCCCACCTCTTGTCTTATCTATCTCTGTTAATATTTAATAAAAACCTATTGGTTTGTCTTTGACATTTCTTGAATCTAATTGTACGCTTTTCCATCAATTCAAACCAATATCTTGTTGTTTAAGATTCTCTATTGATTTTAATTGGTTTTTATTATCCAGAAAGTCTTCATAGCTCCATAATAGTTTTTTTTTTTTTTGGAAATAAATTAGGGTTAATGATGGCTTCAAGTGGAGAAACCCATTTTGGTATCTTAGTATAAAAAAGTATTTTTATTTCTTCCCATACTTTCAAAAAAGATCTTCTAAGAATGTGTTGTTTAAAATACTTATGTGTATTGTCTTTACCATACCACAAGAATGCATGTCAGCCCAATAATAAGTCATGTGCCTCCAATAGTCTTGCATTTTCCAGTAAGATCCATTCCCTCACCCATGTCAATGGAGATGCTTTATAATAACAGACATATTTTTGCAACATTTCATGCACCCTTCTCCAATATGAGATCACATCTTTACACTTTCACCAGACATGAAAGAAGCTTTCCACCTGTGTCTTACATGTCTTAAATGCTTTGATGTGCCGGACACTGTGTCACAGAGACCTGTTGTTCTGCTTTGTTTATGTAGAGGGGTACGTGCTTAGTGTGTGTGGGGGTAGTTGACTGTTATTCTGGTGGGCAAATACTGTGGGGTGATCGGGTCCTGATCTTTAGTTCCTTTGCTTGAATACAATATATGTGCAATCTTCACACCTTCACCTTCAGTCCTAACAAAGCTCATGTTCAGTATGGTATCTAACAATGTCTCAATAAACTTAACTTTCTTCAAAGTGAATGGTGTTGAGAACTGGTTTATCCAGGATTCTCTCATTTTCTCATTCTCTCTCTCTCTCTCTCTCTCTCTCTCTCATATATATATATATATATATATATATATATATATATATATATGTAGCATACAGTTGCAGACAAGTAGATAATCCTTCAGGGCAGTGGAGCCACCACTCTATTTCAACTCTGGTCTCAGGGATGCCAGTCCTCCCACTATAGTTAAACTACAGAGTCACTTCCAGGTTTCCCCAGACATGGCATAAGCATAACAGCACCAGACCCTGCCCCCTTTCCTCTTGGGGATTGCAAGCTGTGGCTTGGGAACCCTAGATCCAGGCACATGGAGATAAACATATAAAACTTTTTCAGGGACCTTGGTAAGATATCCTAAAGCCATGAGTAAAACCATCCAACCAGTACAAGCTATCTACATAGTTAGGGTAAGAGTCCAGTCACCCCCTAAGCTGTATCAGCTTTATAGGGCTGGGTCCCTTTCCTAGCTGTCTGAGAGGGGTTCTTGCCACCACTGGAGTGTTTGACAGACCCCTTTGGTTTTACCCTCAAGCAGGAAGTGAAGGCATGAGACCCCCCCCCCACACACAAAGGGTACTCATGTGTAAACTTACAAGGTTTCCTTGGGCATTCCCCCGTGAGGCAAATTCCTGGCACAGCAAATGGGGCTGAACCCCCTGGCCCCTGGAGGGGCAAGAAGCTATGGCCTCAGACCCACATTCCATAATGTGGCCACTATCAGAACAATCACCCGATTAAGGCTTAGCTGGGGTCATGAGCTGTAGCCACAACTGTTGATGCACCTGGTCACCCTGTAAATATGGATCAACCACAGCTCTCATTCTAGATGTGCCACTGAAACCCTCTTGGGGGGTGGCTTTGGAGGCCTGTCCTGCCTGCTTCCCCAGCCTGGTGCAAGTGACCTGGGGCTTGCCCTGCCTTGCCCCCTGGTGCCACGCTGGGTGAGTCCGGTGCCTCAGGTGGCCCGGCTTGCCAGTGGGTGTACCGGCCCTGCAAGTGATCTAAAGTGACTGCCCATCAAGACAGTAGCCTGCACCAAAATGCACATGATGCTCAGCAATATCAACTCCTGTGAACAAAAGGATGCCAGTAGCTGTTTGCCTGAAGATGGTACACCCTGCCCCTAAGTGACCCCCAAACCCTCTCCCTCCTGATAATGATATTTAACAGAAAGATGATACATCAAACCACATCCTTGTATCACACAGAGAAAGAGGATCCCAGCTCAATATGTGTTCAATATGTGTTCAATATGTGTTCAAGTCAGGAAAAAGAGATTGAGTTTCTAGACACTCTTAATGACTGTGCTATGGAACAGATGGTCACAGAACCTACCAGGGTAGAGGTGATCCTGGATTTGGTCCTAAGTAATGCCCAAGACTTGCTGAGAGATGTAAAAGTGATTGCACCACTTAGGAACAGTGACCATAAAGTTATTAACATTTGTATAAGTAGGGAGTTGCCCAAAAAGACTGACACAACCACTTTTGACTTTAAAAGGTGAAACTTCTCTGATATGAGGGGACATGTGAGGAAGAAACTGAAAGGAAAAGTAGAAAGGGTCAAAACCATTGGGGAAGCTTGGAGACTATTTAAAACTACAATCCTAGAAGCTCAGAGAAAATATATACCTCAGGTTAGGAAAGGCACAAATCAGTATAGAAAAAAGCCTGCATGGTTAACAAAGTAATGGAAGCTGTAAAAGGTAAGAAGGATTCCGTTAAGCAGTGGAAAGCTAGTCTCAGTGAGGTTGGTAAAAGGGAACACAGGCTGTGGCAAATAAAATGCAAGTCTGTGATCAGGCAGGCAAAAAGGGAATACGAGGAGCATATTGCAAAAAAACATAAAGCCCAACAGTAAAACTTTTTTCAAATACATTAGAAGCAGGAAACCAGCCAGGGAGGCAATGGGGCCCTTGGATGACCAAGGGGTAAAAGGTGTACTGAAGGATGATAGGGAAATGGCTGAGCAGCTGAATGCATTTTTTGCCTCTGTCTTCACTGTGGAAGATGAGAGGTGCTTGACCACTCCAGAACTGCTGATTTCAGGAAGGATGTTCAAAGACCTGAGTCAGATTTAGGTGATGAGAGAGGCGGTCCTACGACTGATAGACAACTTAAAAACTGATAAATCACCAGACCTGGATGGCATACATCCAAGAGAGTTTAAAGCCTCATCTCCTCCATCAATGAAGAAATTGTATTGGTAAAAAGCAACATTAAAGAATTCAGAGACCCTTCGATTAAGCTGCCTTTGAGCATCTATAAAGAAGAGGAAAGGAGGACCGGTACCCCCCCCTTTGGCATAAATGGCCAGCAAAAGTAAGGGGCAAAAAAAAGGATACAAACATTGTTATCTGAGCATTCTATCACTTGCTATGGCAAATATAAACTGTATAAGTCCTTGAATATTATTAAAAAGAGAAGAAAATACAGGGTCATTTAAATGAAGTTTCCTTATATGGGAATGACTTCCTGTAACATCATCTTTTTTGGAAGTCTTCTGGGTTCAGGAGACATTGGATAATAACAATCACCTGACTTTGGTGGAAAGAATCTCGGTTGTTATTATGTCTACTACAGCTTTCTATTTTGCAATGTGGTTTGGCTCCTAGACTGTTGATAGAGCAAAGCACGTTGATTTTAGCTGCACTGAGACTATGGAGACTGTGTAAAAATGGGTCCTCAAGTGAATAATGGGCTAAATGTTGAAAGCTCAGACAATTTGGTTGATGTTAAGCTGACCCAGCTCCCATGGGATGAACGGAAATGCATGATTGTGGATTTCATTAAATTAGCAATCAAAGAAACTTGTGCTGAACTATATAATAAAAGCTTAACTACTACAATGGAATTTACAAACGGCACAGACAAGTTTCTGCACCAAACTTTCCCAGACGCAGAAAAAACTGCAAGCAAGAGAATTTTTCCTCAATCCAGAGGACGATGATGCATAAAAACACAAACCCAATAAGAAAGGAAGCCAAACCACTTATAGAAGTGGGTGCTACAGAACCAAAGAGAATGACAATTATAGAAACAATCAAACTCTGGAAGCAAAAGCCACCTCAGAGAAAAGAGAAGATAGTATTTGCATGCCTGTGTTCTAACTTCAGCTACATACTGTTAACTTCAAAGCCAACCTATGCAGTCTGTAAAGGAAAGAGACACAGAGACAAGATTTTATTGAGAAGAAGCTATCTGACAAAGAGAAAGAAAATTAAACTTTTTGTATAAAATGTGTTTAAGAAACCTATCTTTCTATAAGATTGGGTCAGGGAACGTTTACTAAAATGTAACCGAATGGAATGTGATGTATTCAAAAGAAATTAAGCAGTGAGAGGTGATAGTGGAAAAAAAACGGGCATTGATAAGTATTTTGCATTAAAACTAAATTAGCAAGAATGATTTAAAATGTAACCAAATGCAATGTGCTGTATTCAAAAGAAATTAAGCAGTGAGAGGTGATAGTGGAAAAAAAGGGCATTGATATGTATTTTGGATTAAAACTAAATTAGCAAGAATTATTATAAAGCAAAGGGCTTTGCTAAAGATAAGAAGATGCTGAGAATACATGGAAATCTATTGTCTGAGCTCCTGAATACATGTTAGCAAATGAAATCAATAGTAGATTGCTTAGATAATTTTTAAGTGAAAACAAATAATATTGTTTAACCCATATAGTTGCAAAATTGCTAGTTTACTAGATTAATTTATTGTTAGTCATAAGGGAGAGAATCAATCTGAATGAAAGACAAGTTATTACTCTCCTTTTAGTTTGTAATTTTGTTTGTGGAAAACCAATAGAAATTACTTTTAAAAAAAGTATGCCTTGTGCCTTGTGCATTATGTTGTGTGATGCACTTTTGGATGGCTATGCACCATGGATGGTCTCAGCATGCATTGTCCTCCACAATATTTGTGAGGAAAATGGACATGACCCGCCACTAGCCCAGCACACAGTGCCAGAACGTCTGGTTCTGTTGGGCGAGGGAGATTAGAGGCTGGCACTGTGTTCTAGAGGGAAAGGCAGAGTGCAATGTTGTGGCCAGACACATGTTTGCCAACCAGCGCCACTTTTTGGGGACGGGGGTGGGTGCTAGTTGTTCGGTCTGCCCATTTTGGATATCATCAGTGCCATATTTTGGATAAGAGAACCTCAGAAAGCTGCTTTGGGGGTTGTGCAAGTGGACTGGCAACCAATGTCTTCAACCTTTTTGAAGGAACCCTTTCATTGCTGTCTGAAGTCTAGCTACTCATAGCTGCTGGTTTGTGGTTTGGATGTTCACCATGTTTTGTCTTTCTTTTTTATCTTAAATAAACTTTTAAAAACTTTCATGGACTCATTTCACCAGCATTTGGCTCCTATTATTGCCTTTCTTGTGCTTTGATGCTTATAGCAGGAACATTTATCATTAGCTATGTGATGTTAGAAAACCTGCATTGGGGAAGGGAGAGTCATTTCCAACAGCTGCAAGAGTCTGTGGACAGGACCAGCCATTTTGAAAGCTTTTCGCATTGGCCCTCCTATCAGCCCTCAGTGCCCAGGTCCTAGAGACCTTTTAGTTCAGTTTGCTGACTGGAGAAAAAAAGAATTTTAGACAAAGCACAGGTAAAATGCCATTTTTTATTCAAGGACAGTAAAATCTTAGTGTTTCCTGATATCCTTCCTGAGGCTTTGCACATCAGAAAGACTCTCAAAATGATCACCTCAAGGCTTCAGCTTGCTAACATTCAATATAAATGGCTGCCCTCTGGGAGACTTCAGGTCTCTCATCATGGCTCAGTGTACCAAGCTGCAGATGAGGACCCTGGTCTTGACTTACTTGAGGCTCTCCATATCTCAGAAGACTCAGAAAATGGCCAACATTCTCAAAAGTGAAAACATCATCCAGCAACTCCCGAGAAATCTAGTAAAGTTTCCATTAGAAACTCAACATCTCCTATGGACACTAACAGGTCCCGTTCGCCACACTGATTTTCCTGATTAATCCATTACTTTCTCCTGCTTTGCATTGGTGTTATCTATTGTGTTCAAAGTCTAATTGTTCTTTTTCTCTCTAGCACTGGGGGGGGGCACTCAGATTTGTGTTCCCTGCGCATGTGCAGAGAATGCCCTGGCACCTGTCTTCCCGCCGGCGGGGGGGGGCAACTGAAGGATTGGCTGGGGAGGGGTGTGTGGAAGAAGACTATGATCCACTCAGGCCTCGCCACCACCACTGCCAATGGGGGGCGGGAGAAGGCATGGCGGGCTGGGGGCTGTGAGCCACTTGGGCCTTGCCGCCAGTGTCAGGGGGAGGGAGGAGTAAGAAGGCTTGGTAGGACTAGTAGGTCCACCTGCTGAACTCACCTGCTGCCACTTCCTCCTCCTGCAGAGCTCCTCCTGCTTCTGCAGGCTGGGAGCTGTGGGGAATACTTCCTCCCTGCAAGTATTGCAGGTCCCACTTCTTGTACATATCTAATAGCCAAGTTGCCCCCTCATGCGGATATCTAAATCCACACATTGGGGGCACTTGAGGGGCAGAGAGATTTTTCCTGCACACTTTGAGGCGTCCCCAGGTGTGCAGAAAAATCTACAAAATTGGAAAAATAATATGGGGATATTTAAATCCCCCCAAAAGTAAAAGCATTCAATGCACATGCACAGAGAACACTCTGGTCATTGGAGGGGAGACTCAGTGGGCCCATTGGCTGAGAGCTGGTCAGGCCTCGCCACCAGTGCTGGGGGAGCAGGAGAAGGCTTGGTGGGCCGGGCGGCTAGGAGCCACTAGTGCCTCATGCCAGTGCTTGGGGGGAGTGGGGAGAAGGCTCAGCAGGCCCACAGGGCTCACCACCAGTGTGGGAGGCAGGGGAGAAGGATTAATGGCAGCTGGGAGCCACGTGGGCCTCACATTTGGCAGCTGGGAGCCACGTGGGCCTCACATTTGGTGTGGGGGGTGGGGAGAAGGCTCACCTGTGGCTGCTTCCTCCTCCTCCTCCACGTGGTGCTCCTTCTCCCCCTGCGAGTATTGCAGGTCCCCACTTATTGTGTGTGTGTGTATATATGTATATATATATATATATATATATATCTTTATAAATAGATAAAAAAGAAGAATCTTCAAAAAAAGAGAAAGAAATAAAGAAAAGAAAAAGACAAAAAACAGCTGCACATGAATCTTTAATTACTTAATTATTAATAATTATAAATTAATAGCAACAATAGCATTCTCATTCATCATCTAATTACTAAGAATTGAATTAATTCATCTAACCCGATTAATTTGTCTGATTAAGTGATTTATTCTACTTAAATTAACTGATCGAATTGATTATTTTGATTGGAGAATGCATTTAAATCTGATTTACTGTTAATACTCATAATTCATTGGTGAGTGAAGGAGGGCTGAATCAATTGTAAACGCTCCTTTGTGTTTTGGATTTTTATCACACATTATTAATGTTTAATTAACTTGTTTCAGCGTTTAAGTTTTATATTGAATTCTCATCACTATTGCACTTGATTATATAATTTAATTATTGTAGCAACAATTGGAATTCAAGGTTGAATATGGCGATTTCGTTTTCTGTTAATTGCTGATATATTGCACTTTATAACTCTTCAGGATGATTCAGGGAGGTTAGAATCAATTGTATCGCCCACTCTCCATTGTGATTTGATTTCTAACTCACACAGCCTGTTCAACAAACTTGTTCAGCTTTGAAGTTTTATATTGTATTTCTATATTCATCACTTTCTTCACTATTACATCTGGTTCTACAGTTTACTCAACTTGACTACAATTTAAAGTATTTGTAGTTTTTTAATCATTATTTTAATTCTTATTTTAATAAAGATTTGGCATTCAGTATTTCATCACTACTGGTTATACAGTTGCACTCTCATCACATCAAACTTTGCCAATATTTCCTTTTTTTTAATTTGCACATAGTAGATATCTGATTCCTAATACAATGGCAGGTTCCTACAAGATAAGTTCTGTCAACATTAGGGGTCTAAACAGTTTGATTAAGAAAAAAAGGGTATTACAAAATGTGAAGCACCTTCTACCTCATATTTTATTTCTGCAAGAATCGCACATCAGATCTACAAAACATCCCATCCGGAAATCATCAATATTCCCTCTTCAGTTTCAAGTGCTGGGACCATCCAAAGCCAGGGGTGTGGTGATTTTATTTGCTAAGGAAGTCAACTTTGCCCTGGAAGCCTCTCTAACTGACCCATTAGGCCATTTCATATTTGTAAAGGGTAAGATTGATGGGAAGCAATTTACATTTGCTTCAGTGTATGCACCAAACAGGGACCAAATCAGATTTTTGGATGACATCTTACTAAGCCTTCAAACTTTTCAGAGTGGAGTTGTTATAATAGGAGGTGACTTCAATTTCATAGCAGATGGAAAGTTGGACAGGTCCTTTCAGAAACCCAGCCAAGCTCAATTGGCCTCTTTGGCAACTAAATTAGCTGAATTGTTCACAAAATGCCAGTTACAATATGTTTGGAGAATTCTGCAACCTACAGAACAAGATTACACCTACTACTCAACCTGGCATGACACGTTCACCAGAATTGACTATCTCTTTATATCTAACTCAGCTCTTCCATTGGTCTCCTCAGCTAACATAGGCCCCAGACATTTCACTGACCATGCACAGCTAGACTGTCACATTGCCCTTAATTCTTTGGCTGGTCTCTTGATAAAAGCATTTTATTACAACAATCTGTTTGGGAGAAACTGGAACTGGACATCAAACATTCTTTTAAGAACAATGAATTGGCTGCAACTCCTCTTCCAGTACTTTGGGATGTGATGAAAGCTGTTCTGTGTGGCTCCATCATCTCTGTATCATCACATCTAAAAAAGAGAAGGATCAAATTAGGGCTGAAATGATGTCCCGCATCATGACACTAGAACAGGAACACAAACGTACAGGTAAGAAACAAATTTATGCCAAATTATTAGTGGAAAGAAAAATCTTGGAGAATCTGGAAATTTCACAGATACAGAAGAATCTGTTATCCCTAAAACAACGATACTGGCAGAAATCAACCAAAAATACCATGGAGGGTGAAGGTCAAGAAGAAATCCTCTTGGGTGGAATCTCTTAGAACCCCAGATGGTACTCAACACTACCTGCCTACCTAGATAGTTCACGCTTTTGCTAATTTTTATGAAAAGCTGTACTGCTCAGAAAACCCAACCTTGGAATCCATTGACAAACATCTGGACATTATGGATCGTTATTGATGCATCTCTCCTAAGCATAAAACCTTCATGGACAACCCCATCACACTGGAGGAACTACAGAATACTATCAAATCATTGAAACAAAACAAGGCCCCTGGAATAAACAGTCTTCCCTCAGAATTCTACAAAATTTTCCACTCCTCTTTAACAGAACATCTTTTATCTGTCTGCAACAATGTCCTCCTCATGGGAGAACTCCTTCCTTCTTGAACGGAATCCTCTATAATGGTCATTCCTAAAGGCTCTAAAGACCTAACTGATCCAAAAGTATATAGGCTGATTGCTCTTCTCAACAACAATGCCAAAATCTTTACAACAATTCTGGCTAATACACTTAAATCCATAATCTTGGCATATGTAACAGATGACCAGGCTTCATATCAGGCAGGCAGTTGACAGACAACATCCGTCGTACTCCCTGATACTGGCTCTTGACTTTTAGAAGGCATTTGACTCTCTGGAAATTTTGTATCTGTTTAGATTATTGCAAAAAAATAGGTTTTGGAAGTAATTTTTTGAGAGCTCTACAATCTCTATACTCGCAACCGAGATCCAGAGTTAATGGTCTCAACTCCTGCAACTTTTATCCATCTAGAGGTCCTAGACAAGGGTGTCCACTCTCACCTTTAATTTTTGCTCTTGCCATGGAAAAGCTTGCAGAAGAACTTTGCTGAAATAAGGACTTTTCCGGGATTACTATAGGAAAACAAGAACATAAAGTAAATCTGTATGCAGATGATCTGACACTCTGCACCACAAATCCTTTAAGCTCCCTTCCTGCAATACAAGATACACTTTCAAAATTTAGTATGGTCTCTGACCTGAAACTTAACTCTTCAAAATCATACATATATCCAATATCCTTAAAGGCAACTGTACAGACTATTTTACAACAAACTTTCCCCTTTTGTTGGTGTGAGCATTCTTAGAGGCACCTGGGAGTTCAGATTCCTCTGGACTTGAAAAACTTGTTGTCTTGCAACTTCGATCATCTACATCACAATATCCAACTATGTCTGAAGGACTGGAATACCTTACAACTCACATTATTGGACTACCTTCATCTAATAAAGAGTTTTATTTTTCCTCAATTCCTTTTTCTATTTAGAGCTCTGTCAATCTTCATACCAGATGCTACTTTTCACAAATGGCAACAGACACTCATTTTTTTCTGGGCATTTAAGAAAGCCTGAGTTAACCATTGAGTGTTAAGTAGACCTTCATCTATGGGAGGACTTGATCTACCACTCCTGTGCGCTTATTACCAGGCAGCAACAATAGCTAATATGGTACAGATGTTGAAAGCTAATTCTTTAACAAGCTGAATGCAGATAGAACAAACATCAATTTCCCCACTCCAATTGCAGGAAATATTCTGGATACCACCATCTCACTGTCTGGGACTTTTATGGACTAACTGCTTTTTACATGCCACTCTCAAAGTCTGGGATATTAGGAGAACATACCTGGCTCTGGATGTCTCACAATTTTTTTCCTTCACAAACCAGTCTTGGTTTCCTCCTGGTGAAGAACTAGGAGCCTTTTGGAACTGGATTTCAGCTGGCATATCATACCCTGTGGACCTAGTTAAGCATGGTACAATACAGGAGATGGACTGATTGGGACACCGACTCCTTGGTTCTCCATCTGCAGTTAAAAAACCTGACAGAGCACTTAGCCAAGACTGGTACTTTCAAGAGATCAAAAATGAATTTTGAGGCTCTCATCTCCATATATGATTTCTCAATGAAAGGGCTGCTTTCCAGCCCTCTGTTCTCTACTGATCTCTGCTGATGAACTCATTTAAACTCATCAACAGATGGAATATCACACCAAAATGGCTGAATCACATGAACCCTTGATATTTTCCTCTATACTGGAAAAACTGTGGCTCCGTTGGCACATACTTCCACTGTTGGTCGGAATGCCCAGTTATCCAACACTTCTGGTAGGAAGTTACATCCCAAATCAATAAAATTACATTACAGTCACTTCTGGCCACACCGGAATTGCTACTTCTAAATCTGTGGGACTCCTCTGCCTGGGGTGACCTTACCTCTATTCTTCTTGATGCAGCCAGGCTTACAATCATGGCAGCTTGGAAATCGTCATCACCTCCAAGACTGACAACCTGGTACAACAGGATCTGGGATCAATTTGTGATGAGTAAGATATCTAACTGAGATCAGTATGGCTCCACCAAGGTCTACGACAAATTTAAGAACATAAGAACATAAGAACATAAGAGAAGCCAATGTTGGATCAGGCCAATGGCCCATCTAGTCCAACACTCTGTCACACAGCGGCCAAAATATACCAGGTGCCATCAGGAGGTCCAGCAGTGGAGCCAGGGCACCAGAAGCCCTCCCACTGCTGCCCCCTCCAGCAACAAGAATAGAGTGCATCACCTGCCCCAGACTGAGAGTTCCCATCTATACCCTGTGGCTAATAGCCACTGATGGACTTCTGCTCCATATGTTTATCTAATTTCCTCTTGAAACTGTCCATGCTTGCAGCTGCCACGACCTCCTGTGGCAGTGAATTCCATATGTTAATCACTCTTTGGGTGAAGAAGTATTTCCTTTTATCTGTTCTAACCCGACTGCTCAGCAATTTCATAGAGTGCCCACGAGTTCTTGTATTGTGAGAAAGGGAGAAAAGTACTTCTTTCTCAACCTGCTCAATCCCATTCATAATCTTATAAACCTCGATCATGTCACCTCTCAGCCATCCTTTCTCCAAGCTAAAGAGCCCCAAGCATTTTAACCTTTCTTCATAGGGAAGGTGTTCCAACCCTTTTATCATTCTAGTTGCCCTTCTCTGCACTTTTTCCAATGCTATAATATCCTTTTTGAGATGTGGTGACCAGAACTGTACACAGTATTCCAAATGAGGTCGCACCAATGATTTATATGGGGGCATGATGATACTGGCTGATTTGTTATCAATTCCCTTCCTAATAATCCCCAGCATAGTGTTGGCCTTCTTTATTGCAGCTACACATTGTGTAGACATTTTCAGCGAGTTATCCACTACGACTCCAAGATCTCTCTCTTGGTCCGTCTCTGCCAGAAAAGACCCCATCAACATGTATTTATATTTAGGATTTTTAGCTCCAATGTGCATCACTTTGCACTTGGCCACATTGAACCCCATTTGCCACATTGACGCCCACTCACCCATCCTCAACAGATCCCTTTGGAGTGCCTCACAATCCTCCCTGGTTGTCACCACCCTGAACAACTTTGTGTCATCTGCAAATTTAGCCACATCACTGCTTACTCCCAATTCCAAATCATTAATAAACAAGTTAAAAAGCATCGGACCGAGTACTGATCCCTGTGGTACCCCACTGCTTACCACCCTCCACTGAGAAAGTTTCCCATTTATACTCACTCTCTGTTTCCTATTTATAAGCCAGTTTTTGATCCACAAGAGGACTTGTCCCTTTATCCCATGATTATTGAGCTTACTTAGGAGCTTTTGATGAGGAACTGTATCAAAAGCTTTCCGGAAGTCAAGGTAAATAATATCTATTGGGTCCCCCTTGTCCACATGTTTGTTCACTCCCTCAAAAAACACTAACAGGTTAGTGAGACAAGATCTTCCCTTACAGAACCCATGCTGAGTCTGCCTCAATAGTTTTTGTTCATCAATGTGCCTACTAATTCTTTCCTTAATAACAGTTTCCACCAACTTACCCGGTATCGATGTCAGACTGACTGGCCTGTAATTTCCCGGATCTCCCCTGGAGCCCTTTTTAAAGATGGGAGTGACATGAGCTACCTTCCAGTCCTCAGGAATGGAGGCAGATTTTAACGAAAGATTACATATTTTTGTCAGGAGATCCACAAGTTCACATTTGAGTTCTTTCAGAATTCTCGGATGAATACCATCCGGGCCTGGTGATTTATTAGTTTTTAAATTGTCCATCAGTCGGAGGACTTCCTCTCTTGTTACCGCAATCTGATTCAGGTCTTTCAAAACCCCTCCCGAAATCGGTGCTTCTGGAGTGGGCAAACACTTCTCCTCTTCCACAAATTTGTGCTTACCTGATCTCCAATACTCAGTTTCAAGGCAGAACAAGACTTGCTTCCTTCCAATTTGAGTTACCACCAATGGCTACACTTTTAATCACACCCTTTGTTCTATTTTTCTGTTGGGACTCCTTTTGTTGTACAGAGCTTTAGGCATATTTCACAAACACTTAACTCTTGATCAGTTTATAGGCGTTCAAATAATAAGAGTTTTTGCATTTTTATTGTTGTTGACTTTGTGATGCACTCTATTCTTGGTGCTGGAGGGGGCAGCAGTGGGAGGGCTTCTAGTGTCCTGGCCCCACTGCTGGACCTCCTGATGGCACCTGGTATATTTTGGCCGCTGTGTGACAGAGTGTTGGACTAGATGGGCCTTTGGCCTGATTCAACATTGGCTTCTCTTATGTTCTTATGTTCTTATGCTCTCTTATGTTCTTATGTGATCTGTTTCAGACTTTCAGATTGTATTCATCTGCTGGTAGGTTCCTGGTTAAATCAGTTCTCAATGCCAGCCAGTTTGTAGAAAGCTAACTTTGGTCCCGGTCATACGGGCCAGAAAACGTTGGGGGGAGGCATGGCTGTTTGCCCCAGAGCAAAATAAGGCATGGTAGCCAGATCACACAGGCCACCAGGTTGCCACATTCCAGCTCCCAGTGCTGATCACACTGCACTGCTGCAGTGTGGCAAAAAGTGGCACAGCAGAGAATGCAAGCTGTGCTGGTGTAAGGTGCGTATGCGCCATGGGGGGGTGGGCCGCTGTCGGTGCCTTGCGTGTTCACATGCTATATTTGGTATTGGTGCACTTCCCATGGAAACTTACAACATCCGGAAACCACAGGACATGGGCGGGCGTCGGATGCCGTGGGATACTGGCGCTCCCGTGATCAGATGCCAGCCTTTGCCCTGGGGTTTCCAGAAACTAGTGCTTCGTCCCTCCGCATCTTTGGAAGGAAGCTGCGGGTTGGCCACGGGAGTGCTACGCCTCCCAGATGTGCCTGTGTGATCATGCACAGAAACTCCACAGGGCTACCATTCCTTCAGCGGGGCAAATGCTCCATGTGAATGGGGCCTTTATTGATAGTTGATAGATACCATCATGGACACATCTATTGTTAGGACTGAAGTTAAACGCGCAAAGGTTGTAAATATAGTGGATTCAAGTAAAGGCACTAAAAATAAAGACCCAATCACCCCATGGCATTTGCCCACCAGAACTAACCATCACCCCCTCCCTTTCCCCCTAGGCATATAGCCTTTACATAGTAAGGAAAACAGGATCACAGACATTTGAGAAGCCAGGACATTTGGCATTGCTAAGGTGACAAGCCCTGGGCATATCAAAGAGAAAGGAACTAGAGAGAGGAGCCTCCTCTCCTGATGACAGGCAAGCTGCAAAATGCACAGTGAACCTGACATCTGCTGGCTATGCATTTTATATTTGTAGGATTTCCATGCTCTGAAGTTTTCTTATATGCTGGGGTGGGTGGGTTGTATGTGATCTTTGATTTTAATAAAATCTTTGAAAAGTTTTTTTTAAATGAGGGGATAGGAGAGGTATCTTGCACAGAATGTCAGGCTAACCACTCCTCCTGATCCAAGAGTTCTGATTTTTGAAAGTTCATTCTCTCCCCCCTTAAGAAAACTGATGTTGTACAACAAACCACCCAAAGTTGGGTGTGCTAGTGTGCTGTTGCCAACAGGCTACTTTGTCAAAAAGAAATTTCTTATAAATACATGCACAACAGCCTAGTCAGGAAGGTGGGCCAGGTGGACCACAGTAGAGCTCACACCATCCCCCACCCCCTCAGTTGGCAACCATCAGCCATCCCCTGCTTGGCTTGAGTACTGGGTTATCCAATATACAACTGCCAAAATCCACACTAATCTCCTTGTTGTGTATGCAGTCAACATAGTGCCATCAACGAAGAGCCAGAGCTTGAGTACCTGAGAACAATGGGACTGAGGTTCCTGGCTCCCGCGTAGGGGGACCAATGGGAACGGCGGCGGGAATTCAAACCCGCCAATGGTACCAGGGGGCGGCCCCTCCCCAATGTATATAGTTGGCCTCCGGGCCGGTTATCAGTGTCTCGTGTTGTATAATAGCGAACCATGCTGATCACTACATCGCTGTCTGTGGTTTCTTTATGCGTCTAACCCACTATACAACAATGGCGACGAGGATGGGATCCTGTTGAGCGCTCCAGCCGGGCTGTCGGACAACGCTACCGAAGACTCGCTCCACCACTCCACGGGCATCCTCCATGAGCGCCTCCGAGGGTGAATCCAGAGCCGCGTCGTTGCCGCCGACTAGCACAATGGCCATCGCTCCAGGATCCGGGCTGATACCGCCGTTCGACGCTTCCCAGCCCCGACGATGGGGAGCCTGGGTCACGGGTTTGCGGCAAGCCTTCGTGTTCTACCAGATCACGGACGAAGACCGTAAGAGAGGACTGCTGCTCTGCTCTTGCGGCCCCGTGATCGTGGATCTGGCCCAATACCTTCTCTCTCCCAAGAAGGTGGAGGAGTGCACGGTCGACGAGATTGTGAAGGCCGTGCAGAACTACTACTCCCCAAAGCCGTCGGAGATGACCTGCCACGTGGTTTTCCAGCATAGGAACCAGCAGGGCAAAGAAACCGCCGCGGAGTTCCTCGGAGAGCTCCGCCGCCTGGCGGCCGACTGCGCTTTCGGAGAGCACTTGGAGATGGCTCTCCGCGACCGTTTCGTCGCTGGCCTCAGGGACGAGAAACTCCAGCGCCGAATAATGGAGGGCGAGAAGGTGACCATCACCTCAGCGTTAGCCACCGCCACTGCATGGGAGAGGTCACATCCGACCACCACCACCGCGACGCATCGTGTGGCCTCCCCCGGAAACAGCGACATCGACGACCCCGAGGTACACCGCACACTAGCCCAGCATCGCCCGCCAGCACCGTCCGCTAGCTCCGCACGCAAGCAACCCGGCTCGGCGGCGCAGGAGTGTGCCAGCTGCGGAGGGCAGCATGAGAGGAGATCGTGCCGGTTCCGGGACGCCACATGTCGGGACTGCGGCCGCACGGGCCACATCGCAAGGGTTTGCCGGTCCAAGCCATCACGCGCAGCACAAAAACCGCCCCGCCGCAGGTCTGAGGCGCATTTCGAGGACTGCGCGGCCCCGGAGGCAGACCTATACCAATTGACCAACGCGCCGGCCGCCCGAACACAGGTACTGAAACTCCCCAGTCAGGCCTCTACCCCAAAAATATACGTACGGATCAAAGTAGAGGGGGCCCCCTTACAAATGGAACTCGATTCGGGCTCCGCCTGTTCCATCATTTCGGAGGCCACATTAAGACAGATTTGCCCAAAGGGGGCCCCCGCTTGCGGCCATCACCCGTGACGCTCATGGACTTTCAGAGAAACCAAGTGCCAGTGAAGGGGGTAGGGAGTTTCAGGGTGCAGTACCGGGGCTTCAAGGGTCACTTGGACTTGCTCGTAGTCGAGGGCGACCTAGTTAGCCTCCTGGGGAGGGCTTGGTTTGGACCCCTAGGAATCGCGATAGAGGGGTCCAGCATTGCGCAACCCGCGACTTCCAGGAAGTGTGCCGCGAGTTCCCATCCGTTTTCGATGGGTCCCTGGGCCGATATACGGGCCCCCGGTCTCGCTACAACTCAACCCCACAGTGGCCCCTATCCGCATGCGTGCCAGGTCCGTTCCGTTTGCCTTAAAACCAAAAATAGACGCGGAACTGGACCGACTGGTGGCGCAAGGGGTTTTGGAGCCGGTCTCTCACGCAGTGTGGGAAACCCCGATCGTGACCCCCATTAAACCTAACGGGGATGTCCGCATCTGCGCGGATTATAAATGCACGATAAATCGGGCATTGCAGGACCATGCCTACCCGGTCCCGGTGGTGAGCCATGTTCTGGCCACCTTGGCAGGGGCCAAGATCTTCGGCAAACTAGATCTGGCCCAAGCGTACCAGCAGCTGCCTGTCGACGGGCCGACCGCAGAGGCCCAAACAATTGTAACGCACCGGGGGCCTTCAGGGTCAATCGCCTGCAATTCGGGGTGAGCGTGGCACCCGGAATTTTCCAGCAACTGATGGACTCTCTCCTCAAAGGGATCCCCGGCGTCACACCATTCTTCGATGATGTGATGATCGCCGCCGCCACGCCCGACGAGTTCGCCTCCCGCCTCCGCATGGTCCTCAGCCGTTTCCGGGACGCCGGCCTCAAGGTCAAGCGCGAGAAGTGCCAGCTCGGGGTGTCATCCGTCGACTTCTTGGGCTTCACGGTGAACGCAGAGGGACTCCACCCGGCCCGGGACAAGGTGAAGGCCATCGTAGAAGCGCCGCCCCGACCTCCAAAGCCGAGCTCCAGGCTTTTCTCGGACTCTTGAACTTTTACCACGCCTTTCTCCCCCACAAGGCGGCGGTAGCCGAGCCCCTCCACAGGTTGCTCGACAAAAAGGCACCCTGGGTCTGGGGCCCGCATCAGGCTGCTGCGTTCCGGGCCGTCAAGGCCCTGCTCATTTCGAACGCGGTCCTGGCACATTTCGACGAGACCCTGCCCGTGGTCTTGGCTTGCGATGCGTCTCCATATGGGGTGGGAGCCGTGCTGGCGCACCGTCTCCCGGACGGCCGGGAGGTCCCGGTCGCGTACTACTCGCGGACCCTGTCTGCGGCCGAGCGGAACTACGCCCAGATAGACCGCGAGGGACTGGCAGTCGTGGCCGGGGTGAAGAAGTTCCACGACTTCGTCTATGGCCGTCCCTTCACAGTCGTCACAGACCACCGGCCGCTGCTGGGCCTCTTCGCGGCGGACCGCCGGACGCCACAGGTACTCTCCCCTCGGGTCTTGCGGTGGTCCATCTTCTTGGCGGGCTACAACTACACGCTCCAGCACCGGCCAGGCAAGGCAATGGGACATGCAGACGCGCTGAGCCGCCTCCCCTGCCAGACGAAGGGGAGGACCCGGCCCCAGCTCATCATGTCCTCCAGTTGGAGGGTCTTCCAGACGCCCCTCTCCAGGCCACGGACATCGCCCGCCGCTCAGCCCGTGACCCCATCATATCCCGGGTTCTCGGCTGGGTGGTGAGGGGTGGCCTACGGCCTCGGCGGGCCCTGAGTTCAGCGCATTTACAACACGGCGCGAGGAACTATCGGCACACAAGGGCTGCCTGCTGTGGGGGGACCGGGTCGTAGTCCCCAGCGCACTCCAGCAACAGGTCCTGCTACTCCTGGCAGCCAATTCCTGTGGAGCAAAAGCAAGCATTTCATTTACTTTTGCTCCACAGAGTCTCATCCTCCACTCTCCTTTCTACTCTGTGCCCATTTTCCAACCCAGTGCTGTTCCAGTGGGAGATGCACATCCTGCAAAATGTCCCCTTTGAAGGCTACATTTCCCCTTCCCCCTGTAGCAAGCACTTTCCCTTGCATGGTGTGCCTTTGCATGTGGCTGTGATGCCTTCCCTAACTGTCAGCCTGGCCATTAAAATGTTTGCTGAGTTGACCATGCAGAGGAGACCATAATGAAATGTTGCCGATGCTCCAAAGTTAGCGTTGCTGATTGCCCCCCTCCCAGGCCCGTAGCCTGCATGGGGCCCTGGGGCCCAGCCCCCCATGGGTTTTGCGGGGGCCCTCCCCCCTCCTCGGAGCACTCATAAGGGAAGGTTAGACCTCCGCTTTGCCTCTGCTGCTCCGCCCCTCCACCCCTCCCAGCACTCATAAGGCAGGGTTAGACATCCACTCCGCCTCTGCTCCTGACCTGCCCACATGCACGCTTCACGCATAAAGGACTGCACATGTTGTGAGCAAAGCTTTCCTGCTGCAGCTGCCCTTGTTGGAACCCACTGTGAGGTGAGTGGCTGCTGCCTGCGCACGCCCTGCTCTCGGCCTCCACTGCCTGCCCATCTCCCATCCCAGTCCCATGCGAGACCCTCCGCCCCCCATCTTTGCAGGGCCATGCTGAAGCACGGGCCCCTGCAAAGCCTTCTCCGACTGCCCCCCTGTCCCCAGTCTTTGCAGGGCCGCGCTGAAGTGAGGGCCCCTGCAAAGCCTTCTTCTCCGCCCCCCATCCCCAGTCTTTGCAGGGCCGCGCTGAAGCGCGGGCCCCTACAAAGCCTTCTTCTCACCCCCCGTCCCCAGTCTTTGCAGGGCCGCATTGAAGCTCACAAAACTCCACAGCTTAGAGGGAACATTGGTGGTGACCCCCCTGAGAAAAACATGGGCCCCCTGAGCAAAAAGTTGTTAGCTATGGGCCTGCCCCTCCCCCGAGACTTGGCATCCATTCTAGCACCCCAAATAGTACAGCATGTAGCAGGGATGGATAGGTGCACTTTTACTAGTGAGACTTGGGACTAAAGTGGTTGCAGTTGTGCTTTGGCAGTTCCATCATGCACACAGAATGTTTCTTTGGGACCTTGATATCAGGAACATTGATCCCAAACCCTCACTCCCTCAACAAGAATTGCATTGCAAAAGAAACCTCCACCATTAGTGTTCTCAGTCTATCACTCCTGCAACAGCACAGACTCCACCCTCAATGCCAGGAGCAGAAGACCTCTAAAAAAGAACCGCTAAGAATCCTTTTTTTTTCTAATGGCCCATGTAACTGCATTATTTTTCTACCTTTTCTTCCATTTCCAGGTCTGCCTTTCTTTTCCATTTTAGGCAGATGAGGTTGCTGAGACCCCCCTCTCTGTCTCCCTCCCCAGGACTTAGCTAGCTCCAGGCTGTATTACTGCAATTCACTCTACACAGGCTTACCCTTGAAGCTGACCTGGAAATTACAGCTGGTACAAAATGAGGTGGCATGTCTGCTGACGGTGACACTTGTGCGGGCTGATATTCAGCAGGTGTTCCACCAACTGCATTGGTTACTGGTTGAATTCTAGATTCACTTCAAGGTGTTGGTAATAACCTTTAAAGCCTTAGACAGCCTGGGACCAACACGTCTGGGGGACCACCTCTTCCCATGTACACTCCAAAGAGTGTTATGCTCTATGGACCAGCATTTCCTGGTTTTCCCTGGACCAAAGGATGTCTGTCTTGCCTTAACCAGGACCAGGGCTTTTTCTGCCCTGACCCCTTCCTGGTAGAACAGGCTTTCCACTGAGGCGGTGGACATCCATATATGGGCATCATGCTCCCACAACCAAACTCTATTATGTGGTAATGCTGACTGGATGTAGGATGGGGTAGAGTGCGGAGATGAAAAGAAGAACATTGCTTCAATTAGATAATATCAGGGGATCATGACTTCAATGTGTGGGAAACCCAAACTCATAAGGCAAAATCAACTCTGAACTGGAATTTCTCCTGTGTTGGCATTTGCTGGCGATAGTTGCTGGCTGATTTTTGTTGTTTCTCGTGACAAGCCTCCTAAAGAGCATAAAAACACAACATCAGTCTTGCAGAGGGCAAGACGGGGGTCGGTTTCATTGCATTGTTGCCAACCCAAGAGTAAAGGAGTGGTTTGTCACATTTGCAACCACCCCATACAATGTTTACTAGTTTATGGTAGCAGGTTCTGTCCAATCAGCTTTAAATGGTGGGGAAACTGTCTACCTTCACATCTGACACCCCTCCTTTGGCACTGCCCCTCACTCCAGGTGGGGCTGCACCGGGTGGGGGGGGGTTTGGATGTGAAGATAGTGAAGAAATGAGTGTTGCAAATGGGAAAACAATGGCACCTATGTTCAACAACAGTCTCATTATACATGGGGGAAATATGGATGAACCCCTTCAATGGAAATTTCTGTAAGTGGACAAAGGGGTTCCATACAGTTAGTGTTTTCCCCACCCCTTTTTAACTGGAAAAGAGGATGCACTGCAACCAGTCAAGCCCCCAACAGTCACAGTGGCTTATGGCGAGAGCCAGCATGGTGTAGTGGTTAAGAGTGGCAGACTCTAATCTGGAGAACTGGGTTTGATTCCCCCTTCCTTCTCCACATGAAGCCAGCTGGATGACCTTGGGTCAGTCACAGTTCTCTCAGAACTCTCTCAGCCCCACATGCCTCACAGGGTTTCTGTTGTGGGGAGAGGAAGGGAAGGTGATTCTAAGCTGCTTTGAGACTCCTTCAAGTAGTGAAAGTGAAAACCAACTCTTCTTCTTCTTGTTAAGTTTGTAAACGCAACCTATTCACTGGCTGGGATTGAAGGCTAAACTGCTTGACATGACATTTCAACAGCAATGTACAATAGGATTCTCCCTTGTGAATTAAGGGTTTGCCTTAGTGCTTTATCAATGAAATAGCAGATAAAAATTTAAAAAGGGGAGGGGGGACAAGGATGGCCATGTAAGCATGATAACCCCCGTCCAACAGTTTTCAACCATCGGTTTCACTCTATCTGTCTGCTAACTTTTTTTTGTTTCTTCTTGTAAGCTTGCAATCCTTGATTTAAGTGTTAATACCTAAATTATTATTTTTCTTAATAAAAACCACTTTCTCTTTACAATTTGGACTGGTTATTGACTCAACCAAGGGTTTTAACAGGACTATCTCTGTAAACATTGATAGCGGATCCTCACTTTACCCCATCCTCTTGCTAATTCTGCCTTTGTAGCTATTTTCCCCAATCAACCCAAAGGCATTAAATTATTTAATAAAGCTGGTAGGGGTAGCAGCAGAGTGAAACATACTGCGCCAAAGATCGTTGAAGATCCTTGTCTCATCAAGGTCCTCTTCTTCCAGATGACTGTGCACTTCACCAACCTGACCTGCACAAGCAAGACTGTACAGGTGGCTCAAAACCCAGAAAAATCAACCCAACATCCCAGCAAAATGAATCAAAAGAGTACACATTGCAGCAATGTGGCAACTCACCTACATCCAGGGGTGTGGAGCAACGTATGTCTGCTGGATTTACCATCAATTGATCATGCAGTAACGGTTCTTCTGATTCTGCACCAACATCCAAGCTAGGCTGGCATTGCTCAACCACAACCTGAAGACTGGGGCTCCTCATAACATGCATTGCTACAATGCTGGCATCTCCATGAAAAATGTGGTGGAACTCGTCATGTGGGCGGGTCACAAGTGAACTCCCTGATCTACTGTTATGTGCCAGCACCTTCTTGTAATCTTGGGGGAGCACCTTTGATTTGTTTTCCGGCACTCCACAGCAGATTGCTTGTGCCACCCCCTCAATGCCATCTCCGCAGAGATCCTTTCTAAAATGTCAGTGCTCCTATGGGAAGACTCAAATGCCTCCTGCACCTTCTGCTCTCCCCATAGAGAGAGGAGATCCAGTGTGTTCTGCTCTCTCTGGGACACTCCACATCCACTGCTATCAGGCTTGCTACTGGTTGCCATATTGTTCTGCTCTAGCAGGAATTTAATAAAGAAAAGCAAAGAAGATTTTTCATAATAAATGAAATTTCTTGTGTCCTTCACCTACTCTACGCCTTCAGAGTTACTGTCCTCAGCCAATGTTGATCCTTTTGGATGACAGAGCCACAAAAGTAATTGGACTGGCCAGATGGAGAGCACAAAGTAATCCTCTTGTGTGTTATTGGCCCCAATGTGACTACAACAGAATTTTCTTCAGAGTGGTTAGCCACTAAGAAAAATTGGGAAGGAGTTTTAACCACCCCCCACCAAGTAAAAAGGTGTTAGTACTCCAGTGGCCATTGCTGGGAAAGATTGAAGGTCAAAGAAGAAGGGGACGGCAAAGGATGAGATGGTTAGACAGTATCATCGATGCAACAAACATGAAATTGAGCAAACTTCAGCGGACAGCGGAAGACAGGAGGGTCTGGCGTAATCTGGTCCATGGGTTCACGAAGAGTCGGACTCGACTGTGCGACTGAACAAGAACAAGATCTACATATTATGTCAAAAAAGTGGGCAACACACCTGGGGATGAACCCCCCCCCCAAAGTGCCGCTTGATGCATTTAATGAAACCATGGCTCAACACAGCAAGCCCGTGTCTTCCATTAAAATCCTCATGGTTCAGTCCTTTGTATGAAAGGGAACACAAAGGAATGCCACATTTTGGGGGAAAGTCCTTGCTAGCCTGTTCCACACGTGGGTGCATCCACACACATACACACCAGCTGAGGATTGACGGCTACTGTGCTTGCTCCTGGGTTTTATCGGTGGCACATGACCCAATGCTGGTCTTGACCCCGCTCCCTCCCTCCTTCCCTCCACCCTTCCAGAGCATGTGAAGAGGTTGCCCAGAGAGCTGAAGGAAGTGTGGCCAAAGAACTGCAGGGTACTGCTACCTCTAGCAAAACTTTTGAAGCATTTTCTGGCAATTTTTTTTCCAGTGATCCAAGACTAGTGATAGTCTCATATCACTAGACTCATCCCACTTGTCAAAAACACCATGAAAATTTAAATGATGGGGAAAGTAAGCAATAGTGGTGATTGTACACTGATGAAGGGGAGAGGATCATGGAAGGTGCAGAGCAGGAGGAATTACCTCAGTGTGGGTGGTGGAGGGGCCTTCGAGGGGTGGGGAAAGGGCCAGGGGGATGCCAAGGGAATCTGTATGCTTTTGAATTACCTTCTGCTTGGAAGCAAAGCAAACTAGCACAAAAGCACTCTCAGAAAACCAAAAGAAACAGTGACCGGAAAGTGAAATGAGCACTGAAGGGAGGAAAATCAATGCAGAACGAAAAAGACATGCACGGTGAAATTGAGGAAAATACCCGTGCATAATATGCCTAGGTTGGAGACTTTCTTGGCTTCTTTTAGGGAGAATCTGCAGCTAAATTATGTGGTACAAAAATGTCAGTCAATGACCTACTCATTAGAATCTAAATGGGGCCTGCAATGAGAAGAACCCGGTGGTTTCACTCCACAAAACTTTGATAATTCTGCTCTGCAAGTTTTCCTGCTTGCTCTACCAAAACACTTCCTTGGCGTGCAGAAACATTATCTAGGTGTTTTGTGCTCTTTGGAGCATAAACAGTGCACTGCTCTACAAGGCCTCACCCCAGCACTACTTAAATGCTCTATTTTGTTATAGCGTACTCATAGCGTATATGAGAAAATACCCCTCCTGACATCTACATGGTCAAAATTAAACGAAGAGGTTTAGGTGTAGTGGTTAAGAGTGTTGGATTAGGCCCTGGAAGACCCAGGTTCCAACTCAAACTCATACCATAGAATCTTGTTGGGTGACTTTGGGCCAGCCACTCTCTCGCAGCCTAGCCTCCCCCACAGGATTGTTGTGAGGGTAAAATGGATGAGAAGAGAATGATGTGAGCCCCTTTGGATCCTCATTGGGGGCAAAGGCTGGGTACAAATGAACTGAATAAATAAATAAATAAATAAATAAGGTAGAAATCAATAAATATTGTTCTGTGGTTTTAATAGAAGAGTTTTAGCCTAGAAAATCTCTTAGGGTTAAAGTTGAAGTTTGGTTAAAAAAAAAAAAGTTGATGGGCCCCAGGTCTTCTACACAGAAAAAAATTACTGTTCCCAGGATCCTTTGGGAAAAGCCATGGTTGTGAAACTGAGATAAGACTATTAGACATTTGTAGTATAGATATATTTCCAGCTTCCAACCCCATTACTTCCTCTGGAGATAGCAAACTGGGTTATGATCATGACTCTGGATGTGGATTTGGCATTTGTCTGTCAGCCCAAAGTGAAGCATTCTTCTTACCCAGTTATGAACCTTGTCTGTTATCTCCTTTCACTAAGTAATTGATCCTCCTCCCCTCTCTAGTATGAATAAACAAAGCAAAGGAAGGGCAAGGCTGATACATTGTGGGGCTCCTGTTCTTAAACCTAAATTACAGATCTCAGTGCACTGGATCTGTAAATTTTGGGATTTAATGGGGTTTTAGGCAGGCTGTTTTTACAACTCTAATGCACTTAGCACTAATTTGGGGGAAGTTTAATGCAAAACACATAAATGTTGGATAGGAGAGGGTTTGGGTGTTTTATAGCCACTGGGAATTATAAACCAGGTATCTGGGGCTCATTTCAATTTCTGATATCACTTAGCACAAAATTACCTTTGCCTGGCCCAGTGCCAAGGAAACCCTGGCCATGGCTGGTGGGTGTGATGTATTACAATATCACTTTCATAACTGGGACCACAAATGTATCTAAAAGTGAGGCCCATTCAAGGACTCAGAGCCTCACTGCTAATGTCTTTTCTAATCTGCAGGATCACATTTATCTGATATACTTGGAATCACTCATCTTTGGAGTTGGGAATGTTTCAGACTTCACAGAGCAGACAAGCCAAACGTGGGCCATGGATAAAGAGCTGGTGGCTGGGATTCTCCATTGTCAGAATCCTGCACCTATGCCATTCAGTGCAAAAATTTAGATTCAAAGCATTCTTATTGTTTGAGTTTTGGAAATGATATTTATCTCAAAAAAACAAAAGCAATGTTCTTGCTGTGGAGCAAAACATGCAAGTGATCCATGGGCATCAGTGTTCATGGCCGCAGCATATTCTCCGCCCTGATTAACTTCACCTCATGTTTTCATAGCCTCCAGTCACTGATGCCTAACCACACACCCTTCACAACCTGGAACATGTCAGTTTCTTTCCTCCTCCAGCATTGCTTTGTTCTTTGCAAAATCATTCCAAACTTGGCAAAATCAGAACAAAGCATGCAAGCCGGGCAACCAACTGAGAAAAAAAGAACACATACTTTATTGATTCAAATAATCTAGCCTGAGGGTAGACTGACTTGGTGGGCAAATAGTTCTGTCAGGATCTAAACCAGGGATGAAGAAAAAATGGGGTGCACCCAGCAATGTACCAACACAACAAAAAGGGGGAAATGCCAGGTGATAGATGATTGATTTTTTATTTTACAAAGCCCCTACACATTTCGCCATGCAGGCTCCTTCAGGGGGAATATATAAAAACATAATTTTATATGTAATACAAATAATAGGAGGACCCCTTTTAAAAAATTGTTACAAAAGTATTACAAAAGTCCATGGACCCATTGATTTCATTTTGGGGGGTTTATATAAATCCTATCATCCCAATGAAAAAGTCCTGTTAAAAAAAGAGATGGAGAGGATTTTAAGGTTGCAGACTTTGGCCCTTCATGGGTTAAATTCTGATCTGGGACTTCTGACTGTGCTCAGCTAAACTTGGTACATAAAAAAAATGCTGCGTCATTCTCCACTAGTAAAAGAACTTAATTGCGTGCCCTCTGTCTGCAGAAATAAGTATCCGCAGGCAGAAGGGACTGTGGAGAAGTAGATTTATAGATATTGACTAATACATATAAGTTTTTGGAATTAATTTTGAGCATGTCTTTTTATTTAATATTATATTAATACTTTTGTAATAATTTTAATAAGGGATCCTTTTATTATTTGTATAAAATGTTTTTTATAGATTCCCCCTGAGGAAACCTGCACAGCAAAAGTGTAGTGTCTTTGTAAAATAAAAAAATAAATTATCTATCACCTGCCATTGTTTTCCTTTCTGTTCTATAGGACCTAAACCAGGCCTTAATATAAATGTGGTACTTTGCTCAGCCAGAGGCAGACTCAACAATAGCCACAAAATAAAACTCCAAGCACTCCATTGCTGCCACCCACAAATCTCAAAGTCACTCACTAAAGATGCCACCATGTTGCTGTAACTATTCAGCTTTGAATCCTGTGGACAATGACTGGAAGGAGGTGGACGGGCATTTCATTCCAGCAAAATGTCTTAGACCCATACCAGAGGAACTACTGACATTGTGTGGCTGGATAACTTGCAAGTCTAATGCTTGCAGGTGCAAGAAGGATGGACTGCTTTTCTGCAAGTGTCCAAAAAAAGGCCCCAAACCCAACAAACCCTGTAAATAATGTTGCATAGCAAATTACTTTAGAACTGCAACTTTTATTAGACTTGAACCAAAAAGTAGGCTTTATAAACATCACATTGACAAACAACAGTCTAATATTTCATTTACTGCTATTTAAGGCAGCAAAATAAATAATTTTCTGTACTCTTAGGAGTTGTCACCCTAACAATTCTCCTGCTACATTCAGTCCCAACAGTACAAACATTAAAAAAGAGGTTTCTCTGGATTTATCATCCCCCCAAACTATTACAAATCTTTTTTTAAAAAAAACATGCCTTATTTTGTTTTTATGACAAAAGGAATAGTATATTTTCGTTTTATTGACCTGAAAAGCATGCTGTTAGACATGAATCTGAGCATACTACAAGAATGTGGGGGGGAATCTGCCATCTTTGAAAACGACAGCTGCAGGAAAAATGGCTGTCTCTGCAACTAATATGATACTGTATTGAGCTTTATCAACATTAAAAAAATGTATTTTGACACCAAGATGAACATCCTATGTGTTTTAAACAATATCTAACAGTGTCAGGTACCCTGCCATTGTGCAGTAGAGGGAGGTGTTCGTTCAACTGTTGGAATGCGGGCGTATTCGGCACCTCTGGTCTCTCACTGATTTAGTAGTGTCTGTTTTGTATCTTATCAATTTGCCTGACCTTGAATCTCATGACACTGCCATCCTGGTCTGGGTTATTTTCTTAAGCTTTTTTTATTAGAGGTTTTGTGCATGCGCCCATGGTGTCTATTGGCTTAGGTAGTGCGGGGGCTGTTTGAATGGGCTGTAACGTAGAATGTCTGCTGTTTCAAGGTATCACTGACAAAGAGCTTGTAAATGCATCTCCAGCTTTGTCTTGAATAAACACTATCTTCTGCAAGAAGCCTGGTGTTTGCCTGACCATCTGGGGAACCTGACAAACAGCTTAATAAACCCTTTCTTTATGATATCACCTAAAAAGGAACTTTAATATGCAATTTTTCCTTGGTTGGGCCCATCACATACCTGAAAAAGAATCAGCACTTCCCCTCAGTCAAGTTCTAGGTTTTCTCCCTCCTGCTGCAAGCCAGAATGACTGAGGAGGAGGAGCTCTTACAGCTGGTAATATGGAACCATGTGTACCAACTGCCCATGGCCTGTGACCTTTTATTCCTTACCATTAGGCCCTAAATGCTAAACTTTGTAATAGAAATAAATATGGAAAAGTGAAAATAACATGGGTTACTGTTATGTATTTACTTATGTGTTATGCAATGTGATCTAAACCAGAGCTTCAGGCACAAGCTCCATTAACTCTCAAGTATTCTAAACCCTGCAGTCGGATTGGTCGATGTTGTGTAACAGACCAATCCGGAAAGACTCTGACCTCCCCGCAGGAATTCCTTCCCCCCAATAACTATGGCAACCAAGGCAAGCAAAGAGAAGCATGGTTTGACAGCTAAGACCCCTAGATCCTTTTCGCACATACTACTGCCATGACAAGTATCCTCCATCCTATCATTATACATTTAATTTTTCCTACCTAAATGCAGAAGTTTAGATTTATCCCCACTGAAATTCATTAAATTTCTTTTAGCCCAGTTTTCCAGCCTGTCAAGTTCATTCTGTATCCTGACTTCATCTTCTACTGTATTTGCTACCCCTCCCAATTTAGTATCATCTGCTTATTTCATAAGCATTCCCTTTATCCCTTCATCCAAATCACTGATAAAGATGTTGAACAAAACAGGTCCCAGGACAGATCCTTGAGGCACTCCACTTGTCACTCCTCTCCAAGAAGATGAGGAACCATTCACAAGCACTCTTTGGGTGCAATCTGTCAACCAGTTACAGATCTACCTCACAGTCATTGGATCGAAACCACATTTTTCCAGTTTGTCCACAAGAATATTATGTGGAACCTTATCAAAAGCCTTACCAAAATCAAGATAAACTATGTCTACAGCATTCCCCTAATCCAGCAAGGTAGTAATTTCCCCCCAAAAAAAGAGATAAGGTTAGTCTGACATGTTCTTGAGAAACCCATGCTGGCTTTTAGTAATAATAGCCGTCCTTTCTAAATGCTCAAGGACTGTCTGTTTGATTATTTGTTCTAAAACTTTCCCAGGTATAGACATCACGCTGACAGGTCGGTAGTCCATCCATTTATAAACTCTTAGCCATCTTTCCTGGAAAATAATATCATCCTTTCCTTGAAGTAACATGTTCAGTTTGTCCATCTCTGCGGCTTCTAACAATTTCTGTATTAATTCATCTCCTGATGGTAATCTGTCTGATTTTCAGTACCTAGCTTCAAGTATTCTGGCAGCTGTTAACAAATATGTTAATAGGTAGACATCGTTTTTCGCAAACCCAACTGGGATTATATTTAACAAATATATTTCTGGGAGTAATTCTAAAGTAATATTTAACATTTCTAATATTATTTTTTGATGTTTAACCCATATTTATACATTTTCCCACATTTCCACCACATATGAAAAAATCCTCAATCCATCTATAAAATTTCATCCAAATATTTTCAAAAGTTCCATCTTTTTTCCCGTGTAACTGAAGAGTTAATTTGTCCATTTCTGCAGCTTCAAACTGTTTACCTATTATTTCTTCTTTCGTGGGTACTTCTTCTTTCTTCCAATATTTTGCACAAAGTATTCTTGCAGATGTCACAACATGCACAATCATATAGACATATTGTTTTCTAAAAAATTTTGGAACAATATTCAATAGAAACAGTTCAGGATTAAATGGTACGCTTATTTCTAATATTTTCTGCAATGTTTCATGTATCCATATCTGTTTTAGCTATCTTACGTGTCCACCACATATGGTAAAAAGAGCCAGTTTTACTTTTGCATTTCCAACATAAATTTGACATATTGGGATACCATTTAACTAAGTTTTCAGGAGTCATACACCATCTATAAAACATTTTATATATATTTTCTTTATAAGAAATAGCTTTTGTAAATTTTACATTTAACTTCCACACCCTAGACCATTCCTCCACTTGTATATTATGGCCTATATCTTGGGTCCACTTAATAATTGATTCTTTTACTGCTTCATCTTGCATTTTCATATCTAATAGCACAGTATAGATTCGTTTTATATATTTACCCTCTGTCCCAAACATAATTTTATCAAGCTCTAAGGGTGAATCATAAAAACAGTTACTTGATCTTTAGCGAATCTAGAATCTATTTGTGCTCTTTCCCACCAGTTCAAGCATATACCTCTTTTCCTGAGTTCATCTTGATTATGTATTTGATTTTGGCTGTTTAACAAATCTTCATATGTCCAAAGTAGTTCTTTTGTAAATGTCATTGGGTGTGTAAACACTTCTAATGATGAAACCCACTTGGGTATTTTAGTATAATATACTTTTTGTATCTCATCCCATTGTTTCAATAATGCTGCTCTTATAGTATGTTGATTAAAATATTTGTGAATACTGCTTTTTCTATACCAAACAAATGCATGCCACCCTAATTTTAAGTCATGTCCTTCAAGCTTTAATAGTCTTGAATTTTCTAGTGTAATCCATTCTTTCATCCAGCTTATAGAGGCTGCTTTATAGTATAATTGCCAGTCTAATAATGCAAACCCTCCTCTTTCTTTTGTGTCTTGCAGGACTTTCATCTTAATTCTAGGCCTTTTTTCTTGCCAGATGAATTGTCTCATCAATTTATCTATTTCTTTAAAATACTGTTTTTTTATAATTGGTATTATTTGAAATAAAAAAATAAGTCTTGGTAATATGTTCATCTTCACCACCATTCTTCCCATAAATGATAACTGTAAATGTTTCCAAATTTGTAAATCTTTCTTAATCACATCCATGAGTTTTGTGTAATTTTCTTTAAATAAAGAGCTGCATATATTTGTTAAGTTTATTCCAAGATATTTTATTGTCTTCTTTACTTCCATCCCTGAGGACTCCTGAAATATTTGAATTTGTTTCTTGGTGCAGGTGTAATTGCTGTTACCCTCAGGTAAGAATATGAACATGCCACAGACATTGCACATCACTGCCTCAGCTCCCTCACCAACCATGCTGTTGCAATCAATTTCAATATTAGTTCAGTTTAATTGACACTTTTTTGATAACTTCCCTGCCAAACAGCCTCAGAAGACTACTTGTGAAATGTTTGCAGAAGCAAAAACTAACTTAACAAATATAGAATGTAAGATGTATTCAGCCTTCTATGGGGCCCCAGGCCAGACCCACAGGCCAAGAGCCCTTTGGCTCTTGCCCTTTGGCTCTTGCCCTTCAGCTCGTGCCAGAGGTTCATGCCTCTGGCAAGATGCAACCTTAAATAGAAACCTCATACAGCAAAGGGCAGGGCCAGCAGCTATTTAAATTACCCCCCAGGCAATCGTATTACAGTCAATCACCCTTTCTCACCCTTTCTCAAGCAGCCAAGACTCTGCAGCAACTTACAACTCATTCACACACCCCCAAACACAGTCCTCCCACACAGTACCCTCAGCTAAATCTCCTCAGCTGAAAGCAAATAAAAAAAACACTCACCCTCAAGCAGCTCTGTCTCCTGCTGCTTCTCAGAGCTCAGCCATTTCAACTGTTGTAAAAGTTAATAAAGTGGCCCATTTAGTTAACCCAACATCTGTGTCTGTCTCTTCATTTGGCTTGGGGGACAGATAGCTAATGGCTGTTAAATCTAGGGAAAGGAAAGGATTGAAAGAAGATAAGGCTGCAACAGTGGGTAGGAGAAAAAAAGGAACAAGGTACAAAGATGAGAGGTTTATTGGATCTTCTAGCTGCCCACATGTTTTGTTAAATGCTCATCAGGGGATTTAATACAAAGTAAAAAAATAGAATAATGAATTTAATTAAAATGTACTTAGAGATTGGTAATGCGGTTGTTCAGAGGTTAAGGCACAGTCCGCCTGCAGTTCAGCAGCTCAAGACCCTAGTGCCGCATGACAGAGTGAGCTCCCATCTCTGAACCAGCTCCTGCCAACCTAGCAGTTCAAAAACAAGAAATTGCAAGTAGATAAATAGGTACCGCTTCAGTGGGAAGGTAACATTCCATGTGCCTTGGTGTTTAGTCATGCCCACATGACCACGGAAGCATCTTCAGACAGCGCTGGCTCTTTGGCTTGGAAACGGAGATGAGTTGGATCCCTTAGAGTTGGATTTGACTAGTTTTTGAGCAAGGGAAACTTTTACCTTTACTTTACAAAGAGATTAATAATTAAAATGTTTTTAATTACTCGTAAAATGAACAGGCTGAGCATGTTATAAATAATCTTACATGATCTCTAGTATGATACCAAAATTACATAGTTCGTAACAAAAAAACTTTTATACTGACAAAGAACTCAAAAATATTTTTTGCAAGGTTCATAACAGAAAGGTAGAAAAATATACATTATGACATACCTTGTATAGAAACTTCTCTGGCTCCCACGCTGAGCAATTGGATGAGTAAGGTAGAGCTCACTATATTTTAGAACAAGGTATGATGCAATAAATCTAGACAGCCCTGAAGAAGAAGAAGAGGAGATTGGATTTATACCCCACCCTTCACTACCCAAAGGTGTCTCAGAGCGGCTTACAAATTCCTTTCCCTTCTCTTCCCACAACAGACACCCTGTGAGGTAGGTGGGGCTGAGAGAGCTCTTGACAGAAACTGCTCTTTTTTCAAGAACAGCTCTTATCAGAACTACGGCTTGCCCAAGGTCACCCAGCCAGGTGCAAGTGGAGGAGTGGGGAATCAAACCCGGTTCTCCCAGATTAGAGTCTGCACACTTAACCACTACACCAAACTGGCTCTCCCTTAACCCTTAAAGGACTGATTATCTCAAAAATGCTTAGTCACCATGACCAGATAAGTGTAAGAGGTCCACACTCTCATTCAGTCCACTGGGGGCCAAGGATCTCAATCTAAGTATCCATTTACCTTCCCTTATCATTAACAGCTTTTCATTCTGGTTTGATAATTTCTGGAGAGCCCAAAAGACAACATCTGTGGTGGTATGATTATATTCAATAAAATGTGAAACCAGAGGAGCTCCAAGGGAGATCTTGCTCTTACATCCACAAATACATGTTTTTAAGCACCTTGACTTTTTCCCTACATACAGTTTATTCTCTGGGCATCTAATAGCATATACCACTCCTTTAGAGTTACAATTTGTAACATTTCTTTATTTATACTGCTTTCCATCAATAGGATTTATAAATACTTTGATATTGAATGCAAATTTACAGTATGAACAATTCCCACATTTAAAATGGCACAGGGGTGGATTTACCTGTTAAAAGTTGTTGCTTATTGTTTAATACAGAAGTATCACTATGGACCAGTTGATCAAGGACTTCAAGGTTCTTTTAAAGCACTCCTCACCTGGAGTCCTGTGTCCAGTTTTGGGCACCATATTTAAGGAAGGATGTTGACAAGCTCGAGCATGTCCAGAAGAGGGCAACCAGGATGGTGAGAGGGTTGGAATCCAAGTCTTATGAGGAAAGGCTGAAAGAGTTGGGTATATTGAGCCTGGGAAAGAGAAGGCTTAGAGGGGACATGATTGCAGTCTTCAAGTATTTGAAGGGTTGTCATGCAGAAGATGGAGCAGATCTATTCTGTCTTGCTCCAGATTGCAAGACTAGATCTAATGGGTGGAAATTACAAGGGAATCATCACTGGCTAAATATCAGGAGAAACTTCCTGACTGTAAGAGTGGTTGAGCAGTGGAACAGACTGCCTCGGGAGGTGGTGGATGCTCCTTCGCTGGACGTTTTTAAGCGAAGGCCGGGTGACCATCTTTCAGGTATGTTGTAGGACTATCTTCTGGCTACAGTCCTGCAAAGGTCCCTTCCAACTCTAACATTCTATGATTCTACGAAATGATAGGATTGCATTCACAACTAGCAATACCATCCAATATGTTCCAATTATGCTTTATGCTCTTAAAGGGTCTGACCATTATAAATGAGACACTACAGACCAACCTGTCAAGGTCAGCTTTTCTGCTGTTTTGGAGCAGTTGCTATCTGTTTTTTGCAAGAGCTTTTTCATGTGCTGCTTGAAGTAGGTGCCTAGGATATCCTCTTTTACTTAAGCTGTCAGTTATACTAGAGGATTCTCTCTGAAAATCTGAGATATCAGAACAATTTCTCTACAACCTCAAAAACTGACTGTAAGGTAAGTTCTTTCTGATATGTAAAGGATGGTGACTATCAAATCTTAGAAGGGAATTCTTATCAGTAGGCATTTTTTGAAGTCTGGTAGACAGTTTTGTGTCACTGAGACAAAACATGATGTCAAGAAAATTAATCTGCTGTTTGTCATGATGTAGTTCAAATTTTATTTTATTGATTGATTGATTGATTGATTGATTGATTGATATCCCGCCCTCCCCGAAGGCTCAGGGCAGCTAACATTAGGGCATAGTGCCAGGTTTAAAACAGCATAAAACAGTAGAAAACAAATAAAATCATGCAATACAACACAACAGCAACATGAGCATATAAAACCAAGATGGGGCAGATCTTCATCCTGGCCACATACTAATAGCTTGTCCCCTCTCCTGGCGCCTGGCGATGACAATAATACAGTGGCGCAGGGTTATCAATGATGGATTAGTGGCGGTGGCGGCTCCTACTCAAAGGCCTGGTGGAAGAGCTCCATCTTGCAAGCCCTGCGGACAGGCCCGTAGCTAACAACTTTTTGCTCAGGGGGCCCATGTTTTTCTCAGGGGGCCCACCACCAATGTTCCCTCTAAGCTGTGGAGTTTTATGAGCAAAACTTCTACTTTGTGAGCTACTGCCATTAAAGTTGTGAGAGAGCAATTTGGCTGCCGCATAAATTAGTTTGCTCTGGAGCCATCCTTTGTGAGTTAAGACAAAAATGTGTGAGCTGGAGCTTAAAAAACTGTGAGCTAGCTCACACTAACTCAGCTTAGAGGGAACACTGCCCACCACTATATGTTTGTGTGGTACTGCCATGCCATGCTTCTAAATAATAACTAAATAATAAATACAAGTGATTTATTGAACAAATGTTTCAAGTTTATTATTTATTATTATAATAATAGCCGACGTGATCGGGAACGAAATTTTTCTAAGAATATATCTATATTGATTTGGTTTGTGAGTGACTTCTCATATCCAAGCAGCACTAAACTGTTTTTCAGGATATGGGACATTGTCAGCCTCTGTGGTTGCAGAACACGAGTAAGGCAGGAGAATGCTGACTCGCACGTAGCAGTAGAGGCTCCAAAAGTCACAGCAGCTGCAAGGACTTTGTATACATTGGGGAATGCACCTTTATGGGAAAATAGCACAGCAAGAGCATTGTGGATGCTGTTCTCTTTTTTCAGTTGTGGATTTGTTAGTGCTATGTTCCTTTTAATGAGATCTGCTTCTGCAGCAAAGTTATCCTCATTAACATGTAGCAATTGCAGGATAGGCTTTACTGCTTCCACCTCTAAAAAGGAATCTGAATTGGGAATCAGTGAGTCCAAAGCAGATAAGTATTCCACATTGCGACTAGAAAACCGAGTTTCAGCCTCTGAAATGGAGTAGTCATGGACTTCAATAAAAACCTGTTTTAGGCACATAGGAGAGGACATGTTGCGGCTGGTTCCGGCACTTCCTTCTACAATGAAATCCTGGAAATGTTTCTCCTTCCTTTTTCTTTTGACTCCCCTTTCCACTGTATCAACAGGTATTTCATTCTCCTCGCATATTGCAGCTGTTTTCCCCATAAGCTCTTCAAAGAGAGTGTCTGCTTTACTTCTTCTGTCTTTGAGGACAGAAATGCAAGCATTCACCACTTCAGCAGCTTTCCCTAAGTGCATGTCTTTGTCTTGCAGTGCTGCATTACCTGGTTCAAATATAGACAACACTTCTTTCATTAGAAGTGCTAAGAAAGCAAACCTCAAATTTGCACATGTTGCATGTAGACCTGTTGCCTCCAATCGCAATTCAGTGCAAGCTGCGGCTTCACCCTCAGGATCTGCTAGGTCATGGAGCACTAACAGCACCTCTCTGAAGTTATCAGTTATGGCTCTTGCTGTTGCCAAATGTCCAGTCCACCTATGTTCTAAGAGTCTTCTGAGCTGAGAACCAGAATACAGTTGGTTCACTCGATGCTTTCTGGTGAAGTTGTATAAACTGTTACACGTGTCAAAAAACTGCTTTACAGTTAATATTTTTGAGCATGCACTGACAATCACAAGATGCAATTGGTGATTGTAGCAATGTATGTATGGTACCGTTTTACCTAGTTTCTCTTGAATTTTTTTTTGGACGCCACCAGACCTGCCCGACATAACACTAGCACCATCATAACACTGTGCCAATAGCTGCTTTGGATTAAACCCACAGTCAGGAAGAACTTTAAGCAGGAGATCAGAGATATAGTCTGCCGTTAACTGTGAAAGTTCATACAGACCCAGAAGATGTTCAGCCGGTCTGCCATCTTTTACAAATCTGACAACAACTGATAAATTTTCAGTACCACTTGCATCCCGAGTCTCATCAGCTTTTATGCAGAAGAAATCCACTTCACTGGTTCTGTAAAGGGAAGCAATTTGTTCTACCACCATTGATCCAAGGATAGAGATTACTTCATTTTGAATCTCTGGGGATTTTTAAGAAGCATAAGTGGGTATACTTGGAATGATTGCTTGAAGTTTTTCATCTTTGCTTATGGTATAAAGAAAGAGGGCCATGAACAGTCCATCAGGGCTGGTTTTCTCCTGCTCAGCTTTCTCACTAATTGAGCCATGACCCTCACTACCACGGAAAGACAGTTCATTTACAGCAAGGAACTGGATGGTTTCTGCTATGCTCTTTACATAATACCGATTCCTCATGATCTGTTCTGGCCCCAACATAGTATGAATTTCTTTCCCTCTTTCTGACCTAGCCTTTCGTTCTTCCCATCGTGACATTGCCAGTATATGGGTTTTGGATGTACAATGTCTACTGAATCCCTTCTTGGACTCTAAAGCAGTCTTCCAGTTACAGAAACCAGAAACTACAAATGTAGCATCCCCCTCACCTTCCTTGGTAAACTTTCTGCATGGAAAACAGAAAGCTTTGTCAGCTGAGACAGAGTATTCTAGCCAAGGATGGCCATCGTACCACCTGCTACTAAAATACCGCTCTCTGTTTCCAATTTTTGTTTTAGGGTAGTTTAGTAGTTTAGGTTGTGAGGGATTTTCTGCACCAAGATCTGTAGGGCAGGTTGGTTCCCTTCTTTGCATGAATGGCTGGGGTCCAGAAGGTGGCGGCTGGGGTCCAGATCGCTTTTGTTCACCTTTAATTATGAACCTGTCCATTTCCTGACAATAAATTATAGAAGTTGTAAGACTGTTGGCAAATGAGAACCCAACGTATGCATTTTTAAAAAAATGTTTCACCAAATCAATACAGAAGGAAAGGAGAATCAGTGGAAATAGCCCCCCCCCAGTCTTATAGAAACAGATGTGTCTTTCTCCCTCACAAACCTTCCCCCCGCGTTTTAAGAGGGCCCAAAAATAGCCCTGAATGGATGATTTAGCCGCCCAGGCCCCATGGGACTGGGAGACAGGCTGTTAAGTATGAGACTCAACAACGAAGTAAGCTCAACAAGTGATTCAGCTTTATTCAACAGCAAACTCCAACTCAGGAACACACAGCACAGACAGTGGAGCACAGCTCCTTTTTAAACTCTCCCGGCTGTCAAAGCCACACCCAGAAATAGTTAACGGACCAATGGCAGTGCAGAGTTAAGGTCCAATCACAACTGTTCCCGCTTTGCAACATTATCACACAGTGATTGGCTATTTACACTGGTTTCGCAGAAACCGACCAATACGAATGCGACAGCTTAGAATCCACATTCCAGAATCAAGCTTAACATAGGAAAAGATAGGCTTGATTCACCTTTCAATACACAACAAATTCCTCCCCCCTAAGATGGAGCATTTCCCTTCCAAACATAATCTTTCAGGTAGGGAGGGGCACCTCGGCTTCGGTTTGACCGGCGCAGCGGTCTCTGCTCCAATGGCGGTGGAGCGGCACACTCTTCGGGGACTCCGATGGTCTCTCTCGCAGGAGAGTCAGGGGACACTAACACAGGGGTCTCAGGCACTGGAGTTGGGGGCTCCCCAGACTCCGAATCTCGATCCGCAGTACTCACCTCCTCGCCGGGAGGCCCTTCCTGGACGGGGACCAGCTCAGGCTCGGGCACTGACTCGGCGCTTGAGTCTGCCCAGCGCTCTCTGAGCTGGTCAATGTGGCGGCGTATCTCCCGTCCGCTGGGAAGCCGGACCACATACAACCTGGACCCTGCCACCTTTGTGACCACGGCTGGTAGCCATCTGTGACCTTCCGCATAATTGCGGGCAAACACCTTGTCCCCAACCAAGAACACTCTCCCCTGCTCTGGGGTCTCTGACCGCTGCTTGGACCTGTCAAGGTCAGGGTGCAGTCGGTCCAGTAGGGTAGCCAACTTACGGCCCATTAAAAGTTCAGCTGGGCTCCTCCCCGTTGTTGAACAGGGGGTGATGTGTTGCCTCAGGAGGAAAGAGGCAATCTTCTGGCTCCAGTCCCCACACGTCAGGCACCCAAGTGACTCCTTCGCCGTCCGTACCATCCGTTCGGCCTGACCGTTGGAGGCCGGATGGAACGGCGCAGAAGTCACATGGCGGATGAGGTTGTCTTTAAGGAATTTTTCAAATTCCGCTGACACGAACTGTGGCCCGTTGTCCGAGACCAAACAGTCCGGCAGCCCGTGGGTCGAAAACAACCTCCGGAGGGCGTTGATGACTGCCCCGGACCCTGTTGACCTCATGGGTACCACCTCTAACCATTTAGAGTAGCTGTCAACACAGATAAAAAACATTTGCCCATGGTATGGTCCCGCAAAATCAATATGGAGGCGTGACCAGGGCCTCCTCGTTTTCTCCCAGGGCTGAATGGGAGCCTGTGGTGGTTCTGGACGGGACTGTTGACACTCCATACACTGCCTTACCCAGGCCTCAATGTCCTCGTCCAGCTTCGGCCACCACACGTACCCTCTGGCGAGGGCTTTCATGTGAACCATGCCAGGGTGGCCCACATGTAACGCCTCCAAAACATCCTCCCTCAGCTTGGCGGGAATCACCACCCGACTCCCCCAAAGCAAACAGCCCTTTGTCACCGATAGTTCATTCTGGCGCGAAACGAACGGTTTGAACTCAGGCGCCATTTTCCCTGCCGGCCACCCCCTCCATGCCCAATTAAGGACACGGGCAAGCACAGGGTCCTTAGCCGTCGCAGCGGCAATGTCTGAGGAGGTTACTGGTGCCTCCGGGAGCTCTTCGAGTGCCAAAATGTCCAACTCCGGCTCGAGTTCTTTGTTGTCCAGTGGTGCGGGGCAACGGCTCAGGGCGTCGGCATGCCCGATAGCCTTCCCCGGGCGGTGCTCAAGTTCAAAGTCATATGCCGACATGAATACTGCCCACCTCAACATCCTGGGGGACAGTATATTCGGCGTCTGTCGGTCCGGGGAGAAGATGCCCAGAAGCGGCTTGTGATCTGTTACAAGGAGGAACCTCCGCCCATAAACAAAGTCATGGAATTTTTTAATTCCGGCGATTAAGGCGAGGCCCTCCTTGTCGATCTGGGCATAGTTCTTCTCCGCCGCTGTAAGTGATCGCGAGTAGAAAGCGATCGGTGCTTCCGACCCATCCGGCATGAGGTGGCTGAGAACGGCGCCCACCCCGTAAGGTGACGCGTCAGCCGCAAGTACCAAGAGTTTGTTCTCGTCAAAGTGGGTCAGCACCGCACTAGACGAGAGGAGTTCTTTCACGCCCGTGAATGCTCGTTCCTGCCGCTCTCCCCACTCCCACTTTGCGTTCTTGTGGAGCAGAGCATGCAGGGGTTCTGCAACCGATGCCTTGTGGGGCAGGAAGGCATGATAGAAATTTAGGATCCCCAGGAACGACTGGAGATCCTTCTTTGACCGTGGCGGGGGCGCGTTCTTGATGGCGGATACCTTGTCTGGTGTAGGATGGACTCCATCCGCGTCAATCAGGAATCCCAAGAACTCCACTCTGTCTGCTCCAACCACACATTTGGAGCGTTTGACCCTTAGTCCGGCTTCTTTAAACCGGCCTAGTACTGCTCTGAGCCGAGCCATGAGTTCGCACTCATCAGAGCCTGCCACCAGAACGTCGTCAAAATAAGGCACGACTCCAGGTAGCCCACGCAGAAGCCCTTCCATCAAACCCTGGAAAATGCCCGGGGCTACGTTAACCCCAAATTGTAGTCTTTTGACCCGAAATGCCCCCTTATGGGTCACTATGGTCTGGGCGTCAGCAGTTGGATAGTCTACGGGCAACTGCTGATAGGCTTGGGCTAAGTCAAGTTTAGCAAAAACCTTTCCTCCTCCCAGTGAAGCCAACACATGGCTGATGACCGGCACTGGGTAGGAGTGCTGCTGGAGCACTTTGTTCACGGTGCACTTATAATCAGCGCATATGCGTATCGACCCGTCTGCCTTTACGGGCGTTACTATGGGAGTCTCCCACCGACCATAGGGCACCGGCTCGAGGATACCCTGATCCACTAGCTTGTCCAGCTCTGCCTCGATCTTCGCTTTAAGAGCGAGGGGTACCTTCCTGTACTTCAGCCGTATGGGACGCACTGAAGGGTCTAAATCAAAAGAAACCGGGGGCCCAGTATATAACCCAAGCCCTTCCCCAAAAACTTCAGGGAACTCTTGATACAAAGACTCCCTTTTATTGTCGCAAATGCTGTTAATACCAGAGATGGCAATACCCAGAGCCTCGAACCAATCAAGGCCCAACAAACTGACCCTCTCACCCTCTGCAACCAGGAGGGACAGCTCAGCCTTCCGGTCCTTGAACTCCACCTGGAAGGTAGCTCGTCCCGCCAACGGAATGCGTCGTCCCTGGAAATCGGTGAGACGCGTTGTTACTGGAGACAGGCGACGTCGGCTCCTCTTCGGAAATAAGCGCTGCCATGTTTCGGTGGAGATGACGGTGACGGATGAGCCGGAGTCCACCTCCATCGTACACGGAACGCCATCCAGCCGAAGCGTGACGTGAATTTTCCGAGTGGCCTTGTCACCGGTCGCCAGGACGGTCGAAGGGCAGGTGTCAGTCTGGTGGCAATCGGACGTTCTGCTGTCATCTGAAGGCCGAACCTTGGGGTCTGCTCGTCGCGAAGACGGTGGCGATTTCCTCGCAGCCCGGCAAACTCGAGCCAGATGACCTCGCTTCCCGCAGGAGTGGCAGATGAGCTCTCTAGCCCGACAGAGGTCTCTGTCGTGGTTACCGCCGCAGCCTGCGCAAGGACGGGTCGTTGAAGTTCTCGGTCTGGTCCGCGGTGGGCGTGTCTCCCGAGTTCGGCACACGCCGTCGGCATCGCTGTCAGACTCGCAGGTGGACTGCCGGTGAACTGCAGGCTCCTTGCTGACCTGGGTCTGCCGCTGTCGAACCTCTCGCGTCGACTTGTCCGCGGCCTCTGCTGCGATAGCCTCGGCGTAGGCAACCGCATACGTCAGTTGGGTGCGGGCGAAAAGACGCTGTTGAAGGCGCTCGTCTCGAAGGCCGCACACCAAACGGTTGAGGAGGGCGTCTTCCAGATCTGTGAACTCACATGGCCTTGCCGCCTTCCGCAAGGCAGTGACGAACTCAGCGATGGACTCGGAAGGCCCTTGGCACCGCTTGTAAAAGGCGTGCCGGCACGCGATCCGAGACGGTTGTGGCGAGAAATGGCCTTTGAGCTTGGCCGTGATCTCAGCCCACGTTGCTGCACTCAGCTCAGTCGGAGCGACCAGGGACCGGGCGATGTCGAAGGCGGCCTTGCCGCACGAGCTCAGGAGCGTCGCCTTCTTTCTCGCCTCATCTGTTATCTGATTCGCCTGGAGGTGGAACTCGAACCGTGCCAGGTAAGAGTCCCAGTCCTCCGTCGCCGGGTCGAACGCTTCGAACGCCGGGTTGACGGCCATTGGGGCTGTTGGTGCTGCCACTTCTACTCGTGGAGCCTCAGCCGGCTCGGCCGGGTGTGTGTCCTCGTCTGCCGTTGCGATCTCGGTTCAGCGGGGCTGCCTACCCGCTCTAGTATCCCATCCTCGTCGCCAATTGTTAAGTATGAGACTCAACAACGAAGTAAGCTCAACAAGTGATTCAGCTTTATTCAACAGCAAACTCCAACTCAGGAACACACAGCACAGACAGTGGAGCACAGCTCCTTTTTAAACTCTCCCGGCTGTCAAAGCCACACCCAGAAATAGTTAACGGACCAATGGCAGTGCAGAGTTAAGGTCCAATCACAACTGTTCCCGCTTTGCAACATTATCACACAGTGATTGGCTATTTACACTGGTTTCGCAGAAACCGACCAATACGAATGCGACAGCTTAGAATCCACATTCCAGAATCAAGCTTAACATAGGAAAAGATAGGCTTGATTCACCTTTCAATACACAACACAGGCAGGCAGGGGGCAGCGGGCGGGGAGCCCAGGAGCAGGGAACAGGTTCACCGCCACCACCCTAGAGCTACTCACACCCAGCCTGGCCTTCCTCACAGGGTTGAAGCAGCCAAAGTGGAGAAGAAAGAATGAGGTATGGCACCCTCACTCCTTGGAGGTAGGATGGGAATTAAATAATTTAAATCCATGCACTTCCTGCATGCAGGCTATTAGCAGCTCCAGCTGACGGACTAGGCAAGCCTGAAGCACTACTTGTTCTTGTGAGGGGAGTCTGTCGAGATTATTAGCCCTTGTATGTCACTACATGTGGAAATGTGAGCTTGTTAAGCAACTGGAAATTTAACCCAGTCCTTGGAATATTCCCGACTAGCCACCTGTAGAGCCTCCAGTCCCAAGAGCAGCCCTACCTCGGTCACAGTGCTCAATCTGTTTATATCAGGGCTTTGCTTTTCCTGTACCTCTTACATGTCACAACTTTCCAACCTCACTGCTTATCATGTTTCTATACTCAGATATACACCTGCTGACAACCGAAAACCCTTTGGGGACTCTAATCTGGGAGAACTGGGTTTGAGTCCCCACTCCTCCACACACAGCTGCTGTTGTGACCTTGGTCCAGTCACAATTTCTGCCAGAGCTGTTCTCTCAAGGACAGTTCTGGTAAGAGCTCTCTCAGCCCCACCTACCTCCCAGGATGTCTCTTGTGGGAAGGGGAAGGGAAAGGAGATGGTAAACTGAGACTCCTTCAAGTAGTGAAGGGTAGTGTATAAATCTAATCTCTTCTTCATACATCCAGTGATGTGGGCTCTCACCTACAAGCAAGCTGTTTGAAGGCTTTTCATGCACCCCAGAGACTTAGTGCCATGATGATTCATTGTTCTCTACACCACGCATATCATGCATGCCCTCCAGATCAAAGCGAGAGAAGTGGTCTGCCATTGCCTGCCTCTCTGTAGCAATCCTGGGCTTCCTTGGTGGTCTGGTCCCCCTTCCAAGTACTAACCAGGATCGATCCTGCTTAGCTTCTGAGATCTGATGAGTTCGGGCCAGCCTGGGCCATCCAGGTCAAGGCAAGAGACGTTCAGAGGTGATTGGCCACTGCCTGCCTCTGCATAGTGACCCTGGACTTCCTTAGTGGTCTCCCACCCAAGTCCTAATCTGCCCTCACAGAGAGCTACCACCTGAATAAGCCTTTGTCTTAAAGGTGCCACTGGACACTTTGCATTGCCACTTATTGGTAGTTCCTCAGCATGTTAGCCACAGTGGAAACAGCAGCAAGGGGGCAGATTCAGTGGTAACCCCCCCCCATCCAGCCCCATCCTCACAGAAAAGCAAGTTGTTTAAAGCCAAATCAGATTTGCAGTTCCAACTAGAGATCCCCCTCCCCCATGAGCCCCTTCCCCTCTGGTCTCTACCTGGACTTGGAGTTCTGCAGGCTGCACACCGGTGGAGGGAGGAAGGGATGCTGGAAATGCGGCAAAGCAAACTCCTCTGAGACTGCTGCTGCCGAAGGTGGGCAGAAGCCAGGTTGCACTGCTGGGTCTGGTGAAGGAGGAGCTATGGCCCAGGGCTGTGCAGGAGAAGCAGAAAGGCACAGGTGCTCTGCTGGTGTCCTTTACAAGAAGGAGGAAGGTGCAGTGTGGCTTAATTTGTATTTAGCGGGCTCTTTGCTTAGAGCCCACCCCCTGTTCCAAAAGCCCAATGTTCTTAAATTAAAAGCCACATCTTAATAACCATTAAACCAACAAAAGCACATCATTAGAACCAATTAAAACCAGAGCTAAAATACACAAACACAAACATAAAAGCTGCAATTACAACATTAGGCAGGAAGGAGGGTTCACTGAAGGAACACCAAGCGAAACAAAAAAGTCTTCACCCACTGACAGAAGATGGCAACAAAAGGGGAAAGCCAAGTCTTTCTGGGAAGAACATTCTAGAGTTTTGGTGCCACAAAACAAAAAGGATCTTCCCCCCCTTTTGCCACCTGCCTAATATCAGAACATAGAGGCACCCAAAGCAGGGCCTTGAAACATGACGATATTTGTTGGATAGGTTCATAAGGGTGTAGGGGGGCCTTCAGGTATGTTGATCCCAAACCATATAGGGCATCAAAGGTCAATACTAGCACCTTGAATTGTGCCCAGAAACAGACTGGGAGCCAGTGCAGATAGGCAAAGACTTAAGTGATATGGTCCCTATGCCTCCAGTCAACATCCTGGCTGTAGTGTTCTACACCAACTGAAGTTTCTGAACATTTTTCAAGAGCAACCCCATGTAAAGTACACTGCAGTAATCTATTCTATATGCAACCAGGGCATTCACCACAGTGACCAGATCTTTTCTGCCCAGCAAAGGCCAGAGCTGGCTAGCCAGTCAAAGCTGCTAAAAGGCCACAGGTATTCTGGCCCAGCCATTATCAGCTTATCCAGGAGAAGAAGGCCTTGCAAGGGAGAAGCCTGGTGACGGGGGGGGAGAGAAAAGGCCTTGGAGGGGCCCTGCAAAGCCTGGCGACGGGGGGGGTGGAGAAGAAGGGCCTGCAGGGCCCCTGCAAAGCCTGGCGATGGGGGGGGGAGAAGAAGGGCCTGCAGGGCCCCTGCAAAGCCTGGCGACGGGGGGGAGAAGAAGGGCCTGCAGGGGCCCTGCAAAGCCTGGCGACGGGGGGAGAGAAGGGCCTGCAGGGGCCCTGCAAAGCCTGGCGACGGGGGGAGAAGAAGGGCCTGCAGGGGCCCTGCAAAGCCTGGCAACGGGGGGGGAGAAGAAGGGCCTGCAGGGGCCCTGCAAAGCCTGGCGACGGGGGGGGAGAAGAAGGGCCTGCAGGGGCCCTGCAAAGCCTGGCGACGGGGGGGGAGAAGAAGGGCCTGCAGGGGCCCTGCAAAGCCTGGCGACGGGGGGGGAGAAGAAGGGCCTGCAGGGGCCCTGCAAAGCCTGGCGACGGGGGGGGAGAAGAAGGGCCTGCAGGGGCCCTGCAAAGCCTGGCGACGGGGGGGGAGAAGAAGGGCCTGCAGGGGCCCTGCAAAGCCTGGCGACGGGGGGGGAGAAGAAGGGCCTGCAGGGGCCCTGCAAAGCCTGGCGATGGGGGGGGAGAAGAAGGGCCTGCAGGGGCCCTGCAAAGCCTGGCGACGGGGGGGAGAAGAAGGGCCTGCAGGGGCCCTGCAAAGCCTGGCGATGGGGGGGGAGAAGAAGGGCCTGCAGGGGCCCTGCAAAGCCTGGCGACGGGGGGGGAGAAGAAGGGCCTGCAGGGGCCCTGCAAAGCCTGGCGACGGGGGGGGGGAGAAGAAGGGCCTGCAGGGGCCCTGCAAAGCCTGGCGATGGGGGGGGAGAAGAAGGGCCTGCAGGGGCCCTGCAAAGCCTGGCGACGGGGGGGAGAAGAAGGGCCTGCAGGGGCCCTGCAAAGCCTGGCGACGGGGGGGGGAGAAGAAGGGCCTGCAGGGCCCCTGCAAAGCCTGGCGACGGGGGGGGGAGAAGAAGGGCCTGCAGGGGCCCTGCAAAGCCTGGCGACGGGGGGGAGAAGAAGGGCCTGCAGGGGCCCTGCAAAGCCTGGCGACGGGGGGGGAGAAGAAGGGCCTGCAGGGGCCCTGCAAAGCCTGGCGACAGGGGGGGGAGAAGAAGGGCCTGCAGGGGCCCTGCAAAGCCTGGCAACGGGGAGCGGGAGAAGAAAGGCCTGCAGGGGCCCTGCAAAGCCTGGCGATGGGGGGGAGAAGAAGGGCCTGCAGGGGCCCTGCAAAGCCTGGCAACGGGGAGCGGGAGAAGAAAGGCCTGCAGGGGCCCTGCAAAGCCTGGCGACGGGGGGGGGGAGAAGGGCCTGCAGGGGCCCTGCAAAGCCTGGCGATGGGGGGGGAGAAGAAGGGCCTGCAGGGGCCCTGCAAAGCCTGGCGACGGGGGGGGGAGAAGGGCCTGCAGGGGCCCTGCAAAGCCTGGCGACGGGAGAAGAAAGGCTTGCAGGGGCCCTGCAAAGCCTGGCGATGGGGAGAAGAAGGGCCTGCAGGGGCCCTGCAAAGCCTGGCGACGGGGGGGAGAAGAAGGGCCTGCAGGGGCCCTGCAAAGCCTGGCGACGGGGGGGGAGAAGGGCCTGCAGGGGCCCTGCAAAGCCTGGCGATGGGGGGGGGGGAGAAGAAGGGCCTGCAGGGGCCCTGCAAAGCCTGGCAATGGGGAGCGGGAGAAGAAAGGCCTGCAGGGGCTCTGCAAAGCCTGGCGATGGGGGGGAGAAGAAGGACCTGCTGGGGCCCTGCAAAGCCTGGCGACGGGGGGGAGAAGAAGGGCCTGCAGGGGCCCTGCAAAGCCTGGCGACGGGGGGAGAAGAAAGGCTTGCAGGGGCCCTGCAAAGCCTGGCGACGGGGGGGAGAAGAAGGGCCTGCAGGGGCCCTGCAAAGCCTGGCGACGGGGGGGAGAAGAAGGGCCTGCAGGGGCCCTGCAAAGCCTGGCGACGGGGGAGAAGAAGGGCCTGCAGGGCCCCTGCAAAGCCTGGCGACGGGGGGGAGAAGAAGGGCTTGCAGGGGCCCTGCAAACCCTGGCGACGGGGGGAGAAGAAGGGCCTGCAGGGGCCCTGCAAAGCCTGGCGACGGGGGGGGAGAAGAAGGGCCTGCAGGGGCCCTGCAAAGCCTGGCGACGGGGGGGGGGAGAAGAAGAGCCTGCAGGGGCCCTGCAAAGCCTGGCGACGGGGGGGGAGAAGAAGGGCCTGCACGGGCCCTGCAAAGCCTGGCGACGGGGGGGAGAAGAAGGGCCTGCAGGGGCCCTGCAAAGCCTGGCGACGGGGGGAGAAGAAGGGCCTGCAGGGCCCCTGCAAAGCCTGGCGACGGGGGGAGAAGAAGGGCTTGCAGGGGCCCCGCAAAGCCTGGCGACGGGGGGGAGAAGAAGGGCCTGCAGGGGCCCTGCAAAGCCTGGCGACGGGGGGGGAGAAGAAGGGCCTGCAGGGGCCCTGCAAAGCCTGGCGACGGGGGGGGGAGAAGAAGAGCCTGCAGGGGCCCTGCAAAGCCTGGCGACGGGGGGGGGAGAAGGGCCTGCAGGGGCCCTGCAAAGCCTGGTGATGGGGGGGAGAAGAAGGGCCTGCAGGGGCCCTGCAAAGCCTGGCGACGGGGGGGAGAAGAAAGGCCTGCAGGGGCCCTGCAAAGCCTGGCAACGGGGGGGAGAAGAAAGGCTTGCAGGGGCCCTGCTAAGCCTGACGACGGGGGGAGAAAAAGGGCCTGCAGGGGCCCTGCAAAGCCTGGCGACGGGGGGGAGAAAAAGGGCCAGCAGGGGCCCTGCAAAGCCTGGCGACGGGGGGGGGAGAAGGCCCTGCAGGGGCCCTGCAAAGCCTGGCGAGGGGGGGAGAAGAAGGGCCTGCAGGGGCCCTGCAAAGGCTGGCGACGGGGGGGGAGAAGAAGGGCCTGCAGGGGCCCTGCAAAGCCTGGCGACGGGGGGGAGAAGAAGGGCCTGCAGGGGCCCTGCAAAGCCTGGCGACGGGGGGGAGAAGGGCCTGCAGGGCCCCTGCAAAGCCTGGCGATGGGGGGGGAGAAGAAGGGCCTGCAGGGGCCCTGCAAAGCCTGGCGACGGGGGGGAGAAGAAAGGCCTGCAGGGGCCCTGCAAAGCCTGGCAACGGGGGGGAGAAGAAAGGCTTGCAGGGGCCCTGCTAAGCCTGACGACGGGGGGGGAGAAAAAGGGCCTGCAGGGGCCCTGCAAAGCCTGGCGACGGGGGGGGAGAAGAAGGGCCTGCAGGGGCCCTGCAAATCCTGGCGACGGGGGGGGGAGAAGAAGAGCCTGCAGGGGCCCTGCAAATCCTGGCGACGGGGGGGGAGAAGGGCCTGCAGGGGCCCTGCAAAGCCTGGCGATGGGGGGGGAGAAGAAGGGCCTGCAGGGGCCCTGCAAAGCCTGGCGACGGGGGGGGAGAAGAAAGGCCTGCAGGGGCCCTGCAAAGCCTGGCAACGGGGGGAGAAGAAAGGCTTGCAGGGGCCCTGCTAAGCCTGACGACGGGGGGGAGAAAAGGGCCTGCAGGGGCCCTGCAAAGCCTGGCGACGGGGGGGGAGAAAAAGGGCCTGCAGGGGCCCTGCAAAGCCTGGCGACGGGGGGGGAGAAGAAGGGCCTGCAGGGGCCCTGCAAAGCCTGGCAACGGGGGGGAGAAGAAGGGCCTGCAGGGGCCCTGCAAAGCCTGGTGACGGGGGGGGGAGAAGAAGGGCCTGCAGGGGCCCTGCAAAGCCTGGCGACGGGGGGGGGAGAAGGGCCTGCAGGGGCCCTGCAAAGCCTGGCGATGGGGGGAGAAGAAGGGCCTGCAGGGGCCCTGCAAAGCCTGGCGACGGAGGGGGAGAAGAAAGGCCTGCAGGGGCCCTGCAAAGCCTGGCGACGGGGAGGGGGAGAAGAAAGGCCTGCAGGGGCCCTGCAAAGCCTGGCGATGGGGGGGAGAAGAAGGACCTGCTGGGGCCCTGCAAAGCCTGGTGACGGGGGGGGAGAAGAAGGGCCTGCAGGGGCCCAGCAAAGCCTGGCGACGGGGGGGGAGAAGAAAGGCTTGCAGGGGCCCTGCAAAGCCTGGCGACAGGGGGGGAGAAGAAGGGCCTGCAGGGGCCCTGCAAAGCCTGGCGACGGGGGGGGAGAAGAAGGGCCTGCAGGGGCCCTGCAAAGCCTGGCGACGGGGGGGAGAAGAAAGGCTTGCAGGGGCCCTGCTAATCCTGGCGACGGGGGGGGAGAAAAGGGCCTGCAGGGGCCCTGCAAAGCCTGGCGACGGGGGGGAGAAGAAGGGCCTGCAGGGGCCCTGCAAAGCCTGGCGACGGGGGGGGAGAAGGGCCTGCAGGGGCCCTGCAAAGCCTGGCGAGGGGGGAGAAGAAGGACCTGCAGGGGCCCTGCAAAGCCTGGCGACGGGGGGGAGAAGGGCCTGCAGGGGCCCTGCAAAGCCTGGCGAGGGGGGGGAGAAGAAGGGCCTGCAGGGGCCCTGCAAAGCCTGGCAACGGGGGGGAGAAGAAGGGCTTGCAGGGGCCCTGCAAAGCCTGGCGACGGGGGGAGAAGAAGGGCCTGCAGGGGCCCTGCAAAGCCTGGCGACGGGGGGGGAGAAGAAGGGCCTGCAGGGGCCCTGCAAAGCCTGGCGACGGGGGGGAGAAGAAGGGCCTGCAGGGGCCCTGCAAAGCCTGGAGACGGGGGGGGAGAAGAAGGGCCTGCAGGGGCCGTGCAAAGCCTGGTGACGGGGGGAGAAGAAGGGCCTGCAGGGGCCCTGCAAAGCCTGGCAACGGGGGGGAGAAGAAGGGCTTGCAGGGGCCCTGCAAAGCCTGGCGACGGGGGGAGAAGAAGGGCCTGCAGGGGCCCTGCAAAGCCTGGCGACGGGGGGGGAGAAGAAGGGCCTGCAGGGGCCCTGCAAAGCCTGGCGACGGGGGGGGGAGAAGAAGGGCCTGCAGGGGCCCTGCAAAGCCTGGCAACGGGGGGGGGGGAGAAGAAGGGCCTGCAGGGGCCCTGCAAAGCCTGGCGACGGGGGGAGAAGAAGGGCCTGCAGGGGCCCTGCAAAGCCTGGCGACGGGGGGGGAGAAGAAGGGCCTGCAGGGGCCCTGCAAAGCCTGGCGACGGGGGGGGAGAAGAAGGGCCTGCAGGGGCCCTGCAAAGCCTGGCGACGGGGGGGGGGAGAAGAAGGGCCTGCAGGGGCCCTGCAAAGCCTGGCGACGGGGGGGGAGAAGAAGGGCCTGCAGGGGCCCTGCAAAGCCTGGCGACGGGGGGAGAGAAAAAGGCTTGCAGGAGCCCTGCAAAGCCTGGCAACGGGGGGGGAGAAGAAGGGCCTGCAGGGGCCCTGCAAAGCCTGGCGACAGGGGGGGAGAAGAAAGGCTTGCAGGGGCCCTGCAAAGCCTGGCGACGGGGGGGAGAAGAAGGGCCTGCAGGGGCCCTGCAAAGCCTGGCGACGGGGGGGAGAAGAAGGGCCTGCAGGGGCCCTGCAAAGCCTGGCGACGGGGGGGGGAGAAGAAGGGCCTGCAGGGGCCCTGCAAAGCCTGGCGACGGGGGGGGAGAAGAAGGGCCTGCAGGGGCCCTGCAAAGCCTGGCAACGGGGGGGGGGAGAAGAAGGGCCTGCAGGGGCCCTGCAAAGCCTGGCGACGGGGGGGAGAAGAAGGGCCTGCAGGGGCCCTGCAAAGCCTGGCGACGGGGGGAGAAGAAGGGCCTGCAGGGGCCCTGCAAAGCCTGGCGACGGGGGGGAGAAGAAGGGCCTGCAGGGGCCCTGCAAAGCCTGGCGACGGGGGGGAGAAGAAGGGCCTGCAGGGGCCCTGCAAAGCCTGGCGACGGGGGGGAGAAGAAGGGCCTGCAGGGGCCCTGCAAAGCCTGGCGACGGGGGGAGAAGAAGGGCCTGCAGGGGCCCTGCAAAGCCTGGCGACGGGGGGGGAGAAGAAGGGCCTGCAGGGGCCCTGCAAAGCCTGGCGACGGGGGGGAGAAGAAGGGCCTGCAGGGGCCCTGCAAAGCCTGGCGACGGGGGGGAGAAGAAGGGCCTGCAGGGGCCCTGCAAAGCCTGGCGACGGGGGGGAGAAGAAGGGCCTGCAGGGGCCCTGCAAAGCCTGGCGACGGGGGGGGAGAAGAAGGGCCTGCAGGGGCCCTGCAAAGCCTGGCGACGGGCGGGGGGAGAAGAAAGGCTTGCAGGGACCCTGCAAAGCCTGGCGAGGGGGGGAGAAGAAAGGCTTGCAGTGGCCCTGCAAAGCCTGGCGACGGGGGGAGAAGAAAGGCTTGCAGGGGCCCTGCAAAGCCTGGCGAGGGGGGCGGTGGAGGCCTAGAGCAGGGCGCGGGGGGGGTGCACTTACCTTGGTTTCCAATAAGGGTTGCTGGTTGCTGCAGCGTCCCTCCCTCACCCACGTGGAGCTTAGGCGGGAAGTCTGCAGACTGCAGTGATTGTGGGCAGGTCAGGAGGAGGCGAGGGGATCTCTAGCCCCGCCCCCTAGTGAGTGCTGGGAGGGGTGGAGGGGCGGAGCAGCAGAGACAGAGCAGAGCCCAGCCAGTAACCTGAGAGTGCTCCGCTCCTACGAGGGGGGGAGGGGCGGGGGGGAGGAGGGGGAGGAGAGGATGGGGGAGGGGCCCATAAAATTTGCGGGGGGCCCAGGCCCTCAGGGCCCCACGCAGGCTACGGGCCAGCCTGCGGAACTGAGCAAGGTCCCACAGGGCCTGGATCTCCTCCGGGAGCTCTTTCCACCAGGTAGGAGCCGCCATTGAAAAAAGCCCTGGCCCTTGTGGCCGCAAATCTCACATCTCTGGGACCTGGAATTTCCAGGAGATGTCAGACCCCAGACCGAAGTGCCCTCGGGGGAACATATGGGGAATGGAAGTCCCTCAGGTAAGCCGGACCCTGGCCATACAGGGCTTTAAAGATAATCACCAGCACTTTGAAGCAAATCCAGTACACTATTGGCAGCCAGTGCAGTGCTTTCAGCACAGGTTGAATATGATCCCTCCTAGAGAGACCCATGAACAGCCTGGCTGCAGCATTCTGCACTGGCTGCCGATTCCAGATTTGCGACAGAGGCAGCCCTAAGTAGAAAGCGTTACAGTAGTCTAGCCTTGAGGTAACCGTACCATGGATCACCGTGGCCAGGTCATCATGGCCAAGGAAGGGGGCCAGCTGCCGAGCCTGCCGAAGATGGAAAAAGGCAAACCTGGCAGTGGCTGCTACCTGGGCCTCCATTGTTAAAGAGGAGTCCAGGAGCACTCCCAAACTCCTAACCTCCGACACCAGCACCAGAGGTACCCCATCGAAGGTCGGGAGAGGAGCCCCAACCCTGAACCGATCCAACTCAGGCCCAGGACCTCCGTCTTTGCTGGGTTTAGTTACTAGCATCTTGTTGGTTCAACCATGTATGGAGGCCTCCGCCAGGATCTCCTGGCCACAATTGAGACAGTAAAGGAATTAGAAACCCCTTGTCTGTCTTCTGGTCTGCTATTGGACCACTTCAATTGACTCACCTGGGAGAAAGTTGACAGGACCCTGGCAGCTGAGAGGCCTACTACTTGACCCATGCTCTTCCTGGCTAGTGAAATCTTGCAGGGAGAACATTTGGGCCCCTCTGGAAGAAATCATCAACTTATCCCTATCTACTGGGACTTTTCCAGAGGCTTTAAAGGAGATGGTAGTTCGCCCGCTCTTGAAAAAGCCATCACTGGACCCAACAGTCCTGACCAACCACCTTACCCAGTGTCAGACTTACAGTTCCTGGGTAAGGAGCTGTGACTGAACAACTCCAGACCTTCCTGGATGATGCTTCAGTCGTTGATCCTTTCCAGTCTGGCTTCTGCCCTGGCCATGGGACGGAGATGGCTCTGGTCACCCTTACAGATGACCTCCATAGACATCTGGATTGAGGCGGGTCAGCACTGCTATTGTTATTAAATTTAACGGCAGCATTTGATACGGTCGATTACGATTTTATGACCCACCACCTCGCTGACGTAGGAGTCCAGGGAACTGCCTTGAAATGGTTTTCCTCCTTTCTCCATGGTCAAGGACAGAGGGTGGCACTGGGTGAGAGGGTCTCCCCATGGTACCCACTAAAATGTGGAGTACTGCAGGGGCCAATCCTCTTGCCAATGCTATTTAACATTTCTATGTGCCCCCTTGCCCAGTTAGTCCAGAGTTAGGGGCTGGATTGCCATCAGTATGCTGATGACACTCAGCTTTATCTGTTAATGGATGGTTATCCATCCTCTGTTCCTGGAAATCTGACTGAGGCTTTGGATTCTGTGGCTGGATGGTTGCGGCAGAGTCGATTGAGGTTAAATCCATTGAAGACGGAGGTCCTGTACCTGGGTCGTGGGGGGTTGGAGGTGGGCACCAGGCTTCCCACACTGGAAGAGACACCTCTGATGCCGGCCCTGTTGGTGAAGAGCCTGGGTGTAACACTGGAAACCTCCTTATCTATGAAGACCCAGGTTGCTGCAGTCACCAGATCTGCATTTTTCCATCTTAGGCAGATCAGGCTACTGAAGCCCTCTCTCTCCCCCCAGGACTTAGCTAAGGTGACCCATGCAATGGTCACTTCCAGGCTTTATTGCTGCAACTCACTCTGTGCAGGCTTATCCTTGAAGTTGATCTGGAAATTACAGCTGGTACAAAATGCGATGGCACATCTGCTGACGTTGACAACTGTGTGGCCTCACATATGGCATGTGCTCTGTCAGCTGCATTGGCTGCCAGTTGAGTATTGGATTTGCTTCAAAGTGTTGGTAATAAGGCTTTATACAGTCTGGGACCAACGGACCTAAGGGACTGCCTCTTCCCATATACGTCTCGGAGAACGTTATGCTCTGAGAGTCAACATCTCCTGGTGATCCTTGGCCCAAAGGATGTCTGCCTAGCCTTGACCAGGGCCAGGGCTTTTTTCACATGCTCCCTATTGAGTTCAGGGCGCTGCGGGATCTTATTCAATTCTGCAGGGCCTGCAAGATGGAGCTGTTCTGCCAGGCCTTTGGCTGAGGCAGTGGGCGTCCACATATGCCCCCCCCCTGAGGTTGTGGTCTCCCAACCACTGATAATCAGCCATACTTAGTTACATCAATGGGTTGGATTCTCCCTATGGCAAGCATGACTACTGTTTTTATATTTTTTAAATGTGTTTTAAATTTTATTGTATTTATTGAAATGCTGTGACCTACCCTGAGCCTGTTTATGAGATGGGTGGGATATAAATGTGAAAAATAAATAAACAAAAAATAGATAACAATTGTGGTTGATTACCTACCAATATTAGGAAGATGCCATCTATATATTGCCACCACTTAAAGATGCAGTTCCTGAAAATAGGAAAGGGCACAGAGCAGAAAATTGTGATTCGCTGCCTCTTGGGGATATCCCTCCATATGCCCAACAAGTTATGTGCCAGTTGGATTTGGGGGGCGGGTCTGAGTTATGGACCCCCAAGCAAGGCTCCCCCAGGAAGTTGCTTCTAAGATAGTTGTTGCTCATGGGTTCAGGACTGCATACACCAGACCATCCTCTATCTGACTGAAAATGTATTCACTGGTCAGGACAGGCCCACTCACCCACACTGCCAAGGCCCAGGAGCCTCCCTTAAGCTGCAGGTGCCTGCTACCAACTTGCACTATCCACCCACCCTTGGTTGAGTGTCTCAGGGATAAATGGGCAGGGTCAGCACTCCTGCTCAGACCAGAAGCTGCCCACAGTGGTCTCCCTGGGCCCACCCTCCACCCATGGGTAATGTGATTGCTGGGCAGCCACCCGCATAGTTGTGAGTGGCCTTCTCTCCCCAGGCCCACCCTCTTCCAAATGGCAAAGTGATAAACAAGCAAGGCCCACCCACCCCAGAGCCTGGGAGCCACCCACACAGTTCAGGTGGCTTTCTCTCCCTGGGCCCACCCTCTGCTTTCCAGCATAATGCTAACTAGACAGGGCCTACCCTCCTGCCCTGTATGGGCCCCACCTACATAATTGTGGGTGGACTTGTCTCCCCAGGCCCTCCCTCCACCCAATGGAAATGTGATTACTGGGCAGGGCCCACCCTCCTGCCTACCTGGGAGCAACCTGCACTGTTGTGGGTGGCTGGGTCACCCAGGGCCCATCCTCTCCCAAAACAGCAAGTTGATAACCAAGCAGGGTCCACCCTCTCACCCTGCCCTGGGCCTGGGAGCCACCTGCACAGGTTTGGGTGGCTGTGTCTCCCTGAGCCCACACACTCTCAAATGGCAATGTGCTAAATGAGTGGGGCCGAGCCTCCTACTATGGACACAGGTGCTATACCCGGTTATCACTATGCTGGAAGTGGATATGGATCCTGTGTTGATCACAAGAAGAAATCTGCTCCCTGTCTTGACAAGGGGTAACCCTAAGTAGAAAAGAAGATAAGCCAAGATTTCAAAGCTCCCAGTGGTGCATGGAGCCTGTTTATCACTTTGCGGCTGCAGTGGTAACTCTACAGCTGTCCTGGCTCTTACTCCATCCCAAAGAACACATTGTACAAGATTTTTTCCACCCCTCAATGAGAGCCCCCACTCTCCACGTGCACCCTGATCATGGCACCAAGGAGTGTGATTTGGTGAGGGTATGTGGGTCTGGAGGATCCCACATGATAATTGTTACACTCTCTGCCTGGCTGTGGCAGACAGAGAGTCAGGTGGTGCCTCCAAACCCTGAGACCACCAGGAAGCTGGTGAGGGGGAGGGGGTACTGAAAGCCCAAATCAGGGAGCAATGGGAGCAACAACTCACTGAGGGGGATGGGCATGGGAAATGTGCTCTTGGCAGGGGAGGCCAAGCATAGGGGTGGGCCCTTGTTGGAGGAGCCCAGTAGTGCAGTCAGCCTGCCTGGCTGTGGCAGACAGACCGGGGGGCAGGATCCCAACCCCTAATTGCAGCACCCCAGCAGGGGACAGGCAAGGGAAACCGACTCCCAGATAGGGGGAGGCTGAGCATAAGGGTGGGCCCTAATTGGATGGGCCCAGTTGCATGATCAGCCTGCCTGGGTGTGGTTGACAGACAGGAGGCTGGGTTCCAACCCCCAAGTGCAGTGTCCCAGTGGGGAGCAGGCAGGTGAAATCAGCTTCCATGTGGGGAGAGGCTGAGCATGAGAATAGGTCCCTCCCTCAGTGGAGGAGCCCAGTAGTTTGGTCTGCCTGCCTGGATGTGGCAGAGAGACAAGGAGGCAGGGTCCCCACCCCACCCGCCATGGCCCCGCAGGGGACAGGCATGGAAAATTCACTGCTAATGGGGGGTGGGTGAAGAACTGTTCTTGGTGGGGCAGAAATGTTCTTGGGGGGAAACAAACATTCTTTAAGGGACAGAAATTTTGTCAGGAGAAAAGAAATGTTCTTGGATAGATGGAAATAGTCTTGGAGAGACAGAAATCGTCTTGGGAGGGCAGACATGCTCTTGGAGGGACTGTGCCATCTCTGATGAGAGGGAAGTAGGCTAACCTTCCAGGGACAAGGCTACTTTTGGAGAGACAGATACTCTTGCAGAGACAGAAATAGTCTTGGACAGACAGAAATATTCTTGGGGGGGCAAAGATGTTCTTGGAGAGATGGCACTGTTCTTGATGAGACAGAAATGGTCTTCAATGGGAAGGAAAGATTCTAGGGGGAGACAGAAATGTATTTGTGGGGTGGTGTTAGAGACAGTGGTGGGGTGGGGTGGGTGTTAGAGACACAGAGGAAGGAGGCAGCTCTGAGGCAATTACTGTGGGATGATTCAGGTAGAAAACCCAGGAGAAAGCGAGGTTTTGTTGCGGCAGAGCAGAAAGGGGACCCAAGGCAGCAGAACCGCAGACAGTGGTGGGGTGGGGTGAGTGGAGAGGAAGGAGGAGGAAGGAGGCAGCCCCAAGGCAATGACTGTTGGACAAATCAGGTAGAAAACCCAGGAAAGGGGGGGATTTTGAGGCAGAGAAGAGTGAGGGAAAACCAAGGCAGTCACTCTGAAGAGATCCAGGCATGGACAACCTGAGGAGATGGTAAGTAAAGGTAAAGGTTTCTCTTGCTTGAGAGCTAGTTGAATCTGACTCTAGGGGGTGGTGCTCTGTTTCCAAGTTGAAGAGCCAGCGCTGTCCAAAGATGTTTCCATGGTCATGTGGCCAGCATGACTAAATGCCAAGGTGCATGGAACACTGTTACCTTTCCACTGAAGTGGTACCTATTTATCTACTTGCAGTTTCTTGCTTTCGAATTGCTAGGCTGGCAGAAGCTCGGGCCAGAGATGGGAGCTCACTCTGTCTCACAGCACTAGGGTCTCAAACTATCGAACGACAGACCATGTGGTCTGTAGCTCAGTGTATTAACCTCTGAGCCACCACAGCCCCAAGGAGATTGGGGAGGGGGAATAAAAAGCAGTATGGCACCCCAGCCAGTCAATCTAGAACAAGCTCCCCAAGGCAGGTTTGCCCACCCTTTACAGCAGATAAATAAGGATGGAGGGAGGAATTGCAGCACAGAAACCCAGGGAACGCAATTCCCCTGGGTTCCTGACTGACTAATGCTGTTGAAAAATCTCATGTGGCAGTCCATATTGTAGCCAGGAGATCCAGCTCCCCCCCTCTCCACCCACCAGCAATGCTATTTCATGAATGCAAAATCACCCAGAACTTCCAAAGACCGGACGCAAACAAAGACAACAAGTGCAGCTCCCTCGCTTATATAGATCCCCCTCCCATCATGACGAGCAGAGAGAGATGTCTGTTATTGGCAAGCAGCACTGCCTATCAAGCTTGGGAGGGTCTCTATTTCTGCTTTCAGAGCTGGAAAATACCACCCCCACCAGCACTGGTGCACAAAAGTTTCTGGGTGGGGTTTCTTCTCCGAGTGCCTCCAAGCCGTGGTGAAAAACCTGGATAGGTGTGTGCCAAGCACGTGATCCCAAAGGTGTGGCTCACAAACCCTGAGCCAGGCAAAGTTCGGCCAGGACGTCTGAGTCTGAACCAGTTCGTGCCCATCCCTACTTCAAAGGATGGTTGTTAGAACATATATGTCCCCATTCAAAGTTTTCTACATATGAATTGGCAGTCTCGGGGGTCATGGGACACCCTATAGCAATGCCTTTTGTTTGAGCAGCTGAACATAAAGTAATTCCTTGTCAAGGAGATTTCAGGAAAAAAACAACCAAAAAACAGTTGATGGAAGACATTGCTGCTTCATGCAGAGTGTTTTTTCTCCTTTTTTAATGTATATTTTATTCATTTTCAGAAAAGAAAAGATAAAAGGGAGAGTCATACATTTTCACAATATCTACTTGAATTTCTCATACACAACATAATTACTAAATTATCTAAAATTCTACCTCCTCTTAAACTAGCTGCTTAGTAACACTATGTAATAAAATAAAATAATATATATATATATATATACTTTCTTTCATCTATCCAGCACCTATATATTCTAGTATCATTTCTGTTAAGCATAATCTAAAAATCAAGTTACATATCTCCATGTCTAACATCTTTAACTAAAAAACAGTATATAATTTCATAGTAAATACCTATTTTTTCTAGTTAATATATACCTATTTTTAAGCATTTCTAACATATATAGCAAAGTTGTTCATATTCATCATCCTTAAAGAAGACGAATATCTATAGAGAGAGGATGAAAAAAAAGTTATAATTTTCCAAACAAATTTTAAAGAGTTCAATCCACATAAATATCCAATATAATAGCTCTTAATGGGTTTTAACTTAACCATTATATTATTTGCCAACCAAACTTATTAAGATCTTAATCTAAATACATTTCCAATAAAATAGATCTTGAGGAATTCTGTTTAACCATTACAAACAAATTGGTATCAAAATTTTTGCTGCGTTTTCTATTAAAATCTTCTTCCACATATCATTAGATATTATTTAGCTAAATCACTTTATACCATACTTATATTTTATATCTGCAAATTCTAACATCAAATAATTGCTTTATACTATCACTAGGGAGAAGGCCCGTTGTAGTAAAGAAGACAACGAGCTCTAGCCAGAGTGCCAGGCCATGCTCCCCTAGTCTCTTCCCGCACCCCATCCCCCTGGCTGAGGCCCCGGAAGGCCAGGTCGGTAGCAGTCATCCATTCCTTGGCCTGTTTGAGGCGGCAGCAGGTTAGGATGCCAGGCCTCTTCCCCCTCGCTCGATGCCCTCTCTCGGTGTGGCTCTCCCTGCCCCAGGCATCGACTGCACCAGGCTCACCAGCCTCGTCGTTCCTCCCCTCCATTCAAGGCCCTGGTGGGCCCGGCAGCCCAGCCTCGTTTTTTCTGGTGGCATGACTCTCCACAGTCTCAGTGGCCTTGGCAGTGCCAGACTCCCCAGGCTCGTCATTCCTTTCCCCCTGCCACTTGAGGCCCCAGCAGGCGAGGCCGCCTGGCTTCATCCCTTCCCTCAGCATGGCTGTCCCCACCCACAGAGACAGCAGCAGCCTCACCAGCCTCATCCCCTCTCCATCCCTCTCGAGAGGGCAGCAGGTGAGGCCAGCCAGCCTCGTCCCTTCCCTTGCCGGCGTTCTCCCCACCCCCAGCGTCAGCACCAGAGTCACTGGAGTGTCTGTCCTGTCTTCCTGAGGTGAACTTGTCTTGTGAGTTGATTTTCAGCGCCTGCTGCTTCTGTGGGTGGGACGTAGCCAACCCAGGCAATTGCCAGGGGCCTGTTTCTGAGTGGCAGTTCAGGCAGGCAACTGATTTTGGCGTGCATTGAATCTTGCCACCCCTGGATCAGCTTTATAATATGGGAGAGATGAATCTTCCTCATTTTTTTACCATTTAATTATACATTTGGGTTAGGCTATAATTCATATTGATCAGTTACTCATAAGCCAGGAACAATTACACATAAAACAGTTTAATTATAACATTTAGTCTTTTTCTTCTTTCTTTGTACTCTTTTTTTAACACTAGCATAATTTTGTGTCTTTTCGCTTTATATAAGGAGAAGAATTCCCTCGTTTCATTCCATATGTATTTAATTTTTAAAATAGGCACAGTTTCCAATAATTCTGGTTTATCTTCCAAAGGGAGAATCTTCTCTGAAAAGTACTGAGACTGATGAGTGATTTCAGCTCTCACATACTTTATTAGATCAGGAACAAGACAACCTAAGCCGGCTCGCAGGCCGGCTTTTATCCCCAAGTGAACCCACACCCCAAAACACACAACACCCGTGATTCGCTATTTATAGTAATTGAGTTATCCTGGGCTCCCCGATTGGAAGGAGGCGAGGAGCCTGCATTCTATTGTCTTACGGAATGAAGCTCAGGCCCTTTGCCTGGCCACATGGCGGACTGGTCAGAACCGGTCTGAGCACATGGCTGCCCCGAGTCCATGTTTCCCCGTGGATGCATCCTCCTTTGTCATCTCAGCAGTTGAAAGATTTGTCAGGTTGTTAATAATTATGTTAAGTTGTCCTGTAAAGCTTCTTATCTTCTCTTTAGGTGCAAAAGTCAGATCTTGGTCCAAAGTTTGTTCTTTAGGTGTGGTTTGTTGTTGTTGTGAGTCTTCCTGTTCAATTACAGTTTCCTTTTGCTCCTTTTCAAAGAATCTCTGAAAGGCCTCTTGGACTGCTTCTCTGACCTCGCATTTCTATGAGTTCCTCTTTTTGCTCCCTGGAAAATGTATCTTTTGTATACCATCAAAGGCATCTCAGTTGTTCAACTCGTTACACGTGTTTTGGGAATCCATCTTCTTCATGCAATGGGGTTCTAGTTATATCCAATACAAACAACAGTCTCTGGGCATATGTTTTCTTTAATCCTCACCACTGTTTTCAAACACAGTCGCTGTAGCCATATTAATTCCAAAGATTTTCAATGTAGACCAAACAATACATAATTTCCTTTTTAAAGCCCTTGCGGTACAAAAAGCAAAATTTAGTTTAAGTTCAAAGCAATACAGTCAGCAACTTGACTTAAGTTTCCCAGTGAAAAGTTTGTTAATATTGTTAAAATGTTCAGATGTCAGTGTTTTCCTTTTGCCCCCAAGTATTATTATATAGATCTTTCCTTCCCAGTCTCATTGCCACAGCTTACAAGAGGAAGGGGGGGTGGAATTCCACTGCTCAGTCCTTCCTTGTTTGGGAGATTTAAAGGGGGTTAAAAGCTATAGATCACAGAATCTTGATTGTTGCATATTTGATTACTCACGGTGTGGGTGATATCTTCATCAATGCTATGATGAGGTTCTGGACTCTCTTATGTGGGTGTAAAGCAGCTTTTGCAATCATGGCTCCATGACTGCGCACCTTCGTGGTTTGGCTTCGGGATGATCCTGAACTGCCAGCTGCTCACTGCTGCTCACGGGGCACAGGATCAAGTCCCCTGCAATTGACCCTCCCTCCAAGTGAGTTGGTGGGACCTTGGGAGCTCCCAAAGATCCCCTAAAGACCATGAAGAGTCAGCGATTCTTGGGAACTCCCTGAGAGACCATCTGCTCTGCTGCTCTGTAACTTGGAAGTCGACTGAGTGTTTTTCTTCTTGATGGATAAACAGGTGGGTTCTATTGCTAGGAGTGTCATTTTTCAATTACATCTGAATTGTAATCTGGCTTCTTAACTAGATCCTGCCAGCCTGGCTACACTGTTCCATGCTTCTGTGACCTCCAGATTTCAGATTGGAATACTGTAACCCACTCTATGAGAGGCTTCCTTTGAAGACATCTTGGAAGCTTCAATTGGTGTAGACTGCAGCCACAAGGCTTCTCTCTGAGGTCAGTTGCTCAGAATAGAAAACTCCAGTGCTACATCAACTGCATGGCTGCCTATTTGCTTCTGGGCCAAGTTCCAAGTGCTGGCTATTACCTTTAAAGCCTTTCATGGCCTAGGGCCACTCATGTTTATCAAAACCACATCTTCCAATATGGTCCATATTTACATTCATCAGACAGCCTCCTCCTTAAAAGTGCCCTCCCTTACAACTATCAGCACAGTAACAGCAAGATCAGGGGACTTTTCTGTGGTGGGCAGGGCCGGCTCACCCACTAGGCAAGCTAGGCGCTCGCCTAGAGCGCACCGACACTCAGGGGCGCCAAATGGTGCCCCACCCCCCTGAAATCCCCCTCTGCTGCCCCCTGAAACCCCCCTTGCCACCCTAACTGGGCACCCGCCATCACCACCTTGCCACTGCCACTACCAAGAGCGCCTGGCCAGGGTGCACGAGGTGGTGGCACAGCTCGCACACCTGTCCTGGGGGCGCCCAGGGGGGGAAGAGGCGGGGGCGGCATGGCGGCGGCCAGTGGGGACTCTCCCCGCCGCTGCCACCGCCAGTTCTGAGCTGCTCTGACCCTCTCCTTATGTCCTCTCTGTGTTGGAAGCCGGCAGCAGCTGGATGCAGGAGGAGGAGGAGGAGGAGGAGGAGGAGGAGAGAGAGATCCCCACCCCCCCACGACCCCCTCCACCCCCCACCTATATCGACCGATGACTCCACTTCCCAGCAGGCAGCCTTCTCCCATGCTCAATCTCGAGTGGAGATCGGGCTCGCGGGGAAATGCCAGCTTCCTGCACTGTCCCTTTAAGAGCAGGAAGGAAGCTGGAGTTTCCAGGCACGCCCAATCTCCGCTCAAGATTGAGCATGCGGGGAAGGCTCCCTGCCGGGAAGTGGAGTCGTTGGTCGATATAGGTAGGTGGGTAGAGTGGGTCGTGGGGGAGTGGGGATCTCTCTCTCCTCCTCCTCCTCCTGTCTCCAGCTGCTGCTGGCTTCCAACACAGAGAGGACGTAAGGAGAGGGTCAAAGCAGCTCAGGACTGGCGGCAGTGGGGAGAGTCCCCGCTGGCTGCCGCCATGCCGCCCCTACCTCTTCCCCCCCCAGGGGTGGGGATCTCTCTCTCCTCCTCCTCCTCCTGCCGGCTTCCAACACAGAGAGGTGGCGGGGAGGGGAAAGGGGGTGGAGGAGGGCCGCGTGCAATCCCCAAGCAGGGAGAGACGGCGGCCGAGGGACTGGAGCCGGCCAGGGGGCAGCATGGTGGCATCTCCAGGCCCCACCAGGAGGTTGGCATCTGCGCCCGCCTAGGGTGCAGAACCACCTCGAGCCAGCCCTGGTGGTGGGCCCAGTCCTTTGGAATGGCCTGCCAGAGGGGAGGAGGAGAGCACCTTGACATGATACATTTAGGAAGGCATGTTAAACATTTTGTGTTGGAGTGAGGACATTGGGGGCACTGCATCACTTTAAGTATGTATAGGTGTTATCTTCTTGAAAGGGATGCCTCTCTTTGGGAGATGCCCTCTGACCCCTTGTTCTCTCACTTTGTCCTCTGACTCTTGTTTCATATGGATGTCCATGGAGACACATGTCTCTGCAGATCTGAACCATCAACTGAACCACAAGCTGATATACTAGTTCATGAACTTAACTGGCTTGTATACGTTTGTGAGTTTAAACCCCTGCTTTCTGATCCCTGTGGCTTTTCACAGGGAGCAGAAAGCAGGGGTTTCCAAATAGCTGAGCAGTGGGGACTGCCACTCAGCTGTTTAGTTTAAATGGCTTTCTGTCCCCCATGAAAAGCCCCAGGGAGCAGAAAGCAGGGGTTTCCAAAAAGCTGAGCAGTGGGGACCAGCTGTTTAGAAGAGCCAGTTTAATGTAGTAGTTAAGTGTGTGGACTCTAATCTGAGAGAACTGGGTTTGATTCCCCACTCCTCCACTTGCAGATGCTGGATGACCTTGGCCAAGCCATAGTTCTATTAGAGCTGTCCTTGAAAGGGCAGTTTCTATCAGAGCTCTCTCAGCCCCACCTAACTCACAGGGTGTCTGTTGTGGGGACGGGAAGGGAAAGGCATTTGTAAGTCGCTCTGAGATTCCAAGTGAAGGGCAGGGTATAAATCCAATCTCTTCTTCTTCTTCTAGAAACCCCTGATTTCTGCTCCCTTTAGAAAGCTGCAGGGAGCAGAAAGCAGTGGTTTAAATGGCACCAAGCTATTTAAACCAAAGTTTTTCATGAAGAACAGAAAGCAGAGGTAAACCCCTGCTTTCTGCTCTTTGTGAACCATCACAAATTGTGTCAAAATTTGAGGAGGTTCTTCATTGACCATGAACTGGCCAAACTTGGTGAACAACTTTAGTTCATCAGACAGTTTGTGGCCATCCCTGATGCAGATGGTAAAGCACAAAATTTGATTAGTACACTGGACAAGAAAGTGTGAAAGGGATGTTTGAAGCATTAAGAAAGGCCTATGGAGAGTAAGACCAGGTAAGCAAGATTTTTTTGTTTAGAGAATTTTTCTCAATTAGGCTACAAGAAAGTGAAAATGCAGAAACCCATACAGAAACATTATTAAAGCTAATCGATAAGCATGCAACTACTGGTAAAGTGCTAGATGAGGATTTACAGATTGGACTGTTTCTCAGTTCCCTATATGAATCTCATTCTGTGTTCATTTTAGCATTTAATGGGAAAGATGTTCTGGGGCTCATAAGAGCTGAGTACCATAAACAAGAGAGCTATTGTGAGCAGCATAGAATCAAGAATGACTAAAGATACATGGCCCAAGAGGCCAGATCAAGGGGGGTAGAAACTAAGTCAATTGAGCACAGAAAGCCAAACCCCAATGACAAAAGAAATGTCCCTCACTGCTTCAATTGTAACAAGGCATGCCATTTCCAGAGGGAGTGCTTGCTTAACAGAAAAGCAAATGCCAACACCAGCAAGCAACCTCACACTCAAACACTCCCAAAGAAAGCAATTTAAATATTGTATATCTCTTTTGGCACTAACAATTGAAAATCACAAGCCTTGGCTAATTGCTAATGATGTTTCTATACATATGACTTCAGATATCAATTTGTTTGTTGAACTGGACAACAAACAAATGCTTCAGGAAAAGTGCACCTAGACAATTGAGATCAAGTAGGACATACAAGGAAAAGTTACACTAAATTGCCAAATAGGTGATGCTGGAACTGAAATTCTTACAGATGATGCTTTAAACATTCCTTATTCAAAGGTAAATTTACTAAACGTGCCCACACTCTCAGAAAAAGAATACACTTTGAGAATAAAATATATAGTATCTTGCAGGACCTCAGATGCTCATAACATAAGAACATAAGAGAAGCCAATGTTGAATCAGGCCAATGGCCCATCTAGTCCAACACTTTGTCACACAGTGGCCAAAATATACCACGTGCCATCAGGAGGTCCAGCAGTGGGGCCAGGACACTAGAAGCCCTCCCACTGCTGCCCCCTCCAGCAACAAGAATAGAGTGCATCACCTGCCCCAGACTGAGAGTTCCCATCTATACCCTGTGGCTAATAGCCACTGGTGGACTTCTGCTCCATATGTTTATCTAATTTCCTCTTGAAACTGACCATGCTTGCAGCTGCCACGACCTCCTGTGGCAGTGAATTCCATATGTTAATCACTCTTTGGGTGAAGAAGTATTTCCTTTTATCTGTTCTAACCCGACTGCTCAGCAATTTTATGGAGTGCCCATGAGTTCTTGTACTGTAAGAAAGGGAGAAAAGTACTTCTTTCTCAACCTGCTCAATCCCATTCATAATCTTATAAACCTCAATCATGTCATCCCTCAGCCGTCGTTTCTCCAAGCTAAAGAGCCCCAAGCGTTTTAACCTTTCTTCATAGGGAAGGTGTTCCAACCCTTTTATCATTCCAGTTGCCCTTCTCTGCACTTTTTACAATGCTGCAATATCCTTTTTGAGGTGTGGCGACCAGAACTGTACACAGTATTCCAAATGAGGTCACACCAATGATTTATACAGGGGCATGATGATACTGGCTGATTTGTTTTCAATTCCCTTCCTAATAATTCCCAGCATAGCGTTGGCCTTCTTTATTGCAGTTACACACTGTCTAGACATTTTCATTGAGTTATCTACTATGACTCCAAGATCTATTTCTTGGTCAGTCTCTGCCAGTTCAGACCCCATCAACGTGTATTTATATTTAGGATTTTTGGCTCCAATGTGCATCACTTTGCACTCGGCCACATTGAACCCCATTTGCCACATTGACACCCACTCACCCATCCTCGACAGATCCCTTTGGAGTGCCTCACAATCCTCCCTGGTTGTCACCACCCTGAACAACTTAGTGTCATCTGCAAAGTTAGCCACTTCACTGCTTACTCCCAATTCCAAATCATTAATAAACAAGTTAAAAACATCAGACCGAGTACTGATCCCTGTGGTACCCCACTGCTTACCACCCTCCATTGAGAAAGTTTCCCATTTATACTCACTCTCTGTTTCCTGACATTTGCTCCATTCCACCCTGCCACTAATGGCTAGGCAGAGGAGATGGAGGGGTACTGGGAGTTCTGCCTGGCCTGTTTCTTATTGGCACAATAGACAACTCCTAATCTTGGCACTGGCCGCTGCCTGGTGGAACTCCTGATGGGCCAGCAACCCATGATTCTATTGGACCAGCTTCACCCAGACAGATCATTGGAGTCATGCAACCTGTCAGAACAGAGGGAGGTGCCACAGGGGTTCTTTCCAGAGGACCCCGTATACATCTGGAACTACGGTAAGGGCCCCACATGGCTAGCTGGCTGAATCATCCGCCTGACTGGTCCCCTGTCCTATGAGGTTTCCACGGAAGATGGCCAGGTCCTGTGGAGGCATGTGGATCAGCTCAGATGGCACCTGCTCCCGGCATTGGAGAACACCCTGGCTCCAGGTACCGGGGACGTGGACCTGTCAGACAGCCCCAACCGCACTTCTATGGATGGAGAGTTCCCGGAGCAGGCTCCCAGCCCCATGACCCAACCTGAAAACAGAATGCCTGCCTCCATCTCGGCACTGGAAGAGGCCCCTCCACAACCACAGCCGAGCATCCAGATGAATCTGCTCACCAGGGCTCCCAGTGCCCCGGTTCCCACTCTGAGTCAGTCCTTGTGGGAGTGCTGGCCCCCAGCCTATCTCAAATATTATGTCACATAGGTTGGGCTCGAACTACGGGGGGAGGGGTGTTATGTCTGCTGACCACCACTAAGCACCAGTGGTATGCAACTGGAGCTTGGCTCCAAAAGAACAATAGGGACTAGGATCTTGAGACTCCTAGTCAGCCTCTATAGGAACTGTGGCAGGAAGTTTAAACCCTCCAATGGGACCTGTGGGTGTCACCCGGGGACTGTATATAGTTGGCCATTTCAGCCGGTTGTTGTTATGTGTGTTGTGTGCAAGTAAACTATGAGCTGATAATCACTGAGCGTCTGTCTTTGCTACGCGTCGAACTCAGTACACAACATAATCCAATGCACACACCAATAAAATTAGGCTTCTGCAAAGAAAAGGTAGCTGATGACCAACTGCCAGACAACAATACCTACAGAGCTGCATTAGGCAAGCTTCTATACTTAGCAATGACAGTGAGACCTGTCATTGCAACAGCTATATGTATATTATCAAGAAGGGTTAGCACACCCACCAGAAAGGATTGGACTGCAGTTAAAAGGGTGATGAGGTACTTCACACTTCAAACTGAGTCTGCCAACAACGAATAATTGCACACTTTTGGGACATGCTAATACAAACTGCTAATGCAAATGCAAGAGAAAGATCAGACCTAAGACTCACTAGAAGTTATGTATTTTTCTATGGGGGTGGTGCTATAAGTTGAGCAAGTTGTAAACAGGAAATAGTTGCCCACTCATAGAACCATTGCCCAATCATAGAACCATTGAGTTGGAAGGGACTTCCAGGGTCATCTAGTCCAATCCCCTGCACAATGCGGGGAATTCACAACTACCTCCCCCCCACAGCCCCAGTGATTCCTGTTCCATACCAGAAGATGGCAAATATACTCCAGGATCCCTTGCCAAACTGGCCTGGAGAAAAATTACTTCCTGTCTTCGGATTGGTGACCAGTATTTCCTTGGGCATGTAAAAAAGGTGTCAGACTCCTGCAGCAATTAGGACCAACAACCTGCTTCTTCAGAAGTAAAGTTTATCAATATTGGCAGTGTGTCTATACTTCAGGATCTGTGTTAAGACTAAGGCAAAAAGAAAAAAAGAAGAAGATGTTTTTTATGGCAGAAATGGACAAATTGACAAGAAAGCTTAATAATGAAGAAGATGAAGCATTTTTTGAAGAATGGAAAGATTTCAAAGACTATCTTAAGAAAAACTGGGATGTTAATAACAGATTGATTTGCTTTGATAGTTATTAAGGAGAAAACAAGAAAAGGAATGATAAGATTGTTAAAATGTTACCGTAATTTGATAATGGAAGTGATATATTTTGTTAATGGTAATTAGATAATAGAGTTTATAAGGGGATAAGAGCATTGCGGGAAACCTTGTACTGGGGGGGAGGGGAGAAAAGAAAAAGGTATGTGATATTTATAAGATGGAATTTTAAATATGTGAAACATATCCAATAATAAACAGTTTAAAAAAAAAAAAGACTAAGGCAAAAAGCACAGGGTGGACCAATACACAGGATTCAAAAGGGGGTCACCGGGCAGCATGGAGCCAATCTAGGTGAAAAGCAGGGCCCACCAAGAAATAATGGACCTGCGTTCCCAGAGATGATGTTACAAGCTAGGAACCCAGAGACCAAGGTCATATACATAAAACATACAGATAAGGAGGCATCAGTACAGCAAGAGGACAATCGAAAATTAACACATTCCAAGGAACTCAGGCTCACCCCCCCTCCCCATCAGCTGGGGCCCCCTGTTGGAAATGATCTTAGCAGGGGTGGAATGCAAGCAGACCATGTGGGTCATGAAGAGTTTAGCCAATGCCTTAGCTGAAGGGATTTGCTTACAAGGGACAAAGTGGGCTTGCTTTGTGAACAGAACCACTACCACCCATACCACCATTTTCCCCTTGCTGAGTGGTAGGTCGGTGATAAAGTCCATAGAGATCACCTCCCATGGCCGACTTGGTGTCTCAAGTGGTCAGAGTTTTCCTGACGGTTTGCCCGGGCATTTTTACACATCAAGCAAGTCAGACATGCCTCCATGTACAAGGAGACGTCGCGCCTCATGTGCGGCCACAAGAACTGTCTTTGAAGAAGTGCAGTGTTTCCAGAAAACCATAATGTCCAGCTTTGACTCATGCCCTAAATACATCACATCCCCTTGGAGGCTAAGGGGAACAGTTTCTCCCCTTTGTACTAGCAACTATTGTCATGTAATGTGAGGGAGCCCTCAGCCTCCGCCTCTTCTCGGTCTTTCCCTGTGAGGGCAGTGTGGAACGGCTCCACCCAGGAGTTCACCTCAGCCTTTGCAGTTTTCTGTGCTTGCGCCTGAGTCACCACTGCCCCCCCAACAGGGTGGGAGTGAACATAGAGTCAATCACCTCCTTCTGCTGACTGGCATGTTGCAGGAGGCACGAGAGGGAGTCAGCCAGGGAGTTGGCTGTCCCCAGGAGATGATGTAGGGTGAATAGGAATTTGGAGAAGAACTCCACCCACTGTAACTGCTTGGTGCTAAGATGGTGGGGGCGTGCAATGTCTCTAAGTTTTTGTGATCCTTCCAGACTTCAAGTGGGATCCTAGCCCCCTCCAACCAATGCCTCCACGTACTCAGGGTCAACCGGATTGTGGCAGCTTCCTTGTCCCACACTGCCCAATTCTGTTCTGTGGCATTAAACTTTCTTGACACGTAAGCCAGGGGGTGTAACTTCCCATTCTCCTCCTGCTGCAGGATGGCTTCCCATGGCAACATCTGATGCATCTACTTGCACCACAATTTTTTTGTTTTCATCGGGGTGTTGGAGGATGCATTCAGAAGTGAACAGCTGCTCTTAAGCTTTGTGAACACCTCTTGACATTCATCTGACCAGCTTAGTTTGGCCCCGGGTTTTGCTCCCTTAGGTCCTTTCCCTTTGGTTTTCAGGAGGTCTGTGAGTGGTAAGGACATCTGGGCAAAGTTGGGGGTGAAGGGCCTGTAAAAGTTCGCAAACCTGATGAATGACTGGAGCTGCCTTTGGGTTGTAGGGGGCTCCCACCCTAATACATTGGCCACTTCAGCCAGCGCCATCTCCAAACCCCTGCACAAGATGCGATAGCCCAAGAAAACTACCTCAGTCTGGTGGAACTCATACTTCGATAGCTTAGCAAACAGTTTGTGGTTGTAGAGGTTTTGTAGCACCTCCCTCACCAATTTAATGTGTGATTTCTTATCAGGGGAATAAATCAAGATATCATCTAGATAAATGAGAACCCCATTGAACAGGTGCTTGTGCAACACTTCATTGATCAAGCTCATGAAGACCCCCGGAGCCCCTTGCAACCCGAATGGCATCACCAAATATTCGAACTGCCTGAGTGGAGTGTTAAAGGCAGTTTTGTGCTTGTCCCCCTCCCTTATTCGCACCCGAAAGTATGCATCCCAGAGGTTGAGTTTGGTGAAAATCTTCCCTTTAGCTGCCTCCGCCAGCAAGTCTTTAATTAGTGGGAGAGGATAAGCATTCGAAGTGGATACTGCATTTAGCCCCCTGTAATTTGTGGATAGACGCAGGCCCCCATCCTTTTTTTCCGGAACAGAATAGGGCTGCGAACAGGGAGGAGGTGGGGCATATGAACCACTTCTGTCCCATCTATCTGCTGTATGAAAAATTAACATTGTAAAGATAATAGCAAAACCTTTACCAAATAAATTCATTTATAGCCCTGCTGCAAATTACTTACTGTATCAATTACGAGCTTAAAAAGAAATAGGTGAGGGGAAAAAATTATGTTAGTGAAGTTACTAAAATGGCTGTTAGTGGAGGTAATTAGGAATTTAAGTAACAAATAGGTGAACCAGTATTGGTTTCCATATTAGAACCCAGACAGTAACAATAGAAGTAAGTAGTAAGACTATAAAGTAAAAATGAAGTTAGTTAAAAATTGTGAGGCGACTTGATACTTGTTGTGTGATTGTTAAAAGAGAATAGGTATTGCTTTCAGTAATTTAATTTATTTATATAATAGAACACATTCCAAGGAACTCAGGCTCACCCCCTCATCAGCTTTAATGGCAGCTAGTTGACAAAAGGGCCACAAGAACTAAGCACTGATGCAACCCTTCCTGCCCTCCCTTCTCATGATCTACCTAAGTTCACAGAATCAGCAGTCCTGTCAGATGGCCATCTAGCTTCCATTTAAAAACCTCCAGAGAAGTAGAGCCCACCACCTCCTGAGGAAGCCTGTTCCACTGAGGAACTGCTCTGTCAGGAAGTTCTTCCTCATTTTAGCCAAAAGCTCTTCTGATTTAATTTCAACCCACTGTTTCTGGTCTGACCTTCTGGGGCAACAGAAAACAACTCTGCGCCATCCTCTATATGACAGCCCTTCAAGTACTTGAAGATGCTTATCATATCACCTCTCAGTTGTCTTGTCTCCAGGCTAAACATATCCAGCTCCTTCAACCTTTCTTCACAGGACTTGGTCTCCAGACCCCTCACCATCTTCCTTGCCCTCCTCTGGACATGTTCCAGCTTGTCTATATCCTTCTTAAACTGTGGTGCCCAGAATGGAACACAATACTCTAGATGAGGCCGAATCAGAGCAAAGTAAACTGATACCATCACCACACGTGATCTGGACACGATACTTCTGTTGATACAGCCCTAAATGACATTTGCCTTTTTAGCTACCACATCACAGTGCAGACTCATGTTCAGTATATGGTCTACTAAGACCCCTAGGTCCTTTTTGCACATACTATTCCAAGACAAGCCTCCCCCATCCTATAATTATGCATTTGATTTTTCCTACCTAAATGCAGAACTTTACATTTATCCCTGTTAAAATTAATTGTATTTGTTTTAGCCCAGTTTTCCAGTCTGTCAAGATCATCCTGTATCCTGACTCTGTTTTCTACTGTGTTTGCTACCCCTCCCAATTTAGTATCATCTGCAAATTTAATAAGCATTCCCTCTATTCCTTCATCCAAATCTTTGATAAAGATGTTGAACAAAACACATCCCAGGACAGATCCCTGAGGCACTCCACTTGTCACTCCTCTCCAAGAGGATGGGGAACCATTATCAAGCACTCTTTGGGTGTGATCTGTCAACCAGTTACATATCCACCTAACAGTAACAGGATTCAAACCACATTTTACCAACTTGTCAACAACAATATCATGTGGAACCTTATCAAAAGCTTTACTGAAATCAAGATTAACTATGTCTACAGCATTCCCATGAATGTAGGAAGTTCTTTGAAAAAGGAGATAAGGTTAGTCTGAGTTCTCAAAAAAACCATGCTGACTCTTAGTTATCACAGCCATCCTTTCACAATGCTCAAGGACTGGCTGACTGATTTGTTCTAAAACTTTTCCAGGTACAGACATCAAGCTGATAAGTTGGTAATTACCCAGATCCTCCCCCCCCATCTTGAAGATGGGGACATTTGCCCGCCTCCAGTCTTCTGGCACCTCACCTGAATTTGTACCCATTTCTGAAGCATGCAGAGAATTAGAGTGGCTGACAATGTTACTGGAGGATTTTGGTATTCAGGAACCTTTCCAGTTCAACTGCTAGAGGATAACCAGAGTTGTATAGCTCTCTTTCTTCCAGAAAGGAACTGTGTGAGGACAAATCACACTGGAATCAGTATGACAAGGTCCTACGGGGACATTAAGTTGTCAAGCTACACTACTGTCCCACTGAGAAAATGACAGTGGGCATATTTACCAAGCTGCTACCAAGAGACAAATACCAAGGCCTGCAGGACAAACTCGACATTGTCACCCTCGACATCATACAGAGGGAGTGTTGGAGTGAGTGACTCAGCATGCCTGGACATGGGCAGGGGGCATATCACTCTCAATGTGAATAGGTGTTATCTCCTTGAATAGGATGCCCCTCTATATCTTAAGGTGGGAGCTGCCCTTTGACCCCTCCTCCTCTCTCTCCCTTTGTCCTCTACATGGCCTTCCATAACATGTCTCTGCAGGTCTCTCCTGTAGAGACATTGCCATCATACTCCCACACACATGATGCCGGACAAACTGGACACTTGGGATAGGGAAAGTAGACTTTAGATTAGGCTTCTCTCTCTCCTTTTAACTGCAACCTGAATGTGAACTGAATCTACTTGATTAAAGATAAGCTTACCTTTTTGCAATAGGAGATTCATCAGTATCACACTTCTATGACTGGGCAAAACTCTGCTATGTTAACCAAATATCCTAATATTTTGGTGGATGGTGAATTTTTTCATCATATCTGCTGGTGAATTGTTTGATCCTGTGAGTGTCAGATGTTGGTGGACTTGCTATGGGCCCTTGGAGAGTTTGTTAGTTTGAAACGATCTTGTTTTTCTTTCAACTTCCCTTATATAAATGTGCAAGACAGTGACTAGATGATGCTGGCTTTAGTGGCTGCCACCATTTCTGGACTATTGGAAACAGAAAAGATAATGGCTTGACTCCTTCAGTTGAGTATCCCCAGCCAGCCAGCCAGCCTCACTTCAGCCACTTCAGCCATCAAGAGGAACCTGTGGGCATAAGTCAAGAAGAACTAGCTATCTGTGAAAAATACTGAAGTCATTTCCAGGCAGGCAGTTGTTCTCTGAAGTTAATACCTGCCTGCTTCTGTTAAGTGGATTGAATCTCCCCAAGCTGCTGCATGTGAATGAGCATAAAGAGGCCATTAATTCCCTCAACCAGAAATGGAAACAGGATTGGATTGGAGCCAGGAGGATGCTTTGGAATCATTTAGACATGCCTTTAATAGCCAATCAACACAGGATCTATAAATGCTAATTGAAAGACACCAGGACTTACAGAAAGTGACTGGTGCTGCTGTGGAACAGCTTGTAGGGAAGTGATCAGGTGCACAACATCAGAATGGTTGAAGCAAAGTAGCCATTCTCCTTTGGCACAATGCAGTGTTAGGCTCAGTAGAAAAGGCTGGCCCTTCAGTGCAGCTCCGTACTGCAAGCCTTTGGTGTCAGACTCCCACAGCAATCAGAACCAACGACTCGCTTCTTTATAAAGGGCATTTATTGATCAGTATTGGTAGGACATCTGTACTTCAGATTCTGTGCGGAAACTGAGGGGAAAAACACGGGATGGGGATAATATCCTGGATTCAAAGCAGGTCATGGGGAGGAGGGGGGCCAATGGAGGTGGCCAGCAGGGCCTGCCAGAACAGTAAGGGCCCTTGTGTTACCAGAGAAGACGTTACCAGGGTCAGGCTCATAAACTACAGATAAGAGCCCAGGCACAGACAGCGGGAAAGCAAAAGCTACATTCCAAGGAATTTATTCCCCTTCCCCCCAACCTCCTCCCCCACCCCGTCTGCAATGCACGGTAGCGAGCTGACACTTGGGGCAGGGAGATTGCTGGGAATGCCGGGAATGCTGAATATTCAGAGTAAAGTTTTGAGAAACTGAGGAAGGGGCAGAAGAAGAAAGGGTTCTCATAGTTCCTCACTTGGAGACAATTAACAGTTTCAAGCGCAGTTGAGTTTCAGAGTCTGTTATCCCAACTGTTGACATTCCAGAACAACAATCCACCTGTTAAGGGTTGCCAGGCTATGCCTGGCAATCAGTGGGAGGGGCCTGGAGAGCAGGGGACATGTTGGGGGGAGGGGCAAGTGGCAACAGCAACATCAGTACAACCATGGAAGTTGCAATGGATAGCTCTAGGAATCACCATAAACTCTGTGGTTGTACCTGGAAGTGACAAACCAGCACAGAGGATGCCAGACAGTTCTTAAAATACTTTTCTCCTGCTGCCATCCTAATGTGTCTGCAAGGCTGTTTCTACCACCTACTCTTTGCTGATTGATTGGGATCACGCCCAGTCAGTCTGTGTCATCAGAGAACTATGAATTCCATCTACCAGGGTTGAGAATCCTCCGAATGTTTATGGGATACTTATCCCAGGTAAAAAAGAGAGCATCCAATCATCCAGAAATAGCCAGGTCCTCCCCCCAAACTACCAAGGCTTCACTAAAATCATGACACCACACTGATGGCATGTCACTCCAAATCCCTGGACAGCTGCTGCACCCATGGCTTCGATGGGATATGAAACAGTGTGGAGACCAAGATGGAAAGCAAGTGGAGGCCATGGGTGCCTGGGAATAGAGTTGTGAGGCCTCATCCTATCTGGCTATAGTAGAAAGGCCAGAACATACGTCCCTCAGATTGCCAACCTGCAGGTGGGGCCTGGAGATCTCTATAATCACAACTGATCTGTTCCCCTGGAGGAAACTACAGCTTTGCAGGGGTGGGCTCTATGGCATTATACCGCACTAAGGTCTGTCCCCTCCCCAAACCCCACCACCCTCAGGATCCATTCCCAAATCCCAGGAATTCCCCAACCCAGAGTTGGCAACCCTGTTAATGTCCCCGATCCCTTACCTATGCAAGTGATCCAGGAGGATGCCATGACTAATATTGCTGAACAATCCAAGGTTAGGACGTGGACATTCTCTTTGTCCTAGTGGATGCCTTCCACCAAAACAGCAAAGTGAGCCTTCAGACTGCCCAATTCTGGACTGACCTGTGTCCAGGTTGCATATATCCGCCAAGAATGCCTGAAACTGAGGAGCCACCACTGGTTCAAACACCTCATCCCCAAAAGGAGATTGGTTGGAGTGACTGATAATTGACAGTCATTCCATTTACTTTAATATTTTCTTGTCCAGTTCTCCTAGGAGTTTTCACTGCTTCTGGCTGTTCTCATCTATGCACTCCAGTTCTTTATGCTCTCTGCATCACAGGAAGAGGGACTCTCTTAACACAGACCTCCAAGGTCATTCATCTCTGTGAACTTTTGAATGTTTGTCAGTATAAAAGGCAGTCACACAAAATCACATATCACACTCATTACAAGTGTATGGGAGGATTATCAAACCCAGTGCAGCAATTCTGAGGAATGAGGGATCCTGAAACAGAGTTGCAAATTATGACCACAGTGGAAGGACAAATAAAAAAGGCCTTCAAGAAACTGTAGACTTCATAGACATTCCCTCTTCTAAGCACCAAGGCAAGTTAAAGGTGTCTCAATGCTGCTTTGTGACTAAATAAATAGGCCTAAATAAGGGCAATTTTCTCACTTATTAGACCCAATTGTCACATTTCACTGGGATGACAATCAAGCCTGCCTTCCCTCAAGGGGGGGGCGGGCTGCCTCTTGGAATGCTCACAAGGGCAAAGGTGAGATGCTGTTGCAGAAACCTCCCATCACTTCTCCCCAGGCAGGACGGGGGCGGGGGCTAGACTCAAAGTCCTGAGTAGAATCCTTGCATGTTACTCATGAGGACAGAGGTGCTGGTTTGGCTAAAGCAGTCATTTAAAATTTATTCAGTTTAGACAATTTTTTTAATAAACTGCCCCTAGGGGCAGAATTTTATTTAGTTTTCTGAACAACAGGACAACAATACAATACAGTATAATACATTACATACAGACTACATCACAACACAACATACAACATGTACGGGCGGGTATTCTCCAACATTTCTTCAACATCCTCTGTGCGCCGTATCTATTATTTACTCTAATCACTTTTTATGTGAGTAATTTCCACCACACCATCTACTTACATTTGAGATTTTCCAGCCATTATACAGCTACTTTTAATTCTAACACCTCCTACTCACTTAACTTATACCATTCATAAAATCAAGACCAAGTGTTCTGGAAGGTGGCATCTGTATGTCCTTTCAAAGTCAACGTCAGCTTACCCATCTCGGCCGCCTCCAAGATCTTAGCGATGTATTCTTGTTTTACTGGTGTATGGGGAGTCCTTCAGTACTTTGCATATAGGATGCAACAAATGTTGAGACAGTGATTTAAAATGCAGATGATAGCCAAGATCAAGGTCTTAAGCAGATACATACCTGAATTGTGTTGATTTGGTTCCTGCCACGTGGAAAAGTGATGACAAACTCAGGAAGTGAATGATAGCTGGTGTGGTGTCATGTGAACTGGAAGGTGCTGGGGTTCATGTCTCACCTGAGCTGTGACAAGGTGCAAGTTCTGTGATAGGAATTAAAGGTGATATTGAAAGGTGTACAAATTTGAAAGAGTTGTTTTTTGCAGCTTTGTAAGAATTGTTTTTCAGTTTCAATGAGTTAACCATTGAGATGAGTTTCTCATCTCAAACATAAGACTGAGCTTCTCCTCAAAAATGCTGAGTGAGGATTGTGAAATGTGTGCTTTCCGCATTTATTCCTACAAGATCATAATGTTGCCACAAAAGTCAATGGCAACTTTCAAAAAATACTCACCTTCTTCAGAATGAGCCAACTTGAAGTGTATGTACGCAGATGCTTATTTTAGCTATTTATTTTACAAAATTTATATCCTGTCTTTCTGCCCCTTTTAGAGTGTGAAACTAGGAACAAAGAGATCTGTATTCAATCTCTCCCTTGGCAAATAAGAAGAAGGAGGAGAAGGAGGAGGAGCAGGAGGAGGGGGAGGAGTAGATTGGATTTGCACTTCGCCCTTCACTCGGAGTCTCAGAGCGGCTTGCAATCTCCTTCCCTTCCTCTCCCCACAACAGACACCTTGTGAGATAAGCGGGGCTGAGAGAGCTCTGAGAAAACTTCTTTTGAGAGAACAGCTCTGAGAGAACTGTGACTGACCCAGCTGGCTGTTTGTGGCGGAGTGGGGAATCAAACCTGGTCCACTGCTCTTAACCACTACACCAAACTGGCCTCCCGAAGCTTATGAGAGCCTAGGGTGGCCATCCCCCCAATGGAGGCCAGGGTTTACCCACTTTTGGGAGCCCTAATCCACTGCCACTCAGTTGGCCAGTAGTGGGAGCCCTGCCCTTGAGCAGCCCCAGCCACGCCAATGTGATGCCATTGCACAGGACATGTCATGTGTGTGTGTGTGGGGAGGTGCTCTAGTATCTGAGATAAAACTCTATGGTAGCCATATTTCCCCCCCTGAAATGCTAGAGCACTCCCCCGCAACGTGCCCTGCGTGATGATGTCACCTCCAGGCAAGGCAATTGCTGCACTTGTGTGCAGAGCACATGCCAGGATATACAGGACAGCAAGATGGAGCCGGCAACAGGCAGGGGCCTGGTAACTCTACGTGCGCCATCAATTTACTCTACTTCACTAGGCTGTTGTGAGGATCCATCGTGGTGGGAGAATTATATATGCTGCCCTGAGCCACATGGAGAATGGGTGGGATAAAAGTGTAATGACCAAAGATGCATTGCAATGAAGCTTTTGTGGACAGAGTTTGCTTCATCACAATCATGGCCTCATTAAGGTTTCTTGTATTAACTCCAGTCCTTTACTGAAATGTGTTTCTTCTTGATTTCCACCCCCACCCCATCAAACCCTGGCCCCTCTGGCTGAACTGGAAGAAGCGCACTGGCTCGCTGCCTTTCATTTGGCCGGCTTGGCATGCGCAGGAAGCGAGTAGGCACCTGACTCGCCAGGCCATCTCTCCTCTGGGTGATTAATTGTCCCCTGAGCGTGCCGCCTTTTTCACTTCCAGAAATAATTCAAAGTGGGTCAAAATCTGTTCTTCTTCTTGTACCATTTAATTAGTTACACATGTCTATAGGCCTGGTCTTGGTTTGTTATTAAAAAGTTTGTTATAAGATCCTTCCTTATCCACCTTATCCCCACCAGTCCCATTTTACTGCTGAACTGTTTCAAACTGGTTGCTGGAACATGAAGCTCATCCCACACATGAACAGATTGGTCTGACCCTCTAGTGCTCCACTAGCCCATCCAAGCATTTTTCTCTTGCAAAAGCCCTTATGGGAAGAAACAGATTTGGTGTGTGGGTGGGTGGGGGGTACAAACAGTAGGGAACCTTGAAGATCTCATTGGGTGACTAAAAGTATAGTATGGAGCCATGTGGGTTTGGGTTATTTTAGGATTATACTTTATTTATGATTTCATATGTATTTTATGGAACTTTGTTATATACCACCCTGGGACTGCTTGTAGGGAGGGTGGTATAAAAGCCTAATTTATTAAATACATAATAAATAAATTTATTATCATCTTAACAGGGGAAAACTATCCCATAAATAATCTTCCAAGCGTTGTGATATTTGAACAAATTCATAGTAGATCTGCCACCGAACAGATGTCTGTTCATCTGACATTTCTGCCCTCGTCTTAAGACAGAGACAGAGGAAGGAATGGGTGGCTTCCACATAGGGACAGGAGTCGGCGGCTTCTCCATTACTGGTGCACAGCAGCAACAGGGATTCCATATGGCAGGGCTCCCTGCCACAGTCAACATGCTGTGCGAAAAGCTGGAAAAAATCCTGTTTCCCAAAAGCATTGAATCTGGGGCAGATAACCCATGCAGAAATGGCTATGATGTTTTACACTGGGCTTCCCCAAAGTCATCACCTTCCAGGATTGAGGCAAAATCACAGAGAGTGGTGTGAAGGGTTGTGCAATCAGATATTCCAAACTCCAAAAGTTTGGTATAGTGGTTAAGCATGGCAGACTCTAATCCAGAGAGCCGGGTTTGATTCCCCATTCCTCCACATGCAGCCAGCTGGTGTGACTTTGGATCAGTCACAACTTTCTCAGAGCTGTTTTCTCAAAAGCATTTCTCTCAGAGGTCTCTCAGCCCCACCTACCTCACAGGATGTCTGTTGTGGGGAGAGGAAGGGAAGGAGACTGTAAGCTGCTCTGGACTCCAAGTGAAAGGCAGGGTATCAATCTAATCTCCTCCTCCTCCTCCTTGTTGTCATGTTACCGCCTTATACAAGATCTATAAATGTTATGAACTATAACTGCAAAGCTGGACTGAGAAACTAGGGTGCCAGGGCAATGGACTGAATGCCAGTCTACTGGAATATAGGCATGTGCCCGGCCAAGGGAAACCTTGGGGAATTATACCAAATAGTTAGAACAATTTCTTCTGTTTGTGCTAAAAGGATACTGTTCTCCTTTAGTCTCAGAAGAAATCCATTCTGCCAAGAAGTCCAAAACCACACTGTGAGATGTGTTCCAGGGTCCCTCTAACATTTGCTAAAATCAAGCAAACAAGAGCTGCTGCAACTATCTAATTTGGAAAGTCAGAATTCTGGCTTCTTTGTTACTAGAATTCTGAGGTTCACCAGTTGGGCATAAAATGGAAGTGCAAAGGGCACCAACCCCAGTGAAACATAGATTGGGATAATCTGCACATACAACAGGATACTTCAGGGATTCTAATGCCAAAGCCCCCAAACAGTGGACAGAGCTGAATGAAAGTCTGGCCATAGGAAGCCAGATTTCATATTTTACAGCTGGGAACAATTAGGCTGAGATAAGCACAAGGCCAGCCATTGAACTCACTGTAGAGGCTTTTTCCCTTGCAGTTTTAAGTAACAGAAGGTTCTGTCAGCATTTTAAGCACATAGTCCCATTTTACAATTTAGCTATGAATAAACTGTGCATTCCTACACAGGTCCAGAAAGTTCAGAGAGGAAACCAGATTGTCAGCCTGATCCCATGCATGACAAATGGAGATCTGAATCTTGGTCTCTCAGATCCTAGCCCGGCACTCTAACCACTACACCTCACTGACTCTCGGAATTACTCAAAAGTAAGTGTTGATGACATCAAGGAGAATTGTTCCGATGGAACTGTGCATAGGGCTGCTGCCTTAGAACTTCAAGGGAAACAAAACCAGAGCAGTCACGGTCAAGAACAAAAGACTGCTACTGGTGTTGCAGCACAACCATCTTCCTTCATTAAAAATGTATCTGTTTTTTTTCTCCTGGAAACCTGACATAATAGAGGCAAGTTTTTATTTCTCTAGTGGTCAATTTGAAGAGAGGTGGAAATCAAAGCAACCTCTCCCCCCAAAATGTGGCTGCAACGTTAGTCGCGATACCGGGGTCTCTATGTGAATTATGATGGAGGGATTTAGCTGAGAGACCTTTGCTTAATAGGTGCACAAGCTATGGATCGTCCTCCAACTATAGCAGAGCCAGAACCCTCTTGGAGTCCCACAGACAACAAACCAGAAATATCAGGATACTGACCCAGAGATGGCTGGGTTTGGAGCCCAGATATAGGGAAATTGTGCCTTCAGGGCAATGGGCACACTAGGGAAATGGTCCAGGATGGACAATGATGGCCGATAATAGCTCAAAAAGGGTTTTGGACAAAAGAAAATCCAGGTTTGGGAAAGGAAGCCTTTGTTAGCATGACGCTGGGCAATTACAGAGTCTTGGCTCTATTAATGGCTGCGCTGTCACAGCAACGATAGTGACAATAGACCATGGCTGGGGTGATCCCAGTATCGAGGGAAAAGTTTGGAGGTTTGATTGTTAGAAGTAGCACTGGAATGCAGGTGTGCTGCTACCTTTCAGATGATGACATTAAAGTGTTGTCCTTTCACAATGACAGATACGTGCTTGCTGTATCTGAACCTGATGGCTGACTGCTGGAGAGAGATGTCTCTGAGCTTGTTGGCTTTGCACAACAATTTGCAATACGATTGTCGAAACTCCAGGTTGGTATTTAACCACTCCATCTAGAGCTTGTAGCTCAGAGATAGCTTTACAATAAATCATCTCTAAATCCAGTCCTTATTCAAGTTGTTTGATAGTAAACTTTTAGAAGTCCATGATGCTCCTGGGGTTCACGTGCCTTGACCAACGCCCCACGTAAGAACTTGCGCACCTGCAACAGGAAAAATGCCAGCTTCTCTGGAGTGCCATCAAATGTCACTTCTGGGGCATCGCGGGGCCACTCCGGAACTGCTGGGGGCACAGGTGGTCCATTCGGCCTGGCCAGGCCAGCAGGAACACCCAGAGGTTCTAGGGGAGGAGGTGGAGGTACTTAGGGGGGCCAGCGATGCCCTCCCAGTTCCATCAGGGGCCTGTTCATGATTCTGAAACTGTTGCTGGATTGCCTCCATGATGATGCCCGATATGTCTAGCATCATGTTTTGCATCTCTCACCTTATCTCTTCAGCCTCACCCCTGAACCGCCTACAGAGACGTTCAGCTTCAGTATCCTTCACAGCATGGATGATCTCTGCTTTCTCCTGGAATGAGTGCCCATAGCACCGCCTGGTACCATCACTCGTGAATCTCTTGGCCCTCCGGTCCAGAGTCAACAGCCAGGTGGGCTCAGCACAGGAGGGGAGAGGCGCCCATGAGTCTCAGGTCTGTGCCCCACCTTCAGCTCCTCTGGTCTCCACGGCTGTCACTGGAGCTGCCGTGCTCCATTGTTCCAGCGCAGTGCTGTCTGCCATAATTGTTGTGATTTCCCCATCCTCTCCGCTCATCACGTTTGTGGTGCAGGAGGTTGCAGGAGAAAAAGCTGAGCTCTAACAATGTGTCAGAAACCTGTTTAAATCAGTTCTCAACAACAGCCAGTCTGTAGGAAGCTAACTTTATTGAGATCTTTGATAGATACCATTCTGGACATGTCCTTTGTTAGAACTAATGGTGAGCACACAAAGGTTACAGATACAGTGGTTTCAAGCAGGAGCAATAAAGATTAGGGCCAAATCACCCCACAGTATTAGCCTGCCAGAACTAACAACCAACAACTCTATATAACAAGGAAACAGAATAACAAATAAGTAAGGCGTTGGGACATTTGGCTTCCCTATGGTGTCAAGCCCCACATACATCAAAGAGAGGGGAACCCCTCTCTCCATGGCAAGTGAGCTGTAAAATTCACAGAGAGCCTGACAGTGGCTTTGACTCATGTCTTAATGGTGTAAATATTTATTTACTTCATTTCCACTCCCACCCCCATTTTTCCCTAATGGGAACCCAAAGCAGCTTATAGCATTCTCCTCTGATCTATTTATCAGCGCATCTATTTATGCTCTCAATAACCCTTGGTAGGTTGAAATCTGTGCTTTGGGTGGGACTGGAGGAGGTGTGGGACTGGAGGAGGTGTGGGACTGGAGGAGGTGTGGGAGGGCCATCCTGGACTTGTGCCTGCCAGGGCTGGTGTGGTGTGACATGCACACAGCAACGGGGGCACTCTTTTCTGCCCCTCTCTCTGCCTCCTGCCTTGCCAAGGCACCTGGTCCCTGCATGGTCAACATGTTGTTAAATGAAGGGTGCCTAGTATTTCTGGTGAAAGCACTTGGCTATCCTGTTCCCTAGCATGTGCAAGCCCTGTTTTCATCATTGGGGGGGGGGTGATCTAAAACACCATTTTCCCAACTGCTGTTTGTCCTGTAGGGGGAACATACATTGCTTGTCTTGCCACAGCTGAATCCATCTAGGCTGACTTTTCCTCTTTCTGAATGGAGCATAAGGTGCTGGTAGAAGGATATGATCCAGAGGCTGCTGGTCCTTGGATCTTGGCCTGGAACTTAATAACATGAGAACATAAGAGAAGCTAATGTTGGATCAGGCCAATGGCCCATCTAATCCAACTGCCAACAGGAAGGGAACCAACTGCCTAATCAGCCTGAGATGATAGAAGGCCGACTTGGCAGTGGCCGCTACCTCAGCCTCCATGGTAAGGGAGGGATCCAGGAGGACTCCCAAACTCCAAACCTCTGGTGCTGGGACCAGTAAGGCCCCGCCGAAGATCAGGAGAAAGATCCCCATCCCCGAACCACCCCAACCGAGGCACAGTACCTCCGTCTTTGCTGGATTTCAGCCGACTCAGTCTAAGCCACCCTGCCACAGCCTGCAATGCCAGGTCAAGGTCTTGTGGTCCGGAATCTGACTGGCTGCCCAACATAAGAACATAAGAACATAAGAGAAGCCAATGTTGAATCAGGCCAATGGCCCATCTAGTCCAACACTCTGTCACACAGCGGCCAAAATATACCAGGTGCCATCAGGAGGTCCAGCAGTGGGGCCAGGGCACCAGAAGCCCTCCCACTGCTGCCCCCTCCAGCAACAAGAATAGAGTGCATCACCTGCCCCAGACTGAGAGTTCCCATCTATTACCCTGTGGCTAATAGCCACTGGTGGACTTCTGCTCCATATGTTTATCTAATTTCCTCTTGAAACTGACCATGCTTGCAGCTGCCACGACCTCCTGTGGCAGTGAATTCCATATGTTAATCACTCTTTGGGTGAAGAAGTATTTCCTTTTATCTGTTCTAACCCGACTGCTCAGCAATTTCATAGAGTGCCCACGAGTTCTTGTATTGTGAGAAAGGGAGAAAAGTACTTCTTTCTCAACCTGCTCAATCCCATTCATAATCTTATAAACCTCGATCATGTCACCTCTCAGCCGTCGTTTCTCCAAGCTAAAGAGCCCCAAGCATTTTAACCTTTCTTCATAGAGAAGGTGTTCCAACCCTTTTATCATTCTAGTTGCCCTTCTCTGCACTTTTTCCAATGCTATAATATCCTTTTTGAGATGTGGTGACCAGAACTGTACACAGTATTCCAAATGAGGTCGCACCAATGATTTATACAGGGGCATGATGATACTGGCTGATTTGTTATCAATTCTCTTCCTAATAATCCCCAGCATAGCGTTGGCCTTCTTTATTGCAGCTACACATTGTGTAGACATTTTCAGCGAGTTATCCACTACGACTCCAAGATCTCTCTCTTGGTCCGTCTCTGCCAGATCAGACCCCATCAACGTGTATTTATATTTAGGATTTTTGACTCCAATGTGCATCACTTTGCACTTGGCCACATTGAACCCCATTTGCCACGTTGACGCCCACTCACCCATCCTCAATAGATCCCTTTGGAGTGCCTCACAATCCTCCCTGGTTTTCACCACCCTGAACAACTTTGTGTCATCTGCAAATTTAGCCACATCACTGCTTACTCCCAATTCCAAATCGTTAATAAACAAGTTAAAAAGCATCGGACCGAGTACTGATCCCTGTGGTACCCCACTGCTTACCACCCTCCACTGAGAAAGTTTCCCATTTATACTCACTCTCTGTTTCCTATTTATAAGCCAGTTTTTGATCCACAAGAGGACTTGTCCTTTTATCCCATGACTATTGAGCTTACTTAGGAGCCTTTGATGAGGAACTGTATCAAAAGCTTTCCGGAAGTCAAGGTAAATAATATCTATTGGGTCCCCCTTGTCCACATGTTTGTTCACTCCCTCAAAAAACACTAACAGGTTAGTGAGACAAGATCTTCCCTTACAGAACCCATGCTGAGTCTGCTTCAATAGTTTTTGTTCATCAATGTGCCTACTAATTCTTTCCTTAATAACAGTTTCCACCAACTTACCTGGTATCGATGTCAGACTGACTGGCCTGTAATTTCCTTGATCTCCCCTGGAGCCCTTTTTAAAGATGGGAGTGACATTAGCTACCTTCCAGTCCTCAGGAATGGAGGCAGATTTTAATGAAAGATTACATATTTTTGTCAGGAGATCCACAAGTTCACATTTGAGTTCTTTCAGAACTCTCGGATGAATGCCATCCGGGCCTGGTGATTTATTAGTTTTTAAATTGTCCATCAGTCGGAGGACTTCCTCTCTTGTCACCGCAATCTGATTCAGGTCTTTCAAACCCCCTCCCGAAATCGGTGCTTTTGGAGTGGGCATACACTTCTCCTCTTCCACAGTGAAGACAGAGGCAAAAAATGCATTCAGCTTCTCAGCCATTTCCCTATCATCCTTCACTACTCCTTTTACCCCTTGGTCATCCAAGGGCCCCACTGCCTCCCTGGCTGGCTTCCTACTTCTAATGTATTTGAAGAAAGTTTTATTGTTGGTCTTTATGTTTTTTGCGATATGCTCCTCATATTCCCTTTTTGCTTGCCTGATCACAGACTTGCATTTTATTTGCCATAGTCTGTGTTCCCTTTTATCAACCTCACTAAGACTAGCTTTCCACCGCTTAAAGGAATCCTTCTTACCTTTTACAGCTTCCATTACTTTATTTGTTAACCATGTAGGCTTTTTTCTATACCTATTTGTACCTTTCCTAACCTGCGGTATATATTTTTTCTGAGCTTCTAGGATTGTCTTTTTAAATAGTCTCCAAGCTTCCCCAATGGTTTTGACCTTCTCCACTCTTCCTTTCAATTTCTTCCTCACATGTCCCCTCATACCAGAGAAGTTACCCCTTTTAAAGTTAAAAGTGGTTGTGTCAGTCTTTTTGGGCAACTCCCTATCTGTACAAATGTTAAACTCAATGACATTATGGTCACTGTTCCCAAGTGGTGCAATCACTTTTACATCTCTCACCAGGTCTTGGGTGTTACTTAGGACCAAATCCAGGATCGCCTCTCCCCTGGTAGGATCTGTGACCATCTGTTCCACAGCACAGTCATTGAGAGTGTCTAAGAACGCAATCTCTTTTTCCCGACTAGAACTCATATTGACCCAATCAATGTGTGGGTAGTTAAAGTCGCCTATTACAACACAGTTATTTCGTCTAGCCGCTATCTTTAATTCATTCATCATTTTATAACATCAGATAGAGCTGGGAGTCATCAGTGTACTGGTGACACCCCAGCCCATACCTCCGGGCAGGGCTCTTTTTGTAGCAGGAACTCCTTTGCATATTAGGTGACATACCCCTAATGCAGCCAGTCCTCCAAGAGCTTACAGTAGCCCCTGTAAGAAGAGCTCTGAAAGCTCTTGGAGGATTGGCCACATTAGGGGCGTGTCGCCTAATATGCAAAGGAGTTCCTGCTACAAAAAGAGCCCTGCCTCCAGGCAATCTGGGCAAGGGGGCACATATAGATGTTAAATAACATTGGGGACAGCACAGCCCCCTGAGGTACACCACACGCAAGTGGGTGCCTCCTGGACTGCTGTTCCTCTTGTGCCACCCTTTGTCCCCAACCTCGGAGAAAGGAGGCAAGCCACTGCAAGGCGAGCCCCTGGATTCTCACATTGGCAAGGCAGTGGACTAACAGCTGATGGTCAACTGTGTCAAATGCGGCTGACAGATCTAACAACAGCAAAACTGCCGATCCTCCTCAACCCAGATGTCTCCAGAGGTGGTCAGTCAGCGCAACCAGCACCGTCTCCATCCCATGACCTGGACGAAAGCCGGACTGGAAGGGTTCTAACACAGAAGTGTCACCCAGAAAACCCTGCAGCTGTATCGCCACCACCAAATAGGGCAAATTGGAGACCAGCCTGTAGTTGGCCAATTTGGCTGGGTCTAAGGATGTTTTTTTCAGGAGAGGGCAGACCATCACTTCCTTGAGTGCCCCAGGGAACTGCCCCTCAGTGAGGGACTTGTTGATAATCTCCCTTAGGGCACCTCGAAACCCCTCATGGCCAGATTTAATAAGCCAGGAAGGGCACGGGTCAAGGCTGCATGAGGTTGGGCGCGCCACTGTGAGTAAACTGTCAACCTCCTCCAGGCTGAGAGGGCTGAAGCAATCCAGAAACGAAGTCGAAGACGTGCAGTGGGCCTCAAGCTCGCTCACTGTTTCAACTGTGGCGGGGAGATGATGGTGGAGCACCAAGACTTTATTTGTAAAATAGCTCGCAAAAGCCTCACAGCCAATATCCAATACCCTAGCATTTGGTCTGCCCTGTGGCAGAGCTGTTAGCGATCTAATCATCCTAAACAATTGGGCTGGGTGAGAGCTGGCAGACACAATCTCCGTCACATAGAAAACCCTCTTTGTGGCTTTGACTACCATCTCATAGGCTTTCATAAACATCCTATAAGATGTTCTTGTTGCTTCGCCTAGAGTTTGATGCCACCGCCTCTCTAGCCGTCTGAGCTCCCACTTCATCAGTCATAGCTCCTGGGTATACCAAGGAGCTAGCCTCATTTGGGGGTGCAGAGGGAACCATGGAGCGATCTCATCAATGGCTGCAGAGAGCCGACTATTCCAGTCCTCCACAAGCTCATCCGATGAGCTGCACTGGCTCCCGCAGAGCCATCTGGAGCTACACCAGATCCATCTGGCTCCGCGGGCGAGCTAAAATATGCTCACTGCCTAAACGGGGTTGGGTTGCACATTCAGATGGGCCCCTAGGGCATGGTGGTCCAACCATAGGACTGCTGAAGCAGTGACCTGGTCCACTATCAACCCACCATGAAGATCAAATCGAGCCTGATGGGTGGGGGTCATTACATATTGGGAAAGTCCCAACGCTGCCATTGACGACACCAGGTCCGCTGCCTGAATGGAGGTCACGTCATCGGCATGGACATTGAAATCACCCATGACAATCAGTCTAGGGTGTTCCAATGCCCAGCCTGCTACGGCCTCCTTCAGGGACAGCAGGCTATTGGCTGGTGTGTTAGGTGGTTGGTACACCAGCCAAATCACCAAACTCTCCCCGACCTCCCAGAGCAGGCCAGCACACTCAATGCCCGTGATCCTTGGAGGTGGAAGCGCCCTAAAGGAGTAAGCTTCCCGGATTAATAGTGCCACTCCTCCCCCCCGCCCCCTAGTCTGAGATTGGTGAAGTACTGAGAACCCAGGAGGGGCCGATTGGGAGAGAGCCACAGTCTCCCCCTCCCTCACCCAGGTCTCGGTCAGGCACGCCAGGTCTGGGTTCTGCTGCTGCAGAAAGTCCCTTAGGATCGAGGTCTTGTTATTTATGGACCTGGTGTTACACAACACTAATGTCAGAGGGGGGGATATCATTCCTAGCCCCTCTGCCAACATCTCTCAGGATGGGACACAGGCTGGAAGAGGGCTGAGTTTCACCATTTCTCTGCCCTCTTCGCATACTACTCCACCTGCTCCCATCACTGTACTTTCCCCTCCCCAGGAGCACTGGAAGGCATTGGGCTGGGGCACCTGTTTTGCATGCCAGAGATCTCAAGATCAGTCCCCCTGCACTTCACATTGCAGGATCAGGAAGTAGGTGATGTGAAAGCCATTTCTTCACCTGAGACTCTGGAGAGCTGCAGTCAGTCAGGGAAGACAAGACTGACCTTGGTAGACCAAGAGTCAGACTCAGTACAAGGCAGTGTGATGAGGAAGCTAAAATGACAAATGCCATTTTGGGTTGTATCAACAGAAGTATAGTGTCCAAAAAACACAAAGTGATGGTATCACTTTACTCTGCTCTGGTTAGACCTCACCTAGAGTATTGTGTTCAGTTTTGGGCAACACTATTTAACAAGGATATAGACAAGCTAGAATGTGTCCAGAGGTGGGCAACAAAGATGGTGACGGGGTCTGGAGACCAAGTCCCATGAAGAAGGATTGAAGGAGCTGGGTATGTTTATAGAAGATGGTGTGGCCCTGACTTGGGTAGCCCAGGCAAGCCGTATCTCATCAGATCTTGGAAGCTAAGCAGGATTGAATCTGGCAAGCGCTTGGATGGGAGACCTCCTTGGAATATCAGCGGGCGGGAGGTGGGGGCAGGCTTTATTCAGCCACCTCTCTGAATATCCTCCAGGCCCCCAGTAGGGGTCAGTCACTAGAGGTCACCATGACTTCCAGATGCACACACAGTTAGACACCAGAGGTTGCCATGACTTCCAGGTGCACACACATTCACATGTGCACACAAATACACATCCACATATGAAAAATCCCCCCCTCAATGGTGTGGAGTTTTTTTCTGTTGCCCCAGAAGGTTGGACCAGAACCAATGGGTTGAAATTAAATCAAAAGAGTTTTTGGCTAAACATTAGGAAGAAATTCCTGACAGAGTGGTTCTATCAGAGTCCCAGTTAAATCAGTTCTCAATACCAGCCAGTTTGATAGAAACTAACTTTATTGAGATCAGTGAAAGATACCCTCTGCACAAATCCTTTGTTAGAACTAAGGATGACCATGTTAAGGTTACAGATATCAGTTTCAAATAGGAGGAATAAAACCCAAGACCCAATCATCCCCTTGTATTTCCCCGCCACATTTAACAGCCAAGCAAACCCCCCCCCCTTAACATAGCCATTGCCTACCCCCTCCCTGGTACATAGCCCCTGTATACAAACTGTAGAATAACAAACAAAGCAGACTCTGGACATTTGACTCTATCATGTAGCAAACCACGGGTACATCAAAGGGAAGGGAACCCGCCCCCGCCCATGGCAGGCATGCAGTAAAATGTACAGCAGCCCGACATACTGCCCCTCCCCCACACTGGATTAAAGAAATAGAATTTAAATTGGGCCATTATGGACTTTCTAAGCAATTTCTGATGAATATGGATTATAATCAAGTAAATTTTTTTGTTAAGCAAAGAATTATGGATGTTGAAAGACAACATGATTTGAAATTGACAAAGCGATATCTGCCAGGAAGGGCGGGATTAAATAAGGTAATACCAATGGTATATTTGCAAAATTTAGATAAGCCTGACTGCAGAAGAGCATTCACCCTACTCAGAACTGATATGCTTCCATCTGCAGTTTTAGAAGGTAAATACAAAAGACAACCTTACGAGGAAAGATTGTGTATCTGTGGAGAGAGGAAGTTAGAAACGAGGGAACATATGATGTTTGAATGTAAAATGTATCAAAGTATTAGAGACATTTACATAACCCTGATTTGTTCTTGATCTCCTGGGAGAAATGAAAGATTTTACTTAGATAAATTGCTGGCTGACAAAGAGCAGGAAACCACTTTAAACATGGCAGAATTTGCCATGTAGGCTATCAAAATCCAGAGGCAAGCTATTAGTAGTTAGATAGTGAATATTGTACTTAAACAGAGATTTTAATTATTTAATAATATTTTATTCTTATCCCTAACATTTTAATGTTTGATATTCTGGATCGCGTCTGTATGTTTCTTAATGTTTTATCAGTTGATGTCTTTTCTGTCCCCTTATGTATTTGGTCAATGACCATATCAATAAATTGATTGACTGATACTGCCCCTCCCAAGACCTCTCATCCCTTAGGCTTATGGGGGTATTGGTTATGGACTGCACAGATGAGCAGGGGCTCTAACATGGCCACGTTGTACCCACTCATGAGATTCAGCAAAGTCCCTCCACTTAATCAGGTAATACAATCTATTGTGCTTCAGTTTGGAGTCAAGGATTTCTTCAAAAACTTGATGAGGTTCACCATCCACAATTTGAGGAGGTGGAGTCGCTAGACAAGGTCTCCATTCATTCGGTCCTGGATCTCATTTCAATAAACTGAAGTGGAAGACAGGGTGAATATGACACAGATTTTGGGGCAAACCAAGTTCCACAGCCACTTTATTCAAGACTCTCCTTACCTTGAAAAGGCCAATATATTTCCAGCCCAAATTCTGCCCTGGCTGGAGCCCCTTGATGTTTTTAGTAAAACTAAAAAACTAAAATTGTTGTGTTTGGCAAAGGTAAGAAAAGAAGGTCTTGGAATATCAATGGTCATAAGCTGGAACAAGTTCCTTATTTCAAATTCTTAGGGGTGATGATTCACTACCACAGGGAGTAGAACTACTTACCATGAATATGCTGCAGCAACTGGTCAAAAATCTGCACAAGCCATTCTTAAATTTGCATGCTCTAAGGGAGGCATGTATGTACCAGCAGCCCTCTGGTTATTTCAGGCAAAAACATTGCCCCAATTAATGTATGGGACAACTTTTGGACCCCCCTCCTCCCACTTTGCCCCATTAGAAAAAAATCAGTCAAGATTCCTGAGAGCTTTATTGCAGGTGCTTCTATCAGGAAGCTCATTCTAATATAATTTCCTCTCTACTTATCAATTTTCCTGGATGTTCCAATGTTTATATTTTAAAGAAACTTTTAATGGGTGTTAATCAACAGGTTACCATTAGTTGTGCCAATTTTTTTTCAGTAGCCTGTAGAATTCGTAGAGATATTTTATGTAAAGATTTTAACTAATTATTGCCAATAGATTGGACCAATTTTATTTTCTAATGACATTATTGTAGTTTTTATTCTTGACTTGTACTGGTCATTGGCCAAATAAAGAATTGATTGATTGAGTTCTTATGCAATTGGGGCCCCACTTTCACCACTGATGAGCACCATGTAGAATTTATCGGGTCATGCCTCTAGGACCAGGCTCCTGACTTGTTTGTGGGCTTCCACAATGTCCAGGGTCCAGAACTCCAAGATGTGAATGCCTTTATGTGGGCTTCTGGTGCCAATACGAAGACCCCCTGGAGCTAGAGAGAGCACGCACCCGCTTGAGAGGCCTGAGGCAAAGGGGTGCTCAATGTGGGAGTACTCTGATGAATTCAAAACATATGCCGCGAAGCACCAGGGGTGGCCCAAAGAGGTCCTCATTGAATTTTATCGGGCCAGGCTGAGCCACACAATCCTAGATTGGGCACTGGCCCAGGGCAACCTGCTGATGTTGAATGGGTGGATCCAGGTGGCCTGCAAAGCAAAGAACCACTCCAACCTGTTGTGGATGTACCAGCCCCATGTCCCTGCAAGGGCAGTGGCAGCGGTGGCAGCGGAGATGGCAACAGAGCAATGAGGGGCGAGAACCGAGACAAGAGAAGCCATCAGAGACCAATGGATGTGGAAGGGCCTATGCCTGAGATGTGGAGCCTCAGGGCATTTCAGAGCAAGCTGCCCCCTTGACAAGAACTCTGGAGACGGGAAGATGAATGAACACAGGACTACTGAGAAGAAGAACAAGCCGCAAGAAGCTCAAACAAAGCATTCCAAGGTGCTCCAAGCAGGAGAGTGATGAAAGCCTGAAAGCACCTCTTCCAGTGGAGATGAGGCAGATGAGCTGGCCGGAAAAGGCTGGGACCTGCTGTAAAGGGCACAACCTGGCAGGTCTGAAAGTTCCACGAGCCAAGTTTGGTGAGAACCTCTCCCCCTTTGTTTTATGTAACTGTGACTGTAATAAATTCCAAGCAGGGCACCCAAATATGAGTGAAAGCCCTGATTGATTCTGGATGTGCACGGGACTTAATCAGCCCGTCACTAGTCACTGGGCTTGGGGTACCCATCCAAGTATTGCCTGAACCTTTAGTTTTCAAACAGATCGATGGGTCCCCAATGAAAGAGGCATGCAAGTACCAAACTGTGTCCCTGGTAATGGGGATGGAGTCCCATTGGGAACAATGGCCATTCATTATTACCCCTGCCACTAAATTCTCGATGGTCCTGGGCAACCCCTGGTTATGAGATCATGACCCCTACGTTCAGTGGAGTGGAGGGGCCCTGCACTTTCCAGATCCCTGATGCAAGGTCTATGGATGGAATCCTGAGTGGGGGGAGATGCCAACTCCCATTGTGAAGCATGTTTGTTTGGCGCAAGAAGAGCTCGATCTCTTCCCCCCCTGAGTTTAGAGACTTGACTAGAGTGTTTGAAGAGGAGGAGGCAGATGAGCTCTCCCCCACACAGGAAGTCAGATTGTGCTATTGAGATTTTACCTGGGCACCAAATGCCTAAAGGAAAGCTGTATGCAATGAGCCCTGCTGAGAAGGAGGAGCTGCACCGGTTTATTGACAAAAACCTGGCATGGGGTTTCATCTGCCCAGCCTCCTCCCCCTTTGCTGCTCCCGTTCTCTTCTGGAAAAAGAAAGATGTGGGGGTTGTGATTGTGTACTGACTATCGGGGGTTAAATGCAGTGTCCATGTCAAATGCATACCCCCTCCTGCTCATCAAGGACCTACTGGCGGAGGCTTCCCAGGGGTGCATCTTCACCAAACTTGACTTGCAGGATGCTTACTACAGAGTGCACATTTGGGAGGGGGATGAGCACAAAACAGCTTTTAATAACCCGTTAGGACAGTTTGAGTACCTGTTGATGCCATTTGGGTTGGCAGGAGCTCCTGGGGTTTTTATGAATTTAATTAATGAGGTGTTGCACAAGCATTTATTCCAGGGGGTACTAGTATACTTAGATGATGTCTTACTTTATTCAAAAGATAAAGACACACATATAAAGTTGTTCAGGAAGGTACTCAGTATGCTTTACAAGCATTGGCTCTTTGTCAAACTTTCCAAGTGTGAGTTTCATAAGGAAGAGCTGGACTTCCTAGGATATCAGATTTCGGGGAAGGGACTGAGTATGGATCCCATAAGGTACAAGCTGTGGTGGGGTGGGAGGCTCCTTGAACCCAGCGCCAACTCCAAGATTTTCTCAGATTTTCCAATTTTTACTGCACATTTCTCCCCAACTTCACGCAGGTGGTTTTACCCCTTACTGACTTGTTAAAAATAAAAGGGAAGGGACCCAAAGGTACTAAGCCTGGCACCAAGCTGGACTGGAGTGCCAACAGGCTTTTGAAAGGCTCAAGGAGCTATTTACTTCTGAGCCTATTTTGCACCATCCTGATGATAACAAGCCTTTTGTGATCCACTTAGATGCATCTGATGTGGCGATGGGAGGTGCAATTCTACAGCAAGGGGAGGATGTAATGCTCCATCCCTTGGCATATGTGTCAAAAAAGTTCTCCACTACGGAGCGTAACTGGGCAGTTCAGGACAAGAAGGCAGCAGCCATCAAGCTGGCCCTTATGACCTGGTGGCACTGGTTGGAGGGAGTGAGGGTGCCGTTTGAAGTATGGACGGATCACAAAAATCTGGAAGCCTTATGCATGCCCTGGCTACTTAATGCCAAGCAGTGTACTCCCAAGGACTCCTGCACTGATTTTTTTCCTTGCTTGAAGGTGCGTAGGTGTCAGGCTCACCAGATAGTCAGTCAAACACCAGGCTTCTTCAGAAGATAGTGTTTATTAAAACAAGGCTGATGATACAGGTACAAGCTCTTTGTCAATGATAACATGAAACAGAAATCATCCCAAGTTATAGCCCATTCAAACTACCCCCCCATTACCTAAGCCAATGGATACTTTGAGCATGCGCGCAAAACTATCAACTAATAAGCTTAAGAAAACAAACCAGATCAGTACTTTCTCAGCACCAGGATGGCAGTGACATGAGACCCAAGATCAGGCAAAGTGATAAGAACTGGAACAGACACCACTAAATCAGTGAGAGACCAGAGGCCTCTTTACTCCCGCATTCCAACAGCTGAAAGGATGCCTCCCTCCACCTCCCTATCGCAGGGTTACCTGACATCTTGCCCTCCCAAAAGCCCCCCTCGGCTTCTCCGGGTACTGCTGGTGAAAATGGCAGAGGAGGCGGGGGGCGTCAATGTGATCTACGCATGCCCATTCCCTATGTTGTGGCCCAAAATCCACCCATTCCACCAGATAGTAGTTTATTACAGGAAACTTTAGAGTCCTGAATGTCAGCCACTTTGAAGTGCAGCTCCCCTTGACTATTGGGGGGGGCACTGCTTGTTGAGGTCGCCAGATGTTCATCCTGGGGTCCCGGCATAATAACCTAAGCTGAAATACAGGATGCAAATATTTCAATGATTTGGGCAATATCAGTTCAGCAGTCCTACAAACTTCCAGCCAAGCTTTCTACTGGGCTGGAGACCTCTGATGTTTTGAGTGGAAACATAGACAAAGTCTCCCGGCTCCGGGTCCTAGCCTTTGTCCCTCTTTTTATCTGCTTGAGCTTTATAGTCCTTTTTGGCAGCATCCAAGGTTTTACAAAGGACTGGCTAAGCCTCCTGCAAGTGTTTGCACCAGTCCCCCGTCTCCCCCTCAGGCAATGCCAGAAAAGGGGGGGGGCTCGTAGCCTTGCATGGCCATAAAAGGTGAGACTCCCATCAATGAATGGCAAGCAGAATTGTAGCAAAATTCGGCCAGAGGCAATAAGCCCTCCCAGTCATCTTGTTGAAAGTTTTGTTAAACAGCGCAGGTATTGTTCCAAGGTTTGGCTTACCCTTTTAGTCTGCCCATCCGTCTCTAGATGGTAGGCGCTACTCAGCCCTTGCTTGACCCCCAACAACTGCATGAGTTCCCCCCAGAATTTGGAAACGAATTGCAAACCACAGTCAGAGATCACCTTACGGGGTAGCATATGCAGTTTAAAGACATGGTGCATGAAAGCCTTGGGTAACAGTTTCGCAGAGGGTAACGCCTTAAAGGGGACAAAGTGAGCTTGCTTAGAAAACAGATCAACCACCACCCAAATAACCATTTTCCCCTTGCTCGGGGGAAGATCGGTGACAAAATCCATGGAAATCACCTCCCAGGGTCAAGTAGGCGTAGGGAGGGGCTGGAGAAGACCCGGTGGCTTCCCTGGTCGCAGCTTGCTCATCAGGCAGGTTTGGCAGGATTGAACGAACATAGAGAGATCCTGCCTCATGCCAGGCCACCAAAACTGATGTTGGAGAAGGTGTAAAGACTTAACAAACCCCAAGTGTCCCGCCAGTTTGGTACCATGGGCAAATGACATAACTTCCCCTTGGAGAGCCTTCGGCACGAACAGTCTAGAGCCCTGGTACCAACAACCATTGGTTCGTTCCTCCACCCCCCCTTCAGTTCCAGTTCCTTGCGATCAGCCTACGAAAAGGCGGAGGCAAACTTCAATTTTAAAGATGCCTCAGGAGGTGTGGGCAGTACTTTTGCCTGGCTGAGCATGTGACCGCCCCTCCTAGCTGGGTGGGTGTGAACATAGAGTCCAGGAACTCCTCCCACTGACTATCGTGTTGTGGGAGGCAGGACAGGGTGTCAGCCAAGGAGTTAGCCTTCCCTGGAAAATGGTGGAGGGTGAAATTGAACTTAGAGAAAAAGTCCACCCAGCGGAGCTGTTTGGCATTTAGGAAAGCGTGGGTGTATTCACTGGCATTCGGGTCCTCATATTGAGTTCGAAGGGTCCACATGAAAACATCCACTGCCTAGAGTTCTGGGCAGTCTTCACTGTGAAGACTCACGTACCAATTGGCAGCCCCCTCCCACAGCTGGGACGCAATGTAATCCAGAATGCGCTCCTCATCAGGGAACAGGTGGCCCAAATTCAGGACAAACTTCTCTGCTTGCACCACGAAAAATGCCAACTTTTCGGGTGTCCCATCAAACATTGCATCCAGTAGTTCCGTTGGCCGGTGCACCTTGTGGGGCAGCTGCCCCGGCACCCGATCACCCAGAGGTGGCTGGGGTGGGTTGGCTGGCTGCCACAGGGGTGGAGGTGCTGGCGGCACTGTCTGCCAGAGCTGGAGTTCATGCTGTACTGCATCTTCTACGATTCCTGGCAGATTCTGGAGCAATTCTTCAACCATTTGCATGAGTCGATCCTGGCCACATTCAAGCAGCTCCAAGCAGGTGTCTACAATCTCCTCGGTCTCCTCAGTCTCCTGTAGGACAGCTCTGGCCTCCAGCTCATAACTCAGTCCTCAGAAAGGCCAGTCATATTGGCTCTCCCGACATGGCCCTGGGGTGAGTTTCCAGGTCTCTTGGGTATCCGCGTGAAACTTTCCCCAGCGCGGTCCCTTCAACTGTGTAGTCACCCTTGCTTTCACCCCACCAAAGGGTTCCAGGAAAGGCTCACTCCAGTCCTTCTCCTCCTCTAGTGGAAGGGTGGTCGGCACGGTGGTTGGCACAGAGGTTGTAGGGACTGTTTCCCCAGTTGTGGCTGGGGGGATAATCTCTTCCTCATCATCGCTTATCTCAGGATTGAGAGATGCGGGTCGAGGGAATGATGATTACTGACACTTTGTCAGGCTCATTAGTCAGGTCACACAACACAGGGCTTCATCAGAAGAAAACTGTTTATTGGTGAATCAGAAATAAAGACATGTGTACTGCTTGTTTCAGGAATGCCCGGGAACAGTAGGGCCTCCTAAGTTATACTAAAGTCAATGAGTATAGTTTGCACACACGGGGAAAGCAAGTGGGCAAAGCAAGCAAGCAATCTAAAAACCACTGGTTTTCAGTTTAGGAGTTCTGCAGCTGAAGCTTTACAAGGTCAAAGAAACAATAACATACAGACAGTGAAAATGGTAACACTCAGAGGCTGGTGGACTAAGAGTACCCCTCCACATTCCTTTACCATGACAGGGCTACCTGACAAGCAGCTGCGCTGGACAGAGTTTTTCTCTAAATTCCGGTTTACCCTCCATCATCTCCCTGGGAAGCTAAACTCCCTGGCAGATGCATTTTCCTGTCTCCTGCAGCATGACAGCCAGAGAGAGGAAGTCATAGACTCCATGTTCACACCCACACATTTTTTGGGGGGGGGCAGTGGTGACTCACAGTCGGGTGAAAACCGAGACTCCTAGTGACACTGAACCCTGGGTTTGCAAATTTAAAACTGTGTTCACAGAGGGGACATGGAAGACATCCACGGTGACAATTCAGTGGAGCAGAAGGGGGATGGATGTTGGTACAGGGGTGGGAGATTGTTCGTAACTAAAGCACTGAGGGGGGAATCCTGACTTTGGGGCATGAAAATACAATGGTGGGGCAGTATGGGTACCTGAAAACTCTGCACCTCCTACAAAGACAGTTCTGGTGGCTGCACATGAGGGCAGACATTTCCCTGTATGTGACTTCTTGCCAGAATTGCCCAATGGGGAAACAGAGACTGGGAAAGCCCTCAGAAACTCTGCAACCCCTTGAAATGCCAGAGAGACCATGGGCAGTGATTTTGATGGATTTTATAAATGACTTACCTCCCAGTAAAGGGGAAGAGTGGTTTAGGTTGTGGTCGACACATTTTCCAAGCAGGCGCATTTTATTCCTTGCAAGCAACTGCCCTCAGCCAAGTCTCTGGCTAAGCTCTTCATGCACCATTTCATGTGGCTGCATTCACTTCCTCACAAAATAATTTCAGACAGGGGGCACAGTTCATTGCTAAGTTCTGAAGGGAACTGCTGCAGATGTTGGGGGTGAAGCAAGAGCTTAGTAGTTCTTATTACCCAGAGATGGACAGACAAATGGAATGGCCGAATCAGGTGGTGGAGCAGTTCCTCAAGTGTTTCACCAATTAACTCCTTCCTTATGCAGAATACAGTTACAATAACTCGGTGCACCGTGCCACTGGCCTCTCCCCTTTTATGGCTGTGCATGGGTATGAAGGGACCCCCCTTCTCACAGTGACTACCCAGGAGCCCAAATGGGGACTTACAATCATAGTGGGGGACATTAAAGGATCATTGGTCCTTAATACAAGAGACTTTGAACAGGGCGAAAGAGGCCTACTAAGAGCAAGCTGACAAAGGGAGAGCTCCAGAATGGGAGCTGCACCCTGGAGACTTGGTGTACCTGTGTACAAAAATATAAAGGGCAGATGCTAGGGTGGAAGTATGTTGGCCCTTTCAAGGAGGTGAGAGTCTTGAACAAAGTGGGTGTGGAACTTGATTTATCTAAAAATATTTGTCATATTCACTCCGTCTTTCCTTTCAGTCTATTGAAATGGGCTCTGGGACCGAACAAATGGAGACTTTGTCCAGCTGCTCCACCTCCTCAAATTGTAGATGATGAACCCCACCAAGTTCTTGAAAAAATCCTTGATTCTAAAGTTAGGCACAACTGATTGTACTACTTGATTAAATGGTGAGACTTTGATGAATTGCATAATGAGTGGGTGAAATGTGAAGATGTTAGAGCCCCTTCTCTTATCTGTGCACTCCATAACAAATATCCCCACAAGCTGAAGGGGTGAGAGATCTTGGGAGGGGCAGAATGTCAGGCTCTCTCTGTGAATTTTACAGCTTGCTTCCCATGGAGAGAGGGGTTCCTCTCTCTTTGATGTATTCGGGGCTTGACACTGTAGTGAAGCCAAATGTCCTAGCACCTTACTTGTTTTTTATTCTGTTTCCTTGTTATATAGAGGCCACGTGTCTAAGGGGGGGGTAGGCAACTGTTAGTTTTGGCAGGAGGGATGCTCCGAGAGGAATATGTGTTTAGTGGGGGGGGGGTAGTTGGCTGTTAGTTCAGGTGGGCTAATACTGTGGGGTGATTGGGTCCTAATCTTTATTGCTCCTGCTTGAAACCACTATATCTGTAACCTTCATGTGCTCACCGTTAGGTCTAACAAAGGACATGTCCAGAATGGTATCTATCAAAGATCTCAATAAAGTTAGCTTCCTACAGACTGGCTGTTGTTGAGAACTGATTTAACCAGGTTTCTGACACCCACACCCTCACTCCACTCCCTCCGGGTGGGACAGGGACTTCAGGAGAAAAGGTGCTACTGCTGATCGCAAAAGGGAGGAAGGGAGGAAAGGGGAGGAAAGGTAAAAACAAGACTAATCTTGTAAAACAAGACTAATGCTTTTGGGAATTACCACACTTATTCTGGAAGTGACAACTCCCCCCCTCCCACCGGCTGCCTGGTCATCCAGGAATGTCACCAAGGTTAGGCTGATGGTTACAGGGCATGATGGGAATCTAAGTTCTTCATCAGGCCTGCTCCCAGCACTTGCTTGGACTGCAATCCCCCCATTCTTTTTTGCACTGTCTCCTACTAAAAGAGGAAGAGAGATGTCTACTGGCAGCCAATTTGGATGGGGTGAGTGAGGCAAGCAAGGCAGCCCTCCAAGTAAGAAGAGGAAGAGAAAAATACACAACACAACACAAATGAGCAGAAAACTCCCCACCTTGTAGCACAGGGGAGAGTCAGAAAACCAGCCCTCCTCACACGTGGACAATAAAACTGTACCCCCTCTTTTAGGAAGGAGGGGAAACCACTCTGTTGCTTGAGGAGGGGGAGCTTCATCTTCTGCTCCTCTCAGGTGCGGAGCCATGGAAAGGCTAGCACCAGCTACAGTTTGCTTTCCACCGACCCACTGTCCACAGCCAAACCATAAGCTTTGATTTGGTTTTTTGCTCCTTTCTTTTCTCCCTTCCCTTTGTATTTTAATCCTTGAGCTCCACTCCCAACTCTATCCCTATCCTAACTGCCTGCTTCTTGGAATTCCAAATTAGAAAATGCGGACGTTTGTATGTCCAGTTTTTGCTCAATTCATTTTCCCAGACAGCAAGTACAAATACTGGCCTGTCCAATTCAAAACTAGTCTTCTGGCAACCCTGCTCTTAGGTTCCAAGAACAAAACTCTGAGACTATGGCCTATTATGCATGGGTGTTTCCCCTCGCTTTCACCGTGCATGTCCATTGGGTTTTCTTTGTCGTTCTGCATTGATTTTCCTCCCTTCAGTGCTCAGTTCGCTTTCTGGTCATGGTTTCCCCTGGTTTTCTGAGAGTGCTTTATGCTGACTTTTCCCTTGTTTTGCTTCTAAGCCAAAGGTAATTCAAAAGTGTACAGATTCCCTTGGATCCCAGCCACCATTTTGCTGTCCCTCAAAGGTCACTCCTCTGCCCATATCGAGGTCATGCTGCCCACTCTGCACCTTCTGATATCCTCCCCCTTCATCTCATCACCCTCCCACTCATTTTAAACTTTTAATTTTTTTACAAACAAATTGCATCCCTGTGCAAAGCATGGTGGAGTTGTAGCCAACTTAGCACAGGCATGTATGCACACACACACTGTGCCAATGATCACAGCTTGCAATGCCAGTGTCAGTGGATTCTACTGTGCACTCTGTACACTTAGCATGTTTCCCCATATTATGAGATCATGTGCATCCCATTGTTTACACTGGCTGATAACACAGCAGGGAATCCCCCAGTGCTCAACAATATGGAAAATGAGGGTGCACAGCTTGCTTGTCAGTTTCAGAAAAAAACCAGTCAGTTTCAACAGAGAGTTTTCCTCCCTTTGCCTGCATTCCTTTTTGTTCCCTTTCATTCAATGAACTAAATCTAAAATGCATGTGCAAAACCTGAACCACAAAGATTTAAATGGAAGGGGCTTGCTGGATGCTGCTGCACAGCTGCGATAGGGCAATTGCATATATATATATATATATATATATATATATATATATATATATATATATATATATATTTTAAAAAAAAAACTTTGGACCTCCCCCCACATGTCAGAATTGATGTTCCACCCAGATTAAAAATGTGCATTTTAAAAAAGTTGTAGCTGCGGAATAAATACACGGGAGGAAAATGAATGAAGTGCAAGGCAGGCACAGAATCCAAAGTCAAGATTAAAGGCTTACTGATCTGAAAATCTGCAGTAAGATGTGTGTGCATAATGGGCCCATGTCTACTGATTGGATATGTGGAGGACACAAGGACACTTCGTAACATGTGAATTGAGGAGTCAAACAATTCTACAAAGAAGGTAAGACCTGGTGAAATCTGGTGTGTACCCCTTTTTACATAGCAGCAGTTGATGGGATGATATAGTGGGGGAAAGTATATTATAATAGGACTTGCTGGTCTGTCAGCTCTGCCTGCAGAATGTGGGCCATGTGATGCTCTCAAGAAAGAGCCCATCTCACAGATAATGTTCCTTGATGCTTCCAGCAATCCTTAGGCCTGGCACTCAAACCAAAGCCTTACCAAATGTCCTAAGAGTACTAGGGGGGAGGAGACTGCCTCCATTGCCACATCTTTGGGTTTCCTGTCTGCATTTCTTGCAGCTCCCACTCCATAGAAGATTATTTATCTGGCAATTCTTTGATGTATTTGCATCACAGCAGACAGGCAGTGTGTGATGTCAACATCACCCTGGCATATAGCCAAAGTGTCCTCTACAGCCCCCAACTTGCTTACCACCACCCCTTCCTCCTCTTTGGATGTGACCATTCCAGCTGATAAAAGCTGTATTGGCAATGACAGACTTTCCTTTCTCCCTGCCTCTAAACAGATGGGGAAGAGGCTGATCTAAACAAAACAACGATAAAATGGAGCAGCTGCAGATGAATATTTCCAGAAAGGTTTTCTTGCTTCATTTATAATTATACAATAGAACAATCAATCACCATGTATAATTAAACAATTTTTGTTTGTTCTTTTATACATGCTATATGTGAATTTCAGTTATCAGCATGATTGCAACAATAATTCTACAAAGTAAGGTATACAACTTCGCAGTACATACAAAATAATACAGCTCCTAATTTCAGAAACAATCCAGACACACAATGGAGTTCTAGTACAATATCCGTTTACGTGTCCTTCATCAGGTTTGTCCTACTGTCATTGTTTCTTCACAAGCATGAAATGCTGCAAGCTGCAAAGGAGTACCATACTTAATAAACCACCAAAAACATAAAGGATTCTCTAATGATACAGAGAAGCATTTTACCCTTTATAAACTCACCCATATTTCAAAATGCTAATTCTTATACAATTTTTGATGTGCGCTACCGCACTTAGTTTCTAGAAGAAAGCAGACAAGCACAATATGTATCACACAGTTCTGTAATAATAATACATACAATAAGGACATCAAAAGTAAAGCTAACATTTTAAAAGTTACCAACCTGGTGACTGGGGAGCTCCTTTAGCAGGCTTTAATGTGACAAGGTCTACAGCATATTGTAATTGGCTGAGCCTCCCTCAGTGTGGCACAATATCTCAATGGAGAATCTATAAGCTGTAACAGGTGTTATGCTTTAAGATGGCATGTTCTATCTTAAAGGTAGTGTAACCATTTATAGAAAAGAACTCAGATCTAATTCCTGATTTAATCATAGTGGAATAAGTGTGTGTAGCCTGAAAATAAATTTAGCTTCTCTTTGTAATAAAACACGAGATATGTCCACTTGTTTATAAGATTGTGGTCTGTAATGAAACAATACCATAAACTTAAAGTCCTCTGGTTTGTGTGCTGCAGAAATGAAATGGGCAACCATTGGAGCAGATTCCACATGGTTTCTAATGCGAGATAGATGTTCCTGAATACGAATTCTTATAGGTCTTGTACTTATTCCTATGTAGACCAATTTACATGAACAGACACAGGCATATACTACATTAGAAGTATTACAATTGCTGAAATGATTAATCTTCACGTGTTCTACACCAGTTGGATGTTGGAAAACAGAACCTTCAATTGATAGTGCATAAACATTACAACCTTTCCCACATTTAAAGTGTCCCAATCTGACTGGACCCGGTCAGTGTGGGACTACTCAGAGGAGTTCAAGATGTATGCTGCCAAAATCTAAGGATGGCCCAAAGCCATGCTTGTAGAGCAGTACCGTCTGGGGCTAAATCACCAAATCCTGGAGACGGTGCTTTGTAGTGTGAACCCTGTGATGTTGGCTGCCTGGGTGAGAGAAGCCGGAGATGTTGAGAATTGCCTCCAGATGATCTGGATGCACACACCCAAGCCAGTCCCGAAGAACCTGGAAGGAGGAGTGAAGATGAGAACTCCCAGCCGGCTGTAAAAAGGCACAAAACAGCAGGTCTGACAGCAGTCAGCACCACACCCGGTGAGCAGTAACCGCCCCTTATTTTTTGTGACTGTATCAGTAATCAACCCAGAAATGGGGACCCAAGTGCGCATGAGAGCACTCATAGACTCGGGGTGTGCTAGGGACCTTATAAGTCCATCCATAGTTACTGGATTGGGGGTCTTGGTGCAGAAGTTGCCTGAACCATTAATCTTTACCCAAGTGGATGGTTCTACTATGAGGGAGCCCTGTAAATATCAAACCATTCCCCTTATCATGGGGACAGGATCCCATTGGGAGCAGAGGGCATTCGTCATCAATCCTATGGCCCACTTCTCCATGGTGCTGGGAAGACCATGGCTCCGGGCTCATGACCCTTGCATTCAATGGAGTGAGGGAACAGTGAACTTTGTTGCCCCAGGTGCAAAACACACAAATGGGTTGCAGAATGGGGGAAGTGCCCCAGGCCCTGCCGGTCTGTGCCTGTCTGGCCCAGGAAGAGCTAAGCTCAGTGCCCACGAAATATAGAGACTTGGCCAGGGTGTTTGAAGAAGCAGAAGCAGATGAGCTCCCCCCCCATCGTAATACTGACTGTGCTATAGAAATTTTGCTGGAAGGAAAACTATATTCGATGAGCCCGGCTGAGAAGCAGGAGTTAAGGAAGTTCATTGACAAATACTTAGCCCGGGGGTTCATTCGCCCCACCTCCTCCTGTCCTCTTCTGGAAAAAGAAGGAAGGGAGGTTTTGAGATTGTGCACAGATTATCAGGGGCTAAATGCAGTGTCTACCACAAATGCTTATCCTCTGCCCTTGATTAAGGACCTTTTAGCTGAGGCCGCAAAGGGGAAAAAATTTTCAAAACTGGACCTAAGGGACGCTTACTTTCAGGTGCACATTCAGGAGGTGGGAGGCCCCTTGAACTGAATGCTAGCTCCAATTCTTCCTCAGATTCACGAATTTATATCACCCCTTCATCTCCAATTTTGCCCAAGTGAGGATGCCCCTTACGGATTTGTTAAAGGCCAACGTGAAGGGGCAGGACAGCACCAAGCCTAGTGCTCACTTGGAGTGGTCTGCGGAGTTCCAGGAGGCATTTGACAAGCTCAAAGAGCTGTTCTGAACCAATCTTATACCATCTGGATGAGAATAAGAAATTAATTATTCAAGTCGATGCCTCGGATGTTGCCATGGGGGGGCAATACTGCAGGAGGTGGGAGATGGGCAGTTACATCCTTTAGCTTACATATCCAAAAAGCTCAATGCTACTGAAAGGAACTGGGCAGTGTGGGACAAGGAAGCTGTGGCCATTAAGCTGGCTCTGACTTCCTGGCAGCATTGGTTAGAGGGGGTGCAGGTCCCTTTTGAGGTGTGGACTGATCATAAAAACCTAGAAGCCTTGCACTCACCCCGGAGTTTTTTTCTAAGTTCCGCTTCACTCTCCAACACTTCCCTGGAAAAGCCAGCGCCCTGGCAGATGTTTTGTCATGCTTCCCTCAACATGCCAGTCAGAGGGAGGAGGTGGTGGACTCCATGTTCACGCCCTCCCAACTGGGAAGGGCAGTTCTGACACACAGCCAGGTGAAGGCGAAAACCAGTGGGGTGGAAGAGCCATGGATCACAAAATTCAAAACAGCATTCTTTGAGGCGGACAAAGAGGAAACTTCTAAAGATAACTCAGTCCAAATGGGAACTAATGGCTGTTGGTATGGGGGGGGGGCAGACTGTATGTGCCAAAAGACCTCCATGGGGAAGTCCTACATTTTGGGCATGAATCCAGGCTGGCTGGTCATTTCGGATATTTAAAAACCCTCCATCTACTACAGTGCCAGTTCTTATGGTCTCACATGAGAACTGACAGCTTGCAATACGTGGGGCCGTGCCAAACATGTCTAATAAGTAAAAGGTGCCCTGGGTGTCAGGTAGCCCCACCATGGGATTTCCCCCCTTCTTTGGAATGCACATAGTACTGTGACTGTTTCACTTTCTCTGTGTGCCTGATCTCCTCACTTGTCTTGAGTGCTTCATTCCTCCGGTACAAAGCTGTTAGTGTCTCCTGCTCACCCCTAAACTGTTAGACAATTACCCGCACTCTATAGTTCATCCACCTCCTCCTCTCTGAATACTTCAGCTAACTCGTGGTACTCGGGGGGAATCAACTGGAGTTCTGAACTGGTCAGACAGGCGTGCACTGGCTGCTCCCTGGGAGGTTCGGCCCACTCCCTGTCCCAGCTCTGCGTTAAGCACCTGGGCAACATGAAACAGACGATCCCCTCATCCCACAAGATGTAAGGATCACGGTCATGGAGTCATGGGCTGTCGAGCACCAACGGGAAATGGGCCACTGGGGTAATGACAAAAGGACAGTGTTCCCAGTGTTGCCCCACACCCATCAGCAATGGCGCAGTCTCGTATTTCATGACAGAGCCATCCATCTGGGTGAACACCAAGGGGTCAGGAAGTTTAACTACTTTAGCCCCCAGTCTGGTAACTGAGGATGGATGGATCAGATCCCGCCCACACCCCGAGTCAATTAGATCCCGCACCCGTATGTGGGTATTTAGCTCCGGGTCAATGATAGTCACAGTCACAAAAAGGGGGGAGGGTAACTGCTCACTGTTTTCTGTGCCTTGGGATGTGGGACCTGCTGGTCAGTGCCGTTTCCCGCCGGCTGGAAGTTGTCCTCACAGGACGAGTCCGTCTCCTCTTCTTGCAGGCTAGCTTGCAGAGCACGGGGGTCTTTGGTCAGGTGGGCATTTTTTTCACTGGGGTGTCAGGCCACTTCTTCTCTCTGCTCTTCTTTGGGAGGGTCACAGGTCCTGACTCTAGACACACAGTGGCAAAATGACCAGCTTCCCTACATTTCAGGCACAGACCCTGTTTCATGCGGAGTTTGCATGTACCTTCTTTAGGTTTCGCAGGCGTTTTGGTTTTCACAGGCGCCACAGTACTCTTTCCCAAGGCTGCGTCATCGATGCGAATGGTGCAGAGGCAGCTCTCCATGTCAGCCGCCTCTGTCATTCAGGCAAGCAGGGACACCAGCTTCACGCTGCAGAGGATCGTTCTCCGTATCTCCGCATTGTGTCCCAAGTTATAGTGATGTGCCAGCACTGTGTCTGGCCATTCTCGGATCTTGGCCACATGGTGATGGAACTCTTCGGTATACTCACACACAGATTTCTTTCCCTGGTGGAAAATGCGCAGGAAAGCTTGAGTGATTTCACTCACATTTGTATCCTTGCCTGTAGGACCCACATGAACACATCGACCTCCTGGAGCTCCTGGCTGTCCATAGTGGTAGGTACCGATTCTTCCGTGGTAGTTACCACGGCAGCATCCTCCTCTTCCCCGCTCATCCCGGTTGGTGAGAGAGGTGGTTCAAAGGAAGGAAAGGAGGATTACTGACACTCTGTCAGTTTCTTCATACAGTCACACAACACAGGGCTTCTCCAGAAGACAGTGTTTAATAATGGAACAGTACTAACATTCTCTGTGTCAGTAATGACTAGATACAGCAGCGTCTACTAGGTTATACTACATTCAAACAACCTCCCCTTCAGCAGAAGCCAGTTGATACAGTTTGCACACGTGGGAAGCTAAAGTGGGCTAAGAAGCAAAATATTTTAGGAACTGTTATAATTGCCAGTGAGGCTCCAGCAGCTGGAGCAACAAGGTCAGGGACCTGAGAAGAGACTGTGTGGAAAACTTCAGAGGAAAGGAAAGAGGCATCAGCACTCCTCCCGCATACCATTGACATGGCAGGGCTACCTGACATTAGTGCTTATTGGCCCTTAGGTGTCAAAGGGTATTGTATGAACCCCCTATAATTGCTATAGCCATTTTGTATGCCTTATTCCTAACTCAGACATTTGTAATGACTTCATCTCTGATCAATAAAGCTGACTCTAGTTAAGAACCTGCTGTTGATGCTGAGTTATTGGGATACCTGACACTGGGACGCTCCAACCTCTAGAGACCCCTAACTGGCCCTGGGAGGTGATTTCTATGGACTTTATAATGGACTTACCTCCTAGCAAGGGCAAGATGGTAATCTGGGTAGTAGTGGAATTATTCTCCAAACAGGCACACTTTATCTCCTTCAAACAGCTGCCCACAGCCAAAGCCCTTGCTAAAATGTTTATGCATCACATTGTAAAATTGCATTTGGTGCTGACTAAGATACTATCTGGGGGACCCAGTTCATTGCTAAATTCTGGAAGGAACTCATGCAAGTGTTAGGCATTGAAAGGGGCCTCAGCAGAGCCTACCACTCAGAGGCTGATGGCCAAAATGAATGGGTCAATCAGGTGGTAGAACAATTTCTTAGGTGCTTTACTATCAATAGGATGATTGGGTTGACTTGTTACCCTATGTGGAATACAGTTACAATAACTCTGTTCATAGTTCCACTGGACTATCCCCCTTCAAGGCTTTGCATGGCTATGAAGGGGCCCCTCTCCCTATGGTGGGAACACCTGTCCCCCCTTCAGGGGATCTTCAAGCTTGGTGGCAAGGCTTGATAGGTCACTGGGCTGAAATAAAAAAAAATAAAATAAAAAATGAGCAAGGCTAAGGCAGACTATAAGGCTCAGGCTGACAAGGGCAGGGTCCCAGAATGGAATGGATAGCCTGGGGATATGGTGTATCTATCTACCAAAAACCTGAAGGGTCTCCAGCCTCAATGGAAGTCAGGCTGGAGATACATTGGACCCTTCAGGGTGCCGCACAAAATCAATTATGTGACTGTTGAACTTGAATTGCCTAAAACCTTAAGGATATACATCCTATTTTTCATTTCAGTTTGCTCAAATGGGACCCAGGGCTGAATGCGTGGAGACATTAACCTCCAGCCCCTCCTCCACTGATGGTGAATGGTGAACCCTATCATGAGTTCATCCAAATATTGGACTCTAAAGTCAAATGTGGCCGTGTATTGTATCTTGTCCAATGGAGAGACTTTGATCCCTCTCACAATGAATGCTCCTAAACTGACTTGTGCATTTCATAAAATGTACCTGGGGAAGCCTGGTGGGGGGGTGTCTTTGGGGAGGCAGAATGTCAACTAAGCAGCTTCCACAGCTGGCCAGTGTGGTTGGTGGAGGATGGTATGTCTCTGTGATGCAATACTGATTTTTGTTTTTCCTGAAAAATTGAAGAGAGAAAAGGTTAATAAACAAGATTATTGAAGAAGGTAAAGAAATTGTGGATATGAATGGTTTAAAAAAGAGGGTTTTTTAAGTATTATGCAAAGTTATTTCAAAAAAAGAATATAGACTCTGAAAAAATTAAAAAATATTTGGACATGGTAGAAATTCCAAAGATTGGAATAAAAATTAAGGAAATGTTGAATGGTCCAACCCAAAAAGAAGTTTATAAGGCAATAAAAGATACAGCAGAGAACTCAGACCAAGCGTGATCCCCTGGAGAAGGAAATGGCAACCCACTCCAGTGTCTTTGCCACGAAAACCCCATGGACAGTAACAAAAGGCTAAAAGATATGATGCCGGAAGATGAGCCCCTCAGGTCGGAAGGTGTCCAATATGCTACTGGGGAAGAGCAGAGGGCAAGTACGAGTAACCCCAGAAAGAGTGAAGCGGCTGGGCCAAAGCCGAAAGGACGCTCAGTTGTGCATGTGTCTGATGGTGAAAGGAAAGTCCAATGCTGCAAAGAACAATACTGCATAGGAACCTGGAATGTAAGATCTATGAATCAAGGTAAGCTTGACATGGTCAAAAATGAGATGGCAAGAATGAACATCGACATCTTGGGAATCAGTGAACTAAAGTGGACAGGAATGGGCGAATTTAACTCAGAAGACCATTATATCTACTACTGGTGTGATCTGTCTTTTTTGTGGTGTGGCATGGTTGTGTAATTGGGTTTGTTTCTTTTGAAGGGGAAGTGATGTGTTGAGAGTGAAGACATATTTTACCTCAGAAAATACCAGGTCACATATGCAACTGACAGTTCCAACTGTCTTGCGGGGGGGGAGTTTGAGGAGCAGAGTGGAGTGGAGTCCAATCAGCTTTCATATGCAAATGACCTTGAAATGCTGGCCCAATCAGAGAAGACTCAGTCTGGGGCAGGTGATGCACTCTATTCTTGTTGCTGGAGGGGGCAGCAGTGGGAGGGCTTCTAGTGTCCTGGCCCCACTGCTGGACCTCCTGATGGCACCTGGTATATTTTGGCCGCTGTGTGACAGAGTGTTGGACTAGATGGGCCATTGGCCTGATTCAACATTGGCTTCTCTTATGTTCTTATGTTCTTATGAGTGGCCTAGGCTGCAGTGGGTGGGAGAGAACTCAGGCAACACAGCCAGTGGATAGAGACACCTTGTAACTGACACATCACGGAGCCAACTGATTTTGGCAGGCATAGAATGTTGCCAGACTAAATTGTAATTATGTATAAGGAGAGATTTGATTTTTAGGTCACCCTTCCATGCAAGCAGGGCTCAGGGTGACTTACAATAAAATTCAATATAACAACATACCACAGAATACAAGACTATAAAAATTACAAATTAAAACCTACAGTAAATAACAGTTGATGCATAAAAACAGTTAACTCAAGATGGCAGGAAATAATTAAACAGTAAAATTTTCACTGCCCCCCTGGGGGCTATGGGGGTGGGGTATGAGAGTGCCATACTTCATATTATACCATCGCTGTTGTTAATTGAATGCCTGGCAGAACATCTCTGCCTTGCAAGCCCTGTGGAAAGGTAATATGATAAGTATGACACTTAAAGGCAGCTTTCCAACAAATGATTCAGCTTTAATGGTAGTGATTCAACAGCTCAGAACAGATCAGAACAGACAACACAACACAGAGCAACAGGCTCTTATTTAAACAGTGCGGGCTAGCATAGTAATGCCCATATTCATGGTAACAACCAATAGCATTGCAGAGATAAAGTCCAATCAGTTTGCTTCCCTCCAGCACAATCCTTGTCTCCTGATTGGCCTGCTACGCAGAGTAGCCAATCAGGTATTACCATTCTGGATACCAGCCTGTCAATGGGGATGAAATCAAGCTCAGGATATAACATAATAGATCCCACAGGGCCCAGATGTTCTCTGGCAGAGCATTCCACCAGGCTAGCGCCAGGGCTGGAAAAGCCCTGGACCTGCTTGAGGACAGCCAGATCTCTCTCAGGCCAGGGGCTACCAAGAGGTTCTTACTTCTCAAGTGTAACAGAATTCACTGCCAATGGAAATACTAATGTCCATGAGTGTAAATGGTTTAAAAAGGGGACTAGACAGATTCTTGACGGAGAGATCCATCAATGGCTACTTGTCATGATGACTTAATGAAACCTCCATGTCCAGAAGAAGCAAACTTTTGAATGTTGGAGCTGTTGGCAGAGTTCATGCAAAAGAATCATAGAATCATAGAGTTGGAAGGTACCTCCAGGGTCATCTAGTCCAACCCCCTGCACAGTGCAGTAAATTCACAAATACTTCCCCCACACACACACACCCCAGTGACCATTGTTCCACGCCCAGAAGATGACAAAAAACCTCCAGGATCTCCAGCCAAACTGGTCTGGAGAAAAATTGCTGCCTGACCCCAAAGTGGAGATCACTAGACCAGCATTTCCCTGGGCATGTAAGAAAGGGCCACGAGAACTAAGCACTGGTGCAGCCTTTCCAGCCCTCCCTCTCACAATCTGCCAAAGTTCACAGAATCAGCATTGCTGTCAGATGGGGCCATCTAGCCTCTGTTTGAAAACCTCCAAATAAGGAGAGCCCACCACCTCCCGAGGAAGCTTGTTCCATTGAGGAACCGCTCTAATTGTCAGGAAGTGGAGCACTGACTGTTTAGAATGAATTGCTTGTCCTATACAACATGGGGAGGAAAAAGCAGATAAGGACTGTTCAGAGAAACATAAGTAGGTTTTATTTATTTATTTATTTATTTATTTCAATTTATAGTCTGCCCTCCCCATGACGGGCTCAGGGCAGCTAACAATCTGGGCACATGTACCAGTTATTAAACAATAAAACAAGGGCTTCCGGTCGGGGTAAGATGGCGATTTGACGCACCCTGTAATTACTCATGGTGGATGGCTGTCCTTTTCGACAGTTTGGGTGAACTTTGTGCCCAACACAGCTTTCCCCAGGCAGGGGGAAGACCAGGAAGCACTGAAGACCCAAGAGAGAGTTGAGATTTGCGAGAGATAAGCCTCGGAGACTTGTTTCTCACTTTGATCCCCTCCCTCAAAGCGGGCGTTGCGATCATCACTAGAGGATTTAGCTGGGCTGGGAATCCAGCTTAAAACCGCCACCCCCCGATTTATTGAGACAAGAAGAAAGAACATAAAAGAAGAAGCATTGTGTACACCCTAGAAGAAGCAGCAAAGGTAACAAAAACCGATTTGCTTACTGGGATCAGTAAGGAACGATTGGCAAAATCATCCGGAGAAGTACTTACAGCAAAATAACAGTAACTGTGTATTTTCCCATGTAAAAAGTCAAATTTTAGAGCTAAAAGAGCCAAAAAGGACAGCTTGTTTACCATGCCTGCGGCTTGTAGAAAGATAAGGGGCTGGAAACTACATACTTCAACACGAGACTTTCTAGCTGGGCGGCCCCGATCAGTGGTGACAACTGAAGGCAGAGGAGACAAGAGGATTGTAATAGATGGGCCCAAGGAGGACTACACTGAAAAAGGAAGGAACAACCCAGAAACGTAAGGAGGACAAGAGAAGCAGATGGACAGGAAGAAGCAACAGGAAGTAGTGGACTCTGACCTTATACCATAGAGAAAAGACACCTGCAATTTTGAGAAGATCAAAAATTTTAAAACTTTAAATTAAAATTACCAAGTAATTAACAAGTTTGGTGAGGCGAAAAGTAGGAGATTTGGCTAAGTGTACAAAGGACTAAAGAATAAGGATACTGAAGTTAAGTTCTACAAGCCTCAATATCCAAATAAAATTATAGCAAATAAGGCTTGTTAAGCCACCGGATTGAAATACCCAAAACGAATCTAAGGCCAAGGCAGAGAGTGGGCTTGTGGTCCTCACCAGGGATGACTTCGAAAAAAGATTGGCAATTAGCAATGGAGGCGATGGAAAAAAGAAAGATGGAGGTGATACAAGGGTTGGGGAAACAAATGGAGAAAATGCCCCCCTGCAGGGTGATCTTCCGCTCACCTTCATAAGGCTGCCCTGTAGACTTGGCCTGTCCCGGCAGGAGCAACATCAGGGTAACTGATTATTCATCAAGCTCAGGAGACTGCTTTTGGGTTCCTAGGTCCATTATCGTTCCCAGCGGGGGATTTTGAGTGGTGTCCCCAGCGCAATGACATCATGTTGGGGACACACACACCCTGGTCCAGACCCCACCCCCAGGAACTATCGCAGGCAGCCACCCCTCTCCCTAGCATCCTGCAAAAAAACAACAACTCAGCATTGGGGGAGAATGATGCCCCAATAGGCCAAAACAGAACATGTTCTTGTACACACCGTGCAGACCGCTGACATGCAATGATCTAGGGATCAAACAATGACATCATAATTCTCTGACTCTTGCTTGTAGGATCATGCCTGAGAGGAGAGAATGAAGATTCCCAGTCACTTCCCACAATTAGAAAAGACACCTTTAGACATTTATCTGCTAGTCTGACATATTTATTGCTTTACAACTGTTGACCTTATATCCTTAGCTTGTTATTTAGTTTCACTTTGAATATCTTAAAGCATCTGCATCATGTTACATTTTAATCTGCTGTTCAGCCTATATTTATAAGTTTGAAATCTAGCTTCCTTTCCAATGTATTTGACAAATTGTACATCTATCCTCAGGGGATAGAGATGGATTAGGGGAAGGTGAAAGCCATGTTGGGGTGGGAGGCTCCTAAAACCTGACGGCAGCTCCAGCTTCTTAGGATTTGCCCATTTTTATAGAAATTTCCTGCCAAATTTTGCCCGAGTGAGCCTATCCCTAACTGACTTCCTGAAAACCAAAGTGAAGGGACCAGATTCTGCCAAACCGGGAGTCAAACTGGTGTGGACCCCTGAATGCCAAAAAGCATTCGAGGAGTTAAAGGCTTTGTTTACAACCAAACCAGTGCTAGCGCATCCCGATGAAACAAAGAAATTTCTGGTCCAGGTCAACGCTTTGGATGTCGCTATGGGGGGGTGGGGGCAATCTTGCAAGAAGGAGCAGACGGCAAGCACCATCCCCTGGCATATGTGTCCCATAAATTTAATGACACAGAACAGAACTGGTTGGTTTGGGATAAGGAGGCTGGAGCAATCCAACTAGCACTATCCATGTGGAGGCCCTGGTTGGAGGGGGTGCGAGTACCCTTTGAGGTTTGGACTGATCATAAAAACCTCATATTGGGGGTAATGCTTCACACCCCTTGCAACCTAAATGCTAAACAGCTTCAGTGGACCTGCTTGCTGTTGACCCTGGGGATCGGTGGACTCTGTATATCTGTCTACTAAAAACTTGAAACTCTCTCAAACCTGTCAGAAACTGGCATGGAAATACTGTTGTATGTTAATCTCCAGTAGCTAGATCATTAGGATCTAGGATGACAGCTACCTGTCAGCTAGTGTCAGCTGATGTACTCAGAGGACAAGTCCCAACTTGTTCTGCCTGGCACTGAACAGTGTGCAGTCACTGTGACTCAGCAGTTCACTGATTGGTGGAGGTTTGTATATATGTCTTTGTACTACTGCCATATTTTTTTCCTTCTGTATATCGGATGCCTGGCGTAGCACTTTGCTTGTGAATACTATGAATAAAACTCTTGTATATAGTGTACCACTGGACTGCCTTTGTGTGGTTACTATAAGAGGGTCCTCTGCTGGATCTGCAGTGCAAACAGGTGAGAGACTGGTGGCTGGGAAGTCCTAGTAAAGGTTTGGGGGCTTGAACCGTTAAGACACGCACCCCGCAACAAATACATAGGGCCATTTCAGTCTTCAAAAGGCCCTATGTATTTCCATGCCAGTTTCTGACAGGTTTGAGAGAGTTTCAAGTTTTTAGTAGACAAATATACAGAGTCTCCAGGTTGCAAATCCTACTCCTCCACCCTTTTCTTGTCAGCCTGGTGTTTGTAAGCTGCCTTGGCAGCTAGTGTTTCACATAGTTCTGGCCATGACTTTCTCAGTATTTCACACCAATCTGCTGCTTCGGATGTCACTGGGAGGGGGGCGATCTTGCAAGAAGGAGCAGATGGCAAGCTCCATCCCCTAGCATATGTGTTCCGTAAATTGACAGCAAAGTGGCCCCGATCCCCACATTTCAGGCATACTGCAGGTCAGGTTCTCCCTTCCCTGGGAGTCAATCTACCAAGACTCACAGCCCCTAATGTTGCCTTTGCAAGAGCTGAAGTCTGGCACTCTTCCTTCACTCTTGTACATTCAGCCATTGGTGTGCCCTGTGTCTGGGACACTCAGGAGAACTAGGTGGGGATTCTGGGGGTGCTGAGCCAGGCTCTGGATCAGTCTCTCCCTTTAGCTGCACCTCCTGTGCAGCTGCTGGGGCCTCTTCTCTCTCAGGTGCTGTTGAGGGTCCCTCTTCTTCTTGGCTCACTCCAGAGGAGGCTGGGTGGCTCCATGCCTCTTCCTCATCTGAGGAGTAGTCAGCCTCAGCAGAGCCAGGATCCACAACACATGATTTGGCTCTCATTCTGACTATCCTGGTAATGTCCCTGGACTGGACTTGACTTCTGCCTCTTAGCCCAAGCCCAGCCCATGACATATGCACTGCACAGGCATTTTTATTTAGTTCCTATGATTATTAAATAGAAAAGAATTATATATACATTGCTACATAGAAGCACATCACTTCCAAGAAATGAACTTTTTGAGAAAGGCACTCAAAAGTTAACAGATATTAAACAACCCAGTAGAGCATTAGAAAATCTTATTACACAATATGGGAGTGTTTCTGGGTAAATTGAATTCAGATAAATCAGAGATTATTTGTCTTAATATAAATCTAAATGAGTGTAAAAAAGATAATCGGATTTGGGATTTGAAGTTGTCAGATCAAATTAGGTATCTTGGTACCAGGTTAAATAAGAATAACAATAGTCTTTTAAAAATCAATTGTGATCCAGTGCTGGCTGAAATAAAAAAACAGCTTCATATTTGGGAAAATTTAATTATGTCCCTTCTTAGATGTGATAAAAATTATAATTCTCCCTAAACTAAATTTTCTATTTGGTAAACTCCTGGCTGAATTTCCAGTAAAGATGTTAAGAGAGTGGCAATCATTATTAAATACTTTTATCTTTAATAAAAAGAAACCTAGAATATAATGTGATAATATGTATGATAAAAAATTAAGTGGTGGCTTAGAGATCCCCATCCTAAAAATTATATTACCAAGCTACCAGGTTAAATTGTCTGAAAGACTAGTTCTCAGATACTGTTGACAATAGAGAACAATCCTTTGTAAGAGTACCTCTGGAGAGTTGGCCTTGGGTGAGAAAAGAAAATAGGAAGAAGTATTATAATAATGATAACACCATCATAAATGCTATACTTAGCATATGGGATCAAGTTAAAAAAACAAATTGTCACCTAAATTCTCTCCCTTAGCTTCCAGTATTAGGGGCATGATTGATGAGACAGGTTCGGAATTTTCCCCTTTAAGAAGATGGGAATTTTCAGGATATGGTAATTCAAATATGTTTCTTCTTGGAAGCATTAATTTTTCAGGATATGGTACTTATAGATAATTGATAACTAAGTACAAAATATGATGGTGCCCAACATTTTAGTATTTGAATATCTCCCAGTCAGAGGTTACCTTTGCAAACTGATAACAAAAAGAAATGCTATCTTGTGACCTACAACAGAGTTTGAGAAACTATTTTAGCTGATGGCAAATGTTTTATTTCAAGGATGTATTCTTGTTTATTGAAAATCTTACATAAACCTGATCAATATTTTTGCTGTAGGTGGCATAAAAGTGAAGGTAATATTCTGGATGATTTGTTCCCTCTAATCTGAGTTAGTTTGAGCTAGCTCACAGTTTGTTTGTTTTTAATAACATTTTATTTTTAACTAAGAAGAGGCTGAAGTGGACCAGTTCTATGAAGACCTACAACACCTCATAGAACTAACACCAAAAAATGATGTCCTCCTCATCATAGGGGACTGGAATGCTAAAGTAGGAAATCAAAAGGTAACCAGAATAACAGACAAGTTTGGCCTTGGAGAACAAAATGAAGCAGGGCAAAGGCTAACAGAGTTTTGTCAAGAGAACACGCTGGTCATAGTGAACACCCTTTTCCAACAACCTAAGAGGTGACTCTACACATGGACATCACCAGATGGACAACACCGAAATCAGATTATATATACTATATAATTTGCAGTCAAAGAAGGAGAAGCTCTATCCAGTCAGTAAAAACAAGACCTGGAGCTGGCTGTGGCTCAGATCATGAGCTACTCATTGCAAAATTCAGAATTAAACTGAAGAAAGTTGGGAAAACCACTATGCCATTCAGGTTTGACCTAGATCGCATCCCAGATGAATGTACAGTAGAGGTAAAGAACAGGTTTAAGGGACTAGATTTGATAGACAGAGTGCCTGAAGAACTATGGATGGAGGTTCGTGACATTGTACAGGAGGCAGCAATCACCGCCATCCCAAAGAAAAAGAAATGCAAGAAAGTGAAGTGGCTGTCTGATGAGGCTTTACAAATAGCAGAGGAAAGAAGGAAAGCGAAAGGCAAAGATGAAAAGGAAAGATTTCCCCAACTGAATGCAGATTTCCAAATAACAGCAAGGAGAGATAAGGAGGCTTTCCTGAATGAACAATGCAAAGTAATAGAGGAAAACAATAGAATAGGAAGGACTAGAGATCTCTTCAAGAAAATTGGAGAAATCAAGGGAACGTTCCATGCAAAACTGGCCATGATAAAGGACAAAAATGGTAGGGACCTAATAGAAGCAGAAGAGATTAGGAAAAGATGGTAAGAATACACAGAAGAACTATACAAGAAGGACCTCAGTGTCCCTGACAACCACAATGGTATAATCACTGACCTCGAGCCAGACATCCTGGAATGCGAAGTTAAATGGGCCTTAGAAAGCATTACTAACAACAAAGCTAGTGGAGGTGATGGTATCCCAGCTGAGCTATTCAAAGTCTAAAAGAAGATGCTGTTAAAGTGCTGCACTGAATTTGCCAACAAATTTGGAAAACACAACAGTGGCCACAGGACTGGAAAAGGTCAGTATACATTCCATTCCCAAAGAAGGGCAATGCCAAGGAATGTTCAAACTATCACGCAATTGCACTCATTTCACATGCTAGCAAGGTCATGCTCAAGATCCTACAAGCTAGGCTCCAACAGTACGTGGATAGAGGACTGCCAGAAGTACAAGCTGGATTTCAAAGAGGTAGAGGAACTAGAGATCAAATTGCCAACATTCGCTGGATTATGGAGAAAGCAAGGGAGTACCAGAAACACATCTACTTCTGCTTCATTGACTATGCTAAAGCCTTTGATTGTGTGGTTCACAATAAACTATGGCAGGTTCTTAAAGAGATGGAAGTACCAGACCACCTCACATGTCTCCTGAGAAACCTGTATAAGGGTCAGGAAGCAACAGTTAGAACCAGATATGGAACAACTGATTGGTTTAGCATAGGAAAAGGAGTACGACAAGGATGTATATTGTCACCTTGCTTATTTAATTTATATGCAGAGTACATCATGCGAAATGCTGGCCTGGATGAATCACAAGCTGGAGTTAAGATTGCTGGGGAAAAGTTCAATAACCTCAGATATGCAGACGATACCACTCTGATGGCAGAAAGTGAAGAGGACCTAAAGAGCCTCTTGCTCAAGATGAAAGAGGAGAGCGCAAAAGGGGGCTTGAAGCTCAACATCAAAAAAACTAAGATCATGGCATCCAGCCCCATCACTCCTTGGCAAATAGAAGGGGAAGTTGTAGAAGTTGTGACAGACTTCACATTCCTGGGATCCCAGATCACTGCAGATGGTGACTGCAGCCATGAAATTAAAAGACGCCTGCTCCTTGGGAGGAAAGCAATGGCAAAACTAAACAGCATGATAAAAAGCAGAGACATCACCCTGCTAAGAAATGTCCGCATGGTCAAAGCAATGGTATTCCCAGTAGTAATGTATGGCTGCGAAAGTTGGACTATAAGGAAGGCCGAGCGCCGAAGAATAGATTCTTTCTAACTATGGTGCTGGAGAAGACTCTTGAGAGTCTCTTGGTCTGCAAGGAGATTAAATCATTCAGTCCTAAAAGAAATCAACCCTGACTGTTCCCTGGAAGGCCAGATCCTGAAGTTGAAGCTCAAATATTTTGGCCACCAAATGAGAAGGGAGCACTCACTGGAGAAAACCCTGATGCTGGGAAAGATTGAAAGTCAAAGAAGAAGGGGACGGCAAAGGATGAGATGGTTAGACAGTGTCATCGATGCAACGAACATGAAATTGAGCTAACTTCAGTGGACAGCGGAAGACAGGAGGGCCTGGCGTGATCTGGTCCATGGGGTCATGAAGAGTCGGACTCGACTGTGCGACTGAACAACAACAACAAAGACAAACAAACATACAGAAATCGGGGGGGGGCATTTCATCATTAAAATATCTAAATATCTCATACAATGTCTAAATATCTATTTTCTATATTCCACCTTTTTTTTATGCATATTCCTTTGCAATTAATTTAAAATAAGGTTCCTTTTTCTTTCAAATTGATTATATGTCAGTCTAATTTATAAGATCTTAAAAAATTGTATAGCCTCTCTTGTCCAAAAGGTGCTGACCTTCTTCTCTTGAAAATGAGTGTAGACTCAAATATCCAGCAAGTTTCAACCATTTTTGTAGAATTTCATCCTCTTCTTCATTCTCTGGTTTCTCCTCTTAAGTTTTAAAACCTTAATTCTGTGTCTTTTCCCCTTCTGAAGTTAAGAAAAATAACTTCTGGATGTAGCCCTCTATATTAAATTCTTTGGATGTCTTGAGGATCCATATATTCTTTATTTTCCTCTCTCTGAAGGGAAATTTCATTTTCTGCTGTAAGGATTTCACCTCTTTTCATTCTTTCATATAGTCTCACATTCAGTTCTCCAAGCGTTTTGTTTCTTTTTGTATACGTTGAGTTCATTCTGTAGTCCATGTTATTTTGCTTGCACACTTCATCTGTAATTTCTGTATCCATATCTCTTACAAAGATGTATATCCTGTCAGTTTGCTCTTTCAGCTGGCTGATCTTCTGCTGTAGGAATAAGTCTAGCTTAGATTGCAGAAAGTCCAGAGCCGTTTTCACAGCTTTTTCTACTATTGGAGTGATTGTTTCTTGTAAAAAAAGTTGGAGATCTGTAACCATTGGTGTTAAAACATTTTTCCTTGTTCTACTCCAGCCATTTTAAAATATTGAGTTAAAAACAGAGAATCTCTCCAGTTCTTTGTCAATTAAATCTCTACAATCAGAAAGCTTTCTATCTTTACCTATTATATTAAAAACAAGAAGGTTTCCAAGGCAAGACAGTCAATCTTATAATTTAGTTGTAATACAGACATCAGTTGTTTACAAGAACCTCAGAACATAATATACTTCACAATTTTCAACAAACCGTGAAAGTATACACAATGAGTTATAAGGAAATGATGTAGTGAAAGTTAAAAGTATATGCTTAATAGTTCATTAATTCTTCCTTCTTTCTTCTTGATTTTAGTTTATGGTCCAGATAATAATATGTAGATATTTATAATCCAAATTAAATGTCTTTTAATGAATCCTTATGGCTCAGTTATAATTCCAGGGAAGATAGGTTTCTATTTCAATAGTATAGAATCTTATTTTTATTACAGTATTCCAAAGATTTATAATCTACAATATGATTTTGTAACCCAAAGTATAATGATATCACATTTATAAATCTGTATCACAGTTTTCTTCAGACATCAACCCTCTCTTCTCTAGCCCAATAAATTTATTTAAAAAGATCCTTTCTCTTTTTTTCTTCGCCGCTTTAGAGAAGTAGAGAGAGGGGAGGGAAGATTCCTCACCCCTCTTTCCCCCTTACCAGGGATCATTGGGGTCTGGAGCAAGCCTGAGCAGTGCTCCAGCAGCCCAGGAATGGGCACAAATGGCAATGGTGGCCAGCCCCACCCCAGCTCCCCACCCCCAACTCCTTCTTTCTAGAGTCTGCAGTGCGATCTTTCCATTGTATTCTATGGCCCCATAGAATACAATGGAAAGATTGCACCACCGCTGCAGCGCGACTCCAGAGAGAAGGAGTTTAAACTTTAAACCCCTTCTCTCTTTGCTTCCCCCTACACCTTACGGTAACCCAAATAGCTACAGACAATAAATGGGGGGGGGGAAGAGAGGGGATGGAACGTCTTACATGGTGAAACAATTGATCATGAAAAGCAAGTGTTGCTCACTCTTGGAGGGGGTCACACACCCGGTACCGAACGCCAGTGGGCAGGCGCAGAATGGCTTTTAAAAAGAGCTCCTTTTAGCATAGGTAATTTCCCCATCCCTGGAAGAAAGATAGAAACTTCTTGTGCTTGAAACCGCCCTTTCTGCAGCTGGCAGATGCTGAACTTTTAATATTTTTGTGTGCGCTTGAAAGGGCTTTTTTGGAGGGAATAATGCAGAGTGCTATTGGGGGGGCATGGAATAAGCAGTCGGCTTCATCTTCAGCAGTTGCATTATGGAAAAAAATGAAACCCCAAAGTTGGGAACAATTTTTTCCAGATGTGCTTCTGAGCTTCCTTGGCTGGCTCGAAATTCTCAACTGCAGGGTGTCTCCCTCCCATCTGACTAAGCTCTGGCTGTCCCCTTCCTTTATTCTTGGTAGCAGTTGTGTTCTTCTGACAGAATTAAATGGGGGGGAAGTGACCCTTGTCCGTTGCCAAGCGAACAAGCGAAAGGGAACTGGCAGCCACCGGGGCAGTGAGCTTTTGTGGACTAGTGCCTGCTCTGTGCCCTTTTCTAAAAGGCCAAGGGAGAGAGTTTGTGCAAAGATTTCTCTCCCAGTAAAAACACCCGGAGCTGCGTGTGGTAAAACAAGGAACTGAGTTGCAAATTCTAATTAGCAAGTAAATCAGGCCCAAATAATTTCTGAGCCAAAGCAACCCAGTAGTCGGAGCTGCCCTGAGCCCTGCTTGCAGGGAAAGGAGCGGGATATAAGCCAAATGAATAAATAAATGAATAAATGCATCTGAAATTTGCAGTTGCAGGCATTTGAAAACCTGCATCAGCTCCACTCCAAATGATTCCTGAGCCACACTGAGGGACTTAAGCTGAAAGCCTGTTGATGAAAAGTAGCAGAACCTTCTTTCTCCAAGGTCAAAAGGATCGTGCCTGGTAAGGGAGAGGGGTTTTGGGATCACAGAGCCACCACCAAAACGGGCCCTGTATGTTTCACCATTTAACCGCCTGTCTCTTGAAAAACCTTGAATAAAACTTTTCTGGTCTTTAAGGTGCCATTGGACTTGAATGGCTAGTAGCTACTGATAGACTTATCCTTCATGAATTTATCTAATCCCCCTTTAAAGCAGTTTATTCCTGTGGCTATCACTACATCCTCTGGCAACGAATTCCAAATTGCTCTCTGTATAAAGCAGCATTTCCTTTTGTCTATCCTGAACCTACTGCCCATCAGCTTCCTTGGATGCTCTTGAGGTCTAGTCTTTCCTTCCTCCCTCCCTCCCTCCCTCCCTTCTGTCTCTCTCTCTCTTTCTTTCTCAAAGTTAGAACAAAACAGAAAAGAGGGTAGGTTCGCCAGCTCTCAGTTGGGAAATACCTGGAGATATTTGGAGTCGATTTACTTCCAGTGATGTCTGGGGGTGTGGCATATGCAAATAAGTCATGCTAATGAGCTATGCTAATGAGCTCCTGGACCTCTTTTTCTACGAAATGACCCCTGCCCCTTACAAATGATTTAAAGGGCTGATCAGTGGGAAAGTTCCTAGTAATGTTGCAATTAAGGTTACTCATGGTGATTTATCTTCTGGTATTGTTTTGTCGAGATGTTCTGTTCCCCCTCCCCCAGGAGTCATGACTTCACGTCCATGGCTGCCATGGACACTCTCACTGAGATCTTGCTGGAGGCAGTCTTGGACTTCCATCCGCTTTCTGCCACTCACCGGGAGTCCGAGTCAAGCCCCTTGCCATGAGCTCCTCTCTGGAGAGCTCAATGGAGTTCAGGAGCCCCTAAACTCCTCTCAAGGATCCAGTGATCTGGTGGCTTCATGGGAACAAGTTCCAGAGCCAACCATTCTTGTTGCGCCAAAAACTGGAAACACTGAGGTACCTCACAGTTTTTTGTCTCCAGCTCACAAATCTTTGTCTTAGCTCAGGAAGGATGGCTTCGGAGCAAACTGATTTATACAGTAGCCAAATTGCTTGCTCACAACTTTAATGCCAGTAGCTCACAAAGTAGAATTTATCCTCACAAGACTCCTTCACCTAGAGATTGACAACAATGGTTCCCCAGGAGGAAATGGCTGGTTTGGAGGGTGGAATCTATGGCATTGCACCTGTCTGAGGTCCCATCCATCCTTGAACCCCACCCTCTCCAGGCCCCACCTCTCATATCTCCAGGAATTTCCCAACCTGAAGTTGGCAACCCTATCTCCTTCCCAGCCAAGCATCAACCTACCTTTATCTGCCCCTCTGACTTTAGCTTTCCATCTCCTCTCCTCTCCCTGCAGCCTCTACCTAGGAAGAGTACATATTTCTCCACAGTGGGGACTAAAGCAGTTCACATCATTCTCCTCTCCCCCTTTTGATCTGAACAATAATCCTGTGAGGTAGGCTAGGCTGAAAGTCTGTGACTGGTCTGAAATCGTCCACTCAGCTGAGATGGACCCAAGGGACTATCTTCCCCCATATGTACCCCAGTGAGCACTGCGTCCAGGGTCACAAAACTGATTGTTCCTCCCAGGTCCTAAAGACATCAGGCTGGCAACAACCAGGGCCAGGGCATTCTCAGTGGCATCTCCGTACTGGTGGAACGAGCTCCCAGAAGAGATCAAGGCCCTGTGGGATCTTTTACAGTTCTGCAGGGCCTGCAAGATGGAGCTCATCCACCAGGCCTTCGACTAAGGAGCCGCCACCAGCACCACCACCACTAACAATATCATCACGAAAGAGGTGTCCGACTCAACCATTACAGCCTGTGCCAGTCGATAAAGATGGAGAACTGAGGGAAAGTAACCGTTACCACCATCTCTAATGTATTAGCTTACAACCAGCCAGCACTTTATGTTTGATTTGTTTTTAGACGGTTTTAGCTATGTGACAACTGTTTTATGTTATGTTTGTAAGCTGCCCTGAGCCTGCTTCAGCAGGGAGGGAGGGAGGGGTATAAATCAAATAAAGAAAGAAATAAACCTGAGTCTGGCAGACTCTCCTCTGAAGGCTCTTGGACTGAGGAGCCATGGAGGGACTATTTACCATTATTTACCCAAAATACTGAAGGAGGCAGGGGCCCCCCCCCCCCCATGCCTCAGTGCAGATCCCAATTTCTCCCCTACTGTGCTTGTATGCAGGAGTTGCTGCTGGGGACACACAGCTGATAGAACCTATGGCCAACTTGTGTAAAATGTCATTTGGTCCTAAATGGCCTAACCTTTTTTAAAATGTTGGGGTGATTGGTTGGCATCAGCTGGTGGGAAGAGTTTAGCTGGTCCCACAAAATGCCAGGTTGGCTCCACAAAAACAGACAAAGGGTATGGAACCCTCAGCCTGTTTTGGTATCATACGTCAAGGGAGGGGTGGGGATGGGGAGACTGAAATCTATGCTAAGAGTAGGGGAACAGTCTTAGTCAAGCTTCCACTTCCTTGCAGCCATTTCTAGGAAATAAATGCTGAGTTTATGTTGCTTGTAACTCCAGGGTTAGCTGGTATTTCTTTTTTCTTTACTGGTAACCGGCAATATATCTGGCTGTGTTTTGATTATGTATGTATATATGTATTTGGATTTATATCCTGCCCTTCCCTTAACAGGCTCAGGGTGGGTTCCAACAGTATAAATATAATACAACAATGTAAGATATAATACAATTAAAACCACATTAAAGTACAATATAAAATAAGATAACTCATATATGCTATACAACTCTAGTAAAAAGCCAGATATCTCAGTGGTTGATAGTACTAGAAATTAAATTTCCCAGAGATCTATAAAATTTGAGATCTCAGACCCAGGCTACAAATGGGGGCCAACCCGAGGAGGGGGACACCTGCTGCCTCGACTGAAAGCCCGGTGGAAGAGCTCTATCTTGCAGGCCCTGTGGAATTGTATTAAATCCTGCAGGGCCCTGATCTCACATGGGAGTTCATTCCACCAGGCAGGGGGCAGGGCCGAAAAAGCTTTGACCCTGGTCGAGGCAAGTCAGACATCCCTGGGGCCAGAGACCATCAGAAGATGTTGCTTGGTGGACCTTAGTGCTCTACAGGGTTCATATGGGGAGAGGCGGTATTGAAGGTATGCTGCCCCTGGCTTCATAGGGTTTTGAAGGTAAGTACCAACACCTTGAAACGGATCCAGAATTTGATAGGCAGCCAGTGCAGGTCGTGCAGCAACAGGTGGATGTGTGCCTGCACAGGCATTGCCATCAAAACCTGTACTGCTGCATTCTGCACTAGCTGCAACTTCTGGAGCAAAGTCAAGGGTAGCCCCATGTAGAGAGAGTTACAATAATCCATTCTGGAAGTGGCCATTGCATGGATCACTGTAGTTAAGTCCTGGGAGGTGAGGTATGGGGCCAGTTGCCTGATCTGCCTCAGATGGAAAAAGGCAGACCTGGCAGTGGCAGTGATCTGGACCTCCATAGAGAGGGAGGCATCCAGGAATACCCCCAAGCTCTTTACCCTTGATATCAGGACCAATGGAGCCCCATCAAAGGCTGGGAGCCTAATCCCCTGTCCCAGTCCCCCACAACTCAGGTACAGAACCTCCATCTTAGATGGATTTTAGCTTCAGTCTGCTCTGATGCAGCCATCCAGCCATGGCCCGTAACATCTCCTCCAGATCTCCTGGGACCGTTTCCGGCTGGCTGTCCATCTTCAATTTGGCTGATATTAGGATTTATGCTTAGTTATTAAAGTGCTTTTTTCTTAAAGACCCTTGGTGTGCTTTGGCTGCATTTAACTTTCATCCAAGTTGCCTATTTGCTTTACCGTACAGGAATACCAAGATACCAACTCTGATGGCCGGCTCGGGAGAGAGCTGAGGGGGAAAGTGAAGAAGAAAAAGAGAAGAGATTGGATTTATACCCTGCCCTTCACTGCCCATAGGAGTCTCAGAGCGGCTCACAAACTCCTTTCCCTTCCCCTCCCCACAACAGACACCCTGTGAGGTAGGTGGGGCTGAGAGAACTTCTGACAGAAACAGCTCTTTTTCAAGAACAGCTGTGCCAGAGCTTGTGACTGACCCAAGGTCACGTCAACAGGTGCGAGTGGAGGAGTGGGGAATCAAACCCGGTTCTCCCAGATAACCTAACCTAACCACTACACCAAACTGGCTGTGTTTCTTGAAAGGAGTGAAACACCCCAAAATCCATGTAATTCTGGACCCTCTTGGTTGCTCATGAGGGACAGCCTGGGGGGGGGTGAATACCTGTCAACAGGAACAGGTGATTGTTGGCAAAATGGCTTCCCCTAGCCCAGCTGAGCAGTGCAATAGCACACAAAGCAGAGAGCATGGCTTGTTCCTGCCTCTGAGTAGAAAGATTCTTTACCTCACTAAGACAAACCTGTCCTTCATGAGCTTGGATATGACTTAATACAATTTTGTATCTGCTTCAGTCCTCAATAAATGATCTAATTGTTCTTGCAGTAATGGTTTCAAGATAATGTACATGATATAATTTATTCTTAATGTTTCAACTTTTTAATAAAACAAAGTTTGAATCTAGTGGCACCTTTAAGACCCACAAAGTTTAATTCTGTTTATAAGCTTTTGTGGGTATAAGCTTTCAAAGTGTGCACGTGTAACCTATGCAGTTTTGTAGCAGGCACACCTGCTTTTGCCAATAGGTGGTGTGGCAATTAACTCCCTTTCCCCCCTCCTATACTTAGTTCATGGAGCATGCTCAGTGCTTGTAGTCTTCCCTAAAGGAGGCTGGGTATTCCCAGCAGCCAGCAGTTCAGCCTGGCCCAGGAAGAGGCAACATCATCAGAAGGTTGGGGAGAGGCCTGCATAGATTTTGCTGTGTTAAGGCCTGCCTTGAATTATTTCAGGTAAATGCTGGATTCAACTGAGAAGAGCTGCAGCCTCCCAAGTACAGCCTGGAAACCTCATATGCTGTTCCAGTATCTGTGAACTTTAACCTGGACCTACAATATATGCATTATCTATGTGCTTAGGGTTTTTTTTATTTCTGTTCTGTGCATCTTTGTGGATGCTGAAGATATCTATAACCAGTAATATCCTGAAGATCCATTGCTATGAAGTAATAGCAACCAACCAGGAATGAATGAAGATTTATATGAAAACCTCCATGCTTTGTTTATATAAAGAGTTTATTTTAAATGTTAAAGTACATTGGTTGTATTGCCTCTCTTATGTCTGTGTTTAAGTATATGTGTAGTTGCGGCAGTTACATGTTCTTAATAACCATAGGTGGGAGTTCCGCTGTCAAAACTGACTGAACCTGCCCACTCTCCCTGCAAATATTAGGACCTTAGTGGGTTACACATGCACACGAACATCTGACCAAGCTGTGTGGTGGCTACTGATGGGGTCAGGCTGGCCTCAGTTGAGCAGTAACCACAGCTGGGCCACATGGTATGAGTAATGAGCCTCCAGAGGTTGCCACCAGCCTGTCCTGTCCCCGATGAATCCTCCTCAATTAACCGACACTACAGCGTAGGGAGACAGGACTCTTTCCAGGGCTGATTTGGCATTCAAGTCCACCACTGCCCTTAGTTTTGCTTTACAGAAACCAAGGCTTGGAAGAATCAGCAATATTGTTGCAGTTGCCTAGCAACCTCTCAAATGCCAACTGAAAGCTCTGTTAGATATGAGGGAGGGGTCTTCTATTTTTTACTCCATTTTAGAATACAAAAAAAGCAGCAGACTCACAAAGACTTATAGGGGGCTTCTCATTTCCTTCTCTGACATTATTTCCTCTTTCTTTTCCCTGGAAGCCTCCATCACCTTTTTTCTTTTCCTACTTCCTTCTCTCCTTCCCAGCCTACCAGCCATCCTACTTTTATATGCCCTCCTGTTTTTGGCTTTTCCTCCTTCCCTAACCCTGGCAGCCACTCCCCAACAAAAGTCTGGCTGAACTGTGCAGTTCTAGCCACTGGGCCAGGTCAGTTGTGTGGTGCTGGCAGCCTGGCTGGGCCCAATTGTGCAATGATGCTGGCCAGGTACAGTTGTGAGGTGCTGGCCAGGCTGAGCCCAGTTCTGTGAGTAGTGAATCTGCTGTGACTGCTGTTAAGCCTCTCCATAGTGATTTCTCTTCCTGCAGGAGACATGGCAGCTGTTGGCCACAGGATCTTTGCAGGCCTGTTTTAGCCTTCAAATACTTCCTACCAGAACTGTGCATTACATAAACCAGGACTTCAAATCAGCAACATTGTTGTGGTTGCCTAGCAACCTAAGATTAAGCTTTCTGGTTTTTCTGCAAATTTGGGACTTCCTTCAGGTTTGTAGAGAAATCCCACCTATGTGCCCTGAGCTTCTTTCTGCAGATCTATTGATTAACACTATGGTCCAGTCTGAATTAGATATGTGACAGAATTGTAGCCTATTTCAGTGTTCATCAAACTGCTTTTACTGCGTTGTCTTGTATCTTTGTAAACAACCTTTGCATTTCATGCCTTAGATTGGCCTTCTTTTTTGCGTACATGTTCATCTGCATTTTTTTGCAATAATTTAATCATAGTCCTACTAAATTATTTACAGGATATTTTATGCTGTCTAATTGAATTGTTTTGTAATCTACCTTCAGTTGCAGTGAGAAAGGCAAGCTACAAAGGTGAACAAAAACTCTAATTTGGAATTTCTGACACTTCTACCTTGAATTGGCATCCAAAGTAAACCGAATGAAAGAAACTTTTTCAGCAAAGAATTTTGAAAAAAAGTCACAATAAGCAACCAAATTATCTTATTCCAAGGAAGGAAGAAAAGTAGATATTGGTTATAATCCTGCACCACTGTGAAATTTTTGCTGGATGAGATTCTGCCAGTTCAGTGGTGGTAGGGAAGAAACCTCTCTTTGCCAAAATCATTACTACTTCAGCAACCTTGCAAATTAGCTCTAGGTCATACTGTGTCTTGACTTAACACCAGAGATAATCTAGTTCTTTGCCTTTCAGAGATATAAGTTGTGAACCTTTCCCCTTATATCTCCACTAAGAGAAGGGCTAGATAATTTTAAAAAAAATGAGAGCTGGGAGTTTTGAGATGCTTTAGATCACTTTGTTGAAACAGTAGCACACATTAACACAAGAGCAATTTTTTTAAAGTCTGGGAAAAGCCAGAGAGTGTGGCTTTTAAACAGTTACTTGCTATTGAGGTAGGGGAAGACTTAAGCCTCTGCCTCCCTCTGTAGAACAGGCAGGCTGCCTATTGCCAGGCCATGAGGGAGGGAGCTTGTGTATGTACTGCTATCCACCTCAGTCTTTTCAACCCTACCAGCTGCTAATGTGTGCATTTGCTTCTGTCTCAAGCAGGACAGGCGAGTTCACTGGTTATTGTGGTCAGGACCAGTGTGATGATGTGCTCCCTGTGTCAGATGGTGACTGAGGGGATCGGGCTTCACTGAGCTCCTTTAAGGAACAATAGGATAAAATGCCATTGTGACCTAGGGTTAGAGTCCAGGGTCTTCCCCCCACATAGGAGGGCTGCGAAGCAGAAGAAGGTTGACTCCAGAAGAGGGGTAGGCTGATATCCCTGAAGAAACCTGGTGGCAGGAGCTCACCCAGCCAGTGGGATGGGTATGGCCAGGGACTCCTACAGGGGGTTGTATCCACGGCCTTTGGACACAAAGGTGCGGGGGCAGGGTCCCTGGTGGCATTAGGGAGAAGTTCCAGCTGCTGGGAAAGGTTCTTAAGGCAGTGGTGAAGTGTAGCTGGGGGTGGGTGAAGCAAGGCAAGGTTGGTGGTATGCAGGAGCCATAAAGCCAGGGAGTGAAGTTAACTGCCTCAGGGCTATGGAGGAGGCTGCTCTTGGTTGTGGAAATGGGGCAGTAAAGACTGGTTTCTGCAAAACTGAGTCTGGAACCTAAACAGAGCTGTGACCCTCACCTAATCTTCTCCATACCCATGTGCTGCATGTGCCATGCCATACCTGTCCTGGTCGTAGTGATACGGAGTGAAATGGTGTGTGAGGGAGGGAGCTTTACCTCTATCTCTGTTTCCTTTTCCAGTCTGCCCTGTTTGCCTTCTGCCCATGCCTGCCAGGAACATTAATTGCTCAGTCACTTACTGCCCCTCCTGCCTCCTGCTTCTCAGGAAAATGAAATCAGAGAGGGGATGGTCAAAATAGCTGCTGTGCTGGAAGGTTTCTGTCTCCTCCCATGTGTCAGAAATCATCATGTTTAGGTTCACTGCATGTTCTGCATTTAGAAATGGACACAATTCAGATGAAATCTTCATATGTAAGTTTGGACTGCACAGCCTTATCAAAGGTTTACTGGACGGCAGACTTCACAGATGGCTGAGATACAGATGGCTGGCAGCTTTTAGCTGGAATTGGCAAAAACTGAGGCACACTAGGGGTACAGTTACTCTTTACACATGGAACATAGGAGCAGTAGTTTTGCTGCCAACTGAAGAGGTCTCTTCCCCCCCACCACCCATCCATCCTTCTCTTGCATATTTGCAAATATTACAAAATCAGGAGCATGTTTGGAGTCCTAGCTCAGCAGTAGGGCCTGCTTTTGGCATGTAATTGGCTCCAGGTTCAGTCCTCAGCATTCCCAGCTGCCAAGAAGTGATCTCAGGAAATAGGCCTTGAACGAGCCCCTGCCGGAGACCTTGCAAAGCCATTGCTTAATCATATTGGATAATGGTGGCCCAGATGAATCAATGGACTGACTCAGTATCCTGAGAACCAGTGTGTTGTAGTGCTTGCGTGTGCCAGGCTAGGGTGAGGGAGGTCCTGGCTTGAATGCCCACTTGTGCCCTGGAAGTTTGCTGGGTGACTTTGGGCCAGTCACACACCCTCAGACTAACAGGGTTGTCGTGAGGATAACACGGAGGAGAGGACAACAGTGTAAACAGCTCTGAGTCCCCATTGAGGAGACAGGCTGGGTAAAAATGAAGTAAAGAAACAAGTACGTGGCAGTCTAATGTGCTCTGGAGTGCAAGGGCTTAGGGGAAAGCCATTTCTTGGCTTATCTAGCCCAGCAGGGCATTCAGTGGGATGCGGGTGTTGACCTATCAAAATGGGAGTGAATCATGAACCTCACATCCCTCTGACAACAAAAGGAGTCTTGCTATCAAAGCTGCTTGGAGAAAGTGCAACGACACCCTCTGGGTGGTCTGCCTCTGAATTTCAGGGTTAATACGACCTTACTATCAGAAATTTCTTAACCTGATTTAATGACCAGGAAGCAGCTGTAGCTTGGGAAATGCAGTAATTGTAGAGTGGAGCCTTCTAATTATAAGGTGTGTTTCAACGGTTCCAGTGTTTCCTCTGGGCCAGCTCGAAGCCTCTTCAAAATAGCAGCTGGAGCAGCAGACGCAGGGCAGCTCAGTCACCAAGAGAAAAGAGGGTGTGGGGAAGGGGTGAGATGGGCGGAAAGGTCACCTGCTCTTAGCTGGGGTGCGCAAGCCGAGATACGAAGGGATTCAGCAACTGTGCCTATTGTTATTAAGCTGAGCTACCTGACGGAAAAGCCCTGGCATGAATAGCTCAGGCTAGCCCGATTGCATTAGATCTCAGAAACTAAACAGGGTTAGTACTGGGGGGGGGGGCGCCATGGAAGTCCAGACTTGCAGTCCAGACTTGCAGACAATGACAACCCCCTCTGGACATCTCTAGCCCTGGAAACTCTAAGGGGTCTCCAAAGTTGGCTGCAAGTTGATGGCAAAGAAAGATGGAAAAGTGCACACTGGTCTCATCTCCTGGCCCAATTATCTCCACCTATTTACACAAGAAGCCCACACCCCATAACCAGGAGTATGCAAACTGCAAATGTTTAACTAAATCTTTTTAGAGCTGCAAATGCAGTTCTAAAATGCTTTTTAGAAACTTGTCGGAGTGGGCGAGGCCACCAGCCGGCTGGCCAGGACTAAGCGAGCCACGCATAGCCCACCCACATGGCAGTGAGGTCACCGGCGCGCTCAGGCTACTCCTGGGCAGTGCCCTCCTGCAGGGCTGGTGCCCTCTTGTTAGGCAGCTCCCTCGTCCTCCCCAGTGCTTGGCTTCTGCTCTCGGTGCCCTTGTCCGCTGGCCACTCCCAACATAGGCTGGCTGTAGAAAGGTGCCACAGCAACATATCCCTTGGCGCCCCCAGCTCAGGAGCTGCTCGCCATCCCCACTATAGTGGCATCTCATTGTCTCCTGCCCAGGCTCAAGCTATCCCCCGTGCACTGCCACCACATCCCTGCCAGAGAGGAAAAGGGCTCACTGCTGGGCAGCTCTCTCCTGGCTGGGCAAGCTCTTTCTCGGCTGCCCACTGCCCTGTGCCAGCTGCATGTGGGGTGGGGGTGGGGGCGGTTTAAACAGCGGCGGCTTTTCAGAGAGCATTTCTGCTCCCAGGTTCCCTCCACCTGGCCACCTTTCCTGCCCAGAGCGAGGCTCTCTTCTCTTCCTCTCGCACACTCCCCCTCCCTCTTCTGCCATTCCACCCCTGTTTCTGCTAGGGCTCCCCTGGGCGACTGGACAAAGGATGCTGGAAAGTCTTTTGTCCCTTGTGGTCTTTGGCGACTCGTCTTGTGAACAGATTCTTTACAAAAACAAGCAGGAGGCCAATTCCTTGTAGGGTGACGTTGCTGTTCTGCCTGCCCTTAATTACTCAGCAGGGCTCCTTGGGTGTAAGGTATGGACTGGGGGTGCTCTTCTTGTGCTGGGAAAGTAGCTGTCCTTTTTTAAAAAAAGAAATGTTAAATAGTTGGGTGATTACAAATAGGTTTCTTTGGAATTTTTTCTTTTAATAAGACCACTAACCCTGAAAAGTACTGAGACTGACGAGTGATTTCAGCTCTCACATACTTTATTTAGATCAGGAACAAGACAACTAAGCCGGCACGCAGGCCGGCTTTTTATCCCCAGTGAGCCCACACCCCAAACATACACAACACCCGTGATTTGCTATTTACAGTTAATTGAGTTACCCCGGGCTCCTCGATTGGAGGAATGCGAGGAGCCTACAGTCTATTGTCTAAAGACACGAAGCTCAAGCCCTAGCCTGGCCACTTGGCGGACCGGTCAGAACCGGTCCAAGCACATGGTAGCCCTGCGTCCATGTTTCCCTGTGGATACACCACACTCCTACCCCCTTGGTTCGTGAGATACCCACAAACAAAGTCCTGTAAATAGGGCAGAGGCCTCTTGACCCTCGTCAAGTGTCGGAGAGCCGGGGTCGGGGAAAGCGCCAATGTCTGAGTCGGGGAGACTGCTGGTGCCACGGGGCATGGTGCGGTTGTCGTGATGGCGTCTGCGGCCGTTGGAACGTCCGGAACCGGGGCCATGGGTGCGGCTGCAGAGCTCTGTGCCAGACTGGAGTCCCACGTTGCGGTTTGCAGCTCTCCTGCTCCCTGCAGGCCAGGATCCTCGTAGTCCTCTGGTTCCTGTAGCTTGACTCGGCAGCGGAGCTGATCTATGTGGCGGTGCAGCACGGTGCCATCCTCACAGGAGACTTCATATGATCGTGGTCCCCGGACCCAGACCACCCGTGCCGGGACCCATGGTGGGCCTGCGGTGTAGCTCCTGGCATACACAGGGTCTTCCGGGAAGAACACCCTGCTGGATTGTTGGTCCTCGGTGTCTGGCTCATGCTCCAGTGCCCGGTCTGAATGTAGCCTGTCCAGGCGTGACGTGAGGCGGTGACCCAGGAGGAGTTCCGCCGGGCTGCATCCCGTGGTGGTGTGCGGGGTGATGCGCTGGCCAAACAGGAAGGCGGCAAGCTTATACTCCCAGTCCAGGGAGTCAAACTTTCAGAGGGCATCCTTGGCAGTCCGGACCATCCTTTCCACTTGCCCGTTCATGGTGGGGTGGAATGGCGCAGAGCATACGTGCCGGATCCCATAATACGCAGTGAACTCCTGGAACTCTCGGGAGGTGAACGCTGTGCCATTGTCTGTGACGAGCGTGTCAGGTGCCCTCCTTGGCCACTGGCCACCCCCTCCCCACCCAGTCCAAGACATGGCAAAGGACTGAATACTGGGCCGAGGCGCGGGCCACCTCCTGCACATGGACCGGCCGGTCTGGGAGCGCCTCCAGGAGAGCAACCACGTGCACTGGGGCTGGGTCAGGGTCCGCAGTGGTCAGGGGGAGGTGACTAAGGGTGTCCGCATGTCCCATAGCCTTCCCGGGTCGGTGCGTGAGGGAGTATGTGTACCCCGACAGGAAAATGGACCACCGCAGGACTCGGGGCGAAACCATCTGCGGCGTTTGGCGGTCAGCGGTGAGGAGGCCCAGAAGTGGCTTATGATCTGTCAAGATCTCGAAAGGCCAGCCGTAGAGGTAATGGTGAAACTTCTTCACCCCAGCCACAATCGCCAGTGCCTCCTTATCAATTTGTGCGTAGTTCCGCTCTGCCGAAGATAGAGTTCGGGAGTAGTACACGACTGGAACCTCCCGGTTGTCTGGCAACCGGTGCCCCAAGACCGCCCCGACTCCGTAGGGAGAGGCGTTGCAGGTGAGGACCACCAGGAGCGACTCCGAGAAATGGAGGAGGACCATGTTTGACATGAGTGAGTCCTTGACACCTTGGAAAGCCGCTGCCTGAGCTGGGCCCCAAACCCAAGGCGCGTCTTTGTTGAGGAGGCGGTGGAGCGGTTCCGCCATGGCTGCCTTGAGGGGCAGGAACGAGTGGTAAAAATTGAGCAGGCCGAGGAACGCCTGCAATTCCGCCTTGGAGGAGGGGGGGGGGCATGCGTGATGGCCTTCACCTTGTCGTCCGTGGGGTGGATCCCTTGCGCATCCACAGCGAACCCCAGGAACTCGATGTGGGGCACATCCAGGAGGCATTTCTACTTCTTTACCTTGAGGCCGGCTGCGTCGAATCGTTGTAGGACCTGGCGGAGATGATCTGCGAAGGAGGTGGTGTCCAGCGCCGTGATGATCACATCATCTAGAAAGGGCTGTACCCCGGGGATGCCTTTTAGGAGAGAGTCCATAAAATATTGAAAAATCCCAAGAGCTACACAAACCCCAAACTGAAGCCTCGAGACCCGGAAAGCCCCCTTGTGGGTCGCAATGGTCTGGGCCTCTGCAGCGGCATCGTCCACGGGCAGCTGTTGGTAAGCTTGTGCCAATTCTTGCCCCGCCAGGGAAGCGAGGACATGGCTTACCACTGGGACCGGGTATGCGTGGTCCTGCAGAGCCTTGTTCAGGGTGCATTTATAATCCGTGCAGATCCGCACGCCCCCATTCGGCTTTACTGGTGTGACAATCGGGGTTTCCCAGTGCGCGGATGCGACTGGCACTAGCACCCCCTGCTCGACAAGGTGGTCCAGCTCGGCCTCGATTTTCACCCGCGTGGCCAGGGGCGGGACCTGTGCCTTAATGCGGATGGGGCGGATGGCCGGGTCCAGGTCCAGGGAAATGGGGTCCCCAGTGTACCATCCTAGGGACCCATCAAACACTTTTGGGAGCTCCCAGTAGACAGCCTCCCAGTCGGCCGCCTGGATTTGGTTAAGTCCCGATATCTGGAGTCCCAGGGGCTTGAACCATGAAAGCCCTAACAAGCTGGTGAGATGCCCTTCCACCACCAACAGGTCCAGCTGCCCTGCAAATCCTTTGAACTGGACCCGGAACTTGCCCCAGCCTCGGACCGCCACAAGGTTTTTGTTAAAGTCCCATAACAGTAGACCCTGTGGCTTGCGCAACCGGGGTCCTCCCTTTGGGCATAATTTGCAGAGAGTCTCGACCAAAATTATGGAATACGAGGAGCCGGAGTCGATTTCCATCCAGCAGGGGGACCCTTCAATTAAGACAGTTACATGCACCTTATCTGGGCGGCCGACTTGTCGGAGGGCAAGTTACATACCATCTGGTGGTTGACGGAAACGGTGTGGAGGTCCTCTGTCTCAATCTGCACCGTGAGGTTCATACGGTGTCCCTTGGAGCGGCAGACCTTCTCAATATGTCCCGCTTTGGTGCAAGCCCGGCAGATCGCGGAGCGAAATCGACAGGTCTGTCGCTTGTGAGCGCTGCCACAGCTCACGTAGGCTACAGCTGGCTGGGACTTGGCCTCTCAGTTCTGCAGAGGTCGCTGGGATGGTCGGTGGCATACCTGGAGTACCTCCTCATCGTCCGATATGTCGGACCCTCGCGTTGTTTGCGTGCGGTGGACCGCTGAGCTGCGGTGGTCTTGGTGGGTCTTTTTGTAGGCTGTGGCCTCCTGGATGGCCCTTTCCAATGTGAGGTCATTGTTGCTGGCCAGTCTCCGCTGTAGTTTGGACTCACAGAGGCCCACGAGAAACTGGTTCAGCAGCGTGTCCGAGAGGCTTGGAAACTCGCATCTCGTGGCCGCCCACCGAAGACCCACCAGGAACTCTGTGGTGGACTCATCTGGGCCCTGGACCCTCGCGAAGAACCCCAGGCGCTCGCCAAATGTTGTGGGTTTTGGTGAGAAGTGGTCCGTGAGGGCCTTTACAAGCGCCGCGTAGGACTCCTCCTTGGTGGTCTTGGGGTTTATGAGGTCCCGCAAGAAGAGGAGGGTGTCGATGCCACAGATGCTGAGGAACAACTGCTTCTTTTTCTCGGCGTCCACCACATCATGATAACCACAGTGGTTCTCCAAGGTCTCCAGCCAGGCATCCCATTTCTGCGGTTGGGAGAGATCAAAGGCACTGAGGTGAGTGGTGGGCGCGGCCATCTTACCACGGGGGTGTGAGCAGGGTTGTGAGTTGCTGGAGGCTGCAGTTGCCGGATGGAAGGCGCGCTGCTCTCAGGGTCAGCGGTGAGGCTCGGGAGCGGTGTGAGGAGCGGCAGGCTTGATGCGGTGCATGGAAGCATGGTTTCAGTTGTGGTGAGCGGTGCGGTGCTGCTCTCGGGGTCAGTGGTGCGGCGCTCGGGAGCGGTGCGATGAGCAGTGGCTCAATGTAATGCTCTTCTTCGTGGTCGTTGTTCAGGGAGGGAGTTGGCATCCCACCTTCATCGCCAGTGAAAAGTACTGAGACTGACAAGTGATTTCAGCTCTCACATACTTTATTTAGATCAGGAACAAGACAACTAAGCCGGCTTGCAGGCCGGCTTTTTATCCGCAGTGAGCCCACACCCCAAACACACACAACACCCGTGATTTGCTATTTACAGTTAATTGAGTTACCCCGGGCTCCTCAATTGAAGGAATGCGAGGAGCCTGCAGTCCATTGTCTAAAGACACGAAGCTCAAGCCCTAGCCTGGCCGCGTGGCGGACCGGTCAGAACCAGTCCGAGCACATGGTAGCCCTGCATCCATGTTTCCCTGTGGATACACCACAAACCCCCACCCCCATCTCTACATGTTAGTTTCCAAAGTCAGACTTGCATACAAAATCTTATATGGAGTTTAGGTGTTTGAATATCCTCTAAAACGACTTCTAAACTTTGGCCCTGGTCATATGGGCCAGAAAATGCGGGGGAAATGCGTGGCAGTTCGCCCCGGAGCTAAATAAGGTGTAGTAGCCAATCACACAGGCTACCGGGTTGCCACAATCCAGCTCTGCTCCCCGATCACACCACGCTGCTGCAGCGTGGCAAAAAAGCAGCGAAGTGCGCATGTGCCATTGGAGGGGGGTGGGCCGCTGTTGGTGTCTTGTGTGTGCGCATGTGCTGTTCAGCGTTGGTGCGCATCCCATGGAAACTTACAACATCCAGGAACCCCAGGGACATGGGCGGGCATTGGAACCTGTGGGATACTGGCGCTCCCACAATCAGACGCCAGCCTTTGCCCCGGGGCTTCCAGAAACTAGTACTTCGGACCTAGTAGTTTTTTACTCTTCATTTTCCACGGGAAGCCGCAGGTTGGCCACGGGAGCACTACACCTCCCAGATGTGCTCGTATGATCGCGCACGGAAAGTCCGCAGGGCTCCCGTGCCTTCAGCGGGGCAAATGCCCAGTGTGAACGGGGCCTTTGTTTGCATTAACTAGCAGTAGTTTAGAGTTTTCTTGCTGTTTAGAAAAGATTTGAAACTAAATGGCACTGCATTCAATACAACCCTGGATCTTTAATAGGGATGAAGAAAGATTTCTTGGTTATGTTTATGTTCTATATTTGTGGTTTTTGTAACAGAATCTCTGCTTTTTGCTGGCTTTTGTGCATAAATCAGCATTGTGTATGGTAACTATATGCAAGTTATATGTACCAGTCCATGGCTAATTTGGAGGGTGGCCTCTGTGGAATTATACCACACTGAGGTCCCTCCCCCTTTCCAAACTGCACTCTTTCCAGGCTCCACCCCCAAATCTCCAGGTATTTCCCAACCCAGAGCTGGCAACTGTATCTGGGACCATGAACGCTGTAGATATACAATCTTTTTCCAATAATGACCACAAGTGAAATGCTCCATCTGATCTTTTACTGGGTTTGATTCCCCATTCCTCTACTTGCAGCTGCTGGTGTGACCTTGGGTCAATCACAAGTTCTTTCAGAGCTGTTCTCTCAAGAGCAGTCCTCGAACAAGCTCTCTGAGCTCCACCTACCTCACAAGGTGTCTGTTTTTAAACAGTAATTTGATCTGCATGAACAAGATTGGGGGACACACATTCATTTTAGAGTCCTTTTGCTGTATGCAGCCCAGAGAGAACATTGGCAAGAAATGTGCACTCTGTACATGTTCAAGCTTTTCATTTTGCTGTTACTTAAAATGGTGTGGTACAGTTTCAAAGAGACAATTAACTGGAATATATAAAAGGAACAACAGGATTGCCTATTGGAAACAATGGGAGAGGCTTGAAGGCCCATTGGAGATATTGGGAGCCAGGAATGCCAGTTGAGTTGCATGGGCTCCACTGAAATGCATTGCAGCACAAAAAAAGTTGCAAAGAAAATGTGGAATGGTTTTTCCATTAGGGTGTTTGGGCCCAGATAGGCGCCTCTGGGACTGGAATGATGGCCCCCAGAGTGGAAAGACTATCCCTTCTGTGTTTCTCTTCTGTGTTTCCCAATAAATGTCATAAAGTTGTATATTACGGGGGGGGGGGTAGTGTGATGTGTGCTATTCGCTTATTGGAGAGGGTTTGTCTAGTGTGACATAAAAAGTGTGGAATTGGAAACATTTTTAAAAAAAATGTTTTTATTGATTTTGTCAAAACCGTTTTGACAACAAACAAGATAAACAGAATAAGAAGCAAAAGATGAGTGTAGCTGGATGACAACACTTATGGTAACATGGGGTGTGGCCTAATATGCTAATGAGCTGTGCTGTCAGGGGTGTTGCCTCATTTGCTAATCTGCTGTTAGGTGTGGCCTATTATGCTAATGAGTTCCTGCTGGGCTTTTTCTACAAAAAGAGCCCTGGTTAACCCTATAATGGCTGGAATCTGAGACCTTGCAACCCATACATTTCCAACTGTATTAGAGATCTTTTAAAACAAAAGTGAAGTGGGATTCAAGATCCAAGTGAGAAGAACTGCATTCTCCAGATACAGCCTGGCCACCATCTTATCTGATGTTCCAATATTGTGAGGTTAACCTGGACTTACAATATATGTATTATTTATGTGTTTAGACTTTTTGTACTGTGCATCTTTGTGGATGCTGAAGATATTTGTAGCCAATAATATCCTGAAAAGCCTTGCTATGAAGTAATAGCAACTGGACTGGGATGAACAATGAAAACCTCCATGTGTTTGTTTATATAGTTTATTGTAATGTTAAATTGCATCTGTTGCATTGCCAATTATATGTTTGTGTTTAAGTGTGTTATTCATAAATACATGTAGTAGGGGTTGAGTTCCGGTTCCAGGCCCGATGACAGTGGTCGCAAGTGGGAGCTTCTCTGCTTTTTCACTTGCCCTTGCTGTTCCTCAGACCTCCTTGGTGGACCCCAACTTCCACCCTTGTTTTCTCCTTGGCAAGGAGCTTGTCCCACAACTGGAGATGAGTGGTGGCTCGCTCAATTTGCGGGGCTGCTCTGAAGCGGGAGGCTGTTTTGGACGCTTGACAATTCTGCCAAGACCCAGCCAAGCCTAGAGGACTTACAAAGAGCCGACAATGCTACTGACCCTTAAGAGGCTAATTATTGTTTTATTAACAATGTTCAAGCTCTGCAATTTCCAGGATAAGAGCAAGTGAGCTATTCCATATTCTATAGGACCACCCTTCAAAACTGCTTGATTTTGTGTAGAGGACCCTTTAAGGTGGCCATTTAAAGTTTTGCAGCTAAGGTGAAAGAGCAGCACGGAGATCAATGTTTTTGAGAGGAGTCCAAAAACTCCAATAAAAAGGAAGTATAACTAAGAACTTTTCTCTTTCTTTCTTCATTCTATACCTCGCAGTTAGAGCTCCTGGGGTTGGATGACGTTATTTTTCTTTTTCCCTGGAGCCCAAGACTTGAGTTGTTTGTCGGAGAGAAGAAAGCAGTGCTGTGGGGGTGTGGCTATAGTGATTGACTGCCCAGGAGCATGTTGCTGAAAAGAATCTTTAGAAAACCACAAAAAGGATTCGGGAACACGGAGTCTCTACCAGAGTGGAATCGTCACAGTTGAACAGTTCTTTTCTATAGCGAAGGATCACCTCAATGTTTGTTCTGTCTTGCCTAGTAAGTTGGTGTAATTTAGGAATTTAGGAATTTTGCTCAATCTAGCTAATTTAGATAACCCATAGATAAATTAGATAGCCTATAGCTTATAGTTTATAGTTAGTTTAGATAAGAATGTATAGATAGGCAGTAAATAGATAGTTTATAGATAGGGGATAGATAGTCTAGATAGTTATAGACAGAGTAGAAATATAGCCTAGCTAGTTCATTAGTTTATAAGTTTGTGGAATAATTAAGATAGGCTACAGTCAGCAAGGCTAATTAATTAAATTAGGTAGACAAGATAAGGTGCCCTCCTATTAGAAGTTATCTACTATGACATCAAGATCTCTCTCTTGGTCAGTCTCTGCCAGTTCAGACCCCAGCAATGTGTATTTATATTTAGGATTTTTGGCTCCAATGTGCATCACTTTGCACTTGGCCACATTGAACCCCATTTGCCACATTGACGCCCACTCACCCATCCTCGACAGATCCCTTTGGAGTGCCTCACAATCCTCCCTGGTTCTCATCACCCTAAACAACTTCGTGTCATCTGCAAAATTAGCCACTTCACTGCTTACTCCCAATTCCAAATCGTTAATAAACAAGTTAAAAAGCATCGGACCGAGTACTGATCCCTGTGGTACCCCACTGCTTACCACCCTCCACTGAGAAAGTTTCCCATTTATACTCACTCTCTGTTTCCTATTTATAAGCCAGTTTTTGATCCACAAGAGGACTTGTCCTTTTATCCCATGACTATTGAGCTTACTTAGGAGCCTTTGATGAGGAACTGTATCAAAAGCTTTCTGGAAGTCAAGGTAAACAACATCTATTGGGTCCCCCTTGTCCACATGTTTGTTCACTCCCTCAAAGAACACTAACAGGTTAGTGAGACAAGATCTTCCCTTACAGAACCCATGCTGAGTCTGCCTCAATAGTTTTTGTTCATCAATGTGCCTACTAATCCTTTCCTTAATAACAGTTTCTTTTCTTTTTTTGGCCCCCCAAAGGGGATTTTTTATTGCTTTTTTGATATACAACCAAAACTACAACGAAAAAAGGGGGAAGAACAACAACTAAGGAGAAAGAAAAGTATACCCACACTAAACTAAAAATCCAAGCGGAGGAGATCATTATCCCTGTTAGAATCTATGTTAATACTACACTGTTAGTGAATAATGCATGCTGTGAGTTGCTATCTATCTCTGCTCAAATATTAACTGGTTACTTGTTATGGGAGAGTTCCAGAGCATCCCCCACAGCTTGCTTCATAAAGGCAATTTTCAGAGTCCTTCTGCCTTTGGTTAGGCTTTCTATCTCTCAAAACATAAGTTGGTTTGAGGGCAGCAGTGCCTTCTTCTGCAGCCAGGTCCTTGTCCGTCTCCGAGGGTGTGGAGCCACTCAAGCCAGTTTCACCATCTTCTTTGGTTCCCAGATGGCATTTCAAAAATCCTTTAGCCTTGTGTACAGAGTCAATCTTCTCTCTTTTTTTCATGGAGTTTAAAGATGACCCCTTCTGGAACTGCTCATTTATATGCGATTTGATTAGTTTGAAGAAAGAGGATTAAATCCCTGTAGCTCTTTCTTTTTTGGCAAATTTGAAATGGAATGTCTTTTAGAGTTTTGGTAATTGTATTCCCCAATTTCAGTGGAGTTGCTGATATGACTTTTAAAATTACATCCCTAGTTTGTCTTCTTGAGAATCTGACTGATATCTCTCCAGGCAGGCTATTTTTTTGTGTGTGTGATTAGAATACACCCTGTATGCTGATTCCATGTCATGCATAATTTCTTCCATTTTCAAGCCTGTTACTGGTGCGATAAGATCACTGAGTAGCTTCTTCAAATCCTCATTTGGTGATTCAGAAACTCCCTGGAATCTGAGGATCATATTTGCTTTTTCCATTTGCAGAAACAACAGTCTATTTTCCTGATGATTCTGTTTATTTGTCAATTCATCCACCCTTTTCTTCAAAATCTTGTTCTTGGCGTGCATCTCTTTCACTACTTCCACCATTTGCTCCGTCTTTTTAACCGTTTCTGCCAACTGAAACTGTTGTGCTGCAAAGTTTTTTTAAAAAAAAAACTTTTGAAGTGTTTATTAAGATCAAGTATAACATATCAAAACATACAATAACTGCAAAATATTATGCAGAAGTCTTGCAAATCCAAAATTACAATCCCATCAATCAGTCACCAACAAAACATTAACATACACCTACAAATAAACATAATAAGATTATATCAATTCCATTCACCTATACCAAAGTGCTGTTTAAACCATATATTCCAATGAATTGAGTCAAGTTTATTGCTCTGATATACAAGAGGAGTCTCGGCAGTAAGATGAAGGTCAAGGTGACATCAGAAATGGAGCCATGTGTAATAGCTCGTCCTAGATGGAAGCACATTATGCTCTGCCATAAAGTCAAGTACTGGATACCAGGTAAGTACAAATTTATCATAAGTTCTGCTGGAACTGTGCTGCAAAGTTTTGATTGAGTGCAGTTAACTGCTGGTTAATACCAGTGAGTTGATCCATCATGGGCTTGAGCGTATCCGCTAGGAGTCTCATGATGTCCACTCCCTCTTCTTCCAGCCTTGGAGTTTGGCCGCCCATAAGTTTCAGTTTTGAGCCCGATATCTTTGCAGATTGTTTACAAAAGTCAACGCTATTTCACAACCTCTGAAAACTGCTTACGAATTAAATCCGTTCTGGTAAGCCTCTCAAAACAAGCCAAACGTTCAGTTTTTCCCTTCCCCCCTCTCTTCTCCACTAGTCTTTCACACTTGCAGGAGGCATCCCTCCTCTCTCAGCTTACCGATGTGGGGGGGGGATAAGGGGTTCTCCGGTTATTTCAAAGTTCACTTACATAAAACTCACATTCATTGTTGTTGTCAGAGTCCTTAAGTTAGTCAGCAAAATACCAAGCCTTGTTCATTGAAGCAAGAATAGTATTTATTTTAAGCTGCAAGATTAGGTCACTGAAACAGAAGCATTGTTAAGAATACCTTGGTTACATGAAGCAGACAGTTATACCATCAGGGGGGGATGAGACCCCCCTCCTCCGCCAATAGAAGCTCAGCGCGCACGCGGGAACTACAGACAGCGCTAATTAAGGCAGTTCCCGCCGCCCCAACTTTCCCAGCCTAGCGGTTGCTTTCGAAAGCGATATGAAGCTAACAGCCTGGCTTTCTCAAGGTCGTTGTCTTTGGGTAAGATATGAACGCCCAGGCAGTCTAGGCAGCTCCCCACATTCCATTCGAACAGTCCAGGTGCATAAATCAGCACCACACAGTCCCATCCACCCTCCCTTCACGAAACAATCCCATCCGCCCTCCCTTCTCCATCCATCATGGCAGGGCTACCTGACAGTTGTCCACTCTCGACCTCGCTTATATTTTCATCAATCGCTCGATTTCCGGCGCTTGTTTCGGTCAACCTAGCTAGTGCCATACGGCCACACAGCGGTAGGACCGTCAGGGTGGAGGGGCGCCTCAATTCTTTGGCATTATGCTGCTGAAGAGGCTACCCCTCAAAAGCCCTATGGCTTGGAACACTACCCTAGGGTTCCGTGGGGAAACCGCATCAGCAGCCTCCGTCCATACCGCTGGTGTGCAAATCGCTCCCCCAAGCATTGGGGAGAGCGATTGCCATCGCTATGCCATAAACCAGAAGTCCTTAATAACAGTTTCCACCAACTTACCTGGTTTCGACATCAGACTGACTGGCCTGTAATTTCCCGGATCTCCCTTGGAGTCATTTTTAAAGATGGGAGTGACATTAGCTACCTTCCAGTCCTCAGGAATGGAGGCAGATTTTAAAGAAAGAAATAGAGAGAAGCAAAAGAAAGAAGAGAGAAGACAGCATGGAACATAAGAGGGCAATGTTCTTTTGGATAACAAGAAAGTCAAATAAAAACACTGTGGATCAGCAGCTTGAGGAACAGATGAGAAAAACATACAGTACAATTTTGAAGTACTGAAAAGAGTTGTAGCTGTTATAAAGTTTTTAAGTGAAAGAGGTTTAGCATTTAGAGGTCATGAAGAGAAGGGGGCTCACCAAATAATGGAAACTTCATGGGGACCATTGAACTTATTGCAGAGTTTGACCCATTTTTACATGAACATCTTGAGAAATGTAAAAATGAAAAAGTAAATATTACTTACCTATCCAAAACCGTGTATGAAGAACTGATAGAAATCATGGGGAAATGTTCCGGTAATGGCGACTTGCAAGTCAGACATGTCTCTGGGACACTCCCGGGACACGATCTGATCTCCAGTGGCCTGGAGGGGGTGCGAGCAATCGCTGCCCCCCAGAGAGCCTAGGTAAAGGCAGTAGCCATACCAGTCCAATAAAAACTCCTTTGCACTTTTGCCAAGGTCTTTTTAATTCCCAAATGACCAGATAAAGGTATCTCATGGGCCATCCTCAGTACATCCTGCCTAAACTCCTGTGGCACCACCAATTGGCTAATGGGTTCCCACTCTGGGTGATCTCCTTTTCTTAGATGTTCTCTATATAACAAATCATTTTTCCACAGACTGGGTGTGTGTGTGTGATACTCCTGCCTATTAAGTAATCCTCCCGCCGGGAGTTTCCCGCGGGTGCGCTAAAAGTTCATTTGCTAGTTTGGCTTTGCATCACACTATATCAATATATATTGACATATATATGTCCAGGTCATGCCTCCATTCCTGACAATAGCAGTATTACTGTGGGTAACAGCATTGTATTCCAATAAAGCTTCTCTGTGTTTGAAGAATGCCTGGATCTACTTGCTATTGAGCCTGACAACTGCCAATGCAGTGATCCGATCCACTGTAACCCCTGCCGCGAAGACCAAGTGGAGGCCGCATAATCAGCATGGACATTGAAATCACCCAAGACTATCAGTCTAGAGTGTTCCAAGGCCCAGCCAGGGACGGTAGGCTATTGGCTGGTGCGTTGGGTGGTTGGTACGCCAGCCAAATTGCCACACTCTCCTCAACTTCCCACACCAGGCTGGCACACTCTATGCCCTTGATCCCCGGTGACAGGAGCGCCCTGAAGGAGTAAGCCTCTCGGATGAATAACGCCCCTCCTCCCCCTTGTCCCCAGTCCACGATTGGTGAAGGACCAAGAACCCAGGCGGAGCTAATTGGGAGAGAGATACTGTGTCTCCCTCTCTCATCCAGATCTCGGTCATGCATGCCAGGTTTACATTCTGCTCCTGCAGAAAATCCCAAAGGACTGTGGTCTTATTATTTATAGACCTGGCATTGCACAACGCCAGTGTCAGAGGGGGGCTAATCTTCCTAGCCCCACTGCCTGCAACCTTTGGGATGAGACATAGGTCCCACCACTGTACTTTCCCCTCCCCAGGTTCACTGGTATTGCCTGTCTGGCCATCCCCTAGATAGTCTTCACTAGGCCACTTCCTGCCCCCTGCAATGGCTGCCGAGGTGACCCTGCCTCCAGGTGAGGTGACTTTGTCCCCCAGTGAGATGGCATGGCCAGCTGGGGAGACCATGGAGACTTTCCATCCCCCCTTGGACTAGCCCAGCCACATTTGATCCTGCTGAGCATCGGGTGCTACGATGATGGGCCTGCTGGAGTCCGGAGAACAGGTGTTCAGACCCAGGAGGCACGGGCATGAGAGCCGGGTGGCCTGAGCTCAAAGAGGAGAACTGCTTGGGACCCAGGGAGCAGCAGCCCCTCAATGCCGTCGGGAGGAGACCTACAGAGCCATGCATTACAGCTGACTATCTTGCACTACAATGGTGCCCAACTGTCTGTGGTACCTATTCTTGCACTGACAGAAAACTTTGAAAGTGGTCAGAGTACGTTGAACAGCACTGGTGAGGAGTAAGGTTGTAATCAGATTCTATAATGTTTCTGGTTCAATTTGAAAGCCCCTCTATGGTGAGGACAAAAATCCAGATTTCTTGATCACATGATGAAAATTCATTTTAAAGAGAGTCACCAAATTTGACACCAATTGTCCAAGGAATGGGGACATTAATTGACCTAATAGACTTAATCTGGACCTCACCACAAGGAGCTCAGAGTGGCATACATGGTTCTTCCTTTCCCATTTTACCCTCACAACAACCCTTTGAAGCAGGCTAGCCTGAGACAGTGTTCAAACTATTGCGGAATTGCACTCATTTCACACACTAGCAAGGTCATGCTTAGGGGTGGATCCACATTTTTGAGGCCCTGAAGCTCGAACTGTTATGGGAGGGGGGGGCTTTGCAACCAGCAACAATAGGGCAACATCCAACAAGGTCCAAAGGGCCTTGCTGCCCTTGCAAGGATCTCAAGGCTCAAGTGGCAGAGAACAGGGTATTGGGATGGAGCCCTTGAAAATGGGCCATACAGTGAGCCCCTTCCCACCAGCAAGGAGGTCTGGGTAACTGCTCTTATCTTCGTCTATGGGGTTATTCCATGGCAGATCATCACATCTTTTTTTAAAAAAATTAACCACTACATCTCAGATTTTGATTAAAATTGCTGTACTTGTTTATCTTACATGTCAAAGTCACTTGTGTGAATAAAATTATAGTTTTCAGGTTATGGGGGATAAAAATTAGGGAAACATATACACGCATGATGCATCATAGAATGATGAAATAAAACATAGAAAAGACCACAGTTAATATATTTTATTTTAGACACCTATAAGAATACATATTACATGAAGCACATTTGACAAAATACTCTTTTTTTCTGTTTTTTCTAGGAACATATTCACATACAGATTTGTCATATGAGAGCTTCCTTGAAATGTCATTTTCTACAGAAAATATGCATAAAGAATTTAAGTGCTCTTCAGTCATGGTAGATCGGAATTTGTTCTTTCTAAAGAAAAGCTTTGAGAAATTCCTTTCTGCTTCACAGCTTGTGATAGGCATTGTCAAGTACAGCTTAAGCACAGTAGTAATGATAGGGAACACTTCAACCAGGCATTGCTCATAAATAAGCTGAAGAACTTCTGCGCATTGCATTTTAGATGGCATGTGTTCTGTGTTCTGGGATTTCCTCATGTGTAAATATTCTTTGAACTGGAAACACCCATTTACTAATTTATGTTCAATATCATCTTTGTGATGCAATATTATAAGTTTAATATTGTCCTCATCAATTTTAGAATTTGTTGTCGAAGGCTTTCATGGCAGGAGTTCATTAGTTGCTGTAGATTTTCCGGGTTGTGTGGCTGTGGTCTTGGCATTATAGGACCTGACGTTTCACCAGTAGCTGTAACTGGCATCCTCAGAGGTATAACACAGAAAGAATGTAGTACTCTCTGTGTCAAGGTGAGCAGAAAAATGGTAGGCAGGTAATTTATATTTACTCTGGAAGGTGGGGTAGGGCTGAGTCATTATCTTGTAGAAGTTCTCCAGGCTATGAACATGCTAATGAAGGAGCTTTCCTGAGGAGGTTCTTTTGTCTATGGATTGTTTCCTGAGGAGGTTTCCTGTTTCCTGAGGAGGTTCTTTTGTGTGTGGAATGGCCATTGAAACTCTAATTTTATCTGTAGTGCTATTGTCAGCTGTAGAGCATTTTGTGTTTTTCAGGACAGGAAACCATGCCCTATTTATTTTTAAACTCTCTTCTTTCCTGTTGAAATTGTGTTTATGTTTATGAATTTCAGCGGCTTCCCTGTGTAATCTGACATGGTAATTGGAAGTGTTGTACAGTCTTTCAGTGTCTTGGAACCAAATGCTGTGTCCTTGTTTGAGTTAGGCTGTGTTCAGCCACTGCTGATTTTTCAGGTTGGCCAAGTCTGCAGTGTCTTTCATGTTCTTTTATTCTTGTCTGAATGCTACGTTGTGTGGTCCTGATGGAGACTTGTCCACAACTGCACGGTATGCGGTATACTCCTGCAGAAGTGAGGGGGTCTCTTCTGTCTTTTGCCAATCGTATCATCTGTTGTATTTTTCTGGTGGGTCTGAATACTGTTTGTAGGTTGTGTTTTTTCATAAGTTTTCCCATCTGATCCGTGATTCCTTTGATATATGGCAAAAACATTTTTCCTATGGGAGACTGTTTTTCCTCAGTTGTTTGTTTTACCTTTGGTTTAATTGCTCTTCTGATTTCATTCTTAGAGTAGCCATTTGCTTGAAGTGTGTGGTTAAGATGATTTAGTTCATCATTGAGAAAGTAACCATGCACTTCAAGCAAATGGCTACTCTAAGAATGAAATCAGAAGAGTGATTAAACCAAAGGTAAAACAAACAACTGAGAAAAAATAGTCTCCCACAGGAAAAATGTTTTTGCCATATATCAAAGGAATCACGGATCAGATGGGAAAACTTATGAAAAACTATACCAGCTTGTTGTATAAATTCTTTGCATCTCATTTACTTTCAGGCTTCTTTTCTGAGTCTTCAAAAATATGTTTGAGAGTTTGTAAAACACTTGTATATCCATTTTTAATTGGCTGGATTGCTTCAAATTGTGCAGACCATCTAATTACATTTAAGCTGTTTAGGGAAAAATCTAGATTGCCATGTGTGTTTAAAATTCCCCATCTTTGTGGAGATCCAGAAAAGAAAACATATAGCTCTTGCAAAATGCTAAAATATTCAACAACTTCAGGCACCATAGACACTGCCTTTACTCCAACAAGTCTGAGTGAATGGGCTGCACATGGTATATAATCTGCATACCTGTTAATGTTTTTGAAGAGTGCTTGCAGCCTTTCTCTGAGCCCTTCATTTTAGATCAGGTGTATCGAACTCATTTGTTGTGAGGGCCAGATCTGACATAAATGAGACCTTGTTGGGCTGGGCCATGGGTGTGTCACAAAATGGAATGCCAGGTAGCAGGGATATAAACTTTATAAAGGACACAAACACAAAGGTTTTTTTTTTACTTAAAATAAAACATGCTTAAAACATCAGCACTCTTGTAATATTTTGTTTATTTAACAATGTCTGATAACTGACACCTCTTGCTCTGAAGAATTGCATCAAAATGTCTGTGCTGTTGCAATCTCAGGTATGCTGTTCAGGTATGTCTCTGTAAGCTGCAAAACTTTTGATGATGTAGCAGCAGCAGAACTGGAGAAGCAGAAGACGGCCAGTTCCACTGTGGGCCTGATAGAAGCCTGATCTGGCACTGGGGCTGCATGTTTGACACCCCAGTATTAGATGCATTATTGTAGGGCTGACCATGGATATTTCCAACTGACAGCATACGTTTGCCCAGAACTTCTTGTATTTTGTTGAACAAGGTCATGGATGAATGCCAACCCTCTCAACATTCTGGTTGCATGTCCAGAAGAGGGCGACCAGGATGGTGAGAGGGCTGGCATCCAAATCTTACGAGGAAAGGCTGAGAGAGCTGGGTCTGTTTAGCCTGGGAAAGAGAAGGCTTAGAGGGGACATGATTGCAGTCTTCAAATATCTGAAAGGCTGTCGTGTAGAAGATGGAGCAGATCTATTCTCTCTTGCTCCGGATTGCAAGACTAGATGTAATGGGTGGAAATTACAAGGCAGTCGATACCGGCTAAATATCAGGAGAAACTTGCTAACTGTAAGAGTGGTTGAGCAGTGGAACAGACTGCCTCGGGAGGTGGTGGATGCTCCTTCCCTGGATGTTTTCAAGTGGAGGCTGGGCGACCATCTTTTGGGTATGTTGTAGGTATGTAGGGCTGTCTTTTTGCTATGCTCCTGCAGAGTGCAGGCGGTTGGACTGCAAGGTCCCTTCCAACTCTAACATTGTATGATTCTATGATCCTATGGTTTTCTGTTGGTATAAAATGTTAAAAATCTCTCACAAGGTTTTCCATTATAGCAGTATCGAACCAAAATTACCAGCTGGTCAAAATGTGTCGGGTCAGGTGTAGTGTCAACAATAGTAGAGTAGTATTTGTTGTCTAGATCTTTTATTTGAGTCACAATTTCATCTTGCAGTTATTTTCCTATGATCTCTTTTTTTTTTTTTGCCCCCTGAAGGGGATTTTTTTTATTTGCATTTTTAATACTACAAAACTACAACCAAAAAAAAGGAGGGGGAAAACATCTAAACTAGGGATAAAGGAAAGATAACCACTACTAACTAAAAACCCAAGAGATGGAGATCTTCAATAAAGCTTGTATCCGACTCAGTCCACAAAAACACTTTAGTAACATAGAGCGTGTTCTAAGAGAAATTCCCACTACTGTATCGGCTTAACTATTTTCCCCTTTCAAGAGCCCTCTCCAGTCATCCCCCACTAAATGAATATGCTTCTTAGGCTTTCAGAGACTCCATTCTTTTTTCCCCTATCTTTACGATCTCTCAGTTGGCAGCTCTGTTTGGGAGCTGCCACTCCCTTGTCTGCATCCAAATCCTCGTCGGAGGAAGACCCAGAGCCCTGCTCTCTAGTAGACTTACTATCTTCTTCTTCTTCTCTCTTCTCCTCCTTCAGATTTCCCAGTTGCAGCCACAGAAAATCTTGAGCGTTAAAAACAGAGTCAATTCTTTCCCTCCTGTCTTTTATCTTGAACGTGATGCCTTCGGGAATTAACTACCTGTATGCAATGCTGTTCATTTGTAGGAAAAGGATTAGTTACTTATACTTCTGTCTCTTCTTTCTTATCTCAAATGGAATGTCTTTTAGGATCCTTATATTGTTGCCTCTGATTTTCAGGTGTGTAACTGTAGACGCTTTTAGAATAAGATCCCTTATATGCCTCTTCGAGAATCTCACGACAATTTCCCCTGGCAGATTGTTCTTTTTGATGTACATGGAGTAAGCTCTATAGGCCACATCCATTTCTCTTAAGATATCCTCCACTTTTAAATCCATCATGGGGGCCAGTGCCTCACTCAGTAGTTGTTTGAGATTCTCATTTGGGGCTTCAGATGCTCCTTGGAGCCGGAGCACCATGTTAGCTCTCTCAATTTGCAATTGTAATAGCTGCGTTTCCGATGTTGCATGTTTTTTCTCCAGCAATTGCATCTTTTTCCTGCTTTGGTAGAGCTGGCATCCAGTTCCTTCACTTTTTCAACCACCTGCACTGTTTTCTTGGTGTTTTCAGCCAATTGTAATTGCTGCACTGCAAGATTCTGATTGAAAGTTACCAGTTGCTGGTTGATGTTGGACATCTGGTCCAGCAGGGGGTGAAGAGAATCCAACAAAAGCCTTGAGAACTCTACGGTCTCTTCTGGGCGAGGACTCTGACTGCCTGGTGATTTCGGTTTCAGTCCTTTGTCGGGTCGCCTCCCTGCCATCTTTTTAAAATTGTTTACTTTAACTGAGAGTTTGCAAAGTCTCTAAAAGCCTTCAAAATGCTCTAACTTCGACAGATAAGGCTCTTAAGATCAGTTCTGCACTGTTTCTTCTGCTCCCCCCTTGTAATTTCGCTTTAAAGTCTTTGCGTGTGGGAGGGGCCCCTCCCCCGCTTGCTTCCCATGCTCAATCAAGGAGGGGTGCTTTTGTTTTAACTGCTGATTTGGTGCTCTTTCAACTCATGGCTCTTTGTTCATCTTCCAACGTTGCTTACCATCACAAGTTCGCTAGATCTCCGTCGCTCGTTCTGGCCGACATCTTTAAGTCCATGCAAGCGCATGGAGAGCACAGCAGCTGGACCACAGGGGGGGAAAAGGAGTGCCTGGATTCTGCCATGCAAGAATTTTGTAAGTCATGCCTGGTGTGCCAAAGAGTAGGGTTTCCTCAGGACTGAACCAAATCGGAATTGCATCCTTACCCGGTAGTAGCACAACCCTTTGAGAGGGTGGGCATGGATATTTTGGGGCCACTTAATATGACCAAGATATTTACTTTACTAGAATCTTGTTGTCTCTTTACACAATTTCTTTTTGTATGCCCCCTTTTTGAACAATAGTAACACACTATGTCCATAGTGCTCTTTCTTTTTTCCACAGGCCTTTCTAACTTCGAGGAACAATATTCTTCTAGGCATCCTTTCCCATTCCATCGTGCCACAGAATCCATTTTTCCCCTTTGATTATTTACATAACTTTGCCTACCATACTTTATAACAAAAGGTTGTTGACTTGCAGCTATCTGCTCTGCAAAAGCAGCCACAGTCATTAGGTCTTTTGAACTGTTTGCTTGCATCAACACATTCATTTCCTGGGGCATGGACATAAGAAATTGCTCTTTAATTACCAGGTCACGCAGGTCTTGTAACGTCTCGACGCCTGCTGATTGCCACAAGCTTTCCGCAGCTCTCATCAATCTGGTCATGAACGCAGTATACAACTCACCCGGTTGTGGTTGCATGCTCCTGAAATTCCAGCATAGCTGACTCTCTGTAGGAACAAAATGCTGTAAAGCAGTCCTTTTAAATTTCTGATAATCATTGACCTCACTTGGCGGTACTTGTTGTAGCAGTCTGGCCAAATCTCCATGAGTATGATTCCACAGAATCTGTATGTAATCTTCCTCCACTATCTGATGTGATTTACATACTGATTCAAATAGCGATAGATACACACTTACATCATCATTTTCTCTATAAATTGGACATTTCTTATTTTCCCATGCATTTGCCTGTTTGTTCAAAAATTGTCTCTTTAAGAGATCCATAGTACTTTGCTGGCACTCTACAAACTTCTGCATCAGCACTTTCCATTCTATTTCTTCATTAGTGCTAGACATATTTAACTTATCATCTCAGTCTTTGTCTGATTCCTCCCCAGTTAAAATAACTTCAATCACTTCATTCTGTATGCACACACATGGTTCACTCTTTATCCTAAAATTCATTCTATCTAGCTAGGTTGCTAAACTCCTCCACACTCCGGCTTATTTATAAACCAATTTACCTTCAAAGAGGCTTTTTCACTTTCTTCAGCGTGTTACTTTAAACAAGCCGTTACTCAGGCTGGATTCGAATCACGCAGCTGCCACCATATCACATAAATGTCACATAAACACTTCGTCTATTAGGGCCCTAGGGTGCCAGGTGGGTGTTGACCACAATATCTCTCCGGCAACCCCCTGAGTCTGGGCCTCAATTTAAACTGGGGCTCAGTGTCACTCCGGTAGCGTGCTTCCCTTATCCTGAGTCCCCTTCATTTCCAGAGCCAGCCAGCTCAGCTTAGGAGAAGCAAGGAGGGCTCATAAACAGTCTCTACTGCCCAAAGACTTGTTCAGACTCCCGGCTTATAAAACATAAAGGTTTATTCAAGACAAATAAAAACAAATAAGGGGGAGCTGTGGAATAAAATGGACAATAGACAAAACTAATCCTAATCTATCCCAGCTACTATACACATACTGTTTGTTGATCCTTTCTCCCTGAATGTCCGGCTCCTTCTAGCTTGGCCGCTTGCTTCAGGGTTCACTCAGAACTTGAGCCACACCTTCCAGGTCTCTTAGCAGTGCCAAGACTCACTTGCTTGCAGACACTGGCTGTCTTCTGAGCAGCTCCTGCACCCAGACTATACCTCACAGTGAGCAGTTCAGGAAGATTCTCGCCACAGCCTCTGGCTCCTTCTAGCTTCCTCGGAATGTGTAAATGAGTGTATGTCCATCGGCTCCTTTTGGTTCCTCTATGCTTCTTGGACTGGATTCTTATTTTTCACTTCCCCAATCCCCATCCTAGGCTAATTAGGGATTGCTGCCTTGACCCAGCTGTCTCCCATTTGCTTAGCTTACTGGACGTGCTGATTCTGACTGAACTTACAGGCCTCTTATCTATAATGATTCTGCAAATCAGTATCTCTGGCATGACAACTACCACATCCCAGTCATGAGAATCATCCCACCAAGTCTCAGTGATCCCTGTTATATCATAGGCCTCTGTTTGCAAGAGAATCTCCAGCTCTTCCTTCGTATTACACATACTATGGGCATTGGTATATAGGCACTTGTAGACTTGTACTGATGTTTGACCTGTCCTACCCAGGTGGGCCCCAATGTTTTCTCTTCTTTATTGAAGTCCCCATGTTGATCATCCCCTTCCCCTTGCAGCTTCAGTTTAAAGCTCTCCTGATTAAGCTCTTCAGGTTCTTTCTGAATGTTTTCTTCCCTGACCTTGAGAGGTGAAGCCCATCATGTACTAGAAGGCCTTCTCTAAGAAAACTTATCCCATGGTTCCAGAACCCAAAGTGCTCCTGCTGACACCACCATCTCAGCCAGTGATTCACCTCGAATATGGTCTGTTCTCTTTGCACTTCTCTTCCTGTGGCAGGAAGGATAGAAGAGAATACCACCTGTGCCCCCGAATGCCTTTAATTGCCTTCCAAGAGCTTCATAGTCCTCTTTAATTTTCATGATGGTATTCGTGGCTGTGTCATTCGTCCCCGCATGAACCAGCACAAATGGGTAGGTCTTATCAGTTTTGGCAGTCAGTCTGTAATATCCTGAATTCTGGCCCCAGGTAAGCAACACATCTCTCAGTGTAGGGGATCTGGCCTGGACACATTACATTCCATAACCCTGAGCAGAGAGTCCCCGACGCCCACCACTTTCCGTTTCCTTCCACTTCCTTGCAGCACCATGCCCTCTTCATTCCCTTTTCCAGGTCTTTGTGGCTCTCCTTCCACTCTCGTCTCCATCACCCTCTCAAGCACCTCAAAATGATTCTTGAGCTCCAGTGGAACAGAGCATCATCTTAGTCAATGTCTTTTGGTTTGTACTGTAGAACTGCGAGGCAGCTCAGAAAGGAGATCAACTCTTCCTTCTTTTCCTTGACTTTCTTCCTCATGTGTTTCCATAGTTCCCAGGCTCTTGTCAATAAAATCCTCCACTTCCTTGATTTCCTGAAGGGTGGTGATCCTCTCCTGCAGGCTTTGAATGTTCTCCTCCAAAAGCCTGACCAGCTAACACTTCTGACAAGTGAAGTCCGTCTTCTCTTCCGGGAGGAAAACAAACCATGGCACACTCCATGCAGGTGACTGGAAAGTGGCCTTCAGTCAACATCATTGCCATCGAGGTATATTCCAAGAGTACTCTGAGCAGAGTTTCGGGGCCCTCAGACAGATCCTCAGGTTAAGAGCCACAGGCCAAGAGCCCTTTAGCTCTCTCCCTTGGCTCATGCCTCTGGCGAGGAGGAGGCTTTTGTCTCAAAAGATCACTTCCTGCCAAGCACAGCAGAGCTCAGCACAGTAGAGGGCAGGGCTTGCAATCCACAGCAACTCACTCAGTCCCCAGCAGCCCCCAAAACACAATTAGCGCCACACAGAATTGAAACAGAACCACTGTCTAGTAGGCTCCAAAGAACCCACTCACCCTCAGCTTCTCACACAGCAGCCAGGAAAAGCAGAAGGCAGAAAGACAGAAACCCCTTTCCTCCTAGCAGCTCCTCACCATGTGCTCTCCACTCCTCACCTCAGGCCAGCTGACTCACCTCTGCCTCTGGCACGAAGGAGCCTTTTGTCTCAAAAGGTTACTTCCTGCCAAGCACAGCAGAGCTCAGAACAGTAGGGGGCAGGGACCAGGTGGTCCTGGGGACCAGGTGATCACATGACCCTTTCTGCCTCAGGTAACCTTTTTAGGTATTTAAGGAGAGCCCTCCCTAGAGATGGTCTCTTGCTTTGCCTCTCCTTACCCCACCCTATCTTGCTGGTTCTATTCCTAGCACTGTTTGGAAACTGTCATGTGTGTTGCTGGTCAACCCATGACCCCTTCCCTTATTTTGTTCCTTTTTCACTGCAGAATCAACTAATCTCGCTGGACAGGTACAGTATCACACTACCAATGATACTCCCTGCTAATGCAGACATCTAAGTACTTTTCTTTCTGAATTCTTAGCTCTGTATTGCATGTGTGTATGCTTGATTTTATATTTGTATGTGTGAGAATCCTTTAGTGAAGAAATCCCTGATTTAGTAATCTAGCCTCAGTGTCTATTTCTGGGCTCTGGGAAACCCAGCTCCCATATACATAAGTTAATGGTCCCATTTTTAATGCCTATTGCCATTTAAATATTCATAATTCCCCACTTTTATTAATAAATAAGGCAATTTGGCTAACACTATTCTAGCTCATCTCCCTGTGGTGTACCCTGGGTAACGCCACAGAGCTAGAACATCCCTCAGCTAGGTAATCCTGGGATTCCCACTGGTCCACACTCCCCAGTGGACCATTGGCCAGACAACCAGTCCTTCTTGGGAGTACTTGACAAGGGGTAAAGGGGATACTCAGCCCTGTAGAGCTGGCATGTCCCACAATAGCAGTGGGTTCAGCTGCTTGAAAAGGAAGTAGTTGGGGATCCAGCCAGGGTAGCAAGGCTTAGAATGCCACAAAGGTACACGGAGCCATGTTTTAAGTTTAACAGACTAATACTAGTCTCTTTATTGTGCTAGAACTACAATCTGGATAGAAAAGATGAGAGATCGGATAGAGTACTACTACTAGCTAAGAGTGGAGGCAGCTGGTGTGTGTGGGAGAGGTGAATGAAAGAAAGATGTTTCCCTGAGATCTCCATTGTACATGCCAAAGAGATAGTGACAGGAGAGAAAACACAGGTCAATATGAGAACGACTATCTAGCTATCTGTCTCTCTTGCTATGAAGTCTGGAGGTTGACCCAGGGGCACCTTCACTTCAAGCATGCCACACTGTGTATTCTTTGGAAACTCCCAAGCTGTCCATCTGATCTTACAGGTGAGGTGACAAAATAGGGGATGTCAGGGAGAGAGGTTCGATAAGGTTTGGAACCCACTTCCACCTATCCTTCCTTTCCCAGTTTCCCCAGGTCTGTGGGGGTGGGAGATGCCTGGCTTGAAGCTTTTGAATGCAATAATGCCATAAAGGTTGGCACTGGCAGGCACAGGATTTTGTTGCCATGCTGGCACTACTGCATTCAATGCACTGGTTCTGCTGTCCTTTCTAGCCCCCCCACCCAGTTTGTAAGACAGAGATTCTTTGCTTTTACATTGGTCCTGTTGGGTTTCTGTGTGGCACTTGCACTGCCACTGTGGCACTTGTTCTGCAGTGAGTGTTAGGCTGTCAGCAAACAGGCAACCTCCTAACAGTTCACTTCCCCTGAGATTCTCTGGGAGAGTCTGACTGCTGGGTGCCTGCCTGCCTGCTTGCCTTGCTGAGTGTCTGCTGGCTGGGTTAGCTTTTTTTCATCCCCATTGGAAACAATGGAGGGAATGGGGGGCAACCTCTTTGAGTGCCCATAGAATTGGACCCACTGATCCAATGTCTTTGGTACTTGGGGGTTCATGTGGGGAGGAGCTCCAGAAGCCATACTGTGAATTTGGTGCCTCTCCCTCAAACCCCACCCCCCGCCCACTAAAAGTACCATGGAAAAAATTAGATTTACCCCCACCTTAGAAAACAATGGAGGGGATGGGGGCAACTTATTTGGGGGCCTATAGAATTGGACCCCCTGGTCCAATTTTTCTGGGACTTGGTGGTTCTTTTGAGGAAAGGCTCCAGCCTACCCTGTGAATTTGGAGCCTCTCTCTCAAACCCGCTCCCCCCAGCCCACAGATTATACCCTATGAGGTTTCACCATTGACTTCAGTGGCCTATAGGGTATACTGGGGCCAAATATTCGGCCCTCCCGAATACTTCCCAAATTGGCTAGCATTGCCAAATATGGTATTCGGGGGATATTTGGGAGTCCTGAATATGATGCCTCCAAATACCCCTGAATCTGAATATTGCCGAATTTCCTCCACCTGCACAACCCTAGTAGAGACCTCCAACACTGAGGCCCACTCACCAGATTCTGGACCTGAGGAGCAGCCAGACAACAGCTAATCCCAGATCCAAACAACAGACAATCCCAAACTGGTGGGTTAGGTCATTCAGTTCAAACTGGGTTCACTTTGTCACCCCCCCCTTACTCTTTTGGAGCCAGCACAGTAGCACCAACAATCACAGCAAAGCAAGAGCTGTGTGCACATAGAAGGGACCAGTTTGGTGACATTGGAGCTCCCCTCAATGACCCTTCCAAGTAGGGTTGTCAACTCTATATTGGGAAATACCTGGAGATTTTGGGGGTGGAGCCTGGGGAGACAGGGGCTTTGGGCAGGGCAAGACCTCAGTGGGGTACAATCCCATGGAGTCCACCTTCTAAAGCAGCCTTTTTCTCCAGGGGAACTGATCTCTATTACCTGGAGATAAGTTGGCAACCCTTCTTCCAAACAACGGGAGGCATACATGGTCTTCACTGTTTTTATTTATTTACTTGGGGCAGTCTGCTGGTTGGGTAACTTTGCTTGCTTAATCTTTCCAGTGTAAAAAGAAGAAGAGAAAGAGTTCCTTTCTCTTCTTTTTCTGCAGCCCAAACTAACACTGTGGAGTGGGGAGAAGCAAAGGGCTTCTGGTTCCCTCCCTCTTATATACTGCAAATCTGGGAGGCAGTGACATTTTCAGGATGAAAGATCAGAAGAAACCAACATCCAGCAGATCATCTGGGAGTTGGCTCCTGATCCCCCCCCCCTCAAAAAAACTGCTTGGTGCACAAAAAGATTTCCTCCACAAGAGTTCAAAATGCAAAACACAGTTATCAGCTGGGAGTTGGCTTCTGGTGGCATCAAGCAACAAACAAGCATGAAGAGCCACATAGCCCACTGGCAAAGGGGCTACCCAATCACCACTGGTGGAGTAAGTCTCCTTGGCAGCTACTTGAGCATCCCTAAGTTGTAGAGGGAGGGAGTTCTGAAGTTGCTTCTGAAAGAGGGACAGGCAGAGTCCTTTGAATTCTTGGTTTGCTTTGCATGGAGGAGGCAGTTGCTTCTCTTTCCATCTCTGAGTCTGGTCTGGCAACCCAGAGCTACCTGGCAATCAGACTACTGAAGCTGGATGTCTTCCAGGTGCTGGTGCTAAAACACAGTGAAAAAAATAAAAATGCTGTAGCCGTATATTCCAGGGAGGAGAAAAATCCAAAACCAGAAACGCAGGCTCTGTTTTAGCTCTTACAGTCAGAAGCAACTAAACCGCACAGACTCTTCTTTCCTTGGCGGACTTGGAAGAATACCTCATCCTGCACTCTTCACCTGTATCACCAGTCACAGATCTGATTTGACTAAAAATCTGACCAGATTTTTCCCTTTCTCACACACAAAGCACCACCATCCTCTTGCCAGTTTCAAAGGATCCCAGGGAAACCAAATCCTTTCCCTGCCTGACACATGTCCTCTGGCAGACGGCCATGTGCCCCCCTCTGTGCCCAAGCACAACATGACCTCTTGGCTCTCTGCTCCATGCCAGATTTTTATCATAGCTTCACATTCACTTGGTTGGGGGAAGGACATTCTGTTTAAAGACAACTTTGAAATGTGAGCCCTGCCCAGGCATTCCAGTGTGGGCTGCTGCTGAGAGGCTTTGCTGCATTCCCACAGTTGGAACTTCTTCTCCAAAGCCACAACTGCCTTTCCCCTGTGGAGCAGCCTGGCAGGCCAGCCTGAGCTTAACAGCAGGAAGGAAAGCACCGGGCTTCCAAAAGAGAGCCCCCCCCCGTCATTCATACACATCTCACTGTTTTTTAAAACGGGTAAAGTTCTTTCTTTCTTTCTTTCTTTCTTTCTTTCTTTCTTTCTTTCTTTCTTTCTTTCTTTCTTTCTTTCTTTCTTTCTTTCTTTCTTTCTTTCTTTCTTTCTTTCTTTCTTTCTTTCTTTCTTTCTTTCCCGCAGAACAATTCTTCCTTTGGGGGCTAATCACTGTTTCTCAAGCTAAAATTTTCATTCACCAGGATGGGGGTGGGGGTACAGTTGATCTATCCAGTGTACAGTTTAGTCAAAAATCAATTGAATTCAGCTAGGGAGGCCAGAAGCATTGTAGTAATCAAATTTCATCAGTTCTACATTAACAGAGCCCTGTCTCTGACCCATCATCTAATTGTACATTCCTGCAGCACATCAGCAACAGGCAGGAAGCTCACCAGAGGCAGAAAGCATCTGCAGACAAGACTGGTTCACTGTTGATTAATGCATCAGCTGCTACCTTTCCACTAATTAGCTGTTCCAAGTGTTTGAAAGGGAAAGGATACAATGGAGAGGAGTAGCCTGGAGGAGGTTGATCAAAACAAATGGAGCAAATTGGGCAGCAGTGGGGAAGAGACAGTGTTTACGCCAACTGTTTACAGTGGGCAATTTTTTTCAACTATAAAGTCACTTCTGGATCTCCACTCACTTCTGAAAACTGTGAACTGAATGTTGGCTCTTTCTGTTTCCAGTGCCCGCAATGGAAACAAAAGAGCTGGTATCCAACTCTGAGTCTTCAAAAGTGGGCAGAGATGCAGATTTGACTCTCTCCCCATCTGTGTTGATCTTCGTGATCTCAGTCCTTGAGTATCAGCTGATAGACCAATGGCTGCCATCCAGTGGGTAAATACAGCCAATCATATTGAGTTAAACAACTGGACGTCTGGATGAAGAGTCCCTGTGGGCCATATGTGGCATCAGGTCATAATTTACCCACATCAGGATAATACTAGACCATCTATCTCTGCCTTCCAAACTGACAAACCCACAATGGGACAGGAAGTAGGGTTGCCAAGTGGCTTGGCGAAAGATGCCATAGCCCATTTAATTGCTATCTTCGAGTGTGGAAATGGACAACTAAAGTTTTTCATGGCTTGGAGCAACATAACATCCCATTAAACTTCTATTACAGGGAGAGGACATTTTCCCCAGGCAGTTGGTAACCCTAGCAGAAAGGCAGAACAAGAGCATGGCTGCTTCCAGTAGCTGATGAGCTAAAGCAAAGATACAGTGTAGTTGGTGATTTGATCCTTAGGCAGGTAGACAGCTGGGTGGTGAACCCGTGTACTGACCATATGGTGACTTGCCTGCCTGGTGCGAAGGTAGTGGACATTACGCATGTTTTAGATAGGCTCGTAGATAGTGCTGGGGAGGAGCCAGTGGTCGTGGTGCATGTAGGCACCAACGGTGTGAGGAAATGCAGTCGTGAGGTCCTGGAGGAGAAATTTAGGCTGCTGGGCAGGAAACTCAAGGCCAGGACCTCCAAGGTAGCCTTCTCAGAAGTGCTACCTGTTCCATGTGCAGGGCCAGAGAGACAGGCACAGATCAGGAGTCTCAATGTGTGGGTGAGATGATGGTGCAGGGGGAAGGGTTCAAGTTCATTAGGCACTGGAATGCTTTTTGGAACAAGAGGGAGCTGTGCAAAAGAGATGGTCTCCACTTGTCTCAAGAAGGAACCAGGCTGCTGGTGCTTAAAATCAAAAAAGGTGGCAGAGCAGTTTTTAAACTGGATATTGTTGGAAAGTTGACAGGAGATGAAATGTCTCTGGTTCGGGATGGCTCATCTCCGAGAGATGAGGGGGTAGCTGTTGCTTTTCTACAGGGAGGTGGATTGGAATTATCCACTGAGACTGTGGCTAGTGATATGGACTGCCTAGCAAGGTCTCAAGGCAGCAAGAGGAAGGTTGTGGGCTTAACATGTATGGGAAATTATAGGTGTTTCTATACAAATGCTAGATGTGTCCAAGGTAAAATTGGGGAGTTAGAGTGGGGGGGGGAAGACGTGGGTATTTCAGAAACTTGGTGGGATGAGGAGAATCAGTGGAATATGGTGATTCCTGGTTATATATTATATTGCAAGGATGGGGGGAAGGGTTGGAGGTGGGGTGGCTCTGTATGTCAGAGAGGGTATACAGTCCAGTAAGATTGAGAGGGCAGGAGAATTGGATTTGCTTCTGGAAATGCTATGGGTTGAAATAGTGGGCCCAAAAGGAAACTTAACATAGGGAGTTTGTTATCACCCACCACATCAAAAGATAGAGGATAATAAAATGATGAATGAATTAAAGATAGTGGCTAGACAAAAAAAACTGTGTTGTAATAAGTGATTTTAACTACGCACACATTGATTGGGTCAATATGTGTTCATGTTGGGAAAAAGAGATTGTGTTTCTAGGCACTCTCAATGACCATGCTATGGAGCAGATGGTCATGGAATCTACCTGGGGAGAGGCGATCCTGGATTTGGTCCTAAGTAATGCCCAAGACAGGGTGAGAGATGTAAAAGTGATTGCACCGCTTGGGAACAGTGACTATAAAATTATTGAGTTCAAAATTGGTATAAATAGTGAATTGGCCAAAAAGACTGACACAACCACTTTTAACTTTAAAAGGGGAAACTTCTCTGGTATGAAGGGACATGTGAGGAGGAACCTGAAAGGAAAAGTAGAAAGGGTCAAAACCATTGGGGAAGCTTGGAGACTATTTAAAACTACAATCCTAGAAGCTCTGAAAAAATATATACCACAGGTTAGGAAACGTACAAATAGGTATAGAAAAAAGCCTGCATGGTTAACAAAGTAATGAAAGCTGTAAAAGGTAAAAAGGATTCCTTTAAGCAGTGGAAAGCTAGTCTCAGTGAGGCTGGTAAAAGGGAACACAGGCTGTGGCAACCAAAATGCAAGTCTGTGATCAGGCAGGCAAAAAGGGAATATGAGGAACATATAGCGAAAAACATAAAGACCAAAAATAAAATTTTCTTCAAATACATTAGAAGCAGGAAACCAGCCAGGGACTCAGTGGGGCCCTTGGATGACCAAGGGGTAAAAGGAGTAGTGAAGGATGATAGGGAAATGGCTGAGCAGCTGAATGAAATTTTTCCTCTGTCTTCACTGTGGAAGATGAGAAGTGCTTGCCCACTCCAGAACCGCTGATTTCGGGAGGGGTGTTGAAAGACCTGAGTCAGATTGAAGTGACAAGAGAGGAAGTCCTACAACTGACAGACAACTTAAAAACTGATAAATCATCAATAAAGGCCAACTCTATACTGGGGATTATTAGGAAGGGTATTGAAAACAGATCAGCCAATATCATAATACCCCTATATAAATCAATGTTCAAACATAGAGCTCTGAGGTTCTCAATCCACTGATGTACCAGAGGTGAGCATTTATCTTTCCAGTGTTCTAATATTAGTCTTTTAGCTGTAGTAAGGACATGGAGGGTCCATTTTCATTAAGCATCAGTTAGCCTCCAAGAGATAGGCATCATCATTAATATAGCTAATTCTCAACATGGGCAAATCTGAGCGCACTTAAATCCAGAGACTGGAACCATGAACAGACAAGATAGATCTTTCTGCAAACCTGAGAGAAGACCCAAGCTTGTTGAAAAATCTGAAATCTAAAAATAAATACACTGGGCTGTTAAAACACCATAAAACAATAGAAGCAGTGCCTGTAGCTTTAAAAAATAAATGGTCTCCTACTTATAGTGGTGGGGTTTCCTAGGCAACCACAACAGTATCCCAGCCTTCAAGCCTTGGTTTGTTAGTAAAAGTCTGGGGGAAGGACAGTACTCTTCCCAGAGCTGTTTTGGCCTTTGAGGGGGGACTCATGAGAGCCAGGCCTGGCATCAACCAGAGGGCAATCATGCTACTACATGACCTGTGTTATGTATTGAACCTAAGTCAGCCATCAAGGTGTACCTGGAACTGGTTGAGCTTGCTATTCTAGAACAATAGCTGACCAGGATCCTGGAGTAGACCAATAGATAAGTAAAAGGTAAAGGTAAAGGTTCCCTTGCTCGAAAGCCAGTTGAATTCATCTCTAGGGTTGCAGTGCTCATCTCCGTTTCAAAGCCGAAGAGCCAGAGCTGTCCAAAGACATTTCCGTGGTCATGTGGCAAGCATGACTAAACACCAAGGTGCACGGAATGCTGTTACCTTCCCACCGAAGTGGTACCTATTTGCAATTTCTTGCTTTCGAACTGCTAGATTGGCAGGAGAATAAGTAGATAAGTAGCATAATGTAAATAGCCTATCCTTAGGAGAGTGTGTGTGTTGGGTGTGGTGTTTGCATGCTTTATAAGCATGGCTCAAACCTTGCTGCTAGTCCTTGGTGTGTTCCTGAAATTACTGCAATGCGTCCAGAACCCAGTATTTAACATTGGCGATGAGGATGGGATCCTGTTGACCCAGCCCAGTGCCCACCAGCACCGCACTGTGCAATGATTTCCAGTGCCACGTACTTAGCATCACTCCCAGGACCATGGCTGCTGCTTCAGGACACTTTGATGTGTTTGACGGCACCGCTGAAGACTGGGAGTCTTATGTCTCCTGGTTCAAGTTCTTCCTCAAGTCTTCTGAGATCGAGGAGGAGAAAAAGAAGCATGCCACATTCTTTCACGTCTGTGGACACTCGACCTTCAAAAGTGCTCATTCACTGATTGCTCCCACGGAACTCAAGAACACTGAGTAGAAGACGATTTTGGACTGGCTTAAGGAGCAGTTCTTGCTGAAGCACTCCATCATCACTGCCCGCCACACGTTCCACACTAGGAACCAGGCCATGAATGAATCACTCACGACCTACGTTATGGCTCTCCAACTGGTTGCCAGACACTGCAACTTCATGACCTCGAGGACATGCTCCGTGACCGGCTGGTGTGCGGCTTGCAGGATGAGCAGATTCAAAGAAAGCTCCTAGCCAAGGGAGACCTCAAATTCAAGGAGGCCATGGAATTAGCCTTCACCGTGGAAGCTGCCAACCAGTTCACAGCAGAGGTCTGGCAAGAGAAAAGCCTGCTATCATCACGGAGGCCTACCATCGCAGCCCACTACATGGACACATCCAAAAAGGAGGAGAAAGAAGTCCTGCAACTACAGCATCCTGCCCGCCATGGCGCTTGCCCCTCCGCTCCACCTCATGCCTTCGACACTGCTACATCAACACCATGTGTCAGCTGCGGGGAGCTCCACCAGCAGAGATCCTGCCGTTTCCAGGATGCCACATGCAGGAACTGCAGAAAGGTCAACCACATCACCCGAACCTGCCATTCCATGGGAAACTGGAGGCGATCAACAGCAAACCCAGCCTACACACACGCTGCAGAATTGCACACCACATCTGTTGAGCAGCAACAGGTACTGAACTTGCCCCAAGACACCTCAGACAAAATTACAGTGACTGTCCTAATCGAGGGAAACCCCTGTAAGATGGAGCTTGGCACCGGGGCCTCCCTCTCCATAATTTCAGAGGACACCTTTAAGAGACTCTGTCGTGGGGGGCTCACCTTAGGCCTGTTCATTTCACCTTGCAGGACTGCAAACAAAATGAAATGGCCATGAAGGGGGTGGGCAAGTTCCGGGTACAGCACCAGAATTTTGATGGACTTTTGGACTTGCTGGTGGTGGGGGCAGTTGCAAGAGTCTCTTAGGACTAGCTTGGTTTGTGCCCTTGGGGTTCCAAGTGACTGGGGTGCACCTTGTGACCACAAAAGACTTTCAGCATGTGTGTGATGAGTTCCCAGCAGTTTTTGATGGAATGTCCGGTCGCTACACTGGACCCCTCGTCTCACTCCAGGTCAACCCAGAGGTGTGGCCCACACATCTGAAGGCTAGGTGCGTTCCATTCGCATTGAGGCCTAAAATAGATGAGGAGCTGTATTGATTAGTGGGCCAAGGGGGTTTGGAGTCAGTTCTGCATGCCCCCTGGGAAACCACAATTGTTACACCTGTTGAGCCCAATGGGGATGTCCACATCTGTGTGGACTACAAATGCACCATAAACAAGGCACTGCAGGACCACTCCTACCCAGTTCCAGTAGTCAGCCATGTCTTGGCCCACTTCGACAAGATGCTGCCCATTGTCCTCGCATGTGACACTTCCCTGTACAGTGTCAGAGGTGTCCTTGGACACCACCTGCCATTGGCTGGGAGGTCCCCATGGCTTACTACTTGTTGTGCTCCTGCTAACCCCCTGCAGGAGTTCCACCTTGTTTCTGTGGTCGTCAGATTGCCATTGAAGAGTCGGGACAGGCATTAGGCCACGAGATGATCCGCTCCTGCTTGATGCCGTACTGAAAAATGAAAGGGGGATAGGGATAAGTACCAATGGAGGACCCGTGGGTTGGAGTCCTTCATCCGGGACAACCACAACAGAGGGGCACGGTTGACGACCAAGTGGAATGGGTTGTTGGCCAGGTAATATTGCAATGTCCCGACGGCCCACTTCACCACCAGTGCCTCTTCCTCCACGGCTGCGTAATTCCGTTATGCCGGTTGGAGCTTCCGACTGATAAAGAGGACCAGGTGCTCAGTGCCCTCCACCTCCTGCACTAGCATCACCCCCAAGCCTGTCCCTGAAGCATCGGTATACAGCACAAAGGGTCTTGAGAAGTTGGGGTTCCGGAGCAAGTGGATCCAAGCATTCTTAGGACTAAGAACGGCTTTATTGGAATACAGTGCTAAAACCCACAGTGAAACGGTTATTGTCAGGAATGGCAGGAGAAGCTGCACAAGCCTGGTTATAGTGTGATTCAAAATAGTGACTAGCAAATGAACTGCAAGCACGCACGCGGGAAACTCCCGGCGGAAGAGTTACTTAATAGGCGGGAGACGACTCCCTCTGCCCCTCGGCTTCACAGGAATGGAAAATTTTCATAGACTTAAGAATAGCCCAAAGCCTGCATTCAAGGCCACCGTGATATCACTGAGCGGCAGAGAAGAAGCTCCCATGTTACAGCTAGCATACCTACGCAAGCGCAGAAGCAGGGACAAGATAGGGAACACAGAACAATGGACACAGTGTGAAACATTAAACAAACCATTACTGACACTCTGCCCTCCTCAAAATCCCTCCCGCCCATTCAGAAGGTGGAGAATGCGGGAGCTCCCGGTTTCGCTGGGAAACGGGAATGAAAGTCCCTGATCAGGTCAGGTGCTCGGATATCTGTGACTTTCACCCATTCTCTATGTTGGGGGCCAAAATGAACCCATTCAACAAAGTAGTAAAGCTGGCCACGTATTAGTTTAGAGTCCAGGATGTCAGCCAGTTCATAATGTTCAGCGTCGTCCACCATCAGCGGGGGGGGGGTGCAGGGTGTTCTGGGCGTCATTTATTCGAAGGGTACGCTGTCTTGAGAAGGCTGAAATGGAAGGTGGGATTAATATTTTTAAGAGTCTTTGGTAACTCCAATTATACAGTCACTTTATTGATGCAACGAATAATCTTAAACGGGCTAACGTACTTCCATGCCAGTTTCCCAGAGGACTGGGGGAGGCGCAGGTTTTTGGTAGACAGGTACACATACTCGCCAGGCTGTAGGTCCCAATCCACCACCCTTTTCCTGTCAGCCTGTTTTTTGTACTCAGCCTTAGCCACCTCCAAGGCATCACAAATTATAGGCCATGAATCCCGAAAAGTCTTACACCACTCCGTGGCATTTCCCCCTTTTCCCACAGGTTCCAGGAACGGTAATGTGGGAGCGGTGGCACAGGCAGTAAGAACGCCTGCAAAAGTAACATCAATGAACAGCCATTATGGCTGTTTGAAACCCACCGTGGCCAGAGTGAGCTCCCGGCCCATGTCCCAGCTCCTGTCCACCCAGCAGTTCGAAAGCATCATAAATGCAAGTAGATAAAGTGGGTACCTACCCTAGGTGGCAGGGGGCACCCCCTCCTCCTCCTTGTGACGTGGAGGTTTCGGCCGTGGCAGCAGCGGCGGTGATGGCGGTGAGTAGTTCCTGGCGACCAGTGGAGCAACGTTGGAAGGTGGAGCCCGGAGAAGTGGAGGCCTGGAGAGTGTGGTGATGTGTGGCGCAGTGCGGCGGAGCCACCTATGGACAATAGCCAGAACTGCAGCCAACACAGAGCCACGCACCAGGATGAGACCTGCCGGAGGAAGCTGCCCGGAAGATCGGCTCCAGAAAAAGGGCACCAGGATGCCAATATCTGAAGCCATGAAAAGGAAGCCGGATGACAACTAGCCTGGGGTGCTGGTAGGCAGTCACCACCCTGTAGACTATGTGGCCCTAGTTAGGTTAAAACTGGTTGCTTAGAACCGCTATGTAAACTGCCCAGAGACCCTCTGCAGTTAGGGCGGTATATAAGCCGAAAGTATAAATAAATAAATAAATAAATAAATAAATAAATAAATAAATAATGGTGGGCTGTCATAGCCCAGTGCTGCCTCGAACGGGGAAACTCCTGTAGATGTGTGCCACGAGTTATTGTAAGCAAACTCCGCTAGGGGTAAAAGATCGACCCAATTATCCTGTTGATAGTTGGTAAAGCAACGCAAATATTGTTCCAGGGTTTGATTAACCCTCTCCATTTGCCCATCAGTCTCTGGATGGTAAGCACTGCTTAAGGCACGTTCTATGCCCAGAAGATCCATTAGCTCCTTCCATAATTTGGAAACAAATTGTGCCTCGCGGTCGAATATTATTTTGGTTGGCAAAGTATGTAATCTTATGACATGTTGTAGGAAGGCCCTTGCCAACACTTTGGCTGTTGGTAGCCCAGGAAATGGAATGAAATGAGCTTGCTTAGAAAACAGGTCAACCACCACCCAGATGACAGTCATGTGCTTACTGAGAGGTAGATCTGTGATGAAGTCCATGGAGATGACTTCCCAGGGGCGACCAGGGGTTGGAAGTGGTTGCAACAGTCCTGGTGGTTTCCCCCCTCTGGGTTTGCATCGGCTACACACTGGGCAGGATTGTATATAAACTGACAAGTCTTTTTTCATGCGGGGCCACCAGAAGCTGCGCTGAAGCAGGTGCAGTGATTTAACATATCCAAAGTGCACGGCAGGCTTTGAATCATGGACCAATTGTAAAACTTCCAGCCGAATGCTTTCAGGTACATAAAGTTGGTTTCCCTTGTACCAACAGTCATTAGATCTACGCATTAAGTTTCCCTGCGATTGGAGCATCTGTTTTTCTTGATCAGTAAGGGCTCTCGCAAAACATTCTTCCCAGGGAGCACCCGGGGGCTGGGGTACCCGTGTCTGCTGACTTTGTTTGCGGGTAACCACTACCCCGGTTAATTGGGTCGGGGTAAAGCAGGATTCTCGCACTTCCAATCGTTTGCTATCGTGCTGGGGTAGGTGGGAAAGGGCATCCGCCAAATGGTTGGACTTTCCGGGAAAATGATGAAGGGTGAATTGGAATTTAGAGAAAAATTCAGCCCACCGGAACTGTTTGGCATTAAGAACCCAGGGCTTCCTTAGTACCTCTAGATTTTTGTGATCAGTCCAGATTTCAAATGGGACCCGAGCTCCCTCTAGCCAATGGCGCCAGGTGATGAGGGCTAGTCGGATCGAGGCTGCTTCTTTATCCCAAATGGGCCAGAATCTCTCAGTATCATTAAATTTTTGAGAGACATAGGCTAAGGGGTGTAGATGCCCTTGTGCATCCTCCTGGAGAATCGCCCCCCACATTGCAGTGTCTGAAGCATCTACTTGCACAATGAATTTCTTTGTCTCATCAGGGTGCGCAAGGACTGGCTCTGTAGTAAATAACTGTTTGAGCTGTTCGAACACATCCTGACATTGAGGGGTCCAATCCAAGTGAGCCCCTGGCTGGGCAGCTTTGACCCCTCTCCCTTTGGTCTTGAGGAGGTCTGTGAGTGGGAGGCTGACTTGGGCAAAGTGGGGTAGGAATTGGCGGTAGAAATTGGCGAAACCGAGAAAACTCTGGAGTTGCCTTCTGGTTTTGGGGGGCTCCCACCCCACCATGTCTTGGATCTTTTTAGGATCCATCTCTAGACCCTCAGGGGATATGCAATAGCCTAGAAAGTCAATGCGTGTCTGATGGAATTCACATTTTGACAGCTTGACAAACAGTTTGTGCTCTAACAACTTTGAAAGTACCTCCCGAAGTAGTTTAACATGAGTTTTTAGATCCGGGGAGTACAGCAAGATATCATCCAAGTAAACAACCACCCCCTTAAACAAATAGGGGTGCAGAACTTCATTGATCAGGTTCATGAAAACTCCCAGAGCCCCCTGGAGCCTGAATGGCATTACTCTGTATTCAAATTGTCCCAATGGAGTGTTAAAGGCAGTCTTATATTATCACCTTGTCTGATGCATACTCTGAAGTATGCATCTCGCAAATTCAACTTGGAAAAAATATTCCCCTTGGCCACCTCCGCCAAAAGATCCTTGATGAGTGGCATGGGGTAGGCGTTGGTAGCCGAGACTGCATTGAGTCCTCAATAATCCGTACATAGCCTTAGCCCCCCATCCTTCTTTTTGCAAAACAACACCGGGGCTGCGAACGGGGATGAAGCCGGTCGAATAAAACCACAGGCCAGGTTTTTGTTAATGAACCTATGCAACTCCTCTTTCTCCATGGGGCTCATGGCATATATTTTGCCTCTTGGCATCTTTTGCCCCGGGATGATTTCTATGGCACAGTCTGAATTACGGTGGGGGGGAAGTTCGTCAGTTTCCTCCTCCTCAAAGATGTGAGCCAAGTCCCGGTACTCTGCGGGGATACGGTCAAACTCTTCCGCTGCTAGACAAGCCCGGGGAGGATCATTATCGGGTGGGGTTCCCCAGTCGGGGTCCCATTTGTGCTCTGCACACTTCGGGGAAATGAAACGCACAACCCCGTCCTCCCATAAAATATACGGATCATGTCCATGCAACCACGGGCTGCCCAAGACCAAAGGGAACTTGGCTTGCGGGGCTATTACAAATGAGCGAAGCTCCCAGTGTTCCCCAGCCCCCACGCGCAAGGGTACAGTCTCAAAATGGCAGGGCTCTTTCATCGGTGACCCATCCATTTGGGTAAAGGTGATGGGGTCTTTCAATTTGATTACTGCAGCCTCCAACCCCATTACCAGAGAGGGGTTAATGAGGTCCCTCCCGCACCCCAAGTCAATAAGGCCACGTACCCTGATGTGGGTCATCATGGCCGGGTTCATTATGATCACAGTCACAAAGAAGAGAGAGGGGTAATTGCTCACCAATTTGGGCACTTCGGGGGTTGGGTCCTGCTGTGCTGCGCCGCTTACAACAGGACCTGCTCGTTTCCCTGTGGCTCCGTTTCCTCCTCTTCCAGGAACAGTGGATCCACAATCTCTTGGTTGATGAAGAGGGCCCGGGGATTGCGTGGCTTGGTGGTGCCCTTTTTTGGTGGGGGGCCCGGTCGTCATCCGTCCTCCTCTTGAGGTGGTAGCCGGCCAGGATCCTCCTTGGGGCAGGAGGCAGTGAAGTGCCCTTTGTCCCCACATTTCAGGCACAAACCTTGTCTCATTCGTTGGTCCTGGGGCCCACTTGTGGCCAGGGTTGGTTTCCCCTTAGGTTGGGGCGTGGAAGTCGCTGGGCGGTTATTTCCAAGGGACATGTCCAGCTTCATGATGTGAAGCCTGCTTTCAGCGCATTCAGCCTCTTCCATCCAACCCTGGAGTGTACACGGTTCCTTGGAACTGAGAACATTATTACGGACATCCACAGCCGACCCCATTCGATATTGCTGGGCTAACACTGGGTCTGTCCAGTCCCGGATTTTGGCAGCATGCTTCTGGAACTCTCGGGAGTACTCCCTCACCGTAAGCCTCCCTTGCTTGAATGTGCGGAGGAAGGCTTCGGCCTTTGGAGCAGCTGCTGGATCTTTGAAGTGGTTTCTCAGGGCCCACATGAAGTCATCCACACTCCCCAATTCCACTGCATCTAGATCATGCAAGGCCACATACCAGCTGGTAGCGATTCCCCAGAAACGGGAGGCAATAAATTCCACCTGTTGGTCTTCATCTGGAAACAGGTGGCCCCACCACTGCATGAACTTCCTGACTTGCAATATGAAAAAGGAGACACTCTCAGGGTCTCCATCGAATGTAATCTCCAGCATGTCTTTCGGTCGTATGATCGGTGGGAGGGGCACCAGACCTGGCCCGGGTACACAGTAGTGCTGGACAATGGAACAGCCTTCACTTTTGGGGAATTCCAGGAATTTATGGGCCACTACCTCATCTGACACATCTGCTCCACTCCCTTTCATCTGGCCACCAACAGACAAGTGGAGAAGATGGTGCAGACCATGAAGGAGATCCTCCGGTGGATCATCCATGGAGACAGGGACCATAGGCTTGTGACCTTCCTTTTTAGCCACTGAGTGATCCTGAGCACCACCACTGGCCACAGCCCAGTGGCACGCCTCATGGGCAGGTGTCTAACCACCTGATTGGACAGACTGCATCCAGATTGAGCCCCTGAGCCTCACCCATCTCCACAGAGCCAAGAAGCACACAAAGGATTTTCCCCTGGCAACTCCATCTACACAAGGAATTTTTCCAGTGGTCCTGCCAAGGTTATCCAAGTTACTGGACCCCTGTCCTACAAGGTATCTAGACACATAGACCAGTTCCACCACCATCTTCTCTCCACTGAACCAGAGTTGCTGTCAGCAGCCATGACCACAGGAACCAGAGACTGAGAGGGAGTTCCCTTCAGACAGCACATAGCCAAGGGGGCACAGTATCTGATCAAGTGATCAACTTTTCTGATGTCATGCCAGCACCACAGCCTTCCACCAGCACCATGCCAGCAAAGTCGGATCAAGGTCCAGAGACCATGGCCCCTCAGATAGAACACCAGCATTCAATCCATGAACGATGCAAACCAGAATACTTAAGAGACTTTGTCGGTTAAGGGGTTTTGGAATTTAGGGGGGAGGTGAGTTATGTATTGAACCTAAGTCAGCCATCAAGGTGTACCTGGAACTGGTTGAGCTTGCTACTCTAGAACAATATCTGACCAGGATCCTAGAGTAGACCAACAGATAAGTAGTGTAAATGTAAATAGCCTATCCTTGGGAATGTGGGTGTGTTGGATTTGATGTTTGCATGCTTTATAAGCAGGGCTCAAACCTTGCTGCTATTCCTTGTTGTGTTCCTGAAATCACTAAATAAACTAGTGCTGATCACTGCAATGCATCCAGAACCCAGTATTTAACAACTTACATGATTCACTCCATTTTGGAGAAAGGTGAGGTACAGATGAAATAAATAATATGATAATAAATACAGCTGAAGATGGGGACAGTGAAAAGGTAGGCTGGTTGGTGGGCAGGAAGGAGGGAAAGCTGAGGATTTAGCAGTTGCCAGGGAAAGAGGAAATATTGTGGGGATGGGATGCAGGGGAAAATGAGATGTCTCCCATAAGTCCTTGCAGGTTCCCTGCCATGCAGTTGGGCCCTGCAGCCTACAATGCGCAACTTAGCCCAGTCCAGGGGCAGGTGGAAGGGGACGGAAGGAAGGAAAGTGGGAGGTGGGGAGATACATGTGGGTTGGCTGGTGGATGGGAAAAAGAGAAAAAAACAGGGAAAGGGGAGAGGCTATGTGGGATTTTAGGGAAATGAAAGAGGATATAGTGAGGGAGGGGGAAATGAAATGCCCCCCACAAGTCTTTGCAGGTTCCCTGCTTCTTGTCAAGTTCTCCAGATAGTCAGTCAAACACCAGGCTTCATAAGAAGATAGCATTTATTAAAGACTAAGCATAGAGCTGCATGAACAAGTGTTTTGTCAGTGATGCCGGTTAATACAGAACAGCATCAATTATAGCTCGTTTGAAATGTTCCCCCACCTACAAGCCAATGGTTACATTTTGCACGCGTGGCAAAGAAGAAAAAACAACACCTCCACCCGAATATCCTCTGATGCCAAAGAGGCCTGGGACCCAAGGTCAGACATGTTGATAAGGAGCTGAACAGACACAGTAATTTAGGGTGCCTGGAGACTCGCTGTTACTCCCGCATTCCTGAACAGTGAAAGATGTCTTTCCCCCCTCCCATCCTCAGCAATGGCAGGGTTACCTGACATTCTGCCCCCCGATAATTGCTCCCTCCCCGGCTTGTTAGAGTAGAGATGGTGGAACTTGTGGAGGAGATGAGAGGCATTCACGCCTTCTGCTCGGACCCATTCCCTGTGTTCCGGACCGAAATCCACCCACTCAATCAAATAATACAGTTTGTTGAGAGATACTTTCAAGTCCAGGACCTCAGAAACTTTGTAGTATGGTTCCCCCCCAACCATGAGAGGGGGCAGTACCGCTCGGTGAGGACGCCATGCGTTTTCCCCAGGGTCACGCCGTAATAATCTAAGGTGAAACACAGGATGGATGGCATTCAGAGACTTTGGCAGAATTAATTCAGCGGTCACCTAATTGATCATGCATTTGATTTCATAAGGGCCCACAAACTTCCACCCCAACTTCCGACTGGGTTGGAGCCCCTTGATATTTTGAGTGGACACATACACAAAGTCCCCAGGTTTGGGATCCTACCCTTTATCCCACTTCTTGTCGGCTTGTTCCTTATAGACTTTCTTAGCCTCATTCAAGGTTTTACAGAGGAGAGGCCAAGCCGCTTGCAGCTGTTTGCACCAATCACCTGCCTACCCTGCCGACAAGTCAGCGTTTGTGAGAAACGGGAGGGGGGGCTTCGTAGCCATGCACCATCATGTAAGGTGAAACCCCTGTGGAGGAATGACACGAGTTATTTGGCAAAATTCGGCTGGGGGCAACAACGCTTCCCAATCATCTTGTTGGAAATTAGTAAAACATCTCAAATATTGTTCCAGGGTCTGGTTAACCCGTTTGGTTTGGCCATCAGTCTCAGGGTGATATGCACTGCTTAACCCCCATTACACCACCAACAGCTTCATCAGTTCCCCCCAAAAATGCAAAAGAAATTGCGATCCTCTGTCAGAGACCACCTTCTGGGGCAATGTGTGTAATCTGAAAACATGGTGGAGGAACGCCTTGGCCAGCCCCTTAGTGGAGGGGATAGTCTTGAAAGGCACAAAATGAGCCTGCTTAGAAAATAAGTCCACCACCACCCAAATCACAGTTTTTCCTTTGCTAGGGGGAAGATCTGTGATAAAATCCATGGAAATGACCTCCCAAGGCCGGGAGGGCATTGGGAGCAGCTGAAGTAGTCCAGGAGGTTTCCCTGGTCAGGGCTTACTCATGAGGCAGACTTGGCAGGATTGGATGAAAAGAGACAAATCTTTCCTCATACCTGGCCACCAAAACTGTCTTTGTAGAAGTTGCGACGATTTAACAAATCCCAGATGCCCAGCTAATTTGGTGCCATGGGCGGCACCCATGATTTCTCCCCACAACATCCTGTGCACATTTTGTCCCCCTTATACCAGCAACCATTTTCTTTCACTTCCACCACCACCCCTTTCCAGTTCTAGGCAGTCAGCTTCCGACAGGGCGGAGGCAAACCTGGCATCCCAAGATTGCTCGGGGGGAGGGGGCAGGTGTTTGGTTTGAGTACATGTTGGTTTGAGTACATGTGGCATGAACATAGAGTCTTGGACTTCCTCCCTCTTGCTATCATGTTGTGGGAGGCGGGACAATGCATCGGCTAGTGAGTTTGCCTTTCCTGGGAAATGATTGAGGGTGAAGTTAAACTTCGAAAAGAAGTCCGCCCACCGGAGTTGTTTGGCGTTAAGATTCCTCGGGGTTCGTAGGAGCTCGAGGTTTTTGTGATCAGTCCAGACCTCGAATGGGACTCTTGCTCCCTCCAACCAGTGGCGCCATGTGGATAGGGCCAATTTAATTGCCTCTAATCTTTATCCCAAAATGACCAGTTTCATTCCGTCTCGTTACATTTTTTAGAGACATAGGCTAGTGGGTGGAGTCTCCCATCCTCCCCCTCTTGCAAAATGTCACTGCCCATGGCCATGTCTGAGGCATCGACTTGGACTATGAATTTTCTCAGTTCGTTTGGGTGCGCTAACACCCCTTCAGACGTGAAAAGTGCTTTAAGCTGCTCAAAAGTGCACTGACATTCTGGGGTCCAGTTGATTTTAGCCCCTGGGTGAGAACTGTCTGCTTCCTTCCCCTTCGTTTTGAGAAGGTCTGTGAGGGGGAGGGATACCTGTGCAAAGTTTGCCAAAAATGATCTATAGAAATTGGCTAATCCAAGGAAAGCCTGTAATTGCCTGTGGGTTTGAGGCGCCTCCCACCTCACCATGCCCTGCACCTTGGCCGGGTCCATCTCGATCACTCATTGGGATATCCGGTACCCCAAGAACAAAATCTCTGAGCAGTGAAATTCACATTTAGACAGCTTAGCAAACAGTTTGTGCTTGTGTGACGTTTGCATGACTTCCTGCATCAATTTAACATGAGACTCTTTGTTGGGGGAGTACAGTAAAATATCATCAAGGTAAACAAGGACCCCCTTGAACAGGTGCTTATGCAACACTTCATTTATAAGGTTCATGAAGACCCCCGGAGCTCCCTGAAGTCCGAATGGCATGACCAGGTACTCAAATTGACCCAAAGGAGTATTGAATGCCGTCTTGTACTCATCGCCCTCCCTGATAGGCACCCTGAAGTAGGCATCTCATAAATCCAGTTTGGAGAAGATCCCCCCCCCCAGCTACTACAGCCAGGAGGTCCTTGATCAGGGGCAGGGGGTAAGCATTTGTGGCAGACACTGTATTTAGCCACCTATAATCAGTTCACAGTCGCAACCCACCATCTTTCTTTTTCCGGAACAGAACCGGGGCCGCACAGGGGGAGGAGGTGGGGCAAATAAAACCTCTAGCCAAGTTCTTGTCAATGAACCTCCTCAATTTCGCCTTTTCAGCAGGACTCATCGAATACAATTTCCCTTTGGGCAGTTTCTGATTAGGTAACAGTTCAATTGCACAGTCAGAGTTTTGGTGAGGTGGTAATTCATCCACCTCCTCTTCCCCAAACACTGCCACCAAATCTCGGTACTCTTGGGGTATGCAATTTAAGTCCATACTTGCTAGCCTGACCAACACCTGTTGCACCAAAGGGGGCTTTTCCCAAGAGTCAATCCACATGTGTGTGGGTCGTGGTCGAGGAGCCAAGGGCTGCCTAACACCAATGGGAACCATGCTGCAGGGGTCACTATGAATGGCCGGATTTCCCATGCGGGGTGGAACACTTTCGTATTTGCAGGGGTCCTTCATGGTGGACCCATCCATCTGCATGAAAATTAAGGGGTCGGTCATTTTGACAACTTTGGCCCCTAGTCCCATTACTAAAGAGGGGTTTATCAAGTCTCACCCACACCCTGAGTCAACTAGCCCCCGTACCCTCACATGGGTGTTCAGTTCAGGGCAGATCAGAGTCACAGTCACAAAGAAGAGGGAAGGGTAATTGCTCACCGGTTGTAGCGCATGGGAGTCAGGGACCTGCTGCTCAGTGCTGTTCACAGCAGGTCCTTCCCATTTCCCACTGGCTGTAACGGCTCCTCTCCCAAGGATTCGGAGTCTTCCTCCAGGGGACTCGCCTGCAGGGCCCTCAAACCCTTTGGTTTAGTTGTCGGTTTCTTAGTCGAGGTGTCGATCCTCTTCTCTCCTTTCATGATGGAATGCAATGCTCCCGCTCCAGGACATGCTGCGGTGAAATGGCCAGATTCCCCACACCAGAGGCAGAGGCCTTGCTTCATCCATTGCTCCCAGGTTCTGTCCTTCTGGCGCGGTGGTGGGGCCATGGGTTTTGCCTTTCCCGGCATGGCAGTGGCCTGGGTGGTCTTCCCCAGGGTAATGGCGTCATCAATGTGAATGGTGCGAAGGTAGCTCTCAGTGTCAGCCGCCTCTTTCATCCATCCTAGGAGGGACCTAGGTTTCCCCCCCCTCAGGATCGTTCCCTGGATCTCGTGATCTAGCCCTAGTGGGTAATGTTGGGCTAGTACTCCACCCAGCCACTCCCAGATTTTTGCAGTGTGCCTGCAGAACTCCTTGGTGTACTCCCTCACCAACTTCTCCCACTGGCGGAAGGTGTGGATGAACGCTTGGGCAGTCTCACTCGCATTGGAATCCTCATAATGGTCTCACAGAGCCCACATGAAGGCATCCACCTCCCGGAGTTCTTGGCCATCCTGGTGGTGTACGGTTACGTACTAGTCCGCGGCTGCGTCCCACAGCCGGGATGCAATCGCATCCACTATGCACTCTTCATTCAGGAAGAGGTGGCCTCAGTTGTCCACAAACTTCTCTGCCCACACCAAAAAGAAAGAGAGCTTTTCTGGGGTCCTGTTGAACGTAGCGTCCAACAATTTGGCTGGGTTAGGCAACATGCATCCCCATCCCCGCGGAACACCCCGGGGCTCAGAATCCTGTGGCCCCGCCAGTGGTGGCACCGCCAGTGGCGGCCCAACCAGTTGGCCCAGAGGTCCTCTGGGAGGTGGCCCCACTGGGACCAGTGGGGCGGCAGGCAGTAGTTGGGGCTGCGGGCCTGGTAGCGGGATCTGTTGCCTCTGATCAAGCTCTTCATGGATTCCTTCGGCAATCATCTCTGGGATCTTCTTAAGGAACTCCTCTACCATTTGGAGAAGTCAGTCATGGCTTTGGTCTCTCCCCCTGCTTCGGAGTTCTGTTGTGCCCTCCATCTCCACTGGGTAGGAGCAGGTGTCGTCCCCTCCAGTCACGGTACTTAGCCAATAGAGGGACTGCTCATATTGGCTCTCCTGGAGTGGGGTGTGGGGCATTAGGGACCAAGTCTCGTGTGTCTTGGCCAGCAGCATCCCCCAGTCTCGTCTCTTCCGAGGTCGAGTGGTCAAACTGGGGTACACGCCTCCGAACATGTGTCCATAGAACCTGCCAAACTCATCTTCGGGGCCCCATGGTGTGGGCACCATAGACACCGGGTTCTCTCCCGAGGTTGGCACTGAGCTGGTTGGTGTCATAGAGGTGGGGACTGTGTCTTACGACATAGTCACCCCCATCGGGTCTTCTTCTGCTCCACTCATCTCGGCAGGAGAGAGGTGGGATGTAGAGGCCCGACGAGTAAAGGATCACTGACAATCTGTCAAGTTCTCCAGATAGTCAGTCAAACACCAGGCTTCATAAGAAGATAGCATTTATTAAAGACTAAGCATAGAGCTGCATGAACAAGTGTTTTGTCAGTGATGCCGGTTAATACAGAACAGCATCAATTATAGCCCGTTTGAAATGCCCCCCCCCACCTACAAGTCAATGGTTACATTTTGCACGCGTGGCAAAGCAGAAAAAACAACACCTCCACCCGAATATCCTCTGATGCCAAAGAGGCCTGGGACCCAAGGTCAGATGTGTTGATAAGGAGCTGAACAGACAGAGTAATTTAGGGCACCTGGAGACTCGCTGTTACTTCCACATTCCTGAACAGTGAAAGATGTCTTCGCCCCCCTATCCTCAGCAATGGCAGGATTACCTGACACTTCTACACCTGCATTTTAAAACTGTGGTTGCAATGGCACAGATAATCTCTATACTATGGTCCCATCACCATTTTCTCCAACTGAGCTGACCTAGAGGAATACATGAAACATTGTTACCAACTTTGAGCTTTAGGAGTTACACGGTGAGGTAAAGAAAATCTCATGTTGTTTGCCCACAGTATTGTGCAGCAGAGTGGATTACCATCTCACCTGGTACTGCAGCAATTAACACTATGTCTTCCCCTCAATTTATTTCTTGGCCTGTGGCAAATATCTGCTAGGGGAGAAGATGGGTGTCAGTGGGCTTGTTTTTCTGTCATTCCTGCAGTGGAAGGCTCCAGAGGCTAAGCAGCAGCAGCAGCAGCAGCAGCAGCAGCAGGTGAAACAAATACCCTTCATTGTCCTTCCAATCCTTTTCTCATGCAAATATCCCTTGTGATCAAGAATAAAGAGAGGCAAGAGCTGAAACAAAAGCAGGATTGTCTCTCAAGCAGAGCCTAGCTTCAGGTTTTCCAGACACTGTCAGTGAAGAAGAATCCCTAATGAGTACTACATAGCAGATTAATTGCACCATTAGTGGAAGAATGCATATGTAATTCCAGTTTGTGATTTTTGTTCTTCTTCTTCTTTTTTTAGCAAGTGGAAAGGCATACAATTTGGATTTATAAAAGATTGCTCTCATTGTTGCCTGAAATGCAGAACCTTTCTTTAAACTCAGTTCTTCATAAATATTCAAGCCCAGCTCCTATAAGGGCTGCTTTCCCCCACTGATTCTCCTTAACAGGCACAATGGGGAGAGTGTGCATATGAGAGAGAGAGAGAGAGAGAGAGAGAGAGAGAGAGAGAGAGAGAGAGAGAGAGAGAGACGAGAGCGCATAGCCTAGTCATGGAGGCTCTGGGGGACTCATCTGAGACCTCCACTGAAATGAGCAGCCCTGTTGTAAAATAGGATTTTGAACTATCATTCTATAGTGTGAGTCAGCTAATATTTTGTGCTGTTTACTCTTTCATATCCTTAAACCACTGTCTGAAACATCAGGATTCATTCTACTGAAAATGATGCCAAACTTCCCATGTCTGGACTTCCTGAGAGTATGTGACTGACCCAAGTTCACCCATTAAGCTTTTATGAAGGAGTGCGGATTGGAACCTGGGTCTCCCAGATCCTACACGACACTGGCTCCCAGCTTTCCCTCCATCCATCCTGTTGGCAGCCTCTCCCTGGGAAAAGGTTCTGTCTTGCTGGCCAACTGCAAAAGAGCAAGCTTCTATTTAAGGCTGCATCTCATCCAAGTCATGAGCCTCTGGCATGAGCCAAAGGGCTCTTGGTCTATGGGCCTGGCCTGTGGCCCCCATAGAAGGCTGAATACATCTTACATTCTATATTTGTTAAGTTTGGTGTAGTGGTTAAGTGCGTGGACTGTAATCTGGGAGAACCAGGTTTGATTCCCCACTTCTCCACTTGCACCTGCTAATGTGACCTTGGGTCAGTCACAAATTCTGGTACAGCTGTTCTTGAAAAAGAACAGTTTCTGTCAGAGTTCTCTCAGCCCCACCTACCTCACAGGGTGTCTTTTGTGGGGAGGGGAAGGGAAAGGAGTTTGTAAGCCGCTCTGAGAGTCTGAGTGAAGGGCGGGGTATAAATCCAATCTCCTCCTCCTCCTCCTCCTCCTCCTCCTCCTCCTCCTCCTCCTCCTCCTCCTCCTCCTCCTCTTCTTCTTCTTCTTCTTCTTCTTCTTCTTCTTCTTCTTCTTCTTCTTCTTCTTCTTCTTCTTCTTCTTCTTCTTCTTCTTCTTCTTCTTCTTCTTCTGTTAGTTTTTGCTTCTGCAAACATTTCACAAGTAGTCTTCTGAGGCAGTTTGGCAGGGAAGTTATCAAAGTAGTGTCAGCTAAACTGAACTAATTTTGAAATGGATTCCAACAGCATGGTTGGTGAGGGAGCTGAAGCAGTGATGTGCAAAGTCTGTGGCATGTTCATATTCTTACCTGAGGGTAACAGCAATTACACCTGCAGCAAGTGTAGGTTGGTAGCCATACTGGAGGAGAAGATACAGGGACTTGAGGCACACTTGTCTACACTCCAGTTTATAAGAGAAGGTTCATGGACAGAATGCATGAAACACTCCTGAGAAGGCAACAGGAGGAGGAGGGAAAGATAGCCCAGCAACTGGAGGAGCACCCAGCACAAGAGGAAGGCACATGGAAGAATATAACCCACAGGAGCAGGAAGTTTAAGAGACATTCTGAGTCTCTGTTACTAAGCAATCAGTTCCTGGACCTCCCCACAGATATTGATTCAGAACCACTGGAACAAGGGCTCCTCCCCCAGCCTCCACAAAGCTTGAAGAAAATTTCTCAGACCCCTGTGGATGAGAAGACTCAGGTCTCTGCTCCCAAGTATAGGAGAAGGCATATATTGGTAATTGGGGATTCCCTACTGAGAGGAGTAGAAGCTAAGCTGTGTCAACCGGACTTGTCATCTCGGGAGGTATGCTGTCTACCAGGTGCATACATCCAGGATGTGACAGAAAAGGCAGGAAGCCCACAGATTATTATCCCTTCTTGCTCATCCATGTGGGAACAAATGATACCACCCAGCACAGCACAGAACATATTAAAAGAGATTATGTGGCTCTGGAAGAAATGGTGAAGGAATCGGGAGTGCAGGTGGTATTCTCATCAATTCTTCCTGTCAAAGGCCGTGGCTTAGGAAGGGAAAGAAGAATACTGCAGATCGAAGAATACTACAGATCAAAGATTGACTATGTAGATGGTGTCATCAGGAAAGGTTTGGATTTTTGTACCATGGCTTACACTTTTGAGATGAAGCTCTTCTATCAGGAGATGGTTTGCACCTCACGAGGGTAGGAGAAAACATGTCAGGTTCCCAGTAATCCACTCTCACTCCACAACTCATTTGAAGTGAGTTTATTAGGAAAAGAGATTTGGATTTTGCAAGGATGAATTCCTTGCTAAGACTGAAGTACAAAAGCAAAAGTAACTCAAGGTATAGTCAAACGATACATTCCACAGGTACGTCATCCACTCACCCCCTTCTCATCTCACAATTGCTCCTAGTCAACTAGCCCTGTGAAAGTTGTTATCTAAAGACTTCAAGGATGCCCCACTGAGAGCAGGCCTCCTAGAGGTGCACTTGTTATGGGAAAACTGTTACAAAGCAGAGGCCTCTACTCTACCCCCACATTCACATCTGCATTCACACCTTCCCCACCCTTAGGAATGTCAGTGAGGGCGAGGATGAGACAGGACGGAAGGGGGGGAACAGGGAGACATGAAACAGATGGGGTCATCAATTGCTATACATTGATTAGGTAAACCATAGTTGTAGCCCGAGTCTGATAAAACATGTTTGGAAACAGCCTTGCAAACCAAATAAGGAGAGATTTAAACTAAATCCTGTGGGGAAGTGAGACAAAAATGCAAAGCCAATAACTGGAAGTAAGAACTCTAAAGTTTTGTGGGGAGTGGCAGGTATGCTAGATAACATTAACTCACATGCAAGTACAGAAATGAAGAAGAAGAAGAAGAAGAAGAAGAAGAAGAGATTGGATTTATACCTCACCCTTCACTACCCAAAGGTGTCTCAGAGTGGCTTACAAACTCCTTTCTCTTCCCCTCCCCACAACAAACACCCTGTGAGGGAGGTGGGGCTGAGAGAGCTCTTGACAGAAACTGCTGTTTTTCAAGAACAGCTCTTATCAGAACTACAGCTTGCCCAAGGTCATCCAGCCAGGTGCAAGTGGAGAAGTGGGGAATCAAACCCGGTTCTCCCAGATTAGAGTCCACGCACTTAACCACTACACCAAACTGGCTCTCAATGAAAATGAAATGAAAACCTCAGGGTGTATAAAACATGGATTCTGATGTCTCTACACTAATGTGCAGAGTATGGGAAACAAGCAGGAGGAACTTGAAGTCCTAATACAGGAAGGGGACTATGACCTAATAGGCAATACTGAAACTTGGTGGGATGACACTCGCAATTGCAATATTAGGATTGAGGGGTATAACTTATTTAAAAGGAAAAAAATAAGGAAGGGTGGAGGAGTTGCATTATATAAAAGGAGGTATATACTTCTGAGGAAATATGTGAATTTGAGCATGAAAGTCCAATTGAGAGTCTGTGGGTAAAAATAAAAGGAGTAAGAAATAATACTGTTATCATGGTGGGAGTGTGCTATAGACCACCAAGCCAGGCAGAGGATTTGGATGACACATTGTTACAACAGATTACAAAGTTCTCAAAGAGATGGGGCATGGTGGTCATGGGAGATTTCAATTGCCCAGATGTCTGTTGGAAGTCCAACTCTGCTAAGAATGAAAGGTCCAATAAATTCCTGACGTCTTGCTGACAAATTCATTTTCCAGAAAGTGGAGAGGAAAACAAGGGGATTTGCTATCTTGGACTTGATTCTCACCAACAGGGAAGAACTGGTTGATGGGGTGAAAGTAGTGGGCATCCTGGGTAATACTGATCATGTAATTTTGAAATTTACAGTCTTGGGGAAGGTAAAAGCTGTACACAGTCAGAGATATAGGTTGGACTTCAGGAAAGCAAATTTTGACAAACCTAAAGTTATGCTGGGTAGAATCCAGTAGAATACTTAAGGAGAAGGGAGCTCAAGAGGGATGGGAGTTTCTTAAAAGTGAAATACTGAAGGTACAATCACAAATGATTCCTATGAGAAGGAAAAATGGGAGGAGCCTAAAGAAGCCAAGGTGGCTCCATACACAGCTTTCTAAGGACTTGAAAAATAAAAAAAAAAATACTCATTCAGAAAGTGGATGGCCTTATAACCAAGGATAAATACAAACTTCCAAAGTGCCGCAAGAGCTACCATTTTGCCAATATTAAAGATGGAATCCATGAAGTATTGTAATATAGTAAAATATGGTCATGATGGATCAGGCCGTATGTTCTTTTGACAGACCTAAAATTAACATAAGAGAGCCCTAGCAAGTAGGACAAGTGTCATCTTGTCTTCCATTTAGGAGACTGGTCTATCGATTGCCCCCAAGGTCACCTACTAGGAATGTTCATTTAACTTCACACTGACTTCTGAGTGAGCAGCATGTTGAGGACCTTCAGATGGTAAAACTCACATGTTCAAAATCTGTCCTGCATTTAAGAATATTATAAAACAATTTCAGATTAGGGAAAGATGTGTTTTGATTTTTTGCTAGCATTTTTTTATTTAGACCACTTGTACAAGACTTCAGACTCCCCAACTGCCACAATAATTTCAGCATGAACAATAGCTACCACTCTCCATTCCCTCACAATCACCTTTCACTCCCTTTCCAAGCATTTAGCATCTGAATACTGGGCCAGAGTAGGAGAATGCTGCCTTCCTCTCTAACAGGATTTGCATTCTGGGCTAATGACCCCCCAGTTGCTTTTACACAAATTCTGGTACAGGACTTCCAAACAGTTTGGGGGATTTTTGTGGTCTGCTTTGTTCATGGCATTATGGAGCTGCTGTTTGCCTGGCCATAAATATTTTTTAATGCTTCATTTGCATCTCACTCGCATAAAATAACTGCTCTGGGAAATCTAAAGTGCATCTTAAAAATTGAGTTACAATAATTATTGTATATTAGATACCATCATTGGTATATTAAAAACATATTTCTGTACAGAAAGTGTTGGAATACATAGTCTGTGGATTTGTCGTTCTCATATTATATGGAGAAGAAATGGCCAGCATCCAATTACAGTAATTGCAACAGTGGGCATCTCTCTGATGCTTCATGACAAACGATCCATCTGAAATGGTGTGGCAAATATTTATGGAAGGAAGGTAGATAGATTATGTATCCACAGCCCAAATTTTGTATCAAGAAAAGTCAAAAGTCCTTTCAATTTTTTGGGAGATATTTAGACATACTTCTAGGAATTTCACTATGTCCATAGAGGGACAGAAGGCATCAAATTAAAATAAGGAACTATTCAGATTCACAAAAAGAAATAGTATTTTTAGTAACTTACCCCCAAGTCAAAGAAACATGACCAAATAACCCAACCCTGAGGAAAGGCAGTCTGCAATCACTGAGTTCACTAACGGAGGCTGGTCTGATGGCCAAGAACTCCTTCTATCAGTGGTATCTGGTTTACCAGCTCTCTGACCATTCCTCTTCCTAAGGTAGGCTACTGAGCATCAACTAGAGTTAAAGTTTTTCTTGTTGTAGCCCCCACCCAAAGGAACAGGCTTCCTTAAGGAACTGGGGGTGCCATGTCAGTGTTTAGGGATGCAAGGCTATTTTATTTGCTAGAACTTTTAATGTAGCATATTGTCAGACTCCTGGACAAAGTTACTCTCAATAAGACTCTCTGGCAGTGATTTGTATACTGAGGAATAATCATGTTCGAGGTCAGACCAGTACTGTGTCAGAACTGGGGTTCTGGTGGGAGGATCCAAAGATATAGACAGTTCAAATGAGGCTAGGCTTGCCAAGAACTTACCGTATTTCGGTGGGGGACGGATACATCCTGGCAGGACCATCCCCGGGGGAAGTAAAGACGTGCCAACAATATCATCACCAGGAAGTGGTACCATCGAGTTTTCAGCCCCATTGCCAGAGCGTCGCCTAGCATCACTTCCTGGTGACAGCATGGTGCGTTACAGGGAGGACTGGTCCAGCCAGGGAGCATGTATCCCCCTCTCCCACACAGCAAGTACTTGGGAACCCTAAATGAGGCCCCCCTCCAAGTACATCTAATCATACTTCACAATCATCCTGCCTAGCTTTTCACGCTCTCTACTCCCCCACCTGTGAATATATGGTTCCTTTATCTAAACAGCAAAGCAAGCACAGTTAGGCTCCAAGGTCATCCCTGACATAGGGAGGTATCTTTAGGAAGAGTTACATTGCTGCTACAACAGAACTCTTCACACACTCGCCCATTCACACCCCTCCCTCAGGAATTTCCCTCCCTCTGCAGCCCCCACCCCAAAGCATGGCAAACTAGAGACTGAATTTGACACATATGTTTTAGGCATTTTGGGAGAGGCAGGTGACTATGGTTTTATTATACTTTGTATGTTTTAAGTTTGGGTATGTAAGCTGCTTTGAGCCATAAGGTAAAACAGAGTATAAACATTTTAACAAACAAATAAATGAGGCTATTGGCTGTAGGAACACTCTCTTCAAGAGGCAGAAGTAAGTCTTCCTTAGCTCTTGGCTCATAGTATTGAGGAACAGAGAGTGAGTAAAATGTGGAATTCACTGTCAGAGGATGTAGTGATGGCCACAGGAATAAACAGCTTTTAAAAGGGGATTAAATAGATTAGTAGAGGATAGGGTTACCAGCCATGCTGACTGAAGGGAACCTCCACATTCAGAGGCTCTAATCCTCTGAACCTCAGAGTCAGGAGGCAACATTGGGGCATTACAGTATTAGAAACATTTAATTAATCATTTATTTATTAGCATATTTATTATATTTCTGTAATACTTCCCCTCATTGCTCAAAGCAAATTCAAACACAGGTAACTCTCTGAATCATTTCAGCTATAGTCCTCAAAGCAGCTCTTAAAGATATCTTCCTGCTGGAAATGTATGGGTTGCAAGGTCCAGATTCCAGGCATTATAGGATTAACTTGTTTACCTTATGTACCATTGTTTAGACTAACCTGGAATGAAACAGAGACAGCCAATGCAAGCAAAGCCCACGAAAGTTAATTAGTATTGATTGGATAATGTATTCAGGTGACTTCCTTCTTGTTTATTAAGTGAGAGAGGACTAAGCAATGGTCCATTGCAGATTCCCCTTGCCTAAAACCTATTTGTTCTGGTGCAATCATTTCCTATGTTATTAGCCAATTGTTAAGTTTGATTTGTAATAATTTGGCATAGAGCTTACCTATGACAGATAGTAGACTTATAGGTTTAAAGTTAGAAGGGTTGAGTGGTCACCCTTCTTAAAGATTGGTTCAATAGTCGCATTAGTCAACATGGAAGGGATATGTCCTGTAGCATTCATAATCATTAAAAAAGTGGCCAATGGGGGTGCCCACCATTCAGGATCAGCTTTTAAGACTTCCGAAGGTATTGCATCAGGAGGTATTTCACAAAATAAGGAGCAGATTACTGGAGACAGAGTTGTGAACTTGTACAATGCAGCTAATAAGACCTGTTCTCCTCTGAACCATGGGATATTTACCATTGTAGGATGCTTGCCCAGTTATTTTTTTCAACTGCAATCTCCAAAATTGCACAGAATTTTTACAGTGGCCAGACTTAATATTTTACCCTTGGCAATTTTATTCAGAAGATTCCAGGGTATCCCCTTTGTCAATAGACTTTGCCCTTGTATGTATGAAACTATTGAAACAATGTACCACATGCTGGTTGAATGTTGTTATTATTCTGGTATTAGGCAATGTATTTTATCACTAATTTTGGGTAGTGTTTCAGACTTTCCTAGGCTGAATAAACTATTATTTCTTTTAAATAGTACAGAGGAAAACATAACTGAACTTGTGGCAAAGTTTTTGCAGGCTGCTGCTTCTATATGTAGTAAAATTCTGTAAGTGCTCAATGCAGGGTATCTTTTAACAGAAACCGTATTTTATTTATTATTTATTTATTTATTTATTTGGATTTGTATCCCGCCCTCCCCAGAGGCTCAGGGTGGCTAACAGCAAGGCACGCATGCCAACTTTAAAACAAGTTCAACAATATAAAACCAGAAAACCTATAAACAACATCCAAACATTATAGCCCAGGCAATAAAACAAGATGGGGCAGATCGTATCCCCCCAGCAGACATTAACCCCCAGTAGCCAAACAGCAGCCAAACAGTAATATGAAGAATCTGAATTTTATTTCCCAGATAATATGTTTTTATTTCTGTGAAATGCCAATAAAGGAATTGCTGTGTGTGCGACTATCTTCTAAGGGTCAAGAAGAAGGTGTGTCTCCATTGTTGTGTGACCATGTGTTTGTAGCTGTAGCATGTAACAATGTAGGTCTTAGATAGCTCTTTTGTTTGTAGGTTTCCTGTGTACCTTTTACCCTTAGAAATAAAACTTTTTACATAGAAATACATGTCTCCTCTCCAGTGAAGCAAAGATACATTGCAAACTCTGAGTATTTAAGTATTTTTGACTATTTCCCCCAACATATTCTGGAAGCAGAGCTGGACGGTTTGAGTGTCCTTTTTTAAATGCTTACTGGATTGAGAGCAAGTGAGCAGCTAAGCAAAGTTAGCAGCAAGAGGCTTATTTTAAAAGGACCAAAAACATTTCCTGCAATTTTTTTTCTTGCTCTCCCTGCCAAGCTAAGCTGCAGCTGAAAAGGTACTGATACCTCTAATTCTTGCTGATTAGAGAAATCTTATCTACTCCAGCTCACACTTTTGCTAACAAGCAGCTGAGAAGTTTTTTTTTTCTTTGTGCACTTTGGAGCTTAGACAGAAGAGAGAAACTGATTGCTTGCAGCTGCCCCAGCTGACTGCTCCAAAGGAAGAGAGGTGAAGCTGATCACATCTGCAGCCTCCCTGATCGCTTGTAAAGAGGATTAACCCCTCAAGTCCCTGCTGAGTGCCTGCTACAGATTGCCAGAATGAGTGATCCTGCAACGTCTTTCATTGCTCCAGCTGAAGTGGGTATGTTCCAAGCCTCAGGGGAACTGGCTCCACTGAAGTTAATCCTGCATAATTTCAATTGGTGGCATGAGTTTCTGAAGGTTAAAATGGAGATTTTTGGGGCTGAGCATTTCTTAACGGAAGACCCCCCCCCAGCAAATGAGCCAGAGAAAAGGGCATTTAAAGAGCAAGATGGATATGCAAAGTCTTTGATTTTGGGATCAGTAAATTTCCATAATGTGCCTAATTTGTACACCATAGAAACCTCCAAGCTAATGATTAAATACCTGAGAGAGAGAAATGTGAAGGACAAACTACCTGTAAGATTTATTACTTGAAGGCTCAGATTTTTGATTTTAAAGTGAAAAAGAATGACTCTTTGCCTGAGCAATTAAGGAAACTAATGGGGATTTACAATCAGCTTAAGGAACTGGGAAAGACACCTGATCAGATAGACATGATAGCTGCAATACTTAATGGTCTCCCAGGAAGCTACAGAGAACTGGCTATGCCCCTAAGGCACCGAAAGGATCTAACACTTGAAAACTTATTGATGGTTTTAAAGGAAGAATATGACTCAAGGACTAGCCAGGATGCTTTGTCTAATGAGATGTCTGTTCTGAGTTTGAAACATGCACACAGATTTAAAAAGGAAAAGAAAATTGTATGTTTCATATGTAGTGAAAACCATATGGCCAGAGACTGTGAATTTAAAAATACCAGAAATTGTGAATTTAAAGGGAAAGCCAGACCACAGACCACTGGAACGCAGGCTCAAATTAAAAGAGAGACACCCAGTGGAAGAGGAAATCATAGCAGGGGCTTTAGACCACAGACAAAGGGAGGTCATGCTTTTAGAATTTGTGATGATGATGATGATAAAATATTTTTAGTAGAGTCTGGATCCTGTATGTACATTTGCAAATATGAGGATTTGTTTTCTGAACTTGCTACTAACAATAGACCAAAAATTTTCAAGCTATCAAGGAATTGCTCTACGTTAAAGGTGTTGGGACAGTGCCAATCAAACTCCTCACTACAAGTGGAGAAGTTATGGATGTTAATTTTAAAAATGTGGCTCTAGTTCCTGAAGCAGCTGATAATTTTATTTCAACCAAAAGACTTATGGACAGTGATCATACTGTGTTGCTTAGGAGAAGGAAAGGAAGTAAGACTGTTGCTGAAATGCCTGGAATTGAATTTGAAATAGAGGGGAGAAATGGATTTCATTATCTTGTGGATGTTAGTGAAGAATCTGAAGTTATTGATGCTGATGAGAGATGAGTTTATCAGACTAGCAATGGCTCTTGTAATCATCAGAATTGCTTGTATGCATGGCATTTGAAGTTTGTGCATCGGAGTATGCAGAGTGTTGAGAGGTTGTTGAAAGAATGTGGAATTCCTGCTGTGAGTTGTGACAAGACAAAGGAGAGATGTGGCATGTGTCTCAAAGCAAAAGGAACTGCTCCAAGGTACATTGGGAAACCCACTAATCACAATGAAAAGTTCCTAGAGACTGTGTATAGTGATCTTGTTGGTCTACTAGTGCCATCCTGTAGTGGGAACAAATACTTTGTGACTTTTACTGAGAGTAAAACAAAATATACTGTTGTGTATATGATGAAGAGCAAAGATGAGATGCTGAATAAATTCAAATGTTATGTGGCCACAATGATGGGGACGTGGATACAGCACGGCGCCACAGACGTGTTTCAGGAGAGCTCCTGAGACTGCCAGATTCTTTGATCTATTGTAGGGGTCTTTGGGCTTCTGAGACCTCACCCACCCCTCAGGAAGAGGGGAGAGTGCAAGAGGCTTGATTTGGGGCCCCTACTGCCAGATTCTTTGATCTATTGTAAGGGTCTTTGGGCTTCTGAGACCTCACCCACCCCTCAGGAAGAGGGGAGAGTGCAAGAGGCTTGATTTGGGGCCCCTATTGCTGCAGCCGTGGTTGGGAGTGAGCCTGGATTGCCTCCAATGCCAGGATCAAGAAGGGAGCTCATGGCTATGGGCTCCTAGCTGTCGCTTCCCAGCAAGAGTTTCTTTAGAAACCCTGCCTGCATGAGCACACAGTATTGTGAGTAACTCTGCATTTCTCAATGGAGAATTATCTGAAGAAATTTATATGGAACAACCTGAAGGTTTTAAAGTCAAAGGACAAGAAAATCATGTTTACAGACTGAACAAAGGACTCTATGGACTAAAACAAGGAGCAAAGGCCTGGTATGACAAAATTACCAGACTTTTACAGAAGCAAGACTTTGAGCAAGGAAAAGCTGAACCTTGCCTGTACACTAGAATTAAAAATGGACAATACCAGTATGTTCTTGTTTACATTGATGACTTGATCGTGTTGTGTAAAAACAGGGAGGATATTAAAGAAATAGCTGATGGACTGAACAAGGAAGTGGAAATCAAACAGCTAGGAGACATAAAACACTACCTCGGCATGCAAGTTGAAAGACTTGAGGATGGAACCTTTCTTCTATGCCAGAAATGAAAGATTATGGACTTTATAGAATCTGTCAGTATGAAAAACTGCAAAGCATCATCTGTACCACTGGATCCTGGGTATCTAAAAGAAAGGAATGGAAAACCTCTTAGAGATATTGGAGAATACAGAGAAGCAGTTGGGAAACTTCTCTACCTGAGCAAAACCATGAGGCCAGATATCACAGCAGCACTTGGCATCTTATGCAGAAAAGTGAGTTCGCCTAACCATCATGATTGGAGTGCAATAAAGAAACTGGCACGGTATCTGAAAGGAACAATGAACTTACAACTGAGAATTGGACCATCTGAAGGGCCCAGACTAGTCGGATATATGGATGCCAACTGGGGAGAAGAATCGAACAATTACAATTCAACTAGCAGATATCTATTCTTCTATGGAGATGGACTAATAGACTGGACTAGTAGAAAGCAAACTGTTGTGGCATAGTCTACAGCAGAAGCTGAGTGTCTTTAAGCAGCAAGTGCCTGCAGTAGACTTGAATGGATTTTTCATTTGTTGAAAGACTTTGGAATAAAAGAACTTGTACTGGTACTTACGTTTGAGGACAATCAGGCTTGTCTTACTATACGCAAGGAAGAAAGCACCACTGGAAGAAGTAGACCTAACAGTATTAAGTGTGCGTTAGTGAAAGACTTGTACCAGAAGAAATTGATAGTGAACATTGCCACAAAGAGGACATGGTAGCTGACATTTTGACTAAGCCACTGACCAAAGAGAAATTTGAATGTCTTTGTGAAATGTTGAATATGGTTGATTCAAATGTTGAAGTGAATAATGAATAATGTTTTGTATAATGGCTTACATACTGGACCTTGAGAAGGGGTGTTGGAAATGTATGGGTCGCAAGGTCCAGATTCCAGCCATTATAGGGTTAACGTTTACCTTATGTACCATTGTTTCGACTGACCTGGAAGGAAACCTGGAAGACAGCCAATGGAAACAAAACCTGCGAAAGTTAATTAGTATTGATTGGTTAATGTATTCAGGTAACTTCCTTCTAGGGGTCAAGAAGAAGGTGATTCTCCATTGTTGTGCGACTGTGTGTTTGTAGTTGTAGCATGTAACAATGTAGGTCTTAGAAAGCTCTTTTGTTTGTAGGTTTCCTGTGTACCTTTAACCCTTAGAAATAAAGATTTTTACACAGAAAGAAATGTCTCCTCTCCAGTGAAGCAAAGATCCATTGCAAACGCTGAGTATTTAAGAATTTTTGACTATTTTCCCCAACACTTCCATCTCCCCACCCCATGCTCCATATTAGTCCCACTTGTGGAGAGAACATTTTGGCCCCAGGGGTGTCAGGGCTCTTATGTGGCCCATGAGCAACTGGTGCAAGGGAGGGAGTGCTGGGGGGGGAGTGGGGGGAGCCACTCCATTGTGGTTTCAACTTCTTCTGCAGTAGTCAAGCATCATGGGAGTCTCTGCCCAGCACTGCAGCTGCCTCTCCAGTCCGCCTATGTGGGTTTTCCTCTGCATCCCCCCACCAGCCCACGGGGCCTTGCAGTGAGGAGACAACAACCTGGAGCTTACCAGCTGCTGTCCTTTATACAATTTCTACCTCCAGTATGTTCCATGGCACACATGGCCCATCCCGGCAAAGTGATGTTTATGTCAGATCCAGCCCTTGTAACAAAGGAGTTTGACACCTCTGCCCCCCTTGGTGTAGTGGTTTGGTGCCAGTTTGGTGTAGTAGTTAAGTGCACGGACTCTAATCTGGGAGAACTGGGTTTGATTCCCCACTCCTCCACTTGTACCTGCCGGATGGTCTTGGGCAAGTCATAGTTCTGTCAGTGCTGTTCTTGAAAAAGAGCAGTTTCTACCAGAGCTCTCTCAGCCCAATCCACCTCACAGGATGTCTTGTTGTGGGGCTAGGAAGGGAAAGGAGTTTGTGAGCCGCTCTGAGACTCCTTTGGGTAGTGAAGGGCAGGGTATAAATCCAATCTCTTCTTCTTCTTCAGGATGAAAGTTCTTGAATGCCCTGGGGTACAAGCAGGGAAAAGCCTGGTGCCAATGCCGCTGTGCTTCTGGTGGCAGTTGGTCCCTTTCCAGGATGAGTGCGATGTGCACTTCAATCATATCCTTGTCCACAAACATGTGGACAAGGGGGACCCAATAGATTTTGTTTATCTTGTCTTCCAGAAAGCTTTTGATAAAGTTCCTCATAAAAGACTCCTAAGTAAGCTCAATAGTCATGGAATAAAAGGACAAGTCCTTGTGGATCAAAAACTGACTAATTTAAAGGAAACAGAGAGTGAATATAAATGGACAATTTTCTCAGTGGAAGGTGGTAAGCAGTGGGGTAGTTCAGGGCACAGTACTGGGTCTGATGCCTTTTAACTTGTTCATTAAGGATTTGAAGTTGGGAGTAAGCAGTAAAGTGGCTAAATTTGCAGATGACACAAAATTGCTTAGGGTGGTGAAAAGAAGGGAGGAGTGTGAGGCACTCCAAAGGGATTTGTCAAGGATGAGTGAATGGGTGTCAACATGGCAAATGGGGTTTAATGTGGTCAATTGCAAAGTGATGCACATTGGAGCCAAAAACCCTAACTATAAATATACTTTGATGTTGTCTGAAGTGGCAGAGACTGACCAAGAGAGAAATCTTGGTGTTGTAGTTGATAACTCACTGAAAATGTTGAGACAGTATGTGACCGCAATAAAAAAGGCCAACAGTATGCTGAGGATTATTAGGATGGGAATTGAAAACAAACTAGCCAGTATCATATTGCCCCCCGAGCCGAAATAAGGAGACAGACAACTCTTTGGAGTCAAACAAGGGCCACTTTATTAACTGTTTAATTGCAAAATCAATCAATGGCAAGGGAACTAAGTGGGAGCAGAACAGGCCAGGCAGGTGTCAATCCAGCCAACCTCCTTGCCTCAGGTATGGGCAAGCCACTAGCCCCAGTCAAGGGCCAATCCTCTGGCCTGCAACTGGCAGCCCAGTGCACAGGTCACCCCCCAGGAGTGCCTACCCTTGAAGCCCTACAGCCTGCAGGGAGGAGCTTACCCAAGAGGCTCCCTGAGGTGGTCACCATTCCCAGCCCTAAGCCCTAAAGCCCAGGGTCCATTCCTTTTTAAAAAACAAAAAAACAAAAAAACTTTTATTAACAGGATATATTAACACGCTCCATATCGCAAAGTACTTTTGAATACATCCTTTTCATTTATCCCCTCCCCCCCCCCGGCTTCCAGCGATGCTCTGCCCCACTTATTGTTTCATTCAATATTCAGCAACAATAAAAACTTATCCCATATTCAATTCTTGCTTTAAAACACATTGATACATATAGTCTAACCCTTAGGTAACACTTTAACTAATTGTCAATCATTACTTTCTTTTTTCTATTCTTAATAGTTATCAAAGTAGAGTAACTTATTTCTTACATCCCAGTTCGTTTCGAGTCTTTAAACTCTTTCCATTCTATAAAAAATTCTTCATCTTCTCTACCGTTAAGCTTCTTTGTCAGTTTGTCCATTTCTGCCATAAAAAGCATCTTCTTTATCCAATCCCATTTTTCTGGTATTTTTTCTTGCTTCCAAAATTGGGCAAAAGTCATTCTTGCTGTTGTAATCAGATACCACAACAATGTTCTTTTCTGGGGGTTTATCTCTTCCATTTTCAAACCCAAAAGTAACATTTCAGGTTGTTTTTTCAAGGTACACTTCAGAATCTTCTGGATTTCATTATGAATCTCTGTCCAATAGGCTACCGCTTTATCACACGTTCACCACATATGATAAAATGAGCCTTCCTTTTTTTATATACTTCCAACATTTGTTAGACATGTTCTCATTCATTTTAGCAATTTTTTTAGGTGTCATATACCACCTATACATCATTTTATAACAATTTTCTTTCACATTGACACATGTAGAAAATTTAATTGACTTTTTCCACAATCCCTCCCAAGTTGACATATCTATTTCTCTATTTACATTTATAGCCCATTTTACCATCTGTTCTTTTACAATCTCATCCTCAGTATACCATTTTAATAAAACTTTATAAATTTTTGAAATCATTTTTCCCCCTCTTCCGCCCACACATTTTCAATTTCATTATTCTCCTTCCTCTTTTTGTCAGCCTTAAATAAATCATAAATCTGTCTGTAGTTTAACCAATCATATTCAAATTTCAGTTCCTCTCTAGCTCTCATCGCAAAACTGTTCCCTTCTACCATCAAAATATCTCTATAAGGTATCCAATCTTCACCTTTATGTCTCAAAAGTGGTTTAATTACTTCAGCTGGTACTATCCATAGTGGTCTTGCATAAAAAAAAATCTTTTATATCTCATCCAGGTCATAAACAATGATCTTATGAAGTGGTGTTTGAAAAAATTATCCATTTTGCATTTGTCATACCAGAAATAAGCGTGCCAACCAAATTTACGGTCATGTCCTTCTAACGCCAACGTTTTTCTATTGTCCAAATTAACCCATTGAGCCGACCAAGTCAAACACACCGCATCATGATACAGTCTAAAATTAGGAAGTTGGAATCCTCCTCTTTCCTTTGCATCACATAGAATCTTCATTTTAATCCTCAGTTTTCTTCCAGCCCAGACAAATCTTGAAATTTCTTTCTGCCATAAGTTCAATACTTTGCAGTCCTTCACTATCGGAATTGTCTGAAATAAAAACATTAAACGTGGTAAAATATTCATCTTAACCACCGAAATTCTTCCCATTAATGACAGATTCAAAGTGTCCCATTTTTTAATATCTTGTTGAATTTTACTCCAAATCTTTTCGTAGTTGTTCTTAAAAAGATCTATGTTCTTCATTGTCAACTCAATTCCTAAATATTTTGGGGTTTTTTACCACTTCACATTGTATTGATTCTTGCAATTCCTGCTGTTTCTCTTTTGTCATATTTTTGCACATTTTGTTCTTATTGACGTAAAATCCCGCCAAATCTCCAAATTCCTTGATCTTTTCCATCAACAATGGTAAATTAATTACCGGATCTTCAATCAAAAACATTACATCGTCTAGGATATGTTAAGAATTGGTTGTCAAATATGGAACATACTATTATATCCTGTTAATAAATTTTCTTTAAAAACAAAACAAAACATCGTCCGCAAATGCCCTATATTTATATGTAAAACCTCCGATTGTAAGTCCTCTTATATCCTTATCTTCTCTTATCTTTGCCAACAGTACCTCCAAAACCCAGATAAACAATAAAAGGGATAGCAGGCAACCTTGCCTAGTCCCTTTCTGCACCTTGAAATAGTCTGTCATCTCTTTATTTACGTTTATCGGTGCTTTCTGTTCTGAATAAATCGCTCTAATTACGTTTAATAATGGCTGTCCAATATCCATTTTCTCCATCAGTTGAAACATAAAGTCCCAATCTAAATTATCAAAGGCTTTCTCTGCATCTACAAATAGGAAAGCAACCTCCTTTTCTGGATGTTTATCATAATATTCAATAGTGTCTATCACCGTCCTTAGATTGTCCCTAATTTGTCTATTTCATAAAAACCGGCTTGTTCTTCGGTTATAATGTCTTTCAAATAATTTTTCAGTCTTTCTGAAATTATTTTGGTGAACAACTTATAGTCATTATTAAGTAAAGAAATTGGTCTGTAATTCTTAACATCTGTTAAGTCCTGTCCTTCTTTTGGTATGAGTGATATATTGGCTTCCTTCCATGTCTCAGGTATCACTTTAGTCGCCTGTATCTCATTTGCTAGAAGTTCGAACGTTGGGGTTAGTTCCTTTTTTAACTTTTTATAAAATTTCACTGTAAATCTATCTGGGCCTGGAGCTTTCCCCAATTTAGCATCTTCTATTGCCTTATAAACTTCTTCTTTTTGGATTGGACCATTCAACGTTTCCTTAATTTTTATTCCAATCTTTGGAATTTCTACCATGTCCAAATATTTTTTAATTTTTTCAGAGTCTATATTCTTTTTTTGAAATAACTTTGCATAATACTTAAAAAAACCTCTTTTTAAACCATTCATATCCACAATTTCTTTACTATCTTCAATAATCTTGTTTATTAACCTTTTCTCTCTTCAATTTTTCAATTGCCATGCCAGAAATTTTCCTGGTTTATTTGCTCCTTCAAATGATTTTTGTTGTAATTTCTTTAAGTTCCGATAAAGTTCCTGATTAAGTATCACGTTCAATTACTCTTGTAAAATTTGAATTTCTTTAATAATTTTCTTTTTTCCAGGTCTCTTCTTCAATTCTTTTTCTTTTTGCTGAATTCTTTCTTGCAACTCCTTTTGCTGCTTTATATTCTGTTTCTTATCCACCACATTCAACGATATAAGTAATCCTCTCATCACAGCCTTGTATGTATCCCAAACAGTCTGTATTTTAATGTTTTGATTCAAATTCAGTTGGAAAAATGACTGAGTCTCCTTACGTAATATCTCAATTATTTTCTTCTTATCCAATAGATCTTCATTTATTTTCCAATGAAACTGTTTAGCTTTTTCTTTTACTGTCCAAATCACCGGGTTGTGATTAGAATTAGTCTTTGACAAAATCTCCACTTTCTGGATTTTTAACGCCATTTCACCTGACATCCAAATCATATCTATTCTGGAAAAAGAATTGTGACGATTGGAATAAAAAGTAAAGTCTTTAACTTTAGGATTCCATTTTCTCCAAACATCTTCTAGTTTCTCTTGTTCCATCAATTTAAAGAATTTTTTTGGTAATTTCCCAACCCTCTCATCCTTCTTTTCAGATTTCCTGTCCAATTTATTATTAACCGTACCATTAAAATCCCCTGCCAAAATTAACTGCTCATAATTCACTTGATCCAATTCGTTCGTCAAGTCTTTAAAAAAAATTTCTTTAGCTCCATTAGGTGCATACAAGTTAACTACCAAAGTCTTTTTCTGAAGCATTGTAATTTCCACTCCAATATATCTCCCATCTTTATCGCTAAAAATTTGCTTTGGATCCAATTCTTTGTTTACATAGGTCACAACTCCCTTATTTTTTGTTTCTGCAAGTGAATAAAATTATTCTCCTAATTTTTTGTTAATCAAATACTTATTGTCCCATTTTCTAATATGAGTTTCTTTCAAGCAGATAATATTAGCCTTTTGTTTTTGCAACCAATAATTTACTAATTTTCTTTTAGAGGGTGAATTAAGTCCATTTACATTCCATGATAACAATTTGTAATCCATCATGTCTTGACTTTAAATATCTCCAAAATCTTCTACATTTTCTGCTTTGAACCTATACATATCTCCCAGAGTCTTGATCATATGTCTCTTCACATTGTAGGTAAAAGACAGACCATATGGTATTTCCCATCTAAACCTGATGGTTAGCTGCTTCAATTTGTCTACCAGCTTTTTATATTTCTTTCTTTCTTGCAAGATCATTCTTGGGAGTTCTCTCATTATTATAATTTTTTCTCCCATCGATTTCCAATGGTTTTGAAAATTGTTTTTTGAAAGTATCCTCCTTCATCTTCCTTGTTACAAATTGCACAATAACATCTCTTGGCAAGTTCTTTCTCTGAGCATATGCTGAATTTACTCTATAAATCAAGTCAAAATCAGACTCCAATTCTCCTTGATCTTCTACCAGATACTCTGTCAAAGCAGTCATCACTATCATACATATATCTTCATCTGCCTTTTCTTCAATCCCTCTTAGCCTCAGATGGTTTAACATCGCTCTATACTTCATCATTGCCTCCAATTTACGATTTTCCTGAAGAGTTGTTTCCATTTTTTTATCTATATCTTGTGTTTTTTGCTCTAATTCAGTCGATTTTAATACCAGACCTTGCACTTGGCTCTTTGTGTCTGCCACTTCTTTTGTAATTACCGCTACCTCTGCTACAACCAATTCTTTGAGAGCTATCACATTCTTTTCTTGGACTTCTTCTAACTGCTCCAGCTGTTTTTCCATTTTTTTTCTAACTGTTGTTCTATCTGTTTCACCAATCCTTGAATCGCCTCCAGCATTCTCTTTTCCATTGACTCCATTGCAGCTTGCCACTCTCTTTTTTCCTTCCCTGCCATACTTGGACTCACAGATGAAGCGGCCTTTGTCACTGTTTTGGATCCATTTTGAAGTTTCTAAAATTAGTCCAAATTCATATATTCCGGGTCCTCTTTTTGTCTTCTCTTGAATCATTGCCTTTTCGCCACTCTTTTGAAGCAATTCCAGTGATAAAATTCGATTTTAAAGTTCAGTCCTCCTAAAAATGGCAGGTGCAATTTCTCTATGGTTTTTTAGCTAGAGGCTCTTCTTGAACTTCCTGTTTCCTGTCTGCCTCAAAATCCTTCCTACCGGAAACTTCGTTCTGCCGCTTTTACAGTCCTTCGGAAGCCAGTCTAGTCCTTATACACAGTACTAGCCGGACACAGATAGTTGCAACACCTTAGTCTTGCGATTTCTCTCATTAGTTTCAGTCTTAGATTCTGCTCCAGCTCTTTCTAACTGCAGGAATGTTAAACAATGTCTATTTTTCTCAAATTGCTTGCTTTGACAAACTCTTCTCAAATCCTCAATGCCCGATTATTCAAGATTAATTCTTTTACACTTATCTGCCTTTTTCAATTTTCGCTAGATCTCCATTCCGGTAAGCAAATTGTTTATGTTACCTTGCATGTTTATCTTGGAGCTTCGCATCGCTTCTTCTCACTTTCAACTCAACTCTCTTTCTTAAGAGGTCAGGAAATGACTAATTTAAACTGGATTCCCAGCTCGGTTGGCTTCTTTAGTGCTCTCTTGCATACACCCGCTTCTGAGAGGGGATCAAAGCGTAAACAAGCCTCCTTTGAGACTTATACATGCCAATCTCAACTCCAACTTGGACCTTGATGCTTGCTTGTCGACCCCCTGCCTGGGGGAGGCTGCGTTGGGCAATATAAATGCCCAAACTGTCGGAAGAAGCCACCGTCCACCCTGCACAATTGCAAGGTGCGTCAGTTCGCCATTTTACTCCGACCGGAAGCCTCCCAGGGTCCATTCCTGATGACCCCCTAGTTCCAAACCAGAACTGGCTGAAAGTGCTTACTGGTTCTGCTTTCTTTACCCACACTACTCTGCCACATGCAAGGCCAAGCCTCTGCTTTGGCCACCGTGGCCACCTAACAGCCCAAGGCTGCCCTAATCCCTTGCCACAACTCCTCAAGAAAGATGTCATTGCCTTGTTTGACAGATGCACTCCATCATCCCTGTACAGGTCAAGCTCGACTTGGATCCCGGGGTGAGGTAAAAACCTCCCCAGACCACCTTCCATGGTTTTTTCCATTTGCCAGTTCATTTTTCTCCAGTGTCAGGCTCCTTAGTCAGGTAACGCAACACAGGGCTTCATCAGAAGAAAACTGTTTATTGGTGAATCAGAACTAAAGACACGTGTACAGCTTGTGTCAGGAATGCCCAGAAACAGTAAGGCCACCTAAATTATACTACAATCAAACACCCCCTGAATGAGCTGAAGCCAATGAGAATAGTTTGTGTGTGTGGGCTAAGCAAGCGAGAAAAGCAAGTAAACAATCTAAAAGACATTATTCCCAATTTAGGAGCTCTGCAGCTGGAGTGTCTACAAGGTCATACAAATGATAACATACAGACAGTAGGAACAGTAATATTCAGAGGCTGATAGACTGAGGGTACTTCCTCCACATTCCATCCCCATGACAGGACTACCTGACACCAGGCCCGATCCAAACCTTGGGGATCCCCAAGGCCACACCATACGTGGCGCGGCAATAATGCAGACCAAGCTATCTGTGTTCCTGGCCACCTTGCCTGAATCCTGGTGAAGTCAGCCTTGGCTTAAAGCACCATCATGATACCATTCAACAAACCCAGGTTGTTATCACCAAGGTGGATAACAAGAACCTGTGGGGGAGATGCCTGCCTTTCCCCAAACAACAATTAGAGGAGTCTGGACCATCTCTTTTTTTTTTGAAACAAAATTTTTATTGGGATATATTCAACATTTCCAATCACGTTACCAATACAGTTTCCAAAAAGTAAGATCCCAATCCCCCCACCCCCTAATAGGCTTCCAACACTGCTAATAACAAACAGAAAAAATTATAAGGCAATCAAGTTTAGACTTAAATACCTCGACAAACCAGGTAACACATTTAAATTATATATAACCTCTACAATTTCAGCATATTATGTATAACAGTACATACAGTTCAAAATTCATTTCACTTCTCATTCAATATCCGTACGTATCCAAATTATATATTTTCCCCTTCATTCTATATTCAGTTTCTAGATACAATTTCAATCCTTCCCAGTCTTTTAAGTACTGTTCTGCCATTTGTCCATTTAATTTCTTTGTCATTTTGTCCATTTCTGCTAAAAATAACAATTTTCTCAACCAGTCATGTATATCTGGTACCTTCTCCATTTTCCAATGCTGAGCAAAGGCCATTCTCGCCGACGTAATCATGTACCATAACAGTGTCCTTTTCTCTTGTGGAATTTTTTCCATTGTCAAACCGAGGAGAAAAAGTTCAGGCTTTCTCTCAATTGGGGTTTTCAATATTTTCTGCATCACACAATGTATATTAGACCAGTATGCTTTCGCTTTATCACATGACCACCACATATGGTAAAAAGAACCCTCTACTTTTTTACATTTCCAACATTTATTACTCAAGTTCTTATCCATGCTAATATTAGCAATCTTTTTTGGTGTCATATACCATCTATACATCATCTTATAGCAATTTTCTTTTACGTTAATACAAGTGGACATTTTAAAAGATCTTTTCCACAAAAATTCCCATGATTCCATAGAAATTTCTTTGTTCATATTTATGGCCCACTTTATCATTTGTTCTTTAACGGTTTCATCCAAAGTATATACAGTCAACAAAGTTTTATACATTTTTGATATCATTTTCCGTTCTTTTTTCAACCATATATTCTCAAAATCATCATTCATAGCCCTAAAACCAAACTCTTTACAATCTTTTTTATAAATGTCCCTTATTTGACAATATTGTAGCCAACCATACTCAAATTCTAATTCATTATTTGGTTTTAAAACATATTTTTTCCCTTCTCTTTGCAACAATTCCTGATACTTCAACCAATCATTGCCTCTATATTCTGAAAACAAATGTATAACTGCAGCTGGAACAATCCACAGAGGCCTTTCATCCGATATTGTATCCTTATACCTGGTCCATGCATCAAACAATGTCCTCCTTACATAATGATGCTTAAACATAGAGTCAGCTTTGTTTTTCCCATACCAAAGATAGGCATGCCAGCCAAATCTGCAATCGTGCCCCTCAAGAGCTAAAAGTTTTCTATTTTCCAAATTTACCCATTCAGATAACCAAGACATACATACTGCTTCATGATACAAACGCAAATTCGGGACTTGGAAGCCACCTCTGTCCTTAGTATCATACATTATCTTCATTTTTATTCTTGGCTTCTTCCCTGCCCAGATAAACTTAAAGATTTCTCTTTGCCATTTTACCAACACTTTTCCATCTTTCACAATTGGTATTGTCTGAAACAAAAACATTAACCTGGGCAGTACATTCATTTTAATAACGGCAATTTTTCCAAGAAGAGATAACCTTAGTTTTTCCCATTTTTCTAAATCACTCTTTATCGAACCCCACAATTTTTCATAATTATTCTTGAACAAATCTATATTTTTCATTGTAATTTCAACTCCCAGATACTTAACCCTTTTAACCACTTCACATTCTGTCACATTTTGTAACATTTGTTGCTTTGTACCAATCATATTTTTACACAGTATCTTAGATTTATTTTTGTTGACATAAAACCCTGCAAGATCACCAAACTCTCTTACTTTTTCAAATACCTTAGGCATATTATTAACAGGATCTTCAACAATAAACATGATATCATCCGCAAATGCTCTTAATTTAAATGAAAAACCTCCAATATTCAACCCTTTTATATTAACATCATCTCTGACCGCTTGTAGCAAAATCTCCAAAATCCAGATAAATAACAATGGTGACAGGGGACAACCTTGTCTAGTACCTTTTCTTACCCGGAACATATCTGTTGATTCTGCATTAACAATCACCGAAGCTTTTTGTTCTTTATATATCGATTGGATCATTCTTGTAAATTCTACGCCCATCATAGATTTCTCAAGCACTTTAAACATAAATTCCCAATTTAAATTATCAAAGGCCTTCTCTGCGTCCAAAAATAAAAAAGCGACTTCTTTTTCAGGATGTTTGTCATAATACTCAATTGCGTCCAATACAACCCTCATATTGTCTTTAATTTGTCTATTTGGTAAAAAACCAGCTTGATCTTCCACAATAGTATCTTTCAAAAACTTTTTAAGGCGCTCTGCCAATATTTTTGCAAATATTTTATAATCGTTGTTCAATAATGAAATGGGCCGATAGTTTTTAACATTTGTTAAATCTTGCATTTCTTTAGGAATTAAGGTGATTGCAGCTTCATTCCAGGAGTCAGGGATCTTTCCTGTCTTTCTAATTTCATTTAAAAGAATCTCCAGCACCGGAACCAAATCTTCATGAAATTTTTTATAAAATTTAGCTGAAAAGCCATCCGGGCCTGGGACTTTGGAGATTTTTGCCTCGGCTATTGCTTTACTAATTTCGTCCTTAGTTATTGCAGCATTTAGGAGTGTTTTCATTTCTGGATTTGGTTGTATCAAATTAACTTTGGATAGGTAATCCAACATTTTTTGAGGATCTGCTTGTTTCGATTGAAAGAGAGTCGCATAGTATTTGAAAAATTCCCTTTTAATTCCTCCTGGGTCCAAAATCTCTTTATTTCCATCTTTCAAACAAGTGATTGTTTTATTCTCTCTTCTTTTCTTTAATTGCCATGCTAAATATTTGCCAGGTTTATTTGCACCTTCAAAGGATTTCTGTTGCAATTTTTTCAAGTTCCAAAATACTTCTTTGTTCAACCTTGCCGCATATTGCTCCCTTAGGATCCTCAATTCTCTCAAAATCTTCTTTTTACCAGGCCTTTTCTTAAGTTCTGTTTCTTTTTTCCGAATATTTTCCATAATTTCTTTGTCTATTTTCATTTGTTGTTTCCTTTCATTATTATTAATTGCAATCAGATGTCCTCTCATCACAGCCTTGTAGGCTTCCCATACCGTTTGCGTCTGTACACTTTTATTTAAGTTCAGTTGAAAGTATGTTTGGGTTTCTGTCCTTATTTTATCCACAATATTTTGCTTGTCCAGCAAATCTTTGTTGAGTCGCCATCGAAATTTTTTTCTCTTAACATACGTTGACCATTTTATCGGACTGTGGTCAGAAAGAGTCCTAGGTAGTATCTCAATTTTGCGTGTTTGCAAGATTAGGTTCTCTGTCATCCACATCATATCTATCCTGGAAAAAGACTCGTGTCTTGATGAATAAAAAGAGTACTCACTGTCTCTGGGATGTTTAGTTCTCCAAACGTCTGCCAAATGTTCATGTTTAATCAATTGGAAAAAGACTTTAGGAAGTTTGCCCATGGCCTCAATTCCTTTTTTTGATTTTCTATCAACAACATTGTCAACAGTACCATTAAAATCGCCCATTAAAATCATTTGCTCATAGGTCAACTGTCGTAGTTGTTCCCACAAATTCTGAAAAAAGTTTTCTTTTGCCCCATTGGGAGCATAGAGATTAACAATTAATGTCTTTTTATTCTGCAGCACAACTTCTACCGCCAAAAATTTCCCTTCATTGTCTTTGAAAATTTCTTTTGGTTCCAACTCTTTTTTAATATATGTAACTACTCCTTTTTTCTTTTGAGAGGAGAGTGAATAAAATTCCTCTCCTAATCTTTTTTGAATCAAAAATTTGGCATCTGATTTTTTAATATGTGTTTCTTGCAAGCAAACAATATCGCATTTCTGTTTTTCCAACCAGAGTCTGACATTTTTCCTTTTTTGGGGTGAGTTCAGTCCATTAACATTCCATGAAATTATTTGACTCTCCATGTTGATTCTGTAATTATTTATCAGAGTCTATAAAATTATCATTGATGAATCTGGTCATTTGGTCAACTGACTTGATGGTGACTCTCTTCTGTTTGAACGAAAAACTGACACCTTTAGGAATTTCCCATCTATATCTTATGCCCTCTGATTTCAGCTTGTCAATCAGGTCTTTAAAAAGTCGTCTGTCCTGAAGCATCGCTCTGGGTAGTTCCTTTAGGACCATGATTTTCTTGTTGCCAATTGTGAAGTCGTCCTGAAATTGTTGCTTAAACAAATCCTCCTTCAACTTCTTAGATATAAACTGGACAATTACATCTCTAGGTAATTTTTTTCCTTTGCGCAATCGCAGAATTGACTCTGTATACCACATCAATCTGTGCCGCCACTCTCTCCTCTTCCATTTTCAAAAAATCTGCAACAGCATCTACCATGACTGAATGGATGTCCTCATTCTTATCTTCAGGGATCCCCCTGAATCTCATATGATTAATCATTGCATTGTATTGGACCATCACATTCACTTTATCTGTTTCTAAAGTGACCTCAGCTATATTGGATGCTACTCCCTTCACCCTTACATCCATCTCATCTGCTCTTTTGGTCAGCGTCTGTATCTCTTTTGTAATTCCAGACATTTCTTTTTTCAGCTCTGTTACCTCTGATATAACGGTCTTTTCAAGCTTCAGAATCGCGTCCATCACTCGTTTTTCCATAGCTTCCATCATGCCCTGTAGCTTTTTTTCCTCTTTTCCAGCCATTTTCGGGGAGGACCAGGTATTTGCCCTCTGTCGTTGCCGCAGGTCGTAAGCCGTTGTTCACAATCTTCCCTCCAACACACTCTAAATCAAAGTCCTTCTTGTGCCCACCTAAATCGCACTGGTTTCACTTTTTTATATTAAGTCTTTCGTTTAAAATCAAAGAAAATTTTTCTGACCTTCCCAAAATGGCGGGCGCAATTTCTCTATGGTAAATGGTTCTTCCGGGTACTCACTTCCTGTCCGGCAATCTTAATGGTCCCCCTTGTTCCTGATTTCTTCCCTTCTTCCGGCCTCCTTGGTCTTCTCTAGGATGATTACTTGTCTGTTCTGAAGTCACTTCCTGTTTTGCCAATTTCTGCTGCAGCAGCTCCAGTACTTTTCCACTGCAATTCTCACGGAGTTACTGTTAGTTTCTATTTTAAAGTCAATAATTTAACCGCAGGAATGATCAACAATTCGGCTTTTTGGCCTTTTTTAGCTGTTTAACTGCACTTTTTCCGCTCCAATGTTAGTACAACAGATAGTGCACGATCATGCGCTTCATCGGATGTTGTTTATTTTCGGCCGAAACGCGCGTCTCCGGTGAGCAATTTTAAAAAGTTACCTTCAAAGTCAGTGTCTTGTTATAGCAGTGTTTCCTTGATATCAGTTTCTGTAGAATGTCTTGGAGGTCTGGGTCATGCGTTCTTATGTTGAGAATCCAACTCGGTGGGGTCTTGTAGAGATTTTCCGAAGTGCCTTCTCTGGGGGAGGGGATCAAGGCTGGTCGCGGCGCTCTTTAAAGCCCCGCTATCAGCCGATCTCAACTCCTCTCTCGGGCCAGGCTCTCTGCCAGTCACCCCCCTGCCTGGGGGATCTGCGGTGGGCTATTAGAAGCCCACCCTGTCGTCAAGACCCTCCGTTTGCTCTGGGAGCTCTACGAGCAAGCCAGAGCACGTCAGGACGCCATGAATCCCAGAACGGAAGCCGAGTCTGGACCATCTCATGCCTCTCCTCCCCAACTATTCAACTTGCACCCACTCGCTGAGGCCCAGCTGTGAACCCACAGGTGTCCTGGCACAGTGGGTGGCCCAAAAAACCATGTTGTGGCCGCAGACCAAAACTTTTTGTCTCACCCGCCGGCCATCAGCACCTGTAATGAAAACTATGTAAATACCATAAACTAAAACTTATACTTCCACACATAACTTTTATAGCAACGAGAACGCCAGCAGCCAATGTTGCGAATCTTGGATGTGGAGTACCCCATGGCTGCTGCAGTAGATGCAGCTCCTATCCTAAATGAGTGGGTTTCGAAGCGACAAGATCCCAAACCCAGTTCCTTCAGTGTCTTCTGAGTCAAGGGCCAGATTTGGAATTTGGTGAGTGGTGAACCATTCCTGTGGCAAAACAGAATGCCATCCCCAGACCCCCTCCAGGCCAAGGAATGGTGTAGAACCCATACAGGGCACAGCTCCTGGTCTGAGCACTGGCCCAGGTCTACCATGGCACCTTTGCCTTGCTGATCTGTCTTTGAATGTCTAGTAATGACCTTAACCTAGTCCACTGACACAGTACAGTCACTGAAATAAAGGGCCCATCCAGAATCATCCTTTCGGGAGGCAGTTATGAGTTCACTAACTTGCAATGTCCTAAAAAAGGCCACCAATGCAGCCACATGAAAAAGGAAGGCCTCATAGGCATCAGCACAGATGCTTGGCTACAAAGCCCAGAGGCCTTTGAGTACCGCTGGAGACAGTGGCTCCCTAGTGTCCACTCTGGGACCCCATTCCTGGGACCAGCCCTCCAGCATCTTCCTGGCACAAAAATCCCCTGTATAGTCCTCAAAGCCCATTGCTTTACTGTCATAAGCCAGGGAGGACAGCTGACCCCTAAGAGATCTTACCAACAAACCTTTTTTCTTAGAATAGACACAGAATTTTAATAATTGAGTCATAGGGATGGGCCAAACCTGAGGTAGGCCCGCAGACTGCTGAAAGGCTACAAATTCCTGACCGGCCCTCCTATAAGATATTCTGGTTGATGGAGCTAAAGCTAGGCCAATTGCCCTGTTGGCTTCAGCCCTCCAATCCCCCACCAACTCACTGGCATCCTTTCCGGGGACTGATCTGCTTCTGGGGCCATCCGACGGAACCTCTTGTTCTGTTTTCAGGAGAAAGCATCAGCTACCCCATTATTGGCCCCTGGTACATGCCATGCTTTGAACAAAATATTGTTTTTAAGGCAGAGTAACATAAAGGCCCTAACTAGTATCACGACCCGGGCCACCTTGGAGGTCAGAGAATTAATTACCTGCACTGTGCTGAGATTGTTGCACCAGAGATGGACAGTATGGGCAGTGAAATCTGCTGTCCACAGTCCAACTGCTACCACAATTGGGAAGAATTCCAAGAAGCTTAGGTCCTTGACCCAACCTGCCTGGAACCACTCCTGTAGCTAATCCTCTGTGCACCAATGCCCTCTAAAGTAAACACCAAAATCAGAAGAGCTGGCAGCGTCAGAAGCTACCTGCAGCTCTGCCTCAACTAAGAGGTTCTCCCATCAGAATGAAATCCCGTTGTAAGATTCAAAAAAATTCTGCCATACCAAAAGGTCATCCCTAGTCCCCCTAGTGATTTGAGTTCTGTGGTGACACAGGCACAAGTCCACCGTGGCGTTGGCACAAACACCCTGCCAGGGGCCACCACTTTGCAAGCAAAGTTCAGGTGGCCCACCAGCCACTGGAGTTCCAGTAATGATATCTTCCTAAGTTTCACAGCCTGATCAATTAACTTCCATAACTCCTGAAGCTTCTCTAAGGGCAAATGGGACAACTGACCCTTGGTATCCAGTTCAATTCACCAAAACGTCAATACCTTGGTGGGACCCTCCGTCTTCTTCTGTGCCAATGTGACTCTCAGTTCCACAGCCAAGGACGTGAAAGAGTCCAACAAGAACTGACAATGGCCAGTACCAGCATCATCCATGAACAGGAAATCGTCCAGGTAGTGCACTGTACTGTTCAGATCAATCCTAAAGTGCAGGGCCCACTCTAAAAACAAACTAATTTTTTCAAAAAATGCACAGGACATGGAACACCCCATAGGAAGAGCCCAGTCCATGTAAAATTTGGCTTCGAACACAAACCCAAAAATTCAAAGTCCCCAGGGTGAACGGGGAGAAGCCGGAAAGTCGACTTGATATCACACTGCGCCCAGTCCACAGCTGCGAACAACCTGCATGGCTTGGTCAAATGATGTGTACCAGACTGAACAAAGCTCATCAGGTACCACATCATTGACTGATCCACCTCGAGGATAGGACAAGTGATGAATAAGTCTGTACTCACCTGGGACCTTTTCGGCGACCACACCCAAGGGAGACACCCTCAAATTGGAGGAGCCTCAAAGGGGCCCAAGACTCTACCTTCTCTGCATTCCTTCATGATTTTGTGTCATACAACATCTTCCATCCCCTTAATGGATTTAAGATTAAGAGCCCAATAAGGCCACCAATCATCCTGGTACGGAATTTTAAAACCGAATGTAAACCTGTCTAACAAATAACCACCATCCCGTTGATTCAGATAGTTCTGTAACAAGCATGCTAAAACCTGTACTTTTATGGGACTAGTACCCTTTTTCAGAGGCTCCCTGCTGTCCTCCTCCCCCAAAGGTGCATTTCCCACCCCTGGTACCAGACTTAGTTCTAGGCTTGGGGCAACTAGAGAGAGGATGGGGGCCCACACACAGCGGGCACTCGTGCTGAAAGGAACAAACCTTCCTGCTGCATGTACCCTGTGAAGTAAATTCCCAGCAAAGCAGGCACTTCTGAGGCATCAGCCCAGTGGGACCCCTGGCTGCAGGCTGACCCTGTTGCCTATGCACTACATGGCCACTGTCTGAACGGTCCCCAACCACAGGCCAAGCAGCCGCCATAGCCTCGAGCCACAGGGGAGGATGGATTTGGTCCCACCTCCATGCTGGATTCATGGTGGCCCTCGTACGGAAGCCCTCATCGAACTCGAGCCATCCTGTCCCAGTAAAACGTGTGTATGCCTTGTATATGATATCCACATACTGTAGCATTGGGGAGGCCCACCATGGCTGATCATGAACTATGATTCCCGTATATATAAGGAATCCTGGGTACCAGTTGTCTCATACGCTGTCAGCCCTCCATTTCTTAATGCACTCTTTATTGTGCTCGTCCAAATCCTCTTTGTCTTTTTTGTCGAGCTCCCTAAAAAGGAGGCCAAAGACATCTACAAAGTCCCCCTAAGGATCCTGTCTCTTGTGGCCATGGACAGGTGGTCACCTAAAGGCATGGCCAACTCCCCACTAAGCAACGCTTTTGCTGGCACCTGTTCATATGGGTGCCCAACCAGAGCCACACCGGACCAACTTGGTCATCCTCCTGGAGGGCACGTGTACCCTGGGTGCAGCTCCCCACCACCACCCTTGAGGAGGAGGTGAACCCAGCCATCCCAACCCTGTTGAGGATATACTCCCAGAGGATTGTTTGTGTGAAGACCCAGCAGTAACCTTGACTCCCCATTCCCCAGGGCCACTTATTGGGGTCCTGGAGAACCTCACCTTCCTTACCGTCCTGGGATGGGGGCCCCTTATAGAGCTCCAGTTGGTGCCCTGCCACAGCATCATCTCCTTGTTGACCGGCATCTTGCTGTCTACCTGAGGACCTCTGGCCATCTTCCAACATGGCTAAGCACACCAAAACTTGTGCTTGAAGGAAGAAGGAGACTTCGAATTAGCTTTCTTTGTGCTGGTCGGAGCCGCAGGGGATGGAAGAGTCTTCCCCTGCTGCTTCTCCAGAGCTTCCAGGCGTTTCAAAATAGCCACATTAATGAGATCCCCCTCATCATCTGATGAGTTGGGCTCTACTGGCCTAAGGTCAGGCTTCTTAGGGGCCGGTCGCTTGCCTTTAGCTGGTGCTTTACCTTTTTTAGGTGCTGTGTCTACCGATTAACCATTTACCCTTATCCCAAGGATTAAATGTACTCACATAGGGACAGGCAAAAAGCAGAAGATATTAAATCAGTGGCAAAATCTGGCTGGAAAATGGCCCCTACCAGGGCTCACCACCAGGGGGCGACCAAGCAAGGAAAATTAGTGGCCAATCCAGATAAAAAAGGCACTTACCAGGGCCCGCCACAAGGGGGCACCACCAGCTACAGGCCTACCCAGCCCCCAAGAACGATGACTGAATGTATATAGGCCTGCATCCTTATGTTAGCTGCCCAGGTGCCGTGCCTGCTGTCACTCTCCCACTGTTGTGCCCCCTGCTACTCCCCCTGGGCCTCCCAGACAGCAGGCCTAGAATAATTGGGGGGGCAGCACATTGAAAGACACAGCTGCACTTGATAGTGGGCCACCTCTGCCTAAGCCCCCCACCTCAAGTGGGGGGAGGGTGAACCACACTGGTCACTCAGCTGCCAGGACACCCGGGGTCTGTGCCCACAGTGTCGCCCAGCATCAGTCACCGCTGCCTCGAGGCAGCCGCTGCTGCGGCTGCCTCCAAGCAGCTGCTGCCACTGCTTCGTTCTTGTGGCCACTGCTGTCGTGCCCGACTGAAGCATGATGCCACCCCCAGCACCACCTCACTGCTGCTGAAGCTGCCTGCCTGCAGCCTTGATCGCCGCTGCTGTGCTACCGCCTCGTCGCCAAGCCCGAGCTCCAGGCCCAGGTAGGCCCGCTTGCTCAAGGCCCCCTAACATGCTCGGAGCTCCTGTTCTCTGAGCACAAGGCAATGAACTGGCATGGGCAGGAACAGGACTGAACCTATAAAGACCAGCCCCACCCTCACCCACTGTTGCGACACGCTGCGTCGCAACACGGCTGTCTGCCTCCCATTCTGACCAGGTGGCAAAACAGCCCACATGCTTTATCAGCATTGTCAACAGTGTGCAAGCCCAAATGCCATTGTATAAATCCATGGTGTGACCTCATTTGGAATACTGTGTGCAATTCTGGTCACCATACCTCAGAAAGGATACTATAGCATTGGGGAAAGTGCAGAAAAGGGCAACTAGAATGACTTTCCCTATGAAGAAAGGTTAAAGCACTTGGAGCTCTTTAGCTTGGAGAAACAATGGCTGAGGGATGACATGATAGAAGTTTACAAGATTATGCATGGGCTAGAGCAGGTAGAAAAAGAAGTACCTTCCTCCCTTTCTCACAATACAAGAACTCGTGGGCACTCAATGAAATTGCTGAGCTGTTGGGTTAGAATGGGTAAAAAGAAGTACTTCTTCACCCGAAGAGTGATTAACACATGGAATTCACTGCCACAGGCGGTGGCGGTGGCTACAAGCATGGACGGCTTCAAGAGGGAATTGGATAAACATGGAGCAGAAGTCCATCAGTGGGTATTAGCCATGAGGTATAGATAGGAACTGCAGCCATGAAATTAAAAGATGCCTGCTCCTTGGGAGGAAAGCAATGGCAAACCTAAACAGCATAATAAAAAGGAGAGACATCACCCTGCCAACAAAAGTCTGTATGGACAAAGCAATGGTATTCCCAGGAGTAATGTATGACTGTGAGAGTTGGACTATAAGGAAGGCCGAGCACCAAAGAATAGATTCTTTTGAACTATGGTGCTGGAGAAGACTCCTGAGAGTCCCTTGGACTGCAAGGAGATCAAATCATTCAATCCTAAAAGAAATCAACCCTGACTGTTCCCTGGAAGGCCAGATCCTGAAGCTGAAGCTCAAATACTTTGGCCACCAAATGAGAAGGGAGCACTCACTGGAGAAGACCCTGATACTGGGAAAGATTGAAGGTCAAAGAAGAAGGGGACGACAAAGGATGAGATGGTCAGACAGTGTCATCGATGCAATGTACATGAAATTGAGCAAACTTCAGCGGACAGCAGAAGACAGGAGGGCCTGGCGTAATCTGGTCCATGGGGTCGTGAAGAGTCGGACTCGACTGTGCGACTGAACAACAACCAATAGATAGGAACTCTCAGTTTGTGGCAAGTGATGCTCTGTTTTCTTGGTGCTTGGGGGGGGGAGGCAACAGTGGAAGGGCTTCTAGTGTCTTGGCCCTACTAGTGGACCTTCTGATGGTATTTTTGGCCACTCTGTGACAGAGTGTTGGACTGAATGGGCCATTGGCCTGATCCAGCATTGGATGTTCTCTTATGTTTCTTTTCTCAGATGGATGATCCTTAGGCCAACTCTGAGGCCCAAGGGTTGGATGCATGACCAGCAAGTCTCCAATTCATAAATCTGGGGCCCATTTCCAGAAACACTATCCTCAGTGAGCTGGTTGCCAAGATCATAGCATTGCCAATGGAACTGCGGTATGATCATATGAGTATTTACTCAGAAGCCGGTCCCACTAGGTTTAATGGGGTGTACTCCAAGATAGCTGTTTGTAGGAATGCAGCTTTGGATGTATGAAACTGCTCACGATCAAGCACCCTCAAAGATGACTTGTGGCCAACAACCTACAAAACATCTACATGTGGTGTCCCAGCCTCCCCTCTCCATCCTTTTTTCCAGTCACAAAACCAGAAGTGTAACTGAGCCTTTGTACAACTTGCTGTCTTGATACAACTATATGGTGTGGGGGCTTCTTCACAAAACAGCATCTTTTATAAGACCACTAAAGGTGGATAATAGTGGACTAATTTTATGCAGTTGCTTGCAGTAACCTATGCATGCTGATGCTGCTAGCAAAGCTTTTGGTTTAGTTCCCCACATTTACTTTCATGAAGTGCTTACCAATCATTTACAATAACTTTGTCCTTGATGCTAAACCTAGCAGTAGAACAATTTTAGAGTCCAGTGGCACCTTTAAGACCAACAAAGGTTTTTTCAAGGCATGAGCTTTCGTGTGCATGTACACTTTGTCAAATACACTGGAAAGGAAACTAGATTTCAAACTTATAAATACAGGCTGAACAGCAGATTAAAATGTAACATGATGCAGATGCTTTAAGATATTCAAAGTGAAACTAAATAACAAGTTAAGGGTATAAGGTCAACCATTGTTTTGATTTAAATAAGAGGCAAAAATGGCAGCAAAGTAATAAATATGTCAAAATAAGGGATAAATGTGAGAAGGCATCTTTTCTAATTGTGGGATCTTTTCTAATTCATCTCCTCTCAGGCATGGAGGTAACAGCAAAACATTCCAATATTCCTTGCATTACATTCAGTATTCTAATATACTATTCTGAAAAAGAAATACACTAAAATACAGAGAATGTATGGTCCTTGTTGAGAATACATATGTGAGGACTGAATAGGTTAGCATATGAATGAGATAAGAAACCAATATCCCTGTTAAGTCCTGGGGAGGTATTTGTTCCAAGGATTGTAATAACTTGTCATTCAGCAATCTCCCTTTCCATTCTGTTCCTGAAGTTCCTTTGAAATAAAACAGCTACTTTGAGGTCATTCATTGAATGTCCTGGAAAGCTGAAGTGTTCTCCTGCTTGCCCTATGTAGACCACCTGGAACAATTTTGTGCAAGGCCCCCTCAAAGACTCCTAATGCCAATGTTTCTATTCCTGACAATATTGGAACTGGCTGTGCCAGGGAGGTAAGCAGGGGGAGGGTGGGGGGAGGAAGGTATGCTTTCCAGGCCCCAGCTGGTTCACGGTGCATCGGCCTGTACGTTTTAGAAAGCCGTTGTCTTCCATGTGCAGAAGACCTAGCCTGTGGCGTCTGAAGGAGTGCCTGGTTTGTCTCCCTCCTTCTTTCCCTGCTCCTGCTGCCTGCTTTTTTTGGGGGGGGCACTTCCAAAATTATCATTTTAGTTTCCTTTTGTAAGTTCAGAAAAGGCAAAATTACTGTTTTCACTAAATTGGTATTATTGTTCCAATATTTATTAGAAGGGACATTTTTCCTGACTTGACTTTCTTAAGTAACAATACTCCCAATACATATGCCCTTCTTGATTGTTTGATACATAATTAATTAATCAGTTAATGGATACTATTTGTCCCACTGAAGGCTGCACATGTACTGATGGGGGACACTGTCAGAGCCCCTGGAGAAATCAGTTCCTATTCAGAAGAATTAAAGTTTATTGAGACATCGATAGGATCCAAGCCAGATCTGGACTCAAGATATAGGTTATGGCCCTGTGCTATATGCCAATTGCTCTTTAATATCATTCCCCCAAGCTTGATAAGAAATAAGGCAATTCAGCTAACAAGAGGCTGAGGTCCTGGAGGGCATTGTGCTTTCTGCATCTAATGGGCTTCAGCTGATCCTTGCTAACCTTAAATGTTTAGGAGTCACTTTTGAGGACATGGGTCGCTTCCAACAGATAGCTCTTCCTGGGTTGCCTGGGGCCCAGAGGGCGAAGGCATTGCTTGCACAGGGGTGGGCAGCATCCACTCCCCGGGCCCACCCTCCACCCACTGGCAATGTGTTTACCTGGCAGGGCCAAGCCCTCCACCCTGCCTGGTGTCTGGGGAACACCTGCACAGGGGCAGGTGGTGCTCTTTCCCAGGGCCACCCACCACCCACCAAAAATGTGATAACCAGAACAGGGCCAACCCCCTCTGCCCTGCCCGGGAACACCCACACAGGGACGGGTGGTGCTCCCTCCCTGGGCCCCACCCTCCACCCTGAAACAGCAATGTGATCACCGATCAGGGCGACCACTGCAGGGAACATCCTTAGGGTGGAGAACAGGAAGAGACTTGGAGGACAAGGGTCACCCCTGACAGATAACTCTTCCTGGGTTGCCTGGTTCAGGGAACATCCCAAGAGGGCAAGGGCATCGCTCACATCCATTGTTTATTTTAAAGGGGTTTTTTTTTGGGGGGGGGTTCCTGGGAGTGAAGAACATGAATTCATTTGACCTTCATGCCCTGTTGTTGGCTGCCCAGAGGAACTGGTTGGCCACTGTGTGAGACAGAATGCTGGACTAGATGGACAAATAGTCTGATCCAGCAGGGCTCCTTTAATGTTTTCATTTTGTTAACTTCCCAGTTTCACACCAGGTCTATTGTCAGAGAGTTGGTGAACTGTGGTGAATACGTACGTTATTCATGGCAGAGTCCCATCATCAAGTTTGGAAAGACTCTTGGAAAGTCTTTATGCTAAGTAAGCAGTCCTGGAAGGATTTAGTACACAGAAGTGTGTGTCTTCTGCCCCACCTGCCATAGAGTTCTGTCACCACAGATGCAACAATATAACAGAATGGAATTTAATACCAGCCTGTCAGAGCCAGTTGGCAAAACTGTCAGGGAGACTGAGATATCGAAGTATAACATCAGCATGTTTTATGAGACAGCAGGCACAGACTGCCAATATGTTGTTCACACACATCACTGATCATCCGGGAACATGCACATCTCAAAATCTTTCATTTTTTTCATTGTTTGATTTGTCAGAGAAATTTGTTTGACAGCCCATATAATTCCTATCTCCTAAATTTGAAAATCAGTGCAGATTATTCTTTTACAAACATGCTTCCTCACATCAATATGTTGATCAGGAAAGAGGGAGAAGTCAATGAATCACAAGGTCTTTTTGGAGATCCTTTAAGGTCAAATTGTTTAAAAGGGATTTTTGTGAATGAACAGGGCCTTGAACAAATTGGTTGTCGGGCTGGAGATTAAAGGTGGACATTCTGCCTCCCCCAAAGCTTTTGATCCTCCCGGCTTGAGAGGATGCTGCTTATGAAAAGCATGCACAAGTTTCAGAGCTTGGATGGGGTGCACCTTACAAAGAATGGGAGGAATATCTTTGCTGGAAGACTTGCAAACCTGATCAGGAAGGCTTTAAACTGAAGACATCAGGGGTGGGAAGAAAAAGCCTGATGTTGTGTGGCATCCCCAACACTAAGTTCAGAAAGGGGTGACCAGAGAATAAATGAACAGGAGAGAGGTGAGTTCAGTAATTTTCAAGTAAATTCGAAAGGACCTATAGTAGGAAAGGATGTCTGTAACTGAGATTTCTTTATACTAATGCACAGAGTATGGGAAATAAACAGGAGGAACTTGAACTTCAAATAGTAAAGTAAGTATGATCTGATAGGTATTACTGAGACTTGGTGGGATGAGTCTCATATATGGAGCACAGCGATTGAAGGATATGCCTTGTTCAAACGGAACAGAATAAACAAAAAAGGAGGCAGGGTGGCACTATATGTCAAGAATGAATACATTTGCACTGAAATTCAGGATTTTGAGAGTTGCCCTGTTGAAAGTGTGTGGGTAAGGACAGAGCAATGGAAAAAAGAAGGAGATATTGATGTGGGGATATACTACAGACCTCCAAACCAACCAGAGGAACTGGATGATGCATTTGTACAACAGCTTGCTAAACTTTCACAAAGACAGGATGTGATAGTTATGGGAGATTTCAACTATCCAGATATTTGCTGGAAATCTGACCCTGCTAGACATGGGGCATCATACAGATTCTTGAATAGTTTTGTGGATAACTTCATCTCTCAAAAGGTGGAGGTGGGAACCAGAGGACCTGCTATCTTAGATTTAATCCTAACAGGAAAGACCTGGTTGATGAAGTGAACATTGTGGGATCCTTGGGGAATAGCGACCATGTCAGCTTGGAATTTGACATAGAGAAGGATGTGAAACCAGGACATAGTAGGACTTGTATCCTGGACTTCAGGAAAGCTGATATAAAAAACCTCAGAGAAATATTAGGTAGGATCCCATGGCTGGAAATGCTGAGGGGAAAATCTGCACAGGAAGGATGGATGATGCTGAAAACTGAAGTGCTTAAGGCACAATTGCAAACTGTTCCAATAAGAAAGAAAGGTGGGAGATGTGTAATGAACCCAAGGTGGCTGAACAAGGCTCTCTCTGAAGAGCTGAGACTAAAAAGGGAAATGTACAGGAAATGGAAGGAGGGTCAGATTACTAAGGGTGAGTACAAGAAGCAGGCTCGAATCTGTAGGGATAGTGTCAGAAAGGCTAAAGTGCAGATGGAGCTGAGACTTGCGAGGGATGCGAAAGATAACAAGAAATGTTATTATGCCTATGTTCAAAGCAAAAAGAAGAACAGGGATGGGGTAAGCTCATTGCTAGGGGAAGATGGTCAAGCCTTAACAGGGGATGAAGACAAAGTGGAATTCCTCAACTCTCACTTTGCATCAGTCTTTAACCATAAGGCGAGCTGTATACAAACTGAAGATTGCAGGGCATATGAAGGAAGGAGGAACTGCCAGTCCAGAGTAAGTAAGGAGATAGTTAGAGAGCATCTAGCTGCCTTAAATACTTCCAAATCTCCAGGGCCGGATGGCTTGCATCCCAGGGTGTTAAAAAAAATTGCAGATGTTATTTCAGAGCCTTTGGCTCTAATCTTTGAGATGTCCTGGAGTATTGGTGTTGTGCCGGAAGACTGGAGAAGAGCGAATGTTGTCTCGATCTTCAAGAAGGGAAAAAAGACTATTCCCTTTTTAGTCTCAAAATGATCTAGACAGGCTGGAAAAATGATCTAGATAGGCTGGAACAGTGGGCTGAGACAAATAAAATGAATTTCAATAGAGATAAGTGCAAAGTCCTACACTTAGGTACAGATATAGAATGGGAGAGGGTTGAAAAACAAGTCTTACGAGGAAAGGCTGAAATAGTTGGGTATTGTCAGCTAGGCTGGCATGGTCTGGAATATGTGGGGTGTTCCTTGCCTCTCTCCTCCCTTTCCCCTCACAGTCTTTGCTGTATGCTGTTATCTGCCTAGTGACCTTGAAGCTGAGTTCTGCTTGCTCCTAGTTTCCCACTGAGAATGTAATGGTTGTCTTTTTGCCTGCGGCTCCAGGTACCTGCTGATTGGCTTCAATATATCAGGGGGTCATGTATGAAGGGGGTATATCTGGGGCTTCCATGTTCTATCCTGCCATTCCTGACACAAGAGTTCATGATGTCCTAAGTACTAGCTCTCAATAAACTGAAACTTCTGAGGGAATGTTGTTGAGTGACTTGACTAGGAAACCTGACAGAGTGTCAGGAATCTTTTACTGCCTCTACCTACCTCTCTTCCAAAGATGAGCGGAGATGAAGAGCCCATGGTACCAGTAACTACAGACATCCTGGTATCCACCACCACTACACCGGTGACTACTCCAGTCACCATCACCCCTCTGACTTCCGTTCCCCTGATGGTGTCAGGTGCCGTGGGGGGGACAATTCCTAAGCTGTTCAGAGAATCATCCGGGTATAGAAAATGGGGCCAGTTCGGAGCCGAGACACAGGAATCATGGATGTTGACTTCTGCTCCATTGGGCAGTAGCCAGTATGATTGCAGACCCTCGCAAGGTCCCCTTCGCGGAGACAGGGCTGAGGAGGGGGCCTGGGAAGAATGACTTGCCTGGTTGGAGCTCTCCTAGTCCAAGGTGACTCGTATACTGGAGGAGATGTTGCTGGATATTACGATACTGGTCGCTCAGGTAGTATGAGGGGGGATAAGCTTACACTCTCCAGTTCCCCCCGCCATTCTGCTGCCTCTGCCCCAGAATCCACCAGCCGGGCTGCCGCTGGAGCCAGCCTCAGCATCTGGGCCACCAGCCGCCCCTCTGCGTGAGCACCAGTTGAAAAAGCTACTGGAAGCCACGTTTGACAGCACCCCAGAAAAACTGGCCTTCTTCATGGTGCAGGTGGAGAAGTTTGTGAAGTATTGGGGCCATCTCTTCCTCTCCAATGAGTGGCAGGTCACCTACATTGCTTCTAAGCTGAGGGATGGAGCAGCTGATTGGTATGTCAGCCTCCACAATGCCCAAGGACTGGAGTTCTTGGAAGTTGATGCCTTCATGCATGCAGTATGAGGACCCGATGGAAGAGTTTAAGGCATGCAACAACCTGCGCACATTGAAGCAAGGGAAGAGGGCTGTCCAAGAGTACTCTGAAGAATTCAAGAGGAATGCAGCCAAGATTCAGGGGTGGCCAGATGGGGTACTGGCAGAGCAGTATAGGTTGGGATTGTACCATGAGATTCAGGAAACCATCCTCCATAACGTACAACCTGTCTCCCTGAATGCCTGGATGCGTGAGGTGGCAGACGTGGAAAGTCGACTGCAAATGATCCAGATCAACAATGCGGCCGCCTATTCGAGAGGGGGACCCTCAGGCCTGAAACCCAAAACCTCCAAGCCTAAGCAGCGCATGAAACAAGGTCTCTGCTTCAGATGTGGAGTGAGTGAGCCCTATGCTGCTTCCTGCCCAGACTTGTCAGGGACTGACCCAGGACCCAAGGCACCAGATAAGAAATGCCAAGACACCCCACTACAGAAGAGCATGGCCAAGCCCAAGTTTCAGCGAGCCCTCCAGGTTGGCATCCCAGAGGGATGCTCTGAGTCTAGCAGTGAAGAGGAGGATGAGCCAGTGGGAAAAGGCCAGGACCTGCTGTGAGGGGCTGTCGCGGGTTCAAACAGCGGAAGTGGTAGGCACGGAGGGGGCCAGAAGAGAGTGCGAGTATCCCAATAAATACTGGAGGCTTCAGCTAGGTGCAAACTATATACATTTATTTACACACCACAGCCACCATCAAACAGAGTGTCAAAGTGCTCTGCTGCAATCATACAAATGAGGAGGAGAAACTGTACATCACTCACTGTACATTTATACAAACACCAGCCAATCAGGCTTCAGTGCTGAGTCACTGTGATAGCAGTGGCAAGACTGCCCTGAACCAGTTATAGCCAGCTCTTACAGAGATTCCTGGCTGACAGCTACCTGTCACTAGATCAAATACATCTAGCCAGACTTACAAGACATGTGGATCTCAACAGGGGCATGGAGCAGCAAGTTCCAAATCCGGTGGCATCGAAGATGGTGAGCAACTACCCCTCCCTCTTTTTTGTGACTGTGACTGTCACAAAACCCTCAGCTGGGAATGCATGTGAGGGTGTGGGCTCTGATAGACTTGGGGCGCACCAGAGACCTGATTAACCCCTCTCTGGTTACAGGGCTAGGGGCCCTGGTAGTCAAACACCCCAACCCCGTCATCTTCACCCAGATGGACAGCTCATCCATGAAGGAGCCGTGTAAATTTGAAATGATCCTGCTGCAGATGGGGGCAGGGATCACTGGGAACATCGGCCCCTTCTCATCACCCCCCCTGCACAGTTCCCCCTCGTATTGGGTAGCGGTTACACAACCATAACCCATACATCATCTGGGATGAAGGGAGGGTGCGATTTATTGTGTTGAGCTGCCAGAGTCACTTCTGGGAGGCAAACTGGGGGGCGGCGCCTACGGAAGAACCCTTGCAAGTTTGCCTGGTGAAAGATGAACTCTCAGCCATTCCCGTAGAGTACATAGACTTGGCCAGAGTATTTGAGGAGGAGGAAGTGGACGAGCTACTGCCTCATTACTACTCCGATTGTATCATTGAAATTGCCCAAAGGCAAGCTGTACGCCATGAGCCCGGGGGAGAAGGAGTTGCGGAAGTTCATTGACAAAAGCTTGGCTCATGGCTTCATTTGCCCCATCTCTTCCCTGTTTGCTGCCCCAGTCCTCTTTAGGAAGAAGAAGGATGGGGGGCTTCGATTGTGCACTGACTATTGGAGGTTGAATGCAGTGTCCGCCACCAATGCTTATCCGCTCTCCTTAATCAAAGATCTTTTGGCGGAAGTGGCCACGGGAAAAATTGCTGAGTATTTTTTTTCCAAAAAGGGGTTAGTGTTGCAGCAGCCATGCACATACAAGCAACCCCCTCTCCCCCTCCTGGCTGCTGCATCATGCGCAAGGTCACCCCACCCGGTGGGCTGCCTGTCTCTGGGCGAGCCTGCAGGAGGAAGGCGAGGAGCCGTGGGGAAGGCAGGGAGCCGCGGGGGAGGCAGGAAGCAATGGCAGCCAGCAAGCCAGGGAAGAGGTGGGGGTTTAAACCCCCGTCTCTTCCATCTGAGCACCAGCTTGCCGGGGAGCCCTGCAGTTGCAGGGTGCCCCAGCAAGCCAGGGAAGGGGTGGGTTTTTTTGGCAGGGGTGGGGGGCTTTTGGCACCCCTAAGGGCCGGTGTGCTCTAGGTGAATGCCTAGTACGCCTGGTGAGTGAGCCAGCCCTGGTTCAATCAGCCTGAAGTAGACTTCCTGGGCTACCATATATCTCCCCGTGGCTTGGAGATGGATCCAGCCAAGGTCCAGGATGTCCTGGGGTGGGAGGTTCCTCGAACTGGTCATCAATTCCAATCCTTCTTAGGATTTGCAAACTTTTCTAGAACCTTTCTTTCCAACTTCACCCAGGTCAGCCTGCCCCTGACAGACATTTTAAAGACTAAAGGGAGGGGTCCCAAGAGCACCAAACCTGGGGTGAGACTAAATTTGTCTGTGGAGTGCCAAGAGGCTTTCGAATGTCTCAAGTCTCTATTCACCTCTGAGCCCATGTTAGCCCACCCCGATGAAAACAAGAAATTCATTGTACCAGTTGATGCATCAGATGTGGCCATGGGGGGGGCTATTTTGCAAGAGGGGGGCATGGCAAGTTGCATCCCCTTGGATATGTCTCTCGTAAATTCAATGCAACTGAACGTAACTGGTTGGTATGGGATAAGGAGGCGGGAGCAATTAAACTGGTGTGAACCACTGGGAGGCATTGGCTGGAGGGTGCCAGGGTTCCCTTCAAGGTGTGGACTGACCTGGAGGTGCTGTACACTCCACGGACCTGGAGGTGCTGTACACTCCACAGAACCTAAACACCAAACAACTGCGATGGGTTGATTTCTTTTCTAAGTTTAACTTCCCCTTACACCATTTTGTTAGCTGACATATTGTCACGCCTCCCCCAACACGACAGCCAAAGGGAGGGTGTCATTGACTCTATGTTCATGCCCACACGTAGCCAGGTGGAGGAGGAGCCAAAGGGCAGATGGGAACTGAAGTTTGCCTTGGTGTTCTCAGACTCCGATAAGGGCGAGGTGGAGTTGGCTGGGGATCTGGAACAACGGGAGAAGGGCTGTTGGTACAAAGGCTACAAACGGTTTGTGCCCGCCTCCCTCAGGCGGGAGGTCATGGAGGTGGCACATGAGTTCAAACTGGTGGAGCATTTGGGCTATGTAAAGATGTTGCACTTGCTACAGTGTCAATTTTGGTTGTCCAATATGCGTAAAGATATTTCTCTGTTTGTTCAATCATGCCAAACTTGTATCATGTGCAAGCCCTGGCCAGGAAAACCTCCTGGGTTGTTACAAGCACGACCCACCCCAAGCCAACCATAGGAGGTGATCTCGATGGACTTTATCACGGACCTACCCCTCAGTAAGGGGAAGAAGGTCATTCCATCCTGTTCAGCAGGGTGCCCATGGCTCGCACCTTGGCCAAAGCTTTCCTGCAACACATCATCAGGCTCCATACCCCCCCCCCGTAAGATAATTTTGGACTGCGGATCGCAATTCATTGCTAAGCTCTGACTGGGAAACCTGACAGATATGTTAAGAACATAAGAACATAAGAGAAGCCAATGTTGAATCAGGCCAACGGCCCATCTAGTCCAACAGTCTGTCACACAGCGGCCAAAATATACCAGGTGCCATCAGGAGGTCCAGCAGTGGGGCCAGGACACTAGAAGCCCTCCCACTGCTGCCCCCTCCAGCACCAAGAATAGAGTGCATCACCTGCCCCAGACTGAGAGTTCCCATCTATACCCTGTGGCTAATAGCCACTGGTGGACTTCTGCTCCATATGTTTATCTAATTCCCTCTTGAAACTGTCCATGCTTGCAGCTGCCACGACCTCCTGTGGCAGTGAATTCCATATGTTAATCACTCTTTGAGTGAAGAAGTATTTCCTTTTATCTGTTCTAACCCGACTGCTCAGCAATTTCATAGAGTGCCCACGAGTTCTTGTATTGTGAGAAAGGGCCACCTGGGAACATAAGAACCTGGGCACCAGAAGCCCTCCCACTGCTGCCCCCTCCAGCACCAAGGATAGAGTGCATCACCTGCCCCAGAGTGAGAGTTCCCATCTATACCCTGTGGCTAATAGCCACTGATGGACTTCTGCTCCATATGTTTATCTAAGATCTCTCTCTTGGTCCGTCTCTGCCAGTTCAGACCAGTTAAGCCTGGGAAAGAGAAGGCTTAGAGGGGACATGATTGCAGTCTTCAGATATTTGGAGGGCTGTCATATAGAAGATGGAGCAGATCTATTCTGTCTTGCTCCAGATTGCAAGACTAGTTCTAATGGGTAGAAATTACAAGGGAGTCGTTTCTGGGTAAATATCAGAAGAAACTTTCTAATTTTAAGAGTGGTTGAGCAGCAGGGCAGACTGCCTCAGGAGGTGGTTGATGCTCCGCTGGACGTTTTTAAGTAGAGGCTGGATGACCATATTTTGGGTATGTTATAGGGCTACCTTTCGGCTTCACTCCTGCAGAGTGCAGGGGGTTGGACTAGATGACCTGCAAGGTACCTTCCAACTCTAACATTCTATGATTCTATGTTTTCCATCCACCCATTCATTATGGCTCGAATAAAAGTCTTTCCATTTGATGAAATAGAAAATCCGGCCCCATTTGATTTTAGAATCTAAAATGTCCTCCACTTTCTGGTGGGGCTCTCTGTCCACGATCAGGGGGGAGAAGGAGCTGCAGGATGAGATTTCCACATTGATCATCTAGGATCCTTTTCAGTAGACTAAAATGGAAAACAGGATGAATGTGACATAAACTTTTTGGTAACTCAGACTCAACAGTCATTTTATTTATAAGGCGCACCACTTTAAACAGTCCCACATATTTCCACCCCAGTTTTTTTTACCAAGCTGCAGTCCTTTGAGATTATTGGTGGAAATATACACTGAGTCATCTGGCTCTATCTCCCACTTGGTGCCCTCCCCTTGTCAGCATAACATTTGTGATCCTTTTTCTCTTTGGTTAGCATTTGCTGGAGGGTTGACCACCCTTGGGTCACTTTGGCCCACCATGTCTGCACATCACCAGGGCTCGATTCTTCTGAGTTCAGAGTGTGGAGGGGGTCCCCCTTCATATCCATGTACTGCTTTGAAGGGAGACATGCCTATTGAACTGTGCACAGAATTGTTATAATTGTAGACTGCAAAAGGAATCCAATCTACCAAGTCATTTTGCTGATGATTTATAAAACACTTCAGGAATTGTTCTAACACTTGGTTTGTTCATTCTGGATGGCTGTCTCTGGGTAGTAGTTGCTCCACCCCCAGCAATTTTAATAACTCCTTCCAGAACCTGGCCATGAACTGTGAACCGCAGTCTGAAATTATCTTGCATGGCAAGGCATGTAGTCTAATTATATGTTGCATGAACATCTAGGCTAATTTCTAGGTGGTTGGCAATTGCTTGCAGGGAATAGAATGTGCTTGTTTTGAAAACAAATCAACCACCACCTATATCACAGTCTTTCCATGGAATAAAATCCATAGAAATGATGGACCAGGGCTGGTCCAGGGTTTCTAGTGGCTGTAAAAGTCCTGGTTTTTTCCCATCTGCCTCTTGCCCATCAAGCACATCTGGCATGAGGCTACATATTTGGAGATGTCTCCTCTCATGCAGGGCCACCAGAATTGCCTTTGGATGAGATTCAGAGTCTTTAAATAACCATAATGCCCAGCCAGTTTATTGACATGCCCAATTGAAAGAATCTTCCCTCTCAAAGCTTCTGGAACAAACAGTTTATTTTCCAGTACCAACAACCATCCTTTTTTTGTGACAGGGTTCCTTCCTTCTCAAATTCTGCTTTGTCAGTATCGGTTAAGGCAGACTTAAATTTCTCTGCTGAGGGCTCAACTCACAGTGGAGGTCCCCCCTTTGCTTGGCTGTGAGTCGCCACTTCACCTCCCAGTTGGGTGGGTGTTAACATGGTGTCCGCCAGCTCCTCTCATTGGCTCACATGTTGTAGGAGAAGGGAGAAGGTGTCAGCTAGGAAGTTTGACTTCACAGGGAGATGTTAGAGTGAAATGAAACTTAGAGGAAAAACTCCACCCATCTCAGCTGCTTTGCATTTAGGCACTGAGGAGCTTTTAGCACCTCAAGTTTTTTATGATCAGTCCAAACTTCAAAAGGAACCTGGGCCTCTAACCAGTGTCTCCATGTTGTTAGGGCCAGCTTGATGGTGACTGTCTCTTTTATCCCACACTGCCCAATTCCATTCCATAGTTGAGAACTTTTTAGACACATAAGCCAAGGGGTGCAGGTTCCCATCCTCCCCCTTCTGCAGGATCGCCCCCCCCATGGCCACATCTGAGGCATCTGCTTGCACCATGAATTGCTTTGTCTCATCAGGGTGGTGCAGGATGGGCTCTGAGGTAAATAAAGTCTTTAACTGGTAAAATGCTTGTTAACACTCGGGGGACCATGGCAGCTTGCTGCTCGGCTTTTGACACTCAGGCCCCTTCCCCTTTGTTTTCAGGAGATCAATGAGGGGGAGAGTGACCTGGGCAAAATTTGGGATGAACGGGTGGTAGAAATTGGCAAACCCCAAGAAGGACTGTAGTTGGCGCCCGGTCTGTGGGGGTTCCCACCGCACTACATCTTGGACTTTCTGTGGACCCATGCCCAATCCCTCCCCCAATATATGGTACCTGAGGAAGTCCAGTTCCTCTCTATGGAACTCACACTTGGATAGTTTGGCAAACAAGTGGTTCTCATTGAGGGCTTTCAGTACATCATGCACCAGTTTCATATGTGACTCCTTGTCTTCACCAGTTATTCAAATTGGCCCAGTGAAGTGTTGAATGCCCTTTTGTGCATCTGAAAGTATGCATCTCATAAATCCAGTTTAGTAAAGATCTGGCCCTGCAAGGCATCAGCCAAAGTGTCAGACTCGGACTATATCTATGGTTTACCTAATCAATGTATTGCAATTGATCACTCCACCTGTTTCATGTCTCCCTGTTTTCCCCCCTTTGTTCCTGTCTCATCCTTGCCCTCGCTGACATTCCTAAGGGGTGGGGAAGGTGTGAATGCAGATGTGAATGTGGGGGTAGAGTTTATAAAAGTTTTCCCATAACAAGTGCATCTCTAAGAGGGCTTGCTCTCAGCGGGATGTCCTTGAAGTCTTTAGATAACAACTTTCACAGGGCTAGTTGACTAGGAGCAATTGTGAGATGTGAAGGGGGGAAGTGGATGACATACCTATGGAATGTATCATTTGACTATACCTTGAGTTACTTTCACTTTTGTACTTCAGTCTTAGCAAGGAGTTCATCCTTGCCAAATCTAATTCTCTTTTCCTAATAAGTTGTGGACTGAGAGTGGATAACTGGGAACCTGACAAGTATTTGATGAAGGGGAGGGGGTAGGCATTCGGCATAAACACAGCATTCAACCCTCAATAATCCATGCACAGCCTCAACCCCCCCATCCTTTTTCTTTTGGAATAGCATTGGTGCCAGGAAGGATGCTGGCCTGATGAACCCCCTGGACAGGTTTTTATCAATAAATTTCCACAATTCTTCCTTCTCTCCCAGAGTAAAGTTCCCCTTGGTCACTTTATGTCCCAGCAATATTTTAACTGTGTGGTCAGTTTTATGATGGGGAGATAGTTCGTCTGCCTACCCTTCCTCAAAGACCCTGGCCAGGTCTCAGTACTTGGCTGGAATGAGATTCAGTTCCTCCCATGCCAGGCAAACATGCTGTGCCATGAGGTGGGGTTCTTCCCCCCATTCAGATTTCCAAAGGTGCTCTTTACACTGGGGGTCTAGAAACATTAAGGTCCTGGTACTCCATCAAACTTAAGGCTCATGGGCTTGGAAACAGGGACTTCCAAGCACCATCGGGAACTTTGTGGAAGGGATCACTACAAACAAATGCAGTTCCCAGTGAGAGGCCATCTCCACTGGCAGGCAGTACCGGCAAGCCTCTCATCTCATGGTTTCATCCATTTGGGAAAATACTAGGGGCTCCTCTAAGCTGTGTACCCTGGCCCTCAAGCCTATAGCTATTGTTCAGCTAATCAAGTCCCAAGTACACCCCTAGTCAATTAGATCTCTCACTCTAATATGAGTTTCCCCTCTGGGTTAATCACGGTAATAATCAAATTATTTATTTCTTTATTTCTTTATTTACTTATTTATTTATTAGATTTCTAACCTGCCCTCCCACTGAAGTGGGGGGAAGAGGGAGGAAGTAGGTCTCACCAAAATTTGTGCCAGAGACTTTAGGACCTGCCAGCTGGCGCTCCTCACAGCAGGTCCCAGCCTTTTCCCACTGGTTGAGATACCTCTTCCTTGCTGGACAAGGAGCCTTCAATGCTGTCCCAGTCTTCAAGGAAGGGAAAAAGCAGAATCTGGGTAACTACTGACCTGTCAGCTTGATGTTGTCAAACCTTGCACCCAGCTCTGTTTGCAATAACAAAAGGGGGAAGGGGAATTCCTATGGGGAGGGGAGTTATAGATGTATGTGTGAACTGTTTGCTCTTAGCAGCGTAATTTCCCCAAGGATGACACCTCCCCCTCCCTACAGGGGGGATGCCTGGAGACTGTTTGGAGCCTAATTTCCTTATAGATAGTGGGATACTGCATTCCCATGAGGGATAGATGTAACGGTTAGGTGCGATGAATGTGGCATGTGTGTGTGCTTTGCTGTTGTGGAGAGGTCCTTTCGAATTGCCTATATTAACTGGAGATTTGCCAAAATCGTTAGTTCTAACACAAGGATGCTTTAATCTGGAAATAGCTTACTTTTCTCAATAAACAAATCTTTTGCTAAAGAGAGTGTTGTTGAGAGTAACTCGGCTGAGGTCTGACAGACGTCTATTCCTGGGAAAGTTTTAGAAGAAATCTTCAGACTGTCCTTGAGCATTTAGAAAGGATGGCTGTACTAAGAGCCAGCGTGGGTTTCTCAAGAACAAGTCATGTCAGACTAATCTTATTTTTTCCCCAAGAATGTTACTACCTTGCTGGATCAGGGGAATGATGTAGACATAGTTTATCTTGATTTCAGTAAAGCTTTTGATAAGGTTCCACATAACATTCTTGTTGACAAATTGGAAAAATATGGTTTGCATCCTGACTGTTAGGTGGATCTGTAACTGGTTGACAGATTGCACCCAAAGAGTGCTTGTGAATGGTTCCTTGTCTTCTTGGAGAGGAGTGACAAGTGGAGTGCCTCAAGGATCTGTCCTGGGACCTGTTTTGTTCAACATCTTTATCAATGATTTAGATGAAGGAATAGAGGGAATGCTTATTAAATCTGTAGATGATACTAAATTGGGAGGGGTAGCAAACGCTGTAGAAGACAGAGTCAGGATGCAGGATGATCTTGACAGGCTGGAAAAATGGGCTAAAATAAATAAAATGAATTTCAATGGGGTAAGTGTAAAGTTCTGTAGTTAGGTAGGAAAAATCAAATGTATAATAATTGGTAAGAGGAGCCTTGTCTTGGCAGTAGTATGTGCAAAAAGGATCTAGGGGTCTTAGTAGACCATACAGTGAACATGAGTCAGCAGTGTGATGTGGTTGCTAGAAAGGCAAATGCAATTTTGGCCTGTATCAACAGAAGTATCGTGTCCAGATCATGTGAAGTGATGGTATCACTCTATTCTGCTCTGGTTTGATCTCGCCTAGATTATTGTGTTCACCACAATTTAAGAAGGATATAGACAAGTTGGAATGTGTCCAGAGGAGGGCAACAAAGATGGTGAGAGGTCTAGAGACCAAGTCCTGTGAGGAAAAGTTGAAGGAGCTAGATATGCTTAGCCCGGAGAGGAGACAACTGAGAGGTGATACAATAATACTTGAAGGGCTGTCATCTAGAGGATGGTATAGAGTTGTTTTCTGTTGCCCCAGAAGGTTGGACCAGAATCAATGGGTTGAAATTAAATCAGAAGAGTTTTTGGCTAAACATTAGGAAGAACTTCCTGACAGTTAGAGCTGTTCCTCAGTGGAACAGGCTTCCTTGGGAGGCAGTGAACTTTCCTCCTTTGGAGGTTTTCAAACAGAAGCTGGATGGCCCCATCTGACAGCAATGCTGAATCAATGAACTTAGGCAGATCATGAGAGGGATGGTAGGAATGGTTGCCTCAATGCTTAGTTCTTGTGGCAATTTCTTACCTACACAGGGAAATGCTGATTGCCACTTTGGGATCAGGAAGCAGGTTTTCTCCAGGCCAGTTTGGCCAGAGATCCTGGAGGGGATTTGTCATCTTCAGGGCATGGAACGGTGGACACTGCGGGTGTGGAAGGGGAGGTATTTGTGAATTTCTTGCAATGTGTAGGGGGTTGGACTAGATGACCCTGGAGGTCCCTTTCAACTCTATGATTCTACGATTCTATAAATTAAAAGACAGTGTCAACCACAAACTCCACATGGTAGGTCTATAGAGAGTAGAGTAAGTGGGATTACAAAGGCAGAGGACAATGCAACAATAGCAGGATAAATTTAATTTTGGGTATAACCTTTCATGTGCATCTGAATAAGTGTGCATGCACATGAAAACTTATACCCAGAATTTATCTTTGTTGGTCTTAAAGGTGCCACTGGAGTCACACTTTGTTCTAGAGCAGCATGGCCAGACTGACTGTATCTAGACAAGGAGAGTGTTAGCAAATCAAACACAGCAGGCAGAAGGCATTCCTAGCCATTTTGCCAACCTGTTTTCCAAACAGCAAGGCAAAATCCATGAGCACCCTTCCCCAAGCTATTATCCTGTTCTACAAATGGTTCCATTCCATCCTCCTATAAGTAGATTCAGGCAGCCTAAAACTTTAGCCTTCATGATCAGCATTACTTCTGTCTGGTCTGGATTCAGCTCCAGCTTATTTTGCCTTAGCCATTTGACCATGGCCTCAAAGCACAGGATCAGAGCCAAGATAGATGCATGTGGAGGCTAAAATAATGCAATAAAAAGCTTAGCATCATCTACATATAGATGACACCCAATGCGGCCAGGGCTCTTTTTGTAGCAGGAACTCCTTTGCATATTAGGTGACACACCCCTAATGTAGCCAATCCTCCAAGAGTTTACAGAGCTCTTCTTACAGGGGCTGCTGTAAGCTCTTGGAGGCTTGGTTACATTAGGGGTGTGTCACCTAACATGCAAAGGAGTTCCTGCAACAAAAAGAGCCCTGCCAATGCCCATAATCCACACAAGTTGGAATGAATGAGAGAGTGATTTTGTCAGCAAAGAAACTCACAGAGATATAACAAATAAAGACCAAATCAATATGCTTGGCAGAGTTGCACTTAGCTGCTATCAACTCTCAATCCACTTTAAAGAACTGAGCAGGAAGAGATTCATCTGATAGGGAAAAAAACTCTTTGCCACCATCTCTGCCACCTCACAGGCTTGCAGGTGAGCTCTATATGTTGTGCTCTGTCTGGTTTGTTCTGAGTTTTCTGCCAACAATCACCTCAACATGCATGTTGAAATCCCCAAGGACAACCATCCTTTGCACTGCTGTGCTGGTCAGTTCACACATTCATGTTGATCACTTGAAGTTGCTACGTTTGAACACTTGTCACTCAGATGAGTGAATGAATTCTGTTGAAAGAAACTGCAGTGGTGGCAATATGACTGAACATGGAATTTCTTCCATCTCCTGCGAGCTGCTCCAGGGGTCTCTATTCCTCTGCTTCTGATTTGCCAGGGTGCATCTCCAGCAATCTCTGCACCTGAGCTCAATGCCACAAGGACATTTCAAATGCGGGTCTGAGAGGATTTATTGTTGTGATGCCTGGGAAGGACAGGGGGCATGGTGATGAGAGCACTGGTCAGACCATGGCCCATGGGAACCATTGTCCAGTTTGTAGCCTCAGTCTCCCCGCCCCACACTCAAAGGCAGGAAGAGAATGCAGCCAAACAGGTTGGGGTTTTGTAGAGTGCTGCTTCTTGAAGTGTGCTGGTGACAGACTGTGTGTATTAACAACACACCATGTTGAGATGTTTTGTTTTTAAAGAAAGATGCTATATAAATATCCTAACTAAATTGATACATTGTGAGAAGCAGCTGCAGTGTTTCATTTTCTCAGTTCTTCTGATGGTACTGCAAATGAGTTTGATAGGGTATCCCTGAGATCTGGAGCTTCCGTTGGGGGGGGGGAGTTCTTCCTTTCCAAAACATTCACTCTGTTCTGTTTCTGGAATCCTTCACACAACAGGAACTCAGATTGTTAGTGAGCATCCTGCTCTGCCTATTCCAACTGCATAGCCATATTGTTGATGTGCATGGCACAGATGCATAGAGTTAAGCTCAACACTGGCTTGCCTTGCCAGAGACAGGTGGTACATATGCCCCCAGCCCTCCCTGCTTGGTTCCCACAGGTGCCAGCCTTTCACTTGAAGGTAACTTTGCCTGGTTTTCCTCCATCTCCGCCAGTTTTGACAGTCTCCAGGGCAATCATCTCCCAGCCCATTAATTATCCTGTTAGGTGCTCCTCAGAGAGCGAAGGAATCTGGGTACAATTCTTCTTTCAGTTGCCTATTATGAATAATATGTACTCCCATCCTTGAAACACACATTACCATTTCGCTTCATCATAATCAGCATTCAGCTTTGAACCATTTTCTTTTAATTGCCATTTTAAATATGCATTTAATAAAACTGGTCACTGCATTTCTATCGTTCTTCAATTTGTAATCCTTTCTGGGCAATTGAGAGAGCCAAACAAAACAGACAGGAAGAAAAGCAGACTAAGAGCTCACTTGTTTGTTCAAATGCAACTCATGTGTGGCCAGCATTCAGTCTCGGTGGTTGACAAATGAGCCGCCCCAAAAAACCTTCAAGCCCACAAGCCAAAGGCAAAGGTAGGCTGTTTTCTCATTGCTTTCAGTGAGGAGTCTGAAAAAGGTCAAGACTTGCTGTTCTCCAGGTAGCAACCAGGGGTTTTATGGCATGTAAAAGACTCACAGGTTTTATTCCAGCATCCATTTTCCTTGACTACAGTCTACTTCATGTAATGGGTCTTCACTAGGCAGACATTTAGGGGTGAGGTTATCATTCATATGTATGAAGTTATCAATGCTTTCCAATTACACCATTGTTAGCTTAGAAAAGAACATGCACAAAATTCCATTTTTTGTTTAAGAAGAAGAGGAGATTGGATTTATACCCCAGCCTTCACTACCCAAAGGAGTCTCAGAGTGGCCTACAATCTCCTTTCCCTTCCTCTCCCTGCAACAGACACCCTGTGAGGTAGGTGAGGGTGAGACAACTCTCTCGAGGACTACTCCTGAGAGAACAGCTCTGAGAGAACTGTGACTGACCCAAGGTCACATCAACAGCTGCATGTGGAGGAGTGGGGAATCAAACCCAGTTCTCCTAGATTAGAGTCTGTGCTCCTAACCACTACACCAAACTGGTAGCTTATGGGGATGCAGGGCTGATTCAATTCGTTCTATTACCCCAACTACCCTCCTCCCCAGCTGTCTCTGCAGCCCACCCTGGAGCCAGGTGGTGTTTGTAATGTCCCAGTTCCCACCGGGATGGCTTGACGGGAGGCAACTGCAGAGGAGGGGCAGCCCCGCCCAAGCCCCCTACCACTGCCATGAGACTTACCTGCCCCAGGGGAGCAGAGCCACCAGGATGTGCCACCATGACCCGCGAGACCCCGGCCAGGGAAGTTGCCAGGGCCATGGGGAGCCAAGAGCCACAGACGGGGAGAGCAAGGCCCAGCCCTCAGCGGGTGTGGCATCCTGACACAGCAACAGTAAAATGAGGGCGGACACAGTGCACATTGCAGGCCCACCCAGTGCCAGGGCCTACAACAAGGTGTTGGGGGAAGCAGAAGATGGCTCAGCGTCTCTGCTTTTAGAGGGAGCTGGGGCATGGGAACAGGAGGAGCCGGGGGAACAAGGGGGTAATAAAAGGAGGAAGAAGGGAGGCAGCTGGGGAGGAGGAAGACTGGGCTGGCTGGGGCAAGTCAGAGTCGGGACAGAGAGAAAAAGCCCTATATGCACAGTAGTGACGGTGCGGAGGCCAGACCCAGGACAGGCAAGAGGGGTGAGGAAACCCGTCTTCTGAGGCCGCTTCTCCCTCTTCCACTGCAGGACTACCCTTGGGCCCCCCCTGTCCCATTGTCCAGGCCAGGATCGGCGGGACTTGAGGTACCCAAGCACCCCTGGACAGTACCAGCGATGGCCACTGGAGGGCGAGCAGTTGTGGACACCGAGGGGCATGACATGTAAGCACAAGCCACACCTGTAGCTCCTCTCATGTTGCCACACTTCACTGATGGGGCATCTCAAGTGGGATCTGAGCCAGCCTGGAAGCTGAATGAGTTCTACAGGACTTGTCTGCCTGGAAGAGATGTGCTTCACTGAACCAAAATGGAACTGGACTGCTGGTACCTGACAATAAAAATAGTGATATTTCTACATGTCAAGTTCAACAGCAAGCAAGCCCAGGCACACTTTACTCAGAAAGTTATGCTTTATTGGAATACCAGTCTGCTGCCCATGAATGCAGAGTCATTGTCAGGAATACCGGGGGTTGCGTGGGGAGCTGTGTATATACTCTGATGCTTCAACTAGCCAAGCAAATGAAATCCAAGCGTGCGCAGGGGAATTCTCCCGGAGGAACATTACATCATTAATGGGAGATCAACCCCCCCCCATAAGAGGGCTGATATATTCCCACCGGCTGGGAACCCAAGCCCTCCCCTCTGTTCAAGGTTACACAGATAGTGGCTTCCAGCAGAGGAATTTCTCCTATGGTTTGCTTTAGCAAAGCAAAGCTATGTGCATGCAGGAAAGCAAGGAACGAGATTTACAGAAAACATGGCAGTTATCTGACACTACAAAAATCCTGATATTTCTCATGAAGGAGGGCTGCCCATCCTTCTCAGATGCAGAGCCTATTTTTACAGGTCATTGAGAATCGCCCCACGTGTCAGAATCCCGGTTAAATCAGTTCTCAACATCACTCACTTCAAAGAGACGTTGAAGAATACCATACTGAATACGAGCCATGTTAGGACTGAAGGTGAAAGTACGGAGATTGCAGATATATTGGATTTATACCCCAGCCTTCACTACCCAAAGAAGTCTCAGAGTGGCGGTTGTGGTGAGGTAGTGAGAGACTCCCCCCAAGGGGCAACAAGGGGTTGTGGATGTGGATGGTTGAGTGTAGTCTGCTTGTTAGATTTGGGTGGAGTGCTGTTTGGGTGATGAATGTGGGGGGGGTGACTGCTAAGGTGTAAGACTGCAATTGGTGTATTGTATTGTTATTGTGCAGTCATTATTTGTAATAGTGTAATAGTTTTTAGTAGTCATCATTTGTTTTGTGCAGTGCTCAGTTGTTGGTAGCAGCAGAATTAGTGACATTAGTGCACTGTTGCCTTGGGAGTGGATCTAGCTGCCCTGTTGCTCTCTCACTGGTGGTCTGAAGCGTGGCGGAGACCACCAGGATAACACATGGCAGGACAGCAAATTCCGGTGCTCTTGGGATGGGGAAAGTTTAGCGGTGGGCCGAGGTGGGGCTTTAAGGGAAGGACGCAGAGAAACAGAGCGGCTCGGCGGCCTTCCAGCCTACGGCCCATCCCAACGGTGGCTGGCAGTGGGGTCAGATTGGAGAACTCCCCTCTGTCACTGGTGTTGTGCAATGCCAGGTCTATTAACAATAAAAACTCAATCCTTAGGGATTTTGTACAAGATCAACGAGTGGACCTGGCATGCGTGACCGAGACCTGGGTGCGAGAGGGCGAAACGGTAGCCCTCGCTCAACTTGCCCCGCCTGGGTTTTCGGTCCTCCACCAGTCACAGACCAGGGGGCGGGGGGGAGGAGTGGCCATTTTCATTCGGGAGGCTTACTTCTTCAGGGCGCTTCCATCTGTGGAGATCACGGGCATAGAGTGTGTCGGCTTGATGCTGGAGGCTGAGGAGAGTTTGGCGATCTGGTTGGTGTACCGGCTGCCTAACGCACCAGCCAGTGGCCTGCTGTCCCTGCTTGAGACCGTATCAGGCTGGGCGCTGGAGCACCCTAGGCTGATTGTCTTGGGTGACTTCAACGTCCATGCCGAGGACGCGGCCTCAGGCCGGGCTACGGACCTCGTGTCGTCCATGGCGGCACTGGGACTCTCCCAATTCATCTCGGCTCCCACGCATCGGGCTGGTCACACGCTCAATCTGATCTTTGCAGCGGGGGTGACGGTGGACCGGATTGCCATAGAGGCAGTGCCATGGTCAGACCACCTGGCCCTGAGGGCCCGACTGAATATCCCATCCCAACCCTGTTCAGGTGGCAAGCAGATTTTTGCTCCCCCGTGGCACCAGATGGACCCGATACGGTTCCAGATGGCCCTGCGGGATCCAAGACCCCCTGGTGGCTTGTTGGATGAGCTCGTGGAGGACTGGCATGTCCGGCTCTCTGCAGCCATCGACAAGATCGCTCCCAGGCGCCCTCTCCGCACTCGTGCTAGGCGAGCGCCTTGGTACACCCAGGAGCTGCGCAAGCTGAAGCGAGAACTGAGACGGCTAGAGAGATGGTGGCGTCGAGTCCTCGACGAGGCATCAAGAACATCCTATTGGACGCTTATGAGAGCCTATGAGATGGCAGTCAAGACCGCAAAGAGAGATTTCTTTGTGGTCACGATTGTGTCTGCTAGCTCACGCCCAGCCCAATTGTTTAGTACAATTCGGTCCTTGACGGCTCTGCCACAGGGCAGGCAAAATGCTAGGGAATTGGATATTGGCTGTGAGGCTTTTGCGAGCTATTTTGCAGATAAAGTCTTGGCACTCCGCCGCGACCTCCCCGCCACAATTGAAACAGTTAGAGAACTTGAGGCCCCTTGCTCGTCTTTGGGGTCGGGTTTAGAGTGTTTTAGCCTGCTCAGCCTGGAGGAAGTTGACAGATTCCTTGTATCTGTGCGTCCAACCACTTGCGACCTTGATCCGTGCCCATCATGGCTCATTAAAGCAGGTCATGAGGGGTTTCGAGGTGCCCTGCGGGAGATTATCAACACGTCCCTCTTGGAGGGGCGGTTCCCCAGGGCGCTCAAGGACGCGATGGTCCGCCCCCTCTTGAAAAAGCCATCTCTGGACCCAGCTGAATTGGCCAACTATCAGCCGGTGTCCAATTTGCCCTATTTGGGCAAACTTATCGAGAGGGCGGTGGTGCTGCAGCTGCAGAGCTTCCTGGATGATGCTTCCATCCTAAATCCTTACCAGTCCGGCTTTCGCCCGGGTCATGGGACGGAGACGGTACTGGTCGCCCTGACTGACGATCTCCGTAGGCATCTGGATCGGGGCGGTGTGGCAGCTCTGGTGTTGTTGGATCTGTCGGCAGCGTTCGACACGGTCGACCACCAGTTGCTGGCCCACCGCCTTGCTGACGTGGGGATTCAGGGGCTTGCCCTTCAATGGTTTGCCTCTTTTCTCCAAGGTCGGGGACAGAGGGTGGTGATAGGGGGACAGCGGTCCCGGAGACACCTCCTTGAGTGTGGGGTGCCTCAGGGGGCAGTGCTGTCCCCGATGTTGTTCAACATCTACATGCGCCCCCTTGCCCAGATTGCCCGGAGTTGTGGGCTTGGGTGTCATCAATATGCAAATGACACCCAGCTCTATCTGATGTTGGGGGGGCAGTCGGGCTCCACTCCGGATGATCTGCATCGGGCGTTACAGGCCGTGGCTGGGTGGCTCAGACTGAGCCGACTGAAACTAAACCCGGCAAAGACGGAGGTCCTGGGCCTGAGTCGGATCGGTTCAGGGCTGGGGCTCTCTCTCCCGGCCTTTGACGGGGTACCTTTGGTGCCAGCGTCGGAGGTTAGGAGTTTGGGAGTGCTCCTAGACTCCTCTCTAACGATGGAGGCCCAGGTAGCAGCCACTGCCAGGTCGGCCTTCTTCCATCTGAGGCAGGCACGGCAGTTGGCCCCCTTCCTTGGCCGCGATGACCTGGCCACGGTGATCCATGTGACGGTCACCTCAAGGTTAGACTACTGTAATGCTCTCTACTTAGGGCTGCCTTTGTCACAAATCCGGAAGCTGCAGCTAGTGCAGAATGCTGCAGCCAGGCTGCTGATGGGTCTCTCTAGGAGGGACCATATTCAGCCTGTGTTGAAAGCACTGCACTGGCTGCCAATAGCGTACTGGATTCGCTTCAAAGTGCTGGTGATCACCTTTAAAGCCCTGTATGGCCAGGGTCCGGCTTACCTGAGGGACCGCCTTTCCCTACATGTTCCCCCAAGGGCACTTCGGTCTGGGGGCCGTCATCTTCTGGAAATTCCTGGCCCCAGAGATGTGAGGCTGGCTGCCACAAGAGCCAGGGCTTTTTCGGTGGCGTCTCCTACCTGGTGGAAGGAGCTCCCAGAGGAGATCCAGGCCCTGCGGGACCTTGTCCAGTTCCGCAGGGCCTGCAAGACGGAGCTCTTCTGCCAGGCTTTTGAGTAGGAGCCGCCACTGTCGCTATTCCACCTTCGATATTCCACCTCGAAAACCATGCCACTGTCTTCCCGTCATCTTGGTTTTAAATGTTGTGCTTATGTTGTATTGTTTGTTTTTATAATTTTACCTGGTTGATATTGTTTTATATTGTTTAAATTGTTTATATTGTTAGCCGCCCTGAGCCTTCGGGGAGGGCGGGATACAAATCCAAATAAATAAATAAATAAATAAATAAATAAATAAATAAATATTGTGTTCAAGCAAAGGCACTAAAGATCAGGACCCAATCGGCATTTGCCCAGCAGAAATAATGCTCAACTAACACCCCCCCCACTAAGCATGTACCGCTTTACAGAAATAAAGCAAAACAACAGGTCTCTGCCACACAACAAAGCGTTAAGGAAAATGAAAGCATTTGGTTTTCACCCCCCTCTTCCCCTCCTCTGTCAGGTTCTTCAGTCAGTCAATCACACAACACAGGGCTTCTTCAGAAGACAGTGTTTAATGATGAAGCAGTACTAAAGACACGTGTACATTCTCTGTCAGTAATGACTACATACAGCAGTGCCTACTAGGTTCTACTACATTCAAACAATCCCCCCCTTCAATAGAAGCCAATTGATACAGTTTGTGCACACAGGAAGCTAAGTGGGCTAAGAAGCAAAACATTCTAGGAACCGTTACAATTCCCAGCGAGGCTCCTGCAGCTGGAGCAAGGTCAGGGACCTGATAAGAGGCTGTGTGAAAAACTTCAGAGGAAAGGAAAGAGGCAGCACCACTCCTCCCTCCTTCCTCTATGGCAGGAGAACTATAAAATGCATACTGAGCCTAACATACTCCCCCCCCCAAGACCCCTCACCCCTTCGGCTTCTGAGGGTATTTGTTATGGAATGCACAGGTTAGAGAGGAGGCTGTAACGTGTTCACATTTCACCCACTCATTATGCGATTCATCAAAGTCTTGCCATTTAATCAAGTAATATAGTCAGTTCCATTTCAACTTAGAATCGAGGATTTCTTCCACCTCCTGGTTGGGTTCACTATTCACCATTAGAGGAGGTGGAGCAGCTGGACAAGGTCTCCTCTTGTTCAGGCTCAGATCCCTTTTTAGTAAGCTGAAATGAAACACGGGGTGAATATGCCTCAGAGTCTTGGGTAAATCAAGTTCCACAGCCACTTTGTTCAAGACTCTCAACACCTTGAATGGGCCAATGTACTTACACCCCAATTTCCTCCCTGGCTGGAGCCCCTTCAGAATTTTTGTGGAGAGGTACACTGAGTCCCCAGGCTGCAACTTCCATTCAGGAGCTCTCCCTTTATCAGCTTTCTTTTTGTAGTACTCTTTCGCCTTTCTCAAAGTCTCTTGGATTGTGGACCATCGATCCTTTAAGCCCCCCCATGATTGCAAATCTCCCTGTTTGGGTTCCTGAGTAGACCCATGCACAGTCTTAATGGGGGAGAGGCCAGTGGCACTGTGCACTGAGTTATTATATCTGTACAAGAAGGGGAACCTGTGATGCTCACGGGGGGGAGGAGAAGATCCACGGGAGGAGAGGGAAGCAGCCACAGGTGAGCCTTCTCCCTTGCCCCCCCAGCACCCCCAGCGAGGCCTGCGTCCCTCAAAGTCTTCTCTCCCCCCAGCACCGGCAGCGAGGCCTGAACTCAGCCCACCAAGCTTCCCCCCAGTGGTGGTGGCCGGCCTAGCGAACTTTCTCCCTCCTTCCCCCCCGGCGGTGGCGAGGCCTGGCTGGCCCACTAAGCTTTCCCCTCCCCCTCCCCCAGTGGTGGCAAGGCCTGAGCTCAGCCTGCCAAACTTTCTCCCTCCCCTTGGGTGGTGGCAAGGGCTGAGTGGCTTACAGCCACTGGCTGGCCAACCCTTCTCCCACCCTTTCCCCCTCCCTGGCAGCAGCGGTGGTGAAGCTGTTCTCAGAGCATTCTCTGCACATGCACAAGGAACACTCTTAGTTTTGGGGAGATTTTAAAAACTTTTTAGATTTTTCTGCACACCTGGGGACAGCCAGACACGCACAGGAAAATCTCCCTGCCCCCCAGGTGCCCCCGATGTGCAGATTTAGATATCCGCATGCAGGGGGCAACTTGGGAATTAGATATATAGATTCCACATAAGGGAGGAGGTCAACCCAGTTGTCCTGCTAGTAATTGGTGAAGCAGTGGAGGAATTGCTCTACCACTTGATTCACCCTCTCAGTCTGCCCGTCCATCTCTGGGTGATGGGAGCTGCTGAGACCTTTTTCCACCCCCAGCAATTCCTTCCAGTACTTAGTGATGAACTGCGACCCCCTGTCTCAAATTATCTTCTGGGGGAGGGAATGTAGCCTCACAATGTGGTGCATGAAAAGTTTGGCTCGTGACTTGGCCGAGGAGAGTTGTTTGCAAGGAATAAAATGCGTCTGCTTGGAGAATGTGTTGACCACCACCCAAATCACTATTTTACCTTTACTGGGTGGTAAGTCATTTATAAATCTATTGAAATCACTGCCCATGGACTCTCTGGCATTTCAGGGGGTTGGAAGGTCCCAGGGAGCTTTCCTGGCCTCCATTTCCCCATTAGGCAGGTTTGGCAGGAACCCACGTATTGGGAAATATCTGCCCTCATGCATGGCCACCAGAATTGTCTTTGAAGGAGGTGCAGGGTTTTCAGGTATCCATAATGCCCCAACAGTTTATTTTCATGCCCCAAAGTCAGGATTTCCCCCATCAATGCTTTAGGCATGAACAGCCTCCCACCCCTATACCAACAGCCATTCCCACTCAGCTTCGCTGAATTATCAGTTTGAACATCTTCCATGTCACCCTCTGTAAAAGCTGTTTTAAATTTGCAAATCCAGGGTTCAACTTCAAAGGGGGTGTAACTGCAGGGGGCCCTCAGCACACTTTCCCCCTCTTTACTGCTCTTCTACACAGAGGTTTGTGACACCCTCCAATTTAAGCACAAACACAGGTTTATTTAGAATAACACCGGGGGACAGGGTTATATACAGGGAGTTGATCATTTGTTCAGGCTTTCTTTTGATTCTTTTTTTTTCCTTTTTAACTTTGGACTGCTCTTATGTCTTTTGGTTTTCTTCCAGACCACACCCTTCCTGCACACTCCATCTTTCATATCTCTGTTCTATTGAAGGCTCTCCCACAGTCTTGCGTCTCCCTAAACTGCTTCACTTGCAGTTGGTCCCTAGCTAGAACTGTATAACCTTCCCCAACAGGATTTCTTATAGAGGAGCACTATGTGTGTCTGAATTTCTCTCCTTAAACTCCTCAGCAGCTCACAGGGTTCGCGTTCTCTCTCTCCCATCTGAGAGCACCCTTTCTCTCCTTCCTCTTCTGGTCAGCAGTCAGCCCTTAACTACCTTTTCTGACCATTTTTTCCTCCCTCCAGTTCAAGACTGAAGATTCCAAAACCATTATGTCACATACTCTCTCTCTCTCTGCCTCTCTGGTCATGTGACCATTCAGCTGCAGGTTACCTTCCAAGCAGCTGGCTATGCTTATAAACTTTGTTCTGAAATTAAGCTTTCAATTACAGGGGGCTCTGCTTTCACTCGGTTGCAAGTTACCACAGCCCCCCAACTGGGCGGGTGTGAACATTGAGTCTATGACTTCTTCCCTCTGGCTGTCATGTTGCGGGAGGTAGGATAGTGCGTCAGCCAGAGAATTCGACTTCCTGGGGAGGTGTTGGAGGGTAAACTGAAATTTAGAGGAAAAACTCTGTCCAGCAGGGCTGCTTGGCATTTAGGTGCCTGGGCATGCATAATGCCTCCAGGTTTTTGTGGTCCGTCCACAGTTTGAACGGCCCCCTCACCCCCTCCAGCCAGTGCCTCCAGGGCATAAGGACCAGTTTGATGGCAGCTGCCTCCTTATCCCAAACAGCCCAATTATGATCCATGGGGGAGAACTTCTTAGACACATATGCCAGGGGTGGAGCTTTCCATCCTCCCCCCATAGCCACATCAGAGGTGTCAACTTGGATCACAAACAGCTTGTTTTTGTCAGAATGGTGTAAAATGGACTCAGAGGTACACAGCTCCTTGAGCCTTTCAAATGTCTGCTGGGACTCCAGGGTCCAGTCCAGCTTGATACTTGGCTTGCTACTGTCGGGACTCTTCCTCTTGGTTTTTAACAAGTCAGTAAGGGGCAAAACCACCCGGGCAAAGTTTGGGATGAATGCGCGGTAGAAATTGGTGAACCCGAGTAGTAACTGGAGCTGGTGCCAGGTTCAAGGAGCCTCCCACCCCACCACATCCTGTACTTTATGGGGGTCCATGCCCAGTCCCTCCCCCAAAATCCAATATCCCAGGAAATTCAGTTTGTATTTATAAAACTCACACTTGGAGAGCTTGACAAAGAGCCCGTGCTTCTAAAGTGTTTGGAGCACCTCCCTGACCAACTTTACATGGAAGTCTTTATCTTTCAAATAGAGCAAGATAGCATCCAGTTAAACTAGTGTCCCTTTGAATAAATGCTTGTGTAACACTTCATTAAGTTCATAAAACCCCCGAGGGCCCCCGCTAACCCAAATGGTATTACCAGGTATTCAAACTGTCCCAATGGGGTATTGAAAGCCATCTTGTGCTCATCCCACTCCCGAATGTGCACTCTGTAGTAAGCATCTCACAAGTCAAGTTTGGTGCAAATGTGCCCATAGGAAGCTTCTGCCAGGAGGTCTTTGATGAGCAGGAGGGGGTAGGCATTGGACATAGACGTGTTTAAGCCCTGGTAGTCTGTGCACGGCCACAGCCCACCGGCCTTCTTTTGGAAGAGGACAGGGGCAGCAAAGGGAGAGGAGGCCGAATGGATGAAACCCCGAGCAAGGTTCTTATCTATAAACCTGCATAGTTCCTTGTTCTCATCTCAGCTGGGCTTATTGTGTACAACTTGCCTTTGGGCATTTTGTGCCCTGGCAAAATCTCTATAGCACAGTCTGACTTTCAGGGGGGGGGACTCCTCTGGTTCCTCCTCTTTAAACACTCTAGCCAAGTCTTTGTACTCAGAAGGGATGAGATCAAGCTCTCCCTGCACCAAGCAAATACATTCCGGAACAGGATCTGGTGCCTCCCCTCACTCGGGATTCCACCCATGAGCTTTGCATTGGGGGTCTGGGAAGTGCAGGGCCCCTCCACTCCACTGAACATATGGAGCATGATCTTGGAGTCAGGGATTGCTTAGCACCATCAAGAATTTTGCAGCAGGGTTAATAATGAATGGGTGTTGCTCCCTTCCCCATCAGCACAGGTACGGTTTGATACTTGCATGCCTCCTTCATTGAGGACCCATCTATCTGTGTGAAAATTATACGTTCTGGCAATACTTGGACAGGTACCCCTAGTCTGGTGACTAATGCTGGACAGATTAAGTCCGGGGCACACCCAGAGCTGATCAAAGCTCTCAACTGTATCTGTGTGCTCTGCTTGGGGTTTATTATAGTCACAGTTACATAGGACCAAGGGGGAGAGGTTCTCACCGAACTTGGTGTGTGGGACCTTTGGACCTGCTGGGTTGCACCCTTCACAGCAGGTCCCAATCTTTTCCTGCCAGCATGTTGGGCTCATCTCCACAGGAGGAGGTGCTGTCAGACTCTCCCCACTCTCTTGCTTGAAGAGATTTGGGTTGCTTCATTTGCACCCCTGCGACTTGAGCTTTTTCTTGGAGGTGTTGCACTCACTCACCTTCCCATCCCTGGGGCTCTTATCGAGGGGGTAGGTGGCTACAAAGTGCCCTGGGGCACTACATCTTAGGCACAGGCCCTGTCACATCTGTTGGTCTCTGATGGATTCCCTTGCCTTGGTCTTCATCCCCTGTTGTTTTGCCACCACTGCCATCCAGGGAGGCTGGGACTGCTACATCCACAAAAGTTTGGAGTGGTTCTTTGCCTTGCAGGCCACCTGTATCTATCCATTCAGGGTTAGCAGGTTTCCTTGGGCCAGGGCCTGATCCAGAATTGAGTGGTTCAGCCTGGCCTGATGGAACTCAATGAGGACTTTTTTGCGCCACTCCTGGAGCTTTGCAGCATGTGTTTTGAATTTGTCAAAGTACTCCCTCACCGAGTGCTCACCCTGGTGTAGACCCCTCAAGTGGTCTCTCCAGCTCCAGGGAGTCCTTGCATTGGCATCAGAGTGCCCCCATGAAGGCATTCACATCTCAGAGTTCTGGGCCCCGGACATTGTGGAGACCCATGAACCAGTCAGCTGCCCGGTCTTGGAGGCATGACCAAGTAAAATCCACATGGTGCTCATCACTGGTGAAAGTGGGTCCCCAATTGCATAAGAACTTGCACACCTGCAGTAGAAAAAATGCCAGCTTCTCCAGGGTGCCATTGAATGTTGCTTCCAGGGCATTGTGGGGTGGCTCTGGAGTCACCGTGGCTGGAGGCAGCCCAGTTGGCCCAGCCAGGCCAGCAGGAATGGCTGAGGGTGCTGGGGAAGGGGGTGGGGGAACTTGCGGAGGAGCCGGTGGCGCCCCTCTAGCTCCACCTTGGGCCCATCCACGATTCCTACACTCTTGCTGGATGGCATCCATGATGATGCCCGGTATAGCCAGCATCATGTTTTGCATTTCTTTTTTATTTTAAAAATTTTATTATTTCAATTTATACCCCACCCTTCCCCACAAGCGGGCTCTCTTGACGGATCTCTTCTGGACTCCCTGAGGAGACGTTAAACTTCACTATCCTCCATGACATGGATGCGCTCCGGGTCATCTTGAAAGTAGCATCCATAGTGCCTTTGGGCACTGTTGTACATGAACTTCTTGAAAGTCGGATCTGGAATCACCAGCCAAGTGGGCTAAGCTCAGGTGGGGAGTGGCACCCAGCAGTTTCTGGTCTGTGCCCTGCCTTCCACTCCTTTGGACTCTGCGGTTGTCACCAGGGCTGTTGTGGTCCCTTGCTCAGTTACTGTGCCATCCACCACTGTTGTAGGGACTTCCTTGTCCTCTCCACTCACCACGGCTGTGGTGCAGGAGGCTGAGGAAGGAAAAAGGGAGTCCTAACAATTTGTCAGAATCCTGGTTAAATCAGTTCTCAACACCACTCATGTGGAAGAAAGTTTAGTTTATTGATACATTGAAGAATACCATACTGAACACAATCTTTGTTAGGACCCAATCACCCCACAGCATTTGCTTTCCAGAAATAATGGTCAACTACCTCCCACACACACTAAGCATGTACTCCTCTACAGAAATAAAGCAAAACAACAGGTCTCTGCGACACATCAAAGCATTTAGGAAACAAAAGTGTTTGGTTTTCACACCCCTCTTTCCCTCCTCCTTCTTCTATGGCAGGAGAACTATAAAATGCATACTGAACCTGACACCACAGTCATTAGAGAACTCATGCAGCAAGAAACTGAAGAATCTGAAGAAGAGCCAATCAATGAGGAGCAGTGCAGGTTGACTCCGGGACCCCCACTCCTTCCTCCCATGGTGTCAGTCCAGGACCAAGAGTGACCCTGAGATGCTCTCAAGGTGACATTCCAATATCTTACACTCTGCAATTAATTTCTGATAAACTTTCCTGTTTCCTGTTTACCTGTGTTGTTCTTCTAATGTTTTGATGCAGTCATTTGTTTCTTTTATTAACCTCTCTTTTTCCTTTTGTATTTTAGCTGAACCTCTGATCACAGCCTTCATAGTGTCCCATACAAGAGAAGCTGATATTTCTGGAGTTATATTATCTAAGAAGAAGTTTTGTAGCTCTTTTTCAATTCTTTCCCTCACCGATGTATTCAACAAAAGTCTTCTTTCTAATGTCCATTTCCACTCTTTATTTATTCCTGTGTTGAGGTCTGATCTTCCCTCTGACCATGCATGGTCCATCAGATATTTGGAACCTATTTCCATAGAGGTGACTGAATGAGCTAGTGTCTATTAGATGAGAATATAGACAATTCTGGTAAAAGTTGTGTCTAGGTGAAAAGTTGGTATAATTTCTTTCATTTGGGTGAAGTAATCTCCATGTGTCACGTAAATGGTATTTCAAAAATAACTGATTAAGCTTAGTATTTAATGGTGCTTTTAGAGGTTTACTAGGAGAGGACCATGTTCTGTCAAACATAGCATTTGCTATACAGTTTAGGTCGCCTCCTATTATTAATCCTCCCTCCTGAAATTGTATGAGCTCTGCCAATATTGCATCTAGGAATGGTATTTGAGTTTTATTTGGGGTGTATATTGAGGCCAGAGTTATTATTTTACCCTTCAAAAATAGGTAACATCCTAATGGATCTGTTATTGTTCCCTTTGTTATAAAATTTAAATTCTTTGCCAGCAGAATTGGTACCCCTCTCAGTTTGGAAGAGCCTGGTGCCTAGTTGAATAGGATACAGTTTGCTTTTTAAAATAGGATCACTCTGTGTTCAGATATGGAATTCTTGAATAAAAAGATATCCGGTCTGGTGTGTTTTACATATTGTAACATCCTTTTTCTTATGATCATGTTATTCAATCCTCTGATATTAACCGGAATTATTTTCATATTTTATAGTAATGATTAGTAGCTAATGTTACTATTTCAAAGTAATGAATTGATGTATTCTTTTTAATTTTGCTTCTCCGGTCTTGGTAAATGACTCTGTTCACTGATCAGATATCTACTGTACTGTACTTCCTCTGCACTGGGTACCATGTTCTACCATAACTTACTTACTCCACTTTCACTCTTTGCAAATATTGAAGATCTCTAGTATACTATTTTTGTGGGGTCTTTTGTGTTTACACCCTTCACCCTACTACAAAAAAGTGCTTCATATATTTACTAGGAATAAGGCCTGTTGTGGAAATAAATACAACGGGCTCTAGAAAGAGGCTCTGGGAGAGTGCCCTGGCTTTGGGCACTCAGTGACAATTTGCTGTGGCAATCTCAGCAGGATATAATGACAGAGTCCACCATTTTCTCCAGAGGAACTGATCTTTGCTACCTGAAGAGCAGTAGTAATTTTGAGTGATCTCCAGCCCACCCCCAAGATTGGTAACAGTGGTTCCCCAGAAGGGAGTGGCTGGTTTGGAGGGTGGAGTCTATGGCATTGTACCTGTCTTAGGTCCCACCCCTCCTCAACACTCACCCTCTCCAGGTTTGACCCCTCAAATCTCCAGGAATTTCCCAACCTGGAGTTGATAACCCTATCTCCCTCCCAGCCAACCATCAACCTACCTTTAGTTTTCCATCTCCTCCCCCTCCCTCCTAGAGAGCAGTTGTAATTTTGAGTGATCTCCAGCCCACACCTGGAGATTGGCAACAATGGTTCCCCATCAGGGAATGGCTGGATTGGAGGGTGGAGTCTATGGCATCATACCTGTCTGAGGTGCCACCCCTCTTCAAACCTCACCCTCTCCAGGCTCCATCCCTCAAATCTCCAGGAATTGCCCACCTGGAGTTGGCAAACTGATCAGGACTGGGCCCAATGGGTTTTCTCCCAAAGGCCAACATAGGTGTGGAAAGGGCCTTTTACTGACAGAGGAGAAAGTACAGGTGCCAACTGTGATTAGGGAAATACCTGGAGATTTGGGGGGGTGGATCCTGTGGAAGGCAGCATTTGGGGTTGTGTGTGGAAGGACTCAGTAGGGTATAATGCCATAGAGTCTACCCTCCAAAGCAACCATTTTCTCAGAGGGAACTGATCTCTGTCATCTGGAGGTCAATTGTAACAGCAGGAGATCTCCAGGTCCCACCTGGAGATTGGCAACCCTAGGGGAAAGTCAGCTGCACAGTGGGGAGTTGAAGAAAATGGTTTGATGGTTGCTGGCCCACCTCGTTAGCCAGCCAGCCAGCCATGCTGAAGCTAAGCAGGAGAAAGAGCCTTTTTCCATTTATTCTGACAGGAAAGTGGCCATTGGGGAGGGGGTTATGGGCGGGGGAGGGGGTTATGCTGAAAGCCCTTTGTTTTTTTACTCCCAGAACCAAGCTTGGCTGCCTACCAACAGCCACTGAGGGGACAGTCCCTCACAGGAGTCAAGAGAACTGTCTTCCTCAGGAGAGAGAGCTGGTCTGCCAGCAAATCTGTCTGAAGGGAGAGTGGGTGGGGAAGAGGAGCAGACCCAGCACCTGGCCAATGGCACATGAGTACTCTTGAGTGGCAGCTGATGGGCCAATGGCTGAGGGAGGGCATTTTACAGCCAATGGGAGCTCATGGAATCTTACGAAACCAAAAGATAAGCATTTATAAGGAGGGATTATGCAGATAAAATCAGATATCCTTTGAATAAAACTTTAGAGTTAAATATAAACAATTCATTCTACAAATAAATTAATTTCCCCTTCTGCCCCCCTCCCCCTTAAATAATCAATTTCCCCCTTAACTAATTAAATTATTATTAAATTATTAAATTAATTGAACTGACTCTTATAAACAAATAAAACTCTTAAAAAGCAAGCAAGTATTTTCAGTTTATAGCTTTAAATAGCTTAATATAATTGGAATGAGCTGGAAAAGAAAGCGGCTAACCTGTTGTCCTTGTCCCTCCGGTTGGCCTCCGGTCAAGTCCTTTTCAATCCAGGCGCTAGTGAACCCACTCCCCCCATCTTTAACAGTTCTATTAAATGCAAGCACAGGCTGAAGTTAAGATTAAATATAAACATAAGTACCCTTAGACACCTTTTAAATTTCATTAAATAATAAACCATGTATTAGTGTATATTCAATTGTGTCTGGCACATCAACAATATCTTCCAGTTCCAGTGATGAAACTGGGTGAATTGGGAGTTTGATGGTTTTGTGTTCTTGAGTCAGCTCTGAGATTTTCAGAGTTTGTAGTAAAGAGAGACCAGTCTCCTCATCCACAGCTTGGTAAGTTTTTGCATTCTGTATTACTTGCAATTTTCCCGTTGACAGCCATTTATAACGTACGTTGGCTGTTTGCAGTCTAGTGGTGGTAGGTTTTTGTTGGTGGCAGGTCTCCAGGGCTTCTTCTGGTGTATCAGGGAAAACTAAAATTTGTATTTCATTATATAGGTGTCCCCTATTTCTTGCCATTGTCGATATCTTTAGACAAGTTTCCCAGTCCCCAAATTGAATTCATATGTCTCTTGGAACTCTCCGGCAAGGGTTTGAAGGTGAGCCCAGTCTGAATGCCCTCACTATGTTAGGAATAGAATATGTATCATTGTAGAGCAGGTTTTCCATCCATTCTTGCACAAATTTAGTAGTAGATAATTATTTTTCCACCCCCTCTGGGACCTCTCTTAGTTTTATGTGTAATTGTTTTAATTGTGATTCTATTGCAAGCATCTGATCTCTTGTTAATACCTCAGACTTCTACAGATCTTTCATCTCTGTTTTCAGTGCAGTCCTGATTTTCAGCATGGTTTCCACTGTTTGGGAGGTGATTCTTAATGAAGTTTGAATATTTTGTAACTGCTCCTTTATTGGTTGTAAGGTTTGCAATATTTTTTTCACCTAATCTATTTTCCATCCTTTCTAACATTGCTGGAAAGTCTTGCCTGTCAAAAGCTGAGTCTAGTAGCTTAGTAAAAGAGCTTTCAGCCACCATGTTTGTGATCATTGAGTCCAATGATTTTAACTCCAGTTTGTTTACTGATGTACTTGTAGTCTTTGCTGGCATTTTTGACACCCCTTGTGGTACGCCAATGTTTTTCCCCATATTATTTGCCTGTCTTTTTGATATATAAATATGCTTATTAGAGGAGTCATGGAAAAGGTGTTGCGGAGTGTTGGTTTTAAGCCGCCATTTCCAACGGTGTCCTCATGCGCCCCCATGATTGGTTCCAGGCTAGACTGCTCTAGCCTGGATCATGCTGATATCTCAATAAACAAATCACTGCCAAAGAGAGTGTTATTGGGAGTCTCTTAACTAGGAGTCTGACACTAGTTTATACTCACCTGCAGAGACTAATGGACCCAATTGAGTTCCTGAATGATCTGTGGGATCTGTTGCCCACTGGTGACTCATTGAATGAGCTGATAGAGGGCTGGAATGCCTGTCTCTCTGAAGCCATCGATGAAGTCACTCCCTGACATCCTCTTTGTTCCCATTCTAAATAATATCCCTGGTATACTATGGAATTTAAGGGGATGAAATGGGAACTTAGACAACTAGAGTGAGGATGGTGGCATGCTCATGATGAAGCTGCAAGAACATCTTATAGGACTTTTATGAAACCTATGAGGTGGCAGTGAAGGCTGCAAAAAAGGAATTTTATTCAGCCTCCATTACATCTGCTAGCTCTCTACCAGAACAATTGTTTAGGGTAATTAGATCCTTGACTTCTCTTATGGAGAGAACCCAAAATTTTAGAAATTTGACTATTAGCTGTGAGGCCTTTGTGAGCTTTTTTGCAGATGAAGTCTTGTCGCTCCACCATGACCTCCCAACCAATATTGATACAGTATGTAAACTGGACTCCCCTTGGTCATCTTTGGATTCAATATTTGACAACTTCAGCTGGCTCACCTAGGCCGATGTCGACAGGATTTAGGGTGCTGTTAGGTCAACCACATGCCTCTTAGGCCCATGTCCCTCATGGCTGGTGAATGCCAGTAGTGAGGGAATGTGGAGCCACTTGGATTTGGGGGTCTACCCAGAGGGTTTAGAAGAGGCAGTAGTGGTACCACTCTTGAAAAGGCCTACTTTGGATCCTACAAATCCTTCCAATTACCGCCCGGGCTCAAATTTGTCATTTCTGGGTAAGATAATTGAGAGAGCGGTAGCTGAACAGCTCCAGAGTTTCCTGGATGACACATTGACACTGGACCCATTCCAGCCCTGGCTATGGAATGGAGACAGTGCTGGTCACAGTAATGGACGATCTCTGCAGACACCTGGACTGAGGTGGGTTGGCGTTGCTGTTATTGCTTGACTTTATGGCAGTGTTTAACATGGTCAGTCATGACCTTCTGACCCACTGCCTCACTGACATAGGAGTCCATGGGGTTAGTCTTGAAGTGTCTGATCTCATTTCTCCAAGGTCAGGGACAGAGGGTAATGCTAGGAGAGAGGGTGTCAACTAGGTACCCCCTAATATGTAGGATCCCTCAGGGGAAATCCTCTCTCCAATGTTGTTTAATACCTATATGTGCTCCCTCACCCAGCTGATGCAGAGTTTCAGGCTGGGGTGTCACCAGTATGCTGATGACACCCAGCTGTATCTGTTGATGGGCAGCCACCTGGACAACACCCCTCAAAATCTGGCTGAGGGGTTGGAGACTGTGAAGGATGGCTGAAAAGTTTCAGCTGAGACTGAATCCAACCAAGAGGGAGGTTCTGTGGCTGGGTGGATGGGATTCAGGCTTGGGGCACCAACTCCCTACTATTGGCAGTGCTCTTTTAACACTGGCACAGTCTATCAAGAGTTTGGGTGTGGTTCTGGAAGCCTCTGTCAGACTCAGGGCCTCATTTGCCATCGGTTTTGTGGGTTCCATCTTCATGGCCTGTAAACCACACCGGTTAGATTGTGCATTTAGGCATGGGGGGGGAGATGTTAAGGATGTGTGTGTGTGTGTATGGGGGGAAACTGCTTCACTTGGCTGCTTTGTAAGTGTTTTCTTAAGAGTCCTCCCAAAGGGGAAGTATGTGAAATGACCCTGAATGCTTGTCTCTGCTGGCCTGTCATAGATAATGTAACTGTAGGTCTGCAGGTGGGGGAGGAGGGCAAGCAGAGCGCAAGGCAGAGATGTTCCACCAGGCTTTGGGTTGAGGACAGCGATGGGCACCCTTCCTCCGGGCACTCCCTCCTCCTCCCCCCTCTTCTTTTTTCTTCCTGCCTCCTTCCTCCTTCTTGTGAGGCAAAGATAAAACTTAGAATCTGAAAATTTTATCTACAGATTATTTAAATTGTTTTCTGTTTAATTTTAATGCTTTATGTTGCTTTGTTCTTCCATGGAATGTTGTGACCCACCCTGAGCCCACTTGTGGTAGAGGGTGAGATATAAAACAAATAAATAAATTTATAAATGTTTTTATCATTATGTTGTTCACTGTCCTGAACTGTGCATTCAAGGTAGGGTGGTCTATAAATTGAAACTATACATACATAAATAAATAATAAAAGTAATGAATGACATTTAAAGTTAAGAAATCAACATTTTTTTTCCTTCATTTTCTCTCTGACACTTATTCTCACTTTTATGATGTCCAAAGAGAATCGGATGTTTGTAAATATGTACAGACCCAAGGAAGTGTTAGGATGTGCATACGAAAATAAAAGAAGAAAAGCGTAAGGTGATTTGGCCTTTTTCTCTCACACTTTATGGCAAATCTCACCCCCCACCCCCGGTCAGCTCGAATCTACAATGTATTTTGCAACTTCTGGCACTGGCATTCAAAGATACTGCGGGATGCTGAAGTCCTTTTATTTTATTTTCCATGGGAACTTCTGTACCTTTTGTCAGGTTTAGCGCTCCCTTCTTGCCTCTGATGATTTTATTGAAATGCAACAGCAGGAGAACCGACTGAACAAAAGACCCTTTTAAGCCTTTTAATGTCTTGTAATCTTTGAACTCAGAGACACGTAGTTGTGCTTAATGGACTAATTTTTACAGCTGTTTGTGTGTGCGACAGAGAGAGTTTCTGTGATTACAAACATCCTGCTTTAATACCAGCACAATAAATATAGCACTTTGGGGAATAGATTTGCTTTCAAGGTGAACCTCTTCCTGAAGTGGACTTCACAATCCCAAGGCTGTGCTCAGAATGGTATCTGGACAAACAGCTGCCATGATGAACAGCAGATCTGCTGGGGAGGAAGATGAGTCACCTGTGTTATATTTTGGGGTGGCAGGAGCAGGCATAAAAGTGTTTTTGGCTGGAAAACCCTCATGGAGACCAGTTCCACTCTCCTCATAATGGTACCATATGTTGTTTCTGGGATTAATTGATGGCTATCTGCCACAGCATCAAGCACACCTGTGAAAGAGGCCAAAGCAAAGGCCTCTCGCTGGCCTGGAAGTGCTTGGCACTGTTGCCACTTGTCACCCCTGAAGGAAGTTGCGGTGCTGCTCCCAAGGTCCCTGCTCCCCTACCTTGGTGAAACCTGAGTACAACTTTGTTCTGTCATTAGTACCAAAGAGGAGAACAGAGACTGAATACAACAAGAAAAGGGGTTATTGTGATGGTGGAGGGGGGAGTAAATTGGTGATGTTCAGGAAGAACTTTATACAGATGAAACAGAGTGCTATGCTATGGTCAGCCCCCCCTCCCTCCCTCCCTCCCGCAGGCCTCAGAATGGTTGGAGAAGGCATTTAAACCTCACCTCAGTTCCTCCTTGCCCTGTCTGTCTGGTTCCCTGCTTGTGAAACACTCCAGGATACTTCTTCCTTGGCCATTTGGAAGCCTCCTATTTAAAGGGAGGTTGCTCCACCCCCTAATTGTCCCAGGGCACAATCTAGGCCCATCCCAGCTCCCCATCCCCATCCCCTTTCTCTTCCCTTGTTGGCAGCAATCCCAGCAGCCACTTGTGGGAATGGCAACATTCCTCCCATGGCTTGCATCCCCCTGACTCCTCATAAGAACATAAGAGAACATAAGAGAAGCCAATGTTGGATCAGGCCAATAGCCCATCCAGTCCAAGACTCTGTCACACAGTGGCCAAAAATACCAGGTGCCATCAGGAGGTCCAGCAATGGGGACAGGACACTAGAAGCCCCCCCACTGTTGCCCCCCAAGCACCAAGAATACAGATCATTACTTGCCCTAGATGAAGAGTTCCTATGTGTACCTTGTGGCTAATAGCCACTGATGGATCTCTGCTCTATATGTTTATTCAATTCCCTCTGAAGCCACCCATGCTTGTAGCTGCCAACACCTTCTGTGGCAGTGAATTCCAATGAGTTCATCACTCTTTGGGTGAAGAAGGACTTTCTTTTATCCATTCTAACCCGACTGCTCAGCAATTTCATGGAGTGCCCACGAGTTCTTGTATTGTGAAAAAGGGAGAAAAATACTTCTTTCTCTACTTGCTCTGTCCCATGCATAATCTTGTAAACTTCTATCATGTCACCTCTTAGTAGTCATTTCTCCAAGCTAAAAAGCCCCAAGTGCTTTAAATTTTCTTCACAGGGAAAGTGTTCCAACCATTCTAGTTGCCCTTTTCTGCACTTTTTCTGCTGCTATAATATCCTTTCTGTGATGTGGTGAGCAGAATTGCAAACAGTATTCCAAATAAGGTCACACCATCAATTTATGATACTGGCTGATTTGTTTTCAATTCCCTTCCTAATAATCCCTAGCATAGTGTTGGTCTTTTTTATTGCACGCTTCTCGGCATTTTCTGTAAATTATGTACTATGACTGACTCTTAGTCAGTCTCCACCAGTTCAGACCCCATCAGCATGTATTTATAGTTAGGATTTTTGGCCCCAATGTGCATCACTTTGCACTTGGCCACATTGAACCCCATTTGCCACACTGACACTCACTTGCCCATGCTTGACAGATCCCTTTGGAGTGCCTCACAATCCTCCCTGGTTCTCACCACCCTGAATAATTTAGTGTCAACCACAAATTTAGCTACTTCACTGCTTACTCCCAACTCCAAATCATTAATGAACAAGTTAATCATAGAATCATAGAATGTTAGAGTCCAACCCCCTGCACTCTGCAGAAGCGTAACCAAAAGATAGCCCTACAACATACCTGAAAGATGGTCGTCCAGCCTCTGTTTGAAAATGTCCAGCGAAGGAGCATCCATCACCTCCCAAGGCAGTCAGTTCCACTGGTCAACCCAATACTGAAACCTGCCATACCCCACTGCTTACCACCCTCCACTGTGAAAATTGCCCATTTATACTCACTTCCTGTTTCCTATTAATTAGCCAGTTTTTGATCCACAAGACTTATCCTTTTATCCCATGACTATTGAGCTTAATTAGGCGCCTTTGATGAGGAACTTTATCAAAAGCTTTCTGGAAGTCAAGGTAAACAACGTCTATTGGGTCCCCCTTGTCCACATGTTTGTTCATCCCCTCAAAGAACACTAACAGGTTAGTGAGACAAGATCTTCCCTTACAGAACCCATGCTGAGTCAATGGTTTTTGTTATGCACTGGGATTGAATCATTCCTGATTGAATCACCCCAGAGATTGGCTGAGCTTGGAGCAAAACAACAATAGCCTGCCAGGATCGAATTTAGTAGTAATGTTATGTAAATAGCCTATCACTGGGAGTGGTTTGTGTTTGGGTGTGGCAATTGCATGCTATTTAACAGAGCTGAGACTCTGGAGTCTTGTCTTGTGCTTGCTGAAATCACTAATAAAGTAGAACTGATCACTAGGCTTGTGGTCTGTTTATCCATGGAACCCCCACTATTTAACAGTGGTGACAAAGGTGGGATCCTGTTGAGCCAGCCCAGAGCCCATCTGCACCGCACTGCACATAGAGGTCCATTGCCATGCACATCACATCGCAACCAGGGCCATGGCTGCTGTTCCTGGAAATCTGCTGGAATTTGACCCTGCTCAAACCTTTGGGAGACCTGGAGTGGTTCAAGTACTTCATACTGTTTCAGGACCAAGGGCAAAGAGAAGATGAAGGCTCTCCTGCTCAGTTCCTGCAGGATCACAACCTTGAGGATAGTCCAGGGCCTCATCGTGCCCACCAAGCTCAAGGTGGCCACTTACGACACACTCATCAAGGCACTCACTGACCATTTCACACCTCAGCCAACCAGGATGGACTTCTACATGCACCAGCAAAAGTCCGAGACGGCTGCCGACTTTGTGGTGGCCCTTCTCAAATTGGCCCTAGCACATGAGCTCCTGAGCCTCGATGACGTCCTCCTTGACCAGTTTGTGATGGGCAAATGAGAGGGGAAACTCTGCAGAAAGCTCATCAGCCATGAGGAACTCACCCTTGCAAAGGTGCTACACGAGGCTGCCAATTTCAAGAAATTCCAGTGAGACTGTCAGACCTTCGCCACGTACCAGGCCTCCATTCCTTTGGCTTCTGGGGCATCAGATGAAGAAGAGAGCCATCAGGTTCACCACCCAGCTCGCAACGACTCGTGACCTTTTGCCACCACCACTCACCCAGTGGAGACCGTTGCACCAACTGCCTGTGCCAGCTGTGGAGAAGCCCACAAATGTCACTCCTGCTGTTTCTGAGACATGACATGCAGGACCTGTGGCAAGACAGGCCATATCGCTCATGCCTGCCACTCCAAGGGAGTGTGGAGATACACAGCCTGAAGTCTGCAGATCCACATAGCACCACCGCCCACCAACATCAGGTACTGAATTTGCCCCGGGACACCACTGATAAAATTAAAATGACTGTGCTAATAGAAGGGGTACATTGCAAGATGGAACTGGACATGGGGTTTTTCATCTCCATCATCTTGGAAGAGACCCTCCAAAGGCTCTGCCCATGGGAGGGCCCTCACATTAGACTTGCCGGGTTCACCCTCTGTGACTTTCAAAAGAACAAGGTGGCCATTAAGGGGTGGGGCAAATTCCATGTGAAATACAGACAGTTTGAGGGAATGTTGGATTTGGTGGTGGAAGGACAGCTTACCAGCTTACTTGGACTGTCTTGGTTTATGGCCTTGGGTATCAGAGTAACGGGGGTGCACCACGTGCAGCCCTCAGACTTCAGTAATGTGTGTGACTAGTTCCCTGCCATCTTCAATGGGACACTCAGCTGATACACAGGTCCCCCGTTATTGCTCAAACTCAGCTCTGAGGTGCGGCCCATCCGCCTCAAGGCCTGGAGAGTTCTGTTTACACTCAAGCCCAAAACTGAGGCAGAACTAGACTGTTTGGTGGTGCGAGGAGTTTTAGAGCCCCATGCCACCTGAGAGACCCCCAATGTAATCCCCATTTAAGCCAAATGGGGATGTCCGCATTTGCACGGACTACAAATGTACAATCAACAAGGCATTGAGTGACTATGCATACCTGGAGTCTGTGGTCAGCCATGTCCTAGTGACATTGGCAGGGGCCAAGATCTTTGGTAAATTGGACTTAGCCCAAGCATACCAACAACTCCTGGTAAACAAGCCAACTGCTGAGGCACAGACCATCATCATGCACCAGGGTGCTTTCAGAGTCAAGTGGCTGCAGTTTGGGGTAAGCGTGGCCCTGGGAATTTTCCAGAACTTAATGGACTCTCTCTTGAAAGGCATCCCTGGCATCCAACCCTTTTTCAATTATGTATTAATTGCCACCCCCACAGAAGAGGATGTTGCCACCCAGCTAAACACTGTGCTGAAGCAATTTGACTCCGCCAAGCTAAAGGTGAAGTGGGAGAAATGCCTCCTGGGTGTCCCCCATGTAGAATTCCTGGTGTTCTCCATGGATGTGGACAGCATCCACCCAGCCCCCGACAATGTTCATGCCATCATGAATGTGCCTGCTCCCACATCTAAGACTGAGTTGCAGGCTTTCTTGGGGCTTCTGAACTTTTACCACTCCTTCCTGCCCCATAAATCTGCACTCGCGGAGCCCCTCCACCACCTCCTTGACAAGAAGGCTCCATGGGTAGGGGCCAGTGGTAGGCTGCTGCTTTCCAGGCTATGAAGGAGCTACTTGCATCGAATGACATCCTCACCCATTTCTTTCTATATAGTGTTTTTACACACTTCGACAACACAACATACATATATAAACATAAAATAAGTTTCCATCTCACTATTCCTTGATTTATAAATAATGCTATTCATTTGCACTCCCATAATTTCGAGAGATACAGCTAATGTATGATTTTTGCTCTCAGTTTAACAGAATTCTCTAACCACTTATAGAATCTTGACCAAACATCATTAAATATATTATCACTTCTTCCTTGCAATAAGTTAAATTGTCCATTTCAGATATGTCCATTATTTAAGATTTAAGTCTTCTTTTCGTGGTATCTCTTCTTTTTTCCACAGGGTTGTGTATACAATTCTAGCTGCTGCTATTACATGGGAAATCAAATAATCTAATTTTTTAATTGATCTGGAATAATAGTTAACAAGAACAACTCAGGTTTAAAAGGTATATTGACTCCTAATATATGCTGTAACATTTCATGCACCCCAACCCAGAACTTTTTACTCTTATCATAGGTTCACCAAATGTGGTAGAAAGAACCAACTTTTTCTTTACACTTCCAGTGATTTGACATAGTGGGAAAAAATCTGGCCAATTTATTAGGGGTCTTGTACCACCTGTAAAACATCTTAAGGAGATTTTCTTTAGTAAATTTTATATTAATTTTCCAGATTTTAGCCCATTGGTCTAAACTAATACAATATCCTAGGTTTTTTGCCCAAGCTGTCATAGGTGCTTTAACTTCTTCATGTTGCATCTTATAGTCTGCAAAAAAAAAAAGGGGGGGAGCCAGTGTCCAGAACTGGGAGCACAAAAGAAACACCACTGACTGAAATAAGCAAATTAACAAGTTTTACAATAATCATATAAGCATAACAGCAAATGTAATACAATTCAAATGAATAGGCCAAAGTGCAATAATGAGCATACATAAAGCATATGAGAAAAGGCACAGTCTATAGTCTTTCTAAGTATCTGCTTCAATATAGAAGCAATTATCAGAGTCCAAATTGAAGTGCAAGTCATCAGATTTTCTGAGCCATGAAAAGCCGACGCGTAATCCAGATGCCTGATGCCGCGTTTCGAATAATTCTTATTCAAGCATGGCTGTAATGGGACCCAGTCTCAAAAGCTGGCATATACTAAGCCAGAACAGTCAGACTTAACTGACTTGACTGGCGGCATCCATTTAGACCCCTCATCATTCCATTGCAAAGTTGGGGAGGGAGCACTCGCAATGAGCTGCGGACACCAAGGCGCGATCGACCGGTGGCTGGAGCTGTACTCCACTGAAGAATCTTTACTATATTTCTAACTTTTCATTTCATCTCTGGACTGTGAGTATGAATTTACCCGATTTGATTCAGTATAAGTAGTGGAGAAGGATTTCTACTGCATTCATAAGACTTTAATATGGTAATACCCTGGAAGTGAGAGGGCAAGGAGGTGCGTCCCCCCCACACACCGTGTTGTGTGGCTTGGAGCAGTTCGGGCAGTTTACTAAAAAGCAAGGTGAAATGATCCTGGAAGGTCAACTTATGAGCTATGTATTGCTTGTTGAGGGATCTATGAACTGTTTATATATATGGTAGAATATTTTAAACGACTTGTGATATATTATATGGAGACTGCAGTTTCACTTTCCTTCAAGAGATGTGGAATGGAAGTGTGGATGCATAGTCCAGTCAGGCGCTTATAGTTGGCTTGTGTTTTGACTGTTGTTGCCCTGACTTTTAAATTTAAAGCTGCCTGATATTCTGTGTTTGAACTTTGCAAATAGAGCTACTTGCTGTAGACTTGGAAGGGGGCTGATCTTTGGTGGATTAACCCTGGTTTTTGATTCTTTTTTGGATTCTTATTTTTAACTTTTTAGGTTTGTGGATTACCTGGGTATTCAGACCTAGTTTTTTTATTTTATGGTTTTTATGGATTACTTGAAGGCTTACTAGGTTCATGGAGTACCTGTTTTTTTAGACCTACATCTCCCTGTGGATTACTTGAAGGTCTCTCCTTTTTTCTTCTCAGAGGTTATTCTGGATTTAATTTTTATTTTTGTGGCTTTATATTGGTTCTTTTTTTTTTTTTTGATTAATTAGAAGTTGAAGAAAACTTTGCCTTGCTGTATAAGAAGATTGCAGTATTCCTTTGATGGATTACCGGATTATACCTAATGGCTGGACTCTCAATCTGTTTATTTGGGAAATAACTTCAGAATGTTTTGAACTAATATTGCTATTATAGACTGAGAAGGTAAACAAGGAAATTTGGTTGACATTGCTACAAGAGTTAGACAATCACAGCAGTGACTTTCCTGGAACACTACTATTGAGGTATTTACATATAAATCACTTGACAACTTGGGACCAAGGTTGAAAGAAGTGAACTTTGAGTCAACTGTGAACTTAACTTGAGTTACCTGGCAACACGCAGAACTGTGTTTTGCCTTCTTTCTTTCTTTCTGTTTAACTGTAATCTGGGACTACTGTGAATTGTTGACATTTGAAAACCACAGATGGTGAATGTTTGGGTTTGCCATTGTATGGTTTTGTATAGAAGGGATCTGTGGGATTTAGACTAATTGTTTGGGAACATATTGAGCCTCTAAAGTAAATATTGCTGAGGATTAATATAAACAGAGTTTATTGAGTTTATTGAGGTAAAATAAAGAAAGTGTGGCAGAGATATTGTTATTTTAAGAGAAAACGTCCTCTACCAAGCCATCTCCGAATGTTCAAAAATCTATTACAGCTATATTGTTAAAAATGCAAAACCAGGAATTGCAAAATATGATCAGGGAAGAAGTGAACAAAGGTATAGAGGATGCAATTCCACAAGCTATTCAGGCTGCCATTTCTGAAGCTATCACTCAGGCATTACCAATGGTGGTGATGCCATTACAAGCTAATATTGATGCTCTGGCTGTGCAGGTGGCACTGTTGCAATCAAAATTTGATGTGTTAGCTATACAAGTGACAACCCAGTTGCAGGAGTATAAGCAACAAATTGTGGAAAATACTCAACAGATTTCTATGCTGATGCAAGCTACTAGTCAACTACAAGAGAAATCAGAAACTGATGACCAGAAATTTCAAAGCATGGAGGTGAAGTATGATCTTCTTGTAGATTCCCTGGTCAGACTAGAGGTTGATAAGGCATCCTTTATGCTGAGATTTCAAAATATTCCAGAAAAAACAGATGAAGACATGAAAGAGGATATTTCCAAAATACTAGCAGTTTTCTTGGAAGAAGAGAAATTCCAAACAATACGGGAGGAGATAGATGTGGCGTATCAAATTAATTCAGCATATTCAAGAAGAAACAGAGTACCCAGAGAAATACATGTAAGGTTTTATAAAAGAACAGTGAGAGATCTTATATTGAGAATGGCAAGCAAAAAACCACTGAAGATTAATGAGACTGAAATTAAAATTCTAAAAAGAGGACCATGGAAGTGAGATAAAAGTGGATGAGCTATACACAATTGACGAAGCTGCTGAGAGACAATGCAATAATGTATAGATAGTTAATACTGGAAGGGGTACTCTTTTCTATTCAAGGGGAAAGATTTAGAACAAATTCAATATATAAGGTGGAAGACTTTATGAAAAAATATGGATAAGATTTGGGAGCTAAATCAGAAGGTGAAGAGCAAGAAGAAGAAGAAGAAGGTTTAGAAGAGGGAGACGTTCAAGCACAAGCAGCAGCAAAGCCAAGACCACAGAGTTCAAAACAGAAAGATAAACCAACATCAAAGCCTATGGTTATGCGAGCACAAGAAAAGAATAAAGCTGGAGGCAATTACCAAAATGAGGATAGAAATGGATAGGAGGAAAATGAAGATAATTTCAATAAACGTAAATGGATTAAATGCACCACAAAAGAGGAGACAGATATTTCATCAAGTTAAGAAAGTCAACACAGATGTGGTTTGTTTGCAAGAGACCCATATCAAACAGGTGCACAAAAAATTATTAGAAGCAAAATATTTGATAAAGCATTTGTATCTGCAGACAAATATAAGAAAAAAAGAGGAGTAGTTACGTATGTAAAAGAACATTTACATCCAGGAATGATATATGAAGCAGAAGATGGAAGAATAGTTATTGTTAAAATTCAAAGACAAGCCAAAACGACGCTTTGTGAATATATATGCTCCAAATCAACAACAAGATATTTTTTGAGGATTTACAGGAAATCATTGCAAGCCAAACATATGAAAAATTATGAATCATTGGAGACTATAATGCAGTGTTTGATAAGTGTTCAGATAGGAAATCCCCCCCCAAAAAAGAAAAGAGTGGAAGTGAATTACCCAAGGCTTTTTTACAATTTGTAGAAGAGCTGAATTTGTTGGATGCTTGGAGAGTTAGAAATAATAATAAAAGGATGGACTTCCGGCAGCAGGGAGAGCGGACGTGCTTCTTTGAGGCTCCCCGCTTAACTTATTTTGCAGCCTCCTTTAGCCGCTTTTTATCTCTATATTTTTAACAACTTATAGCTACTGACTGGCACTTTTATCTCGTGCTTCCAAGGGAGGCAGCTTTGAGAAACTTTCTGTATTATAATGGGAGCGAAAAAACGAAGACGCCGACCCTCTTCAGAACACCCCACCCATAAGGCCGGTAAGCAAATGAGAATGGAAAAATTTTTAGAAGACAAGGAGGAAGAACCCTTTTTAAACAAGGAAGACGAGAATATTTTAGACAAGAACTTAAACCAGCTGTTGTCAACTAACAGATTCGCCCCTCTGAGACAATCACCTAACCAAGATTCTAGACGAATCAATGAATCTGCTGGAGCAGCAGATTCAATCAGCAACGTCTGAGGAACAGCTGAGTATAAACGAGCTCTCGGCAAAGGCAAGTAAAGAAAACATTCTTTTCAAACAAATCTCCCTCATTGTTGAAACATTGGTTAATTTATACATCAAAATAGACGAGATAAATCTTAAGGTAAATAAACTTAAAGAGGTTGTTGAACTCTCCTCTTCACAGTCACAAAAGAAAGATGATAAGAAGTCATGTTCTCAGTTTAATTCAAGAAATTCAACTTTGGCAAACTTGGTAAATAACATAGACACAGTCTTTAAGAAACCAGAGGATTCTCAACCTCTCTTCCCCCAGGGTAAGAGCTGCTGTGTATTGCAAAGTAATCAGCTGGCCTTCAACATAGGACATTCAAGAATCAACTTTGGCCGCTGGGGTAATAGGAGAGCAGTTGAAAGCTCACTTAATCAGTTATTGCCAAGGGACTCTGCAAGGGTGAATTTAAAACAATGTTTTTGGCTCCCTAGTAAACAGTTCTACAAGAGAGTGATTGTAACACTGAATCACCCTGTTTTCAGCTTCTGAATAGGCGTGATTTTTTTCAAAAGTTCCAAATTTATATTACAAGGGTGTTTAAAGACCACATGATGCGCTCACTGTGTAGAAAAAGAAAGAAATTACATTTACCTAATAGCAAAGATTCAGCAAGTTTGGGAGATTCTATGCCAGCTTATTGTGAACTTTCAACCAGGGGTCCCCAGTCCCAAACATCTATACAAAATATCACTAAGCTGCCAGTCTTAAAGACAGTGAAAAACAAAGAGCTTGAAATTTCTCTCCGCTCTTTGGGAATGCATGAACAATCTAAGAGCAGACGGAACCAGCCAAGTGAACTGCAGATAACAACCTCTCCTAATGACCTTTCTAAGGATATGGAAATAGAAGAACCTCTGGAGTGCCTAGTGGCTCTATCAACCCGGATAACTAATTCCAGTACCACATGTGTGCCTTGTTTGTCTTCCCCTGTCAATTTGGAAAAACAGGGTCAAAATAAGACCAGGCCAACTGACCCTCCAGGACTACAGCAGGAGGATTATGAAATAGACTCTTCACTTATGTTCTCTGTATATTCTAACAAAGACCTGTTGTCAATAGCGGATTCTAAATCCCTAGCAGAAGAATCTGATGAAGTAGTAAGGCAATCCAAAACTACACGACCAGAACTAATTAAACAAGCAAAGACCAAAACTCCCCCTGTGATAATTGCCCATAAGAGGAAAAATGGGTGTGTTGTGGAGGAGCAGTTGGCGGAAGAAATCGAGATACATGCCTCGAATTTAGAGGAAGCTACACCGGGTCACATCATCCCAGAAGGATCTCAGGAGTCTGGACAGAATTGACTAGTTAACCCTAATATAATCAGGCTTAAGGGAGATGCTGTGGAACAATATGCCCCCATGAAGAAATTAAAAATACCCTTAATTGTAGAGGAGCCAATAACAAAATAAAAGCTAGGCGCATAGCTAATGATTTACGTAAGCAACATGTAAATGTGGTGTTTCTTCAAGAAACCTATATAAGAAAAGGCTCATCAGTACTCCCAACCAAATGGTTCCCAAAACAATACCTGTCACATGGTTCATCCAAATCCCGTGGAGTAGCCATTCTTCTCTCCAGAGATATAAACCTGACTGTTGACTGCGTTGAAACTGATAATGAAGGTCGTTATGTTTTTGTTAGAGGGCAGCTAAATAACAATCCCCTAACGCTAGCCTCCATTTACGCTCCTAATGTTTGCCAAATTAAATTTCTCACCGAGACTCTTATTAAACTTCGGGGATTTAGTAAAGGCTCCGTAATTATAGGAGGCGATTTGAACTACCTAATGAATAAGACACTTGATAGATCATCACGCACGTCTCAAAACAAAAAAAGTGTAATGACCAGTGATAACCAAAACCATCTAAAAAATTTAATTTCTAGATTGGATCTTCACGATATTTGGAGACTCCAACATCACAACACCAGGGACTATACTTACTACTCTAACCAATTCAAAACATACTCACGTTTGGATTACGTATTACTCTCCTCAGATCTAATCAGTAAAGTTGATTCATCTAGTATAGGAATACAAAAATGGTCTGACCATGCCCCGGTTGAGTGCACAATTCAAGACAAATCCAAAGCTCAAAATCACAAATACTGGAAATTTCACAATCTTTTATTATATGATAATAAGTCTACATTACAATTGCAACAGGAACTCGAGGAATACTTTAAAATAAACACAACCTCTCAAGTGTCCACCCACAGCATCTGGGAAGCCTCCAAAGCTGTCATCAGAGGGAAGTGCATATCCTTACTAGCATTCTGTAAAAAAGAAAAATCAATTATCAGAACCACTCTTTTGCAAAACATTCAAAAATTAGAGGCAGAACATAAGCAAACATGCAGTACAAAAATCTACAAACAACTGCAAGATAACAGAAAACAACTCGAAATTCTAGACGAATCAATGATTCATAAAACTGATTTCAACCACTTCAAATCTAATACCACCAAATCCTCAAGGAGACTAAAATTTTTGACTTGGAAGTTGAAGCAAAGACAATCTGATCGCCACATCACTGCTCTTAAAGACCAACATAATAACCTTAAATTTAGAGAAGAACTTGCCAGTATTTTGGAAAATTTCTATAAAAATCTTTACACCTCAACCAGACCTAACCCCCAAAACATCCGGGAATACCTAAATAGCACTAATAATCTGCCCAAGCTAGAAGAGGAACATCGTGAATTGCTTGAAGAACCTTTCAAATTAAAAGAATTAGAATCAGCCATCAAGTTGTCCAAAACTGGCAAAGCCCCTGGTCCAGACGGGTTCACTAATGAATACTATAAAGCTTTTTTACCAATACTCAGTAAACCCCTCTTAAACTCATGCAATTCCATCTTAACAAGTGGTAAACTCCCTGAGTCTTGGAAAACAGCAAACATTATTCTACTTCCAAAAAAAGGGAAAGACCCCACAGATCCTGCATCACTACGCCCGATTTCCCTTCTTAACAACGACTATAAATATTTCACTGCCATGATTGCAAATCGCATGAAAACCATTATGACTCAATACATACACACAGATCAATCTGGCTTTTTGGCATCAAGGGACATTGCAGACAACGTTCGCAAAACCCTTAACCTAATTCATTTTGCTAACAAAAATAAAGTTCAGGATTCTCTAATCTTATCTATCGATATCCAAAAGGCATTTGATTCCTTGGAAATTAATTATTTAAAAATACTTCTACACCACATGAACTTTGGTCCTACCTTTCAATTGGCAATTCAAGCAATCTATGATGATCCTAAAGCGAAAATCCTATTTAATGGCACAGCTACCAATAACATCCGGATGCAAAGAGGCACCAGGCAGGGATGCCCTTTGTCCCCCATCTTATTCATCCTGGCCATGGAACCTCTGGCTATAAATCTGAGGAATAACTCAGCGTTTGAAGGTATCCAAGTACTAAACAAAAACTTCAAACTCAGTCTCTTTGCTGACGATGTTTTACTTTATGTATCCTCGCCAATTCAATCCTTAAAGGCTATACAATCTGAACTATCCAATTTTGGATCCACAGCTGGCCTCATTGTCAATCAGTCTAAATCTCTTATTCTTCCATTATGCATGTCAACATCAACTAAGGAAAGCATTCACAATCATTATACCTATCAATGGACAGATAATTATCTGCAATATCTTGGAATCAAACTACCTGTTGATCAAACTAAGCTTTTTCATATAAATTATTTAGATACACACAAAGAACTGGTGGCACAACTTGCCAAATGGAGTATGAAAGTTCTTTCTTGGATCGACAGAATCAACATATTACGTTCCTATATCTTGCCTAGATATCTCTATCTTTTTCAGACCATCCCATGCTATATCTCAGATCGTCAGCTTAACTTATGGCAAAAAGACATCAATGCTTTTATATGGGAAAACAAACACCCACGGATAAACGTCCGAACAATGAGCAGACCTATAAAACAGGGTGGTATGGCTCTTCCAATTTTGGCAACGTATTATAAAGCCGTAGTCCTGGCATCTTTGGTTAGGCAATACCACGAGGACGATATGCTTGACTGGAAATGGATTGAAGATAATACAACGCAAGTCCACTCTTTCCAAGACATACTATGGCACAACAAACCTCAAAAAACACTCTCTTTGATTGCTTCCCCATACTTAAAATCTACTATCAATATATGGTACCGAGTAAAGAGGAATATTATCCCACCCTTTTCATCACTGACAACATTTTTAAACCAAGCTTGGTTTATCCCAGCCAAATCACATGGAGCATTCTCCGACTGGAGGAAAGCAAATTTGATCAGAATTATCGACACCACAAAGAAAGGTCGAATTATGACCAAACAAGAACTAGAAAAGAAATATAAATTTAATATTAATTGGTACGAATATTTACAGTATCGTCATTTTATTGAGTCCACCGAATTCCAAGAATCTATCCAAAGGTCCCTTAACGATTTTGAATCCATTCTGTTTAAACCTTACCAAAAAAAAAAACCTAATATCAAAAATCTATAAAATTCTAAACAAGTCATCACACCACCAATCTGAACTATCAAGAGGCTTGGTCAAAAGACCTTCAGTGCCAAATCTCCGAGGATCAATGGAACGCTATTTGGCGAAGTCAGAACTCTTCCTCAAAATCCTTATACATTATTGAGGCAAACATGAAGGTCCTGTTGAGATGGTATTTAACACCAACCAAACTAGTTCATTTGATACCTACCATGTCTCCACTGTGCTGGAAGCAGTGTGGTGTTAAAGCAACCTACTTCCATAACTGGTGGTCATGCAAATTTATCCAAAGCTTTTGGCACTGCATTCACAAAATAACAAATTATAATTTACCTTTGTCGCCAGCTATTCTTCTCCTCGGTCTATGGCCCTCTGATGGTCCTCCTGAAAAAGACAAAAAACTAATCAGTATTCTCTCCACAGCTGCTAAAATTCTAATTGCAAAGCATTGGAAAGATACCAAGGTGCCTAGCATAACACAATGGTGGTATAAAGTATGGGACCTATTTATGCTAGACAATTTTTCAATTTATCACTCCAGTACTCAAAACGAGAGTGACTTCTCTAACCCTCTAAGTATCTGGTACCCTATCCTAGAGAAAATAGACATTGACACCTTTGATTGGGAAACTATTTCTAAGGCCAAATACAAGTTACTGTTATTCAGATAGTCTATGTTTGATATGCGAGGTTTTATAATTTTTATGCTTTTATATATTATGTAATTGATGTTAAGTAATTTAAAAAAAAATTTAAAAAAAATTGTGTGCAGGTTTTCCACACTGCATCACCCATGAAACTGAGCAATGTGTATTTACATAGCAAAAGTTCATATTTTTGCATGTAATGTTTTGGTTTTCCGTTTCTGATCTCCCACTCTTTTTATGTGTATATAAAGCTATTAAAGATTTTATTAAAAAAAAATAATAATAAAAAAGATTTTACTTTTTTTTCAGCAAGACATAAACCATGGTCAAGATTGGATATGGCTTGGATATCAGCTAGCATGGTAAATGATATAATGGAGGCAGAAATTCTCCCCTTAACTTATGCAGATCATAATCCCCTTCTTTTGACCCTACAAGATGTTCCGAGAAGAAATAGATGGCCCTTAAATTTATGGCTGCTAGAAGATGAAGGTTTTTTTTACTAAATCCAAAAAAGAATTTCAAGATTTTTTTTAAAGGTAATATCCAACCAGGAATGCAGAGTGATATAGTTTGAGGATGCCTTTAAAACCTATGTGCGTGGCTGGTTTATTAAGCAAAATGCATGGATCAACAAGAAAAGGAAACAGAAATTTACGTAACTTGAACAAATTAAAAAGGAAGAACAGAAAAAGATTACTGGTCATACAATAAGTGATATTAGACTGAGAATTTAAAAAATTACAACACCCAACGAATTGTATGTTAATGCAGGAAATTGCGAAGAAGATAATGTTAGCCAAACAAAATTTCTTTGAGAATGCCAACAAACCTACAAGATGGCTATCATACAAATTAAGAAAACAAGCAGAGAAGAAGCATGTAACATCGTTAATGGATGAAAAGGGGGAAGTTAAAAACATTCAGAGAGACATAAAGATTATTGTGGAGAAATTTTATAGTAATTTATACCAAGAAGAGAAAGTAGACCAAACCTGCATAAGAGAATTTCTTCAAAAATATAATAAGGGAGAATTTACAGAAGAGCAAAGACAGAGCCTAAATGATCCAATTTCATTTGCGGAGATAGTGGAAGCAATTAAAAGTCAGAAAAAGAACAAAACACCAGGACTGGATAGCCTACCAGCAGAATTTTATCAAGTTTTTGATGATCAAATTGCGTTACCATTGAAGGATACAATTCAAGATATAGTTGAACGAAAGAAGATACCAGAACCATGGACCCATGCAATGATTACATTAATTCATAAACCAGAGACAGATGAAAAAATGGTTAAAAACTATCGACTTATCTCTTTATTGAATGTGGATTATAAAATTTATCCATCAATATTGGCTAACAGATTTTAAAGTTTTACTTAAAGTGATCCACCAGGATCAATTTGGATTTTTACCAAGAAGACAAATGAGAAATAATGTAAGAAATATTTTAAATGTAATAGAATTTTTTGAGGCACACTCAGAAAAACAAATGGCTTTATTATTCTTGAATGCAGAAAAAGCCTATGATAATTTTAATTGGACTTTTTTACTAGGACAACTTTTAGCTTGGAATTGTGGAGAGTATTTTTTTAACTTGATTAAAGCAATATATACATCACAATCAGTTAAGATTATAGTGAATGGAGACTTGACATCAAATATTCAAATTGGAAAAGGAACTAGACAAGGTTGCCCGCTTTCACCATTGTTATTTATTTTTGCATTAGAAACATTGAACAATATGGTCAGAGAAAATGAATTTATAAAAAGGATTAAAATTAAAGGAGAGGACTACAAATTACAAGCTTTTGCAGATTACTTGGTGTTTATTGTGGAAGAACTGAATACTCCAATAGTTTCTTTGTTACAAATAATAAAAGATTATGGGAAAGTTGCAGGACTAAAAACGAATTTAGGAAAGATAAAATTGATGTTAAAAAATTGTACGGCATCGCAAAAGCAAGAAATACAAAATATTTCTGGACTTGAAGTACATAAACAAATTAAATATTTGGGTGTAATATTATAAAATAGATGTAGTTCTTTGTATAAAGATAATTATATGAAACTCTTAACAGAAGTAAAGAAAGATTTGGAGACTTGGAAACACAAATATCGTTTTGGGGCAGAATAGCAGCAGTTAAGATGAATCTTTTGCCAAGAATTTTATTTTTATTTCAGACCATTCCAATTACGCTCAATGTGAACTTTTTTTAAAGAACTTGAAAAAATGATAAGGCAATTTATATGGGAAGGAAAGAAGCCAAGGATTAAATTGAAATTACTGCAAGAAGTTAAAGAAAGAGGTGGCTTCACGCTTCTTCATTGGAAACTTTATTATAAAGTGGCAGCCCTTACTTGGATAAAGGAATGGATAATGCTGGAAGATGTGAGACTTCTGAAATTTGAAGGTCATGATCTGCATTTGGGTTGCCATGCATTTGTATGGTATAAAAAAAGTGAAAGTCACAAATATTTTAAAAAACATTTTATTAGATTGGCACTAGGTAAAGTTTGGGAGCAAGTACAGAAGATGTATTATGTTGAGATTCCAAAATGGGTGTCCCCTTTAGAAGCATTTACCAATCCATCAGTTTGTACAAAGGAACATTTATGGAAATATGGAGACCTCCTGGATGATCAAAATAAAATGTTACAGACCGAAGATCTTCGAAAAATAGGCATTAATTTGAAGTGGTGGGAGAAAGTGCAAATTGATTCTAGATATGCAAAAAACAGAGGGATGGGATTCCAAACTACCCCTTCTGAGTTGGATAAATTTTTTGGTTTTGCTACAAAGCAATATATAAAATTATTTTATAAACTATTACTGGATTGGGAGATGAAATGGTAAAGGAAGTAATGGTAGCAGGATGAAATGGTAAAATTTTTGTTTCCGCAATCTATATGCTAACCACCTTGATGGTTTATTTGCATTTTCAAAATAATTCTGTTTAGTGTAATTTTTTTTTTTGCTATTTCCTGTGTGCTAAGAGGCAGTTTAGCTGATGTTGTAGGTTTTTAATTTTTATTCTTATCTCTTCTGACGATTATAATCTTATCTTTTCTTCCTGCTCCTTAATTTGCTTTTGAATCTGTAAAAAAAATTGGTTATTTTGTTTCTTAACCCAAACATTATGGCTGATGAATCTTCCCCTTGCAAAAGCTTTGAAAGTATCCCATACTATATCAATATCAACTTCTTTCTGTATATTTTGTTGGGGAAATTCTTGAAATTTTTTTTTAGCCTCCAGCACAAATTTATCGTTTTGTAGGAGTCAAGTATTCATAGTCCATCTAAATTTTTTTGGAGTATCTTATAATGTAAGTAATAGTGGGTTCGGATCTGCAAAAGTCGCTGGTAGGATTTCAGACTCCCACAAATAATTAATCATCAAGGATGCCATATCAATCCTGGACCACGATTTGTGCCTCATGGAATAAAATGTAAAGACCAACTTTTTTAAAGATCTCATTCTCCAAGCATCTATCATATTGAATTCTTCATTTATTTTTAAAAATGTATTAGGGTTAGCTCGTTTCCCTGTTTTGGTTTTCCTATTTGGTTTTTCCTGTCTATCACCCTATCAATAACAGCATTAAAATCCCCAGTTATACACAATTCATCGAAAGTTTGTTTCACTATAATTTCCTTAATGATTCAAAAAACAATTCTTGATCTTTGTGGAGTGCATATATATTTGCCATCAGTAGGGTTTTATCTTGTCTCTGGATTCGTACTATTAAGACCCTTCCATCTCCCAAATCATAAATCAATTCTGGGTGAAGAAATTCTTTGGCATAGATTACCACTGCTTTTTTTTTTTTTTTTTTTTTGCTTAGCGGCTGAAATAAAAGTTTTACCTAACCCTTTGTTCTCTAGAAATTTTTGCTCTGTATGTTTAATATGTGTCTTCTGCAAACATATCACATCTATCTTCATCTTTTTAATTTGATGGAAGATTTGTCTTCATTTTTGGGGGACATTAAGACCATTTACATTTACTGAAATTATTTTTAATTTACTGCTCTCCATCTTTCTTTTTCTTTTAGTTCTCTTTTAAACTTCTTTGTTGCTATCTCGTAAGTACTTGCAAAGGGATTGAATTCCCTTTGATTCATTCTTTTCTGGAAGATATTTCCATGTCTGTTGCCCCCTGTTCCTGACTTTCTTCTTCCTTCATCTCATTCATATCTTCTTCTTGCAGTTCTAGTTCTTCTCCATATGTCTTAATGAAGTCTCCCAGTTTGAAAATTGAATTGATCTTCTGTCTTTTGCCCTGATACATAAAAAAATACCTTCTGGTAATAACCATCTATATGCAACATCATTTTTCTTTAGGCATTTTGCAAGTTTCATATATTTTTGCCTTTTCTCCCTCGCCCTCCACGGAATGTCTTTCAGTATTGTAATTTCTGCTTCTTGAAATCATAGAGGTTTTTCATATGAAGTTTTTAATATCTTTTCTTGCAGATGTTTATTATAAAATTTAACATGGATCTCTCTTGGTAGCTTATTTCTTTTGGCATAAGATGAATTCATCCTAAATGCTGTCTCAATTTCATTGTATACGTCTTTAGTACTTTCTGATTGAATGAATTCAGCTAATATTTGCACCATTTCCTGTCTAACATCTTCATCCTTCTTTTCAGGTATATTTTGGAACCTTAATATATAAGATGCTTTCTCTGTCTCTATTTTAATTGAAGAACTTTCTAGATCTTCATATTTTGCATTCAGTGTTCGTATTTGTTGTTCCAAGTCTTCAGGTTTTATTTCTATGTTTCTCATTGATGTTGTTAAACCTACAATGTCTTGTTTATTTTGGAAAATTTATTTGTTTGTTTTTCTTCTTTTTGTAGTGTAAATTGCTGTGTAAAATTATCCAACTTCATTTGTATTGGTTCTAATACTTTTTCCATTGACGACGGTAAAGCTGATTCCACCACTGAGTTTACTGCTGAAGGTAAAGCTGATTGCACCACTGAGTTTACAGCTGAAGGAAAGGCTGTTTCAATAGCTTGATTCACGGCAGATGCAACCACCTCTTGGATTAGGTTTTGCAAATCCTTTAAGTTCGCCTGGACCAGATTAGGTTGCCCTGGAATAGTCAAGGAAAGTTTCCTCATTCCACTAGACATTTTACTTACTAATAATCTTTTTTATCTCTCACCGATCTTCTTTAATCCAATCTGTTTCTTTCTTTTTCCCCTTCTTCCCCTCTCCCCCTTCTCCCCTCCTCTACCTACTCCTGGCTTCCCTTCTTTGCTAACTAGTTTATTAACTATATCTATCCTGTAGTGTCCTATAATACCTATACTACCTACTTTCAAGCTATCTAACTATCTTACTTATCTATGACTAACTTAGTTATAAAAATTTACTTATAACTTTCTAACTTATAATAACATTTTTACTTCTCTCTATCGCTTTCTAGACCACCTTCACAAAGTATATCTAAACTTATCGTAATAGTATTAAAAGTAGTTTGATAATTAATATGTAACATTATATAAGTAGTTATCTTGATCTCCTTACAATATAATTATAGTAGGAGGAAAAAAATTAACTGCTACAGGAGAAGAAAGGAAAATAGGGATGGGGGAAGGCTAGCTAAGCAAATGAAAACCAAGCACGTGTGCAGGAATTCTCCCGGCAGGATATTACATAATGAACTGGAGACAACCTCCTCTGTAGGAGGGCCAAGACATTCACAACCGCCAAATGCCACAGATGCTGTCGCCCAGGGTCCTACGTGGGTGCATTTTTCTGGGGGGTTACCAATACGCCCTGCAATACCAGCCAGGGAAGTCCAAAGGACATGCAGATGCTCTTGTGGCCTCCCACTCAGCTCCGTCAACTCAGATCAGGCCCTTGCATGCCAAATCCTGATGATAGAGGATTTGCCAGACCACATTCTGCATGCCATGGATATTTCCCACCACAATGCCAAGGATTGTGTGCATTTTTGCATTTTGGACTGGGTGGGGAGGGGATGGCGCACAGATTGGATGGGCCCAGAATTCACAGCATTTACATCCCACCGGGATGAGCTTTCAGTGCACAAGGGGTGCCTCCTATGGGGTAGCTGAGTAGTGATTCCCCAACCACCGCATAAATGGTTTTTGGAAGCCCTGTACGAGACCCACCCAGGAATTGTGAGGATGAAAGCCCTGGCCAGGAGCTATGTGTGGTGGCCAGGAATAGACAGTGAGATTGAGGCCTGGGTACAGCATTGCCAATCCTGCCAAGAGATGTGGCCCAAACATCCGAGGGTTCCTGTTCACCAATGGGAGTCTACCCACATGCCGTGGGCATGGGTGCATTTGGATTTTGTCGGCCCATTCCAGGGGACTTTTACACTAAATGGCTGGAAGTTGTGCCAGTCACCTCGGCCCCATCCTGTGCAGCCATCCGGGCCCTGAGACAGATTTTTAATGCACATGGTCTACCAGGCATGGTTGTGACCAAAAACAGTACTGCCTTCACTTCAGGAGAGTTCAAGGATTTCTTAGACCGGAACCTCATTAGGCATGTGCAGTTCACCCCATTCCACCTGGCTACCAACGGACAAGCCAAGCAGATGGTGAGGACAACCAAGGATGCACTAAAGCTGCTCACCCAAAGGGACTGGAACTGATGGCTGGCAGTCTTTTTGTTTGGTCATCGAGTGACTTCGAGTGCATCCACCAGAGGGCTGACTTCCAGATTGGGCCCTTTATTACAGAGCAGCAGTGCTGGCTTGAATTAAAAAGTGGATTACACTGGAATATCAAAGGTTATTGAAACTAGAAGGCCATGAAATGCTACTGGGATGGCATGCTTTTCTATGGTATAGAAAAGTCAATTCCCATAAATATTTTAAACAACACTGGGTGAGAGCTTTCTTAATGAAAGTTTGGAAGCCAATTAGAAAACAGTTTTATTTTAAGATTTCCAAATTGGTGGCTCCCTTAGAATCATTTACAAATCCGAAGACATACCAAGAAGAACCAGTAAAAAGATATCATGACTTACTAGATTCTAAATCTAACTTGAAACTACCGCCTGAGCTAAATTAGTGGTAAAAAGCTCAGATTGAATCAAGATATATTAAAGATAAAGCAATGGGATTTTATCAAAACTTTTTAGAAATTGATAAGATAATGTTATTTGTTGAACAGAATCTTATAAGAAAAAAGTATGTGTTGTTGTTAGACTATAAGATGCATGAGGAAACCATTAAAAGTGTTATGATACAGTGGGCCCAAAATATTGAGTTTGACCATTGGTCTCAGATATGGGGGGGGGGATTAAGATTATGAAAGCCATTTCTTATAAAGAAAACGTGTATAAGATGTTTTATAGATGGTACATAACTCCCGAGAAATTGGCCAAATTTGATCCAAAATATGCAAATAGGTGTTGGAAATGTCAAAACAAAGTGGGATCTTTTTTACCACATGTGGTGGTTATGTGAGAGAGCAAAAAATATTGGGCTTGGATACATGAAGTATTGCAAAAAATTCTAAAATGTCATTTACCCTTTACTCCAGAAATATATTTTTTTAATATTTTGCCTGAATCTTGTAAAGAGATGACTCCTACCTTATACTGTACTTGACTACTTATGCCAGAATTTTGTATGCTAAATATTGGAGGAGAGGGTATGGGGGGGTAAAAGATGATAAGGAGTGTCCTTTGCATAGGAACACAGGGGGCCTTACACCGGCTGCTGGTGGAAGAAAGATAAAGTGCTGAAGAAAAGGACCACAGAGGAAGCTATTGGAAGGAAGAAGCCTGTAATGTGGCAGGAGGAAACAGAGAGGAAGATTAAGGAAGAGGGGCCTGAGAGGGACAGCTGAGGAAGATGTAGGGAGATATAGGGTCTCCCTGCTGTACCACCTTAGGGTCTCTATTCTGCCGTGTTCAGTGAACATCCTAACCAGGGTGAAATCATTAGCTGTATATAAACCTGTATCTTCAAGATCCAGAAAAAGCAAAGAAGAGTCTGACCAGGAGGAAGACTTCAAAACAATGCTAGCAAGGTTCTCTGAATGGAGGACAGTGAAAGGGAACCTGGCTTTATATTCAAATTATGTTATGGGGGATAGCTAACATATGGATTGCAGCTTCCATTAGTAAAAATAAACAATGAAAACATAACAAATGTCCAGCTAAATATTCAAACCATCCTTTTAAGCATTTAATTCTATTTGAAGTGGTAGTATGACTGAGGGGTGGAACAAGTACTAATAGTTAAGGGAGAAAGTCCACATCCCCTCCCCAACTGCCAGACACAGAGGTATTGATTATGCATTTTAAGAAAAAAAATATTCATTATTAACTTGATTGATTTAGTTTTTTTAATGTTGGTGTTAACAACCCCCCTCCATTTTTAACCCTCTAATACTGAAAAATTAAATTTAACTGATACTCTCTTGGAAAATTAAAGGGGGAAAGGATATTTCAGATACATTGCGATTTTTCACCCAAACTCAGTTCAGTAAAGTGCATTAAAGGTGTTCCTTTAGTAAATAATTATATCCACAAGCCAAGGTCCCCTTCTTTCTATCTCCCAGTATCAGATTCCATTGACATCTCACTATCCTCCACATGTCCAGCTTCCAATGGCTGTCTTAGCCAGAAAAAAGAAACTGATACGGTCCATTAGCTGATCCACTCATCAGCCATTACCTGCCCAACAAATTCGCGCACACCCAGGGAACGTGACATGCTGCAGACAAGCCCGTGTGGAAGCCGTCTGCCGTGACTGACGCATGTTGCGAAAGGTTTTGTTTTTGTTTCTTTTAAGCAGCAAAACTAGGATCAAACAAACAAGGGTGGAATGGAAAGGATCTCTTAGCTGATTGTGCCCTTGGGCCACTCACACACTTGCAGCCTGCGACAGAAGCTGCTTTGAGTCCCCGTTGGAGGGAAAGGTGGGATATAAATGAAATAAGCAAACACTTGGAAGCTTGTGGAGGCTCCTGGTGCGGGAAAGTATCTGGGTTAAGGATGCTGCTAAACGTTCGGCTAAATCCAAGCCTAAAAAATATTGGTATTTTCTGGATATTATTTCAGACAGTTAGAGATTTGGCCATTTTCCAGCAATCTGAAATGGCCAGTTCCCAAAAATCCTGAATATTCAGGTGTCAGGCACTTCAGAAAGTCAGTCAAACACCAGGCTTCACAAAGAAGATAGCGTTTATTGAAAGCAGTTCTAAAGGCACGTTGACATTCTTTTGTCAGGAATAAAGAACCCCATTGCCCTAACCCCCTCCCTCCATCTACCAATGGCTACCTAGCCCGCGCATGGGAAGAGGTGCAAAAGTTGTTAAGCAGTAAATAATACTACATGGGCCAAAGCTGTCTGCACAGCGGAAAGTGAAACTGTGTGACCAAGGCCATTTGGTCAGATAGGAGATTGCCCAGGCTGGGAAACCATCTGTCTCCTAGGCAACCTACCCATCTCCCCACATTCCAAACATGAAAAGTTCCAGACCATCTCTCCCTCCTACCCTCCCATCCATCTTATGGCAGGATCACCTGACATTAGGATTTTTTGGGACCACCAAATAGCCAATGTTAAAGGGCTTGGAGAAGGCATTTAAAGGGATTATGACCCCTTTAAATGCCTTCCTGGTGAACTCACTCTTTGGAGAAAATGTTTAAAGGGATCACAGTCCCTTCCAGGCAACACTTAGCAGCATCATTGACTACCAGGTTTAAAGAGTGTGTGCTGCAGGGCACGAAAAAGGCACGTGGATTTATGTCCAGGACTCTCTTTTGTACTCCATGTTCTTTACCTCTCATGTTACTCCCATTATCATAACCTTGACCATGCAGATTCTCAAGTGGTAATCCCATTCCCTCAAGCACTTCAAGAGTTTCTGTCATAAAGGCACCTGCAGCCTCCCTCAGTGGAAGAAATCCAAAGAAATGTTCTCTTATCATAACCTCAGGCTCAGACATCTCAGTATCTGGTGGTTTGATTACACTGACAAAACATACAATCATTATCAGTTGTTCAGTGTGACTAACATCAGATGTGCAGTCCAGAATAACTGAGTAGTATTTGGCTGAGTTTGCATGTGCTAAAATGTTCTTTATAGCACTTGCTAGAAGCTCTAGAAGCTCATTTTGGATGTTTTTTCCTAGGTAGTGAACCATGGTCTCTTCATCTTTAACTTTGTGCACATGTTCAGTCATGATAGGGTCAAAAAGGGCTAAAAGTTCAACAAGCTTCAAAAAGTTTCCATTGTTCTCACTCTACAGCTTTTCAGTTGTACCATGGAATGCCAGGTTTTGCATGCCAAGAAATCTGACCATGGCAATCAAGCGTTCCAAGACCTATCGCCAATATTGCTCTTCTTCTCTGATTCTCTTCTGGTTGATATCATCTATTGTTTGTTCTCTCTGTAAGAGCCGTTCAAGTTCTTTTCAGGCTTGGTAGTTGTCTAAATGGAAAGGACTCATCTCATGTGAGGACAGAATTGCTCCCATTTTTTTCCAGTCTTTTGAACCTGGGTCTTGTAGAGTTATTGCACCACCATCTCTCTTGCTGAACAGCCTACAGCAAAAAAAAACCACTACATTTTTGGTGATGGAATATATCAGCCATTGACGGCTCACTTCTTCACCATTTGGCAATCTCCTCTTGTAGTGGACAGGAGAGAATCTTCTTTTTCGGGAGTCTTTTGGGAAATCATATGATACAACCTGCTGTGGTCTTTGTTCAATTATAAGCTGTTGCAAAGTATCACTGCAACAAATTGGCCAGTTAGCAGGGTCACTGTAATTCAAGCCAGGCACTATACCAACTGCTGCTGTAGTAATCACAGTACTCTCAGACTGTGCAACTATTTCCTCAGCAGTAACACCACTTGCCATAGGAGCAACACCACTTGTTGTAGGAGCTTCCTCAGTGGTATCATCATGTTCCATTGGAATATCTCCAGATGGTGAGACAACAGTCTTGGGAGGGTTTATTATATTGAAATATGTAATCCCTCCTATGCAGCCAAGTAGCTGCATATTCCCAGCCTTTTATCCCCCTCCCCCAGTGAAAGCCGAACTTACGTTCCTTCTGGGTGCACTTGGGACTCGGGGAGAAAGGCGGTGGCAGCGGCAGGCAGCAGCAGTGGTCACCCTGGTCAAGAAGATGCAGTCGGGCTTCTTGGCAGGGTGGGTTGGCAGGGGGGCGGGTGTGTGTCAGGCTGGAAGTTCCAAGTCCTGGGCCCCAGCTGGCATCCCATCCCCTCCTCCTCCACATCCAAAGCGCCCTCAATTTTTCTTCCCATCCGGGCATGCAGGAACCTGGGGTGAAAGAGGCATTGCCCTTTTAAGAACCCAGTGGCGGGTGGCAGTGGTCAGTCAGGGCATTCACAGTCAGGGTGGCAGTGCACACCTTCCCAGCCAGGCGCGTTGCCCTTTTAAGAAGCTAGGGTAGGGATAAAGGCTGCTGGTATGAGGGGTCTTGACTATTCATCCCAACTTCCCTGCGGGGGGAGGTAATGCAGGCTGGGCACGGCCTCTAGCTAGGGGTCCACTCTGGTGATATACCACTTGAATTAATTATTTAGAAGCATTATCATGGCAATTCTGTACAGAAACATAATGGACTGCTCTTCCACCATGCCAAACCATCCCTTAACAAAAATCACCTCCCTAACAAAAGTCTTCTGGCTAAGGGCCAGATCTACTGTATCGGAGACTGCAAATAAGTCCAACAAGAAAAATAAGGAGGAATGGCCTCTGTCTACACTCAGACAAAGGCCATCAACAGAAATTTGGATTGACGCCGTCTCTGTGAGAATGGACCATCTTCAGTATGATTTCTTTAGATGCTTATTGGCTACTCCTAGATGTGTTTGGGGTATAGTATTGAGAGCTGAACTTGGTAAACAGTCAATGGAGGCTAAGGCATGGATAAAAGCATTTGTCTCGAAAGTTAAAATCTTAAAATCTGAGGCCTACTCTACTTGGACTTGTACAGGCAGATGTGCATATTAGCCACTAGGATCATCTACTGGAAAAGAAAATGAAATGTTTGGGAATAACAAATCATATAGTAAAGACTACAGAGACCACAGAAATAACTAGGCTAATTAAAATATATTTTAAAAAACTGGTTACATCTGTGTCAGGTTCCCAGTCAAATCACTCTCCACATTCACTTTCTTTAATGAATGTTTTATTTAGAGATATGAGATGCTGAGAGATATACTGAGATGCTGAGAGATATGAGAAACACTTTGTTAGGACTGATTTGCAAGGCGGGAAACACAAGTTATAGTTATAACCCCAAATTCCATGCATTCAATGTCAGCATTACTACAGTGGTCTTGAAAGATATACAACCACTATCTAGCCAGGCACAGACTTTCCTTCAAGGACATTTCTTGTGAGAACAATATCTTTGGGGCCTCTTCAGAAGATTACTAAGTGGCCTCCCTATTCTACTACGTGCACACACTCCCTCCTCAGGAATGCAATGGCAGGTGATGACTTCCGGTTTTGGCGATTTGTATGGGTGTGCTCCATTGCACTCTGATGTGAGTGCCCCATAATTGCAGCAGATGGGAGGGGTCCTGGGTGATTCTGGGTCCCCCCTGAGCCCTTGGAGTGGGCTCATAGCCTGGGACGCTAGGGATGCCTGTTCAGAGGCGACAGCCCCGATAGGTCCCACTGCCACAAGACCAGTATGGAGGCAGAGGTGCATGCCAGACCAAGCGAGCAAGTGATCCAGCACTTTGATGCCCTCCCTACCTTTTGAAGTAACCCGTGGAATGATCTGTGAGTGTGAACTTCTCTGTAACTAATCAAGTGTTCAAGTGGATAACCATTCCAAAGCCCCATACAGATGTGGAGGAGGGGGAGGAGTCAACACCCCCCTGGAAAAAGCTATGATGGAGGAGTGACTGCGAGGGGCAGAGTGATGGTTTTGATTAGAAAAGCACTAATGAGTCGAGCATCATGCAGAATAGTACAAAGAGCATAGAATTAACAGACTTTCAGAGGGTTAAATGGACTTTCTTCTGTGTAAACAATGTCGCTGCAAGGAGATAAAACGGTGGTTAGGAAAAAACCTCCAGGAACTGTCAGCTCAGTGATGTCAACTCTTAGACCGGAAGTAACTACTGACTTTCCTAACATGTTGGCTACAGCACTGCACCTTCTACTGGACCAGATGACTAACCTCAACAGCAATTTTGATGCTCTCCAGAAGCAGCTAAAAGAAACTACTACAAAAACAGAATAAACAATTAGGCAAATTTGATCTATCAGAGATTGGAGGTCATGGAAAAAGAGAGGTTTTCTGACAAGGAGCAATTGTTACAGCTATAAATGGAAAAATCATTATATGTCCTGAGGTTTCAGGGTATCCCAGAGCAGAAAGAGGAGAACTTAAAAGAGATTTTAAGTGAAGCTTTGGCACCAGTGGCAGATCTTAAAGCGGAATCTTTACAAAGCGACATGGATATGGTCTATTGAACCTATCCAAGCTTCATTAAGAAAAATAAACTGCCAGTGAAGTATTTGTTAAGTTCTCCAAGAGATCAATGAGAGATACAATCTTGAAAGCGACTAATGGGATAACCCTGAAAATCAAATGTGAAGAGATGAGAGTTTTAAAAGACATTCCATTTGAGATAAGGAAACAGAGGAAACAGTACAAAAATCTAACTACTTTTCTATAGCAAAATTTCACTCCCTTCAGATGGATATTTCCAGAAGGACTTATCTTCAACTACAAAGAGAAAAAAGAGAAGATTGATTCTGTTCCAAAAGCAATGGCGTTCTTGGAGCAACCTCAAACAACAGTGAAAGAAAGAGGGAAAGCAGAGGATAACAACAAAACAGAAGAAAACAGTGAACATGGATTGCGAAGCAATGGAAGTACTTCAGGCAGTCCCTCAGAAGATTCTGAATCTGAAAAAGGAGCAGCAGCTCCTAAACTCCTCAAGTTAAATTGAACTATGATAAAAACAAGCGCAGGAGATAAAAATGTGTTGTGTAGTTTAATACTGAAAGCCTTACTTTCTTTTTATATATAAGAAACTAGGATGCACCTATTCTGGCTAATCATGCTTGTATTAGTTTGATCTCAAAATAATAATCACTAACATTCCTTTTTAATTTCTTAATTGTGGGAAGACTATCAAGATATTGTTACAATTAATGTATTATGATCCTTGCTTTAGCATTGTATTTTAGTTTAGTTTTCCCTTTTCCCTTACCCTTTGTAGTTCGTGAAGTGAAAAAAGCAATAAAAAAGTTATATATATATAAAAAAGGAATGCAATGGCAGGCGAGGGCAATGATAAGAAACTGCAAGCAGACAGAAGCAGGTAAATCATGGGGAAAGGTTACAGGTTATAGGTCGTACAGATCTTAAGCAAGATATATCATCAGGTGCCAACTATGTACCTGTTATCGAAGGCCTGAGGCTGACAATCTGTCAGGGACCGTAGGTTATGTTCGGCATCTTATTTGGGTATACCCTTCCTGATGCAACTGCCAAAATATTTTTATCTTTTGACAATACCAAAGCTCAGAAGAGCTTTTACTCTTGCAAGAATGAATGCCCTTCCATTAGCAGTTTTGAAGGGTAGATATTAAAAAGTGCTATATTCAAACAGAACATGCTCACATCTACATGATTTTTGTTACTTTCTTCATATCATAATTTATGGGGGCAATAATTAAGCAACAGAAGAATAACACTAAGAAAGGCATTATCCTATTTAATACAGACCTCCTGAGTAAGATGAAGAGGTGGATGCTGCCCTCCTTGAACAGCTTGACAGGGTATCCAAACAACATGACCTGCCATCAGCAGAAAGCTATATTAGATGGAAAGAGAGAAGAGACGAAGAGAAGAGATTGGATTTATACCCTGCCCTTCACTGTCCAAGGGAGTCTCAGAGTGGCTTACAAACTCCTTTTCCTTCCCCTCCCCACAAAAGACACCCCGTGAGGTAGGTGGGGCTGAGAGAGCTCTGACAGAAACTGCTCTTTTTCAAGAATGGCTCTTATCAGAACTATGGCTTGCCCAAGGTCACATCAGCAGGTGCAAGTGGAGGAGTAGGGAATCAAGTCTGGTTCTCCCAGATTAGAGTCCATGCACTTAACCACTACATCAAAGAAAAAGGGATCTATAGTATGAGAGATCTGTATGTAGACGAGACTCCCTTTACTGTGATGCAATTAAAAGAAAAATTGCAAGGTGAGTTAAACTGGTTTTCACTATATCAACTGCATTACCTAATGGAAAACTCTATGGTAAAGCCTGGGCAAAAAAATTAGGATATAATATTGAAATAGATATGTGGACTAGAGTGGAAAACTACAATAAAATATACTAAAGTGGTATCTTTTAAAGAAAATTATTATAAGATGCTCTGTAGATGGTGTTTGATGCCTGACTAGTTAAATTCGACCCTAATATGTCTATCAAATGTTGGAAGTGTAAAGAGCAAGTGGGCTCCTTCTATCACATTTGGGGGTCTTGTGATAAGGCTAGAAAATTTTGGGTGAGGGTCCATGGAATGCTAAAGCAAATATTAGGAGTTAGTATACCTTTTAAACTAGAAATGTTTTTGTTAAATGTCATTCCTGAAAAATTTCAGAAGTTAGACTGTTACATGATTACTCATATTGTAACTGCTACGAGAATTTTATATGCAAGTATGTGGGAAACAGAAGACTTACCTACAAAAGAAGATTTAAGTTACAAATTAATGGAATTAGCTGAAATGGGCAACTTAACAATATGACTTCAAGAATAGAGAAATCATACATTCATCGATGTATGTTCTAGATTTTACACATGGATAGAGAAAAGTACTGATCACTGAACATTATAATTTAACAAACTCTACTTCAATATACAAGGGTGGCTGTAACTAAATATAAGGGGAAATGGTGGGTTGGAAACCTTTTTACATTTCATATGTGTTGTGTGTGTTCCCTGCTGTTTTTGTCTCTATGGTAAAGCAAACTATGACTAGAAAGTTTTGAAATTTGAACAGATTTTAATGCAACATATGAAAACTCCAAAAGGAGTAACCTCTAAAATATATGCATATTTAATTGAGACAGATTCAGGTTCACTAAATGGGTTGAAAATAACATGGGACAAAGATATCAGAATAAAGATCGAGCAAAATATTTGGAATAAGATATGGTTTACCCAAACAAGGAAAACTATATCAATAGCTCTTAGAGAGAACTTCTTGAAATTATTACACAGGTGGTATTTTACCCTAGTTTGCCTTGCAAGAACAACCAACACAAATAATAAAAAATGCTGGAGAAATTGTAATCAGCAAGGTGATTATATTCATATGTGGTGGCTATGTCCAGTAGTGTCACAGTTCTGCAAGATTTTTTTTGCAGAAATTACAAAAATTACACATCAAACCATCTGTGTTACACCAGCTTTGGCCCTATTAACAATATAGGAGAAACAAAATGAAAAGGTGACTTCTAAAGGGCTAATAGTGTTTATGTTAATGGCGGCACGAAGGATAGTTGCTAAAAGCCGCAGAATTATTAACATTACACTCATGGTATTCTGAGTTATGGCAGATTGCAATAGCTGAAAAATTACCAAGTCAAATTAGAATAATCAAATCCAAAAACAAAATGGTAGATTTTTTTGAAACGTGGCATGATTTTATTATATACACAACTCTGACCAATATCCAAACTATGTTTAAGCTTTTCCGCAGATTATGGGATAAAGTTAAATGAGCCTCTCTCAACACTTTAATCATGTTGTAACTATACATTAATTATTCATGTTTACAGGAAAAGAAAAAAGGAGGGGAAAGAATTCCTTCTATTTGTATCTATGCTGAATGTTGAGCTCTCTACCAATGCCTTAATTTGCTTGCTTTTTACTTCTTTCTTTCTTTCTTTCTTTCTTTCTTTCTTTCTTTCTTTCTTTCTTTCTTTCTTTCTTTCTTTCTTTCTTTCTTTCTTTCTTTCTTTTTCTTTTTTGCTTTTCTCTGTTGTTATGTGTATACTATAAGTTGTTTTTTATACGGGGAGTGGGGTGTGTATTTGATGTTTATGTCTGTTTTTTTTCTATATACTTAAAAAAATATTTAAAAATCAACAACAACCAAACAACATGACCTGGTAGTTTTGTGTGACTTCTACATCCTTTAGGTGTGCTGGGAGACAAACTCTGCAAAGCGTCCACAGACACTCAACTTCCTGACATGTCCAGATGACAACTTGGTGGAGGAAGCTACAAGGGGGTTGGCCATACTAGACTTAATATTGACAAACAGGCAAGCAATGGTAGATGAGGTGCAGGTGGTGGGGATTTTAGGGGATCATGTCCTGCTAGAACTCCTTTTGCTGTGTGGGACCAAGGAAGTCCATAGCCACACATGTATGTTAGATTTCAGTAAGGCAGGTTTTAATAAACTCAGAGGCATGATGAGAGTCATTCCGTGGGTAAGACTGCTGGAATGTAAAGGAGCAAGTGAAGGGTGGGCTCTCCTAAAACATGAGCTCTTGCAAGCTCAAGTCATCACTATTCTAACAAGAAGGAAACATAGTAGGGACCCAAGAAGCCAATATGGATGAACAAAGAACTGCGTGATGTGCTAAGGGAGAAAAAGGAAATGTTCAAGAAATGGAGGCAAGGACATACCTTTAAAGAATATTGTCTGTGGGTTGCTAGGCACTGTAGGTCAGAGAGGCCAAAGCTCACAATGAGCTAAAGCTGGCCAGGGAGGCTCGCTACAACAAGAAACACTTCTTCAGATATGTGAGGAGCAAATGCAAGATAAAAGTGATAGGCCCACTGTTGGACCAAAATGGAGAAACTCTGACAGAGGGCAGAGAGAAAGCAGCAAGGCTTAATACCTATTTTGCCTCAGTTGTTTCCCTGAAGAAGAGAACAGGCTGATCTAGAGATGGTGGTAGGCAAGGCAGGGCATCCGGGCTGCTGGTTGACATGGACAGAGAGGTAGTTGAGAAGCACCGGGCTGCACTGAATGAGTACAAATCCCCTGGGCCAGATGGTATGCACCCAAGAGTGCTGAAAGAACTTTCTAGAGAGCTTGCAGAGCCTTTGTCCATCATCTTCAAGACCTCTTGGAGGATGGGAGATGTGCCACAAGACTAGAGGAGGGCAGATGTTATCCCAATTTTCAAAAAAGGGAGGAGAGATGACCCAGGAAATTACAGGCCAGTCAGTCTGACTTCTGTCCCAGGGAAGACACTAGAGCAGATTTTAAAGGGATCGATTTGTGAGCATCTAAAGGACAACAACCGGGGAAGTCAGCACAGATTTATCCCCAACAGGTCCTGCCAGACCAACCACCTTTCCTTCTTTGATGGAGTGATGAGCTTACTGGATCGAGGGAATGCTGTTGATGTTGTTTACCTGGATTTCAGTAAAGCTTTTGACAGGGTTCCCCATGATGTTCTGATGGGTAAACTAGAGGACTGTGGACTGGACTCTAGGGTAGTTAGGTGGATAGGGAACTGGTTGGAGAACCACACTCAAAGAGTAATTGTCAGTGGCACTTCATCTGAATGGAGGGAAGTGTCAGTGGGGTACCACAGGGCTCAGTTCTGGGCCCAGTACTTTTCAAAATTTTTATAAGTGAGCTGCATGAAGATGTGGAGGGGCTACACATTAAATCTGCAGATGACACCAAATTGGGAGGAGCAGCACATGCACCAGCAGGTAGAGATAGAATTCAATGAGATCTGAACACACTGGAAAAATAGGTGGATGAAAAAAACATGTGATTTAAGAAGGAGAAGTGCTGAGTTGTACAACTGGGTAACAAAAATGAGGAACATGCATACTGGTTGGGTCGCAGTGTGTGTGAACAAAACCTTGGGGTATGGCTGGACCGAAAGTTAAATATGAGCAGCCTATGTGATGCGGTGACAAAAAGGGCTAATGAGATCTTGTGGTGTATCGACAAAGGCATAACATCTAAATTGCAAGATGTCATAGTCCCGCTGTACGCTGCATTGGTTGGACTGTATCTGGAGTATTGTGTGCAGTTCTGGAGGCCTCATTTCGAAAAGGATGTGGACAGAATGGAGCAGGTGCAGAGGAGAGCAACAAAGATAATTGGGGGCCTGGAGACCAAGCCCTATGAGGAAAGGCTCAGGGACTTGGGAATGCATAGTCTGGAGAAGAGGGGGTTGAGGGGGGACATGATTGCTCTCTTTAAGTATTTGAAGGGCTGTCACATTGAGGAGGGCAGGGAGCTGTTCCTGTTGGCAGCAGAGGATAGGACTCGCATGGGTTTAAATTAAGGGCGAGAAGGTACCAGCTGGATTTTACAGAAAACTTTTTTTACAGTAAAAGTTGTGCAACAGTGGCTGTCTTTAAGCAGCAGCTGGACAAACACTTGTCAGGGATGCTCCAGGCTAATTCTGTATTGATCAGAAGATTGGACTAGATGGCCTGTATGATGTTACCATGCAGCCACTTTATAATGCATTTCTAAAGACCCTTAAGCATAACAGCCAAGCTGGACTGTGGAACAGGTCAGTTAAGGACATGGACTGAATGGCAGCCATGAAACAGTGCCATTCTACTGAACTGAAGGCATGTGCCTAGCCAAGGGGAATCTTGTACTGAAACAGTGTGCCAAGCCAGACATGCCCCTTGCTCCTACACCTCTGCAGCCATATGCCAGAAGGCAAGCCAGTGTCAAAGTTTTGGTTTTGCTTCTCTTAATTTTGCTTCACTGCTTACCTTGCCATGTATTAGCAGGGAGGGAATTCCTGAGGGGAGTGTGTGTGGGTTGAGTGCTTCCCTGTAGTAGCCATAACCTTTCCTCAAGTTGTACCCCTTGGCCGGTTCTCATGGGATTTGGCTTTGGAGACTCTTTTGCCAGGCTAGAGTAGATAAGGCACTGTATATTTGTCAGGGTTGCTAGGGGCCGAATGCTGACATATGAATGGGGTGTGGGGTGCATTGGGTTTTACCTATAACCTCTGGATTTCATGCACTTTTTAAACTCCTGACAAAGATCCAGTTCCTGTAGCAAACATATCTCTAATAGAGCATCACTGCCAAAAGTGTTGTGGAGAGTGTCTTAACTGGGGATCTGACAGCCAGCCACCCTGACCCCTCAACACATGGAACCAGCAGTCAGTCACTAAGAGAAGCTATCCTCTGTGAAGAAAAGCAGGATATTCCTGCACAAATGTCATGGAAAGCTCGCTTTCCCATCATGCAGGCATTTCCCACCCACACACCTTTTCATATTAACATCACCCAGTGAAGCACGTACTCTTCAGCCTGAACAAAAGAATCTACTCCATGATGGGATCGACGGGCAGTCACATCCTCCAGCCGCCCATCAAGATAACACAACTGTTAATCATCCAGTCATTAAGACCAACTACTGGCAATGGAGCCGGAACATTACTCTTCTTTTCTCTCCCTCGTCTCCACCCTTCCCCCTGAGAGGTGTCACTATTAGTCCAACGATTATTTCAATTGCCCAACAATTAATTCCTTTTTTCTGATCCATTAACAGTTTATGTTTCTTAATGTTCCTGGGGACTGTGTGACCAACAAGGCCTCAGTTCACCTTTTCAGGTATAAAAAGAGAGCATCCAGCCATTGCTCTCTCTCTTCCTTCTACCTTTCTAACTGGTTCCATTCTTAGTGCTGTTTGGAACCTTCCATGTGTGTTGCTGGCCAACTTATGACCCCTTCCCATAGTTTATACCTTTTTTGCTGCAGAGTTGATTTGCTTCGTTGGACAGGTAATGTATCGCCCAATCAACGATATTTCCTGCTAATGCAACTGTCTCTGTATCTTTTTATCTGAATTCCTAGATCTGTATTGCTTGTGTGTGTGGTTGATTTTATATTGTATGTGTGAGAATTCTTAGTAAAGAAATCACTTCTTCAGTACATCTAGCCTTTCTGGGATCTGGAAAATCAGACTCCTGTGGTTATTGGTCCCATATTTAATGCCTATTGCCATTTAATATTCATAATTCCCCACTTTTATTAAGGCAATTTGGCTAACAATGCCCCCTTCCAACTCTGCAATTCTATGATTCTATGAAACATCTAGAGGGATACTGGGCTAATACATCCTTCTTGTGCATATCCTGGGAGGGAAAAAAGCCCAGGTCTTCTCCCTCCTTGAGAGTGGCAGCTAGGTTTATCATCCCTGGAGCCAGAAGCACGGTGAGGAAGGCTTAAAGGCTGCCAGGTCAGGCCCTTCCTGTCAACTGTGACAGGTATGCTGTATGCCAGGTTGCGCCCTCAGAGTGAACTGGTTTCCCTAACAACAAAATGAATTTGGCAGCTGTTGGACACCCAGCTGGGGCACATAGCACATGCTGTACAATTAAGTTAGCTAAAATTCAGTGGCCTTCTCAGTTGCCACCTTTCAGTTTTTATTGTGCAAGTCCATGAATGATTGTGCCTGAAGTTTTAATACTGTTAATACTGTTGAAGTTTCATAATGGAAACAAAGAAAGCAGATAAAAGGGGCCTCTTACACATCAATGTTTGTGAGAAGTCTCCAGTAAGTTCCACAAGTCCTCTTGTGACAGAGCCCTGCACCAGGACCTCATGGTCTCCAAAACCTCACCAAAAAAAAAAAATAAAATTGGGTGAGAGTAAAAAGGAAAACAGCCAAAGCAAAGTAGCAACATGCAACCTAGAACAAATGCTGCTGCTGTCTATTCCTATGGGGACTGCAGGCATTAAAAACTGAAATTACTGCCTTCCAAATATTTCCTTGGCTGACATTTCAAATGAATTCTCTTCTAAAGAGTAGAAGGCCAATTTCCTTGCTGCACTCCCAGGTTCTCGCTTTCTCTCAGGTTATTTATTTGGGAAAGGACCGTCTTTCTCTTTCCTCTTCCTTTTCTACTTTCACAGACTGAATTATTTCAGTGTATTGTTTGGCATTCTAAATCCAAGTGGCCCTGCTCCCTCTGTCCCCTCAGGGGCCATTATTTAGACCTTTTTTTACACTTGTATTTTTAGGATCATTTCCTGCATGATTCCACAGGCATTTATTGAAATGTGCATTTAAAAAAGGGATCTGTCCTCTGAGACACTATTTCAAACCCTCGCAAAAGATTTATGGGTTCATGAAGGCCTCCATGCCAAAAGGGGCTTCTGCAGTAGAAGGAAGAAAGGAAATGTGAGAAAGCCCTTTAGAGGAATAATGGGAAGCCATTATATGGTAATAAGTAACTGGGGATACTGGTGTTGTGATAAAAAGTCCCATAAATTAGATCTTTCCCTCATTTTATGTATTTTTTTGGTTATGCCTTGTATTGTACACTTAAGCAGTATGAACTGCAAGAGCACATGTCTGATCAGGTATAGACACACCCACACTGACTTCAAGGGCATATAAAGGTAAAAATATGAATGCTTGAAACAGTGCTCAAATCATATTACAAATGTTTAACAGATTCTTTCACTGTTTTCTCCCTCCTCTTCTACCACTGGTCCAATTCAGTCAACAGAAACAACAACAACTTGGCTCTCTCATCTGTTTTGCATGTTTGATTCCTAAAGCTGGAAGTTCCTGTGTTCATGAAGTGCTAAGGTGGAATACAAATTGTGTGTTTGTTCTCACTGCTGCCTGGAATTCTAATTCAACCCTGCATGCTGTGAGCGTGTGCCAATGTGATGTGTGCTGGTGCCTGGTGAATGCCATGAACTGTGCAGGGGCATAAGCAACATGGGCATTCAAAATGATGCATGTCTGACCAGGATGACCTTGGGGCACGGCAAGCTTGCACTGACAGCAGCAGCTTTCCAGCCAGCCACCATGTGGAACACCACCAGCTGCTCAGGTGGTAAAGTGGTGGAAATCCTGCTCCTTTAAAATTGTAAGCTTACTGTCAATGCTATCCTATGGGAATGAGAGGAAATGGTTATTGTAGGGAAGATGAATGGAGTTTTCAGCACTGTCCATTGTGAAAATCAGATCATCACTACTAAAAAGCCTAAGCAGAATAAACTCTGAATTTTCCAGCTCATCATATTTAAATGTTAGATTATAAACAGACCTTTTTATCAGACTGGAGGACTTCATGTCAGTTCTTTCTTTTTCTCTCTTTCTGGGGGAGGGAGGGTTCCACTGACAGATTTCTGGATAGAACTATCAAGCGCTACCAGCCATGAAAGCCCAGGGCTATTTTGGGGCAGGAACGCACAGGAACAGAGTTCTGGCTTGCTCCCAAGTTGGCCACACCCAGCAGGAACTCATTAGCATAATAGGCCACACCCAGCAGCAGAAACTCATTAGGATAGTCTACATTGGAGGTGCGTAGCCTAACATGCAAAGGAGTTCCTGCTACCAAAAAAAAAAAAAAAAGCCCTGGGTTTTGACAACAAGCAAGGTAAAAAGAATAAGAAGCAAAAGGTGGGTGTGGCTAGATGACCACACTTCTGGTAACATGGGGGTGTAGCCTAATATGCTAATGAGCTGTGCTGTCAGGGATGTGGCCTGTTATGCTAATGAGTTCCTGCTGGGCTTTTTCTACAAAAAAAGCCCTGTGAAAGCTAAATGGAATCTGCATGGAATATTCAACCTCCGTACACAAAAAAATAAGGGCACATCTTACTTCTGATGGCCCTTAGCCTGATCCAGGAAAACATGTGTGCTTCTGAAGATAAAAGCCACTCATTCACATCTATATACTATTAATGACATATGACCCCTCCATCTATGGATAACTATTTCTGTGGCTTGGGACCACATCTATTTATATATACATATAAAAGAAAGTCCCCTCACCATAAAATCAATGCCCAGGCCAAACTGCTGGACCTAGAGACACCAAATTCGGGGAGAGCGTCAACAACCACCTGTGAGGTGAAGCAAAGGTGCTAGCCCAGCCTCTCTGATGGCTTCCAACTGACTCCCCCACCTTCTACACCTGACGGGTGGTTGTCTTTCAGGTGCAGCCCCACCTCCACAGTGGCTTCTAATACTCCTCCCCCTCCCCCCCTCCACTGGACAGGCAGTTGCCTGTTAGGTGTAGGAGAGGAGGTGGGAAGGCTTCCAACATACTCCCCCACCTCTACCTGTCAGGTGCAGCAGCCTGATGCCTTTAAATACAATCCCCCCCAACACCTGACAGGGCGGTGTCTGTCAGGTGTAGGAGCAGACTAGGGTATTTTAATCCAACAGGGACGCTGCCCCAGCAGGATCACCTTAGTGATGCTGCTGGCCCAGCCTCTCTGATGGCTTCCAACACACTCCCCCACCTCCTACACCTAAATGGCAGTTGTCTGTCATGTGCAGCAGTGGTTGCAGGATGCTTAATGCCACAAGGGAGCCTGCCCCAGCAGTAACACCTTAGTGATCCTGCCTTCTAATACTCCTCCCCTTCCCCCTCCGCCTCCTACACTGGACAGGTAGCTGCCTGTCAGGTGTAGGAGAGGAGGTGGGGTGCTTACAGCCACCGGGGAGGTTCACTCAGCAGGATTGCCTTAGCCCTGCTGCTGGCCCAGCCTCCCCGTTGCCTTTAAGTACAATCCCCCCCCTAACACCAGACAGGCCAGTGTCTTTCAGGTGTCTTTACTTTATTTACAGTCCATGACCAGAATGACCATAGCCTGATAAAATATAAAAATTAAGGTATACAAATATAAAAGTGTATAAAAGTAATTAAAACTAATACTAATACAAATACAGCAATTACTAACCAAACTACATAAAAATATAGATATAAAATACAATCAGCTAATATCTTCCACATTAAGTTGGGAAATATATATAGAACACAATTTAATCACTTGGGAGCAGAATTTAGCAACTTTCCAGGTGATCTCTATGCTCACATCAGAGAGAAGTATGTTAATGATCCCAGAGTCGGAGGTGTCAGGACAGGTAATGGGGATATAAGGCAGTACGAATTTCATTGTAGAAAGAACAACAAAGAAGGGCATGCACCATTGACTCTATCTCACCACTGTTACAAGGGTAAAATCTCTCATACTGGGCAATTTTGTTATATCTGCCCTCAATAACCGAAGATGGCAAAGCTGAAAATCTAGCAAGGGTGAAAGCTCTTCTTTGATTAACATTTTCAAGACTATAAAGATAAGAGGCTGGAATAGGAAGGAAATGTTTATGAGGAGCAACAATAAAATTAGATGTTTTTGAAATGTCAGACTGACGTTCAATGTCTTCCACTCTCTGTCTCAAAGGTTGTCTAGCTAAATCTCCCCCATCCACAGAAGAGCTGCAGAAGAAAATCCAAGCTGAGCAATTTTAACTTGAACTGCCTTGTGCCAACTGGATTGAAAATCATCCAACAACATTAAAGGAAGGAGGCCTCGGGGGGGGTTATATTTATATTAAGCCAAAGAAAAAGCAAAGAGAGTACAATTCTAGCAGCTACCTTTGGCATACCTGTTTCCAGCCCTACCATTATGTTAGAGATGCATTTGGGGACCTGCAGAACAGACCTCAGTAACTTTGACTGAACCCATTCCAGAGGGGTAAAACAAGACCGGGGGGGTCTTGTTTAAAAAGTTTAAGGGCAGCTAGTGAAAATGACCCCCCTTGGACCTAAGAAATTTAATTATACTAAGGGCTGTCCTTTCTCCCTTGTCAACCACATAATTGCTATGAGATGTTTTGGCACCAAAAGCTTGCACAACCATCCTCAAATATCTGAAAGAATTAACTTGCTCTAGTCACTGACCATTTATTGACCAGTTTCTTAATTTAGGACGCTTACTAAAGGCCATTACTTGGTTTTGTGCTAGTTGATCTCAAACTGCTGTGAATCACATAAAGAGCAAGGCTGTGAAGAGCTCTTCTTAAATCAATTGGGGGCCTAGAAAGTAGAACAGCGTCATCAGCATAAAATAAGATTGAAATATGCCAATGGGCCAGTTTGGGAGGATGGTGGTGCTCTACACTGAATAGGCTTACCATGTCATTTATATAGAAAATAAAAAACAGTGGAGCAAGGAGGCAGCCTTGTCTGGCTCCCTTCCAAGTGCTAATGGGTCTTGTAAGGGAACCCTGTTTGCTGTATTTAACCCTGAGAGAAGTATGCAGATGAAGCAAACGAATTAAGAAAAAAAGCCTTTTGTCAATGGAAGATGCTTCCAACTTGTCCCACAACTTAGTTTTAGAAATAGAGTCAAATGTGGCCTTAAGATCCACAAAGGCCGCATATAAGGAAGAAGACCCTTTATTACCATATTTTTCAATAAGGTGCTGAAGGACTAAATGATCCAAAGTAGATCTACCCTCCATGAAGCCTGCTTGCTCTCATGCAATGATGTCCTCATTGGCAAGCCAAAGTAAGAACTTGTCTAATAGATGTCTAGTATACACTTTACTGATGACACTTGATAAACTAAAAGGGCTATAGTTAGAGGGATCATCTTTCCTACCTTTCTTATAGATAGGGACCACCATCGCTGTTTCCCAAATATTGGGAATGCAGCCAGAATCATTGATTTATGAAAAAAATGATGCAAGAAAGGGGGCCCACCAATCCACATTTTCCTTTAAGAGTTCCGGGGGAATACCATCCAGCCCAGGGGCTTTATTTCTTTTAAGACAATTGATGAGAGATCTGACTTCTTTTTCGGAAACAGGAGGCCAGCCTGGAAGAGTATCTGGAACCAAAAGATTAGAAGTTTCATGATAATCATCATAAAGATTCTGGAAATAGGCGACCCATGAATCTGAGGGGATGAAAGAATTCAAGGGCACAGTATCACTTGCTAATTTACCAGAAATAATATGCCAGAAAGTAGATATATTTTGTCTTTGGTGGCTTGCATGATCTTTTTTTGGTCTAAGGATCTGAGTTTTATATAGTCTCTTTTGGACAAGGAGGAAAGCATGGGCTTCCTTCTGCTCATCAGGCCCAGATTGAATGTAGCGGCAATAGGCTGAGGAAAACGCAAGTTCAGCCTCAACACACAGTTTATCAAACCAAGGTTTAGATGGCTTGAATGACTTAGGTTTATGTTTTCTGAAAGGACTAAAAAGAATAGAACCTAACTTTTGAATCACACTATCATAATTCAATAAAGGATCTTGAGGGGGAGCAGGATTGGTAAAAAGGGCAATAGAGTAAAAAAGTGACTCAGATGTTAACTGTTCTTTCAGCTTGGAGTCAAGTTGAGGCGATAGGCGGCTGATCAGAAGATCGAGATTCATTAGTCAGGCTTTCCGGAAAGTGACCTTTTAGGGAGGGCATCTCTACTGTAAGGGAGATAGGAAAGTGATCCGCTTCCAGATATGGGAGGATGCAGAAATTCACAATCTTATCAATAAGAAAAGGACAAACAAGCATGTAATCTATAGTGCTAGATTTTATACCTGACATAAAGGAGAAGACCCTGATGCTGGGAAAGATTGAAGGTCAAAGGAGAAGGGGACAGCAAAGGATAAGATGGTTAGACAGCATCATCGATGCAACAAACATCAAATTTAGCAAACTTCAGAGGACAGTGGAAGACAGGAGGGCCTGGCGTAATCTGGTCCACAGGGTTGCAAAGAGTCGGACTCGACTGTGCGACTGAACAACAACAACAACAACAAAGGTATATTCACCAGGATAGTCTCCAGATGCAGAGCCATTTAACACATGAAGACCTAACCTGTATGAAGCTTTTGCTAAACAAAACCCAGCATAATTTGAGTGTTGATCTTTAGACAGCCATGGAAGGGGGGGACCCTTCACCTTACCTAGAAGGGATTTATATTTGGACTCTAGATGTAAATCATTAGGACCCAACTTGGCATTCAGATCCCCCAACAATAAAATCATAGCTTCTGGGTGGTCCGAAATTAGAGATGCTACATACTGTTCAAAAGACTCCCAAATTTCTTCAGTGCCCAATTTTTTACTATGGGGTGGCAGATAAGCATTTATAATGATCATACAACCACCAACCCAGGACAGAAGAACTGCCATGGCCACTCGGGAGAGAGGAGGTTTTTCTAAGCAACTAGCCTTAAGTGATGATGAAATGAATAGAGCCAACCCTCCTTTTAGTCTCCCTGGCCCTTTGGGTGGAGTAGCAGCAACCTTGAAGGCAGAGTAGCCATCAATAGCCAAATCAACTACAGTCCAAGTTTCCTGCACCACTGTGATGTCAAAATTCCACTGAATGGGAGGAATTTCAGCATGGTAGGAAAGGCAACGAAACCATCCAGCGATATTCCAAGAAAGGATCTTCAAATGGAGAGAAGGATCTGAGGAATCTGATGAATTCTGATCTAGTCAGACCGTGTCATCTCTAAAAGGTTGGGAAGGCCCACTGGTGGAAGGATCCATAGCCTAGATAGACTGTGAGTTAGAATCTATTGGCCCAGAGGGCACAAAAATGTCCTTAAGCAACTCCAAATACAAAGGTGATCCTGCATTAGGGAGCCTTCTGCTTGAAGGCAGGAGTGTCTCTGGGTTCACAGGGGTGGGAGCACTGATGTTCCAACTTATTTGGGAGAAATCCTGGCTAGAGCCAGACAACAAAAAAGATGCCGCCCCCTCACAATCCTGACTATCCATTTGTGCTGAATTTTTTTGCCCATTTGAGGGCTCAGCAAAGCTGATCAAGTTTTCCTCAGTTTTCTGAGGTTTGAATCGAGGTTTTAATCCTGAGAGATTCAGCATGCTTATCTGGTTGTTTGAGACAATCAAGCCTTGAAGAAGAACCCTCCAGAGGTGGATTAGACAATTTGGGTCCTTTGCTGAAAGATGATGGTGTAACCTTTTGGTGAACCAGCAAAGGCCTTTTATCTGCCATACGGAACATCCTTACTGGCCAAATCTGGAAAGCAGCAAGGTAAGATTTCAGCTTGAGCAACAAACTAGGAATGGTGGAACCAGAGAATGAAAGCATTAGCCTCCTACCCTCTTTAATATTGGGCAGTCTGTCTATCTGTTTCAAGTCAATTTCACATGAAGGCAACCCCAGCAACTGACCCAGAGAACAGATAACTTCTCTTCTGTTGGACCATCTTTCAAAATTGATTGGGATCTCAGCTATCACTAGCACTATCTGGTTTTTAAATAGCATTAGAGTATTCTCTGGCCCTAAATTAGCAGGCATAACCACTGCCTGAGAGTATGTCCTCCTTTTAGGTAGCACAGAAGAGGAAGTGTTCTTTGAGATAGGCTCAGTAATCATTGAGTTGGTATCCATAGCTGGGGGAAAATCTTTGGTTGTAGGTGTTAGCAATGCAACTTGCTCATTCAACTTATATGTGATCTTATTTAATTTCTTAAAAAATGTCCACCACTGTTTCAGCTGTGAGAAAGCAGTGATCGCCAATCAGTTTAAGAATCTCAGCTCTGGTAAGCCCCTGTAGAAGGGGAGGCTGGGAGTGGGAAAGATGGCCAGTGTGTCCTCTCTGGAGATATCCTCCTCTTCCAAAATTGACAAGGCAGGTGGTGGTTGAGTAAGGTCTGAAGCCGGAGACAAAGTCTCTTCTTTCGCTAGAGGGCTGAATCTATTGCAAGTAGGTAGCATAAACTTAGCCGGCTGCTCATTGTTAAAAATATTTTATTATTTATTTATTTATTAGATTTTTACCCCGACCTCCCAGCAAGGCCAGCTCAGGTCGGCTTACACAACCAGCATAAAACACTGCTATGTGACAATGAAATCTACAATATAAAAGCCATCAAAACACAATTTAAAACTATGAACATTATTGCAACATATTAACATATTAAAGTGCTAGTGATCAGTCCTAGCGATCATCAGTCCTAGTGATCATCAATACACAATTGTTTTGAATGTTGAGAAAGAGGTGATTGTGGTGAGTTGCACTCAGCATCCTCCCTTCCCCTTTTCATACATTTCTTTGATCCAGACGTAGCAAGGAGGCAGAACACAGCTCAGTTTGAGAGTAGTAATTAACAGTAGACACAGCCGGCTGTGAGAATTTTCCTGATTGCTAGCAGCTCTCAAAGCAGAAAGTAGATAATTAAGTAGCAACTGAGTAAAAAAATTTCAAAACAAAGTGTTATGCAGTTTAACTGGCAGAAATCTCAGAGCATGCCAAGTGGAATGATAGGAGGAAGAGTAGCGCAGTTAACTGAAAATCTAAAAGACGCACAGTAGGAAAGTTCCTTTAAACATTACTTATCATCCGTGGCTGCAGCTGAAAACCAAAAGCAAACAGTCAAAAAAAGTTTATGTCCAGAGGACTTATCAAGAGAAGATAAAATTTTATAAAACCTTGAAGAATCAAAAGTCAGACAAAGCTTCTCCTGAAGCATCTTACCACTAGCTGACCAGAAGTCAAACTCGTCTGTCAGGTGCAGGAGCAGGGCCAGGGTATGAATGTTTATGGGGAGATAGTAAAGGACATTCCTAGGAGCCATTTTGATGTGTGCCTCCCTCATGAATCTGAAGAAATGTCCACCACATCACCACTCCCTCACACCAACTCCCCCTCACACCTCTCACCTCTTACTGCCCCCAAGAAAGTTCCTGGCAAACGTCGAGCCAGATACAACAACACTACAAGGAGGAGGCAACTTAGGAATGCAACAAAGACATTGCACATCGTACTCCTGCAGTGCACTTTGCTGCACAGGCCAAGTACCAGCGAGATCACCCTGAGGTGCTCAGAACAACACAGTCTCCATATGAGCAAAACAATCCAGGAATACAAGTAGAGAGGCCATCACTTTTGTGGAAAGTGGCAGGAGTTGACTTTATTTTATTTATTTATTGGACTTCTCTCCCGCCCTCCCGCCGAAACGGCTCAGGGTGGCTTACAAGCAGTTAAGACCAGTATACAATTTAAAACACAATATTACTGCATCTAAAAACAATACAATACAATAAATACTAAATTACATTAAAATATGGCAGCATTCTGTATAAAGTGCTGTATAAAGTACTGTGGTACTTAACAGATGACTGCTTCTCACATGGACAGTTCTGCCTGAGGGCAGAACCACCAATGTGGTCTAGAGAGAAGCCCTTCAGTAGAGAGGGGAAAAAGTACGTATGTCTCACATCATTGTTTACACTACAATCTTCTCCATTAGAATTCCTACAACAAATGTCACATTTCAAATTTCACATCATCAGGACTATAACTGGATTTACAGAACGTAAATACCGTAGCGAAGCCTGGATATCAGGATAGTAGACACTAAACAGATGATTCTGCAAACTCAGTGGACCCCCCTGGTTTGCAAAAAAAATCTGACTTAAAAAAACCCAGTGGGGGGTTAAATTTCCCCCAAATAAAAAGCTTTCTTTGTGCAAGTGCAGAGACTGCACCTACCTCAGGCAGCATGGCAGGTCAGGAGCCATGCTGGGCTCTGCATTGGCTGCATGGCAGGCCAGGAGCTGCACTGCACCCAGCAGGTGCAGCATGGCAGACCACGGGGCACACTGGGCCCAGCAGCAACGTAGTAGCCTTGGAGCAGAGCCACACTGTGCCCAGCAGTGATGGATGAGGATGCTGAGCTCAGGAGCTGCACCCGGGGGCGAGGATATGGGATCCCCCCAACTCATGGCAGTGGCGGATGCCCAGCAGCTGCACTGGGCCCAATAACATCAGTGGAGGATGCCAAGCTCAGGAGTCACACCAGGCTTAATGCTGAATGGGGGGATATGGAATTCCCCCCTGCAAGTCTTCCCATCCACTGGGAATCTTCCCCCAAGGGGAACTTGCAGCAGTAGGGGAGGGACTCCGCCCTGTATCATGGGTGCTCGCTTGTTTGTATGTAGTTTCTCCAAGTACTAAACCATGGCAGTGGTTTTCTATTTTTGGATTGCATCCAGGTTAGACTACTGAACTCTAAGTGGAGATGCCTTTGAAGACTATTCAGAAGATTCAGTTGATGCTAAACAAGACATCCAGATTGTCAGCTACCTATTGGCTAGCCATCGCCCCAATTTATTTGCATGTTAAAAATAATTCTGTTTAGCAAATTTAACATTTTTTGCCATTTCTTCTGATAGCAACAGGTTATGCTGATGCCAAAGGATTTTAATTTTAGATTTTAAATTCTCATTTGAAGGGTCTGTTTTCAGAACCCCCTCATTTTTCTTCATTGCGTCCAAAATATCTTGATAATGTCGCCTCTTTTATTGTCTCCGACTGGCCACAAATCCAACTGCCAGTCTTCTAAAGTAAGCTTTACTTGCACCCCAGACAATTCTCATTGATGTTTTCATGTTCATATTTTGCTGAAAGTACAGCTTCGTTTCCTTTTTTACGTATTCAAAAAATGGTACATATTTCAACAGTTGAACATTTAATCTCCACCTGAATTTTCTTTTCTTTTTAAAAAAACTTTTATTAATAGGATATAATAACACATTCCATGTTTCAAAATATTTTTAGATACACCCTTTTTTAATACCCCCCCCACTTGGCCTCCAGCAATGCTTCCACCCCCATTATTTTTTCATTCAATTTCCATTAACAGTAAAAAATTCTCCATTTTTCAGTTTTTCTTTTCTAACATGTTCATTTTCTCTATCTCACTCTTAGGTAACATTTTAGCTATTATTCAGTCTTTTTTTTCTATGTTCTATTCTTAATAGTTATCAAATCAGAGTAACTTATTTTTTACATCCCAGTTCGTTTCAAGATAATCTTTAAAGTCCTTCCATTCTACAAAAAATTCTTCATCGTCCTTATTTAGCTTCTTTGTCAATTTGTCCATTTCTGCCATAAAGCATCTTTTTTATCCAATCCCATTTTTCTAGTACTTTTTCTTGCTTCCAAAATTGAGCAAAAGTCATTCTTGCTGTTGTAATCAAATACCATAACAATGTTCTCTTTGTCACAGTCATTTCTTCCATTTTAAGACCTAGAAGTAACATTTCTGGTTCTTTTTTCAAGGTACACTTCAGGATCTTCTGGATTTCATTAGGGATCTCTGTCCAATAGGCTGCCGCTTTATCACAAGCCCACCACATTCACCTGAATTTTCTTGGGATATTCTTTATTTTCCCTGAAGTGGGGATTCAGGGGCTCGCCCTCCAATGGTTTGCCTCTTTCCTCCAAGGTTGGGAACAGAGGGTGGTGCTAGGGGGGCAGCAGTCCGGGAGGCACTCGCTTGAATGTGGGGTGCCTCAGGGGGCGGTGCTCTCCCCAATGCTATTCAACATCTATATGTGCCCCCTCGCCCAGATTGCCCGGAGGTATGGGCTGGGGTGTCACCAATATGCGGATGACACCCAGCTCTACCTGATGTTGGGCAGCCGGTCAGACTACGACCCAGAAGATCTCCACTAGGCCCTGCAGGCCGTGGCTGGGTGGCTCAGGCTGAGCCGGCTGAAATTAAACCTGGCAAAGATGGAGGTCCTGTGCCTAGGTCAGATTGGTCGGGGTTTGGGGCTCCCACTTCTGACCTTCGATGGGGCACCGCTTGTGCCAGTGCCGGAGGTTAGGAGTTTGGGAGTACTCCTGGACCCCGTGTTAACTATGGGGGCTCAGGTGGTATCCATTGCCAAATTGGCCTTTTACCATCTTCGGCTGATTTGGCAGTTGGTCCCATTCCTTGACTGCGATGACCTGGCCAAGGTGATCCATGCAATGGTCACCTCGAGGCTAGACCACTGTAACACACTCTACATGGGGCTTCCTTTGGGGCAAATCTGGAGACTGCAGCTAGTGCAGAATGCAGCAGCCAGGCTGCTGATGGGCATCCCTAGGCAGGAGCACATCCAGCCTGTGCTGAAGGTGCTGCACTGGATGCCTATAGCATACTGGATTCGCTTCAAAGTGCTGGTGCTTACCTTTAAAGCCCTATATGGCCAGGGTCCGATATACCTGAAGGACCACCTTTCCCCACATATGCCCCAAAGAGCACTTTGCTCAGGGACACAACATCGCCTGGTAATCCCAGGCCCCAGGGAGGCCAGGCTGGCAGCAACCAGGGCCAGGTCCTTTTCAGTGGCGGCTCCGACCTGGTGGAATGAGCTCCTGGAGGAGATCAGGGACCTGCGGGACCTCTCACAGTTCCACAGAGCCTGTAAGATGGAGCTCTTCCACCAGGCTTTTGAGTAGCAGCCGCCACTACCACTACCTCTGCCACTATTTTTACCATCTTATGCGGTGGATGGAGGGGACAGCTGAGGAAGATCAATCTTGCCCCGCTGTGACCAATACCACTGGATGGGGCCAAATAACACTGAATGGTAGCCTTCTGTGAGACTGACATCATCGGTTCGAGCTGAGTGAATAATTGTTGAGCACTTTATTGTGGAATATTTTTGTGGAATGTTTTATCTGTTTTAAGCTGTTTTATCTTTGGCACTGAGTTGGCTCATTGTAAGCTGCCCTGGGCCCATTCGTGGGGAGGGCGGGATAAAAATGGAATAAATAAATAAATAAATATTTTCACCAACAAAGTATTATGATCCGCTAAAACATCTTTTAGAAAATTAAAAAACTTTCCTTGATCATCATTTGAGGCATATATCATTACTAAGTCTCCGATCACACACACAATTAGCGGCATGAGAGGGACGAATGCCAGGCAGATTTAATGAGTACAATCAGATGTGAACATCTGGCCAGCGTCCCAAACCCATCAGCAACCTGTTTCACTCTGCCACAAGAGTGGAGTTAAAAGTCACTGGGGAAAGTCCACTACCAAACGGGTTACTACGGGCCACAAATGGACTTCCCCTGTGTGATAGCAGACAGCCACGCTGCCCAAGTGGCAGTGCAGCACAATTTTTTAAATAAAAAAATATTTGTACATGTGCATAAGTGCATTTGTGCATAGGTGCATATGTGCATAGGTGCATACCTGCATATGTGCATACATATGCATGCACACAATGGTGAAAGTCACAAAAAGAAACCTACCGGAAACAGGACATCCAGATGGCCTGATCATAATCATTGTGACTGTCCAGATAGGCAAAATCTTGGATTCAGAGCACAAATATCTGGAAAGTACTTGATTTTCCCGGTGTTGGAAAACTCGCTAGGGAACCAGGACTGTGTGATTGCACAAATGTAGGTCAAATTGCTACAGAGCAAATAGCCTCACTTCCCCCTCACATTATCTGGCACGTGTGACCACAGCCTAATAAGATCTTCTGGTCCCCAATGGTAATTTCAACCAACAAGAGTCTCCCATCCTCTGCCAAAAAAATCAAAATATGTTTTAGTTCTTCTTTTATAAATACTGATATACCTCTTTTCTTAACAACATCTGATGAAACAAAGGTAAGTTCAAGTTTCTTGCATGGCAGGTAGTGTTGATCTTTCCACCTTAAGTGTGTTTCTTGTAAACAGGTAACATCTGCATTTAATTTCTTAAGTTGCTTAGAAATTTCCCTCCTCTTCTCTGGTGAATTTAAACCATTGAACCAGCTGGTTGGGGAGTGAGATGTAAATGTTTGAAATACATGAATGTCATTTAAAAAATACTGGAAGGACTGGAAAACACATACAGCAGTAAGGAAAAAGGGCAAACAGTAGAAGAGAAGGACCACCCAAATTCCTGAACAAATTCCAGGGAGAAGCCTTGATCATGCACTGCAGCATGGTCACCTTGTCAGAGGGGAGGCTACCAAATGCCCCAAAAGGGTCAATCGGCTATGCACCAGACTCACCTTGCCAGAGGGGTGAGTGGAAGTGGATGGCTGGATCCTTCCCTGGAACAAAGAGAGGCCTTTTGGGCTCCCATAGGGAGGAGTCCTCAGATGCAGAACCTTTCTTCCAAGCAGTGTTGTGATGAGCTCCTGCAGCGGCTGTGACTATTTAGTGGAATCCTGTGAGAGACCCATGGAGGGAGCAGAGGAATAAGGCCCAGAGACCTCTGCTGATGACATGCTGGATATGGAGATGTCCCCCAGTGGAGCTGATTTTGGTGCCCATGGACAGGGCCCACTGGTACCTGGGAGGATAAGAGCTTCTCCTCCCCCCATGATGACCACTCCTTCCACCTACTCTCCCCCTCCTGGTAAATATATTTATTGGGTTTTTAAACACAAAGGAAAACATAACAAGACATAACATATAACATATACATACAAGTTCATATCTCTTAAATTCCGCAACCTCTTCATAACACACAGCAAACATAATTCAAGCTTGGTTCATTTTTCTCACTCATAAACCATAAATTTCCAAATTTTTTCAAATGAATTCCTTCCAATGATCTAACTTCCTAATGATTTAACTATATAAAAATTTAAGATATGGCAAGCACCTTCTGTCATATCTAAACTCTCTGCTTATTGTTTAGTCTCAGAGAGATAGAAAATTAACTTTCCCTGAATTAATATCTGGCGTATTCACTTATACTGTTCTTTCTATTTTCCAAAATAAAAAACCACCTATACCCTTACCTACTATATATATATATATTAATTAGTCTACTTTTTCCAATAATACTTCTCATAGTTGGGTTCTATTTCTCTTACTCCCTCAGTTAACTATACATGTAGAAATTACCAAATTCAAAACAGCATCTTTAACGCAAAACCTAACCTATACATCTTTAACAAATATACACTGTATTGAATATACTGCGTATTCTCCCAGTATGCTCCATAAAAAAGCAAATCTAAACACATCTCATCAAAATTCAACTCAAATTCATTCAATGATATTTAAACCCAGAAGAGCACTGTAAGAAAATCAAATGTTTAAGAAATTAATATTGTATCAGGCCTCACACTTGTTGCTTTTTGTCTTTTTGTCTTTTTTTTTTTTAACCACCACCACATAATGTTCAACATTACCTACTTTATATCCCAATTTCTATCCCAACCAAAGATAACTAATGCGGTTATTAGGGTTCCACTCAAATTAATTTTCATTCAGTATTCAACCATCATATAACCTCAACGTATTTTTCCAGACATTCATAATTATTCATAGTTCATAATTACTCATAGGCAAAAGTTCCACCTTAAAAGAAAACTACCTTCTAATTCCTTATTTCATAGTTCACAACCTAACCACTATTTACTTTCAGGCATACAAACCTTAGTAGGGCAGGAAAAAAAATAGCTCTAATATTTAAATCATATTACATTAATCTCTTCTTGATTTTCTGTAGATTTTTTTTTAAAAAAATATATGCATTGTGAGACCACTGTGTTGAGACATAGGGTGCGTTTAGACAACGTGCTGGAGCGGTTTAAACTTGCTCCGGCACGATGCGTTTTTTTTTTTAAACTGGAGAATCGCGATCACACTCACCTCCTCCTTCCCTTCCCTCCTTCGGAGCTCCCTGCCGTCCTCCTGCAGGTGGTGGGGGGGTCCCCCTCTCCTTTGAGCATGCGCACAGGCAGCCCTCTCCCGAACAGGAAGTTTGGCAGTGCGCAGAAGAGCGATCTTAACTGGTCCCTTTAAAGTTTAAATGAAGACTCCTTTTACATTGTCTCCTCGAAAATGGCCTCCCCGAGATCCCGGACTCGTCGAAATGCCTAAATTAGGCACCAGTAAAGCTTTTTTCATTTAACTTAGGAGCGGAGCTCCGCTCAAGTGCACACCGCTAAGGGGGGGGGGGAATGGCGGGCTAAAACCGGAAGCCGGAGGCAGCTTCCCAGAGGGGAGGGGGGTTGAGGCACCCGGAAGTGGCTGGATGGAGCAATCAGACAGGGAAAAGTGCAGCTTGAAACGGAGAATCATGGAAAACACCACTTGGGTAAGTGGTGTCAAAATACTCCGTTTCAAAGGGGGTTTGCTCCAGAAAGCGACGGCTGGGGACGGTGGGCAGATGTTGGGTGTGTGAACGCGCAGGTAAAAGCCGTTTCTGAGCCGTGCCGAAAATGGCTCAAACGGCGCATCTGAACGCACCCATATTTGTTCATCCAAAAACAAGCAGATCCAGCTTACATTCAGCTTTAAACAGACTTTTTATAGCAAAAAGCCTGACCACTAACACTTGCATTTTCCCAAATGTGCATTATTTCTCACAAACCTCACAAGCCTTAAAAAAGTAAAATCTAATATTCAAATCATATTGCATTAATCTTTTCTTAATTCTCTGTAGCTTTTTTTAACTAAAATCATATTAAAACGTCTTAACTCCCTGTAAAGATGAAGTTCCATTTTTGACTCTTGTCTTTTTATTTTCCACCTTCTTCTCGCATACATCTTTCCAATCACATTTTTTCTTTTCTTAACTCCAGCATATTTCCAAGTCTTCCTTATTTTTCTCCTCATTTTTGATTGTCTTAACTCCTTGTAAAGATACAGCTCCATTTTTAACTCCTGCCTTTTTATTTTCCACCTTCTTCCAACATGCTTCTTTCCAATCGCATTTTGTCTTTTCTTAACTCCAGCATATTTAAAAGTCTTCCTTATTTTTTTCCTCATTCTCCCCGTTTTCCATTTACCCCGCCAACTCAGTCTGGTACCTGACAAATCTTGATACCCTCCTTTTCCCATTTCTGGCTCCAATCAATTCCTTACTGATTTCTTTGTAGTAGCCACTTGCTTACTTTGACTCTCAGAACCTTCTGTAGTTGGGGTCCCAATATCCTGTAATTGAACCTCCTGGTCATATTCACACTTTTCATCAGAGCCTTGCTGGGAAGACAACAACTCTTCACCATTTTTTCCACTCTTGGCAAGACCCAGCACACTCTCATGAAGACTCTCAAATGCCGCACGAACTGCCCGCTCCGTCTCCTCACAATTTTTTTTTTTAAAATAGTATTTGCCAAGTTTTACCATTAATCTTCATACCCATGTTGAGCTTCTTGTGTTTCCTGTTTGCTGCCTGCTATGTTATATATCAAAAGGAAAAAAAAACATTTAAAACGGCTGGTCGCTGCTATGCAGGGAATATGGCGACCATATCCCTGCTCCTCCCAAAGCTCCCGCTTCAGAGCAAAAAAAACCCACCACCACCCGTCTTTGCCAGGCACGGGGGGGGGCAGAACAAGCTCCTTGCCACCTGGTCTCCCTCCAAGAGACCTGGCAGACCCCCCCGGTGTACGAGAGGCTCAAAAAAAAGCAAAGGGGGATCAAACAGCTTGGAGACGTCCCAAGATCCGCCCGTCTCGCGCCGCACCGGATGTGATTCCACCTACTCTCCCCCTCATGGCACTGAACCCGCAAATGCTCTAAGCCCCCACAGAGAGAGAGTCAGAAGATCAAAAAAGGAAGGGTGGTGTGCACAAGCCTGAACTCTCAGCTGAGGCACCCACCAGCTGTACTCCATCACCCAGCATGAGCAGAGAGGCTTTGTGGAATCAGAGCCCTGATGCACAGATACCCAAAGCCCCCAGCAGAGAGAGAGAGAAGACCCAAAAGAGAGGTGGGGGTGTGGGGCGTTTTGTGTAAATGTGTGAAGCCTCAGCTGAGGCACCCACCAGCTACTCTCCACCACCCAGCACGATCAGAGAGGCTGTGTGGAATCAAAGCCCTGACCCACAGACACCCAATGCCCCCGGCGGAGAGAGAGTGAGCCAGAAGACCCCAAAAGAGAGGGGTGAGGTGCAGGGTTGTATGTAAATGTGTGACCCTCAGCCGAGGTGCCCACCAGCTATGCCCCAGCACCCAGCATTAGCAGAGAGGCTGTATGGAATCAGAGTGCTGACCCACAATCACCCAAAGCACCCACCACAGAGACAGCCAGAAGATCCAAAAAGGAGGTGCTGTATGTAAATGTGTGAGTGCTCAGATAAGGCACATGGAGCCCTGGCCCAGCAAACACACTACACATAGCCCAGAAAGTTGATCAACAAAAGGATGGGGGAATGCAGAAATCTGGGTCCTCTTCAGAGGAGCCCAGAAGTGGAGCCCCGCTGCTCAATGTGAACAGAAAGGCTGGGTTCTGTGGCACACAGAGAGCTAAGAGCAAAACGATTCCCTCCCCTCCCCTGCCCAGCAAAGCTGAATCTGATCAACTTCCATGTGCTATTATTTGCAAGTTCACAAATACAGTATCGATCCTCTCCTGCTCGCTGCAAACACCCAGCAACGGAGTGTGGGGCTGCATCCATTCCTTATATAGTTTTCAGACCACACAGAGCTGAATGGGAGCTCTCAAACCGGCAGCCAGCAGTGCCTGTCAAGCCTTGGAGGGCCCCAGATGGTGTTTGCAAGGCTAGAGAGAATTCCACCCCCACTGTTGCCTGGGAGTTTGCTCCATTGATGCTGGTTTTTCTGAAGAAGTTTCTGGAACCACACCAGACCACACCCAAAGTTTGGGGAATGTCTGTGGAGCATATGCCTCACTGCACATTGCTTCCTGGACCCGTGCCCAGCCCAAATTCAGTATGGATTTTTCTTTGTGTGCCAGTTTGTGTCCATCCCTAATGGCAGGTGAAAGACTATGCGGCTCTCTTCCTCTCATACCAGTGGTCCCTCAGCCATTCTCCCTCCTGCTGCTAAGGCGTTCACAGACCACCCCAGCACAGCCCCTTCCTGGTACTTGCTGTGGTGGTCTCCTGCATGCTGCCATTTACCAGTCTTGCTGCTGGGCTCTTGGCTGCCTCACCTTTTCTCAGGACACTGCTGGGCATTGTGAGCACACTCCTGGCTGCTGCAACTGGTCCTCATCTGCTCTCCACAGTCTCCGCTGCTCCCAGTCTCCTGACTGTCAGCTCCTCCCCCAGGCTTTTGCTGGCAGTTGCACTGGGGGTCCTGCCTGCTGCTGTCTCTGCCTGAGCCTTCCCTGTGGCCTCCTCCTCCTCCTCCTCATGGCTCTCTCCCAGCCCTCTCCTCAGGCCCTTTGAATCTCCTGGCTGCTCACTCTAGTCTCACCTTTCCAACAGCATCAGAACACCACCTCCAAATTCACCATGTTTACTTCCAGTTGGGCTGCTGGAGGTCCCCGCCCACCACTCGGGGACTGTGGAGCCAGGTCTCCAGCCACAATGGGAAGTTATGTATTTATTTATTAAATGTATACCCCACCCTCCCCGCCAGAGCAGGCTCAGGCAGCTTACATAAAAGTCAAACAGATAAAATAACAATTCTGAAACTGTCAGACTCCTGGGCTAGTTACTCTCAACAACACTCTCTTTGGCAGTGATATGTTTATTGAGTTATAAGCAAGTTTATTGATTTATTTATTGAATTTATACCCCGCCCTTCCAACATGGGCTCCGGGCAGTGAACAGGAGGCAAAAAGCCATGCATTGATGATAAAACAGAGGCAGATGCCATAGATACTAAAAGCATAAATAATCAGCTATCATTAAAACATTTAAACAGTGGTCAACAGAACCAATCTCTATACATTCTTAAGAAGCACATTTCTCGCTGCTCCAGTGATGTCCCACCATAGCTGTGATCTCATACCAGGGCCAGTCTGCCCCACGATGTCAATACGGTGATGCTACAGTAGTGCAGTAGTGGTAGCAGCCCCTACTCAAAAGCCTGGTGGAAGAGCTCCATCTTGCAGCCCCTGTGGAACTGCATAAGGTCCTGCAGGGCCCTGATCTCTTCCGGGAGCTCATTCCACCAGGTAGGGGCCACCACCGAAAAAGCCCTGGCCCTAGTAGCAGCATATTTAACTGCCTTGGGGGCTGGGATGGCTAACAAATGTTGCCCCCCTAACCATAGTGCACTTGGGGGAACATATAGGGTAAGGCGGTCCCTCAGGTAGGCCAGACCCTGGCCATGTAGGGCTTTAAAGGTAAGAACCAGCACTTTGAAGCGGATCTGGTACACTATTGGCAGCCAGTGCAGTGCCTTCAGCACTGGCTGGATGTGGTCCCATCTACTGAGACCCATCAACATCCTGGCCGCTGTGTTCTGCACCAGCTGCAGCCTCTGGATCTGTTACAAAGGCAGCCCCATGTAGATAGTGTTGCAGTTGTCTAGCCTCGAGGTGACCGTCACGTGGATCACTGTGGCCAGGTCGTTGCAGTTGAGGTAGGGAACCAACTGTCACGCCAGCCAAAGGTGGAAAAATGCTGACTTGACAGTGACTGCCACCTGGGCCTCCATCATTAAGGCATCCAGGAGCACCCCCAGACTCCTAACCCCTGGTGATGACACCAACGGTGCCCTGTCGAAGATCAGGAGTGGGAGCCCCAACCCCAGACCAGTCCGGCTCAGGCCCAGGACCTCAGTCTTCACTGGGTTTAGTTTCAGCCAGCTCAGCCTGAGCCAACCAGCCACGACCTGCAATGCCCTATGAAGGTCATCAGGGCTAGAGTCTGACTGGCTACCCAGCATCAGATAGAGTTCGGTGTCATCTGCATATTGATGACACCCAAGCCTATGACTCCGGGAAATCTGGGCGAGGGGGTGCATATAGATGTTAAACTACATCGGGGACAGCACCACCCTGAGGCTCCCCACATTCAAGGGGATGCCTCCAGGACCACCGATCCCCAATCACCACCCTCTGTCCCTGACCTTGGAGGAAAGAGGCAAACCATTGAAAGGCAAGCCCCTGAACCCCCATGTCGGCGAGGCGGCAGGTCAGCAGCTGGTGGTCGACTGTATCAAACGTGGCCAAAAGATTTAACAACAGCAATGCTGCCATACTGCCTCAATCCAGATGCCTTCGGAGATCGTCAGTCAGGGTGACCAGCACTGTCTCCATCCTGTGACCTGGGTGAAAGCCGGACTGGAAGGGATCTTGGACCGAAGCATCCTCCAGAAAGCCCTGCAACTGTAACGCCACAGCCCTCTCTATTAATTTGCCAAATAGGGCAAATTGGACACTGGTCGGTAGTTGGCCAATTTGGCCAGGTCCAGAGATGGTTTTTTTAGGAGAGGGCAGACCACTGCCTCCTTGAGTGCTCCGGGGAATCAGCCTTCCATGAGGGACTTGTTGATAATCTCCTGCAGAGCACCTTGAAACCCCTCGTGACCTGCCTTAATGAGCCAGGAGGGGCATGGATCAAGGTCACATGTGACTGGGCGAACAGAAGTCAGCAATCTGTCAACTTCGTCCAAGCTGAGCAGACTGAAACACTCTAAACCCGGAACCGAAGGCACGCAAGGGACCTTGAGTTCGTTCACTGTCTCAATCATGGCGGGGAGGTCGTATCAGAGTGTCAAGACTTCATCTGCGAAATGGCTCGCAAAAGCCTCACAACCAATGTCCAATTCCCTAACATTTGGTCTGCCTTGTGGCAGAACAGTCATAGAACAAATTATTCTAAATGATTGGGCACTGCCTTGATCCAGTCCACTGTAACCCAGTGGCAGTGGTCTAGTCCAGTCTCCCACAGGAAAAGTGTTTTTGCCATTTATCAAAGAAATCACAGATCAGATGGGAAAACTTATGAAAAAACACAACCTACAAACAGTATTCAGACCCACCAGAAAAATACAACAGATGCTACAATTGGCAAAAGACAGAAGAGACCCCCTCACTTCTGCAGGAGCATACCGCGTACCATGCAGTTGTGGACAAGTTTACATCAGGACCACACAGTATAGCATTCAGACAAGAATAAAAGAACATGAAAGATACTGCAGACATGGTCAGCTGGAAAAATCAGCAGTGGCTGAACATAGCCTAACCCAAACAGGACACAGCATTTTGTTCCAAGACACTGAAAGACTGGACAGCACTTCCAATTACCATGTCAGATTACACAGGGAAGCCATTGAAATTCATAAACATAAACACAATTTCAACAGGAAAGAAGAGAGTTTAAAAATAAATAGGGCATGGTTTCCTGTCCTGAAAAACACAAAATGCTCTACAGCTGACAATAGCAGTACAGATAAGATTAGAGTTTCAATAGCCATTCCACACACAAAAGAACATCCTCAAATCTCCTCAGGAAACAATCCATAGATGAAAGAACCTCTTCAGGAAAGCTCCTCTATTAGCATGTTCATAGCCTGGAGAACTACACAAGATAATTGACTCAGCCCTACCCCACCTTCCAGAGTAGAAATAAATTACATGCGTATCAGTTTTCTGCTCACCTTGACATAGAGAGTACTCCACCTTTCTGCATTATACCTCTGAGGACGCCAGTCACAGCTACTGACAAAACATCAGGTCCTACAATGCCAAGACCACAGCCACACAACCTGGAAAATCTACAGCAACTAAAGCTGAGATAGTGTTATGCTCCATGTGCCATCTCTCAAGTTACGGTGAATCATAACTAAAGACACGTATACAGCTTGTGTCAGGAATGGCCATGGATAATGGAGGCCCCTGACTTATAGTAATTTCAAACACCCCCCAACTACTTGAAGCCAATGAATACATTTTGTGCGCACGAGCAACGCAAGCAGGCCAAGCAAGGAAACAATTTAAAGGGCTTTGATTCCCAGTGTAGTGCTCGGCATCTGGAGACACCACAAAGTCAAAGTAACGATAACATGTGAGCAATAGAACAGTGCTGATGAGAAGCCGGGAGGAAGAAAGTACTCCCTTACATTCCATCCTGATAACAGGGCTACCTGACACCGGAACCCAGCATCCTCGAAGGAACAGCTCCAGATGGTTTGATAGGGATAAGCACGGATCTACAGAGCAGTTGGCTTAGAGCTGAGATGCTAAGCTGCAAACCGGAAGGTCGGTAGTTCAGCAGTTCGAGACCCTAGTGTCATGTGATGGAGTGAGCTCCTGTCTCTGGCTCCAACTCCTGCCAACCAAGCAGTTCAAAAGCAAGAAATTGCAAGTAGATAAACAGGTACTGCTTTGGTGGGAAGGTAACAGCATTCCATGCACCTCGGCATTTAGTCATGCCAGCCACATGACTATGAAAACATCTTTGGACAGTGCTGGCTCTTCGGCTTGGAAATGGAAATGAACACTGTCCCCTAGAGTCGGGTTCGACTAGCTTTCGAGCAAGGGAAACCTTTACCTTTAAAGAGTGGATAACTACAGACCCCCTCTAGCACTGCATAGCAGTGGCAAGTCTCAGAAAGTTCCCCACCAGGGAAACATCACATGCCCATCTCTGTCCGGCCCCTGCCTGCTGGCCAGCAGCCAAATCTCTCCTGCAGTCTGATGCGGAGCACTGCAAGTTGCTATTCATTCTCGCAGAAATTGGCTCTCCATAAGTGCAGAAAATGAAGTCACTTCTCTTGTTGGAATTAAAGATCTTTCTTGTTCTAAATCAAGTTTTCCCAACCAGAGTGTTCCACTTCAGCACTGACAGAAAAAGAGGAATCCCTTGTGTTTCTCCAGCTGCTTAGCAGGGCTCCTGCCCTCCTCTCCCCTGTCAGGGACTAATCGCTCCTAATATTTACCAGTCCCAATAGGCAGCAGGATTTATCTTCTGGCCTCTCTACCTGTCATTCCATCCCTTCTCACCCAAGTGCTCCTTTGATTCCTTGCTGAAAAGAGGTGCCACGACCAACATGATGGATCGATGTGTGCTGGCAGTTAAAGAGCCAGCCCTGCCTCCTCCACTCTTCCAGTTGTCCGACATTTGTCGGGAGCAGCTCTGCACAGCTGTGTAAGACCCCCTGGTTGATGGCCTAGGGAATAGGAGGGGAGGCTACAGATAGGCTGAGCAGCATTTGAATGCTGGTGCAAGACACTTTTAGCTCACAGTGACCAGTAACTCTGGATTCAAGAGAGATTCCATCAATCCCCTTTCCCGTTTAGCATCTATATGAAACCCCTGAGTGAGATCACCCAGGGATCTGGAGTGAGGTGCTACCAGAACACAGATGACATCCAGCTCTACTTCTCCTAAACAGGTGAGGTGTGTTCAGGTGCAGACTGGCAATCTATTTTACCCAGGAAAATCCAGATGGGCTCAGATTTTTATCTCCCTCCCCCCAAGCCTCCTTCCAATACAAGTTAACTGTCAAGTAAAATGTTGTCAGCCTTATTGGTCATTGATTTCATGTTTCAAGCAAAATATTTAGTTCTCAACATGACAAAAACCTGTGGATACTTAAATCTGGAGACTAAAGCTGTGAACAGACAGTTTCCTACAAGCCTGAGCAAGGCCCAAGGTTTGCATAAATATCTGAAATCTAAATCCATCCATCCATCTGTCTGTCTATCTGTCTTGGAAGCAGAATCTGTAGCTTTAAGAAATTAATGCCTCAGTGGTCATTGCTAGCAACCACAACAGTATTACCAGCCTTCCAGACTTGGTTTCTGTCAGTAAAGGGCAGGGGAAGGTGGCAGATCCCTTTCCAGGGGTCTTTGGGTCTTTGAGGCAAGACTCATGCAGCCAGGCCTGGCAGCTGCCACCAAAAGACTTGCCACTGTCCTAACAGCAGCCACTCCATGAAAACCATAAACAACCCCATGAAGTTGTTATGAGGATAAATTTTAGGTGAGTGATGTAAGCTGTTTGGGTCCCCATTGTGGAGAAATGGATGGGTATAATTGGAATATGGGTGAAAATGGAGAACTCTGACAAAGAGAAAGCAGAAATGCTCAATGCCTATTTTGCCTAATTTTTCGCCTGAAGATGAGAACAGGCTCATCTAGAGATGGTAGTAGGCAAGGCAGGGCATCCAAGAAGCCAATGTGGATGAACAGAGAACTGTGTGATGTGCTAAGGGAGAAAAAGGAAACGTTCAAGAAATGGAGGCACCCAGGGCTCTTTTTGTAGCAGGAACTCCTTTGCATATTAGATGACACACCCCTAAGGTAGCCAATCCTCCAAGAGCTTACAGAGCTCTTCTTACAGGGGCTACTGTAAGCTCTTAGAGGATTGGCTACCTTAGGGGTGTGTTGCCTAATATGCAAAGGAGTTCCTGCTACAAAAAGAACCCTGGACATACCTCTAAAGAAGAGTATCTGTGGATTGCTAGGCACTGTAGGTCAGAGAGGCCAAAGCTCACAATGAGCTAAAGCTGGCCAGGGAGGCTCGCTACAACAAGAAAATCTTCTTCAGATATGTGAGGAGTAAAGGCAAGATAAAAGAAGTGATGGGCCCACTGTTGGGTGAAAATGGAGAAACTTTGACAGAGGGCAGAGAGAAAGCAGCAAGGCTTAATGCCTATTTTGCCTCAGTTGTTTCCCTGAAGAAGAGAACAGGTCGATGTAGAGATGGTGGTAGGCAAGGCAGGGCATCCGGGCTGCTGGTTGACATGGACAGAGAGGTAGTTGAATGAGTACAAATCCCTGGGCCAGATGGTACGCACCCAAGAGTGCTAAAAGAACTTTCTAGAGAGCTTGCAGAGCCTTTGTCCATCATCTTCCAGATCACTTGGAGGATGGGAGACATGCCACAAGACTGGAGGAGGGCAGATGTTATCCCAATTTTCAAAAAAGGGAGGAGGGAATACCCAGGAAACTACAGGCCAGTCAGTTTGACCTCTCTGTCCCAGGGAAGACACTGGAGCAGATTTTAAAGGGATTGATCTGTGAACATCTAAAGGACAACTTGGTGATCCAGGGAAGTCAGCACAGATTTGTCACTGACAGGTTCTGCCACATCAACCTCATTTCCTTCTTTGATCGAGTGACAAGCTCACTGGACTGAATTCATGTTGTTTACCTGGATTTCAGTAAAACTTTTGACAAGGTTCCCCATGATGCCTAGGACTGGCATAGGGGTAGTACATAAAAACTTAGTTTCTTTAAATGAAACTAAGTTTTCAGGGCCAGATGAACTGCATCCAAGAGTGCTAAAAGAACTCATAGATGTAATTTCTGAGCCTCTGTCCATTACTTTTTAGGAATTCTTGGAGAACAGGAGTCATCTTCAAGAAGAGGAAAAGGGAGGATCCGACCCATCAGCTTGACATCTATACCTGTGAAACTTTTAGGAGAAATCTGGAGAAGAGGAGATTGAGGAGGGACATGATTGCTCCCTTTAAGCATTTGAAGAGCTGTTCCAGTTGGCAGCAAAGGATAGTACTCACAATAATGGGTTTAAATTAATGACAGGATGGTACCAGCTGGATAGTAGGGAAAACTTTTTTACAATAAGAGTTGTACAACAGTGGAATCAGCTGCCTAAAGAGGTGGTGAGCTTCCCCTCACTGGCAGTCTTCAAGCAGCAGCTGGACAAACACCTCTCAGGAATGCTCTGAGTCTGGGCTGACCCTGCATTGAAAAGGGGGTTGGACTAAATGGCCTGCATGTCCCCTTCCAACACTGTGATTCTATGATTCCATGAATAAATAATAAATATAGCTGAAGATGAGAGGGAGATAAAAGGCAGGCTGGTTGAAGAGTGGGAAGGAGAGAAGGAAGCAAAGGAAGTTGAGACACGGGGCTGCCAGGAGAAGGGAAAGATGAAATAGTGTGTGGAGGGGCATATAGGAGAAAGTGAGGTGCTCCACAAAACCTTGTGGGTTCGGAACCACACAACTGGGCCTGGCCAGGTGGCCAGCACTGCACACAACTTGGTCATAGTTTTCCTGGGTAGAGGCTGCTAGTGTCACGGGCTGGGGTGCCAGTCAAAGGGAGTCCAGAACAAGCCAAGACAGTGCAAAGTCCAAAAAGCCAAGCCAGGGTCAGAAGCCAGAAACACAGAGCCAAGCAAAGTCCAAATCACTAACCAGAAACTTAGTCTAAAGCCAAGCTGGGGTCAGGAGCCAGGAACACAGAGCCAAGTCCAAAGCCAGGGGGTCCAAAGATCTAGGCGCAAGAGCCGAGCTGGAGTGAATGTGAACAGCAGGAAGCTGACTTGTTGCTTCCATGAAGACTACTGCCCAGAGTGAGCCAATTAGCCAGCTGCACGATTGGCCAGGATCCTGTTAGAACTCTGGGCTGGCTGAGTGTCTCCCTTGTAGCCTAGCCTCTCTTCGCCTGCTTGCTAAGTTTTGTCACAGTTGTTCCCTTAAACGAGTCACACATGGGGGTTAGTCAGGAGGACTTTCAGCTTGAAGTTCTTCCTTATTATCTGGGCCAGGCGTGAAGACTGCTGTTACAGGCACTTGCCAGCTCTCCTCCTCTGTTGCTTCAGAGGGGCCAGCTAAGGTTTCTGCAGGCTCTGTCAGCTCATCCTCATCCATGCCCCTGACAGCTAGGGGGAGGAAAGGAGAGAAAGCTGAAGATGGAGGGGGAGATAAAACTCAGTTGGTTGGTGGGTGGGAAGGAGAGAAGGAAGCAGGGAAAAGGTAGAGGCCATAGGGGCATTCAGGGAAGGGAGAGATGAAATAGTGCAATTGTGGAAATGTAATGCTCCCCGCAAGTCCTTGCAGGGGCCCTTCTTGTTTAATCTATTAAGCAGAGGAAAAAGATTTGTGACATGCTGTTTCTGGCACCTCGAAACTGAGACAGGCAGTGGTTGTTGCATCAGTACAGCCTTGCAATCCATACGTCATCTTTCCCTTTAGCCATGGAAGAGCATTAAGCTGAATGTACAGCTACCCAGGAACAAAGGTAATAAATAGCAGTAGCAGCAGTAAGCAGAGGAGGCCTTCAGTGATTAGGACTTTTAGGAACAGCGTGGAGGGAAAGCTGGTAGTGCTGGAGCTGGTGTGCACATCAAGATAGGGCCAAAAAAAAGGGTTAACCCTGAAACCCGGGATCCAGAATCTAAAAAGGGTTGCCTTGTCCTTCACCTGGTACAAAGCTCCAGTACTTTGCTTGATCAGCACTGCTCTTTGCTCAAGGACAATTTTCCTGAAGATGCTTTGGCTGAACAATCTTTGGAAGGCACTTTCTGGACCAGAAGCAACAAAATATTTTTATTTATTAATTACTTTTTGAATTAAGTTTCAATATTGTAGAATGCATTGGTTTGTATTTTTGTTGTTTCTAGATTATTATCAATGAAACACCACTGGGCCTGTGATTGCACCTTTGGAGGCCTCATTTATACTTTTATTCTGTGCCTGGTGGTTTCACTTTGGAAGTAAGTCAATATGATTTTTTGAAGCATATAAGTATCATTTATTTATTCATTTTATTATATGTATTTAATTTCACATTTTTCTATTTTTTACAGCAATTCTTTTCTGGTCCATTTTGTATCTATGTTACATAATTGTATGATTGTATTGTACTATGATATAAGCCAATATGCTCCTCATTGTATTTGACCCCTGAAGAAGGCCTATACAGGTCAAAACTCGTCAGGTAAAGTCCACTGGCCCTTGTGTGCTAAATTTTGGCATTTTTACATGAGGTGTGACTGGGCCCTCATATGCTTTTTAATTCTTTGTGTTAATAAATACATGTATCTTTTCATACTATAAGTGTTTATTGTTGGCCCTCTATTCTGTTTGACTTACTTTTTTAGGTTCTGGTGCACATCAAGATCTCAGCTGGTGGCTAAACAGGGCCTGATATCGTTCCCCAGCCCTCTGGTCACCATGTCCTTCTTCGTAGGGTTGGAAGTCATTAAACTTCCAGCCTGAGTTGTCATTTCATTGGAAGGTTGAAAGGTGGGAAGTGAAGGCACTGCTTCAAGCACTAACCTCTTTTCTGAGTCCCAGGATGAGGTGAAGGGCTGGCCCCTCCCTTGCTGATGAGAGTGATTGCAAAGCTCACCTTCAACCTCCACAAAATGGCAGCTGGCCAAAAGCATTTAGTCGCCAGGCACTTCAGGGTCCCTTGCTTGAAAGCTGGGTGTGACACATCTTTATTTGCACTGACATGCCTTCACCCCACCACCGCCCCCTGTTCATTTTCCGCCTTTGTTTCCTTTTCCTGCTCTCTAATGGCATGGCAACTTTAGAACTCTGCAGGGCACTATTAAAAGACAGATGATCCTGCCAGAGCACAGCTGTCTGAAGCCATGGAAAATGTGTTCCATATAATCTTTCAAAAGGGGCATGTGTTTAACATTGACCTCGCTGCACAGGCTGCCACTGGGGCCCCTGCCCCATGCACAGGCCACTTCAGGAAGAGCCTGCAGTCAGCAGCTGTGGTGCTGACTCCAGCTAACCTCTTCATGTTCTCCACTGCAATAAGCAGAGAATGTGAAAGAACAAGTGAGAGGAGATTAACACCCATTTGTGCTGAAGGCAATATCCAGATCCACATCTCCCTTCTTGGGTTTTGACATCAAATCACAACAGTGGCCAGAGAATGACCAAAGCCAGACCTTTTATAATGCTGGAGACTGAAAGGTGAATTCACTGAACAGAAAATATGACAAAATGTTGCAAAATGTTTTCAGCTTGCTCCTCATGTACCCCTTAAATCTTGGAAACTGCAGTACATTTATTATTGTTCATTTATTTTCTTTAAACCAGTTTAATGTCACCTTTCTACCCAGTTTAGCATTCTCAAGGTGGTGCTCAATCAAAATTTAAAATTAAGATTATATAAAACAAGCAATTGAAACACATAAACACATAGGCACACTAACAGGGAAGAGGGCTAATAAAAGAGTTAGGGAACACCAAACAACGTGAAAAATTCTCCACCCACTGGCAGAAGACAATGATAGAGGGAGACAGATGAATCTCCCAGGAGAGGAAGTTCCAGCATTTGGCTCCCCGATGGGGAAAGCCCTTTCTTGGGTTGCTACCCATCTAGCCTTATGTGCTGGGGCCACCCAAAGCAGGGTGTTGGAAGATGCCTGGAGTCTAGGGTTGCCAGCTTTGGGTGGGGAAATACCTGGAGATTTTGGGGTGGAGCCTGGGGAGGGCAGGATTGGGAGAGGAGAGGGACCTCAGCAGGGGACAATGCCACAGAGACCACCCTACAAAGCAGCCATTTTCTCCAGGGGAACTGACCTTGGTAGTCTAGAGATCAATGGTAACAGTAGGACATTGGCAACCCTATTGGAGTGGTTGTGTAGGTTCACATGGAAGTAAGTGTTGATTGGGAGCAAACTAATATATCATCCAGGACATTTTGCTACAGATGCCCACCTTTAGGATGAAGTACATATTGCCCCTTCTTTCCACCCTGCTTCATCTTCCCTTTTCTACTTGCTTCCCTTAGTACCTTTCCTTGATTTATTTCCTTTCTTCCCTACTTTGCCTTTTCCCTCCCTTTAAGTATATCTCCTTTTCTTCATTCCACAAGGTCACTTCAACACCCCCACTACATCCCCTCCTTCTCCCCACAGCCCCTCCATTACCCCATATTATTCCTCTCTTCACTCTTTGTAATATCCCCTCTGCCACAGCTGGGATTGCTCATTTTTGGGAGGCACAAGTTTGACCATGGTTGTGGGTGTAAGATGGGAAGACCCGGCATCAAAACAGGGCTTATTCAGTCAGTTGCCAATGCTGATGATACTGTCCTTTTGTCAATGACTCCTACAGGTCTCAGAAGAGCCTTGAAAGCCTTTGCCCAATTCAGCCAGGACAGGGGAGAATGCCCAGAAATTACAACAATGGAGCAAACAGCTACTCAAAGGCAAGAGAAAGTAGAAAATGTAGACCAAAAAGTGATGGAACTGAAGGATAGACATGAACCTCTGGAAGACACTGTTCTGAAATTGGAACTTGAGAAAGTTGCTTATGTATTGAGGTTTCAAAATATCCCAGAGAGTACAGGAGAAGATATCAAGGAAAGAATGACAAAGATCTTAGCAGAATATCTAGAAGGAGAAGAGAGTTAAGTTTGTATTGAAGAGGGCTTTCCAGTCAGAGTAAAATGGCGAACTGATGCACTCCTGTGACCGTGCAGAGTGGACGGCAGCTTCTTCTGACAGTTTGGGCAGTTTTACTGCCCAACGCAGCAACCCCCAGGCAGAGGGTCGCCAAGCAAGCAACGAGGTCCAAGTGAGAGTTGAGATCGGCATCCACAAAGTCCTGGAGGGGGCTTGTTTACGCCTTGATCTCCTCTCAGGAGCGGGCTTTTGCTAATCAGCACTAAAGAAGCTAGCCGAGCTGACAAATCAGCTTAAATTCGCCATTTCCCGATCTCTTGAGAAATGATCTAACAGTGGAAGTAAAAAGGAACAATGCGAAGTCCCAAGATAAACATCTAAGGTAACCATAATGATTTGCTTACTGGGGAGAAGATCTATCGAGTTTTGAGCAAGGCAGTTAAGCGCATAAGACTTTAAACTGTAGAATCGATCCATCGATAAAAAGTGAAGAGCTGGTTAAAGCGCTAAAAACGGACTAAATTAACTTTGTTGAATTCCTGCAGTCAGAGGTGGAGATAAGTGAATGAGCGAAAGTAACAGGGAAGATCGCGAGACAGAGGTGTAACAGCTAATTGTGTCCAGCTGAAAACAGAATCTGGCTAGAGACTGTGTTGGAGGACCAGATTTTAAGCGGACCGGAAGTGTATCCGGTAGGACATTTTAAACGGGGGACCGGAAGTGTATCCGGTAGGACATTTTAAACGGGGGACCGGAAACAGGAAGTGTAAAACAAACCTACTCTAGCCAAGAAAACCATAGAGAAATTGCGCCTGCCATTTTGTGGAGGACTAAATTTTAAAAAGTGTTTTTAAGAGAAAAAAGACTGTTAGAAACAGCGAAACAAAGAGGAATTGGAAGAGAACTGTTAAGCTGATTGAACTGTATTGATAAATTCCCAAAACAGATTCAAAACTCCGGCAAAGAGCAGCGTCAGCTGCGAGTCCAGGTATGGCTGGCAAAGATAAGAAAGAATGGCAGGCAGCAATAGATCAAATGGAGAAGCGTATGCTAGAAGCAATTCACAGTATGATCAAACAACTGGAAAAGCAATTTGATGACAAGATGGAAAAACAGCTGGAACACTTAGAAGAAGTTCAGGAGAAAAATGTGGCAGCCTTGAGAGAGTTAGTACTTGCAGAAGTGGCAGAATTTAAAAAAGAAGTGGAACATACAAGTAGTCAAGTTAAAGCTTTGGCGACTAAATCAACGGAAATAGAGCAAAAGACACAAGATTTGGAAAAAAAATTGAAGTGAATGGACAGAGTAATCGGAACCTTGAGGCAGTTGTGGAATATAAAGCAATGTCAAATCAGCTGAGATTGAGAGGCATTGAAGAAAAAGTGGGAGAAGATATACGTACTGAAGTGATGGAAACTTTGACTGAATACATGGGAGAAGACAAAGGGGAGTTGGATTACAATTTTGATCTTATATACAGAGTGAATTCTGCTTATGCTCAAAGGAAAAATTTACTGAGAGCTGTCATTGTTCAATTTGTGACAAAGAAAATGAAAGAGGACGTATTTAAGAAGCAGTTTTCTCAGCCATTGGAAATTGATGGTAAAAAGATAATGATAATGAAAGAACTCCCAAGGTCCATCTTGCAGGACAGAAAGAAATATAAGAAGTTGGTGGATAAGCTGAAACAATTGAATATCAGATTCAGATGGGAAATACCACAAGGACTGTCCTTTAGGTACAACTCAAAAAGGCATGTGATTAAAACATCGGGGGATATGTATAGGTTCAAAGCCGAAAATACCGAAGACTTCGGAGATATTTAAAAAGCCTCAATGATGGATTACAAATTATTATCATGGAATGTAAATGGACTTAATTCACCTAACAAAAGAAAAGTAGTGAATCATTGGTTACAAAAGCAAAATTCTAACATCATCTGTTTGCAGGAAACACATATAAAAAATTGGGACAATAAATATTTGATTAATAAAAAATTGGGAGAAGAATTTTATTCTTTGGCAGAGAAAAAACAACAAAGGAGTGGTGACCTATGTAAATAAAAAGCTGGAACCTAAACAAATTTTTGCAAATAAAGAAGGAAGATATGTGGCGGTTGAGATCAATATGTTACAAAAAAAGACATTGGTTGTGAATCTGTATGCTCCTAATGGAGCTAAAGAGAATTTTTTTAAGGATTTGCTGAGCGAATTGGACCAAGTGTATTATGAACAGATAATTGTTGCTGGTGATTTTAATGGTACTGTTAACAACAAATTGGACAGACAATCACAGAAAGGCATTGAGAAGAATGGAAAGTTACCCCAAACTTTTTTTAGAGTTATTGAGCAAGAAAAGTTGGAAGATGTATAGAGAAAATGGAATCCAAAAATTAAAGATTTTACTTTTTATTTGAATAGAAACAAATCCTTCTCAAGAATAGATATGATTTGGATGTCGAGCGAAATCGCATTAAAAACTCAGAAGGTAGAAATACTGCCAAAGACCAACTCAGATCATAACCCGTTAGTTTGGACATTAAAAGAAAAGGCAAAGCAATATCATTGGATAATTAATGAGGATTTATTGGACAAGACAAGACTAGTGGAGACTTTGTGGAAAGAAACACAATTTTTTTTCCAAATGAATTTGAATCAAGAGGTCAATATACAGATAGTGTGGGATGCTTACAAATCGGTGATGAGAGGAGTTTTGATCTCAATGAATGTAGTGGATAAGAAAAAGAATTTGTAACAGCAGCAAGACTTACAAGATAAAATACAACAAAAAGAGAATGAGCTGAAAAGGAGACCAGGTAAAAAGAAGCTTCTCAAAGAAATACAAATTTTACAAGAACAATTAAAAGTCGCATTAAATAGAGAACTCTACTGGAATTTAAAGAAATTGCAACAAAAATCCTTTGAGGTGCAAACAAACCAGGGAAATATTTAGCTTGGCAATTGAAAAATAGGAGGGAGAGAAGGACAATAACTAAGATAATTGAGGAGGGCAAGGAAATTGTTGATATAAAGGGAATTAAGAGAGCCTTCTTCAAATATTATGCAAAATTATTTCAAAAAAAGAAGTTTGATCCAATGAAGATTAAAAAGTATTTGGATAAGATAACTTTACCTGAGATGGATAGTGATACCAAAGATATGTTGAACGGTCCAATACAGAAAGAAGAGTTATATAATGCAATAGAAGAGGCCAAAATAGGGAAAGCTCCTGGACCAGATGGATTTACAGTGAAATTCTACAAAAAACTAAAGGAGGAGCTAACCCGATTTTGGAACTTCTAATTAATGAAATTCAGCGAACTAAATTAATAACAGAATCTTGGAAAGAAGCCAACATATCTCTTATCCCTAAGGAAGGGCAAGATTTGTCAGATGTGAAAAATTATAGACCAATTTCGCTACTTAATAATGACTACAAATTATTTGCCAAAGTTATTTCAGAAAGATTAAAAGTTTATTTAAGGAATGCTATCAGAGAAGAACAAGCCGGCTTTCTACCAAATAGACAAATCAGAGACAATTTAAGGATTGTGATTGATGCAATAGAGTATTATGATAAACATCCTAAAAAGGAAGTTGCCTTTTTATTTTTGGATGCCGAAAAAGCCTTTGACAATTTAAATTGGGAGTTTTTGTTTCAATTTCTTGACAAAATGGACATTGGACAGCCCTTTTCAAATATGATTAGGGCTGTTTATTGTGAACAAAAAGCATCGTTGAACGTGAATAAGGAGTTGATGGATTATTTTAGAGTACAGAAAGGTACAAGGCAAGGGTGTCCATTATCGCCTTTGTTATTTATTTGGATCTTGGAAGTGATGCTGAGTAAAGTAAAGGAAGATAAAGATATAAAAGGACTTACAATTGGAAACTTTGAATATAAATACAGGGCTTTGCCGATGACGTAATGTTTATAATTGAAGACCCATTAAGAAATGTACCATTATTGATGGAAAGGATTAAAAAATTTGGTGACTTGGCGGGATTTTATGTTAATAAGAACAAGACAAAAATACTCTGTAAAAATGTGAGAAAGGAAAAACAGTTGGATTTACAAGAAAGAGCTCAATGTGAAGTAGTGAAAAAGGCTAAATATTTGGGAATTGAGGTTACAGCAAAGAATATAGATTTGTTTAAGAACAATTATGAAAAGGCCTGGAACAAAATTCAACAAGATATCAAGAAATGGAATACTTTGAATTTATCTTTATTGGGTAGAGTTTCTGTAGTAAAAATGAACATTTTACCCCGTTTGCTTTTTTTATTCCAGACAATTCCAATTGTGAAAGATTGTAAAGTGTTGAACTTATGGCAAAAGGAGATTTCTAAATTCGTGTGGGCTGGAAGGAAGCCAAGGATTAAAATGAAAATACTTTGTGATGCGAAAGAAAGGGGAGGTTTCCAGCTTCCTAACTTTAGATTATATCATGATGCGGTGTGCCTAGCCTGGTTGGAGCAGTGGATTAACTTGGAGAATAGACAGCTGTTGGCATTAGAAGGGCATGATCGAAGATATGGTTGGCATGCTTATTTATGGTCTGAGAAATCCAAAGTAGACAACCTTTTTAAGCACCACTTCATAAGGAGATCACTATTTATGACATGGATGAGATATAAGAGATTCTCTTTTGAAGCAAGACCAATGTGGATTGTTCCGGCGGAAGTAATAAAACCACTTTCAAGGCACAAAGGAAAAGACTGGCTACCTTACAGAGATATTCTGAAAATTGAGGGGAAAAGCTTCGCGATGAGATCAAGAGAAGATTTGGGTTTTGAATATGACTGGTTAAATTATAGACAGATTTACAATTTATTTAAGACTGACAAAATGAGATATGGTTTTAGAAAAGAAAATAATGAAATAGAAAAAAATTGGAATGAAACAGGTAAAAAAATGATTTCTAAAATTTATAAGATTTTGTTAAAGTGGTATATAGAAGATGAAATAGTAAAAGAACAAATGGTGAAATGGGCTATAAATGTAAACAGAGATACAAAAATGTCATCTTGGGAATGTTTGTGGAAAAAGTCGATTAAAATATCAACATGTGTTAATGTTAAAGAAAACTGTTACAAAATGATGTATAGATGGTATATGACGCCAAAAAAATTGATAATATGAATGAGAATATGTCTAACAAATATTGGAAATATAAAAAGAAAGAGGTCTCGTTTTACCATATGTGGTGGACTTGTGAAAAAACAAATATTTTTTGGACAGAGATTCATAGTGAAATTCAGAAAATCTTGAAATGTACGTTGAAAAAAGAACCAGAAATGTTGCTTTTAGGACTTAAGTTAGAAGAAGTCAAAATGACAAAAAGAACTTTGTTGTGGTATCTCATTTCAACTGCAAGAATGACTTACGCTCAGTTCTGGAAACAAGAGCAGATACCTGATAAGTGGGAATGGATTAAAAAAATTATTTTTATGGCTGAAATGGACAAACTAACAAGAAAATTTCATGGAATAGAAGACGAAGAATTTTTAACAGACTGGAAAGATTTTAGAGACTATTTAGAGCTTAACTGGGATGTGAAAAACAGATTACTTTGTTTTGATAGTTACTAATAATAGAAGTGTTGTAACAAGAGAGACTGTATTTCAGAAAGTTACCTAATTGTTAAAGTTAAAAAGCAAAATATTGAAATTTAAGATTTGAATATTAAGAACGAGTTGAATGTATGAGAATATTGGTTGAAAATGTTAACGGGGGCGGAGCATCGTGGGAAGCCGGGGGGGGGAGATAAAAATTTGAAAAGGATATGATAAGAATTGTAAACAAAATGTGGAACATGCTTTTATATATCCGATAATAAATTTTCTTTTTTTAAAAAAAGTTTGTACTGAAGATATAGATATTGCCTATAGAATGAACTCTCCGTATGCAAGAAGGTTCAAACTGCCCAGGAAGGTACATGTAAGATTCCATAACAGATCTACAAGAGATTTCATTCTTTTCTTTTTTTCAACTGTCCTGAAGGATAGACTTTTATTTAATTTTTCCACACAACAGTACAACAACACAATACAACACAATACAACACAGTACAACACAGTACAACACAGTACAACACAATACAATACAATACAACACAATACAAACACCACACAACACCCACACAAAACATACGGGGGTAATCTCTGATGCTTAAACATCCTCATAAGTATGCCCTGTCTATTATTTTCTAAACAAAAAACAAAAAACCTTTTCCTTTTATGTGAGTATCTTTTATATCATTCAATCTACTTGCATTAAAGTTTTCCTAACCACTATCCAGTTGCTTTTAATTATAACATCATCTACTCATTTAAATTGTACCAGTCATAAAATCGAGACCAAGTGTTCTCAAAGGTGGATTCTGTGTGCCCTTTCATAGTCAAAGTCATCTTGTCCCTCTCTGCCACCTCCAAAATCTTGGCAATATATTCTTGTTTTGATGGTGTTTGGGTAGTCCTCCAATAGTTTGCATATAAAATCCTGGCTGCTGTAGTCAAATATACTATCAAATAACAATCATCTCTATTCATCTCATTAGGTAGTATCCCTAAGAGCAGTAGTTCCAGTTTAAATCAGATTGCCCTACCTAGAATTTTCTGTATCAGCCGATGTATCCATATCCAATATTTTTTACTAATTTCGCAACTCCACCACATATGAAAAAATTAACCCATCTTATTTCCATACTTCCAACACTTGTTAGCACATTTATCATCATATTTCGCAATTCTCTCTGGTGTTGCATACCATCTGTAAAACATCTTATACTCTATTTTCTCTATAAGATACAGCTTTAGTTATTTTAACATTTTTACTCCATATTTGCTCCCATTGTTCAAGTTCAATGTTATAACCTAAGTTCTGGGCCCATTGAATCATATTACTTTTAACAATCTCATCTGCCATCATTTCTTTTAACAACATTATGTATACTTTCTTTATAAATTTCTCCCCTGGGGCAATCAGAACCTTTTCCATCTCTGTAAGGTTCTTATTGAATCCAGTCTTCTTATCATTAGCATATCTGGATTCTATCTGTGCTCTGTGCTACCATGATAAATCTTCTTCCAATTTGAGTTCATTCCTTGAATCCAATATATCCATATATCTCTTTGATGGGTCCTCATCATAAAAATTAGGTAAAGTAAATGCCTCTAGCAGTGAGATCAGTTTAGAAATCTTCGTGAACCAGCTCTTATATATAACCTCCCAGACTTTCATTAATGATGCCCGTAGCCAATGTTGCTTAAAATATTTGTTTGCAGGGGCCTTTCCATACCAAAGAAAAGCATGCCAGCCCATCATTAAATTGTGGCCTTCTAATCTTAATATTCTCCTATCCTCCAACATAATCCACGCTAGTGCCGCTGCTCTATAATACAATGTTTGATTCAATCATCCAAATCCACCTCTTCCTTTTAAGTCCTGTAGAGCCTTCAGCCTTATTCTTGGCCATCTTCCTTGCCTAATGAACTTTGCCTAATGAGAAGGGAGCACTCACTGGAGAAGAACCTGATGCTGGGAAAGATTGAAAGTCAAAGAAGAAGGGGACGGCAAAGGATGAGATGGTTAGACAGTGTCATAGATGCAACAAACATGAAATTGAGCAAACTTCAGCGGACAGCGGAAGACAGGAGGGCCTGGCGTGATCTGGCCCATGGGGTCGCAAAGAGTCGGACTCGACTGTGCGACTGAACAACAATTAGCCCCATCAATGATATTTGTAAATCCTTCCACTTTTTTACATCTTGCTTCGTCGCCTTCAACAGCTCTTAATAATTATTTTCTTGCAACGCACTGCATTTATTTGTCAAATTAATTCCCAAATATTTTACTTTATCACATAACAAGTATCACAGTTCCACATGTAACTTATCTTTCTGCTCTGTCCTCATATTCTTAGTCATAATTTTTGTTTTATTTATATTAACCTTCAGCCCTGACACCTGACTGTACTGCCAAAGTGCCTTATTCAGCTCTGAGATTGAGGAGAGTGGATCCTCAAGTATAAATGTAAGATCATTCACAAAAGTGAAAAGTTTATATTCTTCTCCACTCACCTTCAATACCCTAATCTTTTTATTATTTCTTACTGCTTCATTTAGTGTCTCCAGTGCAAAAATATACAATAGTGGTGACAAAGGACAACCTTGTCTTGTTCCTTTTTGTATTTTAAAATTTTCCATGCAGTCACCATTAATCATAGCTGCCGCGTTTTGACTGGTATATATAGCTTGCATCATCTGAGCAAACTTCTTTCCTGCCTCAGCTTTTCTCAATATTTCCATTACAAAAAGCCAGTTCAGATTATCGAAGGCTTTCTCTGCATATAGAAAGAAGAAAGCTAATATCTTTTCCGGATGTGCTTCATAGTATTCTATTGCATCCAATATGCATCTTAGATTATTTTTTATTTGTCTTTTAGGTAGAAATTCTGCTTGATCTTTATGAATTGTCCTCACCAATATTCTCTTTAATCTATCCGCTATAATAGAGGTGAAAATCTTGTAGTCTGTGTTTAATAAAGAAATTGGTCTATAATTCTTGATTTCCTTTTCATCCGTGTTCAGCTTATGTATTAAAGATATAACCACCTCTTGCCATGTATCTGGAATCTCCTCCCCCTTCATTGTTTTCTTACAGATCTCCTTCAACTGTGGAAGGAGTTCTTCTTCAAATGCCAGATAAAATTCTATAGATAGGCCGTCTGGTCCAGGTGCTTTACCCCTATTCTGTCTTTTTACCGCTTCCACCATCTCCATCATCACAAACGGTTGGTTAAGTATTTTTTTTTGATCCTCTGTAAATTTTTTAACTTGGTGCTTCTCTAAATACTGATTTATTTGTTCCCTGTTAGTTTCAGTCTTTCTATATAAATCTCTGTAAAAGTTTTCCACTATATTCTTTAAATCTTGAATCCTGTTTGCTTCCTCTCCATCCTTTTTTCTTAGAGTTTTTATATATGCTCTTTTTTTTCTGTTTCCTAACTTGGTAGGCCAACCATCTTGTCGGTTTATTGGCATTTTCAAAAAAGTTCTGTTTAGCAAAAGTCAGCTTCTTTGCTATTTCATAAGAAAGTAAACAGTTTGTCTTCTGTAATAACAGTTTGATTTTACTCCGTCGTCTTGTCTCCATTGGATTTGTCATTATTTTCTTCTCTTGCTCCTGGATTTCCTTTTGCAAATTTACATATTCTTTATTTCTCTTCATGTTTATCTGGGCAGCTTCCTTCATTAGCTGTTCCCTAGCATATGCCTTAAACGCATCCCACACAGTTTTCATAGGCATATCCGGCTGGGTATTTTCCTTGAAGAAATATTGGAACTCCTCCTTCATTAGCCACAGCGTATAGATGGGAACTCTCAGTCTGGGGCAGGTGATGCACTCTATTCTTGGTGCTGGAGGGGGCACCAGTGGGAGGGCTTCTAGTGTCCTGGCTCCACTGATGGACCTCCTGATGGCCCCTGGTATTTTTGGCCGCTGTGTGACCCAGAGTGTTGGACTAGATGGGCCATTGGCCTGATTCAACATTGGCTTCTCTTATGTTCTTACATTCTAGTCCTTTTACCAAATTCTTGTCCTTCAATATCGAAACGTTTAAAGTCCATCTGCTTCTGGGTCTTGTCCCCTGTAGTTCCAAAGTAATTGGTCTATGATGAGTAATTGGTCCTCAATTTCTGCTTCCATTAAGTCTTTAATCATTGTACTTGAAATCCAACACATGTCAAGTCTTGACCAAGAGTTGTGTCTGGCAGAAAAAAAAGTATATTGCTGTTTTTTTGGGTTTCTCATTCTCCAGACATTTATTAATTGCCATTCTTCTATCATCTTACAGAGCAGCTCTGGAAATTCATTACCTCCTGTTTTCATTCCTGGAACATTTCCCTTTCTGTCTTCCTTCTTATCAAACAATGCATTATAGTCTGCAATTATGCAAATTTCTTGAAAACCCTGCTTCAGGATAAGCTTGTGCAGATTTTTATAAAATTTCTCCTGTTGTTGATTTGGTGCATATATATTAACAATGATTGTCCTTTCAGCTTGTCTCTGTATAGCCACCATTAAAATTCTTCCATCTTGAGATGCATATACAAATTCTGGTTGTAGATGTTCTTTGACATAGGTGGCTACCCCTCTTTTCTTTTTGTTCCCGTCTGAAGCTACAAACAATTTCCCTATTCCTTTAATATTTAAATGTTTTTCATCTCCTTTTCTTATGTGCGTTTCTTGAATACATATTATGTCTGCCTTCTGTTTTTTAAGTTGGTGGAATATTCTTCTCCTTTTCTGTGGTCCATTTAAGCCATTAACATTCACCGAGAAAATCTTTATTTTTCTTCTATCCATCTAAATTACAATTCTGTTGTTCCTGTTTATCTCTTACCCATTGTCTCATATCAATTGGGGATCTCTTAAATTTGTATTTTCTCTGTCTTGGAGGTTTCACCTCGGGTGCCGCCGCCCCCAGTGGCTCCTTTTCCCCTCCTTATCTGTTTTCTTCTTCTCCTTCTTCTCTTCCTTCATACTCCTCTGACAACTCTTCCCCATATGTCTTCAAAAAATCCATCGCCTTAAAAATTGAAGGTATTCTGAATCTTTTCTCCCTGTAAATAAAGAATAGACCCTCGGGTAAGATCCATCTATAACTAACGTCATTGTTCCTCAACAATGCCATCAGTTCCGCATATTCCTTTCTCTTCTCTCGAACCCTCCATGGAATTTCTTTCAGTATGTTTATCTCGACTTCATTCAACATCAGAGGTGAGGCATTTACTTCTCTTAGTATTTTATCTCTCACCACTCTCTTAAGAAATAGAATTTGTACTTTCCTCACAACTTGAAATCATCTTGAATATGCAGAATTCATTCTAAAAGCTGTGTCTATCTCTTGTTCCATCATACTCTCTTCATACATATGCAAAAGTTCTGCCAATAACTTAGCCATTTTAGTCATCAGATCTTCATTTTTCTCTTCCGGTACATTCTGAAATCTTAATATAAGAGCAGCTCTCTCCACCTGGTCTTGTGACGTCTTGCTCTAAGGTGGTCTATTTCTCATCGGTTTCTTTAATTTTCCTTTCCATTTCTGGTCTCCATTTTTTCCGTCGTAGTATTTAACTCCATAATTTTTGTAGTATTTTTCATAATTTGTTTTTGCAGTGCTTGTAAACTTTGTGTAAATTGATCAGTGATGTCCTTCATTGCAATTTTAATAGGATCTACAGCCTGAGGAATTGAGTCTCTAATATCTTGCATCACTAATTTAATTGGATCTACTGCTAAAGTGGACTAAAGTGGACAGGAATGGGTGAATTTAACTCAGAAGACCATTATATCTAATTCTGTGGCCAGGAATCCCGTAGAAAAAATTGTGTGGCCTTTATAGTCAACAAGAGAGTGAGAAAGGCAGTATTGGGATACAATCTCAAAAATGACAGAATGATCTCGGTCCGAATCCAAGGCAAGCCATTCAATATCACAGTAATCCAAGTCTATGCCCCAACCACTGCTGCAGAAGAGGCTGAAGTGGACCTACAATAGCTCATAGAACTAACACCAAAAAATGATGTCCTCATCATCATAGGGGACTGGAATGCTAAAGTAGGAAATCAAATGGTAACCAGAATAACAGACAAGTTTGGCCTTGGAGAACAAAATGAAGCAGGGCAAAGGCTAACAGAGTTTTGTCAAGAGAACACGCTGGTCATAGCGAACACCCTTTTCCAACAGCCTAAGAGGCGTCTCTACACATGGACATCACCAGATGGCCAACACCGAAATCAGATTGACTATATAATTTGCAGTCAAAGATGGAGAAGCTCTATCCAGTCAGTAAAAACAAGACCTGGAGCTGACTGTGGCTCAGATCATGAGCTACTCACTGCAAAATTCAGACTTAAATTGAAGAAAGTTGGGAAAACCACTAGGCCATTCAGATTTGACCTAGATCACATCCCCGATGAATATACACTAGAGGTGAAGAATAGGTTTAAGGGACTAGATTGATAGATGGAGTGCCTGAAGAACTATGGACAGAGGTCCGTGACATTGTAAAGGAGGCAGCAATCACCGCCATCCCAAAGAAAAATAAATGCAAAAAAGCAAAGTGGCTGTCTGATGAGGCTTTACACATAGCAGAGGAAAGAAGGAAAGCTAAAGGCAACGGTGAAAAGGAAAGATTTGCCCAACTGAATGCAGATTTCCAGAGAACAGCAAGGAGAGATAAGGAGGCTTTCCTGAATGAACAATGCAAAGTAATAGAGGAAAACAATAGATTGGGAAGGACTAGAGATTTCTTCAAGAAAATTGGAGAAATCAAGGGAACGTTCCATGCAAAACTGGCCATGATAAAGGACAAAAACGGTAGGGACCTAACAGAAGCAGAAGAGATTAGGAAAAGATGGCAAGAATACTCAGAAGAACTATACAAGAAGGACCTCAATGTCCTTGACAACCACGACGGTATAATCACTGACCTCGAGCCAGACATCCTGGAAAGCGAAGTTAAATGGGCCTTAGAAAGCATTACTAACAACAAAGCTAGTGGAGGTGATGGTATCCCAGCTGAGTTATTCATAGTCTTTAAAGAAGATGCTGTTAAAGTGCTGCATTCAATTTGCCAACAAATTTGGAAAACACAACAGTGGCCACAGGATTGGAAAAGGTCAGTGTACATTCCAATCCCAAAGAAGGGCAATGTCAAGGAATGTTCAAACTATCGCACAATTGCACTCATTTCACACGCTAGCAAGGTCATGCTCAAAATCCTACAAGCTAGGCTCCAACAGTACGTGGATAGAGAACTGCCAGAAGTACAAGCTGGGTTTCGAAGAGGTAGAGGAACTAGAGATCAAATTGCCAACATTCGCTGGATTATGGAGAAAGCAAGAGAGTACCAGAAAAACATCTACTTCTGCTTCATTGACTATGCTAAAGCCTTTGATTGTGTGGATCACAATAAATTATGGCAGGTTCTTAAAGAGATGGGAGTATCGGACCACCTCACATGTCTCCTGAGAAACCTGTATAAGGGTCAAGAAGCAACAGTTAGAACTGGATATGGAACAACTGATTGATTTAGCATAGGAAAAGGAGTATGACAAGGATGTATATTGTCCCCTTGCTTATTTAATTTATATGCAGAGTACATCATGCGAAATGCTGGCCTGGATGAATCACAAGCTGGAGTTAAGATTGCTGGGGAAAAGATCAATAACCTCAGATATGCAGACGATACCACTCTGATGGCAGAAAGTGAAGAGGACCTAAAGAGCCTCTTGCTCAGGGTGAAAGAGGAGAGCGCAAAAGTGGGCTTGAAGCTCAACATCAAAAAAACTAAGATCATGGCATCTGGCCCCATCACTCCTTGGCAAATAGAAGGGGAAGTTGTAGAAGTAGTGACAGACTTCACGTTCCTAGGATCCCAGATCACTGCAGATGGTGACTGCAGCCATGAAATTAAAAGACGCCTGCTCCTTGGGAGGAAAGCGATGGCAAACCTAAACAGCATGATAAAAAGCAGAGACATCACCTTGCCAACAAAAGTCCGCATGGTCAAAGCAATGGTATTCCCCATAGTAATGTATGGCTGCGAGAGTTGGACTATAAGGAAGGACGAGCGCCGAAGAATAGATTCTTTTGAACTATGGTGCTGGAGAAGACTCTTGAGAGTCCCTTGGACTGCAAGGAGATCAAATCAGTCAATCCTAAAAGAAATCAACCCTGATTGTTCCCTGGAAGGCCAGATCCTGAAGCTGAAGCTCAAATACTTTGGCCACCAAATGAGAAGGGAGCATTCACTGGAGAAGACCCTGATGCTGGGAAAGATTGAAGGACAAAGAAGAAGGGGATGGCAAAGGATGAGATGGTTAGACAGTGTCATCGATGCAACGAACATGAAATTGATCAAACTTCAGAGGACAGCGGAAGATAGGAGGGCCTGGCGTAATCTGGTCCATGGGGTCACGAAGAGTCGGACTCGACTGTGTGACTGAAGAACAACAACTGCTAATGGACAGAATTTCTAATTTCTTCCATTGCAGCCTTAATAGGCTCTACAACTTCATTGATCATACTTAAAATCATCGATTGTACTAATGCCTGCATTTCTTTTTGTGCTGGAGCACCCAATTTTGCCGCTGCCAAGCTGGGGACCCCTGGTGATGCTCCAGGGGTTTCCCTCCCTTGTCCAGGTTGGTTTGACATATTGCCCCTACTGACGTTCCTTTTAATTCTGATCTCTAGCTTTAAACTAATATTCCACCTTTCCTTAGAGATTTGTAACCTGCTTCTTCTTCTTTTATTTTATTATACATTCCTTAATAGCCCGAGAGCCCAGAAACTACTTATCTTACATCCAACCAATGTTTAGGAACACATTCTGCAGCTTGGCTGAACACCCAGCCTTTGCTTATATTAGCCCAGATAATTGTTTGGGTCAGAGAACGTTGGCTGTACACCCAGAATTTATTTGCTATTACCCAACTGATTGATTGCAAGACCTTCTTAAAAATTGGCTTCCTGCTGAGACTATGTTTACATATACCTCTCCTGTATGTTTAGACTCTTTCCTTTCCCTTTTCCACAAGAATTCTAGCAATGTATTTTATCAAAAGAAACCTCAAGACCAACCACTCTTTCTTGTATCAGACCACCTATTTTTTATGTCTTATTCCACACTTGACAAATTCTCTGGGCTATATTTTAATAGTGCGAACCTGAACGGTTAAGCTGACCATGTATATTATAAAAGTACAAAATATATTAGGGTGTACACATATTAAAATATATTCAGGTTAAAAATATTTTTCAAATATCAGACTAATAAAAGCGTATCAAATATTAATACACATGATGGGTCAACACTTTCCAACTGAAGACCAAATGCATCTCGGCCTCAAAGGGCCTTCCTCAGTGGTCACTATTACAACATAGTATAGACACACATTCAAACATACATATACAAGATCTTTAGTACACTTATATAAAGACCAGATGTTGTATCCTGAAATTATAAAAATAGAGGGGGGAGGGAAAAGAAACTCAAATTATTATTTCACATGTATGCCAAATCCTTATTAATTTCACAATTAATTATTTCAAACTAAAATTACCTTATATGTTTGTAATTGGGTTACTGGTATTAATGCTGGGCCATAGATATAACCATGTCCAATCCAATTATTCTAAATAAAAACCATAAAATGAAATAGTGAAATCATTATATTAATAATTTCAATTGTATATTTAAAGTAGTCCACTAGCCATGAAAAATTCAATTGACCAACAAACCTGGTAACTGAAGTTTCATGAGTCTGAATGTGTGTCACTCCATCAAGGTAAAGATTCTGTTATAGGCTGCTGTATTGGCTACCATATATAGTTATTCTGAGGTGATGCAGTCACCAGTTAGCATTGCACCATGCCAGTCAGGTGAGATTCAAGATGGGAGGGGTAGAGAGGAGAGAAAGACCAGGAACGTTGGGGGGGGGGGGAATAGGTCAGTACAAAAAAATATTTTATAGCAGATACATATGTTCATAAGCAGCAAGTCCAGTCCAAATCTTCATTCAGTCCAAAAGGAGCCCACGTCTGCAATTGATGAATCCAAAACAACTCTCTTCTCAGGAGCACTCTGCACATGTTCTGGTTGGCCGGCATTTCGCATGAGATGTGATTTGTATTGCATTGTTTTAACTGATTTAACTGTTTAATTGATTAATATATGTATTTCTTGAGCTGCGGTGGCTCAAGTGGTTAAGACGCTGAACTGCAGGCTGTGGAAGGTCAGTAGTTCAGCAGTTCAAGACCCGGGTGCCGCAAGACGGAGTGAGCTCCCGTCTCTAGTTCCAGCTCCTGCCAACCTAGCAGTTCGAAAGCAAGACATTGCAAGTAGATAAATAGGTACCACTTCGGTGGGAAGGAAACAGCGTTCCATGCACCTTGGTGTTTAGTCATGCCGGCCACATGACCATGGAAATATCTTCGGACAGCGCTGGCTCTTCGGCTTTGAAACGGAGATGAGCACCGCAACCCTAGAGTCGGATTCGACTGGCTTTCGAGCAAGGGAGCCTTTACTTTATGTATTTCTTGAATGTTGTACACCACTCTGAGTCCCTTGGGAGAGGGTGGTTTGTAAGTATAACAACAGCAACAATAACACAGCTTGTGCTTGGAGACAAAGAGGACAGAATTGGATGGTTTCAGGTGCCATGGAAGTCCCACACCATTGGTCTGAATTGCCTGCTGCAGCTGGCCCTCATGCTAGCAGCTTGGGTTGGGGGGGTCAGAACTTCTGGGAACTGCCAGTTCTGATTACAGTTACCACTACAAGTTCAACAAAAGCAAAACTTGACCTGTGTCAATTAAAATGTATACATATTACAGAGCTCCCAGTTGTATAGTGTGCTTAGGACACATATAAATTGTTTTTATCTATTTGTTGTGACTCACCCTGAGCCTGCTTGTGGGGGAGGGCAGGATAGAAATCTCATAAAATAAAATAAATAAAATAAACATAAAGCATAGTACCAACAGTGCATAGCTACCTTTTGCACAAGCACTGCTAAGGTCCTGAGCCTTTCTGTCAGTCACCAGTGCCAGGTATGCCTACTAGGTGTGTGTGTAGAGCTGCTACTATCTAATCAGGACCGATGGAATGCTGGAGGAGCCAGATGGCAGGAGAGACTGGAGGGGAAAAATGCACAAAACTGGCTGAGTTCAGACTGGCAATTTGCCCCGATATAGCAACCTTTCAGCCACATTTGAGAAGCAGATTAAAGGGGGTGTTCACACAGGAACATCTGCCTGGTGTTCTGCACCCGTCGGTAACCTGCGCTGTTCCGCTTTGCTCCTGGGATGAAAACATACCTCTTTAAAGTGGTAGCAAATCCCAGAGAGCACATTTATTCTACGGCATTCCACTTTCCGGCCGTGTGAACGCTTGGTGGATAAGCCGGGAGCAAGACACATTGGGGCAGATGGCAGCAGTGGTTTGATTGGCTGTGCTCTGCTCTACTGCCCAATGCGGTGCCAGCACAATGGGATCCACCCCCCATTGACCGGATGCACTTGTGCACATGGGCGTTAATGCACACATCGCCAATTTACCAGGGGAAAGATGCTGACAGTGGCACCTCCACACCAGCCGTCTGAATGCTCCTGCGTGCCTCCTCCCAGTATACAGCCACACCAGTCGGCCCCATGTGACCGGGAAACCCTGGAACAAACTTTTTTGCCGTGACTGGCTCCTGCAGCAAATTGCCAGTCTGAACTCAGCCACTGTCAGTTTGAGTGAGACCTTTGTGCCTGCAGAGGGTTAGGCTGGGAGGAGGGGGTGATCTTGCTCAGGAGTCTATACAGGTTTCAGAGCCTGACTCTGAGGGAAAACAGGCTACTTTAATGAATGCTTTAGGAGAGGGCTGTACCTATCTCAGTGCCTACCTTCTGGGGAAAACTGGATAAAGATTTGGAGTTTCTAGGCATGGGGGGGGCGTTTCCTGCCTCCCCCTCCATGCTGTTCTCCCAAATCAGAAAAGTCCCATAAGGGAGTTATTTGCTCTTCTTTGGACCTGCACATACAGGGTGATTTCCCACTACAGCTGCTTCCGGGTTGCGCCGCTGTTCGCCCGATACTATTTGTCAATTTCACACCCGAAGCCGCGGGGCTGCATTTTGACCCGCGGCTTCGCCCGATTTCCTCCGCAGTTTCGTAATCCTCAAAAAACAGGATTAGGAAACTGTGGGGGAAATCGGGCGAAGCCGCAGGTCAAAATGCAGCCCCGTGGCTTCGGGTGTGAAATTGACGAATTTTATCGGGGCAAACGGCGGTGCAACCCCCGAGGCAGCTGTAGTGGGAAATCACCTACAGTATGCTGTGCACATATTCAGACTTGGCTCATTAAAAAAAATCTCGTGTCAAGTGGCCCCTAGAATACAGAATTAGCACTGTAGAGATTCACACTAGAATGAGCATGGTATGGAAAAAGGAAACAGAAGAAAACTTCCCAGTCTTGCTAAATATAGCAGTGCTCTCACACACTAGCAAAAACAGCAGATCAATTTCACTCTTCCACATGCTCGTTATAAAGGAGTTATGCCATTAAAATAAAAAAGAAGAAACAGACATGATAATTTAAAACTTCATGGTTTCATAGATGAATGCACATCCCTAAACTCAATAATCTGCACAAAATCTCTGCAAACTACCATCTCCAAACTGCTAGCGAGGTGATGTCAAAGCCAAAGAGCTGTTTGTCATAAAGTCCCCAGAGTCTTCATCATGGCTGAGGTGAGATTGGGACCCAGGACTGCTGCTTGCTGGGATGCCAGCAGTGAAGGTTGTTGTTGCAGGCAGTTAAGACAAGTGTTGGGGATATCATGTGTGAGTTTGGAATGAGTAACACACTTGGAGGGGGTGACTTCTAGAGTTATGAATTCCAGGCAAAGGGAGGTTGAACAGTTTTCTACAAAGGGGGGGGGAGTATGAGATAAAACACACTGCTCTTCGTAAAACATGATTCATGTGCTGCTCAAGTATAATACAGCCTAGTCCAAACCTTGCTTTGCCTCCTCCTGCCTCCTGCCAGGTGAGCTAGGTACCTCCCTTCTCCCCATCTTCGTCTTCATCTCAGCAACAGCTATTAAAAAGAAGCTGCCATCCTTATCACTCCACTTAACAGACTCAAGTCCAATTTAATGAATGATCATTAACCAGGGACATTTCAGATGAGAAAATTGTTTCAGGAATGAGCAACTAAATCCTAACGCTTAGACAACGTAACTCATTTCTAATTAAATTCACAGTAAATTATAGCAATGTTATTTATTTTTAATGAGAAATAAAACTGAGGAGAAATTGGAGCCTGGAAAAAAATAGTAGAGAGGAAGAGAGAGGTGGAAGATTCTGCACGACAAGACAAGGCCCAGCTCTCACGCCAGACTTAGTAAAATACGCAAGACAACATCTTTTCTAGGATGCAGGAAAAATCAGGGGTTTATCGTCTTGGCGGGAGGTAATAAGGAAACAAAATTCCCCAGTCAAAGTAATCAAACAGACAACAGAAAGAATCACTGACACAGTTCTAAGTCCGCTACTAAACTGCTCAAGGCAGCAACTCAGCTCCGTGGCAGAATAAGTTGCAAATATCTCATCATATCTAGCGCTGCACTGACCTCCTTACCCACCCTTGTCATGTTGGGTGGCCAACTCTGGATTGAGAAATCCCTGGGGCTTTGGGAGTGGAGCGTAGGGAGGGTGGGCATCAGGAATGGAAGCACCCAGAGTCCACCCTCCAAGGCCGTCATTTTTCCAGGGGAACTGAACTCTGTCGTCTAGGGACCAGGCTTCGCAAGCAAGGGCCTCAAGTTTTAAGCAGGGTGATGCAGGTGGAGATGGATGGTCCAAGTCAATTAGGGCTTTAAAGGTTAAAAAAATATATGGCGCTTTGTATTGGACCTAAAGGCAAACTGGAAGCTGGGCTAAATGGCATTGCACTGGCTGACTATGCTCACAATCAGCATGTCCCAGGGAGGTCCCTGGAGGCCACACTTTGTACCAACTGCAATTTCCAAATGGTCTTCAAGGGCAATCCTGTGTATAATCTGTTAGTCAAATCTGGATATTACTAAGGCATTTGTGACTTTAGCAAATCTGGCTTATTCCAAGAACTGGTGCAGCTGGTAAAATGTTGTTCAGCAAAAGTGTGAGTTATTTCACAGCTATGTCTTTGTTTTAATTGGATTCCAAAGATAGACATCTATATACACGACCTACTGATGACTAATTTCAGCTGTCTTCAGCATGGGACTCACAGCAGGAAAGAGCTGACAGGGTTGGCTGCTGTCTGTTAGGGTCCAAGAAGGGGAAAGGGCAGGATCCTCCTCAGACTGTTTGATCACTGTTGATGCCTGATGCAGCCCATATGGCTCAGGACAGATGGAGGACAAAGGCTGCTGGGATGATCACAAAATGAATGCAGAGAAGTGATGGACACATGGGAAGGTGCTAAACAAATTGATTGGAGACTGGTTGAGCCAGTCAGAATCAGTGGTCTATCCCAAGAAATTGAGCCTGATGGGTGAGGAATCTTAGCTGTGTCTCTCTGGCAGCTAGCTCTATGCAGGCGTCAACCAAGGACCAGAGGAACGGGAAGTACGCGCTGTTGCACAGTGGTATTGTCTTTCTCTGAAGTCTTTTTTGCCCTGGCATATGTGGCTGGTATCAGAGCAGATGGAGGATTCCAAAGGCCCCATGATGTGATGATTATTTTCTTTCTTGGTGTGGACCTTGTTGGGTATATGGGTAGAGGAATGCTCTGTAGGGCATGTGTGGGTTCTAGTTCTGATTCTCCTGTTTTGCTGCTGCTCAGTTTGTTGATTGCTGAAAAGTGAGGTTGGGCTTCTTCCCATTTCCCCCCTTGGGGCAATTCAAGCCACTCATTCTCATGTGAGTTTTCTTCCCTGTAAGCTATTGGCTAGAAGGCAGGGTTGCCTTCTGTGAACACGCAATCGCAGGCTCTCTTACTGCTGTCCTAGTGCCTGTGACCCCTCTACCCCTCCTTGGCTTGCCCAGCATTTACTCCACATGGCCTTCTCCTTCCCCCCAGCTGAACCTCATAGTGGCCAAGGGCCTTCACGCCACCAGGCGGGCTGCAATCTGCCCAGAACGGACTGGAACACCCATGCTTATGCTCCTATATGTACATTTATCAAAAAGGAAAGTTTTTGTAAGGGCTACAAGTCCCATAAGCATGTGATGGTGATAGGTTTTATGTTACCAGCCTTTTATATGGTCTATTTGTTTCATGGATAATTTTTATGTTATCTCCAATGGCTTGTTTGTTATATTATTTTAACTGTAAACCACCTCAAGCAGGACTCTGAAGAGGCGGCAAAGATATATTGCAGACTTAGTCGGAAGAAAGAGACTGACACAGGTAAATGGATTACATTAGGGCAGCTTTATTTAATGTGCATAACATTATAACTGTAACTGGCAAGGGCCGCCAAACTGGCAGAGGATCCCTTTATCCTTCTCCAGCCTCAACAAGGGTGAATCACCATAGCCCCGGCGCAGGCTAACCATAACACGGCCTTTGCCGGCAGCAAAAATGTCTGCATCTTGCCTTGAACCCATCTTCAGCCACAAAGCATGAAGCTAGGCCCAATAAGGGGTCTGTCTCATGGTGTTCCCCTGAACAGAACAAAACAGGCCGGATTGCTGCTAACCTATTTAATGATGCCACCCGAAGCCAATTCCCCATCCCAAAAACACATTCCTGTCTGAGCCAATTGGAAGGAAGGTGAACAAATTCCTACCCGGCCCCTCAAAGGCGACCAGCATCAAGTCCACATTGTCTAGGGAGGGCGGGTGGGAGGTGGCATGATGCTTAAATTCAGAAAGCTGCTCTCCTCCAGATACCCGTGTGGGCGGGAAACTCTGCCAACAGTCTCTCAAGCCTGCAAAGTGGTCCCTCTGCATCTTGCCTTGAAGCCATCTTCAGCTGCAGAGCATGAAGCTAGGCCCAATTCAAAGTGCCTGACGGGCCGCCCACAGTCCCCATCCGAGGGCCATCCCAAGGCATGGCTCGTGTGTGGTGTGCCAACCCCCCTGCAAAGGGAGGGGTCTGTCGCATGGTGTTCCTCTAAACAGAACAGAAACAGGCCAGATTTCCGCCACAGAAAAGGGTCACACCTCTGCTTTGGCCCTTGACCCCACACATCGGCCGACAATCTGCCGCAGCCCTTGCCTCAAATCTTCCAAAAAGATTCTGTTGCCCAAGTCAGATAGGTGAACACCATCTTTGCGGTAAAGATGGGCACACTCCCTGACTATGCCAGGATGGGTGATAACAAAATCCTTGCCCCTCAGCATGGCATTCAAAAGCTCCCAATTTGCTTTTTTGCACACCCGTTCGATTATGTGTGGGTCACATGCCCACTTCCAAACATGTCTTGGCAAGATCGCCGACCACACCAGCTGGACAGAAGGCCACCTGCTTACAATTTCTTGCATATCACCCTGTGCCTGCAGGATGAGAGCTTTTCCTTTGACCATGCCAAGATCGTTGCCCCCCAGATGAATCACCACAATATCGGGAGGCCAGCCCAGTGTAGGTCCCGTCATCCCAGCCACTCTGCTATGGTGCAATCGCTGAGGCCAAACTGATAACCCTACAGGATCTTGATGCGAAGTGCCCCACGATGAGCACCTGAAGCCTCCTCTCTGGATCTAAGGAACCTAGAACACAATAACAGAAATGTAAACCAGGGACCTCCCTTAGGAGTTCAACAAAGGCTGGACATAGCCTTTATAAGCTGAGGACCACCAATGCCCCACCTTCTGAATGGCCTTGCCAGAGTACCCCATGGCTGCAGCCATGGACGCGGCCCCTATCCGAAAGGAATGAGTACCGAAATGGACTCCCAACAAGCCCAGCTTGTGCAGTGCTCTTGTGGTGACTGTTCAAAATTGGTACTTCGTCAAGGGTGCCTTATCCTGGTGCTGAAACAGAACCTCTTCCTCTCTACCCCACTGCTGGATATAAAGGCGCAGGGCCTTCACCAGGCAAAGATCAGCCTGAGAACAAACCCCCAGGACCACCTCCTTCACTTTTCCCTTCTGGTCTGTCTTAGACTGCCGGATCCAAACGGAAACCATACCCTGACCAAAGGAAAGATCCCCCATTTGGAGAGCGCGTTTCATTGGACTGAGCTTAGACTGCTGAACCAGCTTGCTGAGATGCAGGGCCCTGAAGAAGGTAGTCAAGGGAGCAGCATGAAACAAAAGGCATTCAAACTCAGATTCACAAACCTGAGCCCAGGTCCTATGAAGGCCTTTAAGAATGCTGGGGGAGAAAGGCTGTCATCTGTCCTTATGGGAGCAAGCCTTCCTGGTCCAACCCTCGAGCATTTTCCAGAGCCAAAAATCGGCTGTGAACTCAGGAAAAACCCTTGCTTTGCTATGAAAGGCAATACTGGCCAACTGGGACCTGATAGTTTTTACTGCCGGACCCTTACTTTTTGACATGACCAAAAATTGTAGCAGATGATCGACGGGCACCGGCCAAATATCCTGAAGCCCTACCTGTCCCCTAAATGTGAGAAACTGCTGTACCATGTGGCCATAAGCTTTTTGGGTGCTGGGTGCTAATGCCAGCTCGATGGCCAGCTTCAACTCACTAATTGACCAAAGGTCCTGAGGCATCCTGGTTGGATGAAGATCTGCCTCCAGGGCGAGTTGGAGAAACCTCTCCATCTGGTGTGGGGGGTGCCAACAGCCCCACCTAGTGGATCCTGGCCCATCTACACAGCCATGTGGTGAGGGCTTCCCGAACCATCTTGCTCACTGCTTGCTGCAAGTTCACCACAGGCCCCTGTGGGGGCTCCTTGTCCTCGTGGAATGCCCTGTCTTCCTCCTCCCCTAGCACTTCCGGGACTTCATGTCCACAGTTCTCGCACACATTGTGCTGAATGACGCAGGCGGCTATGACGTTATTGACGTTCTCCTCCTGTAGTGGCAGCTGGAGTAGCAGACACTGCCACTGTGCCTTCAGATGCTGAAAGGCATGCTCCATAACATTTCGCACCCAGCTGTGCACCTTATTGAAGTGTGCCTGCTGTGGGTTCAGGTGCCCTTTGTAGGGTGAAATGAGCCAGCATTGCAGGGGCTATGCAGCATCAGCGAGAATGAGTGGTGGCACCTTGACTCCCTCAATTGTGTGGGTGGGGTTCCCTGTCACGAACTGTCCCACATCCATTGCATCGATGATGTTGGTGCAGAGCAGGACATGAGCTTCATGGCTCCTCCCGCTGAGCCCGACAACGATGTCCACAAAGCAGCCCACGTGGTCAACAGTGCCCTGCAGGAGGATGGAGCAGTAGTGCTTGCGGTTCATGTAGTCTTCCGCTTGTATGCGGATGTGGCATACGTCCATTGCAGCAACGCACTGAGGGAAGCCCCCGGCAACAAAGGCTCTCATCACCTGAGGATGACACACAGGCAGGTACTCATGAGGCACCCATTCAGGGGCTGGCAGTATATCACACGACAGGTGTGGCATTCTGTGGACCTCTCAGGCCCCATTACGGTGGCCTCCCATACCACCATCTCCCCTGCATGCACTCCCACCATTCCCCCCAGGCCACGGTCTGGGCCATCGTCTGCTGTCCTCACCCTGTCTGGGTTCCAGAGGTATACCACTCTATGGAGGAGCTCCAGAGTGATAGCCCGCATGACCTCCGCAACGATGCCAGTCACGGTGGAGCGTGCTAGACCAAGCTGCTGACCTATGTTCCTATAGAACATGGTGTTGGCCATCCACCACATGGCCATGGCAACACACTGCTCCACTGACACAGGAACACAAATGTCCATTCGCTCTCACTGGAGTCTATCCTGGAGGCCGTCCACCAGCCAGGTGAATGTTGCCCTGTGGAGACAGCATCATCACAGCCACGTGCTCAGCATATGGTGGTCGTGAGGGCCTACTTGCCCAACCCCCTTTCCTCTGGCTTGTGGTGACTGTGATGCCAAGGTTCTCCCAGGCATTGTCTACAGCAATGCAGCCATGCATGTGTCCCCACTGTGGACAGAGCTGGGAAGGGGTGTGTTCTAACCTTGGCCAGGGCTCATACCTGTGGAGGTGGGGTGGTCCGATCACAGCACCACCCCTATCTGTCAGCAGGATGGATGGGGGTTTCAGGCCTTGATGGAATGTCACTGCCCCAGCTGCCGGATTGGTCTCCATGTGCCCTCGCCTACCCATCCTTCTGCTGTATGGGGGCCATAGCACTCCCACACTGCCACTTGTCTGATTGGGAAGGGGCTGCTTGTGATCACCGCATGTGTGATTGTGCCATGCCTCTTCTTCCCCCCTCCCTTGCCATGCTTTATCAGCTACGTGTGTTTGGCAGCTGACAGCCTGAGCTTGGAGCCTTGGGCGACTGTCTGATTGCGCTACCATGCTTCATTTTGCCCTGGAGCAAAGAGCCTCGCTCCCCCCCCCAGATTATCTCGCACGTGTGACCACAGCCAAAGCTTTGTAAATAGCCTATCATTGGGAGTGGAGTGTGTTGGGGTGTGGCCATTGCAGGCAATATAACCGAGCGGAGGCTCTGGTCTACAGTCTTGTTCTGGCTGAGCTCACTGAATAAAGCAGAGCTGATCACTGGACTGAGAGTCTGTTCACCCAGGAAACCCCCACTATTGAACAGCCTCCAAAGCAAGGGTAATGTTGGAGGCTAATTCCCGAGACCTGAAAAAGCCCCCAAGAGGGGGATGATGGGACATGGCTGAAATTTGCTGATGCAGTTTATTTACTTATCCCTTTTAGTGGGGACACGTATATGCTGACTTCCCAGACAACAACTCAAGGGGGCTCAAAAGGTAAAAAAAGCAAAATCATAAAAAATAAGAATTGTTAGCAGTAAAGCCAGCCATGAAAACAATTCAGGGTCTGGGCTTGGGAGAAGAATCCTGAGTGGTATCCGGGACAGTACAGGAGGAGGTGGTCTTTTAAACTCCCCAGCAGGCCTAAGCCTCAAGGTTGAGATGTCCCTTAAGTGGGGGGAATTGAATTGTGCCTTGAAACAAAAGAGCAGCTGATGTAGATCTTTCAGCACAGGGGTGAAATGATCCCTGTATCCAGCCCTCATCTATAGCCTGGCTATTGCATTTTGGAACAAATGGGTTTTCTGGACAGTTTTCGAAGGTAGACTAGTGTAGAGAGTAATTTACCCTGGAGGTTAACAGAGCATGGATCACCATGGCCAGATTAAAAATTCAGGTGGGTCTCCATGTTGATCTGTAATGGAAGAACAAAGTTTGAGTCTATTGGCACCTTTAAGACCAACAAAGATTTATTCAAAGTTTAAGCTTTCATTTGCAAAGCACACTTTTCATACTAATGGAATAAAATCTCTGCAAGGCTTACTTACAAGAAAAAAGAGGGTGGGAGGCAGCCATTAGGAAGGGCCACTTAGAGCCAAGATGCATCTGCAGAGCTGAAACTAGATCAGGGGGCTGCCAGGAAATTAGTACATAAATGTGACTGTTAACAAAGAGATGTAAGAATGAAGCTGGAGTCCAGCATAGAGTCAAGATGAGGTTCTTCGAGGAATGGCCCTAGCTGCCACTTCAGCCCAAACTAATATAATTTGCTATGTGCCAAGGAGGAGATTTGAACCTCTAACTATAGGCCAGGATCCAGCACCACCCCCAAGCTAGGAATCTGTACCTTCGAGGAAGGGAGTGCGACCCCCTCCAGGACAGGGTGGTTCCTCAATCCTTGAGCAGCTTTGCCATCGACCAACTGTACCTCGGTTTTGATTGAGCTGTAGTTTTTTTGGCTCTCATCCCCCCCACTGCCTTCTTCAGGCACCTGTTCAGACCTTCTGTAGATAGGGTTGCCAGATCCATTTTGCCTGCCGGCAGGGGATGAAAGGAACATTCCCAGAGTGGGAAGTGATGTCACCTTCCCCATTCCCCTGAAACAGTGACATTGCACACAATTTATTTATTTATTTATTATGAGATTTATACCCCGCCCTCCCCACGAAGCAGGCTCAGGGTGGCTTCCAGTCAATATAAATATATACATAAAACACATTTAAAATGCACCAATTAATAACAGATTATAATTACAGCTATAAAACCATTCCAAATACAAAATATAAGTACAAAAATGCAGGTGGTGGTTAAAACCATTGGACCGATGTTTCACAATATCTGAAGAGCTGATGTTCCTTACTTGCCAGCTCCAATGGCCCCTGCTTGGTAATAGGTGCTAGATGTTCCTGATCAGGCAGCTGCTCAGTTGTAGCATTGCGGGCTGGGCGCTCCAACGGCGGCAGCCCCTATGTCAGGTAGTCCTGCCATGATGGATGGAGTAGGGTGGGAGGATGGGCTTTGTGTTGTGTTGTGTTGTATAGGGCGGGAGGATGGGATCGTGGGGTGTTGATTTATGTACCTGGAGTGTTCGAATGGAATGTGACCGGGCCAGGCTATGCAGGCTCTATCTCGGGTAGACTTAACACGCTGACCTTGGAGGAGACAGGCTGTGAGCTTCCTATCGCTTTCAAAGCTTCAGCTTGGCTGGGAATAATGGGGGCGGTGGGAACTTCATTAATTATTATAGTCTTCAGTTCCCGCTCGCATACTATGCGCTCATTGGTGGAAGGGGGGGTCCCCATTCACCCCCTTTCTGGTATAACTGCTTGCTTTGTGTAACCACGTTATTCTGAACAATGTATCTGTTCCAGTAACCTACTATTGCAGCTTATAAAATAAAATACTATTCTTGCTTCAATGATCAAGACCTGGTGTTTGGCTGACTAAGCTAGGGACTCTGACAGTTTGTTCAGAATCCTTCATTTTCGGGACTGGTCAGAAACCCGCGGCTCCAACATGAGTGGCGGCGAGGAAGACACTCTCCCGATCGAAGATGAGAAGAAGGAGGACAAGAAACCTCCTGTGAAAGCAGTACCCACGGAAGCCCCTGACACATATGTGCCGGTGACACGGGGGCAGGAGTACGACTTTGGAGGCCCCTACGGAGATCCGTATGGAGCGGCCTACGGAGGGGTAACCACCCGGCCCAAACAAAAATGGGACTGGGTGAAGCCCCTGGCCGAAACCCATGAGACGTGGTTTACGACTCCGCGAGCTTCGGTGCGAGTGAGTCACCCGGAGAGGTCAGTCCGTAGACTGACCACGGCTGAGGGGCTGGAAGATACCGGCCGAGACGCCAAAGACCTGGGAGGTGCCGTGGTGAGACGGAGGTGGAGTGGTGAGCCGAGCCAAGACCGCCTGGTTCGCCTCCTAGATGAATCCCTCGCCCGCATCCCCCAGATGATCGCGGAGGGCATCCGGGAGGAGCGAGAGCGGCAACGGCGGGAGGAACCACCCGATCAACCCCCTCGAGACCAGCGGCAGGCGCCGGCCCCGGACCAACAGAATGTGCCGATCCAGGCCCCCGATCAACCTGCGGGGCCGGGACCGCAGGGGCCGCCGGGGCAGCCACCCCCCCGACCATGGGGGTTCCTGCCACCAAAACCAGCGGAACTCCTCGATGCGGACTTTGATGGGAACCCTGAGAAGTTTCCCTTCTTTCTGGTGAGGGCCGAAAGATTCATCGAAACCTGGGGCCACCTGTTCCAGCGTGAAGACCGAATGGTGGATGTTATAGCCTCGCACCTGAAGGATGCAGCGGCCGACTGGTATGTGGGACTCCACCAGGCTGACGGGCGTGAGCTGAGGGAAATCGACTCTTTCATGTGGGCCATGAAGGAGCAGTTTGAAGATGTAAACGCAAGCAAGACGGCTAGGGCGGCCATACGTGCCCTCAAGCAAGGCGCCAAGTCGGTGAGAGATTACACGGCTGAATTTCGCAGGTGCGCGACCAAGGTCCGGGGATGGCAAGACGGGGTCCTGGCAGACCACTACAAACTGGGACTCAACGCGGAGATTCGCCATTCAGTCACCAAAACCCAAGACCCAGATACGTTGACGGGCTGGATACAAGCTGCCATCACCATGGAAAACCGCTTGAAGACCATTAAACTGGATGATGCAGCAGCGATGAATAAAGGGGGCCAGTCGGGCCCTACGCCGGCTCCGCGAGGAAAGAACCCACCACCGAACCCGAAACCCAAGGACGGCACGAGAGAGCTTAGGATGAAGCAAGGTCTCTGCCTGAAGTGCGGGGAAGGGGGCCACTTTGCTGCGAGCTGTCCAGGCTCCCCCGCACCGACGGGGGCCACCAAGGGAGTCAAGAAGAAGTTTGACACTTCCACCCCAAAGCCGGTGGCGAAACCGAGAGGTGCGAGGGCCTTGCAAGCCAAGCCTCTAAGTGAGGCATCGGATTCGTCGGATGGCGAGGCCGTGCAGCTGGGAAACGACACGGACCTGCTGTAAATAGCGCTGAACAGCAGGTCCCGGACTCTCAAGCGCAGATCCCGGTGAGCAGACCCCTCTCTCTTTTCTTCCTCACAGTGACTTTGATGGACCCGGGTCTACTGACCCATGTGAGAGTACGAGCTCTCATTGACTCTGGGTGTGGGAGAGACCTCATCAACCCCACACTGGTAACGGGACTGGGGGCGAAGGTAGTTAAATTGACCGATCCCCTGATTTTTACGCAAATGGATGGCTCTACGATGAAAGAGCCTTGCAAATATGAGACTGTTCCCTTACGAGTGGGGATTGGGCACCACTGGGAAGAGAGGCCCTTCGTCGTTACCCCCTCTGCCCGGTTCCCCCTAGTACTCGGGAGCGCGTGGTTCTTCGATCATGATCCACACGTCCTATGGGGGAGGGGAAAGTAAATTTCATTGCCAAGAAATGACAGTCCCACCTGTGGAAACAGGAGTGGGGCGCCCGGTGTGGGGGGAGTCGGCTGTGATGGCAGGGGTAGCTGAAGCAGAACTAGAGGCGATTCCACCTGAGTACCGCGATTTGGCTTCCGTCTTTGGGGAAGAGGAAGCCGATGAACTACCCCCCCATAGGAACTCTGACTGTGCTATTGAAATTTTGCCAAATCAAAAGTTACCGAAAGGGAAGTTATATTCCATGAGCCCCTCGGAAAAGGTAGAATTGAGGAAATTTATTGACAAGAACTTAAGCAGGGGATTTATCAGACCTGCCTCATCCCCGTTCGCAGCTCCCGTTCTTTTCCGGAAAAAGAAGGATGGGGGGTTGCGGTTGTGCACTGATTATCGAGGTTTGAATGCAGTTTCCAACACGAATGCTTATCCCATGCCTCTGATCAAAGACTTGTTGGCTGCGGTGGCTGGGGGGAAGGTATTCTCGAAGCTAGATCTCAGGGATGCCTACTTCAGGGTGCGAATAAGGGAGGGGGATGAATTCAAAACGGTGTTTAATACCCCGCTGGGTCAATTTGAATACCTAGTCATGCCGTTCGGTCTTCAGGGAGCGCTGGGAGTCTTCATGAACTTAATCAATGAGGTACTCCACAAGTATTTATTCAAGGGGGTCCTTGTTTACCTTGATGACATACTTCTGTATTCCCCTGACCTGAAATCGCATGTAAAATTGGTGCGAGAAGTCCTACAGACGTTGCACAAGCATAAGCTGTTTGCTAAGCTGTCTAAATGTGAATTTCACAAATCAGAGATCCCTTTCCTGGGCTACCGCATATTGCAAAGGGGGATTGAGATGGACCCTGATAAAATAAAAGATGTGGTGGGGTGGGAGCCACCCAAGACCCGGAGGCAACTCCAGGGGTTCCTCGGATTCGCGAACTTTTACAGGTCATTTCTTTCGAACTTTGCTCAAGTGGCTCTCCCCCTAACCGACCTGCTTAAAACGAAAGGGAAATCACCGGACTGTACCCGACCCGGAGCAAAATTAGACTGGTCTCCGGAATGCCAACGGGCGTTTGACCGATTAAAAGCCCTTTTTACGTCGGAACCGGTGTTGGCTCATCCAAATGAACTCAAGAAATTCATTGTGCAAGTAGACGCCTCTGACGTTGCTATGGGAGGGGCGATCCTCCAAGAGGGGGACGATGGTAAACTGCACCCCCTTGCCTATGTTTCCAGAAAGTTTAATGATACTGAACGGAATTGGTCGGTGTGGGAGAAAGAAGCGGGATCGATCCGCTTAGCGTTGGCGACCTGGTGCCATTGGCTTGAGGGGGCGCGGGTTCCTTTCGAGGTGTGGACTGATCACAAAAACCTCGAGCTTCTCCGCTCCCCTCGTTCCTTAAACGCCAAACAGCTACGTTGGGCTGATTTCTTCTCCAAGTTCAACTTCACTCTGCACCACTTCCCGGGGAAATCTAACTTGCTTGCTGACGCACTATCACGCCTCCCACAACACGACAGTAAGAGGGAGGAGATTCGTGACTCCGTTTTCACGCCTTCCCAGTTGGGAGGAGCGGTAACCACTCAGAAACAAGCCAAACGTTCTCCCCCTTCCCCGACCCCTCCCTTTAATGACTGGGTAGCGAAATTCTCTACAGCTATGTCTGACACTGATAGGGAGGAGGTAAAGGGGGAGGAAGGTGTTACTCCAGATGCACAGGGTTGCTGGTGGAAGAATGATAAATTGTTTGTTCCCAGCTCCCTTCGGGGGGAGGTGATGGGCTGGGTGCACGGCTCGAAATTGGCGGGACACACAGGGTTTGTAAAATCCCTCCAACTCTTACAGAGACAATTCTGGTGGCCGGGGCTCCGAAAAGACATTTTGTTATTCACCTCTGCTTGCCAAACGTGCTTGATGAGCAAGCCCCGACCCGGTAAACCCCCAGGAGCTCTACAACCCCTCCCCACGCCGGCTCGTCTGTGGGAAGTGATCTCTATGGACTTTATTATGGACTTGCCCCCCAGTGGGGGGAATACTGTCATATGGGTAATAGTGGATCTTTTTACTAAGCAAGCCCATTTCGTTCCGTTTGCCTCGATCCCCTCGGCCAAGAAATTAGCCTTGGCGTTCTTGCAACACGTAGTGAGGCTCCACACTTTACCAGCTAAAGTGATCTCGGATAGGGGGGTGCAATTCGTTTCTCATTTCTGGAGTGAGCTGATGTCACTGCTTGGGGTGGAGAGGGCGGTTAGCAGTGCGTACCACCCAGAAACTGATGGGCAGACTGAACGTGTGAACCAAACCCTTGAGCAGTACTTAAGGTGTTTTACGAACTTTCAACAGGACAATTGGCACTTCCTTTTGCCTTTAGCTGAGTTCTGTTACAATAATACTCAGCATTCTTCTACGGGTATGTCCCCTTTTAAGGCAGTCCATGGATACGACGCCCCGCCTTTGCCATTTTTGGGTTCTCCCGACCTCCCGGCGGGAGACGCTGGTGACTGGTGCAAAAAACTGCAAGCGGCGTGGTCGTCACTAGCCAAAACTTTGGAGGATGCCAAAGAGGCCTATAAGACCCAGGCTGACAAGAAACGCAACCTGTCCTGGGTCCCTAAGTGTGGGGAGTTTGCTTATTTGTCCACGCAGAATTTACGTGGTATTCAACCAAGCCGCAAACTCAGATGGAAGTTTGTTGGACCTTTTGAGATTGTACGAGTAATTAATAATGTAACTGTGGAACTTGCTTTGCCTAAGTCTCTAAAGTCTATTCATCCTGTCTTTCATGTAAGGCTTCTACGCCGAGCGCCTGAGGAGAACAAATTGAGACCGCGACAACCCACCATCCGCTGATGGTGGGGGGGGAACCTCACTATGAAGTTTCACAGATACTGGACTCTAAAATCTCTCGTAATTGCTTGTTTTATCTGGTTGAATGGATTGATTTCGGGCCTGAACAGAGGGAATGGGTGCGGGCGGAAAATGTTCTGGCCCCCAGGATGATCTGGGCTTTTCATAAGCTGTACCCCCACAAACCAAAGGGGTAGATTTATTTTCGAGAGGGCTGCATGTCAGGTAGTCCTGCCATGATGGATGGAGTAGGGTGGGAGGATGGGCTTTGTGTTGTGTTGTGTTGTGTTGTGTAGGGCGGGAGGATGGGATCGTGGGGTGTTGATTTATGCACCTGGAGTGTTCGAATGGAATGTGACCGGGCCAGGCTATGCAGGCTCTATCTCGGGTAGACTTAACATGCTGACCTTGGAGGAGACAGGCTGTGAGCTTCCTATTGCTTTCAAAGCTTCAGCTTGGCTGGGAATAATGGGGGCGGTGGGAACTTCATTAATTATTATAGTCTTCAGTTCCCGCTCGCATACTATGCGCTCATTGGTGGAAGGGGGGGTCCCCATTCACCCCCTTTCTGGTATAACTGCTTGCTTTGTGTAACCACGTTATTCTGAACAATGTATCTGTTCCAGTAACCTACTATTGCAGCTTATAAAATAAAATACTATTCTTGCTTCAATGATCAAGACCTGGTGTTTGGCTGACTAAGCTAGGGACTCCGACACCCTAATTGAATGCCTGGCAGAAGAGCTCCATCTTACAGGCCCTGCGGAACTGAGAGAGGTCCTGCAGGGCCCTGATCTCCTCCGGGAGCTCATTCCACCAGGTAGGGGCCGCCACCAAAAATGCCCCCGCTCTAGTGGCAGCTAGCCTGGCCTCCCGTGTGGCAGGGAGGGTCAGACGATTTTGCGACCCAGACCGTAGTGCTCTCTGGGGTATATACGGGGAAAGGCGGTCCCGTAGATATGTTGGACCCTGGCCATATAGGGCTTTAAAGGTGAGAACCAGCACTTTGAAGCGGACTCGGTATGCTATTGGCAGCCAGTGCAGTGACCTTAGCACAGGCCGGATGTGCTCCCTTCTAGCCCAGGCACAGGACCTCCGTCTTCGCCAGGTTCAACTTCAGCCGACTCAGTCTAAGCCACCCAGCCATGGCCTGCAATGCCCAGTCAAGGTCTTCTGGTCCGGAGTCCGACTGGCCGCCCAACATCAGATAGAGCTGGGTGTCATCAGAGTACTGGTGACATCCCAGCCCATACCTCCAGGCAATCTGGGCAAGGGGGCGCATATAGATGTTAAATAACATCGGGGACAGAACAGCCCCCTGGGGCACACCACATTCAAGTGGGTGCCTCCTTGACTGCTGATCCCCTAGCGCCACCCTTTGTCCCTGACCTTGGATAAAGGAGGTAAGCCACTGCAGGGCGAGCCCCCGACTTCCCACGTCGGCGAGGCAGTGGACTAGTAGCTGGTGGTCGACCATATCAAACGCGGCCGACAGATCTAACAGCAGCAGAACTGCCGAACAATGTGCCTGTGTCACCTGGAAGTGATGTCAGCAATGTTGGGGGCGATGCTCCAGATTTTGCGCAAAACTCTATGGTAAAATCAGCATCAAACCCAAAATCCAGAGCATCGGCAGCCTTGATGTCACTCGCATGCCGACATCACTTCTGGGTGATTCAGGCATGCTGTGTGCGACATCACTGTTTGGGGGGATTCCCTCCCACTTGTCAGGTGGCTACTGGTGGGCAGGAGCCCACAAAGTCAGGCCCCACTCCTGATGGCACCTGGTATTTTTGGCCACTGTGTGACAGAGTGTTGGATTGGATGGGCCATTGGCTTGATCCAACATTGGCTTCTTATGTTCTTACGTTCTTACAATCCCTTGCCCCCACCTGACAAATGTCAATCCTATCTTTAGACCACCCAACTTGGCTATTAAAGAGAAATAGAGCTGGCTGTTACTTCATTCCACTTATCTCCCACTGGTTTCATTTAGAATTTTAACAGCATGGGGGACAAGATGGGCCTCTGTGGGACCCCACACCATATATGCCATGGGATGAGCAGTAATCCCCCAGCAGAAGGACGCCAATGGTAGTGGAAATTGCCAAGAGCTTCTGAAAAACAGGACCCTGGGTTGACTACAATCTTCATACATAAGGGCAGAATTTCTTTTAGAGGTTATCAGGCCAGACATGTGGCAGACAAGGCCAGGAGGCAGACACCTTCCCATTCCCTCTGCACTTGCACTGACTGCCCACAGTTCTCTCATGTTCACAGGCATAATGTTTCCTAGGATTCAGCCATTCTTGTCATCCACAGGTCCAAAGGTTCCCTTTGTCTCCTTATGCCTGGAGGGACATTTGGCAGTGCTGCAGATATGTGTGTGTGGCAAGAGAGATCCAGACCCAGAACTTCATTCTGAATTATGCTCTCCCGGGCTGAGAAATGTCTTTGGGCCAGGGGAGGACAGCACAAGCGGTGGCTTGACAGAGAGCCTCCAGCACTTCCCGATCCATCACTGGGCTCAAGGTCAGTAGCCAGGGGAGCTGGGCGGTGAGAGGAGAGCCCTGGCAAGTTTGGCGGTTGTAAAAGATGAGGAAGCCCCCTTGGCCAAAGGGCAGGACCAGCCTTGGAACTGGATCTCTCTAGTCCCTCTTTGGCTTGCCTTACTGGCCCTTGCAAGCTCATTGGACAGACCAAAATGGAAGCCTAACCAGGGTCTGGGGTGCCGAGCACATTATCGGTAAGCAGCGGCAGATCACCCACCAGGCTCCTCTGGCAGATGGCATTGTGGGTGGTGAGCATTTCCTTCCATCCTCAAGGGAAGGGAGTCGTCCCCAGTGAAACACAGAACCTGCATTCACATGGTCCAGGGGATACACTGTCGCCACTGTGTGCCAGTGACAAATGCCACAAACAAGTGATTCTTGTGGAACTGAGCATCCCACAGCGTAGTATGTCCTCCCACTTTGCTCACTGTTGCACCCATAAAGGGAGAGCAGAATAACTGCTACAGCATCACTGGAACCTCCTTGCAGATGGACCTTCTGGCATTGGGGCAGGAGTACAACAGCAATCCTGGGGGGTTTGCAAGTGCTTATCCTAAAGGTTAAGGAAGATTGCTGCATCACTTTATCGCTTTCTGGCACTTTCTTCTGAACTCTGCCAATGAAATGCCTCTGGAAATACTCACATTTTTTTCAAACGCATTTGCAAACTGCCATTCTTGCCATGCCATTGCAAAGGCTTCTGGGGGATTGATAACTGTAGCCCAGTGACGTTTTCTGATGGCTGTATGATTTTTCTGGACTAGTATGAAATAAAAAACACCAGTGGAAGATGTTCTTGAGCCAATGAGCCTTTAAAGTGATTTCAGATTACTATTTCACTCCCCAGTTTCTGAGGGGGGGGGGACATTTCCCTGAAGTGAACTGACCCATAGTTTCTGCAAGGTTTGAATTACTCACACAATCAGTTCAACATGACTGTATGTCCCCATGGATACCGAGTGGGCACTCTGGGTTGGACCAAAAACAGTTATCCAAACTCAGGCAGAATAGTTCAAGAAAAGTAAGTAAAACGAAATTGCCCTCTGTTCTGAAGTCTGTCACCTAATCAGGTCTGTCCTTTTTACCCAAACTGGAGTTCTAAAAGGGCTTTTTAAATTCCATTTTGTGGTGAGGGCTGTCTCTTTGGCATCTCTTGGAGCCAAGGCTCAGGGGCCATTCATCCATCCGTAATGCTCCTCACCTTGATCATGCATTATATTCCAGGGGCTGAAATGCCAAGTATGATTTTGCATACCCCAGATGTTTGATGCTCAAGTGTGAAAAACTGCAGAGCGGGCAGGGAGCAGGAGGGTTTTTGCTCTGGACACAATTTCTCCTTTATCTACCAAAGGGTTTTTAATGCTATCCATCATTGCTGGGCCTGCCCAGGCAGCGCCACATCCCCCTCCTCTAATTGCTGCTCCAGATGAGAATGGATGGCTTTGGAACCGGCCCTGCAGAGCTCCACCAGTTGCAATTCCTAATGAGATTTGGCAAAACTCAGTGGGGCTTCCCGGCTGAAGATTTTTTGACAACTTTATTATTAACAGGGTGTAGGTAGAAGAACATCCTGGCTTTGCTCTGTGCCCTCAGCTGCCTCCCCTGCCTCATAATGGAACCTGCTGTTTGATCAATAGGGTGTCACTCTGCAGTTCCAGGTGTCATTTTGCCCAGCAAAGAGCCTATATTGACTGTCATTCACCAGACAATGGCCATGCAGGCCCATGCAAGGATTGGCTTCTCAGGAGCCAGAGAATTAATTTGCTGCCAAGTGTTAATTGTTGGTAATTATCTCACCTCTACATGCTATTTGCCCAGTAATTTAACGCGTACAAAGCAGAAGAGTGCAGTAAGACAGCTGCAATAGAGGATATGCTGAAAATTGGACAGAGTTTCTGACACAAGGAGACGTAAAAATCCAACTTGTCTTCCCACAAGAACTCTTGCAGAAATGGCTTGCTCCCCCTAACTAGAGCTGAAATATATCTCAGTGTATTTACAAGTTCAAAACTGAATGCCAACAACCGGGGAGGGGGGGAGGCAGCAACACCTGCCCCAGCAACAGCTACTGAATGAAGCAGACACGAAAAGGCAAAAATATGTCAGAAATTCTCAGACCATCTATTACATTGACAATATGGCTATTTCCTGCAATTTGCAGGAATAAAATGAATTGGGATTTCCAGAAATCACCGAAATCCCTGGTAAAAAAAGGTCTCAAAGTTAGGAGGTTACTTGTCAGAAAATGCCTTTGATGTTTCTCACTGAATCCATTGTTTTATGTTCCCTACCCCGCTTTGCGCTTGCGTAGCTATGCAGGCAGAAACGTGGGAGCTTCTTCCCTGCCGCTTTTCCTTATCACGGTGGCCTTGAATGTAGGCTTTGGACTATTCTTGTTTTGCTGAGAATTTTCCAGTCCTGGGAAGGCAAGGGGAGGGGGGAGTAGTCTCCCGCTCATGAAGTATTTCTCCCGCCGGGAGTTCCCGCGCGAGTGCTCAAGTTTTATTTGCTAGGCGCTTCATTGCATCACACTATAAGTTAGCTTGCTTTGCTTCGCCCCCCATTCCTGACAATGACCTCCTACTGTGGGTTTTAGCAAGATAATCCAATAAACCTTTCTTGGTGCAAGAATGACTGGATCTACTTGATTTCAAACCTGACAGAAATTGTCAGGAATCCACATTATTCCCCCCACCGTCAGTTTCCGCCGTCTACCACGATGAGCGGAGCTGGGAGGGGAGCCACGGGCGCAGTCCCGGTGACTACTACTTCGGGAGCCTCGGGCGCAGCTCCAGCGACTACTACTTCGGGAGCCATGGGCGCAGTTCCAGTGACTACTACTTCAGGAGCCACGGTCCCAGTCACTACCGTGGCAGCTCCAGTGGTCACTGTCCCGACCACCACTGTTGTTCCGGTGACTACAACTACAGTTTTGGCAGCACCAACACCACAATCAGCAGCCGGGTTGGTTACCCCGCCATCGATCGGCACAATGGGTGCTCCGTACACTCTCCCACTCTACAGCCCGGCCGGGCCAATACAGAGTCAAGGAGGAGCGGTTCCACGAACCTATGTGCCGGGAGCCCCAACACCATGGGATAAAGGGGTGACCTATCGCAGATCCCGCGATTGGACTAAGAACTTGCTGGATACTACCCAGACAACTTGGACTATGCCGGGAAGCCAGAGCCGGGACAGCCTTTTGGATCCCAGAGGTAGTTTCGGACTTCCCCAAGGGAGGTTGTCTCGAGGATCTCCCAGAACTGGGTCCGGTTCAGATACCGATACCCGCATGGACTCTATTCAAGAGGATACCCGACGGCTGGTAAGGGACATGAGCAAACTAATGCAATCCCTACCACAGATGATGGACCAAGCAATTCGAGCTCACCCGCTGACGCAACCTAGACCAGGACCAGTCCCGGCACCACCGTTGCTACCGGGACGGCCGCCTCCTGCTCCCCCGGGCACGGGGCCGGGCCAACCAGCACCACCGGGTCCAGGGCCGGGCCAACCAGTTCCCCCGGGGCCAGGGCCGGGCCAGCCAGCACCAGTCCCACCTCCACTGGTCGTCCCAGCACCAGGACCTGGGCCAGGGCAACCAGGACCTATCCAGCCACCAGCTTTACCTCCGCCTCAACTCCCTGCTCCAGCACCCCCATGCAGCCAGTTCCAGTACCGGTCATGGCGCCGGCTCCCCCAGTAATCCGCCCCAAGGACATGCTTGAGATCACATTTGATGGAGATCCAGAGACTGTGTCATTTTTCATATTGCAAGTGGGGAAATTTGTGCAAAGATGGGGCTATGTATTCCCAGACGAAGAGCAACAGGTGGAGTTTATCGCATCCAGGTTCCGGGGGAGTGCTACTAGTTGGTATGTAGCCCTTCATGATCTGGAGGCAGCGGAGTTGGGGAATGTAGATGACTTCATGTGGGCCTTGAGAAACCGTTTCGAGGACCCGGGGCGGCCCAAAAGCTGAAGCCTTCCTTCGCACGTTCAGACAAGGCAAACTCTCAGTGCGGGAGTATTCAAGGGAGTTTCAAAGGCACGCCGTGAAAATTCGCGACTGGACCGATGCAGTTTTGGCCCAACAATATCGAATGGGATTAGCCGTAGACGTCCGCAATAATGTCCTCAGCTCTCAGCAACCTCGCACCCTCCAGGGTTGGATGGAGGAAGCCGAAAAGGCGGAAAGTCGCTTACGTATGATGAAACTGGATCTATCTTTGGGTAACAACCGTCCAAGTCTTGCGGCAGGCCAAGCCAGACCCAAATCAACGTCCACCCCAAGTGGAATGAGAGATCAGCGTATGCGACAGGGCCTCTGCCTGCGGTGTGGGGAGAAGGGGCACTTCGCCGCATCCTGCCCGAAAGGGGATCCCAATAGAGCTCTACCACCAGAGGAGCCGAGAAGGTGGACAACCCCTACCCCAAGGAAAGGTACAGCGAAACCACGCAATACACGGGCTCTTTTTGCTAGCCCCAACCAAGCGGATGCCATGATGCTGGAGGAGGAGAGTGAGATGCAGGGAAACGAAATGGTCCTGTTTGTGAATGGCGCTACACAGCAGGACCCAGCACCTGAGGCGCCTAAACTGGTGAGCAATTACCCCTCTCTCTTCTTTGTGACTGTTCTGGTGATGAACCCAGCAATGATGACCCATATTCGGGTTCGAGCCCTCATTGACTCAGGGTGCGGGAGGGACCTGATAAACCCATCTATGGTTATGGGGTTGGAGGCAGCCGTGGTCCACTTGAAAGACCCAATAACTTTCACACAAATGGATGGGTCTCCAATGAAGGAACCATGCCGATTTGAGACTGTTCCTTTAAGACTAGGCATTGGTGATCACTGGGAGCTACGCTCGTTCGTAATAGCCCCGCAAGCCCAGTTTCCCTTAGTGTTGGGTAGCCCTTGGTTACATGGACATAATCCTTACATTCTATGGGAGGAAGGGAATGTACAATTTATCTCCCCGAAATGTACAGAACACCACTGGGACCCAGGGTGGGGAAATCCCCCATGCAATGAACCTCCACGAGCTTGTTTAGCCACGGAGGACCTTAACCGCATCCCTAAGGATTACCGGTATGTAACCAGGGTTTTTGAGGAGGAGGAAGCTGATGAACTACCCCCTCACCGTAACTCCGACTGTGCGATTGAAATTCTTCCGGGCCAGAAATTACCAAAAGGGAAAATTTACGCCATGAGTCCAAGTGAAAAGGAAGAACTACGTCGCTTTATTGATAAGAATCTGGCCCGTGGATTTATTAGACCAGCATCATCCCCTTTTGCAGCACCTGTATTGTTTTGTAAAAAGAAAGATGGGGGCTCAGACTCTGCACGGATTACCGGGGACTGAACGCAGTGTCTGCGACTAATGCCTACCCAATGCCCCTCATCAAAGACTTACTGGCAGAGGTGGCTAAGGGGAAAGTGTTTTCTAAACTGGATTTACGAGATGCCTATTTTCGGGTTCGTATCAGAGAGGGGGATGAATACAAGACTGCATTTAATACCCCGCTGGGGCAATTTGAATATCGGGTTATGCCCTTCGGTTTACAGGGGGCACCAGGGGTCTTCATGAACTTAATCAATGAAGTGTTACACCCCTATTTATTCAAGGGGGTGGTTGTTTATTTGGATGGCATCTTGGTCTATACCCCGGATCAAGAATCCCACACTACCCTTATGCGAAAAGTATTGGAAAAGCTATTAGAACACAAACTGTTTGTCAAACTGTCAAAATGTGAATTTCACCAGGAGTGCATTGACTTTTTGGGGTACCGCATATCCTCCGCGGGGTTGGAAATGGACCCAAAAAAGGTCCAGGATGTATTGATGTGGGAGCCCCCCAAAACCAGGCGACAGCTCCAAAGTTTCCTCGGTTTCGCCAATTTTTACTGTCAATTCCTGCCACACTTTGCCCAAGTAGCCCTTCCCCTCACAGAACTACTAAAGACCAAGGGGAGGGGATCTAAGGCTTCGGTGCCAGGGGCCCCTTTGAACTGGACCCCACAGTGTCAGGAAGCGTTTGAACAACTAAAACAGTTATTCACGTCTGAACCCATACTAGCACACCCCGATGAGACAAAAAAGTTTGTGGTCCAAGTGGACGCGTCGGATACCGCTATGGGTGGGGTGATTTTGCAAGAGAATGTTCAGGGGCAACTACAACCCCTTGCTTATGTATCAAAAAAATTCAATGATACAGAGAGATTTTGGCCCATTTGGGATAAAGAAGCTGCGTCTATACGTTTAGCATTGATCACCTGGAGACACTGGTTAGAGGGGTCCCAAGTACCTTTTGAAATCTGGACTGATCACAAAAATCTTGAGGTACTGCGAAAACCCCGGAATCTAAATGCAAAACAATTCCGGTGGGCTGAGTTTTTTTCCAAATTTCAATTCACCCTTCACCATTTCCCAGGTAAAGCCAATCATCTGGCAGACGCTCTCTCCCGCCTTCCCCAACACCTCTGTAAGAGGACTGAAATACGAGAGTCCATGTTCACCCCTGAACAATTGGTTGGTGCAGTTGTAACCCGTAAAACCAAACAAGCACAATTGAATCCCATCCAGGCATTAACCTGGGAAAAACAATTTGTCACTGACATCACCACACAAGAAACAAGTGAGTTACAAGCCAGGGAGGATGTGAAATGTGGTCCGAACGGCTGCTGGTACAGGGGAAATAAAATTTTTGTCCCTGAAGCTACCCGATCCCAAATGTTGCAGACAGTCCATGACTCAAAATCTGCGGGGCACTTCGGATATGTAAAATTCTTACGACTACTGCAACGTGGCTTCTAGTGGCCCCGAATGAAACAGGATTTATCCCTCTATATACAATCCTGTCCAACGTGCAACCGTTGCAAAGCCAGACCGGGAAAACCTCCAGGTCTTTTACAGCCTCTACCCACCCCGAGCCGACCCTGGGAAGTAATCTCTATGGACTTTATCACAGATCTTCCCCCTCTAGACATATGACGGTCATTTGGGTGGTAGTGGATTTATTCTCTAAACAAGCTCACTTTATCCCATTCCCCAGTCTGCCAACAGCTAAAGTCTTGGCCAAAGCCTTCCTCCAACACATTGCCAGGCTACATACTTTACCACTCAAGATAATCTCCGACAGGGGGGTTCAATTTGTTTCCAAGTTGTGGTCAGAGTTAATGACTCTAATGGGTATTGAACGTGCTCTCAGTACTGCCTATCACCCTGAAACAGACGGGCAAACAGAGAGAGTAAACCAGACTTTAGAACAATACCTGAGATGTTTTTCTAACTATCAACAAGACAATTGGGTAGATTTATTGCCACTGGCGGAGTTTGCGTACAACAACTCATGGCACGCTTCAACGAAGATGTCACCCTTCAAAGCTGCCATGGGTTATGACAGCCCCCTCTTCCCTTCTTGAAGCCCGGTGGAACTGTGGGGAAAGCCTCAGCATGGTGTAAAACTTTCCGGGACTCTTGGCCCCTAATTATTGAGACGTTGAATGAGGCCAAGGCACAGTACAAAAAACAGGCAGACAAAAAGAGGGCAGGTGGCTGGAAACTGCAACCGGGAGACTCGGTCTATCTGTCAACCAAGAACCTAAGACTAGCGCAACAATCCCGGAAACTTGCTTGGAAATATATTGGTCCTTTCAAAGTGTTGAGATGTGTAAACCAAGTAACTGTACAACTAGATTTGCCTAAATCTCTTAAAGCAATACATCCAATTTTCCATTACAGCCTCCTCAAACCTGCGTTACCCCCGACTAAATGGCAAGCTGAGCTTCCGGCACCTCCCCCCTTTGATGGTTGACGATGAGGAGCACTACGAAATTGCTGACATTTTGGACTCTAAGATTCTCCGTGGACAACTCCTGTACCTTATTCAATGGGTACACTTTGGGCCCCAACACAGGGAGTGGGTGAAAGTATCTGATATCAATGCACCTGATCACCTGAAAGAATTTCACACTAGATACCCTAATAAACCTGGGGGCCCTCATTCTCTCCTTCCTGAGTGGTGGGTGGGTGGTATTTTGGGAAGGGCAGAATGTCAGAAAATGCCTTTGATGTTTCTCACTGAATCCATTGTTTTATGTTCCCTACCCCGCTTTGCGCTTGCGTAGCTATGCAGGCAGAAACGTGGGAGCTTCTTCCCTGCCGCTTTTCCTTATCACGGTGGCCTTGAATGTAGGCTTTGGACTATTCTTGTTTTGCTGAGAATTTTCCAGTCCTGGGAAGGCAAGGGGAGGGGGGAGTAGTCTCCCGCTCATGAAGTATTTCTCCCGCCGGGAGTTCCCGCGCGAGTGCTCAAGTTTTATTTGCTAGGCGCTTCATGCATCACACTATAAGTTAGCTTGCTTTGCTTCGCCCCCATTCCTGACAATGACCTCCTACTGTGGGTTTTAGCAAGATAATCCAATAAACCTTTCTTGGTGCAAGAATGACTGGATCTACTTGATTTCAAACCTGACATTACTGTAATGATATTCCTGCTGGGCAAGCAAATAGGTTATCCTTGCAAATTAAATCTCACTAACGTACCAAGAAAGGTCTTATTGAGGTTAACTGGTGTGGTTAGTCCAGTCACCATTAGTTAGCAGCGTGCTTAAATAAAGTTATAAATGCAGGAGTGTCACTTTACCAGGTTACTCAGTTTACAAAGCTACATAGAGCCACATTGCAAGTTTAGAAGAGAAATATTTCTCTCTTTATTTAAGAAGGACACTTTGGGTAGGAAAGAGGAGAGATTGACAGATCACTAACTTCCTAGCTAAAGGATGGAGGTGGATGGCGAGAGGCCCGTCTGCCTCAGGGTACCCAGAGAGAACCGCATGTCCTTCTCTTGCTGGGTGCAGGTAGAGACCTGTCAGAAAAAAAAAGGCCGTCGATGTTTCTCACTGAATCCATTGTTTTATGTTTCCTACCCCGCTTTGCGCTTGCGTAGCTATGCAGGCAGAAACGTGGGAGCTTCTTCCCTGCTGCTTTTCCTTATCACGGTGGCCTTGAATGTAGGCTTTGGACTATTCTTGTTTCGCTGAGAATTTTCCAGTCCTGGGAAGGCAAGGGGAGGGGGGGAGTAGTCTCCCGCTCATGAAATATTTCTCCCGCCGGGAGTTCCCGCGCGAGTGCTCAAGTTTCATTTGCTAGGCGCTTCATTGCATCACGCTATAAGTTAGCTTGCTTTGCTTCGCCCCCCATTCCTGACAATGACCTCCTACTGTGGGTTTTAGCAAGATAATCCAATAAAACCTTTCTTTGTGCAAGAATGACTGGATCTACTTGATTTTAAACCTGACAGAAATTGTCAGGAATCCACCATCATTCCCTCACCGTCAGTTTCCGCCATCTACCACGATGAGCGGAGCGGGAAAGGGAGCCACGGGCGCAGTCCCGGTGACTACTACTTCGGGAGCCTCGGGCGCAGTTCCAGCGACCACTACGGCTGGAGCCACGGGCGCCGTTCCAGTGACTACGACTTCAGGAGCCACGGGTCCGGTCACTACTGTGGCAGCTCCAGTGGTCACTGTCCCGACCACCACCGTTGTTCCGGTGACTACAACTACAGTTTTGGCGGCACCGACACCCCACTCAGCAGCCGGGTTGGTTACCCCGCCATTGATCAGCACAATGGGTGCTCCGTACACTCTCCCGATCTACAGCCCGGCCGGGCCTATACAGAGTCAGGGAGGTGCGGTTCCACGAACCTATGTGCCAGGAGCCCCAACACCTTGGGATAAAGGGGTGACCTATCGCAGATCACGCGATTGGACTAAGAACTTGTTGGACACTACCCAGACAACCTGGACTATGCCGGGAAGCCAGAGCCGGGACAGTCTTTTGGATCCCAGAGGTAGTTTTGGACTTCCTCAAGGGAGGGTGTCCCGAGGGTCTCCCAGAACGGGGTCCAGCCAAGATACTGATGCCCGCATGGATTCTATTCAAGAGGATACCCGACGGCTGGTAAGAGACATGAGCAAACTAATGCAGTCCCTACCCCAGATGATGGATCAAGCAATTCGAGCTCATCCGCTGACGCAACCTAGACCGGTACCAGCCCCGGCGCCACCGTTGATACCGGGACGGCCACCTCCTGCCCCCCGGGTCCGGGGGCCGGGCCAACCAGTACCACCGGGTCCAGGGCCGGGCCAACCAGTTCCCCCGGGGCCAGGGCCGGGCCAGCCAGCACCAGTTCCCCCAGCGCCAGGACTGGGGCCAGGGCAACCAGGACCTATCCAGCCGCCAGTTTTACCTCCGCCTCAACTCCCTGCTCCAGCACCCCTCATGCAGCCAGTCCCAGTACCGGTCATGGCGCCGGCCCCCGGTAATTCGCCCCAAGGACATGCTTGAGATCACATTTGATGGAGATCCAGAGACTGTGTCCTTTTTCATATTGCAAGTCGGAAAATTTGTGCAAAGATGGGGCTATGTATTCCCAGACGAAGAACAACAGGTGGAGTTTATCGCATCCAGGTTCCGGGGGAGTGCTACTAGCTGGTATGTAGCCCTTCATGATCTGGAGGCAGCGGAGTTGGGGAATGTAGATGACTTCATGTGGGCTTTGAGAAACCGTTTCGAGGATCCGGGGCGGCCGAAAAAGCTGAAGCCTTCCTTTGCACATTCAGACAAGGCAAACTCTCAGTGCGGGAGTATTCAAGGGAGTTTCAAAGGCATGCCGTGAAAATTCGGGACTGGACCGATGCGGTCTTGGCCCAGCAATATCGAATGGGACTAGCCGTTGAAGTCCGCAATAATGTCCTCAGCTCTCAGCAACCCCGCACCCTCCAGGGTTGGATGGAGGAAGCTGAGAAGGCGGAAAGTCGCTTACGTATGATGAAACTGGATCTATCGTTGGGCTACAACCGTCCGAGTCTTGCGGCAGGCCAAGCCAGACCCAAACCAACGTCCACCCCAAGTGGAACGAGAGATCAGCGTATGCGACAGGGCCTCTGCCTGCGGTGTGGGGAGAAGGGGCACTTCGCCGCAGCCTGCCCGAAAGGGGATCCCAATAGAGCTCTACCACAAGAAGAGCCCAGAAGGTGGACAACCCCTACCCCAAGGAAAGGTACAGTGAAACCCCGCAATACCCGGGCTCTTTTTGCTAGCCCCGACCAAGCGGATACCATGATGCTGGAGGAGGAGAGTGAGATGCAGGGAAACGAAATGGTCCTGTTTGTGAATGGCGCTACACAGCAGGACCCAGCACCTGAGGCGCCTAAACTGGTGAGCAATTACCCCTCTCTCTTTTTTGTGACTGTTCTGGTGATGAACCCAGCAATGATGACCCACATTCGGGTTCGAGCCCTCATTGACTCAGGGTGCGGGAGGGATCTCATAAACCCGTCTATGGTTATGGGGTTGGAGGCAGCCGTGGTCCACTTGAAAGACCCAATAACTTTCACGCAAATGGATGGGTCTCCAATGAAGGAACCATGCCGATTTGAGACTGTTCCTTTACGAATAGGCATTGGTGACCACTGGGAGCTACGCTCGTTCGTGATAGCTCCTCAAGCCCAGTTTCCCTTAGTGCTGGGTAGCCCTTGGTTACATGGACATAACCCTTACATTCTATGGGAGGAAGGGAATGTACAATTTATCTCCCCGAAATGTACAGAACACAAATGGGACCCAGGGTGGGGAAATCCCCCATGCAATGAACCTCCTCGAGCTTGTTTAGCCACGGAGGACCTTAACCGCATCCCTGAGGATTACCAGTATATAACCAGGGTTTTTGAGGAGGAAGAAGCTGATGAACTACCCCCCACCGTAACTCCGACTGTGCAATTGAAATTCTTCCGGGCCAGAAATTACCAAGAGGGAAAATTTATGCCATGAGTCCAAGTGAAAAGGAAGAACTGCGCCGTTTTATTGATAAATATCTGGCCCGTGGATTTATTAGACCAGCATCGTCCCCTTTTGCAGCACCGGTATTGTTTTGTAAAAAGAAAGATGGGGGCTCAGACTCTGCACGGATTACCGGGGACTTAACGCAGTGTCTGCAACTAATGCCTACCCAATGCCCCTCATCAAAGACTTACTGGCAGAGGTGGCTAAAGGGAAAGTATTTTCTAAACTGGATTTGAGAGATGCCTACTTTCGGGTTCGTATCAGAGAGGGGGATGAATACAAGACTGCATTTAATACCCCGCTGGGGCAATTTGAATATCGGGTCATGCCCTTCGGTTTACAGGGGGCACCAGGGGTCTTCATGAACTTAATCAATGAAGTGTTACACCCCTATTTATTCAAGGGGGTGGTTGTTTATTTAGATGATATCTTGGTCTATACCCCGGATCAGGAATCCCACATTATCCTTATGAGAAAAGTATTGGAAAAGCTATTAGAACACAAACTGTTTGTCAAGCTGTCAAAATGTGAATTTCACAAGGAGTGCATTGACTTTTTGGGGTACCGCATATCCTCCACGGGGTTGGAAATGGACCCAAAAAAGGTCCAGGATGTATTAATGTGGGAACCCCCAAGACCAGGCGACAGCTCCAAAGTTTCCTCGGTTTCGCCAACTTTTACCGTCAATTCCTGCCACACTTTGCCCAAGTAGCCCTTCCCCTCACGGAACTACTAAAGACTAAGGGGAAGGGATCTAAGGCCTCGGTGCCAGGGGCCCCTTTGAACTGGACCCCGCAGTGTCAGGAAGCGTTTGAACAACTAAAACAGTTGTTCACGTCTGAGCCCATACTAGCACACCCCGATGAGACAAAAAAGTTTGTGGTCCAAGTAGACGCGTCAGATACTGCTATGGGTGGGGTGATTTTGCAAGAGAACGCTCAGGGACAATTACAACCCCTGGCTTATGTGTCAAGAAAATTCAATGATACAGAGAGATTTTGGCCCATTTGGGATAAAGAAGCTGCGTCTATCCGTTTAGCATTGATCACATGGAGACACTGGTTAGAGGGGTCCCAAGTACCTTTTGAAATCTGGACTGATCACAAAAATCTTGAGGTACTGCGAAAACCCCGAAATCTGAATGCTAAACAATTCAGGTGGGCTGAGTTTTTCTCCAAATTTCAATTCACCCTTCACCATTTCCCAGGGAAAGCCAATCATCTGGCGGACGCTCTCTCCCGCCTTCCCCAACATTTCTGTAAGAGAGCCGAAGTACAAGAGTCTATGTTCACCCCGGAACAATTGGTGGGTGCAGTTGTAACCCGTAAAGCCAAACAAACACCAATGAATCCCATCCAGACAGTAACCTGGGAAAAACAATTTCTCACTGACATCACCCCACAGGAAACAAATGATTTGCAAGCCAGGGACGATGTGAAATGTAGTCCGAATGGCTGCTGGTACAGGGGAAATAAAATGTTTGTCCCTGAAGCTACCCGATCCCAAATGTTGCAGACAGTTCATGATTCAAAATCTGCGGGGCATTTTGGATATGTGAAATCCTTACGGCTCCTGCAACGTGGCTTCTGGTGGCCCCGAATGAAACAGGATTTATCCCTCTATATACAATCCTGTCCAACGTGCAATCGTTGCAAAGCCAGACCGGGAAAACCTCCAGGTCTCTTACAGCCTCTACCCACCCCGAGCCGACCCTGGGAAGTGATCTCTATGGACTTTATCACTGATCTTCCCCCTCTAGACATATGACGGTCATTTGGGTGGTAGTGGATTTATTCTCTAAGCAAGCTCACTTTATACCATTCCCTAGTCTGCCAACAGCCAAAGTCTTGGCCAAAGCATTTCTCCAACACATTGCCAGGCTACATACATTGCCGCTCAAGATAATCTCCGACAGGGGGTTCAATTTGTTTCCAAGTTGTGGTCGGAGCTAATGACTCTAATGGGTATTGAACGTGCTCTCAGTACTGCCTATCACCCTGAAACCGATGGGCAAACGGAGAGGGTAAACCAGACTTTAGAACAGTACCTAAGATGTTTTTCTAACTATCAACAAGACAATTGGGTTGATTTATTGCCACTGGCGGAGTTTGCGTACAACAACTCATGGCACGCTTCAACAAAAATGTCACCCTTCAAAGCTGCCATGGGTTATGACAGCCCCCTCTCCCCTTCTTGAAGCCTGGTGAGAATGTTGGGAAAGCCTCAGCGTGGTGTAAAATTTTCCGCGATTCTTGGCCCCTAATTGTTCAGACATTGAATGAAGCCAAGGCACAGTACAAAAAACAGGCAGACAAAAAAAGGGCCGGTGGATGGAAACTGCAACCGGGAGACTCTGTCTATCTGTCAACCAAGAACCTAAGGCTAGCGCAACAATCCAGGAAACTTGCTTGGAAATATATTGGACCTTTTAAAGTGTTGAGATGTATAAATCAAGTAACTGTTCAACTAGATTTGCCTAAATCTCTTAAAGCAATACATCCAATTTTCCATTACAGCCTCCTCAAACCTGCGTTACCCCCGACTAAATGGCAAGCTGAGATGCCGGCACTTCCCCCCCTCTGATGGTTGGCGATGAGGAGCACTATGAAATTGCTGATATTTTGGACTCTAAGATTCTTCGTGGACAACTCCTGTACCTCATCCAATGGGTACACTTTGGGCCCCAACACAGGGAGTGGGTGAAAGTATCTGATATCAATGCACCTGATCACCTGAAAGACTTTCACACTCGATACCCTAATAAACCTGGGGGGCCCTCATTCTCTCCTTCCTGAGTGGTGGGTGGGTGGTATTTTGGGAAGGGCAGAATGTCAGGAAAAAAAAGGCCGTCGATGTTTCTCACTGAATCCATTGTTTTATGTTTCCTACCCCGCTTTGCGCTTGCGTAGCTATGCAGGCAGAAATGTGGGAGCTTCTTCCCTGCCGCTTTTCCTTATCACGGTGGCCTTGAATGTAGGCTTTGGACTATTCTTGTTTCGCTGAGAATTTTCCAGTCCTGGGAAGGCAAGGGGAGGGGGGGAGTAGTCTCCCGCTCATGAAGTATTTCTCCCGCCGGGAGTTCCCGCGCGAGTGCTCAAGTTTCATTTGCTAGGCGCTTCATTGCATCACACTATAAGTTAGCTTGCTTTGCTTCGCCCCCCATTCCTGACAATGACCTCCTACTGTGGGTTTTAGCAAGATAATCCAATAAAACCTTTCTTTGTGCAAGAATGACTGGATCTACTTGATTTTAAACCTGACAAGACCAAGCCTTCATTCAGAGTGAGGGAGAGAAGCAGGAAAGGGAAGTTGGTCCCTGAGATCACAATCTGCATATCAAAGCGGACAGTGGCAGAAGAGTAGATATGGGAAGAAAGGTTTGTGTGCCTCTCTTCTAGCTATCTAGCCTCTCTTGCCACTCAGTCTGGAGGTCTGAGGCAGGGGACATTTCGCATCTGGAACTTCCAACAAGTCTCCCCCCTTCTTTCTCATTAGCCACCTCTCCCCCACTTGACTCAGATGCTTTTTCTCCTGCCTTCTCAGACACTTCTCTTTCATTCCTCCAAAAGCCCCCTAACTTCCAGGAGCTATGTTTCCCCCCCCCAAATCCTCAGGTCTTCTGTAGCCAGTGGCATAGAGAGAATCCATCTCTGATGCCATGATCATGCGATATGCAATGAGGAAGCAGTTGGGGGTGTGGCGCAGGCAGTAAGAACGCCTGTAAAGTAACATCAATGAACAGCCATTACGGCTGTTCGAAACTCACCACGGCCGGAGTGAGCTTCCGGCCCATGTCCCAGCTCCTGTCCACCCAGCGGTTCGAAAGCATCATAAATGCAAGTAGATAAAGTGGGTACCTGCCCTAGGTGGCAGGGGGCACCCCCTCCTCCTTGCGACGTGGAGGTTTCGGTGGCGGCAGCAGTGATGGCTGCGAGCAGTTCCTGGCAAACAGTGGAGCAACGTTGGAAGGCGGAGCCCGGAGAAATGGAGGCCTGGAGAGTGTGGTGATGTGTGGTGCAGCGTGGCGGAGCCACCTATGGACAATAGCCGGAACTGCAGCCAATACAGAGCCACACACCAGGATGAGACCTGCCGGAGGAAGCTACCTGGAAGATCGGCTTCAGAAAAAGGGCAACAGGACGCCAATATCTGAAGCCGCAGAAAGGAAGCCGGATGACAACTAGCCTGGGGTGCTGGTAGGCAGTCACCACCCTGTAGACTGTGGCCCTAGTTAGGTTAAAATTCGGTTGCTTAGAATCACTTTGTAAACCGCCCAGAGACCATCTGAGGTTAGGGCGGTATATAAGCCGAAAATAATAAATAAATTATATATATATATATATATATAAGCCCAGCATACTGGCAGTTTCCGGCTCTCCCATTGGCTGTGCTGTACGCTCCATCAGTCATTGTCCTGTCAACCACCATTCAAGAGTACTCATGTGTCATTGGCTGGGTGCTGGGTCCACTCCTTTTCCCCACCCACTGCTGGCTTGGCCTGTCTAAATAAATAAATTGCCAAAACTACTCTGGGGCTCACTTTCCCCTCAGTGTCTCTAGCTAGGCAACCAAGCTTGGTTCTGTCAGTAAAAAGGCAAAGGCAGGAGGCCCTTTCCAGGCCTCCTTTGGCCTTTGTGGGGAACTCATTGAGGCCAGTTCTGACTAGGGTTGCCTGCTCCAGATTGGGAAATTCCTGGAGATTTTGTGGTGGAGCCTATAGAAACCAGAGTTTGAGGAGGGGAGGGGCCTCAGCTGAATACAATGCCATAGAGTCCACCCTCCAAAGCAGTTATTTTCTCCAGGGGGAGATCTAGGTTCTTGCTGTGGAAGCTGAGGGGGTGATTTCAGACCAGTCACAGACTTTCAGCCTAACCTACCTCACAGGGTTGTTGTGCAGATCAAAAGGGAGAGAGGAGAATGATGTCAGCTGCTGTGGTCCCCACTGTGGAGAAAGACTGTACTTTTCCTCCTGGGAAACCATTATTGCCAATCTCCAGGTGAGGGTTGGAGATCACTCAGAATTACAACTGCTTTCCAGATAGTAGAGATCAGTTCCCCTGGAGAAAATGGTGAGCTCTGTGTCATTATACCCTGCTTAGGTAGCCCCCTATGACAGCCAGTGTGATGCAGCAGTTAGTGCTTCAGAGCAGGGTCTACCAGACCCAGGTTCTTGCTGTGGAAGCTGATTGGATGATTTTGGAACACTCACAGACTTTCAGCCTAACCTACCTCATAGGGTTGTTGTACAGATAAAAAGGAGAATGATGTGAGCTGCTTTGGTCCCCACTGCAGAGAAAGACTGTACTTTTCCTAGGTAGAGGCTGCAGGGAGGGGGAGGAGATAGAAACCTGAAGTCAGAGGAACAGATAATGGTACATTGAGGGTTGGCTGGAAGGAGATAGGGTTTCCAACTCCAGGTTGGGAAATTACTAGAGATTTGAGAAGAGAGGGTGAGGTTTGAGGAGGGTTGTCAATCTCTAGGTGAGGGCTGGAGATCACTCAGAATTATGACTGCTCTTCCAATGGCAGAGATCAGTTCCCCTGGAGAAAACAGTGGACTCTCTGCCATGTCCATACCAATGATGTGGTCTTCACTCAGGCAATGGTCCTGGTGTCATCCATGGTGGCACTAGGGCTCTTCCAATATATAATGACCCCCACTTACCAGCCTGGGCACACACTTGATCTGCTGTTCTCAGCAGGTGTTACAGTGGACCAGATTACTGCCTTAGCAGTACCATGGTCGGACCACCTTGCTCTGAAGGCCCATCTGAATGTTCCACCCCAACCCTGTTTGGGCAATGAGTGCATTTTAGCTTGCCCATGGAGCCAAATGGACCCTATGAGGCTTTAGATGGCCCTGCAGGATCCAGTGCCCCCTGGTGGTTCCTTAAATGGGCTTATACAGGATTGGCATGGCTGCCTCTCAACAGCCATTGATGAAATCGCTCCCTGATGTCCTCTGTGCCCTCACTCTAGGCTCGCTCCCTGGTTTACCCAGGAGTTGCGGCTTATTAAGTGGAGGCTAAGATGTCTAGAGAGAGAGTGGTGGCATGCCTGTGACGAAGCCACAAGAGCATCCTATAGGACGTTTATGAGATCCTATGAGATGGCAGTCAAAGCCGCGAACTGTGAATTCTATGCGGCCACAATTGCATCTGCGAGCTCACACCCAGCCCAATTATTTAGAACAATTCGGTCTTTGATTGCTCTGCCACAAGGCAGGCCAAACACTAGGGAATTGGATATAGGCTGTGAGGCTTTTGCGAGCTATTTCACAAAGTCTTGTTGCTCCGCCGTGACTTCCCTGCCACATTGGAGACAGTGAGCGAACTTGAGGCTCCATGCATATTTTCTAGTTAGATTATGGATCATTTCAGCCCGCTCAGACTGTACTCCTTGATCCGTGTCCATTGTGGCTAATCAAAGCTGGCCGCGATAGGTTTTGAAGCATCCTAGGTGAAATCATCAACAAGTCCCTTGTTGAGGGACTGTTCCCTAGGGCACTTAAAGAGGCAGTGGTCTGCCCAATCTTGAAATTTGGCAAATTACTGGCCAGTCTCCAATTTACCCTGTCTGGGTAAAATAACAGAGGGTTGTGGCAATTCAGCTTCAGGGCTTTCTGGGTGATGCTTCCACGTTAGACCCCTTCCAGTCTGGCTTTCAGCCCAGGCCATGGGATGGAGACAGCACTGGATTGGGGCTGAATGGCAGTGCTGTTGCTGTTGGACCTGTTGGCAACATTCAACGTGGTTGACCATCAGCTACTGATCCACTGCCTCACCAACACGGGAGTTCAGGGGCCTTACAATGGCTTGCCTCCTTTCTCTGAGGTTGGGGACAAAGGGTGGCACAAGGGGAACAGATGTCCTGAAGGCACCCACTGAATTGTGGAGTGCTTCAAGAGGCAGTGCTTTCCCCAATGCTATTCAACATCTATATGCGACCCCTTGTCCAGATTGCCCGGAGGCATGGGCTGGGTTGTCACCAATATGTGGACAGCACCCAGCTCTATCTGTTGTTGGATGGCCAGTCTGACTCTAAACTGGGAGATCTAGACCAAGCACTACAAGCCGTGGCTGGTTGGCTTAGACTCAGCCGGCTGAAACTGAATCCGATGAAGACTGAGATCCTATGCTTGAGCCGGGGTGATGAGAGGGTAGGGATCTCACTCTTGCAAGATGGAGCTCTTCCACCAGGCCTTTGATTAGGGAGCTGCCACCACCACCATCACCATCATCATTATCTACATTACTATTAAAGAGATGCCCGACTCCACCATTACAGCCCGTGCCAGTCATATATATACACGACAAAGATTGAGAACTGAAGAATAAAGTAACCATTGCTGCCATCCCTAATGTATGAGTTACAACAAGCTAGCACTTTATGTTTTAAACTGTTTTTAGATGCTTTTATAATTGTTTATGTTATTCTTGTAAGCCACCCTGAGCCTGCTTTGGTGGGGAGGGTGGGGTATAAATCCAATAAATAAATAAATAAATAAATAAATTATACCCTACTGAGGTTGCCCCAGCAAATTGACACTGAGCGCCCAAGACTGGGGCACCCACCCAGAGCCTCTTTTTAGAGCTCATTGTATTTATTTCCGCAATAGGCCTTATTCCTAGTATTGCTATATAAATCCCTGTTGCCTCATCTAAACTGCTACTGCATTAAAGACTTGCCATCTTATTTGTTGCAGAGGGGAGCCATGGTATTCTGCTATGATAATATTTTTGCGTGCTCTATTTCTGCCTCTAGATGGATGATTGAAGTGTGTTATGACTGGATGGTAGGATCAAGGTGGAGTTAACTAAATTTGGTAGAAATGGTTGTGTGGGGGCAGAGAAAGGAGTTGAGTAAATCAAGAGATTGAGTGTGTGTGAGAGAGGAGTAAGGATGGTGTGTGAGAGAAAGGGAAGAAGAGGTTAAGTGAGGTGCTGTGGAGGATATGGGGAATCTTTGTTCTTTGTGGAAGTCATTAGCCTAAGAGGCAAGGGAGGAAAATAATCCTGTGTGGCTAGGTCTGTTTAAGAAATGTTAGAGAAAGAAGAACTGTGCCTATCTGAAACCACTACACTTATGTGCCTATGTGAGACCATGATGTTTATGAACAATATTTATTTATTTGTTAAACTTTTATCCTGCCCTTCCAGCCGGGGCTGGCTTAGGGCAGTTTACAGCAGATAAAATTCCAAAATACATATAAATAATAAATACAACATTAAAATACTATGTTAAAACCAAATATAATAATAAAGTACTAGTCTTATGCGTCAGTACCATTGGTCTGCATTAGGTGTCATAAGAAGATACTTCAGATGTCATGAAGGGGGGAATCAGCTCGGGCAGTTATTGGGGGTCCAGTGGATCCGGGCTCTTCGCCATACAATGTCAGTTGGCATTTCCAGTGGTAATAGCAGTGGAGGTGGTGATGTTGGTGGAAGCTCCAAAAGCCTGGTGGAAGAGCTCCGTTTTACAGGCCCTGTGGAACTATGAGAGGTCCCGCAGGGCCCTGGTCTCCTCTGGGAGCTCATTCCACCAGAGTGGAGCTGCCACTAAAAAAGCCCTGGCCCTGGTCATCGCCAGCCTGACCTCCTTAATGCTCAGGAGGACGAGCTAATTCTAGATCCCTGATTGCAGTGCTCTCTGGGGTACATATGGGAAAAGGCGGTCCCTCAGGTATGCAGGTCCCTGGCCATAAAGGGCGTTAAAGGTAAGAACCAGCACTTTGAAGCAGATCCAGTATGCTATAGGCAGCCAGTGCAATGCCTTTAGCACAGGGTGAATGTGTTCTCGGATAGGGAGCTCCATCAACAGCCTGGTTGCAGCATTTTACACCAGCTGAAGCTTCCAGATCTGTGACAAGGGCAGCCCCATGTAGAGGGAATTACAGTAATCCAGTCTCGAGGTGACTATTGCATGGATCGGTGTTGCCAAGTCACTGCGTTCGAGGAAGGGAACCTACTGCTTAATCAGCCAAAGATGGTAAAAGATCACCTTGGCAGTGGCTGCTACCTGAACCTCCATTGTTAAGGAGGCATCCAGGAACACTCCCAAACTCCTAACCTCCAGCACTGGCACCAATGGTGCCCCATCGAAGGTCGGGAGTGGGATCCCTACCCTTGGACTGCCATGACTCAGGCCCAGGACATCCGTCTTCATCGGATTCAATTTCATCCAGCTCAGCCTAAGTCAACCAGCCATGGCTTGTAATGTCTGATCTAGGTCTTCTGGTTTGGAGTTGGACTGGCCATCCAACAACAGATAGAGCTGGGTGTCATCACCATACAGGTGTCAACCCAGTCTATGCCTCTGGGCAATCTGGGCACAAGGGCACATATAGATGTTAAAAAGCATCGGGGACAGCACTGCCCCTTGGGGCACTCCATATTCTAATAGGTGCCTTCGGGACAGTTGATCCCCTAGTGCCACTCTTTTTCCCCGATCTTGGAGAAAGGAAGCAAGCCATTGCAAGGCTAGTCCCTGAATTTCAATGTCGGCAAGGCAGTGGATCAGTAGCTGGTGGTTGACCATGTCGAACACAGCTGACAGGTATAACAACAACAGCACTGCCATTCCGCCCCAATCTAGATGCCTCCAGAGGTCATCTGTGAGGGCGACCAGTGCTGTCTCCGTCCCATGACCCGGGTCAAAGCCAGAGTGGGAAGGATCTAGAATGGAAGGATCATCCAGAAAGCTCTGTAACTGACTTGCCACTACCTTCTCTATTATCTTGCCCAAATAGGGCAAGTTGGAAACCGGCCGATAGTTGGTCAATTTGGTTGGGTCCAAAGATGGCTTTTTCAGAAGGGAGTGCACCACTGCCTCCTTGAATGCCTCTGGGAACTGTCCCTCTAAGAGGGACTTGTTGACGATCTCTCACAAGGCACCCTGAAGCCCCTCGCGGCCGGCTTTAATTAGCCATGACAGACATGGGTCAAGGGGGCAGGTGGTAGGGCGTACTGTTAGGAGCAATCTTTCAACTTCCTCTAGGCTGAGCAGGTTGAAATAATCCATAATGTGACTAGGATATGTGCTTGGAGCCTCAAGTTCATTCACTGCATCAACTGTAGTGGGGAGGTTACCCTGTTACACTTCTAAACAACTCTATGTTGAAGTGGAAACAACTATTTAATTTAGGTTAAAGGATCCCCCTGTATCTCAGAGCTTTCCCCATGCACTTATTGTTTTGTAATTCTGCTAAATATAACTAAGCCATCCTGTTCTTTGGACCCAACTAAGAATTCTAAGGCAAGAGCCTTTGGTGGCAGTGGAAATAAGTAGGAAATGCTAAGGAAGGTGTTGCCCTGCAAGCTTCTTATGCAGTATGGACTTGAAGCTTAACTTTAAATCTGGACTGTACAATGAGTGTGCCAGGGAAAATGGACTGATTGGTGACCGTGAGCCAGTGCCTACTTACTGGACACAGAGACTTGTGCCCAGCCAAGGGAAGCCTTGCACTGAAGCAGCATGTTGAATCAGAAGTGGACCCATGGAAGGCCCGATGCCACCCACCTCTGCCTCTCTGAGCCACTGCAGACCCAGGTAGACGGCGCGTCAGCCTCCCTGAGAATCACAGCCATAAGGAGCCAGCATCCAGACTTACAAACAGGGCTCTTTTTGTAGCAGGAACTCCTTTGCATATTAGGTGACACACCTCCTAATGTAGCCAATCCTCCAAGAACCTACAGAGCTCTTCTTACAGGGGCTACTGCAAGCTCTTGGAGGACTGGCTACTTTAGGGGTGTGTCGCCTAATATGCAAAGGAGTTCCTGCTACAAAAAGAGCCCTGCTTACAAAGACAATCTGGACTTTCTTGCTCACAAACCATAGCAAGCATTGTCTTCATCACGCAGGCATTCCTCCCCCACTTCTTCCAGCAGCTTTACCTGAAACTGCACATAGTCATCTTCAAGTTAAACAAAAGAACTTGGCCATGACAGGTTTAACTGGGCTAACTAGCACACCCATGGCCCATCAATTTAACGCAGCTGCAGACCATCGGATCATTAATGCTAAGGACTGGCCAAGCACCTTGAATGACTGCCTGTTCTTCTCCTTTGTCTTAAACCCAAACTCTGAAAGATGTCACTTAAAGAAACAATATGTCAATTGCCCAACCATTAACCCTATTCTTTTAGCCTATCAAGACTCTAGCAGCATCTAGCATGTTCCTGGGGACTACATGCTTGGTGGCTCATACCCCAAGCCCCTGTTTAGGGTATAAAATGAGAGAATCTGACCATGCTCCCTCTCTCTCTCACGTCCTCTCTACCTGACCCCATCCAACCTTGCTGGCTCTTGGTTTAAGCGCTGCCCAGAGTCTACCATGTGTTCTGCTGGCCAGAACATGACCACTTTTCCTTATCGTCCCCCTTATTTTTTGCTACAGGATGTTGTTAATGCTTAAAAAAAGCAGAGAGAGAAATGAACTGAAAATAAGAGTACGAAGCAGCAAGATGAGGCTGAAGTCACCCACAATAAGAGCCTGAGGTAAAAAAGAATGAAAAATGGCTGCCCGGGATACAGAGTCAGGAGCCTGGAGAGCTGCTGCCAGCAACAGGCGACAAGCGGCAGAAGAGGGGGAAGGAACGAGGAGGGGCAGATGAGGAACTCCTGTGAAGGAAGCACAGCAAAAATGCTCACCCTGCCTTGGAGACGTGGAAGCCCCCGAAAAGAGTCGGCTCTTGCCCAATGAGCTTCCCTTGTGCTCCTTCCAGGGTCCTTTTACCACAAATCCAAATTCAGACTTTCAGAACACTAGTATGACCTTTCTTCTATCCATGTTTTGGTGTCTTTTTGAAGCAAGTGCCAAGTGTCCCAAATGCCTGCTTTCCTTTCTGTGAAGGGGCTCAAGCCCTCAGGGGCTCCAACCCAATGGCCCACGGTGACCAGTAACAGGCAGCCAAGCAAATGAAGCACATGAGGGGACACAAAGGACCATTCTAGCATCCCAGGTCTCAAGACGTAAACCAAAAGAAACAACAAAAAGTGGCTTCGGGGCAAGTTTGGTTGTGCTTCCAATGAAAGAGACCACTTGCCACTCCCTGGTCTGAATTTGCACCCCTGTCCCACTCCACAAACCACAAGAGTGGAAGAAAGCCAAAAGCACAGCAGGAACCACAAAATGCTGCAAATCATGAGGAAAAAAGACTTTGCCGCACTGTGGCCAAAGCATCACGCAAAGTTGTCTGCCTTACTGCTGGGCAACTGTTCTGGAGGCACAAGAGCAAGGTGAAGCCAACCAAGATGTCGACACCAAGACAGCATCTATGACCAGAGACCGCTTTAACAACAATCCTTAGCATTTATTTATCACATCTCACACATTCAAAGCACTTGGTGCACAACCTCTGTGCATAAAGCTGTCTTGAGAGTCCAAGGAGATATTTTAAATCAATACATAAAAACCCTAAGGACTCTTGTTTGTTGGGGTCCAGTACAGAGGGGATCTGACTTATTTAAGATCCCTTGAAATCTTTTCCTTCGCCTGCTGGTCATGCTCACTGTGGTCACAGTCCTTGTTTCTGAAACCCTCAGATCCATTGTTGTGGGATACCTTGGTACTTCAGAGGTTGCCAGGCCCAGCAAACAATTCCTTGGAGGCTTATGGCTGCTTCCATGTGACACTGAACTTCCTGGTCCCCAGAATCACCGTACGGCAAGCCTCTGCCCTCCCACTCCATTGCTGCCTTTGTGGCCCACAGCACTTCCCCTCGCAGCCCACAGCTCCTGCGTTGCCACACTTTGTTGCCAGCTAAGCCTGTTCTGACTTGCACTTCATGGCTCTGGTTGTGGTGGCTCTTTAATATGTATTCTCACCAATCCCCCAGAAGGGCCATGTTATTTTATCTCTTATTTGGAATAATAGATTAGAATACTAGATTGTAATGTAATATAATGAATTGCAGACTTAGTCAGAAGAAAAAGACTGACATAGGTATATGGTGTAAATTAAGGGCAGCTTTATTTAACTTTTAAGGCCAAGAACTGTACCTGGCAAGGGGCTGCAACACAGACCAGCAGAGGATCTCAGGATCCCTCTCCAGCCCAAACCAGGGTGAGCCACCATAGCCCCTGGAGCAAGCCAACCATAACACGGCCTTTGCCAGGTGGCAGATGGGTCAGCACACCACCTTGAGCCCACCTTCGGCCACAGAGCACGAGGGGAGGCCCAAGCCCGAGGCCTCTAACAGGTCACCCACAGTCCCCATCTGAGGTCCATTCCAAGGAATGGTTTGTCACTTGGTGTTCCCCATAATAGAAGAAACAGGCCAGATTTCTGCCACTAAAAAGGGTCAAGCCTCTGCTTTGGCCCTTGACCCCACACATCAGCTGACAATCTGCCTAAGCCTTTGCTGCAAATCCTCCAACAGTATCCTGTTTCCCAACTCGGAAAGATGCACCCCATCTTCCTGATAGAGGTGGGCACACTCCCGAACAATGCCCTGGTGAGGAATGACAAATCCCCCACCCTGCATCATAGCATTTGCCACCTCCTGATTGGCCTTCTTGAGTGCCCGTTCAATGGCATGTGGGTCGCATGCCCACTTCCACTCCCTGTGGGGAAGAATGGCTGACCACACCAGCCAGACATTGGGCCATCGTGCCACAATTTCCTCCATGTCATCCTGTGCCTGCAGGATCAATGACCAAGGTGTCAGGGTGAATGACCAAGATGTCAGGGGGAGGTGAATGACCAAGATGTCAGGGGGAGGTGAATGACCAAGATGTCAGGGGGAGGACTGTCATGCTCAGAGAACAGCAGTGGCATGAGCCCAGTCCAAGGCAGGCCCCGTCATCCCAAACACTCAATGATGGCGCAGTCACTCAGGCCCAGCAAAGCCCCCAGTCTGGATCTCACTGCATAATGGGCTGCCCAGAAAACCATGCTGTGCCCTGCAATAAGCACTTGGAGCCTCCATGCTGGATCTAAAGAACCTACAAACAACAACAACAGATAACATTAAACAGGAACCCCCCTTAGGGAGCCAACAGAGGCTGTACATACATCTTATAAGCCACTGAGCGCCACCGCCCAACCTTCCAGATAGCCTTACCACAGTAGCTCATGGCGGCAGCAGTAGATGCTGCCCCAATCTGAAAAGAGAAGGGAAGGGAAAGGAGGGAAGGGAAAGGAGTTTGTAAGCCGCTCTGAGACGCCTTTGGGTACTGAAGGGTGGGGTATAAATCCAGTCTCTTCTTCTTCTTCTACAATGAAGGATATATCAATCTCCAGTTTTGACATACTTATTTCCTTCATTCTTTTCCCCCCAGAATTGAACCCAAACAAATGGTAACCATATAAACAAAACTGAGCTTATTATCCCTGTTTGATTATTGAATCTGTTAAACATCATTATGCTGTATGATGATTTACTGCTCACCTATATGTATTGGTTGGTAATTTCCATTTTTGTTTCTGTCTCTGTCTTGACCCTAATTGGCCCTTTCTGGCAACTAACCCGCCTTCCTATACGTAATGGTTGAGGAGATTCTGTTTCACTCTATCTGAAGAAGTATGCTTGCACACAAAAGCCTATACCTCGAGTAAAATTTTGTTGCCCCTGGACTCAAACTTTGTTTAACCCATCTCTGTCCTTCTCCCTCCCCCCCCTTTTTTTTTTCTGGAGGAAAAAGTCTTTACAAGGACTCAGTTCTGCTGGCTGGCATGAGTACGGAAGTCCCCATCTGCTGCCTTTTAACACTGTTAATGTTAAGCTGTCATTTGCTCCTTCTGCCAGGCTGTTTTTTGTTCATTGGAGTCTCACCATACCAGGAAAGCCTTGGGGCTATGGAATTAGCAAAGGCATTAATCAAGCCCCTTTGGGATTTGCACATTGGACTGGTGTGCTTTAGCTCAACCCTTTCCCCATAAATTAAAGAGCCTTTATATCCACAAGGCTACTCTGGAAGTGAATGGGTTGTCTACATTCCCCTTCTTCTGCCTCCAGATCTCCCCCCACCTCACATTCTCCCTGCTCCTGCTGATTGCTGATGACAACTATACAGACCTTAATTGGCTGGCATGAAAAGAGAGGCTGATGCTAATTGGCTGCATTTGGCATACAGGCTCTCCAAACCTGCATACCTTCCCAGGAATCTTATCAAGCTCATCACAGAAATCAGCAGCTCCCCAAACCCTGTCATCAATTTGATGTTTTGCACTTCAGCTGAATAGAATTTTGTTTGGAATTCTGGTACTACAGGAAGAGAAAGTCACTTTGACACATACATAACAGCTTGAAATTTCTGCACAGAGGAGCACAAAGGGAAGTATATCAGGGCAACACAGAAAGGAGGCGAGGCACTATTTCCCAAGCACAGATGGGTGGTGACATCGTTTGTGTAAGCACAGCATGTACGATGGTGAACTGACTGTTACATCTGCGGACTGCCACCAGGGGTCTGCGGGCTCAGTCCTGAGCTTGGTCCCAAACACAATAGGGGCCAAGGATCCTAGGCCACCCAGAGCCCTCCAATAGGACCTTTGGTGGGAGGTCTTTTAGATCTGAAGAAATCAGAATAAGTTCCAAAGAGAAGCTGGATACTGTCTTAGCTGTACATTGGTCTTACAGAACAAGACATATAGGGCTGTATTATTTCAATCAGTGTTTAAATCAAATGGTGTTTAAATTACAGGATACAAGGTTTTGTAAGGAAATTCATCCTTAAAATTGGTTGTAAAGGGGGCATGAAGGATGTGTGTGTGAAAGATGAAGAGGATGTGAAGTACAATGGGAAATCTGGTTCCTAAGAACTCATTCTGTTCATATCACTTGTCAAGAACAAAATACCTAACAGAGCAATGTTCTTGCCAGTGGAGTTCTGTAGTTCCAGAAAACGCACATCTTCATGGCCAATAAAGCCTTGATTAATTTCAGTTTAATATGTAAGTTAATGTTGTAAGTCGCCGTGAGATTCTTTGGATGAGTAGCAACTAAAAATCTAATAAAATAAAATTTAAAAATTCAAGATTCTAGTCTTGGAGCTGTGCAATTCCAAATGAAAGCATTGAGTGGGCACTTAGTATACAGAAAATAAAACTGACCGAGGATTCCTTGGTCAATTTCTATAACTCACTAGCTTAAAGCTAAACATTAAAGCCCTCTCTCATGGATCGCTGCCTTGATGCATTGAGGGGGCTTGCATAGTTCAATGAGGCTGTGGGCTATGCCATGGAGGGCCACCCAGGATGGACAGGTCACAGCAGAGAACTCAGACAAAACATGATCTACTGGAGAAGGAAATGGCAACCCACTCCAGTATATCTACCAAGAAAACCCCACGGACAGCAACAAAAGGCTAAAAGATATGATACCAGAAGATGAGCCCCTCAGATCAGAAGGTGTCCAATATGCTACTGGAGAAGAGCAGAGGGCAAGTACCAGTAACCCCAGAAAGAGTGAAGTGGCTGAGCCAAAGCCAAAAGGATGCCCAGCTGTGGATTTTTCTGATGGTGAAAGGAAAGTCCAATGCTGCAAAGAACAATACTACTTAGGAACCTAGAATGTAAGATCTACAAATCAAGGTAAATTGGATGTGGTAAAAAATGAGATGGCAAGAATGAACATCGACATCTTAGGAATCAATCTACTAAAGTAGATGGGAATGGGTGAATTTAACTCAGAAGACCATTATATCTCCTACTGTGGCCAAGAATCCTGTAGAAAAAATGGTGTGTAGTAATGGGATACAATCTCAAAAGCAACAGAATGATCTTGGTCCAAATCCAAAGAAAACCATTCAACATCACAGTAATCCAAGTCTATGTATCCCAACCACTGACACAGAGGAGGCTGAAGTGGACCGGTTCTATGAAGACCTACAACACCTCGTAGAACTAACACCAAAAAAAATGTCCTAATCATCATAGGGGACTGGAATGCTAAAGTAGGAAGTCAAAAGGTAACTGGAATAATGGACAAGTTTGGCTTTGGAGAACAAAACGAAGCCAGGCAAAGGCTAACAGAGTTTTGTCAAGAGAACACGCTGGTCATAGCGAACATCCTCTTCCAACAACGTAAGAGGCGACCCTACACATGGGCATCACCAGATGGACAACACTGAAATCAGATTGATTATATCATTTAGAGTCAAAGATGGAGAACCTCCATACAGTCAGTAAAAACAAGACCTGGAGCTGACTGTGACTCAGATCATGAACTATTCATTGAAAAATTCAGGTTTAAACTGAAGAAAGCTAGGAAAACCACTGTGCCATGCAGGTTTGACCTAGATCACATCCCTTATGAATACACAATGGAGGTGAAGAATAGGTTTAAGGGACTAGATTAGATAGACAGAGTGCCTGAAGAACTATAGACGGAGGTTCATGACATTGTACAGGAGGCAGCAATCAACAGAAATGCAAGAAAGCAAAGTGGCTGTCTGATGAGGCTTTACAAATAGCTGAGGAAAGAAGGAAAGCGAAAGGCAAAGGTAAAAAGGAAAGATTTACCCAACTGAATGCAGATTTTCAGAGAACAGCATGGAGAGATAAGGAGGCCTTCCTGAATGAACAATGCAAAGTAGTAGAGGAAAGCAATAGAATGGGAAGGACTAGAGATCTCTTCAAGAAAACTGGAGAAATCAAGGGAATGTTCCATGCAAAGCTGGACATGATAAAGGACAAAAATGGTAGGGACATAACAGAAGCAGAAGAGATTAGGAAGAGATTGACACACAGAAGAAGGACCTCAATGTCCTTGACAACCACGACAGTGTGATCAGTGACCTCGAGCCAGACTTCCTGGAGTGTGAAGTCAAATGGGCCTTAGAAAGCATTATTAACAACAAAGCTAGTGGAGATGATGGTATCCCAGCTGAGGTATTCAAAATCCTAAAGATGATGCTGTTAAAGTGCTGCACTCAATATGCCAGCAAATTTGGAAAATGGAACAGTGGCCACAGGAATGGAAAAGGTCAGTTTACATTCCAATCCCAAAGAAGGGCAATACGAAGGAATGTTCAAAATATTGCACAGTTTCACTCATTTCACATGCTACCAAGTTCGTGCTCAAGATTCTACAAGCTATGCTTCAGCAGTATGTGGACAGAGAACTGCCAGAAGTACAAACTGGATTTTGAAGAGGTAGAAGAACTAGAGATCAAATTGCCAACATTCGCTGGATTATGGAAAAAGCAAGGGAGAAACAGCAAACTGTGGTAAATCCTTAAAGAGATGGGAGTACCAGACCACCTGACATGTCTCTTAAGAAACCTGAATAAGGGTCAAGAAGCAACAGTTAGAACCGGATATGGAACAAATGATTGGTTTAGCATCAGAAAAGGAGTACGACAAGGATGTATATTGTCACCTTGCTTATTTAATTCATATGCAGAGTACATCATGTGAAATGTCGTCCTGGATGAATCACAAGCCAGAAAACATCAACAACCTCAGGTATGCAGATGATACCACTCTAATGGCAGAAAGTGAAGAGGACCTAAAGAGTCTCTTGCTAAGGTTGAAAGAGGAGAATGGCATCTAGCCCCATCACTTCTTGGCAAATAGAAGGGGAAGTCATGGAAACAGTAACAGACTTTACGTTCCTGGGATCCAAGATCACTGCAGATGGTGATTACGGCCATGAAATTAAAAGATGCATGTTCTTTGGGAGGAAAGTGATAGCAAACCTAGACAGCATAATAAAAAGTAGAGAAATCACCCTGCCAACAAAAGTCCGTATGGTCAAAGCAATGGTATTCCCAGTAGTAATGTATGGCTGTGAGAGTTGGACCATAAGGAAGGATGAATGCCAAAGAATAGATCCTTTTGAATTATGGCTCTGGAGAAGAGTCTTGAGAGTCCCTCGGAATGCTAGGAGATCAAATCAGTCAATCCCAAAAGAAATCAACCCTGACTGTTCCCTGGAAGGCCGGATACTGAAACTGATGCTCAAATATTCTGGCCACCAAATGAGAAGGGAGCACTCCCTGGAGAAGACCCTGATGCTGGGAAAGATTGAAGGTAAAAGGAGAAAGGACAGCAAAGGATGACATGGTTAGACAGTGTTTTTGATGCAACAAACATGAAATTGAGCAAACTTCAGAGGATGGCGGTAGACAGGAGGGCCTGGTGTGATGCGGTCCATGGGGTTGTGAAGAGTCTGACTCAACTTTGTGACTGACCAACAATAGCAAGAACAACAAAACATTAAGGATACTGGTGCAGCTAAACTGTAACCTATTTCCTTGGTATTGAAAGTATATTTTGAAGTCCTGACATCAAGGGACTGAGAGAGGAGGAGAAGGCAGAGGAGGAGAAGATTGAATTTATACAGTTGGGAACAAACAATACGGCCCGACAAAACCTTGAATGGATCTCCAAAGACTACGAGGCTCTGGGCAAGAAGGTGAAAAATCTGGGGGCACAGGTGATGTACTATTTTACCTGTTGAGGGCCATGGAGCTGGAAGGGAGGATACTGGAGGAGAATGGCTGGTTACATAGATGGTGCCGTCAAGAGGGATTTGGCTCCCTGGACCATGGTATGTACCTCCGACATGAAGGATTTTTTGGCAATGGATGGAGTGCACCTTACAAAAAATGAGAGGAATGTCTTTGCTGGAAGACTTGCAAACCTAATCAGGGGGCTTTAAACTGAAGCCATTGGGGGTGGGAAGAAAAAGCCTGATGTTGTGCGGCATCCCCAATACTATGTTCAAGAAAGGGAGTGACCAGAGAATAAGTGAGAGAGAGGTGAGTTCAGTAATTTTCAGGTAAATTCAAAGGGGCCTGCAGTAGAAAAGGATGTCTGTAATCTGAGATGTCTTTATACTAATGTGCAGAGTATGGGAAATAAACAGGATGAACTTGAACAAATATTGGAAAGTAAGTATGATCTGATAGGTATCACTGAGACTTGGTGGGATGAGTCTCATATATAGAGCACAGCAATTAAAGGATATACCTTGTTCAAATGGAACAGAATAAACAAAAAAGGAGGCGGGGTGGCACTATATGTTAAGAATGAATACACTTGCACTGAAATTCAGGATTTTGAGAGTTGCCCTGTTGAAAGTGTGTGGGTAAAGATAGAGCAAGGGGGAAAAGAAGGGGATATTGTTGTGGGGGTATACTACAGACCTCCAAACCAACTGGAGGAACTGGATGATGCATTTGTACAACAGCTTGCTAAACTTTTACAGAGACAGGATGTGGTGGTTATGGGAGATTTCAACTATCCAGATATTTGCTGGAAATCTAACTCTGCTAGACATAGGGCATCCCACAGATTCTTGAATAGTCTTGTGGACAACTTCATCTCTCAGAAGGTGGAGGTGGGAACCAGAGGATCTGCTATCCTAGATTTAATCCTGACAGGGAAGAACTGGTTGATGAAGTGAACATTGTGGGATCCTTGGGGAATAGTGACCATGTCAGCTTAGAATTTGACATAGAGGAGGATGTGAAACCAGGACATAGTAGGACTCGTATCCTGGACTTCAGGAATGCTGATTTCAAAAAACTAAGAGAAATATAAGGTACGATCCCATGGCTGGAAATGCTGAGGGGGAAATCTGCACAGGAAGGATGGGTGATGCTGAAAACTGAAGTGCTTAAGGCACAATTCCAAACTGTTCCGGTAAGAAAGAAAGGTGGAAGACGAGTAATGAACCCAAGGTAGCTGAACAAGGAACTCTCTAAAGAGCTGAGACTAAAAAGGGAAATGTACAGGAAATGGAAGTGCTTAAGGCACAATCGCAAACTGTTCCAGTAAGAAGGAAGGGTGGGAGATGGGTAATGAAGCCAAGGTGGTTGAACAAGGAACTCTCTAAAGAGCTGAGACTAAAAAGGGAAATGTACAGGAAATGGAAGGAGGGTCAAATTACTGAGTGTGAGTACAAGAAGCAGGCTCGAGTCTGTAGGGATGGTGTCAGAAAGGCTAAAGGGCAGATGGAGCTGATGTTTGTGAGGGATGCGAAAAATAACAAGAAAGGTTTCTATGCCTATGTTCAAAGCATAAAGAAGAACAGGGATGGGATAAGCTCGTTGCTAGGGGAAGACAGTCAAGCCTTAACAAGGGATGAAGACAAAGCAGTATTACTCAACTCTCACTTTGCATCAGTCTTTAACCATAAGGCGAGCTGTATACAAACTGAAGAATGCAGGGCATACGAAGGAAGGAGGAACTGCCAGTCCAGAGTAAGTAAGGAGATGATTAGAGAGCATCTAGCTGCCTTAAATATTTTCAAATCTCCAAGGCCGGATGGCTTGCATTCCATGGTGCTAAAAGAAATTGCTGATGTTATTTCAGAGCCTCTGGCTCAAATCTTTGAGATATCCTGGAGTACTGGTGTTGTGCTGGAAGACTGGAGAAGAGCGAATGTTGCCCCGATCTTCAAGAAGGGAAAAAAGATGGACCCAAGAAATTACAGGCCTGTCAGTTTGACATCAATACCTGGAAAAATTCTAGAGCAAATTATTAAACGCTCTCTCTGTGAGCACCTTGAATGGAATGAGTTAATTGGTTGTAGCCAGCATGGGTTTATCAAGAATAAGTCATGCCAGACCAACCTTATCTCCTTTTTTGACAGAGTTACTAAAATAGTTGACTCTGGCAATGCTGTGGATATAGTGTGTCTAGATTTCAGTAAAGCATTTGACAAAGTTTCTCATGTTATCCTTGAGGATAAGCTGGTTAAGGAGGCGGGGGTATAATGCAGTGACATGGTTGAGTTTCTCAGGGGCTCTGAGATTCACCAACTTCTAGAGCTTTTTTAGGGGGCCATTTGGTTTTCCTTGGTCCCATCAGTTCGTCGGGAGTGCAAACTGATTGCAGAGGACTTTATATCTGAGCCCTCCATTTGTGGCAACAACGGGTGTGGAGTCAGAATTGTCCTGAAGCAGGAAGCACCGAAGACCAGTCATGAGAGCACTACTGACAAGCTGTATTACCCCTAAACAAAGAGCCTTTAAACTTCATCACAACAACTAGGCGATCAACTTGTAAGTACTTTCTTTTTCTTGACAACTCCTAAGCTTGGAAAACAACCCTCATTTGCCCCTATAAATCCTCCCAAGAAGCCAAAGGAGGTGCTGAGGAATTTTCTCTCCCTCACACATTCCTATGCTAAGCAGCCGAACAGAGTTTCGGGGCGTCAATGTCATTATAAGTACAAGGGGCAGAGTAATAGACTGAAATTTCCTATCTGCTATTTGGAAGACATCTTAAATATTGAAGAACAGTGACTTACTTGATTTATGGAAGAGAAACGGTCTGGATTTAAATTGACGATGAAGCTAGCACTCTTAATGGCGTAATTTCACAGAGATGACTTTTTACAAGAAACCAGGCTTAAGTGTGAAATGGCTCTCTCAGCACAAATCGGTGAGGACCTGCAACTGTCAGAACCTTTCTGGGAAGAGATCACTCTACGAATGCAAACTAAAATATGTGAAGCTATCTCTCCAATTTTGGAACAGATTATGAGCGTTTTTGAGAGTGAGCAGACTAGTTTGCTTGAAATAATGGACCCTCCATTGGAGATGACGTCATTCTTGTCCAAAAACCTTGACCGATGAGGCCCACTTGGAGATGTGACTTTTAATACCAGAGAAATAACAAAAAGCTATCTTGACTTCTGGAAGTTTCAAGATTTCTCAGCTACCAGCCACAATGAGGCACTTTTACAAGCTCTGGGCTGTTTGACCTCTCACACAAACAGACTCGAAGAGGAGGGGGTCAGCTTCAAAGCGCTTTCAGAGACTGAGCAGGGTTTGAAGTGCTATTACATAAACAAGATCGAAAATGATTTGCTGTACAAAGATCAAAGGCACAGGAGACAAATAATTTTAAGGAGACACGTGCAGGGAAAACAGAAGACAAGTAAATTGTATGATTACTTTATAGCAATATATCTTGATGGTTTGCAAGGTTAAACTGATTAATGAAAAGATTTATCTAAAGTGAAACTCTCAAACTGCTAAGAAGTATCTGTTTATATAGTACTACTCTCTTCCTTCCTTTCTCTATATTAATATCGATGCTTATATTTTCACCTATATATATAAATGATCGACTAAGAATATAATCAGTAGTTACAAATATTGTTTATCTTCATTGTCTTAACTAATCAGTGAAAGTTATAAGTAATGGTGGGTTTATTTGAAATAATATGTGCTAGATATCTGTTTAATTTATTTGATGATTTAATTGATGTTTGATAAAAAATTATAGGGCAGGTTTGATTTGTAAAGTGGGCACTGCAGGGAAAAAATAAATGTAATGGGCTGAGTATTTAGAGGAGGTGCAATGACTTAAATGCTGCGAGAGAAAATATGGATTTATATATAGGGTGAGGTGAAAGTATTTTGGCATTGAAAAGTTGGGAGTTGATGTTAAGGAGAAAATATAAATTACTTTGTCTAGGCTTGCAAGCAAATGGGATTTTGAAAGCTAATAATGCAAAAAAATATGAAAGAATATCTTGACTAGATTGATATTATATAAGAAATATGTAACCTAATCTGAACGGTTGAATTGCTCTGTAATACCTGTTTACTTTTTTCTTCTCCCTCTTATATTTTTATAGTTATAAAACTGATTAACAATAGTTATAGCAGATAGGATATAGAGGAAAATGAAGTGTTTATTGGGAACAGACTGGTATATAATGATATTTGTTGCGGATTACAGATTAACAAAGGAAAAAAAGGAATTATGTACCTAATGAGGTTATGAATGAGACAATGGATGGATATTTTGAAATATATTGCTCTTCTTTTTTTGTTTTCTGTAATTTCTATAAAAAACTAATAAACCTTGCCCATTCAGGCAAGCAGATTTAAAAAAAAGGATAAGCTGGTTAAGTGTGGGCTGGATGGTGCAACCGTTGGATGGATTCATGGTTGGTTGAAAAATTGTACCCAACGAGTGATCGTAAATGTCTCTGTGTCTATGTGGAGAGAAGTCTCAAGTGGAGTGCCACTGGGCTTGGTCCTGGGCCTGGTGTTGTTCAATGTTTTTATAAATGGCCTGGAGGAAGACATAGAAGGGATACTTATCAAATTTGCAGATGACACGAAGCTGGGTGGGATTGCTAATTCTGGAGAAGACAGAGTCAGGATTCAAAATGATCTAGATAGGCCAGAAGAGTTCTTGTTGTTGTTCAGTCGCACAGTCGAGTCCAACTCTTTGCGACCCCATGGACGAGATTACGCCAGGCCCTTCTGTCTTCCGCTGTCCGATGAAGTTTGCTCAATTTCATATTTGTTGCATCGATGACACTGTCTAACCATCTTATCCTTTGCCGTCCCCTTCTTCTTTGACCTTCAATCTTTCCCAGCATCAGGGTCTTCTCCAGTGAATGCTCCCTTCTCATTTGATGGCCAAAGTATTTGAGCTTCAGCTTCAGGATCTGGCCTTCCAGGGAACAATCAGGGTTGATTTCTTTTAGGATTGACTGATTTGATCTCCTTGCAGTCCAAGGGACTCTCAAGAGTCTTCTCCAGCACCATAGTTCAAAAGAATCTATTCTTCGGCGCTCGTCCTTCCTTATAGTCCAACTCTCGCAGCCATACATTACTATGGGGAATACCATTGCTTTGACCATGTGGAGTTTTGTTGGCAAGGTGATGTCTCTGCTTTTTATCATGCTGTTTAGGTTTGCCATCGCTTTCCTCCCAAGGAGCAGGCGTCTTTTGATTTCGTGGCTGCAGTCACCATCTGCAGTGATCTGGGATCCTAGGAACGTGAAGTCTGTCACTACTTCTACGACTTCCCCTTCTATTTACCAAGGAGTGATGGGGCCAGATGCCATGATCTTAGTTTTTTTGATGTTGAGCTTCAAGCCCCCTTTTGCGCTCTCCTCTTTTACCCTGAGCAAGAGGCTCTTTAGGTCCTCTTCACTTTCTGCCATCAGAGTGGTATCGTCTGCATATCTGAGGTTATTGATCTTTTCCCCAGCAATCTTAACTCCCGCTTGTGATTCATCCAGGTCAGCATTTCGCATGATGTACTCGGCATATAAATTAAATAAGCAAGGTGACAATATACATCCTTGTCATATTCCTTTTCCTATGCTAAACCAATCAGTTGTTCCATATCCGGTTCTAACTGTTGCTTCTTGACCCTTATACAGGTTTCTCAGGAGACATGTGAGGTGGTCCGGTACTCTCATCTCTTTAAGAACCTGCCATAATTTATTGTGATCCACACAATCAAAGGCTTTAGCATAGTTAATGAAGCAGAAGTAGATGTTTTTCTGGTACTCTCTTGCTTTCTCCATAATCCAGCGAATGTTGGCAATTTGATCTCTAGTTCCTCTACCTCTTTGAAACCCAGCTTGTACTTCTGGCAGTTCTCTATCCACGTACTGTTGTAGCCTAGCTTGTAGGATTTTGAGCATGACCTTGCTAGCGTGTGAAATGAGTGCAATTGTGCGATAGTTTGAACATTCCTTGACTTTGCCCTTCTTTGGGATTGGAATATACACTGACCTTTTCCAACCCTGTGGCCACTGTTGTGTTTTCCAGATTTGTTGGCAAATTGAGTGCAGCACTTTAACAGCATCTTCTTTTAAGACTTTGAATAACTTAGCTGGGATACCATCACCTCCACTAGCTTTGTTGTTAGTAATGCTTTCTAAGGCCCATTTAACTTCGCTTTCCAGGATGTCTGGCTCGAGGTCAGTGATTATACCATCGTGGTTGTCAAGGACATCGAGGTCCTTGTATAGTTCTTCTGTGTATTCTTGCCATCTTTTCCTAATCTCTTCTGCTTCTGTTAGGTCCCTACCATTTTTGTCCTTTATCATGGCCAGTTTTGCATGGAACGTTCCCTTGATTTCTCCAATTTTCTTGAAGAGATCTCTAGTCCTTCCTAATCTATTGTTTTCCTCTATTACTTTGCACTGTTCATTCAGGAAAGCTTCCTTATCTCTCCTTGCTGTTCTCTGGAAATCTGCATTCAGTTGGGCAAATCTTTCCTTTTCACCGTTGCCTTTAGCTTTCCTTCTTTCCTCTGCTATGTGTAAAGCCTCATCAGACAGCCACTTTGCTTTTTTGCATTTATTTTTCTTTGGGATGGCGGTGATTGCTGCCTCCTTTACAATGTCACGGACCTCTGTCCATAGTTCTTCGGGCACTCTGTCTATCAAATCTAGTCCCTTAAACCTATTCTTCACCTCTACTGTATATTCATCGGGGATGCGATCTAGGTCAAACCTGAATGGCATAGTGGTTTTCCCAACTTTCTTCAATTTAAGTCTGAATTTTGCAATGAGTAGCTCATGATCTGAGCCACAGTCAGCTCCAGATCTTGTTTTTACTGACTGGATAGAGCTTCTCCATCTTTGACTGCAAATTATATAGTCAATCTGATTTCGGTGTTGGCCATCTGGTGATGTCCATGTGTAGAGACGCCTCTTAGGTTGTTGGAAAAGGGTGTTTGCTATGACCAGCGTGTTCTCTTGACAAAACTCTGTTAGCCTTTGCCCTGCTTCATTTTGTTCTCCAAGGCCAAACTTGTCTGTTATTCCGGTTACCTTTTGATTTCCTACTTTAGCATTCCAGTCCCCTATGATGATGAGGACATCATTTTTTGGTGTTAGTTCTATGAGCTGTTGTACGTCTTCATAGAACTGGTCCACTTCAGCCTCTTCTGCAGCAGTGGTTGGGGCATAGACTTGGATTACTGTGATGTTGAATGGTTTGCCTTGGATTCGGACAGAGATCATTCTGTCATTTTTGAGATTGTATCCCAATACTGCCTTTCTCACTCTCTTGTTGACTATAAAGGCCACACCATTTTTTCTACGGGATTACTGGCCACAGTAGTAGATATAATGGTCTTCTGAGTTAAATTCGCCCATTCCTGTCCACTTTAGTTCACTGACTCCCAAGATGTCAATGTTCATTCTTGCCATCTCATTTTTGACCATGTCAAGCTTACCTTGATTCATAGACCTTACATTCCAGGTTCCTATGCAGTATTGTTCTTTGCAGCATCGAACTTTCCTTTCACCGTCAGACACATCCACAACTGAGTGTCCTTTTGGCTTTGGCCCAGCCGCTTCACTCTTTCTGGGGTTACTCGTACTTGCCCTCTGCTCTTCCCCAGTAGCATATTGGACACCTTCCGACCTGAGGGGCTCATCTTCCGGCATCATATCTTTTAGCCTTTTGTCACTGTCCATGGGGTTTTCTTGGCAAAGATACTGGAGTGGGTTGCCATTTCCTTCTCCAGGGGATCACGCTTGGTCTGAGTTCTCTGCTATGGCCTGTCCGTCCTGGGTGGCCCTCCACGGCATAGCCCACAGCCTCATCGAACCACGCAAGCCCCCTTGCCACAACAAAGCAGTGATCCATGAGGGAGAGGCCAGAACAGTGGGCTGAGACAAATAAAATGAATTTCAATAGAGATAAGTGCAAAGTTCTACACTTAGGTACAAAAAATCATAGGTGCAAATAAAGAATGGGAGGGACTTGACAGCAGCTCATGTGAAAGGGATCAGGGTGTTTTGGTTGATCACAAGCTAAACATGAGCCTGCAGTGTGATATGACTGCAAAGAAAGCTAATGCAATCTTAGGATGCATTAACAGAAGCATTGTGTCCAGATCACTCTATTCTGCTATGGTCAGGCCTCACCTGGAGTACTGTGTCCAGTTTTGGGTACCACATTTTAGGAAGGATGTTGACAAGCTTGAGCACATCCAGAAGAGGGCAACCAGAATGGTGAGAGGGTTGGAATCCAAGTCTTAGAAGGAAAGGCTGAAAGAGTTGGGTATGTTTAGCCTGGGAAAGAGAAGGCTTAGAGGGGACATGATTGCAGTCTTCAAGTATTTGAAGGGCTGTCATGTAGAAGATGGAGCAGATCTATTCTGTCTTGCTCCAGATTGCAAGACTAGATTTAATGGGTGGAAATTAGAAGGGAGTCATTACCGGCTAAATATCAGGAGAAACTTCCTAACTGTAAGAGTGGTTGAGCAGTGGAACAGATTGCCTTGGAAGGTGGTGGATGCTCCTTCTCTGGACATTTTCAAGCGAAGGCTGGACGACCATCTTTCAGGTATGCCGTAGAGCTATATTTTGGCTATGCTCCTGCAGAGTGCATGGGGTTGGACTAGATGACCTGCAAGGTCCCTTCCAACTCTAACATTGTATGATTCTATGATACCCCACCCTCCATTCAGAGTCTCAGAGTAGCTTGCAACTCCTTTCCCATCCCTTCCCCACAACAGACACCCTGTGATGTAGGTGGGGCTGAGAGAGCTCTTTCAAGAACTTCCCTTTCAAGGACAGCTCTGACAGAACTATGGCTTGCCCAAGGTCATCCAGCAGCTGCAAGTGGAGGAGTGGGGAATCAAAGCTGGTTCTCTCTGCTATGCTGGAGGCTAGAGTGACACTACTTACATACAAGAATCATAGAGTGCCATGACAGGACCTCCATGCCTGTCATCTTTGGAAGCAACCAACCAACAATTTGTTTGTCAGATTAGATAGATGATAGAAGACAGACAGACAAACAGACAGACAGACAGGCAGGCAGATAAAGAATTTTCTTCTGGTTGCTGGGAGGGTGCTGCTGCTGGTGGTGAGGTCAGGTGCTCTGCTTTCTCTAAGGCTTGGCAGTTGGCAGTGGCACTAGGTAGTTCAGTTGTTCAGTTCAGTTGTATGGCATTCATTTGGATTTTTTTTCTTGGTTTAAAAAAGTTTTTCTAGGCTGGGTGGGTGGGTGTTTCTGGTTTTTTAGGGCCATTGATTTAAATAGGTCAGTCTAATAAGGGTCTGTTCAGGAATTCTTTTGTTTTTAAACTAAAAGTAATCCAGTGTAGGGCTCTAGTTCATATATACCTAAGCAGGCCAGAATAGGATACTATTAAAAGAGGTAAGGAAGGGTTTCCTTAAAAGCAGTGTTTAAGTAGCCTTAACTACTTACAGAAAACAGTGTTCTGTGCACCTTACCTTAACTGAAGGCCAGTACTTGCTTATACATTGCTTAGAGTGAACCCCAGCATTTTAGTTCATCTCACACAGACACCTGCATTTCCTTCCTAGGAAATCAGGTTTGTCCCAGTAGATTAGCCAGCAGAAGTTTAATAAAGAGATCCCAGCACTTCTAAAAAGCTTTGTTTCCATCTCTAGGATAGCTTTATAAAACCTTCAGCTAGGGAGAAGTAGGATCATCAAGTTTTAAACCAGTCCAGTTCCAAAGGGGGGGGGACTGAGGAAAGAATAGCTTATGGTCCTTTGAAAATCAAAGTAGATATTTGGTAGGAGGGTTCTTAAAAAGGTGTCATGCTCTGTCAGGTTCAGGTGCCAGTGCAGTTAGTTAGATGCCTAAACACCCTACCTACAGATTACTTAGAGTTTGGCCCAGGGTGACATGATGAGTGGCAGGAAAGGAACACAGAGGGGCCCTGGGGGCAAGGCAAAGGAGAAGACCAGAGAGGTGGAGGGGAGGGGGAGGGGAGGACTACAGTTCCCCCCCACACCTCAGCGCAGAACCACCCCAGAACTTCCTGACGCCACTCCAAACTCTGGCCAGAGTGGTGCCATTAAGAAGCCACATGTGGCTCCCTTCCCGGAGGAGGCTTCTGGGGTGGGCCCAGCAGAGGTGCCTGCAGGTGCTGGCACTGGACAGGGGTCAGGCAGTCCCTCCTCAAGCCATTGATGCTGAGGCTCAGTAGCAGGAGGAGGGGCAGCAAGAGCTGTCTTTGGGGTCAATCTCTGTGGATGGCTCATCTCCAGAGATCACCCCATAGAATCAGAGGGCTATGGAGAAACTGGAGATGGAGCTGGGTGGCCACCACCAGCCCCCTGCTCCAGTCCCTTTAGGCTCCAGCAGGCCTTCTGGGGAGGGACAAGAGGGGAGGCTGGAGGGGGCGGAGGAGGAAGAAATGGAGTAGAAACATCCCGGGCCCATCTCAGCCCTCTCCTCCCAGGCAGCACTCTCCTCGTGTCCCCCCAAGACATAGTATATCTGCCCCAAGTTCCTCACAGGAGGAGGCATAAGTAGTGACCGAAGCTGCTGGTCAGCATTGGTCACACTTCACCTCTGATGTCTGGAAATATTTCCGGTTGCTAAGTGTTGCTGCAGTCGCTCCCTTAAACGAGTCACATGTGGGGGTGAGTCAGGAGGACTTTCAGCTTGCAGTTCTTCCTTCTTATCTGGGTCAGGTGTGGAGACTGCTGTTACAGGCACTTGCCAGCTCTCCTCCTCTGTTGCTTCAAAGGAGCTATCAGGTTCAACAGCAAGTAGGTCCACACACACTTCATTCAAAGGTTAAGCTTTATTGGAATACCAGTCTGTTGCCAAGTAAACAGGGACATTGTCAGGAATGTTGGCTAATGCAAGGAGGCCATGTATATACTTCAACTAGCCTAGCAAATGAGGTGCTACCGTGTGTGCAGGAATCCTCCCGGCGGGATGTTACTACATGAATGGGAGACTACCTACCCCCTCCCTCCAGAGGCCAATATATTCCCACCAGCTGGGGAATGCAAGCCCTCCCTTTTTTCAAGGTTACAGAGATAGCTGTGTCTGGTGGAGGAGTCTCTCACAGTAATTGCAGCAAAGCAAAGCAGATCTGAGTGCATGCACACAAGTAAGAAATAAGATAATGCAGAAGCATGGCAGTTATCTGACAGGGGCCAGCTGTGGTTTCTGCAGGCTCTGTCAGCTCATCCTCATCTGTGCCCATGACATTAGTCTGGTCCCAGTTCAGAGCCAAAATGGCTTGAGGGGAAAGACCGAAAAGATGCAGCTTGTTATAAGAACATAAGAACATAAGAGAAGCCAATGTTGAATCAGGCCAATGGCCCATCTAGTCCAACACTCTGTCACACAGCGGCCAAAATAAATTGTTATGAACAGCTTTCAGCCAATTTGACTGAAAGTTGTCTATAAGTACCATGTGAATTAGGCCCTGAGGGTGAAAATTGACTCTAAGCCAATACCTAAGTGAAGCCAGAGCAAGTTTGGCTACCATTGTCATCATGCCAGTTTCTACACAGGTAAAGGCATTAGGCACCCCACGTGGGACCTGAAGGACCGTCCTTAAAAATTTGGACTGGACCCTTCCAAGGGGGTCATAAGAGAAAGGTGGAGAGCCAAGAAAAGTGGCATAAGACATTTGTGGTATTACTTTTGCTTGGAACAATTTTAGGGCTGCTGGAACAAAGTGCGCCCCCACCCCTGTATACAAGCACTTGGTTATCGCATTAGCAGATCCTTCTCCTTGAGCTGCCATAGATGTAATGTGAGCACTCTTGGCCCCAAAGGCTTGAGGAATCATGCGCAAGTATTTAAAACTTAATACCTACTCAAAGCGTTGCCAATTGATTTACCATGTTCTTTTCTTTTGTCTGTTCCCACAGGCCATAACCTTTGTTTTGTTTTGTTTTTGATAATTTATCGCGAGTTGGTTCTCAGTGCAAAATGCTGCAAATTTAGAGTGCTCTCCTAAGGCTTAATGGGGTCCTGGCAAATAAGACAGCTCCATTGGCATAAAGAAGGATGGAAATGTGACGCTGCTGTAGTTTAGGTGGATGTAAATCGGCTGAATCAAGATAACCCACAATATCATTAATATAATAGCTAAACAACATAGGGTCCAGCAGACATCCCCGCCTGACTCCTTTGTAGGTACTAACTGGCTCTAACAGACTTCCCCTCCCATTGTATCTGACTCTTAATTGTGAGTCGTAAAGTGCTCTGATGAGTAAAAGGAGCCTTTTATCTGTGGAAGAAGCTTCCAGTTTGGACCATAACTGAACTCTGGAAATAGAATCAAAAGCCGCCTTGAGGTCAATAAAGGCAGCAAATAGCGAGACAGGGCCCTTTGCAGCATATTTTTCGATGAGATGTTGTATAGTGAGGCAGTGACCAAGGGTCGACCTAGGCTCTCTGAAACCCACCTGCGCTGAAGCAATCACATCCTCCAGGGCTAGCCAAGAAGTGAATTTATCCAGGAGATGTTTGGCATATAAATTACTACAGATGTTTAATAAACTGATGGGATGGTAATTTGAGGGCTGATCTCTCCTTCCTTAAAAAAGGAGCCATCCTCCCAATCAGATGGAATACGCCCAGTAAAATCAATGAACATAAACAAGGAGACAAGAAAAGGAGCCCACCAGTCAATATTCTCTTTAAAGCATTCAGGTGGTATACCGTCAAGGCCAAGTGCCTTGCCCTTTTTTAGTTGATTGATGTGGGACTTGATTTCATTGGGGGAAATGGGTGGCCACTCTGCCAGTCCTTCAAAATCAGATGGCAAAACCAGAGAGGGGAGCATATAATTATAAAGGGAGTGAAAAGAAGGCCCACTTATCAGGGGAAATTGGCAGGTCTAAACGCCATGAGACAGTTTTCCTGTTTTCAGCAATCTTCCTCCAAAATTTAGCTGAATTTTTCTGCTTGGCAGCACAAATTAGTTCTGACCAACGCTGACCAACTAATTATACTAATTCCACAGTGATTAACTGTTTGAATGACTTTTTGGGGGACAGAAGGTTTAATTGAATTTTCATTCTCTGCTGATTGCTAGCCTTTTTAAAGGAATAGTAAAGGTTTACTAGGGATTTTTTGCCCCACGGCATTCATTATCAAACCATGGTTTAGATTTTTTTATGGGAGGATGAATGTTGACCTTTAACATGGAATAAAATATCCCTCAATTCTTGAAAAAGGTTATTATAAAATATAAGCAGGTCTTTTGGAGGACTAAGGTTCTGACAAGCAGCAATAAAGGCCTGGAGATCCTGTATAGTGAACACTTCCTTAACTCTAGTCTATAGCTGTAACGACCATTTCCTCCTGCAAACAACCCATGAAGCAGAATTTTCATGGGCTGTTGCTACTTCTTCTGACTGAGAAAGTACAGAAGAATGGAGCCTAAGAAATAGAGGAAAATGGTCACTATCAAAATAGGGGAACAACTTAAAATTTTTTACTTGGGGCAATAGTGAAGCACATACTAACATATAATCAATGGTGCTAGCCTTAGCATAAAGGTGAACTCTCCAGGGTGATCGTCAGGGAAAGTCCCATTTAAAATATACAAACCCAACTTAAAGGACAATTTGGCCAGACAGAGCCCAGGCAGGTTTGAAAACTTATCCTTGAAAATCCTGGGAAGAGGAAAATTGGACATCCAGGTCACTAAGGTTTATTTTATACTTCAATTCAAGACTTGATAAGTCAGGACCTAAATGAGCATTAAAATCTCCAAGAAGGAGGACCTTAGCCTCTGACCACCCCAAGGTCAACTCTAGGGAGTTCCAGGTGACTATAATATGGTCTTTCTTGGTATAGGGTGGAATATATACATTAATTAAAATTAAGCAATTTGCTTTACTTGATAGCACCACAGACGTGGCTGTTTTTCCAAGTTAAGGTTTTTCTAAGCATTGAAAATTCAGTGCATCTAAAAATAAAATCACTAAACCTCCTTTCATTCTTCTCGGACCACAACCTGCAACTGCTGTCATAGTAAAGGCAGTAAAACCCTGCAAGCAAATATCCCTATCTGTCCAAGTATCTTGGATAGCTATGATACCAAAATTTTGTCGATAAAAGGGGTTATCGACCGAAGCAGAAAGGTAACAGAACCAGCCTGCTGTATTCCAGGAGAGGACTGTTGGATAGTCACATTAAACTAGGTTCCCCTTTCTGTCTGTAGACATTCAATCTTTCAGTTTCACTGATAGGCAAATTTCCTGAAGATCTTGCACAATTGCTGCCAAGTGACTTTATGCTACTACTAACAGACTGTGTTAAGTTGCTGGTCTGTTCAAGAACAGGTGCAACGGAGCCGGTGGCACCTTTAAGACCAAGGTTTATTCAGGTAGAACCTCTCCCTCCTCTCTGAGGGCAGATCTTCGCGCTTCCTCCCCCCCATAGCTAGCAATCCAAAAGAGTCCAGTGGCACCTTTAAGACCAAGGTTTATTCAGGTACAACCTCTCCCTCCTCTGTGAGGGCAGATCTGCGCGCTTCCTCCCCCCCATAGCTAGCAATCCAAAAGAGTCCAGTGGCAACTTTAAGACCAAGGTTTATTCAGGTACAACCTCTCCCTCCTCTCTGAGGGCAGATCTGCGCGCTTCCTCCCACCCCATAGCTAGGAATCCAAAAGAGTCCAGTGGCACCTTTAAGACCAAGGTTTATTCAGGTACAACCTCTCCCTCCTCTGTGAGGGCAGATCTGAAGCTTCCCCCCCCCATAGCTAACAATCCAAAAGAGTCCAGTGGCACCTTTAAGACCAAGGTTTATTCAGGTAGAACCTCTCCCTCCTCTGTGAGGGCAGATCTGCGCGCTTCCTCCCCCCATAGCTAGCAATCCAAAAGAGTCCAGTGGCACCTTTAAGACCAAGGTTTATTCAGGTACAACCTCTCCCTCCTCTGTGAGGGCAGATCTGCGCGCTTCCTCCCCTCCATAGCTAGCAATCCAAAAGAGTCCAGTGGCACCTTTAAGACCAAGGTTTATTCAGGTACAACCTCTCCCTCCTCTCTGAGGGCAGATCTGCGCGCTTCCTCCCCCCATAGCTAGCAATCCAAAAGAGTCCAGTGGCACCTTTAAGACCAAGGTTTATTCAGGTAGAACCTCTCCCTCCTCTCTGAGGGCAGATATGCACGCTTCCTCCCCCCATAGCTAGCAATCCAAAAGAGTCCAGTTGCACCTTTAAGACCAAGGTTTATTCAGGTACAACCTCTCCCTCCTCTCTGAGGGCAGATCTGCGCGCTTCCTCCCCCCCATAGCTAGCAATCCAAAAGAGTCCAGTCGCACCTTTTAGACCAAGGTTTATTCAGGTAGAACCTCTCCCTCCTCTCTGAGGGCAGATCTGCGCACTTCCCCCCCCCATAGCTAGCAATCCAAGAGTCCAGTGGCACCTTTAAGACCAAGGTTTATTCAGGTAGAACCTCTCCCTCCTCTGTGAGGGCAGATCTGCGCGCTTCCTCCCCTTCATAGCTAGCAATCCAAAAGAGTCCAGTGGCACCTTTAAGACCAAGGTTTATTCAGGTACAACCTCTCCCTCCTCTCTGAGGGCAGATCTGCGCGCTTCCTCCCCCCCATAGCTACTAATGCAAAAGAGTCCAGTGGCACCTTTTAGACCAAGGTTTATTCAGGTAGAACCTCTCCCTCCTCTCTGAGGGCAGATCTGCATGCTTCCCCCCTCCACAGCTAGCAATCCAAAAGAGTCCAGTGGCACCTTTAAGACCAAGGTTTATTCAAGTAGAACCTCTCCCTCCTCTCTGAGGGCAGATCTGTGCGCTTCCTCCCCCAATAGCTAGCAAACCAAAAGAGTCCAGTGGCACCTTTAAAACCAAGGTTTATTCAGGTACAACCTCTCCCTCCTCTGTGAGGGCAGATCTGCGCGCTTCCTCCCCTTCATAGCTAGCAATCCAAAAGAGTCCAGTGGCACCTTTAAGACCAAGGTTTATTCAGGTAGAACCTCTCCCTCCTCTATGAGGGCAGATCTGCGCGCTTCCTCCCCTCCATAGCTAGAAATCCAAAAGAGTCCAGTGGCACCTTTAAGACCAAGGTTTATTCAGGTAGAACCTCTCCCTCCTCTGTGAGGGCAGATCTGTACGCTTCCTCCCCCCCATAGCTAGCAATCCAAAAGAGTCCAGTGGCACCTTTAAGACCAAGGTTTATTCAGGTAGAACCTCTCCCTCCTCTCTGAGGGCAGATCTGCGCGCTTCCACCCCCCATAGCTAGCAATCCAAAATAGTCCAGTTGCACCTTTAAGACCAAGGTTTATTCAGGTACAACCTCTCCCTCCTCTCTGAGGGCAGATCTGCGCGCTCCCTCCCCCCCATAGCTAGCAATCCAAAAGAGTCCAGTGGCACCTTTTAGACCAAGGTTTATTCAGGTACAACCTCTCCCTCCTCTGTGAGGGCAGATCTCCGCGCTTCCTCCCCCCATAGCTAACAATCGAAAAGAGTCCAGTGGCACCTTTAAGACCAAGGTTTATTCAGGTACAACCTCTCCCTCCTCTCTGAGGGCAGATCTGCGTGCTTCCCCCCCCATAGCTAGCAATCGAAAAGAGTCCAGTGGCACCTTTAAGACCAAGGTTTAATCAGGTACAACCTCTCCCTCCTCTCTGAGGGCAGATCTGCGTGCTTCCCCCCCATAGCTAGCAATCGAAAAGAGTCCAGTGGCACCTTTAAGACCAAGGTTTATTCAGGTACAACCTCTCCCTCCTCTGTGAGGGCAGATCTGCGCGCTTCCTCCCCTCCATAGCTAGAAATCCAAAAGAGTCCAGTGGCACCTTTAAGACCAAGGTTTATTCAGGTACAACCTCTCCCTCCTCTCTGAGGGCAGATCTGCGCGCTTCCTCCCCCCATAGCTAGCAATCCAAAAGAGTCCAGTGGCACCTTTAAGACCAAGGTTTATTCAGGTACAACCTCTCCCTCCTCTCTGAGGGCAGATCTGCGCGCTTCCTCCCCCCATAGCTAACAATCCAAAAGAGTCCAGTTGCACCTTTAAGACCAAGGTTTATTCAGGTACAACCTCTCCCTCCTCTCTGAGGGCAGATCTGCGCGCTTCCTCCCCCCCATAGCTAGCAATCCAAAAGAGTCCAGTGGCACCTTTTAGACCAAGGTTTATTCAAGTAGAACCTCTCCCTCCTCTATGAGGGCAGATCTGCGCACTTCCCCCCCCCCCATAGCTAGCAATCCAAAAGAGTCCAGTGGCACCTTTAAGACCAAGGTTTATTCAGGTAGAACCTCTCCCTCCTCTGTGAGGGCAGATCTGCGCGCTTCCTCCCCGGCATAGCTAGCAATCCAAAAGAGTCCAGTGGCACCTTTAAGACCAAGGTTTATTCAGGTAGAACCTCTCCCTCCTCTGTGAGGGCAGATCTGCGCACTTCCTCCCCCCCATAGCTAGCAATCCAAAAGAGTCCAGTGGCACCTTTAAGACCAAGGTTTATTCAGGTAGAACCTCTCCCTCCTCTCTGAGGGAAGATCTGCGCGCTTCCTCCCCCCATAGCTAGCAATCCAAAAGAGTCCAGTGGCACCTTTAAGACCAAGGTTTATTCAGGTACAACCTCTCCCTCCTCTCTGAGGGCAGATCTGCGCGCTTCCTCCCCCCCATAGCTACTAATGCAAAAGAGTCCAGTGGCACCTTTTAGACCAAGGTTTATTCAGGTAGAACCTCTCCCTCCTCTCTGAGGGCAGATCAGCATGCTTCCCTACCTCCACAGCTAGCAATCCAAAAGAGTCCAGTGGCACCTTTAAGACCAAGGTTTATTCAGGTAGAACCTCTCCCTCCTCTCTGAGGGCAGATCTGTGCGCTTCCTCCCCCCATAGCTAGCAATCCAAAAGAGTCCAGTGGCACCTTTAAAACCAAGGTTTATTCAGGTACAACCTCTCCCTCCTCTGTGAGGGCAGATCTGCGCGCTTCCTCCCCTTCATAGCTAGCAATCCAAAAGAGTCCAGTGGCACCTTTAAGACCAAGGTTTATTCAGGTAGAACCTCTCCCTCCTCTGTGAGGGCAGATCTGTGCGCTTCCTCCCCTCCATAGCTAGAAATCCAAAAGAGTCCAGTGGCACCTTTAAGACCAAGGTTTATTCAGGTAGAACCTCTCCCTCCTCTCTGAGGGCAGATCTGTGCGCTTCCTCCCCCCATAGCTAGCAATCCAAAAGAGTCCAGTGGCACCTTTAAGACCAGGGTTTATTCAGGTAGAACCTCTCCCTCCTCTCTGAGGGCAGATCTGCGCGCTTCCACCCCCCCATAGCTAGCAATCCAAAATAGTCCAGTTGCACCTTTAAGACCAAGGTTTATTCAGGTACAACCTCTCCCTCCTCTCTGAGGGCAGATCTGCGCGCTCCCTCCCCCCATAGCTAGCAATCCAAAAGAGTCCAGTGGCACCTTTTAGACCAAGGTTTATTCAGGTACAACCTCTCCCTCCTCTGTGAGGGCAGATCTCCGCGCTTCCTCCCCCCATAGCTAGCAATCGAAAAGAGTCCAGTGGCACCTTTAAGACCAAGGTTTATTCAGGTAGAACCTCTCCCTCCTCTCTGAGGGCAGATCTGTGCGCTTCCTCCCCCCATAGCTAGCAATCCAAAAGAGTCCAGTGGCACCTTTAAGACCAAGGTTTATTCAGGTAGAACCTCTCCCTCCTCTCTGAGGGCAGATCTGCGCGCTCCCTCCTCCCCCATAGCTAGCAATCCAAAAGAGTCCAGTGGCACCTTTAAGACCAAGGTTTATTCAGGTACAACCTCTCCCTCCTCTGTGAGGGCAGATCTCCGCGCTTCCTCCCCCCATAGCTAGCAATCAAAAAGAGTCCAGTGGCACCTTTAAGACCAAGGTTTATTCAGGTACAACCTCTCCCTCCTCTCTGAGGGCAGATCTGCGTGCTTCCCCCCCCATAGCTAGCAATCGAAAAGAGTCCAGTGGCACCTTTAAGACCAAGGTTTATTCAGGTAGAACCTCTCCTCCTCTGTGAGGGCAGATCTGCGCGCTTCCTCGCCTCCATAGCTAGCAATCCAAAAGAGTTCAGTGGCACCTTTAAGACCAAGGTTTATTCAGGTACAACCTCTCCCTCCTCTCTGAGGGCAGATCTGCGCGCTTCCTCCCCCCATAGCTAGCAATCCAAAAGAGTCCAGTGGCACCTTTAAGACCAAGGTTTATTCAGGTAGAACCTCTCCCTCCTCTCTGAGGGCAGATCTGTGCGCTTCCTCCCCCCATAGCTAGCAATCCAAAAGAGTCCAGTGGCACCTTTAAGACCAAGGTTTATTCAGGTAGAACCTCTCCCTCCTCTCTGAGGGCAGATCTGCGCGCTTCCACCCCCATAGCTAGCAATCCAAAATAGTCCAGTGGCACCTTTTAGACCAAGGTTTATTCAGGTACAACCTCTCCGTCCTCTCTGAGGGCAGATCTGCGCGCTCCCTCCCCCCATAGCTAGCAATCCAAAAGAGTCCAGTGGCACCTTTTAGACCAAGGTTTATTCAGGTACAACCTCTCCCTCCTCTGTGAGGGCAGATCTCCGCGCTTCCTCCCCCCATAGCTAGCAATCGAAAAGAGTCCAGTGGCACCTTTAAGACCAAGGTTTATTCAGGTACAACCTCTCCCTCCTCTCTGAGGGCAGATCTGCGTGCTTCCCCCCCATAGCTAGCAATCGAAAAGAGTCCAGTGGCACCTTTAAGACCAAGGTTTAATCAGGTACAACCTCTCCCTCCTCTCTGAGGGCAGATCTGTGTGCTTCCCCCCCCATAGCTAGCAATCCAAAAGAGTCCAGTGGCACCTTTAAGACCAAGGTTTATTCAGGTAGAACCTCTCCCTCCTCTGTGAGGGCAGATCTGTACGCTTCCTCCCCCCATAGCTAGCAATCCAAAAGAGTCCAGTGGCACCTTTAAGACCAAGGTTTATTCAGGTAGAACCTCTCCCTCCTCTCTGAGGGCAGATCTGCGCGCTTCCACCCCCCATAGCTAGCAATCAAAAATAGTCCAGTTGCACCTTTAAGACCAAGGTTTATTCAGGTACAACCTCTCCCTCCTCTCTGAGGGCAGATCTGCGCGCTCCCTCCCCCCATAGCTAGCAATCCAAAAGAGTCCAGTGGCACCTTTTAGACCAAGGTTTATTCAGGTACAACCTCTCCCTCCTCTGTGAGGGCAGATCTCCGCGCTTCCTCCCCCCATAGCTAGCAATCGAAAAGAGTCCAGTGGCACCTTTAAGACCAAGGTTTATTCAGGTACAACCTCTCCCTCCTCTCTGAGGGCAGATCTGCGTGCTTCCCCCCCCATAGCTAGCAATCGAAAAGAGTCCAGTGGCACCTTTAAGACCAAGGTTTAATCAGGTACAACCTCTCCCTCCTCTCTGAGGGCAGATCTGCGTGCTTCCCCCCCATAGCTAGCAATCGAAAAGAGTCCAGTGGCACCTTTAAGACCAAGGTTTATTCAGGTACAACCTCTCCCTCCTCTGTGAGGGCAGATCTGCGCGCTTCCTCCCCTCCATAGCTAGAAATCCAAAAGAGTCCAGTGGCACCTTTAAGACCAAGGTTTATTCAGGTACAACCTCTCCCTCCTCTCTGAGGGCAGATCTGCGCGCTTCCTCCCCCCATAGCTAGCAATCCAAAAGAGTCCAGTGGCACCTTTAAGACCAAGGTTTATTCAGGTACAACCTCTCCCTCCTCTCTGAGGGCAGATCTGCGCGCTTCCTCCCCCCATAGCTAACAATCCAAAAGAGTCCAGTTGCACCTTTAAGACCAAGGTTTATTCAGGTACAACCTCTCCCTCCTCTCTGAGGGCAGATCTGCGCGCTTCCTCCCCCCCCATAGCTAGCAATCCAAAAGAGTCCAGTGGCACCTTTTAGACCAAGGTTTATTCAAGTAGAACCTCTCCCTCCTCTATGAGGGCAGATCTGCACACTCTCCCCCCCATAGCTAGCAATCCAAAAGAGTCCAGTGGCACCTTTAAGACCAAGGTTTATTCAGGTAGAACCTCTCCCTGCTCTGTGAGGGCAGATCTGCGCGCTTCCTCCCCTTCATAGCTAGCAATCCAAAAGAGTCCAGTGGCACCTTTAAGACCAAGGTTTATTCAGGTAGAACCTCTCCCTCCTCTGTGAGGGCAGATCTGCGCACTTCCTCCCCCCCATAGCTAGCAATCCAAAAGAGTCCAGTGGCACCTTTAAGACCAAGGTTTATTCAGGTAGAACCTCTCCCTCCTCTCTGAGGGAAGATCTGCGCGCTTCCTCCCCCCATAGCTAGCAATCCAAAAGAGTCCAGTGGCACCTTTAAGACCAAGGTTTATTCAGGTACAACCTCTCCCTCCTCTCTGAGGGCAGATCTGCGCGCTTCCTCCCCCCCCATAGCTACTAATGCAAAAGAGTCCAGTGGCACCTTTTAGACCAAGGTTTATTCAGGTAGAACCTCTCCCTCCTCTCTGAGGGCAGATCAGCATGCTTCCCTACCTCCACAGCTAGCAATCCAAAAGAGTCCAGTGGCACCTTTAAGACCAAGGTTTATTCAGGTAGAACCTCTCCCTCCTCTCTGAGGGCAGATCTGTGCGCTTCCTCCCCCCATAGCTAGCAATCCAAAAGAGTCCAGTGGCACCTTTAAAACCAAGGTTTATTCAGGTACAACCTCTCCCTCCTCTGTGAGGGCAGATCTGCGCGCTTCCTCCCCTTCATAGCTAGCAATCCAAAAGAGTCCAGTGGCACCTTTAAGACCAAGGTTTATTCAGGTAGAACCTCTCCCTCCTCTGTGAGGGCAGATCTGTGCGCTTCCTCCCCTCCATAGCTAGAAATCCAAAAGAGTCCAGTGGCACCTTTAAGACCAAGGTTTATTCAGGTAGAACCTCTCCCTCCTCTCTGAGGGCAGATCTGTGCGCTTCCTCCCCCCATAGCTAGCAATCCAAAAGAGTCCAGTGGCACCTTTAAGACCAGGGTTTATTCAGGTAGAACCTCTCCCTCCTCTCTGAGGGCAGATCTGCGCGCTTCCACCCCCATAGCTAGCAATCCAAAATAGTCCAGTTGCACCTTTAAGACCAAGGTTTATTCAGGTACAACCTCTCCCTCCTCTCTGAGGGCAGATTTGCGCGCTCCCTCCCCCCCATAGCTAGCAATCCAAAAGAGTCCAGTGGCACCTTTTAGACCAAGGTTTATTCAGGTACAACCTCTCCCTCCTCTGTGAGGGCAGATCTCCGCGCTTCCTCCCCCATAGCTAGCAATCGAAAAGAGTCCAGTGGCACCTTTAAGACCAAGGTTTATTCAGGTAGAACCTCTCCCTCCTCTCTGAGGGCAGATCTGTGCGCTTCCTCCCCCCATAGCTAGCAATCCAAAAGAGTCCAGTGGCACCTTTAAGACCAAGGTTTATTCAGGTAGAACCTCTCCCTCCTCTCTGAGGGCAGATCTGCGCGCTCCCTCCTCCCCCATAGCTAGCAATCCAAAAGAGTCCAGTGGCACCTTTTAGACCAAGGTTTATTCAGGTACAACCTCTCCCTCCTCTGTGAGGGCAGATCTCCGCGCTTCCTCCCCCATAGCTAGCAATCAAAAAGAGTCCAGTGGCACCTTTAAGACCAAGGTTTATTCAGGTACAACCTCTCCCTCCTCTCTGAGGGCAGATCTGCGTGCTTCCCCCCCCCATAGATAGCAATCGAAAAGAGTCCAGTGGCACCTTTAAGACCAAGGTTTATTCAGGTAGAACCTCTCCCTCCTCTGTGAGGGCAGATCTGCGCGCTTCCTCGCCTCCATAGCTAGCAATCCAAAAGAGTTCAGTGGCACCTTTAAGACCAAGGTTTATTCAGGTACAACCTCTCCCTCCTCTCTGAGGGCAGATCTGCGCGCTTCCTCCCCCCATAGCTAGCAATCCAAAAGAGTCCAGTGGCACCTTTAAGACCAAGGTTTATTCAGGTAGAACCTCTCCCTCCTCTCTGAGGGCAGATCTGTGCGCTTCCTCCCCCCATAGCTAGCAATCCAAAAGAGTCCAGTGGCACCTTTAAGACCAAGGTTTATTCAGGTAGAACCTCTCCCTCCTCTCTGAGGGCAGATCTGCGCGCTTCCACCCCCATAGCTAGCAATCCAAAATAGTCCAGTTGCACCTTTTAGACCAAGGTTTATTCAGGTACAACCTCTCCGTCCTCTCTGAGGGCAGATCTGCGCGCTCCCTCCCCCCATAGCTAGCAATCCAAAAGAGTCCAGTGGCACCTTTTAGACCAAGGTTTATTCAGGTACAACCTCTCCCTCCTCTGTGAGGGCAGATCTCCGCGCTTCCTCCCCCCATAGCTAGCAATCGAAAAGAGTCCAGTGGCACCTTTAAGACCAAGGTTTATTCAGGTACAACCTCTCCCTCCTCTCTGAGGGCAGATCTGCGTGCTTCCCCCCCATAGCTAGCAATCGAAAAGAGTCCAGTGGCACCTTTAAGACCAAGGTTTAATCAGGTACAACCTCTCCCTCCTCTCTGAGGGCAGATCTGTGTGCTTCCCCCCCCCATAGCTAGCAATCCAATAAAGTCCAGTGGCACCTTTAAGACCAAGGTTTATTCAGGTAGAACCTCTCCCTCCTCTGTGAGGGCAGATCTGCGCGCTTCCTCCCCTCCATAGCTAGAAATCCAAAAGAGTCCAGTGGCACCTTTAAGACCAAGGTTTATTCAGGTACAACCTCTCCCTCCTCTCTGAGGGCAGATCTGCGCGCTTCCTCCCCCATAGCTAGCAATCCAAAAGAGTCCAGTGGCACCTTTAAGACCAAGGTTTATTCAGGTAGAACCTCTCCCTCCTCTCTGAGGGCAGATCTGCGCGCTTCCTCCCCCCATAGCTAAAAATCCAAAAGAGTCCAGTTGCACCTTTAAGACCAAGGTTTATTCAGGTACAACCTCTCCCTCCTCTCTGAGGGCAGATCTGCGCGCTTCCTCCCCCCATAGCTAGCAATCCAAAAGAGTCCAGTGGCACCTTTTAGACCAAGGTTTATTCAAGTAGAACCTCTCCCTCCTCTCAGAGGGCAGATCTGCGCGCTTCCTCCCCTTCATAGCTAGCAATCCAAAAGAGTCCAGTGGCACCTTTAAGACCAAGGTTTATTCAGGTAGAACCTCTCCCTCCTCTGTGAGGGCAGATCTGCGCACTTCCTCCCCCCCATAGCTAGCAATCCAAAAGATTCCAGTGGCACCTTTAAGACCAAGGTTTATTCAGGTACAACCTCTCCCTCCTCTCTGAGGGAAGATCTGCGCGCTTCCTCCCCCCATAGCTAGCAATCCAAAAGAGTCCAGTGGCACCTTTAAGACCAAGGTTTATTCAGGTACAACCTCTCCCTCCTCTCTGAGGGCAGATCTGCGCGCTTCCTCCCCCCATAGCTACTAATGCAAAAGAGTCCAGTGGCACCTTTTAGACCAAGGTTTATTCAGGTAGAACCTCTCCCTCCTCTCTGAGGGCAGATCTGCATGCTTCCCTACCTCCACAGCTAGCAATCCAAAAGAGTCCAGTGGCACCTTTAAGACCAAGGTTTATTCAGGTAGAACCTCTCCCTCCTCTCTGAGGGCAGATCTGTGCGCTTCCTCCCCCATAGCTAGCAATCCAAAAGAGTCCAGTGGCACCTTTAAAACCAAGGTTTATTCAGGTACAACCTCTCCCTCCTCTGTGAGGGCAGATCTGCGCGCTTCCTCCCCTTCATAGCTAGCAATCCAAAAGAGTCCAGTGGCACCTTTAAGACCAAGGTTTATTCAGGTAGAACCTCTCCCTCCTCTGTGAGGGCAGATCTGTGCGCTTCCTCCCCTCCATAGCTAGAAATCCAAAAGAGTCCAGTGGCACCTATAAGACCAAGGTTTATTCAGGTAGAACCTCTCCCTCCTCTCTGAGGGCAGATCTGCGCGCTTCCACCCCCCATAGCTAACAATCCAAAATAGTCCAGTTGCACCTTTAAGACCAAGGTTTATTCAGGTACAACCTCTCCCTCCTCTCTGAGGGCAGATCTGCGCGCTCCCTCCCCCCCCATAGCTAGCAATCCAAAAGAGTCCAGTGGCACCTTTTAGACCAAGGTTTATTCAGGTACAACCTCTCCCTCCTCTGTGAGGGCAGATCTCCGCGCTTCCTCCCCCCATGGCTAGCAATCGAAAAGAGTCCAGTGGCACCTTTAAGACCAAGGTTTATTCAGGTAGAACCTCTCCCTCCTCTCTGAGGGCAGATCTGTGCGCTTCCTCCCCCCATAGCTAGCAATCCAAAAGAGTCCAGTGGCACCTTTAAGACCAAGGTTTATTCAGGTAGAACCTCTCCCTCCTCTCTGAGGGCAGATCTGCGCGCTTCCACCCCCCATAGCTAGCAATCCAAAATAGTCCAGTTGCACCTTTAAGACCAAGGTTTATTCAGGTACAACCTCTCCCTCCTCTCTGAGGGCAGATCTGCGCGCTCCCTCCTCCCCCATAGCTAGCAATCCAAAAGAGTCCAGTGGCACCTTTTAGACCAAGGTTTATTCAGGTACAACCTCTCCCTCCTCTGTGAGGGCAGATCTCCGCGCTTCCTCCCCCCATAGCTAGCAATCAAAAAGAGTCCAGTGGCACCTTTAAGACCAAGGTTTATTCAGGTACAACCTCTCCCTCCTCTCTGAGGGCAGATCTGCGTGCTTCCCCACCCCCATAGCTAGCAATCGAAAAGAGTCCAGTGGCACCTTTAAGACCAAGGTTTATTCAGGTAGAACCTCTCCCTCCTCTCTGAGGGCAGATCTGTGCGCTTCCTCCCCCATAGCTAGCAATCCAAAAGAGTCCAGTGGCACCTTTAAAACCAAGGTTTATTCAGGTACAACCTCTCCCTCCTCTGTGAGGGCAGATTGTGCGCTTCCTCCCCTCCATAGCTAGAAATCCAAAAGAGTCCAGTGGCACCTTTAAGACCAAGGTTTATTCAGGTAGAACCTCTCCCTCCTCTCTGAGGGCAGATCTGTGCGCTTCCTCCCCCCATAGCTAGCAATCCAAAAGAGTCCAGTGGCACCTTTAAGACCAAGGTTTATTCAGGTAGAACCTCTCCCTCCTCTCTGAGGGCAGATCTGCGCGCTTCCACCCCCCATAGCTAGCAATCCAAAATAGTCCAGTTGCACCTTTAAGACCAAGGTTTATTCAGGTAGAACCTCTCCCTCCTCTCTGAGGGCAGATCTGTGCGCTTCCTCCCCCATAGCTAGCAATCCAAAAGAGTCCAGTGGCATCTTTAAAACCAAGGTTTATTCAGGTACAACCTCTCCCTCCTCTGTGAGGGCAGATCTGCGCGCTTCCTCCCCTTCATAGCTAGCAATCCAAAAGAGTCCAGTGGCACCTTTAAGACCAAGGTTTATTCAGGTAGAACCTCTCCCTCCTCTGTGAGGGCAGATCTGTGCGCTTCCTCCCCTCCATAGCTAGCAATCCAAAAGAGTCCAGTGGCACCTTTAAGACCAAGGTTTATTCAGGTAGAATCTCTCCCTCCTCTCTGAGGGCAGATCTGCGCGCTTCCACCCCCCATAGCTAGCAATCCAAAATAGTCCAGTTGCACCTTTAAGACCAAGGTTTATTCAGGTACAACCTCTCCCTCCTCTCTGAGGGCAGATCTGCGCGCTCCCTCCCCCCCATAGCTAGCAATCCAAAAGAGTCCAGTGGCACCTTTTAGACCAAGGTTTATTCAGGTACAACCTCTCCCTCCTCTGTGAGGGCAGATCTCCGCGCTTCCTCCCCCCATAGCTAGCAATCGAAAAGAGTCCAGTGGCACCTTTAAGACCAAGGTTTATTCAGGTAGAACCTCTCCCTCCTCTCTGAGGGCAGATCTGAGCGCTTCCTCCCCCCCATAGCTAGCAATCCAAAAGAGTCCAGTGGCACCTTTAAGACCAAGGTTTATTCAGGTAGAACCTCTCCCTCCTCTCTGAGGGCAGATCTGCGCGCTCCCTCCTCCCCCATAGCTAGCAATCCAAAAGAGTCCAGTGGCACCTTTTAGACCAAGGTTTATTCAGGTACAACCTCTCCCTCCTCTGTGAGGGCAGATCTCCGCGCTTCCTCCCCCCCATAGCTAGCAATCAAAAAGAGTCCAGTGGCACCTTTAAGACCAAGGTTTATTCAGGTACAACCTCTCCCTCCTCTCTGAGGGCAGATCTGCGTGCTTCCCCCCCCATAGCTAGCAATCGAAAAGAGTCCAGTGGCACCTTTAAGACCAAGGTTTATTCAGGTAGAACCTCTCCCTCCTCTCTGAGGGCAGATCTGTGCGCTTCCTCCCCCCATAGCTAGCAATCCAAAAGAGTCCAGTGGCACCTTTAAAACCAAGGTTTATTCAGGTACAACCTCTCCCTCCTCTGTGAGGGCAGATCTGCGCGCTTCCTCCCCTTCATAGCTAGCAATCCAAAAGAGTCCAGTGGCACCTTTAAGACCAAGGTTTATTCAGGTAGAACCTCTCCCTCCTCTGTGAGGGCAGATCTGTGCGCTTCCTCCCCTCCATAGCTAGAAATCCAAAAGAGTCCAGTGGCACCTTTAAGACCAAGGTTTATTCAGGTAGAACCTCTCCCTCCTCTCTGAGGGCAGATCTGTGCGCTTCCTCCCCCCATAGCTAGCAATCCAAAAGAGTCCAGTGGCACCTTTAAGACCAAGGTTTATTCAGGTAGAACCTCTCCCTCCTCTCTGAGGGCAGATCTGCGCGCTTCCACCCCCCATAGCTAGCAATCCAAAATAGTCCAGTTGCACCTTTAAGACCAAGGTTTATTCAGGTACAACCTCTCCCTCCTCTCTGAGGGCAGATCTGCGCGCTCCCTCCTCCCCCATAGCTAGCAATCCAAAAGAGTCCAGTGGCACCTTTTAGACAAGGTTTATTCAGGTACAACCTCTCCCTCCTCTGTGAGGGCAGATCTCCGCGCTTCCTCCCCCATAGCTAGCAATCGAAAAGAGTCCAGTGGCACCTTTAAGACCAAGGTTTATTCAGGTAGAACCTCTCCCTCCTCTGTGAGGGCAGATCTGCGCGCTTCCTCGACTCCATAGCTAGCAATCCAAAAGAGTTCAGTGGCACCTTTAAGACCAAGGTTTATTCAGGTACAACCTCTCCCTCCTCTCTGAGGGCAGATCTGCGCGCTTCCTCCCCCATAGCTAGCAATCCAAAAGAGTCCAGTGGCACCTTTAAGACCAAGGTTTATTCAGGTAGAACCTCTCCCTCCTCTGTGAGGGCAGATCTGAGGCTTCCCCCCCCATAGCTAACAATCCAAAAGAGTCCAGTGGCACCTTTTAGACCAAGGTTTATTCAAGTAGAACCTCTCCCTCCTCTCTGAGGGCAGATCTGCGCACTTCCCCCCCCATAGCTAGCAATCCAAAAGAGTCCAGTGGCACCTTTAAGACCAAGGTTTATTCAGGTAGAACCTCTCCCTCCTCTGTGAGGGCAGATCTGCGCGCTTCCTCCCCTTCATAGCTAGCAATCCAAAAGAGTCCAGTGGCACCTTTAAGACCAAGGTTTATTCAGGTAGAACCTCTCCCTCCTCTGTGAGGGCAGATCTGCGCACTTCCTCCCCCCATAGCTAGCAATCCAAAAGAGTCCAGTGGCACCTTTAAGACCAAGGTTTATTCAGGTACAACCTCTCCCTCCTCTCTGAGGGAAGATCTGCGCGCTTCCTCCCCCCATAGCTAGCAATCCAAAAGAGTCCAGTGGCACCTTTAAGACCAAGGTTTATTCAGGTACAACCTCTCCCTCCTCTCTGAGGGCAGATCTGCGCGCTTCCTCCCCCCCATAGCTACTAATGCAAAAGAGTCCAGTGGCACCTTTTAGACCAAGGTTTATTCAGGTAGAACCTCTCCCTCCTCTCTGAGGGCAGATCTGCATGCTTCCCTACCTCCACAGCTAGCAATCCAAAAGAGTCCAGTGGCACCTTTAAGACCAAGGTTTATTCAGGTAGAACCTCTCCCTCCTCTCTGAGGGCAGATCTGTGCGCTTCCTCCCCCCATAGCTAGCAATCCAAAAGAGTCCAGTGGCACCTTTAAAACCAAGGTTTATTCAGGTACAACCTCTCCCTCCTCTGTGAGGGCAGATCTGCGCGCTTCCTCCCCTTCATAGCTAGCAATCCAAAAGAGTCCAGTGGCACCTTTAAGACCAAGGTTTATTCAGGTAGAACCTCTCCCTCCTCTGTGAGGGCAGATCTGTGCGCTTCCTCCCCTCCATAGCTAGAAATCCAAAAGAGTCCAGTGGCACCTTTAAGACCAAGGTTTATTCAGGTAGAACCTCTCCCTCCTCTCTGAGGGCAGATCTGTGCGCTTCCTCCCCCCATAGCTAGCAATCCAAAAGAGTCCAGTGGCACCTTTAAGACCAAGGTTTATTCAGGTAGAACCACTACCTCCTCTCTGAGGGAAGATCTGCGCACTTCCTCCCCCCATTGCTAGCAATCCAAAAGAGTCCAGTGGCACCTTTAAGACCAAGGTTTATTCAGGTACAACCTCTCCCTCCTCTCTGAGGGAAGATCTGCGCGCTTCCTCCCCCCATAGCTAGCAATCCAAAAGAGTCCAGTGGCACCTTTAAGACCAAGGTTTATTCAGGTACAACCTCTCCCTCCTCTCTGAGGGCAGATCTGCGCGCTTCCTCCCCCATAGCTAGCAATCCAAAAGAGTCCAGTGGCACCTTTAAAACCAAGGTTTATTCAGGTACAACCTCTCCCTCCTCTGTGAGGGCAGATCTGCGCGCTTCCTCCCCTTCATAGCTAGCAATCCAAAAGAGTCCAGTGGCACCTTTAAGACCAAGGTTTATTCAGGTAGAACCTCTCCCTCCTCTGTGAGGGCAGATCTCCGCGCTTCCTCCCCTCCATAGCTAGAAATCCAAAAGAGTCCAGTGGCACCTTTAAGACCAAGGTTTATTCAGGTAGAACCTCTCCCTCCTCTCTGAGGGCAGATCTGTGCGCTTCCTCCCCCCATAGCTAGCAATCCAAAAGAGTCCAGTGGCACCTTTAAGACCAAGGTTTATTCAGGTAGAACCTCTCCCTCCTCTCTGAGGGCAGATCTGCGCGCTTCCACCCCCCATAGCTAGCAATCCAAAATAGTCCAGTTGCACCTTTAAGACCAAGGTTTATTCAGGTACAACCTCTCCCTCCTCTCTGAGGGCAGATCTGCGCGCTGCCTCCCCCCCATAGCTAGCAATCCAAAAGAGTCCAGTGGCACCTTTTAGACCAAGGTTTATTCAGGTACAACCTCTCCCTCCTCTGTGAGGGCAGATGTCCGCGCTTTCTCCCCCCCATAGCTAGCAATCGAAAAGAGTCCAGTGGCACCTTTAAGACCAAGGTTTATTCAGGTAGAACCTCTCCCTCCTCTCTGAGGGCAGATCTGTGCGCTTCCTCCCCCCCATAGCTAGCAATCCAAAAGAGTCCAGTGGCACCTTTAAGACCAAGGTTTATTCAGGTAGAACCTCTCCCTCCTCTCTGAGGGCAGATCTGCGCGCTTCCACCCCCCATAGCTAGCAATCCAAAATAGTCCAGTTGCACCTTTAAGACCAAGGTTTATTCAGGTACAACCTCTCCCTCCTCTCTGAGGGCAGATCTGCGCGCTCCCTCCTCCCCCATAGCTAGCAATCCAAAAGAGTCCAGTGGCACCTTTTAGACCAAGGTTTATTCAGGTACAACCTCTCCCTCCTCTGTGAGGGCAGATCTCCGCGCTTCCTCCCCCCCATAGCTAGCAATCAAAAAGAGTCCAGTGGCACCTTTAAGACCAAGGTTTATTCAGGTACAACCTCTCCCTCCTCTCTGAGGGCAGATCTGCGTGCTTCCCCCCCATAGCTAGCAATCGAAAAGAGTCCAGTGGCACCTTTAAGACCAAGGTTTATTCAGGTAGAACCTCTCCCTCCTCTGTGAGGGCAGATCTGCGCGCTTCCTCGCCTCCATAGCTAGCAATCCAAAAGAGTTCAGTGGCACCTTTAAGACCAAGGTTTATTCAGGTACAACCTCTCCCTCCTCTCTGAGGGCAGATCTGCGCGCTTCCTCCCCCCATAGCTAGCAATCCAAAAGAGTCCAGTGGCACCTTTAAGACCAAGGTTTATTCAGGTAGAACCTCTCCCTCCTCTGTGAGGGCAGATCTGAGGCTTCCCCCCCCATAGCTAACAATCCAAAAGAGTCCAGTGGCACCTTTTAGACCAAGGTTTATTCAAGTAGAACCTCTCCCTCCTCTCTGAGGGCAGATCTGCGCACTTCCCCCCCCCATAGCTAGCAATCCAAAAGAGTCCAGTGGCACCTTTAAGACCAAGGTTTATTCAGGTAGAACCTCTCCCTCCTCTGTGAGGGCAGATCTGCGCGCTTCCTCCCCTTCATAGCTAGCAATCCAAAAGAGTCCAGTGGCACCTTTAAGACCAAGGTTTATTCAGGTAGAACCTCTCCCTCCTCTGTGAGGGCAGATCTGCGCACTTCCTCCCCCCATAGCTAGCAATCCAAAAGAGTCCAGTGGCACCTTTAAGACCAAGGTTTATTCAGGTACAACCTCTCCCTCCTCTCTGAGGGAATATCTGCGCGCTTCCTCCCCCCATAGCTAGCAATCCAAAAGAGTCCAGTGGCACCTTTAAGACCAAGGTTTATTCAGGTACAACCTCTCCCTCCTCTCTGAGGGCAGATCTGCGCGCTCCCTCCCCCCCCATAGCTACTAATGCAAAAGAGTCCAGTGGCACCTTTTAGACCAAGGTTTATTCAGGTTGAACCTCTCCCTCCTCTCTGAGGGCAGATCTGCATGCTTCCCTACCTCCACAGCTAGCAATCCAAAAGAGTCCAGTGGCACCTTTAAGACCAAGGTTTATTCAGGTAGAACCTCTCCCTCCTCTCTGAGGGCAGATCTGTGCGCTTCCTCCCCCATAGCTAGCAATCCAAAAGAGTCCAGTGGCACCTTTAAAACCAAGGTTTATTCAGGTACAACCTCTCCCTCCTCTGTGAGGGCAGATCTGCGCGCTTCCTCCCCTTCATAGCTAGCAATCCAAAAGAGTCCAGTGGCACCTTTAAGACCAAGGTTTATTCAGGTAGAACCTCTCCCTCCTCTGTGAGGGCAGATCTGTGCGCTTCCTCCCCTCCATAGCTAGAAATCCAAAAGAGTCCAGTGGCACCTTTAAGACCAAGGTTTATTCAGGTAGAACCTCTCCCTCCTCTCTGAGGGCAGATCTGTGCGCTTCCTCCCCCCATAGCTAGCAATCCAAAAGAGTCCAGTGGCACCTTTAAGACCAAGGTTTATTCAGGTAGAACCTCTCCCTCCTCTCTGAGGGAAGATCTGCGCACTTCCTCCCCCCATAGCTAGCAATCCAAAAGAGTCCAGTGGCACCTTTAAGACCAAGGTTTATTCAGGTACAACCTCTCCCTCCTCTCTGAGGGAAGATCTGCGCGCTTCCTCCCCCCATAGCTAGCAATCCAAAAGAGTCCAGTGGCACCTTTAAGACCAAGGTTTATTCAGGTACAACCTCTCCCTCCTCTCTGAGGGCAGATCTGCGCGCTTCCTCCCCCCCATAGCTACTAATGCAAAAGAGTCCAGTGGCACCTTTTAGACCAAGGTTTATTCAGGTAGAACCTCTCCCTCCTCTCTGAGGGCAGATCTGCATGCTTCCCTACCTCCACAGCTAGCAATCCAAAAGAGTCCAGTGGCACCTTTAAGACCAAGGTTTATTCAGGTAGAACCTCTCCCTCCTCTCTGAGGGCAGATCTGTGCGCTTCCTCCCCCATAGCTAGCAATCCAAAAGAGTCCAGTGGCACCTTTAAAACCAAGGTTTATTCAGGTACAACCTCTCCCTCCTCTGTGAGGGCAGATCTGCGCGCTTCCTCCACTTCATAGCTAGCAATCCAAAAGAGTCCAGTGGCACCTTTAAGACCAAGGTTTATTCAGGTAGAACCTCTCCCTCCTCTGTGAGGGCAGATCTGTGCGCTTCCTCCCCTCCATAGCTAGAAATCCAAAAGAGTCCAGTGGCACTTTTAAGACCAAGGTTTATTCAGGTAGAACCTCTCCCTCCTCTCTGAGGGCAGATCTGCGCGCTTCCACCCCCCCATAGCTAGCAATCCAAAATAGTCCAGTTGCACCTTTAAGACCAAGGTTTATTCAGGTACAACCTCTCCCTCCTCTCTGAGGGCAGATCTGCGCGCTCCCTCCCCCCATAGCTAGCAATCCAAAAGAGTCCAGTGGCACCTTTTAGACCAAGGTTTATTCAGGTACAACCTCTCCCTCCTCTGTGAGGGCAGATCTCCGCGCTTCCTCCCCCCCATAGCTAGCAATCGAAAAGAGTCCAGTGGCACCTTTAAGACCAAGGTTTATTCAGGTAGAACCTCTCCCTCCTCTCTGAGGGCAGATCTGTGCGCTTCCTCCCCCCATAGCTAGCAATCCAAAAGAGTCCAGTGGCACCTTTAAGACCAAGGTTTATTCAGGTAGAACCTCTCCCTCCTCTCTGAGGGCAGATCTGCGCGCTTCCACCCCCCATAGCTAGCAATCCAAAATAGTCCAGTTGCACCTTTAAGACCAAGGTTTATTCAGGTACAACCTCTCCCTCCTCTCTGAGGGCAGATCTGCGCGCTCCCTCCTCCCCCATAGCTAGCAATCCAAAAGAGTCCAGTGGCACCTTTTAGACCAAGGTTTATTCAGGTACAACCTCTCCCTCCTCTCTGAGGGCAGATCTGCGTGCTTCCCCCCCATAGCTAGCAATCGAAAAGAGTCCAGTGGCACCTTTAAGAACAAGGTTTATTCAGGTAGAACCTCTCCCTCCTCTCTGAGGGCAGATCTGTGCGCTTCCTCCCCCATAGCTAGCAATCCAAAAGAGTCCAGTGGCACCTTTAAAACCAAGGTTTATTCAGGTACAACCTCTCCCTCGTCTGTGAGGGCAGATCTGCGCGCTTTCTCCCCTTCATAGCTAGCAATCCAAAAGAGTCCAGTGGCACCTTTAAGACCAAGGTTTATTCAGGTAGAACCTCTCCCTCCTCTGTGAGGGCAGATCTGTGCGCTTCCTCCCCTCCATAGCTAGAAATCCAAAAGAGTCCAGTGGCACCTTTAAGACCAAGGTTTATTCAGGTAGAACCTCTCCCTCCTCTCTGAGGGCAGATCTGTGCGCTTCCTCCCCCCATAGCTAGCAATCCAAAAGAGTCCAGTGGCACCTTTAAGACCAAGGTTTATTCAGGTAGAACCTCTCCCTCCTCTCTGAGGGCAGATCTGCGCGCTTCCACCCCCCATAGCTAGCAATCCAAAATAGTCCAGTTGCACCTTTAAGACCAAGGTTTATTCAGGTACAACCTCTCCCTCCTCTCTGAGGGCAGATCTGCGCGCTCCCTCCTCCCCCATAGCTAGCAATCCAAAAGAGTCCAGTGGCACCTTTTAGACCAAGGTTTATTCAGGTACAACCTCTCCCTCCTCTGTGAGGGCAGATCTCCGCGCTTCCTCCCCCATAGCTAGCAATCAAAAAGAGTCCAGTGCCACCTTTAAGACCAAGGTTTATTCAGGTACAACCTCTCCCTCCCCTCTGAGGGCAGATCTGCGTGCTTCCCCCCCCCATAGCTAGCAATCGAAAAGAGTCCAGTGGCACCTTTAAGACCAAGGTTTATTCAGGTAGAACCTCTCCCTCCTCTGTGAGGGCAGATCTGCGCGCTTCCTCGCCTCCATAGCTAGCAATCCAAAAGAGTTCAGTGGCACCTTTAAGACCAAGGTTTATTCAGGTACAACCTCTCCCTCCTCTCTGAGGGCAGATCTGTGCGCTTCCTCCCCCCATAGCTAGCAATCCAAAAGAGTCCAGTGGCACCTTTAAGACCAAGGTTTATTGAGGTAGAACCTCTCCCTCCTCTGTGAGGGCAGATCTGAGGCTTCCCCCCCCATAGCTAACAATCCAAAAGAGTCCAGTGGCACCTTTTAGACCAAGGTTTATTCAAGTAGAACCTCTCCCTCCTCTCTGAGGGCAGATCTGCGCACTCCCCCCCCCATAGCTAGCAATCCAAAAGAGTCCAGTGGCACCTTTAAGACCAAGGTTTATTCAGGTAGAACCTCTCCCTCCTCTGTGAGGGCAGATCTGCGCGCTTCCTCCCCTTCATAGCTAGCAATCCAAAAGAGTCCAGTGGCACCTTTAAGACCAAGGTTTATTCAGGTAGAACCTCTCCCTCCTCTGTGAGGGCAGATCTGCGCACTTCCTCCCCCCATAGCTAGCAATCCAAAAGAGTCCAGTGGCACCTTTAAGACCAAGGTTTATTCAGGTACAACCTCTCCCTCCTCTCTGAGGGAAGATCTGCGCGCTTCCTCCCCCCATAGCTAGCAATCCAAAAGAGTCCAGTGGCACCTTTAAGACCAAGGTTTATTCAGGTACAACCTCTCCCTCCTCTCTGAGGGCAGATCTGCGCGCTTCCTCCCCCCATAGCTACTAATGCAAAAGAGTCCAGTGGCACCTTTTAGACCAAGGTTTATTCAGGTAGAACCTCTCCCTCCTCTCTGAGGGCAGATCTGCATGCTTCCCTACCTCCACAGCTAGCAATCCAAAAGAGTCCAGTGGCACCTTTAAGACCAAGGTTTATTCAGGTAGAACCTCTCCCTCCTCTCTGAGGGCAGATCTGTGCGCTTCCTCCCCCATAGCTAGCAATCCAAAAGAGTCCAGTGGCACCTTTAAAACCAAGGTTTATTCAGGTACAACCTCTCCCTCCTCTGTGAGGGCAGATCTGCGCGCTTCCTCCCCTTCATAGCTAGCAATCCAAAAGAGTCCAGTGGCACCTTTAAGACCAAGGTTTATTCAGGTAGAACCTCTCCCTCCTCTGTGAGGGCAGATCTGTGCGCTTCCTCCCCTCCATAGCTAGAAATCCAAAAGAGTCCAGTGGCACCTTTAAGACCAAGGTTTATTCAGGTAGAACCTCTCCCTCCTCTCTGAGGGCAGATCTGTGCGCTTCCTCCCCCATAGCTAGCAATCCAAAAGAGTCCAGTGGCACCTTTAAGACCAAGGTTTATTCAGGTAGAACCTCTCCCTCCTCTCTGAGGGCAGATCTGCGCGCTTCCACCCCCCCATAGCTAGCAATCCAAAATAGTCCAGTTGCACCTTTAAGACCAAGGTTTATTCAGGTACAACCTCTCCCTCCTCTCTGAGGGCAGATCTGCGCGCTCCCTCCCCCCCATAGCTAGCAATCCAAAAGAGTCCAGTGGCACCTTTTAGACCAAGGTTTATTCAGGTACAACCTCTCCCTCCTCTGTGAGGGCAGATCTCCGCGCTTCCTCCCCCCCATAGCTACTAATGCAAAAGAGTCCAGTGGCACCTTTTAGACCAAGGTTTATTCAGGTAGAACCTCTCCCTCCTCTCTGAGGGCAGATCTGCATGCTTCCCCCCCCATAGCTAGCAATCGAAAAGAGTCCAGTGGCACCTTTAAGACCAAGGTTTATTCAGGTAGAACCTCTCCCTCCTCTCTGAGGGCAGATCTGTGCGCTTCCTCCACCCATAGCTAGCAATCCAAAAGAGTCCAGTGGCACCTTTAAAACCAAGGTTTATTAAGGTACAACCTCTCCCTCCTCTGTGAGGGCAGATCTGCGCGCTTCCTCCCCTTCATAGCTAGCAATCCAAAAGAGTCCAGTGGCACCTTTAAGACCAAGGTTTATTCAGGTAGAACCTCTCCCTCCTCTGTGAGGGCAGATCTGTGCGCTTCCTCCCCTCCATAGCTAGAAATCCAAAAGAGTCCAGTGGCACCTTTAAGACCAAGGTTTATTCAGGTAGAACCTCTCCCTCCTCTCTGAGGGCAGATCTGTGCGCTTCCTCCCCCCATAGCTAGCAATCCAAAAGAGTCCAGTGGCACCTTTAAGACCAAGGTTTATTCAGGTAGAACCTCTCCCTCCTCTCTGAGGGCAGATCTGCGCGCTTCCACCCCCCATAGCTAGCAATCCAAAATAGTCCAGTTGCACCTTTAAGACCAAGGTTTATTCAGGTACAACCTCTCCCTCCTCTCTGAGGGCAGATCTGCGCGCTCCCTCCCCCCCATAGCTAGCAATCCAAAAGAGTCCAGTGGCACCTTTTAGACCAAGGTTTATTCAGGTACAACCTCTCCCTCCTCTGTGAGGGCAGATCTCCGCGCTTCCTCCCCCCATAGCTAGCAATCGAAAAGAGTCCAGTGGCACCTTTAAGACCAAGGTTTATTCAGGTAGAACCTCTCCCTCCTCTCTGAGGGCAGATCTGCGCGCTCCCTCCCCCCCCATAGCTACTAATGCAAAAGAGTCCAGTGGCACCTTTTAGACCAAGGTTTATTCAGGTTGAACCTCTCCCTCCTCTCTGAGGGCAGATCTGCATGCTTCCCTACCTCCACAGCTAGCAATCCAAAAGAGTCCAGTGGCACCTTTAAGACCAAGGTTTATTCAGGTAGAACCTCTCCCTCCTCTCTGAGGGCAGATCTGTGCGCTTCCTCCCCCCATAGCTAGCAATCCAAAAGAGTCCAGTGGCACCTTTAAAACCAAGGTTTATTCAGGTACAACCTCTCCCTCCTCTGTGAGGGCAGATCTGCGCGCTTCCTCCCCTTCATAGCTAGCAATCCAAAAGAGTCCAGTGGCACCTTTAAGACCAAGGTTTATTCAGGTAGAACCTCTCCCTCCTCTGTGAGGGCAGATCTGTGCGCTTCCTCCCCTCCATAGCTAGAAATCCAAAAGAGTCCAGTGGCACCTTTAAGACCAAGGTTTATTCAGGTAGAACCTCTCCCTCCTCTCTGAGGGCAGATCTGTGCGCTTCCTCCCCCCATAGCTAGCAATCCAAAAGAGTCCAGTGGCACCTTTAAGACCAAGGTTTATTCAGGTAGAACCTCTCCCTCCTCTCTGAGGGAAGATCTGCGCACTTCCTCCCCCCCATAGCTAGCAATCCAAAAGAGTCCAGTGGCACCTTTAAGACCAAGGTTTATTCAGGTACAACCTCTCCCTCCTCTCTGAGGGAAGATCTGCGCGCTTCCTCCCCCCATAGCTAGCAATCCAAAAGAGTCCAGTGGCACCTTTAAGACCAAGGTTTATTCAGGTACAACCTCTCCCTCCTCTCTGAGGGCAGATCTGCGCGCTTCCTCCCCCCCATAGCTACTAATGCAAAAGAGTCCAGTGGCACCTTTTAGACCAAGGTTTATTCAGGTAGAACCTCTCCCTCCTCTCTGAGGGCAGATCTGCATGCTTCCCTACCTCCACAGCTAGCAATCCAAAAGAGTCCAGTGGCACCTTTAAGACCAAGGTTTATTCAGGTAGAACCTCTCCCTCCTCTCTGAGGGCAGATCTGTGCGCTTCCTCCCCCATAGCTAGCAATCCAAAAGAGTCCAGTGGCACCTTTAAAACCAAGGTTTATTCAGGTACAACCTCTCCCTCCTCTGTGAGGGCAGATCTGCGCGCTTCCTCCACTTCATAGCTAGCAATCCAAAAGAGTCCAGTGGCACCTTTAAGACCAAGGTTTATTCAGGTAGAACCTCTCCCTCCTCTGTGAGGGCAGATCTGTGCGCTTCCTCCCCTCCATAGCTAGAAATCCAAAAGAGTCCAGTGGCACTTTTAAGACCAAGGTTTATTCAGGTAGAACCTCTCCCTCCTCTCTGAGGGCAGATCTGCGCGCTTCCACCCCCCATAGCTAGCAATCCAAAATAGTCCAGTTGCACCTTTAAGACCAAGGTTTATTCAGGTACAACCTCTCCCTCCTCTCTGAGGGCAGATCTGCGCGCTCCCTCCCCCCATAGCTAGCAATCCAAAAGAGTCCAGTGGCACCTTTTAGACCAAGGTTTATTCAGGTACAACCTCTCCCTCCTCTGTGAGGGCAGATCTCCGCGCTTCCTCCCCCATAGCTAGCAATCGAAAAGAGTCCAGTGGCACCTTTAAGACCAAGGTTTATTCAGGTAGAACCTCTCCCTCCTCTCTGAGGGCAGATCTGTGCGCTTCCTCCCCCCATAGCTAGCAATCCAAAAGAGTCCAGTGGCACCTTTAAGACCAAGGTTTATTCAGGTAGAACCTCTCCCTCCTCTCTGAGGGCAGATCTGCGCGCTTCCACCCCCATAGCTAGCAATCCAAAATAGTCCAGTTGCACCTTTAAGACCAAGGTTTATTCAGGTACAACCTCTCCCTCCTCTCTGAGGGCAGATCTGCGCGCTCCCTCCTCCCCCATAGCTAGCAATCCAAAAGAGTCCAGTGGCACCTTTTAGACCAAGGTTTATTCAGGTACAACCTCTCCCTCCTCTCTGAGGGCAGATCTGCGTGCTTCCCCCCCCCATAGCTAGCAATCGAAAAGAGTCCAGTGGCACCTTTAAGAACAAGGTTTATTCAGGTAGAACCTCTCCCTCCTCTCTGAGGGCAGATCTGTGCGCTTCCTCCCCCCATAGCTAGCAATCCAAAAGAGTCCAGTGGCACCTTTAAAACCAAGGTTTATTCAGGTACAACCTCTCCCTCGTCTGTGAGGGCAGATCTGCGCGCTTTCTCCCCTTCATAGCTAGCAATCCAAAAGAGTCCAGTGGCACCTTTAAGACCAAGGTTTATTCAGGTAGAACCTCTCCCTCCTCTGTGAGGGCAGATCTGTGCGCTTCCTCCCCTCCATAGCTAGAAATCCAAAAGAGTCCAGTGGCACCTTTAAGACCAAGGTTTATTCAGGTAGAACCTCTCCCTCCTCTCTGAGGGCAGATCTGTGCGCTTCCTCCCCCCATAGCTAGCAATCCAAAAGAGTCCAGTGGCACCTTTAAGACCAAGGTTTATTCAGGTAGAACCTCTCCCTCCTCTCTGAGGGCAGATCTGCGCGCTTCCACCCCCCATAGCTAGCAATCCAAAATAGTCCAGTTGCACCTTTAAGACCAAGGTTTATTCAGGTACAACCTCTCCCTCCTCTCTGAGGGCAGATCTGCGCGCTCCCTCCTCCCCCATAGCTAGCAATCCAAAAGAGTCCAGTGGCACCTTTTAGACCAAGGTTTATTCAGGTACAACCTCTCCCTCCTCTGTGAGGGCAGATCTCCGCGCTTCCTCCCCCCATAGCTAGCAATCAAAAAGAGTCCAGTGCCACCTTTAAGACCAAGGTTTATTCAGGTACAACCTCTCCCTCCCCTCTGAGGGCAGATCTGCGTGCTTCCCCCCCCCATAGCTAGCAATCGAAAAGAGTCCAGTGGCACCTTTAAGACCAAGGTTTATTCAGGTAGAACCTCTCCCTCCTCTGTGAGGGCAGATCTGCGCGCTTCCTCGCCTCCATAGCTAGCAATCCAAAAGAGTTCAGTGGCACCTTTAAGACCAAGGTTTATTCAGGTACAACCTCTCCCTCCTCTCTGAGGGCAGATCTGTGCGCTTCCTCCCCCCATAGCTAGCAATCCAAAAGAGTCCAGTGGCACCTTTAAGACCAAGGTTTATTGAGGTAGAACCTCTCCCTCCTCTGTGAGGGCAGATCTGAGGCTTCCCCCCCCATAGCTAACAATCCAAAAGAGTCCAGTGGCACCTTTTAGACCAAGGTTTATTCAAGTAGAACCTCTCCCTCCTCTCTGAGGGCAGATCTGCGCACTCCCCCCCCATAGCTAGCAATCCAAAAGAGTCCAGTGGCACCTTTAAGACCAAGGTTTATTCAGGTAGAACCTCTCCCTCCTCTGTGAGGGCAGATCTGCGCGCTTCCTCCCCTTCATAGCTAGCAATCCAAAAGAGTCCAGTGGCACCTTTAAGACCAAGGTTTATTCAGGTAGAACCTCTCCCTCCTCTGTGAGGGCAGATCTGCGCACTTCCTCCCCCCATAGCTAGCAATCCAAAAGAGTCCAGTGGCACCTTTAAGACCAAGGTTTATTCAGGTACAACCTCTCCCTCCTCTCTGAGGGAAGATCTGCGCGCTTCCTCCCCCCATAGCTAGCAATCCAAAAGAGTCCAGTGGCACCTTTAAGACCAAGGTTTATTCAGGTACAACCTCTCCCTCCTCTCTGAGGGCAGATCTGCGCGCTTCCTCCCCCCATAGCTACTAATGCAAAAGAGTCCAGTGGCACCTTTTAGACCAAGGTTTATTCAGGTAGAACCTCTCCCTCCTCTCTGAGGGCAGATCTGCATGCTTCCCTACCTCCACAGCTAGCAATCCAAAAGAGTCCAGTGGCACCTTTAAGACCAAGGTTTATTCAGGTAGAACCTCTCCCTCCTCTCTGAGGGCAGATCTGTGCGCTTCCTCCCCCATAGCTAGCAATCCAAAAGAGTCCAGTGGCACCTTTAAAACCAAGGTTTATTCAGGTACAACCTCTCCCTCCTCTGTGAGGGCAGATCTGCGCGCTTCCTCCCCTTCATAGCTAGCAATCCAAAAGAGTCCAGTGGCACCTTTAAGACCAAGGTTTATTCAGGTAGAACCTCTCCCTCCTCTGTGAGGGCAGATCTGTGCGCTTCCTCCCCTCCATAGCTAGAAATCCAAAAGAGTCCAGTGGCACCTTTAAGACCAAGGTTTATTCAGGTAGAACCTCTCCCTCCTCTCTGAGGGCAGATCTGTGCGCTTCCTCCCCCCATAGCTAGCAATCCAAAAGAGTCCAGTGGCACCTTTAAGACCAAGGTTTATTCAGGTAGAACCTCTCCCTCCTCTCTGAGGGCAGATCTGCGCGCTTCCACCCCCCATAGCTAGCAATCCAAAATAGTCCAGTTGCACCTTTAAGACCAAGGTTTATTCAGGTACAACCTCTCCCTCCTCTCTGAGGGCAGATCTGCGCGCTCCCTCCCCCCCCATAGCTAGCAATCCAAAAGAGTCCAGTGGCACCTTTTAGACCAAGGTTTATTCAGGTACAACCTCTCCCTCCTCTGTGAGGGCAGATCTCCGCGCTTCCTCCCCCCATAGCTACTAATGCAAAAGAGTCCAGTGGCACCTTTTAGACCAAGGTTTATTCAGGTAGAACCTCTCCCTCCTCTCTGAGGGCAGATCTGCATGCTTCCCCCCCCATAGCTAGCAATCGAAAAGAGTCCAGTGGCACCTTTAAGACCAAGGTTTATTCAGGTAGAACCTCTCCCTCCTCTCTGAGGGCAGATCTGTGCGCTTCCTCCACCCATAGCTAGCAATCCAAAAGAGTCCAGTGGCACCTTTAAAACCAAGGTTTATTCAGGTACAACCTCTCCCTCCTCTGTGAGGGCAGATCTGCGCGCTTCCTCCCCTTCATAGCTAGCAATCCAAAAGAGTCCAGTGGCACCTTTAAGACCAAGGTTTATTCAGGTAGAACCTCTCCCTCCTCTGTGAGGGCAGATCTGTGCGCTTCCTCCCCTCCATAGCTAGAAATCCAAAAGAGTCCAGTGGCACCTTTAAGACCAAGGTTTATTCAGGTAGAACCTCTCCCTCCTCTCTGAGGGCAGATCTGTGCGCTTCCTCCCCCATAGCTAGCAATCCAAAAGAGTCCAGTGGCACCTTTTAGACCAAGGTTTATTCAGGTAGAACCTCTCCCTCCTCTCTGAGGGCAGATCTGCGCGCTTCCACCCCCCATAGCTAGCAATCCAAAATAGTCCAGTTGCACCTTTAAGACCAAGGTTTATTCAGGTACAACCTCTCCCTCCTCTCTGAGGGCAGATCTGCGCGCTCCCTCCCCCCCATAGCTAGCAATCCAAAAGAGTCCAGTGGCACCTTTTAGACCAAGGTTTATTCAGGTACAACCTCTCCCTCCTCTGTGAGGGCAGATCTCCGCGCTTCCTCCCCCCCATAGCTAGCAATCCAAAAGAGTCCAGTGGCACCTTTAAGACCAAGGTTTATTCAGGTAGAACCTCTCCCTCCTCTCTGAGGGCAGATCTGTGCGCTTCCTCCCCCATAGCTAGCAATCCAAAAGAGTCCAGTGGCACCTTTAAGACCAAGGTTTATTCAGGTAGAACCTCTCCCTCCTCTCTGAGGGCAGATCTGCGTGCTTCCACCCCCCATAGCTAGCAATCCAAAATAGTCCAGTTGCACCTTTAAGACCAAGGTTTATTCAGGTACAACCTCTCCCTCCTCTCTGAGGGCAGATCTGCGCGCTCCCTCCTCCCCCATAGCTAGCAATCCAAAAGAGTCCAGTGGCACCTTTTAGACCAAGGTTTATTCAGGTACAACCTCTCCCTCCTCTGTGAGGGCAGATCTCCGCGCTTCCTCCCCCCATAGCTAGCAATCAAAAGGAGTCCAGTGGCACCTTTAAGACCAAGGTTTATTCAGGTACAACCTCTCCCTCCTCTCTGAGGGCAGATCTGCGTGCTTCCCCCCCCATAGCTAGCAATCGAAAAGAGTCCAGTGGCACCTTTAAGACCAAGGTTTATTCAGGTAGAACCTCTCCCTCCTCTGTGAGGGCAGATCTGCGCGCTTCCTCGCCTCCATAGCTAGCAATCCAAAAGAGTTCAGTGGCACCTTTAAGACCAAGGTTTATTCAGGTACAACCTCTCCCTCCTCTCTGAGGGCAGATCTGCGCGCTTCCTCCCCCCATAGCTAGCAATCCAAAAGAGTCCAGTGGCACCTTTAAGACCAAGGTTTATTGAGGTAGAACCTTTCCCTCCTCTGTGAGGGCAGATCTGAGGCTTCCCCCCCCATAGCTAACAATCCAAAAGAGTCCAGTGGCACCTTTTAGACCAAGGTATATTCAAGTAGAACCTCTCCCTCCTCTCTGAGGGCAGATCTGCGCACTCCCCCCCCCCCATAGCTAGCAATCCAAAAGAGTCCAGTGGCACCTTTAAGACCAAGGTTTATTCAGGTAGAACCTCTCCCTCCTCTGTGAGGGCAGATCTGCGCGCTTCCTCCCCTTCATAGCTAGCAATCCAAAAGAGTCCAGTGGCACCTTTAAGACCAAGGTTTATTCAGGTAGAACCTCTCCCTCCTCTGTGAGGGCAGATCTGCGCACTTCCTCCCCCCCATAGCTAGCAATCCAAAAGAGTCCAGTGGCACCTTTAAGACCAAGGTTTATTCAGGTACAACCTCTCCCTCCTCTCTGAGGGAAGATCTGCGCGCTTCCTCCCCCCATAGCTAGCAATCCAAAAGAGTCCAGTGGCACCTTTAAGACCAAGGTTTATTCAGGTACAACCTCTCCCTCCTCTCTGAGGGCAGATCTGCGCGCTTCCTCCCCCCCATAGCTACTAATGCAAAAGAGTCCAGTGGCACCTTTTAGACCAAGGTTTATTCAGGTAGAACCTCTCCCTCCTCTCTGAGGGCAGATCTGCATGCTTCCCTACCTCCACAGCTAGCAATCCAAAAGAGTCCAGTGGCACCTTTAAGACCAAGGTTTATTCAGGTAGAACCTCTCCCTCCTCTCTGAGGGCAGATCTGTGCGCTTCCTCCCCCATAGCTAGCAATCCAAAAGAGTCCAGTGGCACCTTTAAAACCAAGGTTTATTCAGGTACAACCTCTCCCTCCTCTGTGAGGGCAGATCTGCGCGCTTCCTCCCCTTCATAGCTAGCAATCCAAAAGAGTCCAGTGGCACCTTTAAGACCAAGGTTTATTCAGGTAGAACCTCTCCCTCCTCTGTGAGGGCAGATCTGTGCGCTTCCTCCCCTCCATAGCTAGAAATCCAAAAGAGTCCAGTGGCACCTTTAAGACCAAGGTTTATTCAGGTAGAACCTCTCCCTCCTCTCTGAGGGCAGATCTGTGCGCTTCCTCCCCCCATAGCTAGCAATCCAAAAGAGTCCAGTGGCACCTTTAAGACCAAGGTTTATTCAGGTAGAACCTCTCCCTCCTCTCTGAGGGCAGATCTGCGCGCTTCCACCCCCCCATAGCTAGCAATCCAAAATAGTCCAGTTGCACCTTTAAGACCAAGGTTTATTCAGGTACAACCTCTCCCTCCTCTCTGAGGGCAGATCTGCGCGCTCCCTCCCCCCCATAGCTAGCAATCCAAAAGAGTCCAGTGGCACCTTTTAGACCAAGGTTTATTCAGGTACAACCTCTCCCTCCTCTGTGAGGGCAGATCTCCGCGCTTCCTCCCCCCATAGCTACTAATGCAAAAGAGTCCAGTGGCACCTTTTAGACCAAGGTTTATTCAGGTAGAACCTCTCCCTCCTCTCTGAGGGCAGATCTGCATGCTTCCCCCCCCCATAGCTAGCAATCGAAAAGAGTCCAGTGGCACCTTTAAGACCAAGGTTTATTCAGGTAGAACCTCTCCCTCCTCTCTGAGGGCAGATCTGTGCGCTTCCTCCACCCATAGCTAGCAATCCAAAAGAGTCCAGTGGCACCTTTAAAACCAAGGTTTATTCAGGTACAACCTCTCCCTCCTCTGTGAGGGCAGATCTGCGCGCTTCCTCCCCTTCATAGCTAGCAATCCAAAAGAGTCCAGTGGCACCTTTAAGACCAAGGTTTATTCAGGTAGAACCTCTCCCTCCTCTGTGAGGGCAGATCTGTGCGCTTCCTCCCCTCCATAGCTAGAAATCCAAAAGAGTCCAGTGGCACCTTTAAGACCAAGGTTTATTCAGGTAGAACCTCTCCCTCCTCTCTGAGGGCAGATCTGTGCGCTTCCTCCCCCCATAGCTAGCAATCCAAAAGAGTCCAGTGGCACCTTTAAGACCAAGGTTTATTCAGGTAGAACCTCTCCCTCCTCTCTGAGGGCAGCTCTGCGCGCTTCCACCCCCCATAGCTAGCAATCCAAAATAGTCCAGTTGCACCTTTAAGACCAAGGTTTATTCAGGTACAACCTCTCCCTCCTCTCTGAGGGCAGATCTGCGCGCTCCCTCCCCCCCATAGCTAGCAATCCAAAAGAGTCCAGTGGCACCTTTTAGACCAAGGTTTATTCAGGTACAACCTCTCCCTCCTCTGTGAGGGCAGATCTCCGCGCTTCCTCCCCCCATAGCTAGCAATCGAAAAGAGTCCAGTGGCACCTTTAAGACCAAGGTTTATTCAGGTAGAACCTCTCCCTCCTCTCTGAGGGCAGATCTGTGCGCTTCCTCCCCCCATAGCTAGCAATCCAAAAGAGTCCAGTGGCACCTTTAAGACCAAGGTTTATTCAGGTAGAACCTCTCCCTCCTCTCTGAGGGCAGATCTGCGTGCTTCCACCCCCCATAGCTAGCAATCCAAAATAGTCCAGTTGCACCTTTAAGACCAAGGTTTATTCAGGTACAACCTCTCCCTCCTCTCTGAGGGCAGATCTGCGCGCTCCCTCCTCCCCCATAGCTAGCAATCCAAAAGAGTCCAGTGGCACCTTTTAGACCAAGGTTTATTCAGGTACAACCTCTCCCTCCTCTGTGAGGGCAGATCTCCGCGCTTCCTCCCCCCATAGCTAGCAATCAAAAGGAGTCCAGTGGCACCTTTAAGACCAAGGTTTATTCAGGTACAACCTCTCCCTCCTCTCTGAGGGCAGATCTGCGTGCTTCCCCCCCCCATAGCTAGCAATCGAAAAGAGTCCAGTGGCACCTTTAAGACCAAGGTTTATTCAGGTAGAACCTCTCCCTCCTCTGTGAGGGCAGATCTGCGCGCTTCCTCGCCTCCATAGCTAGCAATCCAAAAGAGTTCAGTGGCACCTTTAAGACCAAGGTTTATTCAGGTACAACCTCTCCCTCCTCTCTGAGGGCAGATCTGCGCGCTTCCTCCCCCCATAGCTAGCAATCCAAAAGAGTCCAGTGGCACCTTTAAGACCAAGGTTTATTCAGGTAGAACCTCTCCCTCCTCTCTGAGGGCAGATCTGTGCGCTTCCTCCCCCAATAGCTAGCAATTCAAAAGAGTCCAGTGGCACCTTTAAGACCAAGGTTTATTCAGGTAGAACCTCTCCCTCCTCTCTGAGGGCAGATCTGCGCGCTTCCACCCCCCATAGCTAGCAATCCAAAATAGTCCAGTTGCACCTTTTAGACCAAGGTTTATTCAGGTACAACCTCTCCCTCCTCTCTGAGGGCAGATCTGCGCGCTCCCTCCCCCCCCATAGCTAGCAATCCAAAAGAGTCCAGTGGCACCTTTAAGACCAAGGTTTATTCAGGTAGAACCTCTCCCTCCTCTGTGAGGGCAGATCTGCGCGCTTCCTCCCCTCCATAGCTAGAAATCCAAAAGAGTCCAGTGGCACCTTTAAGACCAAGGTTTATTCAGGTACAACCTCTCCCTCCTCTCTGAGGGCAGATCTGCGCGCTTCCTCCCCCCATAGCTAGCAATCCAAAAGAGTCCAGTGGCACCTTTAAGACCAAGGTTTATTCAGGTAGAACCTCTCCCTCCTCTCTGAGGGCAGATCTGCGCGCTTCCTCCCCCCATAGCTAACAATCCAAAAGAGTCCAGTTGCACCTTTAAGACCAAGGTTTATTCAGGTACAACCTCTCCCTCCTCTCTGAGGGCAGATCTGCGCGCTTCCTCCCCCCATAGCTAGCAATCCAAAAGAGTCCAGTGGCACCTTTTAGACCAAGGTTTATTCAAGTAGAACCTCTCCCTCCTCTTTGAGGGCAGATCTGCGCACTTCCCCCCCCATAGCTAGCAATCCAAAAGAGTCCAGTGGCACCTTTAAGACCAAGGTTTATTCAGGTAGAACCTCTCCCTCCTCTGTGAGGGCAGATCTGCGCGCTTCCTCCCCTTCATAGCTAGCAATCCAAAAGAGTCCAGTGGCACCTTTAAGACCAAGGTTTATTCAGGTAGAACCTCTCCCTCCTCTGTGAGGGCAGATCTGCGCACTTCCTCCCCCATAGTTAGCAATCCAAAAGAGTCCAGTGGCACCTTTAAGACCAAGGTTTATTCAGGTAGAACCTCTCCCTCCTCTGTGAGGGCAGATCTGCGCGCTTCCTCGCCTCCATAGCTAGCAATCCAAAAGAGTTCAGTGGCACCTTTAAGACCAAGGTTTATTCAGGTACAACCTCTCCCTCCTCTCTGAGGGCAGATCTGCGCGCTTCCTCCCCCCATAGCTAGCAATCCAAAAGAGTCCAGTGGCACCTTTAAGACCAAGGTTTATTCAGGTAGAACCTCTCCCTCCTCTCTGAGGGCAGATCTGTGCGCTTCCTCCCCCAATAGCTAGCAATTCAAAAGAGTCCAGTGGCACCTTTAAGACCAAGGTTTATTCAGGTAGAACCTCTCCCTCCTCTCTGAGGGCAGATCTGCGCGCTTCCACCCCCCATAGCTAGCAATCCAAAATAGTCCAGTTGCACCTTTTAGACCAAGGTTTATTCAGGTACAACCTCTCCCTCCTCTCTGAGGGCAGATCTGCGCGCTCCCTCCCCCCATAGCTAGCAATCCAAAAGAGTCCAGTGGCACCTTTAAGACCAAGGTTTATTCAGGTAGAACCTCTCCCTCCTCTGTGAGGGCAGATCTGCGCGCTTCCTCCCCTCCATAGCTAGAAATCCAAAAGAGTCCAGTGGCACCTTTAAGACCAAGGTTTATTCAGGTACAACCTCTCCCTCCTCTCTGAGGGCAGATCTGCGCGCTTCCTCCCCCCATAGCTAGCAATCCAAAAGAGTCCAGTGGCACCTTTAAGACCAAGGTTTATTCAGGTAGAACCTCTCCCTCCTCTCTGAGGGCAGATCTGCGCGCTTCCTCCCCCCATAGCTAACAATCCAAAAGAGTCCAGTTGCACCTTTAAGACCAAGGTTTATTCAGGTACAACCTCTCCCTCCTCTCTGAGGGCAGATCTGCGCGCTTCCTCCCCCCATAGCTAGCAATCCAAAAGAGTCCAGTGGCACCTTTTAGACCAAGGTTTATTCAAGTAGAACCTCTCCCTCCTCTTTGAGGGCAGATCTGCGCACTTCCCCCCCCATAGCTAGCAATCCAAAAGAGTCCAGTGGCACCTTTAAGACCAAGGTTTATTCAGGTAGAACCTCTCCCTCCTCTGTGAGGGCAGATCTGCGCGCTTCCTCCCCTTCATAGCTAGCAATCCAAAAGAGTCCAGTGGCACCTTTAAGACCAAGGTTTATTCAGGTAGAACCTCTCCCTCCTCTGTGAGGGCAGATCTGCGCACTTCCTCCCCCCATAGCTAGCAATCCAAAAGAGTCCAGTGGCACCTTTAAGACCAAGGTTTATTCAGGTACAACCTCTCCCTCCTCTCTGAGGGAAGATCTGCGCGCTTCCTCCCCCCATAGCTAGCAATCCAAAAGAGTCCAGTGGCACCTTTAAGACCAAGGTTTATTCAGGTACAACCTCTCCCTCCTCTCTGAGGGCAGATCTGCGCGCTTCCTCCCCCCATAGCTACTAATGCAAAAGAGTCCAGTGGCACCTTTTAGACCAAGGTTTATTCAGGTAGAACCTCTCCCTCCTCTCTGAGGGCAGATCTGCATGCTTCCCTACCTCCACAGCTAGCAATCCAAAAGAGTCCAGTGGCACCTTTAAGACCAAGGTTTATTCAGGTAGAACCTCTCCCTCCTCTCTGAGGGCAGATCTGTGCGCTTCCTCCCCCCATAGCTAGCAATCCAAAAGAGTCCAGTGGCACCTTTAAAACCAAGGTTTATTCAGGTACAACCTCTCCCTCCTCTGTGAGGGCAGATCTGCGCGCTTCCTCCCCTTCATAGCTAGCAATCCAAAAGAGTCCAGTGGCACCTTTAAGACCAAGGTTTATTCAGGTAGAACCTCTCCCTCCTCTGTGAGGGCAGATCTGTGCGCTTCCTCCCCTCCATAGCTAGAAATCCAAAAGAGTCCAGTGGCACCTTTAAGACCAAGGTTTATTCAGGTAGAACCTCTCCCTCCTCTCTGACGGCAGATCTGCGCGCTTCCTCCCCCCATAGCTAGCAATCCAAAAGAGTCCAGTGGCACCTTTAAGACCAAGGTTTATTCAGGTAGAACCTCTCCCTCCTCTCTGAGGGCAGATCTGCGCGCTTCCACCCCCCATAGCTAGCAATCCAAAAGAGTCCAGTTGCACCTTTAAGACCAAGGTTTATTCAGGTACAACCTCTCCCTCCTCTCTGAGGGCAGATCTGCGCGCTCCCTCCCCCCCTAGCTAGCAATCCAAAAGAGTCCAGTGGCACCTTTTACACCAAGGTTTATTCAGGTACAACCTCTCCCTCCTCTGTGAGGGCAGATCTCCGCGCTTCCTCCCCCCCATAGCTAGCAATCGAAAAGAGTCCAGTGGCACCTTTAAGACCAAGGTTTATTCAGGTAGTACCTCTCCCTCCTCTCTGAGGGCAGATCTGTGCGCTTCCTCCCCCCATAGCTAGCAATCCAAAAGAGTCCAGTGGCACCTTTAAGACCAAGGTTTATTCAGGTAGAACCTCTCCCTCCTCTGTGAGGGCAGATCTGCGCGCTTCCTCGCCTCCATAGCTAGCAATCCAAAAGAGTTCAGTGGCACCTTTAAGACCAAGGTTTATTCAGGTACAACCTCTCCCTCCTCTCTGAGGGCAGATCTGCGCGCTTCCTCCCCCCATAGCTAGCAATCCAAAAGAGTCCAGTGGCACCTTTAAGACCAAGGTTTATTCAGGTAGAACCTCTCCCTCCTCTCTGAGGGCAGATCTGTGCGCTTCCTCCCCCCATAGCTAGCAATCCAAAAGAGTCCAGTGGCACCTTTAAGACCAAGGTTTATTCAGGTAGAACCTCTCCCTCCTCTCTGAGGGCAGATCTGCGCGCTTCCACCCCCCATAGCTAGCAATCCAAAATAGTCCAGTTGCACCTTTTAGACCAAGGTTTATTCAGGTACAACCTCTCCCTCCTCTCTGAGGGCAGATCTGCGCGCTTCCTCCCCCCATAGCTAGCAATCCAAAAGAGTCCAGTGGCACCTTTAAGACCAAGGTTTATTCAGGTAGAACCTCTCCCTCCTCTCTGAGGGCAGATCTGCGCGCTTCCACCCCCCATAGCTAGAAATCCAAAAGAGTCCAGTGGCACCTTTAAGACCAAGGTTTATTCAGGTACAACCTCTCCCTCCTCTCTGAGGGCAGATCTGCGCGCTTCCTCCCCCCATAGCTAGCAATCCAAAAGAGTCCAGTGGCACCTTTAAGACCAAGGTTTATTCAGGTAGAACCTCTCCCTCCTCTCTGAGGGCAGATCTGCGCGCTTCCTCCCCCATAGCTAGCAATCCAAAAGAGTCCAGTTGCACCTTCAAGACCAAGGTTTATTCAGGTACAACCTCTCCCTCCTCTCTGAGGGCAGATCTGCGCGCTTCCTCCCCCCCATAGCTAGCAATCCAAAAGAGTCCAGTGGCACCTTTTAGACCAAGGTTTATTCAAGTAGAACCTCTCCCTCCTCTCTGAGGGCAGATCTGCGCACTTCCCCCCCATAGCTAGCAATCCAAAAGAGTCCAGTGGCACCTTTAAGACCAAGGTTTATTCAGGTAGAACCTCTCCCTCCTCTGTGAGGGCAGATCTGCGCGCTTCCTCCCCTTCATAGCTAGCAATCCAAAAGAGTCCAGTGGCACCTTTAAGACCAAGGTTTATTCAGGTAGAACCTCTCCCTCCTCTGTGAGGGCAGATCTGCGCACTTCCTCCCCCCATAGCTAGCAATCCAAAAGAGTCCAGTGGCACCTTTAAGACCAAGGTTTATTCAGGTACAACCTCTCCCTCCTCTCTGAGGGAAGATCTGCGCGCTTCCTCCCCCCATAGCTAGCAATCCAAAAGAGTCCAGTGGCACCTTTAAGACCAAGGTTTATTCAGATACAACCTCTCCCTCCTCTCTGAGGGCAGATCTGCGCGCTTCCTCCCCCCATAGCTACTAATGCAAAAGAGTCCAGTGGCACCTTTTAGACCAAGGTTTATTCAGGTAGAACCTCTCCCTCCTCTCTGAGGGCAGATCTGCATGCTTCCCTACCTCCACAGCTAGCAATCCAAAAGAGTCCAGTGGCACCTTTAAAACCAAGGTTTATTCAGGTAGAACCTCTCCCTCCTCTCTGAGGGCAGATCTGTGCGCTTCCTCCCCCATAGCTAGCAATCCAAAAGAGTCCAGTGGCACCTTTAAAACCAAGGTTTATTCAGGTACAACCTCTCCCTCCTCTGTGAGGGCAGATCTGCGCGCTTCCTCCCCTTCATAGCTAGCAATCCAAAAGAGTCCAGTGGCACCTTTAAGACCAAGGTTTATTCAGGTAGAACCTCTCCCTCCTCTGTGAGGGCAGATCTGTGCGCTTCCTCCCTCCATAGCTAGAAATCCAAAAGAGTCCAGTGGCACCTTTAAGACCAAGGTTTATTCAGGTAGAACCTCTCCCTCCTCTCTGAGGGCAGATCTGTGCGCTTCCTCCACATCATAGCTAGCAATCCAAAAGAGTCCAGTGGCACCTTTAAGACCAAGGTTTATTCAGGTAGAACCTCTCCCTCCTCTCTGAGGGCAGATCTGCGCGCTTCCACCCCCCATAGCTAGCAATCCAAAATAGTCCAGTTGCACCTTTAAGACCAAGGTTTATTCAGGTACAACCTCTCCCTCCTCTCTGAGGGCAGATCTGCGCGCTCCCTCCCCCCATAGCTAGCAATCCAAAAGAGTCCAGTGGCACCTTTTACACCAAGGTTTATTCAGGTACAACCTCTCCCTCCTCTGTGAGGGCAGATCTCCGCGCTTCCTCCCCCATAGCTAGCAATCGAAAAGAGTCCAGTGGCACCTTTAAGACCAAGGTTTATTCAGGTAGTACCTCTCCTCCTCTCTGAGGGCAGATCTGTGCGCTTCCTCCCTCCCATAGCTAGCAATCCAAAAGAGTCCAGTGGCACCTTTAAGACCAAGGTTTATTCAGGTAGAACCTCTCCCTCCTCTCTGAGGGCAGATCTGCGCGCTTCCACCCCCCATAGCTAGCAATCCAAAATAGTCCAGTTGCACCTTTAAGACCAAGGTTTATTCAGGTACAACCTCTCCCTCCTCTCTGAGGGCAGATCTGCGCGCTCCCTCCTCCCCCATAGCTAGCAATCCAAAAGAGTCCAGTGGCACCTTTTAGACCAAGGTTTATTCAGGTACAACCTCTCCCTCCTCTGTGAGGGCAGATCTCCGCGCTTCCTCCCCCCATAGCTAGCAATCAAAAAGAGTCCAGTGGCACCTTTAAGACCAAGGTTTATTCAGGTACAACCTCTCCCTCCTCTCTGAGGGCAGATCTGCGTGCTTCCCCCCCCATAGCTAGCAATCGAAAAGAGTCCAGTGGCACCTTTAAGACCAAGGTTTATTCAGGTAGAACCTCTCCCTCCTCTGTGAGGGCAGATCTGCGCGCTTCCTCGCCTCCATAGCTAGCAATCCAAAAGAGTTCAGTGGCACCTTTAAGACCAAGGTTTATTCAGGTACAACCTCTCCCTCCTCTCTGAGGGCAGATCTGCGCGCTTCCTCCCCCCATAGCTAGCAATCCAAAAGAGTCCAGTGGCACCTTTAAGACCAAGGTTTATTCAGGTAGAACCTCTCCCTCCTCTCTGAGGGCAGATCTGTGCGCTTCCTCCCCCATAGCTAGCAATCCAAAAGAGTCCAGTGGCACCTTTAAGACCAAGGTTTATTCAGGTAGAACCTCTCCCTCCTCTCTGAGGGCAGATCTGCGCGCTTCCACCCCCATAGCTAGCAATCCAAAATAGTCCAGTTGCACCTTTTAGACCAAGGTTTATTCAGGTACAACCTCTCCCTCCTCTCTGAGGGCAGATCTGCGCGCTCCCTCCCCCCCATAGCTAGCAATCCAAAAGAGTCCAGTGGCACCTTTAAGACCAAGGTTTATTCAGGTAGAACCTCTCCCTCCTCTGTGAGGGCAGATCTGCGCGCTTCCTCCCCTCCATAGCTAGAAATCCAAAAGAGTCCAGTGGCACCTTTAAGACCAAGGTTTATTCAGGTACAACCTCTCCCTCCTCTCTGAGGGCAGATCTGCGCGCTTCCTCCCCCCATAGCTAGCAATCCAAAAGAGTCCAGTGGCACCTTTAAGACCAAGGTTTATTCAGGTAGAACCTCTCCCTCCTCTCTGAGGGCAGATCTGCGCGCTTCCTCCCCCCATAGCTAACAATCCAAAAGAGTCCAGTTGCACCTTTAAGACCAAGGTTTATTCAGGTACAACCTCTCCCTCCTCTCTGAGGGCAGATCTGCGCGCTTCCTCCCCCCATAGCTAGCAATCCAAAAGAGTCCAGTGGCACCTTTTAGACCAAGGTTTATTCAAGTAGAACCTCTCCCTCCTCTCTGAGGGCAGATCTGCGCACTTCCCCCCCATAGCTAGCAATCCAAAAGAGTCCAGTGGCACCTTTAAGACCAAGGTTTATTCAGGTAGAACCTCTCCCTCCTCTGTGAGGGCAGATCTGCGCACTTCCTCCCCCCATAGCTAGCAATCCAAAAGAGTCCAGTGGCACCTTTAAGACCAAGGTTTATTCAGGTACAACCTCTCCCTCCTCTCTGAGGGAAGATCTGCGCACTTCCTCCCCCATAGCTAGCAATCCAAAAGAGTCCAGTGGCACCTTTAAGACCAAGGTTTATTCAGGTACAACCTCTCCCTCCTCTCTGAGGGCAGATCTGCGCGCTTCCTCCCCCCATAGCTACTAATGCAAAAGAGTCCAGTGGCACCTTTTAGACCAAGGTTTATTCAGGTAGAACCTCTCCCTCCTCTCTGAGGGCAGATCTGCATGCTTCCCTACCTCCACAGCTAACAATCCAAAAGAGTCCAGTGGCACCTTTAAGACCAAGGTTTATTCAGGTAGAACCTCTCCCTCCTCTCTGAGGGCAGATCTGTGCGCTTCCTCCCCCATAGCTAGCAATCCAAAAGAGTCCAGTGGCACCTTTAAAACCAAGGTTTATTCAGGTACAACCTCTCCCTCCTCTGTGAGGGCAGATCTGCGCGCTTCCTCCCCTTCATAGCTAGCAATCCAAAAGAGTCCAGTGGCACCTTTAAGACCAAGGTTTATTCAGGTAGAACCTCTCCCTCCTCTGTGAGGGCAGATCTGTGCGCTTCCTCCCCTCCATAGCTAGAAATCCAAAAGAGTCCAGTGGCACCTTTAAGACCAAGGTTTATTCAGGTAGAACCTCTCCCTCCTCTCTGAGGGCAGATCTGTGCGCTTCCTCCCCCCATAGCTAGCAATCCAAAAGAGTCCAGTGGCACCTTTAAGACCAAGGTTTATTCAGGTAGAACCTCTCCCTCCTCTCTGAGGGCAGATCTGCGCGCTTCCACCCCCCATAGCTAGCAATCCAAAATAGTCCAGTTGCACCTTTAAGACCAAGGTTTATTCAGGTACAACCTCTCCCTCCTCTCTGAGGGCAGATCTGCGCGCTCCCTCCCCCCCCATAGCTAGCAATCCAAAAGAGTCCAGTGGCACCTTTTACACCAAGGTTTATTCAGGTACAACCTCTCCCTCCTCTGTGAGGGCAGATCTCCGCGCTTCCTCCCCCCATAGCTAGCAATCGAAAAGAGTCCAGTGGCTCCTTTAAGCCCAAGGTTTATTCAGGTACAACCTCTCCCTCCTCTCTGAGGGCAGATCTGCGTGCTTCCCCCCCCCATAGCTAGCAATATAAAAGAGTCCAGTGGCACCTTTAAGACCAAGGTTTATTCAGGTAGAACCTCTCCCTCCTCTCTGAGGGCAGATCTGCGCGCTTCCACCCCCCATAGCTAGCAATCCAAAATAGTCCAGTTGCACCTTTAAGACCAAGGTTTATTCAGGTACAACCTCTCCCTCCTCTCTGAGGGCAGATCTGCGCGCTCCCTCCTCCCCCATAGCTAGCAATCCAAAAGAGTCCAGTGGCACCTTTTAGACCAAGGTTTATTCAGGTACAACCTCTCCCTCCTCTGTGAGGGCAGATCTCCGCGCTTCCTCCCCCCATAGCTAGCAATCAAAAAGAGTCCAGTGGCACCTTTAAGACCAAGGTTTATTCAGGTACAACCTCTCCCTCCTCTCTGAGGGCAGATCTGCGTGCTTCCCCCCCCCATAGATAGCAATCGAAAAGAATCCAGTGGCACCTTTAAGACCAAGGTTTATTCAGGTAGAACCTCTCCCTCCTCTCTGAGGGCAGATCTGTGCGCTTCCTCCCCCCATAGCTAGCAATCCAAAAGAGTCCAGTGGCACCTTTAAAACCAAGGTTTATTCAGGTACAACCTCTCCCTCCTCTGTGAGGGCAGATCTGCGCGCTTCCTCCCCTTCATAGCTAGCAATCCAAAAGAGTCCAGTGGCACCTTTAAGACCAAGGTTTATTCAGGTAGAACCTCTCCCTCCTCTGTGAGGGCAGATCTGTGCGCTTCCTCCCCTCCATAGCTAGAAATCCAAAAGAGTCCAGTGGCACCTTTAAGACCAAGGTTTATTCAGGTAGAACCTCTCCCTCCTCTCTGAGGGCAGATCTGTGCGCTTCCTCCCCCCATAGCTAGCAATCCAAAAGAGTCCAGTGGCACCTTTAAGACCAAGGTTTATTCAGGTAGAACCTCTCCCTCCTCTCTGAGGGCAGATCTGCGCGCTTCCACCCCCCCATAGCTAGCAATCCAAAATAGTCCAGTTGCACCTTTAAGACCAAGGTTTATTCAGGTACAACCTCTCCCTCCTCTCTGAGGGCAGATCTGCGCGCTCCCTCCCCCCCATAGCTAGCAATCCAAAAGAGTCCAGTGGCACCTTTTACACCAAGGTTTATTCAGGTACAACCTCTCCCTCCTCTGTGAGGGCAGATCTTCGCGCTTCCTCCCCCCATAGCTAGCAATCGAAAAGAGTCCAGTGGCACCTTTAAGACCAAGGTTTATTCAGGTAGAACCTCTCCCTCCTCTCTGAGGGCAGATCTGTGCGCTTCCTCCCCCCATAGCTAGCAATCCAAAAGAGTCCAGTGGCACCTTTAAGACCAAGGTTTATTCAGGTAGAACCTCTCCCTCCTCTCTGAGGGCAGATCTGCGCGCTTCCACCCCCATAGCTAGCAATCCAAAATAGTCTAGTTGCACCTTTAAGACCAAGGTTTATTCAGGTACAACCTCTCCCTCCTCTCTGAGGGCAGATCTGCGCGCTCCCTCCTCCCCCATAGCTAGCAATCCAAAAGAGTCCAGTGGCACCTTTTAGACCAAGGTTTATTCAGGTACAACCTCTCCCTCCTCTGTGAGGGCAGATCTCCGCGCTTCCTCCCCCATAGCTAGCAATCAAAAAGAGTCCAGTGGCACCTTTAAGACCAAGGTTTATTCAGGTACAACCTCTCCCTCCTCTCTGAGGGCAGATCTGCGTGCTTCCCCCCCCCCATAGCTAGCAATCGAAAAGAGTCCAGTGGCACCTTTAAGACCAAGGTTTATTCAGGTAGAACCTCTCCCTCCTCTGTGAGGGCAGATCTGCGCGCTTCCTCGCCTCCATAGCTAGCAATCCAAAAGAGTTCAGTGGCACCTTTAAGACCAAGGTTTATTCAGGTACAACCTCTCCCTCCTCTCTGAGGGCAGATCTGCGCGCTTCCTCCCCCCATAGCTAGCAATCCAAAAGAGTCCAGTGGCACCTTTAAGACCAAGGTTTATTCAGGTAGAACCTCTCCCTCCTCTCTGAGGGCAGATCTGTGCGCTTCCTCCCCCCATAGCTAGCAATCCAAAAGAGTCCAGTGGCACCTTTAAGACCAAGGTTTATTCAGGTAGAACCTCTCCCTCCTCTCTGAGGGCAGATCTGCGCGCTTCCACCTCCCCATAGCTAGCAATCCAAAATAGTCCAGTTGCACCTTTTAGACCAAGATTTATTCAGGTAAAACCTCTCCCTCCTCTCTGAGGGCAGATCTGCGCGCTCCCTCCCCCCCATAGCTAGCAATCCAAAAGAGTCCAGTGGCACCTTTAAGACCAAGGTTTATTCAGGTAGAACCTCTCCCTCCTCTGTGAGGGCAGATCTGCGCGCTTCCTCCCCTCCATAGCTAGAAATCCAAAAGAGTCCAGTGGCACCTTTAAGACCAAGGTTTATTCAGGTACAACCTCTCCCTCCTCTCTGAGGGCAGATCTGCGCGCTTCCTCCCCCCATAGCTAGCAATCCAAAAGAGTACAGTGGCACCTTTAAGACCAAGGTTTATTCAGGTAGAACCTCTCCCTCCTCTCTGAGGGCAGATCTGCGCGCTTCCTCCCCCCATAGCTAACAATCCAAAAGAGTCCAGTTGCACCTTTAAGACCAAGGTTTATTCAGGTACAACCTCTCCCTCCTCTCTGAGGGCAGATCTGCGCGCTTCCTCCCCCCCCATAGCTAGCAATCCAAAAGAGTCCAGTGGCACCTTTTAGACCAAGGTTTATTCAAGTAGAACCTCTCCCTCCTCTCTGAGGGCAGATCTGCGCACTTCCCCCCCCCCATAGCTAGCAATCCAAAAGAGTCCAGTGGCACCTTTAAGACCAAGGTTTATTCAGGTACAACCTCTCCCTCCTCTCTGAGGGCAGATCTGCGTGCTTCCCCCCCCATAGCTAGCAATCGAAAAGAGTCCAGTGGCACCTTTAAGACCAAGGTTTATTCAGGTAGAACCTCTCCCTCCTCAGTGAGGGCAGATCTGCGCGCTTCCTCGCCTCCATAGCTAGCAATCCAAAAGAGTTCAGTGGCACCTTTAAGACCAAGGTTTATTCAGGTACAACCTCTCCCTCCTCTCTGAGGGCAGATCTGCGCGCTCCCTCCTCCCCCATAGCTAGCAATCCAAAAGAGTCCAGTGGCACCTTTTAGACCAAGGTTTATTCAGGTACAACCTCTCCCTCCTCTGTGAGGGCAGATATCCGCGCTTCCTCCCCCCATAGCTAGCAATCAAAAGGAGTCCAGTGGCACCTTTAAGACCAAGGTTTATTCAGGTAGAACCTCTCCCTCCTCTGTGAGGGCAGATCTGCGCGCTTCCTCGCCTCCATAGCTAGCAATCCAAAAGAGTCCAGTGGCACCTTTAAGACCAAGGTTTATTCAGGTAGAACCTCTCCCTCCTCTCTGAGAGCAGATCTGCGCGCTTCCACCCCCCATAGCTAGCAATCCAAAATAGTCCAGTTGCACCTTTTAGACCAAGGTTTATTCAGGTACAACCTCTCCCTCCTCTCTGAGGGCAGATCTGCGCGCTCCCTCCCCCCCATAGCTAGCAATCCAAAAGAGTCCAGTGGCACCTTTAAGACCAAGGTTTATTCAGGTAGAACCTCTCCCTCCTCTGTGAGGGCAGATCTGCGCGCTTCCTCCCCTCCATAGCTAGAAATCCAAAAGAGTCCAGTGGCACCTTTAAGACCAAGGTTTATTCAGGTACAACCTCTCCCTCCTCTCTGAGGGCAGATCTGCGCGCTTCCTCCCCCCATAGCTAGCAATCCAAAAGAGTCCAGTGGCACCTTTAAGACCAAGGTTTATTCAGGTAGAACCTCTCCCTCCTCTCTGAGGGCAGATCTGCGCGCTTCCTCCCCCCATAGCTAACAATCCAAAAGAGTCCAGTTGCACCTTTAAGACCAAGGTTTATTCAGGTACAACCTCTCCCTCCTCTCTGAGGGCAGATCTGCGTGCTTCCTCCCCCCATAGCTAGCAATCCAAAAGAGTCCAGTGGCACCTTTTAGACCAAGGTTTATTCAAGTAGAACCTCTCCCTCCTCTCTGAGGGCAGATCTGCGCACTTCCCCCCCCATAGCTAGCAATCCAAAAGAGTCCAGTGGCACCTTTAAGACCAAGGTTTATTCAGGTAGAACCTATCCCTCCTCTGTGAGGGCAGATCTGCGCGCTTCCTCCCCTTCATAGCTAGCAATCCAAAAGAGTCCAGTGGCACCTTTAAGACCAAGGTTTATTCAGGTAGAACCTCTCCCTCCTCTGTGAGGGCAGATTTGCGCACTTCCTCCCCCCATAGCTAGCAATCCAAAAGAGTCCAGTGGCACCTTTAAGACCAAGGTTTATTCAGGTACAACCTCTCCCTCCTCTCTGAGGGAAGATCTGCGCGCTTCCTCCCCCCATAGCTAGCAATCCAAAAGAGTCCAGTGGCACCTTTAAGACCAAGGTTTATTCAGGTATAACCTCTCCCTCCTCTCTGAGGGCAGATCTGCGCGCTTCCTCCCCCCCATAGCTACTAATGCAAAAGAGTCCAGTGGCACCTTTTAGACCAAGGTTTATTCAGGTAGAACCTCTCCCTCCTCTCTGAGGGCAGATCTGCATGCTTCCCTACCTCCACAGCTAGCAATCCAAAAGAGTCCAGTGGCACCTTTAAGACCAAGGTTTATTCAGGTAGAACCTCTCCCTCCTCTCTGAGGGCAGATCTGTGCGCTTCCTCCCCCCATAGCTAGCAATCCAAAAGAGTCCAGTGGCACCTTTAAAACCAAGGTTTATTCAGGTACAACCTCTCCCTCCTCTGTGAGGGCAGATCTGCGCGCTTCCTCCCCTTCATAGCTAGCAATCCAAAAGAGTCCAGTGGCACCTTTAAGACCAAGGTTTATTCAGGTAGAACCTCTCCCTCCTCTGTGAGGGCAGATCTGTGCGCTTCCTCCCCTCCATAGCTAGAAATCCAAAAGAGTCCAGTGGCACCTTTAAGACCAAGGTTTATTCAGGTAGAACCTCTCCCTCCTCTCTGACGGCAGATCTGCGCGCTTCCTCCCCCCATAGCTAGCAATCCAAAAGAGTCCAGTGGCACCTTTAAGACCAAGGTTTATTCAGGTAGAACCTCTCCCTCCTCTCTGAGGGCAGATCTGCGCGCTTCCACCCCCCATAGCTAGCAATCCAAAAGAGTCCAGTTGCACCTTTAAGACCAAGGTTTATTCAGGTACAACCTCTCCCTCCTCTCTGAGGGCAGATCTGCGCGCTCCCTCCCCCCCCATAGCTAGCAATCCAAAAGAGTCCAGTGGCACCTTTTACACCAAGGTTTATTCAGGTACAACCTCTCCCTCCTCTGTGAGGGCAGATCTCCGCGCTTCCTCCCCCATAGCTAGCAATCGAAAAGAGTCCAGTGGCACCTTTAAGACCAAGGTTTATTCAGGTAGTACCTCTCCCTCCTCTCTGAGGGCAGATCTGTGCGCTTCCTCCCCCCATAGCTAGCAATCCAAAAGAGTCCAGTGGCACCTTTAAGACCAAGGTTTATTCAGGTAGAACCTCTCCCTCCTCTGTGAGGGCAGATCTGCGCGCTTCCTCGCCTCCATAGCTAGCAATCCAAAAGAGTTCAGTGGCACCTTTAAGACCAAGGTTTATTCAGGTACAACCTCTCCCTCCTCTCTGAGGGCAGATCTGCGCGCTTCCTCCCCCCATAGCTAGCAATCCAAAAGAGTCCAGTGGCACCTTTAAGACCAAGGTTTATTCAGGTAGAACCTCTCCCTCCTCTCTGAGGGCAGATCTGTGCGCTTCCTCCCCCATAGCTAGCAATCCAAAAGAGTCCAGTGGCACCTTTAAGACCAAGGTTTATTCAGGTAGAACCTCTCCCTCCTCTCTGAGGGCAGATCTGCGCGCTTCCACCCCCCATAGCTAGCAATCCAAAATAGTCCAGTTGCACCTTTTAGACCAAGGTTTATTCAGGTACAACCTCTCCCTCCTCTCTGAGGGCAGATCTGCGCGCTTCCTCCCCCCATAGCTAGCAATCCAAAAGAGTCCAGTGGCACCTTTAAGACCAAGGTTTATTCAGGTAGAACCTCTCCCTCCTCTCTGAGGGCAGATCTGCGCGCTTCCACCCCCCATAGCTAGAAATCCAAAAGAGTCCAGTGGCACCTTTAAGACCAAGGTTTATTCAGGTACAACCTCTCCCTCCTCTCTGAGGGCAGATCTGCGCGCTTCCTCCCCCCCATAGCTAGCAATCCAAAAGAGTCCAGTGGCACCTTTAAGACCAAGGTTTATTCAGGTAGAACCTCTCCCTCCTCTCTGAGGGCAGATCTGCGCGCTTCCTCCCCCCATAGCTAGCAATCCAAAGAGTCCAGTTGCACCTTCAAGACCAAGGTTTATTCAGGTACAACCTCTCCCTCCTCTCTGAGGGCAGATCTGCGCGCTTCCTCCCCCCATAGCTAGCAATCCAAAAGAGTCCAGTGGCACCTTTTAGACCAAGGTTTATTCAAGTAGAACCTCTCCCTCCTCTCTGAGGGCAGATCTGCGCACTTCCCCCCCCCCATAGCTAGCAATCCAAAAGAGTCCAGTGGCACCTTTAAGACCAAGGTTTATTCAGGTAGAACCTCTCCCTCCTCTGTGAGGGCAGATCTGCGCGCTTCCTCCCCTTCATAGCTAGCAATCCAAAAGAGTCCAGTGGCACCTTTAAGACCAAGGTTTATTCAGGTAGAACCTCTCCCTCCTCTGTGAGGGCAGATCTGCGCACTTCCTCCCCCCATAGCTAGCAATCCAAAAGAGTCCAGTGGCACCTTTAAGACCAAGGTTTATTCAGGTACAACCTCTCCCTCCTCTCTGAGGGAAGATCTGCGCGCTTCCTCCCCCCATAGCTAGCAATCCAAAAGAGTCCAGTGGCACCTTTAAGACCAAGGTTTATTCAGGTACAACCTCTCCCTCCTCTCTGAGGGCAGATCTGCGCGCTTCCTCCCCCCCATAGCTACTAATGCAAAAGAGTCCAGTGGCACCTTTTAGACCAAGGTTTATTCAGGAAGAACCTCTCCCTCCTCTCTGAGGGCAGATCTGCATACTTCCCTACCTCCACAGCTAGCAATCCAAAAGAGTCCAGTGGCACCTTTAAGACCAAGGTTTATTCAGGTAGAACCTCTCCCTCCTCTCTGAGGGCAGATCTGTGCGCTTCCTCCCCCCATAGCTAGCAATCCAAAAGAGTCCAGTGGCACCTTTAAGACCAAGGTTTATTCAGGTAGAACCTCTCCCTCCTCTGTGAGGGCAGATCTGCGCGCTTCCTCGCCTCCATAGCTAGCAATCCAAAAGAGTTCAGTGGCACCTTTAAGACCAAGGTTTATTCAGGTACAACCTCTCCCTCCTCTCTGAGGGCAGATCTGCGCGCTTCCTCCCCCCATAGCTAGCAATCCAAAAGAGTCCAGTGGCACCTTTAAGACCAAGGTTTATTCAGGTAGAACCTCTCCCTCCTCTCTGAGGGCAGATCTGTGCGCTTCCTCCCCCATAGCTAGCAATCCAAAAGAGTCCAGTGGCACCTTTAAGACCAAGGTTTATTCAGGTAGAACCTCTCCCTCCTCTCTGAGGGCAGATCTGCGCGCTTCCATCCCCCCATAGCTAGCAATCCAAAATAGTCCAGTTGCACCTTTTAGACCAAGGTTTATTCAGGTACAACCTCTCCCTCCTCTCTGAGGGCAGATCTGCGCGCTTCCTCCCCCCATAGCTAGCAATCCAAAAGAGTCCAGTGGCACCTTTAAGACCAAGGTTTATTCAGGTAGAACCTCTCCCTCCTCTCTGAGGGCAGATCTGCGCGCTTCCACCCCCCATAGCTAGAAATCCAAAAGAGTCCAGTGGCACCTTTAAGACCAAGGTTTATTCAGGTACAACCTCTCCCTCCTCTCTGAGGGCAGATCTGCGCGCTTCCTCCCCCCCATAGCTAGCAATCCAAAAGAGTCCAGTGGCACCTTTAAGACCAAGGTTTATTCAGGTAGAACCTCTCCCTCCTCTCTGAGGGCAGATCTGCGCGCTTCCTCCCCCCATAGCTAACAATCCAAAAGAGTCCAGTTGCACCTTCAAGACCAAGGTTTATTCAGGTACAACCTCTCCCTCCTCTCTGAGGGCAGATCTGCGCGCTTCCTCCCCCCCATAGCTAGCAATCCAAAAGAGTCCAGTGGCACCTTTTAGACCAAGGTTTATTCAAGTAGAACCTCTCCCTCCTCTCTGAGGGCAGATCTGCGCACTTCCCCCCCCATAGCTAGCAATCCAAAAGAGTCCAGTGGCACCTTTAAGACCAAGGTTTATTCAGGTAGAACCTCTCCTCCTCTGTGAGGGCAGATCTGCGCGCTTCCTCCCCTTCATAGCTAGCAATCCAAAAGAGTCCAGTGGCACCTTTAAGACCAAGGTTTATTCAGGTAGAACCTCTCCCTCCTCTGTGAGGGCAGATCTGCGCACTTCCTCCCCCCATAGCTAGCAATCCAAAAGAGTCCAGTGGCACCTTTAAGACCAAGGTTTATTCAGGTACAACCTCTCCCTCCTCTCTGAGGGAAGATCTGCGCGCTTCCTCCCCCATAGCTAGCAATCCAAAAGAGTCCAGTGGCACCTTTAAGACCAAGGTTTATTCAGGTACAACCTCTCCCTCCTCTCTGAGGGCAGATCTACGCGCTTCCTCCCCCCCATAGCTACTAATGCAAAAGAGTCCAGTGGCACCTTTAAGACCAAGGTTTATTCAGGTAGAACCTCTCCCTCCTCTCTGAGGGCAGATCTGCATGCTTCCCTACCTCCACAGCTAGCAATCCAAAAGAGTCCAGTGGCACCTTTAAGACCAAGGTTTATTCAGGTAGAACCTCTCCCTCCTCTCTGAGGGCAGATCTGTGCGCTTCCTCCCCCATAGCTAGCAATCCAAAAGAGTCCAGTGGCACCTTTAAAACCAAGGTTTATTCAGGTACAACCTCTCCCTCCTCTGTGAGGGCAGATCTGCGCGCTTCCTCCCCTTCATAGCTAGCAATCCAAAAGAGTCCAGTGGCACCTTTAAGACCAAGGTTTATTCAGGTAGAACCTCTCCCTCCTCTGTGAGGGCAGATCTGTGCGCTTCCTCCCCTCCATAGCTAGAAATCCAAAAGAGTCCAGTGGCACCTTTAAGACCAAGGTTTATTCAGGTAGAACCTCTCCCTCCTCTCTGAGGGCAGATCTGTGCGCTTCCTCCCCCCATAGCTAGCAATCCAAAAGAGTCCAGTGGCACCTTTAAGACCAAGGTTTATTCAGGTAGAACCTCTCCCTCCTCTCTGAGGGCAGATCTGCGCGCTTCCACCCCCCATAGCTAGCAATCCAAAATAGTCCAGTTGCACCTTTAAGACCAAGGTTTATTCAGGTACAACCTCTCCCTCCTCTCTGAGGGCAGATCTGCGCGCTCCCTCCCCCCCATAGCTAGCAATCCAAAAGAGTCCAGTGGCACCTTTTACACCAAGGTTTATTCAGGTACAACCTCTCCCTCCTCTGTGAGGGCAGATCTCCGCGCTTCCTCCCCCCCATAGCTAGCAATCGAAAAGAGTCCAGTGGCACCTTTAAGACCAAGGTTTATTCAGGTAGAACCTCTCCCTCCTCTCTGAGGGCAGATCTGTGCGCTTCCTCCCCCCCATAGCTAGCAATCCAAAAGAGTCCAGTGGCACCTTTAAGACCAAGGTTTATTCAGGTAGAACCTCTCCCTCCTCTCTGAGGGCAGATCTGCGCGCTTCCACCCCCCCATAGCTAGCAATCCAAAATAGTCCAGTTGCACCTTTAAGACCAAGGTTTATTCAGGTACAACCTCTCCCTCCTCTCTGAGGGCAGATCTGCGCGCTCCCTCCTCCCCCATAGCTTGCAATCCAAAAGAGTCCAGTGGCACCTTTTAGACCAAGGTTTATTCAGGTACAACCTCTCCCTCCTCTGTGAGGGCAGATCTCCGCGCTTCCTCCCCCCATAGCTAGCAATCAAAAAGAGTCCAGTGGCACCTTTAAGACCAAGGTTTATTCAGGTACAACCTCTCCCTCCTCTCTGAGGGCAGATCTGCGTGCTTCCCCCCCCCATAGCTAGCAATCGAAAAGAGTCCAGTGGCACCTTTAAGACCAAGGTTTATTCAGGTAGAACCTCTCCCTCCTCTGTGAGGGCAGATCTGCGCGCTTCCTCGCCTCCATAGCTAGCAATCCAAAAGAGTTCAGTGGCACCTTTAAGACCAAGGTTTATTCAGGTACAACCTCTCCCTCCTCTCTGAGGGCAGATCTGCGCGCTTCCTCCCCCCATAGCTAGCAATCCAAAAGAGTCCAGTGGCACCTTTAAGACCAAGGTTTATTCAGGTAGAACCTCTCCCTCCTCTCTGAGGGCAGATCTGTGCGCTTCCTCCCCCATAGCTAGCAATCCAAAAGAGTCCAGTGGCACCTTTAAGACCAAGGTTTATTCAGGTAGAACCTCTCCCTCCTCTCTGAGGGCAGATCTGCGCGCTTCCACCCCCCATAGCTAGCAATCCAAAATAGTCCAGTTGCACCTTTTAGACCAAGGTTTATTCAGGTACAACCTCTCCCTCCTCTCTGAGGGCAGATCTGCGCGCTCCCTCCCCCCCATAGCTAGCAATCCAAAAGAGTCCAGTGGCACCTTTAAGACCAAGGTTTATTCAGGTAGAACCTCTCCCTCCTCTGTGAGGGCAGATCTGCGCGCTTCCTCCCCTCCATAGCTAGAAATCCAAAAGAGTCCAGTGGCACCTTTAAGACCAAGGTTTATTCAGGTACAACCTCTCCCTCCTCTCTGAGGGCAGATCTGCGCGCTTCCTCCCCCCATAGCTAGCAATCCAAAAGAGTCCAGTGGCACCTTTAAGACCAAGGTTTATTCAGGTAGAACCTCTCCCTCCTCTCTGAGGGCAGATCTGCGCGCTTCCTCCCCCCCATAGCTAACAATCCAAAAGAGTCCAGTTGCACCTTTAAGACCAAGGTTTATTCAGGTACAACCTCTCCCTCCTCTCTGAGGGCAGATCTGCGCGCTTCCTCCCCCCCATAGCTAGCAATCCAAAAGAGTCCAGTGGCACCTTTTAGACCAAGGTTTATTCAAGTAGAACCTCTCCCTCCTCTCTGAGGGCAGATCTGCGCACTTCCCCCCCATAGCTAGCAATCCAAAAGAGTCCAGTGGCACCTTTAAGACCAAGGTTTATTCAGGTAGAACCTCTCCCTCCTCTGTGAGGGCAGATCTGCGCACTTCCTCCCCCATAGCTAGCAATCCAAAAGAGTCCAGTGGCACCTTTAAGACCAAGGTTTATTCAGGTACAACCTCTCCCTCCTCTCTGAGGGAAGATCTGCGCGCTTCCTCCCCCCATAGCTAGCAATCCAAAAGAGTCCAGTGGCACCTTTAAGACCAAGGTTTATTCAGGTACAACCTCTCCCTCCTCTCTGAGGGCAGATCTGCGCGCTTCCTCCCCCCCATAGCTACTAATGCAAAAGAGTCCAGTGGCACCTTTTAGACCAAGGTTTATTCAGGTAGAACCTCTCCCTCCTCTCTGAGGGCAGATCTGCATGCTTCCCTACCTCCACAGCTAGCAATCCAAAAGAGTCCAGTGGCACCTTTAAGACCAAGGTTTATTCAGGTAGAACCTCTCCCTCCTCTCTGAGGGCAGATCTGTGCGCTTCCTCCCCCCATAGCTAGCAATCCAAAAGAGTCCAGTGGCACCTTTAAAACCAAGGTTTATTCAGGTACAACCTCTCCCTCCTCTGTGAGGGCAGATCTGCGCGCTTCCTCCCCTTCATAGCTAGCAATCCAAAAGAGTCCAGTGGCACCTTTAAGACCAAGGTTTATTCAGGTAGAACCTCTCCCTCCTCTGTGAGGGCAGATCTGTGCGCTTCCTCCCCTCCATAGCTAGAAATCCAAAAGAGTCCAGTGGCACCTTTAAGACCAAGGTTTATTCAGGTAGAACCTCTCCCTCCTCTCTGAGGGCAGATCTGTGCGCTTCCTCCCCCCATAGCTAGCAATCCAAAAGAGTCCAGTGGCACCTTTAAGACCAAGGTTTATTCAGGTAGAACCTCTCCCTCCTCTCTGAGGGCAGATCTGCGCGCTTCCACCCCCCATAGCTAGCAATCCAAAATAGTCCAGTTGCACCTTTAAGACCAAGGTTTATTCAGGTACAACCTCTCCCTCCTCTCTGAGGGCAGATCTGCGCGCTCCCTCCCCCCATAGCTAGCAATCCAAAAGAGTCCAGTGGCACCTTTTACACCAAGGTTTATTCAGGTACAACCTCTCCCTCCTCTGTGAGGGCAGATCTCCGCGCTTCCTCCCCCATAGCTAGCAATCGAAAAGAGTCCAGTGGCACCTTTAAGACCAAGGTTTATTCAGGTACAACCTCTCCCTCCTCTCTGAGGGCAGATCTGCGTGCTTCCCCCCCCCATAGCTAGCAATCGAAAAGAGTCCAGTGGCACCTTTAAGACCAAGGTTTATTCAGGTAGAACCTCTCCCTCCTCTCTGAGGGCAGATCTGCGCGCTTCCACCCCCCATAGCTAGCAATCCAAAATAGTCCAGTTGCACCTTTAAGACCAAGGTTTATTCAGGTACAACCTCTCCCTCCTCTCTGAGGGCAGATCTGCGCGCTCCCTCCTCCCCCATAGCTAGCAATCCAAAAGAGTCCAGTGGCACCTTTTAGACCAAGGTTTATTCAGGTACAACCTCTCCCTCCTCTGTGAGGGCAGATCTCCGCGCTTCCTCCCCCATAGCTAGCAATCAAAAAGAGTCCAGTGGCACCTTTAAGACCAAGGTTTATTCAGGTACAACCTCTCCCTCCTCTCTGAGGGCAGATCTGCGTGCTTCCCCCCCCATAGCTAGCAATCGAAAAGAGTCCAGTGGCACCTTTAAGACCAAGGTTTATTCAGGTAGAACCTCTCCCTCCTCTCTGAGGGCAGATCTGTGCGCTTCCTCCCCCCATAGCTAGCAATCCAAAAGAGTCCAGTGGCACCTTTAAAACCAAGGTTTATTCAGGTACAACCTCTCCCTCCTCTGTGAGGGCAGATCTGCGCGCTTCCTCCCCTTCATAGCTAGCAATCCAAAAGAGTCCAGTGGCACCTTTAAGACCAAGGTTTATTCAGGTAGAACCTCTCCCTCCTCTGTGAGGGCAGATCTGTGCGCTTCCTCCCCTCCATAGCTAGAAATCCAAAAGAGTCCAGTGGCACCTTTAAGACCAAGGTTTATTCAGGTAGAACCTCTCCCTCCTCTCTGAGGGCAGATCTGTGCGCTTCCTCCCCCATAGCTAGCAATCCAAAAGAGTCCAGTGGCACCTTTAAGACCAAGGTTTATTCAGGTAGAACCTCTCCCTCCTCTCTGAGGGCAGATCTGCGCGCTTCCACCCCCCATAGCTAGCAATCCAAAATAGTCCAGTTGCACCTTTAAGACCAAGGTTTATTCAGGTACAACCTCTCCCTCCTCTCTGAGGGCAGATCTGCGCGCTCCCTCCCCCCATAGCTAGCAATCCAAAAGAGTCCAGTGGCACCTTTTACACCAAGGTTTATTCAGGTACAACCTCTCCCTCCTCTGTGAGGGCAGATCTCCGCGCTTCCTCCCCCCCATAGCTAGCAATCGAAAAGAGTCCAGTGGCACCTTTAAGACCAAGGTTTATTCAGGTAGAACCTCTCCCTCCTCTCTGAGGGCAGATCTGTGCGCTTCCTCCCCCCATAGCTAGCAATCCAAAAGAGTCCAGTGGCACCTTTAAGACCAAGGTTTATTCAGGTAGAACCTCTCCCTCCTCTCTGAGGGCAGATCTGCGCGCTTCCACCCCCCCATAGCTAGCAATCCAAAATAGTCCAGTTGCACCTTTAAGACCAAGGTTTATTCAGGTACAACCTCTCCCTCCTCTCTGAGGGCAGATCTGCGCGCTCCCTCCTCCCCCATAGCTAGCAATCCAAAAGAGTCCAGTGGCACCTTTTAGACCAAGGTTTATTCAGGTACAACCTCTCCCTCCTCTGTGAGGGCAGATCTCCGCGCTTCCTCCCCCCATAGCTAGCAATCAAAAAGAGTCCAGTGGCACCTTTAAGACCAAGGTTTATTCAGGTACAACCTCTCCCTCCTCTCTGAGGGCAGATCTGCGTGCTTCCCCCCCCCATAGCTAGCAATCGAAAAGAGTCCAGTGGCACCTTTAAGACCAAGGTTTATTCAGGTAGAACCTCTCCCTCCTCTGTGAGGGCAGATCTGCGCGCTTCCTCGCCTCCATAGCTAGCAATCCAAAAGAGTTCAGTGGCACCTTTAAGACCAAGGTTTATTCAGGTACAACCTCTCCCTCCTCTCTGAGGGCAGATCTGCGCGCTTCCTCCCCCCATAGCTAGCAATCCAAAAGAGTCCAGTGGCACCTTTAAGACCAAGGTTTATTCAGGTAGAACCTCTCCCTCCTCTCTGAGGGCAGATCTGTGCGCTTCCTCCCCCCATAGCTAGCAATCCAAAAGAGTCCAGTGGCACCTTTAAGACCAAGGTTTATTCAGGTAGAACCTCTCCCTCCTCTCTGAGGGCAGATCTGCGCGCTTCCACCTCCCCATAGCTAGCAATCCAAAATAGTCCAGTTGCACCTTTTAGACCAAGATTTATTCAGGTAAAACCTCTCCCTCCTCTCTGAGGGCAGATCTGCGCGCTCCCTCCCCCCATAGCTAGCAATCCAAAAGAGTCCAGTGGCACCTTTAAGACCAAGGTTTATTCAGGTAGAACCTCTCCCTCCTCTGTGAGGGCAGATCTGCGCGCTTCCTCCCCTCCATAGCTAGAAATCCAAAAGAGTCCAGTGGCACCTTTAAGACCAAGGTTTATTCAGGTACAACCTCTCCCTCCTCTCTGAGGGCAGATCTGCGCGCTTCCTCCCCCCATAGCTAGCAATCCAAAAGAGTCCAGTGGCACCTTTAAGACCAAGGTTTATTCAGGTAGAACCTCTCCCTCCTCTCTGAGGGCAGATCTGCGCGCTTCCTCCCCCCATAGCTAACAATCCAAAAGAGTCCAGTTGCACCTTTAAGACCAAGGTTTATTCAGGTACAACCTCTCCCTCCTCTCTGAGGGCAGATCTGCGCGCTTCCTCCCCCCCATAGCTAGCAATCCAAAAGAGTCCAGTGGCACCTTTTAGACCAAGGTTTATTCAAGTAGAACCTCTCCCTCCTCTCTGAGGGCAGATCTGCGCACTTCCCCCCCCCCATAGCTAGCAATCCAAAAGAGTCCAGTGGCACCTTTAAGACCAAGGTTTATTCAGGTACAACCTCTCCCTCCTCTCTGAGGGCAGATCTGCGCGCTTCCTCCCCCCCATAGCTAGCAATCCAAAAGAGTCCAGTGGCACCTTTAAGACCAAGGTTTATTCAGGTAGAACCTCTCCCTCCTCTGTGAGGGCAGATCTGCGCACTTCCTCCCCCCATAGCTAGCAATCCAAAAGAGTCCAGTGGCACCTTTAAGACCAAGGTTTATTCAGGTACAACCTCTCCCTCCTCTCTGAGGGCAGATCTGCGCGCTTCCTCCCCCCCATAGCTAGCAATCCAAAAGAGTCCAGTGGCACCTTTAAGACCAAGGTTTATTCAGGTACAACCTCTCCCTCCTCTCTGAGGGCAGATCTGCGCGCTTCCTCCCCCCCATAGCTAGCTAATGCAAAAGAGTCCAGTGGCACCTTTAAGACCAAGGTTTATTCAGGTAGAACCTCTCCCTCCTCTCTGAGGGCAGATCTGCGTGCTTCCCTACCCCCACAGCTAGCAATCCAAAAGAGTCCAGTGGCACCTTTAAGACCAAGGTTTATTCAGGTAGAACCTCTCCCTCCTCTCTGAGGGCAGATCTGTGCGCTTCCTCCCCCCATAGCTAGCAATCCAAAAGAGTCCAGTGGCACCTTTAAGACCAAGGTTTATTCAGGTACAACCTCTCCCTCCTCTGTGAGGGCAGATCTGCGCGCTTCCCTCCCCTCCATAGCTAGCAATCCAAAAGAGTCCAGTGGCACCTTTAAGACCAAGGTTTATTCAGGTAGAACCTCTCCCTCCTCTGTGAGGGCAGATCTGTGCGCTTCCTCCCCTCCATAGCTAGAAATCCAAAAGAGTCCAGTGGCACCTTTAAGACCAAGGTTTATTCAGGTAGAACCTCTCCCTCCTCTCTGAGGGCAGATCTGTGCGCTTCCTCCCCCCCATAGCTAGCAATCCAAAAGAGTCCAGTGGCACCTTTAAGACCAAGGTTTATTCAGGTAGAACCTCTCCCTCCTCTCTGAGGGCAGATCTGCGCGCTTCCACCCCCCATAGCTAGCAATCCAAAATAGTCCAGTTGCACCTTTAAGACCAAGGTTTATTCAGGTACAACCTCTCCCTCCTCTCTGAGGGCAGATCTGCGCGCTCCCTCCCCCCATAGCTAGCAATCCAAAAGAGTCCAGTGGCACCTTTAAGACCAAGGTTTATTCAGGTAGAACCTCTCCCTCCTCTGTGAGGGCAGATCTCCGCGCTTCCTCCCCCCCATAGCTAGCAATCGAAAAGAGTCCAGTGGCACCTTTAAGACCAAGGTTTATTCAGGTACAACCTCTCCCTCCTCTGTGAGGGCAGATCTGCGCGCTTCCTCCCCCCATAGCTAGCAATCCAAAAGAGTCCAGTGGCACCTTTAAGACCAAGGTTTATTCAGGTACAACCTCTCCCTCCTCTCTGAGGGCAGATCTGCGCGCTTCCTCCCCCCATAGCTAGCAATCCAAAAGAGTCCAGTGGCACCTTTAAGACCAAGGTTTATTCAGGTACAACCTCTCCCTCCTCTCTGAGGGCAGATCTGCGCGCTTCCTCCTCCCCATAGCTAGCAATCCAAAAGAGTCCAGTGGCACCTTTAAGACCAAGGTTTATTCAGGTACAACCTCTCCCTCCTCTCTGAGGGCAGATCTGCGCGCTTCCTCCCCCCATAGCTAGCAATCCAAAAGAGTCCAGTGGCACCTTTAAGACCAAGGTTTATTCAGGTACAACCTCTCCCTCCTCTCTGAGGGCAGATCTGCGTGCTTCCCTCCCCCCATAGCTAGCAATCCAAAAGAGTCCAGTGGCACCTTTAAGACCAAGGTTTATTCAGGTAGAACCTCTCCCTCCTCTCTGAGGGCAGATCTGCGCGCTTCCCCCCCCCATAGCTAGCAATCCAAAAGAGTCCAGTGGCACCTTTAAGACCAAGGTTTATTCAGGTACAACCTCTCCCTCCTCTGTGAGGGCAGATCTGCGCGCTTCCTCCCCTTCATAGCTAGCAATCCAAAAGAGTCCAGTGGCACCTTTAAGACCAAGGTTTATTCAGGTACAACCTCTCCCTCCTCTGTGAGGGCAGATCTGCGCGCTTCCTCCCCCCATAGCTAGCAATCCAAAAGAGTCCAGTGGCACCTTTAAGACCAAGGTTTATTCAGGTAGAACCTCTCCCTCCTCTCTGAGGGCAGATCTGTGCGCTTCCTCCCCCCATAGCTAGCAATCCAAAAGAGTCCAGTGGCACCTTTAAGACCAAGGTTTATTCAGGTAGAACCTCTCCCTCCTCTCTGAGGGCAGATCTGCGCGCTTCCTCCCCCCATAGCTAGCAATCCAAAAGAGTCCAGTTGCACCTTTAAGACCAAGGTTTATTCAGGTACAACCTCTCCCTCCTCTCTGAGGGCAGATCTGCGCGCTTCCTCCCCCCATAGCTAGCAATCCAAAAGAGTCCAGTGGCACCTTTTAGACCAAGGTTTATTCAGGTACAACCTCTCCCTCCTCTGTGAGGGCAGATCTCCGCGCTTCCTCCCCCATAGCTAGCAATCGAAAAGAGTCCAGTGGCACCTTTAAGACCAAGGTTTATTCAGGTAGTACCTCTCCCTCCTCTCTGAGGGCAGATCTGCGCGCTTCCTCCCCCCATAGCTAGCAATCCAAAAGAGTCCAGTGGCACCTTTAAGACCAAGGTTTATTCAGGTACAACCTCTCCCTCCTCTGTGAGGGCAGATCTGCGCGCTTCCTCCCCCCATAGCTAGCAATCCAAAAGAGTCCAGTGGCACCTTTAAGACCAAGGTTTATTCAGGTACAACCTCTCCCTCCTCTCTGAGGGCAGATCTGCGCGCTTCCTCCCCCCATAGCTAGCAATCCAAAAGAGTCCAGTGGCACCTTTAAGACCAAGGTTTATTCAGGTACAACCTCTCCCTCCTCTCTGAGGGCAGATCTGCGCGCTTCCTCCCCCCCATAGCTAGCAATCCAAAAGAGTCCAGTGGCACCTTTAAGACCAAGGTTTATTCAGGTAGAACCTCTCCCTCCTCTGTGAGGGCAGATCTGTGCGCTTCCTCCCCCCATAGCTAGCAATCCAAAAGAGTCCAGTGGCACCTTTAAGACCAAGGTTTATTCAGGTACAACCTCTCCCTCCTCTCTGAGGGCAGATCTGCGCGCTTCCTCCCCCCATAGCTAGCAATCCAAAAGAGTCCAGTGGCACCTTTAAGACCAAGGTTTATTCAGGTAGAACCTCTCCCTCCTCTCTGAGGGCAGATCTGCGCGCTTCCTCCCCCCATAGCTAGCAATCCAAAAGAGTCCAGTGGCACCTTTAAGACCAAGGTTTATTCAGGTAGAACCTCTCCCTCCTCTGTGAGGGCAGATCTGCGCGCTTCCTCCCCCCATAGCTAGCAATCCAAAAGAGTCCAGTTGCACCTTTAAGACCAAGGTTTATTCAGGTACAACCTCTCCCTCCTCTCTGAGGGCAGATCTGCGCGCTTCCTCCCCCCATAGCTAGCAATCCAAAAGAGTCCAGTGGCACCTTTTAGACCAAGGTTTATTCAGGTAGAACCTCTCCCTCCTCTCTGAGGGCAGATCTGCGCGCTTCCCCCCCCCATAGCTAGCAATCCAAAAGAGTCCAGTGGCACCTTTAAGACCAAGGTTTATTCAGGTAGAACCTCTCCCTCCTCTCTGAGGGCAGATCTGCGCGCTTCCTCCCCTCCATAGCTAGCAATCCAAAAGAGTCCAGTGGCACCTTTAAGACCAAGGTTTATTCAGGTAGAACCTCTCCCTCCTCTGTGAGGGCAGATCTGCGCGCTTCCTCCCCCCATAGCTAGCAATCCAAAAGAGTCCAGTGGCACCTTTAAGACCAAGGTTTATTCAGGTACAACCTCTCCCTCCTCTCTGAGGGCAGATCTGCGCGCTTCCTCCCCCCCATAGCTAGCAATCCAAAAGAGTCCAGTGGCACCTTTAAGACCAAGGTTTATTCAGGTAGAACCTCTCCCTCCTCTCTGAGGGCAGATCTGCATGCTTCCCTCCCCCCATAGCTAGCAATCCAAAAGAGTCCAGTGGCACCTTTAAGACCAAGGTTTATTCAGGTAGAACCTCTCCCTCCTCTCTGAGGGCAGATCTGCGCGCTTCCTCCCCCATAGCTAGCAATCCAAAAGAGTCCAGTGGCACCTTTAAGACCAAGGTTTATTCAGGTACAACCTCTCCCTCCTCTGTGAGGGCAGATCTGCGTGCTTCCCCCCCTTCATAGCTAGCAATCCAAAAGAGTCCAGTGGCACCTTTAAGACCAAGGTTTATTCAGGTAGAACCTCTCCCTCCTCTGTGAGGGCAGATCTGCGCGCTTCCTCCCCTCCATAGCTAGCAATCCAAAAGAGTCCAGTGGCACCTTTAAGACCAAGGTTTATTCAGGTAGAACCTCTCCCTCCTCTCTGAGGGCAGATCTGCGCGCTTCCTCCCCCCATAGCTAGCAATCCAAAAGAGTCCAGTGGCACCTTTAAGACCAAGGTTTATTCAGGTAGAACCTCTCCCTCCTCTCTGAGGGCAGATCTGCGCGCTTCCACCCCCCATAGCTAGCAATCCAAAATAGTCCAGTTGCACCTTTAAGACCAAGGTTTATTCAGGTACAACCTCTCCCTCCTCTCTGAGGGCAGATCTGCGCGCTTCCTCCCCCCCATAGCTAGCAATCCAAAAGAGTCCAGTGGCACCTTTTACACCAAGGTTTATTCAGGTACAACCTCTCCCTCCTCTGTGAGGGCAGATCTCCGCGCTTCCTCCCCCCCATAGCTAGCAATCGAAAAGAGTCCAGTGGCACCTTTAAGACCAAGGTTTATTCAGGTACAACCTCTCCCTCCTCTCTGAGGGCAGATCTGCGTGCTTCCCCCCCCCATAGCTAGCAATCCAAAAGAGTCCAGTGGCACCTTTAAGACCAAGGTTTATTCAGGTAGAACCTCTCCCTCCTCTGTGAGGGCAGATCTGCGCGCTTCCCCCCCCGTAGCTAGCAATCCAAAAGAGTTCAGTGGCACCTTTAAGACCAAGGTTTATTCAGGCAGAACCTCTCCCTCCTCTCTGAGGGCAGATCTGTGCGCTTCCTCCCCCCCATAGCTAGCAATCCAAAAGAGTCCAGTGGCACCTTTAAGACCAAGGTTTATTCAGGTACAACCTCTCCCTCCTCTGTGAGGGCAGATCTGCGCGCTTCCCCCCCATAGCTAGCAATCCAAAAGAGTCCAGTGGCACCTTTAAGACCAAGGTTTATTCAGGTACAACCTCTCCCTCCTCTCTGAGGGCAGATCTGCGCGCTTCCTCCCCCCATAGCTAGCAATCCAAAAGAGTCCAGTGGCACCTTTAAGACCAAGGTTTATTCAGGTACAACCTCTCCCTCCTCTCTGACGGCAGATCTGCGCGCTTCCTCCCCCCCATAGCTAGCAATCCAAAAGAGTCCAGTGGCACCTTTAAGACCAAGGTTTATTCAGGTAGAACCTCTCCCTCCTCTCTGAGGGCAGATCTGCGCACTTCCCCCCCCCCATAGCTAGCAATCCAAAAGAGTCCAGTGGCACCTTTAAGACCAAGGTTTATTCAGGTAGAACCTCTCCCTCCTCTGTGAGGGCAGATCTGCGCGCTTCCTCCCCTTCATAGCTAGCAATCCAAAAGAGTCCAGTGGCACCTTTAAGACCAAGGTTTATTCAGGTACAACGTCTCCCTCCTCTGTGAGGGCAGATCTGCGCACTTCCTCCCCCCATAGCTAGCAATCCAAAAGAGTCCAGTGGCACCTTTAAGACCAAGGTTTATTCAGGTAGAACCTCTCCCTCCTCTCTGAGGGCAGATCTGCGCGCTTCCTCCCCCCCATAGCTAGCAATCCAAAAGAGTCCAGTGGCACCTTTAAGACCAAGGTTTATTCAGGTACAACCTCTCCCTCCTCTCTGAGGGAAGATCTGCGCGCTTCCTCCCCCCATAGCTACTAATGCAAAAGAGTCCAGTGGCACCTTTTAGACCAAGGTTTATTCAGGTAGAACCTCTCCCTCCTCTCTGAGGGCAGATCTGCATGCTTCCCCCCTCCACAGCTAGCAATCCAAAAGAGTCCAGTGGCACCTTTAAGACCAAGGTTTATTCAGGTAGAACCTCTCCCTCCTCTCTGAGGGCAGATCTGTGCGCTTCCTCCCCCATAGCTAGCAATCCAAAAGAGTCCAGTGGCACCTTTAAAACCAAGGTTTATTCAGGTACAACCTCTCCCTCCTCTGTGAGGGCAGATCTGCGCGCTTCCTCCCCTTCATAGCTAGCAATCCAAAAGAGTCCAGTGGCACCTTTAAGACCAAGGTTTATTCAGGTAGAACCTCTCCCTCCTCTGTGAGGGCAGATCTGCGCGCTTCCTCCCCTCCATAGCTAGAAATCCAAAAGAGTCCAGTGGCACCTTTAAGACCAAGGTTTATTCAGGTAGAACCTCTCCCTCCTCTCTGAGGGCAGATCTGTGCGCTTCCTCCCCCCATAGCTAGCAATCCAAAAGAGTCCAGTGGCATCTTTAAGACCAAGGTTTATTCAGGTAGAACCTCTCCCTCCTCTCTGAGGGCAGATCTGCGCGCTTCCACCCCCCATAGCTAGCAATCCAAAATAGTCCAGTTGCACCTTTAAGACCAAGGTTTATTCAGGTACAACCTCTCCCTCCTCTCTGAGGGCAGATCTGCGCGCTCCTCCCCCCCCATAGCTAGCAATCCAAAAGAGTCCAGTGGCACCTTTTAGACCAAGGTTTATTCAGGTACAACCTCTCCCTCCTCTGTGAGGGCAGATCTCCGCGCTTCCTCCCCCCATAGCTAGCAATCGAAAAGAGTCCAGTGGCACCTTTAAGACCAAGGTTTATTCAGGTACAACCTCTCCCTCCTCTCTGAGGGCAGATCTGCGTGCTTCCCCCCCCCATAGCTAGCAATCGAAAAGAGTCCAGTGGCACCTTTAAGACCAAGGTTTATTCAGGTACAACCTCTCCCTCCTCTGTGAGGGCAGATCTGCGCGCTTCCCCCCCATAGCTAGCAATCCAAAAGAGTCCAGTGGCACCTTTAAGACCAAGGTTTATTCAGGTACAACCTCTCCCTCCTCTCTGAGGGCAGATCTGCGCGCTTCCTCCCCCCATAGCTAGCAATCCAAAAGAGTCCAGTGGCACCTTTAAGACCAAGGTTTATTCAGGTAGAACCTCTCCCTCCTCTGTGAGGGCAGATCTGCGCGCTTCCTCCCCCCATAGCTAGCAATCCAAAAGAGTCCAGTGGCACCTTTAAGACCAAGGTTTATTCAGGTACAACCTCTCCCTCCTCTCTGAGGGCAGATCTGTGTGCTTCCCCCCCCCATAGCTAGCAATCCAAAACAGTCCAGTCGAGCCTGAGCGGTGGGTGTTGCCTTCTGACACGCTTCTGGTGATGTCAGGGGGTGTGGCATATGCAAATGAGTTATGCTAATGAGCTATGCTAATGAGCTCTTGCACCTCTTTTCTACTAAATGACCCCTGCCATTATTTATTTAGATTCCTTATCTGTTTAGCAAATTTTGATGCCACTCCTCCATACAACCTCCTGAAAGTGGCTTTGAAATGAATTTAATGAAAACCCATAAAACCAGCTGGAGCATTAAAAACAGTACAAGGCATTGAACAAATTAAAAGGAGTCTCCTAAAAGAGTTTAGGCTAGAATCAGATAGGAAATGTTTTGGCCTGGCATCTAAAAAAGAGTAGGGCATATGCCAGGGTGAGCCTTATCAATAAGTACATTCCATGGGTGAAAGGCCACTGCTGAAAAAGCCCTGTCTTTGGTAACCACCCCCTTTCCTTTTTAAGGTAAGGCACACAGACCACAGCTTAAGAAACATCTGAGCTGGCAGTTTGGACAGTGTGCTAAATTGGGCTGATAGATTGTTCATCTTGGTTTATGGCACCAGTATGGTGCCATAGTGCCTTCTGATGTGTTTCTGCGTGGCCACTTGCTTCTTGAATTTGGTAATAAAATTCAAATGGTCTTGGAATGGAACATAAAAAAGGTGCTTTGGGATCCTCCCTGTCATATGGCTTACTAGCAAGGGACAGACCCAGTCCTGGGCAGGCCGTAACTCCCTGCACCTTAAATGTAGCCATACAGGCAGAATGTCATGTGTTTCTGTGTTTGGCTACCTCTCCCTGTTTCTGCAAAATTGCTGCTCCTCTTTCTCTGGAAACTGAAATTACACAGCCTCCTGTACCTAAAGCAGAAAGCTGCTCCAGGCTTTTCTCTGCCTCCTCAGAGCAGGAGGTGCTTCAAGTGAATCCAGGAGGCATCAGGTTTCATACCTTCCTGTGACTAGGGATGGATTTGGGGGGTGGCAACAGGTCTGCCAGCATTACACTAGCACCTCATGTAACTTCTGGCTAAAACCAGAAGTGATGTCATGAAGCTAGGGGTGATATGCTGGGATCTGTCTTTGAGGCACTGGTGTGCAATGGATGGGATTGCTGGGAATCCCCTGCCTTCCTGACCTGTGACAGCAATTCTGTAGTAGTGCTGCTCACTACCCTTTCTTAAAATGCCCAAAGTGCTTGCAGACTCAACAAAGTCAAGGATCTCCCCTCCCCCCCCGTACAGTAATAAAGTATTGCAAAAACCCCACAGCCCTCAAAATGACCATATGCATCACCGCATATATAAAGATACTTAATCATATGTACGTTACCATTAAGACTGGAGGAGAAGAGGAGGAGGAGCAAAAGGAAGAGGAGGAGGAAGGATTCACTACAATTGCCTTTCCTTTCTCTCCCCACAACTGTGACTGACCCGTGGTCACCCAGCTGGCTTCATGTTGAGGAGTGGGGAATCAAACCCTGGTTCTCCAGGTGACAGCCCACCACTCTTAACCACAACACCAAGCTAGCTCTCAGGAACCAGGAAGGAGGGAAATGTTGCAAATGAAGCAGGTGAAGGTAGCTTATGAACCAGTTCTGAAACTAGTTTAAGAAACTCTCCAAGTGGAACAAGGATTCAGAAGAAGTAGAATGCCAGGTACAGTAATTCCAGTGAACAATAAAGGACTGGAAAGGAGAAAATCCACTTGGCCCTGCTCTGCTTCATCCCACACACCACCAGTAACCACTGTTCCATGCCCATAAAATGACAAAAAACCTCCAGGATCTCCAGCCAAACTGATCTGGACAAAAATTGTTTCCTGATCCCAAAGTGGAGATCAGCACTTCTCTGGGTGTGTAAGAAAGGGCCAAAAGAACTAAGCACTGAAGCAACCTTTCCTGCCCTCTCTCTCATGATCTGCCTAAGTTCACAGAATCTGCATTGCTGTCAAATGGCCATCTAGCCTCTGTTTGAAAACCTCCATGAAGGAGAGCCCACCATCTCCTGAGGAAGCCTGTTGCACTGAGGAACCGCTCTAACTATCAGGAAATTCTTCCTAATGTTTGGCAGAAAACTCTTCTGATTTAATTTCAACCCGTTGGTTCTAGTCTGACCTTTTGGGGCAACAGAAAAGAACTCCATAATATGACAGCCCTTCAAGTACTTGAAGATGGTTATCATATCAGCTCCCAGTCATCTCCTCTCCAGGATAAACATACCCAGCTCCTTCAACCTTTCCTCACAGGACTTGGTCTCCAGACCCATCATCTTTGTTGCCCTCCTCTGGACACGTTCCAGCTTGTCTATATCCTTCTTAAATTGTGGTGCCAAAACATAAATACAATACTCTAGGTGTGGTCTGACCAGAACAGAGTAAAATGGGAGTATCAGTTTGTGTGATCTGGACACTATACTTCTGTTGATACAGTCCAAAATGTCATTTGCCTTTTTAGCTACCGCATCACACTGCTGACTCACTTTCTGTATATGATCTACTAAGACCCTTAGATCCTTTTCGCACATACTTCTGCCAAGACAAGCCTTCCCAATTCTATAATTATGCATTTGATTTTTCCTACCTAAATGCAGAACTTTACATTTATCCAAACTGAAATTCATTCTATTTGTTTTATTCCAGTTTTCCAGCCTGTCAAGGTCATCATGTAACCTGACTCTGTCTTCTACTGTATTTGCTACCCCTCCCAATTTAGTATCATTGGCTGATTTAATAAGCATTCTCTCTATTCCTTCATTTATAAAGATGTTGAACAAAACAGATCCCAGAACAGATCCCTGAGGCACTCCACTTGTCACTGCTTTCCAATAGGATGAGGAACCATTCACAAGCACTATTTGAGAGCGATCTGTCAACCAGTTACAGATCCACCTAACAGTAATAGGATACAAACCACATTTAACCAATTTGTCAACAAGAATACTATGTGGAACTTTATCAAAAGCCTTACTGAAATCAAGATAACCTGTGTCTACAGCATTCCCCTGATCCAGGAAGATAGTAACTGTCTTAAAAAAAGAGAGAGAGAGAGATAAGGTTAGTCTGACATGACTTGTTCTTGAGAAAGCCATGCTGGTTCTTTATAATCACAGCTGTACATTCTAAATGCTTAAGGACTATCTGTTTGATGATTTGTTCTAAAACTTTCCCAGGTATAGACATCAGGTTGATGGATTGGTAGTTACCCAGATCCTCCTTTTTCTCCTTCTTGAAGATGGGGACCACATTTGTCTGTCTAATTTCCTGGCGCATCACCTGTTCTCCAAGAATTCTCAAAAATAATGGACAGAGGCTCAGAGGCAAGTTCTTTTAGTACCCTAAAGGGTATAACTCTCTTGAGGGTGACACGTTTTTCAATTTTTTTAATTCAAATGTGTTCTTGCTTCTGTTATTCTTGGGTAGATGCACCCAAGCCCTGCTTTTAGATCTGTCAAACTTGGGCCTCATTTGCCATGGTTTACTTAGCTGTTTTTGGTTCAGTATGCCTCTTATCCTGTTTCTTCTGGTTGGGAGGCAGTGTCTGGGAGCATGTGAGTGGGTTTGTGAAGCTGCTTTGCTGGAAGTTGCACTTGCTTGTAAGTTGCACTTGCTTGTAATGCTTGTTATGCGGGGCCTCCCATTTCTGGGAAGAATGCATGCTTGACCTTGGACACCAGACATTGCTAGATACTAAGCTTGCAGGTGCTGGGGGAGGGTTAACAGTGCACAGTAGATTTTAGCAGGCTGGATGTATTGATGTGATTAGACTGGTTGGGGGGGCTGTTTGTATAATACCAGAACTGGCACCAAGGGAGTTTTGACACTGAACATCTTAGCTTGAAACATCTTCATCTCTCAATAAACAAATCACTGCCAAGAGAGTGTTGTTGGGAGTAAGTTTGTTCAAGAGTCTGAGAAGATCTTTGGCAATCTTACCCCCCCTCCAATTACAGGGAGTTCATCAAGCCTCATTCCACCATCATCAGGGTGAGATTTTTGGGCATGGGCAGAAACAGAATGCTTATTCCCCAGGGCTCCTGGACTTCAGGCAGCCAAACAGATATCCCTTAAAACCCTCATCTAATTAAAGAATTTTAGTCAATCAATAATCTGCCTTGTAATCTTGATTTATTTATTCAAATTTATATTCCACCCTCCCTGCAAACACAATATCTACAACATATCAAAATTTCAATACATATAAAATACTAGGAATAAGGTCCGTTGTAGAAATAAATACAATGAGCTCTAGAAAGAGGCTCTGGGAGAGTGCCAAGGCCTTGGACACTCAGCATCAATTTGCTGTGGTGACCTCAGCAGGGTATAATGACAAAGAGTCCACCATTTTCTCCAAAGGAACTGATCTCTGCTACCTGAAGAGCAGTTGTAATTTTGAGTGATCTCCAGCTCTCACCTGGAGATTGGCAACAATGGTTTCCCAGGAGGAAAAGTAGTCTTTCTCTGCAATGGGGACCAAAGCAGCTTACATCATTCTCCTCTTCACCTTTTGATTTGCACAACAACTCTGTAATCCTGCCCAACCATACAGCATTATAAAAGCCTTTTTTGAGATAGTTAAGCAAGCTATCCGATTCTGCCCTATAATAAATTTGAAGCCAATATTTACAGGTTAGGATCCATGCTTTGGTTTCTATTAGGTGCAAACCTGTTTCCGTACAAATTGCAGTGTAAGGAACACATTTAGGCACTCCAAGAAGCTGACGCAAGAATATGGCCTGAATATTTTCTATTTTCTGATTTAGGGCATTAATCCACACAGGGATTAATAAAGTATTTATTTTATTTAATTATTTATTATTTATTTAATTATTTATTAATAATTATCTATAAATACAGTATTTATTTAATTTATTATATATTAAAGTATACCATAAAGTATTTGAGATAGAGTTTTAGCCTGAAAAACTTTGCTTGCTGCGGGGAAATATTGATTGCCTTTATGATAGTAAAAATGTTTAATCTGAGAGGAAGAGAAATTAGCTGTATTAATTATTCTGTTACAATGAACTACCCATTTGAGATTGTAATTGAACGCTAGGCCTAGATATTTATAACATTTGGTTTGTTCAATTTCTTGATTACCGAAATACCATTTTTGTGGTTGCCAACTTTTAGAGAAAACTGCAACCTTTGATTTAGAATAGTTAATAGAGAGTGAATTTAGATGGCAGTAGTTATCCAAGGCTCTCAGATATCTCTGTAATCCAACTCTTGTGTGGGAAAGAATGGTTGTATCATCAGCATACAATAATAGTGGAACTGGGAGTTCATTTAACTTGGGCAGATGCCCATTTATAGATTTAAAAAATTGTAGTAAATCATTTAGGAATAGATTAAAAAGATATGGAGCCAGTACACACCCTTGTTTAACTCCTTTAAAAACAGGAATTTCCCTAGTTAAATGGCATTTTGAGGAATATTTTACCTGACAAGTTGTATCAGTGTGTAATTTCTTTAAGATTAACAAACAGGGATCTATGTTTTGGTCAGTTAATTTGCTCCATAGCTTATTTCTATCCACTGAATCGAAGGCACCCTTCAGCTACATAAAGTTTCTTCTTTCCTGTGTTCATATATTTGTCAGCTAAGAAAGTCAGTGTAGCACAGTGATCAATGGCAGATTTCTTTTTGGAGAAACCTATCTGTTCTGAACCAATAAACTTATTTTGATGTAACCAGTTAATCAATCAATGTTCTAAGTGCTTGGCATATACTTTCCCCAGAACAGACAGTAAACTAATAGGTCGAAAGTTTTCAGGGAGATTTGGATTACACTTTCTGCAAATAGGAACTCACTGAATTTTCACTTCCTTTTTAGAGGGACAGTGAGACCTCTCTGGCTGAATCTCCCTATTTGGAGATGAAATCCCCAGTCTTTGGGGGATCCCTGGAAAGTTGGCGACCCAAGGGTCTGGGCTTTCCTTGCTTCCCTGGGCTACCCCCTCCCTTTGGTATTTTGCAGAGTGGGGGAGACTATGTGGTCAGAGCACAACACAGATTATTAGCTCAAATAAAAGTATTTATTTAACTATTTACACAATTATGGAGCACACACACACTAAATGAATAAGGCACAACTGTAGGAGTAAGCACACACCCTGAACCAACAGGGGTTAAATGCAATCCTCTTTCCGCAATCCTCTAGCTCTGGAGGTTGTGGGCTCAGGATAGGATCTCTCCTTCAACTGGCCTCTGGCTCTGCTTCAGCCTCTCTCTCTCTTACCCAAGAGAGCAGTGAAACTTCCATTCATTCCCCAGTCCAGCCGATTTGCTGCAGCTGGGAACTGTAGGCCGGCAGATGAGGAAGCCCCATTCAACCCAGTGAGAAATACCCCTGCAGGCCCCTCTCTGGAACTACAGCTCAATTAAACCTTCTGGGGGAACATTTTAAATTAAGCCTTCTGGGGGAACATTTTAAACACACAGATGGCAGCCATCTTACAGACACAGGTAACTTCCATTTCGTTACATCTACCAACAGCTACTGAGGGAAAAAGTTAATCTCACACAGGAGGCAATTATCTTTGTTAAGAGAGAAAGCCATCAGCCAGAAATTCTGAGAGGGCAAAGTGGCTGAGGGAGTGGGTGGGGAAGAGGAGCAAACCCAGGACCTGGCCAATGGCACGTAACTACTCTTGAGTGGCAGCTGGGCGGGACTCAGGCAACACAGCCAGTGGCTAGGGACACGTTCTGAATGACAGATCATTGAGCCAACTGATTTTGGTGGCATGTGGAATGTTCAGGAGAGTCCATAACCAAAACAGAATTATATTATAGAGAGATAAGACAATTAAGACAATTTAAAACAGCATAAATGAAAACAGAACATACTGTTCTCATACAGAGATTTCCAGTTGGTGCCATTGTTCTCTAGATCTCCTTAGCCTGGGCAACATGGAGATGATAGCTTCAGCAGGGGAGGCTGAGTTTTTATTGAGCACTCACTGCCTTAGCCAAAGGCCTAGCAGAACAGCTTCATTTTGCAGGCCCCCACAGGGCCCTGATTTCAAGTGGGAGCCTATTCTATCAGGCCAGGACTAGGGCAGAAAATGCCCTGGCCAAGGCTAAGCAGATGTCCCTTGGGCCGGGGATCACCAGCAGGTCTTGCTATGTAGAGTGCAAAGCTCTCCAGGGCACATATGGGGAGAGGTGTCCCTCAGGTATGTTGGTCCCAGGCCATGCAGGGCTTTAAAGGTTAATACCAATACCTTGAAGTATATATGGTACTCAGCCGATCAGTGCAATTAGTGTAGTGCCGGCTGAATGTGCACTTGCATAGGTGATGCAGTCAGCAGGTGCACCACCACATTTTGCACTAGCTGGAGTTTCCAGATTACCCACAAGGGCAAGTCTGCATAAAATGAGTTACAGTAATCAAGTCTGGAAGTGACCATTGCATGGGTCACAGTAGCCAAGTCCAGAGGGGAGAGGTAGGGAAGAAAATCCAAATCACAACACAGCAGAAACCTCCCAGTATATATGAATTAAAAAAAGAAAAACACACAAACTGGGGAAGTCCCTATCGTATGCAAAAATATATATATTAGAATAGTAAACACATCAAGTTTGCCAATATAAATACATTTATAAAACCTCCAATATTACAGACCAACAGTTTACAGTCCAACAGTGTCAACAGTTTTACAAAGAGTCCGGCTTCAGCTTTGTTTCGTTGGAAAACTTCATCAGAAGTGATTACCTATGATAAATACATACACTGATCTTACTAATATCTATTACAAAATGTTAGAAATATTTTAACAATATTTTAAAATATTATTTATTGAATAATTAATTGACTGGACAATAATAAAAATATTTACCAGCAACCATTATGTGTTTGTATCCTATTTCACAGATGAATAGAACATTCTCTATGTTGCTATACAGTATACTATCTGGGACTAGCCTTTCTATTAATAAGGTGTGAACTCAATATTACATAACAACCAAGAAAAAAATGCCTCACAAAAGTTACTAACTTACCAATAGGATTGAACGTTTTTTATACGTGGGCAAATCTCTATGTGGCGTTCTTACAGCTACTAAATGCTTCTAACTGTGATATATCATTCTTAGCACTTATAGGATACTAAGTGTCTGCCGTGGCTGTAGCAGATAAAGCAGCAATATCTAAGGAAACTAAAGCATTTAAAGAGACAACACATTTAAAGAGACAACACATGACAGGGAATACAAGGGCCGACTCATAGAAAACAAGAGAGGTCTAAGTCACAATTCAATACCAAAGGGTAGTGAGTCCTTAAGTGATGTATCCAATACGCCTCAAGTCTTGCCAGGGCTTTTAAAATATCCATTCTATTATAACGGTAAGTATTAAATGTTTCCAACATGAGAAAGGAAAAATCATTACGCATGATGCCCCATTTCCAAGAAATGAGAGATGAGGGGAGACTCAAGATGGTGCTGCCGTATATGTGATTTATGCTCAATGATCCATGTACGGACCACACGTGTAGACATGCCGACATAATATTTAGGATTAGGGCAACAGCAGCGGAGCTGGTAAATCACCCTTAGTGGCACAGTTGGTGAATTGTTTAAGTCTTACAGAGAGATTCAGTTCTGAAAATTCTATCCTATCCGTAACTATAGCCTGAGCACGTACTGAACACCGTCCACAATGGAAGTGCCCTGCCGTGTCTACCAATGTTCTAATTTGTGGTGAAAAGTCTGTTCTAATTAAAGTATCTCTGATACTACTGGTTCTTCTAAATCCTATTAGTGGTTTCTCAGTACACCCTGGTATTTCACTAACCACATGCCAATGCCTCATGATTATTTTTTAATGTGTTCAGCATGAGGAGTATGGTCCAGAGCACAAAATATCCAATTGGACTTAGCTTTTTTGTCAGTGGATGTTAATAAGCTATTCCTTGTCCTTTGGTCTGCTCTAACTGCAGCATTAGCTATTATTTGTGTGGGATAACCCCAATTTAAGAAGTGTCTATTTAGTTTTTTCTTTTCTTGGTTATAATCTACATCAGATGTATAATTTTGTTTAATGCGTAAATATTGCCCATAGGGGAGATCTGGCCACTGTGGTGACTTGGGCCTTCATAGAAAGCGAGGCATCCAGGACCACCCCAGTCTCCTCACCTTCTGGGATGGAACAAATACTGCACCATCTAGGGTGGGTAACCTGATTCCTGATTCAACTCCCCCCCCCCAGCTCAGGTACAGGACCTCCATCTTCATTGGATTAAGTTTCAACTGACTCTCCTATAACCACCCAGCCACAGCCTCCAATGCCCTGGTCAGATTCTCTGGAGCAGAATCCAGGCAGCCATCCATCAACAGATAGAGCTGGATGTCATCCGCATACTGGTGACAACCCAGCCCAAACCCCCAGACCAACTGGGCGAGGGGATGCGTATAGATGTTGAACAACATTGATGAGATAATTGCCCCCTGTGGCACCCCACACTCAAGGGGGTATTGTGGGTGGACTTTCTCACCAAGCGCCACCCTCTGTCCCTGATCACGGAGAAAGGAGGAAAACCATTGTAAGGCAGACCCCTGAACTCCTATATTAGCAAGGTGGTTGAATGCTGCCATCAGATCAAGAAGTAACAGCATCCCCAACCCAATCCAGGTGTTTCTGGATGTCATCTGTGAGGGTAAATAGTGCAGTCTCCATCCCATGGCCAAGGTGGAAACCAGACTGGAATGGGTCAAAGATAGACATAACATCCAGGAAATCCTGGAGTTGTTCGGCTGCAGCTCTCTCAACTGCCTTGCCCCAGATGTGGAAGATTAGAAACTGGGCAGTAGTTGGCCAGGATCACAGGGTCCAATGTTGGTTTCTTCAGGAGTGGACAAACTACTGCCTTCTTTAGCCCCACTGGGAAGGTACCTGAAGAAAGGGACAAGTTGATGGTCTCTCCCAGGGGAACCTGAATACCATCCCTGAAGGCTTTTACCAGCCAGGAATGACAAGGTTCAAGGAGGCAAGTGGTTGGTCTTACAGCTGCCAGAACCCTGTCAACATCTTCCTGATACAGCTATCAACACAACAATACAACAATAATTTCATTTTCTATACTTTTATGCCTTTCCTATTCAACATGTATGCTGAAACAATCATAAGGAAGTTAGAGATGGAAGAGTCAAAAATCAGGGTAAAGACTGAAGGAAGGAATGTCAACAATCTTCAGTATGCTGATGACACAACCATCCTCTCGGAAATTAAAGAAGGCCTGGAATGCCTGATAAAGAAAATCAAAGAGGAAAATGAGAAGTTTGGCCTCTTCATAAACATCAAAAAGACCAAGTTCATGACCACCGAGAAGAAGAGAAACTTCAAAATAACAGTTGACAATGAAGAGATCAAATGTGTGGAAGCATTCACTTTCTTAGGATCAAAACAGCAAATGCAATCCAGAAATAAAACATCAAATCACACTGGGTTACACAGTAATGATGAGCATGAATCAAATATGGAAGAGCAAGGACATCAGTCTAGCAATCAAATGCAGATTAGTCTGTGCTATTGTGTTCCACATAGCAACCTATGGCTGCAAAAGTTGGACCATGAAGAAGCAAGACAGGAAGAAAATCAACTCATTTGAGCTGTGGTGCTGGAGAAGGCTCCTGCGCATTCCTTGGACAGCAAAGGTGACAAACAAGGAAGTTCTGGAGCACATAAAACCAGACATGTCATTGGAAGGAAAAATCATAAAATTGCAACTGACTTATTTTGGCCATGTGATGTGGAGGAACTCACAAGAAAAAGCAATTATTCTTTGATTGGTTAGCAGCAAAAGGAAACCAGGCTGCCAAATAACACGGTTGCTAGATACCATAAAAGTCTACACCAGCCTGAGCATGGAATGACTCAAAGAAACAGTACAAGATTGGAAAATGTGGCGAGAGCTGGCCCATAGAATCACTAAGAGTTGGACACAACTGAATGGCTAGCAACAACAACAACAACAACATACTTTTGTGTGTGTTACAGTTATGGGACTAAAACAGTGTTAGTTGCCCAAGAGTTGGACCGGGGGGGGGGGCATTGGTGCAGTTTCTGCCTTAACTCCTGATCGTCCCTTCTCCTCCAGCAAATTAGGGTAATAAGCTATTAGTTACCCTATCTGTGGGCATATGTGTCACAATGATTTGAGGGAGAGATAAAAAGGCCAACACCCAAGAGAAGAGTCAGGTCAAAAGGATAACAGATGGCATGCAATAGCTGAGAAGCAATGAAAGCCCTGCATGTTCCTTTCCTTCTAGGTGCAGAAATGCATCTTAGATTTAAGAGCTATATATGTCTACAGAATGTCTACCTTGTCTTTGAAAGCATTTCACTCATTCTGCAAGAGAATATAGTTCATAGGCCATTCTTAATTGATGGGGTGATTTGTCTGGTTAATTTCAATCATGATTGAGATCCTGGCATTACCTGCCAGGCAGCTTCTCCGAAACAAAAGTCTTTGGGTCCCAGAGGGAGTAAGGGGGCATCGTCAGCAACCCCCTCCCCATCCCTCCGGGAACAAACTGGGAGCTGAACTGCGCCCTGCTGTAGGTCTTTCAGTAACACTGTAGCTGACATGCCACACAGTCCCTCTGGGTCCTGGGCAAAGATCCCTTTCCCCAATGGCAGCAATTTATCATACATCCATTGTGTAGCCCTACTGGTTAGTGCTGTGTGTATTTTAAATGAACCTCTCGCTTAAGAAAACTTTTATGCACAGATCACCTGATCAGCAATTAAAGGTAAATTTCTCAGAAAAAATGTATGTTTTAGCAGAAGAGGAGGAATGATTTCTTTCTTTGCCATCATCAAAAATTGCTTTTTTTTTTTTTTTGCACTGACCAATATTTCCATTTCCTCTTCTTAATGGAGTAAGTTTAAGGTGCTTACTTTGATGAGAACCATTCCTTTTCGAAGAAGAATTGGAAGGAACAATATTTAATGCTGTGGGTGATGTACACCTCTGATTTGTCCCTTTAACCGTTTGCAGAAAGAAAGGGAGCGGGGGGGAAAGGGCCTTCTGGTAAATCCATTTCCCAAAGCTGCTGCCTGAAAAGGAAATGACCTCTTAACGCTGTGCACCTGTGTCTGTCAGAGTAATATCCTGGGAGGGACCCGGGTCTGGATAGGCAGCAGCCAACAGCCAAGTCAAGGAGTACGTTGGGTCCTATTTTAACATTTCTCATGTTCTCTAGCCTATACTCAGTGTTAAACTCCATTCCTTGCAGTTCACACCATTCTCTATGTGTACCATTGGCAGGTGAAATGTCTTTACTTTCTTTCCTATGGAAGGTGCCTTCCTATAGATCTGACAGATATTCGACCATCAGTTCTGACAATCAGGAATTGGTTAAATTATGGGATGCCAAAAGGGTAACTGCCACACTGTAACTGATCACATCTTGCAGGTCAAATACAACACACTCTTTGAAATCAGGAAGGCCTAGTTCTTGTGGAGGAGGGAAGCCTGTGTTTGAACCGCAAGTGGAGGCTCATATCCTTATCTTTAAAAAAATCCTTCTGGAGAGAAAACTGAGTGCCAGGAGAAGAAGTTGCTTCCCTGCCATCTGGCTTTCCATGCAGAAGGATATTTTGCCGTCAGAAGAGATGCAACTCAGATGCAGGCTTATCACCTAAGTGAGAATGTGGGCCAGGTTCTCTGAGCTCTCCAGTTCCAGGAACTCTGCCTGAGCAGATGCTCAGCCAGCCAGAGTACAGAATACTGGAACTGAAGGACTGATAATCAATAGACTTAGTCAGCATAGGTGCCCATTTTCTGGGTATGAAATGTTTTGAAAATAACTGATATTATTCAACCAATCAATTCAAATCATGACACTAGCTGTACAACAGCAGATGAGCTTGGACAGGTAAGCACTCAACAACACTCTCTTGACAGTGATGTGTTTATTGAGGCGTTTACATGATCCAAGCTATGACTGTGTCAGAACTAACATTCTTTGGTCTTCCCAGATGTTGGGAGGCTTAAGAAAACATGTTGTGCTGAAGCGAAGCAAAGCAGATCCACACCCATGTGGTCTTAACTGTTTTATGTAGTCTTACCTAATTTTATGTACTGACTGTGAGCTGCCCTGAGCCTGCATTGTGGGGAGGGCGGGGTATAAATGTAATAAATAAATAAATAAATGCATTGATCCCTCTCCCCTTCAGTGCCCATCAATAGAAAGGAAAGCATACAAGAACAAATTCATGGCAAACAAAGCTCTGAGTTTGGCAAAATTAAAGGAATCCACCTCCAAGAAAACACTACTGAAATGTTTTCTATACAAGCACCAAAGAACTCAGTAGAGAACTAGAATAAACTGGTGATAAATTTCAGGGCTATCTCAAGATATAAAATAAACAGCACCAAATCAGTCGATTTTTAGGTTAGAACAGATAGAAAAGGACAAACAATCATTACTAATATTATTAGTTCACCTTGGAGGACAGATAATGTCAGGTATTTGGATATTTTAATTTCAAATAATTTAGATTTCATGATGCAGCAGAATCTCATCCCATTAATTTAAAAAGGCCAAAGGATTTGAATAACTGGGCTGAATATTAAATATCTAAGATGAGTTGAATCTTAGTGTGTAAGATCAATATACCACCCAATATCTTTTTTGTCATAATGAAACTCCCTTTGGTGGTTAACCTTTCCATCTTAGCCCCAAATTCAATTGATGTTTAATAAATTCATATGGGAGACCAAGAAATCCAAAGTCTATAACTGGATGTTAGAACAAACATAGGAGGGCTGGCCATCCCTAATATAGAGAAATACTACTTTGCTTTAGGACTGGCAGAACGTGCCAGCTGGCTCAGGAGGGACCAAACCTAGGTAGTTTGGGCGATGGCAAAATATTTAATAAATTGTTCTCTAAACAATTTCATTTGGTAGGAAAAAAGACACCAAACTTTCCCTGGTACTAACTGTATCCATACTGCACTGAACAGAGTGTGGGAGCCGTGTCAAAAGAAATTGGGCTGATGGTGTTCTTCCTGCATGCTGGTTTGCATGCTTGTAATATAGCATACTGCATTCACAGAAGTATTTAGATTGAGTAATTCTGAGGCCTCAGAAGATTTAGAGCTCACATGGCTGATTGATTTTGTTATGGACCAAACAATCAAATCCTTTGTGGATGTTCAACATGAGACTGTCAAGATTCCCCTCCCTTTTTTCAGTATCTTCAAATCTGAAATTTTGTATTAATCAAAGAGTCTCATATGAATATTTTTCAGCCCCTTAACAAGTTTGCATGCATTCTCAATCAACCAGTGAAACAGTTGGTAGCCACCATTTATAAACTAATGGCAAATTCAAAAAGCAAAATTTCAACTTAAAAAACTGATAGATTTAACCATAAGAATTTCAGAAGATCTCTGGAACAAATTATATAAAGATATCACAAAAGTATCAGTCAATGTGGGGATAAAAGAGAACATGTTAAAATTACTTACAGGTGGTACCTTACACCTGATAGAATAACTGAAATGAAACTAAATACTAGCAATATAATAGGAATATAAGAACTATCCTATATATTTGGTGGTGTCCACAAGCATAAAAGTTTTGGATTAATATATTTAAGCTGGTAAATAAATGTTTAGGCTGTAAGGTACCTTGTGATCCTAAGGGAGCCAGTTTGGTGTAGTGATTAAGAGTGCAGAATCTAACCTGGGAGAACCAGGTTTGATTCCCCACTCCTTCACATGCAGCTGCTGGTATGACCCTGGGTCATTCACAAGTTCTTTCAGAGCTGCTCTCTCAAGGCCAGTTCTTGAGAAAGCTCTCTCAGCCCCACCTACCCCACAGGGTGTCTGTTGTGGGGAAGGGAAGGGAAAGGAGATTGTAAGCCGCTCTGAGACTCCTTCGGGTAGAAAAGGGCGGGGTATAAATCCAATCTCCTCCTCCTCCTCCTCCTTCAAGATAAACGGTGGGGAAACCAAAATACTTAAATGTCTTTTGATGACAGCAAGATAATGCTGGCACAATCTTGGAAACAGGAAGGATTGACTGCAATCTCTCTTATATAATAATCCTGTTTTGGAATGGCAAGATTCCATGCACTCCCTCAGCCATTGGCCCGTCAGCCACCACTCAGGAGTACTCATTGGCCGGGTGCTGGGTCTGCTCCTCTTCCCCATCCACTCCCCCTTCAGCCACTGTGCCCTGTCAGAATTACTGGCAAACAGCTTTCTCTCTTGACGAAGATACTTTTTCCTGTTTGCTTCCTGTGTGGGACTTAACTTTTCCCTCGGTGGCTGTTGGTAGGTGTAACGAAATGGCAGTTACCTGTGTTTGTAAAATGGCTATGGTTCTTTGTTTAAAATGTTCCCTCATAAGGTTTAATTGAGCTGCAGTTCCAGAGAAGGGCCTGCAGGGGTATCACTCACTGGGTTGAATGGGCCTTCCTCATCTGCTGGCCTACAGTTCCCCAAGGCCAAAAAATGTGGGAAAACAGGGACTGTCCCAATGGGTGGGGTGGCACTAATATAGACTGCAGCCCATCCAGGTAGGAGGCAGTCTTGGTCCCTGGGAGGCAGCAGAAATTCAGCCACTCCACAGTTGGCTGGACCGGGGAGTGAATTGAAATTTCCCTGCTCTCTTGGGCAGGAGAGAGAGGCTAAAGAACAGCTAGTGGCTGGTCCAAGGAGAGATCCTATCCTGATCCCACAACCTCCAGAGGTAGAGAGTGTTGTGTGTAGGGAAAGAGGATTGCATTTAATCCCTGTTAATTTATGCTCTGTTGGTTCATGGTGTGTGCTTACTCCTACAGTGTGTGTGTGCTCCATAATTGTGTAAATACTTAAATTATTTAATTTGGGCTAATAATCTGTGTTGTGCTCTGACCACATAGTTTCCCCTGCTCTGCACAATACCAAAGGGAGAGGGTAGCCCAGGGAAGCAAGGAAGGGCCAGATCCTTGGGTTGCCAACTTTCCAGGGATCCCCCAAAGACTGGGGATTCCATCTCCAAATAGGGAGATTTGGCCAGAGAGATCTCACTGTCCCTCTAAAAAGGCAGTGATGATTCCATGAGTAATGGCAGCAAACCTAAGGAAGGAGATACGCCCATGGGATGAGGGTGGGAGGCGAACAGCTGAGTTGTAAACTGGAGCCCATTTCGCTACAGTAGGCAACCAAGCTTGGTTCAGACAAAGGAAGGAAACCCTTCACAGGCCTTTGTGAGGAACTCATTGGGGCCAGTCCTTGCTAGGGTTGCCAGCTCCAGGCAGGGAGATTCCTGGAGATTTCCTGGTACAGTCTATGGAAGCCAGGGTTTGGGGAGGGGAGAGGCCTCAGTTGAACAGAATGCCGTACAGTCCATCTTCCAAAGAAGTTATTTTCTCCAGGGGAAGGAGAGATCTGTTGTCTGGAGTTCAGTTGTGATACCTGGTGATCTTCAGGCTCCCCCTGGAGGCTGGCTACCCTAGGCATAGCAGTGAGTGCTTCAGAGCAGGGTCTGCTACATCCAGGTAATTGCTGTAGAAGCTGAGTGATTTTGGACCAGTCACAGACTTTCAGCCTAATTTATCTCACAGGGTTGTTGTGCAAGTCAAAAGGCAAAGAGGAGAATGATGTGAGCTAGCCACTGTGGCAACTCTGACACTCCCTCCCTGCCAAAGGATGGTTCCTTGGTGCAAAAGGATACCCGTTCACCAGCTGAAGAAGAGGTCCCTTCTGAGGGCACATTCCCCTTCTGAGGGCACATTCCCCTCAGTATGGTGCCCTGTTTCCTCTCAACCCTCATGCTCTCTGACAGTGGTAGGGCTGCCATTTTCAGAGTGGGGCATATCTAACAAGTCCCCAAGAGTCTTCTCCATGTGCTGAACTCTCTCTGCTTCTCCAGGTCAGCCACCTTGGCCTCAAGGGAGCAAACTCATTCCCTGAGAACCAGGAGCTCCTTGCACTGGGCACATACCTAAGACTTCTTTCCAGTGGGCAGATAGTGATACATGTGACACTCCATGCAAAACACTGGATAGCCCCCAACCCTCTGCTGGCATTCTGCTTTCATAATTGCTTTATATATATATAAAATCCCCCTTTTAAAACCCTTTGTATGTATGTGGTTCTCCTTGTAGAAGTCTACTTACCTTACTGGGAACACAAGGAGACTAGGGCCCTGGTTATCTGGCCCTTCCTGGGCTTCTGACAGAGCCCCTGGTCTAAGAGTCCCTATGCAGGGCCAGTAGCTGTTCAAATTACACCCAGGCAATTGAATTACAGTCAAACAATCACCCTTTCTCACCCTTTCTCAAGCAGCCAGGACTCTACAACAACTTGAAACTTACCCACACAATCCCAAACACAGTCCTCCCACACAGTAACCTCATCTAAATCACCTCAGCTGAAATCACTTCAAGTTCTTTTCTTAGGTTCAAAGTAAGAAAAAGAGCAAGAACATGGTAGGCCCATTGTGGGGACCGGAAAGTGAAATTGTAACAAGTGATGAAGAGAGGGCAGAACTGCTCAGTTCCTACTTTTCCTCAGTCTTCTCTTACAAGGGAAACAGTGCTCAACATGGCAAAAACAGAACTCATGATGAAGAAAGGGAATTGCAGCCTAGGTTCAGAATAGGAGTAGTACATAAACACGTAGTTTCTTTAAATAAAACCAGGTCCTCAGGGCCACATGAACTGCATCCAAGGGTACTAAAAGAACTTGTGGATGTAATTTCTGAGCCTCTGTCCATTATTTTTGAGAATCCTTGGAGAACAGGTGAGGTGCCAGAAGACTGGAGGCGGGCAAATGTTGTCCCCATCTTCAAGAAGGGGAAAAAGTAACTACCAATCCATCAGCTTGATGTCTATACTTGGAAATGTTTTAGAACAAATCATCAAACAGACAGTCCTTGAGCATTTAGAAAGGACAGCTGTGATTACTAAGAGCCAGCATGGGTTTCTCAAGAACAAGTGCATGGCAGGCTAAACTTATCTCTTTTTTTTAGAAAGTTACTACCTTCCTGGATCAGGGGAATGCTGTAGACATAGTTAATTTTGATTTCAGTAAGGCTCTTGATAAGGTTCCACATAGTATTCTTGTTGACAAGCTGGTTAAATTTGGTTTGTACCCTATGACTGTTAAGTGGTTCTGTAACTTGTTAATGGTTCCTCATCCTCATGGAGAGCAGTGACAAATGGAGTCCCCCAAGGATCTGTCCTGGGACCTATTTTGTTCAACACCTTTATTAAATGATTTGGGTGAAGGAATAGAGGGAATGCTTATTAAATTTGCAGATGATACTAAATTGGGATGGGTAGCAAAGACAGTGGATACAGGAAGGAGGAGGAGGAGATTGGATTTATACCCCGCCCTTCACTCTGAGTCTCAGAGTGGCTTACAAACTCCTTTCCCTACCCCTTCCCACAACCGACACCCTGTGAGGTAGGTGCAGCTGACAGAGCTGTTTCAAGAACTGCTCTTTCAAGAACATCTCTAACAGAACTATGGCACAGCAGCTGCAAGTGGAGGAGTGGGGAATCAAACCCAGTTCTCCCAGATCAGAGTTTGTGCACTTAACCACTACACCAAACTGTATAATCTTGACAGGCTGGAATACTGGGCTGAAACAAATAAAATGAATTTAAATGGAGATAAATGTAAAGTTCTGCATTTAGGTAGAAAAAAATCAAATGCATAATTTTAGGATGGGGGAGACTTGTCTTCACTGTAGTGTGTGTGAAAAGGATCTAGGGGTCTTAGTAGACCATACACTGAACATGAGTCACCAGTGTGATGTGGGAGCTAAAAAGACAAATGCCATTTTGGGCTGTATCAATGGAAGTATAGTGTCCAGATCAAACAAAGTGATGATATCACTTTACTTTGCTCTGATTAGACCTCACCTGGGCTGCAGTCACACACACTAAATAATCCATTTTCAATCCACTTCTAATCCACTTTCCTACTGGATTTTGCCAGTTCACACAGTAAAAATCCAGTTGGAAAGTGCACTGAAAGTGGATAAAAAGTGGATTATTGAGCATGTGTGACCTCAGCCTTAGAATATTGTGTTCAGTTTTCAGAACCATAATTTAAGAAGGATATATACAAACTGGAATGTGTTCAGAGGAGGGCAACAAAGATGGTGAGGGGTCTGGAGACCAAGTCCTATGAGGAAAGTTGAAGGAGCTTGGTATGTTTAGCCTGGAGAGGAGACGACTGAGGGGTGATGTGATAACCATCTTCAAGTACTTGAAGGGCTGTCATATAAAGGATGGTGTGGAGTTGTTTTCTGTTCCCCCAGAAGGTCAGACCAGAACCAACAGGTTGAAATTAAATCAAGACAGGCAGATCATGAGAGAGAGGGCAGGAAGGGTTTCATCAGTGCTTAGTTCTTCTGTTCCTTCTTAGACGCTCAAGGAAATGGGTTTTTTTTAACAATTTTTATTTTTTAAAAGACCAAGAAAAAAACAAAAACAAACATACATACAAACATAGATAGGGGTTCCATTTTTACATTATTTTATCTGTTAAGTTACCTCCTACATTATCTAATTATATATTTTGCTTCTTTATCTTTCCATACCATGTAGATTTGAATAAAACTTTGCTTATAAGTAAAACTATAGTTCATATTTTCTTCTAACTCGGTTGTATGGATTGGATTCTCTCCTGGATTGGATTCTCTCCTACTCTTATCTTGTGGAATTGAACAAGCAAAAAGGATAACTAAGCAGAGAATTGAAGATATAGAACGCTAGACTGACATTTCTAGTGTACCAAACATTATCGCACTGTCAAATGTCAAATATGCTGTTGTGTTGGCAGCTTATCTGGCTTCCTTGGAAATAAACAGTTTTAGAAGGGCGTCCACCTTGGCAAGGAGTTCTGCACTCCCCTCCGCAGTGCTTGAAGGTGGGTATAAGAAAATCCCCTACCTTGAAAGATTATGTACTTGCCCATTAAGAGAGGTTGATTCCATCAAGCATATGTTCTTTAGTTGCCCATATTATAAAGAGGCTTGTTTGGAGATTATTACTCCATTGCTGGATAAGATTCCTGGTTGCACAAACAAAGACAAGCTTGACTGTCTTTTATCTGATAAGAACTCTAAGATCACTTATCAAGCAGCTAGATTTTGTGCATTGATACAGAGGTTAAGGAAGCTATATTTTGAATAGGTTTTAAATTTAAGTCTTTTATTATTGTATATTTTGTACTCTGTGGGTTTCTAAAAACTACTATTAAAAGTATATATATGTGGCTGGTCTAGTGACTGTAATAAATTCTACTACTACTGCCCATATGGCTTATTTATTGTATTCTTCCATCTGTTTATCAAAATCTTGACCATGTCTAAAACAGACTTCATCTGCTAAGTCTACAGAGACTTCAGATAAAGGAGCTCCTACTCCAGATAGGCCAGATGGGCCACCCTTGGAACCAACTATAACAATTAGAAAAAATAATTTTAATTCAAATTTCGTCATCCCAGCGGATGATCCTGAAATATGCATGATAACCAATCTTCCAATGCCCCCGAAAGACAAATAGATGCCTGACTAGTGCCTTCACAAGGTATTGGAACTTTGAGCATGTCAGTTGAAATACAATCATGGAATGTAACTGGATGGCCATGGTGCCTCTCATCCTACACAGATGTACCTTTTCTACAGCAAGAATTCAACATTATCACCCTCCAGGAGACCTGGTTGACTGAACCCCTTGAATTGGATCACTTCTATTCATACACCTCAGAAGCACTTCCCAGAAAAGGACCGGGAAGATTAATGGGAGGGCTGGATATTTTTATTTCTACAGCTTTAAGGGTGAAATGTATGCAGAAACCCATGTTGGCTCATCTGTCAATGGCCGTATTGATGAAATGGGAAAGAGGAAGTTTGATTATTATAAATGCTTACTTGCCTCCTGTAACAGTAGAGGAAAATTGGTTAGCACTGGAGAGGTATATAGCAGACATAATATTAGAACACCTTAAGGCTCAAATTCTACTTGCGGGGGATTTAAATGCCCATATGGGGAATAATGATGCCTTTTTAGCAATTAAATTTAATTCGTTTTTAGATAATAGAGGACAGGGACTGGCACAACTCCCATTTAAGAGATCTTCTAAAGATCAAGGTGCAAATTTTGTTGGCTGGTGTCTGGCCAAATTAGCACATAGGCAGGAACTTCATATTCTAAACAGTGCTTTTTATGGTGACTTTCCAGGGGAATTTACTTACATGGTAGGAAATAGGGTTAGTTCCATCGATTACATGCTGGTCTGTAATTCCCTGCTCCCTAAGATAAATAACTTTAAGGTGCTCCCCTATTTGGAAGGAGACCATTTGCCATTACATCTGCAGGTTATACTTCTGCTCAAGCTGGAGCGGCCTACAGCATTATAGTCTAGACTGAGCACACAGGTCAAAGAATTAAGTGGGCAGAAAAGTTAGGTAGTAAAATCAAGGAATTTCTGAACTCTGAAATATCTCAGAGGTATATTACATTAATCATAAATATAAATACCCTCCAAGATCCCCTAATTTTCTATCAGGATCTGATAAATGAACTTACCAATATATTAACTGAACCAGTTAACAGGAAACTACATCAACCGCACAGAAATGCCACACCCTGGTTCGATAAGGAGTGTGGTCATGCGAGGAAATAAATGAACTCCCTTTATGCTCAGTCTTTAATTATGAACTGTAGGGGAATAGAGTAGAGGTGTATAGAGCTCTTCTGAGTACTAAGAAAATAAATAAAAACATCATTGTAAAGGAAAAAATAGTATACCAGAAAATTATGGGAGGACCTTATCCAGGCTGTGGATGAAAACGGCTCTTCACTTTTTTGGAGACTTGTCAACATAAGGAGCGTAAGGACAATCTCCCCCTTAGATCTGCATATTACCCCTGATAGATGGATCTCCTTCTTCCAGAATTTATATGACAATTGTATTCAGACCCCTTTTCCTGATATGAAGGGGGACTTTCTGTTATGGCCCCCAGTTAGTCATCAAGAAATAAAATCACATATAACTCATCTAAAAAATGGAAAGGCTCCAGGTCAGGATGGTATTCCTCCTGAAGTCCTAAAAGAAAACCCAGATTGGTGGGCACAATTTCTTGCACCTCTGTTCACATATATTGACCAAATGGGTCATGTTCCTAAGCAATGGAGTACATCTATTATAGTTCCTATCTTTAAAAAAGGACAAAAAAGTGATCCAGCAAATTACAGGCCTATTAGTTTTATAAGCATCATCAGTAAACTGTATTCGAGACATCTGCTTGATAAATTTGAAATGTGGTTAGAACAAGAGGAGATTATCCTGCTAGAGCAAGCTGGCTTTAGGGTAGGGAGATCAACAATGGAGCACTGTATGGTACTCCAACATCTAACAGAGAAGTATTTGGTTAAAGAATCAACCTCTCTATATGCTGCCTTCATCGATTTGAAGGCAGCTTTTGATTCAATATCACGGCAGAGATTATGGCAGAAACTAGAACTTGCCATGATTGATAAAAGATTAGTATTTCTTATATGTGCCCTCCATGAGAAATCTGCCCTTAGGGTGAGATATAACAATCATGGGCATCTTACTGACCCAGTTAGAACTTATTAAGGAGTCAGACTAGGGGCTGCCTTCTCACTCCCTCACTATTCAATTTTTACATCAGTGACATGACTAAATATTTGACTGACAAAATTTTCATCCACCAAAATTAGCAGTATGCCATCTAACACTACTGCTATATGCAGATGATGCACTGCTTATTAGCAAGAACTCCAGTAGGTTTGCGGAGGGCACTAGACAGTTTTTAGACATATTGTAATAAAGAACACATCACAAAAAACTACAAAAAACCAAAAGTAATGGTATTCGGCAAATGGCTGAAAAAGAAAAGTTGGTCAATGAATGGGAACAGAATTGAGCAGGTCAATAATTTTATGTACCTAGGGGTTGTATTTCAAGAGAATGGGCATATGAAAGCTCACTGTAACTTGAGGGTGGACCGTGCTGAGAGATCCGCAAATGCAATTCTAAGATTCTTTCAGGTTAAAGGTGGCTCCTATGTCCCTGCAGCCCTAAAAATTTTCCATGTCAAAGTCATTAGCCAACTTCTTTATGGCACCTATATAGGGATTCCAGTGACTAGTCTACATTTGTTGGAGAACGTACAATCTAAATTCCTTCGATCTGTCTTACAAGTTCCACCTAATGTCCCCAGTTCTCCACTTTGATTGGAAACTGTACAAATAAAAATTGAAGCAAGAATTTTTCTTGCCTTAGCATCCTCCTGGCTTAGGTTACATAAAGATGAAAAGGCTAATTCCCTCTAATAGCTCAGGATCAGTACCAATCCAAATGGATATGTTTGACAGAGGGTAACTTAAAGTGTATAGGTTTTTTGCTTAATGATGTGTTGATATACGGTCAACAACGAGCCAGACACAGACTCTACTTCAAGGATGCTTCCTGTGTGAAAGATGTCTTTTTTTTAATAACAATTTTATTGTAGTGTTAACAAAACAACAATAACAAAATGACAAATATCAACTGTAGAAATAAAAACAAACAACAAGAACAAAAAGCTATTAAACAAGTTGTGTCAACATCAAATATAAGCAGATCTATTCACAGATAGTGGAAAACTTTGTAATATTTGCTAGGAACATTAAAAATTGAAAATTCAACATTAAAAATATATTCAAGGAAAGGAAACAATTTTAAATTAAGATTGGGTCGATTGTTAGGCATACTAATATAGGCAATCCTATCAGATAACTTGTCCATGACATAATATTCCCAAATCTTTGACTGCCAAGAGGACAATAACAATTTATTGGAAGACTTCCAACTACTGGCATCCAACTACTGAGGCCCCATGGAAGAGTTACCAAAGCTAGCCTCCCTAAATTACTACAGGCATTCACTTCCCCCCTCAGCAATGCAGTGGCAGGTGAGGGCAAGCAATAAGGGTGCAGGAAATAACAAATGATTGGGTGCAGGGAACAAACAGGATACAGAAAGCTCAAATACATTGGGTAGAAATACCATAGGTACAGTTGGTCAATTGCCTGAGTCTGACAATTTGATCCTTAATTTATATATTTTTTCTGTCTTTTGTTTTCTAATATATGCAGTTGCTCTGATTATCCAACCTCTGGCATAGGCCTTGAATGCATCCCATACCACTCTAATAGAAATATCTGTTTGAATATTTTGTTCAAAAAACATTTGAAAAAAATTTGGTCTCTGTTACAAATTTTTCATTCTTCAATAAAAATGTATTTAAAGTCCATCTACTTCTCTTTGGTGTGTCTTGTAATGTAAACATAACAGGGTTGCTGGTAATATTTCCACTTCTAATAAGTCATTAATAATTCTTGAAATCCAGCACATATCTATTCTAGACCATGACTTATGCCTTGCTGGATAGAAGGTGAAATCACTCTTTTTTGGGTTTCTCACTTTCCAAGTGTCAACCAAATTATGTTCTTCTTCCAGTTGTAAAAAACTGTTGGGAAGTTCATTTCCTTGTTTCTGTTTTCTAGTTGTTGTTTTTCTATCTAAAAGTCTATCAAATACAACATTATAGTCTCCAATCAGACACATTTCATCAGAATTTTGTTTTGAAATGGCACTTCCGGTTTGGCAAGCTGATGGCAGCCATTTTCCCCTTCTCTTGGGGGCATGGACTGCAGACCAGCGGGTAGAGAGGGGGGCGATTGTACGCTCCTCCCCAGGGTTCAGGATGAGCCCTGAGTCAGGGGGTGCTGAGGTTCGCCACCTCCCCCGGCTTCTAGCCTGGGGGTGGGGGCGTCCTTTTGCCCTAATGGTCTCTCTGCTGTGTTCCAGTAATGGCCTTTGTGTACCAGAAAACCAAGTGGCCGGTGATCAAGTTTTAACCAAGCGAAGAGAATACCAAGCGACTGGCTGAATGGATGAAGTGACCGAAGAAGTGTGAGTACGAGCTAATGAAGCACTAGAGGGAAGAGTATATCCCTATAAGCATGGGTGGAGGAGACAATTGCAGACCACCCCCCCCCGGATGACTAGACAAAGGAAACCAATATTGGATAAATGGAACATGAAGGGACTGTGATGCAACACACATGCAAACATTTGGGACTTTAAAAATAGCCATTGAAAACGCTTTATATGCCTAGCTTGAAATGGCTAGAAGGCAGAATTAAAATCTTCTTCCTTTTTAAAGACTAACAGCACAGTAAGAGACTGAGTGGAATAAAGGCCTCCCCTCCCCCGCAAAAAAAGAAGCGGGGGGGGGAAGGGAACTCCCTCCTCCCGCATAACAATATAACAATATAAAAATAAAGCTTTCAGGGGGTAGGGGGAGAGAAGAGAATACCAGAAAAGAGAGAAGCAACGAATGGGAAACTTACGACAGTTTGAAGTGTTTTCTGAATATTGGCTGGAAACGATGTAGAACCCTTCTTTTTTTTTTTTAAAACAAAATTTTTATTGGGATATATTCAACATTTCCAATCACGTTACCAATACAGTTTCCAAAAAAAAAAGATCCCAATCCCCCACCCCCCTAATAGGCTTCCAACACTGCTAATAACAAACAGAAAAAATTAAAAGGCAATCAAGTTTAGACTTAAATACCTCGACAAACCAGGTAACACATTTAGATTATATATAACCTCTACAGTTTCAACATATTATATATAACAGTACATACAGTTCAAAATTCATTTCACTTCTCGTTCAATATCCGTACGCATCCAAATTATATATTTTCCCCTTCATTCTATATTCAGTTTCTAGATACAATTTCAATCCTTCCCAGTCTTTTAAGTACTGTTCTGCCATTTGTCCATTTAATTTCTTTGTCATTTTGTCCATTTCCGCTAATAACAATTTTCTCAACCAGTCATGGATATCTGGTACCTTCTCCATTTTCCAATGCTGAGCAAAGGCCATTCTCGCCGATGTAATCATGTACCATAACAGTGTCCTTTTCTCTTGTGGAATTTTTTCCATTGTCAAACCGAGGAGAAGAAGTTCTGGCTTTCTCTCAATTGGGATTTTCAATATTTTCTGCATCACACAATGTATATTAGACCAGTATGCTTTCACTTTATCACATGACCACCACATATGGTAAAAAGAACCCTCTACTTTTTTACATTTCCAACATTTATTACTCAAGTTCTTATCCATACTAATATTAGCAATCTTTTTTGGTGTCATATACCATCTATACATCATCTTATAGCAATTTTCTTTTACATTAATACAAGTAGACATTTTAAAAGATCTTTTCCACAAAAATTCCCATGATTCCATAGAAATTTCTTTGTTCATATTTATGGCCCACTTTATCATTTGTTCTTTAACGGTTTCATCCAAAGTATATACAGTCAACAAAGTTTTATACATTTTTGATATCATTTTCCGATCTTTTTTCAACCATATATTCTCAAAATCATCATTTATAGCCCTAAAACCAAACTCTTTACAATCTTTTTTATAAATGTCCCTTATTTGACAATATTGTAGCCAACCATACTCAAATTCTAATTCATTATTTGGTTTTAAAACATATTTTTTCCCTTCTCTTTGCAACAATTCCTGATATTTCAACCAGTCTTTGCCTTTATGTTCTGAAAACAAATGTATAACTGCAGCTGGAACAATCCACAGAGGCCTTTCCTCCGATATTGTATCCTTATACCTGGTCCATGCATCAAACAGTGTCCTCCTTACATAATGATGCTTAAACATAGAGTCAGCTTTAGTTTTCCCATACCAAAGATAGGCATGCCAGCCAAATCTGCAATCGTGCCCCTCAAGAGCTAAAAGTTTTCTATTTTCCAAATTTACCCATTCAGATAACCAAGACATACATACTGCTTCATGATACAAACGCAAATTCGGGACTTGGAAGCCACCTCTGTCCTTAGTATCATACATTATCTTCATTTTAATTCTTGGCTTCTTCCCTGCCCAGATAAACTTAAAGATTTCTCTTTGCCATTTTACCAACACTTTTCCATCTTTCACAATTGGTATTGTCTGAGACAAAAACATTAACCTGGGCAGTACATTCATTTTAATAACGGCAATTTTTCCAAGAAGAGATAACCTTAGTTTTTCCCATTTTTCTAAATCATTCTTTATCGAACCCCACAATTTTTCATAATTATTCTTGAACAGATCTATATTTTTCATTGTAATTTCAACTCCCAGATACTTAACCCTTTTAACCACTTCACATTCTGTCACATTTTGTAACATTTGTTGCTTTGTGCCAATCATATTTTTACACAGTATCTTAGATTTATTTTTGTTAACATGAAACCCTGCAAGATCACCAAACTCTCTTACTTTTTCAAATACCTTAGGCATATTATTAACAGGATCTTCAACAATAAACATGATATCATCCGCAAATGCTCTTAATTTAAATGAAAAACCTCCAATATTCAAACCTTTTATATTAACATCATCCCTGACCGCTTGTAGCAAAATCTCCAAAATCCAGATAAATAACAATGGTGACAGGGGGCAACCTTGTCTAGTACCTTTTCTTACCCGGAACATATCTGTTGATTCTGCATTAACAATCACCGAAGCTTTTTGTTCTTTGTATATCGATTGGATCATTCTTGTAAATTCTACACCCATCAAAGATTTCTCAAGCACTTTAAACATAAATTCCCAATTCAAATTATCAAAGGCCTTCTCTGCGTCCAAGAATAAAAAGGCGACTTCTTTTTCAGGATGTTTATCGTAATACTCAATTGCGTCCAGAACAACCCTCATATTGTCTTTAATTTGTCTATTTGGTAAAAAACCAGCTTGATCTTCCACAATAGTATCTTTTAAAAACTTTTTAAGGCGCTTTGCCAAAATTTTTGCAAATATTTTATAATCGTTGTTCAATAATGAAATGGGCCGGTAGTTTTTAACATTTGTTAAATCTTGCATTTCTTTAGGAATTAAGGTGATTGCAGCTTCATTCCAGGAGTCAGGAATCTTTCCTGTCTTTCTAATTTCATTTAAAAGAATCTCCAACACCGGAACCAAATCTTCATGAAATTTTTTATAAAATTTAGCTGAAAAGCCATCCGGGCCTGGAACTTTGGAGATTTTTGCCTCAGCTATTGCTTTACTAATTTCGTCTTTAGTTATTGCAGCATTTAAAAGTATTTTCATTTCAGGATTTGGTTGTATCAAATTAACTTTGGATAGGTAATCCAACATTCTTTGAGGATCTGCTTGCTTCGATTGAAAGAGAGTCGCATAGTATTTAAAAAATTCCCTTTTGATTCCTCCTGGGTCTGAAATCTCTTTATTTCCATATTTCAAACAAGTAATTGTTTTATTCTCTCTTCTTTTCTTTAATTGCCATGCTAAGTATTTGCCAGGTTTATTTGCACCTTCAAAGGATTTCTGTTGCAATTTTTTCAAGTTCCAAAATACTTCTTTGTTCAACCTTGCCTCATATTGCTCCCTTAGAATCCTCAATTCTCTCAAAATCTTCTTTTTACCAGGTCTTTTCTTCTGTTTCTTTTTTCCGAATATTTTCCATAATTTCTTTGTCTATTTTCATTTGTTGTTTCCTTTCATTATTGTTAATTGCAATCAGATGTCCTCTCATCACAGCCTTGTAGGCTTCCCATACCGTTTGCGTCTGTACACTTTTGTTTAAGTTCAATTGAAAGTATGTTTGGGTTTCTGTCCTTATTTTATCCACAATATTTTGTTTGTCCAGCAAATCTTCATTGAGTCGCCATCGAAATTTTTTCCTCTTAACATACGTTGACCATTTTATCGGACTGTGGCCAGAAAGAGTCCTAGGTAATATCTCAATTTTGCGTGTTTGCAAGATTAAGTTCTCTGTCATCCACATCATATCTATTCTGGAAAAAGACTCATGTCTTGATGAATAAAAAGAGTACTCTCTGTCTCTGGGATGTTTAGTTCTCCAAACGTCTGCCAAATGTTCATGTTTAGTCAATTGGAAGAAGACTTTAGGAAGTTTGCCCATGGCCTCAATTCCTTTTTTTGATTTTCTATCAACAACATTGTCAACAGTACCATTAAAATCACCCATTAAAATCACTTGCTCATAGGTCAACTGTCGTAGTTGCTCCCACAAATTCTGAAAAAAATTTTCTTTTGCCCCATTGGGAGCATAGAGATTAACAATTAATGTCTTTTTATTCTGCAGCACAACTTCTACCGCCAAGAATTTCCCTTCATTATCTTTAAAAATTTCTTTTGGTTCCAACTCTTTTTTAATATATGTAACAACTCCTTTTTTCTTTTGAGAGGAGAGTGAATAAAATTCCTCTCCTAATCTTTTTTGAATCAAAAATTTAGCATCTGATTTTTTAATATGTGTTTCTTGCAAGCAAACAATATCACATTTCTGTTTTTCCAACCAAAGTCTGACATTTTTCCTTTTTTGGGGTGAATTCAGTCCATTAACATTCCATGAAATTATTTGACTCTCCATGTTGATTCTGTAATTATTTATCAGAGTCTATAAAATTATCTTTGATGAATCTGGTCATTTGGTCAACTGACTTGATGGTGACTCTCTTCTGTTTGAACGAAAAACTGACACCTTTAGGAATTTCCCATCTATATCTTATACCCTCTGATTTCAGCTTGTCAATCAGGTCTTTAAAAAGTCGTCTGTCCTGAAGCATCGCTCTGGGTAGTTCCTTTAAGACCATGATTTTCTTGTTGCCAATTGTGAAGTCGTCCTGAAATTGTTGCTTAAACAAATCCTCTTTCAGCTTCTTAGATATAAACTGGACAATTACATCTCTAGGTAATTTTTTCCTTTGCGCAATCGCAGAATTGACTCTGTATACCACATCAATCTGTGCCGCCACTCTCTCCTCTTCCATTTTCAAAAAATCTGCAACAGCATCTACCATGACTGAATGGATGTCCTCATTCTTATCTTCAGGGATCCCCCTGAATCTCATATGATTAATCATTGCATTGTATTGGACCATCACATTCACTTTATCAGTTTCTAAAGTAACCTCAGCTATATTGGATGCTACTCCCTTCACCCTTACATCCATCTCATCTGCTCTTTTGGTCAGCGTCTGTATCTCTTTTGTAATTCCAGACATTTCTTTTTTCAGCTCTGTTACCTCTGATATAACAGTCTTTTCAAGCTTCAGAATTGCATCCATTACTCGTTTTTCCATAGCTTCCATCATGCCCTGTAGCTTTTTTCCCTCTTTTCCAGCCATTTTCGGGGAGGACCAGGTATTTGCCCTCTGTCGTTGCCGCAGGTCGTAAGCCGTTGTTCACAATCTTCCCTCCAACTCACTCTAAATCAAAGTCCTTCTTGTGCCCACCTAAATCGCACTGGTTTCACTTTTTTATGTTAAGTCTTTCGTTTAAAATCAAAAAAAAAAATTTCTGACCTTCCCAAAATGGCGGGCGCAATTTCTCTATGGTAAATGGTTCTTCTGGGTACTCACTTCCTGTCCGGCAATCTTAATGGTCCCCCTTGTTCCTGATTTCTTCCCTTCTTCCGGCCTCCTTGGTCTTCTCTAGGATGATTACTTGTCTGTTCTGAAGTCACTTCCTGTTTTGCCGATTTCTGCTGCAGCAGCTACAGTACTTTTCCACTGCAATTCTCGCGGAGTTACTGTTAGTTTCTGTTTTAAAGTCAACAATTTAACCGCAGGAATGATCAACAATTCGGCTTTTTGGCCTTTTTTAGCTGTTTAACTGCACTTTTTCCGCTCCAATGTTAGTACAGCAGATAGAACACGATCATGCGCTTCATCGGATGTTGTTTATTTTCGGCCGAAACGCGTCTCCGGTGAGCAATTTTAAAAAGTTACCTTCAATGTCCGTGTCTTGTTATAGCAGTGTTTCCTTGATATCAGTTTCCGTAGAATGTCTTGGAGGTCTGGGTCATGCGTTCTTATGTTGAGAATCCAACTCGGTGGGGTCTTGTAGAGATTTTCCGAAGTGCCTTCTCTGGGGAGGGGATCAAGGCTGGTCGCGGCGCTCTTTAAAGCCCCGCTATCAGCCGATCTCAACTCCTCACTCGGGCCAGGCTCTCTGCCAGTCACCCCCTGCCTGGGGGGATCTGCGGTGGGCTATTGGAGGCCCACCCTGTCGTCAAGACCCTCCGTTTGCCCTGGGAGCTCTACGAGCAAGCCAGAACACGTTAGGACGCCATGGATCCCAGACCGGAAGCCCGATGTAGAACCCTTCTTTAGCAGGCAGAGGGTGGGGAATCCTCCCTCTCGAAAGACAAAGTGACTGTGTAAACATCTGAAATCAATTCTGTTAGGCATTGAAGAATCCTTTTCCTTCTTAAAGAAACTCTAAGCATTTCTGTGAGTGGTGGCTGTGAAATGTTGAATGGGGGGGGAGTTCCCCCCCCTCTTAAAAATAAAATAATTTGGAATGAGCTGGAAATAAGATTGACAGATTTAGAGAACTTTTAGATGCGGCGGAATGATTTGATGGATTTATGGGACCCTGGTGATCTGGTAATAAAAAGAAGATAAACAGACCCTCTGGCTTTAATGGTGTCTGTTGCATAGAAAAAATTAAAACGAAACTGAGTCTTCTTCAGGAATTCAAAAGTAACTGAGAAAGATTGATGGGACAGCAAAGCAGCTATGTTCTCCTACGACAAGCAGTGGGGAGGGGAAAATCTCCTTCTAAAAAGTAAAGTTATATATTTTGATGGGGGGACAAAGCTAATGGAATGTTGGGTGGTTATGTGTTAACAACATGGACTGTGAGCTAAAGAAGATCAAGGAGAAGGTTCTACAGTGAAGACCCTGTTCAGAGATAAGATTTTTGGCTGAGAGGGGGATGTTAGGAAAAATTAAGGGGAAGGGTTTATAGAGAAATTAATAATGAATGTTTAAATTAAATTTAAATGAATTTTATTAGTTTAGGCTAATTCCATAAAAGGAAGTGGGAAAGGGGGTGCTATTTGATGCATATTGAGGTTCCTTTTTGCCTGGTTTTTCTTTTTTAATAAGAGAGTAAATAGAGAGGTTTTTTAAAGAGAAGCATACTTAAGCCTAACTTGGATGTTTTTAACAACTGTACTTAAATATTGCTGGATTGCATGTAATGATTGATAAGAACTTTAAAGAGTTAGATGGGCAGAAAGTAATAGCCAGATAGGCAGAAATTACTGTAATTAGATGATGAGAATGCCTGATGTTTGCATAAAAGAAATTTTAGTGTATTGAAGAAGTATACTCCAAACAGTCTGTAAGAGCTAGAGCTTCATAAGCGATGTTCTCAACTGTCACCTTCAAGGTTAATAACTGAATGTTTTTATTTGTTAATGCCACATTTGTAAGCATTGTATACAATCATCACATCTTGGATTTTCTTTTCTATCATCCCTTTCTTGTGGTCTTGTTTGTTAGTACCACTCCCCCTTTCTGTAGATATTTAGAAAATGCAATAAAAAATCCCCTTCGGGGGCCAAAAGAAAATTGTTTTGAAATGAGTTCCTGTAAGAGTACATAAAATTTTTCTTGATGTTGATTTGGTGCATGAATGTTTACAATCAAGATTGTTTTGCCTTGTCTTTGTATTTGAACTATCAATATTCTCACACGTACCTCTCTAGGAAGTTTATTTCTTTTTGCATATGCAAAGTTCATTCTATAGGCAGAAATTTATTGACTATATTCTTTAAGTTGTTTCTGGACCTCTTCCATCTGGGGCATCATTTGTTGTACAAGAGAGCCTATTTTATTTTGTATAGGGTCAACTGCTGTTGTCACTGCTGTTCTTACACCTGATGTCTTACGCCTCTTGTCTTAGTGCTTGCAAGTCTTTTATGCTAAATTAGCACCTACAGATTTACCTTGCCCTGGAGATGGCGCACCAGGAGGGGTTTTTTTTGTCTGTACCACTAGCCATGTTCAACTTTTATATTAAGACCAGAGAATCACTCAAGACACCTTCTCACTAAGTACCTTCACATTCAAGCAGTTTTATGCATTTCCAAAACAATTATTATTATTAATAACCTAAAAACCAAAAACTCCTTCTTCCCAGCTTATACAGACAAAGTTATCAATTGTTTACAATACAGTTAAAACAAAGCATATTTTGATAAGTGCAGCATATAAAGACATAACAATACCATATTAGAATTTGCACGTTAAAGTGACGTTAAAAAAGTGAAAGTGGGTTACAGATTGTTTACCAGTTCTTTTTCCTTCTTCCTTCTTTTTTAAAGCAGAAAATGGGTATCTGTCTTTATAATCCAAATAGTATGAAATATATTTAATTGTAATTAATTAGGGAGTTTTCATACAGTTGATACAGTTCCAAATTATAAATCCAAAAGGGACTTCAGTAAAATCAAACTTATTGCATTAGGGAGTCTTCATACAGTTCATACAGTTCCAAATTATAAATCCAGAAAGGACAAAACTTCAGTAAAATAAAACTTATTCCAGGAAGAAGAAAGTCACTTTTCCAAATAGATCAATATTGTAATCCACAGTCTATTGTTGCAAAGACAGTATATCTGTTAAGCAGTTTTGTTTTCAGACATCAACCATTTCTCTTTCTTAGCCCACAGAATTGCTTAAAAAGCTCCTTTTTCAGTTCTCTTCCAAGCTGCTTCAAGGGAAGGGGGGGATCCCTTCAACTCCTCCGCTCTTCTCAGCCTTTGTATTTAAAAAGTTTAAAGGGCTTAAAGTTTATATAGAAATTCTTCCAAGCTTATCACATTCAGAATACTCACGGTGTTGAAATTCTTCTCAAATTCCTTATGTGGGGTGTGTTGTTCTCCCCTCATCCTGAGAATCATGGCTCTGCTGCTATGGCTGCCCACCGAAGCTCTCACCTGGGTTGTGCCTCAGGTCGACTCTGGACTCAATCTGCTCGCCGCCACTCACAGAGAGTCTGGAGTCAAGACCCTTGCATTGGGCTTGTCTTTGGGAAGCCCAATGGAGTTCAAGATCCCTCCAACCTCACTCAAAACCCTGCAATCTGGCATGGCTACTCAGGAGTAAGTCCTGGAGCTGACTGCTGCCACCACGCCAAAAACCAGAAGCCCGATGTCCAAGGAAATGTTGACCACCACTTTGGGATCAGGAAGCAATTTTTCTCCAGGCCAGTTTGGCTGGAAATCCTGGAGGTTTTTTGTCATCTTCTGGGTGTAGAACAGCAGTCACTGAGGGTGTGAGGGGGAGGTATTTGTAAATTTCCTTCATTGTGCAGCAGGTTGGACTAGATGACCCTGGAGATTCTATGATTCTATGAATCTGTGATTCTACCACTAGGAAACTTGAACTGGTGCATCACTAGTTCAGGCTGTCTGTGTGAGCAGGTCCCTGACAAAGAATTTAAATAACCTAATAATGTTATCTTAGTAAATAAAAAATGTAAACATTTAGGTTTAGGGCTGTGCTGAATGGATTTGAAAATGAGTTATAGTAGATACTGGGCAAGCAGTCTGAGTTTGGTTTGGCAGTCTCTTCCGTTGCCTGGAACCTGCTTTTCAAGATTAAATATGGTACTGTGCAATACATCCAAAATGTCAATTACTCCAAGTCTCATAGGTTTGCAATTATAGATTGCAAGACATGTTCAGCATTTTATGAAACTGCTTTTTTTGGCAAGGCCCATGTTTCTCTTATTGTAAAAACTAATGTTCAAATCAAAGCATTAAATCAAGACAAATTCACAAGAAATTGATTTTTAGCTGAGTCTGGGCTGCAAATGATTACAAAGCTGAGAGGGAACAGGGCTGCAGAATGCTGGAGGTGGTTAATCCAGCCTGGTTTCTGTTTCTGGGGAATGAGAATGACAAATCAGGGTAGAAGAATGTGTGGAATCACCTTGGTTATGCCAAGGCAGAATTAGATCCCACAATCATTTGATAATAAAACTTGCGATGGAGTAGTTGGAAGTCACACTCAAGAAAGCCTCTCTTTGCTCTTATGGGAAAATTGCAAATTGTCTATCCTGCTCACCCAGCTGCACAGTAACTCCATCTTTTGGCTTCATCCAATTTTTTTTCTGAAGATGCCTTTGGCCATCTTCATCTCTCCACACCTTTTGTGTGTCAGGTTGTGTGTGTCAGGTTATTTTCTGCAATGAGAGTGGAATTATTTTACTTCCACAGCAGGAGGGGTTGGCTCATCTGGGGCTCAATGTATACCTGCAAGGAATGCTTCTGCTTGAGAACCTTAACTCAGAATGGAAGCCATGCCTACAAGATGACATGATATCTAAGGCCTTTCAGTTTAGAAAAAGACATGAGGGAGGCTCTTAAATTATTAATATAGAGTTATTGTGTATTGAAAATGGTGCTCAAACTTGATTAAAACTTTCACAGTAGGTGGCCAAAAAATGTAGGCAACAACTTAGATTATTTAACTTGGAAATTCATCTTCACTCATAGAGAAAGCGTGTTGAAAATGATTTACAGGTGGCATTTAGCTCCTTTAAGGTTGGCAAAGATCTGTAAGACTGGTACCAGCTTATGCCGGTTCTGTAAAGAAGACAAGGCAGGTATATTTCACACATGGTGGGCATGCATACATTCCTCCAGTTATTGGGAACAAGTGTTGAAAATTATATCAATTGGATTGGAAAAAACAAATCCCCTATAAACCGGAGACACTGCTGCTGAATTACCTACATGATATCCCTAGAGATCAGCAAATGGGTGCCTTACTGCTGCCAGGCTGGTTTTTGCCAGGCAATGGAAACAAAAAATATCCCTAAACTACAAGACTGGTTGTTGAAAATAAAGGAGATTTATATTTTAGTGAAATTAACTACTATCAGAAAAATAGACATACATATAGAGTAGACCTTTTATGGTCAACAGTGATACAAAGAATGGAATGGGCAATTATATAATTGGAAATAGTATTAATATTGTCAGTTGCTGGTGAAAGGTTTTTTATACCCATAGAAGCAGGACGAAAGGGCAATGTATCTTGTGAACTTTTTGTATTTTTGTATGTATCTGTAATTTGTTTATTTCAATAAAATTTTAAAAAGTATGACTACAGAGAAAAGGAACATTTTCTTCTTTTGTAAGATTAGAACTCCGGGTCACTCAATGAAATAGGGTCATAGAAAGCTCTGGGTGCAATAATGAATTGGGTGCAATACTGAATTAATACTTCACCACCACAAAAATAGTGACCATTATCTAGAACAGATTTTTAACAGATTACATAAATTCTGACTGCAATACACCCACACCCACAAAGCGTTATTGATCAAGCCAAAAGTTTCATGGGAAATATGGGCCTGAGAAGGGAAGTCCATTCAATGAGGGTGACAGCACCACTTGCAAGTTCCATGTAGAAGCTATATAAGAACCTAAAATGAGCCCTCTTAGATAAAGCCAAGGCCCATTCTTCCATTCTGGTCAAATTAAACAAGAAAAAACAGACTACCAGTTTTGGCAGCTACGATGGCGGCAGCAGACTCTTGAGTCTCTGGGAGCTGCATGCCAGCTCCTGCAGCTGGGATGGGGTGCAATCATCCGCACCACCCCCGGAGCCCTTGGGTTGGGCTCCCAGCCATGGGGTGCTAGGAGAGCTCTTCCTCCAGTGACTGGCTGGTGAAGGGGGGCTTTCCCTTGTCCCAAAGGTCCCACCACAGAGTGTCCGAGAATGGAACAAAGCATGCACACCAAAACAAGCATTTGGTGGCCAAGCGTATGAGCTTTTAAAGCGATGACAACATTGAACTGTGAGTGAAAGTTTAAGCAAGAAATGCCAAAGATAGCAGAAACTCCCCCTTAAAAGGCAAGGGGGGGAGGGAACTCTCCCCCGCTAAGAGGAAAACAACTTTTTACTATGTACTTGAGAGGGGGTGAGCTATAAAGGCATGATGGACTAAAATAAGGAACTAGTAAGAATTTACCAGGCTTTGCAAAGAGTATTGGAGGTGGTAACAACTTTTTTTTAAAAAAAGTAAACAACTTCTCAACATGGCACCTCCATGGAGGAATGAGAAAGAGAAACAAACAAAACCTAAGCTTTTTGCCAGACATGCCAAAAGCCCAGTGAGTCCTGCCCCTAGACAGGACACAACAGCAGAGCTTCAAAGGATGCTGACGGAAGCGTTGCGACCCCTTCTGGAACAAGTTATTGCTTCAGCTGATCAACAGTGACCACATGGCCCACCAATCAGCTGGAGGGCCCTTTAGATCTGGCAGAAGAAGGAGAGGGGTGGCAAGGTGGCTGGTCATGCTTGGGGGTGGGGCTTGGAGGCAGGGCTTGGGGTATCCCTGCCCACCCATGGAATGCCCCCAAATCCCCCAGCTGGCATGAGAAGGGGACCTGGCAACCCTACCAACAATGGGCATCCAGATACCTCCTCGGCAAAAAGGCAACAGCCCTCCCAACCTCATAAGGTTTTCTGCCTTTAGATTCAATGACCTCCTCCCTCTGGCTAGTATATTGAGGGAGGCGTGAAATGGTGTCAACTAGGAAATTGGACTTCCCTGGAAGGTGCTTGAGGGTGAATTGGAACTTAGATGAAAAACTTTGCCCACCACAACTGCTTCACATTGAGGTGGGTCCAGATTCTTGTGGTGGGTCCAGACTTCAAATGGGACCCAGGACCCCTCTAACCAATGTCTCCAAGTGGAGAGAGTCAGTTTAATAGCAGCAGCTTCTTTATCCCAAACGGCCCAGTGCCTCTTGGTTTCCAAAGTTTTTTCCGACACATAGGCAAGGGGGAGCAGCTTTCCATCTTCCCCCTTTCCCCCCCTGTCAGATGACTGCCATATTTTCTATATAACCTCATCCCTTCTTCCTAGTTTACACGCATGTGCATAGCTTTGCTTTGCTAAGGCTACCATGGGAGACATTCCTCTGCTAGACACTGCTATCAGTGTAACCTTGACAGAAGGGAGGGCTTGGGTTCCCCAGCTGGTGTGAATATTTCGGCCCTCTGGAATGGGGGGGTAGTCTCCCGTTCGTGATGTAATGTCCCACTGGGAGGTTTCCCGCACATTTATTTATTTATGTATTTATTTATTGGATTTATAGCCCATCCTTCCACATGGGCTCAGGGCAGTGCTTGGATGTGCTTGGATTTCATTTGCTTGGCTAGTTGAAGCATCAGAGTATATACACAGCCCCCCCATGCAATACCCGTCATTCCTGACAATGTACCTGTACCACTTGGCAGCAGACTGGTATTCCAATAAAGCAAAACTTTCTGAGTGAAGTGTGCCAGGACTTGCTTGCTGTTGAACCTGACACCCCCTTTCACACCCCCATCGCCACATCTGAGGCATCCACCTGTACCACAAAGGGTTATTTTCATCTGAATGACTTAAAATGGGCTCTGAAGTGAACAGGGTCTTTAGCCGGTCAAAAACCTGTTGGCACTTCGCAGTCTACTGCAATTTACAACCTGGCTTTTTTCCCTCTGGCCCCTTCCCTTTCATTTTCAACAAGTCAGTAAAGGGTAAGGTGACCTTGGTGAAATTTGGGGTGAAAGTACAGTAGAAATTGGTGAATCCTGTGGAATGCTTGTAATTGTCTCCTCATCTGAGGAGGGTCCCACCCCAACACATCCTTGATTTTATAGGGGTTCATGCCCAGTCTTTCCCCAGAAATCCAGTACCCCAGAAAGTCCTTATGGAACTTGCATGTAGACAGCTTCACAAACTGGCAGTTTTTGTTGAGGGCTTTCAGCTCATCTCTAACCAGCCTCTAATGTGAGTCCTTATCAGGAGTGTAAATAAAAATATCATCTAGATAAACAAGGACCCCCTTGAATAGATGTTTGTACAACACTTTATTGATCAAGTTCATGAACACTCCAGAGAACGTGTCAAACTAAGACCTTTCTGAGTCAGAACTGACCTTCTTGGCACCAGTTCTGGCATCATACAGAATTCAAGCAGCCCCCCTGTAAACTGCTGTCCTATTTGCCATAAGGTTGGGGAATTCCTGAGGAGGGGGGGAAGGTATGTGTGAAAGTAGCTTTATTGTAGGCCAGTGAACCTCTGTAACATTTATAATGGTGCCTCCCTCTATTTCTAGGGATGATGGCCAGATGGCCTTGGTGGATGTCTGTGATTACAGTTTTAGCTTTGATAACAAGCGGATGATTTACAGGTTGGGGAGTTAGGCAGGAATGTATGGATTGTGTGATTGGTGGACTGTGTGATTTTGAACCTTGTATGGACTGTGTGGTTTTGAACCCTGTGTAACTGGGAGGGTTTCGAGCCAGAATCTTAGTTCTGACACAACCATGTCTTAGCTTGGATCATCTTTACTCTTCAATAAACAAATCACTTTCAGTGAGTGTGGCTGAGAGTCATTTTGTCCAAAAGTCTGATACCCCCTGATGATCAGTCCAATCACACTGATCTGTCCAGCCCACCTAAATCTACTATGCACTGTTAGCCCTCCCCCAATGCCTGCAAACTTAGTATCTAGCAGTGTCTGCAATCCAAGGTCAAGCACGCATACTTCCCAGAGAAAGGAGGCCCCGCTTAATGCAGTTACAAGCTTGCATGCTTTTGCAAAGCAGCTCTCACACCCGCACACCGACACACTAATAGACTCCTTCCTCCCATCCAGAATGACAGAAGACAATGGGTATACAAAACCAAAGAACAGTGATAACCATGGCAAACAAGAACTGAGTTTGACATCATGAATAAATTAGACAGGCTCAGAGTCATGGGACTCCCCATGGCCACTCCCCTAACTTGAAAGTGGAACTGATCTTGAAATCTAAAAAAGGTCTATGAGTTCTAGGAGGAAATGAGTGGGAGGCTCCTTTACATCCCACAATTCCAAAACATTTTCTAAAACTGTATTTTCTAAAACTCATGAGGAATTTTATTAGTGTATAGTGCAGATACATCCAAAGTAGCCAGAATAGAATTAGGAGGTAAAGTAGGATTTTCCATTTTGATAATTAAGTATTTTGTATCTTTTACATATGATCTAGCATAAGGTACAAAAGGTTGTAAAAATAAATTTACAAACTTATTCAACAGTTCTAAAAGGATTGTCCCTTTAAGATTCTGCACCAGGCTAAACTTAAAGCAGAATCTAAGGACCATAAGCATTTGTTAAATGAAAAAGTAAAACATATCTACTAATATACAATGTGTATTTCAGTACACTTCATTGGCATATCCAATTAAGAATATAGTTTATAAATATTGGCACATTTTATCTGATGTATCTGAATTCTCAGTAAAACCCACAGTAGGATTAAAGAGAACCAAGAACATAAGTAACATGGTAATAAGATCAGCTCCTGCCAACCTAGCAGTTCAAAAGCAAGAAATTGCAAATAGGTACCACTTCGGTGGGAAGGTAACAGCATTCCATGCACCTCAGCACTTAGTCATGCCAGCCACATGACCACAGAAACATCTTCAGAAAATGCTGGCTCTTCGGCTTGGAAACGGAGATGAGGACTTTCCCCTAGAGCCGGATTCGACTAGCTTTCGAGCAAGGGAAACCTTTACCTATATTTTAATAAGATCAGACTTTGGTGAGGTTGCCTTACCAATGTTATCTAATACAGGTCATTATTGTTGTAGAAAGCTTGTCAACTTTGCCCTCTAGCTATGGAAACTAAAGTATTTTACCATCCAAAAGGATTGAGCTCCTGGAAACTTTCCCAAAACATAAATTGCAACTCAAAGAACATTGTATATTGTGTAACCTGCAAATGTAATTTACTGTGTATAGGAATGAGTACTCATCCCATCAAAATCCATATTCAGGAACATATTTCTTGAATAAAATACAAAATCCAAGAAGCACCAATGATAAATCACTTTGTTAACAATTCTCATGCCCCTGAAGACTTCATATTTGTGGTATTACTTCAGTTTCACACACATGCATACAATGTTACCAATATGTCTCAGATTTTACTACAGAAAGAAGATTTTTTAATACATAAATTCCAAATGGTTCACCCTCAAGGTTTAAACCAGTCTTTAGATCTTACCTCATTTTTGTAACTTTTTTGTAACTTTTGATAATTTTATGGATCGCTAACTTTACTATTTTTTGGCACCTGTCAGTTAGTATATTAATAAAGGATTCTCAGCATACAGATAGGAGAATCTTGCCAGCTGCGAATTCTGTTAGGCTGAGTACCACATCTTTGAGAATTCGATTGGCAATTCCCTCTACTTTCTAAGAGGTAAGGAACTGAGTGCAGAGGTTACTGCATCACTTAAAATTCATTACTATTTATATGGGTATCATGGCAAATTGGCCACATGGTGACTGGCCAAGAATGCTCAATGAGAGCTCTGAGGACTGGCTCTTGTTTAAACTATTTTACTCTGCCTCACTTGAGTAAAGCCAGTCAACTTTACCTGGGGACAATGCCTGAAACCTTCCTCTGATGTTTTTGCTGGAGAATAGTGAGAAGTAATTGTTTTATTTCCATCTGGCTCTCGGCAGCAGTGAGCGGCCTGGACTGCACCTGCACAACTCGCACGACTGTGGAGTTTCTTGCTTCTCCTGCTGGCTGGGGGCTACCTGAGGCCGGCTTTTGTCCGGTTCAGTCTCACAACATAGGGCTTCTTCAGAAGACAGTGTTTAATAGTGGATCAGCGGAGTTATACTACATTCAAACAACCCCCCCACAGCAGAAGCCAATTGTTACAGTTCTCGTGCACAGGCAATAGAAGCGGGCAAGCTAGCAAAAACAATTCAGAAATGGTTACAGTTCCCAGTATAAGCCTCCAGCTGGAGCAACAAGGTCAATGGGACCTGATAAGAGATTGCGTGAGAACCTTTGGCGGAGCAGGATGCAGATGCACTCCCCTCGCATTCCATTAACATGACAGGGCTACCTGACAGCCTTTCATCTGTTTGAGCTGGTGCTACTTTGTGGGAGGTGCTGAGTGCCTTGTCGGCACCTGGGAAACCTCCAATAGAATCCTCTTGCCTGATAGCATCGGCGGGGGGATGGGGGTGGTCCTGGGTGGACTTGTCATGGCAAGGCAGTCAACAGCAGAGGTTCTTCCCAGCCCCTAATTTCCACATCTAATACCTACATCTTTGCAGCTGGACACTGCAAGTTGCTGTGAAACAAAGTCTACCAGCTTGGTATTTTTTGTGCACTTTGCTCCAACTCGGCTGTCTTTTGAGTTGTTGGTGGGCTCCAGGATGTTGTTGTTGGGACCCTATGCCCCTCTTCCCACATGCTTGAATTGGTCACAGTCTTCTTTTAGCTGGAGCAGGAAGGACACAAGTGCTGGGCTTTGTTATCAACATGGAGGGAGCTCTGAAGCTGAGCAAACACACGGAGACGTCTAGGTCATCCCTCTTGTTGGTGTTTGCAAAGGGTGCAAGTGTTTTGTTTTTCTGTTTTAAAGTCGAGCAACTATGGAGAAAGGTCTTTGGACGGGCTGGAGCTGGTCTTGTTAATTTGCTGTTGATTGTCAGACCAAGCACTGGGGGTGGTGCAGGGATACAAATGAGACTGCAGCCAAGAACAACAGATTCCAGTGACTGTGGGACTTGGGGTGGCTGGTGGCAGAGATTTGGCTTGGACAGAGACAATTCAAATATCCCATATAGAATTTGCTAAATGAACTAGGTTTTTAGGGTTGTTTTGATATCTGCCATTTGCAGTTAATAATTAGTTTGATTAATTGATGATTTGGTTGTATTTAAATTAATTAGACTCTTTATACTGTATTAATTAATCAATTATTTGATAATGTTAATGTGATGGGGGTGGGGTGGTTAGAGCAGGCCCATCCAGGGCTCCTATGTGGCCCGTGAGCAACGGATGCAAGGGAGGGAGTACTGAGGGGGGAGTGGGCAGAGCCACTCCTTTATAGCTTTAGCACAGCAGAACAACTTCACCTGAACCAGTCAAAGTGGGAGCATCTGCCCAGCATAGCACTGCTGCCTCTCCGGTCTGCTTCTGTGGGTTTCCCTCTGCACCCCCCAATCCCACCCCAGGGGGCCTTGCAGTGAGGACACACCAACTTGGAGCTTACCAGCCACCGTCCTTTATACGGTTTCTATCTCCAATTTAATCAAATTGGATTGTTATATTGGAGTTGATTAGGCTGAGTGCCAACCCAATTGGTTTAGCTATAATAGGGTGGGTAAATTAGATAGCAATTTAAATAGCTGGAGAAAGCAAATGGGGTACTTAGTTTAGACAAAGGGTCAGTGATGAGCCAGGCAGGTTTTATAATTTGGGTAGTTATAGCCTCAGCTGATTGTTGGAGAGTGTTGGGGTTGACAGCACCAGTGAAGGGGGGGGCATGCAAGGGTCAGGGATACCAGTGATTACAGGGTGGGAGAGATACAGTGGTGGGTGTAGGTGTTCTTCCTTTAACTGGAATGGAAGAAATCAGACTTACAGAAATGCTCAGACTTCTTCCCATCTATGTCCCATCCCAAGAGATGTTGGCTGTAGGGCTAGGAAAACTCACCCTTCTCTAACACTGGTGTTATTCAGTGCCAAGTCTATGAATAATAAGATCGATGTGCTCCGTGACTGTCTCATGGAGTCACGGGTACACCTGGCTTCTGTGATCAAGACCTGGGTGAAAGATGGTGAAACTGTCGCCTTGAACCAGCTTACTCCACCTGGGTTCTCGATCTTTTGCCAGTCATGGACATATGGGTGTGGGGCCATGGCTTTGCTTATTCATGAATTTTGTTCCTTCAGGTCGCTCCCTGCCCCAACAATCTCTGGCATTGAATGTGTAGGTCTAGCGTGTGATGTGGAGGAAAGTTTGGCTATCTGGCTGCTGTACTGACCACCTAACACACCAGCAGATACCCTGTCCAACCTGTTAAATGCTATATCAGACTGGGCACTGGAATATCACAGGCTTCTGATCCTGGGTGATTTCAATGTTCATAACATTGATGCAGCACCTGTCCAGGCCAGGGACCTGGTGTCATCCATGGAGGCACAGGGACTCTTCCAGGTTTGATTTTTAGGATGGGGATACATGTGAATCTGATGGCTATAGATGTAGTCCCATAGTCTGACCACTTCACCTTGAAGGTCCAGCTGAGCATACCGTGCTCACCCTGTTTAGGTGGTGAGTGCATTTATACTTGTCTGTGGAGTCAAATGGACCCTAATCGGCTTCAGGAAGCTCTGTAGGGATGCCACCTGGTGTCTTGTTGGATTATCTGGTGGAGGGCTGGGATAGCCGGCTCTCTGAAGTCATCAACAAGATTGCCCCCTGGTGCCCTCTGCACTCCCACACCAATGGTGCACCATGGTACACCATGGATATGTGAAGGATGAAGTAGGAGCTAAGATGGCTAGAGCGAAGATGGCAGCATGTTTGTGATAAGTGTCACAAACATAAGATGCTTATGAAGGCCTATGAGATGGCAATGAAGGCCGCAAAGAAGAATTTCTATGCAGCCTCTATTGTGTCTGCAAGCTTGCACCCAGCCCAATTATTTAGAGTAATTCGGTCTATTATGACTCTGCCTCAGGGCAGACCAAAAAGTAGGGAATTGTCAGACTCCTGGATAAATCAGTTCCCAACAACAGTCATTCAGAAGAATAGATAGTTTATTGAGACATTGATAGGATCCAGACTCTTAATGTTTCTGTGTTAGAACTGGGGAAAAGTGTGCGAAGCAAGCAATTATGCCTAAAACAAGCAGGACCCTACTGGCCCGGGGCCAATCACACCTAAGCTAGAGGCCTGCCAAAATAACAGCCCATAGTTCCCAGGGGAAAGATGATGCCAAGCCTGACTTGGGCTCAAGGTTATTTGTCTGAGTTGAATGAGATAACTAGAAATGACAGTGAAGTGGCCAAAAGCTAAAGTAGACATTCTTCTCACTCCCCTATGTCCCCATGGCAACCAAGCCTGAGGAAATAGGCAAAGTTGACAGGAATTGGCTATTGGCTGCAGGCATTTGTGAGCTATTTTACAGATAAGATCATGACACTCTGCCAGGACCTCCCGACCACAGTTGAGACAGTAAAGGTACTGGAAACCCCTTGTCCATCTTTTGTTCTGCTAGAGGACTGCTTCAATTGTCTCACCCAGGAGGAAGTTGTCTCACCCAGGAGCAGCTGCGAGGCGCCCAGGAAAGCCGGGGAAGGGGTGGAGTTAGAACCCTCACCCCTTCCCTCCCAGCACCAGCTTTTCTGGGCATCTCACAGCTGTGAGGCACCCAGGAGAGCCTGGGAAGGGGCGGGGTTAGAACTCTCGCCCCTTCCCTCCCAGCAACTCTGGCCCAAAGGATATCCGCCTAGCCTCGCTCAGGGCCAGGGCTTTTTCTGCCCTGGCCCCCACTTGGTAGAACATGCTCCCTACTGAGCTCAGGCCCCTGCGGGATCTTATTCAATTCTGCAGGGCCTGTAAGATGGAGCTGTTCTGCCAGGCTTTTGGCTGAGGCAGCAGGCATCTACACATGGCCCCCCAAGGTCTGCCTAAGATCTGCCTAAGATCTCCCACCACACATGGTCTCCCACCCACTGATAACCAGGCATACCCACCTAAATTCTGGATTCTCCCCATGGCAAGCTGTGATTATTGATTTTATATGTTTATAATGTGTTTTGAAATTTTATTAATACAATTTCTTATTAATTCAGTTCTGTATTTCACTTTATTATTGTTGTTTTTTAATTTTGCAATTGTAGAATTATATCTTTCTTGTATTCTGTAAGACCTGAGGAAGGCAGCAGAAATGAGTCAACACTAGTTCTCATAGTCTTACAGTTTTCTTGCATCTTCACTTTTGTCTAGACTTCCATGTCATTTTATAGCCCTGTGGGACAAACTGTAATTTTTGGATGTTTTTTATTTAATTTACATTGTAATTATTGTGATTGTGATATAATAAATTAGCAATGAAAATACCAATACAGTGGACTAGGAAAAAAAACAAAGTTTAGAGTTGAAATAAGATTACATTGTTGTTAATGCTCATTACACAGTGCTTTAGTGTTATTATTTATACCATTTACACTGTGGTCCTCTTGTGGTATTCTAATCTCCCTGTGGGGCCTTGAGATCTCCTGGAAATCATCATGTTCCCCAGTCACAGCACAACATTTCTCCTACAGAAAATTTCTGAGCTATTACAAATGATCTCCTGGAGAAAATGGCTGCTTTGGGCAGTGGACTCTATGGCATTATATCCTGCTCCCCACCTCAAACCCTGTCCTCCCCAGGCTCAAATCTACAGTGATCCCAAAGCCAGATCGTGATGCTACAGAATTAGCATTCTATAGACCCACAACCTGACTTAACCAAGATTTGAAAATATTTACAGCTATTCTAGCTAAAAGAATTGGTCAATTTATAACAGAATATATAAATAAGGATCAGGCTGGATTTTTGCCTGCCCGCAACATTGCAGATACCATCTGTAAATCCTTAAATTTAATTAATTTTTGCCAACATAGAAAGCTTGAATCCATTGCCTTATCCCTTGACACAGAGAAGGTATTTGATTCATTAGAAATATCATACTTACACCATCTATTAGTATTTATGGGCTTTGGAGAAAGATTTCTTAGAACAATGGACATATTGTACAAAAATCCTGTGACCTAAGTTAAGGTCAATGGCCTTGGCTCAGAAATCTTTATTCCCACTAGCGATACACGACAAGGGTGCCCCCTATTACCCCTCCTCGTTGTGATAGCAATAGAGCCTATGGCTATAGCGATCCGAGATAATGCACAAATTCAAGGTATAAAAATACAAAAAAATGAATACAACATCAGCTTATTTGCTGATGATGCTGTCTTATATCTCACTAATCCTCTCCAGTCATTAAAACATATTAATGAGGAACTTTCTTATTTGGCAAGATATCTGGATTGCAGATCAATCAGAACAAAACAGAAATTTATCCCACTCATATTGCAACCAATCTCAAACTCTCTATTCAACAATTATATTGTTACCTCCTCTTTGATATATTTGGGTATATTTATTCCTCTACAATTAGAAAATCTTGTTAAATGTAATTTTGAAGAAACTTATAAGATAGTTAGAAATAAGCTTGATAAATGGCAAAAATCATCCTTCTCATGGACTGAACGTGTTGATCTAATCAAATCTTTTCTATTACCAATTTTTTTTTTTTTATTCCATGCTCTGCCAATACCTATCCCTCTACAAGACATTAAACTTTGGCAAAATGCACTATTGAAATTTTTATGGGATTCCAAAAAATGCAGAATCAGTTTCTACACATTACTCAGATTGACCAAAGAAGCTGGTATGGGATTCCCCGACTTATTACTTTATCATGATGCAGTCCAATTGACTAATTTAATTAAAATGCTACATACAGATTCTGCCCCAGATTGGATTTATATTGAACAGACATTTTCTGATGATCGAACATTACAGGAATTAATTTGGAATGTAAACAAAGAATGACCAAAATCCCTAAATAACAATCCTTTTCTTCAAAATACCCTTAAAGTATGGGACAGCCACCATAACAAATTAGCCCCTGGGATATCTCCACTATCAACTTTTATTAGGCAATCCTGGTTTCCTCCTGCTAGTTCTGATAGATCTTTTAATAATTGGAAATGCATGAAATTGAATAGATTAAATGACATTACGTCTAAGGGTATAATATTAGAAAAAAACACTCTTGAAACAAAAGGTCAAGAAACTATACCTTGGTATCAATACTTGCAAACATGTCATTGTTTAAACAAAAAAACCATCCAGCCATGTCTAAAAACAAATCTTACTGCATTTGAAACCCTCATTAAGCAACATCCTACTTATAAACATTATATATCATTTGTTTATAAAATACTACTCTCAGTAATAGATGTTAATATGCCATCTTATACTAAATATTGGCATAAAAGTTGTAATATAAATCTCACTTCAGACCAATGGAGAAAAATCTGGAATTCTTATACCTTACATGCTAAGAGTATATCTATTCATATGCAATCCTTTAAAGTAATTACCAGATGGTACCTAACTCCACAAAAAGTAAGCTATTCCCAAAAGGCTGAATCACAATTATGTTGGAGAGGGTGTCATGAACAGGGCACCTACAAACACTGTTGGTGGGACTGTACAGTCATACAGCAATTTTGAATGACACATATATGAAATAACCCATTTGGAAATCTCATTGCATATAGAAAATTTGGTACTGAATCACTGGCCAATTGCTAAGAATCATCCGTTTAATCATAATTTAATAGAAATTCTTTGTGCTACAGCTAGTGCGGTTCGTGCCAAAGTTTGGAAAAATGATAAATGACCTATTATCTCCAACTACTTTTTAAAAATGCAAGAATACTACATAATGGATAAATTGTCAGACTCCTTATCACAGAATGAAACAGAAGATTATGCTTCGAAATTTGTGAAAATATGGTTTCCAGTTCTAGAGTATTTAGCGTCTCATAATGAGTCCCAAATGAGAAGGGAGCACTCATTGGAGAAGACCCTGATGCTGGGAAAGATCGAAGGTCAAAGAAGAAGAGGACGGCAAAAGATGAGATGGTTGGACAAGTGTCATCGATACAACAAACATGAAATTGAGCAAACTTCAGAGGACAGCAGAAGACAAGGCGTGATCTGGTCCATGGGGTCGCAAAGAGTCAGACTCGACTGTGCGACTGAACAACAACAACAAATGAGTTTAAATCTATTTTAGATGCCATAAATATTGTATATTTATTTTTGTTTATTACTCTTTATTATAGTGTGACCTATTGTTCCTTTGTATTGATTTAATTGTTTACACGGTATGGTGAATATTTATTAATTGTCTTTGTAATGTTTGTACTTACTTGAAATTTCTTGAACTTTTTCTGTATATTTATTTGTTTGTTTACTTGTCCATTTACCTAAATAAAGTTTGGGAAAGTTAAAAAAAAATCTACAGGTATTTCCCAACCCAGAGTAGACAAATATGTACCTGTCTACAGAACCGCTTTCCAGACCCTTGGAACCCAGAAAACATGGCAAAGGAAGAGGTGCTTTTCTACCTTAGCTGCCACATCATAACCCCAAATCAACATAAATCAGGGGTGGAGGGAAGCATACATGTTACCATGTGGCTCTCCTCACATACTACCCACTTGGGGCAGTAAAATGACTTGAGGCAGCCCTCCCTTATAGCTAAGTAGAAAGAAATAAACATGGCTCTCCTCCCTTTTATTTTTCCCTCCCCTCCCCTTCCCCACCAGTCACAGCTGGGATACTCACCTGGAGCTTCTTTCTAAAGCTCATTGTATTTCTTCACACAACAGGTCTTACTCCTAGTTGAATAACAATTTGATACACATCAGTAAATTGCTTCATCTAGCCTCTTGTCATGGTGATTCCCATTTTTTTTTTTACATAGTTTGGAAAATACCATGGTCCCATCTCATTTTCCAGGGGGAGAAGCATTGCCAGATCCAGGTTGGAAACCTCCTAGAGTTTTGGGGATGGAGCCTGAGGAGGACAGGAACCTCAGTGAGGTACCATACCATAGAGTCCACCTCCCAAAACAGCCATTTTCTCCAGGAGAACTGATCTCAGTAGTCTGGAGATGAGCTAAAATTCCAGGGTAATTCCAGGGAATCCTTAAGTCCCCCAGGAAGCTGGCATCCCCATTGGTCTATGCTCTATAAAACTCAGGGCTTCAGTTAGCTCTTAGGTCTGAGCAATGGGCTTTACTGAAGAGGGTGCTCTCATGATAAATTCTTGCTCTGAGCCCCACGTTTCTGCCTTTGGAACATGACTTTCAGAAGAGACTGCCTTCCATATTATGCACCCCTGACTCTTTTGATCTGTTTTTGCCGCTTTTGGAATTTGCTGCCTGCCTCTGTCCATTTTGGATGGCACTCCTTTGGACCCAAAGACCTGGATGCTTGGCCACAACCTCACCAGATGACCCTCTGTAGAATGTGTTCATACTTGGCATGCAGGAGGACCTGGTCTTTAGTATTCATGGACTAAGACAAATCTACAGGCTGCAGGTTTCATGCTGGCTTAGCATGAAATCCAGAGGGATGAATTTAACAGGGATAAGTGCCAAGTTCTACATGTGGGTGATACAAATGAGAAACACACATACTGGATGGGGAATATATTTCTGAGTAGCAGTGTGTATGAACAAGATCTTGGAGTATGGGTAGACTGGAAGTTAAATATGAGCAACCAGTGTGATGCAGCAACAAAAAAAGCTAATGCAATCCTGGGGTGTATCAACAGAGACATAACGTCCAAATCACAAGCTGTCATAGTCCCGCTGTACATTGCATTGGTCAGGCTGTACCTGGAATATTGTGTGCAGTTCTGGAGGCCTCACTTCAAAAAGGATGTGGACAGAATAGAGTGGGTGCAGAGGAGAACAATGAGGATGACTGGGGGCCTGGAAACCAAGCCCTGTGAGGAAAGGCTGAGGGACTGGGGAATGTTGAATCTGTAGAAGAGGAGGCTGGGGGGGGACATGATTGCTCTCTTGAAGTAGGGCTATCATTTAGCGGAGGGCAGGGAGCTGTTCCTGTTGGCAATAGAGGATGTTGTTGTTGTTGTTGTTCAGTCGCACAGTCGAGTTCAACTCTTTGTGACCCCGAGGACCACATCATGACAGGCCCTTCTGTCTTCCACAGTCCTCTGGAGTTTGCTTAGTTTTATGTTTGTTGCATCGATAACACTGTCTAACCATCTCATCCTTTGCCATCCCCTTCTTCTTTGACCTTCAGTCTTTCCCAGCATCAGGGTCTTCTCCAGTGAGGGCTCCCTTCTCATTTGGTGGCCAAAGTATTTGAGCTTCAGCTTCCATATCTGGCCTTCCAGGGAACAGTCAGGGTTGATTTTTTTATAGGATTAACTGGTTTGATCTCCTTGTAGCCCAAGGGACTCTCAAGAGTCTTCTCCAGCACCATAATTCAAAAGCATCTATTCTTCAGTGCTCAGTCTTCCTTATGGTCCAACTCTCACAGCCATACATTACTACTGGGAATACGATTGCTTTGACCATATGGACTTTTGTTGGCAGGGTGTTGTGTCTACTTTTTATTATGCTGTCTAGGTTTGCCATAGCTTTCCTCCCAAGTGTCAGGTCCTGGAATAACTGCTTTGTACACAATACTTCTTAAGCAGGTTTATTGGTAAGTAATGGCTTCTGGTCAGGTGAACACCTTTGCCAGAACTGGCAAGCAATAGCATAGAAATAAGATTCAAAACTTCGGGGTCCTCCCATCATCCACACATCACAATCACCCAGGCTACTACGGGTCATGAAAGAATATACAACCTAACTAGCTATATCTCAAACACTTGACTCCCAAGGCCACAGACCCAGGTGGGATCTGTAAGGCGTGTGGGGGCATCTTCGGGAAAGTTTCAAGCAGCACCATAACTACACACTACACATTCATTCACACACTCCCCCTCCCTTGGGAATGTCAGGGAGGATAGATAAGGTAAGAGGCAAAGCTGGCAGATGGGCTAAGCAAGCAAGAATTACAAAATCGAAACCAGCCAGAAAAGCATATGCCCATAATACACAGTCATTGATCATGGCACAAAAGTTCTCAAGGGTCCGAACCTGACACCAAGGAGCAGGCATCTTTTAATTTCATGGCTGCAGTCACCATCTGCAGTGATCTTGGATCCCAGGAACGTGAAGGCTGTCACTGCTTCCATGACTTCCCCTTCTATTTGCCAAGGAGTGATGGGGCTGGATGCCATGATCTTAGGCTTTTTTATGTTGAGTTTCAAGCCAACATATCCAGTTCCAATTGTCGCTTCTTGACCCTTATACAGGTTTCTCAGGATACATATGAAGTGGTCTGGTACCCCCATCTCCTTAAAGACTTGCCACAGTGTGTTGTGATCCACACAATCAAAGGCTTTAGCATAATGAAGCAGAAGTAGATATTTTTCTGGTATTCCCTTGCTTTCTCCATAATCCATGGAATGTTGGCAATTTGATCTCTATTTCCTCTACTTTGAAATCCAGCTTGTACTTCTGGCAGTTCTCTATCCATGTACTGCTGAAGCCTAGCTTGTAGGATCTTGAGTATGACCTTGCTAGTGTGTGAAATGAGTGCAATTGTGTGGTAGTTTGAACATTCCTTGGCATTGCCTTCTTTGGGACTGGAATGTGAACTGTCCTTTTACAATCCTATGGCCACTGTTGCATTTTCCAAATTTGCTGGCATATTGAGTGTAGCACTTTAACAACACCATCTTTTAAGACTTTGAATAGCTCAGCTGGGATACCATCACCTCCGCTAGCTTTGTTGTTAGTAATGCTTTCTAAGGCCCATTTGACTTTGCACTCCAGGACGTCTGGCTCGAGGTCAGTGATCATACTGTTGTGGTTGTCAAGGACATTGAGGTCCTTCTTGTATAGTTCTTCTGTGTATTCTTGCCACTTCTTCCTAATCTCTTCTGCTTCTGTTAGGTCCCTACCGTTTTTGTCCTTTATCATGGTCAGCTTTGCATAGAACATTCCCTTGATTTCTCCAGGTTTTTTGAAGAGATCTCTAGTCCTTGACATTCTATTGTTTTCCTCATTACTTTGCATTGTTCATTCAGGATGGCCTCCTTATCTCTCCTTGCTGTTCTCTGGAAATCTGCATTCAGTTGGGTAAATCTTTCCTTTTCACCTTTGCCTTTTGCTTTCCTTCTTTCCTCAGCTATTTGTAAAGCCTCATCAAACAGCCACTACGCTTTCCTGCATTTCTTCTTCTTTGGGATGGTGCTAATTGCTGCCTCCTGTGCAATGTCATGAACTTCTGTCCATATTTCTTCAGGCAGTCTATCAAATCGAGTCCCTTAAACGTATTCTTCACCTCCACTGTATATTCATAATTGATGTGATCTAGGTCAAACCTGAATGGCCTAGTGGTTTTCCCAGCTTTCTTCAGTTTAAGCCTGAATTTTGCAATGAGGAGCTCATGATCAGAGCCACAGTCAGCTCCAGGTCTTGTTTTTACTGATTGTATGGAGGTTCTCCATCTTTGACTGCAAATGACATAATCAATCTGATTTCGATGTTGCCCATCTGGTGGATTGGACTCACAGTAATGGGTTTAAATAAAGGGCAGGAAGGTACTGGCTGGATATTAGGGAAGCCTTTTTATAGCAACAATTGTTCAATAGTGGAATCGGCTACCTATGGAGGTGGTGAGCTCCTCCTCACTGACAGTCCTTTAGCAGCAGTGGGACAAACACTTGTCAGAGATGCTCTTGGCTAATCCTGCACTGAGCAGGGGGTCGAACTAGATGGCCTGTAAGGCCCCTTCCAACTCTGTGATTCTACGATTCTATGAGCCAATGTCATTCTTAATAATGACAAGCACATTCACAATGTACATACCTGCATAAGTTCAAAGCAAAACTATCCTCTTTCTTCATAGAAACCTTCCAAGATCTTGTGCTTGCACTTCTTTAAAAAAATCTCCTTTAAGCATAGTAAAGCTGTGGGTAATTCAGCCTAAGTTACATTATCTTAAAGAAGCACTGTTGAATTGGACCCTGGGGATTAGTTAACCAACAGTCTTGTAATATGTCTGATATAAATCTGCAAATGAGATGCCTTTATCAGTAGCCAAGCCTTTGGTGATTTAATTGAGCAATTAAAGAGTGCAGTGGAATCAGAGATATTAATGCCATTTGTATTCATATTTAAGAGTCTGAGTAGGTGGGAGTTTAATTATCCTGAGCATTGCTGGGTAATTCCTGCCCCCCATCCTTCAAAGCAAGTACTGTTGGTGCAAAGCTTTGCAGGCAGAGGTGGCAAAGCTGGTCATTTGCCAGTACGCAAAGGCTAGTGCTGCAAAGGGAGTCTCTCAGCACCTGTGGTACCTGCAACTGCCTGCTGGTTGCCACACTAGCTGGGCAAAGCCCAACAAAGTTGCCTTGAGGCTTGGGGTATCTAACGGGTGGTGAATCACACTTGTCATAGAGTGTCAAGAAGTAGATGATTCAATTCAGTTTTTTCCCCCACAGCATACCATACAGCATATGTTTGTGATACGCAGCCCTTATCCTAGGCTCCTGCATTAAAACAATGCCATCCATTGGCCTTGCCAGCTACAGCTCTAGATCACTGTTCTTGTGTTGGTGAGATATGGGATGCAGCCCATGATCACTCAGGCTGCTGGACACTTATTCCCTTCTTAGCTTCTGTGGACTCCTTTGGAGGTTGTCACTCTAATAGCCATTGTTGTGGTCTGGAGGAAGGGTTGCCAGGTCCCCCCTGGCCACTGGTGTGGGGACTGGGGGGGTTGGGTTGAGAGATCCAGGCTGGGAAACTCCTGGACATTTGAGGATGGAGCCCAGGGAGGACAGGGGGTTCAGTAGGGTGCAATGCCATAGAATCCATGCACTAAAGGAATTGATTTCAATAGTCTGGAGATGAGCTATAATTCCAGGGGATCCCCAAGTCCCACCTGGAGGCTGATATCCCTATACAGAGGGTTGTGATTGGACATGCACAGTGGGCTGATGCTAACCTAACCTAGACCAGTCTAAAAGATTTGATCTGATCATAATTCATTCCATGTTTTTCAGCTTAACCACTACCCACTGCCCCTCCACCCGCTATCTCTTATCACTTCAGTCACAGTCAGTGAACACTCTTCTGGTTTTAACAGTTTTGGACTTCCTGGCTTGGCTTTGTTCTCATCCATTCTTTGCCCAGAATTTACTAGTCTTTCCCAGTGGCTCAGTCAGCCAGTTTTTCCAGTCTGTACCAGTTTGAGTGTGGCTATATCAGAGGATCTTCTACCAGCTAGACAGGTGGAAAATCCATTGCATTTCTTGCTATGAGAAGTTCCTGGAGGTGTCTTCTTGGGAAAGCAGTGCTCCGTTACCTTTCCCCATTCTGATGAGGACAATTGTGGGTCCCGTGACAATTAAAGGTCCCCTGGGTGACTTCCTGCTCTTTGGGAGGCAACTAGGAATAGCTCTGTCCTGGCTTGAAAGAACGCAGGAGAGTTACACTCAGCTGTCACCTCATGGAGGCAGAGGTCACAGCAGAGTGTAGGGTTGCCATCCCCTAGGTCTGAGAGGGGGATCCCTCACTTTCAGGGACTTCTCCCTGCCACAGACCAGCTGGCTGGTGGGGAAACCCTGCCCCTAAACAGGGATGTCACTGTGATATGGATGTTGCATGGGCATGCTCTGGTTTTTGGACAGAGAGGCAGTTTGGCAGGGGAGTTATAAATGAAGTACCAGTTAAACTGAACTAATTTTGAAATGGATTGAAGCAGCATGGTTGGTGAGGGAGCTGAGGCAGTGACATGCAAAGTCTGTGGCATGTTTGAATTCTTACCTGAAGGTGTAATCACTTGCAGCAAGTGTAAGTTGGTAGCCCTACTGGAAGAGAAGATACAGGGACTTGAGGCATGCTTGTTCACACTCCAGTTTATAAGGGAAGGTGAAGATTCCATGGACAGAACACATGAATCACTCCTGAGAGGGCAACAGTAGGAGGAGGGAAAGGTATCTCGGCAAATGGAGGAGCACCCAACACAGGAGGAGGGCACATGGAAGAATGTATCCCCCAGGAGCTGGAAAATCAAGAGACATTCTGAGCCTCTGTTACTAAGCAATCAGTTCCTGGATCTCCCCATGGATAGTGATTCTGAATCACTGGGACAAGGGCTTCTCCCCCAGCCACCACAAAGCTTAAGGGGAATTTCTCAGACCCCTGTGGATGAGGGGACTCGAGCTTCTGCTCCCAAATACAGGAGACGGTGTAACTGGGGATTCCCTACTGAGAGGGGTAGAAGCTAAAATGTGCCAACTGAACTTGTCATCTCGAGAAGTATGCTGTGTACCGGGTGCATACATCCAGGAGGTGATGGAAAGGGTAGGAAGACTCAGCAAGCCCATCGATTATTATCCTTTCTTGCTCATCCATTTGGAAACAAATGATACTGCCCAGCACAGCCCAGAATGTATTAAAAGAGATTATGTGGCTCTGGGTTAAAAAGTGAAGGAACTGGGAGAGCAGGTTGTGTTTTCATCAGTTCTTCCTACTGAAGGCTGTGGCTTAGGAAGGGGAAGAAGAATGCTGCAGATCTATGACTAGCTACATAGATGGCATCATCAGGAAAGCTTTGGATTTTGGGTTCATGGCCTACACTTTCGAGATTCTATCAGAAGATGCACCTCATGAGGGTAGGAAAAAATGTGTCAGTAACAGCCTGGCAAGCCTAATGTGAGTTTTAAACTAAATCCTATGCGAGACAAGAATGCAAAGCCTAGCATGATGGCAATAACTGGAGATAAGAAGTCTGAAGTTTTGCAGGGAGTGGAACGTATGCTAGGTAACATTAACTCACAAGTAAATACAGAAATGAAATCCTTTGGGTACATAAAACATGGATTTCGATGCCTCTACACTAATGCTCAGAGTATGGGAAACAAGCATGAGGAACTTGAAGTCCTAATGTTGGAAGAGGACTATGACCCATAAGTCATTACTGAAACTTGGTGGAATGACACTCACAATTGGAATATTAGGACTGAGGAGTATAACTTATTTAAAAGGGACAGACAAATAAGGAAGGGTGGAGGAGTCACATTATATGTAAAGGAAGTATATACCTGTGAGGAAATACATGAATCTGAGCATGGAAGTCCAGTTGAGAGTCTCTGGGTAAAAATGAAAGGAGTAAGAAATAATAGTGATATTATGGTGGGGGTCTGCTATACACCGCCAAGCCAGGCAGAGGATTTGGATGAGACACTCCTAAAACAGATTACAAAGTTCTCAAAAAGACAGGACACAGTGGTCATGGGAGGTTTCAATTACCCGGATATCTGTTGGAATTCCAACTCTGCTAAAAATGAAAAATGACAAAAATTCCTGACTTGTCTTGTTGACAACTTTATTTTCCAGAAAGTGGAGAGGGAAACAAGGGGATGTTCTACCTTGGACTTGATTCTTACTAAGAGGGAAGAACTGGTTGATGAGGTCAGAATAGTGGGCACCCTTGATAGTAGTGATCATGTAATTTTGACATTTACAGTCTTGGGGGACTTCAGGAAAGCAAATTTTGACAAACTTAAAATTATTCTTGGTAGAATCCCATGGTCAGAATTACTTAAGGAGAAGGGAGCTCAAGAGGGATGGGAGTTTCTTAAAAACAAAATCCTGAAGACACAATCACAAACTATTCCTATGGGAAGGAAAAATGGGAGGAGCCTAAAGAAGCCAAGGTGGCTCCATAAACAGCTTTCTGAAGACTTCAGAAATACCCCCCCCCATTTAGAAAGTGGAAGGAGAGCCTTATAAACAAGGATGTGTATAAACAAATAACCACTACTTGGAGAGAGAGATTTAGGAAAGTTCACTATGAGCTTAGGCTACCGACAGATACTAAGAACAACAAAAAAGGATTCTTTTCTTATGTTCAGAAAAAGAAAAAGAGCAAGGACATGGTAGGCTCATTGTGGGGACAGGAAAGTGAAAGTGTAACAGGTGATGAAAAGAGGGCAGAACTGCTCAATGCCTACTTTTCCTCAGTCTTCTCTTGCGAGGGAAATGGTGCTCAAGGTAGTCATGCCAGACCAACCTTATCTCCTTTTTTGACAGAGTTACTAAAATGGTTGACTCTGGCAATGCTGTGGATATAGTGTATCTAGATTTCAGTAAAGCATTTGACAAAGTTTCTCATGAGATCCTTGAGGATAAGCTGGTTGAATGTGGGCTGGATGGTGCAAATGCTGGATGGATTCATGGTTGGTTGAAAAATCGTACTCAACAAGTGCTCGTAAATGGCTCTGCATCTACATGGAGGGAAGTCTAAAGTGGAGTGCCACAGGCCTTGGTCCTGGGCCCAGTGTTGTTCAATGTTTTTATAAATGACCTAGAGGAAGACATAGAGGGGATGCTTATCAAATCTGCAGATGTCACGAAGATGGGTGGGATTGCTAATTCTGAAGAAGACAGAGTCAGGATTCAAAATGATCTAGATAGGCTGGAACAGTGGGCTGAGACAAATAAACTGAATTTCAATAGAGATAAATGCAAAGTCCAACACTTAGGTACAAAAAATCAAAGGCACAGATATAGAATGGGAGGACATGTGAAAGGGATCTGGGTGTTCTAGTTGATCACAAGCTAAACATGAGCCTGCAGTGCGATGTGACTGTGAAGAAAGCTAATGCAATCTTCGGATGCATTAACAGAAGCATTGTGTCCATATCACTCTGCTATGGTCAGGCCTCACCTGGAGTACTGTGTCCAGTTTTGGGCACCACATTTTAGGAAGGATGCTGACAAGCTCGAGCGTGTCCAGAAGAGAGCAACCAGGATGGTGAGAGGGTTGGAACCCAAGTCTTATGAGGAAAGGAGGATCCAAGTAACTACCAATCCATCAGCTTGACATCTATACCTGGAATTGTCTTAGAACAAATCATCAAACAGTCCTTGAGCATTTAGAAAGGATGGCTGTGGTTACTAAGAGCCAGCATGGGTTTCTTAAGAACAAGTGCATGTCAGGCTAAGCTTATATCTTTTTTTGAGAAAGCTACTACCTTCCTGGATCAGGGGAATGCTGTAGACATAGTTTAACTTGATTTCAATAAGGCTTTTGATAAGGTTCCACATAGTATTCTTGTTGACAAATTGGTAAAATGTGGTTTGTACCCTATGACTGTTAGGTGGATCTGTAACTGGTTTACAGGTCATACCCAAAAAGTGCTTGTGAATGGTTCCTCATCCTCTTGGGGAGGAGTGACAAGTGGAGTGCCTCAAGGATCTGTCCCAGGACCTGTTTTGTTCAACATCTTTATAAATGATTTGGGTGAAGGAATAGAGGAAATGCTTATTAAATTTTCAGATGATACTAAATCGGGAGGGGTAGCAAACACAGTAAAAGACCAAGTCAGGATACAGTAAGAAGAGGAGGCGGAGGAGGAGGAGGAGATTGGATTTATGTCCCGCCCTTCACTCTGTGTCTCAGAGTGGCTTACAAAGTCCTTTCCCTACCCCTCCCCACAACCAACACCCTGTGAAGTAGGTGCGGCTGACAGAGCTCTTTCAAAAACTGCTCTTTCAAGAATAGCTCTGACAGAACTATGGCTTTCCCAAGGTCATTCAGCAGCTGCAAACAGAGTAGTGGGGAATGAAACCTGGTTCTCCCAGATTAGTGTCCATGCACTTAACCACTACACCAAACTGTATGGTCTTGACAGGCTGGAATATTGAGCTAAAACAAATAAATTGAATTTCAATGGGAATAAATGTAAAGTTCTGCATTTAGGTAGGAAAAATCAAATGAATAATTTTAGGATGCGGGAGACTTGTCTTGGCCATAGTATGTGTGAAAAGTATCTAGGGGTCTTAGTAGACAGTACACTGAAAATGAGTCAGCAGTGTGATGCGGTAGCTAAAAAAGCAAATGTCATTTTGGGCTGTATCAACAGAAGTATAGAGTCCAGATGATGCGAAGTGATGGTATCACTTTACTCTGCTCTGGTTAGACCTCACTCAGAGTATTGAGTTCAGTTTTGGGCACCACAGTTTAAGAGGACTATAGACAAGCTGAAATGTGTCCAGAGGAGGGCAATGAAGATGTTGAGGGGTCTGGAGACTTAATCCCAGGGCTCTTTTTGTAGCAGGAACTCCTTTGCATATTAGGTGACACACCCCTAATGTAGCCAATCCTCAAAGAGCTTACAGAGCTCTTCTTACAGGGGCTACTGTAAGCTCTTGGAGGATTGGCTACATTAGGGGTGTGTCACCTAACATGCAAAGGAGTTCCTGCTATAAAAAGAGCCTTGCTGAGTCCTATGAAGAAAGGTTGAAGGAACTGGGTATGTTTAGCCAGGAGAGGAGACGACTGAGAGCTAATAACCATCTTCAAGTACTTGAAGGGCTGTCATCTAAAGGATGGTAAGGAGTAGTTTTCTGTTGCCCCAGAAGGTCGGACCGGAACCAGTGGGCTGAAATTGAATCAGAAGAGTTTTTGGTTCAACATTAGGAAGAACCAGGCCCGTAGCCAGGATTTTTTTTTAAGTTGGGGGTATTTAAATTTCTTAGGGACCACTGGCTCATCAAATTAAAGGTAATTTAATTAAAGACAGTGGGGTGCAGGAATCCTGTGCTGCGCTGATCTTTGCTTCGGTTGCTGGCAAGTCAGAGTCTCCCTCCCACTGCGGACATCTAGTTTGCCTCCTCCCCCAGAGGCCCGTTACTGGAGCTGCCCCTCCTGGGACAAGGCCATGATGCCCTGGGCTAGATGGGAAGTCATGGGGCCTTGCCAGTAAGTCAGAGGGCCTAGTCCTGAGATGCCCCACTGTAGCTACGGGTCTGGGAAGAACTTCCTGACAGAGTGGTTCCTCAGTGGAAAAGGCTTTCTGGGGAGGCGGTGGGCTCTCCTTCTTTGAAGATTTTCAAACAGAGGCTAGATGGCCATCTGTAGCAATGCTGATTGTGTGAACTTAGGGAGATAATGAGAGGGAGGGCAGGAAGGGTTACATCAGTGCTTAGTTTCTGTGGCCTTTACTTACATGCCCAGGGGAATGCTAGTTGCCACACTGGGGTCAGGAAGCAATTTTCCTCCAGGCCAGTTTGGCTGGAGATCCTGGAAGTTTTTGTCATCTTCTGGGCATGGAACAGCGGTCACTGGGGCTGTGAGAGGGAGCTATTTGTGAATTTCCTGCATTGTGCAGGGAGTTGGATTAGATGACCCTGGAGGTCCCTTCCAATACTATCTCTCCTTATATAAAATCCTGTTTTTGTGTGACTCTTTCCTGAGCATTCCACATGCCCCCACAGCCTTTGGCTCTCTCGTCTGTCACTCAGAGAGTGTCCCTAGCCACTGGCTGTGTTGCCTGAGTCCCGCACAGCTGCCCCTCAAGAGTGCTCACATGCCATTGACCGGGTGCTGGGTTTGCTCCTCTTTCCCACCCACTCCCTCAGCCATTAAGCCCTGTCAGAATTTCTAAAAAAGAAGAGAAACTAGTGTGCAAGGATAGGAACAAAGCACAAAAAACACTGGCTGGAGATAAACAAAAAATATATGTAAAATAATATAGAATGTCAAGTTCAGTAATACAGAAATATAGTAATATATGGCCAAGGTGTTCTAAGAAGAAACAACCAATGTACAGAAAGAATAAAGTCCCAAAAATTCAACGTGTCTCACTCCAGTTGTATTGTGATAACATAGTCCAGTTTGACATGCATTCATCATGGAGTGGACATTCTGGAATTCCATAAGCCACAGAGACGCGTAGTCCGGATGCAAGCTACTGAGTTTCGAGTAATTCTAACCTGCCAGGATTAACATATACAATAGTGTTTAAAACGTTGATAGACTGCTGACTGTAATGTATATTGAACTTTATGCTGTCATGTAATGTATTGAGCCACTGATGAAACTAGTTTAAACATATATTGCTCTGCATTAACAGAGAAATATTGTCAATATAGCTCAAATACTTTTTGATGTTATGAAAAAAAGGGTTTTCAGATGCTAGAACATATATTTCTTCAAAGTGTTGCATGAAAAGATTTGCCAGTGAAGGTGCAGCTGGATCTCCCATTGCAATGCCACATTTCTGAAGATAAAAATTTTGTTCAAACTGAAAATACTTATTTTCCAGTATTAAGTCCAAAATTTCAAGCAAAAAATAACTGGGAACAGGGATATTGTGTTGTTGCATCACCCACCAGCAGACCAGTTATTTCAGCAACCTGGTCTCCTTGTCTATTCACGGACTCTGGGAATTCTGACTCTGGTTTACACAGGTTATGTCCCTATGCTATATGCCAGTTTATTTAGCTGAGGTGTCTTTCCTTAAACTTAACAACTAAATAAGGCATTTTGGCTAACAAATCATATCAGCCTCCCCTACCTCATCCTGTCTTTTCTTATTCCACCTTGCTCTATCTCACTCCACCTATATTAATGTATTGGCAGGATTCTGTCCACTTTCTTTGCCTGGTTGATCAGATGCTGCAGGCTGAAATTCAAATTGTCATCTTGGAATGCTGTGATAGTCAGTTATCACTGAGGATTTTTTTGAATTGAATTAAGTTTTCTAAATTGACTGTTTTATTCAATGTCGTAATTGCCCTGAGCCCTGTATCCCAGGGGACGGTGGGATAGAAATAAAATTTAATTAATTAAGTGGCTACCTTGAGAGGCTGTTGTCTAAGATAATACCTGCCTTGATGGCTAATCCCTGGCTGGATATGAAAGCTTCTGAGTGGCTGTGCTGGGTCCGAGGGTGGTGTAGGAAGAAGGCTATCAGTGAGGAGGGGGTCCTAGGAGTAACGGTTTCAGCTACAGCCTGATGTACACCCTGCAGAATGCCCCTCTCTGCTAACCAGAGGATGCCTGTTGCCTGTCAGTCACAGAGACTGATGTGACTGATCCAGGATCACCAGGCAACACGTGGCTAACTGGTGGATCACCCAGGGCAGAACTAGGTGGATTATGGAACCTGGCAGGATTGGGGGGGGGGCTTACTGGGCTTTCATATATGAAATAGTGGCTATCTAATTGTATTGGTGAAATATGGAATGCTCAGCAAATCCATCCACATCTACCCTGTGACAGAACTGCAGGGCATATTCTGTTTTGGATCCCCAACAATTCCCTGCTGGGTTTCCTTTATATTTGGGAAACCATATCTGAGTTCCGGTGTGTTCTAATGGTTCACGTGTCAGACTGGGATCTGGGAGATCCAGGTTCAAATCTCTACTCTGGCATGGAGGCTCCCTGAGTGGTCTTAGGCCAGTCACACACTCTCAGGATAAATGGAGGAGGAGGAGGAGGAGAGCAGGGACTGCTTCGGGTCCCTGCTTGGGAGAAAGGCAGAGTATAAATGAAGTAATGAAGTAAATAAATGTCTGATGCCTGCAGCGCCCGATCATAGCCCTGCAGCCCAGCGGCAGTCCCAACCAGAGCCTCTGCCATTGTGAGGTGAACATGAATCGTCATCTCACACTTAATTATGACTAAGGACAGGCCCCAAATCTCCCAAAGGAGATGCCCTTGGAAAATGGCATCCTCTTTTTCAGTAACAGCAATCGTATCAGTACCCCAGGATCTTAGGTGCCACACTGGGGGCTTGAAATGGGCAAGTTCCACCTTTGCCTCCTTCTTATATTAAGCGCTTCTGCTCCTTCAGACTGATAGTTGACAGCTTAAATGTTGTTTTCTTACCAGCACTGGTAATATAAATGGTATAGATTAAGTAGCAGCACCAAAGGAGCAAAAGAGCAACCCCCCAAAAACCCAATGGTGCAATGTATCTGCAGTATATCTGAATAAAACATATTTTCCCACTGCACCATATTTTTTTTGTTCTTTTGCCATTATGTATCAGCATACAAGCTGATATATAAGCAATTTCCTTAAGCTTATAGTATAACTAAAATGATGTTAAGTGGTGCTTTCCTGGCCCCTTTGTAACATTACAACCATTATCTAATGAGGAATAAATCACAGGAGGCTCATATCTGGCTCTAAGAAGAAATGAAGCGGGTATCACTTCTGATTCGTGCACCAAAGAGATGTTTTTCTCCAGGAAGCTCTCAGTGGAGAAGGCAGTGGAATGTCCTAGACTCATCAGAAGCAGCATGTACTTGATGGTCTGTTGGGTGCAAATGGGAACAAACATACAGTGTGGGAAGCTGTGGTATTTTTCTGGAGTAGTAAGCCAGAACCATTCAAACTGAGATTCTAAATGGAAGAAAATCTGAAGAACTGAAGAACCTTTCAAACCTGCACATTTCAGCTGGAACAGTTTGTCATGTCCCTGTGGTCTGGGAGATCCATGCAGAGGTAACCAGAGTGCAGAAAATGGTTGACTGCATTTGGGGCCAGAATGAGGCACCATGCCATCAAAAGTCTGGAGCAATAATCATAGTGTAATGGAATCCTACTAGGATGGAGGCATTATAAGTACCCAAGAATGATCTTTTACATTGATGGAGATGACACACATCCAGTCCAATGAAATCTCTGATACCAGAATAATTTGAAGAATTGGCATGGCTATATCTATGGCCCAACATATATACCAGTAGCATAATTATAAACATACAAGGAAACAACATCTGGTTAGATATATATGTATACTAAAAATCTTTTATACATGTATTTGGATGTGTGTCAGTGCAATATAGAGAATAGCGACCACTGAGGAAGGCCCAAAGGGGCCGAAACGTGTTTGGTCCTAAAGTTTGAAATTGTTTACCCGTCATATGTATTTGTATTTGAAAAGCTTTTATAAGTCTGATATTTAGACTCTTTCTTTTAATCATAATATGTTTTAACATGTGTACACCTTAATAAATATTTGTACTTTTATAATATACTGTGTTAGCCCTTTTGGTTCGCAGTTATATCTTGGGTTGAGTTCCCCTCCCCCTTTTTTCAGTTTTTGCCAGATCAATTTAGTCCAGGTTTGGTTTTCAGCAGTGGCTGGCTCAATAAGTATATAAGCAAATATGCATGTGATGGATGGCTTCTTCTTTGTCCTCAGTATCTCAGAGGCATCTGGCATCTGAATATGGAGGGGCCACTTAGCTGTGACTAATAACCATCACTAGAATATCCTCTTTGATTTATCTAACCTTTCTTGGAAACTGTACAAGCTAGAGGTGTCTTCCACTTGCCACTACAAGGGATTTCCAAAAGATCTTCTATATTATTCAAGTAACGGTTATTAGTGTCAAACCTCACTCTGCTCAGTTTGCCATGGATACTGGGGAGGGGAATTCCTTGGGGGGGGTAGGTGTGGAGTGTGTGACTGCTCACCACCCTGAGACTGACAGACAAACTGAAAGAACCAACCATGTGTTGGAGCAATTTCTGAGGTGCTTCATAAATCACCAACAAGATGACTGGGTTGATTTGCTACTCTATACAGACCACAGTTACAATAATTCAAAGCACAGATCAATCAGAGTCTCCCCCTTCAAAGCAGTGCATGGCTATGGGGGGGCATCATCCACATTGGACACAGAAAACCTGGGTCTAGGGGATGCCTGAACATGATGGGCCAAAGTGACTCAGGGGTGGCCTCACCTGCAAAAGACTCTGGACAAAGCAATGGAGGACTATAAACTTTATGCAGAGAAAGGTAGGGGCCCCGAGTGGGATCTAAAACCTGGAGATTCGGTGTACATCTCCACAAATAACCTCCGGGGGCTACAGCTGGGGAGGAAAATGGCATGGAAATATGTGGGCCCATTCAAAGTGGTGCACCTCATTAACAAGGTGACTGTTGAAGTAGAACTGCCTAAAAGTTCCATCCTGCATTTCATTTCAGTCTTCTGAAGAAGGATCCTGGACCCTTAAAGCAGAAACCACGTCCTCTGGCTCCTCCTCCCCTGATGGTGGATGGAGAGAGCCACCAAGAAGTAGAGGACATTCTACTTACAATTCTAAAATAAAGAGAGGGTGGCTGTACTATCTCATCAAAAGAAAGGACTTTGACCTCTCTCACAATGAATGGGTTGAAGCCAAGCATGTGAAAGCTGCAAAATTGGAGCATGCTTTTCATAAGCAGCACCCCCTCAAGCTGGGAGAGTGATTGAGGCTTGGGGGGGAGAACGTCAAACCTCGCTCTGCTCAGTTTGCAATGGATGCTGGGGGAAGGGAATCCCTTAGGTGTGAGTGTGGAGTGAGTGACTGCACTATCTTAGAAGCGTAATTCTTCTGAAGAAGCCTTCCTCTCATTCCCAGAGGAATGTCCTTGAGACTTTCAGTGCCAGCTTGCTTTGTAGATAATGGGATTATGTATTTCCCAGGTGAAAGGGGGTAGAGACACTGGGGCTGGGTGGAGTAGATGTGACGTATGCATGGGCCTTAGGATTACATTTGAATTACCTTTACCTATGATCGTACCTGCCAAGATCTTTAGAACTGACACAGTGCTGTTAAGACCTGGAACTTGCTTATAACTCAGTAAACATATCACTGCCCAGGAATCTGAGAAGGTGTCAGTTCTCCTCTCTCTTTGACCACTGCCCCACAAGTATGATGGCTGGCAAAGGTGAAGACACTGGGATGGGAACTAGCTTTGAGCTTCTGATTACCCTACCTGACAAGAAAGAAGATAAGCAAGTTGAGCCCAAATCCAAGAAACACACAGTTTATTGGAAAGAAGGGGCCAGACCAAAGAAAGCTGAGATGAACTGATGGGTCAACCCAGCCTGACTTCTAAGCACTCCTGGATTCTGGGACCTGAAGACCTGCCCTGACCAAGAAGGGAGGCAAACGTCCTGCATCTTCCAAGATGACCCTGAGTGCCTCCTGGTTGCTGACACATTGGGGGAGGCATCATGCATCGATTGGGTGCAAGCTGAGCTCAAGTGAGAGATGGAAGAGATCAAAGATGGTCTGAAATTCCTTGTAGAGAACCTACCTTGCGTGGTTAAAGAGTTGATGCAGGGTGAGGTAGAGGCCCTTGAGTAGGAACAGGTTGAGGAACCCCCTGACCAACAGCCTCCTGGCGTAGTGGTTAAGTGTGCGGACTCTAATCTGGGAGAACCAGGTTTGATTCCCCACTCCTCCACTTGTACCTGCTGATGTGACCTTGGGTCAGTCACAAACTCTGGCACAACTGTTCCTGAAAGAGCAGTTTGTGTTAGAGTTCTCTCTCAGCCCCACCTACCTCGCAGGGTGTCTGTTGTGGGGAGAGGAAGGGAAAGGAGTTTGTAAGATGCTCTGAGACTCCAAGTGAAGGGCAGGGTATAAATCCAATCTCCTCTCCTCCTCCCAGCTGCATGCCCTGGAAGTGACTTTTGATGGCAGCCCCAAGAAGCCTTAACACCATGATCCTTGAGAAAGCCCTAGCTCAAGACAACCCCCTGACATTGAGTGGCTGGATGCAGGTGGCCTGTGAAGCTGAGAACAGGTGCAACCTTGTATGGCTGTACCAGCAGAAGACTCCCGGGAAGGCATCCAGAGGCCTGAAGGCACCCTGAGGCTGGGGTCCCATGGCCAGAGGAGACCATGAGCATCGCAGGCGCCTGGGTCTATGCTTGACATGTGGGGTGCTGGGGCACTTCACCGTGAGCTGCCCAGGAAATAAGAGCCCAGAGAAAGAGAGGTGGAAAGAGGGCAAGGAGAAGACACCAAAGACTCTGGGGAAGCATCCCAAGACCCTGAAAGCCTTGCAAGCAGGGCCAAGAAACTCTCTGGAAGGCACTTCATCCAGCAACTGTGATGTGCCTCAGCTGGTGGGAAAAGGTCAGGGCACCAACCAGCAGGTCCAAAAGTCTCTGGTGCAAGACTCAGTGAGACCCTTCTCCCCTCTCTTCTATTTGACTGTAACTATTATTAACCCCAAAGTGGGGACTCACATTAGGGTGAGAGCCCTGATTGACTCAGGGTGCACTCAGGACATAATCAGCCCTGCTATAGTCACGGATCTGGAGGCAAAGCTGCAAAAGTTGAAAGAGCCCCTAGTATTCTCCCAGATGGATGGAACCCTGATGACGATGAGGGGAGGCCTGCCAGTACTGTACTACTCTCTTGCCGATGGGAGTGGTCTCCCACTGTGAGCTCCGCTCATTCATAATTATTATTATATTTGGTTTTAATATAGTATTTTAATGTTGTATTTATTATTTATATGTATTTTGGAATTTTATCTGCTGTAAGCTGCCCTGAGCAGGCCCTGGCTGGGAGGGTGGGATAAAAGTTTAACAAATAAATAAATAAATAAATAAATAAATAAACAAATAAATGGTGAACCTATCTGCAGAGTTCCTTATGGTGTTGGGTAGCCCCTGGCTCCAAGCCCATGACCCATAAGTGCAATGGAGTGCAGGGGCCCTAACTTTCCTGGACCCCATTTTAAAGGAGCACCTGTGGGATCCAAAATGGGGGAAGGAGCCCTACTCTGTAGCCAAATGCATATGCCTGGTGCAGGAGGAATTGAATCTCATCCTGGCTGAGTATTGAGACCTGGCCAGGGTCTTTGAGGAAGGAGAAGTGAATGAACTGCCCCCCATCATAAAACTGATTGTGTGATTGAGATATTGCTGGGACACAAAATGCCCAAAGGAAAATTGTACTCTATGAGTCCTGCTGAGAAAGAGGAATTGCGGTGGTTCATAGATAAGAACTTGGCCTGGGGTTTCATTAGACTGGCCACATCCCCCTTTGCTGCTCCAGTGCTCTTCCAGAAGAAAAAGGATGGGGGGCTGAGACTGTGAACAGATTACAGGGGACTGAATGCAGTGTCTATGTCAAATGCTTACTCCCTCCTGCTTATCAAAGACTTATTGGACCTCTGAGAAGCATATTTTTGCATGCAGATTTGGGAGGGGGATGAACATAAAACAGCCTCTAACACCCTGTTGGGACAGTTTGAATATTTGATGATGCCATTCGGGTTGGCTGCTGCACCTAGGGTGTTTATGAACTTGATTGATGAAGCATTGCACAAGCACCTTTATAAAGGGGTCCTTGTTTACCTGGATGATACCTTGATTTATTCGAAAGATAAGGAGTCACATGTTAAGCTGGTGAAAGGGGGTAGAGACACTTGGGCTAGGTGGAGTGGATGTGACGTATGCATTGGTCTTAGGATAGGTTACATTTGAATTACCTGTATCTATGATCATACCCTCCAAAACCTTCAGAACTGACACAGTACTGTTAAGACCTGGAATTTGCTTATAACTCAATAAACGTATCACTGCCAAAGAGAGTGTTGTTGAGAGTAACTTGCCCAAGAGTCTCTCAATTAGTAGTAATACAAATTATCACTGTTGTTTTAAGCCATTTTGGGACTCCTGGAGAGAAAAGTGGGATATAAATGCTTAAATATATCTATAAAGTACTACTAGAACAGCATGGTGTTCAGCAATAGGAAAGTGGCAGCCATACTATGCAAAGGACATGCCTACAAGTACTGGCCCTTGTATCTCAACCTCTGAGCCTCTTGGAAACTCTATGGAATCCCATGACTCTCTCCTGATCCTCATTTAATTTCTCTCTTTCTTATTACTAGGTATACATTTAGTATCCTTTCTCTCATTTGTTTCTTCTGCTGTCCATTCTCCCAAGATGGAAAGTCACAATGGCCTGGCTGGTTTTAAAGGTGATCTGCAGGGCCATACTGAGAAGAGCTGCACCAAAGTCCATCAAAATCTTAGGCTTAGTTGGTTGGCACTCTGCTTAGGATGGCACTGATGATGCCTTGAAAATAGATCCAGGTGGGCAGCCATGTTATTCTGAAGCAATAGAACAAAGTTAGAGTCCAGCTGGACACCTTGGAGATGGACAAAGAGTTATTCAGGGCATGAGCTTTCATGTGCAGACCCACTTCTTCAGACACAGTGAAATGGAAATAGAAATCATACGTATAGAGGGTGGGCAGCGGATTAGCATACAGCATAGAGATGCTGAAGCCTCTGCACGGAAGGGGCTTGTAATCTGATATACAAGGGAAGAGTAGAGAGGACTGATAATTAGTATAGGAGTATTAGAAGAAGTGAAATAAAGATCTCCAAGCTTCCTGTTCTAAAGCAAACAAGTATGTGAATCTTTGATATGGCTTTTTAAATAATAAAAGTATGTTAGCATTTTTCTTGTATTTTTTAAAAATTCCCCCAGCTCAAAAAAGGCATAGAAAAAAGAAAATTTAACTGTCAACCAACCCAAAGACCAAAAAGCAAAATAGGTTGAGGAAAAAAATGTAAAAGAAAAATAGATCTTTCTTTGAAAACATGGTGATCCAAACCGGCCCTGACCCAGATGGCCCAGACTAGCTCAATTTCGTCAGGTCTCAGAAGCTAAGCAGGGTTGGTATTTGGATGCTTAGTATTTGGATGGGAGACCTCCAAGGAAGTCCAGGGCTGCCATGCAGATGGCAAACCTCCTCTGCATGTCTCTTGCCTTGAAAAAAGAGGTGCTGGATATCAGCTGCAATTTGATGGCACTTTCCACTGCCAAGATCGAATGTACAAAAAATATCCCCAACCAGTAATGGCATATAACAATGGTCTCATGGTCAGTCATAGCACAAGTGGTCAAACGTCTCTGTCTTTATCAGCTGGCCACACATTGTGCAACATGTTCTAAATGTAAGCCTGGATCCAGAATAAGTGATCTGCAAATGGAAGGGGAAATATAACTTCTGTCATTTCCCCCTTCCTGCTTCAGACCCCTGATTTTAGCCTTGTGCTATTCCCAAGGGTCCTCTGCCCCCCAGGAGCAGCATTTCAGGGAGATTGATGGGTTGTGGGGGGCAGGGGGCAGGCAGGAACACTCCATTCTGTTGACCTAAGTGCCTTCCTTCAGTGGGAAATCTAGTCATCATCTAGCCCGTAACTTTTTTCTACTGTGCCAGTGACCACCACGTCTGGACAAGAGGAAAGTGTTTGCTTCTCTTTGCTTGCTTGATGCCATCACAGAATGAGGGTCTCAGTTTCCCAAGGTAGCTGCAGGTGAAACATTTCTTTGGAGAAATAGGAATGGCCTCTTCTTTAGGAGTGCAATGGCATTGGTCCCAAGCCTGCAGCACAAACCGAAGGTTTTACACCACGATGAGGCAAAATGGGCGTCACGGGTGGGAGGAGGCAGTGTTAAGATTTGTAGGGCTCAAGCGACTAAACTCCAAACCCAGCCCCCTCTCTCCCTGCCACTGCCACCACTGCCAGGAGTGCCAAAGAGGCCCACCAGCAACACAGCTTCTTCCTGCAAGCCTCCTTCACGTGCTTTCCTCCATCCATGCCACACGACTGTTGTGTTTAAAGCTCTGCAGGGCTTTGTTTTAAAAAATCAGCAATTGCTTTAATGTGGTGTCATTACCTCACTGTAGTAATTACCAATTCTGCCCCCCGGTTGTGCAGTGTGGAAAATGGTGGCCACAAGGATCTGATGGCAGGAAAATGGTACCAATCTGGGTAGAACTTGCAGGACCAGAAAAGTGACATCTTTCTATCCTGGCAATCTCCTATATGTGTATCTCCTATTCAACAATCAGATGACAAGAGCACTTACAGGCAGCATCGGTGCAAACTCTTCTCCATGTGCATCTGCTTCTGCCTGACATCTGGCGGTATGGTATATGGTACCACTAAGGACTGAGAGCTGCATGTGCATGAAGCGTGTGCCCCTGTTGGCCTCCAAGAAGGGATATTCTGTCTTATGGGGGGGGGGGAGGGATATGAATGTGATCTCCTTTTCCTTTCCTGCTACATGCAAGCAAACCAGTCTACCTTTCAAGGCTGTTAGAAAGGTATCCGGAGCAAGTGATCTCATAGGTCTGCTGCAGTTACAGAACAGCATCCAGGAGGGGAAAATTATTTACATGTTGCTTTATCAGTTGGAATCAAAAACCCAAAAAGGACTGAAGTCTGACCCTTCATCAATTATGTTGATCTTCATGTACCTGGACTTCCCCTTGTGCTCCCCACTGCAACCCCACAGTGTCTGGACGTGGTCCTCCTCTGCGTAGGAGCTCACATTAGAATTGCCTCCAAAATTTAACTTGGTGCAAAAGTCAAAGCAAATGCTGGGAGGGAGACTTCTCAAGCTAAACGTCTAAGGAATTCCAGCAGAAGTCCAAGGGGTGTTTATTGGACCTGAACCATTTCTCAATGGGTACCTGAAGTACAGACCCAAAGTGTCACCAAAGGTCATCTAAAACAAAAGTTCGAGGTGACTCTGGGAGCTGGGCCTGAAATACAAAACCCTCCCCGCCCCAGCAAAAGAGCTCTGCAACGTCTCACGCCTTGTTCTGGTCTTCACAGCATTTCATAAAAATCATGGAGGCTTTTCATACCAATGAGGTCTGTGTGAGAAGGAAGGCTTTTTTGTACATTAAAATCCAGACATTTGGGAGCTGTGAGATTTGCATGAAAGGATTCTATGATACTTCTTGTGGGGCTATCGCTTCGGCTCTATTTATTTCTCCTTCCAGCCCCCATCAACTCGGGTGCACGGAAAGAGTTTTGACCGCATGAGGGATTCCCTTAAGGAAGAAGCATCTGGGGTACCAGTTGTATGTAAAGAGGGCTGATCCTTAAGTGCCCATGTAGAGACTTCTGGAACTGCTTGTCCACCATTGTTGTTGTTATTAAAGACATTTTTAAGCTGCCTTTCCACTCAGTTAGGGTCCCCAAGGCAGCAAACTTGGGGGAGGGGGGGAGGCATTAAAACATTGGAGCATTAACACAGCATTTAAAATAATGTATAAAACAATTCAATTAAAAAAACACACAGCACAATACCTGGCAAATGTGCACGCTGCCTCTCCAGAGTCCTGCTTCTCACAGCAGTATCCGGCTCATTGCCTTTCTTGTTCTCAGCCATGAAAGCTGCTAATCGCTTCCCTCTTGCTGGGATTCTGTCTTTAGTACTGTTTTATCCTTAAACACTGTCTTCTGAAGAAGCCCTGTGTTGTGTGACTAACTGACTGAAGAACCTGACAGCTCACTAGTTGGTACTCTATGCTTCTTCAGCAGAGTGGGGAAGAGTGAAAGACCCCATGGCAAAGTGCAGTGGGCATGGTCAGGGGGATGCTGACTTTGGGGCTGGAAAACACAACTGCACATTCACAAAAGGCATTTGTGTTAACTCCCCAATACCTGACTCAGGAAAGGCACCCATGGAGCTTGCATGAGGGAGCTGCAAGAAGAGAAGAGTTAGACTAAATTCACCATCCACACACTCTCACTTCTAATCTAACCACACACACAATGAGACACACAGGAACAAAACATACTGATGAGGGCAGCAGAGACGGGGTGCACAGGCAAGGCATCCGCAGGGTCCATTGTCCAAGGCACTTGTGTGGCTAGGAGTCCCTGAACTGAGTCTCAGGCACAGTTCAGATTTCTCCCCAACAAAGACAAGTGTCTGGGAGGAGTGGCTGTCTGTCCCCATACCTCACCTCCTGCTGCACTTGGTGGGACTTCACTGCTGACACCATCTGCTCTATCCCCACTGCTGGCTGCATGGCTCTGAGATGCCACCAGTGATCCACAGGTGTGAGCCATATGAGCTCCCCATTACACGAGCATGCAGGCATGAGCACTGGCTGCCCGCCTCATCCCCCTCCCAGCATGATTCCTATATGGAAGACAGCTAACAAACAGAGGGGGAAGCTGATCAAACCCAAATCAGCCAAACCCAAATCATACAGGTACAGCCTTGAGACAATTCACACATTTTCTAAACAACAATGAAAGCAAGTTGCCAGCTCTCTTATCCTAGGATGACTCAAGCTGCACTGGCAATCTGTGGGCAGAACTGTCCCTATAGCCACATGCCCATGGCAGGGATAATGGTTCTGGTCGAGCATTTGCCTGTGACCTGAGACACAGTACTTGTGAGGGTTTTCAGTAGAGCAGTGTTACACACGTTCTCTCCCCTGGTTGTTTGTGCAAAGCGTTCCCATCACTCATGGAGGTGTGTGCAAATATCTGCTGTTTTGGCTCATGTTAAGGTTGCCAGCCAAGTGCTGGAAACTGGTGAGAGGTTCACAGGGGTGGAGACATGCATATAACTTCTGGCATGACCCTGAAAGTGATGTGATGATGACACTTCCGAGGTCATGCCAGAAATGACATCATGGCACTGGACCAAGGTGTATTCATCTCCTCTGCCCATTTTTCCTCCACCCTCCACTGTGCAGTGGAGAGTAACCCAACTGCTGGGGGGGGGATTCTCACCCTAGCAGGAGTCCTGGCAGCCCTGGCTTATGTCCTGTGGTGGCCAAGGAGCTGCTAGTTCAGCAAGCTGTTCAGATGCATCTGGATGAACGTGCCTGATTGTGCTGCCTTCAAACATGATTCCACACTTTCTCACAGTAGCTGCCTTCCCATGCTGCTTCTCTGCAATTGCCTCCAATTTTCAAAAGGCATGTAAAAGATAAAGCAAAAAGATCTGTTTGAATTGAATTCCTTAGGTGTCTTTGGGTGGTTCTCAGAATATTTTGACACAGTGTGCCCTGTCTGTCTGACAGAGAGTCCTGACTGTCAACCTCCGTCCAAACTGCTTGCCATTGTCACACTTTGAAAACACATTTGACATGGGCACCAGTACACCTTGGCACTATTTCTACCCATAGGAGACATTGTTCTGGCACAATGGAGATATTCAGGTCACAGAAAAATTACCAAGGCACACTTCCCAGGTGTTTTACTTATTTATGGGATTTCTATCACGCCCTCCCCTGCAAGCGGTCTCAGGGTGGGTTACAGTAAGCCAATAAAACAGGTTTAAAATTTCCATATAATTCCAGTTAAAAACTAAAACCCAGCTAATTTCTACACGATGGTGAGACTGGTCATTCAACAACATCCTGGAATATGTTATATGTATACCTAGGGAGGGCCAGTGTATTAGAAATGGGCCCAACCCCTACTTATGGTACAGGTTAGAGCAGGGGAGACTGATGTAATTAGACACCCACCACCTCAACCAGCTCCATTTTTCAGGTCCCGTGGAATTGTTATAAACCCCACAAGGCCTGGTATCACTGGGGAATGTGTCCCACCGGGCTGGAGCTGAGGGCTGCAGGGCCCCTGGCCTGGGTGTGGGTTCCCCTGATTTCGGGGGCTCCAATCCACCGCTGATCAGCAGATATGTTGGTCCCTGACTGCACAGGGCCTTAAAGATTAATACCATAACCTTAAACTTGATCCGCTACTTAATTGGAAGCCAATGCAGCTGACAAAGCACTGGCTGTATGTGTGCCCACAGACACATCCCACCAAGCCCATAGATAGCATTTTTTTAAAGGAGGGGCACCGGGGTGCCAAGGCAGGTGCTAATTTGAGTTCATTGAATTAAGGGAGCTGGAAGAACCAGTGAGACTCAGAAGGCAGACAGGGCAGAAAAAGGGAGGAAGAAGAAGTGGGAAGTGGCAGCCGGTGGGTGGGAAGGAAGGAGAGAAAGAGAACCACTGCCATTCCCACCATCCTCCTCCTCCACCTCCAGCGTCATGGCCCAGTAGGAGAGAGTGGTCCAGAAGAACCAGCTCTGAGTCAGGGCAGGCCACCGGGCTGAGTGAGAGGGTGGTGCCACGGCAGTGCAGGGGTCGCCTCTCCCTTCATCAGTGGGCCAGTGGCATGCCGTCTCGGCGTAAACAAGTGTTCAGCTCACCTGCGCTTCCTGTCCTTCCCTCTTCCTCTTGCTGCTGCCTCCCATTAAGGGCTTGCCAGCCCAGCCAGAGGAGTCATTCAGGCTGGTTGTGCTCTGTTCAGCAGCGGCGGCTGCAAGTGCAGGGGTGGCCGTGGTGAGACTTAAAGGGGAAGATGGGGATGGGGGGAGGTGGGGGTGTTGAAGTAGACCAGCCATTGCAAGGCTGTCCCCTATATCCCCGCATTGGCAAGGCGGCAGGTCATAAGAGCATGATCAGCCATGACAAATGCCACTGTTAAATAAAGCAGTAACAGCAGCACTGACCAGCCTCAATCCAGGTGTCTCCAGAGGTCATCTGTGAAGTCGACCAGTACTGTCTCCATCCTGTAGCCAGGGCAGAAGCTGCCCTGGAATGGGTCCAGGATGGAGGCGTCATCCAGAAAGTCCTGGAGCTGTTCTGCTACCGCCCTCTGAACTACATTACCCAGGAACAGAAGGTTTGACAGTGGGTGCTAGTGGGTGGGACCACAGGGTCCAGAGGTGGCTGGCAAATCTTGGCAGACCAACAAGATTTTATCTGCAAAATAGCTCAAAAAGGCCTCACAGCTAATAGCTGATTCCCTGTTCTTTTGGTTTCCCTGTGGCAGGGAAGTTAACAATTGGATTATACTAAATAATTGAGCTGGGCGAGAGCTTTTGGATGCAATGGAAGACACATAGAATTCTTTCTTTGCAGCTTTCATTGCCATCTCATAGGCTTTCATAAATGTCCTATAAGATGTTCTTGTAGCTTTTGTAGTGAGTGCACTGCCACACTCACTCTAGCCATCTTAGCTCCTGATTCATCCTTCACACCGCAGAGGTCTACCAAGGAGCTGCTTTGGCATGGGAGCAAAGAGGGTGTTAGAGAGTGATTTCATCAATGGCTCCAGAGAGTTGGCTACGCCAATCCTCCACCAGCTCATCCAACAATCTGCCAGGAGGCATCAGATCCCACAGAGCATTTTGGAAACCAATTGGAACTATTAGTCTCCATGGGTGAACATAAATCAGCTTGCTGCATGAACCAGGAGGGGTTGGGATGCTCAGATCAGGGTGAAGTGGTCTGACCATGGCGCTGCATCAATGGCTTCCAGATCCACATTCATCCCCATTCCAAAACTCAAGTCCAGCCACGGGCCCATAGCCAGAAAATGTTTGGTTGGGGGCAAACCAAATGAGGAGCTTAATTAGATTACTACTAGATCCTACGGGTGATCCTGGGCCCAAAGGATGTCTGGTCCTTGACCAGAGCCAGGGCCTTTTTTGGCCCTGGCTCCTGCCTTGTGAAACTCTCTACCTGGAGACATCTGCACCTTGCAGGACCTTGTACAGCTCCACAGGGCATGCAAAATAGAGAACTTCCACCAGGTCTATGGTTGATGACAGCAACAGTTTTCCATCTCATCCGGCACATGGCCCTGCCCCTCAGAGGAAGTGACCACATGCAGAACACTATCCAAGACAGAAGGTTGCTTCCACTGGTTTTGTTGGAATCATCACTGATTGTCTGGTTTAAAATTAATTAATTTATGCACTATGATGTTTTAACTGAATTGTATCTTAAATATGTCGTACAGTGCCCTGAGCCCTCCAAGGGAGAGAGGTTTAGAAATTTAATAAATAATAAAATCAGTAATCTAATTAAGCCCAGTGCTCCTGCTCTTTTCACCCCTACATAAAATTTCCTGGAAGGGAGCACCACACTCATTTGCCTGCCCACCATGCTTTCCTTCTCCAGGAGGGCAGCTTTCAGGTACCTGGTTAAATCAGTTCTCAGCACCAGCCAGTTTGTAGAATGCTAACTTTAATGAGACAATTGATAGATACTATCCTGGATACATCTATTGTTAGAACTGAAATAAAACGTGCAAAGGCTACAGATATAGGGAATTCAAGTAAAAGCACTAAAGATCAGTACCCATAACCCCCTGACATTTGCCTGCCAGAACTAAGCATCAGCTCCCCCCCTTCTCCCCATAGGCACGTAGTCTTACATTGCAAGGGAACAAGAGCACAGACATTTGCTTCGTCTGAGCTCCTTGCAGCTTCGGCTTTTTCTCAGAAGTCTTGCGTTCATTCATCTTCCCATCTCCGGGGTTCTTTTTAAGGGGCAGCTTGCTCTGAAGTGCCCCAAGGTTCCACATCTCAGGCATAGGCCCTGATGCATCCGTCGGTCTCTGATGGCTTCTCTCATCTTGGTTCCCGTCTCTCATTGTTCTACCATTGTCCTTGCAGGGACACAGGGCTGGTACATCCTCAACAGGTTGGAGCATTTCTCAACCTCGCAGGCCACCTGGATCTACTCATTCAACATCAGCAGGTTGCCCTGGGCCAATGCACAATTTAGAATTGCATGGTTCAGCCCGGCCTGATAAAATTCAATGAGGACGTCTTTGGGCCACCCCTGGAGCTTTGCAGCATATGTTTTGAATTCATTGGAGTACTCCTACACTGTCCACCCCCCCCGGTGCAGGCCTCTCAAGCGGGTGCTTGCTCTCTCTAGCTCCAGGGTGTAATCATATTGGCATTGGAGGGCCCACATAAAGGCGTTCACATCTCGGAGTTCTGGTACATGAACGTTGTGGAGGCCCACGAACCAGTTGGCTGCCCAGTCCCGGAGGCGCAACCCGATAAAATCCACATGGTGCTCATCTGTGGTAAAAGTGGGGTCCCAATCACGTAAGAACTCGCCCAACTGCAACAGGAAAAATGCCAGCTTCTCTGGAGTGCCATCAAATGTCACTTCTGGGGCATCCTGGAGCTGCTCTGGAGCCACCGGGGGCACAGGCAGTCCGTTCGGCCTGGCCAGACCAGCAGGAATACCTGGCAGTGCTGGGGGAGGAAGTGGAGATACTTGGGGAGGGGCCAGCAGCACCCTCCCAGTTCCATCAGGGGCCTGTTCACAATTCTGGAACTCTTGCTGGATTGCCTCCATGATGATTTCTGGTATGTCCAACATCATGTTTTTCACCTCTCATCTTATCTCTTCAGCCTCACCCCTGAACTCTCTACAGAGACGTTCAGCTTCAGTGTCCTCCACAACACGGATGTGTTCTGCTTCCTCCTGGAACAAGCGCCTGTAGCGCTGTCGGGCGCCGTCTCCTGCGAATCTCTCGGATCTTGGGTTGGGAATCAACAGCCAGGTGGGCTCAGCCCTGCAGGGGAGAGGCACCCATGGATCTCGGGTCCTTTCCCCCCCCTTCAGCTCCTTTGAGCTCTGCAGCCATCACTGGAGCTGCTGTAGTCCAATGCTCCAGCGCAGTGCTGTCTGTCACAGTTGTAGGGATTTCCCCGTCCTCTCTGCTCATCACGTTTGTGGTGCAGGAGGCTGAGGAAGAAAAAGCTGAGTTCTAACAAACTGTCAGGCTCCTGGTTAAATCAGTTCACCACACCAGCCAGTTTGTAGAAAGCTAGCTTTATGGAGACCGTTGATAGATACCTTCCTGGATACATCTATTGTTAGGACTGAAATAAAACACACGATGGCTTCAGATATAGGGAATTGGAGTAAAAGCACTAAAGATCAGGACCCAATCTCCCCCAGGCATTTTGCCCACCAGAACTAACAGTCAGCTCCCCCCCCTTCCTCCCATAGGCACACAGCCTTACAGAGCAAGGGAACAAGACCACAGACATTTGAGAAGCCAGGACATTTGGCATCGTGAAGGTGACAAACCCCAGACACTTCCAAGGGAGGGAGAGAGAGACCCTCCTGTCTCAATGACAGGTGAGCTGTGAACTGCGAAATGCACAGAGAGCCTGACAGCAGCATGCCATATGCCATGCACGGTTTAAATAGATATGCTGCCCAGCTGCTGGCAAGCATGCAGTCACCCAGGCTCCCTCCCTCCCTCCCTCCCTCCTCTCCTTCTCCCTCCTCTCTTTCGCAGCCTCATGGTTGGCCGGTACGGAGCTCACTGCTGGCAGATGCAAAGGCAGCAGAAGAGGAGGGCCTGCCCTCTTCCGTCCAAGTACTTGGAGTGTGGCACCGTGATGTGCTGCTAGCAGGTACAGTGGTTGCTAGTTGCCCCAGGCTCCCTCCCCCTCCTCGGACCAGCAGGGGAGGCAGCCAGGAGGGGGCAGGGCACTGTCAAGAGGAGGTGTCACCCCATGGGCCCCCCTTGGCTATGGGCCTGCCAGCATGCGGCCTGCTTGATGCTGTTAACAGAGAGGGAAGTGCTGTTCGGTAACTGCATATAGAGCTTTTTTGTAGGGGTCCGTGTCCATGCCACACATCTGCCCCATCTGTACTTTGAAAAAGCATATAGTTAGACGTGAAAAACATCCCTTAGGACCCAAACTTATCTATTAGGTGCCTTCAATGTCTGCTCATAATGATATCGAATCTGCTTCACCCTGTGTTCGTTGATGTGATGTCACAGGAAGTGTACCTCCATCGTATTTTTGTTTGACCTGATTAGTACTATTACACCATGCCTCCAGGCTCGTTGCCTGTGTAGAAATAGTAGAACTGTGGACATTTTTTAAAAAATGACAACCACAGACAACAATTCAAAGGTTGACAACCAGCACTGAGGTAAACTTTCCCCTGCCATTGATTGAGCATCTTTTGCGCAGGCACAGAGCTTCGGGACACAAATGCCAGAAGCAAAGAATTGAGTCAAACCAATCAGGAGCTCACTTCATATCTACTCAAGGCACATTAGCCTGCTGACCATGTTCATGTTGAAGTTCACAGCAAAATTACTTCGGAAGGTGTTCTTTGTCTGCCCAGCATGTAGCCACATGCTCCACACATCCATATTTGAGGCACTGGTACCCCAGCTGGGGCTATACAGTGCTAAATAGTGCTTAGACGGTAAACCAGACCTGGTGTCTGTGAAACTGAAGGGCCAAGGAATGACCACCTATTATAGAGCAACCACCACCCACACCTGTCTCTTATCTAGAACAACAAGAAGAGAAGAGATTGGATTTATACCCCGCCCTTCACTGGCCAAAGGCATCTCAGAGCGGCTTACAAACTCCTTTCCCTTCCCCTCCCCACAACAGGCACCCTGTGAGGTAGGCGGGGCTGAGAGAACTTCTGACAGAAACTGCTGTTTTTCAAGAACAGCTGTGCTAGAGCTTGTGACTGACCCAAGGTCACATCAGCAGGTGCAAGTGGAGGAGTGGGGAATCAAACCCGGTTCTCCCAGATTAGAGTCTGCACACTTAACCACGACACCAAACTGGCTCTGATATTGTGGCAACGTGCAAAAGCTGGTCCAGGCTCCACAGAGGAAAGCCTGGTGGTGATACAGCTGCTTGAGCCCGCTGCCCAGAAGGCCTGCCCTCTCTCTCTCTCTGTTTCCTATGGAATCCGAAAGGCTTTTTTCTTTCGTTAATCCTCCTTGGCCACATCTGGCTCCAGGGTGTCTGGCGAGGGAGGCAAAGCTCTTGCTTAACAGCTGCCCTGGTAGGCTCAAAGGGTGAGGAGGTCAGGATCAGTATTTGGGAGGTCAGGTTAAGGCTGCTTTTGCTACCTCTTAGGGATTTTCCTTTTTTGTAAAGCAAAGAGGGCAAGGGAATAGCGTATGGAAGGCAGAGAGGGACGAGAGGGGCAAGAGGAACCTCAGAGAAATGAACCTTGTTTTACTGCACAGTGACACTGAATTGGAAGTCAAAGGCAAAGGAAGTGGGGCAGATTTCAAGCAGACCTTTGCACAGGGCAACCAGACCACTCTTTCCCAAGCAGCCAGGCCTTTCCCTGTTGTGACTCTCCAGGTGGTTTTGGACTACCTTTCAACTTTTTAATCCCCAAACTGGACTCCGAGTTGAGTCTCCAGGTGAAGCCTGGTTTATGTCTCAGTCCCAGGACCAGGCCTTGAGCCTCTTTGCAGAGCAAAGCGTTCTGACGAGGGGAGAAGGGAATGGACAAGGGAAGGGAATTGTGGGAAGAAGGCTGCCAGTGGCATTACCATTCAGGCTGCGTTTGTTTACCTCCTGTTGTAGGGACTTTAAGCACAGGCGGCAAAGAACTCTTGGCCCGTGGTTCATAGCCTGTGATCTTCATGGACCACTCCCCTGGATCTCAGACACATCCAGTGTTCTTTTTGTTTGTTTTTTACATTACATTTTGTTTATTTACATTGTTCATTTAAATTGTATTAATACTTGTGCAAGCTTTCTTCGGGTCCCCATTGGGAGAAAAGGGAGATAAGAATTGCCCTAATAAATACATAAATTATAACTTCCTTCATTTTGCAGCCATGAAGAACAAGAGTCTTGTGAAGGAAGCAGGAGGGCGTGGGATGATTCAGAGGCTAAGGCCCTGGCACTCTGGCTTCTCACATCTTCCCTGGATGTTGGACCCCACCGGAGAAGCATAGTGGAAATGCAGGCACAAAGGATGGAGCATGCAAGGAATGCGAGCTAAGCATTTTATCACCTTTCTCTTTGTCCTGAGAATGCAAGGACTGTGATTTGCTTGAAGGAAATGTCTTTTTAAAAAGAGCAAGAAAGAGAAGAGTGGCAATCTGAATGCCATTTTGCTCAGGATAGTCAGGCCCTAAGCATACTGTAAAGTACGGGGTTTACCACATGGAGGACTCGGACAATGACATGTGGTGTGACGCGTTTATTGGTACTTCACAACAAGACTGCAAAATGGCCCTGAGAGGCCAACTATATACACCCACCCCGGCACACCTACAGTCCCATTGGGGGGTTCAGATTTCCCATCAAAGTTGCTATTGGTAAATGCTGAGGGGCACTAGGATCCTAGGTTCTATTGTTCAGAGGAGCGAAGTGCCGCACTGTAGCTGCTGACACCTGGTGGCAGCCCGCATACATAACACCCCTCCCCCCATAGTTCCGACCCCCCATGTGATATAATCCTGTAAATATGCGGGGGGGGTGGCATTCTCGGAGGGAATGCTGGGGAACTGGCACTGGGTCACTGGTGATGGCCTCGGGTTGACTGGCGGTGACCTGTGGCTGGGGCATCTGCAGAGGCAGCTGAGATGCCTCTGGCTCTGTTGGTGCTGGTGGGGGTTCACTCAGAGGGGCTTCTCCTGCGCTTGGGTTTTCAGGCTGTGCTCTTGGCTCTGGGGTGTATGCCCTGGGTTCCACTGCTAATGGGGTTGGCTCTCTTGCCTCCGGAAGTTGTTGCCGCCTCAGTTGGTCTAGGTGTTTCTTTAATAGCCGGCCATCTTCCATAGAGAACTTGTACGATACTGGGCCTGTTACTCTGACAACTCTGCCTGTGATCTAGGGGGGCCTGGTTCCAAAGTTCTGGATGAACTCTGGATCCCCTTGGAAGAACCCTCGTGGAGCATTGCATTGTTCGACCATCCTCCTTGAGTCTGCTGCTTGGTCAGGGCGTAGCTGATCCAGCATGGTCATGGGGTGCCGGCCCATTAACAGTTCTGCAGGGCTGTGGCTGGTGATGGGGTTTGGTGTCGTCTGCCATGTCAGGAGGAAGCGGGCTAGCAGGAAATCCCAGTCCCCGTCCGTTATCCTGCTGAGGGCTTCCTTCATGGTGCGCACCATCCTCTCTGTCAGTCGGTTGGTCACGGGGTGGAAGGGGGCAGATCGGACGTGCCGGATCAGGTTCTGCTGGAGGAAGTCTGGAACTCTGCCAACATGAAGGCCATCCCATTGTCAGAGACTATTGTGTCTAGCAGGCCATGTGTAGCAAAGATCCGGTGGAGGGACTGGATAACAGCCTTCGTGGAGGTGGTAGACACTGGGCTGATCTCCAGCCACTTCAAGTAGGAGTCAACCATCACTAAAAACAACAGTCCCTGAAATGGTCTGGCAAAATCGACATGGAACCAGGACCACAGTCTTCTGGTTGACTCCCAAGGCTGCGTTGGCGTGCTTGGCGAGCTGGGCCAGACTTCCTGGCAGGTTTGGCATCTGTGGACCCACGACTCAATCTTGGTGTCAATCCCTGGCCACCACACATAGCTCCAGGACAGTGCCTTCATCCTTATGATGCCAGGATGTGCTTTGTGGAGAGCTGTGAGAAGCAGGCCTCCTGGCGTGGGGGCAGGATCGGTGTCTGTGGAGGGCAGTGGGACCACCGGCAGGGACTCGTTAAAGTGAGACAGCACGTTGTTTGAAATCAGGAACGCCTTGATTTCTCGGAATGCCGCTGCTTCCTTCGGGCCCCAGGACCAAGGAGCCGACTTGTCCAGGAGAAAGGCATGATAGAAATTTATTAGTCCCAAGAATGCCTGTAGTTCTGCTTTACATGTGGGTGCCAGGGCCTCCATGATGGCCTTCACCTTGTCCCTGGCAGGGTGGAGCCCAGACACATTGACCCTGAACCTCAAAATTCCACTTCCAGAACCCTGAGGAGGCATTTCTCCCACTTCACCTTGAGGCCAGCAGAGTTTTTTTTTTTTTTTGGTAAATACAGTTTATTATTGGATATATCACATGTTCATACATTTTCAACCAACCTACATATCCATTTTTCTAATTTCCCTTCTCCCCCCCCAAACAAGGCTTCCCGCACTGCTCCAACCCCATTAATATCTCTCTTGTTCTAGTACAGTTACTTCTAAACTTATTTTCTCTTACAAACGGTAACAATTCAAAAGTCTAATTCTATTTCATTTTCCTCTTAATAACTATCAAAGCAGATCAAACCACGTTTAATGTCCCAATTTTTCAACAAGTATTTTTGAAAGTCTTTCCAGTCTTCAAAGAAAGTTTCATCTTCTTCGTTGTTTAACTTTCTTGTTAATTTGTCCATTTCTGCCAAAAACAACGTCTTGAGGCCAGCAGAGTTGAAGCATTGCAGGATGGCACGGAGGTGGGAAGCAAAGTCATCTGGGGTGGCTGTGGCGATGAGGACAACATCAAAGAATGGCATCACTCCAGGGAACCCTTTTAACAAGGAGTCCATTAATTGCTGAAAGATCCCCAGGGCCACACTTACTTTGAACTGCAGCCTCCTAACCTTAAAAGCCTCCCTATGCGTGACTATCGTCTGTGCTGTGGCCATGGCCTCATCAACCAGCAATTCTTGATAGGCCTGCACAAGGCCAAGTTTGCCAAAAATCTTAGCCCCCGCCCCCATGTGGCTCACGACAGGAACCGAGTAGGAGTGGTCGTGGAGGGCCTTATTTAAGGTGTATTTATAGTCTGCGCAGATGCGAACTTCGCCATTTGGCTTAACGGGGGTAACAATTGGTGTCTCCCAAATGGCGTGCGACACTGGCTCTAGGACTCCCTGTGCCACTAATCGGTCCAGCTCCGCATCAGTTTTGGGCCACAGTGCAAGCAGAGCCCAATCAGTGCCACAGTGCAAGCAGTTTTGGGCCACAGTGCAAGCAGAGTGGAATCACATGTGGACAGGGGCTACGTTGGGGTCTAATTGTAAGGAAACTGGGGGCCCGTTATAGCATCCCAAAGCCCCATCAAAGACAGTGGGGAACTCCCCACAAACCTCCTCAAAGTCCTGCGATACACATTTGTTAACACCCCCGATTGTGATGCCCAATGGCGTGAATCAGGCCCACCTGAAAAGACTAACAAGGTTCCCCTCTACCACAATCAAGTCCAAAGACCCTTCGAGCCACTGGTACTGCACCCAGAAAGTCCCCACACCCCGGATTGGAACTGGGTTCCACTGAAAATCCACCAAGCTCAGAGGAGAGGGACATGGGGGGTCCCCCATTAGGGCAAAGTCTGTTCAGCGTGTCCACCGAGATGATGGATGCTGCCGATCCTGAGTCTACTTCCATAGTGCAGGGGGACCCCTCAATCCAGACCTGGACTTGGATCTTCAGGGTCGCAGACTGGTTGGGGAGACGTAGTACCTGGAACAACAGCTGGTCAGTGAGGAGGTAGAGGTCAGAGAATTCTGTGGTCTTGTAGGTGGTGGTGGCCTGGCTGCTTGGCAGAGCAGGCGGTGGCTGTGGCCGGCTTCCCTTGGACCAGCAGACGTGGGCAAGATGCCCCTGCTTTCTGCAAGTGTGGCACGTGGCATTGCGGAGCCGGCATGTTTTACGTTCATGTGTGTCTCCACAGCTGGCGCATGGGGCATGTCCTGCAGCCTTTCTGGAGGGTCCCACAGTGGCAGCGCCCGGTGGTCTCCGGCGGGTGGGTTGATGGATAGGACGGACATCCTTCTCATCTGAATTTTCTGGAGCCAAGTCAGGAAGGACAAGATGTGAAGCTGCCAATGATCAGTCACGATGTGAGGCCTTGTGTGCGAGGGTGAGTTGTAGGGCTTCTTCTAACTTGATGACAGGGGTGCCGATTACCTTCCGGTGGAGCTTGGCATCACTGAGGCCCCAGGTGAACTGCGTGAGGAGGTTTTCAGTGACCTTTGTGAAGGCGCACTCCATGGCCAGCTGGTGTAGCACTGCCAGATATGCTGCAGCTGCTTCCCCAGGCTTCTGGAGGCGGCCCTGGAATTCCATCTGCCAGGCCAGTGCAGTTGGCTTGGGCATGAGGTACCTCATTAGCGTGTTGATGATTTCCTCATAGGAACACTCAAGGATGGACTGGGGGACAGGAGGCTCTTAGCTAGCCTAATGGTGGCTGTGCTGCAGGAACTTAGGAGGAGGTTCCTTCTCTTAGCTGTATCATTCACCTCATGGTAGGCAAGGTGGCTAGTAAGCTGGTCCATCCATTAATCCCAGAACTCAGGATGTGTGGGGTCAAAGGTTTCGATGTTTCCCTGAGTGGTGGCCATGGTCCTAGCGCGATGTGGGGAGCGGAGATGAGAAGAACTGGGTGCGGTGCTGATCAGGAGTGTTGCGGGTGCAGTGGCTTCTTCAGTATCGGTGCTTGTGGCCACACTGGTAGGAGATTCAGGCCTGGGATCCCATCCTCATCGCCACTATAAAGTACTGGGTTCGCTGCATAGAGGACTCTGACAATGACATGCAATGTGACGTGTTTATTGGTACTTCACAAAAAGACTGCAAAACGGCCCTGCAAGGCCAACTATATACACCCACCCCTGGCATACCTACAGTCCCATTGGGGGGTTTGAATTTCCCACCAAAGTTGCTACTGGTGAATGCTGGAGGGAACTAGGATCCTAGGTTCTATCGTTCAGAGGAGCGAAGAGTCACATTGTAGCTGCGGACCCCTAATGGCGGTCCACGTACATAACACATACTATGATCGAATCTGCATTTGCATTTTTAAATCAGTTTCGTGCTGCTGTGACGCCGTCAAGCATAGAGAAAGACAGTGTGACAGCAGCACGAAACTGATCTAAAAATGCAAATGCAGCACGAAACTGGTTTAAAAATGCAAATGCAGATTCGACCTATGCCTGAACTGGTGCTCTTCATCACCTGGTGCCATCTAGCTCAAGGTTTTTGAAATGACACCTGGTTCTTAGTGCTGTACTCCTCCCCACCCCACCCCCGGAAAGTGCTTCCTTCAATGTTTGCAGATAACTGAAGCTGCAGTCAGACTGGCAGTTGGCACACTTTGGGCATGCCACTAATACTCCATCGCATTTTGTGGTGGAGATTTTCAATCAGACTCCCACCCTGATCCTGACCAGACACTTCTCCCACAGTTGACCATTCAGATTAGTGCTGCACATCAACCACAGACTGTGCAGTCTGTGCTCTCTCTCTCTTTTGGAAAAAATAATGGCAACGGTTTTCTTGAGGACATTTCTTGAGTGTGCATGTGCATGCTCTACCATTTTAAAACAAAATATGTCAAAAAAAAAAAAAAGGAACTGAAGGTTCACACTTACAAAGCAGTTTGAGTGCACACCGGGGGTGTTCAGACATCTGGAAATGCAGGATCAATATGTGGAGAACTGTAAGCACCTGATTGTTTCTGGTGGCTATTTACGGCATAACCAACTTGTCATATGACAGGGTGACTACAACTGGGGAACAGCTGCCAGATGTGGACGTGTGAACGAGCCCACTTAATCCATTGGGGTAGAGCAGCTATATTGGGCTAAACTGCCCATCTGACTGGAACCAGAGATGCTTTAAGACACTCAGGAATTTCAAAGAATGCTGTGAAATGTGCATGATCTGGGAAAGATTTCTGCAGGATCTACCTGGGGTTGCTGGCTCCAAGCTGGGGAATACTTGGAGATTTGGGGGTGGAGCCTGAAGAGGGTGGAGTTGGGGGAGGGCAGGGGAGGGACTACAATAGAGTAGAAATGTAGACCTGAGTCCTTTTATCCCAATCAGAAGGTGGGAGGAATGTTGTAAAGAATATAGGTGATCAGGCAGGCTGAGGTTGAGCAGGCCCAATCCTTCAGTGGGTGAGGTGAGGCTGGGCGGATGCAAGGGGCCATCCCATCCCTTCACTGCAGAAAGGCTGGGCTGGGCTGGGCTGGGCTGGGTCGGGCAGGCATGTCCTGTCCTTTGCTGCAGCAAGACCAGGTGGGTATATCTCATCCCTCACCAGGGTGAGGCCAGGCAGGCAAGTCTGATCCTTCACTGCAGTGAGACTGGGTGGGTATGTTCCACTCATTGCCACAAGGACAGATCAAGTGAGGGTGAGCCAGGAGAAGGGTTGCCAACCTTCAGGTGGCACCTGGAGTTCTTCTGCTATTGCAATGGATCTCCAGATGATCCAGATCAGTTCCGCTGGAGAAAATGGCTGCTTTGGAGGGTGGACTCTGTGGTATCACACCCTGCTGAGGTCCCTCCCCTCCCCTCCCCAAACCCTGCAATCCCCAGGCTCCACCTCCCAAAATCTCTAGGTATTTCCCAACCTAGAGTTGGCAACTATAGCCAGGAGAGGGCATTGTTCACTGTAGTGAGCCATCCTTCACTGCATCTATGGCTTATCCCCACTCCTCTTTTTGGGGGGTGGCCCCTGTGTTTGGGTGGCCTCAGTAGGGGGGTAGCCCCCAGGTGATCAGCCCACACAGGAGTCTTTCTAGTGGTCTTAATGGCCAATTGTGTCTGGAGATCAGTTGTAATTCTGGAATAACTCAAGACACCACCTGGAAGTTGGGACATCGGCGAGAATGGCTTTTGCGCAACAGTGGAAAGCGGAGAAGGTGCCAGATATACAAGACTGGTTAAGGAAACTGCTGTTTTTAGCCGAAATGGACAAAATGACGAAAAAACTAAATGGACAAATGGCAGAACAATATCTAAAAGACTGGGAAGGCCTGAAATTGTATATGGAAACTGAATATAGAATGAAAGGAAAAATGTACAATCTTGATTTGTATTGAAACTGAATGAGAAATGAAATGAACACTTGATTGTACTGTACCTTTATTGGAAACTATGTTTGAAAAAGTCAGGTTTTTATGTATCAGAATTGTGTTACCTGGTTTGTCAATTGTTATAAGTCTAAACTTGATTACCTTTTAACTTTTTCTTTTTTGTTATTAGCAGTGTTGGAAGCCTATTGGGGGGGTGGAGGGATGGGATGTAATTTTTAAATTGTATTGGTAACGATGTTTAACAATTTTGAATATATTCCAATAAAATTTTGTTTCAAAAAAAAAAAAAAAAGACACCACCTGGAAGTTGGCAACCCTACGGCTGAGCTCAAACTGAACTTAATGATGGGGACTGGGCAATAAGTACTGGGCAACCCTCAAGGGCATCCTTAACATTCTAGGGAATTTCTATGTCACATAAGCTCTTTGACATGGAATGAGACGCTCACCTTTAGACTGCTGCACCAGTTTACACTACGGGCAGTAGGAGCTGGCCAAAGTGTGACATCTCTGCCCACACTGGCAAGTGCGAGTGCTGAACCACCCCCCACCACCAATGTGCCTCTGCCATGTGCTGCACAGGGCCTCTGCCTTAATTAATTTATGTTATGGAAACATGTATAGCCTGCCTTTTCTCTTGGTTCAAGGTGGCTTACAAAGCCCTGCCCTGGAGAGCCCCAAGGCAAGCCCGATCTGGTCAGATCTCAGAGGCTGAGCAAGGCCGACTCTGGCAAGCGCTTGGAGGGGAGACCTCCCTGGAAGACCAGCAGTCAGGAGGCGGGGGCAGGCTTCATTCAGCCACCTCTCTGAATATCCTCCAGGCCCCCAGTAGGGCTCAGTCACCAGAGGTCGCCATGACTCCCAGGGGCACACACACTCACACGCAGACACACACACGAACATATGAAAAATACAAAAAATACCCCCCCCCCAAAAGATGGCTTACAATAATATTTAAAACATTCCCAGCTAAAGCCGAAGATAGGGAAGCAGGCCCCAAATCCCCCCCTTAAAAGATACCTACCAAGTCAGGAGGGGGTTTGAAAGACCTGAATCAGATTGCGGTGACAAGAGAGGAAGTCCTCCGACTGATGGACAATTTAAAAACTAATAAATCACCAGGCCCGGATGGCATTCATCCGAGAGTTCTGAAAGAACTCAAATGTGAACTTGTGGATCTCCTGACAAAAATATGTAATCTTTCTTTAAAATCTGCCTCCATTCCTGATGACTGGAAGGTAGCTAATGTCACTCCCATCTTTAAAAAGGGCTCCAGGGGAGATCCAGGAAATTACAGGCCAGTCAGTCTGACATCGATACCGGGTAAGTTGGTGGAAACTGTTATTAAGGAAAGAATTAGTAGGCACATTGATGAACAAAAACTATTGAGGCAGACTCAGCATGGGTTCTGTAAGGGAAGATCTTGTCTCACTAACCTGTTAGTGTTTTTTGAGGGAGTGAACAAACATGTGGACAAGGGGGACCCAATAGATATTATTTACCTTGACTTCCGGAAAGCTTTTGATACAGTTCCTCATCAAAGGCTCCTAAGTAAGCTCAATAGTCATGGGATAAAAGGACAAGTCCTCTTGTGGATCAAAAACTGGCTTATAAATAGGAAACAGAGAGTGAGTATAAATGGGAAACTCTCTCAGTGGAGGGTGGTAAGCAGTGGGGTACCACAGGGATCAGTACTCGGTCCCATGCTTTTTAACTTGTTTATTAACGATTTGGAATTGGGAGTAAGCAGTGATGTGGCTAAATTTGCAGATGACACGAAGTTGTTCAGGGTGGTGAAAACCAGGGAGGATTGTGAGGCACTCCAAAGGGATCTGTTGAGGATGGGTGAGTGGGCGTCAACGTGGCAAATGGGGTTCAATGTGGCCAAGTGCAAAGTGATGCACATTGGAGCCAAAAATCCTAAATATAAATACACGTTGATGGGGTCTGATCTGGCAGAGACTGACCAAGAGAGAGATCTTGGAGTCGTAGTGGATAACTCGCTGAAAATGTCTACACAATGTGTAGCTGCAATAAAGAAGGCCAACGCTATGCTGGGGATTATTAGGAAGGGAATTGATAACAAATCAGCCAGTATCATCATGCCCCTGTATAAATCATTGGTGCGACCTCATTTGGAATACTGTGTACAGTTCTGGTCACCACATCTCAAAAAGGATATTATAGCATTGGAAAAAGTGCAGAGAAGGGCAACTAGAATGATAAAAGGGTTGGAACACCTTCCCTATGAAGAAAGGTTAAAATGCTTGGGGCTCTTTAGCTTGGAGAAACGACGGCTGAGGGGTGACATGATCGAGGTTTATAAGATTATGAATGGGATTGAGCAGGTTGAGAAAGAAGTACTTTTCTCCCTTTCTCACAATACAAGAACTCGTGGGCACTCTATGAAATTGCTGAGCAGTCGGGTTAGAATAGATAAAAGGAAATACTTCTTCACCCAAAGAGTGATTAACATATGGAATTCACTGCCACAGGAGGTCGTGGCAGCTGCAAGCATGGACAGTTTCAAGAGGAAATTAGATAAACATATGGAGCAGAAGTCCACCAGTGGCTATTAGCCACAGGGTATAGAATGAGAACTCTCAGTCTGGGGCAGGTGATGCACTCTATTCTTGGTGCTGGAGGGGGCAGCAGTGGGAGGGCTTCTGGTGCCCTGGCCCCACTGCTGGACCTCCTGATGGCACCTGGTATATTTTGGCCGCTGTGTGACAGAGTGTTGGACTAGATGGGCCATTGGCCTGATTCAACATTGGCTTCTCTTATGTTCTTATGTTCTTATGTTAACCCCCTGAAAACCCTGGCAAACAGACAGGCCATTCAGCACCTCCTGAAGATCTCCAAGAAGGGGTCCCCTCACCTCTTCAGGGAGCTCCTTCCCCAGAGCGGGAGCCACAATGGCAAAGGCCCAGGCTCCAGTCGAGGCCACATGGGCCACCCTATGTGGCGGGGATAGCCCAGATATGGCTGCCTGATGACCATAGTTGGTGCAAAGGGACACACAGAAACAGGCGGTCCTTCAAATATGCAGGGTCCCAGGTTGTGAAGGGTTCTAACGGTCATCACCAGGACCTTGAATTGAACTCGGAAACAGACTGGCAGCCAACGTAGCTGTTTCAAAATAGGCAAAAGATATGCTCTGAGGGGCTAGCTCCTGGCAATAGTCATGCTGCCACATTCTGGACCACTTGTAATTTCCGGGTTGTCTTCAAGGCAGCCCAACTATATATACCTGTAGAGTCCATCCCTGTGCTGGGTGACACTGCTTCTCAAACTGTGCAGTTGACCAATCCTATGCACATACAGTTTAGGAACTGCGCCCCTGTATGTGTTTGTGAGCTTGGCTGCACCACTGTTGTGTACCCGGGGAAGTCCGCACACGTGGTCGGGCAAACATGCGGTCAGGAAAAGGACCCGACCTTCAACTCTAGAGACAATAGCCTGAATGGATCCTAGCATGCACCTATCAGGAGGCTAGGATCCTGGGAGGGACCTATGGGTCCAGAGGTGCATTGTAGATATCCAATCACGGGTGTGTGGGTGTGTTTGGGTGTGGTGTGAGTTAGGAATATAAGCCGGCCTGCGAGCTGGCAAAGGCAGCTCCGTTCTATGATCTACAATAAAGTATGAGCTGAATTCACTCTGCCATGCAGCAGTCTCAGTACTTTATACGCACACTCCATAAAAGATGTCTGAAAGATGGAGATGAAATGAGTGTGAAGGAATCCCTGCAAGTGATACCAACTTCTCACCTGTTGCCCCAACACTTCCACAGATGCTGGATGGAGTTGACAGATTAAGAGCCTCATTCACCTAAAGTTTTGTTCCTTTTAGCAAAGACCAGGGCTATTTTTGAGTAGGAACACACAGGAACGGAGTTCCGTCTGGCTTCCGAGTTGGCCACGCCCACTACAGCCAAAACTGTGCATGCGCGGCTACAGAGGGGAGGCCTGGAAAGTGACCCCCTCAGTGACTCCAAGGCGGGAGGGCCTGGAAGGATTGGGGAGGCATTTAAATGCCTCCCTGTGCCTTCCCTGGCCTTTCCAAGGGCCGGCTTGCCTGGACTCCTCACAGCTGCAGGGCGCCCGGGCAAGCCAAGGGAAGGCAGTTTAAACTGCCTTCCTTTTCCCTTCAAGGGGGGGCTTCCCTGGGCAAGCCAAGGGAAGGCATGGGGGTATGCTCTTGGATGTGACCTGTTATCCTAAAGCGTTCCTGCAAAGACAGAAAATTGGTAGATACATACAACACTCAGCTCTAACTAGTTGACTGCATCATTAATGACCTACAGTCTAAGCTGGAAAATGACACTCCCCTCTCACAGGCTTTGGGAAGCAAACCTTTTCTTGCCCACAGACAGCCTCCTAAACATAAACAACTTCTCACCCAGAGCAATAACTTTCCAAATGCAGACACAGACCCTGGGACCAGGGCATGCAACAAACCAAGATGCCAGTTGTGTCCCCATATCCACTCTGACAATGCCATAATTGGACCAGACAACACCTGCCATACCATCTCAGGTTCCTTCGCATCTCCATCTTCCAGTGTTATATATGCCATCAAATGCCCTTCCACTCTCTACATCAGACAAATATGCAAAAGAATAAATGGACATAAATCTGGCATGAAAAACTGCAACACTCAAAGAACAGCGGGAGAACATTTTAATCTCCCAGGTCATTCCATTGCTGACCTAAGAGTGGCAGTCCTCAAACAAAGAAACTTCAAAGGGAAATTACACCTCAAGATTGCTGAACTTGAGTTCATTCACAAGTTCAGAAAAATGGACCCCCCCCCCCGACTGAATAGGGACATAGGATTTTATCTCACTACAGGTGCTAATTTTCTGCCCTAGAACATTTCCCCTCTACTCTAATTAAACTGATATACATATACATATACATATACATATACATATACATATACATATACATATACATACATACATATATATATAACATGGGTCTTTTCATAGAAAAAGACCTGCAGGAGCTCATTAGCATATGGTATGCTAATGAGCTACTAGGCTAGTAGCATATGTCATGCCCCCTGACATCACCAAAAGTGATGTCAGAAGGGGAAGCAAAAGGGGGGGAGGCATCTTCAAAACCCTCCCCTTCCCTTCCCCAGCTGGCCTGGGTGGGGGAGCGAAGAGAGAAGGGGTTTAAACTTTAAACCCCTTCTCACTAGAGTTGGACCACAGAAGGCGGAAAGAGGGAAGGAATGAAAGAGTAGATAGAAGAAAAGAAGGAAGGAAAGAGGGGAAGAAAGAGAAGGAAAGAAGGAGGGAAAGAGAGAGAGAGAACAGAAGAAGAAGGGAAACAGGGAAAGGAGGAAAAAGAGAAGAGAAGAAGGCGGGAAAGAAAGAAAGAAAGAAAGAAAGAAAGAAAGAAAGAAAGAAAGAAAGAAAGAAAGAAAGAAAGAAAGAAAGAAAGAAAGAAAGAAAGAAAGAGAGAGAGAGAGAGAGAGAGAGAGAGAGAGAGGGAGGGAGGGAGGGAGGGAGGGAGGGAGAGAGAGAGGGAGAGAGGGAGAGAGGGAGAGAAGGAAAGAGAGAAGGAAAGAGAGAAGGAAAGGAGGAAAAGAGAGGAAGGAAGGAAGAGAAGGGAAAAAGAAAGAAAGGAAGAAAAGAGAAAGGAAGGAAGAGAAAGGAAACAGAGAAAGAAAAGGAGGGAAAGAAAAGGAAAGGAGGGAACGATGGTGAAGAGATGGAGGGATGGAGGTTCTCCCATCACCCCTCATCAAGGTCCCACCACCCCCACCCACGCGGATCCCATACTTACCACTTTGGTGGGGGCCAGGGAAGCTGGCAGCGGGGCTCTCCTGGCGTCACCCAAGCCACAGCGCTCCTGCGCAGGCCCGGGGAACACCATGGCAGGGTTCTCCAGCCTTCCCCCAGTCACAGTGCTTCTGTGTGGCCCGGGGACACTGGCAGGGGGGCTGTTCATGCATCCCCCGGGCCCAGTGCTCCTGCGCGGCCCGGGGACGCAGCGTGAGGGGCTGTTCACACGTCCCCTGGGCCCAGCACTCCTGCGCAGACTGGGGATGCTCCGGGGGGGGGAGGGGCTGTTCGCGCATCCCCCAGGCCCAGTGCTCCTGTGTGGCCTGGGGACACCAGCGGGGGTTGGGGCTTGCTGCCACCGCCATTGTTGTCCCTGTTGAGCTCCCGGAGCAGTGGTCCAGTGCACTCCCACCCCCAAAGACCCATATATATGCATTCTTTCCATGCATTCTTTACAACACTCCTCCCACCTTCTGACTGGGGTGAAAGGACTCAGATCTCCATTTCTACTCTGCTGTGCCTGACAAAGGGAGGCCCGAGGCCCTTGGTGGTCTCTGAGGTGTTCCTGGACTCAAATCCAGGTGTTCTGCTGCAGGCCAACATGGCTGCCCTCTGAAGCAGAAAACTAAGTCTTTGGCCTTGGATTTTGGGGCTTTTTTTTTAGGGGTGTGGAAGAAAGTATCCGCTGCTTCCAGAGGTGATTTTCTGGAACCTATTATGGATCAAAGGGAAAACAGCATGTAAGGACACAGCAGGCGCCTGAGAAATTAGGTGATTCCTCCCAGCCTCCTCCTATGCCCTCTCTCCTCCTCCTCCTCCTCCTCCTCCTCCTCCTCCTCCGTGAAGTTCCTCATCCTGCTGACTGCAGGGAACACAAATGCACAGCCCGAGAGAGCCAGTGACTGGAGCCCACTTTCCCAGCCTTTGCCTCTTCCTCCCTGTTCTGAGCCTCCCTCTTCACTTCTTTGTGAGCGTACTTTCCACTTGACTTAACACTAACACATGGACCCTCGGCGTTTCAGCCATGCCTTACAAATTGACTGGATGTGATGGGGAGATGAATGGCCAATTCACCCTTCTTCCCATCACCTGCCTTCAGCCCAATTGAACCTGTTTAAATGACAAGAGTCAGAGATTCCTCCTCCAGGCGACTTTTGCGCACACGTTACCCAAGCAGGTGCCTTTTTCTCCATTTGTAATCAAAAAATGTTTCATTACACAAAGCATCCCATAATTAATATTTTGCTCACTTTCTTAATTGCCTTAAGAAACAAAGAGTGGAGGGAGGGGACAGTTTTTACATTGTCATGTTGAAGCTGTGTTGAGAGAAGCGTTGTGGAGAGCGGGTGGGGGGAGGCAGCCTCATCCCCCCTCACCTCCAGGGAAGAGATTTTGCAGGGCTGGTGGGCAGTGGGGTTTTTTGTTTGTTGAAGATTTTCTCAGTTCAGCAGAATCTGCTTGGCTACAAAAGGAATGTATGTGAAGTTATAGTGGCTAGTACAGAGTTGTTTTCTCTTGCCCCAGAAGGTTGGACCAGAATCAATGGGTTGAAATTAAATCAGAAGAGGTTTTGGCTAAAGATTAGGAAGAACTTCATAGAATCATAGAATCACAGAGTTGGAAGGGGTCATACAGGCCGTCTAGCCCCACCCCCTGCTCAGTGCAGGATCAGCCTAGAGCATCCCTGACAAATGTTTGCCCAGACGCTGATTAAAGACTGCCAGCGAGGTGGAACTCACCACTTCCCTAGGCAGCTGATTCCACGGTGGCACAACTCTTACTGTAAACAAGTTTTTCCTACTATCCAGCTGGTACCTTCTCGCCCTTAATTTAAACCCATTATTGCGAGTCCTATCCTCTGCTGCTAACCGGAACAGTTCTCTGCTGTATTCTAAGTGACAGCCCTTCAAATATTTCAAGAGAGCAATCATGTCCCCCCTCAACCTCCTCTTCTCTGAACTAAACATTCCCAACTCCCTCAGCATTTCCTCATAGGGCTTGGTCTCCAGGGCCCTGATCATCCTCGTTGCTCTCCTCTGCATGCACTCCATTCTGTTCAACCAGTTCCCTATTCACCTAACTATCCTACAGTCCAGTCCACAGTCCTTTCATTTACCCATCAGAACATCATGGGGAACCCTGACGAAAGCTTTACTGAAATCCAGGTAAACAACATCAACAGCCTTCCCTTAATCCTGTAAGCTCATCACTCAATTGAAGAAGGAAATGAGGTTGGCTTGGCAGGACCTGTTGGGGACAAATCCATGCTGACTTCCCTAGATCACCAAGTTGCCCTTTAGATGCTCGCAGATCAATCCCTTTCAGATCTGCTCTACTAACTTCCCTGGGACAGAAGTCAGACTGTCAGGCCTGTAGTTTCCTGGGTCATCCCTCCTCCCTTTTTTGAAAATTGGGATAACATCTGCCCTCCCCCAGTCTTGTGGCACATCTCCCATCCTCCAAGAGGTCTGGAAGATGATGGACAAAGGCTCTGCAAGTTCTCTAGAAAGTTCTTTGAGCACTCTTGGGTGCATGTTTGGAGATTTCTTCCTTGGAGGTGAATGTCAAACTCCGCTTAGTTTGCCACAGATACAGGGGGGAGGGAAATTCCTACAGGGGGTGAATGGCTGAGCGTGTGAACTGCTCTATCATAGGCATCATAACTCTTCCTTAAGATACCTTCCTGCTAGAGGAACGACCCTGAAACCAAAGCTGTGCCAGCTTGCTATTGTAGATAACGGGATCATATATTCCCAGGTTGGTGGGGTGGTAGTGAACACAAGTACTAGGTGGGATGGCTGCAAAGTGTGATTGGTCATTCTAAAGAGGGCGCTGTTTGAACTGCCTATATCTTTGAACTTTCCCACCAGAACCTTAGTTCTGGCATGGTACTGTTCTAGCCTGGATCATGCTGATATCTCAATAAACAAATCACTGCCACAGAGAATGTTGTTGGAAGTCTCTTGACAGTGAATCTGGAATCTTCTGCTTGAAGAAAATATTTTTAAGGAAGTTAAATTTTATTAATATGAAATGCTTTGGGAGGCACTTGCCTGGAAAGCAGGATGTGAACTTAACCAGTCTGGAGCAATGAGCCAGTTGTTTGGTGAACTGTTTGGATGTGTCCAAATGAATTAAGAGGCATCTGATTTTCACAATTGCACTGTTTTCTCACATGACTTCTTGCACCAGTGTTGCTATCCCCCCATTCATCTGGTACCTCCTCCTTCTCCAATTTCAAAAGGCACATCGTAAAAAAAAGTTGGAGGCTTTTGAATTGAGGCTTACTACTTAAGAGTGCATTAGTGGGCCTGTGTGCCTGCCCATGAACCCAGCTAATCTGGCATTCATCTGATTGCACAGGCATAGAAAGCATGCAGCACCTTCAGTTTGACAACAGCCCTTTAAAGGATGAGTGGCTTTGCAGATGTAGAGAAGAGATAAACTGCCAGCAATTTTATGCTTTGTATAAGATGGTTCATTTATCTATTTATTATATTTTTATCCTGGTGTACATCATTCTCTTCGCCCTATTTTATGCTTACAACAACCTTGTGAGATATGTTAGGCAGAAGGTGAGTGACTAGCCCAAGGCCATCCAGCAGACTTGAACCTGAGAACTTGAACTTGACTCTCCCAGATCCACTGCACTCTGCTGGCTCTCTAGTTTAATTGGACAGTGGTGGGCAGTGCGTCCAGAGCAGGGCCCCACTTCCCCTGCAAACAGAGTCCATGGCAACAGACCCTCAAAACAACGGAGTTGTCCAGACTTGAGTGGCTGACGAACCCGGAGGTACTGGCCGGGAGAGCCAGGGTGAGGAGACAGACGCTGTAGTGGCCCAGGAGAAAGGGCTAGAGATTAGAACCCGTGTCTATATGCGGGACTGCTGTGCACAAAGGGACATATTGGACGGGCTGAGTTTTAACATCCTGGCCTGAATTACCACCAAGGACCCCCCAGTGGGCTGCAGATGCTGGTGGTTAACCATAGCGATTTATTAGATTTAAATTAAGAAATTGGGCTAGGGTATAGGAATATAATTTGCATAATGATTGCATAATTGTTTCTACTGCTAGTTCCCCCCGCCCAATTAATTATGGATCAACTGATAGATTGATTGTTGTAGAACTAAGGTTTTGTATGCCCTGTAAATGTTTGGTATTTGATTTTGGTGTTTGATTTTAAATCCACAAATTGATTAATAAGAGGTTCCTAGCTGCTTAATAGGAAATTTACCACTGACCTATTAGCCCCCAGCTGAAATGTTTTAGAGTAGGATTAATTTGCTTGGGTTAGACATAGAATAAATCAAAGAAAAACGGTATTAATAGGTTGCTAGATTAAATTGCCAGGGCTTTACTAAAATTAGTGTAAGTAGACGCCAGCGTGTGCTGTTAAGGCTGGTGGTTTGTTGTTCTAGTGATCTGAGCCCAATAGCAGGGCTGCAACTGGCGAAGATCAGCTGGCCTGATGATGACCGGGTATAAGATTCCTCTGCTCCTGGGGAGGGGAAAGTGCACCGGTGGGACTAGTCAGGGAAGTAAGGGAAGGGGATGGAGAAGCGGTTTAGCTTGGTCCCCTTCCAGCCTATGTCCCATCCTAAAGGTTGTTGGCAGTGGGGCTAGGAATATGAAACCCCCCTCCAACATTGGCACTCTGCAATATCAGGTCTATAAATAATAAGATCATGGTCCTTTGAGACTTCTTGCAGGAGCAGAACATAGATCTTGCGTGCGTGACCAAAACCTGGGTGCGGGAGGGAGAGACAATTTCTCTCTCCCAACTAGCTCTGCCCAGTTACTCAGTCCTCCACCAATCCTGGATTAGGGGGTGGGGGTGAATGGCTCTATTCATTTGGGAGGCTTACTCCTTCAGGGCACTTCCACCACCAAGGATCATGGGCATTGAGTGTGCTGGCCTGGTGTGGGAAGCCGGGGAGAGTTTGGCGATCTGGCTGGTGTACCAACCACCTAATGTACCGGCCGATAGCCTGCTGTCCCTGAAGGAGGCTGTATCAGGCTGGACATTGGAACATCCTAGACTGATAGTCCTGGGTGATTTCAATGTCCATGCTGATGACACGGCCTCTGCCCAGGCAATGGACCTGGTGTCATCTATGGCGGCGCTGGGACTCTCCCAATATTTAACTCACTGGGCTGGGCACACACTCGATTTGATCTTTGTGGTGGGGGTAATATTGGACAGGTTTACTGCTTTGGCAGTCCCATGATCAGACCACCTTGCCCTGAGGGCCTGTTTGAATATTCTGCCTCAACCCTGTTTAGGCAATGAGTGCATTTTAGCTCACCCAAGGAGCCAGATGGACCCTAGAGAGACGGTGGCGCTGTGTCCAAGATGAAGCGTCAAGAGCATCTTATAGGACATTTATGAGATCCTATGAGGTGGCATTCAAGGCCACAAAAAGAGAGTTCTATGCAGCCACGATTGCATCCACGAGCTCATGCCCAGCCCAATTGTTTAGAATGATTCGGTCTATAACAGCTCTGCCACAGGGCAGAATAAATACTAGGGAATTGGAAATTGGCTGCGAGGCATTTGTGAGCTATTTCGTGGATAAAGTCTTGGCACTCCGCTGCGATCTCCCCGCCACAGTTGAAACAGTGAGCGAACTCAAGGCCCCTTGCACGTCTTCAGCTTTGGTTCTGGATCATTTCAGCCTACTCAGTCTGGAGGAAGTCAACAGATTGCTTGCAGTTGTACGCTCAACCACATGCAGCCTTGATCCATGCCCTTCCTGGCTTATTAAAGTGGGCCATGAAGGGCTTCAAGGTGCCCTAAGGGATATTATCAAGTCCCTCTCTGAGGAGCAGTTCCTGGGGGCACACAAGGAAGTGATAGTCCGCCCTCTTCTGAAAAAACCATCCCTGGACCTGGCCGAATTGGCCAACTATTGGCCAGTGTCCAATTTGCCCTATTTGGTCACCTTGACAGATGGTCGCCTTGACGGATGATCTCTGGAGGCAACATGATCGGGGTGGTGTTGTTAGATCTGCTGGCCACATTCGATATAGTTGACCACCAGTTGCTGACCCACCGCCTCACCAACATGGGGATCCAGTGGCTCTCCTTGCAATGGCTTGTCTCCTTTCTCCAGGGTCAGGGACAAAGGGTGGTGCTAGGGGAACAGCAGTCCATGAGACGCCAGCTGGAGTGCAGTGTGCCTCAAGGGGCAGTGCTACATGCCAGTCGGACTCTAGACCAGAAGATCTGGACCGGGCATTGCAAGCCATGGCTGGTTGGCTTAGACTGAGCCGGCTGAAGCAGAACCCGGTAAAGATGGAGGTCCTGTGCCTGAGTTGGGGCAGCCCAGGGGTGGGGATCTCACTCCCAGGCTTCTGTGGGGCACCATTGGTGCCAGTGTCAGAGGTTAGGAGTTTGGGAGTGCACCTGGATGCCTCCTTAACTATGGAGGCCCAGGTAGCAGCCACTGCTAAGTTGGCCTTCTGTCACCTCTGGCTGATTCAGCAGTTGGCCCCCTTCCTTGGGTGTGACAAACTGGCTACAGTGATCCATGTGATGGTCACCTTGAGATTAGACTACTGTAATGCTCTCTACATGGGGCTGCCCTTGGCACAAGTCTGGAAGCTGCAGCTAGTGCAGAATGCCACGGCCAGGCTCCTGATGGGCCTCCCTAAATGGGAGCACATCCAGCCTGCGCTGAAGGCACTGCACTGGCTGCCAATAGCATATCGAATTGGCTTCAAGGTGCTGGTACTTGCCTTTAAAGCCCCATATGGCCAGGGTCCAACATACCTGAGTGACCGCCTTTCCCCATATACCCCAGAGAGCACCATGGTCGGGATTGCAACATTGATTGACCATTCCAGGCCCCAAGGATGCCAGGCTTGCAGCCACTAGGGCCAGGGCCTTTTCAATGGTGGCTCCATACTGGTGGAATGGGCTCCCAGAGGAGATCAGGGCCCTGTGGGATCTCTTACAGTTCCACAGGGCCTGCAAGATGGAGCTCTTCCACCAGACATTCAATTAGGAGCCACCACACCACTACCACCAACAACATCTGTGGCCATGGAATGGCCCTGGCCTGGAGAATGCCCCACACTATTGTGCAAAGCCGAAGACCATGAAATTAGAAACATTGGTTTATGTTATACAATACACCATCTGAACTACTGATAGATTATTATCAGCACTAGTGCTTTGTTTACTAGATTGCTTTAAATGTTTTGGAATGTTTAAATCTTTTGTATGGTTTTATGGTACCGGGTACCAATTCTATAAGCTGCCCTGAGCCTGCTTGCAGGGAGTACGGAGTATGAATAGAATAAAATAAATAAATAAAATAAATAATCCCCTGTACATCCACAATCCCTAGAAAATGCTGCCTTTGCTCTGGTAAGAGATAATTGTGGGAAGTTCTTGCACCAAGCAAAAGCTGATGTCAGTTGCAACACCCAGGTGGTAGGTATGTAGGCGCAAAACTCTTAGGCACAGTGGTGTGGCTGAGTTTGCCAGAGATCCAGAACCTAAAAAGGTAAGTCAAACAGAACAGAGGGCCAACAATAAAAACTTGATGTATATAGTATAAAAAGAGGCATACATTTGTTAACAAAGAATTAAAAAACATATAAGGGCCTAATCACACCTCATGTAAAAATACCAAAATCTAACACACAAGGGCCAGTGAACTTGACCTGATGCATTTCAGCCTGTATAGGCCTTCTTCAGAGGTCAAACACAGTGCGGAGCATATTGGCTTATATCATAATACGATACAATCATACAATTATGCAACATAAATACAAGATGGACCAGAAAAGAATTGTTCCAAAGTGAAACCACTTGGCACAGAATAAAAGTATAAATGAGGCCTCCAAAGATGCAATCACATGCCAAATGGTGTTTCACTGATAATAATTTCTGGTCCAGAAAGTGCCTTCCAACAATGGTTTAGCCAAAGCGTACTCAGTAAAATTGTTGCTTTAAAGGGCCTTTTTGTGAGTGGGGTGGGGGCCTCAGCATACGGGGCTGATTTCTGCGAAGGGAGCTGTGGCTGGTGACAGCCCCTCTCCCTCCCTGCTGAAAGATTTAAAGGGCCCTCCAGCTGATTGATGGGCCACATGCTCCCCAATGATCAGCTGAAGCAGGAGGGGAGGGAGAGGGGTGGCTGCCACAGTTCCCGCTAAGCTGTGCTAGGAGGTGCTGGCACACAACATTTCAGAGGCCAGCTTAGAGGATTTCTGCTCTGCTCACAACCACGCTTCCAGAGGATTCTTCTGGGGCTCATAGAATTGGACCCCCTGGTCCAATATTTTTGAAACTTGGGGGGTGGGGGGTGGAGGAGAGGCACCAGCAGCTATGCTGCAAATTTGGTTCCTCTACCTCAAAAACAGCCCCCAGAGCCCCAAATACCCCTGGATCAATTCTGCCTATGGGGCTCATTGACTATAATGGTCCCTACAGGCTATAATTGAGCCAGGGGAAAACATTTTTTTTTTTTTGCACACCCTTATTATGCTTTTCAGTATGATTTGTAAGTTGCCTTGAATCAAAGGAAAAATAAGTAGTTTGGGCAAGTTGATAACATTTAAGCAACTTCTTGTTTGTTAGGTTACGTTTGTTTGTTTGTTAGGCTATGCAGTATTTTTTCAGGGCGCTGCTTCCTCATTAAGGAGGTCTGGCAAGGAACCACATACTTTGAGATACCCCCCATATCCAGGGCCACCAGAATTGCCTCTGGGTTAAATTCAGGGTGTTGAGATATCCAAAATGCCCAATCAGTAGTCATTATTTCCCCCCCCTCAGGGATTCTGGGACAAATAATTTCCCTTGCCAGCACCAACACCCATTTTCATTTTTGGTAAGAGTTCCCTCTCTCTCAATGTCCACTTTGTCATTGTCCAAGAGGGTGGACTTAAATTTCTCAGTCCAGGCATCCCCCACTTGGGTTGGCACCACTTTTGCCTGACTACATGCCATTAGTGCCCCTCCCAGTTAGGTGGGTGTGAACATCATGTCCACCACCTCCTCCCATTGGCTAGTGTGTTGAGGGAGGTGGGACAGGGCGTTGGCTAAGAAGTTGGACTTCCCTGGGAGGTGTTTGAGTGTGAAACAAAACTTAGAAAAAAAACTCTGCCTACCTCAACTGTTTTGCACTGAGGCTCATGGGGTTTTGAGGGCTTCCAAATTCTGATGATCAGTCCTAACCTCGAATGGGAATCTCACCCTTTCTAACCTATGTCTCCAAGTGGTAATGGCTAGCTTTATAGCCTCAGCCTCTTTGTCCCACACCACTCAGTTTCGTTCAGCTCTTGAGAACTTTTTGGACACATAAGCCAAAGGGTGTAAGTTCCTATCCCCCCCTCTCTGCAGGATCCCCCCCCTCGACTATGTCCGAAGCATCTACTTGCACCACAAATTGTTTAGTTTCGTCCAGGTGGTGCAAGATGGACACTGATGTGAACAGTGTCTTTAAGCACTCAAAAGCTTGTTGGCATTTGGGGGACCACTGTAAGTGGCTGCTCCCCTGCTGGCATTCTGGACCTTTCCCTCTGGTTTTCAGCAGGTCCGTGAGGGGAAGGGTAACCTGGACAAAATTGGGGATGAAGGGTCTGTAGAAATTGGTGAACCCCCAAAATGATTGTAGCTGGCACCAAGTTTATGGGTGGGTTCTAACCAGTGTTCCCTCTAAGGCGAGTTAGTGTGAGCTAGCTCACAGTTTTTTAGCCTCTGGCTCACCCATTTTTGTCTTAGCTCAGGAAGGGTGGCTCTGGAGCAAACTAATTTATGTGGCAGCCAAATTGTTGGCTCACAACTTTAATGCCGGTAGCTCAGAAAGCAGAATTTTTGCTCACAAGACTCCACAGCTTAGAGGGAACATTGGTTCTAACCCCCCTACATCGTGAATTTTCTTTGGGTCCATGCCCAAATTCGGAACTTGGAAGCCACCTCTGTCTTTAGTGTCATACATTATCTTCATTTTAATTCTTGGCTTCTTTCCTGCCCAGATGAACTTAAAGATTTCTCTTTGCCATTTGACCAAGACTTTCCCATCCTTCACAATTGATATTGTCTGAAACAAAAACATTAACCTGGGCAATACATTCATTTTAACAACGGCAATTTTTCCAAGAAGAGATAGTCTTAACCTTTCCCATTTTTCTAAATCACTCTTTATCGAACCCCACAATTTTTCATAGTTATTTTTAAACAGATCTATGTTTTTCATTGTGATTTCGACTCCCAAATATTTAACCTTTTTAACCACTTCACATTCTGTCACATTTTGTAACATTTGTTGCATATTTTTACACAATATCTTAGATTTATTTTTGTTGACATAAAACCCTGCAAGATCGCCAAACTCTTTCACTTTTTCAAATACCTTAGGCATATTATTAACAGGATCTTCAACAATAAACATGATATCATCCGCAAATGCTCTTAATTTAAATGAAAAACCTCCAATATTCAAACCTTTTATGTTATTATCATCTCTAACCGCTTGTAGCAAAATCTCCAAAATCCAGATAAATAACAATGGTGACGGGGACAACCTTGTCTAGTACCTTTTCTTACCCGGAACACATCTGTTGATTCTGCATTCACAATCACCGAAGCTTTTTGTTCTTTATATATCGATTGAATCATTCTTATAAATTCTGCGCCCATCAAAGATTTCTCAAACACTTTAAACATAAATTCCCAATTCAAATTATCAAAAGCCTTCTCTGCATCCAAAAATAAAAAAGCAACTTCTTTTTCAGGGTGTTTATCATAATACTCAATTGCGTCCAGGACAACCCTCATATTGTCTTTAATTTGTCTATTTGGTAAAAAACCAGCTTGATCCTCAACAATAGTGTCCTTCAAATACTTTTTAAGGCGCTCTGCCAATATTTTTGCAAATATCTTATAATCGTTGTTCAATAATGAAATGGGCCGGTAGTTTTTTACATTTGTTAAATCTTGCGTTTCTTTAGGAATTAAGGTGATTGCAGCTTCATTCCAGGAATCTGGAATCTTTCCTGTCCTTCTAATTTCGTTTAAAAGAATCTCCAACACCGGGACCAAATCTTCATGAAATTTTTTATAAAATTTAGCTGAAAAGCCATCCGGGCCTGGAACTTTAGAGATTTTTGCCTCAGCTATTGCTTTACTAATTTCTTCTTTAGTTATTACAGCATTTAAAAATGTTTTCATTTCAGGGTTTGGTTGTATCAAATTAACTTTGGATAGGTAATCCAACATTTTTTGAGGATCCGCTTGCTTCACTTGAAAGAGAGTTGCGTAGTATTTATAAAATTCCCTCTTGATTCCTCCTGGGTCTGAGATCTCTTTATTTCCATCTTTCAAGCAAGTGATTGTTTTATTCTCTCTTCTTTTCTTCAATTGCCATGCTAAATATTTGCCAGGTTTGTTTGCACCTTCAAAGGATTTCTGTTGCAATTTTTTCAAGTTCCAAAATACTTCTTTGTTCAACCTTGCCTCATATTGCTCCCTTAAAATCCTCAATTCTCTCAAAATCTTCTTTTTGCCAGGCCTTTTCTTAAGTTCTGATTCTTTTTTCCGAATATTTTCCATAATTTCTTTGTCTATTTTCATTTGTTGTTTCCTTTCATTATTATTAATTGCAATCAGATGTCCTCTCATCACAGCCTTGTAGGCTTCCCATACCGTTTGCGTCTGTACACTCTTATTTAAGTTCAATTGAAAGTATGTTTGGGTTTCTGTCCTTATTTTATCCACAATATTTTGCTTGTCCAGCAAATCTTCATTAAGTCACCATCGAAATTTTTTTCTCTTAACATACGTTGACCATTTTATCGGACTGTGGTCAGAAAGAGTCCTAGGTAATATCTCAATTTTGCGTGTTTGCAAGATTAAATTCTCTGTCATCCACATCATATCTATCCTTGAAAAAGATTCATGTCTTGATGAATAAAAAGAGTACTCTCTATCTCTGGGGTTTTTAACTCTCCAAACATCTGCCAAGTGTTCATGTTTAGTCAATTGAAAAAAGACTTTAGGAAGTTTGCCCATGGCATCAATTCCTTTTTTTGATTTTCTATCAACAACATTGTCAACCATTAAAATCACCCATTAAAATCGTTTGCTCATAGGTCAACTGTCGTAGCTGTTCCCACAAATCCTGAAAGAAGTTTTCCTTTGCACCATTGGGAGCATAGAGATTAACAATTAATGTCTTTTTATTCTGCAACACAACTTCTACCGCCAAAAATTTCCCTTCATTGTCTTTAAAAATTACTTTTGGTTCCAACTCCTTTTTAATATATGTAACTCCTTTTTTCTTTTGGGAGGAGAGTGAATAAAATTCCTCTCCTAGTCTTTTTTGAATCAAAAATTTGGCATCTGATTTTTTAATATGTGTTTCTTGCAAGCAAACAATATCACATTTCTGTTTTTCCAACCAGAGTCTGACATTTTTCCTTTTTTGGGGTGAGTTCAGTCCATTAACATTCCATGAAATTATTTGACTCTCAATGTTGGTTTAATGATTATTTATCAGAGTCTTTAAAATTATCATTGATGAATCTGGTCATTTGCTCAACTGACTTGATGGTGACTCTCTTCTGCTTGAACGAAAAACTGACGCCTTTAGGAATTTCCCATCTGTATCTTATGCCCTCTGTTTTCAGCTTGTGAATCAGATCTTTGAAAAGTCGTCTATCCTGAAGCATTGCTCTGGGTAGTTCCTTTAGGACCATGATTTTCTTGTTGTCAATTGTGAAATCTTCCTGAAATTGTTGCTTAAACAAATCCTCCTTCAGCTTTTTAGATATAAACTGGACAATTACATCTCTGGGTAATTTTTTCCTTTGCGCAATCGCAGAGTTGACTCTGTATACCACATCAATCTGTGCCGCCACTTTCTCCTCTTCCATTTTCAAAAAGTCTGCAACAGCATCTACCATAACTGAATGGATGTCCTCATTCTTGTCTTCAGGGATCCCCCTGAATCTCATGTGGTTAATCATTGCATTATATTGGACCATCACATTCACTTTATCTGTTTCTATAGTGACCTCAGCTATATTAGATGCTACTCCCTTCACCCTTACATCCATCTCATCTGCTCTTTTAGTCAACGTCTGTATCTCTTTTGTAATTCCAGACATTTCTTTTTTCAGCTCTGTTACTTCTGTTATTACAGTCTTTTCCAACTTCAGAATCGCGTCCATCACTCGTTTCTCCATAGCTTCCATCATGCCCTGTAGCTTTTTTCCTCTTTCCCAGCCATTTTCAGGGAGGACCAGGTATTTGCCCTCTGTCGTTGCCGCAGGTCGTAAGCCGTTGTTCAAAGTTTTCCCTCCAACCCACTCTAAATCAAAGTCCTTCTTGTGCCCACCTAAAACGCACTAGTTCCACTTTTTTCTATTGAGTCTTTCGTTTAAAATCAAAGAAAATTTTTCTGACCTTCCCAAAATGGCGGGCGCAATTTCTCTATGGTAAATGGTTCTTCCGGGTACTCACTTCCTGTCCGGCAGTCTTGATGGTCCCCCTTGTTCCTGATTTCCTCCCTTCTTCCGGCCTCCTTGGTCTTCTCTAGGGCAATTACTTGTCTGGTCTGAAGTCACTTCCTGTTTTACCGATTTCTGCTGCAGCAGCTCCAGTACTTTTCCACTGTAATTCTCGCGGAGTTGCTGTTAGTTTCTATTTTAAAGTCAATAATCTAACCACAGGAATGATCAACAATCCGGCTTTTTGGCCTTTTTAAGCTGTTTAACTGCACTTTTTCCGCTCCAGTGTTAGTACGACAGATACAGCACGATCATGCGCTTCATCGGATGTTGTTTATTTTCGGCCAAAACGCGTCTCCGGTGAGCAATTTTAAAAAATTACCTTCAAAGTCCGTGTCTTGTTATAGCAGTGTTTCCTTGATGTCAGTTTCCGTAGAATGTCTTGGAGGTCTGGGTCATGCGTTCTTATGTTGAGAATCCAACTCGGTGGGGTCTTGTAGAGAATTTCCGAAGTGCCTTCTCTGGGGGAGGGGATCAAGGCTGGTCGCGACGCTCTTTAAAGCCCCGCTATCAGCCGATCTCAACTCCCTCTCGGGCCAGGCTCGCTGCCAGTCACCCCCCTGCCTGGGGGGATCTGCGGTGGGCTATATGGAGCCCACCCTGTCGTCAAGACCCTCCGTATGCTCTGGGAGCTCTGAGAGCAAGCCAGAACACGTTAGGACGCCATGAATCCCAGACCGGAAGCCCAGCTGGGATGAGATTCAATTCCTCCTGTGCCAGGCATACGCGCTCGGCTATGGGGTGGCTCTCCTCCCCCACTTCAGGTCCCACAGGTGCTCCTTACAATGGGGGTCCAGGAAAGTTAGGGTCCCAGCACTCCATTGCACATATGCATCATGGACTACCCAGCACCATGGGAAACTCCATGAAAGGGTTCACCTCAAAAGGGTTCACTCCCAACGGGAGGCCACCCCCACCGGCAAGAGCATAGTACAGTACTGGCAGGCCTCCCCCCCTCATTGGGGTTCCATCCATCTGTGAGAATACTAAGGGCTCTTTCAACTTGTACATCTTGGCCCCAGACCCATAACTATAGCAGGGCTGATTAAGTCCTGACTGTACCCCAAGTCTATTAGGGCTCTAACCCTAATGTGCGCCCCCACTTCGGGTTAATTATAGTCACAGTCAAATAAAAGAGAGGGGAAGAGGGTCTCACCGAGTCTTGCACCAGAAACTTTCAGACCTGCTGGTTGGTGCCCTTCACAACAGGTCCCAGCCTTTTCCCACTGGCTGAGGCACATCACAGTTACTGGATGAACTCCAGGGAGTCTCTTGTCCCTGCTTGCAAGGCTTTCAGGGTCTTGGGATGCTTCCCCAGAGTCTTCAGTCTCTTCTCCTTGCCTTCTTTCTGCCGCTCTTTTTCTAGGCTTTTGTTGCCTGGGCAGTTCAAGACGAAGTGCCCTGGTGCCCCACATCTCAAGCATAGACCCAGGTGCATGCGATACTCATGGTCACTCCCGGCCATGGAGCCTCAGCCCCGGGGTGCCTTTGGGCTTCCCGAGGCCCTCCTGGTACTCTTGTGCTGGTACAGCCGCATGAGGTTGCACCTGTTCTCGGCTTCACAGGCCACCTGGATCCAGCTGCTCAATGTCAGGGGGCTGTCTCGAGCTAAAGCTTTCTTGAGGATCGTGGTGTTGAGGCCCGCTCAGTAAAATTCAATGAGGACTTCTGCTGGCCACCCTTATAGCCTGGCCGCATAAGTCTTGAACTTGTCCAAGTAGTCCTGCACCAACCTGCTCCCTTTCTGCAACCCACATAGGAGGGTCCAGGCCTTCTCCAACTCCAGCAGGTCTTCATATTGCTGCCAGAGAGCTTGCATGAAGGCATCTATGTTGCAGAGTACAGGGGCTCTGACATTATACAGCCCCACAAACCAGTCAGCTGCCCTTTCTCACAGCCTTGAGCCCACATAATCGACTTGGTGGTCATTGGAGGCAAAGATGTGCCCCTACGCTCTCAGGGACTTCTGCACCTGGATCACAAAGAACACCAGCTTCTCTGGGCTGCCATTGAAAGTTGCTTCCACGGTATCATGGGGCTGCTCATGATCCTGCCTGGGCGAAGGCAGGGGTACAGCTGGGCAGCCAGGCAGCTGTTGGTCAGGGGGTTCCTCAACCTGTTCCTCCTTGGGAACCTCTACCTCACCCTGCATCAGCTCTTTAACCATCCGAGGTGGGTTCTCTACAAGGAATTTCAGACTGTCTTTGATCTCTTCCATCTCTCACTTGAGCTTAGCTCACATCTGATTGATGTGTGATGCCTCCCCCAGTGTGTCAGCGACCAGGAGGCATTCAGGGTCATCTTGGAAGATGCAGGATGCTTGCCTCCCTTCTCACTCCAGGTAGGTCATCAGGCCCCAGAATCCAGGAGTGCTTAGAAGCCAGGCTGGGCCATCCCATCAGTTCATCTCAGCTTTCTTTGGTCTGGCACCTTCTTTCCAATAAACTGTGTGTTTCTTTGGTTTGGGCTCGACTTGTTTATCTTCTTTCTTGTCAGGTAGGGTAAACAGGAGATCTGTTCCGGTCCCAGTGTCTTCACCTTCTCCATCTATCACACTTGTGGGGCAGTGGTCGAAGAGAGAGGAGAACTGACACCTTGTCAGACTCCCGGGCAAGTTATTCTCAACAACACTCTCTTTGGTAGTGATATCTTTATTGAGTTATAAGCACGTTCCAGGTCTGTGTCAGTTCTAAAGGTTTTGGTGGGTACAATCATAGATATAGGTAATTCAAATGTAACCCCTCCTAAGGCCCACTTATATGTTACATACACTCTGCCTAGCACCCTTTCACCTGGGAAATATACAATCCCATTATCCACAAACAAGCTGGCACCAAAAGTCTCAAGGGAATGAAAGGAAGGCTTCTTTGGAAGATTTATGCTTCTAAGATACTGCAGTCACAGATTGCACACTCACCCCCCCAGGAATTCCCCTCCTCTAGCTTCTATGGCAAACTGAGCAGAGTGAGGTTTGACACCACCTCTGTTATACTTGACCTGTAATGTTGCTTATCCTATTTCACTAAAAAAACCCCAAAGTAGACTGCAATAATTTCTCCCATTGCCAAGTGCCTGTATGTTTTCTAAGGGTCAGTGCAGGGTGACAGTCCAAGACCAGATCGACTAATATAGTGGACTGGGGTGGGTAGACCTATTCTCTGGAGGCCAGGTCTACCAATATAGTGGAAAGGGGTGAGTAGACCTGTTCACTGGAGGCCAGGTCTACCAATATTGTGGAAAGGGGTGGGTAGACCTGTTCTCCTGAGGCCTGGTGTACCCCTATAGAGGACATATTGTGTAATGAAATTTGACTTGATTCTGTTTTCTCTTATAATGTTTAAATTATTCTTAAACTATAGTTTAGATATAGTTGAAAAGAACATCCTGAGATTTTTACAAAGTTATGGAAATAATCTTCTTAAAAATAATTTAGACAATAGTCAAATGTAGGCTTGCTTACAACTTTAATGCTACTAGCTTTTCCTGCTCACTGTAGAATTTCTGCACACAACACTGTGAAGCTTAGAGAAGAAGAAGAAGAAGAGAAGAAGAAGAGATTGGATTTATACTGCGCCCTTCACTGCCCAAAGGCGTCTTGGAGTGGCTTACAAACTCCTTTCCCTTCCCCCCCACAACAGACACCCTGTGAGGTAGGTGGGGCTGAGAGAACTTCTGACAGAAACTGTCCTTGAGAGAACAGCTGTGCCAGAGCTTGTGACTGTCCCAAGGTCACATCAGCAGGTGCAAGTGGAGGAGTGGGGAATCAAACCTGGTTCTCCCAGATAAGAGTCCGTGCACTCAACCACTACACCAAACTGGCTCTTTGGAGGGAACACTGGACTGGCCATGGATTGGGGATGGGGTGTCAGGATCCTGGTTAAAGCAGTTCTCAACTCCAGTCACTTTGATAGATACCATACTGGACATGAGGTATTGTTAGGAATGAAGTTGAATGTGCAAGGTTTACAAATATAGTGTGTTCAAGTAAAGGCACTAAAGATCAGGACCCAATCACCCCACAGTATTTGCCCACCAGAATTAACAGTCAACTGCCCCCCCCAACTAAGCACATTGATGTCTGTAACGAAGTTTTGAACATAGGGAAAATCCCAAACTCATGGACTGAATCCACCATTATTGTATTACCTAAACCTGTTAGAGACGCTTTAGACCCAAAATCCTACTGTCCCATAACATTAATCAATCAAGATGCTAAAATCTTCACAGCCTTGCTTGCAGCCAGTTTGGGGGAAATCATAATACAGTACATGAATAGAGATCAAACTGGATTCATTCCAACCCGTGACATAATGGAAAACATTTGTAAAACTCTTAATGTGATACACTATTGCTGTCAAAAACAGTTGCCTTCAATAATTCTTTCTTTAGATATAGAAAAGGCATTTGATTCCTTAGAATCTAATTATCTTCATCAGCTATTGGAACATATGGAATTTGGAGATGGCTTCCGCCACATAATCCGATCCCTTTACTCTGATCCTAAGACTAACATAAAAATAAATAATTCTCACTCAGAAACCTTTGCACCGCAATGTGGCACCTTGCAGTTCTCCCAGATTAAAGTCAGTGCACTTAACCACTACACCAAACTGGCTCTTGCTGTCCTGGGATGACCATCATGGGTGAGCTTCAGAGTTCCAGCAACCTCTGGCTTTTGAATCTTATTCAGGTAGGTTGGTCCCAAAGACTGATAGATGCTAGAATACCCTTGGGGGTTTCATGCTTTGTACTGTTGACAATACTGTCACCTTTGGAATGGGGGAATCAGATGCAAGGGGAAAGCTAACCATCTGCCAGAAGACAGTGGGCTCCAGAGATGATGTTCTACCTCCCTTTGAAGAATGCCATCTCTGGGGAAGACCAGCCTGGCCCCAACCATCAGCCAGAGAAGAAGCAGCTGCAGGGAACTTGATTGTTCACACCCAGGGCTCTGTTTGTAGCAGGAACTCCTTTGCATATTAGGTGACACACCCCTAATGTAGCCAATCCTCCAAGGGCTTACAGTAGCCCCTGTAAGAAGAACTCTGTAAGCTCTTGGACTATTGGCTACATTGGGGTGTGTGGCCTAGTATGCAAAGGAGTTCCTGCTAGAAAAAAGAGCCCTATAATCACACCAAAACCCAGAACGAACACTCACCTAGCCTGCCAGTTGGCCTCTGTTGTTTGGGAACTGCCTTGTGGATCATATGATTGACAGGTGGGACATATATCTTTAAAACAAGGGCAGATAAAGACAGCTACAATATTGAGAGAAGCTGCCAGTCTTTCTCCAGGATGCATACACCTGGCAGCAATTTCAGTGTAGCTTTCCAAAGATTGCTTGGAAAGACCAAGCCAGTTCAAAACTGAACTTTGGGAAGTCTGCCCTTCACAGTGGCTTAGAGTTTAAGAAACTGAACTGCAGACCAGAAGGCCTGTAGCTTGGCAGTTCCAGACCCTAGTGCCATGTGACAGAGTGAGCTCCCGTCTCTGGCCCCAGCTCCTGCCAACAAAGTAATTTGAAAGCGAGTGTGCCTGACACGTTATGCACAACAGACAGACAGTACAAGACAGATGGACTTCCCATTTCCAAGACTGGAGTGCACACTTAGTCCAGTGTCGTTCTCTGAGCCACGTCCCTGGTTTCCTGGGCCCTCAGCCCAGGTTTCCTGGTTTGCACCTGCCAACGGAGAGCAAAGGAGGGATAGATGAAAAATTCAACCCTAGAAGAAATGTCTGCATTTCTGAGCAATGGCCTTGCTATGAATCCAGGCTATGGAACAAATTTACTGATAGCATAATTCTTGTTAATTAATAGGTGTTTCCACCTTATTCTTGCAAGCAGTGTGGGGGCTCTTTTAAAATGGTACACCCAGAAGATAGCACGCAGAAGATAGCACCCAGACAGGCCCAAATTAATATTGGGGAGTGAGATAGGATAACTCTGTTATATCTGATTTTGTCAGAAAATTGAGTCCTCGGCATGAGATGTACTTTTTTTACAGAGCAAATCTGCTGTCAAACACTGAAGGGATTTCCCTGAAGATTCTTATATTAGCAAACCCCTTGTGGATTCTTCATTGAAACCACCAAGAGCTTCCTAAGCATACTCGAAAGGGGAGCTCCCAGCCATGTTGCCCACTAATCTCTTAATGAACAAACGTATGTGCATCCCCCAAATACACACATGAAGACAGTAACAGAGGAGCTATTCTAGGGTGGGAATGGGAAGATAGGAAATTCCTCCAGAGGCAGCGATAAAGGGGGAGCTACTTGGTACATACCCTGCAGGTGGTGATGGGTGGGTCAGATTTCCTGTTTTCTGACCATCTGGATAAAAAGCTCAGTTTTAAAACTACAGAGAAAATATGAGGAGGTGGTGATACGGGAGGGGAGAAAAGGATTTTTATTTCCCAACCCCTCAAGGGTGCATGATTTCTGTTTCCTGTTGTTGCTCCAGAAGAATGCTTTGGTGTTATTGTATTACGATCACTTCTTCCATGCTTCTCAGCTCACCATATTCAACAGCTGGTGCACAGTGGGGTGGACACACTTTGATCAAGGTGGATTGCTGGGGGAACATTCCACAAGAGCTTAGTGGCTTACTGTACAATTCAACTGTACAATTCAACCTAAAATCTCTGGCCAAGGGCATGTCAGGAATCATTTTCAGTAGCTGTTTATATGACTTTTGAAGGTCCAGATTCCAATCATGATTGAGCACATCCTGAAATATTTTTCAAAAGTGGTAGATGCCAAGTTGCGATCTGGAGCTGGGATGCTGAGGATTCCAAGACAAATGCTATTGGCCGGTGAGCAACATGTTGACCAGCTGTCAGGATCCTGGTTAAATCAACACCAGTCAGTTATAGAAAGCTAACTTTATGGAGACAGTTGATAGATACCTTCCTGGACACATCTATTAGTAGGACTAAAGGTGAATGTGCAAAGGTTGCAGATATAGTGCATTCAAACAGAAGCAATAAAGATCATGACCCAATCACCCCCCGGTATTTACCCGCCAGAACTAACAGTCAACTACCCTCCCATAGACACGTAGCCTCTATATAACAAGGAAACAGAATAACAGATATTTGGGAAGCTGGGATATTTGGCTCCACTAAGGTGGCAAGCCCTGGGTACGTCAAAGGGAGGGGGGCCTCCTCCCTCAATGGCAGGTGAGCTGTAAGATTCACAGAGAGTCTGACAACAGCTTTTCACCAGTACAGTAGCCACTTTTGCTGCAGGGCGATGGCCAGGTTGTGCTGATAATAAGTAACACAATTCTATTGCAGCATACAACTGCTTTTCCACATGCTGGCTGCAGTCACGCTAGAGGCTTGGCATGATCTGGCTGTGCCTCTATTTGCAGTGGTTTAAATAGTTCTGAAAGTTTTGATCAGACATCCCACCCTGAATTGGCTTCACTGTGCCCCATGGTCCATTGTTCAGATTGTTGCGGTATTCTCTCTTTTTTTGTCTTTCACCCGTGCACATAAGTGTGTATCTGAAGCTCCAGCTCTTTTTTGAAAGCTCCACAATCTCTCTGCCAAGTACTCCAGCCCCTCTCAGCCTCCTTCCCTTGGCCTCCTTTCCATGGAATACATAGGGAGAGTGCAGATTTACATGAGAGTAGTCCCATTGATGTCAGTGCATTTATCCTTGTGTCAATCATCAGATGCTCTCAGACTCTGACACTGAAACAGGAGACAGGGGCTGGGGGGAGGATTTGTCACTTGGAAACAACTCTCCTGGGGACTCCCAATCCAGAATGACTACATGGCTACAGTGACTAACAACACCAGGGGCAATTGTGTGCTTACGCACACATCACTACCAGATTTTTTTAAAAAGCCAAAGGAGGTGGAAATGGAAGGCTTGACTTTGCAACAGGGAGGTTCAGATGTCAGGATATTACAGACAGGATCCCAAAACTCATCACTTCTACAGACCATTACCCATTTATGATGGTCCATGTGGGAACCAATGACATGGCTGTGAACAACATCAAAAACATTAAGGCTGACTATAAAGCTCTTGGGAGGAAGCTGAAGAGAATGGGAGCACAGGTGGTATTCTCTTCAATCCTTCTTGTCATAGGAAGGGGAATATGATGGGAACAGATGGTAATGAAGGTGAACCACTGGCTGTGTTGCTGGTGCCAGCAGGAGTGATTTGGATTCTGGGATCATGTGCTAGGTTTTCTGGACCACAACCTACAAACACATGATGGACTTCACCTGTCAAGGTAGGGAAGAACTTGTTTGGCAGAAACCTGGAGAGATTAATCAAGAGTGCTTTAAACTGACACCACAAGGGGAAGGAGATAACTAATATAGGGATTTAAATGAAGGATAGCAAAAAACAGGTCAAGTGGAGCCAAAGGAGCAAAGCTTCAGGTGTTTATGTACCAATGCTCAAAGCATGGGCAATAAGAAGGAAGCGCTTGAGCTTCTAATGCAGACAGAGGGATGTGATTTAGTAGGCATTACAGAGACTTGGTGGGATGATTCCCAGGACTGGAATGTAATGGTCGATGGATACGAGTTGTTCAAGGAGAACCAAAAGGGTTGAAGAGGAGGCGGAGTAGTGCTGTATGTGAGGAGAGGTTTTGTTTGTCAGGATATACTGTAGGACACGGGTGATAGCTCAGTGGAAATTATCTGGGTGAGAATAAGGGAAGGGAGGGCAAATACTATTGTGGTTGGAGTCTGCTACAGACCTCCTGACCAAAATGAAGAGGTACACTGTGATCCCTCTAAGCTGTAGAGTCTTGTGAGCAAAAATTCAACTTTGTGAGTTACTGGCAGTAAAGTTGTGAGTAATCAATTTGGCTACTGCATAAATTAGTTTGCTCTGGAGCCATTCTTCCTGAGATAAGACAGAAATGTGTGAGCCTGAGGCTAAAAAAGCTAGCTCACACTAACTCATATAAGAGGGAATACTGGATGCTGCCCTCCTTGAACAGCTTGACAGGGTATCCAATCAATATAATTTGGTAGTTCCCCGATCTGTTCTTGGAGACAAACTTTGCAAAATGTCTACAGTCATGCAACTTCCTGACCTCTCTAAACAACAACTTCCTTTATCAAATGGTGGAGGAAGCTACGAGAGGCTCAGCCATACTCAACTTAATATTGACCAACAGGCAAGAAATGGTAGATGGATTGAAGGTGGAAGGGACCTTAGGGGGAAGTGACCCTGTTCTGGGGGGACCACGGGAGTTCACGGCCACACAAATATGTTAGATTTCAGTAAGGCAGACGTTAATAAACTCAGAGGTATGATGAGAAACATTCCATGGGCAAGACTATGGGAAGGTAAAGGAGCAAGTGAAGGGTGGGGGCTCTCCTAAAACAAGAACTCTTGCAAGTTCAAGCCATCGCTATTCCAACAAGAAGGAAACATGGTAAGAGATCCAAGAAACCAACGTGGATGAAGAGACAACTGTGTGATGTGCTAAGGGAGAAAAAGGAAATGTTCACAAAATGGAGGCAAGGACATACCTCTGAAGAAGAGTATCTGTGGGTTGCTAGGCACTGTAGGTCAGCCATCAGAGAGGCCAAAGCCCACAGTGAGCTAAAGCTGGCCAGGGAGGCTCGCTATAACAAGAAACTCTTCATCAGATATGTGAGGAGCAAAGGCAAGAGAAAAGAGGCGATGGGCCCACTGTTGGGTGAAAATGGAGAAACTCTGACAGAGAGAAAGCAGAAAGGCTCAATGTCTATTTTCCCTCAGTTTTTTTCCCCCTAAAGAAGAGAATAGGCTGATCTAGAGATGGAAGTAGACAAGGCACAGCATCTGGTCTGTTAGTTGACATGGGCAGAGGGGTAGCTGAGAAGCACCTGGCTGCATTGAATGAGTATAAATCCCCCAGGCCAGGCAAGAAAGTGTGTACCCAAGAGTTCTGAAAGAACTTTCTAGAGAGCTCCATCATCTTCCAGACCTCTTGGAGGAGGGGAGATGTGCCACATGATTGGGGGAGGGCAGATGTTATCCCAATTTTCAAAAAAGGGAGGAGGGATGACCCAGGAAACTACAGGTCAGTCAGTCTGACCTCTGTCCCAGGGAAGATAATGGAGCAGATTTTAAAGGGATTGATCTGCAAGCATCTAAAGGACAACTTAGTGGTCCAGGGAAGTCAGCACGGATTTGACCCCAACAGGTCCTCCCACACCAACCTCATTTCCTTCTTTGATGAAGTGAAGAGCTTACAGATCAAAGGAATGTCGTTGAAGCTGTTTATGTAGATTTCAGTAAAGCTTTTGTCAAGGTTCCCTATGATGTTCTGATGGGTAAACGAAAGGACTGTGGATTGGACTGTAGGATAGTTAGGTGGATAGGGAACTGGTTGGAGAACTGCACCCAGAGAGTAGTTGTCAGTGGCATTTCATCTGAATGGAGAGAGGTGTCCCGTGGGGTGCCACAGGGCTCGGTTCTGGGCCCAGTACTTTTCAATATTTTTATAAATGGGCTTCTCATTAAATTTACAGATGACACTAAATTGGGAGGAGCAGCGAACTCACCAGAAGATACAGATAGAATTCAACAAGATCTGAACATGCTGAAAAAATAGGCAGATGTGAAAAAGATGCAATTTAACAAGGATAAGTGCTGAGTTCTACATCTGGATTAAAAAAAATGAGGAACACGCATACTGGATGGGGGATACACTTCTGGGTAGCACTGTGTGTGAACAAGTTCTTTGGGTATGGGTAGACCAAAAGTTAAATATGAGCAGCCAGTGTGATGTGGCAACAAAAAAAGGTTAATGTGATCTTGGGGTGTATCAACAGAGGCATCACATCCAAATTGCAAGATGTCATAGTCCCGCCGTACACTGCGGTCAGGCCACACCTTGAACCTTGTGTGCAGTTCTGGAGGCCTCACTTCAAAAAGGATGTGGACAGAATGGAGCGGGTGCAGAGTGTCAAGTCCTGGATGCAATCACTCCCATAACACACTTGTAGCAGCAATATTTTGAGAGGTAGAGAGATTCCAAGCATAGACATTCTGTGTCAGAACTGGCATCCAGAAGCCAGTTCTGACCCTATACTACAAGCAGGACATCCCCTCTCCCCCAATACCGTAGGCAATTGTTTGCACAGAATACAATGGGCTTGCTTTGAGAATAAATCTATCACCACCACCCAAACAACAGTCCTCCCTTTACTGGGTGGTAGATTGGTTATGAAGTCCATGGAGATGACAGATCATATGGCCTCTCCCGAGTTTCCAGAGGTTGTAACAGCCTGGGGGGGTTCCCCCCCTTCTTTTCCCCATTAAGCACACTTGGCATGAGGCCATGTTAAGTATGACACTTAACATGATTTCAGAAAGTGATTCAGCTTTATTCAGCAACAGCTCAAGTCAACCAGAACAGCAAACAACAGATCTAACAGAGGACAAACCAACAGTGGAGCTTTGCTCCTTTTAAACATTCCCGGGCTAATGGAGCCACGTCTATTTACAGAAAGTAACCAATGCGATTACTCGGATAACAACCAATAAGGTTTGTTCCCCCCAAGAGTTTGTGATTCGTCCGGATTGGGTGGCGATTCCTAGACAACCAGTCAGAAGTGCGGGATTTCAATCCTTGTCTAGGAATGAAGCTTAACATAGATTCTTAATGGGTGCATTACACTTTTACAGAATACATTACAGGCCACCTACTGAGAAATGTCGGCACGCATGCGCAACCACCAGAATTGTCTCTGTACCAAATGCAAAGTCTTTAGATATCCATAATGACCTGCCAGTTTATTGTCAAGAGGAGGGCAGGGAGCACTTCCAGTTGGCAGCAGAGGATAGTACTGACAATCATGGGTTTAAATTAATGGCAGGAAGGTACCAGCTGGATCTTAGGAAAAACTTTGTTACAGTCAGAGTTGTGCCACAGTGGAATCAGCTGCCTGGGGAGGTGGTGAGCTCCCCCTCACTAGCAGGCTGTAAGCAGCGGCTGGGCAAACCCTTGTCAGGGATGCTCTGAGTCTGGGCTGATCCTGCATTGAGCAAGGGGGTTGGGCTAGATGCCCTTCATGGCCCTTTCCAACTCTGTGATTCTATGATCCTATGAAATGCAGGATGGATGTACTGGCATCCCTTAATATCAGACTTATTCCACTTCCAAAGTGGGGCAACATGGGGTGGTCCAATCATGCTCTTTAAATTTGTGAAGGTAGCACTACTATATCATGGCAAAGTGTAAAGCAGATCTTCTTAGTCACTAGAGATGGTTATTGCTGGGTCATTAATTTGATCCAATTGCATTATTAAGCATGGAATCACTTGCAGTTCATTCCCTGATTGTGTCTGTGCAGTCAGATGCATCATTTCAGCGACTGACATCATCATCTAGATTGCTGTATGTACTTTTGGCACCTGCGCAGTCATTGGCATCTGTTCAAGAGTTGATTGTAAGGGTAACTAGTTTCATGGTCGCACACTGAGGCTCTACAGAGATGTGTATGTATTGTTTACTGAATCAATTTCTGCCCCGTCTGTCTCCCCAATCGGGATCCTAAGTGGCTTACAATATTCTCCCCTCCTCCATTTTATTTTCACAACAGCCCTGTGATGTAGGTGAGGCTGAGAGGGTGTGACTGGCCCAAGGTCACCCAGCAAGCTTCCAGGGCACAAGTGGGGATTCAGACCCATGGATTCCAGATCCTAGTCTAACACTCTTAACCACTATACTGTGCTGGCTCTCATTAAAAAAAATCTCTCTCTTTTTTCCTTTTAACAATGTGCATTTAACTGTTGGATGTGCAGTGGTGGCAGATGACTGGCAGCTCTACGAAACTACCCTGCATTTCAGCAACAGACATACCCAAACCATTTGGATGCAAGCATCCTGTCCAGTAGCTGGCTCGCTGATTGCAGCTGGTGAGTGGGATGCAAAGTGAACTGGCGGATGATTGCGCATACCTGGTCTTGCGATTGTTGTCAAAAGTAAAGCTGAAGCAAGTTCTCAATTTCTCTTGCTTACAAAAAAAATTCCAGCATATATTTGCTTCATTTAAGCCTCCTGCTTTTCTTCCCATTGGGGACCCGAGGAGGCTCACAATGTCCCCCTCACCTTCGTTTTATCCTGTGGGGCGGGTGAGGGCTGAGTGGGTGAGACGGGCCCCCGGCCCCCCAGCAAAGCTTCCATGGCACTGGGGGGGGTGTGAATCTTCTCAGAATATTTAGCAGAGAATGTAGACAGCCACACATGTGTATTAGCTTTAGAAAAAGACTTTATTAGGTAAAGGAGAAAAAGGGTTACATTTGGAAGTAAAATAACAAACATCCTGTCTAACTAGCTCTAAACTCCATGTTGACTGTCTGGATGCCAAACCTCACAGGTAGATAAAGTTTCCCAACAGTCTCTCCACTTCTTGCGTATGTGCCAAACTGTAAGCAGCACCCTGATAAAACTTGATCACCCAACAGACATTCTGCAACTCACTTCATTAGGAATATTGTCACCTTCTCTCTAGTGGGAACTACATGTGTATGACCTAATTGGCCCTCAGCTAAATAGCTAACATCAGCATGCATACAGAAACATATTGAATCTTTCATGACTAAAGGATGAACTTGCAAACTCCAGCAAACCTCAGTTTCCCAAATCCTCATCTGACACTCCAACCACTACACCCCAATCATAAATACTGCTTGTATAGGTCACTCACCATAACTAACATCACCAAGTAATAAATTTATTTTAAAAACATTTAATGAAATTTGTATTATGAAAGCTTAACCCAACTTTTAAAAAATGCAGATGCATGTTGAATGTCATTTCAACATTATTCAAATGCATATTTCTCCATGCTACAATAATGCTAGATAAATTAATCCCTAAAAATAAGCAAAACGGGAACACTTATATATACACATTATAAGGGATGCTGCAATATGAGCCACGTTACAATACTGAACTGTTTGATGACTCCACAGCAAAGCTGAGGGGGAAAAAGGTAAACATGGGTTTGTGGTATCTGTCATTTTTTAAAACAAGTTGGATCCCTTAAAATGGAAAGTGAACCCACAAAATCAGTATTAAGTAACTAACAAAACTTATTTGAGCGTAAATTTCTCTGAGTTAGAGTTCTCTTTATTAGATATAGACTGCACACATCCATTACGCAAAACTTCAGGTATCAGGAAGGTGTGCAGGAAGGGAGGGGAGATTTGTTAAACAAATTCAAATTGCCCTCCCACTCAGGGCGGGTGGAGGTGGCATTAACCTACCCGACAGATTCTAATTTGGGAATTCTGCACTGGATTCTTCCTCTGACATTCCTTAGACAAGGATCAGCAACTTTTGTATCCGCAATCTGGAAGATTGAAATGTTCTCCCACAGATTCCTAAATATTGTCATTTTTTAATGCCAGATTTGTCTCCATTTGCTCTTTCTTGTAGGAACTGAGCTGTTTGTCCGATGCTGTGTGTTAGAAGGGCACAGTTGGCACATGAATGCACATATGACTTTGGCGGATAAACAAGTGGTGTAACGGAGGTTATTAGGAGCTGTGATTGTGTTGCTTAAGTGTGCATAAGGAGAAACTTGGCATCTAGTTTTGCTGTCCTCTCTAGTACTTGAATTTGTGTCTCTGTTAGGTGCAAAGTTGTGCTGAGTCAGGGGCTCCCTGTCTGGAAGAAACGTGCCCTGCTCTTGGTCATTCAAAGCAAGCATCTGATGCTACGGGTGCAAAGGGGGGGTCAACTGAAAACAGTCCTGTGCTTAAAAAAAGGATCGCAGTTTTGGGGGAGACGTACCTCTTCTCTGGGAACTGGAAAGATTTAGTCAGGTTTGTTATTTGTTCCTTATTATCAAGGCATGACCTGGCCTAGCCAGCTCCATTTCATTGTTTTGCTTTTCAGGTTGTCTTGGATCTACTTTTTATTGCTGTTAATTTACCTTTTTGAGTTTTAAACTGTGTAGTATTTTATAGCTCTAAGTTTTCACATATATCACTTTGGACACTATTCTTGGTGAGGAGATCCATAAATACTTTAAATTCTTAATATACAATCATAAAGCTGCTCAGCATGGGACTTGAGGTCAGTTTTAATAACAGAAAAGCAAGGTAATCAGATCTGAAGCAAGGAGGTTCAATTCACTTAAGGCTACCTGGTGCCAGTGGAGTCCAGGTGCTGAAGTTCTCTGCCGGCCCACAGATGATGCCCCTTGTAAGCGTGGGCCCTGCCCAGACAATGATTGTAGGGGGGCCCCCCCTCTGCAGCCAGCCAGCCAGTGGGCAGGCTCTCCGCCACAGCCCTCTTGGGATTCAGGATTTCCTCCAAACTGTCATGCATGGATGCAGCCAAAACATACAGCGTCGCATGTGCATGCTGCCAGAACTCAAAACATAGCGTAGGCAGGAGGTTGCCATAGCTCTGGTTTGAACTGATTTCTCTCAAGAAATCTTTGAACTTTGTTGCCATTTTTCAACTTCTGAAACTGCTGTTAGCTGAAATGCTTATCTACGCATTGATCGGTCTAAACTTATATTGAGTTCTGGTCTATGTATACAGAGAAAGTGGTTTCGCCCAGAGACCCAGTTTCCCAAAAGAGAACGCTTGACAAGGTTTCTTTAGTAAAATCAAATATTCTCTTTACTGAATAATATCTTTGTTTCACAGGCAAACAATACAGATGCATACACACATACACACAAGTTCCTTTAGATACAGTAGTAATGGAAAACCATATGGGGTTTTAAACTAAAGGTATTTAGGAAAGGAATACATGTAATACTTATCTGTTTCCTGAAGCTCAACCTTCTCAGTGAAGAATACAAGAATTGTTTCTAACTAAGGTTACTTTTACTGCACACAGTTGGAACCTGCCAACACATGTGAGGAATAAATGATTTGCTAGCTAGGTAGGTGTACACCAAGTCTAGGCGCGGAGGATGCACACTAATAAAAGGTGAACCCTATTTTTATCAGCTATCTTGGGGGCTGGCTTTGGGGTCTTCCAGTCCGTCCCATCCCTATACCATTGGCTATAGGATGTGGGGTACCCTCCTACTAAGGTGGGGCAATATTGAAAATCTACACCTTTACTACAGAGAACATTTGGTCCAAGGTGCAAAGATGGGTTGTCATGGAAACCTTAAGAATGCAGATGACTCTGGCTTGGTCCAAGTCACAAACAGGAAACAGTCTTAACACATGCAAAGTACCAAGCATCCTGTGGGTTACGTGTGGAATTCAGCTTCCTCAATGGTAGACAGGTTGTTGTTTCTAACATCCTTCTAGCAGACCATAATGGAGATGCTTTTCTTGTTCCCAGTGCCTGATGGGTAGATGTATGCATATGTGTGTGTCTGTGACTTCATTAGCATGAAAGTGCAAACTGCAAGCAGCTTCCTAGTGCAGGTGGTCACATCAAACAAAGCACACAGTTCTCCCAGACCAAAGACACTTGCAAGCACCATTCAGGTGTGTGTGCAGGTCAGAAAATAACAAATAAAAGCATTTTCAAAGTACATCTCCTAACACTGCTGAGGCCAAATCAGATGAAAATTATGAAGCCCCTGGCCAGTGATTTTTTACAACCTGCCCCATATCAGTTAAACATTCAAGAGGCTTCCTATTATTCAGAGAGACAGAGAACTGAAGAGCATTTCATTGCAGCCAGCAAAAATAAGGATAAATATTAACAAGCTTCCTTTATGCAACTCTAAAAATATCTCAGAGCGTGGAACAAGCTGCACTCTGGGAGTCTGCTGAAATCACCTTCCCTGGAGTGGCACAAGGGCACCAGCGGCCCCCTGTCTGCCTGAAGGGCTTTGCAAAGTCCCTGCTGCTGCGAGGCAGAGGGGACAGTCATCCTGGAGAAACCCTTTCTAAAATAACAATCCAAATAATATTCCAAGAGAACTGAGCAGCTTTTCTTTTTGAATACATACATAATACACAAACATTTCTAATAATATTCTAAGAAAGGTGATGCTGCATGTAATTCAGCCTCTCGCAGCAGTCTTCTTTTGCACAGCAGCACTGCAGACTGATGCATCATTTGTTGCAAAGCAGCAGTTGTTGAACTTCTTATCCGCAACGGACGGTCATACTCCAATTTAGTAAAAAGCCCAGCAGCACCTTTAAGACTAACACACTTTAGTGTAGCATAAGCTTTCGGAAACACAGCTCTCTTCATCAGATTTGTGTACCAAGGGCTTTCTAAATGTTAGCCACAGAGTTCCTAAAAGCTGCAGAGCATCCGGGTGGGTGGATGTGTCAAGGTTGCAATGTCAGTTGGTTCAGCGGGGTGGCCAGGCCCAAGTCTGGCTCCATTTGAAGAATGAAAAGAAAGGGGGGAGGGACTTAAACCAAAAGAATTGAATTGAGAACAAAAAAGGTTAGTTCTGAACCAATATAGGGCCAATTACTAAAAACTAGGTGTATAACCATTTTTTCAAATGGTTAAAATAGGGTCGCCAGGTCCCCTCATCACTCTGCTGGGGGGATTTGGGGGGCATTCTGTGGGTGGGCAGGGATGGTCCCAAGCCCCACTCCCAAACCCCATGTCAGGCTCCCTATGTATTTTACAGCTTGCCTGCCAGTAAGAGAGGAGGTTCCTCTCTCTTTTATGTGCCAGAGGCTTGTCACTTTAGTGGGGTCAAATGCCCTGACTTATTCTGCTTTTCTTGCTATGTAGAGGCTATGTGTCTGAGGGGGGGAGGTAGGCAATTGTTAGTTTGGTGGGAGGGATGCTCTGGGAGGGGTATGTGCTTAGTGGGGGGGGGCAGTTGACAATTCTGGTGGGCAAATACTGTGGGGTGATTGGATCCTGATCTTTAGTGCCTTTACTTGAACACACTATATCTGTAACCTTCGCGCATTCAACTTCAGTCCTAACAATGGCTCGTGTCCAGTATAGTATCTATCTAAGTCTCAATAAAGTTAGCTTTCTTCGAAGTGACTGGTGTTGAGAACTGATTTAACCAGGATCCTGACAAATTGTTAGGACTCCCCTTTTCCCTTCTCAACCTCCTGCACCACAACTGTGATGAGTGGAGAGGACAGGGAAGTTCCTACAACTTCGGCAGATGGTGTGGTGCTTCAGCAAGGAACCATGGCAGCAACAGGGGTCAAAAGAAGTGGAAAGTGGGGTGCAGGCCCGAGACTCCTGGGCACAGCTCTCTACTTGGGCTGAGCCCACATGGGTGGTGACTCCGGACCCAAGGTTCAAGAGATTTGCATACAATGGCACCCAAGGCACTACAGACACTCATCCCAGGAGGACCCGGAGCACATCCATGCTATGGAGGGCACTGAAGTTGAGTGTCTCCACAGAGAGTTCAGAGACAAGGCTGAAGAGATCAGGTGAGAGGTGCAAAACATGATGCTACCGGGCATCATTATAGATGTCATCCAGCAAGAGTTCCGGAATGATGAACGGACCCAGGATGGAGCTAGGAGGGTGCCACCAGCCCCTCCACAGGTATCCCCACCTCCTCCCCAGAACCCCTGATCATCCCTACTGGCCCAGCCAGGCCAATCATGCCACTTGCAACCCTGGTGGCTCCAGAGTGGCTGTGAGATGCCCTGGAAGCTACTTTCGATGGCACCCCAGAGAAGCTGGCATTTTTCGTGCTGCTGGTGCACAAGTTCTTATGTGATTCAGGCCCCACTTTCACCAAAGACAAGCACTGTGTGGATTTTATTGGGTCATGCCTCCAAGACCGTGTAGCTGACTGGTTCATGGGTCTTCACAACGTCTGGGGCCCAGAACTCCAAGATGTGAACACCTTCATGTGGGCACTCTACTGCCAATACGAGGACCCCCTGGAGCTGGAGAGAGTGTGCACCTGTCTGAGGGGCTTGCACCAGGGAGGGCACTCGGTACAGGAGTACTTGGGTGAGTTCAAAACACATGCTGCAAAGCTCCAGGGATGACCTGAAGAGGTCCTCATCAAGTTCTACTGGGCCGGGCTGAACCACTCCATTCTGGATTGGGCCCTGGCCCAGGGCAACCCATTAACACTGAATGGGTGGATACAGGTGGCCTGTGAGGCAGAAAACTGCTCCAACCTCTTGTGAATGTATGAGCTCCAAGTGGTGCAGTGGTGGCAGAATGATGGGGGACAAAGACCAAGGTGAGAGAGGCCATCAGAGACCAACGGATGCGACAGGGCCTGTGCCTAAGATGTGGAGCTTTGGGGCACTTTGTGGCTAGTTGCCCTCTCAACAAAAGCCCCAGAGATGGGAAGGTGAGCAAGCACAGGACCTCTGAGAGAAAACCCAAGCTGCAAGGTGCATGGATGAAGCAATCCAAAGCAAGTGGGACAGTGGGGAGAGTCTGACGGCACCTGTTCCAGCAGAGACGAGCTCAGCACACTGGTGGGAAAAGATTGGGGCCTGCTGTGAAAGGTGCATCCTGGCAAGTCCAAAAGTCCCAGTCACTGAGTTCGGTTAGAATCTCTCTCCCTTTGTTCTATGTGGCAGTGACTGTAATAAACCCCTAGCAGGGCACCCAGATACGGGTGAGAGCCCTGATTGACTCTGGGTGTACTGGAGACTTAATCAGCCCAGCATTAGTCACTGGGCGAGGGGTACCTGTCCAAGTATTGCCAGAACCTATAATTTTCACCCAGGTGGATTGGTCCCCAATGAAGGAGGCATGCAAATATCAAACTATGCCCGTGGTGTTGGGGATGGGGTCTCTTTGGGAGAAATGCTCATTCATTATTACCCTTGTCACAAAATTCTTGCTGGTGCTAGGCAACCTCTGGCTCTGAGATCATGACCCACATGTTCAATTGAGTGGCAGGGCCCTGCACTTCCCAGAGCCTCTATGTAAAGCTTATGGGTGAGGTCCTGAGCATGGGGGGATGCCAGCTCCCATTTCGGAGCATGTTTGCTTGGCACAGGGAGAGCCCGCTGTCATCCCTCCTGAGTACAAAGACTTGGCTAGAGTGTTTGAAGAAGAGGAGGCAGATGAGCTCCCACCACCGAAAGTCAGACTGTGCCATAGAAATTTTGCCAGGGCACAAAATGCCTGAAGAGAAGTTGTACGCAATAAGCCCAGCTGAGAAAGAGGAGCTATGCAGGTTTATTGATAAAAACCTTGCTTGGGGTTTCATCCACCCAGCCTCTTCTCCCCTTTGCTGCCCCCATCCTTTTTTGGAAGAAGAAGGATGGTGGGCTGCAGCTGTGCGCAGACTACCAGGGCTTAAACGCAATGTCTATGTCCAATGCCTACCCCCTCCCACTCATCAAAGACCTCCTGGCAGAAGCTTCCCAGGGTCGCATAACGTGTCAGGCACACTCGTCATGCCCTCTGGGATAGCTGCGAGCTATGTTTTCATAGCTTTCTACACTGACTCATATTGATCAAGATGATCAAGAGAGGAATGCCAGGATGTCAGGGGACTGTATGTGTGGGATCATGGTACTGGAGGACTCTTGAGGCTTTTCAGCTAGGAAAGCCACCTCCTTTCCCCCGCAGTGGCCAAATTAAAGAAGCATGCTTTTTCACTGGAAGTGAACTCCATTCCTCCTCTCTCCTTTAACACATTTGCTTGTATGAAAATCGCAAACTCAAAATGGAGAGATAGGCCATTTCTTTTTTTAGTCACTAATTTTATACACTATTCCTATTTTCCAAGTGGGTTTTTGTTGTTTATGTACATTTATGAAATCTGTCAAATATAAGGTTAACAACTCTGCTAGTCTAAAGGTAAAGGTTTCCTTTGCTCAAAAGCCAGTCAAATCCAACTCTAGGGGGCAGTGCTCATCTCTGTTTCCAAGTCGAAGAGCCAGCACTGTCCGAAGACTTCTCCGTAGTCATGTGTCCAGCATGACTAGATGCCAAGGTGCACGGAACACTGTTACCTTCCCACCAAAGTGGCACCTATTTATCTACTTGCAATTTCTTGCTTTCAAACTACTTTGTTGGCAGGAGCTGGGGCCAGAGACGGGAGCTCACTCCCTCACATGGCACTAGGGTCTGGAACTGCCAAGCTACAGGCCTTCTGGTCTGCAGTTCAGTGTCATAAACTCTAAGCCACTGTGAAAGGCAAACTTCCCAAAGTTCAGTTTTTAACTGGTTTGGTCCAAGAGCTTACAGAGTTCTTCTTACAGGGGCTACTGTAAGCTCTTGGAGGATTGGCTACATTAGGGGTGTGTCACCTAATATGCAAAGGAGTTCCTGCTACAAACAGAGCCCTGGGTGTGAACAACCAAGTTCCCTGCAGCTGCTTCTTCTCTGGCTGATGGTTGGGGCCAGGCTGGTCTTCCCCAAGAGATGGCATTCTTCAAAGGGAGGTGGAACATCAGCTCTGGAGCCCGCTGTCTTCTGGCAGATGGTTAGTTTTCCCCTTGCATCTGATTCCCCCATTCCAAAGGTGACAGTATTGTCAACAGTACAAAGCATGAAACCCCCAAGGGTATTCTAGCAATCTATCAGTCTTTGGGACCAACCTACCTGAATAAGATTCAAAAGCCAGAGGTTGCTGGAACTCTGAAGCTCACCCATGATGGTCATCCCAGGACAGCAAGAGCCAATTTGGTGTAGTGGTTAAGTGTGCGAACTCTAATCTGGGCGAACTGGGTTTGATTCCCCGCTCCTCCACTTGCAGCTGCTGGATGACCTTGGGCAAGCCATAGTTCAGTCAGAGCTGTCCTTGAAAGGGCAGTTCTCAAAAGAGCTCTCTCAGCCCCACCTACCTCACAGGGTGTCTGTTGTGGGGAGGGGAAGGGGAAGGAGTTTGTAAGCCACTCTGAATGAAGGGCGGGGTATAAATCCAATCTCTTCTTCTTGCAATGCGATAGCTGGGGGGGAGGGAAGGCCAGCAAGCCACGCAACAGAAAGCTCTGCCTCATCTTCCATACCAGCAACAGCTGCGTTATGCTGCACAGCTGCCTCAACACTATTATTATTACTATTACTTAAAGGTTTTCATGCAGCCTTTTCATGCTATCAGCATGTGTCCACAAGATGACAAAACATAAAACACATTAAAACACTGGAACAATTAAAAATGCAGTTAAAATTATAAAATAAATCAAAAACACATAAACAGCAATAGGAGGGCCAGTAACCACTATAGCATGTATACAAGTCAAAACAGAAACTCTTCACCTGCTGGCAAAAGACATTGAAAGAAGGAGACAGGCGAATCTTCCTGGGGTGGAGTTCTAAAGTTTTGGTGCCATGACTGAGAAGGCCCCTTTTTAAGGTTGCCACCTGTCTAGCTTCAGATGCACCATTAGAGGTAGAAGCTGGAGGGAAAGTGCCCATCTAGATTGGAAGGATAGTCAGAGAGGTGGCTTTGGGATGCTACAAAGGGCCCTGTCAGGAGTCCTAACTTAGTCAGCAAAACACCAGGCCTTGTGATGCAAACAAGGATAGTATTTATTATAAAGCTGCAAGAGAAAGGTTCACTGATGCAGGTACATTGTTCAGAATGACTTGGTTACAGAAAGCAAGCGGTTATACAGGGAAGGGGGTGAATGGGGACCCCCCCTTCTCCCAGTCAAAGAATACCATGCGATTGGGAATCGAAAGTTACTACGCTAATGAAGTTCCCAACGCCCCCATTATTCACAGCAAAGCTGCAGCTTTGAAAGCGATAGGAAAGCTCGCAGCTTGATTCCTCAAGGTCAGAATGTCCCGTCTGCAGGAGATAGGGGTAACCAGAGCCACATTCCATTCTCACACCCTAAGCGTAAATCAACAACTCCCCAGATTCCAACCTCCCGCCTGTCACGCCACTAAGGCGCCCAGAGCCAACCTCCCCTCCCCTCCATCCATCATGGCAGGGCTACCTGACATGCAGCCCCCTCGAAAATAAGCCTACCCCTTTGGTTTATGGGGGTACAACTTGTGGAACGCCCGGATAAGCCGGGGGGCCAGAACATTTTCCGCCCGCACCCACTCCCTCTGTTCCGGCCCAAAGTCAATCCATTCAACCAGATAAAACAAGCGATTGCGAGAGATCTTAGAGTCCAAGATTTGCGATACTTCGTAGTGAGGTTCCCCCCCCACCAGCAGCGGAGGTGGGGTCGGTCGTTGTGGTCTCCATTTGTTCTCCTCAGGCGCCTGGCGTAGAAGCCGTACATGGAAAACAGGATGAACAGACTTTAGGGATTTGGGCAAAGCAAGTTCAACAGTTACATTGTTAATCACTCTCACAATCTCAAAGGGACCGATAAATTTCCAACCGAGCTTGCGACTCGGCTGAATACGACGCAAGTGTTGCGTGGATAAATAGGCAAACTCCCCACATTTAGGGATCCAGGCACGATTACGTTTCTTGTCGGCCTGGAGTTTGTAAGCTGCCTTGGCCTCTTCTAGAGTCTTGGCTAATGAACCCCACGCCATTTGTAAGTGTTTGCACCAGTCTCCAGCGTCTCCCGCCGGGAGATCGGGAGAATTCAAAAATGGCAGCGGCGGGGCGTCATAACCATGTACCGCTTTAAATGGGGACATTCCGGTCGACGAGTGCTGAGTATTATTGTAACAGAACTCAGCTAAAGGCAAAAGAGAATGCCAGTCGTCCTGCTGAAAGTTGGAAAAACACCGCAAATATTGTTCCAAAGTTTGATTGACACGTTCGGTCTGCCCATCGGATTCTGGATGATATGCACTGCTAACCCCCTCTCCACCCCAAGCAGTGACATAAGTTCACTCCAGAATCGTGAAACGAATTGCACCCCCCTATCCGAGATCACCTTAGCAGGTAAAGTGTGGAGCCTCACTACGTGTTGCAAAAACGCAGAGGCTAGTTTCTTGGCAGAGGGGATAGAGGCAAACGGAACAAAATGAGCCTGTTTGGTAAACAGGTCCACTATCACCCATATGACAGTTTTCCCCCCGCTAGGGGGTAGGTCCGTAATAAAGTCCATAGAGATCACTTCCCATGGCCGAGCCGGCGTGGGGAGGGGTTGCAACGCACCGGGGGGTTTGCCGGGCCGAGGCTTACTCATCAAGCACGTTTGACACCCAGACGTGAAGAGGGAAATGTCTTTTCTTAGCCCCGGCCACCAAAACTGTCTTTGTAGGAGCTGGAGAGATTTCACAAACCCTGTGTGTCCAGCCAGTTTCGACCCGTGCGCCCACCCCATCACCTCCCCCCTGAGGGACCGTGGGACAAAGAGTTTGTTGTTTTTAGTCCAGCAGCCGTGCGCATCACGGAATATTCCTTCTTCCCCCTCCACCTCCTCCCTATCTGCATCCGTCATAGCTGCAGAGAATTTCACCGCCCAGTCCTTGGGAGGAGGGTCTGGCGACGGGGGGGAGAGTTTGGCCTGCCTCCGAGTGATAACTGCCCCTCCCAGTTGGGAGGGAGTGAAAATCGAGTCATGAATCTCCTCCCTCTTACTGTCGTGTTGCGGGAGGCGGGACAGCGCATCAGCAAGCGAGTTCGACGTCCCCGGGAAGTGATGCAGTGTAAAGTTAAACTTGGAGAAGAAATCAGCCCAGCGGAGCTGTTTGGCGTTCAGGGAACGGGGGGAGCGGAGCAGCTCGAGGTTTTTGTGATCAGTCCAGACCTCGAACGGGACTCGCGCCCCTCAAGCCAATGGCGCCAAGTAGCCAGCGCCAAACGGATCGATCCCGCTTCTTTCTCCCACACCGACCAATTCCGTTCAGTATCATTAAATTTTTTTGAAACATAAGCAAGGGGGTGCAGTTTCCCATCCTCCCCCTCTTGGAGGATCGCCCCCCATGGCAACGTCTGAGGCGTCAACTTGAACAATGAATTTCTTAAGTTCATTAGGGTGGGCTAAGACCGGTTCAGACGTAAACAGGGTTTTCAATTTGTCAAAAGCCCGTTGGCACTCTGGTGACCATTCTAATTTAGCTCCAGGTCGAGTGCATTCGGGTGGCTTCCCTTTGGTTTTCAACAAGTCAGTCAAGGGGAGAGCCACCTGGGCAAAGTTTGATAGGAACGATCTGTAAAAGTTCGCGAATCCGAGGAAACCCTGGAGTTGCCTCCGCGTTTTGGGGGCCTCCCACCCTACTACATCCTTAATCTTGTCAGGGTCCATCTCAATTCCTTTTTGAGATATGCGGTAGCCCAGAAAAGGGATCTCCGTTTTGTGAAATTCACACTTGGACAGTTTGGCAAACAGTTTATGCTTGTGCAACGTTTGTAGTACTTCCCGCACCAGTTTCACATGAGATTTCAGGTCGGGGGAATATAAAAGAATGTCATCAAGGTAAACAAGGACCCCCTTGAACAAATATTTGTGCAACACCTCATTAATCAAGTTCATGAAGACCCCGGAGCCCCTTGGAGCCCGAATGGCATGACCAGATATTCAAACTGGCCCAGAGGGGTGTTGAACGCCGTCTTAAATTCATCCCCCTCCCGAATTCGGACTCTGAAATAGGCATCTCGGAGGTCTAACTTCGAGAAGATTTTCCCCCAGCCACCGCCGCCAACAAGTCTTTTATGAGGGGCATGGGGTAAGCGTTTGTGTTGGACACTGCATTCAACCCACGATAGTCAGTGCATAGCCGCAACCCTCCGTCCTTTTTTTTTCGGAACAGCACCGGAGCCGCAAACGGGGAGGATGCTGGGCGTATAAAGCCCCTACTAAGGTTTTTGTCAATGAACTTTCGCAGTTCCACTTTTTCCGAGGGGCTCATAGAATACAGTTTTCCCTTCGGCAACTTTTGGTTGGGCAAAATTTCGATTGCACAGTCTGAGTTTCTGTGGGGGGTAATTCATCGGCCTCCTCCTCCCCAAACACAGGGGCCAGGTCGTGGTACTCGGGGGGATGCCTTCCAGTTCCGCGTCTGCCACCCCCGCCGTCACTAGAAGTTGCCCCCCGTCATGGGTCCCCACTCTTTCCTCCATAAGTGGGACCGGCATTTTCCGGAGATGAAGTTCACCTTCCCCTCCCCCATAGTACGTGCGGATCGTGGTCAAAGAACCACGGGCTCCCTAGAACCAGAGGGAATCGGGCTGCAGGGTTGACCACGAAAGATCTTTCTTCCCAGTGTTGCCCAAGCCCCACCCTCAAGGGTACAGTCTCGTATTTACAGGGTTCTTTCATAGTGGACCCGTCCATTTGAGTAAAAATTAAAGGTTCATTTAGTTTAACAACTTTTGCCCCTAGTCCTGTAATTAGTGTGGGGTTGATGAGGTCTCTCCCACACCCAGAGTCAATGAGAGCTCGTACTCTCACATGGGTCAATAGACCCGGGTCCATTACAGTCACTGTGAGAAAGAAAAGAGAGGGGGGTTTGCTCACCGGGTTCTGCACCTGGGAGTGTGGGACCTGCTGTTCAGCGCTGTTTACAGCAGGTCCGGCTCGTTTCCCTGCGGCACGGTCTCGCCATCGGATGAGTCGGATGCCTCGCTGAGCGGTTTAGCTTGCAAGGCTTTCGCCCCCTTCGGTTTCGCCACCTGTTTGGGTGTAGATGTGTCAAATTTCTTCTTGACTCCTTTTGACGCCCCGGCCGGTGCAGAAGACGTCGGGCAGTTCGCGGCGAAATGGCCTCCTTCTCCGCATTTGAGGCAAAGACCTTGCTTCATTCGGAGTTCCCTGGTACCGTCTCTCGGCTTCGGATTCGGGGCAAGGGATTTCCCCTTCGCTGCAGGCGCGGGACCCCTGTTAGCCATCGCTGCGGCGTCATCCAGTTTGATGGTCTTCAGCCGGTTCTCCATCGTGATGGCGGCTTGAATCCATCCCGTGAGGGTGTTCGGGTCTTGGTTCCTGGTGACTTCTCGGCGGATCTCTGCATTGAGCCCCCACTTGTAGAAGTCTACTAGGTTCCCTTCCCCTCGGAGTTTAGCGGCACATCTGCGGAACTCCGAGGTGTAGTCTCTCACCGACCTCGCGCCTTGTTTGAGGCTTCGGATCATCGCCTTGGCTGCCTTAGTAGAGTGCACATCTTCGAATTGCTCTTTCATGGCCCACATGAAAGAATCGATCTCCCTCAGCTCACGCCCATCATCCTGGTGGAGCCCCACGTACCAGTCTGCGGCCGCTCCCTTCAGGTGGGCTGCTATGACATCGACCATGCGCTCTTCCCGTTGAAAAAGGTGACCCCAGGTTTCGATAAACCTCTCGGCTCTCACCAGGAAGAACGGGAATTTTTCGGGGTCTCCATCGAAATCAGCATCCAGGAGTTCTGCCGGCTTAGATGGCAAGAACCCCCAAGGGCGAGGGGGTGGTTGCCCAGGTCCTGGCCCCGCTGGTTGGTCTGGCGGACCAGCTGGTACGTTCCCTTGGTCTTGGTCCGGCGCCGGGTGCTGGTCGGGAGGAACGCGATCTGGTGGTTCCTCACGTCTCTGCCGCTCACGCTCTTCCCGTATCCCTTCCGCGATCATCTGTGGGATGCGTGCGAGGGATTCGTCCAGGAAGCGCATCAGGCGGTCTTGGCTCGGCTCCCCACTCCACCTCCTTCTCACCACGGCACCCTCGCGGCTCTCGGTGTCTCGACCGGTGTCCTCCGGGGCTTCTGCTGTGATGAGCTTTCGGACCGACCTCTCGGGGTGACTGGCTCCCATGGAGGCTCTCGGGGTCCCAAACCACGCTTCGTGGGTCTCAGCCAAGGGTTTCGCCCAGTCTCGTCTGCGCCCAACTCGGTGGGTCACCCCTCCGTAGGCTGCCCCATACGGGTCTCCGTAAGGCCCTCCAAAGTCGTACTCCCCACCCCATTGTCTCGGCACATGTGTGTCAGGGGTCTCCTTGGGTACGTCTTTCCCTGGAGGCCTTTTTCTCCTTTTCTTCTTCAATCGGGAGAGTGTCTTCTTCACCGTCACTCATTGTGGAGTTGCGGGTTTACGACCAGTCCCGAAAGTTAATGAGGATTCTGAACAAACTGTCAGGAGTCCTAACTTAGTCAGCAAAACACCAGGCCTTGTGATGCAAACAAGGATAGTATTTATTATAAAGCTGCAAGAGAAAGGTTCACTGATGCAGGTACATTGTTCAGAATGACTTGGTTACAGAAAGCAAGCGGTTATACAGGGAAGGGGGTGAATGGGGACCCCCCCTTCTCCCAGTCAAAGAATACCATGCGATTGGGAATCGAAAGTTACTACGCTAATGAAGTTCCCAACGCCCCCATTATTCACAGCAAAGCTGCAGCTTTGAAAGCGATAGGAAAGCTCGCAGCTTGATTCCTCAAGGTCAGAATGTCCCGTCTGCAGGAGATAGGGGTAACCAGAGCCACATTCCATTCTCACACCCTAAGCGTAAATCAACAACTCCCCAGATTCCAACCTCCCGCCTGTCACGCCACTAAGGCGCCCAGAGCCAACCTCCCCTCCCCTCCATCCATCATGGCAGGGCTACCTGACAGGCCCCCAGTTTCATTACAGCTCGACTCCCAGGTTTCCCCCATCTGCATGCGGTTCTGAAGCTCCCCATTACGGCCAAAAATAGATGTGGAACTCGACTGCTTGGTGGTGCAAGGGGTCCTAGAACCCATCTCGCATGCACTGTGGGAAACTCCTATAGTGAGCCCAGTGAAGCCAAACAGAGACGTCCGCATCTGTGTGGACTATAAGAACACTTTAAACAAGGCCCTCCACAACCACTCCTACCCAGTCCCGATCGTTAGCCATGAGTTGGACACACTGGCAGGGGCTAAAATTTTTGGCAAGCTGGACCTCACACAGGTGTACCAGCAGCTGCCGGTGGATGATGCCACCACCACCGGGCAGACCATTGTCACCCACAGGGGTGCATTTAAGGTGAAGTGCTTGCAGTTTGGCGTTAGTGTGGCACCGGGTTTGTTCCAGCAATTGATGGATTTCCTCTTAAAAGGGATCCCTGGAGTGACAGCTTTTTTGGAGTGACAGCTTTTTTTGATTATATCCTTATCACCGTGGCAACCCCAGATGACTTCGTCTCCTGCCTCCACACTGTCCTCCGCCAGTTCGATGCCACAGGCCTCAAGGTCAAGCGAGAAAAATGCCTCTTCAGCATCCCAGAGGTGGACTTCTTGGGGTTCCTGGTTGATGCTTCTGGCCTCCACCCAGCGAGGGACAAAGTGAAGGCCATTGTGGAGGCCCTTCCGCCACCTTCCAAGGTGGAACACCAGGCGTTTCTGGGCCTCCTGAACTTCTATCATGCCTTTCTGCCCTACAAGGAAGTGGTGGTGGAGCCCTTGCACAGACCCTTGGGCAAGATGGTGCCATGGTCTTGGGGCTCTAGAGAGTCCGTGGCATTCCAGGGGGTCAAGGTGCTCCTGATATTGAACAAGGTGCTGGCCCACATTGACGAGTCACTGCCGGTCATCCTCAGTTGCAACACCTCCCCTTATGGCGTGGGTGGTGTTTTGGGTCACCTTCTTCCTGATAGCCATGAGGTCCTGGTTGCCTACTACCCTCAGACCTTGTCGGCCGCCAAGCACAACTATGTCCAAATCAACCGGAAGGGCTTGGCAATAGTGCTGAGGGTAAAAAAAATTCACAACTTTGTTTATGGGTGCCCTTTCACTATCATGATGGACCATAAGCTGCTCCTCGGCCTGTTTGCAGCAGACAGACAACCCCCCCAGGTACTCTCGCCCTGGGTTCTCCATTGGTCCCTCTTCCTGGCGGGTTACAACTACCGCCTGGAACATCGGCCAGGTAAGGTGATGGGGCATGCTGATGCCCTCAGCCACCTACCGCTGCCATCCATGGACACCAACCCTGCTCCCAACCCCAGGGTACTCCTCCTAGAGGGCCTCCCAGAACCTCCCCTGCAGGTAGCTGACATCACTGCCTGCTCGGCCTGTGACCCAGTCATCTCCCGGGTCTTGGGCTGGGTGGTGAGGGGGTGGCCTGCAGCCGCCATGGGCCCTGAGTTCACTGCCTTCAGCACCCACAAGGATGAGCTTTCAGACCTTAAGGGGTTGTGGGGGGATAGGGTGGTCATCCCCAATGCCCTGACACAGAGGGTCCTCAACACGCTCCACGAGACACACCCAGGGATAGTCAGGATGAAGGCTATAGCCTGGAGCTATGTCTGGTGGCCAGGGATTGACCCTGAGATCAAGTCCTGGGTGTGGGAGTGCCCAAACCCGCCAAGCGCACCCACACAACCCTGGGAGTCCACACACAAGCCATGGTCCCGGCTACATATAGACTTTGCTGGACCCTTCCAAGGACAATTATTCATGGTAACTGTGGACTCTTACTCCAAATGGCTGGAGATAAGCCCTGTGACCACCACGTCTACAGAAGCCGTCATCCATGTGCTCCATAGGATCTTTGCCACCCATGGCCTGCCAGCCATTATTGTCTCCGACAACGGGGCAGCCTTCACATTGGCAGAATTCCAGGACTTCCTCTAGTGGAACCTTCCTCTAGTGGAACATTCACTATGCGCCCTTCCACCCTGTGACCAACGGGCAAGCAGAGTGCGTGGTGCACACCACGAAGGAAGCCCTCAGCCGGGTCATGGATGGGGACTGGAGTTCTGGCTAGCCAGCTTCCTCCTGATCCAGCAGACAATGCCAAGCCCCATCACTGGCTGCTGCCCTGCAGAACTTTTGATGGGCCACTGCCCCACCATCCTGTTGGGGGAAAGCTGACAGGAGATGAAAAGTCTCTGGTTCTGGATGGCTCATCTCAAAGAGATGAAGGGGTAGCCATTACTTTTGTACAAGGAAATTGATTAAAATTGTCCACTGAGACTGTGGCTAATGATAGGGACTGCCTGGCAAGGTCTCGAGGCAGCAAGAGGAAGGCTGTGGGCTTAACAAGCATGGGAAACTATAAGTGTTTATACACAAATGCTAGAAGTCTCCGAGGTAAAATCGGGGAGTTGGAATGTTTGGTGTTGTGGGTATTTCAGAAACTTGGCGGAATGAGGAAAATCAGTGGGATACAGTGATTCCTGGTTATAAATTATATCGGAAGGATGGGGGGGAAGGGTTGGAGGTGGGGTGGCTCTGTATGTCAGAGAGGGTATAAGTCCAGTAAGATTGAGAGGGTAAGAATATTGGATTTGCTTCTGGAAATGCTATGGGTTGAAATAGTGGGTCCAAAAGGAGGCTTAACAGTGGGAGTTTGTTATCGTCCACCAGATCAAAAGATAGAGGAGGATTATAAAATGATGATTGAATTAAAGATAGTGGCTAGACGGAATAACTGTGTCATAGTAGGCGACTAACTACCCACACATTGATTGGGTCAATATGAGTTCTAGTCAGGAAAAAGAGATTGAGTTTTTAGACACTCTCAATGACTATGCTATGGAATAGATGATCACAGATCTACCAGGGGAGAGACGATCCTGGATTTGGTCCTAAGTAACACCCAAGATCTGGTGAGAGATGTCAAAATTGATTGCACTGCTTGGGAACAGTGACCATAATGTCATTGAGTTTAACATTTGTACAGATAGGGAATTGCCCCAAAAGACTGACGCAACCACTTTTAACTTTAAAAGGGGTAACTTCTCTGGTATGAGGGGACATGTGAAAAAGAAATTGAAAGGAAGAGTGGAGAAGGTCAAAACCACTGGGGAAGCTTGAAGATTATTTAAAAAGACAATCCTAGAAGCTCAGAAAAAATATATACCGCAGGTTAGGAAAGGCACAAATAGGTATAGAAAAAAGCCTGCATGGTTAACAAATAAAGTAATGGAAGCTGTAAAAGGTAAGAAGGATTCCTTTAAGCAGTGGAAAGCTAGTCTCAGTGAGGTTGATAAAAAGGAACACAGACTGTGGCAAATAAAATGCAAGTCTGTGATCAGGCAAGCAAAAAGGGAATATGAGGAGCATATCATAAAAAACATAAAGGCCAATAATAAAACTTTCTTCAAATACATTAGAAGTAAGAAACCAGCCAGGGAGGCAGTGGGGTAAAAGGAGTAGTGAAGGATGACAGGGAAATGGCTGAGAAGCTGAATGTATTTTTTGCCTCTGTCTTCACTGTGGAAGACGACAAGTGCTTGCCCACTCCAGAACCACTGATTTCGGGAGGGGGTTTGAAAGACCTGAATCAGATTGAGGGGACAAGAGAGGAAGTTGTACAACTGATGGACAATTGAAAAACTAATAAATCACCAGGCCCGGATGGCATTCATCCGAGAGTTCTGAAAGAACTCCAATGTGAACTTGTGGATCTCCTGACAAAAATATGTAATCTTTCTTTAAATTCTGCCTCCATTCCTGAGGACTGGAAGGTAGCTAATGTCACTCCCATCTTTAAAAAGGGGAGATCCAGGATATTACAGGCCAGTCAGTCTGACGTCAATACCGGGTAAGTTGGTGGAAACTGTTATTAAGGAAAGAATTAGTAGGCACATTGATGAACAAAAACTACTGAGGCAGACTCAGCATGGGTTCTGTAAGGGAAGATCTTGTCTCACTAACCTGTTAGTGTTTTTTGAGGGAGTGAACAAATATGTGGACAAAGGGGACCCAATAGATGTTGTTTACCTTGACTTCCAGAAAGCTTTTGATACAGTTCCTCATCGAAGGCTCCTAAGTAAGCTCAGTAGTAATGGGATAAAAGGACAAGTCCTCTTATGGATCAAAAACTGGCTTATAAATAGGAAACTGTCAGGTTCAACTGCAAGTAAGTCCTGGCACTCTTCATAAAAGATATGCTTTATTGGAATACAAGTAAGTTGCCCTCATTAGCAGAGTTAATGTCACGAATACCCCACCAGGCATAATGGCCTACAGATATAGTATGATGCATAAGCTCTATTAGCAAATGAGATCTGAGCACTCATGCGAGAATACTCCCGGCAGGAAATATGCCCCCTCCCATCCCCTATCTAAGTTTCCCATCCCCTATCCACCAGCTGGGAAGTCAGGCCTGTGTCTCTCCTGTTCAAGGACACTAAGATAGGAGGCAGTGGTAGAAAACTCTATGCGCAGGTGTGCCAGCTAATTACAACAAACAATACAGACACTTTCTGAATGCAGACAGGAAAGATAATGGCAGTCCATCTGACAGAAACAGAGAGTGAGTATAAATGGGAAACTTTCTCAGTGGAGGGTGGTAAGCAGTGGGGTACCACAGGGATCAGTACTCAGTCCGATGCTTTTTAACTTGTCTATTAACGATTTGAAATTGGGAGTAAGCAGTGAAGTGGCTGAATTTGCAGATGACATGAAGTTGTTCAGGGTGGTGAAAACCAGGGAGGATTGTGAGGCACTCCAAAGGGATCTGTCGAGGATGGGTGAGTGGGTGTCAACATGGCAAATGGGGTTCAATGTGGCCAAGTGCAAAGTGATGCACATTGGAGCCAAAAATCCTAAATATAAATACATGTTGATGGGGTCTGAACTGGCAGAAACTGACCAAGAGAGAGATCTTGGAGTCGTAGCAGATAACTCAATGAAAATGTCTAGACAGTGTGTAACTGCAATAAAGAAGGCCAACGCTATGCTGGGGATTATTAGAAAGGGAATTGAAAACAAATCAGCCAGTATCATCATGCCCCTCTATAAATCCTTGGTGCGACCTCATTTGGAATACTGTGTACAGTTCTGGTCGCCACATCTCAAAAAGGATATTATAGCATTGGAAAAAGTGCAGAGAAGGGCAACTAGAATGATAAAAGGGTTGGAACACCTTCCCTATGAAGAAAGGTTAAAACGCTTGGGGCTCTTTAGCTTGGAGACATGACGGCTGAGGGGTGACATGATCGAGGTTTATAAGATTATGAATGGGATTGAGCAGGTTGAGAAAGAAGTACTTTTCTCCCTTTCTCACAATACAAGAACTTGTGGGCACTCTATGAAATTGCTGAGCAGTCAGGTTAGAACAGATAAAAGGAAGTACTTCTTCACCCAAAGAGTGATTAACACATGGAATTCACTGCCACAGGAGGTGGTGGCAGCTACAAGCATGGACAGTTTCAAGAGGGAATTAAATAAACATATGGAGCAGAAGTCCATCAGTGGGTATTAGCCACAGGATATAGATGGGAACTCTCAGTCTGGGGCAGGTGATGCACTCTATTCTTGGTGCTGGGGGGGCAGCAGTGGGAGGGCTTCTAGTGTCCTGGCCCCACTGCTGGACCTCCTGATGGCATCTGGTATTTTTGGCCACTGTGTGACAGAGTGTTGGACTAGATGGGCCATTGGCCTGATTCAACATTGGCTTCTCTTATGTTCTTATGGACTGCCTCCAACCTGACTGGGAACCGGACTCGAGGAAGCTGACGGAGCAGAGGAATGACCCCTGAGGGTTCTTTCCAGGTGACCTGGTGTACATAAGAAACTTTGGAAAGGGTCCCACATGGTTGGTGGGGAGAGTCATCCAAGCAACTGTCCCAGTGTCATATGAGGTGTCTACGGAGGACGGCCAGCTCCTCAAGAAACATGTGGACCAACTTTGGCAGTGACAACTCCCAGCAGACGAAGAACCTTCCCCGCAGGAAGTAAGAGCCGGACCCTCCATCCCAGAGATTACCAGGCAGCCAGACCTGGCCAGCCAGCTGGAGCCAGCAGCAAGCACCCCCATGCCTGTGCCTCAGTGCTCTCTACGAGAGTGCAGACCCCCTGCCTATTTGCAGGACTACATCACATAGGCAGGGATGAAACTATGGGGGGAGGTGTGTTATATATGTGGGCCGCCTCCAGGGGTCCATGGCTAAAGTAAGGAGCTTGGTTCCTGAACACAAAGGGAGCTAGGATCCTAGTCCACCTAGTGTCCACCAGTAGCACCTCTGGCGGGAAATTCAAACCCTCCAATGGGACTGTGGGTGTGCTGGGTGGGATGTATATAGTTGGCCCTTGTGGGGCCGTTTTGGCAGTTCATGTGTGAAGTACAATACATGCATCTGAACGCACGTCATAGTACGAGTCTGCCATGTGGTGAACCCAGTATTTTACACTTATGATAATATTACAGGACTTTAAAATATATTCAGGTTTAGGGGTAAATATTAAAAAATCAGAAATAATGTTTAGTAGGATAGACTTAAAAGAACAAAAAGAAGTAGCAAAAATAACAAGTATGAAATTAGGAATTAAGTTGAAATACTTGGATGTAATGATAACAAATTGGGGATAAATTGTAAAATAGCATGAAGAAAGATCCAAAAAAAATTAAACCAATGGAATAAAAAATATCTGAGTATATTGGGGAAGATAAGGGCAGTTAACATTATAATACCTAAGATGAGATATTTGTTTCAGGTTCTTCCCGAGTGGATATCCAGAAAACAGTTAGCAACATGGGATCAGGAAATTAAAAACTGGGTGTTTGGGAAGAAGAAAGCCAGAGTAGCAAGGAAAGTGATATACTTCCCAAAGGAGGAGCTAGGTTGGGGCATGCCACAATTGGAAAGGTATTATGAAGCTTTTCAAATAAGAATGATGATGGAAATAGATGGTAAAAGTCTAGAGAAATGGGTGAGATGGGAGGATACTATAAATGGAGGAGCAGGTAGACTTGGAATATTTACACAGAAGATATAAAAAAAAAAGGAAATTGAAAATACAATAGGCCCAGGACAGACAATATTAAGGATCTGGGGAAAGAAACAAGCTGTTTGGATACCAGTGCCTTCGGAATGGGCTCCGCTTGCACTTTTAAGTCAAGAATTTAAAAATTTTGAGATAACTTTTTGGAAGGATTTTTTAGGCTGATAGATTTGTATAACTCTCAAGGAAAATTGATCCCAATACAAGAAGAATTGGAGAAAGTGACAGGACAATATTGGTTAAGGACTATGGAATTATATAATGTTTTGAGAAAAAAGACATTATCTGAAGCAGTAAATAAGGAGGATAACCCCTTTGAAAACCTAAAGATGATAACAAGAAGGGTATTGCAAGGAAAGTATACAGTCTATTGAAACAAGATAAGGACTTTATGATTAGGACAATACAATCTAAATGGGAGAAGGAGATGAACCTATCAGTACAGGATGTAAATAGACTAATGAAGGGAATACTTGGAATATAAATGGAGAAGTTTAAAGAACTGAAAATGAAATTAATCTTGAAATGGTATAGGACACCTGCTCAATTATCATATATACCAAGAGAATTAAATCAGAGTGCTGGCATTGTAAAAGGGTAAGGGGATATTATGCACATCTTTGGTGGGAATGCTCTAAGGTAATGGAATTTTGGAATCTGATCCTGGAAAAGGTGGATAATTTATGTAGTGTTAAGATTGAGTTGAATGAGAAAGTGTTATTTATGGGACTGCTGGGAAATAATAAAGTAGATAAATCCAAAAAGGATTTATTTAAAGCTATGATTCTAGCTACTCATGCAGTAATAGCCTATGGATGGAAAGATGCTTTAAAATGAACTTTGGAAAGATGGAACCAGTACCTTTATGAATGGATTCAATCAGATATTTTATTAATAATAAAACAGGAAAAGACATGGGACAATAAGGCATTGGAAATAAGGAAGAAATGGTTTGGGTATATAAGATGGGTAAGAGAAGGGGGGGGCAATAATGACATTTTTATAAAACTTCATAGGGTGTGGCTCATGGTTACAGATATGATAATAAGATCTTTTTTCCCCCTGGTCGCTAGGGGGAGGGAATAATAAAGAGGAAAATTAATGTATGTGATGTTTGGTTATGTTATGTAATCTGGATGAAAAGGATTATGAATGAATATGAAATGTTAAACATCAATACAAATAAAAAATGTTTACCAAAAAATAGGTTAGAGAACCATATGGAAAATTTATAACCTATACTGAAAGTATCTAAGGGAAGGATAATTTAATTTTTTTTTAGGCAAAGCTTTATAACAGATGATGAATCATTAAGAAAAGATTAGAGAATGTCCTTTTGAAACCTGCATTTTAGTTTGTGGGTTTTTGAAATCTTAATATATATTCAACATAGTAGAACATAGTAGAATTGCTTAAGCAACGCTTAAATAGAAGTGAATGCATATTGTTAAAACATAGATTTGCAAGAAATATAGTTGGCTAAATGGTAGAAAGATAGATAATTAGAACTGTATGTATGAGGTATTATTAATAGTTACAGAGATCATATGAATTCTCTCATGTTTGTTTGTCTTAAAATAATAAAATTGTTTTTTTTAAAAAAAGGTACTGAGAGGAAAATAGGGTTGTCAGCTCTGAATAGGGAAATACTTGGAGATTTGGGGGGGGGAATCCTGTGGAGGGCAGCATTTGGAGAGGGGAGGGCTCAGCAGGGCATAATGCCATAGGGTCAGCCCTCCAAAGCAGCCATTTTCTCCAGGGGAACTGATCTCTGTCATCTGGAAATCAATTGTAACAGTGGGGGATCTTCAGGTCCCACCTGGAGATTGGCAACCCTAGGGGAAGGTCAGCCACACAGCAGGGGGTTGAAGAGAATGGTTTGATGGCTGCTGGCCCACCTCAGTAGCCAGCTAGCCATGGCGGAGCCAAGCAGGAGAGACAGATGTTTTCAGAAGAAGAAGAAGAAGAAGAGATTGGATTTATACCCCATCCTTCACTTGGAGTCTCAGAGCGGCTTACAATCTCCTTTCCTTTCCCTTCCCCTCCCCACAACAGACACCCTGTGAGATAGGTGGGGCTGAGAGAGCTCTGACAGAAACTGCTATTTTTCAAAAACAGCTGTGCCAGAACTATGGCTTGCCCAAGGTCATCCAGCAGCTGCAAGTGGAGGAGTGGGGAATCAAACCCAGTTCTCCCAGATTAGAATCTGTGTACTTAACCACTACACCAAACTGGTTTTCACAGTTTATTCTGACAGGAAAGTGGCCAAGCTGGCAGTGGGTGGGGGAGAGGGTTATGCTGAAAGTCTGTGAGTGGTCTGAAATCATCTGATCAGCTTCCACAGCAAGACCCTGCTCTGAAGTGCTAACTGCTACCACACTGACTGTGGTATCTCCTGGTATCACAACTGAACTCAAGACAACAAATCTCTCTCCCCCCCTTGAGAAAATAACTGCTTAGGAGGGTGGACTCTATGGCATTCTGTTCAACTAAAGCCTCTCCCCTCCCCAAACCCTGGCTTCCATAGACTTCAGCACAAAATCTCCAGGAATTTCCCAACCTGGAGCTGGCACCCCTAGTCAGGACTGGCCCCAATGAGTTCCTCACAAAGGCCTAGAAAGGGCTTCATTCCTTTGTCTTTTTACTGACAGAACCAAGCTTGGTTGCCTAGCAACAGCCATTGAGGGAAAAGTTAGTCCCATATGAGCCAAGCAGGAGAAGTGTCTTCGTCAGGAGAGACAGCCGTTTGGCAGTTATTCTGACAGGGAACAGTGGCTGAGGTGGCAGCGGGTGGGAAAGGGGAGTGAGCCCAGCACTCAACCAATGGCACACAATTACTCTTGAGTGGCGGTTGATGGGCCAATGGCTGATGGAGTGCACAGCACAACCAATGGGAGAGCTGGAAATGGCCAACTCATCAAGAGACTTATATCTATAAGATATGCCAGTGTGGGGTAGTCATTAAGAGCAGCTACCTCTAACCTGAAGAACCTGGTTTGATTCCCCACTCCTCCCCCATGTGAAGCCTGCTGAATGACCGTGGGCCAGTCAGTGTCAGTTTATTTAATTTGGTACATAACCACACATTTCAGTTAAAACAATTTTAAGAGCACAGTTGTTGGAATTTAAAACATAAATAAAACATTTAAAACATATATAAAAATATATAAATATGTTACACAACTAAGAATCACTGTAGATCTAAAATATCCTGTGATACAAATACATAAAACACAGGACACATCTAATTTACTTCTACTTTCATCTGTTTTACTTCTTTACTTGCTCTTTATGAATTCTATAAGCTGCAACCAAAAATCTGGTAAGTTAGTGTGAGCTGGGGGTTAGAACCAGATAGAACCTTCTTATCTCTGGGTCTGGATAACCAAGGATAACCCTAGGAAGGGTTCAATAAACTTTGCTTGAATTTCTTGATAATAACTGCAGTGTAGAAAAAATATGCTCAGTCATCTTCACTTTACCAGTGCCACAAGGGCAAACCCATTGGCACCTTTTTATTCAAACCTTCCACTACCGCAGATGGAAAAATAAAATATTGCACCTGGTCATAGAAAGAGCCCTACAATAAGATAGAATTTCTAGAAGCACTAAATAATTTCCTGGAGTAGCCACGTATCTCGTTTTCTGAGGGGCCAAGAAGGCCTTGGGCCAGTCATAGTTCTCTCAGAACTCTCTCAGCCCCACCTACCTCACAAGCTGCCTGTTCTGGGGAGTGGAAGGAAAGGTGCTTGTAAACTGCTTTGACAAAGTGGGGAACAACATTGCCCAGTGCAACTGGTGTTTGGCAAGTGGTTCCTACTATGAAATGGCTGCTGCTGGAGGGACTAGAGGACGTGTAAGCCACAAACGTTTTGGAGATCTGGAATTCATTCCAGGGATGGAATAACAAGCTTATTCTCTCCAACACCCTCACCCCACAGCCTCTGTGTTCTCTTCCAAATATCTGGGCAGGTACCAGGAGGAGGGCAAGATGGCTGCAGAGAAAATCCACCACGGCAGCCACCAAAGATAAGAGCAAGTTGGTCACAATGAGGTGGTGGTTGCTTTACTCTTCTTTCTCCACAGATGGTTGACCATCTCACTCTCTCTCATCTGACACTCTCCTCATGCTGAGAAGGAGGCAGAAAGACAGAAGGGAAACCCTTCCCCATTCTCCAGACACACAAGGGCTGGCTAAACTTCAGGGGTGGGGAGATACCACTCTCTCCCCACATGGACAGAGGTAATCTGTTAATCTAAAAGGTTATAATAATACACTTAATATTAGTAATTGTATCTTATATTCGTGGTGGAGTGGGTCACTGGGCATGCAGTATTCAGGTGGATCTCCTGGTTGGTGATAATGGTGAACGTGGCTATCCATAAGCCATGGAGTGAGTACCACTGGTTTCCAGAATGGTGCGGTGATTAGAATGTTGAACTTGGATCTGGGGAAACCCTGTACTGTGAAAGCTTGAGGGGGGCCTTGGGTCAGTCTCTCTCAGCCTAATGCATCTCAGAGGGCTGTTGCAAGGATAAGGTGGAGGAGAGGAGAACAAGCTGTTTTGGGTCCCCATTGGAGTGAAAACCAGGCTATTGTCAGGTTCCCCAGATAGTCACTCAAACACCAGTCTTTTTCAAAAGATAGTGTTTAATATGACAAAGCTGGAGATACAGGTACAAGCTCTTTGTCAGGGATACCATGAAACAGAAACCTGACAGCTATAAACAAACAAAGTTAGAGATTGTCTGTTTGCTTACAGTCTTTATCCCCCACCTTATCTTTGCAAACTCAAGGTGGCTAATGGAACAGCAAAAGCTCCACAGACAAAACATTGTAAGCAGTCAGAAACTTAACACCAAAACAGAATCACAGGTAAAAGCCAATGTGGGCACGTAAATCGCTGTCCAGTTGAGGCCGAATTCTGTCGACCTCCGCATGGGGCTTCCAAGGCAAGTGACGACTAGAGCTGGTTTGCCATGTCCTTCCTCCACGGAGTGTTCCTTGATAATCTCCCTTCCAAGTAGTCGCCCTGCTTAACTGCTGCAATGTGAAGAGCTCAGACTATGCCATGCCGCCTCCCCTCCCAAAAGTCAACCACAGTTAAAAATACCAGCCAAGAACACTTTTTGACGTGCACCAAATGTCCTCTGTGAAAAACACAAGTCCTCTTTTGCCATGTCCTGTGTCACTGGGCCTCTATGGTTTCGCTTTTGGGATAGCTTTTGTTTTGGGAGGGGACAGCATGAGTGTGTGTGTGCGCGTGCTTGCTACGATTTGTTGCTTGGCAACCATCTTTCTAAAGGTGCCTCCCTGCCTCTTCTAGGCATTGGGAAGAGACTAAGTGCCCTTGGAACTGTCTGTGCTGGTTGCCCTGTCTTAGATAAATAATTGTAGGTTCACAGGTGGGGTGTGTGTGTGTGAAAGTGTGCTCATTTTAGGGTGTGTGTGTGTGTGTGGAATGTCTGATTGGTCAACCTGTTGGGAGGGCTCTTTGAATGGGGTATAACTTTGGAATTGGCACTGGATTTAACAGTCCTGACACAAAGATGTCTTAGCTTGCTGCATCTCTGTATCTCAATAAACAAATCTTTGAAAAGAAGAGTGTTGTTGAACCTGAAGTTTGCGCAAGGCTCTGACACTCTGGAAGGCTTGCATGCCTTCCTGAATCTAGTATGTGAAGGCTTCTGCCATGCCTACTCTAGTAGGACAGTCCATAGGAATGGACCTACCACAGAGAATGCATACAACCTGACTGTTGCCAAGTGGACCATTCTAGCTGACGGTACCACCAGGAGGAGGCTGAGGAACATAACTGGTGAACCACTGGTGGACCTCCTGATGGCACCTGGGTTTTGGCCACTATGTGACACAGAGTGTTGGACTGGATAGGCCATCTTGATCCAACATGGCTTCTCTTATGTTCTTATGGACAGAGGTATTTTAATAGATGTAGTTTGAGAGATACGAATGTCCCAGACCAAGAAGGGCTTTGAACTGGGCCTGGAAACAGATAGGCAAACAATGCAGTTCACTGGAGTTATATATTCCAAATAGTAGACCCCAGACAGCAGTCTCATTGCTGCATTCTGCACCAATTGAAGCCATCTTCAAAGACAGCCCCACATTGATGATTAATTGATGGTGGGAAACGTGCCAAGTTGCAACCGACTTATGGCGACCTCCTAGGGTTTTCCAGGCAAGAGACATTCAGGGCTGGTTTGCCATTGCCTGCCTCTGCATAGAGACCTTGGGCTTCCTTGGTGGTCTCCCATACAGATACTAACCAGGGCCAACCCTGAGTAGCCTCTGAGATGTGATGGGATCAGGCTAGCCTGGGCCATCCAGGTCAGGGCACAGAGTTCATTCAGATAGTCCCATCTGAAGGCTACTGAAGATTGGACCAGCATACCTAGTCAGCAAAGTCTAAATAAGAAATAAGTTTATGAGGGACACGTAACTGAAAGAAGGCACTCCTAGCAGCAGCAGCCGCCACCCATATCTGCTTTTCCATCAGCAAGGCTGGGTGCAGGAGCACCCACAGGCTCTTAATCTGATCTGTTAGGGAAAGGCAGGCACTATTCAATATCTGACCGAATGTATGTCCAAAGAAGCCCATCTAATGGAGCCTCTCGGGGTTCCTTTGTGCAGTGACATCATTTGGCAATGGGGGAACTGAACACCAAGCCCCTCTTGATAATTTGAAGTGGGCCATCACAACAGCACCAGTTTGGTAGCATTTCAGTCCTGCAGACAACTAGCGGTGTTTGTGTGTGCCTGTGGGGTGCTGTGCAGTCCACCTGAGAAGAGAAACAGCTTCAGAGCATCCAACAGGGGATGGCATCAAGTCCCAGAGTCAGTTAAATCTTACTTGGTAGGTTCCAGTGCCAATGGCTAGTTCTCCCTTCACCATTCATTTTTCCTGGAGACCCTCACATTTCATGCATTAGTGTTATGATACTTGTGGCTCTGGAAACTGTCTTCTAATCACTTCCTTCATTTGTTTTTCTATTTCCATTTCTTGTGCTTCTCACAGGCCACAAATTACTCTTTTTTTAAAAAAAGGAGACAAATGAAGGACTGTGGAACAATGATTGGGATTTTTGCCTGGGTTTGCCTGTCCTTTAGCAGGAGTAGCAGCAGGCATGGCGTGGCATGGGGGCAGAAGAGGTTCCAGGGGTGGATTGTGAAAGGAAAATGGCTCTGGAGCAAGGCAAGTTGAGAGGCCCCCGTAGCACTCCAAGCCAGCACTCGGCTGCACAAGCAGTGAGAATTTGCTCACCCATCACTTCCTCCTGAAAACAGACAGCAGTGCAGGAAGACACAGTTGACGAACTTATACCAACTACCAGTGCTTGTGTGTGTGTGTGTGTGTGTGTGCACACGCAAAGTCCCATCAAGTCGCAGCTGACTTATGACAACACCACAGGGTTTTCGAGGCAAGAAACCAACAGAGGTGGCTTGCCATCACCTGCCTCTGCGCAGCAACCCTGGACTTCCTTGGTGGTCTCCCCTCCAAGTCCTAAGCAGGGCCGACTCCGCTGAGCCTCCCAGATCCGAGGAGATCCGGAGAGCCTGGACCATCCAGGCCAGGGCGCTGTTGCTGATCCACGGCCTCAGTCTTGCATCCCCTGAGGGGCTGGTTGGAGCTTGGCTTTGCCTGCTACTGGCCCTCTGAGGCAGTGGCCCACTGGCAAGTTTCCCTGTAAGCTAAATGGCCAGTCCACTCCTGGGCAGGATCTTGGCTTGGAAAGCTGACTGACAGGCCTTGCAGTTAGGAAGTAACATAATCCAGAGGTGATTCAGCCTTGAATACTTCAAAAAAGGCTTTAAAATGCTAAACTTTTACAAAGAACACCTTTGTACAGTAAACCACGGCCATTGAATGTGGGGGGGGGGGTCAGGGAGTGTAACTGGCTTGAGCCTCCCCATTTACCATGGCTACAGTCTGAACATGCCCTCTGTGAAGGACAGTTGCTGACAGGGAACCGATTACTCTGGCCCAGAAGAAGAGGAGTGTCAGGCTTGTGGGTTTGGGCAGGAGGGAGGGGGTATTCTCTGGTGGTCTCCTTTCCTAGATCCTGGTCAGGAAATTAGCAGTGCAATCCTTGGTAGAGTTACTCCAGTCTAAACCCATTTGGCTTAAATTAGAGTAAGTCTGCTGAGGATTAGGGCCAGCCCGCCTTAAGCGAATGCCTAGTTCACCTAGTGAGTGAGCTGGCCCTGAACGTACTTTGGGATAAACAAGTGATACCTACAGTTGTCATATTGATAACTAGCCTGATACCCATGCTTCGCTACGGTATTTAGGTTCTGTAAATCCAGTTATAATACTGCTGATGTGAAGTCTGGAATGCAACCTTTGTTGTAGGAATTCTAATGGAGAAGATTGTAGTGTAAGAAATTAAGTGAGACATACGTGCTTTTTTTCCTCTTTACTGAAGGACCTCTCTGTAGACCACATTGGTGGTTCTGCCCTCATGTGCCGGGATCACCAGGCTGCTTGGTGAGCTCACTCTGGAGAAGGCCATTTAAGAAGCAGTCAACTCCTGCCACCTTCCACGAAAGTGATGGCCTCTCTCCTTGTGTTCCTGCATTGTTTTGCTCATATGGAGACTGTGTTGTTCTGAGCACCTCAGGGTGATCGTGCTGGTACTTGGCCTGTGCAGCTCAGTGCACTGCAGGAGTACGATGTGCAATGTCTTTGTTGTATTCCTAAGTTGCCTCCTTGTAGTGTTGGTGTATCTGGCTCGACGTCTGCCAGGAGCTTTCTTGGGGGCAGTAAGAGGTGAGAGGTGTGAGGAGGAGTTGGTGTGAGGGAGTGGTGATATAGTGGGCATTTCTTCAGGTTCATGAGGGAGGCACGCATTGAAATGGCTCCTACAAATGCCCTTTACTATCTCCCTATAAACATTCATACCCTGGCCCGTCTGGTGCATGGTGGGGATTGTATTTAAAGGCATCAGGGAGGCTGGGCCAGCAGCAGTGCTAAGGCAATCCTGCTGAGCAAACCTCCCCGGTGACTGTAAGCATCCCACCTCCTCTTCTGCACCTGACAGGCAGCTGCCTGTCCAGTGTAGGAGGGGGGAGGAGTATTAGAAGCCATGGTGGAGGCAGGGCTGGTAGGATCACTAAGGCATTATGGCTGGGGTGGGCTCCCTTGTGGCTCTAAGCACCCTGCAACCGCTGCTGCACCTGACAGACAACCGCCTGTTAGGTGTAGGAAGTGGGGGAGTGTGTTGGAAGCCATCAGAGAGACTGGGTCAGCAGCTTTGCTTCACCTCACAGGTGGTTGTTGGCCACTCCTGATTTCCTCAACTGTCATTAGCTCTCCGCAGTCTCCTGTAACTTTTTTTTTTTTTTACCTCAGAACACTGAGCTCTGCAGCTGACCAATCAGAGAGTGGGGGGTGCAGAGAGTGGCCTGGCAGCCACATAGGAATCAATGGGGGGAGCACATTTTACCCCTTTTGACTCACTTAGGGGTTGAATTTCTAAAAATCCCTTCTTAGTGCCATGGTAGGAGCGCTCTCCCTGAACTTGGAGTCTCTAGGTCCAATGGTTTGGCCTGGGTGTTGATTTTACGGTGAGGGGACTTTCTTTTATATATATAGATGTAATGTGGACCCTGCCCTTGCTCAAATGAATATAATTACTTGTTTCCAGGAGAGAAGGGTTAAGGAACAGCCTCAGGTATCTTGTGTAAACCCCACCACACATATACATTCAGGAAAATGCTGAACTTCTCAACCATTACACAGGGGCTGTATCCCATTCCTCACATGGGGGGATATCAGGTCTCTTTCCTTTCATCCCAAGCCCCTCAACTTTTATGTGCCTAATGCAACCTTTAAAAAACATTTTAAAATATTTCAGCCCTGGGTGGAGAATGGAGAAAAAGGGAAGTCAGTAGTATGAACCAGGCTGCGGGGGGGGGGAGGGAGGAATCAGAATTATTTTACAAACATGATGGGTTTGTCCTTAAAAAAACCCCTCAAGGCAGACAAATTCTTTGACCACCCTTCAAAATGAAGGGAAACTCCAGGGAGAAATTAGGAGGCATTCTCGGATGTGCAAAAAAGGAAGGGATGGGGTAATAGATCCATGTCTTGTGTAATAGTCTCCCCTGCCTCTTACTCTTGGCCTCACTTGCAGGGCTATAAAATAAGGGTGTGACATGCTCAATCGATTATGCCTCCTAATGCCCTCCTTTTGGAGACAGGGAATTCATTTCAGGTTCCCTGCGTCTACATGCAAACCCCCCCCCTGCACACAGATATGCAAAGTTTGTTTTAGTGGCTCCTTTCTGTCTTTTCTCTCCACCCCCCAAAGAAAAGTGCCTCCCAGGCCACCAGCATTTCCTAGCAAAAGGTGCAACCCTTCCCTTCTCTTCCCTTCCCAGCGTGAAACTGAAGGCAGGTAATGATGTTCTCACCCCATCCATAATGCTGCAGCCACTGCTGGCTCCTCACAGCTGCATCTCTTTATTTTTGGCGAGAGAAGGGGGAGGGGGGCCTTTCCAATGCCCTCGTGGAAAGAAAGAAAGAAAGAAAGAAAGAAAGAAAGAAAGAAAGAAAGAAAGAAAGAAAGAAAGAAAGAAAGAAAGAAAGAAAGAAAGAAAGAAAGAAAGAAAGAAAGAAAGAAAGAAAGAAAGAAAGATGCTTGAAAGTTAGAGTTGGGTCACCTTCAGCCACTTTGGGTGAATTGATGTTTTTTTATTCTGCAAACTGCCCTGGGTGTCCTGAGATGTCCTGAGAGCTTCCAAGGGATCCTTGAGTGGATGGGGGAGGGTCTGGATGATGGGATGGGTGACAGTTTGAGAGAGAGAGGGAGAAGAAGGAGAGAGATCTGTAGGAAGGATATCCATGGGTCTCTCTGTGTGACGTGTTCTAACAGACTGAGCGCTTATCTCAGTATATGGTTACACACCAGTTTAACTGAAGGTGTGATTTGAAGTGGATTTATTTAAACTGGCACGTGAAACAACAAGAAAGTGTGTGTGAACACTCTTCTATCGGCTCAAGCTGTCCATTTAAGTCCACTTGATTTAAGTTGAGAGTGTGCAACGTTTTTAGGATATAAATGCCTTTCTGCACTAAAATGTTGCAATGATACTTAACTCCCCTCCCATCTCACATCCCCGGCCAAATTCTCGTGTCTCCCTGAATTTATTTGGGATGCAAAACTAAGCTTGCTTCAGGCAAGTCTCTTCTGAGTGCTCCTGCTGAGTCAGGGGTAGCAACTCTTCCCTCTCCTGGCTGAGATGAAAAGATTGTGTTTCACTTCACACATCTTGGAAGCAAAGGAGGGTCAGCCCTCATTGGTACTTGGATGGGAGACTGCCAAGGAACACCAGGATGCAGATAATGGCCAACCACCTCTGTCCATCTCTTGCCTAGAAAGCCCCTTGTTGGGGGCACCAGAAGTCAGCTGCATCTTGACAGCAGTTTACACACACACATGCGTGTGCACGCACACAGTGTGCAAAAGTCTAGCACAAAACAACAGGTCTGTACAATGCAACACATTCAGAAATGATTTTTTATAATGTAATGCCCCACTGCATCCTGTGGGCTGTACTCTCTTCATCCTCCACTCTTGATTTAATACAATTGCTTATGCTGCTACAATTTTCAGAAGCAAAACTAACCAATAGTATTAGTATTAAAATCCCCAATTGTGATCAGAAAAGGGAAGCCACCAGTTCTGAAAACGGCACCCTGACCACTACACACGCACACCCTGCATTATTGGCAGGGCGCTATAGGAGACATGCCCTGGAGGCTGCCTCTCACATTTCCCAGGCATGCACATGCAGGTCAGGGCTTTCCTCCCCCAGCCAGCCTCCTTGCTCGATTTGATCAGTTTAAAAAATCTATTTGTGCCTTTGGAGTATAATACACTAGGAATAAGGCCCGTTGTGGAAATAAATACAATGAGCTCTACAAAGAGGATCTGGGAGAGTACCAAGGCCTTGGACAGTCAGTGTCAATTTGCTGTGGTGACCTCAGCAGGATATAACTAAAACTAAACCCAGCGAAGATGGAGGTCCTGTGCATGAGTCAGGGTGGATTGGGGACGGAGTATTGTGATGGATCGGTACCGCTGAATCATGTTTTTGAGTAATATCTATAGGTCACCATCTTGATTTGATCAAATGATCAACATCATTGAGCGCTTTATTTTGTTAAACATGGTTGTTTTTTATTCTGTTTTTAAATGTTTTATATTTGGCATATGGTGCCCTGACTGTGAGCCACCCTGAACCCACCCACAGAGAGGGCAGGACAGAAATTTAAAAATAAATAAATAATAAAATAAATAAATAATGACATAGAGTCCACCATTTTCTCCAGAGGAAGTGATCTCTGCTACCTGAAGAGCAGTTGTAATTTTGCGGTATCTCCGTCCCTCACCTGGAGATTGGGAACAATTGTTACCCAGGAGGAAATGGGTGGTTGTGAGGGTGGGGTCGATGACATTGTACCTGTCTGAAATCCGACCCCTCCTCAAACCTCACCCTTTCCAGGCTCCACCCCTCAAATCTCCAGGAATCTCCCAACCTAGAGTTGGCAACTCTATCTCCTTCCCAGCCAAGCATCAACCTGCCATTTATCTGCCCCTGATTTCAGCTTTCCATCTCCTCCTCCCTCCCTCCTGGAGATCATTTGTAATTCTGAGTGATCTCCAACCCCCACTTGGAGACTGGCAACAATAGTTCCCCAGAAGGGAATGGCTGCTTGGGAGGGTGGAGTCTGTGGCATTGTACCTGTCTGAGGCCCCACCCCTCCTCAAACCTCACCCTATCCAGGTTCAAGGGTTACTGACCCCAGAAAACTGGCATTCCTAAGAGTAACCCTCTGAGGTGGGGCAATCATTCCCATGGTACAAATGAGGAGCTAAGGACATCAAATAGCTAACAGTTGATCTCCCTCCAGGCCTCACACAGAACTGTTATTAATACTTGTGTGTATTTGTGTATTTATGTATTCTTTAATTTCATTATTAGCCTGCCACAGCTTGGCGGGAGAATTGTTGGGGTTGATGGGCACTGTGGACCGGAGTGGATCCTCCATGGCTCAGGCAAAAGTGAGATGTGGGCTGGGCAGGAGTAGAGATGTAAAATTTCAGGAAATTTTGAAGCTCAGAAAAAAACCCATTTTTTTCTGTTTTTTTTCGGGAAAAATGGAAATTTTCAGAAAAATGGAAAAAAATGCTACATTAGCACTTCTTTTTTCTTTTCCACATTGAAAGTCATTCTGTTACTTAAGGAACACAAAATATTACTATGGAGAATTTTACTTGGCATGAAATTATCACAACTAGCATATTAAAAATATAGTGTATCCAAACAATTATTACAAACAGAATTTACTTATTTTATAATATTTATTTGTAATTGAAACAAATGGAGCAACAATCTTTTGGTGTAGTGGTTAGGAGCATGGACTCTAATCTGGGAGAACCGGGTTTGATTCCCCTGCCTCCACTTGCAGCTGCTGGTGTGACCTTGGGTCAGTCACACGTTCTCTCAGAGCTATTCCTTCAAGAGCAGTTCTGGAAAGAGCTCTCTCAGCCCCACCTACCTCACAGGGTGTCTGTTGTGGGAAGGGGAAGGGAAAGGAGTTTGTAAGCTGTTCTGAGACTCCTTTGCATAGTGAAGGGCGGGGTATAAATCCAAACTCTTCTCTTCTTCTTCTGAACTGTTTACTAGTTTATGTGGAAGAGACAAAAACCCTCCGCAAAACAATTTTTAAAAATCCAGAAGTAACAATTATTCATATTTCCTCTCCACAGTATTAAATAAAAATAAAAACCCCATTCTCGTAAAAAGAATTGAAGAGGGGGGACGTGTATAGAAGGGAGCGTGGGATTAAGTTTCAATGAATAGGCGTGAAATTTAATCAGAATCATTTTCTGAGCTGTAATTATCAGTTTCAGTCTCCTCTTCTGCAGCTACTCTGTTGTATCATTATCATGGTCCATAATCAATTTCTTTTTTCTTTTTTCAATTTTTCCAATTTTTCAGAAAAAACAATGGGAGAGACTTGAAGGCCCATTGGAAATAATGGGAGCCAGGAATGCCAATTCATTTGCGTGGGCTCCATTGGAATACATTACAACTCAAGAAGAGTTGCAAAGAAAGTGCGGACTGGATCTTCCATTAAGGTCTCTGGTCCCAAATATACTGCTCTGGGACTGGAATGACAGACCCCAGAGTGAAATGACAGCCCCTGGGGGTAGCAGGAGTGTTCTGGGACTCGAATGACAGACCCCACAGTGGAATGACAGTCCAGGGGTGTAGGAGATGTGTCCGGGGACTGGAATGACAGGCTTCACAGTGGAATGACAGCCCCTGTGGGTAGCAGGAGTGTTCTGGGAGTGGAATCACAGGCCCCACAGTGGAGTGACCTGTAATTTCAGTCCCAGGACACATCCCCTACATCCCTAGGCTGTCATCCCACTCTGGAGCCTGTCACTACAGTCCCAGAACACTCCAGCAACCCACCTGGGCTGTCATTCCTCTCTCAGAACACTCCTGCTACCCCAGGGGCTGTCATTCTACTCTGGGGCCTGTCATTCCAGTCCCAGAACTCTTCTGCTACCCCCAGGGGCTGTCATTCCACTCTGGAGCCTGTTATTCCAGTCCCATAACTCTCCTGCTATCCCCAGGGGCTGTCATTCCACTCCCAGAACACTCCTGTTACACCGGAGGCTGTCATGCCACTCTGGGGCCAGTCATTCCACTCCCAGAACACTCCTGCTAGCCCCAGGGGCTGCCATCCCACTCTGGGGCCTGTCATTCCAGTCCCAAAACTCTCCTGCTACCCACAGGGGCTGTCATTCCACTGTGAGGCCTGTCATTCCAGTCTCCGGACACATCTCCTACACCCCTGGACTGTCATTCCAGTCCCAGAACAGTCTCTCCCATTGTTTCCAATGGGCAATCTGGTCCTTCCTTTTAGTACATCACTCACATATGTTTTACTGTATATTCACATTGTTGTTTGTGTTGCTCAGTTTGGAATGGCTAGTGTTATTGCGGCACTCATGAAATGTCCGTTAAGGTGTGGTTCTCTCTCTCTCAGTACTGCTTCAAGTCTCCATGAGAAATGCAGACTGCAAAGAATGAAATTATATGGGTCCCATTGGCTCAGGAATATCCAAATAATTAATTGATTAAATTACTTATAGATACAGCAGTGTCTTTTCAAGCCTGAATTTTGGCAATTTGATTAAGCACCAAAATGTCTCCTCTTGTATGCAAGTGTAGTCTGTAGAATGTCTATCTCCGTTTGGAATAATCAGCACTGAAAATGTTGGACAGGAAGGTTCTATGTCTACATGTATACAGATTTTGCACAGACATCCACATCTGCTCTCTCTCTCTCTCTCTCTCTCTCTCTCTCTCTCTCTCTCTCTCTCACACACACACACACACGTCAGTGGGTCATGAAGGACTCAAAATTGTTCATGCTAACCACATTTCCTATGCACAGAAGTTCCCTCAGCCCCAAAGGCAAAGAGGCAGGGCCCGGGGGAGATCGTTACCGGCCAGCCTCCTCCCAGCGATGTGCGGCCACTGCTGGCTCAGCCCCATGGAGATTTTGTTGGGCTGGGCCAGGAGGTCCTCCACTCCCCCTTCCTCGTTCCTGGCCCTGTGGAAGGCACATGGGTGAGTGAAATTCCCTCAGCCCCAGAGGACGAAGAGTGGCCAAAGTCAGGGCCTGGGGGAGGCCATTACAGGGTGACCTCCTCCCAGCAGTGCGGCACTGCCCACCCCTTCCCCGGGGCTTGGAGATGTTGACGGGCTGGGCCATCTGAGGGGGGGTGAAGACGGGCAGCAAATGGACACCGCCATGAGGAAGGGGAGCCCTGACGCTACCTGCCCCTCCTGGAGCCCTACCAGAACCCTGTAAAGGCTGCCGGAGCAGGGCCGCTGCTGCTGCAAAGCTCCGATGTCCTCTCCTGCAGTGAACCTGTGTTCTGAGGGAAATTTTGGTGGGCAGTGGTTCTGTGGATGGGACTCGGGAGATCTTCTGATTGGCAGAACTGAAGGCCAACTGATTTTGCCGTGCATCGAATCTTACCACCCCAAGTGACAATTATAAATAAGGAGAGATTGTGGAATACAGAATGTTCACCAAGAAGCTGAAATTCAAACAGAAAAATGCAAGTTCTTTTGAGGTTACAGCAGACATCATTCATTTGAGGTTACAGGAGATATCCCAAAAATGCATTATGCTGACTGTACATGTAACTGTCTTTGTTTCTTCAAAGAGAAAGGTATATCAGTTTCACTGAAAGCAATGGACACATTTTGGATATTGACCATACGGTCAGTAAACTGTTGAGAGCAGGATTTGGAATTGCTGGAAAGGAAGTCAGTATATAGTGGTGAGAGCATGTGTTTGGGGAGTCCCTGGTTCAAATCCTCACTGCCTTAATGCTAACTAGGTGACTGTGGCCCAGTCAATGGCCAAATCTGCATTTGTCTTTCCCACCAGTGTCCCAGCCTTTTGACTCCGTCTTCAAAAAAGCTGTCCACATTTGGTGTTGTTTTCACACCTCAACAGTGCTAGCATACTTTCGCACATCCACATATGTTTATCATTCTTTTGGGGTGGCTCCAGTGTCATGGTGCCTCTGCACTGCTTTAAAAGAATCTTCTCTAAACAACATTCAAACAAGGATAGAGAAAGACGGCGTCACAGCAGCACACAACTGATTTAAAAATGCAAATGCAGATTCTACCTATGTCTCTCACCTAACCTACATCACAGAGTTGTTGTGAAAATAAAATAGAAAATGGAGAGCCCCATTTTGAGTGCCTTGAGAAAAGGGCAAGATAAAAGTGTGATAGATAGAATTCCCCAGAACAGATCCCATAGAGTAAGGAAGAACAGGAACAACCCCCCCCCCACTTTCCAGTTATGGAGCTTCCCATAGTTGGGGCCGGCCGGGATTCCTTCCCACCACGGCCCGGGACGTGCTTCTGGAGGAGCCCTCCAGGCTCAGACACCGTCCAGTCAGTCCTGCCAGCCACCCTCGTGAGGGAGGAAATCCAGCAGCTCTTGGCTTGTCACTACCTTTTCAATACTTGAAAGACTGAGAGAAGAAAGTTTGTTTGTTTGTTTATTTTTAAATTTCTATCCCGCCCTCCCTGCAGAGGGGCTCAGGGCAGCTGACAGTCAGGGCACTATGTGCCAAATATAAACATTTAAAAACAGAATAAAAACAACCATGTTTAACAAGATAAAGTGCTCAGTGATGTGGGTCATTCAATTGAATCAAGACGGTGACCTATACATATTACTCAAAAACCCGATTCAGCGGTACTGATCCATCGCAATACTGTGGCTCGATCTTTATATTGGGCCATCCCATTACCCCGTTGTTACCACAAAGTAGTTGTTGTTGGTGGTAGTGGCAGCTCCTAATAGAAAACCTGGTGGAAGAGCTCCATCTTACAGGGCCCTGATCTCCTCCGGGAGCTCATTTCACCAGGTAGGAGCTGCCACTGAAAAAGCCCTGGCCTTGGTTGCCACAAACCTGGCCTCCCTGGGGCCTGGGGTCACTAGTCGGTGTTGAGTCCCCGACCGTAGTGGGGTATGTAAGTACCAGCAGCTTGAAGTGAATTCAGAATGCTATTGGCAGCCAGTGCAGTGCCTTCAGCACAGGCCGGATGTGCTCCCATCTAGGGAGACCCATCAGGAGCCTGGCCGCAGCATTCTGCACTAACTGCAGTTTCCGAATTTGTGACAAAGTCAGCTCCATGTAGAGAGCATTACAGTAGTCTAGTCTTGAGGTGACCGTCGCATGGATCACTGTAGCCAGGTCGTCACGGTCGAGGAAGGGAACCAACTGCCAAATCAGCCGGAGGTGGTAAAAGGCCGAGCCGGCAGTGGCTGCCACCTGGGCCTCCATATTTAAGGAGGAATCCAGGAGCACTCCCAAACTCCTAACCTCTGGCACTGGCACCAGTGGCGCCCCATCCAAGGTCAGGAGAGGGATCCCCTTCCCCAGTCCACCCCGACTCAGGCCCAGGACCTCCGTCTTCACTGGGTTTAGTTCCAGCCAGCTCAGTTTAAGCCAGCCAGCCACAGCTTGCAACGCCCAGTTCAGATCTTCTGGGCTGGAGTCTGACTGGCCGCCCAACATCAGAGAGAGCTGGGTGTCCTCTGCATATTGATGACACCCCAGCCCATGCCTCCAGGCAATCTGGGCAAGGGGGCACATGTAGACGTTTAACAACATCAGGGAGAGCACCGCCCCCTGAGGCACACCGCATTCAAGTTTGTAAGGATGGGTAGATGTAGGCCAGACCTATCCCCATCTTTTTAAAGCCTCGTGTTAGCAAGTCAAGTCCCAGCACTTGGGCGTTTGGGCTTTCTTCTCATCCAGCGTAATACTATCCGGTATCTCTTACATCACCTGTGAAGCTGCCCTGCTGCTTGTGACGCAGAATGCCACATCCCCCCTTTGTTTTCCTCTCCGCTACCAAGCTCATGCCTTCTCTGCTCAAATGGTTCCCCAGACATTTCCCTTGAGGGGAGAATAGAGTGTCATTTGACCTAGTTTTTAGAATTCCAGCCCATAATTCAAAAAGCAGCAGGCAGCACTCTGCAGTTTAGTGGTCATGTGGTGTTCTGGCACCCCTTAGAAATCCTGCTGACACACCTGGCAACAATTGTTCCTGACTGTAACCCCCTTTTGTTCTGGAGGCTGGAGAGGGGGCCCCTCCCTGGAGTGAGCGCTCCTTCCTGGCACCCACCCACCAGTCTGAGCTCTTTGAGGCAATCCTTGATTCCTCTCTTGTTATTTGTCACGAATCAGTGAAACGCATTCAGAAGCCAGAGTGGTTTGGAGGGGCTGCCCTCCTAATCTCCCCCCCTTCAATCTCTAACATTTATTTATGCATTTTTAGCATGCACTCTTAGTTTAAAAAAGAAATAGTGCAATAAAACTAAGACCACTGGCAGCAGCAAAAACTTCTCTAATGAAAGCAACAGGTTCCTCCAGGATCTAAAAATCTAAAATTAGAACAATGAACTTCAACTAACATCAGCTTCTGCACATGAACAGATTCTCATTAAGTCTGCAAGCCAACTTTGAATTCTTGATAAGAAGTATTCCCCCCCTCGACAATTCTGCTCTTTGTTGGCTCAGCTAAGTTTCATCCACTTAGATGGTGGAAGTTCAGTGGCCATAAGGCCAAATGGTCTGTGCCTGGGCTGCCCTATCTGTTGACCTCAAGTGGGGATCATGGGCACACCTTTCTTCCTCCCTCTCCTCAAGCCATTGCTCCGGCTGTCTTTCTTCCAGTTTGGTGCTGAGCCTGGAAGTCGAGTGGGTTGGGAGGAAAAACCAGTGGTCAGCACCCTTGGGCAGCTGCCAAGTCCCCAGAGTCCTGACGGGTCACTCACTGTGGGTCAGAGCCAAGTGCTGCTCCTTCTGTCCCTCACTCGCTTAGGGACTACAGCTTGCGTGCTTCCTTGCCTGACAGCTCTCTGGCCAAAGGAAGCAACAGTAACAGAGAGAAGGAGCTGCTGCTACTTCAGACAGTAACAACGGCATGGGAAAGGGTGTGTGTCTGAATGGACACATCTTGGGCTGAGTCCCCCCCCCCCATACACACACACATTGCTTTATTTGTGAACAGGGCAGACATGTGATTCATTGAATTCCTGTCTTGGTCCTGACCCATCTTTTCCAACAATTGAGACAACAAAAAGCTGTTTATCTCCCCCTGGGGTAGGCAGAGCATGACCCAAAGCCATGAATCATGATTATATAGTTCACCATGAAGTGCTAGTCTGTAAGAAAGCCATGACAGCACATTTAGTAGAACATGCTCTTAGCTGATTTTCAGTTGAATTTGGTGAGAAGCATTTTCCTCGAGGGGAAGAGCTACAGCAGATGAGCTCTCTGACTGCAGGGCTTTATGTGTTTCCCAGGAAGGATCAGAACTGTGACAATGAGGGCTCAGGGATGCCTGCCTGCCTGCCTCTTTTTTAGCCCGTGGCACGTTCTGTGCCTGAGACCGAATACCTCCCAAGTACCTTTCCATGCTCACCGGGGCCAGCTACCAACAAAGAGGTTTTTCAAGGCATCTACAAATACCAAATACCTCCTGGGTCCTGCATCTGAAAAAGCTGCAACAAAGTCTGGATGGGAAAAACAAAATCAGAATATACTTCTCTTTTTATACCTCTTCTCTGAATCTGGACTGCATGTCATGAGCAATGGTGCAAGAGGAGGTGGCTGGTCAGATTTAAGATGAATAGGTAATGAAATAAAGTACTTACCAAAACCGATTTAGCGTTAATGAAGAGTGTCAGTCTTGTAGCCCACAGCTCCAGGTTAGCCACCCCAGTGCCAGGCAAGGCCATGCCAGCCTTTCATTCTACTCTCTGCTGGGTTATCTCCCTGAAAACAGCTTCAGCCCCTCTGTCCTTCAGTGGTCATGTGTGATTCCCCTTGATTACAGGACTGTGCAAGCAGAAAATGGATACTCAGTCTGAACAGAATCACATCCATTCAAAAATTCTTTGACACAGAATTAGAACCTTCTGATCTAATAGGTATTCTGAGCTCGTTAGCCAGCAGTCCCCCTGCACCATCTTGAGATGGACTGACTCAGTCAAGGAAGCCACGGTCCTCAGTTTCTTCTTCTTCTTCTTTTTATTTGACCATTTGTATTTAGTACAACCAACATATACTGTCCTGCCCACCACAGCCTGTGGGCGCCCAACCTCCAGTGGCCCTGGAGCTGGAGAGAGTGTGCACCCGTCTGAGGGGCTTGCACCAGAGAGGGTGCTCAGTACGGGACTACTCAGATGAGTTCAAAACACACGCCACAAAGCTCCAGGGATGGCCCAAAGAGGTCCTCATCGAGATCTACTGGGTGGGGCTGAACCACTCCATTCTGGATTGGGCCCTGGCCCAGGGCAACTTGCTAACACTGAATGGGTGGATACAGGTGGCCTGTGAGGTGGAAAACCACTCCAACCTCTTGCGAATGTACCAACCCCAAGCTCCCATGAGGGCAGCAGTGGCGGAACCATGGGGGATGAACACCAAGATGAGAGAAGTTGTCAGAGACCAATGGATGCAACAGGGCCTGTGCCTAAGATGTGGAGCTTTGGGGCACTTTGCAGCTAGTTGCCTTCTTGACAAGAGCCCCAGAGATGAGAAGGTGAGCGGGTGCAAGACCTCTGAGAGAAAACCCAAACTGCAGTGGGCGTGGATGAAGCAATCCAAAGCAATTCAAGTGGGAGAGCGGGGAGAATCTGATGGTACTTTTTCCAGCAGAGATGAGCTCAATGCACTGGCAGGAAAAGATTGGGACGTGCTGTGAAGGGCACAACCTGGCAGATCCAAAAGTCCCTCATGCCAAGTTCAGTGAGAAACTCTCCCCCTTTGTTCTATGTGAAAGTGATTGTAATAAACCCCAAGTAGGGCACCCAGATACGGGTGAGAGCCTGGATTGACTCTGGGTGAGCCCGAGACTTAATCAGCCCAGCATTAGTCATTGGGTGAGGGGTACCTGTCCCAGTATTGCCAGAACCTATAATTTTCACCCAGATGGATGGGTCCCCAATGAAGGAAGCGTGCAAGTATCACACTGTGCATGTTGTAATGGGGATGAGGTCCCATTGGGAGAAATGCCCATTCATTATTACCCTTACCACAAAATTCTTGCTGGTGCTAGGCAACCTCTGGCTCTGAGATCATGACCCATACCTTCAGTGGAGTGGTGGGGCCCTGTACTTCCCAGACCCTCGATGTAAAGCTCATGGGTGGGATCCTGTGGAGGGGGGATGCCAGCTCCCATTCTGGAGCATGTTTGCTTGGTGCAGGGAGAGCTCGATCTCATCCCTCCTGAGTACAAAGACGTGGATAGTGTTCGAAGAAGAGGAGGCAGATGAGCTCCCCCACCCCACCAAAAGTCAGACTGTGCTATAGAGATCTTGCCAGGGCACAAAATGCCCAAAGGGAAGTTGTATGCAATAAGCCCAGCTGAGAAAGAGGAGCTACGCAATTTTATTGATAAAAAACTTGCTCTGGCTTTCATCCACTTGGCCTCTTCCCCCTTTGCTGCCCCCATCCTTTTCCAGAAGAAGAAGGACAGTGGGCTGTGGCTGTGCACAGACTACCAGCGCTTAAACGCAATGTCTATGTCCAATGCCTACCCCCTCCCACTCATCAAAGACCTCCTGGCAGAAGCTTCCCAGAGGCACATTTTCACCAAACTTGACTTACAAGATGTTTACTACAGAGTGCGCATTCAGGAGGGGGATGGACACAAAACAGCTTTCAATACCCCGTTGGAACAGTTTGAATACCTGGTGATGCCATTTGGGTTTGCGGGAGCTGGATTTCCTGGGCTATCAGATTTCAGGGAAGAGACTGGGCATGGACCCCCATAAAGTACAGGATGTGGTGTGGTGGGAGGCTCCTTGAACCCAGTACAAACACCAATCATTTAATGGGTTCGCTAAATTCTACCATGCATTCATCCCAAACTTTGCCCAGGTGGCCCTGCCTCTTACTGACTTATTAAAAATAAAGGGGAAGGGTCCCGACAGTAGCAAGCCAAGTACCAAGCTGGACTGGACCCTGGAGTCCCAGCAGGCATTTGAAAAGATTAAGGGGTTGTTTATCTCTTGAGCCCATTTTACATCATCCTGACGAAAATAAGCCTTTTGTAATCCAAGTGGACACTTCCGATGTGGCTATGGGAGGAGCAATCCTGCAACAGGGGGAGGATGGAAAGCTCCACCCCTTGGCATATGTATCTAAGTTCTCCCCCACGGAGCGTAATTGGGCCGTTTGGGACAAGGAGGCGGCTGCCATCAAACTAGCCCTTATGACCTGGTGGCACTGGCTGGAGGGGGAGAAAGTGCCATTTGAAGTGCCGACAGATCACAAAAATTTGGAGGCATTAGGCACGCCCAGAAGCCTGAATGGCAAGCAGCTCTGCTGGGCAGAGTTTTTCTCTAAATTTCAGTTCACCCTCCAGCACCTCCTCGGGAAGTCAAACTCTCTGGCTGATGCACTGTCCCGCCTCCTACAACATGACAGCCAGTGGTAGATGTCATAGACTTAATGTTCACACCCACCCAGTTGGGGGGGCGTGGTAACTCACAGCCAGGTGAAAGCGGAGGCTCCCATTGATGTCGTACCCTGGATTTGCAAATTTAAAACAACTTTTTCAGAGAGGGACATGGAGGACATTCAGACTGACAATTCAGTGGAGCAGAAGGGGGATGGCTGTTGGTGGGAGGCTGTTAGTGCCTAAAACATTGAGACGGGAAATCCTGACTTTGACACATGAAAATAAACTGGCCTGAAAATCTTGCACATCCTTCAAAGGCAATTCTGGTGGCTGCGTATGAGGCCAGATATCTCTCAATATGTGGGTTCCTGTCAGGGCTCTTTTTGTAGCATGAACTCCTTTGCATAATAGACGACACCCCCCTAATGTAGCCAATCCTCCAGGAGCTTAGAGAGCTCTTCTTACAGGGGCTACTGTAAGCTCTTGGAGGATTGGCTACATTAGGGCTGTGTTGCCTAATATGAGAAGGAGTTCCTGCTACAAAGAGAGCCCTGGTTCCTGTCAGACCTGCCTAATGGGGAAACGGAAGACAGGAAAGCCTCCTGGGACATTACAACCCCTTGAAATGCCAGAGAGACCATGGGCAGTGATTTCAATGGACTTTATAATGGACTTACCACCTAGTAAAGATAAAACATGATTTGGGTGGTGGTCAACATGTTCTCCAAGCAGGCACACTTTATTCCTTGCACATAATTGCCCTTGGCCAAGCCACTAGCCAAGCTGTTCATGCACCACATCGTGAGGCTGCATTCCATTCCTTGCAAGATCATTCCAGACAGGGGACCTAAAAGATCGATGGTCCACAATCCAAGAGACTCTGAGAAAGGTGAAAGAGGACTACAAAAAGCAAGCAGGTAAAGAGAGGGCTCCTGAGTGGGACTTACAGCCTGGGGACTCCATGTACCTCTCAACAAAAAATTTGAAGGGGCTCCAGCTGGGGAGGAAATTGGGGTGGAAGAATATTGGCCCTTTCAAAGTGTTGAAAGTCTTGAACAAAGTGGCTGCAGAACTTGAGTTACCCAAGACTCTGAGGCATATTCACCCTGTATTTCATTTCAGTCTGTTAAAAAGGGATCTGGGCCTGAACAAATGGAGACCTCGTCCAGCTGCCCCACTTCCTCTGATGATAGATGGTGAACCCCACCATGAAGTAGAAGAGATCCTCGATTTTAAGTTGAGACGGAACCAACTGTACTATTTAATCAAATAGAAGGATTTCGATGAATAGCATAATGAGTGGGTGAAATGTACAGATGTTGGAGCCCCCTCTCTAACCCGTGCATGCCAAAACAAACCAAAGGGGAAAGAGGTCGGGGGGGCAGTATGTCAGGCTCCTTATGCCTTTTACAGCTCACCTGCTATTAAGACAGGAGGTTCCTCTCTCTTTGATGTGCCCGAGGCTTGTTACCTTAGTGGGGCCAAATGCCCTGGCTTCTCAAATGTCTGTTATTCTGCTTTTCTTGCTATGTAGAAGCTATGTGCTGAGGGGGGCGTAGGCAACTGCTAGTTTTGGCGGGAGGGATGCTCTGGGAGAGGTACATGCTTAGTGTATGTGGGGGGGAGTTAGTTGACTGTTAATTCTGGCAGGCAAATACCGTGGGGTGATAGGGTCCTGATCTTTAGTGGCTTTACTTGAACACACTATATCTGTAACCTTTGTGCATTCAACTTCAGTCCTAACAATGGCTCGTGTCCAATATGGTATTTATCAATCTCTCAAAAAAATTAGCCTTCTTTGAAGTAACTGGTGTTAAGAACTGATTTAACCAAGACCTGGTGAGAGATGTAAAAGTGACTGCACTGCTTGGGAACAGTGACCACACAAATAGGGAGTTGCCCCAAAAGATTGACGCAACCACTTTTAACTTTAAAAGGGGTAACTTCTCTGGTATGAGGGGACATGTGAGGAAGAAATTGAAAGGAAGTGTGGATAAGGTCAAAACCATTGGGGAAGCTTGGAGACTATTTAAAAAGACAATCCTAGAAGCTCAGAAAAAAATATATACCGCAGGTTAGGAAAGGCACAAATAGATACAGAAAAAAGCCTGCATGGTTAACAAATAAAGTAATGGAAGCTGTAAAAGGTAAGAAGGATTCCTTTAAGCAGTGGAAAGCTAGTCTCAGTGAGGTTGATAAAAGGGAACACAGGCTGTGGCAGTTAAAATGCAAGTCTGTGATCAGGCAGCAAAAAGGGAATATGAGGAGCATATCGCAAAAAACATAAAGGCCAACAATAAAACTTTCTTCAAATAAGAAACCAGCCAGGGAGGCAGTGGGGTCTTTGGATGACCAAGGGGTAAAAGGACTACTGAAGGATGACAGGGAAATGGCTGAGAAGCTGAATGCATTTTTTGCCTCTGTCTTCACTGTGGAAGATGACAAGTGCTTGCCCACTCCAGAACCACCGATTTCGGGAGGGGGTTTGAAAGACCTGAATCAGATGGAGGTGACAAGAGAGGAAGTCCTACGACTGATGGACAATTGAAAAACTAATAAATCACTAGGCCCGGATGGCATTCATCCGAGAGTTCTGAAAGAACTCAAATGTGAACTTGTGGATCTCCTTACATTAATATGTAATCTTTCTTTAAAATCTGCCTCCATTCCTGAGGACTGGAAGGTAGCTAATGTCACTCCCATCTTTAAAAAGGGCTCTAGGGGAGATCCAGGAAATTACAGGCCAGTCAATCTGACGTCGATACCGGGCAATTTGGTGGAAACTGTTATTAAGGAAAGAATTAGTAGACACATTGATGAACAAAAACTATTGAGGCAGACTCAGCATGGGTTCTGTAAGGGAAGATCTTCTCTCACTAACCTGTTCATGTTTTTTGAGGACGTGAACAAATATGTGGACAAGGGGGACCCAATAGATGTTGTTTACCTTGACTTCCAGAAAACTTTTGATACAGTTCCTCATCAAAGGCTCCTAAGTAAGCTCAATAGTCATGGGATAAAAGGACAAGTCCTCTTGTGGATCAAAAACTGGCTTATAAATAGGAAACAGAGAGTGAGTATAAATGGAAAACTTTCTCAGTCGAGGATGGTAAGCAGTGGGGTACCACAGGGATCGGTACTTGGTCCAATGCTTTTTAACTTGTTTATTAACGATTTAGAATTGGGAGTAAGCAGTGAAGTGGCTAAATTTGCAGATGACATGAAGTTGTTCAGGGTGGTGACAACCAGAGAGGATTGTGAGGCACTCCAAAGGGATCTGTCGAGGATGGGTGAGTGGGCGGCAATGTGGCAAATGGGGTTCAATGTGGCCAAGTGCAAAGTGATGCACATTGGAGCCAAAAATCCTAAATATAAATAAATGTTGATGGGGTCTGAACTGGCAGAGACTGACCAAGAGAGAGATCTTGGAGTCATAGTAGATAACTCAATGAAAATGTCTAGACAGTGTGTAACTGCAATAAAGAAGGCCAATGCTATGCTGGGGATTATTAGGAGGGGAATTGAAAACAAATCAGCCAGTATCATCATGCCCCTGTATAAATCATTGGTGCGACCTCATTTGGAATACTGTGTACAGTTCTGGTCACCACATCTCAAAAAGAATATTATAGCATTGGAAAAAGTGCAGAGAAGGGCAACTAGAATGATAAAAGGGTTGTAACACTTTTCCCTATGAAGAAAGGTTAAAACGCTTGGGGCTCTTTAGCTTGGAGAAACGACGGCTGAGTGGTGATATGATCGAGGTTTATAAGATCATGCATGGGATTGAGCAGGTTGAGAAAGAAGTACTTTTCTCCCTTTCTCATAGTACAAAAACTCATGGGCACTCTATGAAATTGCCGAGCAGTCGGGTTAGAACAAATAAAGGGAAGTACTTCTTCACCCAAAGAATGATTAACATATTCACTGCCACAGGAAGTGGTGGCAGCTAAAAGCATAGATAGTTTCAAGAGGGAATTAGATAAACATATGAAGCAGAAGTCTATCAGTGGCTATTAGCCACAAGGTATAGATAGGAACTCTCAGTCTGGGGCAGGTGATGCTCTGTCTTCTTGGTGCTGGGGGGGGGGGCCCAGCAGTGGGCGGGCTTCTAATGTCCTGGCCCCATTTCTGGACCTCCTGATGGCACCTGGTATATTTTGGCCGCTGTGTGACAAGAGTGTTGGACTAGATGGGCCACTGGCCTGATTCAACATTGGCTTCTCTTATGTTCTTATGTTTTTAACCAGGATCCTGACAGATAGGGGCCCTCCAAAGCTTAACAAGCACTGCTGGCTGCTAAGATCAGAGTTCCCATTCTGCTATATGAGATCAGAATGCTGTACATCAGCTCAGCTCCACAGCATGTCCTCCATTGGCTGTTGGCAGTTAGGCAGGGAACTTGTTAAAAGCAGAGCACATTCATTTATTTCTGACTGTGAAGTCCTCTCCCCTGCTGGGGTCTGAGTGTTAGGTGGACTCAGATCTCTGAGCCACACTGTCTCTCTGTTCACGTCAAGCAGGGGGCCTTAGCTACTAGGTGCCTCGGCTGAGGACCCACAATCTATAACATTCTGATTGTGAACTCCTGTCCCCTGCTGGGGTTTGGGTGTTAGGTGGACTTAAGGCTCATGGCCATGCAAGAGTGATGGGGCCAGATGACAGCCTTACATGATCAGTACTCCAGGGGATTAGCACTGGCACGCTCAAGCGTGTTTGTAACATACTCCCTCACTGTCACTTCTGCCAAATCCTCTGCCATTGCATGCCTGGCATCTCCACTACTGCTGACCTCCCAGTTCACCACTGACAACCAGTAGTGGCGCTTCTCCCTGGTTGGGCTCTTTGAGGTAGAGGTGCTGGGCTGTGGCTTCTCCTTCCCAGCCTCTTCTACCCACTGTTCCCTCTGGCCATGTCTGCTGGCCTGTAACCTCCTCTCTTCTTTGTAGAGCTCACGCCACCATTGCAAGAGCTCTACTGCCTTTGATCCGGGGGTCACAGATACAGGCCAGCTTGTACTCCCCTTTATTGCAGAGAGGATGCAACCTGGTGATAAGCACCACCCACAGCCTGTGGGAGAACAGCCAGCTCCAGTGCACAGGCCAGCCCCCAGGCCAGCCCTTGCATCAGAGGGATGATGGGCTCCAGGCGGGCCATGTGGGTGTGCAGCATGTCGGTGGTATTTTTGTTACCAACTTTGCTCTTGATGTCTTTATTGCCCATGCAAGTGCTTTTCCTTCTAGTTGGGGTGAGTGATGTCACTTCTAGGTTTGTCCCACCAAGCAACGACAATCCCTCGCCCCATTGCCTTACCAAGCAGCGGCAGGGGACCAGGGATGCTGGGCTGGAGGTCTACCACCACAGCAGATGTCCTTGTAGCCCTACCGGGAGGGGGGGGCTTTTTCAGGGCCATTTCCCCTCCCCAGTCCTCCCCTGCTTCCAGTGGCACCCCAGGTTCTGAGGAATATTGGTTGAAGCAGAAAGTTTTTTGATAAGATGGAGACATTTTTCCTTAGGGGGAAACTGCAGGGCCTGGCCTCCTTCTCTTGTGTCCTGCTTGCTGCATCTCAGCCACCAACTTCAGAGTGCTCCTAAGCAGGTATACTCAGAAGTGAGTCCTGTTTTATTCCCAGGAAAGTGCCTTTAGGATTATGGCCTTTAGTTGCCCTGGGCTGGCAAAGGTAAATACAGGTCAGGTCTCTATGCAGGCTCACAGCAGTGATCACAATGCTTCGATTGGGTCTGGGTTGAAATTGGGATGAAGGGTGAGGGAGCTTTCAAAGGCTCCCAGGACATGGCCTACTGATGGATGGTCCCCTGTTTGTGGCCTGTGCTGACAAAAGGCTACAGCAGGCTTTGCAATGAGATGCCTTGGAGTTCAGCCTACAGGTTCTTTCAGTGCAGTTATGGTGATAGAGGGAGTGTGTACGCAATGCATGTCACATTTAATTGAAATTCCCTTTTATTCAAACCACACAATGGCCTTACCTTCCCATTTATGACCTGTCTGCTCAACTTGTAGTCCAGAACGCAAGATGCTGCACAAGAGGCATGCCAGGTGATTGAACTCCCCCCCCCGAAACAAACAGAGGGAGCCAAACTGGTGTTTCTTCAAGCTCACAGTGGGCCACTGTATATGGCCAGTGGGTGATGTTTGGCTCATGCAAGTGGGCTTTGTGGCTTTCTGCATAAGAAGCCCCAAGGGCTGTTTGTGTGGTTACCACATGCAAAACTGGGTCCTTAAGGTATCCAGGAGACTTGATTAGCCACAAAGATAATGTTGAGTCTGATTTATAAGTCCCAGATTAATTAGAAGCTAAATGCCAAATACATTAAGGAGCTAATAACAGAATTACACTTACCTTGAGAAATTACAGAGCAGGCAAGCAGCCAAGAGTGTCATTGGCTCGCAAGGGACAGTGTGTCAATGCATGCAAATTGCAGCAAGGCTGAAGGGCGACTTCAAGCAAGCAGATCGCTCACACTTGGGCCCAGCAGCAGCTGCTGGGCAAGAACAGCCGCCTCGTTCCCTCGCAGGCTTTCCTGGGTCAACGCTGAGAGCCGGAGCCTCAAAGTCCCACCCTTCAGGGTAACAGAAAATTTGACTGCTGGGAACAATTTCCATGCTCCTTAGAGGAGGCTCCCATCAGACTCATTGGTTTGTTGATGCTAATTAGCTTTGGAAATATGAAATGGCAAGCGGTGCAAATGCAATTTAATTTCCACTTTAATATTCCCAGGTTGTCACTCCTTGGTATTTTGGTGCAAGGCTGAACTGGCACTCCCTGACAGGGACTTGTCTGTGGCTGAGACGCTGTCCAGGGAGCTGATTAAGGGCCAATCTGCATTTAGCATTTTTACCAAACCCACACCGGAACAGAAAAAGATGCAGTTCAAAACCACATTCAACTATCCCGGGCCAACACTGTGCTGACTGCAGAGTCACCCCTTAATGGCCATAGTAAAGGTATGGCCACAGTAAAGGTAAAGGTAAAGGTTCTCTTGCTCGAAAGCCAGTCGAATCCGACTCTAGGGCTGCGGTGCTCATCTCCGTTTCAAAGCCGAAGAGCCAGTGCTGTCCGAAGACGTTCCCGTGGTCATGTGGCCGGCATGACTAAACACCAAGGCACACGGCCATACATCTATGCAGACAGCCACCATTAAACCAGAGATCAAACGAAGTGAAAGCAGCATGCAGTCTGTACACTGCCATAAAATGCAACACTCAATGTGAAAGTGGCATGCAATGTAGATGGGAATTTCTGTTCCAGTGTGGGTTTGGTAAGACAGCGGAGCAAATGCTAGATGCAGATCAGGCCTAAGTCTCACAGTCTTCATAAATCAAAGGGCAGCATAAGCTTCTGGCATCACTGGCCTGATATAAACATTGGGAGTCCAGCCTTTCCCTCAGTTTGGCCAGTGATGCAGGGCATTCTGCTAGATGCGCCTTGAGGCTCCTGGCCAGAAGGGAGTGCTCTCCCTCTAGGTATAGATCCAGGTCCAGTTATCCAGAATCTAGGTCTGGTCCTGATAAGCTCTTTCCCTCTGTGATAGGAACAGCACAACAATATACCCCAGAGACAATCAGAGTAGTTGCTGGGTTCTGAGGAACCAACAGGAACTGGGTACTGGGAAATGGTCAAGATCTGGCTGGGTGGAGTTAGGTAGGTCAAAAGTGTGGTTTTGAAGATGGAGAGTGTTATGTCACTGCGCACCGGTCTCCAGGACATCACACCCCGCATCGCCTCAGCACCCCTAGTCATGGCAACCACTCCGGGAACAATCGCCGTTTTCGACCCTACTCACCCTGAGTTCTGGGAAGTGTGGGTAGAACAGCTGACCAACTTCTGCAGCTACCAAGAGGTAACCGATGCAAACAAGAAGAGATCGCTTCTCCTAAGTACGTGCAGTGTCGCCTCCATTCGCCTAGCACAAAGCTTCCTCATGCCCAAGAAGTTGGTCAACACCACGTACGACAACATCATAAAGGCTCTCACCAATTACTTCATGCTGAAACCCACTAAGATGGCAAAGTGCATGGACTTGATTGCATGCATGCAAAAGTCCAGGGAAGCGGCCACCATCTTCATGGCCAAGCTCCGCCAGCTAGCCATCGATTCTGAGTTCCAGGATGTAAAAGACATCATTCTCACACAATTTGTCTGGGGAGTGTGGGATTCCAAGCTCCACTGCAAACTTATCGGGACCCCTGATCTCAAATTGGAATCGGCACTCCACATGGCCACTGTGTTCGAGCAGTCTCATCGTGACCACCCGCCATCTTCCATGCACCAGACATCAGGGCCTGCTGACCTCTCGGACGAGGAAGAGGTTCATCAAGTACACCACCCTGCTCACCGGGATCCTTGGTCATCCTCAGCTACTGTCCCATGAGCCAAAAAGCCCAACACACCAGCACACTGCACAAACTGTGGAGAGGCGCATGAATGGAGGTCTTGTCAGTTCCACAAAGCCTTCTGCCACTCCTGTCGAAAACAGGGTCACATCGTCCAGGCCTGCAGGTCTAAAGGGGTCCACCATCGGATGACCACTCACCAGGGAACCACGGAACTCCACAACACCACCGACCACTGTTTTCAGGTACATTACTTGCCCCGGGGGTTCACGGATAAGATCAAAGTGACTGTGTTAATCGAAGGTGCCCCCTGTGAAATGGAGTCAGATATAGAGATGAAAAATTTCCAGAAATTTTGAAGCTCAGAAAAAAACTCATTTTTTTTCGAGGGGAAAATGGCAATTTTTGGAAAAATTGAAAAAAATGCTACATTAGCACTTCTTTTTTCTTTTCCAGATTGAAAGTCATTCTGTTACTTAAGGAACACAAAATATGACTATGGAGAATTTTACTTGGCATGAAATTATCACAACTAGCATATTAAAAATATAGTGTATCCAAACAATTATTACAAACAGAATTTACTTATTTTATAATATTTATTTGTAATTGAAACAAATGGAGCAACAATCTGTGGTAAATACAATTTATTATTGGATATATTTTCCACAATCATACAAATTAAACAGGTAAATACATATCCATTTCCTTTTACCCTCTCCCCCCCAAACAAGGCTTCCCACAGTGCTCCAACCCCATTGATATCTCTTATTCGGTTACATTTAAACTAAACTTACTTTGTCTTACTAATGGTAACAATTTAAAAATCTAATCCCTTTCAATTTCTCCTTAGTAGTTGTCAAAACAAATCAAACCACGTTTTACATCCCAATTTTTCAACAAATATTCTTGAAAGTCTTTCCAATCTTCAAAAAAAATTTCGTCTTCTTCGTTGTTTAATTTTCTTGTTAATTTATCCATTTCTGCCATTAACAGCATCTTCTTAATCCATTCCCATGTTTCAGGTGTCTTTTCTTGCTTCCAACTTTGTGCAAAAGTCATTCTGGCTGCTGTAACCAAATACCATAACAATGTTCTCTTGGTTACATTTATTTCTTCCATTTTAAGACCTAACAATAACATCTGTGGGTCTTTCTTAAAAGTACATTTCAAATTTTTTTGTATCTCATTATGAATCTCAGTCCAATAACTTACAGCCTTATCACAAGTCCACCACATATGGTAAAAAGACCCTTATTTTTTCTTACATTTCCAACATTTGTTAGACATGCTATCATTTATAATAGCAATTTTTTTAGGAGTCATATACCATCTGTACATCATTTTATAGCAATTCTCTTTAACATTTATACAGGTTGAAATTTTCATTGACCTTTTCCACAAATATTCCCAAGATGACATAGATATTTCATTATTTATATTTACTGCCCACTTTATCATTTGCTCTTTTACTGTTTCATCTTCAGTATACCATTTCAATAACATAAAATTTTGAAATCATTTTTTTACCCTTTTCGACCCATACAATTTCAATTTAATTATTTTTTTCTCTAAAGCCATATTTCCTTTTATCAACTTTACATAAATCATAAATCTGTCTGTACCTCAACCAATCGTATTCAAATTCAACATCAGTTCTATCTTTTAATACAAAGTTTTTCCCTTCTATTTTTAAGAGACTTTTGTAAGGTAACCAATCTAGACCCTGATTTCTTGAATATGGATTAATCACTTCTGCCGGCACTATCCAAAGTGGTCGCTCTTCCGAGAAGAATTTTTTATATCTCATCCAAGTCTCGAACAGTGATCGTCTTATATAGTGGTGTTTAAAAAATTTGTCTATTTGTACTTTTCCATACCATAAATATGCATGCCATCCAAACTTATTATCATGACCTTCCAAAGCCAACAACTTCTTATTCTCAAGATTAATCCACTGCTCCAACCATGTTAAGCAGACGGCATCATAATAAAGTCTTAGATTTGGTAGTTGTAGTCCTCCTCTTTCCTTTGCATCACATAAAATTTTCATTTTAATCCTTGGCTTTCTTCCTGCCCATACAAACTTCGATATTTCTTTCTGCCACGTATCCGATACTTTACTTTGTTTTAATATTGGAATAGTCTGAAATAAAAACATCAAACGAGGCAAAACATTCATTTTTACAGTTGCAATTCTTCCCAGTAATGATAGATTCAAGGTATTCCATTTTTTCAGGTCTTGTTGGATCTTATACCAAACTTTTTCGTAGTTATTTTTAAACAAATCAATATTTTTCATAGTCAATTTGATTCCTAAATATTTAGTCTTTGTAACTACTTCGCATTTAATTTTCTCTTGAAGTTCAATTTGTCTCTGTCTCGTCATGTTTTTACACATCACTTTCGTTTTGTTTTTATTAACGTAAAATCCAGCAATTGTTCCAAATTCTTCAATTTTTCCCATCAATTGTGGTATATTCTCAATTGGATCTTGAATCATAAACATTACATCATCTGCAAATGCTCTATATTTATACGTAAAGCCTTTCACTGTAAGTCCTTTGATATTATTGTCTTTTCTTATCTCTGCCAATAATATTTCCAATATCCAAATAAACAATAACGGAGACAGCGGGCAGCCTTGTCGTGTTCCCTTTTGGACTTGGAAAAAATCTGTTTTTTCTTTATTTATATTCAAAGCTGCTTTCTGTTCTGAATATATTGCCACAATCATGTTTAAAAAAGACTGTCCTATATCCATTTTTTCGATTACTTGCAGCATAAAATCCCAGTTCAAATTGTCAAAAGCTTTTTCCGCATCAAGAAAGAGAAATCCAACTTCTTTTTCTGGATGTTTATCATAATATTCAATTGCATCAATCACCACTCTCAAATTGTCTCTTATTTCTCTATTTGGTAAAAAACCAGCTTGCTCTTCCGCTATAACATCTTTCAAATATTTTTTCAACCTTTCCAAAATTATTTTTGTAAATAATTTGTAATCATTATTCAATAGCGATATTGGTCTGTAATTCTTTACATTAGTTAAGTCCAAACCTTCTTTAGGTATAAGTGAAATATTTGCTTCTTTCCATGAATCTGGGATCCATTTGGTCATTCTTATATCATTTGACAGAAGTACTAAAATAGGGGTTAGCTCCTCCTTGAATTTCTTATAAAATTTTGCTGTAAAGCCGTCTGGACCTGGAGCTTTGCCCAATTTTGCATCTTCTATCGCCATTATTACCTCTTCCTTTGTTACTAAACCATTGAGTAGTTCCTTAATTTGTTGTCCCAGCTCTGGTATTTCAATATTGTCCAAATACTTTTTAATTCTCTGTTGGTCAATTCCTTTCTTTTTAAACAATTTTGCATAATATTTGAAAAAAGCTCTTTTTATACCTTTCAAATCCACAATGTCTTTTCCATCTTCAATAATCTTACTTATGAAGTTTCTTTCTTTTCTATTTTTCAACTGCCATGCTAAAAATTTTCCTGGTTTATTTGTACCCTCAAACGCTTTTTGTTGTAGTTTTTTCAAGTTCCAGTATAATTCTCTATTTAGTAAGACATTCAATTGATCCTGTAGAAGATGAATCTCTTTAATAATTTTTTTCTTCCCTGGTCTTTTCTTTAATTCCTTTTCTTTTTGTCGAATTTTTTCGTGAAGATCATTTTGTTGTTGCATCCTTTGCTTTCTATCTTTAGTGTTTAATGAAATAAGCAAACCTCTCATTATCGCTTTGTATGCATTCCAAACAATCTGTATATCTGTACCTTTATTCAAATTCATTTCAAAAAAAATTCTTGTTTCTTTTTTTAATGTCTCATTGATCAATTTCTGGTCCAGTAAGTCTTCATTAATCCTCCAATATAATTGTTTTGGTTTTTCTTTTGACATCCAAAGTAAAGGGTTATGATCTGAGTTATTTTTTGGCAAAATTTCAATTTTATGAGTTTTTAACGCCATCTCCTCTGACATCCAGATCATATCGATTCTAGAAAAGGAATTATGTCTGTTAGAATAAAACGTGTAATCCTTAATCTTAGGATTCCATTTCCTCCAAACGTCTTCTAGTTTCTCTTGACTCATCAACTGAAAGAAATTTTTTGGCAATTTTCCAATCGCTTCTCCAATTGCATTAGACTTTCTGTCCAGTACATTGTTGACCATGCCATTAAAGTCTCCTGCAAAAACTATTTGATCATAGTTTAAACAGTCCAACTCTCTTGTCAAATCATTGAAAAAAGTCTCTTTTGCTCCATTGGGTGCATATACATTTACAAGCAATGTCCTTTTTCTGTACATCGTTATTTCCACACCAACATATCTTCCTTCATTGTCTGAGAAGATTTGTTTGGGTTCCAATTCTTTAGAAATATATGTCACTGTTCCTTTCTTCTTATTAATTGCTGATGAATGAAATTCTTCTCCCAATTTTCTATTAATCAGATACTTATTGTCTTGTTTCCTAATATGTATTTCTTGCAAACAAATTATATTACATTTTTGTTTCTCTAGCCAATGGTTCACTAATCTTCTTTTATTTGGTGAATTTAGTCCATTTACATTCCAAGATAAAAATTTGTAATCCATCAGTGTTTTGGGTTAAATGTCTTTAAAATCATCAAAATTGTTCTCTTTGAATCTACACAAATCTCCTTCTGTTTTAATTGTAAATCTCACCGAATTGTACGAGAATGATAGTCCCTGTGGGATCTCCCACCTGAACCTGATGCCCATTTCTTTTAGCTTATCAGTTAGTTTTTTAAACTTCTTTCTGTCTTGTAGAATCATTCTCGGAATTTCTCTTAAGATTATTATTTTCTTTCCATTAATTTCCAACGGTTGTGTAAATTGCTTCTTGAAGATGTCCTCTTTCATTTTTGTTGTCACAAATTGAACAATCACATCTCTGGGTAATTTCTTTCTCTTGGCATAAGCTGAGTTTACTCTGTAAATTAAGTCAAAGTCTGAATCCAAATCTCCTTGATCCTCTCCTATATAAGTTGTCAACGTGTTTATTACTAACGCACGTATATCCTGGTCTTCCTCCTCTTCTATTCCTCTCAGTCTCAGATGATTCTGGGTAGCCCTATATTCCATCATAGACTCCAATCTTGTATTCTCTTGGAGAGTTCTTTTCACTTTCTGTTCCATTTCTGCTGATTTTGTCACCAGACTTTGAACTTCTTTTTTAACTTCTTCTGCATCTTTTTTTATCCCTGCCACTTCTGTTAGTACCAGTTCTTTCAACTTTACCATATTTTTTTCTTGTACTTGGACTTGCACTTGTTCTATTTGCTCCAGTTGTATTTGCATCTGTTGTTGTAACTGTGATTCTATTTGCTTTCCTAAATTCTGCACCACCTCTGTCATCCTTTTCTCCATCGCCTCCATGGCAGCCTGCCACTCCTTTTTTTCTTTTGCAGACATTCTTGGACTTGGTGATGAGGCGTCCCTTGGTCTTGACCTCAAATCCGTCTTGGAGGCAAATTCAAAACTAACCAATCTTTATATTGTCAATCGTAAAGTCAAATCGCCACCTTTATAACTTTTTTCCGTTGCTTTTTTGGTTTAAAAATAACTTTTTAAAATTTAGTCCTCCTCAAAATGGCGGGCGCAATTTCTCTATGGTTTTTTGGCTAGAGTAGGCTCCTTTGAAACTTCCTGTTTAGCTGTCCATCTTGGTAATCCAACTTCCAGTGTTACACTTTAAAACATCCATCTACTTCCGGCAAGACAACTTTAAAACATCCACTCTAGCCTACTTCCTGTACCATAGAATCACAGTCAGTTTCGTTTCTACTACGCAAAGTTTAGTCTTAGCTGACCACAGGAATGCAAAACAAAATCACTTTTCTGCCATTTTCTCCAAAGGAAAGCCTTCTTTTTACTTTTAAATCAAGCGGATTAGTTCCTTAAAGCCTTATACGCTTATCCGTACGTTTTAATTTTGGGTTCTTCTTCACACCGGTAAGCAAACGTTCATTGTTACCTTGCTTGTAATCTCGGGGTTTCGCAGTGCTTCTTCTGCAATCGATGTTAATCTTGATGTTAAAGAGGTCGGTAGATGGTGGATTTATGCTGAATTCTAAGCCCGGCTGGTATCTGTAGTGCTGTCTTGCAACTGCCCTCTTCGTGGAAGGAGATCAAGGTGTAAACAAGCTTCCTCCGAAGCTTATCCACACCGATCTCAACTCCCTCTCAGGCTTGGCTGCTTGCTCGTCACTCCCCCGCCTGGGGAGTGCTGCGTTAGGCCAGGTAGAGCCCAAACTGTCGTCAGATACCGCCGTCCACCTTGCACAAATCGCAAAGTGCATTAATTCGCCATTTTAACTCCGGCCGGAAGCCAAATGGAGCAACAATCTTTTGGGGTGGTGGTTAGGAGCATGGACTCTAATCTGGGAGAACCAGGTTGGATTCCCCATGCCTCCACTCGCAGCTGCTGGTGTGACCTTGGGTCAGTCACACATTCTCTCAGAGCTGTTCTCTCAAGAGCAGTTCTGGAAAGAACTCTCTCAGCCCCACCTACCTCACAGGGTGTCTGTTGTGGGAAGGGGAAGGGAAAGGAGATTGTAAGGCGCTCTGAGACACCTTCTCTTCTTCTTCTTCTTCTTCTTCTTCTTCTTCTTCTTCTTCTTCTTCTTCTTCTTCTTCTTCTTCTGAACTGTTTACTAGTTTATGTGGAAGAGACAAAAAACCCTCCACAAAGCAATTTTTAAAAATCCAGAAGTAACATTTATTCATATTTCCTCTCCACATTATTAAATAAAAATAAAAAACCCATTCTCATAAAAAGGAATTGAAGAGGGGGGACGTGTATAGAAGGGAGCGTGGGACTAAGCTTCAATGAAGGGGCATGAAATTTAATCAGAATCATTTTCTGAGCTCTAATTATCAGTTTCAGTCTCCGCTTCTGCAGCTACTCTATTGTGTCATTATCATGTTCCATAATCAATTTCTTTTTTCTTTTTTCCATTTTTTGGGGAAAAAAACAAAAAAGGTTTCAGGAAAAAAACAGGGGGAAAAAGGGTTTTTTCCAAATGTTTCCATTTTTTCCCCGGGCCTTCACAATCTCTAGTTAGATACGGGCTCTTCCCTTTCCATAATTTCAGAGGAACCTCTCTGGACCCCCTGCCCTAATGGGGGACCCCTGCTAGACATGACTGGCCTCATCCTAAGGGACTTCCAAAAGAACCCAGTGGTCATTAAAGGGGTGGGACAGTTTCGGGGGAAGTACAAATATTTCAAGAGCCCTCTGGACTTGGTGGTGGTGAAAGGTCATCTCATTAGCTTACTGGGACTGTCATGGTTCACCGCCCTGGGCCTGGCCATGACTGGGGTACAGCACGTACAGACTGGGGACTTCAACAGGATGTGTGATGAGTTCCCAGGTGTATTCAATGGGATTCTTGGCTGCTACACAGGACCTCTGGTTGTCCTCAACCTCAATCCCGTGGTGCGCCCCATCCACATGAAAGCCCAGTGGCCACCATTTGCCCTCTGGTCCAAAATAGAAGTAGAACTTGACCGTTTGGTTAGCCAGGGGGTGCTTGAATCTGTGACCCACACACTGTGGGAGACCCCCATTGTCACCCCTGTGAAGCCCAATGGGGACGTAAGGATTTGTGCAGACTATAAGTGCACAATCAACAAGGCCCTGCAGGACCACACATACCCTGTTCCTGTGGTCAGCCGTGTGCTAGCATTACTGGCCAGTGCCAAGGTCTTTGGGAAGTTGGACTTGGCCCAAGCATACCAACAACTTCTGGTAGATGAGGCAACAGCAGACGCCCAAACCATTGTGACACACTGGGGGGGGGGCTTTTAAAGTATGGCAGTTGCAGTTTGAGGTCAGCGTGGCTCCAGGAATATCTCAGAATCTCATGGACTGTCTCCTTAAAGGCATTCCTGGAGTACAGCCCTTCTTCAATGATGTTCTGATAGCAGCACCATTGACTGAGTCCTTCACTGAACATATGCACACCATCCTCCAGTGTTTCAACTCAGCAGGCCTGAAAGTCATGCATGAAAAGTGTTTGCTGGGTGTTCCCAGTGTCGAGTTCCTGGGGTTTGTGGTGAACGCCTGGGGCATCCATCCCACTCCAGACAAGATCAAAGCCATCACAAATGTGCCTACCACCTCTTCGAAAGCGGAGCTTCAAGCATTCCTGGGCCTGCTAATTTCTATTGTTCCTTTCTACTGCACAAAGCAGCCACTGCTGAGGCCCTGTACCGCCTCCTGGACAAAAATGCCCCCTGGAAGTGGGGGCTGTCACATGCTGCCACGTTCTGGGCTGTTAAAAAACTGTTGACCTCCAATGATGTCCTGGCCCACTTTGATGAGTCCCTCCCTGTCATCCTCACCTGTGATGCCTCGCCGTACGGGGTGGGGGCAGTCCTAGGGCACTGGCTTCCTGATGGCCATGAAGTGGCTTACTACTCCTGCACCTTGTCTGCAGCCGAGCATAATTACAAGGAGCATAACGACAAGGAGGCGCTGGCAATAGTCGCTGGGGTCTGGAAGTTCTGTGATTAATTCTAAGGGCAGCCCTTCACTATAGTTATGGACCACAAGTTGCTATTGGGACTCTTTGCCCCAATCCGGCAAACTCCCCAGATGCTGTTGCCGTGAGTGCTCCAGTGGTCCATTTTCCTGTCTGGCTACCAATATGCTCTGCTCCACAGACCGAGCAAGGCGATGGGCCATGCCAACACACTCAACCGCCTCCTGCTGCCCTTCAGCAAGCCCGACCCAGCTCCAGTGCACCAGATCTTGCTGCTTGAGGACTTGCCCGAAAGACCCATCCTGGTGCCCGAGGTCTCCCATCTCACCAGCAGGGATTGCTTGCTCTCCTGAGTTCTGGACTGGGTGGGAAGGGGTTGGCCCACTGGCCAAGTGGTCCCCGAGTTCACCGGATTCTCCTCCTGGTGGGACGAGCTGTCGGCCCTCAAAGGCTGCCTTCTCTGGGGCAGCAGGGTGGTCATCCCTACTCCCCTGCACAACTGCATACTCGCTGCTTTGCATGAGACCCACCCGGGAATCGTGTGCATGAAGGTCCTGGCTCTCAGCTACATTTGGTGGCGGGGCATGGATGGAGAGATAGAAGACCTAGTGAAGCATTGCCAAACATGCCAGGAGACCCGACTGGAGCCTCCCATTTTAATTGTTGCTATCCTGCCTTAAAAGAAGATGCTGTTAAAGTGCTGCACTCAATTTGCCAACAAATTTGGAAAACACAACAGTGGCCACAGGATTGGAAAAGGTCAGTTTACATTCCAATCCCAAAGAAGGGCAACGTCAAGGAATGTTCAAACTATCGCACAATTGCACTCATTTCACATGCTAGCAAGGTCATGCTCAAGATCCTACAAGCTAGGCTCCAACAGTACGTGGATAGAGAACTGCCAGAAGTACAAGCTGGATTTCGAAGAGGTAGAGGAACTAGAGATCAAATTGCCAACATTCGCTGGATTATGGAGAAAGCAAGAGAGTACCAGAAAAACATCTACTTCTGCTTCATTGACTATGCTAAAGCCTTTGATTGTGTGGATCACAATAAACTATGGCAGGTTCTTCAAGAGATGGCAGTACCAGACCACCTCACATGACCCCTGTATAAGGGTCAAGAAGCTACAGTTAGAACCGGATATGGAACAACTGATTGGTTTAGCATAGGAAAAGGAGTATGACAAGGATGTATATTGTCACCTTGCTTATTTAATTTATATGCCGAGTACATCATGTGAAACGCTGGCCTGGATGAATCACAAGCTGGAGTTAAGATTGCTGGGGAAAAGATCAATAACCTCAGATATGCAGACGATACCACTCTGATGGCAGAAAGTGAAGAGGACCTAAAGAACCTCTTGCTCAGGGTGAAAGAGGAGAGCGCAAAAGTGGGCTTGAAGCTCAACATCAAAAAAACTAAGATCATGGCATCTGGCCCCATCACTCCTTGGCAAATAGAAGGGGAAGTCATGAAGTAGTGACAGACTTCATGTTCCTGGGATCCCAGATAACTGCAGATGGTGACTGCAGCCATGAAATTAAAAGACGCCTGCTCCTTGGGAGGAAAGCGATGGCAAACCTAAACAGTATGATAAAAAGCAGAGACATCACCCTGCCAACAAAAGTCCACATGGTCAAATCAATGGTATTCCCCGTAGTAATATATGGCTGTGAGAGTTGGACTATAAGGAAGGCCAAGTGCCGAAGAATAGATTCTTTTGAACTATGGTGCTAGAGAAGACTCTTGAGAGTCCCTTGGACTGCAAGGAGATCAAATCAGTCAATCCTAAAAGAAATCAACCCTGACTGTTCCCTAGAAGGCCAGATCCTGAAGCTGAAGCTCAAATACTTTGGCCACCAAATGAGAAGGGAGCATTCACTGGAGAAGACCCTGATGCTGGGAAAGATTGAAGGTCAAAGAAGAAGGGGACGGCAAAGGATGAGATGGTTAGACAGTGTCATCGATGCAACGAACATGAAATTGAGCAAACTTCAGCGGACAGCGGAAGACAGGAGGGCCTGGCATGATCTGGTCCATGGGGTCACGAAGAGTTGGACTAGACTGTGCGACTGAACAACAACAACAAATCCTGCCTATTAACGACAATTGTAGATCTTTCAATTTATGTATATCTTTTCTAATCTCTTCTAATAATTTTTTTATAATTATTTTCCATTAACGCGCTGTTTCTATTTGTGATTATTATTCCCAAATATTTGAGTTTTTTCACTATCTCTATTTTTGTACTTTCCTGCATTTTCGCCAGTTTCTTGCGAGCAGTTTTTAGATAATATTTTCAGGTTTATATTCAGACCCGCTACCTTACCATGTTTCGATATTTCTTCCATTAGATAATCAATTGATCTTATTGGATCTTCCATTATAAACACCAGATCATCGGCAAATGCTTGTAATTGAAATTCCTTGCCTTTTGTTCTTAGACCTCTTATTTAGTTATTACCTCTTACTGATTCATTTAAGGTTTCTAATAGAAATATAAATAACAAAGGTGATAGTGGGCAGCCTTGTCTCGTACCTTTTTGTATTTGAATATTTTGTGTAGTTTCTCCATTAATTTATCATAGATAAAAATTGTTGTCCACAGTCCCATATCTGTAATTTTTGCATCAAGAATTCCCAAGACACATTATCAAACACCTTCTCTGCGTCTAAAAAGACCAGTGCTGCTTGTTTTTCCAAATGGATTTCATAATGTTCAAAAACATTGCTTATAGTTCTTATGTTATTCCTCAATTGTCTTTTGGGAAGGAATCCCACTTGGTCTTGGTGTATAATTTGATGCAGTACTTTTAAAAATCTTGTTGCTACTATATTTGCATAAATTTTATAGTCTGCATTCAACAATGAAATGGGTCTATAATTCTTGATCTCTACTCCTACCATTTATGGTTTTGGTATTAAGGTTATAAGCGCTTCATTCCATGAACTTGCCAAATTTTCTTCTTTTATTATATTATTGATCAAATCTTTAAATGGTAGCAATAACTGTTCCTCAAAAATTTGATACATTTCTGCAGGGAGTCCATCTGGTCCTGGTTTTTTCTTCTTTTTCTGTTTCTGAATTGCTTCTAGTATTTCATAAGGTGCAATCAGTTCATTTAACACATTTTTTTTGCCACTCATTAAACTTCCCTCAATTGTTACAAGCTAAATAGTCTTTTATTTGCTGGGAATCCTGCATTTCTTCTGAGTATAATTTAATATAAAATTGTTCCACGATGGTTTTCATATCCTGTACAATATACCTTACCTCATTTTTTCATCTTTTAAAGCTAATATCATCCTTTTCCCCTTTTCCTTTCTTAGTTTATACACTAACCATATAGAGATTTTATTTGCATGTTCAAAATAATATTGTTTTGAATATTCTATATTTCTCGCTATTTCTTGAGTTAAAAGAATATTCATTTAAGATTTGTATTTTCATTATATTCTCTCCTCTGGGGATGTTTCTTCATTCTATCTTCTTCCTTTTTAATTTTCATTCTTAATGTTTCATATTTTTCTTTCTTCTGTTTCCTAATCCAAGAATTTCGATTTATAAACCATCCTCGTAGAAAAGCTTTAAAGGCATCCCATACTATATTACTGGATATTTCTGGCTGTAGGTTTCTTTTGAAAAATTCTTATATTTCCACTTTGGTTCTAGTTAAAAATTCCTGATCTTTTAACAAATTTAAATTTGTTCTCCAACCGGTTTTCTTTCTCACGATTTAACTCAATTAAGATTATGATCAGCAAAGGTATTTGGCAAGATCTCTACTTCCTTTAGATCTTTGATCATAGACACGGTCATCCACGCCATATTGATTCTAGACTATGATTTGTGTCTTGAAGAATAGAACATATAGTCTTTTTTATTTATGTTTCTGGTTCTCCAAGCATCCAACAAATTATGCTCTTCTGCTAAATTTACAAAAATTTTATGTAGTGTTCTAGTTGATTTCCTACTCTTTGCTAAGCTCCTCTTGTCTAAATGTGGATCCACTACAGCATTATCATCTCCTAATATACATACGTCTTCAAATACCTTCATTGAAAGAATTTTACGTAATTCTAGGTAGAAGTTTTCCTGATTTTGATTTGATGTTTACCATAAGCATTTCTTTCCCCTCTCTAACCACTGTAATCACTATAATCCTGCCATCTTGTGAGGCATAAAAAACTTGTGGGTGAAGATACTCTTTAGTATATATCACTACTCTTCTTTTTTTTATCTGCTGCTACAAAAGATTGCCCTATTATTTTTTTTTACATATCAGGTGTTGTATGTGATCTTTTTAAATATGAGTTTCTTGCAGAAATGTAACATCCGGTTGAATTTTAGTAATCCGATGGAAAGTTCTTGTACGTTTTTGCAGACTGTTGAGGCCATTCACATTAAGCGACAAAATTTTCAAATTTCTAGTTTTCATCATTTTTCTCTTTATTTTCCCTAGCTCTATTTCTCTGTTGATATCTGGTTACTATTTGAAAATGAGTTGGTTTCTTCCATTTACTTTTCCTCCTCCATTCTTGATGGTGTTTTCCCGGTTTTCTTAAGTCCCCTCCTTCATTTTTGCTCCCTTTTGCTGTTCTTGATCTACCGCTTCCTCTTCTTCCTCCTCCTCTTCTTCATCCTCTCTAGTCCAATCAAGATCTTCTCCACACCTCTCAAAAAAAAATGTCCAATTTAAATACAGAGTCGATTCTATGTCTTTTCCTTTTATAGTTAAATAGTAGTCCCTCAGGAATAAGCCATCTATACATTACTCAATTTATTTGGAGCAGTTTTGTCAAGACCTGATAGCTTTGCCTCTTTTCCCTTATTCTCCTGGGAACATCTTTTAAAAATATGATTTCCTCATTCTTTTTTTTTTTTTTTTGAAACAAAATTTTTTATTGGGATGCATTCAACATTGTTAAACATCGTTACCAATACAATTAAAAAGATTTTCATCCCATCCCCCACCCCCCAATAGGCTTCCAACACTGCTAATAACAAAAAAGAAAAAGTTAAAAGGTAATCAAGTTTAGACTTGTAACAATCGACAAACCAGGTAACACAATTCTGATACATAAAAACCTGACTTTTTCAAACATAGTTTCCAATAAAGGTACAGTACAATCAAGTGTTCATTTCACTTCTCATTCAGTTTCAATACAAATCAAGATTGTACATTTTTCCTTTCATTCTATATTCGGTTTCCATATACAATTTCAGGCCTTCCCAGTCTTTTAGATATTGTTCTGCCATTTGTCCATTTAGTTTTTTCGTCATTTTGTCCATTTCGGCTAAAAACAACAGTTTTCTTAACCAATCATGTATATCTGGCACCTTCTCCGCTTTCCATTGTTGAGCAAAAGCCATTCTCGCCGATGTAATCATATACCATAATAATGTCCTTTTTTCTTGTGGATTTTTTTCCATTGTCAAACCTAAGAGAAGAAGTTCCGAACTTTTCCTAATAGGAATTTTTAATATTTTCTGCATCTCACAATGTACATTTGACCAGTATACCTTTGCTTTATCACATGACCACCACATATAGTAAAAAGAACCCTCTGTTTTTTTTTACATTTCCAATACTTATTACTCAAGTTCTTATCCATACTTATATTAGCAATCTTTTTTGGTGTCATATACCACCTGTACATCATCTTATAACAATTTTCTTTTACATTAATACAGGTTGACATTTTAAAGGCTTTTTTCCACAAAAATTCCCATGCATCCATAGAAATTTCCTTGTTCATATTTATGGCCCATTTTATCATTTGCTCTTTAACAGTTTCATCCAAAGTATATACAGTCAACAAGGTTTTGTACATCTTTGATATCATTTTTCACTCTTTTTTCAACCATATATCTTCAAACTCATCGTTCTTAGCTCTAAAACCAACCTCTTTACAGTCTTTTTTGTAAATATCCCGTATTTGACAATATTGTAACCATCCATACTTAAATTCTAATTCATTATTTGGTTTTAAAACATATTTTTTCCCTTCCTTTTGAAGCAACTCTTGGTATTTCAACCAATCATTACCTTTATATTCTGAAAAGGGATGAATAACTGCAGCAGGAACAATCCACAAAGGCCTCGCATCAGGAACTGTGTTCTTGTATCTGGTCCATGCATCAAACAATGTTCTTCTTACATAATGATGCTTAAACATTGAGTCTACTTTATTTTTCCCATACCAAAGATAGGCATGCCAGCTAAATCTGCAATCATGACCCTCAAGGGCCAAAAGTTTTCTATTTTCCAAATTAACCCAGTCAGTTAACCAAGACATACATACAGCTTCATGATACAAATGCAAATTCGGGACTTGGAAGCCACCTCTGTCTTTAATATCATACATTATTTTCATTTTAATTCTTGGCTTCTTTCCTGCCCAGATAAATTTAAAAATTTCTCTTTGCCATTTCACCAACACTTTCACATCTTTCACAATTGGTATTGTCTGAAACAAAAACATTAACCTGGGCAGTACATTCATTTTGACAATGACAATTCTTCCAAGAAGAGATAATCTAAGTTTTTCCCACTTTTCTAAATCACGCTTTATCAAAGCCCACAGTTTTTCATAATTATTCTTAAACAAATCAATATTTTTCATTGTAATGTCAACTCCCAAATATTTAACCTTTTTAACCACTTCACATTCTGTCAGATTTTGTTAAATTTGTTGCTTTGTAACATTCATGTTTTTACACAATATTTTCGATTTATTTTTATTTACATAGAACCCTGCGAGATCACCAAACTCTTTTACTTTTTCAAATACCAAAGGCATGTTATTGGCAGGATCTTCAACAATAAACATAATATCATCAGCAAATGCTCTTAATTTGTATGAGAAACCTCTAATACTCAAACCTTTTATATTATCATCATCTCTAATCATTTGCAGCAGAATCTCCAAAATCCAGATGAATAACAATGGTGATAAGGGACAGCCCTGTCTGGTTCCTGTTCTGAGCCGGAACGCTTCTGTTGATTCTGCATTTACAATCACCGTAGCCTTTTGTTCTTTGTATATTGATTTAATCATTCTTGTAAATTCTACGCCCATCTGCAATTTTTCAATCACTTTGAAAATAAATTCCCAATTCAAGTTATCAAATGCCTTCTCCGCGTCTAAAAATAAAAAGCCAACCTCTTTTTCCGGGTGCTTATCGTAGTATTCTATTGCGTCTAAAACAACCCTCATATTGTCTTTTATTTGCCTACCTGGCAAAAACCCAGCCTGATCTTTGGCAATAGTGTCTTTCAAATACCCTTTAAGGCATTCTGCTAGGATTTTTGCATAAATTTTGTAATCATAGTTCAAGAGTGAAATTGGTCGATAATTTTTAACATTAGTTAAATCTTGGGTCTCTTTCGGTATTAAGGTGATTGCTGCTTCATTCCAGGAATCTGGAATCTTCCCACTTTGTCTAATTTCATTTAAAAGAATCTCTAGAACCGGTACCAGGTCTTCTTGAAATTTCTTGTAAAATTTGGCTGAAAAACCATCTGGTCCTGGAACTTTGGAGATTTTTGCTTCTCCTATTGCTTTGCTGATTTCTTCTTTAGTTATCACAGCGTTTAATATTGCTTTTATTCCTGAGCTTGGTTGTGTCAAATTCACCTTTGATAAATAATCTTGAATTTTTTGTTGATCCATCTGTTTTGCTTGAAAAAGAGTAGCATAGTATTTATAAAATTCTCTCCGGATCCCTCCTGGGTCTATAATTTCTCTATTCCCATCTTTCAATTTAATTATTGTTTTGTTCTCTCTTTTTTTCTTCAATTGCCATGCCAAATATTTCCCAGGTTTATTCGCTCCTTCAAAGGACTTCTGTTGCATTTTTTTCAAATTCCAATATACTTCTTTATTTAACCTCGCATCATATTGTTCCCTTAGGATCCTCAGCTCTCTCAAAATTTTCTTTTTGCCAGGTCTCTTATTTCCTCATTCTTAATTATTACTCTGTTGTCTTTGGATGCATTAAGTATTTTATCTCTTGTTTCCTTCTTATAAAATTTGATATGCGCCTCTCTTGGTACGTTATTTCTCTTTGCATAAGCCGTATTTCTTCTATACATTGTTTCTATATCCATTAATAATTCATCTTTAGAACCAATATTCAGTTGTTCTGCAAAAGCTTGTGCCAATTCTTCCTTTAGATTCTTATCAAGATCTTCAGCAATATTTTGGCATCTCAAAATTAGACCAGCCCTATCCATTTTAAGTCCAACCAACATCTCTTCTATTTTATCACTTCTCTCTCTCAATTCTTGAAGTTCCTGGTCAATACACTCTACTTTCCTATCTAACTAAGTTGACTTTGCTGTTATTTTTTCAATTTCTGACTTATTTTCCGCTATCTGTTTTTTATCTCTTCTGTCTCCCATTTGATTTGATTGGAGATTTCCTCCATCTTTTGATGTATAGGTTCAGTTTCCTTCTTTATTAATGCTGGCATAGCTTGTCCCATACATTCTTGGATCAAAATTTTTAGATCCTTAATGTTCATCTGTGCTACACTCATATTTAAGTGTGCTGGTATACCTGCTTGACCTGGGGAAGGTATTGAGCTTTTTCTAGTGCTACTCAATCCAGTGGCCATATACCCCCCCCCCAAAAAAAAAACCTATTCCGAATTTTAAAGGCTTTAAACCTACTGGATATAAATATTCCCTAACATAAATTTAACAATTGATATCGACTATATCCCTAATTATAACCTCCTCCCCTTTTTCATTTTTTTATTTTATTTTATCCCCCCCCTTTTTTACTTCACTCAATAATTAAAGTATACACTTAGTCTTTAGGTACTTTGTTCTTGCCGCTTTCGCCTATTTTTCCTCCTCTTATGGTTCAGCTTACACTAAGCCACCAATGTTCCTTCCTCCAATTTTCCTCCTTTATCTGGACCTATTTCTTTAAATTTTCTCTGGGGCCTTCACTCCACTCTGTCGCTCTATATGACGTAGGGTTGTCTCTGTCTCTCCATCACTCTGTCACTCCACGGTTCCCTCCAGGACTTCGTAGCTCATTCCCCTGTCTATTTCTGCTTACACATTCTCCTTAGTGCCATGTGCAGCAGAAACTTTTGCTCCTTTCTTCTTAAAGGGCCAACTAGTAAATTTCTCTGAGACCTACAAAAAGGAACAGAAAGAAGACAAACAAAAAAAGTTATATCTTTAAAAAAAACAAAAACTAAAATGCACGCCCCCCCAAAGAAGGTAAGATCTTAACAAAAACACTCTTGTTGAGCTCTAATCAATTTGGCCGCTTATTATGTTATATTGGCTCTCCCAGGCTACAGGTGCTTTTAGCCCCCAAACTCCTTTGCAATGTTTAAATGGCCTTTAATATTCTATGGGTTTATTAAATTAAATTTGAATATACTTAGATTCGGTTTCTCTCCATTGAGTTTTCACTATGCTGACTCCATCGGCTCATATGAGCTCGGCTTGCATAGGCAAACACTCTCATTGGCATCCTGCACAGCCCCCTGCTCTCAGAACATGACAGCATTTTGGAGGGGTCTTGCCGCCACCCCGTCCAAGTCCATCGAAGTCCCCTGCAAAACTCCTCTCTCTGGGAGGTTTCTAGGCAGATGGAAATTGCTGGGGAAGCGTAAGAAAGAGGCAGACCTCAGCAGAGCAGCTCCGCTTGCGACTGCCCTCGTCGAGCCCAGAACCGGATCTCCAGTCCAGCAGAACTCTTGATGGGTCAGCGTCTCATGACCTGGCTGGATTGCTTGCACCCAGACCAGGCCCCAGAGCACAGCCCAGCCCCTGAACTCCAAGAAGCACCCCACGGGTTCTTCCCAGAGGACCGTGTCTATGCGAAAAACTTCTCGCAGGGACCACCATGGATTCCTGCCAGAGTAGTGCGGGTAATGGGATCTCTCTCCTATGAAGATTTGACCGAAGACAGCCAACTCCTCTGAAGCCACATAGACCAGTTACACCAACGTCTTTTCCCCTTGGAAAACCCAGAGAACTGAGAGGCTGTGAATAGTGCAGGAGAGCCAGAGCCGTATGAGCGTACATCAAAGCTGGCGATCCCAACACAGTTCCAGCTCCCATTCCTGACTCTACTCTGGCCCTTACCCCAACAGCTGGGGCAATGCCACGTGCCACCCCCGAACTACCCGCAAGGTCTGCTGACAGGAACGGTGACTCCTGCAGGCCCTGACAGAGCCACACCACTCAACTCAAGAGTGGAGACATCCAGAGTATCTCAGAGACTATGTGTGTTAGTACTTTGGAACTATGGAGGGAGGGGTATTATGTATTAAGATGGCCATAGCAGCGCTAGCCTGGCCATGCAGTCTAGCAGAACTTCGGGTCTAGAACAATGAACAAGTCAGATCTGAACATGGACCAATGGGCTTGCGCGGATCCTAGGTTGGACCTATGGGGACCGGGTAGTGTAAATAGAACCTATCCCTGGGAGTGTGTGTGTGTGTTTGGAGTGCGTGTGTTCACGGATGTAAGCAGGTCATTGACCAGCTAGTTTGTCTTTAGTATTTACTCTACCAATAAACTATGAGCTGAATTCACTATGCCATGCATCCAGACTCAGTACATTTCAGAGAAGAAGAGCCAAATTAAATGTTACATTTAACTCATGGCCACGCAGGGGACTTGGAGTCAGACTGCAGCTGCAAGTTCCTTGTGAGAACTCACTTCTGCAGCACCACAGAGGCCCAGTTCAGGTCATGATAGTGGTGCAGGAGGAGGAGCAGCTCTGTGCCCCCCTCTGCCATTTTCACAACCTGGAACAGCTCTAAGGGGTGTTATTTACCCCACTGGGGGGGGGTTACATATGCAAGAAGGCTTAAGTCCCTTCTCCCCCATTCCACAGTACTGATCTGAATTGAGCCTCTGCAGTGCCACAGAAGCGAGTTCCTACAGGGAACTTGCAACAGCTGTCTGACCAAGTCCTCATGGAGGCCATGAGTTAAATGTAATGTATAGTTTATGCATGACATGTGTGTGTGTGTATGTGTGTCTGTCTGTCTATCTGTCTATCTGTCTATCTGTCTGTCTGTCTGTCTATCTATCTATCTATCTATCTATCTATCTATCTATCTATCTATCTATCTATCTATCTATCTATCTATCTATCTATCTATCTATCTATCTACCTACCTACCTACCTGCCTATCTATCTACCTATCTACCTATCTATCTATCTATCTATCTATCTATCTATCTATCTATCTATCTATCAAACAAAAGAAAGCACCAGATGTTGGAAAATGGCTAAGGAAAGTATGGTACATCATGTTCATGGGGAAAATATCTACATACAGGAAGTACTGGGATGGAGACAGATATGCACAGTATAAGTCTGTGCAAGTCTGGTCTCCTTTCATTATATTCTGGAATAGAGATAAATTTAAAGAATTAGTCAAAAAAGAAATCTGAATTTTATTTAGATTTGTCAAATCTTATGGATAAGATTGTACTATGTGGTAGTATTATGTAGTTTCATATTATTAAAGAAAAAAGAAAAAAAATGGTAATGTATAGTTTGGCTCTCAGAGATAAAGTTTTGAAATTAGGGTTGCCAAGTGTGGGTTGGGAGATTCCTGGAGACTTGGGGGTGGAACCTGGGGAGCTGGACAGACAGTGTGCCTCAAGGTGCAGCCTGGGGCATGTGGCAACTGAGTGGTTTGGAGTGGTTTCATACTGATTTGACTTTTGCAAGTGGATGGGCATGGGCAAATGCTGGAGGATGAGAGAGGCCAGAAGGGCCTGGCGTGATGTGGTCCATGGAGTCATGAAGAGTCAGACTCGACTGTGCGACTGAACGACAACAACGGCATGGGCTGACAGATTTGAAAGCAGTGAGCCTGGCTGAGTTGTTAAAAAAATCTTCACAGGCAAAACTTGGTAGTGAGAAATGGTCAAATGTGAGGCCAAAGATGTGAGGCCAAAGATGTGAGGCCAAAATAGTCTGCCACTACCTACCACCCCTGCCTCCCCTGCTGCTCTGTTGAACAGACACTGCAGGGCCAGGGAAATTTAGGCCCACATCCTCCATTTCCACCCCTCAGCATCCCACCCATGTTGGAGTGACCTGGGGGTCCTTAAGTGCTAGACTCCAATGAAGAACTGGTTGGAACTGGTGTCATGAAACTGGACCACTGCGAAGGTGTCCCTGCCCACCTACCTTTCCTGCCATTAAGTGTTAACATCGCAACTGTGTATTGTTCCTGAACAGACTTTTGTTCTTGTTCATTTTAAAAGAGCAAACTATCTTATGCCGGTCAGTTTACCTCAGTTATCAATCCAGGCTTGGGTGGGTCGTATGCAGGCCCAATCCTACCCCCTCAGCCCTTTATTTTTGATTTCCCAGTGGGAACCTGTTGGAGTTGGCAAGTTCATCCTTCAGTCATGAAAGAGTTAAGCTGTTTATGTATGCATGCTAGTAAAGTTGTGTTTCTTTTAAAGCTTAAGCACAGGGTGGCTCTTGTCTTTTGGATCCCAGCCTCTATTTAAAACAAAATCCCAACAGCTACCCTTGAGATTGTCCTGGAAACTGCAGCTGGTCCAGAAAGCAGTGATGCGTGTCCTTACAGGGACATTGCTAAAAACACACATACAGCTGATGCAGCACTGGATTCCAGTTGAATTCTGGACCAAGTTCAAGGTTGTGGTTCTAACATTTAAAGCCCTATGCGGACTGGGACCACCATACCAGCATATGTCCCTCAAAGGGCTTTGCACTCCTATGAATCATGATCAACATCTGCTGGTAATCCCTGGCCCAAAGGACATACACCTGGCCTCAACCAGAGCCAGAGCTTTCTCCGCTTTGGCACCAGCCTGGTGGAATACTCTCCCATTGGAAATCCAGGCCCTGCAGGATTTAATGCAGTTCTGCAGGGCCGGTAAAATGGAGATGTTATGCCAGGCCTATGGCTGAGGTGGAGGCAACTCATCTATAACAGCCTCCTCTGTCAAATGTTTTGCCAATGTTTTAGAAATGCTGTGTGTTGTTTAATTAATAATTTGTGGATTTAATTATGTTGTATGCTTTAACCATGTTGTAACCCGCTCTGAGCCTGCTTGTGGGGGAGGGAGGGTTAAAATTGAATAAGTAAATAAATAAATAAATAAATCATAAACCAGTCATAAACAAATGCTGCACTTAAATGCATCTTACAGTTCAGTGTTCTCTAAATAGTCTGTAGTGATATTACTGGCTGTTGAGCTGTTTGGAGCATCAGTGCTTTTGTGCACGCAAACCTCTTCATCATGCATCTGAGTTGTTCAATGCCAAGCCAAGCAGACCCTGCAATCAGCTCCTGCCTGGACATCATAGGCAAACATGTTCACCATGAAATCTGGAGCATCCCAGAATTCCGATTCTCAAAGAGCGTATCTTCCTGCACCACCTTTCCAAATGCTGTTTCCCCAGTCATATCCCTTTAAAAGACACTTTCTGGCCACTAGGCTTATTACCCAGCAGATATTCATTTTCCACCACTCACTTCATTCAATGGCAAGTGCTTTTGAACTCTCACTTCTCTTCTTGCTAACTCTGTCTCCACAGCTTCTATTTCCAAAAAAGACAAATTACCCATCCACTTCTGATCCCAGCTGTCCTGGCATCTTCCAGTGTAACAACCCACTGCTAGCAAGAGGAAGGTGTTTTCCTCCCCTTGCCATTCATCACCCCTCCCCTTGCCTTAACTGCCACCCACCATAAGCTTTTGAGGGGCATTAAACATACAAATTATTGTACAGAAATCCACAAAGTGCTGGTTATCAAGGCCTCTAATGGGAAAGGACAGAGTAACCAGAGAGGCTGTTAACATCAAAGCACCGACTGCAACTGCTTGGGAGACATTATCATTTTGCAAGTGTGTGGCAGGAGCTGGGCACTGCTCTGTGGATAGATACTTCTCTTGGCAAGGCACTCTAGTGAAAATGCCCACAGTGTCGGGGTCTGGGAATGACATACGTCAGGGCCTCATGGGGGAGGGGGGCATTGGCTCCTGTTGGCTCGCGTTCAGGAGGCTGAAATGTTTGCCATGGGCAACCGAGTCATCTCAAATGGAAATGTGTGGGGAACTCAGGGAAGAGAAAATTTGTGGAATTGAGCAGAAAGGATGGAGCTCATGAATTTGTGCAGAAACACTTTTTTAAAAAGCTACAAAACAGCAATAACAAAACTGGCAACCCATTGAGTCTCCCCCTGCCTCTTTATGCAAACTGAATTAATGCACAAAGTAGGCAAGTTAACAAACATCCCCCAGGTCCCGATGTAAACTTGTCCACACAGCGTAGCATTTAGACAAGAATGAAAGAACATGAAAGACACTGCAGACTTGGCCAACCTGAAAAATCAGCAGTGGCTGAACATAGCCTAACCCAAACAGGACACAGCATTTGGTTCCAAAACACTGAAAGACTGGACAACACTTCCAATTACCATGTCAGACTACACAGGAAAGCCATTGAAATTCATAAACATAAACACAATTTCAATAGAAAAGAAGAGAGTTTATAAATAAATAGGGCATGGTTTCCTGTCTTGAAAAACACAAAATGCTCTACAGCTGACAATAGCACTACAGATAAGATTATAGTTTCAATGGCCATTCCACATACAAAAGAACCTCCTCAGGAAACAATCCATAGACAAAAGAACCTCCTCAGGAAGCTCCTCCATTAGCACATTCATAGCCTGGAGAACTCCTACAAGATAATGACTCAGCCCTTCTCCACCTTCCAGAATAGATATAAATTACCTGCCTACCATTTTTTCTGCTCACCTTGACACAGAGACTACTCCATCTTTCTGTGTTGTACCTCTGAGGATGCCAGTCACATCTACTGGTGAAACATCAGGTCCTACAATGCCAAGACCACGACCACACAAGCCGGAAAATCTACAGCAACTAACAAACTCCGGCCGTGAAAGCCTTCGACAACATATCCTTCAGGCTGCTTAAACTCTATTTATGGGGTGTGGGGAGAAAAAAGGGAACGCTACCATCTGCAGGTGCCCAAAGACAAGGGTAGGCATGTAAGATAACTACCAGATGCTGCAGGAGAACTGTCTGTGTCTAATGTGGGATTCCACGAGTTGTGCAGCAGGGATTCTGCCCTCTGAAAGCTGCCTTGGCCCTGAACTCCTGAGGTGGCCTTTGGCAAACAGTCCTCCGACCAGTGTTCCCTCTAAGCTGAGTTAGTGTGAGCTAGCTCACAGTTTTTTAGCCTTTGGCTCATACATTTTTGTCTTAGCTCAGGAAGGATGGCTCCAGAGTCCAGAGCAAACTAATTTATGCAGCAGCCAAACGGCTGGCTCACAACTTTAATGCCAGGAGCTCACAAAGTAGAATTTTTGCTCACAAGACTCCACAGCTTAGAGGGAGCATTGCCTCCAACCCTCACCTGCCTCCCACGCAGACTGCATGGGGATAATAAAACTGATCTCCTTTACAGGACTGTTGTAAGAATAACAAAATAATATAGTATTGTCCACCAAGATGCTGAATTTGAATATCCAAAGCTGTGCATAAATGCTTGTTAGCAGGAGCGATATCTTAATTGGTGTGGCTTTGTGTCCCCCCCTTCTCCAGAAGTGTTAGGGCCTCAGGTTCTGTTCTAGCGGGTCACCCAGGGAAAGAGGGAAGAGCAGTGGAATGGGGGGGGGGTCTTCCGGTGTAAGCTCAACAGTCGTGCATGGCAATCAGTTAATATGATGGATGCAACATCTTGGGACTCTGTCCACAGCAGGTGATCCAGAGCCATTTGAACCTGCTAATTCCAGCTTGACTGAAGGGGATGCATTGAAAGGGTGGAACACAATAAAGATATGAAATGCCTCCTCTTTTATTGGTACTTCATAAGTTTTGCTACCACCAGCTTTTCCCAGGGTGTCCGGCTTCTCCTTGTCCATTCTCCTTGTCTCTAATTCCACACACAGATACAAGGTCATGCTAAAATACTGCAGAATAATTCATCTGGAATCAGTACTACTGCCATTAGTAAAAGTGGAGAAATTTGTCTACAACACTAAGCTAGTCTCTGTCCTGCTGAAGTCCCTCCCCTCCCCAAGCTCCCCCCCCCAAATCTCCTAACCCAGAGCTGGCAAACCTACTTTCTCTCCATCCCACAAATATGGTGACCCTCACCAGGTTGCATGAGGTGACACTTCTTCATCCCCCAATGGCTCTTGCCGGTGTTGTGAGTGTGCCGTCGTGGCTTTAACCTTGGCATTATTCTGGGCAGGTTCTTGACCTTTCTCTGCCATTTGACTAAACTGGCTACTAAAATGAACTCTCATAATAATCTGTTCGACAAGCTCACTGGTCTCCAGAGGGCTCTAAAGCCAAAACTCTTTGAACATCCCTTTGAGCAACCTGTTTAGCAATCTGCATTCCACTCAGAGTTCCAGTTCTGCATACTAATCTGGTTTCCCATATTCTTGCAAGTACCAATTTAGCACAATCACTTGGGGACTGAACTCCGCACCAGGATGGAATTAACCTTTCTCTGATGCACATGCAGGACATCATGTGGCATCTGTGCAGCAAAGTGACCCAGATGTTAAGTCAAAAGAAGTAGCATCCTGCAACATGTCAATTTAGACAGATTGAGCCAATTCACATGTTTTAGTTTATTTTGCATAATTCATTTTGTTTCTGTTAAACCGGGACACTTCATTTAAATACTACACTCCAAAGCTGGATTCTGACAATTCCTGGCTTCGCCTTTTTATTGTCCTCCAAACACACATCCCCAAATCAAAACAATGAGGTTTTCCTGTTCCAACACTCTGTCCACATCAATGCATCCCCAGGTACTCTGAATGCAAATCTGATTATGCCTCTCACAATTAATTTCCGAGGCCAAAAAAGCAGCTATCAGCAGTGAAATTCATGTGTTTGTGTGCCTCTCCATGCCTGAGGCTTAACTAGGGCCAGGAAAAAGGAATGCCGGAGAGCATTGTGGCCCTGGGTTCTGACTCACCACTGGGGGCGTCTGACAGATATGTACATGTAAAAGATTTGCTTTGGGGTATATTCAGTATTACAGTTGCTTCCACATGGCAAGAATTCTCTGTGCCATTGCCATCACAGCTGTGAATACAGAGCACATGTCTGTTGGCAATGGCGCTTGCACCCATGCACGCCTCTCCATCTTTTTTCTTAGTTCTTCCTTCCACAGCCATTATGCCTTAGATCTCAAGGGTGTGGCTGTCATGGCCCTGGGAATGTGCTGCCCCTGTTTTTCTTCAGACAGGCATTATAGTACTCTCACAACTCTATTGAAAGGAGAAGTAAGTAGGTGGCAATGGGCTGGTAGAGGGCTGTGCTGCTAAATGATCTATGGCCACTCATCTATTTTATATTTTAATAGAACCGTTAACAGTGTTATAACAATAGATCTCTATAGTGCTACTGGACTAGAGCAATTACCATCTTTCGAGCCCTCTTCTGGGGTGACAGAAGAAGTACTAGGAGGGACTAGGAGATGGTGGGAAATGGCACCAAAGTCGTTGGGTCCTTTGCAAGGCCGGACACGCTCACTGTTCTTTCCAGGGGGCAGGTTCAGGTCCTCAGGTGGCATCCACTCCAAAAAGAAAAAAAGCATCTTGGAAACAGTATGACTGCAGCATGATTTTGTGTTGAATCTCAACAACAACAACAACAAACCAACCATTTCAGTTTGGAAGCCAAGGAGTAGAAAAGTCTCCCTATGAAACAGCCTAAGTTGTAAAGGGCAGCATATCTTTAAGATTCCGTAATGATGTCGCTTTATCATCGGGCAGAGAAACAGCTGCTCCTGAGAAACTATCACATGAGTCTTATTCAAGGTATTGAGGGAACATCTTTCTCCCTAAATGGTGCTTGCAGTCCAACAGCATTCAGAAATTATTATGCCTAGATGTGGGGGGAAATGTTCCTTCCCCCAAGGTCATCATCTCTTGGTAACATTCTTTCATACAAAAGTTAAGTAAGGTATGAGACAGTGTGATAAGGATGGCTGAGGAAATGTCTTTCTATGAAGGAGAACCACTGATTTGGCATCTGCAATCTCTTGGCATTTCTAAAGTTCTGTAAAAGCCTCAAGCATCTGTGTTTTTCCCACTGCAAATTGCTCTCTCTTCCCTGTTAGCTGGCGGTGGGAGACAAGGAAGTTCCCATGTGCATGTAAAGAAGGCGGGGGGGGGCTCTTTTTTTTAAAAAAAAACAAAACCTTGTGGCTTACTCTGGCCCTTGCATAATTTCCCCCTCTTAAGCTAGGAAGAAACATGTTGCATTTACAAGCAAAGGTTAGATCCTCTCACTCCAAACACTCTGTCTTTATTTCAAAATTAATCCCCACGACAGCTTGAAGAGCCCATGAAAAGATGAAAAAATCCATTCACAGACCCATGTAGGCTTTCCTGTGCCCGTGGGAGGAAAATTAATTACTTAAAGCCAGGAATACTTTCTCCTATTTGCCTTCTTTGAAGCAGGGAGAGTTCTTTGGATTGGGGGGCGGGGGGTGACATTCCAAAGAATTATATCCAAATTGGGGGGGGGACGACAAGTTACAGCTGAATGAGTTTTCCATTGAAACAAATGGAACAGAATTCAGAATAGAGTGATGAATGTAAACAGGTATCATCATTATAACCAAGAAAATGAATGCCAACTACTGAAGAAAAAAATGAACTGAAAAACATACAGAATACAATTAATTCCTCAGTAAAAGTAAAGCTTTGCCCCATTGCTCAATGCCTACTCCTTGACACCTGTGGACAAAAACAATGGGCACTTTCTCCCAGATCCAGAGTGTCAGGCCCCTCCTGCTGGCTTCCTTTCTTACAACATGATGTGCACACACACACACACATGCACAAAGGCTGAAAGGAGAAGCCAGAGTAGACTCGTCTCTCCCAGCCATATACCCTCAAATGGAGCAGGTGTGTGTGAGAGAGACTGATATGAATTTCAGCCCCTTGGGTGGATTTCTTGCACAGGGGAGTGAGGTATCGAATGACATCTATGTCTGAAGCAGAAGAGAGGGCGATTTCTTTTCCACATGTGCCGGCAGCTGCATGACCCCAAGGAACCCAGCAGGGGGATCTTCCGTAGGAGACAAACAGGGCTATGTTGCTCCCCTCCGGTGGCTTTTTCCACATGGAAGAAGGGGGAGGTGGGAGTGGAGCCGCTTCCCTCTGTGCGTGTCCGCCGGAGCAGAGAAGGGGGAACTTTGGGGCCCCCCGAGACTCGGGCGAGGCTCGGCGGGGAGGCGGGGCCGGCGGAGCCGCCCGGGAGCGCGCCCTTCCCACGCGGCCAGGGGGCAAGCAGCCGTCCGGGGCATCTCAAGCCAGCGAAGGCGAAGAGGCAGAAGGCCCCTGAAAGCGACAGTGGAAAACAGGGAGCGGGGCGCAAAGACCAGAGGCTGAGTGAAGAATGGAACACGGGGTGAAATAAAAGCATCTCGGTCTGCCTGATACTAAAACACCAGGCGCGATGACGAGCCCGGGCGGAGGGGGGCGGGGCGGGGCGGGACGGGACGGGGGGAGGGCGAGAGTCCTCCTGGGAACGCCGCCGCCGCCGCCGCGACCCGGACTCCCGAGGTGGGTTCCCCGGCCGGGAGGGAAGGGCGGCCTCGGCGTGGAGGGCTGTGCGGGGCCGGGAGCTCCCTCAGACCCCCCCCCCCGGCACCTCCGCCCCCCGGCCCGGGTTCTCCAGGAGCGTCCAAGCGGGAGCGGAGGGCCGGGTGCAGCAGCGGGCGCCGCGGAGAGGCCCCGAGGACTTGGGGCTTTCCGCGGGAGACACGAGGGCGGGCCTGAGGGGAAGAGGCCGGCCTCCTCCGGGCGGGCGCGTGTGGGGGAGCCCTCCAGCTGGGACTCCGAGGCGGAGTTGGGAGAGTTCTGGTCCGCGGCAGAGGGGGGGCCTCGCGGTGCAAAAAGTGCTGCTTCTCCCCCCCTCGGAGGAAGAGGCCCAGGACTTGCCCTCCCTGTTCCTTCAGGCGCGTGCCCGGTTGGTTGGGAAACCGCTCAGCCGTCCCAGGTCTCTGCTCGGCAATGCCGCTGCTTTTCTTCGCTCGCCAAGGGGTGCCGAAAACAAACTGGGCGACTCCCGTTGCCACCAGGGACTTTAGGCGTCTGTCCCGCTGCATGGAGTCACACCTGGTAGCTCCTGGTACCTCTGTTGCCCGGTAAATCTACCTGGTTGCGAAACCTGCCCACGTTGTTTGTGCAAGTGAAAGGGAGGTGGGGGGAATCTATCGCAATTTCACAATTTCAAGCTTTTGTGCCCCTGAGATAATGAGCTTGCCCATTGCACCTCCCCATTACCACGCTTCGGATTGGAAGACTGCAGTGGTGTGTTTCCAGAGACCAGGCTTAGACCGTTTAATAAACAAACAAACAAACAAACAAGATGCGCATGCTCTGTTCAGGCGTTCCATCTGGGAGCAAAGAAAAGGTGAAAACACCCCCCCCCCCTTTCCCTACACTCTGAACTTATCCTAATTGTTTAATGAGGACAGGGTGGCTTTACTTGGAAGTTGCAGAGTTTACCTTAATTCTCATTATTGGGTTTTCTTTCCAGCATCCCTTGCCACATGGTCAGGAGGGAGCCCCTAGATGAATTCTTAATTCTGTGAGATAATCTGAAGGTAAAAAATAGAGAAGGGTTCCTGGATGAACAGACCACAAGCCTAATGACCAGTTCTACTTTATTAGTGATTTCAGCAAGCACAAGACAAGACTCCAGAGCCTCAGCTCTGTTTAAATAGCACACCCAAACACTCCCAGTGATAGGCTATTTACATAACATGACTACTAGATTGGTTACTTTCAGAATCCTGGCAGGCTATTGTTCTTGTGCTCCAAGCTCAGCCAGTCTCTGGGGTGATTCAGTCAGGAATGATTTAATCCCAGTACATAACTATATTCACAATTATTATGTTTAAGTTCCAGGCAATGGGATTTTGCTAACAATACTCAAACACCCACCACTTTGGCTCATGCTTTGCTCATCAGCCACATAGGTAGCCAATTTTTCATTGAGCAGTTCAGTTCCTGGAGTTACAACTGATCTTTAAATTACAGAGATCAGGTCCCCTGGAGGACATGATAGCTTCATAGGGCAGGCTCTAAGGCATCCCAATCCTGCCATTGTACATGGGTGGAGGTAGGAGGCTGCTGGGAGCACATCTCCAAGTACTGGAATGTTAACTTTAACTTCTTTCGCTGTGTCTTATCTTTTCACTGAGCTCATGACCTTGATACCTTGCTCCTCTGGCTTTGCTGGGAATATGAGCCTGTTAGTTTAGGGATGCTGCGGTTCACCTTCTGATTGGTCCAAGTCCATCAGGGGACCCCACTTTAAACCCTGTATCCCTTCCCCCTTTCCCGCCTGTGGAGTTAGATCTAACACTAAATGTATGCACAATGACCTGCTTTTACTGTACTCAATAAACTTGATCCTTCTGAAGGAGCCTTGTTGAGACTGATTGCTCTGGGACTCTGACACCTGTGGCCCCTCCCCTCTCCAAACTCTGCCTTCCCCTGTCCCAAATCTCCTATAATTTCCCAACCCTGAGCTGGCAGACCAAGTCTGCACACATCACCAGATTCTGCATCATGGTGGAATTTTCCTTTCTCCCTTTATTTCCTCCTAGATTTTCATAAACAACTTGACTAGGCAGAAAGGACAGCACATCAAGGATTGTGTTGACTTTCGGTTTCGGCAGAGTGAATGGTGGCCACCTCTCGGGATGCTCCCAGAGGTGGTTAGCCCACACGTGGTTGGGGGGGTCTTCGCATATGTGAAAGACCCTAGTGAGCCTTAGGCAAAGGCTCCGAACCAGGGGCGCTTGGGGAGTAGCCTCTTTGCCGGCAAACAGCTGGGAAATTGAGGCTTTCTCCCCACCCCAGTCGGCCCCGCTGCGTTGTGCCCGTATGGGAAGTAGCAACGCCACCGACTTCCAGGAGTGGAGAAGCAGCGGAATGAATTAAAATAAAAAGAAGAATCGGCAGCGAATCGTGAGTTGGAGATCTATTTTTGAAGCGGCATAAATGTGCTCCCCCCCGTAAACGTATAAGCACATGGGAGGAGGGAGGAATCCCCATCCCCTTTGAAAAACGGGACTGTTAAAGGAAGAGTGAAAGGGGGTGAAGCAAAAAAGCGGCTTGGTGAAAGTACCTTTGGGGTTTTACTGAAGATTAAGAAGCTAGCTTGTCTCCTGGGTGATGCGGCACAAACTTTGTTAAAGTAAACAAACAAAAAAATGTCGGGGCAGAAAAGGGTCCCTGAGAAGCCGGTAAAGAAGGGGGGAGGGACTTCCGGTCCTGGCAGCCTCCCCCTAGAGCCAGCTGTCAATCAACAGAAAAGCGAGCCACTGCGCCCTCTGCATGGAAAGTGTTCTCAACAGTCAATAAAAATAACTAACAGAAACAGCAAAGAAGATGGAGGAGATCACACAGAAGTGTCTGGTCTCAACAGAAGACACCAAGAAAATTAAGAAAAGGGTCAACAAATTAGAAAAACATCAAGATACGCAAGAAAAAAGAATTTTAATGCTTCAGATGGAGAAATCAAACCTGACTCTCCGCTTTCAGGGCATAAAGGAAGAAGAGAAAGGAGATCTCAGAGCTATACTGGCGAATGCCTTGGCACCTCTAACTGGCAGAGAAGCGCAAGAATTAAAGGATGAGATGGATATGGCCTATAGAGCCTATTCCAGCTTTACAAAGAAAAATAATCTGCCAGCAGAAGTGGTTGTCAAGTTTATCAAGCAGCGTACTAGAGATCAAATTTTGCGTGCAGTTTCAGCGGTGCCCTTGAAGATTGGAGAACAGACTATCAAAACTTTAAAAGATGTTCCATATGAAATTCGTAAGAAAAGGAAAGCATACAAAGGATTGACCACGTTTTTACAAAGACATCAAACCATTTACAGATGGTGCTTTCCCGAAGGACTCACGTTCAAATTCAAGGATAAAAGAGAGAAGATTGACTCCATCTTCAAAGCTCAAGAATTTCTGAAGAGACACGCCAGTTCAGAGGAAGATGCAGAACTCGCTAATTGGACAGAGTTAAGCAGCGAAGAGGACAGTGGCCCAGAGGAGGGAGGTGCCGGAGCAGGAGACGAGAAGGCAAAAGAGGGCCCATCATACAATCTGAGAGACTTAAAAAGAAGACATCCCAAGATATAGCAATTGTTCGTGAGGCGGCAGAAGGGAGCTGATCAACAACTAACCCCAAAGGACTTTACCAATTTAACTAACAGAGTTATTTTGGACTTTCGGTAGATGAAAAGAAGATCTTCCAACCATGGTGGATGCCAAAAACCGTATTTGTACTAACTAAAACTAATACTCTAACAGAAAATTCACTCCAATCTTTTTCTTAGTCCATCTATATACCCTACCCTTTTCTTTCAACAAAAAAAAGCAATAAAATTCTCTCCTTTTTAGGAGAGGTTTTTACAAAAAAAAAAAAAAAAAAAGATTGTGTTAACTGTAAGCGGAGGGGGAAAGTGACACTATTTCCTCCGAAGGAATCTGACCTGTAGTTGCGAGATCACACCTCCCTTTGAAGCTGCAGGTGTGATCGGACGCAACTGTGGGTGAGGGTTTTTTTTTTGCCATTTGTTCCCCATGCACTTAAACGAGGAATCGATGAATCGCACCCCTGCACTGAGGACTCCCTATGGAGTTTGCAATGATGTGCATATTGAGAAGGGGGGGGACAATGGCATGGAGTCGGGATGGCCTGCTCAGACCATCCTGATGGCATGAGAGCGTGCTGGAGCGATCAGACAGAGGAAAATCTGTCTGTGGCCCATTGCAACCCATTTACTACTGGATTTCCTCTGGTGTCCTTTAACTCTGCTTCTGTGGCAGCTGTGAGATGCTTCTCAGATGTTGCTGTCTGATTGCTCCCTTTAAATCCACCAGGCACTTATGCCTATGTCAGGTCTAATTGTGCATATGATTGCAGCCATACTGAGCCAACAATTTCATTGAGCAATTTGCTGTAATGTATTTATTTATAAATAAAATAAATAAAAATACAACCCCAAGATCTCTTTCAATCCTGCTCTCAGCCAGTTCATAACCCATCAACATATATTTGTTCCAGTGTGTAACACCTTTCACTTAGCAACACAGAGCTTCATTTGCCCACTCACCAGTTTAGAGAGATCCTGCCATAGCTCTTCACAATCTGCTTTGGTTATCACTATACTGAATAATTTGGAATTACCTGCAACCTTTTCCCCTCATCCCCAGTTCCAGATCATAAGTAAATAGCATCAGTCCCAGTACAGATCCTTGTGAGACCTCACCGCTCACTTCCCTCCACTGTGAGAACTGTTTATTCTTACTCTCTGCTTCCTGTGGCTTAAACAATTTTATCTGTTGCAATCATAAATCAGCCAAGATTGATACAGACAATTTTTAATCTACAGAGGACCTGTCCTCCTATCCCATGACTGCTAAACTTACTCAGGAATTTTTTGTGAAGTACCTTGTCAAAAGCCTTCTGGCAAGGGCATAGACTTTTCAATTTCCTGAGGGGGGGGGCTGGGCCTGGGCCAGAGTCATTGCTATGCTAGGTCCTCAAAAGAACCAAGGCCCAGTGACATCATAGGGAGGAGCCAGTGACACCACAGGCCATCCTCACTATCTATGGAGGTGGAGCCATGTGAGATTTAGGAAGGGGCTCCCCAGAAATCTGGGGGGGGGGCTGGGAACCCTTGGGAACCAGCCTAGCCATGACCCTGGGCTGGGCTAAACCCAGGAAAAGGTGGAAACTGACCAGTGGTTATAGTGGTATCTCAGTGGTCTCCTGCTGTATCCTTTATTTAAATTCACTTTTAGAATAGTCAAATTAAGATCTGCAAATAAACATACCATGTGCATATGACAAACAAATGGTCACACATTTGAAAGTAAGGGGGGCAACACAGAAAAGCCTGTAGGGGGATAATTTAAAAGTTTTCCTGGACATTCATTTACAGGAGTCTTGTTTCTGCCTTATTCATAAGGGTGACTTTGTACTGAAATTTACTAAATTATGGCATCACAGATGCCTTCGTTTGGTAAATGCAGGGCTGGAGTCTGAGCCAGAATACCAAACAGTTGCTGTGCACTCAATTTCTGAGCAGTGTACAGAGTTCAGAGTAGCAACAATCTTCTCACTTCAAACTCATATCCTACAAGTGAGTACAAGTCCCAGAGCACTAAGCCTATTCCCAGGGGCTGTCATTCCACTTTGCAACCTGTCATTCCAGTCTCAGAGAACTGAGCCTATTCCCAGGGGCTATCCTGTCATTCCACTCTGTAGCCTGTCATTCCAGTCCCACAGCACAGATTCTATTGCTAGGGATCATCATTCCACTCTGGGGACTGTCATTCCAGTACCAAAGCACAGATTCTCTTCCTAGGGACTGTCTTTCCACTCTGGGGGCTGTCATTCCAGTCCCAGAGTAGCATATCTGGGCCCAAGGACTTTAATGGAAAAACCATTCCACATTTTCTTTGCAACTTTTTTTGTGCTGCAGTGTATTTCAGCAGAGCCCATGCAAGTCAATTGGCATTCCTGGCTCCCATCATTTCCAGTGGGCCTTCAAGCCGCTCCCATTGTTTCCAATGGGCAATCCTGTCATTCCTTTTATACATCCTTTTATACATCACAATTAGTTGTCCCTTTGAAACTGTACCACACCATTTTACGTAACAGCAAAATGAAGAGAATGAACATGTACAGAGTGCACATTTCTTGCCAATGTTTTTTCTGGGCTGCACACATGGCAAAAGGAAATTTTAAAAGGCCTCTGATCTGCATGCCCCTGTCCCAATCTTGTTCATGCAGATGGGCTTACCATTTAAAAATGAAATGGAAATTGAAAGAGCTTAGGAGTGGTTGAAGCAGCCCCCCCCCCAACACACTCCCATGAAAAAAACAAACCCTGTTCTCAATCAAGGATATATAGACCCAAGTAAAATAAAATAGAAACACACTTTCCCCCAAAATGTAAATTGGAACCCAGCAAGTATGTTGGGCCCAACAGAGGCTTTGCAGTCTGACTGTTGCTACATCCATAAAACCTGCTTGGCTGGATGAAACCAAGGGCGATCCAAGCCCAGTGTTCTGTTTCCAGCAATGGACAGTTAAGAATCAGGCAGTGAAGAGGATGTCCATTTCTCCTTTTTGGTAGAGTAACACTGCCACTGAACATGGAAATTCCATCTAGCCAGTTTGACACAGGGTTGCCAAGTCTGAGCTGATAAATTCCTGGAGATTTGGGGGCAGAGCTTTGGGAGGGCAGGCTATGGGGAGGAGAGTAACCTCAGCAGGGTATCAATCCAGAGTCCAATCTCTAAAGCAGCTATTTTCTTCACACACACCTCCCCTCAACAGGCTGGCAGACCCCCAAGGGGCACCTGGTCATCTGTGCTAGCACAGCCTGGAGAGAACTAGGGAGTCCTCCAGCAGACACAATGCTCTAGCCTTCCTACTCTATTGTACCATTGAAACTAGGAGGAGGAAAAGCTAGAGCAGGGGTAGCCAAACATGCTTAATTTAACAGCCACATAGAATGAATGTCAGATGTTTGAGAGCCGCAAGACATGAACAAATATTACACACATGTTTTTATTGAAAAATATGCACATTTGCTTTTTATTAACATTAAATTAGACTGTGTGAAAGAGCCACAGTTTGGCCACCCGTGGGCTAGAATGTCACATAGCATTGCCATTCCCCTCCCCCCCCGAATTCTCTCAAATCGGAGGTGGCGTTTGGAAACCAGTGAAACCCCTGCTGCCACCAGGAGGCTGGCAACCCTACAGTATTAGCTGGCACTGGTTGGAAAATTTCAGGTGGGAAGGCCGAGCCCCCCCACCCCGGTAGTCTATGCCTATGCCTTCTGGAAGTCCAAGTGTATAATGTGTACTGGGGCGCCATTATCTACATGTTTGTTTCACTTCTCAAAGAACTCCAAAAGTTTGGTGAGGCACAAGTTCTCTTCACAGGACCCACACTGACCTTCCCTCAGCAAGTATAGTTCCTCTATGTGTTTAATAATTCTATCTTTAATAATATTTTTTGTAATTTACTGGTCAGATGTTAGGCTAACTGGCCTGTGATTTTCTGGTTCCCCTTTGGACTTCTTAAAAAAGCATTGTACTATTGACCACTTTCTTGTCTTCCAGTATGGAGGCCTAGAAACTCACTTTCATATTTTGCAGATGATGTCCTCCATGTGGCATGCATATTTCTGGGCAGTTTCATTGCATGTAGTGTGCACATAGTAGTGTCTGATTAAAAGTTCAAATTCAAGTGCCACAAATGTAGCTCATATGAATGTGTAAAAATTAAGTTAGGCATCTAACAACAGACAAATGCTGTTAGTCTTTAAGGTGCCATGGGGTTTGTGTTCTATTCTGCCACAATAGACTAATACAGCTACCCCTCTAAAAACTGGGTTGTCTGCCTAGCTCAAGGGCTCTGGGCTGCAACTGTCTCTGCAGGTCACTCGCATCCATTCCAGAGCTGGAGGCAGCCCAAGATGGCTTTGCTGCCATCCTAGGCCAGGCTCAGCAGCCTAATGTACTTTGAATCAGTTTGAAAAGAAAAAGATGGGGAGGCAATGAACCCAAATCTTCCAAAGATATATTCTCTTGCGGAAAATAAATGAAGCAATACATCCCCCCCCACACTCATCTGCCACCCTCTACCAAGTCTGTCATGGACTCATCTGTGCATAAATTAGCTTTTCACAGTAATGCTATGTAAAATTATTTCTGTCAGCCTTTCATTTGACCAGTTTATCTCATCAGCTTGTCAGTCTTAATTCTGGAACTCCTCCCCACCCCTTGAGTAGACAGAAGGTGTCTCATTTGCCTGGCATAAACTGTTAAACTCTGAAATGCCTTAAATGCTCTTCTCTTGAGTGGGAGACTTTTAAAGAGCAGGAATGGATGAAAGTGCCCCCCCCCCAACAATGGTGTGAAACCAATGAGGATTTGCACTGACAGGGAGTGTGAAGCTTCAGGAGGGGCAATGCAAAGTGAATATAAAAGAAGCTGGACTGTCTGATATTGCCAGCTCAGTATCAACACCATTCAACATGCATGTTGTGCACTTATTCACTACATTTATACCCTGGAGTTGTGTCAGTGGACTGCCACCAGGGGGCCTCAGTCCTTAGCTTGGAACCAAACACAATAGGGGACAAGGATCCTAGGCCACCCTTAGTACTCCAATAGGACCTTGGCAGGAGATTCAAACCCCCAATGGAACTGTGGGTGTGTCTGGGTGGGGTGTATATAGTTGGCCCTTGCCAGGCCATGTCTGTCTTTTGTGTGAAGAACAATAAACGCATGTTGTTTAGCATGTCATAGTCCGAGTCTTCATGCTGTGAACCCAGTACTTTACAATGGCGATGAAGGTGGGATCCCATTGAGTGATCCTGACTCTTCACCCCGCACAGCACCGGGCATCGATCCAGTGGAAGCCACCATGCCCCACATCACTCCCAAGCAGCACTGCACCACTCCCTGCTCCCCTGGACACTGCTCCCTGCTCCACACAAGAGTTGTGGCTGTTGCTCTGGGACACCTCGAGGTCCTCAACCCCACACACCCCAAGTTCTGGGAATCATGGGTAGACCAGCTAACGTGTTTCTTCATCTACAATACGGTCACCGATGCAAGAAACGGGCTCTCCTCATCAGCACATGTGGAGTAGCCACCATTCCCATTCGGCTAGCAAAAAGCCTCCTGGCACCCAAGGCGCTCATGGACAATACATATGACAAGATTGTCGAGGCCTTGACAAAGTACCATGTGCCCAAGCCCACAACGATGGCCAAATGAATGGACTTCCAAGAGCACCTCCAGAAGCCCAGCAAGATGGCCCTCACCTTCATGGCCAACCTCTGCCAACCTGCGATGGATTGCGGGTTCATGAAGGTGAAGGCGAACATCCTAATGCAGTTCGTCTGGGGCCTGTGAGACGCCAAACGTCGGCGCAAACTGGTGTGCACCGCCGACCTCAAAATCGATGGTGCTCTACAGACAGCTACCACTTATGAAGCCTCCCACCATGACCGTACACCATTGGCGATGCACCACATGTTACCCGAAGTGGCGTCTGATGTCTCGGATGACGAAGAAGTCCAGCTTGTCTGCCCCTCCAGCCTCAGGAAAGCCACCCTTACCCGCTGGAGTGACCGGACCCTTCGACAAGCCTGCCAGCCGAGCACAGTGTGCCAGCTGTGGAGATGCACATGAACACAGGATGTGCCGTTTCCATGATGCAACATGCCACATGTGTGGAAAACAAGGACACTTTGCACGCACTTGCAGGTCCAAAGGTGCCAGGGCTCAGAATACACAGCCGCCACAATGCCGCTGGGCCACAGCGCACTATGAGGCCACCGCAGGTATGGAGGAACTGTACCTTCTCACGAGCCAGCCTTCACTACAAGTACTACACATCCGCAGCCAGACAACAGCCGCAAAAATACAGGTCCAGGTTCTAACTGAGTGGTCCCCCTGCTCCATGGAGTTAGACTCTGGGTCTGCAGCATCTATCATCTCGATGGAAATGCTTAAAAGACTTTGTCCAAATGGGGGGCCCCGCCTGCATCCCTTGCCCTGAACCTGGTGGACTTTCAAAGAAACTCAGTCCCTATACGGGGCGTGGGGGCTTTCCGGGTACAGTACGGGGGTTCGAGGACTACCTGGACTTAATAGTAGTTGAAGGGAACCTGTCAGCCTCCTGGGATGGGCTTGGTTCACTCCGCTGGGCATCACAATTGGGGGGGGGGTGAAGCACTGCACCCCTAGAGACTTTAGCGATATTTGCAGGGAATTCCTCACAGTGTTTGATGGGGCTCTAGGATGTAACACAAGGGCCCTGGTTTCCTTACAACTTGACCCTAAGGTGGCTCCCATCTGCATGCAGTTCCAAAACGCCCCATTTGCCCTATGACCAAAAACTGACGCGGAGCTAGACTGCTTGGTGGTGCAAGAGGTCCTAGAACCGGTCTCTCATGTGGCATGGGAGACCCCATAGTCACCCCTGTGAAGTCCAATGGTGATGTCCACATCTGCGTGGACTATAAATGAACCTTGAACAAGGCTCTGCAGGACCATGCATACCCGGTCCCAGCAGTAAGTTATGTGTTAGCCACTTTAGCAGGGGCCAAAATCTTTGGCAAGTTGGACCTTGCCCAGGCATACCAACAGCTTCCAGTCGATGATGCCACGGCCGCCTCCCAGACCATAGTCACCCACTGGGGGGCATTCAAGGTGAAATGGTTACAGTTCGGGGAGGTGGGTGGCTCCAGGTATCTTCCAGAATTTAATGGACTCTCTTTTAAAAGGGATCCCTGGGGTGACGCCATTTTTTGATGACATCTTCATTGCCACAGTGACCCCGGATGGCTTCGCCACCTGTCTCCGTGCTGTCCTCCGCTGCTTCAACGAGGCTGGCCTGAAGGTCAAGTGGGAAAAGTGCCTGCTAGGTTTTCTTGGGGTTCTGGGGTTCTGGGTTGACGCGTCCAGCTTCCACCTAGTGAGGGACAAGGTCAAGGCCATCATGAGGCCCTGCCACCGAAGTCCAAGGCAGAACTTCAGGCATTCCTCGGGCTACTGAATTTTTATCACACCTTCCCCACAAAGCAGCAGTGGCAGAGCCGCTGCACAGATTATTGGACAAAACGGCGCCATGGTCCTGGGGTCCCCAGGAGTCCACGGCGTTCCAGGGAGTCAAGGCACTCCAGATCTCCAACAAGGTGCTGGCACATTTCGATGAATGCCTGCCTCTGACACCTCCCCTTACAGTGTGGGTGCAGTTTTGGGCCACCAACTCCCTGATGGCTGCGAGGTGCTGGTGGCCTACTACTCCCAGATCTTATCAGCCGCCGAGAGGAATTATACCCAGATTGACTGGGAAGGCCTGGCAATTGTTGCTGGAGTCAAAAAGTTTCAAGACTTGTTATATGGGTGGCCCTTCAGTATTGCGATGGACCACCGGCTGCTCCTTGAACTCTTTGCAGCCAACAAACAGATTCCCCAGATGCTTTCCCCCTGGGTCCTCCGTTGGTCCCTCTTCTCGGCGGGTTACAACTACCACCTGGATCGAGTCCTGGGTGCAAAGGTGTCAGGCGTGCCAGGCAGTCTGCCCAAATCCACCGAGCACACCCACTCAGTCCTAGGAGTCCACCCACAAGCCGTGGTCCCAGCTTCACATAGATTTTGCCGGCCCATTTCAAGGACTGCTCTTCTTAGTCACTGTGGACTCATACTCCAAATGGTTGAAGATTAGCCTCGTCACCACCACATCCTCAAAGGCAGTCATCTGTGCGCTGCGCCGGATCTTCGTTATCCTGGGCCTCTCAGATCCTCATCCAACTCTCTGACTACTCCAGTGCGCTGGCTGTCAGAAGACTAGTACAAGCCTCCATGTTTGCAAGGCTTTTGAGAACCAGCTCTGAGAACTTTTGTCAGCTTTCTTCTAGCAATGTACATTACAGCTTCACTTGTGCTCCTGTCCCCATCTCTGGCTAATCCTTCCAACTGGTTTCTCAGCCCAGTTCAAAGTTCTGGTCTGCCTTGAAAGTAGGATTTCCAGGTCCCCCCTGGCCACTGGCAGGGCAAGGAGGGTACGGCTGCCAGACCCAGGTTGAGAAACTCCTAGAGATTTGAGGATGGAGCCTGGAGAAGACAGGGATCTTGGTGGGGTACAATGCCATAGAGTCCACCCTCCAAAGCATCTGCAGAGGAACTGACCTCTATAGTCTGGAGATGAGCTGTAATTCCAGGGGATCCCCAGGTCCCACCTGGAGGCTGTCACCCCTACTTGGAAGCTCTGCATCACTCTGGACTGGATTATCTCAGGGCTGCCTTTGTCCACATGAGTGAGCCTTAGTTTAAGATCTACTGCTGCTGCCTTCCTCTGTGTCCCTGCTCAGAGGGAGATGAGGCAGGTGGGCACAAATAGCTTTTCCAACCATAGCCTTGGCCCTCGGGGCTTTGAATTCCCAGCACCTTCCATGTTGGCCTTCTGCAGAATGGTGGCAACCATTCTTTTCTAGAGGGCCTTTGAAGGAGCTAGAACCCAACTGAGATCGCTTCATTGCCAGGTATGTGGTTATACCATGAAACTGAGCAAACTTCAGAGGATGGCGGAAGACAGGAGGGCCTGGCATGTTGTGGTCCATGGGGCTGCAAAGAGTTGGACTCGCCTGTGTAACTGAACAACAACAATGTGGTTATACATTTTTCATTACATTCCCTGGTTTTGCAGCTGTTGTTGTTCTGAGAGTTAATTGCTATATTGGTAGTTTTTTATCATTACCACTCAATTTTCACTGCTTTTTTCATTTTTATATGGGATTGAATTTGGCATGGCTGCTAAATGTTCTTGACCTACTTATTTCCATTTTGTATTTTAAATTGTTTCAAGCTGCTCTAATTCCTTTGGTAGAAGAACAGGATAGAATTATCGGAAATAAATAGAGCATAACTGGTGTCCGTTATGTACCATTTGTACCATTTTAATTATATTATTGTGTTTTAATTGTTTTAATTGTAAACCACACTGGGGGCTACAGGACTGACAGTTGTGGAAATGGAACAGGGCTTCCTCCCTCCCCCCCTCCCCCCACCGGGAGTGGCTCCAGGAGTCTTGCTCTGTGGATGATGGACTCTTGCTCTATATTTATTTATTTATTTGTTTGTTGCATTTCTACCCTGCCATCCCCGCGAGTGGGCTCAGGGTGGCTTACAATAGGGCACCAAGTGCCTACACATAAAACAGCATAAAAACAGGATAAAACAATCAACATTAAAGTGCTCAGTAGTTACAATGAAAATCTAACAAGATGGAATCACAGTTACAAGATGGACTCTCCCGAATCTTACATAACAATAAGGGGATGAAAACCCATAGTTGTTACTCGACTCCACCCAGCAGTACTGACCACAGCAATGTCATGGTTGTTCTTCATGGGGCTGCCCCACCGATCTACCAATGGTGGTACTGGTAGTGGTAGTAGTAGTGATAGTAGTAGTAGTGGGGGCTCCTACTTAAAAGCCTGGCGGAAAAGCTCCGTCTTACAGGCCCTGAGGAACTGTAAAAGGTCCCGCAGGGCCCTGATCTCCTCCGGGATCTTATTCCACCAGGTAGGACCTGCTGTCTAGCCATCCCGGGAATGGCTGGGAGGTCTGCTCCTATGTTGCTCGCAGCAAAGGCTGTTTCTTGTGAACATTGCTGGCCATGGATAATATCTGACATGATGTATACTGGCACTCATTCTACATGTGGAACCTTTACTAGGGGCTTGGGATGGCAGATTGCTGATTAATACGGGTTATTTATTTTTGCCCCAGGTCCTGTATTTTATTGACTCTACTGATTGGACAATCTCCTCCACCAGACCCTGCCCAGACCTGACAGGAACCATCCTTGGAGCAGACAAGAAAATATCTAACCATTTCTGTATCCCCTTGGAGAGCCTGAGATGATTACAACAGTGATGGCCTAAGCTGAAAAACAATGGTTCCAAGAAAGAGTCTAGGTAGTCGAAAGAAAGTCCAGCAGTTGGAAGCACACAGCAGACCCCTTAAGTCCACTTGTGCCACTCAGGGCTGCCAGCCCCTGACTGGGAACCTCTGGAAGCAACAAGGGAGCTGAAACCTCAGAAACTGGCACTGGGTATCACTGAGCTGTCACTTATCAGTTGGGACCTGGAAACAGAGTTGCCAACCTCCAGGTAGGTACAAAAACTGGGGGTCACAGTGTTAGGAAGATATACAAAAATATATGTATCACTGAGTACAATAAACATATGTTTATGGTAGAACAATATTATACTTTATTCTTTTTCTTTTTATATATTTAATACTGTTATCTAAATATTGGTATCACATATTATCAAAAATATATTTCATGCAAAGAATACATCAAGTGCAGGTTTACATTCAGACAGCACCTGGTCAGTATCACTATTATACTTATCATAAAATAGCAGCAGGTAATTAAAATATAGGGGCAACAGATGTTTTTAAAAATGAAGAGGATTAATACCACTATTCAGAAATAATAAGGCTTTGCCTAGATGCCAGAAGGAGAGACATTTGGTAACTAATAAAAGGTCAGGATGATGGCCTTTGGCAGGTGAGGTGCCACAACTGCACAAGTTCTATCCCTCATGGCCACCCACTGCATTTCTGGATGGGGGGTGCACAAAGCCAGGCCACTGATTACTATGTTGAAGTTGAGGCAGGCTCATCCTGGAGAAGAACCCTCTGTTCAAGGCTCCTTGAGACTCACCGGTCAAAATCCTCGCCATCAGATACTCCTGGAAAGCCTGAAATATTCTTAAAGCACTGGTAAGGTTATTATCCACTAGTTAGCCAGATGGCGTTTCCCTTTTCCTTAGGCCTCCAGCGGGGCTGGAGTGCAGGGAAAGGACTCCCGGGAACTATTCCTTTTCTGGGACATCCAGAAGCTTGTGAAGAGGTAAGTATAATGCCATGCAGATGTCATCTATGTACGCAGTGAATGGGAGATAGAGTCATAGAATCACAGAGTTGGAAGGGGCCATACAGGCCATCTAGTCCAACCCCCTGCTCAATGCAGGATCAGCCTAGAGCATCCCTGACAAGTGTTTGTCCAGCCGCTGCTTAAAGACTGCCAGTGAGGGTTCAGCTCATCACCTCCCAAGGCAGCTGATTCCACTATTGTGCAACTCTTACTGTGAATTCCCCCTCCCCCCCCATATATCCAGCCAGTACCTTCTCGCCCTTAATTTAAAATCCTTATTGCGAGTCCTGTCCTCTGCTGTCAACCAGAACAGCTCCCTGCCCTCCTCTTCAAATACTTAAAGCCCTTCAAATACTTAAAGAGAGTAATCATCCAGTATGCATGTTCCTCATTTTTGTTACCCAGATGTAGAAGTCGGCACTCATCAGATGCTCTGATGCTGAAATAATCTATGACTATCTGGTTGGCTGGAAGGAGAAAGGTGCCAGCCCTATGCATAGTGAGGTGGGTTACATCCAGCTGCAGACACCATGAAAAGGCAACATGGATTCTGTTCTTCAATTAAATATATTCAACCTGGGGGAAGGGAGGAATGCCATTTGTATTTTCTGCCTCAAGCTGCTTCAAAGCCATTTGGTTCAGCATTTTGGGTTATCCTCACAATCCTCCAGAAAGACCCGGCAAACATAAACACATGACACCTTGATAACTGCCCTGTTGGAGAAGCAACAGCCTGCTAAGAGTCTAAAATCATAAATATTGTTGAAAGAGAGCCGCTTAGTCCACTTGTACACTAAAGGGGAGCTGTGGAATATTCTCTAGTGTTTAGGGTTTATTGAATGTTTTCTCTCGTAGTTCTGCCAACCTGTTCTTGTTTTCTATTTCAGTTATGTGTTAGTGCTTGTGCTCTTAAGTTCATTAATGCTCTCTATTATGTTAATGTCCTGCAGTTAATTATTTAAAATCAATCTCCAAGTTGTGGATTGGATTATTTCCTGAACTCTGCCAACAGGTTATGGGCCCAGCCTCCAGGATAAATTGCAAGAAATCCAAAAGTGTGAGTCAGAGAAAGGAGGGGCACACCCAATCAAGAGGAAGATGGCAAGCAGTGCAAATATTAAGTCTGCAGAGGCCAAACTGAATAATAGCAGTTATAAATTGTGGAAGTTCAAATTGGAAATGCTGCTGTGCAAAGATGGCTTCTGGAATGTTTTAAGTGCTGACAGACCAGCCAATGATCCTGCAGGCAAGCAAAGGCAACTATAAGCTTGTTAGTGGAAAAAGATCAGCTGATCCAAATAAGGAGAGAGGAAAAAGCTAAAGGTATGTGGAATGCACTCCAGAAAGTGAATGAGCCTTCAGACCTAAACATCAAGCTATATCCGCTGCATAAACTGTATAAAATGAGGCTTGGCAGAGAGGAAGAAGGAGGAGGAGGATATTGGATTTATACCCTGCCCTTCGCTCAGAGTCTCAAAGCAGCTTACAATCTCTTTTCCTTTCCCCTCCCCACAACAGACACCGTGTGAGGTAGGTGGGGCTGAGAGAGCTCTTCAAGAATTGCTCTTGAGAGAACAGTTCTTATTTCTTCTAATACATCCTTCCAAAATATAATAAGCTTAGGGCATGCCCACCAGCAATGGAGAAATGATCTGGTCTTTCCACATCCCTTCCAACAGAGGGGAATTGGACTTAAATTAGCATTTAAAGACACTGTAGTAAAAGCCATCATTTCAAAAAATTGCTTATGATAATCTGTATAATTATTTGTTTAATCTGCTGTATTGAAATAAAAAAATAATTATAAGAAAAAGAACAGCTCTGAGACAACTTGTGGCTGACCCAAGGTCACCCAGCTGGCTGCATGCGGAGGAGTGCGGAATCAAACCCAGTTCTCCAGATTAGAGTCTGCCGCTCTTAACCGCTACACCAAACTGGTTCTCAAGAAGAGAACCTTAATGATTCTGGTGCTAATGAATTGTAGCCAATATCTTTGGTCTGCTTTCAGGCCATGCAACACAAGACTCTGGAGAACTCTGACACTTGACTTGAGTCATCGGATTTGTCAAGATCAAACAAAAGCCTGTAGATTCTGGAACACAGCTGCACCAGAACCTCATGTGTGCCCCTTTCAGAGGGTGCTTTTGTGAATGAAGTGGAGGAGATAAAAACTCACATCGCTAAATTATTGGCCTAAATATAAATCTAGATGCTAATACTCAGGCTTTGGCCCTCCTGGATCTTACAGACATAACCAGAATTTATTTATTTATTTTGGCTTGTATGCTGCCCTCCTGCAAGCGGGCTCAGAGCAGATCACAACAGCGAAATCACAACAGGAGTTAAAACATTCAAAATATATAGTTAAAACAGTTAAAAGAAAGCTATAGACTAAGGACAGATAGCACTGCAGTTTAGTATAATAGTCTTGGAAACTGGAGCCACTAGGACATAAACCAGACTGTGGGTCTTCACTTAATGGGCCATATAAAGGTGGAAGGTTCAACAAGGGAGGCCAGTAGATGGAATAATTGGATGCCCGCCACCTCACCCAAAGTCCTGGTGGAACAGCTCCATTTTACAGGCACTGCAAAACTGTAATAGGTCCCACAGGGCCCTGATCTCCAGCAGGAGCGTGTTTCACCAGGTCGGGGCCAGGGCAGAAAAAGCCCTGGCCCTGGTCGAGGCTAAGCAGACATCCTTTGGGCCGGGGACAACCAGCAAATGTTGGTCTGCTGAGTGCAAGGCTCTCCGCGAAACATATGAGGAAAGGTGGTCCCTCAAATATGTCAGTCCCTGGCCACACAGGGCTTTGAAGGTCAGTACCAACACCTTGAAATGGATCCGGTACTCAGTCAGGAGCCAGTGCAATTTGCATAGCACCGGCTGAATTTGTACTCGCACAGGAGACACAGTCAGTAGATGGGCCACCGCATTTTGCACTAGATGGAGTTTCCAAATCAGCTTCAAGGGCAAGCCTGCAAAGAACAAGTTACAGTAATGACTTGGTTTGTCTTCCTTGCTGTCTTCTTAATGTAATAATGAAGGCACGCCAGAATGCCCAGCGGGTGGAGACAACTGACCCACCAAGAATGCTGTCTCTGCAGAAAAAGCCACAGGCATGGGTGAACTTCCCATGAGGAAAGTGCATCTTCTTAAATAAAAATAGTCAAGATACATGAATGGTTCTTCCCTGCCTATTGATGAGTGCAAATGTAATGATTTACAGCGGAAAAGTAACTCACTATATGCTTTAGAGCTGTTTTATTTCCATACATTTCTTGGGGCTCTCACAGGAATTCTTTCTAGGGATCTTACTTACTGTGTAGTAGAGATACCATGGATTTCTCACTGAACCTGTTTGGCAGATTAATTTACCTTGTTTGACTCTCACTATCAGCTTGTGAGCCAATCAGGGATATGCTCATTCTATTGCACAACCAAACAGCTGTAGAACACTGTTTCCTGTTGGTCAGAAGCCAACTCTCAGCTGGGAGTCAGCTTCTGATCCACATGATCCCCAGCCTAGTAACTACATAACTGGAATTGCAAAATGGGGAGAAGGGAGAGCTCATTTGTCTTCCATCCCATCTAAGCTCGGCAGTGGCAGAAGTAATGTTTTGATCCCTGCATAGCAAAAGGAAGAGAAAGAGGTCCTTTCCTTTCCTACCTTGGTGGCAATAGAAGCAATGCAATTGCAAAAGGGAGATGAGAAAAGGCTTGTTTATTTCCTTCTCTCTGTAGCCTAAACTGACAGCCAAAATTGCTAGATCTCAGCAAAGTTTTTCATCTCTTCTTAGCAAAGTTCCCATGATGGGAGACTAGATGAACCTGACTTCCAGCTGCTCAGTTGGGTCAGGGTGTCAGATCCTGATCCCCTGATCCCCATCCCAATAAACTTTGCAGGGGTACAGAGCAAAATATCCCCAGTAGGAGAACAGAAGCTGACTGCTGAGGCTCCTGATGGCTTCATGTAGCCTGTTCCTGTAGAGACACATGAGCAAGTTGCAAATGACTGAACAGTCCATCGATTGCTTGGAGGCCTGATCACCAGTGGCAAATAGGAAATGACCCAAACTGTCAGGTCCTTGAGCATCCCGACTAGGGGTGTGTGCTCAGTATATTCCAAGCTGAATAAATACCCCCAAAATACCTTAGCAGTATTTGTTGGATATTTATTCATCCAAATTAGATTTTCTAATCTGATTCAGCTACCAATCCAGCTGAGCCTGAATAAAAGCTGATATTGGCTCTGGTCACACGGATAATTTGCTGTGTGGAAGGCACAAATGTCAGGCAGATTTTCGGGGAACAATCACACTGCAACATCTGGGAAGCATAGCACTCCCGTGGCCAACCTGTGGCATCCCGCTGAAGATGTGGAGTTAAAAAGTACAGCGGAAAGTGCACCAGTATCTGGAAAATGCGGGGCAAAGGAGGGCATCTGATCGCGGGAGTGCTAGTATTCCATGGCATCCGGTGCCCGTCCACGTGCCGTTGCAAACTGGATGTTTTCTGTAAGTCTCCATGGGATGCGTACAAACGCCAAACTGCGCATGCACACAAACACAACCTGTTGCACCAACTCGCCATGAAGAGACCCGTCATTCCTTGATCATGTGCATGCGGGGACTCTGTTGAAAAACAATTGCCCGTCTGATCTGGAAGCAGTGGCTTGCAATCTCCGCTTGTGTGGTCGCGCCATGCCACTTCTTTGCCACGTTTCAGCATTGCAGTGTGATCAGCAGCTAACATCCTAAGCACAGAGACTTGGGGACCATGTGACTGGGCTACCGCACTTTATTTTGCTCCAGGGTGAACAGCCATGCCTCCCCCCCCCGCGTTATCTGGCCTGTGTGACTGCAGCCATTATTTGGCTTTTATTCAGGCTAAGCTGAAGCGGCACAAGTTCACCCACTTTCCAGGTGGACTTGCACTGCTTGGGAAAGTGGCTCACACCTCAGCAAGGGAAGGGAAGGTATTTAAACGTGTTCCCTTCAGTCGCTGAGGCATGTGGCTGCTGCAACTTGACTCAGGGAGATAAAGGAAGGTATGGAGCTGAATAAATTTGGCAATACCAATTATTTCCTGAACCCCCGATATACAGACAAAAATCTGGGGTTTTTTTGTGCGCACCTCTAATCTCTACCTTGCATGTTGGACAGGGGCTGCAAGGCCAAAGGAACTGGAGCTCCACCAGAACCGCTGCTGATGCTCCAGTCGGCCACTGAGACGCTCAGCCGGGCTCGTGGGCGACTGAGGCTGTCAAAAATAGCAATTTTGCCCGCTAAACATATTTGCCCTGTGGAGTTCTCGGCTTTCCTCAGTCAGACACTTACTTTGTCATCCAGTCTCCTAAATAAAAAGGTAAATGCCACTATATTTAGCAAAACAGGCATGTAGAGGCCAGCTCCAGTCTCTGAAGGAATTTTATCTGATCTGAGCTTTCCAAACATCCATCAATAAAAAGTCCACTCCAGTTTTTTCACCTGAAGGGAAAGGAGATTCTTCTCAAAGAGAGTATGTGAAGGCAAGATTCTGCAACTGCACCTAATGTTGCACCTTAATGAGTTTTGTGTGTCGGGCCTGATGTCTACCGTGAAGCTTAATTGTATCTTTACCAAGTTATGTGCCTGTTGTTCATCTAAGGAGCTCATGTGGGGTACAAGGCTCTCCCCTCCTCCATTTTGATCTTCATAACCACCTGGTCAGGTAGACGGGGCTGAAAGTTGGGGACTGGCCCAAGGTCACCCACTGAACATCAAGGCTTACAGTTGATTTGAACTCAGATCTTCCCACTCTTTGTCTAACACTGCTCTCGTATAGTGCCTGACCATGTGTGAAGGGCCACATTGTGAATTATGACAGATTTTTGTCCCCCGCAGTGACCACCGAAAGGGCAGAGGTTGGCCATCCTGTTTCCCAGGTGTTCCAGGCATCCCAGCCCTATTCCTGGCTTCTGCTGCTGCAGTTCGAGCTTCTGCACTTTGGCAAAAGTGGGTCCCTGTGCCAGAAAAGTGGGCAAAGGGAGCAGTCTGCCTCCACGGGCATGGTGTACCCGCTTGTGCTGGCAGGACTGTCCGTGCCACTGGCAAAAGGGCCACCCTTGTCAAGCCCGTCGGCCTTCCAGGATTTTTCTTCTTGTGAAAGTTCCAGTGACTTTTTTATTTTGCATTGTGCTCTCTAGTTGGAGCAAATTAATGTGCTCTGGGTGCTCAGCTATGGCGAGACCTTAAAACAGCAGTCGCCCTGAGAGGAAGGCAAGTGGAAACAATGATTCAGAGATGCCCACTGAGGGGAATGCCCCCCCCCGGGTTGCAAGGCCCCCAACAAAGGCAGGGCCCCACCAAGCCAAGCCAAGCCAAGGACCAGCCCCGCATCTCGGTCACACTCATCAGTGTCTTCGCCGGGCCCTGACCCTCGAGAGGAGCTGAGGAGGAAATTGCAGATGAAGGGAAGCTGACATTAAATACATCTTTTATTGCTCAGGAAAGAACAATGAAGCAAATCCACAGAGAGCTTCAGGTTACAGCACCACAGTGTAAAATGGGAACCAGTCTGAGTAACTGGCTTTTTGTTTGTGTTTTTAAAGAATAAAGCCAAACGCGCACTTTCCCCTGGTGCCTAGCCTGATGAACGGGTGTGCACCTATCAGTCAGAAAGAAAGCAAAGGTATGTAGAGAGCACTGTGTGTGTGTGTCATGTCTTAGGAACCATTTTTATTAATTTAAAATAGTGAAACAGAATGCTTAAAAAGGAAGAATTCTTTGACTAATAGAATCCACAAACAGGAATGTCCAGGCCATGCAGTCCACAGCAAAACCTGTAGAGTTACTCCCCCTCCCCACCGTGTGTGTGTCCATACACAGACACCCCCTCCACCAGCTAAAAGGGTTTTTTAACAATCCAGGAGTGCTGGACTAGTGTGGAATAGGGAGGGGGAAGTGTGAGAGACGGTGCCAGAATGAGTGGAATGGGGTTTCAGAGACTGTTAAGTGCTTGATAAATGATGTCAGGGGCCACTAGGTTAGCCCAAAGGCCACAGGCCATTGCCGTGTTGTGTTGTCGTAGTGACAGCCGGGGTCTCACCAGCCTGACAGGTTCAGGCTGCTTCTGAGCTCTTCCCTCACCATGGCCATCAATTCTAATTCACAGTGAGGAGAGACTTGTAATTGGCCTGTTGTGTCATTAGCCAGCAAGGATAATCGCTGAGTCCAGCAGCTGGGGGGGGGAGGCGGAACTGGAATAAAGATGGGGGGAGAGTAAAGTGGTTTTCATTTTTAAAGGAACCTGGCCTCTTCTTTGTGTGTGTGTGTGTGTGTGTGTGCTCGTGCACATGTATGTGTGCAAATGTGCCTGGAATACTTTAGTAATCCGATACAGTGCCAAGGCTCATTGTCCGTAGCTGCACCTCTGCTCAGTAAAGAAGGAACATATGGAAAAAATATCAGAGGGACACAGATATATGTTTCATAAGTTTCACAGCACATGCGTATAAATCAGGATGGTTTCATATGGGGATTAGTTCAAAACTGACTAAAGGGGCTAAACTGTTACGTTTACAATGCATACTTAAGTGCTGCATGATTTCAATGCAATTGGATATACTCTGGTATTTGAAATATTTTCCAATTGTTCTTGCCGTTTTGTGTGTGCTGATGTCCATATTATATATAATTTGTGGTTACACTTGGATGAGTTTTAGTGTTAAATTAAGCGCTAACTCATATTTAAGTAATAGCTATTCAAAAACATGGCACTTCTAAGGGTGTAACGCTGCATGGAAGCAATATGGAAAAGGCCATCCTACTTCAGATGGGGGGGGCGGTGCTCAGTCAGTCTGTGGCTCATCCATGAATTCCTCTCTGCTGGACACATTTCTGACTGAAAGCACAAGTGGGAAATGAAGATAACAGACATATGGATTTTAAAAAATATATTAAAGAAGCTTGGACAAAGGTGAAATCCTTAACTGGCACAAGGATTTGCTAGAGAATTTCATTCCCTATTATTCAGTTTACTGGGTATCATCTCTCAATTTAGAACAGAATAAACAGAGACATGCAACAAAATGTGGATTGTGCTTGAGTTGCCCAAGGTTGGCTGCAAGGGCGAGACCAGTCCCAGCTTGGAAGCCACCGTTGGCCAAGCCGGAGACCCTGTGCCCCTCCCCTTTGCAGGCATCCTTCGGACACTGAGAGCCGGTTGCAGAGGCGGCTCCAGCAGATGTGCTCTCACAGCCCCAGCTTGGGAGGGGCTTTTCCAACCATCCCGGGACATGCTCAGAGTACTTTGGCAAACCTGAGCCCCTCTGCTATTTCAGGGCTTGGTCTGACATAACTGTCCAAATGACACCCCTGAAACCCTGTCAGATGAAAAAAAAAACCCAGACTGCCCTTAGGCACAGCTGTTGCTTGCAGGTAGCCAAACCCACCTTGGCCTCGCCTGAGTGGAATGCCTGCCCTCGCTGGTTCACTCAGGTACATTCCCAGCACAGCAACAGATTAACTAACCTGGCTGATGCTAGAAAGACTTTGAAGTGCTGTCATAAGAGGATGTAATTCTCCAACATATTATTTATCTATCATTTATTTATTAAATTAGGCTTTTATACCGCCCTCCCCGCAAGCAGACTGTTTATGTAGTCAGCCCATTTGATCATTAAAAAATTACCAACAGATCCACAATTGCAGAGGAGTTGTGTCACTATTTTGATTGCTAATAGTCTACTTTTCAGTCTACAAAGTATTCCCAGCTCAGGTAATTGGCTCCTGACTTAGCCAAGGCCACTTCTCACCCTGCATCACATTCCATCAAGGGGACTTCTCTGTGGAAGTGTCCCATCTGACTGCAGGTGTAGCATGAACAGCCCCATAGCCAGAAAACTTTGGCTGGTGGGGCAGGCGTCAGGTGCTGGGGTAGGGGAGTGGGGAGCAGGGGAAGTGAAGGGGAGAGAGAGAGAGGGTGTGCCTTCTCTCTCTCTCTCTCTCTCTCTCTCCTTCCCAAGCCCCCCCTCCCCCCACGGCAGTGGCAGGGAGGCTGGGGAAGGAAAGGGAAGCCCCCATGCCACTCCTGGTCGGTTTCACTCTCCTCCAGTCAACTGTTAAGTTTAACAGCTGTTCCTTTGACCGGAAGTGGCAGGGTGGCTTTCCCAGCCTCCCTGCCGCTGTGGGGGTGAGGCATACCTGGGGGGGGGTGTCTATCACCGTCCCAGGGTGGGGCAGGGGTTGTCAGTGGTGCCCCCAAATGTCCCACCACAGCTACATGCCTGAGCACAAAGCAGGCCCTGAGGGGTTGGGTCAGGGGGCACCCAGCTCTCCCCAGGCCTTCCAGTGGTTTGTTCTCCTCACCTTCCCCACCACTTTGTCGCATTCGGGGCTAAGGCTCCCCTCTGCCAATTGAACTCCCTGCCACGTGGGCTGCTGGACTGCTCTTTTAAGGCCTCAGTGCTGGAAAAGAGGGGGATTAAAAATGCACCCCATCTTCCTCCTTTCCTCTGCCTGGCTTCTGTGCTTCCTGGAGCCAAGACAAGCCGGTCCTCATCAGCCTTGCTTTGGTTTTCAAGGGCCAGCCTAAAGAGGGGGCGGGTTCTTCCTTTCACATCAATATTTTGACCCCTTCCTTCCCTGCTTTAACCCCAATGATGTCCTCTTCTCTCTCTCTCTGGCAGGAGATGGCTCCAGAACCCTGTTAATGAGGTGAATGGTGTCTGTGTTGTTCGTCCCCAACTGAGCCATCGACAGGGTTCTGGCCATGGCCAGAGCACAAACACTAGCCAGCCAATTGCCTGGCCCTCCAGTGGATCAGTTCCACCTTTGGCAGGAGGTGGGGTTATCCCTACCCCTTGATACAAACAGACCAGATCAAATATGAGCAAGCCATGATAGAGAAGGATCTGACCATCTCTGTATGTGAGACAGAATTGCTGAAGATCTATAAATATCTTTAATTCCCGGTCAAAGCCACTGCACTTTCTGCCCCCTCCCAATACAAATACTGCCCCACTAAGCCTAGTGCTTTAACCTAATAGGGAGAAAAAAATCTGAGCAAATGTTGCCCAAATGTTCCCAAGCATCAATTCCTGAGAATGTGGAGACTCGGATTTTGGGGTCAGCAAGAGCCCAAACACCTTAAACAACTGAGCTGAACTCAAACAAGCTGATGGAATGGGAGCAGAGAGGTAGGATTTCTTTGCCTACCTACCACGTTGTACATAAGAACGTAAGAGAAGCCATTGTTGAATCAGGCCAATGGCCCATCTAGTCCAACACTCTGTCACACAGTGGCCAAAAATACCAGGTGCCATCAGGAGGTCCAGCAGTGGGGCCAGGACACTAGAAGCCCTCCCACTGCTGCCCCCTCCAGCACCAAGAATAGAGTGCATCATCTGCCCCAGACTGAGAGTTCCCATCTATACCCTGTGGCTAATAGCCACTGATGGACCTCTGCTCCATATGTTTATCTAATTCCCTCTTGAAACTGTCCATGCTTGTAGCTGCCACCACCTCTTGTGGCAGTGAATTCCATGTGTTCATCACTTGTTGGGTGAAGAAGTACTTCCTTTTATTTGTTCTAACCCGACTGCTCAGCAATTTCATGGAGTGCCCATGAGTTCTTGTATTGTGAGAAAGGGAGAAAAGTACTTCTTTCTCAAGCTGCTCAATCCCATTCATAATCTTATAAACCTCGATCACGTCACCCCTCAGGCGTCGTTTCTCCAAGCTAAAGAGCCCCAAGCGTTTTAACCTTTCTTCATAGGGAAGGTGTTCCAACCCCCTTGTAGTTCTTCTGGGACTTTTACTTTCCTCTTCTTTTTGTGCCATCTCACTGGTCAGAGAAAGGCCACTTGGCAGGGCCATTTGTTAGCAGTTAGCATCTGGGATCTCCCCACAAAAAGAGTTTGCAGGGCCAGACTTTCTTCACTTCAGCAACAGAAGTGCATGCATGCCTTGGGTAATGTACTGAGCTTGAGATCCGTAACAAAAGAAGACTAGGATCCTAGAAGCGCACCAGGAGGAACGCTGGGTCCTAGAACAGCCCAGTAGGGTTACCTGGAAAGGCAGCCTAGTGTAAATAGCCTGTCACGGGGAGTGGGGTGTGTTTTGGGTGTGTCTTTCCTTGGGCATAAAACCTGGCTTTGGCCAGGGGTCTTTGTCTTGTTCTCACTGCTGAATCACTTAATAAACCATGTGCTGATCACTCAACGCATCTGAACCCAGTACACTTTACCTTGATACCAGAAGGGCTTAGCAGAAGCTAGAACCTGGTGATGCAACCACATTGGATCTCTGGGCATGTCTTTTATGGAGAAATGCATTTTTCTTTGGAGGTCTGAGCTGAGCAAAATTTTCAGCTTTAATTTTTAAAAATTCTCTTTCCTGGCAGAGTACAGGAAGAAGGGGGGGAGAGTCAATTCATTTGCTTGCCAGCCTCATCTCAGCCACCCTTTAGAAATGCTAATAACTCTGCAGCAGGAGACAATGGGATGGTCCAGCCCCCCAGCTGGAATGGTGACATCTGGAATGGAATTCTGGAGCCTGAAAGTCCTAGAGAAGTCTTTTCCCTGCCCAGGAGGTGGGCAAACAGAGATGATATGACTCCTTGGCACAGAAAAGAGGGTCTCTTTGGTGCTGATTCTGTCAAGTAGGAAGGAGGTCTTCTACCTGAACTCCTGCTGAAGGTGGCCATTGCTATGTGTGGGACTGCAGGCCTGAACAAAGACTTCAAGGTAAAAAGAACCTTGTAGAATCACTTTGACTTTTAAATTGAGGTGCTTGCCTTAGATTAAGATCTAGGACATATATACAGGGAGGGAAAGGAACTTCAGGTTTACACTTTCCCCTTGGATCTCTTGCTCAATTTTTTGCTGTGCTGAGAGTATTTGTTTGGGAATTTTATTTTTAATACATGTTTTATAACATAGTCCTGGCCTTCAGTTCAGAGGGCCTGTTCCACCACACCTTTGTTGAGGGAGAGGACTGCCAAAGTATTGGGCAGGGCCCCCCCCCCCACTGTCTAGGACCTCCCATAGTTGTGTGCTCCTCTTGATGTCCTGGTCCCAAACACGGGGCAGGGGTTGTTTTTATTACATCCCACTATGGAAACCTGAGAGGGTGTGTGTGTGCACATACACATCACCAATGGTGGGCAGAACTTGAGACAACAGATCCACAATTTTGTGTTTAATTTCCCAGGGTGCTGCCTCTTGGCCATACATAAGAAGGAACATTTAGAGTAACTGGAGGCAGGGACAGAGAAGAGATTTGAGACTAAGGAGTCTCAAAGTGGCTTACCATCTCCTTCCCTTCCTCTCCCCATGACAGGCATCTTATGAGCTAGTTCAGCGGGGCTGAGAGAGTTCTGAGAGAACTATGATTGGCCCACGGTCACTCAGCAGGCTTCATGTGGAGGAGGGGTGGGAGAATCAAACCTGGCTCTCCAGGTCAGAGTCCACTGCTCTTGACCACTACATCACCCTGGAACCAATTACACTGAGTACGGTGGGTTGTGGGTTTTTTGAGTAATTGTTATACAGCCACATTGCACTAAGAGGAGCATGGGCAAGGGGGGAGGCACATGGGGTTTAGAGGAAGGACTGGAACCTTGCTGTGCTCCCAGTACTGTTACTGGTAGTTTGAAGGGGTTCAAATCGTGCTTGGAAGAATCTAAACAAAGGGAAAGTTTGAGGAATTGGTCAAGCGTAAGGCTGAAGTTTAAAGGCGCCCTTAAAAGTTAAAATGAAAGTAAGAAAGACTACAATGGCAAAAGGCCAAAGTGACCTTCCTTCCTTCCTTCCTTCCTTCCTTCCTTCCTTCCTTCCTTCCTTCCTTCCTTCCTTCCTTCCTTCCTTCCTTCCTTCCTTCCTTCCTTCCTTCCTTCCGTTTTACCTACTTGCCACCACTTTATATTTTCCTCTAAAAAGTTGATGAAGGCATAGAAGAAGGAAATATTTCTGCTATTTTGTCTCTGAAAAGACATCAGCCTACAGAAGGAAAATCTAGGTCCTAGACCCTGATTCCTTGGAAATTATTTTTTAACATGGAAAATATTTTTTTTATTTTTTTGTTTTAAAATTTCATCTTACATGTATGCACAACAGCTGCACAGGGGTCTAACACAATTCCTGTGACACCTCCCCCCCAAGCACTCTTACATGGGCTTTCTCAGCCTTTCAAAATTACGATGCCCTGGTGATCCTAAGGATACAGATTTCAGATGGCCACCTTCTTAGCAGGCACAGAGGGCATCCGAGAAGCACTTTGTAGGCCAAACCTGCACACAGAGGTGGTCTGCCATATCCATTGCTATCATTTCTGGATGACTCTGAGGATACATTATCTCCAGAGCTAAATGGGAAGAGCCATCTACTCTTCCAGGAAACAATGGGACTTTGAGGGGAGACTAAGGATATCAAAGAAAATTTTCTAAGAGAAACCGTAATTAAAGCTGCATTCCTCGAGGTTCTTTGGTCAAAACTAGCTATGAAACCAGGCAGGGGAAGGCCTCTGGCACATCAGCTTTGCATTCAGAAGGCTTAATTCCAATCATCTCCAGTGAAAACAGTCAGGTGGTGGGTGATATGATAAGCCTTTCCTGCCTGAGACCCTGGACAGCAACTGCCTGTAAGAGCAGACAATACTGACCAATGGTCTGATTCTGTAGATGGTACCGTCACATGTTTGAGTATCCAACCATTAAACTAATACATGACTTTGCAGTGCAGATGAATCAGCAGTGGCCTATCACAACATTCCCAGGGATTACTCAGAGCCAGTGTGGTGTAAGGCCTGGGGAGATGCAGGTTCCAGTTCCCCCTTAACCATGAAGCTCACTGGGTAACGTTGGCCTAGTATTTCTCTCACAGGGTTGTTGCAAGGATAAAATGGAAGAGAGGAGACGCCGATCTCCTTGAAAGAAGGGTGAGATAAAATGTAAACATAAATGTTTGTTTAGACCTCTTGATATGAACCTGATCAAGCACCAAGATAGTATGAATACGGACCCAGCATCTAGCATTGGGGAACCTTAATTGGTACTTTTTGTTGTTCATTCGCACAGTCGAGTCCGACTCTTCGCGACCCCATGGACCAGACCACGCCAGGCCCTCCTGTCCTCCGCCGTCCGCTGAAGTTTGCTCAATTTCATGTTCGTTGCATCGATGACACTGTCTAACCATCTCATCCTTTGCCGTCCCCTTCTTCTTTGACCTTCAATCTTTCCCAGCATCAGGGTCTTCTCCAGTGAATGCTCCCTTCTCATTTGGTGGCCAAAGTATTTGAGCTTCAGCTTCAGGATCTGTCCTTCCAGGGAACAGTCAGGGTTGATTTCTTTTAGGATTGACTGATTTGATCTCCTTGCAGTCCAAGGGACTCTCAAGAGTCTTCTCCAGCACCATAGTTCAAAAGAATCGATTCTTCAGCGCTCAGCCTTCCTTATAGTCCAACTCTCGCAGCCATACATTACTACGGGGAATACCATTGCTTTGACCATGCGGACTTTTGTTGGCAAGGTGATGTCTCTGCTTTTTATCATGCTGTTTAGGTTTGCCATCGCTTTCCTCCCAAGGAGCAGGCGTCTTTTAATTTCATGGCTGCAGTCACCATCTGCAGTGATCTGGGATCCTAGGAACGTGAAGTCTGTCACTACTTCTACGACTTCCCCTTCTATTTGCCAAGGAGTGATGGGCCCAGATGCCATGATCTTAGTTTTTTTGATGTTGAGCTTCAAGCCCACTTTTGCACTCTCCTCTTTCACCCTGAGCAAAAGGCTCTTTAGGTCCTCTTCACTTTCTGTCATCAGAGTGTTATCGTCTGCATATCTGAGGTTATTGATCTTTCCCCCAGCAATCTTAACTCCAGCTTGTGATTCATCCAGGCCAGCATTTCGCATGATGTACTCTGCATATAAATTAAATAAGCAAGGTGACAATATACATCCTTGTCGTACTCCTTTTCCTATGCTAAACCAATCAGTTGTTCCATATCCGGTTCTAACTGTTGCTTCTTGACCCTTATACAGGTTTCTCAGGAGACAGGTGAGGTGGTCTGGTACTCCCATCTTTTTAAGAACCTGCCATAATTTATTGTGATCCACACAATCAAAGGCTTTAGCATAGTCAATGAAGCAGAAGTAGATGTTTTTCTGGTACTCTCTTGCTTTCTCCATAATCCAGCGAATGTTGGCAATTTGATCTCTAGTTCCTCTACCTCTTCGAAACCCAGCTTGTACTTCTGGCAGTTCTCTATCCACGTACTGTTGGAGCCTAGCTTGTAGGATTTTGAGCATGACCTTGCTAGCGTGTGAAATGAGTGCAATTGTGCGATAGTTTGAACATTCCTTGACGTTGCCCTTCTTTGGGATTGGAATGTAAACTGACCTTTTCCAATCCTGTGGCCACTGTTGTGTTTTCCAAATTTGTTGGCAAATTGAGTGCAGCACTTTAACAGCATCTTCTTTTAAGACTTTGAATAACTCAGCTGGGATACCATCACCTCCACTAGCTTTGTTGTTAGTAATGCTTTCTAAGGCCCATTTAACTTCGCTTTCCAGGATGTCTGGCTCGAGGTCAGTGATTATACCATCGTGGTTGTCAAGGACGTCGAGGTCCTTCTTGTATAGTTCTTCTGTGTATTCTTGCCATCTTTTCCTAATCTCTTCTGCTTCTGTTAGGTCCCTACCGTTTTTGTCCTTTATCATGGCCATCTTTGCATGGAACGTTCCCTTGATTTCTCCAATTTTCTTGAAGAGATCTCTAGTCCTTCCCAATCTATTGTTTTCCTCTATTACTCTGCATTGTTCATTCAGGAAAGCCTCCTTATCTCTCCTTGCTGTTCTCTGGAAATCTGCATTCAGTTGGGCAAATCTTTCCTTTTCCCCATTGCCTTTAGCTTTCCTTCTTTCCTCTGCTATGTGTAAAGCCTCATGAGACAGCCACTTTGCTTTTTTGCATTTCTTTTTCTTTGGGATGGCGGTGAGTGCTGCCTCCTTTACAATGTCACGGACCTCTGTCAATACTACTGCTTTATTATTATTGGTTATTTACATTATTTACATTCTGCCTTTCTCACTGGGACTTGAGGTGGATTGCAGAGAGTGAGTCAATGCAATCAACAAGATGGAGCATTCAATAAACAATGCAATGGAATTAGGACCAGCCAAAAGTCTAAAACAACAGAACTGAAGCAAAGTATTAGTATGACACATTAAATGATGCCAAATTTCATAGAAGGTGTATTGGTTAAGTGTGTGAACTCCAATCTGGAAGAATGTCAGAATCGGGCTCTGCTGAATGTCACAGTGACACAGGTTTTCCTTTGTAGTTTCCCTCCACTTCAAAGTCATCCCGACCATTGGCTTCCTTCCTTCCCAGCCTCCTCTGCCATAAAACTCCAGGGATGAGAAGAGTAGGTGTGAATATGTGTGTGTGTGTGTGAGAGAGAGAGAGAGAGGGGGGGTAGAATAGCGTCAACTTTCTCATGAGATCGACTCCAGGATGTATAAGTGGCCTTTCATCTTTGGAGAAACACAGGTTGCTGAAAGATAAATCTTTTAGTGCAAAGTAGTATGCAGGGGGAGTGAAAGAGGAGAAGTGAGTGAATGGGGGGCTGTAGGATCATTGCATTGTGGGACAGGGATCGAGTGACTATACAATACTAACCTTTGGTCTATCCTTTAGTCTGAACAAGAGATCTCTCTTGTGCACATCCAAATCTCTGTTTCTAATAAAGCTTTTATAAAAGACTATTTGAACTGAGAGTGGATTAACTCAAGGGTCTGACAGAGAACCGGGTTTGATTCCCCACTTCTCCACTTGCACCTGCTGGATGATCTTGGGCAAGCCATAGTTCTGGCACAGCTGTTCTTGAAAAAGAGCAGTTTCTGTCAGAGCTCTCTCAGCCCCACCTACCTCACAGGGTGTCTGTTGTGGGAAGGGGAAGGGGAAGGGGAAGGAGTTTGTAAGCCACTCTGAGACTCCCTTGGGTTGTGAAGGGTGGGGTATAAATCCAATCTCCTCTCCTCCTCCTCCTATTTTCAGCAAGCTATACACAGTAGTATAGACCACAGTCCCTAATAATTTTTCTAAATAACTTTGTGAATCATTTAGTACACTGAAACCCTATTGCCTGTGTAGAAAAGCCCCCTTGAAAAATTCAGGTTTGCATAGTTTGTGGAAAGCGTGGACAGGGGGAACCTTCCTGACCTCCTCAGGCAGAGCCTTCCACAAGGTGGGGGCCACAATGGAGAAGGATGGGCAGTTGTTGATTTTGCCCATTTGCAGGTTGGATGAGCAAAACTGCCATGGCAATGCATAGGGGAGAGAGGGTCTGGCAGATATGCGGGTCCAAGACCATAAAGGGCTTTGCATGTGATAGCTAATACTTTAAATTGAGCCTGGTAACTGATGGAGTGACTGTAGAATGGGAGTGATATGCATGTTCTATCTGACTCCTGATAATAGCCAAGCTGCAGCATTCTTCGCTATTGGAGTTTCCAAATGGACTTTGAGGGGAGACCAGTGTACAGTGCATTACAGTAGTCTACTCTCAATGTCACTGTAGCCTAGATCCAGGGGGCCAGATCAGCCATCTCAAGGTAAAAGAACATTTTTCAAGCCAGGCAGAGGTGGAAGAAAGCATGTTTTGCAGCTGCATTCACTAGCGTCTCCAGCAATAATGTTGGGTCCAGTGTAACTCTGAGGCTCTTAACTGAGTCAGCACGGGTCAGCTGAACCCCACCGAAAGCATAATATCCTTCAAGACCTCTGCCTTTCCAACCAGCATTACTTTTGCCTTTCTAGGATTTGGCTTTAATTTTTTCACTCATAGCCATTTAACCACAGTGGCCAGGCAGTGGTTTAGGAACTCTACTTCATCACTAGTAGGTTTGGGTAAGGATATGTATAACTATGTATTGTCTGTATATTGATGACAGCCAACTGCCAAATTATGAAAGATTTGGCCTAAGGGCTTTACATAAAGATTGAAGATGGGTGTGGGGGGTATTTGTGAATTTCTTGCATTGTGCAGGGGGTTGGAATAGGTTACCCTGGAGGTTCCTTTCAACTGTATGATTCTGTCATGGGGGATAGGATCACTCCCTGTAAGACCCTACAGGATAGCTCCCACACTGGTGATAACTGGTCTCCAATGACATTTTTTTTGTATCCAGTCTGTGAGCAATGGTTTGAACCAGTCCAACACAACCTCTGATGCCTACCTCTGCCTCAGGATGCCTCAACTAGGGATTTATTTATTTATTTTCCACATTTCTACCATGCCCATCCCATAAATGGGCTCAGGGCAGGTCACAGCATTTCAATAAGTACAATAAAATTTAAAGCACATTAAAACATATACAAACGGTAGTCATGCTTGCTGTAGGGAGAATCCGGCCCATTGATGTAACCGAGTACGGCCGGTTATCAGTGGGTGGGAGATTGCAACTTCGGGGGGGCCACTCAGCCAAAGGCCTGGCGGAACAGCTCCATCTTGCAGGCCCCGCGAAATTGCACAAGATCCCACAGGGCCCTGATCTTGATGGGGAGCCTGTTCGAGGCTAGGCGGATGGGTATGAACTGAATCACAAAGCAAAATTTGTGATGAATTTTGCCTTGTTCATGGTTCGGGAACAGATGTTTGTGACAGGTTCACTGTCAATCAATCAATCAATCAATCAATCAATCAATAGATTTATTGTATTAAGCCATTGGCCATTACAAATACAGAATACAGCAGAGCAATCATAAAAAGTTAAAAAGCACCATTAATATCTGGGGGACCGCTGTCAAGAACTTTCACAAACTTTTAGAGCAGTTTGTGCAGTTCATGGTGCATTGTGGATGGAGCAGAAAGCAGGGATGTAAAGGGACTCCAAGTACCTTTAAATCCCTGCTTTCTGTTCCCCACTTAATCCACAAAAACAGCTACACAGTTGAGCCCATAACCATGGGGGCCGTTGGGGCAATGCTCCCTCCTGAATTTGCCCTGCCCCCTCATCTCCTGCTCTGCCTCCCCTCCCCTGGCCGGAGGAGGAACAAGCAAGCAAGGGAGCACTGGCGGGGCACGGGCGCTCTTTTTTCTGCAGTTTGGCCTCGTGGTTAAGAGCGGCAGACTCTAATCCAGAGCACAGGGTTTGGTTCCCCACTCCTCCACATACAGCTGCTGGCTAATCTTGGGCCAGTCAAAGTTCTCTGACTGCTGTTCTCTCAAGAGCAGTTCTCTTAGAGCTCTCTTAGCTCTGCCTACCTCACACAGGGGAGGGAAGGAAAGGCATTTAAATATCCCGCCCGCTTCCCCAAGGTTCTCCACAAAAGCAGAGAGGCTCAGGGAAGGAGAAGGGCAGGTTTGCATGCCTGCCCTCTGTTTCCCCAGCTGGTTTCTGCCACATGCCTGAGTCCCCTGTCTGGTCCTCACCAGGTGCCCCACAGCTGCGGAGAGGCTCAGGAAAGAAAGAGGGCATGTTTGTACCTGGAGAAGATTAGACAGGGAAGCAGGCATGTTTAAAATGCTTTTCTTTCCCTCCCTGAGATTGGGGAGGTGCAGAAAGTGTCAGGTAGCCCTGTCATGTCAATGGTATGTCAGCACGGAAGGAGTGCTTCTGCCTTTTTCCTTTCCTCTGATGTTTTCCCACACAGTCTCTTATCAGGCCCCTGGCCTTGTTGCTCCATCTGCAGGAGCCTCGCTGGGAATGATAACAGTTCCTAGAATGTTTTGCTTCTTAGCCCGCTTTAGCTTCCCGCACGCATGAACTGTATCAATTGGCTTCTATTGAAGGGGGGGTTGTTTGAATGTAGTATAACCTAGTAGGCGCTGCTGTATCTAGTCATTACTGACACAGAGAATGTACACGCATCTTTAGTACTGTTCCATTATTAAACACTGTCTTCTGGAGAAGCCCTGTGTTGTGTGACTGACTGAAGAACCTGACAGAAAGGCATTCAAACATGACCCCCCACACTTCCCTGAGTTTCTCTGCAAAAGTGGAGAGGCTCAGGGAAGGAAGAGGGCATGTTTGCAAATATGCCTGAGTTCCCTGCCTGATCATCTCCAGGAGCCCCATGGCTGCAGGGCACCTGGAGATGATCAGACAAGGAAGCAGGCATGTTTAAAATGCCTTTCTTTCCCTCCCTGATCTCGGGGAGGGAAAGAAAGGCATTTAAACCCAACAGTTGACTGGCAGCTCAGGCTGTTAGGTTTAAATGAGACCTTTTTTGATATAGCAAAATGAACCCAGAAAAAAGCTGGATTATATTGGCTTTTTTGGGTCCAGCTATACCGGTAACCAAATACAGATCTCTGACCAGTATTCAGTTTGTGATACCCAAAAAATACTGACAAGTTATTTGGGGGGTATTTTTTTGGTTTGGCTATAGCCAAATGCATACCTTTAGTGTCAGCTGTGACTTCCTGACCAACTTGTATCCCTGAACCTGTGTGACAAAGGTTGTGGTGGACAGTAGGGTCTGTGAAGTGGGGCCACAGAAAAGTGGTGGCTAAAACGATGGGACACTAATGCCAGATTTGCAGGTGTTCTTGAGGTAATTGTCATCTTTTAGATACATCTTTACAGTCTGTTCACAAGTTGTCTCTAGGGTTGTCCTGGCAGGTATGCAAAAAGTGAGGATTTCCAGTGGTTTTCTCTGTTTTCTCTGCAATAAGACAGGGACAATATTGTAGAAACAGACCTTTCTTAGAGGGTGAAAGAGCCCATGCTTAATGAGATTTTTTTTTGCACATTCCTTGCTACAGAGTAACATAAACAAATATACAGGCCCCTGCCCCAAGGAAGTTGCAAGCAGTGTGGATTTGGGTGAGCCAGCCTACAATTTTGCAGGCTGTTCTGATTTTATTAAACCTCATTTTCTTGCCCCCAAATGCAAAATTTGATGTTTACCTTAAATGGTGGTACATTGGAGCTCTTGGAGATGAAGACCCCCCTCCCTTCCGCACCTTGAAGAATTAATCTATATATCTAATTTTCAACAGTCCCATCTGTGTGCGGATACTTATTTCCACAGAAAGGGGACATACTCCTCCCCAACAAGTTTTTCTACCAACTCAAAGGACTCCCTAGGGCTGCAGAAAAAAAATCCAAAAAGTTAAAAAAAACCCCTCAGGGAAGGTTGAATCCCCCCACCAATACCTTTTGAAATGGCTGCCCCAGGGATCTACTCCAGGGATCTACTCCAGGCCCCACCACATCAACAGACTGGCTGATAGCCGGGGGGGGGAGGAGGGGAGAGCAAAAAACAGGACTGGAGTTCAGATTGGGAAGGATTCCTCCTGCAGTATGAATGGCTACATAGCAGAGGGTTTGGAGCTAGGATTGCCTGGAGATTCTGTGGTGAAGTCTGAGGAGAGGCCTCAGCTGGATATAATACCGGAGAGTCCACCCATTTTCTCCAGGGGGACAGGTCTATGTTGTCTGGAATTCAGTTGTAATTCTGGGGGATGGCAAACCTAGACCTAGCAGCATCCTCTGGGTAACTTGATACCACCTGACTTTCATGATTCAACTAGGTCGGGCTGCTTGCTACTGTTCAACAGCAGCCACCCTATGAAAGTCAGTGAAGTACAATGGTCAGGGCTTCAGAGTAAGGTTTGTGAGACCCAGATTTAGATCCCCATCTTGCTGTGGAAGCTCATGGGGTGATTTTGGACCAGTCACATACTCTCAGCCTAACCTACCTCATAGGATTGTTGTGTGGATAAAAAGGAGAAGAGAATAATGTCAACTGCTTTAGTCCCCACTGTGGGGAATGACCATAGTTTTCATCAGCAGAAGCTGCAGGGGAAAAGGAGATGGAAAGCTGAAGACAGAGGGGCAGATAAAGGTAGGTGGGCTGTTGGGTGGAAAAGAGATAGGGATACCAATTCCAGGTTGGAAAATTCCTGTCTATTTAAGGAGTGGAGCCTGGGGATGGTGGGGATTGAGGCTGGAAGGACTTCAGACAGATATAATGCCATAGACTCCACCCTTCAGAGGAGTCATTTCCTTCAGGGGAACTAATTTTGCCAACCTCCAGGTGAGGGCTTGAGATCTCCTAGAATTACAACTGGTCTCCAGATGACAGAGATCAGTTCCCCTTGAGACAATGGCAGCTTTGAAGGGTGGAGTTGATGGTATTATACCCTTCTGAAGTCACTTCCAAGCTCAAACCTCATCCTCCCAAGGCTCCACCCCCAAGTCTTCAGGAATTTCCCAGCATGGAACTGGCAACCCTAAAAGGAACTGATCTCTGTATTTGGGCAATCTGTTGTGATTCCAGGACAGCAGCTGCTGCCACTGCTGCTGTGGGGGGGAGTAGATGGTAGGCCGGGAGAGTGACGGGGCAGAAAGAGTGATGGGAAAGGAAATGACAGGCATGGAGGGGGGAGAGAGAGAGTGAGAACAGGGTGTGGCAGGTGTTACCCAAAGTGGTTGTGAGGGTCTCCTGAGTTTGCTGGAGAATTAGCCAGGAAAACCCAAACAATGCGAGGGAGGTGATCAAGTAGGATCTCCTTTTATATTTACGGGGATTTTTCCCTCAGTAGAACCCCCAAATAAACCAGGCCATGATTAATTGAATGGTTTTTATTAAAGAGAATTAAAGAATAAAATCAAAACTTATTAATTGAAAAACACTAATATGAACACACATACAAGTTTAGAAATATAGGTGGTAGCTTAAAGTGACAAAGAAGGGAACTTATTCTATAGGGTTATATTTATCTATCCAAGGAACAAAGATCCAAGAAGGAGGACGAACAAAACAAACCAGCGTCTCACTCCAAACAGGGTACCCAACCTTTTTGTTGGGGGTGTAAGTCAGTGGATGTCCAGATACATACACACACATTACTGAACAAAGTGTGTCTGGTTATACCCCTTGGAGCATGACATGATTGCTCCTAGAAAAATGCTGTGATGGTGTGAATGGAACAATATTGTCTGAACCAGGAAATTTCATAATGTTTCCAGGAGTTGCAAGTGCAATGTAACATTTATGTGAAATGTCTATTGTGTTTGGTGACCTCTAATTGCTAGAACAAGACAACTATCGCACAAAGAATTATGGGATTAAAATGGTTTCACTAGTTTTTTACTTAGGATGGCCAGGTAGGGAAAGATCAGGCAAGGCAGGGAGTTGGTTAGATTTACTAGCCTTTTTGAGAAATTTATCTTTGACTCTGATGGATTAAAGAGGGAAGAGAACTGTCATAAACCAGACCTTTGCACCTTTAGGATCAGTTTTTCAGACACGCCTCTAGTCAAAATTTGATGGCACACATCCCATGTGACTGTAGGATCTATTTTGATCTCTTAATGGACCAATATTGGTCCACTTCAATCAACTCTCCCAGAAGGAAGTTGACAGGATCCTGTCAGCAGTAAGGCCGACTGCTTGCTTCCTTGACCCATCCCCTTCCTGGTTGGTGAAAGCCTGCGGGGAGAGCATTCGGGTCCCTCTGGGAGAAATTATCAACTTGTCCCTTTCTACTGGGACTTTCCCAGAGGCTTTGAAGGAGGCAATAGTTTGTCCACTCTTGAAAAAACCATCATTGGACCCTATGGTCCTAACCAACTACCCCCCAGTGTTGAACTTACCGTTCCTGGGTAAGGTGGTTGAGAAAGTGGTGGCTGAACAACTCCAGGCTTTCCTGGATGACACTTCCATCCTTGATTTCTTCCAGTCTGGCTTCTGCCCTGGTCATGGGACAGAGATGGTTCTGGTCACCCTTACAGATGACCTCTGTAGAAATCTGGATCGGGGTGGATTGGCACTGCTGTTACTAGTAGATCTAACAGCGGCATCCAATACAGTCAACTACAGTCTATTGACCCACTGCCTCACTGATGTAGGGGTTCAGGGGTCTGCCTTGAAATGGTTTTCCTCCTTCCTCCATGGTCAGAGAAAGAGGGTGGTGCTTGGCAAAAGGGTCTCCCCACAATACCCACTGGAATGTGGAGTGCCACAGGAGGTGATCCTCTCGTCAATGTTATTTAGAAGAAGAAGAGAAGAGATTGGATTTATATCCTGCCGTTCACTACCCAAAGGTGTCTCAGAGCGGCTTACAAACTCCTTTCCCTTCCCCTCCCTACAACAGACACCCTGTGAGGTAGATGGGGCTGAGAGAGTTCTTGACAGAAACTGCTCTTTTTCAAGAACAGCTCTTATCAGAACTACGGCTTGCCCAAGGTCATCCAGCCAGGTGCAAGTTGAGGAGTGGGGAATCAAACCCAGTTCTCCCAGATTAGAGTCCGCACACTTAACCACTACACCAAACTGGCTTTAACAACTTTATGCACCCCCTCACCTAGTTAGTCCAGAATTATGGGGTGGGTTGTCATCAGTATGCTGATGGCACCCAGCTCTATCTGTTAATGGATGGACATCCATCTTCCATTCCTACGAACTTGGCTGAAGCTTTGGATGCTGTGGCTGGATGGTTGCGGCAGAGTCGATTGAAGTTAAATCCATTCAAGATGGAGGTCCTGTACCTGGGTCGAGGGGGGTTGGATGTGGGCACCAGGCTCCCCACACTGGAAGGGGTGCCTTTGGTGCCAGCCCAGACAATGAGGAATCTGGGAGTGATACTGGATGCCTCTTTTTCCATGGAGGCCCAGGTTGCTGCAGTTGCCAGATCTGCATTTCTCCATCTTAGGCACATCAGGCTATTGAAGCCCTATCTTTCCTCCCAAGACCTAGTGACGGTGACCCATGCAATGGTCACTTCCAGACTTGATTACTGCAACTCACTTTATGCAGGCTTATCTTTGAAGCTGATCTGGAAATTACAACTGGTGCAGAATGCGGCAGCGTGCCTGCTGATGTTAACACCTGTATGGGCTCACATTAAGCACATACTCTGCCAACTGCATTGGTTGCCTGTTGAGTACCAGATTTGCTTCAAGATGCTGGTTTTTACCTTTAAAGCCTTATATGGCCTGGGATCAATGTATCTAAGGGGCCGCCTCTTCCCATATAAGCCTCAAAGAGCATTACACTTGAAAGATCAACACTTCCTGGTGGTCCCTGGCCCAAAGGACACCCGTCTTGCCTCAACCAGGGCCAGGGCTTTCTCTGTCCTGGCCCCAGCCTGGTAGAACATGCTCCCTCTTTAGACTAGGGCCCTCTGGGATCTTCTTCAATTCCCCAGGGCCTGCAAAATGGAGCTGTTCCGCCAGGCCTTTGGTTGAGGCAATAGGTGCCCATATATGGCCTCCCTGAGGTTGCTGTCACTTCCCTGTCACCCGTCTATTTATTGACCTCTGAAAACTGGCCTTTAACTCACTGCACCCTCAGGCCAGAACTTTATAGCCAACTTTCACTGTTTCAAGCTGTACCCATTGTTTTAATTGTTATCATGTTTTATCATGTTTTAAACTAAAATTGTATCTCTCTTTATATATAATTGTTTTTTGGTCATGTGGACTCTCCTGAACATTCCACATGCTCCCAAATCAATTGGCTCCCTGATCTGTCACTCAGAGGGTGTCCCTAGCCACTGGCTGCATTGCCTGAGTCCTACCCAGCTGCCACTCAAGAGTACTTGCATGCCATTGGCCGGGTGCTGGGTTTGCTCCTCTTCCCCACCCACTCCTTCAGCCACTGTGCCCTTTCAGAAATTCTGGCAACCGGCTTTCTCTCTTGATGAAGACATTTGCCTCCTGTGTGGGACTAATTTTTCCCTCAGTAGCTGTTGGTAGGTGTAATGAAATGGCAGTCACCTGTGTCTGTAAGATGGCTGCCATCTGTGTGTTTACAATGTTCCCCCATAAGGCTTAATTGAGCTGTAGTTCCAGACAGGGGCCTGCAGGGGTATCACTCACTGGGTTGAATGGGGCTTCCTCATCTGCTGGCCTACAGTTCCCAGCTGCCCCAAAGCCAAATGTGCGGGAAAACAGGGACCGCCCCAAGGGGCGGGACAGCATCAATATAGACTCCAGCTAGGCCAGAAGCCAGAGACGTGGGGAATCTTGGGACTGGGAATGAATTGAAATTTCCCTGTTCTCTTGGGCAGAAGAGAGATACTGAAGCAGAGCTAGAGGCCGGTCCAAGGAGAGTTCCTATCCTGAGCCCACACTCTCCAGAGGTAGAGAGTACTGTGTGTAGTGAAAGAGGATTGCATTTAACCCTTGTTGATTTATGCCCTGTTGGTTCATAATGTGTGCTTACTCCTACAGTTGTGCCTTATTCATTTAGTGTGTGGTTGTGCCATAATTGTGTAAATAAATTCTTTTATTTGGGCTAATAATCTGTTTTGTGCTCTGACCATATAGTCTCCCCTGCTCTGCACAATACCAAAGAGAGGGGGTAGCCCAGGGAAGCAAGGAAAGGCCAGACCCTTGGGCTGCCAACTTTCCAGGGATCCCCCAAAGATTGGGGATTCCATCTCCAAATAGGGAGATTCAGCCAGAGGGGTCTCACTGTCCCTCTAAAAAGGCAGTGACAATTCAGTGAGTGGTGGCAGTGAACTTAAAGAATGAGATATGTCCATGGGATGAGGGTGGGAGGTTGAGTTGTAAGCCTGTTTCACCACAGTAGGTAACCAAGTTTGGTTCAGACAAAGGAAGGAAACCTTTCATAGGCCTTTGTGAAGAACTCCTTGGGGCCAGTCCTGACTAGGGTTGTCAGCTCCAGGTAGGGAGATTCCTGGAGATTTTCTGGTAGGTAGATAGATAAGAGTTTATTGCGGTCAAAGACCATAATTGAACCAATACAGATTTTCTGGAAGAGTCTATGGAAACCAGGGTCTGGGAAGGGGAGAGGCCTCAACTTAACAGAATGCCATAAAGCCCACCTTCCAAAGCAGTTATTTTCTCCAGCAGGGTGTTGTCTGGAGTTCAGTTGTGGTACCTGGTGATCTTCAGGCTCCACCTGGAGGTTGGCTACCCTAGGCATCACAGTCAGTGCTTCAGAGAAGGGTCTGCTAGATCCAGGTTCTTGCTGTAGAAGCTGAGTGGGTGCTTTTGGACCAGTCACAGACTTTTAGCCTAACCTACCTCACAGGGTTGTTGTGCAAGTCAAAAGGGGGAGAGGAAAATGATGAAAGCTGCTTTGGTCCCCATTGCAGAGAAATACTAATTTTCCTCCAGGGAAACCATTGTTGCCAATTTCCAGGGGAGGGCTAGAGATCACTCAGAATTACAACTGCTCTCCAGATGGCAGAGATCAGTTCCTCTGGAGAACATGGTAGACTCTGTGTCCTTATAACCTGCTGAGATGGCCCCCCCATGACAGCCACTGTGAGGTCTGAAGAAGGCTGGGACCTCAGACAGATACAATGCCATAGATTCCACCCTCCCAACCAGCCAGTCCCTCCTGGGGGACCACTGTTGCCAATCTCCAGGAGAGGGGTGGAGATCACTCAGAATTACAACTGATCTCCAGGAGGGAGGGGGGAGGAGATGGAAAGCTGAAATCAGAGGCAGGTGATGGCAGGTTGATGCTTGGCTGGGAAGGAGATAGGGTTGCCAATTCCAGGTTGGGAAATTGCTGGGGATTTGAGGGGGTGGAGCCTGGAGAGGGTGAGATTTGAGAAGGGGTTGGACTTCAGACAGGTACAATGCTGTAGACTCCACCCTCCAAACCAGCCATTTCCTCCTGGGTAACAATTGTTGCCAATCTCCAGGTGAGGGCTGGAGATCACTCAAAATTACAACTGCTCTTCAGGTAGCAGAGATCAGTTTCTCTGGAGAAAATGGTGGACTCTGTGTCATACCCTGCTGAGGTCACCACAGCAAATTGATGCTGAGTGTCCAAGGCCTTGGCACTCTCCCAGGACCTCTTTCTAGAGCTTGTTGTATTTATTTCCACAATGGGCCTAATTCCCAGTTTATTATAATGATGTTACCCACCCTGAGCCCACCCATGGGCAAATAATAATTTTTAAAAAATTATTTGCAGACCAGGGATGAGTCTTGAATGAGTGACCCTGTGAGGTGCTAGAAGAGGGAAGGTTTCCTGTGTCTCCTCTTTATAGGTACTAAGCTTGTCCTTCCAAGTGAGGAGGGGGCCAAGGCCTAACACAGGAAAGAGAAAAAGTGTGAGAGAAGTAGGGGGAGAGGGGAATAAGCAGAGGTAGGGGGAATGGGTTAGCTGCTACCAAAAGTTTCTTGCAGGTCCCCACTTGTTCCTTCATAATTAACACTCATCAGAAAATCACTCCTGTAAATATACCTCTCTCAGCTTTCAGATAAAAAGTTCTTTAATTCTAATGCAGGTTTGAGAGAAAGTGCTTCTGGGTCCCGGTCACACTTGCCGGAAAATGCGGGGGGGGGGAGCGAGGCTATTTGTACCAAGGTAATTTGATCCGCTGCTACACGATCCGACGCAATGGTGGGTGAAGCGGGTGTTTTTCCTCGCAGCCTGCTTCCAGTGTGCTTCATCCAGGAACCGGTGACGTGATTGGAGTGCACCAGAGCGACCATACTGGCAACTCTGTCCTCGGTCCATTGCAACCTCTTTGATACTGGATTTTCTGTGGTGTTTTTTTTACTCCGCTTCTTTGGCTGCCTGCTATGAGTTGGCAATGGGTGTGGGACACTTGCCAGATGCGTCCATGTGATCGCTCCCGTTAAATCCGCCCAGCCCTGGTTTATTTTATAGTAGCCAAAGGCTCCAAAGAGAATATCAAAATGACAGCACATTTCCTCCTCTCTGTTTGAAATTTAGCTTTCATACCAGTAAATAATTTACACATGTCACACTTATTTACTGCACTAAATAATTTTCTATTGGCTGGTTGGTTATGGCATAAGTGATTTTTGTAGTATATATTTTGTCACACTGGTGGCATGCAATAAAGTAATTGTGTAATTACTGTTGCAATAAATTTGTCACCTCTGTAACTCAGTTTTATTGCTTGGAACAAGCAGGGGGAAACAACATCTAGCAAACCATTTTTTTACTGACCAGTGGTTTGTTGTTAATGAGATTAGTTAGTCTATGTCTTCCTCATGTTGACACAGGAATTGCTCCTAGTTTCATTAAATCTTTTTGTATCAGGTCATTCAGGAAGCATTAAAACACCTGGAAAAAGAAACTCTCCAGCACAACCACACACACACACATACATAAAACAGAGGAAACTCCAAGCAAATGCAACCTAACACAGAGGAGAGCTCCCCAGTGTGCCTGCTCTGAGGCAGTGACAGCTCACACCCTGCTTCTGTTTTGCCCATATAGTGACATCTAGTCCATACAGGTTGTGAGGGGGCTCCTGTCCTGGGTTCCTGAGGCTGTAGACCCAGAAAATGTACAGACCTGTTACAAATATTTTATGATGGATATTGCAGACAAAATCACTCATACCCACTGTGACTTAGATGCCATCACTGGTTTAGTTCAGTCTCTGTATGCCAGTGGAGTATGGGCTGGTCCTATTCATATGGATGATTTTTAGTTGGTGAAGCCTGATAGCTGACAAGCTGCTCAGAAGGATGCAGCCCACCAGGTCTACATTCAACACTTGTCCTTCATGGCTGTTGGTCTTGAGCCAGGTCATGTTGGTTCAGTGGATCCAGGAGGTAATAAATGCCTCTCTGTGAGAGTGTAGTTCCAGCAGTCAGAAAGAAGTGGCTACGAGACCCCTTCTGATGAAGGCGTCCTTAGACCCCAGTGTCTGAAGTAACTACTGCCAGGTGGCCAACACTCCATTCTTGGGCAGGGTGGTATGGTGGTGGGTGATGGCTAAATATCTTCAGGTGATCTTGGAGGAGATGGGCTATCTAGACAACTTTCAATCTGAATTTAGGCAAGCCTGAGTTTTGAACTGAAATATATTGGGTTCAGACACATTCAGGGATCAGCTCATACTTTATTAGTGAGTTAAACTAAACTAAAAGACAACTCTAGCAGTACTGGAGCCCTGCTTAAATGTGTTCAAAACACCACACCCGACACACACACACTCCCTCTGATAGGCTATTTACATTACAATTGCTATTCAATAGGTTCCTTCCAGGATCCTAGCTACCTATTGTTCTGGTGACTTGAGCTAGGTCAGTAGACACCTCATAGGAAAGGGTGACTGGGCAGTCACTCAGCTGATCTTGGAAGGGATCCAGGCTGGGCCACTGGAAAAGTTTTGGGCATATACGGGGTCACCTGGGTAGAACCTGCTGGGTGCTGCCTGGCTCTCAGTTGCTGGTGGTGTTCCGGAGCATGATCGGGATGCAGCCTGTCTCAGTGGCACCTGCCCATGAGGAGTTCAGTGGGGCTGCAACTGGTGGATGTGTTCGGGGTCACCAGATGGCCAAAGAGGAAAGCTGCGAGCTGGTGATCTGAGTCCCCATGGATGATCTGCCGGAGAGACTCCTTTGTGACCCTTACCATCCTTTCTGCTTGGCCATTGGTAGCTGGGTGGAAGGGAGCAGATCAGATGTGCTGGATTGTGTAGTGGCCCATAAACTCCTGGAACTCCCCTGAGGTGAAGGCTGTTCAGTTGTCCAACACAACAGTGTTTGGAAGCCCATGGGTGGAGAAGATACAGTGAAGGGCGCAAATTGCTGCCTTGGAAGAGGTGGAGGAGACCAGTACCACCTCCAGCCATTTGGTGTAGGAGTCCACCAAGATAAAGAAAATCTGCCCCTGGAAGGGCCCCACAAAGTCCACATATAGCCGGGACCAGGGTTTGTGGGTGGACTCCCACTGTTGTACTGGTGCTCTGGGAGGCTCCAGTCGGGTTTCTTGGCATGCCCGGCAATGCTTAGCACAGTCCTCTATTTTGTTGTCCGTGCTGGGCCACCACATATAGCTGCATGTCAGTGTGTTCATTTGCATTTTGTGAAGTGCCACTAGTACTTGTTGGCACAACGGTGTTGGCACCACCACCTGGCTTCCCCACAGCAGGCAGCCCTTGTGCATCTTCCCCTCCCCACCCAAAACACGGGAGAGGATACAGTCCCTGGTGGTGTGGTGGGACACATCAGAAATCTGGAGAGAACTATTGGGCAGGTCCTTGAGGAGCAGGATCTGATGTGCTGGAGCCAGGTCCAGGTCACAGAGGGCAGCAGCAGGCGGCTGAGGGAGTTGGATGAGCAAATACTGGTAGCCGGCCAGGAAGACAGACGAGCGCAGCACTCTGGGAGACAGCATCTGTGGTGTCTGGCAATCCAGGGCCAGCATACCAAGCAGGTGTTTGTGATTGGTTACAATGGTGAAAGGCTGCCCATAGAGGTAGTTATGGAACTTCTTGACCCCGCCACGATCGCTAGCGCCCCCTTGTCAATCTGTGTGTAGTTGCGCTCAGCCGTGGACAAGGTGCAGGAATAGTAGGCCACAGGAACCTCCCTGCCGTCAGATAGCTGGTGACCGAGGTTGGCTCCTATCCCATACGGTGACACATCACAGTCTAGGATGACCAGCAGCTCTTCAATGAAGTGCGCGAGGATGGCGTTGAAGGTGAGCAGCTCCTTGACGGCCTGGAATGCAGTGGCTTGCTTCTGTCCCCAGACCCAGGGGGGCTTCTTGTTGAGGAGCCAGTGCAGTGGCTCTGAGACTGCAGCCTTGTGGGGCAGGAATGAGTGATAAACGTTCAATAGCCCAAAGAAGGCCTGGAGTTCTGGCTTGGATGTGGGGACTGGAGCATTGATAACAGCGCAGACCTTGTTGGGAGCTAGATGGATGCCCTGCACATCAATGGAGAAGCCCAGGAATTCGACCCATGAAACTCCCAGGACACATTTTTCTCACTTTACTTTGAGGCCAGCTGCTTTAAACTGCTGGAGGATGGTGCACAGTTTTTCGGCAAAGTCCTCCACATTGGGCATGGCGATCAAAACTTCATCAAAGAAGGGCTGAACACTGGAAATTCCTTTAAGGAGAGAGTCCATTAGATTTTGGGAAATTCCCAGGGCTATGCTGACCCCAAATTTTAGCCGATGCACCCGGAACGCACTCCTGTGCATCACTATCTTCTGGGCCTCTGCAGTCACATCGTCGACTAGGAGCAGCTGGTAGGCCTGGGCTAAATCCAGCTTGCCAAAGATCTTCATGCCTGCAAAGGATGCCAGGATGTGGCTGACCATAGGGACTGGAGGGCCTTGTTAATCGTGCACTTGCAGTCCATGCAGATGCAGATGTCTCCGTTGGGCTTTACTGGAGTCACAATAGGGGTTTCCCATAGGGCATGCGGTACTGGCTCCAAAACCCCTTGGGTCACCAGCCGATCCAGCTCCCTGTCTATCTTCAGTTTTAAGGCAAACAGGACACGTCTGGCCTTCAGCCTTATGGGCCGCACCTCCAGGTTGAGTTGTAAAGATACTGGAGGTCCAGTGTAGCGACCGAGCATCCCATCATCGCACACCCTCTGAAAGTCTCTAGTAGCCATATGGTGCACTCCCATCACTCAGAACCTCAGGAGCATGAACCAGGAAAGGCTGATGAGGCTCGAGCGGCTGCCTCTCACTACTAGCAAGTCCAACGGTCTGTCAAAGTGCCGTACTGCACTCAGAACTTGCCTACACCAAGGATGGACACCTCCTTCATAGAAAAGTCATGCTGGGTGAACCTGGCAGGCTGTAGGGGAGGGCCCCCCATGGGACAAAGTCTCTTAAGCATGTCCTCCGATATTATGGAAACAGAGGACCCAGTGTCCAGCTCCATCCCGTGGGGGCTCCCCTCAATTAAGGCCATTACAGAAGTTTTGACAGGGGTGTCCTGGGGCAAATTCAGTACCTGTTGTTGTTGGACTGATGTTGTGTGCAGCTCTTCAGAGTGCATTGAGGTGGAAGCTGCAGCTGGCTGTCTCCAGTTCCCCTTAGCACGACAGGCTCGAGTGATGTGGCTTTCCTTCCTGCAGTTCCTGCATGTGGTGTCACAGAACCAGCAGGGCCTTCACTCATGGGGTTCTCCACAGCCAGCGCACGTGGTCGACAGCACGTGATGGTGTGGATGGATGTTGGCATGTGGCGGCATGGAATTGCAGTACCTCATTCTCTTCCTCCTCGGGGCTGTCCATGTGGTGGGTGGTTGTGGTCAATCTTTGCCAAGATGGTGGGCTTTTCCCATGCTGGACCTCTGCGGTGAATTGCTAGGCTGATTCAGTGGTGAGGACCATCTCCATGGCCTCCTTGAATTTAGGGTCACCTTGGGTGAGGATCTTCCTCTGAATTTGCTCTCATATAGGGTGCAGACCAGCTGGTCCTGGGGGTCATCCTCAAGGTCGGGAAACTTGCAGTGGTGAGCGATACGGCAAAGCACTGTGATGAATGCCGAGATGGATTCTGTTGAGGTTTGGTTCCTCAGGTGGAACGCATGGCGGGCCATGATGACTGATGGCTTAGGGGAGAAGTGTTCCTTAAGCCGGTCCATGATGGCTTGATAGTCTGTGTCCTTGAGCTCCGCTGGGGCGAGAAGCGAGTGGGTGATTTTGTACATCATTCTGCCACAGACGCGGAAGAATGTGGTGCATTTCATTTCTGCCTCGTTGATGCTGGAGGATTGCAAGAAGAACTCAAAATGGCCGAGGTAGGACGCCCAGTCCTCTGCAGTGGCATCGAATGCATTGAAGTGTCCTGGAGCAGCCATGGTCTCTGGAGCAGTGCAATGCATGGGGGCCTGGGGCTCGGCATGCAGTGCGGTGCTGGCTGGAGCTGGCTCGTTCATCAGGATCCCACCTTCATTGCCAGTGAAATATACTGAGTTCAGATGCATTCAGTGATCAGCTCATAGTTTATTAGTGAGTTAAACTGAACTAAAAGACAACCCTAGCAGGACCGGAACCCTGTTTAAATGCGTGCAAGAACACCACACTCAACGTACACACACTCCCCGTGATAGGATATCTACATTACAATAATCTACATTATATCTATTACATAATCAATAAGCAATAGAACAATATATAATGCAACATACAGCACCCAATCAATGGCATACAAATCATTTCACTCCCCCATGGGGTGGATATTGATGGAACCTCACTTCAGATCTGCAGATAATCTTTCTCAGTGGTTTCATAAAGGTTTTAAACAGTGTGTGGGGGGTGGACCCCTATGTGACCTCATAGCTTAAATTGCCTGATCAAGTAACAGCTGAAGAACTGAAATATTGTGCCCTTCTAATGTCAGTTACAAGTCCTTTCAGAGCTGTTCTCTCATGAGCAGTTCTCAAAAGAGCTCTCTCAGCCCCACCTACCTCACAGGGTGTCTGTTGTGAGGAGAGGAAGGGAAAGGAGATTCTAAGCTACTCTGAGACTCCTTCAGGTACTGAAGGGCAGGGCTTAAATCCAATCTCTTCTTCATCTTTGACCCAACCCCTATAGCTGCCTTCAGCTCCACCCCTGCTGTAACTAGGCATGTGCCTGGGGCATTGCTTTTGTTGTGTACCAAATGAGACTGCACACGCGGTCAAGCTCACATGTGGCCATGTGAACAAGCTGAGCTTTGCATCCACGACAACAGAAGCAGAGGATCCTAGAACCCGCCAATCAGCCAGTTTGGACCCTAAAGGGAACCAATGAGGGACAGTGGCAATGTAAATAAACCTATTGTGGGAATGTGTGTGTGTGCGTTGGGTGTGGTTGGAATGGGAATATAAGTGGACCTTCGGGCCCCACAAGCATCTCAAGTTCTCCATCTAACTAATCAAGTATGAGCTGAAATCGCTTCTCCATGCATCAGTCTCAGTACTTTATAGCTTCAGTGGATGGGGTCAGCATCATGTCCTGCCTTTATGTTTGCCAGCCTTTGAAGTGCTTTTGGCTTGTTGAAAGCTGATTCCTGCTTCTTGGCTTGGGGATCTGCTGTGTGGAGTAAGGACAGGAGGGCCTGGGCACCCAGACTGACGGAACCTGGAGGCAGAGTGCAGCCCGAGTGGGCGAATAGGGATGGGAGTGAAGATGGGGAGGGTACCGTCCCATTGACAACATAATCTCATTTCTAAGGTTTCACAATAGAGTTTCTACTGGATTGTAGAGCAGCAAGACGTCACTTCCAGGTTCACCATGGGAATTACATCATGCGGTGGTGACATCACCCCCATGCTGGCCTACAGAGTGGCCGTGGGGCAGTGATAACCTTTGCAGCGATAAGCGTTGTAGCACTACCAATATTCACATTTGGATGCAGCTTATTCCTTGCCATCAGTCAAGATGATTTCATTCAGATTAGTCGCCTTCCAAGGCTAACAAACAAGAAAGAGGGAGGGAGTGCAAAGGGAGCCCAGATTTTGATCTGTAATGTTCTGAAGGCACATCCCATGGTTGAGGAGAGCAACGACTGACTTCAAGCCTGTCCTCCTCTATCCTTCACCTCTAAGCCCCTCGAAGGGGTAAGGATGATGATTTTTAATGCCATCTGGAAGAGTTTGATTGCTGTTTAAGTTTTAACCTGTTTTTATTATTCTTTATTGCAGTGACAGAGTGTATTTATTGAATGTTGTGAACCACTCCGACCCCTACTTAGGGGAGGGCAGTCTAGAAATCAAATAAATAAATAAATCCTAGGAGACACGTGCCATTAAAGAGGCATCTGCTGCTCTGCCAGGAGCCTGTGTTCTTCCTTCCCCAAAGGGCTTCTTGATTCCTCCTCCCCCAGCTGGCTCCTCCTGGGCCAGTTGGGTCTTCCTGGAAGGTTGAAGGATGCAGGCTCGGGCCTCTTGGCCTCTGCTGCTATTGAGTGGAGGGAGGCAGGGAGGCTGTCAAGCAAGTGCTAAGGAGCAGCTCTTGCTATGCTCTCTCACCTGCTGGCATTTGCAAAAGCTGGAGTGGGAAGGCAGGAGGAATGCAGGCCAAAGCTGCCTTTCTAATGGGCTGTTAATCCTTCCCCGATGCAGCACGTTTGCCAGCTCAACTCCCGGGGACCCTTCAAACAGGCCTCCACCCTCAAGATATTTCCTGGAAACTTGGCAGGCCCTCAGGGGAGTACAAGTCGGGGCTGTAATAATAACCACTGAGCTGCCCCCCTCCATCTTTCAAAGCCAGTTGGCAGCTGAAGTGATACGCACATTACTGGATTTAGAGGAAGTGCTGCTGAACAAGAAAGATTTGAGAGAGTTTACAGCTAGATTGGATGATCTCAGTGCATTGGCTTCCGTCTCTAAAGGAGCAGAAGGGAGCATTTAAAGTAACAGAACCTTTGGACATGGAAAGCCAGAGATCCGTCTGACTCCTCCCACCCCCAGATTAGGTACAAGAGGCCATTGTAACGTGCTGGATAGCATTGCTTCTCTGAAGGTTTCTGTTAAGTAATGGGTTCATGAGACTACTGTGGCTTCAGCATAGCTCTTTTTATTTCGAACACAACAACAACACCACGCATGGCGAGCCACAACTATATACAGAGACCCCAGCCCCAAAACGCACCCACAAAATACAAATGCCCCAATAGACCCTTAGGCACCTGGAACCCTATTTGCAAGGCATGCTGCAAGCTGATGTTACCTGACTGGCCAGCTCGGCAAGGGCGGCCAATCCAAATGCAGCTGCCAGGCGCCTTTCGAGCAATGAATGTTCATCAAAGCTCTCAGTACACAATAGTTTCTGTCCGAGAAGGAGGTAACTCAAAAGTTTGCACATTCTGAAACAAAGTTGTAAATGGATGAAATAAAATGTATTTTTTACATGTCCTTGCCCTCTGAGCCATTTCTGCCCCTTCCTCCCCTTCCCTGCTCTCAAGGGGGAACTTCTCAACAGCTGGCATTCGGGTCCTCACATTGAGCCTGGAGGGCCTACATGAACCCATCCACAGCCCGGAGTTCTGGACCGTCTTCATTATGAAGACTCATGTACCAATCAGCAACCCCCTCCCACAGTCGGGATGCAATGTTATCCACAATGCACTCCTTGTCAGGGAACAGGTGGCCCTAATTCAGGACAAACTTCTCCACTCGCACCACAAAAAATGCCAACTTTTTGGGTGTCCCATCGAACGTTGCATCCAGTAGTTCTGTCGGCTGGTATACCTCATGGGGCGGCTGCCCCGGCACCTGATCACCTGGAGGTGGTGGGGGTGGGTTGGCTGGCTGCCACAGAGGTGGAGGCACTGGCACTTGGAGGCAATTGGAGTCGTCAGAAGAGGAACAGCCTCAGGCGGCAGGAAACGGGAAGGACCTGCTGTGAACAGCGCTGAACAGCAGGTCCCCACCTCCCAGGCGCTAAGACTGGTGAGCAATTCCCTTTCCCTCTTTTTCATGACTGTAACTTTAATCAACCACAACTTACGCACCCATGTGAGGGTGCGGGGCTTAGTGGATTCGGGCTGTGGGAGAGACATTATAAACCCCTCTTTAGTGACGGGACTGGGGGCCAAGGTAGTGAAACTGGCCGAGCTCCTGATTTTCACACAAATGGATAGGTCCACAATGAAGGACCCTTGCAAATATGAAATGGTCCCACTCCACATGGCTCTAGGAATCATTGGGAAACACGGCCGTTCGTGGTCACTCCAGTGGCAAGGTTCCCTTTGGTGCTCAGCAGCCCTTGGTTCTATGACCATGACCCACATATATTATGGGAGGAGAGGGTGGTGAATTTCATCTCTCCCCATTGTAAACCACACGTGTGGAACGACTCTTGGGGAAAACCTGTGGAGAACCTTGTGGTGCCGGTGGGGCTTGCGGAGGCAGAGCTAAATTGCATACCCCGAGAATACTGGGACTTAACAGTGGTGTTCGAGGAGGGGGAGGCGAACGAGCTGCCCCCCCATCGGAACTCGGACTGTGCCATCGAACTCTTGCCCAATCAAAAATTACCTAAGGGAAAGTTATATTCTATGAGCCCTGCGGAAAAGATTGAACTAAGGAAATTTATTGATAAAAACCTGAAAAGGGGTTTTATCCGACCCGCCTCCTCCCCGTGCGCAGCCTCAGTGTTGTTCAGGAAAAAAAAGGACGGTGGGCTGAGATTATGCACGGACTATCGTGGGCTCAACGTGGTCTCTGCCATGAACACTTACCCCCTGCCCCGATCAAAGACCTCCTGGCAGCAGTTGCAGGAGGGAAGATCTTTTCTAAATTAGATATGAGGGATGCGTATTTCAGGGTGTGCATAAGGGAGGGGGATGAGTACAAAACAGTGTTCAACACCCCATTGGGCCAATTTGAGTACCTGGTCATGCCGTTCGGATTACAAGGAGCTCCGGGGGTCCTCATGAACTTGATCAATGAAGTGTTGCACAAGCACCTGTTTAAGGGGGTCCTTGTTTACCTTGATGATATCTTGCTGTACTCCCCTGATAAAGAGTCCCATGTGAAATTGGTGCAAGAGGTGCTCCAAACATTACACAAGCACTATCCAAATGCGAGTTCCACCACTCAGAAATCTCATTCCAGGGTTATCGAATCTCCCAATGGGGGATTGAGATGGACCCGGCTAAGGTACAGGATGTGGTGGGGTGAGAAGCACAGAAGACTCGCAGGCAATTACAAGCGTTCCTTGGATTCGCCAATTTTTACAGGTCATTTTTGGCAAACTTTGCACAGGTGTCCCTTCCCCTCACAGACCTCATAAAAACGAAGGGAAAGGGAACGGACAGCACAAAACCAGGAGCCAAACTAGAGTGGAGCCCCGAATGTCAGCGTGCCTTCGAATGGCTCAAAACACTTTTTATGTCTGAGCTGGTGCTAGCGCACCCTAACGAGCTGAGAAAGTTCATAGTGCAAGTTGACGCCTCGGATGTTGCAATGGGAGGTGCCATCTTGCAAGAAGGAGATGATGGTAAACTTCACCCTCTCGCATATGTGTCTAAAAAGTTTAATGATACAGAACGAAATTGGTCAGTGTGGGATAAGGAAGCAGGGCCCTCTCCACTTGGCACCATTGGCTAGAGGGGGCCAGGGGGCCTTTCGAGGTCTGGCAGATCACAAAATCCTGGAGTTGCTGTGCACCCCGAGAAACTTGAACACTAAGCAACTTTGTTGGGCCGATTTCTTTAACTTTACGTTGCATCATTTTCTGGGAAAGGTGAACTCACTAGCTGATGCACTGTCTTGCCTTCTCCAACACGACAGCAAGAGGGAGGAGGTCCAGAACTCTATGTTCATGCCTGCCCAGTTGGGGTGGTGGTGGTGATAACATGCAGTCAAGCCAAGCCCCTGAGCCCTCCACCCCCTCCCTCCTGGAACACTAAGTTTGCCTCCACCCTCTCGGAGAAGGAAAAGGCGGAACTCAAGAAAGAGGAGGGGGTGGAACAAGACAACACTGGATGCTGGTGTAAAGGGGGGAAATTGTTCGTTCCAAACTCCCTGAGTGGGGAGATCATGGAATGGGTGCATGGCACCTAGTTAGCCGGGCATACTGGATTTGTGAAATCATTGCAGCTCCTACAGAGACAGTTTTGATGGCCAGGCATGAGAAAAGATTTATCGTTGTTTGTCCAGTCATGCCAGACTTGCCTGATGAGCAAGCCGTGACCAGGGAAACCACCTGGGTTGCTGCAACCTCTCCCAACACCTTCCCGTCCTTGGGAGGTCATTTCAATGGACTTCATAACTGACCTTCCCCCTAGCAGGGGGAAAACGGTGATTTGGGTGGTTGTCAATTTGTTTTCCAAACAGGCACATTTTGTACCATTTAAATCGATTCCCTCCACCAAAACATTGGCCAGGGCATTCCTGCACCACGTTGTAAGGTTACACACTTTGCCCTTGAAGGTCATGTCCGATAGGGGGTCTCAGTTCGTTTCCCAATTCTGGGGGGAGTTGATGGCACTGTTAGGAGTGGAGCGGGGGGTAAGCAGTGCATATCACCCAGAAACGGACAGGCAAACCGAACGGGTGAATCAAACCCTGGAACAGTACTTGTGGTGTTTTACCAATTTTCAGCAGGACAATTGGGTATCTTTATTGCCGTTGGCTGAGTTCTGTTACAACAATACATGTCATTCTTCGACAGGGGTCTCACCATTCATGGTGGTGTATGGGTATGAGGCTCCTCCCCTCCCGTTCCTCTCTCAGCCTAACTTACTGGCAGGGGAGGCGGGGGACTTACAAGCTACTTGGTCCCTCCTCTGTTGTACGCTGTAAACCCTTACAAGCTACTTGGTCCCTCCTCTGTTGTACGCTGGAGGAAGCAAAGAAGGTCTACAAGACACAGGCAGATAAAAAAAGAGACAAGTGGTTGGACCCTAGACCGGGGAATTTGTGTATGTGTCCACTCAAAACATGAAGGGGTTACAACCTAGCCGGAAACTTGGTTGGAAATATATGGGTCCGTTTGAAATTAAGAGATTGATCAATGATTTTGCCCAAGTCTCTGAAAGCAATCCATCCTGTATTTCATCTCAGATTACTATGACATTCACCTGAGGAGAATGAATGGCGGCCACAACGACTGACCTCCCCCCCCATGGTAGGGGGGGGATCCCCATTACGAGGTTGCTGAAATATTGGACTCAAAAGTGTCTTGCAATCGTTTGTATTATCTAATTGAATGGGTGGATTTTGGACCAGAACAAAGGGAATGGGTCCGTGCTGAACATGTCAATGCCTCCCTCCTGGTCCACCGGTTCCATAAGCTCTACCCTAACAAACTGGGGAGAGAGCAAGAATCAGGGGGGCAGAATGTCAGGTAACCCTGCCATAAGATGGATGGAGGGGGGAGAAGGCAGAGAAGAGCTAACATCATTCACTGTTCTGGAATGCGGGAGTATCACAGGTTGTCTCACAAACACTCCAGGTGTCCAGATTCACTGTGTCTATGTAGGGGCTTATCTGTGCAGATGGCCTTGGGTCCCAGGGCTCCTTTTCACCTTTGTGGAATTTCTGGTCAACTGTTAATTAGTGCTTTTGCCACGCGCGCTATATAGCCATTGGTGTTGTAATGTAACTCGCAGCTTCACTGACAAAGAATGGTTAATGCATCTCTATGAGTAGCTTTCAATAAACACTATCTTCTTTATGAAGCCTGGTGTCTGACTGACTATCTGGAGATCTTGACAAGCATTTACAAGGTCAAGCAAGTGATAATACACAGACAGTAAAACAGTGAGGTTCAGAGGCAGGCAGAGGAAGAGTACCCCTCCATATTGCAAAACCATGACAGGGCTACCTGACACTCTACCCTTAAAATCTCCAGTTATTTCCCAACGGAGAGTTGGCAAACCTGTAACTGGCTACAGAATTGCTTTCCAGCCCCTTGGAACCCAGAAAACATGGCATAGGAGAGGTAGTTTTCTACCTTAGCTGCCCCTGCATAGCCCCAAATCAACATAAGCCAACCTCCAGGCAGCACCTGGAGTTCTCCAGCTATTACAACTGACCTCCAGATGACCAAAATCAGGTCTCCTGGAGGAAATGACTGCTTTGGGCAGTGGACTCTATGACATTATACCCTGCTAAGGTCCCTCCCCACCCTAAACCCTGCCCGCCCCAGGTTCTACCCTTCAAATCTAGAGATATTTCCCAACGCAGAGTTGGCAAACCTGTACCTGGCTATGGAACTGCTTTCCAGACCCTTGGAACCCAGAAGACATGGTATAGGAGGAGGTGCTTTTCTACCTTAGCTGCCACTGCATAGCCCCAAATCAGCATAGGGGTGGAGGAAACCATATCTGTTACCATGTGGTTCGCCTCCCATACTACCCACTTAGGGCAACAAAATGACTTGAGACAGTCCTGCCTTATAGCTAAACAGAAGGAAATAAACATGGCTCTCCTCCCTCTATTTTCCCCTTCCCTCCACTGCTCTGCCAGCCACAGCCGGGACACTCACCTGGAGCCTCTTTCTAGAGCCCATTGTATTTCTTCCCACAATACCAGGTGCCATCAGGAGGTCCACCAGTGCAGCCAGGACACTAGAAGCCTTCCAGTGTTGCCCCCCAAGGACCAGGAATACAGAGTATCGCTTGCCCCAGATCAAGGGTTCCTATCTATACCTTGTGGCTAATAACTTCTGATGGACCTCTGCTCCATATGTTTATCCAGTTGCCTCTTGAAGCTGTCCATGCTTGTAGCCACTGCCACCTCCTGTGGCAGTGAATTCCATGTGTCAATCACTTATTACAACAGGTAGGAATGGCACTGGGGGGGTGAGAGGAAGGGGGTTAGACTACCAGCCCCTTTTCTGGGTAGGGGGAAAGGGATCTTGGAGCAAAATGGGGGTGGGGGAGAAGGAAGGATACTAGCCAATGAGGTAACTGTCACTGCCCTCAACCAAAAGCCTGGTGGAACATCTCTGCCTTACACGCCCTGAAGAATTGCCTAAGATCCGCAGGGACCTGATGTCATTTGGTAGAGGGTTCCACCAAGTAAGGGCCAGGACTGAGAAGGCCCTGGCTGAGGACAGCCAGACATCCAGGGATCATAAGCAAGTTATTACACGAAGAGTGCAAGGCTCTCCTGGGGACATTCTAGTATGAAAAAATATATACAGATGTGTGCTAGATGCCCACAGAATAATACAATGACAAAAGAGACTAGATTAAAACCATAACGTCATTTAGTGCCTGGTAGTGAAAAACAACCATTTATTCCTTCATAGAAAATATACAAAAGTCAATAAAATTACATATAGCAGTCTGCTCCAAAGTCTGTCAGTCAATATCCTTCTAACTGTCTTGTATTCTCAAAAGCAGTCTGCTCAAAATTCAGTCTCTCTTTCAACACTTATTCCAGATATTTAAGTGTTTCAGACCTCTGGTCTTTGCTCAGTAACAAATCCATCAGGAGGTCCAGCAGTGGGGCCACATTCAATGTTACCTTCAAGTTCTCACATTCAATGTTACCTTCAAGTTGACACATTCATTGATTTACTTTTATGTTAATCTACTTGGGCAAGGTCTTTTCACTTATTTTCATTATTCTTTTTTTAATTAACTTGCCCTAAATTGGGCAAAGCTTATTATTTTTTTAAAAGTAACACACACAAAAGAGCCATACATTTTACAATATCTAGCCAAATATCTTGCTCACATCATCACGTTTACATACACATTCCCATATCCCCCCCCCTTATTTTAGTTTATATTGAACAACAGTCTCTTCCCATTATGGAACTAATTCATCTAAATTCTATCTGCTATATTTCATTTTATCTATATTCTGCTATTATTACTCTATTTTATATCTATGAAAACAAAGAATAAAGAACACAGGCATTATTTAGCAATATGACTATGCTAATAAAGGCTTATATTTCTACTAAATTAACAGTCTAGTCCCTTTATATAATCTTCCACATTCCCAATACTGTTAGATTTCAAAATCCCATTAACTCAGGCCTAAACACTATATTTTCCCTACAATCCTACTCTTTCACTAACAAAGCAAAATGTCTTTCCCCTTTCTCTAAAAGTTCAGGCTGCCCACTTTCTTTAGCTTTCATTAAGCAAAGTTAATATAAAGATCAGTATGCTTTGCTTTAGCTTATATTCATAAATCAGTCAGATATCAAATAATCATGTAATCATGTACAAAGCAAACAGTACCACAATGATCTTTGTCTCTTCAGCTAATAAAAACCATGTTGTCTGTCCAAAGATGCTGCCTCCATTTGTTTATAAAGCTTAAATTTCTCTTGCTTCCTTTGGAAATGTCTCATCAAAAACATTATTCTTTTGTGCCTTTGATTTTTGAATGTCCCATTCTCTGGTCTGTTTGTGTGCAAAGGCAGACAGTGTGCATCATTTATATTATATCCAATCAGCCCATCATTTATATTATATCCCATCAGCCCATCAAAACAGTACCTAGAGAAATCTCTCATCCTGGATGTCGAGTGTTGAAGCAGATCCTGTTGTTTCTCATCTTGTGTAGAAGCTGACATCATCTGACTTTGTGTCTCTGTGATTTCTTCTTCATAACAATCCCAACACTGTCCAAAAGCTTCCATTAAACCCTTTGCAATTTTTTCTGCCAGTTGGCTTTTAAAATAGTTCCATTGGTTGTCTGACAACAGTTGTATATTTTCACTTGTCCTGTATTCCTTCGCTTCAATTGGAGCCGCAAAAGCCATCTTCCCCCTCAACAGACACAACATTCACTGCAAGAATGTGCATAGAAAGACATAAAGGGAAAGAAAACTGCTGCTCGGCACCATTTTGGCTAACTTTTAGCCTGCTTCCCTTTCTCTAGTTCCAGCAAAGGAGTACAATAAGCCTCTGTATCAGTATTTTCCAAATAGCAGGTAGAACATTTCAAAGTATTATTTTTCCCCTGCATGTTTGGTGTAATAACAGTTCCCAAGACTTCGTTTAGCCGTCCATCATGGGAGTTTTCCCCCTCCCTTTGCTGCTGGGATAGATTTATAGAGACAATTACGTATGTGTTCCAAGCTTAGCAATTAAAGTAGAAGATAAAATTGCTCACGGGTTCTTTGCCAAGATGATTTGTGGCAAGGCATGAAAGGCTCTTGTTGAAGCTTGGAATGTAGCTTTCCAGCTGGCAGACTCCTGCGGCTGGCCCTTCGGAGCTTCTATGTCAAGACGAACTGAAATCTTCACCCACTGTTGCCACAAGCGGGGAGCTCAGTATAAGTCTTCTGCAACCAGTTCTGACTCCTGAAGAAACTGGTGGACCCTTGTCAAATCTGGAGGAGTCCAGAAATGCCAAGAAAGACCCCTAAAAAGACTCCAAAGGTTGATGAGATCCAGAGAGCTCTGGATTCCCAACAACCTCGCTAATCCATCGCTCCACCTCTCTCTTCGCTTATTTTCAAGCATGCTACTGCTGCTGCCAAAGTCAAATGGACCCAGACTAGTGAATGTGTCAACTTGAAAGTTATTGTTAGAAGAATATTGACTGAGAGAGTTTGGAGCAGACTGCTATGTGTAATTTCATTGACCTTTGTATATTTTCTATGAAGGAATAAGTGGTTGTTTTCACTACCAGACACTAAATGATGTTATGGTTTTAATCTAGTCTCTTTTGTCATTGTATTATTCTGTGGGCATCTAACACACATCTGTATATATTTTTTCATACTAGACTGTCTTGGGTTGTGTGTTATTCTTATGGATTGTTTCTTCTGGGGACATACCAGAGAAGATGGTCCCATAGATATATTGGTCCCAGACAGCTCAAGCTGGAAGGGAGAACAGGATACTGTAGGTGAATGGCTGGTTATGTAGATGGTGCCGTCGAGAGGGATTTGTCTTCCTGGACCATGGTATGTACCTCTGACATGAAGGACTGTTGGCGATGGATGGGGTGCACCTTACGAGGAATGGGAGGAATGTCTTTGCTGGAAGACTTGTGAACCTGATCAAGAGGGCTTTAAACTGAAGACATTGGGGGTGGGAAGAAAAAGCATGATGTGCGACATCCTCAACTTGAACTTCAAATATTGGAAAATAAGTATGATCTGATAGGTATCACTGAGACTTGGTGGGATGAGTCTCATATATGGAGCACAGCGATTGAAGGGTATACCTTGTTCAAATGAAACAGAATAAACAAAAAAGGCGACAGGGTGGCACTATATGTCAAGACTGAATATGCTTGCACTACAATTCAGGATTTAGAGAGTTGCCCTGTTGAAAGTGTTTGCGTAAGGATAGAGCAGGGGGGGAAGAAGGGGATATTGTTGTGGGGGTATACTACAGACCTCCAAATCAACCGGAGGAACAGGATAATGCATTTGTACAATGGCTTGCTAAACTTTCACAGAGACAGGATGTAGTGGTTATGGGAGATTTCAACCATCCAGATATTTGCTGGAAATCTAACTCTGCTATACATGAGGCATCCCACAGATTCTTGAATAGTCTTGCAGACAACTTCATCCCTCAAAAGGTGGAGGTGGGAACCAGAGGATCTGCTATCCTAGATTTAATTCTGACTAACAAGGAAGAACTGATTGATGAGGTGAATGTTGTAGGATCCTTGGGGAATAGTGACCATGTCAGCTTGGAATTTGACATAGAGAAGGATGTGAAACCAGGACATAATAGGACTCATATCCTGGACTTCAGGAAAGCTGATTTCCAAAAACTCAGAGAAATAATAGGTAGGATCCCATGGCTGGAAATGCTGAGGGGGAAATCTGCACAGGAAGGATGGGAGATGCTGAAAAATGAAGTGCTTAAAGCACAATCACAAACTGTTCTGGTAAGAAAGAAAGGTGGGAGACGGGTAATGAAGCCGAGGTGGCTGAACAAGGAACTCTCTGAAGAGCTGAGACTGAAAAGGGAAATGTACAGGAAATGGAAGGAGGGACAAATTACTGAGGATGAGTACAAGAAGCAGGTTCGAACCTGTAGGGATGGTGTCAGATAGGCTAAAGTGCAGATGGAGCTGAGGCTTGTGAGGGATACTAAAAATAACAAGAAAAATTTCTATGCCTATGTTAGGAGCAAAAAGAACAGGGATGGGGTAAGTTCATTGCTAGGGGAAGATAGTCAAGCCTTAACAAGGGATGAAGACAAAGCAGAATTACTCAACTCTCACTTTGCGTCAGTCTTTAACCATAAGGTGAGCTGTATACAAACTGAACAATGCAGGACATATGAAGGAAGGAGGAATTGCTAGTCCAGAATAAGTAAGGAAATGGTTAGGGAGCATCTAGCTGCCTTAAATACTTTCAAATCTCCAGGGCTGGATGGCTTGCATTCCAGGGTGCTAAAAGAAATTGCAGATGTTATTTCAGAGCCTCTGGCTCTAATCTTTGAGATGTTCTGGAGTACTGGTGTTGTGCCAGAAGACTGGAGAAGAGCAAATGTTGTCCCGATCTTCAAGAAAGGAAAAAAGACGGACCTGGGAAATTACAGACCTGTCAGTTGCACATCAATACCTGGGAAAATTCTAGAGCAGCTTATTAAATGCTCTGTCTGTGAACACCTTGAACTTAATGAGTTAATTGGTTGTAGCCAGCATGGGTTTATCAAGAATAAGTCATGTCAGACCAACCTTATCTCCTTTTTTGACAGAATTACTAAAATGGTTGACTCTGGCAATGCTGTGCATATAGTGTATCTAGATTTCAGTAAGGCATTTGACAAAGTTTCTCATGATATCCTTGAGGATAAGCTGGTTAAGTGTGGGCTGGATGGTGCAACCGTTGGATGGATTCATGGTTGGTTGAAAAATCGTACCCAATGAGTGCTCGTAAACGGCTCTTCATCTACGTGGAGGGAAGTCTCGAGTGAAGTGCCGCAGGGCTTGGGCCTGGGCCTGGTGTTGTTTACAGTTTTTATAAATGACCTGGAGGAAGACATAGAGGGGATGCTTATCAAATTTATAGATGACACAAATTTGCAGATGACATTGCTAATTCTGAAAAAGACAGAGTCAGGATTCAAAATGATCTAGATAGGCTGGAACAGTGGGCAGAGACAGATAAAATGAATTTCAATAGAGATAAATGGAAAGTCCTACACTTAGGTACAAAAAATCAAAGGCAAAGATATAGAATGGGAGGGACTTGGCTTGACAGCAGCACATGTGAAAGGGATCTAGGTGTTATGGCTGATCACAAGTTAAACATGAGCCTACAGTGTGATGTGACTGTGAAGAAAGCTAATGCAATCTTAGGATGCATTAACAGGATGCATTCTGCTATGGTCAGGCCTCACCTGGAGTCCTGTGTCCAGTTTTGGGCACCACATTTTAGGAAGGATGTTGACAAGCTCGAGCGTGTCCAGAAGAGGGTGACTAGGATGGTGAAAGGGTTGGAATCCAAGTCTTATGAGGAAAGGTTGAAAGAGTTGGGTATGTTTAGCCTGGGAAAGAGAAGGCTTAGAGGGGACATGATTGCAGTCTTCAAGTATTTGAAGGCTGTCTTGTAGAAGATGGAGCAGATCTATTCTCTCTTACTCCAGATTGCAAGACTAGATCTAATGGGTGGAAATTACAAGGGAGTCGTTACTGGCTAAATATCAGGAGAAACTTCCTAACTGTAAGAGTGGTTGAGCAGTGGAACAGACTGCCTCAGGAGGTGGTGGCTGCTCCTTCGCTGGACATTTTCTTTTTCTTTTTTTCTTTTTTTAAATTTTTATTTATAAATTTTCCAACGTATATACACCAAAACAAAATCCAGGTCAACAACAAGAATTGCATAACGTTACATAATTTCTTAGTATATTATCGCGCATATACCTTAATTAAGTCTGTTTCTATTAGGCTATCTAGATAAAGTAGGAGTGGTATTGGGAGGATGTGGTTATTTGTTTATTTTCCATGTCTTTTTTTCAATCCAATCATAATTTTTTCCCATCTATTTTCATAAACTAAATCCTCTTTTCCGGAAAGTATAAGATTTAGTCTATCTAATTCGGCTATTTCCAATATAGAATCTATAATTTCTTCAGCGTTAGGGATATTCTCTTTTTTCCAATATTTTGCTATTTTTATTCTCGCTGCTGTAATTATATAAAGGATGATTCTTTGGTCTTCCTTTTTAATTCTCGCCGGTATCATATTCATCAAAAAGACCTCTGGTTCTAATTCTAGCTTCACTTTGGTGGAATCTTCTATTTTTTTTTAATCATTTTCCAAAATTTTCTTATTTTTTCGCAGTTCCACCAGGTATGCAGATACGTTCCCACTTCTTTTTTGCACCTCCAACATACATCTGATGCTTTTTTATAGCATTTTGCTACTTTCTCCGGTGTCCAGTGCCATCTGAAAAACATCTTATAGATATTTTCTTTATAATTTGTGGCTCTGAGCAGCTTAAGAGAGTTCCACATTCTGGACCACTGTTCTAGAGTAATATTTTGCCCTATATCTTTCATCCACCGAATCATATTAGGTTTTACATTTTCATCCAATAGGTCCTCTGTTAAGAGGAAATTATACAATTTTTGTATTAATTTATCTGCCGAGGAAAGCCAAATTTTGTCTAATTGGGAGTGCATATTCATGAAATTTATTTTTTTATCTTTAGCAAATCTAGATTTTAGCTGTAATTTTTCCCAGGGGGTTAAATTTGCTTTTTGGATTTCTTGTGAGTCTAATGGTATTAATTCTCTGTTTTCTGTCAATAGCTTTTCATAGATTAATTTTTTTTCCTTGGACCATAGCGACGGTAGCGTGAAAGCCTCCACTGGCGAGACCCAAATCGGAATTTTGGAATAATAAAATGAATATTTTACCGTGTTTTCTATTCTTGGCCCAAGCTATCCCTATATTAACAAACAAAAGGTTTTTTGAAGAAATAAATAGAGTAGTCAAAACATTTATATGGCAAGCTAAGAAACTGAGAATTAGTAGAAGATTACTCACAGATAAGAAAGAAAGGGGAGGCCTAGGTTTTCCAAATTGGAATTTGTACTACCAGGCGGCAGCAATGGGATGGATACGAGAATGGATCCAATTAGAAGACGAAAGAACTTTGAAATTAGAAGGATATGATCTACCTATGGGCTGGCATGCCCATATCTGGTATAACATGGATAAAAGCCAACAAATTTTCGAAAACCATGCAATAAGGGGCCCCCTAATGAAAATCTGGAAAGAAATTAAAAAGAGATATTATTCCAAAATTCCTTCACTGGACATTTTCTAGTGGAGACTGGACAACCATCTTTCGGGTATGTTGTAGGTATGTAGAGCTATCTTTTGGCTATGCTCCTGCAGAGTGCAGGGGGTTGGACTAGATGACCTGCAAGGTCCCTTCCAACTCTAACATTCTATGATTCTATGGAAGGTAATTGGATTAGATTAGATAATTGCCTGAAACTCATTGCCAGCTGGGCAAGACGGCATAAATAGATGTTAAATAACATCAGGGAGAGGAGTGCCCCTGAGGGACCTCACATAATAAAGGTTTCCCAGAGGACACATCCCCTCCCAGTGCCACCCTCTGTCCCCAACCATGGAGAAATGAGGAAAGCCATTGAAGGGCCACCCCACAAACTCCCACGTCAGTGAGGTGGTGAGTCAGAAGCAATGCTCCCTCTATGCTTTGGAGTCTTGTGAGCAAAAAATCTACTTTGTACGCTACTGACATTAAAGTTGTGACCGAGCAATTTGGCTGCTGCATAAATTAGTCTGCTCTGGAGCCATCCTTCCTAAGACAAAAATATGTGAGCCAGAGGCTAAAAAACTGAGAGCTAGCTCATACTAACTCAGCTTAGTGGGAACACTGCTCAGAACGTTATCGTCAACTGTGTTGAACGCTGCTGTGAAGTCAAGCAACAACAGCATCACCTACCCGCCCTGATCCAGCTGTCTGCAGAGATCATCTCTCAGGGTGACCAGCATGGTCTCCATCCCGTGGTGGGGGCGGCAGCTGGACTGGAACCAATCCAATGCCGATATTTCATCCAAGAAGTCTGGGAGCTGCTCAGCTACTGCTCTCTCAGTCACCTTACCCAGGAATGATAAGTTGGGAACTGGGAGGTAATTGGCTGGATTCAAAGGATCCAAAATGGTTTTTTTCAAGAGTGGTACAACCACAGCCTCCTTAAGACCTTCTGGAAAGACCCCCACCTCCAGGGACATGAAAATCTCCACACACTTACTTTCTCCAGTTGTAACTATTTGTCTGTTCAAGTAAAAACTTTTAAAAAGGCATCTGATGTCTTTGAAAAGATGGAATGAAAATATTACTTAGCTCTGTAATGTGTCTCATTCCTGGCCGTGCAATTCCACCCCAACCAGAAATAATCTTACAGAGAAACTGCAGCCTAATTAACTCCTCACAAGCCATCACTGGAAACCTTCACATCCAGGCAGGCAGGCAATTATCCAGGATGAAATTAATCCAGGTGACATTCAGCCCCAAATCTCTTTCAACATATACGACTCTCAGACTCTGTTGAAGAAGCCTGTCCATCTATCAGAGCAACCAAGCTGTGCCTGGGATCACTCGTGTTGGCTCCAGGCTAAACACAGGGGCACAGCACGGTTCCAGACTTAAATTGTCTGCTTGAAGAAAGTCTCCGAGAAAGCAGAAAAGCTGTTCATTTGCCAGCATGCATAGATAAAAAGGGAGAGCCAGTTTGGTTTAGTGGTTATGTGCACGGACTCTTATCTGGGAGAACTGGGTTTGATTCCCCACTCCTCCACTTGCTCCTGCTGATGTGACCTTGGGTCAGTCACAAGCTCTGGCACAGCTGTTCTCTCAAGGAAAATTTCTGTCAGAAGTTCTCTCAGCACCACCTACCTCACAGGGTGTGTCTGTTGTGGGGAGGGGAAGGGGAAGGAGTTTGTAAGCCGCTCTGAGACCCCTTTGGGCAGTGAAGGGCGGGGTATAAATCCAAACTCTTCTTCTTCCTTCTAAATTGCTCACACCTTGATGAATAGTGTTGGGTGTGACTTTGCCCAGCAGCTGGGCCAGTCAGTGAGCAGGATGGTTGGCCTATAAATACAGCTCCTGGGTTTCCAGTCTATGGTGGCTTTGCTCTTGGATATGTCTCATTGATATTGACTCTCCAATGGAGATGCACCACACTGAGGGGATCAGGAGGGGTCTTGGCTGGTTCCAGACCCCCCAGGAGTCTCTGTAGGAGACTCCCAGCCTGGGGAGCCGGGATAAGCCTCTCCCAAGGTGACGGCCAAGGGATCGAGGCTTGCCTGTCCCCGAGAGGTCCTGATACCGAGGAGCCAGCATGGAACCCAAAACTGATCTCCAGACAAGCGGACAACAAAATAAGCAAAACTAATCTCTGCAACAAGCAAACCCATCTAAACAGTGAGTTAATTAAACCTCTGTATAAGCGAAGAAGTCTCAGTTCGCTAGATCGTTTTTAGAAGGAGCGGTTGGCAGGAAAGGGTTGGTGATCCACCCCCCCCCAAAAAAATAGAGTGGTTTCCCAGCACCACAAAAAAGAAAGATAAAATGAAACTAACCATACGAGACTGCTGGTGCTCAAAATCAAAAAGATGGCAGAACAGTTTTTAAACTAAATCCTGGGGGGAAGCTGACAGGAGATAAAACGTCTCTGGTTTGGGATGGGTCATCTCAAAGAGATGAAGGGATAGCTATTACTGTTCTAGAGGGAAATGGATTAAGACTGGTTACTGAGAGGTTGACAAACAATATTGACTGCCTGGCAAGATCTAGAGGCCACAAGAGGAAGGTTGCAGGCCTAACATATCTGGGAAATTATCGGTGTTTATATACGAATGTTAGAAGTGTCTGCCAGAGGATGGCGGAAGACAGGAGGGTCTGGCGTGATGTGGTCCATGGGGTCATGAAGAGTAGTACTTGACTGCACAACTGAACAACAACAACAAAGAAGTGTCTGAGGCAAAATGATGGAACTGGAACACTTAGTGACAGAGGAGAACATAGACATTGTGGGCGTTTCAGAAACTTGGTGGGATGACAATAATCAGTGGGATAATCCAATAAAATCCAGTCCCTCACCCATACCAGGCAGGCCACTCTATAATATATCTCCCAATCCGGTAGAGGAAAACTTGATTTTCTTTAAAGTCTTGTAACACTTTCAATTTAATTCTTGGCTTTTCCCCTTGCCAAATAAATTTAGATATGTTTATTCATATCTTCAAAAAAAAAAAAAGTAATTAGTATAAACAGGAATAGTCTGGTATAAGAAAATAATATGTGGCAATATTTTCATTTTCACAGCTGCAATCCTTCCCATCAGGGATAAATGAAGATCTTTCCATCTTTCTATGTCTTTCCTAATTTCTTGGAACAGTTTCAAATAATTGTCCTTCACCAAAGAGCTAAACTTTGGAGTTAAGTTTATTCCCAAATATTTAACTCTTTTCTCCAATTGAAATCCTGTTAGATGAATTAACTCAGTTTTTTTATTAGAAGTCATATTCTTTGTTATAACCTTTGTTTTTTGGTAATTAAGTTTCATCCCAGCCATTTCTCCACACTCATTAATATTATTCACCAAATATTCTATAGAGTCTGTTGGATCTTCCAAAATGAATACTATGCTTGTAACTTATACTTGTGACTCTTAACTGAGGCTTCTTTGATTGCAGAGTCTTTCCTAACACAATTTTATGTGTCGCTCTCCTACTTCATTTTGTACTCCTGGCCCAAGTCATCCAACAATATTTTATTCTACTTTGTTTCCTACTTTTGTGTTTCATCACCTATAATTATCAGTACATCTTGTTTAGGTGTATGATCAGTTTCTTCCTGGCCACCTGCAAAAAAGCTTTCCTTTCCTTCCTCTATGGCATCGGTAGCTGGGGAATAAACCTGAATGATGATTAGGTTGATTGGCTTCCCATGAAGTCAGATGGATTTATTTGGTCAGTCTTTGCATTATAACTCCTGACAATATTGCTTTCAGCTTCTCTGACACACTCAAACCGTCTCACTACTTTAAGAAGTGTATGCAAGAGAGAATAAACCCTAGCCAACCCAATGTAATTGTGAATGTTATTTTTATTTGGGGATATGGAGGCAACCTATTTGGATGTTGCAGAAAAGTCAAATGGCACATTTCTGTGACTTCAAAAAGCACAAGGTCAGAACCCTCTAAATGATAAAAAAAAATATGTTCTTCATAGGGGCTAGTCTGGAAAGATTTTCTGTTATTGTTGTTTCCTTCTGCAAAACAAAAGCCAAATTTTTGTGCAGAGAATATGTTTTTAGATATTTTTTTCTGATGCATGAGGGATTAATTTTGAAGGGTTTCTTTGTTTTCATGCTGCAAAAGGAGTGCTGTTGTTCTGTTACATTTTTGTGGAAAGGCAACACAATATTTTCTTTCAGAGATACCATTTTTATCAGTTTTAATATATTAAAGTATCTTAAAAGAATTAATATTTGTCAGGCATGCATAAAATTTCATTTCTGTTTAGAATCTGTGAAGGAGAAGATTTGCACAATAAATTCTATATTGAGAGATACTTTCTTTTAAAAAACATTCAAGGCATTATGACGCTTCATGAAGATAGGCATGTAATCCATTGCAACTGTCTTTCTTCCCAGAAGATAATGGGAGTGGAACCCACACATTTTTCATGCCATCTACTTTCCTCTTCATTGTTCACAGTTCACAGTACCTCACCGTAAAGAGGAACTGACTCCCCTGTGCCTTGAGCACTTTCTTGGTCTCGTGTTTTCCAAGAACTTCTCTTCCTCTGACCTCTCTGCCATGGAATATTCTGTCTCACCTTTTCTGCCTCACTACTGCACACTTTCTACATCCTCTTTGCTCTGCTGCTTGTCCTTTTATGCCCAGCAATCCATTGATTCAGTGGCTTTCAAAGAAGATGGGTCCTCTTTGCTGTATTCTGTCATTTCTGTTTGTTCCTTAAACCCTTCAATTTCTACCTTCAGCACATGCCAATCTGTGGCTCAATCCTCTAGATTTCCTAAATGAACCATTCATTGTTCTTATTCACAGTCCTGGAGAAATACATGGGCAGTTTTTACAGTGGATAACAATACAGGTGGGAGGCCCCAGACTGGTACTGGGAATGAGACTAGTGAACCACTAACTCCTTCTCCCTTCCTGACTACCACGCAGTTTCTGGACCACCTGTGCCACTACTTGAGGGATGTTCAGCAGGGTCTCCTCCATCACACAGAAAGCCCAGCTTTGGGACGCTTCCATTCACGCAAAACATTCTTCCCAGTTCCCCTCCTCAGGCCCCTCTCTACGCAGAGCTGCCTGTGAAGGTCTGTACTTGTATTGACTCCCCAAGCCTGGGGTCATCGTCCATGTTTCTTGGGTGTCGCCATGGAACCATCCCCATTGGTGGGACGTGGACGCCTCCAGGAAGATCTTGGGGATGGCCCCCCCACCTCCCAATCCCTGGGTCACCGGTGGGGTAGTGGTGACAGGGGTAGTCACCAGAGATGTGGTGGTAGTGGGTACCAGTTCATCAGTGGTAACTGGCACCACTGGTTCCTCTTCTCCACTCATCGTTGTTGAGATACGGGTAGAGGCGATGGTAGATTCCTGACACTTTGTCAGGGGTCCCAGTCAAAACACTCAACAATGTTTCTTCATGAAGCTCAGCTTATTGAGGTTAGTACTTAGACACCATGATCTCTCATGTCAGGAATGACCAACAAACCCCAGGAACCCCTGTTATACCCCATTTAAACTAAACCCCCTGATCCCCCCAAACCAATAAGCAAGCACCTGGGAGCATGGGGAAAGAGCAGCAGTTATTTTCTTAGCACAAAGCAGGAGCAGGGAGAGACTAACTTCAAGGACACCAGACAGATAACCAGGCAGTATAAGGAATGAGGAGGAAGGGAACAGACAGCGGCATCCCACACATTCCAATTCATGGCAGCTACCTGACACCTTTTATTTTTACTCAGAGTCTCTCAACCGGACTTTCATGCTCAGATTCACATATTTCCTCACAAGGATATACCTCCTTTACATATAATGATCCTCCCTGTGTTGGGAAAGGATGAGGGGAGGCAGACAGAAGAACAGACAGACTTACAGAGCCATGTGGATTTATTGTGAGTGTCTCGCAGTAATCAGTTCTTAACAACGGTCCTTCATAAAGGCTCACATTTATTGAGTACAGTAAGGGCAAGTCATCTGTGCATACATTCAGTGTCAGAACTAATCCGAAAGCCAGGAGGGAATAGATATACGGGATTTGAAGTGGGGTCCCCTGACCAGGTCAAGCCAATCAGGGAATTAATTACAGCACACTTAAACTAACAGGTCCATATTCCCAGCAAAGCATCAGGAGAGCAGTACCAAGGTCAGATGCTCAGGCTATGAGATAAGACTACAGGAGAAGAAGAGAAAGTTAACATTCCAGCATAACAAGAAACAATACATCAGCCATTTCTCCCCCACCACCGGCAATGGCAGCTGACATTCTGCCCCTCCAAAGATGTACCCCCACCAGGTTTGCCAGGATACATTTTATGAAAAGCACGAACCAGTTTAGGAGCATTGACATGACATTCATCAACCCATTCATTGTGGGAGGGGTCGAAATCCCTCTATTGAACCAGGTAGAGAAGCCGGCCCCTTTTGACTTTCAAGTCCAGAATTTGGGCAACTTCATGGTGGGGCTCACCATTCATCATCTGTTGAGGAGTGGCTGGAAGACAAGGTCTCCATGCATTGGGCTCAGGATCCCATTTGAGTAGCCTGAAATTAAAAATAGGATGCACGCCCTTCAGAGATTTAGGCAATTCAAGTTCAACCTTCACCTCATTGATTTTATGCAACACTTTAAAGGGATCCACATATCTCCAACCCAGTTTCCTACTAGGCTGGAGGCCTTTTAAGTTCTTGGTAGAAAGGTAAACTGAGTCCCTGGGTTGTATGTCCCATTCTGAAGCTCTGCCCTTGTCAGTCTGAGTCTTATAATCTGCTTGGGCCCTATCCAGAGTCTTTCGGATCTCAGGCCAGTGTTCCTTCAACCTTTGCCACCAAGTCTGGAGATTCCTGGGGGGGGGGGTCAGGTGATCCTACCATGGGCAAAGGGTCCCTCTCATAACCATACAATGCTTTAAAAGGTAACTACTCAGTGGGACTTTGAACAGAATTGTTATAACTGTATTTCGCATAGGGTAGCAGGTCTGCCCAATTATCCTGTTGGTAGTTGGTAAAACAGTGGAGGAATTGCTCCACCACCTGATTGACCCATTCGATCTGTCCATCAGTCTTGGGGTGGTAGGCGCTGCTGAGACCTTGTTCAATGCCCAGTACTTGCATGAGTTCCTTCCAGAAGGTAGCAATGAACTGGGCCCCTTGGCTGGCACTGAATGGAATTTAACAATGTGTTGCATAAACATCCTAGCCAGGGCCCTGGCCCTGGGCAGTTGCTTAAATGGGATGAAATAGGCCTGCTTCAAAAATAATTCCACTACCACCCAGATTACCGTCTTTCCCTTACTGGGGGGAAGTTCACTGATAAAATCCATAGAAATGACTTCCCAGGGGCGACTGGGGGTCTCCAAGGGTTGGAGCTTGCCAGGCAGTTTGCCTGGACACCTTTTACTCATCAGGCACATTTGGCATGACTCTACATATTATGACATATCTGCTCTCATGCAAGGCCACCAGAACTGGCATTGCAGTAAGTAGAGGGCTTCTAGATAACCATAATTTCCTGCCAGTTTATGGACAGCATGTAGGATCTCTCCCCAGAGGGCATGTAGAACAAACAGCCTGCCCCCCCAGTACCACCACCAGTTCACTCCTTGCTGGATGGATGGATCAATAGCAAACACTTCTTCATCATCTTTAGAAAATGCTGCTTTGAATTTAGTAAGCCATGAATCCTCCTCCCCACCAGTCCCTGTCTTTGCCTAATTGCGAGTCAGCACCACTCCTCCCAACTGGGAGGGTGTGAACATAGAGTCCAGTACCTCCTCCCTCTGACTGGCATGCTGAAGGAGGCATGGCAAGGCATCTGTTACGGAGTTTGCTTTCCCAGGGAAATGGTGGAGTGTAGAGGAATTTTGAAAAGAACTCTGCCCACTGGAGCTGTTTGGCATTGAGGTTTCGAGGTGGAGTGTAGAGCCTCTGAGTTTTTTTATGATCAGTCCAAACCTCGAAAGGAACCCATGTCTCCTCCAGCCAATGACATCAGGTGGTCAGAGCCAACCAGATGGCCACTGCCTCCTTGTCTCACACTGCCCAATTCCATTCGGTGGAGTTAAATTTGTTGGACACATAGGCAAGGGGGTGTAGCCACCCATCCAGCCCCTCCTGAAGTATCACCCCCCCATGGCAATGTCTGATACATCCACCTGCACAATGATGGACACAAAATAGGCTCAGATGTAAACAACGCTTTGAGGTTATCGAATGCCTCTTGGCATTCAGCCGTCCACTTCAAGCGGGCATTCAGCTTGGTGCTATCCTGCCCCTTCCCTTTGGTTTTTAGCAAATCTGTGAGGGGCAGGTTCACTTGGGCGAAATTTGAGATGAAGGCTCTATAGAAATTCACGAATCCAAAGAAGGGTTGGAGTTGCCATTGAGTCCTGGGGGCCTCCCACCCCAAGACTGCTGCCACTTTGTGTGGGTCCATCTCCAATCCTCTTGGGGAGATGCTGTAGCTCAGAAAATCAACCTCGGTCTGGTGGAACTCGCACTTAGACAATTTGGCAAGCAGTTTATTCTCATAAAAAGTCTGGAGGACCTCCCACACTAATTTCACATGGGATTCCTTATCTTTGGAATACAAAAGGATATCATCCAGATAAACTAGAGCCCCCCTAAACAAGTGCTTGTGCAAAACGTCATTGATTAGGTTCATAAACACCCCTGGGGCTCCTTGCAACCCAAACGGCATCACCAAGTACTTGAACTGGTCCAGAGGGGTGTTAAAAGCTGTTTTCGGCTCATCTCCTTCCCCGATATGCACCCAGAAGTATGTGTCTCTCAGGTCCAACTTCGAAAAAATCTTTCCCTTTGCCACCTCAGCCAGAAGGTTCTTGATCAAGGGTAAAGGATAGGTGTTTGTGGTGGACACAGCATTCAACCCTTGATAGTCCTGAGACTATGGGAATGGATTAAGATACCTGAAACATGGGAATGGATTAAGAAGATGCTTTTTATGGCAGAAATGGACAAATTGACAAGAAAGCTTAATAATGAAGAAGATGAAGCATTTTTTGCAGAATGGAAAGATTTCAAAGACTATCTTGAGAAAAACTGGGATGTTAAAAATAGATTGATTTGCTTTGACAGTTATTAAGGAGAAAATAAGAAAAAGAATGATAAGATTGTTAAAATGTTATCATAATTTGATAACGAAAATGATATATTTTGTCAATGGTAATTAGATAATAGAGTTTATAAGGGGGTAAGAGCATTGAGGGAAGCCTTGTATTGGGGGGGGGAGGGGAGAAAAGGAAAGGATATGGGATATTTACAAGATGTAATTTTAAATATGTGAAATATATCCAATAATAAATAGTTAAAAAAAAAAACACCCCTTGATAGTCCGTACACAGTCTCAGACCCCAGTCTTTCTTTTTCCTGAAGAGAATGGGGACCACAAATGGGGAAGAGGTGGGGTGAATAAAACCCCAGGCTAAGTTTTTGTCAATGAGTGCAGCTCTCCAGTTGCAGCACTAGTTGCTCTCGGACCTGCTGTTTTGCACCAGTTACGGCAGGTCCTGGCCTTTTCCCACTGACTGGGGGTTCTCATCTCCACTGGATGAAGCCCCGTCTGATGGAGCTCCCAACTGAAGAGCCTTTGGCTTCTTGGGTTGAGCATCTCCCCCCTTCATAGGGGTCTTGGTGCTCTGACGCTCTGGTGGCTTGCTCCCAGAGCAGGTGAGAACTGTGGGGCAGAAAATGGCATAGTGCCCCGATTCTCCACTACAAAGGCAAAGCGCCTGCCACATCTGCTGGTCATGCTGAGGCTCCTTCGGCTAGGCACGGGGCCCTTCGGGATTGCTCCTGGAGTTTTAGGGTAGACTGTGGGAGTGTGCATCTTAATCATCTGCAGACGATTTTCACTGTCCCTTGCTTCTCACACCGAGGTGGCCAGGGACACTGGATTCATGCTGCAAAGCAGTTTCCAGGCTCTGGTGATTTAGTCCCAAATGATACTTCTCCATGAGCACAGCTTCAGGCCAGCCCTGGATCTTGGCAGCATACATTTTAAATTCATTGGAGTACTCTCCCACTGAATGATTCCCTTGCTTCAAGGTTTGCAGGTTGGTATGGGCTTTCTCCACCTCCATAGGATCCTCGTATTGTCTTCTCAGGGCCCACATCTCTAGGAGCTTGGGCCCACGCAGGTTATGTAGGCCAATGTTCCAGTTCACATTCCCACTCACTCTCTCAATTGCGACCCGACATAATCCACTCAGTACACATCCAACAGGAAGGTATGGCCCCAATCCCGAAGGAACTTCTGTGTCTGTAGCAAGAAGAAAGTGAGCTTCTTGGGATTTCCCTCAAATGTGGCATCCAGCAACTCTTTGGGCTGTTCCAGTCCCGGGGGCCCGGGAGTGGCCAGGACCCCCGGGACCCCCCCAGTGGACTGGCTGGGACACACAGCCCTGCAGGAACTGTCTGTCATGCTGCCAGCACCTGCCCTGAAGGTACTTGCTGGCCAGGAGGTGCCTGCTCGGCTGGGGTTACCACAGATGAGACAGGTTGTTGCAGCTACAGCTCATGTTGAACCATCGTAGCAATGAGACGGGGCAGGTTGAGCATCATCTCTTGCAGCTCTGTACACATCTCCTCTTGCTGGGCTTGCAACTGGCACTTCATCCATTCCAGCTGTTCATCACCCCCACTGCCATACCTCCCGAAGCTATGGCCAGTCTCCTGGTAGGGGAGATAATCATAGCAGCTGATGCCCCTTGGCCAATGGGTGGTCACTCACAATTCTCGAGTCTCGGTGGAAAAACTGGCCCATGAATATGGGTCCCTCCAGGGTCTCCCACAATCCAGCCCACCATTTGCACCAGTTGTGGTGGGGGCCTCCTCCGTCATGGTGGGGACTTCTTCTGCAGTGGTGGTTGGCACATCCCCGCCTTCCTCATCGCTCATGCTGAGGTATGGGGTTGGAGGCTATGGGAGTTCTGACTAGGTCAAGCCAATCAGGGAATTAATTACAGCGCAATTAAACTAGTGGGTTCAGATTCCCAGCAAAGCATCAGGAGAGGAGTACCAAGGTCAGATGCTCAGGCTATAAGACTCCAGGAGAAGCAGAGAAAGTTAATATTCCAGCATAACAAGAAACAATACATCAGCCATCTCTCTCCCCACTACTAGCAATGGCAGCATAGCTGACATTTTTCATCTAAGGTTTTAAAAATATTTTTGCCACAAACTTTCTGGATTCTGCTTTTCTTCACTAAAATGTCTTGGGCTGTCTGAGGCTCAGCATATAGCAACACTTTAGCCTGGGAACTCCAATTCTGCACTCAGATCTTTACACATGGAAACCTGATTGTTCCATGGGTGACTTTAAGTCTCCCTGATCATTGAATGGATGATGTTTCCTGGTTCTTTCCAGGGCCTTCCTTCCTAAACTGGCCACAACTGTCCCCGTGAGGCCTCGGACCATACTCTTTTTGTGGGAGAAGTGCTAGAGCTGGGAGGACAGAACCTTCCAAATGCCTTTTCCCCAATGCCCCATCTTCCACAAGGTTATGTTTCTTGAGCCATGGGGGAGTGTCTGAGAGAACTTCTTTCTCTGGGGTTCAGAATTAGGACCATATTCATTCATGTTGATAAATGCACCAGAGCCCAGGGGTCATTCCATCTGCTGCTCCAGACATGAAAAGACCTGTCACAGTTTTCAAGAGCCATCTCAATCAGAACTTCCTGGGCTTACTCCATCACAAACAACAGGAAGATCAAAACCAGACATCCCACAGAAACACTTTCCATGCAAATGCTACTTCTGTGCAAAACCCTGAACTTGCTCCACAAAACAGGATCCAGCTTGCCACACAGTAAAAAACTCCACTTTCTGCAGATGGCTTCTTCCCTCAAAGACCTTGAAATAAACCAGCTTTTTAAAAACAAATCCAAGATACCATTTCTTAATAAGCTGAAATTGAGTGTACTTGCCACAACCCTCTGGCCTTGAAGCAAAAGTCTTGCAGTAGATGGCTGCCTTTTCATACCCTCTGCATTAACAAACACCTTGTGGATGCTAACTTCTCTTAAATATCTGAAACCATTCCATGCATATCACCCTTTCTATTCATGGGGCCATTTCAGAAAGCTGATCTTTACTAAATGCAACTTCCCAAGGGCTTGTTGTGTGAAATGGTTGCTGCTTTAATGGTTTGTTTATGCCATTGATTAAGTCAGGGGTGTCAAGCTTGCAGCCCGAGCGCCTAATCCAGCTCTCAAGGACCAGTCTCTCTCAATCACACAGGAAAGATAGAGTCAAGCCTCTCCTGTGTGATTGAGAGAGTCTGGTAAAGAACTAGCTGAGGCTCCTCCCCCTTCTTCTCCCAGGGGGAGGTAGGGAACAGCCGGAGTTTGCTTTCTGGCCAGGCTGCAGGAGACAAAGGGAAGCCTTTCTTTCTTTCCATTGGCTGAGGCTCCTCCCTGAAGGGAGGGAGGGCAGGAATGAGGGAGAGCTTGCTTTGCTGGGCTGCCTCAAATACATGGGAGAAATACCAAGCACTTTTAGGACCAACAAAGTTTTGTTCAAGATATGAGCTGTTAGGAGATGTGCTTTTAAAAATGCTTTTATTTGCTGTTTGCTGACATACACACACACACCTGAATGGTGCTCACAAGTGTCTATGGGTTTTGGAAAAGTGTGTGCGTTGCGTGATGGAACTCTTTGCTTTGGGAAGCTGATACACTGTCTGCACTTTCATGCTAATGAAGTGACACACACACACCTACGCACATACCTACCCATCATGCACTGGGAAGAAGAAGAACATCTCCATTAGGGTCTGTTGGAAAGATGGTGAAACAACAACAAGCCCACCATCCAGGAATTCAGAGTCAACACGTAACCCACAGGATGCCTGGTTTTGGGAGTGTTAACACTGTCCCCTGATTTATGACTTGGACCAGAACAGAGTCATTCGAAGTTCTAAGGTTTCCATGACAACTCATCTTCACACCTTTGACCGGAGGCCCCATTGAGTGAAGGGTGTAGATTTCCAGTATTGCCCCCTCCTCTTAGGTAGGCACCCACCATCCTAAAAGCCAATAGTATAGGAATGGGACGGACTAACAGGAGGGAGGATGACCCTACTGCCAGCCCCCAAATATAGCTAATAAAAGGTGAAGGTTCAACCTTCGAAGTTGTATTTTCTTTTCCTGCTTCCACTAGCTAGGCATCCGTACCCTATCCTGATAGGTAATTCTTATGTGCTTACTTGGACCGCGGCCAAGGAGCTCACGCGTGTTGGCTGGTTCCAACTGTGTGTAGTAAGAGTTTCCCTTAGCCAGAATCTCTACTTCTACTCCTGCATTCTTCGCTGTGAAGGTCGAACTCCAGGAATCAGATAAGTACCAAGTGTTTCCCACTACTAAATATCTCTAGTTTAAAACCCCATAGTGTTTTTCATTTCTATTGTATCTAAAGGAACTTGTTTGCATGTGTGAATGAATCTGTTTTTGTATGCCTGTGAACCAAAAGATATTATTCAGTAAAGAGAATAACTGATTTTACTAAAGAAACCTTGTCATATGTTCTCTTTGGGAACGGATTCTCTGGGCGAAACTGCTTTCTCTGTATACACAGACCAGAACTCTAAATAAGTTTAGTCCGATTAATGCATAGATAAGCATTTCGGCTAACAGAGCTTTTGTGCACCTTGCTACAGTGTGTGTGTGTTTTGTTGGGATCTTTATGCCAGGGCTGTCCTGGGTGCAACTGGGTTCCCTCCCCCTTTTCACTGTATTCATGCCCTCATGATCCAATCTTTCTCAGTAAGAGAGCAATGTGAACTATTTTAGAGAAGGAATAACAACAAGCCAGTGAGGTGGATTAGACTGAGAGTGTGTGTCCATACCAAGTTCACCCAGCACATTTCCTTTGTAGGAAGTTGTAGTTATTTCTCTGGGGAAGACTATAGTTTTGTAGACAAACACATGGCCCTCAGTCTGTGTCAGGATGCCTTCTCATGTTCTTCACCAGCACATGAAGAAACTTATGTACAAAAAGTTGCAATGCCCAGCCATTTCATGTTTTCCCCTGGGTTTTAGGCTCAGAACACTGAGCATGAGATTCCTGTAATGAATATCAATAAATCAAAAGTAGGTTTTCAGCTTACAGATACATAACTGAACATTATACTCGCTAGAGCACAGACTTTTTTAAAATAAATTTTTATGTTTTGTAACAAACAAACAAAAACAAACACACATAAATACATACATACAAGTTGGGGGATTCCATTACATCCTTGTGATGCCTAATATGTTACCTCCTACATTGTCTACTTGTATCTTATCAATTTTTACCACCATGTATTTTGTGTAAATATTTGCATCAAATTAAAAAATGTTTCTTACTTTCTTCTAATACAGTTAGATGACCATACTGTTTATTTACTGTAGTCTTCCAACCATTTGTAAAATCTTGACCATGTATTTTCAAAGCTTCCTTCATCTTGTTCTCTCAGAATTAAACTTAAATTATCCATCTCTGCAGTTTCAAGTATTTTATTATTTCTTCTTTTGAAGGCACTTCATTTTTCCTCCAACATTTAGCATATAGAATTCTTTCAGTAGTCAATACATGTATAATAAGGTAAAATTCAGGTATAAAAGGTATAGTACATTCTAACATTTTTTGGTAACATTTCATGGATCCAAGACCAATACTTTTTAACTTTGTCACAAGTCTACCACATATGAAAAAAAGAACCAACACTTTTTTGACATTTCCAGAAATCATTTGATAAATTCAGAGAAAACATTGCTAGTTTATCTGGAGTCATATACCATCTATAAGATATTTTATAAATATTTTCTTTATATGAGATTGCTTTAGTAATTTTTACTTTTGTTTTCCGTACCTGTATCCATTGGTCTAAATCATTATTATGACCCAAGTTTTGTGCCCATTTAACCATGGAATCTTTAACTATTTCATCCTGTGTTTTATTTTCCAGCTGGGCTAAGTCAGCTGGGCTGAGGCAAGGAGTGGAGAGCACATGGTGAGGAGTTGCTAGAAGCTGCTGTGTGAGAAGCTGAGAGTGAGTGGGGTTCTTTAGAGACTGCTAGAGAGTGGTTCATTTTAAGTTCTGTTTGGGGTTAATTGTGTGTTGGAGGCTGCTGGGGACTGAGTTGCTGCTGTGCTGTGGATTACATGTCCCGCCCCCTACTGTGCTGAGCTCTGCTGTGCTTGGCAGGAAGTGACCTTTTGAGACAAAAGGCTTCTCCTCACTAGAGGTATGAGCCTTGGCATGAGCCGAAGGGCAAGAGCTAAAGGGCTCTTGGCCTGTGTCTTTTAGCCTGAGGATCTGCCTGAGGGCCCCAAAACTCTGTTGAGAGTCCTCTGGGAATAGATTTGGATGAGAATGATGTTGACTGAAGGCCCTTTTCCAGTCACCTGCATGGAGTGTGCCATGCTTGTTTTCCTCCCAGAAGAGAAGATGGACTTCACATGCCAGAAATATAGGCTGATTAGGTTTTTGGATGAGAACATTCAGAGCCTGCAAGAGAGGATCAACACCTTTCAGGAAATCAAGGAAGGGGAGGATTTTATTGACAAGAGCATGGGAACTCTGCAAGAACATGAAGAAGAAAGTCAAAATTCTAAGCAGGAAGAAGGAAGTAACAAGAAACAGGTGGGTGAGTAGAAGAATGCGACTTTGAGGAGTAAGATAACCAGGAAACACTCATAGCCAGCGGAGCTACAGAATCGCTACCAGCCACTTCTGATGGTGGAAGATCAGAATAGCATGACCCAAGATAGAAAGGATGTAACTGACAGAGGAAATATCTAAACTTTTAACAGCATATCTGGAAGAAGACAAATTTCAAACTGTATGGGATGAGAGAGATGTTGCATATCGAATAAACTCAGTATATGCAAGAAGAAACAGGGTACCCAGAGAGATACATGTGAGATTTTATAAAAGGACAATGAAAGACCTTATCTTGAGAGCTGCAAGTAAAAAACCATTGAAGATTCATGAGACAGAAATTACAAATCTGAAAGAGGTTCCATGGAGCTGTATACAAACTGAAGAATGCAGGACGTATGAAGGAAAGAGGAACTGCCAGTCCAGAGTAAGTAAGGAAATGGTTAGAGAGCATCTGGCTGCTTTAAATACTTTCAAATCTCCAGGGCCGGATGGCTTGCATGCCAGGGTGCTAAAAGAAACTGCAGATGGTATTTCAGAGCCTCTGGCAGTTCCTCCTTCCTTCATATGCCCTGCATTCTTCAGTTTGTATACAGCTCGCCTTATGGTTAAAGACTGACACAAAGTGAGAGTTGAGTAATTCTGCTTTGTCTTCATCCCTTGTTAAGACTTGACCGTCTTCCCCTAGCAATGAGCTTACCCCATCCCAGTTCTTCTTTTTGCTCTGAACATAGGCATAGAAATTTTTCTTGTTATTTTTAGCATCCCTCGCAAGCCTCAGCTCCATCTGCACTTTAGCCTTTCTGACACCATCCCTACAGATTCAAACCTGCTTCTTATACTCATCCTCAGTAATTTGTCCCTCCTTCCATTTCCTGTACATTTCCCTTTTTAGTCTCAGCTCTTCAGAGAGTTCCTTGTTCAGCCACCTCAGCTTCGTTACCCGTCTCCCACCTTTCTTTCTCACTGGGACAGTTTGTGATTATGCCTTAAGCACTTCATTTTTCAGCATCTCCCATCCTTTCTGTGCAGATTTCCCCCTCAGCATTTCCAGCCATGGGATCCTACCTAATATTTCTCTGAGTTTTTGGAAATCAGCTTTCCTGAAGTCCAGGATATGAGTCCTACTATGTCCTGGTTTCACATCCTTCTCTATGTCAAATTCCAAGCTGATCCCCAAGGATCCTACAACATTCACCTCATCAACCAGTTCTTCCCTGTTAGTCAGAATCAAATCTAGGATAGCAGATCCCCTGGTTCCCACCTCCACCTTCTGAGAGATGAAGTTGTCTGTGGAAGTATTCAAGAATCTGCGGGATAGCCCATGTCTAGTAGAATTAGATTTCCAGCAAATATCTGGACGGTTAAAATCTCCCATAACCACTACATACTATCTCTGTGAAAGTTTAGCAAGCTGTTGTACAGATGCAACATCCTGCTTCTCCGGTTGGTTTGGAGGTCTGTAGTATACCCCCACAACAAAATCCCCTTCTTTCCCCCCCCCGCTCTATCCTTACCCACACACTTTCAACAGGGCAGCTCTCAAGATCCTGAATTTCAGTGCAAGTGTATTCATTCTTGACATATAGTGCCACCCCACCACCTTTTTTGTTTATTCTGTTATGTTTGAACAAGGTATATCCTTCAATCACTGTGCTCCATAGATGAGACCTATCCCACCATTCTCAGTGATACCTATCAGATCATAATTACTTTCCAATATTTGAAGTTCGATTTCCTCCTGTTTATTTCCCATACTCTGTGCATTAGTATAAAGATATCTCAGATTACAGACATCCTTTGAATTTACCTGAAAATTACTGAACTCACCTCTCTCCCGTTCATTTATTCTCTCGTCATGCCCCTTCTTGAACTTAGTGTTGGGGATGCCGCACAACATCAGGCTTTTTCTTCCCACCCCCAATGTCTTCTGTTTAAAGCCCTCCTGATCAGGTTCGCAAGTCTTCCAGCAAAGACATTCCTCCCATTCTTTGTAAGGTGCACCCCATCTGTCGCCAACAGTCCTTCATGTCGGAGGTACATGCCATGGTCGAGGAAGCCAAATCCCTCTCGATGGCACCATCGCCATAACCAGCCATTCACCTCCAGTATCCTGTTCTCCCTTCCAGCTCTACGGCCCTCAACAGGTAAAATGGAGGAGAAGATCACCTGTGCCTCCAGATCTTTCACCTTCTTGCCCAGAGCCTCATAGTCTTTGGAGATCCATTCAAGGTTTCTTCAGGCCATATTGTTTGTTCCCACATGGATCAGCAGGAGTGGGTAGTGATCAGAGGTCTTAAGCAGCCTTGAAATTCTCTCAGTCACATCTCAGATACAGACTCCAGGAAGACAACAAACCTCTCGAGATTCCTTGTCCGGTCTGCATACACCTTCTTCCGTCCCTCTCAGTAGGGAGTCACCAACCAACACTACTCGTCTCTTCCTCTGTGGGATAGCTTGGTTCCTTCTCTGCTTATGTGCTTGTGTGTCAGTCACATTCTTTTGATCCCAGTGTGGGCTATTCTGATCTTCCATAATCAGAATTGGCTGGTAGTGATTTTGCAGCTCCACTGGCTGTGAGTGTTTCCTGATTATCTTACTCCTCAAGGTTACAGTCTTCCACTCACCCACCTGTTCCTTGTCACATCCTTCCTCTTGCTTAGGATTTGCTAGCTCTTGCCGTTCTCTCAGGAGCCCCTCTTCCTTCATGTCTAAAAAGCTTTCTGCCTCCCTGATGTTCCTCAGTGTACAGATTTGTGTTAGAAGATATTAATTAAAATCCAGCATAAAAACACAGCCAAGCATAAAACAGGCCACTGACAGCTTAACAATAGGATTGCCAGGTCCCCTCGTTGCTCCTCTGGGGGATTTGGGGGACATTCCAGGGGTGGGCAGGGACTTCCCAAGCCCCACCACCAAGCCCCACTTCCAAGAGTGAGCACCAGCCCAGCCACCCCTCTCCCTCCCCTCCTGCCTGATTTAAAGGGCTTCATCTGACTGGTGGGGACCATGTGACCTGCCGACCAGCTGGAGGGCCCTTTAAATCTAGCAGGAGGGAGCAAGAGGGTGGTCATGGGCCACATGCTTGGCTGGCAAAAAGACCTTTTAAAGGGTCTTTTTGTGAGCAGGGTTGGGGCTGCAGCACATGGGGCTGGGGGTCTTTAAAGGGTCACCCACAAAAAAAAAAGGGTCACCCACCTGCTGATCAGCTGAAGCCCTTTGAATTGGACAAGAGGGGAGGGAGAGGGGTGGCCAGGGGGGCTCTTGGGTGTGGGGCTTCCCCGCCAGCCAGCTGGCCAGGGGCAGATTGAAACCCCCAGAATCAGGGGAACCCCCACCCAGACCTGGGGGCAACCCTATTGCCAGCTCCAGATTGGGAGATTTGGAAGTTTGGATTTGGGGGTGAAACCTGGAGAGGGCAGGATTTGGGGAGGGGATGCCATAAAGTCCACCCTCCAAAGCAGCCATTTTCTCCAGGGGAACTGATCTCTGTAATTTGGAGAGCAATTGTAATCCCAGGAGATCACCAGGTGCCACCCAGAGGTTGACTGTTTTAGTCAGGAAACTAGTCTTTTAAAAACCAATTTAGACCATCCCTGTAAGAAAGAGAGGCAATTGATCTCTATGACGATTCTGCAGCACAGCCTCGCAGTTCTCCCCCACTCTGCCTTTCCCGCTCGCTGATTCTGGGGCAGATGTCTATGGGGCTGCAGTCAGTGAGACTGTTGAGATAGGGATGACCCCTGAAGTTCCGACCTTGAGATCACACACCCCCATCTGTGATCCTGTGACTGCAACCCTTTCACTCCTCTGCAGAAAACAACAGCAGACATTCCCTTCCTTTGGGGACAGTAAATCATATCACAAAGACTTTCAGCCCCCCCCTTTTGTGAGCAAGTAAAAGACTTGTGCATTTCTCAGAAGAGAGGAGAAAATGGAGGACCACCTTATGGAACCACCTCTAACATTTTCTAGCCTGTGTTTTGGCTGGACCATTTAAGACTGCAGGGAGGTAAGTGTTTGACTGAATGTTCCCAGACAAGTAGAAAACCAGATGTCAAGGAGAAGAGTCACTTATTTCCCTTTCCTTAGCAATCCAGTTTTATATGTGCAAGGATTTATGCGGGAGGGAGTATTCAATTATTTGATCTCCTGCTTCCAGACTGGGCTGCCCATCTGGTTTAGGTATCTCTTATGGGATCACTCCCTTCTTAAGGACTGAACAAACCAGACGGGATGAAGTACAAGGTCTTGTGCTTGGAATAATCTTGTAACGGCCTTTGGTAGAGTTGCCAGGTCCCATGTCTGTGCTGGTGGGGGGTGGGAGGGAACCTTCTGCTGGGATCAGGGCTGAGTGGTGTGATGCACAGACATCCAGTAGAAGTGATGCCATCGCCTCCAGAATGTTGCATTGTGATGCTCTGGTTTTTGGGCAAAACTCTGGGTACGTTCAGATGGGCAGCTAATCCCACCATTATGCCAGCTCGAATTTGATCCTGATCTTTTTAATCCATCGTTGCATGACCAGACATCCCCCGGGGGAATTGCCTTACTGCGCGCTGCCTCCATTGTGGATTGTCTAGACAGCATCCACTGAAGGAGGCGCACGCAGTGGGGTTTTGTAAAAAAACCCCTTTTTGCACATGCGCATAGGCATCACAGTGTGTCCTTGTTGAAGGAGGCGCACGGTGTTTTTTTTTTTTAAAAAAAAAACCTTTTTGCGCATGTGCATAGACATGACAGCGCTTCCTTGTTGATCCGTGCATATGTAGAGATTTTTTAAAATGGTGCTTGCTCAGGATGGTCTGAAGTCAGACCACCCCAATGGGAGCATTGTGCGCTGGTGGAATGATCAGATGTGTGAAAGTCCGCAGTTGTCTCACAGGTAACCGCAAACCCCAGATTTAAAGTGGTATCTTTTAAGTACGGCTCCAAAGCGCAGCAAAACGGGATGCCCACGGAAGAGGGACGTTTCCCAGATGTTTGTGCCTGGACATTAACTTTAGATCTGTGAGGCAATCGTGCCTCGCGCGGACCTAAAGAGCCGTCTGATCGGATTCTCTATGTCTCTAATGTGATGATATCACTTCCATGCATTGGGAACTTTGCATGGTGACATTGCTGTTTGGGTGCAGGGTTTCCCCCACTGGCCAGCTGGCTGGCAGTGGACAAGAGCCCCCAGAACCAGGAGATCTGCCTCTTGGAACTGGGGAATGGCAACCCTAACCTTTGGCCATGTGCAGTGAAATCTACCTATCCATGAAGTCTGTGTCTACAGACACCAGATCTAAACAGAAGCCATTCTTCAGGCATGTCCTTCAGATCTGCGCTTTTGGATAGATCAATGAGTGGCCCACGGCCCAGAGGCTCCCGAGAACTGCCCCTCCCAAATCCATGACTTGCTGCCGCAGCAGCCTTCTCCTCCTCCAACCAGGGAAGGCTGGCAAAGTCGGAGTGTTCAGGCACTTTCATAAAGAAGCATCAGTTCTCGTTTGGGGCACTTTTAACTTGCTCTGATTCTCCTTTCCCCTTATAACTGTCTTCAGTAGCACTGGCACGAAAAGGCACACAGGCCATTGGAATGTGAGTTGCAAAGCAACCTTGAGTCTCAGGAGGAGAAAGGACGAGACGTGGCCAGGCAGGAGGCTGAAGAAGTGCACTGAGGGAAACATGTGGGGGACATTTGCACACCTTCACCTCATATAGCTGCCATCCCTAGGTGCTCTCAGTCTTCAGCTGCACATCATAACTCATATCAGCACTGGAATTCACACCCAAAATTGTAAAAGGAAAGCCCATGGCAGCAAATATTCATGAGGTGTTTTTCTGCACCTTCAGAGAGGGTAATTGAAACAAGGTGTTTCCCTTTCAGCCCCTGCCCTTGCGGGGTGTGTGTTTAGTTAACCCTCTTCATGCATGAGTGAGGACCAAGAAGCAGAGCAAGCAGCAGTGAGAGAATCCTTTGTAGCATCCAGGTTCCTCCCTGCAATGCTCTGCATGAAAAGCAGGACGGGATGTACAACCACACCTGCCTCAAGGGCTCGGACAGGGACGAGCAACACAAGCAGGAAAGCAAAATGAGATGTAGAATAAATTAATCCAAGAACAAATCTTATTATTTGCATAGTATGTCCCTTACCTACTCAAAGCACCTGACACAGGAAGGGAAAGGCAATTCTCAGGAAAGAGGTCAAAGCAGTGGTAATATGCCCCTAGAAGGCAGCTGAGGGCACAGCTATAGGGTTGTGCTATATGAGATGCTAAAGGAGAGAGCATCCTTATTAGCAGGCTGTTAAATATGCACTTGCATACAGTACGAAGCGGGGCATGTTTTTCTCTCCTTGCTGAAATTATCAAGCAGAGAGTGCCAAGGTCTGTTACCCCATTGTACTCCATTTTCTTCCAATCTGTTGCCTTTATATCCAGCCAAGTAGCTGTACTGGCTAACTCCTATATCCCTGTTCCGAAGTCTGAAGAGTAGGACGGCTGCCTAGCATGGAGTGGGGTAAATCCTTCCCAGTGTCTGTGTCGCTGCCTGTCTGTCGACATGTGCATGCTGACAAGCAAAGAACCACTGTGATAAAATTAACAATGGCACATTTAATAATTCTATAAGCATCAATTTGTGAAGCTATTAATCTTACAATCTAGTTAGAAAATTCTGACGTTAACAAAGTCCAACATCATCATATCCTCAAGATTAGCACACCAGTTTTTGCACTCATTTCACCAATCTTCCTCATGAGTAGTCTTATAAAGTTGGAAGGTGTCAACCTCTTGATTCAGCTTAGTTTCTTTTAAAAACAGTATAGCTTCTTATTTGTTTTCTTCTTTATTCAACCCCTCTTTCAGTTCAATTGAAAGTACTTGAATAGCAGCAAGCCAATTACAAAATTTCTAGTTCTAGCAACCAGTCCAAAATTTTTATGTGGCAAAAGGCCTACTTTAAATTGGCTGGCATTTGCTCTCTGTCTCATGTTGTTGGTTAGTAGCTCTCTATTAGGGAGTAGCATTTCAGTATTCTTATCTATCTGGCTGAAAGCCTTCTTTTAATGATAGACTGACACTTTGTTAATGTCAGAATTTTCTAACTTTGTTTGTTGGCATGAATCTGCCCACTGTGATCCCTTCTCTGGCTTTCTTGACAACATATGCAAGCAAAATATTTGCCTCTGTTCTCTGCACAGCAGGTGAACTAGCTACCTATTGGGTGGGAGAAACTGCCCAACCTGCCCCCCACATGCTTGCCAGCAGATACAAAGCTTTGTCCATGCCTAGCAGGCACAGCCCCCGAGCATGAACTAGTGTGAAAACAAGAGCCTCTCCCTAACCTGGAGAACCCAGGCAAGCCCCATCTCTCATCAGAGCTCGGAAGCCAAGCAGGGCCGACTCTGACAAGGACTCGGATGGGAGACCTCCCTGGAAGACCAGCAGTCGGGAGGCGGGGGCAGGCTTCATTCAGCCACCTCTCTGAATATCCCCCAGGCCCCCAGTAGGGGTCAGTCACCAGAAGTCACCATGACTTCCAGGTGCACACACATGCACGCATGCACACACATGCATATATGAAAAATACAAAAATACCAAAAAAGAAAGTGTCGAGCCCATCCTGCGCCCTGGGTGCCGTACCTCCCATGGCCGTGGCGGTTCTGGTGAGGCGGGCTGGTCAGTCCTGGGAGCCGGAACTCACTAAAGGAGGGGAGAGGTGATGGGGCCTCAGAAAGGCAGGGGACAGGGTTAACTGCACCCTGCAAGTCCCTCTGCCTATGTGTGTCAGTTCCCTTCAGCTAAGCATCCCCACAGACTCTCTTCCTCTCTAGCTCACTGGTCTTTTCCAAGCACATTCCTTCCTCCCTGGCCCCTTTGCCTTCCCCCTCCTTTATCCCCAGCCCCACTCCTAGCACTGCCCTCCATTCCCGCCTCTTCCCCCATCCTCCCAGTCCCGCCCGCTGTGATAAGCTTGGATGCCAACCCGATGTCCAGAGTGGGGCCAGAGCTGGGCTGGCAGCAGTTCTGTCAGCCTGGGGCTGCGCTGCTAGCACTGGCATATGGGTTGCCCTGGGCCCGTGTGCCCGACATCAATTTCTCCTTGGCTGTCCTTGAGTCACATCTCACTGCTGCTGGTGGTGGCTGGCACTGTGCCACTCCCTCATCATGGTCCCATCCTCCTTTCCATCACCACCACTGTCTGTCCGGGTGAGTCAACTGTCTGGGAGGTCCCTGGGGGGTGGGTACTATGTCCCGGGGCCTCAGAACCAGGACACAAAGAAAGAAAAGAAAAAAAGGGCCTGCCTTTCTGTGGAGTCAGAAAGATCTCCCAAAGGCAGTGATGGTGCAATGAATGTCAGAAATACTAGCTGAAATGATGCTGTTTGATGGAAAGATTGGCCAAGTATCCCCATCTATAACTCTTTCAGATACCTACCTGCTGATTCACTCTCTCTCTAAAGTGCCAGAGTAATTTGTCAGATCAGAACACTTTTGACTTCTCCCAGATGTCATAAATCTACCAATTTGGATTTGGAGCATTTACAGATTCTGCAAATAGTTAATAAATGTCTGACTACAAGTCCTTATCGCCTTGTATGCTACACTGGGGAACTGATTAGCTCTACTAGTTGGATTGGGACCATGGCACAGTGAAGAGGGGCTCAGCAGTTTCTTGATAGGCACCCTCCAAGTTTCTATGAGCTCAGGATGTGTGTGTGTGTACGTGACACCTATATCATATGTGCTCCCCCCCATCAGTGACTGGAGGAAGAAGGGGGTAGCATACAAGAGATTTAGGGGAAAGAGTTAATGATCCAGATTAGGCCTTGCCCACCAAAGCTATGTTTGTATTCCATTTTAGTAACTAGTTGCTAATGGACTTTTTCTGTCATTTCAGACAGACCCATTTTAGTACCCAGCTGCTTAGCGGGGTTTATTTACCTGCTCATACAATCCCACTTGCATCAGGTTAGCAAAGTATGGTTGAGCTGTTTTTGAGGGAAACGGCTTTCTTCCATTTTCTACCCCTTCTTTGCACTTCTGAATTGCTGTGGTTTGCTTTTTAAAATGTCCATAGCACTTCCTACAATACCACTTGTTTTCCGGCCCTTTTTTGCTCTTCCTCAGACGTCTTTGGGAACATTCTAAGTTGAGTGCTATAGTGAATATGGCATTCAGTGCTATAGCAGCATTATTGAGATGCCTTGACTGTATTGACTCAATGGTGCTGCTATAGCACTGAACTGCTATATCAGTTTAGTGCTATAGCATTCAACACAGAATGTTTTAAAAAGCCTGAGGAAGATTGTGCAGCGACAAAGGGCAAGGGGGAAAGTAGAATTGCTTGAAATAACCATAGTGCTTCAGAGATGGCTCATTAACAGAAGGAAATCCACTGTATGTCCCTGTATTACTTTACTCGAAATTGGAGCAACAATGAAAAACATTCAGTTTAGAACAGAAATGTGAAAAGGGCCATAGTTATAGATCTCAGGTATAATGTGCAGTTTGACCGTGAATGATGCTAGCATGCCTAACCAGCTCATGTTATGTATTGTTTGGCATACATGAAACCCTTTGATAGGTGTGCTCACCTCTGCCCAAAAACCAGCTGCAAAACAACCTAGCAGATGCAAGGTCTGGATTAGGGACCCTGGTTCAGGGTGCAACCCAGGGGTCTTTTTGGGGGGGAGCGCACCGGAGCGCAGCTCCGGGAGTTCAGGAGCCAAGCCCCGCCCCCAGCCGGCGTCCCGGAGAGTCTTTCAGGCAGCCGAATGTCAGAGAGAGAGAAAGAGAGAGAGAAAGAGAGAAAGAGAGAGAGAAAGAGAAGAATGAGGGAAAGAGGAAAAAGAAAGAAGGAAAGGAGGGTATGAAAGAAATTCGGTGGCAATTCAGCCCCATTATATCCTATGGGCCATTGAAGTCAATGGTGAAAACATAGGGTATATTCTGGGGGCTGGAGGGGAGGGAATTTGAGGTAGAGGCTCCAAACTCACAGGATAGCTGATGGAGCCTCTCCCCAAGATACCCACCACGTTTCAAGAACATTGGACCAGGGGGTCCAATTCTATGGGCCCCCAAACATGTTGCCCCTATTCCCTCCATTGTTCTCTATGGTGGGAAAAAAAGTTAATTTTTTCCCACCATAGAGAACAATAGAGGGAATAGGGGCAACCTGTTTAGGGGCCCATAGAATCAGGCCCCCTGATCCAATGTTCTTGAAACTTGGTGGGTATCTTGGGGAGAGGCTCCATCAGCTACCCTGTGAGTTTGGAGCCTCTCCCTCAAACCCCCTCCCCTCCAGCCCCCAGAATATACCCTATGTTTTCACCATTGACTTCAATGGCCCATAGGATATAATGGGGCTGAATTGCCACCGAATTTCTTTCATTCCCTCCTTTCCTTCTTTCTTTTTCCTCTTTCCCTCATTCTTCTCTTTCTCTCTCTCTTTCTCTCTCTCTTTCTCTCTCTCTCTCTCTCTTTCTTTCTTTCTTTCTTTCTTTCTTTCTTTCTTTCTTTCTTTCTTTCTTTCTTTCTTTCTTTCTTTCTTTCTTTCTTTCTTTCTCTCTTTCTTTCTTTCTTTCTCTCTCTCTTTCTTTCTTTCTTTCTTTCTTTCTTTCTTTCTTTCTTTCTTTCTTTCTTTCTTTCTTTCCCACCTTCTTCTCTTCTCTTTTTTCCTCCTTTCCCTGTTTCCCTCCTTCTTCCCTCTCTTTCCCTCCTTCTTCCCTCTCTTTCTTTCCCTCCCCTTTCCTTCTCTTTCTTTCCCACTTTCCTGCCTTCTTTCCTTCTCTCTACTCTGTCTCTTTCCTTCCCTCTTTCCTCCTTCTGTGGCCCAACTCTCATGAGAAAGAGTTTAAACTTTAAACCCCTTCTCTCTTAGCTCCCACACCTAGACCAGCTGGGGAAGGGGAAGCTTTTGAAGATGCCTCCCCCCTTTTGCTTCCCCTTCTGACATCACTTCCGGTGATGTCAGGGGGCGTGGCATATGCTAATAGCCTAATAGCTCATTAGCATACCATATGCTAATGAGCTCCTGCAGCTGTTCTTCTACGAAAAGACCCCTGGTGCAACCTCTCAGCCAAGTGCTCTCAGTGGAATGTTCATGAACAGAGAGTACTTTGTTTTGGTCCCTGAAACCTCTTTGAGGCTTTGGAGGAAGAAAAACTACTGGTACCTAAAAGGAAAGGTTGTGGAAGTGCAGTTTCCCAAAGAATCACTGAATATGTCTCCAAGATCTGTTTTTCCTATTTCCTGATGGGATAATATAAGAGCCCTCCCCCCCACTTCAATAACAATGCAGAGGCCAAAGAAGACTAGCCCATTTCTTCTGGGTGATAAACACAATAAAGGCCCAGGCTGGATTCATAATTATACTCACCCTTTGCTTGGCCCAAGTCTTGAAAAAACTTTTATTTCCCACCAAATAGTATCAACAGACACAAACCCTAATCAGCTCTGCGATCTCATAAAAACAGGAATAAAGCAAGGATCCCATTTATCATCAGCATGTCTAGATTGCTCTATAAAGGATAAGACCTCTTTGTCTCCATTTCTTTTTCACAGCAAAACAACAAAGATATTTGTTTTCTCAAGGCCAAAATAATTGAGCTGCTCATTCCCCCTTCTCCTTCTTTGCTTTGTTTTAACCATTAAGCAAAGAGGACACACTCGGTAAACATGACACTAGCAGGGCCTTTAGGAAACTGCTGATCTGGGGCTTTTGAGGAGGGGGAAGGAGGAACGTTGGAGGGCAAAAGGCAAGGAAGGAGACAGGCTCTCCCTCTCCCCCTCTTTGGCTTGGTGTCCAGAATGAGCGAAGAAAGCATTGCACATTTTTTCAGAGCACTTCCTTACCTATCTGTGTTAAGGTTATGCTGACTGAGAAAAAGAGACCACAGGGGGGAAATCTGGATTCCTTCTTTGCAATTGTACACTGAAGCAGAGTTCACAACAGGGTGCCAGGGCGACAGCAAAGTGGTGCATAACATAAACTGCTTTATATTGGTCCAGACGGGCACCACAGAATCTGTAGAACTGGTGAGTGTGTTCTCCAGATCACATTGCAGAAGGCCAGTATTTCTATCAGGGTTGGTCACAGCATGATGCCTGCCAGTTGCTGAGGCCATATCACTCCAGTCTCTGTTCCGTCTACACTGGCTCTCAATTTGCTTCTGGACCCAATTCAAGATGCTAGATTTAACCTTTAAAGCCCTATATGGCTTGGGGCTGGTGTCCTTGAAGGGCTGCCTACTTCCTTATAAATCTATAAACCACCCCAGTCATCTTTAGTGGCCCTGCTTCATGTGCCCCCATCAACTGAGGGTAGACAGGTGTCAGAGTCTGGCAGGTGTCAGAAAGACCCACAAACTCAGGCCCAACAATGTTCCTTCCAAAGGATCAAGTTTTTTGAGTTCAGTAGAAGCAGGTCATCTGTGCGTACATTCTGTGTAAAGGCTAACCCAAAAGCCGGGAGAGGGGAAGATATACTGTGTTTGAAGTGGGGGGAGGGGCTGATGGTATTGACCCAATCAGAGGTGCAAGCCTTGACCACTGAAAGTAATGAGTACAGGTTCCCAGGGAGGCGAGAGCACAAAGCATCAAGGTCAGGCAGCAAGATAAGGCCAAGTGAGAAAAGCAAAACCAACATTCCAGGAGGAAAAGATGTTCATTCTGCAGACTCCCTCCCCTCCCCCCACATACAATGGCAGCGTAGCTGACAACAGGGGGAAACCCAAGAAAGGACCTTCTGGATTGTGGCACCAAAACTTTGGAACTTCCTCCCCAGGGAAATTCATCAGTCTCCCTCTCATATTGCCTTCCACAAGCAGGTGGAGACTTTTTTGTTTGGTTTAGTGTTCCCTTGCTAACGTACTCCTCCTCCACTTTTCTGTGCCTACATGTTTATGTGTTTTATGTAGTTGCTTTAAATATTGATTGATATTCTAAATGCATTTTTAACATTTGAAAAGTTTGCCACCCTGGCAACATGGAATTGGTTACAAGGCAGCACAGAAATGTTTTGAAATTACATATTTTTATAATAACATATATTTTGAAATAACATATCCAGGCATGCCAGGTCCCATCAGATCTGGGAAGCTAAGCAGGGTTGGCCCCGGTTGGTCCTTGGATGGGAGACCACGGAGGAAGTCCAGGATCACTACACAGGGGCAGTCAATGGCCAACCCACCTCTGTCTGTCTCTTGCCCTTACCTGTATGGCCCAGCCATCAGGTCTCGGAAGCAGCTAAGCAGGGTTGGCCCCGGTTGGTCCTTGGATGGGAGACCATGGAGGAAGTCCAGGATCACTACACAGAGGCAGTCAATGGCCAACCCACCTCTGTCTGTCTCTTGCCCTCACCTGTATGGCCCAGCCTAGCCCCATCTCATTAGATCTTGGAAGCAGCTAAGCAGGGTCGGCCCCAGTTGGTACTTGGATGGGAGATCACCAAGGAAGCCCAGGTGTCAGGTTCTCCAGAAAGGCAGTCAAACACCAGGCTTCATAAAGAAGATAGCATTTATTGAAAGCAGTTCTAAAAGATATGGTAACACTTCATTGTCAGTGATGACTAACTCTAAAAAGGCACCCACAGTTATACCAGCTCAAAATGCCCCCCCTTCTACCTACCAATAGATGCTGAGCCCCCGCGCGGGAAAAGGTGCGAAAGCAATAAAGCAGTAAATAACCCAAACGCCCTAGAGCTGTCCCAAACAGAGGAAAAAGAATCTGTGAGACCCAAGGACATTTGGTGATATAACAGATTGCCCAGGCAGTATAACTCTGAGTCTCCTAGGCAACCTGTCCACCTCCCTACATTCCAGAGCATGAAAAGTTGCAGACCATCCCTCCCTCCTACCCTTCCATCCATCTGATGTCAGGATTACCTGACACCAGGGCTGTTATGCAGAGACAGGCAATGGCCAACCACCTCTGAATGGCTCTTGCCTTGGAAACCCCAGGAGGCATCACCACAGTAAGTTGGGGTGTGACTTGATAGCACTTTCCACTACCAAAATGTTTGAGTCTTTCTCTTCCTACTAGTAGTGGGTTACCTACTGTTGTCAAGCTTGGGCCTCACTTGACAAATGTTTTCTCCTGCTTACACTCCATCTGTTGTATTATTCTCACATCCATATGTATTCTTTCATAGATCACATGTTTCATGCTCTATGTCTTGCTGTTTATCATCTTTGCTGCAAATTGAGGGGGGAGTGGATATCTATGGCTGTCTGCTTTGCTTGGTTAGTGCTAGCTTGAAACAGTTCTCATGCAGTGACATCCCAAGTGTGCTGGGAACACCTTTGGAAATATGTGATCTCATTGGTCTGTCTGACCTTGTGGTCTGAGGAGCTTCTAGATAATGTAACCGTTAGCTTGCAGGTGTTAGGGGCAGTCACATGGTGTCAGAATCCTGGTTAAATCAGTTCCCAACACCATTCTCTTCAAAGAAAGACATTGATAGATACCCGACTGGACACTACCTGTGTTAGAACTGAAGGTGAAGGCACAAAGATTGCAAATATACTGTGTTCAAGCAAAGGCACTAAAGATCAGGACCCAATCACCCTGCGGCATTTGCCTGCCAGAAATAACAGTTGACTACCCCCTACACTAAGAACGTACCTCTCTACAGAAATAAAGCAGAACAACAGATCTCTGCAACACAGTGTCTGCCACATCAAAACATTTAGGTAAGTGAAAGTATTTTGGTTTTCACACACCCCTCCTCCTTCCTCTATGGCAGGCAAACCATAAAAGTATAGTGAGCCTGACAAACGGGCAGGGCAGATGTTTGGTGAGGTGAATGGGAGCATTAACTGGTTGATGGGCATTTGGGGGATTTCCTACTTCCAATATATGGTCAGAACTGGTGTCTGAAAACCAGTTCCAACACAGAAGCTTTCTATGCTTGGAACCTCTTAATCTCTTAATAAACAAATCTTGCTGCTGCAAGAGTGTTTGTGGGAGTGATTGCCTCCAGGACTTGACAAGTTTGATGATAAGCACATTGGTTAGCAGAGGTCTCCTGCTTAATAAATCCTAGTGTAATATATCCTTATTTCTATTTTATATTCTTTGTTAGGTCAATAAAGGTATAGCTAACTCAGTATCTGTGCTTCTCTTTCTTTGTGGGAGGAGTATCAAGTCCAAGCCATGTCTGTGTCTACAAAGACCAGAAGATTTCTGGATTAGTAGCCAGGGTCCAGAACGTACTCACATAGGGATGCTTATATGTGTCAGCCTCTGCTATGAGTCTTTCTGGTTATGATGGCTAGAGGGGAGGTGTCCATTGGCTCTGTCTTAAGTGGTTCAGGAGTTGCTGTAAGATGTAAGTCCTATAGTGCTAATTAGAAACAGTGATCAAAGTGTTATGAAATTCATAATTTATGCCAATGAAAGATTGCTCAAACAAATACAACCACATTCCAAAAAAGAGAGGTGAATAGTGGAAAGGAAGCTGAGAGTATGCAGGCCAAATCCCTTCAGGATACCTGGGAATTACTGTGGTCCACAATAATGGAAGACTGGACAGCTACAGAAAGCGCCCATAAAATTACAGAGGATGCCAGCACAGTCAATGAGCAAAGTCAAGGGAAGAAGTGAATGATCCATTAAAAGGGGTGCATTAATGCATAGCTCTTGTCCAAATGAGGTGAGCAAGAAGGAGCACAGGCTCTGGCAGAGCAAATGCAATTGACTATAAGGCCAGTGAAATGAGAATGAGGGATTTTTTGCTGAAACATAAAGACAAATAACAAGGGTTTATTTGAAGATATTCAAAGCAGGGAAGCTGTGGTGTGCTTCGACAGAACAGTGGTGAAAGGATTGCTAAAGAAGACAGGGAGACTTGAGAGACATTAATTCTTGGCATTAATTTTCACTGTGGAAAATGTGAAGGAGTTATCTGTACCAGAACTGCTTTTCTCAGTAGGAATATTGGAAGCACTGAGCTAAATAAGGGAACATGACTAAGGGTTTGAGATAAATAAAGGCTCAAGGGTTGATAGACAAATTGATAAATAGCAAGCCACTGGGACCAGAAGGTTCTTCAAGGACTCAAACATGAAACTGCTAAACTCGTTTCTAAAACTGCCATGCCTTTTGGAGGGCCGGAAAGTAGCATAATGCTGGTTCTTTAAGAATTCAGAAAATATACAGGAAATAAAAGTCCAATTAGTCTAATGTCCTTTATGGGGAAATTGGTGGAATCTCATGCTGTGTATAGAAATATCAAACTTATCTTTATTGATCCATTTCCCCCCTGCCCTTTCTTAAAGAGGGTCAGGGCCACACACGGTTCCTCCCCGCTCTTGTTCTCACAAGAATCTTGTGAGGTTGGTTATGCTGAGCTGAGATGAACGGCCCGAGAGCTTCATGGCACAGTCGAGTTCTGAACATGGGTTTCCTTGACCCCAGTCCATCGTTCTGACTGCTACAGTCCTCCTGCAACAGTCCTGAAAATGATGCACAAGACCACCGTTCTTAGTGCTGTTGTTACCACCTTCCTTCCATATGTCTTTTAACATATCCTTCAAAATGTTAATGGGAGGTGCAATAAAGCAAGAGAAATGTCTTAGTCCTACGACACAGTGAGCCATGCCTCGTGATTCACTCATTTGCACCCACCCATGCACACACCCGTGAGCTGGCCTTGCATTTCCCGCAAGTTGGCTGCCAGAAAGTCAGCACTGGTCTAATGTGCTCAGAAGGAGCAGCTCAAACCTGCCACTGAATATATCCAAAGGTCCTTTCTTTGCCTGGGGTCCTGAATGCTGCTGCTCTTCTGTGCGAGTGGAATGCTTCTTTGCCAGTTAAACATATACATTATGTAGTCGTTTTCAGAAAACGTAGGGGGGTGGGACGGGGGAATGGTGGATGAATGAACATGAGAGGCCAAGGTGCCGAAATTGATGGTTGCTATGGATACAGGTCAGAAGCCTTTGTTCTTACAAGATGTTACATTTTAAGAGAGATTAGAGAAAAACTTGATTTAGAGACAGGTTATTTTATTATTTGATGCTTAGAAGAGCGTATTTTCTCTTTCTCTTCCAGAAGTTTGAAATGAATTGAAAGGAAGCTACAGAAGCGAGTGTGAGACTGAATTTTTGGTATCGAGGAAGTGGGCGATAAATGAACAGGTGGGTTTTCCCCCAGAGAGTTCCAACCAGGAGGCAGAAACAGGGTCATTGTGTCTGGTTCTTCCACGGAGCCCGTAGCCTGCGGAGCCACAACATCTCTTGGCATAGAGCAACTCCACACAAATAGTTCCATCCCTGTTCATTGGGGTACCCGTGTGTGTCTGTGAGAGTCCTAGTTGGCATTGCCTGTTTGAAGTCCATTCCCAAGTCTTTGACATGCCCAGACACTTTGATTCAGATCTGCTGTGACTTACACCCAGGTTCCAGATGAGTCCTGTCGGATGTGACTGGATTCATTCAAAAGCTGTTGTTAAATTCAATGGGGGACCAAAGATTAGAACTGATATATTCATTTTAGGTAAAGGTAAAGGTTTCCCTTGCTCAAAATCCAGTCAAATCCGACTCTAGGGATGCGATGTTCATCTCTGTTTCCAAGCTGAAGAGCCAGCGCTGTCCAAAAACCAATCTGTAGTCTTGTGGCTGGCATGACTAGACGCCGAGGCACACAGAAAACTGTTACCTTCCCACCGAAGTGGTACCTATTTATCTACTTGCAATTTCTTGCTTTCAAACTGCTGGGCTGGCAAGAACTGGGACCAGAGACAGGAGTTCACTCCGTCATGCGGCACTCGGGTCTCAAACTGCTGAAGTAAGAACATAAGAACATAAGAGAAGCCAGTGTTGAATCAGGCCAATGGCCCATCTAGTCCAACACTCTGTCACATAGTGGCCAAAATACCAGGTGCCCTCAGGAGGTCCAGCAGTGGGGCCAGGACACTAGAAGCCCTCCCACTGCTGCCCCCCCCCCCCAGCACCAAGAATACAGAGCATCACTTGCCCCAGCCTAAGAGTTCCTATCTATACTCTGTGGCTAATAGCCACTGATGGACTTCTGCTCCATATGCTTATTCTTGTAGCTGTCCAAGTTTGTAGCCTCTGCCACCTCCTGTGGCAGTGAATTCCATGTGTTAATCACTCTTTGGGTGAAGAAGTACTTCCTTTTATCTGTTCTAACCTAATCTATCTCAGCAATTTCATGGAGTGCCCATGAGTTCTTGTATTGTGAGAAAGGGAGAAAAGTACTTCTTTCTCAACCTGCTCTATCCCATGCATAATCTTATAAACCTTGATCATGTCACCCTTCAGCTGTCTTTTCGCCAAGCTAAAGACCCCCAAGCATTTTAACCTTTTTCATAGGGAAAGTGTTCCAACCCTTTTATCATTCTAGTTGCCTTTTTCTGTACTTTTCCCAATGCTATAATATCCTTTGTGAGGTGTGGTGACCAGAACTGTACACAGTACTCCAAATGTGGTTGCACCATTGATTTATACAGGGGCATGATGATACTGGCTGTTTTGTTTTCAGTTCCCTTCCTAATAATCCCCAGCATTAGTGTTGGCCTTTTTTTATTGCAGTTGCACACTGTCTTGACATTTTCATTGAGTTATCTACTACAACTCCAAGATCTCTCTCTTGGTCAGTCTCTGCCAGTTCAGACCCCATCAACATGTAGTTTATAGTTAGGATTTTTGGCTCCAATGTGCATCACTTTGCACTTGGCCACACTGAACCCCATTTGCCATGTTGATGCCCACTTGCCCATCCTTGACAGATTCCTTTGGAGTACTTTACAATCCTCCCTGGTTTTCACCACCCTGAACAACTTTGTGTCAACTGCAAATTTAGCCACTTCACCGCTTACTCCCAATTCCAACTCATTAATAAACAAGTTAAAAAGCATCGGACTGAGTACTGATCCCTGTGGTACCCCACTGCTTACCACCCTCCACTTAGAAAATTTCCTATTTATACTCACTCTCTGTTTCCTATTAATTAGCCAGGTTTTGGTCCACAAGAGGACTTGTCCTTTTATCCCGTGACTACTGAGCTTACTTAGGAGTCTTTTATGAGGAACTTTATCAAAAGCTTTCCGGAAATCAAGGTAAATAATATCTATTGGGTTCCCCTTGTCCACATGTTTGTTCACTCCCGCAAAGAACACTAACAGGTTAGTGAGACAATACCTTCCTTTACAGAACCCATGCTGAGTCTGCCTCAATAGTGGCTGAGTCCAGACTGGCAATTTGCCCTGGGAAGGGAGCCGGGCCGACAACGAACCAATACTGGAGTAAATGGAACGTTCACACAGGCACATCTGCCTGGTGTCCCCCACCCGTAGCCTCCCGGTGCTATCGTGCTTCACTGCCGGTTTAAAAAAACACCTGATAAAAGTCGTCGCAAATCCGAAAGCCCGCATTCATCGCACGTTTCTCCGCTTCCGGGTAGTCTGAACGTGCAGGCAAAAAGCTGGGTGGAAGCCGCATTCGTTCTGTGTTCCGGTGGTGGCGCACCCCGCGTGGATGCACATGGGCACCAATCCGCGAAGTGCGCTCATGCGCACAAGCGCACAAGCACACAAGACAAGCCCAGTGGCCATAAAAACCCGGGCCCAGGAGCACCCAGGCAACAGGCAGTATGAGTGGCGTCAGAGGAGTATCATGGAGGAGGGCAGAGACTCTGGACCTGCTGGCAGTGTGGGGTGACCCCACGGTGCAGGAGGCCCTGGGAGAGAGCCACAGGAACAGGGAGGTCTTTGAGGAAGTGGCACAGCAGCAGCTTCCGGTCTGGGATACATGGCGTCCTGACGTGTTCTGGCTTTGCTCCCAGAGCATACGGAGGGTTTTATGACAGGGTGGGCTATACAGCCTGCCGCAGATCTCCCCAGGCAGGGGGGTGACTAGCAATGAGCATTGGCCCGAATGGGAGTTGAGATCGGCTGATAGCGGGGCTTTAAAGAGCGCCGCGACCAGCCTTGATCCCCTCCCCCCAAGAGGGCACTTTGGAATTTCTCTAAAAGACCCCACCGAGTTGGATTCTCAACATAGGAACGCATGACCCAGACCTCCAAGACATTCTACGGAAACTGATACCAAGGAAACACTGCTATAACAAGACACGGACTTTGAAGGTAACTTTTCAAAAATTGCTAACCGGAAACATGCTGATCCTGAGAATAAACAACATCCAATGTAGCGCATGATTGTGCTGTATTCTGTGTACTAACAACGACTCCGGAAAACGTGGTTAAACAGCAAAAAAAGCCCAAAAAGCCGGTTTGTTGATCATTCCTGCGGTTGGGATATTGACTTTAAAATAGAAACTAACACCAAGTCCCGTGAGAATCAGTGTGGAAAATTACTCAAGCTGCGACAGAAATCACCAGAACAGGAAGTGACCTCAGACCAGACAAGTAGCATTTCCTAGAGACGACCAAGGAGGCCGGAAGAAGGGAGGAAACCAGAAGTCAAGGGGGACGATTAAGATTGCCGGACAGGAAGTAAACAACAGGAAGAGCTATTTACCATAGAGAAATTACGCCAGCCAGTTTGAGAAGGCCGAAACGGTTTATTCGGATTTTAGCCAAAAGACTTAACAGAAAAAAGTGAAAATAGAGCAGTTTAACTGGGCACAAGAAGAGCTTTAATTTGATGTAAGTTTTGTGATAATTGTAAACAACGGCTTACGATCTTCGGCAACGACAGAGGGCGAACTCTTGGTCCTCCCCGAAAATGGATGCTAAAGAGGAGAAGAAATTACAGGGCATGATGGAAGCCATGGAAAAACGGGTGATGGATGCTATACAAAAAATGGAAAAAACTCTAGGAAAAGTGGCTGATGAAGTAACTGACCTGAAAAAAGACATGGCTGCGATTACAAAAGAAATACAGACGTTGAACAAAAGAACAGACGAGGTGGAGGAGAGAGTGAAAGGAGTGGAAACTGGTGTATCTGAGGTTGCTAAAGAAGCATCAAAAGCCAATGTAATGGTGGAGTACAACGGAATGCTTAACCATCTGAGATTTAGGGGAATCCCTGAAGATAAAAATGAGAATATCCACTCAGTCATGTTGGATGCTGTTGCAGATTTTTTAAAACTAGAAGAGGAGAGGGTGGCGGCACATATAGATTTGGTATACAGAGTCAACTCTGCGATTGCACAAAAGAAAAAATTACCCAGAGATGTGATTGTCCAGTTTATATCCAAAAGATTGAAAGAAGACTTGTTTAAGCAACAATTTCAGGAAGATTTTACAATTGACAACAAGAAAATTATGATACTAAAGGAACTACCCAGATCAATTCTTCAGGACAGACAACTTTTTAAAGACCTGACCGACAAACTGAAAACAGAGGGCATTAGATACAGATGGGAAATTCCAAAAGGTGTCAGCTTTACATTTAAACAGAAGAGAGTCACCATCAAGTCAGTAGAGCAAATGACCAAGTTCATTAAAGACAATTTTAAAGACTCTGATAAATAAATACAAAGCCAACATGGAGTGTCAAATTATTTCTTGGAATGTTAATGGACTTAATTCACCCCAAAAAAGAAAAAATATTAGGCTATGGTTGGAAAAACAAAAATGTGATATTGTTTGTTTACAAGAAACACATATTAAAAAGACTGATGTTAAATTTCTGATTCAAAGTAGACTAGGAGAGGAATTTTACTCCCTCTCCTCACAAAAGAAAAAAGGAGTTGTTACATATGTAAAAAAAGAATTGGAGCCAAAGGAAATTTTTAAAGACAAAGAAGGAAGATTCTTGGCAGTGGAAGTTATGCTTCAGAATAAAAAGACCCTAATTGTAAATCTCTATGCCCCGAATGGAGCCAAGGAAAAATTCTTTCAAGATTTGTGGGAACAATTACAACAGTTAACCTATGAGCAAATGATACTGATGGGTGACTTTAATGGTACTGTTAACAATGCTATTGACAGAAAATCAAAAAAAGGAAATGAAGGTATAGGTAAACTTCCGAAAGTATTTTTTCAAATGGCAAAACATGAGCACCTGGAAGATGCATGGAGAACTAAAAATCCTAAAGACAAAGACTATTCTTTTTACTCATCAAGACATGAGTCTTTCTCAAGAATAGACATGATGTGGATGACCGAGAACTTGATCTTGCAAACACGTAAAATTGAAATATTACCTAGAATTCTTTCTGACCACAGCCCAGTAAAGTGGTCAACATATGTTAAAAGAAAGAAATTTCGATGGAGACTCAATGAGGATTTACTGGACAAACAAAATATTGTGGACAAAATAAGGACAGAAACCAAAACGTATTTTCAACTAAACTTAAATAAAGATGTACAGACGCAAACGGTATGGGAGGCATATAAAGCTGTGATGAGAGGACATCTAATTGCAATTAACAAGAATGAAAGAAAACAACAATTCAAAATAGATAAAGAAATTATGGAAAATATCCAAAAGAAAGAAGCAGAACTCAAGAAGAGACCTGGCAAAAAGAAAATTTTGAGAGAACTGAAGATCCTAAGGGAACAATACGATGCGAGGTTAAATAAAGAAGTATATTGGAATTTGAAAAAATTGCAACAGAAGTCCTTTGAAGGAGCGAATAAACCTGGGAAATATTTGGCATGGCAATTGAAGAAAAGAAGAGAGAACAAAACAATAATTAAACTGAAAGATGGGAATAGAGAAATTATAGACCCAGGAGGGATCCGGAGATAATTTTATAAATACTATGCTACTCTTTTTCAAGCAAAACAAATGGATTAAAAAAAAATTCAAGACTATTTATCAAAAGTGAATTCGACACAACCAAGCTCAGAAATAAAAGCAATGTTAAACGCTGTGATAACTAAAGAAGAAATCAGCAAAGCAATAGGAGAAGCAAAGATCTCCAAAGTTCCAGGACCAGACGGTTTTTCAGCCAAATTCTACAAGAAACTTCAAGAAGACCTGGTACCGGTTCTAGAGATTCTTTTAAATGAAATTAGACAAAGCGGGAAGATTCCAGATTCCTGGAATGAAGCTGCAATCACCTTAATACCGAAAGAAACTCAAGATTTAACTAATGTTAAAAATTATTGACCAATTTCACTTCTGAACAATGATTACAAAATTTATGCAAAAATTTTAGCAGAACGCCTTAAAAGGTATTTGAAAGACACTATTGCCGAAGATCAGGCTGGGTTTTTGCCAGGTAGGCAAATAAAGGACAACATGGGGGTTGTTTTAGACGCAACAGAGTACTATGATAAGCACCCGGAAAAAGAGGTTGGCTTTTTATTTTTAGACGCGGAGAAGGCATTTGATAACTTGAATTGGGAATTTATGTTCAAAGTGATTGAAAAATTGCAGATGGGCGCAGAATTTACAAGAATGATTAAATCAATATACAAAGAACAAAAGGCTACGGTGATTGTAAATGCAGAATCAACAGAAGCGTTCCGGGTTAGAAAAGGGACTAGACAGGGCTGTCCCCTATCGCCATTGTTATTCATCTGGATCTTGGAGATTCTGCTGCAAATGATTAGAGATGATGATAATATAAAAGGTTTGAGTATTAGAGGTTTTTCATACAAATTAAGAGCATTTGCTGATGATATTATGTTTATTGTTGAAGATCCTGTTAATAACATGCCTTTGATATTTGAAAAAGTAAAAGAGTTTGGTGATCTCGCAGGGTTCTACATAAATAAAAATAAATCGAAAATATTGTGTAAAAACATGAATGTTACAAAGCAACAAATTTTACAAAATCTGACAGAATGTGAAGTGGTTAAAAAGGTTAAATATCTGGGAGTTGACATTACAATGAAAAATATTGATTTGTTTAAGAATGATTATGAAAAATTGTGGGTTTTGATAAAGCGTGATTTAGAAAAGTGGGAAAAACTTAGGTTATCTCTTCTTGGAAGAATTGCCGTTGTCAAAACGAATGTACTGCCCAGGTTGATGTTTTTGTTTCAGACAATACCAATTGTAAAAGATGTGAAAGTTTTGGTGAAATGGCAAAGAGAAATCTTTAAATTTATCTGGGCAGGAAAGAAGCCAAGAATTAAAATGAAATTAATGTATGATATTAAAGACAGCGGTGGCTTCCAAGTCCCGAATTTGTGTTTGTATCATGAAGCAGTATGTATGTCTTGGTTAACTGACTGGGTTAATTTGGAAAACAGAAAACTTTTGGCCCTTGAGGGTCACGATTGCAGATTTGGCTGGCATGCCTATCTTTGGTATAGGAAAAATAAAGTAGACTCAATGTTTAAGCATCATTATGTAAGGAGAACATTGTTTGATGCATGGACCAGATACAAGAACACAGTTCCTGATGAGAGGCCTTTGTGGATTGTTCCTGCTGCAGTTATTCATCCCTTTTCAGAATATAAAGGTAATGATTGGTTGAAATACCAAGAGTTGCTTCAAAAGGAAGGGAAAAAATATGTTTTAAAACCAAATAATGAATTAGAATTTGAGTATGGATGGTTACAATATTGTCAAATACAGGATATTTACAAAAAAGACTGTAAAGAGGTTGGTTTTAGAGCTAAGAACGATGAGTTTGAAGATATATGGTTGAAAAAAGAGCGAAAAATGATATCAAAGATTTATAAAACCTTGTTGACTGTATATACTTTGGATGAAACTGTTAAATGATAAAATGGGCCATAAATATGAACAAAGAAATTTCTATGGATGCATGGGAATTTTTGTGGAAAAAAGCTTTTAAAATGTCAATCTGTGTCAATGTAAAAGAAAATTGTTATAAGATGATGTACAGGTGGTATATGACACCAAAAAAGATTGCTAACATTAGTATGGATAAGAACTTGAGTAATAAGTGTTGGAAATGTAAAAAAATAGAGGGTTCTTTTTACCATATGTGGTGGTCATGCGATAAAGCAAAGGTATACTAGTCAAATGTACATTGTGAGATGCAGAAAATATTAAAAATTCGTATTAGGAAAAGTCCGGAACTTCTTCTCTTAGGTTTGACAATGGAAAAAATTCCACAAGAAAAAAGGACACTATTATAGTATATGATTACATCGGCGAGAATGGCTTTTGCTCAACAATGGAAAGCGGAGAAGGTGCCAGATATACATGACTGGTTAAGAAAACTGCTGTTTTTAGCCGAAATGGACAAAATGACGAAGAAACTAAATGGACAAATGGCAGAACAATATTTAAAAGACTGGGAAGGCCTGAAATTGTATATGGAAACTGAATATAGAATGAAAGGGAAAATGTACAATCTTGATTTGTATTGAAACTGAATGAGAAATGAAATGAACATTTGATTGTACTGTACCTTTATTGGAAATTATGTTTGTAAAAGTCAGGCTTTTATGTATTTGAAATTGGGTTACCTGGTTTGTCGATTGTTACAAGTCTAAACTTGATTACCTTTTAACTTTTTCTTTTTTGTTATTAGCAGTGTTGGAAGCCTATTAGAGGGGGTGGGAGGATGGGATGAAAATCTTTTTAAATTGTATTGGTAATGATGTTTAACAATGTTGAATGCATCCCAATAAAAATTTTGTTTCAAAAAAAAAAAAGGAAGTGGCATAGCAGATGGTGGCCCTGGGCCACAACCGCACAGTGGATGAGTGCCGCTCAAAAACAAAGGCCATGCGCCTCATGTACCGGCACACAGTCGAGCAGAACAGTGTCTCTGGGAATCAGCGGATGACCTGTCCATACTACAAGATCCTGGACAGGATTCTCCAAGGGGATGGCACCGCCCGCAGTCGGAGAGTCCGCAATAGCCTCCCCCTGCAGACCTGCCCATCCAGCAGTCGCTCACAGGACAGCGGACTGAGCCAGCCAGCAGCAGGGCCAGACGAGGGGTTCCACCTCACCCTGGAGCCAGAGGAGGAGGAGGAGCAAGCCCCTGAAGTGCTGGTGCCAGGTAAGTGTGAAGTGTCCAGCACAGGCCTCTGCCCTGGCTGGAGCTCAGATACCCACATGCCAGGATGCTACTGCAACATTCAGACGCTGGTGGTGGGGGCGGAGTCCATGACATGGCGAGGAACCCTGGCCCAGGCATGTCTCCCATCACACAGGTCCTGCCACCCAACCACATGGTGAATGTGTGGGTGTGGCAGGTCAGGTTAGGTCTGCACTGTGAGGTCCCCAGACCACTGGAACCCTGCGTGTCATCACGCGCATCCCCATGGAACTGCCAATGTGCCCCTGGCCCAGTAACAAGTCCCAGCGCAGGTGGGTGTGGCAAAGGGTGGGAAGTGTCAGAGGTCCCCCGCCCCCCCCCGAGCCAGAAGCACTCCCTAGTGGCTCACAGCGGCATAGGCGACATCACACGGATTGGTGTCCTGCCGCAGGAATCAGAGCCCCAAGCCACAGTACCTGTGTGGCAGCCTGAGTGATGACGCATACCTGCACTGGCAGTAGTACAGAAAGATGAAGGTCGGCCCTGGGGACCCCGTGGTCTGCGGAGGGCATCGCTCACAGGGTGCTGACAAGTCTGGGGAAGGGAAAGGAGTCAACCAGCTGGGCGGAGAGGCCAAGCAAGGGGTGGGGTTGAAGCCCACAGTCATCCTCCCCTGGCCACTCGACCCTCCACTGCTGGCGAAGAGGGTTTGTGGAGGCCAGCACCCCTTAGGCCCGGTGGCCGAACTCACCGAGTATGGGCCACGCCCCCATGCAGGCAGATGGAAGGAGTGGCCACACAGGCGACGGCGTCCATGCCTGGCCATATCACATGCCCCCCCCCGGAAAGCAGCTGCAGCCTGCCCCATTCTTCCCCACGTAGACACCCTCGAGCCGGCACAAGAGGACCTGGAGGATCCTGAGGACGAGACCGTTGTGGAGGAGGAGCTGCAGCCGGGTAAGGAGACGGGCCCTGCCCAAGCCAGGAGTTGCCAGATTGGCCATTGGGTAACCATGGCCACCACGGTACACGCTGGCTGCCGGCCCTCGGGGAGTCAGCCCAGTGGTGGAGGCCACGGAGGACCCCTGCACATGGTCCAGAGCTGAGACATGAGTGTGGCGGGGACGGCCGGAGCCCCAGGAAAGGGCCTCCCTGCGCCCGTGGGACTGACCAGTTGCTCCCCCCACCCCAACACTACCATAGGCCCTTCAGGAGCTGGCAGTCTGGAGAGGGACCAGACCCCCCGATGCGGGAGCCAGGACGCAGCAGGTGAGTGGCCATGCTGGGCTCCTGCACAAGGGAAGGCATGGGGCAGATGGTGATGCATTGCATCACAACTAGGGGTGGCCCCTGTGAATGGCTGTATTCCGGAGCTGCAGCTCCCTGTGGAGGGCTACCATTCCCACAGGTCGGTGGGCCACAGGGACAGCACCCCCTGGGGCACAGTGAGCCAGAACCACAGCCATGATGACTGGGGTTCCTGTCCCCCTCTCCGCAGATGTGCCACCAGGGGCCCCCCTTGCCCAACTGTCCCCCAACACTAGGATGGCGGTCACCCAGGCACGAAGGCAGCGGGTGTCAGCCCTACAGAGAGTGGGCGAGCGGCTCCTGGAACAGGCTGACTGGCACCACAAGGCCCTGGAAGAACAAAGTGTCTGGGAGCACCAGGACTTCCTGGAAGAAATGCGCTGCCTAAGGGAGGAGGAGCATGAAACGAATCGGTCCACGCGTGAGCTCCTGCAGGCAATGCTGGACACTCTCACTCACATAGCCACATCCGTGGCTGAGCCACGTGGCGTGGGCCCCGCCCCAGAATGTGGCTGCAGCATGGCGGGCCGAGGTCGGCAGAGGGGGGTCGCCAGGGCTGTCACTCGTGGCCGTGGCCGTGCCCTCAGGGGAAGGACAGCACACTGGAGCGGAAGGCCCCAGGCCCAGACAAGGGCCCCCTACTCACCACCCAGCTGAGCCCCGTGGATGAACCTTGGCTGGTATCTGGAGTGGCAGTGGCAGATCAGAAGCCCACCATGCACCTCCGAAGGAAGGGCGGCAGAGACAGGTGGTGGGAACACGAAAAAACATTTATTGGAGCAGTCAACTGTGGTGTGGGGTAAACCGGTTAATAAACATTAGCGACTGTATGTGGCCCGTCATGTCAGCCTCATTCCTGCGGGGAACGGTGAAGGGGTAGGTGCGGCGAGGCTAGGCATGCCCATCTGGACCATCAGGAGGCCCAGTCATCCCTCGTGGCTGCTGTCAGTGGGCAGGGCCTCTGTGTCCGTGCCCTCTGTCCTCGGCTGATGGCCCTGAGCAGCGAGGAGCGTCTGGAGATCCCTCCGCATGCGCCGCATGCCTTGTTGAATGTGGAGGAGGTGCACCATGCGCTCAACTGTGGGGGAAGCTGAACATGGGCCAGGTCAGCCACCCCATTGTGACACGTGCACCCCCGCCAGACAGCACAGTGTGATGGCGGCAGGGACCCCTGGGGTCTGGCATGGCCCCCCCGAGCCCGCCGTCGTTGGCCACCGTGGCCAGGCCCCTCATGGAGGGGTCCGGACATGCCGCCATGGCATACTCACATCGCCATTCTGTCTGTTCGGCAAGGGCCGTCAGACGTGCTGCCAGCGTAGCCAGGGTCGGTGCGTCGGTGGCCACCTCCATGTCCTGGACGCCAGCAGGACCTGGTTCCTGACCCCCTGAAAGGACATGGGTGGGCCTGTGTCAGTACCGGCAAGCTGCCAGAGCACCCTCATGGCCCGTCAACAGGGGGACCTACCAGTATCAGAGGCGGTCCGGGAGTCGAGTGTCACAGGTGCCTCGGGCGTCCGGACCTCCCCTTCCCCACAGCGGCTGTCTCTGGAAAAAAGACCCCCAGACATCATGTAGGTTACCCAGACAACCACACACACGCGCCCTGCAGGGTCAGGACCCCCCCCAGCTCTGGTTTTGCAACCAGCATCCGCATGTGTCAGGCCCCAGGCATGTCACCAGGCCAGCGGCCTGTGTGGGTGGTGGCCCTGGCCACCTTCCCAGTTGGCGGCCACGAAAGGGTGCCTGACATTGCCAACCAGCACAGCCACAGCCCCCCTCCCCACGTTCCAGGCCGGGCCACCCTGACACCACGGGGAGGTCTCCACGTTGCAGGGGCCCGACCCCCTGTTCATGGCTGCCCACTCCCCGGGCCATGCGAGTATGGGCTCCTGGAGGGCCAGCCGCTGCATGAGACTCACCGGCGTCACTGGCCTCTGGAGTGGTGTGGAGGACGACAACGGCCCCCTCCTCCGCTGCAGGTCCCCTTGGCTCTATGGGGGGGCAAGGGGAGTGGTTAGTCCTGTTCCGTAGCCAGCCCAGGCACCTGGCAGCACCTGGTACCCGCGTGCAACACACACAAGCCCCTGGGGGCCGCCCTTGGCCCTGCCACCCCACCGTGGGCATGCACTTGGCCCTGGCGGCCCATAGAGGGCCTGCTGGGGTGGCCTGGCCTCGATCTCACCACCACAAGCCCCATGGGGCCCCGGCCGCAGTGCCCAGGGCCCCTGCAGCTGCCGGCCCCCATGGTGCCCCAAAAGCTGACGCCACCTACCTGGCCGCGCTTCCACTGGCGCACCTGCGGCCTCATCCTCAGAGGAGGTCCGGGAGGCGGCCAGAGGTTCCCCAGCTGGTCTCCGGCGTCTACGGCGACGGGGACGGAGCCCTGCGGGGTAAAGGTATTCCTGGATCACTGAGCACTTGCATGTGCCGCCCAGGAACACATGTCCACATGTCCCTCCCCTGACTGCTGTCTCCCAGGCATGCCACTGGTGGCCACCTGGGCACCCTCCCCCCAGCTACTCACCCCCCAGGGCCGCAAGCACCCACGGCCATCCCCACAGGGGTTCCAGCAATGCCACCAGCTCACCAGGGACACGTCGCTGCCTCCACAATGGCCGGCCTCCTTGCTCCCAGAGGGCCCGCAGGAGATTGAAACGGGGGGGGGCCGCTCTCCACGGGGGGATTGCCGTCCCAGTCCTCCAGGGCCTCGAAGAACTCTGCCTTCTCCCGTTTAAATTTGGCCCTGCATTGGATGGCCGAGCGGGGGTAGCCTGCCTGGGTCAGCACCTCAGCCACCCTGCCAAAGAGGCCCAGGGTCTGCAGATGGGTGCTGGCCATGACCCTCCTGCCGGCCTCGATGTCATGCAGGGCCCTGAGGAGCAGCTCCACCTCCTCGTCCATCCAGTACACGCCCAGCCGTGGGGGCTCCATGTCCTGGGGCAGCATTTGGAGGGAGAGGCCTGGGGAAGACAGCTTGCCCAGCGACGTCGCCTGGCACGGAGAGTCGTTTGGGCAGGGACACGTTTGGGCGGGGGCGCCGCTATGCGCACGCCCAAGGATTCCCGCCTCTGAGGGCACAGTGGGCGCTCTTTCGTCCTTTCCCTTCTTCCTTCCCCCCAGCACAGCAAGCGAACCGGGCCACAACAGCAAGGCTCTGGGGATGGAATGGACAGAACGGCTGCGCGTGACAGAGCGTGGAGAGGCGTTTGGGCGGGGACGCGTTCATCTGCGCACGCTCCCATGTGCATGCCCAGGTTCCCCAGGGATGGTTCGCCAGCAGGACGATTGTTCATGGCCCACCCCCAACCTTGGGTCTCCCTCAGTCAACGTACTCCTGCATCATGTAGTTTGGCCCTGAGCCCTCTATATCATCCTGCCATCTGGGAAGCGGAATGGAAGCACTAGCCAGGAGTGGCTGGGTCCTGGACAGCATGGCAGACTGGGTCACTGTCTCTCTCTCCAGGACTGCCTTGCCGGCCTCTGGAGACCTCCCTCCTGGGCTTCCAGTGCCCAGTCTGAGCTGGAGCCACAGAGAGAGGGGTTCTGCTTGGAGCCAGTGCCTGTCTTGGCACTGTGCTTGATGGACTGGGGCCACACTCCCCCCGCCCCGCACATGGGTCAGCCAGTTGCGTGCTGGCCTCCTCCCCAACGCCACATTCCAGCAGGACACCAGTTGGGCAGTTGCCACCATGGTCCCCCAGGGGTCTGGCACGGCATGTCTTCTCTCCTGCTGAGGGGGGGGCCTTGCCTGTGATGGATGTCTGGGTGTGTTTGCCTCAAGACATCATGGTGACCCATGTTGACTGTCCCCAACGGGGAGGCCTGGAGCCAGCCTGCCCCACCTCCCACAGGCTGGTACTCCAAGGGGGGTCTCCCATCCAGGTGCTACCTGCGCCACCTCCACTGTACAGGGCTTGGTCAGTTTCCCAGGCAGGGAGGCATAGCCAGCTGGGAAGGACCCTGGAGCTGGGGTGTGGCCCATGGGCACCCAGGGCCAGCTCCCACTTCCCAGCCTTCGCCATCAGGGAGTGCCCGTCCTATCCTCTGTCACTCAGCCTGTCACACTCCCAGGTCTTGGTGGCAGCCTCTGGCCGGGCTGGGGCCTGGGATGTACACCACTGGGTCAGAATGTACCCTGGGGAGCTGCCCTTGGCCACAGTACTCTGGAGATCGTCTGTCGCCCCAGCGTGTCACCATACCTAGCTCAGGGCTGGGCGGCCTTCTGCTGACACTGCTGGCTGTCCCCCCATCACCCGGGGGGGCTTCCCCTCCCCCACCCACTGGGCGTGGATGCTGAGTCGCACCCAACCAGCCACCCATGGGCACTACCCCCAATTGGGGCTGCCTAGCGAGGCAGTGGGGATCCCATTGGTGGGGCCAACCACAGCTGGCCCTCCCTGGTGGACCCTCGGCGCACCCAGCCACGGCCCTGGTGGCCGCCTGGGGAATGAGGGATGCACACACAAACAGCCACAGTGGTTCATCATCTTTATTGGAGCCATCGCATTGATGGGTGCTTGGCCACTGGGCAGCGGTTGGGATTCTTTGGCAGTTGCCAGGGGGTCCACTGTCCCATGTGCGAGCCGCCACGCGCGACCGATGCCGACGTGTGCTCATTGTCGTTGCTGCCTCATCAGCCATGTGGCTAATGCCTCCCTCACTGCGCTTCCCTCTGCCCGATTCACGACATCCACCCTCCATAGGGGGGCCCTCGCCCCTGGGGCCTGGGCCAGCTCCTCATCTGCCTCACGCCTGATAATGGCATGGCCCCGCTCTTCACAGATGTTGTGGAGAGTCACGCAGGCTGTCACCACCGGATTGTAATTTGCCTCCTGGACATCCAGTTTCAGTGCCAGGTGACGCCAGCGTGCCTTTAGGCGGCCGAAGGCATGCTCCATGACGTTCCTGCCACGGCCATGTGCCCTATTAAACATGGCCTGCCGGTGGTTCAAGGCACCCTTGTACGGGGTTATCAGCCATCTCCTGGAGGGGTATGCGGCATCACCAAGGATGGGGGGGGGACCAGAACGCCCTCTATGAGGTGTGACTGGTGGAACACATGGGCATCGTGACTGTGGCCAGCGTGGCCCACACAGATGTCAGTGAACCTGCCCCGGTGGTCGACGGTCCCTTGGAGGACGACAGAGTAGAAGTGCTTCTGGTTAAAGAAGTCATGTGGGAGGTCGGGTGGTGGCTTGACAGGGATGTGGCAGCCATCCACGGCGCCAACGCACTGGGGGAAGCCCAGTGCAGTGAACCCATCCATGATCTGTGGGGCACAGAGGCTTCAGGTTAGGACAGCAGGTCTCGGCCCGGCAACCACCCAGGACCCAGCTTCCCTCCCTGCTTCACTGACACAGTTATGGCACACGGGCACATTGTGCCTGCTGGGGTGCAGTGTGTAGCAAGACAGGGCGTGGCCGATGGGGGCTGCAGAGCCGTTGTCCCTTCATCCGGGTCACAGACCTGGGTCTGGCTCCCCTTCCCTTTGGCCCCCTCGTTTCAGCTGTGTCCATCTGACCCTGTTACCGCGTCCTGTTGCGGAGGACCCCAGCCCTCTCCTGGCTCCACACCCTTTCTCTGCCTCACTGCCCCGTGGAGGTGTGCCCATTTTTCCAATCTTTGCCCTGGGGGGCTATGGCCTGGGAACTATGGTAGTTTCCCTTGGTTGTGGCTACCCCCTCCTCGCAATGTTGGGGCCCGCCTGCCATGCCTGTCTGCAGACTCTGTGGCCTCTGCAGGGCTGACAGTCCAGCGGGGGGGGCAGGAATTGCTAGGGGGACTGTGGACACCCACAGCTGGGGTGGACTCACCGTTCCTGGTGGGCCAAGGCAGACCATCCTGCTCAACAACTCCTTGTCCATGGCCACGCACACCTCCACGACGATTCCTGCGACAGTGGACTTGCCGACCCCAAACTGTTGGCTGACCTCCCGTTAGCAGTTTGTGCCTGACAGCCACCACAGGGTTATGGCGACGCGCTCCTCTGCGGAAATGGCACGCCTCATTGGTGTGTCTGTGTGCGCAATGTGACAGTGGAGGCTGTCCACTAGCCAGCGGAACGTTGCCTTTGTCACCCTAAAGTTTTTCAGCCACTGCTCGTCTTCTCACACTACACAGACGAACGTCTCCCACCAGTTGGTGGGGCGTGGGTACACCCACCAGCGACGGGATGCACCCTCTTCAGCCAGCCTGAGAAACCCGGCCCTGACACGGGCCTCTATGCGCCAGTGCTGTCTGATTCTGGCTGCTCTGTGGGCCCTGTACGCTGCAGGATTAGTGCCCTCCGAGCATGGATGCTGCGCACCCTGGCTTGGTGGCACTGCAGCAACGTGATGCAGGCCCTGAGGCCCAGGAGTAGGAGCGTACCAGCTGTGTCCATGCTGCCTGCCCTCCTCGTCTTGCTGTGCTACAGGGTGGATGCTGGTGATTGCCTTAACAAGGGCCGTGGGTGGGGCCCGTTTCCGGCGGGATTCGCCTCATGGCCGCTTGTGCGCATGTGCGCATGGGTGCGCATGCATGCCTTGACAACTCAGGTGATTAGCACGGTATTCCGCGCCCCCCACCTGAACGCTCCCTCACGCCTCCATCCCGTATCTTCCGGCAGCAGCCCCCGTTGTGTGAACGGGAAAACCCGGTATGGTTTAATCCGGGGTTTTTTTGCGGCGACTGGCTACCGGGGCAAACTGCCAGTCTGTCCTCGGCCAGTTTTTTTTTTAAAAAAAATCTTTTCTATAACACACAAAAAGAACAAACATACATAAAATAGATAAGAGTAACTTTTGATGCCATTAATATGTCACTTTAGGCTTAAACCTTACAAAAGAAACAATTTTTTATAAATTCTTTTACAACCATTTGTAAAAAAAATCAATGCTGTTGTAGTCTATACCATCTTCCATACATGCTTATTAACCTTGTCTTGTCTTGTTAAGAATATAGTTCTCGTACCATTTATAAAACCTTGCCCAAGTCTTTCCAAAAGTCTTTTCTGTGTGGTCCTTCAAAAACAAAGTGAGTTTGTCCATTTCTGCTGCTTCCAATATTTTATTAATAAACTCTTCTTTGCTTGGCATATCCTGGCTCCTCCAGTGTTTACCATATAATATTCTGGCAGAAGTAGTTATATACAACATAAGATAAGAATCTTCTCTTTTACAATTATCAGGTAAAATATTCAACAGTAATATTTCCGGGGTAAAAGGTATATGGCATTTCAATGTATTCTGCAATACTTCATGTATCCATGGCCAATATTTCTTAGCTCTCTGTCAGAATCGGGCTCTGTTGATTGTCATGGTGACACAAGTTTTCGTTTATTTCCTTTGCAGTTTCCTTTCCCTTCCAAGCCATCATGACCATTTGGTCTCATCCCTTTCTAGCCCTCTCTGCTATAAAATTCTGAGGGATGGGAGGAGCAGGTGTGAATGCTAAAATAGGGGTAGGTTAGCCTCGCTTGCAACAACTTTATCTTCTTCCTCCTTTTGTCTCTCAGAACCCATTTCTTCAGTTTGAAGATCGACTCCATTCTTTTTCAAAAACTCCTTTGCCTTGAATATAGATGTAATTCGCTGCCTCTTACCTCTGTAGGAGAAAATTAAGCCTTCAGGTAGGAGCCAACTATACTGGATATCATTTTTCCTTAGAGCTGTTGTAAGTTTAGAGTATTCTCTTCTTCTGTCTCTGACTCTCCATGGGACCTCTTTCAAGACCTTTATTTCATTATTATCAATCATCAGTGGTTTTTTGTTTGAAGACTTTAAAATTTCATCTCTAAATATTCTTTTTACATGGACCTCTCTGGGCAACTGATTGTTACTGGCATAAGCCGAGTTCATTCTATAAACTGTGTCCAGTTCTTCTAGTACTTTCTCTGGTTCCTCTGCTCCCATATATTCTGCCAAGCTTATAGCCATCTTTTTTCTAATATCTACATCTCGTTCTTTTGGAATGTTTTGAAATCTCAAAATATAAGATGCTTTATCCACTTGTAGTCTTGTTCCAACTGTGGCTGTTTAGAATCTGTTACTTGGAGTTTACTCTCCATTTCTTTCATTCTGGTATCCACCTTTTCAGTTGTTTTGTTTATTTCTATAAGTTTTTGTGTATTGTCTACTATTTACTTCTGCAAGCCCTGCATCTGAACAGCAAATTGTTGTGTCATCTCTTTCATTGCTCCTTTTATTGGATCAATAGCTTCCAGAATTGAGCCTTTGATAGTTTCTTGAATTAGGGCTTGTAAATCTTTTGGTTGTGTAGTAGTAACAGTGGCAGAAGCTAATCTAGGAATCCCTGGTGAACTTGCTGGTACCTTAGGTGGCCTACTGGTTCCAGCCATCCTTGTTCTAGTTCCCCTGCTCCAACCCAGAGGAAGCTAAACCTGGAGGAAGTAAACAACACTCCCAAACAGCACAGAAAGAAGATGGGGGTCGGGGAAATCATAATCTTTTTCTCAGATTTGTTTTGGAACACAGTGTACTAAATAACATAAACAGCTACTTTTCTCAGTTCTGGCACAAACCACAGCAATGCAATGCAGTAACTGCCACTTAGTTGTTTCCTCTCTCCTTATATAGCAAGTGCCAGAGACTCACAAGGAGAAGGGGGGGGAGATCTCAGTCTCTTCAAACAGCCAGTTCCCCTAATCCAAGGAGCACAAAGTCTGTAGCACTAATTAGTTATTATTTGATGCTTGTTACTCACTAATTGATGCTTTATAATTAATAAAGATTACAGACTCTCCTCAGAACAAATAGGAAGTTATAAGAGCCAAATGCAGGTTAAACAAACCCAAGCTTCTTTCCAGCCATCCACACAAATGAACCAACAGCAAAAGGGAAACCAAAATAAATTCACTCTCAACCCGATGTGAGGGAGAAAAATTGAGAACACAGAAATCTATCTTGTGCTTCACCAAAAATTGTGTGCGTTGCAATAATCATGGTACCCAGCTTTCCAAGAGACAAGGCAAGATGTTATTCAAGTGCCCACTGTTTTATCCACAAGTCCACAGCTAAAGTCTCTTTTGCTTGCCATTATTTTAGAAGATTGCGGGGGGGAACCTCCCACCTCAACTTCTGAGTAGTTCATAGGTTTAAAGAGTGAGCTCTATTTTGTAAAAGAAGTAGACTTTTTCTCTGTCATTGCAGTTACTGGTTTACTCACGATCTAGGTGTGCTCATGCAGGCAGGGTTTCTAACCCCCCCCCCTTGCTGGGAAGTGGTAGCTAGGAGCCCATAGCCATGGACTTTCTTCTTGATCCCAGCATTGGAAGCAATCCAGGGCTCACACCCAACTGCTGCCATGGCTTCGGGGGCCCAAATCAAGCCTCTTGCACTACCCCCTCTTCCTGAGGGGAAAGTGGGGTCTTGGGAAGCTCATAGACCCCTGCATTAGATCAAAGAAGTCGGCAGTCTCAGGAGCTCTCCTGAGACACGTCTGCGGCGCCGCGCTGTATCCCCTGCCTCAATAGTTTTTGTTCATTAATATGCCTACTAATTCTTTCCTTAATTTCCACCAATTTACCCGGTATTGATGTCAAACTGACTTGCCTGTAATTTCCCGGATATCCTCTGGAACCCTTTTTAAAGATGGGAGTGACATTAGCTACCCTCCAGTCCTCAGGAATGGAGGAAGATTTTAATGAAAGATTACATATATTTTTTTTTTGTAAATACAATTTATTATTGGATATATTTCATGATCATACAATTTAAACAAGCCAATACATATCCATTTTCTTTTACCCCTCCCCCCCAAACAAGGCTTCCCGCACTGCTCCAACCCCATTAATGTCTCTCTTATTCTGTTACATTTACTTCTAAACTTTTTTTCTCTTTCTAACGGTAACAATTCAAAAGTCTAACTCTCTTTCAGTTTCTTCTTAATAGCTATCAAAACAAATCAAACCACGTTTAACATTCCAGTTTTTCAACAAGTATTCTTGAAAGTCTTTCCAGTCTTCGAAAAAGGTTTCATCTTCTTCGTTGTTTAACTTTCTTGTTAATTTGTCCATTTCTGCCATAAACAACATCTTTTTAATCCATTCCCATGTTTCAGGTACTTTGTCTTGCTTCCAATATTGAGCAAAAGTCAATCTGGCTGCTGTAATTAAGTACCATAGTAATGTTCTCTTGGTTACATTTATTTCTTCCATTTTAAGACCTAGCAATAACATCTGTGGGTCTTTCTTAAAAGTACATTTCAAAATTTTTTGTATCTCATTGTGGATCTCAGTCCAATAACTTACAGCTTTATCACATGTCCACCACATATGGTAAAAGGACCCTTCATTTTTCTTACATTTCCAACATTTGTTAGACATGCTTTCATTTATAATAGCAATTTTTTTAGGAGTCATATACCATCTATACATCATTTTAAAGCAATTCTCTTTAACATTTACACAAGTTGAAATTTTCATTGACTTTTTCCACAAATACTCCCAAGATGACATGGATATTTCATTGTTAATATTTACTGCCCACTTTATCATTTGCTCTTTTACTATTTCATCCTCAGTATACCATTTCAATAAAACCTTATACAGTTTTGAGATCATTTTTTTCCCTTTTCAACCCATACATTTTCAATTTCCATATTATTTTCTCTAAAACCATGTTCTCTTTTATCGGTCTTAAATAAGTCATAAATCTGTCTATATTTCAACCAATCATATTCAAATTCAACATCAGTTCTATCTTTTAATACAAAGTTTTTCCCTTCTAATTTTAAAAGACTTTTATAAGGTAACCAATCTAGACCTTGATTTCTTGAATATGGATTAATCACTTCTGCTGGTACAATCCAAAGTGGTCTTTCTTCCGAGAAGAATTTTCTATATCTCGTCCAAGTCTCGAACAGTGATCTTCTTATAAAGTGGTGTTTAAAAAAACTTGTCCATTTTTACTTTTCCATACCATAAATATGCATGCCATCCAAACTTATTTTCATGACCTTCTAATGCCAACAACTTTTTATTCTCAAGGTTGATCCACTGTTCCAACCATGTTAAACAGACGGCATCATAATACAGTTTTAGATTTGGTAGTTGTAGTCCTCCTCTTTCCTTTGCGTCACATAAAATTTTCATCTTAATCCTTGGCTTTCTTCCTGCCCATACAAACTTCGATAATTCTTTCTGCCACGTATCCAGTATTTTCCTTTGTTTCAGTATTGGAATAGTCTGAAATAAAAACATCAAACGAGGCAAAACATTCATTTTTACAGTTGCAATTCTTCCCAGTAACGATAGATTCAAGGTGTCCCATTTCTTCATATCTTGCTGGATCCTGTGCCAAACCTTTTCATAGTTGTTTTTAAACAGATCAATATTTTTCATAGTCAATTCAATTCCTAAATATTTAGTCTTTGTCACTACTTCACATTGAATTTTCTCTTGAAGTTCACTTCGTCTCTGTTTCATCATATTTTTACACATCACTTTCGTTTTATTTTTATTAACATAGAATCCTGCAACTGTTCCAAATTCTTCAATTTTTTCCATCAATCGTGGTATATTCTCAATTGGATCGTGAATCATAAACATTACATCATCTGCAAAAGCTCTATATTTATACGTAAAGCCTTTCACTGTGAGTCCTTCAATGTTATTTTCTTTTCTTATCTCTGTCAATAGTATTTCCAATATCCAAATAAACAATAACGGAGATAGCGGGCAGCCTTGTCGTGTTCCCTTTTGAACTTGGAAGAAGTCTGTTCTTTCTTTGTTTATGTTCAAAGCTGCTTTCTGTTCAGTATATATTGCCCCAATCATGTTTAAAAAAGACTGTCCCATATCCATTTTTTCAATAACTTGCAACATAAACTCCCAATTTAAATTGTCAAAAGCTTTTTCCGCATCTAAAAAGAGGAATCCAACTTCTTTTTCTGGATGTTTGTCATAGTATTCTATTGCATCAATCACCACTCTCAAATTGTCTCTAATTTGTCTATTTGGTAAAAAACCGGCTTGTTCTTCCGCTATAACATCTTTCAAATATTTTTTCAACCTTTCCGAAATTATTTTTGCAAATAACTTGTAGTCATTATTTAATAGCGATATTGGTCTATAATTCTTTACATTTGTTAAGTCCAAACCTTCTTTAGGTATAAGTGAAATATTTGCTTCCTTCCATGAGTCTGGGGTCCGTTTGGTCATTCTTATCTCATTTGACAGAAGTACTAAAATAGGGGTTAGCTCCTCCTTAAATTTCTTGTAAAATTTTGCTGTAAAGCCATCTGGACCTGGAGCTTTGCCCAATTTTGCATCTTCTATCGCCCTTATTACCTCTTCCTTTGTTACTAATCCATTTAATTGTTCTTTGATTTGTTGTCCCAGCACTGGTACTTCAATGTTCTCTAAATATTTCTTAATTTTCTGTTGATCAATTCCTTTCTTTTTAAACAGTTTGGCGTAATATTTAAAAAACCCTCTTTTTATACCTTTCAAATCCACAACATCTTTTCCATCTTCGATAATCTTGCTTATAGAATTTCTTTCTTTTCTGTTTTTCAATTGTCACGCTAAAAATTTTCCTGGTTTGTTTGCACCCTCAAATGCTTTTTGCTGTAATTTTTTCAAGTTCCAGTATAATTCTCTATTTAATAGAACATTCATTTGATCCTGTAGGAAGTGAATCTCTTTAATGATTTTTTTCTTCCCTGGTTTTTTCTTTAGTTCCTTTTCTTTTTGTCGAATTTTTTCCTGAAGATCATTTTGTTGTTGCATCCTTTGCTTTTTATCTTTAGAGTTCAGTGAGATAAGCAAACCTCTCATTACTGCTTTGTATGTATCCCATACAACCTGTATATCAGTACCTTTATTCAAATTCATTTCAAAAAAGTTTTTAGTTTCTTTTTTTAATGTCTCATTAATTAATCTTTGGTCCAATAAGTCCTCATTAATTCTCCAATATAGTTGTTTTGATTTTTCTTTTGATGTCCACAGTAAGGGATTGTGATCTGAGTTATTTCTTGGTAAAATTTCAATTTTATGCGTTTTTAATGCCATCTCCTCTGACATCCAAATCATATCAATTCTGGAGAAGGAATTATGTCTGTTAGAATAAAACGTATAGACCTTTGTCTTAGGATTCCACTTCCTCCAAACATCTTCTAATTTCTCTTGTCTCATCAACTGGAAGAAATTTTTTGGCAATTTTCCAACCGCTTCTCCAATTGCATTAGACTTTCTGTCCAATGCATTATTCACTGTGCCGTTGAAGTCTCCTGCAAAGGCTATTTGATCGTAATTTAAACAGTCCAGCTCTCTTGTCAAATCATTGAAAAAAGTCTCTTTTGCTCCATTGGGTGCATATATATTTACAAGCAATGTCCTTTTTCTATGCATCGTTATTTCCACGCCAACATATCTGCCTTCCTTATCTGAGAAGATTTGTTTAGGTTCCAGTTCTTTATTGATATATATCACTGTTCCTTTCTTCTTATTAATTGCTGATGAATGAAATTCTTCTCCCAATTTTTTATTAATCAGATACTTATTGTCTTGTTTTCTGATGTGTGTTTCTTGCAAGCAAATTATATTACATTTTTGTTTCTCTAGCCAATGATTCACTAATCTTCTTTTGTTTGGTGAATTTAGTCCATTTACATTCCAAGATAAAAATTTGTAATCCATCAGTGATTTGAATTAAATGTCTTTAAAATCATCAAAATTGTTCTCTTTAAATCTATACAAGTCTCCTTCTGTTTTGATTGTAAATCTCACCGAGTTGTATGAGAATGATAATCCATGTGGGATTTCCCATCTGAACCTAATGCTCATTTCTTTCAACCTATCTGTTAGTTTCTTGAACTTCTTTCTGTCTTGTAAAATCATTCTCGGAATTTCTCTTAGAATTATTATCTTCTTTCCATCAATTTCCAATGGTTGTGTAAATTGCTTCTTGAAGATATCTTCTTTCATTTTTGTAGTCACAAATTGAACAATCACATCTCTGGGTAATTTCTTTCTTTTGGCATAAGCTGAATTTACTCTGTAAATTAAGTCAAAGTCTGATTCCAAATCTCCTTGATCCTCCCCTATGTAAGTTGTCAACGTGTTGATCACTAAGGCCCGTATATCTTGATCTTCCTCTTCTTCAATTCCTCTCAGCCTCAGATGATTCTGAGTGGCCCTATATTCCATCATGGACTCTAATCTTGTATTTTCTTGGAGAGTTCTTTTAACTTTCTGTTCCATTTCTTCTGATTTTGTCACCAGACTTTGAACCTCTTTTTTAACTTCTTCTGTATCTTTTTTAATTCCTGCCACTTCTGTTAGTACCAGTTCTTTCAATTCTGCCATATTTTTTTGTTGTACTTGGACTTGCACTTGTTCTATTTGCTCCAGTTGTATTTGCATCTGTTGTTGTAACTGTGATTCTATTTGCTTTCCCAAATTCTGCACCACCTCTGTCATCCTTTTCTCCATCGCTTCCATGGCAGCCTGCCATTCTTTTTTTCCCCTTTGCAGTCATTCTTGGACTTGGTGATGAGGCGGCCCTTGGTCTTGACCTCAAATCCGTCTTGGAGGCAAATTCAGAACTAAACAATCTTTATATTATCAGTCTTGAAGTCAAATCGCCACCTTTATAACTTTTTCCGGTGCTTTTTCGATTTAAAAATAACTTTTTAAAATTTAGTCCTCCTCAAAATGGCAGGCGCAATTTCTCTATGGTTTTCTGGCTAGAGTAGGCTCTTTTAAAACTTCCTGTGTAGCTGTCCGTCTCGGTAATTCAACTTCCGGTGTCACACTTTAAAACGTCCGACTACTTCCGGTAAAGCAACTTGAAAAACATCCACTCTAGCCTATTTCCTGTACCATAGAATCACAGTCAGTTTCGTTTCTACTACGCAAAGTTTAGTCTTAGCTGACCACAGGAATGCAAAACAAAGTCACTTTTCTACCGTTTTCTTCGAAGGAAAGCTTTCTTTTTACTTTTAAATCAAACGGATTAATTCCTTAGAGCTTTATACGCTTATCCGTACGTTTTAATTTTTCGTTCTTCTTCAAATCGGTAAGCGAATGTTCATTTGTTACCTTACTTGTAATCTCGGGGTTTCGCAGTGCTTCTTCTGTAACCGATGTTAATCTTGATGTTAAAGAGGCTGGTAGATGACGGATTTATGCTGAATTCTCAGCCCGGCTGGTATCTGTAGTGCTGATTTGCAACTGCCCTCTTCGCGGAAGGAGATCAAGGTGTTTTTTTTTTTTTTTTAATATAGTTTTTATATAGTTTTTGGTAAGTATTACATATTATCTTTTATCCCGTACATTTCGTAACAGTTTTTTATCCCTTCTCCCTCCCTCCTCCCCCCTCTGCTTTTCCAATGCTTTAGTCCTTTGTTCCCAGCCACGGGCACAAGGTCCGAATCTTGCACTGAATGTCCTTTCTTCCTTCTGTTGGTAGCCACTCCAGGTAGGTCTTCCATTTCGTGCTGATTGCTGTAGTCCTGTCTGCCCATTTGGTCTTCCAGTTCAGTTTCTCTATTATGTCTGACTGTATGAAATCAAACAAATAATTATGCCAGATTTCTACTGTCCATTTACTCTTGTCCTTCCAACCCAGAGCAATCACTGCTTTTCCTGCTAGTATCATTGCTTTGAATATAGCTTGGTTCTCTTTACTTACTCCTGGGTTCCCTATTATGCCCATTAACATTAAATTAAAGTTAATGGACAGTGAAACTTTGCATGTTCTCCTTATAATTTGCAATATTTTTGTCCAAAAGACACTGACCTCTGGGCATTCCCACCACATATGGGAAAACCATCCTTTAGCCAGTTTGCAATGCCAACACATGGGGCTCATTCCTGGGATCATGTTTGCTATTTGCGCTGGTGTTTTGTACCATTTTGTAAAGAATTTATGCTCCATTTCATTAAGTTTGATCACTTTAATTCCCTCTATTCCTTCCATTATTTTGCTTGCCAAGTTTTCTGATACCTGACCTTCTTTGGTCCAAGTGTTCTGTAGGTAAGATATTGTCGTGTCTATATTTGATATCATTTTCCTATAGATTTTCCCTGCTAATCCTTGTTTTGATTTTTGCATCCCTTTGTATAGTTCTTCTATCCATATTTTCTCTTTTTCCTTGATCTTATTAACCATACTATATAGGCCTGTTATTTTTAACCAGTGTTGGTTACCTACCTCTTCCACTATCTCGTGCACCGGTTTTAAGTTACGTCCTCTAAACATGTCTTCCAACCTATAATACCCTTTAGTTTTAAGATATTCCCACCATTTATTCTCTTTTATTTCGCTGTATATTAATTCTAGTGGTGTCCATCTTGAGTTTCTTCTTAGCCATTTCGCTTGCCACTTGCTCCAAGATTCTAATGCTGAATGTCTGGGGCCTTTAATCAATTTGAGATCTTTTTTTGTGGCTTTAGAGAAAATCCCGAATCTTCCTATATTGTTGTTTATCTCATTTTCAAATCTAACCCATTTTTGCTCCTCTCCTTCACCTATCTCTAATAGTGACTTTATTTGAAAGGCTTCATAATATCTATTCAGCTCTGGGACTCCCCAACCCAACTCCTCCTTGAGACCGTGTATCAACCTTTTTTGAATTCTACACTTTTTACTGCCAAATATCCACTTTCTAATTGCCCTATTCCATTGTTCTAACCTTTTGTTATGGGCCTCTAATGGTATCGTCTGGAATAAGTATGTTAGTTTAGGTAACCAGAACATTTTAACACTCCTAATTCTAGTAGATATACCAAGAGTTTTATTTTTCCACTTTCTCATTTCATTCTTTATTTTCTTCCATATCGTGCTATAATTCACCTCCGATATTCTATCGATCTTCTTTTGTAACACTATACCTAAGTATTTGAACTTTTTGGTGCCCATTCCAATATTTGTAATTTTGTTTATTTCTTTTCTTTCCTCTTTGTTCACATTGAGGTACATGATTTCTGATTTAGCCATATTAACCTTTAACCCTGAACAGCATTCGAAGTCCTCTAAGATAATTTTTACTTCTTTTATCGCTTCTTTGGGATTTGTCATAACTACTATAATATCATCTGCAAATAAATTAATTTTTATTTCTTCCTTCTTTACCTTATAACCTTCTATCCTTACACAGTTTCTTATCCTTTCAGCTAGTTGTTCTATTGCTATAATGAATAAGACCGGTGAGAGCGGGCACCCCTGTCGGACCCCTCTCTGGATCTGAAAAGTTTGTGGTTTGGCATTATTGACCTTTACCACTGCTGTTCCCTCTCTATATATCTCATTAATTGCTCTTATATAATTATCTCCTATCTCATGCTTTTTCATAATCTGCCACAAGTATTCCTGAGATAGGGTGTCAAAGGCTTTATAGACATCCAATTTTAAAAGACCTAACTTTTTTTTTTAACCGTGTTGTAATACGTTTATTATATTCCTAATAGGGTGGGCTATGTTCCTATCCTTTACAAATCCATGTTGGTCTTCTTTTATTATTTTGGGACTAAACTTCTTTAATCTATTTGCCAGCATTTTTGCGAAGATCTTGTAGTCTTGGTTAAGGAGGCTTATAGGTCTGTATGAACCTACCTCTTCAGGGTCTTTATTTGGTTTCAAAATTACTATTATTTCTGTTTGTCTCCATGAATCTGGGGCCCTTCCCCCCTCAAGATTTCGTTGAAGATCATTTGGAGTTCTGGGGCAAGAATGTCTATCATTTCCTTATAAAATTCACTTGTGAACCCATCTAGCCCAGGGGATTTTCCCTTTCTCAATTCTTTAATTACATCCTTTATCTCTTGTATTGTAATTTCCTCTTGTAATTTGGCTTGCTCATCCTCCTTCAGTGTTATGTTAACTTCCTCTACAAAGTCTGTTGTGTCCCTTTTCTTATATAATTTTTTATAGAAAGACTCGAACGCCTCCCTTATTTCAATGGGATGTTGAGATTTTTGACCATTTACCTTTATACTTTTTACCCTTTGTCTTTCCTTCCTATTTTTCAGGTAATTTGCTAGTCTTTTTGCTGAATTTATGCTATTTCTTTGGAATTCGTTTCTCACCATGGCTTCCCTTTTCCATATTGTTGCTGAGTCTAAGGCCTCCAATTGTTTTTTAATTGTTAATATTTGGTTCTGTATCATAGGATTGTATTTTTGCATTAGTTTACTTTGTAGCCTCTCCATTTCTTGGATTTTGGCCTGTCTTCCTAGATGCCACTCCTTTTTTATATTCTTCTCTTTCTTTATACAGTGCCCCCTTATGACTGCCTTTGCAGCATCCCATAGAATATTGGTGGGTACTGTTCCTCTATTTTCCTCAAAATATAGCTTTATCTGCTCAGACATGTATTGTCTATCCCTTTCTGTGGCCATTATTTTTGCCTAAGTGTCTCCTGGCAAAAATCCTGTCTCACCCAAACTTTCCTGCCCCTGAAGCTCAAGTCCTTCCTCTTTTTTAGCTCCTTATATATTTGTTGTTGTATTTTTTCTCTGGAGAACTTGATAATAACGTCACGAGGGGCTCCTCCCTTGCCTTTTCTTTGCAGGCGGTGAGCTCTTTCAACGTCTTCTGACTGAATCCTGATTCCATTAGTTGTCAGCCATTCTGTCACTACTCCTTCCAGGTTCCTGTTAGAAACCTCTTCAGAGATTCCTGTCAAAATCAAGTTTGCTCTCCTATTCCTGTCTGAGAGGTCATTTATCTGCTTTGTTAGGGAGCCAATCCTCTGTTCATTAGCCAGAGCCTTTTCTCTGGCAAAATTTGCTGTTTGCTTTATGTCGACAATTTCTTTCCCTATCTTAGCCATATCTACTCGTACAGCCTTAATTTCTTCGCTAATTTTTTCCTGAGATGCTAGGAATATCTTCTGTAGGTTTGCTATCTGTTCTGACAGTTCCTTGATATTTTTTGCCATCCTTAGCTGTTTAATTAAGGCTTAATGAGCTAGGCTCTTGCTGTGTGAGCGTTATCTCACTGAGTGGTTGTAAATAAAGGGTTTTTTTACTTGCTGTTTCCAGACTCTGCTGCTGTTTGGATCCTTCTTATCTTCCCACCTGGTTATATGCCAGTATTTGGCTGTTTACAATCCTTTGAGCTGTAAATTCCTTAGTTTACGGGGGAGCTCGGAGTTTCAGCGTCCAACTTGGTTTAGCGCATGCGTGCCTCCACCGGAGATCAAGGTGTAAACAAGCTTCCTCTGAAGCTTAGAAGAAGAAGAAGAGTTTGGATTTATACCCCGCCCTTCACTGCCCAAAGGCGTCTCAGAGCGGCTTACAAACTCCTTTCCCTTCCCCTCCCCACAACAGACACCCTGTGAGGTAGGTGGGGCTGAGAGAACTCTAACACAAACTGTCCTTGAGAGAACAGCTGCGTCAGAGCTTGTGACTGACCTAAGGTCACATCAGCAGGTGCAAGTGGAGGAGTGGGGAATCAAACCCGGTTCTCCCAGATAAGAGTCTGCACACTTAACCACTACACCAAACTGGCTCTCCACACCGATCTCAACTCCCTCTCAGGCTTGGCTGCTTGCTTGCCACCCCCCCCGCCTGGGGAGTGCTGCGTTGGGCCAGGTAAAGCCCAAACTGTCGTCAGATACCGCCGTCCACCTTGCACAGATCACAAAGTGCGTCAATTCGCCATTTTAACTCCGACCGGAAGCCAAAGATTACATATTTTTGACAGGAGATCCACAAGTTCACATTTGAATTCTTTCAGAACTCTTGGATGAATGCCATCTGGGCCTGGGGATTTATCAGTTTTTAAATTGTCTATCAGTCATAGGACCTCCTCTCTCATCACCTCAATCTGACTCAGGTCTTTCAACACCCCTCCCAAAATCAGTGGTTCTGAAGTGGGCAAGCACTTCTCATCTTCCAGAGTGAAGACAGAGGCAAAAAATGCATCCAGCTTCCCAGCCATTTCCCTATCATCCTTCAGTATTCCTTTTACCTCTTGGTCATCCAAGGGCCCCACTGCCTCCCTGGCTCATTTCCTGCTTCTAATGTATTTGAAGAAAGTTTTATTATTGGTCTTTATGTTTTTCGCTATATGCTCCTCATATTCCCTTTTTGCCTGCCTGATCACAGAATTACATTTTATTTGCCACAACCTTTGTTCTTTTTTATCAACCTAATTGAGACTAGCTTTTCACCTTTTTACCTTTTAAAGGAATCCTTTTTACCTTTTACAGCTTCCATTACTTTATTTGTTAACCATGCAGGCTTTTTTCTATACCTATTTGTGCCTTTCTTAACCTGCGGTATATATATATTTTTGAGCTTCTAGGATTGTAGTTTTAAATAGTCTCCAAGCTTCCCCAATGGTTTTGACCCTTTCTACTTTCAGTTTCCTCCTCACATGTCTTCTGGTCTGCAGTTCAGCATCTTAACCACTTGAGCCACCACAGCCAAGCATTAATCCTTAAAACTCAAGATCAATCTTGCAGTTTCCTCTTGCCTCCTTCTATCATTCTTTATTCCTTTTCTAATGATTCTTCTGAGTTAGTTTTTTCTTAGTTCAGAGTTTGACAATGGATGATGACAACCACAGTGACATTTTCTCTTCTCAGTGTTGTTCCTCTGTCATAAGGCAAGTCAGCAGGTCCTCCAAGCTAGTACTCTGACCACTGGTGGCAAACCATTCAAAATTTGACCTTAACCCAGCAGGCATTAATAGCAGTGAAATACCCAGAGGTGAAAGAAATTGTACAGCAATTGCAGAACTAATAATTGTTGTAAGTCCATGAAGACCTCAGATCATCTTCTCTGACTCTGGAGATGTCTGATTTCATCCCAGCCAGAAGCAAGACTTTGGCTAGAAGTGAAACATTTCCAGAGTTGGTCTGGAACCAGCTCTTCTCAAGTGGGTTGTGGACTCCTTTGGGAGTACAGAAAGCTTCTAGTGTAGAGAAGAGGAAGATCTTTGGGCTTGTCCTCTTGAACTCCAGAAGCCTTGGCATGTAAGGCAGGAGTTGAGTGCACTCTCCTCTCAGGGGAAGTTTTGTGATTCTGAGGCCCTGGGCAAAAGTTCAGGATGAGGGCCCTGATGGAGTCACTCTGGCTCCAAGCAAGGGTGCCCATGCCCCATAGGGCGAGCACAAGAATCTCCTTCCAAGGGCAGGCTGCGCAGCCCCAGATAGACCAGCAAGAATATGTAATAGAATTACACCATGAAAGAAAACACCAACTATAAACTGTGTAACAAAAATAGCCACATGACCACGGAGACATCTTCAGACAGCACTGGCTCTTAGGCTTGAAAATGGAGATGAGCACCACCCCCTAGAGTTGAATTTGACTGGCTTTTGAGCAAGGGAAACCTTTACCTTTATTAAGATACAACATTTGACATAATCATAGAAATTATATCCCAATATATAAACACAAGAAACCACTCAACAGTGGAGCCAAATGCCCCAGCCTTTTGCTTGTTTGTTATTCTGTTACTTGGTAGATAGAGGCTACATGTCTGGGGGGGGGATAAGCAACTGTTAATTCTGGCGGGACGGATGCTCCAGAGGAATACATGTTCAGTGGGGAAGGGGTAGTTGGCTGATAGTTCTGATGGGTAAAATACCGTAGGATGATTGGATCCTGATCTTTCATGGCTGCTGTTTGAAACCACTATATCTGTAACCTTCATGTGATAATCTTTAGTTCTAACAAAGAGGTGTCCAGAATGGTATCTATCAACAATCTCAATAAAGTTAGTTTTCTTCAGACTGGTTGTTGTTGAGAACTGATTTAACCATTGCTTCTGACACCCCTCTGACATCATGGGGGATCTAAGCAATCTCCATTTTGAAGCTATAGCTAGCTGAGCAGAAGGCAATAATAAACAAATTAGCTTCCAAGGGAAGTCTGAGTATTCTCTGTCCAGCCAATATTGTAAAAGAAATATTTCAGCAGTGAATAAAGTTTCTCTGAATCGTCAATTTGGCCAGCTCCAAACCTTCTCTGTTTATCACAACATCCTTGGATTTCTATTATGCCAAGCAGGGCTAAGAAATTCATCGTTATCTGGAGAAGAGGGTAGAATCATCACTGCCAATCCTTGTATTAAAATCTAAAGGGTCCTCAGAAAATGGGGCTGCAAGTCTTCAACAGTTTTCCCCAGATGATCCCAGCTCTGAACCATTAAACTAGGGGTCCAGGTGGCCTTCCAAGCTGTTCCGAGATTGCGCAAAGACAGGAGCAAAATTCAGTCAGCTTTTGAGAAAACGTGACAAGTCACGCTGGAAAGTCAGCACACTCAGCACGTGGGGGTTGCTTGTTGAGCGGAGTAAACAGTGCAGAATCCATTGGCTCAGCCCTCTGTGGGCACTGGGGAAGGACAGCCCTGGAGTGAGAAGGTGGAACCAGACTTGTGGGAGGAGACCAAGGGATCCTTGCCTCCCTCAGAGGCAAGGAAACAGGCATGTTGTGAGTTAATTGGGGGGGGGATATTTTGTGCATTTTTAAGTGGTTCAGAGAATGCAGAAACAGGGCTAACCTAACACATTCCAAGAGACAGGATGTCCAGTGGACTCCTCTCTTTCCCTTCCCTTCAGCAGGGCTGTTCTCTACATAAGAGGACTTACGCTCTGACTCCTGGGGACTGAGGAGAAAAAAAAACATTTCCAAGAAGTCGTTTCCTTCAGGATAGCCAGCTTGACCTGACAGCTGGTTCTTATTGTGCTGCAGTTTGGCATGAGATGGGCGTGATAAAGAAAATGTGGGGCTGGAGGAGGGGGTGAGAAAGCAATAATGAGGGAGATGAATGATGAAAGGCCCCTGAACGTGGAGGATGGAGCTGAGCCGGGAGGAGGACGCGGCAGGAGGGAGGGGCCCACGAGGCTTTGAAGCTGTTCTCTGTGGCCGCGATCCCCCTTTTGAACACTGCACCCTGCTGGCGAGGGGGGGTGGGGGATGCAAATCCTGAGCAAAGGAGAGGCCTGCCTCCCTCCTTCTGAAGGCTTCAAGCACCCGAGATCTGACTTGCCCCCTGTCAATTAACCATTCTAAAAGCCTGGGCCATTTCCCAGAGGCCCTCTTGCACCAGCCATTTCAGCCACTTTCTTGTTCTTGATGGAAGGGGGGGTGGCGATCGCTAATAGGGCTGGCAGAAAAAGCTTGGCAGGAAAACGGGCACAAGTGAATGCCGCTTCCCATCGCTGGGGATTGCAGTGGGGGTACTGTCCGTCTTTGAGGTTGCCCAAGATATAAACAGCAGTAGCATGAAAGGGCCTTTCCTAAAGTTTAAAGCATACTTCATACAAAACAGGCCTTGTCTATGAACTGAGAGTAGCTTGTATAGCATTGTGGCTAAGAAAATGTGCCATGTATTAGCCTAAGTCCAACCTTACTCCTGCTTAACCTATCAAGGTGGGCACACACAAGCCCCACCCCTCTTGACAGCATAGACACCCTGCAAGGCTGTTATAAGGACTGAGACTGTGCAGGGGAAGCAGTCTGAGCAAAGGAATATCTGTGATTCTGTCTAAACCTAAGACATCTCCATCCAGAGGTCTCTAGAGCCTGATTTTCCTCTCAAGTCTACCACCCATTTTTAAAAATAATTTCTAACCAATTTTGATCACCAAAAAAGTGTATTGAAAAGATGGGTGTGTGTGTGTGTAGGTTTCAGTAGGAGCAGCAAGATTTATTCTTGGATACATTCATGATTAAATTGCAAAAAAGGGCATGTTTTAAGTGCATTTAATGTGGGGGATTTCATCTCTCAGAAATAAATAATATAGCAATGTTAGCAGCACAAGCCAAAGACAACAGTAGCAGAACATCTGGATAAAACTAAGTATAGATCTGCCCAATGGTGCCTGGCAGCCGGTGGAAGCCTGGGGAACAGGGACCTGAAGAGGGCAGGGGAGCCCTAGTCACAAATCACAGGATAAGGTTTTGAACTCTCCTAAACGTTTAGGGGAGGAACCCCAACCAAAAAAGGGACAGGGGAGGCCAGGATGTTCCAGGGCATGGTGGGAAACCCTCAAATCTGTTGCTTGTCACTGTCCTAAAATGGCATAAAAAGGAGCATTGTGGTCTTAACCTGTGCTGCAAAACAGATTTCAAGTTACACCAAAGGCTACCAGGACAAAGAAGCAAAAAATGGTAGCTTCTTCCTGTCCCAGTCCTGATTCAGAGACAAGCGCACACTTCAGGAGCATGATGTCTTACATGGAACCAGACCTTTGGTCCACTCAGACTGGCAGTGGCTTTCCTGGGTCTCAGGCAGAGAGGTCTTTCATATAACATCATCTACTGTCGTTGTCTTTTTTTACCTGGAGATGCCAGGGATTGAACCTGGGACCTTCTGCATGCCAAGCAGAGGCTCTTCCACTGAGCCACAGCCCCTCCCCTGAAGTAAATACTATTAGAGAGTCTCTGCTTTCACTTGAAGCCTTTTATTAAAGCACAACTGTTCCCCTATATTTGTATTTGTTAACTGTAGCCAAAATATGCCAAAGTACTGGGTTAGTCTGAAGCCCCAAAATGCAAATAACACCACAGAAATATAATTAATATGGCTTATTAAAAGGCGTGTACAAAAGTATACACATATAGAAGCAGTGCAAAGCAGGGGAAAAAAACAATAAAACTAAATAGCTATCCTAGAATACTTATTCAGGCTTTATCCTCTGACCCAGACGCAACCTGGCCAGACTGAAGGAACACAGTCCAGATAGAACTCCAAGTCCAAAATCCAAGGAGCAGGTGTCACAAAGGATGCACAGTTTAGGGTTGCCAGGTCACTCCTGGCAACCAGAGAGGGATGGGGGAACTTTCCAGGAGAAAGAGAAAGGCACAGGTCACATCGGTGTCATGGAGGATGCAATGTCATCATGCTGCAATGTCCCTGCAATGCTCTGGTATTTGGACAAAAACTCAAATGGATATTTGGTAAAAATGGCCTCTTCCATAGAGTTTTTACCCAAATACCAGAGTGTCATGCAGACATCACCAACATGACTAAAATGCTGGCAATGTGGCCTGGGCCTTCCTCTTTTTCCTGCTAAGTCCCCCCTACCAGCCAGCTGATCATAGGGCAGGCCCGGTGGCAGGGGACTGGCAACCCTATGCACAGGGCCCAACCTACAGTTGAAAGGATGGCAAGAAGGAAGGCAGTTCCGAAGGAAGATCCAAACTAGAATGAATGGTCTTGTGTTATGTCAGACTGCCTGCAGCTGGCCTGATCCTGTTCAGCCAATCAGGCATGTTCCTAAGACATGTGGCCATGTACTTCTGTGGCTGGTATATTATTTATTTATCTACTAGGAATAAGACCCATTGAGGAAATAAACACAACGAGGTCTAGAAAGAGGCTCTGGGTGGGTGCCCTGGCCTTGGGCACTCAGCATCAATTTGCTGTGGTGACCTCAGCAGGGTATAATGACACAGAGTCCACCATTTTCTCCAGAGGAACTGATCTCTGCTACCTGAAGAGCAGTTGTAATTTTGACTGATCTCCAGCTCTGCTGCCCCTAGAGACGCACTCAAAGCCACGTTTGATGGGACCCCGGGGAAGTTGGCATTCTTCAAGTTCCAGATCTGGAAGTTCCTGAGAGAGTGGGGCCACACCTTCACCTCTGTTGAGCACCAGGTGGATTACCTGGGGTCACGGCTATGAGACTGGGAGGACAATTGGTTTGTGGGCCTGTATAACATGAGGGGCCCAGAACTCAGGGATGTGGACGCTTTCATGCAGGTGAGTGACTGTGGGCAAAGAATGCAGCAAGGTCTGTGCCTGAAGTGTAGGGACTCTGGACATTTTGCCACTAACTGCCCAAGGGAGAGGAGCCCCAGCGGAGCCAAGAAAGAAGAACTCAAGGGACCAGAGAAGAGGATTAAGCCACTCAGGAGTCATCCCAAGCCTCCCAATGCCCTCCAGTCGGGAGGGAGAGAGGAGTTGGAGAGAATCTCATTCCGTGAGGAGGAGCTTCAACAGCTGGCAGGAAAAGGCTGGGACATGCTGGAAAGGCAGGTCTGAAACTCTCATGCACCAGAATCGGTGAGGTCCTCTTTCCCCTCCCTTCTCACCCGTATTCAAGTGTGGGCTCTCATTGACTCAGGGTGTACCCGAGACTTAATCAGCCCAACCCTGGTGCTGGACTGACCATAAGAATCTAGAGTCGTTACGTATCCCCCCAATGCCTCAACACTAAGCAGTTGCAATGGGCAGAATTCTTTTCTAAATTTCCATTGACACTCAAGCACCTTCCAGGGAAATCCAATTTCCTTGCTGATGCCCTCTAGTGCCTTCTCCAACATGCCAGTCAGAGGGAAGAAATCACTGACTCTATGTTCACACCCACTCAGCCGGGGGGGAATGCTCATGCACAGTTGGGCAAAGGAGGGGGGCTCAGTCCCAACCCATGGGTGGAAAGATTCAAGGTGGCCTTTACTGAGACCAACAAGGAGGAAGTGGAAAAGGAGGGCACACTCTCGCAAGGGGAGAATGGGTGCTGGTATTGCCAAAACAGGCTATTTGTACCACTTTCCCTGCTGGGGGAAATTTTTAAAATGGGACATGACAATAAACTGGCTGGACATTATGGGTATTTAAAGACTTTACACCTCTTACAGAGGCAATTTTGGTGGCCACATATGTGGGCTGACATCTCTCAGTATTTGGCCTCTTGCCAAGTGTGTTTAATGGGGAAACACCAGGTTGGAAAATCTCCTGGATTGTTGTAGCCTCTTGAAACCCGCAAGAGGCCATGGTCAGTTATTTCCATGGACTTTATAACTGATCTGCCACCCAGTAGGGAAAAGACAATTATATGGGTGGTGATTGATCTTTTTTCAAAGCAAGCCCATTTTATCCCCTGTAAGCAATTACACTCTGCCAAAAAACTGGTGCAGTTGTTTATGCATCACATTGTGAAACTGCACTCTGTGCCCAGGAATAGAATTTTGGACCAGGGGTCCCAGTTCATCACTGTGTTTTGGAGGGAATTGTTAAAAGCAAGGACTCAGTAGTGCTTATCACCCAGAGGCAGATGGTTGAACTGAGTGGACCAATCAAGTGTTGGAGCAATTCTTGAGATGTTTCATTAACTATCAGCAGGACAACTGGCTAGACTTGCTCCCCTATGCAGAATATAGCTACAACAACTCGGTTCATAGTTCCATGGGGGCCACCCCCTTCAAACTTCCACCACCTGGAAGTTTGGAGCAATGGTTAAGTGCGCGGACTCTAATCTGGGAGAATCGGGTTTGATTCCCCACTCCTCCACTTGCACCTGCTGGATGACCTTGGGCAAGCCGTAGTTCTGATAAGAGCTGTTCTTAAAAAAGAGCAGTTTCTGTCAGAGCCCTCTCAGCCCCACCTGCCTCACAGGGTGTCTGTTGTGGGGAGAGGAAGGGAAAGGAGTTTGTAAGCCACTCTGAGACTCTGAGTGAAGGGCAGGGTATAAATCCAATTTTCTCCTCTCCTTCTTGCTCATCCTCTCCTTGTACTCCTCCTTCTTCTTCTTTTTTTTTTTTTAAAAAAAAACAATTTATTGATGGATATATTTGACATGTTCCATATTATATAAAAAACAAAAGAAAGTACATATCCTTTTCATTATACCCCTCCCTCCCTAATACAAAGCTTCCCGCAATGCTCTTACCCCCTTATAATCTCTGTTAAGCATTTGCTTTACTTATCCTTTTTAACCTTCATTATCAAATAACGGTAACACTTTAACAATCAAATCATTTTAAAATTTCTTCTTAATAACTGTCCAAACAAATCAAGTTATTCTTAACATCCCAATTTTTCACCAAATAGTCTTGAAAGTCTTTCCATTCTTCAAAAAACTTTTCATCTCCTTCGTTATTAAGCTTCCTTGTCAGTTTGTCCATTTCAACCATAAACAACATCTTCTTAATCCATTCCCATGTCTCAGGTATCTTTTCTTGCTTCCAAAATTGTGCATAAGTCATTCTGGCTGTTGTAACCAAATACCATAACAATGTTCTCTTGGTTACATTTACAATAACATTTGTGGGTCTTTCTTGAAAGTACATTTCAAAATTTTCTGTATCTCACTATGTATCTGAGTCCAATAACTTATTGCTTTATCATAAGTCCACCACATGTGGTAAAATGACCCTTCTTTCTTTTTACATTTCCAACATTTGTTAGACATACTTTCATTTATAATAGCAATTTTTTTTCAGAGTCATATACCATCTGTACATCATTTTATAACAATTTTCTTTGACATTAACACAAGTTGAAATTTTCAATGATTTTTTCCACAGATACTCCCATGATGACATAGTTATTTCACTGTTTATATTAACAGCCCACTTTATCATTTGTTCTTTTACTGTTTCTTCCTCAGTATACCATTTCAATAAAACCTTATACATTTTTGAAATCATTTTTTTACCTTTTTCAACCCAGATAGTTTCAATTTCATTATTTTTCTCCCTAAAACCATACTTTTTCTTATCGGTCTTAAATAAATCAAAAATCTGTCTATAATTCAACCAATCATAATCAAATTCAACATCATCTCTATTTTTTATCACATAATTTCTCCCTTCCACTTTCAAAAGACTCTTATAAGGTAACCAATCTGAACCTTGATTTCTAGAATACGGTTTGATCACTTCTGCCGGCACTATCCAGAGTGGTCTTTCTTCTGGAAATAATTTTTTATATTTCGTCCAGGTTTCGAACAGTGATCGTCTTATATAGTGGAAGAATTTGTCAATTTTTGACTTTTCATACCACATATATGCATGCCATCCAAATTTATTATCATGACCTTCTAATGCTAGCAATTTCATATTATCAAGGTTAGTCCATTGTTCTAGCCACGTTAAACAGACGGCATCATAATAAAGTCTTAAATTTGGTAGCTGAAGTCCTCCTCTTTCCTTTGCATCACATAATATTTTCATTTTAATCCTCGGTTTTCTTCCTGCCCACACAAATTTTGATAGTTCTCTCTGCCAAGTGTCCAGTATCTTACTCTGTCGTAGTATTGGGATCGTTTGAAATAAGAACATTAAACGAGGCAAAATATTCATTTTTACTGTTGCAATTCTTCCCATTAACGATAAATTCAGGCTGTCCCATTTTTTCATATCTTGCTGAATTTTATACCAAACTTTTTCATAGTTATTTTTAAACAAATCAATATTTTTCATAGTCAATTCAATTCCTAAATATTTAGTCTTTGATACTACTTCACATTGAATCTTTTCCTGAAGCTCTATTTGCCTTTGTTTCATCATATTTTTACACATTACTTTTGTTTTATTTTTGTTGACATAAAAACCAGCTATCTCCCCAAATTCTTCGATTTTCTTCATCAGTTGTGGTATATTCTCAATTGGGTCTTGCACCATAAACATTACATCATCTGCAAACGCCCTGTATTTATATGAAAAGCCTTTCACTGTGAGTCCTTTGATATTATTGTCTTTTCTTATATCTCCCAATAATACTTCCAATATCCAAATAAACAGTAACGGTGATAACGAGCAGCCTTGCCGTGTTCCTTTCTGAACCTTAAAATATTCCGTTCTCTCTTTGTTTATATTCAAAGCCGCTTTTTGATCTGAGTAAATTGCCACAATCATATTCAAAAAAGATTGGCCTATATCCATTTTTTCTACCCCTGCAGCATGAAGTCCCAATTCAAATTATCAAAAGCTTTTTCTGCGTCCAAAAAGAGGAATCCAACTTCTTTCTCTGGATGTTTATCACAATACTCAATTGCGTCGACCACCACTCTTAAATTGTCTCTTATTTGTTTATTTGGCAAAAAACCAGCTTGTTCTTCTGCTATAACATCTGTCAAATATTTTTTCAATCTTTCGGAAATTACTTTCGCAAATAATTTATAGTCATTATTCAAAAGAGAAATTGGTCTATAGTTCTTTACACTGGTTAAGTCCAAACCTTCTTTGGGTATGAGTGAGATGTTGGCATCTTTCCATGACTCTGGGATTCATTTGGTCACTCTTATATCGTTCGACAAAAGTACCAAAATTGGGGTTAGCTCTTCCTTAAATTTTTTATAAAATTTTGCTGTAAAACCATCCGGACCTGGAGCTTTGCCCAACTTTGCGTCTTCTATCGCACTAGTTATTTCTTCCTTCTTAATTGGACCGTTAAGCATTTCTTTAATTTGTTGTCCCATCACTGGTACTGCAATGTTCTCCAAATAATTCCTAAGTCTCTGTGGGTCAATACCTTTCCTTCTAAACAGCTTTGCATAGTAATTGAAGAAAACTCTTTTTAGGCCATTCAAGTCTATGATATCTTTTCCATCTTGCGTTATCTTATTTATAAAATTTCTTTCTTTTCGATTTTTCAACTGCCATGCTAAGAATTTTCCTGGTTTATTCGCACCTTCAAAAGATTTTTGTTGTAATTTCTTCAAATTCCAATATAATTCTCCATTTGACAAAACATTAAGTTGATCCTGTAGAAGATGTATCTCTTTAATGATTTTCTTCTTCCCTGGTTTTTTCTTTAATTCCTTTTCCTTTTGTCGAATCTTTTCTTGAAGGTCATTTTGTTGCTGCATCCTTTGCTTTCTATCTTTCGAGTTTAATGAAATAAGTAACCCTCTTATTACCGCCTTGTATGCATCCCACACGATCTGTATGTCAGTACCTTTGTTCAAATTTGTTTCAAAAAAAATTCTGCGTTTCCTTTTTTAAATTCTCATTAACTAATTTTCTATCCAATAAGTCTTCATTAATTCTCTAATATATTTGTCTTGGTTTCTCTTTTGATATCCAAAGTAAGGGATTATGATCTGAATTAATTTTTGGCAAAATTTCAACTTTTTGAGTTTTTAAAGCCATCTCTTCTGACATCCAAATCATATCAATTCTGGAAAAAGAATTATGTCTGTTAGAATAGAAGGTATAAGTCCTTAACCTTAGGATTCCATTTTCTCCAAACATCTTCTAATTTCTCTTGCTTCATCAATTCAAAAAAGTTTTTCGGTAATTTCCCAGTCAGTTCTCCTGCTGTTTTTGATTTTCTATCCAATATATTGTTCACTGTGCCGTTGAAGTCTCCTGCAAAAACCACTTGCTCATAATTTAAACTGTCCAGTTCTTTTGTCAAATCTTTAAAAAAAAGCTCTTTTGCTCCATTGGGTGCATACAGGTTCACTAGCAAAGTCTTTTTTCTATACATCGTTATTTCCACTCCAATATATCATCCCTCATTATCCGCGAAGATTTGTTTTGGTTCTAATTCTTTAGGAATATAAATCACTGTTCCTTTCTTCTTTTTAGTTGCTAATGAATAAAATTCTTCTCCCAATTTTTTATTAATCAAATATTTGTTGTCTTGTTTTCTAATATGAGTTTCCTGTAAACAGATTATATTGCTCTTTTGTTTTTCTAACCAATGATTTACTAGTTTTCTTTTGTTTGGTGAATTAAGTCCGTTAACATTCCAAGATAGCAGTTTGTATTCCATGGTATTCTAATTTAAATATCTTTAAAATCATCAAAATTGTTTTCTTTGAACCTGCACAAGTCTCCTTCTGTTTTAATTGTAAATCTCACTGCTTTGTATGTGAATGAGAGCCCTTGTGGTATCTCCCATCTGAACCTGATCCCCATTTCTTTCAGTTTGTCAACCAGTTTCTTAATTTTTTTCCTGTCTTGCAAGATCACTCTCGGGATTTCTCTTAGAATTATTATCTTTTTACCATCAATTTCCAACGGTTGTGTAAACTGCTTCTTGAAAATATCCTCTTTCATCTTTCTTGTCACAAACTGTACAATTACATCTCTGGGTAATTTCTTTCTCTGAGCATACGTTGAATTTACTCTCTAAATTAAGTCAAAGTCTGAATCTAAGTCACCTTGATCCTCTCCAATGTATGCTGTCAGCGCATTTATCACTAGCCTCTGTATATCTTGCTCTTCTTCCTCCTTTATTCCTCTCAATCTCAAATGGTTTTGAGTTGCCCTGTATTCCATCATAGATTCCAACCGTGCATTCTCTTGAAGATTTCTTTTAACTTTTTGTTCCATCTCATTTGATTTTGTTGCCAGACTTTGAATTTCCTTCTTGACTTCTTCTGTATCTTTTTTGATTCCTGCCACTTCTGTTAGTACCAATTCTTTCATTGCTTTCATGTTTTTCTCTTGTATTTGAATTTGCACTTGCTCTATTTGCTCCAACTGTATCTGCATCTGTTGTTGCAACTGTGATTCCATTCCACAAGAAGACAACACAGGCATACCTGTTACATGCAAGATAGCACCTCATCTCACAGCACAAGCTGGGGAGGGGTGAAAGAAGAAACTGAATGCATCAAGATGTTCAAGCGTGCATCACATATTATTAGGAGAGCCCAGGACCGTTTGTTTCAAGGTCCTTGGTCTTCAACCTACATGCTGCTTCTGCTTTTTACACATGGACATGTTTTTCCCAGCATTCTCTTCTTGTAATCATGGCTTGCACAGGCATCTAATTTTGCTTTGTAGTCTTCTTTAGTAGTAAAGGCTTAAGCACTTGCTTGATTTTCCTCTTCAAACTGATGTGTCTTCCAAGAACTTTATTTTTATTGCATCATTTTGTAACCTATCAAAGTATTGGAAACATGAATTTTAAAAAACCAGAAAAGGGGAGGGAATGTAGAAAAAAATCTTTTACAGGGGAGGAGAAATTGATTATTGGTGACTCTGAACCTCTTAGAACTTCCTACGCAAGAGGAAGAAACCCAGAGCTGAAAAGATCCTTGGGCAGCCCTTGGCATGTGTGCACAGAAGTCAGCTCTGACGTGGAAGTACATTGATGTGATTTGCATTTAATTAGTAGGAGTTACTCACAAATAAAAAATTGATTTCATGTCCTATTTGCTACCTTGCTATGCCTTGAGAAATGAACTGGATCCTGCTTACTCTCTTGTCTTACTAAATGCCTGTTTGAAAAAACAATATGTGCCCTAGATGGGCAGTCCAGAGGCCCATGACTAAGCTCAGTTGCTTGTCCTAAAGACATTTTAGAGGTCTTTTTCCTTAGCAGCTTCTCCTGTTAGTGTGCAGCTAGAAGCCCTGATCCAAGTAAAATTATGTCACACAAAATACCAGAATCCTGAGTTTGTTTTTGTGTCTAACTGTCTTTAGTAGACATGGCTGACCACCTAGATCTCTTTAGTAGAATTTCTTTGCAGATCAAGGATCAGATTGGATCCAAACTAATTTTTCCAATAGCAGAATTGAATTTCTCACCACACACACAAGACATGCATATACATGTAGATACACTAATTTAAATACAAAATCCATGCAGAGTAAAATTAGAGTTGCAGAATAAATAAACAGAGTAACAGCATAATAAAACCTAATTCATAGTATCACTTATCAGGATGTATGACCATGGCACTGCAAAGAAAATTTGCTATTATTTCAGTTATTTCTGTATCTGGGTTATCAAGCAAAAATAAGGACCTTAAAATCATCCGGGGTCTCTAAAAGTTGGGCTAATATGGGATACAGAAGATCTCGATGGGACGCCAGATAGAGAGGGCACTGGAAGAGGACATGGGCGATAGTTTCGACACAGTCCTCCATACCAGGACAGCACCTGCTAGGATAGGGAATCCCTTGGAATCTGCCAGACAAGATAGCTGAAGGAAAAACATTAAATCTGGACAAGGAGATGGCTCTGTGCAAATTTGGAGCTATGAGTTGATAAGAAGTATACTGCCGGAAGGTTTGCATTAGGAACAATCCCTAAGGAAGAACAGGTTCTGTTAGCCAGGCTATACAGAGTTTGTAGCTCTGATCCCAATAAAATAGATTTTATTTTTAAAAAGGCCTCAGACTCAGAAAGCATAAATAAGGATTCTAGAGATGAATTCAGGGAACTTAGTTTGGCTTTGATGTAAGATAGTCAGCTGGAATTAACAGATCCAGAAAGTAGTTGGTACGTAAAACTAAAGGGGTCAGAGTTGAAATGGAGTCGTAACCAAAATTTAATAGTACAGATCCATGCCTTAGTAGCCAGCAAATTATGACCGCACTCCAAACATAAATTGGCATATGGAACGCACGTAGGTACCCCCATGATCTTTCGCAGAAAGGTAGAATGGAGACATTCAACTGAAATTGCCATTGTGTCAATCCAGAGAGGTGCCCCGTACAGTAACTGAGTTCCTGTTTTAGCACTGAAAGCTTTAAGTGCAGCTGGCACGTACTGGTTACCTCAAACAGAAAAATAAAAGCGAGAAATTGCTGCAGCACTAACTTTAGCTACATTAATAGCCATTCTGCGATGGTAGGTCCAAGTAGCATTAGATTGGAAATAGTTGCCCAGATATTTGAAGTGTTTAACCTGTTCAAGTTTGTTTCCATTAATAATCCACTTATATGATTTTCGGGAATAGGGAATGACTATTACCTTTGATTTTTCATAATTCAGCTCCAATCTGTTAATCACACAATATTCATGGCAACCGTTCAGTAAGCAGTTTAGTCCAACACTAAACCTTCTCCTTTGCAGCTCTCTGATCTCCATGAAAGGCTGCTGCTGAGGGACGGCCTGGGAGACCCAGAGGAACGACCCTGTTACCCAAAATGGACTTGGTGTGTATGGGGAGGGAATTAGCTGTTAAAGGGCCTCCAGAAATGCAAACAAGGGATCTTTTATCTAAGTGTATGGAGGTTTTATTCCAGAGCAATGTTCCCAAAGGAAAAGGGACAGAGACCAACCAATTCGATAAAATAGTTATTTACTAATAATCAAACACACACCACTGGGAGGAAACCAAAACAACAAACCCTTGAGACCATGAATAAACCACCCTCTCCCTCCCAATGCACACTCACACACAGACGACGAGGACAGGGGAAGGGATGCTGCCATGCAGCCGCTTCAGAGGGCACTATCAAAGACTCTTTTAATATCACTGCCCGCGATTTCAGACAGATGTTGGAAAAATTGTGGGGGCCGTGGCACCTATATTCATTGCTGGTGGGAGTTCCCCAGGGTCCAGACCTTTTGGAGAGAAGTCAAAGCCCAAATATTTTTAATTACAGGTTGTGCTCTACAGCTACAACTCTCCTTGTTCCTTCTGAATCATTGGAGCCATCCTGTTCCCAATGGACCTATGAGAGAGCTAATAGAGTTATGTCTTGTGGCTGCTAGGAATGTTATTGCATATTACTGGAAATCGAAGAAGACCCTGTCATTGAACGATTGGTATCTGAAATTCTGGGACTTTTTTCTACAGGACAAAGTCTCCACCAGTGTCCTTCGATCTGAAAACCAACCTGTTCCTGACAACCTCCAAGAAAAATGGATGCCCCTCTTAGAAGCATCAGCAACACACAAAATCAACACCTCTCTGTTTGCTCAGCACAAACGTCAGGATTTACTTTCTTATTTTTAATTGTTCTTTTAATTAAAATATTTTTTAAAAAAATATCACTGCCTTGCTAGACTGTGAAGAGCGTGTGCATCAGGGCAATGGACAGAGCAGTGGTCCTAATGAAGTGCCCTATGCTGGACTATGGAATGTACACTGGAGCCAAGGGCAGCCTTGTGCCGAAGTAATATGCCAAGCCAGATGTAGACCTGGGACCACAGAAGCCTTCTGCCCCTACACCTCTGAATTCACACAAGCACTGGGATGCAGACCAACCACCCTTGCCTCCATGCATGCAGAGACAGCAGCAGATCAGAGAAGAAGCCATGCTCTAGCAGAGGACAGATGTTCCTGAATAGAAGCCATGAGGGAATCTCGTCTCCATCACTCAGCATTCCCCCCTCCCTTTGTGTGTTAACTTCACCTGAAAAATAACAGATTCCTCTTCCTCCTGAGCCAGCCTGAAACAAAACACTGTACCCAGCTAAAGACAAGCCTTTCTGCCACCCATCCAGGTATGCTGCCATCAAGCATTGGATTGTTAATGCAAAGCACCAGACCTGCAACATGATTGGATCTCTTCACCCTCTCCTTTGTCTAAATCTCTTCCCCCAGAGGTGTCACTTCCTGCCAACCATCAATTTCCAATTGCACAGCTATTAATCCCTTTATTCCTCCATCCAGAGTTTCGTTTTTTCTAGTATTTCCTGGGAATCAGTGACCACGTGAGCCACTGCCTCAGGCCATAATTTAGCTACTTAAGGTGGGCTCTCCCTGAGCTCACTCTCTTGCTTCTTCCTCTCCTAACTCTCTCCTAACTTACTGGTTTCTTTCTTGGCCAGTTTGGAATTAGTTCATGTCTGTTGCTGGCCAACTCACAATCCCTTCCCCCCCTTAGTGTGTTTCATTTTTTGCTGCATGATCTACTCATCTTGTCAGACAGGTAACGTATTACCCACCAACGATATTCCTGCTCATGCAAATGTCATTGTCCTTTCAACTATGTATTCTTAGCTCTGTATTGTGTTTGTGAATGCTTGATTATTATTTGTACACTTGAGAACATTTAGTAAATAAATCAATTATTTTAGCAACATAGTCTTCACGTCTATTCATGGGCTCTGGGAATCCTGACTCTGGTATACACAGGTTATGGTCCTATATTTTATGCCTATTGCCATTTGATATTCATAATTCCCCAAGCTTATTAATTAGTTAAGGCATTTTGGCTAACAGGAAGAGACAAGAAATAAGGAGAGGGAAGGGAAGATGTTGAAATGGGTGATACTGCTTGATCCAAGGGGGATTGCAGAGTCCAGGCAGCAGAAGTCCAAAGCAGCATAGTGTCAAAGAGAGAAGAGGGGTCTGAGAAGTGATTGCAGGAGTGTCCAGGTAATGGGAAGACATGACACATTTTCCACTGACTTGGGATGGCCTTTTATGGGGAAAGGTCCCACAGCTAGACATGAGAATCCACTTTCTCAGAGAGTCAGGATGGGTCCAAGATCTGAAGTTTTCAATTTGACTGGGCAGTTTGAAGGGAACTGCCATCAAAATCTGGCGAGAAGATTAGGAGGGAAATACCTGACATTCCAAGACTCAGTGACCCTTGGACCATTTTAGCATATTGACAAAGGACCAGGCGTGAATAATGGGTTTGATAACTTACCCCTCTTATTTATCTTAGCATTTTAAATTTTAAATAGAGATATCAAACAGAATGAGAGAGTTGGAGGGGTAAAGATTAAAAAAAGAGGTTTTCAAGAGCTTTTGCAGATGATCTGGTTTTAACTTTGGAAAAACCTTTAAAGGGAATAGAAATACGAATGGCTAAACTGAAAGAATTCAGCTCATTAGCAGGGTTTAAAATAAATAAACAGAAAACAAAGATTTTAACCAAAAATATGAATATACAAGAGCAAACAGAACTGATGAATAAAATTGGTTTTAACTTTGAAAAGAAAGTGAAATGTTTAGGTATTATGATGGCAAACAAGAACTGTATGTTATTTTAAATAGCTATTCTAGAGTTTGGAATGAATTTTTTTAAAAAGATCTTTTTAGATGAGATAAATTGCAGTCCTCTTTACTAGGAAGAATATCTGTGATCAAAATGAATGCTTTACCCAAATGCTATTTTTATTTCAGATTATACCAGTGTTCATCTGATGAACCATTTAAACAATGGCAAAATGATATTTCTAGGTTTGTTTGGCAAGATAAAAACATATTAAATATAAGATTTTGCAAAACATTAAAGAAAGAGGAGGGCTGGGTTTACCGGACTTGAAATTTTATTTTGCTGCATGCTGTTTGGTGTGGATAAAAGAATGGTTATTGTTGAGAAGTAGACAATTATTGGAATTGGAGGGACAGACTTAAGGTTTGGCTGGCATAATTATAGATACCTATAATCTGTGTTATTTAACCTTCTCTTTGCCTTGCTTTCAAACAGGCCTCTCAGAATAACAAAAACTCAAGTGTCTTGGCATCGAAAAGACTACAAAATGTTCTAAAATTATACCAGTAAAGTAAGCTAAAATATTGACAAGCTACATAAAAGCAGCAGAAGAGTGGTGTGCTTTTAATGCTCCATCTGCCCCAACAGTCCTAAGAAAACTTCAAAGGATTTAATTTGCATTTTAAAGGCCAGGAAGGAACCGGGTCTGTGGCCTTCATGGAGCAAAGCATTCCTCAAACAGAGCCACCATCATTACTAGGAAGGCCCCTGGAGGTTGTAGCCCATCAGGAGGCTCCTATAGGAGAAAGCCGTCTCTTAGACACACTGAACTCTGCCTAGTTAGGTCTTCACAGATCAGCACCTGGAATTTCATCCCAAAATAAATTGACATCCCGTAACAATCTGAACACTTCATGTGCTCCTTGAGATTAGCCTCATTTAATAACCGCACCACTATCTTCTGGACCAACTGACATGTCGAATGTGTTTTCAAAGACAGCCTGATGGGAAACACATCACGGCTGTCTAGCCTGGAGGGCATCATAGCAGTGGAGAGACCCACCAGCTCCTCAGCAGCACTGAGCCTAGGAAGAAGCAAACGGCAGAGCACAGAGGGGGGGCCTGAATGTGCCTGGCTTCATCTGGGCCTTGCCTGTCTGCCTGCTGCGGGTGCCTGCATGCCCCTTTGTTCTCCGTGAGTGCCCGAGTGTTTGGGGTTTTCACCTCTGTATGTTTGCTTGCATAAAGGTAGCTTCCATCCCTGCTTTTGGGTGTGTGTCTGTACAAGAGCCAACACGTGTGTGAAGCGGCATGGGGGTGCACAATCTGTGAGTGTCACTCATCTGTCAGTTCTCTGATTACTACAAAGGAAGTCAATGCTGCCAGAATCTGAAGGTCACTAGAAGGACATTTCAGTTATTCTGTGTCATCTACCAGGAACTCGACTCTTGTCAGAATTCCAGTGGATTGCAATGAAACCATAACTCAGCTGGAGGGGCGGGAGGGGAAGAGAGAAAGAAAGAAACTGTGTGGGGGAGGGGGAGTCCCAGGCAGTTTTTACAGAAGCGTAAGGTCACCATGATTGACAGCTACTTGGAGATCATTCTGTCTGGGCTGTGGATATGTGTTTTCAATTAAATATGAGGCAGGGAAACGGAGGGAAAAATAACAATAGATAGTTTCAAAGGAAAAGAAGGAAATGGGGGGAAAGGCTTATAAAGGTATTCTCCTAATTGGATCTACTTCCTCACACTTTGCTTCCACTGGGAGTTGGTGTCCCGGCCCCTTGCCCCTGGGCATCTCGGTTGCAGGCTGACTCCCCTCACCCCCTTCATGTCTCAGCCTTATCGCAGTGTCTAAAGAGACCTAATTCACTAGGAATAAGTGGACTACCAGGGCAGAAGATATTTTGCTAAGCTTCACCTTTTGTTTCATTCTCAAATTATTCTTTATTTTTTTCAGATTCCTCAGATGCTCTGTCCAAGGAGGACTCGCCATTACAAAGATCAACTCAAGCACAATCCAGTGAAACTGAACATGGGCCCGGTCACATGCGCCAGGTAACACGTGGGGGAGGTGAGGCTCTTTGCACCGTCTCAATTTGACCCACCACTACGCGATCAGACATGACGGCAGTGAACTGATGTTTTTTCATCACTGTGTGTTTCCGGCATGCTTCAACGAGGGAGCACAGAGAGAATAGGAGCATGCTGGAACGATCACATGGGAACCTTTGTCTGCGGGCTGTCGCAAACCCCTTTGATAATGCACTTTTGCTGGTAATTGTTAACTGCACTTCTTCAGTGATAAGAAACGGGTTGGGGACATGTGCAGGACACTTGCCAGATGTTCTGTTGTGTCTGCAGACTGCCACCAGGGGTCTGTGGCCTCAGTCCTTAGCTTAGTTCCAAACACAATAGGGGACAAGGATCCTAGGCCACCCTTAGTCCCCAAAATAGGACCTTTGGCGGGAGATTCAAATCCCCCAATGGAACTGTGGGTGTGTCTGGGTGGGGTGTATATAGTTGCCCCTTGCCGGGCCATGTGTGTCTTTTGTGTGAAGTACAAAAAAACGCATGTTGTTTAACATGTCGTAGTCCAAGTCTCCATGCTACGAACCCAGTACTTTACAATGGCAACGAGGATGGGATCCCATGAGCGATCCCGACTCTTCACCCCACACAGCACCGGGCATCGATCCAGTGGAAGCCACTGCACCCCACACCACTCCCAAGCAGCACCACACCACTCCCCGCTCCCCTTGACAATGCTCCCTGCTCTGCACAAGAGTCATGGCTGTCGCTCCGGGACTCCTCAAGGTCTTCGACCCCACACACCCCGAGTTCTGGGAATTGTGGGTAAACCAGCTAACATGTTTCTTCACCTACAACACAGTCACTGATGCAGGCAAGAAATGGGCTCTCCTCATCAGCACATGTGCAGTAGCCACCATTCAGCTAGTAAAAAGCCTCCTGGCACCCAAGGCACTCATGGACAATACATATGACAAGACTGTCGAGGCCTTGATGAAGTACCAAGCCCACAACAATGGCCATACAAATGGACTTCCAAGCACGCCTCCAGAAGCCCAGCGAGATGGCCACCACCTTCATGGCTGACCTCTGCCAACATGCGATGGATTGCGGGTTCACAAAGGTGGAGGAGAACATCCTAAAGCAGTTCGTCTGGAGCCTGTAAGATGCCAAACTTTGGCGCAAACTGGTGGGCATCACCAACCTCAAAATCGATGGTGCCCTACAGACAGTTACCACATATGAAGCCTCCCACCATGACTGTACACCATTGGCGATGCACCACGCATTACCTGAAGCAGCGTCCAACATCTCGGACGAAGAAGAAGTCTGGCTCATCCGTCCTTCCAGCCTCAGGAAGCCACCCTTACCCACCGTAGTGACTGGACCCTCTGACAAGCCCACCAACTGAGCACAGTGTGCCAGCTGCAGAGACGCACATGAATGCAGGACATGCCGTTTCCATGATGCAACATGCCACACATGTGGAAAACAAGGACACCTCACACGAGCTTGCAGGTCCAAAGGTGCCAGGGCTCCAAACACACAGCTGCCACAAAGCTGCCGGGCCGCAGAGCACTATGAGGCCACCGCAGGCACGGAGGAACTGTACCTTCTCATGAGCCAACCTTCACTACAAGTACTACACATCCCCAGCCAGATGGCGGCCCCAAAAATACAAATCCAGGTTCTAATTGAGTGGTCCCCCTGCTCCATAGAGTTAGACTCCGGGTCCACGGTGTCCATCATCTCAGTGGAAACACTTAAAAGACTTTGTCTGAATGGGGGCCCCCGCCTGCATCCCTCGCCCTTAAACCTGGTGGACTTTCAAAGGAACCCAATCCCTATATGGGGTGTGGGGGATTTCCGGGTACAGTACCAGCAGTTCGAGGGCTACCTGGACTTAATAGTAGTTGAAGGGAACCTCCTGGGATGGGCTTGGTTTGCTCCGCTGAGCATCACAATCGGGGGGGTGAAGCACTGCACCCCTAGAGACTTTAGCAATGTTTGCAGGGAATTCCCAGCAGTGTTTGATGGGGCTCTAGGATGTTACATGGACCCCCTGGTTTCCTTACATCTTGACCCTAAGGTGGCCCCCATCCACATGCGGTTCCAAAATGCCCCATTTGCTCTACGGACCAAAATTGATGTGGAGCCGGACTGCTTGGTGCTGTAAGGTGTCGTAGAACCAGTCTCCCATGTGGTATGGGAGACCCCCATAGTCACCTTTGTGAAGACCAATGGAGATTTCCACATCTGCATGGACTATAAATGCACCTTGAACAAGGCTCTGCAGAACCATACATACCCGGTCCTAGTAGTAAGTCATGTGTTAGCCACTTTAGCAGGGGCCAAAATCTTTGGCAAGTTGGACCTCACCCAGGCATACCAACAACTTCCAGTCGATGATGCCACAGCCACCACCCAGACCATAGTCACCCACCGGGGGGCATTCAAGGTGAAATGGTTACAGTTTGGTGTGTGTGTGGCTCAAGGGATCTTCCAGCACTTAATGGACTCTCTTTTAAAAGGGATCCCTGGAGTAATGCCATTTTTAAATGACGTCCTCATTGCCACAGCGACCCCGGATGACTTCGCCACCTGTCTCCGCACTGTCCTCTGCCATTTCAACGAGGCCAGCTTGAAGGTCAAGTGAAAATAGTGCCTGCTAGGGGTCCCTGAAGTGGTGTTCCGGGTTGACGTGTCCAGCCTCCACTCAGCGAGAGACAAGGTCAAGGCCGTCATGGAGGCCCTGCCACCCAAGTCCAAGGTGGAACTTCAGGCATTCCTTGGGCTACTGAATTTTTATCACACCTTCCTTCCCCGCATAGCGGCAGTGGTGGAGCTGCTGCACAGATTATTGGACAAAATGGCGCTGTGGTCCTGGGGTCCCTGGGAGTCCGCAGTGTTCTGGGGAGTCAAGGCGCTCCTGATCTCCAACGAGGTGCTGGCACATTTTGATGAATCCCAGCTGGTGATTCTCGCCTGCAACGTCTCCCCTTACAGTGTGGGTGCAGTTTTGAGCCACCAACTCCCTGATGGCTGCAAGGTGCCGGTGGCCTACTACTCCCGGACCTTATTGGCCCCCGAAAGGAATTACGCCCAGATCGACCAGGAGGGCCTGGCAATTGTTGTAGGGGTCAAAAAGTTTCATGACTTTTTTACAGGTGGCCCTTCACTATTGCAACAGACCACTGGCCGCTCCTTGGACTCTTTGCGGCTGACAGACTCCCCATGTGCTTTCTCCCTGGGTCCTCTGTGATCCCTCTTCTTGGTGGGTTACAACTACTGCCTGGAACACCACCCGGAGAAAGCAATGGGGCATGCCGACGCCCTCAGCAGGCTACCACTTCCTTCTGTTGATGCTGACCTGGCTCCCGCTCATAGGGTCCTCCTGCTTGAGGACCTTCCCGAGCCGCCCCTGCAGGCCACGGATATCACCGGATGCTCAGCCCATGACCCTGTCATCTCCTGTGTTTTGGGCAGGGAGTTGAGGGTGTGGCCCGTGGCCTCCACGGGTCCAGAATTCACAGCCTTCGCCATCCACGAGGAGGAACTGTCAGCCTTCAAAGGGGGGATAGGGTGGTCATCCCCAATGCCCTGTGACAACGTGTCCTCACTGTGCACCACGAGGCCCACCTGGGAATAGTCTGAATGAAGGCCCTGGCCTGGAGCTATGTCTGGTGGCCAGGGATCAATGCAGAGATCAAGTCCTGGGTGCGAAGGTGTCAGGCATACCAGATGGACCGGCCTAATCCGCCGAGCACACCCACTCAGTCCTGGGAGTTCACCCACAAGCCGTGGTCCGGGCTTCACATAGATTTTGCTGGGCCATTTCAAGGACTGTTCTTCTTAGTCACCATGGACTCATACTCCAAATGGTTGGAAATTAGCCCCATCACCACCACGTCCTTGAAGGCAGTCATCCATGCACTGTGCCGGATCTTCATGTCCCATGGGCTGCCGGACATGATAGTCTCCGACAACGGAGCGACATTTACTTCAGAGGAGTTCCAGGAGTTCCTCCAAAGGAACTTAATCCGGCACATGAGGTCTGCACCCTTCCACCCTGCTACCAACAGACAAGCAGAGTGGATGGTGCAAACAGCAAAGGAAGCCCTCATCAGGATCACAGGTGGGAGTTTCGACTGGCCCATTTCCTTCTAACCCAGCAGACCACACTAAACCCTGTCAATGGCCATTGCCCCGCTGAGCTCCTGATGGGTTGCAGCCCCACCGTTCTGCTTGACTGATTGCATCCAGACTGGATGCTGGAGTCATGAAGGCTGGTCGAACAAAGGGAGGCTCCCCAAGGGTTCTTCCCAGAAGACCCCGTCTTCATCTGGAACTTTGCTGCCAACCTGGAAATGGGGACTCAAGTGTGCATGAGAGCACTTATAGACTTGGGATGTGCCTGAGACTTAATAAGCCCATCCATAATTACTAGGTTAGGGGTCCTGGTGCAGAAGTTGCCTGAACTATTAATCTTTACCCAAATGGATGGCTCTACTATTAGGGAGCCCTATAAATATCAAACCGTACCCCTTATTATGGGGACAGAATCCCATTGGGAGCAGAGGGCATTCATCATCATCCCTATGGCCCACTTCTCCATGGTACTAGGGAACCCCTGGCTCTGGGCTCATGACCCTTACATCCAATGAGTGAAGGGGCAGTTGCCCCTAGGTGCAAAACCCACAAATGGGTTGCAGAGTGGGGGGACATGCCCCAAGCCCTGCTGGTCCATGCCTGTCTGGCTAGGGAAGAGCTAAACTCAATCTCCTTGGAGTATAGAGACTTAGCCAGGGTGTTTGAAGAAGCAGATGAACTTCCCCTCCACTGTAATACTGACTTTGCCATCAAAATTTTACCCGGACATAAACTGCCTAAAGGGAAACTGTACTCAATGAGCCCAGCTGAGAAGGAGGAGTTGCAGAAGTTCACTGACAAAAACTTAGCCCAGGTTTATCCCCTGCCTCCTCCCCATTCGCAGCTCCCATCCTCTTCCAGAAGAAGGAGGACAGGAATTTAAGACTGTGCACAGATTATCAGGGGCTGAACGTGGTGTCTGCCACTAATGCTTATCGTCTGCCCTTGATTAAAGACCTCTTAGTTGAGGTTCTGAAGGGGAAAATCTTCACAAAGCTGGATTTGAGGGATGCATACTTTCGGGTGTGCATCTGAGAGGGAGATAAGCCTAAAACAGCCTTTAATACACTATTGGGACAGTTTGAATACCTGGTGATGTCTTTTGGGTTGCAAGGAGCCCCTGGGGTGTTCATGAGCTTAATGATGCGTTACACAAGCACTTGTTCAAGGGGGCATTAGTTTATCTAGATGATATCCTTTTATATTCTCAAGACAAAGAGTCCCACATAAAATTGGTGCAGGAAGTCCTGCAGACTTTATATGAGCATACACTGTTTGTCAAACTGGTCAAGTGTGAATACCATCAGAGGTTGATTTCTTGGGCTACCGCATATCCCCCAGGGGTTTGGAGATGGACCCGCACAAGGTAGAGGTTGTGTTGGGGTGGGAGACCCCTCTAACCTGATGTCAGCTCCAATCTTTCTTAGAATTTGCAAATTTCTATCAGGCCTTCATCTCCAATTTTGCCCAAGTGAGCTTGGCCCTTACGGATTTGCTAAAGACCAAGGGGAAGGGGCAGGACAGCACTAAGCCTAGTGTCCGCTTCGAGTGGTCTCCTGAGTGCCAGGAGTCATTTGATAAGCTCAAAGGGCTGTTCACTTCTGAGCCCATCTTATGTCATCTGGATGAGAATAAAAAATTCATTATTCCAGTTGACACCTCGGATGTTGCCATGGGGGGCAATACTGCAGGAGGGCCAGATGGGCAGCTACACCCTTTAGCTTATGTATCCAAAAAGTTCAATGCTACTGAACTGTGCAGTGTGGGACAAGGAAGCTGTGGCCATTAAGCTGGCTCTGACTACTTGGCAGCATTGGTTGGAAGGGGCACGGGTCCCTTTTGAGGAGTGGACTGATCATAAAAACCTAGGAGCATTTTGCACCCCTCAAAACCTCAATGCAAGGTAACTCCAGTGGCCAGAGTCTTTCCCTAAGTTCTGCTTCACTCTTCAACACTTCCCCAGAAAAGCCAACTCCCTGGCAGATGGCTTGTCATGCCTCCCCCAATGTGCCAGTCAGAGGGAGGAGGTGGTGGACTCCATGTTCATGCCCTCCCAACTGGAAGGGGCAGTTCTAAACACAGCCAGGTGAAGGCAGAGACTGATGGGGGGGGAAGAGCCATGGATCACCAAATTCAAAATGACGTTCTCTGAAGCAGAGAAATAGGAAACTTCCAAAGATACCTCAATCCAAATGGGGACTAACAGCTGTTAGTATCTGGGAAGGGGGCAGATTGTTTGTGCCAAAGGCCCTCCATGGGGAAGTCCTGCATTTTGGGCATGAATCCAGGCTGGCTGGTCATTTCAGATATTTAAAAACCCTCCATCTACTACAATGCCAGTTCTGGTGGCCTCACATGAGGGCTGACATCTCGCAATATGTGGGGTCGTGCCAAACGTGTCTAATGAGTAAAAGGTGCCCAGGCAAACTGCCTGGGATGCTCCGACTGCTAGAGATCCCTAGCTGGCCCTGGAAGGTGATTTCTATGGACTTTATAATGGACTTACCTCCTAGCAAGGGCAACACGGTAATTTGGGTGGTGGTGGACTTATTCTCCAAACAGGCACACTTTATCCCCTTCAAGCAGCTACCCACCACCAAAGCCCTTGCTAAAATGTTTATGCAACATGTTGTAAAATTGCATTCGGTGCCAACTAAGATAGTATCCAACAGAGGAACCCAGTTCATTGCTACATTTTGGAAGGAACTCATGCATGTATTGGGCATTGAACGGGGACTCAGCAGTGCCTACCACCCAGAGACCAATGGCCAAATTGAATGTGTCAATCAGGTGGTAGAGCAATTTCTTAGATGCTTTACTATCAACAGGATGATTGGGTTGACTTGCTACCCCATATGGAATATTTATTTATCTATTTATTATTACTATTTTTGATTTATAACCCACCTTTCCTGCACAAGCAGGCTCAAGACAGCGTACAACAAGTTAAAATACAATACAGTACAATAAATACAATAAAACACAGATGCGTGAATGCAATACTATAAAAGTTATGTAACAAGCAATGTACATACAGAGTGCACTTGGATGCAGATGGTGATTGCTATATGATGGTCTGGTGTAACAAATCAGTATCTAGGTTGTTCTTGGTGCCACTAGCATAGGGGCCATGATGGTTCAGTTTTTAAGCTTGTTCCTCAGTGGCGGCTCCTAATCGAAGGCCTGGTGGAAGAGCTCCATTTTACAGGGCCTGTGGAACTGTAAAAGGTCCCGAAGGGCCCTGATGTCTTCCAGGAGCTCATTCCACCAGTGTGGAGCCACCACTGAAAAGGCCCTGGTGGTGGCCAGTCTTGTCTTTTGGACCATGGAGAGTCAGGCGATTTTGCGACCCTGACCTCAGTGCTAACCTGACCTAACCCTAACCCTTAATGAGGGACTTGTTGATAATATCCCTGAGGGCACCTTCAAACCCTTCATGGCCAGCTTTTATAAGCCATGAAGGACACAGATCCTGGCTGCATGTGGTTGGGCGTAACGTTGAGAGCAATCTGTTGACTTCCTCTAGACTGAGTGGACTGAAATAATCAAGAATAGAACCAGAAGACGTGCATGGGGCCTCAAGTTCACTCACTGTCTCAACTGTGGCGGGGAGACTGTGGCGGAGCGATAAGACTTTATCTGCAAAATAGCTCGCAAAAGCCTCACAGCCAATATCCAGTTCCCTAGCATTTGGTCTGCCATGTGGCAGATCTATTAATGACCAAATAGTTCTAAACAATTGTGCTGGGCTTGAGCTTGCAGATGCAACAGTGGCCACATAGAACTCTCTCTTTGCGGCTTTGACTGCCATTTCATAGGATCTCATAAACATCCTATAAGATGCTTTTATAGCCTTGTCGTGGGCATGCCACCACCATCTCTCTAGTCATCTGAGCCTTCGTTTCATCAGCCTCAGCTCCTGGGTAAACCAAAGAGCCCGCTAAGAATGAGGGCATAGAGGGCATCGGGGAGTGATCTCATCAATGACTGCCAAGAGTTGGCCATGCCAATCTTTGATAAGTTCATCTAACAAGCCACCAGGAGGCATAGGTTCCCGCAGGGCCATCTGAAGCTGCTAAGGGTCCATTTGGTTCTGCAGGTGAGCGAAAATACACTCACCACCTAAACAGGGTCAGGGTACAATGTTCACATGGGATCTCAGGGCATAATGGTCTGACAATTGAATGGCTGTAGCAGTAATCCAGTCCACTGTAACCTCTGCCGCGAAGATCAAATCAAGCATATAACCAGCTTGGTGAGTGGGGGCCATTACATATTGGGAGAATCCTAGTGCCGCCATGGATGACACCAGGTCTACCACCTGTGAAGCGGTCACATCATCATCATGGTCATTGAAGTTACCCAAGACTATCAGTCTAGGGTACTCCAATGCCCAGCCTGACATGGCCTCAATCAGTTACAATATAGTACAGAAATACAGTTACAATAACTCTGTTAATAGTTCCACTGGACTATCCCCCTTCAAGACTTTGCATGGCTATGAAGGGGCCCCTCTCCCCATGGTGGGGACTCCTGACCCCCCTTCAGGGAATCTCCAAGCTTGGTGGCAAGGACTAAGAGATCACTGGGCTGAAATCCAAAAGACTCTGAACAAGGCTAAGGCAGACAATAAGGCTCACGCTGACAAAGGCAGAGCCCCAAAATGGAATATACACCCTGGTGTATCTATCTACCAAAAACTTGACAGGTCTCTAGCCTCGTAGAAAGTTAGGCTGGAGATACATCAGGCCCTTCAGGGTGCTGCGCAAAATCAATGATGTGACTGTTGAACTTGAATTACCTATATCTCTTAAGGACATGCATCCTATTTTTCATTTCACCTTGCTCAAATAGGACCCAGGGCCGAATGCATGGAGACCTCGACCTCCAGCCCCTCCTCCACAGATGGTGAATGGTGAACCCCATCACGAAGTTGCCCAGATATTGGACTCTAAAGTCAAACATGGCCATGTATTATATCTTGTCCAATTGACTTTGACCCCTCTCTCACAATGAATGTGTTGATGAATGTCATGGCAATGCTCCTAAACCAATTCGTGCCTTTCATAAAATGTATCCAGGGAAGCCTGGTGGGGGGGTGTCTTTGGGGAAGCAGAATGTCAGCTAGGCTACTGCCATAGCTGGTGGAGGAGGGTGAGGTGATGGATGGTATGTTGCTGTAATGGAAGCTTAACTTTCATTTCTTCCTGACTCATCTTATCTTCTAGCCTAAGCCAGTGACTTTGGTACCTTGTTGCTACTTTCTCTGGGAATGTAGACCCAATTGAGTTAGGCGAGTTTTTGCTTGTTCCCTGATTGGCCCAGGTCCATCAGGAGGACCACTTTGAATTATGTGTAACTCCCCATTGCACATGCTTGCAATCAGTTCTAACACAGAATGTATACACAGATGACCTGCCTTTACTGTACTCAATAAACTTCAATCTTCTGAATGGGAGTTGTTGGGAACTGATTGCTGCAGGTCTCTGACATTAAATTTCTTAGGGGCAGCTAAATTAAGTTAATTAACTTAACCTGGCACAACTTAAATATTTTAAAAATGCTTTCTGGTGTGGTTTTTTGTGGGGTGTGGCTTTTAATTAAGGGGGTATGGCCCTAAAATTCTCCACCATAGCTACGAGCCCATCCCTGAACAGCTTGTGATGAACAACTCTTGTCAGTTCACTGCTTCACAAATTGTTCTGAATAACATATGATTCTGACCATGTTACTTCCAGCCGGCATTACCTACCATGAATGGGAGTGGCAGAACATGAAGTACAGACAGTGAAGGAAACCTTGAAATGAAGAGCCATATCTTGCAGTTATGAGCTATGTCACTACTAGGTACAGGGTAAAGCCTAGGTACAGGGTACATGTCCATGTGGGAGACAATTGAGGACTGGAAGAAAACTTGGCTTCAAAATGGGCAGAAGAAGCAAGTTGTAGAACCAGGATTTTTTTAAAAAAGATTCTTTTACAGGGCTATTTTGGGGCAGGAATGGAACGGAGTTCTGGCTGGCTTCCAAGTTGGCCACACCCATGCCTACAGCCCAAACCACTATGCATGCATGGCTACAGAGGGAAGGCCTGGAGAGCGATCCCTCCAGCAACTTTGAGGCAGGTGGGTCGGGGGGGGGACTGGAAGGATTTAAATGCCTCCCCATGCCTCCCTTCCAAGGGCTGGCTTGCCCAGGCTCCCTGTAGCCACGGGGCACCCAGGCAAGCCATAGGAAGGCAGTTTAAACTGCCTTCCCTTCTCTTCAAGGGGGGGCTTGCCCAGGTTCCCTGCAGCCACACCCAGGCAAGCCAAAGGAAGGCATGGGTGTGGCCTAATATGCTAATGAGCTGTGCTGTCATGGGTGTGGCCTGTTATGCTAATGAGTTCCTGCTGGCCTTTTTCTACAAAAAAAGCCCTGATCAGAATTATGTTAGAAGGCTGCCTGACTTAAAAGCTGGAGACCCAGTGAGAAAAGATGGAATACCCCGGCCATCCTGAAGGGGAACCTGCCACCCAGAGTCCATCTTATTGAAAGAGAAGGATAAGAATTTACCAGAAATCACAGACATCTACAATTAATAATGAACACATACCTGAAGAAAATCCCAAAGTTTCTCCAAACTGACTAGCAGGTCAGCCTAGGGCTGCCAAACTAGCCACTAATCATTAGGACCAGGTTGTTAGGAAACCTCTCCATTTTGGGAACTGGTGCCATCTGTGGAAAAAAAATTACTCTATTTGAGACATTGGATGTATATGAGCATCTGTTAAGTGCTGTCAAGTCACTTCTGACTTATGGTGACCCTCTGAATTAATGACCTCCCAACAACCTCTCCTTCACAGCCTTGCTCAGGTCTTACAACCTGAAGACTGTGGCTTCCTTGATTGAGTCCATCCATCCCATGTTGGGTCTCTTTTCCTGTTGCCTTCTATTTTTCCTAGCTTTATTGTCTTTCCACAAAGTTTTGTTTCCTCATGATGTGACCAAAGTATGATAGCAGCAGTTTAGTCATTTTAGCTTCTAAGGATAATTCAGGCTTGATTTGATCTAGGACTGACTTATTTGTCATTTTGGCAATCCATGGTATCTGTAGAACACTCCTTTAACACCACATTTCAAATTAATCAATTTTCTTCCTGTCAGCTTTCTCAGTGTCCAGCTTTTATACCCATACATAGGCCCAGGACAGACTGGCAATTTGCCCCGGTATCGAGTCGCGGCAAAAAAAACCTGGAGTAAACGATACCGGGTTTTCCCGTCCACACAGCGGGGGCCTCTGCCGGAAGATACTGGACGGAGGCGCGCGGGAGCGTTCAGACTGCCGCGCCGGAGGCGCGCTATATTAGCTGTTTCCCCATTATTTCGGCTGTGGGCGTATTATTTCGGCTGTGGGCGCATAAGCACATTATTTCGGCTGTGGGCGCATAAGCACATTTTGGCGATTTTTTTTTTTTTTGCCCTGCAACGCTGGCACCGCATTGGGCAGTGGAGCGGAGCGCAGCCAATCACACCGCTGCTGCCTCATGCCCAACGCGGGTTGCTCCCGGCTTTTCGGCTGCGTGTTCAGACTCCCCGGAAGCGGAGAAACGCGCGACAAACGCAAGCTTTCAAGATTTGCGTCGGCTTTTATCAGGTGTTTTTTTAATCCGGCAGTGAAGCGCGAGAGCACCGGTAGGCTACGGGTGGGGGATGCCAGGCAGATGTGCCTGTGTGAACATTCCATTTAATCCGATATTGAGTCGTTGTCAGCCCGGGTCCCATCCCGCAGCAAATTGCCAGTCTGTCCTCGCACAGTTATGGAGAATACAATGGTCTGAATTCTCTTGGTCACTTAAGGATTTGCATCTATGGATCTTTCCTAGTTTTTTCACAGCTGCCCTTCCCAGTCTCAATCTCTTAATTTCTTGGTTGAAGTCTAGGGATGGGCACAAACTGAACCATGAAGCAAACTTTGCCCTTTTTGTGGTTCGCAAACCAAAGTTTGTGACAGGTCTACTCTCATGAACTTCCATGAGCTTTCAAAGCAGTTCGTGGTGGTTTGTTGTCAGAGCAGAAAGCAGGGGTTTAAAGGGACTCTTTCTGCCCCCTCCAAAAGCCACAAAAACAGCTGAGCAGCAGGGAATAGAAAATCTATAACAATTTAGAAAATTATTAGATTTAGAATAGAAAATTAGAAATTTAGAATAGAAAATCTTTTAACAATTTCAATTTTTTCATCATCAACCTCCAACTTGTGTAATTTCCCACCAGTCATTACTCTTGTCTTCTTGGGGTTCAGCTACAGTCCTGCTTTGGCACTTTCTGCTGAAACCTTCTCCAGTAGTGGTGAGAAGTCTTTACTGTCTCCTGCCAACAATGTGGGGCCATCTGTGTATCTCAAACTGTTACTGTTCCTTCCACCTATTTTCACTCCGCCTTCATCTAAATCTAATCCAGCTTTCTGTTCTATGTACAGATTGAAGAGAGAGGTGTAATGTATTGAGCAAAGATGGCTACTGCCACATGGCTGGCCATGCGGTCCGAAAAGGGCCAGAGCTTTGTTTGAGAGAACAATAGAGACTGTGGATCCAAGGGTGCACCAATGGGCTAGCCCGGATCCTAAAGTAGCCCAATCAGGGCTATGGACTTGTAAACAGAACCAATCATGGTGTTTGGGGTGTGTGCTGGGTGTGGTTTGGGTGTGGTGAGTTCAGGAATAAAAGGTGGCTTGCAGCCAGCCTCTGCAGGTTTATTCTGAGGTAACCTAATAAAGAGCGGATTGAATCACTATGCTGAGCTGCCGCTTCCAGCACATTTTAAGAGGGAGATAAAATATATTTGGGTCTGACTCCTTTGCCCATTGGAAACCATTTTATTTCTCCGTATTTTGTCCCAACCAGCCTCTTGTCCAGAATACAGGTTGCACCTCAGAACGATCAGATGTTGTGGCGCCCCTGTTTCTTTTAAAATGCTCCATACCTTTCCATGATCCACACAGTCAAAAAGCTTTCCCGTAAAGATAAGCTGATTTTCTTCTGAAATTCTTTTGTATGCTCCAGGAACGCTGTCTCTGTCCATAGACCCAGCTGGGCAGCCGTGTCGGTCTGAAGCAGTAGAACAAAGTCTGAGTTCAGCCGGGCACCTTGAAGCTGCCCCTGGAGGCAAAGTCTGTCCACAAACACCGCTGGGGTCACGAAGTGGGAAGGAACACGAGAACACGATGCAGCAAAGAGCCTTGGTGCTGGAAGACTGTTCCAGTTGCGGGTGGGGTGGGGTGGGCTGTGTCTAGCACGGAAGACCTCAGTTCTGTAGTTCTCCTAGCAATAAAGCTGCTCTGTCCAGCATCCTTTTGGTTTTGGCATCTTGTCCTGGATGATTTTGGGCAGGCCTGATTCCAATATGGGCGTGCTCTTAAGAAGCCATTTAGTCATTTAGTCATTAGTTTTCTGACAAGAAGAGCTCCTCAGCAACACTTTGGGCATCATGTACAAGTAAAAAACTTACTAGTGAATTTTTGCTTCCATTTAATCCTTTTATTAAAGCTTAACTATTTACATCTATAACATTACCTAACAAAAGAATATGATATTCCCATCAATTGATTATAATTAGATGAGAGCAATTACTTGAGCCCATAAACATGTTTCACCAAAGTAAACAGGGGACAAGCAAAGAGCCCCTTCTAAGGAAGTGCTTGCAATGAACAAAAATATTTATAGGCTTTTCAAATGGTGCTCCAGCAACAGCTAGCTGTCCCACTTGGCCATATTCTTGGCTAACTAATTTCCAGTTTCAAGCACCATGCAAATGCAGTAATGCAGCAAGGGACACGGCAAGCCCTGTTGGGACTTTGTACAGTCAAACTGATGCAAACTGTTCCAACCCAGGCAAGGAGTCTAGCCAACATTCAGTCATGATTTTTGTAAATCATGAACACTGAACTGGAGACTGCTTGAAACCTACCGCTTCCAAAGCAAACTGAAGAAACCAGGGGAGTTATTTCCTGTGCCAACTTTCCTGTGACCATCTGCTAGTAGGTAAAAGGACATCTGCCACTGTCTGCATGTGTCTCCGGCAATGCTCCCTCTAAGCTGTGGAACCTTGTGAGCAAAAATCCTACTTTGTGAGCTACTTACATTAAAGTTGTGAGTCAGTGATTTGGCTACTGCATAAATTAGTTTGCTCTGGAGCCGTCTTTCCTGAGCTAAGACAAAAATGTGTGAGCTAGAATCTGTGAGCTAGCTCACACTAACTCAGCTAAGAGGGAACACTGGTCCCCGGGTTCTCCAGGCTTGATTCTGTGAACTTCCTGTGCATTGGCATTTGTTGTGGCTGAGGCCTGCTTCCTCCCCTCTACCCTTACCTATCTCACACTCTTTCTCCCTTCTGGGGGTGGAGCCATAGACTCAACCCTCCAAAGCAGCCATTCTCATGGAGGAAACTGATCTCTGTCACCCGGACAACAGTTGTAATTCTGGGTGATCTCCAGCCCTCACCCAGAGGCTGGCAATGGTAGTTCTCATGGAGGAAACGGCTGGTTGGGAGGGTGGAGTCTATGGCATTATACCGGTCTGAAGTTCCTCCCCTCCTCAAACCCCACCATCCCCAGGATCCACCCCTTAAATGTACAGGAGTTTCCCAATCCAGAGTTGGCAACCCTATTTCCTTCCCACCCAACAGCCAACTTAACCTTTATCTGCCTTTATCTGTCTTCAGCTTTTTGTCTCCACCCCCCTCCCCCACAGCTTCTACCAAGGAAAATTATAGTCTTTCTTCACAATGGGGACCAAAGCAGCTTACATTATTCTCACCTCCTTTTTATCTGCACAACAACCCTGTGAGGTTGGTTAGGCTGAAAGTATGTGACTGGTCCAAAATCACCCAGTCAGCTTCCACCGCAATATGGGGATCTGAACCTGGATCTTGCAGACCCTACTCTGAAGCTCTAACTGCTGCACTACTGCTGGCTTTCATAGGGTGGCTGCTGAACAGCAGCAAGCAGCCAGGCCAAGTTGAGTCATGCAAATTAGGTGGTATCAACTCACCCAGAGGGTGCTGCCTAGGGATGCCAGCCTCCAGGTGGGATCTGGGGATCCCCTGGAATTACTGCTCAGCTCCAGACTACTGAGATAACTTCCCCTGGAGAAAATGGATGCTTTGGAGGGTGGACTCTAGGGCCTTGTACCCCACTGAGGTCCCTGTCCTCCCCAGGCTCCATCCCCAAATCTCCAGGAGTTTCCAGACCTGGAGCTGACACCCCAATACCCTCATCCCCTGCCAGTGCCCATGGGGGGACCTGGCAACTCTAGACTGCTGCCAGGCCTAGGGTTGGCAACCTCCAAGTGGGGCCTGCTGGAGAGTGCTCCCCAGAGATCTGTGAACAACAGAGATCTGTCTCCCTGGATAAAATGGCTTCTTTGGAGGGTGGATTCTGTGGCATGATACCCAGCTGAGGCCTCTCCCTTCCCCAAATCCTGCCCTCCTTGCACTCCACCCCAAAACCTCTAGGAATCCCCCAGCCTGGCCCCAAGGCTCCCTCCCTCCCCCCGCCTCCAAAGCCGAAAGAGGCCTGGAAGGAAAGGGCCCTTCCCCCACCCCCACCACCCCACCTCTCAGCCAGCTTACCCAGGAACAGTAAGTTCGATACTGGGCAGTAGCTGGTCAGGACCATTGGGTCCAGTGATGGCTTTTTCCAGAGTGGACGAACTACTGCCTCCTTCGAAGCCTCCATGAAGTCCCAATATAAAGGGGCAAGTTGTTAATTTCTCCCAGAGGGACCAGAACGCTTTCCTCACAGGCTTTCACCAGCCAAGAAGAGCATTTGTCAAGGAGGCAGGGAGTGGGCCTCACTGCTGCCAGGATCCTGTTGACTTCCTTCTGAAAGAGTCGACTGAAGTGGCCCAATATCAGACCAGAAAACAGACAAGGTGCTTCCACTTCCCTTACTGTATCAATTGTAGCCGGGAGGTCCTATTGGAGTATCACAATCTTATCTGTGAAGTAGCTCGCAAATGCCTCACAGCCAACAGCCAATTTCCTACTGTTTGGTCTCCCCTGCGGCAGAGTCATCATAGACCATTTAATTCTAAATAATTGGCCCAGGTTCGAGCTCGCAGATGCAATGTAGGCCACATAGAAATCCTTCTTTGTGGCCTTCACAGCCATCTCATAGGCTTTCATAAGCATCCTATAAGATGTTTGTGACACTTTGTCACGAGCACACCGCCAACTTCGCTCTAGCTGTCTTAGTTCCCACTTTGTCCCCCATAGCTCTGTGTTATACCACTGTGCTGCTTTGGTTTGAGGGCATAGAGGGTGCTGGGGGGCAATCTTGTCAATGGCTTCAGAGAGCCAGTTATCCTACCAGCTCAACCAATGAGGTTTGAGCAGCAAAGTTGTATGGAAAGTCACCCAAACCAGATGGGAATATGGAATCAAAGTTGATACGGATTTCTTCCATGCTGGTGTCTTCCTCTTGATCCTTCTGGAATGCAGTCAGAGTCTGCCCAGGGATTGGTCATCATGGTAAGGGTCCACCCGGGACCGGCTGTCCAGGAACCGGTTGACCTGGAGCTAGTTGCCCTGGAATGGGTCCTCCCAGCACTGGCTGTCCAGGAATTGGTTGACCGGGAGGAGGGCATCCTGGCGGTGGTGGTTGTCCACGGCCAGGGGCAGGTCCGGGCTGGGCTAGCAGGTGTGTGTGAATTGCTTGGTCCATCATCCCCAGAAAGGATTGCATCAGCTTGCCCATGTCCCGCATCAATCTTCGGGTGTCATCCTCAATGGTGTCCATCCGTGAATCTACATCCTTGCTGGGGCTGGGCCTCACTGGCCTGTGGGGAGTACGTCCCTGGGGTAGGCCAAAGCTTCCATGGGGATCCATTAGGCTGTCCTGGCTCTGGCTCCCTGGTAAAGACCATGTTATCTGGGTAGTGTCCAATAAATTCCTAGTCCAGTCTCGTTGCTTCCGTTGGGTGACCCACTTGTCCCACGGGATTGGGGCACTCTGGTAGTAGGTCTGGGGTATCGCCCCTCCATGGCTTGGGATCGATCCTGCTGGGCTGTAGATTGGGAGGGTGTATGAAGCTCCCAAGGTACTGGTCACTGGAGGGGTGATCGGTCCCGCCTGGCAGTATGGGACCAATGCTGTAGTCACAGGAACCGTCGTTACCGGTAGGAGCATCACCGGCATGGTGGTAATGGGAACAGTAGTCACTGGAACCGTAGTCACTGGCATGGTGGTCACTGGGACCGTCACCGGTGTTCCTCCGGCACCGTTCATCCTGGCAAGGAGAGGCATAGGCCAGCGGGAACACAATGGTGATTCCTGACAATTTCTGTCAGGTTCAAAAGCAAGTAGATCCAAGCATTCTTAGGAGTAAGAAGGGCTTTATTGGAATACAGTGCTAAAACCCACAGTGTAAAGGCTATTGTCAGGAATAGTGGGGCAAGCTGCTCAAGCATGATTATAGTGTGATGCAAAATGCGACTAGCAAATGACTGGCAAGTGTGCGCGCGAGAAACTCCCGGTGGGAGAGTTACTTAATGGGTGGGAGACGACTCCCTCCTCCCCTCGGCTTCACAGGAATGGAAAATTCTCATAGACTTAAGAATAGCCCAAAGGCCGCATTCAAGGCCACCGTGATAACACTGAGCAGCAGAGAAGAAGCTCCCACGTTACAGCTAGCATACCTACGCAAGCGCAGAAGCAGGGACGAGATAGGGAACACAGAACAATGGACACAGTGTGAAACATTAAACAACCATTACTGACAGGTGGGGGCCCACTGGACTCATGTGGTATGAGGGATTACTTGTCTTAGGGCACTGCCTTTTAAGGAGTCCCAACTCATTGTATGAAAAACACCTTGGTGCTTTCTTCCCTGCTGTTCGTGACTTCACCCCAGTGCTCAAGGATACAGGTTACTGCTCCTGGGATGGTGGTCCCTTTATTTCTGGGGAGGGGACTTAGGGAACTCCTTCTTATACCAGTCCTGGTTAGTGCGGTACCTCTGCCCTCCGTAGGTTTCAGGCAGTTGCTCTGCCCACTGTCCTGCTTCTCGAAGTGTAGAAGGGCTCTTGTCCCCCTGGGGGCACCTAATATACTCAGGAAGAAGAGTCAGGAACCGGTAAATGCACATCAGGGCCTTGACGTCAGCCAGGGTCTTGGCATCAGTGACCTTCACCCATAAGTCATAGGCTTTTCCCAGTCTTTGTATTAACTGTGGGTAGGACTCTTTCCCTTCAAGTCTGATCTCTCTGAAGCACTTCTGGGCCCCTTCCTTAGTGAATCCCACCCTATCACACACTCTCTGCTTGAACAGCTTGTAGTCTGTTCTCTCTTCGCCTTTCATCTGCCCAGACACTGAAGCCAAGACACCACTCAACTGCAGTCTCAGCTTTTCCATTTACAGCTCTGAGGCGACCTCGTAGTCAATACAGACTTGTTCAAAATTCTGCAGGAAGGCCTCAATGTCTTCCCCTTCCTTGAACCAGGGTACTTCTGATGGTCCTCTTTCACTGTGGCTTCTGTAGGAGGTCAACCCTTTTCTAGCTTAGCCATTTCAAGCTCATGCATCAACCTCATTTTCTCCCTTTCTAGCTCCATCCTAGCTGGAGTCTCCGCTTTTTGCAGCATTGCTACAGTCTCCTCTTTCTCTTTCTGCAGCCTTGCTTTCTCTAACTCAAGCTCTGCCTGCTTAAGTTGCAGCTGGAGACGTAAGGTCTCTTCACTCAGGGATGCCATTACTTTCTCTGATGTTTCCTCCACCAACATGAGACCTGCAGCTCCTGTTCGGGTCTTGCGTCTAGCAACAGGCATGTCCTCTGATTTTTCTTTCCCAGATCGGAGGAACATGCACTACCTAACTCTGCCTCACTATCCAGTTGACCTGACAACTAGAACATAAACAAAACCTTTTCATCACACCTTACCAGACCCTTACTTGGTCTTGCAAGCACCTTCAGACAATGGGGCTTCCTTAAGCCCAAAAGCAAAAAAAAAAAAAAAAATTCTCTCTGCCAAGGCCAAATGGCATTCTGCCTCACCAGGGTCCAAAATTAGTTCATCCCACCGCTACAGCAACCATGTCACCTGACGCGGCCACCACTCTGGTTCCAGGCTCCTCTGAGAAGGCCCAGAGCACCCTCCCAGGCCTTTAGACCTCCCTTTTAGCTGAAATGAATGTGAGGACCAGGCAGAGTGAACAATGAAAATACTTTATTTTATAGGCGATCAAACTACAAGGTGCAGAATAATAACACATGAAAACTTATACCTTGAAAACATTTGTTGGTCTTAGAGGCACCATTGGACTCTAAATTTGTTGCATTTCAAAAAGGATATTGAAGAAGCTGAAAAAAACACAGAAAAGAACAGCCAAAAAGACCCGGGTGTGATCAAAGCAATCAGTTGGGAGGCAGTGGGGCAATTTTTGAGGGAGGCTTATGCAGGAGAGGAGCGAGAAGCTGTGTCTCTATCTGGGGGCTTCCAGGTGGGACATGAAGGAGTGAAGTGTGTGTGTGACAGAAAGAGAGAGAGAGAGAGAGAGAGAGAGAGAGAGAGAGAGAGAGAGAGAGAGAGAGAGAGAGAGAGAGAGGATTTTCTTCAAAGTCAACTGGAGGTCTTTGTGGAGTATCTGGAGCTCTTAAGTTTAGAGAAAATGGTGACTGAGTGCTGATGGCATAAAAGCTATGCCCAGTGGGGAGAAAGTGGATAGATTTTTTTCGCCCTTTCTCATAATAGTGGGATTTGGGGCTACTCTGTGAAACTGATTGGCAGTAGATTCATGACAGACAGAGGAAGCAGCATTTTGCATAATGGGCTGATGGTACTCACTGCCACAGGATGTGGCGATGGTCACTGTTTTTGGTGGATTTTAAAGGCTGTTGGTTGGACAGATGAAGGGCTGTCTTCTGTGGGGCTCTGCTTGTGGGGCTCCCGGTGAATGGCCATTGTTGGAAATAGGATGCTGGAGAGGATGGACCATAGGACTGATACAGAGTGGCTACCTCTCAAAATGAGGAGGTCTATCAAAATGAGGAGGTAAAATTGAGTGCATCACTCAGACTCCAGGTATGATATAGGGATTGCAATTTTGAATGTTCTTTCACTTTAAAAGTTCCTTGAAATGGAAAATGCCCCAGTAAATGGGGAGGTAGAAGGTTTATCTTTGCTGTGCTAATTTTCTCTTTGCAAGGAGCTTTGTGAGGTGAAGGAGCATCTGAAATGGAAACTCACCTGCAATCTGCTGAGGAGCAGTTCGTTCTGCCCTTCCAGGATCCCAAACAAGGTCTTTTTTGCCTTTGCCAATGAAGCCAGGTGGTTGCTTCATGCAGATCTCCTCTTCAAGCTCTACATGTAAGAATGCAGTCTTGATGTCAAGGTACTCAACTAGCATTCCCTTGCTTGCAGCAACACTTAACAGAGTTCATACTGTTCGTTGTATGTTTGACAACTGGTACAAAAGTCTTATCACAGTCTTGCTCAAATTTTTGTGAGTACCCCTTTTCTGCCAATCTGGCTTTGTGGTGTTCAGTCTCAGCCGGATGCATTCTGTTTAAGCTTGAAGACCCACTTCCAGCCTATTGCCCTCCTTCCAGGAGGAAGTTCTGTAAGGGTCCACTTTATGTTCTTGTGTAGAGCCTGAAGCTCATCCCTGGCGTCGATATCCCCCTTGAGTCCCCTCAAACCAAAGCTGCCCATATTAATGACAATTTATCTCCAAAAGCAACCACCTGAGTCCGATCCATAAGGGATTATTTAAACCACTGCAAAGCACATCTCTTGATGCCTGTCTCCAGACCTCTCAGCAATATGGAATGCTCTGCAATGTCAATGGCTGCTGATAAAAGAGCAACCAGGAGGCATTTCTGCCCCCCCACACCCCTTTCTTGTTATGACAGATTAACTTCATAGGAAATATATTCCTGTGTAAAAAGGGAGCAGGGATCTCAAGACATGACTTTTTAAAACGAGAGAGAGGGGCCAGAGAGCCCGGCTCTGGAGGTCACAGGCAGACAGGTCTGAGAAAAAAGCTGCTGTCAACCATGCTGGTCCAAAGGGGAAAAAAAGAAGAAGGAAAACCCCCAGAAACTCTTGTCCGTTTGCACAGAGATGATCATCTTGTTTTTTGTTTTTTTAAACAGCCTTCCCACTGAACGCTGCATCTCCATGTCACCCCAAAGGCCAGCAGTAATTCACTCCGGGGGTTCCCTAATGACCTCATTAACTGCCCAAGCACCATTTTCCAGGCCCCTTGAGTGGATTACAACAGAAAGCTCACGGTAACAGGCTCAGCTGTCTCATGTTCAGACAAAAAGGAGGAACAGAACGAGGATTTATGATTCTGGAGAGGAGAGCAAAGGGAAGAGAGACCAGCTGCCAGCTTAAGTTCAGGATGATTAAAGACACAGAATAAAAAGATTCGGCTTCAGGTCACCATATTGGCTTCCACAGAGAACCAAGTGGCACTGCCACCTCCCAGGCACGCATAGCTCCATAAAGGAACGCAGCCGTCCCATCTCTGGACGAGGGAATCATACAAGCCCCACTCTCAGCTCCTGGACAGAATGTTAATTTCTTGTGAGGTTAAAGGATGGGAGACGGGGCTGCCTTGCTAACAGTCCTTTATTTATAACTAGGAATAAGGCCCGTTGTGGCAATAAATACAACGGGCTCTAGAAAGAGGCTCTGGGAGAGTGCCCCGGCTTTGGGCACTCAGGGACAATTTGCTGTGGCAATCTCAGCAGGGTATAATGACACAGAGTGCACCATTTTATCCAGAGGAACTAATCTTTGCTACCTGAAGAGCAGTAGTAATTTTGAGTGATCTCCAGCCCACCCCCAAGATTGGTAACAGTGGTTCCCCAGAAGGGAGTGGCTGGTTTGGAGGGTGGAGTCTATGGCATTGTACCTGTCTGAGGTCCCACCCCTCCTCAACACTCACCCTCTCCAGGTTCGACACCTCAAATCTCCAGGAATTTCCCAACCTGGAGTTGACAACCCTATCTCCCTCCCAGCCAACCATCAACCTACCTTTAGTTTTCCATCTCCTCCCCCATCGCTCCTAGAGAACAGTTGTAATTTTGAGTGATCTCCAGCCCCCACCTGGAGATTGGCAACAATGGTTCCCCATTAGGGAATGGCTGGATTGGAGGGTGGAGTTTATGGCATCGTACATGTCTGAGGTGCCACCCCTCCTCAAACCTCACCCTCTCCAGGCTCCATCCCTCAGATCTCCAGGAATTGCCCACCTGGAGTTGGCAACCTGATCAGGACTGGGCCCAATGAGTTTTCTCCCAAAGGCCAACATAGGTGTGGAAAGGACCTTTTACTGGCGGAGGAGAAAGTACAGGTGCCAACTTTGATTAGGGAAATACCTGGAGATTTGGGGGGGTGGATCCTGTGGAGGGCAGCATTTGGGGTGTGTGTGGAAGGACTCAGCAGGATATAATGCCATAGAGTCTACCCTCCAAAGCAACCATTTTCTCCCAGGGAACTGATCTCTGTCATCTGGAAGTCAATTGTAACAGTGGGAGATCTCCAGGTCCCACCTGGAGATTGGCAGCCCTAGGGGAAAGTCAGTCACACAGCAGGGAGTTGAAGAAAATGGTCTGATGGTCGCTGGCCCACCTCATTAGCCAGCCAGCCATGCTGAAGCTAAGCAGGAGAAAGAGTCTTTTTCCATTTATTCTGACAGGAAAGTGGCCACTGGGGAGGGGGCTATGGGCGGGGGAGGGGGTTATGCTGAAAGTCCTTTGTTTTTTTCCTCACAGAACCAAGCTTGGCTGCCTACCAACAGCCACTGAGGGAATAGTCCCTCATAGGAGTCAAGAGAATTGTCTTTCTCAGGAGAGAGAGCTGTCTGCCAGGGGGAGTGGGTGGGGAAGAGGAGCAGACCCAGCACCTGGCCAATGGCATGCAAGTACTTTTGAGTGGCAGCTGATGGGCCAATGGCTGAGGGAGGGCATTTTACAGTCAAAGGGAGCGCATGGAATCTTGCGAAACCAAAAGATAATTATTTATAAGGAGAGATTATATGGAAGCCTACAGGAGGGAGGGAGGGAGGGGGGGCAAATAGGCTCCCAATCAGTGTCACTCTAGAACATGGCAACCGTTGCCCAGGTGTGGTGACAGGTGTGTGCCCCAGCCCGCCCATTCATTCATTCATTCATTCATTCATTCATTCATTCATTCATCCATTTTTTGATTTATAGCCCGCCCTCCCTGTGAGCAGGCTCAAGGTGGGTAACAACAATAGGGATTGTGAAGCCATTAAAAACAAGTTATAACAAATAAATTAGTCAAAACATTTAAAATGACAGGTAATACAGACAATAGAATACATAAGGTTCTAGCAATACTAAATGACTGGCAGGAAGAAAGAGGAGGAGGAGATTGGATTTATACCCTGCAATTCACTACCCAAAGGAGTCTCAGAGTGGTTTTCGATCCCTTTCCCCTCCCCTCCCCACAACAGACACCCTGTGAGGTAGGTGGGACTGAGAGAGCTCTCTCATGAACTGCCCGTGAGAGAACAGCTCTAAAAGAATTTATGACTGACCCAAGGTCACATCAGCAACTACATGTGGAAGAGTGGGGAATCAAACCCACTTCTCCCAGATTAGAGTCCACGCTCTTAACTACTACACCAAACTGGCTCTCAAACCAAGGAGTAACTAGGCCACAAACCAAGAGGTGCCAATAAATCTCATTACCGTGGGCCAGATACAGTTGGAGATTTCAGCTTGGGAGATTTAGAAAAGGTTTGCGAAAGTGTGCTTTTTTTCAAACCCCCATTTATTGCAAGTCCACCTGCATCCAGTTCTCCCATGCACTACTAACATTACATCAAGTAGTGTAAGAGGCATCTGAACACCATTCTTTGTTCGAGAGATTTGGTACTGATTTTAGGGAGACTGGGCATTTTCCCATTTGGATGGGGGGGAAAAATGTGGAGTTAATATGGAAAGATGTCTTCAGTGAAAAGAGACTGGGAATGGCTGGGAAGAAGGACTGAATACAGCTGGAAACAGCAGTCCCCTGACTTTCTTCTTTCTGCCTGTGTCAGACTCTGTGCATTTTGTAGTTCACAGCTTGCCTGCCATTGAAAGAGGAGGCTCTCTCCCTCCCTCGCTTTGAAGTGTCTGGGACTTGTCACCTTCGCAATGCCAAATGTCCTGGCTTCTCAAATGTCTGTGCTCTTGTTCCCTTTGTGCCTATGGGGGGAAGGGGGGAGCTGATGGTTAGTTCTGGTGGGCATATGCCAGGGGGTGAGTCGGTCCTGATTTTTAGTACTTTTACTTGAATTCCCTATATCTGTAGCCTTCGCATGTTTTATTTCAATTCTAACAATAGATGTATCCAGGTTGCTATCTATCAACTGTCTCAATAAAGTTAGCTTTCTACAAACTGGCTGATGTTGAGAACTGGTTTAACCAGGAACCTGACAGCCTGCCGTTTAACTCACCAGCATAAGGGGGAGGTTTAGACCAAGGGAGAGAGGAATCATTTATTGTCTGTTTTATTTTCACTCTGCTCAGTAATTAGGAATTTTTGCTCAGCTATATATGCTTTTTATTATTGAACCCATGACTGCAATTACATTTTTCCATTTCTGAAATGCTATTATGGCAGTCTATATCTGACCCACATCTGCACCCACGTTCTTGACTAGAAAAGTCACTTATCACCACATAAAGTGTCCTGTTAAAAAATTGCACAGTTTCTAAAATATAGCAAATGGACTTGTTCATTCAGTTTCTCTTACCACACAGCAGGTACAACAAGTGAGTGTCAGAAATTGATCTAAGTATAGAACTGCAGGCAGGAAAATAAAGATGCTGTGACCAAATGAAATGCAAGAAATGAGGGAAGAACAGGAAAATATGGGGAATGGAAAGAAATTTGTTCCCAAGAATCTAACATGATCTGTCACGTGGCACTTTGGGTTAACTGTGCTGCTCCACAACCAATACTTATTCTGTGCCATTTAGGCATCAGTGATGGCTAGTGGAATGTCATGCCCCGAAGGCACATGCTGCAATCCGTCTTCCTCAGTAAGAGTGTAACCCTCTTTTGCTGAAACAGAGGAAGGTAACTAAAGCAAATAAGCTGTGGTTACAGGAGCACCCGAAGAACAGAAAATAAGACTTCCGGGTTTGTCACCTCAGAGGAATAGGGAACATGTGGTTTTTCATTATATAATTTTATGGTTATATTTATGTGAAATATGGAAAACAGCACTTTTATTTATTAATTATTTATTTTATTAATTTGACTTTTACCCCACCCTCCTGCCGAGGCGGCTCTGGGCAGCTTACATAAAACCATAAAACCAACATGAGTACATACATAAAATACCTAAATTCAATTCCATTTAAATACAGTTAAAACCATTTGTGTATGGCAGTGTCATATAATAAAGGACAAGTGCAGCTCAGCCGACGTAGTATCGCTCCTGCTAGATCGCCCGGTGAAAAAGCTCCATTTTCATAGCCCTGCGGAACTGCTGGAGGTCCTGCAGGGCCCTGATCTCGCCCGGGAGCTCATTCCAGAGCATCGGTGCCACCAGGGAGAATGCCCTGGTCCTAATCGATGCCAACCTGGCGTCTCGAGGTCTAGGGGGGTAGGCGGTTTTTGTGTTTCTGATCACAGTTTCGTGTTCCTGGTCACAGTGCTCTCTGAGGAACACATGGGGAAACATATGGTCCCTCAGGTAGGCAGGCCCCTGACCATAAAGGGCTTTAAAGGTCAAAACCAGCACCTTGAAGCGGATCTGAATGCTATTGGCAGCCAGTGCAGTGACTTTAGCTCATCAACAGCCTGGCCGCTGCATTTTGCACCAGCTGCAGAGGCCAGGCTGCAGGAGTTGCCCCAAGGACAGCCCCAAGTAGAAAGCATTGCAGTAGTCCAACCTCAAGGTGACCATTGCGTGGATCACTGAAGCCAGATCTTTGCGCTCGAGGAAGGGAACCTAATCAGTCGAAGATGGTAAAAGGCTGCCTTGGCAGGGGCTGCTACCTGGGCCTCCATTGTCAAGGAAGCATCCAGGAGCACTCCCAGACTCCTGACCCTTGGCGCTGGCACCAACAGCACCCCACCGAAGGCCGGGAGTGGGATCCCTATCCCTGAGCCGCTCTGATTCAGGCATAGGACCTCCGTCTTCATTGGATTCAGTTTCAATTGGCTGAGTCTAAGCCATCCCGCCACGTCCAGCAGCACCCGGTCCAGATCTTCCGGGGTAGAGCCAGACTGGTTTCCCAACAACAGATAGAGCTGGGTATCATCTGCATATTGGTGACACACTAGCCCATGTCTCTGGGCAATCTGGGCAAGGAGGCACATATAGATGTTAAATAGCATCGGGGAGAATACTGCTCCTTGCGGCACTCCACAAATTAGTGGGTACCTTCAGGACAGCTTCTCCCCAAGTGCCACCCTTTATCCCCAACCCTGGAGAAAGGAGACAAGCCATTGCAAGGCAAGTCCCTGAATCGTCGCCGGGAGTGCCCTGAAGGAGTAAGCCTCCTTCATGAACAAGCCACTCCCCGCCGCGTTGTCTGAGATTGGTGGAGGACCGAGAACCTTGGAGGAGCTAACTGGGAGAGAGCAACGGTCTCCCTGTCTCGTACCCGGGTCTCGGTCACGCACACCAGATCTGCATCCTGCTCCAGCAGGAGGTCCCAGAGGACTGAGGTCTTATTGTTTATGGACCTGGCATTGCACAGCATCAGTGTTGGAGTGGGGTTTTTAATCGTTTTAATAACGAATGATATATGATTTTTAAAAAGATCTATAATATTGCATGAACAATGTTTAAATAAAAATAAAAATTCAAAAAAAGTGTATATTTCACCAGATGCAGCATACAAAGGACCTGTACTAAATTCTTTGGGAAAGGTCATTACAACACTGTGGACTCTGAAACCAGGCCTGAACTGCATCCTGTGTTTTGGGCAGGGTTGCCAGGCCCCCTCGTCACTCTGGTGGGGGGATTTGGGGGGCATTCCGGTGGTGGGCCTGCCCCCAAGAGCGACCACCTGCCCGGCCACCCCCCACCTTCTCCTGCCTGATTTAAAGGGCTTCAGCTGATTGGCGGGGACCACGTAGCCTGCTGGCCTGCTGGAGGGCCCTTTGAATCTAGCGGGGGGGAGGGGAGGGGTGGCCGTGGGCCGTGGTGCACAGGGCTGGGGGAAACGTCATCTCCTGTGATCATCGAATCATCGAATCACAGAGTTAGAAGGGGCCATCTAGGCCATCTAGTCCCACCCTCTGCTCAGTGCAGGATCAGCCTAGAGCATCCCTGACAAATGTTTGTCCAGCTGCTGTTTAAAGACTGAGGGGGAGCTCACCACCTCCCAAGGCAGCTAATTCCACTGTTAAACAGCTCATACGGTAAAAAAAGGTTTTCCTAATATCCAGCTGGTTCCTTCCTCCCCTCAATTTAATCCCATTACTGCGAGTCCTGTTCTCTGCTGCCAACAGGAATAGCTCCCTACCCTCCTCTAGGTAACCGCCAATGCTCCCTCTAAGCTGTGGAGTCTTGTGAGCAAAAATTCTACTTTGTGAGCTCCTGGCATTAAAGTTGTGAGTGAGCAATTTGGTTACTGCATAAATTAGTTTGCTCTGGAGCCCTCCTTCCTGAGCTAAGACAAAAATGTGTGAGCCAGAGATTAAGAAAGTGTGAGCTAGCCCACGCTAACTCGGCTTAGAGTGAACACTGGTGACAGCCCTTCAAATACTTAAAGAGAACAATCATGTCCCCCCTTAACCCCCTCTTCTCCGGACTGAACATTCCCAAGTCCCTCAGCCTTTCCCCCTAGGGCTTGGTCTGAGGGGACCCGATCATCCTTGTCGCTCTCCTCCACACCCGCTCCATTCTGTCCACATCCTTTTTGAAGTGAGGCCTCCAAAACTGCACACAATGCAGTGGGTTAGGGCATAATGTACAGTGGGACTATGACATCTTGCGATTTAGATGTCATGCCTTTGTTGATTCAGCCCAAGATTGCATTAGCCTTTCTTACTGCCACATCACACTGGCTGCTCATATTTAACATAAACCATACCGCAAAATCTTGCTCACACGCACCGCTTCTCAGAAGTGTATTCCCCATCCAGTATGTGTGTTCCTCATTTTTTGTTACCCAGATGTAGTACTCGGCATTTATCCTTGTTAAACTGCACCTTGTTCACATCTGCCCACTTTTCCAGTGTGTTCAGATCCCATTGAATTCTATCTCTATCTTCTGGTATATTTCTTGCACCTCCCAATTTAGTGACATCTGCAAATTTAATGAGTACCCTCTCCACATCTTCATTTAGATCATTTATAAAAATACTGAAAAGTACCAGGCCAGAACAGAGCCCTGTGGCACCCCACTGAATACCTCCCTCCATTTGGATGAAATGCCTCCATTCAGATGAAATGCTAGTTTGGTGTAGTGGTTAAGTGCATGGATGCTAATCTGGGAGAACTGGGTTTGATTCCCCACTCCTCAACTTGTAGCTGCTGGATGACCTTTGGCAAACCATAGTTCTGTCACAGCTGTCCTTGAAAGGGCAGTTCTTGAAAGAGCTCTCTCAGCCCCACCTACCTCACAGGGTGTGTGTTGTGGGGAGGGGAAGGGGAAGGAGTTTGAAAGCTGTTCTGAGACTCCAAGTGAAGGGTGGGGTATAAATCTAATCTCTTCTTCTTCTCTTCTTCTATCCAGGCAGCTGATTCTACTGTTGCATAACTCTTACTGTAAAAAAGTTTTTCCTAATATCCAACCATACAGCCGAAGTTCACTGATTCAGCATTGCTGTCAGATGGCCATCTAGCCTCTGTTTGAAAACCTCCAAAGAAGGAGAACCCACCACCTCCTGAGGAAGCCTGTTCCACTGAGGAACCGCTCTGTCAGGATGTTCTTCCTACTGTTTAGCCAAAAACTCTTTCGATTTAATTTCAACCTGTTGGTTCTGGGCTGACCTTCTGGGGCAACACAAAACAACTCTGTACCATACTCTATATGACAGCCCTTCAAGTACTTGAAGATGGTTATCATATCACCTCTCAGTCGTCTCCTCTCCAGGCTAAACATACCCAGCGCCTTCAACCTTTCCTCATAGGAATTGGTCTCCAGACCCCTCACCATCTTTGTTGCCCTCCTCTGGACATGTTCTAGCTTGTCTATATCCTTCTTAAACTGTGGTGCCCAAAACTGAACATAATACTCTAGGTGAGGTCTAACCAGAGGAGAATAATGTGATTGCATCACTTTGTGTGATCTGGACTCTATACTTCTGTTGATACAGCCCAAAATGGCATTTGCTTTCTTAGCTATGGCATCTCACTGCTGATTCATGTTCAGTGGATGGTCTACTAAGACCTCTAGATCTTTTTTGCACATACTACTGCCAAGACAAGTCTCCCCCATCCTATAATTATGCATTTGATTTTTTCTACCTAAACGCAGAACTTTACGTTTATCCCCACTGAAATTCATTTTACTTGTTTTCGCCCAGTTTTCCACCCTGACTCTGTCTTCTACCATATTTGCTACTCCCATAAGCATTTCCTCTATTCCTTCATCCAAATCATTTATATAGATGTTGAACAAAACCAGTCCCCCGACAGATTCCTGAGGCACTCCAGTTGTCACTCCTCTCCAAATTTTGTCATAAATCTAACCCTTCCTATTCTTATCAGTAAAACCTTTCTTTTCTGACTCCCTCAATTTACCAATCCTTGCCTATCTAGCTTAGGCCCCCTCCTTATGATGAGCTTCCTTTCCAAAACCCATACTCTGTTCTCTTTTTCACCTCAGTCTCACCAATATATGCATATGAAGGAGGATGGCCATAAAAGTCACACGTAGAATAGGCACGAACCGTGAAAATGCAGTTCAGTTCACCATCTTTGTTGCCCTCCTCTAGACACGTTCCAGCTTGTCTATATCCTTCTTAAATTGTGGTGCCCCAAACTGAACACAACAGAGCAGAGTAAAGTGATACTGTCACTTCGTGTGATCTGGACACTGTGCTTCTGTTGATACAGCATGAAATCACATTTGCCTTTTTAGCTACTGCATCACACTGTTGACTCATGTTCAGTGTATGGTCTACTAAGACCCCTAGGTCCTTTCTGCATATACTACTGCCAAGATAAAGTCTCCCCCATCCTATAATTATGCATTTGATTTTTCCTACCTAAATGCAGAACTTTACATTTATCGCCACTGAAATTCATTTTATTTGTTTTCGCTTGGGTTTCCAGCCTGTCAAAATCATCCTATCCTGATTCTGTTTTCTACCATATTGGCTACCTTCCCAATTTAGTATCATCTGCACATTTAATAAGCATTCCCTCTCTCCCTTCATCCAAATCATTGATAAAGATGTTGAACAAAACAGGTCCCAGGACAGATCCTTCAGGCACTCCACTTGTCACTCCTCCCCAAGAGGATGAGGAACCATTCACAAGCACTCTTTGGGTGTGATCTGTCAACCAGTTATGGATCCACCTAACAGTCATAGGATCCAAACCACATTTTACCAATTCGTCCACAAGAATATTCTATGGAACCTCATCAAAAGCCTTACTGAAATCAAGATAAACTATGCCTACAGCAAGGTAGTAATTTTTTCAAAAAAAAGAGATAAATTTAGTCTGACATGACTTGTTCTTGGGAAACCCATGCTGGTAATCACAGCCATCCTTTCTAAATGCTCAAGGACTGAATGTTTGATGATTTGTTCTAAAAAATTTCCAGGTATCGATGTCAAGCTGTTGGGTCCATATTTACCCAGGTCTTCCTTTTCCCCCTTCTTGAAGATGGGGACAACATATACCCACCTCCAATCTTCTGGCATCTCACCTGTTTTCCAAAAATTCTCAAAAATAATGGATAGAGGCTGAGAAATTACATCCATGAGTTCTTGGATGCAATTCATCTGGCCCTGATGTCAGGTTCAATAGCAAGTAGATCCAAGCATTCCTTATGTGAAGAAAAGCTTTATTGGAATACAATGCTGTAACCCACAGGAACACGATTATTGTCAGGACAAGCACAAGCTGGCACCAACAGCACCCCACCGAAGGCCGGGAGTGGGATCCCTATCCCTGAGCCGCTCCACAAGCTGGTCAGGCATTATTATAGTATGATGCAAAAGCGCGACTAGCAAATGAACTTTTAGCACATGTGTGGGAAACTCCTGGTGGGAGATTACTTGATGATCAGGAGAATGAGTTGTCCCCATCCCTCAGTCTCGCAGGACTGGAAAATTCCCTTAAACAAAGAATACTCCATAGCCTCCTATTCAAGGCCACCGTGATAAGCCAGAGCGGCTGAACCATTCTCCCACGTTGCAGCTGGCATTACTATGCAAGCGCACAAGCAACAGACAAGATAGTAGACACAGCAGGATACAATGAACTCAGTGTAAAAATAACCCAAGCCTCATGGCTCTGACACCTGAGGACTTAGTTTCTTGAGGTGTTTATGTACTACCCCTATGCTGATCCTAGGCTGCAATTCCCTTGCCTCATCATGCATTCTGTTTTTCCTATGTTGAGCACCATTTTCCTTGCAAGAGAAGATTGAGGAAAAGATGACATTTCCCAGGATTTCTAGCTCCTGGGATATTACCATTCTATGCACCAAGCAGGGAGCAAGTTGTTTTTGGGTCTGGACTATTATAGGAGATGAAGAAGTGCCACAGAAATGGCATCATACCCTACTGAGGTCCCTCCCTTCCCCAGACCCCAGCCTCCACAGGATCCACCCCCAATATCTCTAGGAATTTCCCAACCCAGAGTTGGCAACCTTACTTCAGGCTCTTTTTCTTTAATCACCATCTGTTCTTCTTGACGAGTTTCCTAGTTCCCAAGAGGATGTACAACAAAGATATCCAAAACAAAAGACGTAAGAGGTTAAAGAAAAGCAAATGAGAGACTTCCATTCTTCTTCCACTCTTCTTCCAGTGTGCTGTGGTCCATGGAATGTCCCTCTTTCATGAAATGTTCCCCTCACAACTGCCAACTCAGCAGTTTTCCACTAGGGTCCTTGTAATGGGAGAGGCCGCTTTCAACCACTTAGGGCCTTTTAAGGCAAAAGACTTTACTGAGCTGTGCAGTTAGGACCTTTGCAGCACTAAGTTTGCAGATAGTTTTAGTTTCCCTTTTCATCCCAGGCTTTTTTGTGCTTCAGCAGCAGTTTTTCTAAGCCCTTGGCTGCCTCCTCTACTTTCCTTTCCCTCCTGATATTTCCCTAGCAGATGTGAAAGGGCTACAGAACTTAGGTGTTGGGTTGTTGTTTTGCTGGCTTTACTACTTGACCGCTCGGGTGTCCCTGAACACATTTGCTTCACCCTCCTGGCCCTACCCCTGGGTGAGCAGGGCCCACGTCAGGCTCTGCCCCATGGTCAAGCCCTCCCCTGGCAAGATTTATGCCTTACAAGAGCTGGCAACCCTGGTTCTCTCTAGCGGCAGTTAGTTCTTACTTTGTGCTTTCCCACGGACTTTCTGCTTCCTTCTCTTGCAATCCTTTTGCTAATGCTTTCCAGGTGTTTCCATTTAGCTTTCCTCCTTTCCACATTCCAGCAAAAACAGGAGATATGGATTTTCAGTGCTTCTAAAAAGTAGATTGGTATTGCTTAGAGATGTAATCCATTCCAGGATATTTGAAGAGGCTATCTTATAGCTAATCATCCAGTTTCCAAAAGGAACCATCTGTGGTATAGTTGGGTGTAGGAACTGGCTAGACCAGATTCAAGTCCGTGGAATCAAACAGCCAGTTAAGGTTCTCCTAGGAACTTCAAAAGCAAAGCAAGATCCCCCCACCCCCCACCCCCGGTTCTGACTTAACACTCTAATAATAGGTGAAGCTCAACAAGTTCAGAGGGCTGCTCTTCATAAACACTCACAGATTTGGCAGCTCCACAGAACTTCTGAGGATCAGGTGTCTGTGTTCAGAACTTGTGTCTATTGAATCTAGGAGATAATGCTTTCTTCTTAGAACTGCAAGACATCCTGCACAGAAACAGTTTGAAACAGCTGCAGGGAATTATTCCTAATAGTTTGTGATAAACCTAGTAACAAGGACCAATACTACCAACACTGGAGGAGACCTCAGTTGGAGACTGCTCACGGCAGTCAAAACTCCAACTCTTATCCCACAGCTGTTAATCTGAAATAACATTCCCTGTTTTTCAGGGAAATAGCATGCCAATGGGTTTTTCAGACACAAGCCTTTCTTGACTGTCTAAAGTCTTTCACTGTGTTTCTCTATAAAATGGTAAACTTCACCCACCCGAGATAAAACAATCCTGCTACTTCCTGCACAACTGCTTATTCTAGAATGAAAGTGTCAAGAGCCGCTGACCTTTTCAGGAAGTCCTGACTCTTTGTCAGTATCATCCAGACTCTGATGGTCCCCAACTTGTTCCCCAGCCATTGCATATTCCATTAGCCCACCAGCTCCTGCTCTCGTACAAAGCAGCATGGCTGGAACATCTCATGATGGGAAGAAGCAGGGGGAATGTCATGTCAAGCAGCCCTATCTTGCAGCCCCAACACTGTAACTAGCAGCCGTAATCAGTATCCTTAATTCTTAAAATGTGCATTTTAATATAGGAGAGCATTTTTTTGGTCAAAATAGCTCAATCAAATAAGCTAGAAAACATCATTTATTTATTGTTTGTTATTTGCATTTATACCCCAACCATCCTGCGGGCAGGCTCAGGGCGGGTAACATCAATGAAATAAATACAATTTCAGTTTAAAACATTAAGCATTAAAACACAATAAAATATTATAACAATTAAAACAATTGGTACAGCTTGGAGTAGCATCAGTTGGCTATAAAATTCTGGCCTGATGTTGGTACAATGAGTTAAAGGCCAGTTGTCGTTGGACAGTAGGCAGGTGGCAGATGGGTGACGGCAACCTCAGGGAGGCCATAGATGGGCACCTGCTGCCTCAACCAAAGGCCTGGTGGAAGAGCTCCGTCTTGAAGGCCCTGCAGAATTGGAGGAGATCCCGCAGGGCCCTGGTCTCAATAGGGAGCCTGTTCCACCTGGCTGGAGCCAGGATAGAGAAAGCCCTGGCCCTGGTTGAGACTAGGCAGACGTCCTTCAGGCCAGGGACCACCAGGAGGTGTTGATTTTTTGAGTGTAACACTCTTCAAGGCATATATGGGAAGAGGCAGTCCCTTAGATATGTTGGTCCCAAGCCTTATAGGGCTTTGAAGGTCAAAACAGCACCTTGAACTGAATCCAGTACTCAACTGGCAACCAATGCAGTTGGCAGAGCATGTGCCTAATGTGAGTCCACACAGGTGTTGATGTCAGCAGGTGTGCCACCGCATTCTGCACCAGTTGTAATTTCCTGATCAGCTTCAAGGGTAAGTCTGGAAGTGACCACTGCATGGGTCACCGTGGCTAGGTCTTGGGGGGGGGTGGGGAGAGACAGGGCTTCAGTAGTCCGATCCACCTAAGATAGAAAAATGCAGATCTGGCAACTGCAGCAACTCCTGAAGTGATATAATGGTGATACAGCAGACATTATATTACTTGGACTTTTAAAAGGCTTTTGACAAGGTGCCTCACCATGGGATAAGAGGACATGTCCTTTTATAAGGATAAGAATAAGAGGATAGGTCCTCTTACATATTAAAGATTGGATAAATGACAGAAAACCGAGACTAGGAATAGATAGACAACTCTCATAATGGAAGGAAGTGGGCTCCCACAAGGAGTCTATTCGATGTGTTCATTAATGATCTGGAACTGGGGGTGAGCAGTGTAGTGGCCAGATTTGCAGATGACACGAAATTATTCAGGATGGTGAAAACCAAGGCTGACTGTGAAGATCTTCAGGAAGATCTCCACACATTGGGTGTGTAGATAGCAATGTGACCAGGGCCATAGCCACAGGGAGGTTTGGGGGTGGTGCCCCCACAGATGACCATCAGCCCTCCCCGGTAGGATGCCAGACCCCCTGACCCCAAGGAAACCCACTGGCAGAGATACGTGCCTGTCTGCCTCCTTGGCTCTCCCTCAGCAGCAGCATGGTGGCTGGGCTGGCTGGCACAGTGGCCAATGGCGCACCCCAACACCTCGCTGCACCCATGCCAGCCAGCCCAAGTCCCACACTGCTGCTGAGGGAGAGCCAAGGAGGCAGGCAGTGACATCCCTTTCTGCTTGCCACCTGCTACTCTGCCTGCCTGCCTCCTCAGTTCTCCTTCTCCCTCTCTGTCCCTGGTGTGCAAGAGTCTCCTGAGCCTCTGTGAATGGGGAGGGAGAAGGAGAGCCCACCTCACAGTGCCTGTGCCAGCCCAGCCACCAGCCCAGTTGCTGAGGGACAGCTGAAGAGATAGGCAGGCAGGCAGGACAGCAAGCAGCACTGCCTGCTGCCCTGCCTGCCTCCTCAGCTCTCCTTCTCCCTCTCTGTTCCTGGCATGTGGGAGGCTCCTGAGCCTTGTGTATAGGAAAAGACTTTCCTGATTCATTCCTACTAGGCCCAAATGGTCTAGCTGCTAACATATCCATGTGACTTTTGTCACCTGAGCAGATAGCCTGCACAGATGCCAAGCCTGGTATGCATACGCAAAGCCACTTTGGCACCTTTGAGGGGAAGACCAGACATTGAGATATCTTCCCAAGCTGAGGACACAGATGTCCCAAGGCATTTACACATCAAAGCTAAAGTAGACGTGCCTTTAGTCGTGTCAGCAATGTCTGCACCTAGAAAGTTGGACATGCCTCTGTATCCCCTTGTGATTGGATAAATGGCCATATTAAATTATGGTGGGAAAGGGAGGGATTAGTGATCATCCTATGAAAAGAGGGTCAGAGTTCTCTTGGAAAGTTAGTTTCTTTCTGTGAGTCAGTTCCTTTTTGGATTACAAACCTGCAACATGGAATTTTACTTAATTGCCCACAGCAAACATGTGTTTCATCCTGAAGATTCCCTGGTTCCACAAAGCACAAATGAAGACTGGTAATTATGAAATACCTCTATGTATAGTTAGAGCTGAATAAGCTATAGGCTTTATTCTTTGTTTTTCTATCTTTGCAAGTCTGATTATATGCATGCTTTGCTGAATAAAGATAATATATAGATTAATATTATCTGGGCTGGTTATTACGTTGCAACTGACCTCTAAGCCTGAATCTCGTTGCCTGGGGCTGCTCAGCTGATGTGGCTACCACCGTGATTATTAATAGTCATTTGCAGTTCTGGCACAGAGCTGAAAGTAGTTAAGTCCTGTAGACCAGGCAGAAGCTTAGATCTCTGCTTCTGAACCTTGGTGAGGGCACTGATGTAAGAGATCTTGGTGGCAGTTTACTGATAAGCCAGGAGTGTGTGCAGACATACTCTTGGGTTTGTTTAAGCATGTGGGATTTTGTTATCTCTCATTCCTGGACTGGTGTGAGGGGGGAAGAGTAGGATCCTGTACATGCTGGTGGAGTATCAGGATTTGTGCCTCCTGATCCCCTGGACTGGGGGTCTGAGAGGTCAAAAAACCTGTACACCTTGATAGACAGGGAGGGAGGTAGAGATTCTACCTGCCAGCCAATCACTTCCTGGGCACCCAGGGCACCCATCTACCTGCCACATCAGGGCCACGCCCCCCCCTCCAATTCTCTGGCTGTAAGACTGAATGTGACAGTTGAAATTCAGTATAGGTAAGTGTACAGTGGAACAATGCACTGTAACAATGCACAGTGGAACAAACAATCCCAAGTTCAAGTATTTGATGGATTTGTTGAGACTGAAAGAGACCTTGGGGCCACAGTGAAAGTTTCAGCTCAGTGTGCCACATCAGTAAAAAGGGAACTCTCTGTGTTGGGAATCATTAGGAGAGGAACTGAAAATAAAAAGGCCAATATTGTAACGTACCAGTATAGATCCATGGTGCAACCTCCTTTGGAAGATTGCTTGAGGTTCTGGTCAGGGCTATTTTTGGGCAGGAATGCACAGGAACGGAGTTCTGGCTGACTCCCAAGTTGGCCACACCCAGCAGGAACTCATTACCATAATAGGCCACACCCGACAGCAGACACTCATTAGGGGTGTGTGGCCTAACATGCAAAGGAGTTCCTGCTCCAAAAAAGCCCTGGGTTTTGACAACAAACAAGATAAACAGAATACAAAGCAAAAAGTGGGTGTGACTGGATGACCACACTTCTAGTAACATGGGGTGTGTGGCCTAATATGCTAATAAGCTGTGCTGTCAGGGGTGTGGCCTATTATGCTAATGAGTTTCTGCTGGGCTTTTTCTCCAAAAGAAGCCCTGGTTCTGGTCACTGTATCACAAAAAGGACATTGCAGAACTGAAAAAAAATAGAGAAGAGGACAACCAAGATGACTAAAGGTCACCCATAATAGAGAAATTAGACCAAACTACTCAGGGTCTTAGGTCCTTTAGAAATCATAAATATTTTGAATTTATGCAATTTTACTAAAAGTGATTGATTATCTGTATTAAGCATGTCATAGTCTTAGCCCATTTCTTAAATTGTTAATACTATTTTAAATTTTATAATGTTGTAGTTGTTGTCTACATACTGTAATTTGTACAACTGTGTATAATAAAAAGGGTTGTTTTTTTTTTAAAGGTTAAACCAGAGTGGAAGGACTGACATTCTATGATATATATGAATGGATCTATAAATATACAGCATCAGATCAATGTTAAATTGGAATCTGAGAACCAGCAACAGTATATTTGGGAGGCGGAGTATGTTGTTGAGCTTCTCTGCCTTGTTTGTGTGTGTGTGTTTGTGTGTGCGCACACACACAAAGCTTAAATAGTTTGAAGTCCTGGAATGTATCTTTTTTTTAATTAAAGCCTTTTTTTTAAAGTCATTTTCCTAAACATGTTCAAAGGATACAATCTGGAAGCCTCTTGACATCATGCTGATGAATATTTTTTCTTAGTACTGGAAGGAAACTGGATAACAAATCTGTGTGCTCCAAGACAGAGAAATGACATCACAAGCCAAGATGAAGATCTCTGCTGTGATAACAGCTTTGTTGGAGAGGAAGATGAGGAAGGAACTCAAACAGTAACTGAAAGAATGAGAGCAACTTCACCCAAGATAGCATTGTTAGCTGGCATGAAGTGACTTATGCCAACCATTGTTTGGTGTTTGGGAAAGTTCATGGCTGACAGCATCTTAGTATTCTTCTTCCACTTTGCCCTACCTGTTTTTTGATGGGTAGGAGTTCAAAATAGGGCACCTTTGACATTTAACTGAGTCATAGTTTTTTTTAAAAAATAGCATTTGTTTTATGGACAAATTCATGTTCTTGTTTGTTCCTCGCCCAACTCTTCCCCACTCCCAAAAAATCTTAATGATCAGAAATAAGAGAAAACAAACAAATAAAAAGAAATCCCCACTTAAAAATAATTCTTGTCTTTTAACGTATTTTTCAGGTACTTAAATACTCCATATTTGTTTCAAAGAAAGAAAAATCATAACTAAATTTCATTCTAAACATATTTCAATTTAGCAATAGTAAAATGTTTTCATTGTACTTAATGACTGCATTTGAATAGTCCAATAATTTAGAATTCAGTTTTTCAAAGGAACCAGGCTCTTTGCAAGAAAAAGGTAAACTGACAAAAACAGATGGTGGGGAAGGCAGCGTGTGGCCCCAGTGGGTGATCAACACATGGACATATGGCTGTGCCTGGCCTGAGTGAGCCACATGTAGATCATGGATAGAGGCACAGCTCCTCTTGGGACTTTGCAGATCTCTTCTTGAGCTTGAGGTGCAGTCTGTTTTCTAGCCTCCCCCCCCAAACAGCAACAACATGCTCTGCCACTGGGACCATTCTGGATTCTCATGCATTTAAAAGCTTCTTTTGGTAACAGAGGCCAACTAGTATGAGTGTTACTCCCCAAAACCATTAATCTTTGATTAAGAACTGCTGAGGGCATAATATAAGATCAAAGGAATAAACACAAGGTTCATTTTAAAAATTATATTGAGTTCAGAATCACCTTTCTCAACCTCTAGCCTCATACCTGGCAAAAACAGTCAAGGGAAAGTTTGCAAGTCACAGTCATAGAATCACAGAGTTGGATGGGACCTCCAGGGTCATATATTCCAATCCCCTGCACAATGCAAAAAAATCACAAATACCTTCCCCCAACCCCCAGTGACTCCTGCCCCACGCCCAGAAGAGGGCAAAAAACAAAACAAAACAAAACCCTGTCCAGGATCCCTGTTCAAAGTGGCCTGGAGAAAAACGGCTGCCTGAACCCAAAGTGGCCATCAGCATTACACTGGGTGTGTAAGAAAGGGCCACAAGAACTAAGCTCTGAGGCACCCTTCCTGCCTTTCCTTCTCATGATCTGCCTAAGTTCACAGAATCTGCATTGCTGTCAGATGGCCATCTAGCCTCTGTTTGAAAACCTCCAAAGAAGAAGAACCCACCACCTCCCGAGGAAGCCTGTTCCACTGAGGAACCGCTCTGTCAGGATGTTCTTCCTACTGTTTAGCCAAAAACTCTTTCGATTTAATTTCAACCTGTTGGTTCTGGGCTGACCTTCTGGGGCAACACAAAATGACTCTGTACCATCCTCTATATGACAGCCTTTCGAGTACTTGAAGATGGTTATCATATCACCTCTCAGTCGTCTCCTCTCCAGGCTAAACATACCCAGCGCCTTCAACCTTTCCTCATAGGAATTGGTCTCCAGACCCCTCACCATCTTTGTTACCCTCCTCTGGACATGTTCTAACTTGTCTATATCCTTCTTAAACTGTGGTGCCCAAAACTGAACACAATACTCTAGGTGAGGTCTAACCAGAGCAGAGTAATGTGACTGCATCACTTTGTGTGATCTGGACTCTATACTTCTGTTGATACAGCCCAAAATGGCATTTGCCTTCTTAGCTATGGCATCTCACTGCTGATTCATGTTCAGTGGATGGTCTACTAAGACCCCAAGATCTTTTTTGCACATACTACTGCCAAGACAAGTCTCCCCTATCCTATAATTATACATTTGATTTTTTCTACCTAAACGCAGAACTTTACGTTTATCCCCACTGAAATTCATTTTACTTGTTTTCGCCCAGTTTTCCACCCTGACTCTGTCTTCTACCATATTTGCTACTCCCATAAGCATTTCCTCTATTCCTTCATCCAAATCATTTATATAGATGTTGAACAAAACCGGTCCCAGGACAGATTCCTGAGGCACTCCAGTTGTCACTCCTCTTCAAATTTTGTCATAAATCTAACCCTTCCTATTCTTATCAATAAAATCTTTCTTTCCTGACTCTCTCAATTTACCAATCCCTGCCTGTCTAGCTTAGGCCCCCTCCTTATGATGAGCTTCCTTTCCAGAACCCATACTCTGTTCTCCTCCTTTTCTCCTCAGCCTCACCAATATATGCATGTGAAGGAGGATGACCATAAAAGACACATGTAGGTTGGGCACAAACCGGGAAAATGCAGTTCAGTTCATGCTGTGCCTGGTTCATGAACCACAAACCATCACAAACTTTAAAGGGCTAAATTGTCAGGTATCCCTGCCATAAGGGTGATGGGGAGGAGATGAGATGGTAATAAATGTATCTGGTTTTCTTGTTTGGAATGTGGGGAGGTGACGAGGTTGCCTGGGAGACCGGGCCATATCTCACCTCTATCAGGCCTAAATGGCCTTGAAGCCAGGCTGTTCGTCTCCTTTCGCTTTCTAAAGACAACAGCTAGGTTTGAGAACTTTCAGGTGGTGGGAACATAGTAATTTAGCACCTCGTAGCTTTCCCGCGCGCGGGCTCGCCATCTATTGGTAGAGGTGTGGGGGCTCCTTTCCCCCCCTTAGAGTATAACCCCAATGCTTCATGTATTCAAGTTATTCTTAACAATGCTTCTGTTCTAGTGACCTAGTATTGCAGTCTAATAAATACTATCCTTGTTTCAATGAATAAGGCCTGGTGTTTGACTGACTAACTGAGGACTCTGACAGTTTGTTAAGAATCACTTTTAGTCAGGACTGGTCAGAAACCCGTTGCGCACAAAATGAGCGACGGTGAAGAAGACACTCTCCCGATCAAGGACCCACTGGAGGACCAGAAACTGGAGGATAAGAAACCTCCTGTGACGATGGTGCCGAGCACCACAGCAGTCATGCCCTTGGAAGTCCCGGGTACATATGTCCCGGCGTTGTGGGGCTTGGAATATGACTTAGGGGGGCCCTACGGGGACCCTTATGGAGCGGCGTATGGCGGAGTGACCACCCGGCCCAAGCAACGACGAGACTGGGTGAAGCCACTCACCGAGACACATGAAACGTGGTTCTTCACCCCGCGAGCGTTGGCGAGAGAGAGCCAGTTCGAGAGATCGATTCACCGACTGAGCACGGCAGAAGGGGCGGAAGACCCGCACAGGGAGTCGAAAGACTTGGAAGGGCCCGTGGTGAGCCGGAGATGGATTGGCGACCCGAGTCAAGATCACCTGTTCTGCTTGCTAGACGAGTCCCTCTCCCGCATTCCCAAGATATCGGACGGCATCCGAGAGGAAATGGACAGGAGGCAGAGAGAGGCGCCTCCTGATCAGCAACCCCCCGATTGAAGGATCGTGCCGGCGGGGCTGCCTGGGGGTGTCCCTGGGCAACTGGGGGCACCCCTGGACCAACCAGCGGGGCCCCCACCACAGGGGCTGCCGGCACCGTGACTGCAACAACCCTGGGGGTTCCTCCCACCGAAGCTGGCAGAACTCCTTGACGCGGACTTTGACAGGACCCCAGAGAAGTTCTCGTTCTTCCTGGTGAGAACCAAAAAGTTCATCGAGAACTGGGGACACCTGTTCCAGAGCGAGGACCGCATGGTTGACGCGATCGCATCGCACCTGAAGGAGGCGGCGGCAGACTGGTATGTAGCCCTGCACCAAGCAGATGGGCGGGAGTTGCAGGAAATCGACGCCTTTATGTGGGCCATGAAGGAGCAGTTCGAGGATGTCAATGTGAACAAGACCGCCCGAGCCTTCCTGCGTGCTTTCAAGCAAGGTTCCAAATCCATGAGGGAGTATACTGCGGAGTTCCGGAGGCAAGCCGCAAAAGTCCGGGGATGGCCTGACGGAGTCCTGGCAGAACAATACCGCCTGGGACTCAACTCAGAGATCCGCCGGACCGTGATGCGTGGACACGACCCAGAGACGTTGATGGGCTGGATGCAGGAGGCGATAGCTATGGAAACCCGCCTGAAAACCATCCGACTAGATGATGCGGCGGCGTTGGGGAAGGGAGCACCATCGGGACCAACCCCGGCACCCAGGGGGAAGACCCAACCGACGACTCCTCGACCCAAAGATGGCACGCGGGAGATCTGGATGAAGCAAGGGCTATGTCTGAAGTGCGGCGAATCGGGCCACCTCGCGGCAAGCTGCCCCGGATCAACCACCCCACCCGGAGGGGTGAAAGGGGGCAAGAAGAAATTCGACACATCCACACCCAAACTGGTGGCGAAACCGAGAGGGGCTAGAGCTCTGCAAATTAACCCGCTGAGCGAGACCTCCGACTCGTCGGAGGAAGAAACCACGAAGGCGGGAAACGAGAAGGACCTGCTGTAAATAGCGCTGAACAGCAGGTCTTGGACTCGCAAGCACTGAACCCGGTGAGCAGATCCTCCTCTCTCTTCTTTATTACTGTGACTCTAATGGACCCGGGTCTACAGACCCATGTGAGAGTGCGAGCTCTCATTGACTCTGGGTGTGGGAAAGACATTATTAACCCCTCCCTAGTGACAGGGCTAGGGGCGAAAGTAGTCAAACTGGCTGAACCCCTGGTGTTTACCCAAATGGACGGCTCAACGATGAAAGAGCCATGTAAATACGAGACTGTGCCATTACGCCTGGGGATTGGGGAACACTGGGAGGTGAGACCATTCGTTGTTACCCCGGCTGCCCGTTTCCCTCTGGTCTTGGGGAGTGCGTGGTTCTTTGACCACGACCCACACATTTTGTGGGAAGAGGGGAAGGTCAACTTCATCTTGGCCAAATGTAGGGACCATGTTTGGCGCGAGGGCTGGGGATCCCGGTGACTGGGAAGTAACCCTGTGCTGGTGGGGGTGGCGGAAGCAGAGCTGGAGGTGATCCCGTGAGAATACAGGGATTTAGCGGCAGTCTTTGGGGAAGAAGAGGCGGACGAGTTGACCCCCACAGGAACTCAGACTGTGCTATTGAAATACTGCCAAACCAGAAGCTACCTAAGGGCAAATTGTATTCCATGAGCCCGGCTGAGAAAGTGGAACTGAGAAAGTTCATAGATAAGAACTTGGAGAGGGGGTTCATCCGACCCGCCTCTTCCCCGTTTGCCGCACCCGTTTTATTCAGGAAAAAGAAAGACGGGGGTTTGCGGCTGTGCACGGACTATCGCGGGCTAAACGCTGTTTCAACCACCAATGCATACCCCTTGCCCCTGATCAAGGACCTCCTAGCTGCAGTTGCTGGGGGGAAGATTTTCTCTAAGTTGGATCTTAGGGATGCCTACTTTCGGGTGCGCATCAGAGAAGGGGATGAATACAAAACTGCATTTAACATCCCCCTGGGGCAATTTGAATACTTGGTTATGCCTTTCGGGCTACAGGGGGTGCCAGGGGTGTTCATGAACCTGATTAATGAAGTGTTGCACAAGTATTTGTTCAAGTGGGTCCTTGTTTACCTTGATGACATACTTCTGTATTCCCCCGACCTCTGTTCACACGTGAAGCTGGTGAGGGAGGTACTTCAAACGTTGCACAAGCACAAACTCTTCGCTAAACTGTCTAAATGCGAATTTCATAAGTCAGAAATTGCCTTTTTAGGCTACCACATCTCACAGAAGGGGATTGAGATGGACCCTGACAAGGTTAAAGATGTGGTGGGGTGGGAACCCCCCAAGACGAGGAGGCAGCTCCAAGCTTTCCTCGGATTTGCCAATTTTTACAGATCATTTCTTTCGAACTTTGCACAGGTGGCTCTCCCCCTTACTGACCTGCTGAAAACTAAGGGGAAAGCCCCTGACTGCACCCGGCCGGGTGCGCACCTAGACTGGACCCGAGTGCCAGCTTGCATTCGAACGCCTGAAGGCTGTCTTTACCTCAGAGCCAGTGCTGGCTCATCCTAATGAACTAAAGAAATTCATTGTCCAAGTTGACGCTTCGGACATCGCCATGGGGGGGCAATCCTCCAAGAGGGGTAGGATGGTAAACTCCACCCCCTTGCATATGTCTCCAAAAAGTTCAATGACACTGAGCGGAATTGGTCGGTGTGGGAAAAAGAAGCAGGGTCGATCCGGTTGGCACTGGCAACTTGGCGACACTGGCTGGAGGGGGCTCAAGTGCCATTCGAAATGTGGACTGATCACAAAAATTTGGAACTCCTCCGCTCGCCCCACGCGCTGAATGCCAAACAATTGCGATGGGCTGATTTTTTCTCTAAGTTTAATTTCACCCTGCACCATTTCCCGGGGAAGGCTAACTCGCTGGCTGGTGCTCTGTCCCACCTCCCGCAACATGATAGCAAACGGGAGGAGGTCCGGGACTCAGTCTTCACCCCCTCCCAACTGGGAGGGGCGGTAACCACACGCAAGCAAGAGCTGAACCCCCCCCACGTCACTCCCTTCCCACTGGGAGTCGAAATTCGCATCTGCTATGTCTCAGGCGGACAGGGAGATGCTTGAAGGGGAGGAGGGGGTGGTTAAAGATGCACAAGACTGTTGGCGAAAGAATGGAAAACTGTTTGTGCCGCTGTCACTCCGGGGGAGGTGATGGGTTGGGCTCACGGCTCCAAACTTGCAGGGCACACGGGCTTTGTGAGATCACTTCAGCTCCTTCAACGGCAGTTTTGGTGGCCGGGACTGAGGAAAGATTTGTCTTTATTTACAAACGCCTGCCAGGTGTGCCTTATGAGCAAGCCCCGGCCGGGGAAACCCCCCGGCTCACTGCAGCCTCTACCTACCCCGACTCGCCCTTGGGAGGTGATCTCCATGGACTTTATTACTGATTTGCCACCGAGTGGTGGAAAGACTGTTATTTGGGTCATAGTTGATATGTTTTCTAAACAGGCTCATTTCGTTCCGTTTGCTTCCATCCCCTCCGCAAAGAAACTGGCTGCAGCACTCTTGCAACATGTGGTGAGACTCCACACTTTGCCGAATAAGGTGGTCTCGGACAGGGGGGCGCAGTTTGTCTCCCAATTCTGGAGGGAGTTGATGTCACTGCTAGGGGTGGAGAGGGGGGTCAGCAATGCGTACCACCCAGAGACCGATGGTCAAACCGGGAGGGTTAACCAAACGCTTGAACAATACCTCAGGTGCTTCACGAACTTTCAACAAGACGATTGGCAGTCCCTGTTGCCGCTGGCTGAGTTTTGCTACAACAATACTTATCACTCCTCCACAGGGATGTCTCCGTTCATGGCGGTACACGGATATGAAGCCCCGCCTCTTCCTTTTTTGAACTCTCCCGACCTCCCGCCGGGAGATGCAGGTGACTGGTGTAAACACTTGCAAACTGCGTGGCCCTTGCTAGTGAAAACACTTGAGGGGGCCAAGGCTGCGTATAAAATTCAGGCTGACAAGAAACGGGACCTTTCTTGGACTCCAAAATGTGGAGAATTTGTTTATCTCTCCACACAGAACCTGAGGGGCTTGCAGCCGAGCCGCAAACTCGGTTGGAAATATGTAGGACCTTTTAAAGTTGTACGTGTATTGAACAATGTTACTGTTGAGCTTGACCTGCCTAAATCACTGAAATCTGTTCATCCTGTATTTCATGTAAGGCTGCTACAACGTGCGCCTGCAGAGAATGTCTGGAGACCCCAGCGCCCCGCCCTGCCTCCGCTGATGGTGGGGGGAGAACCGCATTATGAAGTTTCTCAAATCCTGGACTCGAAGATTTCACGCAACCGGTTGTATTATCTCATCGACTGGGTGGACTTTGGGCCTGAACAGAGGGAGTGGGTTAGGGCGGAATATGTTCATGCCCCGAAATTGGTCCGCGCGTTCCATAAATTGTATCCTCTGAAGCCGGGGGGGTAGATCTGTTATCAGGAGGGCAGGATGTCAGGTATCCCTGCCATAAGGGTGATGGGGGGGAGATGAGACGGTAATAAATGTATCTGGTTTTCTCGTTTGGAATGTGGGGAGGTGACGAGGTTGCCTGGGAGACCGGGCCATATCTCACCTCTATCAGGCCTAAATGGCCTTGAAGCCAGGCTGTTCGTCTCCTTTCGCTTTCTAAAGACAACAGCTAGGCTTGAGAACTTTCAGGTGGTGGGAACGTAGTAATTTAGCACCTCGTAGCTTTCCCGCATGCGGGCTCGCCATCTATTGGTAGAGGTGTGGGGGCTCCTTTCCCCCCCTTAGAGTATAACCCCAATGCTTCATGTATTCAAGTTATTCTTAACAATGCTTCTGTTCTAGTGACCTAGTATTGCAGTCTAATAAATACTATCCTTGTTTCAATGAATAAGGCCTGGTGTTTGACTGACTGGTTCAGTTCACAGGAGATCTCTGGCTGACTGTCCTCTACCTGCCCTCCAAGTCTGGTGAGGATTGGATTTACAGGGTACAAGTTATGGCCCCCCAATGAAGGTGCCCCATTGTCCCTTGTTTCCAAGGAGAGAAAACAGCAGCAGCAGCAGCAGCAACAAGAATGAAGTCAATAGAAGCCCAGCAGAATGGAAACAAAGTCCCAGAGAATCTCTGCAGTAGAAACTGGGGTGGGGGGCATTTTTGCAAGCTCAGCAGAACCAGTGCAATGTACTAGTGCCCAGCAAAATCCAGTGCCATTGTGGCAATGCCAGCTCAACAGGACTGATGTCTAGCATAGAATAACACTCCAAGCAAGGGGGGGGGGTGCAAGCCCAGCAGAACCAATGCAATGTGCCCAGCAGAACCCAGTGCCAATGTGGTAATGACAGCTTAATCACAATCCAAGCAAGGGGGACCCAGCGGAACCAGTGCAATGTAAAGAGTGCCCAGCACTAACAATCACAGATTACCCAGCAGAACCCAATGCCACTGGCATTGCAAGCTTAAAAGGACTGATCTCAAAACAGAGTTACAAATCCAAGCAGAGGTTGGGGTGAGATTTTGCAAGCTCTGTGGAAGAAAGGAAGGCTGGCAAAGGTGGGGGAACCCTTCTTGAAATTGACATGACTAGTTTGAAACTGATAACAGTGTTTCCAAGGCTGGAGAATTCCACACACACACACACCCCTGCTTTGAAGTTTGGTAAACATCTTGTTTGAGTGGAGACCAAACCGGCATGAACCTCCACAAATAGCTTGAAAGTTCATGAAAAGTTTGTGCCAGCTGAACTGCCATGAATTTCAGTTCGCAAACCATGAACCGGCCAAAATTCATCACAAATAATATCATTTAATGGCACCATTTAAAGCCAATATCATTAAATAACATCATTTATGGCACCATTTAAAGCCAATATTCCTGAGTCAGCACCTTACATGTGCAATGTAGATGGCCTTGGTATTATTTCACTTGTAAGCTGCCTTCTGCATCCTGTGTGTGGAAAGTCAGTTTAGACATTTTGTAAGTAGGCAGATGACAAAAGAGTTTCCCAGGTTCCATGTTATTTGTAGAGTATGGCAAGGATGGAGATGCTGCTGCTGCTGCTGCTGCTGCTCCTCCTCCAGTCCCTCTCTCACAATGACAACAAAGTCTTATTTTTGTTATTTTATTCTTGTATCACTTGTTTTTTCATCATTGTAATCAGAAACTCTCCTCTATTCCTTGGCTGTTTTGGCCCATCTTTAAATAAGATTTATATCACTTTCCTTTCCCTCAGACAGTCTATTTACAATCAAAGGTCTTCGTGGGGAAAGAACCCAATCGATCGCTCCGGCAGGACTTCTTGGATGTCAGGGAGGCAGTTTTATTCGCTGCCAGTGCTGGTTGATGCTATTCCCCCTCCAGAGAGACAGAAGTTCCTTTGCTTTCAGAAGAAGAAAGGCTGCCTTATGGTTAAAAGAGCTGCATGGCTCTGGGCTTGAGTCCTGTCTTTTGCTTTTAAACTCTTTCCTGAGTCACTGATGAATAGTGTGACCTTGGGTAACTCCTATGGGAGAGATTTCTAGACAGTATGTGCAAGAAAACCACATGGTTCTCTGCTTTGAAGGTACAAACACTGCAATCCTTCCACCAACACAATAGTGCATGAGTTTTGTGAATCCATTTCAGAAAACTCCTCAGACCAAAACCCAGGAAAAATCCAGTGCATAAATGTTAAAGAGGTAGTAAGCAGGCAGTCCTGGGGGTTGTACACACACACACCCCTCATCGACTCAGATGTCTGCTGGATGCCCAGAAAAGGATGGACTGCAGCTTGGTCCCAAAGCTGGTATAAAATGCATAGATAGTGGAATTTGCCACCAACTGTATTCTGAGTTAGGAGGATCCCCAGGGTCTTTATTCTGCATCTCATGAGAAGAATGCCTAGCATTTGTATAGAAGTTCACACTCACCCCCTTGCTGTCATTCCTGCAAGGCAGATGAGTATTCTTACCCCTACATTTAGCTGAGGCAGAATGACTTTCCAGTAGCCAGGGTCTTTTTTGGGGGGAGCGCACCGGAGCACTCTGGGAGCTCAGGAGCCAAGCCCTGCCCCCAGCCGGTGTCCCGGGGAGTCTTTCAGGCAGCCAAATGTCAATTTCAGCTCCATTATATCCTATGGGCCATTGAAGTCAATGGTGAAAACATAGGGTATATTCTGGGGGCTGGAGGGGAGGGATTTGAGGGAGAGGCTCCATACTCACAGGGTAGCTGTTGGAGCCTTTCCCCAAGATACTCACCAAGTTTCAAGAATATTGGACCAGGGGGTCCAATTCTGTGGGCCCCCAAACAGGTTGCCCCCATTCCCTCCATTGTTCTCTATAGTGGGAAAAAAGTAAGAGCTTGAGCTTCTAATGCAGACAAAGGGATATGATTTAATAGGCATTACAGAGACTTGGTGGGATGATTCCCAGGACTGGAATGTAGTAGTGGATGGATATGGGTTGTTTAAGAAAAACTGAAAGGGTCGAAGAGGAGGTGGAGTGGTATGCGAGGAGAGGGTTTCTTTGTCAGGAAATACTGGAGGGGGAAGGTGACAGCCTAGTGGAAAGTATCTGGGTGAGGATAAGGGAGGGAAGGACAAACAGTATTGTGGTTGGAGTTTGCTACAGATCTCCTGACCAGGATGAGGAGGTGGATGCTACCCTTCTTGAACAGGCTGACAGAGTATACTAACAAGTGACATGGTAGTTATGAGTGACTTCAGCTTCCCTGATGTGTGCTGGGAGACAAGCCTTGCAAAGCATCCACAGTCACACACATTCCTGACCTGTCTGGTTGACAGCTTCCTTCATCAAATGGTGGAGGAAGCTATGAGGGGCTCAGCCATACTCAAATTAATATTGACTAACAGGCAAGAGATGGTAGATGAGGTGAAGATGGTGGGGACCTTAGGGGGAAGTGACCATGTCCTGCTAAAATTTCTTTTGCTGTGAGGGACCAAAAAAGTTCATAGCCATTGGCAAATTTTAATAAACTCAGGGACAGGATGAGAATCATTCCATGGGCAATACTGCTGGAAGAGAAAGGAACAAGTGAAGGTTGGGCTCTCCTAAAACAAGAGCTCCAGCAAGCTCAAGCCATCGCTATTCCAACAAGACTGAAAAATGGTAGCGGATCCAAGAAGCCAATGTGGATGAACAGAAAACTCCATGATGTGCTAAGGGAGAGGTAGTAGAGAAGCCCTTGGCTGCACTGAATGAATACAAATTCCTGGGCCAGATGGTATGCACCCAAGAAGCCAATGTGGATGAACAGAGAACTCCATGATGTGCTAAGGGAGAGGTAGTAGAGAAGCTGTTGGCTGCACTGAATGACTAAAAATCTTTCAGGCCAGATGGTATGCACCCAAGAGTGCTGAAAGAACTTTCTAGGGAACTTGCAGAGCCTTTGTCCATCATCTTCTAGACCTCTTGAAGGACAAGAGATGTGCCACAAGACTAGAGGAGGGCAGATGCTATCCTGATTTTCAAAAAAGGGAGGAGGGATGACCCCGGAAACTACAGGCCAGTCAGTCTGACCTCTGTCCCAGGGAAGATAATGGAGCAGATTTTAAAGGGATTGATCTGTGAGCATCTAAAGGACAACTTGGTAATCCAGAGAAGTCAGCACAGATTTGTCCCCAACAGGCCCCGCCAGACCAACCTGCACTGGCTGCCTATCGAATACTGGATCCATTTCAAGGTGTTGGTGCTTACTTTTAAAGCCGTATACAATCAGAGGCCAGCATACCTTTGGGACTGCCTTTGCCCATAAGAGCTTCATAGAGCACTGATGTCTACCAACCAACATTTTCTGGTAATCCCTGGCTCCAGGGATGTCCAACTTGCCCTGGCTCATACTTGGTGGAATGAGCTTCTGTGTGAGATCAGAGCCCTGCTGAATTTATCACAATCCTGCTTTGGACTGAGGCAGCAGACATGCCCCCCCTCCCCCATATGATCTTCTATCAGTGGCCTGGATCTGAATATGCAAGAACCACCCACTCCTGAGACATCTGGCCAAATTATACACGACACTGTATGAATATGATGTTTTATATTGTTGTTTTAAACTGTTTTTAAGTTGTATTTATGTACTGCATTCAGACTGATGGAACCCACCCTGAGCCTGCTTGCAGGGAGTGTGGTATACAAGACCAATAGGAATTGCGATTTGTTCCCAATATAAAATAATTGGGAATATTTTTCTTCGGGTTGGGATGATCACATATCCCTCCCCAAACCGGAAGCATTGCGCGAGGAGGCTCTGGGCACTGTCTGCATGCACCTGGCCCCTCTCTCTCCATCGTCTGCCAGCCTGTCTGGCACTTCCTTCCCCCTGCCTGCCTTCAGCAACTTTCCCCGCTGCCTCCTGCTGCCCGACCAGCCCCAGCTCCACGCTGCTGGAAAGCCGGGTCCTCCTTCCCTCCCCTCCTAATGCTGGTCCGTCGCCCACTCGCCTGCAAGCCACCCGGCACTTCCTTCCCTGACCCCCCCCCGCCCACAACTTTCCATTCTTCCTCCTGCTGCCCGCAGCATCTTCACTCCTGGGGCAGGCGGAAGCTTTCTCCGCACTTGATGAGCACATGAACATTTAACTTTTTAAGCACAGGATTGCTCAAGCACTCAGCCAGAAGCTGTTTAAAAGAAAAAGAAAAAAAAACCTCACTGCACAAAGAACGGTCAGATGGCCCTAATCGCAATCATTGCGAGAGGTGGCTGTTCAGATGGGCGAAATTGCACATTCAAAGTGCAAGTGCCAGGAAAATACCTGATTTTCCCAAGGGGCAGGAAAACCCAGGAGCATTGCAAGAGTGAGCCGGCTTCAACATGGGAGGCGGATTGGCGCATGTGAATGTGAAATATACATGCGCGAGGGAACAGCGGTGAACCCCGATCAAAAGGTCAGTGTGACCGCACCCTTAGAGAAGGGCAGGGAGCTGTTCCTGTTGGCAGCAGAGGAGAGGACTCGCAAGTATGGGTTTAAATTAAGGGCGGGAAGATACCGCCTGGATATTAGGAAGAACTTTTTTACAGTAGAGTTGTGCAAGAGTGGAGTCAGCTGCCTGAGGAGGTGGTGAGCTCGCCTTCACTAGTGGTCTTTAAGCAGAGGCTGGACAAACAGTGATGCTCTAGGCTGATCCTGCTCTGAGCAGGGGGTTGGACTATTGATTCTACGGTTCTCTCTATACAAAGTTCCCAAACTATAGGCTATGACCTGGCAAAAAGCCATCCACCCACTGGCACTCTCACATCTCTGAAGCAGGAATATATTCTAGATCACAACGGCAAAGAAATGTGTGATTTACAGAGCTCCACAAATTGCTTCCACTTCCATGAGGAAAGATGTATAAGCCTATGTTCATGTCAGGTTTATGTGAAAGCTTAAGATGAAGAAACAAATTGGAAGCATCATTCTCTCCTGTCAGTTCTGTGGACTGATTTAAATGCTGAGGTTACACCTGTCCATGCAAGGATCACTAATTGATCCCGAGGACACAAATCAGGTGCAACTCAATAGAAGGCAGCTGAGGAAAAGCCGCTGAGCAGGACTGACATCCCGTGTCACAGACTTTTCTTCCCAGGGAAAGAAGGGGCAGGGAGCAACCCCCTCTCCTGCTCTCCGGCTCTCTCTCCATCTGTGCTCAAGATGCGGGGCCTGTCTTGATTCAGCTAACTGGGTTTGATTATTATTATTTTTTTTTAGGGATAGGGGGTTGCAGCTTCCCTTTCCCTCAGGTTCAAGTAAGGTTGCCAACTCGGGGGTGGGGAATTCCTAGAGATTTGGGAGCGGGGCCTGGAGAGGGCAGGTTCTGGGGAGAAGGACCTCAGTGAAGAGCCAGAGGCTCCACCCTCCAGAGCAGCCATTTCCTCCACTGGAATTGATCTCTGTAATTTTGCGATCAGTTGGAATTCTGGGAGATCTCCAGGCTTCACCCAGAGATTGGCAACCCAAAGTTTTTGATGCAGGTCAGACAACCTCTGATTGTTCACGTAATGCCTCACGGCCATGTTTTTTTTTTGGGGGGGGGGCTGGGGCTGGGGCTGAGCATTTGCCTCTGCTGGGATCCAGTGTCTGGAGGGGCCTCTTGATCTCCCACACGCCCCCTTCGGATTTTTTTGTCCTCTTGCACTCCAGTCTGTGCCTTTGGCAAACAAGGAAGCCACCCCCCGCATGAGGGCTCTGGCAGTGGTAACTTTTGGTGTGGGGAAAGTGACTTAAGTCATAGAAAGACTGTGGCCATGTCTGAAGCAAAAGGGCCAACTGAGTCTTAAATGGTTTCTGAATGTCAGTTGCCTCCCCCCAACCCCCTTCCCATCCAGCTTTGCTGTCCTCAGTAGTCCAGGTAGGGTTGCCAACCCCTGCTTGGGGGGAAACTCCTGGATATTTGGGGATGCCTGAGGAGGGTGGGGTTTGGGGATGGGGGGGACCTCTGTGGGGTATAATGCCATGAAATTTACCCCCCCCCGCCCAGAGCAGCCATTTTCTCTAGGGGAACTGATCTCTGTTGTCTGGAGATCAGGTGTAAATCCAGGAGATCTCTATGCCTTATCTTGGTAACCTAGTCCCATGTCTGATTGCTGCCGGGACAGCAGAAGCCGCGGCCATCAGAATTCTTCCTTCTGTGTAGCTCCACGAGACAAAGCAGCCCTGTTGGGTCAACAGTAGTTCCTCTTTGCTGCCTCAGCTGCAGTCCCTGAGTACCTTGGCCTTTCTCTCCCCCCTGCCTGCTTTCGCATCAGGTCCTCACAGATTGCATGGCTCTTTCCATCAGTCAGCCTGGCTCTTGGTCCCTCTGCCCCTCTGGCAGGAGGTAAAACAAATTTCTGTTTCTGTGAATGGAATAATAATTGCAGTATGATACAGTGCAACCCCTCCCCCCTGAGAAACAGCAAACCAGGAGCAAGAAGAATGAGGAAGACTTTTCCATCAAGGCCTACTCAGAACATTGACACAGACTATCAATTAAAAATAGGTTATTTCTACTAACCTAAAACAAAAAAATAGCAAATGTCCAGCAACATGAAGATGCTTAAAGGGGGGAAGAAAACTGAGGAGATGTGGAAAGACAGTTTTATCCTGCAGGGAGAGGAGGCAGGTGAGTCTTCCTGCACCTGCCCTGACTTTAGAAAGTGATTCTAGTCCCTGGATGCAGAAATCCAACTCTTTTCATCTCCTCCCCTCCCTTTGCTGCTTCCTTAAAGAATGAAAAGAAAAGAAAGCAAGAGATCAGAGGCAGATGGGGCAACTGAAATGACCCTAGAAATGATTCCCAGAGTAGTCTTATCCATTCTTCCGATTAGGCTGAAGGGACTGATCCTTAGCAGACCAAAGGGTACAAAACTGACTAGATATGTTGGGAGCAATCCTAAGCAGGTCTCCTTAAAAGTAAGTTTCATTTTAAGCAATGGGGCTTACTCCTGTTTCACTATCATATGTGCCTTTTAAAATTTAACAATGGCAAAATGACCTGGTAATTCTGAAGTTATATCCCAAGCAGAAGTTTGGTTGAGGAGACTGTAGGAAGCATCTTTCAATGAAAGGGGGCTAGAATCAATCTGTACGCCAGGGGTGTCGAACTCATTTGTTATAAGGGCCGGATCTTATATAAAAGGGACTTTGTTGGGCTGGGCCATGTTTGGCATAAAATGTAATACCAGGTAGTGGAGCTAAAAGGACACAGACAAACACAGTTAATGATGCAGTGCAGCATTGGGCTGATGCCCCCGTTCTGCCTGGAGTGGGTAGCAAACCCTTTCCCCAGCCTGCTCTCATGGTCAATACTCTGAGCCCAGGACCACGGGAAAACATGAAATGACTGGGCATTGCAAGCTCCCCCCCCCCCCCAAGTCTACTCAGAGTGGCAGTGGCTCTCCAGATCTCAAGTTGGTCTTTCTCATAATAAGCCACAGACCGGTCCTTTTAACTGGAGGTGCCAGGGATAGACCCGCCTGGCTCCTTAGATCAATGAACACAAGAAAAAAGCCTACACTGGGAAGAACAACGTTTGCAACCAAGCCCCCTCTGCCAGCAAACTTCAGCAAATAAGCAACTCTACCAGACCCATGTGGGCACAGGAGAAGCCAGTGAAGATGAGGAAAGTTTGGCAGCCCCGTCATCTGCTCTCTGCACTCAGAAGCAGCTCAGAAGGGTGAGGACAGGCAGAGGGAGGGGGAGGGGGAGAGGGAGAGAAGAGAGCCACAGTCTGGATTAAAGCCCTGGGCAGGTTGGTTCCAGCCCAAGGGCTGTGTGTTTGACATCCCTGCTGTAAGCAGTAGAAGAAATTTGTGGACACCAGTGGCACCCTGAGCTGGGCAGTGAGGAGGCAAGGTCACTGCCTCTCCTGGATTGGGGAGGGGCTTTGGGCAAAGTTCCTGCTGTGAATTCACCCCCTCACTGGTGCTAGTTCTGCTCACTATTCTTATTAGCACCCACCCATCCACTGGCACTTTAGTTATTGCCCAGGTCTGGACTTACCCCTGCTGAAGTGAGACGACCAGAGAGCAGCGCAGAAGATGACAAGAGAAGTGAGAGCAGGTTCTCAAGACTATGGGAGGGCTCCTGGAAACACCGGGGACTCCCGAGCAATGCTGCCGTGAGGCTTGTGGGTCCATGCCACTTGGGGCCGGAGAGCCAGTGACCCTGGCCAGTGGGGACTGTGGCGCATTGCCACCTGGGGACCTGTGCACCAGGCCCTGGGAGGCATTGGATATGTGGGCTCTGGGCTCACAGGTTGGGGTCAGCTGGTGGGACTGGGGTGGAGGGATGACAGGCCATGCTTGGCGCAGCCTTGGAGGGACAGGGGGACAGAAGAGAATGCGAGGAGGGCACTGTGGTGGCACAGGGCCTTGGTCATCATCCCATCGCAGGCCCAAACATTGGAATGCTGGGACACTAGCTGCACCCTCAGTGGTCCTTTCACCCCCACCTGAAGCACAGCGGAGCTCCTCCCCCATCAGGAGGCAGGGCTGCAAGCCTACAGTTATCAAGGTAAGCATGTAGGAGACAACGTGTTTTAGTGATATCACACTATTAATTGAATAATTACAGTAATTTTGCAAGTATATGGTTCCTTACTCTTTATTCCACTGGACAAACACTCTACAGCTACTGTTTTTGTGTGAAAGCATGTGGAATGGGAGAGAATAGACATCATTGACCTTGGGCAGCATTTCATAGATCCTTCCCACCCCGTCTCCTTCCACCGCTCCCTGTTTGGGTATATATCCATCCACTGAATTATGTTGGAGGTTTTTGGGCTTGGCCACTAGGGAATTTAGGGCTGCAGGTCCCAGAGAGCCCTGGCCAGGACGGCCCAGTCTGGCCTGATCTCCTCAGATCTTGGGTGCTGAACGGGGCCGGCCCTGGTTGGCGCTTGGGAGGGAAGCTGCCAAGGAGATCCAGAGTCGCTACGCAGAGGCAGGTGAGGGCAGAACCACCTCTGGGCATCCCTGGCCTTGACACCCCAACGGGGTCGCCATAAGTTGGCTGTGACCCGATGTCAAACCCCCCCCCCATGCGTACTCACTCCCAACAGCCATCATCTTGTGAAAGATTTGTTCATTGATAGATGCAATCGAAACAGGTGTAAGCCAACTTGTGCCAGAACTGGCATGCATTGGTGCCCAGCACTCTATTATAACTACGTCACACTATTCCCCCTATGCCAGGGTCCAGTCACACTGGTCATTCATCCCACCAAGCCAAAGTGCGGTCTTCCTCCCCACCCCCCCACGCACCTGTGAACTACAGAGTGTATCTACAACAGCGCTCCTGGCAGCAAAGGCTTCAAAGAACACATCATCTTCCTTCCGTAGGAGGCCAGCTTGGGAATTATTGCAGCCATCTAGCAAAGCTCATTCCAACACAGAATTCCCCCCATTCACTCCCTCCTCCCAGCTCTAAGCAAAAGCATCACAGGAAACAGAAGTTGACATGGCAAACAAAGCACAGAGTTTGACAACATGTTAGTGTTTTTTGAGGGAGTGAACAAACATGTGGACAAGGGGGACCCAATAGATATTATTTACCTTGACTTCTGGAAAGCTTTTGATACAGTTCCTCATCAAAGGCTCCTAAGTAAGCTCAATAGTCATGGGATAAGAGGACAAGTCCTCTTGTGGATCAAAAACTGGCTTATAAATAGAAAACAGAGAGTGACTATAAATGGGAAACTTTCCCAGTGGAGGGTGGTAAGCAGTGGGGTACCACAGGGATCAGTACTCAGTCCGATGCTTTTTAACTTGTTTATTAATGATTTGGAATTGGGAGTAAGCAGTGAAGTGGCTAAATTTGCAGATGACACGAAGTTGTTCCGGGTGGTGAAAACCAGGGAGGAGTGTGAGGCACTCCAAAGGGATCTGTCGAGGATGGGTGAGTGGGCGTCAATGTGGCAAATGGGGTTCAATGTGGCCAAGTGCAAAGTGATGCACATTGGAGCCAAAAATCCTAAATATAAATACACGTTGATGGGGTCTGAACTGGCAGAGACGGACCAAGAGAGAGATCTTGGAGTCGTAGTAGATAACTCAATGAAAATGTCTACACAGTGTGTAGCTGCAATAAAGAAGGCCAATGCTATGCTGGGGATTATTAGGAAGGGAATTGAAAACAAATCAGCCAGTATCATCATGCCCCTGTATAAATCATTGGTGCGACCTCATTTGGAATACTGTGTACAGTTCTGGTCACCACATCTCAAAAAGGATATTATAGCATTGGAAAAAGTGCAGAGAAGGGCAACTAGAATGATAAAAGGGTTGAAACACCTTCCCTATGAAGAAAGGTTAAAATGCTTGGGGCTCTTTAGCTTGGAGAAGCGACGGCTGAGGGGTGACATGATCGAGGTTTATAAGATTATGAATGGGATTGAGCAGGTTGAGAAAGAAGTACTTTTCTCCCTTTCTCACAATACAAGAACTCGTGGGCACTCCATGAAATTGCTGAGCAGTCGGGTTAGAACAGATAAAAGGAAGTCCTTCTTCACCCAAAGAGTGATTAACATATGGAATTCACTGCCACAGGAGGTGGTGGCAGCTACAAGCATGGAGAGTTTCAAGAGGGGATTAGATAAACATATGGAGCAGAAGTCCATCAGTGGCTATTAGCCACAGGGTATAGAAGGGAACTCTCAGTCTGGGGCAGGTGATGCACTCTATTCCTGGTGCTGGAGGGGGCAGCAGTGGGAGGGCTTCTAGTGTCCTGTCCCCACTGCTGGACCTCCTGATGGCACCTGGTATTTTTGGCCGCTGTGTGACAGAGTGTTGGACTAGATGGGCCATTGGCCTGATTCAACATGGGCTTCTCTTATGTTCTTATGTTCTTATGACACTTGACAGCAAAGAAAAAAAAATGTTCAGAGGAATGTTTAGGGAGGGATGGGCCATTTGGGTACTGTCCCCCGCAAAAAACTTTCAAGGTACTTTTGCTGTCTAGCATGAGGAAACACCAGGAGAAGCCCCAGAAGTCAGAGCTGTATGAGAGAAGAAGAGAGAGAATTGTTGAAACGTGAAGAAAAGGGAGGCAGGAAGGAAGCAGCCTAAGTTGCTCTGCTGGATTCTGGGTCCCAGACTGACCCACCTGCCCAAATCCAGACTGGTGAGGCCAGGCTGGCGGCGTGCAGGATCCACCCACCCAGCTGCAGGCTGCCCACCCAGCTGCCTCTGCTGCCACTGCTGCTGCTGCGCACCTTCTGGGTGACCATGCACAGCTGAGGCCTGGTCCAGGCCCGGAGTGGGGACGAGCAGCAGTCAGCCTGGAGGTGCTTCTTCACACAAAGCATGGCTGTGTCTCTCCCCAGTGAAAAGTGCCCCAGGGGCCCGAGCACCAAGGAGGGCTTGTGTTTTGTGTCCAGGGTGTTATGCACGCTCCCTCTCTTATTTATTTTATGTTTTTGTCGACAGCTTCAGGCACTATGTTCGAATCTGCATTTGCATTTTTAAATCAGTTGCGTGCTGCTGTGGCGCTGTCTTTCTCTGTGCTTGTTTGAATGTTGTTTGGAGAAGATTCTTTTAAAGCAGTGCGGAGATGCAATGACAGTGGAGCCGCCCCGAGAGGACGGTAAACATATGTGGATGTGCGAAAGGATGCCAGCACTGTTGAGGTGTGAAAACAACACCGACTGTGGACAGCTTTTTTGAAGACGGAGTCAAAAGGCCTGGGGCACCGGTGGTGGAAAAGACAAATGCAGATTCGGCCTATATGTATGTGGCTGGTCTAGTGACCGTAATAAATTCTACTACAACAGCTTCAGGTCTTTGCACTCTGTTGTTGCTTTTGTAGATTACTTTGTACTGTGTAAACATATTGTACAGTTTTATATGAAATTTATGTAGTACTTATCCAGTACAAACACTGTCACTTATATCTACATCTATCTATGTACCAGACACAGATAGAACTGATTTATTGATGCACAAATAATGCCAAAAATGTATATATTTTACAGAACAGTTAAATAGAAAGAAAATGGTTTTACAAAAAAGAATTACAGGTTTAATTTTCACAAGGAAGAGGTTAAGTGGCCACAGGGATTTTCAGGTCAAAACAGAAAAATTCAGAAGCATTCCTAAAAACATTCAAGCCAATTTAGTTTCTGCTATTTTCATTACAACAAATGTAGAGTCCAGTGGGGGCACCTTTAAGACCAACAAAGGTTTTATTCAAGCTATGAGCTTTCATGTACATGCACACTTTTTCAAATACATTGGAATGGAAGGTAGAGTTCAGACGTATAATGAGAAGGTGGGCGTTGCTTTCTGACACCCTTCCGCTGAGGTCAGGGAGTGTGGCATATGAAAATAAGTTATGCCAATGAGTAATGCTGATGAGCTGCTGCACCTCTTTTTCTATGAAATGACCCCTGCTTATCATTAATGGCAAAGGCAAGCAAACTGTGTGCATCTGAACCAATTCAAGCATGTGCATTATTCTTTCTCTTGTTGTCCCAGGGGAAGTCTCCCCCGCCATACTTCCACCAAATTCTTCTTAAAACTTGATTAACAAAAGAACTTTGTAGCTTGTCTTTACAATGTATTTTTGGCCCATCATAAGAGCATGACACAATGTTTGTTAATTATAAAGTCAGGTGAACTTTTAAGATTGGGTAGTTTGAGCATGTGCATTCTTACACTGTCTTACAGGACTCTGGGTAGTGAAGGGCGGGGCATAAATTGAATCTCTTCTCTTCTTCTACTATTGGGAAAGTGTATTGGTTAGCTTAGCACAGTGGGCTGCTGGCCCACCACCTTGCCGATGTGGGGATTCAGGGGCTTGCCCTGCAATGGTTTGCCTCTTTCTTACAAAATTGGGGACAAAGGGTGGTGATCGGGGATCAGCTGTCTCGTAGACACCCTCTTGAGTGTGGGGTGCCTCAAGGGGCGGTGCTGTCCCCGATGTTATTTAACATCTATATGCACCCCCTTGCCCAGATTGCCCAGAGCTATGGGCTTGGGTGTCATCAATATTCAGAGGACACCCAGCTCTATCTGATGCTGGGTGGCTAGTCGGGCTCTAGTCCTGATGACCTGCATCGGGTGTTGCAAGCTGTGGCTGGTTGGCTCAGACTGAGCCGACTGAAAGTAAACCCAGCGAAGATGGAGGTTCTGGGCCTGAGTTGGGTCGGGTCGGTTTGGGGTTGGGGCTCCCTCTCTCGACTTTCGATGGGGCGCCATTGGTGCCAGCATTGAGGATTAGGAACTTGGAGGTGCTCCTGGACTCCTCATTAACGATGGAGGCCCAGGTGGCAGCCACTGTCAAGTCAGCCTATTACCATCTCCGGCTGGCATGGCAGTTGGTTCCCTTCCTTGACTGCGATGACCTGGCCACAGTGATCCATGTGATGGTCACCTCGAGGCTAGACTACTGCAATGCTCTCTACATGGGGCTGCCATTGTTGCAAATCCAGAAGCTGCAGCTAGTGCAGAATATGGCGGCCAGGCTGTTGATGGGTGTCACTAGGCGGGCCCACATCCAGCCGGTGCTGAAGGCGCTGCACTGGCTGCCGATAGCATACTGGATCCACTTCAAAGTGCTGGTTCTTACCTATAAAGCCCTATATGGCCAGGGTCCAGCTTACCTCAGGAACCACCTTTCCCCATATGTTCCCCCAAGAGCACTACAGTCTGGGGCACAACACCTTTTGGTTATCCCAGGCCCCAAGGACATCAAATTGGCTGTGACCAGGGCCAAGGCCAGGGCCTTTTCTGCGGCAGCTCCTACCTGGTGGAATGAGCTCCTGGGGAAGATCTGGGCCCTGCAGGACCTTATGCAGTACCACAGGGCCTGCAAGATGGAGTTCTTCCGCCAGGCTTTCGAGTAGGAGCCGCTGCCCCCTGCTGCACCACCACTGTGACGTCAACTCAGTTGGTGCAGTGAGATGGCCCTGGTATGAAAGAAGATCAGAACAGTCAGCAATATGAGGGGAATATCGCTGGAACAACAACTGGAACTGTGCTGGTGGTGGAGACCAGAAAATTCTTGGAACCCATCTTGGCATCAATAACAACTTAATTCGAGCACAGATATTTTAATGTGGAGGGAGTATTTTAGCTTGGTTTAATTGTTTTAGTATGGCATATGCCTCTTGTTAGCCGCCCTGAGCCCACGGAGAGGGCAGGATATAAATATGAAAAATAAATAAATAAAATGAATGGCTCTGCATCTACGTGGAGGGAAGTCTTGAGTGGAGTGCCGCAGGGCTCGGGCCTAGGCCCAGTGTTGTTCAATGTTTTTATAATCAACCTGGAGGAAGACATAGAGGGGATGCTTATCACATCTGCAGATGACACGAAGCTGCATGGGATTGCTAATTTTTTAAAAAATAAATTTATTAAAATAACAACATGCTACATCAAAAATACACAGTACTAAGCAGAGTATAATAACAAGCAATATAAAAAAACTGGTGAATAAATTTAAGCAATTTGCTTTAAAACACTGTAACTACATTAAGGCTTAAGACCAAGAGCACTTTTGAATAAAATCATTACTGAGTTTGTTTGGAATAAACATATATCAGCTGAAGGCTGGTGTTAAGAAAATGCTAATGGAGACTATATTACTATATATCAATTGACTACAGTGCAACAGTTGTAGTGATAGGGTACGTTATGCTGTTTTATGTTCATAAATGTAACCAGGAAGCATAAGCCGAGTTGTTTGGAAGTAACTCGTTCTCTGACATATATTGTAGGTAGAAGAACCAGGTGCGCACAAAGGAGGACTGCATTGTATGGAAATTTGTTTGAGCTGTATCTAGATAGGCTGGAACAGTGGGCTGAGAAAAATAAAATGAATTTCAATAGAGATAAGTGCAAAGTCCTACACTTAGGCAGGGCTGTTTTTGTAGAAAAAACTCAGCAGGAATTCATTCGCATAATAGGCCACACCCAACAGCAGAAATTCATTAGCCTATTAGGCCACATCCCTGACAGCACAGCTCATTAGCATATTAGGCCACAACCCCATGTTACCAGAATTGTTATCATCCAGCTACACCTACCTTTTGCTTCTTATTCTGTTTACCTTGTTTGTTGTCAAAACCCAGGGCTTTTTTTTGTAGCAGGAACTCCTTTGCATGTTAGGCCACACACCCCTAATGTAGCCAATCCAAATGAGTTTCTGCTGTTGGGTGTGGCCTATTATGCTAATGAGTTCCTGCTGGGCGTGGCCAACTTGGGAGCCAGCCGAAACTCCGTTCCTGTGTGTTCCTGCCCAAAAATAGCCCTGCACTTAGGTACAAAAAATCATAGGCACAGCTATAGAATGGGAGGGACTTGGCTTGACAGCAGCACATGTGAAAGGGATCTAGGTGTTCTGGTTGATCACAAGCTCAGCATGAGCCTGCAGTGTGATGTGACTGCAAAGAAAGCTAATGCAATCTTAAGATGCATTAACAGAAGCATTGTGTCCAGATCACGGGAGGTGGTAGTTCCACTCTATTCTGCTATGGTCAGGCCTCACCTGGAGGACTGTGTCCAGTTTTGGGCACCACATTTTAGGAGGATGTTGTCAAGCTTGAGCATGTCCAGGAGAGAGCAACCAGGATGGTGAGAGGGTTGGAATCCAAGTCTTACGAGGAAAGGCTGAAAAAGTTGGGTATGTTTAGCCTGGGAAAAAGAAGGCTTAGAGGGGACATGATTGCAGTCTTCAAGTATTTGAAGGGCTGTCATATAGAAGATGGAGCAGATCTATTCTCTCTTGCTCCAGATTGCAAGACTAGATCTAATGGGTGGAAATTACAAGGGAGTCATTACTGGCTAAATATCAGGACAACTTCCTAACTGTAAGAGTGGTTGAACAGTGGAACAGACTGTCTTGGGAGGTGGTGGATGCTCCTTCGCTGGACATTTTTAAGTGGAGGCTGGATGACCATCTTTTGGGTATGTTGTAGGTAAATAGGGCTATCTTTTGGCTATGCTCCTGCAGAGTGCAGGGGGTTGGACTAGATGACCTGCAAGGTCCCTTCCAACTCTAACATTCTATGATTCTATACTGATTATATGTGTGTTTATTGTAACTTGTGAATAGGGCATTTGTTATCTGACCTAACCAACCATGACCCCGGGGTAGATTCATCCGACCTCCTATGCAGATGCAAAAGGTCCTGCAAGGCAAGAAAATGAAATTCTACCAGAAGGAAACAAAATCCCATGACTATAGCTACAGCACATCTGTAACACTATTTAACAGCAATTCAAGGCGGATGGTGGACAGACAAAGAGAATTAGCCGTTTTTGTGTAGTGGTTAAGAGTGGTGGACCCTAATCTGGAGAACCAGGTTTGATTTCTCACTCCTCCACATGCAGTCAGCTGGGTGACCTTTGGTCAGTCACAGTTCTCTCAGAGCTGTTCCCTCAAGAGCAGTTCTCTCAGAGCTCTCTCAGCCCCACCTACCTCACAGGGTGTCTGTTGTGAGCAGAGGAAGGGAGGGAGTTTGTAAGCTGCTCTGAGAATCCGAGTGAAGGGCAGGGTATAAATCCAATCTCCTTCTCCTCCTCCTCCTCCTCCATCTGCCAAGCCCCTGGTGGGGGCAGGAGATCCACTGTCTCCAGTCCTGTTGCTTGCCGCTGCCCAAAGTGGCAGTGGGAGAAAAAATTAGAACGAAATGGCCCCATCTACTTACAGGAATTTCTTACCAATTGTCAGAAAAACATCCGTGATTCTTTGGGTCCCCAGCCATACTGTATTCATTGTTTATTGTCTTGTCTCTTGCTTCTGCGCTTGCGCTTAGTTTGCCAGCTGCAACTATGGGACAGCGCTTCTTTCCAGCCTCCTGTTATCGCAGTGGCCTTGGCAATAAGGTTTCGGAGCATTCCTCTGTCTGGGGAATTTTCCAGCTCTACGTGACTAGACGGTGGGGGGGGGGATTCTCCCAGTCATCAAGTATCCCTCCCGCCGGGAGTTTTCCCACACGTGTGCTATAAGTTCATTTGCTAGTTTGGCTTTGCATCATACTATAATAGTGCCTACCTGCCCCAACGTGGGCATTCCTGACAATAGAAGTATTACTGTGGGCTACATCCTTGTATTCCAATAAAGCATATCTTTATCTGAAGAATGCCTGGACTTACTTGCTATTGAGCCTGACACCAATAAAGGTTTTTGGCAATTCTTAGAGCTACCCTTTATTAGTACAGGGTAGCTCTAGGAACTGAGGCCTTATTTTTTCTATTTATTTTTTCTCCTGGGACGCCTTAGCAGAGCCCTTTTAAAGGCATCCTGTGTGCTTACCTGCCTTTAAATGCCTGAAGAATGTTTGGGAGGCATGGTAATTGCTAGACAGGCAGCAATAATCTGGCTGGCCAGCAGTCATAGAATCACAGAGTTGGGAGGGGCCCTACAGGCCATCTCGTCTGACCCCCTGCTCAATGCAGGATCTGCCTCGGGCATCCCTGACAAGGGTTTGTCCAGATGGTGCTTGAGGACTGCCAGCAAGGGGGAGCTCACCACCTCCCCAGGCAGCTGATTCCACAGTGGCACAACTCTGTTACGGTAAGTTTTTCCTGCTATCCAGCCGGTACCTTCCCACCCTTAATTTAAACCCATTCTTGTGAGTCTTCTCCTCTGCTGCCGATAGGAACAGCTCCCTGCCCTCCTCTAAAGAGAGCAATCCTGTCCCCCCCTCAACCTCCTCTTCTCCAGACAAAGCATTCCCAAGAAGTCCCTCAGCCTTTCCTTGCAGGGCTTCTTGGTCTCCGGTCCCCTGATCATCCTCATCGCTCTCCTCTGCATGCGCTCCATTCTGTCCACATCCTTTTTGAAGTCAGGACTCCAGAACTGCACACAATGCTCTAGTTGTGGCCTGACCAACACAGTGTACAGCAGGACTATGACAACTTGTGATTTGGATGTTATGATTGTGTTGATACACCCCAGGATCGCATTCACCTTTTTTGTTGTTGCTGCATCACCCTGGCTGCTCATATTTAACTTTCAATCTACCCATCCCCCAAGATCTTGTTCACACACCCTGCTATGAAGTGTATCCCTCATCCAATATGCATGTTCCTCATTGTTGTTACATAAAACAATGCAAGAGATCACACAGCAAAGGCAAATATCAGGACAAAGAGCTGTGTAGAGGGATGCTAGAGTAGCAAAGGCTAATATACTAAAAACAAGGAATTGCAAATAAATATTATATATTATTCAACAGATAAATACAGCAAATTCAACAGGTAAGTAACATACAACTGGTAAATCCAACTTGTAAGTTCAACATTCAGCAAGTAGATTCAACAAATCCAGCATACAACAGATAAGTACAAATAGAACAAAAGGTTCTACCATAATAATTCAATAAGTAAATTCAGCATTCAACAAGTAGATTAAGCAAATTCAAATGAAGGCTCCAGATATTTAAAGCTTCATTTCGATGGTCTTCTTCAGTAACGACTGGATATAAACAGAGATTACTAAGCAAACATGAAAAAAAATACTCAAGAATCTAAAAAACATGAGAGAAATTACCTGTTACAATATTTCCATAAGCATGATATTCACAAAAATCCAAGGTATGAATGTCTTCAAAAAGAATTTCCCATATAGAGAATACACATGTCTCGATGAAATCTATGTCGTAAAAATTACATGCTGTATCAAAAATAACAATCTATGCCAAAGATTAAAGATTGTGCACTTACCAAAAATTTAGAACAATATTAATCTACAGTTGAGGAACCAGTCACTATATATTTAGGGAAGTATCTCCAGTTCATTTAACTGCTGGTATTGCCTCTAAAAAGTAAAAAGCTATTATCTTGATTTATGGGTGACAGGGAACTGCTATGATTAAAGAGGGCGTCCATCAGCTGACAGGATTAATTCTCAGAAAGTATTACCTCAACAGGAGATTTTTGGATCTATCACTTAAAAACTTACCATCTTCATGGTCTTAACCAATCATTGGAACTAAGGCTCTGGTCACACTGCAAAGGACATGCGCTTTGTTCCTGGTTTATTTAAATCGGGAACATTTTTATTCGCATGGGGCTGTCTACATGCAGCCACTGGCCTCTTTCCCTTCTTTCCCAGCACCCGCTTGCCTGCTGCTGCGATCCTGCCGGCCACGGGGAGGCTCGGGCAGCTGCAGCTCCTGCCGAGACTTTGGGGGGGGGGGTGCTGCCGCCGCCACTGCCACCATTGCCCCACGAAAATAGGCTCCGCCGTCTCCGCCATCCTCCTTGCCGGCCCCATCCAGGCTGCTGGAGCCCCCACCTCTCGTTCCCGCCTCCAGGGCTGTCTTTGTGCATTTTTTTAAAAAAGCTTCTGGTTTGAGCGCTTGACTAAACATGCGCTTAATAAATCCAGTATTTAAACTTTAAATGGATTTATTAAGCGCATGTTTGCTCAAGCGCTCAAACCGGAAGCTTTAAAAAAGAAGAAGAAGAAAAACCCCAAGAACGTTCAGACGGCCCTAATCGCAATCCTTGCGAGAGAGGGGATGTCCACATAGGCGAAACCGCGCAATGAAAGCGGAAGTGCCAGGAAAACACTACATTCTCCAGGGGTCAGGAAAACCCGGAAGCATTGCGTGAGTAAGCCTGCTTCGGGGCGGGAGGTGGATTCGTGCGTGTGAACATGAAACTGACATGCGCAAGGAAACAGCAGCGAATCCCAATCAAAACGGCAGTGTGACCGGACCCTAAGTTGCTTTCTGTAATGTAGACGTAGTCCCTTTAAATGCTGTCAGCTGACAGATGCCCTCTTTAATCACGGCTGTTCCCTGTCACCCATAAATTAGGATCATAACTTTTTACTGAAATTCCCAGCAGGCCCCTCCCCATCTGTAGCTCTCCTGGCACCCCCTGAGCAACTGTGAGGCCAGTCATGGGCCACGTGCTCATGAGCTTCTCAAAATTTCAACTTGCACAGGAACCAAACTTATTTCCGCAGACCATTTCTGCAGGTAGCCTGCTCGAAGCGGCCTCTGGGGCAGCCCCAACAAGGGGAGTTTGTGAGGCAGGCTGTCTTGAGGTCCCTGCCAAGGCCATGCAGCCTTCTGCCACTGGGAATCCTTCTCCCCACAGATCCATGGGATGCCCAATAAGAATGGAAGAGGAGGGTCCATGTGGGTGACCGCTGGCTCCCATTGCAACCTCCCCACCCCAGCCATACACTGAAGGAGCGATCCTCACCCGCCATCCTTGGCCTCTGTCACCTTGCCAGAGAGAGAGGCCCGGGCACTCCCTCTTCAGCTGTCTCCCCTTACTGGGGCATGCTGGTCTTGGTGTGTGGCGAATGCCAGCTTCCAGTGTGCCATGGAAGGACTGGAATACTGTTGGCCCTCTGATACCGAGTGAGCGAACAAACCCCCCACAGCTGGATCTCTGGATCAGCAACAACAGAGAACCCTTGCACATTCCGGGCAGCCACAGCATCAAGAGCAGGGCCACAATGATGGAGCAAGCCAGAGAAGCCTCAGTTATGGACAGGCAGCCCCCAGGGAGAGCTCTGCAGGCTGGCCAGCCCAGGGACTCTTGGGTGGCACGGAGTTCCCAGAGGAACAGGCGTGCCCACCAGCCTCCCGGCCTCTTCAGTCAAGGGCCTGCCTGCGCCTGACGGACGCCTCCTTTCATACAGGCACAATCAGCCATAAATCTCCCCAGGTTTCTGCCAAACACATTCTTCCCTGACCTTGACCATGGCCTGAGACTCTACCAAGAAGGTTGTATGATGAAATTTAGGAGTTTTGTATTATTATAAGATATTTTATTTTATTTACTAAGTATGAAATATCTTATAACTAGGGAGGAAAGCCCGTTGTGGAGGAAGACAACGGGCCCTAGAAAGGAAGGGAGGGAGGGTGGAAGGGAGGGAGGGTTGGAGGAAGGAAGGAAGGAAGGAAGGAAGGAAGGAAGGAAGGAAGGAAGGAAGGAAGGAAGGAAGGAAGAGGGGGAGAGTGAAAGAAAGGAGAGAGGAAGAAAGGAAAGGGGGGAAAGGAAGGGAAGAGGGGCAGAAGGCCCAGAGGATGGTGTGTGTGGGGGGCGGAACAGGCTTCTCTGGGCCTACTGTGCCCTGAGAAGGCCCAGAGGATGGTGTGGGGGGGTGGAACAGGCTTCTCTGGGCCTACTGGGCCCTGAGAAGGCCCAGAGGATGGGGGGTGTGTGGGGGCAGAATGGGCTTCTCTCACCTGCCTTGGCCTGGATCTGCCAATCAGAAGGTGTGCCAATTCCCTCGCTGCATTGGCTAATCCCTCACTGCATTGGCTGGCTGCCTCGCTTGAGTCCCACCCACAAAAGCCACAGCCACCATCTCAGGCTCATGTGAGCCAATTGACCAGACAGACGCTCCAGTGGTTAGAGGGCAACGAGGCCAACTCGGAGAAAGGGGGGGATGGAGCACAAGGGCTGAGGCTTGGGGGAATGCTGTTAACATGGATGTGGGAGGCAGCAGCCTACTCCGCTGACACCCCTCTCAGTTGCCTGGCCGGGGAAAGTAGCCTTGTGCTGTGGGGGAAGTGGAGATGGGGAGGGAAGCGGAGGCCATGCCCCCATGGGGAGCCGCAGCAGCTAGGAGGTGGCAGTGGTGCTGGCGGCTTGCTCGCCCTGCAGCCTTGAGAATGATCATGGTGGTGCCTGGCCGCTTGCTCAGGCCCCAGCAGGACTCCATTGCTCACATGCCACTCCCTTCACCAGGAGGTAGAGGATGAGGAGGGGGGGTGGCAGCCTCTGTCTACAGCTTACTGTATTTCATGCCACAACGGGCTGCCTTCTGAGGCCACTGGGAGGCCTCTGGGAGGGGCAGGTGGCGTGGGGCCTGTCCTTTGCCACTGCACCACCCATTGCCAGCCTGTCTTTGCCCCCCTGCCTTCTAAAGCCAATGGGATGCCTCTGGGAAGGGTTGGTGGTGTGGGGCCCATCACTGGCCCAGCTTCCCCCCAACTTCTAAAGCCAATGGGAGGCCTCCTGGAGGGGCAGGTGGCATAGGGCCTCTCCTTCACTGCCACGCTGCCTATCACCAACCTGTCTTTGCCCCCCTCCCCCGCCTTCTACAGCCTATCGGATGGCTCTGGGAGAGGTTGGTGGTGTGGGGCCTGCTGCCAGCCTGGCTTCCCCCAGCTTCTAAAGCCTCTGGGAGGGGCGGGTTGCATGGGGCCTCTCCTTCCATATGTTAATCACTCTTTGGGTAAAGAAGTACTTCTTTTTATCTGTTCTAACCCGACTGCTCAGCAATTTCATGGCATGCCCACGAGTTCTTGTATTGTGAGAAAGGGAGAAAGGGAGAAAAGTACTTCTTTCTCAACCTGCTCAATCCCTTTCATAATCTTATAAACCTCGATCATGTCACCCCTCAGCCGTCGTTTCTCCAAGCTAAAGAGCCTCAAGCGTTTTAACCTTTCTTCATAGGGAAGGTGTTCCAACCCTTTTATCATTCTAGTTACCCTTTTAAAGTTAAAAGTGGTTGCATCAGCCTTTTTGGGCAACTCCCAATCTGTACAAATGTTAAACTCAATAACATTATGGTCATTGTTCCCAAGCGGTGCAATCACTTTTACATCTCTCACCAGGTCTTGGGTGTTACTTAGGACCAAATCCAGGATCGCCTCTCCCCTGGTAGGATCTGTGACCATCTGTTCCATAGCACAGTCGTTGACTCAATCTCTTTTTCCCGACTAGAACTCATATTGACCCAATCAATGTGTGGGTAGTTAAAGTTGCCTATTACGACACAGTTATTCCGTCTAGCTGCTATCTTTAATTTATTCATCATTTTATAATCCTCCTCTATCTTTTGATCTGGTGGGTGATAACAAACTCGCACTGTTAAGCCTCCTTTTGGACCCACTATTTCAACCCATAGCATTTCCAGAAGCAAATCCAATTTTCTTACCCTCTCAGTCTTACTGGACTGTATACCCTCCCTGACATACAGAGCCACCCCACCTCCAACCCTTCCCCCCATCCTTCCGATATAATTTATAACCAGGAATCACCGTATCCCACTGATTTTCCTCATTCCGCCAAGTTTCTAAAATACCCACAATGTCTATTTCCCCCCCAACAGCAAGCATTCCAACTCCCTGATTTTATCTCAGAGACTTCTAGCATTTGTGTATAAACTCTTATAGTTTCCCATACTTGTTAAGCCCACAGCCTTCCTCTTGCTGCCTCGAGACCTTGCCAGGCAGTTCCTATCATTAACCACAGTCTCAGTGACCAATTTTAATCTCTTTCATTGTACAAAAGTAATAGCTACCCCTTCATCTCTTTAAGATGAGCCATCCCGAACCAGAGACTTTTCATCTCCTGTCTGCTTTCCCCCATTATTCAGTTTAAAAACTGCTCTGCCACCTTTTTGATTTTGAGTGCCAGCAGCCTGGTTCCTTCTTGGGACAAGTGGAGACCGTCCCTTTTGTACAGCTCCCTCTTGTCCCAAAAAGCATCCCATTGCCTAACAAACTTGAACCCTTCCCCCCTAGACCATCATCACATTGAGACTCCTGATCTGTGCCTGTCTCTCTGGCCCTGTGCGTGGAACAGGTAGTACTTCTGAGAAGGCTACCTTGGAGGTCCTGGACTTGAGTTTCCTGCCCAGCAGCCTAAATTTCTCCTCCAGGACCTCATGACTGCATTTCCCCACATCATTGGTGCCAACATACACCACGACCACTGGCTCCTCCCCAGCACTATCTACCAGCCTATCTAAAACACGCATAATGTCCGCTACCTTCACACCAGGCAGGCAAGTCACCATACGGTCAGTACGCAGGTTCACCACCCAGCTGTCTACCTGCCTAAGGATCGAATCACCAACTACCAAGAGCCCCCCTCCCACCCTTCCCAGGGATGGTTCCTTGGTATGAAAGGATACCCATTCACCAGCTGAAGAAGAGGTCCCTTCTGAGGGCACATTCCCCTTATCCTCAGCATGGTGCCCCGTTTCCCCTTGACCCTCATGCTCCCTGGCAGCAGCGGGGCTGCCATCTTCAGAGTGGGACATATCTAACAAGTCCCCGAGAGTCTTCTCTGTGCACCTGTCTCTGCTTCTCCAGGTCAGCCACCTTGGCCTCAAGAGAGCAAACTCGCTCCCTGAGAACCAGGAGCTCCTTGCACTGAGCACACACCCAAGACTTCTGACCAGTGGGCAGATAGTCATACATGTGACACTCCATGCAAAACACTGGATAGCCCCCAACCCCTTTCTGGCATTCTGGCTTCATAATTGTTTTTAAACAAATACTTTTATATAACCCCCCTTTTAAAACCCTTTGTATTTATATGGTTACTGTTGTAGAAATCTATTTACCTTACTGGGAACCCAAGGAGCCGAGGTCCCTGGCTTTCTGGCTCTTCCTGGGCTTCTTACAGAACCCCTAGGCCAAGAGCCACAGGCCAAGAGCCTCACCCTTCGGCTCGTGCTTCTTCTTCTTCTTCTTCTTCTTCTTCTTCTTCTTCTTCTTCTTCTTCTTCTTCTTCTTCTTCTTCTTCTTCTTCTTCTTCACCTAAGATCAAAGAATAGAGCATAAATGGATATAAGCTACAACAGGTAGTAGCTTATAAATACCTTGGAGTTATGATTCAATCTTCAGGGGCAAAAAAACCCCACCGTGAATATGCTGTGAATTCTGGTCACAAAATCTATGCAGGGTATTGTCAAATTTTTCTATATGAAAGGGGGACAATATGTTCCAGTGGCCCTTAAATTGTGTCTTGCCAAGACTGTGCCTCAACTGTTGTATGGGATGATGCTGGGTCCAATATCTACAAGCTTTTCTGCTCTCAAAAAAAATACAATCTAAGTTCTTGAGAGCCATATTTCAGATCCCTAAAGGTGCCCCAAATGCTATTACGTGCCTGGAATCTGGGTTGATAAGGATAGAAGCAAGGGTGACCCTTATATTAATATACACCTGGCTCAAGTTTAGTCATTCCCCTTTGGACATTACCTCACTAATTTTGAATGATAGACACAGTTCTTGTTGGATTAGGGTTGTACAGCAGAAGTTGGCTTTGCTAGGCTTTTCACCTGAATCTCTACAAATGATGGCCTTAAATCAAGCAAGAGCCGTGGTAAAACAGCGACTATTTGATGCAGGGAGACAGAATGATATTGCTATAGCCCCTCATTTTTTGGCTCCCTCTCAAATAAGATATGTAGTCTCTCCAGCTCCATATCTGACGAATTTGATAATTCCATCTCATCGAAGGGCCTTCTCTTTGGCTCGTTGTAGTATTTTTCCTTCTGAGGTTGTTATAGGTTGTTACAAGAAGATACCTTTGGCTGAGCTTATCTGTCCTTGTGGTATTGGTGAGGCTGATACTGTCAATCATATTTTGCTTGCGTGTGGGTTCTATCAAAATATACAAGCTACATTTATCCAACCCATATGGGAAAGGCTTTCAGGTCCTTCAGATTCCGATATTAGTATTTTGCTTATGATAGATGCCAATCCACAGGTGACATTAGCATGTGCCAAATTTCTGGCAGCAGCCTACAGAATTAGGAAAGATCTCTTAAAAGCATAACTCAAAGACTCTTAGGCTAATGCAGTGTATTATCTCAAAAATGATTTTGATTTATTTTGAAGTGTATGTATGTATGTATGCTTGGTTGGACTGTTTGTGCTGGTTACGAACCATAATAAAGATTTCCGATAGTTCTGACTGTGTGATCCTGCAAATGTGGGTCAAATTGCTACAGAGCAAATAGCCTCACTTCCCCCCCCCCGCATTATCTCACTCGTGTGACTGCAGCCTTTCTCTTGTTTTTTTCTTTTTTGGGGGGAGGGGGGAATGCAGACCTGCCCAAAGATCACAAGTCATTTCTTACATAGTGTGATGATCACTTCTTACACAGACCCATTCTGCATGTAACATTCACTACGCTGTTTTACCAAAACAACACTGGAACAGAAAAAGCTGATGCGGCTCAAAACCACATTCACCTATCCCAGGCCAACATTGTACTGACTGCAAAGTCACCCCTGAATGGCCATAAAATGGCCATAAATCTATGCAGACAGTACCATAAAACCGAGAGATCAAAGGAAGTGAAAGCGGCATGCGGTTTGGAGGCTATAACAAGATCCAACAATCAAAGAAAGTGAAAGTGGCACTCAATGCAGGTCGAATCTGCATTTGCAGTTTAGTGCTTAATTTGTGTTTTAAAATCAGTTTCGTGCTGCTGTGACACTGTCTTTCTCTATGCTTGATGGTGTCACAGCAGCATGAAACTGATTTAAAAATGCAAATGCAGATTCGACCGTAGAGGGGAATTTCTGTTCTGTTCCAACATGGGTTTGGTAAGAATGCTAAATGCAGAGTGGGCCACAGTGTTATTTCTTATACATAACGTGAAGCAGGTACAGAATGGTGTGCCAGAACACCACCTGACCTGCAATATCTCTACTTGCTGGAACTCTATCTATGCCATGCGTGAACTTCTGGTAGAAAAGAAGTTCAAGGGAGGGAGATGTGCACAAGGGAGGGAGATGTGGTGACTCACCCCACCACCATGCAGATAAAGCCACTGATCATTTGGACTCCTCAGGACCAGTCGGTACTATGGGAGGCCAAGAAGACATCTCCCCTACCCCCCCCACACACAGTGGGCTGGTGTGTGAGTGGCTGGAGGAGGCAGAGGCCAGTAGGAAAGAGCAAACCACAGGCAGGTGTGCCAGTCTGCTTCAACCCAGAAGTGCTGGGCTGCATGGAAGGAATCAGGGACATGAGCCACGGGAGGACAATTGCCACTCCCATAATTGGCTGCTGGGGTGGTCGCCATCAAGGGAAGAGAAAGTAGACAGGGACAGAGACCTGAGATGGGCTCCTATTGGGCCCTGGGAGATAAGCGATGGAGAAACCTCCCTTTAAATAGGAGACTTCCAGAGGGCAGAGGAGTGTTATCTAAATAGAGACCTCATGTACCTGTTCTCTAATTAGGAGACATAAGGGAGCAAAATCTGGAAGGATATAAACAAAGTTTTATTGCAACAAGGTGGGAAAAAACACGCAAGATGTTTTTCCAAAGTTTACATTGCTACATACACATTTAATATTCAAGCACGATGCTACATGTCCCAAAGTTTATTCTAGGAAACTTGACATTTCACCCAAGCCAAGTCCTGTCCTTTCATGTTATCAGAAATCAATACATGCTACTCGATTTAGCGTATCGCCCAAACGTACCTGTACTCCCTTAATAGATATTCCCTAAATAGCATTGCTTTGAAATAACTTTAAGGCGTGCATGCATGTCTTGCGTTCCTATTTTTCTTCTTTTTCTGTTTGTGTGGTAGGTGTTACACAGGTGCATTCCGATTACTATGCGTACTTGAAAGTCAGCTAGGCATAACAACTAATGTCTTAATCAGTTACCCATCAGGTTCTTGTCAGTAAAAGCTGGATAGATCTCCAAGGCCTCCGTCTGGGACCCTACAAAGTTCGGGGGCCTTTATATAAAATTAAGCCAAGATCCCTCAGGAGGAAGGAGTCACGGAACTGGTCAGCCAGGGTGGAAACAAGCTGGGGTGAAGGTGGTTCCCCAGGTGAACCCGTGACTGAAAGGACTCAAGAGGGGCAGACCTGGGTTCTCATTCCATGAGGGCCTGTTTAGAGGCATCTCAACTCAGCAGAACCATTCATCTGGTTTGTGGTCAGCTTGAGTTTTAATGTCATACAGAGTAGGAGTCAATCTTTGTAATCTCTGAATCTTGATGTCCTGGTCTCTGAGTGGGAGGGCACCCAAGGACGCTAATAAGCTCTCTTCTGTGCCCTCGATTTCACCCATGTTAGTACCATTATATACTACAGTAGCCATGTTTGGTTGTGGGGAGGTGGATGTTAATAAAGGGTCATTTTGCAGTGGTGGTCTTTCAGGTTTCCAAGGGTGCTTTGGATTGTGCATGAAATCAGTGCACTGCTTAGACGCTGGCTCCTGGGAGGTGAGGCCAATAATAAATTCATGATCATCTTCTATTTGACTGGGATTGGGGGGGTGTTCTTTTCTATTTCTCCTTAGCTGAGATGAAACCTCCGAATTCCTTAAGGGGGGTCTTCCCTTTTTGACTGTACCAGGAAGACCTGAAATTTTCTTAAATGCTCCTGCATCAAGAGTATTGTTGATATCTGTGGGGAATAATAAGGAAGTCTAACTCTATCCCTCCTCAGAAAACCTGGAATTCTTTCCACAAATTTTAAGTCAATGGAAGATGGGTGTTTATGTAGCAGATAAGATAGATGTTCTTTAACTGCTCATTTATTCATCCAGCTTATAATTCGACCATTATAGGGTAAGATGTTCAATACTATTTTGTTACTATCAAGGATCAAAGGGTGAGCAAGGGGATCCAGGTTTGATACAGGGTTGCCCCCCTATCATTTTCTTAGGTCAATCACCCCATCCTCCCCATCCTTATTCTTAGATTGATAAATCACCCCTTCACCTTGTTTACTTAGATCTTGCTCTCTCATTGCCATAGTAGATGCCACTGTTCCTTTCATTTCTAAATTTCTACATCCCTTACACCCCATATTGTCCTTACTCCCCTTTACCAGAAAATCTTCAATAAGTTTTGATAATATATCTAATTTTTCAAAGACTTTCCGTAGAGTATTAGATCTAAAGAGTGTCTGATCTGCCAATACTTCCAGGTCTATTTCTTGTTTCTTCCATTTTTATTTTTTTCCAGAAGTTCATCTATAATAGCAATGTAATAGCAATGTAGCTGCCTGGATCAGTTTTCCCTATGTTTTCATTTTATCTACTTTTCTCTTTTTTGCCACAGTTAGTTTGTAGGATTTCTTTGCATTCAAATAGGTTTGGTAAAGGGCTGGGCTTTCTGAATTGGATGTGGATTTATAGGCATGGAATGCAGAAATACAGATTCTTTTGGCATCTCGACAGTCCTTGTCAAACCATTTCCTAGAAGAACATTTGGATTTCTTAGTTTGTGATTCCATGTTTTGTAATAATAGAGACTTTATTCTTTGAACGATGTTATCAAAGGGAATTAAGGGATCCTCTCACTCTGGACAATCAATTATGGTTGCTCTATTTGCCATACATTCCTCCTCGACTAAATATTTCAGTTTTTGCTATAGTTGGTGTGTCCACTTGGCGCGACAGCCTATTTGTTCTGTTGGTATAAGCTGTGTCCTGATTTGAGTTTTAAGGGAACTGTCGGGTGATAAGGGGGAGGGGGAGGTGATCACTCTCTAGGGCAGGTAGGACCTGAAGGCTTTTCACAAATGAAAGCACATTTCTACTAACAGGAAAATAATCAGTGGTACTGCACCTGTTTCCCGTCATAAATGTGAAGCCACCTGGAATCCCCCCCTGTGGCTCCATTCAGAAGATGGAGGCTTGCCCTTCCAGCCATCCCAACAAGACATAAGCCAGCAAAATTTGCTTTGGCATCTTTAGAGCAGCCCTGGTAGTGAGCATGGCTAAGATCATCTTTAGTTAGTATTCTAGTATCTTTGTAGTTGTCATATAGGAACTGGTCACTGGGACCAATCCTTGCATTAAGATCTCCTCCAATTATAACCATATCTGCTGAGTTGCCCATTAAAAGGTCTTGTAAATATTGCCCCAGATCAGCCCAAATTGCCAATATGGTCACATTTTTCCAATGGGGAGGGAGATGTGGACCTTGAGAGAGACAGAGAGAGAGAGAGAGAAGAAAAGAAACCATAGGAGGGGTAAATTCTTCCCAGTTTCCCTTCTCCTCACCTTCCCCTTTGCTTTCCCTCTTCTCCAGGCTACTCAAGTTTCTCTTAGCACTACCGTACCTTCACCTTGCCCCATCCTGTTATAGCCTACCCAGGGCTGGCCCCAGGTTTTTTTTGCACACTAGGCACCCCACTGTTCTGGCACTCCCACCCCCCCCCGTGTGCCCACCAATTTTCTGGCGCCCCCTGGAGACAGGCTGCTGCTGGGAGGTGGGGAAGAAGGGGGAGGGTGGCTCCCCTGCTCCGCTTGAACTGGCACTCATTCTCTTTCCCCTTCGCCCTGATGCTTCCTTATCTCACTCCTGACCTGGTGCCCCTCAGCTCACCTCCGTAGTGGCTTGGCTATCCAAGAGATGCACCGTTCTGAGTGCACAGCACCAAGGACGCACAGGCGCTCCCACCGGCTGGCTGGCTGGCTGGTGTGTGTGTGAGAGAAAGCAAGCTCCCAGCTGAAGGTCTTGGTCCTCTGGCCCTTGTTTGCACTTCCGCCCCTTTTCTCTTCACTCCTCCCCTCTCCAGGATGAGGAAGCGCTCTCCTGTGGGGAGAGGAGGGAAGCGCCCAGATGCGCACAGCATGGGACTCCGAGAGGGAAATCTGCTCTGAGCCCCAGAGTCCAGGAAATGACAGCCTGGGGCTCTCTTTGCTTACTCAGAAGGCTCTCACTCGGCTGGATTCTACAGGAGGGGGAGGCGGGGCAGCAGGCAGGCCAGAGCGGCACCTTCGTCAAGCCGGCGCCCATAGGCAGCTGCCTAAATTTTGTCAATGACGGGCTGGCCCTGAGCCTATCAAGGGGAGAGTAACAGAGGGGAGAATATTTCAGTTACAGCTTCTAGATGAAAAACAGTGTAAAAATCTAAAAAGTTCAGAAGACAAGACCTCCAGTAGCTAAAAGTAGCTGCACTGTAAAAGGAGAAAGAGAACTTCTTCTATGCTATTTGTAATTGCTGAGAATACCTTAGATAAGAATGACGAGGGAACTTTCACTATCAAAAAGAAATCCTCCCTCCCTATGTTAACAGAACAAGATAAAAAGCAGACTGCTTCAGTGGGAGACTAGAAACAGTTCAAATCAGTTAAAACCAATTAAAATAATTAAAGACATTTATCTGTGTGACAGAGCACAGCCAAAAAGCATCTAGTCGTGTTGAGCCGGAAACCAGAGAAAGAGTGCTGCCTGGACATGCTCCCAGTGTTGCTGCCCAGCATGAGGATGGTTGTGGTGCCCAGGATGAAAGGCTGTTCCTGCTGCCCACAGTTACAGAATCATAGCATCATAGAGTTGGAAGGGACATCCAGGGTCATCTAGTCCAACCCCCTGCACAATGCAGGAAATTCACAACTACCTCCCCATCCACACCTGTAGTGACCACTGTTCCATGCCCAGAAGATGACAAAAAAATCTCCAGGACCCCTGGCCAAATCTGCCTGGAGAAAAATTGCTTCCTGACCCTGGCACCTGGTATTTTTGATCACTGTGTGACAGAGTGTTGGACTGGATGGGCCATTGGCCTGATCCATCATTGGCTTCTCTTATGTTCTTTTGTTCTTTTATATTCCTAATGTTTAGCCAAAAACTCTTCTGATTTAATTTCAGCCCGTTGGTTCTGGGCTGACCTTCTGGGGCAATGGAAAGCAACTCCATACTATCCTCTCTCTGACAGCCCTTCAGGTACTTGAAGATGGTTATCATATCACCTCTCAGTCGTCTCCTCTCCAGGCTAAACATACTCAACTCCTTCAACCTTTCCTCATAGGACTTGCTCTCCAGACCCCTTACCATCTTCATTGCTGTCCTTTGGACACATTCCAGCTTTTCTATATCTTTCTTAAACTGTGGTGCCCAAAACTGAACACAATACTCTAGGTGAGGTCTAACTAGAGCAGGGTAAGGTGATACCATCACTTTGTGTGATCAGGAACTATACTTTGTAAGGCTTTATTAATCTCCAGTCTGACCTACATGCTCCAATCTGGTTCCAAGGCCCCACTGATAAATACGGTAAGATCCAGCTATCGTTCATTCATAATATTATGTCTATGCCACCTTATGTAGCCTCAAGTGTTTTGTGCCTGGAACTTGGACTGTTAAATATCTCCACCATAATATGGAAGGCTACTTTTAAATGTTATGTGAGCCTTTTTAAACTGGAGAGGATTCCAACCTTACAAAAATAGCAGCTAAAGAACAGAGTTAGTATTTAGGTGTTGAAGATAAGTTGATTCCTTTGAATTTTACAGGGTAGAAAAGATAAGTTTATTAGGATGGTAAACAAGAAGCTCATTAGTTTTGACTGGAGGTTACTGTTGAGAGACACACACACAAAATGCTCCTCGTTGTATATTGGTTTGTCCTTTCCATGCTCTTTTACTCTTTCTAAACATTTTTATTTATTTCTAAACATTTTTCTCAGAATCATAGAACGTTAGAGTTGGAAGGGACCTTGCAGGTCATCTAGTCTAACCCCCTGCACTCTGCAGGAACACAGCCAAAAGATAGCCCTATATACCCAAAAGATGGTCATCCAGCCTCTGCTTGAAAATGTCCAGGGAAGGAGCATCCACCACCTCTCGAGGCAGTCTGTTCCACTGCTCAACCACTCTTATAGTCAGGAAGTTTCTCCTGATATTAAGCCGGTAACGACTCCCTTGTAATTTCCACCCATTAGATCTAGTCTTGCAATCCGGAGCAAGAGAGAATAGATCTGCTCCAGCTTCTACATGACAGCCCTTCAAATACTTCAAGACTTCAATCATGTCCCCTCTAAGTCTTCTCTTTCCCAGGCTAAACGTACCAAACTCTTTCAGCCTTTTCTCATAAGACTTGGATTTAAACCCTCTCACCATCCTGGTTGCCCTCTTCTGGACGTGCTCAAACTTGTCAACATCCTTCCTGAAGTGTGGTGCCCAAAACTGGACACAGTACTCCAGGTGAGGCCTGACCATAGCAAACTAGAGTGGAACTACCACCTCCTGTGATCTGGACACAATGCTTCTGTTAATGCATCCTAAGATTGCATTAGCTTTCTTCACAGCCACATCTCACTGCAGACTCATGTTGAGCTTGTGATCAACCAGAACACCTAGATCCCTTTCGCATGTGCTGCTGTCAAGCCAAGCCCCTCCCATTCTATATCTGTGCCTTTGACTTTTTGTGCCTAGGTGTAGGATTTTGCACTTATCTCTATTGAAATTCATTTTATTTGCCTCAGCCCACTGTTCCAGGCTATCTAGATCATTTTGAGTCCTGACTCTGTCTTCTTCAGAATTAGCAATCCCACCCAGCTTTGTGTCATCTGCAAATTTGATAAGCATCCCTTCTATGTCTTCCTCCAGGTCATTTATAAAAACATTGAACAACACTGGGCCCAGGACCGAGCCCTGTGGCACTCCACTCGAGACTTCCCTCCACGTAGATGCAGAGCCATTTACAAGCACTCGTTGGGTACGATTTTTCAACCAACCATGAATCCATCCAACAGTTGCACCATCCAGCCCACACTTAACCAGCTTATCCTCAGGGATATCATGAGAAACTTTGTCAAATGCTTTACTGAAATCTAGATACACTATACCCACAGCATTGACAGAGTCAACCATTTTAGTTACTCTGTCAAAGAAGGAAATAAGGTTGGTCTGGCATGACTTATTCTTCATAAACCCATGCTGGCTACTACCAATTAACTCATTCCATTTAAGGTACTCACAGACAGAGCGTTTGATAATCTGCTCTAGAATTTTTCCAGGTATTGATGTCAAGCTGACAGGCCTGTAATTTCCCGGGTCCATCTTTTTCCCCTTCTTGAAGATCGGGACAATATTTGCTCTTCTCCACTCTTCCAGCACAACACAAATACTCCAGGAAATCCCAAAGATTAGAGCCACAGGCTCTGAAATAACATCTGCAATTTCTTTTAGCACCCTGGAATGCAAGCCATCCGGCCCTGGAGATTTGAAAGTATTTAAGGCAGCTAGATGTTCTCTAACCATCTCCTTACTTACTCTGGACTGGCAATTCCTCCTTTCTTCATATGCGCTGCATTCTTCAGTTTGTATACAGCTCACCTTATGGTTAAAGACTGATGCAAAGTGAGAGTTGAGTAATTCTGCTTTGTCTTCATCCCTTGTTAAGACTTGACCATCTTCCCCCAGCAATGAGCTTACCCCATCTCTGTTCTTCTTTTTGTTCCGAACATAGGCATAGAAATTTTTCTTGTAATTTTTAGCATCCCTCACAAGCCTCAGCTCCATCTGCGCTTTAGTCTTTCTGACATCATCCCTACAGATTTGAGCCATCCCATACTTCCTGTGCAGATTTCCCCCTCAGCATTTCCAGCCATGGGATTCTGTTCTTCTTTTTGCTTCTCTGAGTTTTTTTTTAAATCAGTCCTTCTGAAGTCCAGGATGCAAGTCCTACTATGTCCTCATTTCACATCCCTCACTATGTCAAATTCCAAGCTGATGTGGTCACTATTCCCCAAGGATCCTACAACTTTCACCTCATCAACCAGTTCTTCCTGATTAGTCAGAATTAAATCTAGGATAGCAGATCCTCTGGTTCCCACCTCCACCTTCTGAGAGATGAAGTTGTCCGCAAGACTATTCAAAAATCTGTGGGATGCCCCATGTCTAGCAGAGTTAGATTTCCAGCAAATATCTGGATAGTTGAAATCTCCCATAACCACTACATCCTGTCACTGTGAAAGTTTAGCAAGCTGTTGTACAAATGCATCATCCCATTCCTCTGGTTGGTTTGGAGGTCTATAGTATACCCCCACAACAATATCCTCATCTTTCCCCCCGCTCTATCCTTACCCACACATTTTCAACAGGGCAACTCTCAAAATCCTGAATTTCAGTGCAAGTGTATTCATTCTTGACATATAGTGCCACCCTGCCCCCTTTTTTTAAAATTCTATTCTGTTTGAACAAGGTATATCCTTCAATCACTGTGCTCCATATATGAGACTCATCCCACCAAGTCTCAGTGATACCTCAGATCATAATTACTTTCCAATATTTGAAGTTCAGGTTACTCCTGTTTATTTCCCATACTGTGTGCATTAGTATAAAGACATTTCAGGTTACAGACATCCTTTCCTACAGTAGGTCCCTTTGAATTTACCTGAAAATTACTGAACTCACCTCTTTCCCATTTATTTATTCTCTGGTCACTCCCCTTCTTAAACTTAGTGTTGGGGATGCTTCACAACATCAGGCTTTTTCTTCCCACCCCTGATGTCTTCAATTTAAAGCCTTCCTGATCAGGTTTGCAAGTCTTGCAAGCTTGACATGCTTTCCTACTTTCCTAATTTATTTCGTACTAGGAATAAGGACTGCTGTGGAAATAAATACAATGAGTTCTAGAAAGAGGCTCTGGGAGAGTGCCAAGGCCTTGGACATTCAGCATCAATATGCTGTGGCAACCTCAGCAGGATATAATGAAACAGAGTCCACCATTTTCTCCAGAGGAACTGATCTCTGCTACTTGAAGAGCAGTTGTAATTTTGAGTGATCTCCAGCCCTCCCCTGGAGATTGGCAACAATGGTTCCCCAGGAGGAAATGGCTGGTTTGGAGGGTGGAGTCTATGGCATTGTGCCTGTCTGAGGTCCCACTCCTCCTGAAACCCCACCCTCTCCAGGCTCCACCCATCAAATCTCCAGGAATTTCCCAACCTGGAGTTGGCAACCCCATCTCCTTCCCAACTAACCATCAACCTACCTTTATCTGCCCCTCTGACTTCAGCTGACTTCTGTCCTCCCTTCTGAAGAGCAGTTGTAATTCTGGGTGATCTCCAGCCTCCACCTGGAGATTGGCAACAATGGTTGCCTAGGAGGAAATGGCTGGTTTGGAGGGTATGGCATTATACCTGTCTGAGGTTCCACCCCTCCTCAAACCTCACCCTCTCCTGGCTCCAGCCCTCAAATCTCCAGGAATTTCCCAACCTGGAGTTGGCAACCCTATCTCCTTCCCAGCCAATCATCAAACTACTTTTATTTGCCCCTCTGACTTCAGCTTTCCACTCCCCCACCTTCAGCCTCTACCATGCTCCGAAGACCTGACTGCTACATCACACTGGCTGTCATGGCGGGGGGGGGGATCTCAGCAGGTTATAAGGACACAAAGTCCACCATTTTCTCCATGTGAACTGATCACTGCCATTTGGAAAGTAGTTGTAATTCTGAGTGATCTCCAGCCCTCACCTGGAGACTGGCAACAACAGTTCCCCTGGAGGAAATGTACAGTCCTTCTCTGCAATGGGGACCAAAGCAGTTTACATCAGACATTTGGCAGTTATTCTGACAGGGAATAGTGGCTGAGGTGGCAGTGGGTGGGAAGAGGCATGAACCCAGCACCCAGCCGATGGCACGTGATTATACTTGAGTGGCAGTTGATGGGCCAATGGCTGATGGAGTGCACAGCCAATGGGAGAGCTGGAAATGACCAACTCGTCAAGAGAATTATATATATAAGATTATTATTTAATTTATACCCCATCCTATCCCACAAGTAGGCTCAGAGTGGCTTACAACAACAAAAAACCATAGAATCATAGAGTTGGAATGGGTCATACAGACCATCTAGTCCAACCCCCTGCCCAATGGAGGACCAGCCTAAAGCACCTCTGACAAATATTCATCCAGCCTCTTCTTGAAAGCTGTCAGTGAAAAGGAGCTAACCACCTCTCTAGGCAGCCTTTGAACCACTCTGACCGTGAAAAAGTTCTTCCTAATATCCAACCGATACCTTTCTGCATGTAATTTAAACCCATTGCTTCAGGTCCTATCCTCTGCTGCCAACTGGAACAGCTCCTTGCCCTCCTCCAAACGACAGCCTTTCAAATATTTAAAGAGAGCAGTCATGTCCCCTCTCAATCTCCTCTTCTACAAACTGGAGAATGTAGGGCATATGAAGGAAAGGGGAACTGCCAGTTCAGAATAAGTAAGGAAATGGTTAGAGAACATCTAGCTGCCTTAAATACTTTCAAATCTCCAGGGCCGGATGGCTTGCATCCGAGGGTGCTAAAAGAAATTGCAGATGTTATTTCAGAGCCTCTGGCTATAATCTTTGAGAGGTCCTGGAATATGGGTGTTTTGCCGGAAGACTGGAGAAGAGCGAATGTTGTCCCAATCTTCAAGAAGGGGAAAAAGACGGACCCGGGAAATTATAGGCCTGTCAGTTTGACATCAATACCTGGTAAAATTCTAGAGCAGATTATTAAACGCTCTGTCTGTGAACACCTTGAACAAAATGAGTTAATTGGTAATAGCCAGCATGGGTTTATGAAGAATAAGTCATGCCAGACCAACCTTATCTCCTTTTTTGACAGAGTTACTAAAATGGTTGACTCTGGCAATGCTGTGGATATAGTGTATCTAGATTTCAGTAAAGCATTTGACAAAGTTTCTCATGATATCCTTGAGGATAAGCTGGTTAAGTGTGGGCTGGGTGGCGCAACCGTTGGGTGGATTCATGGTTGGTTGAAAAATCGTACCCAATGAGTGCTCGTAAATGGCTCTGCGTCTACGTGGAGGGAAGTCTCGAGTGGAGTACCACAGGGCTCGGTCCTAGGCCCGGTGTTATTCAATGTTTTTATAAATGACCTGGAGGAAGACATAGAGGGGATGCTTATCAAATCTGCAGATGACACGAAGCTAGGTGGGACTGCTAATTCTGAAAAAGACAGAGTCAGGATTCAGAAGGATCTTGATAGGCTGGAACAGTGGGCTGAGACAAATAAAATGAATTTCAATAGAGATAAGTGCAAAGTCCTACATTTAGGTACAAAAAATCAAAGGCACAGATATAGAATGGGAGGGACTTGGCTTGACAGCAGCACATGTGAAAGGGATCTAGGTGTTATGGTTGATCACAAGCTAAACATGAGCCTGCAGTGTGATGCGGCTGTGAAGAAAGCTAATGCAATCTTAGGATGCATTAGCAGAAGCATTGTGTCCAGATCACAGGAGGTGGTAGTTCTGCTGTATTCTGCTATGGTCAGGCCCCACCTGGAGTACTGTGTCCAGTTTTGGGCACCACATTTTCGGAAGGATGTTGACAAACTCGAGCGGGTCCAGAGGAGGGCGACCAGGATGGTGAGAGGGTTGGAGTCCAAGTGTTATGAGGAAAGGCTGAGGGAGTTGGGTATGTTTAGCCTGGGAAAGAGAAGGTTTAGAGGGGACATGATTGCAGTCTTGAAGTATTTGAAGGGCTGTCATGTAGAAGATGGAGTGGATCTATTCTCTCTTGCTCCGGATTGCAAGACTAGATCTAATGGGTGGAAATTACAAGGGAGTCGTTACCGGCTTAATATCAGGAGAAACTTCCTGACTATAAGAGTGGTTGAGCAGTGGAACAGACTGCCTCGGGAGGTGGTGGATGCTCCTTCGCTGGACGTTTTCAAGAGGAGACTGGACAACCATCTTTTGGGTATGTTGTAGGGGTTTCGGCTGTGTTCCTGCATAGTGCAGGGGGTTGGACTAGATGGCCTGCAAGGTCCCTTCCAACTCTATGATTCTCCAAACTGAACATTCCCAAGGCCCTTAGCCTTTCCTCATAGGGCTCAGTCTCCAGACCCCTGATCATCCTTGTCACCCTCTTCTGCACCCTCTCAATTTTCTCCACATCCTTTTTGAAGTGAGGCTTCCAGAATGGCACACAGTTCTCCAGGTGTGGCCTGACCAAGGTAGTATATAGAGGGGCTATGACCTCCTGCGATTTTGATGCCATGGCCCTTTTAATACATCCCAAGACTGAATTTGCCTTTTTTGCTTTACTGAAATCCAGGTAAATCACATCAACAGAGTTCCCACGATCCAGTAAGCTCATCACACGATCAAAGAAGGAAACCAGGTTGGTCTGACAAGATGTGTTGGGAACAAAACCATGCTGACTTCCCTGAATCACTAAGTGGTCCTTCAGATGCCTACAGATCGATCCCTTTAAAATCTGCTCTAATATCTTCCCAGCAACAGAAGTCAGACTGACCAGCCTGTAGTTTCCCAGGTCATCCTTCTTCCCTTTCTTAAAGATTGGGATAACATTCACTCTTCTCCAATCTTGTGGCACCTCCCCAGTCCTCCAGGAGGCCTTGAAGATGATGGACAGAGGCTCTGCAAGTTCATTAGACAGTTCTTTGAGCACTCTTGGGTGCACACCATGTGGCCCAAGGGAATTGTATTCGTCCAGTGCAGCCAGGTGCCTCTCCACAACCTCCCTGTCAATGTCAACTGGACACTCAGGTGTCCTGTTATTTCCTATACCATCTCTAGATGGGCTCGAGTTCTTCAGGGAGAAAACAGGCAAAAAAGTCATTAAGCCTGTCTGCTTTTTCTCTGTCCTCCACCAGAGTTTCTCCTTCTACTCCCAAAAGCGGTCCAATTGCCTCTTTTACCTTATGCTTGCTTTTCACATATCTGTAGAAGTTTTTCTTATTGTAGTGAGCCCCCCTGGCCAGACCCAATTCATACTGAGCTTTGTTTTCTCTCATGCCTGATCTGCAGCACCTAGTAACTCCCATGTACTCCTCTTTAGAGGTCTGACCTTCCCTCCGTTTCCCTCCGTTTCCCTCCATTTCCTTTTTCTTCCTTAGCTTATTCTGGAGCTCTCGGTTCCTCCACATCGATTTCTTGGAGCCCTGACCATGTTTCTGTCTTGCTGGAATAATGAGGGCTTGAGCTTGCAAAACCTCATGTTTGAGAAGAGCCCACCCTTTACTCGCTCCTTTCCCTTATAGCACACTCCCCCCCGGATTGATTCCCATCAAGCCTCTGAGTTCATTGAAGTTGGCCCTATGAAAATCTAACATATAAGTCTGGCTACAAACTTCCTTGACCCCCCCACACCAGTTGGAATTCAAGGAGGACATGGTCACTTCCCCCTAAGATCCCCACCACCTTCACCTTGTCTACCAAATCTTCCCTGTTGGTTAAGAGGTGAAACCCATCATGTGCTAGAAGGCCTTCTCTAAGAAGACTTATCCCATTGTCCCAGAACCCAAAGCTCTCCTTGCAGCACCACCATATCAGCCATCGATTCACCTTGAGTATGGTCTGTTCTCATCGCACTCCTCTCCCTATGACTGGAAGGATAGAAGAGCTCTCTAATTTTCATGACAGTATTTGTGGCCATGTCATTCGTCCCCACATGAACCAGCACAAATGGGTAGGTCTTATCAGTTTTAGCCAGTAATATCCTGAATTCTGGCCCCAGGTAAGCAACACATCTCTCGGAGTAGGGGATCCGGCCTGGACACATTACGTTCCATACCCCTGAGCAGAGAGTCCCTGACAACCACCACTTTCCATTTCCTTCCACTTCCGTGGGGCACCATGCCCTCTTCACTCCCTTTCCCAGGTCTTTGTGGCTCTCCTTCCACTCTCATCTCCGTCACCCTCTCAAGCATCTCAAAACAATTCTTGAGCTCCAGTGGACCAGAGCATCATCTTGGTCGACGTCTTTGGGTTTGTACTGTAGAACTGCAGGGCGGCTCAGAAGGGAGATCAACTCTTCCTTCTTTTCCTTGACTTTCTTCTTCATGTGTTTCCAGAGTTCCCAGGCTCTTGTCAATAAAATCCTCCCCTTCCTTGATTTCCTGAAGGGTGTTGATCCTCTCCTGCAGGCTCTGAAAGTTCTCCTCCAAAAGCCTGGCCAGCTAACACTTCTGACAAGTGAAGTCCATCTTCTCTTCTGGGAGGAAAACTAAGATGGCACACTCCATGCAGGTGCCTGGAAAGAGACCTTCAGTTGATATCATTGCCATCCAAGTATATTCCAAGAGTATGAGCAGAGTTTCGGGGCCCACAGGCAGATCCTCAGGCTAAGAGCAACAGGCCAAGAGGAGGCAAGGAAGAGCCTTTTGTTTCAAAATGTCACTTCCTGCCAAGCACTGTAGAGGGAGGGCTTGCAATCCACAGCAATCCTCAGCAACTCACTTAGTACCCAGCAGCCCCCAAAACGCAATTAGCCCCACACAGAACTGAAACAGAACCACTCTCTAGCAGTCTCCAAAGAACGCACTCACCCTCAGCTTCTCACACAGCAGCTAGGAAAAGAGAAAGGCAGAAAGACAGAAGCCCCTTACCTCCTAGCAGTTCCTTACCATGTGCTCTCCACTCCTTGCCTCAGTCCAGCTGACTCACCTCTGCCTCTGGCAAGGAGAAGACTTTTGTTTCAAAAGTTCACTTCCTGCCAAGCACAGCAGAACTCAGCACCATAGGAGGTGGGGCTTGCAATCAACAGCAACTCACTCAGTCCCCAGCAGCCCTCAACACACAATTAGCCCCAAACAGAACTTAAACAGAACCACTCTCTAGCAGTCTCCAAAGAACCCACTCACCCTCAACTTCTCACACAGCAGTTAGGAAAGGCAAAAGGGAGAAAGACAAAACCTTTTACCTTCTAGCAGCACCTCACCATGTGCTCTCCACTCCTTGCCTCAGGCCAGCTGACTCAACAATAACCCCCCCCAAAAAAAAAGTAGACTGCACAATGAACTATAACAACAAATAGTGTTCCCTCTAAGCTGAGGTTGTGTGAGCTAGCTCACAATTTTTTAGCCTCTGCCTCACACATTTTTGTCTTAGCTCAGGAAGGATGGCTCCAGAGCAAACTAATTTATGCAGCAGCCAAATTGCTCACTCAGAGTTTTAATGCCAGGAGCTCACAAAGTAGAATTTTTGCTCACAAGACTCCATAGCTTAGAGGGAGCATTGACAACAAACCTTATGCCTTGTATCAGATGGATATAGGTACCCCAGAAAGCTCCAGTGCCCAATAGTACTATCTAAAACAGCAGGGCATTGGGAAAGGGCCATTAACAGGGTGTTGTGTCCTGGGATCAGAAGGCAGAACTGGAGAAATACAGCCAAGTTTCGCTCTCTGAGAACAATAGGGACTAGGTTCCTGAGCTCGCCAGTAGAGAACCAATGGCAGCATTGGCGGGCGATTCAAACCCGCCAATAGGAATATGGGGCCGTCCCCCCCTAACTGTATATAGTTGGCCTCCAGCCGTTACTGTGTGTTCTTGTCTTGCGTGAAGTACGAATAAACGTGTCTTCTCTTATGTCGTCGTCCGAGTCATGAGGCCCGAAACCCAGTACTTTACAGTGGCGACGAAGGTGGGATTTCAACGCCTTCCGTGACTCCATGAGCGACGAAAAGGACACCGCCGAGCATCGCATCGCTGACCCCGAGAGCAGCACCGCACCACTCGCCCCGGCGCACGCCTTCCCAGACAGAGCCATGGCCGCCTCTCATGTAACACTCGAGCGCTTCGATCCGTCGCAGCCAGAAACCTGGGACGCATGGGTCGACCAGCTCATCAGTTATTTGGAGCTCAACGAGATCCGCCACCCAGACAAGAAACGATCGCTCCTGCTGAACGCGTGCGGCACCCAAACCGTCCACCTCGCCAAGAGCCTCTTGGTGCCCCGCACGGCCTTGGAAAGCTCATTTGGGGAGATCCTGGACGTCCTCAACGCGTACTTCAGCCCCCGGCCGACCTTCCTGGCCAAGAGGATGGAGTTCCAGAGGCGAGTCCAAGCCCAAGGGGAATCCGTTGCCACCTTCCTGGCCGCGCTGAGGGCGCTCGCGGTGGACTGCGGGTTCCCGAAGGTGGAAGACAACTTGCTGGCGCAGTTCGTGTGGGGCCTGGCGGACTCCAAGCTGTGGCGCAAGTTGATTGGCTACCGGAGGCTCTCCCTGGACGAGGCCATCGACGCCGCAACAGACCACGAGTCCGCTGAAGGGGAACGCCCGGCCGCGGCCGCCCATGTGGTCGGGAGGAGTCCCAGCCCCGGGAACTCAGATACCGAAGAGGTCTTCGCCCTCAGACCCCAACACCGCCGGCCGGCGCCATTCCAGCAGGCCAACAGGGAGCCAGCCAAGCCTTCCGGCAACCGGACCCTCTGTGCCAGCTGCGGGGAAGGCCACGGAAGGAAATCCTGCAAGTTCCGGGATGCTGTCTGTCACGGGTGCGGGAAGCATGGACACCTCGCACGGGTCTGCCGGTCCAAGGGCCTCCGGAGTTCGAGATCGTCTGCCCCACAGCCGCGCACATCGTCCACCGCCTATGAGACAACGGAAGAGGTCGCCGAGTTGTACCATCTCACCGACCAACCGCTGCAGGTACTTCGCCTCCCCAACCCCAATCTCTCCTCTACCCCGAAGATCCAAGTAACCGTGCGGATCGAGGGGTCCCCCTGTTGCATGGAGGTGGACTCGGGATCGGCGGCGTCCATCATTTCCATGGACACTTTAAATAAACTTTGCCCGGCAGGGGAACCCCTCTACGTCCATCGCCATTAAGCTTGGTGGACTTTCAAAAGAACCCTGTCCCCATCCGGGGAGTCGGCACTTTCCGAGTGCAGTACCGAGACTTTGAGGGGAACTTGGACTTGGTGGTGGTGGAGGGAAATCTCGTGAGTCTCCTGGGGCGGGCATGGTTCGAGGCCCTAGGCATCACGATTGGGGGAGTGAATAAGTGCGGGATGCGTGACTGGGGGGCGGTGTGCAAGGAATTCCCCGAGGTCTTTGACGGGAAACTGGGGTGTTATAAAGGGCCCCCGGTGTCGCTCCACTTAGACCCCACAGTGACGCCCATCCGACGGCGCTTCCGCACCGTGCCCCTGGCCCTCCGCCCTAAAATAGAGGCCGAACTGGACCGGTTAGTGGCCCAGGGAGTCCTAGAGCCCGTCCCGAACGCTCGATGGGAGACCCCGATTGTGACACCCGTAAAGCCAAACGGGGAAATCCACATCTGCGCGGATTACAAGTGCACCATTAATCAGGCACTTCAGGTGCACGCATACCCCGTACCCGTGGTCAGCCACGTCTTAGCCACACTGGCGGGGGCACGCATATTTGGAAAGCTGGATCTCGCACAGGCGTACCAGCAACTCCCGGTGGATGAGGCCACTGCCGAGGCGCAAACCATAATGACCCACCGGGGGGCGTTCAGGGTGAAGCGGCTGCAGTTCGGGGTCAGTGTGGCCCCCGGGATCTTCCAAAATCTCATGGACGATTTGTTAAAAGGGATCCCTGGAGTGACGCCATTCTTCGACGACGTCCTCATCGCCGCGACCACCCCTGAAAGCTTCGCCGCCCGCCTCTGAACTGTACTGGGACGCTTCCAAGCTGCGGGGCTGAAAGTGAAGCGGGAAAAGTGCCTCCTCGGGGTGCCGGAGGTGGAGTTCTTGGGGTACCGGGTAGACGCAACAGGCCTGCATCCGGCGAGGGACAAGGTGAAGGCCATCGTGGAGGCCCCCGCCCCGAAGTCCAAGGCGGAGCTCTAGGCGTTCTTAGGCCTCCTGAACTTTTACCACGCCTTTCTCCCACACAAAGCCGCCGTGGCCGAACCCCTGCACAGGCTGCTGGATAAGGCGACACCTTGGGCATGGGGAGCGAGGGAGGAGGCGGCGTTTCGGGGGGTTAAAGTACTCTTGATTTCTAACGCTGTACTCGCCCACTTTGATGAAAAGCTCCCGGTAATCCTTGCATGCGACACATCGCCGTATGGGGTCGGGGCGGTCTTGGCCCACAAGCTACCAGATGGGAGGGAAGTCCCGGTGGCTTACTACTCCCGCACGCTGTCCCCCGCAGAGCGGAACTATGCGCAAATCGACCGGGAGGGCTTGGCACTGGTGGCAGGGGTTAAAAAGTTTCACAACTTTGTGTACGGGCGGCTGTTCACGCTCATAACCGATCATAAGCCGCTCCTGGGACTGTTCGCGGTGGACAAACAAACGCCGCAGGTACTGTTGCCCCGGGTGTTGCGCTGGTCCTTGTTTTTAGCGGGCTACCAGTACCGGTTGGAGCATCAGCCGGGCAAGGCACTGGGTCATGCCGACGCCTTGAGCCGCCTGCCGCTGCCGCATACAGGGGAAGATCCGGCCCCAGCTCCCGCAGTATTGTTAATGGAGGAGCTGCCCAACCCCCCCCTTCAGGCTGCAGACGTGGCCACCCGCACGTCCCGAGATCCCATTCTCTCCCGGGTCCTAAACTGGGTGGTGAGGGGATGGCCAGCGGAACAGACAGGGCCAGAGTTCACGGCATACAAAGCCAGGAGGGAAGAGTTATCCGCCTTGAAAGGGTGCTTACTATGGGGGGACAGGGTGGTCATCCTGGGGCCCATGAGACAAGGGGTTCTAGAAACGCTGCACGAGGCCCACCCTGGCATTGTACGAATGAAAGCTCTGGCAAGGAGCTACGTGTGGTGGCCCGGGATGGACGCAGAAATTGAAACCTGGGTTCGAGGGTGCACACGGTGTCAGGAAGTCCGCCCCAATCCCCCAAGAGTGCCAACCCAAAGCTGGGAGTCTACCCACAAGCCGTGGTCATGCCTACACGTAGATTTTGCCGGGCCGTTGCAGGGGCTCCAGTTCATGGTGACGGTAGACTCCTACTCGAAGTGGGTGGAAATAAGCCCAGTGTCTACCACCTCTGCCAAAGCGGCAATAAGGGCCCTGCGGAAAATATTCGCTACGCACGGGTTGCCAGACACAATCGTGTCGGACAACGGGGCAGCGTTCACATCTGCTGAGTTTCAAGCGTTCCTCGCAAGGAACCTAATCAGGCACATACGATCAGCGCCCTTCCACCCGGCAACAAATGGACAGGCGGAGAGAATGGTACGCACCGCCAAAGAAGCCCTGAGCCGCATAACGGAGGGGGATTGGGAGTTCCGGCTGGCCCGCTTCCTCCTAACACACCGCACCACCCCAAACCCCATCTCTGGGCATTGCCCCGCAGAACTATTGATGGGCCGCCACCCCACGACTTTGTTAGACAGGCTCCACCTGGACCGAGCCCCAGAGAGAAAGCTGGTCGAAACCCGGGAGGCGCCCCGAAGCTTCCTCCCGGGGGAACCTGTCTACTTCCGGAATTACGGGGCGGGGCCTCAGTGGTTGGCCGGGCGCATCCTAAAACCCACTGGGCCAGTGTCATACGAGGTCCTAGCAGATGGGGACAGGGTCCTCCGTAAACACGTGGACCAGCTCCGGAGGCGGCAAGACCCCGACACAGAGATCCAGGCCCCGTTACTGGGAAACGCCGCGGCCACCCCAGCATCCGATCGGCTGCAGGCACCGCCAGCGGAGCCAGCACCTGAAAGACCACGGAGTCCGGATGGGGTCCCAGAGACAGCTGAACCGCCGCCGCCGCTGCCGCCGCCATTACAGCCGCCACCGTCACCACCACAGCTACTACCGGAGATCCAAGCTCCTTGTGTGGGAGGACCACCCGATGGGGGCCCCGCCAGTCCGGTACCGGCCCCCCGACGATCACTAAGGGAACGGAGATCACCAGCATACTTAAAAGACTACGTCACCAGGTAGGAAACAAACTATGGGGGGAGGGGTGTTGTGTCCTGGGATCAGAAGGCAGAGCTGGAGAAATACAGCCAAGCTTCGCTCTCTGAGAACAATAGGGACTAGGTTCCTGAGCTCGCCAGTAGAGAACCAATGGCAGCATTGGCGGGCGATTCAAACCCGCCAATAGGAATATGGGGCCGTCCCCCCCTAACTGTATATAGTTGGCCTCCAGCCATTACTGTGTGTTCTTGTCTTGTGTGAAGTACGAATAAACGTGTCTTCTCTTATGTCGTCGTCCGAGTCATGAGGCCCGAAACCCAGTACTTTACACAGGGGATGTCAGGATAGGTGAATGTCTGCCACCTCAACCCAAAGCCTGGTGGAACAGCTCCATTTTACAGGTCAGCTGGAGATCACCAGGAGATGCTGATCGAAAGAGTGTAAATCGCTGCAGGGCTCATATGAGGAGAGGCGGTCCCACAGGTAAGATGGTCCCAGGCTGCATAGGGCTTCAAGGGTCAAGTCGGATTCCTTGAACTGGATCCGGTATTCAATTGGCAGCCAGTGCAGTTGGTGCAACACCAGTTGAATACGTGCCTGTAAAGGCGTCATCATCAGCAAGTGTGCCGTCACATTCTGCACTAGCTGAAATTTCTGGATCAGGCCCAATGGTAGCCCTGCATAGAGCGAGCTACTATAATCCAACCTGGATGTGGCCATTGCATGGATCGCTGTTGCTAAGTCCTGAGGGGTGAGATAGGGAACCAACTGCCTGACCAGCTGAAGATGATACAAGGCCAGTCTGGCCGCTGAAGTGACTTGGGTGCCCACAGTAAGCGAGGGATCCAGCATCACCCCGAGACCCCTTACCCACAGTGCTGGCACCAGTGGTGCCTCTCTGAAGACGGGGAGCCTGATTCCCGGCCCCAGTCCAGCTGGCTCTGCTGCAGTTAGGGTGAGTGGGTGAAAATCTGGCCAAAGAGTTGAGTGTTGGTGAGTTCAGTGTGGTGACGCACATTGGGACCAAAAAACCCAACTTCAAGTATAAGCTAATTGGGTCTGAATTTGCTGAGGCTGAGAGGGGGAAAGACCTTGGGATCAACTCAGTGTGCTGCAGCAGTGAAAAAGGGAAACTCTATGTCAGAGACTACTAGGAAAGGGATTGGACATGAAATGGCTGCTAATCTAGTGCCCCTGCATAGATCTATGGTGCATTGCAGAGCTGGGAAAAAGGACCGAGGAGGGCAACCAAGATCATCAGGGGGTTGGAGCACCTTCCCTGCGAGGAAACGCTGAAGAGTTTGGGACTTTTCATTTTAGAAAAGTGATGGCTAAAGGGGAGCATGATAGAGGTTTACGTAATTCTGCATGGAGTGGAGACAGCTGACAAAGAGAACTCCCCCTCTCCGGTCCCGAGATGCTAGAATTTGAAGGCATTCAATGAAGCTGATGGGCAGTAGATTCAGGATGGATAAACGGAAATGCTCCTTTATGCAGGAATTGATTAAGATGTGGAAACTGCTGCCAGAGGCTGTAGAGATGGCCACAGGCACAGACACTTTAAAAAAGGAATGAGAGAGATGAATAGAGGAGTGGGTTATCAGAGGCTACTAGCTGTGATGACTAAAGGGAACTCCCACATCAGGAGGTCGTCAGCTTCTGAACCCCAGGGCCAGAAGGGAATATCAGGGGACCACTTCAGCCTATAGGCCCTGCTGTTGGCAATCCAAGGGAACTAGTTTGCCACTATGTGAGGCAGGATTCTGGACTCGATGGACCATCGGTCTGATCCAGCAGGGCTCTTATGTTCTGCAATTGCAGAAATCTGAAACAAAGCAGAAATCTGAAACAAAGAAGCAATAAAAGTGCTTGGAGGAAAAAAATCTCATCCCTTTAATGGAGCTGTAATAATTAAAGGAATAGGACATTTTTCTCCAGACCAGTTGGTAACCTTACTAGTAAAGTCCTTGACTAACTTGTGCTCTGCATTCTCCTTAACTCCCCCTAGCTCACCTTATTCCACTCCTTTCCCTGAAATTTCCTGGACGTCAGGTGAGGTTCCATCAGCATATGCCAGAAATTGCTCTTTTAAAACTGTCTCTGCCTAAAACCTGTCAAGATTTCTCCTTCAGCTGCATGAGTCAAGGTGCAGAGGACATCCTCTCTCTTGTCTTTCTCTCTCTGTGCCCTGACTCATTAGTGAAGTTGACAACCAGGAAGACCTTTGAAATTTGTCAGCAATGCACTCTTCAGACCATCAACATAGGATGTGCCTCTGACTCCACATCCTCAGGTTCATGGCCAATTCCCTGTCTCCATGACAACTTGGAATGTACAAACAGTCTGGGCACTTGTCCTCCAACCCAAAGATGTGCAGATCTAGGAAGAAGTGAATCAAGGGTTAAGGAAGGCAAACAAACAAAAATATGCTGTAAAGAAAGGAAAAGGCTAAAAGAGAAGAGAGAAAAGAACAGTGTGTATTCACTAGGGATAGGCATAACCTGGGAAAATGTGGTTCAGTTCGTGGTTCATGGTATGCCCTGTTCACAAATCATGAACCATCATGAACTTTTAAAGAGCCAAACATACTGGTTCAGTTCATTAGGTTTGTGGTACAATAGAATGCACCCCTGGCATGCTAGAGAAACAAAACTTGCAGGGCATCTCTGGCTGACACTCCTCTACATTCTCTCCATGTTTGGTGAGGATTGGACTAACAGGGTCTGAATTACGGATCCCCGAAGAAGGTGCTCCCGGGAAAGTGCTTTCTGGGGAAATGACAGCTGACAAGACAGGCTCAGGTTCATGAAGTTTAGGAGTGTATAGAACTGATCCTGTGCCAGCTGGAGACACCAGACTCATAGGAGATCTCTGGCTGGCTCTTCTCTACTTGCCCTCCAAGCTTGATGAGGATTAGATTTACAGGATCTGAGTTACAACCTCTGAAAGAAGGTGCCCCCCATACTCCATTGTTTCCAATGGAGGGGAAAACAAGGGGGGGGGGGAACAAGGGAAATAGAAGACCAGAAGAACAGAATTCAAGCCCCAGAGAATCTCTGCAGTTGAAAATGAAGGTGGGGGGCATTTTTGCAAGCCCAGCAGAACCAGCACAAAATTCAGCAGAATCAGTGCCATGGTGGCAGTGCAAACCCAACAGGGCTAAGGTCAAACCAGAGAATCTCTGCAGTAGAAACTGAAGGTGAGGGGGCATTTTTGCAAGCAGAACCCCATGCCATTGTGGCAATGCCAGCTCAACAGGATCTAGTACAGAATCACACTCTAAGCAGGGGGGGGTTACAAACCCAGCAGAACCAGTGCAATGTACTAGAGCCCAGCAGAAACCAGTGACAATGTGACAATGCCAGCTCAACGATGAGTCTGCTTATCGGGATGAGGTGGAACGGCTTTGTGTTTGGTGTGGGGAAAATAATTTGATTCTCAATACCACCAAGACCAAGGAATTGGTGGTGGACTACAGGAAGAACAAAACGGAAATTAAGCCACTGTTTATAGGCGGAGAATGTGTGGAGAGGGTGGCTACTTTCAAGTTTTTGGGAGTAACTATTTTTTTTTTTTTAAAAAAAACAAAATTTTATTGGGATGCGCTCAACATTTTCAACAACGTTACCAATACAATTTGAAAAAATTCCATCCCATCCCCCCACCCCCCTAATAGGCTTCCAACACTGCTAATAACAAAAAAAGTATATATTAGACGGTAATCAGGTTTAGACTTATATGAATCGACAAACCAGGTAACACATTTCAAATATATAAAACATCTAACTAATTTCAACATATTTTCATATAACAGTATAATACAATTCAGAATTCATTTCACTTCTCATTCAGTATCCATACAGATCTAAATTGTACATTTTCCCCTTCATTCTGTATTCAGTTTCCAAATACAATTTCAAACCTTCCCAATCTTTTATATACTGTTCTGCCATTTGTCCATTTAGCTTTTTTGTCATTTTGTCCATTTCCGCTAAAAACAGCAATTTTCTAAACCAGTCATGTATATCCGGCACCTTCTCCGCTTTCCATTGCTGAGCGAAGGCCGTTCTCGCCGACGTAATCATATACCATAATAATGTCCTTTTTTCCTGTGGAATTCTTTCCATTGTCAAACCTAAGAGAAGAAGTTCCGGTCTTCTCCCAATTGGGATTTTTAATATTTTCTGCATCACACAGTGTATATTAGACCAGTATACCTTTGCTTTATCACATGACCACCACATATGGTAAAAAGAACCCTCTGTTTTTTTACATTTCCAACACTTATTTCTCAAGTTCTTATCCATACTAATATTAGCAATCTTTTTTGGTGTCATATACCACCTATACATCATCTTGTAGCAATTTTCTTTTACATTAACACAGGTAGACATTTTAAAGGATCTTTTCCACAAAAACTCCCATGTTTCCATAGAAATTTCTTTGTTCATGTTTATGGCCCATTTTATCATTTGCTCTTTAACAGTTTCATCCAAAGTATATGCAGTCAACAAAGTTTTATACATCTTTGAGATCATTTTTCGCTCTCTTTTCAACCACATATTTTCAAACTCATCATTCTTAGCTCTAAAACCAACCTCTTTGGGAGTAACTATTAAGCAAGATTTGACTTAGAGCGTTAATACCACTGCTCTGGTGAAGAAGGCCCAGCAGAGGCTTTATTTTCTCAGACTCTTAAAGAAAAACAACTTGAGTGAGAAAACACTGACGTCTTTCTATCGTTGCTCAATAGAAAGCATTTTATCATACTGTGTCTGTGCCTGGTTTGCCAGTTGTACGGCTGCGGATAGGAAGGCACTCCAGAGAGTTACCATCACAGCTCAGAAGATCATTGGCTGCCCTCTCCCATCCCTGGAACAACTGTACAGTTCTCGATGCTTGAAAAAGGCAAAGAACATTTTGCAGGACTCATCACACCCTGGACACTCCTTGTTTGAATTGCTGCCTTCGGGCAGAAGATACAGGACAATTAAAACAAGGACAAATAGATTAAAAAACAGTTTTTATCCAAGAGCCATTATTGCCCTAAATGCTGCATGCGATTGGAACTGGGGACATCAGTGGTCTAGTTGCTATGTGAACTTTAGGGGAGCTATGAAGCAGTTGTGAATGGCTGTGTGAGCGCGCATGATTATTGTTGTAGATCACTGAAATGATTGCACTTTTAATTTCGTTGTACTATGTACAATGACAATAAAGTTTATTATTATTATTATTATTATTATTATTATTATTATTATTATTATTATTATTATTATTATTATTATTATTATTATTATTATTATTATTATTATTATTATTATTCACAATCCAACCAGGGTGGGCATTTTTGCAAGTCCAGCAGAACCAATACAATGTACAAATTCCCTGCAGAACCCAGTGCCAATGTCACAATGCCAGCTCAACCAGTCTAATGTCAAGGCTGGAATCACAATTCAAGCAAAGGGAGTTGCAAGCACAGCAGAACCAGTGCAATATACTAGTGTCCAGCAGAATCCATTGCCAATGTGGCAATGCCAGCTCACAATCCATGCTAGGGAGGCATTTTTGCAAGCCCAGAAGAACCAGTACAATGTACAGATTGTCCAGAAGTACCAGTGCATTGCAAGCTTAAAAGGTTAGGGTTCAGGTTACAAACAAAGTCACAAATCACAAGTCCATGCAAGGGTGATGGGATTTTGCAAGCTCTGTGCAAGAAAATGGGAAGTGAACACCAAGGAAGGTTGGAGGGGGATCTTGAAACTGACATAACCACTTTGAAACTAACAATAGTGTTTCCAAGGCTAGAGAATTCCACTCCCCACTGCTTTGAAGTTTGGTAAACATTTTGTTTGAGTGCAGACAATCTGTCTGGAAATGTATCCATTGACTAACTGGCACAAACCTTCATGAACTGCTTGAAAGTGTGTGGAAAGTTTGTGCTGGTTGACCTTTCACAATCTTCAGTTCGTGAACCATGAACCACCCAAAATTCATCATGAACTTTAGTTTGTGAGATGGTTTGTGTCCATCCTAATATTTGCATAGAATCGTCAAGAGTAGGACATGACTGAATGGCTAACAGCAGCAACAACAATGAGCTGTGGAGCTGTCGTTTGAGCCTGTGGCCAGCAGAAGACAAAGGACTGCAGAGAGAAGGAACCTGCATCTTGATAAGCATGAGGCTGACTGAAAAGTACTGAGACCGATGAGTGATTTCAGCTCTCACATACTTTATTAGTTGAAGAACAAGACAAGAGAAGCCGGCTCACAGGCCGGCTTTTATTCCCAAGTGAACCACACCCTAAACACACACACACACGGTGATTCACTATTTACATTGATTGAGTTAACTCCTGCTCCTCAATTGGAGGGGAGCCAGGATCGTCTAGTCCATTGTCTTTCGGGGCAAAGCTCAGGCCCTTCGCCTGGCCACATGGTGGACCAGTTATGAAAAGTACTGAGACTGACGAGTGATTTCAGCTCTCACATACTTTATTAGATCGGGAACAAGACAACTAAGCCGGCTCGCAGGCCGGCTTTTTATCCCCAGTGAGCCCACACCCCAAAACACACGACACCCAGTGATTCGCTATTTACATTGATTGGATTAGCTCCTGCTCCTCAATTGGAGGGGAGCCAGGATCCTCTAGTCCATTGTCTTTCTGGGCGAAGCTCAGGCCCTTCGCCTGGCCACATGGTGGACCGGTTAGAACCAGTCTAAGCACATGGTAGCCCTGTATCCAGGTTTCCCTGTGGATACACCACACTCCTCCCCCCTTGGTCTGTGAGACACCCACAAACAAAGTCCTGTAAATAAGACGGTGCTCTCTTGGCCCTTGTAGAGCGTCGGAGCGCCGGGGCCGGGGAAGAGGCTGGTACTGGTCTCTGTGTTGAGGGGCCTACTGGTGCCGAGGGGCGTGGAGCGGTTGTTGTGGCGGTGTCCGCAGCCATCGGAACGTCTGGCTCCGGGGGCGTTGGTGTGGCCGCTGAGGTCTCTCCTGGGCTGTGGTCCCGCGCTGCGGGTTGCAGCTCTCTGGCTTCCTGCAGGCTGGGGTCCTCGTAGTCCTCTGGTTCCCGTGGCTCGACCCGGCGGCGGAGCTGGTCTATGTGGCGGTGCATCACGGTGCCATCCTCGCAGGAGACTTCATACGATCAGGGTCCCCGGACCCGGACCACTCATGCTGGGACCCAGGGTGGACCCACGGTGTAGCTTCGGGTGTACACCGGGTCCTCCGGGAAGAATCCTCTGCTGGCCCGTTGGTCCTCGGTGTCTGGCTCACGCTCAGGTGCCCAGTCTGGATGTAGCCTGTCCAGGCGTGACATGAGGCGGCGACCCAGGAGAAGTTCTGCTGGGCTGCATCCCGTGGTGGTGTGCGGGGTGATGCGCTGTCCAAACAGGAAGGCGGCAAGTTTATACTCCCAGTCCGGGGAGTCAAACTTACGGAGGGCCTCCTTGGTGGTCCGAACCATTCTTTCCGCTTGTCCGTTCGTGGCAGGGTGGAATGGCGCGGAGCGTACATGCCGGATCCCATAATACGTGGTGAACTCCTGGAACTCACGGGAGGTGAACGCGGTGCCATTGTCCGTGATGAGCATGTCAGGCAGCCTGTGGGTGCTCAGAATCCGCCACATAGCCCTAATGGCGGCTTTGGAGGAGGTGGATGCCACAGGGACGACCTCCAACCATTTACTATAGGCATCCACCAATATGAAGAAAAGCTGTCCCTGGAACGGCCCGGCAAAGTCCAAGTGGAGCCGTGCCCAGGGGCGGTGGGATGATTCCCAGGCTCTGTCCGGGGCCCTTGGTGGCTCCGGGCGTGAGATCTGGCAGGGCTGGCATTTCTTCACCTTGTCCTCAATGTCCCAGTAGAGGTCTGGCCACCAGACGTAGCTTCGTGCTAACGCTTTCATGCGGACGACGCCGGGGTGGTGTTCGTGTAGCGCCTCCAGGACCTGTTGCTGTAGTGGCCCTGGGATCACCACCCGGCCCCCCAAATCAAGCATCCTTTATGTGTGGATAGTTCATGCTTGCGGGAGGCAAATGGGGTGAACTCGGGGCCCTCCTTGGCCACTGGCCACCCCCTCCCCACCCAGTCCAAGACCCGGCAAATGACCGGATCCCGGGCCGAAGCGCGGGCCACCTCCTGCACATGGACCGGCCGGGCCGGGAGCGTTTCCAGGAGAGCAACCACATGCTCCGGGGCGGGGGCGGGGTCCGTGGTGGCCAGGGGAAGGCAGCTAAGGGCATCTGCATGACCCATAGCCTTCCCAGGTCGATGTGTGAGGGAGTATGCGTACCCCGCCAGGAAAATGGACCATTGCAGGACTTGGGGTGAAACCACCTGCGGTGTTTGGCGGTCAGCGGTGAGGAGTCCCAGAAGTGGCTTATGGTCCGTCAAGATCTCGAACGGCCGGCCGTAGAGGTAATGGTGAAACTTCTTCACCCCAGCCACAATCGCTAGCGCCTCCTTATCAATTTGCGCGTAGTTCTGCTCCACCGCGGAGAGGGTCCAGGAGTAGTATGCGACCGGGACCTCCCGGCCGTCCGGCAACCGGTGCCCCAAGACTGCGCCGACTCCATAGGGAGAGGCATCGCAGGCGAGGACCACCGGGAGTGACTCTGAGAAATGGTGGAGGACCGCGTTGGACACGAGCAAGTCCTTGACGCTTTGAAAAGCTGCCGCCTGCGCCTGGCCCCAAACCCAGGGCGCGTCTTTGTCGAGGAGGCGGTGGAGCGGTTCTGCCACGGCCGCCTTGAGGGGCAGGAAGGAGTGGTAGAAATTGAGTAGGCCGAGGAACGCCTGCAATTCTGCCTTGGAGGAGGGTGGGGGGGCATTTTTTATGGCCTTCACCTTATCGTCCTTGGGATGGATCCCTTGCGCGTCCACCGCGAACCCCAGGAACTCAATTCGGGGCACCCCCAGGAGGCATTTCTCCTTCTTTACCTTGAGGCCGGCTGTGTCGAACCGTTGTAGGACCTGGCAGAGGCGATCTGCGAAGGAGGTGTTGTCTGGCGCCGCGATGATCACGTCATCTAGAAAGGGCTGTACTCTGGGGATGCCTTTTAGGAGAGAGTCCATAAAAGATTGAAAAATCCCGGGAGCTACACAAACCCCGAACTGGAGTCTCGTGACTCTGAAAGCCCCCTTGTGGGTCGCAATAGTCTGGGCCTCTGCTGCGGCCTCATCCATGGGCAGCTGTTGGTAAGCTTGTGCCAAATCGAGTTTACCAAAGATCTGTGCCCCAGCCAGGGAAGCGAGGACATGGCTCACCACTGGGACCGGGTATGCGTGGTCCTGTAAAGCCTTGTTCAGGGTGCATTTGTAATCCGCGCAGATCCGCACGTCCCCGTTCGGCTTTACTGGCGTGACAATCGGGGTCTCCCAGCGCGCGGATGCAACAGGCACCAGCACCCCCTGCTCGACAAGGCGGTCGAGCTCTGCCTCTATCTTCGCCCGCATGGCCAAGGGCGGGACCCATGCCTTAATGCGGATGGGGCGGATGGTCGGGTCCAAATCCAGGGAAATGGGGTCCCCGGTGTACCATCCTAGGGTCCCATCAAACACTCTTGGGAATTCCCGGCAGACCCCCTCCCAGTCGGCTGCCTGGATTTGGTTAAGTCCTGATATCCGGAGGCCCAGGGGCTTGAACCATGAAAGTCCCAGCAAGCTGGCTAGGCGCCCTTCCACCACCAACAGGTCCAGTTTCCCCGAAAAACCCTTGAACTGGACCCGGAACTTGCCCCAGCCCCGGACCGCCACAGGGTTTTTGTTAAAGTCCCATAACAGTAGGCCCTGTGGCTTGCGCAACCGGGGTCCCCCCTGGGGGCATAAATTACGGAGGGTCTCGACCGAAATTATTGAATACGATGAGCTGGAGTCGATTTCCATCCGGCAGGGGGACCTTTCAATTACAACAGTTACATGCACCTGGTCCGGGCTGTCGGGGGGCAAGTTACATACCGTCTGGTGGTTGACGGACACGGTGTGGAGGTCCTCAGTCTCGATCTGCACCGTGAGGTTCGTCTGGTGTCCCTTGGAGCGGCAGACCTTCTCGATGTGTCCCGCTTTGTTGCAAGCCCGGCAGATCGCAGAGCAAAACCGACAGGTCCGTCGCTCGTGAGCGCTGCCGCAGCTTGCACAGGCTATGGATGGCAGGGATTTGGCCTCTCGGGTCTGCGGAGGTCAGTGGGATGGTCGGTGGCGTACCTGGGGTACTTCCTCATCGTCCGATACGTCGGACCCTCGCGTTGTTTGCGTGCGGTGGACCGCCGAACTGCGGCGGTCTTGGTGGGCCTTTTCGTAAGCGGTGGCCTCCTGGATGGCCTTTTCCAGGGTGAGGTCATTGTTGCTCGCCAGCTTCCGCCGCAGTTTGGACTCCCGGAGGTCCACGAGAAATTGGTTCAGCAGCGTGTCCGAGAGGTTCGGGAACTTGCATCTTGTGGTCGCCCGCTGAAGACCCGCCAGGAACTCCGTGGTGGATTCATCTGGGCCCTGGATCCTCTCGAAGAACCCCAGACGTTCCACAAATTTTGTGGGCTTAGGCGAGAAGTTGTCCATGAGGGCCTTTACCAGTGCCGCGTAGGACTCCCTCTTAGTGGTCTTGGGGTTTATGAGGTCCCACAAGAAGATGAGGGTGTCGACGCCACAGACGCTGAGGAACAGCTGCTTTTTTTTCTCGGCTTCCACCACATCATGATACCCGCAGTAGTTCTCCAGGGTCTCCAGCCAGGCATCCCATTTCTGTGGTTGGGAGAGGTCGAACGCGCTTAGGTGAGTGGTGGGTGTGGCCATCTTGTCACGAGGTGGTGAGTGGGGTTGCACGTTACGAGAGGCTGAAGGTGCGCTGCTCTCGGGGTCAGCGGTGCAGCTCGGGAGCGGTGCGGGGAGCGGCGGGCTCGATGCGGGGCTTGGGAGCGTGGTTTCGGTAGCGGTGAGCGGTGCGGTGCTGCTCTCGGGGTCAGCGGTGCGATGCTCGGGAGCGGTGCGATGAGCGGCTGGCTCAATGCGATGCTCTTCTTCGTGGTCATTGTTGAGGGAGGGAGTTGGCATCCCATCCTCGTCGCCAGTGAAAAGTACTGAGACTGACGAGTGATTTCAGCTCTCACATACTTTATTAGATCGGGAACAAGACAACTAAGCCGGCTCGCAGGCCGGCTTTTTATCCCCAGTGAGCCCACACCCCAAAACACACGACACCCAGTGATTCGCTATTTACATTGATTGGATTAGCTCCTGCTCCTCAATTGGAGGGGAGCCAGGATCCTCTAGTCCATTGTCTTTCTGGGCGAAGCTCAGGCCCTTCGCCTGGCCACATGGTGGACCGGTTAGAACCAGTCTAAGCACATGGTAGCCCTGTATCCAGGTTTCCCTGTGGATACACCACAGGTTAGAACCAGTCCAAGCACATGGCTGCCCTGATCCCATGTTCTCAAGTGGATACATTACACTGACAATGTAATTATTAAAGAGAATTCAAGCAACAAACCAGCTATATATTTTCCATATCAACACCACAGCCAGGAAATCTGAACTCAACCTCTGAGATACGTTATCTTGGGAGCAGGCAAGGCTAGAAATTGTGCATCCTGCTGAGGGAACCGCCTTGTCTTCCTCGATGTTGTGCCCTCAGCTTGTGCATATGTTCCCCAGACATCCACACTGTCAGGACTGGACACCATGGGGGTACACCTTTTGTCCCGTGTTGGGCAAAACCATGGTGGTCCTGAAGAGGCGTGGGCTCCCTGACCCTCAGGGGCCATTAGGGGACTTGCAGCCAGCTGTGGCTACTCAGACAGAAGCCCAGGAGGGTCAGGAGCAGAAACGGGGATTGCAGGGAGACTTGTGATGGAGGGCAAGGCCCAAATCCCAAGGTCCCCCCAGGCAGAAGCACAGGTCAGATGGCAGAGGGTGTGGTTTGCTGCCCAAGGCCTCTCCACTGACTATGTGGGATCAACTGCTCTGATAGTGCTTCGCGTCCATGTCTGGAAGCCTGCCACGGTCCCTGGGTGTGAACAGCGCCCCTCCCCAACACCTCCCTCATATGCCAAGACCAACACTGAGAAACAACCCCACAAAAGGCCTTGTTTCCTGCTTCAAGGCTTCCCATGGCTTCTGCTGCCCCCCAACACTGTGTGCTTCAGGCTGGAGAGGAGGCTGAAGCCAAGAGGGCAAGCAAGGCAATGCACCACCACCCCGCCCCAAGGCTGGCTCTTCCTCCCTCTCTCTGATTGAGGGGATGGGGGCCGCCCTTCTCTGCCTTGGAGCATCACTCCCCATCTTATGCTCATTGCTCAGACAGTGAGTTTGAGGCTTGGTGGAAAGGAGGGGTCTTTTGGGACTTTAAAGAATAACAGATTTCATGAGGGGAAGCCCCCTCCTTTGTCAGATACAGAATTTGGGGGCACTGGGTGCATAACAACTGAGCTCTGGCTTATGTGCACAACAGTCATAGCAGCACATAAGCACAGTGACTCTAACAGGCTAACATGCAGAGTATAAGCTAGAAGGGGGCGGGCAGAATGTCACTCTGGAGTGCCCAGTCACTTGCAAAGAAATTAAAGGTTTCTCTACACCTTCTGTCCATGCTGCATGTGGCTTTCTTCTCTTTTCCCTAAAAGCTATCACAACAGTTTTTCTGTGATTTCATTTGAAGTCAAGGAGGCCAGTGAATGATACACACATGCTTGTCCTCTGGAACAGGGAAATAACAGTGCCAGCACCCCTTCCCATCCACCTCTCCTCCTCTTGCATGTGCACGTGTGCCCCTATGCTCAGGGTATTCTCTCTCTCTCTCTCTTTGCATCTAAGCTCCTTTTCACCTCTTCCAGGGAAAGCACGGAGGCGACTGCATGGCAAATTATAATTGGGTGGAGGAGACAAAACAATTTCTGGTAGGGCTGCCAGGCTGTGATTATTTTCCTGTCTGTTGTCATTATTATAGCACATTCGAGATCTTTGCAACAGCCCTGTAAGGTAGATGAGTGGGATTAACCTCTATTTCAGATGAATTACCTGAAATCCAGGAAACCCTTAGGGATGACATGAGGGAGGGGTGGGGTGGGGGGTCTGATATGGGAAATGGGAATTGGTGGAAATTGCCAGTTTAGTCTGGATCCAACCCAAAATATTTTACATATGAAACAAGTAGGAATTTCATGGAAGACACTGAATAGTTAATAGTTAATTGTCTTTATTTCAGCCTTATTCCACTATGTCTATTTATTGGGAAATAATTCATTTTCTCTTCAGATAGTAAGTGATTGTGATTTTGTTCCTGGTTCCTTCTTCCACTTTAAAAGTCCAAGCCTTGCAAATCTGTTCCCTTTCTTTAACTTCCTGGAGTGGGGAATATTCATGAATCAAATATTTTGACCACCTGTATGATATAGCAAGAATAGCCACAGTAAATTGTACTTTCAGAATCAGCTGTGAACAACATAAATAGCCATTTCCATGATGGGCCTCTTGTTGAACCATATCTCTTCAGAGTGCAGACATAGGGCCTCCATTATTAGTTGCTCCCCCATATATTGAAAAACACCCTAAGCATAGAAAACAGGCATTCCATACAGCTACATTGGAGTACCAGAGACAGAGGTTGAATCAGGAAACTTTTCCAGTAGCCTCTTCACAAAGGTCCAATCTGCATTGGTCTTTCCTGCCGTTGTGCCACCAACCCTACATCGTCTAACAAATTTCTGTCTGCATCTCATTCCGCATCTGCTCTCATATTGCTTTGTCTCAGCATCAGCTGGCTGCATCATTTTTTGCCATTTAGTTGCGACTCTGAGGTCTCACCACGTTATGTGGATTTTGTTTTAAGGTGGTTTAATTGCTTCTCCCTGCCCTCCAAGCCACTGTGAGCAATAAGCAGAAAACTGCAGTCGAATCCCCCCCCCGTTTTCTAAGGAGATACACAAATTGTCACAAAGGAAACAAGTTAACTGAAAATCCAGTCGCCTGCATTTAAAAGCAGCCAGGGAAGATTTTTCTGCAATCATTTTTTTAGCGGGGGTTGGAAGCACACCCACCCCCAAACCATTTGTTATTTCCTGGGGCAGTCCCCATAATGCCCTGTCTGGCAACTGCCAGATGCTTTGTGTTTTTTACCCAGCTGACTTGGTCTTTCCTGCCCCCCTCCCCTCCCCCTCTGCCAAGTCACCCCCATTTACTTTTTGTGTATGGGGGGTCATGGGTGCCATTTCCTCCCCACAGTGCAGTGCAGTGCCCTGCCAGCACCCCCTAGAGGTTGCTTCTCCCCGTGCTTGCACATGCTCTCCCTAGACATGATGCAGACAGCAAGCTTTTATACTGAGCCAAATGGGAGGCACAGCTGAAAGAAGCAGCATCACAAAGCAGATGCAGACTGGGCCAAAGTCTGTCATGTAAGAAAATGTTGCCGTCTGTAAAGATAAGATGAATTCAAGCACTGGTCTGCAATGTCTTTAAAAGTCTGCAAAATATCACACGACACAGTTTGGATCAGGAGGTGGCTGCCATTGGCAGGACTCTCTGTATACAAATATGCAAGTTCAGTAGCATATGGAGTGGAGAACATAAACAACAAGACCAACCATGTTAGAGGTACTAGCTTCTATTGAGTGATTGATAGATGACCTTTTGCTCAATCAAGGGCTGTTGCTCAGCTTCAGGATTAAAATTCCATGGTTTCTACAATGAGGAGGTTCCAGGGGGCAGTTTGAAGATGCAGAAATAGCAGTTTGGAGAGAGGCTACAGCTGCTTCTCTCTGCATGCTGTGGTTTCAAACACAAAAGAGCCAGTGTCTGTCCAGGAGGCACAAAACTCCTGTCACATGCGTAATACAAAGTTGGAAGTTTGGGGGATGGGTACCTAGGGAGTCATGTGACATTGGCGACATTGCCAACTTCATGATGTCCCTTCTGTTGCACTCAGAAGACTGTAAGCAAACCACAGAGTTTTTGGTGATTCCTAGAGCTACCCATTGCCTGTTCCAGATACAACCTGGCACAGAGGACGCTGATGGGTGTCCTGAATATCTGTTCCTGCCACTGCTGGGAGTGGCACCAGGCATTGTCAGTGATCACTGGGATGGTCAGAAGGAGGCCTGGCAACCCTGTGCTCAAGCTTTTCCTCAACAAACATGAAGACTTTGTGATGTGTTGCTGAAGCCCAAGGAATTAACAAGATCCTGACCAGCTTTTCTGTTCTACATCTTGTCATTGTGTGTTTGCTAGAACTCGTGTGTGTGTGAAGACAAAGGAGATAGCAAGGTTTCTCCAACGCCCCCACCTTCCTGTGTATGTGACAAAATGCATGTAGCATCCCAATAAAATTGATCATCCAATAGCTGGTCCCAATTAGGAATGTCACCTTCCTTTCTCTGTCAGGAAACACATGCCTAAGATCTAATTGGTTCTAAACTAACTAAGAATTAGCTTACATAAACAAACAAACAGGTTAACTCTTTTATGACTGCAGGGAGTGAACTTGCAATATCTCAGTTAAAAGGCTCCACTTCCCCTCTGCGTCTTCCTTTTGGTGCTATCTGGTAATGGCACAGGGCTATGTGGCGCACACTCCTCTCCTAAAAGCTGTATGTCCCCCAATCTTTCAAAAACCCAAGGGAGGCTAAGAACACTCATGAGTCCCATAGGGCAGCGTCTCTCAATCTGTGGGCTGCAAAGCCTGCTGAAGAGGTGCCAGGCTCCTCATGGCTCACGGCAGCTGTCCCTTTCCCCTGCTTGCCTGGTGCCCAGCTGGAAGGAACTCACCCTGACGCTCTGAGGAATACCCCCCTTTTTTACAGGAGCGCCTTGCCTCACTTTCTTCAATTTAAGTCTTGCAAAATTCAGACTTAAATTGAAGAAAGTTGGGAAAACCACAAGGCCATTCAGATTTGACCTAGATCGCATCCCCGATGAATATACAGTAGAGGTGAAGAATAGGTTTAAGGGACTAGATTTGATAGACAGAGTGCCTAAAGAACTATGGACAGAGGTCCGTGACATTGTAAAGGAGGCAGCAATCACCGCCATCCCAAAGAAAAAGAAATGCAAAAAAGCAAAGTGGCTGTCTGATGAGGCTTTACACATAGCAGAGGAAAGAAGGAAAGCTAAAGGCAACGGTGAAAAAGAAAGATTTGCCCAACTGAATGCAGATTTCCAGAGAACAGCAAGGAGAGATAAGGAGGCTTTCCTGAATGAACAATGCAAAGTAATAGAGGAAAACAATAGATTGGGAAGGACTAGAGATCTCTTCAAGAAAATTGGAGAAATCAAGGGAACATTCCATGCAAAGCTGGCCATGATAAAGGACAAAAACGGTAGGGACCTAACAGAAGCAGAAGAGATTAGGAAAAGATGGCAAGAATACACAGAAGAACTATACAAGAAGGACCTCGATGTCCTTGACAACCACGATGGTATAATCACTGACCTCGAGCCAGACATCCTGGAAAGCGAAGTTAAATGGGCCTTAGAAAGCATTACTAACAACAAAGCTAGTGGAGGTGATGGTATCCCAGCTGAGTTATTCAAAGTCTTAAAAGAAGATGCTGTTAAAGTGCTGCACTCAATTTGCCAACAAATTTGGAAAACACAACAGTGGCCACAGGATTGGAAAAGGTCAGTGTACATTCCAATCCCAAAGAAGGGCAACGTCAAGGAATGTTCAAACTATCGCACAATTGCACTCATTTCACACGCTAGCAAGGTCATGCTCAAAATCCTACAAGCTAGGCTCCAACAGTACATGGATAGAGAACTGCCAGAAGTACAAGTTGGGTTTCGAAGAGGTAGAGGAACTAGAGATCAAATTGCCAACATTCGCTGGATTATGGAGAAAGCAAGAGAGTACCAGAAAAACATCTACTTCTGCTTCATTGACTATGCTAAAGCCTTTGATTGTGTGGATCACAATAAATTATGGCAGGTTCTTAAAGAGATGGGAGTACCAGACCACCTCACCTGTCTCCTGAGAAACCTGTATAAGGGTCAAGAAGCAACAGTTAGAACCGGATATGGAACAACTGATTGGTTTAGCATAGGAAAAGGAGTACGACAAGGATGTATATTGTCACCTTGCTTATTTAATTTATATGCAGAGTACATCATGCGAAATGCTGGCCTGGATGAATCACAAGCTGGAGTTAAGACTGCTGGGGAAAAGATCAATAACCTCAGATATGCAGACGATACCACTCTGATGGCAGAAAGTGAAGAGGACCTAAAGAGCCTCTTGCTCAGGGTGAAAGAGGAGAGTGCAAAAGTGGGCTTGAAGCTCAACATCAAAAAAACTAAGATCATGGCATCTGGGCCCATCACTCCTTGGCAAATAGAAGGGGAAGTCGTAGAAGTAGTGACAGACTTCACGTTCCTAGGATCCCAGATCACTGCAGATGGTGACTGCAGCCATGAAATTAAAAGACGCCTGCTCCTTGGGAGGAAAGCGATGGCAAACCTAAACAGCATGATAAAAAGCAGAGACATCACCTTGCCAACAAAAGTCCGCATGGTCAAAGCAATGGTATTCCCCGTAGTAATGTATGGCTGCGAGAGTTGGACTATAAGGAAGGCCGAGTGCCGAAGAATAGATTCTTTTGAACTATGGTGTTGGAGAAGACTCTTGAGAGTCCCTTGGACTGCAAGGAGATCAAATCAGTCAATCCTAAAAGAAATCAACCCTGACTGTTCCCTGGAAGGCCAGATCCTGAAGCTGAAGCTCAAATACTTTGGCCACCAAATGAGAAGGGAGCATTCACTGGAGAAGACCCTGATGCGGGGAAAGATTGAAGGTCAAAGAAGAAGGGGACGGTAAAGGATGAGATGGTTAGACAGTGTCATTGATGCAACGAACATGAAATTGAGCAAACTTCAGCGGACAGCGGAAGACAGGAGGGCCTGGCGTAAACTGGTCCATGGGGTCGCGAAGAGTTGGACTCGACTGTGCGACTGAACAACAACAACAACAACTTGCCTTGCTGCCTTTTTTCTTCTCTTCAGCTGCCCCCTCCCCTTTCACTTGAGGTTAATACCACCGCTCTGCTTCTCAGTGGTTAGTCACCGAGTTGGATTTTAAAAGCCATTTGCGAACTGCCTGCCTGTTGTGGCCGTGGCAACAAATGGACAAAGGGATGTCCCAGAAAGTGGCTGGCCTGCTGCTCCTCCTTGCTGCAGATGGGTTGCTTCTTTGCTGCTGTTAAGCAATAGAATCTTCTCCTGCCTTCCTCTCATCAGAGTCTAGCCACACACACTAAATAGTCCACTTCAACCCACTTTCAACCCACTTTCCCACTGGCTTTTTGCCATTTCACGCAGTAAAAATCAGTTGGAAAGTACACTGAGAGTGGATTGAAAGTGGATTATTTAGTCTCTGTAACCACAGCCGATGTGATTTCTCAGTCCAAGAAGGATCTGCCAGGTGTGCTCCCCAAGCCTGCATCTTGCAAGCGTGAAATGCTAGCTTCCTTTCCTCCTTCACATCAGCCTTTGGCTGAGAACGTTAACCTGTGGGGACTCTGTGCTGGTCTGAGTTGCTGATCAGGAGATCAAAGAAGGGTCTTAATGTTTTGGAAGAGATATGTTTCCCAAAAGGGGAAATGCTCCACTGAAGATCAATAAAATATGAGCTAGGGGTGTGCATTTGGCATAAACTGAGCTGAAAAAAATACCTGAAAAATACCAGTATTTTCAGGTATTATTTAAGATGATTACAGATTCAGAGAATCTGATTGGCTACTGGTATAGCTGAGCCTGAATAAAAGCCAAATTTAGGGGTATTATATTTTATTATATTTTATTTGGGGATATTCAGCTATACCAAGGATTGGCCGGGGCCGCTGGAGCTGAGAGCACCATGCCACCTTGGCTGGGGCTGGCTCCTCCTGCAGCACGGCTTAGATCGGACAGCAAGAGGAGATCAGCTGGGGTGGCGGGAGCTGAGTGCTCGGCCCTGCCCTGGCTAAGGGGGATGGCTCCTCCGTGCACTGAATTGTCTCCTCTTTAACCTGAGCTGCAAGGGGAGCCAGCCCCAGCCGAGGCGGTGCAGAGTGCCACTCCTGATGCAAGAGGAACCACCCCAGGATCTGCTGGGGTGGCGGGAGCTGCGACCTCCCTGCCACGCAGAGATCCTGCAGTCAGTTTCTCCCGTGGCACAGTTTAAACCATGCAGCAGGAGAAGCCCTCCCAGATGGGTCTATGTGTGGTGGGGGGAGAGAGACCTCCCCACCACATGCAGATCCTGGGGCCAACTTCTCCTGTGGTGCAATTTAGACCTTTCTGCAGGAGAAGCCAAGTGAGCCACAGGGGGGAAGGGGAAGGAGTTTGTCAGCTGCTCTGAGACGCCTTTGGGCAGTGAAGGGCGGGGTATAAATCCAATCTCTTCTTCTCTTCACAGGGCTGGGTTGCCTTTTTTTCTTTTTTAATAAAAATAAATCAGCATTTTTCTTCTCAGGTCTATTGGACCCCCCCAAAATTTGAGTTTTCTGAAAAATCCAAGATCCAAATATCATACCAGTATTGGGATCTGGGATTTTTTGGATGTACCAATTTTTTTTTGAGGGGGGGGGTTCTATAGACCTGAACCAAAAAGTGCCATTTTTTTTTTTTTTTTGCACACCCTAATATAGAGGAGGGATCTTTCAGTTCTAAAACAATGCTGTAAGAGAGAGGAGCTCCAGGTTTCAGACTACATACGGAGCAATCCAAGTAAACACCAACCTCTTTTCCATGGCCCCATCCACACTGAGCATTTGCCCCCCTGAAGGCACGGGAGCCCTGCGGACTTTTGGTGTGCGATCATACCAGCACATCTGGGAGGCGTAGTGCTCCCGTGGCCAACCCGCGGCTTCCTGTGGAAAATGCAGAGTAAAAAACTAGTAGATCGGAAGTACTCATTTCCAGAAACCCTGGGAGTGGCTGGTGTCTGATCGCGGGAGCGCCAGTATCCTGCAGCTTCCGACGCCTGCCCATGTCCCCGGGATTTCCGGATGTTGTAAGTGTCCATGGGATGCGCACCAACACTGAACAGCGCATGCGCACACACAAGACACCGACAGCGGCCCGTCCCCCCCAATGGCGCATGCGTACTTTGCTGCTTTTTTTGCTGCGCAGCAGCAGCGCGGTGTGATCGGGGCGCAGAGCTGGAGTGTGGCAACCCGGTGGCCCGTATGATTGGGCTACCGCACCTTATTTAGCTCCGGGGCAAATTGCCACGCCTCTCCCCTGCGTTTTCTGGCCTGTATGACCGGGGCCCATGTTTTGAAAAAGAAGAAGAAGAAGAGATTGGATTTATACCTGCCCTTCACTACCCAAGGGAGTCTCAGAGCGGCTTACAAACTCCTTTCCCTTCCCCTCCCCACAACAGACACCCTGTGAGGTAGAAGAGATTGGGTTTATACCCCGCCCTTCACTACCCAAAGGAGTCCCAGAGCAGCTTACAAACTCCCTTCCCTTCCTCTCCCCACAACAGACACCCTGTGAGGTAGGTGGGGCTGAGAGAGCTCTGACAAAAACTGCTCTTTTTCAAGAACAGCTGTGTCAGAACTATGGCTTGCCCAAGGTCATCCAGCAGGTGCAAGTGGAGGAGTGGGGAATCAAACCCAGTTCTTCCAGATTAGAATCCGTGCACTTAACCACTACACCAAACTGGTTCAATCTCTGCTTTAAAGAACCCCAGGGGAGGCCAATTTCTTCTATAACCCCAGGTGAGGCCAGGTGAGCTCTATAACCCCAGGTGAGGTCAATTCCTTCCCTCTGCTTCTGTGTTTTTTCTGAAGTAAATCCCATTTAATTCAATGGGGCTTTCCTACAAAGCAATCCTATGCCTACTTACCTGGGTGGAAGCCCTGTTCAATATAGACACTTTTTCTTAGTAGACAAGCAAAGTATTGTGCATTTTACAGGGGTGTGGAAGAAATGCATTACTTATTTGTTGTGCTTTCTTAAATTTGAAATAGCCAAAGGAAAAATAGATCTGGTAGCCTTCAAGTTTCAATAAAATTCATTTGCTGTGTCTGTCAATTGTATACCTCATGAACCTATAACCTATAATCAGATAATATGTTGTCGAAGGCTTTCACGGCTGGAGTTCATTAGCTGCTGTAGATTTTCTGGGTTGTGTGGCCATGATCTTGGCATTGTAGGACCTGACGTTTTGCCAGTAGCTGTGACTGGCATCCTCAGAGGTATAACACAGAAAGATGGAGGATTCTCTGTATCAAGGTGAGAAGAAAAAATTACCTGCCTACCATTTTTCTTCTCACTGTCAGGTTCAATAACAAGTGGATCCAGGCATTCTTATGCAAAGAAAGGTTTTATTGGATAATCTTGCTAAAACCCACAGTAGGAGGTCATTGTCAGGAATGGGGGGCGAAGCAATGCAAGCTAACTTATAGTGTGATGCAAAAAAGCGCCTAGCAAATGAAATATGAGCGCGCGCGCGGGAAACTCCCGGCGGGAGATATACTTCATGAGCGGGAGACTACTCCCCCCTCCCTTTGCCTTCCCAGGACTGGAAAATTCTCAGCAACACAAGAATAGCCCAAAGCCTACATTCAAGGCCACCGTGATAAGGAAAAGCGGCAGGGAAGAAGCTCCCACATTTCTGCCTGCATAGCTACGCAAGCGCAAAGCAGCAAAGCAGGGTAGGGAACACATAACAATGGATTCAGTGAGAAACATCAAAGAAGCATTTCTGACATTCTGCCCTTCCCAAAATACCACCCACCCACCGCTCAGGAAGGAGAGAATGATGGGCCCCCAGGTTTATTTGGGTAGCGGGTGTGAAACTCCTTCAGGTGATCAGGTGCATTGATATCAGACACTTTCACCCACTCCCTGTGTTGAGGCCCAAAGTGTACCCATTCAATAAGGTACAGCAGTTGTCCACGGAGGATCTTAGAGTCCAAAATGTCAGCAATTTCATAGTGCTCCTCATCATTGACCATCAGTGGTGGGGGAGGTGCTGGAAACTCAGGATGCCACTTAGTCGGGGGTAATGCTGGCTTGAGGAGGCTGTAATGGAAAATTGGATGTATTGCTTTAAGAGATTTAGGTAAATCCAGTTGTACAGTTACTTGATTTATACATCGCACTACTCTGAATGGACCAATATATTTCCAAGCAAGTTTTCGGGATTGTTGTGCCAGCCTTAAGTTTTTGGTGGAGAGGTAGACATGGTCTCCCGGTTGCAGATTCCAGCCACCCGCCCTCTTTTTGTCTGCTTGTTTTTTGTATTGTGCCTTGGCCTCGTTTAAAGTCTCGATGATTAGGGGCCAGGACTCTTGAAAAGTTTTACACCATGTTGTGGCTTTCCCACCAGCCTCGCCGGGCTTCAAAAACGGAAGAGGGGGCTGTCATAACCCATGGCAGCTTTAAAGGGAGACATATTCGTGGAAGCATGCCATGAGTTGTTATACACAAATTCTGCTAGTGGTAATAAATCTACCCAATTGTCTTGTTGATAGTTAGTGAAACATCTTAGGTATTGTTCTAAAGTTTGGTTTACTCTTTCTGGTTGCCCATCGGTTTCTGGATGATAGGCACTACTGAGAGCGCGTTCAATACCCATAAGAGTCATCAACTCCGACCACAGTTTTGAAACAAATTGAACCCCCCTATCGGAGATTATTTTGAGCGGTAATGTATGTAGCCTGGCAATGTGCTGAGGGAAGGCTTTGACCAAGACTTTGGCCGTTGGCAGGCTAGCAAATGGTATAAAGTGAGCCTGCTTAGAAAATAAGTCCACTACCACCCAAATGACTGTCATATGTTTGCTGGGGGAAGATCAGTGATAAAGTCCATGGAGATCACTTCCCAGGGTCGGCTCGGGGTGGGCAAAGGCTGTAAAAGACCTGGAGGTTTCCCTGGTCTAGTCTTGCAACGATTGCATGTAGGGCAGGATTGTATATAGAGGGATAAATCCCGTTTCATTCGGGGCCACCAGAAGCTGCGTTGCAGTAGGTGTAGCGACTTTACATACCCGAAATGCCCAGCAGATTTGAAGTCATGGGCTGATTGCAACACCTGGGCTCGGGTAGCTTCTGGAACAAAGATTTTATTTCCCTTATACCAGCAGCCATTCGTGCTACATTCCACGTCTCCCCGAGCTTTTAAGTCAGCTGCTTCTTGTTTAGTAATGTCAGTGGCAAATTGCTTTTCCCAGGTCGTGCCAAGGCTTGGGGTTAATGATAGTGCTTGCCGGGTTTTTCGGGTTACTACTGCCCCAACTAGTTGTTCTGGGGTGAACATAGACTCTCTTATTTCTGTCCTCTTACAAAGGTGTTGGGGAAGGCGGGAGAGAGCATCTGCCAGATGATTAGATTTACCTGGAAAATGGTGGAGTGTGAATTGAAATTTGGAGAAAAACTCAGCCCACCGGAATTGTTTTGCATTTAGATTCCGAGGCTTCCGCAGCACCTCAAGATTCTTGTGGTCAGTCCAGATTTCAAAAGGTACCCGGGACCCCTCCAACCAGTGCCTCCAAGTGATTAACGCTAAGCATATAGAGGCTGCTTCTTTATCCCAAATGGGCCAAAATCTCTCCGTATCATTAAACTTTTTGGACACATAGGCAAGGGGTTGTAGCTGCCCCTGAGCATTCTCTTGCAAGATCACCCCCCCATGGCAGTATCCGATGCGTCTACTTGGACCACAATTTTTTTTGTCTCATCGGGGTGTGCTAATATGGGTTCAGACGTGAATAACTGCTTTAGTTGTTCAAATGCTCCCTGACATTGGGGAGTCCAATTCAAAGGGGACCCGGGCATTGAAGCTTTAGCCCCTCTCCCTTTAGTCTTCAGAAGGTCTGTGAGGGGGAGGGCCACCTGGGCAAAATGAGGCAGGAATTGACGGTAAAAATTGGCGAAACCGAGAAAACTTTGGAGCTGCCGCCTGGTTTTGGGGGGTTCCCAATCCAACACATCTTGGACCTTTTTTGGGTCCATTTCTAATCCAGCGGAGGATATGCGATACCCGAGAAAGTCAATGCACTCCTGGTGGAATTCACATTTTGACAGCTTAACAAACAGTTTGTGTTCTAACAACGTTTCCAAGACTTCCCGCATGAGCGTGGTGTGAGATTCTTGATCTGGGGTGTAGACCAAGATATCATCCAAGTAAACAACCACCCCTTTGAATAAGTAGGGGTGTAACACCTCATTGATTAAGTTCATAAAGACCCCGGGTGCCCCCTGTAATCCGAAGGGCATAACCCGATATTCAAATTGCCCCAGCGGGGTATTAAATGCAGTCTTATGTTCATCCCCCGGTCTAATACGGACCCGAAAATAAGCATCACGTAAATCCAGTTTAGAAAACACTTTTCCCTTTGCCACCTCTGCCAACAAGTCCTTGATGAGGGGCATTGGGTAGGCATTGGTTGTAGATACCGCATTAAGACCCCTATAGTCCGTGCACAGTCTGAGCCCCCCATCTTTTTTTTTACAAAACAACACGGGTGCTGCGAAAGGGGACGATGCTGGCCTAATAAATCCACGGGCCAGATTCTTATCGATAAATCAGCGTAGTTCTTCCTTTTCTATGGGACTCATGGCATAAATTTTTCCTTTTGGTAATTTGTGGCCGGGAAGGATTTCAATTGCGCAGTCGGAGTTATGGTGGGGAGGTAGTTCGTCCGCTTCCTCCTCCTCAAACACCCTGGTTAAGTACCGGTATTCTTTGGGGATGCGATTAAGGTCCTCCGTGGCTAGGCAAGCCCGTGGAGGTTCATTGCATGGGGTTTTTCCCCACCCCGGGTCCCATTTATGCTCTGCACATTTCGGGGAGATAAATCGTACGCTCCCCTCTTCCCAAAGTATATAAGGATCGTGGCCATGTAACCATGGGCTACCCAACACTAGTGGGAACTGGGCTTGAGGGGCTATTACAAACGAGCGTAGCTCCCAGTGCTCACCAATGCCTACTCTCAAAGGAATAGTTTCAAATCGACATGGTTCTTTCATCGGTGACCCATCCATTTGAGTAAATGTTATCGGGTCTTTTAGATTGACAACGGTCACCTCCAGTCCCATAACCATAGATGGGTTTATCAAATCCCTCCCGCACCCCGAGTCAATGACGGCTCAAACCCTGATATGGGTCATCATCGCTGGATTCATCACAAGTACAGTCACAAAGAAGAGAGAGGGGTAATTGCTCACCAGTTTAGGCGCCTCAGGGACCGGGTCCTGTTGTGTAGTGCCATTCACAAACAGGACCAATTCGTTTCCCTGCATCTCACTCTCCTCCTCCAGCATCATGGTATCCGCTTGGTCGGGGTTGGCGAAAAGGGCTCGTGTGCTGCGTGGTTTCGCTGTTCCCTTTCTTGGAGTAGGGGTTGGCCATCGTCTGGGCTCCTCTTGTGGTAGGGCTCTGTTGGGATCCCCTCTGGGACAAAATGAGGCGAAGTGCCCCTTCTCTCCACACCGCAGGCAAAGGCCCTGTCGCATGCGCTGATCTCTCACCCCGCTCGGGGTGGAGGTTGGTCTGGGTCTGGTTTGTCCTGCCGAGAGGCTCGGGCGGTTATTACCCAGAGATAGGTCCAGTTTCATGACACGCAGGCGGCTTTCAGCTTTTTCGGCCTCCTCCATCCAGCCTTGGAGAGTGCGAGGCTGTTGAGAGCTGAGGACATTGTTGCGGACATCTACTGCTAGTCCCATTCGATATTGTTGAGCCAGCACAGCATCAGTCCAGTCTCGAATTTTCACCGCATGTCTTTGAAACTCCCTTGAATATTCCCGCATGGTGAGTTTACCTTGTCTGAAAGTGCGAAGGAAGGCTTCTGCCTTCTGGGCCGCCCCGGATCCTCAAAACGGTTCCTCAAAGCCCACATGAAGTCATCGACATTCCCCAGTTCCGCTGCCTCCAGATCATGAAGGGCTACGTACCAGCTGGTAGCACTCCCCCGGAACCTTGAAGCGATAAACTCCACCTGTTGCTCCTCATCCGGGAACACATAGCCCCATCTCTGCACAAATTTCCCTACTTGCAATATGAAAAAGGACACAGTTTCGGGATCCCCGTCAAAAGTGATCTCCAACATTTCCTTGGGGCGGATCACCGGGGGAGCAGGGGCCATGATTGGTGCCGGAGCCGGCTGCGGGAAGGGTGCTGGAGCAGGGGGTTGAGGCGGAGGCAAAGCAGGTGGCTGGATAGGTACTGGCGGCCCTGGCCCGGGTCCCGGTACTGGGCCGGCTGGTGGAGGTGGGGCCGGTGGAGCAGGAGGTGGTTGTACCGGTGCCACCGGTGGTGCAGGCGCTGGCGCTGGTCTTGGTTGCGTCAGCGGATGGGCTCGAATTGCTTGATCCATCATCTGTGGTAGGGATTGCAATAATTTGCCCATGTCCCGTACCAAACGTCGGGTATCCTCTTGAATCGAGTCTATGCGAGCCTCTGGATCGGAACCGGACCCTGTTCTGGGAGATCCTCGAGACATCCGTCCCTGGGGTAGTCCGAAGCTCCCTCTGGGATCCAACAGGCTGTCCCAGCTCTGGCTCCCCGGCATGGACCAGGTCGTCTGGGTAGTGTCCAACAGGTTCTTAGTCCAATCGCGCGACCTGCAGTAGGTCACCCCTTTGTCCCACGGTGTTGGGGCCCCCGGCACATAGGCTCGTGGAATGGCTCCCCCCTGACTCTGCGTTGGCCCGGCCGGGCTATAGATTGGGAGAGTGTACGAAGCTCCCACTGTGCTGATCGATGGAGGGGAGACCAATCCTGCCGCGGACTGCGGGGTCGGCGCGGCCACTACTGAAGTTGTAGTCACTGGAACAACGGTGGTAGTTGGAGTGGTGATCACTGGAGTTGCCACGGTGGTAACCGGGGCCGTGGCTCCCGAAGTGGTAGTCACTGGGACTGCGCCAGAGGTCCCCCCCCCCCAGCTCCGCTCATCGTGGTAGACGGCAGAAACCGAAGGTGGGGAAATGATGGTGATTCCTGACAATTTCTGTCAGGTTCAATAACAAGTGGATCCAGGCATTCTTATGCAAAGAAAGGTTTTATTGGATAATCTTGCTAAAACCCACAGTAGGAGGTCATTGTCAGGAATGGGGGCGAAGCAATGCAAGCTAACTTATAGTGTGATGCAAAAAAGCGCCTAGCAAATGAAATATGAGCGCGCGCGCGGAAACTCCCGGTGGGAGATATACTTCATGAGCGGGAGACTACTCCCCCTCCCTTTGCCTTCCCAGGACTGGAAAATTCTCAGCAACACAAGAATAGCCCAAAGCCTACATTCAAGGCCACCGTGATAAGGAAAAGCGGCAGGGAAGAAGCTCCCATGTTTCTGCCTGCATAGCTACGCAAGCGCAAAGCAGCAAAGCAGGGTAGGGAACACATAACAATGGATTCAGTGAGAAACATCAAAGAAGCATTTCTGACACTCACCTTGACACAGAGAGTACTCCATCTTTCTGTGTTATACTTCTGAGGATGCGAATCACAGCTACTGGCAAAACATCAGGTCCTATAATGCCAAGACCATGGCCACACAACCCCGAAAATCTACAGCAGCTATAATCAGATATCTGTGTCCTTATATTTGCATAAAACAACTGTGAAAAACTTATGTCAATGCAATAAATAGTTCAACAAATTGCACATTAATACCAGTGCTAAATAAATTTTGGCTTAGATAACTTACATTTAAGGTTGGGATTTTTTACCATCAAATTACAGCTGACTCAAGAGATGTTTGGATGTGGTCTGTCGCTCCCTGCTTCTGCATCATGACCCTGGTGTTCCTTGGAGGTCTCCCATCCAAATACTAGCCAGGGCTGACCCTGCTCACCTTCTGAGCTCTGATGAGATCAGGCTAGCCTGGGCTGTCCAGGTGAGAGAAATCTGGCGCAGGTCAATGGAGCGGTGGGCTAGTACCCTGAGTGACCCGGGTTCGAATCCCCACTTCCACCATGCAGGCTCGCTGGGTGATTGTCAGGTTCCTGGTTAAATCACTTCTCAACACCAGCCAGTTTGTAGAAAGCTAGCTTTATGGAGACAATTGATAGATACCAACCTAAACACATACATTGGCTGAGTTCAGACTGGCAGTTTGCCCTGAGATAGGCGTGTTTCAGCAGCATTTTACAACTGGATTAAAGGGGCCGTTCCCACAGGCACATCTGTCTGGTGTTCCCCAGCTGTACTCAACCCCTCTTGTAACACTTCCCTCCCGAGTTTAAAAGATACCTGGTAAAAGTGGTATCAAACCCTGGAGAGCGCATCTATCCCACGTCTGTCCCACACCAACAAAGTGTGAATGCTAAAATCCGCAATTTTGATTGTGTGCTTTTGTGCATATGCACTCATGCGCATAAGTGCATATCTCCAGATTAGCAAAAAAAGAAAGCCATGCCTTACAGCTGCACCTTTGGGCCAACAGTGTGAATGCTCCTTCACGCCTCCTCCCCGGTAAGCTCTGGCATCAATCTGTGCAGTGTGACCAGGAAAACCCAGAACAGTTTGTTCCGGGGCTTTTTTGCCACGACTGGCTCCCGCTTCAAACTGCCAGTCTGAACTCAGCCATTGTTAGAACTGAAGCTAAACGTGCGAAGGCTACAGATACAGGGAATTCAAGTAAAGGCATTAAGGATCAGGACCCAATCACCCCCCGGCATTTTGCCCACCAGAACTAACTGTCAGCTCCCCCCCCCCTTTCCCCCATAGGCACGTCGCCTTACAGATCAAGGAACCAAGAGCACTGACATTTGAGAAGCCAGGACATTTGGCATTGCAAAGGTGACAAGTCCCTGACACTTCAAAGAGAGGGAGAAGGAGAGGGAGGAGCCTCTTCTCTCAATGACAGGCGAGCTGTGAACTGCAAAACGCACAGAGAGCCTGACAGTGATCTTGGGTCCATCACCAAATCTCAACCAGGCTTACCTCACAGGGCTGTTGTTTTGAAAATTTCGATTCGACTGGCTTTTTGAGCAAGGGAACCTTTACCTTTACCTATACCAATAAGGTTCAGAACCAATGCCACTGAGGAAACAGGGAGCTGGTATTTTAGCCAGGCCCAGAGATCAGGAGATGGCTTAATGGCTTTTCCAAGATCTTGTGGCATATGAGAGGAGTCTGTGCTCAAGGGAGTTTCCTTTTTAACTCCCCTAACATGTGGGATGTGTGTATAAGTTAAAGACTCAAGCCGGGAGGAACAAATCTCTGCCAGATGCCTTTGTCCCAATTAAGGCGGACGGCAAGGAGAAGGGGGGCAATTAACTAGCCGAGAACAGCAGCAAGGAGAACATGACCTCGTCTCTGTGTGTAACAAGACTCATCAGTGGAAGGCCAGAGATCTGTGGCCTCCATGTGGATTTCTTATCCACCCAGGCAATTAGAATGCCACACAGAAATCCAAACTGTGGTCTTGCTGCTCTGGGGCAGAACTATGACATTATGGCTAAAAGGCCTGGAAACCACCCTGCTGCAGGCGAGAGAGTCCTGCTCCCATTTCCCTGCCCCTCCCCCTGTGCATAAAATACATGTGACAGTCCAGTGAAGAGTGCTCAGGCGCCTCAAAGTGGTCATCTCCCCCTGTGATCTATGCAGAAAGCAGGAAAGGACTGGAACTTTGTTCCCAGGTTGACAGACAGGTAATGTAAAATTAATGTAGAATGAAGGTGCTCTTCCTTGCTTCTGAGATATTTGGAAGCCGGTGGCAAAAGTGGAGAAGAAGAAATAAATATGGCCTTATGATTGACACCCCTGCTGTAGGGGCACTCCTTGCCTGATCCCTTCCGGCTATCAGGCAGTGGTCCAGCTACAGGAGCAGGCCGATTGCTTTTGCTTTGCTTTGCTTTTTGCATTTTGTGTGTGTGTGTGCGCGCACGCACCTGGGAGTCATGGCGACCTCTGCTAACTGACCCCTACTGGGGGCCTGGAGGATATTCAGAGAGGCAGCCGAATAAAGCCTGCCCCCACCTCCCGCCTCGGGTATCTCAAGGGTGTGGAGGGGCTACTCATTAAATTTGAAGATGACACCAAATTGGAAGGAGCAGCACCAGAAGATATGGGATTCAGCGAGATCGGAACACACTGCAAAAGTGGGCGGATGTGAACAAGATGCAGTTTAACACGTATAAGTGCTGAGTTCTACATCTGGGTATCAAAAATGAGGCACATGCATCCTGGATAGGGGATGTGTGTGAACAAGATCTGGGGAGTAGGGGTGGACCATAAATCAAATATGAGCAACCAGTGTGATGTGGCGATAAAAAAGGCTAATGTGATCTTGGGGTGTGTGGAGAAACACCATCTTGTGTGTGGGTGTAACCTTGGCATGATCTCCTCCCCATTCCCCCCCCCGCCTCCAACCAGTAATCTGAGGGCAACTCCTTAGAGGGGATGGGAAGTCCATCGAGGTTCTGAGATCTGCCCCAGAATGCTGCAGGAGGGGGGGCCAGCTCCTAGGTGGGAACTGCTGTTCATATTTTTGAGCTTCTGGGCAGGAAGTCAGCCAGCCAGCCAGTCTGTTGGAGCGTGCAAGAGGCAGGGGCAGGCACAGCCCCGTGTTCCAGGCCAGAGGCGGAGGCCATTTTGGGGGACAAGTTTGTCCAGCTTACTCTGGAGTAACTAAATAATGTACTTGCCCTGCATACCGCTTAGATAGGGCATGAGTTTAGAGGAGGGAGAGAAATGAAGTACTTTTGTTAACGTTATTTTATTTCTTCCATTCACTTCTGAGGTCCCTGTAGATATAGTTGTGAGTTTTAAATAAATCCTTTGGTTGTTGAAGGAGTAAAATCCCTCTACCACGTAGTTCCCCCAGCCACTTGGAAATGCTAGAAGTGGGTCAGGGAGTCCCAAGGGAGGAGGGGGGAAAGGGGAGGGAGGGTAAATGGCTGGTTGCCAACTCTCCAGGGGAGCCCCAAAGATTCCTGGGAAGCCCCGAAGCAGGGTCCCAGTGACACTGGAGGGAGGTTAGGAGGCTCTCCCACCTAACTAGAGCCCGACAGGGACAGAGGTGGCAGCAGTACCCTAAGGCAGTGTAGTGAAATGGCCCTTTCAGGTGCCAGGTCAGACAAAGGAGAGGTAGGCAGAGCTAACGCAGGCCCGGTGCACCACAGGGTGTATCAACAGAGGCATCATATCCAAATCGCAAGACATCATAGTCCTGCTGTAGACTGCACTGGTCAGGACGCACCTGGAGTCTTGTGAGCAGTTCTGGAGGTTTCGCTTCAAAAAGGATGTGGACAGACTGGAGCGGGTGCAGAGGAGAGCGACGAGGATGATCGGGGGACCGGAGACCAAGAGGCCCTGCGAGGAAAGGCTGAGGGACTTCTTGGGAATGTTTTGTCTGGAGAAGAGGAGGTTGAGGGGGGGACAGGATTGCTCTCTTGAAGTATGTGAAGGGCTGTGTCACTTAGAGGAGGGCAGGGGGCTGTTCCAGTTGGCAGCAGAGAATGGGTTTAAATTAAGGGTGGGAAGGTACCAGCTGGATCTTAGGGAAAACCTTTTTTGCAGTAAGAGTTACACAACAATGGAATCAGCCACCTAGGGAAGTGGTGAGCTCCCCCTCACTGGCAGTCTTTAAGCAGCGTCTGGACAAACACTTGTCAGGGATGGTCTAGGCTGATCCTGCATTGAGCAAGGGGGTTGGGCTAGATGTCCTTTATGGCCCCTCCAGCTCTATGATTCTATGACCCTGCTAGCTTCTGAGATCTGACGAGATCAGGCTTGATTGTACCTGGCATGAGAAGGAAGGAGAGGCAAAAGTTTCTGCAACCTTGTTCCATCTCCCCCTCCCCCTCTAACTCCCCTCACCCCATCAAGGGAAGGGAGGCTTGCCTTCCTTCTCCCCTCTGCAAAACAAAAAACAGTAGAGGAGAGAGCTGGGCAAAAGCAAACTGCGATGCAGGAACAAGGAAGCAGGAACAGGGACTAGGAAGCAGACAAGAGCCATTTGCTTGCAGGCTGGGGAGGAGCCCTGCAGGGGCTGGTTCTGGCCCGTGGGCAGCACGTTTGACCCCTGCCCTAAAGCAATTATGCATGACTCTGACCAGTCCCGTGCAAAGGGGGAGGGCAGGTGATGGGATGGAACGCAAACCCTGCCTGGCTCACCTTGCCTCACTGTGCCACCAGCTTGGCCACTGGAAGCCTTTCTTTTATTGCAGCTCATGCTGCAAGTGGCCTTTTAGTTGCTTCTATAATTTGGGAGGCAGCATCGATTGCATGGAGGAGATGCTCTCTAAAACGCTCTCCCAATTGAGTCAAAATGTTAACAATTATACTTTATAGTTGTCCTTTATGTATGCCTTGTTCAAGTGGGAACAGTGAATCACAGAACGGTCAAAAGCTCGTGGGGCGAAGACAGAGGAAGAAGCGGCTCCACGTGAATGCTGATTGTGAGCCATTTGGCAGTTCTGGAGGTGCAGCAGGCTACAGCGTGGGAACACGGAGGAGCAGTCACACTGTCAGACTTGGAACCTTGTTTGCAATGAGTTTGTACGCACCATCTCACTGCCTGTAAGCCCATTGTTTGGATTCTGGATTTGGGGCATGGGGGGGGGGAATGGTGAGTGTGTGTGTGGGAAACTGCTTCACTTAGCTGCTTTGCAACTGTTTTCTTAAGAGGTCTCCCAAAGCAGGAAGTATGTGAAACGACCTTGGATGCTTGTCTCTGCTAGCCAACCTGTCGTAGGTAAAGTAACTGTAGGTTTGCAGGTGGTGGAGGAGAGCTAACGAGGCGTGCTAGGCTTAGGTGGTGTCAGACTCCCTGGGCAAGTCACTCTCGAGCACACTGTCTTTGGCACTGGAAAGCTTTATTGAGTTAAACAAGTTCCAGGCATGAACAGAACTGTGTCAGTTCTAAAGCGTTTTGGCAGGTACATGCATAGATATAGAAAGATCAAACTGTAACCCCTCCTAAGACCCACACACATGTCACGTCATACAGCCAGGCTCCCACGTCTCTACCCCCCCTTCCCCTGGGAATGTATGATCCCATTATATACTACACAAGCTGGCACTGAGAGCTTCAAGAACATCTCCCTGTGAACCAGAGAGAGGCACATCTTGAGGAAAAGGTCCCACCGTCTAAGAGAGAGCACTCTCACACACACCACACTCACTCCCCCCACCTAAGGAATTCCTCTCCCTCCAGTGTCTCTGGAAAACGGTGTGACATGAAGTGAAGCATGGTTTGACATTCTGCCTCCCCCCCCAAGCCCCATTCAACCTCCTGGCTTGACAGGGTGCAACTTATGAAAAGCGCACACCAATTTTGCAGCCTTAACAAGCTTAGATTCCACCCATTCATTATGGGAGGGGTTAAAGTCCTTCCATTTGATCAAATAGTACAGCCACTCCCTCTTCATTTTAGCATCAAGAATCTCTTCCACTCCTTAATGGCATTCCTACCATCAGGGAAGGGGAGCTGGAGGACATGTTTTCCACTTGGAGGGTCCATAATTTCTTCAGAAGACTGAAATGAAACACAGGATGGACATGACACAGGTTCTTAGGCAGTTCAGCTTTCACAATTACTTTGTTAATAAGGTGCACTACTTTGAAAGGCCCAGCATATCTCCATTTCAGCTTTTTCCCTGGTTGCAAATCCCTAAGGTTCTTGGTGGAGATGTACATGGAATCCCCAGGTTTTAGCTCCCATTCAGGGCCCTGCCCCTTATCAGTGTAACATTTGTAATCCTCTTGGCTTTGTTCAGAGTCTTTTGAAGGTGAGGCCACCCCTGATTTACTTCGGCCCACCAGGTTCTAGCATCCCCCAGGCCTGGATTGTCAGTGTCCGAAGTGGGTAATGGCCCCTTTCATAGCCATGCATGGCTTTAAACAGGGAGACTGCAATGGAGTTGTGCATGAGTTATCGTAACTGTACTCCACATATGGCAATAGATCAACCCAGTCATCTTGTTGATGATTTATGAAGAATCTCAAATATTGTTCCAACACTTGGTTGATTCTCTCGGGTTGGCCATCAGTTTCAGGATGGTGAGCACTGTTTAAGCCCTACTCCACCCCCAATGGCTTTATCAATTCCTGCCAAAACCCTGCCACAAACTGGGTATCCCAGTCTGACATCACTTTGTGGGGTAAGGCATGGAGTCTGATGATGTGCTGCATGAACTTTTGGGCCAATTTCTTGGCTGTGGGCACCTGTTTACATGGCACAAAGTGTGCTTGCTTTGAAAATAAGTCCAACACCACCCATATAGCAGTCTTTCACCAACTCAGGGGTAAATCTGTTATAAAGTCCATGGAGATAACTAACCAGGATCTGTATGGGTTTTCTAGCAGCTGGCGTAGTCCTGGAGGCTTCCCAGGGTAGTGTTTCCTCATTAGGCACATCTGGCATGAAACCACATACTTAGATATGTCCCCCCACATTCAGGGCCACCAGAATGGTCTCTGAATTAAGTTCAGGGTCTTTAAATACCCAAAGTGCCCAGCAATTTTATTATCGTGCCCCATAGTCATTACTTTCCCCCTCAGGGATTCTGGAACAAACAGATTCCCATTTCAATATCAACATCCATTCTCATTTTGGGTGAAGAAGCCCTCCCTCCCAATATCCTCTTTGTCTCTATCTAACAGAGCAGACTTGAATTTCTCTGTCCAACCGACCCCCTTGGGAGTTGGCACCACTTTCGCCTGGCTGCACGTCACGACTGCCCCCCACAGCTGGGCAGGCATGAACATTGTATCCACCACCTCCTCCCTTTGGCTAGTGTGCTGTGGGAGGCGGGACAGTGCATTGGCCAGGAAGTTAGATTTCCCTGGGAGATGGTTGAGCATGAAATGAAACTTAGAGAAAAATTCTACCCACCGTAATTGTTTCACACTTAAGTGCCGGGGGTCTTTGAGAGCTTCCAAGTTCTTATAGTCAGTCCAAACCTCAAAAGGGACCCTTGCCCCCTCCAAACAATGTCTCCAAGTTGTAAGGGCTAGCTTTATAGCTGCAGCTTCCTTGGCTCACACTGCCCAATTCCTTTCAGCATTGAAGAACTTTTTAGACATGTAGGCCAATGGATGCAACTTTCCCTACTTCCCCCTTCTGGAGGATTGCCCCCCATGGCCACATCTGATGCGTCTACCTGGAACATAAATTGTTTGGTCTCATTGGGGTGGTGCAGTATAGGTTCTGAGGTAAACAAAGTTTTAAGTTTTCAAATGCCTTTTGGCATTTGGGAGACCACTGCAAGTGGCTGCTCCCCTTCTGGCACTCCAGCCCCTTCCCCTTTGTCTTTAGTAGGTCTGTTGGAGGGGAAACCAGGGCAAAATTGGGGATGAAGGGCCAGTAGAAATTTGCAAACCCTAAGAATGACTGGAGCTGCTGCCTTGTTCTCAGAGGCTCCCACTGCATTCTAGTCCTTCTTGGGGTCCATGCCCAGGCCCTTCCCGGATATGCAATACCCTAGGAAATCCAGCTTCTCTTTGTGGAACTCATACTTGGACAACTTAGCAAATAGGTGATTCTCATATAGGGCTTTGAGAATGTCTCACACCAGTTGAACATATGACTCATTTTTTAAATAAATCAATATATCATCCAGATAAACAAGGACCCACTTGTACAGGTGCTTCTGCAACACTTCATGGTGCATGAAGGCTTTAGCCAGGCTCCACACTGGTCATTTTGGTGAACAGGATGAAGTAAGCCTGCTTCCAGAAGAGGTCCACCCCCCCCCAGATGATCATTTTCCCCTAACTGGGGAGAAGATCCATGATAAAATCCATGGAAATCACTTCCCACAGTTGGGAGGGGGTGGGCAATGGCTGTAGTAACCCAGGGGGTTTCCCCAGGTGGGGCTTACACATGAGGCAAGTTTGACAGGACCGAACGAACAAAGAGACATCTTTCCTCATGCCTGGCCACCAAAATTGGCATTGCAGCAACTGCAGTGTTTTCACATAGCCAAAGTGGCTCCCCAGCTGTGAGCTGTGCCCAGCCAGCATGACTTCCCCCACAGGGAAGCGGGGACAAACAACCGGGAGCCCTTGTACCAACAGCCATTGTCTCTCTGCTCCAGGTCGAACTCATGTTGCTCAATCTCATGTTGCTCAATCTCATGTTGATCACTCTCTGAGAAGCCTACCTTGAACTTCAATTCCCAGCCGCCCTCATTCCCCGCTTTGTGGGTGGCCACCTGGCTCCGAGTCATCACCACCCTGCCCAACTGTGAGGGAGTGAACATAGAGTCCAGTACATGCTCCCTCTGGCTGTCATGCTGCGGAAGGTGGGAGAGCACATCTGCCAGGAAGTTGGATCTGCCCGGGAAATGGTGGAGAGTGAAATTGAATTTGGAGAAGAAATCAGCCCATGGGAACTGGGCGTGTGTAGCACCTCGAGGTTTTTATGATCAGTCCACACCTCTTTTGCCCCCTCCAGCCAATGTCTCCAGGTGGATAATGCCAACTGGATGGTCCCCGCCTCTTTGTCCCACACTGACCAGTTCCATTCAGTGGCATTGAATTTGTGAGACACGTATCCCAGTGGGTGCAATCTCCCATCCTGCCCCTCCTGCAGAATAGCACCCCCCATGGCCACGTCTGAAGCATCGACCTGCACCACAAATTTACGATTGCCATCGGGATGGGCCAACACAGTTTCAGAGGTGAACAACCACTTGAGACTGTCAAAAACGACTTGGCACTTTGATGACCATGTTAGTCAAGGCCCTGGCTTAGTGCTCTCCAGCCTCCTCCCCTTGGTTTTTAACAGGTCCATCAGGGGTAGGCTAACCTGGGCAAAGTTCACCAAAAAAACTCTGTAGAAATTGGTGAATCCTAAGAAGGATTGGAGTTGCCATCTGGTGCAGAGGGGCTTCCCACCCCAAGACTGCTTGCACCTTGGCAGGGTCCATCTCCAAGCCCCGGGGGGAGATGTGGTACCTCAAGAAGTCAACTTCAGTCTTATGGAATTAGCACGTGGACAGTTTAACGAATAGCTGGTTGTCATATAGTGTTTGGAACACCTCCCTTACCAGTTTGACATGGAAGGTCCTGTCGGGGGAGTACAGCAAAATGTCATCTAAGTAAACAAGGCTCCCCCTAAATGGGTGCTTGTGCAACACTTCATTGATAAGGTTCATGAAGACCCCGGGGGCACTACGTTTTATTGGGCAGGCCTGAATCATTCCATCCTGGACAAGACCCTGGCCCAAGACAATCCTTTGACCTGAATGGTTGGATTCAGGTGGCCTGCAAAGTGGAGACTTGGTGTAACTTGCTGAAGACAAATCACCCTAAACCCATTGGGGAAAGTACCAGCCGGTGAGGTGGGGGGCCAGGAGAGTTGACTCTAGGGATCTGGGAGTGACCGAGAGCAGAGAATGCACCGGGGTCTGTGCCTGAGGTGTGGAGCCCCTGGGCATTTTGCCGCCGACTGCCCCCACGACACGAGCCCCACTGGGGTGAAGAAAGAGGATCGCAAGGGTCCCGAGAAGAGTATCAAGCCCCTGGGGAGTCATCCCAAGCTGTCTCAGGCTCTCCAGTGGAAGGAGTTTTGTCCAGCGAGAAGAACTGCAGCAGTCAGTAGGAAAAGGCCAGGACCTGCTGTGAAGGACGCTAAATGGCATGTCTGAAAGTCTCCCACACCAGATTCAGTTAGAGGCTCTCCCCCCATTTTTTTACATGCCTGTGACTGTGGCCAACCCCACCGTAGGTACGCCCACCAGCCACAGGACGGGGCACTCAGCTCTGCATGGGTCAAGTCAGCTCCCGTCCCCAGTTTGTCTGTTGAATTGTGTGCCACTGGGCCTTGCGCCTGTCGTGACAAGACAAATGATGCTTGAATTACTCCCTTTGGGCCCCCAACTCTGGCTTCCCAGAACGCTGACAGGGGCTGTCAGTGGCTGACACATTTCTAGGCATTTCTTCTTTCTTTCTGGGCATCTCTGGGCTTATGTAGATTTATGTTAAAATATTCATGGATTTTTTTTCTTCACATTTATTTTTGTTGATTTGCAAATGCAAACCTTTGTTCCCCACTGCATCTGTATACCTGACACTGTGCCAGAAACTTCTGATGGGACATTAATACCCTCTCTTGCTTTTCCTCCCATTGCCCTCCTTTTCTGAGGCTGAAGACGAATCAGTTTCTTCTAAAAAAAGAGTTGAAAGTGTCCCGAGAGAGGCTTCATTTCCCATTAGTCAACGCCCATGTGATGCCTTCTGTGAGGGCCAAGCAAATGAACCCCTTTCTGCTGCTGCCGTCTCTGCCAAAGGATCCTGGTCAGGGCCAGGGGCGGCAAATTGTCTCTGCAGGGGGATGGGGGAATGGGGGACTTCTGCCTGCCTGTCAGGTGTCAGCTTGCTTACTTGAAGAACAACATCTCTTTTTAAAAAATTACCTACTCTGCTGGTTGCCATTTTCAAAGTTCATTTTAGCCTACTTTGAGATTTGATTTCTGCCTGGGAAGAACTGTATATATGCGAGAGAGAGAGAGAGAGAGAGAGAGAGAGGGGGGGGGAAGGAGCCCCCCCATCTCACCTGCTTGGTATCACCTGGAATGTCTTTCTACCTGTCACTTTAGATGGATATCAATCGAGAAAGAAGGAAGGAAGGAAGGAAGGAAGGAAGGAAGGAAGGAAGGAAGGAAGGAAGGAAGGAAGGAAGGAAGGAAGGAAGGAAGGAAGGAAGGAAGGAAGGAAGGAAGGGAGAGAGAGAGAGAGAGAGAGAGAGAGCAGAAATCGCTATCCACGGCTAAGCTTGCAATAAAGACCGCCTCTCCATTTCCAATATATTATTAGACATATTGTTGAGGTTTTGTTTTTTTGTCGTCCCCCCCCTTTGGGGAAGGTCACAGGAAATGCCACACGTCGACTCGCCCGCAACAGAAAATAACTCTGTGCTTTTCAAATGAGAAATGCCTGCCATTGTCCAAAATGTCATTTTGCTGGAAAGATCCTGCGGGTAGAATTTTTCATTCTGGAAACAATGGAGCCTTTCACTTGGCTGCTGCTGCTTGGTGCAAGAGTTGCCCTCTGGCACCACAGGGAAATGCGGCCCAGCCTCTGCTCCAGTGCCAGTGCCTGGCCCAGGCTGCTGCCGCCCTGCCAGCTGGTGACGTCCAGCATCACCCTCGCCATGAGGGCAGCTGTCCTCGAGTGTCGCCAGGTTTCATTATCAAGGGCAATTCGTATTTCTTCACTGGCTGCTTTGAGTGTCTTTAGAAAAAGAAAGGGGAGGTATCATTTGACAAACCTGCGGCAATTCATACAAAACCTGGCTGATTTTGAGATGAATTCTTGGTTTTTTTTTAGCAGGTTTATTTCACTGGACCTTTGACTGCAGTAAGACACTGACTTTATTCATTACTTATTTATTCCCTTATTTAAAATGGAATAAAATAAATAACCATTCCATTACACTATACCCTATTCCCTTTATAAAAATGCTGTTTTACATATTTTGCACAATGACGTAAATGTGGGGGCCTTCCTCCCTGCCTTGACGCAGCTGATCTGGCCAAGTGGGTCCATGCCACAGTGACCTCAAAGCTAGACTTTTATAATGCATCGGTCTGGGGGCTCCAGTTGGTACAGGATGCTGCAGCCTGATTGGCATCAGGAGGCAGTCTGGGCATGCATACTAAATGCATTCTGCAGTCATTGTACTGGTTGCCTATCAGGTACGGGTCCAATTCCATGCTTGTTATCACAGGAAGGCACTCCTGACGATTTCATTAGACAGCAAGATGGGGGGGCATAGGTGGGGGCCATGGTTCATCACCTCATGGCACCGCAGAGGCTCAGGAATAGCCTTTGAGATGGGGGGGGAGCAGAGAAAGTGATTCAGTTTTCACTTGTCGTTTTTAGCACCTTAACAAGACCTTTAGCACCTTAACAGGTAATCTGGAACAAGTCTAATTCCTGTCCAAGCCTGGTGTGAGAGGAATCCTCATGTCATAATTTCTTTTTCTAAATCCCTCCTTAAGGAATGGGAGCCCCTGGTCCTGGGGTGGTCAGCAAAGGAGTAGTAGTTCACGTATGCACAGTATCACGCTTGGTTTCTCTGCTCTGGGCTACTGTTTGTTTGTGGACTGGCAGCTGCATGTATGATCTGGGTGTACAGTGATGAGAGCGATGCAAAGCACCTGTCTGTCAGAGTTGCCGCGGTGGCCAGCCCACAGTAGAAAGTAAGGGAGTGCAAGTGTCAAATGAAGACTTGAGTCCAAACAGCTTAGTGTAAAGCTATTTACATTTATTTACACCCGCCTTCACCACAGAAATTGGACACAGTGACAAAGTGCTCCGAAGACACCAGGTTCCCATCAAGGGTGAAACTGTACAGAGTATGACTGCATATATACATCAACTGACCAATCAGATTACAGTGCTGAATCAGAGTGAGTAGGCTAATTAGTGCCACACAGAACTGCACTAAACCAGTCAGAGCCAGCCAGATAGACACTCTGAGCTGTCAGCTCCTGTCAAATAGATCAAACCCGTCTACAGCCAGGCTTTCGGTTTCGGTGCTGCGAATGGCGGCCGCTTCTCGGGACGCTCCCGGAGGCGGTTAGCCCACACGCGGAATGGGGGGGTCTTCGCGTTTGCGAAAGACCCTAGTGAGCCTTAGTCAAAGGCTCCGAACCGGGGGTGCATAGGGGAGTAGCCTCTTTGCCGGCAAACTGCCGGGAAATTGAGGCTTTCTCCCCGCCCCAATCGGCCCCGCTGCGTAGTGCGTCCCGAATGGGACTTAGCAGCCCTGCCGACTTCCAGGAGTGAGGAAAAGCGGATGAATTACTATGAAAAGAAGAAATGGCATCTAATCGTGAGTTGAAGATCTATTGTGAAGCGAAAATTAAAAACCCCCGCAAGCGGATAAGCGTATTGGAGGAGGGAGGAGCTTCCACCCTCTTCGAAGAAGCGAATTTTTAAAGGGAACGCGAAGGGGGGGTAACAAGAAAAAATGTTGGTGAAAGTACCGTTGGGGTTTTACAGAAGATTGCGGCTTTAGTTGCTTTCTGGGGGATGTGGCACGAACTTTGAAAAAGTAAATAAAAAAATAAAATGTCGATGCTGGGGAAAACCCTGCTTAGAACGGAAGAGAAGAGAGGAGGGACTTCCGCTCCAGTCAACCCCCCCAGAACTAGCTGTCAATCAACAAGAGACTGAGATACTGCGCCACCTGGACTCGGAAGTAAATGTATAATATATCTATATGCAAACGCTTTTTAAAATGGAAATTGTTCTCAATCATGACTATAAAAGGACTATCCAATGTTGGATATTTCAACAAGGTTGATGGCAGAACTCCAATGTATAGAAAATTAATTTGATGCTAAAGTTCCAAGTTATGGATGAAGAAGGGAAAGAAGATCTCAGATTTATTTTGACGAAAGTCTTGACACCTCTATCTGGCAGTGGAGCGAATAAATAAAAAGAAGAGGCGGATAAGGCTCCCAAAGCCTACTCCGCCTTTAAAAAAAGGATATACTCTGCCAGTAGAAAGGGGTGTTGAGCTTAGCAAGTAATGGAGATCTAATTTCAACTTGAGTGTTAATGGAGCCAACGAGAAATGACTGCCAGAAACAACAAGAAAAAAGAAGCGAAAGAAGATGGATTAAAAAAATTTCTGAAGAGACATACCAGCACAGAGGAGGAAGCAGCACTCAAAATTTGGATTTTTGAAGAAGACGGCGGCCCGGGGGAAGGAAGTGACGGAACGGGAGGCACTAAAGTTCAAAGGACTTAATGATAATTGGAGAGACTTAAAAGGAATTTGTTCGTGTAACATCTGAAAAGATTTGATTTAACCCCAGTGGACTTTACTAACTTTACTAACAGAATTGATTTGGACTTTGTAAAGCTGAAAAGAAGATCTTTCAACCGTGATGGATGCCGACAACTGGAAGAAATAAAACTAACCTTTACTAACAGAAAAAAAAAACCTCACTCCGCTCTTTTTTCTCTTCCCATCTGTCTACCTTACCCTTTTCTTATTAAAAATAAAATTCTCTCCTTTTTAGGAGAGTTATTTCAAAAAAAAACAACAACCCCGTCTACAGCCAGACTTACTTGAACACAGTATAGTTGACACTGTCTAGGTGTTCTCTCTAGCCCTCTACACAGGACATTCCCTGCATTGATGTCAGGGTGGGAGCATGCATCAGCCCCATCTATGTGGGGCAATGTTTCTGCAATCACATAATGTATACAAGGCTTCTCTGACAGACCATCCTATCAGTACACAGCAAGAGAAGTAGTCCTGCAGGAATGAGGATCCCAGGCCCTGCAGACCATTCTCGTCCACAGAAGTTGTTACATGATGGAGCACTCGTTGTGTGTTGAATGGGCATGTGCAAATTCATGTGGTCAGATAGGCAGCTGGATCCTCAGTGCAGGGTGGTAAGCAGTGGGGTACCACAGGGATCAGTACTCGGTCCGATGCTTTTTAACTTGTTAAATAACAATTTGGAATTGGGAGTAAGCAGTGGTGTGGCTAAATTTGCAGATGACATGAAGTTGTTCAGCGTGGTGAAAACCAGGGAGGATTGTGAGGCACTCCAAAGGGATCTGTCGAGGATGGGTGAGTGGGCGTTAACGTGGCAAATGGGGTTCAATGTGGCCAAGTGCAAAGTGATGCACATTGGAGCCAAAAATCCTAAATATAAATACACGTTGATGGGGTCTGAACTGGCAGAGACTGGCCAAGAGAGAGATCTTGGAGTTGTAGTAGATAACTGAATGAAAATGTCTAGACAGTGTGTAACTGCAACAAAGAAGGCCAACGCTATGCTGGGGATTATTAGGAAGGGAATTGAAAACAAATCAGCCAGTATCATAATGCCCCTGTATAAATCATTGGTGCAACCTCATTTGGAATACTGTATACAGTTCTGGTCGCCACACCACAAAAAGGATATTATAGCATTGGAAAAAGTGCAGAGAAGGGCAACTAGAATGATAAAAGGGTTGGAACACTTTCCCTATGAAGAAAGGTTAAAACACTTGGGTGTTTTTAGCTTGGAGAAACGACGGCTGAGGGGTGACATGATCGAGGTTTATAAGATTATGCATGGAATTGAGCAGGTTGAGAAAGAAGTACTTTTCTCCCTTTCTTACAATACAAGAACTCCTGGGCACTCCATGAAATTGCTGAGCATTCGGGTCAGAACAGATAAAAGGAAGTACTTCTTCACCCAAAGAGTGATTAAGATATGGAATTCACTGCCACAGGAGGTGGTGGCAACTACAAGCATGGACAGTTTCAAGAGGGAATTGGATAAACATATGGAGCAGAAGTCCACCAGTGGCTATTAGCCACAAGGTATAGATGGGAACTCTCAGTCTGGGGCAGGTGATGCACTCTATTCTTGGTGCTGGAGGGGGCAGCAGTGGGAGGGCTTCTAGTATCCTGGCCCCACTGCTGGACCTCCTGATGGCACCTGGTATATTTTGGCCGCTGTGTGACAGAGTGTTGGACTAGATGGGCCATTGGCCTGATTCAACATTGGCTGCTCTTATCTTCTTATGATCTTATCCTGAGGAAGGTGGAGAACAGAGACAGGACTGAGGGCTGAGCAAGAATGCCTCATCCAAACTCTACCAGGATCCCTGTCTGCCCTGCCCAAACTCCTGTGGCCCTATTTTGACCCTGTGCTGCGGTTGGCACCTCTGGGTTGGGAAACACCTGGAGACTTTGGTGGTGGAGCCTGAGGAGGGCGGAGTTTGGGGAGGGGAGGGACTTCAGTGGGGTAGAATGCCAGAGAGTCCACCATCAAAGTGGCCATTTTCTCCAGGGGAACTTATCTCTGTTGCCTGGACCTCAGTTGTAATCCCAGGAAATCTCCAGCTACCACTTGGAGGCTAGAAATGAGCAGAAACAACCGTGATATATTACACCAAAAGAAAAATATGCAGGCTTATAAGTTCTTATCCACTATTCAGTTTACTGTAGAAAGTCAATTTCTCAGAAATCATTCATAATGACTCCATCAACACCAACAAACCATGCATATCAAGTCCCATTTTGTTCACAACTTTCTCAGAGTGGGTAGCGTTGAAATTTCAATATCTGAAGATTAAAATGCTACTATTAGCATAAAACGCAAGGCTATATATTCAACTGGCTGTTATGTATATTTAGCACTAAATGACATCAGATATACACTTAACTGACTAATATATTCCATACTTACAATTAATTCATTTAGAAAGCACTATGGCCAAATCTCTTAGATCATTCACCAATTCAAATGACGTTCTGCAGATCTCATACATTCTTATCACCTAAAGCTGGTAATTACTGTCAGCCGGCTGAGCTAAAGCCTTGCACTTTAAAGAGACAAACCTGTTCTGAAAGGACAAATTACCATAAGGAGGTGACCACCAATACTAGATGGTCTGTATGGCCCTTTCCAACTCTTATGATTCTATGATTCTATCTTTCAAGAAGATGCTGGATGAATATTTGTCATAGATGCTTTAGGCTGGTCCTGCAGGGGGTTGGACTAGATGATCTGTATAGCCCCTTCCAATTCTATGATTCTATGATTCTAATTGAAGTAATACAAACATACTTATAACACTTCAACAGCACCAGTAATAGCTGCCATCCAATAGTCATGCATTTAAAACTCAAAGGACAGAATTATTAAGAGAGGAGGAAACACCAATAGAAATAACAAAATGATTTACGCACAGATTATACATTACAAAAAACAACTAAGATCCAGTTCAGCATTTAAACCATTAGGCATGAAAGAATTAAATTTATGAATCCATCTAGCCTCTTGTAAGATTTGCTGCGTGTTTCTAGTTTTATTAGCTACTAAAAGCACCATGTATCGGAACTCATCACATTTACGTTGCATTTTAATAAAATGTTCCATGAGAGCTGCTTCAGAAATGTTGTTTTTAATATGTGAAATATGTTCAAGAATGCAGACCTTAATTGGTCTCAAAGTTTGCCCAATGTAAATTAGTGAACAGGACCCAGCTGAGCTCTGAGAAGGAGCAGGAGATAGAGCTGCTAGAGGGGTGAGTGTTTTTTATTTGCTTTCAGCTGCGGTGATTTAGCTGAGAGGGTACTGGGAGGGGACTGTGTTTGGAAGTGTGTGGGTGAGTGTTGAGTTGGCACAGAGTCCTGGCTGTTTGAGATAGGGTGAGAAAGGGGAATGTTTGGCAGTCATTGTGTGCCTGGGTGAATTTGAATAGCTGCTGCCATGCCCTCTGCTGGGGGAGGCTTCTATTTATGGCAGCACCTCATCAGAGGATCTTGGCCTGTGGCCCTTAGCCAGGAAGAGCCAGAAAGCAAGGGCCCTAGTCTCCTTGGGCTCCCAGTAAGGTAAGTAGACTTCTACAAGGATAACTACATAAATACAAATGATTTTAAAAGGGGGATTATATATAATTGTTATTTTAAAAGGAATTATGAAGCTAGAATGCCAGCAGGGGGTTGGGGCTATCCAATGTTTTGCACAGAGTGTCACATATATGACTATTTGCCCACTGGACAGAAGTCTTGGGTGTGTGCCCAGTGCAAGGAGCTCCTGGTGCTCAGGGAGCGAGTTTGCTCCCTTGAGGCCAAGGTGGCTGACCTGGAGAAGCAGAGACAGTCAGTTAGGTGCATGGAGAAGACTCCCGGGGACTTGTTAGATATGTCCCACTCTGAAGATGGCAGCCCCACTGCTGTCAGGGAGCATGAGGGTCAAGAGGAAACAGGGCACGGTGCTGTGGATAAGGGGAATGTGCTCTCAGAAGGGACCTCTTCTTCAGCTGTTGAACGGGTATCCTTTCACACCAAGGAACCATCCCTTGGCATCTTTAAGAACCTGCCATAATTTATTGTGATCCACACAATCAAAGGCTTTAGCATAGTCAATGAAGCAGAAGTAGATGTTTTTCTGGTACTCTCTTGCTTTCTCCATAATCCAGAGAATGTTGGCGATTTGATCTCTAGTTCCTCTACCTCTTCGAAACCCAGCTTGTACTTCTGGCAGTTCTCTATCCATGTACTGTTGGAGCCTAGCTTGTAGGATTTTGAGCATGACCTTGCTAGCGTGTGAAATGAGTGCAATTGTGCGATAGTTTGAACATTCCTTGACGTTGCCCTTCTTTGGGATTGGAATGTACACTGACCTTTTCCAATCCTGTGGCCACTGTTGTGTTTTCCAAATTTGTTGGCAAATTGAGTGCAGCACTTTAACAGCATCTTCTTTTAAGACTTTGAATAACTCAGCTGGGATACCATCACCTCCACTAGCTTTGTTGTTAGTAATGCTTTCTAAGGCCCATTTAACTTCGCTTTCCAGGATGTCTGGCTCGAGGTCAGTGATTATACCATCGTAGTTGTCAAGGACATCGAGGTCCTTCTTGTATAGTTCTTCTGTGTATTCTTGCCATCTTTTCCTAATCTCTTCTGCTTCTGTTAGGTCCCTACCGTTTTTGTCCTTTATCATGGCCAGCTTTGCATGGAATGTTCCCTTGATTTCTCCAATTTTCTTGAAGAGATCTCTAGTCCTTCCCAATCTATTGTTTTCCTCTATTACTTTGCATTGTTCATTCAGGAAAGCCTCCTTATCTCTCCTTGCTGTTCTCTGGAAAGCTACATTCAGTTGGGCAAATCTTTCCTTTTCCCCATTGCCTTTAGCTTTCCTTCTTTCCTCTGCTATGTGTAAAGCCTCATCAGACAGCCACTTTGCTTTTTTGCATTTCTTTTTCTTTGGGATGGCGGTGAGTGCTGCCTCCTTTACAATGTCACGAACCTCCATCCATAGTTCTTCAGGCACTCTGTCTATCAAATCTAGTCCCTTAAACCTATTCTTCACCTCTACTGTATATTCATCGGGGATGCGATCTAGGTCAAATCTGAATGGCCTTGTGGTTTTCCCAACTTTCTTCAATTTAAGTCTGAATTTTGCAATGAGTAGCTCATGATCTGAGCCACAGTCAGCTCCAGGTCTTGTTTTTACTGACTGGATAGAGCTTCTCCATCTTTGACTGCAAATTATATAGTCAATCTGATTTCGGTGTTGGCCATCTGGTGATGTCCATGTGTAGAGACGCCTCTTAGGTTGTTGGAAAAGGGTGTTTGCTATGACCAGCGTGTTCTCTTGACAAAACTCTGTTAGCCTTTGCCCTGCTTCATTTTGTTCTCCAAGGCCAAACTTGTCTGTTATTCCAGTTACCTTTTGATTTCCTACTTTAGCATTCCAGTCCCCTATGATGAGGAGGACATCATTTTTTGGTGTTAGTTCTACGAGCTGTTGTAGGTCTTCATAGAACTGGTCCACTTCAACCTCTTCTGCAGCAGTGGTTGGGGCATAGACTTGGATTACTGTGATATTGAATGGTTTGCCTTGGATTCGGACCGAGATCATTCTGTCATTTTTGAGATTGTATCCCAATACTGCCTTTCTCACTCTCTTGTTGACTATAAAGGCCACACCATTTTTTCTACGGGATTCCTGGCCACAGTAGTAGATATAATGGTCTTCTGAGTTAAATTCGCCCATTCCTGTCCACTTTAGTTCACTGATTCCCAAAATGTCAATGTTCATTCTTGCCATCTCATTTTTTGACCACGTCAAGCTTACCTTGATTCATAGATCTTACATTCCAGGTTCCTATGCAGTATTGTTCTTTGCAGCATCGAACTTTCCTTTCACCATCAGACACATCCACAACTGAGCGTCCTTTCGGCTTTGGCCCAGTCGCTTCACTCTTTCTGGGGTTACTCGTACTTGCCCTCTGCTCTTCCTCAGTAGCATATTGGACACCTTCCGACCTGAGGGGCTCATCTTCCGGCATCATATCTTGTAGCCTTTTGTTACTGTCCATGGGGTTTTCTTGGCAAAGATACTGGAGTGGGTTGCCATTTCCTTCTCCAGGGGGATCACGCTTGGTCTGAGTTCTCTGCTGTGGCCTGTCCATCCTGGGTGGCCCTCCACGGCATAGCCCACAGCCTCATCGAACCACGCAAGCCCCCTCGCCATGACAAGGCAGTGATCCATGAGGGAAACTATAGATGTTTATATACAAATGCTAGATGTGTCTGAGGTAAAATTGGGGATTTAGAATGCTTGGTGTTGGGGGGAAATAGATATTGTGGGTATTTCAGAAACTTGGTGGGATGAGGAAAATCAGTGGGATACGGTGATTCCTGGTTATAAATTATATCGGAAGGATGGCATGGGAAGGGTTGGAGGTGGGGTAGCTCTGTATGTCAGAGAGGGTATAAAGTCCAGTAAGACTGAGAGGGTAAGAGAATTGGATTCGCTTCTGGAAATGCTATGGGTTGAAATAGTGGGCTCAAAAGGAAGCTTAACACTGGGAGTTTGTTATCATCCACCAGATCAAAAGATAGAGGAGGATTATAAAATGATGAATGAATTAAAGATGGTAGCTGGACGAAATAACTGTGTCGTAATAGATGATTTGAAATGCCCATACATTGATTGGGTCAATCTGTGTTCAAGCTGGGGAAAAGAGACTGAGTTTCTAGACATTCTCAGTGACTGTGCTATGGAACAGATGGTCACAGAACCTACCAGGGGAGAGGCAATCCTGGATTTGGTCCTAAGTAACGCCCAAGACCTGGTGAGAGATGTAAAAGTGATTGCACCACTTGGGAACAGTGACCATAATGTTATTGAGTTCAACATTTGTATAAATAGGGAATTGGCCAAAAAGCCCAACACGACCACTTTTAACTTTAAAACCAGTAACTTCTCTGAAATGAGGAGACATGTGAGGAGGAAACTGAAAGGAAAAGTAAAAAGGGTCAAAAACATTGGGGAAGCTTGGGGACTATTTAAAACTACAATCCTAGAAGCTCAGAAAAAATATACATCACAGGTTAGGAAAGGCACAAATAAGTATAGAAAAAAGCCTATATGGTTAACAAACAAAGTAATGGAAGCTGTAAAAGGTCAGAAAGATTCCTTTAAGTGGTGGAAAGCTAGTGAGGTTGATAAAAGGGAACACAGGCTGTGGCAAACAAAATGCAAGTCTGTGATCAGGGAGGCAGAAAGGGAATATGAGAAGCATACAGAAAAAATATAAAGACCAACAATAAAACTTTCTTCAAATACATTAGAAGTAGGAAGCCAGCCAGGGAGGCAGTGGGGTCCTTGGATGACCAAGGGGTAAAAGGAGTACTGAAGGATGATAGGGAAATGGCTGAGAAGCTGAATGCATTTTTTTGCCTCTGTCTTCACTGTAGAAGATAAGAAGTGCTTGCCCTCTCCAGAAATGCTGATTTCGGGAGGGGTGTTGAAAGACCTGAGTCAGATTGAGGTGATGAGAGAGGAGGTCCTATGACTGATAGACAACATAAAAACTGATAAATCACCAGGCCCGGAGGCATACATCAGAAAGTTCTCAAAAGAACTCAAATGTAAACTTGTGGATCTCCTGACAAAAATATGTAATCTTTCATTAAAATCTGCCACCTTTCCTGAGGGTTCTGTGGGAGATCTAGGAAATTACAGGCTGGTCAGTTTGACGCCAATACTGGGAAGTTGGTGGAAACTGTTACTGAGGGGTCCTTTGATCGTTAAAAGGACCCCCTGCCATCCCGGGAAGGAACGGGCATTTGCAAGGGGCTTGATCCGCAACCCTGTGCGAGTTGCAACTCACGGGGTGGAACGGATCGCCCCCGATGCAGGATCAAAGTCCGGGCTCAGTTCATCTGAGCAAAGCCAATGCTCCTGCACCGGAAGGGGGGGGGGAGAAACCTTGCTGAATGAGCGCTTCTGTGAGTATCCGTGGAATAAATTAAGTGGGTTAAAAGGGCGATTTAACATAATTAGCCCCAAGAAGCAGCATAAGAGGGGAGGGCTCTCCCCCCTGAAGAACAATCGGCTTATAAGCGTGAATAAACGAGCTTGGCGAGGCTAGAGTGGAGGGGGTGAGAGTGAAAGTGAAATGCCATCCAGAATGAATGGAGCCGGGAAGCTGAGGGAGAATTGAGCTGGCTATAAAAGTATCTAGGCTGGCTGTAAACGGCTCGGGAAGGGAACTGGGGTCTCACTCTGAGTGAGATTTAAAACCCGAAGAGTTGGAAGACAGCTGTATAAGCAGTGCAGGTTTGAGAGTGAAACGCTCAGCAAGAGAACTGTTTGGTGGAATTAAAGTTGGTGAAATCAAAGTGTGCTAAGAAGAAGGGGGTGGCGGGGGACCCCTTTGCAACGTGCTCAAATTTTCACCCTAATAGAGGAAGGGTAGAAGAAACAGAGAAGGGGAGGCCCGCTTCATCGCACACCAATTTTTAACCCTTTAGGGCCAGGGTGGAAGAGCAAGAGAGTGAGAGAAGAGAGTGTTACAGCATTCTCAATTTTTCTTGTAATCATTAATGATTATTGAAGTTGGAAAGACAGACTGTGTTTAAGATGAAATGTAAAGCTTTGCTGGCAAAATAATCCTAAGCAATAATAAGGTCTCTGATTATTGATTGACTGTATGCTGGGCTTTTCTGGGTTTTGGCTTAGAGGTTGGCTATAGGGAGACATCTAAGAATAAAGGGGGGAGGGAGGTCGGAAAAGACAGCTAGTCTGGGAGAATTGCCAACGGAGTGATTGTTTAGTAAACATTTGGGGAGGATAGTGGAAACAGATAGCCTAAACATCGGTGCCCTCTAATAAGTTGTTGGAATTATTAGAGATAGAAGGTCTGGGAAGAGAGCGAAGAAGCGGGTGTTGTTCCCAAGCATTAAATAAGTGCTGGGCATTGGGGAAAAAAAGGGGGAAATATAATTACTGTGAGAAATATACTCTGTGCATGTTAAGGTTGGGATTTGGAATTTGTATTTAAACGGTCAAAAATGTCCAACACAGGAGGAAGAAAACAATTATTGGTCTCACCAGGGGCCCCGAGCTCCGCAACAGGGAAGTTGGGGAGCTCAGGACAAAAAGAACCCCAAAAAGAAATGTGAGCTGTGGTGCAAGCTACCATTTTAAGCACAATTAATGATGTCATAGAACCAATCAAAGTCAGCATGGAAGAAATTCGAAATTCTGTTCCACAAGCGATAGCACCCGTTAACCAAGCTATCCAGGAGGTAAGAGATATGATCCCCCAGGCGGCAGTCCCGTTACAGAATGCTATGAAGGACATTACCAAATAGTTTACCCAGAGCTTACAGTTGTTGCAAAAACAAATAGCCGATAACACCACTAAAATTGTGGCATTAAGCACTACAGTGGAGGAAGTTGAGACGAAGATGAGGCAGGTGGAAAGGAAGGTTCAAGAAAACAAAGAGAAACAGTTGTTGTTGGAGCAAGATGTGATGAGATTGCAGGTGGAGAGAGCTGCATTTGTTTTGAGGTTTCAGAATATTCCAGAGGAGAAGGAGGAAGATCTGAAAAACTTTCTTCAAATACATTAGAAGTAGGAAGCCAGCCAGGGAGGCAGTGGGGCCCTTGAATGACCAAGGGGTAAAAGGAGTAGTGAAGGATGATAGGGAAATGGCTGAGAAGCTGAATGCATTTTTTGCCTCTGTCTTCACTGTGGAAGAGGAGAAGTGTTTGCCCACTCCAGAAGCACCGATTTCGGGAGGGGGTTTGAAAGACCTGAATCAGATTGCGGTAACAAGAGAGGAAGTCCTCCGACTGATGGACAATTTAAAAACTAATAAATCACCAGGCCCGGATGGCATTCACCCGAGAGTTCTGAAAGAACTCAAATGTGAACTTGTGGATCTCCTGACAAAAATATGTAATCTTTCTTTAAAATCTGCCTCCATTCCTGAGGACTGGAAGGTAGCTAATGTCACTCCCATCTTTAAAAAGGGCTCCAGGGGAGATCCAGGAAATTACAGGCCAGTCAGTCTGACATCGATACCGGGTAAATTGGTGGAAACTGTTATTAAGGAAAGAATTAGTAGGCACATTGATGAACAAAAACTATTGAGGCAGACTCGGCATGGGTTCTGTAAGGGAAGATCTTGTCTCACTAACCTGTTAGTGTTTTTTGAGGGAGTGAACAAACATGTGGACAAGGGGGACCCAATAGATATTATTTACCTTGACTTCCGGAAAGCTTTTGATACAATTCCTCATCAAAGGCTCCTAAGTAAGCTCAATAGTCATGGGATAAAAGGACAAGTCCTCTTGTGGATCAAAAACTGGCTTATAAATAGGAAACAGAGAGTGAGTATAAATGGGAAACTTTCTCAGTGGAGGGTGGTAAGCAGTGGGGTACCACAGGGATCAGTACTCGGTCCGATGCTTTTTAACTTGTTTATTAACGATTTGGAATTGGGAGTAAACAGTGATGTGGCTAAATTTGCAGATGACACAAAGTTGTTCAGGTTGGTGAAAACCAGGGAGGATTGTGAGGCACTCCAAAGGGATCTGTTGAGGATGGGTGAGTGGGCGTCAACGTGGCAAATGGGGTTCAATGTGGCCAAGTGCAAAGTGATGCACATTGGAGCCAAAAATCCTAAATATAAATACACGTTGATGGGGTCTGATCTGGCAGAGACGGACCAAGAGAGAGATCTTGGAGTCGTAATGGATAACTCGCTGAAAATGTCTACACAATGTGTAGCTGCAATAAAGAAGGCCAACGCTATGCTGGGGATTATTAGGAAGGGAATTGATAACAAATCAGCCAGTATCATCATGCCCCTGTATAAATCATTGGTGCGACCTCATTTGGAATACTGTGTACAGTTCTGGTCACCACATCTCAAAAAGGATATTATAGCATTGGAAAAAGTGCAGAGAAGGGCAACTAGAATGATAAAAGGGTTGGAGCACCTTCCCTATGAAGAAAGGTTAAAATGCTTGGGGCTCTTTAGCTTGGAGAAACGACGGCTGAGAGGTGACATGATCGAGGTTTATAAGATTATGAATGGGATTGAGCAGGTTGAGAAAGAAGTACTTTTCTCCCTTTCTCACAATACAAGAACTCGTGGGCACTCTATGAAATTGCTGAGCAGTCGAGTTAGAACAGATAAAAGGAAATACTTCTTCACCCAAAGAGTGATTAACATATGGAATTCACTGCCACAGGAGGTCGTGGCAGCTGCAAGCATGGACAGTTTCAAGAGGAAATTAGATAAACATATGGAACAGAAGTCCACCAGTGGCTATTAGCCACAGGGTATAGATGGGAACTCTCAGTCTGGGGCAGGTGATGCACTCTATTCTTGGTGCTGGAGGGGGCAGCAGTGGGAGGGCTTCTGGTGCCCTGGCCCCACTGCTGGACCTCCTGATGGCACCTGGTATATTTTGGCCGCTGTGTGACAGAGTGTTGGACTAGATGGGCCATTGGCCTGATTCAACATTGGCTTCTCTTATGTTCTTATGTTATGTTCTGATTTTAAAAATGGCGGAATTGTTGGCAATTCATTTACAGCTCGAAGATAGAAATGATGTGGCAAAAGAGATAGATGTGGCCTTCAGGATGAATTCGGCGTACGCAAGAAGATTCAAGGTACCCAGGGAAGTACAGGTGCGGTTCCATAAGAAGGCATTAGAGACAAGATATTGAGAGAGGTAAATGCCTTACCACTGAAGATGAGACAGAAGAAATTAAGGTGTTGAAAGAGATTCCCTGGAGAGTGAGGGAGAAAAGAAGGGCATAATCAGAACTAACAGCACTTTTGAGAGCCAATAATATCACTTACAGGTGGATTATGCCAGAAGGAGTCTTTTTTAACTTTGAAGGGAAGAGATTTAGAATTATGTCAGTCTTTAAAGCCAAAGACTTCCTAGAGACTTATGGTGAAGAGTTGTCGAATGACCAAGAAGAAAGAGAGGAGAGAGAAGAGGGAGAGGTTGAAAGGGAACTGGAACCCCAATCTCAAGGAGCAACAGCCTCAGCTTCACCTGCTAGACCACAAAGAGTAAGAAGATTTAGGCTGAGATCTCCAATCATCACGAGACAAAAAACGAAAGGCAAAAAGGAACACAGACAGATACAGAACTCAGATGGATAAGAAGAAGTTGACGTTTATATCGGTTAATGTGAATGGCTTAAATGGACCCCAGAAAAGAAGAAGAATATTTCATCAACTGAAGAAACATAAGGCAGATATAACATGTATACAAGAAACTCATATTAGAAAGAATGATGAAAAATATTTGGAATACAAAGGATTAGGCAAAGTATTTGTGGCAACGGATAAGGAAAAGAAGAAACGTGGAGTAGCTACCTATATTAGAGAGTATTTGCAACCAGAATTTGTACTTGCCTCGGAGGACGGAAGAATATTGATGGTGGCTATCCAGAGACAAAATAAACGGGTTCTGATTGTGAATATTTATGCACCAAATCAAAATCAGGAAAAGTTTTATGCAAAGCTTCTAAATTTGATAGCCAAACAGGATTTTCAAGAGATTTGTTTGATCGGTGATTTTAATGCGGTGTTTGATAATAAACAGGATCAAAAAATGAATACCCAGAAAAAGAAGATAAAGGGCAATGAATTCACTAATTCTCTTTTGCAGATCATAGAGGAATGGCGACTGGTGGATGTATGGAGAATAAGAAATTATAAAAAGCAACAATACACATATTACTCGGCGAGACATGATTCTTGGTCTAGATTGGATATGTGTTGGATGTCATCCTCATTAGTAAGGGAATTACAGGAGGCGGAAATCGAGGCAGGTACATTTGCTGATCACAACCCGATAATGGTGGAACTACAGGGAACAAATTTTAAGGGTAGATGGACACTGAACCCTTTCCTATTGAAGGATAGTAAGGTGGTGAGAAGTCTGCAAGCTGAATTCACTTACAATTTGGGTGAAGAAGTACTTCCTTTTATCTGTTCTAACCTGACTGCTCAGCAATTTCATGGAGTGCCCACGAGTTCTTGTATTGTGAGAAAGGGAGAAAAGTACTTCTTTCTTAACCTGCTCACTCCCATTCATAATCTTATAAACCTCGATCATGTCACCCCCCGCCGTCATTTCTCCAAGCTAAAGAGCCCCAAGCGTTTTAACCTTTCTTCATAGGGAAAGTGTTCCAAGCCTTTTATCATTCTAGTTGCCTTTCTCTGCACTTTTTCCAATCCTGTAATATCCTTTTTGAGGTGTGGTGACCAGAACTGTACACAGTATTCCAAATGAGGTTGCACCAATGACTTATACAGGGGCATTATGATACTGGCTGATTTGTTTTCAGTTCCCTTCCTAATAATCCCCAGAATAGCGTTGGCCTTCTTTATTGCAGCTACACACTGTCTAGACATTTTCATTGAGTTATCTACTATGACTCCAAGATCTCTCTCTTCGTCAGTCTCTGCCAGTTCAGACCCCATCAACGTGTATTTATATTTAGGATTTTTGGCTCCAATGTGCATCACTTAGCACTTGGCGACATTGAACCCCATTTGCCACGTTGCCGCCCACTCACCCATCCTCGACAGATCCCTTTGGAGTGCCTCACAATCATCCCTGTTTTTCACCACCCTGAACAACTTCGTGTCATCTGCAAATTTAGCCACTTCACTGCTTACTCCCAATTCCAAATCATAATAAACAAGTTAAAAAGCATCGGACCGAGTACCGATCCCTGTGGTACCCCACTGCTTACCACCCTCCACTGAGAAAGTTTCCCATTTATATCACTCTTTGTTTCCTATTAATTAGCCAGTTTTTGATCCACAAGAGGACTTGTCCTTTTATCCCATGACTATTGAGCTTACTTAGGAGCCTTTGATGAGGAACTGTATCAAAAGCTTTCTGGAAGTCAAGGTAAATAATATCTATTGGGTCCCCCTTGTCCACATGTTTTCTTGCTTCAAACCAGCATAAGAACTCGCTGCATTTCTAACCCTTCTTTTTTTGTACCAATGGCCAGAGTCAAATGATGGACATTTCCCCAAAGCATGTTTCTGATGTTATGAAGCAAAATTGAAAACATATTAAGAAATGGCAAAGAATATTTAAAAATAAATCTTTGTCCACTTGGCTCTGGTTGTGTCTATGCCAAAAGGGCACAGGCTTGGGCCTCCCTTAGGGCCTGGATTTTATTCCCACACCCTGTTTTATGTGTTTGATATGTCAAAGATTCACCACTTCTGACAAGGCTGTCATAGTGTGATTGTGACACTTGAGCACATTCTGCCCAGCCTGGCAGATGGGGCCCACACCCCAATGAAGGACTTTTTTCTGTACCTTTGCTTTCAGTATATGAAATACAAATGGCTATGGAGATGATTGCTAGGAAATAGCTCTCAGCAGTCCTTAGGATTTTCTCAGTCTCTGTAGGCATTAAATTAACTAGCCGATCAGTACACCATTTATCACAGAAGGCAGTTGCTGAGAAGGATTCTTGTGCTCACCAGTATCTCCTCTCAGTTTTGCATAGAACTGCAAGGAGCCAGGGCTATGCAAAACCCTTTTTCTTTTTACTTCTTTCTGTGTATACACAACCCGATCATGTTGAATGAGGATTCATTTTACTACTGCTGACCAAGTGAGCTCCGGCCCTTAAGATTTTAGCCTTTATGGTGGCACATAGGGTATGGAGCTGCTAACCTCCAGGTGGAGCCGAAACACCTCCCAGAATTACAAGTGATCTGTGGACTACAGAGATCAGTTCTCATGGAGAAATTGGCAGCTTTGGAGGGTGGACTGTATTGCCTTATCCCAGCAGGTGTGCTTATACAGCCCAGCCAGTTCCAAGCTGCGACAACTAAGAATTAGATCTGCTTCTCAGGAACCCAAAACAAAGGACAGTCAGCTGGCTGGCATTTTAACAAAGAAGAGAGAGAACAGTACCTGTGCTTGCTTGCAAAACAGAGCCAATTACACAGAAAGAGATAGGACGATGGAAGAGTCAGTTCTTCTGGAAGGAAAACAAAAAATAGTTCTCCTTTTTCCTGAATCATTTCTGGAATAGCAAGCATGTTTGAAATTTCTTCTTTGGTCAGAGAACTTGGAAAAATTTCTGGAGGAAGACCCCCCCCAAAAAAAAAAACAGAGGAAGCCATCAAGAAAGGTTGGAAATGAAAGGACAAGAAAGCCCAAGGGATTCTCATTTCTTCTGTAAGTGGATCTTACTTGTCTCAGATAAAGGATTTGCAGACCACAAAGGCAATGTATAACTCTGCTTGAATTGCACCAATCAAAGGGTTTGCACCCTTTGGATACATCAGACAGTGAGAAATGAATGCTGTGAGATTTAAAGAGGGGGAAAACTTCAGGTCCCATGTAACTAAAATGCTGGATCTTTTCTCTGCCTTAGTGGATAGTGGCCAGGAACTGGATGAGAATGGGAAAATAACTGTCCTGTTTTCAACATGGCCAGAAGATTATTCCCATGTTGTCACTTTTCCGGAGTTGAAAGATGGTTTAACATTTGAGAGAGCTGTGTCAGAACTTCATCTAGAATCAGAGAGAAGGGCTGCTTTGCATAAGTCTGTTGATGCTTTGCTGGAGAATTTTGTGCATAAAGTTTCTTTGATAGGGGAGAGACCACTGCAGGGTTCCTGCCACAGACTAAAGAACAATAGAGTTGGCAACTTGGGGAACCCGGCCTCATTAAGAGAGCCCTTTGTTGCCAAGGGAACCCAAAGGAAACCAAAAAAAGCTCCAGCTTCAGAGGGAGCCAACACTGAAGTAGAGAGCCAGATCATGTATCCTGATGTGACCAACATGAAGGAAGAAGAGACTGCTGATCCTGAGACAACCTTGACTGATGAAGCAGTGCAGGATGCTCTCCCAGGTATGCCTGATCAACAGAGAGAGAACAGAGAGACCACTGACCTTGAGGTGAGACAATCAAAGCACTCAGACAAAGGTATTCCAGCCCCAAGACTGTCCTACCTCACAGAAGTGGTGGAAATACCAGAGCCTTCATCATGGGAACAAATATCCCACCTGCCATCTCAAGAGGCACAGAAGTGGAAACAAGCTGCACAAGAGGAACGTAAAGCTCTACACAAGCTCAACACATGGACACTTACAGAACTACCTCAAGGGAGGAAAGCTGTAGGCTTTAAGTGGGTCTTCAAGCTGAAACATGATGGTAGAGGTAAAATTCAACACTATAAAGCCAGACTTGTAGCTAAGGGATACTCATAGACAGGGGTCATTTGGCGCCAGAGCGGGCCAGAGCGCTGCTCCGGCAGCCCAGGAATGGGGAAAATGGCAGCGGTAGCAAGCCCCGCTCCCTTCTCTCTGGTGTCACCCATTGTCTTCTATGGCCCCTTCTCTCTTTGCTGCTGCAAGCTCCGCCTTGGCCTCCTGCGCTGCTCACAGCTGCTTCCTCCTCCTCCTCTGGGGTGGTGAATGAGGCTGTGGCGGCGGCAGCTCCCTGGTGGTACTTCCAGTGCCCTGCTGGCTGGCTGTGGCTGCCTCTGTGCAGCAGGCCCTGTGCACTGGCCAGGGAGGTGGAGGCATCAAGCCCTGGGCAGGGGACTGGACTCGGCTGGCCCTGCCCCACTGGCTCAGGGGGGCAGAGCAGAGCTGAGAGAGCTTGGTGCTTTTCTCCTGGCTCAACCTATAGCATCACCCTGTGATGGGCTTCTTTCAAAGCCATGTGCCAAGCTGACTTTTTGTCCCTCCCAAGACCTTCGACCCTTCCCCCCTTGCTAACTGCTCTGGAAAAAGAGTGAACTGGTTTCTGGGGTAGAGATGCCAGCTGGGAGTTGCAGCATTGAGTTCTTGTCTCCTTCAAGCATGAATCATCTGGATCATCTACAGAGCCCTGTGTGTGTGCCACAAAGCAACAGCTGCCTGGCTTCATAGAGAAAGGCAAAGAAGAACTTGTATGTAAGTTTAAAAAAAGTTTATATGAACTAAAACAGGCTTCCAGAGCCTGGAACTCAAAGCTAAATGACATGCTACTGCAGGCAGACTTCAAGAGAAGTGCATCTGATCCTTACCTGTACATGAAGTGCAAAAATGGCAAATGAACTTACATTCTGACTTAGATTGATGCCTTGCTGATAGCATATGAAGATTCAGAGGACAGCAAGGAGATTATAGATCACTTCAACCAGCAAGCTGAAGTTAAGCAACTGGGCAACCTCACACATTGTCGTGGCATGCAGGTTCAAATGGAACCAGCTTTCTCATCAACCAAGAGTAAAAGATCATAGATCTGATCAACTCCCAGAAAATGGAGGAAGCCAATTCTGCACCAAATTACATCAAACAATAAGACAACACAGAAGAACTATCTACCAACAACAGGCATTATGAAATTTCAGGTAAGCTTCTTTACATCAGCACATTATCCAGACCAGACATAAGCACGAAGTCCCAATCAATCACTCAGCAACGATTCTTCATGAAGTTTAGTATATTAAGGTTTGCAGTAGACACCATGAGGTCTCATGTCAGGAATGGTGGGTTCAGACAAAGCAAGAAAAGAAATACCCCCTTCGAACAGGACCCCCTGATACACTGAGGCCAATAAGCAGGCACCTGGGTGCAGGAAGGCAAGTTCAGGTTATTGAGGTTTACAGTAGACACCATGAGCTCTCATGTCAGGAATGGCGGGTTCAGACGCAGCAAGAAAAGAAATACCCCCTTCGAACAGGACCCCCTGATACAGTGAGGCCAATAAGCAGGTACCTGGGTGTGCGGGCAAAACAGCGGTTTCACATTCCCAGGAAAGATGAGCGGGAAGGCAAGAGCAGGCAGAGCAGAGCTTCAAGGCCACTGGCCAATAAGCCGGAGAAGCAGAGAGAGAGAGCAAGTGGCAAAGCATCCCCCACATTCCAATTCATGGCAGCTAGCTGACAGGCAGTGGGCTTACTACATAGACAGTCTGAGAAACCAATTAGCAAAGACTGGAATGCAGTCAAGAGACTTATGAGAAACCTAAAAGGTACCACAGAATTTAAGCTTAAACTACCAGCCAATGATAGCCCTAAGCTAGTGGCATATGTAGATGCTGACTGGAGTGGAAGTGTGACAGATAGAAAATCCACCAGTGGCAGCATACTTTTCTGTGAAGGAGGTCAAATATGAAACAAGACATGGTTGCAGCATCCACCACTGAAGCAGAATACATTTCAGCTGCACAAAATTGTCAGGATTTATGATGACTACGCCAGCTACTAACAAATATGGGCACCCATACTAATGCATGGAAACAACCAAATATGCATTAATCTATCCAACAAAATGTGAACATGCAAACCAAGATGTGAGATGCCACCTAATGAGAGATCTGCAATAAAGAAGGAATCATCGAGTTAACCTACTATCTAACAAAAAGTAATGATTGCAGACACCCTAACTAAACTGCTTCTAAGAGACCATTTTGAAGATCTAAGAAAGAAGATGTATCTTGTGAGCTGAGTCATGAGACATTGAGAGGGGGTGTTGGAACAGAAGGCCCTGATGCTGTCTCTTAGCCAGGGAAGGTCTTTCCCGAGAGAGAAACAATCCCAAAATGACCTCTGAACATCCACAAGCAGTACCCTTATAAAGCCAGGCTTGGCTTAAACAGTGGCTTTTGCTTGGAGGCGAGGAGAACCACATCTTGGCTCGGAAAACTCAGGCCAAGTGAAGGTTCTCCAGGCTGGCTGCACTGCCAAGCATCCTCCATGCAAGCAACCCCACCCCCACTTTTCTCTCCTGTCAGCTCAGTCCAAAAGGACTAGAATGGGCAAGTCTCTGCTCTCACCTCAGGCATCTTCTACTGACCAAATGGCTAGTCTTTTGTCTGTCAAATGTACAAGCAGGCAGGGACAAAGAGCCTCTGGTCTGAGCTATTGTCATGAATGAAGTATGTAGCATATTTACAGCCCCATCTTCTGGTTCACTTGTATGTCAGGAAATACCTTTGGAATAATCCTCTCATTCCTGTCTCCATATATTTGTCTAAATATCTGCATTCTTACACCTACACCAGACCTAAGAAGGTAAACATTAACTCTCCATGTCTATTGAATGGTCTCCCATTCAGGTTCATCCTGCTGCACATTAGGAAACCTCACCTCTTTTGTCTGGCATCAGGGAAACACCAGACCACCCTGTTGTTCCACAATGGACACTTCAGCCCAATCACCCTGCACCTGGCTAATCCCATCATAGCTACTGTTAATCCAGACTCTACCCCTCTGAGACCTCATTGGTAAATCCTAGGCTGTGCCCCTCCTGAAAACTGCACCCCCTGGGACACATGATTGGTTTAGGTAATCTTTTGTCTTCACCTGGGGCAAGCCCCTCAAGACCTACCATTGGTCAGCATTGCTCCCTAAAGTTTATATCCCTCCATATACATGGCCCCAGAGGGTGTGCCTCTGCTCTGATGCCAACTGGCAGTCCACCCCCAAACTTCTGTTTGGGCTACAGTTTCTTCTTCATGGCCCTCTGCATGTCTGGATGGGTTGTATTACCCCATAACTGACCCCTCTATTTGCTAGCATCACCTCTGCTTTCTCAGGTCTGCTTAGTGTGCTTGTTAAGCTTAGTGTGCTTGTAGTTAGGGAAATTCTTCAATGACACCTATTTAATTTACTTTTCAAATCTGGAATCTTTCTACTGCACTGGACCTTGGTGTAAACTGGTGTGCAGTCCCTTGTACCCCTCTGGTCTCTCCTGCTGCATAGCTAATTTCCCCAAACAAAGAGGTAGGCCAATGGCAGTAACACCTTCTGTTCCCACTTTTCCACTCCTCTCCCACATGCACAAAGAAGGAGCATGTTGCTCTTCTCTCTTTGAACCATGGATGCAACCCCCACCTGCATCCATCCAGGTAGTTAGAATAGTTAGATTCTATTTCTGTCTCTCATCTTTACTATCTAGAATGAAGTTCACTAAATAAAGAGCTCTTATTAGTTAGAAATTGACAAGTGGCTCTGTATAACTCTGTAACTTGCCGGCACAGGTAGGATGTCAGAGTCCTCAGTTGGTCAGCCAAAACACCAGGCCTTATTCATTCAAACAAAGATAGTGTTTTATTAAGCTGCAATACTAGGTCACTAGAACAGGAGCATTGTTAAGAATACCTTGGGTACATGAAGCACAGGGATATATCCCAAGGGGGGGAAGGGCCCCCACCTTTCTACCAATAGAGGACAAGCACGCGCACGGGAACACCAGAAAACCACTAAATTATACTACACCCGCCACCCCACATTTCCCAGGCCTAGCTGTTGTCTTAAGAAAGCAGAAAGAGACAAACAGCCTGGCACTCAAGGCCATCTCTGGCCTGGAAGGTGAGATATAGCCCAGTCGCCCAGGCAACGTCGGCACCTCCCCACATTCCACCACAACAGCACAGAGACATCAATTATCACACTACAGTTCCATCCGGCCCCCTCCTCCAACCTTATGGCAGGGATACCTGACATAGGAACAAAAATAAGCTCTGCTGCGTTTAACATTAGATGCGCTCTGCCACAGTAGATTACAGATTACTGGCTTACTATACCAGTGAACATAATAGCCTTCACTGAGATCCCTCCCCTGCAAATCCCACCCTCCTCAGGTTCACCCCAAATCTTTAGGAACTTCCCGACCCAGAGCTGGCAATCCTAAGGGGGCGAATGAAGAAGTAGTGGGCTGGAGTCTGGCAGAGACCAAGAGACACTCAGGCAGGCACTGCTTGGGATTGTGTGCAGCACCCTCACCTGTAAAATGCTTCTCTCATGGGATTGGACTGGGGATGGTGGATCTGCTGCTCTATAAGAGTCCCTCTTGGGACCTGTCTCTGCACTAGGGAGGAGGAGGGTGCTCCTTACATTCACAGACCTGCTCTTCATTACATAGAGCCTTTGTGCAGAGAGTAGGGAGTTACCTTTCTAACACTTTTTTTAAAAAAAACAACAGTCTGAATTGGGGTTTCATTTATTTTATGCTACATTCCTGTGGACTGGACTCGCCCACCTCCTCCTTTCCTCTATGAAATTGTCTTAATAATGGAGATTAACAACTCCTTTAAAAGGACAGTTTAATTGGTTCCAAATTCCCCAGCTGGCTGTCTCAGCAATTCTCTCCAGCACAGACATAGGTCAAATCTGCATTTGCATTTTTAAATCAGTTGCCTGCTGCTGTGACACCGTCTTTCTCTATGCTTGTTTGACGAGTTGTTTGGAGAAGATTCTTTCAAAGCAGTGCGGAGGTGCAATGACAGTGGAGCCGCTCCGAAAGGATGATAAACATATGTGGAAATGCAAAAGTATGCTAGCACTGTTGAGGTATGAAAATGACACCAAATGTGGACAGCTTTTTTTGAAGATGGAGTCAACTAAAAGGCGGGGACACTGGTGGGAAAGACAAATGCAGATTTGGCCATGGATAGAGAGACCAAGACTGAGATTAGTTGAGCACAGCCTGTGTGAAGAGTGGCTGCTCAGGGGGGCAAGGGGTTCTTTGCTGGTCATGATGTCTGTGGGCTCAGTGCCATAGGGCTCTGGAGGGACCCCCGTCTGCTGTAACTGCTGATGCCAGGTGGTCAGACCTCGCCCTCTCCTTGCCGTGAATGGGGTAGGGAATCTGAGGGAGCAATGCTATTCTACAAACATTGTTGTCAGAAAATAAAACAATAGAGCACAGTTTTTTTTGACTAGAGGGTCAGAAATCTCATTGCATCCTAGTGACTAATTCCGCTGAGGCTAGAGGATGTTCTGTTGTGTGGGAGGTTTACAGCACAATCTCACACACAGTTAGACACCCTTAAGCCCGTTGATCAGACAGGGCCCAGGAAATGCCTGTGGACAGGAGCAGGCTATTTCCAGGCAGTACAAGGGGAGGGAGGGAGACCAGGAAGTTGGCAGGAGCCTTGCTGAGTCTGTGTTTCAATTGTTGTGTTCTTAATAACTTGGTTTGCTTTTTGTTTTAATAAATAAATGAGTTAATAACTGAAATCTAAGTGTGCACGCAAGCCATGTTACACAGCACTTTAAAATATCATTTTATTGCCATTCTGCTCTGCACCTGGGCGGCAAAAAAACACAGCCTGCTTGACAAGGCACAACAGACATGCCATTTTTTGGTCGGAGTCCTCTGTAGAGGCCAGGTCTCCCACTTTTGCTTTGTATCATCCAGCTGGGTGGAGGGGGGGGTGCTGGGGAAATGGGGAGGGGGCAGTTGGCATCTGACTGATACCCCGGAACTGACATCATTGTGTTGAGCGAGTCTAGAGCATTTGCCATACCCATAAAGTTTGGGGTGAATGCTAGATCACCCCCATCCTCAATTCTCCACTTGGAAGAATTTAGGAGAGGACTTTATGTCACCAAGGATACATGTTTCCTCACTGTTTCCTCTTTCCTGGCAACAGGATTCTATGTATGTTTACTTGGAAGTAAACTTCACTGAGCTTAGTCGTACTTGCACCCAGATAAGCATACAGAAGATTGCAGCCTGTGGCTTCTGTCCGTGGAACTCAGTCTTGTCTCTTTCTTTTCTTTTCTTTTCTTTTCTTTTCTTTTCTTTTCTTTTCTTTTCTTTTCTTTTCTTTTCCATATCATGACCCTTTCTCATGCTGCAAATGTCAAGTTTCGAGGCTCTGCCTACCCAAGACCCTGCAACTGGCCAGTGTCTTCAACTGGTGACTTCAGCTTTGTCTGCCCTTTGGTTGCTGGTGTGAATGCAGATGCCCTTTTCTTCTTTCGTCCCTCCACTTACTCTCTCACTGTCTCATACAGTGTTAAGCAGGGAATGAATGCCTGCTTTTCCTCCCTCTTGCTAAATCGTGATGCTTCGTCATGAACCTTGGAAGCAACACAGACAAAGCGAATTTATGGGAAGCAGCCGAACCATTTTCTGGCTTGACTTGCCCTGCCTCCCTCCCACACCCTTTCACCATTTTCTGCATCTGTGTTGCTCAGGTGGTCACTCAATTTCCAGATTTTCCTATCAGTACTTCACCTGTCATATATATTGATGCTTCCTGTTTCTCACCGGTTCATACAAGCTGTTGGTGTGGGCTCAGACTGGGCTCAATAGTAGCAATTGTCCACCAGCTGCATCCATCAATGTGCTGGTAGACTATAATCTATAAACTGAACAACATTGATTTATTCTGAACATGTTGGGACTTGGGGGTTGGCATGCTGTGCAACAATGACCTGTACAAATTGTGCAGAATTTTTTAATGTGGATTGTGGAATTTCTTAGGTTTTACAGATGGAGAACTGAGCCTGAGCTACTTGTTATTTGTCAACTGTTTATGTAAAACCTCAGTTTGGATACGGTTTCCTGGATAAGGGAGCAGTATCTAAAGCTAATTCCTATTCCCACATTGCCAGGTTGAACTAGGCCAGAGGTGTTGAACTCATTTGTCCATACAACATAATGCCAGATACCAGAGATATAAACAGTATAAAGGACAGCAGCTGGTAAGCTCCAAGTTGGTGGGTCCTCACGGCAAGGCCCCAGGTGCAAAGGAAAACCCACATGGGCAGACTGGAGAGCCAGCAGTGCAGCACTGCACAGATGCTCCCATGCTGCTTAACTGCTGCAGATGAGGTTGTTCCGCCATGCTGAAGCTACAGTCGGAGTGACTCTGCCCACTCCTCTGGGCAGACTCCTGTTCCCTCCCTTGCACTACTTGCTTGCAGGCCACATATGAGAGCCCTGGATGGGCTGGTTCTGGCACCCAGGCCTTAAGCTTGACACCTCTGAACTAGGTACAGTTGCCAGGTCCAGGCTGGAAAATGCCTGGGGACTTTGGGGGTGAAGCCAGGAGAGGGCAGGATTTGGGGAGGGGCCTCAACATGGAGTCCACCCTTCAAAGCAGCCATTTTCTCCAGGGGAGATCCCCAGGCCTCACCTGGAGGCTGGCAACCCTAGAACTAGGCTCACCATGGGCTTTTCTGCACCCTTGACTTTCTCCTTTTTTTCTTGGCAGTAAATCCACAAGCATTGGAATTGATTTGGGCATGGTTCCTCCACACATCTGCCCTCCCTGTGGGGTCAGTTCATTTTCTTCCACTTGTGCCTTAAATAATCAGGATTTCCAAGGGAGGGTACTGCCGTCATTGGTGTCGTCTTTGGAGACATCACAGCACAAAACCCTTTTAAAATTTTTGCACATGCTACATGCTTATATCAATACATTGATATTGTAGCTGCATTTTAAAAAAGCAATGATATATCAATATATCAATACTAGGAATAAGGCCCGCTGTGGAAATAGATACAACGGGCTCTAGAAAGAGGCTCTGGGAGAGTGCCCTGGCTTTGGGCACACAGTGTGAATTTGCTGTGGTGACCTCAGCAGAGTATAATGACAGAGACCACCATTTTCTCCAGAGGAACTGATCTCTGCTACCTGAAGAGCAGTTGTAGTTTTGAGTGATCTCCAGCCCTCACATGGAGATTGGCAACAATTGTTACCCAGGAGGAAATGGATGGTTTGGAGGGTGGAGTCTATGGCATTCTATCTGCCTGAGGTCCAATCGCTCCTCAAACCCCACCCTCTCCAGGTTTCACCCCTCAAATCCCCAGGAATTTGCCAACCTGGAGTTGGCAACCCCATCTCCTTCCCAGCTAACCATCAATCTACTGTTATCTGCCCCTCTGACTTCAGCTGACTTCTGCCCTCTCTCCTGCAGAGCAGTTGTAATTCTGAGTGGCATTGTACCTGTCTGAGGTCCCACCCCTCCTGAAACCTCACCCTCTTCAGGCTCCATCCCTCAAATCTCCAGGGATTTCCCATCTGGAGTTGGCAACCCTATCAGGACTGGCCCCAATGAGTTTTCTCTCAAAGGCCAAAACAGGTGACAGGACCAAGCTTGGTTGCCTACCAACAGGCACTGAGGGGAAAGTAGGGTTGCCAGCTCTAAGTAGGGAAATACCTGGAGATTTTGGGAGTGGAACCTGTGGAGGGCAGCATTGGGGGGGGGAGGACTCAGCAGGGTATAATGCCATAGGGTCTACCCTCCAAAGCAGCCATTTTCTCCAGGGGAACTGATCTCGGTCATCTGGAGATCAATTGTAACAGCAGGAGATCTCCAGGTCCCACCGGGAGATTGGCAACCCTAGGGGAAGGACAGCTGCACAGCAGGGGGTTGAAGAGAATGGTTTGATGGCCACTGGGCCAAGATTGGCAACAATAGTTCCCCAGGAGAAAATGGCTGGTTTGGAGGGTGGAGTCTATGGCACTGTACCTGTCTGAGGTCCCACCCCTCCTCAAACCTCACCCTCTCTGGGCTCCACCCCTCAAATCTCCAGGAATTTCCATACCTATAGTTGGCAACTTTATCTCATTCCCTCTCAGCAGCCTTTTCCTAGGCAAAATTCTGTCTTTCTCATTAGCAGGGAGCAAAGCAGTTTACTTCATTCTTTTCAACTTTGTGATCTGTACAGGAACCCTGTAAGGCAGGTTAGGCAGAAAGTCTCCGGCTGGTCCGAAATCACCCAGGCAGTTTCCATAGGGATGCTCCTGCTGAACAGGAGCAAGCAGCCAGGCCTGGGATTGCCATTGCCAACAAAGACAAATTGATGCAAAGGAAGATGGAAAAGTCTCCATATCTCTATTTTGCTTTCAATTGGTTTTGATGCCAGCAGAGTGAGAAAATGCCAGAGGCTCTGGGTGGATGCCCCATGGTACATGCACCAAACAATTCCTAAAGATTTTCCACTGTGTTGATAAATCATTTTCTACATTCACAGCGTCGCCTGCCAGAATTAGTACCAGAGCTTTTTTTGCCTTATGGTGTGACCTGTCTTTTTTGTGGTGTGGCATGGTTGTGTTATTGGGTTTGTTTCTTTTGAAGGGGAAGTGTTGTGAGTGAGGACATATTTCACCTTAGAATACAACAGGTTGCATAAACAACTGACAATTCCAATTGTCTTGCGGGGGGGGGAGTTTGAGGTGCTAAATAGGGTGAAGTCCAATCAGCTTCCATATGCAAATGAGCTTGAAATGCTGGCCCAATCAGAGAAGAGTGGCCTAGGCTGCAGTGGGTGGGAGAGAACTCAGGCAATGCAGCTAGTGGATAGGGACAGATTCTGAGTGACATACCAGGGAGCGAACTGATTTTTCCAAGCATAGAATCTTGCCAGACCACTACCCTTTTATATAATAGAACAGGATACTGTTATAATTATAGGTTAAGTGAGCTCTCTGAATTCCTATCTTTCATTTTTTTTAAAAAAACAAACCTAATTCTCTAGCCTCTTCCATTGTGGAGACATGCCTTTTTCCTTATAGGGAAGGGTATAGAAACTTAAAAAAAAATGAAAGCTGGTAATTCAGAGAAACTGCTTAATCTATTGTTACAATGGTTATATTGATATATTCGTATTTTAGTGCCTTAATAACAAGCTAAAATTGAAACTAGCTCTCTGTAGGGAGCTGAGGAGAGGAAGTGGTTCAACAATGGCTGTCTAGTAATTGATAAGTGGGCTGGAAGTAGGTAGGGGGTGGGCACAGCAAAGAAAACCAACAGAAACATTATGCATGAGGAAAAAGCTGAGTCAAAATTGGCCTGTAGGAAAAGATCAGGTAAAGGTGGTCATAAAAGAACTGGAACCCTCACCCCACCCTGTGTGTGTGTGTAAACAAGAAACCTGAGTTACATCCGGGCCTTTCAGAACTTGATGCGGTTCCACAGGGCCTGTAAGGCAGGGATCTGAGGTGGCAGGGGCCCAAATTATGTTGGCCTCTCCCTGCTCTGGCTCTTTTCATTTTGCACTGTCTCATCCGTCCAGCCCCCTCAGCTGTAGTTACACTTACCTGTACATGCAGGGAGCCCTGGGAGCAGAGGAATTTTGGTGCCCTCAATAATGGCTTATGAGTATAAACTGATATTGATTTTAAACTGTTACTAGGTTTTTAATTGGCATTTTGTATGTTGATGTAACCCACCTTGAGCCTGCTTGCAGGGTAGGGAGGGGTAGAAGTCCAGTAAAAATAAATAAATAAACCTGCAGCAAAAATTAAAGGCATAAAAATGCATGCAGGAATCAGGGGATAAACCGAAGCAGTGTAGAGCCAGAACAGATGGGGGGAAAAAACATGCAGAAAAACTCTCAGTTTATCGGGCACACTTTGTCCACTCCAGGTTCATCGTCTCTCTTGCTCCTGACCAGTCTCTCTCTGCAGTGTCGTCTTCACCTCCTTCCCCAGAATCACTGCTCTGTCATCTTAGTCATCGCACTTTCTGGGAAAAGAAATTGTTCTTCACGGACCTTCCCATTCCTGGTTTTTTTGTGTTCCCTGGACTTTTCCATTCCTCATTTAATTTCCTCCTCCTTTGTGAGGTCTGATGAGCCTCCTTGACGCCCCCCTGGGTCCCCCTCAGGGTTATCCAAGAATCTCAAACTTGTGGGAAGCCATCAAAGCAATTCATCCTCCCGTTTTGAAGAAAGCCTGAGAATAATCCTGCTTTGAAGGAGACCATTTGTCTAACCTAGTCAGCAGTTCTGCGTTCCAAGATAAAAGTTGTCAGCTGTCCAGAAGATTAGTAGTCAAATATTTGATGGGGCCTCTGGCAGATTTTTGAAAGATGGAGAATGCAGATTAAGAATACTGTCAGGAAATCAGTATGTTGGTAGCCATGCTGGTCCTACACAAATATTGGGGGAAGTTGTTTGAGCTCTTGTGGAGTAAGGTGTGCTTTAGAACAAAGGGGCAAAGAAGCTTGAGAAGGGACTATGAATCAATAGTCTGCAGATGCCCCTAATAATGGACCTGTTCTGTTATTCACAGAGTGAAGATGTCCACTCTGCCCCTTCCTCAGTGTATAGTTGCAGCAGGTTGTCATGACTTTCTGGGCCTTTCTTTAGTGTCATAGTTGGATGGATGGAAGGTTAAAACAAGCCTATATAAATGTATCATTTGAGCAGTCTGTACTAATTCTTCAGTTAAGTGGAAGTTTAAAATGGCATCTTCATTGTGTGAGCTGTGGGTGGGTGAATGTATGCCATATCCATGAAACTAAAAAAGAGGAAAAATTGCTCCAAATGTTCCTACATAACCCAGCTGTCTCATCACAGAGATGTAACTTTATTTTATTTTATTTTATTTTTGGAAAAAAACTCTCCTAAAAAGGAGAGGATTTTATTCTTTTTATATAGAGAAAAAAAGGAGGGTATATAGTTGGACAAAGAAAAGTTGAGAGTGAGTTTACTGTTAAATTTGTTAATGTTAATTAATATAAAAGTCGCTTTGGCAGTCACCATGGTTAGAGAGTCTCTTTTAGTCAACTAAAAAGTCCAAAATCAATCTGTTAATCAGGTTAGTAATGTCCTCTGGGGTTAGTCATTAATCATCTCCTTTCCTCCGCATCCACGAACTATTACTTCTTGGGATGTCTTCCCTTAGTGTCCCTCAAGTTGTTTAGCACCTCAAACTTTTTCTCTTCAACGTCTCCCGCTCCGGCTCCTTCCTCCTCCGAGTTGCTGTCTTTTTCGCTACTCAAATCTTGCCACGTTGCGAATGCTGCATCTTCCTCCTTGCTGGCGTGTCTCCTCAGGAATTCTTGTGCTTTGAAGATGGAGTCAATTCTCTCTTTTTTGTCCTTAAACTTAAAGTCCAGTCCTTCAGGAAATCTCCATCTGTAAGTGACCTGATGATTTTGTAGAAAAGTGGTCAAATTTTTATAAGCCTTCCTTTTCATTCGAATTTCATATGGGACATCTTTCAGTATTCTTATAGTCTGTTCCTCAATCTTCAAGGGCATCGCTGAAACTGCTCTCAATATTTGATCTCTCGTATGCTGTTTAGTGAACTTGACAACCACTTCAGCTGGCAGATTATTTTTCTTTGTATAAGTGGAGTAGGCCCTATAGACCACATCCATCTCTTCTTGTAATTCACGCTTTTCTCTGCCAGTTACTGGTGCCAAGGCCTTCGCTAGTAACAATCTGAGATCTTCTTTCTCCTCTTCTTTAATGCCCTGAAAACGGAGTATCAGACTTGATTTTTCCATTTGCAATTGCAAAATTCTTTTTTCTTGCTCATCCTGATGTTTTTCCAACTTGTTGACCCTTTTCTTTACTTTCTTAGTATCTTCCGTTGAGACCAGACATTTCTGTGCTATTTCCTCCATCTTCTTTGACGTTTCATTCATTTGCTTTTGCTGGCTGTTGAGAACACCTTGCATGCTGCTTAATGTTTCATTGATTTTCTGCATTTGCTCCAGCAGAGGGTGCAGTAACTCGCTTTTCGATTGACTGACAGCAGACTCTTGAGGGGGATTCCCCGGACCGGAAGTCCCACCTCCCTTCTTTTCCGGTTTGATCGGGGCTTTTTTCATTGCCGACATTACTTTTGTTTACTTTTCCCAAAGTTCGTGCCGCGTCCCTCCGGAGATACGCTAACACTTTGCTTCGAAAACCCCAGAGGTACTTCACCAGCCCTCTCCGCTCTTTCACCTCCCCTTTCCTTTTGTAAGTCCCGTTCCTTAGTGGGGGGAAACTCCCCTCCTCCCGCTTGTTCTCGTAAGGGGGGTTTTTAGGTTTTCGCTTTAATTTAGACCTCCAACTCACGGTTCAGTGCCGATTCATCTTTTTATGTTGATTCCTCTTGCTTTTCCTCACTCCTGGAAGTCGGCGGCGTTGCTAAGCCCCATTCGGGGCGCACTACGCAGCGGGGCCGATTGGGGCGGGGAGAAAGCCTCAATTTCCCGGCGGTGTGCCGGCAAAGAGGCTACTCCCCAAAGCGCCCCCGGTTCGGAGCCTTTAACTAAGGCTCACTAGGGTCTATCGCACATGCGAAGACCCCCCCAACCGCGTGTGGGCTAACCACCTTCGGGAGCGCCCCGAAAGGTGGCCGCCATTCGCAACGTCGAAACCGAAACCCACAGAGATGTAACTTTAGAGGCCTCAGGCTGTGTTCTCTTGGTAAAGAAAAAAATACCTCAAAAGACTACTATGCACATGTAAATTAAAAAAGAATGAAAGCTGCTATGCAAATCTCTCAAAGAATACTTAACTTTATACAATTTGGAACCACTGGAAAAACAGGGAGATGATGATGATGATGATGATGATGATGACCCTGGCCATGGGACAATACGGCTTCTGAGAATACCTTTCCCACTGACCGTTGCCACTCAGATTGAATTTCTGTGTTAGTTTTCTTCATATACTCAGGGGTCATTTCCTGCCAGAGTGCCCTGGAGTGGTGCTCTAGCAGGAAGGAGCCCAAGCCCTGCCCCCTGCCAGCCTGGGTTCCCTGCCCAATCTTCTCCAGGTGCCCCACAGCTGCGGGGCACCTGGAGAAGACCAGGCAGGGAACCCAGGCATGACTACCTCCCGGCACTCCGTCTCCAGCCAGCCCCCCATTTCCAGCCAGCATGCGCTCCCTGTCTCCATGGCGGGCTGGCAGGGACAAGGAGCACAGGGAAGCAGATATGTCTGCCTTTCCCCCAAGCCTCTCTGCTTTTAAACTCATTTGCATATGAGTTATGCAAATGAGCTCCTGCACCTCTTTTTCTAGGAAATGACCCCTGCATATACTTATTATTTGTTTCCTTTGGTTTCAATAGGAAATGCCTTGCTTATTGAAATACTGATTTCATCAACCAATTGCAATGAACATTCACAAAAATCTCCAAGGGGGATGCATTTGGTAGAGTGTCTTTGAAAATGTACGGAGTGCCTCTCACTGATGTACCTCTTCCAATAGCCACCTGTGAATTAGGAACAGAATGGGTTGTTCTGGTAAAAATATTTATTTGTTAAAATACTTATCCCCCAACTCTCCCTACAGGTCAAGGAGATAACAAACTCAAAACTAAAACATACAGTACAGAATAAAAAAATTGAGATGTTCTTTCTGCCTTAAAAAGCCTGCAACATACATAGGGTTGCCAGCCCCCAGATGGGAAGAAGAAGAAGAAGATGATGATATTGGATTTACACCCCGCCCTTCACTACCCAAAGGAGTCTCAGAGCAGCTTACAAACTCCTCTCCCTTCCCCTCCCCACAACAGACACTCTGTGAGGTAGGTGGGGCCGAGGGAACTTCTGACAGAAAGTGCTCTTTTTCAAGAATAGCTGTGCCAGAGCTTTTGACCAGGGCCGGCCCATGGTGTCTGGGCACCCTAGGCCAGCTTATGGCACCTGCGACCCCCCAGCAATGCCAACCTCCCAGTGGGGCCTTGTGGAATGCTTTTCACATATTGAGAGATGTCAGCACGGCCACCAGAATTGCTTCTGTAAGACATGTAAAGTCTTTAAATATCCACAATGGCCAGTCAATTTATTGTCATGTCCCATTTGCAAAATTCCCCTCCGCAGGGAACACAGCATGAGCAACCTGTGTTGGTGATATCAGCAACTGTTCTCCCCCTGCATGAGGGTGCCCTCCTTTTCCACTTCCTCCTTGTTGGCCTCAGTAAAAGCCGCCTTGAATTTTTCCACTGAGGCCCCCTCCCTCTTTTGCCCAGCTGCACATGAGCACTGCCCCCCAGCTGGGTGGGTGTGAACATAAAGTCAATGACTTCCTCCCTCTGACTGGCATGTTGGCGGAGGCATGAGAGAGCATCAACAAGAAACTTGGACTTCCCTGGAAGGTGCTTGAGTATGAACTGAAACTTAGAAAAGAACTCCACCCAGCGCAACTGCTTGGCTTTGGGGTGTGTGTAACGCCTCCAGATTCTTATTGTCAGTCCAGACCTCAAATGGTACTCTCAGGCCCCCTCTAATCAATGTCTCCAGGTGGTAAGGGCCAGTTTGATGGCAGCAGCTTCTTTATCCCAGACTGCCCAGTTTTTCTTTGTCTCCAAGATTTTTTTTGACACATAGGGAAGGGGGTGCAGTTTCCTGTCCTCCTCTCCTTTGCAGAATCGCTTCCCCCATCACCACATATGAGGCATTCACCGGCACCACAAAAGGTTTATTCTCATCTGGATGACTTAGAATTGGTTCTAAGGTGAACAAAGCTTTTAGCCGGTTAAAAGCCTGTTGGTACTCCGGAGTCCACTGCAATTTGGTACTCCGGAGTCCAGTTTTTTGTGCTCTGGCCCCTTCCCTTTCATTTTCAACAAGTCAGTGAAGAGTAAGGCAACCTGGGCAAAATTTGAGACAAAAGGGCGGTAGAAATTGGTGAACCCCAAGAATGCTTGTAACTGTCTCCTTGTTTGAGGGGGATCCCACCATTACACATCCTTGATTTTATGGGGGTCCATGCCCAGTTCTTTTCTGGAAATCCAGTACCCCAGGAAGTCCAACTCTTCCTTATAGAACTCGTATTTAGAGAGCTTCACAAACAACCAGTTCTGGTAGAGGGATTTCAGCACGTCTCTAACCAACCTCACATGTGAGTCCTTTTCTGTATGTATGTTTGTTGCTTTTTTGTTTGTTTTATATAAAAATATAAAATTGTTTTTTTTAAAAAAGAAAGGAGTATAAATCAAGATATCATCTAGTTAAACCATGAGCCCCTTGTGTCAAACTCAGAGTTTTGTTTGCCATGAATTTGTTCTTGTATGCTTTCCTTTCTATTGGTGGGCACTGAAGGGGGGTATTGGGGTGTGCGTGCGCATGTGTGGATCTGCTTTGCTTTGCTTCAGCACAACATGTTTTCTTAAGCCTCCCAACATCTGGGAAGACCAAAAAATGTCCTTGAGAACTTGTGTGTATCAGCTTGGCAGTAGAGATAACATAACAGTAGACATTTAGGTAGGGATAGAAACGTGGACTGAGAGTTGTAGAATGATTGGAGAAATCTTGGGGGGGGAGAGATTATTCAAACTCTGTAGAACTTCTGGGTTACCGCCAAAACGCTAGTTCTGACACAGGTAGCCATAGCTTAGATCATGCAAAAGCCTCAATAAACATATCACGGTCAAGAGAGTGTTGTAGAGTGTTCATCTGTCCAAGAATCCGACACCTCGAGTAGATACTTGTGCAACACTTCATTGATCAAGTTCATGAACACTCCAGGGGCCCTCGAGAGCCCAAACAGCATGACCAAATACTTTAATTGGTGGTGGTGGGGGGGTATTGAAAGCAGTCTTATGTTCATCCCCCTCTTGGATGCATACCCGAAAGTAAGCATCTCTCAAGTCCAAGTTAATGAAAATTTAGCTGAGTGGCCTCTGCCAATAAGTCTTTTCTTAGGGGGAGGGGATGTGTGTTGGGCATTGGCCTTGGATTCAGGCCCCAATAGTCAGTACACAGTCTTACCCCTTCATAATTTTTCTTGAGAAAGAGTACTGGAGCAGCAAAAGGTGAACCCACTGACCAAATGAACCACCAGGCCAATTCTTATCGATAAACTTCTGCAGCTCCTCTTTTTTGGATGTACTCATGCATATGAATGCATGAGGTGCATTTTCAATGGCACAGTCAGTGTTCCAGTGAGGGGGCAATAAATTCACCTCTTCCTCTTCAAACACCTTGGCCAAGTCTCTATATTCGGGGGGATTTAAAGTAGCTCCTCCTTGGCCAGGCACTTCCCTCCAACACCAGTTGCAGCTCCCCCCCCACTCTGGGATTTCATTTTTGTTCTTTATAGTGGGGTTCCAGAAAACATAAGGCTCCCACACTTCATTGGATGAAAGGATCATACGCTCACAGCCAGGGACTTCCCAACACCATCAGGAATTTAGCTGAGGGGTTCACAACAAAATACCTTAATTCCCAATGGGAGCCCACTCCCACCAGGAGATGGGCTGTGCGATGCACTCAAGGTCCCCCCTTCATAGGCATCCTGTCCATCTGGGAGAAAACTAGGGGCCCCTCCATTGCTCGTAACTTGGCCCCAAATCCCATCATGAGTGCTGGGACTGATAAGTCTCAGGTACACCTTGAATCAATAAGGGTGCACATCCAAATGTAGGTGCCAAGGGAGGGATTAGCTACAGTCATAGTCATGTAAAAGATGGGGGAAGTGGTTCTCACTGATTCTGGTATGGGAGAATTTCAGACCTGCTAGTTAGCGTCTTTCACATCAGGTCCTGGCCTTTTCCCATGGCTGTTGAAGCTCCTCCTCACTGGACGAGATGCCCTCCAACTCCTCTCTCCCAACTGGAGGGCTTTAAGCAGGTTGGGGCAACTCCTAAGTGGCTTGATCCTCTTCTCCAGTCCCTTGTGCCAGTAGAATCACTAAGGCATTACTGCTGGGATGGGCTCCCTGATGGCTTTAAGCACCCTGCACCCATTGCTGCACCTGACAAAAAGCAGCCTGTCAGGTGTAGGGGGAGCATGTTTGAGGCCATTGGGGAGGCTGGGCCAGCAGCATTGCTGCACCTCACAGGTAGCTGGCCATTCCTGATTTCCTCAACTGTTGTTAGCTCTCTGCAGTCTCCTGTAACTGTTTTTACCTCAGAACACTGAGCTCTGCAGCTGACCAGTCAAAGAGTGGGGGGTGCAAGGAGACAGCAGCCTGGCAGCCACATAGGAAGCAATGGGGGGAGCACATTTTACCCCTTTAGACCCCCCTTAGGGGTCGAATTTCAAAAAATCCCTTCTTAATGAGCATCTACATCATGGTAGGAGTGCTCTCCTCGAATTTTGTAATTATAGGTCTAGAGGTTTGACCTGGGCATTGGTTTTACAGTGAGGGGACTTTCTTTTATAGAGAGAGAGAGATAAAGATGTTTCAAGCTAACACGATCTGTGTCAGAACTGACCCTCTTGGTGCCAGTTCCGGTATTATACATAGTTCAAATAGCCTCCCCCCCCCCGTGGCCAGTCCAATCACACCAATATATCCAGCCCACCAAAATCTACTGTGCACCATTAACCCTCCCCCAGCACCTGCAAGATTAGTATCTAGCGCTGTCTGGTGTCCAAGGCCAAGCATGCATTCTTCCCAGAAATGGGAGGCCCCACAGAAACACAGTTACAAGCTAGCACAACTTCCAGCAAAGCAGCTACACACACACACATGGCCCCAGACTTCCCCTCCCAACCAGAAGGAAACTGGATAAGAGGCATACCAAACCCATAAGAGGCATACAGAACCATGGCAAATTAGGCCAGAGTTTGACATTATACCTCAGGGAGTCCATTCACTAAGATTGGAGCCACAATGGAAAAACCCAGGCATCAGTTGATGCCAGATGGGTTACTTTAAATGACTCTTGGGCTCTATGCCAACCACCTTTTCAAGCTTCGATTCTGGGTTCTTAAGCACTCCCAAGTTCTCAAGCTGCTCTGCAAATGTGTTCTCCACTGCATCTACTATGTTAAATGTATTAAGGCCCTAAATAGTTGGGTCACCTAGTTTTTCAAAGGTGCTCCTACCATTCCCAGTAATTCCCCAGAAGGTCCTGGTACCTCTTAAGTAAACAAGGACTGCCAACATTCTGCCCTCTACCCAACTGCTTTGCAGAAAATCTCTGGGGAGCATGCTCCATGTCTTCGGCAAAGACAACTGGACTGAGCATTGCCATTAAGAGGAAGTCTTGACATGTCACGATGGGAGGATCATCATCTGCCTCCCCTTCCACATATGGGTGACAACATGGCAGGAGCTCAAAGCAGACATATCTGCAAGTCAAGTCCACAGAGTGTGTCAGCTCTGAAGCAGCAGTCCAGGCAAAATGCTCAGAGAGCTACCAAACTGAGACCAGAACCTGTAGGGATGGGAACTCCCTGGAGGCTGACCCTTTTCTGATCCTTCTTTGTTTTTGAGGTGCTTCCCAAGTATTTTTCATACTTCAAGTGCAATTGAACTTTAATTTCACATTTTTAATTTTGGATGACTAATTATACCCAGTTTAGAAAATGTGCAAGCATTTGTCGGTGAATGAATACACACATGTTTGTGCTTTGGTGAGAAATTGCTCCAGGAGGTCCATTGTGGTGCTGCTTGGCAAATATGGTATGTATACTGAAAGCCCTCACATCATGTTTTGTGTTAGCCCAGCCCAATTCCAACTTCGAAGTGTTTGGTCTTTGCCTCTGCACTGGCTGGGGAGCAGTCATGGGTCTGAAATGGTTATCCTTTTCATTTACTTGAAATGAGCTTAAGAAACCACTTTCCAGCTGGAGCCATGTGGAATTTTTGCATTTGAGATACTTAAACCTGACTTTAATTTGAGTTGAAAAGTCTGATATTTCCAATAGTACTAACATGCCCTGGATGTAGAAAAAAAGGAGGGGTGAGGGACAGGAGGGGAAAGAACACCAAAAATGCTCTTACTGTTCACTTCACAGCAGCATTCCAGACGGTCCCTGTTAAATGGCTCTTGGCAGGCGATTGCAGGGCAGACAGTGATGGGGAGCCAAATCAGATCCAGTGAGCTCAGAATCTCTGCAGCAGCAACCAAGCAAGGGTTCTCTGTAAAAAGTCCAAGAGTTCTGATTTCATGTTTGTTTTTGCTTTTTTTTAACCATCTCCACAAGAGGAACACAGTTCTCTCTGCTACCTCCCAGAGCTAATGGGAGCTGGAGGTGGTGGTGGTGCTGAAAGCAGCTCCCTTATGGTGACCTTTGATTCAGAATGAAATAGATCTTGCAAACGGCCTCCAGGGTTGGCATTTGTGCACAGGGGTTAGTGCCATTTGTTAAAAAATCAGCATCTACCTTCAAAACTCACCTGTCTCAGGATCTGAGGAACACAGGACTGACATTTCCATGCATGCTTTGCAAATGAGCATTTTAGTGGCTTCTAGATGTGTCCTTTTCTCCTCTCTGTCTGTAAGGGAGGAACCTTGGTTGAGGGCCACCATCTCAGAGAATTTCCTCCCAGTTGGATGAGAAGAGAAAACTTAGGCCCACAGATCTTGGGCCTTTTCTTGTCCCTTGATGAGGCATGCTTTTCTCTATTTGCCTGACGTTTGGGATGCAGGATTCCTCAGGTGAGGGAAACAGGTAAGGGCAATTTACCTCAAGCATTGCATGAGCTGCACCTTCATCTGGTTGGAGCTTGTAGTTCCTTCTGTTCCTCTGTTCCATACGACTCATTTGTCTCACCTTACAATAATCTTAAAGTTCTTTTTCTGCATCAAAATCACAGGAGGTCATAACCTGCCTGGATACTGCCTTGGTCAGGCTGCACCTGGAGCACTGTCTGCAGTTCTGGAGATCTCACTTCAAAAAGGATGTGGACAAAACTGAGAGGGTGCAAAAGAGAGCGACGAGGATGATCAGGGGTTTGGAGACTGAGCCCTACAAGGAAAGGCTAAGGGCCTTGGGAATGTTCAGTTTGGAGAAGAGGAAATTGAGGGGGACATGACTGCTCTCTTTAAATATTTGAAAGGCTGTCATTTGGAGGAGGGCAAGGAGCTGTTCCAGTTGGCAGCAGAGGAGAGAACCCGAAGAAACAGGTTTAAATTACATGCAGAAAGGTATCAGCTGGATATTAGGAAAAACTTTTTCAGGGTCGGAGTGGTTCAAAGGTGGAATCAGCTGCCTGGGGAGGTGGTGAGCTCCCCTTCACTGACAGCTTTCCAGAATAGGCTGGGCGGATATTTGTCAGAGATGCTTTAGGCTGGTCCTGCATTAGGTGGGGGGTTGGACTAGATAGTCTGTCTGGCCCCTTCCAACTCTATGATTCTATGATTGTTTACCAGTGTGCGAGACTGCATGTTGTCTATTTTCATGCCACCCTTCCTTCTGTGATCTCAGGATGTTGTACAGTAGAAGACATAGTCAGGATACAGGATGATCCTGAGAGGCTGGAAAACTGGGCTAAAACAAAATGAATTTCAATGGGGATAAATGTCAAGTTCTGCATTTAGGTAGGAAAAATTAAATGCATCATTACAGGATGGGGAGACTTGTCTTGGCAGTAGTATGTGCGAGAAGGATCTAGAGGGTCTTAGTGGAACACTGAACATGAGTCAGCAGTGTGATGCGGTAGCTAAACAGTCAAATGTGATTTTGGGCTGTATCAACAGAAGTATAGTGTCCAAATCACCCAAAGTGATGGTATCGCTTTACTCTGCTCTGGTTAGACCTCACCTAGATTATTCTCTTCAGTTTTGGGCACCACAATTTAAGAAAGATATAAAGCTGAAATATGTCCAGAGGAGGGCAACGAAGATAGTGAGGGGCCTGGAGACCGTCCTATGAGGAAAGGTTGAAGGAGCTGGGTATGTTTAGCCTGGAGACAACTGAGAAGTGATATGATAGCCATCTTCAAGTACTTGAAGGGCTGTCATACAGAGGATGGTGTGGAGTTGTTTTCTGTTTCCTCAAAAGCTCAGACAAGAATCAACAGGTTGAAATTAAATCAGAAGAGTTTTCGACTAATCATTAGGAAGAACTTCCTGACAGTTCCTGAGTGGAACAGGATTCCTTAGGAGGTGGTGGGCTCTCTTTTTTTGGAGGTTTTCAAACAGAAGCTAGATGGCCATCTGACAGCAATACTGATTCTGTGAACTTAAGCAGATCACGAGAAGGAAGGCAGGAAGGGTTGCCTCAATGCTTAGTTCCCGTGGCCCTTTCTGACACGCCCAGGGAAATGCTGATCTCCACTTTGGGGTCAGGAAACAATTTTTCTCCAGGCTGGTTTGGCTGGAAATCCTGGAGGTTTTTTTTTGTTTTGTCATTTTCTGGGCATGAAGCAGGGATCACTAGGGCTGTGGAGGGGGAGGTATTTGTGAATTCCCTGCATTGTTCAGGGGTTTGGACTAGGTGACCCTGGAGGTCCCTTCCAACTCTATGATTCTATGATTCTATTACTACAACCCCCCAAAGAAAAAATAAAATAAAAAGGTGCCCCAGGAAAGTGCGTTTTGGGGAAATGGTCATTTTCCTGGGGGCACATTCTTTGGGGGAATGTAACTCAGACCCTATAAATGCAATCCTCACCAAGCTTTGAGGGCAGGTAATGGAGAGTCAGCTGGAGATCCCCCGTGAGTTTGGTGTCTGTACCATGCTGGGGGGGGGGCTTCTACTGCCTCAGGAATCTTCATGCTGGTCTGTGGTTTGCAAAGAGGGCGTGCCACAAACCACATTTCCCAGTTTGCACCCATTCCTACTAACTCGCTTTACACTCAGTAAAAAGAATCCATAAAGCACAACAGCTTGCTAGACTTTTCTGATTATTCAGAATGCAGAGATGCAGAAATGAAATAACACAGCAATGCAGATGTGGTGGGAAGGGCCCTCGAGTCACAGCTGGCTTATGGCGCCCCCATGAGGTTTTCAGGACATGAGACAGTCGGAGGTGGGTTGGCCCCACCGCCCGCCTCCCTGTCATGACCCTGGACTCCCCTGGCGGGCTCCCATCCAGGTGACTATCCAAGTCGTTCCTTGGCGGTCTCCCATCCAGCGCCGCTGGGCTTCCAAGCTCTGATGGGATCAGGCTAGCCTGGACCATCCAGGTCTGGACAATACAAATACTGAAATATAAATCAGAGATATCCAAAGATGCACCTAATAATAAAATAATAGAATTAGATAAGCTAATGAAATTTGACTAAAATGGATGGTTAGCCAGCTTTCCTTGGGCCCGAGACTGCTGCTTCACATGTCAGGGGAGGAATACGCTTTTGTCTCTTCAACCCCTGCCTGGAGCCTAGCAGAACAGGGAACCCCACTTATGTGCCCCGTCATTTGTCTATCAAAGAAAGGCAGGGAGTCAGGATCTTGAAAATAGGGGCTATTTGACTTGGGTTCTCAGCTATCTCAAGCCATTCATGAGACCACCAAGTGTCCTACTTCTGTCTGCTCTTTATCCTCTTGCAGGCTCATTTCCTCTCTGCTTCAACAGGTGCAAAGACAACCCAGCAGTATCTGCCTCACCTCTTGTCATGTTCCTAGGCCTATAGTAGTGCCGCCTATAGGCTCTAGGGAAGCCAGTACTAGAGTAGCTACAGAGCCTACATTTCCCAGCCACCCTTTGGACTCTTTGACTGGTTAACAGGGGATTTGGAGGGAAAACTTACACCAGTAGAGGAATAGTTCTTTTATTTGTCACCTACTTCTACTGTTCTCATTATCCTTTACTTTAATCACAGTTTTTATTATACCTCTTTAATAAAATTGTTTGTTACTCTGTGTGGATCCTCATGCCTCATTTTGTCATTTATAAGGTGGAACCTGTTGGAAAAGGAGTGGATAAAGGGGTCAGGTGGGCGCTCTGGGCTCTCCTGAGGAGACCCATGCCAGAGTGGTGGCAGTCATTAGAGGGCTTCCCTAGCCACTGCCCTCAACACCTGTAGTCAATTTCTTGGCCTCAAGCAGGAGCAAACGTATAAATGGGGGGGGGGGAATCCCTGCTCCCCACCAACACTTCACAGGCTGGCAGATGAAGTGACCAAGCATAAACCACAGGGTTTGGGGTGAATCCTGGAGCATTACCCCAATGCAATGGCATAACTTCTTTCTTTGCCTGTCCCTGCCCCCACCCAATTCAAGAGGGTGTCAGCTGTGGCTGTACAAAGCAGCCTGAATGGGTCAGATGGTTTTCTGCTACTAATGTATTTGAAGAAATTTTTACTATTGGTCTTTATTTTATTTTATTTTTTTGCAATATATTCCTCATAGTCCCTTTTTGCCTGTCTGATCAACAACCTGCATTTAATTTGCCACAGCCTGTGCTCCCTTTTATTTACCTCACACGGACTAGCTTTCCATTGCTTAAAGCAATCTTTCTCACCTTTACCTGCTTCTATGACTTTGTTCATTAATCATTTATTTATTATTTATTTATATAGACTTTTAGACCACTCTTCCCTGAAGGCAGGGCTCAGGGCAGTTTACAACAGGATAAGAGCAATAGATAATTTAAGTTAAAACCATAATAAAATACCATAGAAAGCAATATTTATTTATTTATTTAAATTTATAGCTCGCCATCCCCACAAGGGGAGCTGCGGTGGCTCAAGTGGTTAAGACGCTGAACTGCAGGCTGTCGAAGGTCAGTAGTTCAGCAGTTCAAGACCCGGGTGCCGCATGACGGAGTGAGCTCCCATCTCTAGTTCCAGCTCCTGCCAACCTAGCAGTTCGAAAGCAAGAAATTGCAAGTAGGTAAATAGGTACCACTTTGGTGGGAAGGTAACAGCGTTCCGTGCGCCTTGGTGTTTAGTCATGCTGGCCACATGACCACGGAAACGTCTTCGGACAGCGCTGGCTCTTCGGCTTGGAAACGGAGATGAGCACCGCAACCCTAGAGTCGGATTCGACTGGCTTTCGAGCAAGGGAACCTTTACCTTTACCTATCCCCACATAGCAGGCTCAAGGTAGGTTCCAAACAAGTCAGTCTGACTCTGCACACAGTGCAGATTTATAATTAAAATTAAAACACATAAATCAGTTAAAATTTAAAACCTAAGACAATCTGGTACTAGATGTACAATATCTACAGATGATGTTGGTACTGGCAGTGTAGAATCTGCAGTCCTGGGGGGGCAGAACATATCAGGTGGATGCCTGCTGCCTCAGCTGAAGGCCTGGCAGAAGAGCTTTGTCTTACAGGCCCTGCAGAACTGTAACAGGTTTCACAGGGCCCTGATCTCATAAGGGAGCTCATTCCACCAGATGGGGGCCAGGGCCAAAAAGGCCCTGGCCCTTGTTGAAGGAAGCTTGACATCCTTAGGGCCAGGGACCACCAGGATATGCTGGTTTTCAGAACACAAAGTTCTGCTGTGCTCACATGAGGAGAGGTGGTCTCGAAGATATGCAAGCCCGTGTCTGTATAGGGCTTTAAAGGTAAACACCAGCATCTGGAAGTGGATCTAGAATTCAATAGGCAGCCAGTGCAGTTCATGCAGCACTGGGCAGATGTGGGCCCACACAGGCAGCAACATCACCACCCATGCTGCTGCATCCTGCACTAGGTGTAACTTCCAGACCAGAGTCAAGGGCAGCCCCATGTAGAGAGAATTACAATAGTCCAGTCTGGAAGTAACCATTGCATGGGTCACTGCAGCCAGGTCACTGAGGGAGAGAGATGGGGCCAACTGCCTGATCTGCCTCAGATGGAAAAAGGCAGATCTGGCAGTGGCGGTGACCTGGACCTCATAAAAAGGGAGGCATCCAGGAACAACCCCGGACTCTTTACCCTTGGTACTGGTAGCAGTGGGGCCCTGTTGAAGGCTGGGAGCCCGATATCCAACCCCTGACCCCCACGTTCCACATGCAGGACCTCCATCTTCAATGGATTCAGTTTCAATCAGCTCTCCTGTAGCCATCCAGCCATGGGTTGTAATGTCCTGTCCAGATGTTTAGGGCCATCCATCAGTAGATAGAGCTAGGTGTCAACCACATACTGGTGGCACCCCAGCCCAAACCACTGGATAATCTGGGCAAGGGGGCACATACAGATGTTAAATAGCATTGGGGAGAGAATAGATTCCTTCAGCACACCACATACAAGTGGGTGCCACTGAGACAGCTCCCCCCCAAGTGCCACCCTCTATCCCCAGTCTTGAAGAAAGGAGGCCAGCCACTGTAGGGCTAGTCCCAAGATGGAAAAAAATTCCTAAATTTCATGCAGGACTTTTAAAATACATATTTGTACCTTTCCTAACCTGCAGTATACATTTTACCTGAGCTTCTAGAGTTGTAGTTTTAAATAGTGTCCAAGCTTCCCAAAGGGATTTGACCCTCCTTTCCTTTCAGTTTCTTCTTTACAAGACCCCTCATTCTAAGTTAACCATTCTAAGGTTAAATGTGTCTGTAGCAGAAATATCAAAATGACCCCAAGATGGGATGGACTCCCCAGGGTTGATTATAAATTCTCAGGGCATGAGAAAGAACCTCCTTTCCCAACTTGAGATCAATCTTATGGCTTCTGACCAGGGAGGCACAAGCCACGCAGGACTGTCTTTACCTAGGGACTCTATTGTGTCTATACTGCAAGGGACAAAGGGAAGAGAAGTCCCAAGCATGAGAACAAAGGTAATGCAGAACTTTGAACTACTGCAGGTTCAAGTAATGGTAGCCTGTTCTTATTAAAAAGAGTTTAGGGTATGTGCTGAGTACAGGGAAAGGGAACTGTGTTTTCAACTTTTCTTTGTATCCTTACTCAACCAGATGCTTGAACACAGCATATGTACTCTTTTTATTCATTTATTAAACTTTCTTACAATTTGCATGCTCTTATCCTGATATCTGCAACCACATCATGCCCTTTGCTATGTAAAGTGCAGTAACAGAGATGGGCAGCAGGAAAGTTTGCAATTGTGAAGTTGCAATAGATTGTTCCTGTGCTAGCTTGAAGAAATGAAATGGGAGATGCGGCAGCTATGTGGAGCCTCTGAACCAGGGGTGTAAAATATATGGCCTGGGGCTGAAATCGGCCCATCCAGGGCTCTTATCCAGCCTGTGAGCAACTGGTGTGAGGGAGGGAAGGCAAGAGGCTGCGTGGGAGTGCAGATGGGCACACACAGTGATGTGTCTGTGGTCAAAGCTGTTCTTTTCCTTCCCACTGCCTCTGACCACAGCTGAGAGTGGATTGGCAATGCCACTACACAGGAGGGTAGAGCCAAGCAGCCAACACTGCCACCGCCACAACAAACAGCAACTCTGGGCAGAGGTGTGCTGATGAAGGGACGGAGCTTGCAGGGGAGAGAGGAGGAGGAAGGCCAGCATGTGGGTTGGGAGGCAAGTAGGCTGTCTTGTGCATGATGTTCCCATGGGAACGATGTCTGGGCCTTGGAAGCAAGCGGAGAAGCAAAGTGAAAAGAACGCTATTGTTGCCACACGTCTGAACAGCTGCAGAACCAGAAGGCAGAGTAAGGGTGGGGGGTAGTGACCTCCCTTCTCCCTCTCCCCACCTGTGCACAGCCCATGAAGGAAATGGGGTTGCAGGAAGACAAATAGCACCCCTGGGATATTTTGGAAACAGCCTGTCTGCCAGCCCTGCCCCTTCTGTGGGAAATGCAAGAGGAATGAGAACAGAGAGGGAGGGATCTGGGAGAGTCAGGTTCAGACCCTGCCTCCTCCTCCAGAGCCATGACCCCCCCTTGCTCAGCCTGGCCCACCTCAGAGGGCTGGTGGGGGGGATGGGTGGTGGAGGTTACAATATTGCCAAATACGGGACATTTACAAAAAAGAGGTTGGTTTCAGAGCTAAGAACGATGAGTTTGAAGATATCTGGTTGAAAAAATGGCGAAAAATGATATCTAAGTTGTATAAAACCTTGTTGACTGTATATACTCTGGATGAAACTGTTAAAGAGCAAATGATAAAATGGGCCATAAATATGAATAAGGAAATTTCTATGGAATCATGGGAATTTCTGTGGAAAAAAGCTTTTAAAATGTCAACCTGTGTTAATATAAAAGAAAATTGTTATAAGATGATGTACAGGTGGTATATGACTCCAAAAAAGATTGCTAATATTAGTATGGATAAGAACTTGAGTAATAAGTGTTGGAAATGTACAAAAACAGAGGGTTCTTTTTACCATATGTGGTGGTCATGTGACAAAGTAAAAGTATACTGGTCAAATGTACATTGTGAGATGCAGAAGATATTAAAAATTCCTATCAGGAAAAGTCCGGAGCTTCTTCTCTTAGGTTTGACAATGGAAAAAAATCCACAAGAAAAAAGGACATTACTATGGTACATGATCACATCGGCGAGAATGGCTTTTGCGCAACAGTGGAAAACGGAGAAGGTGCCAGATATACAAGACTGGTTAAGGAAACTGCTGTTTTTAGCTGAAATGGACAAAATGACGAAGAAACTAAATGGACAAATGGCAGAACAATATCTAAAAGACTGGGAAGGCCTGAAACTGTATATGGAAACTGAATATAGAATGAAAGGGAAAATGTACAATCTTGATTCGTATTGAAACTGAATGAGAAATGAAATGAACACTTGATTGTACTGTAACTTTATTGGAAACTATGTTTGAAAGAGTCAGGCTTTTGCGTATTAGAATTGTGTTACCTGGTTTGTCGATTGTTACAAGTTTAAACTTGATTACCTTTTAACTCTTTTTTTTCTGTTATTAGCAGTGCTGGAAGCTTATTGAGGGGGTGGGGGGATGGGATGTAATCTTTAAATTGTATTGGTAACGATATTTAACAATGTTGAAATACCCCAATAAATTTTTTTTTTAAAAAAAGAATACTTGCATGTCATTGGCTGGGTGCTGGGTCTGCTCCTCTCCCCTGCCCACTGCCCACTGCCAGCTTGTCCACTTTCCTGTCAGAATAAACTGAAAATGGCTGTGTCTTCTGATTGGTTCTGCCACGGCTGGCTGGCTACTGAGGTGGGCCAGCAGCCATCAAACCATTCTCTTCAACCTCTTGCTGTGCGGCTGACTTTCCCCTAGAGTTGCCAATCACCAGGTGGGACCTGGAGATCTCCCACTGTTACAATTAATCTCCAGATGACAGAGATCAGTTCCCCTGGAGAAAATGGTTGCTTTGGAGGGTAGACTCTATGGCATTCCCCTCCCCAAATGCTGCCCTCCACAGGATCCACCCCCCAAATCTCCAGGTATTTCCCTACTCAGAGCTGGCAACCCTACTTTCCCCTCAATGCCTGTGGCTAGGCAACCAAGCTTGGTTCTGTCAGTAAAAGGCAGGGGGGAGACCCTTTCTATTCCTATTTTGGCCTTTGGGAGAAAAACTCATTGGGGCCAGTCCTGTCTAGGGTTGCCAGCTCTAGGTTGGGAAATTTTATGGTGGAGTCTATGGAAGCCAGAGTTTAGGGAGGGGAGTGGCCTCAGCTGAACAGAATGCCATAGAGGCCACCCTTCAAAGCAGTTATTTTTTTCCAGGGAGAAAGAGAGATCCGTTGTCTGGAGTTCAGTTATGATACCAGGCAATACCACAGCCAGTGTGGTTTATCAGTTAGTGCTTCAGGGCAGGGTCTGCCACTGGGTGATTTTGGACCAGTCACAGACATTCAGCCTAACCTACCTCACAGGGTTGTTGTGCAAGTCAAAAGGGGGAGCAGAGAATGATGTAAGCTGCTTTGGTTCCCACTTGCAAAGAAAGACTATATTTTTTTCTCCTGGAGATCCATTGTTGCCAATGTCCAGGTGAGGGCTGGAGATCACTCAGAATTACAACTGCTCTCCAGGACGAGATGTAAAACTGAAGTCAGAGGGGCAGATAATGGCAGGTTGCTGGTTGGCTGGGAAGGAGATAGGGTTGCCAACTCCAGGTTGGGAAATTCATGGAGATTTGAAGGGTAGAGCCTGGGGAGGGTGAGGTTTGATGAGGGGTGGGACCTCCGGCAGTTACAATGCCATAAACTCCACCCTCCAAACCAACCATTTCCTCCTGGGGAACCATTGTTACCAATCTTCAGGTGGGGGCTGGAGATCACTCAGAATTACAACTGCTCTTCAGATGGCAGAGATCAAGTTCCCCTGGAGAAAACAGTAAGCTCTGTGTCATTATATCCTGCTGAGGTCACCACAGCAAATTGACACTGAGTGCCCAAGGCCAGGACACCCACCCAGAGCCTCTCTCTAGACCTCGTATTTATCTCCACAACAGGCCTTATTCCTAGTAACAAATAAATTCTATGCCTCTGTTTTAAATAGTTTGTCTTTCAAAGAATAGAATGTAAGAATGGTTACCAAGACTTTACTCTAAACAGTAACACAGTAACATAGTTCAAGAGTAGCAGATATCCAACTCTGTCCAGCAGGAGATACTCTCAGGGCTACCGGTGGCGTGGGTTTTTGGAAACTCCCAGGAATAAGAGAAAGAGGTGGCTTTGCCAAGTGGAGATTTGGGGTGGCCACTGGGTTTTCCACTCCTAGTGAACAGCCTGACGAAAGTGAAGGGGGCTCGTGAATCCATTCCTTCATGCTGTACTGTGGAAATATAGAGGGTGTTTTGCCAAGAAGTCCTGATGAAATGGGGCCAGGGAGAGGCAGCAAGATAAATAATTTCTCCCACCCAGTGGAAGTGGGTGGAAAAGCTATAAAAAGAAAGGAAAGGCTAACAGGGATCCTGACCTTTGACCTCCCTGACCCTCTTTTATGTTTTCTTGACTTCAGCCTTATTGTGGGCAGATGCCTTTGAACAGGATTTATTTGTTTCTCCAGGCATCAAAACAAGGGACCTGGAGAGGAGAAAAGGCGATGGAGAGGCTGTTTCCGAATTTTCCGTCCCTTTTAAGTTATGCTCAAAGGCTGCCCCGTGAGCTGCCTCCAAGCTTTTGTTACCACAGCCAGCAGGATGAATGTTTACGTTGTTAAAACAATCCCTTTCATTGACCTGTGGAATGGCAGGTCAGACACGATTACTCTAACTGTCAGATGAGGTTTTTCTTCCTGCCTGACGAGGAAAGCATTGTAGCAAAATGCAGCTTTGATTAAATAATAAATAACATAATTTCTAATCCTCTTTGTTGGCTGCATCAGCAAAACTGAAACAACGCATAAATTTTATTTATTTCTATTTTATTTATTTCATTAAAATTATGAATCCCCCCCCGCAATGGTGGTGTGCATTTGGACTAATCAAGTTCCAATCAAAATCATATCCATATAGTTAACATAACCAATTCATCTTTAATCATTTGAAATATTTGCATCTCTTATGCTTATACTGGTACCTTGTTTGATTTTTTTTCCCCACCAGGCAGGAGAAGAGCAGTGAGGGGAGAATATCACTCAACAATAAGTGCCTCACTGTGACATCATCCAACCAAAGTAAATAGCAGATGTTTCTGCTGAAAAGGTCATTCTATTCCACCAAGACTGCCTCATTTCAGAGTTTTTGAGAAGGCTTTCTGATTCTGTACAAACATGGGACCTGAATACGTGAGCGATTTTGTTATCTGGGCCTGCACCTGACAGGCACTGACTGGCAGGCAGAACAGCACAAAGTGGGGTGGGGAAAGTTCAGTCCGAGGTCCAGGCTCTCTCCCCCAGCAGCGGCTACCACACCTTCCCCGTGAAGGGGTAACAGATGTTATTGTTTAGCTTCTACTACTGCTAAGACAGAATTGTTCAGGAGGGCATTTTTGCAAAGGGAACAGGGCTATGGTATAATAAAATGGCCCAAGAAAGCACATGTATAAATGGAACAGGACAGGAGTCTATGCCAGTTTTATGCGTTGAATTATCTGTTTATTGTATGTATTATCCTGGTGTTATGACATAGTTCTTTACTTTTGTAATTTCATATTCTGCATTGTTTGAAATATGTTTGATACTTCTTGCATCATTTCTGATTGTTGTAATCTTAGTCCCATTGTATTGCTTATTAGATTATCATTTGATTGCATTCTTTTACCCTGTGTAATCCACCCTGAGTCTCAGTGAGAAAGGTGGACTAGAAATAAAGTAATTACAATAAAAACAAAACTAATTCTACATGCTGGTCATCAGGCAGGGCTGCACATTGGGTCAGGACCACAATCTCCCCCCCCTCCATAGGAGATGTAGCACAACTGCTCAACAAAAGATGACAGAGGCAAATATGTTACATATACTAGAAAGATTGGGCATCAGGCTCCATTCCATGAAGAGTACAGTACTTGATAATTTCATCCCAGTTGGGTGTCCCAAAAAAAAAGCTGCAGATGAAAATGTATTGCCCTTTGAAATCATGGTGGTAAATAAAGGGGGGACAGGACACAAGATCTCTTTATCAGGACAGATGTGCAATAAAAAACAGAATCCAAAATGGTATGTAGGAGGAGAGAGTCATAATGTCTGCAATTCTTTCTTCAGAGAATCCTGGGGGTTCTCAAGTGCAATTTCAACGATTCTTTGCTAGCTAGGAAGATGGAAACCCTAAGAGAGATTGATTTTCCAACCTCAGATGCAGTTAGGATTTCTCTAACAGATAGACTATGGGGGTGCTCTTGTAGCCAATCTTGTTGGTGTCAAAATGGGTTGATGCTTTTGCTAACTGTGCCTTCTTCCTGTTATATCTGATTTGTAAGTTAGCCCCCTATAAGGATCCTGCCAACTTGGCTGTACTGATCTACTTGAGGCCAGGGCCGGCTCACTCACTAGGCGAACTAGGCATTTGCCTAGGATGGGCCAGCCCTTAGGGTGCCAAACTGCACCCGGCCTCCCCCCCGCCAAAAGCCCCTGCCAAAAGCCCTGCATCTCCCTGACCTAGCCGGGGACAGGCAGCCCAAGCAGGCAGCCCTAGGTGGGGACAGGCAGCCCTGCCCCCTCCTGCCGAGCACATGGCTGGGGCGGGAGGGCATTGCCGAGAGCCTGAGTGCTGGCCTGGCTGGGCGCCACCGAGGCAGGCAGTTGGGGGGGGGCGGCGTTCCTTTCTGGGCCATCTCAGGCTGCCGTCATCGCTGATGGGGCTGCGTGGGAGGTGCTCCGGGCCGGGCCGTGGGCCATGGACGTGCCTCCCTGCTTCTCACATGGAGAGCCTTCTGTGGCAGCCTTGGGATTGGCTCCGCTGTTGCCCTGGCAACCATCCAAGGCTCCCTAGCCACGGGAGGCCCTGCCCCTGCCCCTGCCCCCTCCCCTGGCACCCTGATCGAGGGAGATGGGGGGCCCTGTGTAGTGGCTGAGCCTGCTGTAGAAAACCCTGGGGAACTCATTGCACACTGCCACAAAGTCCATGGGTCGGATTTGGTGAATCCCCGTGATCAAGTCAAGTCAAGTTTATTAGTATGGTCAAGTGACCAGCCAATATAAAACATTTCCCCCCCAAAAAAAGATTGAGGTAAAGTACACGCTAGATACATAAAATTAAATAAATATATAAAACGGCATTAAAAGCAAAAGCGGGAGCAACACAATGTATCATTAAGGCGGAAACAGGAGCAATACTAATTTATCATTAACTTGCTATCTAAGGTACAAGCTTCCTCTTTTTAAGTGCCAGGAAGCAAAATTTTGCCACAGCTAAAGATATCCTCTCTTTCCGATCTTCCAACAAAAAAGTTAGAGTCCTTGGTCCTGCAAATTTCAAATGGACATCCAAAGGTTTAAATTTAGACAACAATGGGAAAATTAACAGCTGCCTCTCCATAGCATAAAAGTTACAATGTAACAGAATATGTGAGACCGAATCCCCATGATCATAAAACCCAGGGGGCTGAACCACAAGAGTCCCAGCAAGCTTGTGAGCCTACCCTCCGCCACCAGCAAGTCCAGGCACCTGCAGAAGTCCTTGTACTGCAGCTTGAACTTGCCCCAACCCCGAATAGCCACAGGATTCTTATTAAGGTCCCACAACATGAGTCCCTGTGGCTTTTGTAGGAGGGGTCCCCCACATGGTCAGAGCGAGCGTAGCATCTCCTCAGAAATGATTGAGAAGGACAACCCGAGTCAATTTCCATGCTGCATGGGGACGCCTCTATTAACACCATTACGTGCACTTTATGAGGGCTGTTGGGGGGCAAGTTACATACCAGGTGCTGGTGGTGGTGGGTTGAAAGGGTGTGGAGGTCGGAGTGGAGGTCAGAGTGGAGATGCGTCTGGTGGGCCGATGTCCTCAGGTGCGGGCCTCTGGAACGGCAAACCTTGGTGATGTGGCCCGATTTGTTACACGTCCAGCAGATGGCATCCCTGAACCAGCATGACCGGCGTTCATGCGCTTTCCCACAGCTGGCGCAGGCCAATGATGATGATGATGTCTTGGCCGAGGAGCGGCCCGCTGGCCGATGCTGTTGTTGGGACATGCGGCAGCGTACTTGTAGCACCTCCTCGGGTTCCGAGTCGTCCGATGTGACTGAAGCTTGGGTGCGATGGACTGCCTTTCTGCAGCGGTGCTGATGTGCCTTTTCATAGGCTAAGGCCTCCTGGAGTGCCTTATCCAGGTCCAGGTCATCCTGGCTAACCAATTTCCTCTGCAGTTTGGGCTCCCACAGACCCAAGAGGAATTGGTTTAGTAAACCTTCCACCAGGCCGGGAAAAGGGCACCTCATGACCACTTGCCAGAGTCTGGCCAAGAAGTCGGAAGCTATCTTGTCTGGACGCTGGACTCATGCAAAGAAGTCCATGCGCTCGGCAAACTTTGTGGGTTTCAGTGAGAGGTGGGTGGAAAGGGCCTTCACCAGCTCCCCATAGGTCTTGTCCTTGGTCTGCTTAGGCGCAATCAGCTCCTTCATCAGTAGGGCGGTATCCATCCCACAGGCCTGGAGGAGGTGGGCTTTTTTCTTACCCGGGTCCACGATGTCATGGCATGAGAAGTAGCTTTTCAGAATCTCGAGCCACATTTCCCACTGTGTGGGGCGGGAGAGGTCGAAAGCGGCGATGCTGTCCTGGGGAACGGCCATTGTAGCAACTCCACGTGGATGGTGTAGCTCAGGAGTGGTGGCGGCAGTTGAGGAAGCATGGAGCGGTGCAGTGCTGTGCTCAGAGTCAGCAGTGCAGTGTGCGGGGACCGGTGAAACTGAGGCCGATGCTGAGTGGTGTGCCTCGGTACCAGGGCTTGATGCGATGCTCGAATCTTCTTCCGGATCGTTGTTCATGCGGGGTAGAATCCCACCTTCATCGCCAGTGAAAAGTACTGAGACTTACTAGTGATTTTAGCTCTCATACTTTTATTAGGTGAAGAACAAGACAAACTACCCGGCTCGCCGGCCGGCTTATATGTGCATTAAACCCCACACCCCAAACACTCCACACTTGTGATAGGCTATAAGAGTGGCTGAGAGTTCTATAGGCTTACGGCCGGGAGCCTAGCCCTCTGAGTGGCTAGGGGCTAGGAGCTGCTTGGCCATTGTCTCTGGGAGCGAAGCTCGAGCGCTTCGCCTGACTACATGGAGACCTCGCCTCGCACGTAGTCATAGATGGATATATTACAAGGTGGTCCACAGGGAAAGGCCAGACATCAACAAAACTTGCTTGAGCCCTGGAGCATCTGGGATTCACTCAGGGCGCTGTGCACAAGGCCATGTGCCGGACACACTCCTCGTGCCCTGTGAGCTTCCCTCTGCCAAGATTCCATTGAGAAATGGGTGTTGGATGCCAGGCCACCTGTATTGCAAGCTCCCACAACCACACTGCCTGAAAAGGAGATAATGCATCGACTGGTTAGGAAGGTGTTTTGCTACAAACAAAATATTCCACTGCCATGCAAATGTTCTGACTAACCTCATTCTTGTAGCAGACTAAGGAGCCCAAGAATCAGTTACCTGCATCACAGCCCAACAGAGCACTTGCTGAACTTATCTGCCTCAATATGAACAGTGACCACTGTGGGAAATAACTCCAGAAAGGTCATCTCTTTCAAGACTCCTCATTTTGCTCAGTGTGCTAGCCCATGACATGCCCACCACTGGCCTTGCAGATGAAATCCCAACCCATTCCCACTGGCTGCTTTTGACTGCTTCCAACAGTTGCTCCAACCTAGTGCAAACGTCAGCCTTCAGGTGGCCCTTGGCTGCACTGCCAGCATCACGTCTTCTGCAATACCTCACCAACCAGTATAGCGATGCACTGGGCTGGAACCTGCTCACCTACCACACCCTTCTTTCCTTTTCCTTGTTCTCCCTGTTCTGGAAACCACAGCTCTGGAGCAGGAAGGCCCTGGGTGGGGACGGCCACGGTAGAAACAGACACTCCTGAATTTAAAGGTTGGCTTCCACATCTGTCTCCCCGGTTAGAATCATGGAAGTTAAGGTGGGGCTGAATCTACTGCTTACTGGATGCCGTGTGAAAAGCTTCAACCACAGAGATACACACATCCCAGTGCCTTCTTGTGAACGAGAATCTCTCTTAACCTTAAACCTTATCAGATGCAATGGAAGCTTTGTCTGCCTCTCAGGTGGATGGGTACGAAGTCACACATTTTTAAAGAGTAGAGAAAAAGTTTGCTTTCTTGTGGCCACATTTGAGGGCCGCTCTTCAGAGACACACCCCACTCCTTCGGAATGCACATTCTATTGTCAGAAGCATTTCCCAGCCTGGGAAGACCATGTCTCTTTTTCATGCTTATGCAGTGTGGGAGGTCTGAGGTTTCTCCTTGCTCTCCTGGCTCTGTTATGACCACAAAATCTGCATTAATACCTCCCTTCCTCAACAAAGCCCCTTAAGTCAGCAAGGGCCAGACAGACACTCAACAAGATCCCAGCGCTGCCAGGTTCTTTCGTCTCAGGACTTTCCCACTGAGCTGTGTCATGCAGCATTACTGCTGGCCTCCACCTCGAAGGCTTTGGGCTGGAGAAATCACCTGGGGCCACCAGCTGACGCCTTTTGGAAGTCTGCCTCATGTAGATGGGAAGTGTGTATTTATTTCTTTTTCTTTACAGCACCCTCCCTGCTCAGGAACATGATGCTGAACTACTGCTTGAAACAAACCTGCCGATTCGAACAGGGTTTTTGTTGTTGTTGTTAAAATGTCCCAATCACTCACCATCTCCCCATCACAAGATTTATTGACTTTTATTTATTTATTTATTTATTTATTTGGACTCAGTCATCTTTCTTTTGAGGGACGGAGCAGCGTGCTGAGTGAGGAGGACCTAGTGAGGCCTCGCTCTGCATGACTCACTGCCTTGTGCTGCTGAGATGTTTTGTTTCCTTTGCTTGAATCGTAGGATGTCTACCAGTCCACTGGACACAGACGCCCTTGTTCCAGGACAGCAGGGGATGAGGCATCGTGGAAGCCCAAGCAGGATGTGGTGAGGGCCAGCAAAGTGCTCTTTCCTTTGCAGTGCACAAGCTGACGGTGGCTCTTGCGGTGGGCCGTGCAAAGCAGAGGGGAACTGTAGCTCAGCTGTTGAATTCCTGCTTTCGCTGCAGAAGAGATGAGTTCACAAACAGCAGCATCCATTTATCCTACATACAACAGCAGGCTTTGTAGCAGTTTATGGGAAAGGGGAGTGTCTCATATCAGGGGATATTTCTCAATTGCTGCTGTGGCTTAGCTTGGGGTCCCCAAGGTGGTGCCTCCAGGCGGGACCTCGAAAGTCCCTGGGATTACAGCTCATCTCCAGGTTACAGAGATCAGTCCCCCTGGAGAAAATAACTGCTTTGGAGGATGGTGGGCTCTATGGTCCTCCTCAGGCTCATAAGAACATAAGAGAAGCCAATGTTGGATCAGGCCAATGGCCCATCCAGTCCAACACTCTGTGTCACACAGCGGCCAAAAATACCAGGGGCCATCAGGAGGTCCAGCAGTGGGGCCAGGACACCAGAAGCCCCTCCCACTGTTGCCCCCCCCCAAAGCACCAAGAATACAGAGCATCCCTTGCCCCAGAGTCCCTGTTTACACCTTGTGGCTAATAGCCACTGATGGATCTCTGCTCCATATGTTTATGTAATTCCCTCTTGAAGGCTCCATCCCCAAATCGCCAGGAGTTCCCAACCTGGATCTGGCAACCCTATGCCCCCAATCTCCCGCTGGCGGCCAGGGGGTACCTGGCAATCTTAGCACCATGGTGCCCACCGGCACCTTTCCTGGTGCCCACCGAGTGTTCTTAGAAAATAGGCAGGGCCAGGCAGGGCTTTTGCCCAGCAGAGCTTCTGAATGGACACTGGAGATTTGATTGGCTGTGCAGATTTTTGAAAAGGGTAAAACTAAACTAATATGAGCCCTATATTATAAGGAACTCTGTACTTTCTTTCTCTGCTCCTCTGACCTACAGGTCTCGAGTAGTATCAATTTATTCCAGCTAAGAATAAAAGGAAGAAAGGAAGAATTCAAGCCAGAGAGGACAAGCTAAACTATGTTGGAGAAGGCGCCTCGTCACAAATTGCCTGAACTCTCATGGCCTGAAGAAGGAACTTAGCTAAAAAAACAAAGTGTATTTGCTGGCCTAGGAACTTTTAAATTTTTTAGTAACTGAAAAGTCTAGCGGAGGCTCGTTTCACTGGGGCCATAAGCACCTTGATCCATTTATTTCTAGCCTCCTTATCCCATAGAGCTTCATGAACATTTTATAAGATGTTCTTGCCACCACACTCACTCTAGCCATCTCGGCTTCTGACCATTAGAGTGGTTCCTCAGTGGAACAGGCTTCCTGGGGAGGTGGTGGCGGGCCTAGTGGGTGAGCCGGCCCTGACCCCACACACACACCCCACACACTCATGATAGGGTTATTTACAGTGCTCCAATTCCTTACAGGTTACTGCTAGGATCCTGCCTGACCAATAGGTCCATTCGAGGATCTGTGCTGGCTATTATCTAACAAAGCAAAGCTTTGCCATTCACATGACCATGTGTGAAGGCGACTGTGTGCGCAGTCCTCGGTTGGTACACAACAGGAAGGGAGGGAGGGAGGGAGGGAGGGAGGGAGGGAGGGAGGGAGGGAGGGAGGGAGGGAGGTGTTAGCCAGAAGGAAGACTCCCTCAGAGTAGCAATCTATGCATCCAGGGAATGGCACTGGAGCAGTAGAAAGGAATGGGTATACCAGTCTGGACCGATCTATCTCTCTGGCTCTCTATAGTCTCCTTCTGAAATGTGAGATTAAGAGACAGTTGCACTTCAATAGTATGGAATCAGCTTCTGACATTGCTCCAGTTCAAAGTGCACTGGGAGCGGATGAAATACAAAGTAAAGTTTTCAGTGCAGAGGTGCTATGTTTTATCAAGATATGCTCATGTGCATCAGATATAGAGAAGGAAATGAGTATACAAATTAATGGAAACAGATGAAGCCTGTGGTAAATGTCATGTAATCCAGTTTCAGAGTCAGTTTTAGAGATTCACCTTATTATTTTAGAATTGAGGAAACTGGGATGTAAGGTAGAATTAATCCACACACACACACTAGTCCAAGCATGGAAATCCATGTCCCTGTGAAATAAGGTTGTCCCTTCCTTGATTCCTTCCTGTTGTTCTTTTGACTAGACAGTTTGGTGGTAAAGAACGGGAAGCAGGTTGTCCCCCTAATCCATTTACCGATAATCTGGGAGGTAGAGAAGCGTGAACATGTAAATATCTGGCCATTGTTAGGAGTCCATGTTTCCCCCTCCTAAATTTAATAAATTCAGAGTTCAGCTGCTTCTTACTGCTGTTTAATGACAGCTTTGCCCTGACTTGGCTGGCCCAGGCTAGCCTGCTCTCCTCTGGTCTTGAAAGCCAAGTAGGATCGGCTCCGGTGAGGACTCAGCTGAGGGACCACCAAGGACATCCAGGCTGGCTACCCAGAAGCAGGCGATGGCCAACCACCTCTGAGTGACTCTCGCCTTGAAAACCCTGCGGCATGCCTGGAGGTCAGCTGTCCCTGGATGGCAAAAAGAGAAGGCTTTATGCCTCTTTTACCCTGTCAGTGTCTCTTTCCTGACGTCTTACTGTCCTAAGGCCAAATGACATTATGAGAAATTATGTGTGGTTTGTCCATTTTTGTTGTTACTCTTATTGCTTGAACTTCTGAGTCATATCAGTTCAGACCTTGTTCCAACAAAATCAGTTTGTTCTTTTTAGAAGTATGTTTTGTCGTTGAGGTTCTAACAATGTGGCTTTTGATTCCCTTTGTGGGGAGAGAACGCTGGAGCCTTATGGTGGTTTTGTAATATTTACAAATATACAAGTAGAGCAAAATTCCACCTCTGTCTTTTCCTGATGAAATTGGGTGTGTTTTTAACGTACAGTTGAGGTTATTTCTTTGAGATAGATTGTTTACCAAGCTACCAGGGGATTATCTCCTAGCAATTAACACTAATTGAGGAAAGATCAGATGGCCATTCTGAGTAACCAACGTAATAATAGAGGTTGTCAGACAGTGTTTTTCTAGGGAATGTTGCTCATGTGATTGGAAAATCAACATCTATCTAGATTTTCATCCCAGAAACCAAGGCTAGAGTAATCACGACAACTGGATGCATTCCTGTTGTGTAAGTCAGGGGCCTCACTGAGTTCTCTTTCAGCACAAACTCCTTGGACACCAAAATTCTGTATTTAGAGGGCTACTGCCTTAGAATGTGGAGGTTGCCTTTAATCACCATGACTAGCAGCCACTGACGTACCCCCTCCTGAGGGTTGCCAGGTCCGATTGTCAAGTTGGCAGGGGAGGAACTTTCTGGCAGTGTGGGGGAGCACTGTGATGTGCATACGTAAACAGGAAGTGACATGGGCATGGGGTTTGGGGGACAAAATACTGTGGTAGAATTTGCTTCAAATCATAGAGTTTAGCCCAAAAACCAGAGCATCACCTCCGATGTCCCTGACTTTCGGTTTTCTTAGGCATGTTGTAATGATTTCCAAGTTCCTGCCAGTAAGAGGGTGTGATGGGGGGGGGAGTGCCTGAAAGCGGGATACCCCCATCCGCACCAGGCAGTCTGGCAACCCTGCCTCTCATCCATGAATTTGTCTAACCTTCATTTAAAGCTCTATATGAATGTGGCCATCACTACATTTTAATAACTCATGGAGTATCTATCTATCTGTCTGTCTGTCTGTCTGTCTGTCCATCCGTCCATCTGTCCATCCATCCATCTATCCATCTATCTATCTATCTATCTATCTATCTAGTACTGCTCATATAGCAATAGCCTTGAGCAGAAAATAAAATTCTAAAATAAGATAATGCCTTATTTAGTGTTATTCTTCTGTTGCTTAATTATTGCCCCATAAATTTTGCCGTGGAGAGAGTCACAAAATAATTTATATCCGATAGTAACCACATCACCTGTGCCCTCTTACTAACAGATGCCTCAAGGCGTCTTTCTTTATTTCTAAGTAAAGGAGTAATTAAACTAATCCTCAGCTCATTAAATATAGGACATTCCATTATTGTATGTTCAATTATTTCAATTTTATCATGTGAGCATCTACCTGTCCTCTTTGAATACAGCACTTTTTTATATTTACCCTCCAAAACTGCTAATAGAAGGGCATTCTTTCTTGCCAGAGTATAAGCTTTTCTGAGTTTTGGAATTGTCAAATGTAAGAAATATTCTGGGGTTGCATCAGGAGAGGTATATCCAAATAAAATGCCAAACATACCATACAAGCCCTGACAGCTATTAGTATCCAGTTTCTTTACACACATTTAAATTAGTCCAGTTATTTCTGTGGTCTCTGTACCATATCATTTGTTATTCCTAAACATTTCATTTTCTTTCCCAGTACATGATCCCAATGGTTAATATGCGCATCTGCCTGTAGAAGTCTGAGTAGAGTAGGCCCACCCTCAGATTTTAAGATTTTAACTTTCAATAGGAATGCTTTTATCATGCCTTAGCCTCCATTGACTGTTCGCAAAGTTCAGCTCTCAATGCTATCATAAGAATAAGATATAATCTTATGTTCTTATGAAATTGCTGAGCACTCGGGTTAGAACAGATAAAAGGAAGTACTTCTTCACCCAAGGAGTGATTAACACATGGAATTCACTGCCACAGGAGGTGGTGGAAGCTACAAGCATGGACAATTTCAAGAGGGAATTAGATAAACCTATGGAGCAGAAGTCCATCAGTGGCTATTAGCCACAGGGTATAGATGGGAGCTCTCAGTCTGGGGCAGGTGATGCACTCTATTCTTGGTGCTGGAGGGGGCAGCAGTGGGAGGGCTTCTAGTGTCCTGGCCCCACTGCTGGACCTCCTGATGGCACCTGGTATATTTTGGCCACTGTGTGGCAGAGTGTTGGACTAGATGGACCATTGGCCTGATTCAACATTGGCTTCTCTTATGTTCTTATGTTCTTAATGCTATGCCCAAAACACATTTAGGCATAGCCCCATTAAGCATGGAAAGAAATCATACTGAATGTGGTCCATTCTCTCAGAGACAGTGTCAATCCAAATTTCTGCACCATATAAAAATTGGTTTGTGACCTTAATATTATATGCCTATAAAGCTGAGGGAACAAATTCATCTCCTGATGTATAAAAATATTTTACAAGTGTCGCAGCATTTCTCACCTGGTTCCATTGTGGTTTCCATGTAAGAAGTGCATTGACATACATTTCCAAGTCTTTAAATTGATTAAACTTGTTCCATAGATTGGCCCAACTAAAATTTTTCTCTCTTTTCCTTTTACAGGATAGTAAAACCTTAGATTGTGCTAAATTAATAGACAGACCATGATTACAGTAGTCCTCAAAATGTTTAATCAGTTTGTGAAGCCCCACAACTGATCTGGACATTAGCACTGCATTGTCTGCATATAAAAGAACAGGAATTTCACATTTAGATAAATATGGGAGATGGAAATCATTCCTCAAAAGGCAAGGTCTGACATAATCAGTATATAAATTGAACAACAAGGGTGCAAGAATAAATGCTCGTTTAATGCCTTCGTCTCAGGAGAGTATCCCGAATAACTGGCCCAGCTCCCCACACCTGACCCAGGCAGTTGGGCAGCTATATAGCTGTCTTATTTATTTCTCTAAAAACTAAGGCCAGAATCTGCTGGCACCAGTTTTGGTCGATTTTAAACAGTTCCACCGGTATTAGGTTAGGGCCGGGTACTTTCCCCTTTCTTTTTTGCTTAATCAAGGCCTTAATTTCATTGGCTGATACCAGGGGCCATTCTTTCGTATCTGGTGGGAGTTTTGGTCTTCCATCTGGGATATCTCCATTTTTATTTGTGAAAATAGTAGTGAAAAAGGCTTCCCAGACAGCTGCCGGAATGTGGCATGAACAGGGAACCTTTTGTTTAATCCTTTTGCTATTGAAGTCCAGAAAGGTTTGTAAATTTTGTTTGTTTTTAAGGCCCAGAATAAATATTCCCATTCATTTTTCTGGGCTTCAGACTTCTTAATTTTCAGTAATGTTTTGTATTCTCTTTTCTGGCACCAAAAGTTTCAGGGATGGCCCTCTGGGAGAGGAAGGCTTCTTTGGAAGAGTTATGGCCTCTAAAATAGTGCAGTCACACACACACCACACTCACTCTCCCCACCTAAGGAATTCCCCTAGGGTTGCCAAGTCCAAATCCAGAAATATCTGAGGACTTTGGGGGTGGAGCCAGGAGACTTTGGGGTTGGAGCCAGGAGACTTTTGTGATGTCACTTCCTGTGATGTCATTTCCAGGTCAAATGGCAAGTGATGTCACTTCCCCTTCCAATGGTGTCACTTCCAGTACACTGCACGAAAACCTCACCTTCCTGTGATGTCACTTTCCAGGCACTCCCCCATACCCACCTCCCCCTCTGAAGTAACCTACTTTCAAAAAATAAAATTTAAATTCAGTGTCGTATATCAATTCTCACCCCACCTTTCCCCTATGTTACATTACCAATAGGCTTTTAGGCCTCCTTCCAGTGCAAAAATAACAAAAAGCTTTAAGAAACATAAAATGCTTTAAACATTTAACAATCAGAAGGAAAAAACAAGCAAACAGTACATGTCAAAAGTGAAGCCCTTTTCACTTTTTTCAGTAGGAAAGATAAGCACACACTGAAACGTTACACTGAAATCAATAGGATTCAATGTGCTTAATTCTGACCAAATGAGACTATATGCATTATAATGAAAACAAAAAGTATGTGTGCTAGGTCCTAGAAAAAGATCACCAGACAACATTCCTTCACACTATGCAAAATACACAACAGAATGGTCTAAGAACGGAAGGCTGAACACTCTGCCAAAATCCTCTACCTAAAATCCTGGAGAATCACTGCCAGTCAGAGTAGACAATGCTGACATTGATGGACTGATGGTAGAGAGACCATGCTTTGTGTGCATTGTGTGTGTGAGCTGTAGAGAAGCCCATGATGGATCAGGCCAATGGCCCATCCAGTCCAACACTCTGTCACACAGTGGCCAAAAATACCAGGGGCCATCAGGAGGTCCAGCAGTGGGGCCGGGACACTAGAAGCTCTCCCACTGCTGCCCCACCCCCCGAGCACCAAGAATACAGAGCATCACTTGCCCCAGCCTGAGAGTTCCTCTCTATACCTTCTGGTTAATAGCCACTGATGGATCTCTGCTCCATATGTTTATCCATATAACCTGGAATTGGCTCGGGTATTTCTGGAATGTGTGTAGCTATCACCAGATCAGCTCCATCTCAGCTCCTTTGTTTCCTTACAAATTCATGAGGTTGATGTGAGCCACCTCCTCCATTGTCAATTATATATCTTGCCCTTGTCCCTCTACCAGTTCCAGTGTCCAGTTCTGCTGCCTTCCTTACCTCCATGTTCCCTTTCCGTGTCACACTCTCCCTGATTTCTTCGCACACTATTGCCTACTCTGTTGACCACTGACCCAGAGAATCCCTTCCATAGTCTCTGTGAAATATCCCAACCTGTAGTCTAGCTCGGGGGTCTCCAACCTTTTTGAGTCTGTGGCACCTTTGTAATTCTGACAAAGTGTGCTGAATGCAGACACAAAATGTCTGGTGCAGGAGGTGGAGCCAGCCAGGAACAGATGGCCACAGCATACCTTCAGTCCTATAGTGACAATCCTGTAAGGTGAGGGCCAGATTCTGCCAACTCCTGCTACACCTTGGGGCTGTCATTCCACTCCATGGTCTCTCATTCCAGTCCCAGAACATTACTGCTGCACCCTGGGGCTGTCATTCCACTCTGGGACCTGTCATCTCAGTTCCAGAACACTCCTGCTACACTCTGGGGCTGTCATTCCACTCTGTGGTCTCTCATTCCATTCCCAGAGTAGTGTATTTGGGCCCAGAGACCCTAATGGAAAATCCATTCTGCATTTTTATTGCAACTCTGCTTGTACTGTAATGTATTTTAATGGAGCCCATACAAGGCAATAGGCATTCCTGGCTCCCATTATTTTCAATGGGCCTTCAAGTGTTTCCCATTGTTTCCAATGGGCAATCCTGTCCTTCCTTTCAGTACATCTCCAGAGAAACTCACTAGCTCAGCTTTCTGTTGTGAGCAGTCAGAAAGGGGGGGAGTTTTCTTTCTTTTTAAAAATAAAAGCTAAGTAGAAACAATGAGTGGAAAAGCTGGAGAAATCCAAAAAGGACTGGGGGGAGACAGGAGAGACGAAGGCGAGGGGAGGGGAAAATGGAAGCCACATTCAACAATTTGTACTGCAAATAGTAAGAAGCCTGATTATTATTTTTAATTCAGTTTTTTCTACTCCTTTCTCTTTCTCTCTCTGTCCACACACACACATTCCACCTTCCTTTCTTCTTTGGCGTTCAAAATAAAAGGGAAGGGGGAGCGGCCATAGGAAGAGCTGTTCTCCATCTCCAAGGATTTCCACATTTACAATACAAAAGAAGAAGCAAGGCTTTTGGGTAGAGGACTCTGAACCCCCCCACACACACACACTATAGGTAAGCTACTGCTTGACTCCTAAGACATAAAAAGAGGGATTTCTCACCACCACTCAAGCAGGATATCGGAGAGGCTGGAGAAGGAAAGAGCTGCAATGCCAGAGGCAAGAAGGAGGGAAATTTCACTGCACCTGAGCGGAGCAGGGCTTCTGAGGAGGGAGGGGCTGCTCGAAAATCAGCCAGAACTGTGCCCCAGGCGGAGCACACTAGAGGGAACACGCTCTAGCCCTCATCAATATGGTTTTTATAACCATAGAGACTTGGAGGACTTAAGTGCTAGAGCGGCAATTTCTGGCCGCCATTTTTTCCCCCGGGCCCGAATTTTTAAAAAGCGGGTGAGGGGCTTTTAAATCGGGGGTTCCCCCACCCCCAGCGGGGGCTTGGCAAGCCTAAATTCCCCTCCCCCTACATTCATGGCAAACTGAGCAGAGCAAGGTTTGACATCATTAAAATTCCACTAAAAATATTAATATTAATGACCACAAGAACTAAACACTGATGGAACCCTTCCTGCCCCCCCTCTCATGATCTGCCTAAATTCACAGGATCTGCATTGCTGACAGATGGCCATCTAGCCACTGTTTAAAAACAGAAGAAAAAGAAGAAGAGGAGGAGGAGGAGGAGACTGGATTGAGGCCCCACCCTTCACTACCCAAAGGAGTCTCAGAGCATCTTACAATCTCCTTTCCTTTCCCCTCCCCACAACAGAAACCCTGTGAGGTAGGTAGGGCTGAGAGAGCTCTGACAGAAACTGCTGTTTTTTCCAGAACAGCTGTGCCAGAACTATGGCTTGCCCAAGGTCATCCAGCAGATACAAGTGGAGAGGAGTGGGGAATCAAACCCGGTTCTCCCAGATTAGAGTCTGCGCACTTAACCACTACATCAAACTGGCCACCACCTCCCTCAGCCCTCAGCTTTCCTCACATGGACCTCCTTTACTACCCTATCCACCTTCCTGAGTTTTAGCCCTCCCGTCCAGTATTTTTCCAGGACTTTATCATGCCATTCCTTTGGGCTGAGTTGTCCCAAACCAAAGACTCCCCAGATTCCTTCAGCTTCCTCCCTGGGGTTAGGGTTAGTTAGTTTGGGGTGAATTAGTTGGGGTTAGTTTAAACATGGCTCTGCCACCTTTTTGATATTAAATGCCAACAGCCTGTTTCCCTTTTAGTTCAAGTGCAGTCTTTCTCTTTTTGTGCAGATTCAATTTGTCCCGGAGAGTCTCCCAGTGCCTAGGAAATCTAAAGCCTTTGTCAGACACCTCATTCATGCATTCTGACCCCTAATTTGTGGTTGTCTAGCTGGCCCTGTGTACAGAACATGTATTTATTTATTTATTCATATTTATAGACCGCCCTTCCCAGAAGTGGGCTCAGGGTGGGTAACAACATGCTTTATAAAAAAAATTCTTAATAAAATAACATTAAAATTTAAAACATCTTCATAAATATTAAAATGGTGGTCACAGCTAATAACCTCCTTGGTTGTAGGAGGTTCCTGGCAATAGTTAGTAGCAGTGTTCCCTCTAAGTTGAGTTAGTGTGAGCTAGCTCACAGTTTTTAAGCCTCCGGCTCACACATTTTTGTGTTAGCTCAGAAAGTATGGCTCCAAAGCAAACTGATTTATGCAGTAGCCAAATCACATGCTCACAACATTAATGCCAGTAGCTCACAAAACTGAATTTTTGCTCACAAGACTCCACAGCTTAGAGGGAGCATTGGTCAGTAGTTGTTAACAGAGTGACAACCACCTCATAAGAACATAAGAGAACCCAATGTTGGATCAGGCCAATGGCCCATCCAGTCCAACACTCTGTCACACAGTGGCCAAAAATACCAGGTGCCATCAGGAGGTCCACCAGTGAGGCCAAGACACTAGAAGCCCTCCCACTGTTGACCCCCCCCCCAAGCATACAGACCATCACTTGCCCCAGACTGAGAGTTCCTATCTATATCTTGTGGCTAATAGCCACTGATGGGCCTCTGCTCCATATGTTTATCCAATTCCCTCTTGAAGCCGCCCATGCTTGTAGCTGCCACCACCTCCTGTGGCAGGGAATTCCATGTGTTAATCACTGTTTGAGTGGAGAAGTACTTCCTTTTATCCATTCTAATCCAACCTCTCAACAATTTGAGTGCCCATGAGTTCTTATATTGTGAGAAAGGGAGAAAAGTACCTCTTTCTCAATCTGCTCCATCCCATGCATAATCTTATTAACCTCAATCATGTCACCTCTCAGCTGTCGTTTCTCCAAGCTAAAGAGCCCCAAGCGTTTTAACCTTTCTTCATAGGGAAAATGTTCCAACCCTTTTATCATTCTAGTTGCCCTCTTCTGCACTTTTTCCAAAGCTATAATAACCTCTTTAAGGTGTGGTGATCAAAATTGTACACAGTATTCCAAATGAGGTCGCACCATTGATTTATACAGGGGCACTATGATATCGGCTGATCTGTTTTCAATACCCTCCTAATAATCCCCAGCATAGCATTGGCCTTTGTATTGCAGTCACACACTGTCTCAACATCTTCAGTGAGTTATCTACTACGACTCCAAGATCTCTCTCTTGGTCAGTCTCTGCCAATTCGGACCCCATCAACGTGTATTTGTCAGGTCCTGGAGTAACCACTCTGTACGCAATAGTCCTTAAGTCCTTAAGGTTTATTGGTTAGATATGGCTTCTGGACAGGTGAACACCTTTGCCAGAACTGGCAAGCAAGAGCACAGGAACGGGATTCAAGGTATGGGGTCCACCCACTAAACATACATCACATTCATCCAGGCTACTACAGGTCATGAAAGAATATACGACCCAACTAGCTATGTCTCAAGACTCCTGTCTCCCAAGGCCACAGACCCAGCTGGGACCTGTGAACCGTGTGGGGGCAGCTTTGGGAAAGTTATGAGCAGCACCTCTTTCTCACTCCACGCATTCATTCACACACTCCCCCCCCTTGGGAATGTCAGGGAGGACTGATAAGGTACTAAACAGAGCTAACAGACGGGCAAAGCAAGCAGGGGTTATAAAAGCGAAAGTAGGCATTAATATCATAGGGCATCAGTACACAGTCAATGATTATGGTACAAAGACAAGTATCACCCATGGTAAGGGTCCGAACCTGACAGTATTTATAGTTAGGATTTTTGGCTCCAATGTGCATCACTTTGCACTTGGCCACATTGAACCCCATTTGCCATGTTGATGCCCACTCGCCCATCCTTGACAGATCCCTTTGGAGTGCCTCACAATCCTCCCTGGTTTTCACCACCCTGAACAACTTCCTGTCATCTGCAAATTTAGCCATTTCACTACTTACTCCCAACTCCAAATCATTAATGAACAAGTTAAAAAGCATCAGACTGAGTACTGATCTCTGCGGTACCCCACTGCTTACCACCCTCCACTGAGAAAATTGCCCATTTATACTCACTTTCTGTTTCCTATTTATAAGCCAGTTTTTGGTCCGCAAAAGGACTTGTCCTTTTATCCCATGATTTTTGAGCTTACTTAGGAGCCTTTGATGAGGACTTTATCGAAAGCTTTCTGGAAGTCAAGGTAAACAGTATATATATTGGGTCCCCCTTATCCACATGTTTGTTCACTCCCTCAAAAAACACTAACAGGTTAGTGAGACAAGATCTTCCCTTACAGATCCCATGCTGAGTCTGCCTCAATAGTTTTTGTTCATCAATGTGCCTACTAATTCTTTCCTTAATAACAGTTTCCACCAACTTACCCAGTATCGATGTCAGATTGACTGGCCTGTAACTTCCCGGATCTCCCCTGGAGCTCTTTTTAAAGATGGGAGTGACATTAGCTACCTTCCAGTCCTCAGGAATGGAGGCAGATTTTAATGAAAGATTACATATATTTGTCAGGAGATCCACAAATTCACATTTGAGTTCTTTCAGAACTCTTGGATGTATGCCATCTGGGCCTGGTGATTTATCAGTTTTTAAGTTATCTATCAGTCATAGGACCTCCTCTCTTGTCACCTCAATCTGACTCAGGTCTTTCAACACCCCTCCCAAAACACTGGACCTGTTTAGCATTAAGGTAGCAGGGGGTCCTGAGCGCCTCCAGGTTCTTATGGTCAGTCCACACCTCAAAAGATGTTACCTTCCCCAAGCAATAAGCAGTCTCCCAACTCTTCCTTGTGCCTTTTTCTCATTCAGCATTCCATGGTCTCTTTTAGAGAAGGATTTCTTCTTTTCTTTCCTTTTTTTGGTTTTAAAATAGTTGCTGGAAATGTGCTGTGCATTTGCCAAAGACAAGGAAAGAAAGGAGTCAAAAGAGAGGTATTGATGGAATTATTTCTTTTTTTTTTGAAACAAAATTTTTATTGGGATGCATTCAGCATTGTTAAACATCGTCACCAATACAATTTCCAAAGATTCTCATCCCATCCCCCCACCCCCCAAATAGGCTTCCAACACTGCTAATAACAAAAAAGAAAAAGTTAAGAGGTAATCAAGTTTAGACTTATAACAATCGACAAACCAGGTAACAAAATTCAAATACATAAAAACCTGACTTTTCCCAACACAATTTCCAATAAAGGTACAGTACAATCAAATAATCATTTCATTTCACATTCCATATCAATACAAATCAAGATTGTACATTTCCCTTTCATTCTATATTCAGTTTCCATGTAGAATTTCAGGCCTTCCCAGTCTTTTAGATATTGTTCTGCCATTTGTCCATTTAGTTTTTTTGTCATTTTGTCCATTTCAGCTAAAAATAGCAGTTTTCTTAACCAGTCATGTATATCTGGCACCTTCTCCGCTTTCCATTGTTGAGCAAAAGCCATTCTCGCCGATGTAATCATATACCATAATAGTGTCCTTTTTTCTTGTGGAATTTTTTCCATTGTCAAACCTAAGAGAAGAAGTTCCGGACTTTTCCTGATAGGAATTTTTAATATCTTCTGCATCTCACAATGTACATTTGACCAGTATATTTTTGCTTTATCACATGACCACCACATATGGTAAAAAGAACCCTCTGTTTTTTTACATTTCCAACACTTATTACTCAAGTTCTTATCCATACTAATATTGGCAATCTTTTTTGGTGTCATGTACCACCTGTACATCATCTTATAACAATTTTCTTTTACATTAACACAGGTTGATATTTTAAGAGCTTTTTTCCATAAAAATTCCCATGCTTCCATGGAAATTTCCTTGTTCATATTTATGGCCCATTTTATCATTTGCTCTTTAACAGTTTCATCCAAAGTAAATACAGTCAACAAGGTTTTATACATCTTTGATATCATTTTTTGCTCTTTTTTCAACCATATATCTTCAAACTCATCGTTCTTAGCTCTAAAACCAACCTCTTTACAATCTTTTTTGTAAATATCCCGTATTTGACAATATTGTAACCATCCATACTCAAATTCTAATTCACTATTTGGTTTTAAAACATATTTTTTTCCTTCCTTTTGAAGCAACTCTTGGTACTTCAACCAATCATTACCTTTATTCTGAAAAAGGATGAATAACTGCAGCAGGAACAATCCTCAAGGGCCTCTCTTCAGAAACTGTGTTCTTGTATCTGGTCCATGCATCAAACAGTGTTGTTCTTACATAATGATGCTTAAACATTGAGTCTACTTTATTTTTCCCATACCAAAGATAGGCATGCCAGCCAAATCTACAATCGTGACCCTCAAGGGCCAAAAGTTTTCTGTTTTCCAAATTAACCCAGTCAGTTAACCAAGACATACATACAGCTTCATGATACAAACGCAAATTCAGGACTTGGAAGCCACCTCTGTCTTTAATATCATACATTATTTTCATTTTAATTCTTGGCTTCTTTCCTGCCCAGATAAACTTAAAAATTTCTCTTTGCCATTTCACCAACACTTTCACATCCCTCACAACTGGTATTGTCTGGAACAAAAACATTAACCTGGGCAGTACATTCATTTTGACAACGGCAATTCTTCCAAGAAGAGATAATCTAAGTTTTTCCCATTTTTCTAAATCACTCTTTATCGAAACCCATAGTTTTTCATAATTATTCTTAAACAAGTCAATATTTTTCATTGTAATTTCAACTCCCAAATATTTAACCTTTTTAACCACTTCACATTCTGTCATGTTTTGTAACATTTGTTGCTTTGTAGCTATCATGTTTTTACGCAATATTTTGGATTTATTCTTATTTACATAGAACCTTGAGAGATCGCCAAATTCTTTTACTTTTTCAAATACCATAGGCATATTATTAACAGGATCTTCAACAATAAACATAATATCATCAGCAAATGCTCTTAATTTATATGAAAAACCTCTAATATTCAAACCTTTTATGGTATCGTCATCTCTAACCATTTGCAGCAATATCTCCAAAATCCAGATAAATAGCAATGGTGACAGGGGACAACCCTGTCTGGTACCTTTTCTGACCCGGAACACTTCTGTTGATTCTGCATTCACAATCACCGTAGCTTTTTGTTCTTTATATATTGATTGAATCATTCTTATAAATTCTGCGCCCATCTGGGATTTCTTGAACACTTTAAACATAAATTCCCAATTCAAATTATCAAATGCCTTTTCTGCGTCTAAAAATAAAAAGCCAACTTCTTTTTCCGGGTGTTTATCATAGTACTCAATTGCGTCTAAAACAACCCTCATATTGTCTTTTATTTGTCTATTTGGCAAAAACCCAGCTTGATCTTCAGCAATAGTGTCTTTCAAAAACCCTTTAAGGCGCTCTGCTAAAATTTTTGCAAAAATTTTATAATCATTGTTTAAAAGTGAGATTGGTCGATAATTTTTCACATTTGTTAAGTCTTGGGTTTCTTTCGATATTAAGGTGATTGCAGCTTCATTCCAAGAATCTGGGATCTTCCCATTTTTTCTGATTTCATTTAGAAGAATCTCTAGAACTGGAACCAGGTCTTCTTGAAATTTTTATAAAATTTAGCTGAGAAACCATTCGGTCCTGGAACTTTGGAGATCTTTGCCTCTCCTATTGCTTTACTGATTTCTTCTTTAGTTATCACAGCATTTAATAATGCTTTCATTTCTGGGCTTGGTTGCATCAAATTCACTTTAGATAAATAGTCTTGGATTTTTTGCTGGTCCACTTGTTTTACTTGAAAAAGAGTCGCATAATATTTATAGAATTCCCTCCGGATCCCTCCTGGGTCTATGATTTCTCTGTTCCCATCTTTCAGTTTAGTTATTATTTTATTCTCTCTTCTTTTCTTCAATTGCCATGCCAAATATTTCCCTGGTTTATTTGCTCCTTCAAAGGACTTCTGTTGCAATTTTTTCAAATTCCAATATACTTCTTTATTTAACCTCGCCTCGTATTGTTCCCTTAGGATCCTCAGCTCTCTCAAAATTTTCTTTTTGCCAGGTCTTTTCTTGAGCTCTGCTTCTTTTTTTTGAATATTTTCCATAATCTCTTTATCTATTTTCAATTGTTGTTTTCTTTCATTATTGTTAAATGCAATTAGATGTCCTCTCATCACAGCTTTGTACGCCTCCCATACCGTTTGCGTCTGTACATCCTTGTTTAAGTTCAGTTGAAAATACGTTTTGGTTTCTGTCCTTATTTTATCCACAATATTTTGTTTGTCCAGTAAATCCTCATTGAGTCTCCATCAAAATTTCTTTCTTTTAACATATGTTGACCACTTTACTGGGCTGTGGTCAGAAAGAATTCTAGGTAAAATTTCAATTTTACGTATTTGCAGGATCAGGTTCTCGGTCATCCACATCATGTCTATTCTTGAAAAAGATTCATGTCTTGATGAGTAAAAAGAATAATCTTTGTCCTTAGGGTTTTTAGTTCTCCATGCATCTTCCAGATGTTCATGTTTTACCATTTGAAAAAAAACTTTCGGAAGTTTACCTATTACCTTCATTTCCTTTTTTTGATGGAATGATTTCTAACTACTCCTCAAACTGACAAATGTGGCACCTCAGAAATCGCTGCCCTTCCCCCTAATCATTCCTCACAGGTGGGGGGGAGAAGAAGGAGAGAGAAGGGGGGGTCTTCAGGACAATGATAAACAAGCAAACCGTTTCATTCTAATCTACTTTAGCATGGAAAAAATTGATTAAAAATGACACAACTAAATGCTTTTGACCACTCAGAGCCCACTTTGTTGAGGTTTTTCTTTAAAAGAGAGGTGCATTTGTTGCTTTCATCACTAGTTGTTGCCTCCCTCAAGGCCCTTTTCTCATTCCTTTTTTTGCACACAGAAAATATTCCCAACTGAAGTGTGGTTTAGGTAGGGGTCTTTTCATAGAAAAACAGCTGCAGGAGGTCATTACCATATGGTATGCTAATAAGCTATTAGGCTATTAGCATATGCCACACCCCCTGACATCACCGGAAGTGATGTCAGAAGGGGAAGCAAAAGTGGGGGAGGCATCTTCAAAAACCTCCCCTTCCCTTCCCCAGCTGGTCTGGGTGGGGGAGTGAAGAGAGAAGGGGTTTAAAGTTTAAACTCCTTCTCATGAGAGTTGGGCCACAGAAGGAGGAAAGAGGGAAAGAAAGAGAAGGAAAGGGGACGGAAACAGGGAAAGGAGGAAAAAAGAGAAGAGAAGAAGGTGTGGAAGAAAGAAAGAGAGAAGAGAAGAAGGAGGGAAAGAGGAAAAAGAGAGAAGGAAAAGAGGGAATGAAAGAAATTCGGTGGCAATTCGGCCCCATTATATCCTATGGGCCATTGAAGTCAATGGTGAAAACATAGGGTATATTCTGGGGGCTGGAGGGGAGGGGGTTTGAGGGAGAGGCTCCAACCTCACATGATAGCTGATGGAGCCTCTCCCCAAGATACCCACCAAGTTTCAAGAACATTGGACCAAGGGGTTCAATTCCATGGGCCCCAAAACAGGTTGCCCCTATTCCCACCATTGTTCTCTATGGTGGGGAAAAAAGTTATTTTTTTCCCACCATAGAGAACAATGGAGGGAATAGGGGCAACCTGTTTGGGGGCCCATAGAATTGGACCCCCTGATCCAATGTTCTTGAAACTTGGTGAGTATCTTGGGGAGAGGCTCCATCAGCTACCCTGTGAGGTTGGAGCCTCTCCCTCAAAACTCCTCCCCTCCAGCCCCCAGAATATACCCTATGTTTTCACCATTTTCTTCAATGGCCCATAGGATATAATGGAGCTGAAATTGACATTCGGCTTCCTGAAAGACTCTCGGGGATGCCGGCTGGGGGCGGGGCTTGGCTCCTGAGCTCCCGGAGCTGTGCTCCGGTGCGCTCCCCCCCCCCCCAAAAAAAAAGACCCCTGGGTTTAGAAATACTGAAGCAGATTATAAATCTCTATGGCCAGAGAGAGAGACAGACAGACAGACAGACTGCCGGCTGTTGCTTTGCATCTGAGCAGAAAACTCACTGAAACTTCCTTTTCCTTCCCAGCTGACTTCTCATTGTTTCTAGTTGTTTTCAAGAGGCGTTTCAGGAGAGGGTGTGCAGGAGCAACAAACAACAAAATGACAGTGGCTACAGACAGATGTGGATTAACATCAATTTCTTTTAAAAATGAGCCACATTTAAAAATACTGGAATTAAATCTGAGTATATTAGGAAATCAGTCCAACTGTAGATGTACTTTTAAAATCACATTAGTAATGATCCCAAACCCATACATACTTTCGTTCTGGCTAAACTGCAAAGGGAATCAAATAGGTTATACAATTTTTATGGCTATTTTTCCATTAAGAAATATGTCAATCTAAACATTTTTATGCATGTTACAAATTTAATCTCTTCTTAGCCTCAATCCTGACAGCAAAGAAAGGTTCACTCTGCCAGGGAAGAATGTTTGAGTGCTTAGTCTTCTAGGAGGAGGGGGTTTTTTGCTTGTCCATTTGTTTTTGCCTCACACTCCTTACCGTAAGCCGAAAAGTGAAGTCAGATAAAGGTGAAAGAAAACAACAACAGTGTGAGACTTTTCTGGATGGTGGATCCCCTCGGTCTTTGGCCCGGCAGTGTCTCAGAGGGCAGGTCTCCTTTATGAGGCTGAAGGTGATTCCTTATTCCCAGTTCCTTCCTTATTCATTCCTTATTCGTGTCTTATTCATGAATTCATCCAAAAACACTGAGGAGAATTTGAAAGCTCTGAACCCCAAAATAAGATTTGGACCCCCACACTTCATACATCCCCAAGCTCAAAGTCCCTGCACTCCCCAGGTGTGTAGAGCAAGCTTTTGTGCAAACCTAGGTCCTTTCTGCACTAGGGATGAGATCCAAGTGCAGAAAGAAGAAGAGAAGAAGAGAGAAGAGATTGGATTTATACCCCACCCTTCACTACCCAAAGGAGTCTCAGAGGGGCTTACAAACTCCTTTCCCTTCCCTTCCCCACAACAGACACCCTGTGAGGTAGGTGGGGCTGAGAGAACTGAGAGAACTGCTCTTTTTCAAGAACAGCTGTGCCAGAGCTTGTGACTGACCCAAGATCCCATCGGCAGATGCAAATGGAGGAGTGGGGAATCAAACCCAGTTCTCCCAGATTAGAGTCTGTGCACTTCACCACTACACCAAACTGGCTCTCAGGAAAGGACCCTGAGGTGGCTTTCCAACATCTTGGTCACAACAAAAGTAACCCATGGCTACCACAGGAGCTGCCATCAGACCAAGCATGGTCCAAGGAGAGAGACAAATTTTATTGGGAAACATAAATCTCTAGATAACGCAGCAAAAAACAATATTAGGTGCATTGACTTCATAAGTTTTATACTATTCTGTATACAATTCTAGACACATTTGTGAGGTAATGTAAAAATGTTGGGAAAGTAAAATAAAAATGAGCTTTCAACTGTCAAAGCTGGCACAAGACCCTACAGCCAAGAACCACGCTTTGGACCAGGACACAGCATATGTCTCCTCAAAGGGGAGGGTCCACTGAACATGGGGGTGTATGAAGTGAAGAGGTCCAAACTTTATTTTGGGTGCAGAGGGCACTTCCTTATTCAAATCTTCTTTGAAATACAGGCTTCTGTGGTCCAAACCTTATTCCAGGATGCCGTGGACAAGCAGTCATACCAGTTCCTTATTCAAAACTTCTTTGAAATACAGGCTTCTTTGGGGCAGCCGAAATAGAAGCCTGTGGCTCCGGAAACAGTATTTGGACCAGGCACCATTGCATGTCATCTTGCAGGGGACCATCACCAGAGCACGGTGATGTGTCATTTGAGGTGGTCCAGAGATTGTGCTGGGGTGTAGCCAGGTCCCAGTGTCTGCCTGTGTGATTGTCCTATGGGCACTTGGGGGCAGCTGGCATAAGAACCGCACTTTGGACCAGGACACAGCATATGTCCCCATGAAGGGAAGAGTCTGATGAACATGGGGATGAATGAAGTGTGAGGGCCCAAATCTTATTTTGGAATTTAGAGTTTTTAAACTCTCCGCAGTATTTTTGGATGAATTCATGAATAAGATGTGAATAAGGAATGAATAAGGAACTGGAAATAAGGAACCAGCCTCATGTCTCCTTTGCCTTTCCATTTGCTGGCAGATGAGAGAAATTAACCCTTTGGGGATGATCGGTCTAGCTATGCTGTGTCCACCACTGTGCTACAAAAGGAATTAAACTGAATATGCTTTTGGTCAGATGGATTACATAAATCAAATGTACAAAACTCATCAGCAAAACAAGAACCATCCTATACAGAAAGAGAAATATTTACGATTCTATAACCCAAAGAAATGGGATGAAACAACATATGCCCATGCATTTAATGTGATGGTCATTGTCTAATGGGAAGAACATTTCCAGGTGTACCTTCCTCCCAACCAGGCATCCAATTGGGATGAAAGGCTCACAGATTTCACCTCTTACTCAAAAGATTTCCCAAAGCATTCTGTCAGAAATGCTTCTTTGATGTTTCTCACTGAATCCATTGTTATGTGTTCCCTACCCTGCTTTGCGCTTGCGTAGCTATGCAGGCAGAAACGTGGGAGCTTCTTCCCTGCCACTTTTCCTTATCACGGTGGCCTTGAATGTAGGCTTTGGGCTATTCTTGTGTTACTGAGAATTTTCCAGTCCTGGGAAGGCAAAGGGAGGGGGGATTAGTCTCCCGTCCATGAAGTATATCTCCCGCCGGGAGTTTCCCGCATGCGCGCTCATATTTCATTTGCTAGGCGCTTTTTGCATCACACTATAAGTTAGCTTGCATTGCTTCGCCCCCCATTCCTGACAATGACCTCCTACTGTGGGTTTTAGCAAGATAATCCAATAAAACCTTTCTTTGTACAAGAATGACTGGATCCACTTGTTATTGAACCTGACACATTCCCTCATTCCCTAATTAGTTCATATAAGACGGGATTCCAAAAATAAACATGACGTGCAAAAGTAAGGGTAGCTAAGCCTTGCCTTTCGGCATTTTGGCAGCCTCTAGAAGCCTAACATTAAAATGGCAGCTGAGCCACATAGACCTTCTGCGAATTGCCAAACTTAAGCATCGCTTGGGCTCAATCCATTTGGAGGAAGAGAGCAATCCATACATGACAGGCTTTAAAAAACTGCCAAGATCATGAACAGTATGCAGGATCAAATTAAGAGAATCACAAAGAGAAAACCACACAAATTTGCAAAGAAGGGCAGGAAATTAGCATCACTTCACAGCTGTGCTAGGGCATCAGCAAAAATGCTCCCCATTTTTTTCAATGTAATGTCACAAGGATAAAAAAATCTCCCCAGAGTTCCTGCCAGAGGACTCCTCCCCCATACAAATTGCAACCCTGTGCAAAGTATGGTGAAGTTGCAGCTGACTTTGCACAGGTATGCACACACACACACACATTGCCAATGATCACAGCTTGCAATGCCAGTGTAAGTGGGTTCTACCATGCATTCTGTACACTCAACACATTCTCCCATATTAGGAGATCTTGTGATTCTTTCCCATTTTTCACAGTGACTGATAACATAGCAGAGAATCCCCTAGTGCTCAGCAGTATGGGAAGCAGGGCTTTGCAGCTGTTTGTCAGTTTCAGGAAAAGCCTGGTTAGTTTCAACAGAGGGTTTTCCCCCTTTGCCAGCATTCCTTTCTGTTCCCTTTCATTCAGTGAACTAATGCTAAAATGCATGCACAAAACCTGACCCATGAGGATTTATTGGATGCTACTGTGCAGCTGAAATAGGGCAATTACATAATTTTTTAAAAAAATTGGATGCCACTCCCCACATGTCACAAGTGACATTCCACCCTGATTTAGAAAAGTGGGAGTTTTTTTTAATGTAGCTGCAGAATAAGTACACTGGAAGCAAAAGAATGGTGCGTAAGGCAGCACAGAATCTGAAGCCAAGATAAAAGGCTTACTCCTCTGAAAATCTTCAGTAAGATGTTCCTGTATAATGGGCCTCTGTCTGACATGTATCTGCCAAGTCACTCTCTCCCACCTCTGTCCCTATGCCTCCCAATTTTTGGTCAAATGGAATAAGACAGAGCGATGCTAGAATACATGATGAGGTCAGGTTTCAAAGATGCCCCAAAGCTGAGAATAGTTTTGTTCAGGTTCAGAGTATTTGTACTGTTTACAAATGGAAGTGATTTGGGCCGGATTTTGAAGAGTAAATTTGCAGCTGCCCGTCCCTATTGCAACAAAGCTATTGTATCTGACTAGCTTACCAGACAAGCAAATGGCAAGAATAAGAGAGATACAGAAGTACAACAATTTAGTTTCTTCTAGGGATAATGTCCTCACACAAGAAACATCCATAATGTTCCATGTCTTACTTAAAACAAGTGTCATCTGGAAACTCCAGGACTTGTAACTTTATTGACTCAGTGGCCTGAGTAGGTATGATGATGGCACAGGGAAAACCCTGGACAGAGTTAGTTGTAACAGGGAGAGGTTGCTATTTACTTATTCCTCAGAATTTGTATTCCACCCTTCTGCCCTCACGAGGGCCACCAAGGAGTCTATATGCACTTGACTCTGCCTACCTCTTCTTTCGAAGCAGATTTCTGGTCACCTTCTGATGTGTCCGTCTCCAGTGTGCTGAGCCTAGAGGGTCTGTCTCTCGGTAGCTGTACCTGCTGAACTGACAAAACAGGAACCTGATAAGCTGTAAGTGCCACTCTTGTTGGTGTCAGGTTCAAAAGCAAGTAGGTCCAGGCATTCTTGGTAAGAAGAAAGGCTTTATTTGGATTACAGTGCTAAAACCCACAGTAGAAGGTCATTGTGAGGAATGGGGGGCATTGGTGAAGCAAGCAGGGTTATAGTATGATGCAAACAAGCGACTAGCAAATCAACTGTAAGCGCGCGCGCGGAAACTCCCGGCAGGAGAGTTACTTCATGAGCGGGAGATGTCTCCCCCTTCCCCTCGCATTCACAGGACTGGAAAATTCTCATCAAAACAAGAATAGCCCAAAGCCTACATTCAAGGCCACCGTGATAAGGAGAAGCGGCAAGGGAAGAAGCTCCCACGTTACTGCCTGCATACCTACGCAAGCGCAAAGCCAAATAGGGAACACATAACAATGGACTCAGTGAGAAACATCAAATAGACCTTTTTTTCTGACACTCTGCCCTTCCCAAAATACCTCCCACCCACCACTCAGGAAGGGGTGTACATGGGGCCCCCAGGTTTGGCAGGGAAACGGGTGTGAAAATTCCTGAGAAGATCAGGTGCATTAATATCAGAAACTTTAACCCATTCCCTGTGCTGGGGCCCAAAATGTACCCATTCAACCAAATAATGCAATTGTCCACAAATAAATTTGGAGTCCAGGATGTTTTCCAGCTTGTAGTGCTACTCGTTATCGATGATCAGCGGGGGGGGGGAGTTGCTGGAGGCTCCGGATGCCACTTAGACAGGGGAGATGCCGGTTTGAGGAGGCTGTAATGGAAAATTGGATGAATGGCTTTAAGCGACTTAGGTAAATCCAGTTGCACAGTCACTTTATTAATACAGCGAACCACCTTGAAAGGACCAATGTATTTCCACGCCAGCTTCCGCGACTTCTGCAAGAGGCGCAAGTTCTTAGTGGAAAGGTACACTGAATCCCCTGGCTGCAGAGTCCATCCCCCCGCCCGTTTTTTGTCTGCATATTTCTTATATTGAGCCTTGGCTTCATTTAAAGTCTCTATGATCATGGGCCAGGACTCTCGAAAAGATTTGCACCATTCTGTGGCCTTACTGGGAGACCCCCCCGGTTTCAGGAACGGAAGAGGGGGGCTATCATAACCCATGGCCGCTTTAAAGGGAGACATTCCAGTCGATGCGTGCCAGGAGTTGTTGTATGCAAACTCAGCCAAAGGCAACAACTCAATCCAATTGTCTTGTTGGTAATTAGTGAAACAACGCAGATATTGCTCAAGTGTTTGATTCACCCTTTCGGTTTGCCCATCAGTCTCCGGGTGGTATGCGCTACTTAAAGCACACTCAATACCCATTAGGGCCATTAACTCTGTCCATAGTTTGGATACAAACTGAACCCCCCGATCCGAGATTATTTTGATCGGTAGAGTGTGGAGCCGGGCAATATGTTGTAGGAAAGCTCTTGCAAGGATTTTGGCCGTTGGCAAACTGGGGAACGGTATAAAATGTGCCTGTTTGGAGAATAAGTCCACTACCACCCAAATAACGGTCATGTTCTTGCTAGGAGGAAGATCATTGATAAAGTCCATAGAAATCACTTCCCAGGGTCGACTTGGGGTAGGCAATGGTTGTAGTAGACCTGGGGGCTTCCCCCCCCCCGGACTTGCAATGACTACATGTAGGGCAAGATTGTATGTAGAGCGATAGATCTCGTTTCATTCGGGGCCACCAGAAATTGCGCTGCAGTAGGTGAAGAGACTTCACATACCCGAAATGTCCTGCTGACTTGGAATCATGGACAGCCTGCAGTACTTGGGGTCGCGTACTTTCTGGGACGAACAGTTTAATACCTTTGTACCAGCAGCCATTAGATTTGCATTCCACATCATCTCGAGCCTTTAGCTCAACCTTTTCCTGATCAGTGATGTCTTTAGCAAATTGATTTTCCCATGGTAACCCTTGACTTTGGGTAACTGGCTGTAATTGTCTCTGTTTGCGTGTTAGGACTGCCCCGACAAGTTGGTCTGGGGTAAAAAAAGATTCTCTAACCTCCGTTCTCTTACTCAGATGCTGGGGAAGGCGTGAAAGGGCATCTGCCAAGTGATCAGATTTACCAGGGAAGTGATGAAGGGTAAATTGGAACTTAGAGAAAAACTCAGCCCAGCGGAACTGTTTGGCATTTAGATTCCGGGGCTTCCGGAGTACCTCCAGATTCTTATGATCAGTCCAGATTTCGAAGGATACCCGAGCCCCCTCTAGCCAATGCCTCCAAGTAATTAGGGCTAAGCGTATGGAAGCAGCTTCCTTGTCCCAAATGGGCCAGAATCTCTCTGTGTCATTAAATTTTTGTGAGACATAAGCGAGAGGATGCAAATGCCCTTGGGCATCCTCTTGTAGGATCACCCCCCCATTGCGGTATCTGAGGCGTCTACCTGGACAATAATTTTTTTTGTTTCATTTGGGTGTGCCAACACTGGTTCAGAAGTAAATAACTGCTTCAGTTGTTCAAACGCCTCTTGACACTGGGGTGTCCAATCTAACAGTGCCCCTGGCATGGAAGCTTTAGCCCCTCTTCCTTTAGTCTTTAGTAGGTCTGTGAGAGGGAGGGCTACCTGGGCAAAATGGGGCAAGAATTGGCGGTAAAAATTGGCGAAACCGAGAAAACTCTGGAGCTGGCGTCTAGTTTTGGGGGGTTCCCAAGCCAACACATCCTGGACCTTCTTCGGGTCCATTCCTAGCCCATTTGAGGATATGCGGTACCCTAAGAAGTCAATGCGACTCTGGTGAAACTCACATTTGGACAGCTTAACAAACAGTTTATGCTCCAGCAACTTCTCCAGTACCTCCTGAAGCAGCCTGGTGTGTGAACTTTGGTCTGGGCTGTACACCAAGATATCATCCAAGTAAACGACCATCCCCTTGAACAAATAGGGGTGCAGCACCTCATTTATTAAGTTCATGAAGACCCCAGGTGCCCCTTGTAAACCGAACAGCATAACCCGATATTCAAATTGTCCCAACGGGGTATTGAAGGTGGTCTTGTGCTCATCTCCTTGCCTAATGCGGACCCTAAAATAGGCATCACGTAAATCCAATTTTGAAAACACCCTCCCCTTGGCCACTTCTGCTAATAAATCCTTGATGAGGGGCATGGGGTAAGCATTGGTAGCTGAAACTGCGTTCAAACCCCGGTAATCAGTGCACAGTCTCAACCCCACATCCTTCTTCTTACAAAACAGCACCGGGGCCACAAAGGGGGATGAAGCCAGTCGGATAAATCCACGAGCCAGATTCTTGTCAATAAATCTGCATAGCTCCTCCTTTTCCATAGGACTCATAGCATAAATTTTCCCTTTAGGCAACTTGTGACCCGGAAGGATTTCAATCGCACAGTCTGAGTTACGGTGGGGGAGGTAGTTCATCAGCTTCCTCCTCCTCAAACACACGGGCCAGGTGCCGGTATTCTTTGGGAATGCGATTGAGGTCTTCCGCCGCCAAGCAGGCTCGTGGAGGATCGTTATTAGGGGTTTTTCCCCACCCTGGGTCCCACTTGTGTTCTGCACACTTCGGGGAGATGAATTGTACTGACCCCTCATCCCAAAGTATATAGGGATCGTGCCCATGTAACCATGGGCTACCCAACACTGAGGGGAATTGGGCTTGTGGGGCTATTACAAAAGACCGCAGCTCCCAGTGTTCTCCTATGCCCACCCTTAAGGGGACAGTCTCAAATCGACATGGCTCCTTCATCGGTGACCCATCCATTTGGGTGAAGGTAATGGGATCTTTCAAACTTGTAACCACCGCCTCTAGTCCTGTTACCAGTGACGGGTTCATCAAATCCCTCCCGCACCCCAAGTCAATGAGGGCTCGGACCCTAATGTGGGTCATCATGGCCGGGTTCATTATAAGAACAGTCACAAAGAAGAGAGAGGGGTAATTGCTCACCATTTTTGGCGCCTCAGGGGCAGGGTCCTGTTGGGCAGCGCCATTCACAAACAGGACCACTTTGTTTCCCTGCAGATCACTCTCCTCTTCTTCCAACATCAACATATCCGCTGGATCCGGGTTGGCAAAAAGGGCCCGCGGGTTGCGTGGTTTTGCGGTACCCTTTCTCGGGGTGGTGGCTTGCCATCGTCGGGGCTCCTCTTGCGTCTGACCTCGACCTGGGTCCCCCTTGGGGCAGGAGGCGGCAAAGTGCCCTTTCTCCCCACATCGCAGGCACAAACCTTGTCTCATACTTTGATCTCTCATCCCACCCTGGGTGGAGGTAGGCTTGCTTCTGGTCGGGGTGGTTGATGTGCTCGGGCGGTTGCTCCCAAGAGATAAATCCAGTTTCATGAGACGCAGTCTGCTCTCCGCTTTTTCTGCCTCCTCCATCCACCCTTGAAGGGTGCGTGGCTCTTTGGAGCTGAGAACGTTGTGACGGACGTCCACTGCTAGCCCCATCCAGTAATGTTGAGCCAGCACCGGGTCAGTCCAATCTCGAATCTTGACAGCGTGCCGTTGAAATTCCCGTGAGTACTCTTTCACCATTAGCTTGCCTTGTTTGAAGGTGCGGAGGAAGGCTTCAGCCTTTGGTGCCACCCCCGGGTCTTCGAAGCGGTTCCTCAAGGCCCACATGAAGTCATCTACATTCCCCAGCTCCGCTGCCTCCAAATCGTGGAGGGCTACATACCAGCTGGTAGCACTTCCACGGAACCTTGACGCAATGAATTCCACCTGTTGTTCCTCATCCGGGAACACATAACCCCATCGCTGCACAAATTTTCCGACTTGCAATATAAAGAAGGACACAGTTTCAGGGTCCCCGTCAAAAGTAATGTCCAATATGTCTTTGGGACGGATTATCGGAGGAACGGGGCTCATGCCAGGCACCGGAACAGGCAACGGGAGGGGCGCCGGAACAGGAGCGGGAGGCGGTGGTGGTACTGGTGGAGGCTGGACCGGTCCAGGCTGTCCCGGGCCAGGCCCTCCTGGCAAAGGGCCAGCCAAAGGAGGCTGGGCAGGCACCTGCTGGCCTGGGACGGGAGCCGCTGGTGCTTGCTGCCCTGGAGCAGGTTGGCCGGGAGGAAGAGGAGCAGGCAATGGTGGTGCTGGGGCTGGGGCTGGTCTTGGTTGAGTCAGCGGGTGGGCACGGATGGCTTGGTCCATCATTTGTGGTAAGGACTGCATCAGCTTGCCCATGTCCCGCATTAGATGTCGGGTGTCATCTTGGATAGAATCCATGCGGGCATCCGCATCCGGGCTGGACCCCGACCTGGGAGATCCACGGGACATCCGCCCCTGGGGAAGCCCGAAACTTCCCCGAGGATCCAGTAAGCTATCCTGGCTCTGGCTCCCTGGCAACGACCAGGTAGTCTGGGTGGTGTCCAATAGGTTCTTAGTCCAGTCCCTCGATCTACGATAGGTAACCCCCTTGTCCCAGGGAGTTGGGGCACCCAGAAAGTAGGTTCAAGGTATCGCGCCTCCATGACTCTGGGTTGGCCCCGCGGGGCTGTAGATCGGAAGGGTGTACGAGGCTCCCACTGAGCTGGACAACGGAGGGGTGACTGGCCCAGCCGACGAGTATAGGACCAACGCCGTGGTCACCGGAGTCGTAGTCACTGGTGCAACAGTGGTAGCTGGAACGGTGGTAACCGGGACGGTGGTAACCGGCGTGGTGATCACTGGAATTGCCACGGTGGTGACCAGAACCGTGGTGACCAGTGGACCGACCCCAGCCCCACTCATCGTGGCGGACAGCAGGAGCTGGTGGTGGTGAAAGGAGGATTCCTGACAATTTCTGTCAGGTTCAAAAGCAAGTAGGTCCAGGCATTCTTGGTAAGAAGAAAGGCTTTATTTGGATTACAGTGCTAAAACCCACAGTATAAGGTCATTGTCAGGAATGGGGGGCATTGGTGAAGCAAGCAGGGTTATAGTATGATGCAAACAAGCGACTAGCAAATCAACTGTAAGCGCGTGCGCGGGAAACTCCTGGCGGGAGAGTTACTTCATGAGCGGGAGACGTCTCCCCCCTCCCCTCGCATTCACAGGACTGGAAAATTCTCATTAACACAAGAATAGCCCAAAGTCTACATTCAAGGCCACCGTGATAAGGAGAAGCGGCAAGGGAAGAAGCTCCCACGTTACTGCCTGCATACCTGCGCAAGCGCAAAGCCAAATAGGGAACACATAACAATGGACTCAGTGAGAAACATCAAATAGACCTTTTTTCTGACAGTTGGCAGGCAGATTTTTTCATCTGTGGATTTTGATGTTATCTCTTGCATTCAATTCAGTTGTTAGATCCCATCAAGAATTGGGCTAACCTACAGCCAGGCATCAACAGCCTGCAAATCTGGATGCTGATTCTTTCACAAGGTTAAACACAGATTTTAAAGCCAAACCACAGTCCCAGATAGTCATTCCAGCAGGAAGAAATGACCTCAGGGCTTTTTTGGGAGGAGGGGAGATAACAAAGCTATCTTTGTCCCATTCTTCAATTTCCTTCCAGCCGCCTCCGCATTCATTCCATCCTTCCCAGCTCATAAGATTTTTTATGGCATTGCCTAATCCCACCAATTGTCTGGGTTATGGAAGTGAGCCTCCAGGCTGTGGGTATAGCTGATCCTATGGCCACGGATCTCTTTCTCTCTCTCTTATGTGTATGAAGAAATCCCAGGTCCAGGCAGGAAAGAGCCAAGAAACAGCTCTGAGGCATGTTCTACAGGGTCACATTGAAGCCTTCTTGAACTCTTCTTGTATCCACATTTTCTATTTTCAGTCTCCTCAAAAATGGCTCCTATTTTGTCTGCATTACAGCTGAATTATTCAAATAAATAATATACAAATGTTCTTCTGTTCAAATCATAATCTGATCATAAATTTTCAATTTTTGAAAAACTAAGGGGGGAATCACTTTTTATCAAGCACTCAAAATTGTCCTCGATATGGCAGCCCTACCAGGGAAATGGCAAGTTTGTTCTGTCTGGAAGTTGGAGGTACTTTCATTTGGATGAGTTTGCTGTTACAAAAGAATGAAGGGGACGTGCTCAGCTTGGTTCCTGATTGGCTGTGACTCACGGGCACTTCCCTGGCCTCTACTCCCTGCTTGTGAGAAGGAGATGGAGACATCTGTGTTGAGGGAAGCTGGTCTCGTGTGTTTCTTACTGATGCCAAGTCATTCTGGTTTGGGCACACACCACAAATCATCTGCTACATTTATTTTTTTTTGGGGGGAGGGGGTTGAGTATTTTCTCTGTGTGTGCGCACTTGCTTGCTTGCAAGCCTGGAAGTTGTGGTGACTTCTGGTGACTCCTAGTGGGGCAAGGACATTTCAGAGAGGTGGCTTTGATATTACCTGCCTCTGCATCCCAGCCTTGGTATTCCTTGGAGGCTGCCCTTCCAAGTACTTGCCGGGGTTGGCCCTGCTTAGCTTCTGGAATCTGACGAGATTGGGCTTTCCAGGACTATATTTATTCTGAGGCCATCCAGCCCAGGAAGCAGAGGTACTCTGTGATGGGCATGGTTAGGATGGAACACGTGGCAAATGCTCCCCCCTTTCTCCAAATCTGCTTGTTTAATTTGTCCAGGCATAAATCGAGGGAGACCACCAGCAGCAGAGGCCTTAATAAGCAAGCACCAGCTGCAGGCACAAAGGCATGATTTTGAATGCTCAGCGATTGACCAGTTTTCATGCATTTCTGCAAAATAAGACTGGTGTTTTCTGAAAGGAAGCACGCTTCCTATGAGAACCTTCCCTCTTAACCCCTTAGCACAAAATGCCTGTTTTTCCAGCAAGTTAAAAATGGTCACTGCACACCTTTCACTCATTTGCATGAAAAATAATTCACACTGCCTCAGTTTTAATACAGAACTATACTTATGGTAACAGTTTGAAAGCAAGAAATTGCAAGTAGATAAATGGGTACTGCTTCGGCGGGAAGGTAACAGCATTCTGTGCACCTTGGTGTTTAGTCATGCCGGCCACATGACCACGGAAACGTCTTTGGACAGCACTGGCTCTTTGGCTTGGAAACGGAGATGAGCACCACAACCTTAGAGTCGGATTCGACTGGCTTCCGAGCAAGGGAATCTTTACCTTATGGTAAAAAAAAAAAAGTGACTATATTTGGGGAGAAAAATTACATGGTTCTGAATAACATCCCAGCGCTACCCAGGGATTCTTGCCCTCTTTGGCTCACCAACACATAAACAGGGAGATGACTTCTGTGCCTGCTGCTGAGACCCATCCACCAAGGAATACCAGGGTGGCTACTCAGAGGCAGGCAATGGCAAAACGTGTTGGCTGTCACTTGATGGCACTTCTCACCACCAATGGAATCACAAGACAGGCTATGTCTGTGAGTTCTATCATCATAGGTGTGTAGGGTTTGGGGATGATGTATTTCATGCAGAAGTCTGTCTTCCTGGTTCTCCTCTTAGACGTGGGTAGAGGACTTTAACCATGACATCACGCTCCATCACCTGTACACTAAAAAGTTAGCAAAAAAAAAAGACACATGCCTTATTTCAACAATTTTTGTGCTCTTCTAACTACTCTCTCTCTTAGTTTAACCTCTTTATAGGGATGGTATATTTATTTTGTTAGACATATATCCTGCCCTCCTGTCAGCTATGCTGCCATGGTATGGGGGTGGGGTGGGGGAGAGGAGGCCACTGGGTGAATGCCTTACTCTCCTGGAATGTTAGCTTTCACTTCTCATGCTGTGTCTTATCTAGCAGCCTGACCTTGGTACTTGGCGCTCTCTGCTCTGCCCGGGAACCTGCTCATAAGAGAACATAAGAGAAGCCAATGCTGGATCAGGCCAATGGCCCATCTAGTCCAACACTCTGTCACACAGTGGCCAAAAATACCAGGTGCCCTCAGGAGGTCCAGCAGTGGGGCCAGGACACTAGAAGCCCTCCCACTCTTCCCCTCTGCCCCAAAGCACCAAGAATACAGAGCATCACTTGTCTCAGACTGAGAGTTCCTATCTATACCTTGGGGCTAATAGCCACTGATGGACTTCTGGTCTGTATGTTTATCTAATTCCCTCTTGAAGCTGTCCATTCTTGTAGCCACCAATACCTCCTGTGGCAGTGAATTCCATGCGTTCATCACTCTTTGGGTGAAGAAGTACTTCCTTTTATCCGTTCTAACCCGACTGCTAAGGAATTTCATGGAGTGCCCACGAGTTCTTGTATTGTGAAAAAGGGAGAAAAGTACTTCTTTCTCTACCTGCTCTATATCATGCATAATCTTATAAACCACAATCATGTCACCCTTCAGCCATCATTTCTCCAAGCTAAAGATCCCCAGGTGCTTTAACCTTTCTTCATAGGGAAAGTGTTCCAACTCTTTTATAATTCTAGTTGCCTTTTTCTGTACTTTTTCCAATGCTATAATATCCTTTTTGAGGTGTGGTTAATATCCACACCTTTAATATCCATTTTGAGGTGTGCTCCTGTTAGTTTAGGTACACAAACCGTGCAGCTCTGGTTGGATCAACTCCATCAGGGGGCCGCACTTTGAATGCAGTATATCTTCCCTTCTGCCACCAGTTAGATTAGCTCTAACACAGAATGTATGCACAGATGACCTGCCTTTAATGTCTTCAATAAACTTGATCCTTCTGAAGGAATGTTGTTGAGACTGATTGCTGTGGGACTCTGACACCTCCCCACATTGTAGGTTCAGGGTGGGAACCAACATAAATGTCTGCAGTTAATGCAGATTCACAGTTAAAAACATCAACAACAGACTAAACAACAATGAGCCTCAACTTATAATATTGTGGTCCCAATCCAGTTTTTAGGATCTGTGGTCACTGGAGGAGAGGCCAGATCAAAGTGGATGCCTGCTGCCTCAAATAAAGGCCCGGCGGAAGAGCTCCATCTTGCAGACCCTGCAGAACTGCAGCAGGTCCCACAAGTCCCTGATCTCATAAGATAGCTCATTCCACCAGGTAAGTCAGACATCCCTAGGGCCAGGGACTCCCAGGAGGTGCTGGTTCATAGAACACAATGTTCTACAGAGCTCAGATGGGGAGAGGCATTCTCAAAGATATGCAGGCCTCTGGCCATATAGAGCTTTAAAAGTAAGCATCAACACCTTGAAAGGGATCTGGTATTCAACAGGCAGCCAGTGCAGATCATGCAGCACTGGGTGGATATGAGGACAATTACAATGGATATACGACCCTCACCCTCCCTCTAGCTATCCACTCCCACCACACTAAACTGTAATGTATTGAGAAAAGATGGCGACCACCACATGGCTGACCATGCGGTCCAAAAAGGGCCAGAGCTTCATTGGAGAGAACAATAGAGACTGTGGATCCAAGGGCGTACCAGTGGGCTCGCCCAGATCCTAAAGTAGCCCAATCAGGGCTATGGACTTGTAAACAGAACCAATCACGGTGTTTGGGGTGTGTGCTGGGTGTGGTTTGGGTGTGGTGAGTTCAGGAATAAAAGGCGGCTTGCAGCCAGCCTCTGCAGGCTTATTCTGAAGCAACTAATAAAGAGCGGATTGAATCACTATGCTGAGCTGCCGCTTCCAGTACATTTTATAAACATTCTAATGAATTAATTAATAATAATACAAAATCCTACCTGGTTGATTCAATAATTCAGTCAACTAGTGAATTAATCAATTTAACAATAATCAATTCATCTAATAGGGTTACACAATTCCAATCAAAGGCATGGCTCAAAATATTTGTTTAATGTAAGGACACATTGGTAGTCAAGCTGGCTATTAATCTTCTCAGAGGTTACAATATCCAAATGACGATTTTTGACAGCAGCTGCTTTTCAAGGTCTTCTTCTCCACAACCACAACCCTGGGTATATGCCCTATTGTAATTAACAGCCAGTCCAGCCAGGCCTCACAGCTCCTCCCTCTGTTACCCTTCTATCAAACAGCCTCCTCCAGGACTAGCAGCAGCACTTGGCATTCACAGAGAGCCAGAACTAAGCCAGGCAGACACCGTAGCAAGCACACAAATCCCGTGTTGGAATTTCAGGCTTTCTGGGGGGCCAGGGCAAAGTGTAGCCAGGACACAGGTCTCCAGAGGTTCCATGCAAACAGGCTTTGGCCGAATCAGGTCACAGCACTGGAGTCCTAATGGAGACAAGCTGAGAAGGAGTTGACAAACCAATTGCCCAGTCACCTCCTGATACTCCTGCCAGAGATACCTCCTCCAGACAAACCAATTGGGGGTGTTTGTATGGTCCAGCTGTCAATCATGGAACCCCCAAGTCACCAATCAGCAGCAAAATAGTCCACGATAACAGAGGCAGCCTCAGCAAGCAGCCAGGAGACAGTAGGAGGACCAAAAAACTCCATGGCTCTGCAGATGTTGTCCAGGCTGCTTGTTGGAAGCCAGATGGAAAAGCTCCTTAGCCTGTGACCCTCAGAGTTTCTGAAAGATTTCATTGGAAGCAACAGCAGCAAGTTCTTGACACAAAGCATTAGGTAATACCAATCATTTCCCCTCCATTTCCAAATTCAATACTGGATAAAATAATCAATTTAGAAGCCAGACCTAGAGCTTCTAACTGGGAGAGCCTTGCTGGCTGCCATGTTTATTGCTATCTGTTGTCTAAGTACTACACCACACCACCTCTCATATGCAAAAAATGTCCTGCTCATTGATACCAAAGTACTTAAGTTTCTTCTTTTTTTGTATTTTGGAAGGGCAACCCTTCCTTCTTCCTCCACATACCTTCATGCTTGATGTTCTAGGACTGATCTCTGGAATCTCTGGATAAAATGATCCCAGGTTTTAGGACTGCCAGGAAAAGCTGAAGCCAAGTAGAATAGACAGGAATGTGATAGGAAGAACCTTCAGGATTTGGAGTATAGCAGTTATTTAAACAAATGATGTATAAAAATATTAAACCCTGTTGATGCAATATATATTTGATGTCTAGTCTGTCCCAATCTCTAAAATGTGGACAGGTAACAAAACTCCCAGTTATTTTGCCATATTACAATCTTCTGCTGGCCATCAAAAGTGAATCTTAATACAAAGATAAACAAAATTTTTATTGGGATGCATTCAACATTGTTAAACATCATTACCAATACAATTTGAAAAGATTCTCATCCCATCCCCCCACCCCCCAATAGGCTTCCAACACTGCTAATAACAAAAAAGAAAAAGTTAAAAGGTAATCAAGTTTAGACTTATAACAATCGACAAACCAGGTAACAAAATTCAGATACATAAAACCTGACTTTTTCCAACATAATTTCCAATAAAGGTACAGTACAATCAAATATTCATTTCATTTCACATTCAGTATCAATACAAATCCAGATTGTACATTTTCCCTTTCTTTCTATATTCAGTTTCCATATAGAATTTCAGGCCTTCCCAGTCTTTTAGATATTGTTCTGCCATTTGTCCATTTAGTTTTTTTGTCATTTTGTCCATTTCAGCTAAAAACAGCAGTTTTCTTAACCAATCATGTATATCTGGCACCTTCTCCGCTTTCCATTGTTGCGCAAAAGCCATTCTCGCCGATGTAATCATGTACCATAATAGTGTCCTTTTTTCTTGTGGAATTTTTTCCATTGTCAAACCTAAGAGAAGAAGTTCCGGACTTTTCCTAATAGGAATTTTTAATATTTTCTGCATCTCACAATGTTTAAAAAACAAAAAACAAACAAACAAAGATAACCTATGATTTCTGGAAGATACACAGCAAAGGGGTAGTCCAGAGCTGGGGGGTACCCTCTGAACTTCTCTGTGTGGCCTTGCAGACCTGCCATGGTGCATGGATGATCCTGTGATGGACCAAAGGAGTGGAAATGATCTCTACAAAATCCTCCCACTGTCTTTGGAATGGGATGGTTACTTTCAGTAGAGCAGTTGAGTATTTCCCAGTAGGAGTGTGTCCTGGGAAAAAATATTGTTTTAATTCCATATTGCACTTAGAGATAGGGAAGGTCTATCAGTTTTAAGAATTCTAGGAAATGTCGTTCTATGATGATGATTCATCGGGTTCAATTTCTGTTTTTCATTAAGACCAGATTGGATGCATGGCCATGGTTTTCAGGTTTTCCGAAGCTAGCTTTTTCTCCAAATGATACCAAAATATTAGGGATCCTAGTCCATCCTATATTCTAAAGATTCCCCAAGTTTCAAGTGAACTGGATGATTTTACAGCCCTTTGAATAAGGTGTTCCCAGCCATCCTTTCTGCGTAGTGCAAAAACAAAAAAATGGAGTAGCTTTTTAAAAAACCAAACTTTGCAACTGATAGTAAAAGTAGCCCTTCCAGGGTTTCTGTCTGGTGAGGCACCCACCTTCCCTGCTGAATGTGCTGCAGAGAAAGAAAACCTACCTATGCATTGAAAAATGCACAAATTAATCTGAAAAAGGTAGAAAACAGGAAACCCACTAACTGCAGACAACCAAAAAAGGCAACAAACCAAAGGGAAAAAACCTACAATGAAAAACAAGAAAAAAACTAATCAAAAGCACAAAAAAGGAAAGGCAGAAGTTGAAAACAACCTAAATACTGAACCACACAGAACTCAAAACAACAATAAAAAGAATGTCTCTTCTGAACAGCCCTTCCCCAGAGAAAAAGAACAGAGGAGAAGCCAACTCTGTGTTTTGCCCTCAAGTCACCGCTGACTTGTGCCAACCGTGTTGGGTTTTCAAGGCCAGTACTAGCCAAGGCCAATCCTGCTTACCATCTGAGCCCTGATGAGACCAGGCCAGCCTGGGCCATCCGGGACAAAGGCCAGCTAGGAGGCATAAAAAATCAATCAGCCCAGGCTGTCAAGAAGCACCGCTCAGTCAGGATCCATCTGTCCAGAGTCCTGAGTGGTCCAAGCAAGATGCAAAGAGCAGTGAGTGTCGCACACAAGGCAGGACACATGCAGAACAATAGACAGCTGCAGTTCAAAATGTCCCTCTTCCCCTAAGAGAGACTGTGTGATTTGCAAGGCAGCTCACCCGATTAGTTCCCAGGGGACAGGGAAACTCGCGGGGGGGGCTCCTTGAAGTGCTGACATTCTTAGATCTCCACTGTACAGGCCTTTGCAGGGTTGCTAGCGGGAGGCCTGGCAGCCTTCAGCCCTTGGCATAAGGAGTCACTTGGCAAACCCCCCCCCCCCAATCAGCCATCGTGACACCGAGTGGAGAGAGCAGATCGCCAGGAGCCCCATATCAGCCACCCCCAAATGTCAGCCCTACAGAAAGAAGGGCAGAAAGAGGCCTATAAGAGCCCTAATATAGGAAGAACAGTAAATAGGGTTGCCATCCTCCAGGTGGGACTTGGAGAGCTCCTGGAATTACAATTGATCTCCAGATGACAGAGATCAGTCCCCCTGAAGAAAATGGCTAGTTTGGAGGGCAGGCTCTATGGCATTACACCCCACTGAGGTCCCTCCCCCTCACCAAAGCCCACCCTTCCCCGACTCCACCCCCAAATCTCCAGGGTTTCCCCAACCTAGAGTTGGAACCCTAAGTATTAGAACTGCAGACAGAAAGACTGAGTGCCTCCGAGAGGGAACATGCAGAACTGCCTGTGCTGTAAATACTTTTCAACTGTGTGAATCAAGGAATTCAGCACAAGGTACCCTGAATTTATAGTAGTAACAAAGGTGGGGGAACTTAGTGTGTGTGAGGGACCCTTTGCAGACTAATCATTTCATTTTTCATACACAAGGCAATCAGTCAATCAATCAATCACACATGTGCCGTTCAGTCACTAAAAACTGCGTTAAGCATAGTAAGCTCTAGATCCCATAACCCTAACCCTTCTTCGCCAAAGACGGAGACAGTGTAAACCAATTGAACTATTACTGGTGAGCAAAAGGACTGCATCACTGCTTCCAAGACCACTGCAATGGTGGAATGTGAAGCAGAAAATGGAATTACCAAGCACAAAATGCCAGTCAGGACGATCCTATACATATCGGGTAATGCCTTTCCCTTCCTTCCTTCCTTCCTTCCTTCCTTCCTTGCCTCCCTCCTCTGGTGCGTGCAGATAGAGGGGCTGCCAACTTCATGACCGGTGAAAGTACTATTTTTCAGCCCTGACCATTCATGAGCTGAGCTCCAGGGATACTGACCACACCCCCAAGCAACCTGAGCAGCTGCCAAACCAAACAGCTTTGTAGATGCCTAGAAAAGGGCCCACTCCCAGCTCTGGTCGGTAAAGGAGGGTGGGAGAGTGTTAAGCTCAGGCCTAACTTTCATTTCCTTAAGTTTTGCTTTCCTTTCCCTTTGCTTGTCATGTTGAATTCGGGGGGGGGGTTGTTTTTGGAGTGTATGGGGGTAGTAGCCATAATATTCCTCAAGTTGTGCCCCAAGAGTTGGTTCTCATGTGATAGACCTTGGAGACTCTGTGCCTAGGCTAGGTTAGAGAGGGCACCATATATCTGTCTGTGTTGCCATAGAAACACTTGGGATTAGGTGTGGCATATGGGAGTGTGGAATTTTGTGCTTTTACCTATAACCTGTAAGTTTCCACAGTTTTCTTCAGTCCTAACAGAAGTTCTTGTACCTACAGCAAGCATATCTCTCTATAATATAATTCTGTTTTGGTCATGGACTCTCCTGAACATTCCACATGCTGCCAAAATCAGTTGGCTCAATGAACTGTCATTCAGAACATGTCCCTAGTCACTGGCTGCATGGCCTGAGTCCCACTCAGCCGCCATTCAAGAGTACTCACGTGCCATTGGCCAGGTCCTGGGTTTGCTCCTCTTCCCCACCTACTCCTTCAGCCTCTGTGCCCTGTCAGAATTTCTGGCAGACAGCTTTCTCTCTTGAGGAAGATGCTTGCCTCCTGTGTGAGACTAACTTTTCCCCTCAGTTGCTGTTGGTAGGTGTAATGAAATGGCAGTTACCTGTGTCTGTAAGATGGCTGCTGTCTCTGTGTTAAAAATGTTCCCCCATAAGGCTTAATTGAGCTGTAGTTCCAGAGAGGGGCCTGCAGGGATATCACTCACACGGTTGAATGGGGCTTCCTCATCTGCTGCCCTACAGTTCCCAGCTGCAGCAAGGCCAAAAAGTGCAGGAAAAGAGGGGCTGTCCCAAGGGGGGGACAGCATCATTATAGACTCCCTAACCTTAACCCTAACCCTGGGAGGCAGCAGAAATTCAGCCACAGTCGGCTGGACTGGGGAACGAATGGAAGTTTCCCTGCTCTTTTGGGTAAGAGGGAGGCTGAAGTGGAACCAGTCCAAGGATCTCTCCTATCCTGAGCCCACAACCTCCAGAGGTAGAGAATATTGTGTGTAGGGAAAGAGGATTGTGTTTAACCCCTGTTGATTTATGCCCTGTTGGTTCATGGTGTGTGCTTACTCCTACAGTTGTGCTTTATTCATTTAGTGTGTGTGCTCCATAATTGTGTAAATAGTCAAATAAATCCTTTTATTTGGGCTAAATAAAATAATCTGTGATTACTCTGGGCTGATTAATCTGTGTTGTGCTCTGACCACATAGTCTCCCCTGCTCTGCACAATACCAAAGGGAGGGAGTAGCCCAGGGAATCAAGGAAAGGCCAGACCCTTGGGTTGCCAACTTTCCAAGGATCCCCCAAAGACTGGGGATTCCATCTCCAAATAGGGAGATTTGGCCAGAGGGGTCTCACTGTCCCTCTAAAAGAGAGTGACAATTCAGTGGCTGGGGGCAGCAAACTTAAGGAGTGAGATACTTGGGATGAGGGTGGGAGGTGAACAGCTGAGTTGTAAACTGAAGCCCATTTTGCTACAGTAGGAACTAAGCTTGGTTCAGATAAAAGAAGGAAACCATTTTCAGGCCTTTGTGAGGAACTCATTGGGGCCAGTCCTGACTAGGGTTGCTAGCTCCAGGTAGGGAGATTCCTGGAGATTTCCTGGTAGAGTCTATGGAAGCCAAAATTTGGGGGGGGGAGAGGCCTCAGCTGAACAGAATGCCATAAAGCCCACCTTCCAAAGCAGTTATTTTCTTGGGGGGGGAGAGATCTGTTGTCTCGCATTCAGTTGTGATACCTGGTGATCTTCAGCCCCCTCCCCCCCGGAGGTTGGCTACCTTGGGCATCACAGTCAGTGCTTCAGAGCAGGGTCTGCTAGAACCAGGTTCTTGCTATAGAAGCTGAGTGGGCAATTTTGGACCAGTCACAGACTTTCAGCCTAACGTACCTCACAGGGTTGTTGTGCAAATCAAAAGGCAGAGAAGAGAATGATGTAAGCTGCTTTGGTTCCCATTGCAGAGAAAGACTATTTTTCCTCTTGGGAAACCATTGTTACCAATCTCCAGGTGAGGGGTGGAGATCACTCAGAATTACAATTGCTCTCCAGATGGCAGAGATCAGTTCCCCTGGAGAACATGATGGACTCTGTCCTTATAACCTGCTGAGATGGCCCCCCCTCATGACAGCCAATGTGACATGGAAGTCAGGGTTTCAGAGCACTGTAGAAGCTGCAGGTGGGTGGGTGGGGGAGATGGAAAGCTGAAGAGTGAGGGGCAAATAAAGGTAGACTGATGCTCGGCTGGGAAGGAGATGGGGTTGCCAACTCCAAGTGGGAAATTCCTGGAGATTTGAGGGATGGAACCTGGAGTGGGTGAGGTTTGAGGAGGGGTACAATGCCATAGACTCCATCTTCCCAACCAGCCATTCCCTCCTGGGGAACCACTGTTGCCAATCTCCAAGTGAGGGGTGGAGATCACTCAGAATTACAACTGATCTGGGGTGGCAGAAGTCAACTACAGTCAGAGGGGCAGATAATGGTAGACTGATGGTTAGCTGGGAAGGAGATGGGGTTGCCAACTGGGGATTTGAAGAGTGGAGCCTGGAGAGGGTGGGGTTTGAGGAGGGGTTGGACCTCAGACAGGTACAATGCCATAGACTCCACCCTCCAAACCAGCCATTTCCTCCTAACAATTGTTGCCAATCTCCAGGTGAGGGTTGGAGATCACTCAAAATTACAAACTGTTCGAGATCAGTTCCTCTGGAGAAAAGGTGGACTCTGTGTCATTATACCCTGCTGAGGTTGCCACAGCAAATTGATGCTGAGTGTCCAAGACCTTGGCTCTCTCCCTTATTTCTAGTCTCGAATAAAGCATTTCAGTGCCAATAGTGTGTGTGGAGAGTCTTTTAGCTGGGATCTGACAGAGAGGGAGTCTGTCTGCCTCATCCTCTGGCCCACTCGAACCCTACCCACCCAAAGGAGAGAGAGCAAGGCACAATGCCTGCCCAGCAGGCATGGAGGGGGCTTTCTGTGCAAGGCCAGGCTGGGCACCAACCTTCTATAGGTCCCCTGGGCTGGTCTAGCCCAATTGGCAGGGGAAGACTTTGATCCACTAGGACAATTCTTGGCGGCCATACCGGACAGTCCACCCCTGCTGAAATCAGTTTTCCTTCTGGTGTCAAGGCTGGTTGGGACAGGTAATTAAATGGGAGGGGGAGTTATGATTCCCACAAGGTTGTGCAAAAATGTACATGCACGAAAAAAATGGTAACACAGACGTAGATGAGTACCAAGTAGTAAGACTTTTTTGTTTGTAAATCACTGATTTACCTCAGCCAATTGTTTAAATAAAGGGTGAACAAACCCATCCATCCAAGTGGCATGCAGCAGTGACAGGTCCTTGGGGAGGAAGCCAGGACTCCTGTTGAGATGTGTGAGAAAACAATTGCATGACATCCTGACAATTGCAATGTACTGCATGGTTTAAATATGTGTGAGTTAACCCACTGAACAGGCTCAGCCCACTCATGAGCAGTCAAACTGCCTAGCAAAACATTAGCTTCCTGCAGTGAGCAGAATGTGAGGGAAACTGGCAAGTGTCTGAGCATCCCTAAAGGAAACAATGAGAACAAACCAAACAAGCCATCAGATGAGCTGGGGTCCTCTGCTCTCAGATGGCAAATGCCGCTCAGCTTCTGTCGGAAGCCTTTACTGTCTTGGTGTGAGGGCAGCTCCAGGTGGGCGGCTGTGCTGGTCTGTAACAGGATGACACAATACCTTGAATACATTTTGTTGATCTTAAAGGTGCTGCTGGACTCAGACTTTGCTCTTTTGTGTAAGGGTGTTGTGGAAGCCAAATACTGATCAGTACATTTCCAGTTGCATATCCCTAGATCTTACTACCATTAATAATTCTGCACTGAATGATACAGAAGGATCGAGACATCATCACCAACAACAAAAAACTGACAAAGACATGAGGTCCAACACGGCAGCCACTCTTTCCTGTAAATGTTGATGCTACACATTCCCCCAATGTCCTTCAGATGGGCAGAGGTTGATTTGATATTTAATGTTCCGCATTAGAGTATGATGTTCAAAGCTTTCGCAAGACCACACCCAATATTTGACAGTATCCGTCATAACAGCCGTTCAATGTCCTATGTGAATTGCAATAAAATTTAGTAATGCATATTCAGTTCATTCATTTACTTATACAAACAATTTATTTTGTTCTAAATGTCAGTTCTTGAGATAAATTTTTGACATTGGCAGTCAAATTGTGAATTTTGACAATTTGTTCAATTTAAACATTTTGTGGAATTTTGTTTCTGCTGTAGTGGAAGAGTAGTTGAAAGATGATGGCTATGATGGGGAACAAGGTGAAAAGTTTGCCAAAGTGCACGAGTGATATCATCCTTCCTCTTAAAACATTTTTCAGGGGGAAAGCCGTAACATGGAAAGGTGATCAAGAATGAGACCTGGGATGAGATGTGATTTGCATCCACTGTTTGTGGCACATTCTGGGACATCACACAAAAAACAGCTGATTAAGAATGTCCTGCTGTTGTAATAGGTACATAATTTGACTAGAGACCCTTCCCCCATCTGAACTCATGCTGATCAGTGCATAGTTTGAAACGCAAAAAAACTTTAAAAGTATTGGAGGAAGGGTTTTGGCGGAGAAGATCCCCTTTAGTTTATATTGTAACCACCAATTACCTTCAGGCTGAAGAACGAACGACTGAGCTGTCTTCCAGCTGTTGTTCAAGCCCAGATGTGACCCAAACCTCTAAGTGTTTGGGGCTGGACGGTGAGAGCTGAGAAATTTGCTTTGTAACATACATACAAAGAGGGGGAGTGCTGGCTGGAAACCAAATCCATCCCATCAGCTGCAACCTAATTTGAAACATTACAAGGAGCTGAACCCAGGTGTGAAAGGCGAAGGGGGTGAGAAAGAGAAAGTGAGAGAACCACCCACCCAACTACAGGTGGATAATGTGAGAAGGAACACAAACCATCTGCTGTACGGGAGGAATAAATTGTACAATACTCTTCTTAATGCTAGGGACATCATTCCACAGAGATCCTTCAGGCCAGGGCCCTCTAAGCTGAGCCAGCTCACAGTTTCTTAGCCTCCGGCTCACACATTTTTGTCTTAGCTCAGGAAGGAGGGCTCCAGAGCAAACTAATTTATGCAGTAGCCAAATGGTTCGCTCACAACTTTAATGCCAGTAGCTCACAAAGTAGAATTTTTGCTCACAAGACTCCACAGCTTAGAGGGAACATTGGCTAGCAGTACTTCTGAGTTTCTACCCAATCTGAATGCCGCCCAGAATATGGTACTCTGGTCCAAACTGTCCATTCCATGGAATGAATCTGCAGGCATATTTTTTTTGCGCTTTTTCACGGATGTGTCTGTATGTTCTCTCTCTCTCTCTCTCTCTCTCTGTAGGCATTGGGTACATATTTGGAGATGCATCATCATTACAAAAGTGACTTTCAGCATGCATTGAATATGTGCAAAGCCTTGTAAAATGCATATCTAAACGTGCATTGTATGTGCATCCACCTAAAGGAAATTCACACAAAAAATGCAGTTGATAATTGTAAGGATATTGCATGAAATCCTTGACTGTGCAAAGTAATGAACCAAGAGCTGGGCTGGATTTAGACTAAATGTTTGCACTGCAGGAAGGCACTTCCATCAGCAGAACACAACTTTCCCAATTCTACCCTCCCACTGCAGCCCACTGATTTCCTCAAGGTGTTGTGGGTTCCGGCCCTTACGTGGGAGGGGGAGGTTCCACCGGTTGGATACGATCCACTATGGAAGGACCACACACACACAAGAAGTTTGGAAAATATGTGGAGTAAATTGGCCACAACTTTATGGGCTACAGCTGTAAGAAGTGTTGGCACAGCATGGGTCCACCGAATCCTGTGCATCACCTGGCCCCATGCCAGCCGATATACCCATCACCCAGCCAGCTGGCATGGGTGTTGAATCGCGGGCAGTGTTCCCTCTAAGTTGAGTTAGTGTGAGCTAGCTCACAGTATTTGAGCCTCTGGCTCACGTGTTTTTGTCCTAGCTCAGGAAGGATGGCTCCAGAGCAAACTGATTTATGCAGTAGCCAAATCACCTGCTCACAACTTCAATGCCAGTAGCTCACAAAGTAGAATTTTTGCTCACAGGACTCCACAGCTTAGAGGAAGCATTGATCGCGGGATGGCAGGTTGCTGGAGCTCACATGGATGACTGCCCCTTAGTGGTCTCCCCTGCCATCTGGTCATGGGGGCAATCGCTGGTAGTCCATGAGCAGGCTTCCTCCCATCAGCCCTCAGGCCAAGGCCCCTTGAGAGGGGCCCCCATATCCATGAAAATGGCACACAGGCCAATTCCCCTAAACGGATCCGATCCCATGCTGTTACTGCCACAAGAGCCGGGCGAGACCCCCCCACACACCTGGTTCCCACCAACACTCCTACAGCTGCAGCCAAGATGCACCCTGGCAGGCCAGGACAGGGCCACCAACCTATGAGCGATGTCCAGGTGACAAATCCAGATGCTCTCCATGGCCCCCACAGCCTTGCCAGGCTGCCAGACACCTTTCACCTTGCGACATCGGTCTTTCCTGGGTGAGTGGCTCCCCACCATGTACGGCTCCCTAGCTGGTCAGCCCAAGATAAGCGTGTTGAACAGCTCCACCCCCAGGATGCTGTGGCGCAGGGAGCAACCCCAGGCAATCAAGTGCTCCACCACCTCCTCTCTGGCCGCACCACTTAACCGGAAGAGCGTCCTCTGAACCAAGGCCCTTGCTCCCATCCTGAGGCAGCTGCAGACAGTGCTGCCCAATGAACCATATTGTACCCACAAATACCCACCGTCCAGTGCCCATGCCTTGAAACCAAAGAAGGCCTTGCTACTGGCTAACAACCACCACCAGCCATGCGCGGCCTGACCGAAACCTTGCAGGGCTTTGGAGTGCCACCCTCCGGCAGCTGAGCTGCCTGGCCACCCCTATGGCCAGTCTGACCAAGCAGGGCCGTGACAGGTGCTCACCTCGCACCGAGTGCTCTGTCAACCAGATTGACCGATGCATGTCCATGGCTGGGGGCCTAAACCCAGGGCCTTTTGCCCTTTCTACTGCTTGGTGATCCAAGACAATGCCATTGCAGGTGCCACCACAGCCCATCTGGCTATATTGAGGGTGCCCCATACCAAGAAATCTGCTCCCATCATAGTGACCATAGCATGGTTGTGGTTGGGAGTTCTACCCATAGCATCATCATTTCTGTATCCGCCTGGCATGCCAAGACATTGCCCTCATGTGGGCACCATCATCAGAGGACAAATTCTGTACTGCTTTCCTAGAACTAAATAAGACATCATCAGCAACCATCTGCCATATGCCATCTTGCACCAGTACATTTTTTTCCTTGTAGTGCACCATGCTGCAGCTGCAGCTCCTTACCAATGACAATCCACCCACAGCGCCAGATCCCAATGGCACAGGTGCATAGTGGAGCTTCCTGCCCAATGCCCAGTGCCATGATGGGGGCCCCTTACCCACTTATGTTGCTTCCATGGAACTGAATACCATGGTAACCACCATCTGCCATGTAGGTCCTGGCACTCACACCAGTTGCATGGCAGAGATCCCCCCCAAGTTATGATTGGGACCCTTACCGACTGCACAGCTTTCATGGAGCTGAGCAAGACATTGTTAACAACCAGCTGCTGTTTGTGGCTCAATGAAAATCCTGCAAGGTGTGGAGCATCTGCTCCCAAAGCCTGCTTGGATCATCCTGTTACACACCGTTAAAACCCATTGTGACCTACTTCTGAGCTGCTCCTACCTTCTGATCTCCCTTCTCACTGTTGCCTCCACACGGAACACCGATGAGGCATTTTTCATGGGAACAGATGAAGTTTGAAATCCGACTTCCCTTGGCAAGGAAGTGGGGCAGAATTTTGTTGGACAGACACAGCATAAGCAGAGCCCTGAATACCAGGGGGAATTGGAAGGCAATGGGCCCAGAGGTGATTAGTCGGAACTATTCCTAGTAAGCTGTCACTAAGACCAGCTCTGGGCTGTGGCAAACTTGCAGGTTCTGCATTACCTTATCCAAACACACTTTACAATGGACATCGTACATATCAGAAAGAGGGCATGAGCCTCTTGACGACCCACCAAAGGCCCCTCCCAGCCGATTGGGGCATCCCACACCTGGGAGGGGGGTGACTAGGTATGTCCCTTCATGTTGTGACTGTTACCAGCACACCCACAGCAGTGCAGCCTCTTCCCCTGAGTGCCCAAATCTCATCAGGCAATGGACCTGGCAGCCATTGACTTCAACACCAGGCTGTGAAGCTTCATGTCCTAGTGGCCAGATGAAGCATCTGCGAAGCTGCTGCCACTCCCCTCCACATGCTGAGAAGAAATTGTCATGGTAGCTGGCAAACACATGATGCCCCAAACTGAGAAAACCAGTGTCTAACCCATGCCAATCATGATTCTGTTTAGTTGTTGGTTTTTTGTTGTTGATGACGTTGTTGTTCTCCAGACTCTGACCCTCTTGTTTGAAGCTGAACCCCCCAGGAGTGACCACCCCCAGGCACCACGAGGAGAGGTAACGCCTCCTGGGAAGTAGGGCCCAGCTGCATCCCTGCCCAGTAAGCTGAGCACCTTTAGGTGCACCAATGGCTGTTGTACAGCCCATCCCATCAATGCAACCTGCTGCAAGTCAGTTAAGCAGCGGCTGGACAAACTGTGCCCATTGATGCTCTAGGCTGATCTTTTGGCCTTTTCCATTTCTGTGATTCTCTGATTATATAGCATATCCTCTGCAAAGCTGCAGTCAGGGTGTAATGTATCCACTGGAGAACATGGGCTCTGGACAGCCATGTGCTTGGACTGGTTCTAACCGGTCCCCCATGTGGCCAGGCGAAGGGCCTGAGCTTCGCCCAGAAGGACAATGGACTAGGGGATCCTGACTCCCCTCCAATGGAGGAGCAGGAGTTAATCCAATCAATGTAAATAGCGAATCACCGGGTGTGTGTGTGTTGGGGTGTGGGTCACTTGGGAATAAAAGCCGGCCTGCGAGCCGGCTCAGTTGTCTTGTTCTTCATCTAATAAAGTATGTGAGAGCTGAAATCACTAGTAAGTCTCAGTACTTTTCACAGTGCCTGCTGCCCGCTGAACTGGAATGTTATGGTAGCAGACCAGCCAGAGGAACCCAGCCCATGAACCAGGATTAGCCCACTCTCCTGATCTCTACGGTCTGGAGATAAGCTGTATACCCAGGTGATCATCAGGTCCCAGCTGGGGATTGTCCTCCCTCTGGCAGTACTCTGCCAAGTCACACAAAATTCTGAGGTGTTAGCATGCAAACCGACCCCCCCCACCACCTGTAGGTTCATGTCTGTGGCAGCAAGCTAATCTGGGGATCGAATGTAATTTCTCAAGGCCTCCAGGCCCCAGCTGGAAGGCTGGCATCCCTACTGACAGAGGGCTCTGCCGAGTGGTATGCAATCCCAACAAGTGCTGGCATTCCAACAGGCACCCACCTCCCTTAGGTTTGTGTCTCGTCTAGGCACAATTCCTGAGGTCGCCAGGTCCTCCCTGGAGGTTGGCATCCCCACTGGCATTGGCTCTACCAAGTTACATACGATTTCAATGAGTGCTGCCAGGTCCTTCCTGGAAGTTGGCATCCCTACTGGCGTGGGCTCTACCGAGCTATACGCAATCACAGTGAACGTCGCCAAGGAGTCTGGGCGCACTGGCTAGTCTGGAGATCAGCCGCAATTTCCAAGGCCTCCATGCCCCACCCAGACACATGCATGTGTGTGTTGGCACTTGGATCAGTCTCCGCCACCTGTGGTTCCTGCCTGGGCTGGCTGGCTGGCCTGGAGATCAGTTGGGATTCCGCAGTCTCCAGGTCCCTCCTGAATGTTGGCATCTCTACCAGCAGTGGTTCTGCCAAGTTGCATGAAATTACAAGGCTCGTCGGCATTCAAATCAACACTCCCCCTTTAGGTTCCGGACTGGGCTAGAGCCTGGGCTGGCCGACTAGCTTGAGAATCAGTTGCAACTTCTGGGGCCTCCAGGTCCTGCCAGGAGGTTGGCATCCCTGCCTACAATGGCACTACCAAGTCATCTGAAATTCCAACAAATGTCGGCATTCACAGAACGCCCACCCCCCAGAAGGCCATGCCTGGGCTGGCTGGCTGTTCTGGAGATTAGTTGCAAACCTTGAGGTCCCCAGGCCCCACCTGGAGGGTGGCATCCCTACTGGCCATGGAGCTGCAGAGGGTGCAGGTCTGACACAGGCTGGCATTCAAACAAGCCCCCTCCCCCGAAGGCGTGAGTCTGCAGTCGCCAGCTGGTCTGGAGATCAGGAGTAACTCCCAAGCAAGGCTCCCTCTAAGCTCTGGAGTCTTGTGAGCAAAAATTCTACTTTGCGAGCTGCTGGTACTAAAGTTGTGAGTGAGCCGTTTGGCTGCTGCATAAATTAGTCTGCTCTGGAGCCCTCCTTCCTGAGTGAAGGCAAAAAGGTGTGAGCCGGAGGTTAAAAAACCCTGTGAGCTAGCTCATACTAGCTCAGCTTGGAGGGAACACTGCTCCTGAGGCCTCCAGTTCACAAGCTGGTGGCTGATTTACACCTTGAAGGGAGCCGGGTCTGTTCCTTGAGGAGAGCAGGTGCAACTCAAACCACTGACCTGGGGAAGGGCTGTGCTGCCCACTACCCAGCACACGGACACCGATGTACGGGGAGAGGCGGGAAAGCAGGGATTTCTGTGTGAGTGTTAGACCGAAGGGTCTGCCGGCTTGCTAGGTGCCGGTGCAGAGCAGCTCTGGAAGTATCCATCGTTCCTTTGTCTGGAATGCCAGCCGTGCTCAGGCATCAGTTCTCCTGTCAGATCTGTTGAGATATTCCACGCCCCTGCCGTCTGTTCAAAAAGGCCAAAGAAGGGGACTTGGCCCGGGCACCGGCAACCGTTGAGGTGTTCTCTAACCAGTTTGCTGCCATCCTCAGCAAGAGCACAATGCATGCCCATGGCCCGGTGTCATTCCAAACTCCCAGAACCCTCTGCCCTCATTTTGAGAATGTGCATCACCCGAAGCCCTGTCAGGCTGTCTGTCCCTCTATCTATCTATCTATCTATCTATCTATCTATCTATCTATCTATCTATCTATCTATCTATCTATCTATCTATCTATCTATCTGTCTATCCATCCATCCATCCATCCACCTGTCTATCCCCCCTTTCACCCTGTGGTGTGACGGGGGGTGGGGTCGGACCACGCGGCCTCACCTTGGTCCTCAATGGCTGAGGGCCAGGCCTGTGCATGTAGGGTGCCCCGTATGGCCTTGTCTGCCACCACCACTGAGATGCACAATGAGTGCCGCTGTGCAGCAGCCCCTGCCAGCAAGGAGGAGACCGGAGAGCCAGCGAGCTCCCAGGCCAAGCTAAGAATGGCTCACTTGTGGCCCAGCCACATTTTAGATGCAAGCCAGGGGTGGCCTCACTGCTGGTGAGGAGAACGGAGAGCCAGCGAGCTCCCAGGGCGAGTGAGAGACAGCTCACCTGTGGCCCAGCCATGGTTAAGTTGCATGCCAGAGTTGTGGTCCCTGCCATGCGAGGAGGAGACTGAGGAACAAGTGAGCTCCCAGGACAAGCGAGAGACTGCTCACCAGAGGTCAGGAAGATCATGAAACACCCCCCACAAACACACACCGGGCGACCCAGCCATGAGGCCCCCTGTTACCTAACAATGTAGGCACCGTGCAAGCAGTTCCATGGCTGGACAAAGGATGGGGGGGGTGAGATGCAAGTGGCTGGCCTATTTCCCCCAACAAACGCCCTCCCCCGGCCACCTCGGTGCTTGCTATTGGTCCCATGGGGAGGGGGAAGTCCTGACTTTCCCACCATCCAGCCACCCGCCCCCATCCAGCATCCAGCTAGTTCTCCCTCCCACTCCCAGCCCCACAAAATTCGGGCCGCACTGAGTCGGGGCCTCCCCGCTTGCTGCTGGGGACAGGGGACCATCAGGAGTTGTGTTAAGAGAGATACACTTCGAGGTCTGCAACAGGAATGGGGAATTAGAAGAAATTAAATGTCTTGTTCTATTAGTGGTAAATTTGGTCTGGCTCCAACCCACTGGCTGTAGCTGGTGATATTATTAATCCAGTACTGCACAGGCATGCAGAGAAGTTTGTGATCAACAATCTCACCAGGCTACTGCAGCTTGCTGACCTTGGACTGATTCTGTTTGCTACCCGGCACAAGCATCAAACTGGGCAGCTCGACAGCTGCACAGTAGGCTGGGAGAGAACCTCCGATCAGGACCTCGTGCACTGGTGACCGGGACCTTGCAAAATGGCAGCCAGGCCCCACCCAAGGTCCAGCAAACTGATGACCAGAGGGTCATTGGACAAACACAGCCCCTTCCTGTGCGTGCTTCTGTGGTTTGTTGAAGCATCGTGTTGTGTCCTGGGATCAGAAGGCAGAGCTGGCGAAATACAGCCAAGCTTCGCTCTCTGAGAACAATAGGGACTAGGTTCCTGAGCTCGCCAGTAGAGAACCAATGGCAGCATTGGCGGGCGATTCAAACCCGCCAATAGGAACATGGGGCCGTCCCCCTAACTGTATATAGTTGGCCTCCGGCCGTTACTGTTTGTTCTTGTCCTGTGTGAAGTACGAATAAACGCGTCTTCTCTTATGTCGTCGTCCGAGTCATGAGGCCCGAAACCCAGTACTTTACAGTGGCGACGAAGGTGGGATTTCAACGCCTTCTGTGACTCCATGAGCGACGAAAAGGACACCGCCGAGCACCGCATCGCTGACCCCGTGAGCAGCACCGCACCGCTCGCCGAGCATCGCATCGCTGACCCCGAGAGCAGCACCGCACCGCTCGCCCCGGCGCACGCCTTCCCAGACAGAACCATGGCCGCCTCTCATGTAACACTGGAGCGCTTCGATCCGTCGCAGCCAGAAACCTGGGACGCATGGGTCGACCAGCTCATCAGCTATTTGGAGCTCAACGAAATCCGCCACCCAGACCAGAAACGATCGATCCTGCTGAACGCGTGCGGCACCCAAACCGTCTGCCTCGCCAAGAGCCTCTTGGTGCCCCGCACGGCCTTGGAGAGCTCGTTTGGGGAGATCCTGGATGTCCTCAACGCTTACTTCAGCCCCCGGCCGACCTTCCTGGCCAAGAGGATGGATTTCCAGAGGCGAGTCCAGGCCCCAGGTGAATCCATTGCCACCTTCCTGGCCGCGCTAAGGGCGCTCGCGGTGGACTGCGTGTTCCCGAAGGTGGAGGACAACCTGCTGACGCAGTTCGTGTGGGGCCTGGCGGACTCCAAGCTGCGGCGCAAGTTGGTTGGACACCGGAGGCTCTCCTTGGACGAGGCCCTCGACGCCGCAACAGCCCACGAGGCCGCGGAAGGGGAACGCCCGGCTGCGGCCGCCCATGTGGTCGGAAGGAGTCCAAGCCCCGGGAATGTAGATACGGAAGAGGTCTTCGCCCTCAGACCCCAACAACGCCGGCCGGCGCCGTTCCAGCAGGCCAACAGAGAGCCAGCCAAGCCTTCCGGCAACCGGACCATCTGTGCCAGCTGCGGGGAAGGCCATGGAAGGAAATCCTGCAAGTTCCGGGATGCTGTTTGTCACGGGTGTGGGAAGCAGGGACACCTCGCACGGGTCTGCCGGTCCAAGGGCAGGAATTCGAGATCGTCGGTCCCACCGCACCGCGCATCGTCCACCGCCTACGAGATGACGGAAGAGGTCGCCGAGTTGTACCATCTCACCGACCAGCCGCTGCAGGTACTTCGCCTCCCCAACCCCAACCTCTCCTCTGCCCCGAAGATCCAAGTAACCGTACAGATCGAGGGGTCCCCCTGTTGCATGGAAGTGGACTCGGGATCGGCGGCGTCCATCATTTCCCTGGACACTTTAAAAAGACTTTGCCCATTAGGGGGACCCCTTCTACGTCCATCGCCACTAAGCTTGGTGGACTTTCAAAGGAACCCTGTCCCCATCCGGGGAGTCGGCACTTTCCGAGTGCAGTACCGAGACTTTGAAGGGAACTTGGACTTGGTGGTGGTAGAGGGAAATCTCGTGAGTCTCCTGGGGCGGGCGTGGTTCGAGGCCCTAGGCATAACGATTGGGGGAGTGAATAAGTGCGGGGTGCGGGACTGGGGGGCGGTGTGCAAGGAATTCCCGGAGGTCTTTGACGGGAAACTGGGGTGTTATAAAGGGCCCCCGGTGTCGCTCCATTTAGACCCCACAGTGACGCCCGTCCGACGGCGCTTCCGCACTGTGCCCCTGGCCCTCCGCCCGAAAATAGAGGCCGAACTGGACCGGTTAGTGGCCCAGGGAGTCCTAGAGCCCGTCCCGAACGCTCGATGGGAGACCCCAATTGTGACACCCGTCAAGCCAAACGGGGAAATCCGCATCTGCGCGGATTATAAGTGCACCATTAACCAGGCACTTCAGGCGCACGCATACCCCGTACCCGTGGTCAGCCATGTCTTAGCCACACTGGCGGGGGCGCGCATATTTGGAAAGCTGGATCTCGCACAGGCGTACCAGCAACTCCCGGTAGATGAGGCCACGGCCGAGGCGCAAACCATAGTGACCCACCGGGGGGCCTTCCGGGTGAAGCAGCTGCAGTTCGGGGTCAGTGTGGCCCCAGGGATCTTCCAAAATCTAATGGACGATTTGTTAAAAGGGATCCCTGGAGTGACGCCGTTCTTCGACGACGTCCTCATCGCCGCGACCACCCCTGAAAGCTTCACCGCCCGCCTCCGAACTGTACTGGAACGCTTCCAAGCCGCGGGGCTGAAAGTGAAGCGGGAAAAGTGCCTCCTCGGGGTGCCGGAGGTGGAGTTCTTGGGGTACCGGGTAGACGCAACAGGCTTGCATCCGGCGAGGGACAAGGTAAAGGCCATCGTGGAGGCCCCCGCCCCGAAGTCCAAGGCCGAGCTCCAGGCGTTCTTAGGCCTCCTGAACTTTTACCACGCCTTTCTCCCTCAGAAAGCCGCCGTGGCCGAACCCCTGCACAGGCTACTGGATAAGGCGACACCTTGGGCATGGGAAGCGAGGGAGGAGGCGGCGTTTCGGGGGGTTAAAGTACTCTTGATTTCTAACGCGGTACCCGCCCACTTTGATGAAAAGCTCCCGGTAATCCTTGCGTGCGACGCATCACCGTATGGGGTCGGGGCGGTCTTGGCCCACAAGCTACCGGATGGGAGGGAAGTCCCGGTGGCTTACTACTCCCGCACGCTGTCTCCCGCGGAGCGGAACTATGCTCAAATCGACCGGGAGGGCTTGGCACTGGTGGCAGGGGTTAAAAAGTTTCACAACTTTGTGTACGGGCGGCACTTCACGCTCGTAACCGACCATAAGCCGCTCTTGGGACTGTTTGCGGCGGACAAACAAACGCCGCAGGTACTGTCGCCCCGGGTGTTGCGCTGGTCCTTGTTTTTAGCGGGTTACCAGTACCAGTTGGAGCATCGGCCGGGCAAGGCGCTGGGTCATGCCGACGCCTTGAGCCGCCTGCCGCTGCCGCATACAGGGGAAGATCCGGCCCCAGCTCCCGCAGTATTGTTAATGGAGGAGCTGCCAAACCCCCCCCTTCAGGCTGCAGACGTGGCCGCCCGCACGTCCCGAGATCCCATTCTCTCCTGGGTCCTAAACTGGGTGGTGAGGGGATGGCCAGCGGAACAGACAGGGCCAGAGTTCACGGCTTACAAAGCCAGGCGGGAAGAGTTATCCGCCTTAAAAGGGTGCTTGTTATGGGGGGACAGGGTGGTCATCCCGGGGCCCATGAGACAAGGGGTTCTAGAAACGCTACATGAGGCCCACCCCGGCATTGTACGAATGAAAGCTCTGGCAAGGAGCTATGTGTGGTGGCCCGGGATGGACGCAGAAATTGAAACCTGGGTCCGAGGGTGCACACGGTGTCAGGAAGTCCGCCCCAATCCCCCGAGAGCGCCAACCCAAAGCTGGGAGTCTACCCACAAGCCGTGGTCACGCCTACACATAGATTTTGCGGGGCCATTTCAGGGGCTCCAGTCATGGTGACGGTAGACTCCTACTCGAAATGGGTGGAAATAAGCCCAGTGTCTACCACCTCTGCCAAAGCGGCAATAAGGGCCCTGCGGAAAATATTCGCGACGCACGGGTTACCAGACACAATCGTGTCGGACAACGGGGCAGCGTTCACATCTGCTGAGTTTCAAGCGTTCCTCGAAAAGAACCTAATCAGGCACATACGATCAGCGCCCTTCTACCCGGCAACAAATGGACAGGCGGAGAGAACGGTACGCACCGCCAAAGAAGCCCTGAGCTGCATAACGGAGGGGGACTGGGAGTTCCGGCTGGCCCGCTTCCTCCTAACATACCGCACCACCCCAAATCCCATCTCCGGTCATTGCCCAGCAGAACTATTGATGGGCCGCCGCCCCACAACTTTGTTAGACAGGCTCCACCCGGACCGAGCCCCAGAGAGAAAGCTGGTCGAGACCCGGGAGGCGCTCCGAAGCTTCCTCCCGGGGGAACCTGTCTACTTCCGGAATTACGGGGCGGGGCCTCAGTGGGTGGCCGGGCGCATCCTAAAACCCACCGGGCCAGTGTCATACGAGGTCCTAACAGATGAGGACCGGGTCCTCCGTAAACACGTGGACCAGCTCCGGAGGCGGCAAGACCCCGACACAGGGATCCAGCTACTGGGAAACGCCGCGGCCGCCCCAGCATCCGATCGACGGCAGGCACCGACAGCGGAGCCCGCGCCGGAAGGTCCACGGAATCCGGAGGGGGTCCCGGAGACAGCTGAACCGCCGCCGCCATTGCCGCCGCCGTTACAGCCGCCACCGTCACCGCCTCAGCTACGACCGGAGATCCAAGCTCCTTGTGCTGGAGGACCACCCGATGGGGGCCCCGCCAGTCCGGTACCGGCCCCCCGACAATCGCTAAGGGAACGGAGGGCACCAGCATACTTAAAAGACTACGTCACCTGATAGGAGACGAACTATGGGGGAGGGGTGTTGTGTCCTGGGATCAGAAGGCAGAGCTGGCGAAATACAGCCAAGCTTCGCTCTCTGAGAACAATAGGGACTAGGTTCCTGAGCTCGCCAGTAGAGAACCAATGGCAGCATTGGCGGGCGATTCAAACCCGCCAATAGGAACATGGGGCCGTCCCCCTAACTGTATATAGTTGGCCTCCGGCCGTTACTGTTTGTTCTTGTCCTGTGTGAAGTACGAATAAACGCGTCTTCTCTTATGTCGTCGTCCGAGTCATGAGGCCCGAAACCCAGTACTTTACACATCACTCCTGAACAACATCACAACAGAGACCTCCCCTGCCCCCTGCACACAGCTGCAGCTGCAAGGCAGAAAGAAGCCCTGTCAACACTCTCACCACATGTTTACGGTGGGCATATACAGGCATACATAATACAGATAACAAAGAATGCAATCTAACAGGATGAGCATCCAATAAAGCTGTATAATGTATACAATAATTCATGTATGTGGCAGTTCATGAGAAGAAAGTGGTTACCGCAGAGCCGGAGAGTGGGTTGATGGAAGAATCCATCCGCCCATTACTCTGCTCAAAACACAGCTCCCTTGGAGAACGAGTTGTTGCCTCAGCAGAAACAAGGACAGGGAGTGTGCCCAGAACGCACCCAGCCGCAAAACTCCTATGCAGCCACAAGAGATGCGGGGCATTTGCTGAGGGCCAGCTGCCTTTCGAGCAAGTTTATTCCCCCTTTGCCTGTTGCAAAAAGGGGGGGGAAGCACACAGAAGTCTTGTAGCACCAGAAAGACTCCCACATTTAAGGTGCAGAAATTTCCATGGAACACTTGGTCCACTGCAGTGAAATGACACCCCCTGCCCTGGGCAGTCAGATATGTTTCTATGCGCACGGAGAGAAATATTAAAAACCATAAACCAGGGGTGGCAGACTGCAGCGCGGGAGCTGCATGTGGCTCTTTCACACTGTCTAATTTAATGTTAATAAAAAACAAATTTGCATATTTTTCAATAAAAATGTCTGTGTGATATTTGCTCATGTCTTGCAGCTCTCAAACATCTGACGTTTATTCTGTGTGGCTGTTATGTGAAGCAAGTTTGGCCACCCCCGCTATAAACCATGGGTTGAAAGGCGTGGTTTGTGACAGATCTATGGAAAACAGGAAAAAGATACAATTCAACATTCTGGGATCATTCTCAGCAACTGCAATCTGGGATGGACAGATGTCTTAGACATGTTAATTAATTTAGCACCTATAGAGAACGCTCAGGGTGACTGCTCTCTTCACTGAAGAGCCCCTTACAGACTTTGGAGGAACTTCCAGCTCCTCCAGAATATAATTTAAAAACCCCTGTTAAACAACCTCTTTCCACAGGCTCATTTACATTTCTCAGAAAACGTGATTCAGGGAATGAGCCATCCGTACATTTTAGCCTGGTGCTGAAGCAGGGGGGAAGGATGGCGAGACCAGAGGCCCATGAATGATGCAGCAGTGACATGACCCTCCCCCCCCAGGCCAATGGGTCGGTAAATCCAGCCTCTGCTGTGCTGAGAAGCCCGTTCTTGGATTCTGCCGGCTCTGGCTAGCTCAGTGCCTGGAGACTGCTATCTGAGGGAAGCAGTAAGTGGAGTTAAAAATATTAATGCTGTAAGTAATCTTTCCATACCCTTAGTGCTGGAAAGAGAAAAGGGAAGGAAATGGTCAGGCAGGTAGAAAGACCATATTCCGGCTCTTGTCATTCAAACTTCTGCTCCAAGAATCCAAATCCCCCCCCCCTGCATGGGGTCCTGCACTAGAGTGAATGTGAGCTCAGGGAAATCCTCATAAAATTATCCTGAACTTTACAACTTATCATTGGTTAACATGAAATGTATCAAAAACATTTATTTTAATTTTTAAAAAATTATTTTAAGATTTATTTTAAAATCTCAAACTTTGATATTAAAATCCCCAGTAAAATGTGTGCCGGGGGTGTGTGTGTGTGTGTCCCACTGATTGTTGGGTGACGCTCCCAGCTGGCTGCCGCTCCCTCGTGCCTGGGATTCGGGGTGGCCCAGAGCTTGCCGGGGGAGAAGCCTGAGAATCAGTGAGAGGGTGCAGCTCCGTTAAAAGCTCCCTGAGAAGTCCAGAGAACAACATTGTGTGTGGGGGGATGACACTGGAAGTCCTGGGGTTCTGGGCTACAACCCGACTTTCATCCAAGTGAATTTAAGGTGAATTTGGGTTGCCTTCCTCAGGCAAAAACTCTGCAGGGACAGTGGAGAAACCAAAATGTATCTCAATCACATTCCTAACATTTCTCAAGGGAGGGGGCGTAGCAAGCCTGTGCTCCTGAATGTACACGGCAAGACGGGAGCGGGAGGAGCTGCCCCAAAGGAGGAGCTGGGCAGACGTCGCGCAGCCAAGTGCAGCTGACCCCCCTTCAGTGCTCCGGTACCCACTTGGCTTCCTCAGAGAATACCCACAAGGCACCGAGAGTCCTTCTGGGCCAAGGAGGGTTTCTTGTGGCTCATGAAAAGCACTGTTACAACAGCACAGGTGGGCAACATATGAGGAGGCAGGAAGGCACCTCGGCAGAGAGTGACGATGCCTCTCTATCCGGTCAGGTCGGCCTTTGGGGCACTTGTCCATCTGCTCCCAATTTAGAGACTTTTTACAAGTTGTTTTAGAGACATTCAAGCAAGTGAACTATGTCCCACCTTGAAGGAACACAGATGGGCATATGAGAAACGTTAATATCTTCTCCAGGAGGGAATGGAACGATGTTAGCCATCTGCCATCACCCAGAGAGAGAGCGGGCTGATCCTGTCCTTGCATGGGGCCTCCTGCTGTGTGGGAGAGACGCAACACCAGTTCTCCTCCGAATCCATCTCATGACTGCTGCTTCTCTCTGTTGGAAGCCCAAGCGAATACACCCCCTTCACTACAAAGCCTGCCTTCACTACAATAGCCACCTTTAAACACCGGGAGATATCTGCTTTCTTTCACTATCTTTCCTCCAGCGCCATAGCAACAGAAAAGAACTTATTCTTTACCCCAGCAGGTACTTTCCGAAATGCTTAAGGAGAAATGAATGGATGGGCTTAAATATATCGGCACTTCTGATCTCTTCTGGATGGCCCTACAGATTGCATCCTGGCCCTGGGAATTAACGTGTGCACACAGCAGACCTTGAGGGTCATTCCACAATTGCCAAAAGACATTGGCTATTTTCAGCTTTTTACCATGTTCACGTGGAAACCAGATCGGGATCTGGAAGGGGGAGGGGCCCTTCTGGGATAGGAGGCATCAACCCAAAACACAGATTTCTGGGAGTTCTGTGACCATGCGGCATCCTAGTCCCAGGCCAGGAAATAGGCCCTTGGCTCTGGTGTCAGTAGCAAATGTCGTGACAGACACACTGGGGGTAGCAGAGGCTGTGAGGGTCCCGCTACAGCATCAACAGAGCACCCCATAGCATTGCTGGGAAGCCTTGGTGGCAGGAGTCCTTTTACTGGCACGGTGGGGGTGGGGATGGGGGGAGGTGCCGTCCAGTTGCAGCCAACTGAGGGTGACCCCTCACGGGGTTTTCAACACAAGAGGCATTCAGAGGGGGTTGCCTCTGCAGAGCAGCCCTGGTCTTCCTTGGTGGTCTCCCGTCCAGACACTAACCAGAGCCAGCCTCGCGTAGCAGCTGAGTTCTGGCAAGACCAGGCCAACTATGGCCACCCAGGTCAAGGCTTTACAGGGACAGATGGTTTTAAAAGGGATTGGACAGATTCATGGGGGGGGGATAGACTGACCAGTAGCCAGTGGCTATGGTGACTAAAGGGAACTTGCATATCCAGGGGTGGTAAACTTCTGAATCCTGGTGCCAGGAGACAACATCAGGGGAAGTCCTGTTGTTGGCCCTCCAGACAACAGACTGACTTGGGGGTTCACTGCAAGCCAGCAATCCCCTCCCTCCCTCCCTCCCTCCCTCCCTCCCTCCTCCCACAGCTGAGCCAAGGCTCACAGCTTAGCATCCGCAGCAGCAGCAAACAAGGTGCGGCACCCTGTAGCAGCTGGAGTTTTCTGGGCTGACTTCAAAGGCAGAGCCAGGTGGAGTACATGACACTAGTCTAGCCTCGAGGTTACTATATGGCATGAATCCACGTGAACTGATAACTGAAGTTGTCAGGGAGCCACCTCCCAGGCTGCCTGAACATGCAAGAAAGCCTTTTTTGGCAGCTGGCTTCTCCAGTAGCAAGGCGAGGTCAAGGACAACCTCTGGTCTCTTAACTAAGCCCGCAAGGGTCAGAAAGAATGTTATCCAGTGGGGAAGCACAGTATTCTCCCAACCCTCAGGCTTGCAAGGCGGTATTCCTCCCAGGATAGTTCACCTTTAGCCATTTAGCCGCAGCAGAGAGGCATGAGCTGAGGGCAGCTACAAAAGCATCAGGTGGCCTGGAAGAAAAAGCACAGAGCCTGGGGGCCAAAACCCAAATCCAGACTATGAACAATGTCTGCCAAGAAATAATCTGCAGCCCTGGAACACGTACTTCAAAAACCCAGAAACAGACCGGTTCTGTACTTGAAATGTCGTTCCCAAATGGTACCCTAAATAAGCTCTGACCTGGATTGCCAAGGCTAGTCCGATCTTGTGAGATCTCGAAAGCTAAGCAGGGTCAGCCCTGGTGAGTATTTGGATGGGAGACCACCAAGGAGCACCAGTGTCATGGCGCAGAGGCAGGCAATGGCAAAACCACCTCTCTGGAACGTCTCTTGCCTTGAAACCCCACTAGGGGGTCGCCATCAGCCTGCTGTGACTTAACAGCACTTTCCACCCTAAACAGGGTGGCCATCTACCTGTCCCGGGTCCTGGCCACCATCATTGGTTAGCTGTCCAACAATAGGGCTTCACTGGCAGTGGAGGAGACCTACATCAGTATCTCAGCCCCATTGCTGGCAGTGCAGCAATGTCACTTCCAGCATGCACAGGAAGTGACATCATCACGTCACCAATGATGTGGGGATGCTCTGGTATTTGGGTGGCAACTCCATGGTAAGAATGGCTTCTACTATCGAGTGCTAGGAGGGGTTGTGTGGGGGAGACTTGTCTTCCTCACGTTGCCAGTGGTGTGATGACATCACTTCTGGCATGTGTGACAGTGATGTCATTGTGTTGCCAGTGATGATGCTGAAACACTGGCTTAGGTATTCCCTGCTGTCAATACGTCAACTAAAATATTTTATTTACAACATGACCAAATCCATGGATACTTGTATCCAAAGACTGGAGTCACAAACAGACAAGCCAGATCTTTTTACAAACCTGAAAAATTCCCCAGCCTTGCAGGACAAAAAAAATCTGAAATCTGGGGGTGGCAGAAAAAGGTGAGTTGATTCACAACTGGGATGTAGAAAAGGAAGCGGGGAAATGTGAAGAAATGGGGGCTGCCCATATAACGTGGAGAAATAATGTGGGGAAGGTGATACGGGGGGTGCCCCACAGATGTCTTGTGGCTTCCCCGTGACACAACTGGGGTAAGACCTGGCAGCCAGCATCATGTCCCCAGGGGATAATTCCCCCAGCTGGAGACTGACAGAGGGAGGGAAGCTGAAGGCAGGAAGGAGCATAACTGTCGGGGGGGGGGGCTGGTGGGAGGGAAAGAGGGAAGGCAGAAGCTCAGGATGGGGCATCCCTCCTTCCCCTTTGATCGACACATTAATACGGCGAGGCAGGTTAGGCTGAGAAAGTGTGACTACCACAAAATTCCTCAGTGAGTTTCATAGCTGGGCAGGGATTTTAATCTTCATCTTTCCATACCTGCCCTACACTCTGCTGGACTCTCAGTTTTGCTGGGGCCAAAATCTCTCCTGGTGTCTTCAGTGTGACAAGACCAAGGCCCAGAAGGCACCCTCGCATTCCGTAGCCCCACTGCTAGGCAAGAAGTGGTGGTAGAGGCATACTCAAGTAACACAGGCACACAAACACGCACACAGACATGACGTGCTCTGAAAATGGTACAATCATTAATGGTATAATGTCATCACCAAAAACAGTATCGATATTACGCTAGTGTAAACCGTTGTCAGGAAAACCGGTTGTCTGTAAGATTTGGGGTAACTCTGAAAAGTACTGAGACTGATGCATAGCGTTGTGATTTCAGCTCATACTTTATTCAAGAGAGGATAACTGGAGCTGAACATGCAGGGCTTGAGGCCCACTTAAATGCCAGTCCAAACCACACCCAACACACACACCTGTGATAGGTCCATTTACAGTGTAATCCCAACCACAGGTTCCCTTTTGGATCCAGACCAGCCGATTGGCTAGGTTTAGGATCTCTCCATCCATTGTCTCAGGATGTGAAGCTTTGGTCGTTCGCCTGACCACGTGGAACCCCGACTGCATGCGTGGTCCCTGTTAGTACACAACACCCCTCCCCCTGGTCCAGAGTCTCCCCTAGCAAACATAGCCTTTGAGGTGGGAGGGTTTCTGCCACTCCTGGGCTGAGTAGTCCGGAGCCCGGCCCAGAGTTTCTGGCACTACCCTGGCTTGTCCTGAAGGGGCCTCTGGGGCTGCTGCCTCGGCTGGTGAGTCCTGGGGTTCTGGGCTACGACCCGGCTTGGAGCTGTCGCCTATGTCTCTCACAGGTGGAGCGCTTGTTGATAGCTGGGGTTGTGCGGATGCTTCTGGTTCCTCGATTCCTCAGCTGTCCTCCTCGCCATTGTCTGGTAGATTGGAGTCTGCAGCATAGCTGGTCAATGTGCCATCTTCACTAGACACCTCGTATGAGAGTGGACCAGTCACCTGGACCACCCTGGCCAGAATCCATGCGGGATCCGGGGCATAGTTCCTTGTGTACATGAGGTCCCCCAGGAAGAACCCCTGTGGGGCTTCCTGGTCCTCCGAGGTCATGCTGTGTTCTGGGGCTCTGTCCAGATGGAGGTGGTCTAGATGGGTCATGAGACACCGTCCCATTAGTAGCTCTGCGGGGCTGCAGCCAGTGGCAGTGCAGGGTATCACATGCTGGCCATATAGGAAGGTGGCCAGCTTGTGCTCCCAGTCCCCATGGTCCATGCAGCACAGGCACTCTTTAGTTGTTCAGACCATGTGCTCTGCCAGTCCATTGGTTGCGGGGTGAAAAACAGTGGAGAGGATGTGCCGAATCACGTAGTATTGTACAAACTCCTGGAACTCCACTGAAGTGAAAGTTGAGCCGTTGTCTGTCACCAAGGAGTCGGGTATTCTGTGCATGGCAAAAATCTGCCACATCGCATGGATGGCCGAGTAGGAGGAGGTAGAAGGCACTGGAACCACCTCTAGCCATTTGGTGTAAGTGTCCACCAGAATAAAGAAGATCTGTCCCTGGAAGGGACCTGCAAAGTCCAGTTGCAGCCTAGCCCAGGGTTTTTGGGATGATTCCCAAGGCTGCACCAGGGCTCTTGGTGGCTCCGGTAGTGACTCCTGACATGTTTGACATTGTTTCACCCGGTCTTCAATTTCACTGTCTAGACCGGGCCGCCATACATAGCTCCAGGCCAGGTTTTTCATTCTTACAATGCCTGGGCGATTCTCATGTAGTGCTGTGAGTACTTGTTTCTGAAAAGGGGTAGGGATCACTACCCAACTACCCCAGAGCAGGCACCCCTTGTGGCCAACTACCCCAGAGCAGGCACTCGGAGGGAGCTCATCCCTCCGAGAGGAGAACACCATGAATTTGGGTCCCACCAGACTGGTGGGCCGCCCCCTCCCCACCCAGTCCAAAACCCGGGAGAGGATGCGATCTCTGGCGGTGCCCCAAGACGCCTCAGTGACGTGGACTGGGTGGTTGGGCAGGTGCTCCAGCTGGGCAATGTGATGCGCTGGGGCTGGATCAGGCTTGCAGGAAGGCAACGGGAGGCAGCTCAGAGCATCGGCATGGCCCATTGTTTTACCAGGGCAGTGGATGAGTGCATACTGGTATCCAGCCAGGAAAATGAACCACCACAGAACCCGGGGTGTAGAGCCATCTGAAGCCACATCGGGTCCATTTGGCTCTGCGGGCAAGCTAAAATATGCTCACCGCCCAAACAGGTCAGGGTGGAACATTCAGATGGGCCCTCAGGGTATGGTGGTCTGACCATGGCGCTGCTAAAGCAGTAATCCAATCCACTGTAACCCCCATCGTGAAGATCAAATCAAGCGTGGGCCCAGCCTGGTGAGTGAGCATCGTTACATATTGTGTATTGATGTATTTATTTTATGTAGTTTATTTTATGTATTGATGTATACACATGTTGTTTGCTGCCCTGAGTCCTGCTTGTGGGAAATGGAGCAGGATAGAAATTAAATTGTTTTTGTTGTTGTTGTTATTGATGATGATGATGATGATGATGATGATGATGATGATGATGATGATGATGATGATGATGATGCCGCTCCTGACTCATCTGTCCCAGGTGAAGCTGCTGTCCTCTCAACCTATTTAAGCCTTGGGGCTGTGGAGGGGGATGCTTGCTGGCCCCCCTCGCTCGTGAGGCTTCAGCCGGTGGTTCCTGTTCTAGCTCCTGTTGTTGCTCAAGCCTTGCTATTGAAGCCTGAGGACCCCACATCGTTGCTGGAGACCTGATGGCCCCCACTTGCAGAATGCCGCCACCTGGAGTCTGCCTTGGTGGGGAGGGCGGGCACAAATTTGAATAAATAAATAAATAAATAAATAAATAATTTTCAAAACAGATCCCTTTCTACAGCTCACCCCTCCTCTCCCACATCCCGGTGTAGTAGTCAGACTAGGACCTGGGAGACCTAGATTCAGATCCCGACAGGCATGGGAGCTCACTGCCTGTCCTAGGGCTATTCGCACAGACTGCCAGCCTAATTACCTCACAGGGTCATTGTGAGGATAAAATGAAGCTGAAGAGAATAATGTGAGCTGATTTGGATCCCCCCTGAGGAGAAATGGAGGATATAAGTGAATAAATAAATGTCTTCTCAGAAGTAAGTGCCACGGAGTTAAATAGAACTCGGATGCTCATTAACTTAAGCTCATTTACTGTGTCCTGTTGAATTCAGCGTCTCTTAATTCTGAGTAAACATGCTTCAACTCAGGCAGTAGCATGCTTAGCAGGACTGAAGCATTCAGTGAAAGGGAGAACAGAATGATGCCCTCAAACCAGGGAATATGCAATTGCTGGGAGACAGGAGAGTCCCCAAAGCACCTTCCTTTGTAAGTCATAAAGAATCTGGAGGAAGTTCTTTTGTTTCTGTTGCTGTCAAAATGTTAAAAGGGACTTGTGCAGAAGATGTGCTAGGAGGGGTTGTATGTGGGAGGCTCATATTTTTCAAATGTCTGTTATTCTTTGGCAGAAGAAGTCCCCAAATAAACAACACAACCTCAAGGGATGTTTCAAACAAGATTCACACTTCAGTGTTCCCCCTGCCAAAGTCAACAAGCATTAGAGCAGAAGAAAGCACTGAGTTCAGTAGAAAGTCAAATTATCCCACAAAAATGTGTTCAGCCCAGAGACTTGAACTAATGGGAAATAAAGCCCCCCCCCCTCAAAACTACAATACATTGCCTCTTGTGAATGCAATGATATTCAAACGAGCAACTTTCAGTTGGGAGTTTGTTGTGCACTAACAGGGACTGCGCACATGGTTGGGGTTCCACATGGTCAGGCAAACGACCAAAGCTTCACATCCCAAGACAATGGATGGAGAGGATCCTAAACCTAGCCAATTGGCTGGTCCACATCCAAGAGGGAACCTGTGGTTGGGGTTACACTGTAAATAGACCTATAACACGTGTGTTTGTGTGTGTTGGGTGTGGTTTGGACTGGCATTTAAGTGGGCCCCCAGCCCTGCATGTTCATCTTCAGTTATCCTCTCTTGAAAAAAGTATGGGCTGAAATCACAACACTATGCATCACTCTCAGTACTTTTCACTGGCAACAAGGATGGGATCCCGATGAGTGACTCTGCCTCAGACTCCAAAGCTAGCACCACACCGCACACCGATCTCTAGGACATCACGCCCCACATCACTTCAGTACCCAAGTCAGCTACCACTCTGGGAGCCATTGCCACGTTCGACCCTGCTCACCCTGAGCTATGGGAAGCTTGGGTGGAACAGCTCAAACACTTCTTCATCATACAAGGTACCAACAACACCACAACGAAGAAATTGTGGTTGCTGAGCATGTGCGGAGTCACCACGATTTGCTTGGTCCGGGGCCTCATTACATCCAAGACCCTGGACACAGCAACCTACGATAAACAGCCCTCACCAACCACTTTGATGGCCGAAGTTCGGAGACTCACCATCAACTGTGAGTTTCCAGCTATTGAGGATGCCATCTTAAACCAGTTCATGTGGGGCATCCGGGAGCCCAAGCTCTGGAGGAAGCTGGTCAGCCACGACAAACTTGACTTGGAATCGGCGCTTCAGACAGCTGCAGGATTCTAAAAAGCCCAGTGAGACTAGCCGACTAGTTCAACCCATCAGGCCACCACCACCCAAGGCTCGGACAGCTCTGCCAAGGATGGGGTATACAATGTGTTGCGACCATCCTGCAACACTCTGTGCACAGCCTGCACCGTGCCACCCTCCATGAGACCATCCACTCCAGTGCTCCAAAAACCCATCTGACAAGCGACCTGCGCCAGCTGTGGGGAAGACCACGAGCATCGCTCATGTTGGTTCAGGGACGTGATCTGCTGGACCTGTGGAAAGGCCAGCCAACTTGCTAGTCTGCTGCTCCAGAGGGATCCAACAGTGTACGATCACACACCAAGAAGCTACAGACCTGCACACCACTACAATCAACCACCACCAGCACCAGGTACTGAATTTGCACTAGAGTTTTGAGGGTCCCTTGAAAGGGACGTAAGAGACTTGATTACCTTAAACAATTTAATTTAAACAGTATCTGCCCCACAGGGGTCTTGCAAAGTTTCCTGCTTTCCTTCAGGTCATGTCTCTGGCTCCTCAGAGACTTTTGGGTTGGAGTCTGGAGCCAGCTCAGTGGTGGTCATGATGCCTGGCATCAGAATGCTACTTCAGTTTTTTGGAGCCCAGCCTGTAAGACAGACCATCCTCACAAAACTTGCTGTCTGTGTGGATGGTGTCCAGAAATAAAGGTTTTCAGTGGAGCCCTGTTGAGCAGTGGGAAGGGAATGAGTCTGAGGGCAGGAGGTTACTTGCCAAAGCAAGCCACCTTGCCTCCCTAACTCTTGGAGACCCCGGGTGTGTAGGCTCTCTCATACAGCCCATTATTCCTCAGAGAGTGGGGCAACACAGAAAAGGGAACTGGAGGCTGATGTGGGGCCAGATAGGTAGATATGAAAAGAGGCAGTCCTTGAGGAGCTGCCCCCCATCCCTAAGGCCAGAGGGTAAGGAGATGGCATCCAGGCACCTGTCAGACTCGGGCTGTAACTATGGTTAACCTAATCAACGTATTGCAGTTGATGACCCCCATCTGTTTCATGTCTCCCTATCTCCCCCCCCTTCCGTCCTGTCTCACCCTCACCCTCACCGACATTCCTACGGGTGGGGAAGGTGTGAATGCAGATGTATGTGAATCTGGGGGTAGAGTAGGGCCTCTGCTTTGTAACAGTTTTCCCGTAATAAGTGCACCTCTAGGAGGGCCTGCTCTCAGTGGGGCATCCTTGAAGTCTTTAGATAACAACATTCACAGGGCTAGTTGACTAGGAGCAATTGTGAAGTGAGAAGTGGGGGAGTGGATGACGTACCTATGGAATGTATCATTTGACTATACCTTGAGTTACTTTCGCTTTTGTACCTCAGTCTTAGCAAGGAGTTCCTCCTTGCCAAATCTAAATCTCTTTTCCTAATAAACTCACTTCAAATGAGTTGTGGACTGAGATTGGATTACTGGGAACCTGACAGCACCTTTCTATCATGGCATGAACCTCTTCCATCATACCTGGCTCCAAGACCTCACTGAGAATGCCCTGGCTGAGCACATCTATACAATTATATTGTAACTGATATGTCTGTTGGTTTATAATGGCTCTACATTTATTTGGGAATCAGGATAGAATTTTTGGGAGTCAAGGACTGTACACTGTCTCTTGCCTCAGACAACCAGGGAAGACTATAAGACAGCCAGGTCACAGGGCATCCTTTCTTCTCTACTCTGCTGCTATTCCCTTTGAAGTGCAGACTGATACTCTCAGGGATTATTTCCTTCCTTCCAGCTTGTCCTGTCACCCACACCACACTGCATGTTCTCGCCATCTTGGCAACCTGAGAACAGGATGCTTTCCTGTGTCTCAGACCATCGAGTGAGTTAGATTAGGTTAGAGAATCTCTCTCTCATCTTTCCTGTCTAGGAAATTGAGTTTATATAGTAAACTCCTACATCAGTTTTCAAATATAAAGCTGCTTCATGTTACTTTTGTTTTCATGCTTGCACACACACTGTGGCCAGATGGGTTCTGCTGCGTTAAGCCTTGGGCACTCTACTAACCATAATTCCTAACAAAAATGAATGAATGAACCAACCAATAATTAATCTAGTCTCAACATTGATGGATTTAAAGGCCAAGAAGAGTAGTAACTTGAACTGGATCTAGGAACCAGTGGGCAAGTACTGAAATTATATGCTTCATTTGGAAAATTACAGATAATGGAGTACTTACTGCTTTGGGCTAAATACATTTCTGGACACTAACAGTGACCCAGCTGGATCAGCCCCGTGGTCCATCTTGTCCAGCCTCCAGTTTCACACATTGGCCAACCAGATGTCAGGCTCTCTGTGAATTTTACAGCTCGCCTCCATGGAGAGAAGGGTTCCCCTCTCTTTGATGTATCCAGGGCTTGACACCATAATGGAGCCAAATGTCGCAGCACCTTACTTGTTTGTTATTCTGTTTCCTTGTTATATAGAGGCCATGTGTAAGGGGGGGGTAGGCAACTGTTAGTTTGGGCAGGAGGGATGCTCCAAGAGTAATATGTGTTTTTTGGGGGGTAGTTGGCTGGTATTTCTGACGGGCTAATACTGTGGGGTGATTGGGTCCTAATCTTTATTTCCCCTGCTTGAAACCACTATATCTGTAACATTTGTGTGCTAACAGTTAGTTCTAACGAAGGACTTGTCCAGAATAGTATCTATCAACGATCTCAATAAAGTTAGCTTCCTACAGACTGGCTGTTGTTGAGAACTGATTTAACCAGGTTTCTGGCACCAGAAGCCCTTAAAAGGCATCTAAGTAAGACATGGAAGCTGTGGCCCTGATGTCTCTCCCCAGCCCCTGCATTCAGAAGTTTGTTGCCTCTGAACATTGAGGCTTCATTTAGCTATCATGGCTCCATCATTGAAGGAGCTCTCTCCATGAATTTGCCCAGTCCGCTTCTAAAACTGTTTAAGTCTGTGGATTTCACTATATCGTGTGGCATGATTCCTATACTTTAAATGAAGAAGTATATCTGGTTAGACAGTGTTATTGATTCAGTGAAGGTGAGGTTGAGCATGCTCCGGGGGACGGTGGAAGACAGGAGGTCCTGGCATGACATGATCTGTGGGGTTGCGAAGAGTCAGACTCAACTGTGTGACTGAACAACAAAATTATTTTATTAATGTCTGTCATGTCCCCTTAAAAATCCTCCCCACCTTATAGAGCTCCTCTTTGATGTCCTTACAGCAGGACCATTTCCAGAAGTGCCCCCCCAATATCATCCTGTATCCACCTGGCTCCTGTATTTCCCCTGCTTTGCTGTGATATTTCCTGAACATAGTTTGTTGTAGTGTTTTTGGAAAATCAAAGCAGTTTTGGACACTATGTGGACAGGAAGATGTGATTTTTTTTGTAGTTTCCACCCATAGCTGCACCTTTTCCTTAACTCAGTCCCCACAGTCATAATTTCCCCCTAACTGAAAGGCTTTTTTCAGGATTTATTACAAAAATCAATAATAGCTAGATCACTGTAGTGTTATAACAATCTATCACAATTTACAACAATGTAGCATTTCCCAGCTTTTATTTTTTTAAAAATGTCTCTAGGCCTTTTTCCCAGTTGACTTGTTAAAGGGCTTCACTTTTTAAAAGAAAGCTGTGAACTGTTACACAAAGGATTGTCATAATGTTTTAATGCTATAGTGATTTAGTTATTGCTGATTTTTAAAAAAAGAACTTGAAAGGCCCCCCAGTGTTCATTGGGGGTAGAGGCAACCATGGAGAGGTGAGGGAAACTAAGGGAACACTGCTGTGCCAGTGCTCTGTTTCCACTGGGAAGACTTCCACATTCACAGCAGCAAGCAGCGTGACATGGAGAATTTCCTTAGTGTGAAACCAGCCATTGATTGCCCTTATCTGCTTTCCCAGCTTGCTTTACAGTATCCCTATTGAAATGTGGTGACCAGAATCTACAATAGATTACACAATCTCTACAATGGCATTGCAATATTGGCTGTCTCTCCCCCCACCCCCCGCCAAAAAATACCTGCACTAATAATCTCTAGGGCAGAATTTGCCCTTTTCATTGCTGCTGCACATGGAGCCAACATTTTCTGCCATGACCTATTTCAGACCCCCTCAGTGTATATATGATGTATATTACCTTACACTTCCACACATTAATTAATTAATTAATTAATTAATTTTTACCCCACCCTCCCCGCTGCAGGCAGCCTCATTAAACCTCATTTGCCACACTGTTGCTGTTCACAATGCGCTTTTGTTTTCAGTATTCTGAAAAAAATTATATCCTCTGCAAACTTGGCCAATTCACTGTTCATGCTTGGTTCCAGATCATTTATGAACAAACAGCATCAATACGGGTCCTTGGGAGGGGGGGCTATGGATTATTTTTCATCATTGTGACACAAGTCTGTCCACTCCTAACCTCTGCTTCCTACATAAGAACATAAGAGAAGCCAATGTTGAATCAGGCCAATGGCCCATCTAGTCCAACACTCTGTCACACAGTGGCCAAAAATACCAGGTGCCATCAGGAGGTCCAGCAGTGGGGCCAGGACACTAGAAGCCCTCTCATTGTTGATCCTCCCAAGCACCAAGAATACAGAGCATCACTTGCCCCAGAGTCCCTGTCTATACCTTGTGGCTAATAGCCACTGATGGACCTCTGCTCCATATGTTTATCCAATTCCCTCTTGAAGCTGTCCATGCTTGTAGCTGCCACCACCTCCTGTGGCAGTGAATTCCACGTGTTAATCACTCTTTGGGTGAAGAAGTACTTCCTTTTATCTGTTCTAACCCAACTGCTCAGCAATTTCATGGAGTGCCCACGAGTTCTTGTATTGTGAGAAAGGGAGAAAAGTACTTCTTTCTCAACCTGTTCAATCCCATTCATAATCTTATAAACCTTGATCATGTCACCCCTCAGCATTCGTTTCTCCAAGCTAAAGAGCCCCAAGCGTTTTAACCTTTCTTCGTAGGGAAGGTGTTCCAACACTTTTATCATTCTAGTTGCCCTTCTCTGCACTTTTTCCAATGCTATAATATCCTTTTTGAAGTGTGGTGACCAGAACTGTACATAGTATTCCAAATGAGGTCACACCAATGATTTATACAGGGGCATTATGATACTGGCTGATTTGTTTTCAATTCCCTTCCTAATAATCCCCAGCAGATTCTTTATTGCAGTTCTTCTTTATTGCAGTTACACACTGTCTAGACATTTTCATTGAGTTATCTACTACGACTCCAAGATCTCTCTCTTGGTCAGTCTCTGCTAGTTCAGACCCCATCTATGTGTATTTATATTTAGGATTTTTGGCTCCAATGTGCATCACTTTGCACTTGCCCACATTGAACCCCATTTGCCACATTGACACCCACTAACCCATCCTCGACAGATCCCTTTGAAGTGCCTCACAATCCTCCCTCAAAAAACACTAACAGGTTAGTGAGACAAGATCTTCCCTTACAGAACTCATGCTGAGTCTGCCTCAGTAGTTTTTGTTCCTAGTAATTCTTTCCTTGATAACAGTTTCCATCAACTTACCCGGTATTGATGTCAGACTGACTGGCCTTAATTTCCCAGATCTCCCCTAGAGCCCTTTTTAAAGATGGGAGTGACATTAGCTACCTTCCAGTCCTCAGGAATGGAGGCAGATTTTAATGAAAGATTACATACTAATGTAAGGAGATCCACAAGTTCACATTTGAGTTCTTTCAGAATTATCAGATGAATGCCATCTGGGCCTGGTGATTTATCATTTTTTAAGTTGTCTATCAATTGTCACTTCAAATACAATTGTTCCAAATACAATATCTATCTCAAGCCTGGCACCCTATGCCGCCACCTGCAGCAACAACAGACAAGGTTTTCTTAGTGGTGGCACCTTGCCCTCCCCCGTGAGGCACTGCACCAAAACACTGCTGTCCAATCAGCTGTTAATGAAGTTGTGAGCCTTCTTTTACAACCATAGCTTGTGTTTTTTTTAATTAATTGTATCATTAATTTGAAATTTGTAGTAAGTTGGCCTGGCCCAGCAGTGGCCACTGTTCCACTTGGCTGAGACTGGCAGACTGTGATGGCCGCTGTGCAACTCAGCCTGGCGTGCTAGCTCCAGTGGCCTCCACAGAAGGCAGCCCATGCCAAAGATGGCTACCATGGGGCCCAGCCTAGTGGCAAAGGCCACCAACACCACTCTGCCTGGCCCAGTGGCAGCAATGGCTGCCATATAACTTGGTCCCACCCAGCAGCAGCCACTGTGTGATGCAGCTTAGCCTGGTGACCATGGAGCAACTGGGCCCAGGCCAGCAGCGATTCTAAAATTTCTGTGAATGGATTTGGAGCCAAGAAATACCATAGCATCCTAATTATTTCTGATTTTGCCTCTTGAGATTTCTCCCTTGGCAGGGCTCGAAATCTATTGTCTTTGTGTCAACAGCAGCAGCAATTTTGAACAAATAGGCAGCAAATCTCCAGGCAACCACATGGACAATATGGCAAGTTCTGGGCATCAGGTTACATAGCAATTTCCAAGCAATATCAAGGTTATTACACAGAAATGCCGAGCACTTAAAAGGCTAAATGCATTATTATCACTTCTGTCTAACAAATCTTTCTGGCAAATTCAGCCAGCAAATAAGAGGATGCAATTTGCTTAATTTATTTGCTGTGGAAGCCTTTTACATATTTTGTTTGCACATGTGCTTCTAACTCTGCAAGCGATAGCACCGTCAAGCAGTCATTGAACTAAACTGGGATGCTGAGCATCACATTTGTCCAGTAAACCATATAATCTTTATTGCAATTTCCCTTTGAATTGGTAATGGCACACACTCAGGAAGCACCAAATATTGGTGAATGCATGCACGCAGACGCAACCCCCTTAGCGGCACAACAACTGATTTATCTATACTCAATAAGATTCATGGATTTGAAACCCTAAGGGCAGTTTCCTGGAAGTAAGCCCCATTGAATAACACAGGGTTTACTTCAGAGGAATCCTGCTTAGAATTATGCCCTCATTTGCATCCTTTCTGCACTTCAACTGTGAAATTAACGTGTCTGAAAAGTAGATTGGCTAGAGACCTGCTCCCCATTCCTTTCATGTTTACACTGATGTGAGCCTTTGAGAACCTGGCCACTATCTTGGGGTTGGGCACTCACTGAGAACTCAGAATACTCTCAGGCCTGGAAAGCAGGAAAAACAAAAAGGGAGCTTAGGCCCCACGCTGAGCCTTCAAAAGACACTTTCACACATGAAGAACACAGTTTCAATCCACTTCAGCAACCATTTGCAAGTGGATTTTGCCATTTCACACAGTAAAAGCCAGTTGCAAAATGTATTGGGAGTGGATTGAAAGGGCATTATTTCTAAGCCCTCTGAAGCAGCTAAATGGAAAAGCAGGAATTGCTGCTGCACCTTGGAGGGAGCGTGACCTCTTGAAGGATAACTGAATAGAAAAGCGAGACCTGGGCACCAGAGTGGTTAATAAAAGAAGGGTTTTTAGCAGATAGACCCGGTTTAGTCCAGCCTCAGGGTCTGCATCTGGGCAGGACTGGCTCGTTATTGTTAAATTTTAGACTGCCACTTAGAGCGACAGCTTGACAAGGGCGCCATTCTGGCTGGCCTCATCCCCTCCTCACCCTGCCCAGGAAGCCTCTCTTGCCAGCTTCTTGCTCCGTCCCTGGCAAGAGACTCCCCTTTTTGCAGCCCCCCAGACAGAAAGAGAAGGAGGTGGGGAGGACAGGTGCAGGGAACAGCCCAGGACAATAGGAAAGTTCTGCTGGCCTTCTGCCGCTCCACCCCATGGTGGCAGACCCAGAGAGCTGCCTCTGAACCATCCACATCAATGATGTGGTTACTCTGGGAAAGAGCTCCTCGGTTCCTCTGGCGAAGCCCAAGACCCCTGTACGCCCGAAGAAGGGAACGCGTGAACTCCACCTGAAACAAGGGCTTTGCCTGAAATGCGCTGGCACCAATGGCACCCCATCGAAGGCTGGGAGTGGGATTCCTATCCCCGGACCACTCCGGCTCAAGCACAGGACCTCCATCTTCATCGGATTCAATTTCAGCTGGCTCAGCCTAAGCCAACCAGCCACAGCTTGCAATGCCTGGTCTAGGTCTTCTGGTTTAGAGTTGGACCAACTGCCCAACAGCAGATAGAGCTGGGTGTCATCAGCGTACTGGTAACAACCCAGCCCATGCCTCTGGGTAATCTGCACAAGAGGGTGCATATAGATGTTAAAAAGCATTGGGGACAACACTGCCCCTTGGGACATTCCACATTCAAGTGGGTGCCTTCGGGACAGCTGATCCCCTAACACCCCTCTTTGTCTCTAACCTTAGAGAAAGGAAACAAGCTGTCAGTAATGGTTTGTTTAATGCTTCACACTGTGTCCATTGTTCTGTGTTCCCTATCTTGTCCCTGCTTCTGCGCTTGTGTAGGTATGCTAGCTGTAACGTGGGAGTTTCTTCTCTGTCACCCAGTGTTATCACAATGGCCTTGAATGCAGGCTTTGGGCTATTCTTAAGTCTATGAGAATTTTCCATTTCTGTGAAGCCGAGGGGAGGAGGGAGTTGTCTCCCGCCTATTAAGTAATTCTCCCGCCGGGAGTTTCCCGCGCGCGCGCTTGAAGTTCATTTGCTAGTCGCTATTTTGCATCACACTATAACCATGCTTGTGCAGCAAACCCTGCCATTCCTGACAATAACTGTTTCCCTGTGGGTTTTAGCATTGTATTCCAATAAAGCCTTTCTTGGTCCTAAGAATGCTTGGATCTACTTGCTTTTGAACCTGACACAAGCCACTGCAAGACCAGTCCCTGCACTCTGATGTCAGCGAGGCAGTGGATTAGTAACTAATGGTTGACCATGTCAAATGCAGCCAACAGGTCTAACAGCAACAGCACTGCCATTCCACCTCAATCCAGGTGCCTCTGGAAGTCATCTGTGAGGGTGCCCTGTGCCGTCTTTGTCCCTTGACCCAGGCAGAAGTTGGACTGGAAGGGATGTAATACAGAAGTGTCATCCAAAAAGCCCTGTAACTGGTTTGCCACTGCCCTCTCTGTTATCTTGCCCAGATAGGGCAAGTTGGAAACCAGCCGATAGTTGGCCAATTCAGCTGGATCCAAAGATGGCATTTTCAAGAGAGAGTGCACCACTGCTTCCTTAAGTGCCTCTGGGAACAACCCCTCAATGAGGGACTTGTTGATTATCTCCTGCAGTACACCTCGAAACCCCTTGTGGCCAGCTCTAATTAGCCACGAAGGGCACGGATCAAGGGAGCACATGGTAGGGCATACAGTTAGGAGCAATTTGTCGACTTCCTTGAGACTGAGCAGGCAGAAATAATCCATAACATGACAAGGAGATGTGCATGGAGCCTTGAATTAATTCACTGTATCAACTGTAGCAGGGAGGTCATGGAGGAGTGACAAGACTTTGTCAGCAAAATAGCTCACAAAAGGCTCACAGCCAATATCCAATTCCCTACAGTTTAGTCTGTTTTGAGTCAGAGCAGTAATGGACCAAATCGTTCTAAACAATTGGACTGGGCATGAGCTAGCAGACGCAATCTCGGCAGTATAATACTGTATTTTGGAGGCCTTGACTGCCATCTCATAGGATCTCATAAACGTCCTATAAGATGCTCTTGTAGCTTCATTGCAAACATGCCGCCACTGCCTCTCTAACCATCTAAGTTCTCGCTTCATTAGCCTCAGCTCCTGGGTAAAACAAGGACCGAGCTTCAGCCGGGGTGCAGAGGGCACTAGGGAGCGATCACATCAATGGCTGTTGAGAGTTGGCTATGTCAGTTCTCTACAAGCTCATTCAACGAGCTGCCAGGGGGCATCAGATCCCACAGAACCATCTGAAGCTGCACAGGGTCCATTTGGCTCCATGGGCAAGCCAAAATAGGCTCGCCACCCAAACAGGGTCAGAGTGGAGTATTCAAGTGGGCCTTCTAGACAAAGTGGCCTGACCATGGTACTGCTAAAGCATCAATCTGGTCCACAGTAACCCCAGTCGCAAAGATCAAATTGAGCGTGTGCCCAGCCCGGTGAGTGGGGGCTATTATGAGTTGGGAGAGTCCTAGGGCCACCATGGACAACACCAGGTCCGCTGCCTGAGTAGAGGCCGCATCATCAGCATGGACACTGAAATCACCCAGGACTATCAGTATAGGATGTTCCAACGCTCAGCCTGATACGGCCTCAATCAGGAACGGTAGGCTATTGGCCAATGTGTTGGGTGGTCGGTACACCAGCCGCACTCTCTTCGGCTTCCCATACCAGGCCAACACACTCAATGCCCGTGATCCTTGGCAGCAGGAGCACCCTGAAGGAGTAAACCTCCCTGATGAATAATGCCACTCCCCCCACCCCCTAGTCTGGAATTGGTGAAGGATTGAGTACCCAGGTGGAGCAGCTTGGGAGAGAGATATTGTCTCTCCCTCTCGCACCCGGGTCTCGGTCATGCATGCCAGGTCTATGTTCTGCTCCTGCAAAAAATCCCAAAGGACTGCAGTCTTATTGTTTATAGACCTGGCGTTACATAGTGCCAATGTCGGAGGAGGGTCACTTGTCCTAGCCCCCCGCCTGCAACCTTTGGGATGGGACATAGGCTGGAAGGGGGCCAAGTTGAGTTGCTTCTCTGTCCCCTTCCCTTAACTCCATGCCCAGTCCCACCACTATACTTTCCCCTCCCTGGGAGCATTGGTATTGCCTGCCTGGTCATCATCTATCAATCGTCTTCACAAGCCACAGAGCAGATAATAGATTAGCTGACTGTCGCAGGATATAGTATGAGGGGGGACGGTACTACCAACAGTTCTCCTAAAGCTACTAAGCCCAATACCTCACCTCCCCAACCACTAACAGATAAACTGTCCCTATTTATCCAATATAACAGCAGTCTAAACCTATCCTAACGACCAATATATCTTTGATCTCTCTAACAATTTGGCATAATATCTGGTTCCACTGGCCAGTGAATAATAAATAAAGGCCAGTGGTAATACAATCAATTTCTGGTCCCCAATTTGTCAGATGGCTAATCAACCTTAAATCATCAATAGGATGGTCTAATACTAGAACATATTGGCAGGAACCAAGGCAGGACTGCTGGAAAAGTTCCTCATGTAGATGGAGTTGCCAGGGGGAAATCCTCTGCCACTTCCTGGTTCTCTGTTGCCTGGCAATGCTCTAGGGCTTGATCTGGGTGCAGCCTATCTAGTCGGGTGGTTAGGTGCCTGCCCATGAGGAGTTCTGCTGGGCTGTGACCAGTGGTGGTGCTCGGGGTTACCCAGAAGCTGAAAAGGAAGGCTGCAAGTCTCCATGGATGATCCACCAGAGTGACTCCTTCATGGTCCACACCATCCTCTTTCCTTGTTCATTGGTGGCTGGGTGGAAGGGAGCAGAGTGGATGTGCCAAATGAGGTAGTGGCCCATAAATTCTTGGGATTCCCGAGGTGAAGGCTGTCTCATTGTCAGTCACTACCATGTCAGGCAAGCTGTGTCTCTGAGGGCCCGGATCACTGCCTTGGAGGAGGTGGAGGCAACAGGTACAACCCCCAGCCATATGGTGTATGAGTCCACCAAAATGAAGAATATTTGCCCTTGGAAGGAGCCAGCAAAGTCCAAGTGAACTCGGGACGACGGTTTGCGGCTGGATTCTCACTGTTGCACTGGTGCCCTGGGTCATTCGGGTCGGGTTTCTTGGCAGGCCTGGCAGCACTTGATGGCCCGGGATGCAGCGGCTTGCTTCTGGCCCAAGAGCAGTGGGGCTTTAATGGGTGTAACAATCAGGGTTTCCCAGAGGGCATGTGGAACTCTCTAAAACCCCTTTGTCCACTAACCAATCCAGCTCCTCATCAGTTTTAGGCTTCAACATGAATGGGACATGCCTGGCCTTTAGCCGTATGGGCCACGCCTCTGGGTTGAGCTGGAGTGAGACAGGGGTCTTGTGTAGCAACTGAGGGTCCCATCAAAGATAGCTGGGAACTCATTGCACACACAATGAAAGTCTTTCATGGCCATGTGGTGCACCCCAGTCACTTGGAACCCCAAGGGCATGAACCAGGCTGGTCCTAGAAGACTTGTGCGCCTGCCCCCCACTACCAGCAAGTCCAAAAGTCCATCAAAATTCTGGTACTGTACTCGGAACTTGCCCACCCCCTTCACAGCCACTTCTGTTGGAAGTCCCTCAAGGTGAAACCAACAGGCCTAAGGTGAGGGCCACCCCTTTGACAGAGTCTCCTAAACATGTCCTCTGAAAATATGGAGAGGGAGGATCTGGTGTCGAGCTCCATCTTACAGGAATTTCCCTTGATAAGGACAGTCACTGTAATTTTGTCAGGGGTGTCCTGGGGCAAGTTCACTACCTGCTGCTGCTGGACAGAGGTGGTGTGCAATTCAGCAGTGTGCGTGGATGCTGGGTTAGCTGTTGGTTGTCTGCAGTTTCCCTTGGAATAACATGCTCGGGCAATGTGGCTGACCTTTCCACAGCTCCTGCACGTGGCATCCTGGAAATGGCAGGATCTCCATTTGTGGGGCTCCCTGCAGCTGGTGCATGGTGTCATTGTGGTGGTGTCGATGGCGCATGGTGGAGTGGAGGGGTGAGTGCTGAGGCAGGTAGGCCACTGTAGTTGCAGGACCTCATCTTTCTTGTGGTGGACAGCAGAGGTAGGTTCCCTCGATGATGGTGGTCTTTTTGCTTTCTGGACCTCTGCTGTGAACTGGTCAGCAGCTTCCTCAATGAGGGCTAATTCCATGGCCTCCTTGAATTTGGGATCTCCGTTAGCAAGGAGCTTCCTTTGAATCTGCTCATCCTGCAGGCCGCATACCAGCTGATCTTTGAGCATGTCCTCAAGGTTGTGTAAGTTGCAGTGTCTTGTGATCCATCGGAGCACTGTAACATAGGCCGTGATTGATTCATTCGGGGCCTGGTTCCTGTTGTGGAACACATTGCAGGGAGTGATGACGAATGGCTTCGGTGAGAAGTGCTCCTTCAGCCGGTCCAAAATCGTCTTATATTCAGTGCTCTTGAGGTCCCCAGGAGCAATCAGTGAGCGATCATGAAGGTCGAGTGTCCACAGACTCGGAAGAAAGTGGCATGTTTCTTCCCCACCTCCTCGATCCTGGAAGACTTGAGGAAAAACTCAAACCGGGAGATGTAGGACACCCAGTCTTCCCTGGTGGCATCAAATGCGTTGAAATGTCCTGGAGCATCAGCCATTGTCCTGGGAGCAATGCGATGCATGTGGCACTGGAGCTCAATGCACGGTGCAGTGCTGATGGGCACTGGGCTGGCTCAACAGGATCCCATCCTCATCGCCACTGTTAAATACTGAATTCTGGACACATTGCAGTGATCAGATCTAGTTAATTTAGTGATTTCAGGGACACAGCAAGAACACCCAGCAGGGTTTGAGCCCTGCTTATAACACACACCCACTCCCAAGGATAGGCTATTTACATTACACTGTTTATCTATAGGCCACTTCCAGGATCTTGGTCAGCTATTGTTCTTGGGGAGCAAGCTCACCCAGTTCAAGGTCCACATTCAGGGATAGCTTAGGTTCAATGCATAACACCTTTCCTACTCTCAGGGCACCCCTTTCAATCTGGGGGCTTTCATTCTGTCATTTCTGTCCATAACAGTTCTGCTACTCCCAGGGGCTATCATCCCACTCTGGGGGCTGTCATTCCAGCTCAAGAACACTTCTGCTACTTCCAGGTGTTGTCATTCCAGTTTGGAGGGGGCTGTCGTCCCAGTCCCAGAACTCTTATCCTACTCCCAGGGACCGTCATTCCACTCTGTGACCTGTCATTCCAGTGCCAGGAGACTTCTCCTACTCTCAATGGACCCCACTCCACTCTGAGGGCTTTCATTTTAGTCCCATGAACTGAACCAAACCACATTTTTCTGGTTTGTTCCCATCCCTAGTCACTCTTTTTTCAATCTGATTTACCTCACAGGGGTGTTGGGTGGGTAAAACGGAGGAGGGGAGAACAATGCACTCCACCCTGAGGTCCTTGGAGAAAGGGAAGGCTTACAATGTACTCAATAAATAAATGCAATTTTAAAAACTCAGCATTCCTAATTGCTTCCATCACATTGAAATGTGTAATAAAATACACCATTCTGTGTTTATTGCTACAGTGTTCTGTTTTCCTGAAACTGTGTTAAGCATTTCAGCCCTGTCCTCTCCCGCCCCCCCCCATAATTGCTGTAGCAATCCCAGCACAGTGTCCTGTAATTACTTTGTGGGTAATTATCTAGTGTGTATTTCTTTTAGGGGGAGGAAATTATCTTGAGGAGTGATACACAATATCATGAGATCATCAGAAGCCTCTTGACATGATGCTAATTATCCCTCTGCAGCTTTAAAGAGAATTGTATTCTAGAAGGACATGTAATTTTCCTGAGCCCTTATATGGTAGCTGAAGTGCCGATGGTTGGCTGAAATTGAAGAGAGAATGTCTGCTAGCCTCGTCAGAAACTGTGGGGAGGGGGTAAAGCTGGAAATGGCATTTTCGAGCTCTCTTGAAAGATAACTAAATAGAAAGAAGAGCCCTGCCTTCTCTTGGACATTGTTGGCCCAACGCTTCTGGTATCTCAGTGCTCCTTAAGCTCCAAGTGGCATGAGGTTGCCACCTTCTCAGTGACAAAGGACCTTTGCCAGCTGTATGGCATGCTAGCCTGCAAGAAGTTTCATCTGCTCAATAATAGCTGCCTGCCATGACCTTGTTCAAGACACTGGAGGCAACCAGGGGAGGCCCTAAGGGATACCCGGGACTTAAATCTTGCGCTGGAAACAATGTACGTGCAAAAGGGACAGGGTAAAAGCCGGAATGGCCCGGAATGGCCCGGAACGGGCACTAGACAAACAATAGTGCTGCAAAAAACAGTGGCATGCATTACAGCCACTCCAGAACAATATTCCAGATGTGAAAACACAGAACTCCCACCCTTTCATTAACCCGTTCCAGGCCAAAAATCCTCTGGAACATCCCAGAACGGCCTGGAACAGGCACTAAACAAACAATAGTGCTGCAAAAAACAGTGGCATGCATTACAGCCACTCCAGAACAATACTCCAGAAGTGAGAACATGGCACTCCCACCCTTTTATTAACCCGTTCCAGGCAAAAAAGCCTCCGGAACACCCCGGAACAGCCCGGAACAGGCACTAAACAAACAATAGTGCCAGAAAAAACAGTGGCATGCATTACAGCCACTCCGGAACAATACTCCAGAAGTGAAAATACGGAACTCCCACCCTTTTATTAACCCATTCCAGGCCAAAATGCCTCCAGAACACCCCGGAATGGCCCGGAATGGGCACTAAACACTCCAGAAGAATATTTTGGAAATCCAAATGTAGAGATATTGTGCACTTATTAACCTATTATGTGCTGAAATGTCCCCAGAAGACCTCAGAACAGTCCAGAATGGGCATTAAACAAACAACAGTTCTGCAAGAAACCATGGGATGCATTAAAGACACACCAGAACAATATTTTGGAAATCCAAACAGAGAAATATTGTGTACTGATTAACTCATTCTGGGCCAAAATGCCTCCGGAACAGCCCAGAACGGGCTGGAACGGCCTTGAAGCAAACAACAGTCCCACAAGAAACAGTAGGGTGTGTTAAAAGTGCTTGTTTAAAAAATAGCTACCTGAGTAAAGAATAGTTATCTGAGTAATCCTGTGTCTTTCAAATCAATTTGCATGCTACCAAAAATCCACATATGTGGCATATTAGTAGAAATACTATTCATTCTTAGAAGAAAAGGGCCATATTTAATATTCTGTATTATGACTCCATAGCAAGGTAAAGAGTTCCCAAAATCCAAGGCCCACTATAATAACATTTAAAATCACTAATAGTGAAAAGTACTGAGACTGACAAGTGATTTCAGCTCTCACATACTTTATTAGATCGTGAACAAGACAAAGTAATCGGCTCGCAGACCGACTTATATTCCCTAAGGAAACCACACCCCACACACCCCAAACAGCCGTGAGTGGTCTATTTACAGTAATTGCATTAACCTCTTGGATCCTAGTTCCCTGATTGGAGGGGACTCAGGAGCCGAGGGTCTTTTGTCCTCAAGGTCCAAGCTCAGGCACTTCGCTTGGCTGCATGGTGGACCAGTTAGAACCAGTCGGAGCACATGGTCGGCTTGGGTATATTACACCCCTCCCCCCTTGGTCTGAAACTAGATACCCGCAAATAAAGTCCTTCAGGTATGGGTGCGGTTTGCGCTCTCGGGTTGAGCAGTGGGGTTGTGACGTCGCTGAAGCTGGAGCCGTCGCTGCCATTCTCAGCAGAGTGCTGTCCACAGGCTATGTGCTGGCGGGCCCCTGGGTTGGCCCTGCAGGGTCTGGAGGCTGACTAGCGATGGCTGGGCAGCACGGTTCCTCCAATGGGCCTGGTGTGGTTACCAGATCAGTGGTCTCAAGTGTGTCTGGTTCCGCAAAGTCTTCTGGCTCCACCAGCAGGGTTTGTCTGTGGAGCTGGTCAATGTGTAGTATTTGTCCATCCTCATTGGAGACCTCGTAGGAGCGGGGCCCTCGAACTCTCACTACTCTTGCTGGAATCCAAGGGGGCCCTCTGGTGAAGTTCCATGCATAAACGGGATCTTCAGGGAAAAACCCTCCGGCGGCTTCTGGAGTTTCAATGGCCGGCTCTTGCTCAGATACTTGGTCTGGATGGAGCCAGTCCAGCCTTGATGTGAGGTGTCTGCCCATCAGCAGCTTGGCCGGGCTCCAGCCGATTGTGGAGTGGGGCATTGTTCTTTAGCCGAAAAGGAAAGAGGCCAACTTGTAGTCCCAGTTGATGGAGTCCAACCCATTGGTGGCGGGGAGGAATGGGGCTCAGTGGACATAAGAACATAAGAGAAGCCAATGTTGAATCAGGCCAATGGCCCATCTAGTCCAACATTCTGTCCCACAGCGGCCAAAAATACCAGGTGCCATCAGGAGGTCCAGCAGTGGGGCCAGGACACTAGAAGCCCTCCCACTGCTGCCCCCCACAGCACCAAGAATAGAATGCATCACCTACCCCAGACTGAGAGTTCCTATCTATACCCTGTGGCTAATAGCCACTGATGGACTTCTTTTTTTTCTGAATAAACTCTCCTAAAAAGGAGAGAATTTTATTACTTTTTATAAAAAGAAAAGGGGAAGGTATATAGATGGATCAAGAAAAAGAATGGAGTGAATTTTTTCCTGTTAAAAGATTAGTTTTAGTTAGTATAATTACAAATTTTGGCAACCACCATGGTTGGAAGATCTTCTTTTCATCTTACAAAAATCCAAAATAACTCTGTTAGTAAAGTTAGTAAAGTCCATTGGGGTTAGTTATTAATCAGCTCCTTTCTGGCATTCCATGAACTACTTCTTTGGATGTCTTCCTTTTACGTCTCTCAAGTTGTAAGATGGGCCCTCTTTAGGCTTCTTGTCTCCCATTCCAGCACCTCCCTCTTCCGGATCGCTGTCTTCTTCGCTGCTTGAATCGGTCCAAATTGCGAGTGCTGCATCTTCCTCTGTACTGGCGTGTCTCTTCAGAAATTCTTGTGCTTTGAAGACGGAGTCTATCTTCTCTCTTTTATCGTTATATTTAAAAATTAGTCCTTTGGGAATGCACCATCTGTAAATTGTCTGATGTCTTTGTAAGAACGTGGTCAATCCTTTATATGCTTTTCTTTTCATACGGATTTCATAGGGAACATCTTTCAAAGTTCTAATGGTCTGTTCCCCAATTTTCAAGGGCACCGCTGAAACTGAACGCAGAATTTGATCTCTGGTACGCTGCTTTGTAAACTTGACAACCACTTCTGCTGGCAGATTATTTTTCTTTGTAAAGGTTGAATAGGCTCTATAGGCCATATCCATCTCTTCTTTCAATTCCAACGCTTCTCTGCCAGTTAGAGGTGCCAAGGCATTCGCCAATGTAGTTCTGAGATCCTCTTTTTCCTCTTCTTTGATGCCCTGAAAGCGGAGAGTCCGATTTGATTTTTCCATCTGTAACATTAGAATTCTTTTTTCTTGCATATCCTGATGTTTTTCTAATTTATTGACCTTTTTCTTTATTTTCTTGGTGTCTTCCATTGAGACCAAACATTTTTGCGCAATCTCCTCCATCTTCTTTGATGTTTCTGTTAATTGTTTTTGTTGACTGTTGAGAACACTTTCCATGTTACACAGAGTTTCGCTGATTTTCTGCATTTGATCCAGCAGAGGGCGCAGTGATTCGCTTTTCTGTTGATTGACAGCTAGCTCAGGTGGGGGGGTGCTCAGACCAGAAGTCCCTCCCCCCTTCTTTTCCGGCTTCTGCGGGACCTTTTTCAATGCGGACATCTTTTTAATTGTTTACTTTATCAAAGTTCGTGCCGCGCCACTCAGGAGACTAACAAACTCTTAATCTTCAGTGTTTCCCCAAAGGTATTTTCACCAACTCTTTTTCCCCCTTTACCCCCCCTCCACTTTTCTTTTATAAGTCCCGTTTCTCAAGGGGGGTGGGGATTCCTCCCTCCTCCCATCCGCTTATACGCTTGCGGGGGGTTTCGGATTTTCGCTTCAAAATAGATCTCCAATGCACGGTTCGATGCCAGATCTTTCCATTTAACTTTAATTCAATCGCTTTGTTCACTCCTGGAAGTCGGTGGCGTTGCTAAGTCCCTTTACGGGCACAACACAGCGGGGCCGATTGGGGCGGGGAGAAAGCCTCAATTTCCCGGCTGTTTGCCGGCAAAGAGGCTACTCCCCAAGCGCCCCCGGTTCAGAGCCTTTGCCTAAGGCTCACTAGGGTCTTTCGCATAAGCGAAGACCCCCCCAAACTGCGCGTGGGCTAACCATCTCCGGGAGCGTCCCGAGAGGTGGCCGCCATTCGCTCCGCCGAAACCGAAACGCCACTGATGGACTTCTGCTCCATATGTTTATCTAATTCCCTCTTGAAACTGTCCATGTGTGTAGCTGCCACCACTTCCTGTGGCAGTGAATTCCATGTGCTAATCACTCTTTGGGTGAAGAAGTACTTCCTTTTATCTGTTCTAACCTGACGGCTCAGCAATTTCATGGAGTGCCCACGAGTTCTTGTATTGTGAGAAAGGGAGAAAAGTACTTCTTTCTCAACCTGCTCAATTCCATGCATAATCTTATAAACCTCAGTTTTGTCACCCCTCAGCCGTCGTTTCTCCAAGTGACGGATCCTGTAATGGTGAATTCTTGGAACTCCCCAGACATGAAGGCTGTCCCATTGTCCATCACTAGGGTGTCTGGGAGGCCCTGGGTGCTGAAGATCCACCACATCACTTTGATAGCTGCCCTTACAGAGACAGGGAAGACCTGCAGTCACTTATTGTAAGAGTCCACAAGAATGAAAAACAGTTGCCCCTGGAATGGCCCCACGAAATCCAGGTGGAGTCGCAACCAGGGGCAGTGGGAGAACTCCCAAGCTCTCTCTGGTGCTCTGGGCAGGTCAGGGCGAGAGGCTTGGCAGGACTGGCATTGCTTTACCTTCTCTTCGATGTCCCGATCAAGGCCCAGCCACCAGACATAGCTCCTCACCAATGCCTTCATTCTTAAGACCCCTGGATGGTGCTTATGCAGAGCCTCTAAGATGCGCTGCTGGAGCAGACCTGGTATCACCACCCAGCCTTCCCACATCAAGCACCCTTTATATGCCGACAGTTCGTCCTTTCTTGTGAGGAATGGTGTAAACTCTGAGCTCTCTTTGGCCAAAGGCCACCCCCTCCCCACCCAGTGCAGGACCCAACAAAGGACCTTGTCCTGGGCTGTGAGGTGGGCCACCTCCCTCACGTGGACCGGGCAGTTGGGAAGCGACTCCAACAGGGCAACTGTGTGGGCAGGAGCAGGGTCGGGGTCCGTCACTGGCAGTGACAGGCGGCTGAGGACATCTGCGTGGCCCATGGCTTTCCCGGGGTGATGTAGGAGGGTGTAGGTGTACCCTGCCAGGAAGATGGACCACCTGAGGACCTGGGGGGAGACCATTTGGGGCGTCTGGTGGTCTGGAGCCAGGAGAGGCTTATGATCCATCAATACTGTGAAGGGCCGACCATAGAGGTAGTGGTGGAATTTTTTGACCCCAGCCACTATCACCAATGCCTCTTTGTCTATCTGCATGTAGTTGCACTCTGCAGAAGACAAAGTCTGAATAATAAGCGACCGGGACCTCCCAGCCATCCCGCAGCTGGTGGCCCAGGACCACCCCGACCCCGTAGGGGGAGGCGTCACAAGCGAGGACCACCAGGAGCACCTCATTGAAATGGTGCAGGACAGAGTTTGAGGTGAGCAGGTCCTTGACCCCTTGAAAGGCCGCCGCGTGCTCGGGTCCCCAGGCCCAGGTTGCCTCTTTATCCAGTAGGTGGTGAAGCGGTTCTGCTACTGCGGCTTTCAAGGGCAGGAACGCATGGTAGAAGTTGAGCAGGCCCAAGAAAGCCTGCAGTTCCACCTTGGAAGGGGGGAAGCACATGTGATCACCCTCACTTTATCGTCCGTGGGGTGGATTCCCTGAGCATCCACCACAAACCCCAGAAATTCAATGCAGGACACCTCTAGAAGGCATTTTTCTTTCTTCACCTTGAGACTGGCGAAGTCAAATCTCTGGAGCATTTGTTGGAGCCGGTCCGCAAAAATTGTGGAGTCCACTGCTGTGACGATCACATCATCTAAAAAGGGTTGTACTCCTGGAATGCCTTTAAGAAGGGAATCCATAAATGATTGGAAAATCCCTGGTGCCACACAGACCCCAAACTACAATCTCATTACTTGGAACGCCTTTTTGTGCGCGGTGATTGTCTGCACCTTGGCGGCGGCCGCATCCACCGGCAGTTGCTGGTAAGCCAGTGCCAGATCCAGCTTACCAAAGACCTTGGCCCCCGCTAGGGAGGCCAATACGTGGCTTACCACTGGGACCAGGTAAGCATGGTCTTGCAGGGCTTTGTTGATAGTTCACTTGTAATTGGCACATATCTTCATGTCACTGTTTGGTTTAACCAGCGTGACAATGGGGATCTCCCAGTGCACAGACGTTACTGGTTCCAGCACCCCTTGCTCGACAAGGTGGTCAAGCTCGGCCTCTATTTTTGCTCTCATCACTAAGGGGGGGAGCTGTGCCTTAATGCGGATGGGCCGTATTGCTGGGTCAAGGTCCAGAGAGATCGGGTCCCCGGTGTACCTCCCCAGAGTCCTGTCAAACACCTTTGGAAACTCTCTGCAGACCGCTTCCAAATCTGTCATCCAGATCTGGTTGATCCCTGATATTTTGAGGCCCAGGGGCGCGAACCAGGAGAGGCCCAACAAACTAGTGAGGTGCCCTTCCACCACCAACAGGTCGAGGAGTCCCGAGAACCCCTTAAACTGGACCCAGAACTTGCCCCAGTCGCAGACCGCCACAGGGTTCTTATTGAAGTCCTGCAATATGAGACCCTGTGGCTTGTGCAGATGGGGTCCCCCGTTGGGGCACAAGGAACGAAGGGTTTCAGCCAAGGTTATGGGAAATGATGAGCCGGAGTCAATTTCCATGGGACAGGGGGACCCCTCAATAAGGACTGTCACATGCACCTTGTCTAGGCCGTCTGGGGGCAAGTTACATATCTTTTGTTGGTGGTGGACCAAAACGGTGTGGAGATCCAACGAGTCAAGCTGCGCCATTGTTCGCTGGCATTGTCCCTTTGAGCGGCAAACCTTGGCGATGCGGCCTGTCTTGTGGCAGGTACGGCAGATGGCATCCCAGAATCTACAAGACCAGCGCTCATGGGGTTCACCGCAGCTGGCACAGGGTGCAGAGGTGGGGCATTGGGAGTGCTGGGCCGGGTGGCGTCAGAACTGTAGGACCTCCTCGTTGTCAGAGATGTCGGACCCAACCATTGCTTATGTGTGGTGGACCGCCTTGGTGTGGCAGTCTCGGTGGGCCTTCTCATATGCCATAGCCTCCCAGATTGCCTTGTCAAGATCCAGGTCATTTTGGCTAACCAGCTTCCTCCGCAACTTGGGGTCCTGTAATCTCACGAGGAACTGGTTTACCAGTGCGTCTACCAAATCGGGGAACAAACACCTCGTGGCAGCCCAGCACAGAGCCGCAAAGAAATCAGAGGCGGTTTCGTCCAGACCCTGGACCTTCGCAAAAAAATCCATCCTTTCCACAAATTTTGTGGGCTTAGGGACCAGGTGGTCGGTCAGTGCTTTGACCAGCGTGGCGTAGGACTTGTCTTTGGGCAGCCAAGGATGTATTAAGTCCTTCAGCAGGAGGTGTGCTGCCATTCCACAGTACACCTTTTTCTTACCCGGCTCCGTGACATTGTGTATGGTGAAGTGGCACTCCAGGGTCTCCAGCCAAGTCTCCCATTGGGTAGGTTGGGAGATGTCGAAGGCAGGGAGGCTCTCGGAGGCAGCAGCCATCTTATGGGTTCCACATGGAGCCTCAGAAGCGGTGGCGGTGGACTAGGAGCGGTGCTGTGCTGCTCTCAGGGTTAGCGATGCGATGTTTGGGTCTAGGAGTGGTGCTGAAAACTGCAACTGGAAAGGCAGCGTGAAGGGTTCTCCTCGTTGGCCTTGATGCAATGCTTGATGCGGGGTCTCTGTTCATGGGAGGTAGCATCCCACCTTCATCACCAGTGAAAAGTACTGGAACTGACGAGTGATTTCAGCTGTCACATAAGTTATTAGATCAAGAACAAGAAAAGTAGTCGGCTAGCAGACTGGCTTATATTCCCTAAGGAAACCACACCCCACATACACCAAACACCCATTAGTGGTCTATTTACAGTAATTGCATTAACCTCTCGGATCCTAGTTCCCTGATTGGAGACCCTCATGCTTTTGTCCTCAAGGTCCAAGCTCAGGCACTTCGCTTGGCTGCATGGTGGACCAGTTAGAACCGGTCAGAGCACATGGTCAGCTTGGGTACATTACAAGTACAAAGTAACTGTCACTGAGAAATCAGCTGCAGTTATAGCAAAGTGATCTAATAATTTAACCAAGTGGTGGAGGTAGCCCTAAATATTTGTTTGAATGTGGTACTAATGCAAGCAGGTGCAATCGTCTGTGGAACCCCATAGCAGAAAGACAAAAAGAGTGACCAACAGCTACCCAGAATGACTCCTGAAAATTACACTCAGGTAGAAATGCATCCACTCAACTATGAAACATGCCCCCCCCCCCACGTTCCAGGGGCATTTCAACCTCAAAAGGGTTAACGAGTGCACAACATTTCCATTTACTGATTTCCAAAATATTGTTCTGGAGTGTCTGTAACAAATCCCACCATTTTTAGTGATGCTGTTACTTGCTGAATGCCCATTTGGCCTGGAAAGAGTTAATAAAAGCATGAGAGTCTCATGTTTTCACTTCTAGAATACTGTTCTGGAGTGCCTGTAATGCATGCCACTATTTTTTGCGGCACTATTGTATGTTTAGTGCCCGTTACGGGCTGTTCCGGGGTGTTCCGGAGGCTTTTTGGCCTGGAATGGGTTAATAAAAGGGTGGGAGTTCCGTGTTTTCACTTCTGGAGTATTGTTCTGGAGTGGCTGTAATGCATGCCACTGTTGTTTTGCGACACTATTGTTTGTCTAGTGCCCATTCCGGGCCGTTCCAGGGTGTTCCGGAGGCTTTTTGGCCTGGAACGGGTTAATAAAAGGTTGGGAGTTCCGTCTTTTCACTTCTGGAATATTGTTCTGGAGTGGCTGTAATGCATGCCACTGTTTTTTGCAGCACTATTGTCTGTTTAGTGCCCGTTCCGGGATGTTCCGGAGGCTTTTTGGCCTGGAAAGGGTTAATAAAAGGTTGGGAGTTCCGTCTTTTCACTTCTGGAATACTGTTCTGGAGTGGCTGTAATGCATGCCACTGTTGTTTTGTGACACTATTGTTTGTTTAGTGCCCATTCCAGGCTGTTCCGGGGTGTTCTGGAGGCTTTTTGGCCTAGAACGGGTTAATAAAAGGGTGGGAGTTCTGTGTTTTCACTTCTGGAGTATTGTTCTGGAGTGGCTGTAATGCATGCCACTGTTGTTTTGCGACACTATTGTTTGTCTAGTGCCCGTTCCGGGCCGTTCCGGGATGTTCCGGAGGCTTTTTGGCCTGGAAAGGGTTAATAAAAGGGTGGGAGTTCCGTGTTTTCACTTCTGGAGTATTGTTCTGGAGTGGCTGTAATGCATGCCACTGTTTTTTGCGACACTATTGTTTGTTTAGTGCCTGTTCCGGGATGTTCCGGAGGCTTTTTAGCCTGGAAAAAGTTAATAAAAGGTTGGGAGTTCCGTCTTTTCACTTCTGGAATATTGTTCTGGAGTGGCTGTAATGCATGCCACTGTTTTTTGCGGCACTATTGTTTGTTTAGTGCCCGTTCCGGGCCGTTCCGGGGTGTTCTGGAGGCTTTTTGGCCTGGAAAGGGTTAATAAAAGAGTGGGAGGGCCGTGTTCTCACTTCTGGAATATTGTTCTGGAGTGGCTGTAATGCATGCCACTGTTGTTTTGCGACACTATTGTTTGTCTAGTGCCCGTTCCGGGCCGTTCCGGGCCATTCCGGGATGTTCCGGAGGCTTTTTGGCCTGGAAAGGGTTAATAAAAGGGTGGGAGTTCTGTGTTTTCACTTCTGGAGTATTGTTCTGGAGTGGCTGTAATGCATGCCACTTTTTTTTGCGGCACTATTGTTTGTTTAGTGCCCGTTCCGGGCCGTTCCGGGGTGTTCCGGAGGCTTTTTGGCCTGGAAAGGGTTAATAAAAGGGTGGGAGTTCCGTGTTTTCACTTCTGGAATATTGTTCTGGAGTGGCTGTAATGCATGCCACTGTTTTTTGCAGCACTATTGTTTGTTTAGTGCCCGTTCCGGGCCGTTCCAGCTTTTACCCTGTCCCTGTGCGGGTCCCCGTACCAAAAGATCCTTCTGCATGGGGCTGGGAGGGACTGGGGGCAAGGAGTGCATCCTGGGTCTTGGGCCAGTGGCTCACATGCCACCTCTGCAGAGGACTCCCTATCCATCCTGTTCCACGTATGCAAACTGTGAATCTAAACCACAGTCTCTCAAGCTGCAGCCAAGGATGTGCCACAGGGGCCCTTTTCTTTTTCTTGTCACTATCGAGAGCTTTTTTGTTTTCCCATTTTTTGTTGCAGAACCATTTATTTTATGACAAGGTCACTTCACTGGTGTCATTTAATGCACAATTAATGCAAAAGAAAGTTGAAGTAATTATTCATTTTCATGGGAAAACTGGGCAAAAGGAAACAGGAAATGACATGAAATAAAGACATGGAGTTTCAACTTGAACAAAGGAGAAGCAAAATCAAAACACAGGGGTTTGAGTCAAGCCCACAGGAATGAGAACATAAGAACATAAGAGAAGCCAATGTTGAATCAGGCCAATGGCCCATCTAGGCCAAAATATACCAAGTCATCAGATCCCTTGTTGCCTCCTTTTCCCTGGTGCCTTCAGCAGGAGCATCTGAAACTGCACTGCTGGTAGATCTCCGGTGTTGCCTGGCCCAGCAAAAAATCACATGATGCCATTGTGTGGCCATGACAGCACATGTCCTCTTCTACCAACTGGGACACCCAGAGTCTGAGTTTGCAGAGAGAATAGGGAGGAAACTCTCAAGGACCCCGAGTTCCCTCCAGACCCCCTGCGTCCGGCTGGGCAAATCATCTCTCTCAGCTGCTCACAGTCTGGACATGAAGATACATCCAGGTGGGCAGTTGTGTTGGTCTGAAGCAGTAGAGTTCAGTGGCACCTTTAAGACCTAAGAGTTTAATTCAAGGTATGATCTTTCATGTGCATGCATATTTCTTCAGATACATTGAAATGGAAGGTAACAGTTCATCGATATCTATAGAGGGCAAACAATAAATTATCATACTGTACAGGGGTCATTTTGTAGAAAAAGAGGTGCAGGAGCTCATTAGCATAACTCATTTGTATATGCCACACCCCCTGACATCACCAGAAGTGTGGCAGAAGGAAACACCCACCACTCAGGCTCCACCCCTAGAGACTGTATTTCCATCCTGGGGGCTGTCATTCCAGTCCCAGAGTAGCCTATCTGGGCCCAGGAGGAATGCTACATGTGCTGCTTTGCACAACTGCTGGGAGCTGGGGGCGGGGCTTGCTGCCACCTGTGCTTCTAACTGCTGGAGCTCCGCTTCTGCGCACTCCTGCTCCAAATGACCCCTGATCATACAGCATAACGATGATGTTTGAACAGATGCAAAAACTGAACATTTTGAGTCCAGTGGCACCTCCAAGCTTTGTTTCCATCTCTTCTAATTGCTCTCTTTGTTATTTTATTGTTAGTTTCAAATGAGAATAGGGTCCTGGCTGTGTCAGCTGAAAGGCAGGCTATGCTAATGCAAATACAAAACAGATGAATATGCAAGGTATTTCTCTGCTCACTTTTCTGCTACTTTAATGTTGGTTTTACATTGAATTTGCCGCCTTGCATTATTTTCAGCTGACTTCTTTCCCCCATCACCATCTTATTAATTATTCTGCTGCTGCTTTTATTGAATATAGGTTTATATTGGGTATTATGTTCCCATTGGAATGCAATGTTAAGCTTCAGCCAAGGCAAGGATTGTAATCCCTGAACTCCTATTGGTTACCTTTGTATTACCGTCCAATCAGAACTCTGTATAATGCTGTGGAGGGAACAAACCTCATTGGACGTTAACTTTGTAATCTTATTGGTTACTTTTTTTTTTTAAACAAAATTTTATTGGGATGCGCTCAACATTTTCAACAACGTTACCAATACAATTTGAAGAAATTTCCATCCCATCCCCCCACCCCCCAATAGGCTTCCAACACTGCTAATAACAAAAAAGTATATATTAGACGGTAATCAAGTTTAGACTTATATCAATTGACAAACCAGGTAACACATTTCAAATATATAAAAAAAACCTAACTAATTTCAACATAGTTTCAAATAAAAGTATAATGCAATCCAGAGTTCATTTCACTTCTCATTCAGTATCCATACAAATCTAGATTGTACATTTCCCCCTTCATTCTATATTCAGTTTCCATATACAATTTCAAACCTTCCCAATCTTTTAGATACTGTTCTGCCATTTGTCCATTTAGTTTTTTTGTCATTTTGTCCATTTCCACTAAAAACAGCAATTTTCTAAACCAGTCATGTATATCCGGCACCTTCTCCGCTTTCCATTGCTGAGCGAAGGCCATTCTCGCCGACGTAATCATGTACCATAATAATGTCCTTTTTTCCTGTGGGATTTTTTCCATTGTCAAACCTAAGAGAAGAAGTTCCGGGCTTCTCCCAATTGGGATTTTTAATATTTTCTGCATCACACAGTGTATATTAGACCAGTACACCTTTGCTTTATCGCATGACCACCACATATGGTAAAAAGAACCCTCTACTTTTTTACATTTCCAACACTTATTACTCAAGTTCTTATCTATACAAATATTAGCAATCTTTTTGGGTGTCATATACCACCTGTACATCATCTTGTAGCAATTTTCTTTAACATTAACACAGGTAGAGATTTTAAAAGATCTTTTCCACAAAAACTCCCATGCTTCCATAGAAATTTCTTTGTTCATATTTATGGCCCATTTTATCATTTGCTCTTTAACAGTTTCATCCAAAGTCTATGCAGTTAACAAAGTTTTATACATCTTTGAAATCATTTTTCGCTCTCTTTTCAACCATATATTTTCAAATTCATCAACCTCTTTACAGTCTTTTTTATAAATATCCCTTATTTGACAGTATTGTAACCATTCATACTCAAATTCTAGTTCATTGTTTGGTTTTAAAACATATTTTTTCCCTCTTTTTGCAACAGTTCTTGGTATTTCAACCAGTCATTGCCTTTATGTTCTGAAAGAGGATGTATAACTGCTGCTGGAACAATCCACAAAGGCCTCTCATCGGAAACTGTATCCTTATATCTGGTCCATACATCAAACAATGTTCTCCTTACATAATGATGCTTAAACATTGAATCAACTTTATTTTTCCCATACCAAAGATAGGCATGCCAGCCAAATCTGCAATCGTGCCCTTCAAGAGCCAAAAGTTTTCTATTTTCCAAATTAACCCAGTCAGATAACCAAGACATACATACAGCTTCATGATACAAACGCAAATTCGGGACTTGGAAGCCACCTCTGTCTTTAGTATCATACATTATTTTCATTTTAATTCTTAGCTTCTTTCCTGCCCAGATAAATTTAAAGATTTCTCTTTGCCATTTCACCAACATTTTCACATCTTTCACAATTGGTATTGTCTGGAACAAAAACATTAACCTGGGCAGTACATTCATTTTGACAACGGCAATTCTTCCAAGAAGAGATAATCTAAGTTTTTCCCATTTTTCTAAATCACTCTTTATCGAAACCCACAGTCTTTTATAATTATTCTTAAACAAGTCAATATTTTTCATTGTAATTTCAACTCCCAAATACTTATAACCACTTCACATTCTGTCACATTTTGTAACATTTGTTGCTTTGTACCTATCATGTTTTTACACAATATTTTGGATTTATTCTTATTTACATAGAAGCCTGCGAGGTCACCGAACTCTTTTACTCTTTCAAATACCATAGGTATATTATTAACTGGATCTTCAACAATAAACATAATATCATCAGCAAATGCTCGTAATTTATATGAAAAACCTCTAATATTCAAACCTTTTATATTATTGTCATCTCTAACCATTTGCAGCAATATCTCCAAAATCCAGATAAAAAGCAATGGTGACAGGGGGCAACCCTGTCTGGTACCTTTTCTGACCCGGAACACTTCTGTTGATTCTGCATTCACAATCACCGTAGCTTTTTGTTCTTTATATATTGATTGAATCATTCTTATAAATTCTGCGCCCATCTGGGAATTCTCGAACACTTTAAACATAAATTCCCAATTCAAATGATCAAATGCCTTTTCTGCATCCAAAAATAAAAAGCCAACTTCTTTTTCCGGGTGTTTATCATAGTACTCAATTGCGTCTAGAACAACCCTCATATTGTCTTTTATTTGTCTATTTGGTAAAAACCCCGCTTGATCTTCAGCAATAGTATCTTTCAAAAACCCTTTAAGGCGCTCTGCTAAAATTTTTGCAAAAATCTTATAGTCGTTGTTTAAAAGTGAGATTGGTCGATAATTCTTTACATTTGTTAAATCTTGCGTTTCTTTCGGAATTAAGGTGATCGCAGCTTCATTCCAGAAATCTGGAATCTTCCCAGTTCTTCTAATTTCATTTAAAAGAATCTCTAACACCGGAACCAGGTCTTTATGAAGTTTTTTGTAAAATTTAGCTGAGAAACCATCTGGACCTGGAACTTTGGAGACCTTTGCCTCTTCTATTGCCTTACTGATTTCTTCTTTAGTTATTACAGCATTTAATATTGCTTTCATTTCTGGACTTGGTTGCATCAAATTAACCTTAGATAAATAGTCTTGCATCTTTTGCTGATCCACTTGTTTTGCTTGAAAAAGGGTCGCATAATATTTATAAAATTCCCTCCGGATCCCTCCTGGGTCTGAAATTTCTTTATTTCCATCTTTCAATTTAGTTATTGTTTTATTCTCTCTTCTTTTCTTCAATTGCCATGCCAACTATTTGCCGGGTTTATTTGCACCTTCAAAGGACTTCTGTTGCAGTTTTTTCAAGTTCCAATATACTTCTTTGTTTAACCTCGCCTCATATTGTTCCCTTAAGATCCTCAATTCTCTCAGAATTTTCTTTTTGCCATGTCTTTTCTTAAGCTCCGCTTCTTTTTTTCGAATATTTTCCATAATCTCTTTATCTATTTTCAATTGTTGTTTCTTTTCATTATTATTAATTGCAATCAGATGTCCTCTCATCACAGCTTTATAGGCCTCCCATACCGTTTGCGTCTGCACATCCTTGTTTAAGTTCAGTTGAAAATATGTTTGGGTTTCTGACCTTATTTTGTCCACAATACTTTGTTTGTCCAGCAAATCCTCATTGAGTCTCCATCGAAATTTCTTTCTTTTAACATACGTTGACCATTTTACTGGACTGTGGTCAGAAAGAGTTCTAGGTAAAATCTCAATTTTGCGTGTTTGCAAGATCAAATTCTCAGTCATCCACATCATGTCTATACTTGAGAAAGATTCATGTCTTGATGAGTAAAAGGAGTACTCTCTGTTCTTAGGATTTTTAATTCTCCAAGCATCTTCCAGATGTTCATGTTTAACCAATTGGAAAAAAACTTTCCGAAGTTTGCCCATGTCTTCATTTCCTTTTTGAGATTTTCTATCAATAACATTGTTAACAGTACCATTAAAATCACCCATTAGTATCATTTGCTCATAGGTTAGCTGTCGTAGCTGTTCCCACAAATCCTGGATTTTTTTTTCCTTCGCACCATTTGGAGCATAAAGGTTAACAATTAGAGTCTTTTTACTTTGAAGCACGGCTTCCACCGCCAAAAACTTCCCTTCATTATCTTTAAAAACTTCTTTTGGTTCTAATTCCTTTTTAATATATATAACAACTCCTTTTTTCTTTTGGGAGGAGAGGGAATAAAACTCCTCTCCTAATCTTTTTTGAATCAAAAATGTAGCATCAGTTTTTTTAATATGTGTTTCTTGCAGACAGACAATATCACATTTTTGTTTTTCCAACCAAAGTCTAACATTTTTTCTTTTTTGAGGTGAATTAAGTCCATTGACATTCCATGATATAATTTGACTCTCCATGTTGGTTTTATATTTATTTATCAGAGTCTTTAAAATTATCATTGATGAATCTGGTCATTTGCTCTGCAGACTTGATGGTGACTCTCTTCTGCTTGAATGTAAAACTGACACCTTTTGGAATTTCCCATCTGTATCTTATGCCCTCTGTTTTCAGTTCGTCAATCAAGTCTTTAAAAAGTCGTCTATCCTGAAGAATTGCTCTGGGTAGTTCCTTTAATATCATGATTTTCCTGTTGTCAATTGTAAAATCTTCCTGAAATTGTTGCTTGAATAGGTCCTCCTTCAGTTTTTTGGATATAAACTGGACAATCACATCTCTGGGTAATTTTTTCCTTTGTGCAATCGCAGAGTTGACTCTGTACACCAAATCAATCTGTGCCGCCACCTTCTCCTCTTCCATTTTTAAAAAATCTGCAACAGCATCCACCATAACAGAATGGATATTCTCACTTTTGTCTTCAGGGATCCCCCTGAATCTCATATGGTTAAGCATTGCATTGTACTGGACCATCACATTAACTTTTTCTGTTTCTATAGCAACCTCAGCGACATTGGATGCCACTCTCTTCACTCTTTCATCCATCTCATCTGCTCTTTTACTCAGCGTCTGTATTTCTTTTGTAATCCCAGACAGGTCCTTTTTCAAGTCTGTTACTTCTGTTACTAGAGTTTTTTCCATCTTTTGTAACGCGTCCATCACTCGTTTCTCCATAGCTTCCATCAGGCCCTGTAGTTTCTTTTCTTCTTTAGCAGCCATTTTCGGGGAGGACCAGGAGTTCGCCCTCTGATGTTGCCGCAAATCGTAAGCCGTTGTTTAAAATTCAGCTAAAACTTACATCAAATTAAAGTCCTTCTTATGCCCACTTAAATCGCTCTAATTTCACTTTTTTCTATTGAGTCTTTTGGCTAAAATCGAAATATAATTTTTCTGACCTTCTCAAAATGGCGGGCGCAATTTCTCTATGGTAGATGATTCTTCTGGTTACTCACTTCCTGTCCGGCAGTCTTAGTTGTCCCCCTTGCCTCTGGTTACCTCCCTTCTTCCGGCCTCCTTGGACTTCTCTAGGAGATACTACTTGTCTAGTCTGAGGTCACTTCCTGTTCTGGCGTTTTCTGTTGCAGCTAGAGTACTTTTCCACACTAGTTCTCGCGGGGCTTGCTGTTAGTTTCTATTTTAAAGTAAATATTCCAACCACAGGAATGTTCAACAAACCGGCTTTTTGGCCTTTTTTACTGTTTAGCTGCTCTTTTTCGGAGTCGGTGTTAGTACAAAAGATACAGCACGATCATGTGCTTCATTGGATGATGCTTACTCTCGGCCTCAACGCGTCTCCGGTGAGCAATTTTAAAAAGTTACCTTCAAAGTCCGTGTCTTGTTATAGCAGTGTTTCCTTGATATCAGTTTCCGTAGAATGTCTTGGAGGTCTGGGTCATGTGTTCTTATGTTGAGAATCCAACTCGGTGGGGTCTTGTAGAGAATTTCCAAAGTGCCCTCTTGGGGGGAGGGGATCAAGGCTGGTCGCGATGCTCTTTAAAGCCCTGCTATCATCTGATCTCAACTCCCTCTCGGGCCAATGCTCGCTGCCAGTCACCCCCCTGCCTGGGGGGATCTGCGGTGGGCTGTATGGAGCCCACCCTGTCGTCAAGACCCTCCGTATGCTCTGGGAGCTCTAAGAGCAGGCCAGAACACGTCAGGACTCCATGAATCCCAGACCGGAAGCCTCTTATTGGTTACTTATTGTACAGTAGGCGTGGCTATATTAGCTCGGACTGTTTAAGAGGAGCTGTGCTCCACTGTTTGAGTTGTTCGCTGTTCTGGTTATTGTTGAGCTGTTATCACTTCTGAATAAAGCTGAAATCACTTGTTGGCTGAAATTGAGTTAAGTCTCATACTTAACATTGGGGGTTTATTTTATTAGCTGATGGAAGCCACCTCAGAAAGACTTTCATGGAGTGGGTGGGTGGGTGCTTATAATTTTTTTTAAGTAAATACATTTTCTGCTGGCATGTGGGAACATTATGTAAGGGATTAGAAACCCATATAACACTTCTGAAGTGGAATCCATGAATAAAACTCAGCAGGAGTTGAAGATCCAGCCCATAAAGCTTTAAGATGGCTCTCGCAAAGCAGGCACAATGGAAGTTCTCAATGCGCACCTTTTGGTCCAACATAGGTGTGAATGCCTGATGGATCTGAAGAGTGTCAGCAACCCATGCTGCTCTGCTGCAGAAGCAGAGTTAAAAGGCACTGAGGAAAGTCCAGCGCTAATGGTTTCCAATGAGCCACGGATGGACTTTCCCCTGTCTGATTGTGCAAGCACGCTCTCATGCCGTTGGGATGGTCTGATCATACCATCCCGGCTCGGTGCTAGTTCCCCCTCCCCTTTGCAGTATATGCATCATTGCATACTCCACAGGGGCCCCTCAGTGTGGAGGTGCAATTCCTTGTTTATGTGCATGGGAAACAAATGGCCCCAAACCCCATGACTCACCTGCAGTTGCATCTGATCACACAGTGATGGGCTACGCCCACAGCTACAAAGGGAGGTGTGATCTCGCAACTGCATGTCAGATTCCTCCAGAGGATACAGCCTCTCTTCCCCTCCGCTTCAACTGGCTCGTGTGACTGCAGCCAATGTCAGTTTTCTTTTTTCACCCTATTGCAACTGTTTTTCATTATGCCTAAATTACCACTTTGGGTTCTTGGTAGGAAAGGCAAGACACAAAGGCAACTATCTCTACAATAATAATGTCCCAGAGCTCTGTGGGTCTGGGACATTATTACTGTAGAGATAGTCACCTCTTCTCAAACTGAGATCACCTCTTCTCAAACTGCTTTGCTGGTTAAGTGGAAGGAGAACTATCTAGATGATGTACAAGAGGGAAAGGCTATGTTTAAGGCCATAGAAACCTTTCAACTAATGCCACATTAGAGAGTCACATTGATTCACCCTGTCTTAAAAGCCATGCCTCTGTGACATCCACAGCCAATAGGTTAATTTCCAGACTCCAATCATACCTAGGGAAAGAAACAGTTTTGATTTCAGACTGGGGATTGGTCTAAATGGGACACTGTAGCCTCAATTATCATTGGATTGATTGATTTACAAAAATTATACCCCCCCCTTTCTGCCCTCATCAGGACCCCCAATAATAAAATAAAAACACATCTTAAAAATCATTTAAACCAAACAAAAACACATCATTAAAAGAATTAAAACCAAAGCTAGAATACAGATATCAAAACATAAAAGACACAATTAAAACATAAGGCAGGAAGGGGGGATGACAGAGGGAATGTGAGACAAAACAAAGAAATCTTCACCCTCTGGTGGAAGACAACAGCAGATGAGCCAGTCTGCCTAGGGCGAGAGCTCTGATGCCGCCATTGCGAAGGCCCCCTCCTAGGCCATCACCCACCTAATCTCAAAAGGCAGGAACACCCAGAGTAAGGCCTCTGAAGATGAGTAGGCAGTCCTTCAGGCACACGAGTCACAAGCCATATAGAACTTCTCAGGGACTCAGTCTATTTTGTTGGTATTCTACAGCTGCAGTCAGACATGCCTTTAGATCTGACATAGCTGCGGATGCCTGATGGATCTAAAGACAGCAACATCTGGGAAAGGTCCTGCAGTCATCGGCAATCTGTGCTGCACCGCCACAGAAACAGAGTTAAAAGACACTGGGGAAACTCCAGTCCTAACACTTGCAGATGGGCCATGGACAGATTTCCCCTCGTCTGATCACTCAAGCACACTTTCAAGCCGTTGGGATGGTCTGCTCATTCTATCCTGACTTGGTGCTGGTTTCCCCCCTTACTTAGCAGTATGCGCATAACTACATACTCCATGGGGATCCCTCCACGCAGAGGTTTGATTTCTCATTTATGTGCATGGGAAACAAAAGGCAAAAAATCCCCACTCGCCCGAGGTGGTGTCTGATTGTGCAGTGATGGGATGTGTGAGGGTGTGACTGAGTCAAATTCCTCTGGAGGAAACAGGGGTGCTTCCCCTCTGCACCAGATGGCACGTCTGACTGCAGCCTACAAGAATATAAACAATATTAAGTGAGAGGAACATCCAAATAGATCCTTGGGATGAATGGCATATTCTAATCATCTTTAGTATTTAAATATGTTCCAGAGCATTCAGAGTATTTTTCAGATAATACCCTCAGTTACAGTGTCCCCATATTGTAGATGAGGATTCACACTTACTCAGACCATCTGGTGAATTCTTAAGGGAGATCCGCGAGGGAGCGGGGCTTACTGATTCCCATTCCCATTCCAGGCTAGGCTGGTTTGGAGAGACAGTAAGAGCGACAAGGAGCAGAAAATAATCTATTGATTTGTTTTGTGAAGTTCTATATATGTCTTCAGATCTTTAAATATTTTCTCTCTGAGATGTGCTCTTGCCAAGTGCAGGACTTCACTGCCAAGCATTCAAATGTTGGTGCAATCTGTTAGCAATCTTTGTCTTGTAGTTCAAATGTGTCTTTGCAACACCCAAATAGAGGAACCCAGAAGCATTCTGGACATCAGCAGCAGAGAAGGCAGGAAGAGCAGTGAGGGAGGGGAGGAACGGCCCTGTCCCTCTTCACTGAGTTGTTATTAAAAAGAATCCAGGTCTTTGCTGCAGAGATCCAGGCTGTTGAATCTGAGGACCGTGCACAAAGCAGGCTGATAAATCTTTCATCTCCTTGGGCCGCAGGTCTGTTCAATGCCTTACATATGTATGCAAAATAACATCTCTGTCATATACAACAGTCGCTTATGAAATACGTCCGTGAGTCTGCCAAGTGTGAGAGCCTCCTGCTGGCCACAGCCCTCTGTTCTTTCACTCAGGAGCCCTCAGGGAGACTCCGGAAGCTGAGGGGGCAAAGCACCACCAGCAAGGGGGGGCAGGAGGGCTTCTCTTGCCTTTATGAGCTGGCCAGGGGAGACCCAGACCACTGTGGTGCTCTGACACTGGGCAACTCAGTAAGGATTCATTTCATTAAGTAGCTGAATAATTATATCTTGAGCTCTGAGAGCTGAACTGCACAATGCATTTTTTTAGTGAATTGAGTTTCTGGACCTGAGTCACACAGCAGCAGTGGAATATATTGCATTTAAAGCCTGCAAGAGCCATGTTTTGGCTTCAAATAGTGGTGTGGGGGAAGGAGAAGCTCCTGCCTTCCCCCATGCCTTTTTCCTGAGCCAGAATATGCCCCAATGGGAGCTGCACGTGGAGTATTCAGAGTACATGCAATGCCAGAATTATGCCAATAACTCTCCAGCAGGGCCTGCTTCACCTCAGGGAGGAGGGAAGGTGGGAGCCCCTCCTCCAGCCAGGCTGCTGCTCTGAGCCAACGTTCCCTGCAGCTGCCGTGTGACTGGGGAGAAAGCGAGTTGGGTCTGGGAAACACAGACCCGACTCACTAAAAACATGTCATTAGCAGGGCTGCCAACCTCCAGGTGGGGCCTGAAGCTCTCACAGAATTACAGCTGATCTCCAGGTGATGGAGATCAGTTCCCCTGGAGAGAATGGCGGGTTTTGAGGGCATCCCATAGATCCCAGGTAGAACCCCTCCACAGATCCTGTGCTCCACAGGCACCGCCCCCCAAATCACCAAGGATTTCACAGGCTAGAATTGGCCACCCCTATTGTTGTATAGTTTGGCCCTGAGTTTGAAACTTTTACAAACTGATTTACAACCCCACTAATGAGATGTACCAAGATAACAGCAGAGTAGCAGGAGGGTGCCTTGGGGTGAACTTTTTAGGATGTGTGGGAAAGTACCGTAAACACTGGCCTGACTGTGCCCTTCCCTCTGGTCACTTGGGGGGGGGGGGATGGACGACGGAGGCTGTTCTCCATAATTTGCTTTTTAAGTTTGAGGTGATACGTGCTGTTACAGTAAATTAGGGTTTTCAACCTCCAGGTGGGGCCTGAAGATCTCCCACTGTGACAATTGATCTCCAGGCAATAGAGATCAGTTCCCCGGGAGAAAGCAGCTGATTTGGAGGCTGGACTGTGTGACATTGCAGTGCGCTGAAGTCCCTCTGCTCCCCAAACAGTGCCTTCTCCAGGCTCCTCTCCAAAAATCTCCAGATAGCTTCCCATCCAGAATTGGCAACCCCATACACTATGCCTCCAGGCTCGTTGACTAACCATAGGAATACCGTAGTGGTATAATAGTGCCTTATGGCAAGTAGTTCTGATGGAGGCTGACAACCAGCACTGGGCTTCCCACCATGTGCAAGAAAGCAGTGCGATCGGGTGGAACCGGCACATCGACAGAACAGGCCGCTGAACAGTCCACTTCCTGCTTGCAGCTGGTGGGGGCTGGAGCCTCTCTGCTCCATGATGAAGCTCCGAGGGCCTTCTTGATGTGCCCACCACCCAGTCGGATGCACAGTGGGCAGCTACGTGGGACAGCAGTGCAAGTCTCGGGAACTCCTTCCCAAGGAAAGTTCACCTCCACTGGTATTTCAGCACCACCATGCAAAGGTGGAATTTTCCAGGATGGTAGGATAGCGGTCTGCTCCCTGCTTCAGCTGTTTATAATTTGCTTTTTAGCTTCTGTTCTCTTCTGTGGCTTTGCTGGTTTGTATACCAGGGTTGTGGTTCTTTCATTTAGATTTTCATTGAAAATGTTTATTTTAATTCAGTTGTCAGCTGACTTTTTGGTTTTGTGACATTGAAAAATGGGATATATTAAATAATACATAATAATTCATAACCCCCTTTGTGAATGTTTGAAATATGTTGATAGCATTGTTATCATAATGAAGTACAAAAAAGTAACCACAGCAAATATTTTTAGGGCCTTCCTTCCTTCCTTCCTTCCTTCCTTCCTTCCTTCCTTCCTTCCTTCCTTCCTTCCTTCCTTCCTTCCTTCCTTCCTTGCAATCTTGACAATACCCAGCAGTAGCCTTTTAGTACCTTCTCCCTTTCCCCCTTCCCCTGCAATGCCTGGAATGGCTCTACTCGGGGGATCCAGTCTTCCTATTGAGCAACAAGGACCTGGCCAAGTTAGTGCTGTGTCTATTATAGACTGAAACTGGGATGTGCTGGTTTTGAAAATCCATTTCTCCATGGCAGTTTTTTTTCTTTTAAATGGATCTGGCTGTACAAGGATGGCTATTCAGAGCAATGCCCTCTGTCCGCTGGTTTATTCAGAAGCTGGCAGTCTTCAGATTCTGTAAGCAATACTGTACTGATACACACATACATTACATTTTTTTTAAAAAAGACATAAAATAAAATAAGTGTTGGTAGACACAGAAACCATGTGTCTGAGCAAGGGCTTTGCAAGTAGCACTGCTGGGAAATAGATTGAAACCAGATTCAGAAAAAGAGGACCATAAACAGTTTTTCTTCCCCCATCAGCTGCCCTAAGAAATTTCTCTCTCACCCACTCTGTCATATCCTTCAGGATGGCTTATAGCTGTCTTCAGAGGACTCCACCCCCCTCCCCTCCTGCTCCCCAAGTCCACCTCATGACGTCACCAGAACAAGAGCTCACTCAAATCCCCCCCCCCCGGCTGGCTGGCTTGCAGGAGGAGCACAGCATAAGGAATAGGCCAAAGACGGGGTGAGGAGGGGGAAATTATTCTGACATCTGAAACGTGGGAAAGGAAGCCCCAATGGGTTTTGTTACAAGCACCATTGTAAAAATGACAAGGGGGTGGGGAAATGCGCCCAGTTTCAGGGTGGAGGAGCTGTTTCAGTTATGTTTCCTGCAATAGGGACACCCAGGCTGGAAGCTAGTATTCTGGGAGCCAATGAGGATGGCTCCCAGAGCAGCAGCTGTGGATCTCATTGGCTGAGTTCAGACTGGCAATTTGCCCTGGCAGAGCCCCGTTGCAGTGACGCTTTAAAACCGCATTAAAGGGGGCATTCACACAGGCACATCTGCCTGGCGTTCCCCAACCGTAGGCAACCCAGGCTGTTCTGCTTTCTTCCTGCATTTAATAGATACCTCATAAAAGTGGTAGCAAATCCCTGAAGAGCACCTGTGTTCCTCATTTGTCTGCTTCCTGGAAGTATGAACGCTCCACCGATAAGCCGGGAGCAACCAGAAGGCAGCAGCTGTATGATTGGCCATGCTCCACTCTACTGCCCAGTGAGGTGATTGGCTGCTCTACTCACTCTCTGCTGGGCCAGCATCAACTGAGAGAGAAAATAAAACAGCTGATCTGGAGATAAAAGGGGTCTTTCACAATTCGGTCTTTTGCCTTTGACTTGGTCTGAAATCTAATGTTTGGATCAATAGCCAGAGGGTTTGGCTTCTGAAGGAAGAGACATTTGGTAGTTCATGTTTCTGACAAGCAATAGTCAGAAAAGTACTTCTACAGAGAGAAGGAAACCCCATTGTCTAAATATATATTAAAACTGCTCTGAGGGAGAACTTAGATTCTCAGTCAGAAAGCTACAGAACAACCTTATGCAGACAAAGGATACTGGAGAAGAATTTGGTAGAAGGTCTGAGTAGTTAAGAGTGAACTTCCAGACAAGCCAAATAGTAAAAAGAGTTAGGGTTAGGCTTCTTAGGGACAAGGAGAATAACCTCCTGCCAGTGAAAGGGGTTGGGAAGAGAACCCTGGTCTGTGATGAAGAGGAGAAGCTTAGATACCTCAAGAGTTAGTGAAAAGCTGTAATATCTAAAGGAAAACCTAGAACTCTGAAGGAAGAAATCTAGAAACATTAAGCAAACACTGTCCTCCAGAAGAAACATTAATAAGAACTGTGTTACTGCTGAAATATATTGAACAAAGTAACTCTCAAAGAAAGAACTGGAAAACCTTGAAACAAAACTACAAATACACTCTCTTGAATGTTCTAAGAATTCATCTCTGTATATATAATAGAAAGTTTTTCCAAAGTAATCTCAAAATCTTGACTATTCCTAATATACATATATTCCCTGCCTGTTTAATAAAATCTTTATTTTGTTTTTGAAAGCTAATTTGCCCCAAGTGCCATTTCACAAGTGTTTATAAAACAGGACAGTTCCTGTCTTTCCCTCAAATTCATGTACTGGGTCTAAAGTCTAAACCAATATCTAAAAAAGGGTGAGACAGTTTCAAGTATATATAAAAGAGGAGATATACACACTACTGTAAGGCAACTCAGACACTGAGAGGAACTGAAGTGTTCATGGGAAGAATCTGCCAGACAGTTGGGGAGCTACAGGGGTCCGTCACAGATTCAGTGTCACCCTGAGTGCTAAGAAGGCAGAAGAGGATGAGTCTTTGGGTTGCCAGCTCTGGTTTGGGAAGTTTCTGGAGATTTTGAGGTGGAGACTTGGGACAGGAACGAGCTCAGCAGGGATGTGATATCATAGAGTCAACCTTCTGAAGGTGCCATTTTCTCCAGACGCATCGATGTCTGCAGACTGCTTGATATTCCATCCATATGAAGGTTGGTAACCCTACTGTAAACCTCTTAGTACAGCCCAAAGGACAAGGGCATGGAGTCAGTTCTTTAATGCCTCATTAGATGTGGAGAAAAGCACAGTAACTGTCTGCAGTGATCTTGGATCCCAGGAACATGAAGTCTGTCACTGCTTCCATGACTTCCTCTTCTATTTGCCAAGAAGTGATGGGGCTGGATGCCATGATCTTAGTTTTTTGGATGTTGAGTTTCAAGCCAACTATTGCACTCTCCTTTTTCATTCTTAGCAAGAGGCTTTTTAGGTCCTCTTCATTTTCTGCCATTAGAGAGGTATTGTCTGCATAACTGAGGCTGCTGATGTTTTCCCCCCGCAAACTTAAGTCCAGCTTGTGATTCATCCAGGCCGGCATTTCACATGATGTACTCTGCGTATAAATTAAATAAGCAGGGTGACAATATACATCCTTGTCGTACTCCTTTTCCGATGCTAAGCCAATCAGTTGTTCCATATCCAGTTCTAACTGTTGCTTCTTGACCCTTATACAGGTTTCTCAGGAGACATGTGAGATGGTCCAGTACTCCCATCTCTTTAAGGACTTGCCACACAATCAAAGACTTTAGCACAGTCAATGAAGCAGAAGTATATGTTTTTCTGGTACTCCCTTGCTTTCTCCATAATCCAGCAAATGTTGGCAGTTTGATCTCTCATTCCTCTACCTCTTTGAAACCCAGCTTGTACTTCTGGCAGTTCTGTATCTACATACTGTTGAAGCCTAGCTTGTAGGATCTTGAGCATGACCTTGCTAGCGTGTGAACTGAGTGCAATTGTGTGATAGTTTGAACATTCCTTGGCATTGCCCTTCTTTGGGATTGGAATGTAAACTGACCTTTTCCAATCCTGTGGCCACTGTTGTGTTTTCCAGATTTGCTGGCATATTGAGTGCACCACTTCAACAGCAGCATCTTTTAAGACTTTGAATAGCTCAGCTGGGATACCATCACTAGTACCATCACTGTTGCTAGTAATGCTTTCTAAGGCCCATTTGACTTCAGGAGGTCTGGCTCGAGGTCAGTGATCACACCATCGTGGTTGTCAAGGACATTGAGGTCCTTCTTGTATAGTTCTTCTGTGTATTCTTGCCATCTCTTCCTAATCTCTTCTGCTTCTGTTAGGTCCCTACTGTTTTTGTCCTTTATCATGTTCAGCTTTGTACGGAACATTTCCTTGATTTCTCCAATTTTCTTTTTTTTTTTTTAAACAAACTTTTTATTAATTTTATCATAGTAAACATATACAGAAGGAAAAGCTGGATAATGGCAATAAAGTACAACAATAAGGATAACTAGGTGCTACATAGTAAAAAAAGATAAAAGAGCAATGAGATCAACAACTATAGAACAATCCCCAATCTAAGACATAAGAACCATTTACTAAACATTTTTAGTTGTATAGTAAGAGTTTAAATTTAACATTTCTAAGCGTTTCCCAATCGAATTTGTCTACATCAATTGTCTCTAGAATGGGATACCAAATATTTAACGGGTTAGTTAATTCTAGTTCTGTTTGGTTGTCTGAGTGATAGATATTAAAGTTTTCTAACATAAATAAATCCCAGATTTTGTGTAACCATTGTTGAATTTTAGGTGGATATTTGTCTTTCCAGTGTTTGGCTATCAGAATTTTTGCTGCAGTAAGAAGAATGCTAATTAATTTTCTTTCAGGTTCTGAGGGACCATCATCGGGCCAGAGGTCTAGGAGCATCAGCGCAGGGTCAAAAGGTAAGTTATAATTAGTGAGGTTTTTTATCTGTTTAGATACTTGTAGCCAGAATTTATTGATAACTGTGCAGGACCACCAGTTATGGAAATACGTGGCCCTCTCACCACATTCTTTCCAACACAGTGGCGAAAGATTAGGAATCACATGAGATAGTTTGACAGGCGTTAAGTACCACCGGAATAATACTTTCGTATTAGCTTCGTAGATGTAGAGGGATTTAGATAATTTACTGTGTGATTTCCATATTTGTTTCCATTGATGATCCGTGATTTGTCGTTGAAGATCTACTGACCAGGCTTGTTGGTAGTTGGGACCATGAATAGTCTGCGAGTTAATTAATAGTTGATACAACTTAGAGATAAGCCCACGTTTTTTGTTTTCCTTAATTAAAAGTTGTTCAAATTCTGTAAGTGGTGAGGAGAGTGTTGAACTAACTTCCGGTGATTCAACTAAATGACGAAGTTGGAAGTATTCAAACCAATTAATTCTGATGTTGAATTTATTTTGCAGAGAAGTTTTGTCCAGCAGTTTATTTTTGTGTAACACATCAAAAATTCTAGTTATTCCAGCCTGTTTCCATGTGGAAAAGAGGAATGAATCCTTAGCCAGCGGGAACCATGATTGACCACAGAATGTACTAAGTTTGGAGAAATGTGGAATTAATCTTTTTTTTGAACAGTACCATGTGTTAAGGATGGATTGTAAAAAAGGGAGGAGGTCATGGATTTGATTGTGGAGTAGTTGGATTTCCATAATAACTCCTGGAAGGTATGACCATTAGAAGTCGCCTCTTCGATCCACTTCCAGTCTAGGATGACTTCCGGTTTATATTGTCTGACTAATGCTGCTAGAGACGATGCTTGTTGGTACAAAAATAAATCAGGAACTGCAAGGCCCCCATTACGACGTGCCTTTCTCATGGTATGAAAACGTATTCGTGGCGATTTGAATTTCCACAGAAATTTATTAATGTCTTTCTGCCATTTACTAATGAGATTTTTAGGAATGTGTATAGGAAGCGTGCGAAATAAATACATATATTTGGGGAGAACATAAGATTGTAAGACACTGATACGGTCCATCCATGAAAAAGAATGTTTATTCCAATTAGTTAACTTGGTTAATACGTCCTTATGTGTCTCTGTGTGATTTAATTTAATAATGTCAGACCAATTCACAGGTATTTTAATACCTAAATAGGGTAAGAAAGAGTCCACCCACTGAAACTTAAATCGGGAAAGAACATCAGATTTGATTGCAGGATCTATATTGATTGGATAAATCAGAGATTTGGCTGAATTAATTTTAAGACCTGCTAGTTGACCAAAGGTGTCCAGAGTGTCTTGAATAGCATCTAGAGAATGAGAAGGTGAAGAAACAAAAAGAATGATGTCATCTGCAAACATACTCAGTTTAAACTCTCTTCCTTGGATTGAGATACCTTTAAAACTGGTGTTTGAACGTAGTGCACAGGCAAGAGGTTCCATGGCCAAAACAAGCCTTCCGCCTGTTCAGGGAAGCCGCGAAATTTTAAAAACTTTTCCCTTGATCTATGTTCCAAAAGGAGAATGCGTTCTTTGGCCCAGGTCTCTTGGTCTTGAAGAATTTTTATGTCTTCCTGATTGGAAGTTGATGCTTCCATAGCCGCTTCTGCAGATTGTGCGACCTGATGCATCGAGGTTTGTAGTTCTTCAATTTTCTCTGAAAGAGGCTTCATTATAGCATTAATGCTTTCAAGGATTTCTGACTTAAAGGATTTTAGAGTGTCTGATAGAGTGTCATTAAGATCCTTTTTAGTCAGGGCTTGCTCCGGATTGAAATGGGAGGCCCCGGTCGCCATTTTGTCGCTTGTGTTGGCGGGTTGTTTAGAGAGGTCGCTAGTTTTTTCTGATTGAAAAAAGTGGCTGAGCTGCAAGTCTAAGGGTTTAGCAATGTGCGGCTTACTTTTAGATGATTTTCCCATGCCTTTTATACATCAAGAGGGGTTTCTACGATAGCGTTTTGATGCAGGAGGAGACGAGGGATCACGGAGGACTCTCAAAAGGCGCCCGCCATGATTCGCGCGAACGCCACGCCCCCTTCTCCAATTTTCTTGAAGAGATCTCTAGTCCTTGCCATTCTATTGTTTTCCTCTATTACTTTGCATTGTTTATTCAGGAAGGCCTCCTTATCTCTCCTTGATGTTCTCTGGAAATCTGCATTCAATTGGGTAAATCTTTCCTTTTCACCTCTGCCTTTCACTTTTCTTCTTTCCTCAGCTGCAAAGCCTCATCAGACAGCCACTTTGCTTTCTTGCATTTCTTTTCTTTGGGATGGTGCTGATTGCTGCCTCCTGTACAATGTCACTCTTTCTATCAAAAAATCCCTTAAACCTCTTCTTCATCTCCACTGTATATTCATAAGAGATGCAATCTAGATCAAACCTGAATGGTCTAGTGGTTTTCCCAACTTTCTTCAGTTTAAGCCTGAATTTTGCAACAAGTAGCTCATGATCTGAGCCACCGCAAATGACATAATCAATCTGATTTCGGTGCTGACCATCTGGTGATCTTCATCTGGTGATGCCTCTTAGGTTGTTGGAAGAGGATGTTTGCTATGACCAGCATGTTCTCTTGACAAAGCTCTATTAGCCTTTACCCAGCTTCATTTTGTTCTCCGAGGCCAAACTTGTCCATTATCCCAGTTACCTTTTGACTTCCTACTTTAGCATTCCAGTCTTCTATGATGACATCTTTTTTTGGTATTAGTTCTAGGAGGTGTTGTAGGTCTTCATAGAACCAGTCCATTTCAGCCTCCTCTCCATCAGGGGTTGGGGCATAGACTTGGATTACTGTGATGTTGAATGGTTTGCCTTGGTTTTGGACCGAGATCATTCTGTCATTTTTGAGATTGTATCCCATTACTGCTTTTCGCACTCTCTTGTTGACTATAAAGGCCACACCATTTTTTCTATGGGATTCTTGGTAACAGTAGTAGATATAATGGTCTTGTGAGTTAAATTCACTCATTCCCATCCACTTTAGTTCACTGATTCTCAAGATGTCCATGTTCAGTCTTGCCATCTCATTTTTGACCACACCCAACTTACCTTGATTCATAGATCTTACATTCCAGGTTCCTATGCAATATTGTTCTTTGCAGCATTCCCTTACAGAACCCATGCTGAGTCTGCCTCAATAGTTTTTGTTCATCAATGTGCCTACTAATTCTTTCCTTAATAACAGTTTCCACCAACTTACCCGGTATCGATGTCAGACTGACTGGCCTGTAATTCCCTGGATCTCCCCTGGAGCCCTTTTTAAAAATGGGAGTGACATTAGCTACCTTCCAGTCCTCAGGAATGGAGGCAGATTTTAAAGAAAGATTACATATTTTTGTCAGGAGATCCACAAGTTCACATTTGAGTTCTTTCAGAACTCTCGGATGAATGCCATCTGGGCCTGGTGATTTATTAGTTTTTAAATTGTCCATCAGTTGGGACTTCCTCTCTTGTCACCGCAATCTGATTCAGATCTTTCAAACCCCCTCCTGAAATCAGTGCTTCTGGAGTGGGCAAGCACTTCTCCTCTTCCACAGTGAAGACAGAGGCAAAAAATGCATTCAGCTTCTCAGCCATTTCCCTATCATCCTTCACTACTCCTTTTACCCCTTGGTCATCCAAGGGCCTCACTGCCTCCCTGGCTGGCTTCCTACTTCTAATGTATTTGAAGAAAGTTTTATTGTTGGCCTTTATGTTTTTTGTGATATGCTCCTCATATTCCCTTTTTGCTTGCCTGATCACAGACTTGCATTTTATTTGCCATAGTCTGTGTTCCCTTTTATCAACCTCACTAAGACTAGCTTTCCACTGCTTAAAGGAATCCTTCTTACCTTTTACAGCTTCCATTACTCTATTTGTTAACCATACAGGCTTTTTTCTATACCTATTTGTGCCTTTGCTAACCTGTGGTATATATTTTTTCTGAGCTTCTAGGATTGTCTTTTTAAATAGTCTCCAAGCTTCCCCAATGGTTTTGACCTTCTCCACTCTTCCTTTCAATTTCTTCCTCACATGTCCCCTCATACCAGAGAAGTTACCCCTTTTAAAGTTAAAAGTGGTTGTGTCAGTCTTTTGGGGCAACTCCCTATCTGTACAAATGTTAAACTCAAGGCCTATGTAGATGGGTAATGAAGCCGAGGTGGATGAACAAGGACCTCTCTGAAGAGCTGAGACTAAAAAAGGAAATGTTCAGGAAATGGAAGGAGGGACAGATTATTGAGGGTGAGTACAAGAAGCAGGCTTGAATCTGTAGGGATGATGTCAGAAAGGCTAAAGCGCAGATGGAGCTGAGACTTATGAGGCATGCTAAAAATAACAAGAAAGGGTTCTATGTCTATGTTCACAGCAAAAAAAAAAAAAGAACAGGGTTGGGGCCATTGCTAGGGGAAGATGGCCAAGCCTTAACAAGGTTTGAAGACAAAGCGGAATTACTTAACTCTCACTTTGCATTGGTCTTTATCTGTAAGGTGAGCTGTATATAAACTGAAGAGTGCAGGACATATGACAGGAGGAGGAACTGCCAGTCCAGAGCAAGTAAGGAGATGGTTAAAGAGTATCTAGCTGCCTTAAATACTTTCAAATCTCCAGGGCCAGATGGCTTGCATCCCAGGGTGCTAAATGAAATTGCAGATGTTATTTCAGAGCCTCTGGCTCTAATATTTGAGATGTCTTGGAGTACTGGTGTTATGGCGGAAGACTGGAGAAGAACAAATGTTGTCCTGATCTTCAAGAAGGGAAAAAGACAGACCCAGGAAATTACCGGCCTGTCAGTTTGACATCAATACCTGGAAAAATTCTGTCTGTGAGCACCTTGAATGGAATTAGTTAATTGGTAGTAGCCAGCATGGGCTTATCAAGAATAAGTCATGCCAGACCAACTTTATCTCCTTTTTTGACAGAGTTACTAAAATGGTTGACTCTGGCAATGCTGAGGACATAGTGTATCTAGATTTCAGTAAAGCATTTTACAGAGTTTCTCATGATATCTTTGAGGATAAGCTGGTTAAATGTGGTTTGGATGGTGCAACTGCTGGATGGATTCATGGTTGGTTGAAAAATCATACCCTATGAGTGCTCATACATGGCTCTGCACCTATGTGGAGATAAGTCTCGAGTGGAGTGCCACAGGGCTTGGTCCTGGGCCCAGGGTTGTTCAATGTTTTTATAAATGACCTGGAGGAAGACATAGAGGGGATGTTTATCAGATTTGCAGATGACACAAAGCTGGATGGGATTGCTAATTCTGAAGAAGACAGAGTCAGGATTCAAAATGATCTAGATAGGCTGGAACAGTGGGCTGAAACAAATGAATTTCAGTAGAGATATGTGTACAGTCCTACATTTAGGTACAAAAAATCAAAGGCACAGATATAGAATGGGAGGGACTTGTCTTGACAACAGCACATGTGAAAGGGATCTAGGTGTTATGGTTGATCACAAGATAAACACGAGCCTGCAGTCTGATGTGACTGTGAAGAAAGCTAATGCAGTCTTACGTTGCATTAACAGAAGCATTGTGTCTGGATCACAGGAGGTGGTAGTTCTGTTCTATTCTGCTATGGTCAGGCCTCATCTGGAGTACTGTGTCCAGTTTTGGGCACCACATTTTAGGAAGGATGTTGACAAGCTCGAGTGTGTCCAGAAGAGGGCAACCAGGATGGTGAGAGGGCTGGAATCCAAGTCTCATGGGAAAAGGCTGAAAAAGTTGGGTATGTTAAGCCTGGGGAAGAGAAGGCTTAGAGGGGACATGATCGTAGTCTTCAAATATTTGAAGGGCTGTCATGTAAAAGATGGAGCAGATCTATTCTCTCTTGCTCTGGATTGCAAGACTAGATCTAATGGGTGGTAATTACAAGGGAATCAATACCGGCTAAATATCAGGAGAAACTTCCTAACTGTAAGAGTGGTTGAGCACTGGAACAGACTTCCTTGGGAGGTGGTGGATGCTCCTTCCCTGGTTGTTTTCAGGCAGAAGCTGGACGACCATCTTTTGGGTATGTTGTAGGGCTATCTTTTGGCTAGCTCTTGCAGAATGCAGGGGGTTGGACTAGATTACCTGCAAGGTCCCTTCTAACTCTAACATTCTATGATTCTATGATCTTTGTTGTCTGAAGCTGAGATGTAATTCCATGAGATTTCCATGTCCCACCTGGAGGCTGGCAAACCTAGGTTGGTTCAGTTAGGCTTTCCTGATCAATTGTTCTCAGTTTCACCATGCAGGAAATGTAGTGACTCTCTCATGGCATGGCAACAGTTCTACATGCTTCAGCTCCCATGTGGGGCTCTACTTGAAACAGGCTTTGCAAAGCAGCAATAACGAGCAAGGCTGAAATGTTCCACATTGCTGTCAGTGGCACTCACCGTAGGGACAAGGAATGACCCCTCCACTTGCCGATCAGGGATGATAACCTTTATTCAGATTCTGTCCCATGATTTTCCCATGCTGAGGTATAAAGAGTACATTGGCCACAAGGTGTGACTTTTAAAGAGCTTACTGTTTAAAGAGCTTACTGTTGCTCACCATGTTGGATTTAGGAAAGCAATTTTACCTCAGGTCAGATGGGAGTGGCTTGCAACCCTGGGGGCATGAACCCACCCTGTACATGCGGTTCAGTTTGCCTGGATGATATCTCTAAAAACAACCCAGATAGATATTTTATTTGTTTATTTATTAGATTTTTACCCTGCCCTCCTGGCCAAGGCCGGCTAATGGCATTGTGGGGTTATGAAACCCAGCAGCAATTTAGGCAGATGTCTGTGTGACCACCCAAGAAATCATTTGGTGGCAATTGTGGATGGTGATGGACATTATCATCCATCAAATATCACCCTGCTCTGTTTGCCATGGTTGCTGGGGGGAGGGGAATTCCTTAGGGGGGGGAGTGAGTGTGGAGTGTGTGGCTGCTGTATCTTAGAGGTGTAATTATTCGGAAGAAGCCTTCCTCTCTCCCAGAGGAAAGTCCTTGAAAACTTTTGGTGCCAGCTTTCTTTTGTAGATAATGGGATTGTATGTTTCCCAGGTGAAGGGGGGTGGATAAAATTGCTGGAGCTAGCGGGGTGGATGTGATGTGTGAGTGGGCCTTAGGAGGGGTTACATTTGAATTACCTATCTCTATTATTGTACCCACCAAAATTCTCAGAACTGACACAGTACTGTTATGGCCTGGACCTTGCTATTAACTCAATAAACATATCACTGCCAAAGAGAGTGTTGTTGAGAATAACTTGCCCAGAAGACTGATACCATCAAACTACGGGCTGATTATGGGTTTCCAAGATATTCAGAGGTGGTTTATCATTGTGTAAGTAACCCAGGAGGACTTCCTTGATGGTTTCCCATCCAAGTACTAACCAGAACCAACTCTGTTTAGCCTCTGCAATCTGAGGAGATCGGACTAGCCTGGGCAGTCCAGGTCAGGTGGCAATTCTACAGACTGCAAAGTGATGGGGGGATCTGGCCCCTTTGAACCTGAAGAGGGTAATGCAGCAGCCCAATGACCGAGCTCCTACAAGGCTTGTGTGGTCAGTTGCCCCGCCCAACAGTTAACCCTAAACCAATCACACGGACTTCCATTTTCTTTGGCATTGTACTCAGGGCTTTTTTTGTAGAAAAAGCCCAGCAGGAACTCATTAGCATGATCAGCCATACCCAACAGCAGAAACTCCCAGGATTGGCTTCCCCAGGTGACCTGTGGCTTGCGGGGTGCCTGGGGAACCCAAGGAAAGGAAGGCAGTTTCTGGATTGGCTTCCTCAGGTGCCCGCAGCTGTGGGGTGCCTGGGGAACCCGAGGAGGGGAGGCAGTTTAAACTGCCTTCCCTCTCTGGATTGGCTTGGCTTCCCCACATGCCCCACGGCTTGCAAGGTGCCTGGGGAACCCAAGGGGGAGAGGCTATAGGTGTTGCCAACTCAGAAGCCAGTCAGAACTCCATTCCTGTGTGTTCCTGCCCCAAAATAGCCCTGATTGTACTTATAAATGACCATGTGCAGGCACCATCTGGCACAACATTTTTTGCCTTTGTGGAGCTTCTGGAATTCAGTCCCCTCCCCATTCACTGTTTCATTCTGAACTATCCTTGAGCTCAGGGGCTGATAGTCCAGTGACTCATGACACTTTGCTTTGAACGACTGGGTGTCCTGTGGCAAGAGACGGAATGGCTCCAAGAGTCCAGGCCAGCATCTCAAGAAGAGCTGCTATGCAACCTTGCCCGGTCATCTGAGCAGCAGGAGCCCAAAGCTTCTCAGTAAATCTCACCCAGCCACTGGAGTCAAAAGGACATGGCGGCGCTGTGTTTTGCAGCATTCACCTGGGCTGCCTGGGAGATGCATTGGCTGCTAGCCAAGGAGCTCCCAAAATATGCTTGCTGTTTCTGGCTGGGATCTTGACTCTGTCTTTGGAGCAGGTCCAGCAGCACCTTTTTTAGAAAACCCCAAAGACTGATGGGAATCATAAAGGGCACACAGAGATGTCTGGCGGAAGCGAGCAGTAGAGGATCAGTGCGCAGCCCCCCTTTCCCTCACTGGCCCTCTCATGCCACCACCACCACCACCCTGGAAGTCATTTTCCTCAGCAGGCTGCTCACACTTCCTCCCATCACAGGGAGCAGCTTCTCTCCCCCCCCCCGGGGGGCTGCTTTTATCTCTGTTTTCATCAGAGAAATTCCTCATCCACACTAAGGCATTCTAAAGTGTCCTAAACTCCCCCCCCACACACACACACACACAGAGTTCTCCTACGATAAGTTGTCCATGTGCCCTGGGATGCCCTGGGGTTGAAAGGGCCAGCTGTGCATTGTGCATTGCCTTTGTTTTGGGGCACACACATTCACCTGCACAGCACCAGAAACAAGGTACTTCTGCCTAGCAATTTAAATTGCACAGTCCCTGAGTAAGAACGACAATTTTGGAAAGTCACATGGGGACATAATTTGAACAAGTCCTCCCACCACACCCCCCTGTAAAAACAAAGAGTGATTTATTAGGGCCGGGCAGCAGAAAACAGGGGCCATGCTTGGGAACATAGTTTGACAGTTGCAGTGAAGGATCCATATTCCCTGCTAGAATATAGCTTATTCAGCTGATAGTTCCTTTGGAGCAGAGCTCACCTGAATTACTTCTTTCACGGTTGTGTTTCCACCAGAGATGTAAGGCTGTCGCTGCAACTCTCAATATTTATTCCTGGCTTTTGCTCTGAGTCTTTCCAGGGGGTGGAGATAAAAGAATAGACATCTAAGGATGCTGGGAGTCTTGCAGTGAAGGTCTTCCACAGTCATACTTACCACATCCAACTGCGAGACAATCACTGGCTCCATTCAGTTCAGCACTGAATGACTTAAACACCTGCTGAACAGGCGTTAAAGAGTGGGGGTCCCGAGGATGAGCAGAACTGAGTCTAGTGATCAGCTCAACTTTATTTGTTATTTCAGCAAGCGCAAGAAAAGACCCCTCAGAGCCACAGCCCTGATTAAATAGCATGCAATTGCCACAGCCCACTCCCAGTGATAGGCCATTGACATCACATGACTACTAGACTGGTTACTTCCAGAGTCCTGGTCAGCTATTGTTCTTGTGCTCCAAGCTCAGCCAGTCTCTGGGGTTATTCAGTCAGGGATGATTCAATCCCAATACATAACACCAGGTTTGCACTTTTATTTTTAGCAAATCACCACATGCACCAAAATGCTAAAACGATTGGCAGCCATTGGCAGTTATGAATGAACACAAAATGCATTTTAAAACACATTTAAGTGTCTATTTAAGCTCATTTAAGGGTCTACTTAAACAGTTGTTTGCCAGGAAGACCAACAGTGGGGGAGGAGTGGTAGGTGGGAAGAGAAACTCCTTCTGGCTGGGTGAGAATACACACGCACAAAAAGCCAATTGCACTGTGCTACACCATACAGAAGAAATATGGTTAAGCAACCCGCCTGTCAGAAAAAAGGGCTGTTTGATGTTTCTCACTGAGTCCATTGTTATGTGTTCCCTATTTGGCTTTGCGTTTGCGTAGGTATGCAGGCAGTAACGTGGGAGCTTCTTCCCTTGCCGCTTCTCCTTATCACGGTGGCCTTGAATGTAGGCTTTGGGCTATTCTTGTGTTGATGAGAATTTTCCAGTCCTGTGAATATGAGGGGAGGGGGGAGTCGTCTCCCGCTCATGAAGTAACTCTCCCGCCGGGAGTTTCCCGCGCGCGCGCTTACAGTTCATTTGCTAGTCGCTTGCTTGCATCATACTATAACCCTGCTTGCTTTGCTCTTGCCCCCCATTCCTGACAATGACCATCTACTGTGGGTTTTAGCACTGTAATCCAATAAAGCCTTTCTTTTAATCTTTTGACAGAAATTGTCAGGAATCATCATCCTTTCACCACCAGCAGCTCCTGCCGTCCACCACGATGAGCGGGGCTGTGGTAGGTCCACCGGTGACTACCACACCGGTCACCACAGTTCCGGTCACCACCATGGCAATTCCAGTGACCACCACGCCGGTTACCACCGTTCCGGTTACCACCGTTCCAGCTACCACCGCTGCTCCAGTGACTACGACTCCGGTGACCACGGCTTTGGTCTTATATTCGACGGCTGGGCCAGCCACCCCTCCATTGACAAGCTCGGTGGGAGCCTCATATACCCTCCCGATCTACAGCCCTGCTGGGCCAACCCAGAATCATGGAGGAGCGATACCTCGAACCTACTTTCTGGGTGCCCCAACTCCTTGGGACAAGGGGGTTATCTATCGTAGGTCACAGGACTTGACTAAGAATCTTTTGGACACCACTCAGACTACCTGGTCATTACCGGGGAGCCAGAGCCGGGATAGCTTACTGGATCCCCGGGGAAGTTTTGGGCTCCCCCAGGGGCGGATGTCCCACGGATCTCCCAGGTCGGGGTCCAGTCCGGATGCAGACGCCCGTATGGATTCTATTCAAGATGATACCCGACGTTTAATGCGGGACATGGGCAAGCTGATGCAGTCCCTGCCTCAGATGATGGACCAAGCCATCCGAGCCCACCCGCTGACTCAACCGAGACCAGCGCCAGCTCCAGGACAACCATTGCCTGTGCCTCCTCTTCCCGGCCAACTGGGTCCGGGGCAGCCAGCCCCCGCAGCACACTTACCCGGCCCGCAGGTGCCTGCTCAGCCTCCCCCAGCTGGTCCATTGCCGGGAGGGCCCGGACCGGGGCAGCCTGGACCTGTCCAGCCTCCACCCATACTACCACCTCCTTCCGCTCCTGCTTTGGCTCCCCTCCCGTTGTCCGTTCCGGTGCCTGGCATGGGTCCCGTTCCTCCAATAATTCGTCCCAAAGACATGTTGGACATTACTTTTGATGGGGACCCTGAGACTGTGTCTTTCTTTATATTGCAAGTCGGGAAATTTGTACAGTGATGGGGCTATGTGTTCCCAGATGAGGAGCAACAGGTGGAATTCATTGCTTCAAGGTTCCGCGGAATTGCTACCAGCTGGTATGTAGCCCTCCACGATCTGGAGGCCGTGGAGCTGGGGAATGTGGATGACTTCATGTGGGCCTTGAGGAACCACTTTGAAGACCCAGGGGCGGCTCCAAAGGCTGAAGCCTTCCTCCGCATCTTCAAACAAGGCAAACTAATAGTGAGGGAGTACTCACGGGAATTTCAACGGCACGCAGTCAAGATTCGAGACTGGACTGACCCTGTGCTGGCTCAACAATACCGGATGGGGCTAGCAGTGGACGACCGTCACAACATTCTCAGTTCCAAATAGCCGCGCACCCTTCAAGGGTGGATGGAGGAAGAGGAAAAAGCTATAAGCAGACTGCGCCTCATGAAACTGGATTTGTCACTTGGGAGCAACCGTCTGAGTGCCTTGACCACCCCAACCAGGGGCAAGCCTACCTCCACCCAAGGGGGGGTGAGAGATCAACACATGAGACAGGGCTTGTGTCTGCGATGTGGGGAGAAAGGGCACTTCACCACCTCCTGCCCCAAGGGAGATCCTGGTCGAGCTCTGATGCAAGAGGAGCCCCACGATGGCAAGCTACCACCCCGAGAAAAGGTACAGCAAAACCACGCAACCCGCGGGCCCTCTTTGCCAACCCGGACCCTGCGGATACGCTGATGTTAGAAGAAGAGGGTGATCTGCAGGGAAATGAAGTGGTCCTGTTTGTGAGTGGCGCTGCACAACAGGACCCTGCCCCTGAGGCACCAAAAATGGTGAGCAATTACCCCTCTCTCTTCTTTGTGACTGTTCTTATAATGAACCCTGCCATGATGACCCATATCAGGGTCCGAGCCTGATGAACCCATCACTGGTACTGGGACTAGAGGCAGCAGTTACCAGTTTGAAAGATCCCATTACCTTTACCCAAATGGATGGGTCACCGATGAAGGAACCATGTCGATTTCAGACTGTCCCCTTAAGAGTGGGCATAGGAGAACACTGGGAGCTGCGATCTTTTGTAATAGCCCCACAAGCCCAATTCCCATTAGTGCTGGGCAGCCCATGGTTGCATGGGCACGATCCCTATATACTGTGGGATGAAGGGACGGTACAATTCATCTCCCCGAAGTGTGCGGAGCACAAGTGGGACCCAGGGTGGGGAAAAACCCCTAATAACGATCCTCCACGAGCCTGCTTAGCCGCAGAGGACCTTAATCGCATTCCCAAAGAATACCGGCATCTGGCCCGTGTGTTTGAGGAGGAGGAAGCTGACGAACTACCTCCCCACCGTAACTCAGACTGTGCGATTGAAATCCTTCCGGGCCACAAGTTGCCTAAAGGGAAAATTTATGCCATGAGTCCTATGGAAAAGGAGGAGCTACGCAGATTCATTGACAAGAATCTGGCCCGTGGATTTATCCGACCGGCGGCGTCCCCCTTTGCGGCCCCGGTGTTGTTTTGTAAAAAGAAGGATGGGGGGCTGAGACTGTGTACCGTTTACCAGGGCTTGAATGCAGTTTCAGCTACTAATGCTTACCCCATGCCCCTCATCAAGGATTTATTAGCAGAAGTGGCAAAGGGGAGGGTGTTTTCTAAATTGGATTTACGTGATGCCTATTTTAGAGTCCGCATTAGGCAAGGAGATGAACACAAGACTGCCTTCAATACCCCGTTGGGACAATTTGAATATCGGGTTATGCCTTTCGGTTTGCAGGGGGCACCTGGGGTCTTCATGAACTTAATAAACGAGGTGCTGCACCCCTATTTGTTCAAGGGGTGGTTGTTTACTTGGATGATATCTTGGTGTACAGCCCAGACCAAAAATCTCACACTAGGCTACTTCAGGAGGTACTGGAGAAGTTGTTAGAGCACAAACTGTTTGTTAAGCTCTCAAAATGTGAGTTTCACCAGAGTCGCATTGACTTTTTAGGGTATCGCATATCCGCAAATGGGTTAGAAATGGACCCAAAAAAGGTCCAGGATGTGTTGGCTTGGGAACCCCCCAAAACGAGACAACAGCTCCAGAGTTTTCTCGGTTTCGCCAACTTTTACCGCCAATTCTTGCCCCATTTTGCCCAGGTAGCCCTCCCTCTCACAGACCTCCTAAAAACTAAAGGGAGAGGGGCTAAAGCTTGTATGCCAGGGGCCCTGTTAGATTGGACACCTCAGTGTCAAGAGGCGTTTGAACAACTGAAGCAGTTATTTACTTCCAAACCAGTACTGGCACACCTGAATGAAACAAAAAAAATTATTGTCCAAGTAGACGCCTCAGATACCGCAATGGGGGGGGGGTGATCTTGCAAGAGGACGCCCAAGGGCACTTGCATCCTCTTGCCTATGTCTCATGGAAGTTTAATGACACAGAGAGGTTCTGGCCCATTTGGGACAAAGAAGCTGCTTCCATATGCTTAGCCTTAATTACTTGGAGGCACTGGCTAGAAGGGGCTCGGGTACCCTTTGAAATCTGGACTGATCATAAGAACCTTGAGGTACTTCGAAAGCCCCGGAATCTAAATGCCAAACAGTTCCGCTGGGCTGAGTTTTTCTCTAAGTTCCAATTTACCCTTCATCACTTCCCGGGTAAATCCAATCACTTGGCAGATGCCCTCTCACGCCTTCCCCAGCATCTGAGCAAGAGAACGGAGGTGAGAGAATCCTTTTTTACCTCTGACCAACTTGTTGGGGCAGTTATGACACGCAAACAGAGACAATTACAGCCAGTTACCTCGAGTCAGGGGTTGCCATGGGAAAATCAATTTGCTAACGACATCACTGATCAAGAGAAAGTTGAGCTGAAAGCTCGGGATGATGTGGAATGCAAATCCAATGGCTGCTGGTACAAAGGCATTAAGCTGTTTGTCCCAGAAAAGACGCGACCCCAAGTACTGCAGGCTGCCCATGATTCCAAGTCAGCAGGACACTTCGGGTATGTGAAGTCCCTACACCTACTGCAGCGCAATTTCTGGTGGCCCCGTATGAAATGAGATCTATCACTCTACATACAATCTTGCCCTACTTGTAGCCGCTGCAAGCCCAGAGTGGGAAAACCTGGTCTACTACAGCCGTTGCCTACCCAAAGTCGACCCTGGGAAGTGATTTCCATGGATTTTATCACTGATCTTCCTCCTAGCAAAAACATGACTGTTATTTGGGTGGTGGTGGACTTATTTTCCAAACAGGCTCATTTCATACCATTTCCTAGTTTGCCAACAGCCAAAATACTTGCAAGAGCCTTCCTACAGCATATTGCCTGGCTCCACACTTTACCGATCAAAATAATATCCGATCGTGGGGTTCAGTTTGTCTCCAAACTATGGAAAGAGTTAATGGCCCTCATGGGTATTGAGCGTGCATTAAGCAGTGCATATCACCTGGAGACTGATGGGCAAACAGAAAGGGTGAATCAAACACCTGAGCAATATCTGCATTGTTTCACCAACTACCAACAAGACAATTGGGTCGAGTTGTTGCCTTTGGCTGAGTTTGCATACAACAACTCCTGGCACGCATCAACTGGAATGTCCCCCTTTAAAGCGGCCATGGGTTATGATAGCCCCCCTCTTCCATTCCTGAAACCGGGGGGTTCTCCTGGTAAAGCCACAGAATGGTGTAAATCTTTTCGAGAATCTTGGCCATTGATCGTAGAGACTTTAAACGAAGCCAAGGCTCAATATAAGAAATATGCAGACAAAAAAAGGGCGGGGGGATGGAATCTGCAACCAGGGGATTCAGTGTACCTTTCCACTAAGAACTTACGCCTCTCACAGAAGTCGCGGAAGCTAGCATGGAAATATATTGGCCCATTCAAGGTGGTTCGCTGTATAAATAAAGTGACTGTGCAACTGGATTTACCTAAGTCACTTAAAGCCTTTCATCCAATTTTCCATTACAGCCTCCTCAAACCGGCATCTCCCCTATCTAAGTGGCATCCAGAGCCTCCGGCAACCCCCCCCCCACCCGCTGATCATCGATAACGAGGAGCACTACGAGCTGGAAAACATCCTGGACTCCAAATTTATTCGTGGACAACTGTATTATTTGGTTGAATGGGTACATTTTGGGCCCCAACACAGGGAATGGGTGAAAGTGTCTGATATTAATGCACCTGATCTTCTAAGGGATTTTCACACCCATTTCCCAACCAAACCAGGGGGTCCCATGTACTCCCCTTCTTGAGTGGTGGGTGGGAGGTATTTTGGGAAGGGCAGAGTGTCAGAAAAAAGGGCTGTTTGATGTTTCTCACTGAGTCCATTGTTATGTGTTCCCTATTTGGCTTTGCGCTTGCGTAGGTATGCAGGCAGTAACGTGGGAGCTTCTTCCCTTGCCGCTTCTCCTTATCACGATGGCCTTGAATGTAGGCTTTGGGCTATTCTTGTGTTGATGAGAATTTTCCAGTCCTGTGAATACGAGGGGAGGGGGGAGTCATCTCCCGCTCATGAAGTAACTCTCCCGCCGGGAGTTTCTCGTGCGCGCGCTTACAGTTCATTTTCTAGTCGCTTGCTTTCATCATACTATAACCCTGCTTGCTTTGCTCTTGCCCCCCATTCCTGACAATGACCATCTACTGTGGGGTTTAGCACTGTAATCCAATAAAGCCTTTCTTTTGATCAAGAATGCCTGGATCTACTTGCTTTTGAACCTGACACCGCCCCACAGACATGGACAGGTCAACAAATGGTCTCCCGAACATCAGCTCACTGTTCATGACTGGTGAACAGGATGGGAACTGAACTGTCAGGCATTCAAGCATTCCAAAGGTTATTTCATTTTTTCTTCTTGGGGAGTTAGAATCAGAATATGATTTTTAAAAATACATTCTGGGTGCCCCGGTGTTGTGGTAGTGCTTTCTAATTTGTGGGTGGTAAACTGGGTTCCTCTGAGTTTCTATGGGGGAGGGAGGTATTTTTGCAGGTTGGTTGAGCTCTAACTGCACACCAAAAAAATGGCATATACAGTTTTGCATTTTCAGGGAATCTTTTCACAGGAAAGGTGGAGACAATGTGCATTTGCTGCTTCGGCTGAGAAAACTGCCTTACACTTGCTCTTAGAAATGCCCACAAAGTCCCAGTGTTCCCATCAAAGCTTCTTGCATTCAGGACTTCCAGTTTATGGCGTGGCGATGGCAGTCGCTCTCTCTAGAGCTCGGGAGAGCGATTTGCACACCAGTGGTTTGGAGGGGGGCTACTGATGTGGCCCCCCCCACGGAACCCCGGGGGAGGGGTTCCAAGCCATAGGGCTTTGAAGGAGTAGCCTCTTCAACAGTGGAATGCTGGTGAATTGAGATGCTCCTTTGCCCTGATGGTCCTACCGCTGAGTGGCCGAATGGCGTAAGCTAGGTTAACCGGGGCAAGCAGAGGAGATCAAGCAAGAGGCGTGGATCTCGGCAAGGCTGAAAGTGGCTGGTGATGAACGTGAGTCGGATGTAACCAAATTATCAAAGAACTGGCAAATTTTCTGCCCCCCACGTATCGGTATGGAGGGATTCCCCTCCCGTGAGTGGCAAAGTAGCAGAAAAAGAGAGGGGGCAGGGAAAAACTGAAAGTTTGTCTTGTTTTGTGAGACTTACCAGAGCAGATCAACATATAAGCGATTTTCAGAGGTGGTGAAAAAGCAGTTGGCTTTTGTAAATCGTCCAAGATGTCAGGCGCAGGAAGGAAAGGAGTGAAACTGAAACCTTTGGGTGGCCAAAGTCCTAGGCTGGAAGAGGAGGGAGCTGATGTAATGAGACTACTAGCGGATACGTTCAAACCTGTTATGGACCAACTTGCTGGTATTAACCAGCAGTTAACTGTTCTCAACCAGACTCTGGCAGGTGGCCAGCTCCAGGTGGCCAAGACTGTCAGACTGAGCAGACGATGGCAGTAGTGAAAGAGATGCACTCCGAACACAAGACATTGAAGAAGAGAATGGATCAAGTGACAAATAAGCAAAATCATCAGGAAAACAGGCTGCTGTCTTTGCAAATGGAGAAAGCTAACATGATCCTCAGATTCCAGTTCCTGAATCTCCAAAAGAAGATTTGAAGAAGCTTCTTAGTGATCTCATCGCACCAGTAGTAGGCTTAAAAATGGATGAAATAATGCACAATATTGAAGCAGCGTACAGGGTGCATTCTAATTACACCAAAAAGAATAGCCTACCTGGAGAAATATCAGTCAGATTTTTGAGAAGACGTACTAGGGATGCAATTCTAAAAGCAACCTCAGCAACTCCACTGAAAATGGGGAATGATATTATCAAGGTCTTAAAGGACATTCCATTCAAAATTCGTCAAAAACGGAAAAGTTACAAGGACTTGATACTCTTTCTCCAAACTAACCAAATTGGATACAAATGGGCGATTCCAGAAGGAGTCATCTTTAAAATGCATGACAAGAGAGAGAAGATTGACTCCGTGTACAAAGCTAAAGAATTCCTCAAACACCATCTGGGAACCAAAGAAGACGGTGAAACTGGTTCGAGTGGCTCTGCACCCTCGGAGATGGATGAAGACTTGGCTGCAGAAGAGGGCACTGATGCCTGAAAACCAACTTATTCATTTAGGGATAGAAATCCTAAGTAAAGGCAGAAGGACTCTGGAAATCGCCTTTACGAAGCGAGTCTGGGAGATGCTCTGGAATTCTTTCATAACAAGTAACCAGCTAACCTTTAATTAGGGAAAGATAGACAATACTCATAGTGTTCATTGTTTACTACTAATATTGTACTAACATAGATTCTAACTGGGCTAATGATCTCCTACTCTTGGGTTTTTAATGTAGTGTGGGTTTTCTTTTCTTTCTCCCTAGTGTTAGTCCCCTTCCCTTTCTGAGTTATAGTTTGTAGTCTATTATAAAAAAGCAATAAAAAATCCCCTTTGGGGAGCCAAAAACAAAACAAAAGCTTCTTGCATTCAGACAAATAGCATTTCTGCTCTTGACTTCTTGGACTCGCCAGCCATTCAAATCAGGCGTGATAATATTCCACTTGTGCTGGACAATGGGACCTAGGATTCTCTTGGCCCCACAAACCTCGTAGTGGAAATGCAGATGTGTGTACAGTGAACCCTGCACAGCATCAATCAGGACTTCTCTGGCACCCATTTGATTTTTATCGGACTGATCTAGAAGACTTATATTCTGTCTCTACAGACAGACTGCTAGTGTTCTCATAGAGGTGAGACCAAATACTTGATTCTTTGTGTATGTGTCCACCACAGTCCATAACATGTAGTCTGGACAGAATGCACACTGGTGGTTAGAGGCAGAACAGGCTTCAGAAAGCCAGGAGGAAGCCCCCCTCAATTTCCAGAATCCATTTCCAGAGGTTTCAGAATAGTGTCCCAATATCTATTGCTTGTTATTATTGTGTTTATCGTGCAGCTGAAAAAGAGTCTGGGATTGTAAAAATCTTGATTGGAAGGAAGGAAGGAAGGGTTAGGGTTAGGAAGGGGTAATTTTAACTTTAAAGGGGGTAACTTCTCTGAAATGAGGGGACACGTGAGGCAGAAACTGAAAGGGAAAGTAGAAAGGGTCAAAACCACTGGGGAAGCTTTTGCTGGGTTTCTCAATACAATTATTATTTAGTCGTCTTGATTAATTGAAATTCTTCAGTTGTATCTTACAAACTGCAAGCCATAGGTGCTCAGGGATGCAGATTTCTCTTGTGTTCCACTTCTGCCAATAATCTCTTGGGCCCACCTCCAAAAGCTGATGCTGGGAGTTGAAGAAGCCTTATGGAGAAAATGGGATGGGGGGTTACAACGAGGAGGGGAAGTGGGCAGAATCTCTGCCTTCTTCTTCCAGCAAAGCCTAGAAGGTCTTGGAAGTTCTCTGTAATAGTCAACCAGTCACTTTTATTTCTCTATTCAGAAGCATATAATGTAGGAGCAGAAAAAATATATACCGCAGGTTAGGAATGGGACAAATTGGTATAGAAAAAGGCCTGCATGGTTAACAAACAAAGTAATGGAAGCTGTAAAAGGTAAAAAGGATTCCTTTAAGCGGTGGAAAGCTAGCCTCAGTGACGTTGATAAATGGGAATCACCAGGCCCAGATGGCATACATCCAAGAGTTCTGAAAGAACTTAGATGTGAGGTGTGAACTTGTGGATCTTCTGACAAAAATATGTAAACTTTCATTAAAATCTGCTTCCATTTCTGAGGACTGGAAGGTAGCTAATGTCACTCCCATCTTTAAAAAGGGTTCCGGAGGAGATCTGGGAAATTACAGGCCAGTCTGTCTGACGTTGGTACCGGGTAAGTTGGTGGAAACTGTTATTAAGGAAAGAATTAGTAAGAACATTGATGAACAAAAACTATTGTGACAGACTCAGCATGGATTCCATAACGGAAGATCTTGTCTCACTACCTTGTTAGAGTTCTTTGAGGGAGTGAACAAACATGTGGACAAGGGGGACCCAATAGATGTTGTTTACCTTGACTTCCAGAAAGTTTTTGATAAAGTTCCTCATCAGAGGCTCCTAAGTAAGCTCAATAGTCATGGGATAAAAGGACAAGTCCTCTTGTGGATCATAAACTGGCTTATTAATAGGAAACAGAGAGTGAATATAAAAGGACAATTTTCGCAGTGGAGGGTGGTAAGCAATGGGGTACCGCAGGGCTCAGTACGGGGTCCAATGCTTTTAAATTTGTTTATTAATGATTTGGAGTTGGAAGCAAGCAGTGAAGTGGCTAAATTTGCGGATGACACAAAATTGTTCAGGGTGGTAAAAACCAGGGAAGATTGTGAGGCACTCCGAAGGGATCTGTCAAGGATGGGAGAGTGGGCATCAGCATGGCAAATGGGGTTCAGTGTGGCCAAGTGCAAAGTGATGCACATTGGGGTGTAAAATCCAAACTATAAATACACGTTGATGGGGTCTGAACTGGCAGAGACTGACCAAGAGAGAGATCTTGATGTCATAGTAAATAACTCACTGAACATATTGAGACAGTGTGCGACTGCAATAAAAAAGGCCAACACTATGCTGGGGAATATTAGGAAGAGAATTGAAAACAAATCAGCCACTTTTATAAAGCCCCTGTATAAATCGATGGTGCAACCTCATTTGGAATTCTGGTCACCACACCTCAAAAAGGATATTCTAGCATTGGAAAAAGTGCATAAAAGGGCAATTAGAATGATTAAAAGGTTGGAACACTTTCCCTATGAAGAAAGGTTAAAGCACTTGGGGCTCTTTAGCTTGGAGTAATGATGGCTGAGCGGTGAGGTGATCAAGATTTACAAGATTATGCATGGGATAGAGCAGGTTGAGAAAGAAGGACTTTTCTCCCTTTCTCACAATACAAGAACTTGTGAGCACTCAATGAAATTGCTGAGCAGTCGGGTTAGAATGGATAAAAGGAAGTGCTTCTTCACCCAAAGAGTGATTAACACATGGAATTCACTGCCATAGGAGGTGGTGGTGGCTACAAGTTTGGATGGCTTCAAGAGGGAATTAGATAAACATATGGAGCAGAGGTCCATCAGTGGCTATTAGCAGGGGTCATTTCATAGAAAAAGAGCTGCAGGAGCTCATTAGCATAAGGTATGCTAATAAGCTACTAGGCTTTTAGCATAATAGCTCATTAGCATATGCCACACCCCCTGACATTACCAGAAGTGATGTCAGAAAGGGAAGCAAAGGGGGGGGGAAGGCATCTTCAGAAGCCTCCCCTTCCCTTCCCCAGCTGGCCTGCGGGGGACGGAAGTGAAAAGAGTTGGGCTGCAGAAGTAGGAAAGAGGGAAGGGAAGAGAGAGAGTAGAGAGAAGGAAAGAGGAAAAGAAAGAGAAGGAAAGGGGATAAAAAGAGAGAAGGAAAGAGGGAAAGAAAAAGAAGGAAAGAAGAAGGGAAAGGGGAAAAGGAGAGAATGAAAGGAGGGAAAGAAAGAAGAGAAGGAGGGAAAGAGAAAAAGGAGAGCATAAAAGGAGGAAAGAGAAAAAGGAGAGAAGGAAAGAAGGGAAAGAAAGAGAGAAAGGAAAGAAAGAAAAGGAAAGGAGGGACAGAAAAAGGGCAAAGAGATGGGGAGAGGGAGGAAGGCTCTCCCACCCCCCATCAAGCCCCCCCACCCCTGCAGATCCCTCACTTACCGTGACGGGCCTCCTCAAGCCTCCCCGGGGTTGCAGCGCTCCAGCGCGGGCCCTGGCAGATGGCATTGGGCCTCCTCGAATCTCCCTAGGGCCACAGCACTCCAGCATAGTCCCCAGGGGGTGGTGACGGGCCTCCTTGAGCCTCCCCGGGACCGCAGTGCTCCAGCATAGGCCCGGGGGGTGGTGACGGGCCTCCTCGTGCCTCCCCGGGGCTGCAGTACTCCAGCATGGGCCCCAGGAGGCTGGCGAGGAGCTTCCCCTGGGCCACAGCGCTTGGAGGCGGGGAGCTGGGGGTGGGGCTTGCCACCACCACCCTTTGTGCTGGGGCCTGGGCTGTCAGAGCTGTGCTCCGGCACGCTCCAGCCCCAAAAGACCCCTGGCTATTAGCCACAAGGTATAGATAGGAACCTTCAGTCTGGGGCAAGTAATGCTCTGTATTCTTGGTGCTTGTGGGGGAGGGGCAGCAGTGGGAGGGCTTCTAGTGTCCTGGCCCCACTGCTGGACCTCCTGATGGCACCTGGTATTTTTGGCCACTGTGTGACAGAGTGTTGGGCTGGATGGGCTGTTGGCCTGATCCAACATGGGCTTCTCTTATCTTCTTATGTTCTTAAGGAGGGAGGGAGGAAGAAAGGAAGGAAGTCCTACTGACTCAAAGCAGCTTGCATTGAAGGCAGCCTTTCAGAGTTCCAGCCAATCCCAGTGGATGCATACAACTGGAAAAGTGCCATTACAGTGTTAAGATTACTCGATAAACAGACACTCTGTAGAGTCAAATAGGGAAAGAGAGATAAATTTGAAGACAGAAAGTGTGCACCAAATATTATGTGAATAAATATTATTAAAGCATCTATTTCCTGTGCTGCCAAGAGTTGGACTTTTTCCTTGACATTTTATATATCAGCTGCTTTTCACAAAATTACACACACTGAATTCTCATGAGATACTTCATGAAGCCAATGGTTGCTTCCACTGAATGAATCTTTTAGATCTAATTCATAAAGGCCAGAGCATATAACTTGTACAGTTTTCTATTTATTATATTTATATCTGGCTTTCCTTTGGTCAGGGACTAGAAGAAAAAGAGGCAAAAAATATTGTAAATGACAGGGAAGTTTGCTTACCAGCTGATTCCTAGAACCAGCCATGAAAGGGGATGGAATCAAAAGGCTTCTGTGCCTTCCTGTTTTCACCAGTCTGTCAGGTATTCCTGCCATAAAGGATGGAGAAGGGAGGGAGGATGGGACTGTATGGAGAAGGGAGGGCGGATGGGACTGTAGGGTGTTGATTGATGCTTTGAGACTGGTGGGAAGGAATGTGGGGAGCTGCCGATGTTGCCCGGGCAACCGGGTCATATCTCAGATCCCAGGCCAAGAGTGGCCTTGAATGCCAGGCTGAATGTCTCCTATCGCTTTCTAAAGACAACAGCTAGGCTGGGAAAGGTGGGATGGAGGGTGAACTATTATTTACGGCTTCTGGGGTTCCCGCGCGTGCGAGGTTCATTCATTGGTAGAATGGTGGGGGCCCTTTCCCCCCTTTAGGGTATATCTCAATGCTTCATGTATCCAAAGTATTCTTAACAATGCTTCTGTTCTAGTGACCTAGTCTTGCAGCTTAATAAATACTATTCTTGTTTCAATGAACAATGCCTGGTGTTTGGCTGACTAACTAAGGACCCTGACAGTTTGTTAAGAATCCTCTTTTAGTCGGGACTGGTCTGAAACCCGTTGCTCCAAAATGAGTGACGGTGAAGAGGACACTCTCCCGACCGACAAGGATCAGGATCAGCAAGACGACCAGCGGGAGGATAAGAAACCTCCTGTGACGACAGTGCCAAGCACTACCACGGTCGTCCCCACGGAAGTGCCCAGTACCTACGTACCGGTAACCTGGGGCTCGGACTACGACCTGGGGGGGCCCTACGGGGACCCTTATGGAGCGGCTTATGGTGGCGTGACAACCTGGCCCAAGCAGCGGAGGGACTGGGTGAAGCCCCTAGCCGAAACACATGAGACGTGGTTCTACACCCCGCGTGCTTTGGTGAGGGAGAGTCGCTACGAGCGATCGATACACCGACTGAGCACAGTGGAAGGGATGGAAGACCTGACCAGAGAGTCAAGAGGTGAGGAGGGGCTCGGAGGGAGTCGGAGATGGAGCGGCGACCCGAGTCACGACCGCTTAATCCGAATGCTAGACGAGTCCCTCTCCCGCATCCCTAAGATGATTTCGGATGGCATCCGGGAGGAGATGGACCGGAGGCAACAAGAGGCGCCCCCGGGGCAACCACCTCCCGACCAGCGAATCGTACCCGTGGGTCCACCCGTGCAACCAGCGGGGCCACCGGACCAACCAGCGGGACCCCCAGTACAAGAGCCGCCGGCGCCGCGACCACAGCGACCCTGGGGTTTCCTTCCGCCGAAGCCGGCCGAACTCCTTGATGCAAACTTCGATGGGACCCCAGAGAAGTTCTCGTTCTTCCTGGTGAGAACGGAAAAATTCATTGAGAACTGGGGTCACCTGTTCCAGAGTGAGGATCGTATGGTAGATGCCATCGCTTCGCACCTGAAGGAAGCAGCGGCTGATTGGTATGTAGCCTTGCACCAAGCGGACGGACGAGAGTTACGAGAGATCGATGCATTTATGTGGGCCATGAAGGAGCAGTTCGAAGATGTCAATGCAAACAAGACAGCCAGAGCGGCCCTACGCGCTCTCAAGCAAGGCTCCCGGTCAGTCCGCGAATATATAGCGGAATTCCGCCGGCTCGCTGCGAAGATACGGGGATGGCCTGACGGGGTCTTAGCGGAGCAGTTCCGGCTAGGGCTCAACTCCGAAATCCGCCGCACCGTGATGTGCGGACATGACCCCGACACACTGGCGGGTTGGATGCAGTCAGCGGTCACTATGGAGACCCGCCTGAGAACCATCCGTCTGGATGATGCGGCAGTGCTGGGGAAAGGAGGCCAATCGGGCCCACCTCCGACCCAAAAGGGGAAGAACCAGCCAGTGAACCCGAGACCCAAAGACGGCACGAGAGAATCCAGGATGAAGCAAGGGCTCTGTCTGAAGTGTGGAGAGGCGGGCCACTTCGCCGCGAGCTGCCCCGGAGCTTCTACGCCACCTGGGGGGGGCGAAGGGGGCCAAGAAGAAGTTTGAGACCTCCACGCCCAAGCCGGTAGCAAAACTGAGGGGAGCGAGAGCTCTGCAAATCACTCCTCTGAGCGAGACTTCGGACTCGTCGGATGAAGAAACAACGAAGGTGGGAAACGAGAAGGACCTGCTGTGAATAGCGCTGAACAGCAGGTCCCGGACTCACAAGCGCAAATCCCGGTGAGCAGACCCCCTTCTCTTTTCTTCCTTACCGTGACCCTAATGGACCCGGGTCTACAGACCCATGTGAGAGTACGAGCTCTCATTGACTCGGGGTGCGGGAAAGACCTCATTAACCCCTCATTGGTAACGGGCCTGGGGGCAAAAGTGGTAAAGCTGACAGAACCCCTAGTGTTTACGCAGATGGACGGCTCCACGATGAAAAAGCCGTGTAAATACGAGACTATCCCATTGCGCATGGGGATCGGGAATCACTGGGAAGTGAGACCCTTCATAATTACCCCCGCGGCCCGTTTCCCCCTGGTCTTAGGTAGTGCGTGGTTCTTCGACCATGACCTGAACCTCTTATGGGGGGACGGGAAAGTTAATTTCATCTCTGAAAAGTGTAAAGCCCACACTTGGCAAAGAGACTGGGGATCCCTATGTATGGGAAATGATCCAGTGATGGTGGGGGTGGTGGAAGCCAAACTGGAGGCAATCCCCAGGGAGTACCGGGACTTGGCTGCTGTCTTTGGGGAAGAAGAAGCAGATGAGTTGCCCCCCCCACAGAAACTGTGACTGTGCTATTAAAATACTGCTGAATCAAAAACTGCCTAAAGGTAAATTGTATTCCATGAGCCCATCCGAGAAGGTGGAGCTGAGAAAATTCATTGACAAGAACTTGGAGAGGGGGTTTATCAGACCCGCCTCTTCCCCTTTTGCCGCACCCGTCCTGTTCCGGAAAAAGAAGGACGGGGGGCTGCGACTTTGCACGGACTATAGGGGACTGAACGCGGTGTCTAGTACTAACGCATACCCCATGCCCCTGATCAAGGACTTTTTGGCAGCAGTGGCTGGAGGGAAGGTGTTCTCCAAATTAGATTTGAGAGATGCCTACTTCCAGGTGCGAATCAGAGAGGGGGACGAATTTAAAACTGCATTTAATACCCCCCTGGGACAATTCGAATACTTGGTTATGCCTTTCGGGCTTCAGGGGGCACCAGGAGTATTCATGAACTTAATTAATGAGGTGTTGCACAAGTATTGTTCAAGGGGGTCCTTGTTTACCTTGATGATATACTTTTGTACTCCCCCGACCTCAAATCACATGTGAAATTGGTGAGAGAAGTCCTCCAAACGTTGCACAAGCACAAGCTCTTTGCAAAACTGTCAAAATGTGAGTTTCACAAATCCGAGATCCCCTTTTTGGGCTACTGCATCTCACAAAGGGGGATTGAGATGGACCCTGACAAAGTAAAAGATGTGGTGGGGTGGGAACCCCCCAAAACGAGGAGGCAACTCCAAGCGTTTCTCGGATTCGCCAATTTTTACAGATCATTCTTATTGAACTTTGCACAGGTGGCCCTTCCCCTTACTGACTTACTTAAAACGAAGGGGAAAGCCCCTGATTGCACCTGGCCGGGCGCGCGTTTAAACTGGTCTCCGGAGTGCCAGCTCGCGTTTGAACGATTGAAAGCTCTCTTTACTTCGGAGCCCGTACTGGCCCACCCCAATGAACTAAAGAAATTCATTGTTCAAGTTGACGCATCCGACGTTGCCATAGGGGGGGCAAATCCTCCAAGAGGGGAGGACAGCAAACTTCACCCCCTTGCATATGTGTCTAAAAAATTCAATGAGACGGAACGGAACTGGTCCGTGTGGGAAAAGGAAGCGGGATCGATCCGCTTAGTGCTAGCAACATGGCACCACTGGCTGGAGGGGGCACGAGTTCCTTTTGAAGTGTGGACTGATCACAAAAATCTGGAACTCCTTCGCTCGCCCCGCTCCCTAAACGCCAAACAACTGCGCTGGGCTGATTTCTTCTCGAAGTTTAACTTCACTTTGCACCATTTCCCTGGGAAGTCTAACTCGCTAGCTGACGCTTTGTCCCGCCTCCCACAACACGACAGCAAAAGGGAGGAGGTCCAGGACTCCGTTTTTACTCCCTCCCAACTGGGAGGGGCAGTTACCACACGCAGACAGGCGCTGAAACCTCCCACCACCCTGCCTCCCACCGACTGGGAGTCGAGATTCACGTCTGCCATGTCTCCGGCTGACCAGGAGGAACTTAAGGGGGAGGAGGGGGTTTCGCAAGATGCACAGAACTGTTGGCGCAAAAATGGAAAGCTTTTTGTACCACTATCCCTACGGGGGGAGGTGATGGGGTGGGCTCACGGCTCAAAACTTGCGGGACACACCGGGTTTGTGAAATCGCTCCAACTTTTACAACGTCAGTTTTGGTGGCCTGGACTACGTAAAGATCTGTCGCTGTTTACCAATGCCTGTCAAACTTGCTTGATGAGCAAGCCTTGGCCAGGGAAGCCCCCTGGAGCTTTACAACCCTTGCCCACCCCAAATCGGCCTTGGGAGGTGATTTCAATGGATTTTATTTCTGATCTGCCGCTAAGTGGGGGGAAAACAGTTATCTGGGTTGTTGTTGACTTATTTACTAAACAGGCTCACTTTGTTCCGTTTGCTTCCATCCCCTCTGCTAAGAAGCTGGCCTCAGCGTTCTTACAACATGTCGTGAGATTTCACACTTTGCCATCTAAAGTGATCTCAGACAGGGGGGTGCAGTTCGTGTCCCAATTCTGGGGAGAGTTAATGTCACTGCTAGGGGTGGAGCGGGGGGTCGGCAGTGCGTACCACCCAGATGTCAGGTTAAAATCAAGTAGATCCAGTCATTCTTGCACAAAGAAAGGTTTATTGGATTATCTTGCTATAAACCCACAGTAGGAGGTCATTGTCAGGAATGGGGGGCAAAGCAAAGCAAGCTAACTTATAGTGTGATGCAATGAAGCGCCTAGCAAATAAAACTTGAGCACTCGCGCGGGAACTCCCGGCGGGAGAAATACTTGATGAGCGGGAGACTACTCCCCCCCTCCCCTTGCCTTCCCAGGACTGGAAAATTCTCAGCGAAACAAGAATAGTCCAAAGCCTACATTCAAGGCCACCGTGATAAGGAAAAGCGGCAGGGAAGAAGCTCCCACGTTTCTGCCTGCATACCTACGCAAGCGCATAGCGGGGTAGGGAACATACAACAATGGATTCAGTGAGAAACATCAAATGCATATTTTCTGACATTCTGCTCTTCCCAAAATACCACCCACCCACCACTCAGGAAGGAGAGAACGTGGGCCCCCCAGGTTTGTTAGGATATCGAAGGTGAAAGCGTCTCAAATGGTCAGGTGCTTTGATATCTGAAACTTTCACCCATTCCCTATGTTGGGGCCCAAAGTGTACCCATTGGACCAGGTACAGGAGCTGTCCACGCAAAATCTTAGAGTCTAAAATTTCCGCAATTTCATAGTGTTCCTCATCGTCAACCATCAGAGGCGGGGGAGGCTCCGACATCGCAGGTTGCCATTTAGTCGGGGGTAACGCCGGTTTGAGGAGGCTGTAATGAAAAATTGGATGTATTGCTTTCAGAGATTTTGGCAATTCTAGCTGTACAGTCACTGGATTTATACATCTTAGCACCTTGAAAGGGCCAATATATTTCCAAGCGAGTTTTTGGACTGCTGCGCCAGCTTTAGATTCTTTGTTGACAGATAGACAGAGTCCCCTGGTTTCAGATTCCATCCCCCGGCCCTTTTTTTATCTGCTTGTTTTTTATATTGTGACTTGGCTTCATTCAAAGTCTCAACAATTAGGGGCCAAGAATCGCGGAAAGTTTTACACCATGCTGAAGCTTTCCCCCGTTTTCGCCAGGTTTCAAGAAAGGGAGAGGGGGCTGTCATAACCCATGGCAGCTTTGAATGGAGACATCTTTGTTGAAGCGTGCCATGAATTGTTGTATGCAAACTCTGCTAATGGCAGTAAATCAACCCAATTGTCTTGTTGATAATTAGAAAAACATCTCAGATATTGTTCTAATGTTTGGTTCACTCTCTCCGTTTGACCATCAGTTTCGGGGTGGTAGGCAGTACTAAGAGCCCGTTCAATACCCATTAAGGTCATTAGCTCTGACCACAACTTAGAAACAAACTGACTTCCCCTATCGGATATTATTTTGAGTGGCAATGTATGTAGCCTGGCAATGTGTTGAAGAAATGCTTTGGCCAACGCCTTGGCGGTTGGCAAACCTGGGAACGGTATAAAGTGAGCTTGTTTTGAGAACAGGTCCACTACCACCCAAATGACCGTCATATGTTTAGAGGGGGGAAGATCAGTAATAAAGTCCATCGAAATTACTTCCCAGGGTCGGCTTGGAGTAGGTAGAGGCTGTAAGAGACCTGGTGGTTTCCCCGGTCTGGCTTTACAACGGTTGCACGTTGTGCATGATTGTATGTAGAGCGATAAATCCTGTTTCATTCGGGGCCACCAAAACCCACGTTGCAGAAGCCTCAATGATTTCACATATCCAAAATGCCCCGCAGACTTTGAGTCATGAACTGTTTGCAACATTTGGGATCTAGTAGCTTCAGGAACAAACATTTTATTACCCTTAAACCAGCAACCATTTGGATCACATCTCACATCATCCCTGACTTGTAACTCACTTATTTCTTGTGGGGTGATGTCGGTGAGAAATTGTTTTTCCCAGGGGAATGTCTGGATGGGGTTCTTTGATGTTAGTTTGGCTTTACGGGTGACAACCGCACCAACCAGTTGTTCTGGGGTGAACATAGACTCTTGTACTTCCACCCTCTTACAGAAATGTTGGGGAAGACGGGAAAGAGCATCCGCCAAATGATTAGCCTTCCCTGGGAAATGGTGGAGGGTGAATTGGAATTTGGAGAAAAACTCAGCCCACCTAAATTGTTTAGCATTTAGATTACGGGGTTTTCGCAGTACCTCAAGGTTTTTGTGATCAGTCCATATCTCAAAAGGTACTTGGGACCCCTCTAACCAGTGTCTCCAAGTGATCAATGCTAAACGTATAGACGCAGCTTCCTTGTCCCAAATGGGCCAGAATCTTTCGGTATCATTGAATTTTCTTGATACATAAGCTAGAGGTTGTAGTTGTCCCTGAGCGTTCTCTTGCAAAATCACCCCACCCATAGCATTATCCGATGCGTCTACTTGGACCACAAATTTTTTTGTCTCATCGGGGTGTGCTAAAATCGGCTCAGACGTGAATAGACGTTTTAATTGTTCAAAAGCGTCCTGACACTGCGGGGTCCAGTTCAAAGGGGCCCCTGGCACTGAAGCCTTAGATCCCTTCCCCTTAGTCTTTAGAAGTTCAGTGAGGGGAAGGGCAACTTGGGCAAAGTGGGGCAGGAATTGCCGGTAAAAGTTGGCGAAACCGAGAAAACTCTGAAGCTGTCGTCTGGTTTTGGGGGGCTCCCACATTACCACATCCTGGACCTTCTTTGGGTCCATTTCCAACCCCTCAGAGGATATGCGGTACCCCAGAAAATCAATACACTCCCGGTGAAATTCACATTTCGAAAGTTTAACAAACAGTTTGTGCTCCAATAGCCTTTCCAACACTTTTCGCATGAGAATGGTGTGAGATTGTAGGTCTGGGGTATAGACTAAGATATCATCCAAGTAAACGACCACCCCCTTGAACAAGTAGGGGTGTAGGACCTCATTGATTAAGTTCATGAAGACCCCGGGTGCCCCCTGCAAACCGAACGGCATAACCCGATATTCAAATTGCCCCAGCGGGGTATTAAATGCGGTTTTGTATTCATCCCCCTCTCTGATGCGAACTCGAAAATAGGCATCTCTCAAATCCAGTTTAGAAAACACTTTTCCTTTTGCCACCTCCGCCAATAAGTCTTTGATAAGAGGCATCGGGTAGGCATTGGTTGCAGATACTGCATTAAGACCCCGGTAATCCGTGCATAGTCTGAGCCCCCATCTTTTTTTTACAAAACAACACAGGTGCTGCGAAAGGGGATGAAGCTGGCCTAATAAATCCACGAGCCAGGTTTTTATCAATAAAGCGGCGCAGTTCTTCCTTCTCACTGGGACTCATGGCATAAATTTTCCCTTTTGGCAATTTCTGTCCCGGAAGGATTTCAATAGCGCAGTCAGAGTTACGGTGGGGGGTAGTTCATCAGCCTCCTCCTCCTCAAAAACCCTAGTCAAATAGTGGTAATCCTCAGGAATGCGGTTAAGGTCCTCCATTGCCAAACAAGCACGTGGAGGTTCATTGCAGGGAGGTTTTCCCCACCCTGGGTCCCATTTGTGTTCATTACATTTCGGTGAGATAAATTGAACATTCCCTTCCTCCCATAGAATGTAAGGGTTATGTCCATGTAACCAAGGGCTTCCCAACACTAAGGGAAATTGGGCTTGAGGAGCTATCACGAACGAACGTAGCTCCCAGTGGTCACCAATGCCTATTCTTAAAGGAACAGTCTCAAATCGGCATGGTTCTTTCATTGGAGACCCATCCATTTGTGTGAAAGTTATTGGGTCTTTCAAATGGACCACGGCTGCCTCCAGCCCTACAACCATAGACGGGTTTATAAGGTCCCTCCCACACCCAGAGTCAATGAGGGCTCGGACCCGAATGTGGGTCATCATTGCTGGGTTCATTACTAGGACAGTCACAAAGAAGAGAGAGGGGTAATTGCTCACCAGTTTAGGCGCCTCAGGTGTTGGGTCCTGTTGTGTAGCGCCATTCACAAACAGGACCATTTCATTTCCCTGCATTTCATTCTCTTCCTCCAGCAACAAGGTATCCACTTGGTCAGGACCCGCGAAAAGAGCCCGTGTATTGCGTGGTTTTGCGGTGCCTTTCTTTGGGTTGGGACTCCACCTTCTGGGCTCGTCTTGTGGTGGACCCCGGTTGGGGTCTCCTTTCGGGCAGGCTGCGGCAAAGTGCCCTTTCTCCCCACACCGCAGGCAGAGCCCCTGTCGCATACGTTGATCTCTCATTCCACTTGGAGTGGATACCGGTTTAGGTTTGGCTTGGCCCGCCGCCGAACTCGGGCGGTTGTTACCGAACGATAAATCCAGTTTCATCATGCGTAGGCGGCTCTCGGCCTTCTCGGCCTCCTCCATCCAACCTTGGAGGGTGCGGGGTTGCTGAGAGCTGAGGATGTTATTGCGGATATCCACAGCGAGACCCATTCGATATTGTTGGGCCAAGACCGCATCCGTCCAGTCCCGAATTTTCACAGCATGCCTTTGAAACTCCCTTGAGTACTCTCGCACTGAGAGTTTACCTTGTCTGAAGGTACGAAGGAAGGCTTCAGCTTTTTCGGCCGCCCCCGGGTCCTCGAAACGGTTTCTCAGTGCCCACATGAAGTCATCTACATTCCCCAACTCCGCAGCCTCCAGATCATGAAGCGCTACATACCAGCTGGTAGCACTCCCTCGAAATCTGGATGCGATAAACTCCACCTGTTGTTCTTCATCTGGGAAAACATAGCCCCATCTTTGCACAAATTTTCCGACTTGCAATATAAAAAAGGACACAGTCTCTGGATCTCCATCAAATGTGATTTCAAGCATGTCCTTAGGACGAATCACTGGGGGGCCGGCGCCATAACCGGGATCGGCTGCATGAGTGGTGCTGGGGCAGGGAGTTGAGGCGGAGGCACAACTGGCGGCTGGAGCGGCCCTGGTTGGCCTGGCCCTGGTCCGGGTGCTGGAACGACCGGTGGAGGAGGTGCTGGTGCTGGCTGGCCCGGCCCTGGCCCCGGAGGTGCTGGTTGGCCCGGTCTCGGGCCCGGAGGAGCAGGAGGTGGACGACCCGGTAGCAGCGGTGGTGCCGGGGCTGGTGCAGGTCTAGGCTGTGTCAGCGGATGAGCCCGAATGGCTTGGTCCATCATCTGGGGTAGGGATTGCATTAGCTTGCTCATGTCCCTTACCAGCCGTCGGGTATCTTCTTGGATAGAGTCCACGCGAGCGTCGGTATCTGGCCCAGACCCAGTTCTAGGAGAACCTCGAGGTATCCTCCCTTGGGGAAGTCCAAAACTGCCTCGGGGATCCAACAAACTGTCGCGGCTCTGGCTTCCCGGCATGGACCAGGTCGACTGGGTCGTATCCAACAGGTTCTTAGTCCAATCGCGTGACCTACGATAGGTCACCCCTTTATCCCATGGTGTTGGGACTCCTGGCACATAGGTTCGGGGAATCGCTCCCCCTTGACTCGGTAGTTGCCCAGCCGGGCTGTAGACAGGGAGAATATACTGAACCCCCAATGTGCTGATCAATGGTGGGGACACTAATCCGGCTCCCGATTGTGATGTTGGTGCGACCAAAACCGTAGTAGTAGTCACTGGAACAACAGTGGTGGTCGGGAGGGTGACTACAGCAGCCGCCACCGTGGTAACTGGAACCGTGGCTCCTGACGTAGCGGCTGCCGCCGCTGCACCTGTGGCCCCTGGAGTGGACGTCGCCGCTGCTGCTGCGCCTGTGGCTCCTGGAGTGGTAGCCGCTGCAGCTGCGCCCGAAGGAGTAGTCGCTGGGGCTGCGCCCGTAGCTCCCGTACCCGCTCCGCTCATCGTGGTAGACGGCGGAAACTGACGGTAGTGGGAATGATGAGATTCCTGACAATTTCTGTCAGGTTAAAATCAAGTAGATCCAGTCATTCTTGCACAAAGAAAGGTTTATTGGATTATCTTGCTATAAACCCACAGTAGGAGGTCATTGTCAGGAATGGGGGGCAAAGCAAAGCAAGCTAACTTATAGTGTGATGCAATGAAGCGCCTAGCAAATAAAACTTGAGCACTCGCGCGGGAACTCCCGGCGGGAGAAATACTTGATGAGCGGGAGACTACTCCCCCCCTCCCCTTGCCTTCCCAGGACTGGAAAATTCTCAGCGAAACAAGAATAGTCCAAAGCCTACATTCAAGGCCACCGTGATAAGGAAAAGCGGCAGGGAAGAAGCTCCCACGTTTCTGCCTGCATACCTACGCAAGCGCATAGCGGGGTAGGGAACATACAACAATGGATTCAGTGAGAAACATCAAATGCATATTTTCTGACACCAGAGACTGATGGGCAAACCGAAAGGGTCAACCAAACCCTTGAACAATATCTCAGATGTTTTACTAACTTTCAACAGGATGATTGGCATTCCCTCTTGCCTTTGGCTGAGTTCTGCTACAATAACACTCAGCACTCCTCAACGGGAATGTCTCCATTCATGGCAGTTCGCGGCTATGAAGCCCTGCCACTGCCATTTTTGAACTCTCCCGACCTCCCAGCGGGAGATGCAGGTGACTGGTGCAAACGTCTGCAAATGGCCTGGCCTCTATTGACACAGACTCTCGAAGGAGCCAAAAAAGCATATAAATTGCAGGCTGACAAAAAACGCAACCTTTCCTGGATCCTGAAGTGTGGGGACTTTGCCTACCTTTCCACACAGAACCTTCGGGGTGTGCAGCCAAGCCGCAAACTTGGTTGGAAATTTGTTGGACCTTTTGAAATTATACGTGTAATTAATAATGTCACTGTCGAACTTGATTTGCCTAAGTCGCTAAAGTCTATTCATCCTGTTTTTCATGTAAGGCTCCTGCGACGTGCACCTGCGGAGAATGCATGGAGACCTCGTCGTCCCACCCCGCCTCCGCTCATGGTGGGGGGGGGAACCGCATTTTGAAGTTGCGCAGATCTTGGATTCAAAGATTTCTCAGAATCGACTGTATTATCTGATTGATTGGGCGGACTTTGGGCCTGAACAGAGGGAGTGGGTGCGGGCAGAACATGTTCATGCACCAAAGTTGGTCCAGGCATTCCATAAATTGTACCCTTTGAAACCGAAGGGATAGGTTTGTTATCAGAAGGGCAGAATGTCAGGTATTCCTGCCATAAAGGATGGAGAAGGGAGGGAGGATGGGACTGTATGGAGAAGGGAGGGCGGATGGGACTGTAGGGTGTTGATTGATGCTTTGAGACTGGTGGGATGGAATGTGGGGAGCTGCCTATTTTGCCTGGGCAACCGGGTCATATCTCAGATCCCAGGCCAAGAATGGCCTTGAATGCCAGGCTGAATGTCTCCTATCGCTTTCTAAAGACAACAGCTAGGCTGGGAAAGGTGGGATGGAGGGTGAACTATTATTTACGGCTTCTGGGGTTCCCGCGCGCGCGAGGTTCATTCATTGGTAGAATGGTGGGGGCCCTTTCCCCCCTTTAGGGTATATCTCAATGCTTCATGTATCCAAAGTATTCTTAACAATGCTTCTGTTCTAGTGACCTAGTCTTGCAGCTTAATAAATACTATTCTTGTTTCAATGAACAAGGCCTGGTGTTTGGCTGACTAACTAAGGACCCTGACACAGTCCTTGCGCCATCTTGGTAGTCTGAAGAGGGCATTTGGAATGGAGAAGCAACAGCTCTGCCATTCCACTTTGCCATGTGGAGTGCATTCTCATTGAGAAACTGCATCTTCAGGAAATTTTGTAGCTTGTTTTGCTGCTGTGCATGCATTTGGATATTAGCTAATTAGCTAAGTTCCCCATTTTCTTTGACATATTTCATAGTCTCTATTCAACCACTAAAAATAACAGTAATAAGCCATCTCTGGACATCTTAAAGAATATTCATTGTAATTTCTGGTACACATTTTCCGATGGTTATGACAAACGAGTTTTTAGTTAAAGTCACTGTAAAATATAATGAAGAGGAAGAGGAGGAGGAGGAGGGAGGAAAAGGCCTTGAAGTGTATCAAGAGCCTGTTTGGTGTTGTGGTTAGGAGCACGGACTCTAATCTGGGAAAACCGAGTTTGATTCCCCACTCCTCCACGTGCAGCTCTGGTGTGACCTTGGGTCAGTGACAAGTTCTTTCAGAGCTGTTGTCTCAAGAGCAGCACTTGAAAGAGCTCTCTCAGCCCCACCTGCCTCACAGGTTCTCTTCTTCTTCTTCTTCTTCTTCTTCTTCTTCTTCTTCTTCTTCTTCTTCTTCTTCTTCTTCTTCTTCTTCTTCTTCTTCTTCTTCTTCTTCACTGATATTCTCTGAACGTATCTGGAGATTACTTTAAAATGTTGAGAAGGATTGAAGGGTGGCTGAAAGGGCAATCCTGAACAAAGTCAACCTTATGGATTTGGAACAGTGTGGTTCTGCCTAGGAATCCACCAGTAATTCAGTAAAAATCAGTAACTTTTTAAGGTCCACACTTTTTAAGTATTCAGGGTGAAGCCCCATTGTACAAGGTGGGCAATATTTCAGAATAGATATGCACTGGGTTTAGGGTGGGATTTGAGTCTGTCAGTCAGAGAGATTACACTTGTCAAATAAACATCCACAAAACCCTATTTTACTTCAAGTTAATGTCTCCACTTAAAAAGAAAGAAAAATGACTATTCTTAGTAAAAGGGAGATGACCATTTAGCCGCCTGTTTGCCACAACACAACACTCATCGAAGCATTGCTTCAAGGGGGGGGGCTCAGTCAGAAGGAAGCCCTGTGGCTTCTCTGCAGCAGGAAGACCTCCCCAAAGAAGAGCAGAAAAAGGAGGGGGGGCACCACCACCTAGGCTTGCCAACTCTGGGTGTGGAAATGTGTGGAGATTGGAGGCAGATCTGGGAAGGGAATGAGCTCAGCAAGGTATAATGCCACAAAGTCCACCTTCCAAAAGCAGCCCTTTGCTCCAGGGGAGCTGATTTCTGCAGTCCTGTGATTAGTTGTAATTCCGGGAGATCTCCATGCCCCACCTGGAGGCTGGCAACCCTAGTCCTCTGCTACCCTGCAAGGGCTACATGGCTGCAATAGGCCAGGCTCCCTCGCTCCTTCCATCGCGGACCAGCCAAGCCCCACAGAGCAAAAGACCACTGAAGACCCCTCTGAGGAAGAGGCAGCCAGCGGACCTGACCCCAGCCCGCAGCCACCAGCAGGGGCACTGCAGGAGGAGGCAGTCTCTGAGGGGCCAGACGTCGACCCTCAGACAGAGACCAGTGCACTGGCCCCTCAGCCACCCAGCCCCGAGCTGGTGACAGCCAGCCAGTTGCTGATCAGTTCACACTCACACCCTGTCGCCAGAGTCTCAGGAGCACCATATGAAGAGGATGAGGAGACGCCTGCAAGACAGCTCAGCACAGCACCCTCCCAGAATCAACAGTGAAGAGCAGGGGTCTCTTTTGGGGGGAGGAGCACACCTGAGTGCAGCTCCCGGAGCTCAGGAGCCAAGCCCCGCCCCCAGCCGGCGTCTCGGGGAGTCTTTCAGGCAGCCGAATGTCAATTTCAGCTCCATTATACCCTATGGGCCATTGAAGTCAATGGTGAAAACATAGGGTATAGTCTGGGGGCTGGAGGGGAGGGGGTTTGAGGGAGAGGCTCCAAACTCACCAGGTAGCTGATAGAGCCTCTCCCCAAGATACCCATCAAGTTTCAAGAACATTGGACCAGGGGGTCCAAGTCTATGGGCCCCCAAACAGGTTGCCCCCATTCCCTCCATTGTTCTGCTTTTTACAGCTCGCCTGCCATTGAGAGAGGAGGTGCCTCTCTCTTTGATGTGTCAGGGGCTTGTCACCTTAGTGGGGCCAAATGCCCTGACTTCTCAAATGTCTGTGAACCTGTTTTCCTTGCTATGTAGAGGCTACGTGTCTGGGGGGGGGGAGGTAGGCAACTGTTAGTTTGGCAGGAGGGATGCTCTGGGAGAGGTACGCGCTTAGTGTGGGGGGGTAGTTGACCGTTGCTGTGGGGTGATTGGGTCCTGATCTTTAGTGCCTTTACTTGAACACACTATATCTGTAACCGGAGTTTCCGGTTCCGGCCGACGGGGGAGGACGTCTGAGCTGCAGTGCTACTCGCTTGGAACAGTATTTTAAATTTATCTTATATCCATTCAATTGTTTTTAGTCTATTTCATATGGAATTTTTAAAGCAAACTGTTCCAGCACGTGAAAGTTTTTGAGACAGCTGTTAGCTTTTTGACTTTAATCTGCCGCCTCCCCCACTATTTACTGTGGAACTGGGAGACTTAATTAGCTGGCCAACTACGATAAAGAGAACACCAAGAAACTCCCTTAATTAAGGGGTTTCTTCTCTTTTTTTCTTTTTCTTTCCCCCCCCCTACCTTGTTCTCCCTTCCTCCTTCCCTCTCTCTCTGTGTGCTATAATGCCTGCAGAGAAGCGACTAAGAGATACGGAGGAGGCTGTCCCATTCCCAGCCCCCAAACAATCCAGGATTAAAGACTTTTTTACTTCAAGTGAAAGCAAAAGTAGGAGTAAGAACCACATGCCTATCTATGCCGTGGAGACAGCAAATCACTTTTTACCTCTTGAGATTGATAGCGAGGAAGATGCGAGTACTTTGGTGGAAGATACTACTTCTATGGAGTCAAGGGTGGGGCATTTTGACTCAGCCCCTGAGGCAGCTGGAACACCTACGGAGGGTAGCCTGTTAACTATAATTGCAAGGACTGTGGAATGTATCTTTAGAAACATTCAAAATATTAACACTCAAATGAAACAGCTAACTGCAGAGCTCTCGAAACTGTCTGCTAGCAATCAGCAGTTACAACTAATGTCTCAGGCACAGCCAGCAGCCCAGAACACTAACTTGGGAAGAAGGGAGCAGACTTATGCTGTTAAGGGGATAAGGGAGCATAAGCTGAAACAGGGAAGTGCTTTATGGAATCACCCCCTCCAGCTAATATTTCAGCCAAGAAAGATTTGCCTAACAATATGCGGGCGAAGGGGACAAACTCCTAACTGGCAAGGAGGCCAGCGCCCCAAACGTCATTTGGCTGACCTTCTTAGAATAAATTACCCAGAAGTAGACCTGGTGAAGGCTGAATCTCTCAATCCCCTAAATCAGTCTCAAAAAGTACTACTCTCCTTTGCTTCTACTAGAATACCCTCCATGATTTATGAGAAAAAGTCACAGCTCATAACCAAAGGAGTCTTCCCAACACGGGTGTTCCAAAATGCTATTATATTACCCTTGTGCTATAAGAAATCCTTGGGTGCTGATATGAACTTACCCACAGAGAAGGGGTTACTAACAGAAACAGAGAGTCATCCAGTATCCCAAACGAACTTAATTCCTTGGGATGACTTGGGTGAACCCATGGAGAGGACACAACCCCCTGAAGAACTTCATCATGCACAAGCTGGCCAAGGAACAAACCCAACCCCCAAGAGTCAACTGACACATAAGTTTCTGGCAAATCCTATTGAGGATGATCTTTTCAACTCCTTTGGGAATCTCCCTAGCAAGGAGCAACAATCAATTATCGATAGATTGGACTTCATGTGCCATAAACTGAGCGAGATCAAGGATTCGGAGATACAGCCAGCTGGCAGGTCCAAAGCTTCCCCAGTTAACTTGGAAAAACAGTGCCAAAATAAAAACAGGCCAGCTGACCCTTCAGAGCTGCAGCAGGAGGATTATGAAATAGACTCCTCACCATTGTTCTCTGTATACTCCAACAAACATCTCCTGCCTATGGCGGATTCAAAGTCGCTAGCAGAGGAACTAGCTGATGTAGCGGAACAATCAAAAGCTGCACATCCAGAATTAAGTAAACAAATAAAGACTAAAACCTCTCCTGAAATGAGTGCCCGCAAGAGGACAAATGGGTGTGTTGTGGAGGAGCAGTTTGTGGAAGAAATCGAGGTGGACCCCTCGAGCCTAGAAGACAGTACGTCAGGTCACATTACCCCAGAGGGACCTCAGGAGTCTGGACACAATTGACTAGCTAACCCCACAACACTCAAGGTCCTGTCCTGGAATGTAAATGGATGGAAGAGCAAGAGCAGTGACCCCCATATTTTAAAAGTGTTAAGCTACTTCCATATTGTATCCCTACAAGAAACATGGGCCCAAGACCAAATTAACCTGTTGAATTACTGGTCCTTTTCGGCCCCAGCGATAAAATGCAAGGGTAAAGGCAGACCAAAAGCTGGTCTTACCTGTCTTGTTTCTAGGGATCTGGAAGTGTCTAAGAGTGAAGTAATCATAGCTTCTCCTGTACTGTTAGCGGTTTGTATATGGTCTAGTTATTTTGTGGATCCCCTCCTGATTCTCACAGCATATGTTCCACCTGCAGAGGATAATTCTAAAGTCCAATTAATATGGGATGACTTTGCTAATCAGGTAGGCCAATCCCTTATTAAATACCCCAATGCGTTGGTCTTATTATTAGGAGACTTTAATGCGCGAATAGGTGGTAATGATGAGGTTCTGATCCCAGGGGTGCTAGGATCATCTGATTTAACACTGCCCTTGCCCTGGTTTTCCAGAAGCTCTAGAGATCACAAAACTAACCCAGCTGGCAGACATTTGATGGCATTAGCAGTCACGTCGAACCTTGTTTTCCTGAATGGTACTATCAACCCAAAGTGCTCGGGTTGCTACACGTGCTTTACTTCTAATGGACTCAGCACTGTAGACCATTTGCTGGTGTCCCCAAGTATATACTCTCAAGTCACTAACGTGGAAGTAGGAGAATATTTAGGAGGAGATCATCTCCCTCTGACTTTTGGAGCCACTTTTCAGCTGCGGGCTATTCCCACTCACAACACCTTGGGATTTCAAGAGCGAACTTTAGCCAAGAAACCTATTAAATGGTCTCAAGAGATTGAGTCCCAAATACACGAGATCCTTAATTGGGGAAACATCGAGGCAGATATGACCCAATATTGCCTTGTAGGCGATATTGTAACAGGGCTGGAACATTATGGAACATTAATGAGGAATCTATCATCTCTTTGTTCTGTGGAAAGGGGAGTCAAGGGAAAAGAGGAGTTTTCACCCATACTAAAGAGCAACAGCTGGTATGATGAGGAGTGTAGGGAATTGAAAAGAGCAATTAGACTACAGTACAGAACAACTAAAAAGACAGGTCTTCAGAAGGACCTAGAAAAGATTAGATCACTTAAACAAGAGTATAAGAAGACTATTAAACTTAATAAAGAGCTAACTTCTCAAAAAGACTGGTCAGCCCTACATCTAGCGATAGCAAATAATGACCATAAGCTCTTTTGGAACCTAATTAAAAACTTTTCTCTTCCTTCACACCACCAGACAGATATAACCACATCTCAGTGGATAGCCCATTATAGTGCCCTCCTTCAAAGTCCAATGGTACTTACATCATCCAATAATACAGAACCCCGACTTTTAGCTGAGAATATGGGAAGTTGGCCAGAGGTTTCCCCTATCCAAATTACTAACATAATAAAACATCTGAAAAGGGGAAAAGCTCCTGGGCCAGACTTCATTCCTCCGGAATTATTTTTGATGAACCCTACTTGGTGGGGCTCCTGTTTAGCTCCCATCTTTTCACTAATAAATAGTTCTGGTGTTATACCAACTGAGTGGAAGCGTTCAATTATAGTTCCAATCTACAAGAAAGGCAATAGGGCTGACCCTCACAATTACCGACCCATAAGCTTACTCTCTATTCCAGGGAAAATATATGCAGCATAGCTCCTTGAGAGATTAACGGATTGGATTGATCAGGAGGCGATTCTCCTCCCAGAACAGACAGGTTTCCGCAAAGGGGTTTCAACCATGGATCACGCCCTTGTTTTACATCATTTAGCGAGCAAGTATTTGGCTTCCCCAGGCGGGAAACTGTATGCGGCCTTCATGGATTTGAAGACCGCTTTCGATTCCATCAGTCGTGGCAGACTATGGTGCAAACTGACAGAAACTACAATAGACAGAAGGTTACTATCTTTAATTATGAACTTATACACTGATACCTCCGCCCAAATTAGATACAATTGGCAAGGCCAACTTACTGCAAGTTTTCAAACTAACAAGGGAGTGAAACAAGGCTGCTTGCTCGCCCCAGCTTTGTTCAATCTATTTATCAATGATATGATCCCATTTGTGAAATCCCAGGCCAAACACCCCCTTTTATGGCAAATATACCAATTCCAATCCTTCTGTACGCAGATGATGCCGTTCTTCTCTCCAAAACAGAACTGGGCTTAAAATCAGTAATAAACGCATTTATTACATACTGCATAAAAGAGGACCTTAAAGTTAATTATTCCAAGTCAAAGGTCCTTAGATTTTCCAGAACATTCCACAATGGACCTAAGATAAGCGTATTGGGCGGGGCCTTGGAGAGAGTCCCCTCCTTTAGCTACCTGGGCATCACTTTTAATTACAATCTATCATGGAAACCGCATGTCCAGGCAGCTCTTAAAGCTGCAAATATCACAGCTAAGGCGATAAAAAAATTCTGTTACTCCAAAGGTGCAAACCACATACCAGCTGCCATTAAGATTTTCAATGCCAAGGCTATCCCGCAGATTCTTTATGGGTGTGCAGTGTGGATTGAAGGAGTATCTGAAACCCTTGATTCTCCCTTACACACCTTTTTGAGGGAAATTGCGGCAGTTCCTAGATGCGTAGCGGGAACTGCACTCAGGGTTGAATTTGCTCAACCATCAATTGAACAGAGAGCCTGGCTCGCAGCTTTTAAGCTGTTCATGAAGAAGGATGTTCAGGGGGCAGCACAAATAAAGCGGGTTTCTCACATTTAATCCCCCATGACACCTACAAGAGCAGCCGATCCAAGTTAATCAAACAGAAACTAAAAACCTTGGGGATTGATATATCAACCCCACTACCTAATGAGCTGTTCAGAGAAATTAAATTGAAATTAAAGGAACTTGATTTCAGTAGCACCCTTCAAAGAGCCCAGCATACTTGCTCGGGTTTATCGTTGGGTCTTGCCCCCCCTGAGACGATTCCAACATATTGCTATACTCTTAAGATCTCAAGACAACGTCGTGCTTTCACCCTGGCGAGACTTAACTCTTTCCCCTCTAAGGTGCTTTTTGGCCGTTTTTCGGGACTTCCGTTTTCGGAACGACTGTGTGATTGCGGACAAGAGATGATAGAAACTATGGACCACATAATGCTTCTCTGTCCCAAGTGGAATAAGGAAAGAGAGAGATATATTACTCCTATTCTGAGAAAAGAAAAACTCCCTTCCCTCCCTTGGGTAGTCTCAGTGCTACTCTCTGATAATACTATTGACAAGCAAATCACGGCTAAAGTGGCCTCCTTTTTAGCTGCAGTGATCAGGAATGTAAATTTGTCCGAATCTAATTAGTTCACCCCTGATAGCTGTTGACCACGTACAAACTGATAATTTTAAGTGTTTCCTTTTTTCCTTTTTCCTTTGGGGGGGGCGCGGGGGGCATGACTCTGGTCCTTTATCCTTGTAAAATGATTGACTTGCTAATATCTGCCTGAATCTAGTGCTGGTTACTTGTTTATACTGCACTGTTGCTATGGTTTTATGCTAATGCAATAAAGATTATTATTATTATTATATATCTGTAACCTTTGCATGTTCAACTTCAGTCCTAACAATAGCTCGTGTCCAGTATGGTATCTATCAAAGTCTCAATAAAGTGAGCTTTCCTCAAAGTGACTGGTGTTGAGAACTGATTTAACCAGGATGCTGATGGATGAGGGCTCACAGGAGCAGGACTGAGGCAGTAGCATGTGCATGGCGCAATACAGGCTGCTGAGCAGCGGAGAAAGGTGTGACTGTGTGGAAGCAACTTGTCTTTTAATGACTGACATTGCTGGCTCTGCTCTGGATTGTCCTCTTTTGTTTCTGACCTTGGCCTGTTTCTTTGTATTTTGCAAGCCTGCTGTTTTCATCCATTTTTGGTTTGGCTTTTCATTTGCCAGGACTGAACCTGTAAGTCTATTATTTTCACATAATTTTATGTTTCCTTGTAGTAGGTTTTTCATGTGAAATTTACATGTTTTAGCATCATGTTTGCATCAAATTATATATCAATACTGTTGCAATAATATATCTTATAAAAGGTGTAAAAATTGAGCTGGGAACCCCAGCAAAAGACTCAAAGCACCAAAATCATGACAGAGTATCTTGGTTCCCCCCACTGCATGCTAATGGTCCTGAAGACTCAGGCGTGGTGTAGTGGTTAGAGCGTCAGACTTGGATCTGGGAGACCCTGGTTTGAATCTGCCACGGAGGCTTGCTGGGTAACCTTGGGACCTGAGAGCAAACACTACCGCATAGCAGTTAACAAAGAAATCAAACAGCAAAAGTCTCCTCCTATCAGTCCTTTTTTATGGCAGCTTGTCTAGGAAAGCAAAGAACTGTGGGTAGTGTGCTGGGATCTAGATTGAAACGAATTGCAAAGTTAGCTTGGGGTCTTGTAGGCATCAATAAATGTTTAATGTTCCTATTCAGGAGGAAGTGGCAGGGTCAGTTGTCCACTTTAGCTCCACATCCATGCATTAGTGATCTTTCCATTGCTGACTTGCATGTATTATGGATACCGGAAGCCATCAAGATCTGAGTGGACTCAGCTGCCAGAGTAATATTTGCAATGAAATGGAAGACAGAAGACTGCAATACAGACATGGAAAGAAAAACCAGCTGAGTATGCAACATTGGCAGAGGCTGAATTCAAACTGGCAGTTTGAAGCGGGAGCCAGTCATGGCAAAAAAGCCCCGGAACAAAGTGTTCTGGGTTTTCCCAGTCACACAGGGCTGACTGATGTGGGAGCATACCAGGAGGAGGCATGCAGGTGCGTTCCGACTGCTGGCCCAGAGGCGCGGCTGTAAATGGCTGTAAACGGCATGCGCTCATGCACTCCTATACTCATAGGCATCCAGCCAATTTGGGGAGGATTCCATTGCACCTGCACCGCATTGGGCGGTAGAGCAGAGCACAGCCAATCATATCGTTGCTGCCTTATGCGCAACGCGGGTTGCTCCCACCTCTTCGGCTGAGTGTTCACACTTCTGGGAAGCGGAATGCAGCGGGATAAAGGCACTCTTCAGGATCTGCTACCACTTTCAACAGGTATCTTTTAATCCCGGGAGCGAAGCGGAACAGCATGAGTTGCCTACGGGTGGGGAACGCCAGGCAGATGTAAAGTATTATGCATTTGTAAAGTATTATGAATTATTATGTACAAGTAAAATAAGCTATATTACCAAATGTATTACCTATTTCCAATATAAAACAAACAATAAAACTTGAATATTACAAAATTACAAAATTTGGGATACCTTCTCTCTTTAAAGAATGGACAAAAACTTTCCTAAGGTTAACGATAATCTATTAACGATAAAGAAAATTATATCTTTAACAATTGAACAGACTTCTATACTAAAATTAAATCATTGTAAAAACCTTATCAGTATCTTCATCACCTTTAATATGATATTCAGGTAATTCCAAATCTTAAAAGAAAGAAAAAAAATAGTTGTTTCCATAGTATGAATAATAAGCTTGTCATTTCTGCTGAAATTCTTCCAGTCATCTTTTGTTTATATAGTTGGTTAATTCTGGCTGAGTTCAGACTGGCAGTTTGCCCGCTATAGCCACATTTCAACCACGTTTCCCAAGCGGAAACTTTACAAATCTGATGAATCTATATTTCTTCCCTATCCTTTTCTTTTCTTCTGTATCCCACCCTTTTAAGAGAAAATAATAAAAATCCATCCATATATATAAAAAGATCTGAGTGGACTCTGCATTATTCATAGCAGGGGTGGGTGTATGCATGCATGTCACACTTGTCTTAAAAGTTCTACAGCCTTTTCACAACATACAGCATTTTTACATGCAGGCATTATTTCCCCCCCAAAAAAAGTAGCCAGGGGATGGATTATCCCAACATGTTTCTTTTAAAAGAAGAGCTGAACAGGATAGAGCTCCAGTAATTTGTTCTGGAAGACATCTGCTGTCTGATTGTGGTACATAATGGTCTGGATGGGTAAACTGGTTCATGGAGGACTCATGAGTGGATGATTCTGCCTTTGGCTTATCAGGAGAGGAGGAGGGCTTTATTAGGTGGCCATTTGCTCATTTATGGAAACATTCTGGGCTACCAATGGATGAGGAAATTGCCTTGCTGGATCAGAGGAAGGTCTGTCTAACCCATTGTTCTGTCTCCAGGAAGCTGTGCTTGGAAATGCTGTCAGCAACAGCTCCAATTAGGAAGGGCACAACTCCTCCCCACTGTATTTCATACCATGTGTGAGGACTCCCCAGGATGCCTAGATCTCAGCCAGCTCACTGGAATGGTCTATGTGCATACCTATAAGTCAAACACTGGTTCCTGTCCATGACTCCAGTAGTGTTTCTTTAATAAATTCTTGGCACCCTGTCGTTCTTCAGTCACACAGTCGAGTCTGACTCTTCATGACCCCATGGACCACATCACACCAGGCCCTTCTGTCTTCTGCCATCCTTTGCTTAAGTTCATGTTCGTTGCATCGGTAACACTGTCTAACCATCTCATCCTTTGCCATCCACTTCTTCTTTGACCTTCAATCTTTCCCAGCATCAGGGTCTTCTCCAGTGAGTGCTCCCTTCTCATTTGGTGGCCAAAATATTTGAGCTTCAACTTCAGGATCTGGCCTTCCAGGGAAAAGTCAGGGTTGATTTCTTTTAGGATTGAATGATTTGATCTCCTTGCAGTTCAAGGGACTCTTAAGAGTCTTCTCCAGCACCATAATCCAAAAGCATCTATTCTTTGATGCTCAGCCTTCCTTATAGTCCAACTCTCGCAGCAGGGAATACCATTGCTTTGACCATACGGACTTTTGTTGGCAGGGTGATGTCTCTACTTTTTATTATTCTGTCTAGGTTTGCCATCGCTTTTCTCCCAAGGGGCAGGTGTCTTTTCATTTCATGGCTGCAGTCACTGTCTGCAGTGATCTTGGATCCCAGGAACGTGAAGTCTGCCACTGCTTCCATGACTTCTCCTTCAATTTGTCAAGGAGTGATGGGGCCGGATGTTCAGTTTCAATCCAACTTTTGCACTCTGTTCTTTCACCCTGAGCAAGAGGCTCTTTAGGTCCTCTTCACTTTCTGCCATTAGAGTGGTATCGTCTGCATATCTGAGGTTGTTGATGTTTTTCCTGACAATCTTAATTCTGGCTTGTGAATCATCCAGGGCCCTGATAGGCTGTAACTAATGACAGCCAGCAACCAACAATACAAGTGAAAAGTGAAACTAAAGCAAAGGATTTTTACCTTAAGGGATCATGTTAAAATATACTATACAATAAGGGAAAATCAATAAATCCACTGCTTCTCATGTTATAACACCCCTCTTCTAAGACTGAATCTACAGTGTCAATCTACCTGGTAGTTTTCTTAGCTTTCCTGATATCGGGGGGCCAGTCATTCCAGTTTGTTGTAATAGATCTTGACCCCATAGCCATGGCTCCCTAGTCACTTCTGACCTGTGACTTTTGGGGCCTACCTTGTGAGGGAATTATTCCCTTCCTCAGATGTCTCTATGACACCCCCAACCCCTCTGTGTTCCTGCTGACCTTGCCCTACTACTGCCACCCCCTTGCTACTGTCACCTGGAGGTGATGTCATCATGTCGGTCACATTGTGCAGGGGATGCTCTAGCATTTGGGCAAAAAAACCTCTATGGTCAGCATAGAGTTTTAGCCCAAATGTTAGAGCATCCCCCGTGTGATGTGTCTGGTGTGATGACATCACCTCCAGGTAATGTCAGGCACGATGGGGCTCCTTGGGGGCACTGCCGCCCCAGCCAGCCAGCTGGCCATCAGCGGATTGGGGCCCCCAAGAGCATGGGAACTGCCACCCCCACCGGAGGGATGGTAACCCTCACTCTGGAGACTGAATACATGAAATTCAGCTAGTTCTGCTTTCTGAACCTTTCCTCAAATGTGCTGGCACACAGTAAGGGCGAGGAGTTGTGTGTCCCTTCACTTCCCATGTTACTCTTCTGTTTCCCTCAGACTGACACACACAATCCTCCTGACTGGCAACTGCTAAGCCGAAGTCTATAATACCTGTCAATCAAAATGTGCTTTACAGAGAGGCATTAACCCCTAATCTCCCAGTTCTCTGAATCTGATGCATTAAGCATCTTGGTTTTGGAAGTCAGCTCATCACAGCATCTTTTGGTCATACAAATGACTATCTGGAGTGGACACACATGACCTCTCTGGAGTAGACACAAAGCATCTTTTGCTCCATATGCGTGAAGCCATGGTATGGAGCCTGGCCTGGGGCAGAGCCAGGACAAAGTCTGGTGGGTTCTGGATTGAGGATCACAGAATCTGGCTATTGAAAGCTAATGCAATCTTAGGATGCATTATGTCCACATCACAGGAGGTGGTAGTTCCACTCTATTCTGCTATGGTCAGGCCTCACCTGGAGTCCTGTGTCCAGTTTTGGGCACCACACTTCAGGAAGGATGTTGACAAGCTTGAGCGTGTCCAGAAGAGGGCAACCAGGATGGTGAGAGGGTTTGAATCCAAGTCTTATGAGGAAAGGCTGAAAAAGTTGGGTATGTTTAGCCTGGGGAAGAGAAGACTTAGAGGGGACATGATTGCAGTCTTCAAGTATTTGAAGGGCTGTCATGTAAAAGATGGAGCAGATCTATTCTCTCTTGCTCTGGATTGCAAGACTAGATCTAATGGGTGGAAATTACAAGGGAGTCGTTACTGGCTAGATATCAGGAGAAACTTCCTAACTGTAAGAGTGGTTGAGCAGTGGAACAGTCTACCTTGGGAGGTGGAGGATGCTCCTTGGGAGGTGGAGGCTGGATGACCAACTTGTGGGTATGTTGTGGGTATGTAGGGCTATCTTTTGGCTGTGCTCCTGCAGAGTGCAGGGGGTTGGACTAGATGACCTGCAAGGTCCCTTCCAACTCTAACATTCTATGATTCTATGACTGTTCAGATCTCATTCTGGATTGCCTGCCCAAAGGCCACTTTACCTTTGGGGAGGCTGCTCTGCACTGCCTTCTCTCTGTGGAGCATGCCCTCACCTGCGGTGTGCTAAGAGAGTGATCTGGGGTGGGGCAGCTAGTTCTGCCTTGGATGGAGAAAGAGGAGACTGTGTCTTGGCTCTCTCCTATTTCCTGACTGCAGAATTCTCAGTCAAAATCACAGGAGAACAGTTTTTGTTGTTTCTGTTTGCTTTATTTTTAAGTGAGCCAGATGAGAAAAAGATGAGAAAACAGGGTCAGGTAGGTTCCCTCTTGGTTTCAGAGCACTTTCAATTAGGGCTGCCAATCTACAGGTAGAGCTTGGAGCTCTCCCAGAATGGCAGCTGATCTCCACATGAGAGACATCAGGTCCCTTGGAGAACGTGGACTGTACAGACTACATGCAGCTGAGGTCCTGCTCTTCCAACAGCCATGCCCTCCCAGGCACCGCCCACCAATCTCCAGGGATTCCCCAACCCTCCTTTCAATTGGATGATGATGACGGTGATGATTTAATTTTATTCCACATAATTTTTACTCTCCTCTGATGCTCAGAAGCGGAGAAAAAGCAAAAGATGTGCCTGGGGGGGGGGACCTCACCCTGGTTATAAAATGCCAGCCTGGCAGCCAGCCCCCACGTCACATTTTTGGCTGTTCTCTTGGCAGTTGGGACTCGTTTCTGTTGTCAAGCTCAGTCCATCCATGTTGGAATGCCTGGTGTGGCTTCTAGTAACCATCCGAACAGCACGTGTCCCCTAAATTCCAGTTTATTCCTGGGGTTATTTCTGGTAAATCTCAGCCGTTAATGGCCTGGAGCCTGCCTTTGGGTGATGGATATTTCTACAAAGCATTCCTCTCACTGCTGGCCACTTTACAGTCTTTTGTGGCTCAATTACTGTCTGGGAGGGATGCAGTTCTGTGAGTTATGTTGTGATGCTTAGTCTGTGTTTCAATTATATGGAAGGAAAATTTTCAGGACAATTAAAGGTTTGTGCAACTTGTGGTCACAGCAGCCCCACAGAAGCCTCCACCAGGGAGAAGCAGTCACAGGGTCATTTGGGGGAGGGGACGGATGGAACCGAAGCCCTACGGAAGGACTGAATGGCACTCTGCAGAGCCTGCATTGTGCTGCCTCTCCGGAGTCCCTGGGCCAGGGCCAGGGAGGTCTCTTGAGGAAGCAGCATTGCCTATCCCTAAGATGACATTTTGAAATGACCCCACCAACACAGGCAGAATGGGGTTAGCAAAGGGGGGCTCTCTGGGGAAGGAAGGCTGGCCAAGAGATGCACCCTTCCTCTTGAAAAACTCTGACTAGATTTTAATCCCCCCCCGATAAATTCTTACAGGGGTTTCACATGAGCATGGCTGCTCACATTCCACATAAGGTGAAATGCAGTGGCAGTTATAACTTTTAAATCTACCTTACAGATTCCCCCAGATGTCAGATGAGGCTGCCTGTTACAGTAAGATTTCAGTTATGCCAGTTCATGATTGGTTCCCACAGGCCTGCCTATATTACAGAGTCATGAACTACTCTATCTCATTTTAATTTATAAAAAAGAAGAGTAGAGGAAGGGAGAATCTGAGAGAGATTTTATGAATGGCACAGAGAGATTTAATGGGGGAAAATCTTTCATAAGCACTACAGCTCAGGGTAGCCCAACGGAGCTAAGTGGCAATATTCTCTCAAACAAAAAAAGAAAGCACTTCCTCACACATCAGTTATAAGATTCATTGCCACAAATTGTGGTGATGGCCACTATAGTCTACTTTTGACTGCCATGTCAAGAGACAAACACCTGGAGACGGATGCCTCTGATATGCTGAGTCTATGGCTGTCCCAGCCCGGAGCCCTTGGCTGGCCACTGTTGGAGGCAAAATGTAGGACTAGGTGGAGTCTAGAGAGAGATGAGCAAGATCAGATTAAGACATGCTGAGGCCCTGAACTGTTGGCAGAGTAATGTGTGAAAAGGATCCAGGGGTCTTAGTAGACCATACACTGAACATGAGTCAGCAATGTGATGCGGTTGCTAAAAAAGATAAATGCCATTTTGGGCTGTATCAACAGAAGCATAGTATCCAGATCATGAGATGTGATGGTATCACTTTACCCTGCTCTGGTTAGACCTCACCTAGAGTAATGTGTTCAGTTTCGGGCACCACAATTTAAGAAGGATATAGACAAGTTGTAACTTGTCCAGAGGAGGGCAGCGAAGATGGTGAGGGGTCTGGAGAGGAAGTCCTAGGGGGAAAGGTTGAAGGAGCTGGATATGTTTAGCCTGGAGAGGAGATGACTGAGAGGTGATATGATAACCATGTTCAAGAACTTGAAGAACCATCTAGAGTATGGTACAGAGTTTTTTTTCTTTTGCCCCAGAAGATTGGACCAGAACCAATGGGTTGAAATTAAATCAAAAGAGTTTTTGGCTAAACATTAGGAAGGACTTCCACAGAGGCTAAATGGCCATCTGACAGCAATGCTGATTCTGTGAACCTAGGCAGCTCGTGAGAGGAAGGGTTACATCAGTGCTTAGTTCTTGTGGCCTTTTCTTACATGCACAGGAAAATGCTGATCATCACTTTGGGATCAGGAAGCAATTTTTCTCCAGGCCATTTTGGAGGTTTTTTGTCATCTTCTAGCTGTGGAAGAGTTGTCACTGGGGGTATGGGGGGAGGTATTTGTGAATTTCCTGTATTGTGCAGGGGGTTAGGCTAGAAGACCCTGGAGGATCCCTTCCAGCTCTATGATTCTAATAACACTGCAAAGGTGCACAACCTGATTAAAGTGCAGATAAAAGAACTAATATCCTTGATATAGGATAAAGAGAAGAGCCAGAGATAGGGTCCTAATATTGGCAAGGTGATTAACACAGTACATGCACACCATGATTAAAGAGTAAATAAAGTTTTATTTAGGAACTAATATACTTGATAGGAAAGAGGAGAGACAGAGATAGGGCCCTAACTACATCTGTCACTGAGAGAGAGGACAGGATTGAGTATGGAAATTCTGAGGAGGAAATTGCCTTAAGAGTAGCAATCTGGAGACAGACAAGGAATGGCACACAGAGATGAGTTGGCACTTATCTTGCTATCCTATCTAATGATCTTCTTGCTGCCCCCTTCAGGGTGTTCTTCTCTTCCTTGTACACCATCACTATAGACCAATATTTGAGTTTAAAGACGCCCCATAACATTATACCAAAATAGCTGATTTAGTCTCTCTTTTTTTGTATTTATTAGTCCACCCTGCTTCTGAAATCTGATAAGATCAGAGTAGTACAGCTTGTGCATAAATCCAACAGATCAAGTCTTAATTAAAGTTCATAAAAGTACATTTACTTCCAGTGGGAGGGTCCAATCACATATTGCTGTCCTATTCTCTTTTCTTGGCATATTACAGAGGCAAAGAATGCTGCTGTCTTCCTTCAAGGTTATTTCACTACTATCGTAAAGCAAAATGGTTCCTTGGTTTGCTCTGAGAAATAAAATCCTCGGTTCAGGCTGCAGAGAGGCCTACAGGAATCTTCCCAGACATAGAGGAGATGGTTCAGAGATAGTTAGTGCAAGCGACCTGGCTAGCTAATTGTTTACAGCTGAAGTACCAGGGAGTATCAGGACCCAGTTAGTATCTGAAACTATGGACACCTGTATGGGAATGGGCATGACCTATCTACGGTATGGTTTTGTTTCCTTCCCTCCGTCTTGTCCATCCTTGGATGTCATGTGCCTATCAACCAAAGAGAGTTACATCACCTCTCGAGTGTCTGATTGGTCCACCAGGCCTAGGGTCAATCAGAGACCTTTTCTATAAATCTAGTTAGTTCTTGCACTGTGGCTAGGAGCTAGGAGGCTGGTGACTACTAGGCACTGAAGTATGTCAGTGGCCTTACAGCTCCCAGTGTGGCATCCCATTTGATTGCTGCCTAGACTGGCTAAGCTGCGATCATTTTGTCTTGCTGAAACTGACTGTGTTGATGAACCTGAATGGTAACTGGAACCTTGATTCTATGTATTAGCTATGCTGGAAAAGCTTCGGTTTAATTGTTTTCTTTCCTTCACCATCTCATCTTGTTTAAAATATTTTTGCACCTTAAATAAATAATTATATTTTTACTCTGTCATGGCTTTTGACTTCATTGACCTCAAAGTCTTTATCCAGAACCTTGCCTTTTGTTGTTGTTCTTGTTCAGTCACACAGTCGAGTCTGACTCTTCGCGACCCCATGGACCAGATTATGCCAGGCCCTCCTGTCTTTCGCTGTCCACTGAAGTTTGCTCAATTTCATGTTCATTGCATTGATGACACTGTCTAACCATCTCATCCTTTGCTGTCCCCTTCTTCTTTGACCTTCAATCTTTCCCAGTATCAGGGTCTTCTCCAGTGAGTGCTCCCTTCTCATTTGGTGGCCAAAGTATTTGAGCTTCAGCTTCAGGATCTGGCCTTCCAGGGAACAGTCAGGGTTGATTTCTTTTAGGATTGACTGATTGGATCTCCTTGCAGTCCAAGGGACTCTCAAGAGTCTTCTCCAGCACCATTGTTCAAAAGAATCTATTCTTTGGCGCTCGGCCTTCCTTATAGTCCAACTCTCACAGCCATACATTACTACGGGGAATACCATTGCTTTGACCATGTGGACTTTTGTTGGCAGGGTGATGTCTCTGCTTTTTATCATGCTGTTTAGGTTTGCCATCGCTTTCCTCCCAAGGAGCAGGCGTCCTTTAATTTCATGGCTGCAGTCACCATCTGCAGTGATCTGGGATCCCAGGAACGTGAAGTCTGTCACTACTTCTACGACTTCCCCTTCTATTTGCTAAGGAGTGATGGGGACGGATGCCATGATCTTAGTTTTTTTTGATGCTGAGCTTGCCTTTTGACCACCTACCAAATACCTGTTTTGGGTTTGTGTTTTGTGTTTGGAAACTCAGTCTGCAGTCCCACTCTGCAGGGCTGACTTTTCTTGCTAATTCCCTGAGAAGCCAGGAGACTTGTCCTGGGCTGCTGGGATAGATTAGAAAGGACATGTGGCACCTACCAAGACTGGGGTGAGAATTAGGCTCTCTCTCTAGCATTTAGTAACTTTGTTTTGCCACACCTTCCTTGTAATCAAAAATCTTTACGTGGGGTTGGGACTGGGACTTTGGACAACTATATTTGGATCTCATCCATTCTCCAGTGAGCTCAGGGCAGTGGGTCGCATGATGTCCTGTTTTATGTTAACCCTGTGAGACGAGTAAGGCAGAGAGAGAGAGAGAGAGAGAGAGAGAGAGAGAGAGAGAGAGAGAGAGAGAGAGAGAGAGAGAGAGAGAGAGAGAGACTGTCTCAGTGAATGAGTGGGGAATCTGAACACAAGCCTCGCAAGGCTGACACTCCAACCATAAGCTTTTATAGTAACAGGATCACTTCTTTAGCTTATCCTGTCAGTGCATCTGTACACAGAGGAAGGCTCTGTTAGTTATCCAGACAACTGTTCCATGAGAAGATCTGCAAACTGGATCCTGAATTCCTGCTAAACCCTGTTAGTTGATTCAGTGCCAGCAAACTTCCTAGTGGAGACTTGTGCTGTTGAGTTTCAGCTCAGCTGAACAGACCTGGTTCTAGAAGCACATCTCCTCCCCTCACCCAAGTGTACTTTGCCCTGCACAGGCACTGTGCTGGCCTTGCTTCCTGGTCCTCTGGTCCTCCTCCTTCACCTGTCAGAGGCCTGTGAGTGAAAGTGAGCTCCAAGGAGCGCTTGAGGGGAAAGAGCCATCGCGGAGTGTTTCTGAAGCAGTTACCTTTCAATCATATTGTTTTGCTGGTAAGCAGGTCACCCCTCATTTTCTATACTATTGCATTTCCAGGACAGCACTGCCTACGGACCTGCCGTTCATGCTTGACTGGAGTGCTGCACTGTTGACTGCAAAGAGGGGGGTTGTAAGTGATGTCTTAATTCAGTGCATGAGCTTCTGAAAATAAATTTTAAAAATAGAGACAAAGGGAAGGGAGCACCTGAAGGGCAAAATCCATTGCTGAACACAACAGTTTATTTATTTATTTATTGGATTTATATCCCGGCCTTCCAACATGGGCTCAGGGCAGTGAACAAGAGGCAAATGCCATACAACAACATTAAAACATAGAGGCAAAAGCCAGGAATAAATACTAAAACCATAAATAATCCATTGAACTAAAACAATTTAAAACAGCGGTCAATGAAACAGAATTCACATTATGAAATCCATACCTCTCAGCACTCTAATAAACACGTTAGACACTGCTCCAGAGTCCTATCAGAACTGTAATCCCATGCCAGGGCTATACGATGACTGTACGATGGTGGTACAGTAGCAGTGTACTCAAAAGCCTGGCAGAAGAGCTCCATCTTGCAGGACCTGTGGAACTACATAAGGTCACGCAGGGCCCTGATCTCTTCTGGGAGCTCATTCCACCAGGTAGGGGCCGCCACTGAAAAAGCCTTGCCCTGGTCACAGCATATTTAACTGTTTTGGGGGCTGGAATGACCAGTGGATGTTGCCCCCCTGATTGTAGTGCCCTTGGGGGAACATATGGGGAAAGGCGGTCCCTCAGATAGGCCGGACCCTGGCCATAGAGGGCTTTAAAGGTAAGTACCACCACTTTGAAGTGGATCCGGTATGCTATTGGCAGCCAGTGCAGCGCCTTCAGGGCTGGATGTGGTCCTGTCTAGTGAGGCCCATCAACAGCCTGGCCGCTGTGTTCTGCACCAGCTGCAGCCTCTGGATCTGTGACAAAGGCAGCCCCATATAGAGAGCATTGCAACTGTCGCGTGGATCACTGTGGCCAGGTCGTCACGATGGAGGTAGGGAACCAACTGCCGCCCCAGCTGAAGATGGTAAAATGCTGATTTGACAGTGGCTGCCACCTGGGCCTCCATCGTTAAGGAGGCATCCAGGAGCACCCCCAAACTCCTAACCCCTGGTGATGGCACCAGCAGCGCCCTGTCGAAGGTTGGGAGTGGGAGCCCCAACCCCGGACCGGTCCGGCTCAGACCCAGGACCTCTGTCTTTGCTGGGTTTAGCTTCAGCCGGCTCAGCCTGAGCCAACCAGCCACAGCCTGCAATGCCCAATGAAGGTCATCGGGACTGGAGTCCGACTGGCCTCCCAGCATCAGATAGAGCTGGGTGTCATCTGCATACTGATGACACCCAAGCCCACAACTCTGGGCAATCTGGGTGAGGGGGCGCATATAGATGTTAAACAACATCGGGGACAGCACCGCCCCCTGAGGCACCCCACACTCAAGGGGATGCCTCTGGGACCACTGATCCCCAATCACCACCCTCTGTCCCCGACCTTGGAGGAAAGAGGCAAACCATTGAAGGGCAAGCCCCTCAATCCCCACATAGGCGAGGCAGCAGGTCAGCAGCTGATGGTCGACTGTATTGTATGCGGCTGACAGATCTAACAACAGTGGTGCTGCCATACTGCCTTGATCCAGATGCCTTCGGAGATCATCAGTCAGGGCGACCAGCACTGTCCCCATCCCATGGCCCGGGAGGAAGCCAGACTGGAAGGGATCCAGGACTGAAGCATCCTCCAGAAAGCCCTGTAACTGTAGCGCCACCGCCCTCTCTATCAATTTGCCCAAACAGGGCAAATTGGACACCGGCTGATAATTAGCCAATTTGGCCGAGTCCAGAGATGGCTTTTTCAAGAGAGGGCAGACCATTGCCTCCTTGAGTGCTCCGGGGAATCAGCCCTCAATGAGAGACTGCAGAGCACCTCGAAACCCCTCAGAACCAAAGACACGCAAGGGGCCTCAACTTCGCTCACTGTCTCAATCGTGGCGGGGAGGTCGTGTCAGAGCATCAAGACTTTATCTGGGAAATAGTTCGCAAAAGCCTCACAGCCAATATCCAATTCCCTCTCATTTCGCCTGCCCTGTGGCAGGTCCGTCAAAGTCCGAATTGTGCTAAATAATTGGGCCGGGTGTGAGCTTGCAGATGCAATCTCAGCAGCAAAGAAATCCTTCTTAGCCACCTCGACTGCCATCTCATAGGCTCTCATAAACATCCTATAAGATGCTCTTGACACTTTGTTGTGAGCATGGCGCCACTGTCTCTCTAGTCGTCTCAGTTCTCGTTTCATCTGGCACAGCTCCTGGGTATACCGGGAGCCTGAAGAGGACGCCTGGGAGCGATCTCGTCGATGGCTGTGGAGAGCTGGACATGCTCATCCAACAAGCCGCCAGGGGACCTTGGATCCTGCAAGGCCCTCTGGAGCCACATAGGGTCCATCTGGGCCCGTGGGTGAGCATAAATCTGCTCGCCACCCACAAAGGGTCGGGGTGGAATGTTCAGACGAGCCCTCAGGGCCAGGTGGTTCGACCATGGCACTGCCTCCACAGTGATCCAGTCCACCTCTACCCCCGCCATGAAGATCAAATCGAGCATGTGACCAGCCTGATGCGTGGGGGGGCAACACATACTGTGAGAGTCCCAGCATCGCCATGGATGACACTAGGTCTGTAGCCCAGCTGGAGGCCACGTCCTCGGCATGGACACTGAAGTCACCCAAGACAATCAGTCTAGGGTGGTCCAACACCCAGCCTGATACGGCCTCCAGCAGAGACGGCAAGCTACTGGCCAGTGCATTAGGTGGATGGTACACCAGCCAGATCGCCAAACTCTCCACAGCCTCCAGCATCACGCCAAAACATTCTATGCCCATGATCTCCATGGACGGGAGCACCCTGAAGGAGTAAGCCTCCCAAATGAAAATAGCCATTCCTTCCCCCTGCCCCCTAGTCTGTGATTGGTGAAGGACCGAGTAACCCGGTGGAGCCAGCTGGGTGAGAGCCACCATCTCCCCTCCCTCCCTCCCTCCCTCCCTCCCTCCCTCAGGTCTTGGTTATGCACGCCAGGTCCACTCGTTGATCCAGGACAAAGTCTTGAAGAGTTGAAGTTTTATTGTTGATGGACCTGGCGTTGCACAACACCAATAACAGAGGGGGGGGTCAATCCTGGCCCTGCTGCTGGCCACCCTTGGGATGGACTGAAGGCTGGAAGTTCCTCCAGCAGCTTGCTCAAAACAGTTTTCAAAGAAAGACTGGAGGGAGAAGCAAGACAATATGTGTTATGTCCTGAAGCTAGAATCTATCCTATCTTTCTCTATGTTAAGCTTCAGACATAAGAAGGGATTGTAAGCTGTAACATTCCCATTGGTCGGTTTCTGTGAAACTTTGTAAATAGCCAATCGTAACTGTACATAGCATTTCGGAGGGGACAGACCTCATTGGTCTTTATCCTTGTTTTCTTATTGGTTGTTAACTTATTTATGGGTGTGGCTTTGACAGTCTGGATCATTTAAAAAGGGAGCTGTGCTCCACTATTCTCTGTGTGTGTTGTTGAGTCAAGTTTACTGTTACAATAAAGCTGAAATCACTTTTGCTGAAATCCAATGGTGTTGAGTTGCATACTTAACAATATGAGAAAAATGGAGAAAGGGATCTCTGAGTTCTATCAGTGTGTGAACCTAGGCAAGAATAAGGGTGGCTCTACAGAGGTAAGAGAATCCTCTGCATGCATGATTAAAGGCCACCACATGTCAAAATCTCCCTTCTTGTGGAAAGCTATCTGCTCAGGGCTTGTTGCTCAACCTTTTCCCAGAATTCAGGCATGCTCAGTGGTTGGAGGGTATATGTTTTAGCTCTACTCTCAATGGTACCATCAAAAGGAGTGATTAAAAGCAAGAGTGTAAGCACAGTAGGGAGTAGAAGCAGCAATGCCTGCTATTCGCTTCTGCCAGGATGCCTGGAAAAGAATGGCTCATCCTGTGCTGGCTTCATGTGGCTCCTGCTGGGGCTGGGTTGGGCATAGCCCCTGCCACCTTCTGGGGCAGTATGCCTGCCTTGGGCAGTGCAGTAAAGAGGGCAGGTTGGTCCTCTCTGCACCTACCACTATCTCCTCTGGGATTGCTGAATGGAGCCAAGGAGGACCTGCACACTTGTCAGAGTCCCACAGCAAATAGTTCTTCACACTTTCTTTCCAAAGAGTAAAGCTTTATTGGAGATAGAGAAGGTAGGTCATCTGTTATACACATTCAGTGTCAGAACTGATCTTAAGGTGGAAGAGGTGAAAGATATACAGAGTTCAAAAAGGGGCCTCCTGATGGATCCAGGCCAATCGGCAAAGAAAGGCAAGCACGCTGAAAATAACAGCTGTACATACCAAGTCAGAGACAATGGGAAAACACCAAAGTCACTAGAGCAGACTACATGATAAGGCACTGTGAGAGAAGTGAAAGCTAACATTCCAGCATATTAAGATGGTCAGTAACAGCCTCATCTTTCCCCAACACCTGCGATGGCAGGATAGCTGACAACACTGCTAGGAGTGCCACAGAGGAAGAAAGTCAGAATACCAAAGTAAGTAATAAATGATCCATAGTCACATTTAGTCTAGGGCATCAAAAAACCTTGGGCCCACCAAGGTTTTGTTCTGTCTGTATTTCACAAAATGAAGTATGTGACGGGTCTACCATCACAAACTTCCACGAACTTTTAAGGCAGTTCCTGGGGTTTGTGCCAGTTTGTGTTCAGAATGGAAAGCAGGGATTTAAAGGGACTCTGAGTTCCTTTAAACCACTGCCCAGACACTCACCAACATCATGATCCCATGGGAGGAGAACCTAATGTTAGTTATCATCAGGGGTCTTTTCATAGATAAAGAGCTACAGGAGCTCATTAGGATATGGTATGTTAATGAGCTACTAGGCTATTAGCGTATGCTACACCCCTGACATCACTAGAAGTGATGTCAGAAGGGGAAGCAAAAGGGGGGGGAGGCATCTTCAAAAGCCTCTCCTTCCCTTCCCCAGCTGGCCTGGGGGGGAGCAAAGAGAGAAGGGGTTTAAAGTTACCCCCCTTGTCACTAGCGTTGGGCCACAGAAGGAGGAAAGACGGAAGGAAAGAGAGAGAGTAGAGAGGAGGAAAGAAGGAAGGAAAAAGGGAAAGAAAGAGAAGGAAAGAAGAAGGGAAAGAAAGAGAGAGAAGGGAAGAAGAAGGGAAACGGAAAGGGGGGGAAAGAGAAGAGAAGAAGGTGGGAAAGAAAGAGAGAGAGAAGGGAAGAAGAAGGGAAAGAGGAAAAGGAGAGAAGGAAAGGAGGGAATGAAAGAAAGAGAGAAGGAAAGGAGGAAAAGAGAGGAAGGAAGGAAGGAAGAGAAGGGAAAAAGAGAAAGAAAGGAAGAGAAGAGAGGAAGGAAGGAAGGAAGAGAAGGGAAAGAGAGAAAGAAAAGGAGGAAAAGAAAAGGAGAAAAAGATGGCAAAGAGATGGAGGGAGGGAGGCTCTCCCACCAACCCCCATCAAGCCCCCACCACCCCCACCCCCACAGATACCTTACTGCTTTGGCGGGGGCCGGGGAAGCTGGCATCCCCCAAGCCGCAGCGCTCCTGCGTGGGCCCAGGGGACGCAGCGGCAGGGTTCTCCAGCCTCCCCCGAGCCACAGTGCTCCTGCACGGGCCTGGGGAGCATGGCGACAGGGCTCTCCTGGTGTCCCCTGAGCTGCAGAACTCCTGTGCAGGCCCAGGGGATGTGGCGGCAGGCTCTCCGACCTCCCCTGAGCCACAGCGCTCCTGTGCAGGCCCAGGAATGCAACAGTGGGGCTCTCCTGTCATCCCCAAGGTGCTCCTGCATGGACCTGGAGGATGCAGTGGGGGGGCTCTTCGTGCATCCCCCGAGCTGCAGCACTCCTATGCAGGCCTGGGAGACAAGGTGGTGGGGCTCTCCCAGTGTCCCCTGAGCCACAGTGCTCCTGTGTGGGCCTGGGGGACATGGCGGCGGGGCTCTCTGGCCTTCCCCGAGCTGCAGCGCTCCTGCGCGGGCCCGGGGGAACCCAGTGGTCGGGCTCTCTGGCCTCCCCCAAACCACAGTGCTTTTGGCCCAGGGAGCTAGGGGTGGGGCTTACCACCGCTGCCATTAGTGTGGGCTCCTGGGCTGCCAGAGCAGTGCTCTGGTGCGCTCCAGCCCCAAAAGACCCCTGGTTATCATGTAACTTAAAAATATCTGCCAAAAATTTTGCCACACACAGAGTACTTTGTTTATCCTTGTCACTGAGTAGCCAGGATGGTTTCGCTTCTAAAGAAAGAGAGTTCTGATTAAATAATGGGGAGATCAATTCAGCTCTTAGTTCTGAGAATTTAGGACAATTGAAGACAAATTGGGCTACAGAATCAATTTTGTTGCTGTCACAATTGCAGAGTCTATCCAAATATTGAATTCTATTGAATCTTCCTAATGTTACTGCTGAAGGTAGGGCATTCAGACGCACTAGCATAAAAGCCCTTCTATATTTTGGAATAGTTAACTCAGATAATTTGGCATTTTTATTGGATGGGGAATGCCAGCTGAGAAGGATGAACACACTCTGTTGGCTCTGATCAGTGTGCTGTCATAATCAAAGTCCCTAAGACGTCTTCTGATGAACTGGGTCAAATCTTGACTGCTCATTGTTTCCATAGCATCCAGGGTAATACTGGGTAACCCAGTAGTCTGTCCTAGTCACTTATATGGCAGTTTAGCTTAACTAGTCCAAGGAAGCTTGATTTTGGGTTTGATTTTAATATCCTAAATTTCAGATTAAATGCTCTTCCCCAAGCCTTTGCTTCAAAGGACATCTCCCCAGCTTCGGCTCCCAGATTTTTAAAGTCAGGGGGCATTTAAATTTCTTAGAGGGCACTGGCTAATCAAATTAAAGGAATACCCGGCTCCTCCCCTGCACCTGCTGCCGCTCGGGGACCCTGGGCTGGATGGGAAGTCAGGTGACCTTCCCAGTAAGTTAGGGGGCCTAGCCCCGAGATGCCCCACTGTACCTACAGGCCTGTTTTGGAGACCATTTTTAAAAGCTAAGGGGGGGAGACGCTGCTGGCTTCTGGCTTCATATCTGCAGTTTGTAACAGAGGAAGACTTGGAAGTACTGACTGGGCAAACTATTTGGCTTTCTGTATTTTATAACAGAATTGGATGTTGCAGATACAAAGTAAAAATTTGACTGGAGAAAGAAGAATAACTTGTTGGATTATAAGACTGGTTTTGGTTTGATTTTTATTTTTGCCTCCTGAACTGTACTACTGATCTTTTTTTTTTTAGATTTTTATTTTACATTTTATATCTGGAGGGAACTATAAGGGTTTTTTTTGGGGGGGGGGGTTTCTTTCTTTTTTGTTTATTTTCTTACCTTGTGGATGTAAATATGTAATTATCAACTGAATAACTGCAAGATTTACCCCAGTGGATTACAAATGCTGTATACCTTATTTTTACCTGTAATTTGAACTTTTTCTCTTTTATTCTCTTTACTGGAGGTTGCTGGTCTTAATTTAAAAAGAAAACAAGACCTTCTTGTTCTGTGAATTGCAGTAGTAGTTTATGAGATAAAAGGGAACTGCATTTTTGTTGATACTACAAGGACAGACTGTTTGGGAACACCAAGATTATTGTAACCACTATTGAATTAAATTGTTATAGCATGGGTAAACAGTAGAACTGTATAGATACTGTGAATAAGAGAACATAAGAACTTAAGATAATGTTGAAACAGGCCAATGGCCCATCTAGTCCAACACTCTGTCACACAGTGGCCAAAAATACCAGGTGCCATCAGGAGGTCCAGCAGTGGGGCCAGGACACTAGAAGCCCTCCCACTGCTGCCCCCCCCAAGTACCAAGAATACAGAGCATCACTTGCACCAGACTGAGAGTCCCTATCTATACCTTGTGGCTAATAGCCACTGACGGACTTCTGCTCCATATGTTTATCTAATTCCCTCTTGAAACTGTCCATGCTTGTAGCTGCCACCACCTCCTGTGGCAGTGAATTCCATGTGTTAATCACTCTTTGGATGAAGAAGTACTTTCTTTTATCTGTTCTAACCCGACTACTCAGCAATTTCATGGAGTGCCCACGAGTTCTTATATTGTGAGAAAGGGAGAAAAGTACTTCTTTCTCAACCTGCTCTATCCCATTCATCTATACATCTAATTCCCAAGTTGCCCCCTCTGTGCGGATATCTAAATCCGCACATCGGGGGCACCTGGGGGGAAGGGAGATTTTCCTGCACACGTGGGGCAGTCCCCATGTGTGCAGAAAAATCTAAAAAGTTTTTTAAAATGTAAGGGGAATATCTAAATCCCCAAAAAAGTAAGAGCGTTCCCTGCGCATGCGCAGGGAACGCTCTACAAGCTGGCCATTGCCGCCGCGCCGTCAAGGGATGGGAGGGCGGGAGAAGGCTTGGTGGGCCAGCTGGCCTCGCCTCTGCTGCTGGGGAGGGAGGAAGGGGAGGCTTGGCGGGCAGCGGCCTCACCGCTGGGGAGGGAGGGTGAAGCTTGGCGGGCCAGCCAGCCGGCCTCCCCCGCTGCCGCCACCGCCCTGCTGCTTGGGAGGGAGGGGGAGGCTTGGCGGGCCAGCCGGCCAGCCTCCCCCCCCTCGCTGCTGTCGCTGCTGCCGCTCTGCTGCTTGAAAGGGAGGGTGAGGCTTGGCGGGCCAGCTGGCCGGCCGGCCTCCCCCCCGCCGCCCCCGCCGCCGCTGCCCTGTTGCTTGGGGGGAGGGGAGGCTTGAGGGGCCGGCCAGCCTCGCCGCCCCTCCGCTGCTGCTGGGGAGGGGGAATCTCGGCGGGCCGGCTGGCCTCGCCGCTGCTGCCTCTGCCGCTGCTGGGGGGAGGGAGGGGGAAGCTTGGCGGCCAGAATACTCCCTCCCCCCCGCGAGTATCGCGGGTCCCGCCTCTTGTAATTCTATAAACCTCAATCATGTCACCCCTCAGCCGTCATTTCTCCAAGCTAAAGAGCCTCAAGCATTTTAACCTTTCTTCATAGGGAAAGTGTTCCAATCCTTTTATCACTCTAGTTGCCCTTCTCCGCACTTTTTCCAATGCTAAAATATCCTTTTTGAGGTGTGGCAACCAGAACTGTATACAGCATTCCAAATGAGGTCACACCAAAGATTTATACAGGGATATTACGATCCAAGATCTCTCTTTTGGTCAATCTCTGCCAGTTCAGACCCCATCAATGTGTATTTATATTTAGGATTTTTGGCTCCAATGTGCATCACTTTGCACTTGGCCACATTGAACCCCATTTGCCATGTTGACGCCCACTCACCTATCCTCGATAGATCCCTTTGGAGTGCCTCACAATCCTCCCTGGTTTTCACCACCCTGAACAACTTCGTATCATCTGCAGATTTAGCCATTTCACTGCTTACTCCCAATTCCAAATCGTTAATAAGCAAGTTAAAAAGCATCGGACCAAGTACTGATCCCTGTGGTACCCCACTACTTACCACCCTCCACTGAGAAAGTTTCCCATTTATACTCACTCTCTGTTTCCTATTTATAAGCCAGTTTTTGATCCATAAGAGGACTTGTCGTATCCCATGATTATTAAGCTTACTTAGGAGCTTTTGATGAGGCACTTTATCAAAAGCTTTCTGGAAGTCAAGGTAAACAAAATCTATTGGGTCCCCCTTGTCTACATGTTTGTTCACTCCCTCAAAAAACACTAACAGGTTAGTGAGACAAGATCTTCCTTTACAGAACCCATGCTGAGTCTGCCTCAATAGTTTTTGTTCATCAATGTGCCTACTAATTCTTTCCTTAATAACAGTTTCCACCAACTTACTTGGTATCGACATCAGACTGACTGGCCTGTAATTTCCCGGATCTCTACCTGGAGCCCTTTTTAAAGATTCCAGTCCTCAGGAATAGAGGCAGATTTTAAAGAAAGATTACATATTAATGTAAGGAGATCCACAAGTTCACATTTGAGTTCTTTAGAACTCTCAGATGAATGCCATCCAGGCCTGGTGATTTTTTAGTTTTTAAATTGTCCATCAGTCGGAGGACTTCCTCCCTTGTCACCTCAGTCTGATTCCAGTCTTTCAAACCCCCTCCCAAAATCGGTGCTTCTGGAGTGGGCAAGCACTTCTCCTCTTCCACAGTGAAGACAGAGTCAAACAATGCATTCAGCTTCTCAGCCATTTCCCTGTCATCCTTCACTACTCCTTTTACCTCTTGGTCATCCAAGGGCCCCAATGCCTCCCTGGCTGGTTTTTGACTTCTAATGTATTTGAAGAAAGTTTTATTGTTGGCCTTTATGCTGTTTGCTATATGCTCCTCATATTCCCATTTTGCTTGCCTGATCACAGACTTGCATTTTATTTGCCACAGCCTGTTTTCCTTTTTATCAGCCTCACTAAGACTAGCTTTCCACCGCTGAAAGGAATCCTTCTTACCTTTTACAGCTTCCATCACTTTATTTGTTAACCATGCAGGCTTTTTTCTATACCTATTTGTGCCTTTCCTAACCTGCGGTATATATTTTTCCTGAGCTTCCAGGATTGTCTTTTTAAATAGTCTCCAAGCTTCTCCAATGGTTTTGACCTTTTTCACTTTTCCTTTTAATTTCTTCCTCACATGTCCCCTCATACCAAAGAAGTTACCCCTTTTAAAGTTAAAGTTGCATCAATCTTTTTGGGTAACTCCCTATTTATACAAATGTTAAACTCAGTAACATTATGGTCACTGTTCCCAAGCGGTGCAATCACTTTTACATCTCTCACCAGGTCTTGGGCATTACTTAGGACCAAATCCAGGATCACCTCTCCCCTGGTAGGATCTGTGACCATCTGTTCCATAGCACAGTCATTGAGAGTGTCTAAAAACTCAGTCTCTTTTTCCTGACTAGAACTCATTGACCCAATCAATGTTAAATTTAAAGTCACCTATTATGACACAGTTATTTCATCTAGCTGCTATCTTTAATTTATTCTTCATTTTATAATCCTCCTCTACCTTTTGATCTGGTGGGCAGTAACAAACTTCCACTGTTAAGCCTCCTTTTGGACCTACTATTTCAACCCATAGCACTTCCAGAAGTGAATCCAATTCTCTTACCCTCTCAATCTTACTGGACTGTATACCCCCTCTGACATACAGAGCCACCCCACCTCCAACCCTTCCCCTCCATCCTTCTGATATAATTTATAACCAGGAATCACCATATCCCACTGATTTTCCTCATCCCACCAAGTTTTTGAAATACCCACAATGTCCATTCCTCCCACACACCATCTCCCCAATTTTACCTTGGAGGCTTCTAGCATTTGTGTATAAACACCTATAGTTTCCCATGCTTGTTAAGCCCACAACCTTCCTTTTGCTGCCTCAAGACCTTGCCAGGCAGTCCCTATCATTAGCCAAAGTCTCAGTGGACAATTGTCATCCATTTCCATGTAGAAAAGTAACAGCTACCCCTTCATCTCTTTGAGATGAGCCATCCCAAACCAGAGACTTTTCATCTTCTGCTGGATTTCCCCCAATATTCAGTTTAAAAACTGCTCTGCCACCTTTTTGATTTTGAGCGCCAGCAGCCTGGTTCCTTCTCAGGACAAGTGGACAAGTGGAGACCGTCTCTTTTGTACAGCTCCCTCTTATCCCAAAAAGTATCCCAGTGCCTAACAAACTTGAACCCTTCTCCCCTACACCATTGCAGTATCGACTCCTGATCTATGCCTGTCTCTCCGGCCCTGCACGTGGAACAGGTAGCACTTCTGAGAAGGCTACCTTGGAGGTCCTGGCCTTGAGTTTCCTGCCCAGCAGCCTAAATTTCTCCTCCAGGACCTCATGACTGCATTTCCCCACATCGTTGGTGCCGACGTGCACCACGACCACTGGCTCCTCCCCAGCACTATCTACCAGCCTACCTAAAACACGCATAATGTCGGGAACTTCTGGTCTATAGTAATAATAATAATAATAATAATCTTTATTGCATTAGCATAAAGCCATAGCAACAGTGCAGTATAAACAAGTAACCAGCACTAGATTCAGGCAGGTATTAATAAGTCAATCATTTTACAAAGATAAAGGATCAAAGTCATGCCCCCCGGCGCCCCCCCCAAGGGAAAGAAAAAGAAAAGGAAAAAAACCCTTAAAATTATCAATTTGTACATGGTCATCAGCTATCAGGCTGGTCTATAGTATGGCAATGGCAGTCACTCTCCCCAAGGCTCGGGGGAGTGATTTGCACACCAATGGTTTGGAGGGGAGCTACTGATGTGGCCCCCACACAGAACCTTTGGGTGGGGTTCTAAGCCATCGGGTTTTGAAGGGATAGCCTCTTCAATGGCTGAATGCCAGTGAATTGAGGCTCCCCTTTGCCCTGACAGTCCTACTGCTGTGTGGCCACATGGCACCAGCTAGGTTGGCCAGAACAAGTGGTGGAGATCGAGCAACTGGCGAAGATCTAAGCAAGGTCGAAAGTGACCGGCAGTGATCGTGTGCTGGCTGTAATCGAACTTTAAAACAACCAGAAAATTCCTCACCCCCCCATATAGCAGCAAATGGAAGGTGGAGGGATCCCCCCTCCCGCAAGCGAGAAAAGCAGCAGAATAAGGGGGGGGGGGGAATTGATCGTTTGGCTTGTTTGGTGAGACTTACCAGAGTGGCTTTGAAGCATGTGATTTTCAGAGGTGGTGAAATAGCAGCTGGCTTTTGTAAACAATCAATCAAGATGTCAGGCGGGGGGCGTGGCGTCGACGCGAACGGCAATGGACGCCTGAGTATTTTGCTCCCTGAAACCTTCCACCTATTCCGCATCCAAACCAACCTTTAACCTTCTTCTTGATCCCCAATAACGATTGCCTGTTATGGGGAAAAACTACGGGCCAAAAACTAGAAACGCCACGACTGTAAGTAATGGAGTTTCCTCCTTTTTTCGTCCTCCCGATAAACCTGGGCCCACGGGGAAAACCGATCCTACTTCTCCTAAAATGGCGGAGGGTCGCGACAATCAACAACAAGAAGGCCTAATGGTCTCTAAACAAGAGTTCCACGACTCCCTACATTCACTGGAAAAAAGCATGTCTGTCACACTTACTGAACTTTTGAAACCTTTAACAACACAGCTAAATGATCTTAAACAATCTGTGGAACAAATAGCACAAACCGCTGATCTTGCTATGGATCACAGTTTGGTGCTTCAAGATGACGCATGCTATTTTTATAAAAAAGACGAATGGGCCACAGACAAAATCATTACCCTTGAAAATCAACTGAAAGCGAATAATCTTAAATTCAGAGGGATCCCGGAGGACGCGGAAAAAACAACTGAATTAAAAATCTTTATCGCGTCTTGGTTAGCGGGACTCTTACAACTTGAAGCGGGTGTAGCCCCCATGATTGACTTTGCTTACAGGGCAGGCTCCCAACGTACCCGCCAGAATAATGTTCCTAGGGATGTCATTGTTAAGTTTATGGACTCTCGAACCAAAACCAAAGTGTTAACTATGGCCAGACCAGCAGACTATCTGCGATTTGAGGACTCTAAAATTCAAATCCTACAAGATTTGTCTGCAGAAACGTTGCAACGACGTAAATCCTTGAAGCCAATAACTACAGCTCTTATCAACGCTAAAATTCGATATAAATGGTTTGCTTACTACAAACTTCAAGTCCTACATAATGGCTCCATTCTTCAAGCGTCGGATCAAGAATCGGGAACCAAACTCCTTCAAGACCTAGGGCTCCAGATTCCACCAGATCTCCCTCAGGACGACGTACCCCAGCAGCATGACTCTACAACCACCCGATGGCAGACGGCTCGCTCAAAGCGGGAACGTAAAATCAAATACTTTTGAATCAGAGAAATCGAGTCACTGATCTGAAAATCTATATGACTTTGTTATCATCGGAAAGTTCGTCGGAATGAACACTAAACCGGACTCTTCAGACCTGAATGTTTGGGACACGGAATACTTTGCTAATTCATCTTGGCTATCCGTCGCCACTTGAGGTTCCGTATTACTTGGAGATGCAACTGTTTATGCACTTGCTTTAACTAAAAGCATTTTCTATCTCCCGTTACAGGTTTGGTTCATTCCTATTAGACAAAATAATCAGAATTGCATTATATGTCATTATAGATCCTTAGGTTGGTTTAGGAATTTTTCATATAAGAATGTATCTTAAATAATTTTTAGTTTTGTTTTTCTATTGACCTTGCAAGGGGGAAGGAAGAAAGAGGGAGCAATAGCCTAGCTCTCCTTAGTGCTAATGTTTTTTTTTTATTTGTCTTCTAATGATACTGTCCTTACAGGAAAAGGACCTCAGAGCCCATGAGCCGGCTCTGGCTTGTTTGTGTTTTTTGTTACTAGTTAATGTTTATACTGTTATAAAGAAATTTTTCGTACACCTAATTCTATTACTGATATTTAGCTCTCACCCTATTTACTGGATACCTCTGGAACCTAGTATAGCAGTCCAGGTTTTATTCGTAACACCACTACTGTTTAAAATGTATATTTTCGTATTCAATAAGCATTTGATTTTTGTTTCACCATGACTTCCAATGATCGGTTAAGATTCCTTTCATTTAATTGCAGAGGCTTGAACTCGCCTATAAAGAGACGCAGGGTTATGACAGCTATTTTAAAGCAAAATCCTGCAGTAGTTTTCTTGCAAGAAACCCATCTCAAAGGCAATAACAATTTAGTTTTACCTACTCATAAGCTTTCCCAACAATTCCAGGCTCCAGGAACCTCTAAATCACGTGGAGTAGCAGTTTTGGTCAACAAGAATGTGAGATTTTATTCTGATAAAACTGAAATTGACCCCAATGGCAGATATATTTTTGTGAGTGGCTCTCTTAATGGCTCTCCTATCACTTTTGCTTCCATCTATGCGCCTAATAATGACCAGATCAGCTTTATTAAAACCACCTTTTGCAAGTTAGAAGCTTTCAGCACAAACCCATATGTAATAGGTGGTGATTTCAATTATGTTATCAATTACAATCTTGACAAAACTAATTTGAAGTCACTGAACAAACGTTATAAGGCCATAGGAAATACTTCCTCAGCCCAATCTGAATTGGCACCAATATTAAATCATTTTGGCCTTGTTGATATTTGGCGCTTGAGAAACCCTTTTGTAAAAGATTTCACTTATTTTTCGCCCAGATTCCAGTCTCACTCGAGAATTGATTTTATTCTGGCATCCTCAGCCCTTTCTAATTCCTTTTCTGAAGCCTCAATTGGAGCTAGAATATGGTCTGACCATTCCTGGATTGACTCCATTCTAGAACATGGCGAAAACACAAAAAACTCTTACACTTGGAGACTTGATTCAAAACTTTTATTTTTAAAATTAGTCACTGATTCTATTGAAACTGAAATTAAGGAATATTTGCAATTCAATACATCTTGTGGGGTGTCTCAACACCTCGTGTGGGATGCCCTGAAGGCTGTTGTATGCGGCAAACTTATCGCAATATCCTCAACCTATAGGAAAGAGAAAAACAATCTGATTCAGGAACTGACAACGACAATCAAAGCGTTAGAAGACGAATTTAAACTTCACGGTAGAAAACGCACATACAAGAAATTATTACTGGAAAGGAAAAAACTCGAATCCATAGAAGTCTCCCAAATTCAAAAAAGAATAGCATATATTAAACAAAAGTACTGGTTTAAAACTCCTCACTCACTTAAACTTTTATCTTGGAAATTCAAGAAAAAACAAGCTGTAAACATAATCCATACCATCAGAACCAAGTCTGGCTTATTGAAACACAGCAATAAAGATATTTCTGAAGTCTTCCTTCAATATTATAAATCTCTATATTTCTGACCTGCCACCACAATCTAAAATTGATGATTTCTTATCCCAATTTCCTCTCCCCACAAATATATCGCCCGAACACAAACAATGGCTGGAAGAACCAATTTCACCACAAGAGATACAAGCAGTTATCAAATCTCTTAAACCTAATAAATCCCCAGGGAGAGATGGCTTCACAGCCGAATTTTATAAAAAAATTAGCAATATTTTGGCTGATCCCTTAGCACTCACATGTAACCAGGTCCTGGAAGAAGGAATTATGCCTCCGTCTTGGAACCAAGCTAAAATTATACTCTTACCTAAACCTGACAAAGACCTGACTTTGACAAGTTCTTATAGACCTATCTCTTTATTGAACCAGGACTACAAGATTTGCACAGCAGCAATGACGTTTCGACTCAACCACATCATTGAGCACTACATCAATATTGACCAGTCTGGCTTTATCCCACATAGGGAAATCACTGACAATACACGAAAAGTGTTAAATGTAATCCAATACTGCAGGAAACATAATATTCAACCTTCCTTTATCTTATCAGTCGATTTTGAAAAGGCCTTTGACAGGGTAGAAACTCAATACTTAAACTCTCTATTACAGAACATGAATTTCGGACCAAAATTTTTATCATTAATTAATACAATTTATTGGTCTCCTTCAGCGTGCATTCAAATTAATGGATCTTGTTCTGAAGACTTCACTTTGTCCAGAGGCACCCGTCAAGGTTGCCCCATTTCCCCCTTATTGTTTGCAATCGCTATTGAGCCGCTAGCGCATGCAATCCGTTCCAACCAAGATATTCATGGTTTATTGTTGGATAACCATCAATTTAAATTGAGCCTTTTTGCAGATGATTTAACTCTTTTTTTGTCAAACCCAGAGTGTTCCTTACCTGCATTAATTAAACTATTGGATTTGTTTGGATTAGTGGCAGGTTTACAAATAAATCATTCTAAAACCATTCTTTATCCTATTTTGCTGAATGGCTTACACAGAGACTTCATCAAAAAGAATTATAACTTCAGTTGGGTTAAGGACTATTGGAAATATTTAGGTATTTTCATCCCTCTTCAATTTTCTGATCTTTTAAATTGCAACTATACTACGTTAACCAAATCATTGGAATCACTTCCCAACTCAACATCTTCACCATTGCTGACCTGGATTGAAAAAATACAAACCGTCAAGTCTTTTGTATTTCCTAAATTTCTTTATTTATTCAGAGCTCTTCCAATCTTAATTCCTCAGCATATATTAAAGAAATGGCAGGCGGCCATGCTGAAATACATATGGAACAAATCCCTGCATAGAACCAGCTTTTCGACGCTACGCAGACTCCCGAAAAATGGTGGCTTATCCTTACCTGATCTATCCTTATATTATGAAGCTTCAACACTAACAGGCATTATAAAACAATATAACACGAATTACCAAGCTCAATGGAAGATATTGGAGCTTTCATTTTTGAATTCAAAATCGTTTCAGGAGATTCTCTGGGACAAACCAACTCGCCGTCCTACAACTTTACATGAAAATCTATTCTTACACAACTCTATGAAAGTTTGGGACAAATGGAAAACCATCCTTGTTTCTTCCCCCTCTTTACTTACCTTCTTTGTTGGTCAATCCTGGTTTCCTCCCGGATATGCAAACACATCATATAAAACCTGGAGAAACAACAATATTTTAAGGTTTAAAGATATCTGCAACAACTCTACTATCTTATCTAAATCTGCTCTAGAACTGCGCTATGATTGCAAGATCCAATGGTTCCTTCAAGTTAGTGATCTTTGGAAATCTATTTTTAAAAATACAACACTCCAACCATTTACAGCATTCGAAAAAATCCTTTCACAAGATGTTACCTCCTGTAATGGTATGATTGCTATTTTCTATAAAATATAACTTTTATATTCCTCTAGGGAACCAACATCATACCAGACCGCATGGAATATTGACTGTTCAATACCTTTAGATGATACAGTGTGGCACAAAATCTGGTCGTCCCCCAGTATGACCTCCAAATCTTTAAATATTAGAGCTCAAGCCCTTAAATTGATAACACGATGGTATCTTCTTCTTGCTGGAGGCAGTGTGGCGAAACTGCAACATATTTCCATTGTTGGTGGTCCTGCAATAAAATTAGTTCTTTTTGGTTCTCTATTTTACAAGCTATCAAAACAATTACCAGTGTTGACTTACCTTTTTCACCTCCTCTTGTGTTCCTTGACCTCTGGGAAGACATAGACATAACTAGAGCGAATAAAGAGTTAATTTCTGTGTTACTAATGGCAGCCAAATCTGTTATTGCCAGAAATTGGAAGAGTACCAATTCACTAACATTACACCAATGGTATGTAAACATATGGGAATACTTTACAATGGAGAAAATAGCTTACTCCTTATCTTCCTCTAGCACCTACAAGACACAGTCTCTATTTTATTCTAAATGGTCACCCTTTTTAGAAGCGGTTCATTTTAGCAATACTGTACCTACAGATACTATTCCTAAAAGGTATATGGAGATTATTCTAACCTTATAATGTCTACTCCTAAGCTGTAACATCTCTTTTTAGCAAGTTTTGTTGTTGGTTTCTTGTAATTTAAATGTAATAGTATGTGGTGCACATTCTTATTTTTACTGTTACTATTTTCATTACTGATGTATTACTTACCTGTTTTTATATATTGTCTTACTTAGATGTTTTTGTTTTCACTTGATGTTTTGTATTTGTTGAAGTTCCAAATAAAAAGTTAAAAGCCAAAAAAAAAAAAAAAGATGTCAGGCGCAGGGAGAAAAGGAGTGAAACCGAAACCTATGAGAGGTCAAAGTCCAAGGCTGGAAGACGAGGGGGCAGATATTATGAGACTCTTAGCAGACACGGTCAAGCCTGTCATGGATCAACTCACTGGTATTAACCAGCAGTTAATCATCTTTAATCAGACTCTCGCAGCGCAACAGCTCCAGATGGCTTTAGCAGTTAAACAGATGGAGCAAACGATGGAAGTAGTGAAAGAGATGCACAGCAAAAACAAGACTTTGAAGAAAAGAGTGGACCAATTAATGAATAAACAGAATCATCAAGAAAATAGACTGTTGTTTCTACAAATGGAAAAAACCAATATGGTCCTCAGGTTCCAGGGAGTTCCTGAATTGCCAAAAGATAACCTGAAGAAGCTTCTGAGTGATCTTATCGCATGATCTTATTGTATGATAAAAAAAGAGCTTGGCCAAAAAACCCTGGGAATTAAAAACTATGCAAGAATCTCTTGAAAACTCCGTGATGAGACTTGAGCTTCTGAAAGCTGGTTTTATATTGAGATTTCAAAATATACCAGAACAGACAAGAGAAGATATTAAAGAAAAAAATGGCAAAAATTTTAACAGAATACTTGGAAGGAGAGATTGAATAGTTTGCAATTGAAGATATAGATGTTGCTTATAGAATGAATTCTTCCTATGCAAGAAGACTTATATTGACCAGAGAGGTACACATAAGATTTCATAAGAGAGCTACAAGGGATCACATACTAAGAATAACAAATCAAAAGAAGTAGAAATTGTAAGAGACAGAAATCAAGATTCTAAAAGAAATTCCATGGAGAGTAAGAGAAAAAAGTGGAGACTAGCTCCAACTTACCAATCTGTTAAGAGAAAATGAAATAAACTATAGATGGCTATTTCCAGAAGGATTATTATTTACTCATGCTGGGAAAAGATTCAGAATTAACTCTATATTCAAAATAGAAGACTTCCTAAAACAATATGGAGAAGAACTGGGGTATCAGGAGGAAGAGGAAGAAGAGGACAAAGAAGAGGAGGAGGAAAGGAATGGAGAACAAGAGAACCCACAAGAGCAAGATGTGACAGGTTGTAAAACAGACCATAGTAAGAAAAAATCCAAAATTTCCCCATGTCATATGGTCACAAGATTCTACAACAAGAAAAGAAATGGCTCCAAAAATACCAAAGATGGATAAAAAGATGAAAATACTTTCTATCAATGGTTTGAATGCCCCACAAAAGAGAAGAATTTTTTCACCAAATTAAAAAATTGCAGACAGATGTTGTTTGCCTACAAGAAACACATATCAAAGAAGTGGATAAAAATTTCTAGAAGATAAAAGATTGGAAAATGTTTTGTATCTGCGGATAAATGAAAAAAGAAAAAAGGAGTAGCAACCTATGTGAAAGAACACCTCCACCCTGAATTAATCTATGACTCAGAAGATGGAAGATTGTTAACAGTTAAAATTACAAGACAAGCTAAATCCACACTTATACAAAACATCTATGCACCAAACCAGCATAAAGAAAATTTTTATGAAATGCTACATGTGACTGTCTCCAATTTAACCTATGAAGAAATTTGTATAGTTGGAGACTGCAATACAGAGTTTGATAGTGCCATGGATAGAAAAACCCATAAAGGAAAGCAGAGAAAAGCCAATTAATTACCTAACACCTTTATAAGCATGGTGGAAGAGCTATCTTTAGTTGATGCGTGGAGAATCAGAAACATTAATAAACAAGATTAAACTTTTTTTCCTGGAAGACACAAATCCTGGTCAAGACTGGATATGACATGGATTTCAACAGCTATGATCAATGAGATTATAGAAGTAGAAATTTTGCCTTCAACTTTTGCGGATCATACCCCATTGCTTTTGACCTTACAAGATACCCCAAAAAGGAACAGATGGAGAATGAATACATGGTTGCTAAAAAAAACCCCAGAATTTGTTAAAAAATCTAAAAAGAAGATTATGGAGAAGAACTCCTGGAAAAATTCCAGGAGTTTTTTAAACAGAATATTCAACCAGAAATGCCTATGGATATTGTATGGGAAGCCTTCAAGGCCTATGCAAGAGGTTGGTGCATGAACCAAGATATATGGATTAGAAGAAAAAGAAAACACAGATTTATACAGATTGAAAAACAAATTAACCAAGAAGAAAAAAAACTTAAAATGAATCCCGTGAGTGAACATCCAAGAATGAAGATTAAAAATCTACAGGGTGGTCACTCAGGAGATTGCAAAAAAAAAAAAAAAAAAAAAATCATATGCAAAACAAAACTTTTTTGAAAATGCAAATAAGCCTATAAGATGATTAGTATATAAATTAAGGAGAGATGCAGAAAAGAAACATATAAAAGGCCTGAGAAATTAAAAAGGAGAAGAAAAGAATGTCCATGGAGATTTGAAAGATATCACTGAAAATTTCTATCAAAACTTATTTCGACAAGGAAACACTGAACAAGATCAGATTAAAGAATTTTTTTAAAAAACATAGCTATAAGGAATTTACAGAAGAACAAAAGAAAACACTAAATGAACCAATCTCTCATATGGAGATGATTGAAGCAATTAAAACTCAAAAGAAAAGAAAATCACCAGGGCTGGATGGATTCCCTGCAGAATTTTTATCAAACCTTTGAAGATCAAGTTGGACTACCATTGATTTTGACAATCCAAAATAGAGCAGAAGAAAGGAAACTACCAAATTCATGGAATCAAGCACTGATCACCTTGATACATAAGCCAGACACAGATGAGAAGGAAATCCAAAATTCCAGGCCAATTTAATTGTTGAATGTGGACTACATGATTTATGCATCTATATTGGCTAAAAGACTAAAAAGAGTCCTGATACAGGTTATACATCAAGACCAATCAGGCTTTTTGCCAAACAGGCAAATGAGAAGTAATGTAAGAACAATTCTGAACATGCTGGAATATTTTGAAGCTCATCCTGAAAAGCAAATTTCTCTGATCTTCTTGGACGCAGAGAAGGCATTTGATCATCTTACATGGCTTTTTATGTTGGAACAACTACAAACATGGAAGTGTGGAGAATATGTTTTTACAATGGTGAAAGCAATATATACATACCAGTCTGCTAAAATAATGGTGAATGGAAATCTCTCACAAAACATAGAAATACAAACAGGAACTAGACAGGGTTGTCCACTATCTCCTCTCCTGTTTATTTTTGCCTTAGAGATACTTTGTGAAATGGTCAGAAGACTTAACTCTATTACAGGACTTAGAATTAAAGGGGAAGAATATACACTTCAAGCTTTTGTGGATGATCTGTTTTTTATTTTGGAAGATCCATGAACAACAATTGATCCTCTATTGCAGGTTATAAAAGATTATGGTCAGTATGCTGGTTTAAAAATTAATTTTAAGAAGACCAAAATTTTATTAAAGAACTCTACCAAGAACCAAGCCCAGAAGATACAGGAACTCTCAGGAATGTAAGTAAAGAGCAAAATAAAATATCTTGGAATAAATTTAACAAATAATCGTAGCTCACTATTTAAAGAAAACTATGTAAAACTCATTTCACTATTTAAAGAAAACTATGTAAAACTCATTTCAAACAATACCAATAATAAAAAAAATCAACAGTATTTTAAAGAACTATACAAACTAATTAGATAGTTTATCTGGCAAGGGAAAAAACCTAGAATCAAGATGAAAATTCTTCAAGATATAAAGGAAAGAGGAGGGTTTGTGTTATCAGCTTGGCAAGTATATTATAAAGCAGCCAATATAACATGGATGAAAGAATGGCTTACATTAGAAGATTCAAGATTATTAAAGCTGGAAGGACATGATCTACAACTAGGGTGGCATACATTTATATGGTATAGAAAAAGTAATGCTCATAAATATTTTAACCAACATATTGTAAGAGCAGCATTATTAAAGCAATGGGAGGAGATACAGAAAATATATTATAATAAAATACCTAAGTGGGTCTCACCACTAGAAGCATTTTTACAACCTAAGACATTTTCAAAAAATTTAGCCTGGACGTGTGAAGCTTTGCTGAATAAACAAAACCAGATTTGGACTCAAGAATAACTTAAGGAGAGAGGTATATACTTGAACTGGTGGGAAAGAGCACAAATAGATTCTAGATTTGCTAAAGATAATGTAATTGGATTTTATGACTTACCTTAGAACTTGATAAAATCATGTTTGAGAATAATTGTAAATATATAAAACAAATCTATAATGTCTTAATAGATATGAAAATGCAAGATGAAGTGGTAAAAGAAGCAATGATTAAGTGGGCACAAAATATAGGCCATAATATATAGATGGAGGAATGTTCAAGGGTGTGGAAGTTGGACTTTCGGTTTCGGCGGAGCGAATGGTGGCCACCTCTCGGGATGCTCCCGGAGGTGGTTAGCCCACACACGGTTGGGGGGGTCTTTGCATATGCGAAAGACCCTAGTGAGCCTTAGGCAAAGGCTCCGAACCGGGGGCGCTTGGGGAGTAGCCTCTTTGCCGGCAAACAGCCGGGAAATTGAGGCTTTCTCCCCACCCCAGTCGGCCCTGCTGCGTTGTGCCCATATGGGAAGTAGCAACGCCACCGACTTCCAGGAGTGGAGAAGCAGCGGAATGAATTAAAATAAAAAGAAGAATCATCAGCGAATCGTGAGTTGGAGATCTATTTTTGAAGTGGCATAAATGTGCTCCCCCCCTAAACGTATAAGTGCATGGGAGGAGGGAGGAATCCCCACCCCCTTTGAAAAATGGGATTGTTAAAGGAAGAGTGAAGGGGGGTGAAGCAAAAAAGCGGCTTGGTGAAAGTACCTTTGGGGTTTTACTGAAGATTAAGAAGCTAGCTTGTCTCCTGGGTGACGCAGCACGAACTTTGTTAAAGTAAACAAACAAACAAAATGTTGGGGCAGAAAAGGGTCCCTGAGAAGCCGGTAAAGAAGGGGGGAGGGACTTCCGGTCCTGGCAGCCTCCCACTAGAGCCAGCTGTCAATCAACAGAAAAGCGAGCCACTGCGCCCTCTGCTGGATCAAATGCAGAAAATCAGCGAAACCCTTTGCAACATGGAAAGTATTCTCAACAGTCAACAAAAATAACTAACAGAAACAGCAAAGAATATGGAGGAGATCACACAGAAGTGTCTGGTCTCAACGGAAGACACCAAGAAAATTAAGAAAAGGGTCAACAAATTAGAAAAACATCAAGATACGCAAGAAAAAAGAATTTTAATGCTTCAGATGGAGAAATCAAACCTGACTCTCCACTTTCAGGGCATAAAGGAAGAAGAGAAAGAAGATCTCAGAGCTATACTGGCGAATGCCTTGGCACCCCTAACTGGCAGAGAAGCGCAAGAATTAAAGGATGAGATGGATATGGCCTATAGAGCCTATTCCAGCTTTACAAAGAAAAATAATCTGCCAGCAGAAGTGGCTGTCAAGTTTATCAAGCAGCGTACTAGAGATCAAATTTTGCGTGCAGTTTCAGCGGTGCCCTTGAAGATTGGAGAGCAGACTATCAGAACTTTAAAAGATGTTCCATATGAAATTCGTATGAAAAGGATACAAAGGATTGACCACGTTTTTACAAAGACATCAAACCATTTACAGATGGTGCTTTCCCGAAGGACTGACGTTCAAATTCAAGGATAAAAGAGAGAAGATTGACTCCATCTTCAAAGCTCAAGAATTTCTGAAGAGACACGCCAGCTCAGAGGAAGATGCAGAACTCGCCAATTGGACAGACTTAAGCAGCAAAGAGGACAGCGGCCCAGAGGAGGGTGGTGCCAGAGCAGGAGACGAGAAGGCAAAAGAGGGCCCATCATACAATCTGAGAGACTTAAAAAGAAGACATCCCAAGATATAGCAATTGTTCATGAGGCGGCAGAAGGGATCTGATCAACAACTAACCCCAAAGGACTTTACTAATTTAACTAACAGAGTTATTTTGGACTTTCGGTAGATGAAAAGAAGATCTTCCAACCACGGTGGATGCCAAAAACTGTATTTGTACTAACTAAAACTAATACTCTAACAGAAAATTCACTCCAATCTTTTTCTTAGTCCATCTATATATCCTACCCTTTTCTTATATAAAAAAGCAATAAAATTCTCTCCTTTTTAGGAGAGGGTTTTACAAAAAAAAAAAAAGGGTGTGGAAGTTGAATATAAAACTTACAAAAGCAACTTCTTAAAAAGAAAAAAATATATAAAATGTCTTATAGATGGTATATGACTCCTGAAAATCTGCCTAAATGGTATCCTAATATGTCGAATTTATGTTGGAAATGTAAAAGTAAAACTGGCTCTTTTTATCATATGTGGTGGACATGTAAGATTGCCAAAGCATACTAGATATGGATACAAAGAAAATTGCAGAAAATGTTAGATATAACCATACTGTTTAATCCTGATTTTTTAAAAAAAATATTATTCCAAACTCTTTTGCAAAGAAACATATCTATATAATTGTACATGTTGTAACAGCTGCAAGAATCCTATATGCAAAGTATTAGAAGAATGAAGTGCCTACAAAAGAAGACATAATAAATAAACTGAAACAACATAAATGGACAAATTAACTCTCCAATTACACGGGAAAAAAGAGGGAGTCTTTGAGAATATATGGTCGGAATTTTATAGATGGATTGAGGACTTTACAAGAATTTTTGAAGATGTAAATAATACTGTTTATCATTTAAAACAGATTCCGTAACTAGAAAAAGATGCTTAAAATAAGATGAGATGCAAACATATTATACAAAGTAACTGGACATTTTGTCTCTACTTTTGTAGTTTATGTTATGTGTTGTTGATGTTGTCTCTTTTGTGTTGTAGTGTCTTTCTATCCTTTGAAAATAATAAAATGTCCCAGCCTTGGCTGGGTTTAAAAAAAAGAAAGAAAAGAAAGAAAAGAATTACGTTGTGAAATATTTAATGTTAACTGCAGAGGAAGATGATCACCCATATAATCTGTTGTCTCCAGTGAATCGATCAAATTAAACAGACTAGGTGAGACTATAAAGTAATCAAGAATGCTGGCGCCATGATGATCCCCTTGATGTCAGCCCGTGGACAACCATTAACAATTAAGAGCCCATTGTTAGTAATTAGAGAGACTAGTCTTTGAATCTTCTTGGCACTGGAGAAAAGATATGTATTGACTGGTCTTTAGAACTTCTGAAGAAGAGTCAGGTCCAGAGCTACAGTGGGGGCATCTCAGGGCCCAGCCCCACAACTTACTGTCAAGGCCCCCAACTTCCCATCCAGCCCAGGCCCCCAATTTCCAATTTTGCATTTTATTTGTGGTGCTCCCTTGGAGGGGTGTGTGTGCAGGGTGCCCCCTGACTTATTTAAAGGCCTGAGATAAGCCTCTGGAAGAAAACAATAAATCAGGAGTGAGTCACAGGGTGCTGTTAGCTCACCACCATCTTCTCCAAAAATCCCAGTAATAATTAAACAAAAGTCCAGTGGCACCTAAAAGAGTACGTTTATTCCACCGTGAGCTCGCTTCTTCAGATTCTGTAAAGAGGAACTCATGTTCAACATTTTTATAGAAATACTATTAGAATATTATAGGAATGTAGAATGTGAGCTGGAGCGGGTGGCAGTTAGAGACAGGACATCTGATTGATCAGAATAAATGAAATGAATAAAAGCATTAAACAGAATAAATGAAAAAAATCATAGATGTAGGAATAAAGCATAAGTTGGCTCACTTGGTAAAACTGTGAACTTGGCCAGGAAACTAGAAGAGATCAAAAAGGAAATTCTTGCAGAGGGGTGACCTAGTTTGTTTGTTTTTTAAATACCTCGAAGGAGTAAACAGTGTAGCCAGCGGAGTAAACTTTGTTGAGCTGCCAGATTCCTTGCAGCAGGACTATATCATGGTTGGCTAGGAATTTCCTAATTTCTTAGGAGTCTGTTCTGTTTCCCTATCCCCCCCCCGCCATACTCCAAGAGAAGATTTTCAGCTTCTGTGGTCCCTTTAAACGAGGTTTGCTAGGCTAATGAACCATGAACTGAACCAGTTCATCAGAGAGCAAAATGGTTTCAAAATGGTCATGAACCATGAACTGAACCACATTTTTGTAGTTTGTGCAGCTCCTTACTGCTTATACTGTAGCTGCCCCTCAAAACGGGTCCCTAGTTAAATTCATGCCTTTTGCACCAGGTCCTCTCTGGAAATAAAACTGCAGAAGCTGAATGCAAGGAAGGAATCTGCAAGGAAGCAGGAAGGATGAGCCACGATTGCTCCCCTTTACAATCCCCATCATGCCGCTCAAAGCCACGCACTTGCTTTTCATCTATTGCGATAGATTTAAATGACAGCCACTTTGTGAGCTGGCTGGGCTGGAATAGGATGGTGGTTAAGATGTTTCAGTCTAATCTCTGCCTTGCAACCTTCTGAAGGACCATTTATTTAGTTGTTTACTTAAGGACTGTGCCCCAATTTTCTTTGCATTCATAATAAGAATTCCAGTAATAATTAAACAAAAGTCCAATGGCAAAGAGTACATTTTAACAGGAATATTATAGGACTGTTACAGGAATGTAGCGTGTGAGCTGAAGCAGGTGGCGGCTGGAGACCAGGCACTTTCACTGGTGCTGCCTCTCCTTTGGGATGCCGCCCCACCTGAGGCTCACCTCGCGCCTCCCATACTGCTCCCGAGTTACCAAGTCAAAACATTTCTTTTTACCAAGGCTTTTAACGAAGTTGTTTTATCTTTTTACCTGTTTTACGGTCTGCTTCTGGTCTGACGTGCCTTTTATGGATATTTTTGGGTGCTCACCTGTTCTTTGATGCTGCTTTAATGGCTTGTTTTGTTTGTATATTGATAATGTTTGATGTTTATGATTTCAAGGCATTGGTTTTACTTGTAAACTACCTTGAGCAAGACTCCATGGACAGGAGGCCTATAAATTGTCTGCATGCATAAACAATGGATTTGCAAGGGATAGATTTTGTGACCCAAAGCACACTGTCTACTTCAGAGACAGCAATGCAAAGACAATGCAAATGTGGCAAGCAAGTATACCAGATCAGTCTGATGCAGGTTCTTCATTTAAACTGGAGCCAAACTACATACCCCTCAAATGAGCAAACCCCCCCCCCAGGAATTAGTTCTTTGGGCTCCAGTATAGCACTTGGAGCACTGAGGTTATATACCCCTCTCTTCTACACTGGGGCCAGAATCTGCCCACAGAGGCCTCTCTTGCTCTATGCTCTTGTTCCACGCTTAAGCAGGCCCTTGCAATGCATTGTCGCCTGGCTTCGAATCCCTGGTGTTTGTAAAGCTGGTCAACCTTGCCCCGCCCCCAGTTGTACCAACGGGACATAATTTTGCATCTCCCTTTTTGGCTCATTTGCTGCCTAGATGCTCGGGCCCCCTGAGCTGGTGCTTGGTCCCTTTGCCCTTGCTCTGGGCCTCCCGCGTCTCCTTCCTCTCTAGAGTGGATTAACAAGCACAAGCGACTGGCTGTTTAGTTAGCTTATAGTGGTGAACGTTGATTTCATGGACATATCTGCTAGTTCCCCAGATCAGATACTTGCATTATTCCACCTCATGGATTTCATTTCTGGTTTTACTATGTCTGGATATCAGTCAGCTTGTCACTGAGTCACACATTCCTTAATGCTGTTCTATGCCATTCTGGATCACAGTCCAAATTTGAAGGTTTCTTGAACTCGATGCAGAACTGAATCAATCAGGTCCTTAGGCTTGGAGAGAGATGTGGAGGAGAGCTGAACTATTCTAGTGTTGATTTGACCTCTGATCATATTCACACTGATTGGACAATGCACTAATACATGCATCTGTTGACCACACATGGCAACAATAATGGTGGTTGATTGGTTCAGCAGTGTACAGTTTTTAAAAAATAAACCTGTTCAGCAGATGTTTGCAGTTGTTCTGCCCAAACTAAACAAACTAAGTGATTGGATCACATCAGATCAACAACTTCATTGTAATGAAATTCACAGTATTAGCCTACCTTGTAAATAATGGTAACAGTTATTCTTCAACAAAATGAGAAGCAAAGACTATGGCTAGAGAAACCCGGTACAAATCCCCCATTCTGTCATGAAGTGGATCTCAAACCATTCTACATATCTCACAGGGTTCTTGAAATGATAAAAGTAGATATAGGGATCATGAATACTGCCCTGAGCTCCTAAAAGGAAGGATGGTATATAAATACACAGGATCCCTTTCAGGCAGAGGCTGGCAAGTCTGATGCAACTACTCAAAGAGTTACACAAAGGCCCCTGCCCCTGTTTGTCATATTTACCAGTTTGCACCTATCAGACTTGTTCAACTGGATGAACTTGTCTTAGCAACCCAAACATCGGCCATTTCCAAGGAACTGCTTAGTGCCATGCTATCATGGCATTTGTATTGTTAAAGTGCTGAACCAGAGAGAGCCCCTCCCTCCCTCCCTCCCTCCCTCCCTCCCTCCCTCCCTCCCTCCCTCCCTCCGGAGCCACCACCACACCCATCCCTTCCCTGAACTAAGGTGGCTGTGAGTGTGAGACAGTTAGCGAGGTGCACATAACTGCATATTAGCACTCCCCCCCACCTCATCGGAGCTTCTCAACATTCTATTCTCCCACCCAGCTTTGAAACACTGAATTTATCAAAAGGACAGTTCCAAAAACGTTTTCCCCGCACTGAACTACATATCCCAGCAGCTTCCTCCAGCAATTCCATTGGCCACCAGCTGCTGACATTGTGCCAGTTTGAAGTGCTGCTTCCCATAAGCACTTAAGTGCATGCTCAAAAGACAAATATATTTTTTTTAAATGCCCAACCATCCCACTCTTTGGCTGCCACATCTAATAAATCAATCACAGGGTGAAAGCACGCTGAAGCAGGTTAAGGGGGATGCTTGGGGGGGGGCAACAGTGGGAGGGCTTCTAGTGCCTGGCTCCACTGCTGGACCTCCTGATGGCACCTGGTATTTTTGGCCACTGTGTGCCAGAGTGTTGGACTAAATGGGCTATTGGCCTGATCCAACATTGGCTTCTCTTATGCTCTTATATCTGTTACAAAAAAAACCCAAACCCACACACAAATCCATGGATCAATTAGAAGTGGGGCCATACTGAATCAAACTGCATGCCTGATTACAGCCTGAGATGAATTAAACTGTAGGCAGATGCCTCATAGCACATTCAGTTAGAATTCTGATTACAAATGTGCTGACAGATTCCTGGACTGCAAGAATCTGACACTGCTGCAAGCATCAGGGAATAAGAACTGCTACTAGGTGCCTCATGGATTTTTTGCTTAATGTGTAAAATGGAAAATATGTGCAAACAGTAAGGTTCTTTTCATTCTTCAGACTTTAACCCATTACTACAGTTAGTAATATTCTCTTTTCTAGCTGAAAATGGGTCAGAACCTGGGTCCTGGCTGATGCTGCCATGGGATGGTTTGTGTGCTCCCCGCTGCTCGCCTCCAGCTTCCCCCTCCTTCTCACCGCCCCCCTCTCCTTCTGGTAGGCACTCCTTGCTCATCCCGTCATCTCTCCTGTGGCCTTGGAGCGGTGCTCTGCCTCAGCCCTTTTCCCCACTGAGAGCCGAGCCATTTTCCTTTGAGTGCGCTTGCTTGTCCCTGCTCATTGGCTTGCACCCTTGAGCGGAACCTGTATGAACCAAGTATAATTGTCTGTCTTCCTGCCTTACCCCTATTCCTGACACAAGGTGTGTCGTATGATGACATAAGTGCCTTTCTCAATAAACTGCACCTTTCTTAAGGACTGTTGTTGAGCTTGATTGACTTGGGACTCTGACACTGGGCTTCCAATGGGGTTGTTGGAAATGTTTCTAGAGAGGTCCTGGATTTCTGGTAGATCCTGTATCAATTTTGGAAATAGAGGAAGACCTTCATAGGGAAAGGTGTGTTTTTCCTCCTCTTCCTGCCTTGGAGGCCTTGGATCAGGCCAAAGATGGTTTCTATTGCAGCTTTAGTGCTTGCCATAGCCCTGCAGGCTGTATTAGATCTGCCTCATATACAGAATATCTCATAGAGAGACTGGACAGGTGTTACCTACCTCTCATATTGTTGAAGAGCTTCCTCTTGGGTTGTCAAAGCATGTTCTCCACCCCAGGAGGGAAGTTCCACAATGTAGTGAGAGTAATGAAAATGCCAACCCCTCAATGTACTGCAGCAAGATAAGTAGAATCTTGTAGGCTACACTGGACCCATAGCTGGGATCATGACAGGCATGTTTGATGGGAAAGAAAAAGGGGGGGACCCCAGACTGTTGCAACCTATTGAAACTCCCAACCGGGCATGGTTAGTCTTTTCTATGACTTCCATAATTGATCTACCACCCAGCAAAGGGAGGACTATTGTGTGGGTGGTGGTAGATTTATTCTCAAAACAAGCTCATTTCATTCCCTGTAAATGATTGCCCACTGCCAAGAAACTGGCTCAGCTGTTCATGCAACACTGACAATGTCCACAAAAAGATCATTCCAGATAGGAGGCCCCAATTTGTGGCAGCCTTTTGGAAAGAGCTTTTGAAATAATTGGGCATTGTACAGGGGCTCAGTAGCGCTTATCACCCTGAGATGGATGGACAGACGGAACGCATCAATCAAGTGTTGGAGCAATTCCTAAGATGTTTCATTAACTATCAAGAGGACAGCTGGCTTGACTTGCTGCCATAGATGAAATGCATATAATAATTCTGTTCACAGTTCCATGGAGGGCAGCCCATTTAAGGTAGTGCAGGGTTACGAGCCCCCCCCTCCTTCCAACAATTGCATCTGAACTCACTGGACTAGTGGACTTGAAAGTTTGGTGATCTGAGCTGGTTCAGCAATGGACCTTAATTCAAAAGACCCTGGTCAAAGCAAAAGAGGATTACAAAGCCCAGGCTGACAAAGGCAGGTCACCAGAGTGGGACTTCCAACCAGGGGACTCTCTGTATGTGTCCACGAAGAATTTGAAGGACCCACAACCTGGAGAAAAAACTGAGCACTTTACTCTGCTCTGGTTAGACCTCACCTAGAGTATTGTGTTCAGTTTTGGGCACCACAATATAAGAAGGAAATTGGCAAGCTGAAACATGTCCAGAGGAGGGCAGTGAAGATGGTGGGGTCTGGAGACTGAAAGTTTGGAGGAGCTGAGTATGTTTAGCCTAGAGAGGGAGATGACTTAGAGGGGATATGATAACCATCTTCAAGTACTTGAAAGGCTGTCATATGGAAGATGGTGCAGAGTTGTTTTCTTTTGCCCCAGAAGGTTGGACCAGAACCAACAGGTTGAAATTAAATTAAAAGAGTTTTTGGCTAAACATTAGGAAGAACATCCTGACAGAGTAATTCCTCAGTGGAATAGGCTTTCTCAGAAGGTCGTGGGCTCTCCTTCTTTGGAGGTTTTTAAACAGAGGCTAGATGGCCCCATCTGACAGCAATGCTGATTGTGTGAACTTCGGCAGACCATGAGAGGGAAGGCAGGATGGGTTCCATCAGTGCTTAGTTCTCAGGGATCTTTCTTACATGCCCAGGGAAACGCTTATCACCACTTTGGGATCAGGCAGCAATTTTTCTCCAGGCCAGTTTGGCCAGGAGTTTTTGTCATCTTCTGGGCATAAAAAAGGGGTTACTGAGGGTGTGGGTGGAAGGTATTTGTCAATTTCCTGCATTGTGCATGGGGTTGGACTAGATGACCCTGGAGGTCCCTTCCAACTCCATGATTCTATAAGGAAAACTCTAAACATAGAATCATGGAATCATAGAGTTTGAAGGGGCCATACAGGCCATCTAGTCCAACCCCCTGCTGAATGCAGAACCAGCCTAGAGCATCCCCTACAAGCGTTTGTCCAGCCACTGCTTAAAGATTGCCAGTGTAGTTTCCTGGGTCATCCCTCCTGCCTACAAATCACAGTGAGGCAGTCATTGTGGCCTGAAATGCTGACAAAGCCTTTGATAAACTAGATATAAGATATTTGAAGCTGTTACTGGCATACATGGACTTTGGGAACAACTTTTTATGAACAATCCAAATGCTATATGCTACACCAAAAGTACAAATTGAAGTAAATGGACTGAGATCCCAAGACTTTCAACTCTCCCAGGGAATGAAACAGGGATGCCCACTATCTCCAATACTATCTGTAATCGCAATTGGCCCTTTAGCAGAAACAGTAAGACAAAATGCTCAAACTAAGGGCATACCAATTGAAGGAAGATAACATAAAATTAGTCTCTTTGCAAATGTCCTTGCTCTTTGTATTACTGAGCTGACCACATCAATCTGTGCTTTAGACAAAACTCTAACTAGATACAGCCAGATCTTGGGATTAAGTATAAATCAATCTAAAACAGAACTATATCTCTTAGGCTTGTCAACAAGATCTAAATTCATAAAAGAGAGCTTCACATACAAATGTCTGCAAGTGACATGGAAATATCTAGGGGTTAATATGCCCCTAGATATAGGAGAATTGCTAATATACAATCATAAAGAGATAAACCAAATAACAGCATTTTTATTAAAAGAAATGGACAAGTTAATGCTATCTTGGTTAGAAAGGATAAATATCATTAAAGATATAATTTCCCCACCATTCGGGTCTTACTTAAAGTAATTCATCAGGACCAATCCGGTTTTTTACCAAGAAGGCAAATGAGAACTAATGTGAGAAATATTTTGAATGTAAAAGAGTTTTTTGAAGCGCACCCTGAAAAGCAAATGGCTCTTTTATTTTTGGATGTGGAGAAAGCCTTTGATAATTTAAATTGGACTTTCTTGTTAGAACAACTATTGGCATGGAACTGTGGAGAATATTTTTTTTCCCTTTGGTGAAAGCAAGATATACATCACAATCAACTAAAATCATTGTGAATGGAGATCATATACGGACTATTTTAATTGGAAAAGGAACAAGACAAGGATGTCCCTTATCACCATTATTGTTTATTTTGCATTGGAAACATTAAATAATATGGTTAGAGAAGATGAGCTTATAAAAGGGATTAACATTAAAGGAGAGGAATATAAATTATAAGCTTTTGCTGATGACTTGGTGTTTATTTCGGAAGAACCTCAAATGTCAATAACTTCTCTTTTGCAAACAATAAGAGAATATGGCAAATTTGCAGGATTGAAAATTAATTTAAGAAAAACAAAGTTGATTAAAAAAATATGCTATCTCAAAAAAAAAAATACAACACCTCTCAGGATTAGAGGTACAAAAAAATTAAATACTTGGGCATAGTATTGGGCATAGTATTATCAAATAGGTGCAGCTCTTTGTTCAAAGACAATTATATGAAACTTCTAACAGAAGTTAAGAAAGATTTGAAGAATTGGAAACATCTACAAATATCATTTATGGGTAGAATTGCAGCAGGAAAGATGAATATTTTGCCAAGATTACTTTTCTTATTCCATACAATTCCAATTTCTATTAACTTAAACTATTTTAAAGAATTTGAAAAAAAATGATAAGGCAATTCATATGGGAAGGTAAGAAGCCAAGAATTAAATTGAAACTACTTCAGGAAGTTAAAAGAAGGGGAGGATTTGCTCTTCCACACTGGCAAATATATTACAAGGCAGCAGCACTTACCTGGATAAAGGAATGGATTACATTAGAAGATATGAGACTTTTGAAATTAGAAGGTCATTACATGAAAATGGGTTGGCTTGCATTCGTATGGTATAGAAAAAGTGAAACTCATAAATACTTTAAACAACACTTTATCAGAGCGACACTTGGAAACAAATTCAAAAGGTGCATTATGTTGAGATACCAAAATGTGGAGATATGGAGACTTGCTAGATGAACAAAATAAAATGTTGCAGAAAGAAGAATGAATAAAAAAGGTATTAATTTGAATTGGTGGGAAAAAACACAATTAGATTCTAGATATGTAAAGGACAAAGTGATGGAATTTCAAACTACTACTTCTGAGTTAGACAAAACTATTGGATCTGCCACAAAGCAATATATAAAATTATTTTATAATTTTTTATTAGATTGGGAAATGCAAGATGAAATGGTGAAGGAAGTAATAATTAAATGGGTTCAGAATATAGGTCATAATATACAACTAGACCAATGGGGAAAAGTTTGAAAAGTAAATATAAAATTTACTAAAGCATCATCTTACAAAGAGAATTTGTATAAAATATTTTATAGATGGTATATGACATCAGAGAAACTAGCTAAATGGTATCCAAATATGTCAAATTTATGCTGGAAATGTAAACTTAAAACTGGCTCATTTTATCATATGTGGTGGACTTGTGATGTAGTTAAAAATATTAGATATAGGTGCATGAAATAATACAAAAAATACTTGGTAAAACTATTCCATATATACCAGAAATGTTTTTATTGAACGTTGAGCCACAAGAGTTTAACGTACAAGATATATATATGATTGTACAAGTTGTAACTACAGCTAGAATTTTGTATGCAAAACATTGGAAGAATGAAGACGTCCCAAAAAAAGAAGAACTGATATTCAAATTGTTGGATGCAGCAGAAATTGATAAATTAACCCTACAGTTACATGAAAAACCTGAAAGTGATTTTGAAAAAAAAAAGGAAGAGACTTTATAAATGGTTGCAAAAATATCAGGGTAGCTTAAGGGATAGATCTTATCAATAATTAACAAAGGTAACAAATGAAATTGATTTGAAACAAGCATATGGTTTATAGTAAATGTAGAGTATAGACTCCATCATGTAACTGTTTTTCTGTTCTATGTCTCACTATACTTTTTGCTTTTCTTTCTGTTTACTGTCTGAAAATAATAAAATGTCTTTTTAAAAAAAATCCCCACCATTCGTATTTAACATTCAAGTGCTACCTATTGCACTTTCAGATAAAGGCTTGAGAGACTGGCAAAAAAAATCACAACAATTTTATATGAAAGTATAAAACACTAAGAATAAGCCGTAATATAATGTGGTGTCCTGCAAAAATGGGAGGATTTCACGTACCAGATTTAAAACACTACTATGAGGCAGCCCAACTCAAAAAAACTTGCAAGTCCAACAGAATCTAATGACTGGATGCAAATAGAGCAAACATATGCTGTGTCTAAGATGATAGGATATATTATCTGGAGCAAACAAGGAGAAAGACCACCTCAAATAAAACTCAATACTTATTTGAACACTACTTTGCAAATATGGCACAGAAAAAGGACAATACTGTCTCCAGGAATCATAGAATCATAGAATGTTAGAACTGGAAGGGACCTTGTGTCAGAAGCCCTAACCTAGACAGCCAAACACCAGGTCTTGTGATGCAAGCAAGAATAGCGTTTATTATAGAGCTGCAATAGAAAGGTCACTGATACAGGTACATTGTTCAGAATGACTTGGTTACAGAAAGCAAGCGGTTATACCGAGAAGGGGGTGAATGGGGACCCCCCCTTCTACCGAACAGGGAATAACATGCGACTGGGAATCGAAAGTTACTACGCTAATGAAGTTCCCAACGCCCCCATTATTCTCAGGAAAGCCGGAGCTTTGAAAGCGATAGTAAAGCTCGCAGCTTGGCTCCTCAAGGTCAGAACGTTCAGTCTGCGAGAGATAGGGGTTACCAGATGCACATTCCACTCTCACACCCTAGACATAAATCAACACCCCTCGGATTCCAACCTCCCGCCTGTCACGCCACTATGGCGCCCTTAGCCATCCTCCCCTCCCCTCCATCCATCATGGCAGGGCTACCTGACATGCAGCCCCCCCGAAAAGAACTCTACCCCTTTGGCTTATGGGGGTACAATTTGTGAAACGCCCGGATAAGCCGGGGGGCCAGAACATGTTCCGCCCGCACCCACTCCCTCTGCTCCGGCCCAAAGTCAATCCATTCAACAAGATAGAACAAGCGATTGCGAGAGATCTTAGAGTCCAAGATTTGCGATACTTCGTAGTGAGGTTCCCCCCACCAACAGCGGAGGCGGGGTTGGCCGTCGCGGTCTCCATTTGTTCTCCTCAGGCGCCCGGCGAAGAAGCCTTACATGAAAAACAGGATGAACAGACTTTAGAGATTTTGGCAATGCTAATTCGACAGTCACATTGTTAATTACCCTCACAATCTCAAAAGGTCCAATAAATTTCCAACCAAGTTTACGACTAGGTTGAATGTGACGCAAGTTCTGTGTGGACAAATAAGCGAACTCCCCACATTTTGGAATCCAGGCAAGGCTGCGTTTCTTGTCGGCCTGGATTTTATAAGCAGTTTTAGCATCCTCTAGAGTCTTGGCCAATGACGACCACGCCATCTGCAATTGTTTGCACCAGTCTCCCGCATCTCCCGCCGGGAGGTCGGGAGAAGTCAGAAATGGCAGCGGTGGTGCTTCATATCCATGCACTGCCTTAAACGGGGACATCCCTGTCGACGAGTGCTGAGTATTATTGTAACAGAACTCAGCTAAAGGCAAAAGAGAATGCCAATTGTCCTGTTGAAAGTTGGAAAAACACCGCAAATATTGTTCCAGAGTCTGATTTACCCGTTCAGTCTGCCCATCGGATTCTGGATGGTATGCACTGCTGACCCCCCGCTCCACCCCAAGCAGTGACATGAGTTCGCTCCAGAACCGTGAAACGAATTGCACCCCCCTGTCCGAGATCACCTTAGCAGGCAAAGTGTGAAGCCTCACGACGTGTTGCAGGAATGCAGAGGCCAGTTTCTTGGCAGAGGGGATAGAGGCAAACGGAACAAAATGAGCCTGTTTTGTAAACAGGTCTACTATCACCCATATGACAGTCTTTCCCCCGCTAGGGGGTAAGTCAGTAATAAAGTCCATAGAGATTACTTCCCACGGCCGAGCCGGCGTGGGGAGGGGTTGCAGAGCCCCCGGGGGTTTACCAGGCCGAGGTTTACTCATCAAGCATGTCTGGCAAGCTGACGTGAAAAGTGAAATGTCTTTTCTAAGCCCTGGCCACCAAAATTGTCTTTGCAGGAGCTGGAGAGAGTTCACAAACCCCGTGTGTCCAGCTAGTTTTGATCCGTGCGCCCAGCTCATCACCTCCCCCTAAGGGAACGTGGGACAAATAGCTTGTCATTTTTAGTCCAGCAGCCATGCACATTCTGGGAGACTCCTTCTTCCCCCCCACCTCCTCTCTATCAGCGTCCGACATGGCTGTAGAGAATTTCGTCATCCAGTCATTGGTAGGAGGGTTTGGGGACGAGGGGGAATGTTTGGCCTGCCTCCGAGTGGTTACTGCCCCTCCCAACTGGGAAGGCGTGAAGACGGAGTCATGAACCTCCTCCCTCTTGCTGTCGTGTTGAGGGAGGCGTGACAGTGCATCGGCCAGCGAGTTAGACGTTCCCGGGAAGTGGTGCAGTGTGAAATTGAACTTGGAGAAGAAATCAGCCCAACGCAGCTGTTTGGCGTTCAAGGAACGGGGGAGCGGAGAAGCTCGAGGTTTTTGTGATCAGTCCAGACCTCAAATGGAACTCGCGCCCCCTCTAGCCAATGCCGCCAGGTAGCCAACGCTAAGCGGATCGATCCCGCTTCTTTTTCCCACACCGACCAATTCCGTTCAGTATCGTTAAATTTTCTAGAAACATAGGCAAGGGGGTGTAATTTACCATCCTCCCCTCTTGGAGGATCGCCCCCCATAGCAACATCGGAAGCGTCCACTTGGACAATGAATTTTTTAAGTTCATTCGGGTGGGCTAACACAGGTTCCGACGTGAAAAGGGCTTTCAATTTGTCAAATGCCCTCTGGCACTGTGGCGACCACTCTAGTTTGGCCCCGGGTCGAGTGCATTCGGGTGGCTTCCCTTTGGTTTTCAATAAGTCAGTTAGGGGAAGGGCCACCTGGGCAAAGTTCGATAGGAACGATCTATAAAAGTTCGCGAATCCGAGGAACCCTTGGAGTTGCCTCCGTGTTTTGGGGGCCTCCCACCCTATCACATCTTTGATTTTATCAGGGTCCATCTCAATTCCCTTTTGGGATATGCGGTAGCCCAGAAAAGGGATCTCTGTTTTGTGAAATTCACATTTGGACAGTTTAGCAAACAGTTTATGCTTGTGCAACGTTTGTAACACTTCCCTCACCAGTTTCACATGGGACTTCATGTCAGGGGAATATAACAGAATGTCATCAAGGTAAACAAGGACCCCCTTAAACAAATACTTGTGGAGCACCTCATTGATCAAATTCATGAAGACCCCCGGGGCCCCCTGAAGTCCGAACGGCATGACTAGGTATTCAAATTGGCCCAGAGGGGTGTTGAACGCCGTTTTGAATTCATCCCCCTCCCGAATTCGAACTCTGAAGTAGGCATCCCGGAGATCTAGTTTTGAGAAAATCTTCCCCCCAGCCACCGCAGCCAACAAGTCTTTTATCAGGGGCATAGGGTACGCATTCGTGCTGGAGACTGCATTCAAGCCACAATAATCAGTGCACAGCCGCAGCCCCCCGTCCTTCTTTTTCCGAAAAAGCACAGGAGCCGCAAACGGGGAGGAAGCTGGTCGTATAAAACCCCTACTCAGGTTTTTATCAATGAATTTTCTCAGTTCCACTTTTTCAGAGGGGCTCATGGAATACAATTTCCCTTTCGGGAGTTTCTGGTTAGGCAAAATTTCTATCGCACAGTCTGAGTTCCTATGGGGGGGTAATTCGTTGGCTTCTTCCTCCCCAAAGACAGGGGCCAGGTCGTGATACTCTGGGGGAATGCCTTCCAGTTCTGCCTCCGCCACCCCCACCGTCACCAGGGATTGTCCCCCTGTCGTGGGCCCCCACTCATTCTTCCATAAATGGGATTGGCATTTTTCGGAGATGAAATTTACTCTCCCTTCCCCCCACAGTACGTGTGGGTCGTGATCAAAGAACCACGCGCTCCCGAGTACCAGGGGAAAGCGGGCAGACGGGGTAATAACGAAGGGTCTTTCTTCCCAGTGTTGCCCAATCCCCACTCTCAAGGGAACAGTCTCGTATTTACAAGGTTCTTTCATAGTGGAGCCATCCATCTGAGTAAAAATTAGGGGGTCGCTCAGTTTAATAACTTTTGCCCCTAGTCCCGTCACCAGTGTGGGATTGATGAGGTCTCTCCCACACCCAGAGTCAATGAGAGCCCGTACTCTTACATGGGTCATTAGACCCGGGTTCATTAAAGTCACTGTGAGGAAGAAAAGAGAGGGGGGTTTGCTCACCGGGGTTTGCGCCTGGGGATCCGGGACCTGCTGTTCAGCGCTGTTCACAGCAGGTCCGTCTCGTTTCCCTGCGGCGCGGTCTCGCCATCGGAGGACTCGGATGCCTCGCTGAGCGGTTTAGCTTGCAGGGCTTTCGCCCCCCTCGGTTTCGCCATCGGTTTTGGTGTGGAGGTGTCAAACTTCTTTTTGACTCCCTTGGGCGGCCCGGGCGATGCGGGTGAGGTTGGGCAATTCGCGGCGAAGTGGCCCCCTTCTCCGCATTTGAGGCAAAGACCTTGCTTCATTCGGAGTTCCCTTGTGCCATCCCTCGGCTTCGGATTCGGGGTAGGAGGTTTCCCCCTCGCTGCCGGCGTGGGGCCTCTGTTGACCATCGCCGCGGCGTCATCTAGTTTGATGGTTTTCAGCCGGTTTTCCATCGTGATGGCGGCTTGTATCCATCCCGAGAGGGTGTTCGGGTCTTGAGTCCTGGTGACTTCTCGGCGGATCTCCGCATTGAGCCCCAGCTTGTAGTAATCTACGAGGTTCCCATCTTGCACCCCTCGGAGTTTGGCCGCGCATCTCCGGAACTCCGCTGTGTAGTCCCTCACCGATCTCACGCCTTGCTTGAGGCTTCGGATCGTCGCCTTGGCCGCTTTGTTAGAGTTCACGTCTTCGAATTGCTCTTTCATGGCCCACATGAAAGAATCGATTTCCCTCAGCTCACGCCCATCGGCTTGGTGGAGCCCCACGTACCAGTCAGCGGCCGCTCCCTTCAGGTGGGCTGCTATAACATCGACCATACGCTCCTCTCGCTGGAACAGGTGGCCCCAAGTTTCGATAAATCTTTCCGCTCGCACGAGGAAGAATGGAAATTTCTCGGGGTCTCCATCAAAATCCGCGTCCAGGAGCTCAGCAGGTTTCGGTGGCAAGAACCCCCAAGGACGAGGGGGTGGCTGCCTCGGCGGTCCCTGTGGCCCCGGCCCCGCTGGTTGGTCCGGCGGGCCGGCCGGCACATTCCGCTGGTCTTGATCCGGCACCGGGCGTTGATCCGGGGGAGCTTGGTCTGGTGGTTCCTCGCGCCTCTGTCGCTCGCGCTCTTCCCGGATGCCCTCCGCGATCATCTGTGGGATGCGGGCGAGGGATTCGTCCAGAAAGCGCATCAGGCGGTCTTGGCTCAGTTCTCCACTCCACCTCCTTCTCACCACGGCACCTTCCAGGCTCTCGGAGTCTCGGCCGGTTTCTTCCAGGGCCCCTGCCGTGGTCAGTTTGCGGACCGATCTCTCGGGGTGGCTTCCCCCCATGGATGCTCGCGGGGTCCCAAACCACGTCTCGTGGGTTTCAGCCAGAGGTTTCACCCAGTCTCGCCTACGTCCAACTCGGGTGGTCACCCCTCCATAGGCTGGCCCATACGGGTCTCCGTAAGGCCCTCCAAGGTCGTACTCCGGACCCCATTGTCCCGGCACGTACGTGTCAGGGGTCTCTCTGGGTACGTCCTTCCCGGGAGGCTCCTTCTCCTTTTTCTTTTCTTCTTCGATCGGGAGAGTGTCTTCTTCACCGCTACTCATTTTGGAGTTGCGGGTTTCCGACCAGTCCCGAACGTTGATGAAGATTCTGAACAAACTGTCAGAAGCCCTAACCTAGACAGCCAAACACCAGGTCTTGTGATGCAAGCAAGAATAGCGTTTATTATAGAGCTGCAATAGAAAGGTCACTGATACAGGTACATTGTTCAGAATGACTTGGTTACAGAAAGCAAGCGGTTATACCGAGAAGGGGGTGAATGGGGACCCCCCCTTCTACCGAACAGGGAATAACATGCGACTGGGAATCGAAAGTTACTACGCTAATGAAGTTCCCAACGCCCCCATTATTCTCAGGAAAGCCGGAGCTTTGAAAGCGATAGTAAAGCTCGCAGCTTGGCTCCTCAAGGTCAGAACGTTCAGTCTGCGAGAGATAGGGGTTACCAGATGCACATTCCACTCTCACACCCTAGACATAAATCAACACCCCTCGGATTCCAACCTCCCGCCTGTCACGCCACTATGGCGCCCTTAGCCATCCTCCCCTCCCCTCCATCCATCATGGCAGGGCTACCTGACACCTTGCAGGTCATCTAGTCCAACCACCTGCACTCTGCAGGAGCATAGCTGAAAGATAACCCTACAATATACCCGAAAGATGGTCGTCCAGCCTCCACTTGAAAACATCCAGTGAAGGAGCATCCACCAACTCCCAAGGAAGTCTGTTCCACTGCCCAACCACTCTTACAGTTAGGAAGTTTCTCCTGATATTTAGCCGGTATCGACTCCCTTCTAATTTCCACCCATTAGATCCAGAGCAAGAGAGAATAGATCTGCTCCATCTTCTACATGACAGCCCTTCTCCAGTCTTCTCACACAACACCAGAACTCCAGGAAATTTCAAAGATTAGAGCCAGAGGCTCTGAAATAACATCTGCAATTTCTTTTAGCACCCTGGGATGCAAGCCATTCGGCCTTGGAGATCTGAAAGTATTTAAGGCAGCTAGATGCTCTCTAACCATCTCCTTACTTACACTGGACTGGCAGTTCCTCCTTCCTTCATATGTCCTGCATTCTTCAGTTTGTATACACCTTATGGTTAAGTAGTTCTGCTTTGACTTCATCCCTTGTTAAGGCTTGACTGTCTTCCCCTAGCAATGAGCTTACCCCATCCCTGTTCTTTTTTTTTTTGCTGCATAGAAACCTTTCTTGTTATTTTTAGCATCCCTCACAAGCCTCAGCTCCATCTGCGCTTCAGCCTTTCTGACACCATCCCTACAGATTCGAGCCTGCTTCTTGTACTCACCCTCAGTAATTTGTCCCTCCTTCCAGTTCCTGTACAATTCCCTTTTTAGTCTCAGCTCTTCAGAGAGTTCCTTCTTCAGCCACCTCGGCTTCATTACCCATCTCCCACCTTTCTTTCTTACTGGGACAGTTTGTCATTGTGCCTTAAGCACTTCATTTTTCAGCATCTCCCATCCTTCCTGTGCAGATTTTCCCCTCAGCATTTCATGCCACAGGATCCTACCTAATATTTCTCTGAGTTTTTTGAAATCAGCCTTCCTGAAGCCCAGGATATGAGTCCTATTATGTCCTGGTTTCACATCCTTCTCTATATCAGATTCCAAGCTGACACGGTCACTATTCCCCAAGGATCCCACAACATTCACTTCATCAACCAGTTCTTCCCTCTTAGGATTAAATCCAGGATAGCAGATCCTCTGGTTCCCACTTCCACCTTCTGAGAGATGAAATTGTCTGCAAGACTATTTAAGAATTTGTGGGATGCCCCATGTCTAGCAGAGTTAGATTTCCAACAAATATCTGGATAGCTGAAGGCTCCCATAACCACTACATCCTGTCTCTGTGAAAGTTTGGCAAGCCATTGTATGAATGCATCATCCAGTTCCTCCGGTTGGTTCGGAGGTCTGTAGTATACCCCCACAACAATACCCCTTCTTTTCCCCCTCGCTCCATCCTTACCCACACACTTTCAACAGGGGTACTCTCAAAATCCTGAATTTCAGTGCAAGTGTATTCATTCATGACATATAGTGCCACCCTGCCTCCTTTTTGTTTATTCTGTTCCGTTTGAACAAGGTATATCCTTCAATTGCTGTGCTCCATATATGAGACTCATCCCACCAAGTCTCAGTGATACCTATCAGATCATACTTATTTTCCAGTATTTGAAGTTCAAGTTCCTCCTGTTTATTTCCCATACTCTGTGCATTACTATAAAGACATCTCAGATTACAGACATCCTTTCCTACTAAAGGTCCCTTTAAATTTACCTGAAAATTACTGAACTCACCTCTCTCCCACGCATTTATTCTCTGGTCATTCCCTTTCTTGAACTTAGTGTTGGGGATGCCACACAACATCAGGCTTTTTCTTCCCCCCCCAAAGGCTTCAATTTAAAGCCCTCCTGATCAGGTTCACAAGTCTTCCAGCAAAGACATTCCTCCCATTCTTTGTAAGGTGCACCCCATCCATCACCAGCAGTCCCTCATGTTGGAGGTAGATACCATGGTCCAGGAAGCCAAATCCCTCTTGATGGCACCATCTACGTAACCAGCCATTCACCTCCAGTATCACAGGTAAAATGGAGGAGAACACCACCTGTGGCCCCAGATCTTTCACCTTCTTGCCCAGAGCCTTGTAGTCTTTGGAGATCCATTCAAGGTTTCTTTGGGCTGTATTGTTTCTTCCCACATGGATCAGAAGGAGCGGGAAGTGACCAGTCTTGCAATTTCCTCAGTCACATCTTGGATACATGCTCCAGGAAGACAACAAACCTCTCAAGATTCCTTGTCTGGTCTGCACACAATTTCTTCCATCCCTCTCAGTAGGGAGTTGTCAGGTTCCCAGTCATATCACTCTCCACACACACTTTAACAGTGAATGTTTTATTTAGAGATATGAGATGCTGTGGGTTCAAACTCTTTGTTAGGACTGAATTGCAAAGGCAAGAAAGCAGGATATAGGTACAACCCCAGAATTCCATTCACATCCACGTCAGCAATACTACAATGACTTTGAAAGATATACAGTCATTATCTAGCCAGGCACAGACTTACTTCAAGGACATTTCTGGTGTGAAAGATGTCTTGAGGTCCCTTAGGAAAGTTAACAAGCAGCCTCCCTAACTCACTACAGACACTCAACCCACCCACCCCCAGGATTGCAATGGCAGGTGAAGGCAGCGATAAGGGGTACAGTGGGCAAGCAAAACATACTAGGTTAAAATACAGCAGGTTTCACCTAGCCAGATGCCCAAGTCTGACAGGAGTCACCAACCACCACTACTCATCTCTTTCTCCACGGGGTAGCTTGGTTCCTTCTCTGCCTATGTGTTTGTGTGTCAGTTACATCCTTTCAAGAGCCAGTTTGGTGTAGTGGTTAAGTTCATGGATTCGTCTCTGGGAGAACCGGGTTTGATTCCCCACTCCTCCACTTGCACCTGCTGATGTGACCTTGGGTCAGTCACAAGCTCTGGCACAGCTGTTCTCTCAAGGACAGTTTCTGTCAGAAGTTCTCTCAGCCCCACCTACCTCACAGGGTGTCTGTTGTGGGGAGGGGAAGGGAAAGGAGTTTGTAAGCCACTCTGAGACGCCTTTGGGCAGTGAAGGGCAAAGGGGTATAAATCCAATCTCTTCTTCTTCTTCTTCTTCTTCTATCTTGGAGTGTGCTATTCTGATCTTCCACCATCTGAAGTGGCTGGTAGCGATTTTGCAGGTCCACTGGCTGTGAGTGTTTCCTGATTATCTTGCTCCTCAAAGTCAAATTCTTCCACTCACCCACCTGTTCCTTGTCACTTCCTTCATCTTGCTTAAGATTTGCTAGGTCTTGACGTTCCCTCAGGAGCCCCTCTTCCATCACGTCTAAAAACCTTTCTCCCTCCATGATGTTCCTCAGTGTACAGATTTGTGCCTCAAGTTCTCCCACCTTCTCCTCAAGCATTCTTATAAGCTTGCATTTGCAGCATGTATAATGTATTTCTTGGCAAGGCAGAGAAATGATCATGGCACAACCCTGGCAGGTCACTGGAATAGATCCTTCATTATCCATCTCCCTACGAGCAATGCTCTCTTCAGCAGCCTTCTACAGCCTCCAGGAACCTCCCTCAAAGTCTGACATAAACTCTTGTTGTGGTGATGTATCCTGAAAACTTTGACACTGACCAAATGGCTAACTTGTCGTCAGTTCTCTCTCCAGAACTCAGCAGCAGCTTTCTTCTCAGGTTCTTACAAGGCCTCCAAGCAAGACCCACTGGCTAAGAGCCACAGGGCAAAGGCCACTTCCTGCCATGCACAGCAGAGCCCAGCACAGTAGGGGGCGGGGCTTGCAATCAACAACACTCCACAGCAACTCACTCAGCCTCCAACAACCTCCAAAGCACAAACAGTCCCAAACAGAATTTAGACAGAACCACTATCAGGCTACAAAAAACCCAACTCACTCTCAGCTTCCCACTCAGCAGCTAGGAAGGCAAAGGGAGAAAGACAAGAACTCCTTACTTTCTAGCAGCAGCTCACCATGTGCTCTCCACTCCTTGCCTCAGCCCAGCTGACTCTCCTATGTCATCCTTCCTGGGACAAAGTTGGTTTGACCCAGGAAAAGAAAAAGGTTTATTTGAATTATGGAAAGCTCTTACTTTAACAAGTATAATTGATGAAACTGAAAAGGGTTGCATAGTTGAAAAGACCAAATTAGAGAAAGTCTCTGATGATAAAATCCCCTGGTTCTATAGCACTTAATGGAAAAACCAGAGATAAAAAAGGCTTAGGTAGAGCAACAACTGAATTGGGACAGTTGTTAAAGGAAGGAATAACCAACTGCAAAGGCACAATCTCTATTATATATAAAACTTTGAATTATGTAAAGGGAAACCCTACCAAAAGAAATAGCAAACAGACTGTGAAATTAACCTCATGGAACTCCAACTAGAAAAATTATGGAAGTAAAAAACTCTTTTAATGAAAGCAATTAATCGTAAAATAAAGTCTTTCAAACTATTAGCAAGGTAGTAGATGACACCTTTAAGGTTATACTATATTGACCCCAAGAATCATCCTACACGCTGGAAATGTGACAAAGTGGGTTCATATATCCACTGTTGGTGCAAATGCCCCACTATAAAGAGATTTGTGGGGGAAATTTTAATTCAGATTAAATGTATCACTGGATATACAGTACCATTGTGCCCTGCAGTGATACTCTTAAATTAATGGGAAGATCCAGATATCCCAACTTTAAAAAGAGACCTTATTTTCATTCTACTTACAGTAGCCAAAAACTTGATCATGGCCAAATGGAAAAATAAACACCAACACTATTACAATGGTATAAGAAACTTTGGGACTACTTTATAATGGAAAAAAATTTAGATCAATATTGACTATGGAAAACCCACTGTTTGAAACTACATTTCTAGAGCATCATTTTAACTATATGCTTATTTCATTAGTTATAGTATTAACACTTGGACGATCCATCAACATAGAAAAGCAGATAGAAACAAACATATGGAGATTAGTTGTAGATTTTCCGGGTTGACACAGAGAGTACTTACATCCATCTTTCTGTGTTATACCTCTGAGGATGCCAGTCACAGCTGCTGGCGAAACGTCAGGTCCTACAATGCCAAGACCACGGCCGTACAGCCTAGAAAATCTACAGCAACTAATGAACTCCGGCCATGAAAGCCTTCAACAAAACTTATGGAGAGTTTATTATCTTTATTGGTTAACCTGTAATGTTTATGCACAACCTTCTTGTCTTGTTATACATCCACATACTTGTTAACATGTTATGTACTTGTTATTTAAAATTTTCTTGAAAAACATTAAATTAAAAAGGTTTTTTTTTTAAATTGTCAAAGTACCTAGCATTGCTTTTTTACCGAGTAATAGTTTTAAAAGCAAATAAAGCTTTCAGCTGTTTGTTTCACCACTTTAGGGATAATCAAAGAGCACAAATTACCAACCAAATTTTTTTTTTTTTTTTAAACAAAATTTTTATTGGGATACATTCAACATTTCCAATCACGTTACCAATACAATTTCAGAAAAGAAGATCCCCGTCCCAATCCCCCCACCCCCCCTAATAGGCTTCCAACACTGCTAATAACAAACAGAAAAATTATAAGGCAATCAAGCTTAGACTTAAGTACATCGACAAACCAGGTAACACATTTGAATTATATATAACCTCTACAATTTCAGCATATTGTATATAACAGTACATACAGTTCAAAATTCATTTCATTTCTCGTTCAATATCCATACGTATCCAAGTTATATATTTTCCCCTTCATTCTATATTCAGTTTCTAGATACAATTTCAATCCTTCCCAGTCTTTTAGGTATTGTTCTGCCATTTGTCCATTTAATTTCTTTGTCATTTTGTCCATTTCCGCTAAAAATAACAGTTTTCTCAACCAGTCATGTACATCTGGCACCTTCTCCATTTTCCAATGCTGAGCAAAGGCCATTCTCGCCGACGTAATCATGTACCATAACAATGTCCTTTTTTCTTGTGGAATTTTTTCCATTGTCAAACCGAGGAGAAGAAGTTCTGGCTTTCTCTCAATTGGGATTTTCAGTATTTTCTGCATCACACAATGTATATTAGACCAGTATGCTTTCACTTTATCACATGACCACCACATATGGTAAAAAGAACCCTCTACTTTTTTACATTTCCAGCATTTATTACTCAAGTTCTTATCCATACTAATATTGGCAATCTTTTTTGGTGTCATGTACCATCTATACATCATCTTATAACAATTTTCTTTTACATTGATACAGGTAGACATTTTAAAAGATCTTTTCCACAAAAATTCCCATGATTCCATAGAAATTTCTTTGTTCATATTTATGGCCCACTTTATCATTTGTTCTTTAACAGTTTCATCCAAAGTATATACAGTCAACAAAGTTTTATACATTTTTGATATCATTTTCCGTTCTTTTTTCAACCATATATTTTCAATATCATCATTCATAGCTCTAAAACCAAACTCTTTACAGTCTTTTTTATAGATGTCCCTTATTTGACAATATTGTAGCCAACCATACTCAAATTCTAATTCGTTATTTGGTTTTAAAACATATTTTTTCCCTTCTTTTTGCAACAATTCCTGATACTTCAACCAGTCATTACCTTTATATTCTGAAAACAAATGTATAACTGCAGCTGGAACAATCCACAGAGGCCTTTCATCCAAAATTGTATCCTTATACCTGATCCATGCATCAAACAGTGTCCTCCTTACATAATGATGCTTAAACATAGAGTCAGCTTTGTTTTTCCCATACCAAAGATAGGCATGCCAGCCAAATCTGCAATCGTGCCCCTCAAGAGCTAAAAGTTTTCTATTTTCCAAATTTACCCATTCAGATAACCAAGACATACATACTGTTTCATGATACAAACGCAAATTCGGGACTTGGAAGCCACCTCTGTCTTTAATATCATACATTATCTTCATTTTAATTCTTGGCTTCTTCCCTGCCCAGATAAACTTAAAGATTTCTCTTTGCCATTTTACCAACACTTTTCCATCTTTCACAATTGGTATTGTCTGAAACAGAAACATTAACCTGGGCAGTACATTCATTTTAATAACGGCAATTTTTCCAAGAAGAACCAACCAAATATTTTCACCTATTCTTGTGAGATTTCCATCCAGAGAAATCTGCTTTGCTTGCTAAAGGAGTACATATTTATAGAGAAATATTAGTTCTTAGTTGTAAACTTTATCTATCATAATCATGTGATATTATTTAAAGAAGTTATTGGTTCATAACTAATGGGATAAGCAATATGAGTACTGATTAGCTAGCATAATCATGTGATATTATCCAGATAACTGATTGGTTCTTAACTAGATAAATAACATATGAGCTAATTTGCAGGTGCATATGAGACTAGAGATCTCTTCAACAAAATTGGAGAAATCAAGGGAATGTTTTGTGCAAACCTGACCATGAATACACAGAAGAACTATACAAGAAGGACCTCAATGTCCTTGACAACCATGATGGTGTGATTGCTGACCTTGAGCCAGATATCCTGGAATGAAGTCAAATGGGCCTTAGAGAACATTACTAACAACAAAGCTAGCAGAGATGATGGTATCCCAGCTGAGCTATTGAAAGTCATAGAATCATAGTGTTGGAAGGGAACTCTAGGGTCATCTAGTCCAACCCCCTGCACAATGCAGGAAATTCACAAATATCTCCCCCCACACACCTGTAGTGACCATTGTTCCACACCCAGAAGATGACAAAAAAACCCTCCAGGATTACTTCCTGACCCCAAAGTGGCAATCAGCAGTTCCCTGGGCATGTAAAAAAGGGCCACAAGAACCAAGCACTGAGGCAACCCTTCCTGCCCTCCCTTTGCTGTTAGATGGCCATCTAGCCTCTGTTTGAAAGAAGGAGAGCCCACCACTTCCCAAGGAAGCCTGTTTTACTGAGGAACCACTCTGTCAGGAAGTTCTTCCTAATGTTTAGCCAAAAACTCTACTGATTTAATTTCAACCTATTAGTTCTGGTCTGACCTTCTGGGACAACAGAAAACAACTCTGCACCATTGATGATTTGTTCTAAAACTTTCCCAGGTATAGATGTCAAGCTATAGTTACCTGGATCCTTCTTTTTCTCCTTATTGAAGATGGGGACAAGATTTGCCCGTCTCCAGTCTTCTGGCACCTCACCTGTTCTCCAAGAATTTTCAAAAATAATGGACAGAGGCTCAGAAATTACATCCGTGAGTTCTTTTAATACCCTTGGATGCAGCTCATCTGGCCCCAAAGACTTCATTTCATTTAAAGAAACTAGATTTTTATGTACTACCCCTAAGCCAATCCTGGGCTGCAACTCCCTTTCCTCATCATGTGTTCTGTTTTTGCCATATTGAGCACCATTTCCTTTGCAAGAGAAGACTGAGGAAAAGTAGGAATTGAGCAGTTCTGCCTTCTCTTCATCACCTGTTACAATTTCACTTTCCTGTCCCTGCAGTAGGTCTACCATGTCCTTGCTCTTTTTCTTACTTTGAACATACCCCCCCCCTTTTTGTAGTTTTTAGGATCTCTTGCTAGCCTAAGCTCATATTGAGCTTTAGTTTTCCTAACTCTCTCTCTACAAGAACTGGTTATTCCTTGTATTCATCCTTAGTTATAAGGCTCTCCTTCCATTTTCTGAATGAATCTTTTTTATTTTTCAAGTCCTTAGAAAGCTGTTTATGGAGCCACCTTGGCTTCTTTAGGCTCTTCCCATTTTCCCTCCTCATAGGAATTGTTTGTGATTGTGACTTCAGTATTTCACTTTTAAGAAACTCCCATCCCTCTTGACCTCCCTTCTCCTTAAGTATCTCTGACCATGGGATTCTACACATTCTGTTCGGGTGAGGTGCTTCTCCCAACCCTTCTTCTTCTCAAACGTGGACCACTTGAACCCTTGAGCTTCCTCCTGTCTTCTGTCAGAGACCCCTCCTTCTGCCCTGAGTCCCAGGTCGAGGGTAATGGGTACCAGCAGAGGCAGGGTGGTCACGGGGACCGTAGTCACTGGTGGCCTTGTGGTAACCAGAGTTGTGGTTCCCAGTGTTGTGGTTACTGGGGTCATGATGACCAGTACCAATGCTTCCTCTTCTCCACTGCTCATCTTTGGGATGATTCGGGTAGAGGAGTAGTCTACTCCTAACTCTCTATCAGGTACTCCAATAATTCAGCATCAACAGCAGGTTCTTAATCAGATTCAGCTTTATATGATCAGAGATGAAGTCATCATGGATGTTTGAGTTAGGAATGGAGCATACAAAGTGGCTATAGGAATTATAGTGGGTTCATATGATACCCCCTGACACCTAGGGGCCAATAAGCAATCACTCCACAGTGTGGATAACTGTCTAATGGTTCAGGGGTGAGTGGGAGACATTAGCGGCTTCGCTCCAAAGGAGTGAAGTGCTCAAGGCCAGTGGTGAGATAAGGCACACAGGGAAAGTGAAACAGCTGTGCCTACAAGTACATTCCAGAGAAAGAGTAAAATCTTATGGTGGCGTTACCTGACAGGTTCAAGCTTGCAGTTGAACACAAAGTCATCAATAACATGGTTGGGAAACTCTCAGGGCCCCACTTCACTCCCTTCTCACTGGGCCAACAAAAAATTTCAGTCTTGTTATATGCAGATGACATGGTCTTAATTTCTCTCATGAAAATTGGTCTGAAGAGGCTATTGCATCAGTTAGGGACTTATTGTAAAGAAGAAACTCTCAGTATAAATTTTGATAAGACCAAGGTCATGGTTTTTTAGGAACAGGGCAAAAACCTCCTCTTGGGATATTCTTGGAAATCCAATCAAGCAATGCAATTCATTTAAATGCCTTGGCATTACCTTTAGAGAGTCTTTAAACTGGACTATTCATGCTGCCTCAGTCAAATCGTCAGCACCAAGACTGGTGGCGTCTATTCTGAGCTTCTACCACTCCGAGGGAGGTCACCTGATAGACCCGTTTCTGAAACTATACAAGGTTATACTTCATCTCTTGTGTGAAGTCAAAGTCATCTTGGCCAGCCTCAAAGTAGTCCAGAATAATTTTCTAAGGGACATTTTAGCACTTCCCAAGGGGTCCCCAGCTGCCCTGATGAGAGCTGAAACTGGTATTCCTTCTTTTAAGGCTTGGGCACACCTTATAATTATCAGATAATGGAAAAGAATGGAAAATCCACATTCTAATTCCCTAAATCACTAATCTTTTAATCTGCTCATAGCTAAAGACTCACAGTGCCTTGACTTTCTTAACAACATACATTCAAGATACTCTATTCCTGATGATCTTTTGGGAACATCAGTTGATAAATCCCAACTTAGAAACTGGATTTATGACTTTGATGTTTGGCTAGACCATTCTTTGATACTAAAATCAAAAGCAGCACATGGTACAAATTAATTAAATCAGACCACACTAGAACTCCATACTTAATATCTCTAAACACATACTCAGAGCATCCTTTACCTCTCTATGGTTTCAATCAATGCCAACAGCAGTTTTGGAGGGCCGATTGATTGAATCCTTTGGCCCATTGTCTATGCATTTGTGGTACCCACGAACTTGAGGATTTACCTCACTATATTCTCTTTTGCCCATTGTATTCTAGTCCGAGGGCTAAATTTTTAGCAGGTATTTTATCTGGTTTTAGTGCTTATCCAGTTGAGGGGGGAAATCTCATTTTTGTTATCTGACATTGATGCATATGTCTCTTATAAAGTTTCATTATTTGCCCTTGCTGCAAAGAGTATGTGTTCCAAGGTGGCATCAGGAAGGGTCATTATTTAGGCTACTGTATTAAATTAGTCATATTTTGTTAACGATCTTTGGTATTTTTGTATATTCTGACTCTAATCTATAGTTAGTTCACAATTTGTGTTTTGTAATTTTGTAACAGCCAATGGCTAATTACAATAAATTAAACTGAAACTGAAACTGACAGTGTTATTGATGCAATGAACATGAAATTGAGCAAACTCCGGAGGATGATAGAAGGCAGGAGTGCCTGGTGTGATGTGGTCCATGGGGTCGCAAAGAGTTGGACTCAACTGCACAACTGAACAACAACAAAATCATGATACTGGCTGATTTGTTTTCAATTTGCTTCTTAATAATCCCTAGCATAACGTTGGCCTTTTTAAAATTGCAGTCGCACACTGTCTTGACATTTTCAGTGAGTTATCTACTACAAGAATTCTATCCCTATCAGTACCCCGTTTGAGACCTGACACAGGGGCAACCAATCCTAACAACTGGACTCAATTGGAATATTTATATAAAAAAGACATACGCATGTCCTTACATGCTTCTTCCCTTATGGAATATTGTCAATCAGATATTATCCCCAGAGGTCTTCGGATTCAGAAGGGCCCGGCTATGTTTTTGGAAAAAGAGGAGTTCAAAAACAAATGGACATCAATACTGAATAAGTGCTCATATGATTTGATGTTATTAATCATTGAACCGGCAACAATGGAGGTTGAATCTGTTAAGGAAGAGATTAGAGTTTTAGAAGATAAAATTAAATCTGAGATGTCTCTAGATAGGTTTCAGAACTTATTCAAAGATCTTAGTGAACAAGTAAAAGCCTATGAGAATCACACTAGGGAGACGAAAATAAAGAAACTAGAAAGGGATAATAGAGATTATGCTCTCAATAGGGTCTACAAATGGCATGCCCCTAACCCCAATAATAGACGTGTCACGTGGGCTGACTCCCGCACGTCTATGTCTGACATAGAAACCACTGAGGCTGAGGATTCGGCTACTACATCTGGTGAGGAAGGAACCCAGCAGAGACCTTTTTTAGCCAGACGCACAAAAATGGGGTCCAAGCAATACTGCCCACAGAACAAGAGAGGAAGAAAGAAGAATTAGTAATTAACCTTTCTAAGATTGAGTTGACATCCGAACAAGCACAAATATTGAACTTAGGCTTAGGATATGTTGTTACTCCGAAATATAATGCCTTTCGACACGCATAGTTTTGTTTAAACTTACTAGGCAACTTAAATTGAGAGCGTTTTTTGGTGATACTGATATATGTACATATACTGCCTGGAGAAATAAATCTACATTTACCCCCCCTATTAATATCCCCTCTATTTCAGTTTTTGAGAGGAGAGTCCTAGAAGATGTACAGTGGTTGGAACTTAGGAGACATAGAGTGAAATTTAATATCACTAGGAAACAGAATGAGGGTCTTAGGACCTTAAGCAAGGATCCTACCATTGTAATTAAAGGGGCAGACAGGGGAGGGGGTGTAGTGCTTTTGGACAGAGCTGAGTATATTCAGGAAGTTTCCAGACAATTGGGTGACACTGAGTATTATAAACATGTGGCTTATGATCCCACAGATGAAGTTTTGTTTATAATTAAGACCATTGTGAGAGAAGCAGTAGCTTTAGACTACATTGACAACAACCTTGCAAGGTTTTTAGTTAATGAAGAAGCCAGAGTACCCATATTTTACTGCATACCTAAGATCCATAAATCACTTACAGCACCACCAGGAAGACCCATTGTGTCGGCTGTTAATTCTATTTTTGAACCACTGTCAAAATATCTGGATTCCTTTCTCCAGCCTTTTGTGGCTAAAATTCCATCTTATTTAAAAGATACAAGGGATTTTGTTTCTAAGATAGAGGGTTTAGAAATTCCAACTGAGGCTTTATTGGTAACTATGGATGTAAAAGCACTTTATTCTAACATTCCTCACGAGGAGGCTAGACTCCTATTAGAAACATTAGAAAAAAGAAATGAGAGTCCTCCAACTCACTTTTTGATTGATCTGGTAGATGTTATACTTGATAAAAGCTTCTTCTGGTTTATGCAGGGATTTGAATCCAATTGGATGAGTAATAGAACTCAGAATCCCTTTGCATCTCATATTATTGTGTACAAAAGATATATTGATGACGTGTTTCTTATCCTTGACTCAAACCTTGTAGTGATTGATTTTTTAGAGTGGCTTAATTCAGTCCATCCCTCCATTAAATTTACAGCTATTTTTGACAGGTACCAAGTGAATTTTATGGACACATCGGTGTTTCTCCATAATGGTAAATTAGCAGTGCGCCCTTTTAAAAAAGCAACAGACAGAAACTCTTATCTACATTATAGTTCCTCACATATTGCTCTTATCAAAAACAATATACCATTTGGCCAGTTCCTTAGACTTAAGAGGAATTCTACTTTAGAAAGTGACTATAATACGTTTGCAGACCAGATGCAAGAAGATTTCCTTGAAAGAGGTTATCCTATGCAGATTGTTAAAGCAGTGCACCACAGAGCTGATTGTACAGCAAGACTAGACTTATTTAAAGAGGCAGTGTCAGATTCAGTGCGTAGAATATGCTGGGCTATAGACTTTACCTCTTTAGCCTTTTCCATCAGGAATGTCATTTTAAAGCATTGGCATATACTTAATGATGTTCCAGGATGCAGTGAGAGACCTTTTATTGGTTTTAGGAGAACTGCGACAATTAAAGATTTACTTGTACATACTGATCTTGAACCTATGTTGTCTCTAGATACTAAGCCTAGAGGACATTATAAATGCCATGGATGTGTAGCATGTTCATTGACTGTAGAAACTAAAAATTTGGAATTTCCTGATATTGGATTGACATGGAAGCTTAATAGCTTCTCCTCGTGTGCAACAAAGAGAACTGTCTATTTGATCACGTGTGTTTGTGGTCTAAGATATGTAGGAGAATTGACAAGAGCTATTAGAATGCGCATATTGGAACATAAGTCCAAAATAAAACATGCCCATAGAGAAGCTCCCCTCATGGATCATTTTCTATCTAAGGGTCACCGTTATGACAATTTTAAATTTGTTGTCCTCGAAGTCATCAAACCACACAGATATGAGAGGAAAGATTTGCAGAAGGTCCTCCTAAAGAGAGAGGCATTCTGGATCTATAAATTGAATTCTGTTCATCCTTATGGACTTAATGCCTCTTTAGAATTGAACTTTTTTTTTCTAAGATCTATAAGTAGTTGCAGAGGTCAGACTGCTGTAGGCTTATTTCATTATAAATACGTTCCATTGGCCCACACTTTTAAAAGATTGATTCATTGATATTAGGAAGTTTCCTCCCTGTTATAACTGGTTAAATGGAATATTGGTAAGTTGTACTTCGAATTTTAATAGTAGAAAAATTGTGATGTATTCTAAAGATCCTTGTATCTTTTTTTCATGGATTGTAGTTATGCCTATACTTTGTGTATTTGTGTATTTTAGAAACTGCTCAGAATGGCCTTAAAGGATTGAGGTTTTGAAATGATTTGACTCATCCATACAACTTGTAAGATACTTATTCAGAATTTATTGATGAATATTGGGTACAATTGCACATGTATAATGATATTGATGGCATTTATCATATGAATTGTAGAACTTCGGGTTGGAAGAAGACTCCTTTAGAGTCGAAACGGAATCTTCATTCCGGAGACCACTGTTCCTGTCACCTTCTGTCATCTTCAGCCTATGTAACTGAAGTGAAAAGTGTTTATTATTTTTGTAATTGTTGGTATTTAAAGATAGATAAATTTTATGAAGCCTTGTTATCACAGTTTTTTGGCTATTTTTCTATTGTATGAGAGCTATGACCATTTAGCTTTCTGACTGTTTACTCCCCTTTCTATACATGTTCCCTACACATCTGGGCAGCTTGTACAAGTGTAGACTGTGCCCATTGGCCTTGTACATTGATGTGCTGAGGACATAATCCTAGGGGATTTCACCCAGTTTGATGGACGATTGAAAGTTGTTTATGCCTTATTGACTAACTTGAAAGTCTAAACTAACATCCCATCCCAAAATACCTAATATTATGGTAATTATTAAATGCTACTAAGAAATTAATTTTTGATAGACCACCATATAATAATAAGTAAGTTAACACACCACAAGGATATAGGCAGAACAGGTGATTTAATTGTAAAAGTAATACACAACAAATCAAGTAGAGACTAAATTAATTAAAATAGATTGCCACTGGATCTAGGAAAGCTTCATTACATCATCGGGACAGGCAGAAACACAAAGCCAACTGAAATTTAATGCAATGAGCATTGTACAAATAATAATGAAAGATCTGAAAAGTCTCATTCAAGAGAGTGTAGCACAGGCATTAAAAGCCATGGTAGAAACAACATTACCTTCATTAATCAAGAAAGAAATGGAATCTGTCCAGTCCAAATTGGAAGAAATAACACAACAAATAAAAACAGAGACAGAAGAGATTAAGAAACAGATAATAAAAAATAAACAGGAGATATTAAAAATCATGACAACTAGTAATAAGATGGAGGAAAGAATACACAAATTGGACCATGAAGTACAAGAATTAAAGTTAAAAAATGAAAGAATGGAGGAAAACTGATAAATTTTGATAAATTCAACACTGATAAATTAAGCTATGTTAATATTAAGATGCCAAAATGTTCCTGAAAACATAGAAAAAAATTTAAAAGATGAATTTAACAGAACAACTAAAAATAGGAACAAAAGAGGAAGTGACAGGAGAAATTGATGCAGTATATAGAAGGAACTCCTCTTATGCAAGGAGGAATAAACTACCTCGGGAAGTCCACATAAAATTCAATAGAAGAGAAATGTGTGATAGGATTCTCAGAGCAACAAATGAGACAAAAATGGTTATACAAGAAACAGATTAAATTTCTCAAAGAAATACCATGGAGAGTTAAGGACAAAATTATGCTGCACTGACAGACATATTGAGAGTGAATGGAATCTCATACAGATGGTTGTTACCAGAAGGAGTGTTATTTAATTATGAGGACAGAAGACAGAAAATAGACTCTATATTCAAAGTGCAAGACTTTTTTGAGAGACATGGAAAAGATTTAGATTGGCAAGAAGAAGAAGAAGAAGTTAGTGAACCAGAAGAAGACGCCACAGGACAAGAGGCAGGGAAAATAAGCAAAAATACAGTGAAAAAAGGAAAGAAAAGAATGGATATGAGACCATCACAAATACTCACAAGATTCCAGTACAGAACTAAGGTAAAGGGAGACAAAAATAAAGATGGAGAGAAATAAAAGACTTAAAATCCTCTCTGTTAATGTGAATGGGCTTAACAGGCCACAAAAAAGAAAAAGGACCTTTAATCAAATTGTCAAATTACAGACAGATATAGCATGTCTCCAAGAGACACATATTAGAAAAGAAGATGGAAAATATCTATTAGCCAAAAAATTAGGAAACCTCTTTTTTGCATCAGACACTAAAAAGAAGAGGGGAATGGCCATATATGTTAAAGATTATCTATGCCCAGAATTAGTATATTCATCGGATGAGGGAAGAATAGCAGCAATTACAATCTTGAGACAAAAAAAAAAAATACATTAATTATGAACATATATGCTCCTAACCAAAACTAGGAAAAAATGTTTAAAACTGTACAAGAAACTTTGACAATAAAAACAGTTGATGATGTGTGTGTTATAGGAGATTACAATGTAGTGCTTGACCCTAAGATAGAAAAAATCAGACAAGAGATAAAAATTCAGGAAATGTTCTCCCTCAGAACTTCTTTCAAATGGTAGAGGAATCTCAGCTCCCTGGCCGCTGGCCCTTGTGGCCATGCAGGCTGGGGGCCGCCTTTGCCTCCTGGCGAAGATGGGAGGCAGACATGATGCAGCGAGGCTGTATCTGGAGAAGAGGGGGGCGTGGCCAGAGGCTTATTAGTTGGGCAACACTTCCCATCCTTTCAGTTTCACCTAGCACTCGGACAAGTAGGAGCTCTTGTGAGCTCCTGGTGCGTCTGAGGCCTAGGGAGTGTGGTGGTTTGCTGGGAGCATCGGGCGAGTGGCGCCATGTTTTTGCCCAGTGGAGTGCAGTCGGGAGCCAGTGATTGGCGGCATGGCAATGCGAGCGGTGGAGCCTGCAGTGAGGAGCACTCGGGTGCTCGATGGCAGTGCAGCTTACTCAGCAGCGGTGTTTTTCTAGCGGCGGTGGCCTGCAGTGGGGCAGCTGGAGGAGTGGTGAGCTTGTCATCGGGCCGGTTTGATCCTTTCTGACTGGCGGGGTTCGGTTGAGGGGGTTGTTCTTCTCAAGACCTGGGGCTTCAATGGGAGGTGTGGGGCTTGTGGGGGACCTGATCAAGTTTCCCCGGCATGGTTCTCTGTGGGGGACCTTTTTTGCCAGGAATATTGGAGTTGGATGGTGGTCTGGGGGTTCCATCTGGGGCCTCTTCCTGGGCGTGTGCTGTTTGTTAGCTCAGGCTTGCCCTTTCTCATCAGAGTGCATGCCTTTCTTTTTTACTGGCAGCGATTGGGGCACAGCCATTTGGCATATACTGTAGTGGTTTTTTGGCAGTGGCCATTTTGTGGGTCCTTGGCAGTCATTTTCTGGTTATGGTGGCCATTTTGTATTTCGGTGGCCATTTTCTTTTCCTTATGGCTCCTAAGAAGGGCACAGGGTGAGCCAAGGGGAAACAGCCAGTCCCTAAGGCTCTGCTGAAGTGGCCTGCCCCTTCACTGTCTTCTTCTGAGGATGAGGGAGGGGATGAGATACAACAGGCTATTCTTGACTGCTTGATGGCAGTGGAACAGGCCTTCGGGCTCATTACTCCTTGTCCTTCTTCAGCCCAAGGGCAGGCCAGGAGGAAGGGCACCCAATCAGCATATAATAAGCAGTTCCAGGTCAAGGTTCTAACCCATCTTTCTTTGGTGGAGGGGAAAATTTTGACAGGTGCTGGAAGCAACACTGGAGGGGCGGATCCTCAGGATGATTCTAGTGCTAGCCCTTCGGGAGTTGGATCTTCACAAGGAGGTGTTGTGCCAAGTTTCCCTTCAGCTCCTGCGAATGATGCCTGGTCAGCTGGCTGAAGCTGTGTGGTCTTGTGGGGCCTTGTGGGGTTCCCACCACCCCAGGGTCTGGGGCGGCTACTGCCTATCCCTCTCCGGGTATAGGGCAGTTATGGGGTTTGCCTCATTTTCCAACTCCTATGCAGGTTCCTCAAGGGGTATGGTATGGCCAGCTGCCAGTTGATCCTAGTCAGGGGTGGGGTTCCCCCTCCTCCTGTACTGTGTCTTATGCTAATACTCCTGCTTCTGAGCTCCCTTTTGGTGGCGTGGCATTACCCTTAGGCGATCATTTATTACCTGCTACTAGGGAGAAGAGTTTTAGGGGTGAATATGTTGATGTCTTTTCCCTCCTTTTCCAGGAACTGGAAAGGAAGGATAAGGACGATCCTGACAATAAGGACAAGGAACAGCTCTGGAAGATGAAAGTGGATCAGACTTGGACTAATTGGGCCATGCCACAACTGTTCTGCCCTTGCGGTTTGTGTTTTGATGTTTAGTTAAATAAAGTGGCCCATTAATACCCAACTTGTTGTCGGTCTCCTTATTCTGGCTCGGGGGGGGGGGCAAATAGTATAGTAGACACATGGAGAACCAGAAATATTTATACAGATGACTATACCTACTATTTGGTGAGACATAACTCATGGTCTAGAATAGACATGGCCTGGATATCAACATCTATGGTAAATGAGTTAGTAGAGACCGAAATATTACCAAATACGTTCACAGATCATAGTCCTTTAACCTTAACTTAGCAGCAAGCGCCAAGAAGGAATAGATGGATTATGAACATGAGGAATTTGAGAGGAATTTGAGAAAAAAACTAAAATGAAATTCAAGATTTTTTCAAAAGAAAAATGTTGGAAATGTATGTGCTTGCAAGGTCTGACAATCCAGTCATTATAGGGTTAACTTGTTTACCTAGTATTGCTGTTGTTTAGACTGACCTGGAAGGGAAAACTGGCACAGAGCCAATGGGGCTTTTGCCCGGGAAAAGTAACTTCTATTGTGATACAGATTGGTTGTTTGTTTCAGGTGACTTCCTTCCTAGGGGTCAAGAAGAAGCACACCTTCTCTATTGTCTGTGTGTAGTGAGTAGCCATGACTTGAACTGTAAGCAGCTTAGAAATGTAGCTCTTAGATGTTTGTTTATTTGTAGGTTTCCCATATACCTTTTACCCTTAGCAATAAAGGTTTTTAAACACAAAGCTCTTCTTTCCAATAGAGCAAGATCCATCGATACTCTGAGTAATTAAATACTTTTGAATATTTTACAACAAAAAATACATACTGAAATATCAACAGAAACAGTACAGGAGATATTTAAAGTGTATATAAGAGGATGGTTTATCAATCAGAAAGCATGGAAAAAGAAACAAAATAGAAAACAATATGAAAATTTGGGAAAACAAATAAAAAAAGAAGAAGATGACATGAAGCTGGGTGGGACTGCTAATTCTGAAGAAGACAGAGTCAGGATTCAAAATGATCTAGATAGGCTGGAACAGTGGGCTGAGAAAAATAAAATTAATTTCAGTAGAGATAAATTCAAAGTCCTACACTTAGGTACAAAAAATCAAAGGCACAGATATAGAATGGGAGGGACTTGGCTTGACAGCAGCACATGTGAAATGGATCTAGATGTTATGGTTGATCACAAGCTCAACATGAGCCAGCGGTGCGATGTGACTGCAAAGAAAGCTAATGCAATCTTAGGATGCATTAACAGAAGCATTGTGTCCAGATCACGGGAGGTAATAGTCCCGCTCTAGGAAAGCTTTCTTGGAAATCTAAGCAAATAAGCTCTAAGCAAATAAACACATAAAAAAAAAGCAGTGACAAAAACAGGCATCCATTTTAATTGCAATCTTTCTTCTGGCCGTTCCACCCAGAGACTAGAGAAACATAAAAGAAACTTGAACCAGACCTATAGTAAAACTCATCATTAAAGAGCTGTAGCTTTTGGGATATGGTTCCCAGTCTTTCTGATGCCACATTTCCTTCCACTCTGTCTCCATTTTTTTTGTTTCTCAGCACCTCAACTGTCTTCCCAAGAAAGGGATCCTGTATTCTAGCTTGCATTAGGGCTTGCCCCTGCTACGTCCGGCACTGCCAAGGACTCTTGGAAGAAAGGAAGAAAGGGAGCTCAAACGATTCAGGCAAGAAGCAGTGTCAAGGCAAGGATGAGCCCCGGACACTATCCATAGGTGACAGGATGCCCTCTCATAGAAAAGGGGAAGTGGAGAGAAGGCAAAAATGTTGCCTAGGAACAAGAACAGCTCCATGGTCTCTGGATTGGGGAGCCATTTAAGATTGGTCTGCTGTGAGGAAGAGGAGAGCAGAGTCCAAGTGCTTTGGAGAGCCCTTGAGAGCCAGGGCAAAGCAGACCAGGCCCCACCTCTTTCATGGAGCTGGTTGTGCTTTCAGTTCCATTTGCACATTTGCAGCTGAATTATGCAGCACAGTGTGCACCCAGCTGGAAACCAGGAGGTCCTACTTCTGTCCTGAAGTGGGCTGAGGAAATAGCCTCCCTCTGCAAGTTGGGAAGTATCCCTTAAAAGCTGTTGTGATGATTGCCAAGACAATATGTGTGAAGCACTTGGAACACTCAAAAGTGCCACACAAATGATAAAGAGAGAGGGGTGATCTTTAAAACGGGAATGGAAGGTCCTTCTGGTCTGCTCTGGTTCCTTGAAGGGATGTGCACACATTTTGCTAACCACATCAATATTCTTGGTGCTTTCCTCAGAATACCTCAGCGGTTTCTCCTGAGCAGGAAATCCCAAGACGGAAGTTTGCTTTGGGTGAAATGCAGTGGAAACAGGTTGTCCACTACAGGCATGAGTTGAGTCAGCAGCCTTGGGGGGGGCATCTGTTGCTGGCAAGAGGCACATGATATTCACAGCCCACCTGGCCTAGTATCATACAATTTGAACCAAAGTCTTCCATGGTTTCTAGGAAGATTTTCCTCAGTCATTTTTCTATTGTCAATATGTGTTTGCTCCCCTGAAAATGCTTCAGAGCATGAACATCCAAATGTTCCTCAAATTGTTGCATGAGATAGAAAATCTGCCAAACCTGCAGATACTTGGAGCGATTTCCACTGGTAGCAAGCTGGCTGCTGTGTGTGTGTCTAGACAGTATTTATCTTTTTCTGCTTGTGAGTTTCCCAAAGGCAGAAAAGAAGTTGGAGAAAAGAAAGGCCAGAAATGTTCTCTATCTGTGGTTGTATTTTTTAAAAAAAGGCAAAGGTTTTTGCCATCCTTTTGGAAGACGCACAAGCTTAGTTTCAGCACAGTTCAAAGAGAGTTTCCATCATGCTGTGACACAGCTAGAAAAAGAGACTGCAAACCATTCCTCATCCTCCCACATCACAGGTGTCAGCTTTGAAGCTGAGAGGTGTTCAATGAGGAATGTGAGCTTCAAACACCCCCCCCCCAAAAAAAAGGAAGATGGGAACATGGTTGGATTAATCACAGCAAGGTGGTGTCCCTAGATAATCACAGCAGGCCAAAACATCTGCCAACAGATCCAGATGTTCTCTGCTCTTCTTCCTCTTCTTTGTCCTCCTCAAGTTGCTTTTTTGCATCTTGGTGCTGCCTCCTGTTTTCCTCCGGACTGCTTCTGATATTTTAGTGGTCCTTGTTTATGCTTGGCAGCTCATTTCTTGCGGGTGTGTTTGTTTTTTGTGGTGCATTAACTATGTCATGTTTGAAGACAAAAAGGTCTGGTTACTAGTGGAAGACGTGCAGACAGAGGGTTCTGCTGTCCTGAGGTGCGCTTTCGATTAAGGCTGCAGGCCGTGCTGACTAGAATCCAACCCCTGATGAAATTTGTCAAGATAATCCAATTGGGATTCCAGCTACCTTGCACATTTCTTCCGGCCTCTATTCACTCATAAAGATTGTCTTGGCTTGCTCTTGTTTGAATGGTATATCTATCTGCCAGCCACTATTCACTATTAGACAGGGGTCTTTTCGTAGAAGAACAGCTGCAGGAGCTCATTAGCATATGGTATGCTAACGAGCTATTAGGCTATTAACATATGCCACGCCCCCTGACATCACCGGAAGTGATGTCAGAAGGGGAAGCAAAAGGGGGGGAAGCATCTTCAAAAGCCTCCCCTTCCCTTCCCCAACTGGTCTGGGTGGGGGAGCTAAGAGAGAAGGGGTTTAAAGTTTAAACTCCTTCTCATGAGAGTTGGGCCACAGAAGGAGGAAAGAGGGAAGGAAAGAGAGAGAGTAGAGAGAAGGAAAGAAGGAAGGAAAGAGGGAAAGAAAGAGAGGGAAGAAGGAGGGAAACAGGGAAAGGAGGAAAAAGAGAAGAGAAGAAGGTGGGAAAGAAAGAAAGAAAGAAAGAAAGAAAGAAAGAAAGAAAGAAAGAAAGAAAGAAAGAAAGAAAGAAAGAAAGAGAGAGAGAGAGAGAGAGAGAGAGAGAGAGAGAGAGAGAGAGAGAGAGAGAGAGAAGAGAAGAATGAGGGAAAGAGGAAAAAGAAAGAAGGAAAGGAGGGAATGAAAGAAATTCAGTGGCAATTCAGCCCCATTATACCCTATGGGCCATTGAAGTCAATGGTGAAAACATAGGGTATATTCTGGGGCTGGAGGGGAGGGTTTGAGGGAGAGGCTCCAAACTCACAGGATAGCTGATGGAGCCTCTCCCCAAGATACCCACCAAGTTTCAAGAACATTGGACCAGGGGGTCCAATTCTATGGGCCCCTAAACAGGTTGCCCTATTTCCTCCATTGTTCTCTATAGTGGGAAAAAAATAACTTTTTTTCCCACTATAGAGAACAATGGAGGAAATAGGGCAACCTGTTTGGGGGCCCATAGAATTGGACCCCCTGGTCCAATGTTCTTGAAACTTGGTGGGTATCTTGGGGAGAGGCTCCATCAGCTATCCTGTGAGTTTGGAGCCTCTCCTCAAACCCTCCCCTCCAGCCCCCAGAATATACCCTATGTTTTCACTATTGACTTCAATGGCCCATAGGGTATAATGGAGCTGAAATTGACATTCGGCTGCCTGAAAGACTCTCCGGGACGCCAGCTAGGGGCGGGGCTTGGCTCCTGAGCTCCCGGAGCTGCGCTCCGGTGCGCTCCCCCGGAAAAGACCCCTGCTATTAGATATCTATCAGACTGTTCATTCCTGCAGCAGACATAAGGACAAAGACGTTAGACTTCCAAATAAAATCAGATGTCAGATGTATAGGAGGACAACTAGGAAAGAGAGATGGTATTATGCATCTTCTGATAATGGTTGCTAAGTCTCCCCTCCTGAAACTAGCTCTTCCCTTGGAATTGTAGAACTATACACCACAAAATCAGGTCAGACAAGTGGGAGACCCACAAGGACTTTCAGGGGGTATTTCCCCCTCCCCCAGTATTTCTTGTTTCCCTTTCCTATAAGCCCCCATAGCCTCTCAGTTTCTCATACCTCCTTGTCTCTTTCCCACCATCCAGCCAACCTATACTACCTCTCCCTCAGTTTCCCCTCCTTTCTTCCTCCTGGCAGCCTCTCCCTAGGAAAAGCCTGCCCAAGTTGGGCAGTATCAGCTGCCAAGCCAGCCTCAGTTGTGCATTTGAGAACCCACAAAGACTTGTGATAGACTCTTCAGTTTCTCCTTTATCCCCTTCCTCACACTATTGCCTCTTTCTCTATCTTTAATTCCCGGCTTCTTTTTCTCCTTCCTACCCACCAACTGACCTTTTATCTGTCCCAGTTTGGTGCAGTGGTTCAGTGTGAGGACTCTGATCTGGGAGAACTGGCTTAGATTCCTCACTCCTCCACTTGCACCTGCTGGATGACCTTGGGCAACCCATAGTTCTGGCACAGCTGTTCTTGAAGAAGAGCAGTTTCTGTCAGACCTCTCTCAGCCCCACCTACCTCACCGAGTGTCTGCTGTGAGGAGGGGAAGGGAAAGGAGTTTGTAAGCCGCTCTGAGACTCCTTTGGGTAGTCAAGGGCGGGGTATAAATCCAATCTTCTCCTCCTCTTCTTCTTCTACACTGATTATTTATTTAATTTATTTATACTCCACTTTTCTCCCCAATGGGGATACAAAGTGACTTACATTGTTTTCCTCTCCTCCATTTACCCTGTGAGGTAGATTAGGCAGAGAGTATGTGATTGGCCCATGGCAGAGTGGGGATTCAAGTCTTAATCCAAAACTCTAACCACTATGCCATACTGTTGTTCATTTGGTGGCTGCTGTTGAATGGTAGCAAACGGCTGGACCTGGGTGAGTCAAGCAAGTAGCCCTGTAGTTGCTAGCTGACCTGGTGCTGATGAACCTTCCCTCTGAGGCCAAAACAGCTCTGGAAAGAATCCTGCCCCTCCTCCTGCCTTTTACTGACAGTAACCAAGGCTTGAAGGCTGGCAATAGTGCCTAGCAGGAGCCATAAATACCAGTGAAAGTATATTGGTTTCTTAAAGCTACAGAAACTGCTTTTGGGGAATTTTAACTCCCAAGTTCCCTGTTTTTGTTTCAATATTTTGGCCCTGCAGTCTGCACATGTCAGTAGGCTATAATAGTCTATTATTTTTAACTAGAATCCCAGTAGTCTACTAATGTGTTTTAATTTTTTCAAAGCAAATGTGCATACTAAGGATTTCTTGAAAAGTTAAGGCATAGCCAGTTTGGTGTAGTGGTTAAGTGCGCGGACTCTTGTCTGGGAGAACCGGGTTTGATTCCCCACTCCTCCACTTGCACCTGCTGATGTGTCCTTGGGTCAGTCACAAGCTCTGGCACAGCTGTTCTCTCAAGGACAGTTTCTGTCAGAAGTTCTCCCAGCCCCACCTACCTCACCGGGTGTCTGTTGTGAGGAGGGGAAGGGAAAGGAGTTTGTAAGCCACTCTGAGACGCCTTTGAGCAGTGAGGGGCAAAGGGGTATAAATCCAATCTCTTCTTCTTCTAGCTGATTAGTGATTCTAGAAACCTGAATTGTCTTGCTGGGTCTGACCAAGGTCATCCTAGTACAGCATCTTTTCTAAGAAGCCCAGTAGGCAGCACACTTGAGGCAGCTCATTGGGAATTTGTGTGTGGCCTACAAATAGACTGCCATCTATTGAACTAGCCCAGATTAGGCAGAAAGGCAGGATATAGATATTGTAAATAAATATAATAAATAAATAATATATCTGCTCTTTGGCCGTTGTTTAAGAGTAGGCTTTAGACACTTCAGAGAGGCAGCATGGTGTTGAAGTTGGGATGCCAGATTAGGATCTGGGAGACCAAGATTCAGATCCCACACTTTGTCATGAAGTTTATTGGGTGACCTTGAGACAGTCATTCTCTGTCAACATAACCTACTTTACAGGGGTATTTCAGTTTTTACTGAAGCTTTTTTGAGGTCTGACTTATTTTTTCTGACTTATCTCATTTATTTTTCAGTTTTATTATGCTGCTTTGTTTATTATTTGCTTTTAATCTCTAGCTTTACTGGTATGTTGCCTATTTAAGGTAGAAACACCACCTATTAATCTTCTGAATAAAGAAAGACAGTCTAAGAATGAAGTCAACAGTTCCAAAAGATTTCAAATCCAAGTTATTTCACTATATCCAAGTGCCAGTGGGTGTTTCTTTTTAAAATCACTGGAACATCTAGAAGATCTGGAGCAGCTTGTAAGCCCCACGTGGCCTCCTGGGCCTCACTGTTCTGCACATCGTTGGGATAATCACTCAGAAAGGGAAGCCAGTCTGCTGTGCTGTTGCCCCCAGTGATGGAAGGACCACACAGGAGGCAAATGAGATGGAAAGTGCTTGTTTAAGGCCCAGCCTCTCATTTATTTCCTAGAGAAGTTTTAATAATATAGTGCTATAAACTGTCTAAATGTCGTCCAAGAAAAATGAACCACTCTCCACTACAAAGAAGAGAGATACCACAAGCTCCTGTCTAGCGGAAACCAAATTAGAACATTCCTCACCCCTTCTCTCCCTTCATCTTATCCAGTCTTCCTTTATTTCATTATTTGAGGATGTAGTTAAATAATGCCATCACCTCAAAGAGAAATCCACATATTTCCATGTTAACTGAAAAAACAGAGCTAAACAAAAAAAACAGTGTGTATATTCATGTTCAGATGCTGTAGATCCCAGACATAATGAGTCTGGGATCAGCCCATTATGATTTGTACATGAGTTGTTCTAAGTACACTGCATCATACCCAAGAGCATTCCAACACAACAGGCAATTTAAAATGAACATTTACTTAAATACATGATTCTTTCTAAAAATGGTTGCCATTCCCCTATCCCCTTGAAAAGTCAAGGGGGATGCATCTCCCCACAACTTCTGCCTAAATACATACATTTTTAGGACTTACATATATGCACTATGTGGTGTAGTAGTTAAGAGCAGTGGCCTCTAATCTGGAGAACAAGGTTTGATTCCCCACTCCTCCTCCACCTGAAGTCTGCTGGGCAACCTTGGGCCAGTCACAGTTCTCTCACGACTCTCTCAGCCCCACCAACTTCACAAGGTGCCTGTTTGTCAGGTTCCCAGTCTAATCACTCTTCACGCACACTTTCTTTACTGAAAGGTTTATTCAGAGATTTGAGATGTTCATGGGTTTAGACTCTCTGTCACCGCACCTTTTCCAACTCTAGGGGGGTCTTCAAACTGGTGTCTGAGGGCTTGCATGAATGCATCAACATCTTTCAGCTCTGGGTCCATCACATTGTGCAGGCCGACGAACCAACCTGCCACCCTATTTCGCAGCTGGGAGCCCACGAAATTCACCCGTTGCTCATCAGAGGCAAAGGAGTGCCCCCATTCATGTAACATCTGTAACTGTATAACGAAAAATGCCAACTTGACCGGGCTCCCATCAAAGGTTGCCTCCAGAGCATCCTGGGGCCACTCTCTCCATGCCAACCTTGCGAGGGGTGGGTCGGGAAAGCAATTCGGTTTTGTCATCCTTCTCCTCTTCCTCTTCCCCTGATGTCTTGGATATTTCTTTCTCCATCAGTTCTTTAACCAGCTTAGGTAAATTCTTTAGGAAGTACTGGAACACTTCTTTTAGTTCCTTTAAGTCGGTGCACAGGCTGGATTGAGCCTTATCCATGGAGAAATCCTCCTCCCACTCCTCTCGCATCTTGCCCAACTCAGGGTCATTCTGGAAGGTGCATGAAACATGGCGTCATTCCCGCTTGCTCCGTCCCTTGGGTCCCAGGGAGCCTCCCAACCAGGCTCAATCATCCCAGCGATAGGGAGGCTGGAAGATGACTTGCTTCTTGGGACGTGCACCTGTACTCTTTGCTGCATTCTTCTTCTGAAGGTCAGGCACCAGGTTCTCGGGCTCAGGTCTGGTACTGGTGCCTGCCCTGCCATCTCCATTGCTGTTCTCCATTTCCTTGGAGTGGGTCTTGGGTAGGAGAATGGGTCAGTCCTGACAATCTGTCAGGTTCCCAGTCAAATCATTCTCCACACATGCTTTCTTTAGTGAAAGGTTTATTCAGAGATTTGAGATGTTCATGGATTTAGACTCTTTGTCAGGATTGGGGAGCCAAGGCAGGAAAGCAGGGGATAATTACAAATCACACATTCCATTCATACATGTCAGCAATACTATCCAGACCCTGAAAGATATACGGTCCATCCCTAGCCAAACACAGACTTATCTTCAAGGATGCTCCCATGTGAAATGACATCCTTGAGGCACCATGGAAGAGTTATCAAAGCTAGTCTCCCTAATTTCTACAAGCATTCACTCCCCCCCCCAGGAATGCAATGGCAGGTGAGGGCAAGCAATAAAGACGCAGGGTTAACAAGGAGCTGGAGCCGGAGCAAGGAACAATTGAAATACAGTAGAATGGGTAGCAATACAACAGGTACAGTTGCCTGAGTCTGACACTGTTGTGGGGAAGGGAAGGTGATTATAAGCTGCTTCGAGACTCTCTAGGGTAGTGTCAGGAGAGGATGGATGATGCTCCCCTCCTGCTGCTCCCTCCCTGGGTCCTGAAGACAATCCCCCTCCTTGAAAAGTATCAGTTGGAAGGAGACGCAGAACCAACAAACACAACCAGAAGTGGGGGCCAGGCCTGCACCCGAATCTGGGAGCTGAGACCCAGGGAGTCCCCGTCTTCTGATGACAGGAGAAAAACAAAGAAGCTACCTGGGAGGACCCAGTTTACTACCTTGCAGACCAGCAAGAGGTTCCCTGGCAGTTAAGGGAGGATACCTGGGAGGGGGCGGTCAGTATCCTCAAAGATGCTGGCCCAACTGGGGGGAGGAGGGATGGGAGTGTCCTCAAGGAAATGAGGACTGAGCCAATTCCCTGGCTATTCTCCTCTGAGGAGGGAGGGTCAGGAGTGAAATGGGAGGATTCAAAGGGATAGAGACGCCCGTTGATGAGGATGAACCTGAGCTCCTATGATGAACAAGAAAGGGTTGCGGGTACCAGAAAGAGGGGGGGGAGTGCACCCTGAAGCTTTGTAGAATAGGAGCCAGGAGGAGGAAAGGGGGACGGTGAGGAAACCACCCCTAAGCCTGCAATATCTGACGTCGAGCGGACCCAACCGGGAGCCAAAAGCCTGCCCCTCGCCCCTCATCTGCCCAAAACATCGGGTAGAGAAAAGCAGGGTATAAAAACCAACTCTTCTGTACTTGTTTGTTAGTCCTCTTGGTTGGGATCTGGCAATTGAAATACATATGAATGCAATGACTCCACTCAGGAATATGGCTGTTAATTTTCAGATATGGCTGACTTCATTTATTTATTTATTCATTATTTGTATTTATATCCTGCCCATCCTGCAATGGGCTTAGGGCAGATAACATCATTTATAATAAATACAATCCGAATTTAAAATTTAAAACCCAGAGCAATATAAAACTTTAAAACTGGTAGTTACAACTAAAACAGAAATTCAGCTGGCTATAGAATATGGATGGAATAATGGCCGGCTATCAGTGGGCAGGTGGCAGCAACCTCAGGGAGGCCACGTATGGTCGCTCGTGGCCTCAGCCAAAGGCCTGGTGGAAGAGCTCCGTCTTGAAGGCCCTGCAGAACTGGAGAAGATCCCTCAGGGCCCTGATCTCAGTAGTGAGCTTGTTCCACCAGGCTGGGGCCAGGGCAGAGAAAGCCCTGGTCCTGGTTGAGGCAAGACAAATTTCCCTCGGGCCAGGAACCACCAGGAGGTGTTGATCTTTAGAGCATAGTGCTCTCTGGAGCATATACAGGAACAGGCAGTCCTTAGATATGTTGGTCCCAGGCCGTTTAAGGCTCTGAAGGTCATTACCAACACCCTGAAGCATATCCAATACTCAGCCGGCAGCCAATAAACATGTTGTGTGTGGGGGGGGAAGGTTGAGGTGGCATTGCTGAGCATAATATGGGGATGTGTTGTGTGGCAAAACTTGCTGCCCTGCTGCCCTGGAATCAGCGAGAAATTTGTCACTGCCTTCAGAAGGTAGGTGCATTTTGCCCCGAAGGCAACAACTGCCAAAAAAAAAAGAGGGCCTTTGTACACTTTGATACACTGCAGGGCTGCAACTCATTTCCCCAGAAAATTGTCCTAGCCCTCATCCACAAAAGAAAGCAAACTCATATTTCCTCAATTGCATTTTATAGCATTAATAATTAGGGATACTGTTACACACCAGTGTTATTTAAATTAAATATTAACTCCCAACAACACAACTTCCTTGCTTTGAAAGGCACCTTTCAATATTCGAAAAATCTGGCCTTTTAAAAATTCAAGATGCAAATTCTGTAAAATTGCTGAGCCATTCAGTTTTTCACAGTCCACACCAAAGAAGGAGCTAATGAACAAACTCAGCATCATTAGAACCACCTATAAGTAATCCGAGCTCAGTAGATGAACTTGTACCTGTTCTTCTCTCTCTGTTGTGTACTAACATGGACTGCGGATGCGGTTGGGGTTTGCACGTGGCCATGCAAACAGGTGTAGCTTCACATCAGAAAACAATGCTGAGCACGGATCCTAGAATGGACCAATAAGATGGCTTGGATTCAGGAAAGGACCTAAGGGATTTGGGTGTATAGTAATAGACCTATCACTGAGAGCGGGGTGTGGTTTTGTTGGGGATTTAAGCCGGTCTTCAGACTGGCTATTTTGTCTTTTAGTTCATGCTTCCTAATAAACTTTATGAGCTGATTTCACTACAACGTGTCTCGAACCCAGTACTTTATACTGGCGATGAGGATAAGATCCCGATGAGTGACTTTGACTCTGACGCTAGCACTGCACCGCACACCGGCTTCCAGGACTTCACGCCCTGCATCGCTCCAGCACCCTGAGTCACGGCAACCACTCCGGGACAGATCTCTGTCTTCGACCTGGCTCACCCTGAGCTGTGGGAGGCCCGGGTTGAACAACTCACTTACTTCTTCCAAGTCCAGGGAACGACCAATGCTGACCTAAAGAAATCATGGCTACTCAGCATGTGCAGAGTCTCCATGATCTACCTGGTGCAGGGCCTCATCACACCCAAGAAGTTGGACACCGCAACATTCAAGGAACTGGTAAAGGCCCTCACTGATCATTTCACACCAAAGCCATCCAAGATGGCCATGCACATGGACCTTTCTGCATGAACCCAAAGACCCGGTGAATCAGCTGCTGACTTCATGGCTGAGATTCGCCATCAACTGCAAATTTCCCGCCATCGAGGATGCCATCTTGAACCAGTTCATCTGGGGCGTCCGAGAGCTGAAACTCTGCAGGAAGCTCGTCGGCCTCGAGGACATCAAACTGGACAAGGCTCTATAAGCAGCCACAGCATTCAAGAGGAAGAAGAGGAAGAGATTGGATTTATACCCCGCCCTTCACTACCTAAAGGTGTCTCAGAGCGGCTTACAAACAAGAAATCCCAGAAAGACCGACAGGCTTTGGCGACCCATCATGCTTCCACCAACCCCGTTTCAGATGCCTCAGATGAGGACGTCGTTCAAGTATGCCGTCTGGACTGCTGGGGGCCACAGCCACCTTCGGGCCCCACTCCGCACTCAACATGAACAACCGCTCAACCAACGTGTGCAAGCTACAGGGATCCGCATGAATGCCGCTCCTGCCGATTTCGGGATTCAGCATGCCAGTCCTGTGGCAAGATGGGACACATCACATGGGTCTGCCATATCCATGGAAGCAGATGACAACAGATGATACACCAGGAATTGACGGATCTACACACCACAACAGCCAACCACCAACACCAGGTACTGAATTTGCCCCGGGACGCCTCTAACAAAACCCATGTGACTGTGTTGATGGAAGGGTCCCCCTGTGAGATGGAGCTAGATACAGGTTCCTCCTTCTCCATAATCTCGGCCAAGACTCTAAGGAGACTTTGTCCGCAGGGGGGTCCACTACTGGACAAGCCAGTTGGCCTCAGCTTGCAGGACTTTTAGAAGAACCCAGTGGCCATAAAGGGGTGGGGCAATTCAGGGTGAACTATAAGGATTTTAACGGACTCTTGGACTTGTTGGTGGTGGAGAGTCGGCTCACTAGCTTGCTAGGACTATCGTGGTTTGGGCCCCTGGGGTTCGGGGTGACCAGGGTGAACCATGTATGGCCACAGGACTTTAATGATGTTTGCAATGATGTCTCAGCTGTTTTTTACTGTATGCTAGGCCATTACACCGGTCCCCCAATTTCCCTTGATCTTGCGGTTCGACCCATCCGCATGAAGGCCAGGCGACCCCCATTTGTGCTGCGGCCCAAAATCAAATTGGAGTTAGATCACCTGGTAGGGCAGGGGGGTTTAGAACTGGTACCACATGCTAAGTGGGAGACCCCCATAGTCACCCCCATGAAGCCTAACAGAGATATGTGTTTCTGTGCTGACTAGAAGTGCACAATCAATAAGCCCCTCCAGGATCACACGTACCTGGTACCAGTAGTCAGTCATGTCGTAGCCTCCCTGGCAGGTGCAAGAATCTTTGAGAAGCTGGACTTAGCCCAGGCCTACCAGCAGTTGCTGGTGAATGATGCCATGGCCAAGGCCCAAACGATTGTAACCCACAAGGGGGCTTTCCAAGTGCACCAACTGCAGTTCAGGGTGAGCATGGTGCCAGGGATTTTCCAAAACCTCATGGACTGTCTCCTTAAAGGTATCCCTGGGGTCCAGCCATTCTTTGACAATGTTTTGATCACGGCCCCGGACACTAAGACCTTCATGGCACACCTGTGGATGGTGCTGCAGCGCTTAAGCGATGCCAGCCCCAAAGTAAAGAGAGAGAAGTGCTTGCTGGGGATGCCGCAGGAATTCCTGGGGTTCACAGTTGACACTCAGGGAATCCACCCCGCACCAGAAAAGATTTGCTCCATCATTCAAGTGCCTACCCCCTCCTCTAAGGCCGAACTACAGGCCTTCCTAGGACTTTTAAATTTCTATCACTTGTTCCTGCCCCACAAGCCCACGGTCGCGGAACCCCTCTACTGCCTCCTCGACAAAAATGCTCCATGGGTCTGGGGCCCCAAACAAGCTGTGGCCTTCCGGGCAGTTAAAGAGTGCTCCTTGCCCATTTTGATGAGACCCTGCCGGTGGTGCTGGCGTGTGATGCTTCTCCCTACAGGATGGGGGCAGTCCTGGGCCACTGCCTGGCTGACGGCTGCGAGGTCCCCATGGCTTACTATTCTTGGACCCTATCTGTGGTGGAGCGCAACTACGCGCAGATTGATAAGGAAGCCCTGGCAATTGTGGCCGGCGTAAAAAAGTTTCATGATTACTTATATGGCCAGCCCTTCACCATTGCTGCTAACCACAAACCCCTCTTGGGCCTGCTCACCCCAGACCACCAGACCCCTCAGATTTTGTCACCCCGGGTACTTCGCTGGTCCATCTTCCTGACGGGGTACCAGTATGCGCTTGTCCACTGGCCCGGTAAGAAGATGGGCCACACGGATGCACTCAGCCGGCTGCCACTACTGTTCTGCGACCCAGACCCAGCCCTGGCTCATCAGGTCACCCTGCTTAAGGACCTGCCCAACTGCCCAGTACAGGTAGCTGTGGTGTCCTGCCACACCACCAGGGATCGCATCCTCTCCCGGGTCTCGAACTGGGTAGGGAGGGGATGGCCCAGCAGTCCGATGGGCCCAGAATTTGCTGCTTTCTTGCCCAGAAGGGAAGAGCTCTCATTGCATAAGGGCTGCATACTCTGGGGCAGCAGAGTAATTATACCATCACCACTGCGCCAGAGGGTCCTAACTGCACTACACAAAATGCAGCCAGGCATAGTGCAAATGAAAAAGCTGGTGCAGAGCTATGTATGGTGGCCGGGATCAGATGGAGAAATTGAAGATTGGGTTAAGCGCTACCAGGCATGTCAAGAATCATGGCCCGACCCCCCAAAGGCCCCGGTGAGTCCCTAGGAGTCCTCCCATAAACCCTGGGCCAGGCTTCAACTGGATTTCATGGATCCCTTCCAGGGCCAAATCTTTTTTTATCCTGGTGGACTCTTATACCAAGTGGTTGGAGGTGGTCCCGGTGCCTTCCACCTCATCCAAGGCCGCCATCTGGGCAATGTGGTGGATCTTTAGCACACACAACATCCCCAACTCCCTGGTAACAGACAATGGGATGGCATTCACCTCGGCAGAGTTCCAGGAGTTCATGGGATACTATGGCATCCGGCACACCCATTCCACACTGTTCCACCGTTCCAACACAGCAACTAATGGCCAGGCTGAGCGCATTGTCAGAACTACCAAGGAGGCTCTGCGCCACATGGATCGTGGTGACTGGGACTACTGACTGGCACCCTTCCTCTTCGGATAGTGCATGACACCCCACACATCCAGCAGCCACAGCTTGGCAGAACTCCTGATGGGTTGGTGCCTCCCAACCTGCCTGGACCGCTTGCACCCAGATCAGGCCTGGAATACAGTGCAACCACGGAAGACTGGGAAGCACCAAGAGGCTTCTTCCCGGGTGACCCGGTCTATGCCAAGATCTATAGTCGGGATCCAGCATGGCTCCTGGCCAGGGTGGTCAGGGTCACAGGACCCCGGTCCTATGAGGTCTCCACAGGCGATGGCCAGTGGCTGTGATGACACATAGATCAGCTGCACCACCAAATCACACCAGAAAACCCGGAAGGTCCAGAAGACAGCAAAGACGAGGGAATGCGACCAGAGACCGAAGGCTACCACGAGCCCGAGGAACTGGGGCAAGCACAACAATGGCCTAATGAACTGCCAGCCAGTCACAACAGCACTCCGCCAGCCACCAGTGAAAGAAGCCCTGTTGAGCCGACAGAAGCCCCAGGGCCTAGCTGCGCAACAGTCCCAGCCCAACCATAAGGACTCTCCACAGGCCCAATCAGCCCAGCTCCCGAGGCAGCGCCTCCGGCCCCAGAAGTGTGCCAGTTGATCCAAGTGTGGTGGAAGCCAGAATACTTTAGGGACTATGTTTGCTAGGGGGGGTCGGAACCACGGGGGGAGGGGTGTTTTATACTAACATGGACCATGCACGTGGTCAGGGTTTGCACGTGGCCATGTGAGCGCGTTTAGCTTCACATCAGAGAACAATGCTGATCACACATCCTAGAATGGACCAACAGGATGGCTTGGATTCAGGAAAGGACCTATGGGATTTGGGTGTATATTAAGGGCTCTTTTTGTAGCAGAAACTCCTTTGCATATTAGGTGACACACCCTTAATGTAACCAATCCTCCAAGAGCTTACAGAGCTCTTCTGACAGGGGCTACTGTAAGCTCCTGGAGGATTGGCTACGTTAAGGGTGTGTTGCCTAATATGCAAAGGAGTTCCTGCTACAAAAAGAGCCCTGTAATAGTAATAGATCTGTCACTGAGAATGGGGTGTGGTTTTTTTGGGGACTTAAGCTGGTCTTAAGACCGGCTATTTTGTCTTTTAGTTTGTGCTTCCTAATAAACCTTATGAGCTGATTTCGCTACAATGTGTCTCGAACCCAGTACTTTATACTCTTAGAGTACTGTTGGTATCTAAAAATAATAACACAGCACACACCCTCCAGGGTTGCCAGGAGAAGGTGGGGCGTCCCCAGCATGATGATGTCACACACAAGGAACGTCATCATGTTGGGGAGCAGAGGACCCCATCGCCTGTGGAGACATCCTTCAAACCCTGCTGGGGAGAGGTGTGGGGGGAGAGTGCCTGCACTCCGGCCCCAAATTCAGGGGCGTGACCCCTGCCTCTCCCCAGCAGCATTTAAACACTTTTGGGGGAAGGTGGGGAGGAGGCTGGGGGGTCGCTCTTGGCTGGCAGGTGGGAAGGAGACCCTCCAAATCAGGAAATCCCTACTGGACCAAGGGGTCTGGCAACCCTACAGCACACAAATGTGAATTAGCCAAAAGGAAGAATTACATGGAGGAACAAAACAATAACCAGTCTAGCAGCCTAAGCTACATCTTCCTAGCTACTGCGAGCACCAAGATGGATGCTCTCATCTGATCTTTAATCAAAGTGCGGGAGGAGGAGACCCAAAATGCCTCCATGACAAAACTCAGGCAACATCTCCCAGTTACAAACTGACCAATGACCAGAGCAGGGTGGGCAGGGGTTAGAGCAGGGTGGGCAGTCAGGGTTGGTTAATTCATTATGCACAGATCCTTCCCCCTCTAGCACGGGAACTTCTACTCAATGGTCCTAACTAACCAACTAACTTACAGTTAGCATAGAAAAACAAACAGGTTAACTATTTCATGACATCAGAGAGAAAACTACTCTACTCACAGGGCTTTCGTAAAGATAAAATAGAAGGAAGAGCCCTGGATGCTGCCTTAAACTCAATGGAGGACAGACAGAACAGGAATCCAATAGAACCTGATTGCAGACAGAGCTACATGGAAGACAGGAAAACAGCAACTAAAACATTGGCTAGGAAGGAGGGACCACTGGGGAAATGGCAAACAAAACAAAAAAGTCTTCCCCAGGGGGCAGAAGAAGGCAACAAAAGGGGACAGATGAGTCTCCCTGGGTTGTGGATAAGGCCCTCTAGTGAGCCTTATGTTCCTTTCTTTCTCTCAAGGAAGTTTTACTTGTTTGTGTAGGAAGACCCCTGGCATGCTCTGTAGCAATTGTGGCACCTCCTTGTGCCTTCACAGGCCCTGGCTGAGCTGCTAGCTCCAATGGAGGCTAACCCCAAGTGATGCACCATCAGCCTCAGTTCCTTGAGGAGAAACTGGTTAACTTCTCCCCATAAGCAGGGGTTGTTTGGGGCCGGAGTGTGCCAGAGCACCCCTCTAGCAGCCAGGTGGCAGCAAGCCCCACCCCCAGCTCCCAGCCCCAGGCTCCTGCCTTCCCCCCTGAGCCTCTTCGCTTTTGCAGAGAGACTGGGAGGGGTTAAATTCCTGGCTTCCCTGCCAGAGCTTCTCCAGGTGCCCTGCGGCCGTGGGGCACCTGGAGGAGATGGAGCAGGCAAGGCAGGCATAAATCTCTGCCTCCTCTTCCTTCTCCAGTGAGCCTGCTGCAGCGGTTTTTTTAAAAAAATCCCTGACTTCCCTGCCTGAGCTTCTCCAGGAGCCCTGCAGCAGTGGGGCACCTGGAGGAGACTGAGCAGCCAAGCCAGGCATGTCTCCCCGCCTCCTCTTCAATCCATGATTCAAGCCCTTTCAGGCTTGCCTCTCCCCCCTCCCAGCCCGGGGGAGCCCAGGGCAAGGCTGAAAGGGCCTTGAATCTAAGAGATCCAAACCTGTTTCAGTCTTCTCTCCCCACCCCAAGCCCGCAGGAGCCCAGAGCAAGGCTGAAAGGGACTTGAATCTAAGAGATCCAAGCCCCTTTCAGCCTTCTCTCTCCCCCCCCAGCCCGCGGGAGCCAATGGAAAAGCTGAAAGGGGCTTGAATCTAAGAGATCCAAGCCCCTATCAGCCTTCTCTCCCCCAAGCCCGCAGGAGCCCAGGGCAAGGCTGAAAGGGGCTTGGATCTAAGAGATCCAAGCCCCTTTCAGCCTTGTCTCTCCCCCACCCCATGCCCGTGGGAGCCGATGGCAAAGCTATGTGTAATGGAACAGTCTGCTTTCCCCTTAATATCTGTGTGATTTAGTTTGGTCCTCTTGGAGCTCTTGTTTCACTTTTGTTTTTATATGCTGAATGGACCTGAGGATCAGTGGCTGAGTGAGTACTCTAGCCTGGGAACTCACAGCCGAAGGGGGACGTTTCAAATGTAAGCCTTCAAGCTCCTTTTTAACTGTTGGTGGGGGGATTTAGAACTTGGGGAAAGCAAACATACATAGAGGCTTTCATTTTCTTTCCCTTTCTTTCCCTTTCTTTCCATTTTTTTCTTCCCTTTCTCTGCTCCCTTTCTTTCCCCTTTCCCCATTTCTTTCCCTTTCTGTCCCTTCCTTCCTTCCTTCCTTCCTTCCTTCCTTCCTTCCTTCCTTCCTTCCTTCCTTCCTTCCTTCCTTCCTTCCTTCCTTCCTTCCTTCCTTCCTTCCTTCCTTCCTTCCTTCCTTCCTTCCTTCCTTCCTTCCTTCCTTCCTTCCTTCCTTCCTTCCCTTTCCCCCTTTCTTTTTTCCCATTGCTTTCCCTTTCTTTATTTCCTTCCCTTTCTTTCTGTCCCTTTCTTTCCATTTTTCCTTTTTCTTTTCCTTCCTTCCTTCCCTCCCTCCTTCTGTCTCTCTCTCTCAGCTAATGAGTTAGGCTATAACCAGCTGAAATAAAGGTTAACAGTTAATAAACACAAAATGTGCCGAACAAAGCTTGAGTCCAGTGGCACCTTTAAGACCAACAGAGTTTAATTCTGGGTCTAAGTTTTCATGTGAATAAACTTGGTTGGTCTTAAAGGTGCCACTGGACTCAAACTTTGTTCTGTTGCACTGGAACAGATATTCTTAAGTACCACTGCTAATGAAACATTGAGCTGCTATCCCACCTTAAGCATGTGTGGACAGGAGTCTACCCTAATAATTTCTTCAAGTAATAAGGGTTGAGTCTACCCTAATAATTTCTTCAAGTAACTTTGTGAAGTCTTTTGTACAGTGTAACCCTATTGCCCGTGTAGAAGAGCCCTCTTGAATAATTCTGGTTCGCATAGATTCAGGTGGGTAGCCCTGTTGGCCTGAAGCAACAGAACAAACTTTGTGTCCAGTGGCACCTTTAAGACCAACAAGGTTTAATTCTGGGTATTAGCTTTCGTGTTCAAGCACTCATTTTCAGATACATTGAAACAGAGTCATCAGCCACTACATGTAGGTAGCAAGTGAGGAGGATGTTGCCCATATCTGTAGGCTTCTGCAAATGTGGGAACTGTAGCCTCTGTTCATAGCTGGGTCACTGGTCACTTCTTCAACCATGAAGTATCTGTAGAAGAGAGCAGTGGCTCACAAAAGCTGATCCCCTGCCACAAATTTTCTCTGTGCTTTTGAAGCAGTTTTTGGCTCTGGTCACACTGCAAAGGTAATTGCGCTTTGTTCCCGCTTTGTTTAAATCGGGAACATTTTTCTTCGCATTGGGCTGACTAGATGCAGCCAGCCCCTCTCTTACAGCACCCGCTCGACTGCTGCTGCGCCGTCCCTCCAGGCGATCCTGCTGGCCATGGGGGAGGCTCGGGCAGCTGCTGCTTCTGCTGACACTTGGTGGGGGGCCGCTGCCGCTGCCGCCATTGCCCCACGAAAACAGGCTCCGCCGTGTCCACCATCTCCACCATCCTCCTTGCCGGCCCCATCCAAGCTGCCTCTCGTTCCCGCCTCCAGGGCCGTCTTTGTGCGTTTTTTTTTAAAGCTTCCAGTTTAAGCGCTTGACTAAACATGCGCTTAATAAATCCATTATTAAATGTTAAATAGATTTATTAAGTACATGTTTGCTCAAGTGCTCAAACTGGAAGCTTTAAAAAAAAAAAAAAAAAAAAGCACAAAGGGCGTTCAGACGGCCCTAATCGCAATCATTGCAAGAGATGGGTTGTCCAGATAGGCGAAATCGTGCATTCAAAGCGGAAGTGCCAGGAAAACACTAGATTTTCCAGGGGTCAGGAAAACCCGGCATCATTGCGCGAGTGAGCCTGCTTTGGGGTGGGAGGCGGATTGGTGCGTGTGAACGTGAAACTGACATGCGCAAGGGAACAGCAGCGAACCCCGATCAAAACATCCGTGTGACCGAGCCCTTTCTCCAGGTAGGCTTGCCAGTTCTGTGTTGGGAAATACCTGGAGATTTTTGGGGTGGAGCCTGAGCAGTGGGTGTTGCCTTCTGACACACTTCTGGTGATGTCAGTGGGTGTGGCATATGCAAATAAGTTATGCTAATGAGTTATGCTAATAAGCTCCTGCACCTCTTTTTCTACGAAATGACCCCTGCCCGTAAGCCCATGCATGGCTCCTGTCTCACTCCAGTCAACCTCCTGGCAGGAACTGTGGTTTTTGTCTCTGCCCTGTAGGCTTTCCAAGCAGCACCAGGGGTTGTAAGGAATGTCCATCTAGGGTAGCCAAATACCAGGTGGAGCCTGGAGACGACAGAGATCATCTCCCCCTGGAAGAAATGGCAATTTTCTCAGCTGGGTTCTATGCCAGCCCTGTTGAGCAGCCCTCCCGCCCCCAGAGCCTGTCCTCCCCAGGCTCCAACCCCAAGTCTTCAGGAATTTCCCAAGCTGCTATTGACAACCCTACTTTTCACACTTCTCTGTGACCAGCACTTCTCACTTGCCAGCCAGAAAGCAACAGGCCTAAGTGGGCTTTGCACAGCAGGGACAGGGCCTGTTGTGATAATTTCTTCCAGTCCTGGAGAGATGACTTGTTCCTTCCTGGTGCTGCCACAGGTGACCCACTGGAATCTTTTCGCACATATCAGCACTGGCACAGGAGTCCTTCATCCATCACACAGGGGATATGGGTTTGTTTTGGGGGTGGTTTCCAAAATGTTTGCACTTTTATGCTTGAGGAGTGCTTGGGAAGAAAGGAGAATGTGGGCCTGGATCTCAGGACAAATCACTCTCGTTTCTGGGCAGGCGTCCATTTCTGAAGGTGTCAGGGCAGTGTAAATGGAGAGTGGGAGGGGGACAGAATCTCCAAATGCGAAACTTTGGCTCTGGGAACAGCGGGGGAGAGAGCAGGGGCCAGAGAGAACATGAGTGAGAAAACATTCTTCTTACCAAAACTATGGAATAGGAATTTTTAAAATACCAGCCCACAAGGGGAAGAAAGACATTCAAACAAAGACCCAAGGAAAGGCTCCAGTTCCCTGCACAAACTTTGTCACCCGTGGCCACAGACAGAACGGTCAGACAAAGTTCACTCACAGACTGCAGGAGTGGCCAAAGAGCCCTGCTTGCTTCCACACCAGGCTGAAGCCTCAGGATTGTACCGAGCTAGCTAGGACAGCCAACTCTGGGTTGGAAAATTCCTGGAGATTTGAACTTGGGCGAGGGTGGAGATTAGGAAGTGATTTCTCCCCCCCCCAACAATACAGGCAGGCTTATGGGTATGGACTGAGACAATCACTCCAAATGGGGCCATCTTTTCATCTGGAGGAAAAGAAGAACACATATCTCCCCATATAATAATTGGCATTTGGGGTGGCACTTTCCGGCTCTCCCATTGGCTGTGCAATATGCTCCCTCAGCCATTGGCCCATCAGCTGCCACTCAAGAGTACTCACATGCCATTGGCCAGGTGCTGGGTCTGCTCCTCTTCCCTGCCCACTCCCCCTTCAGCCACTGTGCCCTGTCAGAATTACTGGCAAATGGCTTTCTCTCTTGATGAAGACGCTTCTCCTACTTGCCTCCTGTGTGGGATTAACTTTCCCCTCAGTGGCTGTTGTGAGGAACTCATTGGGGCCACTCCTGACTAGGGTTTTCAGCTCCAGGTTGGGAAATTCTTGGCTATTCTGTGTTTAAGGAAGCCAGTGTAAGGAAGTCAGAATTTGGGGAGGGAAGAGGAGAAGCCTCAGCTGAACAGAATGCCACAGAGGCCACCATCCAAAGCAGTTATTTTCTTCGGGGGGGGGGAGAGATCTGTTGTCTGGAGTTCAGTTGTGATACCCAGTGATCTTCAGGTTCCACCTGGAAGTTAGCTAACCTAGGCGTGGTAGTTAGTGCTTCAGAGCAGGGTCTGCCAGACCCAGGTTCTTGCTGTGGAAGCTGTGATTTTGGACCACTCATAGACTGGCAGTTACCTGTGTTTGTAAGATGGCTGCCATCTGTGGTTGTTTGTTTAAAATGTTCCCCCATAAGGTTTAATTGAGCTGTAGTTCCAGAGAGGGGCCTGCAGGAGTATCACTCAGTGGGTTATATGGGGCTTCCTCATCTGCTGGCCTACAGTTCCCAGCTGCCCCAAGGCCAAAAAGTGCAGGAAAACAAGGACTGTTCCAAGAGGTGTGGCAGCATCAATATAGACTCCATTCCATCCAAGGAGGAGGCAGTCTTCATCCCTGGGAGGCAGTAGAGATTCAGCCACTCCACAGTCAGCTGGACTGGGGAATGAATGGAATTTCCCCTGCTCTCTTGGGCAAGAGAGAGAGGCTGAAGTAGAGCCAGAGGCTGGTCCAAGGAGAGATCCTATCCTGAACCCACAATCTCCAGAGGAAGAGACTATTGTGTGTAGGGAAAGAGGATTGCGTTTAACTGCTGTTGATTTATGCCCTGTTGGTTCATAGTGTGTACTCCTACAGTTCTGCCTTATTCATTTAGTGTGCTCCATAATTGTGTAAATAGTTAAATACATTCTTTTATTTGGGCTAATAATCTGTGTTGTGCTCTGACCACATAGTCTCTCCCACTCTTCAGGATACCGAAGGGAGGGGGTAGCCCAGGGAAGCAAGGAAAGGACAGACCCTTGGGTTGCCAACTTTCCAGGGATCCCCCAAAATTGGGGATTCCATCTCCAAACACGAAGATTCAGCCTCAGGAGTCTCACTGTCCCTCTAAAAAGGCAGTGACAATTCAGTGACTGGTGGCAGCGAACTTAAGGAGTGAAATACGCCCACAGGATGAGAGTGGGAGGCAAACAGCTGAGTTGTAAACAGGAGCCTGTTTTGCCACAGTAGGCAACCAAGCTTGGTTCAGACAAAGGAAGGCAACCCTTCACAGGCCATTGTGAGGAACTCATTGGGGCCAGTCCTGACTAGGGTTGCCAGCTCCAGGTAGGGATATTCCTGGAGATTTCCTGATAGAGTCTATGGAAGCCAGGGTTTGGGAAGGGGAGAGGCCTCAGCCTAACAGAATGCCATAAAGCCCACCTTCTAAAGCAGTTATTTTTTCCGGGGGGGGAGCTGTATTGTCTGGAGTTCAGTTGTGATACCTGGTGATCTTCAGGCTCCACCTGGAAGTTGGCTACCGTTGGTGTAGCAGTCAGTGCTTCAGAGCAGGGTCTGCTAGATCAAGGTTCTTGCTGTAGAAGTTGAGTGGGTGATTTTGGACCACACACAGACTTTCAGCCTAACCTACTTCATAGGGTTGTTGTGCAAGTCAAAAGGGGGAAAGGAGAATTATGTAAACTGCTTTGGTCCCCATTGCAGAAAACCATTGCTGCCAAACTCCAGGTGAGGGCTAAAGATCACTCTGAATTGCAACTGCTCTCCAGAAGGCAGAGATCAGAGCACGGAAGAGGCTGCGGGGTGTGTGTGGAAAGCTGAAGAGTGAGGGGGAAATAAAGGTAGGTTGATGCTTGGCTGGGAAGGAGATAGGGCTGCCAACTCCAGGTGGGAAATTCCTGGAGATTTGAGGGATGGAACCTGGAGAGGGTGAGGTCTGAGGAGGGGTGGGACCTCAGACAGGTACAATGCCATAGACTCCACCCTCCAAACCAGTCATTTCCTCCTGGGGGAACCATTGTTGCCAATCTCCAGGTGAGGGGTGGAGATCACTCAAAATTACAATTGCTCTTCAGTTGCAGAGATCAGTTCCTCTGGAAAAAATGGTGGAGTCTGTGTTATTATACCCTGCTGAGGTTGCCACAGCAGATTGATGCTGAGTGCCCAAGACCTTGGCACTCTCCCAGAGCCTCTTTCTAGAGCTCATTGTATTTATTTCCACAACAGGCTTTACTGCTAGTATAGTAGAAAACAGGAAAATAACAAAGTGCCAAATTTTCTTCCATGACCCCCTTGGATTTCTATTGCCCTGTTCCAATAAATGTCCAGTAGAAATAAATATCCCAGCAAAAGTCTGGTTACTTGGTGAGACTCAGAGCAATAGAAAGTGCAGAGTGTATTCAGCCTGAACCTCTGAGCATAAGCAGAGTGCTTCTTGACACACACACACCACTTCGGGTGCCAGAGCAATATCTGGATTTCCAGGGCACCAAATATCAAAAGCATGACTCCATTTGAATCTCCATCGTTCAGATTTTTAGAATTATTATTAGTGTGAGCAACACTGTTTATAGAACATCATCCAAGCTTTCAGAGCTTTACAAGGTTAAATAAAACAGATCCCAGATGAAAGATTGCCATCTAAAAGCGAGACAAAGGAGAAACAATGAAAGGAAAAGGGGGTGGGGAAGGGTGTAACGTAAATGAGAGCCAGTGCAATTACATAGAACTTTAGATAATTCCATAGAATTGAGCCCTCTGATTGCATCAAATTATAGCACACTGCAAACAGAAGGGGCCAGGGTCTGAGGAGCTGGACAGCCCCTCCCTTTGTGAACAGCATGGGAGAGTCTCATGAGCAGCTGGCTGCAAGGCACTTTGCAGGGTGCATCTAATTGTTGCTGCTATGCAGACTTCCCTATGAGAGCCCCATTATTCCATGGCTATTTTGTAAGAATGGAGTCATGGGCTGAGTATCCTGAGAAACTCAGCTCTCATTTCAACTGTTTAACTGTGCTGAGAGCCCCATTATACCATGGCCATTTTGTAAGAATGGAGTCATGGGCTGAGAATCCTGAGAAACTCAGCTCTCATTTCAACTGTTCAAAGAAGCTTTTAGGCCAGGGGTGTTAAACATATGGCCCTTGGGCTGGAAATGTCCCATCCAGGGCTTGTATCTGGCCCACAAGCACCTGGCTCTCTCCTGCTTCCTTCCCCTGGGCTGCTGATGCTTCTGCTGCTGCATCACCACTTGCTTTCGCCCATCTCCCTCAGATGTGCAGGGAGAGATACAAAGCCAAGCTCCTTCCTGCCAATGCCTAAGGTCTCCTCCCCCTCCTTTACTCTTTGCTACTACTGACTGAAATAGAAAAGAAGGAGGGGGGAAGGAATGGAGGGAAAGAGAGAGATAACAAAGTTTGAGTTCAGTGGCACCTTTAAGATCAACAAAGTTTTATTCGTTATAGCCTTTCCTGTATGTGCACACTTCTTTAGAGAGAGAGAGGGAGAGAGGGAGGGGGGAATCTTCTGAAAAGTACAATTTACATTGAGATTGCCCTGTTCTGCTGTTTACTTTGAGACTTAGCATAGGTCATCTTTGTTCAAACACATTTACATTGAAAGAAAGAAAGGGGACCTGGGAAAGGTATGTGTTGGGATAAGTGGAAAGGTGAATTAAAAGGAAATTATTTTAGCTTATTCTGAAAAGTTTTTGTTTTTTTAAAAAAGATTATATTTCCCTGTGTCTATCTGGAATTTTATTTTCTTTCAAAAATCCTGATTAGGAATTACAATACTTGGATAGGATTGCATTGTTTAATGACTGGAAGTAGATGGCTAAGTATTTAAAAATACATTTATTGTTCCATATGTTCAGTTCAACATGCTTCCCACTCTCCCCTCCCACCTTGCTGGCTGCCTTTCTTCACATTAACCTCCCTTTGCTTATTTAACTGTTTTGTTATTACAGCCAGTGTGGTGTAGTGATTAAGAACCATAGAATCATAGAATCACAGAGTTGGAAGGGGCCATACAGGCCATCTAGTCTAACCCCCTGCTCAATGCAGGATCAGCCTAGAGCATCCCTGACAAGTGTTTGTCCAGACAGTGCTTAAAGACTGCCAGTGAGGGAGGACCACACCGCCTCCCTAGGCAGTTGATTCCACTGTTGCACAGCTCTTACTGTAAAAAAGTTTTTCCTGATATCTAACTGGTGCCTTCCCTCCCTTAATTTAAAACCATTATTGCAAGTCCTATCCTCTGCTGCCAACAGGAAGAGCTCCCTGCCCTCCTCTAAGTGACAGCCCTTCAGATACCTAAAGAAAGCAGTCACGCTCCTCCTCAACCTCCTCATCTCCAGATTAAACATTGACAAGTCCCTCAGCCTTTCCTCATAGGGCTTTATCTCCAGGTCCCCCATCCTCCTCATCACTCTCTTCTGCACCTGCTCCATTCTGTCAACATTCTTTTTGAAGTAAGGTCTCCAAAACTGCCCACAATACTCTAGGTACAGCCTGACCAATGCAGTGTACAGCAGGACTATGACATCTTGTGATATGGATGTCATGCTCTGTTGATACACCACAAGATCACATTAGGCTTTTTTATTGCTGCATCACACTGGCTACTTATATTTAACTTTCGTTCCAATCTTACCCCAAGATCTTGTTCACACCCACTGCTACTCAGAAGTGTATCCAGGATGTGTGTTCCTATCTTCTTCCCATCCAACCATCAACCTACCTTTATCTGTGCCTATGACTTCTCCATGGGAACTGATCTCTACCATCAAAACCTCTGACTGCTACCCACTTCTGCTGATCCATGTGGGAATGAACGATATGGTCCAAAAAAACCATGAATGGATCTCCAAAGACTACAAGGCTCTGGGCAAGAAGGTGAAAGATCTGGGGGCACAGGTGGTGTTCTCCTCCATTTTACCTGTTGAGGACCATGGAGCTGGAAGGGAGAACAGGATACTGGAGGTGAATGGCTGGTTACATAGATGGTATCATCGAGAGGGATTTGGCTTCCTGGACCATGGTATGTACCTCCGACATAAGGGATTGTTGGTGATGGACAGGGTGCACCTTACGAAGAATGGGAGGAATGTCTTTGCTGGAAGACTTGCAAACCTGATCAGGAAGGTTTTAAATTGAAGACATCGGGGGTGGAAAGAAAAATCCTGATGTTATGTGGCATCCCCAACACTAAGTTCAAGAAAGGAAGTGACCAGAGGATAAATGAACAGGAGAGAAGTGAGTTCAGTAATTTTCAGGTAAATTCAATGGGACCTAAGATAGGAAAGCATGTCTGTAACTTGAGATGTCTTTATACTAATGCACAGAGTATGGAGCTGCGGTGGCTCAAGTGGTTAAGACACTGAACTGCAGGCTGTGGAAGGTCAGTAGTTCAGCAGTTCGAGACCCGGGTGCCGCATGACAGGGTGAGCTCCTGTCTCTAGTTCCAGCTCCTGCCAACCTAGCAGTTCGAAAGCAAGAAATTGCAAGTAGATAAATAGGTACCACTTAGGTGGGAAGGTAACAGCGTTCCGTGCACCTTGGTGTTTAGTCATGCCGGCCACATGACCACGGAAACATCTTTGGACAGCGCTGGCTCTTCGGCTTTGAAACGGAGATGAGCACCGCAACCCTAGAGTCGGATTTGACTGGCTTTCGAGCAAGGGAACCTTTACCTTTACCTTACAGAGTATGGGAAATAAACAGGATGAACTTGAACTTCAAGTATTAGAAAGTAAGTATGATCTGATAGGTATCACTGAAACTTGGTGGGATGAGTCTCATATATGGAACACAATGACTGAAGGATATACCCTGTTCAAACAGAATAGAATAAACAAAAAAGGAGGCGGGGTGGCACTGTATGTCAAGAATGAATACGCTTGCACTGAAATTCAGGATTTTGAGAGTACCCCTGTTGAAAGTTTGTGGGTAAGGATTTAAAGCAAGGGGGAAAAGAAGGGGGTATTGTGGGGGTATACTACAGACCTCCAAACCAACTGGAGGAACTGGATGATGCATTTGTACAACATCTTGCCAAACTTTCACAGAGAGAAGATGTAGTGGTTATGAGAGATTTCAACTATCCAGATATTTGTTGGAAATCTAACTCTGTTAGACATGGGGCATCCCACAGATTCTTGAATAGTCTTGCAGACAACTTCATCTCTCAGAAGGTGGAGGTGGGAACCAGAGGATCTGCTATCCTGGATTTAATCCTGACTAACAGGGGAGAACTAGTTGATGAAGTGAACATTGTGGAATCCTTGGGGAATAGTGACCATGTCGGCTTGGAATTTGACATAGAGAAGGATGTGAAACCAGGACATAGTAGGACTCATATCCTGTACTTCAGGAAAGCTGATTTCAAAAAAACTCAGAAAAATATTAGGTAGGATCCCGTGGCTAGAAATGCTGAGGGGAAAATCTGCACAGGAAGGATGGGTGATGCTGAAAAATGAAGTGCTTAAAGCACAATTGCAAACTGTTCTGGTGAGAAAGAAAGGTGGGAGATGAGTAATGAAGCTGAAGTGGCTGAACAAGGAACTCTCTAAAGAGCTGAGACTAAAAAGGGAAATGTACAGGAAATGGAAGGAGGGACAAATTATGGAGGATGATTAAAAAAGCAGGCTCGAATCTGTAGGGGTGGTGTCAGAAAGGCTAAAGCGCAGATGGAGCTGAGGCTTGCGAGGGATACTAAAAATAACAAGAAAGGTTTCTATGCCTATGTTCAGAGCAAAAAGAAGAACAGGGGTGGGGTAAACTCATTGCTAGGGGAAGACGGTCAAGCCTTAACAAGGGATGAAGACAAAGTGGAATTACTTAACTCTCATTTTTTGTTGGTCTTTAACCATAAGGCGAGCTGTATACAAACTGAAGAATGCAGGACATATGAAGGAAGGAGGAACTGCCAGTCCAGAGTAAATAAGGAGATAGTTAGAGAGCATCTAGCTGCCTTAAATACTTTCAAATTTCCAGGGCCAGATGGCTTGCATTCCAGGTTGCTAAAAGAAATTGCAGATGTTATTTCAGAGCCTGTGACTCTAATCTTTGAGATTTCCTGGAGTACTGGCATTGTGCCAGAAGACTAGAGAAGAGCAATTACTGTCCAAATCTTCAAGAAGGGGAAAAAAACAGACCCAGGAAATTACAGGCCTGTCAGTTTGACATCAATACCTGGAAAAATTCTGTCTGTGAGCACCTTGAATGGAATGAGTTAATTGGTAGTATCCAGCATGGGTTTATCAAGAAAAAGCCTTATCTCCTTTTCTGACAGTTACAAAAATGATTGACTCTGGCAATGCTGTGGATATAGTGTATCTAGATTTCAGTAAAGCATCTAGATTTCAGTAAAGCATGTGACAAAGTTTTCCATGATATCCTTGAGGATAAGCTGGTTAAATGTGGGCTGGATGGTGCAACCATTGGATGGAATCATGGTTGGTTGAAAAATCGTACCCAACAAGTGCTTGTAAATGGCTCTGCGTCTACATGGAGGGAAGTCTCGAATGGAGTACTGCAGGGCTCAGTCCTGGGCCCAGTGTTATTCAATGTTTTTATAAATGACCTGGAGGAAGACATAGACGGGATGCTTATCAAATTTTCAGATGACACAAAGATGGGTGGGATTGCTAATTCCGAAGAAGATGGAGTCAGGATTCAAAACAGGATTCAAAACAGTGGTCTGAGACAAATAAAATGAATTTCAATAGAAATTAGTGCAAATTCCTACACTCAGGTATAAAACATCAAAAGCACAGATATAGAATGGGAGGGAATTGGCTTGACAGCAGCTCATGTGAAAGGTGTTCTGGTTGATCACAAGCTAAACATGAGCCTGCAGTGTGATGTGACTGCGAAGAAAGCTAATGCAATCTTAGAATACATTAACAGAAGCATTATGTCCAGATCATGGGAGGTGGTAGTTCTGCTCTATTCTTCTATGGTCAGGCCTCACCTGGAGTACTGTGTCCAGTTTTGGGCACCACATTTTAGGAAGGATATGGACAAGCTCGAGCATGTCCAGAACAGGGCAACCAGGATGGAATCCAAGTCTTATGAGGAAAAGCTGAAAGAGCTGGGTATGTTTAACCTGGGAAAGGGAAGGCTTAGAGGGGACATGATTTCAGTCTTCAAATATTTGAAGGGCTGTCATGTAGAAGCTGGAGCAAATCTATTCTCTCTTGCTCCAGATTGCAAGATTAGATCTAATGGGTGGATATTACAAGGGAGTCATTACTGGTTAAATATCAGGAGAATCTTCCTAACTGTAAGAGTGGTTGAACAGTCTGCCTTGGGAGGTGGTGGATGCTCCTTTGCTGAACGTTTTCAAGGGGAGGCTGGATGAGCATCTTTCGGGTATGTTGTAGGGCTATCTTTCGGCTATGCTACTGCAAAATGCAGGGGGTTGGACTAGATGACCTGCAAGGTCCCTTCCAACTCTAACATTCTATGATTCTATCTAGAGAGCAGTTTTAAGTCTGAGTGATCTCCAGCCCTCACCTGGAGATTAAAACAATGATGAAAACAGCCGTGATGTAGTATTATGAAAATATATTTAGACTGCTGTTTTGCAGCAAGTAGTATTTCTTCAACAATTAATAAAAATGTATGCATACATATAATGGACCACTTTTTCTAAGTGTGCTGTGTGAGTAACATTAGTTTACACATCAACAATTCTAATCCATGAAATTAACACTCAACATTCTTCCCACTTCAATGAAACAGATTCTTTCTGTGCTCACCTGGAGACTGGCAGCAACGGTCCCCCAGGAAGAAATGGCTGGTTTGGAGAATGGAGTCTATGGCATTGTACCTGTCTGAGGTCCCACCTCTCCCCAAACCCACCTCTCCTCAAACTCTTCAGGCTCCACCCCTCAGATGTCCTGCCCAACCAACCATCAACCTACCATTATCTGCCCTGATCTCTACCATCTGGAGAACAGTTTTAATTCTGAGTGATCTCCAGCCCTCACATGGAAATTGGCAGCAATGGTTCCCCAGGAGGAAAAGTACAGTCTTTCTCTGCAGTGGAGACCAAAGCAGGTTACATCATTCTCCTCTCCCCCTGTTCCAACAGAACCTGTTCTCCCTTAAATTTAGGGATTGTTCCAAATGCAAACCTTCCAGCTGTATACCTCTATCAACTCATAGTTCCAGATTGCACAGAGCCATCTCCTTGGCCAGATTTAATGTTCTTCCTTCTGTTCTTCTATCTGGCAGATTTCAGGGGATCCCCTATCCTAGCAGGTGCTGTCCTTGTATGAAGGACTGTGTCAAAACTGTCCCCCCTGTTCTCCTTCAGTGTCCTCTCTATCTGGAGTCCAGTTGGGATCATCTGTGTCCCATATTAGCTGAATTTTTAGAGACCTCTGATGATTTTAAGGCTTTTCTTGCTTTATAATCCAGATATGGAAATAACTGAAATAGTAGCAAAATGCGGTAGTGTTGGGCAGCAGCAATGATCCTCAGGTGCGGTGGCTGGCAGTGCTAAGATGGTAGCAGCGGTTTTGAGCACAGCAGGGACAGTGGCTGCGGCACCAGCAACAAGTGGCATTGTTGGGCATGGGAGGCTCTGCTCGGTGGCGGTTGGGATCGTTGGAGCAGCACCAGGTGGCAGCTGCAGGGAGCAGCTGCAGACAACAGCAGTTCATGCATCAGGCACAGTTTCAGGGGGCTGTTCCAGAGCCCCCCAGCGGGTGGTGACTCAGCGTTTTAGGGTGCGGCTTGGGACCTCATCATAGTGGGGGCTGGCGTCTGGGCTCGGGGCAGTCAACTTGGTTTAGCTGGCCCTGAGGTCTCAGTTCACCCAAAAGGAAGGGCCCGGGGGGGTTGGCCTGTTCCCCCCCCCCTTTGGTTTTGCCTTGGTCTGCCCTCTGGGGGCAGTTTGAAGCTCCTATTTTCCTGGTTTGGCAAGGTTGGGGGAGGGGCTGGGTTAAGCTGCTGGTTTCATTTTGAGCAGCTTATCCTTTGAGGGCTACTTTTAATGGATCGGGCATTGCCCACAGTCTGCTCTGTGTCCTGTGCTGCATTTGAGAGATTTAGTTCATTTCTCCAGTGGGCGCCATGCTCCTGCCCTGGACTGGCCACTGTTGCTCACTCTTTAGATGACTTTTTGTTTGTGGGCTCTCTGGGCTCAGGTCAGTGTGAGCATTTATTGAGTGTGTTCCTGGAGGTGACCAGGGAGCTGGATGTGCCTTTAGTGCATGAAAAGACAGAAGGTCCTTCCTGAGTGCTGACATTCTTAGGGGTGGAGCTGGACACTGTGGCACAAGCTTCACTGCTGCCCATTAGTAAGTTGGATGATTTGCGTAGTAGAGGGTCTGAGTTTAAGGGACAAAGAAAGCCACTTTGCATGAGTTCCAGCAGTTGGTGGGGCATCTCATCTTTGCGTGCAAAGTTGGGGTGCCCAGTTGCCCCCCCCCATTTTTTATGTCAATGGTGCAATGCCATGAGTGGTCTGCAGTTTCCCTGCCTTGTGGTATTACTGCTGGCTTCAGGGCAGAATTGGAGACGTGGTTGGAGGTTTTGGATTCCTTCAAAGGAATCTCTTTTTTGGAGGGAGGACATGAAGTTGGAAGCCGAGCTTCATTTCATTCTGTCGCTGTTGGCTCCTTGGGTTTGGGAGTTTATTTCCAGAGATATTGGTGTACTGATGAATGGCCTGCTGAGTGGTGGGTGGGCGGTATCACCAAGAACCTTACCTTTCTTGAATTTTTCCCTATCCTGGTGGCAGTTTGGCTGTGGGGAACTGAGTTAGTTAACCATACGGTCCACCCTTGGTATGACAACTTGGCTGTGGTCCGGATCATTACTTCTCTTACATCCAGATTGCCACAGGTTAGGGCCTTGGTGCGAGTATTCACCCTTTGCTGCCTCAGACTTAAGTTCTTGTTTCTTGCCAGGCATGTATCTGGATTTGACAAGGGGGTGGCTGATGCTTTCTCTCCTAAACAGAGGGAGAGGTTTTGGCAGCTGGCCCCAGAAGCTGATTTATAGCCGGTAAGAATGCCACCAGAGCTCTGGTTGGTTGGAAGGCAAAAGGGGAACAGGGTGATAGGACTAGCCATTGCCCTGGGCATGAAGCAGGCATATGACTGTGTGGTCTGCCAGTTTGCTGAGTTTAGACAAGAGGTAGGGTATCCTAGTTCATGGCCAGTACCCGTGGATCATTTGTTACATTTTGTGTGACATTAAAAGGTAAGGGTTTAGCTATTAGCTCAGTTAAAGGGTTACTTTCTGTTGTGGCTTATACCTGGGCTGGGCATGGGAAGCTGGGGTGCACGCTGGACATGGGAAGCTGGGGTGCACGCTGACCTCCAGCGGCCCATCTCCCCTCACTGCTTTGGGGTTTTCAGGCCATTTGGAGGAATGTCTGTGTGCCCCTTTTGAAGCCTGCTTATTCCAGGCAGCCACCCTGGTTGCCTTTTGGGGGGTGGGCCTTCCAGTCAAGTGAGCCTGCAGCCCAGTCAAAGTCTGAAGGGTCCAGCCATGCGCACTGATGGTTCGGGAGGCTTGCCTGGTGGATGACAAGGTGTACATTATCTTGTGGTGTTCTAAGGCAGATCAGCAGCAGCTCGGATCCGTAGTCATGCTTGGTGTCTGTTCAGAAAAGGAGCTCTGCAAGATCTCAGCGCTGGTTGCTTGCTTGGCTGTCAGGGGGCTAGAAGGTGGAGCGCTGTTCTGCCATCAAGATGCAAAACGCTTAGCTAAGCACCAATTTGGGGCAGTCACTTCCAATGCTCTGGGGAGGCTTGGGCGGTCTAGGGTGCGCTTCTGCACTCACTCCTTCCATATTGGTGCTGCATCCTCAGTGGCAGTGATGTGGTATCCAGCCCAAGATATCCAGCCTTTGGGTAGATGGCACTCTGTGGCTTATAGAGCCTATGTACACCCCATGACTGGGCCTTGAGCTTGCTATTGCAGTGCCCCATGTTGTGCATTATCTTCATTCCGTTGCTCACTGCTCTTTTGTTTCAGGTCCCGTTGGCCAGCAAGAGAGGAAGAGAATTCTTATCTGCGGGCACAGTTTTGTCTTCTGGTCTGCTCACCAGGCAAAATGGGAGCCTACTGGCTCGCAGTTGGGGCTCAGCCAGTGGGGCCACTGTGGAGTCGCTTGGGCACTGTGTCTTGCACTGGCCTGCCCTGGTGCAGTTATTTTTGGAAGGAAGAGTTGGTCCTCTACCTCATGTTGTAGTCATCCATCTGGGTGGCAATGATTTGGGCTGATTAAAAGGAAAGCATTGATCCTTCAGGCTCAGGCTGATTTTCAGGTCATCAAATGACAGTGGCAGAGTGGTTTGGTCCACCATGGTACCACGTTTGGTCTGGCACGGGGTTGAGAATCCCCCAGCTATTAAGAGAGCATGTCACAAGGCTAATTGGGAGCCACAGAGGGTCCTTGATAGAGGTTTAGACAACTTCTTGCTTCATCCAAGTATTAGAGCAGGTTGGGTCAGCCTGCATGGGAGTGACAGCATACATTTTTCTGAAAGAGGTTTGGACATTTTCTGGAAGATGGGCGCAAGGGCCTAAGCAGAGTCTTGGCCTTTGAAATGGCATGGTTTTATTTGAACACTGATTGCGGTCTGGTGAGTGCTGGCTGACACCCCTCTTGGGGGCTAGGGGTCTTGTAAGTACAGTCCTTGGGCCTCGCAGCCCAGGGTGGGGAAAACAGACTGCCTGTGGGACTGCCCTGGGTGGATCCTCCCTTTGAGCCTTGTGGCTGATTGCTGTGCTGGCTGTATGTGAGTCACATCCTGTTGGCTTCCGCCTGGGGCAGGGTGCCTCGTTGTCAAACTCGGAACCTCATTTACCATGGTTTTTGTATGTTCCATTTCCATGCCTGTAACCATGTTGTTTGAATTCTGAATTGGGGTATGGGGGGGGGTAGATGGTGAGTGTGTGTGTGGGGGGGACCTGCTTTGCTTAGCTTCTTTGTAACTGTTTTCTTAAGAGGCTTCCTGATGTGGGAAGTATGTGGAATGACCTTGGATACCTGGGTCTGCTAACTGGCCTGTCATAGCTCATGTAACTGTAGGTTCACAGGTGGGGGGAGGAGAGCTAATGGAGCATGCTAAGTTTAGGTGGGCTGAGTGAATGGAGTGATTGGATGGGTCACGGGGGGGGGGGGCTTGTCTGAATCATGTATAATTCCAGAACTGGAGCCAGCCTCGGCAGTTCTGACACAAGATGGTCTTAGCTTGATACATCCTCATCTCTCAATAAACAATCACTGCCAAGAGAGTGTTGTTGAGAGTAAGTTTGTTCAAGAGTCTGACACTTGCACTATTTTACATGGCAAGGGAGGGGTCTCGGTGACCCCTGGCCTTGACCATACCGTAAGTATTTAACCCTTGCCATTTTCAGTTATTGTTAATAGTTAATAAAGTGGCCCTTTAGTTAACACAACACTGGTGTCTGTCTCTTCATTCTGGCTTGGGGGGCAAAAGGAAAGTTTCCCCCAAACTCCCCCCAGCTGAGTATGTGACAAACAGGATGTAACTTTCTCCAAATTATCATTAAGCCAATAGAGAATCTTAGATCACCTCATTAAGAATACTACCACCTCCTTCTCTAGCGGGAACTTCTTTATGAAGTCTAACTGGTTCTATGCTAATTGACTACTATTTGTAAACATAAACAACAGATTAACTCTTTCATGACAGAATTGAAGAGACTTTCGTATTCCAACAAATTAACACCCCCCATACTCAGCAAAGAGAGAGAGAAACTTTTTTTAAAACTGAAGGTGAAGGTTTTACTCAGTTCAGACCTCCAAAGAAAAATACATTTCTCCACAGATAATCTTGCTTCTTGCCTGAGATAACAGCCACAAGACTTTTCTGAATGAATCTGGGAGGGAAAATGTGGACTCGGGACTATCTACTTCCTGTTGTGTCACAGGTCATTTTGGACATATCTTAAAGTGAACCTCAGGATGTTCCTGGGCTGTGCTCAGTTCACCTGGCCCACTTCAAGTCCTCTGGCATGAGGGGAATCAATGAACAGCATTAAGGGCACTGCCAACCAGCATTCATGTTTTATATGTGCAGAGCACCGTGAAAAATCCCAGAAGTCTTATACATTTCTATCAATCGCTTGCCTCAAAATCCCTCATATATTTTGTTCCAGCAGAAACCTCTGTATTTTTTTGCAGCAACTCGTCTTCTATTTCTTTACTCATCTGCGATTTCCTTTGCTGTAGGCCAGTGACAGAAATGGATTGACCAGCGGAACTGGTTGTCATGGTCTCTGGAGATACACTCAAAGGGCAGGCAAGGGAGCAGGCAATAGTCATCCCTTTATAGAGCCGTTTACAAGACAGCTATATTGCTGTCTTGGTTTATGTGTCAGTAATAAAAGGCTGAAGGCATTGGCTGGAGCTGCCTGGCTGTGCATGATGGCAGGTCTTTGGTTAGTGTGTAATTTATATGCACAGTCTGTGGGTGTCTAAAGATAAACCAGCCCAGATGCTCTCCCAGCTCAGCCAAGATCCTGAGCAAAGGGGCACTCCTGGGTTTTCCCCTGTGGCACCAAGAACGGCTTCAGACAATTTCCAGGGGCAAAATGACGGAGGGAAAGGATGAACAGCCCCTCCCGCTGCTATCTGATCCGAGCCACCCACCTGACTGGGAAGGGCCTCAGCATTTTGTCACAAATCACCTGCATGGGGCTATTTCTTTTTTTTTTTTTTTTAAATTTTATTTACATTTTCTTACAAATCTATTACATTTCAACTACTTCGTTTACATATAACTTAAAGTCTTATACATTCGTTAAGTTTTCTATCCATTTATACACTCTTATCCACCTTTTATTATATACCTTTCCATTTTTATTTTGTAACCTCAAACTTAATTCGTCTAGTTGTGCTAATTCTAACACTTTCAACGTCAGTTCTTCTCTTGAGGGAATTACCTCTAATTTCCAATATTTTGCTAATAATAGACGAGCGGCAGTTACTACATATGATATTAAATAAATTTCTTGTTGGTTATATCCATTTGGTAGCATATTTAACAAATATATTTCAGGGCTTAATACCACGTGTTTTTCCAAGATTGCTTGAATCATCCTCTGCACCATTTTCCAGTAAACTTGTACTTTATCACATCTCCACCATAGGTGGTAAAAGGTCCCTACGTTGGCTTTACATTTCCAGCATTGGCTAGAATAACTAGGATAACATTTAGCCAATCTATCCGGGGACCAATGCCACCTATAGAACATTTTATACACATTCTCTTTATAAGCAATCGCTCTCATAAACTTAATTGATTTCCAGATCTTATTCCACTGATCTGTTTCTATATTTACACCCAAATCTTTCATCCAAGCAACCATAGCTGTTTTAATTATCTCATCCTGCTCATAATCGTCCAATAGGAAGCTGTATAATTTTTGTATTTGTTTATCATTTGACGATAGCCAAATCTTGTCCAGTTCATTATTTCGATCCTCAAACCCCCTTAGTGTATCTTTTTGAAATCTATCCCGTAGCATTATCTGTTCCCACCATGATAAATTACTTCCGCTTGCTAATTTTTCCTCTATTTTTAATTCATTATTTCTACTTAGTAATACTTGATAGCTTAATTTCTTATTCTTTATTAATAATGCTGGGGCTATGAAAGCTTCTAGGGGGGAGACCCATTTTGGCGTTTTCCTATACCATCTCTCCTTTATGTTAACCCATATTTTATTCAAAGCACCTCTTAACATATGCCTGTTAAAATTTGTATGTACTTTGTCCTTACCGTACCATATATACGCGTGCCACCCCATATACAAATCATGACCTTCCAACGCCAAAATCCTATCATTTTCTAACATGAGCCATTCTTTTATCCAAACCAGGGCGGCCGCTTGATAATATATATACCAATTTGGGACATTCATTCCTCCCCTTTCTTTTTTATCTTGCAAAACCTTCCACTTAACTCTAGACCTTTTATGTTGGCATATAAATTGCTTTGTAATTTTATTCAACTCCTCAAAAAAATTCTGATTTTTTAGAATCGGTATATTTTGCGCTAAGAATAAAAACCTAGGCAATATGTTCATTTTAACCAATGCAATTCGCCCCATAAACGAGAGAGGTATCTTTTGCCACTGGAACAAATCTTTTCTAACTTCCTCTAACAATTTATTGTAATTCTCTTCTACCAATGAACTACACTTATTTGTGAGGTTGATTCCCAAATATTTCACCTTCTTCACTATTTCCATAGAAACAATTTCTTGCACTTTCTGAATCGATATTGGTAGACAGTTTTTGGGTAACAGTTTAGATTTTTTGTAATTTATCTTAAGTCCAGCCACCTGCCCATACCTTTTAATAGTGTCCACCAAATGTGTAATTGAAACCTCCGGTTCTTCCAATATAAATACAAGATCATCGGCAAAAGCCAATAATTTATATTCGTCCCCTCTTATTTTTAAACCATGTATTAGCGGGTTTTCCCTAACTGCATCATTTAATGATTCTAGTGCAAAAATAAACAGTAATGGCGATAGTGGGCAGCCTTGCCTCGAACCTTTCTGAATTTCAATACTATTTGTGAGTTCCCCATTTACTATTACCTTTGCAAAGTTTTCTTTATAAATAGTCTTAACCATAGTTAAAAAGTGTTGACCACAATCAGCCTTATTTAGCTTACCCAATAAGAAATTCCACGATAAGTTGTCAAATGCTTTTTCAGCATCTAAGAACATTAACATTAGTTCTTTTTCTGGATGTTCCTCATAATATTCTAACACATCCATTATTATTCTCAGATTGTTTTTCATTTGTCTTTTAGGCAGAAAACCCATTTGATCTTGATGTATAACTTGTGATAACACCTTTTTTAACCTATTTGCCAGAATACCTGCAAAAATTTTATAATCCGCATTCAGCAGGGAAATAGGTCTATAATTCTTAATATCTTCATGATCTGCGTTAGGCTTAGGGATCAACGTAATTAAAGCATGATTCCATGAATCTGGACTCTTCTCCTCCCTACCTACACTCTGAAGTAGCTCTTTAAACGGATTACAAATCTGTTCTTCAAAGATTTGATAGAATTCTGCTGAAATACCATCCGGACCTGGTGTTTTTTTCTTTTACTAGGTTCAAGTACAAGAATAGAGGGAAAAAATTCTGAACAGCAAATGCTACGCATCAAAAAGTTTAAAGTTATCTCTATAAACATTAATGGCTTAAATAGCCCACAGAAAAGACGAAAAACATTTCATCAGTTACAAAAAATGAAAACAGATATAACATGTTTACAAGAAACCCATATAAAGAGGGAAGATTCAAAATATTTAGAGTGTAAAAAACTGGGTAAAGAATTTATGGCATTAGCAAATGAAAAAAAACGGGGGGTGGTGATCTATGTGAAAGAGACATTAAAACCAGAGTTGATACACAGCTCAGATGATGGGAGGATGGTGGTAATTAAAGTGGTAAGAAAAGGGATTAAGATGCTGATTATTAATATATATGCCCCTAACCAAAGTCAAAGCCAAAAAGTTTTCTACCAAGAGTTACAAACGGTCTTAAGTTCTGTAGAAGTAAATAATATCTGTATCGTTGGAGATTATAATTCAGTGGTAAACCCAATGATGGACAGGAAGTCAAAAAGGAAAAGGCGCAAAAATGGTAATACGATACCGGATAATTTTAAATGCATAGTGGAAGAATATAACTTAATTGATGTATGGAGAGTCAGAAATATACAGAAAAAAGACTACACCTACCATTCAGCTAGATTTGATTCTTGGTCTAGGATTGATATGAAATGGATGTCTGCTAACATGTTAAAAGACACAATAGAATGTGAAATTCTACCAAATACCTTTGCGGACCATAGCCCAGTGTTGCTCGTACTAAAGGAGGGTCATAAGGAAAACAGATGCTTTTTAAACTTAAAATTGCTAAGAGATCCTGAATTTGTTGTGAAATGTAAAAAAGAAATAGTAGAATTTTTCCAGATAAATAGCAATTCGGAAACCCCAATAGAAATAGTATGGGATACCTTCAAAGCGTATATGAGAGGTAGTTTCATTAATCAAACTGCCTGGAAAGCTAAACAAGCAAAAAAGGAATATGAACAAATAGTTAACCAAATTAGTGTACAAGAAGGCTTTATTAAAAATGGAAAGGATAGTGAATCAGCCCAAATAAAATTAAATCTATTGCACCATAAGATGAATTTGATGTTAAATTATGAGATAGAGAAAAAAATGGAGTATACCAGACAATATTATTTCGAGAATGTAAATAAACCAAATAGGTGGCTGGCATATAAAATAAGAAAAGAAAGAGAGAAACGTATGATAATTAAATTAAAAAATGATAAAGATGAAGTAAAGTATGAAATGCAAGATTTAAAGGACATAGTGGAGAAATTCTATACAAATTTATACCAACGAGACGAGCAAGAGCAGGATTTAATTGCAGAATATTTGAAAAGATGTGGCAAACAATTTAACGAACAACAGAAAAGAATTTTAAATGACCCCATAACAATGTGTGAACTATCGGAAGCGATTAAAAAACTGCATGGGGCTATTTCTGAGTGACCCAGAGAGAGGCTCGCCCAAGACCCAGAGCAAGCTAATGGCTGGTACCAAATCTGCTGGTGAGATCTTAACAGGTCTCACTCTGAACCTTCCTCTTTGCCACACCAGCTCCCATGCAGACTGCTCGTCTTCTTCGCTTACACCATGCAAAGGTCACTTACTCTGCAGCAGCCTGAATAAACCTTTGTTGGTCTTAAAGATCTTAAAGGGGCCTGACTGGACTCTAAATTTGTTCCACTGCAAACCAGCACAGCTGACCACCTGGAACTATCTGTAGCAGCCTGTTTTGCACAGGGCTAAAAACAAACAGGATGTCTCATGTTTTGGTTAACGATATCCTGGGAAACCACAATGGCCCTTTAATATGGGATGGTAAAAGTAACCTCACAAATATACATGTTCCTCAACCAGTGATTTAACTTCTAGAAACCCTTGGATGGCAGCCCCTGGGAAACTGACCATAAGAACATCTTGCAACTTCACAATATCATTTCAGGTTGTGTAACTGGAAGTGATGTCACCACATCATCAGGCACTCATAGAGTTTCAAGTGGATGCTAGAGCATCCGGCAGTGTGAAGACATCACTTCTGGTTACACAGACAGGTTGTGACATTGCAAGAAGCTGCCCCTGCCCCTGCTTTTTCCCCTGGCAGTCACCAGAGTGGAGGTGGGCAACAGGGGGCAGAGGTTTGAGTTCTCCCACTCTTGACTGGTAAATGGCAACCCTGCAACCAACTATATAACAATATTTATAGGAAATTCTTGGACTCTATGCTGCACTTTTAGATTGTTATCAATGGTTGGAGAAGGAATTACATTCTTCAGCATGGGCATAATTATTTAGGAATATACTTGGGGGAAATGGCATTCAAAACATTTCTAATCAAAGTCTGAGTCAAATGCACACTGTTTGTTAAACTCAGAAAAGCGTTTGATTTTTGTTAAGGAAGTCAATAGTCCAAATCCAAAAATTTGCTGAGCAACACTGAAATGTTAGCTTTCAGTTTCTGTTTCCCCAGGCAATTTTTAACTTCCCATTTTCCCATAGTGCTTGTCAAACCATGCTTCACTTTGCTTGCTTTGGTTGCCATAGTTACTGTGGGGAGGGAATCCCTACGGGGAGGGGGGTTGACTGAATGAGTGAGAGAATGGGACCTTAGCTTCTAGAAGTCATAACTTTCATCACAAGTTGTACCTCCTTTCCCTTTCCCAGGGTAAGGTGTCCTTGAGAGCATCCACTCCACATTTTTTCAACACTGAGGAAAGGTGCAGCTCAAAACCACATTCAAATATCCCAGGCCGACTCTGTACTGACTGCAAAGTCACCCTTGAATGGCCATAAAATGGCCATAAATCTATACAGAAGGTACCATAAAAACTTGATGATCAAAGAAAGTGAAAGTGGAATTCAATGCAAAGGGTACCATAAAGTCAGATGATCAAAGGAAGTGAAAGCAGCATGGAATGTAGAAGGGAAATTCTGTTCCAATGTGGGCTTTCTAAAACAATGGAGGAAAGAGATGATGGAAGAAAGAAAGGAGGGAGGGAGGAAGGAAGGAGTTGGAGTGTGAAATGCAATTAGATGGTGTGGAGACATTTTGAGAGTAAAGACAAGACAAGAATAATAAAATTTCCAGTTATCAGAAGAGGCAAAATGAATGCCTAAATTCTTGAAATTAGATACTTTCTCAGTCAAATGCCCACCAGGATTCCATGGGTCTGTTCTTTTTCCATGATGGGTATTTCTGGAAACACATCATTTTAGATCTGGTATAATTAATAGGGAGCAGAGTATTGTGGCAATAGAACACAAACGCTTGCAGAAGACATCTTAATCTCAGGCCTGTAGTTAAAGTGGGGCATCCTGGGGCCCAGCCCCCCTGACTTCCTCCCAAGCCCCCGTGACTTTTGGGAAGAAGCGGGGGGAGGCTGCACACGTGCCTGCACTCCAAGCCATGAATTCACAGCTCGGAGTGCAGGCACACCCACCCCACCCCCATTTTCCCCTTTAAATGCTTTGAGGGAGAAGCAGGGGGAGAGGCCACAAATTTCAGTGCCCTCAACTTTTTAAAAGGGCCCCCCTTATTTAAAAAATCCTGGCTCTGGGCCTGCTTAATCCCAACCTCAGAGAAGAAAGAAGAGCAGTATCGTCCATGTAAAGTAAAAGCAGGATGGGATGAGCAACCAGACTAGGATCATGAAAATGATGAACTTGTAATTTACTTGGAAGGTCGTATAAATACCGATTAAATAAATCTGATGCCAAAATACAACTCTGTCTAATACCTTTTGTGTCATGGACTGGGACTGAGAGGCAACTAATTGTTGGACATCTTATTCTCATAGTAGTTGAAGTACGTAAAGAGACAAGCAGATGTAATAACTGTTCAGAAATTCCCGACTGGTCTAACTTGATCCAAAGCCTTGTGCCTGAGATGTTGTCAAAGGATGCCCGAAGGCCCATAAAAGTAGGAAACAATTTCTCTTTAGGATATAATGAATATTTATTTAATTAATTCGACTTATCTCCCGCCCGCCCTGCATAGCAGGTTCAGGGTGAGTTACATCAAATTTGGTAAAAATTACAATATACAAAAATCAGCACAGTTAAAACACCAATACAATACAACAAAATCCTTCATCTGGTGCAAGTTGTTATTAAAATTAAGGCCCCACAGATGCCGTCTCTGATCTGCAGTTCTGATCCGCTGGCCACGCCTGCACCGTCACTTTTGTCCCTCCTTTGCAACCATTGCTTTGGGTGGTCCCCCCCACACCTTTTCCACATGTTTTTTGCTCCCTCTGGGACTACTCGAGAGAGCAAAACACATGGGGGGGGGAACCCTGAAGCCATAGGGACAAACGAGTGGCAAAAATGACAGTGCAGACGTGGCCACGGTGGGGAGGCGCAGGAAAGAGGGAGGGATGTCCGTCGCTCTAGTTAAAAGCCTGGTGGAAGAGCTCCATCTTGCAGGCCCTGCAGAACTGTAAAAGGTCCCGCAGGGCCTTGATCTCATATGGGAGCTCATTCCACCAGGTTGGGACCAGGCATGATGTAATGTAGATGAACCCTTTTAAAAACTTATTTGTTCAAGGCCTGGAATTGATAATTTGTAGGACCAGCTCTGAAGCTTTAGTTGTAAGTGGGCTGCATACAGTTTTCCTGCTATGGACAACAGGCTAATTGGTCTACAATTGGCCAGAGGATGCTGTGAGCCCTTCTTATATGGTAGAACCACAATAGCTTCTCGCTATGTGTTAAAGACTTGGCCAGTTGAATCAATCATAATAAATAAATGAAGATGGGCAGAGCCATGTTAGTCTGTCTGTAGCAATAGAAAAGAGCCAGAGTCCAGCAGCAACTTCAAGACCAACATTTCTGGCAGGGGAGGACCTTTCCTGAGTCACGGCTCACTTCTTCAGATCTGATGGAAGTGGGCAGGCACATGAAAGCTCATACCCAGAATTAGACTTCGTTGGTCTTAAAGGTGCCCCTGGGGACTCAACCTTTGCACATATTGGTGAAATTGTTTTTCATAAAATATTGCGATAGAAATTTCTGAACATTTGATCTTTGAAACTTGGTTAAATACAATACTTCTTTAAATTGTGACAAACAGTGTTGAACCATGAGGGGCCTAGTTTGAGTTTCACGTTCACCTTCTACTGAAACGTACAGCCCTGGTACAAGATGGCGGATTCCGCCACAAGCGAGGACTTCAGCCTCCAGTCTCTTGCCTCTGCATGCTCTTGGGGAACCAAGCTGAACCAGGCTTGGGTGTAAGCTGGAGGCTGGCCTAGCACAGCAGGCCGGAGCTGTGGCTGTGAGCATGACTCTGCCACAGATGCCATCTATGTGCACTCCTCTTCAGGACACAATGCAAGAGTTACTTCCCTGCTGACAGCTACCCCCAGACCTCACACATTAGCAAAAACGGATGCTTTGTTCCAGCCCCATACCAAAGGAATTTCATAATCTGGCCCTGGGGAAAACCGTAAATAATCCCAGCCCACATGAGAAAGCCGTCTAATAATAAGTAGTAGCAATTAATCACATTCCATTGTGCTTCTTTGCTTCCTGGTTGCGGCTCTTCTGAAGAATCAAAAGAGCCAGCCATGAAGAAGTCTGCCTTCCTGCTCCAGACAAAATCTGCACATCCCCCTCCAAGCAGAAGATTCCACAGAGGAATTAGGTCAGGGAAGAGGCTGCACCACTGAGTTGCAGGAATAATGAATCTGGATTTAGGAAATGCTCAGCTAGCAAGCTTAGGAGTTGGTGGCCTGCTGGAACAAGTATGGCCTGTCCCACAAGGCTGTTGTGAGGTTAAATAGCCTCTGAATTTGTGGGACAGAAATCAAATTTCTAGGCTAAAATTCTTGGGGTGGGGGTGTGCTTTCAAATTTAGTGTTCTTATAGCTCTTCCAACTAGGATGCACTGGAATGCCAGCCCCCGCCCCTAGGTCCCTGGGCTATTGTGGTCATGGCACAATTCTCCTAACCATGAACAAACAGCAGTTGTCCCTGTCATAACCCCAGCAGGATTCTGGCTATGATTGCATGGGGAGGGCAGAAGCTGGCGAAAGAGTCGTCATGCTGGGGACCTTCAAAATGTGGTGGGGAGAGGGCAGCCAACCCCTCTTCACTCCAGAACCCATCAGTCTTCTCAGGAGCTGTGAGACCATTATAGAAGCTTTCATGTGGATGTGACCATCCGAGGGCACAGGGCATCTCCTAGGGCTGACTGTAGGCATAATTACTGGTCATTGTGGTTGTTGGGATCTCCCAAAGATGGCCAATTTAAAAGTCATAGCCAAGGCCTACTGACTTTTGTACAGTGTGCTGGCTTGGGTGCTGAAAGTGGACACAGAGAGCTTCCACCAGATCCTCCTACCAAAACTCACTCTTCATCCTCAAAGTGCCACCCAAACTCATTCACCATCCATAAAGTGTGCCCAAGTTTCAACAGCAGTTGTTTTCTCTAACAGTAGACTGCAGAAAAGAGGGATCTCTAACCTGAATAAATTGTGAAGGAGTGGAATAATTGTACTCGGGGTATTTGGTTTTATGATGAAGGATTACCTTATCTTGAGCATAAATTCAAAAGGAAGAGACAGAGAATGTTCAGATGACCTTTTCCCAGAGCGATGCAGTTTGGTATTGGATGATAAATGGGACTCAGCAGCATCAGCACAAAAGAAAGTTGGAAAGGGGCCACCTGGGTTGGCCAGACAACGAGAGAGGGAGGTGGCCTGTCCGATCAAAGATGCCAACAACATTTTGCCTGCCCTCTTCATTGCCACAGCTTCATGTAGCGGGAGAAGGGATGCGCCACAAAAAAGGCCCATCAAGAATCACATTATTGCACCTGGAATCCACCACTAGCAAAAAGTTACCAGGTAAGATGGAGGTGATGTTGGTTTGTAAGATGTCTGCGTTACTTGGGTAATTCTCTCCACTACTGATGGAGTGCAACTTTCACTGAAGAACTTCAGTAAAAGCATAGGAGTCCTGTCAGGTCCAGGTCTCTTGTCAGAAAAACAGGCAAATATGGTAGCAATTTTTTTACATTTGCATTTATTCCAAAATCAACCCTATCTGTATAGGCATCAGACCAGATCACACTAATCCATGTTATGGTATCCCTGAGATTAGATTACTGTAACATGCTCTTGAAGACCATCCAGAAGACCATCCAGAAGCTTTGGCCGGTGCAAAACGAGGTGGACCATTTGTTGTTAGAGCCTGCCTGTTGGGACCACAGTACACCAACCTCGGAGTCACTTCCCTGGCTTCCTGCTTGTTTCTGGGTCCAGTTGAAGGCTCTGGTGCTCATCCTGGAAGCCCCTCACAGCCTGAGGCCCACATTCTTCAGGCCCCATATCCCTCAAAACGTGAAATCAGCATGACAGTGGTGATCCTGGCAACAACAGCCACCTAGAAGGGGTAGAGTGGCACCAACCCTCAGGGCCTTCCGGAAAGAATGTCAGACAGCACCATCTAACTCCAGCTCATTTAAATATCTGTTTTACTGACTTGGATAAAGATGTGTTTAAAGTTTTCCCCAGTTTTCTTCATTTTCTATTGTACTAAATGGTGTTACCAACCTTGAGTCCTGAATGTGTGGGGGGAAAAGGTGGTGTATATATTTATTTGATTTAGAATCATAGAATCATAGAGTTGGAAGGGGCCATACAGACCATCTACTCCAACCCCCTGCCCAATGCAGGACCAGCCTAAAGCATCTCTGATAAATATTCATCCAGCCTCTTCTTGAAAGCTGCCAGTGAAGGCGAGTTTACCACTTCTCTAGGCAGCTGATTCCACCTTTGAACCACTCTGACCGTGAAAAAGCTTTTCCTAATATCCAGCCAATACCTTTATGCATGTAATTTAAAACTGTTGCTTCAGGTCCTATCCTCTGCTGCCAACTGGAACAGCTCCTTGCCCTCCTCCAAATGACAGCCCTTCAAATATTTCAAGAGAGCAACCATGTCCCCCCTCAGTCTCCTCTTCTCCAAACTAAACATTCCCAGGGCCCTTAGCCTTTCCACCTAGGACTCAGTCTCCAGACCCCTGATCATCCTTGTCACTCTCTTCTGCACCCTCTCGATTTTGTCCACACCCTTTTTGAAGTGAGGCCTCCAGAATGGCACACAGTACTCCAGGTGCGGCCTGACCAAGGCAGTATACAGAGGGGCTATGACCTCCTGTGATTTCGATGCTATGGCCCTTTTAATATAATCTAAGACTGAATTTGTCTTTTTGCCACCGTATCACACTGACTGCTCATATTCAGTTTACAGTCCACTCTTACCACAAGATCTCTTTTGCGTACACTACTCCCTAGAAACATATTCCACATCCAGTATTTGTGCTTGACATTTTTGTAGACCAGATGTAATACTGTGCATTTATCTTTGTTGAATTGCATCCTGTTTGCAATTGCCCACTTCTCGCAACTGCCCACTTGTTGAATTATAACTCTATCTTCTTGGGTGTTTGCTACTCCAACAAATTTTATGAGTAGCCTTTCTAACTCTTCATCCAGATCATTGATAAAAATATTGAAAAGTGTTGGGCCCAAAACTGAGCCCTGCAGCACCCCACTGGACACCTCCCCCAATCTGATGAAATGCCACTGGCCACCGCTCTTTGGGGGCGGTTCCCTAACTGGCTCCCTATCCACCGAACTGTCCTATAGTCCAGTCCACAGTCTTCCAGTTTTCCCATCAGAATGTCATGGGGAACCTTATCAAAAGCTTTACTGAAATCCAGATGAATCACATCAACAGAGTTCCCACGATCCAGTAAGCTCGTCAGGAGGCCTTGAAGATGATGGACATAGGCTCTGCAAGTTCATTAGAAAGTTCTTTTGGAATACTGTGTACAGTTCTGGTTGCCACATCTCAAAAAGGATATTATATTTTGATATTATTGGAAAAAGTGCAGAGAAGGGCAACTAGAATGATAAAAGGGTTGGAACACCTTCCCTATGAAGAAAGGTTAAAACGCTTGGGGCTCTTTAGCTTGCAGAAACTACGGTTGAGGGGTGACATGATTGAGGTTTACAAGATTATGAATGGGATTGAGCAGGTTGAGAAAGAAGTACTTTTCTCCCTTTCTCACAATACAAGAACTCGTGGGCACTCCATGAAATTGCTGAGCGGTCGGGTTAGAATAGATAAAAGGAAGTACTTCTTCACCCAAAGAGTGATTAACATATGGAATTCACTGTCACAGGAGGTAGTGGCAGCTACAAGCATGGACAATTTCAAGAGGGAATTAGATAAACATATGGAGCAGAAGTCCATCAGTGGCTATTAGCCACAGAGTATAGATGGGAAAGTCAGTCTGAGGCAGGTGATGCACTCTACTCTTGGTGCTGGAGGGGGCAGCAGTGGGAGGGCTTCTAGTGTCCTGGCCCCACTGCTGGACCTCCTGATGGCACCTGGTATATTTTGGCCGCTGTGTGACAGAGTGTTGGACTGGATGGGCTATTGGCCTGATTCAACATTGGCTTCTCTTATGTTCTTATGTTCTTTGAGCACTCTTGGGTGCACACCATCTGGCCCAGGGAATTTGTATTCATCCAGTGCAGCCAGGTGCCTCTCCACAACCTCCCTGTCAATGTCAACTGGACACTCAGGTGTCCTGTCATGTCCTCTGCCGTCTATAGATGAGCTCAAGTTCTTCAGGGAGAAAACAGGCAAAAAAGTCATTAAGCCTGTCTGCTTTTTCTTTATCCTCCACCAGAGTTTCTCCTTCTACTCCCAAAAGCAGTCCAATTGCCTTTTTTACCTTGCATTTGTTTCTCACATATCTGTAGAAGTTTTTCTTATTGTAGCAAGCCCCCCTGGCCAGACCCAACTCATCCTGAGCTTTGTTTTCTCTGATGCCTGATTGGCAGTACCTCGTAACTCTCATGTACTCCTCTTTAGAGGTCTGACCTTTCCTCCATTTCCCTCCATTTCCTTTTTCTCCCTTGGGTTATTCTGGAGCTCTCGGTTCATTCACATCGGTTTCTTGGAACCCTGACCATGATTCTGCCTTGCTGGAATAGTGAGGGCTTGAGCTTGCAAAACCGCAGGTTTGAGAAGAGCCCACCCTTCACTCGCTCCTTTCCCTTCCAGCACACTCCCCCATGGTATGACTCTCATCAAGCTGCTGAGTTCATTGAAGTTGGCCCTACGAAAACTCGTTGGGCCTAATCTACAAGTCTAGCTATGAATTTCCTTGATCACCCCCCCCACAGCAACTGGAATTCAAGGAGGACATGGTCACTTCCTCCTAAGGTCCCCACCACCTTCACCCTGTCTACCAATTCTTCCCTATTGGTTAATATTAAGTCCAGTATGGCTGAGCCCCTTGTAGGTTCCTCCACCATTTGGAAAAGGAAGTTGTCGGCCAGACAGGTCAGGAAGTTGTGTGATTCTTGTCATTTTGTTGAGCCTGTATCCCAGCACACATTGGGGAAGCTGAAGTCTCCCAAGGTTCTGATGTCTGGATACTCTACCAATCTTTTCAAGGAGGGCAGCATCCATTTCCTGTCCCTGGTCAGGCGGTCTGTCGCAGACTCCAATAACAATACCCTTTGTCCTACCTCCCCTTATTTCCACCCATATACTTTCCACAGGGCTGTCAATCACATTCTCCAGAACTTCCTGACAATCTAGCCCTCTCTTCATATACAACGCCACTCCGCCTCCTCTTCTACCCTTCCGGTTTTTCTTGAACAACTCATACCCATCCACTACCACATATCAGTCATGAGAATCATCCTACCAAGTCTCAGTGATTCCTATTATATCATAACCCTCTGTTTGCAAGAGAATCTCAAGCTCTTCCTTCTTATTACCCATACTATGGGCATTGGTATATAGGCACTTGTAGCCTTGTACCTTTGTCTGATCTGTCCCTAACCCTGGTGGGCCCCCACTGTGTTCTTCATTGAAGTCCCCATGTTGATCATCCCCTTCCCCTTGCAGCTTCAATTTAAAGCTCTCCTGATTATGCTCTCCAGGCTCTTTCCAAACATTTTCTTCCCTGACCTTAAGAGGTGAAACCCATCATGTGCTAGAAGGCCTTCTCTAAGAAGACTTATCCCGTTGTCCCAGAACCCAAAGCTCTCCTTGCAGCACCACCATATCAGCCATCGATTCACCTGGAGTATGGTCTGTTCTCATCGCACTCCTCTCCCTATGACTGGAAGGATAGAAGAGAATACCACCTGTGCCTCCAATGCCTTCAACTGCCTTCCAAGAGCTTCATAGTCCTCTCTAATTTTCGTGATGGTATTCGCGACCATGTCATTCGTCCCCACATGAACCAGCACAAATGGGTACTGATCAGTAGGTCTTATCAGTTTTGGCAGTCGGTCTGTAATGTCCTGAATTCTGGTCCCAGGTAAGCAACACATCTCTCGGAGTAGGGGATCCGGCCTGGACACATCACGTTCCATACCCCTGAGCAAAGCGTCCCCGAAGTGCACCACTTTCCATTTCCTTCCACTTCCGTGGGGCACCCTGCCCTCTGCACTCCCTTTCCCAGGTCTTTGTGGCTCTCCTTCCACTCTCGTCTCTGTCACCCTCTCAAGCACCTCAAAACAATTCTTGAGCTCCAGTGGACCAGAGCATCTTAATCAGCATCTTCGGGTTTGTACTGTAGAACTGAGAGGAGGCTCAGAAGGGAGATCGACTCTCCCTTCTTCTCCTTGACTTTCTTCTTCATGTGTTTCCAGAGTTCCCAGGCTCTTGTCAATAATATCCTCCCCTTCTTTGATTTCCTGAAGGGTATTGATCCTCTCCTGCAGGCTCTGAATGTTTTCCTCCAAAAGCCTGATCAGCGTATACTTCTGACAAGTGAAGTCTGTCTTCTCTTCTGGGAGGAAAACTAAGATGGCACACTCCATGCAGGTGACTGGAAAGTGGCCTTCAGTCGACATCATTGCCATCCAAGTATATTTCAAGAGTACTCTGAGCAGAGTTTCAGAGCCCTCAGGCAGATCCTCAGGCTCTTTAGCTCTCTCCCTCAGCTCACGCCCCTGGTGAGGAGGAGCCTTTGTTTCAAAAGGTCACTTCCTGCCAAGTACAGTAGGGGGCGTGGCTTGTAATCAATAACAATCAACAGCAACTCACTCAGCCCCCAACACACAATTAGCCCAAAACAGAACTTAAACTGAACCACTCTCTAGCAAGCTCCAAAGAACCCACTCACCCTCAGCTTCTCACACACCAGCTAGGAAAGGCAAAAGGCAGAAAGGCTTCTAGCAGCACTCACCTCACTTATGTAGTTTATAGTCCACCTGTCCCACATGGACTCAAGGCAGATTACACAGACTGAGTCAGAGCAATCAACAGGATGGGGCATGAGGACAGCTTTTTGTGGCTTCCCTTTTTGCTCTCCCGGTGCTCTTCCATAAGAAAAATGGGGGGTTGAGGCTGTGTGCGGATTATCATGGTCTAAATGCTATATCAATATTGAATGCTTAACTCATCCCGTTAATCAAAGTTTTTTTGGTGGAGGCCGCAAAAGGCCATGTTTTCACTAAGCTGGACCTACAGGATGCTTCCTTTCAAGTGCGCATTCATGAGGGTGATGAATATAAGAATGCCTAATGGGGCAATTCAGGTATTTGGACTTTCGGGTATTTGGCCTTTTGGACTCTCTGGTGCCCCTGGGGTGTTCATGAACTTGATTAATGTTGATCTATATCCAAGATAAGGACTCCCATGTGCAGCTTGTAAGAGATGTCTTGAAAGCACTCTATCATAACAAGCTGCTTGTGAAGCTGTCAAAGTGTGAATTTCACAAAGAGGAGTTGGACTTTCTGGGCTATAGAATTTCAGGGAAGGGGTTGGGAATGGACCCTGCTAAAGTTAAGGATGTGTTAGGACGGAAGCCTCCTCAAACAAGGAGGCAATTATAAGTTTTCCTAGGGTTCGCAAACTTTTACTGCCCTTTCATACTGAACTTTGCACAAGAGGCCTTGCCCCTAACAGACTTGTTGAAAACCTAAGGGAAGGGGCCAGATTGTAGAAAGCCTGGCAGTAAATTTATTTGTACACAGGAATGTCAGAAGGCCTCTGAAAGACTGAAGGTACTGTTTACATCCGAACTTGTCTTGAGTCACCCTAATGAGAACAAGCCATTCATTGTGCAAGTTGATGCCTCTGATGTAGCAATGGAGGGGGTCCCCCTCCCCATGATGGCATCTGACCTAGCAGGACTCAGGAACTTGAAGACTTGGTGGTCTGAGTTGGTTAAGAACAATGTTGTATCAGTTAAGAACAATGTTGAATTGGAGAAGCCAATGTTGGATCAGGCCAATGGCCCATCCAGTCCAACACTCTGCCACAGAGTGGCCAAAAATACCAGATGCCATCAGGAGGTCCAGCAGTGGGGCCCAGGAGTTCTTGTATTGTGAGAAAGGGAGAAAAGTACTTCTTCCTCTACCTGCTCTATCCCATGTATAATCTTATAAACCTCGATCATGTCACCCCTCAGCCGTCGTTTCTCCAAGCTAAAGAGCCCCAGGTGCTTTAACCTTTCTTCATAGGGAAAATGTCCCAACCCTTTTATCATTCTAGTTGCCCTTTTCTGCACTATAATATCCTTTTTGAGGTGTGGTGACCAGAATTGTACACAGTACTCCAAATGAGGTTGCACCATTGATTTATACAGGGGCATAATGATACTGGCTGATTTGTTTTCAATTCCCTTCCTAATAATCCCCAGCATAGCATTTGCCTTTTTTATTGCAGTTGCACATTCTCTCAAAATTTTCAGTTAGTTATGTACTACAAGATCTCTCTCTTGGTCCGTCTCTGCCTGTTCAGACCCCATCAACGTGTATTTATACTTAGGATTTTTGGCTCCAATGTGTATCACTTTGCACTTGGCCACATTGAACCCCATTTGCCACATTGACGCCCACTCAGCCATCCTCGACAGATCCCTTTGGAATGCCTCACAATCTTCCCTGGTTCTCACCACCCTGAACAACTTTGTGTCATCTGCAAATTTAGCCACTTCACTGCTTACTTCCAACTCCGAATCATTAATAAACAAGTTAAAAAGCATCGGACTGAGTACTGATCCCTGCAGTACCCCACTGCTTACCACCCACCACTGCAAAAATTGCCCATTTATACTCTCTGTTTCCTATTCATTAGCCAATTTTTGATCCACAAAAGGGCTTGTCCTTTTATCCCATGACTTAGGAGCCTTTGATGAGGAACTTTATCAAAAACTTTCTGGAAGTCAAGGTAAACAACATCTATTAGGCCCCCCTTGTCCACATGTGTTTATTCACCCCTCAAAGAACACTAACAGGTTAGTGAGGCAAGATCTTCCCTTGCAGAAACCATGATGAGTCTTCTTTAATAGTTTTTGTTCATCAATGTGCCTACTAATTCTTTCTTTAATAACAGTTTCCACCAACTTACCCAGTATGGACATCCAGGCCCATAGCCAGGATTTTGTAATTCGGGGGGCCTTTAAATAAGTCAGGGGGCACTGATGTCACAAAATAAAAAATAAAATTGAATTTTATTTTTTTTAAAACTCACTTTTGCAGCATTCACACTCTGCCTGGGGAAGCAAGCTGCACTTGGGGAAGGGGCAGCGGTGGGAAGTCCTCTGGGTGGCCCAGAGAGTCAGGAGTCCTCTGGGCAACCCAGAGAGCTGGGGGCTGGATGGAAGTCAGGGGGCCTTGGCAGGAAGTTGGGGGGCCAGGCCCTGAAATGCCCTACTGTAGCTACAGGCCTGTGGACATCAGACTGACTGGCCTGTAATTTCTGGGATCTCCTCTGGAACCCTTTTTAAAGACAGGAGTGACATCAGCTACCTTCCAGTCCTCAGGAATGGAGGCAGATTTTAATAAAAGATTACATATTTTTGTCAGAAGAGCCACAAGTTCACATTTGAGTTCTTTCAGAACTCTCGGTTATATGCCATCCGGGCCTGGTTCAACAAACAACCTTAATTCAGGAAACGTTAGTTAAAGTGAAAGAGGATTACAAAACCCAGGCTGACAAAGGCAGGTCACCAGAGTGGGACCTGCAGCCTGGGAACTCTGTATACTTATCCACTAAAAACTTGAAGGGCTTGCAGTCCAGTAAAAAACTAGGATGGAAATATGTGGGACTTTTTAAAGTTTTGCATGTCATTAACAAGGTGGCTGTTAAATTGGACTTGCCTAAGAATTTATATCACATTCATCCAGTTTTCCATTTTAGTTTGCTGATGAAGGATCCTGGACCCTCGATGTGGAGACCCCGACCTCTGGCTCCACCTCCTCTGAGGGTGGATGGGGAACTCCACCAGGTGATGGAAGACATCTTGGACTCTAAGATCAGGAGGGGCCTCCTATACTATTTGATCCTAGTCATAATGAATGGGTTCAGGAAAATCATGTGAGGGCTAAACAATTGGTTTGTGCTTTCCATAAGAAAAATCCTCACAAACCTGGAGGCTGAGGGGGGAGGCACTTTGTCAAGCCTGGGCCTCGTTTGCCATAGAAGGCTGTCTAGCCAAACTCCTGGTCTGCTGCATGAGGGGTTAACTACTTGCTCAGATGTGCTCATTCCACTGTTTTCATCTACACGTATTCCGGAACCAAATACTTCACTGCTGTTTATCTTCTCTGCTAGGGAGGGGGGGAGAGGATGTGTGCATGAATGTCTAAGTTTGAATAGTGCCATCTTGTAGCAGTCTGTGAGACCCTGGGAAGTTTATGATCTCGGTGTCCAACATGACCTTGTAACGCAGAAGCTTCTTGATAATGTAACCGTTTGCAGGTGCTGGGGGTGGCCACAAGGGCCAACTTGGATCTTTGGCAGGTTGAATGAGAATATTGATTGGGTGGTTGGCATAGGGGGTATGTCCTGCTTGCAGTATAGGGTTGGGACTGGCATCCAGAGGCCAGTTCTGACACAGGACCTGTATATCCTTGGAATCTCTCTACCTCTCAATAAGCAAATATTGTGGCTACAAGAGTGTTGTGGGAGGGACTGCACCCAGGACTTGACACTTCGGAGGATGGACTCTATTGACATTGTGTTCCACCGTGGTCCCTCCCCCTCCTCAAGCCCTGCCCTCTCCAGGCTCCTTCCCAAATCTCCTGGAGTTTCCCAACCTGGAGTTAAGACCCCTGTGCCCCCTACTCCATCACATTGGTTGCCAAAAGGAACCTAGCAACCCTGCTGTCACCCCAAATCAGCCTGCAGTTTACCAATGAGGAAAGTGAAGAACAGATTGTTCAAACTTGGAGGCTGTTGTTTTGTTGAACAGTCATGGAAGATGCAAGATGGATAGAGCCGAGTTCGGGGGCAATGGTGGGGATCTGAAACCTAAGGTGCTGGTTCCTGGGGAATGAATAGGGGGCTTCACCAGTGTAGCCTGGAAAACTGCTAGAAACTGGGGCACTGCTCCCCTGGCCCACCTGCAGAAGCTGCAGGATCTTGAAGATGCGGTTGACATTGCTCTGGCTGTCCAGCAGTGCCTCCAGGCAGTCAGCCAGTATGGCTTTTGCAGTGGCCATGGCTGGCTTGTCTGCCTGGGTCTCCCCCATGGAAGCCCAGCTCCATGTTCTAGGCCTGGCTAGTTCCTCCCTTCTTCAGCAAGGCCTGGAGGCTTCTGAGCCCCCCCAAATAGATGCTGTGCTGGATGGCTTTTGCTACTTGCTTCATGCAGGCAGCTTTTGGGCTGCAAGGCAATCCAAACTGGGCAGGGGGCAGCTCCTTGGAAGTAAATGCCACTATATCTGATGGGTTTTACTCCCTAGTAAATGCATGCAGGATTGTTGGGCTAATGTTCACTCAGCACTTAGGCAGTCCCACTGCATACAGTGGCCTTGCTCTCAAGTAAGCCTATGGAGTTCAGAATTTCCAAAAACTAATTTAGATTATCATTAGCCCTCATACTGGTGGCATGCAGGAATGCTGCCCTTTTCAAAACACTTGAGATGCGGGGCCCCGGGGAGAAGGAAGAGTCGGGGAGGGTGGAGGGCAGAGGGAGGGTGGAGGAGACATCACGGTGGCTTCTGCTCATTGGGTCTCTTGCATCATTAACAGAGAATTCTTCTAAAGGTCGGGTGTGTGAAAAGGAAGAGCCGGGGAGGGAGGAGAGAGGGTGGAAAATGTGTCGCAACAGACTCAGCTCGTCTATTTTAAAAAGTCTTTGTCTGGGATTCTTGTATCTGTTTGGTGCACACCTTTTTAAAATGATAAAAATGAATTATAAACATTTCCAGAGGGAAATCTTGTTGGGCTGGTCCTTTAAGGAAGGAGGCAGAGCCCCGAATAGCCCCATCATAGTTATGGGCTTGCTGTCTACAGTTCCCTCTTGGAGAGGGAGGTGAAGAGACAATGCAAAGTCCTTCACTTCCAACACAGAGGGGACAGCACTGAGCTAGATGGTCCAACGGTTCATGGAGACTGCGTGCAACATCGGCAATACTACAGGTTACAGCAGTCCAGGGAGATAAGGCATCTCCAGGATGACTAGTCAGAGTTTCATCTGCACACATGTGTTTCCTGTTGGGGGCCATTAAAGCCTCCCCTGTTCGGAATGCAACCAAGCCACAGTGTGAATCCGTAACGAGAAACATCTCTGTTTGCATATGAGAAGGAAGATCCTGCTGCTCTGAACAGGCTCTTCTTCTGGTTGTCGTGTGAGATGAGGGATGGCGTCCACATGACCCGGGATCAAAGGGAAAGCGCCCAGGCTCTGGGGGGCTCTTTCGCCAGTTGCACCAACAGATGAGAGGGTGGGATTTTTACAGAATTTTTTTTTCACGCTCAAGCATTTGTAAGTGCCTCAAGCTATCCTGGAAATACAGACAGTTTCCAAAAGTGCCAGATGCAAATTGATGGAACATTGATAGCATTAGCAGATTGGTCTGGAGAGGCTTTTTCCCAGCACTGCACCAGAACAGGGAAGCTGCCAGAGTGCTCCGCCGTGTTTAACTAGGCAATGTTTGCACAGTGACTGGAGAATACCAAGTACCCCGTCAGTGGGAAGCATTATCTTCAGCGTTATGCTCTCCTGTATTCTCTGGCTTTTTTCATTAAGAAGAACATTAAAAATATCTGCAGCTAAGCAAATGCATTTCACCTTACATAAATCCACAAATAGTGCCTTTGAAAAATGATGGTTAGGCAGAAGGAATTTGTTGAGTTATACTGATGTAATAAGATCCTTGGGCATAGCATCCAAGAAATTCTTAACAGGTCTTTTAAGCCATTACGGAGGAAAAAAAACCCCTAATGTATTATTATCAAAGTATTATTATTGCTGTTGCTGTTGCTGTCTGGCTCTGCAGATGCCACTCAGAATCGGGGCGCTCCTTCTCTGGAGTTTTTCCAACAGAGGCTAGAGGGCCCCATCTGACAGCAGTGCGGATTCCGTGAACTCGGGCAGATCATGAGAAGGGAGGGCAGGCAGGGCGGCCTCAGGGCTCAGTTCTCGTGGCCCTTCCTGACACGCCCGGGGAAAGGCTGGTGGCCACTTTGGGGTCAGGAAGGAATTGTTCTCCAGGCCAGGTTGGCCAGGGGATCCTGGAGGTTTCTCTGTCATCTTCTGGGCGTGGACCTGGGGTCACTGGGTGTGTGTGTGTGTGGGGGGGGAAGAGTTATTTGTGAATATGCTGATCACCACTTTGGGGTCAGGAAGCCATTGTTCTCCAGGTCAGTTTGGCCAGGGATCCCGGACAGGGTTTTTTTGTCTTGTCTTGTTCTTTGCCCTCTTTTGGGCATGGAGCAGGGGTCACTGGGGAGGGCAGATACTTGTGAATTTCCTGCCTTGTGCAGGGGGTTGGACTAGATGACCCTGGAGGTCCCTTCCAACTCTATGATTTTATGATTCTATGAAATAACCCCCCTGGGGCCATTTCTTCTCAAGGAAATGCTGCAGAGGGGAAGACAGGAGCCCCTGCTCGTCGCAGATTTCTAAAGCAACGTTTCCCTCAGCTGTTGTGTGGCTACGGGAAGGCAAATTTGGAAACCTGGACCCAACTTATTAAAAAGTATACTGTGTAGTGTGGTCCTCAGACGCAGCCCATCTGCCCATGCTGATCCATGTTTTCTTACTGTGCGCATTTGTGCTCTTCATTGGGCTGTTCTTGGGTAACCCAGAAACTGCAGCTGGTCCAGAATGCAGCAGCCCAACTATTGTCAGGGGCTAGCTGATAGGAGCAATGCTTGCCCATTTGGAAATGGCTGTGCTGTCTGCCATGTTGTTTTCCAGTTCAATTCAAGGGGCTGGTTTAAGGCCCTTCCTAGCTGGGGGCCGACACATCTGAAGGGCCGTCTCCTCTCCTGCATCCCTGCCTGCCAATCATGATCTTCAGGCTGCCACTTAAGGGGGCCCTGCTGGCACCACCCATTGTAGACTTTGGCCCTTTCCTCACTCCCCTTTTAATCCATGCCCATCATGGTGTCTTCCAAGCAATTTTGCACTAAGATTGAATTCAGCCTTTTTATTCCAGTCCCCCCTGCCCTGTTCTGCACTAAAACAAAATTCAACCTTCCTTTTGTTGTTCCTCCCCCCCCCGTTCTGCGTTATGTTCCCTCCCTTCAGTGGTCAGGCCAGTTTCAGCCTGCTGTTGCCCCAGGTTTTTGGATGCTTTTTTGCTGTAGACTTAAATCACCTCGATTCGAACACTGAGAGGATCCGAAGTGGCAAGCAAATGCGGAAAGGACCACTGCTGCTGTGGCTCCCTGCAGAGGGGAGGTGCTGCAAAAGGGTAATTTTATGCACCGGGGCTTTTAATGGGTCTTAAAGTGCAGGCGTGGTGGGGGAGGGGATCTGGTTTCCCATCCTCTTGGTTTTACATGGCAGTGTTTTATCTGTGATGTGTAAGCCGCCTTAAGCCACACAAAAAGACGGAATATAAATATTTCAGTAAATCAAATAAATACCCCTGGCTCAGGGGGACAGCCATTTGTCAGGTGAGGAATGGGCCCCTCCTGCGGGCTTGCTCTCCCCCCCCCACGTGCTCTGCAGAGAACAGAACAAGCCGCTCGCACTGGAGTCGCCCGCAGCTGCCCTCCTTCCCCTCCTTCCCCCTCCTTCCCATTCAGTCTAGCTGTATTTCTAACATTTTAGACAAAGCAGATGTGCCGATGAATATTTATCTGCAGCATCTCAGCAGGGGATTTCTTCTCTCTGTTGAACTTGATAAAATCAGCCGTTCATGGTACAGACCAACATTTCTCCTCTCAGACAGTACAGAGGAGGCAACGCAGGAAATTAGCATGAAAGCATTGTGGCTATTTAGAACGAAAAGAGCCAGAGAAAATTACACATAAGAAGACCTATTTGACTTTAATGCGAATTTTTTGGTTTATAAAGATAATTATGGCCCCGTTCACACTGAGCATTTGCCCCGCTGAAGGCACGGGAGCCCTGCAGACTTTCCATGCGCAATCATACAAGCACATCTGGGAGGCGTAGTGCTCCCGTGGCCAACCCGTGGCTTCCCGTGGAAAACACGGAGTAAAAAACTACTAGGTCCAAAGTACTAGTTTCCGGAAACCCCGGGGCAAAGGCTGGTGTCTGATCGCGGGAGCCTCTGACGCCCGCCCATGTCCCCGGGGTTTCCGGATGTTGTAAGTTTCCATGGGGTGCGCACCAACGCTGAACAGCGCATGCGCACACACAAGACACCGACAACAGCCCGCCCCCCCCATGGCGCATGCGCACTTCGCAACACTTCGCACTTGCGTGGTCTGCTGTGCTGTTTTTTGCCACGCTGCAGCAGCGCGGTGTGATCGGGGTGCAGAGCAGGAGCGTGGCAACCCGGTGGCCCCTGTGATCGGGCTACCATGCCTTATTTAGCTCCGGGGCGAACTGCCACGCCTCTCCCCCACGTTTTCTGGCCCGTATGACCGGGGCCAATGTTCCTCTTTTGAACTCCCAGAAGGCTCTGAATGAGGTTGAGGGGGACTCCTTATCTTGGTCACAGCAGAGCACAAGCCTGTGGCCGAATCGGCATTTGCCCTTCCCACCACTGGTGCCCCCAGCCTTTTGACTCCATCTTCAAAAAGCCTGTCCACATTTGGTGTTGTTTTCACACCTCAACCGTGCTAGCATACTTTTGCACATCCACATATGTTTATCGTCCTTTCGGGGCGGCTCCACTGTCATTGCACCTCCGCACTGCTTTAAAAGAATCTCCTCCAAGCAGCATTCAAACAAGCATAGAGGAAGACGACGTCACAGCAGCATGCAACTGACTTAAAAATGCAAATGCAGTTTTGACCTATGAGACATGGAGGATCCTTCAGAAGACAGAAGAACAGCCAGACTGGAGCAGTCCAGTGCCCACCCCTGGCAGCTGTTGACAAGGGGTCTGCTTCCTTCTTCCAGTAGTTTCTGTCCCAGGACCCGGCTGGGCGCATCTGTGGTGCAGACTACAGACGAGATGGACGGCAGCAGTTAGCAATTAGGAGAGGCCTGGAGGTGAATTTAGCCAGGCAAGCAGAGAAGGCACAGGGTGTAATCAGGAATCATTTATCTTTCAATTATCTATTTAATTAATTCATATAAAACATTTATTACCCACCGTTCCACGTGACAGGAACTCAGGGGGCTTCCATTTTTACCTTCTCCTTCCCTGAACAAGATCTGGACAGTGTGCGCGGTTCTCCCTCCCCCATCTTATCCTCATGACAACCTTGTGAGGTAGGGTTAGTGTGAGAGTGAGAGACTGCCACATGCCCTTTCAACCCAGGTCTCCGAGTCCTCATCTGAGATTGTGGCTGCTACAGCAGAGTGGCAATCATATCTGACTGCTTCCCTCTACCCGCCCCCCTCTGTGTACGGAGAGGTTTCTGTATATGAGCATGTGCAGATGTCTGTACAGGAAGATGGTGCCGATCTGTCTCCTTCTTCCTCAGCAGCACACTACACCCTCGATCCCACGGGGGCCTCCATATCCAAGAGACAGTGGCTTGGTCTTGAGTGCTGGTCTTCCAGAAGACTAGATTTAGAACAGACGAGATTTAGGACACCGGATTTCTCCTTGCCTGTTTCATCCCATGGTTCTGTTTCCATTTCATTCCGCTTTCCCACTCCAAGAGGCTCCTGGGAAGCTCCTCGATGGCTGATGTGCAGTGAGAGACCTGAAGCCCAAAGGCAGCAGTGACTGAGTGGAGTGGTGAGAGAACCACAAAGAAGAACCATGCCTACAGTGCCAAGATATTGGCTCCACCATTTGTGACTGCAGGATGGGAGGAAAGAGCAGAGAAGAGAGAGGAGAGAGGACAAGAGTCTTCTGCAGTTGCTCTCCCAAAGTTTTCCTGTGGGCTGACACTGCAGCAGTCACTCGGGGACTGAGGATGGAAGCAAAAGCAACCTGGGAACCAACAGAGAGCTCCTTTGGGTGGCTCTCTACAGCAAGCATCCTCTGTCCCTCTCTTTATACATGGCCTATCATATGTTAAAATAGGACGGGCTCCTGTAGCTTAGGAAGATACAACTCTGTACTGAATTTCAATTGCCTTAAAGCTTGCTCCTGCTCTTTAGGCAACCACAGGGCCAATGGCTGTGTCAGACTCTTGAACAAACTTGCTCCCAACAACACTCTTTGCAGTGATTTGTTTAATGAGAGATGAGAATGTATCAAACTAAGACCATTCGTGTCAGAACTGACTCTGTTGGCACCAGTTCTGAAATTATACATGAGTCAAACAACGCCCCCCCTCCCATGACCGGTCCAATCAACCCATTCATTCAGCCCGCCTAAACCTAGCGTGCTCCATTAGTTCTCTTCCTCGCTCCTACAAGCCTACAGTTACATGATCTACTAAAAGCCAGCTAGTGGAGACTGGCATTCAAGGTCGTTATACATTCTTCCCTGCTTGGGAGGCTCACTTGGAAAGCAATTGTAAATCAGCACAGCAAACCATTCCCAGACACTCACACACACTCACACACAGGCTGCCCCCCACTTCCCACAGTGAAGAAACAAAGCATTACAGGTACAGTATAGGCAATACAGCAGAACATGAGAAATCCATGGCAAACAAGGATCTGAGCTTGACATTCTGCCCCCCCAAAGACCCCTCATATATGCTGGCTGGTGAAGGTGTGATTTCTGAAAGGCACAAACCAGTTTGGGGGCTTTGACATTATCACTTTTCACTCATTCATTATGACTAGGGTTAAAGCCCTGCCACTCAATGATATAATACAGGTGGCCCGCACAGGGGAAGAGCCCTCCCCAGATGTTCCCACTGATGGCTGCTGGCCTGCCACCATTATTGTTGTTGCTGCCACCCTTTGAGGTGGCAGGTGGGAGATGTCTTTTCATGATGAAGGCTCCGGTACTTCCAGGTTCAGTCTTGGGGCTGGAATACCTCTGTGGGAGTGCATTGATCCTCTCACCTCAACTTGTGTGGTCTCTCTGGGTTCTCTCTGTGGTTCAGGCATGGCTAGTGGAGCATCTTGGGTAGTCTCATCTGTCAAGCTCACCTCAGGCTCTGCTCCTGCTTCCTTAGTCTTGATCACATCATGAGATACCATCTGACTGTCCACTTCAGTGTTAGCCCCCTCTGAACCTCAAGGCCTTTCCCTTTTGTCAAAATGAACAGATCTGTTATCGTGATCTCGTTAGTCTTTGGATCTTTGGATCTAAGAGCCTTTACACCCAGCTGAATAGCCTACAAAAATGCTTTCTGTGGCTCGGTCAGCTAGCTTGGAGGATTTCTCTTTTGGAACATACATGAAGGCTTTATAGCCAAATACTCTTAAATGGTCCATGGATGGTTTGTAACCAAACCAGAGTTCACAAGGTGTGATACCTGCCAGTTTTATGGAAAGCCTCTTCTGTGTGTATGTAGCTGTGAGAATAGCTTCCCTCAGAATTGTTCTGGAAGACAAGAATCTTTAAGCATGCAACATACCACGTCCAGAAGAATGCAGTTTTTGTGTTCTTCCATGCCATCCTGCTCTGGATTGTAGGGTTCTGTTGTCTGGTGCTGTATTCCTTCTTCCTTCAGGAACTGCTGCATTGCATTGGAGACGTATTCTCCTCTGTTGTCAGAGTATAAAACTTGTGGCTTCCTCCCAAACCTGTTGGAGACTATGGCTGTATTTTCTTTTATCCTGTCAAAAACTTGAGATTTTTCATTGATTAGGTAAATTACTGTGTACCTTGAGAAGTCATCAATTAGCATCAATAAATACTTGAATCTGCCTATAGTGGCTCATAGAGGCCCACACATGGCACTATGGATCGGCTGCAGTGGTGCTCTGGTCTTTCTCTTGCTGTGCTGAGGAAATGGTTGTTTAGTAGGCTTTGACTGCAGACAACAAACATAACTTGGGTTCGAATCACATTCAGTAAAATTTATGCCCTTGACCAAACCCTTTTTCCGTATGTCCTTAATGGCCCTGTGTTGCCACAAAATAATATATGTGTTATGGTTGCATGTCTTTGCAACATTAACTACTTGTTCAGGCAACTCATCATCTTTATCAGATTCAAAAGTGGGAATGTCATCATAATCAGAGTCTTGTGCTAGTATTTCAGCATTGTCAGACTCAGGTCCAAAATCAGTATGATCAAAATTAGGATAATTAATATTTATATAGAAATCACCTTGTGCTGAAGAATTATTTTATTGTATACTAGCTGCAAAGCCCATTGTAGAAGCAATACAATGAGCTCTAGAACTATATGATGGCAATCTGCCTTCTCCCCTTCCCCAGACTCTGGGGCCGATGGCCAGCAGAATGGCCCACCAGTGCCTTCCCAGCCCTCTGCCCCTGGCTCCAGTGGCAGCACCCACTTCCACCAACCTTGCCCGCCTCCTCCCTGAGAAGGACAGCACTCCGGTCAGCCAGTCTACTCAGAAGGAAGCCCCACTCGGCTCTGTGAGGGTTTCCTCTTGAGTAAAGCATGCGCTGAAGAGCACCTGGCTTTCCCCTCAGCCTCCTCAGGAGGAGCCCAGAAGTCAGTGTGAGCCAGTGGCAGCTGACTGTGTGGGCGAGCTCTGCCGGGGCAGACCGTGGCCATCTCTTCTGGGGACGCGGCAACAGAGAGGAGATGGAGCATCAGTGGCATTGGCCCAGGGATGAGGAATGTGGTGCAGTGGATGCTGAGTGCCCTGCCTGGCCTGTTGGGGCAGCCCGATCTGGGGACTGGGCTCGAAGCAGGAGGTAGTGGCAGTGCAGCAGGAGGAGGAGGGCCTGGCAGGGGCTTGACCACCTCTTGGCTCTGCAGGCTCATCCAGAGCATCACAGCACTCACCTCCAAGCATGTATGTGGGAAGAGGGCAAGCTGGGCTGAGGCTGCCTCGGGAGGACCCCATTGCAAGTAGGCTTCATTGCAGGCACTGCTTTCAGTCTCGGCTTCTAGGATCACCAAAGGGGAAGGCAATAATTAAGGGGAGGAGGAAGAGAAGGGGCCCCTTTCAAAGATGAACACACACTTTATGTCTGATGTTTCCCTCACTTATATGGGGGAAAGTTATACTCTGCCCTCCTCCCTCATGAGGGCCCTCTCCTGGATTTTATCCTCACAGCAGCCTTGTGAGGTTGGTGAGGCAGAGACTGGCTGAAGGTCATTATCCATCAAGCTTCCATGGCAGGGTGCTAGGGGGCTTGGCCTCATGACTGTTCGCCCACCGGAGCATCTGGCCTCTCCGTCACCTCCCAGCATGCTAAGGCTGAGAGGCTGGGTGGCTCATGTGTGGGCAGGACTCTGCGAATGCAGCCAGTGGAAAACAGGACAGCTACGGCGTGGCAGTTCAGGCAGCCAACTGATTTTGATGCACATAGAACTTTACCACCCAAAAAATGTAATTATTAATAAGGAGAGATTATAAAATCCACAGTCCATTATTCCTTTGATGTAGGTTTTTCCACTTTTTGGAGAATCTCTATCATTAAATTGAACAAAAAATCCTTCAGCTGCTAATTGTAACACAGATAACACATTCTCTTTACATTCTTTAATAAAAAGCACATTTTCCAAAACAAGTTGTTTTGTGCCTTCTGCTGATGGGATGAAGACAATACCTATGTGTGTGGCTAATAGGAAACTTCCGTTTGCTAGGTACACCTGTAGAGGTCTTGGGGTCTTTTGGATATCAATAAATAATTGCTTTGAACAACAAACATGCTGGGTTGCTCCTGAGTCTATTAGGCATATATCAGTTTGTTCATCAAAGGAAACAGAAAAATTCTGATGTTTAAAATGGTTTGTAACATTGCTTTTAGGATCCTTGTCAGGTGACCCTGCCATAGGGTAGAAGGGAGGGGTGGAGGTGCCAGTTGGTCTGTATTGTGTCATGTCTGGTATGTGGGGAGGTGAGTAGGTTGCCCTGGCAATGCAGAGATTCACAGCCCGGGTTATCTACAGATGCTCCAAATGGCCTTGGTTCCCCAGGCTTGTTTTCTTTTCTTTTCTCCTGAGAGAACAGCTAGGTCATTGGAATATTTACAGCTTTATAACTTTTGCACCTTTCTTCTTCCCGCGCGCGGGCTCGTTAGCTATTGGTAGGTTCTAAGGGGGGGGGGTGACCCAGGAGGGTATATCTGTAGACGTTTCTTTGTGTGTTTCATTCCTGACAAGAGAATGTTAACGTGCCTTTAGAACTGCTGTCTAATAAACGCTATCTTCTTATGAAGCCTGGTGTTTGACTGACTTTCTGAAGTGCCTGACAATCCTTTACTTTTAAAACTTTGTCCCTCTTCAGAGAGGTGCATTTGGAGGTAATGTGCCCCTCCCCCCACAATTAAAACATCTGAGCTGTGTCTTTTGGTTAGAAGCTGGCTGCCTCCCCTGCTGTTGTGGGCCAGTTTGATCAGCCTGAGTCCTGTGCAGCTGAAGACTCCTCAGGAGCCAAGGAATCACAAGCAGCAAGCTCTGAACCAGCTAAAGTTAGTGAATTAGAGATACAGGAGTCTCAAAATTCATCGTTGGCAGCTGACCTTGACCCACCCATGCATAGCTCTGAAGTAGCTGACAAAGCTCAGCTGCAAGGAAGTAGCCCCCCAGGCTCTACATTGTTAATTGAACAGCGAAGGGAAAAGCTCCAACAAGGCTTAAGGACACATAGAGTACTTGCCTCTTGGCTTGGTGCCAGCCACTTAATAATAGCAGTTCTCAGTAAGTCCAGGAGCACCTCCAAGCAAATGACTGTAAATCAGGCTTATTGAGGAATGCCTATATAAATGAGACCTGGAGAACTACAGATTGTGGAAGTAACTTGTCACAACCTTGTGAACTTTGCAACTACAATGCTGGATTCTGCCTAACTCCTGTGACCTTTGGACTTGTCCTTGATTCTGCTTTTTGGACCTACCTGGACCTTGTTGATCAATGACCTTGGACTGCCTTGACTCTGCTTTCCTGAACAACTCATGAACTCTGAGTGCTACTAAACTGGTATTTGATGACTGGACTCTTGACTGTTATCTAGCTCTGTTGCCTTACTCTGCCTGTATTCCAGGGTACCTGCTGTATTTCAGCATATTCCTTTTGTAATGGCTCTTGAGGCCCTCTGTTGCCATCTTTTCTATTAACTGACTGGGGTTCCTGTTGGGAGACTTAAAAAGCTCACAGCTTCAAGGCAACTTTGTTAATGAACTGATCTGACAACATTCTAACATCTTTGCAAAGTGTTTACCTGCAACAAGACTTGTGGTTTAATTCAGTCACTGCCTGGTCAAAAGATATATTTTCTTTCACCTCCAAATAACTTATTGTGTGGAGCTATGACTCTGGTGAAGACAGAAACAAAGCAGCCACCTTTTCATTCTCATCCAGTGGCTCACTCAAATCACTTGATTCAGAGAACAAAGCCTGTAATTTATTTGCATGTGTTTGAAAGCATTGTCCTTCAATATATTTTAATTTGTCTAATTTCTGCTGGATCATGCATCTGGAGGTCCAGCCAACATGTATATTTGCTAATATTAAAGCATTATACATGTCTTTAATGCTGGTTAAGTCCTGGATCTTAGAAATATAACTTGCATTTAAAGAAATGACAATCCCTTGGGTTTGGCGATCTTGCTCTGTCCATTCCTCCTTTTCCTTTTGTGATGCATTTTTGTTGGAAGGATCTTTGTCCAAGCAATCCTTCAGCCCATCTAACCTTAAGGCAATTCTTAGATGAAATTTCCATTCTGGGATAATATCATGTGAAAGAAAAACCAAGTGGGTTTGTGTGTCTGAGTACATGGAACTCTGAGGCATGATTTTTCTCTCTCTTGCTGTTTAGAAGCCGGCTTGCTGTGCTGCAGGCAGTATTTCTTTCCTTTGTTTTGCTAAATGCCTGTCAACTGGCTGTTTGTTACAGATGCTAAGGGAGGCAGATTCAACTCTCAGGTGCCATGGCTTAAACTCACTGAAACCTGTATCAGTTAAGTTTGTTACCTAGTTCAGCTGGGCCCATAACCTATTGGTTCAACTGGTATAGTTAGTCCAGTTATTGCTGACTAGTTAAGCAGAGTAGTTTAAGGCACACATGCAGCAGTGTCTTTGTTTCAGGTATCCCAGCTACTTACAAAGTTACACAGAGTCACTCTCCAGTTTGAAGAGTAATAATAGTCTCTTTATTTATGATCTACATTCTAGGTAGGAAAGCTTAGAGATAAGATAGTAAACTAGTCTAACTTACTAAAGATGGATGCAGATGGTGAGAGGGCCATCTACATCATCGTGCCAAGATGAGGACAGTGTGCCCTCCCTCCTGGCGTGTACAAGAAGAAATGTGTTGTGGGAGAGGATGAATGGAAGGAAGAGAAGCAATTTCCCTGAGAGCTGTCTTCTACATATCAAAGGGCCAGCTGCAGAAGTGTAAACACAGGAAGAAAGCTTATTCAAACTATCTAGCTATCTGACTCTTTTGCCACGCAGTCTGGAGGCTGAGACAGGGAACAGCAGCCAGTCCTTCACGTTCAACAACTGTGACCCAGGGCAAGTGGGAGGGGGTCGAAGAGGCTGATTCTAAAAGTGCAGAGCTGGAAGGAGGATGACAGAGGGCTGCATCAAAGCTTGTTACATTGAGATATCGGTGTTGCAGTTGTGAAAAAAACAACAGGTGGTGAGCTGTGGACTCAGTGGAGATGATGTTACCACACCCCCACAAACATGAGCATGTGTTCAGACCGACATGGGGAATTAGCTTGATGTTTGTGCAGGGAGCAGAAAACAGAGGTCTTTTATTCCAAGGGGTGGCTGTGAGTAGCCTGTTCAGTATGAAAACAACTACAGAAACTGGATTTAAAAGGGTGTTTTTTAAAAAAATATATACTTTTATTGAGGGATTTGGTATAATACTAGGGAGGGGGGAACATCCTAATCAAATACGAAATCCAAGTGCAGACAAATAGCACTTTCCTTATCCCAACTAGCAATCTAACGGCAACAGCTAAAATCAATCAGAGCTACTTCAGTTTGGAGCAGGAGTTCCTTTCAAGCCAGAGGTGTTCACGTGGGGGAAATGGGGACCAGAGCAGAAGGAAAGTGGGTCTGTTGGAACTCAGGCACCCAGTCTTCCAGATGTGAGACCTAAATGCAGAGAGGAGCAAAGCAGCTCTCTGGGTGGTACAGTGTGGGTTAGAAAATAAAAGGAGATCGAGCAGGACAGGGAGCAAAGATATGTGTCTCCTAGTCTGCAGCGAAATCTGATGAAAGAAGGGAGGATCGAGTGCATGGGGGACCTGAGCTGCAGTCCAGTTTGTAGCCAGGATCAGACTTTCTGGCTCTAGAGCCAGGCGAGTTATACTCTTTTGGGCTATAAGATAAAATGGGTTCTTTTCAGAAAACAAAGGATTACAACAAAGAACAATGGAATAACTTGGGAGTTGGGCAACTTATCTAGAGGAAACTATAGAACTAATGGAATTAGGGGCTGGCAACAATAAAAGCACTGCTGTAGGAGAAAAGTGGTTTTTCACTGGTTCCAAAGGAAAGCGTAGACTGAAACTCAGAAAAACAGAGGAAAACTGGTACTGTGGAATCACTTTCTGAAATCGCCTCTGCTCAAAGTGCAGCAGTGTTTCCTGCAGAAGTACCCTATACGGGTCTTTTTATAGTTTGCTGGGTATGGTCAGAATTTAAAGAAGCACAGAGGCTTTAATCTCTGTGAGGCATATGCCACCAGTCTGTAAACCCACTGTAAAGGATATACTTAGGTATGTGGGAAGAGAGGATAAAGCATATTCTCCAAGGTATATTATTAGTCCTCAACTATTGGTTTTGATGAGGGAAGGCAACATGGTATAGCCCAGTCTCATAAGATCTCAGATGCTAAGCAGGGTTGGTACTTGGAAGGAAGATTCCAGAGAGAAAGGCAATGGCAAACCACTGCTGCTTCTCAGTTGCCTTGAAAGGCCCTTACTGGGGTCTCCATAAAATGGCTGCCACTTGTTGGCACTTTACACACGCATCTCTCCTTATAAATAATTATCTTTTGGTTTCGCAAGATTCCATGCGCTCCCATTGGCTGTAAAATGCCCTCCCTCAGCCATTGGCCCATCAGCCGCCACTCAAGAGTACTCGCATGCCATTGGCCGGGTGCTGGGTCTGCTCCTCTTCCCCACCCACTCCCCCTGGCAGACAGCTCTCTCTCCTGAGGAAGACAGTTCTCTTGACTCCTGTGAGGGACTGTCCCCTCAGTGGCTGTTGGTAGGCAGCCAAGCTTGGTTCTGTGAGTAAAAAAACAAAGGACTTTCAGCATAATCCCCTCCCCCACCCAAATGGCCACTTTCCTGTCAGAATAAATGGAAAAAGGCTCTTTCTCCTGCTTAGCTTCAGCATGGCTGGTTGGCTAATGAGGTGGGCCAGCGACCATCAGACCATTTGTTCAACTCCCCGTTGTGCGGCTGACTTTCCACACCTATGTTGGCCTTTGGGAGAAAACTCATTGGGCCCAGTCCTGATCAGGTTGCCAACTCCAATCCAGCTATTCCCTGATGGGGAACCATTGTTGCCAATCTCCAGGTGGGGGCTGGAGATCACTCAAAATTACAACTGCTCTCTAGGAGGGAGGGGGGAGAAGATGGAAAACTAAAGGTAGGTTGATGGTTGGCTGGGATGGAGATAGGGTTGTCAACTCCAGGTTGGGAAATTCCTGGAGATCTGAGGGGTTGAATCTGGAGAAGGTGAGTGTTGAGGAGGGGTGGGACCTCAGACAGGTACAATGCCATAGACTCCACCCTCCAAACCAGCCACTCCCTCCTGGGGAACCACTGTTACCAATCTTGGGGGTGGGCTGGAGATCACTCAAAATTACTACTACTCTTCAGGTAGCAAAGATCAGTTCCTCTGGAGAAAATGGTGGACTCTGTCATTATACCCTGCTGAGATTGCCACAGCAAATTGTCACTGAGTGCCCAAAGCCGGGGCACTCTCCCAGAGCCTCTTTCTAGAGCCCGTTGTATTTATTTCCACAACAGGCCTTATTCCTAGTACACAAATACAGCAGAAAAGAGCAAGAGTCCACGATGTGATAGACTCACATTTTAGCTGTATCTGAAGCAGTGAGCCGTGATGCACGAACAGACCGTAAGCCACTTCTTGGAATTTTCACAGGAGACAAACCAACGCCTCCCATTTTATCTCCCTGTATGCAATGTTGGAGTGTTCAGCTTTGACATTTAGGCATCTGTGTTGGTTTGTCTTCAGTGAAAATTTCAAGAAGTGGTTTATGGTCTGTTTGGATTTTAAAAGGATGACCCTCTACATAACTATTATATTATTATGAAATGTTTTAACTCCTGCCACAATAGCCAATGCCTCGTTATCAATCTGAGCACAGTTCCTTTCAGTTGAGGTCATTGTACTGGAATAAAAAGCAACTGGTGCTTCTGCAGAACCTTTTTAAATCAATTCATGAGTTGCTCCTGAGAGGAGGCCATAATTAATACATCATCAAAGTAAGGCATAAACCCAGGAATACCTGCTAATGCAGTTTCCATAAGTTTTTGTACTTGGTGCAGCAGGTGCTGTCAGAGAATGAACAATAGCAAGAGTTTTTGTTCCACAAACAGTCAATAAAATGGCATGCTTTTGTTCTGTCCAATCCTATTAGCTTGTAGATTGTAAGATAGTTTTTCTGCATAACAGTCCCAAGGGATGGGTCGATTTGCATCAGATTTTTCTACATGGCTCAGTCTAGCCATTTCTGTAGTGAATCAGCACTAATATGGAAGGTGAGGAACAAGCTATTCTTAACTGATTCTGGTAGCTTCCTGGGCGTTATAATAGCAGGTGGATCCCATCCCTGTCACCACATTTTGTGCAGTGGAAGAAAACTACCAACCCCCAGTTCCATTTGGCTGAAGGCCGCTTTATTAACAGTAACCGTAGGGCAGGTAACTTGGCCATTGGACTAAGGAATAACAGTCCTTAGCGGAGCAGTTCCTAGAGTCCCAGGCCAGGGCTGGCCTGGCCTGGCCTGGCCTGGTTCTGCAGAGGCTTAGTGGGCCCCGAACCCCCGCAGGCTGCTGGCAGGGAGACTGGGAAGAGAAGCGTCGAGTTCCTCCTCCTCTCCTGCTTGCTCTGAGGCCTCCTGGGATCGCCTCTTAAAGAGGCCGGACACAACAGTTCCATTTTTGTGCTTCAGTGTCCCGCGGCTGTCAAATGGGACTCATGGCCTCTAAATGGCCCATCCGTGCTCAGAGTATGTATTTAAATTGCTTCACTCTTTTTCTAGCTAGGGTGTCTCCTTAATTACATTTGATAAAATCGATACCCCCGTCAGTTTAGGTTCTCCCTTCTGCTTGTGTCATTTCTGAGTCTGGATTGTGCTGCTGCTGGCGTGACAGTCTCTTCCCCCTCCCCCAGGCACAGGAGGATCCATATTTTCATCTGTCAAAGCTTGGAAGGTGTGAACCAGCAAGGCCTTCTGTATCTTGGTGAAGTTCATGCAGTGCTAGTTTAATATTTCCTCCAAAGGAGGTTGTGTTAATGGGTTAATACTAGTTGTGCAACAGATTTTATTACTCATCTTAATTCATTTGCATCTCTCTCCTCCATGAATGCATGCTGGTGCCAGGATGAGAATTTGACCCCAACTCTCTTGTTCAGTGTACCAGTAAACTAACCCAAGCTGGAAGTGCTGCAGTGGCTGAAGACCCCCAGCGCAAACATTCCCCCCTCCTCCCAAGGGAGCAAGAGACCATGGCAGGAGGGGCTCAGGGGCGGCGCCACCAGCTCTAGAGGGTGACAGGTGCACCAGGGATTAGATTCTGGGGGTGATGGCCACTCTCCTGTCCCACCTGTCACCAGCCAGGCAGTTACCCAGCTGCCACATACACCTTGAGTCAGAGGAGATGAGCCTCCTTACCAACTCATCCCCCCAGGACTCTGTAAAGAACAATGCAGCAATTCTTGAATTCTCATGGGATTCCTCCTTCTTCCTTGTGTTCTTCCAGGACAGAGGGTGAGAGAGAGAACACCGGGTTCATGTTCTGAGTTTCAGTTACTGGGTTGCTAAAATATTTGTTTTATGGGTGTTTCTGTCATAGCCTTTTCCCAAGTTTAAATATTTGGATCATCAAGAAGTTATAGCCAGATCCAGCTCAGGAATGACCAGACCCGGCCTGAAGAATAACACTCTGTGGGTCGTGCCAGGTGCCTGGCTCTTGGCTGGTCCCGTCTTGCAGTTCATCTGCATAGCTTGATGATGTCTAGAAGGGGTGTGTTAGCTGCCCTAACCTCAACTCATAATGGGCCAGAACCAACAAGTTAACATACACACGTGAACACACATGAATCAGACCATCGGTCCATCAGGTCCAGTATTGCCTGCTCAGACTGGCAGCAGCTCTCCAGGGTCTCAGGTAGAGGTCGTTGACATCGCCAACTGCCTCATCCTTTTAACTGGCAGTACTGGGACCTTCTGCATGCCAAGTAGGTGCTCTACTGCCGAGTCACAGCCCCTCTCTAGCATATGTAGCATAATTTGATTCTGCCTGAATCAACAGTAGAGGTTAGCCAGCTTCCAAGAGGGCCCATGAGAGCTTCACTCAGGCTTCCCAGCCACCCATTTTCTTGAACTTCCTCTTGAGAAGGGAGACCAAATTGGGGAAGCCCCAGGCTGAAGGTGGGCATGCTTTTTTCTGCAGGAAGCCTGAGAAATGCCTCCTGGCTCCACCCCCTGGGGACCCTCATGTCGAACTGGCCCTTTACAATTCTGGCCTAAATCTGGGTTTTGGGTGGAACATTTAAGATTGCCATTCTGAACCCCACCCCACCCCATGTACAAAATGTGCCACCATCACATGTAGGGTTGCAGAGCTCCGGGTGGGGCCTGGAGAGATCCTGGGATGGTGACTGATCTCTAGACCACAGAGATCAGCTCCCCTGGAGAAAACAGCCTCCATGTAGGGTTGCCAGTCCCTCAGTCCCTGAGGGGGTTCCTCCGGTTTTTGGCGGGGGGCAATAGGAACACCCTGCTCCCAAACAGCGACATCACCGCACAACATCCCCAATACGATGATGTCACCCAGAAGTGATGTCATCACATTGGGGATGTTACACAGTGATGCTCTGGTTTGAAGACAAAACTCAATGGTTTGAAGCCAGTTTTACCATAGACTTTTGTCCAAAACCCAGAGTGTTGCTATGCAACATCCCTGATGTGATGATGTCACTTCCAGGTGATGTCATCATGTTGGGGATGGCCTGGAATGCCCCCCAACCGCCCCCGGGCATGACAAGGGGACCTGGCAGCCCCCACCTCTGTGGAAGGTGGACCCTGCTGAGGTCCCTCCCCCGTCTCCACCCTCAAGTCTCCAGGAATTTCCCCACCCAGAGTTGGTGGGATTCCGAAGTGCTGGGATGGACTGCACCTCTTCAGGCAGGACTTCTGGATTCACTCCCATGTAAGTAACTCCCTACAGCTTAGCAAAAGAAAAATAATATATCAGAAATAAACACTTTTGCTCGGCTTCCTCCTTGCAGCGCTGGTTTTCTGCTTGTGGTGCGCCAGTGAAATACGATTCCCCCCCCCCCCGAAGCCTGTAGTAGTACTGCCCATTTTGGCACCCTAGATAGGGCTCTGGGCCCTCATTCTACAGACGTGTAATTTTGAAACAAATAAACAATATAAAATCCAATGGAAAGTGATGGATGTTATTTATGCCAGGTTTGTGTGTCTCCTGAGCAATATTCTTAGCATTCACATTTTTCTTTTCCTGAGGAACATTTTTGGCGTTTTGCAGAATAACACAGAACACAGGTCAGGAACTTCCCAGCTTTCTTGCTTCTTATATCAGCAAGTTGCCTTGTTCCTCTGTGGGTTTTGAACTCTGTACATGGTGGTTGTTTACTACCCAAACTATGAATGACAGCAATAACACAATCAGGTGTCCTTTTTTGTACTGTCTTGGATCATGATAGAACAAAGTTTGAGTCCAGTGGCATCCTTAAGACCAACAAAGTTTAATTTCATGTGCCCAGAATTAAACTTTGTGCCACTGGACTCAAACTTTGTTCTGTTGCTTCAGACCAATGCAGCTACCCTCTTGAATCTATCTTCTTGGATCATGACGGTATTTCTTCAAACCCTGCAGTCTGAGCTAGTGCGGACCTGAGAGAGGACCAGCCCTGCTGCATGGCTGCGTCAGCTGAAGCCCACACAACATGTATGAAGTACCAGGTGAGACGTCCCCGTGTCTCAGCTTCCAGACGCAAACAGCCACGGAGTTGCAGGCAGATAGGCAGACACTCAGCATCTTCCTGTTCACTCTCCTGTCACTGAGAATTCCTTTGAGGTATAGATCAACACCTTTTAGGGAAAAGCAACTCCCTTCCATCTCCTCCCTCCCCGCATGCACACAAGATGGAGATGCAGGAAGCCTCTCAGCATCCACATCCATCTCCTAGTTAGATAGCACAGGAGCTGTCTCTATTTCTCCATCCTGCACTATTAAGTATGTGTTTCTAAAATAAAGTAGTTTATTTATTTTTTTTAAAAAAAACCCTGAACTGTGGCTTTGTGTAATTTTGTAGTCTTGCAAGCACATGGTAGATTTGGGACAAGCACTGGTGCGTTAAAGCCAAGGGCACTCTGCTGAATAAAGAAGGACCCAGACGACCAAGACCTGCACCCTTCCCCCACAACATCCCTTGACCTTCCAGCTGCACAGATGTGAAGGGCTCCTTCAGTCACCCATCTCGGTTCACTTGCTGCCCAAGATGCCTTCTGCATTGGAAAGGCTGGCTGCTCCATCAACGTCTCCAATAGCTCCATGCAGAGGTAATTCAGACCTCCATCTCTTTGCACACACCATCTTATCTGCCTGTTTGATAACAGCAGTCTCGTCACAGGGTGATGGGCAATACAATTCCTCTTACACCTGCTCACAAGTCACCGTCTGTCAGAAGGGCATCTGCACTGCTAAGCTCAGCAGCAGGTTTGAAAGGCGTTTAATTACCTTGGCTCTTCTGTAGAAACTCTGAGAACCATAGTTCTGCAAGTGAGCTCTGAGTTCTCTTGAACCCTATCCCAGAACGACAGGTCCCAAGATCCAGTCCCGAAGCAGAAGGGATGAGCCGGTAGCTTTTGATGCAGCTGCACTGGATGACCACCCTCCCCCTGCTGTGCCTGCAGTCTGTATCATTCTCCCCATAGAAGGTCCTCAACACTTCCCAGGATTCCTAAATTTCCGAGCTAGTGCCGAAGCACAGCAAGATGTCCGTCACTGATTGGCAGGGTACTGCAGAGGCTCCATTTAAATAGTTATTTCTGCTCACCCATCAATTGTTGAACTAGTTTCATGAGTGAGCTGTGGAACCGTTGAAATCTGTTATGTTCTGAGTTATTTCTAAACTGTTTCGTAATGGTCTGTGCTTAAGGTATCCTAGTTTTCTCTGTTTTGATTGGTTGCCTAATAAAGACTTTCTAATGGTCCTAAGCTATACAGAGTATCCTATCACGAAGCTCCACTTAGGTCCAATCAGAAACTATGAAAGTAGTTACATTGTATGCAGTTCATTCGGAACAGTATAAGTTTGGGTGCTGCTCTTAGCAGATTCAGGTTAAAGCTGAGGAACGTTCTGAATAAAAGCTTTGTATTTGATGATCGTCTCCCGCCTCTCAATACTTAAAACTGGTGATGAGGATGGAATTCCAGGCCTAACCAAATGGGGAAATCACTCTCGCCTGCCCAAGCTGAAATCACTGAGGGCGCCTAGAGCTAAATCACTACAGGCATGGCATCAAAGGGCCATATCGAGCCATTCAACCCCCAAGGTTGGGAACTGGGAATCCTACCTCAACCATTTTGAATGCTTCCGTATAGCAAATGGTATTGAAGGAGACGATGTCTGCCGTGCCACTTTCTTGAGTACCTGCAGCAGGCTGTATTTGATATTGCTTGGGATTTAGTAGCTCCATCCAAACTACTGGAGACACCTCTTGGCATCGTCAAGGCAGAACTCAACAACTATTTCATGGCTAAGACATCTGCTGCTGTACACCAATGTGCTTTCTACCAATGAAGCCAGAAAGCGGGCGAGTCTGTAACTGACTACGTCGGGCTGCCCAGGGCTGCCAGTTTCCGAATTTAGAGTCAGTCCTGATGGATCGTTTGCTCTGCGGCCTAAGATACGACAGCATCAGGTGAGCGCTTCTTTTACAAAAAGAACTCATGAATCGGCACTCGAAAAAGTGCTGAGAGTGGAGGCTGCCAACATTTCTCTTCACGAACTGTGATCGGGTGCTCAGAGTCACATGTCATGTCTCACCGACGCTCTTCACCACAGCATTACCACAGACTCATCTGATTCCAGAGATGACCAGTCAGACTTGTCTGATGACAGAGTCCACAGAATAAGAGCCAACCAGAAGCCGTGCCGTTCTCAAAAAAAAACCACGAAGGGGAGTGTGTGCCGGTTGCAGTGGTGCACACGCTCGTAGAGATTGTCAGTTCTGCAATGTTAGTTGTCATTCTTGTGGGAAGACTGGCCACATGTGTCACTCATCACAAGGTCGTTCTGCACCTGAGGTCTTCCATCATCTGGAAAAATCTTCTAGTAAGTCTCAACTCTCATCTTGATTGTCGTCCTCTTGTTCGTTCAATCGACATCTGGAACACAGTAATGAAGCAAGAGCATCAGAGGACTACACCTATACATCCACCAAGGTCTTCACACATGTCCCAAGATCAAGGTTACTGTCTTTCTTGAAGGTCACACTTGTCAGATGGAGGTCGATTCAGGTTCTGCACTGTCAATAGTCTCATGGAACACCTTTCAACAAGTCTGTCCCTGGTTCTCTGCACGCTGTCTCCAGAAGCGCAGCCTGCGACTTTTTGATTTCCAAAGGAATCAAGTTCCTGTCATTGGTATCGCCTCTGTCCAAGTCAAGTACAAGAAATTCAATGGTCATCTTAATTTACTCATTGTTGAAGGTCGTCACACAAGTCTTATTGGTCTGGACTCATTCGCCGCCCTTGGTATTGACATTATCGGTGTCAACGGTGTCAGTCAGTTGGGAGCCACCTCTTTTGTAGAAGAGTTTCCTGATTTCTTCAGTTCAGAACTCAGCTGTTACAAAGGGCCACCCATTTCTTTTTATTTGAATCCTGCAGTTCAACCCATACGCCTCAAACCATGGCAAGCACCTTTTATTCTCAAGCCACACATCAATGAGCAAATCTACAAGCTGCTAGCTCAGGGCATCCTGGAACCAGTTCCCAATGCCAAATTGGAAACCCCGATCATCACTCCAATAAAGCCAGATGGCTCAGTTTGCTTGTGCATGGATTACAAGTGCACCCTCAACAAGGCCCTGCAGCTGCATGCGTACCTGGTTCCTGTGGTGAGCCATCTTCTAGCACCCATCTCCAGGGGCCAGGTGTTCACCAAAATCGATTTGGCACAGGCATACCAACAGCCGCCTGTCGACGCAGCCATAGCCAAGGCTCAGACCATCATGACGCATCAAGGCGCTTTCAAGGTAAACCGATTGCAGTTCGGTGTAAGCGTTGCCCCTTGGATTTTCCAAGAACTGATGGAGCGCTTTCTTAAAGACTTGACAGGCATCATCCCCTATGTATTGATAGTGGGAGCCTCAGAACTTTAACTGACTGTCTGCATTTGAGAGGTGCTCAGTCATTTACAAAAGGTTGGCCTTTGAGTAAAAAGGGAGAAGTGCGAATTCTTCATCCCCACAGTCAAATTCTTGGGTTTCCTCCTGGACAAAGATGGCATCCAGTCTTCACCAGAGAAGGTTGCCGCGATCTGCAAAGCACCCCCACTGAAATCGAAGAAGGAGCTACAGTCCTTCTTAGGACTCTTTAATTTCTATCACTTCTTCCTGCCAGGGAAAGCAGCCATCACTGAGCCTTTTCATCGGCTCTTAGACAAAACAGCTCTGTGGACTTGGGGTTGCAAGGAGCAAGCAGTGTTTCAAGCCTTCAAAGCTCTTCTGGTCTCCGACAGAGTCCTTGTCCACTATGACGAGGCGAAGCCACTCATTTTGGCCTGCAATTCATCTCCCTATGGGATCGGGGCAGTCCTCAGCCACCAGCTGCTAACTGGCTAGGAGGCTCCCATAGCATTCTATTCAAGGACTCTATCCACAGCGGAGAGAAATTATGCCCAGGTAGACGGGAGGCATTGGCAATCATCGCAGTGGTAAAGAAATGTAACCATTTCATCTACGGTCGTGAATTTGAAATAGTCACCGACCACAAACCGCTGCTCGGCATCTTCATGAAGGATCACCAAACATCACAGCTTCTTTCGCCATGGATGATGCGTTGGGCCATCCTACTCTCTGCCTGTGACTTCAACATCATCCACAGGCCCAGAAAAACCATCAGGCATGCCGATGCCCTCAGCCACTTGCCACTGCCTGAACAGCAGGGGGCCCAGATCCAGAAAACACTCCTCATTGAAGAGCTCCCTCAGCCTCCACTCATGTTGCCGACATTGCTTTCTACACTGCCTGGAACCATACGCTTAGCCGAGTCTTTCAATATGTGTGGAGGGGATGGCCACCCGGGAAGCATGAGGCCATGTTTCGGTCATTCTAGTTGCATTCAGCAGAACTGTCAGTGAGCAAGGGATGCCTCCTTTGAGGGAGTAGGGTCATGGTCCCTCCCCAACTGAGGCAGTGAGTTTTGGTTGTCCTACATGTGGGGCACCCCAGCATCGTAAAAATGAAGGCGATAGCGAGGAGCTATGTTTGGTGGCCAGGACTCGACCAACAAATCGAGCACTGTGTCTAGATGTGCCAGCCCTGTCAGGAGTTGAGGCCAGAAGCTCCCTTGGTCCCTGTTCATCCATGGGAAAAGCCATGGGGTCCATAGTCCCTTATTCACATTGACTTTGCTGGCCCATTTCAGGGTCAAACACTCCTGCTGATTGTGGATGTATACACCAAATGGCTGGAGGTGTTTCCTGTCTATGACTTCCATGACTACAGCCATTGTCACCCGCTGCCTGGACTGCCTGTTCACCACTTGAAGGGCATTCTCTGGAATGTACACCACTACCACAAAGGTCTGTCCAAATGAGATGTGCCCTTACCTACCTTAGGGGACTGTCCTTCAAAAGGATAAGATATGCCTAATGATATGCCCATATAGAGGTAGGACAATCCGGTGGAAAACGAAGAATGACATCCGCAAACATCTTGGAAATTTACTTGGGAGCAGAATGAATTTTATAGATATCATCAGCATAGAGACTCTTAATAGCCTTCCCCAGGTACAAAAAGTGTTGTTAATATTTAAAACAACAAGAATCCCTGCTCTATTGATGAGACAAAAGAGAAGATTAAATCAAGTGGGGATTTTTCCAGATAGAGTCTTTCATAACCTCAACATTGTTCCCTTGTGTGGATCTTCCCCTATACCCAAGCATCCTTGGCCACAGAGTAAAGACCTCAAGGAAACACATGAAACCCAGGAGAAAGGGAAATCACTGATAGACTCTTTGTTAATGGAAACTGAATACCTTGAAAATACAGAAGAAATAGAATTAATGGCGTCATTTAAAGCATTACCAGCAAAAGAACAGAAGGCTATTACTAATAGACTGGATGCCCTGAGGAATAAATTATTAGAAATGGAAGAACTTCCAATGGAAACAGAAGTCCCCTTGAAAAGTCCATTAAAGGATATAAAAGACCTTAAACAAACAACTAACCATACACAGTCAACTCCTGGTGGTGATAAAATCCTCACACAAAATGCCCTCCCAATAGTAAAGCCTGCACCGGAAAAAGAGGGCTCTTCATCTGGAAATAAAATATCAAAGGCTATTAAGAATGGCTGCATCTTTGATGACGAAGCTGGACATTTGAACCTTATTTCGCTTGAGTGACTAGAAGAACGATCCTTAAGGGGGAGGGAAAAGGGACAATTAGCTAAACTTCTGTGCTGGAATATAGCGGGTTGGTCAGCCAAAGTATATGATAAGGGGTTTTTGGATTATTTGCGTCAATTTGAAGTTATTTTTTTGCAGGAAACTTGGATGTTGGAAGATTTTGATATATCTGGGTATAGTGCTTTTCACTCACCAGCGACGCCGAGTAATAAGGGAGGGAGACCCTCAGGTGGTCTTGCTATTTTTATATCTACTGCATTAAATGCAGAGGCTAAAAGAATTTACTTGCCAAATGATGGGGCTATTGCAATCCACTTGAGTTGCTCAAGATATACTGTGGTGTGCGTAAATTGTTATCTAACCCCACAACGTTTAAAGGCCCAAATAAGAAAAACTTGGAATCTGATGGAAGCTAACATTGCTCATTGTCTACAAACATATCCTAATGCAGAGTTAATTATGGGCGGGGATCTGAATGCAAGGTTGGGGGCAAATGATGAGATCCTATTTGATAAGTCTGGGATAAATTCAACGGGTGGGGAAGTTGCGGATGGGTTCAATGATAGATGTTCATTGGATGTTGTTGTGAATTATGCAGGTCTTTGTCTTGCCCAGCTGACCCACAAACTGAATCTTAGGATCTTAAATGGAGTAATTCAAGGTGATCACCCGGGGCAATATACCTTCTGGTCTAGTAACAGACATTTATTTGATAACCACCAGTGATATGTTTGAAAGGGTAAAAGGCCTTTATATCGAAGAGAGAGCTGAGAGTGACCACCTGCCTCTTAATTTAAGTTGGGATGTAGGGTTTGTTCCCCTACATAAAGCCCACGGAACCTTCCTAAAAGTAGACAACATAACAAGTAGGCGGAAATACAACTGGTGTCCCAAGCTGAATGATAAATTTCTAACGTGGACAACATCTGAAATAGGGAGGGATATCTATAGAAAACTATCATCACTAGAGAAGAAAGAGGGTTCTAGATGTGAGGCCTCTATTCTCAATAATTATGCACAACTAACGGCCCATTTATCCTCACTTCTATCTTATGAGATTAATAACTCCCAGTTGGGGTGCTCCTATAATAAAAGTTGGTTTGATAAGGACTGCGTGCAGGCAAAACAGAGTCTTATTAGGAGCCTTAAAGAATTTCATAAAGCCCCAGTGATTGAAAATAAACTAGAAGTACAAGCTAAAAAAAAAGGCCTATAAGCATCTTCTGAGAAGTAAAAAAAATTGGCTACACAGCTTAGATGGAATACACTAATAGAGGCAGCCAAGAAGAAGGATCATAGGAAATTTTGGAAAATAGTTGCAGGTATTAACAAAGTAGGTAATGCTAACAGGGAGTACATAATTCCTGCAAGAATATGGGAAAATCACTTTGAAGAACTATTCAAAGGAGAGAATCGGGAATCCTTCCCATTGAGAGAGCTGAACAATTATCCATCCTGGGATCCAGTGTCAACTAAGGAGGTGGAATTTTACATTAAAAATCTCAAAAATGGAAAAGCCCCAGGTAGTGATTATATTACAGCAGAGCTATTAAAAGCTAATTTAACCTGGTGGTCCCTGATGTTGGCCAACCTCTTCACATATATTGATCAGACAGGACAAATTCCAGAAGGATGGGGGCTGGCTATAATAATCCCGATATTTAAGAAAAACAACAGAGCTGACCCCAATAATTATAGACCTATTAGCTTGATAAATATTATATGCAAACTTTATACCAAACACCTGTGTCTGAAACTCTGCAGATGGTTAGAACGAGAAAAAATACTTAAAACTGAACAGGGCGGGTTTATAAAAGGCCGTTCCACCTTAGATCACTGTTTGGTCCTGGATTATTTAGTTCAAAAATACACGCATAACCATAAGGGAGTTTTATATGCTGCATTTATCGATCTGAAAGCGGCCTTTGACTCGGTTGTGAGGGAAAGGTTATGGGCTAAATTGGATCAGTTAACTATAGATAAGAGATTACTATTGTTGATGTCTAATCTATATAAAAATACAACTGTACAAATACGATACACTGCTGATGATAAGCTATCAAAACCCATTCAAGTCCAAAAAGGTGTTAGACAGGGCTGCCTTCTTGCTCCTTTTCTATTTAACTTGTATGTAAATTGCTTGATAATTGGTCTGCATGACATTGACATCTCAGCCCCCACTTTGGGCATGGGAAGAAAGATTCCTGTTTTAATGTATGCAGATGACGCTGTGCTCCTTTCACTATCTAGAGGAGGACTAAAGAGGGCAATGGAAAAATTTAGTGCACAATGCCAAAAAGAGTTACTTACTGTAAATTATTCAAAGACAAAGATCATGCGTTTCCATAAAAAATATAAAGAAATGAAATGGTCAATGGATGGGGTCCCGGTAGCTCAGGTTAAAAATTTTAAATACCTGGGACTAACATACTCATTTAATGGAAGGGCTTCTAGACATCTTCAATATGCAGCATGCTCAGCACAAAGGAGCGCAAATGCTATATTGCGCTTCTTTAGGAAAGAGGGAGCTCAGTATGTACCGGCTGCTCTTAAACTATTTTCGAACAAGGTTCTTCCACAAATGATATATGGAACACAAATACTGGCAGAGAGTAAATTTAAAGAACTAGAGCTAGTACAATCGAAATTTCTTAGAGCACTGTTCAATGCCCCGAAAGGTATGGCAAATCTGAGTTTAAGACAAGAAGCAGGCTTATCAACTGTGACACTGAACGTCTGGATACAGAGATGTAATTATTGGGTTAAGTCCCATCTGAATCCAGTGGGACTTATCCCTGATTTTTTGACATCTACACCATATCCCCAATGGGCTCTTAGGGTAGTAGATAAACTGAAATCAATCGGGCTAGATCCTGAAAATTTATTAGAGGGAGGATTGAAGCATGCAAAGATTTTAATATCACAAAGATTTATGGATATTGAAGCACAAAACGACTATGCAGCCCTACCTTCTTATTATAAGAGACTGAAGTTGGGACCTAGCTTCAGTGCTGCATCTTACCTTGGACTCATAAAAAATCCTAATCATAGATGGGCATTCACTAGAGCACGTCTTGATGCGCTACCCTCAGCAGTCCTTTATGGTAGATATACCCGTGCATCAGAGGATTTGTTTTTGTTTGTTAGATCAGGTGGAGTCAGTTTCTCATATATTACTCCATTGCCCTATATATGAAGAAGAGAGGCAGCACCTGTTGATACCCCTTCTCTCACATTTTAAACCTTTGGCAAATTATCTCACATATGCCGAGGAACGCCTGATGAAGTTTTTACTGGCTGATAATTATGAATCTGTCTCACGCAATGTTGCTAAATATTGCTATCTGGTAATAAAAAAGCGCAGATTGTACTGTAACTCGAGCCACTAATGATGAAAATGACCGATCTGGTATTTTAGAAAATACGGCTGAAGGGTCTTTTGTTGTAAGATTCTGTGTTGTATTATTTTAGTTTATTTTGCTGGTCTTATGACTGTTTAAATAAATTTGTTTGTTTGTTTGTTTACCTTAGGGGACTATCTTATTTAAACCAAGGGGGAAGGAGTGTTATGTTCTGAGTTATTTCTAAGCTGTTTAGTATTGGTCTGTGCTTAAGGTATCCTAGTTTCTCCTGTTTTGATTGGCTGCCTAATAAAGGCTTTCTAGTGGTCCTAAGCTATACAGAGTATCCTATCACGAAGCTCCTCTTAGGTCCAATCAGAAACTATGAAAGTAGTTACATTGTATATAGTTCAGTTGGAACAGTATAAATTTGGGTGCCGCTATTAGCAGATTCAGATTAGAGCTGAGTAACATTCTGAATAAAAGCTTTGTATTTGATGATCGTCTCCCGCCTCTCAATACTTTAAAAAATCCATCCCATAATAAACTGGGTTTATTAGAACACAGGTCCGTAGCTAAAGACTCTGTCCCACATCCAACTGCTCAGCTGGTGTGGGTCAGCTAAGGGGGGCCTGAGCAAGGGCAACCCCACCCTGCCTCTGCCCTTGGCATAGCCCCCCCCCGATGCTTTTCATCAGCTGCACAGAACTGCGCAAAGGAGTGTGGAGCCTCACCAAGAGCCCCCCCCCATGCCACACAGCAGCAAAGGTTCAGAGGGTGATGCCAATGCCAAGAAAGCACCCTGCCCAAGTGCCCTCCTCTGGCTGTCCGGCTGAGGAGCAGATGCCCTGGGTGAAGTCCCTTCTCCAGGCTGCTTGCCAGGTCTTCCTGCCCACCTCTTTTCCACCTGCATATTCTTGTCCACCTAGTTTGACCATACAGGCCCAGCCCAGGCTGACTGTACGAAGCAAGCAAAAAGAGGGGCCCGTTGGACCAGTCTGATGACTGTCCAACCTTGAGGTGCCCAACTGCTGCCAACTCCAGTGTGGGAGGGAGGGCAATGCCAAGGAAAAGCCTGCGGGTGGTGGTAGGGCCGTCTCCTCCTCACTGGGCACACCCAGGAAGCACCTGTCGTCCCGGTGACCCCGTGTGCCTGGTTCCCACCCCTTTCGAGGGTGGCTGTGATCGAAACGGCTCCCTGCACCTCTCAGGAGTGGGAAAAACCACACCCAGCACTATCCCAGCTTAGTCTACAGGATGGATTGGAGTTTTCTTCTTGGAGTCCAAGTCAGCTTCTGGCCCTTCCTTATCATTAAAGAATTTTTGAAAATGAAGGGTGAGCAAACGTTTCCTGTTTCATTTTTTTAAAAATATTAATTTTATAGTGGGGATCTGGAAGGAGAAACCTGAGCACCGCCTTGGGCTCCTGGGCAGGAAGTTGGAATGAAAATCTAACATGGATAAATTGCTCTATACCTTTTTTATTAAAAGTATCAGTTCTCTACTTCTTGCTTTTAGTTTTGCAGATAGAAGAAGAAAGAGGAGGAGGGGGAGGAGGAGGAGGAGATTGGATTTCTACCCCGCCCTTCACTACCCAAAGGAGTCCCAGAGCGGCTGACAAACTCCTTTCCCTTCCCCTCCCCACAACAGACACCCCGTGAGGTAGGTGGGGCTGAGAGAGCTCTTGTCAGAAACTGCCCTTTTTCAAGAACAGCTCTTATCAGAACTATGGCTTGCCCAAGGTCATCCAGCCAGGTGCAAGTGGAGGAGTGGGGAATCAAACCCGGTTCTCCCAGATTAGAGTCCGTGCATTTCACCACTATACCAAACTGGTTTGGTTTGCATATGCATAATGTACAGTTTTTAGGTGCAATTTACATAGTATTTACATATGCAGCGTACATCTTTGATGCCAATAATATACGTATAACATGTAATGCTGATTTTCTGGAATACCAGTAACGTTACGAATGCCTATGTTTAATGGGCAAATCTCAGAGGTACGGCTCATTCTGCGACAGAGCGGCTGACTTCAGAGGGCCCCAGGAGTTCCTGGGCGGCTGCTGACAGGCCCTTGCACCAGCCATCCTAGCAGCCAGCAGGAGTTCAGTGAGACTAGCTGCATTTCCCATGGCACTCACTCACGTCCATGGGTCACAGTGAAGCCCGGTTTCAAGCAATTTTGGATGCTCCACCTCTGCTGAAGCTCCCGATGGCGTGCCGCCTCAAGTCTCAAGTCTCAGCCCCCTCCTGGGGGGCCTTGCCCTCATCTGGCATCGAGGTTCAACTGGGCGGCCACCCATTCAAAGCAACTTCCCCAAGGTGACAGTGCAACGTCTCATTGGAGATAAATGCCATGTTTAAGTCAAGCCTGAGGAATGTCAAGGGAAGCCCAGAGTTGCAATAGAATTTGTGCAAAGGATCAGGGGAGGGGGCAGCGTTCTCCATGCCACCTATAAAGTCTCAAGGAATCATAATGTCTCTTATTTGCATAGTCAACAAGTGGTTTGCATAATAAGCAAATGAGGCTACTTGGATTTGGGAGACTTATAGAGAGAGCCAGCATGGTGTAGCACTTAAGCATGGCAGACTCTAAGCTGGAGGACTGGGTCTGATTCCCTGCTCTTCCTCCACATGAAGCCTGCTGGGAGACTTTGGGCTAGTCACAGTTTTGTCTCCCAGAACTCTCTCAGCCCCACCTGCTTCACAAGGTGCCTGTTGTGGGGAGAGGAAGGGAAGGCAATTGTGAGCAGCTTTGAGACTCCTTAGGGTAAAGTGGGGGTATAAAAAGTATTTTTTCTTCATATAGAGCTTGCACATGCAGAGCTTGACTAAATCCAAACACAGCTTATCATGATCTGTATAGGACTGGGAGAGGCCTAGGCCCAGAAGAGACCTGTGTGGGAGTGGAAAGCTGACACAGCCTACAATTCCCATAATGCTTAGGGACCATTGTAACCAATCGGTGTCCAGGGATTGTGTGAAGTAATTGTAACTGTGGGCCATGAAACTGTGTTCTTTTCTCTTCTGTGGTCTTCCCTCTCACAAAGTTAAACTGAGGAGACAGTCTGGTCTGAGAGAAAAATCCCTCACTTGGGATACAGTGAGTACAGGCACAGGCCTGGTATAAAAGGCTGTGGGCCTTGAATTAAACCAGTTAAGAGAAATAGGTAGTCACATTAGATTTATTTTGCCTTTAAACACTGTTATATATTTTAAAGCACCTTGTCTTGTTTTTTCTTGACCCATTACTATATTAATAAACCATTTGTTTAATGTTCTCTGCCTGGCCATCATGCCTATAGTTCTCAGCTTAAAAAGGGGCATCTTGATTTGGCTTGGGAGGGTACTCTGGGCCTTCTCATGGGACCCTAAGTCCAGAGTGGTGGCAGCATCAGGTGGCAATCCATGAGTGGGTCATGCCATAGCTGCAGGAAACCCCCACGGTGGCTGCTGCTTCCCCCCCCCAGTACCCTCCAGGTCTGGCATCCTCGGGGAGGGGGTGGCACTTCTGCCCCTTGTTTCTTTGTTTTCAGGAGTAACTGAAAACACAGAAATTATGCCAGTGAAGATTTTTCCTGGCACAGTGATATTAAAGAGGGAAAGCCTCTTTTCCATCCTTCCTTCCTTCTGGTCTGGTTGCCATGAGTAGTAGGGTTGCCATCCTCCAGGTGGTGGCTGGAGATCTCCAGGAATTAGATGTGGTCTCCAGACAGCAGAGATCAGTTCTCCTGGGTAAAATGGCTGCTTTGGAAGTTGGTTTCTAGGCGTTATATCCTGCTGAAGTCCCTCCTCCCCCAACCCCACCCTCCCCAGGCTCCGCCTCCAAAATGTCCAGGAATTTCCCAACCCAGAGGTGGCAACCCTAAGAGCAGGGCCAGAAGTAAACGCTGCACTTTTACTAGTCAGGAGGGAGGGATTTGGGCAAGAGTTCCTCAGCTGCTACTGCTGCTGTGAATATTCTAGATTCCATCCAACAGAATTGCAAGAGCGCCTGCAGGAAGGGGAATGTTTCCTCATCTGTCTTGGTGCTTTGGCTGATCAGCCCTGCCTGCATTTTCTTGTGGTTCCCAGGACTGCAGAGGAGGCCCTGTGAGATCCCTCCAGATGCTGTTCACTGCTGTTTCTGTGATCCACTCCTACAGCAGGGGCAGCGGGGCAGAAGAGATAGAAGCCCTGTTTAAATGTCCTGAGTTCTCAAACAATAAGGTTCAGGCCTTTTACAAAGGAATTTTACCCTCCATGAAAACAAAGTAGCTATATAATTGTTCCTGCAAGAGGGCCAGGGAATTCTTTCTTCCTTTTTTGGTTCTGCTTATAAATCCAAATAATAACAGCAAACTTGGGAACAACCTGGAGACTTCTTAATCGAGATCTACACCTAGTGGTTAGATGAGGATATGAAATTTCTCTGTATCTTATCCTGGGACGAGACATGCCACGTCCAAAGCAGATAAGCACAGCTTCAGAGATAGAGAAGTAAGATTCTCCCCTCCCCGCCTCCTGATGGCTAGGAGACAAGAGGGAGGGCAACCAAACCAAACAGGTGCTTGGGAGAGAAGGATCCGAATGTGCATTCGATGGATGTGGAGCAGGAAGGGGGCCCAGGCAAGGCTGGAGAGAGAGCAACAAGGGAGGGGGGGCACCATCTGGGAGCCAAAGTTCTAGACAGGCATAAGGGCGGCGGGGGGGTCCAAAATGAGAACTGCAAGCTTGGAAACTGCAATGGGACAAGGAAAGATTTGGGTCATTCTTGTTTGTGCTGTCATGAGGCTACATTTTATTCATCTGTATATTCAATTGATAGCCTGCCCGCCCGCCCCTGTACAACAGGGTAACGTTTATAAAATATTCCATACAGCTAAAAAAATTTAAATAATTCTATAGTACAATAAAAGAGAGCTACCAGGATCTTTGGTAGTGACAGACCATTCAGACATGCAAGACAATGCTCGATGCTGCTGCAGTTATCTTGTGAGGAACATTCATATGCGAAACAGCCTGTAGGACTCGGCCCAAAAGTTGCCACCATGTGAACTCATAGAATTAGAACTTGTTTTTACAATTATTTTGGTTTTATATAATATTAGCTCATCCCACCTGATCTTCACTCAATTATTTTATTCTGCAGAACAAACCCAATGCTTGGTGGTCAGACCATTTCACCGAGGGTTGCCAGCCTCCAGGTGGGGTCTGGAGATCTCCTGCTTTTACAACTGGTCTCCAGCTGACAGAAATCAGCTCCCCTGGAGAAAATGGCTGCCTTGAAGGGTGGACTCCATTGGCATTGGACCCTGCTGAGGCCCCTCCCCCTCCCCAAACCCCGCCCTCTCCTGGACCCACCCCCAAAGTCTCCAGGTATTTCCCAACCCAGAGCTGACAACCCTGATTTCACTGGAGTTTTTAAAATAGTCTATAATTTCACAAAACACAAAATTTGGTACCGCAGGCAGAATTCAGCAAGTTGGCAGTATTTTTTCTCTTTCTTGCAAAGGAACAAGTGTCTGTCTTTTATAGCTGAGGTCTGAGAAGTGTGTGTGCCCTGCCTGATGAAACCTGAGCTGTCCCAGTGTCGGGCAAGGATCCGGGAGACCCCGTCTCAGATCCCCTCTCTGCCATCTAACTCTGTGGGTAACCTTGGACCAGTCAGTCTCTCTCCGGCTGACCTACCTACCTCGAAGGGTTGTTGTGATGATAAAATGGAAGAGGGGAGACCGTCACATGCACTGTCCTGAGATGCTTGCAGGAAGGGCTGACAGTATTGTTAGCTGCTGCAAAAAATAGCAGAGTACCTCTGTTTCTTTATACAGAGTATTTACATTTATTTACACTGGACATGGAGATATTTATGCAGAGCTTCAGTAGCAATTTCAGGATACAGACCAACAAAGTGCTACGCAGACAGTTGTTCTCCAAATAGGAGTGTGGAAGGTTGAACTGGTTGCAATATATATGTACATCAACCAATCAGAGTACAATATGTACGTTAGCTGAGTCATGGTGACTGTCCAGAAATGCGACACAATTCTAGTCACCTGACCTCTCGAGCTGTCAGTTTAGATCAGTATGATCTGACACAGGAGTCCATAGCTCACTGACATCTTGCCAGCAATATGACCAAATGCTGTCAAGGGCAGGGCTAAAAATTACTAAACAAATAAACAGGGAAGGCTGAGGAAGTGAAGTTTCATATGTCCAAAAGTCTTCATATACTGATAGTAGCAGTCAGTTCTGAAAGCCACAAGAGGCAGTCAGGAATGGAGCGCACCTTCCATACTCTTTCCTCCCCACCCACTGACCCAGCACAGGCTCGCCAACCTCCAGGTGGGGCCTGGAAATCTCCGGGAAGTCTCCGGGAAGTTGCAAGTGATTCCTAGACTACAGCAATCAGTCCCCCTGGAGGAAATGGCCGCTTTGGAGGGGGGGGTCTAGGGGATCACATCCCCACGGAGCTCCTTCCTCTCCCCCAACCCCACCCACCCCAGCCTCCACTCCCAGATCTCCAGGTGTTCCCAAGCCCTACTTCACACAAGACGCAAGCCACCCCACGGCCCACCCAAGTTGTTCCCCGTGATGCCGCCTGTTGTGCATTGGAGGCTGCTGGATTCTTTTTGCCTTTCTTTGGCAACTGTGGGCAATTCTGCATCTGGCGTTCACTCCACATTTTCTCAACCGGGAAGAAAAAGTGCCGCTGAAAACCACATTCAGATCCCTCAGGGCAAGGCCATACTGACTGCAAAGACACCTCTGAATGACCATGAAATGGCCATAAATCTATGCAGAAGGTACAATAAAATCAAAGGTACAATAAAATCCAATGATCAAAGAACTCGGAAGTGGCATGGAGTGTGGAAAGTACCCTAAAACCCAATAATCAAAGGACGTGAAACCAGCATGCAATGCAGAGGGCTTTTTCTAAGTCTTCTCAATAGCCCTGTTCACAAGTTACAGTGGACTCATGTACAAGCTATGTACAGCATACCCCTGATTTTTCTTCATGTGTGTTAAGTAATTCTTATGTTACATTCAGCATATATACAGCTGAATGTGGGACTGAAATCCCAAATTTATCCCGGTCCTGGATCCCAGTTTTCTTTGGGAAGTGAATGCACAGTGGCTCGTTTTTACAAACAGATGTGCATATGTAGATACCGGATGTCTGTGCATTCACTGCGACATGAGAACAGGACTTCTTAGCAGATGGCGGGGCTCAGACTCCAGCAGCTCTTCAGACCCTCCTCCTGCGAGATGCCAGCTCCCCAGAGGCAGCAGAGGGCTGCGGAGGAAACAGAACTTAATGGCAGGCACAGAGGAGGGGGACTTGGCCCAGTGGTCATCGTGTGCCTTCAAAGCGGCAACTCCAGGTATTGACTGGGCTGTGGAGGTGTGCAAAATGCAGCAGTAATCCTTGATGTCTCATTTCCATTTGTCCCTCATGGTCACAGGACTCCCTTGTGAAAAACTGATTCCACCTTCCAGGCCTCCACCCCAAAATGTTGCTGAATGTGCATGTGTGCACTTACTATGCATAAACACGTGTCTATAGTTTTGCTGCGATGCACAGAAAGAAAAAAGGTGTAAATCTTAAGACGGGATGCTTGAAGTAGCTGGCGTTTTGCACGGTCCTATAAGCCCCTGCCCAGAGAAATGGGCACCAAAAATGAATCCATCATCTGTGCCAAAAGGGGCACATTTGTGCAGAATCAGCTCTAAAAAGGGCAGGAGTAGAAAGGGAAACAGGCCCAATAACGAAAGAGGCCATTTCAGGGGCAGTGGATGAAGGGCTGAACTTGTTTAATGAAGAACGACCTTTTGCACAAGAAATATTTCCCAGGTGTGCTTACAGTTCTTAGGGCCCAAGCAGACTCGGTGCTGAGAGATTCATACACAAATCTTTTCAGTGCTTTTAAAAGGGAAATTGCAGCCAGACAGGCCCTTCTTCCTATGCATCATGGCCCCAAGAGATGCTCAGGGCCCCACCTGCCTTCTGTTTCCCTTTTTAAATCCCTGGGAAGATCAGTTCATGCTTCTTCCATCCCTGGCATCTGATGACTTAGCCACCACGGAGGGCTGTTCCACTCCAAGCCACAGGGGTGCCACGTCTGCTGCCTGACAAATGCCAGGGGAAGTGGCGTGAGGACTTGGCACAGACGATCAAGAGACCAGTCCGGTGGAGGTCCTGGGCGCTCTGCATTCCACCCTCAGAACTCGCCAGGGTCGGGGAGGGGGGCAGACAGGGGGAACTGGGCATGAGCTCCAGTAGGAGACCAGGGGGAGGCAAGAACATGGGGATGGCCATTGGTGACCGTGTGACATCACTTCCTGAAAAAATGTGGTTTCTGGTGATTCCTAGAGAGTACTGAAGTCACTTTAAGGTTTTCCCTGGAAGTGACGGTCCACCCTCCGCCCAGCAGCCATTTTTTTTCTTTCACAGCCACTCAGGAAAGAAGCACTGAGGGCAGACCCCCTGCCCCCACTGGGGGGCTGGCAAGCCTAGCTCCAAGGCAGGTCCAAGGACCACCCCTCAGCAGACACCAAGACTAGGCTGAATACCAAGCAGGGCCAGAGTCCTAGGGTTGCCAACTGTGGGTTGGGAAATTCCTGGAGCTTTGGAGGTGGAGCTTTGGAGGGCAGGATTTGGGGAGGGGAGGAACCTCGGAGGGATAAGCCAAATAGTCCACCTGGCAAGCAACTAGGACTGTCAGAGCAGGAAGCCTGGTAGCCCTACTAATTTCACATTACTTCTATGTCCTTTTCATATTGGTGGTAGCATGAGCCCCTTTTGCAATGTGAAGAACAGTACCTCGGACAAGCTAGGGCCAAAACTGGCACAGGGCGAGCCTAGCCCTACAGGGACCAGCAAGCCTGGACATGCCCCTTGGACCATCACTCTGACTCCTTTCGCCATCCAGCACCAGTACAGCAAGCACGTAGCTGCAATTGTATTAGGAGGATGCCTTGATTTCTGCATCTCAAAAGACGACAGCGTACATGCATTCTAGCATTCTAACACCTGAATTCCTGTATTGTGTCTCACACCTACCCCCATGGACTTTCCTCTGGATACCAGGACCATCCTGGAACTGGTCTATTGTCTTCCATCATTCCTGTGACAGCCCAGTCATTAACAGAGCCAAGACTGTACAATTGCCCCATGCTCTGCTAACAATGGGGTCCCCTTCCCAATCTGGAACTCTTTTTGTCTATTTCCTCTTTTGAGCCATTACCAACCATTTCCTTGTTGTGTCCCACTATCCTGAAGGCACAATTTTCCTAAAACTAGGCTCCCAACCCTGCCATATTTGGCTCAGTCTCCTGGGATGGATACTGGCTGGATCTCCCATCTTTTGGGTCTTCACAGATGAGCCGTCTGCTCTTCACCAAACCCAGGGACCAAGGACTGTGCGTTGGACCCCCTTGTGACAGTCCCAGGGCATGGCAACGTGACCTCCCAGCTCGGGAGGATTTGGTCCTAACTGTTAATTACTTTGCTGTCAGGCAGGCCAGGGGGACATGGGCGGACAGATGGGTGAGGGGGAGAGTCCCAAACCCCTTGAGATGGTGACCACACGGGGACCCCATCGTGATGGTCCAGGGCCATGGGAACATTACCTCTCAGCTTGGGAGGATTCGGTCCTGAGCAGTGATTACATGGCTGTCAGACGGGCCAGGAGGAGATGGGCAGATGGACAGGTGGGGTGGGGAGTCCAGCCCCCGGACAGGGCCTCTGCTGGGGATGGGCCTAGTAGGGTCCTGAGGGGTGACATGATTGAGGTTTATAAGATAATGCATGAGATAGAACAGGTAGAGAAAGAGGTAGTTTTCTCCCTTTCTCACAATACAAGAACCCCATGAAATTGCTGAGCAGTCAGGTTAGAATGGATAAAAGGAACTACTTCTTCACCCAAAGAGTAATTAATACATGGAATTCACTGCCACAGGAGGTGGCACCAGCTACAAGCATGGACAGCTTCAAGAGGGAATTAGATAAGCATACGGAGCAGAAGTCCATCAGTGGCTATTAGCCACAAGGTATAGATAGGAACTCTCAGTCTGGGGCAAGTGATGGTCTGTATTCTTGGTGCTGGGGGAGAGCGAGAGTGGGAGGGCTTCTAGTGTCCTGGCCCCACTGCTGGACTTCCTGGTGGCCCCTGGTATTTTTGGCCACTGTGTGACACAGAGTGTTGGACTTGATGAGCCATTGGCCTGATCCAACATTGGCTTCTCTTATGTTCTTAACACTGAACTTTATTTGCCCTGTTGTTGCTCAATCACCAGTTTAGAGAGGTCATCCTTGACCAGTGTCCAAGCCAGCTCTGTATTGTCTATAAAACATCCCCTACTGCTTAATTTGAAGAATGTACTTCCCACTTTTTCATGCCTGGCACTTGCTGGAAGAATGCAGTCTAGAAACACACACACAGTCTACCCATGGCACGCAAATAGCTGGTTTTTCCTTTTCCCTCCTATTCTGCTTGCTCTCACCCAGGGAGTTTTCAGAGGTATTTAATAAGGTCAATTAGGCAGCCTCTTCATTTGCTTTTGTAATGAAAACATAATTGTTCCTGCTGGTAAAATGGAGTGACTCTCCAGTGGAAGTGGTGGGTTCTGTAGAGCTGCACAATAAATCAAAGAGGAGGCCAGTGTCTGAGGGAGGCCGTTTTTCTTCCTCCCCTTAGGAAATGCACCAATTAGCCCATCACTCAGCTCCTTTTGTTATGGACAATGCTAAAAGCAGGTCTCCTTGCTGGCAGTCCTTGTATACAAGAGGAGACCCACAAACATGCAGTTTGGGCAGTTTCACCACTCAGTCATAAGCCAGTGGAAGGCTTATGTGGCACCAGCAGAGTATTCATTAGAGAGAAGAAACCTCCCAAAGGACCCAGTTCCAAGGAGCTGTGGGCATAGTGACTGCACTGATGTCTCTAGTAATGCTGCCCACACCACCAGTCGTGGAGCAGCACCCCCACCCCTGCTGGCCATATATGGAAGGAGCCACCTACCATGTGCCAATGTTGCCCTGCCTCTGTGACGTCACCACGCTCCCATCCTCATCTAGAACAGACCAAAGGAAGGGACAAATGTTGCCCTGTAAGGAGCTTATAACACTCTTACGGACTTATGAGCCATAACTAATAACTGGGCTGTGTAATGAGTGCGCCAAGGGAATGGACTGTGTGGTGACCACAAGCTGGCACCAACTGCCTGGACTGCGAACACATGCCCAAATGAGGGAAGCCTCCCCCTGAGATGATGTGCCAGACCAAGGATGGATCCATGGGTTACTTGCCACTTCTTACCTGCAACGCAGCAGAGATGAGTCAAGCACCCTGGCCGCAAACAGCACACAGAAGCCAGTAAAAGCATGCTGCAGAGGAACGCCGTGTAATGCAAGGAAACATGAACATCTCCACAGAGACTCCATGAGCAGAAACCTATTCAGCCCCTGCCTGTTGAATAAACCTCCCCCCTCGGGTGGAGAAGGAGGAGGGGGCCAGCTGCCATTGTAGACTGCCCGGCTGGCTGGGGACCAGGAGGCAGAGGCAGCAGTGTAGGTCGCCTGCCCTCCCCCTTCCCCCTCAGGTGGAGGAGGAGGTGGCAGCCAGCACAGGGCGGCCAGCTTAAAATCCCCTGGCTTCTCAGGAGACACATTTCAGAAAGGTCTACAGTCACAAAGGCATTCTACGCCTCCAGAAGCAGCTTGGTGAAGGGCTGAGACAGAGAAGCGGGGCAGTGCACGCCGGTGGTGTGAGGGGGCGGGGGTGGTCTTAGTGCCACCTCCCAGGAAAAGGCTGGCCGTTTTACGGAGCAAAGGAGGAGCTCTGAGGTGAGGTAGGGCCAGTTGGTTGGCTATGAGGAGGGCTTCTCTGACATCCGTACAATCTTTCGAATAGACCCCAGCCCCAGAGAAGGGATGGCCCTCCCAGTGCTGAGTAGTTTCTTGACTGCCACGGGCCGCCTCGAGCCAGCCCTGGTGCTGCTCCAGATGCCCCCCCCAGCATCTGAAGCCCCTGGCTGCCCCCCTGGCTCTCCCTCTCTCGCTCGGCAGCCACAGGCAGCCCCCCGGCCAGTGGGAGCATGCCCGGCTGCAGCTGGAAGGGGAAGCCGCAGGCGGGAGAACCGGGTGGCTCGGGGGGGGGTGGACAGCTGCAGAGCAGGTGAGCCCCATTCCCTCAGGGGGAGGAGGAGGAGGCGGCCAGCCGCCAGTGGAGAATGCTCGGCTGACTAGCCGGAGTCCAGGAGGCGGTGGCGCAGCTCGCCCGCCCTCCCCCTCCCCCTCAGCAGCCAGTGTGGGGACTCCAAGCCCCACCAGGAGGTTGGCATCTGTGTCCAGCTAAGGTGCAGAATCATCTCGTGCCAGCCCTGGGGATGCTTATCAAATTTGCAGATGACACAAAGCTGGGTGGGATTGCTAATTCTGAAGAAGACAGAGTCAGGATTCAAAATGATCTAGACAGGCTGGAACAGTGGGCTGAGACAAATAAAATAAAATTCAATAGAGATAAGTGCAAAGTCCTACATTTAGGTACAAAAAATCAAAGGCACAGATATAGAATGGGAGGGACTTGTCTTGACAGCAGCACATGTGAAAGGGATCTGGGTGTTATGGTTGATCACAAGCTAAACATGAGCCTGCAGTGTGATGTGGCTATGAAGAAAGCTAATGCAATCTTAGGATGCATTAACAGAAGCATTGTGTCCACATCATGGGACGTGGTAGTTCCGCTCTATTCTGCTATGGTCAGGTCTCACCTGAAGTACTGTGTCCAGTTTTGGGCACCACATTTTAGAAAGGATGTTGACAAGTTCGAGCGTGTCCAGAAGAGGGCGACCAGGATGGTGAGAGGGTTGGAATCCAAGTCTTACGAGGAAAGGTGGAAAGAACTGGGTATGTGTAGCCTGGGAAAGAGAAGGCTTAGAGGGGACATGATTGCAGTCTTCAATGAAGATGGAGCAGATCTATTCTCTCTTTCTCTGGATTGCAAGACTAGATCTAATGGGTGGAAATTACAAGGGAGTCGTTACCAGCTAAATATCAGGAGAAACTTCCTAACTGTAAGAAGAGTGGTTGAGCAGTGGAACACACTGCCTATAGAGGTTGTGGATGCTCCTTCGCTGGACATTTTCAAGGGGAAGCTGGATGACGATCATTCGGGTATGTTGTAGGAATGTAGGGCTATCTTTTGGCTATGCTCCTGCAGAGTGCAGGGGGCTGGACTAGATGACCTGCAAGGTCCCTTCCAACTCTAACATTCTGTGATTCTATGATGAGACAAGGCAGTAATTGGAAGGATCCATAGGGTCCGATGTGGATTTCTTTAAGAGTGGCAAAATCTCAACCACTTGTAATCTGCTGGGTAGACCCCTGAACCAATGGACAGACTGATGGTGTTTTGGCAGGGGCCCCATGCTCCCTTGCCATCAGCTTTCACCAGCCATGAGGGGCACAGTCTAAGAGGCACGTGGTCAGCCTAACAGCACCCAGAATCCTGCCGACATTGGCCCAGGAGAGTCAGCTGAAGTTTTCACATACTGAGTCCAAGGATGACCAAGGGGCCTCCAGTTCACATACTATGTCAACATTGGCCAGGAGGTCATGGTGCAGTGACAAGACTTTGTCCGCAAAAAAGCTCACAAAAGCCTCTGCTAATAGCCGAGTCCCTAACATTTTGGGTTCTCTCAGTGAGAGAGGTTAGAGGTCTAATTACCCTAAACAATTGTGCTGGGTGAGAGCTAGTGGATGCGATGGAGTCTGTATAAAATTCCTTTTAATAGCCTTCACCACCGCTTCATAGGCTTTCATAAGTGTCGTGTAAGATGTTCTTGCATCTTCGTCATGGGTATGCTGCCAAACTCGCTCCAGCTGTCTGAGTTCCTGCTTCAGCCCCCTGAGTCCTGTAGTATACCAGGGGGGGGGACTTACACTGGGAGCACAGAGGATGTTGGGGAGTGATTTCAGAGAGACAGGAATTCCAGTCCCCTAACAGCACATTCAATGAATTACCAGAGGGCATCAGATCCCACAAAGCATTCTGGAACCCAAATGGGTCCATTAGTCTCCATGGGCAAGCATAAATCAGCTTGCCACCTAAAGTGGGGGGGGGGCAGAAGCTCCCAGCTGAGCCTGCAGGGCAAAATTATCTGACCATGGCACCTTGACTTTAGCCATCAGATCCATATCCATCCCCATGCCAAAGATCAAATCCAGTGCGTGGCCTGCTTGGTGAGTGGGACCTGATACAATCTGGGAGAGTTCCAGTTCTGCCATGGAAGACACTAGGTCCAATGACTGCTGAGAGGTAGCAGCATCAGCACAGACAGTGAAGCCCCCAAGAACTATAAATCTTAGGAACTCCAAGGCCCAGCCCGCTAATGCCTCAAGCAGTTTTGGCAGGCTGTCAGCTGGGGCCCACACAATCTATGCTGGCAATCTTTGGGACAGGGAGTGCCTTGGAAGAGAAACCCTCTCAGTGCTCATAGGTGTACCTGCGCTGAAGGGGCATTTCTGATCAGAGAAACTGCACTCGGAGAAGAGTCGAGCCCCCGTTCCCCAGCCTATTTGGGCTGTTCCACTTTACCCTAAGAGTGCCTCAGTCACAGAGCACGAGCAATGGCAACATGGGAGGAATTGTAAGGTGCAGTCAGTTCAGGAGCATCTGAGTGGAAAGTGTGTACAAAGCAGGAAGGAATTCACTTGTATAGCTCAGCATCAGGAGAGCTCTCTCAGACAGAAATACGCTAAATCCTACATTTGTCTGTCTCTCTTGGAAATAGGCCTCCTTGATTAGTTTTTCTTAGACTGCATTGTAGGGGTAACCTTGGGTCAGAGAGAACAACCACAGAGCTTAATGGCAACATCGGCAATGTCATTTGCTGTTTGTTCTTTTAAACCTGGAGCATAAAGGGAATTCGAAGAATTTCTTTAGCTAATTCCCCAGGAAGCAGCAACAAAAAGCTCAAGAAGGGAAGCAGAATTAGTGGGGATCATTCCGGTGAGGGAATTTTGTCAGGCCTGTCAGGGAAATGCTGCTGGGAGGGACAGAGCGTGAGAGACAGCCTTGTCCAATCAGCACAAAGTGCTCATTTGATGCATCAACAGTAAGAAGAGAGAAAAGAAACCTCAATAAAATAAAAAGAGTTACATTCCCAGTGAGTAACTGTGGAAAATGGATGTGCTGTGTTACGCTTGTGCAGCAAAGTACATTCTGCAGACTGCAAAGAGATACACAGGTAGTGTGAAAATAGAAATGGTCTAAAGCTCAGGTCGCCAGGTGCACACCTGGAACTCCAGAAGACTTTGGGGTACAGAACAGGAGGAAAAAAGACATTGTGGATGTATACAGTTAAGACCCAGAAGTGACGTGACTGATGCTTTAGGATTTCACGGATCTCTGTAAAGAGTAGCAAAATCCTAGAGTGCTCATGACATCGCTTCCGGGTTTTGGCTGGAAAGGATGTTGACATGTCGATGACATCTCTCTCCCCTGCCATTTCCTCTTCACCACTCACTTGGGTAGTGGTGGGGCTGTGAGGCTTCAGCAGGGAATGGCCTAACACAGTGGGTAGGTTGGCAGCCCTGTCTGGAGGGGATATAATTGCAAGGCAGGCAGCACAGAAACCGCTGAGCTCCAGGCAGTGCAGCTGGAATGCAAAGCTGGCACCCATCCCTTACCCCTGGTCTTGCTCCCTTAGTGTTTCCTTGTCTTCACAGTGGTTACAACCAGCAGACTCCCCCAGAAGAGCTATTAGTCCTCTTTTGTTCTCCCTCTTTAGCTTGGCCCTCTAAGGTTTCTCTAAAGAGACCTGAGTATTTTGTGATTATAGCACATGAGTACTCCTGTGACTTTGGCAGCTCTGTGGCTCGAGGGGGGGGGACTTAGGAGTCGGAACAGGACTGAGCTGGATCTGATGAGCAGGCCTTTGGGGTGACATTAGCAGTGCAGCCCCACTAGCATGGTGTACAAACAATGTCGATGCACCTTGATTCTGCCACACATAGGGAACCTCCAGTGCTCACCAACAGGTAAGGTTGTAGGCAGTGTTCCCTCTAAGCTGAATTAGTATGAGCTAACTCACAGATTCTTATCCTCCCGTTCACACAGTTTTGTCTTAGCTCAGGAAGGAAGTATCGAAGGCGGGGCTTTGGCGCAACAAGAATGGTCACACCGGGGAGACCTCCCGTGTGATTGCTGGATCAGTGGCTCTTTTAGAGGGGTTCAGGGGATCCTGAACTCCAATGAGCTTCCTGAAGAGAAGCTCATTGCAAGAGGCTTGACTTGGATCCCTCGCATGTGGCAGCAAGTGGGTGAAAGTCTGAGAGCACCCTAATGCAGGAGGTGAATGAGTGTGCCTATGCCAGACATGGGCACCAAGTTGTGACTACCCCAGAGGGGAAGAAGCTGGAACCTCATCCATAGTATCTATGAAGAACAACAGCATGACTATGCTTAAAAGCAACAACAACAGATTTCTACCTACTTAACAATAAAGCCCCTTTAAAGTTTAAAAAGAGAAAGGAACGGAAAGGTGAAGAACCCCCTCCTCCTGCAGTAGCCATGAAAAGAACTTCAAGTGATTTTTAAATGGCTTCCTGGGCAAAAAAGTAAAGAGAAGGCTTTTGTCTGAGACTGTAATAATTTCCTCTGTGGAATAAAAAATTGGAGAAGAATTGGCTTTAGTTGTTTTTGGACTTTAGTGATCTAGAAATATATAGTCCCTTTTTCTTGTCCTTTTGTCTGGAGCTATAAGCAAAGAATCTGGAACAATAGCAAGACTTTATTTATTTATTTATTTATTAGATTTATATCCCGCCCTTCCAATAAGGGCTGAGGGCGCCGAACATACAGGTACAGGCCATACATAAACAATGAACAGTAACAATCATTACAATAAACAGTTAAAAGTCATTAAAAGTCATTGAAAGTCAGTGCTTAACAAGCTGGATCAATTCATAATAAAATACCAATAACAAAAACACACTCTGAGTGAACATTCTGCTCGGTTGATGATTACACTATAACTATCAACCCCATCCCAGGGCCAGCGCATCTCTTGATGTTCATACAGTGGTGGTACAATGGTGGTGGCAGCCCCTACTTGAAGGCCTGGCAGAAGAGCTCCATCTTACAGGCCCTGCAGAATTGCATAAGGCCCCGCAGGGCCCTGATCTCCTCCGGGAGCTCATTCCACCAGATAGGGGCCACCACTGAGAAAGCCCTGGCCCTGGTTGAAGCATATTTAACTACCTTGGGGGCTGGGATAACCAACAGATGTTGCCCCCCCTGACCATAGCGCCCTTGGGGGAACATATGGGGAAAGGCGATCCCTCAGGTTAGCCGGATCCTGGCCATATAGGGCTTTAAAGGTAAGAACCAGCAATTTGAAATGGATCCAGTATGCTATTGACAGCCAGTGCAGCACCTTCAGCACAGGCTGGATATGGTCCCGCCTAGTGAGGCCTGTCAACAGCCTGGCTGCTGCATTCTGCACTAACTGCAGCTTCTGGATCTGCAACAAAGGCAGCCCCATGTAGAGAGCATTGCAGTAGTTACCGTTGCATGGATCACTGTGGCCAGGTCATCACGGTCCAGATAGGGGACCAACTGCCGTGGCAGCCAAAGATGGTAAAAGGCTGACTTGACAGTGGCTGCCACCTGGACCTCCATCATTAACTAGGAGTCCAGGAGCACCCCCAAACTCCTAACCCTCTGCGCCAGCACCAAAGGCACCCCGTCGAAGGCCGGGAGAGGGAACCCCAACCCCGAACTGATCCAACTCAGTTCCAGGACCTCTGTCTTCACTGGGTTTCATTTCAGCCAGCTCAGCCTGAGCCAACCAGCCACACCTTGCAACGCCCTATGAAGGTCATCAGGACTGGAGTCCAACTCGTCGCCCATGCATATTGATGACACCCAAGCCCATAACTCTGGGCAATCTGGGCGAGGGGGCACATATAAATGTTAAATAACATTGGGGACAGCACCGCCCCCTGAGGCACGCCACTCAAGGGGATGCTTCCGGGACTGCTGATCCCCAATTGCCACCCTCTGTCCCTGACCTTGGAAAAAAGAGGCAAACCATTGCAGGGCAAGCCCCTGAAATCCTCACGTCAGTGAGGTGGTCGGTCAGCAGCTGATGGTTTACCATATCGAACGTGGCCAACAGATCTAACAACAGCAATGCTGCCACACCGCCTCGATCCAGATGCCTTTGGAGGTTGTCAGTCAAGGCAACCAACACCGTCTCCGTTCGGAGACCCAGGCAAAAGCCAGACTGGAAGGGATCCAGGACCGAAGTGTCATCCAGAAGGTCCTGTAACTGTAACACCATCGCCCTCTCTATCAATTTGCACAAATAGGGCAAATTGGACACCAGTCAATAGTTGGCCAATTTGGCTGGGTCCAGAGATGGCTTTTTTTTTAAGAGAGGGCGGACCATTGCCTCCTTGAGTGCCCCGAGGAATTGTCCCTCAGTAATGGACTTGTTGATAATCTCCCACAGAGCACCTCAAAAACCCTCATGGCCTGCCTTAATGAGCCAGGAGGGGCATGGATCAAGGTCGCATGTGGTTGGGCACACAGAGCTGAGCAATCTGTCAACTTCGTCCAAGCTGAGTGGGCTGAAACACTCTAAACCCAGAACTGAAGGCATGCAAGGGGCCTCAAGTTCGCTCACTGTCTCAATCGTGGCGGGGAGGTTGTGTCAGAGCGTCAAGACTTTATCTGCAAAATAGCTCACAAAAGCCTCAGAGCCAATTCCCTATCATTTTGCCTGCCCTGTGGCAGGTCTGTCAAGGACCGAATCATACTAAATAATTGGGCTGGGTGTGAGCTCGCAGATGCAATCTCAGTTGCAAAGAAATCCTTCTTAGACGCCTTGACTGCCATCTCATAGGCCCTCATAAACATCCTACAAGATGCTCTTGATGCTTCATTGCGAGCACGGCGCCACCGTCTCTCTAGTCGTCTCAGTTCTCACTTCATCCACTGCAGCTCCTGGGTATACCAAGGAGCCCGCCTCAGCTGAGTATGGAGAGGACACCTGGGAACGATCTCGTTGATGGCTGTGGAGAGCCGGACATGCCAGTCCTCCACTAGGTCATCCAACAAGCTACCAAGGGGGCTCAGATCCCCCAAGGCCCTCTGGAGCTGCAAAAGGTCCATCTGGGCCCACGGATGAGCATAAATCAGCTCACCACCAACAAAGGGTCGGGGTGGAACATTCAGACAGGCCTTCAGGGCCAGGTGGTCCGACCATGGCACTGCCTCAGCAGTGATCCAGTCCACCTCTATCCCCGCCGCGAAGATCAGATTGAGCATGTGACCAGCCTGATGCGTGGGGGCCGATACAAACTGTGGCGTCCCAGTGTCGCCATGGACAACACTAGGTCCATAGCCCAGCTGGAGGCCACATCCTCAGCATGGACATTGAAATCACCCAGGATAATCAGTCTAGGGTGATCCAGTGCCCAGCCTGATACGGCTAGTGGCTGGTGCATTAGGTGGTCAGTACACCAGCCAGATCGCCAAACTCTCCACAGCCTCCAGCATCAGACCAACACACTCTAAGCCCATGATCTCCACAGACGGGAACACCCTGAAGGAGTAAGCCTCCCAAATGAAAATCGCCACTCCTCCTCTCTGCCCCCGAGTCTGTGATTGGTGGAGGACAGAGTACCCCAGTGGGGCAAGCTGGGTGAGAGCAAGTGTCTCACCCTCCCTCACCCAGGTCTTGGTCATGCATGCCAGGTCCGCCTGTTGGTCCAGCACAAAATCCCAAAGGGTTGAGCTTTTGTTATTAATGGACCTGGCGTTGCACAACTCCAATGACGGAGGGGAGTTCACAGTCCTAGCCCCACTGCCAGCCACCCTTGGGATGAGCCGTAGGCTGGAAGGGCGCCGAGCCATTTTCAGTCTCCGCGTCCTTCCCTTCACATCTTGCCTAGGCCCATCGCTAAACTTCCCCCTCCCCAAGAGCACTGGAATCTGCTGCTCAGTCATAGTGGAGTGAACTGGCAGCCTTCGTAAACTTCAGGCCACCAGTCACCGACAACAAAGGTCCCCACCACTCCAGCAATGAACTAAATTTAACCAGTTTCCTGCTAATAAAATTACAAAATGCTGCTAACCTACCCAACTATCTGACACACTGCTTATACCAGGGGTAACAATTCTAATAATTACAATATAAACAATAATTACAAATACATCAAATATCCCAGCCCCGGTAACCACAGTCAAACACCCCAAACATACAGCAATCACTTCACAGCAGCTGAACCCACATCCACTCCACTCCCATCAACCACATTCACTCTTATTGCCAAGTGGTGTGCGTTGTTTCGTTCATGCTCTCCATATGTAAGGAGCTCGCCCGCTCATCACTAGGGGGCCAACCACACAACGGCCAACCAGCTTCTTCAGGCCCCCAGTTCTCTCCGGCCAGCCCCCGCAGTTCTGCAACTCCGGCCCACGCTGCGTGACCCAGCCAGTCAGACACAGGCTACAGGCTCACTCCATGTCCCGTGCCCGACCAACCATTCCAGCAGACCACCGCTACCTTCATTTTAATAAGGAATATAAGCAATTATACTTTAATAATTGGAGTATTTTTCAAAGGAAGAAAGGAGAACTGGATCTTAACCTGAACTTTTTATACATTATATTCGCACAACATCTTATGTTTATGTTTGTTCAACTGTAAAGTACATTTTGTTCTGATTGTCTTCTTCTCTGATGTAACCAATTGATAAGATTCTTGAACTCCGTCTCTAATATGACTAAAACAGCTATGTTTTATAAATATCAGTGGGTATGAGTTGTAAAATCATGCAGAAAAAGAACCTTGAGATTCTTTGGTTTTAATATACGGTTTTAAAAATGGATGACACAGATAGATAGCAATTTATGATGTCAGAGTCTGTATATTCATTTCAAGACCTCAAAATTTTAATCCAAAACTCAATTATTGCTGCTGTAAACACAGCAGTGAAAGAGCTTTTTGCCTCTATGCAAGACAAAATGGATCTATTGCAACAACAAACATCAAGCAAGATAGAGGAAGGCCAGCCACAATGGAAGGAGAAGAAGCAAGGACACTTCTATATAGAAGATACAGGAGAAACCCATAATCTAACTGATATGGTCTACAAAATGAAACCAGCATCTCCAAAGAGAAATAAAACTTTTGTAGAAGTTCACCTGAGACTCTATAAAGACACCAATACTGATGAAACCCTCTAAACATTGATTTATACACTGAGAGAGAGAAAGAAAAGCAATTTATGGAATTTCAAACCAAGAATTGACTACAGATGGCTATTCCCAGAAAACAACTTCTATACCTATAAAGAAAAAAGACACAGAATCAAGGCTCTAAAACTTAAGAGAAACCTGAAAAAGAAGAAGAAGGAAGGACTGGAAAGCTACAACTTCTGAGAGAAATCTAGAGACTTATAATGGAATAAGATCCTAAAGATGGACTAAAAATGAGCTGAGAGAGAGAGAGAGAGAGAGAGAGAGAGAGAGAGAGAGAGAGAGAGAGAGAGAGAGAGAGAGAGAGAGATGTTTAGATAATCCAACCAGAAGAAAATAAAATAAGAACCATATAACCATATATAGTTAATGGAAGATTATACTAAAATACTTTGACAAAGGTTAAATTAGTAGAAAATAAGATTTATATACCTATATCATTGCAAAAGGAGCTGCGGTGGCTCAAGTGGTTAAGACGCTGAACTGCAGGCTGTGGAAGGTCAGTAGTTCAGCAGTTCGAGACCCGGGTGCCGCATGACAGGGTGAGCTCCTGTCTCTAGTTCCAGCTCCTGCCAACCTAGCAGTTCGAAAGCAAGAAATTGCAAGTAGATAAATAGGTACCACTTCGGTGGGAAGGTAACAGCGTTCCGTGCACCTTGGTGTTTAGTCATGCCGGCCACATGACCACGGAAACGTCTTCGGACAGCGCTGGCTCTTCGGCTTTGAAACGGAGATGAGCACCGCAACCCTAGAGTCGGATTCGACTGGCTTTCGAGCAAGGGAACCTTTACCTTTACCTTTATCATTGCAAAAATATTATATACATAAGGTGGAAAATTGATATAGTTTTAGATTATGTATGAGGTAGATTAATAAGAAAAAAATGATATGTGTTAATGTACCCATTTTATGTTTGTCTATCTTAAAAATAGACAAAAAAAAAAAGGAAGGAAGTCTCCAGAGCAAATTAATTTACGCAGTAGCCAAATCGCTCGCTCACAACTTTAATGCCAGTAGTTCAAAAAGTTGAATTTTTGCTCACATGACTCCACAGCTTAGGGGGAGCATTGGTTGCAGATACCAAAAAATATGCACATTTGTAGAGTTTTATTAATTGAAAGGCCTTTAACTGAAAACTGATCTCCACCATCTGGTCACAGCTGATCTCTGATATTTGTTATCCCCCTTCCAAGGCAAACAGTAGAATGCAGACATCAGGGGGATAGTGGGTGGCGAAGTGCCCCAAGGTTCCACATCTCAGGCACAGACCCTGTCACATCTGCTGCTTATGGTCACTCCCAGCTCCTTGGGGTTGGCTCCGTTTCCCCTTTGACTCACCTGTCGATGTTTTCACCACTGGCTTGGGGTGGTGCATCTTCAACAGGTTACAAGTTCTCCGCTTCGCAGGCCACCTGAATCCAGCTGTTCAGAGGAAAGAGGTTGTCTTGAGCCAGTGCCTTGTCCAGGATGGAATGATTCAGACCTGCCTAGTAAAACTCGATAAGCACCTCTTCTGGCCACCCCTGGACCTTAGCTGCATGAGTCTTGAACTCATCTGAGAACTGCCAGATGGACCGGCTGCCTTGCTTCAGACCCCAAAGGCGGGTCCTGGCTCACTCCAGCTCCAAAGGGTCTTCATACTGTCGGCAGAGGGCCCACATAAAGCCGTCCATGTCCCTGAGTTCTGGGCCCCCCACATTGTAAAGTCCCATAAATCAGTCTGCTGCTCAATCCCACAGACAAGACCCCATGTAGTCCATGCAGTGCTCATCCGATGTGAAGGTGTGGCCCCACTCTCTCAGGAATGACACCTGCAGTGTGAAGAATGCCAGCTTCTCCAGGGTCCCGTCGAATGTAGCCTCTGGTGCTTCTCTCAGCTGGGTCAGTGCAGGAGATGGCCTGGGCTGGGATGAACATAAGAACACAAGAGAAGTCAATGTTTGATCAGACCAATGGCCCATCTAGTCCAACACTCTGTCACACAGCGACCAAAAATACCAGGTACTATTAGGAAGTCCAGCAGTGGGGCCAAGGCACTAGAAGCCCTCCCACTGTTGCCCCCCCCAAGCACCAAGAATACAGAGCATCACTTGCCCCAGCCTGAGAGTCCCTGTCTATACCTTGTGGCTAATAGCCACTGATGGACTTCTGCTCCATATGCTTATCTAATTCCCTCTTGAAGCTGTCCATGCTTGTAGCTGCCACCACCTCCTGTGGCCATGAATTCCATGTGTTAATCACTCTTTGGGTGAAGAAGGACATCCTTTTATCTGTTCTAACTCGACTGCTCAGCAATTTCATTGAGTGCCCACGAGTTCTTATATTGTGAGAAAGGGAGAAAAGTACTTCTTTCTCAACCTGCTCTATCCCATGCATAATCTTATAAACCTCGATCGTGTCACCCCTCAGCCATCATTTCTCCAGGCTAAAGAGCCCCAAGCACTTTAACCTTTCTTCATAGGGAAAGTGTTCCAACCCTTTTATCATTCTAGTTGAACTTTTTCTGCACTTTCCCCAATGCTATAATATCCTTTTTGAGGTGTGATGACCAGAACTGTACACAGTACTCCAAATGAAATGCTCCAAATGCTGGTTGGGATTGCAGTGCTGGTGGTGGCACTGGAGCCCCCGGGGCCCTGCAGGTCCTGTAGATACCTGCTGGGTGGGCCCCCCTCCCAGGGCCTGGAGCTCCTGCTGCAACACCTCCCGGATAGCTACTGAGAGGTCCACCAAGACTGCACATGTGGCCTGCCACAGCTCCTCCATCTCGCATCTAAATTCCTGCTGGACCAGTTCTATGTTGGTCTCCTTGGTTAGCATCCCCATGACTTGCAACCTCTCTGGGCCATTTTGGAATGATCTCAAGACTCATCTCCACTCGGCTTCGGGCCAGTTATGCCAAGTCCTCAGCCCAGGAGTCAGCAGCCAGTCGGGGTCATTCCATCTCAGCTGCGAGGCCTAATAGTCCTTTGGTCATGCTCCCTTCTCTCGAGGTTCTCCCTCCTCCATGGGGACTGGAGGGTCATTGGCCAGGGGGTCAGTTTGGATCCTGACCTCAACTCTGGTGTCCTCGCCTCCTTCACTCATCACTGTGGTCAAAGTAGTGTCAAAGTAGTGAGTTCTGACACTGTTAGACTCTTGCACAAACTCAGTCCCAACAACATTCTTCTGTTTGAAGATTTGTTTATTGAGATATGTAGCTGTGTCAAGTAAAAACCATCTGTGTCAGAACTGACTAGGTTGGCACCAGTTCTGGTAGTATACATAATTCAAGCAATCTCCCCCCAGTGACCCGTCCAATCAATCCATTCATACATCCTGCCTAAACTAGCGCACGCTTCCCCACCACCACATGCGAACTGTATACGTAACTCTTTAGTTTAACTCCTCTCCTTCTACTTTTAATCCTTCAGTTCTGGAATCTTGTCTGATTTTAGAAGCAAAGATTTCCAAGATGAATGAAGAGAAGTGGAGAGAGTGAACATCCTCGATGAGTTCCTTTTTCTATTTTAAATCCATTTGTCAAAACCCCAGACTTTCCCCTATCTGATGGCTCAAGCACGCTCTCATGCTGTCGGGATGGTCTGATCAGGCCATCCCTACTCCATGCTGTGGTCCCCCCTGCTTGCAGTATGTGCATCATTGCGTAGTCCATGGGGGGCCCTCAGTGCAGAGGTGCAATTCCTCATTTATGTGCAAGGGAAACAAACAGCAACAACAAAAACCCTCGCCCACAGTTGCATCTGATCACACAGTGATGGGCTGCACCCACAGCTTCAAAGAGCTCTGTGATCTCAAAACTGTGTGTCAAATTTCTCCAAAGGGAATAGCCTCACTTCCCCTCTACTTCAACTGGCGTGTGTAACTGCAGCCTTTGTGTATATATTTTGTATCCAATTCAAAAATCTGGAACCACACTTGAAATATTGCAGTGTTTTTTGTAGAAAAGTCCAAGATACATTATCAAAGGCTTTTTCAGCATCTAAAAACAGAAAGGCTGTTTTCTCGCCCTTATGTTTAACATGTTCTATTGCATCAAGAACAAAATGAACATTGTCATTCATGAGTCTTTTTGGTACAAAACCAGTCTGATCAGGATGAATTACTTTGGAGATACATTTCTTTAATCTATCTGCCATGATTGAAGCAAAAAATTTATAGTCCACATTCAAAATTCAAATAGGTTGATATGATTGTGGCAACATTGGGTCATTATTCTCTTTATATGTTATATGAGCTTCTTGCCAGCATGGTGGCAATATAATCTTTTCACTTATATTGTTCATAACTTTTTGTAAGGGTAGAATAATCTCTTCAAAGGTTTTGTAATAAATTGCAGTGAGTCCATCTGGTCCTGGCACCTTATCCTTTTTTAGTTTCTTGATGGCTTGAAAGACCTCTTGAACTGAGATGTTTTGATTCAAAGTTTCTCTGTCTTCATTTGAAAATTTATGAGATAGAGCTTCTTTAATATATTTATCCATTCCATTTACTGTTAAAACATCTTTCTTATAGAGTTTTTTTTTTTTTTTTTTTTGGGGGGGAGTTCAAAATGTTCTTGAGTTTCTTTCTCTGCATAGGTGATACCATCTTTTTTCCATACACCAATTATTTTCCTCCTTTCAGTTTCTTTACGTAGACAGTATGCAAGATATCTTCCTAGTTTGTTTTCATGTTGAAAATATTTTTTTTAAAAAAAACCTCATTTTTTCTGCATTTCTTCAGTTTGAAGCAGATCCAGCTGATTTCTTAACTTTTTGATTTCTACTAGGACTTTTTTCTTCAAGGATTTTTTTATGCTGGCCTTCTGGGATCTGAATTTTGTCAGCTATTTTATTGATTTGTTCCAATCTTTGCTTCATTTTCTTTGAAGCAAAGGCAATTAATTTTCCTCTCATATACACTTTACTTGCTTCCCATATAGTTGCCATAGGGAGATCATCTGTGACGTTTAGTTTAAAGAATTCTTCTATGTCCTGTTCACATTTTTTTTTTTTTGCAATATCTTCCTGCCACAAGAGATTGTCATTCATTCTACATCTTCTTCTTACAGGCATTTCTCTATGCCATGAAGCCACTGATGGATGATAATCAGCAATTGTTTTTGGCTGAATTTCAATGGATTTCATATTCATTAGTAAAGTCTTAGATGTCCAGCACATATCAATTCTTGAGTATGTCTGAGGTCTGTCTGAAAAGAAGGTGTAGTCTCTAGAGTGAGAATTGAGAGTTCTCCATAAATCTTCTAAATTCAGCACTTTCATATAAGTAAAAACATTCTTGGGTAGTTTTCCTCCTGCAGATTTTTTTAGATCTTTCCATTTTTTTTATCCAATACTCCATGTTGCCAAAAATTAGAATTTCTCCTTCTTGAAAGTCCAGAAGTGTTTGAAAAAAAACCATTTATTTTTTCCTTTGCAGTTTTAGGGGCATAAATTGAAGCCAATGTGAAGATGGAAATCTTATTTTTAACAAGATATGCCTTCCCTCAAGGTCTCTTAACTCTTGTATTACAATTAAACGTTGATCATATATATAAATCACAACACCTTTTTTCTTCTCTGTGGATGAGGATGCATAAACTTTGCCCAATTTCTTGTTTCCCAAAATTTTCTCATGTATCCTTTTAACATGAGTCTCTTGCATTCAAATTATAGATAAATTCTGTTTCTTTAACCAATTAAATGTCTTGGAACGCTTAGATGGAGAGTTTAGGCCATTGATATTAACTGATAAGACCTTCACAGTATCCATTTCTGTCAATAAGCTGCGGCTTCATCAAATTTGTCTTCTTTGTGTGCATTTCTTGAGAGAGTGACTCTGAAAGTCTCTCCATATATAACATCAGGGTCTTCGTTATCTGTTTTTCCTTGTCCTTCAGACGAGTAGTCACCATTATAATTCTCTGGAACCTTTTCCTTTCTTTAAATATATCATGCAATTTTCTCATTTAAACATTTAGAAATTTAGCTTTGCCTTATCTAACACTGACAACACTTACACAAGTAGTAGAACAACATTTCAATGATAAATGCTTTCAAGTCTTTGTACTTCTTTCAGATACAATCAACTTCAATTTTAAATGACAAAGTTTACAAGCTAAAATTTATTACACTAACCTGTTAAGTACATTAAAAGAAAGAGTAAGGATTAAATATGGACTACTATTAACCAGGACACACTAATACAATAAAGAAATATATGCTAACAAAGTTAGATTAGTGTGGTTAAATGTAATTGCTTCAAAACAAAATTAGACATTTGTATATTATAAAGAGGGTGTATAAGATTTATCCAGTTGTCAACTGGAAAAAAAATCAGGATGCAAAATTAATATTTGCCCAGTAGGAGTCTTGAGAGCATGAAAATTCAGTGCTATCCATGGACTGCTTGAAACCTTAGGTTTTGGCAGAGAGACAGAGCTGTTATTCCAGCCAAGATGGAGAATCTCCAATAGCAAAATAAAGGTAAAATAATGCAGTTTAATCCTTTTATGGGACAAAGTCAGAAATATCCAATCAGCATAGGTAGGAGTAAATAAAATATAAGCAGTCAATGAAAAACAAGGTGAGGTATTCCATGGAGATAGCAAGAGAGGGAGGGGGAAACCCCTCCAGGTCCTGAAAGCTGCAAGTTCAGGTTTTTATTCTACTTGTACACAATAATCCAATAAAAAAGAAATACCTGTAGCTACATCAAATGTTTACAGATAGGTAGTCATCTTAGAAGTATAATCAGTTTTTACATCCATTTATATCTGTATTTCCAGAATCAAACTGATATCAGATGTACTTGAGAGAAGTGAAGTGTTGAAAGTTTGTTTAAAAACATTTATTCATTATTAATTTTGTAGATTTTCTGGGCTGTATAACCATGGTCGGCATTTTAGGAATCATAGAATCATAGAATGTTAGAGTTGGAAGGGACCTTGCAGGTCATCTAGTCCAACCCCCTGCACTCTGCAGGAGCATAGCAGAAAGATAGCCCTAAGTACCTACATATCTATAACATACCCAAAAGAAGGTTGTCCAGTCTCCGCTTGAAAACATCCAGCGAAGGAGCATCCACCACCTCCCAAGGCAGTCTGTTCCACTGCTCAACCACTCTTACAGTTAGGAAATTTCTCCTGATAATTAGCCAGTAACGACTCCCTTGTAATTTTCACCTATTAGATCTAGTCTTGCAATCCAGAGCGAGAAAGAATAGATCTGCTCCATCTTCTACATGACAGCCCTTCAAATACTTGAAGACTGCAATCATGTCCCCTCTAAGCCTTCTCTTTCCCAGGCTAAACATACCCAACTCTTTCAGCCTTTCCTTATAAGACCTGGATTCCAACCCTCTCACCATCCTGGTCACCCTCTTCTGGATATGCTCGAGCTTGTCAACATCCTTCCTAAAATATGGTGCCCAAAACTGGACACAGTACTCCAGGTGAGGCCTGACCGTAGCAGAATAATGTGGAAATACCACCTCCCGTGATGTGGACACAGTGCTTCTGTTAATGCATCCTAAGATTGCATTAGCTTTCTTCACAGCCACATCACACTGCAGGCTCATGTTTAGCTTGTGATCAACCATAACACCTAGTTCCCTTTCACATGTGCTGCTGTCAAGCCAAGTCTCTCCCATTCTATATCTGTGCCTTTGATTTTTTGTAACTAAGTGTAGGACTTTGCATTTATCTCTATTGAAATTCATCTATCTAGATCATTTTGAATCCTGACTCTGTCTTCTTCAGAATTAGCAATCCCACCCAGCTTTGTGTCATCTGCAAATCTGATAAACATCCCCTCTATGTCTTCCTCCAGGGAATTTATAAAAACATTAAACAACACCGGGCCCAGGACAGAGCCCTGCGACACTTCACTCGAGACTTCCCTCCATGTTAGACCTCTGTGTTATACCTCTGAGGATGCCAGTCCCAGCTGCTGGTGAAATGTCAGGTCCTACAATGCCAAGACCACAGCCATACAGCTCAGAAAATCTACAACAACTAATGAACTCCGGCTGTGAAAGCCTTCGATAACATATTTATTCATTATGCTGAAAGCTTTAATTAAAGATAGCAGCCTTGTTAGTCTAATTCACTCCCCCTCAGTTCAGAAAGATTTGTGGGTTCTTCACATTGCCAGTCAAAACAATATATTTCCCTTCCAGGATACAGGAGTCGTCATGATGTAAAAGTGAAACCAAATGGAGGGGGGGATACATCTTCGTTAAACTGCTTTAATTATGGCTTTATAATATTCTTGTTGTATGTAAAAGAAAGAGAAAAAACTGAAAGTTGAAAGATGAGACCTTATAGGGAGGACGCAGAAAGATCCAGGAAAAGTCCAAAGAAGGGACCGTGGAGGTCTGTTCTTACCGGCAGATTGCGCCTCCCGGTCTTCACGCTACCTGAGCTATCCTGGGAGACGAGCCCACCTGTCAAAGCCCTTCCTCGGAAGGGGAGGGGGGGGTTGAAGATGCCTCCCTCCAACGTTCATGGCAAAATATCCTCGGTGGAGCAGAGACAAAGCACAGAATGCGTCTAGTGAGCAGCCATGATCACTGCAAGCCATCATTTCAGAAGTCCCCTGCTCCTCCTTAGTCACCAATGAAGAAAATGGCTGGCAATCATCAAACTGGATACACCAATTCATAACAGTGTCATTCAATAATTATGAAGCATGCTAAATGTGTTGTCATGTACGGAATCTCCTTTTTTTGTGCATATGCATTAATTTTATAACTAGTGTTCCCTCTAAGCTAGCTCACAGTTTTTTAGCCTCCAGCTCACACATTTTTGTCTTAGTTCAGGAAGGAGGGCTCCAGAGCAAACTGATTTATGCAGCAGCCAAATCACTCACTCACAATTTTAATGCCACTAACTTACAAAGTAGAATTTTTGCTCACAAGACTCCATAGCTTAGAGGGAGCATTGGTTATAACATCACAACACTGTAAAAGAGAGAGAACGAAAACATACCAGGAGCTACATGGGGGGGGGGGGGAGAGAATGAAGAAACAACACAAGTTCATGGCATGAAAACCTACCCGCCAAAAAAACAGAGGAGAGGAGAGGAGAGGAGAGGAGAGGAGAGGAGAGGAGGAGGAGAGGAGAGGAGAGGAGAGGAGAGGAGAGGGAGAGGAGAGGAGAGGAGAGGAGAGGAGAGGGAGAGGAGAGGAGAGGAAAGGAAAGGAAAGGAAAGGAAAGGAAAGGAAAGGAAAGGAAAGGAAAGGAAAGGAAAGGAAAGGAAAGGAAAGGAAAGGAACTTCATGGACGAGTAATTGCACGGAGAAGGCTACCTTGCTGCCCATTTTGTCCCAATGTTATAAGATTGCTATATTATAATAAAAAAATTGCATCATAACACAATCGACATTATGCTTTTAAAAATTAGTGGATTGCTCAGGGGATAATCTGAGGGGGGCCAGGAGGGCGTGAACATGCAACCCGGACAACACAAAAAGGCAGCAGGAAAAAAGATTCAAAATCAGGAATTCCTCACTGGAAAACTGAGAGTTCAGATCTGAAGGGGAAAAATCGATTCAGAAAATGAAAGGTAATGGGCACTAAATTTGGATCTACTCCCGGGGAGGCAAAAAGTTGTGTGGAAAGTTTTACAAACTTTGATTATTTAAGAATGCTGATGCAGAGGTTTGCATTTGTGAAGAAATGGTCAGAGAGAGACAGAGACAGAGGTCAAATCTATATTTGCATTTTTAAATCAGTTTCGTGCTGCATTTGCATTTTTTAATCAGTTTCATGCTGCTGTGACTCTGTCTTTCTCTATGCTTGAGGGCATCACCAGCAGCACAAAACTGATTTAAAAATGCAAATGGAGATTTGACCAGAGAGAGAGATCTGCATTTCTAACTGCAGGGCTGCAGGAAGAGGAGAGAAGGAAGAAGCAAAAAGCCAGCCTGAGACTGAGCTGCATTCTATGAAAAGCAAGTTTCTGCATCTCAGGCTGGTTCCGAAGGTGCAGGAGCTCTGAAGGACAGGCCTTGATGCCAGATGGGCAGCCCTGAAAGTGGGCGGGGCGAGAGCAGGGTCAGGTGACAGACTTGCCACAATCAGGAGAACAGCTGGAGGGTGAAGAGAGGTGCGAATTGTCATGAAGGCACAGGATTGGAAACCTTTTCAGATTTAATCCAAATAGCAAAACGGGATCTCATTAAAATCTGGTGCAGTAATAGAAATCGTTTTTATGTCATTCTATATTGCTGCATAATTAAACATGTTGGGAGACCTTCTCAGGAGGATTTTAAATGTTCTAACAGAGACAATTTAAAACATCATCTTAAAAATGCACAAAGCTTTCCCATGGACCATTCTGTGTCAGAGAGTGGCTTTGAAAATAGGTAATTGTTCCGTCAGAAGCCCACTAATTCTCTGCAGCACACTTTTATTCAATCACTTCCAAGTGAAGTTGCCAGCCCGGCCTCAGCAAGTGCTGGGGGATTTTGAGGGTGATGCTTGGGGAGGGTGGACTCTGGGGAGTGAGAAGCTCCAGGGAATGTCCCCTAATCTCCAAAGGAAAGGACAGAGGCACACTGAGAGTTTCCTAGATCCCCACTATGAAGGCTGTTTTCCAGTCATTTTTTCTCTCACCCCTGAATTTCCCCAGGGTGGGGGACTGGGGCTGAGGAGAGGCGAATGGCAAGACTGCCTCCAAAAACAGGTGAGGTCTCTCGTCAAGTGACTCCTTCCATGGTTTTGCTGCTTGCTCTGCATCCCTTAATTTTGGTTCAACAAGAAAACTGCCTAGAGTTAATTCTGGAACGCTGTGTGAAATATTCTGAAGGCTTCAGTTTCTTCAGTTTATTTGCATCTTCTACCCTCCCTTACATTGCACATATGTATTGATAAAGCACTGCCCCTCCATCCAGAAATAAGAATCTCTATTTGATCCTATGTATGATTGTGTCAAGATTGGTTCTGTAGCATTTTACTGATTAACACTCATGTCTACAGGGTGGAATTATGAAAAGACTTGGCTACTCTTTCCCTCCATTCATCTCCCCCCTCCAGTTTGGCGGGGCTGGAAGTAAAAGTTTTTGGCCTGTCAGAAATTACAGTAGCAGAACACTTCCCTTCTCTCCTTAACCCATTTCCACATCAGACTGCACACAACCCTTTATTTCAATCCCACACAGTTGTTTAGAAACTTCCACATCTGCAGCATCCTCGGATATCCCAGCAACTGGGATTTGCTCCATCTCTCTCTCTGCGTCTGCCAAATTATGGTCTGAACAAAGAGATCCTCTTGGTATTTAGGGGCATGAAGAGAAATCTGGAAGTGATTGCGTTCGTGCATTTCTCAGATGGGAAGGCCATGCCCAGCACATTTCCTTCAAGGAAGCACAACCTGCAGGGATAATTACAGCTTCTTGGCATGCACAGACTTGTATGGCTCATCTAACCCAAATTTAAAAGCCTGGTTCCCAAAAACAGAGGCCTGGGCAAAATAACAGCCAGGGGCTTTCACTGGGCTTCTTTAGTTCATTGCACTTCTTTAGAAACTGCCTTTATCATTTATTTATTTATTAAGAATAAGGCCCATTGTGGAAATAAATACAACAAGCTCTAGAAAGAGGCTCTGGCAGAGTTCCAAGGCCATGGGCACTCAGCATCAATTTGCTGTGGTGACCTCCTCAAACCCCACCGTCTCCAGGCTCCACCTCTGAAATCCCCAGGAATTTCCCAACCTGGAGTTGGCAACCCCATCCCTTTTCCAGCTAACCATCAACCTACTGTTATTGCCCCTCTGATTGCAGCTGACTTCTGCCCTCCCTCCTGGAGATCAGTTGTAATTCTGAGTTATCTCCACCCCTCACCTGGAGATTGGCAACAATGGTTCCCAGGAGGAAATGGCTGGTTTTGAGGGTGGAGTCTATGGTATTTTACCTGTCTGAGGTCCCACACCTCCTCAAACTCCACCCTCTCCAGGTCCCACCCCTCAAATCGCCAGGAATTTCCCAACCTGGAGTTGGCAACCTTCCCAGCCAAGTGTTCTTCCCAGCCAAGCATCAGCTTACCATTATCTGCCCCTCTGATTTCAGCTTTCCATCTCCTCCCCCCTCCCAGAGATCAGTTGTAATTCTGAGTGATCTCCAGCTCTCATCTGGAGATTGGCAACAATGGTTTCCCAGGAGGGAAAGTAGTCTTCCTCTGCAATGTGGACCAAAGCAGCTTATATCATTCTCCTCTCCCCCTTTTGACTTGCACAACAACCCTCTGAGGTAGGTTAGGCTGAAAGTCTGTGACTGGTCCAAAATCACCCACTCAGCTTCTATAGCAAAAACCCGGTTCTAGCAGACCCTGCTCTGAAGTACTGACTGTGATGCCCAGAGTAGCCAACCTCCAGGGGGAGCCTGAAGATCACAACTGAACTCTAGAAAACAGATCTCCCCCCCCCCCATGAGAAAATAACTGCTTTGGAAGGTGGGCTTTATGGCATTCTGTTCAGCTAAGGCCTCTCCCCTCCCCAAAGCCTGGCTTCCATAAAGTCTACCAGAAAATCTCCAGGAAACTCCCTACCTGAAGCTGGCAACCCTAGACTGAGGACTGCCCCCAATGAGTTCCTCACGAAGGCCTGTGAAAGGTTTCCTTCCTTTGTCTGAACCAAGCTTAGTTGCCTACTGTGGTGAAACAGGCTCCAGTTTACAACTCAGCTGTTCACCTCCCACCCTCGTCCCATGGGCATATCTCACTCTTTAAGTTTGCTGCCACCACTCACTGAATTGTCACTTCCTTTTTAGAGGGACAATGAGACCCCTCTGGCCAAATTTCCCTATTTGGAGACGAAATCCCCAGTGTTTGGGGGATCCCTGGAAAGTTGGCAGTCCAAGGGTCTGGCCTTTCCTTGTGTCAGGTAGCCCTGCCATGATGGAAGGGTGGGAGGTGGGCTATGATGGATGACGGGAGGGAGGTGGGCTTTGGCGCCTTAGTGGCGGGACAGACGGGAGGTTGGAATCCGGGGAGTTGTTGATTTACACCTCGGGTGTGAGAATGGAATGTGGCTTTTATTCTTCCTATCTCTTGCAGCCTGGACGTTCTGACCTTGGCAAGTCGGGGTTGCGAGCTCCTCTATCGCTGGCATAGATGTAGCAGCTGTGGTTAATGGGGGCGGTGGGAAATTCATTTGCTTTGTAACTTTCGATTTCCCAGTCGCATGTTTATTCATTGTATGGAAGAAGGGGGGGTCCCCATTCACCCCCTTCCCCTGTATAACCGCTTGCTTTCTGTAACCAAGTCATTCTGAACAAGAGACCTGTTTCAGTGATCCATCTATTGCAGCTTAATAAACGCTAACCTTGCTTGCATCAAAAAGGTCTGGTGTTTGCTGACTAAGTTAGGACTTCTGACAGTTTGTTCAGAATCATCATTTACTTTCGGGACTGGTCCTAAACCCACCACTCCAAAATGAGTGACGGAGAAGAAGACACTCTCCCGATTGAAGAAGAAGAAAAGGACAAGAAGCCTCCTGGGAAAGGCGTACCCAAAGAAACCCCTGACACATACGTGCCGGGACAATGGGGTTTGGAGTACGACTTTGGAGGGCCCTACGGTGATCCGTATGGGGCAGCCTATGGAGGGGTGACCCACCGAGCGGGACGCAGACGGGACTGGGTGAAACCCCTGACCGAGACCCACGAGGCGTGGTTCGGGACCCCAAGAGCATCCATGGGGATGAGCCACCCCGAGAGGTCGGTCCGCAAGTTGGCTACCGCCGAACCCATGGAAGACACCGGCAGGGACTCCGAGCCCCGAGAGAGTGTCGTGGTGAGGCGGAGATGGAGCGGGGAGCCAAGCCAAGACCGCCTGATGCGTTTCCTGGATGAGTCCCTCGCTCGCATCCCACAGATGATTGCGGAGGGCATTCGAGAGGAGCGTGAACGACAGAGACGGGAAGAGCCGCCGGCACAAGTCCCTCCAGATCAACGACCAGCACCGGACCAGGGGGCGGGGAACGTGCCAGCCGGACCACCGGATCAACCAGCGGGGCCAGCGCCACGGGGCCCGCCGGGGCAACAACCCCCTCGTCCTTGGGGGTTCCTGCCTCCTAAGCCTACGGAGCTCCTGGATGCGGACTTTGACGGAGACCCCGAAAAGTTCCCGTTCTTCCTGGTGCGAGCCGAGAAGTTCATCGAAACGTGGGGCCACCTGTTCCAGAGGGAAGAGCGGATGGTCGACGTCATAGCGGCTCACCTGAAGGGAGCAGCAGCTGACTGGTACGTGGGGCTCCACCAAGCCGATGGGCGCGAACTGAGAGAGATCGACTCTTTCATGTGGGCTATGAAAGAACAATTTGAAGACGTGCACTCAACTAAAGCAGCAAAAGCAACGATCCGGAGCCTCAAGCAGGGCGCGAGGTCGGTGAGAGATTACACCGCGGAGTTCCGCAGATGTGCCGCAAAGCTGCGAGGAGAAGGAAATCTCCTGGAGTTTTACAAATGGGGGCTGAACCCGGAGGTTCGCCGCGAGGTCACCCTGAACCAAGATCCGAACACCCTCACTGGATGGATCCAGGCCGCAATCACGATGGAAAATCGGCTGAAGACCATCAAACTAGACGATGCCGCAGCGCTGGCAACCCGAGGGAACGCACCGACTGCGAGGGGAAAGACTCCCGTCCAGAACCCAAAGCAGAAGGACGGGACAAGGGAACTCCGGATGAAGCAAGGTCTGTGCCTCAAATGCGGAGAAGGGGGCCATTTCGCCGTGAACTGCCCGACCTCGCCTGCATCGACCGGGGCGCAAAAGGGAACAAAGAAGAAGTTCGACACATCCACGCCAAAACAGGTGGCGAGACCGAAGGGGGCGAAAGCTTTGCAAGCTAAACCACTCAGCGAGCCATCCGACTCCTCCGATGGCGAGGTCGTGCCGCAGGGAAACGAGGCGGACCTGCTGTGAACAGCGCTGAACAGCAGGTCCCACAACCCCAGGCGCAACTCCCGGTGAGCAAAACCCCCTCTCTTTTTTTCATTACCGTGACTTTAATGGACCCGGGTCTATTGACCCATGTGAGAGTACGGGCTCTCATTGACTCAGGGTGTGGGAGAGACCTGATCAACCCCACCCTACTGACGGGACTCGGGGCGAAAGTCCTTAAACTAAAAGACCCCTTGATTTTTACCCAAATGGACGGGTCCACAATGAAGGAACCTTGCAAATACGAGACTGTGCCATTGCGGGTGGGACTGGGGCAGCACTGGGAGGAGAGAGCTTTTGTAGTTACCCCGTCCGCCCGGTTTCCCCTGGTTTTAGGAAGTCCGTGGTTCTTTGATCACGATCCTCACGTATTATGGGGGAGGGAAAGGTCGATTTCATCTCCGAGAAATGCCGGTCCCACGTCTGGAAGACAGAGTGGGGACCCATAATCGAGGGAAAACTCTCGGTGCCGGCTGGGGTAGCCGATGCAGAACTAGAAAGCATTCCCCCCGAATACCGAGACCTAGCCCCTGTGTTTGGGGAGGAGGAAGCAGATGAACTACCCCCCACAGAAACTCTGATTGTGCAATCGAAATTTTGCCCAACCAAAAACTACCTAAAGGGAAACTATATTCTATGAGCCCTTCGGAAAAGGTAGAACTGAGAAAGTTCATTGACAAAAACCTCAGCAGGGGCTTCATACGGCCAGCGTCCTCCCCGTTCGCAGCCCCCGTGCTCTTTAGGAAAAAGAAGGACGGAGGGTTACGGCTTTGCACGGATTATCGGGGCTTGAATGCGGTGTCCAACACTAACGCTTACCCCATGCCCCTCATAAAAGACTTGTTGGCAGCAGTTGCTGGAGGGAAAATTTTCTCAAAACTTGACCTCCGAGATGCCTATTTCCGAGTCCGGATTCGGGAGGGGGATGAGTTTAAGACGGCGTTTAACACACCTCTCGGCCAGTTTGAATACTTAGTTATGCCGTTCGGACTCCAGGGGGCCCCTGGGGTCTTCATGAATTTGATTAACGAGGTGTTACACAAGTACCTGTTCAAGGGGGTCCTTGTTTACCTTGATGACATTCTTTTGTATTCCCCCGACCTTACATCTCATGTGAAACTAGTGAGGGAAGTACTCCAAACGTTGCATAAGCATAAACTGTTTGCCAAGCTGTCCAAGTGTGAATTTCACAAAACGGAAATCCCTTTCCTGGGTTACCGCATATCTCAAAGGGGAATTGAGATGGACCCTGACAAAATCAAGGATGTGGTGGGGTGGGAACCTCCCAAAACACGGAGGCAACTCCAGGGTTTCCTCGGATTCGCGAACTTTTATAGGTCATTTCTCTCGAACTTTGCCCAGGTGGCTCTCCCCTTAACAGACTTATTGAAAACCAAAGGGAAGCCACCCGAATGCACTCGACCGGGCGCTAAACTAGTATGGTCACCAGAGTGCCAACGGGCTTTTGACAAGTTGAAAACCCTCTTCACCTCAGAACCGGTGTTGGCCCACCCCAATGAACTTAAAAAATTCATTGTCCAGGTTGACGCCGGACGTCGCTATGGGGGGCGATCCTCCAGGAGGGGGAGGACGGTAAATTGCACCCCCTTCCTTGGGCTACCCCCGCCCTTTGTTATTGTGCAGAGCGGGGGAAACTGTGGTCAGAGCACAACACAGATTAGCAGCCCAAATAAAAGCATTTGTCTATTTACACAATTATGGAGCACACACACACTAAATGAATAAGGCAGAACTGTAGGAGTGAGCACACACTATGAACCAACAGGGGTTAAAAGCAGTCCTCTTTCCCTACACACAACACTCTCTAGCTCTGGAGGTTGTGGGCTCAGGATAGGATCTCTCCTTCACCTGGCCTCTGGCTCTCTGCTCTAGCCTCTCTCTGTCTGGCCCAAGAGAGCAGGGAAACTTCCATTCATTCCCCAGTCCAGCCGACTGTGGAGTGGCTGAATTTCTGCTGCCTCCCAGGGTTCCCCCACATCTCTGGCTTGTGGCCTGGACAGCCTGGTCAGCACAAGCAGCAGGAGCCTTTCCTGACCTCCTGTAGGACCAAGACGGCCTCCTCCCTGGATGGGCTGCAGTCTATATTGATACTGCCCTGCCCTTTGGGACAATTCCTGTTTTCCCTTTTTGGCCTTAGGGCAGCTGGGAACTGTAGGCCGGCAGATGAGGAAGCCCCATTCAACCCAGTGAGTGATACCCCTGCAGGCCCCTCAATTAAACCTTATGGGGGAACATTTTAAACAGACAACCATAGACAGCAGCCATCTTACAAACACAGGTAACTGCCATTTCTTTACACCTACCAACAGCCACTGAGGGAAAAGTTAGTCCCACACAGAAGGCAAGCAGGGAAAGCATCTTCATCAAGACAGAAAGCCATTTGCCAGTAATTCTGACAGGGCACAGTAGCTGAAGGGGGAGTGGGTGGGGAAGAGGAGCAGACTCAGCACCCGGCCAATGGCATGTGAGTACTCTTTTTTATATATAGTATTTTATTCATTTTAAACTCTATATCCTAAAACCTAAAGGAAAGGGTACAAGGCAGTACTACCACTAACTTAAGACAGAATTTTTACGTTAGATTACAGATAAGTAAGAACAATAATATGCTGATGAATATAATAATATGCTGAAGATTATAAAGAAAAAGAGCCCAAGCCCCTGCAAAATAGAGTTTAGTTACGCTAAAGTCAAATAGTTTGTAATCCAGAATAGATCGTTTATTTCTTCCACTTGTTTTTCTTCACTTTTGATAATTTGGGCGCTGCTGCTCCTTTCTCGGACTCAGAAGCAGCACTGCTGAAGTCACGTGAAGTATTATCTGACTCTTCTTCACAGGGTTCCTCGCCTTCCTCCAAATTTGTATCTTCGTCTTTATCTGCACCCAATTATTGCTTCAGGTTTTTTTTGGCCTTTTGGAGAGAGTCAATTTTAATTTTCTTATCCTTATATTTGAATATGAGTCCTTCCAGAAAGCTCCATCTGTAGACTATTTGTTGATTTCTCAGGAAAATAATTAAATCTTTATATTGACTTCTCCATTTCTGGATCTCAAATGGAATGTCTTTTAAGACTTTAATTTCTTCTCTGTTGACTTTTAATGTTTTTTTTTCTAGTTGCAGCTTTTAAAACATTGTCTCCCATTGTTTTCTTAGCAAATTTAACACAAATTTCACCTGGTATTTTGTTTTTTCTTATAAAATCAGGGTATGTATGATATGCCAAGTCCATGTCACTCTGGAGATCCTCTTGTTTTAGCTCTGAAATTGACGCTATCACTCCATTAACATTGTTTTTAAATCTTCTCCCTTCAGACATTCCTTGGAAGCGGAGAACGTGCATTGATCTTTCCAGATGAAGTTGTAGTAGTTGATTTTTGTCCGCATTTCTTTCCTTTTTGACTTCTTCCAGTTCTTGCTTAATATCTGTAGTCTTTGTCTCAACTTTCTCAATCCATTTGTCTGTCTTTTGGGCCTTTCCCCCCATATGTGCAAGTTGATTTTGCATGGAATCCAAATGTTGTTGGTGGTTGACATCTGCTCCAGCAGAGGTTGCAATGCTGCAGCAAGTACATTGGAAAAGTCTGTGGCTGCTTCTTGTGTCTGAAGGGGAGTCATTGGCACAGAGCTTCCTGGAGTCAGTTTCTTTCCCCCCACTGTTCTCCTCCCTCTCCAAGACATCTTGTTTACAAAGAGGAAAAATTTTATTTTTAAAGTAAAGTTTATCTGAATGCAACATTTCTTGGCTTAAAATGTAGCTTTCAAGCTCAGAAGGAGTCTCGTATGGTCAGTTCCATTTTCTCTCTCTTTTCTTAAGTGCTTAGGAACCGTTCCGTTTTGAGGGGGGGGTGGATCTCCAACCCTTCCCTGCCCGCCACTCCTTCTTGGATCAATCTAGCAGATGGAGACTTCTTTGTTTTAACAGGGGCTTGATTGACTCACAGTTTAGACGATTTTGGTTGTTGCCAGGGTTACTTTCGCTTATTTTCCTGCCCACTTGTACGGAGGTCAGCTCTGGTCACCATATTAGCTCAGAGATGCCAGGACCTCTTGGGAGAAGGAAATCCTCAATTCCTCAGCTGTCGCCTTGGGAGAGCGGGGGAAACTGTGGTCAGAGCACAACACAGATTAGCAGAGACTCTGCGGGGGTCTGGAACCAGCCAAGACCCCTCCTTATTGCCTCAGCTTGGCATGCCTCCATCAGAGCATCGATGGGACATGCCAAAGTGCAAGCCACCAAAAACCAGAATGGCACATAAATACTCTTGAGTCACCACTGATGGGCCAATGACTGAGGGAGCACATTGCACAATCAATGGGAGAGCTGCACCACCCCAAAACACAATTATTATATAGAGGGATTTAAAACATTTTTATGCCATCTTTCCACCCTGTTCAGGGTCCTCAAGGAGGTGAATAATCAAAACATTAAAACAAGTTTTTGAAATGCATAGTTGAACACAACATATCCACTATTAAAGTACACACACAGGAAGGAGGGTCAGTGAGGGAATATCAAGTGATACAGAAAAGTCTTCACTCGCTGACAGAAGGCAGGGATAGCAGTGGGCAGGCACAGCTGGGGGGGGGGCACAACCAAGAAGGCCCAGTCTCAGAACACCACCCGTCTAGCCTAAGATGGGGAGGCCATCCAAAGAAGGGCCCCTGAAGGTGACAGGCAGATGTTTTCACAGTGTTGCAAAGCCTGAGGTGTGTGCTTGTGTATACAAAGAGGTCCCACACCCCAGAAAAAATGGTGACAATAACACACGGTGCTAAAGGGTGCTCCCTTTAAAAAAGCACACAGATCACAGAACTCTTCCTCCTCCCTATGTCCCTGAAATTTTTACCCTCTACTATCTTCCCATTCTTGCTCTCAGTAAGTGCTGGGATCAAATGCATGTATTTAAAGCAAGCTAAAGTTCTTCAGAGAATGCTTACAGCCTCAAGTTCTATGCTAGCATAGAATTATTTATTTATTTATTTATTCCATTTTTACCCACCCTCCCCGTGAATGGGCTCAGGGCGGCTTACTTGGGGCAACTAAGTGCCAAAGATAAAACAGCTTAAAACAGATAAAACATTCCACAAAAATATTCCAAAGTAAAGTGCTCAACAATTACTCAACTCAAACCGATGACATCAGTCTCACAGAAGGCTACCATTCGGTGTTATTTGGCCCCATCTGGTGGTATTGGTCACAGCGGGGCAAGATTGATCTTCCTCGGCCATCCCCTACATCCACTGCATAGGATGGTAAAAATAGCGGCAGAGGTAGTGGCAGCTCCTCCTCAAAAGCCTGGCAGAAGAGCTCTGTCTTACAGGCCCTGTAGAACTGCGAAAGGTCCCACAGGGCCCTGATCTCCTCCAGGAGCTCATTCCACCAGGTAGGAGCCGCCACTGAAAAGGCCCTGGCCCTGGTTGCCACCAGCCTGGCCTCCCTGGGGCCTGGGATTACCAGGCGATGTTGTGTCCCTGACCAAAGTGCTCTTTGGGGCATATGTGGGGAAAGGCAGTCCCTTAGGTATGTCGGACCCTGGCCATATAGGGGTTTAAAGGTAAGCACCAGCACTTTGAAGCGAATCCAGTATGCTATAGGCAGCCAGTGCAGCGCTTTCAGCACGGGCCGGATGTGCTCCTGCCTAGGGACACCTACCAGCAGCCTGGCTGCTGCGTTCTGCACTAGCTGCAGCCTCCGGATTTGCCCCAAAGGCAGCCCCATATAGAGTGCATTACAGTGGTCTAGCCTCGAGGTGACCATTGCGTGGATCACCGTGGCCAGGTCATCACAGTCAAGGAACAGGACCAGCTGCTGAATCAGCCAAAGATGGTAAAAGGCCGATTTGGCTGTGGCTACCACCTGGGCTGTGGTGGCTCAAGTGGTTAAGACGCTGAACTGCAGGCTGTGGAAGGTCAGTAGTTCAGCAGTTCAAGACCCAGGTGCCGCAAGACAGAGTGAGCTCCTATCTCTGGTCCCAGCTCCTGCCAACCTAGCAGTTCAAAAGCAAGAAATTGCAAGTAGATAAATAGGTACCACTTCGGTGGGAAGGTAACAGCATTCCGTGCACCTTGGTGTTTAGTCATGCTGGCCACATGACCACGGAAATGTCTTTGGACAGCGCTGGCTCTTCAGCTTTGAAACGGAGATGAGCACCGCAACCCCAGAGTCAGATTCGACTGGCTTTCGAGCAAGGGAACCTTTACCTTTACCTTTACCACCTGGGCCCCCATAGTTAGTGCAGGGTCCATGAGTACTCCCAGACTCCTAACCTCTGGCGCTGGCACCAGCAGTGCCCCATCAAAGGTCGGAAGTGGGAGCCCCAACCCCTGATTGATTCGACCCAGGCACAGGACCTCCATCTTCACCGGGTTTAGTTTCAGCCGGCTGAACAAATATGTTAGCACCGAACACACAAAGCACTGTCTCCTGAATGTCCCAAAGTTCAGGATTCTTTTCACAATACCAGAGTGCTGCACAAGGTGACAGCTGCACAACTTGTGACCCACCGTGCCAAGTGCCAAGGGCTCAGCAGTCCTCCTGCTGTTGCCTCCTACCCGGGGCTGCAGACTCAGGATCGGGAGAACTCCAGCCCCCGCCTGGAGGGTTGCAGCTCTACTCACTCAGGGACAAGGAGGGAGCTGGGCACGGAAGGGCACCTCCAGTGCCCGTGGGAGCAACATTTTGAAAAGGCACCACCCCAAATGTTCCCCAGAGTCAAAGGAGGAATCCCAATTAAATATGAAGTGGGGCCGGACTGGAGTACACAGGCAGGCCTTGGCAGCCATCAGAGTGTATGTGGCATTTAGAACTTGCTTCTGTTAGACCAGAGGTGCCAATCTCACTTGTTACATGGGCTGGATCTGACATAAATGTCGCTTTGTTGGCTGGGCCACGTGTGCCATAAAATGTAATGCCAGGTACCAGAGACATAATCTTTATAAAGGACACGGGCAAACCCAACTAACAATATTATTTTTTTACTCAAAATACAAACATGCTTTAAAACATTAACACTCTTATAGTATTTCCCTGATGCTCACCCTCCCACTTCCACAACCCCTTACGCAGGGCTAGACCGTCATAGGCAAATTTTAGGTGCTTGCCTAGAGCGCCCCCTGCTGGCAGGCGGCAGAATGGCGGGCGGCAGAATGGCCTGCTGCCGCCCAGCCCTTCTCCTCCCTTGCCTCAAAGCCCTGCCTGCGCGGCACACGCCACTCCGCTCATCGCCTGGCTGCCTCAGTGCCTGCACAGCCAGTGCGCCTCCTTCGTCATGGCTTGCTGCTGCCCCAGCCGGGCCCCACCCCACCCACCAAACAAAAGCCCTGCGTCTGTGCACTGCTCCGCTCACGCACGTGCTGCACACACCGCCTCTCAGCCTCCCGCTGCCGCTCTGCTGTGCCTCCCACCGTCCTAGTGGTGGATTTTGAAGGAACCTGCGCCCCTGGCCCCTGGAATTTAAGGCCGGTTGAGCACAGCTGTAAGGGAGAGCCTCCCCACCTCACCCCCCAGACAAAAGGGGCTCCTCCGGCTGCGGGGCCTCGCTCCGCCTGCCCTTCCCCAGGACTGGAGGTGACAAGTTTGGCCCGCAACACTGCAGCCTGCCAAGACTCAAGCAAGCTGGGGATGCACTAAAAGGAAGGACAGGATGGCCCATTGTAAACAATGGGAGATGCTTGAAGGCCCGCTGGAAAAAATGGGAGCCAGGAATGCCAGTTGACTTGCATGGGCTCCATTGAAGTACATGACAGTACAAATAGAGTTGCAAAGAAAACGCGGAATGGATTTTCCATTGGGGTCTCTGGGCCAAAATAGACTACTCTGGGACTGGAATGACAGGCCCCAGCTTCGAATAACAGCCCCAAGAGGCAGCAGGAGTACTCTGGGACTGAAATGACAAGCCCCAGAGTGGAATTGACAATGGAGGAGGTGGCTCACATCAGCCTCACGGAAAGGGAACATGGAGGTAAGGAAGGGAGCAGAACTGGACACTGGAACAGGTGGAGGGACAAGTGCAAGATTTATAACTGACAATGGAGGAGGTGGCTCACGTCAACCTCATGAATTTGTAAGGAAACTAAAGATGCAAGATAATTACTGAGATGGAGTTGATTTGAAAATAGCTACACACATTCGAGAAATCTTTAAATGTAAAGTGTTTAACTTTACAGTTTGCAAATCCAGTTGCACAGAACTGCCTCTACATCCATGGTCACTCATTCCACTCCAGGGGCTATCATTCCAGTCCCAAAACACTCCTGCTACTTCCACAGGCTGTTATTCCACTCCGTGGTTCTCGTTCCAGTCCCTGAAATCTCCTGCTACATCCAGGGGCTGTCATTCCACTCCATGGTCTCTCATTCTAGTCCCAGAACACTCCTGCTACTCCCAGGTGCTGTTATTCCACTCCATGGTGTCTCATTCTAGTCAGAGAACATCTCCGTCTACATCTAGGGGCTGTCATTCCACTCTGGGCCCTGTCATTCCAGTCTGAGACCATTCCTACTACATCCAGGGGCTGTCATTCCACTCTGGGTAATATCATTCCAGTCCCAGATCACTCTTTCTCCTTCCACGGGCTGTCATTCCACTCTGGGCCCTGTCATTCCAGTCTGAGACCACTCCTACTACATCCAGGGGCTGTCATTCCACTCTGGGTAATGTCATTCCAGTCCCAGACCACGTCTACTACATCCAGGGGTTGTCATTTCACTCTGGGGCCTGTCATTCCAGTCCCAGAACAGTCTTGCTACTCCCAGGCACTGTCATTCCACTCTGTGGTCTCTCATTCTAGTCACAGAAAAGTCCTGCTACCCCCAGGGGTTGTCATGCCACTCTGGGGCCTCTCATTCCAGTTCCAGAATGCTTTTGCTACCATCTGAGGCTGTCATTTCACTCTGGGGAACTCTCATACCAGTCCAGTGGGTGCATGGGGGGGGACGGGACACCTAGTGTGCAAAAAACCCTGGGACCGGCCCTGCCCTTATGCATTGGTACAATATGCAGGGATATAATGCACAGCTTCTGTCATTTGTCAATAAAGGCATTCAGTTGCTTGAAGGCCAGGTGAGATCCCTGGGAGGGTGGGTTCCAGTCCATGGACTGTATGTTTGACACCCCTATGTTAGACTCTCTCACCTCTCCCAAAATTTTATTAAGATCTGTTGTGGTTTATTTGTTCTGCACCACAACCTGAAAAATCAACATTTTCAGGAATACCTTTCTTGAGACTCCAGAAAGTATATTCAGGTGAGTGTCCATTCTCACCAAGGCCAGCAGAGGGGCATTGGGATGAAGTGGTCAAATGGGCTACGGCACCTCAGACTGCTGGTCCAAGATCACTTTGAGAAACACTGCCTGGCACCAATGATGTCATGTGAGTGGACACACCACCGCCACCTTGGCCCAGCATTGAGCAGGCTGGCTGAGAATCTTGCCCTTCCTGAGGTACTATTTCTTTACTTGGAGGGAAGTTTTGATGTGAGGAAGAGTTCAAAATAGTTGGATGCTCCCTATATTTAAAAAAAAAAAATACTTCTTCGTTAGCATGCCAGGGAGCAGGATGGGCTTTATGTCCTGGTGTGCTAGTCTGTTCTTTCTATTTTAATTGTAGGGACTGTCTTACGAGGGGGGACAATAAAAATGCCCTCCCCAACCCTACCTGCAGTCTAGGGTTGCCAGGTCCCCCCCCCAGCCATTGGTAGGATGCTGTGGACAAAGGACTGGGAAATTCCTGGGGTATAAAGTACTGGATTCTAGACGCATTGTTAGTGAATCAGCTCACAGTTTATTGAAGAACACGAAACTAAGACAAAATAGCCGGCTTGAAGTCCGGCTTAAATCACCCAATAAAACCACACCCCACTCCCCGTGATAGGTCTATTACTTTGCACCCATACCCCATAGGTCCTTTCCTGGATCCCAGTTGCCCCATTGGTCTCTTCTAGGATCCGCATTCTGCATTGTTCTCAGATGTGAAGCTTCACCCGTTCGCATGACCATGTGCGAACCCTGACCGTATGCGCGGTCCTTGGTTAATATATAACATGGGGACTTGAGGGGTACATGGCCTCAGGGGGTCCAAAGCATCCATTTTCTCCAGTGGAGCTGATCTCTGTAGTCTGGAGAGGAGCTGGAATTCCAGCCCCCACCTGGAATTTGCATCTGTATGGAAACCCCAAGTTGGCCTTGCCTACTCTTCTGCCTCAGGATCCCCCCCCACCCCCCGGTCTTCTCCTGCTGTCTGTGTAGACCAGCTTCAGCCAAAAGCTAAGAAGACCAAGCTCATTTCTAGACTGTGGCTCAGACACAGGCAAGCTCCCGTGAAGCACTCTGCCCTGCCCAGAGGAGACATGTGCAGCCAAGTGTGCGGTGAAATGCTCTTTGGATGCAGTGAACGGGAAGCTCCAGGAGCCCAGAGCCCCCTTCTCTTCCATTCTCCCCAGCTGCAAGGAAGCCTCCCACCCGCTCCCTCCCTCCTCTCCCCTGCCTTGGAGCAAAGGGAACATGTGGCGGGCAGATTTTTTCTAACTGTACAGCCCTCCCCCTCCCCCTGGTTATTTTGCTTGCTTGACAGAATCTAGATTAGACAAAACATGAGATCATTTCTGCCCTGGAAACCAAAAATAGCCCCCTTCACCTCACTCTGCCACCCCCTCTGCAGCGGCCCCCTTCTGCTCTCTGGCATTCAGGGTATCCTCCTGATTAACGGCTGGGGCAGACCACTCGCCCCAGCTTAGCCTGCAGCCCCCATGCCTTTCCCAGAGCTTCCTCGGGCTTCTCCTCCGATTACCAGATTTCGTATCTGGGGATGCTGAGAAGGAAGCATCTTGGACACCAGGCTGCAAAAGAGGGAGTCGGAGAACAACGGCACGATCATGAAAAGAGCCATTCACCTTCCCGCCGAGATGGCATTAGTGGCAGCAAAAGGAAGCCGCCCGATGGGACTGCAGCTGCTCTGTCTCCACAGCCCCCTGCCCCTCCATCTGCACAGCGCATAGGTCAGCTCACACCATGGATCCCCCGCTGGACTTTCTAGCTGCTGCCAAACACCCAGACTGGCACTACTCTGCTCAGGCACATTGGAGGCCCCGGCGCCTGCCCCCCCCCCCAGTGCTGCTGCCACTGTTGACCAGCCGAGCTGGAAGATAAATCCTGTGATGTGGGAGGGCCTGGCTCAAATGCCAGGGGGGGGGGCTGAGCTTAGGTTCAACTTGGTATTGCACTCCTGGCTTGGCAGCTCAGCACAAAAGTGGAAATGGCCACAACTTAACTGAGCCAACCTGTGTTGTTATGTCTTGAAAGAAAACTGGTGTGGGCTAGGGTTGCCAGGTCCCCCTGACCATTGGTGTGGGATGGGGGGTAGAGTTGCCAGCTCCAGGCTGGGAAATTCCTGGAGATTTGGGGATGGAGCCTGGGGAAGACAGGGACCTCAGTGGGGTACAATGCCATACAGCCCCCCCCCACAAGCATCCATTTTCTCTAGTGGAAGTGATCTCTGTAGTCTGGAGATGAACTGTAATTCCAGGGGGATCCCCAGGTCTCACCTGGAGGCTGGCATCCCTAGAGCAACTGGAGATTTGTTGATGTCATCCTGCTGGAGTGTGTAGGAACTCTCAGACAATTCCTTGAGGAGATGGAAATCTGAAGTCAGAGGGGCAGATAAAAGTAGGTTGATGGTTGGCTGGAAAGGAGATAGGGTTGCCACCTCTGGGTTGGGAAATTCCCGGAGATTTGAGGGGTGGAGCCTGGAGAGGGTGAGGTCTGAGGAGGGGTGGGACCTCAGACAGGTACAATGCCATGGACTCTACCTTCCAAACCAGCCATTTCCTCCTGGGAACCATTGCTGCCAATCTCCAGATGAGGGCTGAAGATCACTCAGAATTACAACTGCTCTCCAGATGGGAGAGATCAGTTCCCCTGGAGAAAATGTCTGCTTTGCATGCATTTCCTGCTGGCTTTTTAACCCCTTGACCTTTTTTCACCAGCACTTGAGTGAGTAGTTTTTCTCCCATCCTCAGATAATCTTTCTTGCTACTAATCCTGCTGAGCGTCAGTGCTGTGCATATGAAATCAGTTTCTATATCCTAGTGGTAATCTATAGGGCTTTAAATGCACTCTAATTGCAGCCCACATTCCTTCCCCTGCCAAAGAATTTTTTTGTTTGTTACAATGTCCAACTCCATCTTGATTTCTGTGGTCTGTGGACTGGCAGGCAGTGGAGGCCCTGCATGGTATGTGTGTGTGAGAGAGCAAGAGAGTCAGTGGGGGGGGGGGGTGTCTGTCTGTAAGGGAGACCTTTGCCAAGGCTCAGGAGGAAGAAGCACTTGGCTGTGGGAGCCGGCTGCGAGCTCCGCCTGCTTCCTCTCTATTGATTGCATTAATGCAGAGGATTTGGAAAGAGGCAGGTTCGGTAATGGACTGTAATTTGCTCCAGGTTTTCAAATGTTGTTTTTATCAGAGAAAAACATCTATGTTGGGAAGGAGGTTTCTGGGACGGGAAGGACAGACAGAGAGCAGAGAAGGGCTGTCTCTGTCTTCAAATGTGCTCCATGTTGCCTGAAAGCCAGCAGTCTACAAGGTAATGATGTAGGCCTTTCTGGGGGCAGCTGGATTTCTTGGTGTTTTTAAGCTCTTTCCCATTTGTTGCGAGAAGCACCTCAACTAGTGTAAGCAGGGATCTTTCTGAAGGACTACTCATTGGGAAAAGCTTCTGGCCCTTGGACTCTGTTTCCGCTATTTCCACAAACTCTGGCAATTTGGGCTTTCAGGTTTATCTTCTAATTTTGGGGGTCGCTGAACTGCAGGCTGTGGAAGGTCAGTAGTTCAGCAGTTCGAGACCCAGGGTGCCGCATGACGGGGTGAGCTCCCGTCTCTAGTTCCAGCTCCTGCCAACCTAGCAGTTCGAAAGCAAGAAATTGCAAGTAGATAAATAGGTACCACTTCGATGGGAAGGTAACAGCGTTCCGTGCACCTTGGTGTTTAGTCATGCCGGCCACATGACCACGGAAAAGTCTTTGGACAGCACTGGCTCTTCGGCTTTGAAACGGAGATGAGCACCGCAACCCTAGAGTCGGATTTGACTGGCTTTCGAGCAAGGGAACCTTTACCTTTTACTTTAACAAAATCCTGAAACAATGTCCACACAAGTACGGGGTAGGTTCAGGTGGGTCGCTGTGTTGACCTGAAGCAGCAGAGCAAAGTTTGCATCCAGTTGGGCACCTTTAAGACCAACAACATTTCATTCAAGGTGCAAGGCCCACTCCCTCAGGTACAACCAGCCCCCCCCCCATTCCCATATGGAGCGGTTGCTGAAATTCTGTCTCACTGGATCTGAAGAAGGCTGGGCTCCCTCTCCAGCTCCCCCTCCCCTGAGTTGGGCCGCTCCGCCACACCTGTGGCTCTCAGCCCCTCTCCCCGCAGTCTGCCTTGGGCTCTGGCCTGCTCACCAGACACACATGAGGCGCCACGGAAGGGGAGGTGTGCCAGCCCCCTGCTGGGAGAGGGGAACCCCCTGATTTCATGGGAACCTGTCCACCACCATCTGGAAGCCCTGCGGCCAACAGCCACAACCTGGTGTGACATCCGCAATGTGATGACATAATACAGAAGTAACGTCATCATGCCGAGGACATTGCGCAGTGGCCCCTGGTGTTTTGGGCAAAACTCTGGTAACCATAGAGTTTTGCCCAAAATACCAGAGCATTGCCACACAACATCCCCGGCATGATGACATCACCTCCGCATTACATCATCATGTCAGCAACGTCACCCTGCCCCCCACTCTCAGGGAGCTCCCTCCCACCTCCCACTAGTGAGCGCTTAGGACCTGGCAACCCTACAAAAGGATGGTGGCAACTGAGAGCAGCATGCCCGGAACCAGCCCCAGGGCTCCCTTGGCCCCCCAGGTGAGGGGAGGGGGACCAGGAGAGGAGCAGGTGGGGCATATTTCTGAGGGGGCATCACTCCCAGGCCCCCCCCCAGTAGCCATAGGCCTACTCAGGCCCCACCTGAGACCTGGCATTCCTATAGAGCAGAGTGCAGGAACTTCTTTGGGGCCAATTTTTAGCCATTGTTAGTGATGGCTAACCCCTTCCCCTATGCGTATACACACACCCCACAGAAATCTTTCACTCTCTGTGAACATTCTTTTAAGGAACTTCAAAGGCTTTCATGGGTGCTTAATAGGAATCCTTGTATAAACCAATTGGGTGAAGTCTGTGTGTGCCCCTCCCACCAGTATCCCCCTCCTTTTCCATACAACAAAATCCATACAAATCCAGCTCGACAGCGACCTTGTTAATGACTCGTACAACTTTGAAAGGGCCCACATATTTCCACCCAATTTTTTTCCCGGGTTGAAATCCCTTGAAGTTCTTAGTAGAAATGTACACCAAGTCCCCGGGACAGAGGTCCCACTCAGGTGCCCGGCCCTTGTCAGCTGGCGCCTTATGATCCTTCTTTGCCCCTGGCCAGAGTTTGTTGGATTTGGGAGCACGGTTGCAACAGGTCCCTCCACCAGGTCTGTCAGTCCATTGGCCCCATCGGCTCTGTGGCCACCGTGGGCAAGGGGGCTCCCTAATATCCATGTACAACTTTAAAAGAGGTGTCTGCTGTGGAACTGTGAACAGAACTGTTGTAACAGTATTCCTCATAAGGGAGCAAATCCAGCCAGTTATCCTGTTGATGGTTAATGAAACATCTCAGAATGTTTCATTTGACTCAGCCCTACCCCACCTTCTGGAGTAGATATAAATTACCATTTTTCTGCTCACTTTGACACAGAGAGTCCGCCATCTTTCTGTGTTATACCTCTGAGGATGCCAGTCACAGCTGCTGGCGAAACATCAGGTCCTACAATGCCAAGACCATGGCCACACAACCCAGAAAATCTACAGCAACTAATGAACTCTGGCCATGAAAGCCTTTGACAACATATCTCAGAAACTGCTCCAGAATCTGATTAGTTCTCTCCATTTGCCCATCAGTCACTGGGTGGTAGGCACTGCTGAGCCCTTGCTCTACCCCCAGCAATTTAAGCAATTCCTTCCAGAATCCTGCCACAAATTGGGGGCCCTGATCAGATATAATTTTCAGGGGTTTCAAATGCACCCTTGCAATGTGTTGCATAAACAGCTGTGCCAGAAACATCTGTGCCAGTTTCTTGGTTGAGGGTAGCTGTTTGCAAGAGATAAAGTGTGCTTGTTTTGAGAAGAGAGCCACCACTACCCAAATTACAATCCTCCCTTTGCTGGGTGGCAAGTCTGTTATGAAATCTATTGAAATGACAGACCATGGCCTCTCAGGGGTTTCCGAAGGTTGTAATAGACCTGGGGGCTTTCCAGCCCACTGCTTCCCTATTAAGAACACTTGGCAAGAGGATACAAATTGAGAAATGTCAGTCCACATGAATGGCCGTTGGCCACCAGAACTGTCTTTGTAGCAGATGCAGGGTTTTTAGGTACCCGTAATGTTCAGCTAGTTTGTTATCATGCCCCAGCTGCAGGATCTCCCCACACAAATCAATGGGCATGAACAGTTTCTGTTGGTGGTACCAGCACCCATTCTCCACTTGAGTGAGGGTGCCCTCCTTTTCCACCTCCTCGCCACTGTCACTGAAAGAGGTTTTAGGCTTCTCCACCCAAGATTCTGTCTGAAGGGGCCCATCCCCCTGAGCTTTAGCCTGACTGAACATGAGAACTGCCCTCCCCAGCTGGGCGGGGGTGAACACTGAGTCTACAATCTCTTCCCACTGGCTTGTGTCCTAGGGGAGATGCAAAAGCACGTCAGCCAGAAAGTTGGACTTCCATGGGAGGTGCTTGAGTAGAATTCCACCCAGTGCAACTGCTTAGCACTAAGGCACTGGGGAGTATGCAGCACCTCCAAGTTCTTATGGTCTGTCCACACCTTGAACAGCACCCAGGCCCCCTCCAACCAATGCCTCCAAGTTGTTAAAACCAGTTTAATTGCAGCAGCTCCTTTGTCCCAGACCACTCAGTTCCATTCAGTCTCTGAGAATTTCCTTGACACATCGGCCAGGGGGTACAACTTTCCATCCTCAACCTCTTGTAATATCACCCCCCCCCTTGCCACATCAGAAGCATCCACTTGCACCATGAAAGGTTTGTTTTTGTCCAGGTGTCAAAAAATGGGTGCAGAAGTGAACAGACGCTTCAGTTTGTCAAACACCTGCTGGCACTATGGGTTCCACACCAACTTGTAACATGGTTTGTGGCTTTCTGGTCCCTTCCCCTTGGTTTTCAACAAATCAGTTAGGGGCAGGACAACCTGGCCAAAATTGGGGATGAATGGGCAATAGAAATTGGCAAACCTGAGGAAGGAGTGTAGTTGCCTCCTCATTTGGGGGGCTTCCCACCCTAGTATGTCTTGTATCTTGTGGGAATCCATGCCTAGCCCCCTCCTGGAAATACAGTACCCCAGGAAGTCTAGTTCCTGTTTGTGAAATTCACACTTTGACAACTTGGCAAACAAGCGGGCTTTGTAGAAGGCTTTTAGCATGTCTCTGATGAGTTTCACATGTGACTTCTTATCTTTAGAATAAATCAAGATATAATCCAGATAAACCAGCACCCCCTTGTACAAATATTTATGCAATACTGCATTAATCAAGTTCATGAACACCTCTGGGGCTCCCACAAGCCCAAATAGCATCATCAGGTACTCAAACTGGCCCAGGGGAGAGTTAAAGGCAGTCTTATATTCATCCCCCTCCCTGATGTGCACTTGAAAATAGGCATCCCTCAAGTCCAATTTGGTAAAGATGCAATCCTGGGCTGCCTCGGCCACCAAGTCTTTTATCAAGGGGAGGGGGTAGCCATTTGACATAGACATGGCATTCAGCCCCTGGTAGTGCTTGCATAGTCTCAACCCCCCATCTTTCTTCTTGCAGAACAGCACCCAGGGTAACAAAAGATGGAGCCACTGGCTGAATGAACCCCCTGGCCCCTTCTCAGTGAGGCTCATAGAATAGAGTTTCCCCTTAGGCATTTTGTAGCCCGGTAAAATCTCAATAGCATAGTCAGTTTTCCAATAAAGAAGGGAGCTTGTCTACCTCCCCTTCTTCAAATACTCAGGCCAACTCTCCGTAGTCTGGGGGGATAAGGTTTGACTCAGGCCGAACACACCCATTCTGGGGCTAGCCATGGTGCCTCCCCCCATTCTGGGTTTCAGGTATGCTCTTGGCAGCAGGGGTCCAGAAACTGCATGGCTCCCACACTACATTGGATATACAGGTCATGGGCCCAGAGCTAAGGACTCCTCAGAACCATTGAGAACTTGGCTGAAGGATTCACAACAAAAGACCACAACTCCCAGTCAGAGCCCACCCCTATTGGCATGTGAACCATGTGGTACTTACAGGGCCCCCCCTTCATTGATCTCCCATCCATCTGGTGTCAGATAGCCCCAACATAGTTATTTTGTGTAAGGTGGAATGTGTACTGCTATGCAGCTGTGTTTCTCTAACTGTCTCGCTTATCTTGCCACTGGCCTTGACCACTTTGCTTCTCCAGTGTGAAGCTGTTCTCATCTCCTGCACATCTCAGAACCATTACTCGCCTCCCCACATTTTCATTTATTGCCTATTGGCCCTCAGGTGTCAGGGGGTCCTCTATAAAACCAGTATAAATGTTCTAGCCATTTTGTATTCTCCATTCCTGACTCAATAAGTCATCCAAAATGACTTCAGCTTTCTCTGATCAATAAAGCTGAACCTGTTTCAGGACCTGCTGTTGAACTGAGTTACTGAAGTACCTGACAGTCAGGAATCTGCATCCCCTCTACCTGTATCATCAGAAAGATGAGTGGTGAAGAAGAGGGACAGCTGATCCCAACGGGACCAGGCATACCGGTAAACACCACTCCGGTTACCACAACGCCAGTCACCATGAACCTGCTGGTGACTGCAGTTCCAGTGACAACTGTGCCCCTGCAACTACCCATTCCCCAGAGTCTGGGACTGGGAGCAGAAGGAGGATATTTAGGACTGCCTCACGAGTCACAGAAAGGGTTCAAATGGTCAATGTTTGACACGAGCACCCAGGAGATATGATCAGTAACTCTGGGTCCAGCAAGAGGAAGCCGTTACGAGTACCAACTGCCCCATGAGATGGGATCGAGGTTTCAGTTCAAAGAGGAGAAGAAGGGTTGGGAGGAACGCCTCACCTGAATCGAACAAGCCCAGGAGTGATTGATCCAGGTGGTGGAAGATGCCTTGATGGACATTCCAGGCATGGTGACATAGCTGGTGCAAGCTGAGATGCATCTGCAACAACAGCAGCAACCCCTGACTCAACAGCAACTGCCACTCCCGCCTGGTAGGGCCAATCCCAGCTCCAAGACTGCTGAAAATCTTGCCCAAAGGGTTATTGGATGCAAAGTTTGATGGCACCCCAAAAAAGCTGGTCTTCTATGTAGCGTGTTTTAGATAGGCTGGTAGATAGTGCTGGGGAGGAGCCAGTAGTCGTGGTGCATGTCGGCACCAACGATGTGGGGAAATGCAGTCGTGAGGTCCTGGAGGAGAAATTTAGGCTGCTGGGCAGGAAACTCAAGGCCAGGACCTCCTTCTCAGAAGTGCTACCTGTTCCACGCGCAGGGCCGGAGAGACAGGCACAGATCAGGAGTCTCAATGTGTGGATGAGACGGTGGTGTAGGGGGGAAGGGTTCAAGTTTGTTAGGCACTGGGATGCTTTTTGGAACACGAGGGACCTGTACAAAAGGGACAGTCTCTACTTGTCCCGAGAAGGAACCAGGCTGCTGGCACTCAAAATCAAAAAGGTGGCAGAGCAGTTTTTAAACTGAATAATGGAGGAAAGCTGACAGGAGATGAAAAGTCTCTGGTTTGGGATGGCTCATCTCAAAGAGATGAAGGGGTAGCTATTATTTTTGTACAAGGAAATGGATTACAATTGTCCACTGAGACTGTGGCTAATGATAGGAACTGCCTGGCAAGGTCTCGAGGCAGCAAGAGGAAGGCTGTGGGCTTAACAAACGTGGGAAACTATAAGTGTTTATACACAAATGCTAGAAGTCTCTGAGGTAAAATCGGGGAGTAGGAATGCTTGGTGTTGGGGGGGGGAATAGACATTGTGGGTATTTCAGAAACTTGGTGGGATGAGGAAAATCAGTGGGATACGGTGATTCCTGGTTATAAATGATATTGGAAGGATAGGGGGAAGGGTCGGAGGTGGGGTGGCTCTGTATGTCAGAGAGGGTATACCATCCAGTAAGATTGAGAGGGTAAGAGAATTGGATTCATTTCTGGAAATGCTATGGGTTGAAATAGTGGGTCCAAAAGGAAGCTTAACAGTGGGAGTTTGTTATCGCCCACCAGATCAAAAGATAGAGGAGGATTATAAAATGATGAATGAATTAAAGATAGTGGCTAGACGAAATAACTGTATCGTAATAGGCGACTTTAACTACCCACACATTGATTGGGTCAATATGAGTTCTAGTCGGGGAAAAGAGACTGAGTTTTTAGACACTCTCCATGACTGTGCTATGGAACAGATGGTCACAGATCCTACCAGGGGAGAAGCGATCCTGGATTTGGTCCTAAGTAACACCCAAGACCTGGTGAGAGATGTAAAAGTGATTGCACCACTTGGGAACAGTGACCATAATGTCATTGAGTTTAACGTTTGTACAGATAGGGAGTTGCCCAAAAAGACTGACGCAACCACTTTTAACTTTAAAAGGGGTAACTTCTCTGGTATGAGGGGACATGTGAGGAAGAAATTGAAAGGAAGAGTGGAGAAGGTCAAAACCATTAGGGAAGCTTGGAGACTATTTAAAAAGACAATGCTAGAAGTTCAGAAAAAATATATACCGCAGGTTAGGAAAGGTACAAATAGGTATAGAAAAAAGCCTGCATGGTTAACAAATAAAGTAATGGAAGCTGTAAAAGGTAAGAAGGATTCCTTTAAGCGGTGGAAAGCTAGTCTTAGTGAGGTTGATAAAAGGGAACACAGACTATGGCAAATAAAATGCAAGTCTGTAATCAGGCAAGCAAAAAGGGAATATGAGGAGCATATCGCAAAAAAAAATCAAGGCCAACAATAAAACTTTCTTCAAATACATTAGAAGTAGGAAGCCAGCCAGGGAGGCAGTGAGGCCCTTGGATGACCAAGGGGTAAAAGGAGTAGTGGAGAATGATAGGGAAATGGCTGAGAAGCTGAATGCATTTTTTGCCTCTGTCTTCACTGTGGAAGAGGAGAAGTGCTTGCCCACTCCAAAAGCACCGATTTCAGGAGGGGGTTTGAAAGACCTGAATCAGATTGCGGTGACAAGAGATGAAGTCCTCTGACTGATGGACAATTTAAAAACTAATAAATCAACAGGCCCGGATGGCATTCATCCGAGAGTTCTGAAAGAACTCAAATGTGAACTTGTGGATCTCCTGACAAAAATATGTAATCTTTCTTTAAAATCTGCCTCCATTCCTGAGGACTGGAAGGTAGTTAATGTCACTCCCATCTTTAAAAAGGGCTCCAGGGGAGATCTGGGAAATTACAGGCCAGTCAGTCTGACATCGATACCGGGTAAGTTGGTGGAAACTGTTATTAAGGAAAGAGTTAGTAGGCACATTGATGAACAAAAACTATTGAGGCAGATTCAGCATGGGTTCTGTAAGGGAAGATCTTGTCTCATTAACCTGTTAGTGTTTTTTGAGGGAGTGAACAAACATGTGGACAAGGGGGACCCAATAGATATTATTTACCTTGACTTCCGGAAAGCTTTTGATACAGTTCCTCATCAAAGGCTCCTAAGTAAGCTCAATAGTCATGGGATAAAAGGACAAGTCCTCTTGTGGATCAAAAACTGGCTTATAAATAGAAAACAGAGAGTGAGTATAAATGGGAAACTTTCCTAGTGGAGGGTGGTAAGCAGTGGGGTACCACAGGGATCAGTACTCGGTCTGATGCTTTTTTAACTTGTTTATTAATGATTTGGAATTGGGAGTAAGCAGTGAAGTGGCTAAATTTGCAGATGACACGAAGTTGTTCAGGGTGGTGAAAACCAGGGAGGAGTGTGAGGCACTCCAAAGGGATCTGTTGAGGATGGGTGAGTGGGCGTCAACGTGGCAAATGGGGTTCAATGTGGCCAAGTGCAAAGTGATGCACATTGGAGCCAAGAGAGATCTTGGAGTCGTAGTGGATAACTCAATGAAAATGTCTAGACAGTGTGTAGCTGCAATAAAGAAGGCCAACGCTATGCTGGGGATTATTAGGAAGGGAATTGAAAACAAATCAGCCAGTATCATCATGCCCCTGTATAAATCATTGATGCGACCTCATTTGGAATACTGTGTACAGTTCTGGTCACCGCATCTCAAAAAGGGTATTATAGCATTGGAAAAAGTGCAGAGAAGGGCAACTAGAATGATAAAAGGGTTGGAACACCTTCACTATGAAGAAAGGTTAAAATGCTTGGGGCTCTTTAGCTTGGAGAAACGACGGCTGAGGGGTGACATCATTGAGGTTTATAAGATTATGAATGGGATTGAGCAGGTTGAGAAAGAAGTACTTTTCTCCCTTTCTCACAATACAAGAACTTGTGGGCACTCCATGAAATTGCTGAGCAGTCGGGTTAGAACAGATAAAAGGAAGTACTTCTTCACCCAAAGAGTGATTAACATATGGAATTCACTGCCACAGGAGGTGGTGGCAGCTACAAGCATGGACAGTTTCAAGAGGGAATTAGATAAACATATGGAGCAGAAGTCCATCAGTGGCTATTAGCCACAGGGTATAGATGGGAACTCTCAGTCTGGGGCAGGTGATGCCCTCTATTCTTGGTGCTGGAGGGGGCAGCAGTGGGAGGGCTTCTGGTGCCCTGGCCCCACTGCTGGACCTCCTGATGGCACCTGGTATATTTTGGCCGCTGTGTGATAGAGTGTTGGACTAGATGGGCCATTGGCCTGATTCAACATTGGCTTCTCTTATGTTCTTATGTTCTTATAGGTGGAGAAGTTTATCCCAAACCTGGGACCTACCAATGCCAGAAGGGTAGTCTACATAGCAGCTCGACTCAGAGGTGGGGCTGCTGACTGGTATTTGAGCCTGCACAACACATGGGGCCCTGAGCTGTAAGAAGTGACCATGTTCATGTGGGCCCTTAGCATGAAATATGAGGACCTGCTGGAGAGCGAACACACAGAGAATCATCTTCACACCCTGAAGCAAAGCAGATGTACAGTCTGCGAATACACAGAAGAGTTTGAGAGGTACGCGGCTAAAGTGCAAGGGTGGCCAGACAGGGTGCTAGCTGAGCAGTACCAAGTGGGGCTTCACCCAGAGATCCAGGAGACCATTCTGCATAGTGTGCACCCCATTTCCTTTACCACATGGGTGCGAGAAGCTGCCGAAGCCCACTTGCAGATGATCAAGATAGACAGGCCTATCCAAGCACCTTGAATGGGATCCATGGGGACAAAACCAAAGCCCCCAAAGCTGAAAGACAGCACCCGGGAGATGCGCATGAAGCAGGGCTTACGCCTCCATTACGGAGAGGCTGGGCATTTCGCCGCAGATTGCTCCAGAGCAGTGGGAGCGTCCACTCCAGCTAAAGACCAGGGGAAGAAGAAACCAGATACTCCGTTTGAAAAGGAACCTCTAAAGCCAAGGTGCAATGGGCCCTCCAGTTTGGGGTGGTGGAAGAACCATCCAGCTCCACCAGCAGCAACGAGGACAAGCTAGTGGGAAAAGGCTGGGACCTGCTGTAAGTGGTGCTGAGCAGCAGGTGCAACATCCCCCCGCACCATGCACGGTGAGCAGTTACCCCCCCCTTTTCATTACTGTGACTGTAATGAACCAAGTCTTGGGCATGCATGTAAGGGACCAAAGCCCTCATTGACTTGGGGTGCTCCAGAGACCTAATAAACCAGGGAGTGGTGACGGAGTTGGGGGCTTTGATGGAGAAACTGCCAGAGCCCATAGTGTTTATCCCGATGGATGGCTCTTCCATGAAAGAGCCATGTAAATACCAAACTGGGCCACTGAGGATGGGAGCGGGGAAACATTGGGAGCATCACCCCTTTTTCATCACCCCAGTTGTGCGATTCCCACTGGTGCTAGGAAGCCCTTGGCTGCATGACCATGACCCATACATATTGTGGGATGAAGGGAGGGTGAGGTTCATCTCCCCTAAGTGCCAGGGTCAAGGCTGGGACCTTAATTGGGGATCAACCCCTCCTGATGAGCTGTTAAGGCCATGCCTAGCAGCAGAAGAGCTACAGGTCATTCCCCCAGCCTACTGAGATGCAGCAGGAGACACAGAGGCAAGGCCTCAGAACATGGAAGGGAAGCTGGGAGGTCTGACCCTCCCAGCAGGCAATTTCTATAAAGGTCAAGTGGTAGCAATGGTTACCCAAGAGAGAAAGAAAGCCCCTCCAGGTGTTGGAGAAACCATGGAGGGCAGGGGGGAGCAGGGCCCGCAGGTGAGAGCTGGCCCATTCCACCACAGTCTCCTCGGTGTACCAATGGTAGCCATCAAGATGGCACTCAGGTGTGGAAACGCGTTCTTCCAGATGGGATCAGCCACAATGGACCCTTCTGCCTCCATGCCAAGGGATTTTATTATCTCTGTTTGCCCATCCCTTGTGGGTCAAAGGATTCTTTCCTGAAATCTGAAGGAAAATATAGTCAAGCCTCTCATGCCTCAAGCCTCTGTGTTAAATTCTAGGTGTCAGGTTCGAATTAAAGAGTGAGCTGGCCACGTCACTGTCTCTGTCCAGGATGGCCATTAGAGTTCACAAGGCTTTGATGGTTGGTACCTGGCTATGCTTGGAGCAATTCCTCCCCCCCCCCGCCTTGCTGGTATTGTGCTAGGAGAAAAGGAAATGTTTAAGACTACGTGTGAGTGTTTTGTCAAGCCCTAACCCCAAAGTTAAAGGTATTTCTCCACTCAGCTCTAAAGGAGAGAGAAGAGAAGACTTGTGTGCTTTTTACCATTCCTGCCGTTTGCAAGGAGGCCCCAAAAGTCTGAAGGTTCTGCAGGCCAGCCAGATGTGCAGAAGTAAAGGAGGCTTGGGGCAAGCTTGGCAAGGACTCTTGGTCTCAGAGGCATGAGGAAATGGAACTGGCTGGAGTAAATGGATTTCAAGGTTCTTTGAGCAAGCAGGGCCTTCAGGGAATTCATGGATGTGTGGAAAAGCATTTCCCTTCCCAGCAGAACTGGACTCAGCAAGTTATCGAGGAAGCCCTTCAGCAGCAACAATTGGGATTTAGTGTCATTTCTAAGGTGAACGTTGAACCTTCTTTGGCTACACAACGGAGGCGCTGGGAAGGAAGGGACAGAAGACAGTGTGGGACCTGCTTGGCTTTCCGGGTGAACCTGCTGTAAGCTCTAGTCTTGCCAGCTTGTGCTTTCAGAGGGGCTGGCATGTCAGGGGGAGTGCGTTCGAGCACATGGTGAAGAAAACAGTTTCCCAGCAGGGAGGAATCATTTTCAGAAAGGGGCTTGTTGTTTATTTATTGTTAAATTTATACCCCACCCTCCCAGCCAAGGCTGACTCAGGGCGGCCTACAGAAAGAGCAAAAACAACAGTCAGTAATTTAAATAATCCAAAACCATGTAAACAATTTCATAATTAAAAGGTGCTAACAGATGGTGATCCAAATAACTCATTAGGAGATTATCAATTCAAAATTAAGTTTAAGGTGGTGGTTGAGCTTCATTATTCCATCCTAGTGGTCGACCCAGATCTAACATTGTGTGACTGGCACAAGCTCTTTTGATGACTTCAGGGAACAGGGCTCTCCCTCAGGGCCGCTCCTAATTGAAAGCCTGGTGGAAGCACTCCATCTTGAGGTCCCACAGGGCCCTGGTCTCCTCCAGGAGCTCATTCCACCAGAGAGGAGCCGCCACTGAGAAAGCCCTGGCCCTGGTTGTAGCCAGCCTGGCATCCTTTGGTCTGGGAAGGGTCAGTCAGTGTTGGGACCCTGATCACAGTGCTCTCCAGGGAACATGTGGGGAAAGGCGGTCCCTCAGGTAAGTAGGTCCCTGACCATAAATGGCTTTAAAAGTAAGAACCAGCACCTTGAAGTGAATCTGGTATGCTATTGGTAGCCAGTGCAATGCCTTCAGCAAAACGCAAAAGCCTGGCTGAAGCATTTTTCACCAGTTGTAGCTTCTGGATTTGTGACAAGGGCAGCCCCATGTAGAGAGCATTACAGTAGTCCAATTTCAAGGTGACCATTGCATGGATCACTGTTGCCAGATCATTGCATTCAAGGAAGGGAACCAACTGCCTAATCAGCCAAAGGTGGTAAAAGGCTGACTTGGCAGTGGCTGCTACCTGGGCCTCCATTGTTAAGGAGGCATCCAAGAGCACTCCCAAGCTCCTCGCCTCCGGTGCTGGCACCAGCAGAGGCCCATCAAAGGGCAGGAGTGGGATTCCTAACCCCAATCCACCCCAACTCAGGCACAGGACCTCCGTCTTCATTGGATTCAGTTTCAGTCTACTCAGCCTAAGTCATCCAGCAACATCTTGTAACGCCCATTATAGATCTTCCAGTTTGGAGCCAGACTGGCTGTCCAACAACAGATAGAGCTGGGTGTCATCTGCATACTGGTGACATCCCAGCCCATGTCTCTGTGCAATCTGGGCAAGGGGGTACATGTGTCAGGGTACATTGTATCCTCTGAAGCCGGGGGGGTAGATCTGTTATCAGGAGGGCAGGATGTCAGGTATCCCTGCCATAAGGGTGGGAGGGGGATGAGATGGTAATAGATGTATCTGTGTTTCTCGTTTGGAATGTGGGGAGGTGACGAGGTTGCCTGGGAGACTGGGCCATATCTCACCTCACACAGGCCTAAATGGCCTTGGAGCCAGGCTGTTCATCTCCTTTCACTTTCTAAAGACAACAGCTAGGCTTGAGAACTTTCAGGTGGTGGGAACGTAGTAATTTAGTGCCTCATAGCTTTCCCGCGCGCGGGCTGGCCATCTATTGGTAGAGGTGTGGGGGCTCCTTCCCCCCCTTAGAGTATAACCCCAATGCTTCATGTATTCAAGTTATTCTTAACAATGCTTCTGTTCTAGTGACCTAGTATTGCAGTCTAATAAATACTATCCTTGTTTCAATGAATAAGGCCTGGTGTTTGACTGACTAACTGAGGACTCTGACAGTTTGTTAAGAATCACTTTTAGTCAGGACTGGTTAGAAACCCGTTGCCCACAAAATGAGTGACGGTGAAGAAGACACTCTCCCGATCAAAGACCCACCGGAGGACCAGAAACCGGAGGATAAGAAACCTCCTGTGACGACGGTGCCGAGCACCACAGCAGTCGTGCCCTTGGAAGTCCCGGGTACATATGTGCCGGCGTCGTGGGGCTTGGAATACGACTTAGGGGGGGCCTATGGGGACCCTTATGGAGCGGCGTATGGCAGAGTGACCACCTGACCCAAGCAGTGACAGGACTGGGTGAAGCCGCTCGCCGAGACGCATGAGATGTGGTTCTTCACCCCGCAAGCGTCGGTGAGAGAGAGACGGTTCGAGAGATCGGTTCACCGGCTGAGCACGGCAGAAGGGGTGGAAGACCCGCACAGGGAGTCGAGAGACGTGGAAGGACCCGTGGTGAGCCGGAGATGGAGTGGCAACCTGAGCCAAGATCGCCTATTCCACTTGCTAGACGAGTCCCTCTCCTGCATACCCAAGATGATCTCGGACGGCATCCGAGAGGAAATGGACAGGAGGCAGAGAGAGGCGCCTCCTGATCAGCAACCCCCCGATCAAAGGATCGTGCCGGCGGGGCTGCCTGGGGGTGTCCCTGGGCAACCGGGGGCACCCCCGGACCATCCAGCGGGGCCCCCACTGCAGGGGCCGCCGGCGCCATGACCGCAATGACCCTGGGGGTTCCTCCCACCGAAACCGGCAGAACTCCTTGACGCGGACTTTGACGGGACCCCGGAGAAGTTCTCATTCTTCCTGGTGAGAACCGAAAAGTTCATCGAGAACTGGGGGCACCTGTTCCAGAGCGAGGACCGCATGGTGGACGCGATCGCGTCGCAACTGAAGGAGGCGGCGGCAGACTGGTATGTAGCCCTGCACCAAGCACACAGGCGGGAGTTGCGGGAAATCGACGCCTTTATGTGGGCCATGAAGGAGCAGTTCGAGGATGTCAACGCGAACAAGACCGCCCGAGCTTTCCTACGCACTTTCAAGCAAGGTTCCAAATTTGTGAGGGAGTATACTGCGGAGTTCCGGAGGCAAGCCGCGAAAGTCCGGGGATGGCCTGATGGAGTCCTGGCAGAACAATACCGCCTGGGGCTCAACTAAGAGATTCGCCGTACCGTGATGCGTGGACACGACCCAGAGACGTTGATGGGCTGGATGCAGGAGGCGATAGCCACGGAAACCCGCCTGAAAACCATCTGACTAGATGACGCGGCGGCATTGGAGAAGGGAGCCCCACCGGGACCAACCCCGGCACCCAGGGGGAAGACCCAACCGACGACTCCCCGACCCAAAGATGGCACGCGGGAGATCCGGATGAAGCAAGGGCTATGTCTGAAGTGCGGAGAATCGGGCCACTTCGCGGCAACCTGCCCCGGATCAACCACCCCTCCCGGAGGGACAAAAGGGGGCAAGAAGAAATTTGACACATCCACACCCAAGCCGGTGGCGAAACCGAGAGGGGCTAGAGCTCTGCAAATCAATCCGCTGAGCGAAACCTCCGACTCGTCGGAGGAAGAAACCACGAAGGCGGGAAACGAGAAGGACCTGCTGTAAATAGTGCTGAACAGCAGGTCCCGGACTCGCAAGCGCTGAACCCGGTGAGCAGATCCTCCTCTCTCTTCTTTCTTACTGTGACTCTAATGGACCCGGGTCTACAGACCCATGTGAGAGTGCGAGCTCTCATTGACTCTGGGTGTGGGAAAGACATTATTAACCCCTCGCTAGTGACAGGGCTAGGGGCGAAAGTAGTCAAACTGGCTGAATCCCTAGTGTTTACCCAGATGGACAGCTCAACGATGAAAGAGCCGTGTAAATATGAGACTGTACAATTTCACCTGGGAATTGGGGACCACTGGGAGGTGAGACCATTCGTTGTTACCCCAGCTGCCCGTTTCCCTCTGGTCTTGGGGAGTGTGTGGTTCTTTGACCACGACCCACACATTTTGTGGGAAGAGGGGAAGGTCAACTTCATCTCGGCAAAATGTAGGGACCACGTTTGGCGCGGGGGCTGGGGATCCCTATGACTGGGAAGCTACCCTGTGCTGGTGGGGGTGGCAGAAGTGGAGCTGGAGGCGATCCCGTGAGAATACCGGGATTTAGCGGCAGTCTTTGGGGAAGAAGAGGCGGACGAGTTGCCTCCCCACAGGAACTCAGACTGCGCTATTGAAATACTGCCAAACCAGAAGCTACCTAAGGACAAATTGTATTCCATGAGCCCGGCTGAGAAAGTGGAACTGAGAAAGTTCATAGATAAAATCTTGGAGAGGGGGTTCATCCGACCCGCCTCTTCCCCGTTTGCCGCACCCGTTTTATTCCGGAAAAAGAAAGACGGGGGGTTGTGGCTGTGCACGGACTATCGCGGGCTAAACGCTGTTTCAACCACCAATGCATACCCCTTGCCCCTGATCAAGGACCTCCTAGCTGCAGTTGCTGGAGGGAAGATTTTCTCTAAGTTGGATCTTAGGGATGCCTACTTTCGGGTACGCATCAGAGAAGGGGATGAATACAAAACTGCATTTAACACTCCCCTGGGGCAGTTTGAATACTTAGTTATGCCTTTCGGGCTACAGGGGGCGCCAGGGGTGTTCATGAACCTGATTAATGAAGTGTTGCACAAGTATTTGTTCAAGGGGGTCCTTGTTTACCTTGATGACATACTTCTGTATTCCTCCGACCACCGTTCACACGTGAAACTGGTGAGGGAGGTACTTCAAACGTTGCACAAGCACAAACTCTTTGCTAAACTGTCTAAATGTGAATTTCATAAGTCGGAAATCGCCTTTTTAGGCTACCGCATCTCACAGAAGGGGATTGAGATGGACCTTGACAAAGTTAAAGATGTGGTGGGGTGGGAACCCCCCAAGACGAGGAGACAGCTCCAAGCATTCCTTGGATTCACCAATTTTTACAGATCATTTCTTTCGAACTTTGCACAGGTGGCCCTTCCCCTCACTGACCTGCTCAAAACTAAGGGGAAAGCCCCTGACTGCACCCGGCCGGGTGCGCGCCTAGACTGGACCCCAGAGTGCCAGCTTGCATTCGAACGCCTGAAGGCTCTCTTTACCTCAGAGCCCATGCTGGCTCATCCCAATGAACTAAAGAAATTCATTGTCCAAGTCGACGCCTCCGACGTCGTCATGGGGGGGGGCAATCCTCCAAGAGGGGGATGACAGCAAACTCCACCCCCTTGCATATGTCTCTAAAAAGTTCAATGACACTGAGCGGAATTGGTCGGTGTGGGAAAAAGAAGCAGGGTCGATCCACTTGGCACTGGCAACATGGCGACACTGGCTGGAGGGGGCTCGAGTACCATTCGAGGTGTGGACTGATCACAAAAATTTGGAACTCCTCCGCTCGCCCCGCGCACTGAAAGCCAAACAATTGCGATGGGCTGATTTCTTCTCTAAGTTTAATTTCACCCTGCACCATTTCCCAGGGAAGGCTAACTCGCTGGCTGATGCTCTGTCCCGCCTCCCGCAACACGATAGCAAATGGGAGGAGGTCCGGGACTCAGTCTTTACCCCCTCCCAACTGGGAGGGGCAGTAACCACATGCAAGCAAGTACTGAACCCCCCCCTACGTCACCCCCTTCCCACTGGGAGTCGAAATTCGCATCTGCTATGTCTCAAGCGGACAGAGAAACGCTTGAAGGGGAGGAGGGGGTGGTGAAAGATGCACAAGACTGTTGGCGAAAGAATGGAAAACTGTTTGTGCCGCTGTCAGTCCGGGGGGAGGTGATGGGTTGGGCTCACGGCTCCAAACTTGCAGGGCACACGGGCTTTGTGAAATCACTTCAGCTCCTACAACGGCAATTTTGGTGGCCGGGACTGAGGAAAGATTTGTCTTTGTTTACAAATGCCTGCCAGGTGTGCCTGATGAGCAAGCCCTGGCCAGGAAAACCCCCTGGCTCACTGCAGCCTCTCCCTACCCCGACTCGCCCTTGGGAGGTGATCTCCATGGACTTTATTACTGATTTGCCACCGAGTGGTGGAAAGACTGTTATTTGGGTCGTAGTCGATATTTTTTCTAAACAGGCTCATTTCGTCCCGTTTGCTTCCATCCCCTCCACAAAGAAACTGGCTGCAGTGTTCCTGCAACACGTGGTGAGACTCCACACTTTGCCGAATAAGGTGGTCTTGGACAGGGGGGCGCAGTTTGTCTCCCAATTCTGGGGGGAGTTGATGTCACTGCTAGGGGTGGAGAGGGGGGTCAGTAGTGCATACCACCCAGAAACCGATGGTCAAACCGAAAGGGTCAACCAAACACTTGAACAGTACCTCAGGTGTTTCACGAACTTTCAACAAGACAATTGGCATTCCCTGTTGCCGTTGGCTGAGTTTTGCTACAACAATACTCATCACTCCTCCACGGGGATGTCTCCATTCATGGCGGTGCATGGATATGAAGCCCCGCCCCTTCCTTTTTGAGCTCTCCCGACCTCCCGCCGGGAGATGCAGGTGACTGGTGTAAACACTTGCGGTCTGCGTGGCCCTTGCTAGTGAAAACACTCGAGGGGGCCAAAACTGCATACAAGGTCCAAGCTGACAGGAAACGTGACCTTTCTTGGACTCCAAAGTGTAGAGACTTTGTTTATCGCTCCACACAGAACCTGAGGGGCTTGCAGCCGAGCCGCAAACTCGGTTGGAAATATGTAGGACCTTTTAAAATTGTACGTGTGGTGAACAATGTTACTGTTGAGCTTGACCTGCCTAAATCACTGAAATCTGTTCATCCTGTATTTCATGTAAGGCTGCTACAGCGTGCGCCTGCAGAGAATGTCTGGAGACCCCAGCGCCCCGCCCCACCTCCGCTGATGGTGGGGGGAGAACCGCATTATGAAGTTTCTCAAATCCTGGACTCGAAGATTTCATGCAACCGGTTGTATTATCTCATTGACTGGGCGGACTTTGGGCCGGAACAGAGGGAGTGGGTTAGGGCGGAACATGTTCATGCCCCGAAATTGGTCTGCGCGTTCCATAAATTGTATCTTCTGAAGCCGGGGGCGTAGATCTGTTATCAGGAGGGCAGGATGTCAGGTATCCCTGCCATAAGGGTGATGGGGGGGGATGAGATGGTAATAGATGTATCTGCGTTTCTCGTTTGGAATGTGGGGAGGTGACGAGGTTGCCTGAGAGACTGGGCCATATCTCACCTCACACAGGCCTAAGTGGCCTTGGAGCCAGGCTGTTCATCTCCTTTCGCTTTCTAAAGACAACAGCTAGGCTTGAGAACTTTCAGGTGGTGGGAATGTAGTAATTTAGTGCCTCATAGCTTTCCCACGTGCGGGCTGGCCATCTATTGGTAGAGGTGTGGGGGCTCCTTCCCCCCCTTAGAGTACAACCCCAATGCTTCATGTATTCAAGTTATTCTTAACAATGCTTCTGTTCTAGTGACCTAGTATTGCAGTCTAATAAATACTATCCTTGTTTCAATGAATAAGGCCTGGTGTTTGACTGACTAACTGAGGACTCTGACAACATGTAGATGTTAAATAGCAATGGGGACAGTACCGCCCCTTGAGGCACTCTATAATCCAGTGGGTGCCTTTGGGAAAGCTGTTCTCCCAGTGCCACCCCTTGTCCCTGACCTTAGAGAAAGGAGGCAAGCCATTGCAAGGCAGCCCCCTGAATTCCAGTGTCAGTGAGACGGTGGACCAGTAGCTGATGGTCAAGCATGTTGAATGCAGCCGACAGGTCCAACGGCAACAGCACTGCTGATCTGCCCCAATCCAGATGCCTCCGGAGATCATCTGTGAGGGTGACCAGTGCCATTTTCGTCCTGTGACCTGGGTGAAAGCTGGACTAGAAGGCGTCTAGAGTGGAAGTGCCATCCAAAAAGCTCTTTAGCTGCATTGCCACGACCCTCTCTATTAACTTGCCCAAATAGGGCAAGTTGGAGACTGGCCAGTAGTTCGCAAATTTGGTCGGGTCCAGAGATGGCTTTTGTAGGAGAGGACGTACCACCACTTCCTTGAGTGCCCCCGGGAACAGTCCCTCCGAGAGGGACTTGTTGACAATTTTGCTTAGGGCACCTGGAAACCCAACGCAACCGGGTTTAATTAGCTACGAAGGGCACGGATCCAGGGAGCACATGGCGGGGCATACAGCTAGAAGCAGTTTGTCAACTTCCTCTAGGCTGAGTGGATTGAAATGATCCATCACCTGACCAGAAGATGGGCATAGGGCCTGAAGCTCACTCACTGTTTCAAGTGTGACAGGGAGGTCACAGCGGAGCGACAAGACTATCTGCGAAATAGCTCACCAGAGCCTCACAGCCAACATCCAACTCCCTAGCATTTGGTTTGCCTTGTGGCAAAATGATAATAGACCAAATCATTCTAAACAATTGGGCTGGGTGTGAGCTCACAGACGCAATTGTAGCTGCAAAGTACTCCTTCGCAACTTTGATTGCCATCTCATAGGATCTCATAAATGTCCTATAAGATGTTCTTGTGGCTTCATTGCAGGCGCACTGCCACTGTCTCTCTAACCATCTTAGCCTTCGCTTCATTAGCTGCAGATTCTGGGTGAACCAGGGAGCAAGCTTAGAGCAAGGGCGCAGAGGATGTTGGGGAGCAATCTCGTCAATGGCTGCCAAGAGTTGGCTATGCCAGTCCTCTACTAGCTCATCCAACAAGCTGCCAGGGGGCATTGGATCCCGCAGGGCCATCTGGAACCGCATTGAGTCCATTTGGCTCCACGGGTAAGCTAAAATATGCTCACCGCTCAAACAGGGTTGGGGTGGGATATTCAATCGGGCCCTCAGTGCAAGGTGGTCCAACCATGGCATTGCAAAAGCAGTGCTCCAATCCACTGTTACCCCGCCATGAAGATCAGATCGAGCATGTGCCCAGTCGGGTGAATGGGGGCCGTTATATATTGGGTGAGTCCTGGCACTGCCATGGTCCATTGCCTGAATAGAGGTTGCGTCATCGGCAGGGACATTGAAATCACCCAGGACTATCAGCCTAGGGTGTTTCAAAGCCCAGCCTGACATAGCCTCCATCAGGCCCTCTATCATATGCAGATGGCCTTTCCTCTCAGTCATTAAAAATATTGGTATAAAGACCAAGTGACCACCATCACCCCAAAAGAAGTTCGACAAATGAAAACATTTCTTGCATTTGAAGCTTCTTTACACACTTTGGAATTGGCTCACCTTGAGAATCTTTTAGTTGGTAGTGGAATATAAACATTTTAACAAACAATAAAAATGGATAAATTCTGGCTCAAACCCCTGGCACTTTCAGAGTAAAAGGCTTTCTCTATGCTTCCCCCTGCCACCACCTAGATTCGATCCACACTGCCACTAACCCCTCTCCCCGCCCCCAAGAACTGTGCAGTTGTTGACAAGTGCCTGCCAAGGGTGCAGATATGAGGGAGTGGGATCACAGCCACTGGCCCCCCCTATGCTGACGTCTGTGCTTCCAGCCAAATGTCTGCAGAAGGCCCCAGGCTGTGGGAACACCATGAAAAGCAGGGAGTTGATCATGCACAGAGAGCGGGCATTCATACCCAGGGCTGCCAGCCTCGAGGCGAGGCCTGAAGATCTCCTGGCATTACAGCAGGGCTCCAGATGACAGAGCTCTGTCCCCTGGGGGGAAAGGGTGCTTTAGAAGGTGGAGTCGGCAGCCTTCTGCCCCAACGAGGCCCCTCCCTGCTGCAGACCCCGCCCTCCCCAGCCCCCACCTCCCAATCTCCGGGTACTTCCCAAGCTGGAGCTGGCAGCCCTACCCTTGCGCGCCCGCACACACACACACACACACACGTGGGAAGGCTTGCAAGAAGTCCAGCTGAACCTGCAGGTGTCAGGGGCGAGGTCGGGAAGTGGAGTGGTCCCATCCCTCCTACATGTACTTTGGAACATGTGTTTGATGCTAAAGTCATTCAGGGCAAAAGGAGGAGAGACCCACTGAATTGGAAGGGTGCCCTTTAGGTGACCTGGCTTCTTTCAGACTGTTCAGATATCCAGCAAATGGAGTGACCAAAGTCCCTTTAAAAACTGGGTAATTGCATAGAAATAGAAAAACTCCCAGGGCACTAAACTGCACTTGTGATAACTGCAAAGAAGGCACCTTTTTCAGCAAACACATTTCCCATCACCCTCAGCCCCAGATGGGAACTTGAATTAAAAGGAAGACCAGCGGGGTGGTTTGTGTTTGCCCCCCACTTCTGCCTGAATGGCTGCCACCTGGTGGATGTGAGTGGCAAGTCACAGGAAGTGGTGGACAGAGGAGGTGGGTGGATGGCGCCAGAAAGCATTCCTGATGTTAGGCACTGGATCAGGTTTCTTCCGTTTTTATTACTGTTAAGTAAAAGCTTTCCACTTAACATGAAAACAGCTTCCTGCATCTGCTAGAATGCTAGTAAAGTGGGTTTACTTGAGCTAACCAACTTCCTCCAGCCAAGGTCTCCCAAGTCAAGACTGAAAATGAAGAGAATATGTTGCTACTTGGCAAATCTATGAGAGATTTTACATGTGGGATATTCTCCTTTGTTCAGTTTCCTTAAGGCGGGCTTCAAAATGGAAGGGGTCTGGCTGGTGAAACTGCTTTGCATCCTTGTGAAAGTGCCACAGGCCACAACAATGGGGAAGCTAATCCTAAAATATACACACAGTTATCCAGGCTGTGCCCTGGATGTGGGTTCTGGCTGGCCTGTGATGTTCTGTCACTCCAAAACACAGATCGTGTGTCAATGTGAGGCTACTCATTTTCTGGGCACACATGGAACTCCTGTGCAGGGGTCAGCTTCAGTGTGTGGAGAACAGTGAGCATCATCCTGGCCTGCTCCCTCAACAACATTTTCATTTCATGTTTGCACAGACATCATGTCTGAGTCAAGAGGCTCCAAACAGTCAGGTTTGGAGCTTAAGAAAAAAATACAAGCAGAGGACATGATAGACATTAGGAATAAGGCCCATTGTGGAAATAAATACAACAAGCTCTAAAAAGAGGCTCTGGGCAGGTACCCTGGCCCTGGGCACTCAGCGTCAATTTGTTGTGGTGACCTCAGCAGGGTATAATGACACAGAGCTTACCGTTTTCCCCAGGGGAACAGATCTCTGCCATTTGGAGATCAGTTGTAATTCTGAGTAATCTCCAGCCCTCACCTGGAGATTGGCAGCAATGGTTCCCCAGGAGGAAATGGCTGGGTTGGAGGGTAGAGTCTATGGCACTGTACCTGTGTGAGGACCCACCCCTCCTCAAACCCCACCAAGCTCCACCCCTCAAATCCCCAGGAATTTCCCAACCCAGAGGTAGCAACCCTATTTCCTTCCCAACCAACCATCAATGTACTTTTATTTTCCCTCTGACTTCAGGTTTCCATTTCCTCCCCTTCCCTGTAGCCTCTACCAAGGAAAAATACAGTCTTTCTCCACAGTGGCAACCAAAGCAGCTCACATCATTCTCCTCTCCCCCTTTGGATTTGTGTAACAACCCTGTGAGGTAGGTTAGGATTGAAAGTCTGTGAGTGGTCTGAAATCACACAATCAGCTTCCACAGGAAGAACCTGGGTCTGGCAGACCTTGCTCTGAAGTGCTAACTGCTACGTCACACAGGCTATCATGAGGGACCCACCTCAGCAGGGTATAATGACACAGAGCTCCAGAGGAACTGACCTAGAATTGGCAATCCTATCTCCTTCCCAGCCAACCATCAACGTTCTGTTATCTGCCCCTCCAACTTCAGCTTTCCATCTCCCCTCCCCACCACATGCAGCCTCGACTTGGGAAAAGTATAGTCTTTCTCCACAGTGGGGACCCAAGCAGGAGGGAAGCGACCTCTGTAGGAAATACAGGCTTCTCAGGAGACATGTGAGGTGGTCTGGTACTCCCATCTCTTTAAGGACTTGCCACAGTTTGTTGTGATTCACACAATTAAAGGCTTTCGCATAGTCAGTGAAGCAGAAGCAGATGTTTTTCTGGTACTCCCTTGCTTTTTCTCATAATCCAGTGAATGTTGGAAATTTGATCTCTCATTCCTCTACCTCTTTGAAACCCAGCTAGTACTTCTGGCAGTTCTCTATCCATGTACTGCTGAAGCCTAGCTTGTAGGATCTTGAGCATGACCTTGCTAGCATGTGAAATGAGTGCAATTGTGTGATAGTCTGAACATTCCTTGGCATTGCCCTTCTTTGGGATTGGAATGTAAACTGACCTTTTCCAATCTTGTGGTCACTGTTGCATTTTCCAAATTTGCTGGCATATAGAGTGCAGCACTTTAACAGCATCATCTTTCAAGACTTTGAATAGCTCAGCTGGGATACCATCACCTCTGCTAGCTCTGATGTTAGTAATGCTTTCTAAGGCCCATTTGACTTTGCACTCCAGGATGTCTGGCTCGAAGTCACTGATCACACCATCATGGTTGTCAAGAACATTGAGGGTCTTCTTGTATAGTTCTTCTGTGTACTCTTTGTCATCTCTTCCTAACCTCTTCTGCTTCTGTTACGTCCCTACCATTTTTGTCCTTTATCGTAGCCATCTTTGCATGGAACGTTCCCTTGATATATCCAAATTTGTCTCTAGTCTTTCCCATTCTATTGTTTTCCTCTATTACTTTGCATTGTTCATTCAGGAAGGCTGGCTGTTCATTAGAAATCTGCACTCAGTTGGTAAATCTTCCCTTTTCACCCTTACCTTTCACTTTCCTTCTTTCCTCAGCTATTTGTAAAACCTCATCAGACAGCCACTTTCCTTTCTTTTTCTTTGGGATGGTGCTGATTGCTGCCTCCTGTACAATGTCCTGAACCTGTCGGGTAGCCTCACCATGAGTTTTTATTCCTTCTCTGAAATGTGCTTCTATGAGCAGTTGTTTCACTTTCCCTGTGTGCCTTATCTCACCACTGGCCTTGAGCACTTCACTCCTTTGGCACGAAGTCGCTAACGTCTCCTGCTCACCCCTGAACTGTTAGACAGTTCCCCACGCTATGTAGTGATTGCTTATTGGCTTCTAGGTGTCAGGGGGTTTAATATGAACCCACTATAATTCCTATAGCCATTTTGTATGCTCTATTCCTAACTCAAACATCCATGATGACTTCATTTCTGATCAGTAAAAGTGAATCTGATTAAGAACCTGCTGTTGATGCTGAGTTATTGGAGTACCTGACAGAACCTCCATCCATAGTTCTTCAGGCACTCTATCAAATATAGTCCCTTAAATCTATTCTTCATCTCCACTGTATATTCATCGGGGATGTGATCTAGGTCAAATCTGAATGGCCTAGTGGTTTTCCCAACTTCCTTCAGTTTAAGCCTGAATTTTGCAATCAGTAGCTCATAATCTGAGCCACAGCCAGCTCCAGGTCTTGTTTTTATTGACTGGATAGAGCTTCTCCATCTTTGACTGAAAATGATATAATTTTGGTATTGTCCATCTGGTGATGTCCATGTGTAGAGTCACCTCTTAGGTTGTTGGAAGAGGGTGATTGCTATGACCAGCATGTTCTCTTGATTCTGTTAGCCTTTGCCCAGCTTCATTTTGTTCTCCAAGGCCAAACTTGTATGTTATTCCAGTTACCTTTTGACTTCCTAATGTAGCATTCCAGTCCCCTGTCAGACTCGGGCATTTTGACCAACTGTACCTGTTGTATTTCAACCCAGTGTAATCACACCTGTTATGTTTCAACCCAGTATAATCGTGCCCTATGTATCCTGTTTACTCCCTGCTCCCAAGCATTTGTTATTCTTATGTCCTTATCGTTTGCCCTTGCCTGCCACTGCATTCCTGGGGGGGGGGAGTGAATGCCTGTAGAATTTAGGGAGACTAGCTTTGGTAACTCTTCCATGACACCTTGAAGACATGTTTTCACACAGGAAGTGTCCTTGAGCAGAGTCTGTGTTTGGCTAGTAATAGACCGTATATCTTTCATGGGCTTTGTAGTATTGCTGATGTGTATGAATGGAATTTTGGGGTTGTAATTATATGCTGCTTTCTCACCTTTGTACCTCAGTCCTGACAAAGACATTCCCATGAACATCTCAAATCTCTAAATAAACCTTTCCTTATAGAAAGTGTGTGTGGAGAGTGATTTGAACGGGAACCTGACATCACCTATGATGATAAAGACATCTTTTTTTTGGTGTTAGTTCTAGGAGGTGTTGTAGGTCTTCATGGAACTGGTCCATTTCAGCCTCCTCTCCATCAGTGGTTGGGGCATAGACTTGGATTACTGTGATGTTGAATGCTTTGCCTTGGATTCAGAATGAAATCATTCTGTCATTTTTGACACTGTATCCCGCTACTGCTTTTTTCACTTTCTCGTTGACTATAAAGGCCACACCATTTTTTCTATGGGATGCTTGGCCACAGTAGTAGATATAATGGTCTTCTGAGTTAAATTCACCCATTCCCATCCACTTTAGTTCACTGATTTCCAAGATGTTGATGTTCAGTCTTGCCATCTCATTTTTTTTTTTTTAAACAAAGTTTTTTATTGGGATACACTCAACATTTCCAATCACGTTACCAATACAATTTTAAAAAAGAAGATCCCCGTCCCAACCCCCCACCCCCTAATAGGCTTCCAACACTGCTAATAACAAACAGAAAAATTATAAGGTAATCAAGCTTAGACTTAAAAGCATCGACAAACCAGGTAACACATTTCAATTACATATAACCTCTACAATTTCAACATGTTATATATAACAGTACATACAGTTCAAAATTCATTTCACTTCTCGCTCAATATCCATACGTATCCAAGTTATATATTTTCCCCTTCATTTTATATTCAGTTTCTAGATACAGTTTCAATCCTTCCCAGTCTTTTAAGTACTGTTCTGCCATTTGTCCATTTAATTTCTTTGTCATTTTGTCCATTTCCGCTAAAAATAACAGTTTTCTCAACCATTCATGTATATCTGGCACCTTCTCCATTTTCCATTGCTGAGCAAAGGCCATTCTCGCCGATGTAATCATGTACCATAACAGTGTCCTTTTTTCTTGTGGGATTTTTTCCATTGTCAAACCGAGGAGAAGAAGTTCTGGCTTTCTCTCAATTGGGATTTTTAATATTTTCTGCATCACACAATGTACATTAGACCAATATGTTTTCGCTTTAGCACATGACCACCACATATGGTAAAAAGAACCCTCTATTTTTTTACATTTCCAGCATTTGTTACTCAAGTTCTTATCCATACTAATATTAGCAATCTTTTTTGGTGTCATGTACCATCTATACATCATTTTATAACAATTCTCTTTTACATTGGTACAAGTAGACATTTTAAAAGATCTTTTCCACAAAAATTCCCATGATTCCATAGAAATTTCTTTGTTCATATTTATAGCCCATTTTATCATTTGCTCTTTTACAGTCTCGTCCAATGTATATACAAACAACAAAATTTTATACATCTTTGAAATCATTTTCCGCTCTCTATTCAACCATAAATTTTCAAATTCATCATATATGGCTCTAAAGCCAAATTCTTTACAATCTTTTTTATAAATAACCCTTATTTGACAATATTGTAACCAACCGTATTCAAATTCTAAATCATTGTTTGGCTTTAAAACATATTTTTTCCCTTCTTTTTGCAATAATTCCTGATATTTCAACCAGTCATGACCTTTATATTCAGAAAACCGATGTATAACAGCAGCTGGTACAATCCACAAAGGCCTCTCGTCCGAGATTGTATCCTTGTACCTAGACCATGCATCAAACAATGTCCTCCTTACATAATGATGCTTAAACATAGAATCAACTTTATTTTTCCCATACCAAAGATAGGCATGCCAGCCAAATCTGCAATCGTGTCCCTCAAGAGCTAACAGCTTTCTATTTTCCAAATGAATCCAATCGGATAACCAAGACATACATACAGCTTCATGATACAAACGCAAATTCAGAACTTGGAAGCCACCTCTGTCTTTAGTGTCATACATTATCTTCATTTTAATTCTTGGCTTCTTTCCTGCCCAGATGAACTTAAAGATTTCTCTTTGCCATTTGACCAAGACTTTCCCATCCTTCACAATTGGTATTGTCTGAAACAAAAACATTAACCTGGGCAATACATTCATTTTAACATCGGCAATTTTTCCAAGAAGAGATAGTTTTAACCTTTCCCATTTTTCTAAATCACTCTTTATCGAACCCCACAATTTTTCATAATTATTTTTGAACAGATCTATGTTTTTCATTGTGATTTCGACTCCCAAATATTTAACTTTTTTAACCACTTCACATTCTGTCACATTTTGTAACATTTGTTGCTTTGAACCAATCATATTTTTACACAATATCTTAGATTTATTTTTGTTGACATAAAACCCTGCAAGATCGCCAAACTCTTTCACTTTTTCAAATACCTTAGACATATTATTAACAGGATCTTCAACAATAAACATGATATCATCCGCAAATGCTCTTAATTTAAATGAAAAACCTCCAATATTCAAACCTTTTATGTTATCATCATCTCTGACCGCTTGTAGCGAAATCTCCAAAATCCAGATAAATAACAATGGTGACAGGGGACAACCTTGTCTAGTACCTTTTCTTACCCGGAACATATCTCTTGGTTCTGCATTCACAATCACCGAAGCTTTTTGTTCTTTATATATCGATTGAATCATTCTTATAAATTCTACGCCCATCAAAGATTTCTCAAACACTTTAAACATAAATTCCCAATTCAAATTATCAAAAGCCTTCTCTGCATCCAAAAATAAAAAAGCAACTTCTTTTTCAGGGTGTTTATCATAATACTCAATTGCGTCCAAGACAACCCTCATATTGTCTTTAATTTGTCTATTTGGTAAAAAACCAGCTTGATCCTCAACAATAGTGTCCTTCAACAACTTTTTAAGGCGCTCTGCCAATATTTTTGCAAATATCTTATAATCGTTGTTCAATAATGAAATGGGTCGGTAGTTTTTAACGTTTGTTAAGTCTTGCATTTCTTTAGGAATTAAGGTGATTGCAGCTTCATTCCAGGAATCTGGAATCTTTCCTGTCCTTCTAATTTCGTTTAAAAGAATCTCCAACACCGGGACCAAATCTTCATGAAATTTTTTATAAAATTTAGCTGAAAAGCCATCCGGGCCTGGAACTTTAGAGATTTTTGCCTCAGCTATTGCTTTACTGATTTCATCTTTAGTTATTGCAGCATTTAAAAATGTTTTCATTTCAGGGTTTGGTTGTATCAAATTAACTTTGGATAGGTAATCCAACATTTTTTGAGGATCCGCTTGCTTCACTTGAAAGAGAGTCGCGTAGTATTTATAAAATTCCCTCTTGATTCCTCCTGGGTCTGAGATCTCTTTATTTCCATCTTTCAAGCAAGTGATTGTTTTATTCTCTCTTCTTTTCTTCAATTGCCATGCTAAATATTTGCCAGGTTTATTTGCACCTTCAAAGGATTTCTGTTGCAATTTTTTCAAGTTCCAAAATACTTCTTTGTTCAACCTTGCCTCATATTGCTCCCTTAAAATCCTCAATTCTCTCAAAATCTTCTTTTTGCCAGGCCTTTTCTTGAGTTCTGTTTCTTTTTTCCGAATATTTTCCATAATTTCTTTGTCTATTTTCATTTGTTGTTTCCTTTCATTGTTATTAATTGCAATCAGATGTCCTCTCATCACAGCCTTGTAGGCTTCCCATACCGTTTGCGTCTGTACACTCTTATTTAAGTTCAATTGAAAGTATGTTTGGGTTTCTGTCCTTATTTTATCCACAATATTTTGCTTGTCCAGCAAATCTTCATTAAGTCGCCATCGAAATTTTTTCCTCTTAACATACGTTGACCATTTTATCGGACTGTGGTCAGAAAGAGTCCTAGGTAATATCTCAATTTTGCGTGTTTGCAAGATTAAATTCTCTGTCATCCACATCATATCTATCCTTGAAAAAGATTCATGTCTTGATGAATAAAAAGAGTACTCTCTATCTCTGGGGTTTTTAACTCTCCAAACATCTGCCAAGTGTTCATGTTTAGTCAATTGAAAAAAGACTTTAGGAAGTTTGCCCATGGCATCAATTCCTTTTTTTGATTTTCTATCAACAACATTATCAACAGTACCATTAAAATCGCCCATTAAGATCATTTGCTCATAGGTCAGCTGTCGTAGCTGTTCCCACAAATCCTGAAAGAAGTTTTCCTTTGCACCATTGGGAGCATAGAGATTAACAATTAATGTCTTTTTATTCTGCAACACAACTTCTACTGCCAAAAATTTCCCTTCATTGTCTTTAAAAATTTCTTTTGGTTCCAACTCCTTTTTAATATATGTAACAACTCCTTTTTTCTTTTGGGAGGAGAGTGAATAAAACTCCTCTCCTAATCTTTTTTGAATCAAAAATTTGGCATCTGATTTTTTAATATGTGTTTCTTGCAAGCAAACAATATCGCATTTCTGTTTTTCCAACCAGAGTCTAACATTTTTCCTTTTTGGGGGTGAATTCAGTCCATTAACATTCCATGAAATTATTTGACTCTCCATGTTGGTTTAATGATTATTTATCAGAGTCTTTAAAATTATCATTGATGAATCTGGTCATTTGCTCAACTGACTTGATGGTGACTCTCTTCTGCTTAAACGAAAAACTGACACCTTTAGGAATTTCCCATCTATATCTTATGCCCTCTGTTTTCAGCTTGTCAATCAGATCTTTGAAAAGTCGTCTATCCTGAAGCATCGCTCTGGGTAGTTCCTTTAGGACCATAATTTTCTTGTTGTCAATTGTGAAGTCTTCCTGAAATTGTTGCTTAAACAAATCCTCCTTCAGCTTCTTAGATATAAACTGGACAATTACATCTCTAGGTAATTTTTTCTTTTGCGCAATCACAGAGTTGACTCTGTATACCACATCAATCTGTGCCGCCACCTTCTCCTCTTCCATTTTCAAAAAGTCTGCAACAGCATCTACCATAACTGAATGGATGTCCTCATTCTTATCTTCAGGGATCCCCCTGAATCTCATGTGGTTAATCATTGCATTGTATTGGACCATCACATTCACTTTATCTGTTTCTATAGTGACCTCAGCTATATTAGATGCTACTCCCTTCACCCTTACATCCATCTCATCTGCTCTTTTAGTCAACGTCTGTATCTCTTTTGTAATTCCAGACATTTCTTTTTTCAGCTCTGTTACTTCTGTTATTACAGTCTTTTCCAGCTTCAGAATCGCGTCCATCACTCGTTTCTCCATAGCTTCCATCATGCCCTGTAGCTTTTTTTCCTCTTTCCCAGCCATTTTCGGGGACGACCAGGTATTTGCCCTCTGTCGTTGCCGCAGGTCGTAAGCCGTTGTTCAAAGTTTTCCCTCCAATCCACTCTAAGTCAAAGTCCTTCTTGTGCCCACCTAAATCGCACTAGTTTCACTTTTTTCTATTGAGTCTTTCATTTAAAATCAAAGAAAATTTTTCTGACCTTCCCAAAATGGTGGGCGCAATTTCTCTATGGTAAATAGTTCTTCCGGGTACTCACTTCCTGTCCGGCAGTCTTGATGGTCCCCCTTATTCCTGATTTCCTCCCTTCTTCCGGCCTCCTTGGTCTTCTCTAGGACGATTACTTGTCTGGTCTGAAGTCACTTCCTGTTTTGCCGATTTCTGCTGCAGCAGCTACAGTACTTTTCCACTGTAATTCTCGTGGAGTTGCTGTTAGTTTCTATTTTAAAGTCAATAATCTAACTGCAGGAATGATCAACAATTCGGCTTTTTGGCCTTTTTAAGCTGTTTAACTGCACTTTTCCCGCTCCAATGTTAGTACGACAGATACAGCACGATCATGCGCTTCATCGGATGTTGTTTATTTTTGGCCAAGACGCGTCTCCGGTGAGCAATTTTAAAAAGTTACCTTCAAAGTCTGTGTCTTGTTATAGCAGTGTTTCCTTGATGTCAGTTTCCGTAGAATGTCTTGGAGGTCTGGGTCATGCGTTCTTATGTTGAGAATCCAACTCGGTGGGGTCTTGTAGAGATTTTCCGAAGTGCCTTCTCTGGGGGAGGGGATCAAGGCTGGTCGCGACGCTCTTTAAAGCCCCGCTATCAGCCGATCTCAACTCCTCTCTCGGGCCAGGCTCGCTGCCAGTCACCCCCTGCCTGGGGGATCTGCGGTGGGCTATATGAAGCCCACCCTGTCGTCAAGACCCTCCGTATGCTCTGGGAGCTCTGAGAGCAAGCCAGAACACGTTAGGACGCCATGAATCCCAGACCGGAAGCCCCTTGCCATCTCATTTTTGACCACATCCAACTTACCTTGATTCATAGATCTTACATTCCAGGTTCCTATGCAGTACTGTTCTTTGCAGCATCAGACTTTCCTTTTACCATCAGACACATCCACAGCTGAGCGTCCTTTTGGCTTTGGCCCAACCGCTTCATTCTTTCTGGGGTTACTTGTACTTGCCTTCTGCTCTTCCCCAGCTTGAGGAGAAGGTGGGAGAACTCGAGGCACAAATCTGTACACTGAGGAACATCAGGGAGGTAGAAAGCGTTTTAGACGTGATGGAAGAAAGGCTCCCGAGAGAACGGCAAGAGCTAGCAAGTTCTAAGCAAGAGGAAGGAAGTAACAAGAAACAGGTGGGTGAGTGGAAGAATATGACCTTGAGGAGTAAGATAATCAGGAAACACTCACAGCCAGTGGAGCTGCAAAATCGATACCAGCCACTTCTGATGATGGAAGATCAGAATAGCACACTCCGAGATCAAAAGGATGTGACTGACACACAAGCACATAGGCAGAGAAGGAACCAAGCTATCCCATGGAGGAAGAGACAAGTAGTGGTGGTTGGTGACTACCTACTGAGAGGAACAGAAGAAGGTGTATGCAGACCGGACAAGGAATCTCGAGAGGTTTGTTGTCTTCCTGGAGCATGTATCCAAGATGTGACTGAGAGAATTCCAAGACTGGTTAAGACCTCTGATCGCTACCCGCTCCTGCTGATCCATGTGGGAACAAATGATACAGCCTGAAGAAACCTTGAATGGATCTCCAAAGACTACGAGGCTCTGGGCAAGAAGGTGAAAGATCTGGGGGCACAGGTGCTGTTGAGGGCCATGGAGCTGGAAGGGAAAACAGGATACTGGAGGTGAATGGCTGGTTACGTAGATGGTGCCATCGAGATTTGGCTTCCTGGACCATGGTATCTACCACCAACATGAAGGACTGTTGGCAAAGGATGGGGTGCACCTTATGAAGAATGGGAGGACTGAAGCCATCGGGGGTGGAAAGAAAAAGCTTGATGTGTGACATAACTAACATTAAGTTCAAGAAGGGGAGTGACCAGAGAATAAATGAATGGGAGATAGGTGAGTTCAGTAATTTTCAGGTAAATTTGAAGGGACCTACAGTAGGAAAGGATGTCTGTAATATGAGATGTCTTTATACTAATGCACGAAGTATGGGTAATAAACAGGAGTAACTTGAACTTCAAATACTGGAAAATAAGTATGATCTGATAGGTATCACTGAGACTTGGTAGGATGAGTCTCATATATGGAGCACAGTGATTGAAGGATATACCTTGTTCAAATGGAACAGAATAAACAAAAAAGGAGGCGGTGTGGCACTATATGTCAAGAATGAATACGCTTGCACTGAAATTCAGGATTTTGAGAGTTGCCCTGTTGAAAGTGTGTGGGTAAGGATAGAGCGGGGGGGGGGGAGAAGGGGATATTGTTGTGGTGGTATACTACAGACCTCCAAATCAACCGGAGGAACAGGATAATGCATTGCCAAACTTTCACAGAGACAGGATGTTGTGGTTATGGGAGATTTCAACTATCCAGATATTTGCTGGAAATCTAACTCTGCTAGACATGGGGCATCCCACAGATTCTTGAATAGTCTTGTGGACAACTTCATCTCTCAGAAGGTGGAGGTGGGAATCAGAGGATCTGCTATCCTAGATTTAATTCTGACTAACAAGGAAGAACTGATTGATGAAGTTAATCTTGTGGGATCCTTGAGGAATAGTGACCATGTCAGCTTGGAATTTGACATAGAGAAGGATGTGAAACCAGGACATAGTAGGACTCATATCCTAGACTTCAGGAAAGCTGATTTCAAAAAACTCAGAGAAATAATAGGTAGGATCCCATGGCTGGAAATGCTGAGGAGGAAATCTGCACAGGAAGGATGGGTGATGCTGAAAAATGAAGTGCTTAAGGCTCACAAACTGTTCCAGTAAGAAAGAAAGGTAGGAGATGGGTAATGAAGCCGAGGTGGCTGAACAAGGAATTCTCTGAAGAGCTGAAACTAAAAAGGGAAATGTACAGAAAATGGAAGGTGGGTCAGATTACTGAGGGTGAGTATAAGAAGCAGGCTCGAATCTTTAGGGATGGTGTCAGAAAGGCTAAAGTGCAGATGGAGCTGAGGCTTGCGAGGGATGCTAAAAATAATTTCTATGCCTATGTTTGGAGCAAAAAGAACTGGGATGGAGTAAGCTCATTGCTAGGGGAAGACAGTCAAGCCTTAACAAGGGATGAAGACAAAGCGAAATTACTCAACTCTCACTTTGCATTGGTCTTTAACTGTAAGGCGAGCTGTATACAAACTGAAGAATGCAGGGCATGTGAAGGAAGGGAGAACTGCCAGTGCAGAATAAGTAAGGAAATGGTAAGGGAGCATCTAGCTGCCTTAAATACTTTCAAATCTCCAGGGCCGGATGGCTTGCTTCCCAGGGTGCTAAAAGAAATTGTAGATGTTATTTCAGAGCCTCGGGCTCTAATCTTTGAGATGTCCTGGAGTACTGATGTTGTGCCGGAAGACTGGAGAAGAGTGAATGTTGTCCCGATCTTCAAGAAAGGAAAAAAGATGGACCGAGGAAGTTACAGACCTATCAGTTTGACATTAATACCTGGGAAAATTCTAGAGCAGATTATTAAATGCTCTGTCTGTGAGCACCTTGAATGGAATGAGTTAATTGGTTGTAGCCAGCATGGGTTTATCAAGAATAAGTCATGTCAGACCAACCTTATGTCCTTTTTTGACAGAGTTACTAAAATGGTTGACTCTGGCAATGCTGTGGATATAGTGTATCTAGATTTCAGTAAGGCATTTGACAAAGTTTCTCATGATATCCTTGAGGATAAGCTGGTTAAGTGTGGGCTGGATGGTCCAACCATTGGATGGATTCATGGTTGCTTGAAAAATCGTACCCAACGAGTGCTCGTAAATGGCTCTGCGTCTACGTGGAGGGAAGTCTTGAGTGGAGTGCTTCAGGGCTCGGTTCTGGGCCCGGTGTTGTTCAATGTTTTTATAAATGACCTGGAGGAAGACATAGAGGGGATGCTTATCAGATTTGCATATGACATGAAGCTGGGTAGGATTGCTAATTCTGAAGAAGACAGAGTCAGGATTCAGAAGGATCTTGATAGGCTGGAACAGTGGACTGAGACAAATAAAATGAATTGCAATAGAGATAAGTGCAAAGTCCTACACTTAGGTACAAAAGATCAAAGGCACAGATATAGAATGGGAGGGACTTGGCTTGACAGCAGCACATGTGAAAGGGATCGATCACAAGCTAAACATGAGCCTGCAGTGTGATGTGGCTGTGAAGAAAGCTAATGCAATCTTAGGATGCATTAGCAGAAGCATTGTGTCCAGATCACAGGAGGTGGTAGTTCTGCTGTATTCTGCTATGGTCAGGCCCCACCTGGAGTACTGTGTCCAGTTTTGGGCACCACATTTTTGGAAGGATGTTAACAAACTCAAGCGGGTCCAGAGGAGGGCGACCAGGATGGTGAGAGGGTTGGAGTCCAAGTGTTATGAGGAAAGGCTGAGGGAGTTGGGTATGTTTAGCCTGGGAAAGAGAAGGTTTAGAGGGGACATGATTGCAGTCTTCAAATATTTGAAGGGCTGTCATGTAGAAGATTGAGCAGATCTATTCTGTCTTTCTCTGGATTACAAGACTAGATCTAATGGGTGGAAATTACAAGGGAGTCGTTACCGACTAGATATCAGGAGAAACTTCCTAACTGTAAGAGTGGTCGAGCAGTGGAACAGCCTGCCTCGGGAGGTGGTGGATGCTCCTTTGCTGGACTTTTTCAAGCGGAGGCTGGATGACTATCTTTTGGGTATGTTGTAGGTATGTAGGTATGTAGAGCTATCTTTTGGCTATGCTCCTGCAGAGTGCAGGGGGTTGGACTAGATGACCTGCAAGGTCCCTTCCAACTCTAACATTCTATGATTCTATGATATTGGACACCTTCTGACCCTCGGAGCTCATCTTCCGATGTCATATCTTTTAGCCTTTTGTTACTGTCCATGGGGTTTTCTTGGCAAAGATACTGGAGTGGGTTGCCGTTTCCTTCTCCAGTGGATCATGTTTTATCTGAGTTCTCCACCGTGGCCTGTCCATCCTAGGTGGCCCTCCAAAGCAGAATGTCAAATCTTGCTTCACTTCACATAGTTTTCCATAGATGCTGGGGGGAGGGGAATTCCTTAGCTGGGGAGAGTGAGTGCGGAGTGTGTGAATGCTCTATCTTAGACAGTGGAACTTTTCCCAGAAGATGCACCTCTCCATGGTTCACATGGAGGTGTCCTTGAAGCTTTCAGTGCCAGCTTGGGTATTAGATAATGGGATCATACATTCCCATGGGAAAGGGGGTAGAGATGCGGGAGCCTGGCTGTATGATATGATGTATATGTGGGCCTCAGAAGGGGTTACAGTTTGAACTTTCTATATCTATGCATGTACCCCCCAAAATGCTTCAGAACTGACACAGTACTGTTCATGCCTGGAACCTGTTTAACTCAATAAAGTTTTTCACTGCCAAAGACAGTGTGCTTAAGAATTACTTGACCAGGGAGTCTGACAGTTAAAACTAAACCTATTCAAATGGGGAAAACCCTGCTCACAAAAACAGCAGGGAACAGGCAAAAAAAGGCCTCTAGCTAGTCTGGCAAGCCCCCCCCCCCCCAAAAAAAAAAAAAAATTCCTGGGATGGCAACATTAGGTGTGGTGTGAATGTGATATATGCATGGGGGAAGGAAGGGGCTTTTATTCGAATTATTTATATTAAACTTGTACTTCCCAAAGTCTTCCGTTCTAACACAGTGACTTTCTGGATCTTGCATACATCTCAATAAACTTATCACTGTCAAGAAAGAGTTGTTGAGTGTGACTGGACTGGGGGTCTGACAAATATCTCTAAAGAGCAATACTACTTTTTGGGATGGGTGCCCACAGCCCATGGCTGGTGAACACTTATTTATTCAAAAGTACTCACCCTTGTTGGCAACTGAACACCCATAACAGCTTTTGAGCTGAAACACTTGCATCCCTACTTATGCAGATGACATATTATTGTTCTGAATCTTTCCAAGTACTGCAGCAGCCATTTTGAAAACTCTCTGTTCTAACAGCTTCAGTCTAGCCTATATCTTTCCACTGTTTTTCAAGTAGCAATTGTGTTTTCAACATGTTCCGCACATTTCCTGAGTCCATGAGTCTGTCATTTCCACAAGTCCTGATAGGATCCATGGGGATTTTGGGAGACTGCAAGGAGATCAAATCATTCAGTCCTAAAAGAAATCAACCTTTACTGTTCCCTGGAAGGCCAGATACTGAAGCTGAAGCTCAAATACTTTGGCCACCAAATGAGAAGGGAGCACTCACTGGAGAAGACCCTGATGCGGGGAAAGATTGAAGGTCAAAGAAGAAGGAGACAGCAGAGAATGAGATGGTTAGACGGTGTTATCAATGCAACGGACATGAAATTGAGCAAACTCCAGAGGATGATGGAGGACAGGAGGGCCTGGCATGATGTGATTCATGGGGTCACAAAGAGTCGGAATCAACTGTGTGACTGAATAACAAGAAGAAGATAGGACCTAGATGGGAACATTGGCTTGAAAAGTTGAAAAGTTTAGTTCTTGTGATGGAAGAAGAGGACCCAAACACCAAAAGGGCAATGTTGTTACATTTCGCAAGTAGTGAAGTCAGTCAGTCAGTCATACTTTTTATTGGCATACTAAGCCGTGAAGTACACCAGGTTTTCAAAACATTACCTGATACAGGAGACAGCAATGATTATGAAAAAAACAAAATTAGCACTTATACTTTAAATGGCAAAAAATTGTTTAGATATTCCTTAAATGGCAAAAATATATAGACTTTGAAGGATATAGTTTTTGACAAGCACACCAAAAAGAAGGTGAAAAAACACCAGGTTATACCAACTTGCACATTCATGTGAATTTGCAAACACTGACCGTGAGATAAAAGCACAAATAATACAAGGAGGTTTCTCAGCCAAACTCTGACCATTTCCACCTCCGCATCTGCACTCTGAAACATTTGAACTATGCAAAGGTGTCCACAAAAGATTATTCCTGCCCAGGCGCCAACCCAAAGCTTCCACCCCTTTGCCCTGCGGTTTCTTTCTTTTTCTTTCTTTTTTTTAAATTGTATTTTAAAAAGAAGTAAGCCAAAGAATATAATTCCAGTAGGTGACAGGAAGAGATAAAAGGGTAGACTTTAAAACATCAGCATAACATCTTACTCATCAAATAACACAACCTCTTTTCTCATGTTAGCTTAAGCATCTAGGCTTATACTTAGCAGCATGTATTAGGCACCATATTACTAAAAAACACCTTTGACCTTCACATTACTAAGAATTAAGCTTAGCCATATGTCAGGAGTTTAAATTTAACTACATTGGCACTTCCTAAGTCCATTTTACTATAGTCTAAGACAGGAAAACAAATATCCAGAGTGCCGGCCAACTCATTGGTCTTTGCTGGTGATCATATGAATATTCTCTAATAAGAAAAAATCCCACACCTTGTGTTGCCACATTTGGACCGTAGGGGGGGTTGGAGATTTCCAGGTTTGTGCGATATTTTGGCTGCTACTATCAGTTTCTTTTTCATTGCAGGTGGACTGTCGTTTGGCCAAAGGTGGAGCAGGAACAGAGCTGGATCTAGAGGTAAAAAATGACCAGTGATTGTTTGAATTTGTTCTGAAATTTGAGACTGAAACTGAAAAATAGCTGGTCACTGCCACCAGGTGTGAAAAAAACTTGGCTTTGTTACTGCATTGCTTTCAGCAAAGTGGCGAAAATTGAGGGTGAATTGTTGAAAGTTTTGCAGGAGTTAAATACCATCTGTGGAGCACTTTAAAAGCAGATTCTTGAATCGCCTGGCAGGGTGATATTTTAACATGCGTGTGCCATATGGACTCCCATTGGGTGGGAAGTAGAGGGCTCTGGATGTCTCTCTGCCAGGCAGTTTCTGAATCCTGAGTTTTCGTGAAGTTTCCTTTTCTTCACACCTCAACTCACAGTTTTCAGGTGTGCAATTCAAGCATTTGGAACAGCTTTCCCACCTTACCGCCATCTTCTTGCTGTCCTCAGCACTCTGAGCTGTGCATGTGAATTATCCCCAACCCCAACCCCTTCCCCCTCCCCCCACACCACCCACAGTTCCACAATTGTTTTTAATGAAAATTGATCACATTTCAATGCAATGTCAAGCAGTGCAATAAGGCAATGGATCTGTTTAGAAGAAATGTTCTTTGCATGCCGATTTGCTGTTTGTGTAGAGGGGACTTCACCTGGGGCTTGAGAGTTCTTGGCAAACAACCTTTGTCTGTGACAAATGAGAAAGTTTTCCTTTGAATTACACATGGTTGTTGTTGTTTTTTGCATTATTGTAAAGCTTCATTACCATGTGGTCACAAAACTGGCAGCACAGAATCATGTTGTTTTTCCACCTTAGAGTCCCCGTTCATCCCCCCCATCTCCTCCCCCTTGTCTCTCCTTGCTATTTCGTGTGACGTCTGAGTCCATTTTTTTTTTAGTTTAATGAGGTTATAGACCAGAGGTACCTGGTGGTGTGCTATGTGTTTTCAAGTGCCAAATCTGCTGTTGCTTGGTGCCCTGAGAAACAAGTCTTTATAAATTTTTGCCTTTTCAGGGGGCACTTTACTGAGTACAAAGAAAAAGAGGGTGGGAGAAATGGCAGCCCCCCCATGTTTCCCATGCGTTGTTGTGTGTGTGTGTGTGTGTGTGTGTGTGTGTGTGTGCCTCCATCAATGCCAGAGCTGAGGATTCGAGGGTCGCAGAAGATTTCCAATCAGTGGGGGGTGATGATGATCATGATGGCAGGAGCTGTGGCAGGAGCCGTGGCCCTGTCAGACAGTGACTGTGGGATGCTCGCAGCAGGCCAAATGCTGGGAAACAGCAAAGAAGAAACCCTGTTGCAGAAGCAGTGCCAGAAACTGGCAACATAAGATGGAGATTCAAAGTGCCGGTGTCAGGGAGCGGACATATCAGTGGGTGGAGGGGAGAGACCCCTGCCTGGTATTTTACCTTTCGATTCTTGCTTGCCTGGCAATACTCTGCTATCTGTATGTTTAATGTGTCTGACCTTGAGTGCCTAGCTGCATTCCCTGAGAACTATCCCACTGCTGGGGCCCATTACTTCTGGTGGGCTCCTCCTGATGTCTTGATTGGCTATGCGCCATCAGAGTACCCTTTTGAACCTAGTATATCTCACATCCCCTCATCTTTTCCATTAGTCTTAACACAGATCCTGAAATATAGATGCTCTGCCAATACTGTACCAATAAACTTCACTTCCGGAGAAGAGAGTTGTTGGATCTGATTGTTGCAGGAGCCTGACAGCCAGTACTCAGGGGCAAACTGTACTGAGGAAATGGTCTCTGGAGGCAAATTTTATAAGAACCTCAGATGATTCTCAGCAAAATACTGGACACTGCTTGTGGAAATGAAATGTCTGAAAGCCATGCTCAGATAACAGAAGAAGGCAAACACTCAGCACAAACAGAAACTGCACATGCACTACAGAAACAGTCCAATAGGAACCAGCCAATACATATCCAAGTTAAGAGTAAATTTCCCTGTGCACAACAATTGGCCTTGAAGACAACACAGATAATCTACCACAATTGTGGAGGATCCTATCCACACAGGGGCACCTGCCCCGCCAAAGGTGCTGTTTGTCACCTCTGCAGAATATGAATTCACTGTCCAAGGTTCTGCTGATCTTCAAAGTTGCCTCAAACATGCACCACCATGGCCCAAACCAAGCACGTGCTGTTCAGGCTGACCCTCCAGAAAAAGTCAACTCATGTGTGTAGTGGTTTGGTGTAGTGGTTAGGAGCATGGACTCTAATCTGGGAGAACTGGGTTTGATTCCTCACTCCTCCACATGCAGCTGCTGGTGTGACCTTGGGTCAGTTACAATTTCTTTTGGAGCTGTTCTCTCAAGAACAGTTCTTGAAAGAGCTCTCTGAGTCCCACCTCCCTCACAGGGTGTCTGTTGCAGGGAGGGGAAGGGAAAGGCATTTGTAAGCCGCTCTGAGACACCTTTGGGTAGTGAGTGGTGGGGTATTAATTCAATCTCTTCTCTTCTTCTTCTTCCTCCTCCTCCTTCTCCTCTATACAGTGTTCTCCCCACAGGCCACTGTTTCCAAACAAACTGGTCTGCCATGTTGTCATATCTTAATACAAGGGTACATAATTCAAATTCTCACGGATACTGGTGCATCAGTCAATGTAATGTCTCAGAGTGCCTATGATGAAATCCCTCAGAAGCCACCTCTGCAAGCCGTAACCATACAGATATGTGCCAATGAAACTTCACAGCCATAATCAACCTCTACCATGTTCCAAGCTCACTTTGTCTTTAAGGATTCATCTGTTATATGCCCAATATATGTAGCAGCCAGTGGCACTGATTCACTGATTAGTTATGATACAATTCCTGCCTTAGGATTAATCCAAATGATCAGGGCTGGACACCCTGATGGACTGCCTCAAAGCCTCCAAGCTCATGCAGCCCAGTTTCAAGGAACTGGCAAGCATCATCTGTATATATAAAAGAAAGTCCCCTCACCATAAAATCAATGCCCAGGTTAAACTGCTGGACCTAGAGATACCAAATTCGGGGAGAGCACTCCTACCACGGTGTAGGTGCTTGCTAAGAAGGGATTTTTAGAAATTAGACCCCTTAAGTGGGTCAAAAGGGGTAAAATGTGCTCCCTCCATTGATTCCTATATGGCTGCCAGGCAGCTGCCTCCCTGCACCCCCCACTCTCTGATTGGTCAGCTGCAGAGCTCAGTGTTCTGAGGTTAAAAAAAAAAACAGTTACAGGGGACTGCAGAGAGCTAATGACAGTTGAGGAAATCAGGAGTGGCTAACAACCACCTATGAGGTGAAGCAAAGGTGCTGGCCCAGCTTCTCTGATGGCTTCCAACACACTACCCCCACCTCCTACACCTAACAGGTGGTTGTCTGTCAGGTGCAGCCCCACCTCCACAGTGGCTTCTAGTACACCTCCCCCTCCCCCCCTACACTGGACAGGCAGCTGCCTGTCAAGTGTGGGAGAGGAGGTGGGAAGGCTTCCAACACACTCCCCCCACCTCCACCTGTCAGGTGCAGCAGAGGTGCTTAAAGCCACCCCAACCATAATGCCTTAGTGATCCTGCCAGCCCCACTTCCACCATGGCTTCTAATATTCCTCCCCCCTCCCCCTCCTACACTGGACAGGCAGATGCCTGTCAGGTGTAGGAGAGGAGGTGGGATGCTTACAGCCATTGGGGAGGTTTGCTCAGCAGGATTGCCTTAGCCCTCCTGCTGGCCCAGCCTCCCCGATGCCTTTAAGTACAATCCCCCCCAGCACCAGACAGGGTGGTGTCTGTCAGGTGTAAGAGCAGACTAGGGTACTTTAATCTAACAGGGATGCCACCCCCGCAGGATCACCTTAGCGATGCTGCTGGCTTCCAACACACTCCCCCACCTCCTAAACCTAACATGTGGTTGTCTGTCAGGTGCAGCAGTGGTTGCAGGGTGCTTAAAGCCATGAGGGAGCCTGCCCTAGCAGTAACACCTTAGTGATCCTGCAAGCCTTGCCTCCACAGTGGCTTCTAATACTCCTCCCCCCTCCCTGTCCTACACTGGACAGGCAGCTGCCTGTCAGGTGTAGGAGAGGAGGTGGAATGCTTACGGCCGCCAGGGAGGTTTGTTAAGCAGGATTGCCTTAGCATTGCTGCTGGCTCAGCCTCCCCGATGCCTTTAAATACAATGTCCCCCTAACACCAGACAGGCCAGTGTCTGTCAGGTGCAGGAGCAGGGCCAGGGTATGAATATTTATGGGGAGATAGTCAAGGACATTTCTAGGAGCCATTTCGATGTGTGCCTCCCTCATGAACCTGAAGAAATGCCCACCACATCACCACTCCCTCACACCAACTCCCCCTCACACCTCTCATCTCTTACTGCCCCCAAGAAAGCTCCTGGCAAACCTCGAGCCAGATACACCAATGCTAGAAGGATGCAATTTAGGAATGCGGCAAAGACATTTGCCCATAGTACTCCTGCAGTGCACTGAGCTGCACAGGCCAAGTACCAGCAAGATCACCCTGAGGTGCTCAGAACAACACAGTCTCCATATGAGCAAAACAATCCAGGAACACAAGGAGAGAGGCCATCACTTTCGCGGAAGGTGGCAGGAGTTGACTGCTTCTTAAATGGCCTGCTCCAGAGTGAGCTCACCAAGCAGCCTGGTGTTCCCAGCACCTGAGGGCAGAACCACCAATGTGGTCTAGAGAGTGGCCCTTCGGTAGAGAGGGGGAAAAGTACATATGTCTCACTTCATTTCTTCTACTACAGTCTTCTCCATTAGAATTCCTACAACGAATGTCACATTTCAAATTTCACATCATCAGTATTATAACTTGACTTACGGAACTTAAATACTGTAGCGAAGCACGGGTATCAGGCTAGTGAAAAATAAGTAAAACTTCATATTGATGATACTGTTTGGCCACTTGCGTTCCCTTTCACATCAGAAAACTCGTTGAAGAAGAACTATTGCAGCAGGACCAACTTTACGCTATTGAACATGTAGAACCCCTGGGTATCTCCAATAGCAGTGGCCCAAAAACCTAAACAACCAGGGGAAATATGCATTTGTATGGATATGCACCTAACTCATCAGGCTATCAATTAAGAGAGAAACATTATTCCCACTGTGGATGAAATTATTGCAGATCTGAATGGTGCACAGTTCTTCTCAAAGCCTGACCTCAATGCTGGTTACTATCAGCTGGAGCTTCATCCTGAGTCCAGCTATGTCACAGCATTTTCAACACATGTGGGACTTCACTGCTACAAGCACCTCAGCTCTGGTATCAGTTCAGCTGCAGAGATATTTTAGAATGGCTGGACTTCCAGAGGTTCTGAATGTAAATGATGATATTTTGGTGTTTGGTATCACAGCGAACAGCATGATGTGCACCTTGCTGCTCTTTTACTATGACTGCATGAGAAAAACCTGAGAACATGAGAACAAATGTGAGTTTAAAATACCCTCCTTGGAATTCTTTGGATACATCTTTTCTAAAGATGGTATTTCTGCTGACCCGGGGGGGCGGGGGAGTGATGGCCATACATAATTCTGCCGTGCCTACAAATCCTACAGAAGTTCACATGTTGGTCACAGGTTCTGGGACCAACATACTGCAGGACCACCTCTCCTGGCATGCCCCTCAGAGAGCATTATGCTCTATGGATCAACATCTCCAGGTGATCCCTGGCCCAAAAGAGATCTGCCTAGCATCAACCAGAGCCAGAACCTTTTTGGCTCTGGTGCCAGCCTGGTGGAACACTCTCCCAAGAGAGAGATGGGCCCTGCGGGACTTAATGCAGTTTCACAGGGCCTGTAAGACGGAGATGTTTGAGGTGGTGGTCGTCCATCAGAATCGGCCTCCCCTGCCCGGCTCTGCTCTACTGGCGTGCCTTCCCTGTCCACCCTCCTGCCTCAGTATTTTACTATCTATGGTCACTCATATGTAGGACCTTCTTAGATTAGTTGCTAATTGTGCTACAAACAATAATCTAATGATTAATGTTAACGTTATGTGGGTCAAGTATTAAACAGTGCTAAACTATGTCTAAATTACTGTTTTATACATACTGTTGTAACCTGCCCTGAGCTTGCTGCTGTGTGGGGGAGGGCGGGCTAGAAATCAATCAATCAATCAAACAAACAAACAAACAAACAAACAAACAAACAAACAAACGAATTAAAGTGATAGATCTATACCTATATTGGCAACAATTTCTCAGCCCCTCCAGCTTCTAACAAAGAAAGCCCAGCCATGGGAATGGTAAGAGAACCATCGAATTGACTTAAAGAATGCCTTTGCAAATGGTGCAGACATGTTGGACTTTGATTCACACAAAGAAACTGGTGGATGCCAGCCTCATTGGCCTGGGAGTTGTTCTCACACAGACTGTTCTGCATGGTCATATTTTACACCATTGCCCGTGTCAGCAAAGCTCTCTCATCCACTGAATTTTGCATCATTCACTGGTAAAATCACAATTCCAACATGATTTGCTTTCACAAAGTTCCCATTGGCCAAATATACTCTGGCAGGCCTTTTTAATTCTTGTATTTATGTAAACAATTCCTCAGAGCTATATAGTAACAGTGTAGCTCCAGAGTCAAAAAGTATCTTTCCATTCTGCTCTTTATCAAAAATAGAATAGCTTCTATGTTTAAAATTGTGATCAGATTTCCCTCTGAAATCATTGGGTTTGTCTGCCTTAGGTGAAGGGCACACTGCTAAAAAGTGGCCCCTTCCCCCACAATTGCAACAGGTAATCTGAGATTTTTTGTTTGAAGTAGAGGGAGGTGGCTTGGCAGGTCACACAACACGGGGCTTCATCAGATGGAAACTGTTTATTGGTGTACCAGAACTAATGACACGTGTACTGTTTGTGTCAGGAATGCCCGGGAACAGAAGGACCCCCTGAATTATACTAGAATCAAACACCCCCCCTACCGAGCTGAAGCCAATGATTATAGTTCACACGCACGGGCAAAAGCTAGCAAACAAGCTAAACACTGTTGGTTCCCAGCTTAGGAGTTCGGCAACTGGAGCTTCTACAAGGTCAAGCAGCGATAACATACAGACAGTGAAAACAGTAACGCTCAGAGACTGGTGGACTAAGAGTACCCCTCTACATTCAATAACTATGACAGGTCTACCTGACATCCTGCCCTCCCGAGCGCCTCCCCCCAGGTTTGTCGGGGTAGAGGCGATGGAAACAACAAAGAAGATGGGGGGCCCTGATGTGGCCCACCCCTACCCACTCTCTGTGTTGTGGCCCAAAGTCCACCTACTCAACTAAGTAAAATAACTTGTTTCGTTTAAGCTTAGAGTCCAAAATGTCAGCAACTTCATAATGCAGTTCGCCTTGCACCATTGGGGGGTGGCTGTGCTTGCTGAGGCCAACCAGTATTAGGTCCAGGGTCTCAGCGAAGTAATCTGAAATGGAAAACAGGATGCAAATGGCGTAAAGTCTTTGGTAAATCCAGTTCAACAGTTACATCATTTATTTTGTGTTTCACTGGGAAAGGTCCCACAAATTTCCGACCAAGCTTTTGACTAGGCTGGAGCCCTTTGATATTTTTGGTAGACACATAAACCGAGTCCCCAGGCTGGATGTCCCAGCCCTTGGAGCGTTTCTTGTCAGCCTGGAGTTTGTAGGCTTCTTTAGCCCCATCTAATGTCTTGCACAGAATTGGCCAGGCGGCCTGTAACCGTTTACACCAGTCTCCCACATCCCCCTCCAGTAGGGCTGCATTGGACAGGAAAGGGAGAGGGGGTGCCTCATAACTATAAGCCACCATAAATGGGGAGACTCCTGTGGAAGAATGGCATGCATTATTGTAACAAAACTCTGCAAGGGGGAGTGGAACAGGAGCAGTGCCAGATGACCAGCTATGGATGGGTGAGTCCTCTGGAGCAGGGGGGCAGGTCCAACTGTTACAGTAATGCTGGTCCCTGCTCCCACTGTGGCCCTCATGCCTCAGGGAGTAGGGTGGTGGGGGTTTCAGGGGGTGGGAGCGGGGGCAGCCCACCCCATGACCCATGGGCCCACAGCCAGCAGTGTCAGGTATCAACACAGTGGGGCAGGTATGGCAGGGCCAAGGATCCTTGCCAGTACCAGCCAGTATGGGGCTGCACCTGCACTGCACCAAGTACCTTGGTGGGCCAGGTCACCACACGACCCGGCAGTGAATCTCCCCTATGCCTATATTCACCTGCTACTGGCCACAAAGATGACGATTTGGAAGAGGGAGTGTGTGGAGATATTCATGCTCCTTTTTAAGGATGTTGAAGTGAAGGGGAGCATGAGGGTTGACCCCAGGGAGCTAGAGGAAATTAAACGCATGCAGATCAATAAGAACTCTGACAACTGGCCTACACCATTTATGTAAGGGTGGTGGGAGGCCTGTGTTCGTGAAGTACCAGGACCTCATAGACTGGATGTATAAGGAATACTCCGGGGCCCCTTTGCTATGCTATGATGAGATGTTCCAATTGCAAGTAGCATTGGACCCCTCTCTGCCTTGGGACCAGGAGCACCGGCAGCTCAGGTCTCTCTTTTTTTTTATGAAATAACTCTCCTAAAAAGGAGAGAATTTTATTTTTTTTTATAAGAAAAAGGTAAGGTAGACAGATGGGAAAAGAAAAAAGAGCGGAGTGAGTTTTTTTCTGTTAGTAAAGGTTAGTTTTATTTCTTCCAGTTGTCGGCATCCATCACGGTTGAAAGATCTTCTTTTCAGCTTTACAAAGTCCAAATCAATTCTATTAGTAAAGTTAGTAAAGTCCACTGGGGTTAAATCAAATCTTTTCAGATGTTACACGAACAAATTCTTTTTTAAGTCTCTCCAATTATCATTAAGTCCTTTGAACTTTAATGCCTCCCGTTCCGTCACTTCCTTCCCCCGGGCCGCCGTCTTCTTCAAAAATCCAAATTTTGAGTACTGCTTCCTCCTCTGTGCTGGCATGTCTCTTCAGAAATTTTTTAATCCATCTTCTTTCGCTTCTTTTTTCTTGTTGTTTCTGGCAGTCATTTCTCGTTGGCTCCATTAACACTCAGGTTGAAATTAGATCTCCATTACTTGCTAAGCTCAACACCCCTTTCTACTGGCAGAGTATATCCTTTTTTTGAAGGCGGAGTAGGCTTTGAGAGCCTTGTCCGCCTCTTCTTTTTATTTATTCGCTCCACTGCCAGATAGAGGTGTCAAGACTTTCGTCAAAATAAATCTGAGATCTTCTTTCCCTTCTTCATCCATAGCTTGGAACTTTAACATCGATACTTTTTCTGCCATCAACCTTGTTAATTCCAAATATTTGTTTTTATAGTCTGATGAGAACAATTTCCATTTTAAAAGCGTTTCATTGATATTTTAGATTAACTCCAGCAGGTGGCGCAGTATCTCAGTCTCTTGTTGATTGACAGCTAGTTCTGGGGGGGTTGACTGGAGCGGAAGTCCCTCCTCTCTTCTCTTCCGTTCTAAGCAGGATTTTCCCCAGCATCGACATTTTGTTTTTTATTTACTTTTTCAAAGTTCGTGCCACATCCCCCAGAAAGCAACTAAAGCCGCAATCTTCTGTAAAACCCCAACGGTACTTTCACCAACATTTTTTCTTGTTACCCCCCCTTCGCGTTTCCTTTAAAAATTCGCTTCTTCGAAGAGGGTGGAAGCTCCTCCCTCCTCCCATACGCTTATCCGCTTACGGGGGGTTTTTAATTTTCGCTTCAGAATAGATCTTCAACTCACGATTAGATGCCATATCTTCTTTTCATGGTAATTCATCCGCTTTTCCTCACTCCTGGAAGTCGGCAGGGCTGCTAAGTCCCATTCGGGACGCACTACGCGGCGGGGCCGATTGGGGCGGGGAGAAAGCCTCATTTTCCCGGCAGTTTGCCGGCAAAGAGGCTACTCCCCTATGCGCCCCCGGTTCGGAGCCTTTGACTAAGGCTCACTAGGGTCTTTCGCAAACGCGAAGACCCCCCCATTCCGCGTGTGGGCTGACCGCCTCCGGGAGCGTCCCGAGAAGCGGCCGCCATTCGCAGAACCGAAACCGAAAACCCCGGCAGCTCAGGTCTCAATGTATGGGCCCCATGGCAGCTACACAGATAGCAGACACCTGATGGCATGGTTGCATGATTCAGCCAAGTGAGGAGTTGGTATAAGCAGTGGGTTCAACCCCGCCTTTGTCTGCTGGGACTTCAATGCTTTGAAGTGTTCCAGGAAGCTGTGCAAGTTCAAGCACACTTGTAGCACATATGGGGGCATGCACCCAGCATATTCTTGTAGGAGGGGTCTGTGGTGAGGCTGGAACACATTGTGCAACAAAAAATTGATAAGGGGGTATGGGACAGTAGGGTGGTAGGACCATTCAAGGGGTTGCCCATGCACACACTGCACATTTCCCAGTTGGGGGTGGTGCCTAAGACGTCCCCGGGGGAGTATTCATCACTTGTCCTACCCACATGGGAGTCTGGCGAATGATGGGATTTTGGGTGACCTGACCACAGTGCGCCTTGCGTCTTTTGACAGTGCAGTGATTATGGTAGCTTGCTGTTGGAGGGGTGCATTGATGGGGAAATGCAACATCAAGGCTGACTTTCACTTACTGCCAGTACATCCCTGGGAGTTTGAGCTATTGGGTTTCACTTTTGGCTGCCAATTCTATTACAACGTGGCCCTGCCCAGGGGGTGGTCAATTTCCTGTGCAGCATTTCAGAAGTTTAGCTTCTTTTTAGAATGGGCCTTTAAGCACAGAGCAGGTTCTGAGAGGGTCACACACTATCTGGATGATTTTCTGTTTTGGGGGGGGTCCAATGAGTGTCAGAATTCCACAGATATTTTTCAGAACGTGGCTGTGGAATTGGGGTCCCCAAGAACATGAGAAGAGAGAAGGACATGCCACCATGTTGCCATACCTGGGCCTTTTAATTGATTCTGACAGGGAAATTTGTGCCTTGCCCTAGGACAAAGTGGCAGGGCTGGTAGTGCTGCTCGAGTGGGCCTTTTTTTGAAGTCATCTGACCCTAAGGGAGTGGCAGGTGCAGCTTGGCCACTTGAATTTTTCCTGCAGGGTGGTGGTCCCAAGATGGGCATTTGTCTGTCAGATCTGTGACTGCCTGAAGGGGTCTCTACCCCTTACTACTGGGTCTGGATCTCAGGGGAATCAAGGCAGACCTGAACTTAGAATCATAGAATCATAGAATGTTAGAGTTGGAAGGGACCTTGCAGGTCATCTAGTCCAACCCCCTGCACTCTGCAGGAGCATAGCCAAAGGTAGCCCTACAACATACCCAAAAGATGGTCATCCAGTGTCCACTTGAAAACGTCCAGTGAAGGAGCATCCACCACCTCTGAAGGCAGTCTGTTCCACTGCTCAACCACTCTTATAGTTAGGAAATTTCTCCTAATATTTAGCTGGTATTGACTCCCTCGTAATTTCCACCCATTAGATCTAGTCTTGCAATCTGGAGCAAGAGAGAATAGATCTGTTCCAGCTTCTACATGACAGCCCTTCAAATTCTTGAAGACTGCAATCATGTCCCCTCTAAGCCTTCTCATTCCCAGGCTAAACATACCCAACTCTTTCAGCCTTTCCTCATAAGACTTAGATTCCAACCCTCTCTCCATCCTGGTTGCCCTCCTCTGGACATGCTCAAGCTCCTTAAAATGTGGTGCCCAAAACTGGACACAGTACTCCAGGTGAGGCCTGTCCATAGCAGAATAGAGTGGAACCACCACCTCCTGTGATCTGGACACAATGCTTCTGTTAATGCATCCTAAGATTGCATTAGCTTTCTTCGCAGTCACATCGCACTGCAGGCTCATGTTTAGCTTGTGATCAACCAGAACACCCAGATCCCTTTCACATGTGCTGCTGTCAAGCCTATCCCCTTAGGTGCCAGGTATGACTTCTTGAGTGGATACAGTTGGGTGTCCTTCTGTCATAGCACTGCACTGCTGGAGGCTGCCCTCCAGATCTCCCCGGGTGCCTCAGGCCGCCTGGGGTTTGGAGTCTTTTCCCAGGGACGCTGGTGTTGCACAGTGTTGGCCACAGACTGGGTGGAGCCCAGCCTTATGTGGGATTTGACCTTTCTTGAATTCTTCCCTGTGGTAGACGCAGTCCACTTGTGGCACCTCCAGCTGAAGGACAAGGTTGCTAAGTTCTGATGTGACAAGCTAACGTCAAGGTCCCCCATAGTTATGCAACTGTAAGTCCATCCTGCGCTGTTTATTTGTTTATTTAATTCAATTTGTATCCTGTCCTTCCTGCCAGAGCAGGTTCAGGGCAGCTCACATTAAAAGAGTAAAATACAATAAAACACAAATTCCTTGCATACAAACACCTCATAAAATTCATATACTTTACAGATACAATTCACAAATAAGCACAATTAAAGTGCTAGTGGTGGTAACTCTTGGCCCTGTTGTTGCAGATGTAGTGGCCAAAAGATGTTACTGTTGACATTCCTGGCAGATGCAGTTTTCGTGAAGGGCCTTATCCCAGTTCAATGTTGTTAGTAGCGGCTCCTAATCAAAGGCCTATGGAATAATATCCTGTTCATTACTGAACATGTGCCAGGCATTCACGACAAAGTTGCTAATGCCCTGTCTTGCTTCCAGCAGGACCAGTTTAGGGACCTGGACCCAGATGCAAACCAGGACCTGGAGCCAATGCTGAAAGCTTTGTAGAGTCTTGGCAAGGTGAAGTCGAGTGGGCAGTCAAAGCATCGCTAGTGCCAGGTATGACGGTGGCATGCAAGGGGCATTTGGAGGTCTTTCAGGGGGTTCAGAGTAGCCTGGAACTCAGCAATGGCCAGTACCTATTGACCATTTGCTACAGTTTGCTCTGGCCTTGCAGAGAAGGCGCCTTGCGGTCTGGACCATTAAATGGTCCATGGTTGCAATGGCCTTTTGGTCAAAAGCCCCAGGCTTGGAGGAGCATACAGGGGATTTCAGGTTAAGGCACTTGATGGAGGGCTGAGTTAGGGAGGCAGCCCTTTATCCCAGAGATCATCAGGACATTAGTTTATTTGTGGGCATCTGCACATCACAATGGGAAGCTAATTTGTTCAGGGTGGCTGCTGGCATTTTTCAGGGCATTCTGAATAAATGAGTTACTAGTCAGGTCATGCTGGGACAGTAGGAACAGGGCATTATTTGTATCAGATGTAGTTCTGGAGGTGCACACCATCATGTTAAGGGTGCAGTTCAATACAACTCATGCTTTAAATTTTAATGAAATGGTGCTTATTTATAAATAAATAAAATTCCTAGTTTAACCCATAACTTGTGTTTGAGGGGTGGGCGGGCAACAGACCACACTGGTCATGAACAAATGGAGAGGTTGAGAAATGTATGGAGACCCTGAAGAAAGTTTCATAGATTGCTGAAGCAGAAAGAGCCAATATGAAGCAAGAACTCTGTCAGGTAAACCTATCATGTCTATGGTATGCAGGAGGTGTGCTGCTGCCTCTTTCCTTTCCTCTGAAGTTTTCACACAGCCTCTTATCAGGTCCCTGACCTTGCTCCAGCTGCAGGAGCCTCTCTGGGAACTGTAACGGTTCCTAGAATGTTTTGCTTCTTAGCCCGCTTAGCCAGGCCAGCTTCCTGCACGCGTGAACTGTATCAATTGGCTTCTGCTGAGGGGGGGGGCGTTGTTTGTATGTAGTATAACCTAGTAGGTGCTGCTGTATCTAGTCATAACTGATACAGAGAATGTACACGTGTCTTTAGTACTGCTTCATCATTAAACACTGTCTTCTGAAGAAGCCCTGTGTTGTGTGACTGATGGACTGAAGAACCTGACAAACCTCAGAGGTTTCTCCTCAGTTATTGAACAACCCCTCATTGTGCCACTGTCATGACACCAGGAACTATTATATTTAGAAGGCAGATGACAAAATTGCCTCAGATTGGTGTCCCATGCAAAGATGCATCCCTACACCAATAATATGCTGGCCAATGCAGGTGAGCCAGAGTAGTACCTTCCAAAGCGGGAGACCTGGTTCTTGTAAAAAACATTCAGCCTTGAAACAAGCTCTCATTGTCCTTCTATCCTGAACCATATCAAGTCATGCATATAAATGGCACAATGCAGATGTGAAGCCACAAAGTCACATGAAATGTGTCTCACTTTAAACTGCTTCATCACACTCCAGCTCCTAGAACAGCTTATGATGAGGATGATAATGATTTCATCCACAGTGATAATATCATCCTTTCTGATACTTCCATTGTACACAATCCAGAAACACCATAAGCTCCTGAAACAGGAAATCAGTGTTACTCACAAAGGACCAGGTGTTGTGATCCACGTTATTTGCAGGACTATAGCATATAAAATGAGATATAGCTAGGATTTTGAATGTATGTGCAGTTATTTCATTGGTTCACTGATGCAGTTTGTTCTCTCCCCCCTCAAAAAAAAAAAAAGTCTCTGTATGTGTGGTTTTGTAACAACTCTTTTTCTTCAATCCACTCCAGGACCTGATGTGGGCACGAGTAAGGAGAAAAGGAAGTTGAATTCACTGTAGCTCCAGACAAAGAAAGGACTGGACTTACTAAACTGTGCTCCTGCCTGGAAACATGTTGCCTCCTTATTCTGATGCCAAGCCCATCATGCCTGTTCAGCAGTGCAATGAGGAAATGTGCAATTGAGAATCGAGGGGGGTCTTAGAGTCACCCCCTTTAGAAGGTGATGGAGATTATTTCATGCAAATGTGAAGCACGTAGAGAAGGGGAGGGTGCCACTTTCATTCTCAACGCACATCAACAAAATTAAATCCTACTAACTGAAACAAAATTTACTTCAAAGTTAAATGTGTTTATGATTACTGGCTTAAAAGAAAAGTCACCTTCAGTTGCAGTTCCATGCTGCCTGTATCAGGAAGTGGCAGAAAAGTTCTTGATGCCACAGAAACAAGAAGACATGAAAAGTCAAGGGGAAAGCAGGCAGAGGGCCAGGCGAGAGCTGGAGACACCTGGATTGCCTACTGGGGGTGATTACTCAGCCTTGAGGTAACAGGCAAAAGGAAAGTCCACCTGTCCTGTTTGGAGAAAGTGTTGCCCTGCAAAGAGCTTATACTGCTCTTATGGACTTAAAACCTACAATTAATAACAGGACTGTACAATAAGTGTGCCAAGGGAAATGGACTGGTATGGTAACCACACACTGATGCCAGCTACCTGGACTGCAGACATGTGCCCAGCTGAGGGAAACCTCCTCCTGAGACAGTGTGCCAGACCAAAAAGTGAATCTGTGGATTACCTGATATCTCTCACTTGCATCCCAACCAGGAGAGAGCCAATCTCCCTAGCCACGCAAGTACACAGACACCAGTGACAGTTTGCTGAAGTGAAGAAGCCATGCCATGCAAAGGATACCTGAGCATCGTTATAGAGACTCCATAAGCAGATATCTCCTCTAGCACACAGGCACCTCCCCCCCCGCCTTCACCAGATGCTGCAGATATGCTCCCCAGCATAACAAAAGAACTGCTTCCATGAAGGGATTAGACGGCTGACACGACAATCAGTGCTAATGACCCTGGCCGCTTCAGCCCATTGTCCTCCAAAGGTGACACTGTTAAAGTAAATGAAAACACCATTGCCCAACACTTAAGCCCCCTTCCTCCTGAAACCAGTTTTTGTGTAAACACTTCCTGGGGACGATGTGACCAGGAGCACCCGCCCCTGGTCAAGACTGGAATATAAAAGGAGGGCAATCCCCCATAGCTCTCTCTCTCACTTCTTCTCTACCTGACCCCACCCTACCTTGTTGACTCTTGACCTAGCACTGCCCAGAGTCTATCACGTGTGTTGCTGGCCCTTTTCCCTTTTAGTCTGCCTTCATTTTTTGCTGCAGGATCACTTCATCTCATCAGACAGGTAATTATTGCCCAAATAACGAACTTCTCCTGCTAATGCAAATGTCTCTATACCTTTCCATATAATTTTCCTAGTTCTGTGTTGTTGTGTGTATGCTTGGATTTTATTGTATGTGTGTGCAAACTCCCTAGTAAAGAAACCATTTCATTAAGACCTGGTCTCTGTGTCTATTTCTGGAAATCTGGACTAAGTGGGACTCCTGTATACATAGGTTATTGCTCCCTTATATGCCTATTGCCATTTAATAGCTATATTTCCCACATCTTATAAAGAAATAAGGCAATTTGGATAACAAAGGGATAGGACAAAAAATGTGGTGGGACAGTTTCAGGTCAGGTAAAACAAGGTGGGAAAGAAGACTGAAGCCCTACCAGCCATTTGCTAGTGGTGATCCAAATAGGGCCCCCAGGGCACTTGGGGATGGACTTCCCAGCAGCTGCCATCTGGCTGTAAGAATATGAGAGTCAGGTCGGAACCCAGACCTGACTTTTGGGGAAATGTCAATGTGGCCTTTAGAAAGTACAAGGGGAGCTGAGTTAGCATCTGGGTCTGCTTTGCATTTCTCTGTGTTTCCATGCTAGTTCACCTGTCTGTAGATTTATCCCAGATTTCTGTTTTGTATGTGTTTAGTAGTAAAAACTGTAAAATTTGATACTTGGTCTGGAATAGATTTCCTGGATGAACTTATCCACAAGCAGGGAGGGATTCTAGCTCTGTTACTCCAACACGCTAATAGAGAGTATATAGATTGGGCTTGAAGAAGCCTGTCCCATATTAATATTTGTCCAATATAAATATGGAATATTAATAACTCTGGATGGTAGCAGATGAAAAACATAAGGTTCTCCAGGCTTGCAGAATTCATAACTTTTGAGGTGCAGCAACCTGTGTTAAACTCTAACATGGCAACCTTAAATGGTGATTGTATGTGTGTGCCTTCTGTTATGGAAGGATCCATAGGTAAATACAGCAGCCCCTCCCCCATCAAATTTTAAAGAACTGTTCAAGAACAATTGGCCTGGAAGCAGTTTAAAGCAGGGTGGATTGACTTAAATTAAAGCAGTTTAAGTCATTAACATCAGCATGGAGAGCCAGCAATGTGTAATGATTAAAGTGCCAGACCAGGATCTGGGAGACCTAATTTCAGATCCCCACTCTGCCATGGAAGCTTGCTGGGTGACCTTGGGTCAATCACACAATCTCAGCCAAGCTTACCTCACAGGACTGATGTGAGGATAAAATGGTGGAGGAAACAATGTAAACCACTTTGGGGACCCTTATGTATGTATATGGAATTTTCCAACCTGGAGCTGTCAACTCTAGTCAGGACTGGCCCCAATGAGTCCCCCACAAAGGCTAAAGTAGGCCTGGAAAGGATCTATTCCCCCCACCTTTTTACTGACAGAACCAAGCTTGGTTGCTTAGCAACAGCCACTGAGGGGGAAATTAGCAGTCAAGTTCAGGCCTCGCTTGCTAAATATTTCCTGTTTCTTACACTCATGTTCTGTTGTATTAGGGATTATTGTCCCACATTTCATTATTCCATTAGTTGTGTTATGGATTTATAGGTATTTTTCTACAGTTCCTATGTTGCATGCAAGCTTGCTCTTTTCCGGTGTTGTTTATTGTTGTTGCTGGGAAAGGGGGGGGAGTAGATGTGCCTACTTTGCTTAGTTAGTGCCAGATCATAACAGTTCTCACACAGGGACCTCTCAAGAGTGTATGTGATCTCATCATCCTGTGTGACTTTGTAGTCTTTGGAGCTTCTAGATAATATAACCATTAGCTTGCAGGTGTTAGGGGCAGTAGAAAGGGCAGGGGCAGATGTGTGGTGGATTGAATGGGAGCAATGATTGGTTACTTGGAATATGTGGTATTTCTTGCTTTCAGTATATTGGCAGAACTGGCATCTGGGCCCCAGTTCTGACACAGAAGCTGTCTATGCTTGGAACCTCTCTACCTCTTAATACACATATCTTGCTGCTACAAGAGTGTTTGATTGCATCCAGGACTTGACATAAGCCCAACAGCAGGAGAAAAAGGGATTGATCTGATGGCTACTGGCTCACCTCAGTAGCTAGCCAGCCTTGGAGGAGCCAAGAAGGACAAGCCACAGCACCCAATCATCCTGTTGGTAATTAGTGAAACACTGCAAAACTGTTCCAATACTTGATTGACTGGGACAAAAAGGCAGGTGGGGGGTGGGGAGAAAACTGAACCTAAAACCTAGAATTCAGAACCTAAAAAAGGTTAGTCAAATGCAAAAAAGGGCCAGCAATAAAAGCTTAATATATGAAATATATAAAAAGATACATGTATTTATTAAACAAATGTTTTAAAATTATATATAATTTTAAGGGTCCAATCACACCTCATGTACAGATATCCAATTATAACACACAAGGGCTGATGGACTTGACCTGATGCATTTCAGCCTGCATAGGCCTTCTCCAGAGGTCAAACACAGTGAGGCACATATTGGCTACAAAAATACATTACAATCATACAGATACAAGATATAAAATCAATAGGGACCAGAAAAAAGTTGCTGTAAAAGATAAAAGAAATGGGAAATTAAATACATATAATAAAACTGATAAATAAATTGTAAATATATACTCCCAAATAATAAATATAGACTACTGACTTACTTCCAAAATTAGGCACAGACTAAAAGTACAAATGAGGCCTCCAACAGTGCAATCACATGCCCAGTGGTGTTTCTCTGGTATAAGTCTAGAAACAATTAAAAAAAAGTGTAAACCAACGTATTCTACAATTTTGAAACTAAATGCAGAGAGTACTAAAGACAGGAAGAGAAAATAGTTACTTCTGGTCCAGAAATTGCCTTCCTATGATTGTGCAGCCAAGATGTCCTCAAATTGTCCTTAAGCAAAGAGCAGTGCTGGTCAAAAAAATGCTGGAGCTTTATACCAGGTGAAGGATGATGCAATCCTTGTATGGAGGATGGTGCCTTAAAGTAGTCATGTGATTGCAAATTCCACATAGAGCATGATATTAAAAATATATAAAACAATACAGATTCCAAACTAGATGTTAAATCATACATAGATACTATACTCTCAAGAAATCATATTGCACATCCGGTTTAAGAGTTTCACTGCTCAGGCGCATCCCTGTCTTGCTCCGATGGGGTTGTGCCAAGACTCAGCTGACGGGAAGGGTCTGAGAGTGTCCCGGACCCTCCCGGGGTCTCTGTAGGAGGCCCTCAGCCTGGAGAGCTGAGGAGAGCCTCTTCCAAAGCGACAGCTAAGGAATTGAGGCTTACCTTTATCTCCGAAAGGTCCTGTCGCTGCAGAGCCAGCATGGTGCCGAGAGACAACTGCCAGACCAGCGGACATGATCAAAAGTTTTGAAAGGTTTCTAAAAGACTTCCAAGGCTTCAAAGCATGAGTTAAGCAATGCTCAGGTGATTTAAGCGAACAAAAGAGCCTTGGCAGCAATTAGAAGTGCCTAAGGGCAAAGCGGCAGGGGGAAGAGAGAAGCTCAAGAATTCACTCCCTCATCTAAAGCAAGGTGGTTTTAAAACGGGATTAAAAAACTTTGAATTAAGCTAAACACATTAGAGGATTAGCAAAAACAAAAGCTGCATAATAAAGAAAAGCGGATTAAGTTCTGCTAACTTTTACTTTGTTTTGGGAAACTTACTTCTTGTTGATATTATGGCTGGGAGAGGGCAGAAGCTGGGTCTGGAGAAAAAAAACATCAACCGGAATTAGCCTACTAATGACTCCCTCCCACAACCAGGAAGTAGCTGTAGATATGTCTACACTGTTGGTGAATGCACTGTGCCCCCTAATGGAGCAGATGACTAACCTCAATGTTAAAATGGATAATATGCAAAAGCAGATGACTCAAATGGACAGAAGGACTTCAGTAACTGAAAAGACATTAAAACAAAATGGAAAAACAGACTGAGAGTATCAATAAAAGAGCAGATGAAGCAGAAAAAGAGCTCCAGCTGGAAAGATCCATGTACATCCTATGTTTCCAAGGGATTCCAGAAGAAAATAATGAAGACTTAAAGGCTCTCTTAGCGGAGACTTTGGCTCCAATAATGGATTACAAACAGGAAGATTTACTGAAGGAGATCTTTATTAAACTTTATTAAAAAAACTTTTATTAAAAAGCCTTTATTAAAAAAAGAATAAACTCCCGGGAGAAATATGTTTGAAATTCACGAGAAGGTCTACCAGATAGCTGGTGCTGAAATCTACACAGGAAAATGCCTTAAAAATCAAGAATGAAGAGATAAAAATCTTGAAGGATATCCCCTTTGAAGTTAGAAAGCGGAGGAGACTCTACAGGGAGCTTACTCTCTCTCTACAGAAGAAAGGGGTCCCTTACAGGTGGTTATTTCCTGAAGGATTGAGTTTCAAATATGAAGACAGGAAGTATAATATTGACACTGTTCCTACGGCCAAAAAGTTTGTGGATCAATATTGTAATTTAAAGCAACACAACAAAGATAAGGAACCTAAAAAGGATGAGGAGGAAGAAGAAGAATCCTACTCACAGGATTCAGCAAGCAGTAGTCCAAAACTCTTTAGTTCTTCAGATACATCGGAGTCAGAGAAAGGAGCAGCCGCTCCCAAACCCCGAGGAAAAAAGAAACGCAAGAAGAAAAGAACCTAAGACTAAGATACTCGTTGATAATGCAGTTTTTGCTAACCAGTCAGTTTATGCAACTCTTTATTATTTTTTGTTAAATTTTTATAAGCAATAATAACTTTGTAACATTAGGTGACAATTACATATATGTAACCAGATCGTGGCACCGTGTTAGTCTTCCCTTCCCTATATCTAGTAGTTTGTTTAGAGTTAGGGTTTAGCTTCCTTTCCCATCCTTGTAAAGTATGTTGTATTAGTTTTCCTTCCCTATTTCCCATAGGTTTTAGAAGTAGGAATTTAGTAACCTTTCCCCATATCCTGTAGTAATGCAAAATCAATAAAATACTTATATAAAAAAATAAATCATATTGCACACCAATCTATTTGTTCGTTTAAACCATATGGGGTTACAGTGTTGAGGGCTTGAATCCAAAACAATTCCCTTGCTTTCAAATGCTGAGTCATTTGCAGGTGGTTACAAGGTCGAACATATTCCAGAGCAAAAAAAGATAAATCTCTGTCATTGTGTCCTGCTATAGGACTTGATTGTCCCATTCCGTTTGGCCATCCTTTTTGGGGTGGTATACACTACTGAGTCCCTGCTCAATGCCTAACACCCTCATTAGCTCCCGCCAGAAGGTGGCAACAAACTGAGTGCCTCTGTCAGAAATAATCTTGGATGGAATTGAATGCAATTTCACAATGTTTGCCATGAACATCTTAGGCTATGCTTTAGCTGTTGGCACCTGGTGAAACAGGATGAAGTGGGCCTGTTTTGAGAACAGGTCTACGACCACTCAATCACACTTTTTCCCTTAGAGGGGGGTAGGTCTGTTATAAAGTCCACAGATATCACCTCCCAGGGTTGTGTGGGGGTTTCCAAGGGCTGCAGCTTCCCAGGGGGCTTCTCTGGCCTTCGTTTACTCATTAGGCAAGTCTAGCATGAGGCCACATATTGGCTGTGTTCACACACACTAAATAATCCACTTTCAGTCCACTTTCAATGCACTTTCAAACTGGATTTTGGTAGTTCACACAGTAAAAATCCAGTTTGAAAGTGCATTGAAAGTGGATTATTTAGTGTGTGTGAATGCAGCCATTGTGAGACATCCCCCAGCATATGGGGCCACCAGAACTGGCACTGCAGTAAGTGCAAGGTTTTCAGGTACCCGAAGTGCCCTGCCAGTTTTGATTCATGCATGTAGTGTAAGATTTTCCCCCTCAGGGCCTTAGACACATACAAGCAGGGTCCCTTTTACCAACAACCGTTGGGACCCCGCTGAACGGTGGCATCCGTGCCACACTCCACAGCATAGTCTGGGGAAAATGCCACTGTGAATTTAGCAACCTAAGATTTGTTACTCCCCTCTGCCTGTTCCCTCACTTGGTGCCGCATGAGCACCACCCTTCCCAGCTGGGAAGGGGTAAACATAGAATCTATAGTCTCATCCCTTTGGTTTGTGTGTTGCGGGAGGCAGGACAAAGCATCGGCAAGTGAATTGAGTTTCCCAGGGAAGTGGTGAAGAGTGAATTGGAACTTGGAGAAAAACTCTGTCCACCGTAGCTGTTTGGCATTGAGGCTCCGGGGTGCAAGCAGAGCTTTGAGGTTCTTATGATCAGTCCACATCGCAAATGGAATCTGCACCCCCTCCAAACAGTGACACAATGTCGTGAGCGCCAGCTGAATTGCAGCCACCTCCTTGTCCCAGACTGCCCAGTTCCACTCTGTGGCATTGAATTTTTTAGAGACATAGGCCAAGGGGTGGAGCTTCCCATCACCCCCCTCCTGCAATATGCCTCCCTATTGCCACATCGGAAGCATCTACACGCGCAATAATTTTTTTGTTCTTGTCTGGATGTGCCAAAATGGGTTCAGAAGCAAATAATGCTTTAAGTTTGTCGAACTCCTCCTGGCATTCAGGTATCTATTGGAGGTGAGCCCCAGGTTTGGCTTGGTCGGGCCCATTCCCTTTGGTTTTCAACAGGTCAGTAAGGGGTAGGCTTACTTGTGCAAAGTTTGATATGAATGCCCTGTAAAAATTAGCAAATCCTAAGAATGCCTGGAGTTGGCGTCTGGTTCTAGGGGCCTCCCACCCCAAGATGTTGGCCACTTTGCACAGGTCCATCTCCAACCCCCGGGGTGAGGTGCAGTAACCCAGGAATTCCACTTCCGTCTTGTGGAACTCACACTTCAACAGTTTAGCAAGCAGTTTATGGTCATATAAAGTCTGTAGCACTTCCCTCACTAATTGCACATGTGACCAATGCTCCCTGTAAGCTGTGGAGTCTTGTGAGCAAAAATTCTATGTTGTGAGCTACTGACATTAAAGTTGTGAGTAAGCAATTTCGCTGTTGCATAAATTAGTTTGCTCTGGAGCCATCCTTCCTGAGCTAAGACAAAAATGTGTGAGCTGGAGGCTAAAAAACTGTGAGCTAGCTCACACTAACTCAGCTTAGAGGGAACACTATATGTGACTCCTTATCTTGGTAGTATAAAAGAATGTCATAAAGATAAATGAGGACCTTTTAAAAAAGGTACTTGTGCAATACTTCATTGATCACGTTCATAAACACCCCTGGTGCCCCCTGAAGCCCAAACAACATCACCAGGTACTCGGACTGTCCCAAAGGAGTATTTAATATGATCTTAGGTTCATTCCCCTCCCGAATGCGCACTCGGAAGCAATGCTCCCTCTAAGCTATGTAGCCCTGTGAGCAAAAATTCTACTTTGTGAGCTACTGGCATTAAAGTTGTGAGCAGGTGATTTGGCTACTGCATAAGTTAGTTTGCTCTGGGGCCGTCCATCCTGAGCTGAGACAAAAATGTGTGATCCAGAGGCTGAAAAACTGTGAGCTAGCTCACACTAACTCAGCTTAGAGAGAACACTGCTCGGAAGTATGTGTCTCGAAGATCCAGCTTAGTAAAGATTTTCCATTTCACCACCTCCACCAAGAGATCTTTAATAAGGGGGAGGGGGTATGCATTCGTAGCAGACACAGCATCCAAGCCCAGTAATCTGTGCACAGTCTCAGACCCTCGTCCTTCTTCTTCTGGAAGAGGACTAGGGTGGCAAATGGAGGAGGCAGGGCGAATGAACCATCAGGCTCGGTTTTTATCAATTTATCAATTATCAGCTCCACTTTTTCGACAGGGCTCATACAGTACAGTTTGCCCTTAGGTAACTTGTGGCCTGGCAGAATCTCAATAGCACAGTCAGTGTTTCGGGGGGGGGTAGTTCGTCTGCTTCCTCGTCCTTGAACACCCTAGCCAAGACTCTGTACTCTAATGGAATAGCCACCAGTTCCTCGCTGGCCAGACAGGCTTGGGTAGGCAGCGTCTGTGGTACCTCCCCCCACTCAGGGTTCCAAACATGGGTTTTGCAGTGGGGGGTTACAAAGTACACCAGACACCCCCAATTTGATGTAAGGTTCATGATCTCGGAGCCAAGGATTCCCAAGCACCATTGAAAACTGAGCCGTGGGGTTGATGATGAAAGCCCTTAGCTCCCAGTGCTCCTCAGTTCCCATAACGATGGGAATCACCTGATAATTACAGGGCTCCTTCATCATGGAGTCATCCATTTGAGTGAAAACCTCTGCACGGGGACCCCGAGCCTTGTGACAATGGATGTACTTATTAAATCTCTGGCACACTTTAAGTCTATAAGGGCCCTTACCCATACCTGGGTCCCCATCACAGGGTTAATTACAGATACAGTCATGAAAAATAAAGGGGCATTATTGCTCACTGGTTGAGCTGTGGGATGCTCTTGGACCTGTTGTTTTGCACCATTTACAGTAGGTCCCAGCCTTTCCCCACTGGCTGAGGGTTCTCATCTCCTCTGGACAAGGTGCCTTCTGGTGACAGTCCCAGTGGGAGGGCTCGGGGTTGCTTGGAGTGCACTCCTCTCATCTTGCAGGGGTTTCAGCTGCCCTCCTCTCAGATGGCTTGGATGATGGAGGCATCAGGACCTTAGGGCAGAAGGTGGCATAGTGTCCCAGCTCCCCACATTCCAGGCAGAGACCCAGCTTCATCTGTTGATCACGCACTGGCTCCTTCGTCCTGCCCTTGGGGCCCTTTGTTGGAGCCCCTGGTGTTTTTGGGTAGGCTTTTGGGGTCAGGAGCTTGATAATCTGCAGGCGGTTTTCCATTTCCCCTGCCTCTCGCACTCACCCGACCAAGGTTAGGGAATTCACACTCCGGAGCAAGTTCTCCAGAATTGATGGATCCAGCCCCAGTCAATACTGCTCCACTAGCACAGCCTCGGGCCAGCCCTGGACCTTAGCTGCATACATCTTGAACTTGTCTGAGTACTCTCGCATTGACCGATTGCCCTGCTTCAGGGCCCCTAATTTTGTGTAGGAATTTTCCGCTTCCATTGGGTCCTCGTATTGCTGCTGCAGGGCCCACATGAATGCTTGCACATTGCAGAGCTCGGGCCCAGAGGTTGTGCAGCACGACATACCAGTCAGCCACTCACTCTCGTAACTGGGAGCCTATATAGTCCACCCAATGCTCGTCTGATGGGTAGAGATTACCCCAATCCTGTAGAAACTTGCTCACTTGTAGCATGAAAAAGGTGAATTTCTCAGGGCTCCCATCAAATGTGGCATCCAAGAGCTCCTTGGGTCACTCCAACATTGGGACCACAGGCGGTTGCCCCGGTACCCCAGGGCCTCAGGGCTGGATAGGTACCTGCTGCTGCTGCTGACCCGGGATGCCTGCAGGCACAGGTGGCTGTTGTAGTCATAACTCTTGCTGCACCGTTGTTGCGATCAGATGGGGTATCTTCTGCATCTCCTGCCAGAGCTCCTCGAACTGAGCTTGCAACTGGAGGCGCCACTGTCCAGCTGTTCCTCTGCCCTCTCCTCCAGCCATTCTTGATCTCAGAGTCTCTCTCCAGGATGTGGATAGTCATACCGGCTGGTGCTGTGAAATGGGGGGGGGGTAGTTGCCTATGTCTCATGGGTCTCGGTTGAAAAGTTAGCCCATGAGTACATGTCCCACCACGGCTTCTCTCCCCAATCCCCGGTAGTGGTTGGGGTCTCTCTCATAGCCAGGATCTCCTCATTTGTCAGGGATCCCAGGCAAAACACTCAACAATGATTCTTCATGAAGTTCAGTTTATTGAGGCTAGTACTATACACCATGAACTCTTGTGTCAGGAATAATAAGAAAACCCTGGGAACCCCAGTTATATTCCATTCAAATAAAAAAACCCTGACCCCCCTAGACCAATAAGCAAACACCTAAAAGTGTGGGGAGACTAGAGCTGTTGTGTCCTCAGTGGGAAAATAGCACTAAGCAGCTCCAAGGCCACTGGACAAATAAGGTGGTGGCAGAAGCAGGGAGAGAATCAAAAGGCAGAAGCATCCCCCACATTCCAATCCATGGCCGCTAGCTGACTTCGGGACGCCCCCATGATCCTCGGCACTCATGGCAAGGTACAAGAGTCAGGGACTATGAGCAGTTCTGACACTCTGTCAGAGTCTTGCAGCAACCAGGAATCAACGACAGGCTTTCAATGAAGTTTCAGTTTATTGTTCCAGTATAGGCAAGTCATCCATACATGTTCAATGTCAGAACTAATTCAAAGAGCAGGAGAGGGTCAATTATACCTGGTTCAAAGCGGGGTCTCCTGATGGCCCAAAGCCACTCAGGGAAGAAGCGTTTGCATGCCTAAAACTAACGGGTTCACATTCCAAGGGAAAGCAGCGCAGCAGACACCAAGGTCAAGCAGCGTTAAAAGGAATACAGAGAATCGAAACCACACATACGAAACCTGAAAGAAGACACGAATCAACCCCCTCCCCCTCCACCAGTGAGCTGTAGCAGCTCATTCTCACCTTAGCGTTCATGCTCAGATGGAGAGGAGCCAATTAATATCAATGTACTAATTAAGATACTTCAGGCATATATAAATATTTCTACTACACGATTTAGAGGCTGTTTTTTGTTTTGTTTTGTTAAAGACAAGCATCAACATGAGTAAAAACAAGCTGGTTAAATTCTCTTGAAGAAAATGTTTGACAAATCCTTCCAGGAACTGTTTTGCTATAAAACTTTTTAGGGATGGGAAGAGATGCCAACAATCATAATTGATTCCCCCCCTTCTTCTAGGTCCTTTTCGGATTGTCATTGTTGTTGTCATTCTCTATGCAGCACAGAAGGGCAGCTCCTAGGCAACCAGTGCCCAGATCTTCATGTGACTGAAAGGCTGGCAAAATACAGGCTCCATTTGCTACTGCCCGAACTTTCCCCCTCCCCAAAACCGGAGAAACCTTCTTTAGAATTGTTGACTTGTGCACTGTGAGCTTTGTTTCCAGGGAAACTATGTCTGCCTGAAGAATCTGTTGAAACACGCAATTTTTGCCCGGGAGGCATGTTGCTTGCTTTGATGCTTGCTGAATCACTTTTTGTGGAAAATGTAACAGCCTGCTGCATCTCTCATCATTTACGACTGTCATAACCTTCATCAGACTCTTATCAGGAGCAAGATAGTCTACAGCATTGGAATAGGTTTCTGTAGCTGTGGGCTTTTCTATTAGTAGATATATAATGTTCTTTAGGTTTTTGTATTATAATGAATATGTATACGATACACTAGGGTTTCTATTGTATTTAAATCAATATATGACAACACAAGTGCGGATTAGTAGAGTGTGTTTTGTTCTCACACCTGGAGGTTGGCAACTGTGCTCTGGGGGATCAGAAGGACTGGTAAGCACTGTGGGTTCTAGTTCCATTCCACTTTCTCTGCCCTCCCTGCCTTTAGCTTTCATTCATTTATTTGTATTACCCTTCTGTGATTCTTTTGCAAACTGAGGAGCAGGGCTTTTCTTTTCTTTCTTTCTCTTTCTTTCTTTCTTTCTTTCTTTCTTTCTTTCTTTCTTTCTTTCTTTCTTTCTTTCTTTCTTTCTTTCTTTCTTTCTCTCTCTCTTCTTTCTTCTCTTTCCTTCCTTCCTTCCTTCCTTTCCTTTCTTCTTTTCTTTTCTTTTCTTTTCTTTTCTTTTCTTTTCTGAGGGAGGGAAGAGGTACTAGAACTCTCAAGAGTTTTCTGAAAACTCATGGACTTTCAAACATTTTAAAAAGAATTTTGGGGTGGCAGCACTCTTCGCCTCCTTGCTGAATTCCAAAGGTGCCCATGAGCTCAAGAAGGTTGGGGACCTCTGCCTTCATGCCAGCAAGCCTAAAGGAGTCATGGTCCACTCCTCCCAGTGCTCTGGCTGCCAGGTGTGAGACTCCTGGGAGGATGTCCAGAAGGCAGACCATGGCTCTGTTGCACCCCTGTGAGGAAAGCACCTGGAAGCAGCAGAGGAGGACTGCTCCCTTGCCTCCCTCTAAGGCTACTAAGAAACTCCTGAGAGCCCCCCCCCCGCTGCCTCCTCAGGTGCCCCTCTCACAAGAAACAGGAGATTGTCCAAGAGGACCTGGAAACACACACACACCTCCTGTCTGGCATCCCTGCATGCCCCAGTGGCACCAGCCAGGCCTCAGGAGTCTTAAATTTAAGCAGGAGAATTAAAGCTGTTTTCCAGACCATGGCGATCAATTCCCTGGGAGGCAATGGCAGCTTTAGGAGGAGGACTCTATGGCATTATACCCTGCTATGGTCCCTCCCTGACCTCCCCAAGCTCCACCCCCAGATCTCCAGGAATTTCCCAACACCAGAATTGGTAGCCACATCCCAGCTGGAAATGGGAGACTCCTTGGGAGAAGCCCAGGCTGTTCCTGAGGGTCCCCTGCTGCTTTCTCTGGCTGAGCTCCAGCACATGAGGACCAAGACGTGAAGGAGCTCCCTGCAAAGGTGCTGGTACTCAGTACCGGGAAATACCATCACAAAAAAGCCTGCTAAGAACAATTCACTAGAGAGGAGAAAAGGTAGGCTTTGAATGCATTCACAGCTCATAATTCCTCTTATTTTACTGATTGATTGATTGATTGATTGATTGATTGACTGGATTTCTAGCCTGCCCTCCCAGCCAAAACCGGCTCTTAGGACAGTGGTACTCGAGCTGTGGGGTCAGGACTCCAAAATAGGTGGTGACTCTCTGGTAGCTGGGTCACAAGGCAGCAGAAGGAAGTAGATGAGCTAGGAGAAGAGACTCGGGGATAGATGAGGTTCAGTCTCCTTTTTGTCACTGCACAGTGTGTGAAAAGGCCACGAAATGCAGCTTGTTGCCCAGTAAAGTCATATACTTATAAATGCCAGACATGAAAAATAGAATAGAAACTCATTCAATATTAACAGACTAGGAATAAGGCCCGTTGTGGAAATAAATACAACAAGCTCTAGAAATGGGCACTCAGCGCCAATTCGCTGTGGCAACCTCAGCAGTGTATAATGACACAGAGTCCACCATTTTCTCCAGGGGAAGAGCAGTTGTAATTCTGCGTGATCTCCATCCCTCCCCTGGAGCCTGGCAACAATGGTTCCCCATGAGGTTTGGAGGGTGGAGTCTATGGCCTTGTACCTGTCTGAGGTCCCACCCCTCCTCAAACCTCATCCTCTCCAGGCTCCACCCCTCAAATCTCCGGGAATTTCCCAACCTGGTGTTGGCAACCTGATCTCCCTCCCAGCCACCTGTCAACCTACCATTATCTGCACCCTGGCTTCAGCTTTCCATCTCCTTCCCCTCCCTCCTAGAGAGCAGTTGTAATTCTGAGTGATCTCCAGCCCCCACATACAGATTGGCAACAATGGTTCCCCGGCATGTTCCAGCATGCTATTCCCTCTCATTCTTTTTTTAAAGATATATTTGCTAAGACACATTTTATTAATAAAATTTTCTTATTTTTTTTTTAAAAATGGTTACCCATGGGGCAATGGCTGGCTTGGAGGGTGGAGTCTATGGCATTGTACCCGTCTGAGGTCCCACCCCTCCTCAAACCTCACCCTCTCCAGGCTCCATCCCTCAAATCTCCAGGAATTTCCCACCGGGAGTTGGCAACCCTATCAGGAGTGGCCCCAATGAGTTTTCTCCAAAAGGCCAAAACAGGTGTGGAAAGGGCATTTTTGTGACAAAGCCTGGTTGCCTAGCAACAGGCACTGAGGAGAAAGCACAGTTGCCACCTTTGATTAGGGAAATACCTGGAGATTTGGGGGGTGGATCCTATTGAGGGCAACATTGGGGGGGGGAGGACTCAGCAGGAGAAAATTCCATAGGGTCTACCCTCCAAAGCAGCCATTTTCTCCAGGGGAACTGATCTCTCCCATCTGGAGATCAATTGTAACAGCAGGAGATCTCCAGGTCTCACCTGGAGATTGACAACCCTAGGGGAAAGTCAGCTGCACAACAGGGGATGGAAGAGAATGGTTTGATGGTCACTGGCCCACCTCATTAGCCCGCCAGCCATGGTGCAGCCAAAAAGGAGTGAGAGGTGCATTAAATTTATTCTGATTGGGGGGGGCACGTTGCTGAAAGTCCTTTGTTTTTACTCACAAAAGCAAGCTTGGTTGTTTGGTTGTCTACCAATAGCCACTGAGGAGACAATTAGTCACAGTTAGTCTCACACAGGAGCCGAGAGAAGTATCTTCCTCAGGAGAGAGTCCAGCTTTCCAGGAGCCGCAGCTCGTTTCCTCTAGGCCAGACCCTCCCTGGCACTGCTGCCACTGCTGAAGGAAGGCAGGGGAGCCTTTGAAAGGTGCTGGGCAGCCTTCTCTGCTGTGCAGGCCTTGTGGCTGAAGGAGAGGAGCCGCAAGGGGCAGTGAAGATGAGTATTTCCCCTGCTTGCTACCGCTCACTAGGTCTGCCTCCTTCTCCCCCGTGGAGGGGTTGCCACTCTCTCAGCGGAACATCCATCCCCTTCGCTGGCTCCCTCCAGACTGAGGGCAAAAAGCTGCCTGCCAGCTTGGTGGGTGGGGCTGAGCCAATGTAGTGAGCCAATGCAGCCACAGGATTGGGAGACTGTGAGAGTGTCATCTCAGCAGGCCAAAGGCTGTGGAAGCATGTCCAGGAGGGACACCAAAACTCAAATATATATAAGGAGAGATGTGAGATTTCTGCATTTTACACAGGCACAAAGGAGAACACCCTCAGAATATGGAGAATCAGGGCTATTTGGGGGCAGGAACCCACAGGAGCAGAGTTCTGGCTGGCTCCTGAGTTGGCCACGCCCAGCAGGAACTCATTAGCATAATAGGCCACACCCAACAGCAGAAACTCATTGGGATTGGCTATATTAGGGCTGTGTGGCCTCAGATGCAAAGGAGTTCCTGCTCCAAAAAAAAAAAGCCCTGGGTTTTGACAACAAACAAGGTCAACAGAATAAGAAGCCAAAGGTGGGTGTGGCTGGATGACCACACTTCTGGCAACATGGGGGTGTGGCCTAATATGCAAATGAGCTGTGCTGTCGGATGTGGCCTGACATGGTAATGAGTTTCTGCTATTGGGTGTGGCCTATTATGCTAATGAGTTCCTGCGGAGCTTTTTCTACAAAAACAGCCCTGTGGAGAATGATGCTTTTCCTAGGACTGCTACGAAGAGCTGACTCTGGGTCCCTCTGATGACCTCCAGAGCCTCCTATTTCTCGCATGCAAAGCCAACTTTGCTGAACACTGTGTCCCTCTTCCCCGCTGGGAAGCATTCAGGCTAGCGGAACCCACCTCAGCTTGGCCAGCCGGCTCTAAAAATACATGCCCCATTAACCTACTTACACGCCCAGAAGGAACTGTGAGCAGCAAATTGACTCCATGTCTCCTGGCAATGACATTCTGCCATCACCTTTCTGCCCCCAGAAACACACATGCAGAGGAAATATTCATCACTTTGGGAGAGAAGCCAGGGAAAGACAATAACATCGGAGCATCAGCTGACCCAGTTTCCCCCTCTCCTGCCTCTCCTCCCATCACATCTTCCCCTCCCTTCCACTTCAGTTCCCTCGTCCTCTTTTGTGGCTCTCTTGCTCTTGCAGGCATTGCTCCTCTCAGATGCAGCTGCATCCACAGCCCAGTCTGGGATGTGTTTGTGGAATTCCTGGGCCTCCATTTTCATGGATGGGGAAGCTTGTGTTCCGCACAGTGTCGCTCCTTGACTGGAAATACTCCGGGCAGCTGGGTAAGGCAAGAGAGCCCTTGGAGCTCCAAAGAGCTGCAAAGCCTTGTTGAGGGGCTGCAATCCAGACAAAACTCTCCTACACTGAGTGAATTTACAAACAAAACAAAAAACACTCTAGCCAATTAATGGTCAGTTAATTCAGGACAATTTGTGAAATTCTTTAATTCATATTTCAGTTTTTATCTTTTTCCCCCACACACCACAGGCCTTCAAAGCAGCTTATAGCAGAATAATTAAAACATGATAATGATAGCATTAATGGCACACTCACACTATGCAGGCACATCACTGATGCCAACAGAGAACTTAGGATACCAATTGGCTACCAGGAGAGAAAATGCCTGGGAAAGTCCTTCCAAGCATGCCAAGTGGGGGGTCAGGACTCCCACTATGACAATTGCATCCCATTCTCACCAGCACTTCACAGGCCAGCAGAGAAAAAAAGAATGGGAATAAATAGGGAAGTGCACCAGCGTGCAACTTCACTTCCAGCACAAATCCAGGAGGCATCTTCGTAATGGGGTGGTGTTCTAGGATTCTCCCAAATCCTAGACCATAGGTTCCCAAACTTATTCCACATTGGGAACCAGTGTCCTAAACCAGCACTCCAACATGTCAATGTTGTCATGATAACAGAGATGTCACGGTCCAGCTCTCTGTGCATTTTGCAGTTTACAGCTCACCTGCCAATGAGAGAGGAGGCTCCTCCCTCTCCCTCTCCCTCTCCCTCTCTTTGAAGTGTCGGGGACTTGTCACCTTTGCAACGCCAAATGTCCTGGCTTCTCAAATGTCCGTGCTCTTGGTTCCTTGCTATGGAAGACTACATGCCTATGGGGGGAACGGGGGGGGAGCTGACTGTTAGTTCTGGTGGGCAAAATGCCAGGGGGTGATTGTGTCCTGATCCTTAATGCCTTTACTTGAATTCCCTGTATCTATAGCCTTCGCGCGTTTAACTTCAGTTCTAACAATGGATGTGTTTGGGTTGGTAGCTATCAACTGTCTCCATCAACTGGAGCTAGAGAAAGCACGCACCCACTTGAGAGGCCTGCGCCAGGGGGGCACTCAGTCCAGGAGTACTTGGATGAATTCACAACATATGCCGCGAAGCTCCAGGGGTGGTCTGAAGAAGTCCTCATTGAATTTTATCAGGCTGGGCTGAACCATGAAATTCTAGATCGGGCACTGGCCCAGGGCAACCTGCTGATCTTGAATGGGTGGATCCAGGTGGCCTGCAAGACAGAGAACTGCTCCAACCTGTTGCGGATGTACCAGCCCCATGTCCCTGCAAGGACGATGGCGGTGGTGGAGACGGCAACAGAACAATGAGGGGTGAGAACCAAGATGGGAGACACCATCAGAGACCAACGGCTCCGTCAGGGCCTATGCCTGAGATGTGGAGCCTCGGGGCACTTCAGAGCAAGCCCCCGGAGATGGGAAGATGAATGAACCCAAGGCTTCTGAGAAGAAGGCTAAGCCACAAGGAGCTCAGGTGAAGCATCCCAAGATTCAGCCGGGACTAGAGAACTGGCAAGCACATAGCAGAGGAGCTAGACAAGGCTCACTGGCCACTGCAGCCAATGGCTGTGCTGTAGGCTCAGCAGATGGCTGGTCCATGTTTCCTGTTACCCTTGAAGGGAAGTGGGAATGAAAGTCCTTCAGCAGCAACAAACAACATGGGGGGCTCCAGCAGCCGGCCAGCGTGTGGTGTAAGCCAGGGACCTGTGCTAGTGGCACCACCAGGCTGCTCTGTTCTGGTGCCTGAATCTCCCCCCGCCTCTTCCCTCCCTTTGGTGTTCAGATGGCAGGAGTCACCACTGGTGGGAGGGGACACTACTGTGTCGCCATGGAGCCATTAATTCCCCAAAAATCCTAACTATAAATACATTTTGATGGGGTACAAACTAGCAGAGACTGACCAAGAGAGAGATCTTGGAGTCGTAGTAGATAACTCACTGAAAATGTTGAGACAGTGTGTGACTGCAATAGAAAAAGACCAATGCTATGCTGGGGATTATTAGGAAGGGAACTGAAAACAAATCAGCCAGTATCATCATGCCCCTGTATAAATCAATGGTGCAACCTCATTTGGAATACTGTGTACAGTTCTGGTCGCCACACCTCAAAAAGGATATTATAGCATTGGAAAAAGTGCAGAGAAGGGCAACTAGAATGATAAAAGGGTTAGAACACCTTCCCTATGAAGAAAGGTTAAAACGCTTGGGGCTCTTGGAGAAACGACGACTGAGGGGTGACATGATCGAGGTTTACAAGATTATGCATGGGATTGAGCAGGTTGAGAAAGAAGTACTTTTCTCCCTTTCTCACAGTACAAGAACTCATGGGCACTCAATGAAATTGCTGAGTAGTTGGGTTAGAACAGATAAAAGGAAGTACTTCTTCACCCAAAGAGTGATTAACACATGGAATTCACTGCCACAGGAGGTGGTGGCAGCTACAAGCATGGACGGCTTTAAGAGGGAATTGGATAAACATATGGAGCAGAAGTCCATCAGTGGCTATTAGCCACAAGGTATAGATAGGAACTTTCAGTCTGGGGCAAGTGATGCACTATATTCTTGGTGCTGGGGGGCGCAACAATGTGAGTGCTTCTAGTGTCCTGGCCCCACTGCTGGACCTCCTGATGGCACCTGGTATTTTTGGCTGCTGTGTGACAGAGTGTTGGACTGGATGGGCCATTGGCCTGATCCAACATTGGCTTCTCTTATCTTCTTCTTATCTCTTGTCAGGATCTCTACCAGAGCTCTGTTTTTGGTTTCTGTGGGGCTACTCCATAGAGTTTGTTTATTTAGTTACATTTATATTCCGCCTTTCTGCCTTTACAAGGGCCACCAAGGTGGCTAACAATTTAAAACATACATGAAAGAATTACATTATAAAAGTATAAAAATCTACTCCTCCTCCCAAACATACCTCATTAAAAAAAAACATAAAAAAGAGTTTTAAAAGCATATAAAACAGTCAAAATACATTAAGAACATAAAACATTGCTTAGGAAGGAGGAATCATTGAGGGAATGCCAAATGAGACAGAAAAGCCTCCATCCGATGGTGGTGAGTAGCAACAGAAGGGGGACAGGCAAATCTTCCTGGGGAGGAAACGCCAGAGCTTTGCTGCCATGACCAGGGGCTTGCCTTCCATTTCCCTGGCGACTGAAGGTGACCGAAGGCGCATTGGTGCAGGCGAGCCCCAGCTGAGACCTCAGCTCTGCTCAGCCAGATAGGCCCCTCCGGTTGCCCGTGGGCAGTGGCCAGGACCAGGAGGGAGAAGCAGGACATGTTGCAGCCCTTCCCCTCCCCTCGCTGCTCCCTCCCTCCCAGTCAGCTATTTCTTGGCCCCAGGCAAGGAATTTAAGGATCTTAAGCATATACCTGAAATGTGAGAGAAGATTGGGCTGGGGTGAGGGTGCTGCAGATGTGAAAGGGGACACTGCCTTGTGTGCCCCCTGCTGGCTACGACCCTGCCACAGACCACGCAGTGCTGACAAATAGAAAATTATTCAAATAATTGTAATTTGTGGGCACGTGATCTGGCTATTGACTCCAGGAAGATACTAACAGTTTCAAAGGCAAGACAGGCAACTGAGCAGCCCATTGGTATGGCCTTATCAACATACCAGCAGCTCTTGAGCTTGAAGCCCAGAAGGCAAAAGTCACTCGGGTGGTGTCAAGTTTCCAGTCAAATCACTCTCTACACACACTTTGGCAGTGAATGCTTTATTTAGAGAACTGAGGTGCTATGGGTATAAGCTCTTTGTTAGGACTGAGGTGCTAAGGCAGGAAAGTCAAGATATAGGTAACCCCCCCAAAAATTCCATGCACATCAATGTCAGCATTACTACAGTGACTTTGAAAGATATACAGCCACAACCTAGCCATGCACAGTCTTACTCCAAGGACATTTCTCATGAGAAAGATGTCTTGGGGCCCCTTAGGAAAATTACCAAGCAAGCCTCCCTACTCCACTACTTGCACTCTCCCACCCCCTTAGGAATGCAATGGCAGGCAGTGATAAGGAATACAGAAAGCAAGTAGAATAAATTAGGTAGAGACAGTGTAACAGTTCCAGCTAGCCAGCCCGCCCCCATGGCAGATGCCTGAGTCTGACAGGTGGACTGGCAGGAGGCAGGAGGTGGACTGATCATCACACTTAGCTGTGAGTGTCCCCTGGCCACAGGACTGGACGAGGAGAACCACATGATTGAACGAGGTATATTTAATGAAGCAAAATTCAAGGGAAATAGCATCATTAATAGAAGAGAACTTTGGATATGATAAGGTGACGAATTAGGCAAAACTCACCTGGGTACTTCTTAGGGACAACTCCCTGGGAAGATATGTTCACACTGGCCCTACAACCTGGCCCATTGCACATTTTTGTCAACCTTTTTGGCAACTATGGTGGGCAGGTCCCTGATGGATTTTAGATTAGTGCAGTCAGTGGAAATGTGGGGGCTGCTAGAGGGAATGCGGAAACCTGAGGTAGAGCCCTCCCTAAGGAAGTTGGCAGCAGCTCTGTTAGGATAAGCAGGTAATAGCTGAACAAGAGCTTGAGAACAGATAGGACTGTGGGTGAGGCCCAGGTCTAAATTTTGGGTGTTGTATGGCTGACATGGCAGCACTGGAGGCTGCAGCAGAGGAGGCACCCAATTCTCCTTCCTTTGTCCCATCGCCATTGGTAGAGGATTGAGTCCCCAGAAAGGGCTGTAAGGTCCTGCATAGGCAGGACAGCCTGGGGTGGGGGCCAAACTAAGCATCACAGTTGTGATCTAACTTGCATTTTTCCCTATTGTATTTCCTTTGCTTGTACTTGAGCATTTAGAAAGGACGGCTGTAATTACTAAGAGCCAGCATGAGTTTCTCAAGAACAAGGCATGTCAGACTAACCTCATCTCTTTTTTTGAGAAGGTCACTACCTTGCTGGATCAGGGGAATGCTGTAGACATAGTTTATCTTGATTTCAGTAAGACTTTTGATAAGGTTCCACATAACATACTTGTTGACAAATTGGAAAAATGTGGTTTGGATCCTGTGACTGTTAGGCAGATCTGTAACTGGTTGACAGATCACACCCAAAGAGTGCTTGTGAATGGTTCCTCATCCTTTTGGAGAGCAGTGACAAATGGAGTGCCTCAAGGATCTGTCCTGGGACCTGTTTTGCTCAACATCTTTATCAATGATTTGGATGAAGGGATAGAGGGAATGCTTATTAAATTTGCAGATGATACCAAATCGGGAGGGGTAGCAAATGAAGTAGAAGACAGATTCAGGATACAGGATGATCTTGGCAGGCTGGAAACTGGGCTAAAACAAATAAAATGAATTTCAATGAGGATAACTGTAAAGTTCTGCATTTAGATAGGAAAAATCAAATGCATAATTACAGGATGGGGAAGAGGAAGAAAAGGACCTAGGGGTCTTAGGAGGCCATACACTGAACATGAATCAGCAGTGTGATGGGGTAGCTAAAAAGGCAAATGTGATTTTGGGCTGTATCAACAGGAGTATAGTGTCCAGATGATGCAAAGAGATGGTATCGCTTTACTCTGCTCTGGTTAGACCTCACCTAGAGTATTTTGTTCAGTTTCTGGCAATTGAAGAAGGATATAGACAAGCTGGAGCATGTCCAGAGGAGAGCAATAAAAATGATGAGAGGTCTGGAGACCAAGGAAGGAGCTGGGTATGTTTAGCCTGGAAAGGAGACGATTGAGAGGTTATTGTGGTGAGAATTCAACTGCAAACATGTTAGGTGTAAACTAACCCTGTGTGAAATGTTTACCTGCATCTTTTCGCACCCCCAGGGCCAGGGCCAGGGCCAGGGCCAGGGCCAGGGCCAGGTTTTTTTGCACACTAGGCGAGGCTATCTTCTGGTGTCTTCCCCCCTACCCAGGCGTCCACCGTGCTGTGCAGATTTTTGAAAAATGTTGCTGCGGCATCAGCTACCACCACAGCACAAGGACTATGTGACTGAAAGGCCAACTCCACCTCCTGTTACAGCTATTTTGTTGCTGCACCCACCACGCAGTGTCGGAATTCCAGAGGTGCTACTAGCAGGCTCAAAGAGGTGGCGGGGGCCCCCCTGCTCTAACCATTAGCCCACACTGACCCATCATGGGAAATGTTGTCCAGTTTCAGAGCAGGAGAATTTTTTTGTAGGTCATTCTCAGATTTATTTTTTTTAAAAAGAAGCAGATTTCCAGAATATTTCCTTTAAATTTTTCCTCTAGCAATTACAAGTCGCTAGTAAAACAGGAGCTAAACTGTTCTCAGTAGTGCAGAAGTAGAAGCGATTGGATTGATACCCCACCCTTCACTACCTGAAGGAGTCTCAGAGCAGCTTACAATCTCCTTTCCCTTCCCCTCCCCACAAGAGACACCCTGTGAGGTAGGTGGGGCTGAGAGAGCTCTGACAGAAACTGCCCTTGAGAGAACGGCTCTGAGAGAACTTGTGACTGACCCAAGGTCACACCAGCAGCTGCATGTAGAGAAGTGGAGAATTAAACCCAGTTCTCCCAGATTAAAGTCCGCCCTCCTGACCACTACGCCAAATTGGCTCTCAAAAAATCAAAATGGGTGGTTCATAGTGAGTAAATCCACTCTGACTCCGAATGGGGAGGCAGGGTTGCCAACTCTGTGTTGGGAAATTCCTTGAGCTTTGGCGTGCCTCGGGGCAGGTGGCATTTAGGGACCGGAGGGACCTCAGCGGGGGTACCAGGTGCCACAGACTCCACCTTCCGAAGCAGCCATTTTCTCCAGGGGAACCGACCTCTGTCAGCTGGAGGCCAGTGGTAAGCCAGGGAGATCTCCAGCCAGCACCTGGAGGTTGGCAGCCCTGAGCCCCCTCTCCTCTGGCTGCTGGGGGGCTTCCTCCCTTGTAATACCATGAAGGCAGGTGAAGGGGGGACGGGCGGACACAAGAGTCTGCTGCAGCCAGCCAGTCGTCCCGCCTTGTAACAAGCCCCGTTCGCGATGAGCTTTCAAACCACGCTGACTTTGTACATGGAGATGCGCAGGCGCAAACTGTGCTGAAGAGAAAAGAGCAGACGGGCATTCAGTAGCTTAAAAGTCTCTTTTTTTTTTCCTTTTTAGAAAATACCCTTTGAAAGAAAAGCCGCAAAATGAAGGAAATACTGAGCCCAGCAGCTGACTCAGGACTGGCACTCTCTCTCTAATAGAAAGATCTGGGGGGAGGAGGAAGAGACGGAGGGGCTCCCGGCCAATGGCCACCCACCCAACCTCGCTTGCTGCATGCTGGAGGCCAGCAGGGGGGGAGGCAGACACTGAGCAGCAGTGTCCACCCAGGAGGAGGAGGAGACGCCGCTGCCGCTGTCGGGGTGTGGGGAGGTGAGGCATGTCCAGCCAGTTGCAGGCAGTCCCAGCTCGGGCTCCTCCTTGTCATAGCCCTGCCTGGACTCATAGGCAGCGGTGGTGACCGGCTGGTGAGCCTCCCCCCCCCGCGCACCAGGATGTCCAGGCACTTCCCAGATTAAGACTAGATCAGCAAGGTTAATCGGGGGTCTCCAGGCTCAGAAGCCCTCTTTGTATTAATTTAGTGGTCATATCCTTTGTCATACAAACAAGCTGTTTACAGCAAGCCCTTTTGTCCTACTTCAGACTCCAGCCACTTCTGCCAAGAAATCTGTTTTGCAAAAGGATATCCTTTGGGATATATAGCAGCTTGTTATTCTCCAGCCGGAGAATTTGCTACCCAGGTGAAAGTACCAGGCCTCTTTTAAACCAACAGACCAGCCAGAGGCCTGTCCTATCCAGGCCCGTTCCATCAAGGTCCATGTTAACATATAGGAAGCAAGTGCACATGGGAGGCAGACATAACCTAAAGTCCTACAGACTCCCCCCGTTTCATACAAGACAGACTTCCAGCTGTCACATGTGATGATTCCACAAGCTGACCAAACCTTCTGGCTTGCGCTACCTAGGAGAGGGGAATGAGACTGTGGATTACGAGGTCTTGGCCTTCCCTCGGAGATCTTGCACTTGACATATCTTACCTCTGACCCAAAGAACAACAACCAATGTCAGAACAAGAAGGAGGACCTGAATTATAAGGACAACCGTAACAGGGTGTGGAATTCATTTAAGAAATCCTGCAGCAGTTGGGCTGAGATGGAAGGAGAAAAAGGAAGACCGACAAGAAGCGCCCCCCTCTGGTTCCTACACGTTCTGCAATCCGTAGAATTTTCTGGTTATCCTGCGGTACACCAACAGCTGCCTTATCTCTTGTCTTCCTTACGTTCAATTGTTTCTGTAACTCTGGATGGTTTATTACCTTCTTTAACATATTAATGTCCATCCCCAGCATCACAGGAACAACCTGTTCAAATAAGTCGGGTCTGTGCATCATTAGCTCCACGGTCCATTGAGGAACATGGTATTCAAAATTACAACCTTTAATGCTGGTTACTTGACAAAAAGATCTGTTTATCTGAATAGAAATGTAAATAACTTCTGGCCATCTACCAGTATCAATGGGCAATGTGTCCTAACACACACACACACACACCCCTTCCCAGCGTAAACAACTGAGCTTCCGGTTTCAGACATGATCTCAAAGGGACCTCTCTGAGTACCGTTCTCTTTCTCATACAAACACTCATCTCGTTGCTGGGAATTATAATCTTCACAAATGAAACCCAAAGTCCCATGCTGAACACACCCTTCCATGTGCTGATGGTTTCCCACCTGTTCCCTTTTTGATATGCCCAAGCATAATGATTAACAGCATACATGACTAATCCTTCAGGCACTTGCATTCCTAATGGCACAATAGGGTACACATCATAATGTTCATTTTGATATACAGTGAGTACAAATGCAATTACTTTAGATTGTGAAGGTATATAAGTGTCAGGGGTCCCAATCAAATCACTCAACAACAATTCTTCATGAAGTTTAGTATATTAAGGTTTGCAGTAGACACCATGAGCTCTTGTGTCAGGAATGGTGGGTTCAGACACAGCAAGAAAAGAAATACCCCCTTTGTACGGGACCCCCTGATACAGTGAGGCCAATAAGCAGGCACCTGGGTGTGCAGGCAAAACAGCGGTTTCACATTCCCAGGAAAGATGAGCGGGAAGGCAAGAGCAGGCAGAGCAGAGCTTCAAGGCCACTGGCCAATAAGCCGGAGAAGCAGAGAGAGAGAGCAAGCGGCAAAGCACCCCCCACATTCCAATTCATGGCTGCTAGCTAACATCAAGAAAAACTCAGCAATTGCCACCATTCCATAAACTGTTTTTCCTCTTGAGTTACATTATTCCAAATTAAATACTTAATCTCTAAAGGTAAAATCCCCGCCAATCCCTCTCGAATGATCTGCATCTCAACCTGCTGACTGAGGTCCTGAGCTTGAGTACAAGTGCACTACTGACTTGTAATTCACCTATCCCTTCTACTGTAGCTTCCTCATCCCTATGTTTATGCATTCTGCCAAAATGGCAAAATACTAGCAATAATTTTCTGTCCGGCTCCCAATTGCACTAGGGAGGATATAATCGGGGTCCCCATTTTCCGAACATCTGATATTGCATAGCATATTTTATTTGCTAAAACTTCTACACTCATTGCCAGGCCTGATGCTCCCAATATGGTGTCTGGTCCTCCAGCTTGCCTACTTTTTGCCAGCTGCTTTGTAAACCACAAATCCAGCCATCTCCTCCAGCCCTCGTGACTAGTGGTAACAAATGGGGCACATTCAGGTACAGCTTGTGACATGTTTAAACCTGTCAAGTCCAATCTGACCTCCTTTAGAGAGCGGATTGGAGTCAACATTACTTCTTCCTTATGGTCCCTCTTTACCACATGTGGCCCAATTAAAGAATGTTTCCAAGGCCTTATCAGATCATTTTCTCCAGCCAAAACTTCAAAATGAAGGATCTTTCCTGGTTGGTGGAGTTGGTGTACACCAGCTTCTGCAGGTACGGATTGAAACTTGTGATAACGAAAGACTCTGTCTCGTAGCTTCAGACCACACTCGCTTCTGTCCAACTGCACCACCCACTCAGGAGGGCTGATTTGATCTATCTCCACCATCCATCTTTTCTGTACACAACTTTCCACAACAACAAATTGTGCACCAGAGGGTGTTAGCAAAGTGCTGTTCTGGGATTGCCATTCCTTTGCCATTTGAGACTCATTAAACCCCATGAGGGTGACGATTGGAATATATCCTGCAGCCACAAATGCAAAGCCATTAACTTTCAAAATGGCACAGTTAGTTTCATTTCTGAGAGTGGTACAGGTTCCAAATCTCTCTCTTATCATAACTCCCTGTAGTGATACTGCAGGGAACAGTCTCCTGACATGAGTTCAGTAGAGGCGGGTATATGCAAACACTATAGGTATATTTACCATAGGTATAACTTACCATCTCTTACCAGTTTCATGACACAGTGTGGTTCACTCTGACATCTTGTCATGGATTCCTTCTTTCCAACCCAAACACAAATGTATTTGTCATCAGTGTGAGTGCTATAGGTATATTTGGATACTGCAGGGAACAGTCTCCTGACATGAGTTCAGTAGAGGAGGGTACATGCAAACACTATAGGTATATTTGGCATATCCCCTAGTGTTTGCATTTCAATGCACCTCTCATCATCTGTGATTATGGCCAAAGGTCCAAGCAGATCACCCCCCTCAAGGACACAATCTGCTACATCATTGTTCAACTTTCCAGATGATGTTCCCACCTATAGGGTCCCATTTCACAATTGTTTGATCACACCAGGCTAAACATGTTAGGCACAAAGCTCGTGTACCCACCAAGGCACACCATTTCATCTCTGCTGCTAAAAAGGAATCAGAAATTCGTATAGGTGGCTGTCAGATAACTGCCATGTTTCCTTTAGCTTTTCATTCCTGACCTTTATGCATGCGCATGTGTTTGCTTTGCTAAGCTACCGTGGGAGACGCTCCTTCGCCCATGCGAACTGGAGTTACCAGACAACATTATCAGTATAACCTTGAAGGGAAGGCTTGAGTTCCACTAATGGTGTGAATAATTCTGCTCTCAAAAGGGTGGGGAGGATCTCCCATTCATGATGTAATATCCCGCCGGGAAAATTGGTGTTTCTCCTTGAGGAACCTCCAGCATTGGAGGAGGGGAGACAGTTGGACCTGCAAACATTCACCTCAAGCATATAGCTGCATCTGCACTGGGACGCAGAACCTCTCTTCCTGTACATTGTTCTATTAACTTACCATCTCTTACCAGTTTCATGACACAATGTGGTCCACTCTGACATCTTGTCATGGATTCCTTCTTTCCAACCCAAACACAAATGTATTTGCCATCAGTGTCAGTGCTGTCAAAATTAATTCTGTCAAACAATAGTCCCGATTCATCATCAAGGGTGTAATCATTTCCTTCATATGGGCATCTTTTGTCTCACTTACCAGAAATACCCAAGATCTGGTAGGAATCCAGGAAATCTGGTATTCCATACAGGTATCAGAATGGAGTCCAGATCCACATACATCACCTATACTCAGGGGGGCATTTAGAACTTCCTTTTGCACTATTTCTGATACTTTGGTTGCCAAATCATGAACGTCCTGTAAAGTTTGTCGAACTGCTGATGCCTGTGGATTTTCTACAGAGCTAATCCTGGGACTAGTTGAACCTTCCCCTGATGGTGTCCCTCCTCTTATTCCTCTCAACCATCTGCATGTTAATTCTCTGTTGGGAATTTCACTATCACATCTCAGCAAGTTTGTTTCCCAACTACAAAATGACTCTCCCATTTGTATTCCTTCCAAATAGGGCTCAACTGCTCCCCCTTCCAAGAAAGGCATGGGAGCATGGAAGGTTTTGTATTTTTGTATAGCTATTTCACAAACTGCCTCTCCATAATGTACTGCACGCAGACCTTGTTATGAGTGAGGATAAAACCTACTTCCTGTGGAGGATCAAATCTTGGTTCTGGGCAAACAAATCTATCGGCTCTCACACCCTGTTTTGTTCTGTGTACCATGGCCCTATCCCATATGCATTTCCATCCTTTGGGCAGGTCAGCATGATTCACCTTGATCCCCCAGTATTGTTCCCTAAATATAGCCTCTAATCTTTGTGGGGACTCTCCTTCCCCTTCAGATATAGGAGGTAAGGGTATGGTAGCTTCTTGGGGTGGATTAGACTGCGGAACTCCTCCCGGTGCCACTGTTGTCACAATTTCCTCCTCTTTAGGGGTGCATGTTACTAGGGATGTTTCCTATTTGCATACCCGTTCCTCCCACAACACTGGGTCTTGATCTTTAACTCCCAACAAGATATATTCCTGTTCTCCTACTGGGATTAAGAGTCTGCAATTTTTTGCCCCTTGTCTAATCCTGACAGAGCATATTCCCTTATAATATTTAAAAGTTACCTGTACTTTTCCCTCTGAGAACTTCCATTGTTCAGATGTGGTATTCACTTGCTCCTCAGAGGAGATTTGTCTTACACTTTCTGTGTTCCAGGTACAATCCCAGATATCGGGCATATCTAATCCCTGGGCTTGATAAGATTCAAGAAGGTCATGCTTTACTTGAGTCTCATTATCCGAACTATGGGAGAGATCACCTGTGACACTTGAACTGATACTTGTGTCGCCCCCGGAATCTCTGTTGGGGGTATTATCCAAAAGAAGAACAGGACAAACAGCACAACAAAACAGAATACACAGCACCCACATTTCAGACACATTGTCCCTAATTGGATATTACTGAGTTTAGTTACTTTGTGGGTCCTCCTGAAAATAAATTGCAAAAGACTACTTGGCACTTATCTCAAGTGCATATAAGCATGTATATATGTGTTAATACTATATTATACATGCAATACTTCTATAAGCATACATATATATGACTACCCAGAATACAGCTTGTCTATCCTGCCCATCCTATTCATGCCTTCTCCAACAATGTCCATACGATGGAACATATGGGTGGTAGGACCCATTCATTATGACTGAGATCAAAATCCTGCCACTTAATGAATCACAGAATCATAGAAACATAGAGTTGGAAAGGACCTCCAGGGTCATCTAGTCCAACATGAGATAGTACAGATGGCCATGTTTATCTTAGAGTCTAAAACTTCTTTTACCACCTGGTGGAGTTCCCCATTCACCATCAGGGGAGGAGGAGCTGGAGGTCAAGGTCTCCATCTCGAAGGTCCAGGATACTTCTTCAGTAGACTGAAATGGAACACAGGAAGAATATGATGCAGGTTCTTTGGCAAGTCCAATTCCACAGCCACTTTGTTAATAACTCCCACCACTTTAAACAGTCCCACATATATCCAACCTAGCTTTTTCCCTGGTGGAAACCCCCTTAAATTCTTGGTGGAAATGTATACCGAGTCTCCAGGTTTACCATCCCACTCAAGTGCCTGGCCTTTATCCACCTGGACTTTATAATCATCTTTTGCCTTGGCTAAAGTCTGCTGGATAATCCACTGCTGAACCAACTCCAACCACCAGTCTTGTAAATCTTTAAGCCCAGTGGGCTCTGTCACAATTGTAAGGGGGGGGCTTGTACCCATGCACCACTTTGAAGGGGATGGCCCCTGTGGAATTATGAAATGAGTTGTTGTAACTATATTCTGCATAGGGGAGCAAGTCTAGCCAGTTTTCCTGTTGATAGTTAATGAAACATTTCAAGAATTACTCCAACAATGGATTGGTCCACTAAGTTTGACCATCTGTCTCTGGGTGGTAAGCACTATTGAGTCCTTGCTCAACTTCCAGAATTTTTAATAATTCCCTCCAGCAATGAACTGGGACCCCTAGTCTGAGATTATTTTCCTGGGCACAGAGTGTAGTCTCTCAATGTGATACATAAACAACTGTGCCAGTTTTTTGGCAGAGGGTAATTGCTTACAGGGGCTGAAATGGGCTTGCTTTGAGAAGAAGTCAACCACCACCCAAATAATTGTCCTCCTTTTGTTGGGAGGCAAGTCCATTATAAAACCCATAGAAATGGCTGCCCAAGGGCTCTCAGAGGTTTCAAGAGGCTGCAACAATCCAGGAGGTTTTCCAGTCCACCGTTTCCCCATTAAGCATACTTGGCAGGAAGCTACATATTGAGAGATGTCAGCCTGTGTTCACAGCCACCAGAATTGCCTCTATAAGAGGTGTAAAGTCTTTAAATATCCATAATGGCCAGCCAGTTTATTGTCATGTCCCATTTGCAGAATTTCCCCCCACAGAGAACGCAGCATGAACAGCCTGTGTTGGCAATACCAGCACCCATTCTCCCCCTACATGAGAGTGCCCCCTTTTTCACTTCCTCTTTGGTGGCTTCAGTAAAAGCCACCTTGAATTTTTCCACCGATGGCTCAGGACTGAGGCCCCCTCCTGTTTGCCCGGCTGTGTGTGAGCACTGTCCCCCCAGTTGGGGGAGGCACAAGAGGGCATCAGCAAGAAAGTTGGACTTCCCTGGAAGATGCTTGAGTGTGAACTGAAACTTAGAAAAGAACTCTACCCAGCACAACTGCTTGGCATTGAGGCATTGTGTTGTGTGTAATGCCTCCAGATTCTTATGGCCAGTCCAGACCTCGAACAGTACTCGGGCCCCCTCTAACCAATGTCCCCAAGTGATAAGGGCCGGTTTAATGGCAGCAACTTTTTGTCCCAGACTGGCCAGTTTCTCTCTGTCTCCAAGAACTTCTTTGACATGTAGGCAAGGGGGTGCAGTTTCCCGTCCTCCCCCTTTGCAGAATCACCCCCCCATTGCCACATCTGAGGCACCCACCTGCACTACAAAGGGTTTATTTTCATCCAAATAACTTAAAATTGGTTCTGAAGTGCCAGTCTGTTGGCACTCTGAGGTCCATTGCAATTTATAGCCCAATTTTTTGTGCTCCGGCCCCTTCCCTTTTGTTTTCAACAAGTCAGTGAGGGGTAAGGCTACCTGGGCAAAATTTGGGATGAAAGGGCAGCTGAAAATGGTGAACCCTAAAAAAGATTGTAACTGTCTCCTCATTTGAAGGTGTTCCACTCTAACACATCCTTGATTTTATGGGGGCCCATGCCTAGTCCTTTTCCAGAAATCCAGTACCCCAGGAAGTCCAATTCTTTCTTATAGAAATTGCATTTAGACAGCTTCACAAAGAATTGGTTCTGATAGAGGGATTTCAGCATGTCTCTAACCAACCTCACATGTGAGTCCTCATCAGGAGTATAAATCAAAATATCATCCAGATAAACCAGGACCCCCTTTAACAGATGCTTGTGCAACCCTGCATTGATCAAGTTCATGAACACTCCAGGGCCCCCTGAGAGCCCAAACGACATGACCAAATATTCGAATTGGCTGATGGGGGTATTGAAAGCAGCCTTATGTTCATCCCCCTCTCAGAAGCATACCCAAAAGTAAGCTTTTCTCAAGTCCAACAGTGAAAATTCGCCCCCAAGTGGCCTCTGCCAATAAGTCTTTTATTAAGGGAAGGGGATATGTGTTGGACTTTGACACAGCATTCATGCCCCGATAGTCGGTGCACAGTCTTAACCCTCCATCCTTTTTCTTGCAAAAGAGCATTGGAGTGGCAAAAGGCAAAGCCACCAGCCAAATGAACCCCTGGACCAAATCCTTATCGATAAACTTCCGCAGCTCCTCTTTCAGATGGACTCATGGAATATAGTTTCCCTTTGGGCGTTTTGTGCCCAGGCAAGATTTCAATAGCACAGCCAGTGTTCCGGTGAGGGGGCAATTCATCTGCCTCTCCCTCTTCAAACACCTTGGCCAAGTCTCTATATTCAGGGGGGATTTGAAGTAGCTCCTCCTTGGCCAGGCACACCCTCTCTGGCACTGGTTGTGGCTCCTCCCCACTCCAGGTTCCATCTATGCTCTTTACAGTGGGGGTCCTGGAAAGGAAGAAAGGGTCCTTATGCATCAGCCCTGGGCTACACTCTGAATATCTGTGTCTTTGTGCATCCCACCTGATCCCTGGTGCTTTGGAAAGCTCAATATGAATGACAAGGAAAATATAAACAACCTGATTTAAATTGCATTCAACCTGCCCACCCCAGAATCAAAGAGAACCCCCAAGCCCTCCACTGCCATCCTCAATATCTCGGAAGGTGCCTTTTCTCACACTAGTTCTCCTTTCCCTGTATGGTCACATCCTCCAGTGGCACCATTCTGCTTTCACAGAAGGGGAGAAGAAGGACTAACCTATGGAACTCTATGCTGGAATCCCCAAAGGCAAGTGTAGAGAAGTAGCTCCTCCAGGGTCCAGCAATGGAGCAAATCTAAGTAGAAAGGGATGTGGGTACGACCCCTCGCTCTAATCGGCCCATTGCTGCTTCCTTGTTTTTTACAGAATGCAGCTCTCAGGCTGTCTTCTTGCTTCTTCCCACTCTCCTCTTCCTGCAGCCCTGCAGTTAAAAGCATATGACATCTCCCCCCCTCGTAATGTAACTTCTAGAGTAAATGTTTTGATTTAACTGGGCATGTAGTTCTTTATGAGCCTCCCTCCTGCCTGCACACCCTCCCTGCAGAACGATGGCAGGTCCACCTCATTGTTAACATCAGCAAGCTGTCAAAACCTATTTCATTCCAGGAAGCACTTAAGAGAATGTTTAAAATTCAATTGTGCTTTTTTAAAGAAACAAAAAAACCCTGCAGTTAGAATGAGAGAGAAAAAGAAGAACCAGCAGTCTGTTCCACAATATCCAAGAAATCAAGGGGAAATTTAAAGCAAGGTTAGGCATGCTGAAAGATCAACATGGAAACACGTTAACTGAATGGAAGAAAACAAAGAAAATATGGGTACAACACACTGAAGAAGATTAAAGGAAGACAGAATTCCTTGAAAGAAGGATCTTTTGAAGAAAAAGAACCTGCAGTTCTCTTAGTGTAATGGCGGCTGATGACGACAAATAGGCCACCTTAAAGGGAAACCCCGGAGGAAGGCGAGAGCACTCAGCCCATACCCATACAGCCAGGGCCCTCAGCACCACCCAGAGTCACTCAGGTTGTCCAAGCATGCTCAGGTCTACTCAGGTCTCAATCTGGGAGTGTCTATTGTTAGGTGGGGTCAACTGCAAGTCTCTGAAGCTGGCGGAGATCGATTAGAGGCAGCTGAGTCAGCCCACACTGTCAGAACAGGTTGGGCCAGTTCAGCTCCTCGCCCACTCCTCCAGACTCTTCTGTTGGGCCAGGAAGACCATTAGCTCACCATCTGGCTGGAGTAACAGATCGAACCTTCTGGAGCCCACCCAAGCCTGAAGTCATCCAAATCATTTGAGGGCAAAACTCAGACCCATCCAGGGCCAGCCTGAGTGCAACCCTGGCTGGCCTGCGTCTGCTCCAAGCTGCCTATCAGGGTTTCTGGTGCTCAAAGCTTATCTACAGCCATTCCAGGGCTGTCCAAGGCCTTCTGGGTCCGAGGCCCAACCAGAAAACACAGGAAGTGAATTGCAAGGTAAATGCAATCAAGGGAGGTTACACCTATGTCATAAACCTGCCCTGAGTCTCTGTGTGTGTCTATATGCATGCTGTATGCTCATGTGTATGCAAAGCCTGTTTCTCTTCTTCATGCCACCACCCGAAGTTAAAAATCCAGGCTCCCACTGGTAACAGAGCTGTTCCACCAGGCCTTTGTTGAGGCGGTGGGCATCCAATAAAATCTCGGCCTCTTCTGCTGAAGCTGAAGCCACTATCTCATGTGGCCCAGGTTAAGACGTTCAAGAGACCAGTGGTGCCAGCTGGAAAACTCTGTATGAGGATAGTCTTCTCTGTTTTAATTTCTGTCATTTCAAATTGTCTTAATTGTTCATATCTATATTTCACATGATTTAAATTTTTGATATATTCTGATAAGGTGCTGTGATCCACCCTGAGCCTGCTTGTGGGGAGGGCAGAATGTAAATTTGAACAATAAAATAAATAAAATAAAAAAAATAAAACAAGTGATTTGGAGGACATTAGGAAAGGCTGCCTCCGGCATGCACAAAGGGCAGAATTCCCCAATTGCTTCAGCCCTCCTCCTGGGCCTGAGCAAGTGATTAAGGTGTGCAAGGAGGACCTTGAATCACAGTCAGCTCTCTTAAACTGCAAAACATTATTTCTATTAATTAAGGTAGGGCACAAAACAAGGAAAATACTACCAAGCTGAAAGTTTACAGATCCGAGGAAAAGAACAGCATGAACATTACACTAAACTAAACAATCCAGAAGAAAAGAGCCAGAGTCCGGGAGCACCTTGAAGACTAACAACATTTGTGGCTGCTGGGGAGGAGCTTTGGTGAGTTGCTGCTCAGTGAAAGCTCCTCCCCTGACACAAATTTTGTTTAAAGACTAACAAAATGTGCTCCTGGACTCTCTGGCTCCTTCCCACTGCCAGCGCGGCTCCCCATCTTGATCTCCAGCGCCCACTTTGATCTGCCCAGCTAAGAGACTAAATGGCTCTGCTTCTGCGGGGAGGGAAGTCTCGAATGGGGTGCCGCAGGGCTCAGTCCTGGGCCTGGTGTTGTTCAATGTTTTTATAAATGACCTGGAGGAAGACATGGATGACATGAAGCTGGGTGGGATGGCTAACTCTGAAGGAGACGGAGTCCCAGGGGCCTGAACCAGGAAAGGCCCAGCAAACTGGAGAGGTGCCCCTCCACTACCAAAAGGTCCAACCACCCCATGAAATCCTTAAACTGGACCTGGAACCTGCCTCAACTCCGGACCGCCACAGGGTTCTTATTAAAGTCCTGCAACTTGAGACCCTGTGGCTTGTGCACCCGGGGTCCCCCCTGCAGACAGAGGGCACGCAACGTATCCGCAGAAATAATGGAAAAGGATGAGCCCAAGTTGATTTCCATTTGGTAGGGGGATTCCTCTGTAAGGATAGTCACATGCACCTTGTTGGGGCCATCAGGGGGCAAGTTACACACCAGTGTCCACTGGTGCGCCGAAATGGAGTGCAGATCCACCGACTCCAGTTGAGCCGTGGTCTTCTGTCACTGTCCTTTAGAGCAGCAAACCTTGGCTATGTGGCCGACCTTGTGGCATGTTCTGCAGATGGCATCCCGGAATCTGCAAGTCCGGCATTCATGAGCATCGCCACAGCTGGTGCAGGACACGGAAGCCGGGGCAGCTTTCACTGCAGTGAGTCCCGTGGAGCGTTGAGAATCCTGGGCTGGGTGGTGTTGGACCTGAAGGATCTCCTTGTCATCGGAGACGTCAGAGCCAACAGTCGCTTGTGTGTGGTGGACCACCTTGGTGCGGTGGTCTTGATGGGCCTTCTCGTACGCAGTGGCCTCCTGGATCACTTTGTTGAGATCCAGGTCATCTTGGCTGACCAGGGACACTGGAGCTTGGGCTCCTGTAGGCCCACGAGGAACTGATTTAGAAGAGCGTCAGCCAAATCTGGGAATGAACACCTTGTGGTGGCCCGCTGCAGAGCTGTGAGAATGTTGGAAGAAGTTTCGTTGGGGTCCCGGACCTTTGCAAAAAAAAATCCATCCACTCCACAAATTTCGTTGGTTTGGGTGCCAGGAGAACATATGAACATAAGAGAAGCCATTGTTGAATCAGGCCAATGGCCCATCTAATCCAACACTCTGTCACACAGTGGCCAAAAATACCAGGTGGAAGAAGAAGAAGAAGAAGAAGAAGAAGAAGAAGAAGAAGAAGAAGAAGAAGAAGAAGAAGAAGAAGAAGAAGAAGAAGAAGAAGAAGAAGAAGAAGAAGAAGAAGAAGAAGAAGAAGAGGAGATTGGATTTATACCCCACCCTTCACTACCCAAAGGTGTCTCAGAGTGGCTTACAAACTCCTTTCCCTTCCCCTCCCTACAACAGACATCCTGTGAGGTAGGTGAGGCTGAGAGAGCTCTTGACAGAAACTGCTCTTTTTTCAAGAACAACTCTTATCAGAACTATGGCTTGCCCAAGGACATCCAGCCAGGTGCAACTGGAGGAGTGGGGAATCAAACCTGGTTCTCCCAGATTAGAGTCTGCACACTTAACCACTACACCAAACATGAGGTCCAGCAGTGGGGCCAGGACACTAGAAGCCCTCCCACTGCTGCCCCCCCCCCAGCACCAAGAATAGAGTGCATCACCTGCCCCAGACTGAGAGTTCCTATCTATACCTTGTGGCTAATAGCCACTGATGGACTTCTGCTCCATATGTTTATCTAATTCCCGCTTGAAACTGTCCATGCTTGTAGCTGCCACCATGTCCTGTGGCAGTGAATTCCATGTGTTAATCACTCTTCGGGTGAAGAAGGACTTCCTTTTATCTGTTCTAACCCGACTGCTCAGCAATTTCATTGAGTGCCCATGAATTCTTGTGTTGTGAGAAAGGGAGAAAAGTACTTCTTTCTCAGCCTGCTCAATCCCATGCATAATCTTATAAATCTCGATCATGTCACACCTCAGTCATCGTTTCTCCAAGCTAAAGAGCCCCAAGCGTTTTAACCTTTCTTCATAGGGAAAGTGTTCCAACCCTTTTAACATTCTAGTTGCCCTTCTTTGCACTTTTCCCAATGCTATAATATCCTTTTTGAGGTGTGGCAACCAGAACTGTACACAGTATTCCAAATGAGGTCGCACCAATGACTTATACAGGGGCATTATGATACTGGCTGATTTGTTTTCAGTTCCCTTCCTAATAATCCCCTGCATAGCGTTGACCTTCTTTATTGCAGTTACACACTGTCTGGACATTTTCATTGAGTTATCTACTATGACTCCAAGATCTCTCTCTTCGTCAGTCTCTGCCAGTTCAGACCCCATCAACGTGTATTTATATTTAGGATTTTTGGCTCCAATGTGCATCACTTTGCACTTGGCCACATTGAACCCCATTTGCCACGTTGACGCCCACTCACCCGTCCTCGACAGATCTCTTTGGAGTGCCTCACACTCCTCCCTGGTTTTCACCACCCTGAACAACTTTGTGTCATCTGCAAATTTAGCCACTTCACTGCTTACTCCCAATTCCAAATCGTTAATAAACAAGTTAAAAAGCATCGGACCGAGTACTGATCCCTGTGGTACCCCACTGCTTACCACCCTCCACTGAAAAAGTTTCCCATTTATACTCACTCTCCGATTCCTATTTTTAAGCCAGTTTTTGATCCACAGGAGGACTTGTCCTTTTATCCCATGACTATTGAGCTTACTTAGGAGCCTTTGATGAGGAACTGTATCAAAAGCTTTCTGGAAGTCAAGGTAAACAACATCTACTGGGTCCCCCTTGTCCACATGTTTGTTCACTCCCTCAAAAAACACTAACAGGTTAGTGAGACAAGATCTTCCCTTACAGAACCCATGCTGAGTCTGCCTCAATAGTTTTTGTTCATCAACGTGCCTACTAATTCTTTCCTTAATAACAGTTTCCACCAACTCACCAGGTATCGACGTCAGACTGGCCTGTAATATCCCAGATCTCCCCTGGAGCCCTTTTTAAAAATGGGAGTGACATTAGCTACCTTCCAGACCTCAGGAATGGAGGCAGATTTTAAAGAAAGACTACATATTAATGTAAGGAGATCCATAAGTTCACATTTGAGTTCTTTCAGAACTCTCGGATGAATGCCATCCGGGCCTGGTGATTTATTAGTTTTTAAATTGTCCATCAGTTGGAGGACTTCCTCTCTTGTCACCTCAATCTGATTCAGATCTTTCAAATCCCCTCCCGAAATCGGTGGTTCTGGAGTGGGCAAGCACTTCTCCTCTTCCACAGTGAAGACAGAGGCAAAAAATGATCCATCAGCACCTTGACCAGAGTGGTGTATGACTCATCTTTGGTCAGCTGGGGCACTATCAGGACTTTCAGTAAAAGATGGGCCTCCATGCCACAGTGTTGGAGGAGGTACGCCTTCTTCTTACCCAGATCGGTGACATTGTGGATGGTGAAGTGGCTCTCAAGAGTCTCAAGCCAGGTCTTCCATTGTGTGGGGTGGGAGAGGTTGAAGGCAGGGAGACTCTTGGATGCAGCAGCCATTTTACAGAGTCCACGTGGAGGCTCAGGAATAGTGTCAGCTGAGCAAGGAGCGGTGCGGTGCTGCTCTCAGGGTCAGAAGTGCGATGCTCGAGGCTAGGAGCGGTGCAGTGAATGACAACCAGAGATGCTGGCATGCGGTGATCTTGGCACTGCTTGATGTGATGCTCAGTGCTTGGTCTCTGTTCATGGGAGGTATAATCCCAGCTTCGTTGCCAGTGAAAAGTACTGAGACTGGCAAGTGATTTCAGCTCTCATACTTTTATTTAGTGCAGAACGAGACAACTTTAGCCAGCCCGCAGGCTAACTTATATTCTGTGAAAAACCACACCCCAAAACACGCCCCTACACCATAATAGGCTATTTACAGTGGTCAAGAGTTCCATGGGCTCTCGGCCGGTAGCCTAGCCCTCTGATTGGTGCAGACTAGGATCCGCTTAGTCCATTGTTTGCTGGAGTGAAGCTCCGTGGTTTGGCAGGACTGCGTGGAGCCCCCTGGGTGCCACACGGTCGGGACCAAGTACATTACACAAGTAGAAGATGGAGGAGATCTATCCTCTCTTGCTCTGGATTGCAAGACTAGATCTAATGGGTGGTTGAGTAGTGTAAGTGTGGTTGAGCAGTGGAACAGACTACCTCGGGAGGTGATGGATGCTCCTTCACTGGACATTTTCAAGTGGAGGCTGGACATCCATCTTTCAGGTACGTTGTAGGGTTATCTTTGGCTATGCTCCTGCAGAGTGCAGGGGGTTGGACTAGATGACCTGCAAGGTCCCTTCCAACTCTAACATTCTATGATTCTAAGCACCGCCAGGTTGCTATGTATGACCACCAGGGCCATAGAGGCAACTCAGGCAGTTGCCTAGAGCACCACCTGGAGTTGAGCACCACGCTGGCCTGCCACCCTGCCCTTTTTTCTCTCCTTTTGCCTGTCCAAAGACAATTGGCCCAAGAAAATCTGCTGTGAACACCCTGACTTTGCATGGGAGGGGGGTGTTCTCTTCGGAGAGCCCACCCTGGAGCAACTTTTCAGCTGAGAGTTGGGGGAAAGCTAGCAGGGATGGGGGGGGACCCTCACCTCTCAAACTCCCGTGCCATTCTCTTCAACAGTCTCCACTCCTTCACTGTCGGGGTGGGGGGGCGGGGAGCGTTGCACAGGCAGAGAGTTTCCCTGCCAGAGAACTTGATGAGCTCCTCTCCAGGGGGAGCAGGTGGGCAGGTGCAACACTTCCTTGCCTTCCCCGGCTGGAGTGGAGACCTCCCCCTCGGTGAGGCTGCTGCTCTGTTTGCCCAGCTGTGCCTATGCTCCTTCTCAGCGGTTGCTCGTGCTACCAGAGCACAAGTGACTGGTGAGGAGCCCAGACACAGCCGGGTGAGCGGAGCAGCAGCCTGCAGCCAGGCTTTTGGCGAGGTGGGGGAGGGGTTGAGTGGGGCGGGCAGGGCAGCAGGCCAGCACAGCGCCCTCCTCCAGCCTGGGCCACCTTGTCTACCAGGCCTGCCGCCAAGCCCAGCCCCACCCTGCTCGACCCCTCCCTTCACCTCGCCCAAAGTCCTGCAGGCCAGCTTCGCCTAGTGTGCAAAACAAAACAAAAAACACAAAACCCTGGCACTGGCCCTGATGATCACCTTAACTAGCTTCCTTCAAGAGGCACCTGAACTCCCAGAATTTGGTGGCCATCTTTAAGTTTTATTAGAATTTTACTGTTATTTATGACTCTATTGTGTTTTAGTTATTTTATGTATCATATAGGAATGTTGTGACCTGCCTTGAGCCCACTTCAGGGGTAGGGTGGGATAAAAATAAAATGAATAAAAGAATAAATAAATATCTATCAATACAGAAGAATTTACCCCCAGTGTCCCTTCCTGGATGTCCATGGAAAAAAATGCAAGTCCGCCACCTGGTCCATGCTGGGGAATCTGACTTCCAGCATTTTAACAAAGACTAATGGATGTTACCGATCTTTTAAACTTTCCTGCCTTTTCTGTTGGGAAGGCTTTCACGCAATCTGAAGTCAGGGAACTCACCCCCAGCCAGGAAGGTGAACCTGAATCTCCCAATCAGCCCATGGCACATGTCCCATCCAACACATCTCAATACCCAGCTCATGTTTTACAACAGCTATGTATCTTGCCCTTCCTGGTATACAGAGGAAATATTTATCTCTCTGCAGAAATGCATTTCTGCTCTCCCTGACCTTGGAAGTTCATTCTGTGGAATAGGGGCCACCTCTGAGAATGTGCATTAACAGTCACCAGTCAATCTTACTCATTTTCAGGGTGACAAATTTTAAAGACTTTGCTCAGATGAGTGAAGCTGTTGCAGTGGAGCACAGCGGGAAGGGAAGTCCTGCAGGTATACGGCTCCAAGGCCATCAAGTGCTTTGTAGCAGATAACCAGAACCGGGAACTGCACTTGGTAACTTATTGGCAACCAAAGGAGAGCCTGCAAAACTGGTATGAGATACATGTGTTCCAATAGTAATCGGGCTGGAGTTTTCTGCATTACAACAGTATAGCCTCAAGGCAAAAGTAACCACAGTATCTGCCCAGATCAGCCAAGTCAAGGTAGGGGACCACCTTCCAGGCTAAATGAAGCTTTCTTAACTTGCTTCTCCAACACTGGATCCACTATAACGCCTAGGCTCTTAACTGAATCAGCAAGAATTACTGGGACCCCGTCAATGGTGGGAGCAGTGTCCCAGAAGCAGCTGTTAATAATGAAACTATAAATTCTCTTCTGATTGGAGGGTTTGTTTTATTGTCTAAAACTCCCAATAGAATTACTTTAGGCTGCAAGGGGATTGAATAACCTGTTATATTATTAATTTGTCCAAAATTGTAAAAGCGATGGTATGTTGACCTTTACAGTTTGCAAAGCATCAGAAAGCTTTTGTGCATGCCACTTACCTGGCTTTGGTTCATCCTGTGATTTCAAAGATGTTGCACTTTGTCTTTAGGAGCAAGCCTGGTCTTGAAGCTGATGTGTGGCTTGAAAAGGCAGAGGAGTCAGTTTGCTCTCCCTTTGACAGAATAGAATCATATAATCATAGAGGTGGAAAGGACCTCAAGGGTCATCTAGTCCAAGCCCTCGCACAATGCATGAAATGCAGAATTACCTCCTCGCACACCCCAGTGACCCCTACTCCATGCCCATAAGATGGTAAAAAAAAACCCCTTCCAAACTGGCCTGGAAAAAATTGCTTCCTGACCCCACAGTGGCGATCAGTATGTAAAAACTAAGCACTGACACAACTCTTCCTGCCCTCCCTCTCATGATCTGCTGAAGTTCACAGAATCAGCAGAGCTGTCAGATGGCCATCTAGCCTCTATTTGAAAACCTCCAAAGAAGGAGAGTCCACCAGCACCTCTTAAGGAAACCTGTTCCACTGAGGAACTGCTCTAAGTGTCAAGGAAGTTCTTCCTAATTTTTAGCCAAAACTCTATTGATTTAACTTTTAACGCGTTGGTTAAAATTATATGACAGCCCAAGTACTTGAAGATGGTTATCACATAGTCTTTCACTTCTCTCCTCTCCAGGCTAACCATACCCAGCTCCTTCAACCTTTCCTCATAGGACTTGGTCTCCAGACCCCTCACCATCTTCATTGTTCTCCTCTGGACATGTTCCAGCTTGTCTATATCCTTCTTAAACTGTGGTGCCCAAAACGGAACACAATCCTCTAGGTGAGGTCTAACCAGAGCAGAGTAAAGCGATACCATCACTTTGCATCATCTGGACACTGTACTTCTGTTAATTTGCCTGTTTAGCTACTGCATCACACTGCCGACTCATGTTCAGTGTCTGGTCTCCTAAGACCACTGGATCCTTTTTGCACATACTACTGCCAAGACAAGTCTCCCCCATCCTGTAATTATCCATTTGATTTTTCCTACCTAAATGAAGAACTTTACAGTTATCCCCATTGAAATTCATTTTATTTGTTTTAGCCCAGTTTTCAGCCTGTCAAGATCATCTTGTATCCTGAATCTGTCTTTTGCTACTCCTCCCAATTTAGTATCATCTGCAAATTTAATAAGCATTCCCTCTATCCCTTCATCCAAATCATTGGTAAAGATGTTGAACAAAACAGGTCCCAGGACAGATCCTTGAGGCACTCCACTTGTCACTCCTCTCCAAGAGGATGAGGAATCATTAACAAGCACTCTTTGGGTTTGATTTGTCAACCAGTTACAGATCCACCTAACAGTCACAGGATCCAAACCACATTTTACCAATTTGTCAACAAGAATATAAGAACAAGAACATAAGAGAACCCAATGTTGAATCAGGCCAATGGCCCATCTAGTCCAACACTCTGTCACACAGTGGCCAAAAAGACCAGGTACCATCAGGAGGTCCATCAGTGGGGCCAGGACACTGTCAGAAAAAAGGTCTATTTGATGTTTCTAACTGAGTCCATTGTTATGTGTTCCTTATTTGGCTTTGCGCTTGCGTAGGTATGCAGGCAGTAACGTGGGAACTTCTTCCCTTGCCGCTTCTCCTTATCACGGTGGCCTTGAATGTAGGCTTTGGGCTATTCTTGTGTTGATGAGAATTTTCCAGTCCTGAGAATGCGAGGGGAGGGGGGAGATGTCTCCCGTTCATGAAGTAACTCTTCCGCCGGGAGTTTCCCACGCGCGCGCTTACAGTTGATTTGCTAGTCGCTTGCTTGCATCATACTATAACCCTGCTTGCTTCACCAATGCCCCCCATTCCTGACAATGACCTTCTACTGTGGGTTTTAGCACTGTAATCCAAATAAAGCCTTTCTTCTTACCAAGAATGCCTGGACCTACTTGCTTTTGAACCTGACAGAAATTGTCAGGAATCACTTTTACCACCACCAGCTCCTGCCATCCGCCACGATGAGCGGGGCTGGGGTCGGTCCACCGGTCACCACGGTTCCGGTCACCAGCGTGGCAATTCCAGTGACCACCATGCCGGTTACCACCGTCCCGGTTACCACCATTCCAGTTACCACCGTTGCACCAGTGACTACAACTCCGGTGACAACGGCGTTGGTCCTATACTCGACAACTGGGCCAGTCACCCCTCCGTTGTCCAGCTCAGTGGGAGCCTCGTACACCCTTCCAATCTACAGCCCCGCGGGGCCAACCCAGAGTCATGGAGGAGCGATACCTCGAACTTACTTCCTGGGTGCCCCAACTCCCTGGGACAAGGGGGTTACCTATCATAGATCGAGGGACTGGACTAAGAACCTCTTGGACACCACCCAGACTACCTGGTCATTGCCAGGAAGCCAGAGCCGGGATAGCTTACTGGATCCTCGGGGAAGTTTTGGGCTTCCCCAGGGGCGGATGTCCCACGGATCTCCCAGGTCAGGGTCCAGCCCGGATGCGGATGCCCGCATGGATTCTATCCAAGATGACACCCGATGTTTAATGCGGGACACGGGCAAGCTGATGCAGTCCTTACCACAAATGATGGACCAAGCCATCCGTGCCCACCCGCTGACTCAACCAAGACCAGCACCAGTCCCAGCACCACCATTGCCTGCTCCTCTTCCTCCCGGCCAACCTGCTCCAGGGCAGCAAGCACCAGCGGCTCCTGTCCCAGGCCAGAAGGTGCCTGCCCAGCCTCCTCCGGCTGGCCCTTTGCCAGGAGGGCCCGGCCCGGGACAGCCTGGACCTGTCCAGCCTCCACCAGTACTACCACCGCCTCCCGCGCCTGTTCCAGTGCCTGGCATGGGTCCCGTTCCTCCGATAATCTGCCCCAAAGACATGTTGGACATTACTTTTGACGGGAACCCTGAGAGTGTGTCCTTCTTTATATTGCAAGTCGGAAAATTTGTGCAGCGATGGGGTTATGTGTTCCCGGATGAGGAACAACAGGTGGAATTCATCGTGTCAAGGTTCCGCGGAAGTGCTACCAGCTGGTATGTAGCCCTCCACGATCTGGAGGCCGCGGAGCTGGGGAATGTAGATGACTTCATGTGGGCCTTCAGGAATCGTTTCGAAGACCTGGGGGCAGCCCCAAAGGCTGAAGCCTTCATCCGCACCTTCAAACAAGGCAAACTAATGGTGAGAGAGTACTCACGGGAGTTTCAACGCCATGCTGTCAAGATTCGAGATTGGACTGACCCGGTGCTGGCTCAACAGTACCGGATGGGGCTAGCCGTGGACGTCCGTCACAACGTTCTCAGCTCCAAAGAGCCGCGCACCCTTCAAGGGTGGATGGAAGAGGCGGAAAGAGCGGAGAGCAGACTGCGTCTCATGAAACTGGATTTATCTCTTGGGAGCAACCGCCCGAGCACCTCAGGCACCCCGACTAGAAGCAAGCCTACCTCCGCCCAGAGTGGGACGAGAGATCAACGTATGAGACAAGGTTTGTGCCTGCGATGTGGGGAGAAAGGGCACTTTGCCGCCTCCTGCCCCAAGGGGGACCCAGGTCGAGGTCAGACGCAAGAGGAGCCCCGACGATGGCAAGCCACCACCCCGAGAAAGGGTACCGCAAAACCGCGCAACCCGTGGGCCCTTTTTGCCAACCCGGATCCGGCGGATATGTTGATGTTGGAAGAAGAGGAGAGTGATCTGCAGGGAAACGAAGTGGTCCTGTTTGTGAATGGCGCTGCCCAACAGGACCCTGCCCCTGAGGCACCAAAAATGGTGAGCAATTACCCCTCTCTCTTCTTTGTGACTGTTCTTATAATGAACCCGGCCATGATGACCCACATTAGGGTCCGAGCCCTCATTGACTCGGGGTGCGGGAGGGATTTGATGAACCCGTCACTGGTAACAGGACTAGAGGCGGCGGTTACCAGTTTGGAAGATCCCATTACCTTCACCCAAATGGATGGGTCACCGATGAAGGAACCATGTCGATTTGAGACTGTCCCCTTAAGGGTGGGCATAGGGGAACACTGGGAGCTGCGGTCTTTTGTAATAGCCCCACAGGCCCAATTCCCCTTAGTGTTGGGTAGCCCATGGTTACATGGGCACTTTGGGATGAGGGGTCAGTACAATTCATCTCCCCGAAGTGTGCGGAACACAAGTGGGACCCAGGGTGGGGAAAAACCCCTGATAACGACCCTCCACGAGCCTGCTTGGCGGCGGAAGACCTCAATCGCATTCCCAAAGAATACCGGCACCTGGCCCGTGTGTTTGAGGAGGAGGAAGCTGATGAACTACCTCCCCACCGTAACTCAGACTGTGCGATTGAAATCCTTCCGGGCCACAAGTTGCCTAAAGGGAAAATTTATGCTATGAGTCCTATGGAAAAAGAGGAGCTACGCAGATTTATTGACAAGAATCTGGCTCGTGGAATTAGACGACCGGCTTCATCCCCCTTTGCGGCCCCTGTGCTGTTTTGTAAAAAGAAAGATGGGGGATTGAGACTGTGCACTGATTACCGGGGTTTGAATGCAGTTTCAGCTACCAATGCTTATCCCATGCCCCTCATCAAGGATTTATTAGCAGAAGTGGCCAAGGGGAGGGTGTTTTCCAAATTGGATTTACGTGATGCCTATTTTAGGGTCCACATTAGACAAGGAGATGAGCACAAGACCGCCTTCAATACCCCGTTGGGACAATTTGAATATCGGGTTATGCCGTTCGGTTTGCAAGGGGCACCTGGGGTCTTCATGAATTTAATAAATGAGGTGCTGCACCCCTATTTGTTCAAGGGGGTGGTCGTTTACTTGGATGATATCTTGGTGTACAGCCCAGACCAAAATTCACACACCAGGCTGCTTCAGGAGGTACTGGAGAAGTTGCTAGAGCATAAACTGTTTGTTAAGCTGTCCAAATGTGAGTTTCACCAGAGTCGCATTGACTTCTTAGGGTACCGCATATCCTCAAGTGGGCTAGAAATGGACTCGAAGATGGTCCAGGATGTGTTGGCTTGGGAACCCCCCAAAACGAGACAACAGCTCCAGAGTTTTCTCGGTTTCGCCAATTTTTACCGCCAATTCTTGCCCCATTTTGCCCAGGTAGCCCTCCCTCTCACAGACCTACTAAAGACAAAAGGGAGGGGGCTAAAGCTTCCATGCCAGGGGCACTGTTAGATTGGTCACCCCAGTGCCAAGAGGCGTTTGAACAACTGAAACAGTTATTTACTTCTGAACCAGTGTTGGCACACCCAAATGAAACAAAAAAATTTATTGTCCAGGTAGACGCCTCAGATACCGCAATGGGGGGGGGGTGATCCTACAAGAGGACGCCCAAGGGCATTTGCATCCTCTTGCTTATGTCTCACGAAAATTTAATGACACAGAGAGGTTCTGGCCCATTTGGGAAAAGGAAGCTGCTTCCATATGCTTAGCCCTGATTACTTGGAGGCACTGGCTAGAGGGGGCTTGGGTACCCTTCGAAATCTGGACTGATCATAAGAATCTTGAGGTACTCTGAAAGCCCCGGAATCTAAATGCCAAACAGTTCCGCTGGGCTGAGTTTTTCTCCAAGTTCCAATTTACCCTTCATCACTTCCCTGGTAAATCTAATCACTTGGCAGATGCCCTTTCTTGCCTTCCCCAGCATCTGAGCAAGAGAACGGAGGTTAGAGAATCTTTTTTCACCCCAGACCAACTCGTTGGGGCAGTCTTAACACGCAAACAGAGACAATTACAGCCAGTTACCCAAAGTCAAGGGTTACCATGGGAAAATCAATTTGCTAAAGACATCACTGATCAGGAGAAGGTTGAGCTAAAAGCTCGAGATGATGTGGAATGCAAATCTAATGGCTGCTGGTACAAAGGTATTAAACTGTTTGTCCCAGAAAGTACGCGACCCCAGGTACTGCAGGCTGTCCATGATTCCAAGTCAGCAGGACATTTCGGGTATGTGAAGTCCCTTCACCTACTGCAATGCAATTTCTGGTGGCCCCGCATGAAATGGGATCTATCGCACTACATACAATCCTGCCCTACATGTAGTCGTTGCAAGTCCAGGGGGGGGAAGCCCCCAGGCCTCCTACAACCATTGCCTACCCCAAGTCGACCCTGGGAAGTGATTACTATGGATTTTATTACTGATCTCCCTCCTAGCAAGAACATGACCGTTATTTGGGTGGTAGTGGACTTATTTTCCAAACAGGCGCATTTTATACCGTTCCCCGGTTTGCCAACGGCCAAAATCCTTGCAAGAGCTTTCCTACAGCATATTGCCCGGCTCCACACTCTACCGATCAAAATAATCTCAGATCGGGGAGTTCAGTTTGTATCCAAACTATGGACGGAGTTAATGGCCCTCATGGGCATTGAGCGTGCTTTAAGTAGCGCATACCACCCGGAGACTGACGGGCAAACAGAAAGGGTGAACCAAACACTTGAGCAATATCTGCGTTGTTTCACTAATTACCAACAAGACAATTGGATTGAGTTGTTGCCTTTGGCTGAATTTGCATACAACAACTCCTGGCACGCATCGACTGGAATGTCTCCCTTTAAAGCGCCCATGGGTTATGATAGCCCCCCTCTTCCGTTCCTGAAACCGGGGGGGGGGGTCTCCCAGTAAGGCCACAGAATGGTGCAAATCTTTTCGAGAGTCCTGGCCCATGATCATAGAGACTTTAAATGAAGCCAAGGCTCAATATAAGAAATATGCAGAAAAAAACGGGCGGGGGGATGGACTCTGCAGCCAGGGGATTCAGTGTACCTTTCCACTAAGAACTTGCGCCTCTTACAGAAATCGCAGAAGCTAGCGTGGAAATACATTGGTCCTTTCAAGGTGGTTCGCTGTATTAACAAAGTGACTGTGCAACTGGATTTACCTAAGTCGCTTAAAGCCATTCATCCAATTTTCCATTACAGCCTCCTCAAACCGGCATCTCCCCTATCTAAGTGGCATCCGGAGCCTCCAGCAACCCCCCCCCGCTGATCTTCGATAACGAGGAGCACTACGAGCTGAAAGACATCCTGGACTCCAAATTCATTCGTGGACAATTGTATTATCTTGTAGAATGGGTACATTTTGGGCCCCAACACAGAGAGTGGGTTAAAGTTTCTGATATTAATGCACCTGATCATCTCAGGAATTTTCACACCCGTTTTCCTGCCAAACCTGGGGGCCCCACGTACACCCCTTCCTGAGTGGTGGGTGGGAGGTATCTTGGGAAGGGCAGAGTGTCAGAAAAAAGGTCTATTTGATGTTTCTGAGTCCATTGTTATGTGTTCCTTATTTGGCTTTGCGCTTGCGTAGGTATGCAGGCAGTAACGTGGGAGCTTCTTCCCTTGCCGCTTCTCCTTATCACGGTGGCCTTGAATGTAGGATTTGGGCTATTCTTGTGTTGATGAGAATTTTCCAGTCCTGAGAATGCGAGGGGAGGGGGAAGACATCTCCCGTTCATGAAGTAACTCTCCCGCCGGGAGTTTCCCTCACGCGTGCTTACAGTTGATTTGCTAGTCGCTTGCTTGCATCATACTATAACCCTGCTTGCTTCACCAATGCCCCCCATTCCTGACAATGACCTTCTACTGTGGGTTTTAGCACTGTAATCCAAATAAAGCCTTTCTTCTTACCAAGAATGCCTGGACCTACTTGCTTTTGAACCTGACAGACACTAGAAGCCCTCCCACTGCTGCCCCCTCCAGCACCAAGAAAAGAGTGCATCACCTGCCCCAGACTGAGAGTTCTTGTCTATACCTTGTGACTAATAGCCACTGATGGACTTCTGCTCCATATGTTTATCCAATTCCCTCTTGAAACTACCCATGCTTGTAGCTGCCACCACCTCCTGTGGCAGTGAATTCCATGTGTAAATCACTCTTTGGGTGAAGAAGTACTTCCTTTTATCCATTCTAACCTGACTGCTCAGCAATTTCATGGAGTGCCCACGAGTTCTTGTATTGTGAGAAAGGGAGAAAAGTACTTCTTTCTCAACCTGCTCTATCCCATGCATAATCTTATAAACCTTGATCATGTCACCCCTCAGCCGTTGTTTCTCCAAGCTAAAGAGCCCCAAGCGTTTTAACCTTTCTTCGTAGGGAAAGTGTTCCAACCCTTTTATCATTCTAGTTGCCCTTCTCTGTACTTTTTCCAATGCTATAATATCGTTTTTGAGGTGTGGCAACCAGAACTGTACACAGTATTCCAAATGAGGTTGCACCAATGATTTATACAGGGGCATGATGATACTGGCTGATTTGTTTTCAATTCCATTCCTAATAATACCCAGCATAGCGTTGGCCTTCTTTATTGCAGTTACACACTGTCTGGACATTTTCATTGAGTTATCTACTATGACTCCAAGATCTCTCTCTTGGTCAGTCTCTGCCATTTCAGACTCCATCAACATGTATTTATATTTAGGATTTTTGGCTCCAATAAGAACATAAGAACATAAGAACATAAGAGAAGCCAATGTTGAATCAGGCCAATGGCCCATCCAGTCCAACACTCTGTCACACAGCGGCCAAAATATACCAGGTGCCATCAGGAGGTCCAGCAGTGGGGCCAGGGCACCAGAAGCCCTCCCACTGCTGCCCCCTCCAACATCAAGAATACAGTGCATTACCTGCCCCAGACTGAGAGTTCCCATCTAAACCCTGTGGCTAATAGCCACTGGTGGACTTCTGCTCCATATGTTTATCTAATTTCCTCTTGAAACTGTCCATGCTTGCAGCTGCCACGACCTCCTGTGGCAGTGAATTCCGTATGTTAATCACTCTTTGGGTGAAGAAGTATTTCCTTTTATCTGTTCTAACCCGACTACTCAGCGATTTCATAGAGTGCCCACGAGTTCTTGTATGGTGAGAAAGGGAGAAAAGCACCTCTTTCTCAACCCGCTCAATCCCATTCATAATTTTATAAACCTCGATCATGTCATCCCTCAGCCGTCATTTCTCCAAGCTAAAGAGCCCCAAGCATTTTAACCTTTCTTCATAGGGAAGGTGTTCCAACCCTTTTATCATTCTAGTTGCCCTTCTCTGCACTTTTTCCAATGCTATAATATCCTTTTTGAGATGCGGTGACCAGAACTATACACAGTATTCCAAATGAGGTCGCACCAATGATTTATGGCATGATGATACTGTCTAATTTGTTATCAATTCCCTTCCTAATAATCCCCAGCGTAGCGTTGGCCTTCTTTATTGCAGCTACACACTGTCTAGACATTTTCAGCGAGTTATCCACTACGACTCCAAGATCTCTCTCTTGGTCCGTCTCTGCCAGTTCAGACCCCATCAACGTGTATTTATATTTAGGATTTTTGGCTCCAATGTGCATCACTTTGCACTTGGCCACATTGAACCCCATTTGCCACATTGACGCCCACTCACCCATCCTCAACAGATCCCTTTGGAGTGCCTCACATTCCTCCCTGGTTTTCACCACCCTGAACAACTTCGTGTCATCTGCAAATTTAGCCACATCACTGCTTACTCCCAATTCCAAATCGTTAATAAACAAGCTAAAAAGCATCGGACTGAGTACTGATCCCTGTGGTACCCCACTGCTTACCACCCTCCACTGAGAAAGTTTCCCATTTATACTCACTCTCTGTTTCCTATTTATAAGCCAGTTTTTGATCCACAAGAGGACTTGTCCTTTTATCCCATGACTATTGAGCTTACTTTGGAGCCTTTGATGAGGAACTGTATCAAAAGCTTTCCGGAAGTCAAGGTAAATAATATCTATTGGGTCCCCCTTGTCCACATGTTTGTTCACTCCCTCAAAAAACACTAACAGGTTAGTGAGACAAGATCTTCCCTTACAGAACCCATGCTGAGTCTGCCTCAATAATTTTTGTTCATCAATGTGCCTACTAATTCTTTCCTTAATAACAGTTTCCACCAACTTACCCGGTATCGATGTCAGACTGACTGGCCTGTAATATCCCAGATCTCCCCTGGAGCCCTTTTTAAAGATGGGAGTGACATTAGCTACCTTCCATTCCTCAGGAATGGAGGCAGATTTTAAAGAAAATTACTTTGCACTTGGCCACATTGAACCCCATTTGCCACATTGCTGCCCACTCACTTATCTTTGACAGATCCCTTTGGAGTGCCTCACGATCCCCCCTGGTTGTCACTTTATCAAAAGCTTTACTGAAATCAAGATAAACTATGTCTATAGCATTCCCCTGATCCAGCAAGGTAGTGACTTTCTCAAAAAAGAGAGATAAGGTTAGTCTGACATGACTTGTTCTTGAGAAACTCATGCTGGCTCTTAGTAATCACAGGCGTCCTTTCTAAATGCTAAAGGACTGTCTGTCTGATGGTTTGTTCTAAAACCTTCCCAGGTATAGACATCAAGCTGATGGATTGGTAATTACCTGGATCCTCCTTTTCCCCCTTCTTGAAGACGAGGACATTTGCCCGCCTCCAATCTTCTAGCACCTCACCTGTACTCCAAGAATTCCCAAAAATAATGGACAGAGGCTCAGAAATTACATCTGCAAGATCTTATAGTACCCTTGGATTCAGTTCTTCTCCTTGCTCATTTTCTTACTTTGAAGAAAAGAAAAAAAAACCCTTTTTGTCTCTCACTAGCCTAAACTCATACTAAACTTTAGCTTTCCTAACTCTCTCTCTAAAAGCACTGGTTATTCCTTTGTATTCATCCTTGGTTATAAGGCCCTCCTTCCACTTTCTGAATGAGTCTTTTTTATTTCTCAAATCTTTAGAAAGCTGTTTATGAAGCCACCTTGGAATCTTTAGGCTCCTTCATTTTTCCTTTTCATAAGAATTATTTGTGATTGTGCCTTCAGTATTTTGCTTTTAAGGAACTCCCACCACTCCTGAACTCCCTTCTCCTAAGTATTTCTGACCATGGGATTCTACCCAGCATAACATTACATTTGTTAAAATTTGCCCTTCTTCTTCTTCTTTTTTTTTTTTTAAAAAAAAATAAAAATAAAATAATTTTATTTTTTCAAAAGATATATGAAATACATTACATACATCGTGAAACAATAAAGTAAAATAAAAATAAAAAGCCAAGAAGGGGAAGAGTACATCACTCTAAATCCATTTATAGTATTGGGACCACTCAGAGGAAACAAATTCATGCTTGGCCATATACTGCATAATGGGGAACCACTTTCCAATAAAGTCCTCCTGACGAGACATTTTGGAATTAACATCTAGTTTGTTTGTGACAGCTTCCATTAAGAAGTGATTCCAAAGTTTATGGAACCACATTTCAGTAGAAGGAATTGCAATGTCCTTCCATTTATTCGCAATCGTGGTCTTTGCAGCATCTAGCATTATCTCGATGGTCTCTTTGTGTACCCTATCTGACAGGTCATCATGCCAAATATTTAAAAATAAGGTTTCCGGTTGATTTGGGACCTGAACTGAAGTGACTTCCTTAATTATCGCAAGAATTTTAAGCCAGAAGGGTTGAATCAGGGGACATGACCACCAACAATGCTCATAGTCTACAATTTGCCGACAACCTTTCCAACAATTGGGGGAATGTGTTGGAGAGATATACGAAAGTCTCAATGGTGTCATGTACCATCTACTCATGATTTTTAGATTCTGCATACGTATTGCAATAGATTTTGTATAAAAGCTAGAGGAAGTCCAAAAAATTTCCCAGTGCTCGTGTGACAGAATCATAGCACAGTCCTTCTCCCATGCCTGTTGATAATGAAGGCATGTCTCATTAGTTTTTTTAAGAAGAAACAAATATAATTTAGACACCAGCCCCCTGTTGGAAGCCTCTGAGTCTCTAAGAATCACTTCCATCTCCGTTAAAGGCTTAGCAAGCATTTCCTTTATGTGCAAGGAATTAATAATGTGGCTTAGTTGTAAATAAAAAAACCCAGTGAATTGAGTGTCCCAGCCTCTTTTCGAGTATAGCCTTACCTCTCATATCCTGCTTGGAAGTAACATCGATAATGTGAGACATTCTTTCATTTTTCCATATAGCCGCAGATGAAAACCCATTACCCGGCAAAAACCAACCTTGATTCAAAAATGAAGAAAATCTAGAGATTTCAGGTAAGTTACTCTTCCCAAATCTTTTCCAAGCTTGAAGAATCGGCTATATCAAATCAAGGGAATCCCTGGGGATATTTTTTCCTCTACTAGGATTCCAGAACAGATCTTCAAGGAACAATGGGTGAAGCTTGGCATTGTATATGCCAACCCAACCAGGTTTATTTGTGGGGCGTAGAATTTTAATTGAGATGGCCAGCAAAGACGTCCTATAATACAATAATAAATTGGGAAATGCATATTCCCCCCTTTGTCTTAGACCTGTAAAGAATGGTAGAACTAATCCTAGGCTTTTTATGATCCCATAGGAACTGAAACAGAGCCCTTTGCCAGTTCTTTATAGTTGCCAATGGAACTGGCAAAGGGATTGTTCAAAAATAAAAGATAAATTTAGGTAGAACAAAGCATTTGATTAGATTAAACCGCTCATACTAGTTTAGGTTAAGTTTAGACCAGTTTCTAAAAGTCTCTCCTAATTCATGGAACATTTGTTGATGATTCAACTTTAACACTTCTATAGAATTCAATGGGATATGGATTCCTAGGTAGGATAATGCTTGAGATACCCAGTGAAAGTTGTAGTTTAACTTAATCCAATCTACTTCACCTTCTGGTAAATTAAGATGAAAAAATTGTTACTTACTATCATTAATTTTGAGACCAGATATCTCTCCAAATTTAGACAACAGCTTTTGGAGGGAGGGAAGGGAGGTTTTAGGCTCTGAAAGATATAATATCATATCATCAGCAAAAAGTGCAATTTTATATACCTTGGAGCAAATTTTAACCCCAGGTATGTCTTGAAGAGATCTAATAGCTGTAGCGAGAGGCTCAACTGCCAAAGCAAAGAGAAGGGGAGACAGCGAGCAGCCTTGTCTCGTGCCATGAAGAAGTGGAATCGGCCCAGAGAGTTGCCCATTTACTTTGATTCTTGTAGTGGGAGAAGCGTATAATATCCGAATAATATTAATAAAGTTTTGGCCAAAGCCCATGTTTTCCAGAATGGAATACAGATATTGAAATTCTACGGAGTCAAACGCTGCTCTTCTGAAGTCCAAACTATATGTCTTTTAAATATATATATATATATGCTCTTCTGAAGTCCAAACTATATGTCTTTTAAAAATATATATATATATACTAGGAATAAGGCCCGTTGTGGAAATAAATACAACGGGCTCTAGAAAGAGGCTCTGGGAGAGTGCCCCAGCTTTGGGCACTCTGACAATTTGCTGTGGCAATCTCAGCAGGATATAATGACAGAGTCCACCATTTTCTCCAGAGGAACTGATCTTTGCTACCTGAAGAGCAGTAGTAATTTTGAGTGATCTCCAGCCCACCCCCAAGATTAGTAACAGTGGTTCCCCAGGAGGGAGTGGCTGGTTTGGAGGGTGGAGTCTATGGCATTGTACCTATCTGAGGTCCCACCCCTCCTCAACACTCACCATCTCCAGATTCGACCCCTCAAATCTCCAGGAATTTCCCAACCTGGAGTTGATAACCCTATCTCCCTCCCAGCCAACCATCAACCTTCCTTTAGTTTTCCATCTCCTCCCCCCTCCCTCCTAGAGAGCAGTTGTAACTTTGAGTGATCTCCAGCTCCCACCTGGAGATTGGCAACAACGGTTCCCCATCAGGGAATGGCTGGATTGGAGGGTGGAGTCTATGGCATCGTACCTGTCTGAGGTGCCACCCCTCTTCAAACCTCACCCTCTCCAGGCTCCATCCCTCAAATCTCCAAGAATTGCCCACCTGGAGTTGGCAACCTGATCAGGACTGGGCCCAATGAGTTTTCTTCCAAAGGCCAACATAGGTGTGGAAAGGGCCTTTTACTGACAGAGGAGAAAGTACAGGTGCCAACTCTGATTAGAGATATACTTGGAGATTTGGGGTGGTGGATCCTGTGGAGGACAGCATTTGGGGTGTGTGCGGAAGGATTCAACAGGGTATAATGCCATAGAGTCTACCCTCCAAAGCAACCATTTTCTCCCGGGGAACTGCTCTCTGTCATCTGGAGGTCAATTGTAACAGTGGGAGATCTCCAGGTCCCACCTGGAGATTGGCAACCCTAGGGGAAAGTCAGCCGCACAGCAGGAAGATGAAGAAAATGGTTTGATGGTCACTGGCCCACCTCGTTAGCCAGCCAGCCATGCTGAAGCTAAGCAGGAGAGAGAGCCTTTTTCCATTTATTCTGACAGGAAAGTGGCCATGGGGGAGGGGGTTATGGGTGGGGGAGGGGGTTATGCTGAAAGTCCTTTGTTTTTTTACTCACAGAACCAAGCTTGGCTGCCTACCAACAGCCACTGAGGGGACAATCCCTCACAGGAGTCAAGAGAACTGTCTTCCTCAGGAGAGAGAGCTGTCTGCCAGTAAATCTGACATGCAAATCTGTTTGAAGGGGGAGTGAGTGGGGAAGAGGAGCAGACCCAGCATCTGGCCAATGGCACGCAAGTACTCTTGAGTAGCGGCTGATGGGCCAATGGCTGAGGGGGGCCTTTTACAGCCAATGGGAGCGCATGGAATCTTATGAAACCAAAAGATAATTATTATAAGGAGAGATTGTTATATTATATTGTTATATTATATTATTATATTATATTAACAATATATATATGTTGTATATTGTATATATATGTGTATATATATATATAATATTGTTATATTATTTTGTTATACATATATACACATTTATATTATATTATATTATATTATATTATATTATATAATATTATATTATATTATATTATATTATATTATATATTATTATATTATATTATATTATATAATATTATATTATATTATATTATATTATATTATATTATATTATATTATATTATATTATATTATATCAAACAATTAATGTATGAGGTAATATACATCAAATATTTATATGAAACTCCAGATTGTATGTATCTTTTTGTTTCTTTGTTTGTCCAATATATATATCAATCTTTGGTTTAACTTCTATGTTTCCTCATACATTAACTGTTTAAAATATTGTTCATCTGAATCACCATATATATTGAAAAGCATTGTGCATTATAATTAGATTACATCTTATTAATTATTTGTATGTAATTATTATGTTAATATTGTTCATTTATTATAGTTTAACCAGGTGTAAAATCTTGCCCATGTATTTTCAAAGCTTGTTTCATCTTGTTCTCTGAGATTTAAAGTCAATTTATCAATTTCAGCAGTCTCAAATATTTTATTTATAGTTTCTTCTTTTCAGGGTGCTTCTTTCTTCCTCCAATATTTGGCGTATAAAATCCTTGCGATAGTTACTACATGTATAATAAGATAAAAATCTTGGGTTTTTACAGTTTTGTGGCATTATAGTCAAAATAAACAATTCAGGTATAAAAGGTATGGTATATTCCAACTTTTTTTGTAACATTTCATGAATCCATGGCCATATGAAAAAATGAACCAACGATGACTTCTGGTTTTTGGCTTGCACCTTGGCATGTCCCATCGATGCTCTGATGGAGATGTGCCAAGCTGAGGCAATAAGGAGGGGTCTTGGCTGGTTCCAGACCCCCGCAGAGTCTCTGTGAGAGACTCTCAGCCTGGGGAGCTGGGATAAGCCTCTCCCAAGGCGATGGTTGAGGGATTGAAGCTTTCCTGCCCCCAAGAGGTCCTGGAATCTCTGAGCTAATATGGTGACCAGAGCTGGCCTCCAGAAGAGCGGGTAGGAAAATAAGTGAAAATAACCCTGGCAACAATTGAAATCGTCTAAACTGTGAGTCAATCAAGCCCCTGTTAAAGCAAAGAAGTCTCCGTCTGCTAGATCGATCTGAGAAGGAGCAGCGGGCAGGGAAGGGCTGGAGATCCACCCCCCCTCGAAACAGAGCAGTTTCTAAGCGCTTAAGAAAAGAGAGAGAAAATGGAACTGACCATATGAGACACCTTCTGAGCTTGAAAGCTAAATTTTAAGCCAAGAAACGTTGAATTCAGATAAACTTTACTTTAAAAATAAAACTTTTCCTCTTTGTAAACAAGATGTCTGGGAGAGGGAGAACAGCGTCAGAAAAGAAACTGACTCCAGGAACCTCTGTGCCAATGACTCCCCCTCAGACACAAGAAGCGGCCACAGACTTTTCCAATGTACTTGCTGCAGCATTGCAACCTCTGCTGGAGCAGATGTCAACCATCAACAACAAGCTGGATTCCATGCAAAATCAACTTGCGCACATGGGAAAAAAGGCCAAAAAGACAGACAAATGGATTAAGAAAGTTGAAACAAAGACTACAGATATTAAGCAAGAACTGGAAGAAGACAAAAAGGAAAGAAATGCGGACAAAAATCAACTACTACTTCAACTGGAAAGATCAATGCATGTTCTACGCTTCCAAGGAATGTCTGTACAGAAGGGAGAAGATTTAAAAACAATGTTAAGTGGAGTCATAGCTTCAATTTTGGACCTAAAACAAGAGAATCTCCAGAGTGACATGGACTTGGCATATTGTACATACCCTAATTTTATAAGAAAAAACAAACTACTAGGCAAAATTTACATTAAATTTGCTAAGAGAACAATGAGAGACAATGTTTTAAAAGCTACAACTGGAAAAACGTTAAAAGTCAACAGGGAAGAAATTAAAGTCTTAAAAGACATTCCATTTGAGATCCAGAAACATAGACGTCAATATAAAAATTTAATTCTTTTCCTGAGAAATCAACAAATAGTCTGCAGATGGAGCTTTCCAGAAGGACTCATCTTCAAATATAAGGATAAGAAAATTAAAATTGACTGTCTCCAAAAGGCCAAAAATTTTGAAGCAACAATTGGGTACAGATAAAGACAAAGATACAAATTTGGAGGAAGGAGAGGAACCCAGTGAGGAAGAGTCAGATAATACTTCAAGTGACTCCAGCAGTTCTGCTTCAGAGTCCGAGAAAGGAGCAGCAGCGCTCAAATTATCATAAGTGAAGAAAAAGAAGCAGAAGAAATAAATGATCTACTCTAGATTACAAAATATTTGACTTTAGCGTAACTGAACTCTATTTTGCAGCAGCTTGAACTCTTTTTCTTTATAATCTTCAGCATATTTTTATATTCGTCAGCATATTATTGCTATTACTTATCTGTAATCTAACGTAAAAATCCTGTCATAAGTTAGTGGTAGTACTCCCTTGTACCCTTTCCTTTAAGTTTTAGGATTTAGAGCTTAAAAATCAATAAAATACTATTTTAAAAAATGAACCAACATTCTTTTGACATTTCCAACATTCATTTGGTAAATCAGGATAAAACATTGTTAATTTATCTGGAGTCATATACCATCTATAAAACATTTTATAGATATTTTCTTTCTATGAAATTGCTTTAGTAATTTTTATATTTGTTTTCCATACCTGTAACCATTGATTTACATCGATATTATGACCTAAATTCCATGCCCATGTAACCATAGATTCTTTAATTACTTTGTCTCGTGTTTTATTTTCCAACATTATTACATACAATTTCTTAATTAATTTCTCTTTGGTGTTTAGCATTATCTTATCCATTTCTGTTATTTTTGTATAGAAACCTATTAATCTATCTTTGGTATATCTTGATTCTATTTGTACTCTTTCCCACCAAGTTAAGTCAGATTCTTGTTTTTTAATATTTCCTGGTGGTTTAAGTTTATTGTTATTATTCAGTAGATGTTCATATCTTGACAGTGCATTTCTGTGAAGTAGATTTGGGTTGGTAAAGTTTCTAGTGGTGAGACCCATTTTGGTATCTTAGTATGAAAAAGCCTTTTCACTTCTTCCCATACTTTCAACAAAGCTCTTCTAACAAAAAGTTGTTTAAAACAATTATGTGTATCAGCCTTTCCATTCCATATAAATACATGCCAACCTAATAAGAAGTCATGTCCCTCCAAGGCTAACACCCTTGAATTTTCTAATATATTCCATTCTTTTAACCATGTCAATGCTGCTGCTTTATAATATAAGTGCCAATCTGGTCAAGCAAATCCAGCTCTTTCTTTAGCATCAGTTTATCAAGTTCCAAAAAATATTTTTGATTTTGAAAAATTGGAATTGTTGGAATTTAAAAAATCAGTCTTGGTAAAATATTCATTTCATTGTGGCTATCCTTCCCATCAGGGATATTTGTAAGGTTTTTTTATCTTTCCAAGTCTTTCTTAATCTCTATTATAAGTTTCATGTAATTGTCTTCCATCAGAGAACTACATATATTTGTTATATTTATTCCCAAGTATTTCACCTTTTTGTTGGACTTCCAAGCCTGATAGTTCTTGTATCTGTTGGTTTTGATCTTTAGTCATGTTTTTCATTAACATCTTTGTTTTTGTTAAAATTAATTTCCAGTCCTGCCACCTGCCAAAAATCTTGTAAAGTTTTCAAAAGTTGCATAAAGCTTGCAATTTATACTTCTCCTCTTACTTTAAGTCCTTTAATATATATTTTTTGTTGAATCATATCATTCAATATTTCAAATACAAATATAAAGAGAAGTGGCAAAAGTGGGCATCCTTGTCTAGTTCCTTTCTGTATTTCAATACTTCATGTCAAATCTCCATTGACAAGAATCCTCGCCTGTTGCTTAATGTAAATTGCTTTAACCATTGTAAAAAAGTCTTTGCCACATTGTGAAGATAATAGTTGCTCCAGCATAAAGTTCCAGTTAACACTATTGAATGCTTTTTCAGCATCTAAAAAATCAAAGCCAATTGTTTCTCTGGATGTATTTCAAAATATCCAATCACATTCAATATAATCCTTACATTGTTTCTAAGTTTGTCTTTTGAGCAAAAAAACTGCTTGATCTTGATGAATTGTATGTATCAAAACTCTTTTCAATCTTGCAACTAATGTAAAAGCATAATTTTTATAATCTACATCTAAAAGAGAGATTGGTCTATAGTTTTTAATTTTTTTTTCATCTGTATTTTATTTATGTGTCAAAGTTATTAAGGCTTTGTTCCATGTTTCTGGTATTTTACTTTCCATTAATACATTTTGAATTACATGTTTTAGGGGCCTGCCTACTTGAGGGACTGCCTTTGCCCATATGTGCCCCAGAAAGCACTGAGGTCAGGGAGTCACCTGGCTCTTCCTGGCCCAAGAGATGCCAGGTTGGCTGCTATCAGAGCCAGAGCCTTTTCAGTGGCAGCTCCATACTGCTGGAATGAGCTCTCAGATAAAATCAGGGCCCCGCGGAGCTCTTCCACCTGGCTTTCGACTAGGAGCCACCACTGACTAATGTGCCATCGAAACATGCTATGGCCTACATAAATATCACTTGGATACCACTTCTGGTGGAGGGATTGTCGCCATCAGTTTGCACTATACTTGTAGATTTTTTGATGTTAGGGATTTGTTTATGTATATTTTATTGTATTTTATCACATTGATTGTTTTACTGTTTTAATGTTGTTCACCGCCTTGAGCTGACTCCTGGCAAGGAGGGATATAAATTGAAAATAATAAATAAATAAATATTAAATTTTAAAGGTAATATCAATTGATCTTCAAAAGTCTGATAAAATTCTGCTGGAAGACCATCAGGGCCTGGAGTCTTCCTCTCTCTTTTTTTTTAGTGCTTCTATCAATTCTGAAAAAAGTTATTGGTTCATTTAAAATTTTCCTTTGTTCCTCAGTAAGTTTCTTTAAATTATACTTTTCTAAAAAATCTTTAATTTCCATTTGTGTAGCTCCTCTTTTTTGATATAGTTTCTCATAGAAAGTTTTTCTCTTCTCCTTCATTATCGTCAGGATCTTTATATTTCTTTTTTCTTTCTCTTTCTGTAGTTTATAGGCTAACCATCTAGTTGGTTAATTAGCATTTTCACATACAGCTTTCCTTCTCCCCCAGACTGTACATTCTGAAATTACACGGTCACTACTACCAAGGATGTCCACTACTTTCACTTTGTCAACCAGTTCTTCTCTATTGGTGAGAATCAAGTCCAAGAGTGCAGATCCCTTTGTTTCCCACTCTACCTTCTGGAAAGTGAAGTTGTCAGCAAGACATGTCAGGAATTTATTGGACCTTTCATTCTGTACTTACCTGTGAGTTAATGTTTCCTAGCATATGTGCCACTCCCTGCAGATCTTTAATGTTCTTATCTCCAGTTATTGGCACCATACTAGGCTTTCAATTTTTCTTTCACTCCCCCATAGAATTTTGTTTAAATCCTTCCTTATTAGGTTTGCAAGACTCTTAGCAAACACATTTTTTCCTGCCCTCATGAGGTGCAAACCACCTCCTGATAGAAGAGCTTCATCTTGAAAGTGTAGGCCACGGTCCAAAAATCCAAACCTTTCCTGATGATGCCATCTACGTAGCCAGTCATTTATTTGCAGTATTCTTCTTTCCCATCCGAAGCCAAGGCCTTCAACAGGAAGGATTGACAAAACACAACCTGTGCTCCCAGATCCCTCCCCTTCTTACCTATAGTCACTTATAGTCTCTTTTAATACAGTTTGGTCTGTGCTGGGCAGTATCAGTTGTGTCCAGGTGGTTGAACAAGAATGGATAATAATCTGTAGGCCTGATTAGTCTTCCTACCCTTTCCATCACATCCTGGATGTGTGCACCAGGTACCTGAGAATAATGAGTAGCATTCCTCAATCAGAGTGCAGCATTAAGTGTGGGGAGTGGGGACTTCTCTTAGATTTGCAGTTTGATATTCCCCTGAAGGTGTGTTTTTCCATGGTTTGTGATGTCATGCAAAGGACCTTGGGCTCAAGGTGTAAAGCTGCATTTCAGAAGAAGAGCTTCAGAATCACTCTCCTTTTCATGCAAATTCATGTAATAATAAAGAAAAGGGAGCAGAGAAACAAAACTCTGATGTGCTGGCAAAACCACAGCTATACAAAATGCATTTTTGGTCCCTTTTTGAGACAGTGGAAGCATTTAAAGAAGAGTGGAGGGACAAAAGAGTCACAGCTGCATTTTTTCTGCCATGAAAGAAAAACAATGAGCATTGAGTTATGAATCTTTAAAAATGTTCACGAGTATGGTGGTGGATGGGAGAGACACAGATGAAGAAGAGGAAAAATTGTAAAAAACACACACATAAAAACTGGTGAGGGGTCTGAAACAGCCTGGTTGCTGGTAAATTTGCTGTGCAATACTCCTGTAAGACCGGTGCCTGCACATGGAGCAGGTGGTAGTGTCTGCCTGCCCCCCACCATCTTCTTGTTTCTTTTTTCTTTCTTTTTATCTTTTTAAGATTTATTTTATGAAGGTTGTAGAAAATTGCACCAGGCTTCCATCATTTGGGTGGTCAAAGTACTATTTATATATTTTTTTTAACATTTCAAGTTTATTAAAACTCATGTTATACAAAAACAAAACATAGTGCACATACATACAGAATAATATGTCTGAAAACTTTAGCTATAGAAGTAACATCAATGGTATCATATGAAAACATTAACTTGTTTAGAACTCATATCATAGAAAACATTAGCGTACTTTCAACACAGATGAAAGGATTTTATTTCATTATGTTCATTGGTGTCAGTCATTGTGCATATTGGGTGTTGTAATATATAGTGTAAATAACCTCTAAATATTGTCCTACATATTCATTAAATATATCTGGAATGAGAGCCGAAAGATTCACGATCAAACACAAAGTCAGTAGAGTGAGAAAAAAGGAGAGTTCAGTATTATCCCTATGAAAAAATTAGAGTGCGATATAAAGGACTACATGGCTGGCAATCCTGCGTGAGGATATAATCCAAGAATGGAACCATTTTTCATCAAAGTTAGTTTTCCTTGGACATATCTCCGATCTTCGGATCTTATCTGTAATCTTCTCCATAATGAAATGATCCCATACTTTTTTGAACCAAGAATTCCGAGTTGGGGCTGAAGGAGACTTCCACATCGATGCTATTGAGGTCTTGGCAGCAACAAGGAGGCTTGAGATTAGTTCCTGACTTAATGGAGGAATGTTAGAGCCATGCCAATCATCTAGGAAAATTAATTCAGGGGTGAACGATAATGAGTAACCGGTGATAGAGTGAATTTGTTGCAAGATGTCCTGCCAAAAATTTGAGATAACAGGGCATAGCCACCAACAATGAGCAAAAGAACCTCGCTCACCACATTGTTTCCAGCATGCAGGAGAGTGATTCGACGTTATCCTGGCAAGTCTTTCAGGAGTAAGATACCATCTGGTCATGATCTTATAAGCTTGAAGTTTGGTGGATGCGACAGAGGAGGTCATTAACCCTGATGTCCAAATCTTTTCCCATTGAAGTTCATTGGGCTGTTTATTGCAGTCATGCTGCCACTTTAGTTGAAAGGCTAAGGGTTTATCACCGTCAAGTCTCACTAATATGTCATATATCTTGGATATTAAGCCTTTGAGAGTTGGGTCCATAGGAGCCATAAGTTGCTCAAAAGGAGTTAGAGGAGCTTTGAGGATTTGTGATAGATTCAAATCTGTCAGCGCGTGGTTTAACTGGAGATACAAGAACCACGGGATTGTACAATGGGTAAGATCTTCTAGCTTTGCCCTCGATAGAAGTCCACTCTTAGATGAAATGTCTGATATACGTGACACATGAGCCTTCCTCCATGTATTAGCCACATTGCGGTCACATCCTGGAGAGAACCAGTCTTGGAAAAGGAATGAGGTAAATCTGGAAAACTTTGGAATTAACTTGTCTCTGTAGTGGTCCCACGCATTTAGTATAGCCGAGAATAAGATATGATTTCTAATAGGTGCAGGTCTTTCATAGGGCCTATTCCATATAATCTCTTGCATTTGCTTTGGTTTAATGATTCGATTTATAGGAGTGATCCAGTCAGCTTGTTCTTCATTCCTCAGTACTTTAATTATATATGTCAGAAGAGCTGTGTGGTGGTAAGTCTTCAGATCCGGGAAGCTCAGTCCTCCCTGGGAGGCTTGTCATCTTATTATTTGAAAACTTATTCTAGGACGCTTGTAGTTCCATAAAAATGAGTTAAGGTCATGTTGCCATTCTTTAAACAGCTTGTTAGGGATAATGATAGGTAAGGTACGGAAAAGATAGAGCAATTTGGGAAACGCAAAAGACTTGATTAAGTGCAAACGGTCTATCAAAGATAAATTTAACTGGTTCCACTTCGTAAGGTCATGCTTGATTTCTCTAAATTTAGCTGTATAGTTGAGCAATAATAGATCAGACGGATCCTGAGATATTTGAATCCCTAGATATGGTAAAGATTTGGAAGCACTTTGAAAGCCATATGACTTTCGTATTTGATGTTCAGTCTCCATGGATAAGTTAAGTGGCATCATATGAGACTTATTGTTGTTTATTTTCAGTCCAGAGACTTGACTGAACTCTTGCAGCAAACTTTTAAGATGTTGAAGAGAATGTTCTGGATCTGTCATATAAACCAACATGTCGTCCGTGAAGAGACTTAGTTTGAATGAAGATTCTCCTGCCGTAATGCCTTTGATATTCGGATCTTGTCGAATCAACTCAGCCAGAGGTTCCAGTGCTATTGCAAACAATGCTGGAGATAAAGGGCATCCTTGCCTCGTTCCCCTCCCCAAAATGAACTGTTCAGAAGCAATGCCATTCACTTTGATCTTAGCAGTAGGGTCTTTATAGATTGCCGTCATCGCACGTAGAAAGGAGTCTCCAAATCTCATATGCCGAAGCAGAGAAAGCAAGTATGTTGTTTCTATGGAGTCAAAAGCTTTCTCGACATCGAGTGAAATTAGAAGGCCACTCGTATGCAATTCTTTGCAAGTTAATAGAATGTTTATGGTCTTGACTATATTGTCAGAGATGTCTCATCCTGGGATAAAACCCTTTTGATCGCTGTGGATATATTCCATTATGAAGGTGTTCAAACGTTGTGCTAATATGGCAGTAAATATTTTATAATCCTGGTTAAGGAGTGATATCAGTCTGAACGACGCTGGATTAGTTAAATCTCTTCCAGATTTTGGTATCAAGATGATTGAGGCGGACTTCCAAGATAGAGGCATGACTCCTGAAGACAGTAAGTCATTACATGCGGCAGTTAGAGGACCGGCTACGACATCAGCAATTTTTTTGAAAAATTCCGGAGGATAACCATCCGGCCCAGCAGATTTGTTATTCTTTAGACGACGGATAACATCAATCACTTCTTGAGATTCTATTGGACGATCCATTAATTGTTTATGAATGTCATTTAACTTCTTGAGGTTGAAGTTTGAAGATAAATATCCTTCAATATCTACAGCTTTTGGGTTAGTGGAAGAGTACAGTGACTTATAAAAGTCCATAAAGATCTTATTTATCTTTGTGGAACTGGAGTGCAGTTTCCCAGAAGAATCTTTCAAGGCTGAGACATGACGCGTTGATTGTTTATCTTTGACTCTCCATGACAACAAATGCAAAGATTTAGGAGAATTGATCCAGTATTTTTGCTTGAGGAACAATAGATTTTTCTGAATCTGTGTTGTTTCTAATGATTCAAGTAATTTCCTTTCAGTGAGTAGCCGTTGATAAGTCTTTTTGCCTCCCTTATCTTTATGAAGGTGTTCCAAATGTCGAATTCTTGTTTGAATGTCCAGTTTAAGAGCTTCTTTTTCTTTCTTCAGATGTGATGTCTGCGAAATTAAGTGACCGTGAAGAACAGCTTTAAGCGCATCCCACACAATAGAAGAAGATGTTTCGTCATTAACATTGTCTTGCAAGAATTGTTGGATGAAACGTTCAATTTGGGCGGCATGCGTTTCATTATAAAGTAGTGATTTATTCAGATTCCATTGTCTCGAGTTGTTTATTGGCGAAGATGAAAGTATGGAACAGCTCACACCTGCATGGTCTGACCACATAATGGGACTGATATCAGCATCTATCACACGAGTCGTTAAAGAGTTGGATACTAGTATGTAGTCAATTCGGGTATAGATACCAAATCTAGATGAGTAGTAAGTATAATCTTTTTCAGACGCATGTAAATGTCTCCAAATATCTATGAGTTGGAACCTCTCAAAGAGGGATGCTAACTTTGTATTCCGACGAATCCCTTTATTTTTCCTACTGGGGAGATGGGATCTATCCAGACTATTGTTAACGATGTGATTAAAGTCTCCCCCCACTATCAGCTCTCCTTCTTGGAAGATTTGGAGTTTCAAAAAAATCTCCTCCAAGAATGCCAATTGATTTTCGTTTGGTGCGTAGATCGATGCTATGGTTACCTTTGTTTCATCTAGAATGCCTTTAACAAATAGGTAGCGTCCTCTAGGATCAGATTCCGTCCCGTGATGTTGAAATCTGGTATCTCCTGAAATTAGAATAGCCACCCCTCTAGATTTTGAGTTGCCTGTTGCGTGATACTGCTGCTGGATCCAACCAGCTCTTAAAAGGGGGGAAGTCGTGGCATGTAAATGAGTTTCTTGTAACAGGACAATATTTGGCCTAGTTTTGGCAATATTTGTCAAAATTCTCTTCCTTTTTATAAGATTGTTCAATTCTCTTACATTTAGTGAGAATGTTTTCCAAGTTGGCTCCATTAAAAAGATTAGAAGTGTGAAGTGGCAAATGAAACTAGCAAAAAAGAGCTATATTGTGTTGATCGTGAATCTTCAGACGTAACTTTTAGAAATAAAATGTGAAGGTATGAGGTTGTGATATTAGGAATGTTAGTGTTATGTGAACTCTTATCTAGAGGTTTTTTTGTTTTTGTTTTTTGTTTTTTGTTTTTTTTCCTTTTTCCTTTTTCCTTTTTTTCTTTTTTTTCAATATAAATTTTTAAATTAAATTTTAATTTAAGTTTTCCTCTGTTTTATTTTTTATTATTATTTTTAAAAAATTGGCTGTTGTGGCTCCTAAAAGATATAGAGTTTTGAGAGAAATTGCACAATGACTCTGTGGCAAACGCAACAGACAATAAGATCAAGAATGATAAATTTCAACACTAATGCAGTAAGCAATAAGAGATCCAGCAGACAATCTGTTGATAGTTTTTAAAAAACCCAATGAATATAAAACACAATATATTGCTAATAGATTAAAGATGATCAAAGATAATTAAAAATCAATGACTAATCAGTTTAACAATTCCTTAGTATATAAGTGCACACTAGAGTAAGATAATCAAAAAGTTGATTAGCAATCAGACTCAGAAAATAATTATGTAAATCAGACAAGAATTAATGATTTTTTTTATGACAATTAATTATGCTGCAATTAATATTTAAGGTTATATATTAACAGTAAATCAAATAAGATATTTGTAAAATTTAGTTAAAGGTAATAATTAATCAGTGGGTAAACAATTTAACAGCTCATAGATTCAGAAGCATGCTTAAAAAGATGATAATCAGAGAGCAAAGCAGAAGTGAAAAATCAGTTGAAAGTTGATTATGTCAATCAGATAAACAACAGTTAATTTTATAGGATCAAGCACAAGTAGAACAGATAATATTAAAATATATATTATCAGTGTAACAAGAAAAACTTTAAAACTTTGCAACCAAACTGTAAAATAAACTGTAATACAGTGCTACTTAACCTCTCAGAGACTAGCTCTGAGTAGGTTAATGGAGAATACCCCAGGCGGAAAGAACTGTACCAAGCAAGAGAGCAGAACAGAGAAAATCCCCCCCCCGAACCACTTATTAAACCTCAATGCACTTCCATGTAAATAAAAAACAAAAACTGAACAAAGGTAAGTGTAAAAAACATCTCAGTCGCTATATTAATACCAAGTGGGATAACTGCGCCCTTCAGATTGCTGTTAAATGAGAACTTAATGGACTAAGCACGTCTGATGACCAGTTTATTTTCTTTAGTTGGAGAGATCGGCAATCCTCTTTTCCTTGAAGGTCCATCTGAATCCATCTGAGTAGGGATGTTAAGAGCCGATAAAAGTTTGTTGCCTTCCTCAATATCTTCGACAAAATGCAGTCTGTCCTTGTAAGAAATTTGTAGTTTAGTTAGGTTCTTCCACTTGTAACGAATATGGGCTTCAGTGAGCGCTTCAGTAATCGTCTTCAGATCCCTCTGTTTAGCAAGCACATCGGGCGGCAGATCTGGGAATACTAGTATCTGGGCATTCTGGTAATGTAAGGAGCCTTGTGTTCTGGCCACATCTAATATTTTCTTCCGGATTCGTTGGTCTGGGATGGTCATTAGAATGTCTCTGGGGCCCCGGCGTTTAGGATTGTCCAGTGGCCCTAAACGGAACACCGCAGTAATAATGGGGACAATCCCTTCCTCTAATTGTAGTTCTGCTCCCAACCACTCCGCTATAAATATTGTTAAATCTTTATTAGCATTAACTTTCTCCGAGAAGCCCCTAAATTTAAGGTTGGGTCGGCGTGACAGAGCTTCCACCGCCATGACTCTGTCTTTAAGGCGGCCATTTTCTGCCCAGAGAGATCGTACATTTTCCTGTGCAGTCAGACTGATTTCTTTCGCGGCTTCTGCCGTTTGGCTTATTTGGTTTAAATTAAGTTTAAGATCAGCAAATTGCTCAGTTAAAGGTCTAATAAGCGCGGCCATACTCTCCAAGATTCTAGTTTCCATATGTGCCATTCTTACCGCAAGATCGCTTTCTTGGTGTGCTGAAGAAGGCGGGAACAGCGGACCGTTTTCTGTCGCCATAATGGCTGCTTCATCGGCTTCACCCTCAGAATTTTTAGACGGGACAGGCTTGGTAAAAAAGTCCTGAATGTCCTTCTGAACGTTAAATGAAGATGCTGCCATTAAGATCTTTTCAGTGTTCATGAGGTGGGGATAAAAAAGTAAAATAAAATAGCGATAATTGGGTTCAGAGGTGTGGGGAGAGCGGAGCCACTCTTTTAGGCGTCCATCACGCTCGGCACCGACGCCACGCTCCCCCCCCACACCATCTTCTTGGATGAAACACAGGTGAGGTGAGCCAATCATGGCTCAGCATGGGAACGCTGGCCAACCAAGAGCGAGCTCACTGCCAGGTCTGGCAGCAGCCGCCCTCCATACTCAGATTGGCCCAGCGCAAGTTCAAGATAGGACGGAGCTGCGTACCTGGGCGAGGACCAGCCACGTGGAGTTCTATTGGCGGCGGCGGCAGCTGAACTCCTGAGCAGGACCCAAGGACTGAAGCAAGCATCATTACAGAGGAGGACAAGGTTGGAGGGGAATGGAGTGAGGGTGGATTTACTCCAGCAGAGGGGGAGGGTCACTTGTATCGGCCGGCTTCCCCTGCACTGCGGCTTTGCTTACTGGGGGGGGGCACCCCTCAGCAGATCCTTGTTCCAGGGCCCTCCTGGCCTCTCCTTGGGCTGCCAGACATCATGGAGGGGGGGATGCACCTGCTTGCTTTCTGCCCCAGTCATCCAGGCACTCATCTGTCCCATTTAGGCATTTTGTGTGCCCCCCCCCCCATGGCCTGCCTGCTTAGGGCTTGCTGGCCCTTGCCCCTGAGGCGCCTTTGCTTCTGTGGGAGAGGGGCCCTCCATGGGTGTATTCAGCAGGCCTCAGACAGGGTGGGGAGGGGGCCGAGGAGGGCAAGGCCAGCCGCTTGGGACGTTCTCTCTCAGACAGGGGTCTCAGCCAGGGACCGAGGGAACTGCTGCTGGTCTGGGGGGAGGATGCTGCCTGATGGACCAAGTTTCTGATTCAGCATAAGGCAGCTTCAATTTTCTTTTCTTTTCTCCTTTCTTCCTTGCATTGTTTGTCTCCTAGGGCAGCCAATTCCCAGGAACTCTCCTCAGTAATTTATAGGGCTTTGGCTTATTCAGGATAGGACAGCATCATTCTGCTCCCTCCACTAACAGCTTCCGGGATCCAGTGCTAAGCAGCAGCAATGCGCCTTCCTTTACAGCATGTTTCCAGTTCCGGGCTTGTCCTAACACTCTGCTGTATGATTTATTAGGGGACTCCTATATCTCTAAATGGTACAGCAGTGGGTTTGTGGGGACAAGGGTCTGCTCAGGGACTAGCCAGCATAGCAGGCTTCTCTTCGCCAACTTATGTTAGCTGGGGAGAATGATCCGGGGGGGGAATTCCTCTCAGGCAGGGTGGGCTGGGCCTTAACACAGGCCTGTAGCCAGGATTTTTTAATTGAGGGGGCCTTTAAATAAGTCAGGGGGCACCCCACATAGACCGCTGCACACATCTCCAAGGGACTGCCTGGGCTGGAAGGGAAGTCAGGGGGCCTTGGCAGTAAGTCAGGGGGCCAGGCCCCGAGATGCCCCACTGTAGCTACGGGCCTGCCTTAACACTGCTTGGGGAGGGTGCAGTTGGCTTTAATATCTCTCCTCGTCATTTTCTTCCCAAGTTCTCAAGGGCATAGGATGGCAGCTAAGAAGGCACCACAGAAGAAGGGTGGCCCAGCTGGAAAGGCACCCAGGCAGGTGCCGCCAACTATCTCGTCCTCTGAGGACGAAGGTGGTCCCTCATTGCAAGACCTGGCAGCCAAAATCGAGGCCCTGGAGAGGGCCAAGGTGGCGAAGTGGAAGCCGGGTGACAAGGGCGAGTCAGGGGCAGCCCCCCCTCATAAGCATCCCCGGTCCATGGCTCGTGTGCAAGAAAGGCGAGCCCTATGTGCCAGGTTGGCACAACTACAGGAATCTGAAGATGAAGAGGATACCCAGGCATTGAGCAGCAGAGCGGGAGCAGTGCTAGATGACCCGGCGGGGATGGGTGAGTCCTCCAATACCACAAGAGTGAGTCCCACTCCAGCCCCCACAATGCACACCCCCATGGGGGCCCCGGGGGGGTTGGTTCAGGGTCCTTTGGAGGTAGGACTCAAAGGAGTGGGGAAGATGTGCCAGGTCCCTGGCCCTTCCCTGGCACCAAGCACCATGCCTGACCTGAGCACATCCTCTGGGGTTGCACCCATGCCAAGTGCACCGTCCTAGACCACTGGGCAAGCACCGTCATGGGGTGGGGGGCAGAACCTGGCAGCAAACCTTCCTTATGCCTCTATGGAGAGGCCTCCCCGGCTAGGGGACCACTTGCTGCTGGCCACAAAAGTGAAGATCTGGAGGGCTGAGTATGTGGGCATGTTCACACTCCTCTTTAGGGATGTGAAGGTGAAGGCAAGTGTGAGGGATGACCCCAGAGAATTAGAGAAGATAAAGCGGATGCAAATTGATAAAAGACCTTTGACAACTGGCTTTCAGCTTATACCATTTACACGGGGGTGGTACTGTAAACCTACCCATGCTATGGAGCAGCCTTAGTAAAGTGTCAGGACCTCATCCACAGGGCATATAAAGAATACTCGGGGGCGGCTTGGCTGTGATACGATGAGAGGTTCTGCTCTTGGGCAGCCTTGGACCCCTTGTTGCCATGGGATCAGGAGCACCAGCAGCTCTGATCCCAATGCCTGGGCCCTGCAGGGGCCATTTCAGGCAGGTATGCTGACAGTGGGCACCTGGTTGCACAGTAACACATGGGAGCCGGACGGGAGGCTGGTGAGAGACAAGGGGCTCAACTGCGGCTCATCTGCTGGGGTTTCAATGCCACGGGGAACTGTGCGAGGAAGCCATGCAAGTTTAAATAATGCTTGTGACATGGGCACCCCTGAGGGGAAGGTGCCCAGGGGCCAGAACCATTAGGAGGCACCAGCGGTGACAACAAGTCAGTGCAGGGGGGAATAATGGGGAACCAGGTCAAGACAGGGGGGAGGGCTCGGGGCAGCGCCAGGGGTGCTGGACACCAGGCAGCCTTTCAACTGTGGTTTGATGGGTCATTGGTCATGAGGTGGGCCTGAGTGGGCACGGTTGCCAAAGAAGTGGCCTGGATGGGCAGTGGGGTTGGTACTTTGGCACCCACTCCATGGCAGTTGAGTGGCTTTGATGGCCACGGGTTGGGTTCTTATCCCACTGAGGCCAACGTTGGGCCAGGGGAGGACCGTGGTGGTGAGGTTCTGATGGCAGTCCCTGGTGCTGGCTGATGTTGTATTGCCTTACAGGATGTGGCGCAAGGATGGAGGTCACCAGTGATTGTTGGTTAGCTGGAGCACCCCCCCCCTTCAGGTCGTGGTCATGCATTTTGGTGACAGTGATCTGGGCACTAGGTTGGCAGTCTCCAACCCACCTTGGGACCACATCTTTTCAAGCACACAGTGGGGGTTTACTGGGTCAGTCTTTTGCTTAACTGATCTGCAAGGGGGTCTGTGGTTTCCAGGTTGGCGGGAGGGGAGTTAAGCCCAGGCTAACCCCATCTGTGGTGGGAAAAGCATGGGTTGAGGGGATTTGGAATTGGCAAGCACCCTGAGATATCAGTGATGGGGGGGTCCTCATACTGGGTGTCTATGGGCTGTGCAGTCAGGGTGCCTCATCTGCCAAGCGTCCCGCTCCCGTCGGCAACCTGTTTTACTTCACTGCAGAAGCGGAGTAAAATGACACTGGGGAAAACCCAGTAGCAAGCAGGTTTGCTACAGGCCAGGAACAGACTTTCCCCTGTGTGATGGTGCCAGCGCACTCTCGTGGTGTTGGGACGGTCTGGTCTGGCCATCCTGACTCCATGCCATTGTGTCCCCCCCCCTCGTTTCAGTATGCACATCATTGCACACTGCATAAGGAGCACTCGGTGCAGAGATGCGAATCATCAATCCCTCGTTGAAGCGCACTGGAAATACATGGCAAGAAACCCCCAACTCACCCACAGTTGCATTTGATCATGCCGTGTGCCCCCCCCCGGCAGCTCCCAGGGACCGTGTGATCACGCAAATGCGGGTCAGATTCCTGTGGAGCAAATAGCCTCACTCCCCCCCCCCGCATTATCTCATGCATGTGAACACTGCCCTCAGTTGAAAAGCAGGGTCTGTGTCTCAAATGACTATCCCAGATATTGATATCTGACTTCTGTGAGTCATCATGTGGTGCGGCTGGCCCAGGGGGCAAATCGTCACTACGGCGACATTCTGCCATGTGTAGGGTTGCCAACTCTAGGTTGGGAAATTCCTGGAAATTTGGGAGGACAGAGTTCAGTGATGTGTTAGCAAAACCCGTGGAGGGGAGGGAGCTCAGTCAGGCATGATGCCATGGGTTCCATTTTATAAAGCAGCTATTTTTCTCCAGGGAAAATTATCCCTATAGACTGAATTTCAGAGATAATTCTGTCAGACCTCCACGCCCCATCTGGAAGTTGGCAAGCCTACCGGCGTGGCTCATGACTCTCTCTAAAAAACAACACTTCTGTGTTTTCCTCCAGCCCTTCTGTTATGCCTCATGGCATCAGCACATGCTTGTCATGGCCTTTTCATTCCTGAAAGAGCTCTGCTGCTGATATGTTGCCCCCTCATTGTTGTTTTTATTATGTGGCTTTAGCACACCTCATTCTGTTTTCAGGGGGGGGGAATGTTTTCTCTGCCTTAACTTCATACAGCAACAGCAGCAGAGACCAGCTTGCGCTGAGGGGAAACACAGCAGCTTTCTTTATATCTGGTATGATGAAGGTGATCCGGTTATGGTGGAACACCCTGTTCAACCCTGCCCTCCATGGTTTCCCCAATACCCAGAGAGGCTTTTCTTTCTCTCTTGGGTAACCACTGCCACCACCTGACCTTTGTAAGGAATTGCCCACTGGGAGGGTCGGGACTCTCAGCTTCCAAGTTCTGAGGCCTTGCCTCTGTGTCTCCTGCTGCTCAATGCCTGGTCACCATGGGGACCATTTACTGCCTTGTGCACCCTTGGAGGAATAGCCACTTGCCAACTGCCTTCCTTTCTCCCTGGTGCTTCTTTTAAAATGGTGTGTCCAAGACTGTGGAGGTCTATGTGGTACAGAGAACCACTATCAGCATCAAAAGTTATAAGTACTTATTAAAGAGAAAATGTTCACAAGCATACTTTTAGCACAGAGCCAGATTGGGCAAGGGATTCAAAAGAAATGGGCCTGGCAGCCTCCCCTCTCTGTTAAAAGATAGGACGAGCTCCTTATCTTAGGAAATCAAAGCTCTCTACAGAGTTCTCGTTATTTTGCAGCTTCCCCCAGCTGTCTAGGTGAGCACATGGCAAAGGTCATGTCAGGTGATCCTGCCATAAGATGTGAGGGAGGGAAGGAGGATGGGATGATCTGTAACTTTTTATGCTTGGAGGGGGGGAAGTGGGGAGGTTGCCGGGGCAACAGGGTGTTCCTCAGCCTGGGCTATCTCCTAGCTGACCAAATGGCCTTGTCATATGATTTTGGTTTCTCCGGTATGGACATCTGGGCCCCTTTATGGCTTGAACAACTTTCGCACCTTTCTCCCACGCGCGGGCTATGTAGCCATTGGTAGAATGCTTAGGGGGGCTAGCTCAGTGGGGTATATCCATAGATGTTCCTTTGTGTGCTTCATTCCTGACAATGCAACGTTAGTGTGCTTTTAGAACTGCTGCTGAATAAACTCTATCTTCTTATGAAGCCTGGTGTTTGACTGCCTTTCTGAAGTGCCTGACAGGTCACCGCCTCCAGACCTCACTTAAGAGTTCTGTCTGCCCTGATGGACTCAACACAAAAGAGAGCTTCCTCCTTGCTTCCAGGAGTTTTATCACCTTTCTTTTCCCCACCCACTGACCGGGTCAGAAAAGTTTTTCTGAAGTCTCCAGAATTTCTTTCCTGAAGTCTCTCTAGTATTTAACACCTCCAAGTCTCTGTTCCCTGCTTGAAGGGGAGGGAGAGCTTAATAATCCCATTGTCCAGACCTATTAGCATTTGTATGAAGGTGGGCTGAGGTAAGTCTGGAAAGCAACTGAACTGACTTTCCCCCTTCCTGCCTGTTCTCTGCCCAGGGAGAAAAAAACAAACAAACTTTAAAACCTCAGAGTGAAGGTTTTGCTCAGTTCAAACCTCCAAAGAAAAAATGCATTTCTTCACCCCTCTCAAGATTCCATGCAGAAGAAGGGCAGGTTATTTTTTTTTCCAGAAGAGTTGCTTGAATTCCATGTCAACAGCAAAACATTCCCCATCTTCTCTCCAAGCATCCGGTGCATTGCCAACCCTTTCTTGCATGACCTGAATCTGGAAGCAGACTTGCCCTAAGGCGATGGGCCTGGCTGTCCCCCCTCCAGTCTCTCATGAGCTTTCATTGCTGGGCTGCTGGGGCCATGGCGGATGCCCCCTTTTAACAAGGAAACAGTGCCCGTGGGAGGCTGGAATCCTGAGGGGAGGGGTGGGGAGAAGGGGCTGTTTGCATCTTTCCTCTGGTGCAGGTTTTGCAGACTGAACCATCCCCCCCCCAGTGCTTTCACACCCATTCAGAGAAATATAAGGATTTTGGGCATGAGGGGATAGCTTGAACCAACAGAAGCCACGCCCTGAATCTTTGTAAATCAATGGTTTATTACACGTCTATTAGTGTGTGTTTATCACCAGGAAATTGGCACCTGTAAAATGTTTGCAACTTCCAGCCACATGTGAAGCTGGGGAGGACAAACCAGTCTTTGCCTCCAGACATCTGTGTTTTTAAAATTACTGCTTTGGACCCACCCAACAGGAAACAGTTGTAGGTCTTATCTGACAGTAGGCCCTCAAATGAAAGAATTTATCTAGAAATCTGTGAAATAATTTATGGGGGGAAATTGGGAATTTGGTATCAATTCCCTTGGTATTAATACAAAGGAAAAATTCCTGTTAGTTGCTGAAAGAAAATGGGTCACAAGAAACTGAAAATAACCAAAGAACTGCCTTCCCTTCAGCAAGGGGTAAACGACTGATTGTCTACGGCAGGGATGTGAAGTCAGAGACATAATAATCAAGATATGACTCCAGCAATGCCCATTTGTAAATCTTGGAAGTGCTCCAAATGTGCACAGAATGTGGTGGATGAACAGCTTTCTCAGTCAGCAAAAGGCTTGTTCGAGCAGTTACAGTTTCCGAAGCAATAACTGCTAAGTGAGGAGAAAGCTTTGGCTGCTCATTAAGAATACTATCAGAAAGGGATGGCCTGGGCATTTGATTCTGATCAGGATCTGGGTGGTTTTGTTGATCGGAATTTTTGTTCAGAGTCTTAAATGTTGCAATGGCCGTGGTTCAGATTTGTTAGATCTGTGGCTGTTGTCATGCTTTTAATGGGAAACACATTTCTCCCTGAAAATTTATTCATTAATTTATTCATTAATTTATTTCATTATTCCTACCTTATGTTTCCGGAATCTGCCCCAGTTGGGATGAAACTGTTCCCCAAGTGATTCTACCTGCTTAATTGTAGACAGGTGAAAGAAACCTTGTTTTGCAGGACATTAGGATCAGGTATGGTGGACAGGCATTTTCCCTCCATCTTTCCCCATCTGACAGGATGCTCTTGTTGGCAGGAGGGATTGGGGCCTACTTTTAAAGGGATGAAATGTATTGACCCGAAAAACCTGTTCTAAAAACATTTCTACCTCCCCAAACAAAGAAAGCAAGCTCACAATGACATAATGACACTTAATAGGGAGTGAAAATTGGGGAGATATGAAAAGTTCACTCTATGAAGAGAGGTATATTAGCCAAGTCCCCTAGATTTCCCCCAAGATTCTACCTGCAGTGGTCATTTTCTTCTCTTGCCAAGGTAGACTTCTTATGGCACTAGGTAATCATGATATCAGTATAATGTTATAACAAATATGAATATCAGGTTCTCTGAATCCCCAACTTTTACTCAAAAAATACATTTCCAGCTTCTTCCATTGCAGCGAGATAAGGGGAAAGGCCTATCTTCTCCACAATGAAAGGAGACTTGCTTAAAAAAAGAAAAAAGAAGGCCAGGGATCCCAGAGAGCCTCTGGAGCTGAGTCGTCCCCCCTCCTGCTCAGCAGCCCTTAACCCCTCCCGTCCCCCTTTTCACACGTGGACAGACCCGGTCAAGTCTCTCCTCAGCAAAGCTGAGATGAGGAGAGCTCCCAGATCCTCATAGACGGAGATCTGCCCTGGCCACAGGGGTCTCCCCTGCCGCACTGCTCGCTCTGCATTTCTGTTTCTGTTACTGGAGAGTGGCAATCTGTGCCTGGGACTGGAAAGCTTTGCCCGAATTCTGAAAAAGCAGGTGGGCAGCTTCTTGTGAAGGGTGGGAGAGAGAGAAAGCTCATGAGGTCAGGCTCTTTGCCCTCCGTTTGTTAGATGGCAGCCCATCCTGCAGAGAATACAAGCAAAGCCCACCTGGAGGTTCCAGCTTCACTGCAGGATGGGACTGGAAGAGGCTGTAGGATGCTGTGCTTCCCCTCCCCCCTTCTTCCAGATAGCGTAAACAAAGCGCTTCCCTGCTTCTGCACCCAGGGTGGCACCCAGCAGTGGAAGTGCCTGAGGTACTGAGCAATTTGCATCCCTCCTTGTTATGGGGGAAGATGGCGTAGGGACAGGGCTGGCTCCTGGTTTTATTTTGTTTTTTTTGCACACTGGGTGAGGCCACCTTCTGGCACCCCCCCGCACCCCGTGTGCCCACCAATTTTCAAACATAGATGCATTTTAGGAAGAACCTTTTAGGGGTTCGAAAGCCCACAATCCCAGTGTCCTTGCTCCTGATCTGCTTCTACAGTAACAATTAGCGCAATAATACAATCAATAAACATAAAAACACCACTGAATCAATAACAGGGCCATTAACAAAGCCAGGAGTTCCTGGCTTCCTCCAGTGTCTGGAGTCTAAACAGAGTTGCCAAAATTCCTGGGGGAGGGGGGAGTCTGGTGAAGGCAGAGTTTGTGGAGGAGGCAGCTCAGCCGAGTCCAACCCACGCCTCTGCTCAAGGGGACCTGATCTCTGTAATGCTGGGGGGGGGAGTGTCTCCAGGTCCCACCTGCAGGCTGGCAACCCTAAGCCCTCCATTCTGGAAAGCTGCTCCTTGGCTGTGGGGAGCTGCCAGCACCTGTTGTGTGTGCCCACACCACCGGCCTTCACCACCTCCGTCCCCATTCCTGCTTTAAGGCCGGGGGTCGGTCCAGCAATCCCGCCTGGCCTGGCTCAGGGCCCTACTTGGAGGCTGGCCAGTGGGACTGGCTCCAGGTAAGGCTGGCTCGGGCAGGTGGAGGGAGGCGGCACAGGTAGAGCCCAGGGCAGCCTGCGATTGTGAAGCAAAGTGCCTCCGACAGCGGCCACAGGCAGGGCCGGCTCCAGGCTGCTCCCCATGGCTCCTTTGGCTCCCCTTGGGCAAGTGGGTTGCCCTCCTGGAAAGGTGGGCAGCAGCCCACAATTTATTACCCCACTCTAGGCTGCTGTCTAAAAATTGTCTGTGCCGGGCCGGCCCTGCACAGGGACATGGAAACTGAAAGCTGAGTGCAGCTACTGCAGACATCACCCCCCCCCCAATATCCATATCTGGTCCAATGGGACTCCATCCAAGAGCCAGAGGAAATTTCATTCCAATTACCCCCCAAGTCAACTCTCAAACACTGCTTTTTACAAGCAACTGGACTCAGATTCCACACAGGTATACAAAGAGGGACCATACAAGATTATAAAGGAATTACGGCTGCACATTCAGGAACTTATCCTTTCAGACACACCTCCAGAACCTTGACCAGGTAACTTTTATCTTCTACCTAAAATACGCAAACCAGGCAATCCAGGGGCCCCCATTGTCTCAGGCACAGGCACTATCACCTTGGGGGGGGGGCTGAAGATGTGGACTCTGTTCTAAGACCCTCTGCCATCGATGCTCCTAGTTATGTATGGTACACCACCGACTTTCTGAGGAACATACAATCTTTGAACAACCTTCCAGAGAATTTTAGCCACCATGGATGTAGAATGTCTGCACACCAACATCCTACACAAAGATGGATTACAAGCCATAAGGAACATGACTTTGCCACCAAACTGTGCCATTTTGTTCTCACCCACAACCACTTCAGATCTGGTGATGACCCACAATATGCTAACATCTTTATGGCTGACTTGGAACAACGCTTCCAAAAATCCCACCCACTCATACCTCTCTTATATTTGTGTTACATTGATGACATTTTTGTTGTCTGGACACATGGTAAAGAAGCCCTGGACACATTCCACCAGGCATTTAATGATTTTCACCCCACCATCAACCTGACAATGAACCAATCCATGCAAGAAATACATTTTCTGGACACTACTATAAAAATACACAATAAACACATAGACACCACCTTATACCGGAAACCTACTGACTGACAAACATACCTACGTGCCTCCAGCTACCATCCTAAACATACCAAACGATCCATTGTCTACAACCAGGCTTTATGCTATAGCCATATCTGCTCCAATCCTACAGACAGAGATTCTCACCTGAGGGATCTACAACACACATTTTTGGAATTGAAGTATCCACCTGATGAAGTTAGGAAACAGATCAACAAGGCCCAGAGGAAACCTGTTAGAAGACAGATCCAAAAGAGACAATAACAGAACACCACTAGTGGTCACATACAGCTCTCAGCTCAAAACAGTTTAACGGATCATCAACAATTTACAACCTCTACTGGATAATGACAATTCTCTTTCACAAGTACTGGGGGAGAAAACCTTTTCTTGTGCACAGACAGCCCCCAATCTCAAACAACTCCTCACCCACAATAATGCAGCATCTCATTTGAACATGGACACTGGGACAAGAGCTTGCAATAACTTCAGATGCTGACTTTGCTGCCACATGCACCCAGACAACACAATCACTGGACCCAACAACATCAACTACACCACCAGAGGCTCATTCCCTTGCTCATCTTCTAACACTGCCCATGCCATTAAATGCCAACAGTGCCCTTCGGTTCTCTACACAGGACAAGCAGGACAAACCCTGCACCAGAGGATAAGTGGACACAAATCCGACATCAGGAATCACAAGACTGAGAAACCTGCAGGAGAACACTTCAGCCTTCCAGGACATTCAATGCGTGACCTCAAAGTAGCTGTTTTATTATAAAAGAACTTCAGGAACAGAATGGAAAGGAAAATTGCTGAATTACAAGTTATCGCAAAACTTGGAACAAAAACCTCCCCGGGACTCAAAAGGGATATTGGTTTCTTATCTCATTACATATGCTAACTCATTCAGGCCTCACATATGTATTCTCAACAAGAAGGACTATACATCCTCTGTATCCTTCCTTATATATAATTGAGTTTTGCCTGAGAGTCTTCCCTTATATGGTAAAAATGCTCAGTCCCGCCCACACAGCCAGCAGGCAGCCTCTCGCCTGCAGTCTGTCTCCAGCCACCAGACGGGAAGGATGATCTGGCAGCTGCATGCTTACAGGCCTGGGCCCATTCCTAACAATGCTGACAGACTCGCGGCCCACACCCAGCACTGCCATCCCCTTCCTGGCCCTCCCAACCTCAGGGGGGGCTTCCTATGACAGGTAGGCCATTTGCCAGGCCCCTCCAACCCGTGCCACCCACGCACCGCCGCCATGGCCCCGTGGCCTGCGGCCCCAGCAAGGCCTCCCTCAACTGCTGCACCACCCACGGCGAGCCATGCTGGGGATGCAGAGGCGCTGGTGGCCTCCCCAACCAGCCCCACCCACAGGGAGGAAGATGGGGCCTTCCGAGGCCCTCTCTCTAGCGCTCATTGCATCTCATCACGCAATGGGCCTGACCACTCGTTTTACTATATTTTACTGTATTTCTTTTGCAGAATAGTATCTTGTAATAGTGAATGTAATGCAAGGGATATTGGGTTGTTTGAGGGGGATGTAGGGACAGGTGCCCTCTGCGCCTGAGAGGAGAGAATGAAGATTCCCAGTCACTTCCCACAATTAGAAAAGACACTTTTAGACATTCATCTGCTAGTTTGGCATGTTTATTGCTTTACAACTGTTGACCTTATAACCTTAACTTGTTATTTAGTTTTCACTTTGCATATCTTGAACAGCATCATCATGTTACATGTTAATTTGCTGCTCATGCTCTGGCCATAAGTTTGAACCTTCCATGCCAAGTGTATTTGACAAAGTGTGCCTTGCACACAAAAGCTCATACCTTGAATGAACCTTGGTTGGTCTTAAAGGTGCCCCCACTGGATTCCACTGCTTCAGACCAACAGGGCTAACCACCTGGATCTGTCTTTATGTTCCAAGGGCGTATCTAGTGGAGTGCCTCAAAAGCTGCCAAATATTTAATGATGCACAACTATACATTCTTACTAGTGACTTTCCCCCTTTTCCCATCAATAAAAGTATTCTGAGAAAACAAAAACGACCTTTTAATGTTTTGTTCTTCCCCACTGAAGGTCCCGGGAGGCAGCAGCACAAGGGATGCAGGCTTCTTGGGGAGCCCCGTTGCTTTCCCCCTTGTGGCTCGCAGCTGGATGTGTGAACTGCCTTGGGCGAAACGTGTTGTCTGGGAAGCACTGGAAAAGCTTTCACTGTGTGGCTTCTTGCATGACAGCTTTATCGCTTGAGGTGAGGGACAGCACACAGGCAGTTCTGAAGTCAGGCGTTCTGTGGAGCTTTGAATAACTTATAATAATAATATTTGTGTCTTCAGCATCATCTGTCTAAGGAAAACAGAAGAAGAAGAAGAAGAAGAAGAAGAAGAAGAAGAAGAAGAAGAAGAAGAAGAAGAAGAAGAAGAAGAAGAAGAAGAAGAAGAAGAAGAAGAAGAAGAAGAAGAAGAAGAAGAAGAAGAAGAGGAGTTTGGATTTATACCCCTTTGCCCTTCACTGCCCAAAGGCATCTCAGAACAGCTTACAAACACCTTTCCCTTCCCCTCCCCACAACAGACACCCTGTGAGATAGGCAGGGCTGAGAGAACTTCTGACAGAAACTGTCCTTGAGAGAACAGCTGTGCCAGAGCTTGTGACTGACCCAAGGTCACATCAGCAGGAGCAAGTGGAGGAGTGGGGAATCAAACCCAGTTCTCCCAGATAAGAGTCCGCGCACTTCACCACTACACCAAACTGGCTACACCAAACCACTACACCAAACTGGCACCAAAACAGGCATATTTTGCGAGTGGCAGCCGCTAGGTTAAGACAGTGGGGAGCAGACGGTTAAAGAGGCAGCAGCAACAGGGCAACTGAGGTGTGGGTGCTGATTACAGAGAAGAACGTGGAAGGTTGCTGCGGCGGCCCCTGTCAGAGCTAACTGGCGGGACAGAATGAAGATGGTGGCTGAGGGGACCACTGAGTAATAGCCAGGCACACCAGCAGATGGTGGCTCTCCTCCCAGGAGCTGCAGCTTTGCCCTCAGCTGCCTGCGAGGAAGGTTCTCTGCAGACCACCGGAGAATGTGTGGAACAATAAAATGCCCAAAGGGGCTCCCAGCATGCCAAGTAATAATGTAGATCTCTGCTGTCTTGGAAGAAGTCTGTCAAGAAGAAACAGTTTATACTTTTTAACTGTTTGCAGCCAGGAAAGGTAACATTCTTGGGGCTGGTGAAGGACCAGGGAGGCTCTTTTTTTGCATCTCCGCTTGGCCAAGAACATCGCTAGGTGAGCTCAGGCCAGTCTCCCTCTCAACCTGCAGGGCTGTTGTGAGGATAACATGGAGAAGGGGAGAACTCTGAACTCTGTGTGTGGCCCTGAGCTCCTGGGAGGGAGGGAGGGAGGGTTAATATAGATATGTAGCTATATATCTCTGTGTGTGTATGTGTGCATGTGCGTGTGTGTGCAGTGAACGGCTTCATTTCCGTTTCCCCTTCCTCACACTGTTTCCCTGGGAAAAGTCTACCCAACTTACAAATGTTGTGTGGTAACAAGTGGCTCATGTGAGTTGTGTGGTGGCCAGACCTGGTCATGGCACTCCAGTTGTTCAGAGGCTGCCACTGGGCCCTGGTGAGTTGTGTGACATCCAGTTTTCTGGTAGCCACTGCTGCAACCGGGTGAGTTCCATAAATTTCATGATAGCAAGTTGTCCTGTGGCTGCTGTTAGGCCTCTTCCTGATGTGTCCTCCCTCCAGGGCAGGAAGGAAGGGAGCAGAGGTTGACGAGGAGGCCAAAAAGGTGAAGTTAGTATAGCTCTGATGAAGAGGAATTGGTGCCAACAGCAGAAGAGATGTAAGTAATAGAAACCGTGCATGGAGGGGGGAATGTCCTATAGCTGGCATGGAGAGGTAGGAGATCTAGAGCTGCACCATCAACAGAACTTCACCCACCATGCCCAGAAAACAGGAGACATGAGATATAAGAGTGGGCAAATATGGCAGAAAAATGAATAGCCAACTCTGGCAAAGAACAGCTGACAAGCTCCAGCGTGTCCAGAAGAGGGCAACCAGGATGGTGAGAGGGTTGGAATCCAAGTCTTATGAGGAAAGGCTGAAAGAGCTGGGTATGTTTAGCCTGGGAAAGAGAAAGCTTAGAGGGGACATGATTGTAGTCTTCAATGAAGATGGAGCAGACCTATTCTCTCTTGCTCCGGATTGCAAGAAGAGATCTAATGGGTGGAAATTAAAAGGGAGTCGTTACCGGCTAGATATCAGGAGAAACTTCCTAACTATAAGAGTGCTTGAGCAGTGGAACAGACTGCCTAAGAAGGTGGTGGATGCTCCTTCACTGGACGTTTTCAAGTGGAGGCTGGATGACCATCTTTCGGGTATGTTGTAGGACTATCTTTCGGCAATGCGCCTGCAAGGTCCCTTCCAACTCTAACATTCTATGATGGCCATGGACAACACATCATCCATTTCTAGGCCTGATGGGAGCTCACCTTGGTTTCCTGTGGGCCCAAGAGGCCAATAGCTCTGCTGTCAGTACCCACCAGCACCATGATTGGCCATGGCATGGATAATACCAGAAGCAAGATATCCTTCCTGATTAAACAGAAGTAAAATTTGGGGGGGTGGCCTTGAGCACAGCTAATCAGGAATGCAACTAACAGATGGCCAATGCCTTCTGATGTGCTGAGAAAGGAGGAGGGGGAGGCTATTGGCTTTAGACCCTGCTCTTCACTCGGAGTCTCAGGTTGCAGTCACACATGCCAGAAAAAATAGGGGACGGGGGGGGTAGAGTGAGGCTATTTCCTCCGGAGGAATTTGACCTGCAGTTGCACGATCACATCTCCTTTTGAAGCTGCGGGCGCAGACCATCAGTGTGTGATCAGACGCAACTGTGGGTGAGTTGGGGGTTTTGTGCCTTTTTTCCCCGTGCGCTTAACTGAGGGACTGATGAATCACACCTCCACACCAGGGGCTCCCTGTGGAGTCTGCGAGGATGCGCATACTGCAAAGGGGGAAAAAACAACGGCACGGAGTCAGGATTGCCTGATCAAATCACCCTAATGCCATGAGAGCACGCTGGAGCAATCAGACACAGGAAAGTCTGTCCATGGCCCGTCGCAACCCATTTACTACCGGATGTTCCCTGGTGTCTTTTAACTCCACTTCTGTGGTGGAGCAGAACGGGTTGCCAGTGGCTGCAGGGCATTTCCCAGAGGTTGTCGTCTGATCGAGCCCTTTAAATCCACCTGGCATTTGTGCTTATGTCGGGTCTAATTGTGTGTATGATCGCAGCCTCAGAGCGGCTTACAATCTCCTTCCCTTCCCCTCCCCACAACAGACACCCTGTGAGGTAAGTGAGGCTGAGCGAGCTCTTTTGTGGAGTGCTCTTGAGAGAACAGCTCTGAGACAACTTTGTGACTGACCCATGATAACACCAGTAGCTGCATATGGAGGAGTGGGGAATCAAATCTGGTTCTCACAGGTTACAGTCTGCGCTCCTAACCACTACACCAAACTAGAAAAGTGTCCCAAGGGGCATTCCTCATTTCTACAGTGACAATAGCAATTATTAAATTGGAAAGGCTGCCCTCGTCCACTAAAATCCAGTGAAATCAAGGAAATACCAAATGCTGGCATCTCCTAGAATGGTGGATAAATACAGAGATCCTTCTCTGAAGAAGAAAAAAAAGCATCCATTGGCCTGAGGAAACCAAGAAAGCATTAAAACAAGAGGGGAAGATTCCAACGTACAATGCCCTGAGCTACTGGAAGAAAGGGCAGGATAAAGCTCAGTCTACAGGAACGAAGAGTTAAAATCTGGCAAGCAGGCATGGCCTTGAAGTCCCTGGTATCTTCATTTAGGTGAGCAAAAGTGATCATTGCTCCCCAAGGCTTTGCTTGAACCCCATCTACCTTGTAGATGGCCGTGCTATATATAAAGTTTGTAATTGGTTCAAATTGGAGAACATACGTTGTTTTCCTTATATTCTCTTTATTCACAAAGGGCTACGCTACATGGTGCCAAATGCAACCTTAATTGGGGATCTTCAAAGGCTGAAGTTGTGAGCAATTTGCTAGGGAAGAATCTTGTTGCTTTGTAAAGTCTGGGTTGGTCAAACCGTTGTCCCTTTTCCTAGTTGTCCTTCAAGGTGGAGTCATTAAAGGTGAACTCAGGTGAGGCAACACAAAATGCTCTTGTCACTAATAAGAGTCAGGCCCAGGTGAGCCCAATCTCAGCAGGTCTCAGAAGCTAAGCAGGGCTGATTGCTGATTCGTTCACTCTGCCTTCATGAGAGTATCCCCATTTACTCTTGTGTAAAGCACAGCATGTTCTCAAACAGCAACTCTGAAGCACAAAACATAAATTATTTGCTCAATCACTAGGCCCCTGAAATTTTTAAACTGAAAAATTAAAAGAATGTAACAAAAAGAAGGATTTTTGCAACTAGGGGGAAAGGTGTGAAGGGTCAAGTGACAATCTGGTGGACTTTACATGAGAGTACCACCATTGGCTTTGATAGTATGTCTACTCTCATGAAAAGCAAGAGGGGGAAATGATCACAACTTTCTCAGGCTGGAGAGAGAGGCAGACAGAGGAGACCAGACGAACCAGACCACACACACACACATACTCACACACAGCAGAGCAACGAGGAAGGTGCCCCTGAGGAGAATAACTGCTTGTTTCAATGCAGTCACCTTCCATTGCTGAAAAGTTTCAGCACTGGGATGCAAAAAAAAAAAAAATCAGGAAAATCACCCAAACCTACCCACCCTTTCTGGGCAAGTTGTGCCAGAAGTCACCAATGCAAAAAACTTAGTTCAGATTATGGGCAGAGGCTTTGTTGCAAATACATTTCACTTTGGATAAAATGTGGGAGAAACCAGTTTTATTAGGAATGGGGGGAAATGAGGAAGAAATTAGATAGCCATGGGATGTTTATGAAGTTGTCTGAACACAAGAAAAACCCCCACTGACACTGGGTAATGCAAGTGGATTTTTAAGGCAATGTGAAAGATGACACATATGGGAGGGGGGATAAACTTCTGAGTAGCAGTGTGTGTGGACAAGATCATGGGATCTTTGGTGGACTACAAGTTAAATATGAGCAGCCAGTGTGATATGGCAATGAAAAAAGCTAATGCGATTTTGGGGTGTATCAACAGAGGCATCACATCCAAATCTCAAGATGCCATAGTTCTGCTGTACACTACATCGGTCAGGCCACACCTGGAGTATTGTGTGCAGTTCTTAGTTCAAAAGGATGTGGACAGAATGGAGCATGTGCAGAAGAGAGCGACAAAGATGATTGGGGACCTGGAGATCAAGCTCTAGGAGGAAAGACTGAGGGACTTGGGAGCATTAGTCTGGAGAGGAGGAGGTTGAGGGGGAACACGATTACTCTCTTTAAGTATCTGAAGGGCTGTCACTTAGAGGAGGGCAGGGAGCTGTTCCTGTTGGCAGCAGAGGATAGGACTCGCAATAATGGATTTAAATTAAGGCTGGGAAGGTACTGGCTGGATATTAGAAAAAACTTTTTTATAGTAAAATTTGTTCAAGAGTGAAATCAGCTGCCTAGGGAGGTGGTGAGTTCCCCTCACTGGCAGTCTTTAAGCAGCAGCTGGACAAACACTTGTTGGGGATACTCTAGGCTGATCCTGCATTGGGCAGAGGGTCGAACTAGAAGGCCTATATGGCCTCTTCCAAGTCTGTGCATCAGCTAACCCTGCCATGGTCTGGAATGTGTGGGTAGCTTCTTCACTCTCCTCCCTCACCCTCTCCCGTCTCCACCGCCGACTCCTGTTATCTGCAAAGTGTCCTTGAAATTGTGCTTTGCCTGCTCCTGGCTTCCTGCTGGGAATGTAACCGCTGCATTTTACCCGCGTCTGCAGGTGCCTGCCTATTGGCCTCAATGCATCTGGGGGTCATGTTTGAAGGGGGTATATCTTTTGTGTCTGTATCTGAGCCCGACATTCCTGACACAAGACGTCATGGTATCCTAAGTACTACCTTTCAATAAACTGAAACTTCTGAAGAAACGCTGAGAGTCTTGACTGGGAGGCCTGACACTGTGATTCTATGATCCTATGTCTTGCATTGATTGATTCTGGGCACGGTGTGTGCAGAAAAGTAGCCACATTCAGCTTCCTGTGACACTCCATTCATTATAATCAAGGTGGTTTCTAATCTGTATGACTGCTTAAAATGGCTGCTTCTGATACTGTTACGTGTGTCCTGCTTGCCTGCTTCTCTGACGGTGGGCAGTTTCAGGGAGAGCATTGATCCAGCCAGTTCCCTTTGGAGGAGAGAAAGCACTGGAGGTCTTTGGCATATATGTGGCATTTATTTTACTTACAAATATATCAACAAAGCACAGGTGGAGGCATGGAGGAGAAACTCTTACAGGACAGCAGATCTGCTACCCCATGTCTGATCGCAAAAGAGAGAGCATTCCTACACTCCAAGGTTTTCAGCCAACTCTCAGCAGAGTCTACCTGAAAGACTAACAACATCTATTTCATTATGAACTTTTGTGAGTTACAGCACATTTCTTCATATATGTAGAGATCAAACTGGGAATTTTATTTAAAGAGGAAGATTATGTGGGAGGGCTGAGAGTAAATTCCTCATGAACCTTTCAGGTGTAAATCTGGGTGGGAAAAAGAGGTAGAAAGGTTAGGTGTGAATCTAATGATAAACTTCAAAGTATGAAATATGTGTTTCTTTGGAACAAATAATGGATGATGAGAGAGGTCGGAGGTTCAAACAGATAAGCACAGTGATAAGTGAAAATCTGCAGATACTCGTACAAAGTTATAGTCATTGATAATGCGTTGAAATGGTTTAACTCAGGGGCATGAAACAGGTGGCCCATGGGCTGGATCAGGCCCTTGGAGGGCCCAAATCCAGCCCACAAGGCCCTGGCTGTTTCCTGCTTCTTTTCCCAGTTCTGCTATTGCTGCTGCTGAATATCACGGCTTGCTTTACCAGACTCTCTCAACCGCACAGGAGAGATAGGCAAGCCTCTCCTGTGTGATTGAGAGAGTCTGGTAAGGCACTGGCTGAGGCTCCTCCCCCTCCTCCTTTATGGCCAAGCTGCCTCAGTCAGATATGGGAGGATAATCCCTGTGAATAAAAGTTAAGGTGCTTGGGGATCTTGGCTATGAGAAACAATGACTGACATGATAAGAGGTTTAAAGGTTATGCATGGGATAGAGCAGGTAGAGAAAGAAGTACTTTTCACCCTTTCTCACATGACAAGAATTCATGGGCACTCAATGAAATTGCTGAGCAGCCAGGTTAGAAGTTAGAACAGATGAAAGGAAGTACTTCTTCACCCAAACAGTGATTAACACATGGAATTCACTGCCACAGGAGACTGGAGCAGAACAGTGGTCCATCAGTGGCTGGTGTTCAGGAGTAATCCAGTACTATTAAAAGAGGTGAGGAGGTTGCCCCTCCCCAGCACCAGAGCATCACTTGCCCCAGATACCAAGAGTTCCTTCTTACCTATAGCCACTAGCCACCAGTGTTAATAGGGAAAGTGTCCTCCTCTTTCCCTCCGGGTTGCAAGACTAGATCTAATGGGTGGAAATTACGAGGGAATCGATACCAGCTAGATATCAGGAGAAACTTCCTAACTGTAAGAGTGGTTGAACAGTGGAACAGTCTGCCTCGGGAGGTGGTGGATGCCACTTCGCTGGATGTTTTCAAGAGGAGGCTGGACGACCATCTTTTGGGTATGTTGTAGGAATGTAGGGCTATCTTTTGGCTACGCTCCTGCAGAGTGCAGGGGGTTAGACTAGATGACCTGCAAGGTCCCTTCCAACTCTAACATTCTATGATTCTATGATTCTTCATTGTAGTTGCCCTTTTCTGCATTTTTTCCAGTGCTATAAATATTCTTTTCTAGGTGTGTGTGGTGTGAGTGGTCCAATGTGGTTGCATCATCAATTTCTACTGGGCAGGGCCTGTATAAATGTTGTTCCCATTGGTCTTTTGGGGTTTCTGTGTGGCACTGTGGCATGCTTGCAGTGCCACAGTGCCACTTGTTCTGGAGTGTGCCACTTGTTCTCGTGGCAAAGAAGTACCTCCCAAGACAGTTCACTTTCCCTGAGATTCTCTGGGAAAGTCTGACTGATGGGTGGCTGCCTGCTTGCCTGCCTTAAGTGCTGCTGGCTGGGTTTCCCCATTGGAAACAATGGAAGTAATGGGGGTAACCTGTTTGGGTGCCCATAGAATTGGGCCCACTGGTCCAATTGCTTTGGGACATGGGGGTTTATGTGGGGAGAGGCTCCCGAAGCTACCCTGAACATTTGGAACCTCTCCCTCAACCCCCCTCCCCCCAGAGCCACTAACAGCACTGTGGGGGGAAAGGAAGCACAGGGAGTGAGAGGAGTCCCCACAAATAAAAGGGATCAAGGCCATGAAGGGCCAATATCTTCTATTACAAATGGATGGCCAATGGAGCATCTGCAGAATGAGCATGATATGCATGTTCTGTCTAGCTCCTGGTAACAGTTGAACCATGGCATTCTGGACCAGTTGGTGTTTCTGAGCTGCTTTCAAGGGGAGGCCAGTGTACAGTGCATTGCAGTAGTCTAGTCTTGATGGCGCTGTGACTTGGCTCCAAGTGGCCAGGTCAGTATCAAGGCTCAGGAACATCTTGCAGGCCAACTGAGTTGGTAGAAAGCCTTTTTTTTGCAGCTGCATTAACTTGCTTCTCCAGTAATTTTGTGGTTAATGGCTAGAGGAAAGATGGTTTAGAGGTTTTCTCCAGCAGCCAGTTGAACCTTCATGATCCAGCACCTTCTTGGTAATATTATGCATTAGTGGCTGGCAACACTTCTCAGAAGAGTTCTGTCAACTGGTAGGCACTTTGTGCTGGGTTAATCATGCACTACAAAGCAGTAATTTGTGATGATATGGAACATGTCACAGCCCTGGGAGGTACCAAGAGCCCAGTAACTTCATAATGTATCTCATTGGGTTGAAGCGACGTGTGCTGCTGAGCCAGGAAATGTCTCCACCAGCCTCTCTCGGGGCAGGAGATGTGGGGAAAGAGGAGGCAGCCCAGTGGAGCCAAGAAAGGAATCCCCGTTTTTACAAAGGTTGCACTAAACAGTTAACGTAAGACAAAGTGAGTATGGACTGAGGAGGAATGTGATCTTCTCCCCCAAGAAATTCATTCCTACTGAAACCCTTTTGGCTTCCCTTGAAATTCCTCAGATGTTTCGCCTGAGGAAGAATCTCAAGTATCTCTTTGAACCGCGTTGCCCTGCTGAGTCACCGGTGCCAGTGCCCAGGGCAGGTGGCGCTGGGGGAGGATCCCCCCATCCCCCGTCAGTGAGCCACGGGGGGGAGGGGGGGCTGGGGGCGGCTGCTGCGGCCACAGGGGGTCCTTCCATTTGTTGCTGTGCTTTTGTTCTCAGAGGCTGCCCCTCGTCATGGGCCCTCCCTCACCGGCCACCAGTGTTCCCTCTAAGCTGAGTTAGTGTGAGCTAGCTCACGGTTTTTTACCCTCCAGCTCGCACATTTTTGTCTTAGCTCAGGAAGGATGGTTCCAGAGCAAACTGATTTATGCAGTAGCCAAATTACCTGCCTGCTCACAACTTTGACGCTGGTAGCTCACAAAGCAGAATTTTTGCTCACAGGACGCCACAGCTTAGAGGGAACATTGCCCACCACCACCTGTAGTCCTGTGAGTTTTTCTGGTTTTTTCTGGGATTGGCCATTTTTCCAGCTGGATCAAAGACTGTTTTTGCTGCAGTATGAGCCAGCATTCCGTTTTTGTTTGGGGATGGATGGAGGTGATACCCAGAGTGAACCTTCATCGCCCAGCGCTGCACAGCTACTGGGGCTCTATGGAGGTGTCCTGGGGAGGGTGGCCTGGATGAGAGAATGCCAGTGTCCGTGTGTGTGTGGGGATCTATCTGCCAATCAGAGTGGTTTGGGGGGTGTTGCTCTCTCAGGTCTCTCTCTCTCTCCTTTTGATTTTGGGAAGAGCATTTCTCCCCCAGCTTCCCAGCACAGACGGAGAGAGAGACTGCAGGCACAAGCGTGGGCTCACTTCAGCCACCCTCAAAGTCCAGGTCTGGGGAGCCAAACAGTGGCAAGTTGACCCTGAGGAAGACCAACTGCTCCACTGTCCAGGGGTTCAGATGAGAGCGATGTGCGCTGATGATGTCGCCCGCATGTCAAAAAACGTGCTCGCCCTGCACGCTTGCCAGAGGACATGAGAGGAGCCCCTGGGCCACAACAGAGAGGGCCGGCCAGACCCTTCACGGCCCAGTAGCTCAGTGGGCAGGTGGACTGTGACTTGCAGGGCTCCAAAAGGCCTGCTCCTGCTCCCAGAGGGGCCAGCGAGCCACCCCAAGAGTGCCATCTCTCCAGTCTTAGTGGTGGGGGCCATGGGGGGGAATGTGGCCTAGTTGGGGAGGTTTGGGAAGAGCAACAGCTGTGCTGCTTTCACCCCCCCCCCCACATACACACACTTCCTCAGTTCCTGGCAACATGACCCTGCTGGCCTGCCTGTGTTCAACCTGCTTGGAAAGCACCTCTCTCCAGAGATCAAACTCTTTGACCCGCTCAGCAATCCTGCCCTTGATGCATGTGGTTGCCAACATGTATGCCTTCTGCTTGGTGAAGATGGGTTGAAAGCGTGCCTCTGGCCCTTCTTTCAGCCTCCTCACCAGCATGCACACCTCTGGAACAAGGTCTGCACATCCTGTGCCTGGCTTCAACAACGAGGCCAGTCCCTTACGTGCCATGTGGAACATAGGGACAACCAGAGCCAGACTCGCTGTGTCAAACGATGTCTGTTGTCTTTTGAAGGGTGCGAGAACCTCCACAGTCTGACAGATGATCACCCACTCCTCCTGGGTGAGTCAGCTATCTTCCCAAATGACCCTTGTCTAAGAGATCAGGGCAATCAGGGCTCTCTTCTGCTCCACCAGATGCTCCAACATGGCACAGGTCGTGTTCCAGTGGGTGCTGACGTCACTGAATAGGTGGTGCTCTGGCACGCCCAACAGTGTCTGTTTCTCATGCAGCAGACTCATGCAGTCCTTATTGCTGTGTGAGAAGTGGATTGCAATGTACTGGCATTTCAGTAGGAGATGCCGGTACGTGCGGTACCCGGTGACATGCTGGGGATTCTGTGATCCCTGGCCCATGGCATTCCTCATCAGAAGGTGGAGAAGGTGGACTGCACAGGGAATGTACTTCAGGCCAGCTGCCTTGGTTGCCACCCTCATGTTGGAACCATCATCTGTCACCGTGAATCCCATGATGATGTCATTACCTACCCACTTCTCTATTTGCCTACTGATGATGGCCTCGATGTCAGCCCCCGTGTGCAGTATGTCAAGTGGTTCGGCATGCAAGCAGAACTTGGTGGTAGCTGGCCCAGGTGCCCTGTCCCTGCCTATCAGCTATTTCCCGTCCCCCACCCACGATGTCACTGGGTTGCCACCAGTGGGCAGTCAGTGAGAGATATGCTTCTTGCCCCTGTTTGGAGGTCCAGATATCTGATGGGAAGTGAACAGCCCTCCCTGCAGCATGGGACAACTGTTCCTTCATGAAATCCCTGGCAGCCCGGTAAAGTGAGGGCACCATAGTCCTGCTCATTGTGGTGCGAGAAGGTGCCATGTACCAGGGCATGAGATCCCTGAGCATCCTTCGCAATGTGAGAAGGGGAACCCTTCTAGGACGATCAGCTCGGCAATGTAGCAAGTGACCATCCTGCTAGCATGCTCCCCCCCTCCAGGCACTCTAGTGCCACCCTCACCAAACATCTCAGTCGGAGAAGCCTGGCATCCCTTCCCTGCTGTGGAACTCTGTGGGAGAGCTCTGGAGGTGGTTGCTGCATTACTCACCTCCCGGCTGGCTGCTGGTGGTGGCCACTTGGGCACCCCAACGGCAGCAAGTCTCTCCCCCAAAGAAGCTCCACCTGGTGGTGCTTCCTCAGGTGGTGCTGCATCCCATCAGGTGTGAGATGGTGTGGGTCCTTACCATGGCTGATCCGGGCCCTACACAGCTGGCACTGTGCATACCGTGGGTCCTCCATCAGCTGGAAGTACTTCCAGACATCAGAGGTGAAGTGGGACCCAAGCTGACCAGGAGCTCTGGTCGCTGCTTGAGCCTCCTCCTGTGAGGAGCTTGGGGCAGACACACCATGTCTTGGGAGGGCACGAGAAGCTCGCTGCCTGGGAGGAGGGGGTTGAGATGGCAGCACCCTGGGGTGCATCTCCTCCATCTCTTCCTCCTCTGCCCCCTCCAGCCTCCCCTCTTGTCCCTCCCCAGAAGGCCTGCTGGAGCCTAGAGGGACCAGAGAGGGGGCTGGTGGTGGCCACCCAGCTCCTCCTCCAGTCTCTCCATGGCCCTCTGTGGGGTGATCTCTGGAGATGAGCCATCCACAGAGATTGACCCCAAAGACAGCTCTTGCTGCCCCTCCTCCTGCCACTGAGCCTCAGCATCAATGGCTTGAGGAGGGACTGCCTGACCCCTGCCCAGTGCCAGTACCTGCAGGCACCTCTGCTGGGCCCACCCCAGAAGCCTCCTCCGGGAAGAGAGCCACACGTGGCTTCTTAATGGCACCACTCCGGCCACAGTTCGGAGTGGTGTCAGGAAGTCCTGGAGTGGTGCCAGCACAGAGGTGTGGGGGGGGGAACCGCGGTCCTTCCCCTCCCCCTCCCCTTCCCCCTCTGCTCGTCTCCTTTGCCTTGCCCCCCCCCCAGGGCCGCTCCGTGTTCCTTTCCTGCTACTCATCGTGTCACCCTGGGCCAAACTCTGCGTGATCGGTAGGTAGGGTGTTTAGGCACCTAACTAACTGCACTGGCACCTGACCCTGGCAGAGCCTGACACCTTTTTAAGAACCCTCCCACCAAATATCTACTTTTATTTTCAAAGGACCCTAAGCTATCCTTTCCTCAGTTTTTTCCCCCCTTTTGGTACTGGAGTGGTTTAAAATTTGGTGATCCTGCTTCTCCCTAGCTGAAGTTTTTATAAAGCTATCCTAGAGATGGAAATAAACCTTTTCAGAAGTGCTTGGGTCTCCTTATTAAACTTCTCCTGGCTAATCGACTGGGACAAACCTGATTTCCTATAGGAAGAAAATGCAGGTGTCTGTGAGATGAATGAAAAAGCAGGATGAAAAGCTGAAAAAGCTGAACAAAAAACCGGTATAAGCACTGGCCTTCAATGAAGGTCAGGTGCCCAGAATACTGTTTTGTGTAAGTAGTTAGGCTACTTATAAAAGCTGCTTTTAGGGAAACCCTTCCTCACCTCTTTTAATAGTAGCCTGAACAGACCCTTATTAGACTGACCCATTTAAATCAATGACACTAACAGACCAGAAACACCCACCCACCCACCAAGCCTAGAAAAACCCTTTTAAACCAACAAAACCCCGAAACCAGTGCCACACAACTGAACTAAGAACTGAAGTACCTAGTGCCACTGCCAACTGCCAAGCCTTATCAGAGAGACCAGAGCACCTCACCAACACCAGCACCACCCTCCAGCAACCAGAAGGAAATCAAATACACTATCTATTAAACAGGGAAACTATTGAACAGAAGAAGAAAACCTGGGCACCACACACTGCAACAATTAACAAAATAAACAGAATAGAAACCACCAAAAATGCACCTCCAGCACCACCACCCCCAGTAACCAGAAGGAAATCCTCAATTACACTGTCTGTCTATCTAACAAAGAGGAAGGAATCTATCTGTAAAACCAGAAAGCAGTCAAACATACTATCTATCTATTTATCTATTGAACAGGAAAACTATTAAACTGGAGAACAGGAGAAGAAAGAAAACCAGGGCACTAACTCCCCCCCCCCGCCCAGCAACCAGAAGGAACAATTAAAAAAAAACTGGGAAACTTTCCTAAACCCAAACCCAAACCTTCACAACAAAACAACAGTTCACAACAACAGCTTACTAAACTGACAAAAAAGAGACAGTAAAACTTTTAAACCTTTAAACTTTTAAAGAGAGAGAAAAAAGAAATTTTCAAACTTTTCAAACTTTTTAAACAGTCAACCAAAGCAGCAGACCCAAACCCCACCAAACAGGGAAAAAACCCAAGGCAAAACCCCCACCCCCACCCAAGCAACAAACAGTAAAACTTTTAAAATGGCTAAACCCCCCCCCTTTTAAACAGTCATACTGTTGCCCAGCAAAAGCCTTGTGCAGCGTTGATAAAGCTGTGGACTATGGCTGTGAGCTGAACTATATAACAGGTGTGCCTTTTCTGTGGTGGAAACGGGTTCCCGGATGACATCAGGGCCCTGAGGGACCCTTTGCAGTTCCACAGGGCCTGTAAAATGACGTTCTTCCGCCAGGCCTTCGATTAGGGGGCTGCCTTGAACATCAGCAACATCATCACCCACCTGATGACCAACAGCCTGGATTAGGGGTAGGCGACCATTCAAATGTTGAGAGAACGCCGCCATCTTTCATTATATCTGTGTTTTGAGTAGCCTGGTCTTAAACACTGTGATATGGTCTTATATACTGTGATTTTAATTTAATTCTGTTTTTAGTATATTTTGGAGTTCTAATGTATACATCTATTTGTATGTATTGTAAACCGCCCTGAGCCTGCCAAGGTGGGGAGGACGGGATAAAAAATCAAATCAATCAATCAATCAATCAATCAATCAATAAGCCTTCCCCAGAAATGCGGTACCTGAGGAAGTCCAGCTCCTCCCTGTGAAACTTGCATTTGGATAGTTTCACAAACAGGTGGTTCTTATTAGAGGGCATTCAGCATGTCCTGGACTAGCTGCACACATGAATCTTTTAAATATATCAAGACTAGGAATAAGGCCCGTTGTGGAAATAAATACAACGGGCTCTAGAAAGAGGCTCTGGGAGAGTGCCCCGGCTTTGGGCACTCAGGGACAATTTGCTGTGGCAATCTCAGCAGGGTATAATGACAGAGTCCACCATTTTCTCCAGAGGAACTGATCTTTGCTACCTGAAGAGCAGTAGTAATTTTGAGTGATCTCCAGCCCACCCCCAAGATTGGTAACAGTGGTTCCCCAGGAGGGAGTGGCTGGTTTGGAGGGTGGAGTCTATGGCATTGTACCTGTCTGAGGTCCTACCCCTCCTCAACACTCACCCTCTCCAGGTTCGACCCCTCAAATCTCCAGGAATTTCCCAACCTGGAGTTGACAACCCTATCTCCCTCCCAGCCAACCATCAACCTACCTTTAGTTTTCCATCTCCTCCCCCTCCCTCCTAGAGAGCAGTTGTAATTTTGAGTGTTCTCCAGCCCCCACCTGGAGATTGGCAACAATGGTTCCCCATCAGGGAATGGCTGGATTGGAGGGTGGAGTCTATGGCATTGTGCTGGTCTGAGGTGCCACCCCTGTTCAAACCTCACCCTCTCCAGGCTCCATCCCTCAAATCTCCAGGAATTGCCCACCTGGAGTTGGCAACCTGATCAGGACTGGGCCCAATGAGTTTTTTCCCAAAGGCCAACATAGGTGTAGAAAGGGCCTTTTACTGACAGAGGAGAAAGTACAGGTGCCAACTCTGATTAGGGAAATACCTGGAGATTTGGGGGGGCGGATCCTGTGGAGGGCGGCATTTGGTGTGTGTGTGTGGAAGGACTCAGCAGGATATAATGCCATAGAGTCTACCCTCCAAAGCAACCATTTTCTCCTGGGGAACTGATCTCTGTCATCTGGAGGTCAATTGTAACAGTGGGAGATCTCCAGGTCCCACCTGGAGATTGGCAACCCTGGGAGAAAGTCAGCCGCATAGCAGGGGGTTGAAGAAAATGGTTTGATGGCTGCTGGCCCACCTCGTTAGCCAGCCAGCCAGCCATGCTGAAGCTAAGCAGGAGAGAGAGCCTTTTTCCATTTATTCTGACAGAAAAGTGGCCATTGGGGAGGGGGTTATGGGCTGGGGAAGGGGTTATGCTGAAAGTCCTTTGTTTTTTTACTCACAGAACCAAGCTTGGCTGCCTACCAACAGCCACTGAGGGGACAGTCCCTCACAGGAGTCAAGAGAACTGTCTTCCTCAGGAGAGAGAGCTGTCTGCCAGGGGGAGTGGGTGGGGAAGAGGAGCAGAGCCAGCACGCGGCCAATGGTATGCGAGTACTCTTGAGTGGCGGCTGATGGGCCAATGGCTGAGGGAGGGCATTTTACAGCCAATGGGAGCGCATGGAATCTTACGAAACCAAAAGATAATTATTATAAGGAGAGATGTCATCCAGATAAACCAGCCCCCCCTTGTCCATATGACTCATAGAATCATAGAATGTTAGAGTTGGAAGGGACCTTGCAGGCCATCTAGTCCAACCCCCTGCACTCTGCAGGAACACAGCCGAAACCCCTACATACCTACAACATACCCAAAAGATGGTTGTCCAGTCTACTCTTGAAAACGTCCAGCGAAGGAGCATCCACCACCTCCCGAGGCAGTCTGTTCCACTGCTCAACCACTCTTACAGTCAGGAAGTTTCTCCTGATATTAAGCCGGTAACGACTCCCTTGTAATTTCCACCCATTAGATCTAGTCTTGCAATCCAGAGCAAAAGAGAATAGATCCACTCCATCTTTTACATGACAGCCCTTCAAATACTTGAAGACTGCAATCATGTCCCCTCTAAACCTTCTCTTTCCCAGGCTAAACATACCCAACTCCCTCAGCCATTCCTCATAAGACCCTCTCACCATGAGCCATGAGCTCTCTAGGACCATCGGGAACTTAGCTGAGGGGTTTACTATGAATGAGTGCAGTTCCCAGTGGGAGGTCACCCCCACTGGAAAGTGAACTGTGTGGTAGCAACAGGTCTCCCCTTTCATCAGGGTATCATCCATCTGTGAGAACACTAGCGGTTCTTCTAACTTGTGTACTTTGGCCCCCAAGCTTGTCACCAGAACTGGGCTAATCAAGTCACAGGTGCACCCAGTCAATGAGGGCCCGTGCTCTAATGTGGGTCCCTACTGTGGTTGACCACTGTAACAGTCAGGTAAAAAAGACGGGAGGAGGTTCTCACCGAATAAGAACATAAGAACATAAGAGAAGCCAATGCTGGATCAGGCCAATGGCCTATCCAGTCCAACACTCTGTCACACAGTGGCCAAAATATACCAGGTGCCATCAGGAGATCCATCAGTGGGGCCAGGACACTAGAAGCCCCCTCCCACTGCTGCCCCCTCCAGCACTAGGAATACAGAGCATCACTTGCCCCAGACCCAAAGCTCCTATAGCCACTGATAGACATCTGCTCCATATGTTTATCCAATTCCCTCTTGAAGCCATCCATGCTTGTAACCACCACCACCTTCTGTGGCAGTGAATTCCATGTGTTAATCACTCTTTGGGGGAAGAAGGACTTCCTTTTATCTGTTCTAACCTAGATAACTCAGCAATTTCATTGAGTGCCCATGAGTTCTTGTATTGTGAGAAAGGGAGAAAAGTACTTCTTTCTCTACCTGCTCCATCCCATGCATAATCTTGTAAACCTCGATCATGCCACCCCTCAGTCGTCATTTCTCCAAGCTAAAGAGCCCCAAGCACTTTAACCTTTCTTCATAGGGAAAGTGTTCCAACCCTTTTGTCATTCTAGTTGCCCTTCTCTGCATTTTTCCCAATGCTGTAATATCCTTTTGGAGGTGTGGTGACCAGAACTGTACACAGTACTCCAAATGAGGTCACACCATTGATTTATATCGGGGCATTATGATACTGGCTGATTTGTTTTCAATTCATCCTGCCAACCTAGCAGTTCGAAAGCAAGAAATTGCAAGTAGATAAATAGGTACCACTTCGGTGGGAAGGTAACAGCGTTCCGTGCGCCTTGGCGTTTAGTCATGCCGGCCACATGACCACGGAAATGTCTTTGGACAGCGCTGGCTCTTCGGCTTTGAAACGGAGATGAGCACCGCAACCCTAGAGTCGGATTCGACTGGCTTTCGAGCAAGGGAACCTTTACCTTTACCTTACACTGTCTCAACATTTTCAGTGAGTTATCTACTATGACTCCAAGATGTCTCTTTTGGTCAATCTCTGCCAGGTAGTATGTATTTATAGTTAGGATTTTGGGCCCCAATGTGCATCACTTTGCACTTGGCCACATTAAACCCCATTTGTAATGTTGATGCCCACTTGCCCATCCTCAACAGATCCCCACTCCTCCACTTGCACCTGCTGATATGACCTTGGGTCAGTCACAAGCTCTGGCACAGCTGTTCTCTCAAGGACAGTTTGTGTTAGAGTTCTCTCAGCCCCACCTACCCCACAGGGTGTCTGTTGTGGGGAGGGGAAGGGAAAGGAGTTTGTAAGCTGCTCTGAGACGCCTTTGGGCAGTGAAGGGTGGGGTATAAATGCAATCTCTCTCTCTTCTCTTTTGGAGTGCCTCACAATCCCCCCTGGTTTTTATCACCCTGAATGATTTTATGTTGTCTGCAAATTTAGCCACTTCGCTGCTTACTTCCAACTTCAAATCATTAATGAACATGTTCAAGAGCATAGGACTGATCCCTGCGGTACCCCACTGCTTAGTACCCTCCACTGAGAAAATTGCCCATTTATACTCACTCTCTGTTTCCTATGAATTAGCTAATTTTTGATCTACAAAAGGACTTGTCCTTTTATCCCATGATTCCCTTACTTAGGAGCCTTTGATGAGGAACTTTATCAAAAGCTTTCTGAAAGTCAAGGTAAACAACATCTACTGGGTCCCCCTTGTCAACATGTTTGTTCACCCCCTCAAACAACACTAACAGGTTAGTGAGACAAGATCTTCCCTTACAGAACCCATGCTGAGTCTTCCTTAATAGTTTTTGTTCATCAGTTTCCCTATTAATTCTCTCCTTAATAACAGTTCCCACCAACTTGCTTGGGGCGGCAGCCTGCAGATTTGTCCTTCTTGTCCTTGCGGTCCTCCTTCTTTGTTCCACTGGGACTCTTCTCATGTGGAGAGGTGGCGGCGAAGTGTCCCGGGGCTCCACATCTTAGGCATAAACCCTGGCTCATCCTCTGCTCTCGGTCACTCCCAGATCCCAGGGCTTGGGCCCATGGGGTTCTCGATTCATGGGGGCCCTTGGCTGGGGTTTTCGGGTGATACATCCACAGTATGTTGCATCAGCTCTCTGTCTCATAAGCCACTTGCATCCAGCCATTCAGCGACAGCAGATTGTCTTGGGCTATGGCTTTATCAAGGATTGCGTGGTTGAGCCCAATGCGGCAAAATTCAATAAGCACTTCTTCTGGCCACCCCTGGAGTTTTGGGCATGCATCTTGAACTCATCCAAGAACTCCCAGACCGAGCAGCTCCCTCGTTTCAGACCCTGGAGCCTGGTTCATGCTCGTTCCTATTCCAGAGGGTCCTTGTACTGCCTACATAAGGCCCGCATGAAGGTGTCCACATCACAGAGCTCTGGACCCCCAATGTTGTACAGCCCCACGAGCCAGTCTGCTTGTCAGGGTCCTTAGTTAGTCAGCTAAACACCAGGCCTTGTTCATTGAAGCAAGAATAGTGTTTATTATGCTGCAAGACTAGGTCACTAAAACAGAAGCATTGTTAAGAATACTTTGGTTGCATGAAGCATAGAGATATACCCTAAAGGGGGGAAAGGGCCCCCACCCTTCTACCAATGGGTTAACCTCGTGCGTGCGGGAATCCCAGGAGCCGTAAATAACGGTTCACCCTCCAGCCCACCTTTCCCAGCCTAGCTGTTGTCTTTAGAAAGCAATAGGAGACAGTCAGCCTGGCTTTCAAGGCCACTCTTGGCCTGGGATCTGAGATACGACCCGGTTGCCCGGGTAGCATCGGCAGCTCCCCACATTCCATCCCACCAGTCTCAAAGCATCAATCAACACCTGACAATCCCATCCGCCCTCCCTTCTCTATACAGTCCCATCCTCCCTCCCGTCTCCATCCTTATGGCAGGAATACCTGACATTCTGCCCTCCTGATAACAAATCTATCCCTTCGGTTTCAAAGGGTACAATTTATGGAATGCCCGGATCAACTTCGGCGCAAGAACATGTTCCGCCCGCACCCACTCCCTCTATTCAGGCCCAAAGTCCACCCATTCCACCAGATAATACAGTCGATTCCGAGACATCTTGGAGTCCAAGATCTGCGCAACTTCAAAATGCGGTTCCCCCCCACCATGAGCGGAGGCGGGGCGGGGTGACGGGGTCTCCATGCATTCTCCGCAGGCGCACGTCGCAGGAGCCTTACATGAAAGACAGGATGAATAGACTTTAGCGACTTAGGCAAGTCAAGTTCAACAGTGACAGTATTAATGACACGTACAATTTTAAAAGGTCCAACATATTTCCAGCCGAGTTTGCGGCTTGGTCGCACACCCTGAAGGTTTTGCGTGGAAAGATAAACAAAGTCTCCACACTTTGGGGTCCATGAGAGGTCGCGTTTTTTGTCAGCGTGCAGTTTATAAGCTTTTTTCGCACTTTCAAGAGTCTGTGTCAACAGAGGCCAGGCCGTCTGTAGGCGTTTGCACCAGTCACCTGCATCCCCCGCCGGGAGGTCAGGAGAAGTTAAAAATGGCAGGGGCGTGGCCTCATAGCCGTGCACCGCCATAAACGGAGACATTCCCGTTGAGGAGTGCTGAGTGTTATTGTAGCAGAACTCAGCCAAAGGCAAGAGGGAATGCCAATCTTCCTGTTGGAAATTAGTAAAACATCTGAGATATTGTTCAAGGGTTTGATTGAACCTTTCAGTCTGCCCATCTGTTTCTGGGTGGTACGCACTGCCGACCCCCTCTCCACCCCTAGCAGTGACATCAACTCCCCCAGAACTTAGACACGAACTGCACCCCCTGTCTGAGATCACTTTAGACGGTAAAGTGTGAAGTCTCACGACGTGTTGTAAGAACGCTGAGGCCAGCTTCTTAGCAGAGGGGATTGAAGCAAATGGAACAAAGTGAGCTTGTTTGGTAAATAAGTCAACAACAACCCAAATAACAGTTTTCCCCCACTTGGTGGCAGGTCGGTAATAAAATCCATTGAAATCACCTCCCAAGGCCGATTCGGGGTGGGTAAGGGTTGTAACGCTCCGGGGGCTTCCCCAGCCGAGGCTTACTCATTAAGCACGTTTGACAAGCAGTGGTAAACAGGGATAGATCTTTATGCAGTCCAGGCCACCAAAATTGCTGTTGTAAAAGTTGGAGCGATTTCACAAACCCGGTGTGCCCCGCAAGTTTTGAGCCGTGTGCCCAGCTCATCACCTCCCCCCTCAGGGATAGTGGTACAAAAAGTTTTCCATTTTTCCGCCAACAGTTCCGTGCATCTTGCGAAACCCCCTCCTCCCCCTTAAGCGCCTCTTGGTCAGCAGGAGTCATGGCAGAAGCGAACTTCGACTCCCAGTCAGAAGGAGGCGGGGTGGTGGGGGGGTTGAGCGCCTGTCTGCGTGTAGTGACCGCCCCCCCCAGTTGGGAGGGGGGAGTAAAGACGGAGTCCCAGATCTCCTCCCGTTTGCTGTCGTGTTGTGGGAGGCGGGACAAGGCGTCAGCTAGCGAGTTAGACTTCCCAGGGAAATGGTGCAAAGTGAAGTTAAACTTCGAGAAGAAATCAGCCCAGCGCAACTGTTTGGCGTTTAGGGAGCGGGGTGAGCAAAGGAGCTCCAGATTTTTGTGATCAGTCCACACCTCAAATGGAACTCGCGCCCCCTCCAGCCAGTGATGCCATGTTGCCAGCACTAAGCGGATCGACCCCGCTTCTTTCTCCCACACGGACCAGTTCCGTTCCGTCTCAGTGAATTTTTTAGACACATAAGCAAGGGGGTGAAGTTTGCCGTCCTCCCCCTCTTGGAGGATCGCCCCCCCCCATGGCGACGTCAGATGCGTCCACTTGGATAATGAATTTCTTTAGTTCATTTGGGTGGGCCAGCACGGGCTCCGAAGTAAAGAGAGCTTTCAAACGTTCAAATGCAAGCTGGCACTCCGGAGACCAGTTTAAACGTGCGCCCGGCCGGGTGCAATCAGGGGCTTTCCCCTTTGTTTTAAGTAAGTCAGTAAGGGGAAGGGCCACCTGTGCAAAGTTCGACAAGAATGAGCTGTAAAAATTGGCGAATCCGAGAAACGCTTGGAGTTGCCTCCTCGTCTTGGGGGGTTCCCACCCCACCACATCTTTTACTTTGTCAGGGTCCATCTCAATCCCCCTTTGTGAGATGCAATAGCCCAAAAAGGGGATCTCGGATTTGTGAAACTCACATTTCGACAGTTTTGCAAAGAGCTTGTGCTTGTGCAACGTTTGGAGGACTTCTCTCACCAATTTCACGTGTGATTTGAGGTCGGAGGAGTACAAAAGTATGTCATCAAGGTAAACAAGGACCCCTTTGAACAAATACTTGTGTAACACCTCATTAATTAAGTTTATGAATACCCCTGGTGCCCCCTGAAGTCCGAAAGGCATAACCAAGTATTCAAATTGTCCCAGAGGGGTATTAAATGCAGTTTTAAATTCGTCCCCCTCTCTGATCCGCACCCGGAAGTAGGCATCTCTCAAATCCAATTTGGAGAACACCTTCCCCCAGCCACCGCCGCCAAGAGGTCCTTGATTAGGGGCATGGGGTATGCGTTAGTACTAGACACTGCATTCAGCCCCCTATAGTCCGTGCAAAGTCGCAGCCCCCGTCCTTCTTTTTCCGGAACAGGACGGGTGCGGCAAAAGGGGAAGAGGCAGGTCTGATAAACCCCCTCTCCAAGTTTTTGTCAATGAATTTTCTCAGCTCCACCTTCTCAGATGGGCTCATAGAGTACAGTTTACCTTTAGGCAGTTTTTGATTCGGCAGTATTTCAATGGCACAGTCACAGTTTCTGTGGGGGGCAACTCATCTGCTTCTTCTTCCCCAAAGACAGCAGCCAAGTCTCGGTACTCCCTGGGAATCGCCTCCAGTTCAGCTTCTGCCACCCCCACTATCACCGGCTCATTTCCCACATGTAGGGATCCCCAGTCACTTTGCCAAGTGTGGGCTTTACACTTCTCAGAGATGAAATTAACTTTCCCGTACCCCCACAGGATGTGCAGGTTGTGGTCGAAAAACCACGCACTACCTAAGACCAGCGGGAAGCGGGCCGCGGGGGTAATTATGAAGGGTCTCACTTCCCAGTGATTCCCTATCCCCACGCGCAACGGGATAGTCTTGTATTTACACGGCTCTTTCATCGTGGAGCCGTCCATCTGCGTAAATACTAGGGGCTCTGTCAACTTTACCACTTTTGCCCCCAGGCCCGTCACCAATGAGGGGTTAATGAGGTCTTTCCCACACCCTGAGTCAATGAGAGCTCGTACTCCCACATGGGTCTGTAGACCCGGGTCCATTAAGGTCACGGTAAGGAAGAAAAGAGAAGGGGGTCTGCTCACCGGGGTTTGCGCTTGTGAGTCTGGGACCTGCTGTTCAGCGCTATTTACAACAGGTCCTTCTCGTTTCCCGCCTTCGTTGTTTCTTCATCCGACGATTCCGAAGTCTCGCTCAGAGGGGTGATTTGCAGAGCTCTGCCCCCCCTCGGTTTCGCTACTGGCTTAGGCGTGGAGGTCTCGAACTTCTTCTTGGGTCCTTTCACCCCCCCGGGTGGCGTGGATGCTCCGGGGCAACTCGCGGCAAAGTGGCCCGCTTCTCCACATTTCAGGCAGAGCCCTTGCTTCATCCTGGATTCTCTCATGCCGTCTTTGGGTCTCGGGTTCGCTGGCTGGTTCTTCCCCCTTTGGGTCGGCGGTGGGCCCGACTGGCCTCCTTTCCCCAGCGCCGCCGCATCATCCAGACGGATGGTTCTCAGGCGGGTCTCCATAGTGACCGCTGACTGCATCCAACCCGCCAGCATGTCGGGGTCATTTCCGTGTGTCACGGTGCGGCGGATTTCAGAGTTGAGCCCTAGCCGGAACTGCTCCGCTAAGACTCCGTCCGGCCATCCCCGTATCTTCGCAGCGAGCCTGCAGAATTCCGCTATATATTCACGGACCGATCTGGACCCTTGCTTGAGAGCGCGTGGGGCTGCTCTGGCTGTCTTATTTGCGTTGACATCTTCGAACTGCTCCTTCATGGCCCACACAAACACATCGATCTCTCGCAACTCTCGCCCGTCTGCCTGGTGCAGGGCTACATACCAGTCAGCTGCTGCTTCCTTCAGGTGTGACGCGATGGCGTCTACCATCCGATCCTCACTCTGGAACAGGTGGCCCCAGTTCTCAATGAATTTCTCCGTTCTCACCAGGAAAAATGAGAACTTCTCCGGGGTCCCATCGAAGTCCGCATCAAGGAGTTCGGCCGGTTTCGGTGGGAGAAAACCCCAGGGTCGCTGCGGTCGCGGTGCTGGCAGCTCTTGTACTGGGGATCCCGCAGGTTGGTCTGGTGGCCCTGCTGGTTGCACGGGCGGGCCCACCGGTTGTCCTGGGGGCGCCTCTCGTTGCCTCCGGTCCATCTCCTCCCGGATGCCATCCGAAATCATCTTAGGGATGCGGGAGAGGGATTCGTCTAGCATTCGGATTAAGCGGTCATGACTCGGGTCACCGCTCCATCTCCGACTCCCTCCGATCCCCTCCTCACCTCTGGACTCTCTTCCATCCCTTCCCATCCCTTCGTAGCGACTCTCTCTCACCGAAGCACACGGGGTATAGAACCAAGTCTCATGCATCTCGGCTAAGGGCTTCACCCAATCCCTCCGCTGTTTGGGCCGGGTTGTCACGCCACCGTAAGCTGCTCCATAAGGGTCCCCGTAGGGCCCCCCCAGGTCGTAGTCTGGGCCCCAGGTTACCGGTACGTAGGTAATGGGCACTTCTGTAGGGACGACCGTGGTAGTGCTCGGCACTGTCTTCGCAGGGGTTTTCTTATCCTCCCGCTGGTCGTCTTGCTGATCCTGATCCTTGTCAGTCGGGAGAGTGTCTTCTTCACCGTCACTCATTTTGGAGCAGCGGGTGTCAGACCAGTCCCGACTAAAAGATGATTCTTAACAAACTGTCAGGGTCCTTAGTTAGTCAGCTAAACACCAGGCCTTGTTCATTGAAGCAAGAATAGTGTTTATTATGCTGCAAGACTAGGTCACTAAAACAGAAGCATTGTTAAGAATACTTTGGTTACATGAAGCATAGAGATATACCCTAAAGGGGGGAAAGGGCCCCCACCCTTCTACCAATGGGTGAACCTCGCGCACGCAGGAATCCCAGGAGCCGTAAATAACGGTTCACCCTCCAGCCCACCTTTCTCAGCCTAGCTGTTGTCTTTAGAAAGCGATCGGAGACAGTCAGCCTGGCTTTCAAGGCCACTCTTGGCCTGGGATCTGAGATACGACCCGGTTGCCTGGGTAGCATCGGCAGCTCCCCACATTCCATCCCACCAGTCTCAAAGCATCAATCAACACCTGACAATCCCATCCACCCTCCCTTCTCTATACAGTCCCATCCTCCCTCCCTTCTCCATCCTTATGGCAGGAATACCTGACACTGCTGCCCAGTCCTACAGACTGGCCTCCCAACAACAGATAGAGCTGGGTGTCATCCACATACTGGGCAATCTGGGCAAGGGGGTGCATATAGATGTTAAACAGCATCAGGGACAGCACCACCCATTGGGGCACTCCACAGGTCAGTGGGTGCCTTCAGGATAGCTGACCCCCTAACGCCACCCTTTGTTCCTGATCCTGGAGAAAGGAGGCAAGCCATTGCAGGGCAAGCCCCTGAACTCCAGAGCTGGCGAGGCAGCGGATCAGTAGCTGATGGCCGATCATGTCGAATGCTGCCAACAGGTCCAGCAACAGCAGCGCTGCCTACCCGCCCCGATCCAGATGCCTCTGGAGGTCATCCATGAGGGTGACCAGTGCCGTCTCTGTCCTGTGGCCTGGGCAAAAACCGGACTGGAAGGGGTCTAGAATGGAAGTGTCATCGAAAAAGCTCTTGAGAAGGCACTTTGTTCATGACAAAGAGATCTTTAGAATTGATTTGCAAGTCCATTTCCCAATCATCCAGTCTGACAATATGACTTATAAATGCTTTTCCTAATTGCTTACTACTCGATGCCAGAGTGCAGCCTGGTCTTAGAAAGCAAAGTGTGGGTGGGAATGATATCCTCAGAGAAGAAACTGAACAAGACACGGTATTGGGTGCTGTTTGCTGGTGTGTCACTTGCAAATGCAGCTCCTCTTCCCTGTGAGAATACAGCCAGCATTGCCTTTAGGCACTTTTTTGTTCGTTTATTTTGTTCTTCAAAGCTCGAGCTGCATGCCATCAGATGGCTGGCGTTCTAGCACCCGTCCTTCAGCACAGGGCTTGGGCTTGCAGTCTGTGAAATAACTAGGTGCAACAGATTTCCTCAAGCCATGCGCAAATTGTTTTTTGCTCACCACTGAAGAATGACAACCTGTCCTTGTTATATCTGTACTTAGGGATAAGGGGGTGGATCCAACACTGCATTTCTGAGGGCCCGAGGACTTCCACCCATACAGCCTGAAATGTACCCCCAGATCTGGCTCTTGGGGGATAGGAAAACTCCAGGACCCAGATTTCAGCAGCTAGTTCAGGCTTCTGTGAGAAGGAAAACAGGACATTTGCACTCCATGGGTGGTAGTCCTTACCCCTCTGAAAACATGGCATCGGATCCACCCCAAGGACTTCAGTACATTTGTGTGTATTTAGTTCATTTGACTTCCCAAACTCTTCCCTCCCTCCCTCCCTCCCTCCCTCCCTCCCTCCCTCCCTCCCTCCCCAGGCTCCACTTCCAAAATATCCAGGTATTTCCCAAACTAGAATTGACAACCCAACAGCAGCCCTTTTTCTATCATCACTTTCGAAGCTGAGCTGTACTGCAGGGTTCAGCTGGGAGCTCGAAGGAGGGGAAGAAATTTGGAAACATCTCCACATTTTGAAGGTAGGGCTTGGCTCCGCTCTCTCCCTATATTAGCTGCAGACTGAGGCCTCCTGTAGCCATTGGCTGAATTAAAGGTTTCTTTAAAAAAAAAAAATCTAGCTAAGGTAAAAATATAGGACACACACAAGTTGTGTATGCATGCTCCAGTGGGGACTTCCTGGATGCGTGCTGCCCCCCCATACTTCCACTCTTCACACATTCACACACACACCCCACTGACAGCACTGGCTGACAAGGGTATGAGGGGCACTGGGCCACTTGCCGAGGGGGAGAAGGACACCCACAGCCCCCCCACCTCCACTCCCCCCAGTCATTCACACACACACCTCTGCTGGACTGCATGCCCACGAGGAGTGCTCAGCCAGTCGCTAAGTGGGAACTTGTAACTGACCCAAGGTCACCCAGCAGCTGCGAGTGGAGGAGTGGGGAATCAAACCTGGTTCTCCCAGATTAGAGTCCACACTCCTAACCACTACACCAAACTGGTGCCGTGGCCTCCCCCACCCCCTCCTAAACTCCCTCTCCCTCTCACACACACCCACACCCCTCCCCTGGTCAGCCGAGGGGAGAAGGACACCCGTGGCCTCCCCCACCCCACCCCCAGGCTCCTCCCCCGGACAGCAAGCCCACCAAGGGCTGCCCAGCCAGGGGCCGAGGGGGAGAAGGGCACCTGCAGCCTCCGCCCCCCCACGCCCACTCTCCAACCGGCGGCTGCAGTGCTGCCTTGCCCCGCCTGGCCCAGCCCCCCAGGTAGGGTTGCCCGGCCTGACTGAAGAAACATCTGAGGACTTTTGGGGGTGGAGCCAGGAGCAAGTATGTGGCATCACTTTGTCACTTCCAGGTCAAAGGTCAAGTGATGTCACTTCCCAGCTCCACCCCTTCTGATGTTACTTCCAGCAGACTGGAGCCCTGGAGACTTGGGGATGGAGCCTGGGGAGGACAGAAACCTCAGGGGGACTTTCAGATTCTTCTATGTAGCTGCGAGCCCCACGGCTGCAGGAGGACAGACCCCTCTGCCTACCTTTCCCCCGCAGGAAGGGGCCTGCACAGCGGCAGCACGGCTCTCCTCCCCCAACTGGAAGAAGAAGAAGAAGAAGAAGAAGAAGAAGAGATTGGGTTTATACCCCCCGCCCTTCAATCGGAGTCTCAGAGCGGCTTACAGACTCCTTCCCTTCCTCTCCCCACAACAGGCTCCCTATGAGGGCGGTGGTGGAGTGGTGCAGGTGGCCTAGGTGGTGGTGGTGGTGGCGGCGGCGGCAGCGCCTCAGGGGCTCAAGGCAGGAGCCCATGCAGCCTTTCCTCTCCCCCAGCCAGAACGAGGGCTGCCGGAAGCAGCAGGGGGTTCTTTACAGGAGGAGACTGGGAGGCGGGGCAGTGGGGCTGCCCACTCCTCGGGGCCCACAAAGACCAAGCTGTGCATGCACTGGTGGGGGCGGGGGCGGGGGGGAGATCAGTGCAGTAGCCCAGGCTGAGGGGAACCAGGGAGTCCTCCAGCAGCCAGGGCGCTCTAGCCTTCCTACCATGGAGACAAGGAGGAAGGAAAACTAGAGTGTCACATGATGTCGCCATCCCCCCCCCACACACACACACACCAGATTCTTCCAAATTGGGGGAGGGGTTCTCAGAATGGGGGAACCCCTCCCCCACCCCCAGGGGCGGGCTGCCCTACAGGCCATCCAGGGCTTTAAAGCTGAATGTCCTTGAATTCGGCCCAGGAGCAAATTAGAAGCCATTGTAGCCGTGAACTCCAGTCATGAGGTTCAGTCGATATATTCAGGAATATATTTAATAAGGTCCTTCTATCTCTAGCAGATCAATTTTTTGGCACCAGGCCTTGAAAGGCTCTTCCCTGAGCATTCACAGACTTCTCAGCCTGAAATGTAAATAGTTTGCCCTGTGTCTGGCAGGCAGAAATCTTGATTTTCCTCTAATGGTCCTTTATAAATAGTTCCACCCACACTCAGCATGAAAGCCACTCTGACTCACAGAGGAAATGAGATTCTTCCCCTCCTTGCTGTGGAGGACAATTATGGGGGTGGGGGGTGGGGTTTTTTTCAAAGGAATTAGAAGCAGGAGGGCTGAATCCAGCCAGAGGTAAATTGTCACTCCTTTTTTTCCTGCTTGCAGTAATTACTTCTGCCAGCCGCCTGCTCTGCCGTCCTGAGACCTGCGGCAGCCTCCTCAGCAATGTGTTCTCCAGCTCCAGGTTGCAAGTTGGCTTTATGCTGATTAGCTGCTTACTCACAGTTTATGTGTCTCCATCAATCATGCCTGATTTTCCTTCTGCTTTTGTTTTACTGTCCTTGTGGGTGTTTTATTGTCCTCTAGAAAAACTGGGATGTCTCACTGCACAGACAATCTGAAAGGAGCCTCACCCATACAAGTAGGGCTTACAGTTGTGGGTTCTGCACCACAGAGGCTGGGATCATATGGAAGGGGGAAGAGGCGGGCAGGAAGCGAGGCTGTTTGCCCCACCTGCAATGACGCGCGTTTGCGCAATCAAACTTCCCGCCGCACATCCGCAGTTCCCAATAGTACTGAGTTATCGGCAGTAGCTTTTTTCCATGCTACTGCCGCGCGCAACAACGCCCCGCTGATGACTCTGGGAATCCCACGGGGGAATCGCATGGCTGCCGTTGCTTCCAGTACGTATGATTGCACCCAGAGAAAGACAAGCAGCGGGAGGAGGCTTGTGGGTCCCACCTGTCCCCACACCGGCTCCCCTGCACTGGCATCACCTCTGGCCTTTCCAGCAACTTTTTCAACCTGTAGTGGAGAGAAAATCATTTTGTAGGATGCCCACTGCACTCATGCAAGCTGCACAACAGAGACCAAATGCAACGGAAGTACGGGGGGGGGGCACCTTAAAAACAAACATTTTATTCCAGCCTGAGCATTTATGAATGTTATGAAGGAAACTATTTCCTACATTTTATAAGGAAGATTCCAGAATGGGGAGGGGGAAGGGAGAGCTGGGGGCACTGTTACATATCGGCCCTCCCCTGGATGGCCCAAGCTAGCCCAGTCTTGTCGGATCTGGGAAGCTAAGCAGGGTCGGCCCCGGTTGGTACTTGGATGGGAGACCACGGAGGAAGTCCAGGGTCGCTATACACAGAGGCAGTCAATGGCAAACCCACCTCTGTCTGTCTCTTGCCCTCACCTGTATGGCCCAGCCCCATCTCATTAGGTCTCGGAAGCAGCTAAGCAGGGTCGGCCCCGGTTGGTACTTAGATTGGTGACCACGGAGGAAGTCCAGGGTCGCTATACACAGACAGACATTGGGAAGCCACTTTTGCCATCTCTTGCTTTGAAAACTCTACAGGCTTACCATAAGTTAGCTGTGACCTAATGGCACTTCACACACACACACACACACACACAAGACATAGGAAGATGTTGCACAAGATCCTGCACAATGGGAACTATGCTAAGTTTACACCTGCACATCGCTATGATTAACAGGACAAACCTAAGTAGCATTAAGCCTTTTGAAGCCTCTTGACCTCAAGGGACTTAGAAGAGCCTCACTCTTGGGATGGTGTGGAATTAAGAGCCAGTACAACGGTTGAGGAAAAGTGGAGACAGTATGCAGACAAACACTTCTGGGATGATGCCAAACCTTGCTTTGGTTTGCTTCGCTTAGTTTGCCGTGGATGCTGGGGGGAGGGGAATTCCTTAGGAAGGGGTGTGAGCACTCTCTTAGAAGCATAACTCTTAAGAAGAGCCTTTCTCTGGCTCACAGAGGAATGTCCTTGAGTCTTCTGGTGCCAGCTTGCTCAGTAGATAGTGGGATTGTACATTTCCCATGGAAGGGAGGGTGTTAGAGACATGGGAGATAGGCAGGGTAAATGTGACGCATGCATGAGACTTAGGAAGGGTTACATTTGAATTGCCTATATCTTTGCATGTACCCACCAAAACTATTAGAACAGACACAGTATTGTCCAGGCCTGGAACTTGTTCATATCTCAGTCAAGCCTTTCACTGCCAAAGACAGTGTGATTGAGAGTAACTTGCCCAGGAGTCTAACAGATGATCCTCTTGGGTGACTAGACCTACCTGCTTTCCCAGCTGTAAGGTGGCTCCCGCCAGAGCTTCTGCTGACTCATGATTTCCCATTCCACTTCCCTTCCCTCACTTCATGCAAGCATGACCAGCAGACAGTAAGGCGCTAGGGTAACAATAATTTCCAAAGAAATTACCCATTGTCTTATTTTTCAGAAATCAGATGCTTGATATAAAATGTGTTACCAAACAGAGATTTGGCTTCTCAGTTGCTTTTCTGAGGGAGCAGCAGCCTGGCTTTTCTCCTGCCGCCAGCCTCCATCCTGTCCCTCTCTTGTCTATTCTCTTCAGGGAGGGCATCCCATAATTGTCACTAACCACTCTTTTGTGGGAAGGTTACACTGTGGTTAAAACTCAAGTGACCCCTGGAATTTTGCCTGGTGCTGATTCAGGGCAGTCCTCCGTTAGCGAAGCAGGTCGCCTTCTGCAGCCTAGCAAGCCTTCTTCTGCAGAAGATCCCGCATACCCCAAAACTGGATTTTGCCAAACTTGACATTTCAAGAGAGCCCCAGAAACTTCTGCTCACACAGGCAGAACAGTCTGAGAAATGTTGGGGGGAGCCAAAATCACCGGGTTTTGTGCATCTCTACTTGAAAAGCTCTTGCCACGTGTCAGGCGGAGGAGGTTGTGTGGAGGAGGAGACGCCCCATCTTCCTCCAGTGGGGAGCAGCAGAGTGATGCTCCCCAGAGCTGCAAGTGCTGCTGTGATGCCCCAGCTGCCAAGGCTGAAGTTCAGGCCTTGCTCTGGAGTCGGCCCTCCCAGCGCTGGCCTGTGAAGAAGGGGCCCCGCACTGTGCCAGGCGGCTACCAAGTCTAATTGATATCTTCTCCAGCAAGCTTTGTTTGTTGCTACCCAAAGGACCCACAGGGCTATTATGGGATTCATTACATCCCACTAAGAGCTTTAATCCCCCAGGAATGATTACAAACAACTATACAAGTACCAGAGTTACTTAATCACTGTGAAGAAAATTCTTTATAATCTGAGTAAATGAATTTAATTACTTACAAGTGCCAATTAGTGTTTGAAAGCTTCCACTGAGAAGTCTGCAGGCCTCCATCTGCCCCTTTGGGATGCGGAACCACCCCTCAGAAGGCAGCTTCTTGTTTCTGCAGAGTCTCTGAGGCCAGAGAATGGACCTTTCACCCAAGATCTCCCTTGCCTGCCAGTGCCTCCACGTGGTTATTAGTGAGCCCCATGCCATTCCATGTACACAACTGTTTCATTGCTTGCAGCCATGTTCTCATAGTTATTGGCAGCAAATCACTGAAGAAAGACAAGCACAAGAACATCATGCCATGGTAGGCTGCAAAATGTCCTGGAGCTCACAACCCCATATTATAGAGGTCACTAGAAAAACTTAGTCTTCACCTGAGGCAAGGGGTATATAATTTATCAACAGGTTGAAGACATTAGTTGCTGTAGATTTTCCGGGGTTGTGTGACCATGGTCCTGGCATTGTAGGACCTGAAGTTTTGCCAGTAGCTCTGACTGGCATCCTCAGAGGTATAACACAGAAAGATGTAGTACTCTCTGTGTCAAGGTGAGAAGAAAAATGGTAGGCAGGTAATTTATATCTACCCCGGAAGGTGGGGTAGGGCTGAGTCATTATCTTGTAGGAGTTCTCCAGGCTGTGAACATGCTAATAGAGGAGCTTTCCTGAGGAGGTTCTTTTGTCTATGGATTGTTTCCTGAGGAGGTTTCCTATTTCTTGAGGAGGTTCTTTTGTGTGTGGAATGGCTATTGAAACTCTAATCTCATCTGTAGTGCTATTGTCAGCTGTAGAGCATTTTGTGTTTTTCAGGACAGGAAACCATGCCCTATTTATTTTTAAACTCTCTTCGTTCCTGTTGAAGTTGTGTTTATGTTTATGAATTTCAATGGCTTCCCTGTGTAATCTGACATGGTAATTGGAAGTGTTGTCCAGTCTTTCAGTGTCTTGGAACCAAATGCTGTGTCCTTGTTTGAGTTAGGCTGTGTTCAGCCACTGCTGATTTTTCAGATTGGCCAAGTCTGCAGTGTCTTTTATGTTCTTTTATTCTTGTCTGAATGCTACGTTCTGTGGTCCTGATGGAGACTTGTCCACAACTGCATGGTATGCGGTATACTCCTGCAGAAGTGAGAGGGTATCTTCTGTCTTTTGCCAATCGTAGCATCTGTTGTATTTTTTCTGGTGGGTCTGAATACTGTTCGTAGGTTGTGTTTTTTCATAAGTTTTCCCATCTGATCAGTGATTCCTTTGGTATATGGCAAAAACACTTTTCCTTAGTGCATCTTAGGATGCATTAACATAAGCATTGTGTCCAGATCATGCGAGGTGGTAATTCTGCTCTATTCTGCTATGGTCAGGCCTCACCTGGAGTACTGTGTCCAGTTTTGGGCATCACACTTTAGGAAGGATGTTAACAAACTCGAGCATGTCCAGAAGAGGGCGACCAGGATGATGAGAGAGTTGGAATCCAAGTCTTATGAGGAAAGGCTGAAAGAGTTGGTTATGTTTAGCCTGGGAAAGAGAAGACTTAGAGGGGACATGATTAGAGTCTTCAAGTATTTGAAGGGCTGTCATGTAAAAGATGGAGCAGATCTATTCTCTCTTGTTCCGGATTGCAAGACTAGATCTAATGGGTGGAAATTACAAGGGAGTCGTTACCGGCTAGATATCAGGAGAAACTTCCTAACTGTAAGAGTGGTTGAGCAGTGGAACAGTCTGCCTTGGGCGGTGGTGGATGCTCCTTCCCTGGACATTTTCAAGCGGAGGCTGGACGACCATCTTTTGGGTATGTTGTAGGTATGTAGGGCTATCTTTTGGCTATGCTCCTGCAGAGTGCAGGGGGGTGGACTAAATGACCTGCAAGGTCCCTTCCAATTCTAACATTCTATGATTCCTATGGGAGACTGTTTTTCCTCAGTTGTTTGTTTTACCTTTGGTTTAATTGCTCTTCTGATTTCATTCTTGGAGTAGCCATTTGCTTGAAGTGCGTGGTTAAGATTTGCTTGAAGTGCGTAGTTCATCTTTGAGAAAGTGTGGTTCTCATCTCCATCTTGCACGATCTACTAATGTTTTGATTATGCCTCTTTTTTGCCGAGGGTGGTGATCGGAGTTTTTGTGTAAATAACAGTCCGTGTGAGTTGATTTTCTGTAGACCTTGTGACCTAATTGAAGGTTAGCTTTTCGGATGACCATGATATCTAGAAATGGGAGTTTACCTTCAACTTCTTTTTCTATGGTGAATCATATGTTGGGGTGGATGTTGTTGAGGTGGTCTAAAAACTCAATCAATTCTACTTCTCCATGGCTCCAAATGATGACGGTATCATCTATGTACCGGAACCAGACTGTTGGTTTGTGGGGGGCAGATTCTAAAGCTAAAGATTCTAAAGATTTCAAAATGTCCCATGTAGAAGTTTGCTATAACTGGGCTGAGAGGGTTTCCCATGGCAACCCCATCCATCTGTTCATAGAATTCGTTATCCCATTGGAAATAACTGGTTTTCATACAATGGTGGAATAAGGCTGTTATGTCATCTGGAAAAATCTGATTAACAAGTGCGAGAGTGTCTTTTACCAGAAACTTGGTAAAAAGAGGTACCACATCAAAACTGATAAGTATGTCTTGTGGGTGAAGTTTCAGAGAACTGATTTTGTTGATGAAGTGTGCTGAATCTTTGATTTATGTTGTGGTTTTTCCAATGTGGTTCTGTAAGAACATAAGAGAAGCCAAAGTTTAATCAGGCCAATGGCCCATCTAGTCCAACACTCTATCACACAGTGGCCAAAAATACCAGGTGCCATCAGGAGGTCCAGCAGTGGGGCCAGGACACTAGAAGCCCTCCCACTGCTGCCCCTCCCCCAGCACCAAGAACAGAGTGCATCACCTGCCCCAAACTAAGAGTTCCTATCTATAACTTGTGGCTAATAGCCACTGATGGACTTCTGCTCCATATGTTTACTTAATTCCCTCTTGAAACTGTCCATGCTTGTAGCTGCCACCACCTCCTGTGGCAGTGAATTCCATGTGTTAATCACTCTTTGGGTGAAGAAATACTTCCTTTTATTTGTTCTAACCTGACTGCTCAACAATTTCATTTAGTGTCCACAAATTCTTGTATTGTGAGAAAAGGAGAAAAGTACTTCTTTCTCAGCCTGCTCAATCCTATGCATAATCTTATAAACCTCGATCATGTCACTCCTCAGTTGTCGTTTCTCCAAGCTAAAGAGCCCCAAGCGTTTTAACTTTTCTTCATAGGGAAAGTGTTCCAACCCTTTTATCATTCTAGTTGCCCTTCTCTGCACCTTTTCCGATGCTATAATATCCTTTTTGAGGTGTGGCGACCAGAACGGTACACAGTATTCCAAATGAGGTTGGACCAATGATTTATACAGGGGGGCATTATGATACTGGCTGATTTGTTTTCAATTCCCTTCCTAATAATCCCCAGCATAGCATTGGCCTTCTTTATTGCAGTTACACACTATCTAGACATTTTCATTCAGTTATCTACTATGACTCCAAGATCTCTCTCTTGGTCCGTCTCTGCCAATTCAGATCCCCATCAATGTGTATTTATATTTAGGATTTTTGGCTTCAATGTGCATCACTTTGCACTTGGCCACATTGAACCCCATTTGCCACGTTGACGCCCACTCACCCGTCCTCGACAGATCCCTTTGGAGTGCCTCACAATCCTCCCTGGTTTTCACCACCCTGAACAACTTTGTGTCATCTGCAAATTTAGCCACTTCACTGCTTACTCCCAATTCCAAATCGTTAATAAACAAGTTAAAAAGCATCTGACTGAGTACTGATCCCTGTGGTACCCCACTGCTTACCACCCTCCACTGAGAAAGTTTCCCATTTATACTCACTTTCTGTTTTCTATTTATAAGCCAGTTTTTGATCCACAAGAGGACTTGTCCTTTTATCCCATGACTATTGAGCTTACTTAGGAGCCTTTGATAAGGAACTGTATCAAAAGCTTTCCAGAAGTCAAGGTAAACAACTTCTATTGGGTCCCCCTTCTCCACATGTTTGTTGACTCCCTCAAAAAACACTAACAGGTTTGTGAGACAAGATCTTCCCTTACAGAACCCATGCTGAGTCTGCCTCAATAGTTTTTGTTCATCAAGATTGGCCAGGAATTTAGCTAACTCATATGGAGGGGAACCAAAGGTACTCATGATGGGTCGGAGTGGGACTGAGTCCTTATGAATTTTAGGGAGTTGCCTTCGACAACAGCTTGAAGACTTTCATTTATTTAGGTCATTTTATACTACCTTTCCAAGAGAACATGGTCAGACTAACAATAGAGGATCACATTTCACAGAATCAGGAAACCAAGCATGAACCCCTCAGAGTCTCCAAGGTCATCTGCATGCCTGTGGATCCCAAAGGTCTCATCCCCCGTGCTGTTTAACTGCCACATGAAACCTTAAGCTGAGATCTGTTTATTTACAACCTTCGTATCCCTCCTGTCCAGAGCCTGCTAGAGATTGTCTGGGGATTTGTGGAGAGTTGCTATCCCCCAACATGGGGATAGCAGACATACCCCCCCCTCTCTTTTCCGTCAGGACTGAGGGAAGTGGTGAATGAGCTCAGCTGGTATCTGGGGGCTGCAAAGGACCAGACAAAAGTGGACATTTTAAACCCAGATCAGATGGAGGTAGCCAGGAGTGCATTTTTCCAGCTTAGGGTGGTCTGGCTGCTGTGGCCTTTTCTAGGCTCACTGTGGCAAGAGATCTCCCCTTGGCAGCCCTCTGCCTGCTGCGGCTCCCAGCAGTCATGACTTTTAAAGGGAGGGGGGCAGCAGCACTACATCACTTCCGGGGAAAACCAAGAAGTAAGGCAGAGCTAGGAATTGCCAGAAACTCTATTGTTTTACTGTATAGTTGCTGGGGATTGCTACAAACGACCCTACATCACTTCTAGGTTTTCCCTGAAAAGTGGTAGACGGAGGCTGCTGATGTTGTGCTTCCCACGTCCCCACCCCAAATTGCCTGCTGGTTGCCAGACTGACCGCCTTTCCCAAAAAAGTGCAGACCTAGTCACACGTGCCTGCATAACATCCAAGCTGGACTACTGTGTGGGTCTGCCTTTGGGGATGGTTTTGGAAGATTCATTTGGTTCAGAATGCAGTGCTTGGTGTGTTACAGGCAGGGCTGCCTACACCAAGCACCTCCCATCCTGTGGCATTGGTTGGCTGCCAGTGGGTCTCCAGGCCCAAGTACCCCTTCCCAAAGTACTGGATTTCACCTTTAAGGCCCTAGCTGGCTCAGGAGGTCCAAGATATCTGGCAGGCCCTCTCCAGTCAAGCATGCCATCTTGTGCTGAGTTCAGCAGAGAGAGGTTGATGGCAGGTCCCCCTGGTCGGAGAAGCCCAATTGGAAGCAACTTGCAACAAGGGCTGTTTCGCACTGTGGGTGATTCCTTCCCAGCATCATCCAAAAACTTCTCTGTTTTTTAAAATTTTATTTCAGATAACTTTTTAAGTCAAAATTTGTCCCCAGTGCATGTAAATTTAAATAGCTGCTATTATCTATTTTCAAACAAAAAGTGCTTTGGTTTTGAAGCCAAGACACAGAACAACCTCTGAGATCTCTAGTAAGCCAATAAGAGAAAGAGTTAAGAGAGTCAATCACAAGGAATAACAAACAGCAGAGTAATTCAAGCCACGCATGAGGGACTGACTGAAAACCAGCTCAATGGGCTGAAGACTGCCTGTTCGTCCCTGGGAACAGAAATGGTTCATTTGGCCCTGAGTGCTCCTTTGAATGGTGGATCAAATCTGTGCTGATTTAGGGAGTAAACTGTCCTGGAAAGCATAGCTCCTTGAAGGTGCTAATGAGACTCTTTTAGGTGTCTCTAGCACTGTACAGCAGAATCCTCTAGAGGAAAAACTGTGTCTGCAGTTTAGATATGCCTGGATAGTCAGCTTGGGACATTTCACTGTTGACCTGAGAGTTGCAGCCCTCAGACAGAGAAGCTTCAAGGAGAGATAACAACATGAGATTGCTGAACAAATTCACAAATTCAGAACAATGGACTCCCAGTTGCTAGATTGTTGGCTGCCATTGTAGACATATGGAAACATTCTAAAACAACTGCATAAACCCTATCATATTTTGTTGGGGATATCCCATTATGTGGGTAGCTTTCCATTAATTGCTTAAACATAAACTGTCAGTGGCTGTTTGAGAGCACTGGGTCCAATGAACTGTTACCCAAATAGGCAGTCTCCTAATTAGTTGGGGGAATTAGCCAAGGAGACAGCGTGAGAGGTGGATAACTGGGATTCTCTACCGATGTATACCAGGATTTCCTCCTTAAGAGAACTCTCAAATAAACCAGCCAGATGTTCAACCAGAAAGGTTTTTATTTGAAAAGAAAATGAAAATAAACAAAAATGCACACAGAGAAACACACAGAAGAACTAAGACAGTAGGAAGGAAGGGGGGAGATTTTTAGAGAAGGACAATAATTACTGATCTTGGTCCATGGAAGCAGCAATCAAAGAGCAAAATGGCCAGCAATTTGAGAGGTGAGAGAGGGAGGAGAGGCCATAAAGTGGGGTGCATGTGGTTGGTACCAGGAATACACACACACACACTGCTGGGGCAGAAGGATGTTATAGGGCAAAACCCTCAGTCAGGGATCACACATTTGCCAGAAAACGATGTCTAAATGGCTTCACCAGAGATATGCCAAAAAGGTATGAAAAACTTGATGGCTTTGCAAGTACAACTAATGAATTTTTCTGATTGGAGGAAAGAGAATTTGATTAGAATTATTGACACTACAAAGAAAGGTCGAATCATGACCAAACACGAACTAGAAAAGAAATACACATTTAATATTAAATGGTACAAATACTTACAGTATCGTCATTTTATTGAGTCCACCGAATTCCAGGAATCTATCAAAAGGTCTCTCGATTTTGAATCCATTCTGTTTAAACCTTATTAAAAAAACCCTAATATCAAAAATCTATAAAATTCTAAACAACCGCCATCACCCCACCAATCTGAACTATCAAGAGGCTTGGTCAAAAGACCTTCAGTGCCAAATCTCCGAGGATCAATGGAACATTATTTGGCGAAGTCAGAACTCATCATCAAAATCCTTATACATTATTGAGGCAAACATGAAGGTCCTGTTGAGATGGTATTTAACGCCAACCAAACTAGTTCATTTGATTCCTACCATGTCGCCACTGTGCTGGAAGTAGTGTGGTGTCAAAGCAAATTACTTCCATAACTGGTGGTCGTGCAAATTTATCCAAAGCTTTTGGCACCAAGTAACAGACTGCATTCACATAATAACAAATTATAACTTATCTTTGTCGCCGGCTATTCTTCTCCTCGGTCTATGGCCCTCCAACGGTCCTCCTGAAAAAGACAAAAAACTAATCAGTATTCTCTCTACAGCTGTTAAAATTCTAATTGCAAAGCATTGGAAAGATACCAAGGTGCCAAGCATAACACAATGGTGGTATAAAGTATGGGACCTATTCATGCTAGACAATTTTTCAATTTACCACTCCAATACTCAAAACGAGAGTGACTTCTCCAACCCTCTAAGTATCTGGTACCCTATCCTAGATAAAATAGACATTGACACCTTTGATTGGGAAACTATTTCCAAGGCCAAATACAAGTTACTGTTATTTAGTCAGTCTATATTTGATATGCAAGGTTTATTTTATAAACTTTTTACACTTTTACACATTATGTAATCGATGCTAGAAAGCCACCATTTTGTATTGTAGTTATATGCTGCGTAACTATGGTTTTATATTTTATCTTAATAAAAAATATATTTAAAAAGTACAACTAATGAATTATACACTGCAAGAAGCTTTTGTAAATTAATGTGTTCTGTTATAATTAATATTCTATAAAGTGCATTGTGTGTTCTTGTTGTTGTTGTTCAGTTGCACAGTTGAGTCCGACTCTTTGCGACCCCATGGACCACATCACACCAGGCCCTCCTGTCTTCATGCCAGGCCCTCCTTTGTGTTCTTATAACATCCTAATCAGGTATATATATATTCAATACATTTAATATAACAAAATCATACAGTTCATACAATATAACAACTACCAGTCAATTTTGCATCAGTATTTTAAAAGTCAAACCCCAACAGGAGTTTCCAGAATTATACATCCACTTCTACTTGCATGAAGTCTTCCAGAAGGGGGAAAGCTTTCATTTATAGTTGTGTTGATGCTTATTGCCGGTCCTACAAAAGACACATTGTGCAGCTAAGATTCATGGACAGAGTGCTCCTGTCATTCTCAAGGCTGTTTTGCAAGTATGGCATGGGAAGAGGAATCAAGACTGTGAAAAGATTTTTGTTAATTAATGGCCATTTAGTCAAGGTATGATGGGTGAGGAGATGTGAGGCTGTGGCAATGCTGGGATTATCCTAAGTGAATCAATAGTTCCTGGGTGACTCATTGTTCTCACATCATATATCTCTCTCCAGGGAAAGGAGGGGGTGTCACATTTTGAAACTATTTCCCCAGGCTAATGCCTGGCTGGCATCCATTTTGTGTTCATTTTAGCCCAAACAGTCCTTGTACTAAGATATTGGGGTGATCTATGGAGAGATCTTTATAAGCTAAACTGCCCCTATGTGAGAGGAGATGTCTGACTGTTAACAGAATAGTGACAGGGGAAAAAATTCAAAACAATAGACCCCCAAGCTCAATAGGGACGCAGAATTCTTATCACACTGCAGATGTTCATTTTCTTCCCCTTGAGCATTTCTCCTCTATTCTGATCAAGTTACATTCTGCATTGTAGCTTTGTGTCCCGACTCCTTTCTTTGCAACACTCCTCCCATCATCTGACTGGGATATAAGGACTCAGGGATCTCCATCCCTACTTATAGCTGATGAAAGGAGTTTTGGTTCTCAACAGCCCCCAAATCTGTAAGGTACTGCCGGAAAATCTAGCTCTTGTAATGTCCAGGATTTTTCCTTCTAAAAAAAGATAGCAGGGGGAGCAGAGAGGTTTTAAAAAGCCCCATCATTAACATTTCCAAGGAGTACATCATATAGTAGCAAATTCCATGCACCCCGCATGGATACAATGCCAGCTTTGCATACTTGTTGAAAGAAAGAGATAAAATAACCCTGAAGCATCCTGCCCACAACATTAGCTTTTAAAATAAAATCCATTTATATATAAATGTTGGATTTATTCCCAGTCTCTGTAGAAAAGCTTTTGTATATTAAATGCTACTATGAATCAAATTAACCATAATGATTTCTTTGTGAATGGAAACCCTTTTTCCTTTGTGACATATTTTTGATCATGCACCCCCCTCCCTCCTACAGCAACCCAGACTCCCTATCAAGTCAAAGATTTGGTTTGGTCTTCGATTTGTACAATGAAATGCAATTACTTTTTGCACTTTGGCATTATGAAAGGAATATAAATCCTTCTGAATCATGTGTGTGCAGCACACCAGCCTTCTGAACAGAGGGACATCAGCCGCTTGCAAGCCCCATCTATTGACTGTACCTGCCAGCATGTGGTTGTGAGCACTCCTCTGTTCTGGGAGAATGAGCAAGCCTGCCAGGTGAACAGGGTAATGTCCATCCTGATTGGAATCACAGCAGTAACTTCAGCAACGTTGCACTACTACTGCAGAGCTGCCTTCTTCACCATGTCCTACAAGTCAATTTGTATTATATAAAAGTGGGGGATCTGCTGGTTGGAGCCTTTTATCTTGCTCCTGCTGCCACCCAGCACCTATCTCCCGTGCCTTTTCACCCTTTGCTGCCTTCTCTCACTTTTCTGGCTCCCCCATAGACACTTACTCTCATATTTCTGTTGGAAATATGTGTGTGCTGCAAGGTCTAATTCAGTCATTATAGGGTTAATCTGTTTACCTTGTGTGCTATTGTTTAGACTGGCCTGGAAGGGAAACCTGGCTCAGAGCCAATGAAAACAAAGCCCACAAGATCTGTTCACTCACAATCATTGGTTATTACATTCATGTGATTTCCTTCTAGGGGTCAAAAAGAAGAAGAATCGCAATTGCTGTTACAGTTGTTGTTGAGAGACCATGCGTTCAGTCTGTTCGTAGCTCTGAAGATGTAGCCTTAGTCTCTGTTATTTTGTAAATTTCCCTGTGAACTCTTCCTTTAGAAATAAAGATTTTTACATAGAAAGAAATGCCTCCTCTCCAGTGAAGCAAAGACCCATTGCAAACTCTGAATAAGTATTTTTGCCTATTTTTCCAACAGTTTCAGCCAGCTGTCTTCCTTGTTTCCCCTGCCTTTCACCCCCCACCAGCCCTTTCCCTCTCCTGGTCTTCTTATTCCTCCTCTCCTTGTCCTTGTCCTCCTGGGTTCACCTGGCCACACCTCCTCTCTAACCCTGCCTACCACCCTGACATTCGCCAGCTGGCTTGTTTGCCAGGCCCCCTGCTTGGCTTACACAGAGATGGGTGCCATAGATTTTCTTCTTCTTCCTCCTCCTCCTCCTCCTTTATTGATCCACAGGAGGGCTAGGCTCAGAATTAGCTATAATGGTAGCCTAAGACATTATGTTTTATGCATATAGGACACAGTTGACAGGTGGTTACAAGTGGGCACAGTTCACCTTACTGAGGCCTCATTGCCCTGAATGGCACCTATGTAAGAGCTCATTAACTTCAAAGGCACTCTGCAGGAGAAGATGCCTGTTAAATGATATCCAGATTGGGGCCCAGAGCCAAATCTGCTTCTCAACTGATGTCATGAGTAGGAGGGATGGCCAGTGAAGATTTTCTTGTCACAGAGCCCTGATGTCCACTGGGAAAAAACATTTGAGTTTTTAGTCAGTTGCTGGAGGCTGGCTTGAAGAAGCCAGGGTGGGGTTGTGCACCAGGCCATGCCCTCAGAGTAAGGTTGCTGCAACTGAGCATCCAAAATGTGGAGGGAAGAGAGCATCATTTGGAAGAGGGCAGCGTGCTGGCCACTCCTTCCCCGTAGATCCCCCCACCCCTTGAAGGTCCCTAGGAGGGCTGCCAGTCCAGTGCTGCCAACTAGGGGGAGAAACTGGGGACATGTAAATTGCTGTCACTCTGACAGTATAACATCACCTCCAGCACTGAGAAGGGATGGCATTTATTTATTAAACTTTAAAAATATTAGCTGTCTTTCTCCCTTGTGGAACACAAGGTGGCTTACAATATAAATAAAACATTATGGCTCCGATCACATGCAGAATTAGCAGCGCAAGAGGCACGAATGCTGTGTGGATTTTACGGGCACGATCACATGGGAACATCTGGCAAGCATCCCACACCCATCGGCAACCTGTTTTGCGCCACCGCAAGAGTGGAGTTAAAAGACACTAGGGAAAGTCCACTATCAAATGGGTTGCTATGGGCCACGGATGGACTTTCCCCTGTGTGATCATGCCAGCGTGCTCTCATGGCGTCAGAATGGTCTGATCAGGCCATCCTGACTCTGTGCTGGGTTTTTTCCCCCCTTCCCAGTATGCACATCATTGCATACTGCCATAGGAAGTCCTCTGGAGATGCGATTCATTGATCCCCCATTTAAGCGCATCGGAAACACACAGCAACCCCCCCCCCCCGATTCACCCGCGGTTTGTGTCTGATCACACAGTGGCGGGCTGCCCCCGCAGCTCCCGCGGACTGTGTGATCAAGCAAATGTGGGTCAGATTACTATGGGGCAAATGGCCTCACTTCCCCCCCGCTTTATCTCGTGCAGTCTATAAAACACAATTAAAACAACTATAAAAACCTATTAAAAGTCACAATTTAAAAACTCTGATTAGGACTGTCAATAATAAAACTTAAGTCCATCAAATGCAGTCCTAAAAACTGGCTTAATTGCCTCCTGAAGATCAACAATCAGAGGTCCAGGTGCTCCTCCCTGGGGAAGTTGCTTTATCATCATGGGACTACCACTGAAAAGGCCATTTCTCATGTGCCTGCAAGACAAGCTTCTTTCACTGGTGGGACACTCAGAAGGGCTTCTCCTTGCAATCTTAATTCCCAAGGAGGAATTAAAGGATAAAACCAACACCTTGCAATGTCCTCAGTGGTGCATTAGTAGCCAGTGTGATTCCTGTAGTATTGGGGACATATGCTCCTGGTAAACTGGCCTCAACCACCAGCAGTCTAACCACAGCATTCTGCATTAGCTGCAGCTTTCAAACCCTCTTCATAGGTGGCCCCAATTAGAGCACATTGCAATAGTCCAGTCCAGATGTAACTAAGCCATGGCTCACTCTGGCTAGATCTAACTGATCTAGGAACCAGCACAGCTGTCACCAGCCAGAGTTGACCAAACACACTCTGAGCACAGCAGTCACCTGGTTTTCTAAGGTGACTGCTGTGTCAAGCAGCACTCCCAAGCTATGAATCTGGCATTTCAAGGGGAGTATCACCCACCTCCAAGACAAGAGAGATCCAAAGTCCCTGGTCTGCCTTTCTACTAGCCCAGAGAACATCTGTCCTTGTCAGGATTAAGTTTCAGCTTGTTCATCCTCATCCAGCTCCTTGCAGACTTCAAGCACTGGTTCAGAGCATCAACAGCATCCTCAGAATCAGGTGAAGAGAGGCAGAGCAGGGCGCCATCTGTGCACTGGTGACACTGCGGCCCACGCCCCCCGATGACCTCTACCAGCGGCTTCCTAGAGATATTAAATGGCCCGGGGGGATAAGATCATGACTCCCCCAAAACCACCCTCTGGGCTGAAGCTCCTGATTCTGGTACATTTTGGAAAGCCAAAATGCCTCCTTAGAGAGATGGATGCTGTGCCAGAATCAGGAGCTTCAGTGCTGGAAATTAAGTTTGTAGTCGTGGCTTCATGATAAGTCCAGTCTTGATAAAGGATTTTCAAAAAGTCTGTATATCTGGAATGTCTTCAACTGACTTTACTGTATTTTGGACTGCCAAATATATCGATAAGCAATAACTGTGTGTTGGTATTTCGTTTGGAGGGCAAGGAGTCCGATGGCTGAATTGAGAGTGCACACCTTTAAGGACAGCTTGACCCAGACCCAGACGGGCCTTTCTGTGAGTGGCTCCATTTTTATCTTTGTAAGTGCTGAGTCATTCACGCCTTTGGGGAGTTACAAAAATCAAATTACTCTGAAGTCACCACCAATGCTCCCACTAAGCCGGGGAGTCCTGTGAGTAAAAATTCTACTCTGTGAGCTACTGGCATTAAAGTGGTGAGCAAACGATTTGGCTACTGCATTAATTAGGTTGCTCTGGAGCCATCCTTCCTGAGCAAAGACAAATATGTGTGAGCCAGAGGCTAAAAAACTGTGAGCTAGCTCACACTAACTCAGCTTAGGGGGGACATTGGTCACTGCCCTGCCCCCCATCCCACCCCACAAACACAGATGTAAGAAAATCCAAAAACTTTCCACAAAAGAAAAAGGGAGAAGAAGCCCCAGGTACACTCATATGAATTGGCCCAAAATTAAGAACACAAATGTCAAAAGACGTAGGGGCAATATCTTTTGGAAACACATCAGAAATCTGTTTTATTCTTATGAGTGCTCCTGATACATGTTGACATGTGTAGATTTTGAAGGGATGGCCCGGTCTTACCACTTGGGAGTTCAGTTGGGCTCTGCTTAATTTTATTCCATTAACTTTTGCTTAATCTCAGAGGCTATCTGCTGCCTTCTTTGGATCCAATCATTTTTAAACCCTTGCAGGGTACTTCATAAATCGTCACATGCATTTTCAGTCGATGGGCTGATATTTCATAATTGTCACCAGGATACCATTGAATTCATTAAATATGGGCATCTTTGCCTTCTGAATTCTTGTTTCTTGGGAGATATGCATGTGCTTAGAGTTTTTTTTTTTCTGCCATAGAAAACCCTGTGTTTCCTATTTAAAGAAATTATTTTTGGTTTGTAAAAACAAGCACTCCAAAGAAAATGTCAGTTAGAATGAACAAACAGAGTGAAAATTCTCCATGTCCCATTGCAAACTTAGCCTTAGAACATTTTCTGAAGTACAGATTTTTTTGTCCCGCTTTTGCTAGAGCAATAAAGTAATTATGGAATGAGGCAAGAAAAGATATGGGTCAGGTGTTTTTACAGGAATTGTGGACTCACTACTGGGTTGGTTTTCAGTTCACCATTGGACTATTTGTTCCACTTCCCCTTTCATGAAAACTTCATGGTCTACCCTGGAGAAAAAGTTGTGTGTGTGTGTGTGTGTGTGTGTGTGTGTGTGTGTGTGAGAGAGAGAGAGAGAGAGAGAGAGAGAGAGAGAGAGAGAGAGAGAGAGAGAGAGAGATGTTTTGTTTTGTTTTCTCTTCCAGTGATCCCTTTGCCCAGCTGCAAAGGAGCACCTGTACACCTGCCCAAATGTCAGCAGAAGAGGGGGGCCCTACCTCAACCAGCCTGTGATGCTTCATAGCCTTCAGAGCCAGTTTTGTGTAGTGGTTAGGAGTGTGAACTCTAATCAGTGAGAAGTGGGTTTGATTTCCGACTCCTCCTCATGCAGCTGCTGGGTGACCTTGGGCAAGCCACAATTCTCTCAGAACTGTTCTCTCAAGAGCTCTCTCAGCCCCACCTACCTCACAGGATGTCTGTTGTGGGGAGGGGAAGGGAAGCTTTTAAGCCACTCTGAGGCTCTGAGTGAAGGGCGGCGTATAAATCCAATCTCCTCTTCTTCTTCTTAACTGCTTATGGGCAATCGAGATGGGCAAAGGGAAGCAAATGCCACACACAAACACACGCCACTTCCCAAGACTCTGTCTCTTGATTGTGTGTTATGTGGGAATGATATACATGATGAGTGGGGCTGATTCTGTGGGTCTTGCCCACCCAAATGGTCAACCGGCCATATTCATGAACGTGCTGTACTTACCTAAAAGGGAGGTGGCTCCTATGTTCTGTCCGTGGTGCCTAAGATCACCAGCCGGTGGGTCTCCTGGCTGCTGGAAAGTAGCATGCAGTAGACCCCGCTGCCCCAGTGAAGAAATCCGTGTGCACTTTGCCCACCATCTCACACGGTCTGGTTGCTTTTGATGGTGTCCTGAAACGCCCAGGGATAAACCCATTGAAGGTAGCAACAGTTTTTGAGCTTCGTCACTGTAGGCAAGAAATACCAGAGCTGCCCTCAGGACTTCGATCAGGATGATTTAGGGAACTTTTATTCCTTTTAAGGCCATTTACAATTGCAAAGAAGCTCCAAGCCAAAAAAAAAAAAAAAAAATCAGTGTAACGATTCTAGTGGAAAAAGCTCTGAGAGATGGAGACCAGCCGTCTTTTCCCTCCAATGAGATTCTGTGCTCAGCTCTTTTGGGCACGGGGGCACCTCGGAGACAAGAGGCGGCACTTCCCATAGTTCAGGGAAACAGCAGGGAACTGAATCCTGGGCCCGGGAAGTTGCCTGAGTTTAGCAAGGCGGAAAAGGAGAGGGAGTCTGGATGTTAACTGACCTGGTTCTGTCAGGGGAAGCTGGAGAGCTGCTGAAAAGCAGACAAGCACCCTGGCCTCCAGCCGTTAGCGACGCAGACAGAAAGAAGAGAAAGGAAATGGGCAAGAAGGTGGTAGGGCAAGGAATGCACTGTTGGAGAGGCACGTGGGTTCAAGAGTCCACTCTGGACTTTTCTGCTGGAGTAGCTCATTTGCTGAGTGTCCACAACAGAGTTGAGGCCAAGATCTGTGAGAAAAAGGAGTGAAAAATACACCCAATGAGAAGATTAGATACAAGTTGGTTCCCATATTTCCCCTTCAGCCTTCCTTAATATTTCCAGTATGTCTTTGATTAACTTTATTCCTTTAGCTAAATCTCTCTCTCTCTCTCTCTCTCTCTCTCTCTCTCTCTCTCTCTCTCTCTCTCTCTCTCTCTCTCTCTCTCTCTCTCTCTCTCAGCATGCCTGGCCTCACAGCCTCTCGGCCTCACAGCCTCTTGGCCTCACAAACCATGCAATGCAGTGTTTACCATGCCTCAAGGGCAAAGCAGGGCAGACTGTAAACTGGCCAGGATAGAGGGGTGCAGCCCTCGAGGGGTCTGTGAGACATAAATTCAGCCCCATGAAGCTGGTGTTTGGGGGGGTTTATTCTTGTGGCAGTCGAGCTGCTCCCCAAAATAGCTAAACCCAACCCACTGCGAGGGAAAACTTCTGTGGTGACCAACTCCCTGCAACATTTGAATTTGAAGTGTGTTCCAATTTATATTTTAAAAAGTAGACCCTTATGTCACAGGTATAATGTGGAATCCCTATATTGTTGAAAAATCTAGGAGGCTAATGAACCAGGAAAGCATAAATGACATCAAAAGAGAGACCATTAGCCGTACAACAGGGCAGAACGCAGGTCAGTCATTGGCCAGATTACTGTGTACTTTCCAAGCCTTATTTTTGAAGGCTGAAAGAATCGTAAGAAGGGTGGGGGGAAATGGAATGGCATGACAGAGAATGCCACAAGGCTAAATCAAAACTTTAGAGGTTTTATTGTAGAATGAAAGCTTGCTGCTCTCATCATCATATTTCAGGTTACCTTCATCAGAAACAACAGGAGGCTACTGTGTGAGAAAAAGCCCACAGACATGCCCAATCAAAAAATCCACAGTTCTTATGGAAAACCTTTGATTTAAATAGGCGGCAGAGAAGTTTCAAATATGGGTAGACTACTTCTCTTACGAGAGTGACGGTACTGAGACCTGTGATAATACTTAGCATTCGTTAAAGAAGTATGGGAGAAGGTTGAACCTGAAGGGGCTCTTCGGTTGAAACTTCGTCAGGCTGCAGGCCCTGATGGCATTCTGCCTGAGCTGTTGTTGTTTTTTAAAGTCCCACTTGGCGGGCTTCACACCTGGTGGCTTTTTTCACTGTGTTGGATCAAACAGGTGAAATTCCTGTAGATTGGTAATTATCAGTTATCGTTCCTATCCATAGAAACAGAGGTATCTGCTTAGATCCTGCAAATTACAGACCTATTAGCCTGCTTTCTGTTCTGGGTAAGCTATTTGCCATGCACTTGGCCTTTAAACTGAAAACTTGGATTGATAGTTGCAATATTTTGGGACTAAAACAGTTTGGTTTTAGGAAGGGCTTTTCCATAATTGAAAATGGGATAATTTTGTCACATTTGGCTGAAAAATATTTAAAGATGAGTAGACTATATGGTGCCTTCTTTGACTTGAAGTTGGCATTCAGTTGTCAGATTCCTGGCCGAGTTACTCTCAACAACACTCTCTTTAGCAAAAGATTTGTTTATTGAGAAAAGTAAGCAAGTTCCAGCATCCTTGTGTTAGAACTAACATTTTTGGCAGGCACCCAGTTAATATAGGCAATTCAAAAGGAACCCCCCCCCCATAGCAAGTCACAGACACAAACACACACGTCACATTCATCACACCTGTTACATCTACCCCCCACTGGGAACGCAGTATCCCACTATCTGCACAGCAATCAGGCTCCTAAAAGTCTCCAGGCATCCCCACCCCCACCCCATGGGGAAGGGGAGCTGTCATCCTTGGGAAAGTTATGCCACGAAGAAGAAGAAGGAGAAGGAGAAGGAGAAGGAGAAGGAGAAGGAGAAGAAGGAGAAGAAGGAGAAGAAGGAGAAGAAGAAGAAGAAGAAGAAGAAGAAGAAGAAGAAGAAGAAGAAGAAGAAGAAGAAGAAGAAGAAGAAGAAGAAGAGGAGGAGATTGGATTTATACCCTGACCTTCACTTGGAGTCTCAGAGTGGCTTACAAATTCCTTCCCCTTCCCCTCCCCACAATAGACACCCTGTGAGGTAGGTGGGGCTGAGAGAGCTCTGACAGGAACTGCTCCTTTTCAAGAAGAGCTGTGCCAGAACTATGGCTTGCCCAAGGTCACATCAGCAGGTGCAGGTGGAGAGGTGGGGAATCAAACCCAGTTCTCCCAGATTAGAATCCGCACACCTAACCACTACACCAAACTGGCACTAAGAGCAAACAGTTCACACATACATCTATCACTCCCCTCCCCTTCCCCGTTTTGTTATGGCAAACAGAGCTGGGTATGAGGTTTGACATTCTGCCCCCCCAAAGCCCCTCACTCCCATGGTTTCAAGGGGTTGCGCCAATGGAAAGCACACACCAATTCTGCAGCTTTTACGTGCAAAGCTGCCACCCATTCATTATGACTGGGACCAAAATCTTTCTATTTATCAGGTAATACAGGTGACCACATTTGAGCATAGAATCGAGGATGTCCTCTACTACTTGATGAAGTTCACCATCCATCATCAAGGGAGGAGGAGCTGGAGGACATGGTCTCCACTTCGAGGGCCCAGGATCTTTCTTCAGAAGACTGAAATGGAAAACAGGATGAATATGATGCAACAATTTGGGCAACTCCACCTGTACAGTCACATCAATGCAGAGCATGACTTTAAAAGGGCCAACATATTTCCATCCCAGCTTTTGCCTTGGTTGGAGCCCCTTGAGGTTTTTAGTGGAAACGTACACAGAGTCCCCAGGATTTAATTCCTACTCAGGGCCCCTCTCCTTATCCACATAGCATTTGTAATCCCCCTTAGCCTTTAATTTGTGTTAAAGAGCCTTCTTTTTTGATTTCAGCTTTATCCTTGTCTGTAAATACAGATTTAAATTTCTCTGTCCAGGCTGCTGCTAAGTTACAAATGTATGCAATCTCTCCACAATTATTGTACCTAATTCAATACAGCCTTCCAGGTTCGAAGGTCAGTGCAGGGTCTTCTAACAGAAGGAATTCCAGTGGTTAAAGGAGTGCAGCAAGGAGCCATTTTGGCTCCAACACTCTTTGCACTCTGTATAAATTAGCCAAGACCCTCTTTGTCCAAAGTGAACCTCATGGCTCCATCATTGGGAGTGCATCCAGCTAATCTAATGCTGTGTACTGACAACGTTTCATTATTATCACTGACTAGGCAAGGCTTAAGAAATCTAATTCATTGGGGTTTCGGTTTCCGGCGTTGCGAATGGCGGCCACCTTTCGGGAAGCCCCCAGAGGTGGTTAGCCCACACGCAGTTTGGGGGGGTCTTTGCAGGATTGCAAGACCCTAGTGAGCCTTAGGCAAAGGCTCCAAACCGGGGGCACTTGGGGAGTAGCCTCTTTGCCGGCAGACAGCCGGAAAATTGAGGCTTTCTCCCCGCCCCAATCGGCCCCGCTGCGGTGTGCCCGTAATGGGACTTAGCAACGCCACCGATTTCCAACAGGAGTGAGGAACAGCGATGAATTAAAGCAAAAAGAAGAAACGGCAGGAACCGTGAGTTGGAGGTCTGAATTTGAAGCGAAACCCGAGCCCTTCCCCCGTAAGCGAATAAGCGGCGGGGAGGAGGGGGAATCCCCCCCCACACTGAGGAGCGGGACTTGCATAAGAAAGCTAAGGGGGATGAAAGGGAAGAAGGGTTGGTGAAATTACCTTTGGGGTGCCATTGAAGCGAATGAGTTAGCGGGACTCCTGAGCGACACGTCACGAATTTTTATAAAGTAAACAAATACAAGAAATGTCTGCCATGAAGAAAGTCCCTTTGAAAACTGAGAAGAAGGGAGGCGGGACTTCCGGTCCGGGTAATCCCCCTCCAGAGCCGACTGTCAGTCAACAGACAAGCGAGCTACTGCACCCTCTGCTGGTCCAAATACAGAAAATCAGCGAAACCTTAACTAATATGGAAGGTGTTCTCAACAGTCAACAGAGGCAACTAACAGAGACGTCAAAGAAGATGGAAGAGATCGCACAGAAATGTTTGGTCTCGTTGGAAGACATCGGAAAAGTGAAGAAAAGGGTCAACAAGTTAGAAAAGCATCAGGATGTGCAAGAAAAAAGAATTTTGATGTTGCAAATGGAAAAATCGAATCTGACTCTTCGATTTCAGGGCATTAAAGAAGAAGAGAAGGAAGATCTCAGATCTATACTTGCGAATGCCTTGGCACCCGTAACTGGCAGAGATCAGCGTGAGTTAAAAGAAGAAATGGATAAGGTCTATAGGGCCTACTCCACATTTACAAAAAAAATAATCTGCCAGCAGAAGTGGTTGTCAAGTTTGTCAAGCAAAGTACCAGAGATCAAATCTTGCGTGCAGTTGCAGCGGTGCCCTTGAAAATTGGGGAGCAGACCATCAGAATATTGAAAGATGTGCCTTATGAAATCCGGATGAAAAGGAAAGCTTATAAAGGATTGACCACTTTTCTACAAAGAAGACAGGTCATATACAGATGGACCTTCCCCGAAGGCCTTTTGTTCAAGTACAAGGAAAAAAGAGAGAAGATTGACTCCATCTTCAAGGCGCAGGAATTTCTGAAGAGACACGCCAGTCCAGAGGAAGAGGCAGCACTCGCAACGTGGACAGATTTGAGTAGTGAAGATGACAGCGGCCCAGAGGAGGGAGGTGCCGGAGCAGGAGAAGTGAAAACCAAAGGTGGCCTATCCTATAACTTGAGGGATACCAAAGGAAGACAACCTAAGAAATAACTGTTCGGGAAACGTCAAAAAGGAGATGACTAATAATTAACCCCAAAGGACATTACTAACCTCATTAACAGAGTTATTTTGAATTTTTGTTAGATGAAAAGAAGACTCTCAAATCACGGAGATTGCCAAAAACTGTATCTATATTGATTTAAACTAACCTTTATTAACAGAATACTCACTCCGCTCTTTTCTTTATCCCTCTATATACCCTACCTTTTTCTATTTATAAAAAGAATAAATTCCTCTCCTTTTTAGGAGGGTTTTGACAAAAAAAAAGAAAAGAAAAAAAAAAGAAATCTAATTCATTAATTAATTACTGTGAAATGGAGTTACTTAGGCCGAGTTCAAACTGGCAGTTTGGCCCAAGATAGGCATGTTTCAGCAACGGATTAAAGGTCCGGTTCATCCCGCTTCGGGAATGTGTGAATGTGAAGAAGCTGATCCAGTAGGGATGTGCTCATGTGCATGAGTGCATATAACCAGATCACACACAAAAAGCCGCTTACAGCCACGCCTCTGCAGGGGTGGGCCAACAGTGCGAATGCTCCCTTGCGCGTCCTCCCCAGTATGCTCCCGCATCAGTCAGTGCAGTGTGACCGGGAAAACCTGGAACAGTTTGTGCCAAATCTTTTTGCCCCAACTCTCTTGCGCTTCAGACTGCCAGTCTATCTTCGGCCTTAATATAAGTCCTTGTCAGGTAATCCTGCCATGAGATGGATGGAAGGGAAGGAGGGAGGAATGGTCTGCAACTTTTCATGCTTGGAATGTAGGGAGGTGTGCAGGTTGCCTAGGAGATTTGGGATTCCATGGCCTGGGCACTCTGTTATATCACCAAATGTCCTTGGTCTCACAGTTCTTGTTTCCTCTATCTGAGACAGCTTTGGGGCAGTTTGGTTATTTACTGCTTTAGTACTTTCGCATCTCTTCCCGCACGCGGGCTTAGTGACTATTGGTAGATGGAGAGGGGGGGCACTTAGAGTGGGTATACCTGTGGGTGCCTCTTTAGATTTAGTCATCCCTGACAAAGAGATGTTACCGTGCCTTTAGAACTGCTTTCAATAAACGCTATCTTCTTTATGAAGCCTGGTGTTTGACTGACTTTCTGAAGAGCCTGACAGATTGTCAGGGATCCTTTCATTTGGGACTCGGTTCTACACTGCACTTCTCTTGTAGAGATGAGTGACCAGGAAGAAACCATGATCCCAATCCAACATCCACATACCGCGCCTGCAACGATGGTGCCAGTGATCCAAGAGAACCCGGTCTCGACCGCCATTGTGTCGTGGGGTCCGGAATACAACCTGGGAGGGTTCTATGGAGAGGCATATGGGGAAGCATTCGCTGGAGTGACGACCCAGCCGCGAAAGAGGCGAGATTGGGCCGAGCCACTACCAGAGACGCAGGAGACATGGTTCCTCACCCCCCGGGCATCGATCCAAGAGAGTCGATTTGAAAGGTCGGTCTATTGTCTGAGCACAGTGGAGGGGGGAGAAGATACCCACCCGGGAGCCAGAGAGCCGGACGGGGCCATGGGAGGACGGAGATGGAGTGGGGATCCCAGCCAGGACCGCTTACTCCGCCTGATAGATGAATCTCTGCAACACATCCCGAAGATGATTTCAGATGGGATACGAGAAGAGATGGACAGACGGCAACTCCAGGTGCCGCCGGGACCACAAGACCAAAGACCTCCTCTGCAGCCACTCAGACCGCTGCCTGGGGATGTGCCGGGGCAACCTGGGGCACCTCCGGACCAACCCGTGGGGCCACCTGTAGGGCCGCCGGCACTGAGACTGCTGGGAGTACTGTGAGGCTGGGGCCCGCTGCTGCCTAACCCAGCTGATCTATTGGATGCTACCTACGATGGAACTCCGGAGAAGTTCTTGTTCTTTCTCATGAGGGCTGAGAAGTTTGTAGTGAATTGGGGCCACTTGTTCCCAAATGAGGAACGCATTGTAGATGCGATCGCCTCCCACCTGAAAGATGCCGCCGCTGACTGGTATGTGGCCCTACACCAAGAGGGTGATTGTTAAAGATCTTGAAAGATTGCAAATGAGTTTCTTTCCAAAAAATATTGGGAATTGCCAATTGTGTCTTCATTTTGATAATTAGATTAGAAATTGGCTTGTGTTCCCTGCAATCAATGACATGGAGATATGTGATTAAGATGTGGTTAAAATATTTCTGCTAGAACCCCCTAGTCAATTAGCACACCCAGGGCTTTTTTTGTAGAAAACCCCCAGCAGGAACTTATTAGCATAATAGGCCACACCCAACAGCATAAACTCATTAGCATATTAGGCCACACCCCTGACAGTACCGTGCATTAGCATATTAGGCCACATCCCCATGTTACTAGAAGTGTGGTCATCCAAACACACCCACCTTTTGGTTCTTATTCTGTTTACCTTATTTGTTGTCAAAACCCAGGGCTTTTATTGTAGCAGGAACTCCTTTGCATGTTAGGCCACACACCCCTAATGTAGCCAATCCTAATGAGTTTCTGCTGTTGGGTGTGGCCTATTATGCTAATGAGTTCCTGCTGGGAACGGCCAACTCAGGAGCCAGCCGGAACTCCCTTCCTGTGCGTTCCTGCCCCAAAAAAGCCCTGAGCTCACCTTAGGAGACAGGACTCATTTTTATCTTCAAGCCTTAATACTTTCTTTGGCAAATTGTATGAGCTAGGACTTTCAACAGATGATAATTTATTTAATTATTATTCTGATTGCTTATTGAATACAAAAAGTGAAGTTATTTTATTGCAAGATTTGTCTTGCCTACTTACCAATTTGCAAAGGAAGTATTCTCCTCTGTATTTTGGGTACTCCCCAGGGGTCTTTTGGGGCCAGAGCGTACCGGAGCGCTGCTCCGGCAGCCCAGAATGGCGGTGGCGGCAAGCTCTGCCTCCAGCTCCCACGCTGTGGCCCTGGGCCGGCCCCAAGAAGGCTGTCTCCGGCTTCCCGGGCCCCCCGCTCCTGCGCTGCAGCCCCAGGCCGGCCCGTCCTCGGCTTCCTGGGGCCACTCTGCTGCTTCCAGCCAGCCCGAAAAGGTTGATCTCTGGCCTCCCAGGGCCCACACTGCCGTGCTGTGTCCCTGGGCCAGCCGAAGAGGCCTGTCCTCGGCCTTCCGGGCCCGCGCTCTGGCGCTGCGGCCCTGGGACACTCCGAAGAGGCCCGTCCTCAGCCTCCCGGGGCCCACGCTCCAGCGCTGCAGCCCAGGGACGCCCCAAAGAGGCCCGTCCTCGGCCTCCCGGGGCCCACGCTCCGGCACTGCAGCCTGGGGATGGCCGGAAGAGGCCCGTCCTCGGCCTCCTGGAGCCCGCTCTCCAGCACTGCAACCCCCAGTTGGCCCAAAGAGGCCCATCTCTGGCCTCCCAGGGCCCGTGCTCCTGCGCTGTGGCCTCGGGCCAGCCCAAAGAGGCTCGTCCCTGGCCTCCCAGGGCCCGCGCTGGAGCTCTGCAACCCCGGGGGAAGGCACTGATGATGGTAAGTGAGGGATCTGGGGGTCGGGGTTTGATGGGAGGTGGGAAAGCCTTCCTTCCTCTCCTCTTCTCTTTGCCCTCTTTCTGTCCCTCCTTTCCTTCTCTCCTTTTCTTTCCTTCCCTTTTCCTCCTTCTTTCCCTCTCTCTCTTTCTTTCCCTCCTCTTTCTTTCCCGTCTTTCCTTCTCTCCTTTTTCTCTTTCCCTCCTTTTGTTCTTTCCTTTTCCTCTTTCCTTCCTTCTTCCCTTCTCTTTCTTTCCCTCCTTTCATTCTCTCCTTTTCCCCTTTTCCTTCTTCTTTCCTTCTCTCTTTTTATCCTGTCTTTCCTTCCTTCTTTTCTTCTCTTTCTTTCCCTCTTTCCTTCCTTCTTTCCTCCTCTCTACTCTCTTTCCTTCCCTCTTCCCTCCTGTGGCCCAACTCTTCACTTCCCTTCCCCCCCCCAAGGCTGGCTGGGGAAGTGAAGGGGAGGCTTTTGAAGATGCCTCCTCCCCTTTGCGTCCCCTTCTGACATCACTTCTGGTGATGTCAGGGGATGTGGCATATGCTAATGAGCTATTATGCTAATAACCTAGTAGCTCATTAGCATATCATATGCTAATGAGCTCCTGCAGCTCTTTTTCTAGGAAAAGACCCCTGGTATTCCCACTACTTGTTTTATGATCATCAACTATTTGACCGCTGTGCAAAACACTAAATATAGATGTTTAATTTTATTAGCAAGATGTAATTCTCTTCCAACTGCAGAATATATTGGAAGACTTAAAGACATTCCCTGGATGGAACGAAAATGTTCGTGGGTTTCTGGAGCAACAGAAACTGTCTCACATGTGTTGTTACATTGTCCCTTGTTTGTGAAAGCCAGGGGTGATATAGTGGGAGCTTTTATTAAATCTGACATTCAGTGATCTAGTAACTATATTATCTATGAAACTGTTGTTTTCTAATTATATGGACCGGTTGCAAACTGTTCCTAAATTTCTTGCAAAAGTTTTTAAATAGTTGTAATATTTAATGATTTATCGATTTGGGTTTTTTTATATACTAAATAAATATATACTAAATTCCACCCCAGGAGGCTCCCTCACACTACCACTCTCATAGAGTTGCCAACTCTAGGTTGAGAAATTCCTGGAGATTTTGTGGGTGAAGCCTGGGGATGACAGAGTTGGGAGAAGGGAGGGAGCTCAGAGGGCACCGTGCCTACAGAGCAGAGCAGCCATTTCTTCCAGGGGGACTGATCTCTGTGACCCAGAAGTCAGTTGGAATTCCAGGAGCCCCCCAGGCCTAAGCCCTTGGAGCAGACCAGGACAGAAAAAGCAGCAAGTACAATTAGTTTGGAACACTAAGCAAGTTATGTGGTATTCGGGCTTCCTTGATGTGTCCTAATAACTGTGGGTTACGTTCCCGTTGTTTATCCTGTGGCCATTTGGTCATTAGCTGTGGACTGCTACATTTCTAGGGGTGCTCAAGAAGGGACTGGAAAAGAACTAAGAGACAGAGGCTGTGATCACACATGCCAGAAGATCTGACATAGGTGCGAATGCCCAACAAATTTGGGCAAATTAATAGAGAGGGCGGTGGCGATACAATTACAAGGCTTTCTGGAGGATGCTTCAGTCCTGGATCCCTGCCAGTAAGGCTTCCGCCCGGGCCATGACACAGAGATGGAGCTAGTCGCCCTGACTGATGATATCCAAAGACATCTGGATTGAGGTGGTGTGGCGGCATTGCTGTTGTTAGATCTGTCGGCCAAGTTCGATATGGTCGACCATCAGCTGCTGACCCACCGCCTCGCCAACGTGGGGATTCAGGGGCTTGCCCTCCAGTGGTTTGCCTCTTTCCTTCAAGGTCAGGGACTGAGGGTGGCGATTGGAGATCGGTGCTCCCGGAGGCATCCCCTTGAGTGTGGGGTGCCTCAGGGGGCAGTGCTGTCCCCAATGCTATTTAATATCTATATGCACCCCCTCGCCCAGATTGCCCAGAGTTATGGGCTTGGGTGTCATCAATATGCAGATGACACCCAGCTCTATCTGATCCTGGGTGGCCAGTCAGACTCTAGTCCTGACGACCTGCATAAGGCGTTGCAGGCAGTGGCTGGTTGGCTCAGGCTGAGTCGGCTGAAACTAAACCCAGCAAAGACAGAGGTCCTGGGCCTGAGTCGGATCAGTCTGGGGCTGGGGCTCCCTCTCCCAACCTTCGGCGGGGTGCCTCTGGTGCTGGTGTTGGGGGTTAGGAGCTTGGGGATGTTCCTGGACTCCTCTTTAACAATGGAGGCCCAGGTGGCAGCCACTGTCAAATCAGCATTTTACCATCTTTGGCTGGCACGTCAGTTGGTTCCCTACCTTGACTGTGATGACCTGGCCACAATGATCCATGCGACGGTCACCTCGAGGCTAGATTACTGCAATGCTTTCTACATGGGGCTGCCTTTGTCGCAGACCCGGAAGCTGCAGCTGGTGATGAATGCAGCAGCCAGGCTGTTGTTGGGTCTCACGAGGTGGGACCACATCTGGCCTGCGCTGAAGACACTGCACTGGCTGCCAATAGCATACCGGATCCGCTTCAAAGTGCTGGTTCTTACCTTTAAAGCCCTATATGGCCAGGGTCCGGCTTACCTGAGGGACCGTCTTTCCCCATATGTTCCCCCAAGGGCTCTTCGGTCGGGGGGGCAACATCTGCTGGCTATTCCAGCCCCCAAGGTTGCTAAATATGCTGCTACCAGGGCCAGGGCTTTTTTGGTGGTGGCCCCTACCTGGTGGAATGAGCTCCCAGAGGAGATCAGGGCCCTGCGGGACCTTATGCAGTTCCGCAGGGCCTGTAAGACAGAGCTCTTCCGCCAGGCTTTTGAGTAGGGGCTGCCACCATTATCACCACTATCACTCATCACCATCTGACATCATGGTGTGTACTGCCCTGGTGTGCGACCATGGCTCTAGTGGGACACCAGCAGAGCGGCAACAACCGTGCCCACTGGAGTACTGGGGTTATGGGCTTATGTTAGGGACTCATTCACTCTGCAGACTGTTGTAATTTTTTAGTAATGGATTATATATTGTTCATATATGGCATCTGCCTCTATGTCTTATTGTTTTATATGGCATTTGCCTCTGTGTTCGCCACCCTGAGCTCATGCTGGCAGGGCAGGATATAAATCCAATAAATAAATAAATAAAACAGATCAAAAGGGCAGAATCAGACAGCAACACCTGGAAGCATCCTGCAGCCGTCAGCTCCACCGCAGAAGCGGAGTAAAAAGACACCAGAGAAAATTGGTAGTAAACAGATTGTGATGGGCCACAGATGGACTTTCCCCTGTCTGATCATGCAAGGATGCTTCCGAGCCATTGGGATGGTCTGTTTAGGCCATCCTGACTCAGTGCCATCCCCCCCCACCACGGTATGTACATCATTGCATACCCATTGGGGACCCTCGGTGCAGAGGTGCAATTCCTCATTTATTAGCATGGGAAACAAATGGCAAAAGCCCTCGACTCACCCGCAGTTGCACCTGATCACATAGTGTCAGGCTGAGCCCACAGCAACAAAGGGCTGTGTGATCTCACAACTGTGGGTCTAATTCATCTGGCAGGAATAGCCTCACTTCCCCTCCACTTCAACTGGCGCTTATGGCCGCAACCAGAGAGGGAGAAAGTGATTCTGTCTCCCCTCACCCTTCTCGGAAACCAGTAGAAGAACAAAGCCTTGAAATGGCTCTCAGAAAGGGAAGGGGGGGGGCAATGTGCCCTCTAAGTTCCACAGGGTTGTGAGCAAAAATTCTACCCCATGAGCAAAAAAAAAGCTAGTAGCATTAAAGTTGTGAATGAGTCTATTTTTGACTATCGTGTAAATTAGTTTTTTAGAAGAATACTTCCATAATCTTATAAAAATCTCAGAAGGAATTATTTTAAACTATATTTAAACTATATTTTAAAAATAATTTAAACATTATAAGATAAAACAGAATCAAGTCAAATTTCATTACAGAAAATATTGTCCTCTATGGGGGTAGACCAGACCTCCGGAGAACAGGTCTATCCTTCCCTTTCCACTATATTGGTAGACCTGGCCTCCAGAGAACAGGTCTACCCACCCCAGTCTAAAGTATTGGTAGACCTGGCCTCACACCATTGCCCTGCACTGAGCCTTAGAAAAGATACCAGCACTTGCGGGGGAGGAAATCTTGCAGTCTACTTTGGGTCAGGTTTTTTTTTAGTGAAATATGACAAATTTACAGGTAAAGTATAACAGAAGTGGAACAATCACTGACAGAACCCTACCTAACCTACAAACAGGAAGCTGCTTAAATGTTATCAACTGCCCAAACTACTTCTTTATTCAAATAGGCTAGACTACTGCAACAGTCTCTACATGGGGCTGCCTTTGTCACAAATCTGGAAGCTGCAGCTAGTGCAGAATGTGGCGGCCAGGCTGGTGATGGGTCTCACTAGGCGGGACCATATCCAGCCTATGCTGAAGGCGCTGCACTGGCTGCCGATAGTATACTGGATCTGCTTCAAAGTGCTGGTTCTTACCTTTAAAGCCCTATATGGCCAGGGTCCAGCTTACCTAAGGGACCACCTTTCCCCATATGTTCCCCTAAGAGCACTACGATCTGGGGCACAACACATTCTGGTTGTCCCAGGCCCCAAGGACATCAAACTGGCTGTGACCAGGGCCAGGGCCTTTTCCGCGGCAGCTCCTACCTGGTGGAATGAGCTCCCGGGGGAGATCCAGGCCCTGCTAGGCCTTATGCAGTTCCACAGGGCCTGCAAAACGGAGCTCTTCCACCAGGCTTTCAAGTAGGAGCCGCTGCCCCCTGCTGTACCACCACTGTGATGTCAACTCAGTTGGTTCAGTGAGAGGGCCCTGGTACAAAAGAAGAACAGAAGAGTCGGCAATATGAGGGGAATATTGCTGGAACAACATATGGAACTGTGCTGGTGGTGGAGATTGGAAGATCTTTTGACCCCATCTTTGTATTAACAACAATTTAATTCGAGCACTGAAATTTTAATGTTATTTTAATGTGGATGGAGTATTTTATCTTGGTTTAATTGTTTTAATATGGCATATGCCTCTTGTTAGCTGCCCTGAGCCCATGGGGAGGGCGGGATATAAATATGAAAATAAATAAATAAATAAAATATTTATATCTCATTTTTACTTTGACTCAAGGCATGTTACAAATCATACTGAAAATCATAACAAGGTTGTGTAAAAAAGTCTATTTTTCCTGCTCCATTCTAGCCTATGGGGATCATTGTAGTCAATGGGCCCCGTAGGCTATAATAGAGAATTATTTGTGGGTATCTGAGGGTCTGTTTTTTGAGGTAGAGACACCAAATTTGCAGCATAGCAGCTGGTGCCTCTCCTAACACCCCTCCAAGAAGGAAATGTCCCCATCCAATGAAGGGAAAAATGCTCCTGAGCTGGAAGCTAAATTGTCTGAGCAGCTAGTAAAATGTTATGCACCAAGACCCCCCTAGTGCAGCTTAGAGGGAACACTGGAGGGGGGTATTTCCCAGGTTGAATTCTGCAGGTATTAATAATGTTATTAAATAGGATAAATTAATGTTACAGTTACATAAAAAACCTGAAAGTGACTTTGAAAAAAAATGGGAGAGACTTTATAAATGGTTGCAAAAATACCTGAGTAATTTAAGGGATAGATCTTAACAATAATCAACAAATGATAAAAATGAAAATGATTCAAAATAAGCATATGATTTATAGTAAATGTAGAGTATAGATGACAGCATTTAACTCTCTTTCTGTCTTACTCTAATTCTTGTTTCTTTTTTTTCTGTCTGTTTACTGTTTAAAAATAATAACATTTCTTTATAAAAAACTAGGGAGCAAAGTCCATTGTGGAGGAAGACAACGGGCCCTAGAAAGGAAGGGAGGGAGGGAGGGAGGGAGGGAGGGAGGGAGGGAGGGAGGGAGGGAGGGAGGAAGGAAGGAAGGAAGGAAGGAAGGAAGGAAGGAAGGAAGGAAGGAAGGAAGGAAGGAAGGAAGAGGGGTGAGAGTGAAAGAAAGAAGGAGAGAGGAAGAAAGGAAAGGGGGGAGGAAGGGAAGAGGGGCAAAATGGGCTTCTCTGGGCCTACTGGACCCATAGAAGGCCCAGAGGATGGTGTGTGAGGGGGCCATAGAAGGCCCAGGAAATGGTGTGGGGGGTGGAAGGGGCTTCTCTGGCCAACTGGCCCATAGAAGGCCCAGGGGATGGTGTGGGGGGCGGAAGGGGCTTCTCTGGCTGACTGGGCCTATAAAAGGCCCAGGGGATGGTGGGGGGGGCGGAAGGGGCTTCTCTGGCTGACTGGGCCATAGAAGGCCCAGGAGATGGTGTGGGGGGGCGGAAGGGGCTTCTCTGGCCGACTGGGCCCATATAAGACCCAGGGGATGATGTGGGGGGGCAGAAGGGGCTTCTCTGGCCGACTGGGCCCATAGAAGGCCCAGGGGGTGGGGGGGCAGAAGGGAGGTGGAAGGGGCTTCTCTGGCTGACTGGGCCTATAGAAGGCCCAGGGGATGGTGGGGGGCGGAAGGGGCTTCTCTGGCTGACTGGGCCATAGAAGGCCCAGGAGATGGTGTGGGGGGGCGGAAGGGGCTTCTCTGGCTGACTGGGCCCATAGAAGACCCAGGGGATGATGTGTGGGGGGCAGAAGGGGCTTCTCTGGCCGACTGGGCCCATAGAAGGCCCGGGGGGCGGAAGGGAGGTGGAAGGGGCTTCTCTGGCCAACTGGGCCCATAGAAGGCCCAGGGGATGGTGTGTGGGGGGCGGAAGGGGCTTCTCTGGCCGACTGGGCCCATAGAAGGCCCAGGGGATGGTGTGTGGGGGGCGGAAGGGGCTTCTCTCACCTGCCTCGGCCTTGAAGGCCTGTCCCTGAGCTCTCTCTGCAGACGATCCTCTCCTGTCAGAGGACCAGAGCAGACTGAGCCAAAGATACTGGCCGGGGCTGATGTGGGCGGGACTCTGCCAAGCAGCCAGTCAGCCCCGGGCAGCATCTTCTGACTGCCAGTTCTTGTGCCGAATCAATTGTGGCAAGCATAGAATGTAGTGGAACCAAAATTCAAATATATATAAGGACAGATAATGTTATTAAATAGAAAATGTAGAGTGGAAGGTGGGGGAGAACAACGTTTCCTAGATCAATTAATTCATGCACGTCTCACCCTTCTGATTCACCCAAAAACTCCCCAGGCTGTACTCCCTGATCAGCCAAAAGCCGCCACTGGCCACTGGCTTTGAAGCTTGCACTTCCCAGCATTCGGAGGCTGAAGGAAGCAGGAGAGGACACCATCTCAGTGACCTGTGCTCAGGAACAAGAACAACGTGAATGGCTGGGGTCAAAACTAAGGGGCCCCTGCCAGCTTGAGGGCCTGTGAAGCGGGAGTCATGCAGCATTCAAGAAATGTATTTGCATTTATTTTACTTTCAGTGCAGTTCTGCACTGCAGCCACTTAGGGCTAAGGGAAACACTTGCCTGTCATGAGATATTGTTAAGCCCTCAACCCAGCCAGCATCAGACACGCTGATGGCTGCTGCCAAGGTAATTTCCAGGCTGCAGCCTGGAGTGAAGTCCTTGCCTCCAGCAGTAAAGGCCTTTTGGAGCTGTTTCCTGCAGCACCAGAGAATCTAGTCACCAATTCTGCTCCTGAATTCTCTTCCCACTTGTCTGGCACCTGTTTTGCCTGCCATAGAGAGCCAGTTTGGTGTAGTGGTTAAGTGCGCGGACTCTAATCTGGGAGAACCGGGTTTGATTCCCCACTCCTCCACTTGCACCTGGCTGGATGACCTTGGGCAAGCCATAGTTCTGACAAGAGCTGTTCTTGAAAAAGAGCAGTTTTTGTCAGAGCTCTCTCAGCCCCATCTGCCTCATGGGGTGTCTGCTGTGTGGAGGGGAAGGGGAAGGAGTTTATAAGCCACTCTGAGACACCTTTGGGTAATGAAGGGCGGGGTATAAATCCAATCTCCTTCTCCTCCTCCTCCTCAACAAACTGAGAACCCTACCTTTTATTGCAAATAGCCCCCTGGGGAGAAGAGTTCTGGAGAGAACTTGGGCCAAGATATTTTGATTCCCTTCATTTTGGGCACTGGAACTCCCACTCTCATCTTGATGCTGGTGGCCAATTTTGAGACTCTTGGTTTTATAATAAGACCTCAATCCTCCAGGATTTCTTGCTAGAGCAGGGAGCAGCCCTGGCGTGTGTGACCGAGACTTGGGTGCAAGATGGGGAGAGAGTAGCTCTCTCTCAGCTGGCTCCGCCCAAGTTCTCAGTCCTTCACCAAACACAGACTGAGGGGTGGGGGGGGGTGGAGTGGCTCTATTCATCCGGGAGGCTTACTCCTTCAGGGTACTCCTGCTGCTGAAGCTCACGGGCATCGAGTGCTCGGGCCTAGTGTGGGAAGCCAGTGAGAGTTTGGCTATTAGGATAGTGTACCGGCCGCCTAATGCACCGGCCAATAGCCTGACATCCCTGGTTGAGGCTGTGTCAGGCTGGGCATTGGAGTAACCTAGGCTGATAGTCTTGGGTGACTTCAGTGTCCGTGCCGATGATGCAGCCTCTACACAGACGATGGACCTGGTGTCATCCATGGCAGTGCTAGGACTCACCCAATATATAATGGCCCCCACTCATCGGGCCGGGCACACACTTGACTTGATCTTCACAGCGGGGGCCACAGTGGACTGGATCACTGCTTCGGCAGTGCCATGGTTGGACCACCATGTCCTGAAGGCCTGTGTGAATGTTTCACCCCGACCCTGTTTGGGTTGTGAGCGTATTTTGGTTTGCCCGCAGAGCCAAATGGACCCTCAGCAGCTTCAGATGGCTCTGTGGGAACCTGTGCCCTCTGGCAGCTCATTAGATGAACTAGTCAAGGACTGGCATGGCCAGCTCTCGGCAGCCATCTATGAGATCGCTCTCTGACACCCTCTGCACCCTCGCTCTAAGCAGGCTCCTTGCTTTATCCAGGAACTGCGGCTGATGAAACAAGGGCTCAGATGACTAGAGAGACGGTGGCAGTGCGCTCATGACAAAGCAACAAGAAGTTTATGAGATCCTATGAGATGGCAGTCAAAGCCATGAAGAGAGAGTTCTATGTGGCCATGGCTGCGTCTGCTAGCTCACTCTTGGCACAATTGTTTAGAACTATTTGGTCAGACCAAATGCTAGGGAATTGGATACTGGCTGTGAGGCTTTTGCGAGCTATTCTGCAGATAAAGTCCTGCTGCTCCACCGCGATCTCGCTGCCACAGTTGAGACAGTGCGTGAACTCGAGGCCCCATGCACATCTTCTGGTTCTGTTCTGGATTATTTCAGTCCACTCAGCCTTGAGGAAGTCGACAGATTGCTCTCAACGATATGCCCAACCGTGTGCAGTCTTGATCTGTGCCCTTCATGGCTCATAAAAGCTGGCCGTGAGGGGTTCTGAGGTGCCCTCAGGGATATCATCAACAAGTCCCTTGCTGAGGGACTGTTCTTGGGGGCACTCGAGGAAGTGATGGTCCACCCTCTCTTGAAAAGAACCATCCTTGGACCCGGCCGAATTGGCCAACTATCAGCCAGTCTCCAATTTGCCCTATCTGGGCAAATTATTCAAGAGAGCGCTGGTGATTCAGTTGCAGAGCTTTATGGATGACACTTTCATGCTAGACCTGTTCCAGTCCGGCTTTTGGCCAGGCCATGGGACGGAGACGGCACCGGTCACCCCCACAGACAACCTCCAGTGCCATTGTTGTTGTTGGACCTGCTGGCAGCGTTCGACACGGTCAACCATCAGCTGCTGACCCACGGCCTCACCAGCACTGGACTCCGGGGGCCTGCCTTGCAGTGGCCTTCCTCCTTCCTCCAACTTCAGGGACAGAGGTTGGCATTAGGGGAGCAGACGTCCCAGGGGTATCCACTGGTCTGCAGGGTCCCTCAAGGGGTGGTGCTATCCCTGATGTTATTTAACATCTACATGCACCCCCTTGCCCAGATTGCCCAGAGGCATAGGTTAGGGTGTCACCAATACGCAGACAACACGCAGCTATATCTGTTGTTGGGCGGTCAGTCTGACTCTACCCCAGATGACCTGGACTGGGCACTTCAGGACATGGCAGGCTGGCTGAGACTGAGCTGATTGAAACTGAATCCAATGAAGACGGAGGTCCTGTGCCTGAGTTGGAGTGGGTCAGGGGTAGAGATCTCACTCCCGACCTTTGATGGGGCACCACTGGTGCCAGCATTGAGGGTCAGGAGTTTGGGAGTGCTCCTGGATGCTGCCTTAACAATGGAGGCCCAGGTAGCAGCCACTGCCAAGGCAGCCTTTTACCATCTATGGCTGATTAGGCAGTTGGTTCCCTTCCTCGAATGCAATGACCTGGCAACAGTGATTCATGCTATGCTCACCTTGATATTAGATTACTGCAATGCTCTCTACATGATGGGGTTGCCCTTGTCCCAAATCCGGAAGCTGCAGCTAGTGCAAAATGCAGCAGCCAGGCTGTTGATGGGTCTCTTTATATGAGGTCACATCCAGCCTGTGCTGAAGTCACTGCACTGGCTGCCGATAGCATACCAGATTCGTTTCAAGGTGCTGTTTTTGACCTTTAAAGCCATATATTGTTGGGGGCCTGTCTACCTGAGGGACCACCTTTCCCCATATGTCTCCCAGAGAGCACTGAGGTCAGGGTTGCAAAATTACCTCCCTGGTCCAAGAGATGCCAGACTGGCCATAACTAGAGCCAGGGCCTTTTCAGTGGCGGCTCCACACTGGTGGAATGAGCTCCCGGAAGACATCAGGGCCCTGCGGGACCTTTTACAGTTCTGCAGGGCCTGTAAGACGGAGCTCTTCCACCAGGCCTTTGATTAGGAGCCGCCAGTGACAAATGAGCCACCAGAAACTGAACATGCTAGGGCCCTTATGTTATAACGTTGGATATTGCCTTCCTTCCTTCACCTATTTTATAATAGCCACCATCTGTATTTAGTAGCACTTTATGTATTTGTTGTCAGTGAATTTTATTTTTGTTTTATCGAATATTTACTGTTTTATTGTATTTTAACTGCGGTACGCCACCTTGAGCCAGTTTGCCTTGGCAAGGCGGGATACAATAAAACAATAAGTTCTGATGAGTTATGCTTTCCATGCTTTTTATTATTACAGACCCATGAAAACAGTTAGCCAAGTGATTTGTTATGTTATGATATTTGGTTTGGAGCAGGGTCTTGGGGGGCCTGTGAGGCAAAGCGCCCTCATTTCCCTCAAGGGTTAATGAGACTATGAGCAGGCCAGCTCCGGCTGGCAGGTGCCCATGGTTTGGGCCTTCCTGCAGACACCATCCTTACCTCTTTCAAGGCTGGATTCAAGAGTGTGGAAACCACTACAGCAGCAAACCACTACACCAAACTGGCCAAAAGGACTTTTCAACCACATAATTCCCCTGCGATCCTGAGTAGCACAAATCTTCTGAAGCCAAGAGACAGCATACACGTTTGCTAATGCCCAACAGGCAGCCTGTATCAGACCAACCAATCCAGACCAGCCCGTTGAGCAGGGTTGCTTCCACATTCTGCCAGAATTAAGCTCTGGTCTGAAGGTGGCTGTCCATGCAACATGATGTCGCTGGCTCTCAGTGCTTTGTGAGGCTCTGCGCGGCCTGCAGTCAGCTTTCCCCTCTCCCGGGGCAGCAGCCTGATGACTTGGGAGCAGCGGCTGGGCAGTGATGAGCCTGGCTGCTGCCTGGCTGAGCACCAGTGCCACAGAGGTGTGGCTTTCCCAGTGGAGACCTTTTGAGTAGGCAAGTCCCATGCAAGATACTTTCCCACCTGCTCCTGTGCGCCTACAGGAATAGGGGAACACTGTCTGTATTTTAGGTGTGCTTTTAGATGCCGGGGGCCAGCGGTGTGAATGTGTCCCAGAATCCTTTGCAGTGCATCAGTAGTTCCTTGGCAGACAAGCTGATATCCAGATGATTCTCTGATTGTGGAAAGTCTGAAAACTTGTGATGTGGGAATGGGGCTGTGCGACAACTCAAGACCAGAAGCAAACATGCCCTTCATTCCAGTTCACTTCTCAGTGCTGTGAGTAAAGATCCTCTTGTCTTTTCAGGATTTCTCACCACTGTGAGCCACAGGCAGCCAAGGTTTCCGGCACTGGCAGCTGGAAATTTGCAGGGCTAGAGAGGAAGCCCATCCCTGGCGCCCTTAATTAGCCCGGCGAGGTGGCGGACAAGAAGCTCATTGGTCCCTCTTCGCCCACTTCCAGATGCCTCCAGATTCCCAGGTGCTGCCACAACAAAGTTCTTGCACTTTCCACATTTTTTAAAAAAGGTTATAATTGGGTAACTGAGAATAATGACTAAAATGGTGCAATAAATCATGTGTACACCTGGCTTAGCAGCACGCCTCAGATGGGAGAGGGGCAGCAAGAAAAGTGCTTCTTTCCTCATTAATGAAGAGCACATCAGAGGAACGCGGGTCCCAGACTCAGCAAAACCTGCCTCTCCCACACTGGCCATGGCTGGCTGCAGTCTCCAGCATGTGAAGGGAGCACAATGGGAGTCCCAGTCCAACAGATGAAAGGGCAGAACAGCAATTAGTGCGTGTCAGATTCAACGGGGTCATTTGTCATTTTAAAAGCTTGGCTCAGTTTTTAATATTGGAAATAAAAAGAGCTGTATTAGAAAATTAATCTGGTGGTTCCTTCCATTGACTTAATTAGAACACACATTTCTGGGTGTCCCACTCCCCAAGTGCCCAATCCCAGGGGCTGCGCCTCTCACCCAAAGGCGGCCAGAGCCTCCCAAATCCCAGGCAGATGTGAAGAAGCAGCCCGATCCAAAAGGCCGCTTGGATGCTCACCTGCAAAACAGGCACAGGGGAGAAGAAGCTGGGGACTGAGAGGGCTTCGTCCTCCTCCTTTGCTGGGACCCTGAAGTGGGAGCTGGGGAAGGATGTGCATCTTCTAAAGGGGGAAGAAAGGGGGAGGGGCTGCTTTTTCTTCCAACTGGACCTATTTTTTAAAAAATACCACCACCAACAAACAAACAAACAAACAAACAAACAAACAAACACCAACAACACAAACATCGACCCTGTTGTGCCCTGGGATCAGAAGGCAGAGCTGGCAAAATACAGCCAAGCTTCGCTCTCTGAGAACAATAGGGACTAGGTTCCTGAGCTCGCCAGTAGAGAACCAATGGCAGCATTGGCGGGCGATTCAAACCCGCCAATAGGAACATGGGGCCGTCCCCCCTAACTGTATATAGTTGGCCTCCGGCCGTTACTGTTTTGTTCTTGTCCTGTGTGAAGTACGAATAAACGCGTCTTCTCTTATGTCGTCGTCCGAGTCATGAGGCCCGAAACCCAGTACTTTACAGTGGCGACGAGGATGGGATTTCAACGCCTTCCGTGACTCCATGAGCAACGAAAAGGACACCGCCGAGCACCGCATCGCTGACCCCGAGAGCAGCACCGCACCGCTCGCCGAGCATCGCATCGCTGACCCCGAGAGCAGCACCGCACCACTCGCCCCGGCGCACGCCTTCCCAGACAGAACCATGGCCGCCTCTCATGTAACACTGGAGCGCTTCGATCCGTCGCAGCCAGAAACCTGGGATGCATGGGTCGACCAGCTCATCAGCTATTTGGAGCTCAACGAAATCCGCCACACAGACCAGAAACGATCGATCCTGCTGAACGTGTGCGGCACCCAAACCGTCCGCCTCGCCAAGAGCCTCTTGGTGCCCCGCACGGCCTTGGAGAGCTCGTTTGGAGAGATCCTGGATGTCCTCAACGCTTACTTCAGCCCCCGGCCGACCTTCTTGGCCAAGAGGATGGATTTCCAGAGGCGAGTCCAGGCCCCAGGTGAATCCATTGCCACCTTCCTGGCCGCGCTAAGGGCGCTCGTGATGGACTGCGTGTTCCCGAAGGTGGAGGACAACCTGCTGACGCAGTTCGTGTGGGGCCTGGCAGACTCCAAGCTGCGGCGCAAGTTGGTTGGACACCGGAGGCTCTCCTTGGACGAGGCCCTCGACGCCGCAACAGCCCACGAGGCCGCGGAAGGGGAACGCCTGGCTGCGGCCGCCCATGTGGTCGGAAGGAGTCCAAGCCCCGGGAATGTAGATACGGAAGAGGTCTTTGGCCTCAGACCCCAACAACGCCGGCCGGCGCTGTTCCAGCAGGCCAACAGAGAGCCAGCCAAGCCTTCCGGCAACCGGACCGTCTGTGCCAGCTGCGGGGAAGGCCATGGAAGGAAATCCTGCAAGTTCCAGGATGCTGTTTGTCACGGGTGCGGGAAGCAGGGACACCTCGCACGGGTCTGCCGGTCCAAGGGCAGGAATTCAAGATCGTCGGTCCCACCGCACCGCGCATCGTCCACCGCCTACGAGACGACGGAAGAGGTCGCCGAGTTGTACCATCTCACCGACCAGCCGCTGCAGGTACTTCGCCTCCCCAACCCCAACCTCTCCTCTGCCCCGAAGATCCAAGTAACCGTACGGATCGAGGGGTCCCCCTGTTGCATGGAAGTGGACTCGGGATCGGCGGCGTCCATCATTTCCCTGGACACTTTAAAAAGACTTTGCCCATTAGGGGGACCCCTCTACGTCCATCGCCACTAAGCTTGGTGGACTTTCAAAGGAACCCTGTCCCCATCCGGGGAGTCGGCACTTTCCGAGTGCAGTACCGAGACTTTGAAGGGAACTTGGACTTGGTGGTGGTAGAGGGAAATCTCGTGAGTCTCCTGGGGCGGGCGTGGTTCGAGGCCCTAGGCATAACGATTGGGGGAGTGAATAAGTGCAGGGTGCGGGACTGGGGGGCGGTGTGCAAGGAATTCCCGGAGGTCTTTGATGGGAAACTGGGGTGTTATAAAGGGCCCCCGGTGTCGCTCCATTTAGACCCCACAGTGACGCCCGTCCGACAGCGCTTCCGCACCGTGCCCCTGGCCCTCTGCCCGAAAATAGAGGCCGAACTGGACCGGTTAGTGGCCCAGGGAGTCCTAGAGCCCGTCCCGAACGCTCGATGGGAGACCCCGATTGTGACACCCGTCAAGCCAAACGGGGAAATCCGCATCTGCGCGGATTATAAGTGCACCATTAACCAGGCACTTCAGGCGCACGCATACCCCGTACCCGTGGTCAGCCATGTCTTAGCCACACTGGCGGGGGCGCGCATATTTGGAAAGCTGGATCTCACGCAGGCGTACCAGCAACTCCCGGTAGATGAGGCCACGGCCGAGGCGCAAACCATAGTGACCCACCGGGGGGCCTTCCGGGTGAAGCGGCTGCAGTTCGGGGTCAGTGTGGCCCCAGGGATCTTCCAAAATCTAATGGACGATTTGTTAAAAGGGATCCCTGGAGTGACGCCGTTCTTCGACGACGTCCTCATCGCCGCGACCACCCCTGAAAGCTTCGCCGCCCGCCTCCGAACTGTACTGGAACGCTTCCAAGCCGCGGGGCTGAAAGTGAAGCGGGAAAAGTGCCTCCTCGGGGTGCCGGAGGTGGAGTTCTTGGGGTACCGGGTAGACGCAACAGGCTTGCATCCGGCGAGGGACAAGGTAAAGGCCATCGTGGAGGCCCCCGCCCCGAAGTCCAAGGCCGAGCTCTAGGCGTTCTTAGGCCTCCTGAACTTTTACCACGCCTTTCTCCCTCACAAAGCCGCCGTGGCCGAACCCCTGCACAGGCTACTGGATAAGGAGACACCTTGGGCATGGGGAGCGAGGGAGGAGGCGGCGTTTCGGGGGGTTAAAGTCTTGATTTCTAACGCGGTACTCGCCCACTTTGATGAAAAGCTCCCGGTAATCCTTGCATGCGACGCATCACCGTATGGGGTCGGGGCGGTCTTGGCCCACAAGCTACCGGATGGGAGGGAAGTCCCGGTGGCTTACTACTCCCGCACGCTGTCCCCCGCGGAGCGGAACTATGCTCAAATCGACCGGGAGGGCTTGGCACTGGTGGCGGGGGTTAAAAAGTTTCACAACTTTGTGTACGGGTGGCACTTCACGCTCGTAACCGACCATAAGCCGCTCTTGGGTCTGTTTGCGGCGGACAAACAAACGCCGCAGGTACTGTCACCCCGGGTGTTGCGCTGGTCCTTGTTTTTAGCGGGTTACCAGTACCAGTTGGAGCATCGGCCGGGCAAGGCGCTGGGTCATGCCGACGCCTTGAGCCGCCTGCCGCTGCCGCATACAGGGGAAGATCCGGCCCCGGCTCCCGCAGTATTGTTAATGGAGGAGCTGCCAAACCCTGCAGACGTGGCCACCCGCACGTCCCGAGATCCCATTCTCTCCCGGGTCCTAAACTGGGTGGTGAGGGGATGGCCAGCGGAACAGACAGGGCCAGAGTTCACGGCATACAAAGCCAGGCGGGAAGAGTTATCCGCCTTAAAAGGGTGCTTGTTATGGGGGGACAGGGTGGTCATCCCGGGGCCCATGAGACAAGGGGTTCTAGAAACGCTACATGAGGCCCACCCCGGCATTGTACGAATGAAAGCTCTGGCAAGGAGCTATGTGTGGTGGCCCGGGATGGACGCAGAAATTGAAACCTGGGTCCGAGGGTGCACACGGTGTCAGGAAGTCCGCCCCAATCCCCCGAGAGCGCCAACCCAAAGCTGGGAGTCTACCCACAAGCCGTGGTCACGCCTACACATAGATTTTGCGGGGCCGTTTCAGGGGCTCCAGTTCATGGTGACGGTAGACTCCTACTCGAAATGGGTGGAAATAAGCCCAGTGTCTACCACCTCTGCCAAAGCGGCAATAAGGGCCCTGCGGAAAATATTCGCGATGCACGGGTTACCAGACACAATCGTGTCGGACAATGGGGCAGCGTTCACATCTGCTGAGTTTCAAGCGTTCCTCGAAAAGAACCTAATCAGGCACATACGATCAGCGCCCTTCCACCCGGCTACAAATGGACAGGCGGAGAGAACGGTACGCACCGCCAAAGAAGCCCTGAGCCGCATAACAGAGGGGGACTGGGAGTTCCGGCTGGCCCGCTTCCTCCTAACATACCGCACCACCCCAAATCCCATCTCCGGTCATTGCCCAGCAAAACTATTGATGGGCCGCCGCCCCACAACTTTGGTAGACAGGCTGCACCCGGACCGAGCCCCAGAGAGAAAGCTGGTCGAGACCCGGGAGGCGCCCCGAAGCTTCCTCCCGGGGGAACCTGTCTACTTCCGGAATTACGGGGCGGGGCCTCAGTGGGTGGCCGGGCGCATCCTAAAACCCACCGGGCCAGTGTCATACGAGGTCCTAACAGATGGGGACCGGGTCCTCTGTAAACACGTGGACCAGCTCCGGAGGCGGCTAGACCCCGACACAGGGATCCAGCTACCGGGAAACGCCGCGGCCGCCCCAGCATCCGATCGACGGCAGGCACCGACAGCGGAGCCCGCGCCGGAAGGTCCACGGAATCCGGAGGGGGTCCCGGAGACAGCTGAACCGCCGCCGCCGTTGCTGCCGCCGTTACAGCCGCCACCGTCACCGCCTCAGCTACGACCGGAGATCCAAGCTCCTTGTGCTGGAGGACCACCCAATGGGGGCCCCGCCAGTCCGGTACCGGCCCCCGACGATCGCTAAGGGAACGGAGGGCACCAGCATACTTAAAAGACTACGTCACCTGATAGGAGACGAACTATGGGGGAGGGGTGTTGTGTCCTGGGATCAGAAGGCAGAGCTGGCGAAATACAGCCAAGCTTCGCTCTCTGAGAACAATAGGGACTAGGTTCCTGAGCTCGCCAGTAGAGAACCAATGGCAGCATTGGCGGGCGATTCAAACCCGCCAATAGGAACATGGGGCCGTCCCCCCTAACTGTATATAGTTGGCCTCCGGCCGTTACTGTTTTGTTCTTGTCCTGTGTGAAGTACGAATAAACGCGTCTTCTCTTATGTCGTCATCCGAGTCATGAGGCCCGAAACCCAGTACTTTACAGACCCCCAGCTACCATTTCAGGGTCCCAGCAAAGGAGGATGACGCTCTCTCACTCGCCAGCTTCTGCTCCTCCATGCCTCTTTTGCAAGTCAGCATTTTAAGTGCCTAGCAAATGGGGCTCCTTCCTCTCATCCCATCCACCTAGAGGTTGGCCCTTTCATGGTCGTGATGATTCTACTCTCTCCCTCTGTTCAGTGACATCAGTGTGAGGCTGCCTGTCTAACCAATTGGTTTTGTTATGTACTGGGATTGAATCATCCCTGACAGAATCACCCTAGAGACTGGCTGAGCTTGGAACACAGGAACAATAGCCGACCAGGACTCTGGAGTAAACCAATCAAGTAGTAATGTTTTGTAAATAGCCTATCACAGGGAGTGGGGGTGTGGGGGGTGTTGTGTTTTGCATGCATATAAGCAGGGCTCCAGTCCTGCTAGAGTTGTCTTAGAGTTAAGCTGAAACCACTAATAAACTATGAGCTGATCACTACACGCATCTCGAACCCAGTGTATTCACTGGCGACAAAGGTGGGATCTAGGGATGTGCATTCAGTTCATCCGAACCAAATGCACCCCCGAAAATGGCCGATTTGGGCCCCTTTCGGGTTTCTGAGGGCCGATTCAGATTATTTATCGTGCTGGAAAAAAATGCAGAAAAGGGCAACTGCAGATGAAAGGAAGTACTTCTTCACCCAAACTGCGATTAACACATGGAATTCACTGCTACAGGAGGTGGTGGTGGTGATGGTGGTGGTGGCTGGCATGAACAGCTTCCAGATGAATTTGACAAACATATGGAGGCTGGAGCAGACAGGGAAAAAACAAACCAAGCCCCCCAAGCAAAAGCAACCAGTAGAACTTTTTAAAGTTGTAAACCTGTAAAAACCAAAAAACCTTTCATCTGTTCTAACTTCTAACCTGACTGCTCTGCAATTTCTTTGAGTGCCCACAAGTTCTTGTCTTGTGAGAAAGGGTGAAAAGTACTTCTTTCTCTACCTGCTCTATCCCATGCATAGTCTAGTAAACATCATGCCACCCCTCAGTCATTGTTTCTCAAAGCTAAGATCCCCAAGCACCTTAACCTGTCCTCATAGGGAAAGTGTCCTCCTCTTATCATTACAGTTGCCCTTTTCTGCATTTTTCCCAGTGCTATAAATATCCTTTTTGAGGTGTGTGTGGTGTGAGTGGTCCAATGAGGTTGCACCATCAATTTATACATGTATAAATGATGTTCCTTTTGGTCTTTGGGGATTTCTGTGTGGCACTGTGGCATGCTTGCACTGCCACAGTGCCACTTGTTCTGGAGTGTGCCACTTGTTCTCTTGGCAAACAAGCACTTCCCAAGACAGTTCACTTTCCCTGAGATTCCCTGGGAGAGTCTGACTGCTGGGTGCTGCCTGCTTGCCTGCCTTAAGTGCTGCTGGCTGGGTTTCCTCACTGGAAACAATGGAGGTAATGTTTGGGTGCCCATAGAATTGGGCCCACTGGTCCAATTGCTTTGGGACATTGGGGTGTATGTGGGGAGAGGCTCCCGAAGCTACCCTGAAAATTTGGAGCCTCTCCCTCAAACCCCTTCCCCCCAGAGCCACTAACAGCACCATGAGAAAAAGGTAACTTTTTTCCCACCATAGAGAAAAATGGAGAGGAAGGGAGCAACCTGTTTGGGGGCCCATAGAATTGGACCCCCTGGTCCAATGTTCTTGAAACTTGGTGGGTATCTTGAAACTTGGTGGGTATCTTGAAACTTGGTGGATATCTTGAGGAGAGGCTCCAGCAGCTACCCTGCAAGTTTGGAGCCTCTCCCTCAAACCCTCCAGCCCCCAGAATATACCCTATGTTTCCTCCATTGACTTGAATGGCCCGTAGGATATGTTGTTGTTGTTCAGTTGCACAGTCGAGTCTGACTCTTCGCGAACCCATAGACCAGATCACGCCAGGCCCTTCTGTCTTCCGCTGTCCTCTGCTTTTTATCATGTTGTTTAGGTTTGCCATTGCTTTCCTCCCAAGAAGCAGGCATCTTTTAATTTCATGGCTGCAGTCACCATCTGCAGTGATCTGGGATCCCAGGAACGTGAAGTCTGTCACTACTTCTACGACTTCCCCTTCTATTTGCCAAGGAGTGATGGGGACGGATGCCATGATCTTCGTTTTTTTGATGTTGAGCTTCAAGCCCACTTTTGCACTCTCCTCTTTCACACTGAACAAGAGGCTCTTTAGGTCCTCTTCACTTTCTGCCATCAGAGTGGTATCATCTGCATATCTGAGGTTATTGATCTTTTCCCTAGCAATCTTAACTCCAGCTTGTGATTCATCCAGGCCAGCATTTTGCATGATGTACTCGGCATATAAATTATATAAGCACGGTGACAATATACATCCTTGTCGTACTCCTTTTCCTATTGTAAACCAATCAGTTGTTCCATATCTGGTTCTAACTGTAGCTTCTTGACCCTTATACAGGTTTCTCAGGAGACATGTGAGGTGGTAGGATATAATGGGGCTGAAATTGACATTTGGCTGACTGAAAGACTCCCAAATCTGCTGTACTGCCAAAATTGACATGCGGGAGTCTTTCTGCCAGCCAAATGATTTTTTTCCGCACACCTCTAGTGGAATCCTGTTGAGCCAGCCCAGCACCCTCCAGCATTGCACTGTGCTCCGAGCTCCAGTGCCAAGTGCATCACATCGCTACCAGGACCATGGCTGCCACTCCAGAACACTTTGATGCATTTGACGCCACTGCAGAGAACTGAGAATCCTACCTTACACAGTTCAAGTTCTTCCTCGAGTCCTCCAGGATCAAGGCTGTGGCAAAGGAGCCTGTTCGAGATCACCCAGTCGCTCATCGGTCCCTCAGAGTTCAAGGACACCACCTACCAGACAATCCTGGACTGGCTTAAGGAACACTTTTCCGTTAAGCCATCGATCATTGCCACCCACCACACATTCCACACAAGGAACCAGGCAGCCAATGAATCCATCATGGATTTCATCATAGCACTATGATGGATTCCCCAGCACTGCAACTTTATAGACCACAAGGACATACTCCGGGACTGACTACTCTGCGGTCTTAGGGACGAAAGGATCCAGAGGAAACTCCTCGCAAAAGATGACCCCAACTTCAAGGAATCCATGGAGGTGGCCCTCGCTGCAGAAGCCATGGAGCAGTTCATCGCTAAGGTCCAAATTGCAAAAAGCAGAGACCTTTGCAGAGACCTACCACGGCTGCCCACCATGTGGACACCTCCGAGGTTGAAGCCAATGAGATTCTGCAACTTCAGCTCCCCACACGCTGCTATACACCACAATGCCCGTCCACAATGCCACACACCATTGACACCGCCTCCATTCCTGAGGACTGGAAGGTAGCTAATGTCACTCCCATCTTTAAAAATGGCTCCAGGGGAGATACGGGAAATTACAGGCCAGTCAGTCTGACATCGATACCGGGTAAGTTGGTGGAAACTGTTATTAAGGAAAGAATTAGTAGGCACATTGATGAACAAAAACTATTGAGGCAGACTCAGCATTGGTTCTGTAAGGGAAGATCTTGTCTCACTAACCTGTAAGTGTTTTTTGAGGGAGTGAACAAACATGTGGACAAGGGGGACCCAATAGATATTATTTACCTTGACTTCATCAAAGGCTCCTAAGTAAGCTCAATAGTCATGGGATAAAAGGACAAGTCCTCGTGTGGATCAAAAACTGGCTTATAAATAGAAAACAGAGAGTGAGTATAAATGGGAAACTTTCTCAGTGGAGGGTGGTAAGCAGCGGGGTACCACAGGGATCAGTACTCAGTCTGATGCTTTTTAACTTGTTTATTAATGATTTGGAATTGGGAGTAAGCAGTGAAGTGGCTAAATTTGCAGATGACACGAAGTTGTTCCGGGTGGTGAAAACCAGGGAGGAGTGTGAGGCACTCCAAAGGGATCTGTCGAGGATGGGTTAGTGGGCGTCAACGTGGCAAATGGGGTTCAATGTGGCCAAGTGCAAAGTGATGCACATTGGAGCCAAAAATCCTAAATATAAATACACGTTGATGGGGTCTGAACTGGCAGAGATGGACCAAGAGAGAGATCTTGTAGTAGATAACTCAATGAAAATGTCTAGACAGTGTGTAGCTGCAATAAAGAAGGCCAACACTATGCTGGGGATTATTAGGAAGGGAATTGAAAACAAATCAGCCAGTATCATACTGCCCTTGTATAAATCATTGATGCAACCTCATTTGGAATACTGTGTACAGTTCTGGTCACTGTCAGAAAAAAGTCTATTTGATGATTCTCACTGAGTCCATTGTTATGTGTTCCCTATTCCGCTTTGCGCTTGCGTAGGTATGCAGGCAGTAACGTGGGAGCTTCTTCCCTGCCGCTTTTCCTTATCACGGTGGCCTTGAATGTAGGCTTTGGGCTATTCTTGTGTTGATGAGAATTTTCCAGTCCTGTGAAGGTGAAGGGAGGGGGAGAGTCGTCTCCCGCTCATGAAGTAATTCTCCCGCCGGGAGTTTCCCGCGCGTGCGCTTACAGTTCATTCGCTAGTCGCATTTATGCATCATACTATAACTCTGCTTGCATTGCTCTTGCCCCCCATTCCTGACAATGACCTTCTACTGTGGGTTTTAGCACTGTAATCCAATAAAGCCTTTCTTTTGATCAAGAATGCTTGGACCTACTTGCTTTTGAACCTGACAGAAATTGTCAGGAATCATCATCACTTCACCACCTCCAGCACCTGCCTTCCACAACGATGAGCGGGGCTGGGGGGGGAACACTGGCGACAGTCCCAGTGACTACCACACCGGTCACCACGGTTCTGGTCACCACCATGGCAATTCCAGTGACCACCACTCCGGTTACAACCGTTCCAGCTACCGTTGCTCCAGTGACTACAACTCCCATAACCACAGTTTTGGTCCTGTACTCTACGGCTGGACCAGTCACCCCTCCTTTGACCAGTACAGTGGGAGCATCATACACTCTCCTGATCTACAGCCCCGCTGGGCCGACCCAGAGTCATGGAGGAGCAATACTGCGAACCTACTTTCTTGGTGCCCCAACTCCTTGGGACAAGGGGGTTACCTATCGGAGGTCACGTGATTGGACTAAGAACCTTTTGGACACTACCCAGACTACCTGGTCCTTACCGGGGAGCCAGAGCTGGGATAGTTTACTGGATCCACGGGGAAGTTTCGGGCTTCCCCAGGGACGGATGTCCCACGGATCTCCCAGATCGGGGTCCAGCCCGGATGCTGACGCCCGCATGGACTCTATCCAAGATGATACCCGACGTTTAATGCGGGACATTGGCAAGCTGATGCAGTCCCTACTGCAGATGATGGACCAAGCAATTCGAGCCCACCCGCTGACTCAACTGAGACCGGCTCCAGCCCCCGCACCACCAGCATTGCCCGTGCAGCCCCTCCCTGTCCAGCCAGTCCCGGGGCAGCCAGGACCAGCAGCACCCGTGCCAGGCCAGCTGGCTCCTGGCCAACCTCCTCCGGCTGGCCCACTGCCGGGAGGGCCCGGACCTGGGCAACCGGGACCCATCCAGCCTCCACCTGTTTTACCACCGCCTCCAATTCCTGCTCCAGTGCCCCTTCCGCTGCCCGCTCCGGTACCTGGCATGGGTCCCGTCCCTCCAATAATTTGCCCCAAAGACATGTTGGAGATTACTTTTGACGGGGACCCTGAGACTGTATCTTTCTTTATATTACAAGTCGGGAAATTCGTACAGCGATGGGGCTATGTGTTCCCGGACGAGGAGCAACAGGTGGAATTTATCGCTTCAAGGTTCCGGGGAATTGCTACCAGTTGGTACGTAGCCCTCCACGATCTGGAGGCAGTGGAGCTGGGGAATGTCGATGACTTCATGTGGGCTTTGAGGAATCGTTTCGAAGACCCGGGGGCGGCCCAAAAGGCAGAAGCTTTTCTCCGCACCTTCAAACAAGGCAAACTGACCATGCGGGAGTACTCACGGGAATTTCAATGACATGCAGTTAAGATTCGAGACTGGACTGACCCTGTGCTGGCTCAACAATACCGGATGGGATTAGCACTGGATGTCCGCCACAATGTTCTCAGCTCCAAAGAGCCACGCACCCTCCAAGGTTGGATGGAGGAAGCTGAAAAAGCTGAAAGCCGACTGTGCCTCATGAAGCTGGACTTATCTCTTGGAAACAACCGTCCGAGCACCTCGGCTGCCCCGATCAGAAGCAAGCCAACCTCCACCCAGGGTGGGGTGAGAGACCAAAGCATGCGACAGGGCCTGTGTCTACGATGTGGGGAGAAAGGGCACTTTGCAGCATCCTGCCCCAAGGGGGACCCTGGCCGAGCCCTGACCCAAGAGGAACCCTGACAATGGCCAACTCCCACCCCGAGGAAGGGTACAGCGAAGCCACACAACCTGAGGGCCCTTTTTGCCAACCCTGACCCAGTGGACGCCATGATGTTGGGAGAAGATGAGAGCGAGCCGCAGGGAAACAAATTGGTCCTGTTTGTGAATGGCGCTACACAACAGGACCCTGCCCCTGAAGCACCCAGAATGGTGAACAATTACCCCTCTCTTTTCTTTGTGACTGTAGTTATAATGAACCCAGCAATGATGACCCACATCAGGGTCCGAGCTCTCATTGACTCGGGGTGCGGGAGGGATTTGATGAATCCATCACTGGTAACGGGTCTAGAGGCGGCGGTTACCAGTTTGAAAGACCCTATTACCTTTACCCAAATGGATGGGTCACCGATGAAGGAACCGTGTCGATTTGAGACTATTCCCTTAAGGGTGGGCACAGGAGAACACTGGGAGCTGCGTTCTTTCGTAATAGCCCCACAAGCCCAGTTCCCATTAGTGTTGGGCAGCCCGTGGTTGCATGGGCATGATCCATATATACTTTGGGACGAAGGGACAGTGCGATTTATCTCCCCGAAATGTGCGGAACATAAGTGGGACCCGGGGTGGGGAAACCCCCAAACAATGATCCTCCACGGGCCTGCTTAGCCACAGAGGACCTTAACCGCATTCCCAAAGAATACCGGCATTTGGCCCGTGTGTTTGAGGAGGAGGAAGCTGACGAACTACCTCCCCACCGTAACTCAGACTGTGTGATTGAGATCCTTCCAGGCCACAAATTGCCTAAAGGGAAAATTTATGCTATGAGTCCTATGGAAAAGGAGGAGCTACGCAGATTCATTGACAAGAATCTGGCCCGTGGATTTATCCGACCGGCTTCGTCCCCCTTTGCGGCCCCTGTGTTGTTTTGTAAAAAGAAAGATGGGGGGCTGAGAATGTGCACTGATTACCGGGGCCTTAACGCAGTTTCCGCCACCAATGTTTACCCCATGCCCCTCATCAAGGATCTGCTGGCGGAGGTGGCGAAGGGGAAGGTGTTTTCCAAATTGGATTTACGTGATGCCTATTTTAGAGTCCGTATTAGGCAAGGTGATGAACACAAGACTGCCTTTAATACCCCGTTGGGACAATTTGAATATCGAGTTATGCCCTTCGGGTTGCAAGGGGGGCCTGGGGTCTTCATAAACTTAATAAATGAGGTGTTGCACCCCTACTTGTTCAAGGGGGTGGTTGTTTACTTGGATGATATCCTGGTGTACAGCCCAGACCAAGAAACTCACACCAGACTGCTTCAGGAGGTTGTCAGAAAATGCCTTTGATGTTTCTCACTGAATCCATTGTTTTATGTTCCCTACCCCGCTTTGCGCTTGCGTAGCTATGCTGGCAGAAACGTGGGAGCTTCTTCCCTGCCGCTTTTCCTTATCACGGTGGCCTTGAATGTAGGCTTTGGACTATTCTTGTTTTGCTGAGAATTTTCCAGTCCTGGGAAGGCAAGGGGAGGGGGGGAGTAGTCTCCCGCTCATGAAGTATTTCTCCCGCCGGGAGTTCCCGCGCGAGTGCTCAAGTTTTATTTGCTAGGCGCTTCATTGCATCACACTATAAGTTAGCTTGCTTTGCTTCGCCCCCCCATTCCTGACAATGACCTCCTACTGTGGGTTTTAGCAAGATAATCCAATAAACCTTTCTTGGTGCAAGAATGACTGGATCTACTTGATTTCAAACCTGACAGAAATTGTCAGGAATCACATTATTCCCCCCACCGTCAGTTTCCGCCGTCTACCACGATGAGCGGAGCTGGGAGGGGAGCCACGGGCGCAGTCCCGGTGACTACTACTTCGGGAGCCTCGGGCGCAGCTCCAGCGACTACTACTTCGGGAGCCACGTGCGCAGTTCCAGTGACTACTACTTCAGGAGCCACGGTCCCAGTCACTACTGTGGCAGCTCCAGTGGTCACTGTCCCGACCACCACTGTTGTTCCGGTGACTACAACTACAGTTTTGGCAGCACCAACACCACAATCAGCAGCCAGGTTGGTTACCCCGCCATCGATCGGCACAATGGGTGCTCCGTACACTCTCCCACTCTACAGCCCGGCCGGGCCAATACAGAGTCAAGGAGGAGCGGTTCCACGAACCTATGTGCCGGGAGCCCCAACACCATGGGATAAAGGGGTGACCTATCGCAGATCCCGCGATTGGACTAAGAACTTGCTGGATACTACCCAGACAACCTGGACTATGCCGGGAAGCCAGAGCCGGGACAGCCTTTTGGATCCCAGAGGTAGTTTCGGACTTCCCCAAGGGAGGTTGTCTCGAGGATCTCCCAGAACTGGGTCCGGTTCAGATACCGATACCCGCATGGACTCTATTCAAGAGGATACCCGACGGCTGGTAAGGGACATGAGCAAACTAATGCAATCCCTACCACAGATGATGGACCAAGCAATTCGAGCTCACCCGCTGACGCAACCTAGACCGGGACCAGTCCCGGCACCACCGTTGCTACCGGGACGGCCGCCTCCTGCTCCCCGGGCACGGGGCCGGGCCAACCAGCACCACCGGGTCCAGGGCCGGGCCAACCAGTTCCCCCGGGGCCAGGGCCGGGCCAGCCAGCACCAGTCCCACCTCCACTGGTCGTCCCAGCACCAGGACCTGGGCCAGGGCAACCAGGACCTATCCAGCCGCCAGCTTTACCTCCGCCTCAACTCCCTGCTCCAGCACCCCCCATGCAGCCAGTTCCAGTACCGGTCATGGCGCCGGCTCCCCCAGTAATCCGCCCCAAGGACATGCTTGAGATCACATTTGATGGAGATCCAGAGACTGTGTCATTTTTCATATTGCAAGTGGGGAAATTTGTGCAAAGATGGGGCTATGTATTCCCAGACGAAGAGCAACAGGTGGAGTTTATCGCATCCAGGTTCCGGGGGAGTGCTACTAGTTGGTATGTAGCCCTTCATGATCTGGAGGCAGTGGAGTTGGGGAATGTAGATGACTTCATGTGGGCCTTGAGAAACCGTTTCGAGGACCCGGGGCGGCCCAAAAGCTGAAGCCTTCCTTCGCACGTTCAGACAAGGCAAACTCTCAGTGCGGGAGTATTCAAGGGAGTTTCAAAGGCACGCCGTGAAAATTCGCGACTGGACCGATGCAGTTTTGGCCCAACAATATCGAATGGGATTAGCCGTAGACGTCCGCAATAATGTCCTCAGCTCTCAGCAACCTCGCACCCTCCAGGGTTGGATGGAGGAAGCCGAAAAGGCGGAAAGTCGCTTACGTATGATGAAACTGGATCTATCTTTGGGTAACAACCGTCCAAGTCTTGCGGCAGGCCAAGCCAGACCCAAATCAACGTCCACCCCAAGTGGAATGAGAGATCAGCGTATGCGACAGGGCCTCTGCCTGCGGTGTGGGGAGAAGGGGCACTTCGCTGCATCCTGCCCGAAAGGGGATCCCAATAGAGCTCTACCACCAGAGGAGCCCAGAAGGTGGACAACCCCTACCCCAAGGAAAGGTACAGCGAAACCACGCAATACACGGGCTCTTTTTGCTAGCCCCAACCAAGCGGATGCCATGATGCTGGAGGAGGAGAGTGAGATGCAGGGAAACGAAATGGTCCTGTTTGTGAATGGCGCTACACAGCAGGACCCAGCACCTGAGGCGCCTAAACTGGTGAGCAATTACCCCTCTCTCTTCTTTGTGACTGTTCTGGTGATGAACCCAGCAATGATGACCCATATTCGGGTTCGAGCCCTCATTGACTCAGGGTGCGGGAGGGACCTGATAAACCCATCTATGGTTATGGGGTTGGAGGCAGCCGTGGTCCACTTGAAAGACCCAATAACTTTCACACAAATGGATGGGTCTCCAATGAAGGAACCATGCCGATTTGAGACTGTTCCTTTAAGACTAGGCATTGGTGACCACTGGGAGCTACGCTCGTTCATAATAGCCCCGCAAGCCCAGTTTCTCTTAGTGTTGGGTAGCCCTTGGTTACATGGACATAATCCTTACATTCTATGGGAGGAAGGGAATGTACAATTTATCTCCCCGAAATGTACAGAACACCACTGGGACCCAGGGTGGGGAAATCCCCCATGCAATGAACCTCCACGAGCTTGTTTAGCCACGGAGGACCTTAACCGCATCCCTAAGGATTACCGGTATGTAACCAGGGTTTTTGAGGAGGAGGAAGCTGATGAACTACCTCCTCACCGTAACTCCGACTGTGCGATTGAAATTTTTCCGGGCCAGAAATTACCAAAAGGGAAAATTTACGCCATGAGTCCAAGTGAAAAGGAAGAACTACGTCGCTTTATTGATAAGAATCTGGCCCGTGGATTTATTAGACCAGCATCATCCCCTTTTGCAGCACCTGTATTGTTTTGTAAAAAGAAAGATGGGGGCTCAGACTCTGCACGGATTACCGGGGACTGAACGCAGTGTCTGCGACTAATGCCTACCCAATGCCCCTCATCAAAGACTTACTGGCAGAGGTGGCTAAGGGGAAAGTGTTTTCTAAACTGGATTTACGAGATGCCTATTTTCGGGTTCGTATCAGAGAGGGGGATGAATACAAGACTGCATTTAATACCCCGCTGGGGCAATTTGAATATCGGGTTATGCCCTTCGGTTTACAGGGGGCACCAGGGGTCTTCATGAACTTAATCAATGAAGTGTTACACCCCTATTTATTCAAGGGGGTGGTTGTTTATTTGGATGACATCTTGGTCTATACCCCGGATCAAGAATCCCACACTACCCTTATGCGAAAAGTATTGGAAAAGCTATTAGAACACAAACTGTTTGTCAAACTGTCAAAATGTGAATTTCACCAGGAGTGCATTGACTTTTTGGGGTACCGCATATCCTCCGCGGGGTTGGAAATGGACCCAAAAAAGGTCCAGGATGTATTGATGTGGGAGCCCCCCAAAACCAGGCGACAGCTCCAAAGTTTCCTCGGTTTCGCCAATTTTTACCGTCAATTCCTGCCACACTTTGCCCAAGTAGCCCTTCCCCTCACAGAACTACTAAAGACCAAGGGGAGGGGATCTAAGGCTTCGGTGCCAGGGGCCCCTTTGAACTGGACCCCACAGTGTCAGGAAGCGTTTGAACAACTAAAACAGTTATTCACGTCTGAACCCATACTAGCACACCCCGATGAGACAAAAAAGTTTGTGGTCCAAGTGGACGCGTCGGATACCGCTATGGGTGGGGTGATTTTGCAAGAGAATGTTCAGGGGCAACTACAACCCCTTGCTTATGTATCAAAAAAATTCAATGATACAGAGAGATTTTGGCCCATTTGGGATAAAGAAGCTGCGTCTATACGTTTAGCATTGATCACCTGGAGACACTGGTTAGAGGGGTCCCAAGTACCTTTTGAAATCTGGACTGATCACAAAAATCTTGAGGTACTGCGAAAACCCCGGAATCTAAATGCAAAACAATTCCGGTGGGCTGAGTTTTTTTCCAAATTTCAATTCACCCTTCACCATTTCCCAGGTAAAGCCAATCATCTGGCAGACGCTCTCTCCCGCCTTCCCCAACACCTCTGTAAGAGGACTGAAATACGAGAGTCTATGTTCACCCCTGAACAATTGGTTGGTGCAGTTGTAACCCGTAAAACCAAACAAGCACAATTGAATCCCATCCAGGCATTAACCTGGGAAAAACAATTTGTCACTGACATCACCACACAAGAAACAAGTGAGTTACAAGCCAGGGAGGATGTGAAATGTGGTCCGAACGGCTGCTGGTACAGGGGAAATAAAATTTTTGTCCCTGAAGCTACCCGATCCCAAATGTTGCAGACAGTCCATGACTCAAAATCTGCGGGGCACTTCGGATATGTAAAATCCTTACGACTACTGCAACGTGGCTTCTGGTGGCCCCGAATGAAACAGGATTTATCCCTCTATATACAATCCTGTCCGACGTGCAACCGTTGCAAAGCCAGACCGGGAAAACCTCCAGGTCTTTTACAGCCTCTACCCACCCCGAGCCGACCCTGGGAAGTAATCTCTATGGACTTTATCACAGATCTTCCCCCCTCTAGACATATGACGGTCATTTGGGTGGTAATGGATTTATTCTCTAAACAAGCTCACTTTATCCCATTCCCCAGTCTGCCAACAGCTAAAGTCTTGGCCAAAGCCTTCCTCCAACACATTGCCAGGCTACATACTTTACCACTCAAGATAATCTCCGACAGGGGGGTTCAATTTGTTTCCAAGTTGTGGTCAGAGTTAATGACTCTAATGGGTATTGAACGTGCTCTCAGTACTGCCTATCACCCTGAAACAGACGGGCAAACAGAGAGAGTAAACCAGACTTTAGAACAATACCTGAGATGTTTTTCTAACTATCAACAAGACAATTGGGTAGATTTATTGCCACTGGCGGAGTTTGCGTACAACAACTCATGGCACGCTTCAACGAAGATGTCACCCTTCAAAGCTGCCATGGGTTATGACAGCCCCCTCTTCCCTTCTTGAAGCCCGGTGGAACTGTGGGGAAAGCCTCAGCATGGTGTAAAACTTTCCGGGACTCTTGGCCCCTAATTATTGAGACGTTGAATGAGGCCAAGGCACAGTACAAAAAACAGGCAGACAAAAAGAGGGCAGGTGGCTGGAAACTGCAACCGGGAGACTCGGTCTATCTGTCAACCAAGAACCTAAGACTAGCGCAACAATCCCGGAAACTTGCTTGGAAATATATTGGTCCTTTCAAAGTGTTGAGATGTGTAAACCAAGTAACTGTACAACTAGATTTGCCTAAATCTCTTAAAGCAATACATCCAATTTTCCATTACAGCCTCCTCAAACCTGCGTTACCCCCGACTAAATGGCAAGCTGAGCTTCCGGCACCTCCCCCCTTTGATGGTTGACGATGAGGAGCACTACGAAATTGCTGACATTTTGGACTCTAAGATTGTCCGTGGACAACTCCTGTACCTTATTCAATGGGTACACTTTGGGCCCCAACACAGGGAGTGGGTGAAAGTATCTGATATCAATGCACCTGATCACCTGAAAGAATTTCACACTAGATACCCTAATAAACCTGGGGGCCCTCATTCTCTCCTTCCTGAGTGGTGGGTGGGTGGTATTTTGGGAAGGGCAGAATGTCAGAAAATGCCTTTGATGTTTCTCACTGAATCCATTGTTTTATGTTCCCTACCCCGCTTTGCGCTTGCGTAGCTATGCTGGCAGAAACGTGGGAGCTTCTTCCCTGCCGCTTTTCCTTATCACGGTGGCCTTGAATGTAGGCTTTGGACTATTCTTGTTTTGCTGAGAATTTTCCAGTCCTGGGAAGGCAAGGGGAGGGGGGAGTAGTCTCCCGCTCATGAAGTATTTCTCCCGCCGGGAGTTCCCGCGCGAGTGCTCAAGTTTTATTTGCTAGGCGCTTCATTGCATCACACTATAAGTTAGCTTGCTTTGCTTCGCCCCCATTCCTGACAATGACCTCCTACTGTGGGTTTTAGCAAGATAATCCAATAAACCTTTCTTGGTGCAAGAATGACTGGATCTACTTGATTTCAAACCTGACAGAGGTATTGGAGAAGTTATTAGAACACAAACTGTTTGTTAAGCTGTCAAAGTGTGAATTTCATCAGAGCCGCATTGACTTCCTAGGATATCACATATCCTCAAACGGGTTGGAGATGGACCCAAAAAAGGTCCAGGATGTGTTGGCTTGGGAACCCCCCAAAACCAGGCGGCAGCTCCAGCGTTTTCTCGGTTTCGCCAATTTTTACCGTCAATTCTTGCCTCACTTCGCCCAGGTAGCCCTCCCTCTCACAGATCTCCTAAAGACTAAAGGGAGAGGGGTCAAAGCTTCCATGCCGGGGGCCCCTTTAGATTGGACACCCCAGTGTCAGGAGGCATTTGAACAACTGAAGCAGTTATTTACTTCCGAACCAGTATTGGCACACCCAAATGAAACCAATAAATTTATTGTCCAAGTAGACGCATCAGATACCGCAATGGGGGGGGTGATCTTACAAGAGGATGCCCAAGGGCACCTGCACACTCTCGCCTATGTTTCCCGAAAGTTCAATGACACGGAGAGGTTCTGGCCTTAATTACCTGGAGGCACTGGTTGGAGGGAGCCCGAGTACCCTTTGAAATCTGGACTGATCATAAGAATCTTGAGGTACTTCAGAAGCCTCGGAATTTAAATGCCAAACAGTTCCGATGGGCTGAGTTTTTCTCCAAGTTTCAATTCACCCTCCACCATTTCCCAGGCAAGTCCAATCACCTGGCAGATGCCCTCTCATGCCTCCCCCAGCACCTTAGCAAGAGAACGGAGGTGAGAGTCTTTTTTTACCCCAGATCAACTGGTTGGGGCTGTATTAACCCGCAAACAAAGACAATCATAGCCCGTAACCCCAAATCAAGGGCTGCCATGGGAAAGCCGATTTGCCACCGACATCACTGACCAGGAGAGAGATGAGCTAAAAGCTCGAGATGATGTAGAATGCAAACCCAATGGTTGCTGGTACAAAGGCAATAAACTGTTTGTCCCAGAAAGTACGCGACCGCAAGTACTGCAATCTGCCCATGATTCAAAATCTGCTGAGCACTTCAGGTATGTGAAGTCGCTACACCTATTGCAGCGCAATTTCTGGTGGCCCCGAATGAAATGAGATTTATCACTCTACATACAATCCTGCCCTACATGTAGCCGTTACAAGACCAGAGCAGGAAAAACCCCTGGTCTATTACAGCCGTTAACCACCCCAAGTCGACCCTGGGAAGTGATTTCCATGGATTTTATCACTGATCTTCCCCCCAGCAAACACATGACTGTCATTTGGGTGGTGGTGGACTTATTTTCTAAACAGGCTCACTTTATACCATTTCCTAGCCTGCCAACGGCAAAAATCCTTGCAAGAGCCTTTTTACAACATATTGCCCAACTCCACACTTTACCTCTCAAAATAATCTCCAACCGTGGGGTTCAGTTTGTTTCCAAACTATGGAAAGAATGAATGGCCCTCATGGGCATTGAGCATGCTTTAAGCAGTGCATACCACCCGGAGACCGATGGGCAAACAGAAAGGGTGAATCAAACACTAGAGCAATACCTACGTTGTTTCACCAACTATCAACAAGACAACTGGGTAGATTTATTGCCATTGGCAGAGTTTCCATACAACAACTCCTGGCACGCTTCTACCGGAATGTCTCCCTTCAAAGCCGCCATGGGCTATGATAGCCCCCCTCTTCCGTTTTTGAAACCCGGGGGGTCTGGTGGGAGAGCCACAGAATGGTGTAAGTCTTTTCGAGAATCTTGGCCAATGATTGTAGAGACTTTAAATGAGGCCAAGGCTCAATATAAGAAACATGCGGACAAAAAAAGGGCGGGGGGATGGAACCTCCAACCAGGGGATTCCGTATACCTTTCTACTAAGAATTTACGGCTATCGCAGAAGTCGCGGAAGCTCGCTTGGAAATATATTGGTCCGTTCAAAGTTGTCCGCTGTATTAATAAAGTGACTGTTCAACTGGACTTACCTAAATCACTTAAAGCAATTCATCCAATTTTCCATTACAGCCTCCTCAAACCAGCATCTCCCCCGACTAAGTGGCATCCGGAGCCCCTGCTGATGATCGATACCGAGGAGCATTATGAACTAGCTGACATCCTGGACTCTAAAATTTTTCGTGGACAATTGTATTATCTAGTTGAATGGGTACATTTTGGGCCCCAACACAGGGAATGGATGAAAGTCTCTGATATTAATGCACCTGATCTCCTGAGGGATTTTCACACCCGCTTTCCAGCCAAACCAGGGGGCCCCATGTTCTCCCCTTCCTGAGTGGTGGGTGGGAGGTATTTTGGGAAGGGCAGAGTGTCAGAAAAAAGTCTATTTGATGATTCTCACTGAGTCCATTGTTATGTGTTCCCTATTCCGCTTTGCGCTTGCGTAGGTATGCAGGCAGTAACGTGGGAGCTTCTTCCCTACCGCTTTTCTTTATCACGGTGGCCTTGAATGTAGGCTTTGGGCTATTCTTGTGTTGATGAGAATTTTCCAGTCCTGTGAAGGTGAAGGGAGGGGGAGAGTCGTCTCCCGCTCATGAAGTAATTCTCCCGCCGGGAGTTTCCCGTGCGCGCGCTTACAGTTCATTCGCTAGTCACATTTATGCATCATACTATAATTCTGCTTGCATTGCTCTTGCCCCCCATTCCTGACAATGACTTTCTACTGTGGGTTTTAGCACTGTAATCCAATAAAGCCTTTCTTTTGATCAAGAATGCTTGGACCTACTTGCTTTTGAACATGACAGTCACCACATCTCAAAAAGAATATTATAGCATTGGAAAAAGTGCAGAGAAGGGCAACTAGAATGATAAAAGGGTTGGAACACCTTCCCTATGAAGAAAGGTTAAAATGCTTGGGGCTCTTTAGCTTGGAGAAATGACGGGTGAGGGGTGACATTATTGAGGTTTATAAGATTATGAATGGGATTGAGCAGGTTGAGAAAGAAGTACTTTTCTCCCTTTCTCACAATACAAGAACTCGTGGGCACTCCATGAAATTGCTGAGCAGTTGGGTTAGAACAGATAAAAGGAAATACTTCTTCACCCAAAGAGTGGTTAACATATGGAATTCACTGCCACAGGAGGTGGTGGCAGCTACAAGCATGGAGAATTTCAAGAGGGAATTAGATAAACATATGGAGCAGAAGTCCATCAGTGGCTATTAGCCACAGGGTATAGATGGGAACTCTCAGTCTAGGGCAGGTGATGCACTCTATTCTTGGTGCTGGAGGGGGCAGCAGTGGGAGGGCTTCTAGTGTCCTGGCCCCACTGCTGGACCTCCTGATGGCACCTGGTATATTTTGGCTGCTGTGTGACAGAGTGTTGGACTAGATGGGCCATTGGCCTGATTCAACATTGGCTTCTCTTATGTTCTTATGACAATGTGCACCAGCTGCACAGAGCCCCATGAGTGAAGGTCCTGCGGGTTCTGGGCACCACATGTTATCTCTGGGAATTTTCCAGAATCTAATGGACTCTCTCCTTAAAGGAATTCCCAGGGTACAGCCCTTCTTTGATGACGTTCTGATCGCCACACCCATGGATGAGGACTTCACGGAGAGACTACATACCATCCTGCAGTGATTTCAAGCCACCGGTCTCAAAGTAAAGCAGGAGAAATGTCTCCTGGGGGTTCCACGAGTCGAGTTCCTTGGGTTCTTCATCGATGTTCAGGGCATCCATCCTGCTCCCGAAAAAAGTCCACACTATCATCAATGCCCTGGCTCCCACCTCCAAGCCAGAACTCCAGGCCTTCTTGGGGCTGTTGATCTTTTATCATTCATTCCTGCCCCACAAAGCTGCATTCGTGGAGCCACTGCATCAACTCCTCAAAAAGAAAGCCCCCTGGGTCTGGGGCCAGAAGCAAGCTGCCATGTTCTAGGCCATCAAGATGCTGCTCACCTTGAATGCTGTCCTTGCACACTTCAGTGGAATGCTACTCATAGTCCTCGCCTGCAACAATCCACTGTATGGGGTAGGAGCTATCCTCGGACACCAGCTACCCGACAGCAGGGAGGTTCCCATGGCCTACTACTTCCGCACCTTGTCCTTGGCCGAGCACAATTACATGCAGATAGACAAGGAGGCAGTGGCAATTGTGGTGGTGGTCAAAAAGTTCCACAATTACCTCTATGGGTGACCCCTCACCAGCGTGACTGACCACAAACCCCTGCTGGGCATGCTGGCCCCGGATTGCCAGACACCATGGATGCTATCTCCCAGAGTGCTGCGCTGGTCTATCTTCCTGGCTGGCTACCAGTACTCTCTCATCCACCACCCTCAGCTGCCTGCCACTTCCCTCCTGAGACCCGGACCCTGCTCTGGCACATCAAATCCTGCTCCTCAAGGACCTCCCTGACCATCCTCTTCAGGTGTCTGACATGTCCCGCCACACCACCAGGGACCGTGTCCTCTCTCACATTTTGGACTGGGTAGGGAGGGGCTGGCCCACCAGCTGGGTAGACCTTGGCATTCTCCTCCCACCAAGATGAACTTTCAGCACACAAGGGTTGCCTGCTGTGGAGGAGCCAGGTGGTGGTGTCACCACCATTGCACCTGCAAGTACTAGCAGCAGTGCACAAAACACACCCAGGGATCGTGCAAATGAAGGCACTGGCCTGCAGCTACGTATGGTGGTCTGGCATGGACAGCAAAATTGAGGATTGTGTAAAGCACTTCCAGGCATGCCAAGAAACCCGATCGGAGCCTCCCAAGGCACCAGTGGAACAGTGGGAATCCACCAACAAACCATGGTCCTGGTTACATCTGGACTTTGCGGGGCCTTGTGTTGACGGGGCCCGAGGGCAGGGTACAGGAGGATAGTCCAGGAGAAGAGTCAGAGAGAGGTCAGCCGGAGTAGTCAACAGGAGTCCGGGCAAACAGGTTCCAATTCAGTAAGCAAAGTCGTGGTCAGTCGTACCAGTCCGAGGTAGAGTCAAGGAGCGGAGCTGAGATCATGAGCCGGAGGAAGCGTCAGTACACGATCTGAGGTCTGGAGCCAGGGAGTCGATCAGAGACATGGGTCAAGCAGGAGGTGCGAGCCAGGTGGTCTAATGACGAGTTTGCCAGCACGGTTTGTTCACGGCCGACGACGTCCTCAAATACCGTGCTGGCTCATTAAACAATTAGCAGGCTGTTGTGAGGTCTTGGCTCCGGCTAGTACTCAGGAATCATAGATCGTCATCCACGCACGCGTGCTTCTTTTCACCTAGCCACCAGATCTCAGCGCCTGCGGTCTCGCAGCCGGTCCACATGTGGGGGCGAGTCGGGTGGTGATTCAGCCATGCTTGGACTTGCCTGATCTGTTTCAGGTGCCCATTGCCTCATGGTTGAGAGTTCACCTTCCCCAGAACTTAGTTCCCTGAGGCACCCCAGATGGCCTTAAAGGTGCCGAGTCCTCGCTTTCTAGATTCCCAGGTGATGGGTCCGCGGGTGTTTCGGGTGTCAAGTTCTCCCTCTCCGGGCTCCTAGGCACTGGGTCAGGGGCAGGCATGACAGGCCTTTCCAAGGACTGGTGGCTTCCTACACCAAATGGCTGGAAGTGGTGCTGGTCTCCTCCACCTCTTCCAAGGCAGCAATTTGGGCCCGCTGATGGATCTTCTGCACCCACGGCCTACCCAACACCATTGTGACAGACAATGGATCGGCCTTCACCTCGGGTGAGTTCCAAGAGTTCATGGGCCACTACTTAATCCGGCACTTCCGATCCTCTCCCTTCCACCCAGCCACCAATGGCCAAGCTAAAAGGATGGTGAGGACCACAAAGGATCCCCTCTGGTGGATCATCCATGGAGATTGGGATCACCGGCTCGCAGCTTTCCTTTTCAGCCATTGTGTGACCCCAAGCATCTCCACCGGCCACAGCCCCACGGAACTCCTTATGGGCAGGAGCCTAACCACCCGTTTAGACCACCTGCACCCAGACCATGCTCTGAAAAACCACCTGACCCCCGAGAGCCAAGAGGCACCCCATGGATTCTTCCTGGGTGACACTGTCTATGCCCAGAACTTCTCCAGTGGCCCAGCCTGGATCCCTGCCAGGGTGACCCGAGTTACAGGGCCCCTGCTGTACAAAGTTTCTACTGAGGATGGCCAGGTGTTGCGGAGGCACATCGACCAACTCCTCAGCCGTCTACCCCAAGTGGAACCACATATCTCAACAGCAGTCTCAGAAGATGGCGAGACACAGCTGCCCCAGCTGCAGGAACCCAAGCCCACGAGGGACCTCCCAGTGGACAATGACCAGCAGGAGAAACCCCAGATCAGGTGACCACAGACAGCCCTGAGGACTCACCAACCCTGCTACCACCTGTTACCACCCCATTAGTGACATCAAACCCGAGCCCTGTAATTGCAACCCCCCTGCCAGAACTGTGTCGCTCAACCAGGGAGCGACCCAGACCAGCTTACTTACAAGACTATGTCTGTTAGGTGCTTTGGAACTTAGGGGGAGGGGTGCTATGTATTGGGATTGAATCACCCTGATTGAATCACCCTAGAGACTGGCTGAGTTTGGAGCACAGGAACAATAGCCAACCAGGGCTCTGGAGTAAACAATCAAGTAGCCTATCACGGGGAGTGGGTATATGGGGGTAGGGTGTTTTGCATGCATATAAGCAGGGCTCTGGCCCTGCTAGAGCTGTCTTAGAGTTAAGCTGAAATCACTAATAAAACTATGAGCTGATCATTATACGCATCTCGAACCCAGTATATTTCAGTTTTATTTAAGCATGTGAGCCAAGGGGCTCACTTACTTCATGGCATCCCAGACCCTGGCACTGAAAACTCTTATAGGACAGTGCTGTGAGCCAGGATTGCAATCCTAAAAACACCTTCATGGGATTAAGTCCCATTGAGTACAACGGGTAAGCTTGGGCTTGCTCCTGACGTAGCCTTTCTTCTCTGCATTGGAGGCGTAAATGCAACACAAGAGACATTGTATCATATTTATGTTAAGAAAAGAGTACGGCCAGAGATGGGGGAGGAGATTCCTTAAAAGAGGGCTAGAAAGCAAAGATACGAGTGACGCACCAGGGGGCAGACTGATGGGGAAACCTGCATCCAGGGACCATTATGTGAGATTACAAAGAAAAGAAAGACATTCCAGTGAGGCTGACGGCTTCACCAGCCCACGCTTGTGCCTGTGGACGCTTGAACAAATGCAGCCCTGGAGATCAGTGGCGAGGCCAGGAGGCATTTCTGGCTGTTATTCCAGTTACTGGAAGAGTGAAAGCAGAGGCTGCGGCTGATCCCCTGTTGCTTCTTCTGCCTCTCACGTTCTTCAACAGAGACAAAGGCAGGGAGGGAACCCAAGAGAGGTGTGGCTGGACGAGGGATGGATTTCAGAAGGGCTGACACATCTGTCTGCTTCACAACCAGCCCCAGATTATTCTGGTTCTCACAAAAGGGAGTGATGAAGTGGGGGGAGGGGGGAGGGGGAGTGGTTGCTCCTGGACTGAGAGGGGTGGGGGAAGGGGGGAAGGGGAGGCACCGGCTCTTATTAACAGGACGTGTTGCTTGTCTGATTTGGGTTTCCACATTCACATCCTGTTCCAGTGTTTAGCATTCAGTCTTCCTTAACTAAGAGAACGCCTAGAATTCATTCTGGAAGGGCAACATTTACAATTTTCTGCCGTTTGTTGTTCACTTATGCCTGTTTCCCCTGACCAATACTGATAGCCACGTGTGCAATAATGAGACATCACTTATAAGCAAACCTGGTGTTGTTGTGTGCATGACTGCATCATAGATTCCTTTTTGTGTTTGTATTGAGGAACACCTGAGATCCTGAACACCCCGTGCAAAGGAACTGGACATAACTGCCTGCCCTTGCAACTTCCTGTCGTCCTGCAGCACATCGGGAACATGGGGGGGGGGCAAAAAGGGCTGGAGGAGGTGGAAACTGTGGCAAGCATGAGGCGTGAGGTCTGTGTGCTGCACAAACACAGAATGCCCGGCTGCATCATTCCAGAAACAAAGAGCTAATCTGGAATTTGAAAATCTGGAGAGAAATTCCAGTGAGCATCCCTTGTTATATTGTGCATCTCCTGTGACCCACTAAAGCACCCACAGGTCACCAGTTTACCCTTTCAGTTTACCTTGGTAGCTTTAACTGGCTCAAAAGCAGGGACAAATTGATTGTGTAGTGGTACTGGATGAGAAGTACTGGGATCATTTTCTCAAAAGATTATGTCATCTATTTTATAACATTGGGCTTCATGTCTATGGCTGCAGAGTACCATTTATTAAGAGATGTTACATGTCCTACCAATATAATAACAACAACCTACTGCCTGAACAGTGTTTAAAATATAATTAAAGCTAATTAAGGGAAGGAGAAGGAGTTCTAACTTCTGTGTAACATGTGTAACCACTACAATTGATTAAAATTACATTACTATGCATATAAAGGGGGGCATCCTTTTACTACTTTGATAGATCATGGGGAAATATTAACTCCTCCCTTCCAATTATTAATATCTTTTATAAAATCAGTCACTATCCATGGTTTAAATCTGTTCAGATTATATGCTTCCTGTAATTCTATATTTTGAAGCACAGACTGACAAAGGGAAGACTGTAATCCGAACTGAATCTTTGTCAGGTTCAACAGCAAGCAAGTCCAGGCACACTTTATTCAGAAAGTTATGCTTTATTGGAATACCAGTCTGCTGCCCATTAATGCAGAGTCATTGTCAGGAATAACGGATAGTGCGTGGGGAGTTGTGTATATACTCTGATGCTTCAGCTAGCCAAGCAAATGAAACCCGAGTGCGTGGGGGGGGGAATCTCCTGGCGGGACATTACATCATAAATGGGAGACCCCCTCCCCCTGTAAGAGGGCCGATACATTCACACCGGCTGGGAACCCAAGCCCTCCCCTCTGTTCAAGGTTATACAGATAGTGGCTTCTAGCAGAGGAATGTCTCCCACGGTTGCTTAAGCAAAGCAAAGCTATGCGCATGGGAGTAAGCAAGGAATGGGGTTATATAGAAAACATGGCAGTTATCTGACATCCTGCCCCCTAAAACCCAATCACCCCCATTTGTTACTGTTCAGGAAACCTCCAAGCTTGCCTGGGAGACACAGGTGAAAGTCTGGTAACAGCCTGGGTGCTCGGATATACATTGCTTTCACCCACTCCCTATGCTGTAGACCAATATGCACCCATTCCACAAGGTAATACAATTGCCCACGTTTTATTTTAGAGTCCAGAATGTCCAAAATCTCATAGTGTTCTTCATCATCCACCAAGAGGTGGGGAGGGACTGCTGCCTCGGGATGCCATCAGTTTGGAGGCTGACTGGGCTTTAACAAGCTGAAATGGAAAGTTGGATGGATATTTTTAAGACTCTTAGGTAATTCTACAGTCACATCATTGATCAATCTGCGAATTCTGAACAGACCAATGTATTTCCATGCCAACTTATGCGAGGTTTGCGGGAGTCGTTAAGTTCTTGGTTGAGACATACACGAAATCTCCAGGCTGCAAAACCCAACCCTCCACCCTTTTCTTGTCAGCCTGGGCCTTGTACGCTGCCTTGGCATCATATAGAGCCTCACATATATGTGGCCAAGAGTCTCTAATTTTCGTGCACCAGTACGTTGCCTCCCCTCCATCTCCTGGGTCAGGACTGAGGAATGGCAGTGAGGGGCTGTCATACCCCAAAGTGGCTTTAAAAGGGGAGATCCCCCTTGAGGCATGATATGCATTATTGTAGCAAAATTTGGCTAGGGGAAGGAAATCCACCCAGTCATTTTGTTGGAAATTAGTGAAATAGCGCAGGTACTGTTCCAGGGTTTGATTCACTCATTGAGTTTGGTCATCAGTTTCTGGGTGATAAGCACTACTTAGGGCCCATTCCCTGGTGAGAGGCCCATCAGCTAATCCCCAGAATTTGGAAACAAATTGAGTTCCCCTGTCTGTGATTATTTTGGCTGGCAGCATGTGAAGGCACGCTACATGTTGCAAGAAGGCTCTCACCAGGGAACGGGCTGTGGGCAGACCAGGGAAAGGAATGAAATGAGCCTGCTTAGAAAACAAGTTCACAACCACCCAAATCATGGTCATCTGCATACTGGGAGGCAAGTCTGTAATGAAATCCATTGAAATAACTTCCCACGGTCTACTGGGGGTCGGCAGGGGCTTCAATAAACCCAGGGGCTTCCCCGCCTGAGGCTTCCACATTATACAAGTTTGACAAGATTGAACGTAAACGGATAAGTCCTTATGCATGTGCAGCCACCAGAATTGTTGCAGCAGATGTAATGATTTTACAAAGCCTAAATGGCCCGCCAGATTGGAGCTGTGGACTGATTGTAATACATCCCCTCGCAACAGTTCTGGGACAAACAATTTGCTCCCTTTGTACAAACAGCCATTTTCCCTGCCCTTGAGGTCCCCGCCAGCCTCAGTTCATCTTTTTCAGCATCATGCAAACTTGTCTTCCCAGTGAGTAGCAGGGAGCTGTGCAGTACATTCCTCTTGCTCCTGGCTACATGTTAGCACTGCACCACTTAATTGGGAAGGTGTGAAGAAAGAGTCACGTACCTCCTCCCTCCTGCTTTCATGTTGCGGGAGGCAAGAGAGCGCGTTGGCCAGGGAGTTTGATTTACTGGGGAAGTGGTGCAGGGTAAACTGAAACTTTGAGAAAAATGCAGCCCATCTGAATTGTTTGACGTTTAGGTTACGGGGTGTGTGGAGAACCTCAAGGTTTTTGTGATCAGTCCAAACCTCAAAGGGAACATGGGCCCCTTCCAGCCAGTGTCTCCACGTGGTCAGGGCCAAACGGATCGCCCCAGCTTCCTTATCCCACACAGGCCAGTTTCTCTTAGTGTTATCGAATTTGCGGGATACATATGCTAAGGGATGGAGCTGACCATCAGACCCTTCTTGTAAGATTGCCCCCCCCCCCTAGCAACATCCGAAGCGTCAACCTGAACCACAAATATCTTGGTTTCATCTGGGTGTGCTAACACCAGCTCTGTTGTAAACAAAGCCTTTAGTTGATCAAACAAAGCTCTGTTGTAAACAAAGCTTTCCCTGGCTGGCCTGTTGCTGTCCTCAAATATGTGTGTGTGTGTGTGTGTGTGTGTGTGTGTGTGTGTGTGTGTGTGTGTGTGTATATATATTAGACTATAATAGAGATTTTGTTGCAGAATACCATTATGTTATCACATTTGCTTTCAGCCAATTGATTGCCCACAGTCCTTCTCCCAGTTTCCAAACTTACTTTTTCTCTTGAGGTCACTGTTTTGTGACATCACCTCTCCCCCAAGACAGGCTTTAAATACTTCCTAAACTATCATGTAATTTACTTCTTAACTCTCATCTATATTGGAAAAAAAAAATTATTTTCTTCTTTCATTTTTTACCTCAATTATTTCCTCTGTATTTTGCAATTTAATCAAACTGCCAATGGAAATGGACATTCTAAATGGAAAACTGCACTGGAAAAGTGAAGTTCTTCCAATCAGTCCTTTAAAGTCTTAAGTGGTATCTCTGTGTTATAAATTATTCAGAGATGAGTCCATGTCTGGTGTCATCACCTCAATTATACCTCCAGATTTTTTTTAAAAAATCTCCTTCTATCCAATCAGTTACAGCTCTGATTAGCTATTTTTAAAAGGATTTATGCTAAATATGCTTAATCTATACACTATCAGCCACCCATAGCCGCAATCATTGGATATCTAAATCTGCAGATTAGGGCTACGTGGAGGCTAAGCAGATCTTTTTGCACACACTGAGCCTATTTCAATCAACAATAATATTTAAAATTATAGAATCACAGAGTTGAAAGGGACCTCCGGGGTCCTCTAGTCCAAAGGGGAAATTCACAAATACCTCTCCCCCACCCCCCACCCCTCACTCCTGCTCCAGGCCCAGAAGATGTACCAGGTTTGGAAAGGTGTTGCTTAGCATCAAAGGCACTTAGGCTTGCCAAGCCCCCGCTGGGGGTGGGGGAACCCCCAATTTTGACCCCCCCTTACCCGCTTTTTTGAAACCTGGCACCGGGGGACAAATGGCAGCCGGAAGAGGGACGCTCTGGCATTTTAGTCCTCCAAGTCTCTATGGCCATGAAAGCCATAGAGAGGAGGGCTAGAGCGTCAGTTCCACTTCCCTCTAGTGTGCGCTGCTGAGTGATTTTCCTCCCTCCAGTCCTGCCCCTGTTGTTTGCAGCAGGAGCAGCCTGAGCAGTTCTCAGAGCCCAGAAGAGTCGAGGGTCCAGGAAAGTAAGTTCTGGGCTGGCCCAGGGCTCTGCCTCATTGTCTTGTTTGTTTTTCCTTCGTTTTAAAAGTGCAGGCAGTCATTTCAGAGCTCCATTCCCCCCCCCACCTAAAAGTGGGAAGGAGCGAAGGGAGGCTTGCAGTGGCTGCCTGCTCTTTACAGCCGGCAGTCCAGGTCCACCTGCCAGCTGCTCATTTTAAAAGCGCAGGCAGTCATTTCAGAGCTCCATTCCCCCTCCCCCCAAAAAGCAGGAAGGAGTGAAAGGGAGGCTTCTAATGGCTTCTTTCTGTCTTCCTTCCTATCATTTTTCTGCCTGCTTGTCTTTCTATCTTCCTTCTTTCCTTCCTTTCATTTTTATTTTTCTCTTTCACTCCTCTCTTCCCGTCTTTTTTCTACCTCTCCCTTCCTGTCTCTTTTTCTCTCTTTCTCTCTCTGTTTTTCTGTCTTCCTCTCTTTTTCTTACTTTGCCTTTTTTCTCTTTCTCTCTCTTTCTGTGTTTCTGTCTTGCTTGCTTTCTCTCTCTCTCTCTCTCTCTCTTTCTCTCTCAGTCCATTTTTTTTCTTTTGGTGCAAAATGCCTTCCGCTCACACACACACAGAATGCCCCTTCTGTCACCTCTTCCAGATGATTCCTTAAAGTCCATCTATTCTATGAATTGTTTGGAACTGCCCAGTCCCCATTTTCTGCTGAAATTGACCATTCCTACTGAAGACTAAACTGCCTATTTATCCTCTCTAACTTTGTCTGGTCGGTCTTTCTTTCTTAAGGGAAGAGAGATTATATTTGAATAATTTCTATAATTAATTTTAAAAAAACAAAGTCTGTCTGCTCACAATTTTAAAGCTAGCTCCATAGCAAACACGTGGTGACCCTGTAGGGTTTTCAAGGCAAGAGACATTCAGAGGTGGTTTCCCATTGCCTGCCTCCGCATAGCAACTCTGGGCTTCCTCAGTGGTCTCCCATCCAACTACAGACCGGAGCTGACCCTGATTAGCTTCCGAAATCGGATGAGATCAGACTAACCTGAGCCATCTGAGTCCATGACATGGTGTTATGTAGGCAGGGCTGCTGTGGGGGGGCCTCCCAGGCTGTCACCTCCAACCTGTTCTTGGGAGCACAATCATTAGGGAAGAGCCACGTGACAGAAGTGTAGTTTGGTGCAGTGTGCTGGAAGTGAACATCATCAGAAAGGGTGGAGCTTGAGAAGTGACATTACCTGCCGTTTGACCTGGAAGTGACATCACAGGAAGTGACATCACAAAAGTCTCCTGGCTCCACCCCCAAAGTCTCCTGGCTCCACCCCCAAAGTCCTCAGATATTTCCAAGGTTGGATTTGGCAACCCTAAAGGCACTCCTTCCCAAGGTCATCCTTTATTAAATTTAATAATGTACCAAGAAAGGGAGATCATTTCAGGAGGTAGCCATATTAATCTGTAATGGTAGAACAAAAATTGAATCCAGTAGCACCTTAAGGGCCAACAAAATTTTCCAGATGAGTTAAAGCTCACTTTGCCAGATATTAATAAAAATGACGATCCATTAGCCCTTATATCCAGTTCAGAAAGTGGGGAAAGTGTTACAAAAAAGGGCCAGTTATAGTACGGATACAGAGGCAGACTGCGATATGTAACCAGCTTGATTAGAGCAAAGAGGTACACATAGATGCAGAAATGCAGAAAATAATCATCTGCTATGAGATAAGAATTCTGTGCCCCTGTTAAGCCCTGGCAGTGAGGGGGGAGTCCATTGTTCTGAATGTGTTCATGAATTTCTAGTTCAGCAATCTCATGTTTAATGTCCTGTTGAAGCTTCTCTTTACAAGAACTGCCTCTCTTTGTTTAAACAATGAAGTGTCTTGGAAGATTAAAATGTTTTCCCACTTTTTTCCTAGTATTATGATTTTTTTCAATGTAAGATTTATGTTCATTTATTTGTTTGGTGGGGACAGGCTGTTTGTCGACTGCAGAGAAAATGAGGGCACTGTTGACACTTGAAAAGGAGGCGAGAGGAGGGGGGGGGGTCAGCAAAGAAGAAGGCGCCGGCCACTCTTTACTCAGTTTTGCCCTTATCTGCATCACGTTTAGCTACCAATGAAATCCTTCTGGCAATGCTGGTTTCCCTACCAGGAGTGTCAGGTTCCGTTATTTCTGGCTCGGCCTGGCACAAGACTTCTGCAACGGCTTCCTTATCTGAATTTAGAATTTCCCAAACCTTTTTTGCATCTGCAACTGATTTTACAGTGATGTTAATAACCTTGTACTGAATTAGTAGTTTAAACGGAAAGCCCATCTGTACACAATCTTATACCAGAATCTGTATACAATCTTGTCCTTATTTAATCTTTTTGTTAGAAATTGTAACTCTGTCAGTGTTTTATATTACTGTTGATGTATCAGAATGGATGGCTACATCTTGTCTGTCGATTATCAGATCTGGATTTGTTCTAGAAATGTCTGAAATGTATACTCACTTCTGGAAACTTCACAAGAGTTTCTCTTGGTAAATTCTTTCTTTTTGCCATTCAAGTGTTAATTCTGAAAGCGGTGGCTAATTTAATGTCTTCCTCAAAATCCTAGACAGCCTGTAAAACTGTCTGTGTTTCATCTAACTATAGCGTTGTGTCTTCCTTAGTATATTAAACTTTTTAAAATTTTTCAAAATTATTATTTTTTAATCTTTCATTCATTCAAATCTGGAAGAAGAGGAAGAAGAGGAGGAGAAGAAGAAGAAGAAGAAGAAGAAGAAGAAGAAGAAGAAGAAGAAGAAGAAGAAGAAGAAGAAGAAGAAGAAGAAGAAGAAGAAGAAGAAGAAGAAGAAGAAGAGGAGATTGGATTTATATCCCGCCCGTCATTGCCCAAAGGCGTCTCAGAGCAGCTTACAAACTCCTTTTCCCTTCCCCTCCCCACAACAGATACCCTGTGAGGTAGGCGGGGCTGAGAGAACTCTAACACAAACTGCTCTTTTTCAAGAACAGCTGTGCCAGAGCTTGTGGCTGACTCAAGGTCATCCAGCAGCTGAAAGTGGAGGAGTGGGGGAATCAAACCCGGTTCTCCCAGATTAGAGTCCGCGCACTTAACCACTACACCAAACTGGCTTTCAGAAGAATATGATGTCTTCTGAATCTGAAACTTCCACCAGTGACTTCAGTTTGTGGATTATTTCTAAGCAGCCCAGGGAATGAATACAATAGTTTCAGTACTTAGAAAATGTTCCAGTTCCAGATTTCAGTATCCCCAAAAAGTTTGTACAGGACAGATTAAATGCTCACTGTTTGCTAGTTATCGTGGGTAGGTTTTTGCACTTACCTTACCCAGAACAAATTTGCTCCTGTTCTTTAGGCAAGATTAACACTATTGCACACATTCTACTGGAATATCCATTATATATTAACCTCAGAAGATAATACATTTCACCATGTCTGTCAGCCTGCTCTGATTCATATCCCTGTGAGATGGTTACAAAATCTCTATTTGCCAATAAGGACCCCCCAAAAAACCTAGTAGTTGCAGATTCTTTTCACTCCTTTTGTTTACTGGGTATTAAATGATTTATAATAACTACTCACTGCTTAGGACCTATGTGTCACAGAGCTTTTATTGGATGGAAGGTAAAGAAGGAAAGGTATCCCCAGAGCCGGGGCAACCATTAAGGCCAAGTGAGGCGATCACCTAAGGGCGGAGACCTCTGAGGGGCGCAGGGGCCAGCAAGCGGGGTGAGGACGACAGCAAGAGCGGCGCTGATGACGAGCAGGAATCCTCGTCTCCACTAGCTTGGGGCTCACCTGACAGGGAGGAAAGGAAGCAAGCAGCCCTGCGCCACCCGGCCAGTTCTGCGCTGACGCTGCGGGCCCCCCTCCCCAGTCACCCTCGCCCCCCCTCCGGGCACCTCTCGGAGTCCTGCCCGCTGCCGCCGCCTCCTCCCCTCCCCTCCCCTCCCGAGCCATGCTGAGTTGGGTCGGGTCATCCTTAGTGAGCGGCACCTGGGCTGCGGGGCATGGCCGAGTGAGCCGTTGTCTGCAGCAGCGCGGAGGCGGAGGGAGCAGGTGAGGGTGCCGGGTGGGAAAGCCAAGGGGAAGAAGGAGGGACGGGCGGAAGGGGTCCAGCCTGCGTTGCAGCCTCGCGCTCCCCAGAAGCCCCGCCCCCCACGAGGGCATTCTCACCCCTCCAACCGGCAGCAGGCTCTCGGTTAAAAAGTTAAGTTTTAACTTTAAAATGTTTAAAACATTAGCACTCTTGCAATCTTTTGTCCATTTAACTGACACCCCTTGCTCTGAATTATTGCATCAAAACATCTGTGGTGTTGCAATCTTGAGTATGCTGTTCAGGTGTGTATCTGTCAGCTGCAAACCTACTTTTGATTTATTGACATTCACTACAGAAATCTCAGGCTCAGAGTTCTGAGCCTAGGGCCAGGGGGAAACATGAAATGGCTAGGCATTGCAACCTTTTGTACATAAGCTGCTTCATGTGCTGGTCAAGAACATGAGAATGCATCCTGACACAGACTGAGGGCCATGGGTTTGTCTAAGTTGTCAGTATCAGCCTACTCTCTGGGAAGTCTAAGTTTAAAATCCCCAAAGGGGTGACATGATAGAGGTTTAAAAGATTATGCATGGCATGGGATAGAGCAGGTAGAGAAAGAAGTACTTTTCTCCCTTTCTCACAATACAAGAGCTCGTGGGCACTCCACGAAATTGCTGAGCAGTCAGGTTAGAACGGATAAAAGGAAGTATTTCTTCACCCAAAGAATGATTAACACATGGAATTCACTGCCACAGGAGGCAGTGGCAGCTACAAGCATGGATCGCTTCAAGAGGGAATTGGATAAACATCTGGAGCAGAAGTCCATCAGGGGCTATTAGCCACAAGGTATAGATGGGAACTCTCAGTTCGGGGCAAGTGATGCACTCTATTCTTGGTGCTTGGGAGGGCTTCTAGTGTCCTGGCCCCACTGCTGGACCTCCTGGTGGCACCTGATATTTTTGGCCACTGTGTGACAGAGTGTTGGACTGGATGGGCCATTGGCATGATCCAGCATTGACTTCTTTTATGTTCTTATGCTCTTAGCATGTGCACACTTCTTCACATACACTGAAACAGATTTCCTCAAATATTACATGCAGGTAGGGGAAGCTAGTTGTCAGGAAGAGATGATTAGAGTCAAGATGAATAAGTAACTGAGCAATAAAAACAGCAAGACTGGAATAACAACACAGTAGGATGTGTAAATTGCAGTTCTCTGCATAGGACAAACAGGTCAAACCCTACACCAAAGGGTAGATGGACACAAGAATCGCAAAACTGAGAAAACTGTAGAACTAGTGCTGCATAAGAGACTCTTTGGTTTGGCAGTTATATCAATTCACTGAAGCAGCAGCACTTGAACTGAAGGAATCAGAGACAAAATTTGCAAAGGAAAAGGAACACAAAATGAGATTCTGATGTGCCCAAAATGGAAACATTCAAGAGCCTTAATTTTTGACATCACAATTCACAGATTATTCAAAATGTTTGGTGAGTTGTGTGTTAAAACTGTTTTCTGTTTGAGAAAGAAAACCAAAGGCTATCATTTTATGTATTTTTACAATTTTTTTTTAAAAAAATAGCAGTGTCAAGTTTTGTGCTTTTAATATTCCCTAGAATTCATCTGTTTTTAAAAATTGGTTAGCAGTGTGTGTGTGGGGGGGGGCGCAAATAGTTAGCCTTGCCTAGGGCGCAAAAAAGGCTGGCACCGGCCCTGGGTATCTCTCAAAAGTTTTAAAGACAATGGTCATAAATAATTGTTTAGTGTCATAGAAGTCACCAACATTAATACTCACCATGTAGTCACCCAGACGTTAACTTATCTTTTCTAAGGAAACTAGTCACAACATCCCTGTCACACTGAGAGCACTAAAGCGGCCAGTTATTATCTCGTCCCTACAAGAGATAGCAAATGCAGACATTTAAATACCTCACTCCAGCCATATTGGTAACCACAGACTAATTCCAGTAGCTAGTATAATTAAATCTGAATATTGTTAGTAGTTATCTTTTAATTCCTCCAGAGGATATATCCATATAAACAATAACAATTCATATACAAATACATCCAATAGTATTAATAACATCAAATTGACCCTAGTCATGAGCAGCAATTAGACTCTAATCTCTCCCACCATAATTAATAATTAGTTCTTTCAGAGATTAGTAGCAGTTTGAAGTGTCTTCAGTGGCGTTAATAGCAGCAATTTCTGGCAGCAACTAAATTTAGGTATTTCAGGTATTTAGTTCAATCAAAAATAGCAATGATTCAAACAGCCACAATGTTATTAATAGTAATTGTTTGAGTCTCTCCAACTGTAGCTAATTGATCATCACCCACTTCAAAAACAGCATCAGTTCAAACATGTCCAATAGCAGCAGAATAGCACCAGGCTTTTGACAGCAAGTGACAGCAAATATCTCCAGTAATATTAATCCCGTTGTTTCGCACCATTTTTAAAGCAAGAAACCCTCAGCAAATGAATTGAAGAATCTCCAGGGATGTTCATAGAAGCTCCTGATTCCTTAGTACCAGTTTTTAGCAACAGATTATTTTCCTGATATTTAGCATTTTGATCATTTATTCAAATTAATTAGGGCAGATCAACTTTTGGATTGTGTGCATTCTACAAATGCACCCTGTAAGAGTGCAAGAGGAGTTTAAAGCTTCCTTTGGTTTCTTCTTCTCAGTTTCACATTGTCACTCTCAATTGCTTTCTACTGCCCTGAATTCTCGATTAAGTAGACAAATTCTAAAAGTAATTTTGTGACTGAAGCAAAATAAAACACTGGGAAAATGCTGTCTATTTGAGATTTTCCCAAGGCACACATGCTTTGGTAAAATACCCCCCCCAAAAAAAATCTTGATAAAATTGAATGTACAATTATACTGAGATTGCTTTTCCATAGTGTTAAATCCTTGCACATATTCAGTAAAATGAAGCAGAAAAAATACCAATAAAAGAAGAAACTGAAAGCCATGCAAGCAAAATATTCTGTTTAAAATTCAGAAATAAAAGCAGAATTATAGAGGCTTGCATAAGGCATCAGTTATACTTTGAAAATACTATGGTATTTGGACAGTCAAAATAAAGTGTATAATTTGGAGATCTTTTATGAGATCCCCAACCTCAGCCTCCTTCTATCCTTTTTATTCACCCACCCTTAGAATTACGGCTGCCAGGGCTGTCAGGTCCCCTTGCCATCATGGCAGGGGTATTTGGGGGGCATTCTGGGGGTGGGCAGGTTGCTGTCAGGTGATGTCCCTGGAAGTGACATCATCACATTGGCAACATCACGTGTGATGCTCTGGTTTCGGGGCAAAAATGATGGAAGGTTTTTTGCTTCAAAACCATAGAGTTTGCCCAAAATCCAGAGTGTTGTGTGCAACATCACCAACATGATGATATAAATCTCGGGTGAGCTCATCATGTCAGCGGGTGGAGTTTCCTCCCAAAAGTGTGGGAACCCCTGCTGGGATCTGGGGACTGGCAACCCAATTGGTTGCAAAGATGTAACCTGGAGTAATCAGCATGTTCCTTAGGAATGAACTATCAAGGTGAATCCGGAGGTTTCTGTTCTGGTAAAACATCTGAGGACAATGAAAATAAAAAAGAATTTCAAAATCTGGCATGTTGTAAGGAGTAGAGAAAAGTAGCATCAAAAGTGGAATTTCAGAGTCATTTTATAGGAAACTTCTTAAGCAGGGGGGTCCCCAACCTTTTTGAGCCTGGGGTTCCTTTGTAATCCTGACACAGGGTGATGGGCCCAGCCACAAAACAGCTATCACAGGGGATGGGGTCATGCACCAAATGTCAGGGAGTGGGGATATGCACAGCTCAAAGAGTGACTCTTCCAGCATTTCAGGCAGAAACTCTGTTTAACAGGATACCTTTTTAAAAGAGAGCCAGTTTGCTGTAGTGGTTAAGAGCACGGACTCTAATCTGTGAGAACCGGGTTTGATTCCCCACTCCTCTGCATGCAGCTGCTGAGTAACCTTGGGCAAGCCACAGTTTTCTCAGAGCTGTTGCCTCAAGAGTAGTCCTCGAAGGAGCTGTCTCAGCCCCATCTACCTCACAGAATGTCTGTTGTGGGGAGGGGAATGGAAAGGACATTGTAAACCGCTCTGAGATTCCTTTGGGTAGTGAAGGGTGGGATACAAATCCAACCTCCTCCTCATTCTCTTCTACTTCTTGGAACATACTACTTAAGATCCTCGTGCTATGGAGGCAGTTGCTGTGAAAGCAACATTTTAAAAAAGCCCGCTTTCTGTGAATATTTGGGAGGCATTCAGTAGGCACAGCAAAAGAAGTTTTGATCAGACAAGCAAAATCCTTGGAGGAGACAAGATTAAGAATTGGATTATTTTGTAGGAGAATTTGAATTTTGAGACAAGAGGATGCTGGAGCGGAGGGGACGTGGTTGTGTGCAGACAAAGACACTAAACCACACTGTATTGATGCAGAGGAGCCGCTGTCAAATGCTAAAGCAAGGCCGAGTTCAAACCGGCAGTTTGGCCTGAGATAGGCATGTTTCAGAAACCTTTCACAAATGGATTAAAGGGCCGGTTCACACAGGCACATCTGTCAGGCATTCCCCAGCTACACTCAAGCCATCTTGTAACACTTCCCTCCTGAGTTTAAAAAATACCAGGTGAAAATGGTAGCAAACCCTGGAGAGCACGTTTATCCCGCTTCCCGGACGTGTGGACACGAACAAGCTAATCCGGTAGGGATTACAAAAACAACAACAACAAATTATAAAAAAAACAGATCTAACCGGATTACAAAAAAACCCCTGTTTACAGCCGCACCTTCGCCAGGGGCGGGCCAACAGTGCAAACGCTCCCTTGCGCCTCCTCCCCGGTATGCTCCCGCATCAGTCGGTGCTGTGTGACTGGGAAAACCCGGAACACTTTGATCTTCTTTGTGGTCTCTGTGCATCACACCCATGGGATCCAGCGTGCCTGCGCTGACCTGGTCAGTGTTGTATAAAGCTCACAATGGGATTTTTGCACCTCCGCCCCGGGCCTGCACGGGAACCCCTACCGTGCACACCCAAGGGGGTGGGGCACAGACATCCCACCAGTTCTCTTCTGACTGCCTCGCTGTACGCAGCTTCTGTTGGTTGGTGCTCAGAGAATTTTTCTGCCTCTCAGCGGGGATCTTTGGATCACTTTTTTTTTTTCTTCAGTTTTTTTCTTCCTTTTTTCTTCTGTCTTGTCTTTTGTGTGAAGGGACGCTTGGAGAATTTTTTTCTCCGAGTTTTTGCCATCCTCAGGCCCTTTCCCTTCCCGCCCCCCTCCTCCCCTGCCCCCCTCTCCTCAGACTGCCTCAAGTGAGTCGGTCTATGGAAAGTAAACGTTGGGGGTGTTTTAAGAGGTGCTCTGCCTGTGGTAGAAAACTTGCACCCCGAGATGAGCACTCTCTCTGTATTTTGTGTTTTGGTGAGAGCCATTGGCCAGAGGCCTGCTCCCTTTGTGCCCGCTTTTCAAATCAAACTCGAAAAAACAGGGCTGCAAGACTAAAGGTTGCTCTCTGGGAGTCCGCTCTTGCAGCTTCCTCCTCAGCAATGGAATAGGAGCATTTGGCCCTGAGACCATCGACGGCATCGGCATCGACGTCAAAAGAGCCTTCAACATTGAGACCACCTAAATCAGGCAAGTCCACCTCCGATATGGCACTCACCTCAAAGAAGTAAGGCACCTCTAAGTTGACTTCTTCGGTGTTGACGCCCATTAAAAAGGTGCAGAAAGATAATTCCAAGGGCAATAATGCCATTAAGACAGGAGATGCATGTAAGTCCCACGGTGTGGGTAGCGAGATTCCTCCTAAGGGCTGTGCTCTGCAGGTCGACAAGCAGCAGCAATCCCTGCAGACCCAGCGTACTATACCAGAGCTGCCTAAGGTCCATACCGAGCCACCTGTAGAGATTCTCGACTCGCCGCCAGGGCAGCTGAACCCTCCGGTGCTGGACTCTCGACGCCTACCAAAAAAGGCCCCCTTGGTCGCACCCCCTGATCTCAAGGTCGACCTGATTTCCAAGACGCAAGAGGTTGGTCCTCGCTCTCCCTTAACGTCTTCCTGGGCCAGTGAGCAATCCTTCCGTCCTTGATACTGGCCTAGGGAATGGTCTCGCTCTCCATACTGTGCCGATCGCATTCATTGGGATGACTACAACCCACGAGTGGATAGATATCATCCCTCTCGGCCACCTTGTGAATCCCCGTCGGGATTCCCATATGGACCACCAGGGTACGCTTATGAGCATTGTCCTGACATGCCATATTGCTTTTCCTCCATTCCCTGGTTGCCACCGAGGGAACAGGAGACCTACGAGCCCCGTCGTCATTGCTCATGTTCTCCTCTTCGTCCTCCTCCTTCCTCGTCGATCTCCAAGCCACCGCCCTCCCCTCCCAGATTGACCCACCCCCATCTATCTCCATCCAAGTATTTGTCGACACCAACGCTGATCCAGGCGATGGCCTCTCCCTCTGTATCATCACAGGGAACGTCGGATGTGGAGAATTCTGATGACGACCTTTCTCCCATGGATCCGCCCTCCCCCAAGCCAAACATATTGGGGGACAGCTCTATCTGGCCGTCAGAGGATATGACCTCCTATGGAGACCTCATAAAGTGTATGGCACACTCTTTGGGACTGCCGATAACCCAGTCACAACCTTCTGCCTCCAATGAGGTTTATGATATCATCCAGATCGATGCCTCCACTCCGATAGCCCTTCCCATGTCGAAGGTACTCCTTTGGGCTGTTAAAGTGCCGTGGGACAAACCATCCTCGGCTCCTGTATCTACAAAGAGGCTCGATCACATGTATCGAGTCCAGGAAGAGGGTGCCTCATTCCTATACACGCATCACCGTCCTAACTCAATGGTTGTTTCTACGTCGTCAAAGAACAAATGTTCGAGTGCCACTCCCGTGGACAGGGAAAGCAAAAAGATTGATGCTTTTGGTCGCCACTTCTACTCCTCTGCTGCCTTGGAGATCAAGGCATCAAACTACTTGGCATGCTTAGGGAGGTACCAATACTTCTTATGGCAGAGGATGGCCGATTTTCTTCCCTCCATACCGGAGGATAAGATGGGAGAAGCACGATCGGTCCAAAAGGAGGGTCTCCTGGTGGCAAAACAGCTCCTTAATACTGCCAAGCACATGTTGGATGCCTGTTCCATATCGATGGCATCCTCTGTGTCTCTTCGGAAGCACGCGTGGCTCCCTGCCACATGACACCAGGGCCTACATTGAGGATCTCCCTTTCGACAGAGAAGGTCTTTTTCATTCATCGACTGACTCCGCCTTGCAAGAGCTCGATAAGAGCATTAAAGCCTCCAAGGCCTTGGGGGTATCTGCACCCCAGCATTCCTATTGTCAGAGATCCTGGTCCCAGTATGCGCCCAGGCGTCCGTATCTGACCAAGCCTTCTCCTGGCACTGCCTGGAGGCCCTGTCAGTCCCCTGTGGGGAGTCGCCAACACTATTCCTATCAGCCCAGGTCCAGGTCGGGCTCCCAACAACAGCAGCCCAGACCGAAAAACCAGCGTGGCCCCAAGCAGGGACTTTGACTCTCTCCACATCGTGTCGATACAGACAATGTGTCTCTCCCCCTTTCTCTCCGCATGGAGAACTGTCACCACTGATGCCTGGGTCTTATCCATAGTGACCCACGGTTATGTCATTGAATTTGTCGATGTCCCTATTCTCCCGGTCGTCCGCCCCACCCCTCTCTCTCCCATCCTTCTCCAAGAGGTCGACTCCTTGCTGCAGAAGGATGCGATAGAGTTGGTATCAAAGGCATTGGAATGGATGGGGTTCTACTCCCACTACTTTGTGGTACCGAAGTGTGATGGGGGACTATGGCCCATCTTGGATCTTCGAGACCTCAACGTTTACATCCGATACCAAAAATTCAAAATGACAACCCTCCAGGTTATCCTCCCTCTCCTAACTCAAGGCTCCTGGATGGCTACCATCGACCTCCAGGATGCCTATTTCCACCTCAATATCCACCCTTCCCACAGAAAATATCTCCGCTTTGCCATAGGGGATTGGCATTACCAATACAAGTGCCTCCCTTTTGGTCTATCTACTGCACCGAGGGTCTTCACCAAAACCATGGTGATAGTGGTAGTCCACCTTCATCTCCAGGGGATCACCATCTTCCCCTATATCGACGACTGGCTTCTGGTAGCAGACATCCCAATGCTCCTACGCAACCACATCACTTGAACTTTGCACCTATTAGCCTCCCTGGGGCTTCAAGTCAACCTCTCGAAGTCCAACCTGGAGCCATCCCAGAAGGTGCAGTTCATAGGGGCACTCTTGGACACGGTCTCTTGCAGGGCTTCCCTATCAGCAGACAGAGCTCTAACCCTGTCTTCCCTTGCAAGGTCTGTACGCACCTCCCCATCGTCCATGGCGTTCCACATCCAGCGCCTGTTGGGGCACATGTTGGCCACTACATCTGTCCTTTCCCTGGAGAAACTTCATATGAGGCCCCTCCAACTCTGGTTTCTGAGGAACTTTACACCGGCCTCCATGCCTCAATCCAGATCCCTCACTCCCCCTCTGAGTGAACGGGATTCTCTAATCTGGTGGACTGCCATGCCAAACATCATGCAAGGCGCCCGTTCATCCTCCCCAACCCGCTCTACACCATAACGACGGATGCCTCCCTATGGGGCTGGGGAGCCCATCTCAATGGCTTCAGCATCGGGTACCGTTGGGACAGCGGCCAAGCATATCAACTTCCTCAAACTGTTGGCAATCAAGCTGGCTCTACAGGCATTCCAACCTCTCCTTCAAGGGTACTGCAGCACTGTCCTAATGGACAACACCACGGCACTCAGCTACGTAAACCATCAAGGAGAGACGGTGTCCCAGAGCCTCTGTCACCTAGCAGTGGAGCTATGGGATTGGTGCATTGCCAACCAAATCATCCCAGTAGCTACACACATCCCAGGTGTCCTGAACATGGAGGCAGACCTCCTCAGCAGAGGACACACTCATCACCACAAGTGGGAGCAGAATTGGCCATGCCTCCGGCCCGTTCCAACAATGGGGCACTCCGGCCGTCGGAGACAGCCTCCTGTTTCCGCGGGAATGAACTTTCCTTTACATGTTTCCCCCTCTGCCCCTGCTTTTGAGAGTGGTGCACAAACTGGCCAAGCTCCGTCTGGATTGCATACTTGTGGCACCCTGGTGGTCCCAGCAACCCTGCTTCCCCATCCTACTACGTTTAGCAAAGGGAAGGTACCACCACTTCCCAAGGGTTCCAGACCTTCTCACAGCAGAGAAGGGAATGCTCTTCCATCTGGAAGTGAACACCTTAAAGCTGATGGCTTGGAGAATACAGCCCTGAGATTCTCTGCTGGGGTCTCTGAGGTCCTCTGCAACACGAGGAAGGAATCCACACGTCTGTCATACCGGAGAAAGTGGAACAGATTCCTTTCCTAACTCCACTCTCCTACACAGTCACCAACTTCTGTTGGCCTTGACAGGATCCTGGACTTCCTTATCTCCCTCAAGGACCAAGGTCTTTCCCACTCGTCCATCAGGGTCTACCTGGTGGCAATCTCCGCATACCATGAGGGTCTGGATGGCTACACATTTTTTTCCCATCCAATGTCTAAACAGTTTCTAAAGGGCCTTATTCAGTTGCATCTCCCTGTGGCTGCACCTACAGAATTGTAGGACTTACCTCTGGTGCTCCGTCATCTCACCAGACGACCGTTTGAACCAATGGCTACATGTGATCTCTAGTACACAGCCTGGAAGATGGCTTTCCTGCTGGCTATCACCTCGGCCAGGAGGGTCAGCAAACTCATGGCGCCACGTCATGACCCACCATATCTGGTCTTTCTTCCAAATGGAGTGTGTCTATTGCCAGATCTTTCCTTCGTTCCAAAGGTCGTCTCGGAGTTCCATCTCAATGCTGAAATATTCTTACCGGACTTTTTCCCGCGTCCTGACGGAGAAGAGCAGTGCCTACTTCACACCCTCAATGTCAAGAGGGCACTTCTCTTTTACCTGAATTGGACTCAAACAACCAACCAGATGTGACAATTCACTGTTCCTCTCCTACAGTTCAGCTTCCTTGGGATTGCGCATCTCACCCCAATGACTGTCCAAATGGATCGTTGGAATGAACAGACTTTGCTACTCCTTGTCAAAGCAGTCACTCCCCCCTCACCTGAGGGCACACTCTACCAGGTCCATGGCGACCTCTGCAGCCTTTCTGAAGGGTGAATCAATCTCGTCCATCTGCAGAGCAGCTACGTGGTCCACGCCAACCACGTTCATCAGACACTATGCTCTGGACGTCCGTGCACAACAGAAGGGTGACTTAGGTTGTCTGGTCCTGTCCGTGGCAGCTCACTGAGTCTGCCAGCACTCACCTCCAGGTGAGCCACTGCTTTTTAATCTCCCATGGGTGTGATGCACAGAGACCACGAAGAAGATAAACAGGTTGCTCACCTGTAACTGATGATCTTTGAGTGGCCATCTGTGCATTCACACTGCCCGCCCATCCTTCCCCACTGCTGTCATCCTCAGTTATTCTCATACATGGCTCTGGTTGATAGCGGTCAGAAGGAACTGGTGGGATGTCTGTGCCCCGCCCCCTTGGGCATGCGCAATAGGGGTTCCTGTGCAGGCCTGGGGTGGAGACACAAAAATCCCATTGTGAGCTTCGTACAACACCGACCAGGTCAGCGCAGGCACACTGGATCCCATGGGTGTGAATGCACAGATGACCACTCGAAGATCATCAGTTACAGATAAGCAACCTGTTTTTCCAGGTCTTTTTGCCATGACCCCCTCACACTTCAAACTGCCAGTCTGACCTCATCCCAAGTGTTCCTACAGCTCTATTTCCAGTTCCTTTCTTGGAGCAAAGCAGATCTGGCCGGTACCGAACACATTGCTGGGGCTTGCAAAGAGCATATAAACCTGTACACAGCAGCAGCATTAAGGCTCGATTCCATCTTCCTTCTGTGCTAGTGTGGTGAAAGGCCTTACACCCCAGAATTTTACACACCTCAAAATGTATATCAAGGTCTATTTTATCTGGATGTGTACTCTGTACAGCCTCAGAGATTACAAAGAGCCTTTCTGCTTGCTGGCAGGGAGAGTGGGAAAGAGAGGAAAGGGGTAGGTATGACCCAGGCATGAAGCCATCCAGTATAATAGAAATGCAAATGATCCTGGGTAGGAGAAGGACAACAGCCAGGTCACACCTTGGTTTGGAAGGCCAGGAAGGAACAAAACTTCTCTTTTGGACAGGAAGAGGCAGAGGACCTTCAGTGGCCGGGCATAAAAGGCGATAATACAACCTCTGGATGTGAGGAACAAGCTCTTTTAGCTCTTCAGTCTCTTTACCATGAAAGATTAAATCCTTCTTTTTTCAATACCCGTACGCCATCTTGAATCCCTGTTGCTGAAGCCACAAAGAGGGAAGCCCCAAACCACTGGGACAAGTTAATAGACGTTTTTCTAAATACTGCAAGAATCAGTAGGCTTTCCTAATTTTCAAACATTTAGGGTATGTAAGTGTTGGGGTCAGAGGACTGCAGTTTAGGTGCCTTGTCTTTTGTCCTGCTCAGTCTGTGGTGGGCTCAATTGCTGTGTGTGCTTTTATTTCTTTATTCAAAATTCTTTTTTCTTTTGAATGTGGTTTGTCTGATCTCTGTGAGCCACATCCAGTCATGCATACCAAGAGCAGAAAGGGCAACCGTTGATTCCCCATTCTCGTAGTGCACCTCCATTCAATAATGGAGGGATACATCAAAGGCTGAGCTGCCCCTTTAGTGGTGAGGGAGGGTTCCTGGGAGTCAGTCCTCTGGAGGAGTGTGCCCTAATAACTGACTGGCTGGTGGCAGTAGTGCCAGGAGAGAGCCCGTGCAACTCTGGGAAGGGTGGGGGTGAGAGAAAGAGGCCTCACTGGGGCAGCTGCATGGTTCTCTTGCTCCCACTGGGGCAGAAATGGAAGCTTGTGAGTCCTGTTTCCCCACATTCTGTGGTAAAAACAGTCTGATTAGGAACACAAAGAAATCAATGAAAAATTGGTCAAAGACTATTGTGTAGGACACAGACTGAGCAACAGGGTTTTTTTGCGGGGACAAGTAAAACAGGGTCCTTGTTGGCTAGAATGGAGATGGATTCAGTGAAACATATGAAGATGGCCAAAGCAGATTTGATAGAGGAATGCAAGCAGAGGGGGAGAGATTGGGGGACCACTTTGGCGGATGAGATATGCATCCACTTAATTCAGCCAAGCAGCCGGACAGGAGCCAGCTCTCCCACACAGAGGGGGCTCTTACTGAAGGCAGCGAAGAGAGAACTCCTGAACCAGGAGGAGGAGAGGAGACTCTGGTCTGGTACAGACAACAGCCCCATGTGTGTTCGCTGAATGTGCAGGGAGGGAGAGCAGGCCTGGGAGCCCTGGTTCCACCTCCTGCCTCCCTGCACCACCTGGTCATCTGCTGGGCTAACCACACTGAAGAAGTGGCCGCAGTGACACCCCTTCCCCGGGATCAGTGGCACTGCTTCCCAAATGGTGCTGACCGCGGGGAGGGAGGCGGAGGGCGCATGGCCACTTCCTCCATGCTGCTGCTCCTGCAGATGACCAGGCAAGTGCATGGAAGTGGGGAGCCATGGCGGCACTTGCGCCCCACATGGGGCATCCATCTGCACAAGGCTGAACTCCGGGAGCCACGGCTGAAAGCAAAGAGGAAAGAGAGGGAGGAACGAAGAAGGTTGTAGGAGTAGAAGAGATAACTTGGGAGGGTGAGCTGGAGGAGACACCAGAAGGGGAGGAGAAAGCTCCGCAGGGATGACGGGATCATGAACTGCAAGTCCCGTACCAGAAAGCTGAGCCAGAGAGAGAGAGAGATCGAGGTCCTGCCTAAAGATTTCATTTCCTCTATCCCAGGGGAGGATGCCTCCATTTCTCTCTCCCCTTTTGGAAGGGCTGTGGCAAAGTGTGCCAGTGGGGTGCGGTGGGAGAGGGTGATTACTTGAAATATCTTCTTAGCTTCATAAAAGAGGAATTAGCTGCAGTGTATCAGAAAATGAGGATTTTAAAGCGCCTGTGCTTAAAAGGTTCTGTTTGAGACCAGATCACTGCTGCAAATTGCTTACAGCTGCCCACTCGTGACAGCGGAAGAGGGGGGCAGAAGAAGAAGCTTCCGAGTCAACTTTCCCCACAGATGGCATCAGGGGACACCTGACTGTGGATGGGCTGCAACTGGGAGGTTCTGTGGCACCGCCGTCCAGCGGTCCTCCCACAGTATGTCTGAAGAAGACATTCAGATACCCCCACCCTTGGAGACATCTCTCACTGCACCAGATACTGCAAGTCCTCCACATAAGGCGAGATGGGATGGAAGGGTCAGGAAGGCACGGCAAGCCCTCTTGCTGAAGCCATGGGAAAAGTGAGGTGCAACGTTGCTGATTCACAGTGTGGCCCAGACAACACATGATAACATTGGCCATCCATGATCAGATATCCCAACATCGAACTGAGCTTGATCTGGATCAGAGCCACCATGCTGGTGAAAGGGGCTTCCCCCCCCACTCCCACTTTTTCACAGGATGAAAATGTTTCCCCAGCTGATTTGAGTTTGGATAGGGGGGAAAGGCCAGGAAAGCAGGAGTGACCTGCCTGCCCCTCCCTGTGCATCGGGGGAGAATTCTGGTTGCAACATGGCTTTGACCCCATCTGAGCCTCCTTTTTGCATCTATTTGACAGCGGAGCCAATCGCTGACTACTATTGTTCCCTACCATTGAGGCTTTACGCTGGCTCTCCATGCAAACTATTCCTGATCCAGGCACACACAAAATGTCAAAGACCAGGGAGGGCCCCAGCTGAGTACAGACTCTCCTATACACCGTGGGATCAACAGTTGTTCTCCCCCTTAGCATCCAGACAAGATGACCACAGAGGCATTAGCCCCAAATTGATCTGCCACGTGAACAGACAGTAATTGCCTCCAGACACACACATGCACACCATTAAAATCTCATTCCCCTTCAGTCATTTCCCCTCTGTGTTTTCAAGGCTAAACTTCAAGCCAGTCATGGACAAAGGCACAACCTTAAGCAGATTTCAGTGGCATCAGGGCAGCAGAAAAGCTCATACATAAGAGAGAGCAAACCAGCCCTGCCCCTGTCAGCCTGGGTTGATTTGATTACAGATTAATGCTGCAGCTATAGACTGTTGTGGAAATTTGCCCCATCAGCTCATCCCAAAGACAGAGAGAGCTACGTCCTTTAATTCAGAGCAGGGGTGGAATTTGTTAATTTCATTTTTTTACCATTGAGCTTTGCATGGGGGGGAGTGAGTCAACACATTTTACTCATATTCTGGAAACTTCTTAGCATGAATTGATTCAGCATAAATATTTAATCCTATCCTCAAAGTCAAACCAACAGGAAGGTCAGTTTTGGCTTGAAGGGAGGGCACGGCCGGGTCCCTCCTGACTCCTCAAGGGAATGGCTTACAGGCGTGCCAAAGTTCTGACGGAAAGGGGCAGATGGATCCCTGTGGGGGTTCCCCGTGGGGCCCAGGATTCTTCCCTGCGGCCCTTACCGGGGCTGCCCCACGACAAAGGGGGGAAGCTGGGGAAGGGGCATCAGCTAGGCCACCCGACAGGGCCCCGACCGAGAAGGTAAAGGGTGGGGAAAGTTCACGGTGGGACCCAAGCCCACTGATTGTCACCCCATGGCTCGGCTGCTTTAAGGCACGGGCGGCGGAACAAGCCGGGAGGCAGAGAAGCAATAAAGAGCAGGGAGGCGGAAACCAGGGAGGATTGCCGGAACCCTCGGACTGGACGTGAGGAGGGAGACTCCGGCAGCCGCCCCACCCATTTGTATGCGTCTCCTGGGGGGATGGCTGGCCAGAGAGGGAGGTGAAGCAACCACCTGAGGCGAATTCTGAGGTGACGCCCATCCTGCAACCGCTCCCACCTCGTCCTGGACTTGCCCCGCTGCCCAGCCGCGCCATCGGCACACTCGGAGCTTGACACAAAGATTCTGCTTCAGCCACAAAGAAGCATGGATTCTAGGTGTGAACAGTCTAGCCCCTTTCCCTTGGTATTTTCCAAGCAGACCACCTCCCCCAGCCTGAGCTTTATGAGCTCCGATAGATGACAAAGCAGAGCCTTTTCCTCTAGCAGGCCGGAGAGCAGCTGCGTGTGGTGTTGAGGGCTGGGCCTACTGGGAAAACAATGCAAAAGGGAAATGTTGTCCTCCTCCCTCACCCTGTGGCCCGCATCCAGATCTCATCCCCCCCCCGCCTCTGCTGCTTTTAACATTAAAGATACATGAAGTGATCTGACCATGGATTTCCCAGGAGACACAGCAGGCAGTTGAGAGGTGAGACTTTGCTGTTCAGGTGATCCCCCCCCTTTCCCCAACTGTATTTCTGCTGTCCAGACTGACACAGAAAACACAGACTTGTACAGTCTTCCATGACTCCATTCAATGTATCGATTGCCAGCATATCTATTTGTGCAGATGAGAAAAGATGAATGTAAAGGAACACCATGTGCCACATTAGGCAGCTTTACTGCTAATCCTGCTAGAACCCCGACTCTCTTCCTGGGCAGCCCCTCCACCCCGGCCAAGGCCCCCAGGCACCTTCCTGTCGCCTGGCCCTCCGGGGGTGAGGAGGGGCTGGCTGCCTCTGGTGCCTTTTCTGTGCGCAAAGTGGGCCTCGGAGAAGGGGCCAGATTATTCCCCTCTCTACGTTCAGGGCTTTCAAGAGGGGTGGGGGCAAAATTGGGGAGCCCAACTGGGGCTCTCCAGCAGCCAACATAGTGCAGTTCAGCTTCCTCTTGAATGCCTCTGCTCTGCCCTCTGATGCTGGGGGTGGGCTCAGTTTCCTCTGTCTGCATAGCCAGCCAGCCTCACCCTCTGCATGCTGGGAAGGGAGCGCGTGGCCCTCCTTCCACCTTGCGGGATGATCTGCAGGGCAGCAGCCGGTCCCTCCGCTGTCCTCACCCTCCTGGCATGACCTGCCTTGCAAAAGATCCACGTCCGTCTGCTCCAGTCCCCACCCCATTTCCGGAGCTGCACAGAGGAGCTTCTCTGCCCCAAGAGCGGGATGGTCCTCCGTCCAACGAGCTCCTAGCTAGAGGCAGCGGAAGAGGTGGCTGGAGGGGGGGCTTCTCCATCCCCTCCTGCCCCAGAGAACAATACGATGGAGCTGTTAAGCCTCACATTGTGTTGCAGGAGAGGCAGGCAAGTTTCCAGGCAGGTGCTCAGAATGCGTATCACAGGAAAAAGGCCAGTGTCTAAAAAGCAGTGGGAGTTCCAGATGGAGTTGCCAACTGACCAAGAAAAAGGGTTGGCTTACACCTGTGCCTTGAATGGCAGCCTGAGCTATAGAAATCAGCAAGGGAACTTTTGCCAAACAGAGTGAACACATATTACGGGCTCGTTCCTGCAGGTCAAGCTTCTGTGAGACACACAGGAGTAGGAGTTCGTAAGAAAACAGGTTGCCAACCCCTAGATCTGGGTGAGGACAATTGCAGGGGATTATGGGAGGGACTTTTGATGCTGGTGAATGGGAAGGGATGGATGCTGCATGGATTCGGGGGTGCAGGAATCAGGGAGACGTTAGTGAGGAAATGTAAGGCTGCCATCCTGCTGTGCATATTTACATGCAAGGAAACCCCATCCCAGTCACACTTGGAGGTAACAAGGACAGAATCCAGCTAACTGGAGCAAGTCCTAGGAAGAGGGAATGAGCTTGATTTCTTAAAGATCAGGAACACTCCGGCTGGGGGAGGAGGAAGGGGCAACCGCTTCTCTCTGCTCTCTCCTGGCTTCCTTTTCTTTTTCTTTCTGTTTAAGGCGGGATCAGAAGAAGGGGAGGGGAGGGGAGGGGAGGGGAGGGGTGTGTGTGCAAAAAAAAAAAAGGATTTTTTGATTCAGGTCTGTTGGGTCTGAAAAAATATTTGGCATATCTGAAAAATCCCAGATCCCATTGCTGGTCCGGTGTTGGGACCAAGCTCCCTCTAAGCGGTGGAGTCCTGTGAGCAAGAATTCACCTTTGTGAGCTTCTGGCATTAAAGGTGTGAGCAAACAATTTGGCTACTGCATAAATTAGTTTGTTCTAGAGCCATCCTTCCTGGACTAAGACAAAAATGTGTGAGCCAGAGGCTAAAAAACTGTGAGCTAGCTCACACTAATTCAGCTTAGAGGGAACACTGCTTGGGACCCAGGATTTTTCAGGAATCTCACATATTTTTTTCGTCCAGTAGTTCCAAGAAGAAAAAGACTGATTTATTTTATTTTTTTAAAAAAACAACAACACCAGCCTGACCCTGGGGCCGGCTTGGCTTCTCCGGCTGCAGTGTGGTCTAGACCGTCCTGCGAGAGAAGCTGGCCTCGGGATCTGCGTGTGGCGGAGAGGCAAGGGAGGGTCAGGTGGGGCGGTGGAGCTGGACCGGCCAGCGCTCAAGCAGCAAGAGGAGCCCGCCCCAGCCAAGGCCGGGTGGCACTCTCAGGTCCCTCCGCTCTGGCCAGTCCTGGGCTGGCTCCTCTTGCCGCTCAGTTTAAGCCAAGCTGCAAGAGGGGCCCACCAGCCATTTGGTGGAGCTGAATATACTCAAATAAAAGCCAGGGGGAAATTGGCTTTACTCAGGCTCAGCTATACCGGTAGCCAATCAGATTCTCTGATCTGGATTTGGCTTAAATAATACCTGAAACATACTGGAAAGGTATTTGTCAGATATTTTTCCAGCTCTGTTTTTGCCAAATGTGCACCCCTAGAGGGGAGGGGAGAACTGGAGCCAGTTGGATTTCAGTATCCAGGGACTGGAGTTGCTTCCTAAGTTAGTGCAGATGCAGGACTCTGATCACCTGCCCGGACTTGTGCTTTGTTTCAGGTGAATCATAGAATCACGGAGTTGGAAGGGTCCATACAGAGGCCATCTAGTCCAACCCCCCCCTGCTCAGTGCAGGATCAGCCCAGAGCATCCCTGACAAGGGTTTGTCCAGCCGCTGCTTGAAGACTGCCAGGGAGGGGGAGCTCACCACTCTTGGGCAACTTTTACTGTAAAAAAGTTTTTCTTAATATCCAGCTGGTACTTTCCCACCCTTAATTTAAACCCATTATCGTGAGTCCTCTCCTCTGCTGCCAACAGGAACAGCTCTCTGCCGTCTTCAAAGTGACAGCCCTTCAAATACATAAAGAGAGCAATCATGTCCCCCCCTCAATCTCCTCTCTATAGCCTTTTTGTTGTTGTTCAGTCGCACAGTTGAGTCCGACTCCTTGTGACCCCATGGACCACATTCCACCAGGCCCTCTTGTTTGCTGTCATCCGCTGGAATTTGCTTAATTTAATGTTTATTGTATCAATGACACTGTCTAACCATCTCATCCTTTGCCATCCCCTTCTTCTTTTACCTTAAATCTTTCCCAGCATCAGGGTCTTCTCCAAAGAGTGCCCCCTTCTCATTTGGTGGCCAAAGTATTTGAGCTTCAGTTTCAGTATCTGGCCTTCCAGGGAACAGTCAGGGTTGATTTCTTTGAGGACTGACTGATTCGATCTCCTTGCAGTCCAAGGGACTCTCAAGAGTCTTCTCCAGCATCTATTCTTTGGCACTTGGCCTTCCATACGTTCCAACTCTCACAGGCATACGTTACTACGGGGAATACCATTGCTTTGACCATATGGACATTTGTTGGCAGGGTGATGTCTCTACTTTTTATTATGCTGTCTAGGTTTGCCATCGCTTTCCTCCCAAAGAGCAGGAACCTTTTAATTTCATGGCTGCAGTCACCATCTGCAGTATCCCAGGAACGTGAAGTCTGTCACTACTTCTACGACTTCCCCTTCTATTTGCCAAGGAGTAAGGGGGTCAGATGCCATGATCTTAGTTTTTGTTTATGTTGAGTTTCAAGCCAACTTTTGCGCTCTCCTCTTTCATTCTGAGCAAGAGGCTCTTGAGGTACTCTTCACTTTCTGCCATTAGAGTGGTATCATCTGCATATCTGAGGTTGTTGATGTTTTCTCCGGCAATCTTAATTCCAGCTTGTGATTCATCCAGGCCAGCATTTCGCATGATGTACTCTGCATATAAATTAAATAAGCAGGGTGACAATATACATCCATGTCACACTCCTTTTCCTGTGCTAAACCAATCAGTTGTTCCATATCCAGTTCTAACTGTCACTTCTTGACCCTTATACAGGTTTCTCAGGAGACATGTGAGGTGGTGCGGTACTCCCATCTCTTTAAGGACCTGCCATAGTTTGTTGAGATCCACAGTATCAAAAGCTTTAGTGTAGTCAATGAAGCAGAAGTAGATATTTTTCTGGTACTGCTTTCTCCATAATCCAGTGAATGTTGGCAGTTTGATCGCTCATTCCTCTACCTCTTTGAGACCCAGCTTGTACTTCTGGTGGTTCTCTGTCTACATACTGCTGAAGCCTAGCTGGTAGGATTTTGAGCAAGACCTTGTTAGTGTGTGAAATGAGTGCAATTGTGTGATGGTTTGAACATTTCTTGGCATTGCCCTTCTTTGGGATTGGAATGTATACTGACCTTTTCCAATCCTGTGGCCACTGTTGCATTTTTCAAATTTGCTGGCATATTGAGTGCAGCACTTTAACAACATCATCCTTTAAGAGTTTGAACAGCTCAGCTAGGATACCATCACCTCCGCTAGCTTCGTTGTTAGTAAGGCCTATTTGACTTTGTACTCCAGGATGTCCGGTTCGAGGTCAGTGATCACACTGTTGTGGTTGTCAAGGACATCGAGGTCCTTCTTGTATAGTTCTTCTGTGTATTCTTGCTACCTCTTCCTAACTTCCTCTGCTTCTGTTAGGTCCTACCATTTTTTATCTTTATCATGGCCAGCTTTGCATGGAATGTTCTCTTGATTTCTCTAATTTTCTTGAAGAGATCTCTAGCCCTTCCCATTCTATTGTTTTCCTCTGTTGCTTTGCATTGTTCATTCAGGAAAGCCTCCTTATCTCTCCTTGCTGTTCTTTGGAAATTTGCATTCAGTTGGGTAAATCTTTCCTTTTCACCTTTGCCTTTCACTTTCCTTCTTTCCTCTGCTATTTGTAAAACCTCATCAGACAGCCACTTTCCTTTCTTGCATTTCTTTTTTTTTTTGAGGGGGGATGGTGCTGAGTGCTGCCTCCTGTACAATGTCATGAACCTCTGTCCATAGTTCTCCAGGCACTCTGTCTATCAAATCTAGACCTTTAAACCAGTTCTTCACCTCCAGACTAAACATTCCCAAGTCCCTCAGTCTCTCCTCACAGGGCTTGGTCTCCAGGCCCTGATCATCCTTGTTGCTCTTCTCTGCACCCACTCCATTCTGTCCACATCTTTTTTTAAAGCAAGGCCTCCAAAACTGCACACCAGACTCCAGGTGCGGCCTGACCAATGCAGTGTACAGTGGGGCTATGGCATCTTGTGATCTGGATGCGATGCCTCTGCTGATACAGCCCAAGATTGCATTAGCTTGTTTTGTTGCTGCATCACACTGACTGCTCATATTTAACTTTCGGCCCACCCTTACTCCAAGATCTTGTTCACACACACTGCTACTTAGAAGTGTATCCCCCATCCAGTGTGTGTGTTCCTCATTTTTGTTACCCAGATGTAGAACTTGGCACTTATCCTTGTTAAATTCCATCTTGTTCACATCCACCTGCTTTTCCAGTGTGTTCAGATCGCGTTGAATTCTGTCTCTATTGACTGGTGAGTTCGCTGCTCCTCCCAATTTGGTGTCATCTGCAAATTTAATGAGTAGCCCCTCCACACCCTCATCCAGATCACTTATGAAAATATTGAAAAGTACTGGGCCCAGAACCGAGCCCTGTGGCACTCCGCTGGACACCTCCCTCCATTCTGATGAAATGCCATTGACAGCTACTCTCTGAGTGCCGTTCTCCTTCCAGATGCTTTGGGGCAAGAAGAAAGTGCTTGCTATGAAACACATCCATGGGTGCCACCGTGCCCATGAGTGCCGGCTGTGAAAAACTGTGTGCCTCTTAGCTCTGATCAGCTTCTCTCTTCTTTTCCACCAAAGCAAGTCAGTGAGACAGAGAGAGTGGGAGCTCACAGGGTATGATGAGCTAGATTTTGTCTCTTCTCAGTTAATGTTGGCAATGTACTAGGTGGTTGTTATTTGAAAGGGTGTTTTTCCACCTTATTGCAATGTGCACTGTGCAAATGGTTTAAGTAAAATCTACATTTTAATACTACCACTCATTTTCCTTTAACATTTCTTACCTAACAATTATTAATCTATTCAGGGATGGTACTATTTGGTTTTGATCAGGGTCCCATTGGGGGGGGGCTCAGATGAAATCTGGGGGCCCACAGTGGCCCACGGTGGCTCTCAGCAGCCCTACCGAAGTTTGCCTTCAGGAGTATACAGCCAGATCTCAAATGGGTTTTATGAGTACCCCTGGCTGGGTTTGGGGCATTACTTGGCCTGGAATCTTGGCTTTTATAGATACAAAAGAAGCCAGCCTCTAGCTGGGACTGGCTGGCAATTTCTGGAGATCGAGAGGTGGTGGCTGGAGATGGTGACGTTTCAGAGGGGAGGGAGCTCAGCAGAGATGTGATGCCACAGGCCCCCCCTCCGAAGCTGCCACCCCCTCCAGGGCCATTGACCTCTGCAGTCTGGAGATCACTTGTAGACCTGGGAGAATTCCAGCCCCCACTCTGAGGTTGGCAACTCTGTCTCTAGACAGCATAACTGCTGTGATGCAAAAGGAAATGTTCCCAGAGTATTCCACCCAAATGCTTAGAAAGAAGCAAGCCTACATCCACCCCCCAAAGAGGTCTGCCATGTAAAGGAAATATATCTTGCTCTCTCTACACTATACCAGTTTGGTGTAGTAGTTAGGAGTGCAGACTCTAACCTTGGGAGTACAGGGTTTGATCTCCCACTCCTCCACATGCAGCTGCTGGTGTGACCTTGGGTCAATTACAAGTTCTTTCAGAGCTGTTCTCTCAGGAGCTGTTCTCAAAGAGCTCTCTCAGCTCCACCTACCTCACAGGGTGTCTGTTGTGAGGAGAGGAAGGAAAAGGAGATTGTAAACTGCTCTGAGATTCCCCTGGGTAGTGAAGGGTGAGGTATAAAGGAGGTAGACAATCCCAGGTGCAATTTCAGTTGCCTGGGGGTGGACTGTGATTGTGGACATAACTTTCAAGGACTAGGGCAGGAAGCCTTTGACTCTGTATAGCAGAAGCAGAATAAATTATGCAAAAGATACTAATTAGCATTTATCATCACTTTTTGATGTCAAAGAAGAACTCTGTTTTCTTTGGCACAGAACTGGCCACATTTGGATTCTGAAAGTTCAAGACCACACTGTTCTTGTTCTCCAATCCATACAACATCTAGGGGCTCTAGATGGAACAGATTAGTGTTATTTGGACCCTTACTTTTCAACCCACTTTTCAAACTCTTCTGTCTTGTCCAGTTGTAACAACTCTTTGAGCATTTACTTTTCCTTCCCTGTCCCGGGAAAGCTTGGCTGTGGCCAAAAATAGGAGCCGAAGGTCAAGGGTCAGGTACCCTTTGATTCTTAGCCTGTGGCTCACAACCAGTCCCTTTAGATGAGTCATCAGTCCAGAACCAGCCAAGGCACAATTTACAGCCAGTTTCAAGGGGTTCCTCGGAGGGGAGAGTTGAGACCAATCAGAAAGTGGAATGCTATTCCAAGTCTCCTGCCAATGGTCAATTTAACCAATAAACGTGTTCCTTGTGATCTGAGAGTGTCTTTGAACACTTTGGGTGCAAGTGTGCAAAGGAGCGAGCGGCATACTAAGTGGAATCAATGGGGTGTCAGACTGGGAAATTCTATGCCGTTTAATAAGTCATTGTGACAGACGCTGGGTGTGTCATCGGTACTCAGTATGTGGACACCCCCCCGCCCCAATCTCGAATGCTCAAACAGGACTTTGACCTGATTCTTTTGTGAGAATCCTTAGCACCAACAATTCTTCCCAAAATGTAGGGATCATCCATAGATTACAGTTTTTCACATGGCTTTTTGACCCGGAAGGCGCATCGGCTGAAACCCCTCCATATGGACAACTACCCTCTGGTCTCTGGCACAACCGGCTGTTCCTGTGCCAGGGTGGCATAGAATGACAGACTATAGGATCTGGGAGAACCTGCTTCGGATCCCCATGGAACTTCACATGCATATGATCAAAGGTGTCAGAAGTTAGCTCCACGTTTGTTACAGGCTTGAAATCAAGCGGAAAAAGAAAATTTAAACCCATTTACTCAGGTGTGTGGAGTACAGAGCGCCATGCAGTTTTAATCTGAAGGGACTTCAGTGGGGAGCTTGCAGGCGCCTGTTCTGCTGCATTTCATTGTCCCGTGACCCTGTTTCATGACCAGAAGCTGATTCTGTTTAAATACAAAGTGGTGGGGCCAGGCCCCGGGGAGGGAGGGGAGGGGAGGGGAGGGGAGGGGCTGTGGCCTGGGCCCAAGCTCCCTCCCCCGTGGCTCCCGCCTGGCAGAAGGGCTGTCAGAGGAGGGAGGGAAGGCTCCCGAGGGGGCCATTTCGGGTTGGCAGAAGGGATTCAATAACACAGAATTCTGCAGGAAGGACGCTCCCTGTGTAGGTGAGGAGGTTTTCATCTAATTGCCTGTAAAATTTCTCAAATATTTGGGCAGCTTTCTTTTCTTCCCCCTTCATACCACATTCTTTATTGGATGCACTCTACTGCTTGTCCTTCAGAATTCTCTGATTGTGAAATCCAGTTGTTTCTTTGTTTTTTAGTTTGTGTAGTCCAGGATTGTTACCCAGCCAATAAACCCAAACTGAAAAATACCAAGAAAAAAATATTGCACACCCCTAGTCTGGGACTCTCAAGTTAGAAAAGAGACAGCCAAGAGAGGACATGATGATAGAGGTTTATGAAATTGTGCACGGGGTGGAGACAGTCGCCAAAGAGATTCCCCCTCCCCTCCTAACATGCTAGAACTGGAGGGCATCCAATGAAGCTGATGGGCAAGTAGATTCAGGGATGGGCATTATTAATTATTTATCATATGGCAGAGTTACACACAGGAAGTACATAATAATATGAAGTATGAAACATGTTGATACAATGGCTATGCAGACCAATTGGGCAGTCCCCCTACATACCAATATCTAGATTTTCTATCCACTCAGTTGCAGCTGGGGAGAGTTCAAGAGCTCCGTCACATCTCCCTGGAAAGCACGACGCTCACATTCCTGAGACAGACAGAAAATAGTTTGATGGGCTGCACCACAATTGCATTTGGGTCCTGGTGCTTTGCTCCATTTAAACAACAGGTCTGCACAGCGGCCAAAGCCTGTGCATATTCTGTTAAGCCACCTTCCATACGTTACGTGGCAAGCCAAATTCTGAGGGCCTCTCATTGGCATACATCAGGGTATGCATCCGTGTTCCCAACCATTCATTCCCTAGAATGACATTTTGTGATGTCAGGATTTATGCAGATCTAATTGCTGGATGTTGGGATCTTAGTCTGGATAGGCCCATGCCAGCCATTCTAGCTCACCTCCTCGTGGTGCACCCTAGAACTTCTGGCAGCCAGACAATCACAGGATCTCCTGGCTACACTAAAAAAGGTAAAGGTACCCTTGTTTGAAAGCTAGTTGAATCTGACTCTAGGGGATAGTGCTTATCTCCATTTCCAAGCTGAAGAGCCAGAGCTGTCCGCAGACATTTCCGTGGTCGTGTGGCTGGCATGACTAAACGCCGAGGCACACAGAACGCTGTTACCTTCCCACCAAAGTGGTACCTATTTATCTACTTGCAATCTCTTGCTTTCAAACTGCTAGGTTGGCAGGAGCTGGGGCCGGAGATGGGAGCTCACTCTGTCACGCGGTACTCGGGTCTCGAACTGCCAAACCTTCCAGTCTATAGCTCAGCCTCTTAACCTCTGGCTACACTACACACATGGAAACAATTGGGCTGGAGAAAAGGAAAGACTTCTTTACACTGAGAGTGATTAAACTGTGGAATTCATTGCCAGAGGATGTAGTGATGGCCAGAGGAATACACAGCTTTAAAAGGAAATTAGATAGATTCGTGGACGAGAGGTCCATCAGTGGCTACTAGTGACTAAAGGGAACCTGCTTGTTCACAGGCAGTCATGCTCTGAAGCCCAGAGCCAGGAGGCAACATCAGGGGAAGGCCACAGCCTCTATGCCCGGTTCTTGGCCCTCCAGAGGAACTGGCTGGCCACTGTGCGAGACAGGAGGCTGGACTAGATGGACTCCCACTGGTCTGACCCAGCAGGGCTCTTCTGATGTTCTTTTATAACTCTGAAATCTGCCTTGAGTCTTGGGAGAATTGCAAAAGAGAAATGCCCTGGGGGCAATGCCTCCACCCTCCCCTTAACCTGGACTTGGTTTGTGCCAGTGTTCAGCTCTAGAGACTCCCCCCCTCCATCAGACAGGTTTTAGTCCTGGAATATGAAGATGAATGTCTCAGAGCGAGTATGGAGCATTCCTCCCTGAGCCCCCAGTAACCCCTGGATATCCTCACACCCTCCTCAGACAGGAGGGCTTCCAGGGCAGACAGTGGGACTTGTCGGCAGGCCTGGGATGTAGCCCCTCCCCTTGGAGAAACTGAGGACCTCATCAAATTGCTTTCTCAGCTGCCAAGTCCAGCACTGCCTCACACATATATGCCTGCACATGCAAAGCCGCCTTGCGTGATTCAGTTTTCCCTCCTTTGAAGATGGTCTGTGAATTCCCAGGCCTCTCTCCACTCAGTGGCTTGGCAGCGAAGGCGTTACCATAGCAATGGAGATGAAGCTCCATACAAAGGAATTTGACTTCAGGTGGAGGAACTGGCCGCAGAATCAGATGCAGCTACAAAGTCCCTGTTCACATGCAAATGCCTCTCCTGGAAGCAAAGAACAAGAGACACGGGCAAGCCCAGGAATTCAAAATATTGAATAGAAATGTCGTGTGGTTTCTTGTGAATTAGCAAGCTTTCCCCCAACACTCCTTGAGAGGAGTCCACTGCTTTCTGAAGGCATTTTGCCAGGAAACATTCAGCTCAGTTTCAATGCCTGCTGAGACAGAAGGGGTCTCCTTCCCCGGGGGGAAGACCAAGCAGTGTGGCTGCCCAAAGCAGCCCGAATAGCCCAGTTTGGCTGGAGGACACCGAGGCTCGGGCTAAGCGGGACCCGTCAGAGTCCGTGCTTGGATGAGAGACCGTCCGGGAAGACCAGGGCTGCTGTGCAGAAGAAGGGTTGGGGGGGGGCACAAGGTCGTACCAGCTCCTTATTCTAACCTCCTTTGAAATACAGGCCTCTTGGCGGCACTCCAAACAGAAGCTGGTGGTGCAAGAACCAGTGTTTAGGCCGGGCACCACTGTGTGTCCTCTTGCAGGAGACACTCTCTGGAGTGTGGGGATGTGTCACTTGGGGGTGGCCCAAGTGCAGCCTGGCCCCAGTGTCTGCCTGTGTGATTGTCCTGGGGCACCTCACGTTGGAGTGGCTGGCACAAGAACTGGGCTTTAGACCAGGAAATGCCATATGTCCCCTCAAAGGGGAGAGTCCGCTGAACGTGAGGGTGTATGAAGTGTGGCAGTCCAAAGCTTATTTTGGGGTGGAGATTGCACGAGGTCATAAGGTTGTAAAGGTTCCCTTGCTTGAAAGCCAATCGAATCCAACTCTAGGGTTGCGGTGCTCATCTCTGTTTCCAAGCTGAAGAGCCAGCACTGTCTGAAGACATTTCTGTGGTCATGTGGCCGGCATGACTAAACACCAAGGCACACAGAACACTGTTACTTTCCCACAAAAGCGGTACCTATTTATCTACTTGCAATTTCTTGCTTTCGAACTGCTAGGTTGGCAGGAGCTGGAACCAGAGACAGGAGCTCACTCTGTCATGTGGCACTCGGGTCTCAAACTGCTGAACTACCGACCTTCCAGCCTGCAGTTCAGCATCTTAACCACTTAGCCACCACAGCTCCTTCGCTGAGGTCATACCAGTTCCTTATTCTTATTTCCTTTGAAATGTGTCAAGAGTTCACACGCACAGGGCTGGTGCCAGGCTTTTTTGCACCCTGGGTAAGGCTAATTACTTATGCCCCACCCCCACTACTAACCAATCTTCAAAAACAGATGAATTCTAGGGAAAATAAAAAGCACAAAACTTGAAATTGCTAATTTTTTTTTAAAAAAATTGCAAGAATAAGTAATACAGTAGAAAATCTCGCCTGTGGATTACATAGTATAGAATACTGCAATCAAATAGCATATGAGATCTAATAAACAATGCAGTAGGACCAGGCTTAGAAAAATTACAAAAATGCAAAAAAAAAAAAAAATAGGTATCACACATGCTGTGTCAAGCAATGCAGAAAATGGAATTACAAAAAGTGAAAACAATGCTGTAAGAGCATGCTAGAACACACAACAAATAATATACAGTATATCCTGTGGCATAGACTACAGTCCTGTTCTCTATAAGCTTTATAGAAATGTCGTCCCAAGCAACTGTTTTGCAGAATTAGAGAAGTGTAAGAGCCCTCTTCCAAGACAGGCCCAATAAAAGAGACAATAACAACAGCACTAGCGGGCCCATGTGGGCTCTCAATAATTAAAATAGTTCAGCACACCATCAATGACTTACAACCTCTACTGGATCATTATTCAGCCCCCTTTCACAAGCACTGGGGGGGGGCAAACCTTTTCTAGCAGACAGACAGCCCCCCAATCTCAAACAATTCCTAACCCACAATAATGCAGCATCTAATCTGAACATGGACAATGGTACCAGAGCTTGCAAAAAACCCAGATGCCAACTTTGCTGCCACATGTATACTCAGGCAACACAATCACTGGGCATAACAACATCAGCTACACCATCTCAGGCTTATTCACCTGCTCATCTTCTAACATGGGATATGCCACTAAATGCCAAAAAATGCTCTTCAGTTCTCTACGCAGGACAAACAGGTCAAACTCTACACAAAAGGATAAATGGACACAAATCTGACATCAAGAATCACAAAACTGAGAAATCTGTAGGAGAACATTTCAGCATTCCAGGGCATTCAGTGGGTGACCTCAAAGTAGCTGTTTTATTGCAAAGGAATTTCAGAAACAGACTGGAACAGGAGATTGCTGAATTACAAGTTATCACAACACTCAGGACAATGGAACCCCCAGGGCTTAGCAGAGATATTAGCTTCTTATCTCTCTACATACACTAAGTCACTCAATTCTTACTTATACCCAGAAATTAAACTTTGTTGGTCTTAAAGGGGTCATTGGGCTCAAACTTGGTTCTCACGTCTGTTGTTAACTCCTTTATTATCTGAATATCAATTTGCTGCTATTTGTATGTCCTACCATATTGTTATTCCAATCTTGCTGTATTTATTGCTGAGTTACCATTGTATCTTCACTCTAATACTCTCTTCCTCACAACTAACCTTCCCCACCCTGCATGCAATATTTGAGGAAACCTGTTTCCGTGTATGTGAAGACGTGCGGTGCACCTGCTGAGTCTCTGTTCTCACGAGGACCCTGGGCTGAGCTTGGTTTGTCTTGGGAGTGCTGCTGGAGTTTAGCTTCATTCGCACATCTCTTTGTTAGCTTAGCTTTGTATTTACGTGCCAATTTTCTGCCATTCATTAATCTTACCTACCACCTGATCCTATTTCAGCTGTACTTACGCATCTTGGCTCTGAGTGGCCCTTCCTAATGGCTGCCCCCCCTCCTCTCTTTTCCTCTAAGTAGGACTTGAGAAGATTTTATTCCATTGTTTGTATCTGAAGAAGTGTGTTTGCACACAAAAGCTTATACTTTGAATAAAACTTTGACTCAAATTGTGTTCTGTAGCCTTCTTCCAGTTGCTGAAACCTGAAACTGTAAATACAACCTTCTTTTCTCTGTAAATCACTAACTCAAGGCTTCTAACAGTGCTACCCAACAAATGGGAAAGATGAGTGACTGTCCATACATATGTATTTTCTGTTGAGGCTTCCATTTATGAAATGGCCTTTTTGAGGAAGTCAGGAAAACTTCCACACTTCTGCCAACTACATAAAATAAAATGGTTCAAGAGAGCATTTTAATAAAGGAAGAAAAAGAAGAAGAAGAAGGAGAAGAAGAAGGAGAAGAAGAAGGAGAAGAAGAAGAAGAAGAAGAAGAAGAAGAAGAAGAAGAAGAAGAAGAAGAAGAAGAAGAAGAAGAAGAAGAAGAAGAAGAAATTGGATTTATACCCCACCCTTCACTACCCAAAGGAGTCTCAGAGCAGCTTACAAACTCCTTTCCCTTCCCCTCCCCACAACAGACACCCTGTGAGGTAGGCAGGCCTGAGAGAGCTCTGAGAGAACTGCCCTTTCAAGGACAGCTCTTGTCAGAACTATGGCTTGCCCAAGGTCATTCAGCAGCTGCAAGTGGAAGAGTGGGGAATCAAACCCAGTTCTCCCAGATTAGAGTCCGCACACTTAACCACTACACCAAACTGGCTCTCAATAGGGCTATAGGATAATGGAATGGTTCAGGAGGGAGCTTTTATAAAATGCACAGGACTGTGAACTGTAACACAGTACATTACGTGCTCTTTCCTGTATGTATTATCCTGATCTTACTGCATTGCTTCCTACCTTTGTAATATCATTTTCTGCACTGTTTGACAAACTAAGCATAATTATTTTTGCTCTATTTCAAATTGCTGCCTTATTTCATTGTTTATTAGATGTCTCATGTGAATTATTGCATTGACTTACACTGTGTAACCCATTTTGAGTTTCAGTGAGAAAGGCAGACCATATATAAAGTAAATAAAGTGCACAGGATCAAGCTGTGAGTAGGATTCTTTTTGAAGTGAAAAAAACAGAGGCTTAAGCGACAGTGGCATGATCCCTGAGGTGCCCACAGGTGGGATCCTTTCCCAGCAACTTTCCATCTTCAGAGCAAACACTACAGCCTTCCCCTGTGAAGGAGATTCCTGTGGGTTAGCATATATTAGCGAAAGAAGCCTTGTGCTCACTTACGTCTGGACCTAAATTTCTTATTATGTGCCTCCTGTTCTGTCAAAAATAACTTCCCCCGCAATAAGAGCTCTACAAGACTGTTGTGAAACACTCTCCTGTTCTCCTCTCTGTCTTTTTCTTTACTTTCTTCTGAGCCTGCTGCAATGCCATTTTAATCCCTTCATTCCTTAATCTCACTCTCTGCTTTACTCTGGTTCTATAAAAAAAGCCCACAGGAAAAAATCCCACACAGAAAAAAGCCCACATAGAAAAATACCATGTAAAGTGCCATAGATATTTATAATGGTGGATAACCATTCATCTCCATTTATGAGAATGCACAGGTATTGCCTATATTTTAGGATTAAAACATATCATATTCACATGGAACAATTAGTGTTGTGATTTTATCACGTATAATTATAATTAGTAAAGTACTTCATTACTACACAATGCTCTTGAGCGTAAAGTCATGGAAGGGAAAATACAGGAAATAAAAGTGACAATTTTGTTATAAACAAACTTTATTAAGAAGGAAAAACAGTAACAACAGAAATTAAACTATATATAGAAATATTTTAAAATAAAATTAAATACTTTAAATGTATTAATTTACTATTTGTCAACCTTTGTAATGTTGGTATAAAGTAATTTCTAAACTAAAGACAGAAAGATGTAAAATTAAATTATGTATAGGTCCAACCTCTCCTCAAACCCCACCCTCTCCAGGCTTCACCCCTCAAATTTCCAGGAATTTCCCAACTTTGAGTTGGCAACTCTATCTCCTTCCCAGCTATCTGTCAGGCTCTGTGAATTTTACAGCTCACCTGCCATGGAGAAGCCGCCCCCCCCTTTGATATATCAGGAGCTTGACACCACAGTGGAGCCATATGTCCCAGCATTTTGCTTGTTTGTTATTCTGTACTTGGTAGATAGAGGCTACGTGTCTAAGCGGGGGGGGGATAAGCAACTGTTAATTCTGGCAGGAGGGATGCTCCAGAGGAATACGTGCTTAGTGGAGGGGAAGTTGGCTGTTAGTTCTGGTGGGTAAAATACCATAGGATGATTGGGTCCTGATCTTTTATGGCTGCTGTTTAAAACCTCTATATCTGTAACCTTCGCGCTATAATCTTTAGTTCTAACAAAAAGGTGTCCAGAATTGTATCTATCAATGATCTCAATAAAGTTAGTTTTCTTCAGACTGGCTGTTGTTGAGAACTGATTTAACCACTGCTTCTGACACTAGCCATCAACCTACCATCTGTCCCTTGGACTGAAACTGACTTCTGCCCCCCCTCCTGGAGAGCAGTTGTAATTCTGAGTGTTAGTAATGGTTTGTTTAATGTTTCACACTGTGTCCATTGTTCCCTATCTTGCTCCTGCTTCTGCGCTTGCGTAGGTATACTAGCTGTAACATGGGAGCTTCTTCTCTGCTGCTCAGTGTTATCACGGTGGCCTTGACTGCAGGCTTTGGGCTATTCTTAAGTCTATGAGAATTTTCCGTTCCTGTGAAGCCGAGGGGTGGAGGGAGTCGTCTCCCGCCTTTTAAGTAACTCTCCCGCCAGGAGTTTCCCACGTGCGCGCTTGCAGTTCATTTGCTAGTTGCTATTTTGCATCACACTATAACCATGCTTGTGCAGCTTCTCCCGCCATTCCTGACAATAACCGTTTCACTATGGGTTTTAGCACTGTATTCCAATAAAGCCTTTCTTAGTCCTAAGAATGCTTGGATCTACTTGCTTTTGAACCTGACAATCACCAGCTCTCATCTGGAGATTGGCAACAATGGCTCCCTGGGGAATGGCTGGTTTGGAGGGTGGAATCTATGGCATTGTACCTGTCTGAGGTCCCATCCCTCCTCAAACCTCACCCTCTCCAGGCTCCATCCCTCAAATCTCCAGGAATTTTCCAACATGGAGCTGGCAACCCTAGTCAGGACTGGCCCCTATGAGTTCTCCACAAAGGCCTGGAAAGGCCCTGGAAAGGGCTGGAGATTGGCAACAATGGTGTCAAGTTCTCCAGATAGTCAGTCAAACACCAGGCTTCATAAGAAGATAGCATTTATTAAAGACTAAGCATAGAGCTGCATGAACAAGTGTTTTGTCAGTGATGCTGGTTAATACAGAACAGCATCAATTATAGCCCATTTGAAATGCTCCCCCCACCTACAAGCCAATGGTTACATTTTATGTGTGCGGCAAAGCAGAAAAACCACCCCTCCACCCAAATATCCTCTGATGCCAAAGAGGCCTGGGACCCAAGGTCAGGAGTGTTGATAAGGAGCTGAACAGACACAGTAATTTAGGGTGCCTGGAGACTCACAGTTACTCCCGCATTCCAGAACAGTGAAAGATGACTTCCCCCCCATCCTCAGCAATGGCAGGGTTACCTGACAAAAGGTTTCCAGGAAGAAACGGCTGGTTTGGAGGGTGGAGTCTACAGCATTGTATCTGTCTGAGATCCCACCCTTCCTCAAACCTCACTCTCTCCAGGCTCCACCCCTTGAATCTCTAGGAATTTCCCAACCTGGAGTTGGCAACTCTATCTCCTTCCCAGCCAACCATCACCCTGTGGTTATCTGTCCCTCTGATTTCAGCTTTCCATCTCCCCCCCCCGGAAAGCAATTGTGATTCTGAGTGATCTCCAGCCCTTACCTGGAGATTGGCAACAATTGTTCCTCAGAGAAATGGTTGGTTTGGAGGGTGGACTCTATGGCATTGTACCTGTCTGAGGTCTCAAACCTCACCCTCTCCAGGCTTCATCCCTCAAATCCCCTGGAGCTGGCAACCTTAGTCAGGACTGGCCCTTATGAGTTCCACACAAAGGACTGGAAAGGGCTTCATTCCTTTGTGCTTTTACTGAAAGAACCAAGCTTGGTTGCCTAGCCAAAGTCATTGAGGGAAAAGTTAGTCCCACAGGAGCCAAGCAGGAGAAGTGTGTTCATCAGAAGAGACAGCCCTTTGGCAATTATTGGCTGAGTTCAGACTGGCAGTTTGCAACGGGAGCCAGTCGTGGCAAAAAAGGCCCGAAATAAACTGTTCCAGGTTTTCCCAGTCACACAGGGCCAACAGATGCAGGAGCATATCAGGAGGAGGCATGTGGGAGCGTTCAGACTGCTAGCCTGGAGGTGCGGCTGCAAATCGCTTTTTCCTCTATGTGTGTATGGGCGGATGGGCGCATATGCACTCATGTGCATAAGTGCATCCGGCTGATTTGGGGTGGACCCCATTGCGCCAGCATTGCATTGGGCAGTACAGCGGAACACAGCCAATCCGATCGCTGCTGCCTTATGTGCGGAAACACCCAGCGCACACTATAGAAGCGGGTTGCTCCCGGCTTTTTGGCTTCGCATTCACACTTCTGGGAAGTGGAATAATGCAGGATAAAGGTGCTCTCCAGGATTTGCTACCACTTTTGTCAGGTATCTTTTTAACATGGGAGCAAAGCGGAACAGCACGGATTGCCTACGGGTGGGGAACGCCAGGCAGATGTGCCTGTGTGAACACCCCCTTTAATCCGCTTGGGAAACATGGCTGAAAAGTGGCTATAGCGGGGCAAATTGCCAGTCTGAACTCAGCCATTCTGACAGGGAACAGTGGCTGAGGTGGCAGTGGGTGGGGGAGAGGAGTGGACCCAGCACCCAGCCAATGGCACACGATTACTCTTGAGTGGCAGTTGATGGGCCAATGGCTGATGGAGCATACAGCGCAGCCAATGGGAGAGCTGGAAATGGCCAATGCATCAAGAGAATTGTTATATTAAGATTATATGTGATAAAATCATAACACAAATTGTTGCATGTGAATATACGTTTTAATCCTAAAATAACAATATAAAATATAGGTAATACCTGTGCATTCTCATAAATGGAGATGAATGGTTATCCACCATTATAAATTTTTTTTGGCGCTTTACATGGTATTTTTCCATGTTTGCTTTTTTCTATGTGGGCTTTTTCCTGTAAGCATATATGACCGTGGGTTTTTTTCTGTGGGCTTTTTCCCGGTCACCCTTTACTCCAAGATGATTTCACTCCCCCTCTTCTACTACCTGCTAATTCTGTTCTAGCCAATTGCATAGAGAATTCACCCTTGGAAGATTATGACAGGAGGATTCACACTGTTTATCTCAACTTTCTCCTTTTTTACTAGAAAATTTACTCCTGATAGACATGTGACAGATTTCACACCCTAATGCTGATTGTCAGCTCTGCGCTTCTCTGAGGTCTGCACCCTAGGCGGCAGCCTAGTTGGCCTCATGGTAGCAACCACCCTACGCTCACGTGAACCCAGGGCAATTACTGGGACCTTCTGCCTGGTGAAGCCCAGCATCCAATATTAGATCTTATGCCTCATATGAGTGTGCAGATTCTTCTAAATAAGTAGGCATAGGTTCAAAGTTGAACGTTTATTAAGAAAACTAAACTAGCATAGGGAATTAACAAACAGAATACAAAGTTAGAAAAACATGCACACATGCACACATTAAATACAGTTCTATAAATCCTAGCATCCACTAAATCCTAACCTAAGCAAATGTATAAAGAGATATAGGGGAGTAAGGAGGAAGTAAATTTACGAACCTATCTGGCTAGTGGACTCCAGGAAGGTCAGAAAAAGCAATGCTGGAGGGAGCAAAATAGAAACATAAGCATGGTCCTCAGGGGTGCCTGCATTGGATGGCAGTGTGGGTGCAGAATCACACCCACATCCCCATTACACACTCCCACTTGGGGGCTGAAGCCAGTTGCTGGAACCCAGGATCAATATGGGACCCAACTTCTGGAACAAACTGCTGGGTTCTTGAGAACAGGACACTCCTCAAAATAGATTGGATTGGAACCAAAAGTTTCAAACTTTATTGGTAGCTTGGTAAATGATTGAGTGGGAAAGTATCTCCCAAGAAGGAGGAAACTGGGGATAGTGATGTCTTCTTTGATTAACTTGATAGGCCAAATAGAATAACAGTTATATGGTCATTATTTGAAGAGAGAGAATTCCAGAGGAAAGCAACAACAGGGAATAAATATATCAACCAGTTCTTGCCTGTCACTTCTAAATCTTTGGCAGATCCTGTTGTGTGTTTGTGTAATGAAAGAGTCAATTAACTGAGAGGCGGCTATTACCTTGGAAGTGGGGAAGGGAGTTGATGCAAGGAGATATGTCCATGCCAGAGCAGGTTGCCATTTCCCTTTCTTCCTCCTTTTGAAGTGGAAGAGATGCTCAAGTGCACCGAGATTCCTCTTTTGCCTCCCAGGTGATGATGATATATACCTTCCTAATATTCGAGGGGAGGTCAGATTCAGAAATAAATAAAAGATACGCACTGCCCCTGGGGGATCTATGGAGGGGTCCCAGTTACACTCAGGGAACTGATCTGAGGTCTCACTGGCTGGTTACAAACACCAACCCCAAAACCAGCTCAGACAGCTCAGGAAGGGAGACATTTAAACGGGAGTATGCCAACAGAATTTGTACTCCGTCTCACAATCCCTGTATTAAATGTAAACCCTCAAACCTTAGGGGGCTGCTGTGCCTAGAAAGGGAGATGGGATTATGGTAAACCAAGACAATCCCTGTGCTCCAAACACTGAGCCAAACCTACTGCTGTGCTGAGAAACCCTGTAGGAAAAGTTGTGTCCTCATTATAACAAAGTTCGAGTCCAGTGGAAACTTTAAAACCAACAAAGTTTAATTCTGGGTATAAGCCTTTGTGTACAGGCACACAAAAACATATACCCAGGACTGAACTCTGTTGGTCTTAAAGGTGCCCCTGGACTCAAACGTCGTTGGCTGCCCACCTGAACCTCTCATTCCTCATTATGTTATGCCCTCCTGTACATGAGCAACTGGTCCATGGGGTCGCGAAGAGTCGGACTCGACTGTGCGATTGAACAACAACTTGAGCAACACTTCCTTACAGTTTTGTTCTCTGACAGCATGGGAGTCCTGAAGCTCAGGAATTGCTGTGATTGAATCCCTGGATAACTGCATATGAGGTGTAGGAACAAAGTTAAAACACACTGTCTTGGATAAGAACATAAGAACATAAGAACATAAGAGAAGCCAATGTTGGATCAGGCCAATGGCCCATCTAGTCCAACACTCTGTCACACAGCGGCCAAAATATACCAGGTGCCATCAGGAGGTCCAGCAGTGGGGCCAGGGCACCAGAAGCCCTCCCACTGCTGCCCCCTCCAGCACCAAGAATAGAGTGTATCACCTGCCCCAGACTGAGAGTTCCCATCTATACCCTGTGGCTAATAGCCACTGGTGGACTTCTGCTCCATATGTTTATCTAATTTCCTCTTGAAACTGTCCATGCTTGCAGCTGCCACGACCTCCTGTGGCAGTGAATTCCATATGTTAATCACTCTTTGGGTGAAGAAGTATTTCCTTTTATCTGTTCTAACCCGACTACTCAGCAATTTCATAGAGTGCCCACGAGTTCTTGTATTGTGAGAAAGGGAGAAAAGTACTTCTTTCTCAACCTGCTCAATCCCATTCATAATCTTATAAACCTCGATCATGTCACCTCTCAGCCGTCGTTTCTCGAAGCTAAAGAGCCCCAAGCATTTTAACCTTTCTTCATAGGGAAGGTGTTCCAACCCTTTTATCATTCTAGTTGCCCTTCTCTGCCCTTTTTCCAATGCTATAATATCCTTTTTGAGATGTGGTGACCAGAACTGTACACAGTATTCCAAATGAGGTCGCACCAATGATTTATACAGGGGCATGATGATACTGGCTGATTTGTTATCAATTCCCTTCCTAATAATCCCCAGCATAGCATTGGCCTTCTTTATTGCAGCTACACATTGTGTAGACATTTTCAGTGAGTTATCCACTAGGACTCCAAGATCTCTCTCTTGGTCCGTCTCTGCCAGATCAGACCCCATCAACGTGTATTTATATTTAGGATTTTTGGCTCCAATGTGCATCACTTTGCACTTGGCCACATTGAACCCCATTTGCCACGTTGACGCCCACTCACCCATCCTCAACAGATCCCTTTGGAGTGCCTCACAATCCTCTCTGGTTTTCACCACCCTGAACAACTTTGTGTCATCTGCAAATTTAGCCACATCACTGCTTACTCCCAATTCCAAATCGTTAATAAACAAGTTAAAAAGCATCGGACCGAGTACTGATCCCTGTGGTACCCCACTGCTTACCACCCTCCACTCAGAAAGTTTCCCATTTATACTCACTCTCTGTTTCCTATTTATAAACCAGTTTTTGATCCACAAGAGGACTTGTCCTTTTATCCCATGATTATTGAGCTTACTTAGGAGCCTTTGATGAGGAACTGTATCAAAAGCTTTCTGGAAGTCAAGGTAAATAATATCTATTGGGTCCCCCTTGTCCACATGTTTGTTCACTCCCTCAAAAAACACTAACAGGTTAGTGAGACAAGATCTTCCCTTACAGAACCCATATTGAGTCTGCCTCAATAGTTTTTGTTCATCAATGTGCCTACTAATTCTTTCCTTAATAACAGTTTCCACCAACTTACCCGGTATCGATGTCAGACTGACTGGCCTGTAATTTCCCGGATCTCCCCTGGAGCCCTTTTTAAAGATGGGAGTGACATTAGCTACCTTCCAGTCATCAGGAATGGAGGCAGATTTTAAAGAAAGATTACATATTTTTGTCAGGAGATCCACAAGTTCACATTTGAGTTCTTTCAGAACTCTCGGATGAATGCCATCCGGGCCTGGTGATTTATTAGTTTTTAAATTGTCCATCAGTCGGAGGACTTCCTCTCTTGTTACCGCAATCTGATTCAGGTCTTTCAAACCCCCTCCCGAAATCGGTGCTTCTGGAGTGGGCAAACACTTCTCTTCCACAGTGAAGACAGAGGCAAAAAATGCATTCAGCTTCTCAGCCATTTCCCTATCATCCTTCACTACTCCTTTTACCCCTTGGTCATCCAAGGGCCCCACTGCCTCCCTGGCTGGCTTCCTACTTCTAATGTATTTGAAGAAAGTTTTATTGTTGGTCTTTATGTTTTTTGCGATATGCTCCTCATATTCCCTTTTTGCTTGCCTGATCACAGACTTGCATTTTATTTGCCATAGTCTGTGTTCCCTTTTATCAACCTCACTTTCCACCGCTTAAAGGAATCCTTCTTACCTTTTACAGCTTCCATTACTTTATTTGTTAACCATGCAGGCTTTTTTCTATACCTATTTGTACCTTTCCTAACCTGCAGTATATATTTTTTCTGAGCTTCTAGGATTGTCTTTTTAAATAGTCTCCAAGCTTCCTCAATGGTTTTGACCTTCTCCACTCTTCCTTTCAATTTCTTCCTCACATGTCCCCTCATACCAGAGAAGTTACCCCTTTTAAAGTTAAAAGTGGTTGTGTCAGTCTTTTTGGGCAACTCCCTATCTGTACAAATGTTAAACTCAATGACATTATGGTCACTGTTCCCAAGTGGTGCAATCACTTTTACATCTCTCACCAGGTCTTGGGTGTTACTTAGGACCAAATCCAGGATCGCCTCTCCCCTGGTAGGATCTGTGACCATCTGTTCCACAGCACAGTCATTGAGAGTGTCTAAGAATGCAATCTCTTTTTCCCGACTAGAACTCATATTGACCCAATCAATGTGTGGGTAGTTAAAGTCGCCTATTACAACACAGTTATTTCATCTAGCTGCTATCTTTAATTCATTCATCATTTTATAATCCTCCTCTATCTTTTGATCTGGTGGGCGATAACAAACTCCCACTGTTAAGCCTCCTTTTGGACCCACTATTTCAACCCATAGTATTTCCAGAAGTGAATCCAATTCTCTTACCCTCTCAATCTTACTGGACGGTATACCCTCTCTGACATACAGAGCCACCCCACCTCCAACCCTTTCCCCCTATCCTTCCGATATAATTTATAACCAGGAATCACCGTATCCCACTGATTTTCCTCATCCCACCAAGTTTCTGAAATACCCACAATGTCTATTTCCCCCCAACACCAAGCATTCCAACTCCCCGATTTTACCTCGGAGACTTCTAGCATTTGTGTATAAACACTTATAGTTTCCCATGTTTGTTAAGCCCACAGCCTTCCTCTTGCTGCCTCGAGACCTTGCCAGGCAGTTCCTATCATTAGCCACAGTCTCAGTGGACAATTGTAATCCATTTCCTTGTACAAAAGTAATAGCTACCCCTTCATCTCTTTGAGATGAGCCATCCCGAACCAGAGATTTTTCATCTCCTGCCGGCTTTCCCCCAATATTCAGTTTAAAAACTGCTCTGCCACCTTTTTGATTTTGAGCGCCAGCAGCCTGGTTCCTTCTCGGGACAAGTGGAGACCGTCCCTTTTGTACAGCTCCCTCTTGTCCCAAAAAGCATCCCAGTGCCTAACAAACTTGAACCCTTCCCCCTACACCACCGTCTCATCCACGCATTGAGACTCCTGATCTGTGCCTGTCTCTCCGGCCCTGCGCGTGGAACAGGTAGCACTTCCGAGAAGGCTACCTTGGAGGTCCTGGCCTTGAGTTTCCTGCCCAGCAGCCTAAATTTCTCTTCCAGGACCTCACGACTGCATTTCCCCACATCGTTGGTGCCGACGTGCACCACGACCACTGGCTCCTCCCCAGCACTATCTACCAGCCTATCTAAAACACGCGTAATGTCCGCTACCTTCGCACCAAGCAGGCAAGTCACCATATGGTCAGTACGCGGGTTCGCCACCCAGCTGTCTACCTGCCTAAGGATCGAATCACCAACTACCAAGAGCCCCCCTCCCACCCTTCCCAGGGACGGTTCCTTGGTACGAAAGGATACCCGTTCATCAGCTGAAGAAGAGGTCCCTTCTGAGGGCACATTCCCCTTATCCTCAGCATGGTGCCCCTTTTCCCCTTGACCCTCATGCTCCCTGGCAGCAGCCGGGCTGCCAGATCCAGAGTGGGACATATCTAACAAGTCCCCGAGAGTCTTCCCCGTGCACCTAACTGACTGTCCCTGCTTCTCCAGGTCAGCCACCTTGGCCTCAAGGGAGCAAACTCGCTCCCTGAGAACCAGGAGCTCCTTGCACCGAGCACACACCCAAGACTTCTGACCAGTGGGCAGATAGTCATACATGTGACACTCCATGCAAAACACTGGATAGCCCCCAACCCCCTGCTGGCATTCTGGCTTCATAATTGTTTTTAAACAAATACTTTTCTATAACCCCCCTTTTAAAACCCTTTGTAAACAAACAACATTATCTAACATTAAAAAGCCCGCAACAATCCATGGGAAGAGTTCAGTCTGAAAGCCCATTTTGAATGCCATCAGCTATAACTACCTCAGACATAAATCTCCCTCGTCCTTATGTGTGACATCACATCCTGTTCCTTCCCCTTGGATCCTTTCTGGCAGAATTGCCCATCCCCTGCCTGGCTTGCTATAAGAAGCCATTTGTGGGATGCAGGGGCAGCCTGTGGACATCGTCCTCCCCACATCCCCAACCCTGCAGTGAGACAGAGGCCATGGAAACTGGGCCTCACTTTAGGAAACTCACAAGTCGTAATGCCAAGGAGTTCTAGTTCTAATCTTTATATTGGAAATGCCATGTTTATGTGCTGGTTCTTATGGCATCAGAAGCAGGGGGTTTAGTAAATCCAGAATGGTAGCAGCAAGATTTGTTTATTAAGAGGTAGAGAGGTTCCAAGTATAGACAGCTTCTGTGTCAGAACTGGGGCGCAGATGCCACTTCTGACAATATACTGAAAGCAAGAAACTCCACAAATGCCCAGCAACTGATCATTGGTCCCATTCAGCCCACCATACATCTGCCCCTGCCCTTGTGACCACCCCTAACACCTGCAAGCTAATGGTCACATTATCTAGAAGCTCCCCAGACTACAAGGTCACACAGAATGATGAGATCATATACTTCCCAAGGAGTTCTCAGCACACTCGGGAGGCCCCTGCATGAGAACTGTTATGAGCTGGCATGAACCAAGCGAAGCAGACAGCCGCACCCATCCACTCCCCCCCACCCCCAGGTTCCCAGCAGAGATGATAAACAGCAGTGAAGAAGAGCAGGGTTGCATTCAATATAAGACTTGTAGGAGAATAGATGTGAATCCATAACACAACCACTGGAATATTGAAATGTGGGACAATAACCCCTAACGCAACAGCACAAAAGTGTAAGAAAACAGGAAATATTTGGCAAGCGAGGCCCGAGCTTGACATGAACCATCTGCGAGGAGTAGTCCGTCCAGTCAGCTTGGTAGGTCACAAGAGGCCTGGCTAAGAGGAAGGATGGTTGAGCCCAAATGTCCCACCCATGTGTGTGTTTTTTCTTCCCCTGAATGCCAAAAAGCAGGGCCAGGTGGCTTGCAGGGATTCTTGGCCATCCTTCCCTGCAGGGCTGAGAGATCTGCATGACTTCAAGGTCCTGCTGTGTGCCGTATGTATCCCTTCTGCGCTGGCCTCACCGACATGGGGTCCATGTAGCCACCCTACTACTCAGTGCAACAAGTCTGTGCCTCAGATAATTTTGCCAGCCACATCACAGTGCAACGAGGCCACAGACATGCACAGAAATTCAGTCAAGTAGGCAGAAGAGTAGGCGGCAATGGGGTTCTGAGGCTGAGGCCCGTGAGAGCAAAGACAGAAGAAAACTGGCCCTGCAAAACAGCACAAATGTCTGGCAAGGTGAGAGTTTTTGGTCAGTTGTGTTACAAACAGATAATATGTCTGAAACACTCTGAAAAACCACTTGGTTATTATCGCTGCTAAACTGAATGTGATACTTTAAAAAAGAAAAGAAAAGGAATGTGCTACTTTCAAAGCAGGTATTGAAATGAGACGATATTTGGTCCTGTCCTGAGACAGAGAGAGAGATCACGGAGGGAGGGGTGAGGTGGCCGACTGATGCTGAAATGGGAAGCACGTTTGTTTACCGTGGGGAGAAATGGGAGTCCTCCAAGCCCCCCCCCTTGCAGTCTGGCAATATTTGTTTTCATAGGCGTAGAGTTCAGGGGGGCTTGGGGGCGAAGGCTACCCCTGAAATTTCCCAGGGGGTCTCAGCCTCCCCCGGGGCTTGCAATGCTTGCAACCCCCCACCCCCTTTTAAAGCAGAAGGATTTTTTTAACTTTTAAAAAACCTCTCTCCCCCCCGAGTTTGGGGGCAGTTGCCCTGGCTGTGCTTGTCTGGTCGGCTCAGCACCTCCTCTTTCTCCTGGTCCCCTCTGTCGCCGCCGTTGCAGAGGGTGCTGGACCTTGTAATCTGGGAACTTTGCTGGGGGCGGGGACTGAGCGGCTAGCCGGGAGAGCATGGCCCCGCGGTTTCCACGTGCTGCAGAGCCGGGCGCACCTGGCAAGGAGAGGAAGGATTCGGTGAGCCCAGGGGAGGAGGGGGAGCGAGGGGACTGAGGCAGCAGGTAAACGGCGGCAGCTGCGGAGGGGGGGTTGTGGGGTATATCACGTGGGAGGAGGAGAGGGAGCCTTGAGGAAACAGAGAGGGGAGGGGGGGCCTGGGAAAATAAAACAACTTTTTAAAAGGCCGGTTGGAGCAGAAGGGGGAATGGGGAGGCCTCCCTTGAATGTCCACCCAGTAAAACCTAGTAGTACTAGTTTCCGGAAACCCTGGGGCAAAGGCCGACGTCTGATCGCAGGAGTGCCAGTATTCCGCGGCTTCCAACACCAGCCCATGTCCTAGGGTTTCCGGATGTTGTAAGTTTTCATGGGATGCGCACCAACGCTGAATGAGGCATGCGCATATGCAAGACACCGACAGTGGCCTGCCCCCCCCAACGGCACATGTGTCCTTTGCTGCAGCGCAGCTTGCTGCTCTGCTGCGCTGCTTTTTTGCCGCACTGTAGCAGTGCTGTGTGATCAGCGCTCAGCACTGGAGCGTGGCAACCCGGTGGCCCCTGCGATTGGGCTACCGCGCCTTATTTTGCTCCGGGGCGAACTGCCACACCTCCCCCCTGCATTTTCTGGCCCGTATGACTGGGGCCTATGTACAGCTTTCTATGTCGTGCTTCATTTGGACTCTCAGGTCCTAGCCTCCTCCTTTTCTATAACTATGGATCTACATCCCCTTCCTCAAGCCTTGCTGCTTGTCCCAACTCTCTAAAGTCAGACCAGTTTGGCCAGTGGCAACCCAAAATACATCTATCTGTCCAGGAAGTTCAACTAAATGCCACTAGAGGTTTTGTCACCATTGCTACATCACTTAATGCATTACAAAATAGGTTCATGTTCAGGCTATAATTTATGATGTTTTAGTTTGAGAAGATCTGTTTTCTTGGTCACATTAATTGGTACTATTTTTTCCCTGTAAACTCCTCTTCCATCCCAATGGACTCTGCTAGTCACATGTTGTCTGTCAATCACCTCTTTATCCCACCCTTACTCCAGTCTCCCTTCCCTTATATTGACCTCACAACAATGGCAATATCACCCAGCTCGATGCAGGGAGCTTTGACTCTTGGAAGCTTATTCTCTGAAACTCTTGTTGGTCTCTAATCTGCTACTGGACTCAAATCTAACTGTCCCAGTATCACCGAGTAAGCGTCATGCAAAATGTAGATCTGAACATGGGTCTCCTCAGTCCCCCCTGGTCTATGCCATTGGTCCATCTACTTCAGCATGGTCTGCTCTCTCCAGTAGGAGAGGATGTAGAGGATTTTGCCCATGCTGTGCTTTGTTTCTGAGTCATTGGGGTCTGCCTAGGGGAGTTCTCAAGGGTTCCCAAGATGCCCTAAATTTCTGGAGGGCCCCTTCCTAAATCCCACATATCTCCACCTCCATAAATAGTGACAATGGCTTGTGATGTCACTGGGCCTCAGTTCTTTTAAGGACCTAGCACAGCAATGCCTCTGGCCCAGCCCCCCCTGGGAAATTGGAAACTCTACGCCCTTGTTTGTTTTACTAAGCTGGAATTGCAGCTGAGGCAGAAGAAGGGGGTCAGTCCCGCCCAGCAGATTTGACAAGAGACTCACCGAGAGCTCCTCCATTGCTCTGGCTGGAAACTGAGAGCAACATAAGTAGAAAACACACTGGGATTAACAGCCGGGAAAAATGACAGCAGAAGGACCCTGGCCTGGCCTTCATTACAGCAAAATCACTGCAACCACGGCTGTTTACAATTCCACCAAGGAAAAAAAACAACCCACCCAACCCTCCGTATTTTTTATGCTCCTTACATTCTGCTTTTTTTTTTGTTTGACTGCAATACTAACAGTATTTTGACATGTAGTTTAGCCCCCCATTCCAAGCTCCCAGCAAATTGTTCTAATCTGATTACTGGGGAATGTCCCCCAGATTTGAAACATATAATTGCCTTAATTCCACCAATCTGTGTTGTCAGATCTCTTGTTTTCTTTTAAAGAAAGTTAAATCTAATATAACCTGATTGTACTTCATCCTTGAGTTGTGCTGGTTTCTTTCCCACTAGCAGAGGGAGCTCTCGTTATAATGGTATCACCCGCAGGTTTCCTGCACCGGTAGAATTGCCAAGAGATATAAAGAAAACAAGAAAACATATATGAAAAGTCTTCCAGCAGTTCCTCAAATGTGGTAGTGGATTGTTCACTGGTTGTCTTATGCTGAATGATTGCACTGTTTTATCCTGCAATTGGCCGTGAGTCACAGTGTGAAAAAATGAACTATAAAAAGTAAATAAAGTAGCTAAATTAATAGTTTTAGAGACATTTATACAATTGTTTTATTATTTGAAGTGCTTTAGTATTTATAAATCCACAAGCAAAATTACTGATATTTTCATGTGCTTATAACCCAAACGATTAGGAGTGAGGGGCCTCCTTTTCAAGGCAAAATGTCATAAATTAGTTAATGAATAATTAAAAAATGAATTAGTGCAATACTAACGCAAAAGTAAAGGACACTAGAAAGCTAAAAGACAAGGCTGGCATGCACAGCAACTTGAACACGCACAACAGCCTCAAAGTGGAGGGAAGAGCATGTGGGTGAAAAGGATAATGACGGCCACAGTCATCACGACACACATGACATTTCAGACCTTCACAGACTCCTCCACGGGATGGGAAATGTGGATTTGATTGGGGAATTTTCAGGTTCGACACTTGTAGGGGGTTGGCGATGCCCACAGGGCCAAATGTTCACCCCTTCTGGTCTAGGATGCAAATGTGGTGGGAGGGGGAGGGGGTGTCTCCAGATCTCCTTTGGTCACACTTCTGGTTGCCCAAGTAAGGTTCCCCTCCCCCTAAATGGAGTCTTCTGGGGAATGGTGAGCACTGATTCATTGCGATTCAGTGTTGACTCAGTGGATTTTGTGAAGCCATAAGGGCTCCGCTTCCTGGATTAAGGGCTTCCACCCTCCAGGTGGGGCCTGGAGATCTCTCAGCACTACAGCCAATCTGCAGACAACAGAGACCCATTCCCTCAGAGAAAAGAGCTGCTATGACAAGCGGACCAGGTGGCCTTATACCTTGCAGAGGTCCCCCTTCCCACAAACTCCACCCCCAAATCTTCAGGAGTTTCCCAACCTGGAGTTGACAACCCTATGGGAGGCCCCACCTAAGTGAGGTTTTCTGCAGAGAGGAATGCTTTGGTACTACCACAACCCTTTAGAGGCGGAACATAGGGCAGGAGGCTCAAAATCCCAAATACATCTCCCTGCTTAGTGGTAGAATAGAAGGGTGTGAGGAAATAGGCTGGGAACAATATTCACTATTGGCTCAAGAGCAAAAATCACTGGGCTGGGTCCTGAAGTTTTCTGATCTGATCTGACCTCAGAAGGCTGCTTGATCAGGTGTGTCTTTGACAGATTTTTTACAGGTGTTCGGGCTTCACATCTTATCTGTTCCTCATTGCCAACAGTTGTTCTTCCTGTCTCCCCAAGCCTTTGCCTTTCAGTGCCCATCTCTCTCTGCCTCCTTGATCTTTGTCTTCCTGCCCATTCTTCTTTCGCCCGCTTCCTGTCACACTATATGGTGAGGGCTGAAGGAGAGGGCCCATGGTGAGTCTCACCTCCCGGTTTCAGCTCGGGGGCCAGGATTACCGGCTCATCCCACTTAAATACACCCTATGTCATTTTAAGCCTTTGAACAATCATGGAATTTGTCCTAGGGCCAAGGCTACAGAGTCTCCGAAGAGGAACAGCAGATATTGGAAAATGCAGTCCCTTCCTCTTCCTCCCTCCCTCCCTTCCTTTCTGAAAGTTTTTTATTTTATAATAGACAAACAGACAAACAAACATAAATACATACAATCCGGGGTCTCATATGCATCTTTGGTTTAACTTCTGTATTACCTCATACATAAACTGTTTAAAATATTATTCATCTTTATCACTATGTATTTTAAAAAGTATTTTACATTATGTTTAGATATACCTTTTATTATTTATTCTTATGTTGATATTGTTCATTTATTATAGTCTTTTAACCAATTATAAAATCTTGCCCATGTGTTTTCAAAACTTGGTTCATCTCGGCCTCTGAGAATTAAAGTCAGTTTATCCATTTCATCAGTTTCAAGTATTTTACTTATAGTCTCTTCTTTCGAGGGTACTTCTTTCTTCTTCTAATATTTGGTATATAATATTCTTGCAGTAGTTACAACATGTATAATAAAGTAAAAATCTTGTGTTTTTTTACAGTTGTTTGGCATTGTATTCAAAAGAAACAATTCAGGTATAAAGGGTATGGTACATTCCAACATTTTTTGTAACATTTCATGTATCTATTGCCAAAAAAATTTAACTTTATCACAAGTCCACCACATATGAAAAAAATGAGCCAACACTCTTTTGACATTTCCAACAGTCATTTGGTAAATCACGGTAAAACATCGCTAATTTATCTGGAGTCATATATACCATCTATAAAACATTTTATAGATATTTTCTTTATATGAAATTGCTTTAGTAATTTTTATATTTGTTTCCCATACCTGTAACCATTGATCTAAATCAATAAACCTAGGTTTTGTGTCCATTTACCCATAGAATCTTTAATTACTTCATCTTGTGTTTTATTTTCCAAAATTATTGCATAGTTTCTTATTTAATTTATCTTCAGTGTGTAGCAATATCGTATCCATTTCTGTTATTTTTTCATAGAAGCCTATAAATTTGTCTTTAGTATATCTTGATTCTATCTGTACCCACCAGATTAAATCAGATATCTGTTTTTTTAATACTTTCTGTTGGTTTAAGTTATTGTTGTTATTGAGTAGATGTTCATATGTTAACAGTGCATTTCTGTGAAATAGGTTTCGGTTGGTAAACATTTATAGTGGTGAGATCCATTTTCGTATCTTAGTATAAAAGAGTCTTTTCACTTCTTCCCATACCTTCAACAAAGATCTTCTAATAAAATGTAGTTTAAAATATTTGTGCGTATCAGCTTTTCCATACCATATAAATGTGTGCCAATATAATAATAAATCATGTCCCATATAATTCATTCTCTTAACCATGTCAATGCTACCGCTCTATAATATAATTGCCAATCTGGCCAAGCAAATTCAGCTCTTTCTTTAGCATCTTGTAGTGCTTTTAGTTTTATTCTCAGTCTCTTATTCTGCCATATAAAAGGTTTCATCAATTTATCAAGTTCTATAAAATATTTTTGATTTTGAAGAATTGGAATTGCTTGAAATTAAAAAAATAATAATCTTGGTAAAATATTCATTTTTATTGTGGCTATTCTTCCCATCAGGGATATTTGTAAATTTTTCCATCGTTCCAAGTCTTTCTTAATTTCCAATATAAGTTTCATATAATTGTCTTCCATCAGAGAGCTATATCTATTTGTTATATTTATTCCCAAGATATTTTACCTTTTTTTGGACTTCCAGGACTGATAGTTCTTGTATCTGTTGGTTTTGATCTTTAGTCATATTTTCCATCAAAATCCTTGTTTTATTAAAATTATTTTCAGTCCAGCCACCTGACGATAGTCTTGTAAGGTTTTCAAAAGTGACAATAGAATCAAGTGGATTTTCTAATATAAATCATCAGCAAATGATTTAGCAAATAATTAGATCAGCAAATGATCTTCTCTTACTTTAAGTCCTTTAATATGTGTATTTTGTAGAATTATATCATTCAATATTTCAAGCACAAATATAAAAAGAAGTGGTGGAAGTGGGCATCCTTGTCTAGTTCCTTTCTGTATTTCAATACTTCATGTTACATCTCCATTGACAACAATTCTCACTTGTTATTTAGTGTAGATCATAGAATCATAGAATGTTAGAGTTGGAAGGAACCTTGCAGATCATCTAGTCTAACCGCCTGCACTCTGCAGGAGCATAGCCGACAGATAGCCGTACAACATACCTGAAAGATGGTCATCCAGCCTCCGCTTGAAAACATCCAGCGAAAGAGCGAAGATTGCTTTAACCATTGTAAAAAAGTCTTTACCACATTGTGAAGATAGTAGTTGCTCCAGCATAAAATTCCAGTTAACATTATCAAATGCTTTTTCAGCATCCAAAAACATCAAAACCAGTTGTTTCTCTGGATGTGCTTCGAAGTATCCAATCACATTCAATATAATCCTTACATTGTTTCTAACTTGTTTTTTTGGCAAAAAAAATACCTGTTTGATCTTGATGAATTGTTTGTATCAGAACTCTCTTCAGTCTTGCAGCTAATATAGAAGCGTAAATTTTATAATCTACATTTAAAAGTGAAATTGGCCTATAGCTTTTAATTTCTTTTTCATTCATATTTTGTTTATATATCAAAGTTATTAAAGCTTCATTCCATGTTTCTGGTATTTTACCTTCAGTTATTATATTTTGTATTACATGTTTTAAAGGTAATATGAATTGGTCTTCAAAGGTTTGGTAAAATTCTGTTGGAAAACCATCAGGACCTGGAGTCTTCCCTTTTTTTGTTTATTGTTTTAATGCTTCTATCAATTCTGAAAAGGTTATTCGTTCATTTAAAATTTTCCTTTGTTCATCAGTAAATTTCTTTCAGTTATATTTTTCCAGAAAGTCTTTAATTTCCATTTGTGTAGCTTCTCTTTTTTGATATAGTTTCTCATAAAAGGCTTCAGTAATCCTTTTTAGCTCCTTGGGCATATTTTTCTCTTCTCCTTCGTTATCCCTCAGAATCTTTATATTTCTTTTTTTTTCTTTCTCTTTCCATAGCTTATAGGCTAACCATCTAGTTGGTTTATTGGCATTTTCAAAATAATTTTATTTTGCATAACTAATTTTTTGGCCATTTCCTGTATTAGCAAACAATTCATTTGGTGATGTAGTAATTTCAATTTCACTCTAGACTGTTCAGTTGAAGATTTCTGTTTCATATCTTCTTGTTTCTTAATTTGTTCCTTAATTTGTAAACATTTCTCAATCTTTTGTTTTCTGAGCAGCTTCTCTAATTATCCAACCTCTCGCATATCCAACCTATGAATTCATTCCAAAGAGTTCTGATAGATATATCTGGTTATATGTTTTGTTTAAAAAACATCTGAAATTCCTTTTGGTCTCTGTTACAAATTTTTCATTCTTCAATAAAAAAGTATTTAAAGTCCATCTGCTTTTCTTTGGTGCATCTTGAAGTGTAAGCAGAACAGGGTTGTGGTCTGCGAAGGTTGTCGTTATATTTCCACTTCTATTAAGTCATTCATAGTTGCAGATGATATCCAACACATGTCTATTCTTGACCATGATTTATGTCTAGCTGAATAGAAGGTAAAATCATTTTTATTTGGATTTATGACTTTCCAAGAATCTACCAAATTATGTTCTTCTGCCAATTGTAAAAATGCCTTGGGAAGTTCATTGCCTTTTTTTCTGTTTCCCAGTTATTGTTTTTCTATCTATAAGTCTATCAAAAACTGCAATCTCTAATCAGACAAATCTCATCAAAGTTTTGTTTTGAGAAAATTTATTGCAGAGATTTATAGAATTTTTCTTGATGTTGATTTGGTCTGTATATGTTTACAATTGAAGTTGTTTACCTTGTCTTTGTATTTGGATTATCAAGATTCTGCCATCTTCAGTTATAGAGCATCTCAGGATGTAGATATTCTTTCACATATGTATTTACACCCCTTTTTTTCTTTCTCTTATCTGCAGAAATAAAAACTTTTCCAAATTTTTTAACTTCCAAATATTTTGGGTCTGATAGTTTAATGTGGGTCTCTTGTAAGCATATGACATCCAGTTGCATCTTTTTTAATTGCTGGAATGTGTCTTCTTTTTTGAGGTGCATTTAAACCATTGACATTTTTTGAGATTATCTTCATTTTTCTTCTACCCATCTTGTGATTGTGTGTTTGTATCATTTTTACTCTTGTGTTGAAGTAACTATTTGTGATGCTGGAATCCTTGTTATTTTCTTGGTTTTTGTGGTTTTCCTGGTTGTCCCTGCTGCTCCTTGTACATCCTGGTCTCCCTCTTCCTCTTCCATCAGTTCCAGCTCTTCTGCCTCAATTTTCTTTATACATTTTAATGAAGTCTTCTGCCTTAAACATTGAATTAATTCTGTATCTTTTCCCCTTAAAGGTAAAGAGGATGCCTTCAGGAAACAGCAATCTATATGTAATCTCATTTTTCCTCAAAATGCTTGTTAACTCCATATATTCTTTCTTTTCTCTCTCTCACTCTCCATGGAATCTCCTTCAGGATTTTTATTTTTGTATCTTCTATTTGGAGTGGAGTTTCATTTGCAAATTTAAGGATTTCATTTCTTAAAGTTCTTTTTTGGAATCTTACATGGACTTCTCTGGGAAGATTATTTCTTTTTGCATATGCTGAGTTCATTTCTGTAGGCAACATCAATTTCATTGTAGACTTCATCTATATTTTCTGGGCCCATATATTTAGCTGAGATCTGGGCCATCACTGTTTTCATATTTTCATCCTTCCTTTCAGCTATAGTTTGGAATCTTAAAATATAAGCTGCTTTGTCCATTTCTCATTTCATAAGGGCCTCTTCCATGGAGCTCTGTTTTGAATTTACAGCTTCTAATTTAAGTTCCATCTTTTCTTATTTTTCTTCCACTTTTTTGTTGTCTTTGTTAAATCCACAATTTCATGCCGATTTCTTTAAAACTGCTTCTGCATTTCTTCCATTTGAACTGTCATTTTCTGCATTAAGGAATCTAATTTAGTCTGCATTGGTTCCACAGCTCTGGAAACTGCTTCTTGCACAGCTGCTGTAACTTCTGATTTAACAGTTGTGGCCACTGATTCCTGAATTAAGTTTTGTAAGTCCTTCAATGATACTTGTGCCAGACTGGCACTCACAGATTTGGTTATTCCTGGGGAAGTACCTGGGAATATTTTTTTTGCTCTGTACCACTAGCCATGTTAAGAGTTTCACAGTGCATATTATAGAGAACACCTGTAACTGTCAGGTGCCCCAATAACTCAGTATCAATCACAGATCCTTAAGTAGGTTCAGTTTTATTGATCAGAGATATGGAGAGAGCATGAACTCTTGAGTCAGCAATGAAGCATACAAAATGGCCGTAGTAATTATACTGGTTTCATACAAGACTTCATAAGAACATAAGAGAAGCCAATGTTGAATCAGGCTGATGGCCCATCTAGTCCAACACTCTGTCATACAGTGGCCAAAAATACCAGGTGCCAGCAGGAGGTCCAGCAGTGGGGCCAGGACACTAGAAACCCTCTCACTGTTGCCTCCCTCCCAAGCACCAAGAATACAGAGCATCCCTTGCCCCAGACTGAGAGTTCCTATCTATACCTTGTGGCTAATATCCACTGATGGACTTCTGCTCCATATGTTTATCTAATTCCCTCTTGAAACTGTCCATGCTTGTAGCTGCCATCACTTCCTGCGGCAGTGAATTCCATGTGTTAATCACTCTTTGGGTGAAGAAGTACTTCCTTTTATCTGTTCTAACCCAACTGCTCAGCAATTTCATGGAGTGCCCACGAGTTCTTGTACTGTGAGAAAGGGAGAAAAGTACTTCTTTCTCAACCTGCTCAATCCCATGCATAATCTTATAAACCTTGATCATGTCACCCCTCAGCCGTCATTTCTCCAAGCTAAAGAGCCTCAAGCGTTTTAACCTTTCTTCATAGGGAAAGTGTTCCAGCCCTTTTATCATTCTAGTTGCCCTTCTCTGCACTTTTTCCAATGCTATAATATCCTTTTTGAGGTGTGGCGACCAGAACTGTACACAGTATTCCAAATGAGGTTGCACCAATGATTATACCTCCTGACACCTAGAGGCCAATAAGCAATTAATAACAAGCACAGGGAAATGGTTAATGGTTCAGAGGTGAGCGGGAGACAGCAGAGAGGCTTCATGCCTAAGGAGCCGAGCACTCAAGGCCAGCAGTCAGATAAGAAGTACAGCAAAGAGAAACAGCTGCGAGCAAAAGTACATTCCACAGTCCAACCAAAACTTCATGGTGGGGTTACCTGACAGTAACCTCAAAGAGTTGTCTATGGTTACATAACAATAATTTTTATATCTCAATAAAAAACCAAGAACTTTCCCAAAGTTTCAAAAAGGATTATCAGTTATTTATAGTACAATTGGAACACAGTAATCTTTTAGTAATAACAGTGCACAGAGAGAATTACAGACACTACAAAGTTTATAGTATATATTTTGCTGAGATGACGTTTAAAAATGAGATTTCCAAATAGTTTTTAAGTTGCTCTTCTTTCTTCTTCTCCAAGCAGAGAAAAACTAGAATTACTTTAATTTGTAATCCAATTATTATTAAATATATTCAGTTATAATCCAATTAGGAAGTTTTCCATATAGTTCCAAATAAGACCATAATAAATCCAAAACAAAAAGGAGATCCATAAAATTCAAATTAAATCCAAGGAGAATAATTTTTTTTAAAAAATTCAAATAACCAAGTATTATAATCCACAGTAAGGTCTTGCAAAGATAAAATTGTTCATATAATTCCAGGAAGAGTAATTGTAATCTAACACAGGGTCTTGCAAAAAGCTTGATCATATACTTCCAAGAAGCACAGTTGTGAATGCAAAGAGGGGAAGCTTCAGGAAAGAGGAGAAACAAGTAAGGCTTAGCCCAAAGAACAAAAAGATAAAATAGTATTGTAATCCACCATAAGGACTTGCAGAGTTATTCCGTGTCGAACTGTTAAATATCCAATTATTATCAACTTTCTTTCTCCTTCTGCCCAGTAGCAAAGTAGTTTCTTCTTAACTCTTTTACAAGTCGCTTGAAAGTGAAAAGGAGGGGAGGGTCACCCCTCCATTTTCTTATGTCAGTCTTTAAATGGTTTAAAGGGCTTAAAGTCAGATAAGAGAATCTTTAAGTCTCTTGCATTCAAAGTTTACTCACGGTGTTAAAGGTCTTCTTACGTTGATTGTAGGAGGTTTTTCTAGGTTCTCTGTTGTCCCAGGAGTCACAGCTGGATGTCCATGTCTGACATGGATGCTCTTGCTGGTTCCGCTTCAGGGCAATCTCGGACTCCTACCTGCTTGCCACCACTCATGGGGGGGGGTCCAGATCAAGCCTCTTGCATTGGGCTTCCCTCTGGGGAGCCCAATGGAGCCTGAGAGGCCTCAGGCTCCTCTATTTGAACCGGCAACCTGGCCATCTCAAGGACGCGCGCTCCCGAGAACAGCCATCCTCGCCATGCCAAAAACCAAAAGTCCCTTCCTTCCTTCCTTCCTTCCTGCCTGCCTGCCTGCCTGCCTGCCTGCCTGCCTGCCTAGCAATGGAGCATTTATGGCCTTTTTTTTTTTTTTGACCATATATTAATCCAGGGAATCCTCAAACCTATCATTCTATGAGGGGGTCTATCGATATGTGAACTTCCTACAGCATGAATCCTGATTGTATCACTACCTGTGACCTGTGAAAACTACTTGTGTCCTAAATAAGGTTGCCAACCTTCAAGTGGGGGCCTGGAGATCTTCTGGAATTACAACTGGTCTCCAGATGAGAGAGATCAGTTCCTCTGGAGAAACGGCTGCTTCGGAGGGTGGACTCCATGGCATCACATCCCTGCTGAGGACCCTCTCTTGCCCAAACCCTGCCCTCCCCAGGCTCTACCCCCAAAAAAATCTCCAGGTGTTTCCCAACCCAGAGCTGGCAAATTTTACTAAAAAGACCCTTCTCGTTCTGCTAAGCTGCCAAGATCAGACAAGATCAGGTGTGTTCAGAGTGGTCTGGCCTTAGATGTTCATCTGTAACTAAATTCCATATGGGAAAAGCAGCAGGTCAGGTCCTGACTGGTTCCTTCTCATACATACTGAGCAACAAGACAATACGCTGCACTTAATTTTCTGTTTGTTTTTCAATTGCACTTCAGTTTGAATAAAGGTTTCTATTGTCTTGAGGAAGCTGACTACTTTGGAAGAGACAAAGAGAAAATAGCGCTGAGTGATCAATGCTTCTGCTGGGTTGTTGTAAGACTGTTTTTCTTTTGGTAAGTGTGGCCTGACACTTCTTTGCCCATTATTACCCTAGCCTATTTTTCAGTCTGATGTATGAGAGCGATTGATCCGCCAGGTGCTTCAGGGCCCTGTTTTGCTGGGGGGAGGGAGCACTTTCTCCAAGGCCAGTAAAGACTCTACAAATGAAGTGGAAGGGGCCTGGGGACAGTGAAGGCTCCTGGGCACCGTGTTACGCCTTCCAAACACAGGCCTATAAACAGTAACTTATCAGACACACTGATTAGAAAATGTGTGAGGAGAATTTGTTTCCAATCAGTTTAGAAACTAAAGTTTGCTGGTTCATCTGATGAAAAGTATAACGCAAATGGAAAGTCAGTGTTGGAATCAGGCACATGTCCTCCAGCTAGGAGAGTTTGAGCATCTCTTAGGATGGGGACTCTGCAGGTTCTGCAGTATAATTCAGTGCAATCCTAAGCCCATTATTGAGTGGACTTGAGTAAGTCTGCATCAGATTGCGTGTTAAGCACCCAGCGTCTTGGAGTTCAGTCGCCACAGCAGGAGAACGCCTTTCCCTGCTGTCGGTGCTGAGTGGGTCACTGTCTTGCTCCCAGCCACTCTTCTCGCACAAGCCTGAACCAGGTTTCTGCTCTCTTATATGCGGAGTCCATTCATGGAAAATATTCCAGAAAAACTGAACAGCACAAGAACCTGCTTCTCCCGGCTGCCTGGCAATAGTCAGATTAAGGAAATGGCTCCAGGTGCTGATAAAATGGGTTGTGACGCACCCATCACATTTTCATAGTATTCTAACCACAGAAGTTCTCCAAGTTAGGAAGCAGGTTATGAAGCTGTTCTTCAAAATATTTCTGTAGTTTGTTGTTTCTGGGAGAAGAGAAATGGCATAACAGTAATGGTGCACCCTTCTCTGAAGATGCTGTGGTGGCCAGCAAATCCCTCTGTAGGGTCACTGCATCTAAGGAGCAAGGGAAATGCAGCAGCTACGTTAGCTATGATCTTTGCGACTGACTCAGTTGCATTTGTCTAGCAGTCCAGAGAGTGTGAGGAACTGACAGACACTTCCCTTCCCTCTTTATATCTCTCTGGCAGCAGTGGCTAGCATTCTGGTTTACTGAGCTATGAGTGTTTGCTGGTGCCATCCGTCTTCACTGAGCACAGAGGTGCTTCGGCTTCTTTTCCAAACTGCACTGGCTTCCCATATTCATCACCACTCCTTTACTACATATGTTAGGTCTCTGTCCTCTTAGTCAGGCCAGGAATCAGGAGGGTGGGATATGAAGGTAAAGCTACAGCCACTCCCCTCTTCTGACATTCCAGAGGAGTTAGTCTGTTGCAACAGAGATGGGTGGGAGTCTGGTTTCCCCTCCTACAAGGACCCTTGTTACTCTTTGAAGTGTCACGGTGGGACTCCTGTTTATTTCCTCTGTTGGCCACTGCATGGAAATCATCTCCGCCATATTCTTGTTAATTAACATGCCTCACACTTTGAACTGAGCTTGAGTGTTTCAGCAAAGAAATCTGGACATCAAGTGCAGTTTAATTTTCCAGAGACCTTTACCTGAGAGTGATTTGCATTTTACATCGTGTTGCATATTAATTCTTGTCAATAGGAACCAAGCACATCATGCATCTTGCAAACCTAGTTGAATTAATGATGATGCTCTTCACTACCTTGGAAAATTGGTTTAGTTGTCTCAGATATACAGTAAATGCCAAGAAGGTGAAGTGGCTGCATCTCCAAGAAGAGGCAACAGAGGTAAAAATGGAATGGCTCTGGAATGCCAACGCCGGCCAGGCCTTTCCTGACCGCTCAGTGGTGTCACCGCTCTCCTCGTCATAGCAAAGATGCAAATAAGGAAAGGTCCATTTCAGGGCTCAGGCTTGGAATTCTGGGGGTGCAGGTGGGGTGGGGAGGGAGTGTGGCGAAATCATACATTCAGAGTTCAGTAACATTCCAGGATTCAAATCACTTGGATTTTCATTTTTTTCTTTCTTTTAAAATTTGGACTTCAGGGGCAGCTTTTAAAAACCAGCATAAGACCAGTTGCTGGTTAATTCCGAGGTATTATTTTTACAGACTTTTAAAGACTTTCCAACATTCCCCCCAAGAATGCCAAGGCATCCCAGCACACAGCAGAGGATTGCCGGTGTGTGTGTGTGTGTGTGGACAGGCTTCCCTGCTGCTCCACTGCTGCCTCTGCAACCTGCCTGCCAGGAAAACTTATCCACCAGCAGCAGTCTCAGTGAAGAATCCCTGAAAAGCTTTTAAAGCACTCAGTAAATCACCATTTGGAGGCAATGGTAAGATATGTAAGATATGTAAGATAGAAAGTACTGACTCACAGTTGATGTCCGAGTTCTCAGTCAGATCTTCTATTGGGACTGATCTCTGGGGCTGATCCTGAGACATTCTATGGCTCAAATGTCTGGAAAAACCAGCACTTCATTCATTGACACCAAAGAGTGAAGCCAAATGAATATGTGTATCAGACAGAAAGCAAACTGAGGGACCTTTCAGTTTATCCTTAGGGTGACCTGGAGAAGTTTGTGCTGCACCATGTTTTGTATTCTGGCCATGGGGATACAAAATCTCCTCCAGTCTAGAGGGTGGGGAGAGGTGATGGAGGAAAAAGAAGTCAGTTTGTCCTTGCTGGTGGAAAGATGAGAATGGCCCCCTCCACTTCTGCTTGGAGAGTTTGGACACTTGGCTGGCTTGGGGGGGGGGCGTTCAGCACACATTCAGCTGTCTATGCTCCACTTTAGGACAGGAGCCCCACGGTCCCAGAGAGACCAGCAGGATTTATTTCAGCAGGAGCTTTGGTGAGTCAGAGCTCACCTCCTAAGGCAAAGGGGTCGGCTCTCAGAAGCTTCTCCTGGAATCAATTCCGAAGTGTTTTTATTTTGCTGCTGCAGGTTCCCTCTGGAATAATGCTGCACGGGTCCCCAAAGGCACATGATCAATGTTACATCCTTCTACCCTGTGGGACACGTCACCCTTGGTGATCTCCTGGTTCCTTACACAAATCTGACAGCACATGAACAACAATCAATCGCTGCCAGATTGGAGGAACTGAGAACACGCCTCCTGTCTAATCAAAAGGAGGGTGAGGAGCAGCCGATTCCAACTCCATCTCAAGATTTAGTTAATATGACTTCACTTCCTTCCTCCCCACAGAATCTGGCTGGTCTGACAAATCAGTTGATGGAGGTGGAGGTAGAGATTCATCCTACCTTTGCAGTGGCTTGCTTTCTTCCTTCAAGGTCAGGGACAAAGAGTGATGCTAGGGGAACAGCTATCCCAGAGGCACCCACTGGATTGTGGAGTGTCTTAAGGGGCAGTGCTGTCCCTGATGCTTTACAACATCTATATGCACCCCCTTGCCCAGATTGCCTGGTGGCATGGGCTGGGTTGTCACCAGTATGTGGATGACACCCAGCTCTATCTGTTGTTGGGTGATCAGTCCAACTCCAAACTGGAAGAGCTGGACCAGGCATTACAAGCCATAGCTGGTTGGCTTAGGCTGAGCCAACTGAAACTGAATCCAGTGGAGACAGAGGTCCTGTGTCTGGGTTGGAGCAGACTGGAGTTAGGGATCCCACTCCTGACCTTTGATGGGGCACCATTGGTGCCAGCACCAAAGGTTAGGAGTTTGGGAGTGCTCCTGGATGCCTCCTTAACTATGGAGGCCCAGGTAGCAGCCACTGCCAAATCAGCCTTTTACCACCTTCGGCTGATCAGGTAGTTGGTTCCCTTCCTCGAACTTGATGACCTGGCGACAGTGATCCATGTGATGGTCACCTCGAGATTAGACTACAGTAATGCTCTCTACATGGAGCTGCCCTTGTCTCAAATCCAGAAGCTGCAACTGGTGCAAAACACTGCAGTCAGGCTCTTAATGGAACTCTCTAGATGGGAGCACATACAGCCTGTGCTGAAGGCATTGCAATGGCTGCCGATAGCATACCAGATTCATTTCAAGGTGCTGGTTCTTACATACCTGAGGGGCCACCTTTCCCCGTATGTTGCCCAGAGAGCACTGAGGTCAGGGGTTCAGAATCAGCTAGCCCTCCTGGGCCTTAGGGAGGCTAGGCTGTCAGCAACTAGAACCAGGACTTTCTCGGTGGCAGCCCCAGCCTGGTGGAATGAGCTCCTGGAGGAGATCAGGGCCCTGAGGGGCCTTTTATGGTTCCACAGTTCCACAGGGCCTATAAAATGGAGCTCTTCTGCCAGGCTTTTGGGATCCGCCACCACCACCAATGAAGAACACTGAAGAGGGCCTTGGAGTCCAGAAGCTGCCACCAACCACCAACAGTCTAAAGAATGATAAGTACTGCTGGAACATCTAAAATGAATACTGCGAGCTGACGGCAAGCTGTGAACTGTGAAGGATGGCTGCTACCATTTATGGCTAACAATGATCACTAGCACTATTTTGGTTTTAGAACGGTTTTAATTGTAATTTATGTTTTTAATGTGATTATTTGCTGTAAGCCGCCCTGAGCTGGCTGCGGCTGGGTAGGGTGGGGTAAAATAAATAAATAAATAAACTGTTGATCAGGGCATTCAGGTCAAACAACCATGAAAAATTTTGGGTCCTAATCTCAGGCACTTCTCGGGGGAAATTAATTTCATCACCATCAATTCCCTCCCATACCTGGTTTTCATATTTCTTAAACCTTTTTAATGAAAGTGGTGCAAATTTTTCCAAACTCACTGAATCTGATGCCCCCGAGACCCCTGAGTAGCCACCTGTGTATTATTACCTTGATCACATCCCTTAAACCAAAAAAAGCCCCTGGCCCTGATGCAGTCCCTCCAGAACTACTGAAGTCTCACCCAGAATGGTGGGGCCCTCCTTTGGCCACTTTGTTTACCTTGATAAATAACACCAGACTAATGCCAAAGTCATGGACAAATGCAATAATTGTCCCCATTTTTAAAAAGGGTGATTCTTCCTCTCCCAAAAATTATAGACGAATAAGTCTTCTAACAGTGTTTGGCAAACTTTATGCCAAACACCTTCTAATTAAACTAGATGGATGGATGACTGACCATAATATTCTACAACCAGAACAAATAGGGTTTCATCAGGGAAAATCAATTCTATACCACTGTGCAGAATTATCACACCTTACTAAATGCAGTGGGAAACCAGGCAATAAGCTTTTTTGCTGCATTTTAGACTTTAAGGTGGCATTTGATTCAATCCCAAAAAACCTCTTATGGGATAAGATGGCTAGAATGAATATAGATCCCAGACTGCTTTTTTTAATTAAAAAAACTATATACACATACCAGTTGTCAGGTTAAATTTAATCTACAGGGGAATCTAAGCACTAACATTCCGATTCATAAAGGTGTAAAACAGGGTTGCATCCTTGCCCCTTCACTCTTTAATCTATTTTAAAATGACCTGGCTCCATCATTGTTCAAAATTGATGGACATGTCCCTAAAATTGGCCAACGCCATATCCCAGTTCTTTTATATGCAGATGATGCTGTCTTACTTTCATGTTCTCAAATTGGACTGAGGCGTCTTCTACATCAATGTTTGACCTTCTGTAATAACAACAGATTAACTTTGAATTATGGGGAAATAAACATCTTAGTCTTTTCCAAATCCTGGAAACAGTCCTCCTGGACAATTCAGGGAAATGCCATTGAGCAGGTCAAATCATTTAAATACTTAGGGGTCAATTTCTTCTACAACGGGAGCTGGGCTACGCATCGCAAATGTGCTACCACTCTAGCAAGAAACAGTGCTGAGGCCATTGCCTGCTTTTTTTACATGAGAGGCAACAGATATGTCCCAGTGGCCTTAAAAGTCTTCAATGCAAAATCTAGTTCACAATTCCTATATGGTGCTCCCATTTGGCAATTTGCCTCGAAACTGGTCAGATGCTCCTGGAAACTCAGACCTGGCTTCTGACCATCAAATTTTGGCTGTGCTTTCTGTTTAATCCTGATCTGAATTCTTTTACCTTCATTATGAACCTAGTTGGCTGAAATTAGTCCCCCCAAAATTAGGTCCTTAGGAATACTTTTAGATCCACTTTATTTATCATCTGCCTCCACAATATTTTATACAATCAAATGCAGGCTTTTAGATATTCAATTTCAGTGCCTGACTGAGGCAGCTAGGAAAACTTGTTCTCCAATTCATCTGGGATTCCCCCAGACACTGGGCCAGACAGCTACTTATTTCTGTTCTCTAACTGACCCCAATCAAAGAAGATCATTTATGTTAGCCAAATTTAACACATTGTCATCAGCCATAAAATCCCTTATAAACTTAGACAATGTCCTTGTAGTCAGGGTGCCATCGAATCCGTTTCCCACGTTCTTTTAAATTGTCCATTTTATACTAAGACCCTGGATAAATTTCTGGACACCTTTCTTTTTACATGGTGTGGTCACCCTGAGAGTCTCAAGGTCCAGTTGCTACTCTCAGGGCAAAACTCTTTTATAACTTTTAATATTGCCTGTTTTCTTCAATCTGCAATTCGAATCAGGGAAACTATAAACTGATCAGTTCTTTTTTTTTTTGTTAGCTGTACGACAGCAACACTTTTGATGTATTCTTAAATTTTAATGTATTTTTATCTCTGATATGCCAGTAAAGGTTGTCTGTCTGTTTGTCCTTGATGAGAGTCATGGACAAGATGTATGAATGTAGGCTGCAGTTCTTCTGGAAGAAGCCATCAATGTGAGCCTTGTAAAATGCAACCATTTTGTAATGAAAGTTAATCACAGACTCTAAAATAAAGTAACAACACTGGATTGAATCCCCTTTCGTCGGTGGGCATCACCATGGTGATTGCTGGGAAGTATTCTATGCTGGAATGTGTGTGCTGTGTGCTTGCACCTCACCACTCCACTTTTCTCTGCAGCTGTTTTTCCCTGGCTCTTTTGTTATCTCTCCATGGCCTGGTTCACCCGGCTACACTCCTTACCAGTCTCCTGCCCTTGCCTAGACTGTTAGCTTTTCCCCATGATTGTAGGAGTGTGCTTATTGGCTTTTACTCCTCAGAGGGTCCTGTATGATTGGGTAATAATTGCTTAACCTGTGCATTTTGAGTTATTCCTGACACAAGAGTTTATGGACTGTTCTTTGCTCTGATCAATAAACTGAACCTACTCAAGGTCCTGTGTGTTGGTACTGAGTTCTTGGAATACCTGACAGAGTGTCAGGAATCATCTTAAGCCTCTACCTGCAACTTGCACAATTAGCAGAGAAGAGGAAGTCCCAGTTACCTTGGCTGAGGAGACACCCATGACAATGACCATAGGGATGACTGTGCCAACCACCCTGGTCACCATGACTCAGATCCAGCTGGAGCCACTGCGAGTGGCCAGAGGAGGTTTGCCCTACTGGCAGCCATCAGGCACCCAGGAATTTGCATGGTCCACTTTCCATACTTGACATGGGAGAGTCATGGACCCTGACCCCGGGGCCCATGGGGGCCTTGCACATAAGCCAGTATGAGTACAAGCCGGCCTGCAAAGTGGGTGCACACAGGCAACTCAAAGAGGAAGATATGGGTCTGGAAGACCAGCTGGCCCAGATGGAACTAGTGCAAGTCAGGCTCACCCAGATGGTGGAAGAGTCATTGCTAGACATCCCTCGCATGGTGGCTCACAGGTGCCCATGGCAGCAACCCTCACAGGTGCCCATGGCAGCAACCAGCACAGGTGCCCATGGCTCCACTGCCAGGGCAAGTGCCCCCTGGCCAGCAACCCCTTGCCAAGCAGCTGCAGCCGGGGGACCAGAAGATCCCAGTGGGCCCACCTCCGCAACCCCTAGAACCCCTCCTGGGGGCTTCTGGACTGGTGCCGAAGGGATTGCTGGATGCCAAGTTTGATGGAACCCCTGAGAGGTTGGCTTTCTCTGTGGTGCAAGTTGGGAAGTTAGTGCAAACCTGGGGCCACCTGTTCCCCTCTGATGCTCAGAGGGCAGACTACACAGCTGCTCAGTTCTGCAAGAGAGCTGCTGACTGGTATGTCAACCTACATAACTCTTGGGGACCTGAGCTCCAGGTGGTGGATGCGTTCATGTGAGCCTTACGTGTGCAGTATGAGGACCCACTCAAGAGTGAGAAGAACAAAATTACCTGCAAACCCTGAAGCAAGGGAAGATAATGGCACGTGAGTACACCGAGGAGTTTCAGCACCATGCGGTGAAAGTACATGGATGGCCTGATGGTGTACTTGCTGAACAGTATCACGTGGGTCTACACTCTGAGATCTGGGAAATGATCCTTCAGAGCATCCGCCCCATCTCATTTGTGGCTTGGATGCGTGAGGCAGCAGATGCCGAAGCACGCCTCCAGATGATTAAGATCGATGGGCCATCCATGGGAGCCTGATCGCTGATTGTGGGGTCCAAGCCCAAACCGCCTAGACTGAAGGATTGCACTCATGACCTGTGGATGAAGCAAGGTCTTTGCCTCCATTGTGGAGAAGCGGGGCATTTCACCACGGATTGGCCAAGCACAGCTGGGACACCAGGTCCCAATAAAGAGGCAGGGAAGAAATGCCAAGACACCCAGATAAAGAAAGGATCTGCCAAGGTGAAAGTGCAATGTGCGCTCCAATTTGGAGTCATGGAGGAGGGGTCCAGCTCATCCAGCAGTGGAGAAGAGGAGCCAGAGGGAAAAGGCAAGGACCTGCTGTGAGTGGTGCAGAGCAGCAGGTCCAAGGCCCCCCAGCTCCATGCACGGTGAGCAACTACCCCCCCTCTTTTTCATGACTGTGACTGTTATGAACCCAGAGCTGGGCACACATGTCCATGTGCACGCTCTCATTGACTCGGAGTGCGACAGAGACTTAATAAATCCTTCCCTGGTGACGGGATTGGGTGCCCCTGTGAATAAACTTCATGACCCCATAGTTTTCACCCAAATGGATGGCTCCCCCATGAAAGAGCCATGTAAATATCAGACTGTCACTTTACGAATGTGAGCAGGTACCCATTGGGAGCACCGGCTGTTTTTCATCACTCCAGAGATGGATCCAGCTAAAGTGCAAGATGTGTTGAGGTGGGAAGCCCCTTGCACCTGCAGATAGCTCCAATCCTTCTTAGGATCTTCCAATTTCTACATAAATTTTATTGCCAATTTTGCCCAGATAGCTGTCCCCCTCACAGACCTTTTAAAGACTAAAGGGAAGGGGCTGGAAAGCACGAAACCCATTGCCAAATTAGTATGAACTGCAGAATGCCTAGAGGCATTTGAGAAACTTAAGACTCTGTTTACATCCAAGCTGGTCCTAGCTCACCCCAATGAGCAGAAGAAATTTATAGTTCAAGTTGATGCTTCTGATGTTGCTATAGGGGGAGCCATCCTGCAGGAGGTGGGTGATGGGAAGCTCTGCCCCCTGGCATAAGTTTCTTGCAAGTTTAATTCCACTGAGCGTAACTGGGCAGTGTGGGACAAGGAGGCTGGAGCTGTCAAACTCACCCTGTCCACTTGGAGACATTGGTTGGAGGGGGCCCGCATACCTTTCGAAGTATGGACTGACCACAAAAACCTCGAGGTGTTACGTACCCCCCAGAACCTAAATGCCAAGCAGTTGAGGTGGGCCGATTTCTTTTCCAAGTTTCGTTTCACTCTCTACCACTTCCCGGGGAAAGCTAACTCCCTAGCAGATGCCTTGTCCTGCCTCCCCCAGCAAGACAGGAGGTGCTGGACTCTGTTCACTCCCTCCCAGTTGGGAGGGGCTATGATGACATGCAGCCATGACAAGGTGGGCCCATACCTAGGGGAGGGGGACTGGGCTAAAGAGTTTGCCTCCACTTTTTCAGATGCTGATTGCAAAGAAGTGGAAGAAGATGGTACCTTGGAGCAATGCGAAAGTGGTTGCTGGTTTAAAGGACACCGGCTCTTTGTTCTGAGAGCTCTGAGGGGCAGGGTGATGGTGGCTGCTCATGGATCGAAACTGGTGGGGCATCTTGGGTTTTTACAAGCTCTGCATCTCTTACAACACCAGCTTTGGTGGGAAGGACTGCACAGAGACACCTCCCTCCACGTGCAGTCTTGTCAAATGTGTCTTATGTATAAGCCCCGCCCAGGAAACCCCCTGAATTGCTGAAGCCATTACCCACCCCGGGGTGGCCATGGGAAGTGGTCTCGATGGATTTTATCACCGATCTACCACTGAGTAAAAGGAAGTCGGTGATTTGGTTGGTGGTCAGCCTGTTTTCCAAGCAAGCACATTTCACACCCCTTAAGCAGTTGCCAACAATGAAAGTCCTTGCCCAATTGTTCATGACTCATATTGTGAAACTGCGTTCTATTCCACTAAAGGTGATCTCAGACAGAGTCCCACAATTCGTGGCCAAGTTTGGGGGGGGGCTCCTGGAGGTCCTGGGGGTAGAATGTGGTCTCAGCACCACCTGGAAACTGATGGCCAAACTAAGCAGGTGAACCAAATCCTGGAGCAATACCTTCGGTGTTTCACTAATTTCCAGCAAGATGATTGGGTAGATTTACTCCCTTACACTGAATACTGCTACAATAACTCAGAGCACGCTTCCACAGAGGTCTCCCCGTTTATGGCAGTCCACGGTTATGGGAGCAACCCCTCCCTCTTTTGCCCATTGTGACTGACTGGTGGTTATGTATTCAGACTGCTTGGCCCCTCTTAGAAAAGACAAGAGGCGGACCCGCGATACTCGCGGGGGAAGGGAGTACTCCAGGCGCCAAGCTTTCCCCTCCCTCCCCCCAGCAGCAGCGGCGGCAGCGGCAAGGCCCGCCGAGATTCCCCCTCCCCAGCAGCAGCGGAGGGGCGGCGAGGCTGGCCGGCCGCCAAGCCTCCCCCTCCCTCCCAAGCAGCAAGGAGGCGGAGGCGGCGGTGGTGGGGGGAGGCCGGCCGGCCCGCTGGCCCGCCAAGCCTCCCCCTCCCTCCCAAGCACCAGGACGGCGGTGGCGGCCATTACCGTGGTGGCGGGCGGCGCGGGCGGGGCCGGTGCAGCTTCCCGGCCTTGCCCTCATCCGTCAGCCCGGGAGGCAGCCTGCTCGCGCTCGGCCGGCGGAGCCAGAGGGCGGCCGGGAGGGGGGGGCAGCCAGCCGGCCAGCCCGCCAAGCCTCCTCCTCCCTCCCAAGCAGCAGGACGACGGCGGCGGCGGTGGCGGGGGGAGGCCGGCCCGCCAAGCCTCCCCCTTCCTCCCTCCCCAGCAGCAGCAGCGAGGCCGGCTGGCCCCGCCAAGCCTTCTCCCACCCTCAACGGCCAGTTTATAGAGCGTTCCCTGCGCATGCACAGGGAGGGCTCTTTTACTTTTTTGGGGATTTAAAGATCCCCGTATCATTTTTTAACTTTTTAGATTTTTCTGCACACGTGGGGACTGCCCCACGTGCACAGGAAAATCTCCCTGCCCCCCAGGTGCCCCCGATGTGCGGATTTAGATATCCGCACATAGGGGGCCACTTGGGAATTAGGTATATAGATATTGAATAAGACGAAGGCAGCCTACAAAGCACAGGTCTATCACAAAAAGCTGCTGGGGTGGGATGTGAAGGTGGAGGACACGGTGTATGTTTACACTAAGAACATGTGAGGAGTGCAACCCAGCCATATGCTGGACTGGAAATACATTGGTCCTTTCCCGGTTGTCCATAAAATCAATGATGTGACATTTGAACTTGCCTTGCCCAAGAATCTGAAACAAGTGCATCCTCGCCTTCACTACTCTCCCCTCAAAAAAGACCCTGGGACCAACGTCTGGCACCTGGAGCATCCCATGCCCTCTCCGGATGGTGGATGGTCAGCCGCACTATGAGGTCGCTCGGATCCTGGACTCTCGCTTCAAGCATGGGCCTTTGCAGTGTTTGATTGAATGGATGGATTTTGGACCACAACATAGCCGCAACATTGGGCTGCAACATTGCAGTATTTGATTGAATGGGTGGATTTTGGGCCGCAACATTATCTTCATCAAAAATTCCCTTAATTTTTACTGGATTTGATATGCTAAGCATGCAGCTTGAAATTTTTCCTATGTGATTGCATCAAAGATACCCAAAAAGATTGCAACAGCTTCTACATTCTCTTCTGATAAAAGATCTAAGGATGGCAAGGGTAATTGAGACAAACAACCAGCTGTTACATTTTGTGTTCTTGGCTTATATTCCATTTCATAAGTAAAGGAAACAAACTGTACTGACCACCTAGCAATTTAATTTCCCCAAATTCTTATTCCAAGCATGGAGAATGCAGGTTTCGGCTGCATCCATAAGTAAAAATGAATCAGACACAAGAAAATGGGGCAGGGGGTTTCCTAGGGTCTTAGTGTGTGGTTGCAGAGCACAAATATGTATGCAGGCATCTCCTTAGATTACCACTGAATTTTGCTTACAAACAATTTTGCTGTGAATTTCTTCCTTTAGCAAACCATCTGAGAGACTGAGGAAAATAATCTTATTACTGCTAACACATTTTTTCTCGGGCTCTTTTACACTTATTAATATTTTCTATTCCATGTAAGTGCTGCTAGAGCCACTCCCACAGGAAACTCCCTCTGACCTCCAAGACACATTGCAGCAGCCTTTTGAAATCGTCTCCCATTTCCTGATTGGAGAGGGGTTTTTTCTGGTGGGGGGGGCTATGGCTATGGCTAAGGCTATGGCTTGTTGCTTTCTCACATGGCAGCCATGCTGTGCTGCTAGGCTTCTTCCCAGCAGGAAATGGGAGAGATCATGCCCCTAGCCCATAGCTATGGGGGGGGTGGAATCTCAGGGCCACGCCCCCTTAATTACCGATCACGCACCACAAACCACTTTCTTAAAAGCCTGCCTGCCTCTCCTTCCTCCCGGGGCCTTTGTGTGGGCCAAAGGCAGGCATACTTCACCGGTGGGGCTCCCTTCTCTCAGCCGACATGCAGGGAACCAGTTTGGCAGCACCGGGGTGGGGGTGGGGGCGCACTGCTGAGCTCTACTCATGCCGCTCAGCTTGAAAAGCTGCCTGCAAGGCAAATGGGCACCTGAGCCATGCCCAGGTGGAATCATGACTAGTGCTAACACCTTTATTCTGTCTCACTACCAGTAGTGATTCCACCTAGAAATTTTCAGCACATCATTTTTTAAAGTAGAAGACTGACAGTCAGGTGAGCCAGAGAGAGGAGAGGAGAGGAGAGGAGAGGAGAGGAGAGGAGAGGAGAGGAGAGGAGAGGAGAGGAGAGGACAGGACAGGACAGGACAGGACAGGACAGGACAGGACAGGACAGGACAGGACAGGACAGGAGAGCGTGTCAGGCAATCCAGCCAGAGGTAGTTCGATTAACTTTAATTTAATCAATTTAACTGCCCCCTTACAAAATTTTAATGCCCCCCAAGAAAAAAATCCCTGGTGTGAGCAGAAGGGCCTTTGGCCAGGCTGTGGGCTGCAGCAGGTGCCCAACTATGCCAGTCCTCGATGCCACAGTGTTTTCAGGCCGAATGCTAGAGCATCCCCCAGCAACATGCCCGGCATGATAACATCCCCTCTGGGTGACATCATCGCACCGGGCATGCCGGCCCAATCCAGGCACTTTGGGGGCAGGGTTCCCCCGCCAGTTGGTTCTGGCCTGGCAGGTCAGGGGGATCTGGCAGCCCTATTCCAAACTGTGGACTCCCCCACACACACTCTTTGAATCACTGCTGCTTGAGTTCTCCTCTCCAAAGAGTGTTAGAAACTGCTGGTGTCTCTGGGCTTTGCTAACCACTCTTTTGCCTCTGTGGAGAGCTCCAAGAACAGATCAGGGGAAGGAGGCTCCAAGTTCCCTGATGATGCCCTGCTACAGCTGGGTTCCAGTGGGCTGGCAAGAAGGGTTTAGTGCCCAGGGATGGGGGCTTGTGGCACACAGGGGGTGGAGGGCTCCTTCTTCCCTTTGCACTCGTTTTCAGGAGGGGTGGGAGGGTATAAATGTGGGAAACCTTTTTTGGGGCGTCTGCAACTGGGACCCCACAAAGGTAATCCACCCCCAACTGGGAAAGATTGTAGAGGAGGAGGTGATAGGGTGAGGTTCCCTGTGAGATTGGTGTGTGTAGCTTGCAAGGGGTCCATTCTATACACTTTCATAGGTGCACCTGATGTTTTGCCAAAAAGTACTTTCCTGGGGGTATCTTCTTTGAGGGGCATAACTCAGACCTCCTGAGTCCAGTCTGCACATAACTTGGAGGGATGCAGAGGAGCATCAGGGGGAGATCCCCTGTGAGTCTGATGCCTCCAGCTTGCACGGGGACCACCCGGTCCACTCCTGGACCTGCACTTGTCATTTCTCCGGAAAGCACTTTCCGGGGGGGGGGCACCTTATTTAGGGGGCCATAACTCAAGATGCTGTAAATCCTTGGAGTTCAGGTAGAGGAGAGTCAGTCAGAGATCCCCTACAAGTCTGGTGTCTCTAGCATGCCAGGGGGGCGGCGGCATTTTACTGCATCACAAACCAGTCTAGCCCCTGAAATTTCTTGGTTCACAAACTGGGCACACCACAAACCACAAGCTGAACTGCATTTTCTCAGTTCATACCCATCCCTTAGCAGAACTCATAGTTAGAGATGGTGGCTGAATTTGTATTTCCTGCCAATTGTTAGGGATCCTGCGGACTACATTCATTTTCCACAGTGCATGAAGATGGGGTGTAAAACTGAAGAAACAACATTAGATGTGCTAGTGAATGGCATTGGCTGGCTATCCTATCATTGAAGCAGTGAATATTAGGACTAAAATGTCTTGAATCTGTGTAACATGATACAATTAAATATGTCTAGGTTAATAACCTTGAACCAATAAAACAGGACATACAATTCAATATCTCTCAGTTGATAACCTTGAACCACATTAAAAGAGGAGCAAACATGTTTCAGCTTCCAAGGCCTTCCTCAATGTTCAAATTATTGTATGCATGCACAATAGGACATATAAGCATGTGAATGCTAAGGCAGGTTGATGATAAGGCTTGAAAATAAATGAATAATATAATTATTCTGTAAAGTATATATGAAAAATAAGCAATTTGATTACACAAAACTTTTTCTTGAATATTTTGGAATTAATTATGTCCTGTTTTATTGGTTCAAGGTTATTAACCCTCATAGATGCAGGACATCTTAGTCCAAATATTTGCTGCTTCCAGGGCAGAATGTTCCCCTGTTTTTAACGTAGAGTTTTAGTCAGGAGTAATTTGGACCCAGAGCAGGCCAGAGCAGCACTCCAGCAATAAATGCCAATCCCCTCCCACGAGCAGCTTGGTGGACCCTGTGCCAGAGCTGCACGATTGCCCACCATTGCTGCCCAATGACCTGCCCAGCATCATGAGAGGCAGCTCAGCCTCAGCCCCGCTCTTGCCAGCTGTGGGCACATGTGTCGGGGCCTGATGGGGAAGGCAGGGAGGGGGGTCTGAGCTGGGGTGGGGAGGGAGGGAGGGAGGGAGGGAGGGAGGGGAGCTGCTCTGACCCCTGCCCCTGTCAATTAGCACCATGCTGGCATGACGCCCTCCCTGGCTCAGCTGCTGCGGGTTCCCATTGGCTGTCGGCAAAACGGCCCTGGGAAATGCGAGGGCCACATTCCATCTGGGTGGGAGGGGTGGCAGTTTGTGTTCTCCGCCTCACCGAGCCCCACTGGTGGCATGAAAGGATGTCTCATGTGGGCAGAGGAGTTGCCTCCCGCCTTGGCTTCTCCCCCTGCCCCTTTCCTCAAAGTGGTCTTCATGCCTCCTCCTGAGTGCATCTGCAGGGCATACGGGGGTGGGCTGTGCTGAACGGGGCTCTCCTGTCAGAGAGCGGGATGAGGGGCTGAGCTCGGCACGGCATCTCCCTGAGCAGCCCTCTCTAGAGCGGAGCAAGTGCACCTCCTCCTCACTATCCTCCCCATCCCATCCAGCCATTTCTGAGGGTGCCTGGAAGAAAAAACAGCTCCATAAAAGGGCCCCACCTCAGCTCTGCTCCTTTCCCCAAGGGAGAGAGAGAGGGAGAAAGAGCCTGCCTACCCCTGCCATGCACAGATTGGTTGGGCATCTTCTTTGCTTGTGCAGCTCAGCCACACAACATACCTGCTTCCATGCACTGTGAAGGGCTTCAGCAGGCTGCACACAGGGCTTGGGCCACCAGCTCACAGTGGTGGCAACATTCATCTGCCTCATGCAGGGTGAGGGCTGCCCTTCTCTTGTGGCCAGCATGGCAGGGGACAGTCCCCCAGGCCATTGATCCTTTGGGACTTTTCCTGGTGGTCTTAACCACTGCTGGTTTGATTTGTTTCTGTAAGCATCTTGAATGCTTGAAGGTTCATCCATCAGTAGAATTTAGAAGCCAGTTTTCATCTGCCTAGCAGTGCCGTCCTGAGTAGAGCTGCCATGGGTTTAGGAGGGTGTAACTGCTTGGAATTGTACTGAAAGGCTCTGTAGTGGGCATCATAGGCATGCATTTAGTGGTTATTAAAGGCCTCTGTGAAGAGGGCCATTTTGACCTAGCACCTGAAGGATGACACGTCTGACATCAGGCGGGCCCCAGCTGGGAGGTTATCCCAAAAGCAGGGGGCCAACCCTGAAAAGGCCCTCACCTGGTTGCCGCCCTCCAAGCCTCTCAAGGAGTTGACAGCCGGAGGAAGGCCCTGGATGTTGAGCACAGTGTCCAGATGGATTGAGGCTGGGAGAGGCGCTCTGACAGGTATTGTGGCTGCAAGCCACATAGGGCTTTATAGCTTAAAACCAGCACCTTGAATTGGGACTGGAAGCATCCAGGCAGCCAGTGCAGTGGACCAGAATTGGTCTCATATGTTTGGAACTTCGGGTTTCGGCTGTCAGGCTCTCTCTGTGAATTCCCCTCTCTTGACACCATACTGGAGCCAAATGTCCCAGCACCTTACTTGTCTGTTATTCTGTTTCCTGGTGATATAGAGGCTAGGTGTCTAAGGGGAGGGGGGAATTGACAACTGTTAGTTTTGGCAGGAGGGATGCCACAAGAGAAATACATGTTTAGGGGGGTAGTTGGCTGTTAGTTCTGGTGGGCTAATACTGTGGGGCGATTGGGTCCTACTCTTTATTGCTCTTGCTTGAAACCACTGTATCTGTAACCTTCACGTGCTCACCATTAGTCCTAACAAAGGACATGTCCAGACTGGTATCTATCAATGATCTCAATAAAATTAGCTTCCTACAGACTGGCTGTTGTTGAGAACTGATTGAACTAGGTTTCTGACAGATAGTTAGAACTCAGCTTTTTCTTCCTCAACCTCCTGCACCACAAACGTGATGAGCGGAGAGAATGGGGAAATCCCTACAATTATGGCAGACAGCACTGTGCTGGAACAATGGACAATGAACAATGGCCATTGACTCTGGACCCGAGGGCTGAGAGGTTTGCTGGGGATGGTACCAGACAGTACTATGGGCGCTCATTCCAGGAGGAAGCAGAGTGCATCTGTGCTGTGGAGGATACTGGAGCTGAACATCTCTGTAGGGAGTTCAGGGGTGAGACTGAAAAGATAAGGTGAGAGATGCAAAGCATGATGCTAGACATACCAGGCATCATCATGGAGGCAATCCAGTAAGAGTTCCAGAATCGTGAACAGGCCCCTGATGGAACTGGGAAGGCACCATCAGGGCCCCCGCAAGTACCTCTGCCTCCTCCCCCAGCAACTCCGAGTGCTCCTGCTGGCCCGACTGGGGTGAACGGACTGCCTGCACCCCTGACAGTTCCAGAGTGGCCCTGCGATGCCCCGGAAGCAACATTTGATGGCACTCCAGAGAAGCTGGCATTTTTCCTGTTGCAGGTACGCAAGTTCTTATGTGATTGGGTCCCCACTTTCGCCACAGATGAGCACCGTGTGGATTTTATTGGGTCACACCTCCAGGACCAGGTGGCCAACTGGTTCATGGATTTCCACAACCTCCAGGGACCAGAACTCCGAGATGTGGGCCCACCGATGCCAATACAAAGACCACCTGGAGCTAAAGAGAGCACGCACCCGCTTGAGAGGCCTATGGCGGGGGGCCACTCAATGTGGGAGTACTCCAATGAATTCAAAACATATGCTGTGAAGCTCCAGGGGTGGTCCAAAGTGGTCCTCATTGAATTTTATTGGGCCAGGCTGAGCCACACGATCCTAGATCGGGCACTGGTCCAGGGAAAACCACTGACGTTGAATGGGTGGATCCAGGTGGCCTATGAAGCAGAGAACTGCTGTAACCTTGTGGGTGGTGGCAGCAATGGCAGAAGCAATGGCGACAGAGCAACAAGAGGCGAGAACCAAGACGAGAGATGCCATCAGAGACCAATGGATGCACCAGGGCCTATGCCTGAGATGTGGAGCCTTGGGGCACTTCAGAGCAAGCTGTCTCCTCGACAACAACCCCGGAAATGGGAAGATGAATGAATGCAAGACTGCTGAGAAGAAGCCCAAGCCAAAAGGATCTTGGATGAAGGCACTCCAAACAGGAGAGCGCTGAAAGCCTGAAAGCACCTCCTCCAGTAGAGATGAGGCAGACGAGCCAGCAGGAAAAGGCTGGGACCTGCTGTAAAGGGTGCAAGCCAGCAGGTATGAAAGTCCCGCGCTCCAAGTTCAGTGGGAACCTTTGTTTTATGTAGCTGTGGCTAATAAATCCCAAGCAGGGCACCCAAATATGGGTGAGAGCCCTAATAGATTATGGATGTGCATAGGATTTAATCAGCCCATTGCTAGTCACCGGGCTCGAGGTACTCGTCCAAGCATTGCCTTAACCTTTAATTCTCACACAGATGGATGGGTCCCCAATGAAAGAGGCATGCAAGTACCAAATTGTGCCCCTGGTAAAGAGGCATGCAAGTACCAAACTGTGCCCCTGGTAATGGGGACGGAGTCCCATTGGGAACAATGCCCATTCATTATTACCCCTGCCACCAAATTCTCGATGGTCCTGGGCAACCCCTGGTTATGAGATCATGACCTATATGTTCAGTGGAGTGGAGGAGCCCTGCACTTTCCAGATCCTCGATGCAAGATCCATGGGTGGAACCCCGAGTGGGGGGGGAGATGCCAGCTGCCAATGTGGAGCGTGTTTGTTTGGCACAAGGAGAGCCCAATCTCATCCCCCCTGAGTTTAGAGACTTGACTAGAGTGTTTGAAGAAGAGGAGGCAGATGAGCTCTCCCCCACACAGGAAGTCAGATTGTGCTATTGAGATTTTACCTGGGCACCAAATGCCTAAAGGAAAGCTGTATGCAATGAGCCCTGTTGAGAAGGAGGAGCTGTGCTGGTTTATAGACAAAAACCTGGCATGGGGTTTCATCCGCCCTGCCTCTTCCCCCTTTGCTGTTCCCATTGTCTTCTGGAAAAAGAAAGATGTGGGGGTTGTGATTGTGTACTGCCTATCAGGGGTTAAATGCAATGTCCATGTCAAATGCATACCCCCTCCCGCTCATCAAGGACTTATTGGCGGAGGCTTCCCAGGAACACATCTTCACCAAACTTGAATTGTGGGACACTTACTACAGAGGAGGGGGATGAGCACAAAACAGCTTTCAATACCCCATTGGGGCAGTTTGAATACCTGGTGATGCCATTTCGGGTTGGTGGGAGGTCCTGGGGTTTTTAGGACTTTAATTAATGAGGTGTTGCACAAGCATTTATTCCAGGGGTGTTAGTGATATTCCAGGGGGGTGCTAGTGATATCTTACTTTATTCAAAAGATAAAGACTCACATGTAAAGTTTGTCAGAGAGGTGCTCAGCACACTTTACAAGCACCGACTCTTTGTCAAGCTCTCCAAGTGTGAGTTTCATAAGGAAGAGCTGGACTTCCTAGGATATCAGATTTCGAGGAAGGGACTGAGTATGGATCCCTATAAGGTACAAGCTGTGGTGGGATGGGAGGCTCCCCAAACCCAGTGCCAGCTCCAAGGTTTTCTCAGATTTTCCAATTTTTACCACACATTCCTCCTCAACTTTGCCCAGGTGATTTTATCCCTTACTGACTTGTTAAAAATGAAGGGGAAGGGACCCGAAGGTAGTAAGCCTGAAGCCAAGCTGGACTGGACCCTGGAGTGCCAACAGACTTTCAGAAGGCTCAAGGAGCTGTTTACTTCTGAGCCCATTTTACACCATCCTGATGAAAACATGCCTTTTGTGATTCATGTCGATGCATCTGATGTGGCAATGGGGGATGCAATCCTACAGCAAGGAAAGGATGGAATGCTCCATCCCTTAGCGTATCTGTCAAAAAAGTTCTCCACTACGGAGCGTAACTGGGAGGTTTGGGACAAGGAGGCAGCAGTCATCAAGCTGGCCCTTACGACCTAGAGGCACTGGTTAGAGGAAGTGAGGGTGCAGTTTGAAGTGGGGATGGATCACAAAAATCTGGAAGCCTTATGCACGCCCTGATGCCTTAATGCCAAGCAGCTGCGCTGGGCAGAGTTTTTCTCTAAATTCTGGGTTACCCTCCATCATCTCCCCGGGAAGGCAAACTCCCTGGAAGATGCACTTTCCCATCTCCCGCAACATGACAGCCAGAGGGAGGAAGTCATAGGCTCCATGTTCACACCCACACAATTGGGGGGGAGGGTGACTTGCAGCTGGGTGGCAGCAGAGACTTCTGGTGACACTGAACCTTGGGTTTGCAAATTTAAAACTGCTTTCACAGAGGGGGATGTGGAAGACATTCGCAGTGACAATTCAGCAGAGCAGAGGGGGGAAGGTTGTTGGTACAGGGGAGGGAGATTGCTCGTACCTAAAGTGCTGAGAGGAGAAATCCAGGCTTTGGGACATGAAAATAAACTGGTGGGGCATTATGGGTACTTGAGAACTCTGAAAGACAGTTCTGGTGGCCACGTATGAGGGCAGATATTTCCCAATATGTGGGCTCCTGCCAGACTTGCCTAATGGGGAAATGGAAGTCAGGAAAAACCCCAGGAACTCTACAACCCCTTGAGACGCCAGAGAGACCATCGGCAGTGATTTCAATGGATTTTATAACTGACTTACCACCCAGTAGAGGGGAAACAGTGATTTGGGTAGTGGTTGACACATTCTCCAAACAGGCGCATTTTATTCCTTGCAAAAAACTGCCCTCGGCCAAGTCACTAGCCAAGCATTTCATGCACCACATTGTGAGGTTGCATTCTCTTCCTCCTAGATGTGCCCAGGATGGTATCTATCAACTGTCTCAATAAAGTTAGCTTTCTATAACTGACTGGTGTTGAGAACTGATTTAACCAGGAACCTGACACCATGTTGCTCTAAGAACCAGCGGAAACTCTATGGTTTTCCCAGAGTTTCCAGGAATTTTTAGAGTGACATGACATCATTTCCAGTTTCCCCAAAAGGTTGTCTTGCCACATGTGATGCTAGTGCCCCCAGGCCCCTCTCCCATCTCCTGCCAGTTGGCTGGCTTCTCTAGACAACCTTCTGACAAGCCCTTGTGGGTTCACCACAGAGAATTCTGACATGTCAACTGGTAACACACTACAGTTTCTCAATGCCTTCAGCCAGAACTACCCTGTTCTTAGTAAAGAAGCAATCATCATTTTCTGAACTGTAGCAAAGACTTTTTCATTCAGAGAACATCTCTTCTTAAGAGATACTCCAGTTGGCCAAACCTTGCAAGCAGTAGTTGGCTTTTGATGGAGCAGGTCCAACTCTGTAACAAAGTTTGCATGATGCTCCAGCCAGCTCTACAGTTTACTACCTCTTGTCTCTGATCTCACAAATAAGAATGAGGGAGGGAGCATTTTATACAAGGAAAAATGTTTGTAAAATTATTCGTAATGGGTGGGGCAATGTCCAGAAGTTGTATTAAGACAGTTTTATACCTATATCAATCTGTCACTCTCTGAGGCCTAATTCACTTTCAGCCACAATTGTGGTGATGTGTATGTATGTGTGTGCGTGTTTGCTTCTATCATGACTAAAGAAAAAAAACAAAACAAAACCCTGCAGTCTTTTCTCTGATGATTCCATCAGCACTTAACAGCGTGTGAAGCTGTGCCCCTTTGGGAGCTGGTCTCATTGCTGAAATCCATTTAGCAATGAGTTATTAAAATGAAGCCATCTCTCAGCTTTGGGGGCCATTAATCAGGGCAGTGGTGTTTGGAGGGGCATTGTCTCATCCGTTAATTTGCTCAGCACTGGACCATGTAACACTCAGAGAATATTAGGAGGACAATGTGTGAGGAATATATTAACAGCTCAGCCTCACCATCAGTTGTGTTGCCTGGTTGGTTTGAAATTCTGTCTCCGTTGCCTCCTGTGATTTAAATATTCTCCATCAGTGGCGACCTATCAGATGTAACTCATGTCCACAGGAGGCAATTTTTCTCATGCTCAATTAAATCTGTTATTAGGGTTGGTGGTCACATCACAGCTCCCAGTGCCACAGCCTGCGTGTTCAAAGGTGGTTGTTACTCCTTCTCATTGTGTGTTCTCTCCAGAGATACAGATCAGTGATGCAACATATTAAAACTGGGAAGGGAAGCTTGGGAGGGGGGTGTTTGTCTTATAGGAAAAGTGATATTACTTTTAACATTGAATGAAAACTTTTCACATCCACTGGAATAATTTCTGCATTCATTGCTGGCCACTTCTGATGTGAAGTTTTCATCAAATTTAAATTTAGCTTTAAGCTTCGCAGCTTCCTTTCAGATTACAGCAGACATTTTCCTGTTGCCAAGTAAGGTTGCCAGGTCCAGCTCAGGAAACACCTGGGGACTTTGGGGGTGGAGCCTGGAGACTTTCCCATTCCCTAAACAAAATTAATACAGCAGTGCCGTTCCCCTGAATCCAGTCTTCATTTCCCTGTCCTCTTGTTTGCCTTCAGAGGGTTCGCCCCCCAGCAGCTGTACTTCCACTAATAGAAGGTGTGATTTGTTAAAAACAACAACAACAACAAGTCTGTCAGAAATGTCTGTTTCCTATTTTACACTGAGTCCATTGTTCTGTGTTCCCTATCTCGTCCCTGCATTGCGCTTGCGTAGGTATGCTGGCAGTAACGTGGGACCTTCTTCTATGCCGCTCAGTCTTATCACGGTGGCCTTGAATGTGGGCTTTGGGCTATTCTTGCGCTGATGAGAATTTTCCAGTCCAGTGAAGATGAGGGGAGGAGGGAGTCGTCTCCCGCCCATTAAGTAACTCTCCCGCCGGGAGTTTCCCGCGCGCGCGCTTACAGTTCATTTGCTAGTAGCATTTTGCATCACACTATAACCTTGCTTGCGCCGCTTCTCCCACCATTCCTGACAATGACCCTTCACTGTGGGTTTTAGCACTGTATTCCAATAAAGCCCTTCTTGTTTAAGAATGCTTGGATCTACTTGCTTTTGAACCTGACAAAGTCCTTGTCAGGCTTTGGTAGCATTTCCAAGCATGGCTATATTAAGGGACACACACACACAGCAGCCAAAATAAACAATGAATCCTTTCCCAAACACAAAGACTGAGTTCAGACTGGCAGTTTGCAGTGGGAACCATTCGCAGTAAAAAAGCCACAGAATAAACTGTTCTGGGTTTTCCCGGTCACACAGGGCTGACAGATGTGGGAGCATATCGGTAGGAGGTGAGCGGGAGCATTCAGACTGCTGGCCCGGAGGTGCGGCTGTAACCGGCTTTCTCCTGGTAAATTGGCTGGATACCTATGTGTGTATGAGTGCATAAGCGCATATGCACTCATGCGCTCATACACACATAGGCATCCAGCCAATTTGGGGAGGATCCCGTTGCGCCGGCACCGCATTGGGTGGTAGAGTGGAGCACAGCGAATCATATGCACCTCATGCAGTAGAGCGGAGCACAGCCAATCATATGTGCCAATCATATGCGTCAGGAGCAACGCAGGTTGCTCCCAGCTTTTCAGCTGAGCATTCACACTTCCAGGAAGTGGACTGACGCAGGATAAAAGCACTTTCCAGGATTTGCTCCCACTTGTAACAGGTATCTTTTAAACTCAGGAGCGAAGTGGAACAGCACGGGTTGCCTACAGGTGGGGAATGCCAGGCAGATGTGCCTGAGTGAATGCCCCCTTTAATCCGTTTGGGAAATGCAGCTGGGCTATAGTGGTGCTATAGTGAGGCAAATTGCCAGTCTGAAGGGTGCGATCATATGTACTGGAAGCAACAGCAGCCATGCGATTCCCCTGCGGATTAAAGGGACGCGATCAGACAGACACATCTGTCTGGCGTCCCAGAGTCATCAGCGGGGCATCGTTGCACGCGGCAGTAGTGTGGAAAAAAGCTATTGCCAATAACTCAGTAGTATGGGGAACTGCGGATGCGCGGTGGGAAGTTTGATCGTGCAAACGTGCGTCATTGCAGGCGGGGCAAACAGCCTCGCTTCCTGCCCACCTCTTCCCCCTTCCATATGATCGCAGCCTGAACTCAGCCAAACAGTTTGCAAGCTCACAGTTTTGTGATCTCACTGGGGCAATGGCATAAATTGCTTTACTCAGGGGAGTTGCTGAATGTAACAATCTGCTTTATTTCAATCAACTTCTTGAGACTAACACAGAAAAATGAAAGTAAGTAAGAGAGCAGTCTCGGGAGTGGAGTTTTCCTCCATCCCATAATCAGGTTCCTGTTAACTCTTTACTATCCATTTTACTACACACATGACTTCAATGTCATGGAAAGTCCAGAAGTGGCCTAAGGGTAGCTCTTGGAAATCCTGCAGTAAAACCACGTGTGTTTGTTTGTTTCCATGCTGCTGCTCTGGGAGGGAACAGAGCGCTGCCAACAGGAGACCCTCCCACCATAGCAGGAGCTCTGGCAGCCCTACAGTGCTACTAAGTAGGCCAAGCTAAGAAAGGGAGAGGGGCCTAAGGGCCTCTGAGGGGAGCTGTGTGTGTGGGGGGGGGTGCATCTGAACCTGGGTTCTCTTTGCCCAAGTGGCCCAATTGCCTTCTTCACGAAAGTGGATCTCAGGAAACATGCAGAATGCCATTTGGGTTTACTACTTGTCTACAAGACAGCTTACAAGAAAAATGAATACACAAAACAAAACCCATAAAACAACAATACATTAAAAACAAGGACATAAAATTAATAAGCATCAGATAAGGAGGAGGAGGAGGAGGAGTTGGTTTTTATACTCCACTTTTCACTACCTGAAGGAGTCTCGCAGCAGCTTACGATCACGCTCCCTTCCTCTCCCCACAAGAGACAACCTGTGAGGCAGGTGGGGCTGAGAGAGTTCTGAGAAAGAACTGTGACTGATCCAAGGTCATTTGTTAGCAGCAGCTTCAGCAGTGCAGATTATCTGCAAGCAAGTTGCCAGGAGTGTGCTGCTGCATGAACTAATAAAAACCTTACAGAAAAGAGCCCTGTGCTGTCTTCATTCTCCTGGCAACAAACCAAGGGATTCTCAGGCCCTTTCCATGACCTGGGATGCTATTCCCCCCTTGGGAGGCTATGGGAATTTGCAATTTTCTGTTAAAATTCCTTGCTACCTTATAGCCTGTTTTATATATTGACTAGGAATAAGGCCCGTTGTGGAAATAAATACAACAGGCTCTAGAAAGAGGCTCTGGGAGAGTGCTTTGGGCACTCAGTGACAATTTGCTGTGGCAATCTCAGCAGGGTATAATGACAGAGTCCACCATTTTCTCCAGAGAAACTGATCTTTGCTACCTGAAGAGCAGTAGCAATTTTGAGTGATCTCCAGCCCACCCCCAAGATTGGTAACAGTGGTTCCCCAGAAGGGAGTGGCTGGTTTGGAGGGTGGAGTCTATGGCATTGTACCTGTCTGAGGTCCCACCCCTCCTCAACACACAACCTCTCCAGGTTCGACCCCTCAGATCTCCAGGAATTTCCCAACCTGGAGTTGATAACCTTATCTACCTCCCAGCCAACCATCAACCTACCTTTAGTTTTCCATCTCCTCCCCCTCCCTCCTAGAGAGCAGTTGTAATTTTGAGTGATCTCCAGCCCCCACCTGGAGATTGGCAACAATGGTTCCCCATCAGGGAATGGCTGGATTGGAGGGTGGAGTCTATGGCATCATACCTGTCTGAGGTGCCACCCCTCTTCACACCTCACCCTCTCCAGGCTCCATCCCTCAAATCTCCAGGAATTGCCCACTTGGAGTTGGCAACTTGATCAGGACTGGGTCCAATGAGTTTTTCCCCAAAAGCCAACATAGGTGTGGAAAGGGCCTTTTACTGACAGAGGAGAAAGTACAGGTGCCAACTCTGATTAGGGAAATACCTGGAGATTTGGGGGGGTGGATCCTGTGGAGGGCAGCATTTGGGGTGTGTGCGGAAGGACTCAGCAGGATATAATGTCATAGAGTCTACCCTCCACAGCAACCATTTTCTCCCGGGGAACTGATCTCTGTCATCTGGAGGTCAATTGTAACAATGGGAGATCTCCAGGTCCCACCTGGAGATTGGCAACCCTAGGGGAAAGTCAGCCGCACAGTGGGGAGTTGAAGAAAATGGTCTGATGGTTGCTGGCCCCCCTCATTAGCCAGCCAGCCATGCTGAAGCTAAGCAGGAGAAAGAGCCTTTTCCCATTTATTCTGACAGGAAAGTGGCCATTGGGGAGGGGATTATGGACAGGGGAGGGAGTTATGCTGAAAGTCCTTTGTTTTTTTACTCACAGAACCAAGTTTGGCTGCCTACCAACAGCCACTGAGGGGACAGTCCCTCACAGGAGTCAAGAGAACTGTCTTCCTCAGGAGAGAGAGCTGGTCTGCCAGGGGGAGTGGGTGGGGAAGAGGAGCAGACCCAGCACCCGGCCAATGGCACATGAGTACTCTTGAGTGGTGGCTGATAGGCCAATGGCTGAGGGAGAGCATTTTACAGCCAATGGGAGCGCATGGAATCTTATGAAACCAAATGATAAATATTATAAGGAGAGATTCTGTACTGTACTTCATTACTGGTTTTAACTTAACCCAGAATATTTATTGTCTCATTCTGTTGTAAGCCACCCCGAGCCCTGCTCAAAGGGAAGAGTAGCCTAAAAGTCCAAATAAATAATAAATAACCATCTCTCCTTATATATAATTGTGAAGTTGGGTGGCACTTTCTGAACATTCCACATGCTCCTAAAATCAGTTGGCTCCATGATGTGTCACTCAGAAGCTGTCCCTATCCACTGGCTGCATTGTCTGAGTCTTGCCTCCAACATTCTAAACAGTTTGCTGTTCCTCTCCCTGCCCCCATAGCCAGGCAGAAGACAGAGGTCATTTGCATATGTGGCCAGATTGGCCTTTGCCTCTAATATTCTAAATAGTTTGCTGTTGCTGTTGGGAGTCATTGAACGTTTCCTGAGGTAAAATACATATCCCAATCTTTCCTTAAACTGTCACTGGAGTTGCCAATCTCCCTGTGGAGCCTGGAGATCTCCCAGAAATCACCGTGTTCCCCAGCCATAGCACATCACTTCCCCTACAGAAAGTTTGCCAGCTATTACAGCTGATGTCCAGATGACCAAGATCAGTTTTCCTGGAGACAATGGCTGCTTTGGTCAGTGGATTCTATGGCATTATACCCTGCTGAAGTCCCTCCCCACCTAAAACTCTGCCCTCCCAAGGCTCTATCCCTCAAATCTTTAGGTATTTCCCAACCCAGAGTTGGCAACCCTGTAACTAGCTATGGAACCGCTTTCCAGACCCTTGGAACCCAGAAGACACGGCATAGGAGGAGGTGGTTTTCTACCTTAGCTGCCACTGCATAGCCCTAAATCAACATAAGTCAGGGGTGGAGGGAACCATAACTGTTACCATGAGGCTGTCCTCCCATACTACCCACATGGGGCAGCAAAATGACATGAGACAGCCTTGCCTTATAGCTAAGCAGAAGGAAAAAAACATGGCTTGCCTCCCTCTATTTTCCCCTTCTCTCTGACGCCCCACCAGCCACAGCCAGGACACCCACCTGAAGCTTCCTTCTAGAGCCTGTTGTATTTCTTCCCACAACAGGAATGATGGTGCCATGCCAGTGTATAATTAGGGTTACCAGTCCTCCAGATATCGGCCTTGAGTTGCGATGGGAGGACTTGGCAGGGGGAGACCTGGCAGTGCCTGGATGCACCCATGTTGTTTCTGGGTAACATGACACAGGGCTCTCTAGCATTCTGTTGTAAGTGAAGGACTGAACACTGTCCCCTGCCTCAGCCTCCAGACTATGTGTCAGCAGAGTTAGACAGCTAGAGAGGACAAACCCTGGGCTTCCTTCCTGTGTTTACTCTTCTGCCACTGTCCCCTTTGATATGCAGATTGTATTCTCAGGGAAACCTCCTTCCTTCCAGTCATCCTCTCCCAGAACACCCTTCCCTTCTCCCTGTATGCACGGAGGTGGTGGACATGCTGTCCTCATGTTGGCACCATGACACAGATGGCCACTCACCATCTGTGTCCATCCTTAGTTAGCTGGATTAGAACATTATCCTATCTCTAAGCTTCCCTGTCTAAATTGTAGTTCTAACATAAAGTGACTAGTATTAATCTTAAACTTGCAGTGTGGCTCTGTGTACCTTTGTAAGCTGGGTAACCTAGCAAAAAGATGCTCCTGCATTTGTAGCTTTATTTTAAAGCACTCTGCTTACTAGCTGGTACTCAACTAACCATACCAGTTAACCTGACCCATTCCACAAAATCTCTATGGTAAAACCACAGAGTTTTTGTGGAATGCTACAGTGTCCCTGGCAACACACTGACATCACTTCCACCCACACAGAGTGACGCCAGTGCATCAGGGACAACATCAGTACATTGCCATCAAGGGCCCCCCCATCCCATAAGTCTTCCTATGTGGAACTGGTAGTAGAACTGCCTTGCCAGAATAGGGGCAAAAAAGGGGGGATTTATTTATTTATTGGATTTTTATTCCGCCCTCCCCAAAATGGGCTCAGGGTGGATCACAACAAGCAGAGTCAAGGACTCATTACAATAAAATTAGATTACATTGAAATCACTTCAACAGGAAAACTCAGAGTTTGCAGCAAATTACATAAAAAGAATAAAAACTGTTAGGGTCACGTAAGCGGGTTCAATGAGTACTTCAGTAGACTGGGAACTAGATTTGGAAATGCTGAGGGTGTGCTAAGGGAAGATCAGGTCTTACTCAGAACCCTACCCCCTCAGGTTACATGCTGCCCTGGGGTTGATTTTTATCCGTGAAAACTGTGGCAGGCATTTAAACACTCCTATTGATCTAATTGGAAATGAAAATCCAAGCGCCCTCTGCAGCTGCCGGCCACACCCCCACGCAACCCAGGCATCCGCGGCTAGGCGCCGTTCTCCTAAGCACAAGATCAACCCCATTCAGAACACCATAGCACGAAGGATAAGGTGGGCACCTCTCTGCCCTCACGGCAGGCGCACCTGGAACTCCTTCAGGAGACAGACCCCACTTTTGACACTCGAGTTCCAGTGTGTCTCCCTACAAGGGAAGTCCTCAGAGTCAGTGATGACCTGATCCTCCATAACAGGGGGAATCACATCCTGTGGTCTTTCTGGGTGTTCCTATGGAGGACCGGGGAAGCCCTCTGTAGAATTGTTGACTTGTGCATCGTAGCATTGTGGGCTTTCGGTGAGTACAGCAAGCCAGCTTCTTTTTTCCTGGTTACTGTGTAATAGTATATTGTGTTATATTGTGTTTTTAATTTAGTGCCTGGAAAAATAATTTTGCCTGAAGAAGACTCTCTCGAAACATGCAATTTTTGCCTGGGAGGCCTGTTGCTTTGATGCTTGCTGTATCTCTTTTTAGAAAGCAGAACAGCCTGCTGCATCTCTCATCGGTCTCTCATCAGAAGCAAGATAGTCTGCAGCACTGAAACCTGTCTCTGTAGCTGTGGACTTTTCTGCTAGATATATAATGTTCTTTAGGCTTTTGTACTATAATCAATAAGATACACTAGGGTCTCTATTGTATTCAAGTATATTATTTATATCAATACATGAAGATATAGTAGCATAATTGTTAAGTATGAGACTCAACAACGAAGTAAGCTCAACAAGTGATTCAGCTTTATTCAACAGCAAACTCCAACTCAGGAACACACAACACAGACAGTGGAGCACAGCTCCTTTTTAAACTCTCCCGGCTGTCAAAGCCACACCCAGAAATAGTTAACGGACCAATGGCAGTGCAGAGTTAAGGTCCAATCACAACTGTTCCCGCTTTGCAACATTATCACACAGTGATTGGCTATTTACACTGGTTTCGCAGAAACCGACCAATACGAATGCGACAGCTTAGAATCCACATTCCAGAATCAAGCTTAACACAGGAAAGAATAGGCTTGATTCACCTTTCAATACACAACAAATTCCTCCCCCTAAGATGAAGCATTTCCCTTCCACACATAATCTTTCAGATAGGGAGGGGCACCTCGGCTTCGGGTTGACTGGCGCAGCGGTCTCTGCTCCAATGGCGGTGGAGCGGCACACTCTTCGGGGACTCTGATGGCCTCTCTCGCAGGAGAGTCAGGGGACACTAATACAGGGGTCTCAGGCACTGGAGTTGGGGGCTGCCCAGACTCCGAATCCCGATCCGCAGTACTCACCTCCTCGCCGGGAGGCCCTTCCTGGTTGGGGACCAGCTCAGGCTCGGGCACTGACTCGGCGCTTGAGTCTGCCCAGCGCTCTCTGAGCTGGTCAATGTGGCGGCGTATCTCCCGTCCGCTGGGAAGCCGGACCACATACAACCTGGACCCTGCCACCTTTGTGACCACGGCTGGTAGCCATCTGTGACCTTCCGCATAATTGCGGGCAAACACCTTGTCCCCAACCAAGAACACTCTCCCCTGCTCTGGGGTCTCTGACCGCTGCTTGGACCTGTCAAGGTCAGGGTGCAGTCGGTCCAGTAGGGTAGCCAACCTACGGCCCATTAAAAGTTCAGCTGGGCTCCTCCCCGTTGTTGAACAGGGGGTGATGTGTTGCCTCAGGAGGAAAGAGGCAATCTTCTGGCTCCAGTCCCCACATGTCAGGCGCCCAAGTGACTCCTTCGCCGTCCGTACCATCCGTTCGGCCTGACCGTTGGAGGCCGGATGGAACGGCGCAGAAGTCACATGGCGGATGAGGTTGTCTTTAAGGAACTTTTCAAATTCCGCTGACACGAACTGTGGCCCGTTGTCCGAGACCAAACAGTCCGGCAGCCCGTGGGTCGAAAACAACCTTCAGAGGGCGTTGATGACTGCCCCGGACCCTGTTGACCTCATGGGTACCACCTCTAACCATTTAGAGTAGCTGTCAACACAGATAAAAAACATTTGCCCATGGTATGGTCCCGCAAAATCAATATGGAGGCGTGACCAGGGCCTCCTCGTTTTCTCCCAGGGCTGAATGGGAGCCTGTGGTGGTTCTGGACGGGACTGTTGACACTCCATACACTGCCTTACCCAGGCCTCAATGTCCTCGTCCAGCTTCGGCCACCACACGTACCCTCTGGCGAGGGCTTTCATGTGAACCATGCCAGGGTGGCCCACATGTAACGCCTCCAAAACATCCTCCCTCAGCTTGGCGGGAATCACCACCTGACTCCCCCAAAGCAAACTGCCCTTCGTCACTGATAGTTCGTTCTGGCGCGAAACGAACGGTTTGAACTCAGGCGCCATTTTCCCTGCCGGCCACCCCCTCCATGCCCAATTAAGGACACGGGCAAGCACAGGGTCCTTAGCCGTCGCAGCGGCAATGTCCGAGGAGGTTACTGGTGCCTCCGGGAGCTCTTCGAGCGCCAAAATGTCCAGCTCCGGCTCAAGTTCTTTGGTGTCCAGTGGTGCAGGGCAACGGCTCAGGGCGTCGGCATGCCCGATAGCCTTCCCCGGGCGGTGCTCAAGTTCAAAATCATATGCCGACATGAAGACTGCCCACCTCAACATCCTGGGGGACAGTATGTTCGGCGTCTGCCGGTCCGGGGAGAAGATGCCCAGAAGCGGTTTGTGATCTGTGACAAGGAGGAACCTCCGCCCATAAACAAAGTCATAGAATTTTTTAATTCCGGCGATTAAGGCGAGGCCCTCCTTGTCGATCTGGGCATAGTTCTTCTCCGCTGCAGTAAGCGATCGCGAGTAGAATGCGATCGGTGCTTCTGACCCATCCGGCATGAGGTGGCTGAGAACGGCGCCCACCCCTAAGGTGACGCATCAGCCGCAAGTACCAAGAGTTTGTTCTCGTCAAAGTGGGTCAGCACTGCACTCGACGAGAGGAGTTCTTTCACCCCCGTGAACGCTCGTTCCTGCCGCTCTCCCCACTCCCACTTTGCGTTCTTGTGGAGCAGAGCATGCAGGGGTTCTGCAACTGATGCCTTGTGGGGCAGGAAGGCATGATAGAAATTTAGGATCCCCAGGAACGACTGGAGATCCTTCTTTGACCGTGGCGGGGGCGCGTTCTTGATGGCGGATACCTTGTCTGGTGTAGGATGGACTCCGTCCGCGTCAATCAGGAATCCCAAGAACTCCACTCTGTCTGCTCCAACCACACATTTGGAGCGTTTGACCCTCAGTCCGGCTTCTTTAAACCGGCCTAGTACTGCTCTGAGCCGAGCCATGAGTTCGCACTCGTCAGAGCCTGCCACCAGAACGTCGTCAAAATAGGGCACGACTCCAGGTAGCCCACGCAGGAGCCCCTCCATCAAGCCCTGGAAAATGCCCGGGGCTACGTTAACCCCAAATTGTAGTCTTTTGACCCGAAATGCCCCCTTGTGGGTCACTATGGTCTGGGCGTCAGCAGTTGCATCGTCTACGGGCAACTGCTGATAGGCTTGGGCTAAGTCAAGTTTAGCGAAAACCTTTCCTCCTCCCAGTGAAGCCAACACATGGCTGATGACCGGCACTGGGTAGGAGTGCTGCTGGAGCGCTTTGTTCACGGTGCACTTATAATCAGCGCATATGCGTATTGACCCGTCTGCCTTTACGGGCATTACTATGGGAGTCTCCCACCGACCATAGGGCACCGGTTCGAGGATACCCTGATCAACTAGCTTGTCCAGCTCTGCCTCGATCTTCGCTTTAAGAGCGAGGGGTACCTTCCTGTACTTCAGCCGTATGGGACGCACTGAAGGGTCTAAATCAAAAGAAACCGGGGGCCCAGTATACAACCCAAGCCCTTCCCCAAAAACTTCAGGGAACTCTTGATACAAAGACTCCCTTTTATTGTCGCAAATGCTGTTAATGCCAGAGATGGCAATACCTAGAGCCTTGAACCAATCAAGGCCCAACAAACTGACCCTCTCACCCTCTGCAACCAGGAGGGACAGCTCAGCCTTCCGCTCCTTGAACTCCACCTGGAAGGTAGCTCGTCCCGCCAACGGAATGCGTCGTCCCTGGAAATCGGTGAGACGCGTTGTTACTGGAGACAGGCGACGTCGGCTCCTCCTCGGAAATAAGCGCTGCCATGTCTCGGTGGAGATGACGGTGACGGATGAGCCGGAGTCCACCTCCATCGTACACGGAACACCATCCAGCCGAAGCGTGACGTGAATTTTCCGAGTGGCCTTGTCACCGGTCGCCAGGACGGTCGAAGGGCAGGTGTCAGTCTGGTGGCAATCGGACGTTCTGCTGTCATCTGGAGGCCGAACCTTGGGGTCTGCTCGTCGCGAAGACGGTGGCGATTTCCTCGCAGCCCGGCAAACTCGAGCCAGATGACCTCGCTTCCCACAGGAGTGGCAGATGAGCTCTCTAGCCCGACAGAGGTCTCTGTCGTGGTTACCGCCGCAGCCTGCGCAGGAACGGGTCGTCGAGGTTCTCGGTCTGGTCCGCGGTGGGCGTGTCTCCCGAGTTCGGCACACGCCGTCGGCGTCGCTGTCAGACTCACAGGCGGACTGCCGGTGAACTGCAGGCTCCTTGCTGACCTGGGTCGGCCGCTGTCGAACCTCTCGCGTCGACTTGTCCGAGGCCTCTGCTGCGATAGCCTCGGCGTAGGCAACCGCATACGTCAGTTGGGTGCGGGCGAAAAGACGCTGTTGAAGGCGCTCATCTCGAAGGCCGCACACCAAACGGTCGAGGAGGGCGTCTTCCAGATCTGTGAACTCACATGGCCTTGCCGCCTTCCGCAAGGCAGTGACGAACTCAGCGATGGACTCGGAAGGCCCTTGGCACCGCTTGTAAAAGGCGTGCCGGCACGCGATCCGAGACGGTTGTGGCGAGAAATGGCCTTTGAGCTTGGCCGTGATCTCAGCCCACGTTGCTGCACTCAGCTCAGTCGGAGCGACCAGGGACCGGGCGATGTCGAAGGCGGCCTTGCCGCACGAGCTCAGGAGCGTCGCCTTCTTTCTCACCTCATCTGTTATCTGATTCGCCTGGAGGTGGAACTCGAACCGTGCCAGGTAAGAGTCCCAGTCCTCCGTCGCCGGGTCGAACGCTTCGAACGCCGGGTTGACGGCCATCGGGGCTGTCGGTGCTGCCACTTCTACTCGTGGAGCCTCAGCCGGCTCGGCCGGGTGTGTGTCCTCGTCTGCCGTTGCGATCTCGGTTCAGCGGGGCTGCCTACCCGCTCTGGAATCCCATCCTCATCGCCAATTGTTAAGTATGAGACTCAACAACGAAGTAAGCTCAACAAGTGATTCAGCTTTATTCAACAGCAAACTCCAACTCAGGAACACACAACACAGACAGTGGAGCACAGCTCCTTTTTAAACTCTCCCGGCTGTCAAAGCCACACCCAGAAATAGTTAACGGACCAATGGCAGTGCAGAGTTAAGGTCCAATCACAACTGTTCCCGCTTTGCAACATTATCACACAGTGATTGGCTATTTACACTGGTTTCGCAGAAACCGACCAATACGAATGCGACAGCTTAGAATCCACATTCCAGAGTCAAGCTTAACACAGGAAAGAATAGGCTTGATTCACCTTTCAATACACAACAATAATCGTACTGTGTGTTTTGTTCTAACACAGTGTTTTTCTGCATCTGCTCCACCTGGAGGCTGGCAACCCTGATGCATCAGTAGAAAGGGAACAAAGGAAGAGACCAGATGTGCTGCCTGCAACCCAATACGCAGCTCTTGGATCAAGTTTCAAGAAGTGTGTATTACAAATGTTATAACCTCCCTTACCCACATCCCTGTGATAGATAGCTTGCCCTAGCAAAAGCATTCCACCTTCTCTTGAGCAGTATGCATATATTTTAAACTCTTCTGCCACACCATTCCTTCCCCCCACCCCCCTGGGACCCGTAGCTAGGCCAGACGCTATACCTGGGCAAGAAGCACACTCCCTTTTTAAAGCCTTCCAAGTTGGCCACCATGACCACATCCCGTGGCAGTGAGTTCCACGAATTAACTGTATGCTGTGTGAAGGAATACTTCCTTTTGTTTCTTCTGAACCTCCTCCCTGTCACCTTCAGTGGGTGACCCCGGGATCCAGCATTGTGGGAGAAGGAGAAGAGTTTCCCCCTGTCCGCTCTCTCTGCACTATGCCTGATTGCATAAATCTCTAGCATGTGTCCCCCCTCCCCCCTTGCTTGCCTTTTTTCTAGGCTCAACAGCCCTAAGCATCTTAACCCGTCCTCGTAGTAGGGCAGTTGCCTTGACAGGGACGGGGCAGGGAAGCCTGACCTCCTCCGATCATGGAAGCCAAGCAGGGTTCACCCCAGCTGGTACTTGGATCAGAGACCACGGAGGAGGTTCTGGGTTGTGACGCAGAGGCAGGCCAGGGCAAACCAGCTCTGCTCCTCTCTTGCCTTGACAACCCTGCCGGGTCACCAGGGTGACTTGAGCGCCCTTCTCACCAGTGGATGGCAGTTGCTCCAGCCCGTGATCACTTTGAGTGCTCTTTCCTGCACCTTTTCAAGCTCCACAATATCCTCTTTCAGGTGGGTGACCTGAACTAAACTCAATATCCCAAGTGTGGTTCCACCACAGGGGAGTATGATAGTGGCAGTTTTATTCTCTGTTCCTGTTCTAATTATGGCCAGCGTAGAATTTGTCCTTTTTCACAGCAGCCACACCCTGGGTCGACATTTTCTTCAGGCTAACAACTACTACTCCAAGATCCCTTTCTTGGTCTGTTAGTGCCAGTTCAGATCCCATCATTTCATATGTGGCTGAGCTTTTTCGCCCCAATATGCATGCCAGGTATTCCAAGAACTCAGTACCAACACACAGGATCTTGAATAGATTCAGTTTATTGATCAGAGTAGTGGATACTCCATGAGCGCTTGTGTCAGGAATAACTCAAAATGCGCAGATTAAACAATTATACCCAAATCATACAGGACCCCCTGATGAGTAAAAGCCAATAAGCCCCCTCCTACAAGCACGGGGAAAAGCTAACAATCTGGGCAAGGGTGGGAGACTGGTGAGGAGTGTAGCCGGGTGAACCAGGCGCTCAAGGCCATGGGGGGATAACAGCGGGTCCTGGAAAAGACAGCTGCAGAGAAAAGCAGGGCGGTGAGATGCAAGCACACGGCACACACATTCCAACTTGGAAGGCTTCCCAGCGATCACCATGGCGGTGCCAACCGACATTGTATCACTTTACACTCGTGTATGTTGAACCTCATTTGCCATTTTAATGCCCCTTCCCCCAATTTGGAGAGATCTTTTTTGAGCTCTTCACAATCTTTTTTTTTCTTAATCACCTTAAATAATTTGGTGTCACCTGCAAACTTGGCCACCTCACTACTCACTCCTAACTCGGAGTAATTTATGTTGGAAAGAACTGGTCCTGGTACAGATCCCTGATGGACCCCACTACTCACCCTCTTCCATAGTGAGAACTGACCATCTAGTCCCATTCTGCCCTTGAGTGTCTATTGCTGAGTTCAGACAGGCAGTTTCATCGGTTGTCATCACTGTTCCCATACTGATTTAAAGTGCACGATCAGACAGCAACATCTGTCTGTCGTGACATGGTCATTTGAATCCTGTTCCCTGCCCCCCTTTGCTGCATGTTTCTTTGATACCTGTGGAAGTCCAGTCCTGTTGATTTGAGCTGATTTCCTGCTGTCTGCTCACTCTGTTGTGCACCCAAGCCATCAGGCTGGTCTGACTGGTCTCTTGTTTTCCAGCCGCCATTTTGTTTTACTGGTTGGCAAGGAGCACATAACTGCATATATGAACCTTTCTCTCTCTCATCTCCCCCACTGGGGCCACTCAAAACTTTGTTTTCTTTTCAAAATCTCTCAAAGAAGGACAGATATTTTCTTTCCTTTGGGGAAGGGGTAAATTGAAAAGATTAGAGGGAGGACGGCAGCGAAGTCCATATCCCAGCAATCTCATCAAGCACTTGGGTGCATGCTCAGAGGGCAAACTTTTTTAAAAAATGGGCAACAGGATGATGCCCTGCCTGCCACTGTCTGATCATTTAAAAGCACTTTGAAGAGTGCTAAAGGGGGTGAGTCTCATCATGACAAAATAACTGGCTCAATTAGAGGTGGAGCAACAGCAGATTGAATTGCCCGTCTGAACACAGCCTATGAAGCATAAATGTCCTGGATGTATGTGCATCTGTTTGTAAGCAAGCCAGTGCATGGTCTCTTTACAAATGCTAGAAATATACAGAATGTGTGTGTGCCTGTGTGTGCAAAACAGAGGTCTGTCATGCCTGTTCTGAACTGTGGGGTGGAAAATCCCAAATGCCCTGGCTCCACTTGGGAACAGAACCCTGGGAGACATGCAAACGAGGGAAACTTCAGAAGCAGCCCCGCCTGGCAGTCCTGCCTGGTTTTTGGAGTCTCACAGCAGGTGAGCAGCAAAACACCATTTGGTCAACCCTCTCAAGTAGCTCCAGTTAGGAGTATCTTTATTAAATGTATATATTTAAAGTCTGGTATTTTTGCTTATCCCCAGCCTCAGAATTACTGCTGTCTTCTACTCCTAATGTCCAGACTGAAATATATTCCTCTTCAGGACTTGAGGTGCAGCTGGGATCTTATTTCCTCCATGTGGCACATGCTCTTGAAGCACAGCACATCCTGGGCTGCCTTGGAAAACCTTTTTGTTGTGTTACTGTGATGAGCAGAGTGTGTTTGTGTGTGTGTGCAGGCTATGGTTGCTAACCTCCAGGTGTGGTCTGGGGATCAACCAGAATTACAACTGACCTCCAGGCTACAGAGATTAGTTTCCCTGGAGGAAATGGCTGCTTTGGAGGGTGGACTCTCTGGCCTGCCTAAGCCCCCCCCCCAAGCCCATCCCCAGATTTCCAGGAATTCCCTGTCTCAGAGCTGGCCAGCCTAGCAGGCAGGGGTGGGAGCTTTGTGTTGGGCAGTGGGCCAGAGGCAGGGGCTGAGGCATCACTGCCCCCCTCCCCCACATAGACCAGGTGCCAAACCAGGTAAGAAGTGGGGCTAGGAGCAGTCACGGAGGACCAGATCCTAACTGAGGATCTCAGCTCTGCCTACATGGCTTCACTTACTCAAAAGCCACCAAGCCAAGTGCCCAGGAAAAAGCTCTCCTCAGTTGCTGCTCATTTCAGCAGGAAAATCAAGCCAGCCAACCTCCCTTTCATATGTAAAAAGCAAGTGTGTGTGTTGGGGTGGTGGTTTCTGATTGTCAAACAAAATCGGAATACGCGTCTGAGGGGAGCTCAGTCAAAGGCGCAGATTTCCCAGTTTCTGATGTGTGTGTGTGCTGGGGGTGGGGCAGAGGTGTTGCTATTCTTGGTCCTTAAAAGAGCTGAGACCCAGTGACATCATAGGGAGGGGCCTCTGTTGCCACTCTCTATGAAGGCAGGGCCATGGGGGATTTAGGGAGAGACCCTCCCAGAAATTTAAGGGGCTTGGGCACCCCTAACAATGTCCCTAGGCTGGGACAAACCCAGGAAAAGGTGGGAGTTGGTCAGTGGTTATAGTGGAATCTCAGCAATCTCCTGCTGTGTCCTGTTTTTGAAATTCACTTTTAGAATAGTTACTTTTAGATCTGCAAATATACATACCACGTGCATAGGACAAGCTCGTTCTGCCTCGATCCAGGTGCTTCTGGAGGTCATCCGTGAGGGCAACCAGTGCTGTCTCTGTCCTGTGACCAAGTCAGAAACCAGACTGGTAGGGATATAATATGGAAGCATCATCCAGAAAGCCCTGTAACTGAGTTGCCACTGCCCTCTCTATTATCTTGCCCAAATAGGGCAAGTTGGAAACCGACCGATAGCTAGCCAATTCAGCCAGATCCAATGATGATTTTTTCAAGAGAAGGTGTACCAACTGCTTAGAACATAAGAACATAAGAACATAAGAGAAGCCAATGTTGAATCTGGCCAATGGCCCATCTAGTCCAACACTCTGCCACACAGTGGCCAAAATATACCACGTGCCATCAGGAGGTCCAGCAGTGGGGCCAGGACACTAGAAGCCCTCCCACTGCTGCCCCCTCCAGCACCAAGAACAGAGTGCAGCACCTGCCCCAGGCTGAGAGTTCCCATCTATACCCTGTGGCTAATAGCCACTGATGGACTTCTGCTCCATATGTTTATCTAATTCCCTCTTGAAACTGTCCATGCTTGTAGCTGCCACCACCTCCTGAGGCAGTGAATTCCATATATTAATCACTCTTAGGATGAAGAAGTATTTCCTTTTATCCCCAAATCTTCAGGAATTTCCCAACCTTAAGTGCCTCCAGGAACTGCCCTTCAATGAGGGACTCGATTATCTCCCGCAGTGCACCTCGAAACCCCTCGTGGACAGCTTTAATTAGCCATGAAGGGCATGGGTTGAGGAAGCATATGGTAGGGCGTACAGTTAGGACAATCTGTCAACTTCCTCAAGTCTGAGCGGGCCAAAATAATCCAAGATGTGACAAGAAGATGTGGATGGAGCCTCAAGTTCATTCACTGTATCAACTGTAGCGGGGAGGTCATGGCAGAGCATCAAGACTTTATCTGCAAAATAGTTGCAAATGCCTCACAGCCAATATCCAATTCCCTACAATCTAATTTATTTTGAGTCAATGCAGTAATAGACCGAATTGTTCTAAACAATTGGGCTGGGTGTGAGCTTGCAGATGCAGTCTCAGCCATATAGTGCTGTCTTTTAGCGGCCTTGACTGCCATTTCATAGGATCTCATAAGCGTCCTATAGAATGCTCTTGTGGCTTCGTCACGAGAGTGCCACCACTGCCTCTCTAGCCATCTTAGCTCCTGCTTCATTAACCTCAGCTTCTGGGAGAACCAAGGAGCAAGCTTCGGCCGGGGGTGCAGAGGACGCCAGGGAGTGATTTCGTCAATGGCTGTCGAGATTCGGCTATGCAAGTCCTCTACAAGCTCATCTAACAAGCCGCAAGGGGGCATCGGATCCCGAAGAACGTTCTGAAACTGCGCTGGGTCCATTTGGCTCTGCGGGCAAGCCAAAATAGGCTTGCCGCCCAAATAAGGTCGTAATGGAGAATTCAGACGGGCTGTCAAGGCAAAGTGGTCCAACCATGGTACTGCTAATGCAGTAATTCAGTCCACTGCTACCCTAGTTGTGAAGATCAAATCGAGAATGTGCCCAGCCTGATGAGTGGGGGCCATAACAAGTTGGGAGAGTCCTAGGGCTGCCATGGACAACACCAGGTCCACCGCCTGAGTCAAGGCCGCATTATCGGCATGGACATTGAAATCACCCAAGTCTAGGGTGTTCCAATGCCCAGCCTGATACAGCCTCAACCAGGGACAGTAGGCTATTGGCCGGTGTGTTGGGCGGTCGGTACACCAGCCAAATTGCCACACTCTCCTCAGCTTCCCATACTAGGCCGGCACACTCAATGCCTGTGATCCTCGGCAGTGGGAAAGTCCTTACCCAAACACTCTGTGCTTATTTACAGCCAGGGCTTTCAACCAACCCTTTGAGGATAGTGGCAAAGAAGAAGAAGAAGAAACCCTGTGCCTGTGGAACAAGTCACCATTTTAATTGCCTCTAAAACATTGGGGGAGGAAGATGTTGTTCTTTGCTTTGCCCATCAAGTCACAGCCAACTTATAGCAACCCTGTAGGGTTTTCAAGGCAAGAGACCAACAGAGGTGGTTTGCCACTGCCTGCCTCTGCGGAGCAACCCCAGATATCTTTGGTGGCCTCCCATCCGAGTACTAACCAGGGCTGACCCTGCTTAGCAGCCAGAAGCTGATGGGATCAGGCTAGCTGGGGCCACCCAGGCCAGGGCAAGAGAGGAACAGAGGTGGTTTTGCCATTGCCTGCATGCGTGTGGTGGCAGCAGCCCTGGACTTCCTTGGTGGTGGCACAGCTCTTGGCCACTAAAAAGTGCCACTACCTGTCCTTCTAAAAGTTAAGTCCGTATTACCTGTCACACTAACACAATTGTTCACATTATCATGGATACAGGAGTAATATTAGCACATGACCCTGATGATTCTCTTGACCTTGCAGAGCTGAGGTAGACCAGACCCACCATTGGGGGCAGACATGGGCACCTGATTGATTGATTGGGAGAGATCCTGTGGAGATGCTGCTGGAGAAGGTCACTGGCACCCAGGGCAAGGGGAGCGAAGCCCCAGCAGTGCTGGAGGAGCTTCAGGGCTGCTCAACTCAGAACTGGAGGCCGGGGGCGGGGGGGATGGGAGCCAACTGGCCAGGGATGAGTCAAGGGGCCCCTGTGGCATTGCTAGTGCCTGCGAGGCTCCACTTAGCATGCTAGTTAACTGTTCCAGGCTGTCACTGTCCAACAGTGCATCTCCAGGGCAAACACAGAAGCTGAAGAGAGGCTATGCTCCAAGATCTTTGATATTACAGAAGAACCGTCTTCCTCCGCTGGTCCATTTTCAGGCTTCCCTGTAAAGCCATTCCAGCCCTCACTGTGGCTTGCCTTTTGCTCAGTAGGAGAGCTTGGCAGAGGAGAAGGGAGACCCACCAGTAGGAGGTTGCTCAGCCATGTGCTGTCGGCTGAAGGCCAGAGCCCTGCAGGTAGCATTCTCCTGTGGAGGATATGCCTCAGCTCCAGGAGTTTCTCCTTTATGCACTTTAGTTCTCGGCTCACTTTTATCCTCCCAGTTTTCCTGGCAAGCCTTTGCACGCACATCAGGACTTGGAAGGTGCACTCACAGTTCTGGCATCAGTCAGCGTACAGTAGGAAAGGAGCCAAGGCACTGCAATACACAGTGGTTTCATCTCATTTGCAAACTATAAGGCTGCCTTGTAGCCATGGAGAGGGCTAGTGCAAAAGAACATGTGCTAAACATCATGTTGGGAAGCCGAGCACATTAAGGGGAACAGCTTGCTGGCTACGGACAAATGGAAATGGTTTGCAATTCGTTCTAGGGAACCGGGCAAGGGGGAGAGAGAAAAGTCTCCTTTCATCCAGGGTATGTGAAACCAGCCTTGGCAAGGCAGGTACGAGGGACCTCTGCATAGATTTTTCAGCCACAGAAGGGCTGGTACATAATGAGGCAGAGCCACAGGCCTTAAGTGTTTCATGAGATCTTCCCTGCGTTTGGGAATTCACACAAGAAGGGCTGCAGACCAGACCAGAGAGAATTGCACAGAAAAAGCCCTTAAGGAAAGCCACTTGTTCTTCCCATTTGTCAGCAGAGGGCGTCAGAGGAATAGCCCCCACCTTCCATCTTTCTCTCCCCCTTCCTGAGCTGAGATCCCACCAGCAGGTGTCTTTCCCCAGGTGCCATACCAGAAAGCTGCCAAAGGGCCCAGAACCAGTCATTGACATTGCAAGGAGGGAGCAAGAGCATTTCCTGACACTTGGAGAGCTGATGCCAGGCAGGGCAGACGATAGCTGGGAAAACCAAGGGTCTGACCCAAGAATGAGTCACATGACACAAGGTCCATGGCTCTCACACATGGACTTGGTACTAGAGTTGCTAGCTCTGGGCGGCAAAATACCTGTAGAATTGGGGGGGGGGCGGTGGAGCCTGGGGAGAGACCTCAGCAAGGTGCAATGCCATAACAAAGTCTACTCTTCGAGGTAGCCAGTTTCTCTGGGGGAACTGATGTCTGTTGCCTGAAGATCAGTTGTAATAGCAGGTGATCTCCAGGCCCCACCTGGTGGCTGGCAACCCTACTTGGTACAGATGTTGCCTGCCTGTGGCAAGAAGCCTCCTGCCCCAGGCTCCCATCCTCCAGGCTCCTCCAGCAATGGGAGAAAAAAATGGGGGGAGACAATGCCACGGATGCCTTGATGTCATTTTCGAGGGCTGACAGCCCTAAAGATTCCATCTGATCACCTAGTTCCAGACAAGTGTGGGGCCAGTTCAGATCGACACCATGGTGCCTTGCTGAGGCTTCAGCCCCCTTGCTGTACTCCCTACAAGGGAGTCACCATTTTGCCCCTTCTGGAAACTTACACATGCTGATAGAGGACATTGACGTTTCCCCAGGAGGGCAAAGAGTGGCTTCCCAGTCATTTCAAGTCAAGGAGATGGCGTGGGGGCAAGCAGCAGTCCTTTGTCCTCACACATCGCAATCCCGGTCTGAATCAGGCCCCTGAGGGCCTGGGAACTGATCTCTGGGTGTGTCTCGATGTCCTCGTGGCAGCCACCTGGCTGGGCCAGCCCAGGTTCATGGTCAGGGGTGAATCAGGCCTTTGTATGATTTGGCCTGGATGTCTGTGGCCTTGTTGCCTCAGCAGCAGCAGCAGCAGCAGCCCCTATACCTCTCTCACAAACAGCACATAGAGCAGGAAACAGCCATTTCTTTGTTCTGCTGGGGGGGGGGAGATAGACCAGGGGTGGCCACGCTTGCCTAACATAAGAGCCACATAGAATAAACATCACATGTTTGAGAGCTGCAAGACATGAAAAATACGCAAATTTGCTTTTTATTAACATTAAATGAGACTGTCAAAAATAAAAACAAAAGGGGTAAAAACAGATATTGATAATGATATTTATTTTTCCAATGATATTTATTTGTTTGCTAATGATATTTATTTGTCTGAGAGAGAAAGAGAGGTGGAAAGAAAGAATTAAAACAGTGGAAAGAGAGAGAGAGAGAAACAAAGAAAGCAAATAGATGGGGGAGGGAGGGAAGAAGGAAGGAAGAAAACCAGATGTGGAAAGAATGAAAGAGGTGGAAAGAAAGAAGGAGAGAGAGACAAACAGAAACAAAGAAAGCAAAAAGATGGGGGAAGGAAGAGGGGAGGGAGGAAGAGAGAGAGAAACAACAAAAGCAAATAAATGAGGGAAGGGAGGAAGGAAGGAAGAGAGAGAGAAAGAGAGAAAGGAAGGAAAGGAGAAAGAGAGAAAAAAGCTGAAAAGAAAGAAAAAGGTGGAAAGAAAGCAACTTTAACTTTAAATGTGTTGTCGAAGCCACCCCAGCCCCCTCTGCCAGCTGGCTTGGAGAAGGGATTTTAAAAAAGAATGACTTTCCTAGCTGGCTGGCCGGGGTGGGGGGTGGGACGTTGAAAATGCATTTAAAGTTAAAGTTGCTTTCTTTCTCTGCTCTCCCCCTCCTCAAGCCTACCCATGGATGGGAACGCTGGCTGGGGCAGGGAAGACTGATTGGGGAAGCATGCCTCCCCTTTGCTTCCCCAGCTGTCCTGCCAGAGGCCACACAGTGTGTGTGAGAGAGCTGCATATGGCTCCTGAGCCACAGTTTGGCTGCCCCTGAGATCACTGCCTTGACGTGGCAAGGGGGCTTGCATGGTTTGATGAGGCTGTGGGCTATGCCGTGGAGGCCACAGCAGAGAATTCAGTCAAAGCGTGATCCACTGGAGAAGGAAATGGCAACCCACTCCTTTGTTTCCCAAGAAAACCCCATGGACAGTAACAAAAGGCTAAAAGATATGACGCCGGAAGATGAGCCCCTCAGGTCGGAAGGTGTCCAGTATGCTAGTGGGGAAGAGCAGAGGGCAAGTACAAGTAACCCCAGAAAGAGTGAAGTGGCTGGGCCAAAGCCGAAAGGACGCTCAGTTGTGGATGTGTCTGATGGTAAAAGGAAAGTTCGATGCTGCAAAGAACAATACTGCATAGGAACCTGGAATGTAAGATCTATGAATCAAGGTAAGCTTGGCATGGTCAAAAATGAGATGGCAAGACTGAACATCGACATCTTGGGAATCAGTGAACTAAAGTGGACAGGAATGGGCAAATTCAACTCAGAAGACCATTAAATCTACTATTGTGGCCAAGAATCCCGTAGAAAAAATGATGTGGCCTTTATAGTCAACAAGAGAGTGTGAAAGGCAGTAATGGGATACAATCTCAAAAATGACAGAATGATCTCAGTCCGAATCCAAGGCAAACCATTCAACATCACAGTAATCCAAGTCTATGCTCCAACGACTGACGCAGGAGAGGCTGAAGTGGACCAGTTCTATGAAGACCTACAACACCTCCTAGAACTAACAACAGCAAAAGATGTCCTCGTCATCATGGGGGACTGGAATGCTAAAGTAGGAAGTCAAAAGGTAACTGGAATAACAGACAAGTTTGGCCTTGGAGAACAAAATGAAGTTGGGCAAAGACTAACAGAGTTCTGTCAAGAGAACATGCGGGTCATAGTGAATACCCTCTTCCAACAACCTAAGAGGCGACTCTACACATGAACATCACCAGATGGGCAACACCAAAATCAGATTGATTATAACATTTGCAGTCAAAGATGGAACTCTATCCAGTCAATAAAAACAAGACCTGGAGCTGACTGTGGCTCAGATCATGAGCTATGCATTGCAAAATTCAGGCTTAAACTGAAGAAAGTTGGAGAAACCACTAGGCCATTCAGGTTTGACCTAGATCACATCCCTGATGAATATACAGTGGAGGTGAAGAATAGTTTTAAGGAACTAGATATGATAGATTGCTTGAAGAACTATGGACAGAGGTTCGTGACATTGTACAGGAGGCAGCAATCACCACCATCCCCTCATCCCACAAAAAGAAATGCAAGAAAGCAAAGTGGCTGTCTGATGAGGCTTTACAAATAGCAGACAAAAAAAAGGAAAGCAAAAGGCAAAGGTGAAAAGGACAGATTTACCCAACTGAATGCAGATTTCCAGAGAACAGCAAGGAGAGATAAGGAGGCTTTCTTGAATGATCAATGCAAAGTAATAGAGGAAAACAATAGAATGGGAAGGACTAGAGGAGGTTAGGAAAAGATGGCAAGAATACACAGAAGAACTATACAAGAAGGACCTCAATGTCCTTGATAACCACAACAGTGTGATCACTGACCTCAAGCCAGACATCTTGGAGTACGAAGTCAAATGGGCCTTAGAAAGTATTATTAACAACAAAGCTAGTGGAGGTGATGGAGCTGAGCAATTCAAAGTCTTAAAAGATGATGCTGTTAAAGTGCTGCACTCCATATGCCAGCAAATTTGGAAAATGCAACAGTGGCCACAGGATTGGAAAAGGTCAGTTTACATTCCAATCCCAAAGAAGGGCAATGCCATGGAATGTTCAAACTATCACACAATTGCACTCATTTCACATGCCACCAAGGTCTTGTTCAAGATCTTACAAGCTAGGCTTCAGCAGTAAGTAGATAGAGAACTGCCTGAAGTACAAGCTGGGTTTTGAAGAGGTAGAGAAACTAGAGATCAAATTGCCAACATTCACTGGATTATGGAGAAAGCAACGGAGTACCAGAAAAACATCTACTTCTACTTCATTGACTACGCTAAAGCCTTTGATTATGTGAATCACAACAAACTGTGGCAAGTCCTTAAAGAGATGAGAGTACCAGACCACCTCACATGTTTCCTGAGAAACCTGTATAAGGGGCAAGAAATGACAGAAGTAGATATGGAACAACTGATTGGTTTAGCATAGGAAATGGAGATATGCATATGATACCACTCTAATGGCAGAAAGTGAAGAGTACCTCAAGAGCCTCTTGCTCAGAGTGAAAGGAGAGTGCAAAAGTTGCCTTGAAACTCAGCATAAAAAAAAACTAAGATCATGACATCTGGCTCCATCACTCCTTGGCAAACAGAAGGGGAAGTTGTGGAAGCAGTGACAGACTTCACGTTCCTGGGATCCCAGATCACTGCAGACGGTGACTGCAGCCATGAAATTAAAAGGTTCCTGCTCTTTGGGAGGAAAGCAATGGCAAACCTAGACAGCATAATAAAAAGTAGAGACATCACCCTGCCAACAAAAGTGTGTATGGTCAAAGCAATGGTATTCCCAGTAGTAATGTATGGCTGCTAGAGTTGGACCATAAGGAAGGCTGAGAATAGATTTTGCATTTTACAGATCACCTGCCATTGAGAGAGGCAGTTCCTCTCTTTTTCTCTCTGATGTGCTGAGCCCGGGGCTTGTCGCCTTAGTGGTGCCAAGTGTCCTGGCTTCTCAAATGTCTGTGATCCTGTTTTGCTTGCTATGTAGAGGCTGCATGCCTATGGGGGGGGGGACCTGACTGGTAGTTCTGGTGGGCAAATACCATGGGGTGCTTGGGTCCAGAGCTTTAGTGCCTTACTTTAATTCCCTATATCTGCAACCTTTGCGTGTTCAACTTCAGTCTTAACAATATCTGTGTCCAGAGTGGTAACTATCAACTATCTAAATAAAGTTAGCTTTCTTCAAACTGACCGGTGTTGAGAACTGATTTAACCAGGATCCTGACACCCCCCTCCCAGCCCCCACAAATGTTGTCTCTGATTTCCCCCCCCACCAATTAGAGCAGTTCACATCCTGAGCAGAACACAACTACTGTAAACTTAAAATGGGCAATGAGCAGTGCAAGAAACCTGTGCAATCTCCAGACTGCTGCTGAGCAGGGCTTCCTGTGTTCATGAGTGGCTGCTCACATGCACAGCTTAGAGGGAACACTGGTCACTGCCCTGGTGCCCTGGGTCCTGGAGCATCTGCAGCTTTGTGCCCTGTACCACCACCCAATTTCCTTCCTGTGGCAGCAATGGTGGTACTGAGCATTTTTCTGCAGTGCTGAAGGGAGGGTCTGTGCCACTGCCATTCACAGTTGCACACCCCCTTGGCTCTCCTGCTCACTCCCCGGTCAATCTGAGTGCACCCTCTGTGGGGCTCCTGGGGTGGGCAGAGCCACCTGGTGCACTTCCTCACGGCCTGCTGTCAGGGGACCTTGACCCCTGCATTCTCTGCAATGTAGCGGGGGGGGTGGAGAGTCCAGGGATCACCTGTTCCCCCCTCCACCACCAGATGCTGAGTCCTCTCTATCTTTCCCTGGTATGTGCAATATGCCAAGGCTGGGGAGGGTACAGGAGTCCAAGGACAATCCTGGACTCTCCCTCCCCCCTCCCTCCCTCTCTTCTTCTGCCCCATTACTACTGCTAGTACTATCAGCCTTCCGGGGTTCCTTACATTGTGATAAACGCATCAATTACATTTAAAGCCTGGAGGCCACCCATCTCATCCACCAATTTCCTCTTGTTTTCCTGGGCTGTCTTCTTCCAGTTGTGAAATGGAATCCCAACAGATTCAGCCCTGCAGGAGGGCTGAGATGGAGGGCAGCTTCATAGATGGTTTTAATAAAAACAGGGAGTGTTTGCTGTTGTTAAAATGCTGTGTGATTCATTCATGGCATGAAGCACAACCAGTGTGGGGGGGACTCTGAGGAGAGGAAATGTGGTGTCACTTACAAACCACATGTGTTGCTGCCTCTTCTGAGTTGTGCCCACATGGGTTGCTATGGAACAATAAAACACCCTTGATAGACCATAGTGTAGCTAGACCTGCCTGCAAGTGAATCCAGGGCTTGCACAGGGACACACATTTCCCTGATCAGCAGCTCCTGTGCATTTTTGTGCAAAGGTTCTTTCTCTCTCCTCTGGTGCCTTTTTGGTCTCAACTGACAGCCACAACATGCAGGGCCGGGTTTTTTTGCACACTAGGCGAGGCTACCTTCTGCCTGCCCCTCCCCACCCGTGCACCCACCAATTTTCAAACATAAATGCATTTTAGGAAGAATGAAAAACACAGAATTTGAAATTGCTAATTTCCTCTCTCAAACAGAAAAACACAAATCACAAAGCATTTTGAAAAATCCTGGTAATCGTGATGTTGAAATCTAAGTCTCTTTAATGTTTCCATTTCAGACACATCAGAATCTCATTTTGCCTGCCTTTTCTTTAGCAAATTTTGTCACCAATTCCTTCAGGTCAAGCACTGGTGCTTCAGCATGTTCAATTGAAATAGTTGCCAAACCAAGTAGCCTCTTTTGCAGCATTGTTGAACATATGTGTGTTTTTATGAGTTTTGAGGAGCTGCGTTCACCACTTGCCATTGACACTGGAAGTGTGAGAAGGATCCTTAGAGCAGAGGGGAAAATGAGAGACAGTCCAAAAGAGTAGAATGATCTACTCAGAATTGGTGTGGATGGCTTCTTCTGTGGGGTTGTTGTTAGTGTAGGACTGAGATCTGGGAAACCTACATTCAGATCACTACTCTGCAATGGAAGCTCTCTGGGTGACCATGGACCTCTCACATTCTCTCAGTCTATCTTACCTCACAGGGCTGTTTTTGTGAGGTAAAACTGGAGGAGGGGAGAATTATGTTGCTAACTCATAAAGGGTTTTGAGGGGTCCACACCCAGCAAGTTAACCCTTTACTCTTGTATTTGTTTAGCACCATTTTTCCTCTCTCACCCTTCCTCCAGAGAGAGTTCAGGGTATTGTATGCTGTTTCTCTCTCCTCCATTTTATCCTCACACAACAACTGTGAGGTGGGTTAGACTGACAGAGAGTGACTGGCCCAGGGTTACTAAGCAAGCTTCAGGACGGAGTGGTGGTTTTAACTGGAGTCTCCCATATCCTAGTTCAACATTAACCATTGGCTTTCTTTTGACTTGACTGATTCCCTTGAATTACCCCTTTCAAAACCCCCCCCCCATGTTCACTCATAGCTAAACAGGAATTTTCAGGATCACTTTAAAAATGCAAAGGATGATCCACCAATGAAAGTTTTGGGTCAACAGCAAACATTTCATTGTGAGGGGGAGGGGTTGTTTGTCTTTTTAATCACCTGCTGCTATGTTGCTATGAAAGCCAATTGTGGTATCAGACTGAGATCTGGGAAGTCCAGGTTCAAACGCCCACCTTAGTTCAGTCACTCTCAACCTAACCTACACCTCCCAAGGTTATTTCTTGTGAGGATCAACTAGAGAAGGAGAGAACAATATAAAAAAGCATTTTGGGTCCCGGCTGGGGTGAAAATGTAGTGGCCAACCTCCAGGTGGGGCCTGGAGTTCTTTGGAGCTTACAGCTGATCTTCAGCCTACAGTGATGAGGCCCTCGGGGAGGAGATGCAGGGTCTGGAGAAAAGATTCTATGGTATGAGCTCCCCCCCCTCCCCAAACTCTGTCTGCCCTGATAACCCCGCCACACACACAAGCAATTCTCTACTGTAGCACGAGTGACCGGTGAGGAGGAGCGCAGGCCCAGCCGGGCGAGCGGAGCAGCAGCCTGCAGCCGGGCTTTTGGTGAGGGGAGGGAGGGGTCAGGCGGGGCCAGGCAGCAAGCCAGCATGGCGTCCTCCTCCAGCCTGGGCCGCCTCTCCTGCTGGGGCCCTGGCCCCTGGGCGGTCTTCAGGCCCAAGTGACCAGCAAGGAGGAGCACAGACACAGCTGGGTGAGCAGAGCAGCAGCCTCCGCTTGCAGGGCTTTTGGTGAGGCGAGGGAGGGGTCGAGCAGGGTGGGGCTGGGCGGGATGGCCCAGGCTGGAGGAGGGCACCGTGATGGCCTGCTGCCCCTCCCAGCCCCGCTCAACCCCTCCCTTCACCTCGCCGAAAACCCGGCTGCAGGCTGCTGCTCCGCTCGCCCGGCTGGGCCTGTGTGCCTCCTCACTGGTCTCTTGTGCTACGGTAGCGCCTAGTAATCACAGCCGTCCTTTCTAAATGCTCAAGGACTGTCTGTTTGATTCTTTGTTCTAAAACTTTCTCAGGTGTAGACATCAAGGTGAGGGGTCAGTAGCTAACTGGATCCTCCTTTTCCCCCTTCTTTTTTTTTAAACTGTCCAAAAGGACAGATTTTATTTATTTTTTGCACACAACAATACAACCATATATTATAATACAATACAAACATTGAACAACACCAACACATAACACACACGGGGGTACTCTCTAATGTTTAAGCATCCTAATAAGTGTGCCCTGTCTATTATTATCTCTAAAAGCCTTTTCCTTTTATGTGAGTATCTTTTACATCATTCAATCTATTTACATTTAAGTTTACTTAACCACTATCCAGTTGCATTCAACTCTAACACCTTCTACTTGTTTAAATTGTACCAATCATAAAATCATCACCAAGTGTTCTGAAAGGTGGATTCTGTATGCCCTTTCAAAGTCAAAGTCAGCTTATCCATCTCTGCCGCCTCCAAAATCTTGGCAATATATTCTTGTCTTGATGGTGTTTGGGTAGTCCTCCAATACTTTGCATATAGAATCCTGGCTGCCATAGTCAAATATACTATCAAATAACGATCATCTCTATTCATCTCATTAGGTAGTATCCCTAAGGGTTTAAATGGAATTGCCCTACCTAGAATTTTCTGTATCAGCCGATGTATCCATACCCAATATTTTTTACTAACTTCACAACTCCACCACATATGAAAGAACATACCGTCTTATTTTCACACTTCCAACACTTATTAGCACATTTATCATCATATTTCGCAATTCTCTCCAGTGTCCCATACCATCTATAAAACATCTTATACATGTTTTCTCTATATGATACAGCTTTAGTTATTTTAACATTTTTACACCATGTTTGCTCCCATTGTTCAAGTTCAATATTATAACCTAAGTTCTGGGCCCACTGAATCATATTACTTTTAACAATCTCATCTGCCATCATTTCTTTTAACAACATTACATACACTTTCTTTATAAATTTCTCCTCTGGAGCAATCAGAACCTTTCCCATCTCTGTAAGGTTGTTATTGAACCCAGTCTTCTTATCCTTAGCATATCTGGATTCTATCTATGCTCTCTGCCACCATGATAAATCATCTTCCAATTTAAGTTCATTCCTTGAGCCCAATATATCCATGTAACTCTGTGGTGGATCCTCATCATAAAGATTAGGTAACGTAAATGCCTCCAATGGTGAGACCAATTTGGAAGTCTTTGTAAACCAACCCTTATGTATAACCTCCCACACTTTCATTAGTGATGCCCAGATGTTGCTTAAAATATTTATGTGCAAGGGCTTTTCCATACCAAAGAAAAGCATGCCAACCCATCATTAAATCATGGCCTTCTAATTTTAATAGCCTCCTATCCTCTAACATAATCCACTCTCTAATCCAGGCTAGTGCCACTGCTCTAGAATGCAATGTCCAATTCAGTAATCCAAATCCACCTCTATCTTTCAAATCCTGTAGTGCCTTCAGCCTTATTCTTGGCCGTTTTCCTTGCCAAATAAACTTTGAGACAGTCTGATCCAGTTCTTTAAATATCCCAAAATTCTGCAGTATCGGAATTGTCTAGAATAAGAAAATCCATCTTGGTAGAATATTCATTTTAACAAGGGCTATTTGCCCCATCAATGATATTTGCACATCATTCCACCTTTTTAAATCTTGCTTTGTCACTTTCAATAATTCTTTGTAATTATTTTCTTGTAACACACTGCATTTATTTGTCAAGTTAATTCCCAAATATTTTACTTTATCATATAAATTATAACCTGAAACTGCTTGTAGCTTATTTTTCTGCCCCATCCTCATATTCTTAGTCATAATTTTTGTTTTGTTTATATTAACCTTCAGCCCTGCCACCTGCCCCTTCTTGAAGATGGGGACAACATTTGCCCACTCCAATCTTCTGGCACCTCACCTGTTCTCCAAGAATTCTCAAAAATAATGGACAGAGTCCCAGAAATTACACCTGTGAGTTTTTTAGTACCCTTGGATACAGCTCATCTGGCCCCGAAGACTTAGTTTCATTTAAAGAAATTAGGTGTTTATGTACTACCCCTATGTCAATCCTAGCCTGCAACTCCATTCCCTCATTGTGTGTTCAGTTTTTGCCATGTTGAGCACCATTTCTCTCATATGAGATGACTGAGGAAAGGTAGGAATTGAGCAGTTCGGTGCACCAAATTCAACAATTTGAAGAAAGAACTCAAAAGACCATTCAAAATTCAGAGAAAAGAACCTTAAAGAATATTCAGAGTATACAGAGAAATATTTGAGAATCTGAGGAAAGAACCCAGAAGAACATTCAAGAAGTGTGTCAAGAGATATTGGCTGGACTATCAGAAATTAATTTAAAATTACAAGAACAAATTATAGAAGTCAAAGAGAAGTGAAAAGATAATGACACACATTTTGAAAGGCATAATCTCCAGATTGAGAAGGCAGAAGAAATAATGGAAATCCTGGAAACTCAATATAGATCTAATATTCTGCATTTTAGAGGAATCCCAGAGGATTTAGAAAGGCCAAATTTGGATAAAGCTTTCATGATTTATTCAGAATTATTTGAAGGCAGAGAAAGACTTTCCTGACATTGATCAGATTTTTAGAGTGAATCCAAGATTTGCATTCAAGAATAAGCTTCCTCGAGATATACTGGTTCAGTTCACCTACAAGAAAACACAAGACACAGTGTTAAAGAAACAAAGGGAATCGCCATGCAAAGTTCTGCAAAAAGACTTCAACTTTTTGAGACAGAAGAAATAAATAAAATATTGTTGGAAAATACCATTTGCAAAAAGAAGAAAAATTATCACAACAGAGGAACAAGCCAAGCAATTGGTTGAAGAATTGCAAGTGGAGGACTTACATAGAGGAACAGAAGGAGAATCTCCAAGTAATTCAAAGCAATCTGCTAGTTGTTCAAAGCAAAGTTTGCAGACATAAAACTCTAAAGAAGGAACAAACATAGCAAAGGATAAGTTGGACATGGCAACAACATCAGGGCAAAATGGATAAATTAAAGTTAGTATCAATAGATATCAATGGACTGAAGTCTCCTTCAAAACACACAAAAATCTTCAGCCAACCAAAAAAACCAAAACACTGATATATTATGCCTACAAGAGACTCATATAAAGAAGAAATGTGAGCGTATTTTAAACAATAAAAAATTAGGCAATGCATATTTTGCTTCTGCACAAGATAAAAAATGTGTAGCCATCTACATAAACAGACCACTATTAGAGGTATTAGAAGAATTATGAGACTCAATGGAAGATATCTAATATTTACGATAACAACAATATATGCAACAAATGTGCCTAAAGTTATTTTTTTTGAGAATTTTTTGCAAACTATACTAGATTTCCAAAATGTGGAAATAATGATTCTTGGAAATATGGAGCACTAGACCCCTCCCCCATAAAACAGATCAAGGAATATTAAGGGTGGAAAATTATATTAAAATGTACTTCAATACATGGAAATGCTGGAACTCCTGGAGGACCAAACATCCAAAGGACAGAGACTTTACCTTCTTTTCAGACAGACATCAAACATATTCAAGATTAGACATGTGTTGGATATCAAAAGTTTGACAATGCATTTAGAAAAAGTAGAGGTCCGACCGAAGATATTTGCAGACCATAATCCCATAGAAGTAGTCTTACAATGGAATAAAGGATCAAGAAGAAGATGGAGATTAAATGATATTCTTTTACTGCAAGAAGTTCTAATTTAGTCCTGAGCTGGCTTGTCAATTGGGACTGTGCAAACTACGGATCAACATCAGTAGGTCCATCTGGACATGCTTGTATTATTTGCACAGAGTTATCAGCTACTGTATATTTTTCTGGAACAATGAAATTTGAATCTCTTGGTCCTGAGATTAGACCGACAAGGTTGCTATTGTAGGATGAGCTTTAGCTTTTTGCCCTCTCTAATTGTTATAAAATTTAAGATAGTACTAGTTGTTGGGTTAGTACTAGGAGTATGGTTAAGGTAGTGTTGATTTGTTGTACTGAAATAGTACCAGGAGTAGATTAGAGGTAGTAGGAGATAGGGGGCTTAAGGGTATGCAGTCAATGAGTATTTAGGTTTTCTGGTTAGCTATAATTGTTAATTGTCAAATGAGCTTTAATATGTGGGTGAAGGGAGGGATGGGGATATGGAGAAGAGATTAAATAGCACCCGACATCCCAGTGCTGGGCCTGGTGATTGGGGGTAGAGGGAGGTATGGCGATGGGACAAGTTATTGGAAGGGAAGGTGTTAAGTATGGAACTCAACAACGTTTTGATTTCAGCAAATGATTTCAGCTTTATTCGTAACAGCAAACACCAGCTCAGAACACACCAACAACAAGGGGAGCACAGCTCCTTCTTTTAAACTCTCCCGGGCTGTCAAAGCCACACCCATAATAAGTTAAGGACCAATAATGATACAGGGATAAAGGCCAATCAGGACTGTTCCCTCTTTGCTACAATCTCACACAGTGATTGGTATTTACAGGTGGTTTCACAGAAACCGACCAATGGTAATGCAACATCTGAAGAGCCACATTCAGACTCAAGCTTTAAATGGCAATGTATAGCCTTGATTCACGTTTCAATACACAACAGAAGGAGACAGAGATACAGGTATGCTCAGTGTCTTTCCAACCTTTGTCCCATCTCAAGACATGTTGGTGGTGAGGTAAGGAAAGGTAACCTTTCTCTGACACTGATGTTGTGCATGGCCAAGTCCATCAATAATAAGAGCATGATCTTGGCATGTGTGGCTGGGCTAAGGAGGGCAAGACTGTCGCCTTGAAAGAGCCCCCCCCCCCAGTTTCTCGGTCCTCCATCAGTCCCAGTCTAAAGGGCAGTGGGAGGGGTAGCAATATCTGAGAGTTGTTTTCCTTCAGGACACTCCCCATTCCAAAGATCTCCAGTATTGATTCTGTTGGCCTGAGGAGAGTTTGGCTAGTGCACCAGCAAACAGCCCGCCAAGCCTACTGGAGGCGGCAGCTGGCTGGGCCTTGGAGTTCCCGAGGTTAATAATTCTCAGGGACTCAGCATCCATGCAGATGAGGCCGCCTCCAGACAGGCATTGGACCTGATATCTTCCATGGCAGCACGAGGACTCCCCCAAACTGTATCAAGTCCCATACATCAAGCAAGCAAGTTCTACCCCACCATGGGAATCTCCTCCCTGTTCATTAAACATGTATCTGCAGCAACTGCCGATCAGAAGTTCATCCTGCTTTGCACATATTACACAAGGAAGAGAGATCAAGGTGGGCAGCCGTGTTAGTCTGTTTGTGGCTGCAGAAAAGAGCAAGAGTCTGGGAGCACCTTAAAGACTAACAAAAATTTGTGGCAGGGGAGGAGCTTTCGTGAGTCATGGCTCACTTCTTCAGCTACAGCTCCCTTCCCTTGAAAGTCTCACAGGTGAGCAGCATTTCCCAAGGTTGCTTCATGTGTTAATTTTGCTGAAATCCAGTAGCAACTAAGGGGCGGTGGTTAGAATGTCAGGATACGAACAGGCAAACCTGGGCAAATCCCTGCTGTGTCACTGGGAGACCTTTGACCAGTTATTGTCTATCAACCTGACATACTTCACAGAGTTGTTGTAAGGACAGAAAACCAGTGTACACTGTACTGAGCTCCCACAAGGAACCATGGAAGCTTCCTGGGTGACCTTGGGCAAGTCATACACTCTAAGCCTAACCTACCTCATGGAGTTGTTGTGAAGGTAAAATAAAGGAGAAGAGTAGAATGTCAGCTGTCTTGGGTCCACAATGCGGAGAAAGATGGGGTATAAAGGAAGCAAGTGAATATTTATTTATTTACTTTGGAAGAAGAGGAGGAGGAGGAGATTGGATTTATATTTCACTCTTCACTTGGAGTCTCAGAGCAGCTGACAAACTCCTTTCCCTTCCCCTCCTCACAACAGACACCCTGTGAGGTAGGTGGGGCTGAGAGAACTCTGACAGAAACTGCTCTTTCAAGAACAGTTCTGACAGAACTATGGTTTGCCCAAGGTCATCCAGCAGCTGCAAGTGGAGGAGTGGGGAATCAAACCTGGTTCTTCCAGATTAGAGTCCTCACACTTAACCACTGCACCAAACTGGCTTTCTAGACTTATGTCCCACTCTCCCCACATTGTAGGCTCAGGGTGGGTACCAACATATAGGTTTACAGTAATGCAAATTTGCAATTAAAACAATTCATATGTTACAGTTAAGATCTGCAATTAATGTGGATTTACAAATAAAACACATTATAACAAACCATTTAAAATCAATAAAATCACCACAAACTAAAACAACAACGTGCCTCAATGGATAATATTGCGGTCCCGTCCGGCTTCTAGGACCTGCAGTCACTGTAGGGGAGGCCAGATCAAATGGAAGTCCGCTTCCTCAACTAAAGGCCTGGTGGGAAGAGCTCCATCTTGCAGGCCTTGCGGAACTGTAACAGGTCCCACAGGACCCTGATCTCATAAGGAAGTTGTAATGGAATTGCACAGAAAAGCAGTCTTTTCTGAAATGCTGCTTGTATCAGAGAGTCAGGAAGTGCAAGAATTAATCTTCAATGAAGAGAAGCGCTTAGGTGATTGGAAGCTTTGCTCACTCTCTGATTGGCCAGCATCATCTGGGAGAGAAAATAAAACAGCTGATCTGGAGGGAAAAGTGGTCTTTCACCTTTAGGACTTTCACAATTTAGTCTTTCACTTTGGCTTCTGAGGAAAGAGACATTTGTGGAGTTAGTGTTTTTTGACAGGCAATAGTCATAAAAATACTTCTACAGAAAGAAGAAGAAAAAACCCACTGTCTAAATATATTAACACTGCTCTGAGGGAAAACATAGACTATCAGTAAGCAAAGCTACAGACAACCTTATACAGACAAGGATACTGGAGAAGGATTTGGGAGAAGATCTGAGAAGTTAGAGAGACCTCTCAGACCAGTCAAATAGTAAAAGGAGTTATTGCTTCTTAGAGTCAAGGAGAATAACTTCCTACCAGTGAAAGGGGTTGGGAAGAGAACCCTGGTCTGTGATAAAAGAGAGTAGCTTAGACACCTCAGGAATTAATGAATAGCTGTATTATCTAAAGGAAAACTTGTAATATCTGAAGGAAGAAATCTAGAAATATCAATCAGAAGTGTATTGTGCTGAAATATACTAAACAAAGTACTAAGAAAGAAAGAAAGAAAGAAAGAAAGAAAGAAAGAAAGAAAGAAAGAAAGAAAGAAAGAAAGAAAGAAAGAAAGAGAGTGTTGGACTAGATGGGCCATTGGCCTGATTCAACATTGGCTTCTCTTATGTTCTTATGTTGAAAGAAAGAAAGAAAGAAAGAAAGAAAGAAAGAAAGAAAGAAAGAAAGAAAGAAAGAAAGAAAGAAAGAAAGAAAGAAAGAAAGAAAGAAAGAAAGAAAGAAAGAAAGAAAGAGAAATAGAAAGCCTTGAAACAAAACTACAAATACACTCATAGGCATAAACTACAAGGGGAGCTCAGGGGCCCAGGCCTTCCCCTAATTTAAAAGGGAAGACTGAGCCTTCCCTGGGCAACCAGTGCATGGCAATATTGAGTTTAAAACTTTCGTTTGGGCTCACTTTTTTTTCTTCCAGGCTCACTTTCTTACAAATGCTATTTGAGCCAGCAGGATAGAAAATGGGATTGTTAAATATCCCCCTTCTCCCCTTCCTCCTCTTCCAGCAGGGAGGTGTCAGATGCTAGTCTTTAGGAAAACTGATCTCTGCCTTTACCTCAGTGTGGGGAAAGATTTGATAATATTCCTTGCCACAGGAAGAGAAGATCTCTTGCAGCTGGATCCATCAGGAGAGACAGACCTCTGATCTGAGGTCGAGGGAAGGTAGCCATTTTGTCTATCCAGCTAACATAGAAAGCTGAAGAACACTTGATATTGTAAGTGGCAAGATGTGCAACGGTTTTTGTTGTATTTTTGCACTCTCTAGATTAATAACTAAGGTTTTTAATATCCAGAACATATCAATCCTTGAATATGTTTGGTGTCTGTTGGAAAAGAAAGTATAGTCCTTAATCCTGGCTGGCTCTACCCACTTTCAATGTAGCAACAGTCAGACTGTGAAGCCTCTGTTGGGCTCAGCATAATTGCTGGACTCCAATTTACATTTGAGGAAAAAGTGTCTCTCTATTTTATTTTACTTGGGTCTATATGTCCTTGATTCAGAACAGTTTCCCCCCCCTTTCATGGTGGGGGGAGGACTGCTTCAGTCACTCCTCAGTTCTTCTTTCCATTTCAATTTCATTTGTAAATTGTAACCCCATCTATGTGAACAAGATGGAGGGGGGATGCAGATCAGAGGCCTTTTAAAATTTCCTTTAGCCCTGTGTGCAGCCCAGAGAGAACATTAGCAAGGAATGTGCACTCTTTACATGTTCATGCTGTTCATTTTGCTGTTACTTAAAATGGTGTGGTACAGTTTCAAAGCGGCAACCAACTGGGATGTACTAAAAGGAATGACAGGATTGACTATTGGAAATAATGGGAGAGGCTTGAAGGCCTATTGGAGATAATGGGAGCCAGGAATGCCAATTGACTTGCATGGAATTCACTAAAATATTGCAGCACAAAAAAAATGAGGAATGGTTTTTCCATTAAGGTCTTTGGGCGCAGGTAGGCTACCCTGGGACTGGAATGATAGCCCTCAGAGTGGAAAGGCAGTCCCTAGGAATAGAATCTGTGCTCTGGGACTAGACTGACAACTCCCAGAGTGGAATGATGGCCTCTGGGAGCAGCAGAAGTGTTCTGGAACTGGAATGATAGCCCTCAGAGTGGAATGATAGTTCCAGAATGCTTCTGCAAGTCCCAGGGATTGTCATTCCAGCCCCAGAGCATTTCTGCTAATCCCAGGGACTGTCATTCCAGTTCCAGAGCACTGAGAAGATTGCTACTACTCTGAACTCTGTACATTGCTCAGAAATTAAGTACACAGCAACTGTTTTGTATTCTGCCCTGACCATAGCCGGCTCGCCCACTAGGCGAGCTAGGCGCTCGCCTAGGGCGCGCCGGCTGCAGGGGCGCCAAACCGCGCCCCGGCCCCTCCCAGAAAAAGTCCCCCCCCACTGCTCCCACCGCCTCCCCGAGCGCCCCGCCGGGGCTCAGGAGGCGGCAGCGGAGCTCGCCGCCCTCCCCAAAGCCGGCTTCTCTCCCCCACCCCCACCCCCGCCCTCCCAAGCCCACTGCGGGGCTGCGGTTGCTGGGCTGGGCCGCGGGGCGGGCAGGTGGCGTCGGCGGAGCGGCTTCTCCACCCCCCCCCACGGCCCTCCCAAGCCCAGCGCCGCCGCTGGGAGGGAAGGGGTGGGCGTTCCAAGCCCACCCGTTCCCGGCTCTCCCCGGGCTCCTCGCAGCTGCGAAGGGTCCGGGAGAGCCTGCGCCGTTGCTGGGAGGGAAGGGGCGGACGTTGCAAGTCCGCCCGTTCCCCGGCTCTCCCAGGCGCCTCGCAGCTACGAGGGGCCCGGGAGAGCCGCGCCGCCCCTTCCCCGGCTGTCCCGGGTGCCTCGCGGCTGCGAGACACCCAGGAGAGCCGCGCACGCCGCCCCTGCTGGGGAGGGAAGGGGGGCTTCTAAGCCCGCCCCTTCCCTGGCTCTTCCAGGCGCTGGGCCATCTCCAGGCCCCACCAGGAGGTTGGCATCCCCGGTGGTGTGGGCGCCCCAGGCAGTCCTGCCTAGGGTGCCCAGAAACCTGGGGCCGGGCCTGGCCCTGACTCCAGCCATGCCTTTACCAAATGAAGGCATCTGTGATGCCACTGTTTGGTATATTTCAGTACAAAGTCATCCTGATGAATAAGGCAGAAACAAGATTCCTGTAAATTAATGTCCAGGAAAACTTTTAAAATGTTCCCCTTTTTTTGTGTTGCCTTTCTTACTGTCAAATTGTGACCATTAGCTTGTCCTATGCACATGGTATGTATATTTGCAGATCTTAAAGTGACTATTCTAAAAGTCAATTTTAAAAACAGGACACAGCAGGAGACTGCTGAGATAACACTATAACCACTGGCCAACTCCCACCTTTTCCTGGGTTTAGCCCAGCCCAGGGACATTGTTGGGGGGAGGGGTTCCCAGGGGTTCCCAGTGTAATGTATTGAGCAAAGATGGCTACTGCCACATGGCTGACCATGAGGTCCAAAAAGGGCCAGAGCTTCATTCAAGAGAACAATAGAGACTGTGGATCCAAGGGCGCACCAATGGGCTCACCCGGATCCTAAAGTAGCCCAATCAGGGCTATGGACTTGTAAATAGAACCAATCACAGTGTTTGGGGTGTGTGCTGGGTGTGGTTTGGGTGTGGTGAGTTCAAGAATAAAAGGCGGCTTGCAGCCAGCCTCTGCAGGCTTATTCTGAGGTAACCTAATAAAGAGCTGATTGAATCACTGAACTGCCGTTTCCAGTACATTTTACCCGGGCCCTCTAAATTTCTGGGGAGCCCCTCCCTAAATCCCACATGGCTCCACCTACATAGATAGTGACAATGTCCTGTGACATCACTGGCTCCTCCCTATGATGTCACTGGGCCCCAGTTCTTTTAAGGACCTAGCATAGCAATGCCTCTCGCAGAGGCCTAGTCCCCTCCCCAGGAAAATGGAAAGTCTACGCCCCTGAATACAGTCTCTTAACGTTCTATGAATTCAGCTCTGTAACTATTCGAAAGTTTTTACCTCAGCAATCCCAATACCTTGACTATTCCATTTATACATATACTCCCTGCCTGTTTAATAAATGCTTTATTCTGTTTTTGAAAGTTAATTTGCCTCAAGTACCATTTCTCAAGAGTTTAAAGAAAACTGGACAACTCCTGTATTTTCAGTAGAGTTCCTGAGCTGAGCAAAAGCCTAAACTAGAAATATCCAAACACTGGGTGGGACAGTCAAGTCTTTTATGGCAAAGAATATATACATGCTACAGTAGGACAACTCAGTCACTGAGGGAAACTGAAGATTTGGCAGGAAAAATCTGCCAGACAGTTGGGGAGACACAGGGGTTCCTCATAGTAGTTCATTCCTAGTCAAGGCAAGTTGGACATCCCTTGGGCCAGAGACTACCAGAAAGTGTTGGTTTGTAGAACACAATGTTTTATGAGGCTCATATGGGGGGGAGGTGCTCTCAAAGATATGCAGGCCCTAACCATATAGGGCTTTCAATCCTATGTAAATAAAGTATAAGATAAATTGCCAACCAATGGGAAATGCTTACCAAGCCTGTCCATCATGAGCAGCCGTGCCCTGTAATACAATAGCAAGTACACGAGGGAATGATGACCCAGGATTGCTATTTCCATTATTGCAATGAATCTTATCTATCCAGAGAAAGAATACAATGGCTGTGGAGAGACAACGGATAAACAATGCCAGAGGGAAGAAATGCCCAGCGCAATATATTGCTTTATATGCATCTGGGGCACTTGATGGATGATTCCAGGTTTAAGTAAGGGGAGCTCCTGGCACCATTTCCTCAGAGCCTTGCATCCCTTTCATTAGGGAATCCCTCCTGCATCTTCCTCCTTCTCTGTTATGGCAACACTGCGGGTTGTCTTGGGGGGGGGAATGATCAGAGTGCCAGATGGAGCCATTCATTCTTTCCTCTTGGAAAACAGAAACAAAGGATGGCGCAGGAGCCGGGGAGGCAATGACACATGCTTTAAGATTTGCTAGGAACAGATTTGCTAGGAACTTCTCCAACGATACCTGGAATAAAGAGTCTGCCCGCCTCGGGATGGCCTGCGTCCCAAGCAGATGGGCCACTGTTGAGCCCTGGTAGCACTTCTGGTGTCATGAAGGCAGCTGCGGTGCTGTCTTTAAAATGGGCACTGGTGGACTACAGTTTTGGCAGTCAAGGAGATCATGGTACATGCGATCCCCTTGATATGTGCAGCTGCCATTTGGTGTCAATAGGGCAATGTGTGTATTTTCCAGCTTCAGGTATGCATGGCTGGAGATTCAAATTATTTGAGGGTGTAAATTCACTTGTATGGAAGCTGTAAAACACACACGTTGCCCAAGCCGTTGCAAAGTGGTAACTGTGCATATTAGGAGCTCACTTTCCCATGACGTGAGGCTGGAGCAACAAAAGTTTAAGAGCCAAAAAGGCTTTTGAATCCAGTGGAAGAGTCTGAGCACGGGCATGTGTGGATGACATGGATCCATCCTGCATTCTTTTGCTTGCTTGGGGTTTCTCTGCTTCAATCAGGTTCTTCATTCATTTCAAAGGACAAACTTGATCTGCACAGGCACTTCACTGCATAAATGAACTGGCCCCAGCCTCCACTGAACATGTAATCTCCTGACATGAAGAGATTTCGTACAGGGCCGGGATGCTTAGCTATGCCCAATACCTGCTTGTAGTCTCCGTGTCACCAGAGACAAGGGGTGTGCATCTGGATAGTCCTGAGCTGAAATAGAATGCAAAATGCTGGGTTTTCTTTTTTTCTTGAGAATACCTGGAATAACCCAAAAGATCTCCCAGCATCTACAAGTAACAAAAATGGGGAACTGGACAGAAGGACATGAAAGGTCAATCTGGGAAGGGGAAGCAGAGCAAGAGAAAGGGGAGGAAATCATATCTATATATCTAAAAGACAAGGCTATATATCGAAATCTGCACATCGGGGGCACGTCGGGGGCAAAGAGATTTCCCTGCACATTTGGGGCAATCTGAAATCTATTCAAAAAACTATAGGGGGGATATTTAAACCCCCCAAAAGTAAAAGAGTCCCCTGCGCATGCGCACTTACCGCTGCAAACTGTGGCAGATCCACACAGGGCTTGCTGCCATTGCTGCTGGCAGTGGTAGTGAAGCCTCGGCTGGGAGCCATGGCCATTGCTGTGGCGGAGGGGGAGGAGCCTGGCGGGCCCAGTGGTGGGGAGTCGTGCAGGGCTTGCCGCCATTGCTGCTGGGGGGAGGAGAACCCTGGCAGGCAAGTGGCTGGGAGCCCACAGGGCTCATCGCTGTTGCTGCTGTCAGTGGCAGCAGTGGTGGGGGGAGAAGCAGTTGGGAGCCTTGGCTGTTGCTGCTGTCAGCGGGTGGGGGGACCACCTGCTGGGCTCACCTGTGACTGCCTCTTCTTCCTCGACATGGAGCTCCTGCTGCTTCAGTGGCTGGCTGGTCAGGAGGTGCAGGGAATACTCCCCCCCCCGCCCCCACGAGTATCATGGGTCCCACCTCCTGTTCTGTCTATCTTGACCAGGAGGTCCGGTGATTTCAGTGTTGGTAGTGGGAGAAGATTCAGGAACAGAATTAACTGTGCAAATGGAGGGCTTGGCATACTTTACTTATGCACCTATAAGAGAAGCAGTGCTCTTCCCCACAATCAACATAGAACTATGGGCCAATCTGCATTTAAGCATTTGCTCCGTTGTTTTATCAAACCCACACTGGAACAGAAAAAGATGCAGTTCAAAACCACGTTCACCTATCCTGGGCCAACAGTGCAGTAAAACGGCCATAGATCTATGCAGACAGCCACCATAAAACCAGAGATCAAACGAACTGAAAGCAGCCTGCAGTCTGGACACTGCCATAAAATGTGACACTCAATCAAAGTGAAAGTGGCCTGCAATGTAGAGGGGGATTTCTGTTCCAGCGTGAGTTTGGTAAGACAGCAGAGCAAATGCTAGATGCAGATCGAGCCTATGATTTACAGTGGCATTGGGCTGCCCAGTGGTGATTGCCAAATTACAGGTGCTGCCTGGAGAACTCCCACAATCACTACTGATTCCCAGATGACAGAAATCAGTTCCCTTGGAGAAAACAGCTGCTTTGGAGGATGGACTCTCTGGTGAGGTCCCTCCTCGCCTCAAACCCTGCCTTCCCCAAGTTCCACCCCCGAATCTCCAGGTTTCCCCCAGCCCTCGCCACAGCGTACAGGGGAGTCGCGGTACAAGATTCTGCCACAAATGGCACAGCTGGGAGCTCAGCAAATTTTGTTCCTGAGCCCCCCTCTGACTCTAATCTGAACCTCTGGACCAGTGTAATTTCTCATCTGTCTAATGTTTCCTTAATTCCCAAAGATCTTTTCCTCTGTCATTTAGACTTTGCTTGTTAAAGCCAGTGTTCAGGAAGAGGAAGACATTAAATCAGAATGTTTCATTTCTTATTAGAAGCAAATGAATTCAAGGTTAATAAAGCAATCCCAGGTTGGGCAATGCTTTGCACACACCAGTCTGCGGTTTGGTGGTTCTGGCAGTCACCAAAAGCATAAGAGAAAAGAGCTGCCTGGGTGTCATTGAGAAAATCACTCCAGATGTCCAGAAGAGAATTCCATGCCAAGGTTAGCTCTGTCCCCATTCTAACGCATAAAGTTGATGCACTGTCATCCTGAAGTGTGCATGGGACGGGTGCTATCAAAATATGCAGGGTGTCCTTGATGCATGAGTATGAACAGGCAGCTAAAGTTTTCACTGCACTGCAGATGAACTCTTGCTCCTTTGCACAACCAGCAGTGATGCTGGACTCTCCCACAACACAAATGACAAAGAAATGTTCTTCCTTCTTTGATAAAAAGTCTGTTCAAGAGGTTTTCCTCTCTGTTTGCATTCAGAGTACCTGACAGTATCATAATCTGTCACATTCTGGAGGAAACTCATACCCCTTGGAGGGGGCGGTTAGGACCTCTCAGAGGGACAGCAGTGTTGCCCCGCAGCCACTTTAGATGGCATATTAAAGGCTCTTCAATATGACTGCCTTGCTGGACTGTGAAGAGCGTGTGCATCAGGGCAATGGACAGAGCTGTGGTCCCAAGAGAAGTGACCAAAGCTGGACTGTGGAATGTACACTGTGGCCAAGGGGAGCCTTGAGCCTAAGTCGTACGCGAAGCCAGATGTGGACCTTGGAATTGCAGAAGCTTTCTGCCCCTGCACCTCTGTACCCACCCAAGCCCCGGGATGCAGACCACCAGCCCTTGCCTTCATCAAGCAGAGACATCAGCAGACCAGAGAAGAAGCCACACTCTGGCACAGGACAGATGTTCCTGAGCAGAAGCTATGAGAGAATCTCTTCCTCACCATGCAGCATCCCCCCCCTTCGTGTGTTCACTTCACCTGAAAAAACACACATTCCTCTCCCTCCTGAGCCAGCCTAAGACAAAGGCATGTGCCCAGTGACAGACAGCAGCGATCTAGTCTTCCTGTCACCCATCAAGATAATGCTGCTGTCAAATATCCAATCGTTAATACGAAGCACCGGCCCTGAAACATGATTGATTCTCTTCATTCTCTCCTTTGTCTCACCCCCTTCTCCCAGAGGTGTCACTCCCTGCCACCATTAATTTTCAGTTGCCAGGTATTAATTCCTTTATGTCCCATCCAGAGTTTAAGTTTTCTAGTACTTCTTGGGGACCAGGTAACCACGTGGGCCTTGTGCCCCAGGTTGCATTTTAGGTATTTAAGGAGAGCCCTCCTTGAGTTCACTCTCTTGCCTTTTGCCTCCTCCTCTCCTAACCACATCCTACCACGTTGGTTCCATTCTTGGCCAGTTTAGAATCAGTCCATGTGTATTGCTGGTCAACTCACGATCCCTTTTCCCCTATTGTGTTTTTAATTTTTGCTGCATGATCCAAGTGTCTCGTTGGACAGAAAAACATTACCCCGCCAGCGATGATCCTGCTCATGCAAATGTCTCTATCCTTTCAACTCTATATTCCTAGCTCTGAATTATGTGTGTGAATGCTTGATTTTTGTTTGTATGTTTGAAGAACCTTTAGTAAAGTCATCATTATTTTAGTTACACAATCTCTGTGTCTGTTCAAGGGCTCTGGGAATTCTGACTCCTGTATACACAGGTTATGGTCCTATATTTTATGTCAATTTCCATTTAACTTACATAATTCTCCCAAGCTTTTAAGTAAAATAAGGCAATTTGGCTAACAGCAGAAAGGTCTGAATCCTGACAGGCTTGGTCCTTGTTCAGTAGGTATGTGAATAACATACCACCACTGCTGTGCCTCTCACATCAACCTGCCCCAATTCAACATCCCATAGAAATCGTATGATTTGTGGTTAGCATCGATAGGTTAATCACTGGTTATTTCTGCATCTACCATGCATATTTTCCCATTCCTCCAAGGAGTCAGGACAGTGTTTTATCCTTGCAACAACTCTGTGAGGTAGACTAGGTTTTTATTATATTATTGCGTTTCTTTTCTCTTTCTTTCTTTCTTTCTTTCTTTCTTTCTTTCTTTCTTTCTTTCTTTCTTTCTTTCTTTCTTTCTTTCTTTCTTTCTTTCTTTCTTTCTTTCTTTCTTTCTTCCTTCCTTCCTTCCTTCCTTCCTTCCTTCCTTCCTTCCTTCCTTCCTTCCTTCCTTCCTTCCTTCCTTCCTTCCTTCTCTCTGCCTGCCTGCCTGCCTGCTCTGCCTGCCTGCCTGCCTGCCTGCCTGCCTGCCTGCCTTTTTGGCAACCCCACAGGATTTTCAAGGCAAGAGATGTTCAGAGGTGATTTGCCATTGCTTGCCTCTGCATGGAGACGCTGGTGTTCTCTGGAGGTCTCCCATCCAAATACTTGGCCAGGGATGATCCTGATTAGTTTCTGAGCTCTGACTAGATTGGGCTAGCCTGGCCTTTCCAGAACAGGGCATTGTGTATCTAGACTGACTATATTTTATTTCTGGAATTGTAGGCCTCCTTGAGTGCTCTTGTAAAATGAGCATTAAAGTGGGACAGAAGTATTCAGAGTAGGTAAACAAAAGTGAGTGGGAGGATTACAGAGTGCAGGAAATGCCACACTGGATGATAGCACACACACATACCCAGACATGGCTGCTGTGCCCCACCACCAAGAGAGGCTTGGAAGCTGTCCCTTCCACTCAGCCCTCAGCCATGGCCCCAGTTCAGTGCTAATATCAATGTGCTTGTGTTTGCACAGAATCTTATGGCTTCTTGGCTCAAGGCATGTAGAGGAAATGGATCCCTTTTTAAAAGAAAACAAAACCAAGAACAAAGGCCAGGATGAGCTTGTGTGGGCTCTCTGTTGCTGACATGGCTTCAGATAAAGTGGAGCAGCAATGGGGGGAGGGTTTTACAGAGAGCAGTTTTTCCTGAATTTTCCCTGCCCCAGTCTCTTGGTTGCATCATTCCCCCCTTTGCTGCTCAGGACTTTTCCAGGCTTTAAAAAAAACCTGACAAATGAACACTGCTTTGCATTACATCTGTCTATCAGGTTCCCTAAATCCCCAGCTTTCTTTTTCTTTCTTTTTTTAAAAAAGTAAATCTCTACTAACCCTAACAGGATTTATTCAAGGTAAAGTGTGCATGCATATGAAAGCTCATCTCTCCTTATAATAATTATCTTTTGGTTTCGTAAGATTCCATGCACTCCCATTGGCTGTAAAATGCCCTCCCTCAGCCATTGGCCCATCAGCCACCACTCAAGAGTACTTGCGTGCCATTGGCCGGGTGCTGGGTCTGCTCCTCTTCCCCACCCACTCCCCCCTCAGACAGATTTGCATGTCAGATTTACTGGCAGACAGCTCTCTCTCCTGAGGAAGACAGTTCTCTTGACTCCTGTGAGGGACTGTCCCCTCCGTGGCTGTTGGTAGGCAGCCAAGCTTGGTTCTGTGAGTAAAAAAACAAAGGACTTTCAGCATAACCCCCTCCCCCGCCCATAACCCCCTCCCCAATGGCCACTTTCCTGTCAGAATAAATGGAAAAAGGCTCTCTCTCCTGCTTAGCTTCAGCATGGCTGGCTGGCTAATGAGGTGGGCCAGCAACCATCAAACCATTTTCTTCAACTCCCTGCTGTGCAGCTGACTTTCCCCTAGGGTTGTCAATCTCCAGGTGGGACCTGGAGACCTCCCACTGTTACAATTGACCTCCAGATGACAGAGATCAGTTCCCCGGGAGAAAATGGTTGCTTTGGAGGGTAGACTCTATGTCATTATACCCTGCTGAGTTCTTCCACACACACCCCAAATGCTGCCCTCCACAGGATCCACCCCCCCCCAAATCTCCAGGTATTTTCCTAATCAGAGTTGGCACCTGTACTTTCTCCTCTGTCAGTAAAAGGCCCTTTCCACACCTATGTTGGCCTTTGGGAGAAAACTCATTGGGCCCAATCCTGATCAGGTTGTCAACTCCAGGTGGGCAATTCCTGGAGATTTGAGGGATGGAGCCTGGAGAGGGTGAGGTTTGAAGAGGGGTGGCACCTCAGACAGGTATGATGCCATAGACTCCACCCTCCGATCCAGCCATTCGCTGATGGGGAACCATTGTTGCCAATCTCCAGGTGGGGGCTGGAGATCACTCAAAATTACAACTGCTCTCTAGGAGGGAGGGGGGAGGAGATGGAAAACTAAAGGTAGGTTGATGGTTGGCTGGGAGGGAGATAGGGTTATCAACTCCAGGTTGGGAAATTCCTGGAGATTTGAGGGGTCGAACCTGGAGAGGGTGAGTGTTGAGGAGGGGTGGGACCTCAGACAGGTACAATGCCTGTCTCCACCCTCCAAACCAGCCACTCCCTCCTGGGGAACCACTGTTACCAATCTTGGGGGTGGGCTGGAGATCACTCAAAATTACTACTGCTCTTCAGATAGCAAAGATCAGTTCCTCTGGAGAAAATGGTGGACTCTGTCATTATACCCTGCTGAGATTGCCACAGCAAATTGTCACTAAGTGCCCAAAGCCGGGGCACTCTCCCAGAGCCTCTTTCTAGAGCCCGTTGTATTTATTTCCACAACGGGCCTTATTCCTAGTCTTTCTATAATATAATTCTGTTTTGGTCATGGACTCTCCTGAACATTCCACACGCTGCCAAAATCAGTTGGCCCAATGATCTGTCACTCAGAATGTGTCCTTAGCCACTGACTGCATTGCCTGAGTCCCACCCAGCCTCCACTCAAGAGTACTCGTGTGCCATTGGCCGGGTGCTGGGTTTGCTCCTCTTCCCCGTCCACTCCTTCAGCCCCTGCCCTGTCAGAATTTCTGGCAGATGGCTTTCTCTCTTGGTGAAGACAATTGCCTCCTGTGTGAGCCTAACTTTTTCCCTCAGTAGCTGTTGGTAGGTGTAACAAAATGGCAGTCTATAAGATGGCTGCCATCTGTGTGTTTAAAATGTTCCCCCAGAAGGCTTAATTAAGCTGTAGTTCCAGAGAGGAGCCTGCAGGGGTATCACTCATTGGGTTGAATGGGGCTTCCTCATCTACTGGATGTTCTCAGCTTCCCCAAGGCCAAAAAGAGTGGGAAAACAGGGACTGTCCCAAGGCAGCCTTTGTCCCTGGGAGGCAGCAGAAATTCAGCCACTCCACAGTTGGCTGGACTGGGGAGTGTATGGAAGTTTCCCTGCTCTCTTGGGTAAGAGAGTAGAGTGGCTGAATCAGATCCAGTCCAAGGAGAGATCCTATCCTGAGCCCACAACCTCCAGAGCTAGAGAGTGTTGTGTGCAGGAAAAGAGGATTGCATTTAACCCCTGTTGGCTCATGGTGTGTGCTTACTCCTACATTTGTGCCTTATTCATTTAGTGTGTGTGCTCTGTAATTGTGTAAATGGTTAAATAAATTATTTTATTTGGGCTAATAATCTGTGTTGTGCTCTGACCACATAGTCTCTCCCACTCTGCACAATACCAAAGGGGGGGGGGTAGCCCAGAGAAGCAAGGAAAGGCCAGACCCTTGGGTTGCCAACCTTCCAGGAATCCCCCAAAGACTGGGGATTCCATCTCCAAACAGGGAATTTTGGCCAGAGGGGTCTCACTGTCCCTCTAAAAAGGCAGTGATAATTCAGTGAGTCATGGTAGCAAACTTAAGGAGTGAGATATGCCCGTAGGATGAGGGTGGGAGGCAAACAGCTGAGTTATAAACTGGAGCAACTGAGCTTGGTTCAGACAAAGGAAGGAAACCCTTTCCAGGCCTTTGTGAAGAATTCATTGTGGCCAGTCCTTACTAGGATTTCCAGCTCCAGGTAGGGAGATTCCTGGAGATTTTCTGGTAGAGTTTATGGAAGCCAGGGTTTGGGGAGGGGAGAGGCCTCAGCTGAATAGAATGCCATAAAGCCCACCTTCCAAAGCAGTTATTTTTTTTGGGGGGGGGAGATCTGTTGTCTGGAGTTCAGTTATGATACCTGGTGATCTTCAGGCTCCCCTTGGAGGTTGGCTACCCTAGGCATTGCAGTCAGTGCTTCAGAGCAGGGTCTGTTAGATCCAGGTTCTTGCTGTAGAAGCTGAGTGGGTGATTTTGGACCAGTCACAGATTTTCAGCCTAAAGTACCTCAAAGGGTTGTTGTGCAAATCAAAAGGTGGAAAGGAGAATGATATCAGCTACTTTGGTCCCCATTGCAGAGAAATACTATTTTTCCTCCTGGGAAACCATTGTTGCCACTCTCCAGGTGAGAGGTGGAGACCACTCAGAATTACAACTGCTCTACAGATGGCAGAGATCAGTTCCCCTGGAGAACATGGTGGACTCTGTGTCCTTATACCCTGCTGAGATAGCCCTGCCCATGACAGCTAATGTGATGTGGCAGTCAGGGTTTCAGAGCACCGTGGAGGCTGCAGGGGGGTGGGTGGGGGAGATGGAAAGCTGAAGAGTGAGGGGGAAATAAAGGTAGGTTGATGCTCAGCTGGGAAGGAGATAGGGTTGCCAACTCTAGGTGGGAAATTCCTGAAGATTTGAGGGCTGGAACCTGGAGAGGGTGAGGTCTGAGGAGGGGTACAATGCCATAGACTCCATCCTCCCAACCAGCCATTCCCTCCTGGGGAACTACTGTTACCAATCTCCAAGTGAGGGGTGGAGATCACTCAGAATTACAATGGATCTGGGATGGCAGAAGTCAGCTGCATTCAGAGGGGCAAATAATGGTAGGTTGGTTAGCTGGGAAGGAGATGGGTTGCCAACTCCAAGTTGGGAAATTCCTGGGGATTTGAGGGGTGGAGCCTGGAGAGGGTAGGGTTTGAGGAAGGGTTGGACCTCAGACAGGTACAATACCATAGATTTCACCCTCCAAACCAGCCATTTCCTCCTGAGTAACAATTGTTGCCCATCTCCAGGTGAAGGCTGGGGATCACTCAAAATTACAACTGCTCTTCAGGTAGCAGAGATCAGTTCCTCTGGAGAAAATGGTGGACTCTGCTGAGGTCACCACAGCAGATTGATGCTGAGTGTCTAAGGTCTTGGCACTCTCCCAGAGCCTCTTTCTAGAGCTCGTTGTATTTATTTCCACAACGGGCCTTTTTCCTAGTACCTTGAATAAAACTTTGTTGGTCTTAAAGGTGCCACTGGACACTAAATATTTTCTGCTGCTTCAGACCAACATGGCTGACCCACCTGGACCTACTAACAGGATTGGTTTCCTTTAAATGAGAGAGTCCGAGGGTCTTGTGGAGCTGGATTTTTCAAACGGACAAGCAGAATTTCATATAAGCAGAAGGCCTGACTACTGTTTCAGCATCAGGACCTGAATAGTAGATAATCTGAATTAGCCAGAACTTGTCACCTTCTGCCACCTCACAGCTGTCAGTCTCCAATTCTGTCTCCAGTTTCAAACTGCCTGCTGCCTCCCTACTACTGTGTTGCTCTCCTCTTAGCTCTGAGGAGTGTCTCTTCCCACACGCAGATGGGTACTACATTCCAAAGCCTGGGAAGAGTCACCCCAGATCTCACAAATTCCCCTCGTGATTCAGGACTAATAAGGTTGTTTCCTTAAAAGCCCCCTGCCGCTCATTAGTTGCCATTCACATAGCCGCCCTGAGCCCATCATGGGGAGGGCAGATTATAAATCGAAATAAATAAATAAATAAATAAATAAATAAATAAATAATAGATCAAGATGGCCAAACTCCCACAATGCTGTGGCCATTAGGCAGGGAAAGTCTCAGCTGGTGAATGGCTATGGTTGATGAGGCCAGCATCTCAGAGCACTGTGTGTGTCACATGTTAAAACACAAAAGGATTTTGTGGGCCTCAGTAAGGAAGGACTTTTTAAACAACAGTTTTCTTATCCTTTTTCAGTATTTTTTCCTTGTGACATTCATTATGAAAATAGCATTGATTTCTGCCAAGCCTTCTGTGGCATGGAAGATGTGAGGAGGGAATGCCAGGAGGCTGGGGAGAGGGGAGAATACCAAGGTCAATCCAGCACATGCTCTCTCTCGCTCTCTCTGTGAAAGATCAAAATTTAACATCTGCCAGCAGAGTGCAGAGCAGAGGAAAATATTGGAAGATGGACGGAGGGACAGCAAGCAAGCAAGCAAGAAGAAAGAAGGAAGGAAGGAAGGAAGGAAGGAAGGAAGGAAGGAAGGAAGGAAGGAAGGAAGGAAGGAAGGAAGGAAGGAAGGAAGGAAGGAAGGAAGGAAGGAAGGAAGGAAGGAAGGAAGGAAGGAAAGAAAGAAAGAAAGAAAGAAAGAAAGAAAGAAAGAAAGAAAGAAAGAAAGAAAGAAAGAAAGAAAGAAAGAAAGAAAGAAAGAAAGAAAGAAAGAAAGAAAGAAAGAAAGAAAATGCTCCCACCCGCATTTCCCAGAATGTTGGCAACTGCTGAGGTAACCATCTGTACAGTCACCAGGGGCCAAGTACAGCATGGGGGGGGGGCTCCCTTTATGGGTGATGCTGAAAATCACAGGCTCTCCTGCCCCCTCCCCCGCAGCCCCTGCTTCCTCGTCCCTTTCCATGAGGTCTGTTCTCTGCAGTCTCCTGCTAATCAAGCATTTCTTGTGTGGATAAACTGCAAGGTGTCTGCCATTTTGCAGAAATGGGTGCTGACACTCCAGAGCTGGCTGACGGACATCTAAAAGAAATAAAGAATAAGCAGCCTCGTTGTCTGAGAGGCAAGAAGCATGGGAGTAGCCCTGGTGCTGGAGAATTGAAGTCAGTTGCCATCTGGTTGTGATACCAACTCAGCAGTCCTGTAAAAAAGCTTTAATCTTTAAAAATTAAACATTTGTTTTTACAATATTTAAGGCTAGCCTGAAGCTAAACCACTGAAGCTGTTATTGTAACGCCCCTCAGAAGGAAAGCACAATGAAGTCAGGAGAAAACATTGACAAAATGCTCCTATTTAGGCCAATCTGGATCCAGGATTCTCCAGATGAGCAGCACTCCGCAGCCACTGATAATACTGCAGAATTTGCAGCTTCTATATACTGTGTGAGTCTTCTCAGTCTATCAAGGTCCATCTACTCTCCTCTGACTGGCAGAGACTCTCCAGCGGCTTGCATGGAGGTCTTTCACATCACCTCCTACCTGATCCTTTTAACTGGGAGTGAACATGGTGTTGCCAACTCCCAAGGTGGGGGCTGGGAACTTCCTGGAACTACAACTGGTCACCAGATTACAGAGATGAGTTTCCTTGTAGAAAAAGGTGGCTTTGGAAGGTGGACTTTATGGGAATATATCCTGCTAAGGTCCCCCCCATCCCAAATCCTACCCTCCCCAGGACCCAGCACATCAACCTGGAGGAATTTCCCAACCTGGAGTTTGCAGCCCTATTGGAGATCCCCATGTGGAGAGCGGCGGCCATCCCCCTCTCCTGATTACGGTGTCATTAATGGAGCCGGTGACATGAGTTCCGAGGGATTGTCACCTATTTGTTGAGGTTGAGATGGCCAAGGATAGGAAACTACAGTAGGGCTGCCAAATCCATCCAAGTCACCAGCGGGGGCTTTGGGGGGCATTACTGGAGGGGGAGGTGACACCCCAATCTGATGACATCACACAGAAGTGACATCTTCACATTAGGGACTGGCAGCCCCCGTTTCTTGCCCAAAACATTTAAAGTGTCCCTTTAAATGCTTTTGGCAAGCGTGAGTGTCTGCACACTTCTTCCCAGCAGCCTTTAAAGGGTCTCTTTAAAGGCTGCTGGGGGGTCTCTTTAAATGCTGCTGGGGAAAGGCCATGTGCGCCTGCACTCTAAGCGGTGAAATCACACCTGGGGTGCAGGTGTGCACAGCCACCCCTCTTACGCTCTCTTTCAAGATTTAAAGGGCCAGCTGGAGGGCCCTTTAAATCTTGTAGTAGGAGTTGCCGGGTGGTTGCTCTTGGGGTCAGGGCTGGCAGTGGGAAGGAGCCCCCCCAAATCGGGAAACCCATGTGGGACCGTGTGGGTCTGGCAACTCTAAACTCTAGTTATCACCCACAGTCCAATTGCACTTACAGTTGGAAGAGGAAGGAGAAGGAAGGGTTGAGCCTCAGAGTACACAGAGGGAAAATAAAGTTTACTGTGTTGCAAAACCAAAATCATACTTGATCAAATTCGAAGGGACCTTTAGTAGGAAAGGATGTCTGTAATCTGAGATGTCTTTATACTAATGCACAGAGTATGGGAAATAAACAGGAGGAACCTGAACCTCAAATATTGGAAAGTACGTATGATCTGATAGGTACCACTGAGACTTGGTGGGAGGAGTCTCATATATGGAGCACAGCGATTGAAGGATATACCTTGTTCAAACGGAACAGAATAAACAAAAAAGGAGGCAGGGTGGCACTATATATTAAGAATGAATACACTTGCACTGAAATTCAGGATTTCGAGAGTTGCCCCGTTGAAAGTGTGTCGGTAAGGATAGAGCAAGGGGGAAAAGAAGGGGATATTGTTGTGGGGGTATACTACAGACCTCCGAACCAACTGAAGGAACTGGATGATGCATTTGTACAACAGCTTGCTAAACTTTCACAGAGACAGGATGCTGTGGTTATGGGAGATTTCAACTGTTCAGATATTTGCTGGAAATCTAACTCTGCTAGACATGGGGCATCCTGCAGATTCTGGCATAGTTTTGTGGAAAACTTCATCTCTAAGAAGGTGGAAGTGGGAACCAGAGGATCTGCTATCCTAGATTTAATCCTTACTAATGGGGAAGAACTGGTTGATGAAGTGAATGTTGTGGGATCCTTGGGGAATAGTGACCATATCAGCTTGGAATTTGACACAGAGAAGGATGTGAAACCAGGACATAGTAGGACTCATATCAGGAAAGCTGATTTTTAAAAACTCAGAGAAATATTAGGTAGGATCCCATGGCTGGAAAAGCTGAGGGGGAAATCTGCACAGGAAGGATGGGTAATGCTGAAAAATGAAGTGCTTAAGGCACAATCCCAAACTGTTCCAGTAAGAAAGAAAGGTGGGAGATGGGTAATGAAACCAAGGTGGCTGAACAAGGAACTCTCTAAAGAGCTGAGACTAAAAAGGGAAAGAAGGTCAAAGTACTGAGTACAAGAAGCAGGCTCAAATCTGTAGGGATGGTGTCAGAAAGGCTAAAATGCAGATGGCACTGAGGCTTGCGAGGGATGCTAAAGATAATAAGAAAGGTTTCTATGCCTATGTTCAGGGAAAAAAGAACAGGGATGGGTAAGCTCATTGCTGGGGAAGACGGTCAAGCCTTAACAAGGAATGAAGACAAAGCGGAATTACTCAACTCTCACTTTGCATTAGTCTTTAACTGTAAGGTGAGCTGTATACAAACTGAAGAATGCAGGGCATATGAAGGAAGGAGGAACTGCCAGTTCAGAGTAAGTAAGGAGATAGAGAGCATCTAGCTGCCTTAAATACTTCCAAATCTCCAGGGCTGGATGGCTTGCATCCCAGGGTACTAAAAGAAATTGCAGATGTTATTTCAGAGCCTCTGGCTCTAATCTTTGAGATGTCCTGGAGTACTGGTGTTGTGCCAGAAGACTGGAGAAGAGCAAATGTTGTCCCAATCTTCAAGACGGGGGAAAAGATGGGAAATTACAGGCCAGTCAGTTTGACGTCAATACCTGGAAAAATTCTAGAGCAGATTATTAAATGCTCTGTCTGTGAGCACCTTGAACGGTATGAGTTAATTGGTAGTAGCCAGCATGGGTTTAGCAAGAAAAAGCCATGCCAGACCAACCTTATCTCCTTTTTTGAAAGAGTTACTAAAATGGTTGACTCTGGCAATGCTGTGGATATAATGCATCTAGATTTCAGTAAAGCATTTGACAAAGTTTCTCATGAGATCCTTGAGGATAATCTGGTTAAGTGTGGGCTGGATGGTGCAACTGTTGGATGGATCCATGGTTGGTTGAAAAATTTTACCCAACGAGTGCTCGTAAAAGGCTCTGTGTCCATGTGGCGGGAAGTCTCGAGTGGAGTGCCACAGGGCTCTGTCCTGGGCCCGGTGTTGTTTAATGTTTTTATAAATGATCTGGAGGAAGACATAGAGGGGATACGTATCAAATCTGCAGGTGACACAAAGCTGGGTTGGATTGCTAATTCTGAAGGAGACAAAGTCAGGATTCAAAATGATCTAGATAGGCTGGAACACTGGGCTGAGACAAATAAAATTAATTTCAATAGAGAGAAGTGCAAAGTCCTACACTTAGGTACAAAAAAATCAAAGGCACAGATATAGAATGGGAGAGACTTGGCTTGACAGCAGCACATGTGAAAGAGATCTAGGTTTATAGTTGATCACAAGCTAAACATGAGCCAGCAGTGTGATGTGACTGCGAAGAATGCTAATGCAATCTTAGGATGCATTAACAGAAGCATTGTGTCCAGATCACGGGAGGTGGTAGTCCCATTCTATTCTGCTGTGGTCAGGCCTCACCTGGAGTACCGTGTCCAGTTTTGGGCATCACATTTTAGGAAGGATGTTGACAAGCTCGAGCGTGTCCAGAAGAGGGCAACCAGGATAGTGAGGGGATTGGAATCCAAATCTTACGAGGAAAGGCTGAAAGAGTTGGGCATGTTTAGCCTGGGAAAGAGAAGGCTTAGAGGGCACATGATTGCAGTCTTCAAGTATCTGAAGGGATGTCTTGTAGAAGATGGAGCAGATCTATTCTCTCTTGCTCCAGATTGCAAGACTAGATCTAATGGGTGGAAATTATAAGGGAGTCATTACCGACTAAATATCAGGAGAAACTTCCTAACTGTAAGAGTGGTTGAGCAGTGGAACAGACTGCCTCAGGAGGTGGTAGATGCTCCTTCCCTGGATGTTTTCAAGCGAAGGCTGGATGACCATCTTTCGGCTATGCTCCTGCAGGGTGCAGGGGGATGGACTAGATGACCTGCAAGGTCCCTTCCAACTCTAACATTCTACGATTCTAAGATGTGCAGTTCAGTTGTTCCTAACTAACTCTTTGTTCAAACCCAACAAAACACCAAAAATGAGAAACTCCATCCACAGGGAGGTTTGTTTGTCCCCCTCTATCATTGTCTGCTGCCAGCAGGCACTGTTAGATGTTCCCTTGTCGATTCTCATTCCTGTTTGTTTTAATTGCTTTTTGTATATCTGTATTTTTTTTAAGTTGACTTTAATGTCTTTCTAACTGCTCACCAATTTGAGGTCCCTAACAGGTGGGATGGTGGGATACAATGGTTTTTGGTTGTTGTTGTTTTTTAAGGAAAAGATAAAGGGAAGAGTCTCTTATTTATGCAGCACACGAGTCGTTTACAGAATCCCTCAAGCCAGGGCACCTCAGCCCTCTTATGCATCACAGCTCAGGGAGGGTTGCCAATTCTGAGCTGGGAAATTCCTGGCGATTTGGGGATGAAGCCTGGGAAGGGCGGGGTCTGAGGAGGGGCTGGGATGCCATGCATTTTACCATCCAAAGCTGTATTCAAGAGATCACCTATAATTCTAGGAGATCGCCAGCCCCCATCGGGATGTTGACAACCTTGCATTGCTGCAATGAATCGATTCCCCAAAACATTTCCTAGTAAAGCCAGTGGAAGACACAACATATTTTCTTATCGCCCCAAACTTACTCCACTATTGGAATGGAACATGTTACATATTACTTAACATATAAAATTATATCAGTTCATATATTCATCAAATGTAAAAGCATAGAGGCCCCAGATGTATCTGAGTGATAATTGCAAACGTATTCGGTGTTCAAAGCAGAGCTACAGGCAGCCGCCACCTGACGGTTGTAGGGAAGGGTCGTCAGGGGAAATGCGTGGGGAGGACGGTGAAACAGAGGTTGAAAACAGAAGCCATCAGTACAGCACTAATCCCAAGGAAGGTTTTACAGTCTGAACTTGGAAACAAAATGTATGTAGACCTTGGTACTACCCAGCAGAAACAGAAAGAGCTCGTATTTCTAGAGAAAAAAACTCAACAAATAAACATGTCTATAACATAATTAAGGAGTAGCAATACATTTAGATATTCAGTTACCCTTTATTTTACTACTGAAGAGCTCAGCATTTTTTTCCATGAACACAGCAGCAACCAGATCTGAAAGCCATGGGAACCCCCAGAGGCAACAGAATATTGCAATTCCCCAAGCAATGCTGATCTCCCCACTCCCCCCGTAGGGCTCTGCTTTTTTGATATCCTCCAAAAAGTCACTTTTGGGTGTGAAAAAGGAACCTCTCAAAAATTCAGTGCAGCCCTATCCTTACTGCCTGCAAATCTTGGATGTGCAGCTATGTAACAACGTTATTTGAAAAGCACTGCTTTAAAGATATTTCACTCATTCTAAAAGATAAAGTATTTCATAACAACTTTAAAAAAATACTCTCTGACCACACTTGAGAGACCACAAGCAGTTTGAGATGAGTGAATGTTCCTTAATTTCTTTTTATTTGCATATATATTTTTATCAGTGGTTTTGGTTTCCTATTTTATTGTTGGCTTTAGAGACTATTGTATGTGAATGTTATAGGGTTTTATGCGCAGTTCATATGACATTCATATATTCACTATACTATCATTTATAGTGATGCACAGATAGTGTTGCAAAAAACTTGGTGTGAGGAAACAGAAAGTGACATAAAAATCAAGAGTCACAAGTTTCAGAAAAAGGACACCGAATGGGCAAAAACAGCAGCGTGAGGAATTCTAATCTCCCCTACAGGCACCTGGACAGGAGATTTCACAGCTGGTGCCTACCAAAACAAGTGAGTCTAAAGCAATCTCCTTTTAATATTGAAAAATAAATCACCTTCAACATATACAGTCAAAGTTGAAAGCAGGCTTTTAAAATGTGAGAAGCCATTTTGGAATTTCAAGCTAATTGTAAATCCTCTAGAATATCTATTTCTCAGGTCTAAGGAAAGATAGCTCAATGATACTCACACTCAGGGGCTTGGGAGCCCCATGTGGCCCCCAGCTGTGCAACTAGACCCAGCCTGGCCAGCGCCACACAGCTCGTCCGAGGCCAGTGACTGGGCTTGGCCAGAAAGGAAGGAAGGAGAGAAAATGGAAGAAGGGGGCAGTTAAAGACAGGCTGGCTGGTGGGTAGGAAGGAGAGAAGGAAACAGGAGAAGGCGAGTGGCGGGGGTTTGCCACCTCTGGGCGGGGGCTAGCCATTGCAAGTTCCCCACTTGTGTGCATATATTTTAAAGCTTGTTTTAATATTTTTGATTGTTTGCTGCTGTGTGAACCCTAAATTAGGTGAAAGGTGGCAGAAAATAAACATAAATAAGCTGTAGTTTCCTTTTTCCAGGATGGTGCTCAGACACTGAAGATCAACTGAAGGAGAGAGTCCACACAGCCATGTCAATCTGATGGAGAGGCCCAGTTTCTGGTCTGGTTGTCATTTGGACCAAACAGTCTGGAATCGGAGGTACATTCTCTCTTGTACCACATATTGGGTCCTCTGCCTCTACCTGTGTCAAAATCACCAACAAAAAATGGCTCTCCCACAACATGAAACTTGGAAAATGTGGACAGCAATGAAGCATTTGAAAGCCAAATGTCTTTTGCTAGTTATTTCATGGTGTTAGTTTTTGAATTCCTCTGTACTGAGCCAAATAGATTGAAGGTTGTTTTTTCTCACTTTCCTTAGGTTGAACATTTTGTTTAACTCCAGCTCTGTATTCTGGCTTGTTTGCTCATCACTCCTCGAACACTGTGCCCTGGGTTAGCCAAAAGGGGATTTAAATGAAGACATGAGGTGTTTCTAAACTGTTTCTCTCCTCCACCACTCACCCCCACAGGCAACATTCTGGCATCCACATCAGTAAACTGCATTCCAAAGAAAATGTCATCTTCTTTCCCACTTTTGACTCTCTATGAATATTAAAAATTCCATGAGCTTTGGAAGACAAACACTGCCAGGCTAGATTGCTCTTTCTAGAAACACATTGTCACTAGCTGTTCTCATCAAGTGCTTTCTTAAAAGCCAGACATGTCCTGCCACATTATTACGGACAGCTAATGTCTTCAAAGGTCCATGCTGGCACACTCTGTGTTTTCAGGTCATGGGAATGAAATTGTTGCCTGAATGCCTGGGATGTAGCAGGGCTCAAAATCAGTGGAGAGGAAGACAAAAGGGATCAGGGTCAGTCCACTACTTTGCCCTGACGGAACTGCCTTCTGTTGCCCTCTGCTCTCCAAAACAGCTCCAGCTTGCAGAGGTACCTCATATGGGCAGCCGGTCAAGCGATGACAAAATGCTGGCCAGAAACAGGACAGTTAATCATTGGGTGGCACGTTTACTCTGACGACAATCCCCTAGAGACCGATGGAACACATCCTGGCTTTGGTTTCCTCATCCTGCCTCTCCTTCCATTCAAGGAGCTCTAGGGACCTCCATGGGCATATCCCAGTAGGTCCTCACAAGCCACCTGTTGAAAAGATGAGGCTGAGAGCTGATGCCTGTGCTGCACAACTGCGGGCTGAAACATGAAGACATGATGACATATGAAGATGCCTTACACTTAATCAGACCCTTGGTCCATCAAGGTCAGCACTGTCTACTCAGACCAACAGTGGCTCTCCCAGGTCTCAGGTAAAAGGTCTTTCACACCACCTACTGCTTGATCCTTTCAACTTCAGGTGGCAGGGATGGAACCCTTGGGCCTTCTGCATGCCAAGCAGGTGTTCTACCAATGACCCATGGCTCTTCCTCAGGTTGAACCCAACTTGCCCTGTTCTGCATACCTAAACCACACAGGTTTGCAGTTTGCTCTGAGCTAAGCAGTGTTCATTGTTTTCCCCCTCTATATGCATAAGAATTTCCCTTCCTTTTTTTCCAGAACAAGTTGTATGTGCAAAAATGACAAAGGTACCAAAATGTCCATCACAATGTTTCCCACACTATAATAATCAAGCACACCTGTTCACTTCTCTTGCAAAAACTGTGTCTCGAGAGGAGGTGAGCAAGGTGTGAAAAAGAAGGAAAGCAGGATAGGGAGTAGGGATGTGCATTCGGTTAATCCAAACTGAATACATCCCCCCTTTTCGTGCAGCCACGGGCCGAGTCAGATTCTCTGGTCTGATTCGGCCCACCACCAAAAGATGGTGCCAAAATTTGGCGGCAGCCAAAAAAATGGCCAGAGAGGGAAGGAGGTTTAAATCCCTGTTCCTTCCAGGGCTTGCACGGGTGCAAGCCGATGCTCAAATGGAAGGGAAGGGGGTTTAAACCTCCTTCCAGGCAAGCCAGCGCTCAGATGGAAGGGAAGGGAAGGGGAGTTAAACCTCCTTCCCTTCCTTGGCTTGCCCCTGTGCCCCGCAGCTGTGAGGCATGTGGGCAACCTGTCCCTTGGAGGGAAGGGAAGGCAGTTTAAAGTGCCTTCCCTTGGCTTGCCCCCCCGAAAGTGATTCGGGGCCCCGAATTACCCCCGAATTCGCTTGGATTGATGAAAGTGGCATTAGGGGGTGATTCGGGGGCCGAATCAGATTTGGCCTGATTTGGCCGAAACAAATCAGGCTGAATTTTTTCTTGCACACCCCTAATAGGGAGCAGCCTGCTAGCTGGTGCAACTGCAGCAATTTGGAGATTAGCAATAGGAGTTGCTTCCCTTTTCTTCTTCCATGAGAATTTTCTCCCTTCTGTAGAAAACTTTCCTCCTTCCCTGTCCTCCTATTCCTTCACAGCAGGGGACACAGAGGGAAAAAACATCTTCAGGGAGCTTCAGAGAGGGGCAAACAGCTTGTTTCTTTAATGCAAAGCCCAAGGGTAAGTGGCAAGAATGGCGAGTCTGTCAGGGCTGCTAAGACCTCCGCCCTCCAGCAAAGATTTGCGCTTCCACCTCAGATTAATGCAAATCACATGCCCTGCCCACCTCCTTCATGAGCACCCCCCCCTTGACCAGCCTCTCCCCGGAATTTTGTCCCCTGCACAGATGCAGCATTACATGAAATGTGGCACTGAAAAGTTCTCCACTTTGGTTGGGGTTCTTCTCAGCCACACCCAAGCCCTTTCACGCACTCATTCACTACTAAGAAATGAGGGATAAACAGTCTCCCCACATCCCAATTCTTGAATTTCTTTCTATTCCATGTCTCCCTCCTCCTGAATTCCAATTTAACTAAATTAATGCCTAACATTAATTTTAAAATTAGAGCAACTCAACTTGCTCGGGTTTCATTTCCTACACTTCATCTGTCTCTTTCCCCTAGGCTTACCTCCTGCCACCCACTCACTGTCCCACAGTTACTCGGCAGTACAGTGGAGGGGAGACAGGAAGGGGTGAAGAGCTGTCATGCCAGCAGCACAGCGTCATGTCTACTGAAGTCCCAGACATAAGCCACAGAGTTTTGGGGAGACCATAGAGTGTCATATCAACATGGTTTTCAGTGGAAGAACATTCCCCTGTCCCTGTTCCCTACCTCTTCTGCCAATTGCCAGCCAGTTGTTGGCAACATTATAATTTCCCCTCTTTGTGCTACCAATGCTGACATGGGTATTGAGAAAACATTGGGGAAAGCAATCTTGATGAAATCGTACGTACACTGAGATTCTTTTTGTGCAGTTCTTTCTGGATATGCACACGTGCTCCGGTGCATCAGCAAAGCATCATAAAAAGAATCTTGATACGATGCACTGCCTGACCACACCATTTTATTGTCATGTCTCATGCCGGCTTGATTGTCATGCTTCATCAAAGCACAAACATTCATCGGTAATGCAGAGTGGATGAACTGAAAGCTGCACAAACTAAGCGTTTGCACGGCCCTGGTCAGGCTGAAGATGGAGGGGGGGTAAAGGTAGAGGTTTCCCTTGAGTGTTGCATGACAGAGTGAGCTCCTGTCTCTGGCCCCAGCTCCTGCCACCCTAGCAGTTCAAAAGCAAGAAATTGCGAGTAGAAGATGAGACTACCCATCAATTCCCATTGAGAAATAAGAGCCAGTAATTTAGGTCTCCAAAACTGGATTAAGAGAATGTCAGAGGCTTCACCAGAGAAAGCTCAGGGCTAAGGAGTCCGATGGCAAAGTCCTGATTGTCTGATCAAGGAGAAGGAATCATGTGCAAAAAAGAGCCCCTCACAATGCTCCCTCCAGGGCTAAGCTGGAGCAGGCACTGCAGGCACTGCTGCTGCAAAACCAAACCAACCCTCTCTGAAGCACGGGGAGGGGGGCAGCTTGTAAGCATTTGCCCTTTGGAGGAGAGAGCACGGAGGATACAGGCTTTCTCCAGCCTCTGCGGCAGCAGCTGCTGCTGGGGTGCCTGCCCACATTTCCCAGAGTTTCCTGCCCATTCCGTGTGAGGGCATCGCTCCCTCCCTCCCTTTTACTAGCTTCATTTTGTCAACGCATAGCCTGATTGATTGGTTGTGTGGCATTTTGTTGCCATCACACTCACAAAGTGATTTCTGATTGGCTGGAATCACAGTGTGAACAAAAAGAACCTTCCATGGACAAAACAAATAAATTAACTGGCATCCAGAATGGCATCAATGGTGGCCATGAAATATGTGATCAGGGATTTCTTTGGGGGAGCATTCACACAGTCCTGGAATCTCCCTTTCTGCACACAAAAAAGCCCCTCCCCCCACCAGGATTAGGGCCTCCTCAGGCTGACACCTGCTCCTAAACAAGTATTCTTCGCTTGGTGCCGGAAGACCCCCGTGGCCTCTGCCATAATCCAGACGCCTGGGGCCCTTAAGAAATCCGCTCCCTCGGTTCAGCTGGAACTCATGATGAGGAGTCTTGCTGCTGGTGGCAAAAAAGCCGCCTGAGGAACAAGGAGCACCGGGGAGACGGACGCCTCCTGCATTCTCCCGAGAGGTCAGAAGGGATATCAATTAGATCTGCACAGACACACATGCTCACCTGCCGATGGAGTTCTGCCGTGCCACATAATTAAGAAGTGCCCGGCTTAGAAGGCATTTTGGATTCATTGTCTCTGAAAGAGTTAATTGGCATGAGAATATTTTTAAATGTCAGAAATGATTTGCAGGGAAAGAGCGAGATTCCCGCGTTTGGCCCAAGCGCAGAGCAGCAGATCCGGAGTGCACAGGAGCCGATCACCCACGAGGCATCCTGGCTGCTCTCAAACCCTCCCCCGTGGCGCACCCCGAGAGCCTCCATGCTGGGGGCAGCCCTCTTGCTGAGCAGGCAGGGCAATGGGAGAAGTGGGTCCGGAACGTTACCAGGCGGTTGCCCCACCGCAGCTTGGAGATCCTGCACCTATCTAAACTTCCCCTGTTTCTCAAATAGGCACCCGTCTCTTCATATAACAGGATTGTTATTTGATCACCAATGCGATCCAGTTCGTGGGTGTGCAACACGGAGGGACATTCTGTCATGCAAGCCCCTTTGAAATATGAAATATGCCGAGTTCCGAGGCGTAGCAGAGTGATCAGCCCATAGTTTATTCAGTCTCAGGGATTCAAGGCAACCCAGCCGGCCCAGAGGCTGTTTAAATCCCCCTTGCATGCCACACCCCTCACATGCCCCACACCCATGATAGGTTTATTTGCACCCAAATCCCCAGAGGTTCTAACTTGGATCCTGACTTCCCGATAGGTCTGTTCTAAGATCCCAGCTGGCTATTGTTTCGGGATGTGAAGTTTTGCTCCTTCACATGACCAAGTGCAAGGCGACCACATGTGCGGTCCTCATTAGGTACACAATACCCCTCCCCCCATGGTTCAGATTGACCCTGACAGACAAAGTCCCTGAGGTGCGTTGGTCCCCACTGCTCCCTGGTCGAGTGGCATAGCTCAGGAGCAGGGGCCAGTGGCACCAGAGCCATCCTCACCTGTTCTGTGGGGATCTCCAGGAGTTGCAGGGGTGCCAGTTCCCTGCTGGGGTTGAGTGTCCTGTCAGGTCTGGAGGCATTGCCGTCGCCACCGTTGGGTGGTGGTGTGCTTGCCTCAATAGGTGCTTGTGCGGAGGGTGAGGGTCTGGTCACTTTGAGAGGTTCGGGGCTCTGGGACTTGTCCTTGCTTTCTTCTGCTGTTTCCAGGTCCGTGGGAAGAAGTATGCGTTGGAGCTGGTCTATGTGTCTTTTGAGCAGCTGGCCCTCATCCATCAATATTTCGTAGGAAAGGTGCCCGGTCACCCGCATGACCCTTGCCAGGACCCATGCTGGACCCTTCGAGAAGTTCTGTGCAAACACAGGGTCACCCTGGAAGAACCCCCGGGGAGCCTCCTGGCTTTCTGGGGCTGGACCATGCTCCGGGGCTCAATCTGGGTATAGGCGGTCCAGCTGGGTTGTGAGGCGCCAACCCATCAATACTTCCACGGGACTGCGGCTTGTGGTGGTTGTAGGAGTTGTGTGGTGGCCAAAGAGGAAAGTCGCCAGCCTGTGACTCCAGTCCCCCTGTGTGATTCTACAGAGGGACTCTTTCGTGGTCCTTACCATCCACGCAGCCTGACCGTTGGTGGCCAGGTGAAATGGGGCCGAGCGGATGTGCCAAATTCCATAGTATCAGACAAATTCTTGGAACTCAGCCAACGTGAAAGTGGTCCTGTTGTCCGATACTAGGGTGTCTGGGATACCTTGTGTGCTGAAGATCTTCCACATGGCATAGATGGTGGTGTGGGATGACATGGTGGCTACCAGAACGACCTTGAGCCACTTGGAATAGGAGTTGACCAGGATGAAAAACAGCTGACCTTGGAAGGGCCCCTTGAAGTCCAGATACAGGTAGGCCCATGGCTTGTGTGACAATTCCCACGGCCAAACTGGAGCTCCTGGTGGGGCTGATCACAACTCCTGGCATTTTTGACAGCACATCACTCTGTCCTCTATCTCCTCATCCTTGTCAGCCACCAGACATAGCTGCAGGCCAGAGCCTTCATGCTCACAATCTCCGGGTATCAGGTAACCCTGTCATGGGGATGGAATGTGGAGGGAGTACTCTCAGTCTACCAGCCTCTGAACGTTACTGTTCCTACTGTCTGTATGTTATCATTTGTATGACCTTGTAGACACTCCAGCTGCAGAACTCCTAAGCTGGGAAATAACGGCTTTTAGATTGTTTACTTGCTTCTCCCACTTGCTCAGCCTGACCGTGCAAACTATACTCATTGGCTTCAGCTCATTCAGGGGGTGTTTGATTGTAGTATAATTTAGGTGGCCCTATTATTCCCGGGCATCCCTGACACAAGCTGTACACATCTTTAGTTCTGATTCACCAATAAACAGATTTTGTTTGGTCAGTATGGTCAGTCACTATGGTGAAGGGCTGGTCGTACAAGTAATCATGGAATTTCTTGACCCTGACCACGAATGTCAGGGCCTCCTTGTCAATCTGCGTGTAGTTGCACTCAGCCAATGACAGGGTGTGGGAATAATATGCAACAGGTACCTCCCAGCCATCCAGCAACCAGTGCCCCAGGACAGCCCCCACCCTGTAGGGTGAAGTGTCGCAGGCGAGGCCCACAGAGAGGGACTCATCGAAATGCATGAGGACTGCGTTAGATGTCAGCAGGTCTTTCATGGCCTGGAAAGCTGTGGCGTGTCGGGGGCTGAGACCCATGGTGCCTTTTTGTCCAGGAGGTGGTGCAAGGGTTCGGCCATGGCAGCCTTGTGGGGGAGGAAGGAGTGGTAGAAGTTTAACAGGCCCAAGAAGGCCTGGAGTTCTGCCTTGGACGATGGGGTAGGCACTTGACCGATGGTTCGGATCTTCACTTCTGTGGAGTGGATATCCTGTGTGTATACCACAAAGCCCAGAAAATCAGCCCATGGAACCCCCAAGAGGCACTTCTTCCAGTTCACCTTCCAGCCAGTCTCGTTGAAGCGAAGGACGGATGCAGGCATTCCATGAAGGTCTCGGCCGTGGGAGCAGCAATTAAAACATCATCGAATAAGAGCTGGACCCCAAGAATACCTTTGAGAAGACAGTCCATTAAATTTTGAAAGATTCCCAGGGCCACACTGACCTCAAACTGTAGCTGCCACATCCGGAAAGCACCTCTATGCATTACAATGGTTTGTGCCTCAGTGGCAGCCTCGTCAACAAGAAGCTGCTGGTAGGCCTGGGCCAAGGCAAGTTTGCCAAAGATCTTCTCACCAGGACTGGATAAGCGTGGTCCTGCAGAGCCTTGTTTATTGCACATTTGTAACCTGCACAAATCCATACGTCCCTATTGGGCTTGACCGGGGTTATGATGGGAGTCTTCCACGAGGCATGAGGAACAGGCTTAAGGACCCCTTGGCTCACCAGGTGGTCCAGTTTCATATCAATTTTGGGTTGGAGAGTGAATGGGGGCCACCGGGGCTTCATCCTGATCAGTCTTACAGTGGGATCGAGGTCCAAGGAGACCAGGGGACCTGTGTAGTGGCCAAGCGTTCTATCGAACACAGCTGGGAACTCATCACACACTGCATTAAAGTCCATGGGCTGCATGTGGTTAACCCCAAGGGAGCAAACCACCACTAACCCCAAGGGAGCAAACTACGACAGACCCAAGAGACTCATAAGCTTCTTCTCCACCACCAGCAAGTCCAGCATCCCATCAAATCCCTTGTATTGCACCCTAAATTTGCCCCACCCTTTGACGGCCACCGGGTTTTTTTGGAAGTCCCGTAAGGCTTCACCAGTGGGGGGGCCCCATGCGGCAGAGTTCCTTAAAGGTTTCTGCAGAGATTATGGAAAAGGACAACCTGGTGTCAAGCTCCATGTTGCAGGGGGACCATTCAATCTGCACAATTAAATTGATTTTGTTTGGGGTGGCCTGGGGCAAATTTAGTACTTGAAACTGGTGGATGCTGTGGAGGTCGGTTGATTCTTTGTGAGCAACAGGCACGGGCGATGTGTCCTTGTTTCCTGCAGGAGCAGCACGCGGCATCCCAGAATCGGCAGGACCGCCATTCGTGGGCTTCCCCACAGCTGGCACAAAGCGCATGAGTGTTGGGCTTCTTGGCCATTTTTGTGCTTGCAACTTTCAGTCACAGATTTCATTGAGTAGAGCGATGTACCTGGAGCACTTCATCCTCGTCCGAGATGTTGGAGGGTGCAGAGGTGGCTGTTTGGTGCATCAAAGGTGGCGGCCTCTCCTGGTGTGACCTCTCAAAGGCAGTGGCCATTTGGAGAGCCGTCTCCAGATTGATGTCTTTAGCATCAATAAGTATGCAGTGGAGCTTAGGGTCTTTGACTTCCCAGATGAATTGAGTGAGGATGGTGTCCTCCACATTGGTGAACTCACAGTCCATGGCAAGTTGGCAGAGCTCTGCCATGAAGATGGTGGCCGCTTCTCCTGTCATCTGGGTATGTGCAAACAAGTTCACGCGCTTGGCCATTTTTGTCGGCTTCGGCATGAAGTAGTTCATCAAGACCTTGATGAGCTCCTCAAATGTGGCCTCTGCCATTTTCTTGGGGGCGATAAGACCCTGAGCCAAGTGGACTTTGGTGACGCCGCACATGCTGATAAACAGAGACTTTTTCTTGGCAGCGTCAGTCACATCTTGGTAGCTGATGAAGTGGGTGAGCTGTTCTACCCACACTTCCCAGAATTCAGGGTGTGCAGGATCAAAGGTTGAGATGGTTCCTGGAGCAGCAGCCATGACTCTGGGAGCAATGCAGGGCACAGTGATCTGGGAATCTGTGCATGGTGCAGTGCTGGACCTGTAGGCAGCAATGCGGGGTATGGAGTTCTGGAGGTCGGTGCGTGGTGCTCGAGTCAGAGACAGGCCCGCTCATCGGGATCCCATCCTCGTCACCAGTGAAATATACTAAGTTCCGAGGCGTAGCACAGTGATCAGCCCATAGTTTATTCAGTCTCAGGAATTCAAGGCCCAGAGGCCTGTTTAAATCCCCCTTGCATGCCACACCCCACACACGCCCCACACCCGTGATAGGTTTATTTAGAGGGCACCCAAATCCCCATCGGTTCTAACTTGGATCCTGACTTCCCGATAGGTCTGTTCCAGGATCTCAGCTGGCTATTGTTATGGGATGTGAAGTGCGTGTGCATGTGTGGTCCTCATTAGGTACACAACAAAATGAATGGCATCTACTTCAGGGCACTACTTCGGTCCGTTTCCATGGGGCCCATTGCACAGGAGAACCATGACCTGTTTCAAAGAGAGCCTACCATTTAAAGGGATATGGATATAAAGAGTTTTCCACATGCCATTAGTGCATCAGTTTTGTCTCCTGACTGCTTTGGTTTATTGTCTGTCTTCTACATGTTCTCTTGAGCCATTAGTTTTCACCTCATATTTTCCCATTTTTAAAACATTTATTTGCACTTTCAAAAGGCTCAGGAGCTCTCATTGCTCTTTTTGGCCAGTCATCCGTCACTCTTTGTCTTTGTGCTTGGGTGTGTCAAGCGCCTTCTAAGGCCACATTGTGGATTGGCCACCAAAACATCCTGTCATTAATAGCCTTGCTCAGCTCTTGCAAACTGAGGGCCCTCGTGGCTTCCTTGACTGAGTCCATCCATCTCCTGCTGGGTCTTTCTCTCTTCATGCTGCCTTCAACTTTTCCTTGCATTATTATCTTTTCCAGTCTGCTCCTAATGTGACCAAAGTTCCCTTTCTCACAATACAAGAACTTGTGAGCACTCCATGAAATTGCTGAGCAGTTGGGTTAGAACAGATAAAAGGAAGTAATTCTTCACCCAAAGAATGATTAACACATGGAATTCACTGCCACAGGAGGTGGTGGCAGCTACAAGCATGGACAGCTTCAAGAGGAGATTGGATAAACATCTGGAGCAGAGGAGGAACAGGAAGGAAGGAAGGAAGGAAGGAAGGAAGGAAGGAAGGAAGGAAGGAAGGAAGGAAGGAAGGAAGGAAGGAAGGAAGGAAGGAAGGAAGGAAGGAAGGAAGGAAGGAAAGTGTACCACCAATGATGACAGCACCTTCATTTTAAAAATCCAGATTTTTTTCGAAGAAAATAATGCAGCAACTGGAAAAATGCATAGGTAGGGAAGATGTGTGGAACTCCAGTGCTCAGTGTGATTCTGATGCTAGATGCCTGACAGCTATGAAAAGCAGGAATAAATTGCATGTGAAGAAAACCTTGCAATGTAAATGCAATGGGATTCTGGTTGAACATCAGAAGAGCCTTCGATGATTAGGCAGAGGTATTCATGTTTAGATGGCACCTCCCTTTTTATTTCTGGAAGTCCCTTTGCATTAAATTGGGGGGGGGGGTCCAGTATCAAGCAGCAAGTGCCCTCCCTAAAAGATCCAGCATCTGATATATATAAATTCCCTAAGGTATTGGTACTTTCCAGCTCTCCCATTGGCTGTGCTGTGTGCTCCATCTAACATTGGCCCATCAACAGCCATTCAAGAGTACTTGTGTGCCATTGGCTGAGAGCTGGGTCTGCTTCTCTCCGCCGCCCACTGCCATTCCCTGTCTGAATAAACTGTCAAAACTGCTGTGTGACTCACATTCTCTTCAGTGGCTGTTACTAGGCAACCAAACTTGGTTCTGTCAGTAAAAAGACAAAGGCAGGAGGCCCTTTCCAGGTCTAATTTGGCTTTTGTGGGGAACACATTGGGGCCGGTCCTGACTAGGGTTGCCAACTCCAGGTTGGGAAATTCCTGGAGATTTGAGGGGTGGAGCCTGGAGAGGGTGAGGTTTGAGGAGGGGTGGTACCTCAGACAGGTACAATGCCATAGACTCCACCCTCCAAACCAGCCATTTCCTCCTGGAGAACCATTGTTCCCAATCTCCAGATGAGGGCTGGAGATCACTCAGAATTATAACTGCTCTTCAGATGGCAGAGTTCAGTTCCCCTGGAGAAAATGGTGGACTCTGGGTCATTATACCCTGCTGAAGTTGCCACAGCAAATTGACACTGAGTGCCCAAGGCCGGGGCACCCACCCAGAGCCTCTTTCTAGAGCCCATTGTATTTATTTCCACATCGGGCCTTATTCCTAGTCCACAATAAAAGCAATGGGGTGGCCCATCCACAAGGCAGGCCTAAGCAATTGCCTAGGATGGTGGAGGTGAAGGGGTGCTAACCAGCCCAGCCACCTAATGAGGGTTGCTTGTCTCCAGATGGTGGCAGGTGATTTTCTAGAATTACAACTGGTCTTCAGATGACAGAGATTTGTCCCACCTAGAGAAAATGGTTGCTTTGGAGCATGGACTCTATGGCTTTATAACCTGCTGAGGTCTCTCCCCACCCCAAACCCTGCCCTCCCCAGGCTTCACCCCCCACATCTGCAGGAATTTTCCAACCCAGGTCTGGCAATCCTATGCCCCACTGCCTTCCCTGGCCAGAGGGGATTCCACTCCCAATTCCCTTCCTCTGTTGAAGGGACAATGGAGCACACCAAATCCAGGGCCTGGTCCAGCCCTCTCCCTAAGAACATAAGAACATAAGAACATAAGAGAAGCCAATGTTGAATCAGGCCAATGGCCCATCTAGTCCAACACTCTGTCACACAGCGGCCAAAATATACCAGGTGCCATCAGGAGGTCCAGCAGTGGGGCCAGGGCACCAGAAGCCCTCCCACTGCTGCCCCCTCCAGCACCAAGAATAGAGTGCATCACCTGCCCCAGACTGAGAGTTCTCATTCTATACCCTGTGGCTAATAGCCACTGGTGGACTTCTGCTCCATATGTTTATCTAATTTCCTCTTGAAACTGTCCATGCTTGCAGCTGCCACGACCTCCTGTGGCAGTGAATTCCATATGTTAATCACTCTTTGGGTGAAGAAGTATTTCCTTTTATCTGTTCTAACCCGACTGCTCAGCAATTTCATAGAGTGCCCACGAGTTCTTGTATTGTGAGAAAGGGAGAAAAGTACTTCTTTCTCAACCTGCTCAATCCCATTCATAATCTTATAAACCTCGATCATGTCACCCCTCAGCCGTCGTTTCTCCAAGCTAAAGAGCCCCAAGCATTTTAACCTTTCTTCATAGGGAAGGTGTTCCAACCCTTTTATCATTCTAGTTGCCCTTCTCTGCACTTTTTCCAATGCTATAATATCCTTTTTGAGATGTGGTGACCAGAACTGTACACAGTATTCCAAATGAGGTCGCACCAATGATTTATACAGGGGCATGATGATACTGGCTGATTTGTTATCAATTCCCTTCCTAATAATCCCCAGCATAGCGTTGGCCTTCTTTATTGCAGCTACACATTGTGTAGACATTTTCAGCGAGTTATCCACTACGACTCCAAGATCTCTCTCTTGGTCAGTCTCTGCCAGATCAGACCCCATCAACGTGTATTTATATTTAGGATTTTTGGCTCCAATGTGCATCACTTTGCACTTGGCCACATTGAACCCCATTTGCCACGTTGACGCCCACTCACCCATCCTCAACAGATCCCTTTGGAGTGCCTCACAATCCTCCCTGGTTTTCACCACCCTGAACAACTTCGTGTCATCTGCAAATTTAGCCACATCACTGCTTACTCCCAATTCCAAATCGTTAATAAACAAGTTAAAAAGCATGGGACCGAGTACTGATCCCTGTGGTACCCCACTGCTTACCACCCTCCACTGAGAGAGTTTCCCATTTATACTCACTCTCTGTTTCCTATTTATAAGCCAGTTTTTGATCCACAAGAGGACTTGTCCTTTTATCCCATGACTATTGAGCTTACTTAGGAGCCTTTGATGAGGAACTGTATCAAAAGCTTTCCGGAAGTCAAGGTAAATAATATCTATTGGGTCCCCCTTGTCCACATGTTTGTTCACTCCCTCAAAAAACACTAACAGGTTAGTGAGACAAGATCTTCCCTTACAGAACCCATGCTGAGTCTGCCTCAATAGTTTTTGTTCATCAATGTGCCTACTAATTCTTTCCTTAATAACAGTTTCCACCAACTTACCCGGTATCGATGTCAGACTGACTGGCCTGTAATTTCCTGGATCTCCCCTGGAGCCCTTTTTAAAGATGGGAGTGACATTAGCTACCTTCCAGTCATCAGGAAGCTACCTTCCAGTCATCCTTCCCTCCACTATGCCTAACTGTGGAGGGGGGGCAGTGGCTTCCTGCTATGCCAGGTGAGAAAAAGAGACACTGGTGGGGGATGAGGAGGGTAGACAGTCTGTCATATCCTAGTGCTAGTTCTTGGCCAGCTACCCGGGGATGAGGAAGGCAGGTAGCAGCTTCTCTCCAAAGCCTAGTGGGGGGAGGCAGGAGGGTGAGTACCATCTTTCCATCTGCCCACTGCAGGAGGAGGTGAGGATGGCTGGTGCCATCTTTCCTTGGGTTGCCTGGCAACCAGTGGGAGACTGGGGGAAGGGACATGGTGGGTGCTGTCAGCAATGGCATGTCACCACTTTCAGGAGAAACTTGGATGTGACATCATGCCTCTTTAGGAACCATAGGAAACTCTATGGTAAACCCATATTTTAGATTAATTCTCTTCCGCTAGCCACAGCAGTTGCAGCAGGAACAGAGGTGGGGAACTCCTCCTGCCCAACAAGGTTTTGGTGACCCTAGTCTTCCCACCTCTCCATGGTGCAGCAGGGGGCACTTTGGGTGTCCTAGAGTAAGGCATCTCAAATCCTTTGGCCAGTTCTGAAAAGCAATGAAGCAGCTAATGAAGCAGCTAAAGAAGCTGCAAGAGGCATCCAACAGCAGCTTTGCCCCCTTTAAAAAGCAGTCCTTGTGTCACTTGCCTGTACTGGATGGGCACTCCCATCAAACAGTCGCCCTTATAAGGTCTCAGGTTCTCCCTCCACTTCCCTCTATATTTTCAGTTCCCCCATCTGATAACTGGGTGGCCTTTAGGTAGCGCATCACTCTGTCAGGTAACTCTGTCATGTTGTTGGAATGTGGGAGAAAGGTGGCTGTCTCTCCCCCCCCAACTGTAGTTTCATTCTCATTCTCTTATCAGGTCTTTAACCTTGGCTCTCCAGCTGTGTGAGCCCACCTCTGGGAACTCTAACCATTCCTAGGCTGTTTTGCTCCACTTGCCCTCCTAAGCCTGCCACGTGCGTGAAATGTAACCATTGGCTTCTGCTGTTGGGGGTCATTTGAATGTAGTATAACTTAGTATGCTTTGCTGTATCTGGTCATTACTGACACAGTATGTACATGTGTCTTTGGTACTGTTTCATTAAACACTGTCTTCTGCAAGAAGCCCTGTGTTACATGACTGACTGAAGAACCTGACAGAGTGTCAGTAATCCTTCCTTTCTTCCTTTGAACTGCCTCTCTCCACAACCAAGATGAGCAGGGACGAGGAGGAGACTGCTGTGGTGACCACCGTGGAGGAATCAGTGCCAACCACGATGATACCCACAACTACGGTACTGACGACCAGGCCTTTTGATGAGAATCTGACTGTCTGATACTTTGATCCATTTGGTGGGGTGTATGCCAGTGTGAGTAACTGCCCAAAACAACGAGAATGGGGAAGGTTCCAGACAGACACTGTAGAGACGTGTACCCTTACCCCTGGGCCCTGCAGAGAGAGCCAGTATGATTGGGCCATCCACCATCTGAGCGCGGTGCCCAATCTGGAGACTGGGATGCGTAAACCTGTGGAGTCGGAAAACTACTTGGATAGCCGGGTAGATTTGCTAGAATGGGGCCAGGACATGCTCTTCCATATGGTCGAGGAATCATTCCAGAAGATGCCTGGGGTGATTGTGGAGGTGGTCCAGCAAGAACTTGACCAATGCGTACCTGCGCAACCAGCTGGTCCCACACAACCAGCACCTCTGGCACAACCGGCCCCACCCGGCCAAGCACCACCAGCACTACCGGCCCCACCCGGGCAGCAACTGCCAGGGCAGCAGCCTGTGGTTTCCCCCCTTTGTACCGAGAAGGGTGCCAAGAGGACTGCTGAGGGACTTGCCTCCGCTGGGTGAGATGCTGGACGCAATGTTTGATGGGGCGCCAGAAAAACTGGCCTACTTTCTGGTGTGAGCTGAGAAATTCGTGGAGAATTGGGGCCACCTGTTCCCGAGCAAGGAACGCATAGTAGACTGCATTGCATCCCATTCAAGAGATGCAGCAGCCGACTGGTATGTGACCCTGCACCATGAAGATGGTCGGGAGCTCCAGGAGGTCGATGCATTCATGTGGGCTCTGTGGGCCCACTATGAGGACACCAATGTGAGTGAAACTGCTCAGGCTTTCTTGTGCACCTTCCGTCAAGGAAAGAGATCGGTGCATGAGTACACAGAAGAATTTAGACACCATGCCGCCAAAATACGTAAGTGGCCGGATGGGGTCTTGGTGCATCCAGGAAGCTCTGCAACTTTATCACCACTACCCTCTCTATTAATTTGCCCAAATAGGGCAAACTGGAGACCGGCCGATAGTTGGCCAATTTGGTCGGGTCCAGAGATGTTTTTTTTTTAAGAGAGGGCGGACCATTGCTTCCTTGAGAGCCCCTGGGATGTTTAGTGAGTTATTTTCCCTGGGTTTCTTTGCTTGATGCTGTTAGAGACATTTCACTGTTTTTACTGTGATATAGTGCTTACTAGAGTCCCTTATACCTTCTTTTGAACTTGTCTCTAGATGGTCACACGGACTTGAGATTTTATTATGCTGCAATCCTATGCTTATAGACCAGGGGTTTTCCTATCTAGCCCTCTGCCTCTGGCCAAATTGTTATTCCCTTCTCCTTAAAAGGAATAACCTCTTTTGACTTGCTTAAGGGACCTCTGTGCCTCCTCAAACCGTTTGATCAAATCCCTGTCTTCCAGAAGAACAGTCTCTGTAAACTGGTTAATCAGCTTCCATAGTGAGAATGTCTAAGGCTGTGGTCAGAAAGGCCTTTAGATCCGGCTCAGCTGCGGATACCTGATAGATATAAAAGGCACAATCAAACTGCAACCCCATGCTTCTCCGCCATGGAAATGGAGTTAAAAGACACGGGGGAAAGTCTGGTCCTAATAATTGCTGACAGGCTACAGACGGACTTTCCCCTGTCTAATCACTCAAGTATGCTCTCATGCCATCAGGATGGTCTGCTCATTCCATCCCGACTTGGTGCCATTTTTTCCCTTGCTTAGCAGTATGCACATAATCGCATACTCCATGGGAAACCCTCAATGTGGAGGTGCAATTCCTCATTTATGCACATGGGAAGCAAAAGGCAAAAAAAAAACCCCACTCGCCCGCATGTGCAGTCTGATCAGGCAGTCACGGGCTGAGCCCGCAGCTACAAAGGATGTGTTATCTTGCAACGCCGTGTCAATTTCCACCGGGGGAAATAGGCTCTTTTCCCTTCTGCACCAAATGGCGCATATGACCATAGCCTAATTCTCCACTCAAGTCGTGTTTCTGTGTTTCACACAAGGAGATTTCTCTCCACTCCTTGAACAGGTGAGGTTCTGACACTTCTTTGCCAGACTCACTGTCTCTGCCCTAAGTCCGTTATTTGCAGCGGCCGCAACACACTTGCTGTGCTCCAGATGGGGCTTATCAGACCCTTTTCTCTTCAGAGTCTCTCACTAGTTTTCAGTTCACTCTTCTCCCTAACTCCAACTCCATCTGATCCACTCCAATCAGTGTTCCCTCTAAGCTGAGTTAGTGTGAGCTAGCTCACAGGTTTTTAGCCTCCAGCTCTCATATTTTTGTCTTAGCTCAGGAAGGATGATTCCAGAGCAAACTAATTTATGCAGTAGCCAAATCTCTCACTCCCAACTTTGATGCCAGTAACTCACAAAGTAGAATGCTCACAGGACTCCACAGCTTAGAGGGAGCATTGACTCCAACTGATCCACCCCAATTCTTTCCCACTTGAATTTTTTAAAACAGCTTCCATTCCACAGTAAGCTGCCTTCACACAATCACAAGGAGCTCCGTGAGCTGCCAGTCATTTTTCAGCTAGCTCACCCTTTTTCCAGCAGCATTGCCTAAATGTCTGCAATTCTTTGCAGTCCATCAAACTTGCCTTTGCTAATCTTGTGACATGAGTGCATTACAAATCTCTTTCGCTCTGCTAATGATCAGACAAGGCAGTTTGGGGTTGAAGCACAAAAGTGTTTGGAGTGCCGAGTGCAGGGGTGGCCACCAAAATGGCACTTCAGGTGCCAGCAAAATAATCTCTCCTTTCCTGAGGCTTTGCAGAACAGAGGGGGTCTGTGACAGCCACTCACGGTAGGAGCCAAGCGGCAAAACATTTGCCCGCTGGAAATGCTGTTGATGTTCTTGGGCATCTGTTTCCCTGCTGGGAGATGCTGCAATGAGCTTGACACTGGGAAGACATTAAAGGGCCATGGAGATGAGCTGCTGGAGTGCCAAAGGTGTGTTGCAGCAGTGCCTTTGTGGAGCCCTGGCTCTGTCCCCCGGGGGAAGGTCCAAGTCTGCAGCAGTTGGAGGGGGTGGCCATGAGGATGCTGTCACTTGCACTCCCTTCCTGGGCCACTTGCCGGAGTGCTGTGATTCTAAGCAAGAGAGGCCCTCTCGTAGCAATGTCCAAGGTGCTCTTCTTGAGGCATCATGTGAGGCTTTGCAGCCACAGAGTGTTCAGGATTTCAGAGGCAGGGCATCCAAATGAAGCACAGACTGGCAGCTCCCACAGAAGTGGGGGCTCCCTTCCACTTGCCTCCCACAAGTCTCCCACAGCCCCCCTGACACTGCTCTGGCTTCCAGGACTTCCTTGCAGATGTGGTCAGAAGAGATGGCTGAAGAGACCTAAGAAAGCTTCCTGCCCACTCCCTGAGAGAGAGCGGGCCACAATGACCTCAGGACCTGCCGGGAATGGTCTGGAGAGAAGCCATCACACCCCTGCAGCTCTCATCAGACAAGGCAAAGCTGCCCTGCCCCGGATAGCCTAGGCAAGCCCAATCTCATCAGGTCTCAGAAGCTAAGCAGGGCTGACCCAGGCAAGGACTCGGGAGGGAGGCCTCCAAGGAGTTTCAGGGCTTGGGACGCAGAGGCAGGCTGTTCGAGCCACCTCTCTGGAAAATGCCCAAGCCCCCCGTAGGGGACTCCTGAAGTTACCATGACTTCCAGGAATGCAAGCACACACACATAGAAAAGAAAACTTTTGTGTGACTTCTACTGATTCCTAGATGGGATTTTTAATTTTGATAGCACGCTTACTTTCCTTCGCTTTCCCTTGACTATTTGTGTGCATTGGACACCAAGCATTGCATTGGAAACACAGAAGTGATCTAAAAGCACTTAATAAATTTAAAACAAGTATTGGAATAGCCAACTTTTACAAACTATTGGCTGTGGTCACACAGCCGAAATAGTCCACTTTCAATCCACTTTCAATGCACTTTCCAGCTGGATTTTGCCAGTTCGCACAGTAAAAACCCAGTTGGAAAGTGGATTGAAAGTGGATTACTTCGTGTGTGTGACAGCAGCCATTGTTACGTAACAGGCTGTTTTAGCCATAATCACGAATCTCAAGAACATTTTTAGAGATGAAAGAGAATGACATTTTTGGAACGTGATTTGTGACAATGAACCTTTTCTCCTCTCCTCTCCTCTCCTCTCCTCTCCTCTCCTCTCCTCTCCTCTCCTCTCCTCTCCTCTCCTCTCTCTCTCCTCTCCTCTCCTCTCCTCTCCTCTCCTCTCCTCTCCTCTCCTCTTTAGGGCACCCCTACTCAGGAGAACATACTGGGACATATCTTTATTGGTTGCTACCATCTCCCTTGTTTATAAAACACTTCATCTTCCTTCCTTGATTTTGATGTCCCACCTCCATAAGGGTGCATAAAAGGGTTGCTTTCAAAGCCAGCAGTGTCAATGGCCCTTTGGGGGATTTCTTGGATATCTCAGAATAAAAGCTCAGAATCTGTTCTTTGTCAGCATCTTTTATATCATCTTTCATTGCTCACTGACTCTTTCTATGGTCTTCCAACTACACAAAGAGACCCTGGGGAAGAGCGTGGGAGTGGGGAGGTGGGTGACACATTGAAAGGAAGCAATTATGTTTCTTCATAGCCATGTGCTTGTTTGGTCTCTCCACCCACTCACCTCTCCCAAATTCACCCTGTCCTCCTTTGCCCGGGGTGCTGCTCCTTTAAGAAGCTAAGTAGGTCATTATCAAGAGAAAAATTCCCACTGTATTAAACAAGCTGATATGATTGGTGGTGATGAGGTCAATTTCACGTTGCTTTGTTCAGGCGGCAAGCTTGTCAGAAGCAATCAGTTCCAAGTGAGGAGGCACGAAGCCGAGAGAGCAGGCACTCCGCTGGGCCCGGGCGCGCCTGGAGCCTGGTGCCTGGGCAGCCAGCTGAGCGGGGACAGGAGTGCCAAGCAAATGCCAGCTACAGCTGAGGCAGCGAGGCCTGGGCTGAGCTAGGGCTTTTGCTCCCTTCTGCTCCCCCAAGTCCTTTCTGACAGGAGGAGGACGTGGTTGTGCCGGTCCTTTGCAGCTGCCCCCAGGATCCCCTCGGAGGAAAGCAGCCACAGCGATGCACACGGCCCACCCAGCTGGGAAGGGAACTAGCCTAGGCAACTGGGCCTCCACAGAGGGGTCTGTTGCCCAGTTCATCCTGAAGTTGGCATGTCATGGATATTAGAGTGCCAGCAGAGGATCTGCAAGACCCTGCCTGCACCCCCACCCTGTCCGGGAAGCTCCCTGGGTGACCTCAGGCCAGCCCCTCTCTTCCAGCCAGACCTTCCTTGCAGGGCTATTTGTCTTCCAGATAGAACGGAAGGAGGGAGGATGCTGCTGTAAGTGGCTCTGGCTCCCCATTGAAGAGAATATTGAGCTATAGCTACCTATCTAAATAAATAAGACTCCAGAGAAGAGCAGCCTCCTGGGAGCAAATCTAGAGTCCAGTCAGGCACCCTTAAGACCAGCAAAGGTTAATTCAAGGCATGAGCTTTCGTGTGCAAAGCAGGCTTTTTCAAATGCATTGGAAAGGAAGGGGAGGGTGCAAACTCATATACAGGCGCTGAACAGCAGATTAACATGCAACAATGCAGATGCTTTAAGGTATGCAAAGTCAAAGCTAAACAACAAGCTCAAACAGTTGTTAATAAATCAACTGATGATGGCCATTCGTGCTGGAATAAAAAATGAAGGCACCACAGGATTCCTGTTTTTAAATGTCTGGTGCACTGGATTTTGCAACCCATTCCTAACAAGGTCTGTTTTGAGAAGAGAGCATCTACAACTGTTACTGTATGACAGAATCAAGGTTGCGTGGTGTTGTCCTGCCTCCAGACTGTTGGGCAAATACTGTAGAAATGGGATCAGCGTCTAGAGAGATCATGATGGCCTTTAAACTGGGCTTCACTGCAAATTCAAACAGGAGTTCTTCAGATTAAGCTGTTGTGGGTCTGTAAGTAGTTTTAATCAAGGAAAACTGGATGTCAGACTGGGCTATAACCTTCTCTTCAGGAGAAACTCCAAGACATAAAATTAGAAAGAGACATTTCCTCTTTCTTTTGAAGAAATATATACTTTGAATGTAGGCCATGAATTTAAAAATAACTGTCTTTGTTTGTGAGAAGGTGGGTTTTCCTTCATTTTAAAAATGCAATGTTCTGTTCTTGTCACATTCATACCAACTTAACAAGTAATTTATCTGTGTGTAAATAGGATGGCTAAGTGGAGTGTTTCACTCACAGATATGGTTTGTTTATGCACAAATACGCTTGTTCACATGTGAAAATCCCCAGTTGTTCACTCTAAACCCGTCTGCATGGGGAGAAGGCACAGCTGGAAGACCCACACAAGGAGAAAACTAGTTTTGGCACAACACTCGGACAGAGTTAAATCTTATGAACATGTAAGAGCAGGGATGCTGGGCTTCCAGAGAAAAGCCCAGGATCGCTGCCACCATCCACCCCCCCACCACAGCCAAGCAAGGTGTGGGTGGTGGCAGGTTCCCTTTTGACACCACGGCTGGTAGACCTCTCTGCCATGAATGCCACAATATAATTCCTTGCTGAGTAAGGAAGAGGGGGGATTGCATGAGAAAGAGAATTCTCTAGTGTGACATTGACTAGAGCCAGGGACTTATAGAAGCCGCCTACCCATCAGCTATGAAGAAGCAGGACTGCAAGATGATGAAGAAGAAGAGATTGGATTTATGCCCCGCCCTTCACTCAGAGTCTCAGGGTGGCTTACATTCTCCTTCCCTTCCCCTCCCCACACAACAGACACCCTGTGAGGTAGGTGGGGCTGAAAGAGTTCTCAGAGAACTGCCCTTGAGAGAACAGCTCTGAGAGAACTTGAGACTGACCCAAGGTCACCCAGCTGGCTGCATGTGGGGAAGTGGAGAATCAAACCTGGTTCTCCAGATCAGAGTCCACACACTCAACCACTACACCAAACTGGCTCTCACTTCCATAAAATATTTGTCTGCTTTTAAATGTTTATTATTACTTTGTTAAGCTAAGATTTTTTTAAAAAAGAAATCATTTCTTCTGGTGGGTGTCTGCAACCTCTGTGGCTAACTTATTTGACTGCTGAGCTTCCTTTTTGTGTAAGTGTGGGTGGGGAGAGAACTTAAATATTAAATTTAAAGCTTTCTTCTGCATTAATCCCATTAGAGCTTGCCTTACCCTTCAGTGATTTCCATTTCTTCTCTACAAATGTCCCAAATATGTCACAGAAATAAAATGTAATTTTTAGGCTCATCTGTCTCTGCAATATCCCTCCTGGCTGGTCTTCTATTTCAGGTGGCAATCCAATGCACACTTGCATGATAACATGTTCAGCTGAAATCAGTAGTACTTTCCCAGGTAAATATGCAGAGGATTGTTTTGTAGAAACCTGTATGCAAAGTAGAGGACAAACGGATCTAATGTATTATTAAAAAGAACACTGAAATTTATGTGTAAGTATGTTTTAACAGCAAGAAATACCATGTTATTGGACTACCTGGGTTGTGCACTGGCCAGAATAGTGGCTCAGAGATCTTTGAGCATAACAAAAGGCACTCTGCACATCCTTTGATGAGAACTGCTGTGATGCTGTGGCTAAGAACATGAGCCAGGAAGTCCCGGATTCAAAGCTCACCTCAGGCACAAACCCATTGGATGGCTTCATAGGCAAACCTCTGGTTTCCCAAGCCTCGGCCTTGTGAGGTTAGGATAGCTATGTTAAGACTGCGACAACTAGAAAGAGACAGTTCAGTTCTCAGTTTCTGTGATCCCAAGGCAAGAGGCCATCAGTGCCAGGCGAGAGACTTGCCACCTCTAGGGCCATAACCAGAAATGGGCAGGAGAATACTGAGGAAAGGGTCGGGCTGCTTGGTCCCTGTCATTTCGCATCCTCCTTGATGTAATGGATGGGGTTCAGTGGTGAAAGGGGGTGGAACCTGACATGGTGTCACATTCCGTGTTGGTATCATAGTAGTACTTCCAAGCATGCTGGCCCTCACAAGGGCTTCCAGCTCTATATCTAAACTTTGTGTGAGAGGAAACTGCACAAGGGATGATCTCACATTTCTCCTCTGTTTTAGTCCCCACAATCCTATTTGATTTCCCTTCTCCCTTGTGTGAGTAAGGACACCAAGTTCTTTATTTTTGTGCATTTTCTGCTTCCGTGCATCAAGTTTCCCTCTTGGAAGGTACACTTTTCCAGCTATAGTTGTGCATCCATAAATCAGCATTATAGATTCAGATATTACATTTAAAGTTGTACAAGCTAAATACACAATAGAAACAAATCTATATAACCAACGGCAAGAAACGGAGAACCCAAACTGCTGATTAAAATAGAAATGAAGGTCAGGGAACCCACTCCATGCCCCTGCATATCCACTTCTGCACAGTGTCTCCACTTCCTCTCCTGGCAGCCCATTTTCCACTTTCCTCTTCCCTTTTCCTGCTTCCTTCTTTCTTTCCTGTGTACTGACCAACCTTCCTTTTATCTGCCTCCCACTTCTTTAGCTTTATCTATTATTTGTTCATTTCATTTGCATGGAGTCTTTCTCCACAGTGGGGACCCACAGCAGATTATCTCATTCTCCCTCTCACTATATACTTAGACGATCTCCGCAGGCAGCTGGATCGAGGCAGGCCAGGGCTGCTGCTATTGCTTGATCTGACAGCAGCATTCAACACAGCCAACCACAGTCTGTTGATCCACCACCTTGCTGATGTGGGAGCCCGTGAGATGGCACTGAAGTGGCTTACTTCATTTCTCCAAGGTTGAGGACAGAGGGTAGCGCTAGGGGATATGGCGTCACCCTGGTATATGAGATCCCTCAGGAGGCAATCGTCTCTCCAATGTTATTTAACATTATATGCACCCCCTCACCATGCTGGTGAGGAATTTTGGGCTGGGTTGTCATCAGATAGTTCTTCTAAATATCTGAGCCTCAAGTGATGAAAGGCTTTATAGACAAAAGGCAGCCCCTTGAATTGAGCCCAGAGGCAGCTAATGAAGTTGCTTAAATATATCTGTGTTACAAAGATAGCAGTCCACCCCAGCAGAAATCCAGGCCACACCATTTTGCACTAATTGCAGCTTCTGAACTGTTTTCAAGGGTAGCCCCACACAAAGTAAGTTACAGCAGTCAAGGATACTGAACTGTGCAGATTAGTACCCAGACTGTGATATCAAGAAAGGAAGGCAACTTTTGAATTATGCTTCAAAAATGCAAAAGATTCCCAGCAATGGCACCAATCTAAGGACTGAATAAAAGAGTTCAGGAGAACTTCCAAACTCTTCACCATACTGGACAAGGAGAACTTAACTGCCCAGAACAGGCAGGTTCAAGAACAAAGACCTTCCCAACTAGCATCAGCTCTGTCTTGCCTGGATTCATTTTATCCCCATATAGCAGAAGAGGGGCTGAAGCTAAGAGAGTTTGAACAGGCAAAAGGCAATGGGAAGTGAAATGATCAAGGGAAACAAAATAATGTGTGATGCAGATAAAGCAAATAGCAAGAATATTTTCTACCTTTCCCATAATACTGGACCTTGGGTTACCACCTGTTCACATGTTACAATGAATGCATGTCCATCCCATCTGTATGTGTGTACAGCTATTTGTTGAGAAAGAGTCAATTCAAATTCTTTTTATAAATGAAACTGGGTACTAGTACCTGAATAAATGTGGGGTTTGAATCCCACATTCAACTGTACATATGTTGACTGTAACATAAGAATTACTCAATGCACATATAAAGAAAAATCAAAGGTACTCTGCATTCACTGTAACTTGTGAACAGGACTCCTATGAAACTGGTTGGCAGTAAATTCAAGACAGACACAAGGAGCTACTACTTCACATAGTGTGAATAGTTGACTTGACAAACTCACTGTGGTTCAGCATATAAGTATCTAATCCCAATATAAAGACAAATGTGCATTTACATAAATTCAGGTTTAAAAATACATATTGTCTCCATATGCAAGAACCAATACCAAACACATTTTGGCACCTGGCATATGGAGATGATAAGTACCTTTTAACCTGTTTTAATGTAAATGGACATTTTCTTTGAGGTAGGTTAGGCTGAAAGTCTATGACTGGCACAAAATCACTCACTCAGCTTCTACAGCAAGAACCTGAATCTAGCAGACCCTGCTCTGAAGCACTGACTGCAACGCCTAGGGTAGCCAACCTCCAGGTGGAGCCTGAAGATCACCAGGTATCACAACTTAACTCCAGACAACAGATCTCCCCCCCCGAGAAAATAACTGCTTTGGAAGGTGGGCTTTATGGCATTCTGTTCAGCTGAGGCCTCTCCCCTCCCCAAACCCTGGCTTCCATAAACTCTGCCAGAAAATCTCCAGGAATCTCCCTACCTGGACCCAGCTGAGCTCTGAGAAGGAGCAAGGTGTTTTGAGCTGCCAGAGGGGTGAGTGGTATTTTTATTTATTTACTTTCAGCTGAGGTGCTTTAGCTGAGAAGGTACTGTGTGGGGGACTGTATTTGGGAGTGTGTGGGTGAGTTGTAACAGACTCTTGGCTGCTGGAGTTGGGGTGTGAAAGGTCATTGTTTGCCTGTAATTAAGTGCCTGGGTGAAACTGAATAGCAGACTCCTGGCTGCTGGAGTTGGGGTGTGAAAGGGTCATTGTTTGCCTGTCATTAAGTGCCTTGGGTGAATTTGAGTAGCCGCTGGCCACACCCTCTCCTGGGGGGCACTTCTATTTAAGGCAGGAAGCTTGCAAGAGGCATGAGCCTCTGGCACGAGCCGAAGGGTGAGAGCAAAAGGGTGAGGTTCTTTGCCTGTGGCTCTTAGCCTAGGGGCTCTGTAAGAAGCCCAGGAAGAGCCAGAAATCCAGGGACCTTGGATCCTTGGGTTCCCAGTAAGGTAAGTAGACTCCTACAACAGGAACCATATAAATACAAAGGGTTTTAAAAGGGGGGTTATAGAAAAGTATTTGTTTAAAAACAATTATGAAGCCAGAATGCCAGCAGGGGGTTGGGGGCTATCCAATGTTTTGCATGGAGTGTCACATGTATGACTATCTGCCCACTGGTCAGAAGTCTTGGGTGTGTGCTCGGTGCAAGGAGCTCCTGGTTCTCAGGGAGCGAGTTTGCTCCCTTGAGGCCAAGGTGGCTGACCTGGAGAAGCAGAGACAGTCAGTTAGGTGCACGGGGAAGACTCTCGGGGACTTGTTAGATATGTCCCACTCTGGATCTGGTAGCCCGGCTGCTGCCAGGGAGCATGAGGGTCAAGGGGAAACGGGGCACCATGCTGAGGATAAGGGGAATGTGCCCTCAGAAGGGACCTCTTCTTCAGCTGGTGAACGGGTATCCTTTCGTACCAAGGAACCGTCCCTGGGAAGGGTGGGAGGGGGGCTCTTGGTAGTTGGTGATTCGATCCTTAGGCAGGTAGACAGCTGGGTGGCGAACCCACGTACTGACTGTATGGTGACTTGCCTGCCTGGTGCGAAGGTAGCGGACATTAAGCGTGTTTTAGATAGGCTGGTAGATAGAGCTGGGGAGGAGCCAGTGGTCGTGGTGCATGTCGGCACCAACGATGTGGGGAAATGCAGTCGTGAGGTCCTGGAGGAGAAATTTAGGCTGCTGGGCAGGAAACTCAAGGCCAGGACCTCCAAGGTAGCCTTCTCGGAAGTGCTACCTGTTCCATGCGCAGGGCTGGAGAGACAGGCACAGATCAGGAGTCTCAATGCGTGGATGAGACGGTGGTGTAGGGGGGAAGGGTTCAAGTTTGTTAGGCACTGGGATGCTTTTTGGGACAAGAGGGATCTCTACAAAAGGGACGGTCTCCACTTGTCACAAGAAGGAACCAGACTGCTGGAGATCAAAATCAAAAAGGTGGCAGAGCAGTTTTTAAACTGAATAATGGGGGAAAGCCGACAGGAGATGAAAAGTCTCTGGTTCGGGATGGCTCATCTCAAAGAGATGAAGGGGTAGTTATTACTTTTGTACAAGGAAATGGATTACAATTGTCCACTGAGACTGTGGCTAATGATAGGAACTGTCTGGCAAGGTCTCGAGGCAGCAAGAGGAAGGCTGTGGGCTTAACAAACGTGGGAAACTATAAGTGTTTATACACAAATGCTAGAAGTCTCCGAGGTAAAATCAAGGAGTTGGAATGCTTGGTGTTGGGGGGGAAATAGACATTGTGGGATGAGGAAAATCAGTGGGATACGGTGATTCCTGGTTATAAATTATATCAGAAGGATAGGGGGGAGGGTTGGAGGTGGGGTGGCTCTGTATGTCAGAGAAGGTATACCGTCCAGTAAGACTGAGAGGGTAAGAGAACTGGATTCGCTTCTGGAAATGCTATGGGTTGAAATAGTGGGTCCAAAAGGAAGCTTAACAGTGGGAGTTTGTTATTGCCCACCAGATCAAAAGATAGAGGAGGATTATAAAATGATGAATGAATTAAAGATAGCGGCTAGACGAAATAACTGTGTCGTAGTAGGCGACTTTAACTACCCACACATTGATTAGGTCGATATGAGTTCTAGTCGGGAAAAAGAGATTGAGTTTTTAGACACTCTCAATGACTGTGCTATGGAACAGATGGTCACAGATCCTGGCCCCATGGGAGTGACATTAGCTACCTTCCAGTCCTCAGGAATGGAGGCAGATTTTAAAGAAAGATTACATATTTTTGTCAGGAGATCCACAAGTTCACATTTGAGTTCTTTCAGAACTCTCGGATGAATGCCATCCGGGCCTGGTGATTTATTAGTTTTTAAATTGTCCATCAGTCAGAGGACTTCCTCTCTTGTCACTGCAATCTGATTCAGGTTTTTCAAACCCCCTCCCGAAATCAGTGCTTCTGGAGTGGGCAAACACTTCTCCTCTTCCACAGTGAAGACAGAGGCAAAAAATGCATTCAGCTTCACAGCCATTTCCCTGTCATCCTTCACTACTCCTTTTACCCCTTGGTCATCCACTTGGAGCTGCGGTGGCTCAAGTGGTTAAGACGCTGAACTGCAGGCTGTGGAAGGTCAGTAGTTCAGCAGTTCGAGACCTGGGTGCCGCATGATGGGGTGAGCTCCTGTCTCTAGTTCCAGCTCCTGCCAACCTAGCAGTTCGAAAGCAAGAAATTGCAAGTAGATAAATAGGTACCACTTCGGTGGGAAGGTAACAGCGTTCTGTGCGCCTTGGTGTTTAGTCATGCCGGCCACATGACCACGGAAACGTCTTTGGACAGCGCTGGCTCTTCGGCTTTGAAACGGAGATGAGCACCGCAACCCTAGAGTCGGATTCGACTGGCTTTCGAGCAAGGGAACCTTTACCTTTACCTTTACATCCAAGGGTCCCACTGCCTCCCTGGCTGGCTTCCTACTTCTAATGTATTTGAAGAAAGTTTTATTGTTGGCCTTTATGTTTTTTGCGATATGCTCCTCATATTCCCTTTTTGCTTGCCTGATCACAGACTTGCATTTTATTTACCATAGTCTGTGTTCCCTTTTATCAAGCTCACTAAGACTAGCTTTCCACTGCTTAAAGGAATCCTTCTTACCTTTTACAGCTTCCATTACTTTATTTGTTAACAATGCAGGCTTTTTTCTATACCTATTTGTACCTTTCCTAACCTGCGGTATATATTTTTTCTGAGCTTCTAGGATTGTATTTTTAAATAGTCTCCAAGCTTCCCCAATGGTTTTGACCTTCTCCACTCTTCCTTTCAATTTCTTCCTCACATGTCCCCTCATACCAGAGAAGTTACCCCTTTTAAAGTTAAAAGTGGTTGTGTCAGTCTTTTTGGGCAACTCCCTATCTGGACAAATGTTAAATTCAATGACATTATGGTGCAATCACTTTTACATCTCTCACCAGGTCTTGGGTGTTACTTAGGACCAAATCCAGGATTGCCTCTCCCCTGGTAGGATCTGTGACCATCTGTTCCATAGCACATTCATTGAGAGTGTCTAAAAACTCAGTCTCTTTTCCCCGACTAGAACTCATATTGACCCAATCAATGTGTGGGTAGTTAAAGTCGCCTATTACGACACAGTTATTTTGTCTAGCCTCTATCTTTAATTCATTCATCATTTTATAATCCTCCTCTATCTTTTGATCTGGTGGGCGATAACAAACTCCCACTGTTAAGCCTCCTTTCGGACCCACTATTTCAACCCATAGCATTTCCAGAAGTGAATCCAATTTTCTTACCTTCTCAATCTTACTGGACAGTGTTTAGTATATAAATTACAAATCACATTCAGAAGACTAATTGGTCTGTAGTTCGATGGATCATCGGAGCTACCCTTCTTAAATAAAGGGCCAATTATAGCCAAGCCCCAGTCTTTAGGAATTTGAGTTGAGGTATCTATATAGGAGAAACAATTTGCTAAGACTGGGGACCACCAATCTATGTGCAATTTTAAAAGCTCAGCAACTATAAAGTCACCTCCTGGGGCTTTCCCAGATTTCAATTGTGATATTAACAGGGTAGTTTCAGATACAGAGACTGGAGGCCATTGTGTGGAGTGATCTAAAAGAATGTCAGGAGGAGCAAGATACCGCTGATCCCTAAATAAGCTGTTATAATGCTCTTCCCATGCTTCAGCAGAGATAGGATTGGGAGCATTAAAAGTCTTGATTAGTGAATTGGAGATGATTTTCCAGAAGCTGACATTGTCTTTTTCTCCAGTGGCCTTAATAAGGGATTGTCATAAGAAGGAATCAGCAGGTCTTTTTTTGGCTTTTAACAGCTCCTTATATTCCTTTTTTTTAAGTTGTAACTCTAGTTTAGCAGTTGGATTTGGATTTTGTCGAAAGGCCCTAAAGTACTCTCTGAGAGACAATTTAGCTTGGGTGCACTCATGAGCAAACCATTTTTTATTGTTGGACATCCTATCATGTTTAAGATTTCCACGTCTTGAGAATAGAGGCTGGAGATTGGAAATTAATAGGTGGTAATAATCAATTAGAGAGATCGCCCCATCATTATTAGCAGTTAAGACTTGCTGAAAGAGCTGGCCATTAGCTGATTGTGTCCAGAGAGAGAAATTTTCATTGATATGAAAGGACCATTTAAGTCTAATCCTCCCTGTCTGTCCTGAAAGCTTAGGCTCAGACACTTCAGGACAGTCCCAACCTGTCAGAGGTCCTAGTGGACCAAAACTTTTAAGGGCTAAGGGTAAAAGGTCACTTTCTGTTCTTACGTCAATCAGAAAATCGATATGGTCATTATAGAGATCTTGTGAGATAAGAATGTAATCAATGGTCAAGTGCTTTAAGCCTAACCAATAGGTAAATTGGCCAGGATATTCACCCAATAGTAAACCATTCAGAATGACAAAATTTAGCCTAAAAGCCAATTGAAAAAGGCATGTGCCAGCAAAATTGACAACCAGGTCTAAAGAGAGGTGCCTGAAGAGTGATCAGGATTCATCTTCAGAGATGGGGCCATCTGTACCACTCTTGTCAATCAGCTATTCATCAGTATGACCTAACCTTGCATAATTACGGGCATATCTCACTCCTTAAGTTCACTGCCACCACTCATGGAATCATCACTGCCTTTTTAGAGGGACAGTGAGACCCCTCTGGCCAAATCTCCCTATTTGGAGATGGAATCCCCAGTCTTTGGGGGATCCCTGGAAGGGCCTTTCCTTGCTGCCCTGGGCTACCCCCTCCCTTTTGTGTTGTGCAGAGCGGGGGAGACTATGTGGTTAGAGCACAACACAGATTAGTAGCCCAAAAAAAGAATTTACTTAACTATTTACACAGTTATGGAGTACACACACACTGTAGGAGTAAGCACACACTATGAACCAACAGGGCATAAATCAATAGGGGTTAAACGCAATCCTCTTTCCCTACACACAGTACTCTCTTTCTCTGGAGATTGTGAGCTCAGTATAGGATCTCTCCTTGTACTGGCCTCTGGCTGTACTTCAGCCTTTCTCTCTTGCCCAAGAGAGCAAGGAAACTTCCATTCATTCCCCAGTCCAGCCGACTGTGGAGTGGCTGAATTTCTGCTGCCTCCCAGGGATGAAGACTGCCTCCTCCCTGGGTGGGCTGCAGTCTATATTGATGCTGGCCCACCCGTTGGACAGTCCCTGTTTTCCCACACTTTTTGGCCTTGGGGCAGCTGGGAACTGTAGGCCAGTAGATGAGGAAGGCCCATTCAACCCAGTGAGTGATACCACTGCAGGCCCCTCTCTGGAACTACAGCTCAATTAAACCTTATGGGGGAACATTTTAAACAAAGAACCACAGCCATCTTACAAACACAGGTAACTGCCATTTCGTTACACCTACCAGCAGCCACTGAGGGAAAAGTTAGTCCCACACAGGAGGCAAGCAGGAAAAGTGTCTTTGTCAAGTGAGAAAGCTTTTTGCCAATAATTCTGACAGGGCACAATGGCTGAAGGGGGAGTGGGTGGGGAAGAGGAGCAGACCCAGCACCCAGCCAATTGCACTCAAGTACTCTTGAGTGGTGGCTGATGGGCCAATGGCTGATGGAGCACATGGGATGTTGCCACTGGAAAACAGAATTATATATAAGGAGAGATTAGGTACTTATATGCTGAACCACAGGACTGTTGTGTTAAAATGATATTTTAGCACTTCTGAATGTATTATAAAATTATATATGACATTTTGTACATTTTGCACAATGTTCATACTTTACTTCTTTTTCTTTTTGTTCCAATCTTTTTGGTTACCTTTCTCATGCAGGGTTATGTCCCTGCCTCCTTTTTGATTGTATTCATATTGAGGAACTCACTGCCATGAGGTGTGGTGATGGCAACTGGGCAGATTGTGTGTGTGTAAAGTGCCATCAAGTCGCAGCCAAGGCAAGAGATAAGCAGAGGAGGACTGCCTTTCCTTCCTCTGCATGGTAACTCTGATCTTCCTTGGTGGTTTCCCATCCAAGTACTTGGCAGGGCTGACCCTGCTTAGCTTCCAAGATCGGATGAGAGTGGGCTAGCCTGGGCCATCCAAGGCCCATTCTGCATCTAGCATTTGCTCTGCTGTCTTACCAAACCCATGTTGGAACAGAAATTCCCCTCTACATTGCATACCACTTTTGCTTTGATTGATTGTCAGATTTTATGGCAGTTTCCAGACTGCATGCCGCTTTCACTTCGTTTGATCTCTCAGTTTTATGGTACTGCCTGCATAGATTTATGGCCATTCAGGGGTGACTTTGCAGTCAGTACCGTGTTGGCCCGGGGTATATGAATGTGGTTTTGAGCCGCAACTTTTCTATTCCAGTGTGGGTTTGGTAAAACAATGGAATGAATGCTAGATGCAGAATGGACCCCAAGTTAGGGCCTGGACAACTTATATGGGCTTTAAAAGGATTAGACAGATGTGCAGGTCCATTGTTGCCTTTTAGCCATGATAGCTGAATGGGATCCCTAGATTCAGAGGCAGAATGACACATTTTAATATGTTGTTGTTTGCACATCCTGCTAGTGAGTCATTGGACATGCTGTTATAGTAAAGTTTGTAAATCATTTTCTGTAATCTATATGAAAAGGTGCTAGGAGAAATTTGTGCTTCTCTCTTACCTGATCCAGGTTAAAAAACAAAAAAACAAAGAGGACAACATAGCACTATTACTACATAGCACTATTACTACAATACAAGTGGCAAGTGTTTGTCTATGCTTTCTTGATTAGCATTTAAAAAGTTCTTGAAGTACTCCCCCTCCTCAAAAAAGGTAGGTCATTTGGGTTTCCCCAAAAGATAGGTCATTTTTTCCTTTTTTTGTATTTTTTATATGTGCATGTGTGCTTCTGTGTGTGAGAGAGAGTGTGTGCACTTGGAAATCATGGTGACTGACCCCTACTGGGGGCCTGGAGGATATTCAGAGAGGTATCTGAATAAAGCCTTCCCCCGCCTCCCACCTCTGGTATTTCATGGATGTTACCCATCCAAGTACTTGCCAGAGTTAACCCAGCTTAGCTTCCAAGATCTGACAAGATTTTATTTAGTCTTTTCAATGTAAATGACCACAATGGGACACCCAGTACCTTCCAACAATTAGCATTGTCAGGGGATTCAACTATTGCCTGGTTCTGGAGCAGAGCTATACAAATGCACTGCTGCACATGTATCCAAACATTATAAGGGGATGGGTAGAGAATCATGATGGCACAACGACAGCCATAGAGGTCTCAATAAACTTCAGTTCTTCTGAATGACTGTGGTTGAGAACTGATTGCCTCAGGAGTCTGACATAGTTTTAGAACTCCCCGTAGTTCCCGTACTCACACCCTACCATGGCTGGCGAAGAGAATGAGGACATCCCGGTCACTGCCATCAAAAACCACAGTTATTACAGTAATGGCTGGTGAACCAAGAGGCCTCGGGCAAGGCACGGACTCAAGGTCATATCTACTTTCCTGGATGGAGGAGAGTTGGGTGGTAATGCCTGACCCACATCCGGTCACCTATGGATGGCAGTACGAGAGTACCTATCATGAAGAGTTGAGCCAGCAAATGGTGCCGGAAGATGTGGAACTCAGAAGGGACTTCCAGGGGGAGACTGATGAGCTCTGACGTGAGATGCACGGGATGATGCTCGACCTATCCTGGATCACTGCTACTGCCCTGCAGCACGACCTCAGATGGAGGGGGGGGGCAGATTGCGGGCAGCAGTAGCCAGCGCTACCAGCACAGGGGCAGCCAGGCCAGGCTTCCCTCTGGGCAAGTGCCTCCAGGACAACCTCAGCCTGGGCAAGCACCCCTCGCTTCCAGGCAGGGCCGGCTCTAGGTCTTTTTGTATAATAGGTGAGGCTACCTTCTGGCACCCCGCCCCCCCCGCCCCCCACACCCACCAATTACAGGGGCACCTCAGTCTCCTTAGTCTTTCTCCGAGAGGTTTCCCTCCCTTCTCTCCCCACAACAGCAGCCCTGTAGGGTAGGGCTGGATGTATTATTTTGAACTTCAGGACTCTCCAGCACTGCCAACTCTGGGTTGGGAGATTCCAGGAGCTTGGGGGGGGGTGTGGAGCCTGATTTGGGGAGCAAGGTGCAAAAACGCCCCTGAGAGTCCCACCGAACGAGCAGCCCTTCTCTCCAGCTCACACGTTTTTTGTCTTAGTTCAGGAAGGGATGGCTCCAGAGCCAACTGATTTACACAGTGGCCAAATCACTCACTTGCAACTTGAATGGCAGGAGCTCACCAAGTAGAACTTTTGCTCACAAGACTCCACAGCTTAGAGGGAGCACTGCTGGCAACTGGCGACACTCTTTGCAGCGGTAGGTCTGAGGCCTCCCCTGCTCAGTGCTGCTGCTGATGCTGCTGGGCGCTCCCCGCCAGCCAGCCAGCCTCCCTGCCTGAGCCGCTGCCTCCTCCTCCCTCTCCTGTCCCCCTGCCAGCTGCAGCAGAGGTGCCCAGGGCTCGAAGCGGCTGCTGGGAAATGTAGTTCCTGCGAGCCCTCGCCGGGGAGGGTGGCGGTGCAGGCAGAACTGGGTGGCACGCGCAGGGGCATCGGTGGACTCAGCTAGAGCAGGCACCAGAGGAGGGGGGTGAGCGGGTGGCCAGGGCCATGGGAAGCAGGGAGAGGCGCTTTGCACATGGCGCGTGGCTTGCTCAGGCTTTCCTCTGCCGGGCTCCAAGCAGCAGGGGAGCCCCGCCGCCGGTGTTGCTGATGCCCAACAGCTGACACGCCTCTGGGCTGGGCTGAGAGGGGTGGCCCCAGCCAGGGCACACGGTGGAGGCAGCAGGGAGGGAGCCCTGGGAGGTGATGGGGTCCATTGGGCTCAGAGACGGGAGACCCGACCTCCAAAGGCTCGTTTGACCTTGGGCCACTGGCGCCCTCTTGCCCCGCCTGCCTACCGAGTGCTTGCCACAAGGAGGAGGAGAGAAGAGCAACGTGGGCCACGTCGCCTTCCTCCCCATCGGAGAGACAGTCAGGATGACAAGGGGGAGGGATCAATAAAATACGGGGGCTGAGTACCGGCTTGCCGGGTGCCCTGCATCTGTGGGGTGCCCCGGCAAGCCAGGGAAGGGGCGGGCTTTTGGAGGGGGCTTTTGGTTCGCCTAGTTCGCCTAGTGAGTGAGCCGGCCCTGCTTCCAGGACAGCAACCCCTGGTGGCTCTGGCAGGTGCTCCTGCTCCTGCTGCTCTGGCTCCAGTTCCTGAGCGACAGAGGGAATATTTGGACACTACTTTTGATGACAGCCCTGAGAAACTTGCTTTTTTCCTGCTACAAGTGCACAAGTTTCTGCATGATTGGGGCCCTGTGTTCAGCTCAGATGAATGGAGAGTGAATTATATTGGGTCATGCCTATGAGACCAGGCAGCTGACTGGTTCATGGGTCTTCATAATATCAGGGGCTCCGACCTCCGTGACGTGGCAGCATTCATGTTGGCCCTACACCAGCAATTTGAAGACCTGCTAGAGTTGGAGAAAGCGAGAACCCACCTACGAGCACTGAAGCAAGGGAACAGGTCAGTGTGTGAGTTCTCTGATGAGTTTAAGACGTACGCTGCAAGGGTGGCCAGAGGAGGCTCTGACTGAACTCTTCCAGTCCGGCCTGAATCACTATTCTGGAAAAGGTCCTCAGCCAGGGGAATCCACTCACCCTGGCCGGGCGGATTTGGGAAGCCAGCAATGTGGAGAATTGGCTAGCCATGATCAAGATGTACCAGCCCAAGTCGACCCTGCAGACCCCCAGCCAGGAATTGAAGGGCTAATGCTCCAAAGCCTGGGAGACCCTGCAGGATTGGAGAATGAAGTAGGGGGTCTGTCTATGCTGCTGAAAACCTGGCCACTATGCTGCCTTCTGCCCAGTTGACCTGACTCCCCATGGGGGGAAGACCCTGGAGTGACGGGCTTCCGAGGCACAGCTGAAACCCGGCAGGGTGCGCCCAAAGCAGTCGAGAGCCCTACAACTGAGCACAGCCCTGGACGGAGCTTCATCAAGTGGGGACAACACTGCCCAGCCGCAGGGAAAAGTCTGGGACCTGCTGTGAAGGGTGCAGCCCAGCAGGTCTGAAAGCAGATAGCACCATGATCAGTGAGCAATACCCCTTCCCTGTTTTTCATGACTGTGATGGTTATAAACCCTGAAATGGGCACCCAGGTAAGGGTGAGAGCTAGAGACTTAATAAGTCCGGATATTGTCACAGGTCTGGGAGTCTCAGTGCAAACCCTTCTGGAGCCCCTGATTTTTACTCAAATGGATGGATCCACTATGAAGAAAGTGTGTAAATATCAGACTGTGCCAGTGGTCATGGGGACGGGGCCCCACTGGGAGCAGAAGGCTTTCATGATTAACCCCATGGTTTGCTTTTCTATGGTGCTGGGGAACCCTTGGTTGTGGGACTATGACCCCTATATACAGTGGAGTGCCAGGATTTTGCACTTCTCGGACTCTAAATGTGATGAGCATGAGTGGACAGCTGAGTGGGGTGAAGCACCACCCACAGTGCCAGAGTGAGCGTGCCTAGCCAAAGAGGAGCTCAACTCAATCCTGATGGAATATAGAGACTTAGCCTGAGTGTTTGAGGAGGAAGAAGCTGATGAGCTCCCTCCACATCATAATGCAGACTGTGCTATAGAAATTCTGCCAGGGCACAACATGCCTAAAGGGAAGTTGTATGTCATGAGTCCTGCAGAGAAGGAAGAGTTGCAGAAGTTTATTGATAAAAATCTGGCCCAGGGATTCATTCGACCGGCTTCCTCACCCTTTGCTGCTCCTGTCCTCTTCCAGAAAAAGAAGAATGGGGGGTCAAGACTGTGCATGGATTACCAGGGTTTGAATGCAGTCTCTACAATCAATGCCTACCCCCTCCCGTTGATCAAAGACCTCTTGGCCAAGATTATGAGGGGCAAATTCTTTTCTAAATTGGATTTGAGAGCCACATATTTCTGAGTACACATATGGGAGGGTGATGAGCACTAGACAGCCTTTAACACACCCTTGGGACAGTTTGAATAGCTGGTCATGTTATTTGAATTTGCGGGAGCCCCCGGGGTCTTCATGAACTTAATAAATGAAGTGTTTTACAAGCACCTGTTCAAAGGGGTCCTGGTTTATCTTGATGATATCTTGATCTATTCACAAAATAAGGATTCACATGTGGCTTTAGTGAGGGAGGTTCTCGAGACTCTGTATGAGCACTGGCTTTTTCCTAAACTCTCCAAAGGCAAGTTCCATAAAGAGGAGATGGACTTCTTGGGCTGTCAGAACTCAAGAAAGTTGTTGGGGATGGATCCACACAAAGTGGCAGATGTATTGGGATGGGAAGCCCCGTGCACCCGGAGGCAGCTTCAGTCATTCTTGAACTTCTACCATCCTTTCATCCCCAACTTCACACAAGTGAGCTTGCCCCTCACAGACTTGTTAAAGACTAAAGGCAATAGGCAAGAATCCACTAAGTCAAGTGCCAAACTAGATTGGACCCCAGAGTGCCAACAGGCTTTTGACAAACTCAAAGAGCTGTTTACCTTTGTGCCCATTTTACACCACCCTGATGAAAATAAGCCTTTTGTGGTCCAAGTCGACACATCAGATGTGGCTATGGGGGGCTATCCTGCAAAAGGGGGAAGATGGGAAGCTCCACCCCTTGGCTTGTATGTCCAAAAAATTTAATTCCACAGAATGTAAGTGGGTGGTTTGGGATAAGGAGGCTGCAGCCATTAAGGTAGCCCTAACCACTTGGCAGCATTGGCTGGAGAGGGCCAGGGTGCTATTTGAGGTGTGGACAGACCATAAAAAATTAGAAGCATTATGCACCCCCTGAAACCTGAATGCTAAACAACTCCGATGGGTGGAGTTTTTCTTTATGTTTCGTTTACCCTCCAGCACCTCCCCAGGAAGTTGAATTTCCTAGCCAATGCATTGTCATGCCTCCCACAACATGCTAGCCAGAGGGAGGATATAGTGGACTCCATGTTCACTCCCTTCCAACTCAAGGGAGGGGTGATAACATGCAGCCGCACCAAGGCAGAGGCGAGGGGGGAGGATGAGTCACGGGTCACCAAGTTCAAAAATGCCCTCATGGATGCAGACAGAGAGGAAATCTCTAAAGACCCATCCCTCCAACCGAATCCTAATGGTTGTTAGTACCGGGGGGGGGACTTTTCATGCCACACACCCTACGGGGCGAGATGTTACACTTTGAGCATGAATCCAAACTGGCTGGCCATTAAGGATATTTAAAGACCCTGCACCTCCTACAATGGCAGTTTTGATGGCCACACATGCAAACTGATATCTCACAATATGTGGGCTCATGTCAGACTTGCTTAATGGGAAAACAGAGGACAGGTAAACCTCCAGGGACTTTGCGACCATTAGAGACTCCCAACCACCCTGGGCAGTTATTTCTATGGACTTTATTATCGACCTGCCTCTTAGTAAAGGAAAAATGGTGATTTGGGTGGTGCTCAGGGCCGGCCCCAGGTGTCTGGGCGCCCTAGGCAGGAGAGCCTGGGGCGCCCACCCCACCGGAGATGCCAACCTCCCGGTGGGGCCTGGAGAACCGGGGAAGGGGCGGCGCGGCTCTCCCGGGCCCCTCACAGCCGCGGGGCACCGGGGAGAGCCGGGAACGGGCGGGCGGCTCTCCCGGCCCCCTCGCAGCCGCGGGGTGCCGGGGTGAGCCGGGGAACGGGCGGGCGGCTCTCCCGGCCCCCTCGCAGCCGCGGGGCGCCGGGGAGAGCCGGGGAACGGGCGGGCGGCTCTCCCGGCCCCCTCGCAGCCGCGGGGCGCCGGGGAGAGCCGGGGAACGGGCGGGCGGCTCTCCCGGCCCCCTTGCAGCTGCGGGGCGCCGGGGAACGGGTGGCACGGTTCTCCCGGGCCCCTCGCAGCAGCGAGGGGCCGGGGAAGAGCCGGGGAAGGGGCGGCCTTGGAACGCCCGCCCCTTCCCTCCCAGCGGACGGGCGCTCAGACTGGCGGCGGCCAGCGAGCGGGGTCTGTCCCCGCTGGCCGGCCGCCGCCATGCCGCCCCACCTCTCCACCCCCCAAGGGCTTCTGAAGCGCCCCGGAAGGGCGCTCAGACTGGCGGGGCGGCGGCAGCGGGGAGAGTCCCCGCTGGCCAGCCGCCGCCATACCGCCCCACCTCTCCACCCCCCAAGGGCTTGGGGGGGAGCCGCGGGTGGAGCGCCGGCCGCCCCTTCCCTCCCAGTCCCAGCGCCGGCTGGAGACAGGGGTGGAGCGCCGGCTTCACCGGGGGTGGGGCCGGGGCGCTTTGGCGCCCCTGTGGGCCCCAGCGCCCTAGGCGAGCGCCTAGCTTGCCTAGTGGGCGAGCCGGCAGTGGTGGTGCTGTTCTCTAAACAGGCTCACTTATTCCATGCAAGCAATTCCCAACCATGAAAGCCCTAGCTAAGCTATTTATGTACCACATTGTGAGACTGCATTTTGTGCCCAATAAAATTATATCCATTTGAGGCGCCCAGTTCGTTGCCAAATTCAGAAAGGAACTTTTACAGGTTTTAGGGATTGAACAGGAGCTTAACAGCACCCACCACCCAGAAACTGATGGCCAGACTGAACGGATCAATCAAATAGTGGAACAATTCCTTCGGTGCTTCACCAACTATCAGCAAGACAATTGGGCTGAGCTACTATCCTATGCAATATACAGCTATAATAACTCTGTGCATAGCTCTACAGGTCTGTCCCCTTTCAAAGTGATGCATGGGTATGAGGGGGGCCCTCTGACTACTCTGAATACTCCAGAGTCAGTTCCTAGTGAACTCCAGGCTTGGCGGCAAGGTCTCAGGGACTAATGATCTATCATCCAAAAGACTCTGGATAAAACCAAAGAGGATTATAAAGCCAAGGCCAACAAAGGATGGACCCCTGAGTGAGACTTACAACCTGGGGACTCGGTGTATCTATCCACTAAGAACATAAAAAGGCTCCAGCCCAGAAGGAAACTGGGCTGGAAATACATTAGGCCATTCAAAGTGTTGCGTAAGATAAATGAGGTGACTGTTGAACTGGAATTGCAAAAAAACTCTTTAAAATATACATCCTGTGTTTCATTTCAGTCTTCTGAAAAGGGATCCGGGACCGAACAAGTGGAGACCTCGACCACCAGCCCTTCCACCTCTTATGGTGAACGGTGGACCACATCAAGAAGTGAAAGATATCTTGGACTCTAAGCTTAAGCATGGCCATCTTTACTATCTAATAAAGTGGAAAGACTTTGACCCTTCCCATAATGAATGGGTGTGGGAAGATCATGTTAGGGCCCCTAAACTTGTGCATGCATTTCATAGAATGTATCCTGCTAAACCGGGTGGGTGAGCTCTTTGGGGGCACAGAATGTCAGCCAGGCCTCTGTGCCACCTTGGCTGCCAGAAGAGAGTGTGTGTGTGGGGGGGGTAACTGTGGAAACTTTACTTTTTTTTCTGCTGAGTGTCTCTTGTTTTGGTTATCTCTCTCCCTGCAAGCCAAGCCATGTAACCTTGAGTGCCCAGTGTCCTCTTTCTCTTGGGAACGTGGGCCCGTTAGCTTGTCCTACCTGTCGTCTCATTGGCCTTGAGCCATTTTGGTCCCTGAATGCCATAAAGATCCCAATAAACTTCAATTCTTCTGAATGCCTCAAGAGTCTGACAGCATCTGCTATGAAAAGGAAACCATGGTTCACAAGGGTGAATAACTGGATTCACCTGTGCCATATGGAATCTTGGTTGCAAGTGGAAAGTCAGCAACAGTTGCCTTGGCATCAGGACCACCAACCCCTTGTGTGTAACCAGCCTTTGAATACTTGAACAGAAATGTTGCCAGGCTGTTAATGAGATCGTCAGCATGTCTGATGCAGCCTTGTCCTCCTCAGCTCCACCTCAGGCCAGTTCTCTGAACACAGCCGTTGATCCCGTCTCACGCAGAGCAAATGGCGCCTTGGACCAAACCATATCCCTCCTCCAATTGATTAATTAATTAATTAATTGAATGTGTGTTGAGAGAATTCCCCTCCTATGGTTCAGATGAAAAGAAACCATCAAATTCACCTCACAATCTAAATTTAGGATGGAGACAGAGAAAGGAGGGAGGGAGGGAGATGCTGATCTAAACTTCTGCTGCTCTCCTCATCGTTCTTTCCATGCTTTCTCCAGATCAGGAATTTGCCTCAAAATTCTGGCTTCATCAAAATTCAGTGGTAGCCCTATTCGTATAGTTTGCTTTAGTCAAATATGTATAATTCCTTCTCTCCTGATTTGCCCCTAGAAAAATTATCCCACCCCTCCAGCACATTGAGATGCAGACGGATCCAGCCACAATGGCACAAGTGCGCATGCCAGTTCTCCTTGGGCACCGGGTGCTGTTGCTGTTGTGGCTGTTTCCAAGCATGACACCTGTGGGAAATCCCTGAGCTGCCCACAGTATCTACATTTTATGAGAAAGGGAAAAGGAAATATGGGATTCGAGCAATTGCCTTGCTGTCCCTAACGAAACATTCCCAGCTGCCGTGGATGTGCTTTTGTAATGGGGGTGACAATTGTGGGAAAGGGCCATCAGCACAGAAGACGCTTTTGGGATTTTGCTGATCAGTTCTGCTTGTTGAGCACACTCCTGGGACAGGGGAAACTCCAAGACAGAGTGTGGAGAATTAATTTCTAACTTTTGATGAACTGACCTCCAAAAGCAGGATGTTTAGTGCATCAGCTTCAGAGAGATGGGAGATTAGGGGTTAACGCCTCACTGTAAAGTACATTTTGATTGACAGGCTGCTGTCTGCGTGCACACTCCCTTCTCTCTGATTGGTCAGCACCAGCTGAGGAGAGCTTTCAAAAGTCATGTCCGTTTTGTCAGAGAGTCAGTCATTGTTTGGACTTTGGCTTGGCAGTTGCTAGTCAGAAGGAGTGTGTGTGTGTGTGTGTGTGTGCTGGTCTGATGGAAACAGACAAATTCACTTGGGAAATGAAGGGACACACAACTCCTTGGAAAACTTCAGAAATTAGAACTTGAAGTGTCAGCCTTAGCTCCATTCCCTTTATTCATGGTCCCCAGAAGTGGGGTTTAGGTTTGACAGAAGAGACTGCGCAGTAGTTTTGAAACTGCCAGTCTAGCCAAACAGAAAAGGATTACTGATCCTAGAAAGAGGGGGATATTTTTTACCCAGTCATTCAGAGGGTTCAGCTCAGGAGGAACCCCTGGTTTGTGTGAAAAGGGAAACACTCTTGGACTCCTTGAGATTCCAAAAGGGGAAGTTGTAATCCCACAAGGGAAATATTTAAATACAGGAAGAAAGTACTAACTTCCAGGGAACTCAGACAGTTATAGTAAACTTTATTGAGATACATTGGTGCTGAAAGTAATCTCCACAGCAAACAAACCTCTCACAGGCTGCAGTCAGACATGCCTTTAAATTTGACTCAGCTGTGAATGCCTGATGGATCTAAACGGCAACTGCTGGGAAAGGTCCCACAGCCATCGGCACCCTGTACTGCCCCGCCATGGAAGCGGAGTTAAAAGACGGGGGGGAAGTCTGATCCTAATGCTTGCTGGTGGGCTGCGGACAGACTTTCCCCTGTCTGATCACTCAAGCATGCTCTCATGCCATCGGAATGGTCTGCTCATTCCATCCCAACTCGGTGCTGTTTTTCCCCTCACTTAGCAGTATGTGCGTAACTCCATACGCCATGGGGAACCCTCAGTGCAGAGATGCAATTCCTCATTTATGCACATGGGAAATAAAAGGCAAAAACCTCCACTCACCTGACTGTGCCGTCTGATTAAGCAATGACAGGCTGAGCTCGCAGCCACAAAGGATGTGTGATCACACAACACCATGTCAATTGGCTCACTTCCCCTCCACACCAAATGGCATGTCTGACCACGGCCACAGTTAAGAACTGAATCTCTAAGAATATAAGCTTTAACTATACTCTGTTGCCTGTTCAAAAGATCATTATAATTTGTATAAACAACAAAATTTACTTCAACTTCTCATCCCATGCCCTATTCCTAACCTAACTGTGCCTGTTCAGTAAAATCAATGTTTGAACTTCACTTCGTGCCAAGTGCCGTTTCCAAGGGGATTTATAAGAGGGCTCCTGTTTAGTTACAATAAAACTCTGGCCTGGGGAAAAGCCATATAACTTCTCTATCACAGGATGGGACATGCAGAAAGTTATAATTCTATTATTCAAATACACTGCTAAGAGGCTGCTCAGTCAGACTGGAGAACAGTGTTTTGGGAGGAAAATCTGCCTCACGGTGAAGAAGAAGCAGGGGTCTGTCACAGAAGCCATTCTCAGAGGGCAAAATGATCCCTTTCCATGGAGTGGTGAAGATCCATGAGGGCCTTTGAGGATGTTGACTGAGTGGCAAGTCCAGCCTTGCAACCCGAGATGCTCTCACACAGCCAGCTGCCACCTCTGCATGGGACAGGCAGGTCATTCTCTTGTGACTCTGCATTAAGATGGAGTCAAGAATGAGATTGCCCAGGACAAGTAAGACGAGAGCAGCAAATCATGCAGAGGTACAGCAGGCACCCTCCTCTGTGGATGAGTACTCTGGTCTTACAGAAGCCTTGACTCATTTAATGGATTGATTGTAGGAAGGTGTTAGTTCTCTTGTGGAAGCCTTCTGCGATCTGCCACATAGTGGTATGGATAGTTCCAAGAGATTTGTAGCAGAAAGCTCATTCAGAACTTTGGTACTCTCTGTCTTTACCCTTCTGTTGCCACATCAGCAGATGTGGGACATGTATGCCCTAAGGGAGCTCTCTGGCTACAGAAAGGACATTTTCCACTTTTCTGAGCTGTATTGGGGATTGCTTTCAAAATGCACCCACTAGCTGGTTTCCTTTGCTGGTTTCCAAAGACCTACAAGGGAAGGCAGGAGGAAGGGATCATGCCTATAATTCCCAAACAAAAGCCAGACAGGAACCCTAACCAACAAGTCCCTTTGCAGGGCTCTTTGCTAACAAGGCTGTGAACAGCTGTGCCCAGAACAGGACACTGTGCCATTTGGGGCCCCTGGCTGCCTGATCACCTTCAAGCCGGGTCACCAGCAAAGGCAAGGCAGAAGGACAGGGAGGGGGGGGCATTTTATTCTCCCAGCTCTGTCAGCAGCGGGAGACCAAACGGCACCTGCCACATTCCCTAAAGGTTGCCCAGAAAACCTAGGAAGCAGGTGTGAGGCTGGGAGCAGCAAGAGCGCATCATGCCAAGTCAGTGGAATGGAATATTCTCTTTGTGTCAAAGCGAGCTGAGTCAGAGAGCTGGGACTATGGTTTCAGATCTCGGCATGAGTGAGCACATCAGCAAGAGCCACACTGGCCTTTTCCTGATACAGAATGAGCAGCCCAGGGTGTGACCTGCTGAGCTGAATGGAACCCACGGAGGCTCACGGCTGCTTCCTGGGGCTGAAAAATGGGGGAGGGGCCGCAAGCACAGCTGCTGGGCTGTTTCCAGCCCCTCTCATGCAACAGACCAGACAGAGGTTCGAAAGAGAGAGAGAAAGAGAGAAAGAGAGAAAGAAAGAGAGAGAGAGAGAGAGAGAGAGAGAGAGAGAGAGAGAGAGAGAGAGAGAGAGAGAGAGAGAGAGAGAGAGAGAGAAAGAAAAGAAAAGAAAAGAAAAGAAAAGAAAAGAAAAGAAAAGAAAAGAAAAGAAAGAAAGAAAGAAAGAAAGAAAGAAAGAAAGAAAGAAAGAAAGAAAGAAAGAAAGAAAGAAAGAAAGAAAGAAAGAAAGAAAGAAAGAAAGAAAGAAAGAAAGAAAGAAAGAAAGAAAGAAAGAAAGAAAGAAAGAAAGAAAGAAAGAAATGTGATGTTGGTCCAAGTAAAGGAATGGAATGGTTACTTTCCTAAAAAAAATGCTCTGAGAAATTCAGCTTTCACCCACACATAGAGGATCCATCAAGGAGAAAGAAGATGCCCTAAGCAGAATCAACATCAATTAAAAAAAAAATGGAGGGGGGGGGGTTGCTTGGTTTTTCTGCATGTTATGTATTAGGGCTGGAACATTCCAGGACTGGGTACCAGAGACTGGCTGAGCTTGGAGCTGTAGAACAATAGCCCACCAGGACTCCAGAGGTGACCAATGAGAAACTAATGTTATGTAAATAGCCTATCATTGGGAATTGGATGTGTTTGGGTGTGGTTTTCACATGCTATTTAAACAGGGCTGTTGCCCTAAAAACAATAAGGTAGAGCTGTTCACTGCAATGCATCTTGAACCAATATTTAACACTGGTGACAAGGATGGAATCCTGTTGAGTGAGCTTAGAGCCCATCTGCACCGCACTATGCACCGAGCTCCAATGCCACAAGCATCACACCGCAACCGGGACCATGGCTGCTGCTCCAGGACACTTTGACGCATCCGATACCACTGCTGAGGACTGGGGCTCCTACATTTCTTGCTTCGAGTTCTTCCTGGAGTCCTTCAAGATCGCTGAGGGCAAGAAGAAGCACACCATCTTCTTCTGGGTCTGCGGCTGCTCAACATTCGAGATCGCCTGCATGCTGCCAGCTCCGGCGGAGCTACAAAACTCTCATTACCAAATGATTATAGACTGGCTGCAGGAGCACTTTGTGCCAATGCCCTCCATCATCGTGGCCTGCCACACATTCCACAGGCCATGGGTGACTCGATCATGGCCATGTTACGGCACTCCAGCGTGCCACCCAGCATTGCAACTTCCATGACCTCAAGGAAGCACTCCGCGACCGGCTGGTCTGCGAACTTCAGGACAAGTGGATCCAATGACGGCTCATAGCCAAGAGGGACCCCACGTTCAAGGGCACACTTGAAGAAGCCTTCGCTGCAGAAGCTGCTGACTAGTTCACTGCAGAGGACCACCAAGCACTGAGCCCACCATCTTCATGGAGACCCAACACTGCAGCCCACCATGTGGACACCTCCAATGGGAATGAGGAGGTCCTGCAAATACATCACCCAGCCTGCCACGGCACTGGCACACCCACCACAGTTTGCGCCAGCAAACGTGCCATCTCAACACCCTGTGCCAGCTTTGGGGAGCCCCATGAGCAGAGATCCTGCCGTTTCCAAGATGCCACGTGTCGAAGCTGCAGAAAGGTTGGCCATATCACCCACGCCTGCCATTCCAAGGGGATCCAGAGGTGACAGTCCGCCCATCTGGAATCTGCACATGCCACAGAACTGCATACCACTTTTGTCCAGCTGCACCAGGTACTTCACTTGCCCCAGGACACCCCCGATAAAATTAAAGTGACTGTTTTAATCGAGGGAGCCCCTTGCACGATGGAGCTAGACACAGGGTCCTCTATTTCCATAATCTCGGAGGACACCCTCTGTAGGCTCAGTGTCATGAGCCAGTCTGCTTTAATTGAAGAGCACTCAGTTGATGCTGATAACAGCCACATCAGCACCTCTGAGATTCAGCCGGCTGATGCTCCTAATGACCCTGAGACAGCAGAGGCAGGTCCTAGTGCCCCAGTTGATGAGGACAGCAGCTGTGAGTTGCTGATAAAGGACGGGATTTCAGAGGGGGAAGGCGTGGGAGCAACTTGTCACCTTCCTGGAGATGCGCAACCACACCACCCAGACCTATTTCTGGCTGCTCTTCCTGAACGTTTGGCTTTGACCTCAGACCTGCTTGAACTCTGTTTCTTGGAACCTCGGCTGGGTTCCCTTGTGTTTGACTCTTGGACTGAACTCTTGACTTACGCTTCTGGTTAGTGCTTCTGTCTTGTCCCCTTGGTCGTGGCTGAGTCTGCTCTGACCCAGGACACTCTGCCCAAAGGGGGCCCTCGCCTTGGTCCAGCCGGTTTCACCCTATGGGACTTCCAACAAAATGAAGTGGCCATGAAAGGTGTGGGGAAGTTTTGGGTGGAGTACCAGAATTTTGAAGGGCTCTTGGACTTGCTGGTAGTGGGAGGCAGTCACACAAGTTTACTGGGACTAGCATGGTTCATGCCCCTGGGGTTCCAAGTCACAAGGGTGCACCAAATTGCCCAAAAAGACTTTCAGTGGGTATGTGATGACTTCCTGACCATCTTCAATGGGATGCTTGGTTGCTACACTGGACCCCCCCATCTCATTCCAGCTCAACCCAGAGGTGTGGCCCATACGGCTGAAGGCCCAGCGCATCCCATTCGCCCTGAAGCCTAAAATTAATGAGGAGCTGGATTGTTTGGTGGACTAAGGGATTTTGGAACCAGTCTCGCATGCCCTTTGGGAAACCCCGATTGTCACGCCCATTAAGCCCAACAGGGATGTCCGCATTGATGCACAAGCCATGCCTGTGTGACCCTTTAGCCGAATTGGAATCACACAGTTGGAGTCCAACAAGTTAGATGAATATCTGTTTAATGCATTGAAACAGGGAATACAGAGCAGAGTGCCTTAGCACTTAGCAATTCCAAAACTGTATTCTCCCATAATCAGGAAGGGCAGAAGGTCCCAAATGACATCACATATAGTTTATACATTAAAGAATCTCTAACTAACTGGTACCAAGCAGTTAACATCATACAAGCATCATTTGACTCAGTGCATCTCTCAGTGTTGTCAGTAGTTACACTTGTTTATATGGTCTTTAGAACACTGGGAACCTTAAAGAACACTTGGTTCCTTGTCTGACCTCCTAGCTAGCTGATAAAAAATATGAATCACAGTAAACTTGGCGCTTGGCGGCCTTGCATTTCAAAATAACATTCCATTCTTATTGCATCCTAATTCTATCCCCAGAGGCCTCTAATAATGCCTTTTCTTAATATATATATAGTTTTATATACAAAAGGTGCAGTTATAAAATATATTCTACTATCAGCTTCTCTAATCAGAAGATTCTAGGTTACATACCAAGATCTGGATCTATTATAATTAAACTTTTGAAGGCACAGTGACAGCTGTCAATCTATAAATATGTCAGAGGAAATGTCAACACCCACATTCAGAAATCACATCCATTTTCCCCTTGTCCTGCAGCATCTGCGCAGACTATAAATGTACTATTAATAAGGTGCCACAGGAGGACCACGAATACCCAGTTCCAGTAGTCAGCCGCGTCTTGGCCTCCCTGGTGGGTGCCAAGGTTTTCAGGAAGTTAGACTTGGCCCAGGCCTACCAGCAGCTCCCAGCAGATGATGATGATGCGACTGCTGAGGTCCAGCCCACCCTCACTCACAGGGGTGCATTCAAGGTGTGATGGTGACAGCTTGGTTTCAGCGTGGCCCCGGGAATTTCCCAAAATCTCATGGACTCTCTTCTTAAAGGAATCCCCGGGGTCCAGCCTTTCTTTGGTGACATTCTAATTGCTGCCCCCACGGAGGGGGAATTCATCAGACAGTTGTGCACCATCCTGCAGCGGTTACAGTTGGCCAGCCTAAAGGTGAAGTGGGAGCATAGAAAAAGGCACCCCAAGCCCTGCCATTTTGAGTTGGTTTTGCTTGCTGGACCTTCTCCTGCCACAATCACAGGATTTGGTTTCCATTCCTGAACCTTCTTCTGCTACCGGCATGAAACAACAAGATCCCTGCTTCAGGGGACAGACTCCAACTGGAGGCAGATTTGGCTGCCCGGACCTTCCAGGCATAACAAGGGTGGGGTTGGGGTGTGATACTTAAAAAAACAATTGTGTTACTTCCAGATCTCAGTTTCTGGAATGGCATGCTCTGAGTCACCCCAAAGTTTCTGGACCCTCATTACCATTTGGGATTGGGATTTCAGGCCATTTTTAAGCCCCTTCCCCCCCCCGCCCCAGCAGCAAGAGCAGGGAGTGTGGGAGGCAGAGAGAGAGGAAGCTGGCTTTGCCAGATAGCTGATAGTTGGCATTTCCCCGTTCTTTAAATTAAAGGTACTAGAGCTGATGGTTGGTGGACAGAGGCCAGGCTTATGGATCAGGGGAAATAGTGGGGTGATTATTTCCTGTGGGTACACCTGGACTCTCTACAGCCCTAAGGCTACAATGGCTCCATTAATTCCAGTTAACCATAGACCTGGCTTCTGTCTGCTGATAATCAACAGTTGGTCAAGGCTTCTATTCCCTTTAAAATTCAAAGGAGCAACAGCTGATAGTTGAGGGAAGAGGCAGGCATAGGACAATGGTGGGTGGTTGATGGGCTCCAGCACTTCTGGCAGGCTTAGTTGAACAGCCCAACCATGCAGGAGTTCAGGAGACCACCCACCAGCCCTGCTGTCCAACCACCATTTCCTGATGCTGATTTCCTGATTCTCCCAGCTCCCCTCATTTCCTGATTCTCCCAGCTATCATCTGTTAGCTGACTAACCACCGATAGCTGGGTGGACAGAGGCAGGTCTGTCTGCCTTTTAAAATAATAGGGCCATTCTTTCCTATAGGCTGTAGAGAGACCAGGTCCATCCATGGGGAATAATGGTCCCATTATTTCCTGTGGGCAGACATAGCCTCTGTGCTAATCCAGTACATTTTTGGCCCAGTTTCCATCTCCATCTTTGACCAAAATGGATTTCTCAACTGCCAGCTCTATGAAGTTTGCCATCAGAGATTGCTACTTTTCCTGAGACTGCAATAATGTGGCACCAGGTTACTATTGTGCGTTCCAAGAGGAACACCTAACTACAAATAGCAGTAAACACTAGGAACATAAGAGAGAACATAAGAACATAAGAGAAGCCCAAAACTCTGTGTCACATAGTGGCCAAAAATACCAGGTGCCATCAGGAGGTCCAGCAGTGGGGCCAGGACAATAGAAGCCCTCCCACTGTTGCCCTCCCCCCAAGCACCAAGAATACAGACCATTACTTGCCCCAGACTGAGAGTTCATATCTATACTTTGTGGCTAATAGCCACTGATGGACTTCTGCTCCGTATGCTTACCTAATTCCCTCTTGAAGCTGTCTATGCTTGTAGCCACCACCACCTCCTGTGGCAGTGAGTTCCATGTGTTAATCACTTTTTGGGTGAAGAAGTACTTCCTTTTATCCGTTCTAATCCGACTGCTCAGCAATTTCATGGAGTGCCCACAAGGAGTTCTTGTCTTGTGAGAAAGGGAGAAAAGTACTTCTTTCTCAACCTGCTCTATCCCATCCATAATCTTAAAAACCTTGATCATGTCACCCCTCAGCCGTCGTTTCTCCAAGCTAAAGAGCCCCAAGCGTTTTAACCTTTCTTCATAGGGAAAGTGTTCCAGCCCTTTGATCATTCTAGTTGCCCTTTTCTGCACTTTTTCCAATGCACCTCTTGAGAGAAAACGTTAGTTTGGAAGGGGGCCGCTTGTCTAAAGCTTGTCTCAATGTTTTCTTTTTACAACAGCAGACCCCTCCCACCAGGTGACCTCAACTGAGTTGGGCCCTATATGAGATCACGGGCTGAGGAGAAGCATGGATTGACGGAGTACTGAGCTGGATTCAAGTCCAGTAGTGACAAGATTTCCAGGGTATAAGTTTTCGAGAGTCAAAGCTCCTTCATAAGATTTTTGGTCTTGTTTTGTGGGACTGTTCCAATGGCTTTTGGAGAACCCAAGCTGAAGGAGCCCGGTAGTGGATATGTTGGTTGGGATATTAACCTCGCCAGCTGAATTAAGGGAGGCATCTTCTGTGAAGCCACGAGAAGGCCGTTGGTTCCTACAGACCAGACTGCCTTTCTTCCCAAGGGGGACCCAAAGTGGCTTACATCATTCTTGTCTCCTCAGTTTTAACACTCCCACCACCCCGTGAAGTAGGCCAGGCTGGGAAGGAGTGCTGGGCTTCCGTGGCAGAGTTGGGATTTGAACCTGGGTTTCCCGGACCCTAGTCCAGCTTCCATCGCAAATAGTGTGGGGGAGGGGTCTGGAGAGACGCTGGGCCAGGGTATTCCTTGTCTCTTTCATTTTTGGCCCTGGAACTCCCACCATCATCCTGAAGGTGGTGGCCAATTTTGAGATTCCTAGTTTTATTTTCTGATAAGCTGTGCCTGCCACAAATGGACAGACAAATGGACATCCAGATCTTTTTTTATTAGTATAGATGTGTGGTGAGAACCAGAAAAGTTTTTTGTTTTGTTCTGATATTTCGTTAGGGTCATGGGGGGGGGGCGCCCAGGTGGAATCTTTGTCCAGAGGCCCCTGGTGGCTCTTGGCAGCCCTGCACAGCTCCAGTCTCCGTCTTCCAAACTATTCCAGTCCCCCCTCTCCCCCCCCCATTTCAGAGGCAGCCTGCTGTACTGGGTGCTCATGACAGCATGGGCTGAATGTACAAAACATTTAGGAGAGTCTACTCTGAAAGACCATAACATTCATTCTCATGCATGAAATGAAAGCAAATCAAAATTGAGGCCTCCAGAGGAGGTGAAAATTTGGCTCACCAGCCAAAAATCCCTTATGTCACTTTATGAAGCATAAGACACTGCTTGCCAGGTTGTGTCTGTTGGGCTCGATGCATGACATTTTAACAGTGGGCCAGATGTGGAGAGAGGAGAAACAAATCTAGCCATTATCTCCTGGCAGTAGGTGCAGGGAGACGGCTGGGGAGCTGGTGCCTTCATGGTATTTCAGCTGGGTGCCTGGGCATTTATAATAAAGCGTGAGAAGAAAGAGGCCATTCTTCTAAGTATTATGGGATGCACTCCCACTCATTACCTTCAGTTTAGATTTGAAGCAGTATTCAGCATCATATCCAGTTTATACAAAACATCACTCTTTTTGGCCGCAGAGCCCAAAGGGCCGTCACATAAGCGGAGCAGGAGGAAGGCGTTTGCATGTGCCTCTTCGTGTGGGAAGGGAGCCGAAGTGTCATCCCAGGAGCACTTTCCTGGGAGTAAGCCCCACAGAACAGGCCTACCTGGGGAGGATTCTGAATAGAGCTGCTTCAAAGGGCTCTCAAAGGCTCCTCCCTGCCCCCGGCTGGCTTCCCAGCATGCACATCTGGCCGATGTTTGGACCAGCCCCATATGCCCTGACCTGAGGGCCCCGGCTGGCCCAATCTTGTCAAATCTCAGAACCTAAGCCGGGTCATCCCTGGTTAGTATTTGGATGGGAAGCCTCCAAGGAATTCCAGGGCTGCTACACTGAGGCAGGCAATGGTTCTTCTCTTCCCTTGCAAACCCCACAAAGAGTTGCCATCAGTCGGCTGTGAGTTGACAGCTCTCGCCACCAGCACTGAGGCAGCTCTTTGGAACTACTCCTTCATTTCGGAGCATTCCTTACCCTGCATCGTGGGTAAATAAGGGAAAATAAAAGGCACTACAGAGTGATTGAACTCATATAGTAATCTCCAGTTCATGGGTGGAGTTCCTGCCCAAACTGTTACAGTCATGATTCAGTCAGAAGTTAAAAGACCCCTTCCCTTGTCATGTGCCAAATAGGTCCTGCTTGTTTTGCTAGAGGGGGGGATCGGTTCATGACTTCCTTCCATGCCTCTCAGGTTATGTTAGAATCAAAGAATCATAGAATCATAGAGTTGGAAGCTACCTCCAGAGTTATCTAGTCCAACCCCCTGCACAAGGCAGGAAATTCACAAATACCTCCCCCTCCACACCCATAGTGACCGCTGTTCCACTGTGTTAAAAGTAAATTCATTCTATGCTGTAGCAACTTTAGTTTCATTTTTATTTCATCTGTTTCTGTATTGTTTTTCATTTTGTCTTCTTCCAATTTAATCCGTTTACTTAATTGTTCATATTTCTTCTTTCTCTGTTTGTTTTTCCAGGCTTCCTGGTTAATAAACCACTCTCTTATAAAGGCTTTAAATGTATCCCATACTGTTCCAATTGGCATGTCTGGTTGCATACTCCTTTTAAAAAAGTCTGCAATCTCCTCTTTGTTTTTTTTTTTACAAAATCTTGATCTCTTAGTAGCCCAGTGTTCAGCCTCCATCTGCTTTTCTTTGCAACTTCTTTAAATGCTATTATTAAAGGGCTGTGACCTGCGAATGTTTTTGGTAAGATTTCAGTCTCTATTCATTCATTTAACATTCTTGTTGTTAGCCACACCATGTCAATCCTTGACCATGAGTTATGTCTTATCAAATAATATGTGTAATCTTTCTTTTTTAGGTTTCTTGTTCTCCAGGCATCAATCAGATTATATTCTTCCGCTATTTGTAGGAATGTTTTGGGGAGAGTTGTTCCTAATTTTTTAGCTTTCCTCTGATTTTTCCTATACATCTCTGGTTCAAATATTGCATTATGATCGCCTATAATGCATATGTTTTCGAATTCTTTTAGCATTAATATTTTCTGCAGTTCCTTAAAAAAGCTCTCATTGTTTTGATTCGGTGCGTATATATTCACACTCAATGCTCCTTTTCCATTTCCTGTTATTACAATTGTGACAATCCTTCCATCTTCTGAAGCATAAAACAGATTGGGCTGCAAAAAATGTTTTGCAAAAAAAAATGACACCTCTTTTCTTCTTTACATCTGCCACTATAAAAGCATTCCGTAGTTTTTTAGATAGTAAATATTTGGTATCATTTTTCCTTATATGTGTCTCTTGGAGGCAAACTACATCTGCTTGTAATTGCGATATTTGATGATATATTCTTCTCTTTTGCAGGCTATTAAGCCTGGTTTGCATTTATAGATAGAATTTTAAATTGTTTTGTCCAAGTCATGCTTATTTTTATTATCTTTTGCCCTACTTCTATATTGGAATCTGGTTAACATTTTAAATGGGATCACCCCAGGTCTTCTCCTTTCCCTTTTTGCAGCTGCCTTTTTATTTTTATCTACTTCTTGTCCTATATATCTTTCCTCTGCTTCAGCCTCATCTTCTCTCTCTCCTTCTTCTTCCCTTTGCCATCCTAGATCTTCTTCAGTTTTCTATTTTAAATACTGAATCTATCCTCTGTCTTTTGCTGTTATAACTAAATAGCACCCCTGTATATGATGCCATTATTTTTCAGATTAGTCAAGATTTGATAACTTTGCCTTTTTCCCCTTACTCTCCAAGGTATTTCTTTCAGAAATCTAATCTCTGCTCCTTGAATTGTAACTTTTTTTTTCATTTGTAGTTCTGAGAACTTTGTCTTTCATTTCTTTTTAATAAAACTTTATGTGAACTTCTCTTGGCACCTTGTGTCTTTTCGCGTATGATGAATTTTGTCTATAAATTGCCTCAATTTCTGCCGAAATTTCTTCTTTGGGTCCTATTTTTAATTGATCTGCTAGGTTCTGTGTTACTTCTTCTTTCAAATCTTTTTCTATATTTTCTGGTATATTTTGGCATCTTAATATCAATGCTGCTTTATTCATTTCTAGATTAATCAATGTCTCTTCTATTTGATTGTTTTTTTTCTTTGGCTCTTGTATTTCATAATCTAGATCTTGTACCTTTTCCTTTATTTTATCATTATTAGTTGTAATTTTTAATATTTGTTGTCTATTTTCTGTTATTTGCTTTTTGATTTCCTCCATTTCTACCTTAATCTGCTCTATTATTTCAGCCATTTTGGATTGGATGGGTTCTATTTCTTTCTTGATAAGTGTTGGTAAGATGTTTTCTACTGTCAATTTTACTGTTTGAGCTACACTCTCCTCGATCATTGTTTTTAGGTCTTTCATAGTCATCTGCGAGATAATCATTGTATTTGTTTTTAGCTGGCTAGGACCTCCTACTTGCCCTGGTGAGGTTAGGGTTGTTTTTCTATTACCACTAGAACCAGTAGCCATGAATTATATTTCCTTCTATTTCTATGTTGTTTTTACTAATTTACTATAATCACAATACTTTCTTGTATTTTTGTTTTCCCCTATTTGGCGTTAAACCTTAAGTCATTCCATTATGGCTAGTCTAGTTTTGTTATTATGGCTAGTAGTTTTGTTATTTTTAATATCTCAATCTTATCTAATTAGGTCTCCCAATTATAATTTTAGGTAGTTCTCCACTTCTTTCTTAAGTTAATTTGACCAATGCGTCACTACTCCTCCACTTATCCATTTCCTCTGTCCTCTGTCTTCTCCCTTTCTGGCTTCCCAGCATGGTGTGTCACTGCACTCTGCACTCCATGCTCCACTCACATGCTTGTCTATGTCTCCACATCACCATGACTCCTTCTGCCCATCTCCTCCACTTGTCCAACTTCTCCATTGTCATCCTTTCCCTCTATCACCTTGTCACCCCACTACCACATCACCACATCACCACGCCACCATGTATCCTAAGTTCCTTTCACTTCATCATCAAAATGGAGACCACATGGCATTTAAAGAGATATGCAGTTAGAAAAGAAACAAAAAAGAGAGATCTTTTTTCAGCTTAAAGTACCTGCAATTACTCTGCCCCCCCAATCCCTTCGGTCCTATGCTCTTTCTTCCCAGTTATTTTCTGTTTTCTTCTCTGTAGCCACTTTTGGGAAAGTTCCGCCTCCCTCCTTAGTGTTTGGGGCATTCTCTATTCCCAGCACGAACCCTATGTCTACTACTACCCACTCCCAAGAGACCCACTATGGTGAGTTTGTAGTGGATTTAATTTTACTTAGCTTTTGTTAAAGTTCCTTTAAGTTGAGTAGTTATCTTCAGACTCTGTCAGTTCTACTGGACCCCTCTTGTGCTCAGCATGTCTGCGTCATGTCAGAGCCCCTGAAAACTTTCTGCATCTGGACATGCCAACCTAAAGCCAGGAGGTCGCCACCCCATGGCTTAAGTGGAAAAAGTCCCTTGCCAAGTCTCTCTGTACGGGAGAGTACCTTGAGGTGATAGAAATAGCCTTTAGAAAGTTTAAGGAGTAGCTTGTGTGAGGAGCAAGTTCATCACACACCCACTATTGCTGAGTCTGGAACCGGAACCATCGATATATTTGATTATTTTACTCCACTAAGTGTTATGAGCTGCCTTGGGCAGCTTCTGATTCAAGTGGTGATCCAGACAAAATAAATAAATTAGATTATAGTCTTCAAGGCTATGATCAGAAATGAAGAAAAGGGGGTCCTTTAAGATGGCTGACTGAACCCAGAAGTCTACATTTGGGGAGGAATTTACAGGTGTGACAGTAGGAAGAGCAGTTTTATTTAGATGCCCCATATCCAACAACAATGGAGGAGCTGCGGTGGCTCAAGTGGTTAAGACGCTGAACTGCAGGCTGTGGAAGGTCAGTAGTTCAGCAGTTCAAGACCCGGGTGCCGCAAGACGGAGTGAGCTCCCGTCTCTAGTTCCGGCTCCTGCCAACCTACCAGTTCAAAAGCAAGAAATTGCAAGTAGATAAATAGGTACCACTTTGGTGGGAAGGTTCCGTGCGCCTTGGTGTTTAATCATGCCAGCCACATGACCACGGAAATGTCTCCGGACAGCGCTGGCTCTTCGGCTTTGAAACGGAGATGAGCACCGCAACCCTAGAGTCGGATTCGACTGGCTTTCGAGCAAGGGAACCTTTACCTTTACCTATCCAACAACAAAAACAAGAAAACACTAATGTCTGGTCTCATTTGCCATGGAGTTCTTAATTTTCTTTGGTTCTGTATGCCTATTGTCCTGTCTCATTCTGGTTGGGAGGGGGGAGTCTGTGAGTGTGTGGGTGTGGGGACTGCTTTGCTAAGAGTCACACTAGCTTGTAATTGCATTAAGCAAGGCCTCCCTTCTCTGGGAAGAATGTGTGCTTGATGCTGGACACCGGACACTGCTAGATACTAAGCTTGTAGGTGCTGGAGAGGGCTTATGGTGCACAGTAGATGTTAGGTGGGCTGGATATATTGATGTGATTGGACTGGTCACAAAGGGGGGCCTGCTTGAACTATGTATAATACCAGAAATGGTGCCAAGGGGGTCAGTTCTGACTTGTATCATCTTAGCTTGAAACATCTTTATCTCTCAATAAACAAATCACTGCCAAGAGAGTATTGTTGGGAGCAAGTTTGTTCAAGAGTCTGACATAGTGTCAGAACTCCATTCTCCTCATCCCACTGCACTGCAACAGTGATGAGTGAAGGAAGCGAGGAAAAGGAGACTACATCCTCTCCAAAATCACTGGACTCAAAAGGCACTCCTGACAAACATGTAGAAGGGCTGAAGCTGAAAGATGAAAAAAGGACAAAACGCAGCCCCCCCAGGTTTGGGCTGGACTGATGGGATGCCCCAGACTGGGCTACTATATCCAGGGGAACCATGAGTGTCTGGTGATGGTGATCAAAGGGGGACCACCATCAGGCCTCCAGGATCTTCCACAATGACCCCAAACGTTTGCTGGTGGCAAGAGCAGAAGTGGAGGGCCCCCTCCTGGAGGAGATGGAGATTGAGGAGGTTCAGCAGGAGCTGCAGGCAGAGATCACAGAACTGAGCCGGGACACCCAAGAAGCCCTGGGGGGCTTGGTGGATGGCATCCGGGAGGTGCTCCAGCAGGACCTTCAAGGCTTGGGGCTACAAGTGGTGGGAGGAGGTGCAGAGGGGGCCCCCCTCCAGGAGGTGAAGTCCCTCCAGAACCACCACCAGCATGCCCCAGCCCTGTAGCCCCTCGAAATGCACTTGAAGCCACATTTCATGGGACCCCAGGGAAGCTGGCATTCTTTGTGCTCCAGGTTGAGAAGTTCCTGAGAGAGTGAAGCCAAACACTTGCCTTGGATGAACACCGGGTGGATTACCTGGTGTCAAGACTAAAAGACTGGGCAGCTGACTGTTTCATGGGACTGTACAGTGTGGGAGGCCCAGAACTCAGAGATGTGGATGTTTTCATGCGGGATCTCCAGAGACAATATAAGGGCCCACCGGAGCTGGAACAGGCCAGGACCTGCCTCCAGGAGCTGAAGCAAGGCAGCTGATCCACCCGGGAGTTCTCGGATGAATTCAAGATGTATGCGGCCAAGTTGCAGGAGTGGCCAGAGGAGGTGCTCATCCAGTTCTACAGAGTGGGCCTGAACCGTTCCATCTTGGACAAAGCTCTGGCCCAAGACAGCCCTCTAACCCTGAATGCCTGGATCCAGGTGGCCTGTGAGGCAGAGAACCATTGCAACCTGTTGAAGATGTACCACCTGAAACTGGCAGCCAAGGGGCTGGGAAGTGAGGTGAAGGCACAATGAGGTTGGCCCCAGGAATTCGAGAGTGACTGAGAGCAAAGAATGTGGCAAGGTCTGTGCCTGAAGTGTGGGGCCCCTGGACATTTTGCCACTAACTGCCCACAGGAGAGGAGCCCCAGTGCAGCCAAGAAAGAAGAATGCAAGGGACCACAGAAGAAGATCAAGCCACTCGTGAGTCATCCCAAGCCACCCAATGCCCTCCAGTTGGGAAGGAGAGAGGAGTTGGAGAGCATCTTGTCCAATGAGGAGGAGCTTTAACAGCCGGCGGGAAAAGGCCGGGACCAGCTGTGAAGAGTGCTAAACAGCAGACCTGAAACTCTCCTGTTCCCAAAGTGGTGAGATCCTCCCGCCCCATTTTACATGATTGTGACTGTAGTCAACCCCTCCCTTCATACTCACATTCAAGTGCAGGCTCTCATTGACTCAGGGTGTACCCAAGACTTAAGTAGCCCAACCCTGATGCTGGGCTTAGGGCCAAGCTACAAGAGCTGGATGAATCCATAGTTTTATGAAAGGGGAACCATGTGTGCATCATACCGCTCACCTACCGCAGGAGTGTGCTCTCATTGGGAGTTAAGATCATTCATTGTGAACTCCTTGGCAAAGTTCCCAATGGTATTGGGGAGCCCCTGGCTCAGGGCACATGGCCCCTTCATCCACTGGAGTGTAGGGACCCTGCAGTCCCTGGACCCCATCTGCAAAGAGCATAGATGGACCCTGGAGTGGGGGGCAGCCACAGCCAGTGCCAGAGTGAGTGTGCCTGGCCAAGGAGGGGCTGAATCAGATGGTGGACAAACTACCCCCTCACCAGAACACTGTGCTATTGAAATCTTGCCTGGCCATAAAATGCCCAAGGGAAAACTGTATTCCATGAATCCTGCCGAGAAAGAGGGACTGTGGAAGTTTATTGATAAAAATTTGGCTCAGGGGTTCATTCAGCTGATGGCTTCACCTTTCACCACTCAGTGCTCTTCCACAAGAAAAAGGATAGGGGGTGCACAGATTATCGGGGTTTGAATGTCGTGTCAATGTCCAACTCATATCCCCTCCCCTTAATAAAAGACTTGCTGGCAGAGGCTGCTTAGGGCAGCATGTTCACTAAGTTGGACTTGAGAGGTGCTTTACTTTTGGATTTGCATCTGAGAGAGAGACGAACATAAGACTGCTTTCAATACCCCCCTGGGGTCAATTTGAGTATTTGGTTATGCTTTTTGGGCTCTCAGGGGCCTGTGAAGTGTTCCTGAACTTGATCAAAGAGGTGTTGCATGGGCATTTATTCAAGGGGGTCTGGGATGATATCAGGATTTATGTTCCTGATAAGGACTCACATGTGAAGCTGGTTACAGACGTGTTGAAAGCCCTCTACAAAAACCAGTTGTTTGTGAAACTGTCTAAATGTGAGTTCCATAAGGAAGAATTGGACTTCCTGGGCTACCAGATTTCTGGAAAAGGACTGGGTATGGATCCCCATAAAATCAAGGATGTATTGGGGTGGAACCCCCCTCAGATGAGGAGACAATTACAAGCTTTCTTAGGCTTCACCAATTTCTACTGTCCTTTCATCCCAAATTCTGCCCAGGTTGCCCTACTTCTCACTGACTTGTTGAAAATGAAGGGGAAGGGGCCAGAGCACAAAAAGCTGGGCTGTAAATTGCAGTGGACCTTGGAATGCCAATAGGCTTGTGACCAGCTAAAGGCTCTGTTCACCTCGGAGCCAATTCTAAGTCATCTGAATGAAAATAAGCCCTTTGTGGTACAGGTGGATGCCTCAGATGTGACAATGGGGGGGGGGGAGGAACCTGCAAAGGGGTAGGATGAGAAGCTGCACCCCCTTGCCTACATGTCAAAAAAATTATTAGAGACAGAGAAATTGGGCAGTATGGGACAAAGAAGCTGCTGCCATTAAACTGGCCCTTACCACTTGGAGACATTGGTTAGAAGGGGCCTGAGTACCATTTGCAGTCTGGATTGACCATAAGAATCTAGAGGCGTTATGCACCCCCCAACACCTCAACACCAAGCAGTTGCACTGTGCGGTGTTCTTTTCTAAGTTTCAATTTACACTCAAGCACCTTCCAGGTAAGTCCAATTTCTTTGCTGATGCCCCAAAATGCCAGTCAGAGGGAAGAAATCATTGACTCAATGTTCACACCCACTCAGCTGGGGGTGGGGGGGCAGTGCTCATGTGCATTCGGGCAAAGGAGGAGGGGGGCCTCAGTCCCAACCTGTAGATGGAAAGATTCAAGGTGGCCTTTACTGAGAATAACAAGGAGGAAGTAGAAAAGGAGGGCACACTCATGCAAGGGGAGAGCAGGTACTAGTACTGCCCAAACAGGCTGTTTGTGTCGCCCTTCCTGCGGGGGTGGGATTTTGAAAATGGAACATGACAATAAACTAGCTGGCAATTATGGATATTTAAAGACTTTACACCTCTTACAGAGGCAATTTTGGTGGCCACATATATGGGCTGACATCTCTCAGTATTTGGCCTCTTGCCAAGTGTGTTTAATGGGGAAATGCCAGGTTGGAAAAACCCCTGGATTGTTGGCAGCCTCTTGAAACCCCCAAGAGGCCATGGTTGGTTATTTCCATGGATTTTATAACAGATCTGCCACCCAGTAGGGGAAGGACAGTTATTTAGGTGGTGGTCAATCTCTTTTCATAACAAGCCCATTTCATCCCCTGTAAGCAATTACCCTCTGCCCAAAAGCTGGCACAGTTGTTTAGGCATCACATTGTGAGACTGCACTTCGTGCCCAGGAAAATAATCTCTGACTGGAGGTCCCAGTTCATTGCTGCATTGGAGGGAATTGTTCAAAATTCTGGGGGTTGAGCAAGGACTCAGTAGTGCTTAGCACCCAGAGACAGATGGTCAATCTGAGTGGACCAATCAAGTATTGGAGCAATTCTTGAGATGTTTCATTAACTATCAGCAGGACAACTGGATAGACTTCCTCCTCATGCAGAATATAGCTACAACAACTTGGTTCATAGTTCCATGGGGACCACCCCCTTCAAAGTGGTGCATGGGTATGAGGGGGGCCCCCTTCCTACAATAGTAACAGAGCCCACTGGGCCCAAGGATTTATGAGATTGGTGGTCAGAGTTGGCCCAACAATGGACTCTTATCCAGCAGACTCTGGCCAAGGCAAAAGAGGACTATAAAGCCCAGGTGGATAAAGACCAAGCACCTGAATGGGATATTAACCCTAGAAACTCAGTGTACCTTTCCACCAAAAACTTGAGGGGGGGGTGCAACCAGGGAAAACGCTGGGGTGGAAATATGTTGGACCTTTCAAGGTGGTGAGAGTGATTAACATAGTGGCTGTAGACCTGGACTTGCCAAAGAATTTACAGCACATCCATCCTGTTTTCCATTTCAGTCTGCTGATCCTGGACCCTCGAAGTGGAGACCTCAACCTCCCGCTCCTCCTCCTCTGATGGTGGATGGGGAGCTCCACCAGCTGGTGGAGGAAAATTTGAACTTGGCCACTTTTACTGTCTCATTAAGTGGCAAGACTTTGACCCCAGTCATAATGAATGGGTCCAGAGGGACTATGTCAAAGCCCCCAAATGAGTTAAAGCCTTCCACAAAACCCACCTTGACAAACCTGGGGGGGTGAGGAACTTGGGAGGGGGAGAATGTCAAACTTGGGTCTTGTTTGCCATGGATTTCTTAATTTTCTTTGGTTCTGTATACCTATTGTCCTGTCTCATTATGGTGTGGGGGGAAGTCTGTGAGCATGTGTGTGTGTGGGAGACTGCTTTGCTAAGAGTGGTAATAGCTTGAAACTGCGTTAAGTGGGGCCTCCCTTCTCTGGGAAGAATGCGTGCTTGACCTTGGAAACTGGACTTTGCTAGATACTAAGCTTACAGGTGCTGGGGAGGGTGCACAGTAGATTTTGGCAGGCTTGATGTGTTGGAGTGATTCGACTGGTCACGGGGGGGGCCCTGCTTGAACTATGTATAATATCAGAACTGGTGCCAAGAGTTCTGACATGGATCATTTTAGCTTGAAACATCTTTATCTCTCAATAAACAAATCACTGCCAAGAGAGTGTTTTTGGGAACAAATTTGTTCAAGAGTCTGACAACTAATCTACTGCATCTCCCCACCTATCTCTCTTTTTCTCTGTCTCATCCATTTTCCAGATAGCTGCTAGGAAGTGTTAAAGATGACTACATAAAAGAATGCTGAGGAAGAGACTGTAGGAGAATTGGACACTGGGGTGTCCTCTTCCAGGACAATAGGAAGTCAAGAAATCTTACAGTGACCTAACACTGAGCAATCAAAATTCTCGCTTTTCTTTATAAAAAATAGTCTAGCTAATCTGGGGCTGAACTGTTTTGCTCAGTGTTGTCTTGATGGATAAATTATACTCTTCTCATTAATGACAGCTATACTACTGACTCCACCTTCACCTTTGCTCCCAGCCTACAGAGGCAGACAATTGGTGCTGGAAGGCCAAGGGAAAGGTAAATGGGTGTGTGGAACCAAGCCTAATACAAAAGAAGGTGGGACATGCTTGCGGCTTAACTGTCAGTTATGTGTTTTCCAGCCAATCCCTCCAATGTTCCCTCTAAGCTGCGGAGTGTTGTGAGCAGAAATTCTCTATTGTGAGCTACTAGTATTGAAAGGGTGAGTGAACCTACATTTTTTATATTTTTTAAATTTCAGTTTATAAACATACAAAACATACAAACATAAAATATAAACTACTATCATTCATATTATAAATGTGTATCTCATATATATATATATATACATATATATATATATATATATATGTACACACATACACACACACACGTATATTTGCTTTTAATAATTCATTTATCATGTACATAATTTTTTAGATTATTACCATAATCTTGTAAAAACTCAGAATAATTTCTTTTTAACTATATTTTAAGATTTAAACATTGTCATTGAAAACAGAATCAAGTAAAATTTCATTATGCAAAATATTTTAATTTAACTTGTCTCTTCTTCCTTTCTCTGTTTTCCAGATTAAAGAGATGTATTTTCAACTGGATACTATCAACATAGTTCTTATTGTTAGAAGGACAATCATTGCTGGTTCAATTTCAAGGGAGAGCTAGTCTTAGATAAAACTTAGGACCTTTTTAAAGCTTCTTTTTCATATTGCATGACATTTGAAAGAGGGCAACGCCATGTATGTGTGGTATACATGGCGGCTAAGTACCCATCACACTCAGACTGAATAATTTAAAGGTATATTTTCAGCTATAAATATTCATCTGATCAATTTATGAATTAAGGCTGCTGCTTTTTAAAAAAGTTTAAATTATACAAGACTCAGAAAGAGATAATTTACAGGTCTAATAATTCTGTTGAGAGATTTAAAATCTAAAAAGGAAAGAAAAATAGAAAACCACATGAAGACTCCAGTGATGTTTATTGTTCACTAACCAAAAGCAATTGTTCAAAAACCTGTACTATTTACATGTCTAACAAACATCAGACTTAATCCCTGTATAACACTAATATTCTGATATAGGAGACATATTTAATTACCCCTGAAATGAATTGACAGAATTACATGTCTCAGAAGTAACCACGGGTGGTGTGTATAGGGGTCCTTGTATAGGCATCCTTTCAATCTGCATAACCAAAGTAAAATGCATGGTGACATTGTATTCCTCCCCCAAAGTAAATGGGTATTCTTCCTCCCAGTCAACCTGCACCCTTGAAGCTGCATGCCCGCGGTCCTTACGTGGAAGTTAGCTCCACCAAATTTCCACAGAAACTGCACTGCTGAGCCTCAGATTGGGGTGCAGGCTCATTCCGTATTGCAGAGAAGCAGGGAAAGGCAGGGGCTTAGGTGTGAATGGAAGGTGAGGCAGGGGGCTTTTGGTGGTCAGCACCAGTGGCATGTACAGTCTAGCTTCCCCCCACCCCAGTTGGCTGTCTACTGGGAAAGATGTCATTCAGGTGCAAAGGCAGCTAACAAAACTTTTTCTGGAAACTTTTGATTTGCCAGACACTCTGATTTCTCTTTCCACTCTAACTCTCTCATGATGCGGAGTTTGGTGTAGTTGTTATGTGCATGGACTCTAATCTGGGAGAACCAGGTTTGATTCCCCACTCCTCCACTTGCATCTGCTGGATGACCTTGGGCAAGCCATAGTTCTATCAGAGCTGTCCTTGAAAGAGCTCTCTCAGCCCCACCTACCTCACGGGGTGTCTGTTGTGAGGAGGGGAAGGGAAAGGAATTTGTAAGCCACTTTAAGACTCCTTCAGACAGTGAAAGGCAGGGTATAAATCCAATCTTTTCTTCTTCCTCCTCGCTTTGAAACAAAATGGCCTATTACCAGGAAATGGAACGCGCTCTCTGCTGCATGTGATTTTTTGCAAAAAACACTGGCTGGAGCAAAATTTTTCTCTTCCACCCTGCAGCCCAGGTTTTTCCCCCCTCCGTAAAAATATTTCACTTAACTAAAGAAAAAAATTAAAGGGTTTGGGGCTCTGATGATACTCTGATGCAATAAAAGTCTGTTGGGTTTCTTAATTCAGAGACAATGGATGCATTCCAAACACAAGAGCCATGTGCAAAAAGAAAAATGTCTTTACTAGGAAAACAGAATAAAACATGGGAAAGGTACTTTTGGATAAAAGAAATAAAAGTTTACATACTTGCAGCAACTCTATATGTTAACAGCTACATGGCTAAAAGCAAGGAAGGAGGGATGCATTGTGGGAACTTCCTCTCTGGTTCACACAAAGAGCCATAAATATTGTGAATACATGAATGCTAGATCAAAGCATTTCTACAGACAAGGTGTTAGTTGACCAATACAAGGGTTACAGGTCACTTCATTAGGATAAACAACTCCCACAAACTTTCCCGCCGTTGAATACATTACACAACGTAACATCCTGTTTTCTAACAAACAACATTTAACTCTATAATGGCTGGAATGTAAGCAACTTGAAATTCCAACAAAGTCAGATTCATTCCACACAGAGAAGTCCAAGAGAAAAGCTGTTATGTATCGAATGTCAATCACTGCTATCTTTTCACATGTAAAGCTTGAGTCAGAATGTGGCTCCTCAGATGTCGCATTGCCATTGGCTGGTTTTTGTGAAACCTTTGTAAATACCCAATCACGATGTGAGAATGTATCAGAGAGGGAAGGGTCCTGATTGGCCTTTATCCCTGCATTGTTATTGGTTCTTATCTGACAATGGGTGTGGCTTTGACAGGCCGGGAGAGTTTAAAAGAAGGAGCTGTGCTCCACTGTTGTGTGGGTGTTTGATGGTGTGTTCTGAGTTGGTGTTGCTGTTACAAATAAAGCTGAAATCATGTGCGGAAATCAAAACGTTCTTGAGTTCCATATTTAACAACAGCACTCCCCACAAGACAATATTTTAATTGCTTTGTGCCTTCTTTCTCCCCCCCCAATCTAGTGACGTGGACTCAGTGGAGAATTTTCCTGTTGGAGGGAGGGGAGGATGTGGTCGGGGGCTCTTGCAGGGAAATTGTCAGGTTCCCCAGAAAGTCAGTCAAACACCAGGCTTCATGAAGAAGATAGCGTTTATTGAAAGCAGTTCTAAAGGACATGGTAACATTTCATTGTCAGTGATGACTAAATCTAAAAGGTACCCACAGTTATACCAGCTCAAAATGCCCCCCTCTCTATCTACCAATAGATGCTGAGCCCGCGCGTGGGAAAAGGTGCGAAAGCACTAAAGCAGTAAATAACTAAAATGCCCCAGAGCTGTCCCAAATAGAGGAAACAAGATCTGTGAGACTAAGGACATTTGGTGAGATAACAGAGTGCCCAGGCGGTGGAATCTTGAATCTCCTAGGCAACCTGCACACCTCCCTACATTTCAGAGCATGAAAAGTTGCAGACCATCCCTCCCTCCTACCCTTCCATCCATCTGATGTCAGGATTACCTGACAGAAATGGAGGATGTATGCTGAAGTGTAAGGACCCCCTCCTCCCCCCCACTGCTGCATCCAGTCACCACTGTAGGGAGCCCGTCCCGGAGCCAGACGGGAGCCTTCACTCCTGAGGCAAAGTACCCCATGTGGTTTTTGCCTTTTGGCAGCACTGGTTCCCTTCAGGCCAGCCTGCCTGCCACCACTTCATGCTGTATGGGCTGGGCTTGGGAGGCAGGGATTGGTGAGAGCAGCCCTGAGAGCACTTCGCCTGAAGTTCAGAGTGCTGGCAAGGAATCCAGGGGGGGAAGCAAGGCAGTGCAGTAGCAGTGGTGAAGAGTTGCAGGGCTTGGGGCCCAGCAATGCAGCTGAAGCCGCTGCTGAGTGCTTCACACTGCAGCCGCATGGCTGCCCACACCTTTCTTCTGGTGTGCCAGCAAGGGGGGGGGCAAGCCGGCACTCAGTGAAGAAGAGGATCTGGCCCCACCACCTCCCTGTTGGCTGGCCTTGGCTGCCAAGAGGGAAGCCGGCCACCACCCAGAGCCACACATGTGACCAGCGGCCAGGCCAGGCACCCTTGTGCTGAGACAAAAATCTGTGAACTAGAAATCAGAGTGCCCGGCACCCAGAGCTCACCTTAGTGGGAACACTGAATCCCTCCTTTGACACAGACAGGAGAAAACAGCCCTGTTGTGAAAGCAATCACATCACATGTCCTGAGCTCACTCCCAATAATTGTACATCCTAATCAATCTTGCCTGCTGTGGAAATCCTGCCATAGAGGGGGCACAGGAGGAAATTTAAAATCATACAGTGAAGGTGGGACAGGGAAGTTGACACAGTGGGCACATTCAGCACCACATCAAGGACAGATGTCCTTTCTGCACTTGGATCTCATGCCTGGTTATATCAGAGTTCAACTTGCAACACAATACTTTGCATTTATCCCTGGTTATAACAGCATCCGTTTATCCCAGGACAAGTGTGGGGCGAAACTGGGGTGACCTCAATATAATGCGGAAACAAAAAATACCCCAAGATAATTACAGGGGTGAACTTGCGTGTCATGTAGAATGTAAGTTCTGGCTCTGGGGACAGGGTTGAACCAGGATTTAAGGTCTAGTATGGAAAGAACCTTTGTGACCAGAGTTCATTTTAGTAGGTAGGCATTAGAAGGCCTCTGGGGAAGGCTGCCTACAAAGGCCAATATTACAGACCAGGCCCTGCCAACCCTTTGAGAAGCAGGCAGAGAATAGGCAGCAGGCATGTTGTTGGTTGCACCCATGGAAAACCAGGCAGAAGGATGCAGAAGGCTTTAGCTTTATGCTTTTTTAAAAAAACGTAACTAATTTTATAAAGAAAAAGAATAATGTCCAGGATCTTAAGCGATGCTCCATTGTAAGTCTTCAAACCCAAAGGACAGAAAGAGTTGGCCCTTGGGAGCATTTTTGCAAGCAAGTTTACAGAAAGCAGCTGCAGGTATGTTTGCAGCTGGAAGACATGCACAGAATGGCAACAAAAGAGCTATTAGTTACTTCAATTTGCTTTGCAAAAAGCAGAACATATCATGGTTCAGTTCACTGGAATACAGACAGCAGGGCACAGAGTGAATTCAGAAGACAGAAGGTTATATATTTTGACTGTCAGCTTGAGAATTCTTGTACACACACCCTGGAACACTGGAATCGCTAGAAAAGAGCGGAGGCCTGACAGATGGATGGAACCCACCGGACAGCAGTACTGAATGATGACAGAAAGATGCCAATAGATGCCTTGCTTGCACCTGTTGCCAGCAAGCAGGGCACTATGGGAGATTTGGGGGAAAGGCCGTAGACATGACAAAGACAGCCTTCACTTATTTCATCTAAAATGTAGCTGTAACTTCTTGGCAGTAGTAACCCTTAAGTATTTACCACTTGACTTGTATGTGCTGCTTATTCTCCCCTCCCTGGTTGCTTTCCTCACCTCCATCCTAATAAAGCAACGCGAATGGCCTGAGCACTTAAACTGAACAGCTTTGAGGCCTTCAATTTAGTGTTATCCTTCTGGAAATAATAGATTTTGAATTCCAAGAAATGAAATTGAATAAAAACAAAGGGAAAGTGAGGAACTTCAGCAATTCTTTGCTGCAGACACTGCCATTTTTCAGAGACACCTAAATGGCCCAGGCTAGCTTGATATCATCAGATCTTGGGAGCTAAGCAGGTTAGTACTTGGATGGGAGACTACTGAGGAAGTCCAGGGTCGCGACACAACGGAAGAAAAGGGCAAACCACCTCTGAATGTCTCTTGCCTTGAAAACTTCCTGAGGGGTTGCCATAAGTTGGCTGCAACTTGATGTCAGTTTTCTCCACCACAGAGAGATTTAAGAATGAGGAGAGGTGATAGACAGCGGGAGACGTGATGCTTGAATTTCTTGAAAGAGAGGCAGAAGGGTACTTTCAGTGGTCCATTATTGCTAATTTATTTTTGTCAGAATTACTGAAAATGGTGACAATTTGTTTGCACCTGGTGAAAGAATTGCATCAAGTCACAAAGGAGGCAGAGTCAAGATTCCCTTTAATTTTTTGACTCTTCATTTAAACTTATTGGTATCTCTCCTTATATATAATTGTGTTTTGGTCATGGACTCTCCTGAACGTTCCACATGCTCCCACAGCCTTTGGCTCTCTGATTTGTCACTCAGAAGGTGTCCTTAGCCACTGGCTGCATTGCCTGAGTCCCACCCAGCTGCCACTCAAGAGTACTCGTATGCCATTGGCTGGGTTCTGGGTTTGCTCCACTTCTCCGCCCACTCCTTCAGACAGCTGTCAGACAGCTTTCTCTCTTGATGAAGATGCTTGCCTCCTGTGTAGGACTAATTTTTCCCTCAGTAGCTGTTGGTAGGTGTAACGAAATGGCAGTTACCTGTGTTTGTGAAATGGCTGCCGTGTCTGTGTTTAAAATGTTCCCCCATAAGGCTTAATTGAGCTGTAGTTCCAGGGAGGGGCCTGCGGGGGTATCACTCACTGGGTTGAATGGAGCTTCCTCATCTGCTGGCCCAGAGTTCCCAGCTGTCCCAAGACCAAAAAAGTGTGGGAAAATAGGGACTGTCCCAAGGGGCGAGGTGGCATCAATATAGACTCCAGCCCATCCAGGGAGGAGGCAGTCTTCATCCCACAGGTGGTTAGGAAAGGCTTCTGCTGCCTCTGCTGACCAGCCTATCCAGGCCACACACCAGAGATGTGGGGACACACTGGGAGGCAGCAGAAATTCAGTCATAATTGTGTAAATATTTAAATAAATTGTTTTATTTGGGCTAATAATCTGTGTTGTGCTTTGACCACATAGTCTCCCCTGCTCTGCATAATACCAAAGGGAGGTGGTAGTCCAGGGAAGCAAGGAAAGGCCAGACCATTGTGTTGCCAACTTCCCAGGATCCCCCAAAGATTGGGGATTCCATCTCCAAACAGGGAGATTCAGTCAGAGGGGGATCACTGTCCCTCTAAAAAGGCAGTGACAATTCAGTGAGTGGTGGCAGAGAACTTAAGGAGTGAGATACGCCCACAGGACGAGGGTGGGAGGCAAACAGCTGAGTTGTAAACGTGAGCCCATTTGCTACAGTAGGCAACCAAGCTTGGTTCAGACAAAGGAAGGAAACCCTTTGCAGGCCTTTGTGAGGTGAGGCCTCTCCCCTCCCCAAACCCTGGCTTCCATAGACTCTACCAGAAAATGTCCAGGAATCTCCCTACCTGGAGCTGGCAACCCTAGTCAGGACTGGCCCCAATGACAAAGATTTATTAAGAGGCAGAAAGAAATAACAGTCAGGTTTCCTTAATGTATATAAATCCCCAGGGGGATTCGGGAAACTTACAAACAAAACAATAATGCCACACAGGATAATAAAGTTATATATAATCTCTCATGCATGTAACTAACATCAATATATCTATTTCCAAACTGTGCCATAGAGGAATATCATGGATAGAGCTACAAATGGAGGTAGGGAGAAACAGGTGGGGGTCTCTATAAACATAAAGGAAGTCCTGGGGTTGCAGAAAAAAATCCGAAATCCTAAAAAAAAATCAGGGCATTAAAACTCGACAAAATAACAGAAACAACTCATGTAGTTTTAAGAAAAGAATGCCTACAGAACTCTCAGTGGCTTTGAGGAGTTGCTAGGCAACTAAAACAATATTGCCAAGTCTTCCAAGCCCTAGTTTCCATACAGCAAAGTTTTGTGTGTAGGGGAGAACAGCTGCAGACTGGCAGGCAAAACAGCCCTGGGAAAGCGCCCCCCCCCCAATTCCGCAGTTATGTCCATTGGTGGAAGAAGACTCACCAGGGACCGGCCCACTGAAAACTCACGAGCGCTTGCGGAACCTGGCCTAACCTGACAGCAGCCACTGTGCAACTCAGTTCAGCCCGGCCCAGCCCAGTGCCGGCCACCACACAACTGGGCCTGGTCCCTGTGCAGCCCAGCCTACCATTGGCTGCCATGCAGACTGGCCAGATTTTTCCCAGGAAGAGGCTGTTGGAGGCAGGGAAGGAAAATGAGGATGGGGCAGATAAGTCTCAACTGGCTGCTGGTTGGAAAGGAGAGATGGAAGCAGGAAAAGGGAGAGGCTAGTGGTTTCCCAGGGGGCAGGAAGGAGGGAATAGTGGGGGAGAGAATAGAGGGGAAAATAAGATTCCTCCCTGTGAGTCCTTGCAGGTCCCCCATTTGTCTATTATGATTTCTGCCAGCTTCCTCCCTTTCCTTAAAGAGGATAAGAACCTAAATCAACCCTGGCTCCTCTAGGGAAGCATGCGAATGTAGTTTGAATCATCATTACAATAGCCATATAAAAGAATGGAGTATGATGGGTTCTTCTGATTTTGCTGAGTTTAGAAAGAACCTAAACTATTTGGAGGGTCCAGTTTAATTCCTCCCAGTTGCACACCAAACACCATTACCCAGCTCTTGTTCTCTTAGCCTGATCCAGATCTCAGAACCTGTTTTTTTTTTCCTTAGATGTGCCATTTTTTTCAGTCATGCTTTCTGTGGCACGCTTTTGCCGTTCTGCAGGGCCTGTAAAATGGAGCTCTTCCACCAGGGCTTTGATTAGGGAGCCCCACCCATCTATTTGAGGCCCTGGCCCCAATATTAGTGGCATATACCAGCAGGATAGCCTGTGCTCCGCTGATACAACCCAGACCCTGTTGCCAGCTGACTATCAGATGCCCACCATCGTTCTATTGTGCTAGCACTTTATGTATTGTTTTAGATCTATTTTATTGCACTCTTATTAATTTAACTGTTTTATCTTGTTATAATATTATACAAGCTGCCCTGAGCCTGCTTCGGCAGCAAGGGTGGGATATAAATAAAATAAAATAAAAAAAATCATCAGCTGTCAGGAGACACTAGAAATAATATTTTGATTTCATGCTCAATATTCTTGATGAAAGTCAAACATCAAAACTTCAGCAGGGAGTCTGCAGAAATCTGAGTGAGGATATCACAGAGCAAGCAATTGCCAGAGAGCAAGAGGAATCAGGAGCATCTGTTCACTGGAGACTCCCCTCCACCTCCTCTTGAAGTAGAAATAGAAATAACAAGTTGAGTCCTGCTTGTTTTTATTACAATCTCCATTTATGTTATCAATCTCCAACTTTTGCTATAATGAATATTGACGTGTGCTGTTAGAAAACAACTTTTCATTCTATCTTCTGTTATTTCTTCTCCAGTGAACCAGCAAGGGGTGAGATAGCAACATCGTATTATCACTCCAAACACCTGTCTTCTCTTTTACTGTCTCTGGCAACAAGGTTCTCTCTTTCTTTCTTTCTTTCTTTCTTTCTTTCTTTCTTTCTTTCTTTCTTTCTTTCTTTCTTTCTTTCTTTCTTTCTTTCTCCTCTCCCTTCCCTTCCCTTCCCTTCCCTCCTTCCTTCCCTCCTTCCCTCCTTCCTTCCTTCCCTCCTTCCTTCCTTCCCTCCTTTCTTCCTTCCTTCCTTCCTTCCTTCCTTCCTTCCTTCCTTCCCTCCCTCCCTCCCTCCTTCCTTCCTTCCTTCCTTCCTTCCTTCCTTCCTTCCTTCCTTCCTTCCTTCCTTCCTTCCTTCCTTCCTTCCCTCCCTTCCCTTCCCTTCCCTTCCCTCCTTTCTCTCTCTCTCTCTCTCTCTCTCTTTCTCTCTTTCCTCCCCTACCATTACTAGTGAAAACAACCAGACTGAGTCTTTCTGACTGAGAACCTGCTTTAGGATTGGAAAGAATTTTTTTCCCTGCCTGAGATGATTGTTTGAGGGAAGGGGGAGCTAGCATTCTCCTGTCACCAGTTGCTTGGGTCTACTGGGGTACGGATGAGATGATGGTTTATTTATACAAAGTGATGACTTACTGCAATAAAACCACATGGGGAGGAGAATATTCTTACCACACACACTCAGCTGCCTTCTTTGGAGTCAGGCCATTGGCTCCTCACACCCATCTTGTCTGCTCTGACAGAGAGTAGCTGAGGCCTCTCCCAGTTCAGCTGCCAGAGATCTTTGAGTTACAAGAAAACAAGCAGGCCAGAGTCAGGGAACTGCCACCTAAAACATACACAGAAGAATAAGGGAATATAATACAGTTGCTTCCTGCTAACTCTCACATCACAACACAGTTCCCAAGCAGTACCACGAAAATGTACAATCACCAAATATAAAGTACTGAGACTGAGGCATAGTGCAGTGATTTCAGCTCATACTGTAGTAATACATAGAAGAACTTGAGAGAACTAGTGGGGCCCATGGCCCACTTATATTCCCATTCTTAACCACACCCAACACACACACCCTCACCCGTGATAGGTTTATTTACAAACAACTCCCACCATTGTTTCCTTTTAGGATCTGAGCTGGCCGACTGGTGAGTTCTCAGATCCTCCGCTTCTATTGTCTTAGGATGTGAAGCTTAGCCTGTCTGTATGGCCACGTGTGAGCCCGACCGTATGCATGGTCTCCCTTGGTACACAACACCCCTCCCACCAGACCCCCCAGCTGACATAGTCTCTGAGGTAAGTGGGTCTCCTCTGCTCCCTAGTGGAGTGATGCATGTCCGGAGCTGGGGCAGGGCTCTCCGGCATTGTTCTTGCCAGTTCTGGGGAAGGGACTTTGGCCACTGGAACCTCTGCCAGGGCTGGTGTGCTGTGAGGCTCTTGGCTGCCTGTGGGCTCCAAGTTGCCACTGTCCTCCCCTCCTGGTAGCGCTCTTGCCCATGGTTGGGTTGGAGCAGTTGCCTTGGATTCCCTGGGGTTTGGGCTGTCATCTCCGCTGTTGTCTGGTATGTCCAGGTCAGCGGGAAGGAGGTGGCAGCACAGTTGATCAATATGCCACCTCCACAGTGGACTGTCTTCAATGGAGACCTCATAGGAGAGCGGCCCTGTCACCCAGACGACTCTAGCCAGAATCCAGGCAGGACCCCAGGCATAGTTCCTGGCATACACGGGGTCCCCTGGGAAGAACCCTTGCAGGGCCTCCTGATCTTCAGGGTTTGCACTGTGTTCTGGTGCCCTGTCTGGATGGAGGTGGTCTAGTTGGGTTGTAAGGCGCTGTCCCATGAGGAGTTCAGCTGGACTGTGGTCAGTGGTGGTGTGGGGGGTTGTGCGCTGGCCAAATAGGAAGGTGGCCAGCTTGTAGTCCCAGTCCCCCTGGCCCATGCGGTGCAGGGCCTTTTTCGTAGTTTGGACTGTGCGTTCTGCCTGGCCATTGGTCATGTGGTGAAATGGAGTGGAGTGTATGTGCCTTATGCCATAATATTACATGAACTCCTGAAACTCTGTGGAGGTGAAGGCCGTGCCATTGTCAGCTACCAACAAGTCTGGTATACCATGGGAGCTAAAGATCCACCACATCACATGGATGGCCAACCGGGATGAGGTAGACGGGACCAGTACTACCTCCAGCCAAAAAGAAGATCTGCCCGTGGAAGGGCCCGTCAAGGTCCAGATGTAACCTTGCCCAAGGCTTGTGGTATGACTCCCATGGCCACATCGGTGCTTTCAGAGGCTCGGGTCAGGACTCCTGACATTTCTGGCAGTGCTTCACTGTGTCCTCGATTTCATTGTCCGACCCCGGCCACCACACATAGCTCCGGGCCAGGGCTTTCATCCTGACGATTCCTCTGAGGTACTCCTGCAGGGTATTGAGTACTCAACTTTGCAGAGGTGGGGGTATCACCATCCAGCTGCCCCAAAGCAAGCACCCCTTGTGGGAGGACAACTGATCTTGGTGAGATGAAAACATCAAGAATTTGGGTCCCACTGGGCTGGCAGACCACCCCCTCCTCACCCAGTCCATGACTCAGGAGAGGATGTGATCCTGGGCAGTGGGATGTGTACCAGACAGTTGGGCAGGTCCTCCAGCAAAGTGATGTAGTGTGCTGGGGCCGGATCAGGCTCAGAGGAAGGCAGCAGGAGGCAGCTCAGTGTGTTGGCGTGGCCCATCACTTTCCTGGGGTGGTGGATGAGTGAGTACTGGTACCCAGCCAGGAAGATGGACCAGCACAGCACCTGGGGATACAACATTTGCGGGGTCTGGTGGTCCAGGGTGAGCAGGCCCAAGAGGGGTTTGTGGTACATCACAATCATGAAGGCCCTGGCCATAGAGGTAGTCTTGAATTTTTTTTTATGCTGGCTACGTTCACCAGGGCCTCCTTGTCTATTTGAGTGTAGTTGCGCTCCACCACACTCAACGTGCAAGAGTAATAGGTGATGGGAACCTCGCAGCTGTCAGCCAGCCTGTGGCCCAGGACCGCTCCCACCCCTTAAGGAGAAGTGTCGCAAGCCAACACCACTGGCAGGGTTTCATTGAAGTGGGCCGGGACTACATTGGAGGACAACAGTTCTTTCTCTGCCCGGAAGGTGGTGAAGTGCTTGGAACCCCAGACCCAGGGAGTGTGTTGATCGAGGAGTCATGAAGTGGTTCTGCTACAGCAGCTTTGTGGGGCAGGAATGAGTGATAAAAGTTTAAAAGTCCTAAGAAGGCCTGTAGTTCCACCTTGGAGGAGGGTGTAGGCACATGACTGATGGCACGTACCTTCTCCTATGTAGGGTGGATTCCCTGGGCATCCACTGCAAACCCCAAGAACTCCACCCATGGCACTCCTAGATGACACTTTTCATGCTTCATCTTCAGGCCGCCATTGTTGAAGCACCGGAGCACTTCTGGAGCCATGCCGCAAAGGTCTCTGAGTCAGGAGCTGCAATTAAAACGTCGTCAAAAAATGGCTAGACATGGTGATCAAACGATTTTGAATGCAGGAGGGCATTTACTGAAAATGTGAAAATCCACCACAAAATAGAGTGCTCCCCTGAAAGAAAACATGGGGGGAGAGGACTCCCCCCTGCTAAGAACTGTTTACAAGTGATTTTGAAGCCAGAAAGAAGGGGAGGAGCAAAAAGCGATGGGACTGAAATAAAGAGACTGTGAGAGCTTGCCACGTCGCACAAGAGTTTCCAGAGACTTTGACAAACTTTTAACAAAAGTAAACAATTCTCAAACATGGCACCGCCGAAGGACTCTAATGACAAGTTAGCGAAAGTTAAGCTTCTTTCTGGAAGTTCCAGTCCAGCGAGTTCTGTTCCTAGACAGGATTTAACTGCGGAACTCCAAAGGTTGCTGTCGGAAGCAGAAGGCCCTCTGCTGGAGAAAATTACGGCTATTGATAGCAAGCTGGATGCACAACAAGCACAGATGGTGGTGAACACGCAGAAAATCGAAAAAACGGAGCAGGAGCTTCAAGAGATTGACTCTAACTCAAAAAGGATGAATAAAAGACTGCAAGCATTGGGAAAAAGTGCCAAATTGAAGAGTCTCGTGTATTACAGCTCCAAATGGAAAGGGTGAGCTATGTCTTGAGACTTCAGGGTATCAAGAAAGAGAAAGGGGAGAATTTGAGACAGATTGTTGGCAATGCGTTGGCACCCTTGGCAGAGATGACATCGGAGCAACTCCAAAGTGAAATAGATATGGTCCGTAGATCGTATTCAGAATTTATCAGAAAGAACAATCTGCCAGGGGAAGTCACAATAAGATTCTCCCAAAGAAAAGTCAGAGATTAACTATTGAAAGCAACTAATAGAGTTACCCTGAAGATAAAAGACAAGGACATAAAAGTGTTGAAGGTTGCTCCATTTGAAATAAGAAGGAAGAGACAGAAATATAGAGACTTGGTTTTATTTCTACAAAGTCACAACGTTTCCTATAAATGGTTAATACCTGAAGGATTAATCTTCAGATATGTAAATGGTAAAGAAAGGATTGACTCTGTTGAAAAGGCCTGGGAGTTTTTGCGTCAACATGGTCGCCCATCAGGAGAGGGAGAAGGAGTAACCAATGGCGCCAAAGAGAGCGAGGAAGGAGAGGCTGGATCTTCTGACGAGGACTCAGACTCTAAATTGGGGGCGATTGGGCCCAAAACAAGCTATCATTTGAGATATAAAAAGCAGAAAAAGTAGATTGTCAATGTGCTGTGGAACTCTTAAAGAATGTTTATTTTATATTGTTATTCACAGCTTTTTATGAAGATTAAATTGTTGGGGAAATACCAAAATGCTTTATTAGATAGACTAGTGGCAAGGCCCATTGCGTGGTCCGATGCAACAGGCACTAGCCAGACTCCCTCTGGAGGCCCCGTCCCCCTCTGCTCCAGCGGCACCCTCAGGGCGAGGCCTGCTCCGCTTCTTCCTCCCGGCGTGGTACCGCAGTGGCGGAGTGGCAAGTGAAGGAGGCCATCTCATTCTGGGCCGCTGGAGGCCCCGTCCCCCTGTTTCCCAACAGCACCTGCACGATGAGGCCAGCTCCACTGCCTCCTCCCTGCCATGCAAGGTGTCGCAGGCCACAGTCGGCCCGAGTTGCTCGTCGCCCTGTTTGCCGGTGGTGCCTGCACGGTGAGGCCAGCTCCACCGCCTCCTCCCCGCTGTGCAAGGCATTGCCGGCCCCAGTCGGCCCAAGTTGTTTACCGGGGGGGGCACTGCGGCGAGGGAGGGGAGCCGTCGTTGAGCTGGGGCTGCCAGCGCGCAGCTGCCAGAGCATCCACCTGGTCCGGCATCAGGAAGCACACTGCAGCCAGTCTGATGTAGTGGTCAAGAGTGGCAGACTCTAATCTGTTGAACCAGGTTTGATTCCCCACTCTTCTTCCACATGAAATCTCCTGGGTGACCATGGATCAGTCACAGTTCTCTCAGCCCCACCTACCTCATGGGGTACCTGTTCCGGGGAGAGGAAAGGAAGGCGACTATAAGAGACACCTTCAGGTAGTGAAGAGTGGGTATAAAAGAACTTCAACCTCCTCCTCCTACACACTCCTAATTACATACATACATACATGTATTCAATAAATATACCCCAAACCATAAATGGAAAATTTGTAAGCAAAAATACCTGGGGGCAGGGGTGGGAAGGAGAATTAGGGAACCGAGGTAGAGAAACCTCTCTGGGCAAGAAACTTGGGATGGCTGCTTCCCTTTCTCACTCCCAAACTAGACACTAATCATCACCATCATTTTAATTTAAGAATCGCCCCATCCTTGTTAAAAAAAAAAGAGTGCTTGTGAAGCCAGTTTTCCACACTCAGTCCTGGCATGCAGAAGAACTCTGTGGAAGCAAGTTGTGACCAGCTAATCTGAGGGACAAAAGAGTACACATATTACTGTCACACGATGGAGGACATGGATTTGTGAGAGTGTTTCTGTGATTAAATGTATTTTCTCTGGGTGGCTGGCAAGCAGGAAACCTCCACTTGGTGTTTTAAAAGTTTTTTTTTTCCTTTTTCTCTGGGCAGAGAACAGCTGGGAAGGAGGAAGTCCATCAATTGTTTTCCAGGCTCACTTTCATACAAATGTTAATGGGTTTAGACAAAAGGATGGTGATGCTTCCCCCTTCTCCCCCCTCCTTCTCCAAGCAGGGAACAGAGAGTTGGGGGTGTCAAATTCTAGAGAGGCTGAGGAAGGAACTTTTTGGAGGTGACAGGAAAAAATGCCTTGACTTGGGCTGACCAGGGACAAGAGGGAGGGAAAACAGAGATGATAAAACTTCCTTGCCACAGGCAATACCTCTTTCTTTGTGTGCTGCATTCCTGAGAAGCCACAGGACTCTTGACTCCTGAGGCAGCCATATTGACCATGTGCTCACTTAGGAGACTGGGAGCAAGCTTCAAGATTATGGAAACTGTGTAGAGAACTAGACCAGCTAAGCTTAAAGAGCCTGCCCTAAATTTTACCATCAGGGCATGTATAGAGGAAGGGACCGAGGATGTGCATTTTTACCAATTTCTTTTGTATTCCTTGTTCAGTTTGGTGCTGCGCGAAAAGTATGTTTGTAAAACATTTTCTTTTTTAATAAATACTTAAAACTTTTGATGCTGGGAGTGGCTCTCTGTACCACTTAGACGTCCACCGTTTCAGACATGCTGTTTTAAAAGGGGCTCCATGGAGAGGCTGGCAAGCAGCTATTCCTGCAGGGGTGCCCAAGGCATTAATCTGTTCCCACAGTGGCCAGGCACTGGGTAGCAGGAGACACAGTTGCAAGGCCTCAGATCTTAGAAGGGAAGCTGGGAGTCCTGTCCCTGCCAGTGGGTAATTCCTTTAAAAGGGCAGGTGGTGGTAGCAGCTACTCTGAGAGTGAATGAAAGCCCCTCCAGGTAGTTAAGAACCCCTAGGAGGGCAGGGCAGGACAGGGCTTGCAGGCCATAACAGGCACGTTTCACCACAGTTTCATTGACCAGAACACCTTAGACATTTTAAAGCAGCTGTAGGAAAGGACTCAAGGCAAAGACACCATTATGGGAAGAGCTTGGGGGGACCCCCTCAGTTTGGGTTACAGACTGAGATGTAACTCCATGTTTTATTATCCCCTCTTCAAAAGTTCAGTTTCTAAGGGCCACAAAATCACTGAGCAAGAGATCCACAGCAAAGGAAGCTGCCCAGCCAGCCCCTGAGTGGAGCAGTTCTTCAGTGCAGTGGGACTTCCAAGCTCCTTGCAGCCTAGGGTGGCCAGCCTCCAGGCTAAAGATCTCCGGAGATTACGACTGGCATTCAGGTGACAGAGATCAGTTCCCCTGGAGAAAATGGTTGCTTTGGAAGGTGGACTCTACGGCAGGTGGACACTGCTGAAGTCCCTCTGGCCCCCAGACTCTGCCTTCCCCAGACTCCACCCCCCCCCCAAATTAACCAGGAATTTCTTAAATCTCCAGCAGTAGAAAAGAGCGAGAGTCCAGGAGCACCTTAAAGGCTGACAGCATATGTGGGAGGAGCTTTCCTGAGTCACTTCTCACTTCTTCAGGTACCTTTTTATTCTCAGTCCCTTTGGTATAATGTTAATTCTTCTGCATTTGGTGAGAAGGATTATATCTGTTTGTACCTGTGCAAGTTTCTTCATAAGGCTGATGGATTTCATTAGCTGTTGTAGATTTTGCGGGCTGTCTGGCTGTGGTCTTGGCATTGTGTGACCTGATGTTTCGCTAGCAGCTGTGACTGGCATCTTCAGAGGTATGGCACAGGAAGACGGAGGACTCTCTGTGTCAATGAAAAAGTGAGCCGTGACTCAGGAAAGCTCCTCCCCTGCCACAACATTCTGTTAGCCTTTAGGGTCCTCCTGGACTCCGGCTCTTTCCCCCAGCTACAGATCAAGGTGGGTGGCCGTGTTAAGGAGTTTCCCAACCCAGTCCTGGCCACCCTGTGACACAAACCCATACTTTTGCCATCCATGCAGTTCACTGTGCCCCTGTGCCCTGCCCTAAAGTCCTGCTGGGTGTCTCTTTCAATGTAATGTCCCTTTAGAACAGGACTTCCAGGAGCCACCCTGCCAGCCCGTGACCAGGCTAGTTGGACTTACCTGAGGCAGCCCCCCAGGACACAGCTGAAGTGGGAAAGATGGCGTAAGGCATCAGTGAGACTCACAGTCAACTCGAGCCTGGTCTGTGTTGTCTGTCATTGCCCCAACACATGAGTGGAGGTAGAGGAAGGTTGAGCAACTGTGCCCGGCTCCCGGTGTGCGAAGAAGGGGGACTGGTCTCCCCATCCCCACCACCGCCACCAAGGAGCAGAACCCGGCAACAGGCCCTTTCACAGGCAGATTTATTTTTGCTTACGGGGGGAAAGGAACCCATGTGGAGTGAAGCCTGTAAGCCAAGAACAAGAAGTGTGTGGGGGGGAGAGACGCTGAACTCTCCAAGAGACAGGAATTTCCTGGAAGGAAGGAATGGCAGAGAATGAAAAGATCAATAAACATTTTCTCTCAGCCCTCTGCTTCAGGTGCCCTTTAGCCTTTTGCAGACCCCTGGAAAGTGATTTGTTTTCAGAAAACAGTTCTATTTTCTTAAGAGTTCTAATTGCTAAACACGTTATTTTTTCAACACTCTATCCTTCCTCCGAAACACAAGGCAAGGCAAGACACACCAGTTGTATTGTTCAAGACCACTCTGAGTGCCAGGAGGCTAGACAGTGTGCTCACACAAGGTGGCCAGTGGCTCATGGGGTGCCTTTTGACTCTGACACCAGAGCCTCCTGTCCAGATGAGGTTTAAATGCTGTTTGCTGCTCAGGATGCTGGCTTCAGGAGTCCAGCCTGCTTCTGCGTGCCTCTTGGGCTTGTCTCCTGGTCCTTTTGAGAATACACCATCATGCTACAGAGGAGTGCTTTCCCCTGAGACCAAGCCTGAAACTCATCACTGGAAGTTCCCAGAATGCCCTGCTGATTGCTGAGAAAGAAAAAAGTCCCCAGGACACAGTTGCATGCTTACAACCACCTGAACCCCCCAAAGCGAGGCAGCAGGTCCTTGAACAACTCTGGATTGGGTTGTGCTGAAACAGCTTGGCCTCAGCAACAGGCCCCTCTGAACAAGGATGTTTGCACAGGCCGCTAAAGGAGCCCTGATGCTGGGATCCATTTTTTAATTTCCCCCAAATTAATTTATTTGCATTATTGATAGTCCACCTTTCCTACTGAGACTCAAGGGGGGTTAAACAGTGCTTAGGGCTCTGGCGGAACAGGCCTGCTGTGGCCCACCCGCTCTTCTCCACCCTGTCTCCCAAGGTTTTCCCAGCACCTGGAGAGGCGCCTCTCTCTCTCCCTCTCTCCAGTAACTCACCGCCACCACCTGACCTTTGTAAGGAATTGCCCACTGGGAGGGTCAGACCTCCCAGCTTCCCTTCCTCTGTGTCTCCCGCTGCCCAGTGCCTGGTCACCATGGGGACTGTTTACTGCCTTGTGTGCCCTTGGAGGAATAGCCACTTGCCAACTGCCTGCCTTCCCCCTGGTGCCCCTTTTAAAATAATGGGTTCAAGATGGCGGAGGGCTATGTGGTTTAAAAAACCATGGCCAGTATCTTAAGTTGTAAATTATTAATAAAAAGAAAATTTTAATGACCGTAGCACAGCACAAGACTGAGCACGGTAACCAAAAGAAATGGGTAAAACACAAGTCCTCTGACAGGTGTTAAAATATAAGATAGGCTCCTTAAGCTTAGGATGTTACAAATCTCCACAGAGTTGCCACTACATCAAAGCTCTCTCCAGCTACCTTCCCCACACCTCAATTAAGAGCTCTGCTTCCTCTGATGGACCCAACAAAAAGAGACCTTCCTCCTTGCTCCCCTGAATTTTACCACCTCTCTTTTCTCCGCCCACTGGCCAAGTCAAGGAAGCATTTCCTGCAGCTCCTTCCTGGAGATTATTCCTGGTGCCTTTCTAGTCTAAAGTCCCCCAACTCTCTGGTCCCTGCTAGCAGAAGGGGGAGAACTTGACCCACCTATTCTCTCTCCTGCTGTTAGCATTTGTATGAAGGTAAGCTGGAAAGCAATTAGACTGCCTCCCCACCACCACCACCACCTGTTCTCTGCCCAGACGGGGAGAAACCTTTAAAAACTTCCTGGTGGAAAGTTTTGCTAATGTCAAACCTCCAAGGAAAAAATGCATCTCTTTGCAAGGTCCAATACAATCAACAGGATGGAGCACCCAATAAACAGAGTAGTAAAGTTTGGGCTGCCAGAATCTGAAAGAGCTGAAACAAAACATGAACATTAACATGAAGAGCTCTGAATGTGTAAGCCAATCCCTTAAACTGAGCCCAGTAGCTAATGACCCCGACCTGGATAGCCCAGGCTAGCCCAATCTCGTCAGATCCCAGAAGCTAAGCAGGGTTGGCCCTGGCTAGTATCTAGATGGAAGGAGATGCAGAGGCAGGAAATGGCAAACCACCTCTGTTCATCTCTTGCCTGGAAAATCCAGCAGGGTCACCATAAGTCAGCTATGGCTTGATGGTAAAAAGTAAAATAACTAATGGACAGTCACTGAAGTGCTTGCAAAATGGGAGTAATATGCACGCACCATCTGTCTCCTGATAGCAGCTATCAGAGTCTTGCAGCAATCAGGAATCAACAACAGGTTTCCAATGAAGTTTCAGTTTATTGTTCCAGTATAGGGAAGTCATCCATACACATTCAGTGTCAGAACTAATTCAAAAAGCGGCAGCCAACTGACAGTAGCTGAGCTGCAGCACTCTGTGCCAAGTGCACTCTTTGACTTGACCTTGAGGAGAGACCTATGTAGAGTACACTGCAGTAGTCTAGTCTCAGTGTTACTATGGCATGGATCCAGGTGGCCGCTCCCCTTCCTAGGAAGTCCCTTGCCCTGACTGAAGCTGCCACCACCAGGAAAAATCCAGTTGCCGCCTATGTAAAGGCATCAGCAAGCGAGTTGGCTTTCCCAGAGAAGTGGTGGAGGGTAAATTGGAATTCGGAGAAAAACTCTGCCCACTGTAGCTGTTTAGCATTGAGGCTCCGGGGGGGGGGCATGCAGAGCTTCCAGGTTCTTATGATCAGTCCACACCCCTCCAGCCAGTGCCACCAAGTTGTAAGCACCAGCTGAATTGCTACCACCTCCTTGTCCCAGACCACCCAGTTTCATTCTGTAGTGTTGAATTTCTTAGAGACGTAGGCCAAGGGGTGGAGTTCCCATCACTCCCCTCCTGCAATATGGCCCCCCCATCGCCACGTCTGAAGCATCCACTAGCACAATAATTTTTTTGTTTTCATCTGCATGGGCTAGAATGGGTTCAGAAGTAAATAACGCTTTAAGCCTGTCAAACGCCTCCTGACATTCAAGTGTCCATAGGAGGTGGGCCCCGGGTTTGGCTTGGTTGGGCCCCTTCCCTTTCATTTTCAATAGGTTGGTAAGGGGTAGGTTCACTTGTGCAAAGTTTGAGATGAAGACCCTGTAAAAATTAGCAAATCCTAGGAATATCTGGAGCTGTCACCTGGTTCTAGGGGCTTCCCACCCCAAGACATCGGCCACTTTGTGCGGGTCCATCTCCAACCCCCAGGGTGAGATGTGGTAACCCAGGAATTCCACCTCCATCTTCTGGAATTCACATTTTGACAGTTTAGCGAACAGTTTATGGTCATACAAAGTCTGTAGCACTTCCCTCACTAATTGCCCATGTGACTCCTTATCTTGGGAGTATAAAAGAATGTCATCAAGATAAATGAGGGCCCCCTTAAAAAGGTGCTTGTGCAACACTTCATCAATCAAGTTCATAAATACCCCCCGGTGCCCCCTGGAGCCCAAATGGCACCACCAGGTATTCAAACTGCCCCAAGGGGGTGTTGAACGCAGCCTTAGGCTCATCCCCCTCCCGAATGCGCACTCGGAAGTAGGTGTCTCGAAGATCCAGCTTAGTGAAGATTTGCCCTTTTGTCGCCTCCACCAGGAGGTCTTTAATAAGGGGGAGGGGTATGCATTCGTAGCAGACACAGCATTCAAGCCCCGGTAATCCGTAGTCTCAGACCCCGTCCTTCTTCTCCCAGAAGAGGACCGGGGTGGCAAATGGGGAGGAGGTGGGGCGAATGAAACCCTGTGCTAGGTTTTTGTCAATGAACCTCCTCAGTTCCACTTTTTCGGCAGGGCTCATAGCATACAACTTTCCCTTGGGTAACTTGTGGCCTGGCAGAATCTCAATAGCACAGTTAGTGTTTCTGTGTGAGGGGATAATTCATCTGCTTCTTCCTCCTTGAACTCTCTAGCCAAGTCTCTGTACTCTAGCGGAATAGCCGCCAGCTCCTCACTGGCCAGACAGGCTTGGGTGGGCAGCGTCTGTGGCACTTCCCCTCACTCAGGGTTCCAAATGTGGATTTGGCAATGGGGGGTTACAAAGTGCACCTGACCCCCCCTCCCATTTTATGTAAGGTTCATGAGCCTAGAGCCAGGGACTCCCCAGCACCATAGAAAACTGAGCCATGGGGTTGATGATGAAAACCCTTAACTCCCAGTGTTCTTCAGTTCCCATAACGATGGGAATAGTCTGGTAATTACAGGGCTCCTTCATCACTGAGCCATCCATTTGGGTGAAAACCAAGGGCTCAGGCAGTCTCTGCATGGGGATCCCTAGCCCCGTGACAATGGCTAGACTTATTAAGTCTCTAGTGCACTCTAAGTCTATAAGGGCTCTTACTCGTACCTGGGTCCCCATCACAGGGCTGATTACAGACACAATAAAAAAAAACAGAGGGGCATTATTGCTCACCGGCTGAGGCACAGGATGCTCTCAGACCTGATGTTTTGCACCATTTACAGCAGGTCCCCACCTTTTTCCTCTGGCTGGGGGTTCTTGTCTCTGCTGGACGAGGCACCTTCTGGTGATGCTCCCAGGTGGAGGGCTTGGGGCTGCTTGGGGTGAGCTCCTTCTCCTCTCACAGGGGTTTCAGCCACCCTCCTCACAGGCAGCTTGGTTGACGGAGGCATTAGGACCTTAGGGCATAGTGTCAGCTAACGCTGCCATGGGTTGGAATGTGTGGGTAGCTTCTTCTTTGTCCTCCCTCCCTTTCCCTTCCTGAGAAGTCACTGTGTGTTATCTGTAAAGTGTCCTTGAAGCTCTACTCTGCCCTTCCTAGCTTTCAGCTGAGAATGCAACTGTTAATTTTGCCGATGTTCTCAGGTGCTTACTTATTGGCTTTAATGTATCAGGGGTTCATATATGAAGGGGGTATATCTGTTGTTCCTGTATCTTTGCCCACCATTCCTGACACAAGAGTTCATGGTGTCCTTAGTACTAGCTCTCAATAAACTGAAACGTCTGAAGGAATGTTGTTGAATGTTTTGACTGGGAAGCCTGACACATAGTGGCCCAGTTCCCCACAGCACAGGCAGAGACCCAGCTTCATCCGCTGCTCACACACCGGCTCCTTTGCCTTGCCCTTGGGGCCCTTCATTGGAGCCCCTGGCATTTTGGGGTAGGCTTTTGGGGTCAGGAGTCTGATAATCTGTAGGTGGTTTTCCACTTCCCCTGCCTCACACACACACACCGCCAACGTTAAGGGATTCATACTCCGGAGCATGTTCTCCAGGATCGATGGATCCTGCTCCAGTCAATACTGCTCTACTAGCACAGCCTCAGGCCAGCCTTGGATCTTAGCTGCATACATCTTGAACTCATCTGAGTACTCATGCACCAACTGGTTGCCCTGTTTCAGGGTCTGTAGTTTTGTGCGGGCCTTCTCCACTTCCATCGGGTCCTTGTATTGCCACCACAAAGCCCACATGAAGGCTTGCACATTGTGGAGTTTGGGGCCCCAAAGGTTGTGCAGCACGACATACCAGTTGGCTGCTCACTCTTATAACCAGGAACCTATATAGTTGACCCAGTGTTCGTCTGATGGGTAGAGGTGACCCCAATCTCGTAGAAACTTGCTCGCTTGTATCATGAAGAAGGTGAGTTTCTCGGGTCTCCCATCAAACATGGCATCCAGTAGCTCCTTGGGTCATTCCAACACTGGGGTGGCCGGCAGTTGCCCTGGTAGCCCAGGCACTCAGAGCAGGGCAGGCACCTGTTGCTGCTGACCTGGGGTGCCCACGGGCACAGGCAGCTGTTTCAGTCGCAGCTCCTGCTGCACTGTCATTGTGATCAGACGGGGAAATCCAACACCATCTCCTGCATCTCCTGCCGGAGTTCCTCGGATTGGGCTTGTAACTGGAGACTCTCACTGTCCAGCGGCTCCTCTGCCCTCTCCTCCAGCTGTGCCTATTCCCGGGGTCTCTCTCTGGGACCTGGGTAGTCATACCGACTGGTGCTGTGAAACTGGGGGGGGGGGTAGTCACCCACGCCTCTCGGGTCTTGGTGGAAAAATTAGCCCATGAGTACATGTCCCACCGCGGCTTCTCCTCTCCTGAAGCCCCCGTAGTGGCTGGGGTCTCCATCATAATGGGACTCTCTTCAGTTGTAGTAGTTGGGATGCCCCCGTGATCCTTGGCACTCATGGTGAGGTACGAGGGTCAGAGACTATGAGGAGTTCTGATACTCTGTCAGAGTCTTGCAGCAATCAGGAACCAACAACAGATTTTCAATGAAGTTTCAGTTTATTGTTCCAGTATAGGCAAGTCATCCATACGCGTTCAGTGTCAGAACTAATTCAGAAAGTGGGAAAGGGTCAATTATACCTGGTTCAAAGCAGGGTCTCCTGATGGCTCAAAGCCAATCAGGGAAGAAGCCTTTACGCGCCTAAAACTAACGGGTTCACATTCCAAGGGAAAGCAGCACAGCAGACACCAAGGTCAAACAGTGATAAACAGAATACTGAGAATTGAAAGCAAACATACCAAACCTGGAAGGAGACACAAATCAACCATCTCCTCCTCCACCAGCCCCAATGGCAGCATAACTGACAGTAGCTGAGCTGCAGCACTCTGCACCAAGTGTACTCTTTGACTTGACCTTGAGGAGAGACTTATGTAGAGTACACTGCAGTAGTCTAGTCTCAGTGTTACTACGGCATGGATCCAGGTGGCCGCTCCCCTTCCTTGGAAGTCCCTTGCCCTATCGAAGCTGCCACCATCAGTCCTAGGCTACGAGGTCCCTGACAGCTACCAGGAAAAATCCAGTTGCCAACCATGTAAAGTCCTAGGTGGACTCAGACATATTGCTCTTGCTTGATGTTACTCAGTAAATATGAGAGCCCTTTATACGTGCTTTTGTGTGCTATTGATTGTCACAATGAAATCAGGTTCTGAGGGCAAAGCAGAAAATATTTATACTTAATACAAACAGCACCTGGAATTTCCTGGAATTTCCCAACCAGGAGTTGTGTTGGGTTTGATTCTTAAAGAAAGTTTGTATTAAAGCAGAGTAAAATCATTGTGGTCAGCAGAGCAAGTATTGAGAGACTGAGTCCATGTGAATATAAAAAGTGTAAAAGTTTACTTTAACACTAGCATGGGAAAAGGGTACTTGGGGAGTAAAATAACAAAGAGCTACATTGCTACATCCTTATCGCTAGATAGACAAGACAGGATTGGAGTCTCCTTCTTCAACAAGAACAAAGAGCAGGAAGGAGAATCCCAATATGCTAAATACCTGATACATTGATTTCCAATCAGATAGCTAGGGTTCTTACAAAGTTCCCGGACATTCTACTGAGTAAATACATTGGTTACAAACAAACATGTGACTTCCTCTTTACCAACACTAACAACATTAACCCTGTAAATACTGAAGTGTTTTAAACTTGTTACATCCAACAAGTTGGCATTCTTAGGACACTGGGAGACAGCATAAATTAGATGACCGCCATTATCACTGGAGGGAGGGGTACCTAGCACCTTCCCTGCGCCACCTTCTTGCCCTCCCCTGCTGAACTCACAGAAAACTGCTAATAGCCCTGATGCCTTTTTGGTCACGGCATCTGGAAAATATCTGGTTTACGACCTACAAACAGCTTCATTTCAGTATCCAATCAAAGCATCAGGAGATCCCATTTTTTGTTTCTCCTGACTTCTGCTCTGGCCCTGACCCAGCTGGGCAGTCACATCCCCCAAGATGCTCCCAGAAGAATGCAAATGTGAGGACCGAGGACTGGGGAAAGAACAATCTGTCCTCCACAGTTGTTTCCTGACTCAAGGAGGAATTTTATCTCTCCTTCTGTCTTCTTCTTTTAGGCATTTCCTATTGCCTGCATGCAGCCACTGAGCTTGGCATCAAAGTGAGCAAGAGGCCCAGATTCATTCGACTGTATGGCTCATTTCACTCAGACTAACTTCATATATCTTGGAAGTGTTTATATGACTCATATTCCCTTAGCCCATATTCTGAGGTCAGTGTTATCGACATAAATCTCAAGAGACTGTTTTACATCCAGTCCCATCTAATACAACATCTCCAACTAGCAAAAATTATCTAAGGTCTATAAGGCAAGCGAGACATGATGTTAGCCCATATGCTGGCAGGCCCTAAGTGAACATGGGGGGGGGGGGTGTTCACACCAAAAAAGCAAGCCAGGGGCATTGAACTCCCTTCCCCCACCTTACTTCTCCATGGTGGGTCTCCTGCAGTTCTTTCTCCCCAGATTTGTTTCTGATTCTAGGACACAGAAGTAGAGTTGCTCAGTTGCTCAGTTTTCCAACATGAATGTATTTTCCTCCTCCTGACTAGTTACCAGAAGACTGGTTTTAAAGGAGGGAAGAGGAGAGAGGCAGTATTTAAGTGTTTAGACCCCATTGTAACTTTTAACCGTGTACCATTTTAACTTTTCTCTCTAGCTCCAGCATTTCATAGAACAGAATCACAGAACTGGAAGGGACCACACAGGCCATCTAGTCCCACCAATGCAGGAATAGCCTAAAGCATCCCTGGCATGTGTTTCTCCGGCTGCCGCTTAAAGGCAGCTGATTCCACTCTTGCACAGCTCTCACTGTAAAAAAGTTCTTCTTAATATCCAGCTGGTACCTTCCTGCCCTTACTTTAATCCCATTACTGTGAGTTCTATCCTCTGCTGCCCACAGGAACAGCCCCCTGCCCTCCTCTAAGTGACACAGCCCTTCAGATACTTAAGGGAGCAATCATACCCCCGCGCAACCTCCTCTTCTCCAGACTGAAACTTCCCAAGGAGTCCCTCAGCCTTTCCTCACAGGGCTTCTTGGTCTCCAGGCCCACGATCATCCTCTTCAGTCTCCTCTGCACCCGCTCCATTCTGTCCACATCCTTTTTGAAGTGAGGCCTCCAGAACTGTACACAATGCAGTGCACAGTGGGACTATGACATCTTGTGATTTGAATGTTATGCCTCTGTTGATACAGCCCAATATTGCATTAGCCTTTTTTGTCGCCACATCACACTGGCTGCTCGTATTTAACTTATGGTCCACCCTTACCCAAAGATCTTGTTCACACATACTGCTACTCAGAACTGTATCCCCCAGCCAGTATGCATGTTCCTCCTTTTTGTTACCCAGATGTAGAACTCGGCACTTATCCTTGTTAAATTGCATCTTGTTCACATCCACCCACTTTTCCGGCGAGTTCAGGTCTCCTTAAATCCTATCTCTATCTTCTGTTGTGTTTGCTGCTCCTCCCAGTTTAGTATCACCTGCAGCTTTAATGAGTAGTCCCTCCACACCCTTATCAGGATCATTTATAAAAAATATTGAAAAGTACTGGGCCCAGAACCAAGCCCTGTGGCACTCCGCTGGACACCTCCCTCCATTCATGAAATGCCATTGACAACTATTCTCTGAGTGCAGTTCTCCAACCAGCTCCCTGTCCACCTAACTATCCTACAGTCCAGTCACAGTCCTTTAGTTTACCCATCAGAACAGCATGGAGAACCCTGATAAAAACCTTACTGAAATACAGGTAAACAACTTCAACAGCATTCCCTCAATCCAGTAAGCTTGTCACTCTATCAAAGAAGGAAATGAGGTTGGTCTACCAGGACCTGTTGCAGACAAATCCGTGCTGACTTGACTGGATCACCAAGTTGTCCTTTAGATGTGTTGTGTACCAAGGGAGACCGTGCAAATGGTCAGGCTCGCACGTGGCCATGCGGACAGGCTAAGCTTTGCATCCTAAGACAATAGAAGCGGAGGATCCAAGAACTTACCAATTGGCCAGCCTGGATCCTAAAAGGAACCAATGGTGAGAGTTGTTTGTAAATAAATCTGTCATGTGTGTGTGTGTGTGTGTTGGGTGTGGTTAAGAACAGGAATATAAGTGGGCCATGGGCCCTGCTAGTTATCTCAAGTTCTCCAATGCATTAATAAAGTATGAGCTGAAATCACTGCGCTATCCGTCAGTCTCAGGACTTTATAAGATGCTTGCAGATAGATCCCTTTAAAATCTGCTCCAGTATCTTCCCTGGTACAGAAGTCAGACGGACTGGCCTGTAGTTTCTTGGGTCATTCCTCCTCCCTTTTTTGAAAATTGGGATAACATCTGCTCTCCTCCAGTCTTGTGGCACATCTCCCGTCCTCCAAGAGGTCTGGAAGGAGATGAACAAAGGCTCTGCAAGCTCTCTAGAAAGTCCTTTGAGCACTCTTGGGTGCACGACATCTGGCCCTGGGGATTTGTATTCATTCAGTACAGCCAGGTGCTTCTCAACTACCTCGCTGTCCTTGCCAACCAGCAACAGCTTGAGCTTGCTGGAGCTCTTGCTTTAGGAGAGCCCACCCTTCACTTGCTCCTTTCACTTCCAGTAGTCTTGCCCATGGAATGATTCTCATCATACCTCTGAGTTTATTAAAATCTGCCTTACTGAAATCTAACTTACATGTGTGGTTACGAACTTCCTTGGTCTCTCACAGCAAAAGGAATTCTAGGAGGACATGGTGACTTCCCCCTAAGGCCCCCGCCACCTTCTCCCCATCTTGCCTGTTGGTCAATATTAAGTCGAATATGGCCAAGCCCCTTGTAGCTTCCTCCACCAATTGATGACGGTTATTGTCCAGACCGGTCAGGAAGTTACATGAATGTGAACTCTTTGCAGGGTTTGTCTTCCAGAACACATCAGGGAAGCTGAAGTCATCCATAACTAACTTTGGATACTCTGTTAAGCTGTTCAAGGGGGGCAGCATCCACCTCCTCATCCTGGTCAGGAGGTCTGTAGCAAATTCCAACCACAATACTGTCTGTCCTTCCTTCCCTTATCCTCACCCAGATACTTTCCACAGGGCTGTCACCCTCCTCCTCCAGTATTTCCTGACAAACAAACCCTCCCCTCACATACAGCGCTACCCTGCCTCCTCTTCGACCCTTTCAGTTTTTCTTAAACAACCCATATCCATCCACTACTACATTCCAGTCATGTGAATCATCCCACCAAGTCTCTGTAATGCCTACTAAATCGTATCCCTCTGTCTGCATTGGAAGCTCAAGCTCTTCCTTCTTATTACCTAAGGTTTGAGGATTGCTACATAGACACCTGAAGCCCCACACCTTTGGCTGTATTAGACTTGGCCCTCCCAGGTGGATCTCTGCTGTTTACTCTCCATTTAAATCCCTGGGTTGGTCCTCTCCTTCACCTTGTGGTGTCAGTTTAAAGCCATCTGGATTAATCTCTCCAGGTTCCTGCCAAACACATTCTTCCGTGACCTTGACAGGTGAAGTCCATCACGTACTAGTAGGTTGTCATCCAGAAAACCTAGCCCATGCTGCCAGAATCCAAATTGCTCCTGCCGGCACCACAAACGCAGCCAGTGGTTCATCTCCATGATCATCTGTTCCCATTGTATTCCCCTTCCTATGACAGGAAGGATTGAAGAGCTCCCATGCCCTTCAGCTTCGTCCTGAGAGCTACATAGTCAGCCTTAATGCTTTTGATGTTGTTCATGGCTGTATCATTAGGGCGGGGCCAGCAGTCAGCCCAGTAAAAACTGCTAAAGGCTGCAATCAGTTACACCCAGGCAAAATAGACAAAGAGAAATCACACTTCCTCAAACAAGCACCACTCTCCAACAGGCTATACACATCCACACACCATCAAACACTGTCCTCCCGCACAGCAACGTCAGCTACTTCTCCTCAGCAGTTAAAGAAAGGCAAATAATAAAACACTCACGTCTCCAGGAGCAGCTTCCTCTCCTGCCCCTTCTCAGAGCCCAGCTGGCTGTGGTCTGACTTGTGACTGACCCAAGGTCACACCAGCAGCTGCATATGGAGGAGTCGAGAATCAAACCCAGTTCTCCCAAAGTCCATGCTCTTAACCACTACACCAAACTGGCTCTCAAATTTGCTGGAATAAAATTTGTTAAAACCAAACCATATTCTTCTGCCTGATTAAACATGCCAAGGTATAAAATCAGCATTCTTAATTTCTCATGGGAAACTGTGATCTATGATGCAAGACTGAAAGGTGATGTAATCTTCTAGAGGTTTCTCTTGGAGACATATTCTGATTGGATATTATCGTTGCCTGACTGAGTGGACCAAAAATTATAATTTGAACTATGGCCCAGGAGTGAGGGGCTAGCTGAGATTTTCATAAACTATGGGCCAAGACTATGACCTGCAATTGCTAGAAACATAGAAAATGCTAATCTGAGGCCTTCCTATCGAAACTAAGGTTGGAGACACCTAACATCACTCTGGACTGTGTTAGGTAGTTGAGGCTAGCTTTGTTGTTTTTTGTTCTGTATGATTTCTGAGTAATGTGTTGGCAGTAATTTTTCTTCATTAATATAATTTTTACAAATAACCACCTGGTTCTTGTGTGTACTTGCCCTGGGAATCCATGGGGTTTGGTCTTGTATTTCCTGCACAAGCATCCTGTCTCACGCAGTGGCCAACCAGTTTATCTGGCCAGCCAACAACAGGGTATAGAGGCTGAGATCTTCCCGTGATGTTGCCTCTTGGCTCTGGGATTCAGAGGTCTGGTGCCTCTGAATGTGGTGGTTGCCCTCAGTCACCATGACTTGTAGGCATTGAGAGACCTTGTCCTCCATGAATCTATCTAATCCCCCTTGAAAGCTGTTTATTCCTGTTGCCATCCTGAATCTACTGCCCAACTACTGCTCAATTCTTTTCCCCCCTCAGTCTTCTCTTGCAAGGGAAATGGTGCTCAATGTGGCAAAAACAGAACACATGATGAGGGAAGGGCCATGCAGCCTAGGATTGGGGTAGGAGTAGTACATAAACACCTAGTCTCTTTTTTATTTAAAATATTTATTCAATTTTTAACAAAAAAATACAAAATACAAAAGAAAAAAATCAATACCTCATCAACCATTAAAGGGTTCATACAGATCTTACTAAGATTAAGGACATCAAAATAGTAAATATAGTTTAAAAAAATATTGTTTAACTATAAAGTATTTATCAACATATATTAAACATAACTGTCAGAAAAAAAGTCTATTTGATGATTCTCACTGAGTCCATTATTATGTGTTCCCTATTCCGCTTTGCGCTTGCGTAGGTATGCAGGCAGTAACGTGGGAGCTTCTTCCCTGCCGCTTTTCCTTATCACGGTGGCCTTGAATGTAGGCTTTGGGTTATTCTTGTGTTGATGAGAATTTTCCAGTCCTGTGAAGGTGAAGGGAGGGGGAGAGTCGTCTCCCGCTCATGAAGTAATTCTCCCACCGGGAGTTTCCCGCGCGCGCACTTACAGTTCATTCGCTAGTCGCACTTATACATCATACTATAACTCTGTTTGCATTGCTGTTGCCCCCCATTCCTGACAATGACCTTCTACTGTGGGTTTTAGCACTGTAATCCAATAAAGCCTTTCTTTTGATCAAGAATGCTTGGACCTACTTGCTTTTGAACCTGACAATAACAATGATATAATTCCTTTGGAATCACCTTCTGATTAGCATGATAAGTTAGAATTGGTGACCAAATTTTCTTAAACTCTGAGAGGGCTCTAGTTGATGTCGTCTGATTCACATTAAAAGTAAGTCTAGCTAGAACATGATTCCATAATTGTGGATGCTACATCTGTAGAGTCAGGGCAATGGAAATTTCCCAATAAGCAGCTATGCGAGTTCAGCGGCCGATAAAAGAATTGCAATAACATTAGTTATCCATTGAGGTTGATCTTTATTCCAATTTGCTCCTAATAGGAGGCATCCCAGAGTAAATTCTAGTGTCATCCCCATCATTGTTGTAACTGTCTCCAAAATTGTTTGCCAAAAAGTGTCAGACCCTTGAGTTAATCCACTCTCAGTCCATATAGTCTTTTATAAAAGCTTTATTAGAAACAGAGATTTGGATGTGCACAAGAGAGATCTCTTGTTCAGACTAAAGGACAGATCAAAGGTTAGGTATTGTATAGGTGATGGAGCCTTGTCCCACAATGCAATGGTCTTGCAGTGGCCCTTCACTCACTCCTCCTCTTTCACTCCCCCCCATACTACTTTGCACTAAAAAGTTTATATTTCAGTAACCTATGTTTCTCCAAAGATTAAAGGCTTCCGGCCACTACACATCTTGGGGTTCATTCCCATGGGAAAGTTGTCGCTAATCTGCCCCTCATACATACACACATATGCATTCACACCTACTCCTCCCATCCCCAGAGTTTTATGGCAGAGAGGGCTGGAAAGGACTGACTTTGAAGTGGATGTAAACTACAAAGAAAAACCTGTGTCACTGTGACATTCAACAGTGCCCAATTCTGACAAAAAGGTACCAACACTGGGCAGGTCAACCAACAGTGGATATAAGTTCCAACCAACTCGCAATTTTTCCAACAAGCTGGACTCAGCTGTGGCAAGGTATACAATAAAGATTAGGTACTATCGGAAGACTAATTTAAACATTTGGTAAAGTGTTGTCAAGATGAAAAATTAAATTCTGTGGATGTCCAAACCACATTCCATCGATCTGTAAGAGCCAGTGAATGCCTAGTTTCTTTAAACGAAATGGCCCTCAGGGCCAGATGAACTGTGCCAAGGGTACTAAAAGAACTCATGGATGTAATTTCTGAGCCTTTGTCCATTATTTCTGAGAATTCTTGGAGAACAGGTGAGGTGCCATAAGATTGGAGGTGGCCAAATGTTGTCCCCATCTTTGAGAAGGGGGGAAAGGAGGATCTGGGTAACTACTGGCCCATCAACTTGATGTCTATACCTGGGAAAGTTTTAGAACAAATAATCAAATAGACAATCCTTGAGCATTTAGAAAGGATGGCTGTGATTACTAAGAGCATGGGTTTCTCAAGAACAAGTCATGTCAGACTAACTTCATATCTTTTTTTTTAGAAAGTTACTACCTTGCTGGATCAGGGGAATGCTGTAGACATAGTTAATGTTGATTTCAGTAAGGCTTTTGATAAGATTCTTGTTGACAAATTGGAAAAATGTGGATTGGATCCTATGACCCTTCGGTGGATCTGTAACTGGTGGACAGATTGCACCCAAAGAGTGCTTGTGAATCTTCTCGGGGAGAAGTGACAAGTGGAGTGTCTCAAGGATCTGTCCTGGGACCTGGTTTGTTCAACATCTTTATCAATGATTTGGATGAAGGGATAGAGGGAATGCTTATTAAATTTGCAGCTTATACTAAATTGGGAGGGGTAGCAAATATGGTAGAAGACAGAATCAGGATACAGGATGATCTTGACAGGATGGAAAACTGGGCTAAAACAAATTAAATGGATTTCAATGGGGATAAATGTAAAGTTCTGCATTTAGGTAGGAAAAATCAAATGCATAATTATAGGATGGGGGAGACTTGTCTTGGCAGTAGAATGTGTGGAAAGGATCTAGGGGTCTTAGTAGACCATACACTGAACATGAAACAGAAGGGTGATGCAGTTGCTAAAAAGTCAAATGCGATTTTGAGCTGTATCAACAGAAGTATAGTGTCCAGATCACACGAAGTGATGGTACCATTACAATTCATAAACATAAACACAATTTCAACAGGAAAGAAGAGAGTTTAAAAATAAATAGGGCATGGTTTCCTGTCCTAAAAAACACAAAAGGCTCTACATCTGACAACAGCACTACAGATAAGATTAGAATTTCAACAGCCAATCCACATACAAAAGAACCTCCTCAGGAAACAGGAAACCTCCTCAGGTGGCCTTTTGTTTTCCATTTTGTACCCCAATCAATAAATCTCCCCCTAAATGGGAAAACATTTATGACAACACCTCTTGGGTCATAGACCAGTTTGTTCTCCATATGATTTGATGGAATTATCAATTTCATAAGTACATTTGTGTGCCCCTGGTTGAGGTCTTCATCCACCTTATTAGGTTTTGAGACCAATGCCATCTTCTTTGATGAGAGGTTTGTTATAAGATTCCCATCTTTCTCCTGCAGTAGAGCTAAAATTTGCTTTTGCTATTTAAAGATTATCTGTAGGGATTTTGCCATTAAGTCTGCCTGGTGTGCTAATAAATCCAGTTCTTCTGAGTGCCTAATTAATGGTGGATTATGAACACTACTCCTTTGGAGTAGTTTGTTTATGTGGGCAATCTGGATCTTCCACCTCCACCTCCAAGCAGCCAAATCTATTTTGTAGCTTAATTGGGGCATAAAAATAATCCAGTTTAGTTTGTTTAGGGGTCGGTGATAATTTCTCCCCTTCAAATGGGTACCCTCTTTTCTTCTGTCCCATTTTAAACAGTTAGCATAGTCAGGCCAGTTTACTCTGTCATCAACACCCAAATTTCACCAGACTTCATTGCCTCTCTCTCAGTGCTTGTTTAACAGCCACATAGCTAGGTTGTAAAATATAAACTTTCACCCTCTGATACAATATGCTGGCTAAAGCTGCCTTGGTTGACTAAAGTAATATTTTCAACCCACAGATAGGAGCTCCAAGTTTAATCAGCAATTTAACTAATTAGACCAGTCTCAATGAGCTACGCTGCTCAGCAATTCTCCTGTGACTTGGCAAATTGCCCAGCTGCCCAGCTGTTTAGTTGGCGAGTACCTCCATAAACATTCCAGACACAAGAAACCGATGTCCAAAGAAGAATAAAAACTTATCTTTAGAAGCCTTTTAAAACCTGGGAATCATATTAATGGACTGAATGCACCCCGAAAAATAAGACAGATATTCCAACAACTTTGATACATGAACAAAATACGATGAGAGAGAAATTAAAAATTATAGGCTAATTTCATTATTAAATATGGACTATAAAATCTAAGCTTCTATTTTGGCAGCAAGATTGAAAGAGTTTTGATACAAACAATTCATCAAGATCAAGCAGGCTTCTTACCAAAAAGACAACTCAGAAACAATGTAAGAATTATATTAAATGTACTTGAATATTTTGAAGCCCATTCAGAGATCAGGGGCCTGGAGACTGAGCCCTATGAGGAAAGGCTGAGGGACTTGGGAATGTTCAGTCTGGAGAAGAAGAGGCTGAGGGGGGTGAAGGGCAGGGAGCTGTTCCTCTTGGCAGCAAAGGACTCACAATAATGGGTTTAAATTATGGGCGGGAAGGTACCGGTTGGATATTAGGAAAAACTTTTTTTACAAGTAAGAGTTGTGCAACAATGGAATCAGCTGCCTAGGGAGGTGGTGAGTTTCTCCTTCCTGGCAGTCTTTAAGCAGCATCTGGAGAAACCCTTGTCAGGGGTGCTCTAGGCTGATCCTGCATCGAGCAGGGGGTTGGACTAGGTGGCCTCTGTATGGACCCTTCCAACTCTGTGTGATTCTGTGAACTGACTCCCTGAGAGCCACAAGCTCCATGCAGTGAGCCTACACCCATGATTTCCACCCAGTGGGTAGATAATCGCACATATGGCACTCTTGACAACACAGTGAATAGTCCCTGATCCCCTGCTAGATTTCTACTTTCATAACTGGTTAGCTGTTTATCTGAGAGCAATGCAGGATCCCCAGACCTGATCCCCAGGTTAAAAGCAAGAGGCCAAGGGGCCCTCAGCTGACACCAAAGGCTCATGCCTCTGATGAGGAAGAGCATTTTAGGCTCCCTCCTCCCAGCAACAACAGCTGACCCTTAGAGAGCAGCAACAGACAAAGGGACTTATCTAAGGATGGGAGTTTTGACTCTTGAAAGCTCTTACCCTGAAAATTTTGTTGGTCTCTAAGGTAGGGCTGCCAGGTCATACCTGGCTGCTGGTAGTGGTGGGGCTCTGGACCTTCTCCAGGAACTCTTTGGTGTGCATGCAAAATGCACGCGCTGCAGTAATGTCACAGAGAAATGATGTCATCACACAGGGCACATCATTTAAGTAAAATCTCTATGGTTCTTCTTTAATTGATCAAGTGTCCCCCCTGCAATGTGCCCAGCATGAAGGTGCAAACAAGACACTTTGGGCAGGGTTTCCCCCACTACCTGAATTGGGGCTGGTAGATCAGGGGGCCACAAAAGTGGGCAAACCCCTGCCCCCATCGGAGGAATGGGAACCCTACTCTAAGCTGGCTGTTTCCAGGGCCGGATCGCCCATTGAGTGAATTAGGCACTCGCCTAGGGCGCCCAGGCCTCAGGGGTGCCAAATGCTGCCCCATTCCCCCCCAAAGCGCCCCCTGCCACCCTAACTGGGTGCCCACTGCTGCCACCGCTAGACCCCCGCCCCCTTCCCGGCTTTCCCGGGGACCCCGCAGCTGCGGAGCCCCCGGAAAAGCCAGCTCTGGGAGGGAGGGGGTGGTGGCTAGACCCCCCACCCCCTTCCTGGCTTTCCCAGGGACCCTGCAGCTGCAGAGCCCCCAGGAAAGCCAGCACTGGGAGGGACAAAATAACTGTGTTGTAATAGGCGACTTTAACTACCCACACATTGATTGGGTCAATATGAGTTCTAGTCGGGAAAAAGAGATTGCGTTTTTAGACACTCTCAATGACTGTGCTGTGGAACAGATGGTCACAGATCCTACCAGGGGAGAGGCGATCCTGGATTTGGTCCTAAGTAACACCCAAGACCTGGTGAGAGATGTAAAAGTGATTGCACCACTTGGGAACAGTGACCATAATGTCATTGAGTTTAACGTTTGTACAGATAGGGAGTTGCCCAAAAAGACTGACGCAACCACTTTTAACTTTAAAATGGGTAACTTCTCTGGTATGAGGGGACATGTGAGGAAGAAATTGAAAGGAAGAGTGGAGAAGGTCAAAACCACTGGGGAAGCTTGGAGACTATTTAAAAAGACAATCCTAGAAGCTCAGAAAAAAAATATACCGCAGGTTAGGAAAGGTACAAATAGGTATAGAAAAAAGCCTGCATGGTTAACAAATAAAGTAATGGAAGCTGTAAAAGGCAAGAAGGATTCCTTTAAGCGGTGGAAAGCTAGTCTTAGTGAGCTTGATAAAAGGGAACACAGACTATGGCAAATAAAATGCAAGTCTGTGATCAGGCAAACAAAAAGGGAATATGAAGAGCATATCGCAAAAAACATAAAGACCAACAATAAAACTTTCTTCAAATACATTAGAAGTAGGAAGCCAGCCAAGGAGGCAGTGGGGCCCTTGGATGACCAAGGGGTAAAAGGAGTAGTGAAGGATGATAGGGAAATGGCTGAGAAGCTGAATGCATTTTTTGCCTCTGTCTTCACTGTGGAAGAGGAGAAGTGTTTGCCCATTCCAGAAGCACCGATTTCGGGAGGGGGTTTGAAAGACCTGAATCAGATTGCGGTGACAAGAGAGGAAGTCCTCTGACTGATGGACAATTTAAAAACTAATAATTCACCAGGCCCGGATGGCATTCATCCGAGAGTTCTGAAAGAACTCAAATGTGAACTTGTGGATCTCCTGACAAAAATATGTAATCTTTCTTTAAAATCTGCCTCCATTCCTGAGGACTGGAAGGTAGCTAATGTCACTCCCATCTTTAAAAAGGGCTCCAGGGGAGACCCGGGAAATTACAGGCCAGTCAGTCTGACATCGATACCGGGTAAGTTGGTGGAAACTGTTATTAAGGAAAGAATTAGTAGGCATATTGATGAACAAAAAGTATCGAGGCAGACTCAGCATGGGTTCTGTAAGGGAAGATCTTGTCTCACTAACCTGTTAGTGTTTTTTGAGGGAGTGAACAAATGTGTGGACAAGGGGGACCCAATAGATATTATTTACCTTGACTTCCGGAAAGCTTTTGATACAGTTCCTCATCAAAGGCTCCTAAGTAAGCTCAATAGTCATGGGATAAAAGAACAAGTCCTCTTGTGGATCAAAAACTGGCTTATAAATAGGAAACAGAGAGTGAGTATAAACGGGAAACTTTCTCAGTGGAGGGTGGTAAGCAGTGGGGTACCACAGGGATCAGTACTCGGTCCGATGCTTTTTAACTTGTTTATTAATGATTTATTAATGATTTGGAATTGGGAGTAAGCAGTGAAGTGGCTAAATTTGCAGATGACACTCCAAAGGGATCTGTCGAGGATGGGTGAGTGGGCATCAACGTGGCAAATGGAGTTCAATGTGGCTAAGTGCAAAGCGATGCACATTGGAGCCAAAAATCCTAAATATAAATACACGTTGATGGGGTCTGAACTGGCAGAGACGGACCAAGAGAGAGATCTTGGAGTTGTAGTGGATGACTCAATGAAAATGTCTAGACAGTGTGTAGCTGCAATAAAGAAGGCCAACACTATGCTGGGGATTATTAGTAAGGGAATTGAAAACAAATCAGGCAGTATCATCATGCCCCTGTATAAATCATTGGTGCGACCTCATTTGGAATACTGTGTACAGTTCTGGTCGCCACACCTCAAAAAGGATATCATAGCATTGGGAAAAGTGCAGAGAAGGGAAACTAGAATGATAAAAGGGTTAGAACACCTTCCCTATGAAGAAAGGTTAAAATGCTTGAAGCTCTTTAGCTTGGAGAAACGACGGCTGAGAGGTGACATGATCGAGGTTTATAAGATTATGAATGGGATTGAGCAGGTTGAGAAAGAAGTACTTTTCTCCCTTTCTCACAATACAAGAACTTGTGGGCACTCTATGAAATTGCTGAGCAGTCGGGTTAGAACAGATAAAAGGAAATACTTCTTCACCCAAAGAGTGATTAACATATGGAATTCACTGCCACAGGAGGTCGTGGCAGCTGCAAGCATGGACAGTTTCAAGAGGGAATTAGATAAACATATGGAGCAGAAGTCCATCAGTGGCTATTAGCCACAGGGTATAGATGGGAACTCTCAGTCTGGGGCAGGTGATGCACTCTGTTCTTGGTGCTGGAGGGGGCAGCAGTGGGAGGGCTTCTGGTGCCCTGGCCCCACTGCTGGACCTCCTGATGGCACCTGGTATATTTTGGCCACTGTGTGACAGAGTGTTGGACTAGATGGGCCATTGGCCTGATTCAACATTGGCTTCTCTTATGTTCTTATGTTCTTAGGGGGCGGCTAGACCCCCGCCCCTTCCCGGCTTTCCTGGGGACCCCGCAGCCGCAGAACCCCCGGGAAAGCCAGCGCTGGGAGGGAGGGGGGCAGCTGGACCCCCCCGCCCCCTTCCCGGCTTTCTCGGGGACACCGCAGCCGCAGAGCCCCGGGAAAGCCGGCGCTGGGAGGGAGGGGGTGGCGGCTAGACCCCCGCCCCCTTCCCGGCTTTTCCGGGGACCCCACAGCTGCGGAGCCTCCAGGAAAGCCAGCACTCCACCACCGCCCCCCCCCCGGTCTCCAGGCCCCACCGGGAGGTTGGCATCCCCCATGGGGGCGCCCCAGGCTGTCCTGCCTAGGGCGCCCAGACACCTGGAGCCAGCCCTGGCTGTTTCATTACCTGAATGTAACATTCTTTTCCCATTCAGATGGGAGCTGAATCAGGCTGGCTTCCAGATCCCAAGGCAAGGACACAGGCCAGCCACTGCCACAGTCACCCTCATTTGTGGCTCAAGTGTGATGTGATGGCGCTCCACTGACCCTAACGGGTCACCAAAATACAAAAGAAAGCAAGTCCAGCAGGGGGTGTGGCCCCGTGCATTGATGCCTCGGAGCAGCAGGGCCAGGCGCACAGGGCCCGAGGGCTGTCACCTCTGCAGGGGCAATCCAGCCACCCAGTCCAAGTCTGCACAGTCTCACGCTCCAGGGGATTCAGGGAAGCGTTTCCTGGGCAAGAGAGGACAGGGCTGCTCACACACCTGAGGAGGACCCCCTGGCACCACGGCACAGAACTCAGAGCAGCTCTGCAGTTGGGGGAGGGGCAGAGAGGCCCAATTTACACAGGAGGCAGAGAGCCCCCCCACACACACACCTTTGCACAGGCTCTGGGTCTTATTGAAACTGCACTGCAAGCGGCACCAAGTGGATCTAGGTGCTTCACATGCAGGAAGGGAGCAGTAGTGCTGGAGTGCTCATTAAGTGCATGAAGCTGCTTCGGCTACCTGGCAACCCAGTTTCAATGACATGTCTCCCCAGCACCACGTTCCCACTAGATCGTGTATAAGCAGGCAGGCCATGCCCCCTTCCTGAGGGCACAGTTGGAGGTGAACACCTTCATTTAATTGCACCCTAGGAGTTCTGATGCCAGGTAAACTTGACCAGAGTGTACACAAGATGGATCCCAGACAGGCCTCATAATCAGGGCTCTTTTTGTAGAAAAAGCACAGCAGGAACTTATTAGCATATTAGGCCACACCCTGACAGTGGAGCTCATTTGAATATTAGGCCACACCCCCATGTTACCAGAAGTGTGGTCATCCAGCCACACCCACCTTCTGCTTCTTATTCTGTTTACCTTGTTTGTTGTCAAAACAGTTTTGGCAAAACCAATTAAAAAAATTCCAATTCCATACTTTTAAAAAACTATGGCTTCCTTTATGCCTCCATACCAGGTTTTATAACCAAAACCTGGGTCAGATCTACCCCAGAAGTCAATTTGGTACAGCACTCTGTTTAGGCTGCTCATGAGATATATCTCAGGTTTCAGGATGGATCAAAATGTGCTTTATATATAACCCGGAAGCCAAGCCAATAGAGTCCACTTAGTAGGAATGCGTTACAAAGGACTGATTCACTGAGGTACATGGATATTTATTGCACAAATAAGGAAGGGTATGTATGTGTGTAAATCTGTATATTTTACCACCTTTACAGAAGAAGACGACACACCTAGATGCCTGCTGCCCTATTTCAGTGTTGGCTGCAACCTGTATATAATCTATTTAATGAGAATTTGGTTGCACATTGACACTAATGACATAGAATTCCCATTTGAGAAAATGCATGTAACTGGAAAAACATTTGGAAATTAAGCCCATTGTCATTTACTAATTGGCTATTTAATAAAGCCAGCTTTGAATGGAACATTTTACAGCAATTTCTTCCATCTAAAGCATAAGCTTTTCAACAGGCTGGTTGCCATAGATCTTACTAAAATGACTATAGCAGCACTGCCCCCAGTCTGTAGAGCAGGGGTCTCCAGCCTTTTGGACCATGCAGGCACCTTGGGAATTCTGACACGGGGGGGGCACAGCAGCACCCTGGTTGTCACTGGAGACAGCCAACCTCAGAAGGGTAGGGAGTGGAATGACGGACGGCTCTTGATCTGAAGCAGCAGAACAAAGTCTGAGCTGGTCTTAGAGGTTCCGCTGGACTCATTTGTTCTAATAGCAGCTCTTCAGCAGTTCAGGCAGAACCTCTGCTAAACAAGGCGCCTTTCAAAATACGCACTGATTTAAAATATTTTCTTCCTCGCGCACTCTTCATCTTCAGCTATGCTGTGAAGATCCTTATGCTTTGTGGCAGCTGCTGCCAAAGCAACTTTTTAAAGAATCTGCACAGCCAATAAGATCTCCACTAGCCAGTCAGAAACCGTGCTGGGCAGAAGCCCCAACTGGCCCTTCCCACTTCCTTAAAACACTCAAAAGGCACCTGGAAAAGTGCTGGTGGGACACCCTCCTGTAGGCGAAGATAATGGAAAGGCCAAAAATAAAAAAAGTTGGAGGGTACAGGTCACACTGTAAGCAATGACTGAACCGCTTCGTTACTATCTAAGAATCACAACGGAAGGGATTTGGGGTCCATTCCTCTCCTACCGGCCCCTGCTTTTTAAATGTATCACATGATAACCGGTAACCATGTGTTGGAGAGAGCTTATGATAGGCCAGGAGACTGAACAACACACCAAACATCTTTATCCAACCATGTTTCATTTGTATTTAACTGCCAACTACAAAGTCTGTCTCTTTCCAGACCAAAGTCAACTGACACCAGCTCAATTCTTTCCCAGAAATAACATGAGAGGCGGGTCTTGGTGGGATGCCAGTGACCCGCCCTTCCACCGAACTTTGGAATTCTGTTGGCTAGCATTAGAGTCTGTAGACCAATGGTGGTGGATGAGCACAGATAAGTCAGACCCAGTACATCCTTTCGGTCGGCTCTCTGCCTTTGAACTGGAGGGGAGTGCCCATTTTTTACCTAGTCATTGGCTACAGTGGCCGTCACCCTCCTGACACCTTAGCCCAACTTGGTGATTGGTCCCACCCAGGTGTGAAATGTAATGGAGGAAAGTATAGGATTTGGTGGAGTTGGGGCTGCTGCCACTAACCACGTTTGGAAAGAGGCCGCAGCTGTTAGCTGACTGGGGGTCCAGTCACACTGCCGTTTTGATCGGGATTCGCTGCTGTTTCCTTGCGAATGTCAGTTTCACGTTCACACGCGCCAATCCGCCTCCCGCCCTGAAGCAGGCTTACTCGTGCAATGCTTCCGGGTTTTCCTGACCCCTGGAAAATCTAGTGTTTTCCTGGCACTTCCGCTTTGATTGTGCGATTTCACCTATGTGGACAGCCCATCTCTCGCAAGGATGGCGATTAGGGCCATCTGAACGCTCTTTGTGCTTTTTTTAAAAAAAAAGCTTCCAGTTTGAGCGCTTGAGCAAACATGCGCTTAATAAATCCATTTAACGTTTAATAATGGATTTATTAAGTGCATGTTTAGTCAAGCGCTCAAACCAGAAGCTTTAAAAAAACGCACAAAGACGGCCCTGGAGGCGGGAACGAGAGGCGGGGGCTCCGGCAGCCTGGATGGGGCCGGCAAGGAGGATGGCGGAGACAGCAGAGCCTATTTTCATGGGGAAATGGCGGCGGCGGTGGCGGCAGCACCCCCTCCCCCCAAAGTGTTAGCAGGAGCTGCAGCCGCCCGAGCTTCCCCGTGGCCGGCAGGATCGCCTGGAAGGACGGTGCAGCAGCAGGCAAGCGGGTGCTGGGAAAGAGGGGCTGGCTGCATGTAGACAGCCCAATGCGAATAAAAATGTTCCCAATTTAAATAAACCGGGGACAAAGCACATGTCATTTGCAGTGTGACCAGAGCCTGGGAGTCAGAGTGTGGCTGCCTGCCAGCCTGTGACACCATAAAAGCTCTTTGCAGCTTCCCTGTAATGCAAGCCTGAGGCCATCCTGCCGGACTGCAGGAAGAGTCAGGAGCAGCAGTGCTGGATCAGCTTGGAAAGAGGGAGAGTTCTGGTGCAGGATGCCTGAGAGGCCGGGCCCTGCGCCTGTGATCTTGTTTTGGGGGGATTCACCAAAGCACATCTTGGTCTCTGTCATCAAAACCACCTCTGTCAAGCCGCCCCACAGAGCAAGCGAGGAGCTCACCTGAGCTCCTCCATCACCATCCATCCTCACCAGTCTGGGCTTCAGTGACTTCATGGTATACCCCTGGCGCTGGGGAGAGAATGAACACAATGTCACTTGGACAGCCTTGGCGCGACCCTCCATAGTCCCCAGCTTCTGTGGGCCAGCCCTCCCTGCCTCCCTACCTCCCTTGACTGGCATGGTTGGCCAGCTGGCCAGGAGGGAGCACCGCTCCCTGCTCCCCTCAGTAGCAGGTGGGATGTCTGGCTCTCTCCATGCCCTGCTGCTCCTGCCACCACTGCTATGCCTCTGCCGCCTGGGCTGGAACCTGCTGGCATCTGGGTAGGCATGGCAAGAGTGCTTGACTGGCCCTGGGAGAAGCAGCAGCAGAACAGGAGGCAGGAGCCGGGTGGTGGTGGCAGGGAGGGGCGAGGCAAGGAGGGGTAGGCACAGAAGACTGCTGGAACATCGTTCTGGGGCATTCCAGCCCCAAAATAGCCCTGCTCATAACTATGCCCAGGCAGCAACCCTAGAATGTGTGAGATCTTGGTCTGACCCAGCTACAGAACCCAGCATACACCAGACAGAGGACTTGCCTCGCCCCAGAGCTGCCACTCTCCACTTGGATCACCAGTCCTATCAACCTCACCTCATCTTACCCTTCTCACGTTTCCTTCACAAAAACTGCCACTAACATCCCACCACTTCCCTGCCTAATACAAAAAGAGGGTCATCAAACAGTATTTTTGGATTTTTTATGAGTTTAATTTGGAAGCCATTGACACCCTGAATTATTGGAGGGAGTAATCAGAGTCTCAAACTTGTTTTGCATCGAGAACTCCTCCCAAGACAGTCCCCATTCCCTTTTGTCAGTTCTTGGAAACTCCTGTTCAGTGCTCCCAAACACGTCGTTTTACTTTTGGTTAGTCTCAACAATGCTTTGTTCTGAGGGACAGTCCCATTAGGTACCCTCAGGGACCAGTCTTGCTATAACTAGACAGTCCCAGCACCACTGTGGTGTGTCTTGTTCTGGCACGTACTGACAACACACACACACACACACACACACACACACACACACACCAAATTTGTTTGGGTCCTTCCATGAGACTCTGGCTCATTTCATAACGTTCTGTCCACAGACTTCTGCTCTTCTGGGCAGGTATCACCTCTTGAACTCCCTGCTGTATTCCCTCTTGCCCCTATACTTTTGTTAGCTTGTGTGTTTGTCTCCAGTGTGCATTTCTCTTTTGTATGTGTGTTATTTTTGGTACCATTTTTCTCTTTCAATAAAACAGCCTTTCTTGGTTAAGCAATGGACTGGTTGAGAGTTCTCTAAAGGAAAGATCCCGGTAAAACAGGTGGAGAATCTCACTAGCTACCTCCCTCTCACAAGCTGTTGTTTCCTTCCCTAATTCCCCCAACTAAAATAGGAGACAGCCCCCTTTGGGGTAACACTTGGGCAGGGGGAGTTTCTACCTTTGCCTCAGCTGCCAGATGTCCAAATCCAAATGCCCAGTGGGACTGAAAACACTCATTTTTGACTGCTTAGCAGAATGTTACCAGCCACAGGCTGATCATCTGGATTCACACCATGTCCTTATATGACACAACATTCTCATCTGCTGGAAATTCAGCACAAGACAAGCTTGTTTTGTGATCTTTATTCGTTTCTTTCTTTTTTTTTAATGTATTTGCCTGGCAGTTCAAAGTGTCAAGTAGGGATTGACATAAGGGACCATCCTTGGCTGAGCCCTCCTCTGGGCAGCCCCTCTAGAAAAATGGGGCATTTGCTGCTGCCTGAATGGCTTCAGTGCTGCCAGCAAGGCAGAGACGTGCATGCATGCGCGCGCACGGACGCACCCACGCACATTTGTCAGTGCATCCCATTCCCCCCAGGGACATTAGAAGCAAAAGCCTCTCTCCTGGTGAGCAGCAGGTGAGAGGCCGATTCTCTCACACGGCTGGCGTGAACAAGCTGGTGTCAGAATGGCCAGCAAGGCCAAGCCACAGGTCTCAGCTGCTATAGAAAAGCCACTCGCATCTGGCTTAATCACACAGGAGCCCTGTGGCACCATTAAATGCTGCTAGGTGTTGCCGGAGTCCCTCTTGGTTTTACTGCTACAGATTCCCCTGGCAGTGCACATCAGCGCTTCCCCTCTTGGTTGAGCTACCAACCGGCTGGGTGGCTCAGGGCTCACCAGCCCACCGATATGATGGGAGAAAGGGGGAGGGGCATTGCATCGCACCTGGAAGTGACAGGCAAGGCTCTGGCAATCCCTGAAATCTCTATGCTAAAGACCCGTCACTCCCCTCACTTCCTCCTGCTGCACTGGTGGGCAAGTGAGCCCTAAGCCTAAGGATCCCAACCTCCAGGTGGGGCCTGGAGAAATCTCCCAGAATTACAGCTGCTCTACAGACTAGAGAGATCCATTCCTATCACGGAGGGTGGACTCCATGGCTTCATACCCAACCCTCTCCTCCCCAGGCCCGGTTCTCCTCAGCCTCCATCCCCAAATCTCCAGGAGCTCCCCAGTGCTGGGCTCGGCAGCTCTACCGGAGGCACCTGCCCCGTTGTCCAGCCAGCTGAGATGCCCCCTGAGTTGCTGGCTGCCCCCAGCACCCCGTCTTCCGGCACCTTAGACCACAGCCCCCATGAGCCAGTGAAGAGCGCAGGACAGGGCAGCCAAGGAGTCGGGCAAGGGGCGTGGGAGAGGGGAGAGGGCCCCGAAGGAGGAGATTGAGAGGAAGCCCGCGCAGCCCAGGAAGAGGCCACGTGCTGGTCCAATCAGCCCGGCTGGGATCACAGGCTCCGTCCCCACAGGGTAAGGGGCTGGGGGGAAGCGACGGTGGGAAAATTAAAATGAAGCGTATTTGTTACTTTGAGCAGAGCTCTGACCTTATCATAAAAGGATTAGAGGGGTTTGCAAGCGGAAATGAGCATGGGGATGTTTGCCCGGTGGGGTGTGTGTGTGTGTGAGTCCATGTGTGTCCGTGTGTGTGTGTGTGTGTGCTGTGTGCCCAACCCAAGCACACGCTCAGCCTTGGATTCGGGGGGGGGGGCATCTGCGCAGGAGAGCTCTCCCTTGCCATCTGTGGTGCATCGCTGCCCCCAAGGGGGCTCTCTTGGGACTGCACCACAAGAAAGAGAAAGCCCCTCTAAAGATCCTGGATTCTCTCTAGGGCTGCCACCTCTAGGTTTGGGTCTTCCTGGAGACTTGGCAGTGGAGCCTGGAAAGGGCAGCATTTGGGCAAAGGAGGGACCTCAGTGGGGTATAAATGGCACATGGTCCCCCCCCCCAAAGGAGCCAATTTTTTCTCTGGGGAACTGATCTCTCACATCATCCACTGTGATTCCAGGAGGTCTCCAGGCCCCATCTGGGGGTTGGGAAGCCTAATTCTTTCTGCCCAGCAGGACAGAATCAGCCCCGAGGGGCCGCTTCCTCTCTGTGACAGGGAACATTTGAATGGGCTCAGGCTGGAGCACTGCAGTGTTTGGAGGCAAGGCCAGTGATCCCCATGGACATTTCCTATTTGAACTAGTCATAACCCATCATTCCTCTCCAAGCAGAGTTGCCATCCTCCTGGTGGGGCCTGGAGACCTCCCAGCATCACAGCTGGCTGCTTTGCAGGGGGGACTTTCTGGCCTTCCGCCCGGGCGTGGTTCCTCCCCTCCCCCAACCCTGCTCCCCCTAGGCTCCACCCCCAAATCTCCAGGCACTTCCTGGTGCCGGGTTGTTAAGCCGCCCTCAAAGGCACGCAGGAGGCCTGCTGGCCAGCCTCCTCTCTTGCCCCAGCTGAGAGGTCTGGTCCTGCAGAGGCACGGGGGTGCCGTGGCCGGGCACTCCTCTCTTGGTGCCCCTGGCTGAAGGGAGCAGACTGCAGCCCACACCTCCGGGGCCGCTGCTGGCTGTGCCAGCCCTCCTTCCATGGGTGGCGGGGGGGGAGTTGCTGCGTTCCCTGTGGTGTGCCCCGCCCGTGTGTGGCAGCAGGCCACCTCAGTGTAGGCTGGTCAGCTGCTTCCATCTCTGCCTGTCACGGGGGCACAATCAGCACGCCCCTCTACGACTGGTGGGTGTCATCAGGGTTGCGCTGGACTCTCGGGCAACTGTTACGCTCTCTGGACCTCGGTGCACTGCCTTGTCTCAAACAGGGTTCCCCGCTGCTTACCAGGCTTCGGACACGGGTGAGTGGGGCTTGCACCACACAGGCATCTGCAGCGTCCCAGCACTGAGGCCTTAAGATGGGACCGACAGCTGCTGTCCCGCAGCCTAAAGGAACTCTAAAGCGAAGGGGTCAGCACAGAGAAGGGTCCTGCACCTGGCTGCTGCCACCATCCCTCCCTTCCCCCGACGCAGCCTTTCCCTTCCTAGGGATCGCCCCCCTCTGGAGTGCAGTTGGTGACTAAGACACCCCCTTCTGTACACTGAGGAGAAGACTGAACCTTCCAGATCAGGACTGACGGGCCCATGCTTTCCCACCTGAGCACCATGTCCATAGGAGGCCTTGATCATTGACGGGTTCAGCTCCTGTTCTACACTCAAGGATTGAGATAATCAAAGGAAACCTTCGGTGCTCTATTTGCTCGTGTCTGAGAGTCTGAACGTGGTTGATGTTGAACAAATGCACATGCACGACCGTGTCCTACAAGACTGCAGCAACCTCCCCCTCACCCCTGTGACCCCCCCCCCAGCTCCCTGACTGTTCTTTGCTACTTTAGTAAGAGCAATGGTATTTCACTTTTTAAAAATTAAAACTTGCATATCCTGCCTTTCCTCTTGGTTCACCTGGTGCAGCTTTAGTCTACTGTCTCTGCATCTGTCACGGTAACATTAGTGTTCACTAATGACAGCCAAACTGCCCGCGTCAGGTGAAACTTGTGCATGAATCAAGACAGCGGGCTGCCCTAGGGAAGAGCAAGAGGGAGTCCCGTCTTCTGTCTCCTCCTCCTCCTCCTCCTCCTCCTCCTCCTCCTCCTCCTCCTCCTGGAATGCTGCTGGAGTGGCATCCCAAGCTCCTGAGAGCCATACGGGAAACGTCAGGCACCGGGGGGCATGACTTCCCCCAGGGCCGCTGGCATCTGAGAGCGGCTGCAGCAGCCTTCAGGGCACGAGAGTGGGGGTGGGCAGAGGCCTCCTCCCTTGCCTGCCCTGCTGCTTCTGGAGCCACACTGGTTGCCCCAGGAGTCGCCAGCATTTGGCTTGCCGAGGGGTGACACTGCTGGGCTCAGAACTGAATGGAGATGGGGGAGGGGGGTTTGCACGTCAGGCTCTGGAATACAAATTGTCTCCAGCTCCCACACAGGCCCCGTTCTCATGGCCCTGTGCAGCCCTTCAGAGGTCTCTCGGCATGATCTTACCTGGCCCAAATAGCCCAACTAGCAAGGATATCTCACACGCCTTCCTTCTACCCCTTACACTGATCCCTCTGAAGGGACCAGTCTCCATTGGTGACACATCTCTAGCAGCCAAAAGGAAAAAGGCAACTCTAAATGTGTGACTGATTGTCTGCCTGGTATCTGAAGCTGTCATTATTCAAAAGAGATTCAGCTTTTCCGTCACAAAATTAGTTCAGGCCTTGGCTTGTCACTCTCACGGTGGAGGTGGCTCACACCTTCAGTACTAATCCCGAGTCCCTTGTTGAGGTACTGTTGTGTCTGCAGACCACCTCGTGCCATCAACGAAGAGCCGGCGGGAATTCAAACCCGCCAATGGTACCAGGGGGCGGCCCCTCTCTAATGTATATAGTTGGCCTTCTGTATAATAGCTTGTATAATAGCGAACCATGCTGATCACTACATCGCTGTCTGTGGTTTCATTATGCGTCTAACCCACTATACAACGATGGCGACGAAGGTGGGATTCTGCTGAGCGCTCCAGCCGGGCTGTCGGACAACGCTACCGAAGACTCGCTCCACTGCTCCACAGGCGTCCTCCATGAGCGCCTCTGAGGGTGAATCCAGAGCCGTGTCACTGCCGCCGACTAGCACAATGGCCATCGCTCCAGGATCCGGGCTGCTGCCGCCGTTCGATGCTTTCCAGCCCCAACGATGGGGAGCCTGGGTCACGGGTTTGCGGCAAGCCTTCGTGTTCTATCAGATCACGGACGAAGACCGAAAGAGAGGACTGCTGCTCTGCTCTTGCGGCCCCATGATCGTAGATCTGGCCCAATACCTTCTCTCTCCCAAGAAGGTGGAGGAGTGCACGGTCGACGAGATTGTAAAGGCCGTGCAGAACTACTACTCCCCAAAGCCGTCGGAGATGACCTGCCACGTGGTTTTCCAGCATCGGAACCAGCAGGGCAAAGAAACCGCCGCGGAGTTCCTCGGAGAGCTCTGCCGCCTGGCGGCCGACTGCGCCTTCGGAGAGCACTTGGAGATGGCTCTCCGCGACCGTTTCGTCGCAGGCCTCAGGGAGGAGAAACTCCGGCGCCGAATAATGGAGGGCGAGAAGGTGACCATCACCTCAGCGTTAGCCACCGCCACCGCATGGGAGAGGTCACACCCGGCCACCACCACCGCGACGCATCGTGTGGCCTCCCCCGGGAACAGCGACATCGACGACCCTGAGGTACACCGCACACTAGCCCAGCATCGCCCGCCAGCACCGTCCGCTAGCTCCGCACGCAAGCAACCCGGCTCGGTGGCGCAGGAGTGTGCCAGCTGCGGAGGGCAGAATGAGAAGAGATCGTGCCGGTTTCGGGATGCCACATGTCGGGACTGCGGCCGCACGGGCCACATCGCAAGGGTTTGCCGTTCCAAGCCATCACGCGCAGCGCAAAAACCGCCCCGCCGCAGGTCTGAGGTGCACTTCGAGGACTGCGCGGCCCCGGAGGAGGACCTATACCAACTGACCAACGCCCTGGCCGCCCGAACACAGGTACTGAAACTCTCCAGTCAGGCCTCTACCCCAAAAATATACGTCCGGGTCAAAGTAGAGGGGCCCCCTTACAAATGGAACTTGATTCGGGCTCCGCCTGTTCCATCATTTCGGAGGCCACATTAAAACAGATTTGCCCAAAGGGGGGCCCCCGCTTGCGGCCATCACCCGTGACGCTCATGGACTTTCAGAGAAACCGAGTGCCAGTGAAGGGGGTCGGGAGTTTCAGGGTGCAGTACCGGGGCTTCAAGGGTCACTTGGACTTGCTCGTAGTCGAGGGCGACCTAGTTAGCCTCCTGGGGAGGGCCTGGTTTGGACCCCTAGGAATCGTGATCGAGGGGGTCCAGCATTGCGCAACCCGCGACTTCCAGGAAGTGTGCCGCGAGTTCCCATCCGTTTTCGATGGGTCCCTGGGCCGATACACGGGCCCCCCGGTTTCGCTACAACTCAACCCCACGGTGGCCCCTATCCGCATGCGTGCCAGGTCCGTTCCGTTTGCCTTAAAACCCAAAATAGACGTGGAACTGGACCGACTGGTGGCGCAAGGGGTTTTGGAGCCGGTCTCTCACGCAATGTGGGAAACCCCGATTGTGACCCCCATTAAACCTAACCGGGATGTCCACATCTGCGTGGATTATAAATGCACGATAAATCGGGCATTGCAGGACCATGCCTACCCGGTCCCGGTGGTGAGCCATGTTCTGGCCACCTTGGCAGGGGCCAAGATCTTCGGCAAACTAGATCTGGCCCAAGCTTACCAGCAGCTGCCTGTCGATGGCCCGACAGCAGAGGCCCAAACAATTGTAACGCACCGGGGGGCCTTCAGGGTCAATCGCCTGCAATTCGGGGTGAGCGTGGCAGCCGTTTCCGGGACGCCGGCCTCAAGGTCAAGCGTGAGAAGTGCCAGCTCGGGGTATCATCCGTCGACTTCTTGGGCTTCACGGTGAACGCAGAGGGACTCCACCCGGCCCGGGACAAGGTGAAGGCCATCGTGGAAGCGCCGCCCCCGACCTCCAAAGCCGAGCTCCAGGCTTTTCTTGGACTCCTGAACTTTTACCACACCTTTCTCCCCCACAAGGCGGCAATAGCCGAGCCCCTCCACAGGTTGCTCGACAAAAAGGCACCCTGGGTCTGGGGCCCGCATCAGGCCGCCGCGTTCCGGGCCGTCAAGGCCCTGCTCATCTCGAATGCGGTCCTGTCACATTTCGACGAGACCCTGCCCGTGATCTTGGCTTGCGATGCATCTCCATATGGGGTGGGAGCCATGCTGGCGCACCGTCTCCCGGACGGCTGGGAGGTCCCAGTCGCGTAATACTCGCGGACCCTGTCTGCGGCCGAGCGGAACTACGCCCAGATAGACTGCGAGGGACTGGCAGTCGTGGCCGGGGTGAAGAAGTTCCACGACTTCGTCTATGGCCGTCCCTTCACAGTCGTCACGGACCACCAGCTGCTGCTGGGCCTCTTCGCGGCGGACAGCCGGACGCCGCAGGTACTCTCCCCTCGGGTCTTGTGGTGGTCCATCTTCTTGGCGGGCTACAATTACACGCTCCAGCATCGGCCAGGCAAGGCAATGGGCCATGCAGACGCGCTGAGCCGCCTCCCCCTGCCGGACGAAGGGGTGGACCCGGACCCAGCTCATCATGTCCTCCAGATGGAGGGTCTTCCAGACGCCCCTCTCCAGGCCACGGACATCGCCCGCTGCTCAGCCCGTGACCCCATCATATCCTGGGTTCTCGGCTGGGTGGTGAGGGGGTGGCCTACGGCCTCGGCGGGCCCTGAGTTCAACGCGTTTACAACGCGGCGTGAGGAACTATTGGCACACAAGGGCTGCCTGCTGTGGGGGGACCAGGTCGTAGTCCCCAGCGCACTCCAGCAACAGGTCCTGCAGGCTCTGCACGAGGCACACCCCGGCATCGTGCGGATGAAGGCCCTCGCCCAGAGCTACGTCTGGTGGCCAGGCATCGATGGGGAAATAGAGGCCTGGGTGAAGCGTTGCCAGATCTGTCAAGAAGTCCGGCCAAGCCCACCATGCGCACCCACCCAGTCATAGGAATCAACAAGGACCCCGTGGTCCCGGCTCCACATCGACTTCGCCGGGCCCTTCCATGGGTTAACATTCCTGGTCACCGTGGACGCGTACTCCAAGTGGCTGGAGGTGAGTCCAGTCTCCTCCACCTCCGCAAGCGCCACCATCCGAGCCCTCCGGAAGATATTTGCCACGCATGGCTTGCCAGACACCATCGTCTCCGACAACGGCCCGGCATTCACATCCGAGGAATTCCAGCGGTTCCTGCAGGACAAATTGATCCGGCATATCAGGTCAGCGCCCTTCCACCCTGCCACGAACGGCCAAGCGGAGCGCATGGTCTGCACGGCTAAGGAAGCTTTAAGCCGCCTGACTGAGGGGGACTGGGAGTCACGCATAGCCCGGTTCTTGCTGGCGAACCGGACAACACCCAACCCGGTCAGCAGCCACTGCCCCGCAGAGCTTCTCATGGGCCGGCGACCCGCCATCCTCCTGGACTGCCTGCACCCCGACAGGGCTCCAACAGGATGTAACTGGGTCGAGGACCTTCTTCCCAGAGGACCTGGTGTTCGCAAGGAACTACGGCCGAGGCCCAGAGTGGCTAGCAGGAAAGGTAATCCGCCCCACCGGCCCTGTCTCCTACGAGGTGTTGACAAATGATGGGCAGGTTCTGCGGCGCCATGTGGACCAGCTGAGGCGGCGCCTACTTCCAACGGTAGGAGACCGGGGAAACCAAGGGGAGGTGGAGCAGGCCCCATGAGAAGCCGAGGGAGAGCCCGAAGCGGAACGGGACCGCAGAGAGGCGGACCCCAGCGATGGGCAGCTCACTATGCCCGAGGCCTCATCAGCCGAGGGCCCGACAGCGCACCCTTCCCCAGTGGAAGGAGGCGAGGGGGCAGGCCCCGCCACACCACCAAGACTTGGCTGCGGAGAAACCCCAACGCCTGCACCACGACGGTCCACCAGGGAACGCAGAGCCCCCGCATACCTGAAGGACTATGTCACCTAGACAGGATCGAGACTATGGGGGGAGGGGTGTTGTGTCTGCAGACCACCTCGTGCCATCGACGAAGAGCTGGAGCTTGAGTACCTGAGAACAATGGGGCTGAGGTTCCTGGCTCCCGCGTAGGGGGACCAATGGGAACGGCGGCGGGAATTCAAACTCACCAATGGTACCAGGGGGCGGCCCCTCTCTAATGTATATAGTTGGCCTTCTGGCCAGGTATCAGTGTCTCGTGTTGTATAATAGCGAACCATGCTGATCACTACATCGCTGTCTGTGGTTTCATTATGCGTCTAACCCACTATACAACAGGTACAGTGAAGGGAGATGGCTGATGTCACCCAAGCAGAGAACTGGTCTCACCACACCAGTAGATAGGAAGAGCTGCCTGGCTCCACTGACTTGAATTGCAAATGAATGGGCCTTTGGCATCCAGCAAAGTTGCATCCAGTGCGCAGGATGCAACAGAAGGTTGACTGAGCTCTGCACTGCAAGAGTTTGGGAGCCCCACTGCCCAAAAACTTTCGTGCCACTGGATGTCTGTTTTATTTTGCTACAATGAATCATAGCTTTACCTCTAGAAACTAGGACTCCATCAAATGATATCTTTAATTATAATGACCAGTTTCCTCCTGCTGCTGAACTGGGGGAGTATTATTTGCATATAATCATTTTATCTCTCATGGGGAGAGGGGAGAGAGAGAGAGAGAGAGCCCAAATGTGTAAGAAATTCTCAGTGTGTGATGTAATGGGCTCTGAGCCAAGTCAAGCCCTAGAGACCACCCAGACAATGGTTCCATTCTCCCTTGATGTTTCTAAACTTTTCAGGCTTATACAAACTTTCCAAATATATATAAAAGAATTATTAATTCATGTGGTGTTGTAACGTGTGCATCTGAGACACTCCCTGTTAGGCTTAAAGTGAAAAGTGGAATATTCAATCTTAAACCATTCACAAATTGACATTAAACACATGGATTGCCTAATTTAGGACTGCAAGATGGCCACAGGCTCACAAATCCTGGAATTCCAAGTACATCTGTGTTTGTTAAATTGCAGACTGGGGTGGGAACAGAAATGTTACTTGATTAATCATTTGCTTTATAACTGGTAAACTGATGTATTATGGGTTGTCTGCTACCTCCCGGCTTTTCTCCTGGTGCTAGAGGGGAGGCACTCTGCCACAATCCTGCTCCTCTCTGTGGCATCCGTACTGTGTGGCTGTTTGTCCCTGTGGGCTTAACAGTCCTTGGCATACGCTCTTTCAGGAATCACCATATCACCAAGGCTTCAGATAGATGCTCTTGATCCTTTGGTTCTTCATTGCAGAATGTCACCATGTCTAGGTTGCTGGGTATTGAAAGACACATTTGCTGGGTAATGAAAGACACAGGTACTAGGCAACTTTGAAAGAGAAGGTGGGAGCACTGGCCCACTCAGTGGGTAATTCCTAAAAAGGCCAATTGGTGGCAACATACTGAAAAAATGAGAAAGGAAATCCTTCCAAGGTTTGGGTGAACCAAGAGAGTAGTGCATTGTTGGGTGGATGCTTGGGATGGTCACAGGATGTCTAGATGACTCAGAGGCCTCAACAGGGCTGTTCTTGCAGATCAGCGGGGCCATTCTACTACAAGGCAACCAATGGATAGCAACAGAACAGACAAGAGGTAAGAGGATTGATGTGCTTGCTGCAAAGAGATGTTGCACTGTTGTTCTGTTCCAACACTAAATTAACTTTTTATAGTAGGTGAAATGTCATTGTCATTCAGAAATAAGTGGTCCTCAGAAAAAAATATCAAAAAAACCCTATAGCAGTTTAGGCAACTGGCCTTAAAATTTGACTGCACTGAAGACCATTCTTCTGTTTTGCTTGTTCTTTGCAGAGTACCAAGTTCTTTTAGACTGCATTTATTGTTTGGTAGGATAATTGGAAGGATTTCAGACTAGGGATGAATTTGAATTTCTCATCCTTGCTATTTTGACCTGAAAATCCTTGTTTCACAATTTTGCTTCTCTTTTCTTTGAATTAAACCTGTGATTCTTTATTTCCACACTGTTTTCTGTTTCTTTGCATCTGATACCCTCACTGAAATGCTGAATGCTTGAACTGAGACCTACAGCAATCCCTCTATCTGTCTGGTGCGGTGGAATTCATTATCTGGCTTCCCTTTGAGTGTGGAGTGAATGATTCCATTTCCTAGCAGTTGATCCAGGAAACTTTTTTCTAGCAAGTGTCAGTCAAATGAATTCTATAATGATGGAGAGAACAGTGAGAATGTCAAGAGGTTAATTGTGTCTCCATCACCTCCATCATCTTCTGGAGAGGGCAAAAAGCAGACCAGATATAAAAGTGCTACAGTCCTTGCATAACAGAGCCATTCCAGGCCCTTCTGCACTTCTGAAGAGGCTTCTTTTCTTTTCTTTCAAAAGGGTTTATTACACAGTAATAAAGCTTTGCCTGGGGCTGAATAAGCAAATGAGGCCTTGGCCTGGAAGCCAAATTCTTTTTATCTTTAATAACATCTCATAGAAATCCATTTGGCTCCTTTGTTACTTGGACTGCTGAGGAAACAAAAGCAACTTCTATTGTCAGCCCCCCCCCCAACCCCTCGCTCCAGTGGGTTCCCTTGTTTTATAAGGCATCTTTGCTCATGTGCCAACTGCATGAGCATAGTTTGCATGCCATAAAGCACAGCCAGATAAGATGCTTGTAGAATGGGAACCCTGGAAAATCCAAGTGGAGATTGTTGCCAGGCTAAGCGCCATAGCTACTTCTGCCCAAACAATATTAGAAAGAGCATGGGAGAAATTAAACTGCTAAATCCCAGTGCCTGGAGGAAGCTTTGTGTGTGATTCTATTTCCCCTTGTGATTATGAATTCCATGTCTGTAACCTAAATGGGAAGAGTCTATAATCAAATCTCAGCAGAGCTTGCCAGGGCTCAGTTGTACAATATATGAGACAATAATAAAGAATGATTTCTGAGCCTGTGGATAATTTACTTTCTTTAACACTAAGGACTGCAAAGATAGCAAACCAATTTCAGTGCAAAAAAGCACCTGTATGCAAATATGCATTTAGGCATAAATTAATTATACCTTTGGACAAATTTTCCAGGCAGCAGTTAAATAACGAGCTAAGGATAGACTAACAGCCTTATCTTTGCCAGATAGCAAATATAATAAATGGTAATCATGTGAACATACTGGAAAGTGTGAATCAATTGAGAAATAAAAGAAGATCTTATGGAAGAATATAACTCACAACTAAATAAGAAACAAATGTTTCTGCCTCCACATTTCCACATAGGCCATCTCTGTTCAATCCGTCTGTCTGAGAATCTGCCAAATAATTCATTAAGAGGTAAAAGAAGAAAAGTCTTTAAAAGGTTGGAATAATTAAGAATTTCAGATAATCTGAAAGTACTGGAAAAGAGGGGTGCTCAGTTTCCAGAAAGAGGGTGTACGTTTCCTTTTGTCATCACTAGTAAGATAGCAAACATGCTGTGCATTCCAGCAAAGTATTATCATGAATGTGGAACTAGTAGGCCATTATGCAGAAAGGCACATGCCTTTCCTTTGATGTACAGTCTTCTATGTACCCATATACGTCAACATTCTGTACAAATATAGATTCTAAACACTACAATTCAGGCTAGCATACACCATAATGTCATTTCTATCTCATCTGACACAAAAGCAGAAATGCCGGAATTCTCTCATTAAATTGCTAACTGGTACCTGGAAGTTCCATATGTGTATCCATTTCTGGCGGGTGTTAAATTTATGTATAGCCCTGAAGGTAAATTTCTAAATGGGATGAGTTCAGTTCTAGCAATTTTGCTAGGGGATATATATGCTAATAGATTCTTAGAGGCTGAAGGAACTGCAGTGCATGCAGGGAGCTTCTCTGTCCCCGGAGATTGTCCTGTTCCTTTGGATGAAGGAAGACAGTTCATGTGGACCTGTTGAGGAGCACCCCCCATGCACACGAGAGCTCTCTCTGTGCTTCTAGCCCATAGCCAGGGATGTTATGGTGGGGGTGCGTAACACTACACTGGGGGTAGGCTTGCCAGAGCCCCAGCTAAGGTTGCCAGGTGTCTGGTATTGACCCAGACAGTGCGGTATTTTCACTTACTGTCTGAGGAAAAAAAAAAAACTGGAAAAATTGTCAGATGTTTAACTGTTCTGTATTTTTAAAGTTTTTTCCCCCCTAGAATGTCCAGGTCAACTGGAAGCCTTACCAAGCCCAAACAGGGAGACATTCCTGGACCTTGCCAAGTCCAAAAATGGAGAACCACACTATATGGGTTTGCAGGAGGCGATGCTGAGCCCAGGTGCAAAGTAGCAGGCAATGTGTCTGCTTTTTAAAAAATCCTATCCGGCAGCTTTATCCCCCAACATCCCAAACCCCAAGACTGGATGGCGCCTGGTGGCAGTACACTAAATGGCAGCATTACATGTGGTACCTCCACGCACAACTAGGTATATGCCGTATGGTTATCTGTGTGCTGTCACAATTATGATTCTGAAGAGATGGAGTATTCATCATTGAAAACACTTTAATAGTAACAAAGAAATCATCAATGTGGTAATTATAAAATATAGTTTAATTGTTAGAACAGCAGTGTGGGGTTCCTGTGGGACTCCACAAGGCTCAGTTCCACCCCCTATGTTGTGTAATCTGTGGAAAACCCCTGAGGAGATCTCTTGTGGTTGTGGAGTTGGGTGACATCAACATTTAGCTCTGTATCCTCACTTCCAGTTGATGCAGCAGCAAGGTCTGTAATGTCCCAAGGAGCTCCTGGAAAGTTCTGAACTGACCCACTTTTGGGGGGTCTAGAGGGCTCTAGACCCAAGGAGGCCCCTGGAGGGGGTCTCTGAAAACAGTGGGGAGCATTTCTTGGGTCACTTCTCTCGGCTAGACTGGGGGGTGAGACCCGGAGATAAGCCCCGACATCCCAGTGGGCACAGCGCCATCCTGGCACTCAGCTGCTTGCACAGAACAATGTAGAAAAACAGCAAAGAGAATCTGCCTGCAAACTTCATAAACTGTGAGTTAAAGCTTTAAAGGTCTGCCCTCCCTACTTTGCTATCTGACTATAAATACTTTTAGACAAGGAATTTTCCAAGAGGGGATGAAGATGGGAGACAGCTTCAAAGGCCTGCTCATCCCCCTCCTTTTTTGCCCATTATGTACATTTTACTTTCACTTTTGCGTATCTCCTTGAGACGGAGAAAAGCTGTACTTAAATGGAGTAAATAATCAATCAGAAATTGGCATCTGAACTGGATTTGTTTGTTGTTGTTGAGGGGAAAGGAAGACTGCAGAATGTAAGCTGGATGGTAACTAGAAGTGACAATTAGAAGCTACAAGAGGCGGGACCCGTGATACTTGTGTGGGGGGGGAGTATTCCCCAAAGCTCCCAGCCTGCAGAAGCTAGAGACCAGGCAGCAGGTGAGCCCAGCCTTCTCCCCCTGCCAGTGGCAGAGATGAGGCCGGCCTGCCCTCCCCCCCCCCTCCTCAGCAGCGGCAGCGGTAGTGAGGCCGGCCCACCAAGGTTTCTCCTTCCTCCCCCCCAGCAGCAGCAACAAGGCCGGCCCGCCAAGGTTTCTCCCTCCCCTCTCCCTCCCCAGCAGTGGTGGCAAGGCCAGCCCACCAAGCCTTCTCCTGCCCCCGTCCCCTTTGGCAGTAGCAGCGAAGCCATTCTCAAAGCATTCTCTGTGCATGAGCAGGGAACGCTCTTTTACTTTTGGGGGGATTTAAATACACCCCCCATATATTTTTTCAACTTTTCGGATTTTTCTGCACACCTGGAGACTGCCCCACGTGCACAGGAAAATCTTTCTGCCCCCCAGGTGCCCCTGATGTGCGGATTTAGATAGCCGCACACAGAGGGCAACTTGGGAATTAGCTATATAGATTTTGCTACCCACCTTGGTTGGATTATAAATCTGCCCACTTTGGTTGGACTATAGAGCTGGAAAATACTGTATACTCTTATACCTAAGTTTGGATTATAAATTTGGAAAACACTGGCTGTATTTTCCATACTTTTTGCTGGATCTTTCCACCTACCTGTTAGACTTTATTGGATTTTACCTGGATTTTACCTGGTTGGAATATAAAAAGCTTGGTTTTCCTTCATTAATTTCCACCTGCTATTGGTTTTGGATCTGCTTACCTGTCAATTTTCACTTGGAATATATTTGGAGCTAACTAATTTGGAACTGGAACTTAATGGTGACCTGGAGAATTGTGAAGAGACCTGAAACAGGATGTGCTTGGACTGTTGAGGAGATACAGAAATGATTGAAGAGGCCTGAAATGTATCCATTTTTTCTCCCCTGGGTTTGTTTATATGTGTTTGTGTATGAGTATACTAAAAGATGCTTAGAGAATTTTTATTTGATAAATGTCAGACTTAAAGTGTTATAAATTGGTACAATAATTCAAGTGAAATTTTTTTGGGGGGTCTGGATTAGGAAGATATTTATCATATTAAGTTTAATGTATAGTTTGATATTGGCTCTGATATTTTAATATTGAACTTGATAAGATAGAAAATAAGGGGGACGGGTAAATAGCAAAGATATTGGGTGACTAGTTGTATAACAGAATAAAAATAATTTTTTAAAAAACCAGGAACATGAGTAAACCAGCTAAGAAAAATACTCCCCCACCATTTGCAGCATCTTTGCCTACCACACAGAATAAGTCAATGGGAACTATATTGACATTAGAATCTCTGAAAGATTTTAAAAATGATACGCAGGTTATCTTTCAAACTAGCCTGAGTCAGAAGGATAGGCATACTAGGTTTCATACAAATTTAAGCCAGGTGCAGATTGATCTGCAAGATGAATTATGATCAGGCCTAAGTCAGGTGCAGACCACCCTGATACAAGTTACAGATCAAATGAAAAACTTAAACACTGAGATTGGAGATGTAAAAGTTAAAATGGCTGATCTTAACGAACAACTATTAGAAAATAAGAAGGAAATAACAGAGGTGGCACAACTGTTGCCATGAATATTGCGTGATTAACAGATTGTAGTTGAATTATGAAAAATCAAAGGTAATAGTCGTTTCCTATTCCCGAAAATCTTACAAGTGAATTATTAATGGCAACAGACTTGAACAGGTTAAACATTTCAAATATCTGGGCATCTATTTCCAATCTAATGCTACTTGGACCTACCATCGCAAAATGTCTATTAATGTAGCCAAAGTTAGTGCTGCAGCAATTTCTCGCTTTTATTTTTCTGTTTGAGGTAACCAGTACGTGCCAGCTGCACTTAAAGCTTTCAGTGCTAAAACAGGAGCTCAGTTACTGTACGGGGCACCTCTCTGGATTGACACAATGGCAATTTCAGTTGAACGTGTCCACTCTACCTTTCTGCGAAAGATCATGGGGTTGCCTATGTGCATTCCATATGCCACTTTATGTTTGGAGTGCGGTCAGAATTTGCTGGCTACTAAGGCATGGATCCGCACTATTAAATTTTGGCTACGACTCCATTTTGACTCTGACCCCTTTAGTTTTACATACCAACTACTTTCTGAATCTGTTAATTCCAGCTGGCTATCTTACATTGAAGCCAAAATAAGTTCCCTGAATTCATCTCTAGAATCCTTATTTATGCTTTCTGAGTCTGAGGCTTTTAAAAAATAAAATCTAGTTTATTAGGATCAGAGCTACAAACTCTCTATAGCCTGGCTAACAGAACCTGTTCTCCCTTAAATTTGGGGATTGTTCCTAATGCAAATCTTTCAGCAGTGTACCTCTATCAGCTCATAGCTCCAAATTTGCGCAGAGCCATCTCCTTGGCTAGATTTAATGTTCTTCCTTCAGCTATCTTATCTATTCCCTATCCTAGCAGGTGCTGTCCTTGTACGAAGGACTGTGTCGAAACTGTTGCACATGTCCTCCTCCAGTGCCCTTCAGGATCTTCTGTATCCCATATTAGGCCAATTTTTAGAGACCCCTGATGATTTTAAGCTCCTTTTCTTGCTTGATAATCCAGATACAGAAATAACTGAAATAGCAGCAGAGTTTCTCTGCAGTGCCCTGGTCTCACAGCCTAATAAGTGATATTATGAACTAGGTTTTATAATGATGCTACTCTTATTATGAAATCAGTCTGTGATGTTACTCTGCAATTTTAATTTTACTCTCCTTGGTTTTGTATTTAGACTACTGTATCTTTATATATATGCCAATAAAAGAGAGAGCCAGTTTGGTGTAGTGGTTAAGTGCATGGACTCTAATCTGGGAGAACTGGGTTTGATTCCCCACTCCTCCACCTGCACCTGCTGGATGACCTTGGGCAAGCCATAGTTCTGACAAGAGCTGTTCTTGAAAAAGAGCAGTTTCTGTCGGAGCTCTCTCAGCCCCGCCTACCTCACAGGGTGTCTGTTGTGGGGAGGGGAAGGGAAAGGAGTTTGTCAGCTGCTCTGAGACTCCTTTGGGTAGTGAAGGGTGGGGTATTAATCCAATCTCTTCTTCTTCTTCTTCATAAAAGGCTTTGGATTGGAGAGGTGGCACAACAAGCTAAGAAAGCTGAAGAGAAAGCTGAAACAGCATCATTGAGAATGGACAGGTTAGATACAAAGCAGAAGATTGCCCTGGACTCTCTGATTCAATTGGAGATGGATAGAGCTGCTTACCTACTGAGATTTCAGAATGTACCTGAACAAAAAGAAGAAGAGCTAATTAGAGTTATGACAGAAGGATTGGTGGACTTCATGGAAGTCGAATATGAAGAAATGGAGAGGGAGATTGACTTTCTATATAGAACCAACTCTGCCTATGCAAGGAAGAATAATCTTCCAAGGGAAGTACATGTGAAATTGACTAAGAAGTTGGTCAGAGATCATGTGTGGAAAGAAGCACAGAATAATACTCTTAAAATAGAAGACAAGAAAATAAAGATTGTAAGATAAGTTCCCTGGAAAATAAGACAAAGAAGGAAAGAATATGTATTTTTGACCTCCAGATTGACAGCAAATTAAATTGCATTTCGATGGCTTACTCCAGAAGGATTTTTTTTTTTTTTTACATTAGAAGGTCAAAGATTTAGACTGGACTCCATCTCTAAGGCAAAAGACTTTTTGGATTGTTATGGAAAACTTTTACAAAGGCAAGAAACAGATATAGTTAGCTGAAGTTAGATGGGAGTTGAAGTATTTATGATGTGGAATTTAGTTTAGTTAGCTATAAACTGCCTGGTAGATTGACTATAATTACTGTGTAATGAATGTGATTTTATGGTTGCTAGATTGATTAATTAATTAACTGTTATTAGCAATTTATAGGATATTGATCAGGTAGCAGGATAAGTGGGATTTGGAATTTAGCAGCACCAGGAACAGCGGCTCACTATTACCGAGTATATCGAGTCTTTTAGTCTCACCAGCGATCTGAGGCTCATGCGGAGATCAGCTGGTGCAGCAATGTCTGGGCAACAGATTCTGGTGCTCCTGGGGAGGGGAAAGTACAGCAGTGGGTCCAGGTGGGAAGTAAAGTGAAGGGGGTGGAGAAATAGAACGGCTCAGCATGTCAGAGTTGCCGCGGTGTCCAGCCCACAGTAGAAAGTAAGGGAGTGCAAGTGAAGACTTGAGTCCAAACAGCTTAGTGTAAAACTATTTACATTTATTTACACCAGCCTTCACCACAGAAATTGGACATAGTGACAAAGTGCTCTGCAGACACCAGGTTCCCATCAAGGGTGAAACTGTACAGAGTATGACTGCATCTATACATCAACTGACCAATCAGATCACAGTGCTGAGTCACAGTGAGTAGGTTAATTAGTGCTACACAGAACTGCACTAGACCAGTCAGAGCCAGCCAGATAGACACTCTGAGCTGTCAGCTCCTGTCAAATAGATCAAACCCATCTACAGCCAGACTTACTTGAACACAGTATAGTTGACACAGCACCCTTCCAACCTGCAACCCATCCCGAAGGTTGTTGGCAGTGGGGTTAGAATGGATGACCCCCCTCCGACATTGGTGTTGTGCAATGCCAGATCCATGAATAACAAAACTATGGTCCTTTGGGACTTTTTGTCAGAACAGCAGGTAGATTTGGCTTGCATGACTGAGACTTGGGTGTGGGATGGGGAGACGGTGGCTCTCACCCAGCTTGCCCCTCCCAGGTTCTCGGTCCTACACCAATCACAGACCAGGGAGTGGGGGGGGGAGTGGCTATGTTCATTCAGGAGGCTTACTCCTTCAGGGCGCTCCCATTGCTGGAGATCATGGGCCTTGAGTGTGTCAGCCTGGTATGGGAGGCCGAGGAGAGTGTGGCAATTTGGCTGGTGTACCTACCGCCTAACGTACCGCCCGATAGCCTGCCAGCTCTGGTGGGGGCCGTATCAGGCTGGGCGTTGGAACACCCTAGGCTAATAGTCTTGGGTAATTTCAACGTCCATGCTGATGAAGCGGCTTCCACTCAGGCCTGGTGTTGTCCATGGTGGTGCTGGGACTCTTCCAACTTGTAACAACCTCAACTCACCGGGCTGGGCACACACTCAATTTGATCTTCATGGCCGGGGTAACAGTGGACCGGATTACTCCTTCGACAGTACCATGGTTGGACCACCATGCTCTGAGGGCCCATCTGAATGTTCTGCCCTGACCCTGTTTAGGCGGCGAGCATATTTTAACTCACCTGCAGAGCCAAATGGACCCAGTGCGGCTCCAAATGGCCCTGCAGAATCTGATGCCCCTGGTGGCTCATTGGATGAGCTTGTGGAGGACTGGCATAGCCGACTCTCTCCAGTCATTGACAAGATCACTCCTTGGAGCCCTCTGCGCCCTCAGTCTAGGCTTGCTCCTTGGTTTACCCAGGAGTTGTGGCTTATGAAGCGAGAGTTTAGATGGTTAGCAAGACGGTGGCATTGTGCTCAAGATGAAGCAACAAGAACATCTTATAGGACATTTATGAGATTCTATGAGATGGCAGTCAAAGCGCTAAAAAGGAGTTTTATGCGGCCATGATTGCATCTGCCAGCTCATACCCAGCCCAATTATTTTGAACAATTCAGACCATAACAGTTCTGCCACAGAGCAGACCATACATTAGGGAATTGGATATTGGCTGTGAGGCATTTGCAAGTTATTTCACAGATAAAGTCTTGGTGCTCCACCACGACCTTCCCACCACAGTTGATACAGTGAGCAAACTTGAGGCCCCTTGCACGTCTTCAATTCCAGCTTTGGATTCTTTCAGCCTGCTCAGCCTGGAGGAAGTCAACAGACTACTCATGACTGTACACCCAACCAAATGCATCCTTGATCCGTGCCCTTCCTGGCTGACCAAAGCTGGCCATGACAGGTTTCAAGGTGCCCTAAGGGAGATTATCAACAAGTCCCTCAAGGAGGGACAGTTCCTGGGGGCACTCAAGGAAGTGATGGTTCATCCTCTCTTGAAAAAACCATCTCTGGATCTGGCTGAATTGGCTAATTACCAGCCGGTTTCCAATGTGCCCTATCTGGACAAACTAATCGAGAGGGCAATGGTGATACAGTTGCAGAGCTGTCTGGATGACACTTCCGTATTAGATCCCTTCCAGTTCGGCTTTCGCCCGGGACATGGGATGGAGACAGAGCTGGTCACTCTTACTGATGACCTCTAGAGACATCTGGATTGGGACGATTCAGCAGTGCTGTTGTTGTTAGATCTGTTGGCTGTGTTTGACACGGTCAACCACCAGTTACTGACCCACTGCCTCACTGACGTGGGGATACAAGGGCTTGCCTTGCAATGGTTTGCTTCCTTTCTCCAAGGTCGAGGACAAAGGGTGGTGCTGGGGAAACAGTAGTCCCGGAGGCACTCGCTTGAGTGCAGAATGCCTCAGGGGGCGGTGCTTTCCTGATGCTCTTTAACATCTATATGCGCCCCCTTTCCCAGATAGCCCAGAGATATGGGCTGGGGTGTCATCAGTACGCTGATGACACCCAGCTCTATCTGATGCTGGGTGGCTGGTCGGACTCCAGACCAGAAGATCTGGACCGGACCTTGTATGCCATGGCTGGTTGGCTCAGACTGAGCCAGCTGAAGTTAAATCCAGTGAAGACAGAAGTCCTGTGCCTGAGTCAGGGTGGTTTGAGGTTGGGGCTCCTGCTTCCAACCTTCAATGGGGCGTCACTGGTGCCTATGTCAGTGGTTAGGAGTTTGGGAGTGCTCCTGGATCCCTCCTTAGCAATGGTGGCCCAGGTAGCAGCCGCTGCTAAGTCAGCCTTCTACCATCTTCAGCTGGTACAGCATCTGGCTCCCTTCCTCGACCGCGATGACCTGGCTGCAGTGATCCACATGACGGTCACCTTGAGACTGGACTACTGTAATGCTTTCTACATGGGGCTGCCCTTGTCACAAATCCAGAGGCTGCAGCTAGTGCAGAATGCCTAGACGGGAGCACATCCAGCCTGTGCTGAAGGCACTGCACTGGCTGTCAATAGCGTACCGAATTCACTTCAAGGTGCTGGTGCTTACCTTTAAATCCTATATGGCCGGGGTCCGACATACATGAGGAACCACCTTTCCCTATACATACCCCAGAGAGCACTACGGTCAGGGTCACAACATCGACTAGTTATCCCATGCCCCAGGGATGCCAGGTTTGCTGTGACCAGGGCTAGGGCCTTTTCAGTGGCAGCTCCTTACTGGTGGAATGAGCTCCCAGGGGAGATCAGGGCCCTGTGGGATCTTGTGCAATTCTGCAGGACCTGTAAGACAGAGCTCTTCCACCAGGCCTTCAATTAGGAGCCACCACCACTACCATCAATGCCCACAACCAATACCTGTGGTGTAAGGCCAGCTTAACCGACATTGTGTTATACCATCTTGTGGAGCCCAGAGTCTGTTAAACTGAGAACACTGGTGTCATGTAGTCCTGTCATATCAATGGTATGCTGGAGGAGTGTTGCTGCCTCTTTCCTTTCCTCTGAAGTTTTCCACAGTCTCTTATCAGGTCCCTGACCTTGTTGCTCCAGCTTCACTGGGAATTATAACAGTTCCTAGAATGTTTGGCTTATTAGCCCTCTAAAGCTTGCTGCACGGGTGAACTGTATCAATTAGTTTCTGCTGAAGGGGGGGTTATTTGAATGTAGTATAACCTAGTAGGCTCTGCTGTATCTAGTCATTACTGACACAGTGAATGTACACGTGTCTTTAGTACTGTTCCATAATTAAACACTGTGTTCTGGAGAATCCCTGTGTTGTGTGACTGACTGAAGAACCTGACAAATTGTCAGTAATCCTCTTTCCTTCCTTTGAACCACCTCTCTCACCAACCAGAATGAGCGGGGAAGAGGAGGAGGATGCCGTGGTAACCTACCACTACGGTACTGACCACCAGTCCTTTGGAGGAGGATCTGAGCTAGGTGTACTTTGACCCATTTGGCGGCGCATACGCCAGTGTGACTACCTGACCAAAAAGGCAAGACTGGGGAAGTTTCCAAACAGACACTGTTAAGACTTGGTCCCTTACCGTGGTCCCCATCGGGAAAGTCAATACGATCAGGCCGTCTACCGCTTGAGCACAGTGCCCGAGCTGGAGGCTGGGACATGAGAACCAGACAAATCTGAGGACTACGTTGACACCCGTTAGAGCATGGCCAGGACCGACTCTTTCAGATGGTCAAGGAGTGCAGAGGGAACTTGATCAGTGTCTGCCTGCTCTCCAGGCACCTCTGGTGCAAGCACAGCCTGCCTGAGGAGTTCCCAGTCAGCAACTGCTGGTCCAGCAGCCAGTACATCCTCCCCCCGCTGAGAAGGGTCCCAGGGGGACCGGGAAGGGAACTCCCCCAACCGGCCAAATTGCTGGAGGCAACGTTTGATGGGGTGCCTGAGAAGTTGGCATACTTCTTGGTGTGAGCGGAAAAGTTTGTTGGGAAGTTGGGCCACCTGTTCCCCAATGAGGAGCACATCGTGGACTATATAGCATCCCATTTACGGGAGGGAGTGGCCGATTGGTATGTGAACCTTCACCATGAAGACAGCCGGGAGCTCCAGGAGGTTGATGTATTCATGTGGGCCCTACGGGAGCATTATGAGGATACAAATATGAGCAAGACCACTCAAGGTTTCCTGCACACTTTCCGCCAAGGGAAGAAATCTGTGCATCAGTATACCAAGGAGTTCTGTCGCTATGCGGCCAAGATCTGAGAGTGGCCAGACGGGGTGCTGGCACACCACAACCACTTGGGGCTCAATGTGGAGATAGGGGAACGATCCTCCACAGGATGAAGCTGGTGTCCCTGCTTGCATGGATAAGAGAGGCAGCTGACACAAAGAGCCGGTTCTGCACCATTTGCATCGATGACGCAGCAACCTTGGTGAAAAGTACTGCGGTGCTTGTGAAAACCAAAACACCTGTGAAATCTAAAGAGGGTATGCGCAAACTCTGCATGAAACAAGGTCTGTGCCTGAAATGTGGGGAAGCCGGCCATTTCGCCGCTGCATGTCCGGAGTCAGGACCTGTGACCACCACGAAGAAGAGCAAAGAGAAGAAACGGCCTGACACCCCAGCAAAAAACCCGCCTGTCTGACCAAAGACCACCGGCACTCTGCAAGCTAGCCTGCAAGAAGAGGAGACAGACTCATCCTGTGAGGATGACTACCCGCCAGTGGGAAACAGCCAGGACCTGCTGTAAACAGTGCTGACCAGCAGGTCCCATGTCCCAAGGTGCAGAAAACGGTGAGCAGTTACCTCCCCTCTTTTTTGTGACTGTGACTATCTTCAATCCGGAGCTAAACACCCATGTACAGATGTGGGGTCTAATTGACTCGAGGTGCGGGAGGGATCTGATCCATCTGTTCTTAGTTACTGGACTGGGGGCTAAGGTAGTTAAACTCCCTGACCCCTTGGTGTTCACCCAAATGGATGGTTCTGCCATGAAAGACCCCTGCAAATACGGGACTGTACCATTGAGGAGGGGTGCAGGGCAGCAGTGGGAACACCCTTGCCCAATTCCTGTCGGTGCTTGGCAGCCCGTGGCTCCATGACCATGATCCTTACATCTTGTGGGACGAGGGGATTGTTTGTTTCATTTCACCCAGGTGCAATACGCATAGCTGGAACAGGGAGTGGTGTGAACCTCCTAAGGAGCAGCCAGTGCACGCCTGTTTAGCCAGCTCAGAACTCCACTTGATTCCCCCCGAGTAATGTGACTTAGCTGAGGTATTCGTGGAGGAGGAGGCAGATTAACTGTCCCCCCCCAGAAACTCTGACTGCTCCATTGAACTGTTACCTAACCAGAAATTGCCTAAGGGCAAGTTATACTCCATGAGCCCAGCAAAGAAAGTGGAGTTGAGGAGGTTCATTGACAAAAACTTGGCAAGAGGTTTTATTTGGCCTGCCTCCTCACCTTTTGCAGCATTGGTGTTGTTCCGGAAAAAGAAGGACGGGGATTTGAGACTATGTGCTGATTACAGGGGTTTAAATGCTGTCTCTTCCACCAACGCCTACCCCCTCCCCTTGATCAAAGACCTCTTAGCAGTGGTCTTGCAGGGGAAAATCTTTTTGAAACTTGATCTACACGATGCCTACTTTCGGATCTGGATTAAGGAGGGGGACAAATACAAAACCGCCTTCAATACCCCCCTGGGGCAATTCGAGTACCATGTGATGCCCTTCAGCCTTCAGGGTGCTCCTGGGGTATTTATGAACCTGATAAATGAAGTTCTGCACAAGAACTTGTTTAATGGCATCCTTGTTTACCTGGATGATATTTTGTTATACTCTCCCGACGTAGAATCCCAAGTCAAGTTGGTTAGGGATGTTCTCAAAACATTGCACAAGCACAAACTCTTTGCTAAGTTTTCAAAGTGTGAATTTCACTGCGCCGAAATTGCTTTCCTAGGTTATCGAATCTCCCCCTGGGGAATTGAAATGGACCCTGCCAAGAACCAAGATGTGGTGGCGTGGGAGGCAGCTCCAGGCATTCTTAGGATTTGCGAACTTTTATAGGTCATTTCTCGCAAATTTTGCCCAAGTGAGCTTACCATACACAGACCTCCTGAAAACGAAAGGGAAAGGTCCGAACAGTACAAAGCCAGAGGCTAAACTTGACTGGACACCAGAGTGCCAAAGTGCATTCGACCGCCTAAAAGCCCTATTCACTTCCAAACCCATTCTGGCGCACCCAAACGAACTTAAAAAATTTATTGTACAAGTAAATGCCTCTGATGTTGCTATGGGTGGTGCCATCTTGCAAGAGGGGGAGGACGGGAAATTACACCCCCTTGCTTATGTCTCTCGGAAGTTCACTGACACTGAACACAATTGGTCAGTGTGGGATAAGGAGGTGGGAGCTATTAAATTGGCCCTCTCAACATGGAGGCATTGGTTGGAAGGTGCTTCGGTGCTGTTTGAAGTGTGGACTGATCATAAGAACTTGAAAGTTCCTAGAACGCCCTGAAACCTCAATGCCAAGTAGCTCCGTTGGGCTGATTTTTTCTCTAAGTTTGATTTCTGGAGTCACTGGCAGTGGCGGGGAGGCGGCGGTGATGGGGGCTTTTCGCAGGGGGTGGGATGCAGTTTGGTGCCCCTGTGGCTGGCGTGCTCTAGGCGAGCGCCTAGCTCACCTAATGGATGAACTGGCCCTGCCCCTGCACTCTGCAGGAGCATAGCTGAAAGATAGCCCTACAACATACCCGAAAGATGGTTGCCCAGCCTCCGCTTGAAAACATCCAGCGAAGGAGCATCCACCACCTCCCGAGGCAGGCTGTTCCATTGCTCAACACTCTTACAGTTAGGAAGTTTCTCCTGATATTTAGCCAGTAACGACTCCCTTGTCATTTCCACCCATTAGATCTAGTCTTGTAATCCGGAGCAAGAAAGAATAGATCTGCTCCATCTTCTACATGATAGCCCTTCAGATATTTGAAGACTGCAATTATGTCCCCCCTAAGCCTTCTCTTTCCCAGGCTAAACCTACCCAACTCTTTCAGCCTTTCCTCATAAGACTTGGATTCCAACCCTCTCACCATCCTGGTTGCCCTCTTCTGGACACACTCGAGCTTGTCAACATCCTTCCTAAAATGTGGTGCCCAAAACTGGACACAGTACTCCAGGTGAGGCCTGACCATAGCAGAATAGAGTGGAACTACCACCTCCTATGATCTGGACACAATGCTTCTGCTAATGCATCATAAGATTGCATTAGCTTTCTTCACAGTCACATCACACTGCAGGTTCATGTTGAGCTTGTGATCAACCAGAACATCTAGATCCCTTTCGCATGTGCTGCTGTCAAGCCAAGTCCTTCCCATTCTATATCTGTGTCTTTGATTTTTTTGTACCTAAGTGTAAGACTTTGCACTTAGAAGAAGAAGAGAAGAAGAGATTGGATTTATACCCCACCCTTCACTACCCAAAGGAGTCTCAGAGGAACTTACAATCTCCTTTCCCTTCTCCTTTCTATGACAGAACCCTGTGAGGTAGGTGGGGCTGAGAGAGCTCTGACAGAAACTGCTCTTTTTCAAGAACAGCTATGCCAGAAATATGGCTTGCCCAAGGTCATCAGGCTGGTACAAGAGGAGGAGTGGGGAATCAAATCCGATTCTCCCAGATCAGAGTCTGCACACTTAACCATTACACCAAACTGGCTCTCTATTGAACCATTTATATCTATTGAAATTCATTTTATTTTTCTCAGCCCACTGCTCCAGCCTATCTAGATCATTTTGAATCCCGACTCTGTCTCCTTCAGAATTAGCAATCCCACCCAGTTTTGTGTCATCTGCAAATCTGATAAGCATCCCCTCTATGTCTTCCTCCAGGTCATTTATAAAAACATTGAACAACACCGGGCCCAGGACCGAGCCCTGTGGCACTCCACTCAAGACTTCCCTCCATGTAGACGCAGAGCTATTTATGAGCACTCGTTGGGTATGATTTTTCAACCAACTATGAACCCATTCAACAGTTGCACCATCCAGCCACTTTTAACTAGCTTATCCTCAAGGATATCGTGAGAAACTTTGTCAAATGTTTTGCTGAAATCTAGATACACTATGTCCACAGCATTGCCAGAGCCAACCATTTTAATAACTCTGTCAAAAAAGGAGATAAGGTTGGTCTGGCATGACTTATTCTTGATAAACCCATGCTGGCTACTACTGATTAACTCATTCCTTTCAAGATGCTCACAGACAGAGTGTTTAATAATCTGTTCTAGAATTTTCCCTGGTATTGATGTCAAACTAACAGGCCTGTAATTTCCTGGGTCTGTCTTTTTTCCCTTCTTGAAGTTCAGGACAACATTTGCTCTTCTCCAGTCTTCCAGCACAACACCAGTACTCCAGGACATCTCAAGGATTAGAGCCAGAGACAGTTGTCAGTTGTCTAATTGAACAAATGCACTCTGGAAAAGCCCCAGGCCACAATTTAATATCGGTAGATCTATTAAAAAGCAATGTACCTTGGTGGAGTAATCTTTTGGCCCCCCTTTTTACTCAAATTAATGCCATGGGTTTTGTCCCTGAATCTTGGAGGCATGCCATAATAGTCCCAATATACAAAAAAGGTTCTACAAATGACTCCGCAAACTATCGTCCTATCAGTTTGCTTTCATCAATTGGTAAACTCTATGCTGGTTATCAAGGTAGATAGAAGCAGAAGGTATTTTATATCCTGAGCAAGCTGGATTTAGAAAGGGTGTCTCAGCCATGGACCACTGTCTTGTATTGACTCATTTGCCTGACAAATATTCATCTTACACTGGAGGCCGCTTATATGTTGCCCTCATGCTGCCTTTGACTCAAGTCCCTAGGTCTTGTCTCTGGCGGAAACTAGCAAAAACCTCAATTGATAAAAAATTGCTTTGGTTGATCTCCAAACTATATGAGAATCCTACTGCTCAAATCCGTTGTGAGTTGGAGGACCAGCTTACCAACACTATTCCCCTGTTAAAGGGTGTTAAGCAAGGATGTCTGTTAGCACATACCCTTTTTAATCTTTATATTAATGATATGATCCCATATATCAAGGAAACAGCACATCATGCACCAATACTGGCTGGCAAGGAAATTCCCATTCTGCTTTATGCAGATGATACCGTCCTTTTGTCGAGAGCAGAAGTAGGACTCTGGAAAATTCTAAAATAATTTACAGAATATTGTACTCAGGAGGGGTTAACAATTAACTATAATAAATAAAAAATAATGGTTTTCACAAACCATTCCTATTGTAGAAAGAAATCCTGGTTTGTCATGGGCGAGAAACTAGAACAGGTGACCCAATTTAAATATTTGGGAGTGACATTTAGTCACAATCTGTCTTGGAAGCCTCATATTAGTGCAGCATCAGAGATTGCTAGAACAAACTCAAATGCTATCCTTAGATATTTCTTTTCAAGGGGGGGTCAGTATGTACTGATGGCCATAGCAGCTTTTAATGCTAAAGTAACTTCTCAGATTTTATTCGGGGTTGCTATTGGGATTAATACAGTTTCTGAATCTCTCGATCATACACTTCATTATTTTTTGCTTAGAATGTCTGGGGTTCCTAGATGTGTGGCTGGTACTGCACTTAGAGTGGAATTTGCCCAACATTCCTTGGAGTCTAGAGCCTGGATCGCAGCATTCAAACTGAGATTCAAAGTCCTTTAGTCAGCACCAAATGCCCAAGGTGGCCTTCTATGTTTGATAAAGGAGGACAACCACAAAAGCAGCTGGGAAAAATATCTAGATGCTAGACTTGAGTTATTGGGCTTTCCTCCAACAGCATGGAATAATTTAACTTACCAGGAAGCCCTAAAGCAGACCAGAATAAAGGTGATTAATCTTGATCAGGCTAGTACTTTAGCTCCAGCAAAATATGTATGTTCCACTCTTGCCTTAGGCATTTCTCCTCCGGAGTCTCTTCCTTCATATACTAGATCCTTAAAAATACCTAGTTATAGATGTGTTTTCAGTCTTGTTAGGTTTAACTCTTTTCCCACTGCTGAGTCAACAGGTCGCTTTTCTAAAGTCCCGTACTCAGATCACTTATGCAATTGTGAGACTGGAGCTGTGGAAACACTTGGCCATCTTCTATTATTCTGTCATCACTGGTCGATTACTAGATCGATTTGGATCACTCCAGTTCTTACCAAATACCGATGACCTACTGAACTCTGGGTGGTCCCCTATCTGTTGGCAGATATTAATCCTGAAACCACTTATTTTGTTACAAAATTTTTAATGATAGTTTTATCTGTAAAGTGACAAAAAGCTGACTTGACTCAATTGTAACAGAATTTGGTATACACTCAGTTAATATGATTTAAATGAATATTTAAATGAATTATAATTTTATTAACAACTTCTGTTTTAACATTTTAGATTTGATTACTTTGACTGTAAATTTTGATTGTAAAGTTTGTATTTTGAAGCTAACATTGTATGTCCATGTTTGATAATTGAGCTTAAGACCTTTGGTCATAGAAGCTAATAAACATAAGAAAGAACTGATACCATATAAAAATGTAATTTCTTCTCTAATAGAAAAAAATAGAAATACCAGAAACTTGGACTGAAGCAACTATAACATTGATCCATAAAGAAGACACAGATCCTAAAGAGATTAAAAAAACTACAGACCTATTTCCTTGCTGAATTGTGATTACAAAATATTTGCAACTATCTTGGCTGCAAGGTTGAAAAAAATTATAACAGACTTTATACATCAGGACCAGGCAGGTTTCTTACCTAAAAGACAGCTGAAGAATAATGTGAGAACAGTTTTAAATATATTAGAATATTATGAAGTGCATCCAGAGAAACAGATGGCTTTAATATTCTTGGATGCTGAAAAAGCATTTGACAATGTTAACTGGCAATTTATTATCCAACAGATGAAAATAATGAAGTTTGGGACTAACTTTATAAGAGCTATTGAAGCTATATATACAAAGCAGAAAGCGAAAATAGTAGTAAATAATGATTTGACAGATAATATATGGATTGAAAAATGGACAAGACAAGGCTGTCCAATATCTCCACTGTTGTTCATATTAACGTTGGAAGTGCTGACAAGAACTATTAGGGAACCCTCTAGTATTAAAGGGACATCAATAAGAGGAAATAGATATAAATTACAAGCCTTTGCTGATGATTTGGTATTTATCTTAGAAGATCCAATGGATTCAGTACAACAACTAATGAATTGGATTAATGAAAATGGTGGGAATGACAATAAATTATCAGAAGACAAAAATGATCACGAAAAACATGACATCGAAACAGTGATGTGAAATAGCAGAACTAACTGGATTTCAACTGGAAAAGAAAGTCAAATACTTGGGTATTAATATTACAGCAAAATGTAGCTCTCTGATGAAAGTTATATAGTAAAGTGTTACAAAACATTAAAAAAGATTTAGAGAAATGGACAAAGCTTTAAGTATCACTAATGGGTAGAACAGCAATTTTGAAAATGAATATTCGACCATGTTTGATGTTTTTATTTCAGACCCTGCCGATATATATTAAACAAAGCTTTTTTGATGGATTGAATAAACTGACACAACACTTTATATGGCAAGGGAAAAAAACAAGAATTAAATTGAAAGCCTTGCAGGATGCAAAAGATAATGTTGGATTTGGAGTATCAGACTGGAAGAACTGCTATAGGGCAGCATGTTTGGTTTGGCTGAGAGAATGGATTTTACTCAAAGATCATAGGCTGCTGATTCTAGAAGGACATGACTTAAAACTGGGGTGGCATGCATTCCTAGGGTTTGGGAAAGCTTCTGGACATAAGTATTTAAAAATCATTTGATAAGAAGATCATTATTGACAACTTGGGAAAAGATACATACGATGATATATACTAAAATTCCAAGATGGGTATCTCCAGTGGAAGCTTTTTCTCAACCTGTGGCCGAGGACAGACTGGTAATTTGCCCCAGGAAGGGACCCGGGCCGACAATAATTCAATACCGGAGTAAATGGAACGTTCACACAGGCACATCTGCCTGGCGTCCCCCACCCGTAGCCTACCGGTGCTCTTGCGCTTCACTGCCAGATTAAAAAAACACCTGATAAAAGCCATTGCAAATCCAAAAGCCCGCGTTCGTCACGTGTTTCTCTGCTTCCGGGGAGTCTGAACGCACAGCAAAAAGCCGGGAGCAACCCGCGTTGGGCACGAGGCAGCAGTGGTGTGATTGGCTGCGCTCCGCTCCACTGCCCAATGTGGTGCCGGCATTGCAGGGCAAAAAAAAAATCATGCGCACATACACCCATACACCCACAGCCGAATTAATGAGGAAACGGCGAATATAGCATGCCTCCGGCGCGGCAGTCTGAACGCTCCTGCGTGCCTCCGTCCCGTATCTTCCAGCAGCAGCCCCCGCTGTGTGGACGGGAAAACCCGGTATAGTTTAATCCGGGGGTTTTTTTGCGACGACTGGCTACCGGGGCAAACTGCCAGTCTGTCCTCGGCCTGTATTGACTTCAAAACAAGCAGTTATCAGATAATGCAGAATTGCTAGATGATGGAAATAATTTAAAGTCTCAGGAAGAATTAAAGAAAAGGGAAATAAATTTAGATTGGTGGAATCTAGATATAGTAAGGATAAACAGACAGATTTTATTTAGAACAAGGTGCATTTGAAAAATTATTATGTACTTCAAGAGAGACACTTATTAAGAAAATATATGGTATGCTGATGCAATTGAAAATGCAGGATGAAATAGTTAAAGAATGTATGATTAAATGGATGCAAAATCTAGGCCATAACATAGATTTGTCACAATGGAGTAAAATATGGAATGTGAATATCAAGTTGACTAAATCTGTTTCATTTAAAGAAAATTTGTATAAAATGTTCTATAGATGGCACCTAACCCCAAATAGGTTAGCTAAAATGTATAAAAACTTGAGTAACATATGCTGGAAATGTAATAATCATGTTGGATCATACTATCATATGTGGTGGACATGTAAAAAGGTTCATAAATACTAGATTAGAGTACATACCCTTTTACAATCAGTGTTGAATATTACAATTGCTTTTAAACCAGAAACTGTTAAACTGTTTACCAGATGACTTAGATAAGAATCATAGATACTTTATTTTACATGTTAACACAGCAGCTAGAATCTTATTTGCAACAACATGGAGGACATTGAAAATCTCATTGTTTAATGAGTTGATAACTAAGATTATGGAATGTGCTGAAATGGACAGATTGACAAATATACTAAAAAGTAGAATGGAAGAAGAATTTAGGGGACCATGGAGGGTGTTCTATGACTGGTTAAGACATAAGTACTGAGAAACTAAGACTAAATGAAGAACAATAAGAAAGATGTTTATAATAGTTGTGAAATTTTTAGGAGAAGATTTGCATGTAGAATGTCAAATGGGTTATATATATATACTAGGAGTAAGGCTCGTTGTGGGAAGAAATACGAGCTCTAGAAGGAAGCTCCAGGTGGGTGTCCCAGCTGTGGCTGGTGGGCGGCAGAGGGAAGGGGAAAATAGAGGGAGGCAAGCCATGTTTTTTTCCTTCTGCTTAGCTATAAGGCAGGGCTGTCTCATGTCATTTTGCTGCCCCAAGTGGGTAGTACGGGAGGACAGTGTCAGGTTTAAAAGCAAGTAGGTCCAAGCATTCTTAACCAAAAGAAAGGCTTTATTAGAATACACTGCTAAAACCCACAGTTGGGGTCATTGTCAGGAATGGGGGGAATAAGCAATGCAAGCATAGTGTGATGCAAATTGCGACTAGCAAATGAACTGTAAGCGCGCGCGCGGGAAACTCCCGCCGGGAGAATTACTTAATAGGTGGGAGACGACTCCCTCCTCCCCTCATCTTCACAGGACTGGAAAATTCTCATAAGCTCAAGAATAACCCAAAGCCCACATTCAAGGCCACCATGATAAGACCAGGCGGCAGGGAAGAAGCTCCCATGTTACTGCCAGCATACCTACGCAAGCGCAAAGTGATACAGAGAACACAGAATAATGAACTCAGTGAAAATTAGCAAACAGACATTTTCTGACACTCTGCCCTTCCCAAAATACCTCCCACCCACCACTCAGGAAGGGGAAAACAAGGGGCCTCCCGGTTTGGCCAGGAAGCGGGTGTGAAAGTCCTTGATGAGATCAGGTGCATTAATATCTGAGACTTTCACCCATTCACGGTGTTGGGGACCAAAATGAACCCACTCAACGAATAAAACAATTGTCCTCGGGTAAGTTTAGAGTCCAAGATGTCAGCCAGTTCATAGTGTTCATCGCCATCAATCATCAGCGGGGGGGGGTGCTGGATGTTCCGGATGCCACTTAGTCGGGGGAAATGCCGGTTTGAGGAGGCTGTAATGGAAAATGGGATGGATGGCTTTAAGTGATTTAGGTAACTCCAACTGGACAGTCACTTTATTTATACAACGGATAACTTTGAATGGCCCAATATATTTCCAAACCAGCTTCCGCGAAGTCTGGGATAGTCGTAAGTTCTTGGTAGAAAGGTACACAAGGTCCCCTGGCTGAAGGTTCCATCCCGCCACCCTTTTTTTGTCTGCCTGTTTCTTATACTGAGCCTTGGCCTCATTTAGAGTCTCTACAATTACAGGCCAAGATTCACGAAAAGTCTTACACCATTCCGAGGCTTTTCCACCCATTTCCCCAGGTTTCAAAAAGGGGAGAGGGGGGCTATCATAGCCCATAGCAGCTTTGAAGGGAGACATTCCGGCTGAAGCATGCCAAGAGTTGTTGTATGCAAATTCTGCTAATGGCAGTAATTCTACCCAATTGTCCTGTTGATAATTGGTGAAACAACGTAAATACTGCTCCAATGTTTGATTCACTCTTTCTGTCTGGCCATCAGTTTCTGGGTGATATGCACTACTCAAAGCACGTTCAATGCCCATGAGGGCCATCAATTCAGTCCACAGTTTGGAAACGAACTGAACCCCACGGTCGGATATTATTTTGATAGGTAAAGTGTGGAGCCAGGCAATATGTTGCAAAAAGGCCCTCACAAGGACTTTGGCCGTCGGTAGGCTCGGAAACGGTATAAAGTGTGCTTGTTTAGAAAATAGGTCTACTACCACCCAAATGACAGTCATATGTTTGCTGGGGGGCAGGTCAGTGATAAAATCCATAGAAATGACTTCCCAGGGACGACTTGGGGTGGGTAGCGGCTGTAAAAGGCCGGGGGTTTCCCCACCCTGGATTTGCAATGGCTGCACGTAGAGCAGGATTGTATATAGAGTGACAAGTCTCGTTTCATTCAGGGCCACCAAAAATTGCGTTGTAATAGATGTAGCGATTTCACATACCCAAAGTGCCCGGCAGGTTTCAGATCATGGGCCGATTGCAGCACCTGCTGTTGCGTACTTTCAGGGACAAAAAGTTTATTTCCCTTATACCAGCAGCCGTTTGGGTTGCACACTAAATCCCCTCTAGCTCGTAGCTCCTCTCTCTCCTGATCAGTGATTTCTGCGGCAAATTGGCTCTCCCAAGGCAGTCTTTGGTTTTGGGGCACCGGCTGTGGGCGACTTTGTTTGCGGGTTAATACCGCCCCAACCAATTGATCTGGGGTGAAAAAGGACTCCCTCACCTCCGTTTTCTTGCTATTATGCTGAGGGAGACGTGAAAGAGCGTCTGCCAAGTGGTTGGATTTGCCAGGGAAGCGGTGCAGGGTAAATTGAAACTTGGAGAAAAACTCTGCCCATTGGAATTGTTTGGCATTTAAATTCCGAGGCTTCCAAAGTACCTCAAGGTTTTTATGGTCAGTCCAAATTTCAAAGGGGACTCGGGTTCCCTCTAACCAGTGTCGCCAGGTGAGTAAGGCTAAGCGTATAGAAGCCACTTCCTTGTCCCAAATGGGCCAGAATCGTTCAGTCTCGTTAAATTTCTGGGAGACATAGGCAAGCGGATGGAGGTGCCCTTGGACGTTCTCTTGCAAGATCACCCCCCCCCCATTGTGGAGTCTGAAGCATCAACTTGGACAATAAATTTAGTGGTCTCATCGGGGTGTGCTAATACAGGTTCGGAAGTGAATAAATGTTTCAGTTGGTCAAATGCTTCTTGGCACTGGGGTGTCCAATCTAAACGAGCCCCTGGCTGAGACGCTTTCACCCCCCTCCCTTTCATTTTTAGGAGATCTGTGAGAGGGAGGGCTACCTGCGCAAAGTGGGGCAAAAATTGGCGGTAAAAATTGGCGAAGCCGAGAAAACTCTGGAGCTGTCGCCTGGTTTTGGGGGGTTCCCAAGCTAGTACGTCCTGGACCTTTCTTGGGTCCATTTCCAAACCATCCGAGGATATGCGGTATCCTAGGAAGTCAATGCAACTCTGGTGAAATTCACACTTAGACAGCTTGACAAACAGTTTGTGTTCCAACAACCTCGCCAGTACCTCCCGGAGCATTTTGGTGTGAGTTTTTAAGTCTGGGCTATACACCAAGATATCATCCAAGTAAACAACAACCCCCTTAAACAAGTAGGGGTGCAACACCTCATTTATTAAGTTCATGAAGACCTCAGGAGCCCCTTGCAATCCGAAGGGCATAACTCGGTATTCAAACTGTCCCAAGGGGGTATTAAAGGCAGTCTTGTGTTCATCCCCTTGCCTAATGCGGACTCAGAAATAGGCATCGCGCAGATCCAATTTGGAAAACACCTTCCCCTTCGCCACCTCTGCTAACAGATCCTTGATGAGGGGCATGGGATAAGCATTGGTGGCAGAAACTGTGTTTAGGCCCCTGTAATCAGTGCAGTCTCAGCCCCCCATCTTTCTTTTTACAAAAGAGCACGGGGACCGCGAAGGGGGATGAAGCCAGCCGGATAAATCCCCGGGCCAGGTTCTTGTCGATGAACCTGCATAGCTCTTCTTTCTCCATCGGACTCATGGCATAAATTTTCCCTTTAGGCAATTTTTGTCCTGGGAGGATCTCTATAGCACAGTCTGAGTTACGGTGGGGAGGCAGTTCGTCAGCCTCCTCCTCCTCAAAAACGCGGGCCAAGTCCCTGTATTTTTTGGGAATGCGGTTAAGATCCTCTGTTGCCAAGCAGGCTCGTAGGGGATCATTGTCTGGAGGATTTCCCCACTTAGGATCCCACTTATGCTCCATACATTTTGGGGAAATAAATCGCACTATCCCTTCGTCCCAAAGTATATAGGGATCATGACCATGCAACCACGGGCTGCCCAAAACTAGTGGAAACTGAGCTTGTGGGGCTATCACGAAAGACCGCAGCTCCCAGTGTTCACCAGCACCCACCCGTAAGGGAATAGTCTCGAACTGGCAGGGTTCCTTCATTGGTGACCCATCCATTTGGGTAAACGTAATAGGGTCCTTTAGGCTAGTAACTGTCGCCTCCAATCCCATTACCAGTGATGAGTTTATCAAATCCCTCCCGCACCCTGAGTCAATGAGGGCTCAGGCCCTGATGTGGGTCATTATCACTGGATTCATTATAATTACAGTCACAAAGAAGAGGGAGGGATAATTGCTCACCATTTTGGGCACTTCCGGGGTAGGGTCCTGTTGTGCTGTGCCACTTACAAACAGGACCAATTCGTTTCCCTGCATCTCGCTCTCTTCTTCTTCAAGAATCATTGAATCCACAGGATCCGGGTTGGCAAACAGGGCCCGTGGATTGCACGGCTTGGCTGTACCCTTCCTTGGGGTGGGCGTCGACCGTCTCCATTGCTCCTCTTGTGTTAAGACTCGGCCAGGGTCTTCATTGGGGCAAGATGCTGCAAAATGCCCTTTCTCCCCACATCTGAGACACAGGCCCTGCCTCATGCGTTGATCTCTCGCCCCACTCTGGGTGGAAGTTGGCTTGCTTCTGACCTGGGTGGCAGAAGTACTTGGACGATTGTTTCCAAGAGATAAATCCAGTTTCATGAGGTGCAGTCGGCTTTCGGCTTTCTCTGCTTCCTCCATCCAACCTTGGAGCGTGCGTGGCTCCTTGGAGCTAAGGACATTATGGCGGACATCCACCGCTAGTCCCATCCAATATTGTTGAGCCAGCACTGGATCAGTCCAGTCTCTAATCTTGGCCGCATGCCGTTGGAATTCTCGTGAGTACTCCCTCATGGTCAATTTGCCCTGTTTGAAGGTGCGGAGAAATGCTTCCGCCTATTGGGCTGCTCCCGGGTCTTCAAAGTGATTTCTCAAGGCCCACATGAAATCATCCACATTTCCCAGCTCCACTACCTCCAAATCGTGTAGGGCTACATACCAGCTGGTAGCGATTCCCCAGAATCGTGAAGCAATAAACTCCACCTGTTGCTCCTCGTCCGGGAACACATGGCCCCACCGCTGCACAAATTTCCCAACTTGCAATATGAAGAATGATACAGTCTCCGGGTCCCCATCAAAAGTAATCTCCAACATGTCTTTGGGACGTATTATTGGAGGGACGGGAACCATGCCTGGTACTGGAGCGGGCAGCGGGAGGGGCGCCAGCACAGGAACTGGCGGTGGTGGGAGGACCGGTGGAGGCTGGACCGGGCCTGGTTGTCCGGATACCGGCCCTCCCGGCACTGGTGCCGCAGGGGGTGGCTGGCCAGGAGCCGGCTGGCCTGGCACTGGGGCTCCTGGTACTGGCTGCCCCGGGACTGGTTGGCCAGGAGGGGGCTGCCCCGGCAATACTGGTTGCGCTGGGACCGGGGCTGGTTGTGGTTGAGTGAACGGGTGGGCTCGGATAGCCTGATCCATCATCTGCAGTAGAGACTGCATCAACTTGCCCATGTCCCGCATTAACCATCGGGTATCATCCTGGATCGTGTCCATGCAGGCATCAGCATCCGGGCTGGACCCAGGTCTTGTTGACCTGCGGGACATCAGTCCCTGGGGGAGTACAAAACTTCCCCGTGGATCCAGTAGACTGTCTCGGCTCTGGCTCCCCGGTAAGGACCAGGTTGTCTGGGTAGTGTCCAAAAGATTCTTAGTCCAGTCTCGCGGCTTCCGCTGGGTAACCCACTTGTCCCAAGGGATTGGGGCACTGTGATAGTAGGTTCGAGGTATCGCCCCTCCATGGCTCTGGGTCGGCCCTGCCGGGCTGTAGATTGGGAGAGTGTACGATGCTCCCACGGTGCTGATCAACGGAGGGGTGACTGGCCCAGCAGAGCAGTAGGGGATCAAGGCTGTCGTTACCGGAGTTGTAGTCACGGGAGCGACGGTAGCTGGTACAGTCGTAACTGGAATGGTGGTCACTGGTATTGCCACGGTGGTGACCGGAACCGTGGTGACCGGTGTAGTAGTCACTGGGACCATCACCGGTGTTACCCCAGCCCCGCTCATCGTGGTAGAAGGCAGGTGCTGGAGGTAGTGAGTTTGGATTCCTGACAATATCTGTCAGGTTTAAAAGCAAGTAGGTCCAAGCATTCTTAACCAAAAGAAAGGCTTTATTAGAATACACTGCTAAAACCCACAGTTGGGGTCATTGTCAGGAATGGGGGGAATAAGCAATGCAAGCAGAGTTATAGTGTGATGCAAATTGCGACTAGCAAATGAACTGTAAGCGCGCGCGCGGGAAACTCCCGCCGGGAGAATTACTTAATAGGTGGGAGACGACTCCCTTCTCCCCTCGTCTTCACAGGACTGGAAAATTCTCATAAGCTCAAGAATAACCTAAAGCCCGCATTCAAGGCCACCGTGATAAGACCAGGCGGCAGGGAAGAAGCTCCCACGTTACTGCCAGCATACCTACGCAAGCGCAAAGCGATACAGAGAACACAGAACAATGAACTCAGTGAAAAGTAGCAAACAGACATTTTCTGACAGACAGCCTTATGGTAACAGGTATGGTTCCCTCCACCCCTGACTTATGTTGATTTGGGGCTATGCAGCGGCAGCTAAGGTAGAAAACCACCTCCTCCTATGCCATGTTTTCTGGGTTCCAAGAGTCTGGAAAACAGTTCCATAGCCAGTTACAGGGTTGACAACTCTGGGTTGGGAGATACCTGTCGATTTGAGGGGTGGAGCCTGGGGAGAGCAGGGTTTGGGGTGGGGAGGGACCTCAGCAGGGTATAATGCCATGGAGTCCACTGCCCAAAGCAGCCATTGTCTCCAGGAGAACTGATCTTGGTCATCCGGGCATCAGTTTTAATAGCTGGGAAATTTTCTATAGGGGAAATGATGTGCTGTGGCTGGGGAACACAGTGGTTTCTGGGAGATCTCCAGGCCCCACAGGGAGACTGGGATATGTATTTTACCTCAGGACTTCCAACAGCAACAGCAGACTTTTTAGAATGTTAGAGGCAAAGGCCAATCAGGCCACATATGCAAATGACCTCTGTGTTCTGACCAGCTATGGGGGGGAGGAACAGCAAACTTTTTAGAATGTTGGAGGCAGGACTCAGGCAACGCAGCCAATGGATAGGGAGACCCTCTGAATGATAGATCATTCAGCCAACTGATTTCAGAGAATGTTGGAATGTTCAGGGGAGTCCATGACCAAAACAGAATTGTGTGTGTGTGTGTGTGTATACAGACACACATACATACAATACAATACAGAATATATATCTGTATTCTTTCTTTTCCCTTCTTTTCCCTTTCTCCCTTTCTATATATAAATTAATAACACTTTTTAAAAAGTTCAGCTCTGTATCTCTTTGCCCAGACCACCTGATGCTGCTGTAGCTGTTCAGAGCCCATGTCTAGCTGTATTGCTCAAATGACTGAGGGCATATTAGTTAACACGGGAGGGAGAGGAAGAAGAAGAAGTAGAAGAGGAGGAGGAGGAGATTGGATTTATACCCCGCCCTTCACTCGGAGCCTCACTGCGGCTTACAAACTCCTTTCCCTTCCCCTCCCCACAACCCTGTGAGGTAGGTGGGGCTAAGAGAGCTCTTTCAAGAACTGCCCTTTCAAGGACAGCTCTTGTCAGAACTATGGCTCACCCATATGGAAGAGTGGGGAATCAAACCTAGTTCTTCCAGTTTAGGGTCTGCACTCTTAACCACTACACCAGACTGGCTCACTGTCAGAGTCCTCAGTTAGACAGTCAAACACCAGGCCTTATTCATTGAAACAAGGATAGTATTTATTAGACTGCAATACTAGGTCACTAGAACAGAAGCATTGTTAAGAATAACTTGGATACATGAGGCATTGGGGTTTATACACCAAGGGGGAGAGGAGCCCCCACCCCTCTACCAATAGATGGTTAGCGCGCACGCGTGGGAAAGCTATAAAACACTAAATTATTATGTTCCCACTACCTGAAAGTTCCCAAGCCTAGCTGTTGTCTTTAGAAAGCAAAAGGAGACGAACAGCCTGGCTCCAAGGCCATCTCTGGCCTGGCGAGGTGAGATATGGCCCGGTCTCCCAGGCAACGTCGTCACTTCCCCACATTCCACACCAGAAACACAGATACATCAATTACTGTCTCATCTTCCCCCCATCGCCCTTATGGCAGGGATACCTGACATCCTGCCCTCCTGATAACAGATCTATCCCCCCGGCTTTAAGGGATACAATTTATGGAACGCGCAGACCAATTTTGGGGCAAGAACATGTTCCGCCCTAACCCACTCCCTCTGTTCTGGCCCAAAGTCCGCCCAGTCAATGAGATAATACAGCCGGTTGCGTGAAATCTTTGAGTCCAGGATTTGTGAAACTTCATAATGCGGCTCTCCCCCCACCATCAGCGGAGGTGGGGCGGGGCGCTGGGGTCTCCAGACATTCTCTGCAGGCGCACGCCGTAGCAGCCTTACATGAAATACAGGATGAACAGATTTCAGTGATTTAGGCAGGTCAAGTTCAACAGTCACATTATTCACTACACGTACAATTTTAAAAGGTCCCACATATTTCCAACCGAGTTTGCAGCTCGACTGCAAGCCCCTCAGGTTCTGTGTGGACAGATAAACAAAGTCTCCACACTTAGGAGTCCACGAAAAGTCACGTTTCTTATCAGCTTGGAACTTATATGCAGCTTTAGCCCCTTCAAGTGTTTTCACCAGCAAAGGCTACACAGACTGCAAGCGTTTACACCAGTCACCTGCTCTCCCGGCGGGAGGTCAGGAGAACTCAAAAAGGGAAGAGGCGGGGCCTCATATCCGTGTACCGCCATGAAAGGAGACATCCCCGTGGAGGAGTGATGCGTATTGTTGTAGCAAAACTCAGCCAGAGGCAACAGGGAATGCCAATCATCCTGTTGAAAGTTCGTGAAACACCTGAGGTATTATTCAAGTGTTTGGTTGACCCTTTCGGTTTGACCATCGGTCTCTGGGTGGTATGCACTGCTGACCCCCCTCTCCACCCCTAGCAGTGACATTAACTCCCCCCAGAATTGGGAGACAAACTGCACCCCCTGTCTGAGACCACCTTATTCGGCAAAGTGTGGAGTCTCACCACGTGTTGCAGAAACGCTGCAGCCAGTTTCTTTACAGAGGGGATGGAAGCAAACGGGATGAAATGAGCCTGTTTAGAAAATATATTGACCACAACCCAAATAACAGTCTTTCCACCACTTGGTGGTAAATCAGTAATAAAGTCCATGGAGATTACCTCCCAAGGGCGAGTTGGAGTAGGGAGAGGCTGCAGAGAACCAGGGGGTTTCTCTGGCCGGGGCTTGCTCATCAGGCACACCTGGCAGGCATTAGTAAACAATGACAAATCTTTCCTTAGTCCCGGCCACCAAAATTGCCGTTGTAGGAGCTGCAGCGACTTCACAAAACCCGTGTGCCCCGCAAGCTTGGAGCCATGAGCCCAGCCCATCACCTCCCCCCGGAGTGACAGCGGCACAAACAGTTTCCCATTCTTTCGCCAACAGTCTTTTTCATCTTTCACCACCCCCTCCTCCCCTTCCACTGTTTCTCTGTCCGCTTGAGACATTGCAGATGCGAATTTCAACTCCCAGTGGGAAGGGGGTAACGTGGGGGGGGGGTTCAGAGCTTGCTTGTGTGTGGTTACTGCCCCTCCCAGTTGGGAGGGGGTGAAAACTGAGTCTCGGACCTCCTCCCGTTTGCTATCGTGTTGCGGGAGGCAGGACAGAGCATCAGCCAGTGAGTTAGCCTTCCCTGGGAAATGGTGCAGGGTGAAATTAAACTTAGAGAAGAAATCAGCCCATCGCAATTGTTTGGCGTTCAGTGCGCGGAGCGAACGGAGGAGTTCTAAATTTTTGTGATCAGTCCACACCTCAAATGGTACTCGAGCCCCCTCCAGCCAATGTCGCCATGTGGCCAGTGCCAAGCGGATCGACCCTGCTTCTTTTTCCCACACTGACCAGTTTCGCTCAGTGTCATTGAACTTTTTAGAAACATATGCAAGGGGGTGGAGTTTGGCATCATCCCCCTCTTGGAGGATTGCCCCCCCCATGGCGACGTCCGAGGCGTCGACTTGTACAATGAATTTTTTCAGTTCATTGGGATGAGCCAGCACGGGCTCTGAGGTAAAAAGAGCCTTCAGGCGTTCAAATGCAAGCTGGCACTCTGAGGTCCAGTTTAGGCGTGCACCCGGCCGGGTGCAGTCAGGGGCTTTCCCCTTAGTTTTGAGTAGGTCTGTGAGGGGAAGGGCCACCTGAGCAAAGTTCGAAAGGAATGATCTGTAAAAATTGGCGAATCCGAGGAACGCTTGGAGCTGTCTCCTCGTTTTGGGGGGTTCCCACCCCACCACATCTTTAACTTTGTCAGGGTCCATCTCAATCCCCTTCTGCGAGATGCGGTAGCCTAAAAAGGCGATCTCCGACTTATGAAATACACATTTGGACAGTTTAGCGAAGAGTTTGTGCTTGTGCAACGTTTGAAGTACCTCCCTCACTAGTTTCACGTGTGAACGGTGGTCGGGGGAATACAGAAGTATGTCATCAAAGTAAACAAGGACCCCCTTGAACAAATACTTGTGCAACACTTCATTAATCAAGTTCATGAACACTCCTGGCGCCCCCTGCAGCCCGAAGGGCATAACTAAGTATTCAAACTGCCCCAGGGGAGTGTTAAATGCAGTTTTGAATTCATCCCCTTCTCTGATGCGTACCCAAAAGTAGGCATCCCTAAGATCCAACTTAGAAAAAATCTTCCCCCCAGCAACTGCAGCCAGGAGGTCTTTGATCAGGGGCAAGGGGTATGCATTGGTGGCTGAAACAGCATTTAGCCCGCGATAGTCCGTGCATAGCCGCAACCCCCCGTCTTTCTTTTTCCGGAATAAAACGGGTGCAGCAAACGGGGAAGAGGCAGGTCGGATGAACCCCCTCTCCAAGTTTTTGTCTATGAATTTTCTCAGTTCCACTTTTTCAGCTGGGCTCATGGAATACAATTTGCCCTAAGGTAGCTTCTGGTTTGGCAGTATTTCAATAGCACAGTCTGAGTTCCTGTGGGGGGGTAACTTGTCTGCCTCTTCTTCCCCAAAGACTGCCGCTAGATCTCGATACTCTCACGGGATCGCCTCTAGCTCCGCTTCCGCCACCCCAACCAGCACAGGGTCGCTTCCCAGTCGTAGTGATCCCCAGCCCCCGCGCCAAACTTGGTCCCTACATTTTGCTGAGATGAAGTTGACTTTCCCCTCCTCCCACAAAATGTGCGGGTCATGATCAAAGAACCAGGCACTCCCCAGGACCAGAGGGAAACGGGCAGCCAGGGTAACAACAAAAGGTCTCACCTCCCAGTGGGCTCCAATCCCCAGGCGTAATGGCACAGTCTCGTATTTACACGGCTCTTTCATCGTTGAGCCGTCCATCTGGGTAAACACTAGGGGTCCAGCCAATTTGACTACTTTCGCCCCTAGCCCTATCACTAGTGAGGGGCTAATAATGTCTTTCCCACACCCGGAGTCAATGAGAGCTCGCACTCTCACATGGGTCTGTAGACCCAGGTCCATTAGAGTCACAGTAAGAAAGAAGAGAGAGGAGGATCTGCTCACCGGGTTCAGCGCTTGCAAGTCCGGGACCTGCTGTTCAGCACTATTTACAGCAGGTCCTTCTCGTTTCCCACCTTCGTGGTTTCTTCCTCCGACGAGTCGGAGGTTTCGCTCAGCGGATTGATTTGCAGAGCTCTAGCCCCTCTCGGTTTCGCCACCGGCTTGGGTGTGGATGTGTCGAATTTCTTCTTGCCCCCTTTGGTTGATCTGGGGCAGCTGGCCGCGAAGTGGCCCGCTTCGCCGCACTTCAGACATAGCCCTTGCTTCATTCGGGTCTCCCGTGTGCCATCTTTGGGTTGAGGAGTTGTCGGTTGGGTCTTCCCCCTGGGTGCTGGGGTTGGTCCCGATGGGCCTCCCTTCCCCAACACCGCCGTGTCATCTAGGCGGATGGTTTTCAGGCGGGTCTCCGTGGCTATCGCCTCCTGCATCCAGCCCATCAATGTCTCTGGGTCGTGTCCGCGCATCACGGTACGGCAGATCTCTGAGTTGAGCCCCAGGCGGTATTGTTCTGCCAGGACTCCATCAGGCCATCCCCGGACTTTCGCAGCTTGCCTCCGGAACTCCGCGGTATACTCCCTCACTGATTTGGAACCTTGCTTGAAAGCGCATAAGAAGGCTCTGGCAGTCTTGTTCGCGTTGACATCTTCGAACTCCTCCTTCATGGCCCACATGAAGGCGTCGACTTCCCGCAGCTCCCGCCCGTCTGCTTAGTGCAGGGCTACATACCAGTCGGCCGCCGCCTCCTTCAGGTGTGATGCTATCGCATCCACCATGCAATCCTCGCTCTGGAACAGGTGTCCCCAGTTCTCGATGAACTTTTCGGTTCTCACTAGGAAGAACGAGAACTTCTCCGGGGTCCCGTCAAAGTCCGCGTCAAAGAGTTCGGCCGGTTTCGGTGGAAGGAACCCCCAGGGTCGTTGCGGTCGCGGCGCCGGCGGCCCCTGCGGTGGGGGCCCCGCTGGTTGGTCCAGGGGTGCCCCCGGTTGCCCAGAGACACCCCCAGGTGGCCCCGGCGGCACGATCCTTTGATCGGGGGGTTGCTGATCAGGAGGCGCCTCTCTCTGCCTCCTGTCCGTTTCCTCTCGGATGCTGTCCGAGATCATCTTGGGTATGCAGGAGAGGGACTCGTCCAGCAAGCGGAATAGGCGATCTTGGCTCGGGTCGCCACTCCATCTCCGACTCACCACGGGTCCTTCCACGTCTCTCGACTCCCTGTGCAGGTCTTCCACCCCTTCGGCCGTGCTCAGCCGGTGAACCGATCTCTCGAACTGGCTCTCTCTCACTGACGCTCGCGGGGTGAAGAACCACGTCTCATGTGTCTCGGCGAGCGGCTTCACCCAGTCCCATCGCTGCTTGGGTCGGGTAGTCACTCCGCCATACGCCGCTCCATAAGGGTCCCCGTAGGGCCCCCCTAAGTTGTACTCCAGGCCCCAGATGGTTAGCGCGCGCGCGGGAAAGCTATAAAACACTAAATTATTACGTTCCCACTACCTGAAAGTTCCCAAGCCTAGCTGTTGTCTTTAGAAAGCGAAAGGAGACGAACAGCCTGGCTCCAAGGCCATCTCTGGCCTGGCGAGGTGAGATATGGCCCGGTCTCCCAGGCAATGTCGTCACCTCCCCACATTCCACACCAGCAACACAGATACATCAATTACCGTCTCATCTTCCCCCCATCGCCCTTATGGCAGGGATACCTGACACTCTCTTAACCACTACACCAAACTGGGAGGTGATGCCGGTTGGTGTCATGACTCCCCCCAGCCTACTCAGTGATTCTGACTTGGGATCCCTAGGGGAGGAGTGACTGAGGAGTAGGGATGGGCATGAACCAGCTCACAAACTAAAGTTTGTGATGAATTTTGGCTGGTCTATGGTTTGCAAACTGAAGTTCATGGCAGGTCAACTTTCAAGCAGTTTGTGGAGGTTCATGCCAGTCCATGAATGGATACATTTCCAGACAGACTGTCTCCACTCAGACAAAATGTTTACCAAAATTCAAAGCAATGGGGGAGGTGTGGAATTCTCCAGGCTTGGAAACACTTCTGTCAGTTTCAGACTAGTCATGTCAGTTTTGAGAGGGTTTCCCCTCCTTTGCCTGCCAGTTTGGTGTAGGAGAGCCAGTTTGGTGTAGTGGTGAAGTGTGCAGACTCTAATCTGGAAGAACCAGATTTGATTCCCCACTCCTTCACTTGCACCTTGGGCAAGCCATAGTTCTGGCACAGCTTGTTCTTGAAAAAGAGCAGTTTCTGTCAGAGCTCTCTCAGCCCCACCTACCTCATAGGGTGTCTGTCGTGGGGAGGGCAAGGGAAAAGAGTTTGTAAGCTACTCTGAGACTCCTTTAGGTAGTGAAGGGTGGGGTATAAATCCAACCTCTTCTCTTCTTCTTCTCTTCTTTTGTTCCTTCTTTTTTTCTTTTTAACTTTGGACTGCTCTTAGGTCTTTTAATTTTCTTTCAGACTACATCCTTCCTGCACACTCCTTCTTTTATATCTCTGTTCTATTGAAGGCTCTCCAACAGTCTAGCGTCTCCTTAAACTGCTTCACTTACAGTTGGTCCCTAGCTAGAACTGTATAACCTTCCCCAACAGGATTTCTTATAGAGGAGCACTATGTGTGTCTGAGTTATACACCAGGAGTTTCTCTCCTTAAACTCCTCAGCAGCATACAGGGTCCACACTCTCTCTCCCATCCAAGAGCACCCTTTCTCCCCTTCTTCTTCTGGTCAGCAGTCAGCCATTAACCACCTTTTTCAACCATTTTTTTTCCCCTCTGGTTCAAAACTGAGGATTCCAAAACCATTACGTCACACACTCTCTCGCTGCCTCTCTGGTCATGTGACCACTCAGCTGCAGGCTGCCTTCCAAGCAGCTGCCAATGCTTGTAAACTTTGTTCTGAAATTAAGCTTTCCGTTACAGCACTCTGTTTATTTCACTAGTTCTGCTGGGCTTGCAAAAATGCCCCCCCTTCAGTTTCCACTGAAGAGATTCTCTGGGACTTTGATTCTGTTCTGCTGGGATTCTATTGCCCTTACTTGTTTGCTGGGGTATCCATTCCTCACCAAACTTAGAGGAAAGGTAGATGAGAGTCAGCCAGAGATCTCCTGCAAGCTTCGTGTCTCTAGCTTGCACAAGATCCATTCTATACATTCTTGAACCTCCTGAACCTGCCCCTGTCAAAATGGCCACCTGGCAGGTGTCATTTCACAAGAAAGCACTTTCCTAGGAGCACCTTCTTTGGGAAGGCTGTAACTTGGACCCTGTAAATCCAATCCTCACCAAAATTGGAGAGCAGGTAGAGGAGATTTAACCAGAGATCTCCTGTGACTTTGGTGACTCTAGCTCTCCAGGAGGCTGTTCTATACAGTCACAAACCTTACAACTTTAACCAGGTTTTGTTTTTGTTTTTAGCTTTTAAAAGTTCATGCCATGAGCCATGAACAGTCATGAGCCGCATGTCCCAGTTCATGCCCATCCCTCTTGAGGAGGGACCAGGAAGGGCCTGACACTGCAGAACCACCTACAGATGAGACCTCCTCAGTGCTAGAGGCAACCTTGTCAGACCAACAAGGGGATTGATCTGCTTGTTTATTTAATTTATACCCCGCCCTCCCCACGAGCCTCTAAACCAGCCTCAGAAATAATCTCCCGGCCTCTGCCATGCAGGACTCAGTCCCAGGCCTGTAGCCAGCCAGTATCCTCCTCCAGTCCACACAGACGCCGGTGGCAGAGGGCTCAGGCCACATTTGCACAGAGGAGGTGACGTGCCAGGCTGGCTACACACAAAACCAGAGCAGAGCAGAGCTGTGGACGGAAGGTGAGTCCTTGCAGGATCCTGTCCAGGGTGCGGAGGGCCTCAGGTATCCCAGGACCTGCCGTGGCAACACCGCTGAGCTCAGTTACATCCCAGCCTACTTCAGCTGGGTTTTTTCTTTCTTTCAAATTGATACCCCTGCCAGGGACAAACTTATTTACTTCTCTAGCCCTAGCCACTCTTGAGGCAAACTTCCCTGTGCAAACAGAGGAGGCGGCTCTGACTTGTGTAACCCTCACTGCAGTTTTCTGTCAATTTCTTTTTACTTGTAAAAGTAGAACTTAAAAAGAAGGAAAAAGTGATGAAAAAGCAGATGTAATTTAATTTGGTCAGGAAGTGGTTAGCTGACTCAGCCACACCTGCCCTGCTGTTGCCTTGCCCCCATTCCTTACTGGGCAATTTGGTCAAAAATTACTTGCATGTTTCCCTGTATGTCTCTGCATTGAGAATGGCCAAGTACTTTCATTTAAAAATGAAAGTTCATGGCATCTCTGGAAGAGGTGTCCTCAGATGCTCCCTACAACTAGAACTCTGAGTGTCAAAGTCTATAACAGAATGGCTTTCCCATGGCTGGGGGAGAAACGCCCCCCCCCCAATACAATTGTGCTGCCTGCAGGTCATCAGAGACATTGTTATTTCACTGGCAAAACCACCCCGCTGCCACCACCGCTGCCACCACCAGTGAGCCTCCTGCCGCTTGTCAGCCTCCTGCCCGCACTCCTATGGGTGAGCCTGCGCCTGGCATGCTCTCTCAGCTTAATGGTGGGGAGGAGAATTATGTAAGCTGCTTTGGTTCCCCACTGGGGACAAGAGTGGGGTATAAATGAAGAACATAAATAATAAATAAAGCTGAAGACTGGGAGGCAGATAAAAGAAAAGTCGGCTGGTGAGTGGGAAGGAGAGAACGAAGCAGGTGCCAGGGAGAGGGATTTGCAGATTGCCAGGAGATGCGATGGAGGAAACAGTGTGGGGGAGGGGATGCGGGGGAAATGAAAGGAGCCCTGCAAGTCCGTGTGAGTTCCTTGCTCGTACAGGCATATTTTCTTCCAGTAGGTTCATAAAAGGTATCCAAAGCCCAGTCTGCATCTAGCATTTGCTCTTCTGTTTTACCAAACCCACACTGGAACAGAAAAAGATGCGGCTCAAAACCACATTCAGATACCCTGGGCCAATGCCATACTGACTGTAGAGTCACCCCGAATGGCCATAAAATGGCCATAAATCCGTGCAGACGGCTACCATAAAACCGAGAGATCAAACGAAGTGAAAGTGGCATGCAGTCTGGACACTGCCATAAAATCCGACAGTCAATCAAAGTGAAAGTGGCCTGCAATGTAGAGGGGAATTTTTTTTCCAGCCTGGGTTTGGTAAAACAGTGGGGCAAATGCTAGTTGCAGATTGGGCCCAAGTCACCTGAAGGATTAAACCAACCTGGAGTATCATGGAGACAGACAGACAGGTCTATCACTGCCCAGCATCTGGGAAGAATGTGTTACCTGGGATTTCTTGGCACAAAGCTGTATGATTATAGTTTGTGTGTTAGTTTTTCTGGAGCTCAAACAATTGCAAAGAAACAGAAAATAAAATAAAAACTTTGAAGAAAATCCTAAGGCCACTAGGGTAGAGTTCACAGAAATCTGTGAATAAGGGGCCAGATTAAAGGCAGAAATACTCCCGTGAAGATGAGTTTTCTGACTGAGGGCCCTGAAAGGGGAAATCTCATGTGGATTTCGTTGGTGGTGAGAAAAAGGCTGGGCTTCATAATGCCCACTGAGGCTTCCTTTATTGTTCCTTTATTGTTATTCCCCTTCATTTTCATTGCCCTTCAATGCTCAATACAGCCCTTCTCAGCACGACAGAAGACAGGAGGGCCTGGCGTGATGTGGCCCATGGGGTTGTGAAGAGTCAGACTCGACTGTACGACTGAACTACAACAGCAAAGAAATGAATGCAAATCCATGCTTCCCTGGTCAATGACAGCAGCCAATCAGAAATGGGAGGATAAGTGGATCCAATTTGTGGCAAAGTTTCCAGTCATTGTTTTTGTTATGACTACTAAATAATTGCCAAAGGGGGAGTGGCCTCTGGTGCTGACTGAATGCATTGCGTAGACACACAGAGGCATACACACCTGCAGACCCGTAGCCAGGATTTTTTTAAGTCAGGGGACATTTAAATTCCTTAGGGGGCACTGGCCAGGGGAGAAGGACGTGACGCCCTTGGCTGGATGGGAAGTCAGGGGGCCTTGCCAGCAAGTTGAGCGGGGGGGCAGCCCCAAGATGCCCCACTGTAGCTACGGGCCTGCACACCTGGTTTTTTGGCTCTGCCCTGTGATTTACATTTGCACACTGAACATTTTCAAAGTGATTAACGTGTATTATCTTAGTCTTCCTTACAACAGCTTGTAAAGTAGGCATGCATCCTTATCCCCATGGTGCAGTTGGGAAAGTGTTATGTACTGAATGTGAATCGCTCCTATCTATTCACATGTTAAGCTTGAGTCTGAATGTGGCTCTTCAGATGTCACATTGCTATTGGTTGGTTTCTGCGAAACCTGTGTAATTACCCAATCACTGAGTGATATTGTTGCAAAGAGGGAACGGTCCTGATTGGCCTTTATCCCTGTATTCTGATTGGTCTTTAACTTGTAATGGGTGTGGCTTTGACAGCCCGGGAGAGTTTAAAAGAAGGAGCTGTGCTCCCCTTGTTGTTGTGTGTTCCTGACTTACAGTTGCTGCTTAATAAAGCTGAAATCACTTGAAGCTGAATCCTTTGTTGAGTCTCATACTTAACAGAAAGGAATGTTTTTCTTTCTTTATTTAAACTATTTACAAGCCTTCCTGTCTCCTGACCAAGTCAGGAACCAAGGAGGAAAACAATAAAATAAAATAAAATGCAATAAAACCCCATCAAATCACATAATTAAAATGTTTAAACATAGAATAAAAACATTCATTAAAGTGACATTAAAAACGTCCTGTGTGCACATGCCCTGTGGCCCCATCTCAGGCGGCACCACAATTCGGCTTTGCAGTCTCACCAGAAAGGCCCCAGCCCTCTTCTGGAAGGCTTTTCCCACCAGCCCTGGGGGAGCCACCACTGGAAACCTTCCAGGCCAGGCTAAGACAGGGTATGTTTTAGACAGAGGAGGAACAATTGGTAGGCCTTGCTAGGACGGGTGAGACTGCCACCTGGAAACCTTCAAGCATGTGAGACCAAGGTCATGAAGAGCTTTAAAGTTTTCAAACAGAAGTAACAGGATTGTGATGGCTAGACCCTGATAACAGACAGCCTGTGGCATTTTGAACCAACTGAAGTTTCCAGATTAGGGGTGGCCAAACTGCAGCTCGGGAGCTGCATGTGGCTCTTTCACATGATCTAATTTAATGTTAATAAAAAGCAATTCTGCATATTTTTCAATAAAAATGTCGATGTGATATTTGTTCATGTCTCGCAGCTCTCAAACATCTGACGTTTATTCTGTGTGGCTGTTATGTGAAGCAAGTTTGGCCACCCCTGTTCCAGATAGTCTTCAAGGGCACCCCTATATTAGCATTTATTACAGCAAGTTAGCCTCAAGATTCCTGAAGCATGGACTGCTGTGTGACCAACAGAGCAATTCTATGCAGGTCTATTCAGAATCCTACGGTATTTGTGGCAGCTCTTGCACCTCACTGATCACTGACGTGGTATCCCAGCACATGGCCCAAAACAACACCCTTGAGAGGATGACACATGCAACAGATGTGTGAGTTGAAGACATGGGGGGGGTGACCTCTCTCTCTCTCTGCCCCTCAAACAACTGCACAGAACTTACAGAAGAATTTGTTTCTGACTGTCAGAATCTTGTATGTGGAATGGGAAGTGATTTGAGCAACTGTACAAGCTTCTGATGTTTCCCAGGATAATGTTGAGCTTTGAACAAGAATGGGCTATGAAATGAAATTCTATGATTCTATGAAAGACTTGAAATCTGGAGCAGGAAGGTCAAAGAAGAAACAGCAAGGGCGGCAGGCAGGGATGTATCAGCTGCCAATTTATATGCTGCTGCCACTCTTGCTGCTGTGTCTTCCTGGGTACCAGAGAGCCAGGGTGACCCTTCATGTCAGGCAAACAAAACTGTTCAGGGAGGACCGCACTCTATTTGTGCAGTTGCATCAGCATTCAGAGCCTGCTGCCTCACCAGGCAGGAAAGCAAACATTCATGTGGGCTGGGGCAGTGGAAGGAAAACTGGATACATCTAGCACAGAAGACCATCTGCACTGCAGCTACTGATACACACAGATCAGCTGCAAGAAGCACAATTTCTGTGTGAGGATATGATGTCTACAGATGAAGACAAACATAGCATTAATCGGGGTGGAGGAGGAGTCAAAGGGCCTTCACATTGGTCTTTTCTGGCCACAGTAAGCTCTGTGAATCACACAAACCTCCTGGCTAGTTGTGCCAAGCCACAAGTCTCTGTCCTCCTAAGGGTTTCTGGGGATCCTGCTGTGGTGGGAGATGCCCAGCCAGCAACCCGCTCCTCACACAGAGTGGCAGCAGGAGGAAAAAACATCCTGCCCCTGGCCCCCCTCCCCGCCCCCGCCTCCCTGGCTCCCTGGCTCCCTGGGTTCTACTCACTTGCCCTTTGCAATCGGGGAACAGCTTTGCTATTTTTTAAAAAAGTTTGTGAATTTATTTTTGGTAAGGTGAAGATTGACCGTCTATCGGCATAAACATTTATGAGCCTCTCTAAAATGTTTTTAAAGGCAAATATCCGTCTGAAACATGAAAGAAAGGCATGGCTGCTTGCAGAAATATGCACACGCAAGGCAGGTTATGAAACCTTCTTTACTGTCCTGGGGACCACTGAGAGAGCCCCGTTCCAGGCCTAGTTCCGACTGCCCCCCGGCTGGGCGATGCCTCCTTGCCTGCCGCGTGGCACTAGTCCGTGGCCTCTGCCACGTCTTCGCATGGTTCCTCTGGGATATAAGAGTACTGAGCTGTTCCAGGCCACCCTTTACTTATGGCTGTAGAAAGGCTGGATCCAGGCAAGTTGTTGCTCCTTTCTGGATCTTGGGCTGGTTCTTCTGAATAAAGTTATACCCTCTTCACTTTAGCAAATCCCCAGCCTGTTGAGGAGTGACCCTGTTGTGCAGGTGCCACCCTGGGGAGGCTGTGTGTTCTGTGGGCTGTTTTTAATGAGTCGGTCCTACTGGAAATCCTTGACTGGGATCCTGGGTAGAGCTGCCTAGGGTCTCTCTCTGAACAGTGCAGGATGGCGACGTGCACGAGGCATGGCAGAGTGCCTTTGGCATCCATCGGCTGCACCCCAAGGAATCCTCTGTCATCTCTGGGCATATTTTGAGACTTCAGTAAGCACCTTTAAAGCTTCAGGATCTTTGAGGGGAAGGATTGTGTCTGCAGGGTGTAGACACGAGGCCTCCAGGTCAGCCGAATGTGAGCACACCAAGAAGACAGGGTGGGGAGGGACAGTTTAGGGGTCAAAGTGGGAAAGGAACGTTCATTTTGGGCTTTGAATGCAGATCGTACAAACAACAGAAACTGAAATATAAACAATGAAGTCCACCTGTGCAATTTCCAGTGAAAATGGCCAGCTCCCCCCCCACATCTGTAGCTTCTTCCTTTACCGAACGGAGGGTCATCACAGCCCCATCAGAATGTACCTTTTTGTGTTGGGGGGCCCATGATTCTCTAGTGCTCTTCTCATTGTGATATTCCCAGACATCATTCTTTGCTCGTACCTGCCCCATAGGCAAAAAATTTTTGGAAGGGATACAAATTTTTTGGCAAGGGGGCACTTTAGCATGGTGAGCAGCCCATTATGAATCTGTTTCGGCCCCCCGAATGACTTCTGAATGCTACTTTCATCAATGAAAGCAGATTCGGGAGCCATTCAGCCAGCCAAATGACTTTCGGCCCTTGGAGGGAATGCAAGCCATGGGAAGGGAGGATGTTTTAAACCACCTCCCCTCCCCTCCAGGAGCTGGCTTGCTCGGGCTCACTGCAGCCACGGGGAACCTGAGCAAACCAAGGGAAGGGAAGGCGGTTTAAACTGCCTTCCCTCCCTGGCTTCCAAAGCCGCCCCCCCCCGCCTTTCTCTCACCACCTGCTGAGGCAGGCAAGCCAGGAAAGGCCCGGGAGGATGCAGGGAGGCATTTAAATGCCCCCCCATGGTTTCCCTGGGGCCGGGGGTCACTTTTTGGCCATGCTGCTAAATTTTGGCGGCAGCTTTCAAGGGCGGGCCGAATCAGATTAGAGAATCTGATTTGGCCCACAGCTGCCTGAAAGGGGGCCGAATGGGCCACTTTCAGGGGTGCATTCACTTCGGACGGACGAAATGCCCATCCCTAGAACCTGGGAGAGACCTTCTGCATGCCAAGGAGATGCTCTGTTTAAAATTAAGTACAAAGTACAAGTAAATTTATTGTATTAAGCCACTGGCCATTACAAAATACAATAGACATCATAGCAATAATAAAAATTACCACCATTAGAATCAGATTAAAATTGATTACCAATTGAGCTAATAAAAAGGCTAAGTCAGATTTAATCAGGTAGCCGGCCCCTTAGATCTAACTTTGGACGCTGCTAAAGCAAACAAAGAGACCCTCTAAGATACACGCGCATCATTATCCGGGAGGAGGAATGTCATCTTCCCAGTTTCTGTGTATGTTTGCATAGCTGATAGGGATCCTGCTAGAAATTTCTCTCTTGGGATATTATATGGCCGACAGTGAAGCACGTATTGAGGAAGGTCCTCCACCACTGAGAGGCCACCTATGCAGAGACCCTCCTCTTCTGGAGAAGGCGAATAGCGGCCAACCAAAAGTGCTGTCTGCATAGATTGAAATCATAAGGCTGTAAAGGGAACTCTGAAGTTAAAGTTGGAGATGCTGACTAAGTAGCTTGACCTGCGATGGTCCAATTTACAGAATTTACACCAGGGAGCCTCTTTGGATTTCAGAATTGGAGTACGACCTATCAATGCATCAGCATCATATATCCAGTCCCTAAGTTGCATGTTCTCCACTGATGCCCTAAGGAGGTTGTCTGGGATGGTATATCTTTGGATGATGGTACTGATAAAGTTAGAGCGGGTGGGGTCTTTATCAAAGTGTGAGTTACCTGATTGATAGCTTATGGAGTTGGAGCTCTGATAGATGTTCTTTTTCCAATATTTTATAACCATCAAATGCCCGGGCCCTAAGAGAAGGAAGTCCCAATTCGGCCCTCATCAAAGAAGTAGGCAAGGCTAAGATTCGCCTTACAAATTGATTTGGGATTACCTCCAGGTTAGTCACAATATCCTTCTTCCAACCCCAAACTTCAGCTCCATATAAACGATGAGGTGTTAAATAATTTCACTGCCGGGTCAATCAGGTGTCCCTTTGTATGGAAAAAATGTAAAATTGATCCTACCATTCCTAAACCTGAGGATTTTACTGATGCAGTGTGGTTTTTCCAATTCAGAGTGTCCATGAAAGTTACTCCAAGATATTTAAATGCTCTGCATTGTTCGATAGGATTGTCGAAAATAGTCCAACGGGCAATTTTGGGCTTTTTCCTGAAGACCATTACTTTGATCTTTGCGTAAATACAAAGTAGAGACTCACCCCCCACACACACACACACGGGAGAGAGAACGGAAGACTTCTTCAGCCCAGGTACAGCTGGGGGGGGGGTGTCCCAGGGAGAAGTTCTGCTGCACCTGACCAGGACAATCACACAGGAGAGCCGAGTGGACTCAGGCCAAGCCTCAGGCAGCACACCTGGGGCAAGAGCAGTGAGGGAGCCACGCCACCAGATCCAGAAGCAGCAGCCGAGCCAGAATTCCCGGAATTGGAATACGGTGCTCTTTAAGTGGAGCTGGAACAGCACACTCTAAATGGAGTCAAGCCCGCCAAAACTTCCCAGCCTTCCCCAGGCTAGCCAGACCCAGGATGATGTAGGCTGGCCAACATGGAGGCCTGAGGCTCCTGCCCTTTGGGTGGGCAGGTGGACACAATGACAAATCAGAGTGGGAAGGAGCCTCCCGGCCCCTCCAGCTCCAGGAGACTGGCGAAGGGGTGTGGCAAATTGCAGAGAGGCATTGCCCTTTGTGGGGGGGCCCCTCTGATTATGGGCATGGCTGGTACCATTCCTAATGAGGTTTAAAGGCCAGGGGAATGCATTGTTATTTCCATCACACTTTTTATTTGTTGATCCCCATTCTACCCAGTGTTTTTACAATAATTTTAGTAGTTAAATTTGCTGTGAAACAAAATCTACAAGCTGGGAGGGGGCAACAATTTGAAAATCACATTTTTACCCTCCAAAATCTTCCCCTCTAGGAATATCTAATCTTTTAGGGAATTGAGAGGGCTGATTTTTTCCCCACCACCACTACCACCCACCCACCCACCCAAAGCTTTCCCCATTCGCCAGTCTGTCAGATGTTCTCAATATTCCGATCCCTCTGGAGCCTTTTCAGTCCTGGTCAGGGATGCCAAGATCTTTAAAACGGGTATGATCACCATTCCTTCTTAACTGAGATGAGACTCTGATATACACAAGGCAAGCCACTCAACAGATCTCCTTGAAGTTTTTGGTCAAATCTGCATTTGCATTTTTAAATCAGTTGTGTGCTGCTGTGACGCCGTCTTTCTCTATGCTTGTTTGAATGTTGTTTGGAGAAGATTCTTTTAAAGCAGTGCGGAGGTGCAATGACAGTGGAGCCGCCCTGAGAGGATGATAAACAGATGTGGATGTGGGAAAGTATGCCAGCACTGTTGAGGTATGAAGATGACACCAAATGTGGACAGCTTTTTTGAAGACGGAGTCAAAAGGCGGGGGCGTCAGTGGTGGGAAGGACAAATGCAGATTCGGCCTTTGTTCGGCATTTGAATCAACTGCCATGGTTGGGCAGTTTTGCACTTGCAGAGATTATTGCTAAATTTGATGGGCTAAACTGAGATGAAAAAGACAGCGGTACTGTAATGCAGCTGTGCAGCTGCAATAGACCAACCATGCCCCACACACACACACACACAAACTATGGAAATATCAGCACCACCACAAAATGTCTGGTTTTTCTCAATGGTATGCAGAATATATGTGCCACAATTCCTAGGGGGAAAGCAGGAGAAAAAAGAAACATGCAAAGTGCACACAAAGCATTCAAAGTCAAGCCCTACAATTTGACTTCAGTGAAAACTGGAAATAAGCTGTGCCTGCATAAGAGGCCACTATTTCTACATGCACATGTGAAGACAGCCCATCAGAGCACCACTTCATCATGAAGCAGGGCAATAGATATTTCCTATTTCCTAGGGAATGATAGTTCTTCACTTGAAGAAATAACTACAACTCCCATGAGGCACTACAAGAGTGTGCATGTGAAGATTTCCTGATCTGAATGGCTCACCTGCCTTTCCTGTTAACAGGGTGGAGCTATATGCTATGTTGGCAACCACTTGTTCTGCACCCCGCATTGGCTGAAATAATGCAAATGCCATGGGTGAGGGCCAGTTGTTCTTGCTGATTCCCCTTTCCATATCCCTCCCCCGGGCTTACTTTGTATTTCAGAGGCAAATATAATTATTAGGGATGAGCATGAACTGGTTCAAAAACCAAAATTCAGCACAAACTTTGTCTGGTTTGTAGCCCCCGAGCACCATCCACCAACATTTACTGGACTTTTGCCCGGTTCCATTTGGCTGTTCAGGCCATTTCAGCTGTACAGCGGAGGGCACGCTCACTTTGCTGTTAGGCTAAAATGGCTGTGAGCCACTGAACCCATCCGTTTTGCTTTCCCCCAAAGTCCACCATGGCTGGGAGAAAGGGGGATCTAAGTGGCTGGTTCGAGTCAGGCCTTTTGGGCTTAGTTCAGGGTTTGGTTCGGGACCACCCCAAACTGAATCGGAATTTTTGGGTTCGTGCCCATCCCTAATAATTATTAATGGCAGAGAGAATTGATAGGCGGGGGGGGGGGGCTATTCACCCTCCACCTGCCCCATCTTTCTCTCTTGCAAGGATAACATGGTGCTGGGAATCCCAGCATTTTCTGTGTGGTTGTTGCTCTGCCCTGAATTGGTTTGTGAATAAGACTGCTGCAGTCTTCACTCCCGGCTGCTTCCACAAGCATTCCTGCTATTCAAAAATGTGTGTTGCAGTCAAGGTTTAAAAGAATGCGGCTGCTGTGGTAAAGAGAACAAGCTAAACACCCTCTTCTCTCCCTCTCCGGTTTGCTCCGGTTTGCAAAGCACACCCGTCTCTGTGTTCCATACACGGGCAATACAGTATAGCTGCCAGACCTGTTGGGTTCTGATTCAGGTTCTGCTTGCTGTTCAAAGTGCTTAGCTGACCCAACTTCCTTTCAGAGTGAATTCAACAAGTTGTCCAACAATTCCCAGAGTGGGAAAGGACCATTTCGCCTGGGATGTGGGGAGACCCATTCCTGCTAAAAACTGCTTTTGTGCAGTGGACTACGGCATAGAGGACCATCACATTGTGAGCAGATGAACCCAGTTGGCTGGAAAGTCTCCACAACCTCCTTCTGTATCCCAGGAAACCATTAATATAAGCTAGGAAACTCCCCATGTGATGGTCTCTGTCTATATGAAGACACTTCCAGAGGGGAGCCATGTTGGTCTGCAGCAGAACAGCAGGATTCAGGTCCAGTGGCACCTTAGGAACCAGTGAGATTTCCAGGGAAGGGGAGCCTTCCAGAGTCCCGGGAGTGGGGGCTTTGTATCCGGCCGAGGGAGCTTTGGCTCCCCGCAGCCCATGCCCTGATAGCCTTGTTGTGCTCTAAGGTGCTGCTGGAATGATCTGGCTGTTCTGTGGATGCGGTGAGCCTCCTGGGAATATGTCCACCCCACTTGGAGCGCCACACATTATTTTTATTTATTCTCTTCAATTTCCACCCCGCCCTCCCAGCCAAGGCCAGCTCAGGGCAGCTTACATAAAATCAGCATGTATTTGCAATAAAACAATTAAAACAATGTTAAAACTGGTTAACGATAACATAGCTGGTGCTAATATTGTTGTTGCTGGGTTGGCGATGGCTACTATATTAGTTCTTTCTTCCCATAACTGGCTCTTAGGTCTACTTCTGCTATCTTTCAGGCCACCCATGTGATATATGAATGCAAATTTAGCCATGTTAATTCTGAATGGATCCCCAGGATTGACAGGGGATGTGCAAACTCCTGCTGAGTAACTCTGTTAATCCCGTCATTAAAAGTTAAAAACTCCCGACATGTTCTGACATTTCACTCAAACAAGAACCTCCAGATTCACCCCATCAGAGTGCTTTTGTCAGGCTCTTCAGTCAGCCATTGAGCACCGGGCTCCTTACAAAAGACAGTGTTTAATGAAGGTATTCCAAAGACACATGTACAAGCTCTGCGTCAGTAATGGGCAATTACAGCAAAGCGGGTTTGGTTCTACTATATTCAAACAACTCCCCCCCCCCCAACAGCAGAAGCCAATGGGTACATTTGGTGCACATGGCAAGCTAGGCAAGCTAGGTGGGCAAGCTAATGAAAACATTCTAGGAACGGTTAGATTCCCAGCGAGACTCCGCAGCTGGAGTACCAAGTTCAAGCCCTGATAAGAGGATGAGAACAAGTGTCCGGGGGGAGGGGAGAGGGAGCCTCCTACCTCCTCATTCCATTAACATGACAGGGTACCTGACATCCTGCCCCCCTTAAAAGGCTTCCCCTCCCGGCTTGTCCGGGTAATGCAAGTGGAATTTCTGGTGCAGCCGGGGGGCAATGATGTTGCCAACTGCAACCCATTCCCTATGTTGAGGCCCCAAATCCACCCACTCCACAAGATAATACAGTTTATTGCGTTTCAGCTTGGAGTCCAAAATGTCAGCAACTTCATAATGCGGTTCGCCTTGCACCATAAGTGGAGGGGGTGTTGCACATTCCGGGTGCCAGGGTTAGTCCCAGGGTCATGACGAAGATGCCTAAGGTGAAAAACAGGGTGTACATGTTTCAGAGATTTAGGCAACTCAAGTTCCACAATAACCTCATTGATCAGTTTTTTAACAGGGAATGGGCCCACAAATTTCCAGCCCAATTTCCGGCTAGGCTGGAGACCTTTAATGTTCTTAGTAGGGACATACACAGAGTCACTGGGGTTGAGCTCCCACCCCTTGTCTCTTATCAGCCTGTTTCTTGTAAGCTTGTTTAGCCCCCTCCAAAGTCTTGTAAAGGAGAGGCCAAGCATCCTGCAATCATTTGCACCAGTCCCCAGCCTCTCCTTTGGGTCAGCCGACCTTATTTAGGAAAGGGAGAGGTGGGGCCTCGTAACCATACACAGCCATAAAGGGGGAGACCCTCGTTGAAGAACGACAGGCGCTATTGTAGCAAAATTCCGCTAGGGGAAGAAGCCCCTCCCAGTCGTCTTGTTGAAAGTTAGTAAAGCATCGGAGATATTGCTCCAAAGTCTGGTTTACACGTTCGGTTTGCCCATCCGTCTCAGGATGGTAGGCACTGCTCAGTCCCCTCTCCACTCCCATCAGCTGCATCAGTTCACCCCAAAACTTAGAAACAAATTGTGAACCATGGTCGGAGATTATTTTCTTGGGCAGAGTATGCAGCCTGAAAATGTGGTGGAGGAATGCCCCAGCTAACACTTTGGCTGTAGGCAAGGCTTTAAATGGAATGAAATGAGCCTGTTTTGAGAACAAGTCAACAACAACCCAAATAACAGTTTCCCCCTTGCTAGGGAGCAGATCTGTAATAAAATCCATGGAGATGATCTCTCATGGTCGGCTCGGCGTAGGAAGGGGATGGAGGAGTGCCGGTGGCTTCCTAGGTCTCAGTTTACTCATGAGGCATGTCTGGCAAGAGTGGATGAAGAGGGAGAGATCCTTTCTCATCCCTGGCCACCAGAACTGGTGTTGCAGAAGATGTAGAGACTTTAAAAAACCCAAATGTCCTGCCAGCTTGCTTCCATGCACATGAGACATGATTTCCCCCCGCAAAGAGAAAGGAGCAAACAGTTTAGTGCCTTGATACCAATAGCTATCAAACTTCTCCTCCCCCTCCCCCTCCTTTTCCAGCTCCCCCCAGTCCCCCTCCAAGAGAGCCTGAGTGAACTTCAGTTCCCATGCGTCGTTGGGGGGAGGAGGTGGGGTTCGTGCCTGGCTGCGAGTGGTGACCGCCCCCCCAATTGGGTAGGCGTGAACATGGAGTCTAATACCTCCTCCTGGTGGCTATCATGTTGTGGGAGGCGGGACAGTGTGTCAGCAAGCGAGTTTGCCTTTCCTGGGAAATGGTGGAGAGTGAAATTGAACTTGGAGAAAAAATCAGCCCTGCGCAATTTTTTTTTTTTTTTTTGAAACAAAATTTTTATTGGGATGCATTCAACATTGTTAAATATCGTTACCAATACAATTTCCAAAGATTCTCATCCCATCCCCCCACCCCCCATAATAGGCTTCCAACACTGCTAATAACAAAAAAGAAAAAGTTAAGAGGTAATCAAGTTTAGACTTATAACAAACGACAAACCAGGTAACAAAATTCAGATACATAAAAACCTGACTTTTTCCAACATAATTTCCAATAAAGGTACAGTACAATCAAATAATCATTTCATTTCACATTCCGTATCAATACAAATCAAGATTGTACATTTTCCCTTTCATTCTATATTCAGTTTCCATGTAGAATTTCAGGCCTTCCCAGTCCTTTAGATATTGTTCTGCCATTTGTCCATTTAGTTTTTTCGTCATTTTGTCCATTTCAGCTAAAAATAGCAGTTTTCTTAACCAGTCATGTATATCTGGCACCTTCTCCGCTTTCCATTGTTGAGCAAAAGCCATTCTCGCCGATGTAATCATATACCATAATAGTGTCCTTTTTTCTTGTGGAATTTTTTCCATTGTCAAACCTAAGAGAAGAAGTTCCGGACTTTTCCTGATAGGAATTTTTAATATCTTCTGCATCTCACAATGTACATTTGACCAGTATATTTTTGCTTTATCACATGACCACCACATATGGTAAAAAGAACCCTCTGTTTTTTTACATTTCCAACACTTATTGCTCAAGTTCTTATCCATACTAATATTGGCAATCTTTTTTGGTGTCATGTACCACCTGTACATCATCTTATAACAATTTTCTTTTACATTAACACAGGTTGATATTTTAAGAGCTTTTTTCCATAAAAATTCCCATGCTTCCATGGAAATTTCCTTGTTCATATTTATGGCCCATTTTATCATTTGCTCTTTAACAGTTTCATCCAAAGTAAATACAGTCAACAAGGTTTTATACATCTTTGATATCATTTTCCGCTCTTTTTTCAACCATATATCTTCAAACTCATCGTTCTTAGCTCTAAAACCAACCTCTTTACAATCTTTTTTATAAATATCCCGTATTTGACAATATTGTAACCATCCATACTCAAATTCTAATTCACTATTTGGTTTTAAAACATATTTTTTTCCTTCCTTTTGAAGCAACTCTTGGTACTTCAACCAATCATTACCTTTATATTCTGAAAAAGGATGAATAACTGCAGCAGGAACAATCCACAAAGGCCTCTCTTCAGAAACTGTGTTCTTGTATCTGGTCCATGCATCAAACAGTGTTCTTCTTACATAATGATGCTTAAACATTGAGTCTACTTTATTTTTCCCATACCAAAGATAGGCATGCCAGCCAAATCTGCAATCGTGACCCTCAAGGGCCAAAAGTTTTCTGTTCTCCAAATTAACCCAGTCAGTTAACCAAGACATACATACAGCTTCATGATACAAACGCAAATTCGGGACTTGGAAGCCACCTCTGTCTTTAATATCATGCATTATTTTCATTTTAATTCTTGGCTTCTTTCCTGCCCAGATAAACTTGAAAATTTCTCTTTGCCATTTCACCAACACTTTCACATCCTTCACAACTGGTATTGTCTGGAAAAAAAACATTAACCTGGGCAGTACATTCATTTTGACAACGGCAATTCTTCCAAGAAGAGATAATCTAAGTTTTTCCCATTTTTCTAAATCACTCTTTATCGAAACCCATAGTTTTTCATAATTATTCTTAAACAAGTCAATATTTTTCATTGTAATTTCAACTCCCAAATATTTAACCTTTTTAACCACTTCACATTCTGTCACGTTTTGTAACATTTGTTGCTTTGTAGCTATCATATTTTTACACAATATTTTGGATTTATTCTTATTTACATAGAACCCTGCGAGATCGCCAAACTCTTTTACTTTTTCAAATACCATAGGCATATTATTAACAGGATCTTCAACAATAAACATAATATCATCAGCAAATGCTCTTAATTTATATGAAAAACCTCTAATATTCAAACCTTTTATGTTATCGTCATCTCTAACCATTTGCAGCAATATCTCCAAAATCCAGATTAATAGCAATGGTGACAGGGGACAACCCTGTCTGGTTCCTTTTCTGACCCGGAACACTTCTGTTGATTCTGCATTCACAATCACCGTAGCTTTTTGTTCTTTATAAATTGATTGAATCATTCTTATAAATTCTGCGCCCATCTGGGATTTCTCAAACACTTTAAACATAAATTCCCAATTCAAATTATCAAATGCCTTTTCTGCGTCTAAAAATAAAAAGCCAACTTCTTTTTCCGGGTGTTTATCATAGTACTCAATTGCGTCTAAAACAACCCTCATATTGTCTTTTATTTGTCTATTTGGTAAAAACCCAGCTTGATCTTCAGCAATAGTGTCTTTCAAAAACCCTTTAAGGCGCTCTGCTAAGATTTTTGCAAAAATTTTATAATCATTGTTTAAAAGTGAGATTGGTCGATAATTTTTCACATTTGTTAAATCTTGGGTTTCTTTCGCTATTAAGGTGATTGCAGCTTCATTCCAAGAATCTGGGATCTTCCCATTTTTTCTGATTTCATTTAGAAGAATCTCTAGCACCAGAACCAGGTCTTCTTGAAATTTTTTATAAAATTTAGCTGAGAAACCATCCGGTCCTGGAACTTTGGAGATTTTTGCCTCTCCTATTGCTTTACTGATTTCTTCTTTAGTTATCACAGCATTTAATATTGCTTTCATTTCTGGGCTTGGTTGCATCAAATTAACTTTAGATAAATAGTCTTGGATTTTTTGCTGGTCCACTTGTTTTACTTGAAAAAGAGTCGCATAATATTTATAGAATTCCCTCCGGATCCCTCCTGGGTCTATGATTTCTCTGTTCCCATCTTTCAGTTTAGTTATTATTTTATTCTCTCTTCTTTTCTTCAATTGCCATGCCAAATATTTCCCTGGTTTATTTGCTCCTTCAAAGGACCTCTGTTGCAATTTTTTCAAATTCCAATATACTTCTTTATTTAACCTCGCCTCGTATTGTTCCCTTGGGATCCTCAGCTCTCTCAAAATTTTCTTTTTGCCAGGTCTTTTCTTGAGCTCTGCTTCTTTTTTTGAATATTTTCCATAATCTCTTTATCTATTTTCAATTGTTGTTTTCTTTCATTATTGTTAATTGCAATTAGATGTCCTCTCATCACAGCTTTGTACGCCTCCCATACCGTTTGCGTCTGTACATCCTTGTTTAAGTTCAGTTGAAAATACGTTTTGGTTTCCGTCCTTATTTTGTCCACAATATTTTGTTTGTCCAGTAAATCCTCATTGAGTCTCCATCGAAATTTCTTTCTGTTAACATATGTTGACCACTTTACTGGGCTGTGGTCAGAAAGAATTCTAGGTAAAATTTCAATTTTACATGTTTGCAGGATCAGGTTCTCGGTCATCCACATCATGTCTATTCTTGAAAAAGATTCATGTCTTGATGAGTAAAAAGAATAATCTTTGTCCTTAGGGTTTTTAGTTCTCCATGCATCTTCCAGATGTTCATGTTTTACCATTTGAAAAAAAACTTTCGGAAGTTTACCTATACCTTCGTTTCCTTTTTTTGATTTTCTGTCAATAACATTATTAACAGTACCATTAAAGTCGCCCATCAGTATCATTTGCTCATAGGTTAACTGTTGTAACTGTTCCCACAAGTCCTGAAAAAAAATTTCCTTCGCACCATTCGGAGCATAGAGATTCACAATTAAAGTTTTTTTACTCTGGAGTATAACTTCCACTGCCAAAATTTTCCCTTCATTATCTTTAAAAATTTCTTTTGGCTCCAATTCCTTTTTAATATATGTGACAACTCCTTTTTTCTTTTGTGAGCAGGGGGAATAGAATTCCTCTCCTAATCTTTTTTGAATAAAAAATTTAGCATCAGTCTTTCTAATATGTGTTTCTTGCAAACAAACAATATCACATTTTTGTCTTTCCAACCAAAGTCTAATATTTTTTCTTTTGTGAGGTGAATTAAGTCCATTAACATTCCATGATATGATTTGACTCTCCATGTTTACTTTGTATTTATTTATCAGAGTCTTTAAAATTGTCATTGATGAATCTGTTCATTTGTTCTACTGACTTGATGGTGACTCTCTTCTACTTAAATGTAAAATTGACACCTTTTGGAATTTCCCATCTGTATCTTATACCCTCTGTTTTCAGTTTGTCAATCAAGTCTTTAAAAAGTCGTCTGTCCTGAAGAATTGTTCTGGGTAGTTCCTTTAATATCATAATTTTCTTGTTATCGATTGTAAAATCTTCCTGAAATTGTTGCTTGAACAAGTCTTCCTTCAATTTTTTGGATATAAACTGGACAATCACATCTCTGGGTAGTTTTTTCCTTTGTGCAATCGCAGAGTTGACTCTGTACACCAAATCAATCTGTGCCGCCACCTTCTTCTCTTCCAGTTTTAAAAAATCTGCAACAGAATCCACCATAACAGAATATATATTCTCATTTTTATCTTCAGGGATTCCCCTAAATCTCATATGATTAAGCATTGCATTGTATTCCACCATTACATTAGCTTTTGCTACTTCTTTAGCAACCTCAGAAACATTAGTCACCACTCCTTTCATTCTTTCCTCCACCTCATCTGCTCTTTTGTTCAACGCCTGTATTTCTTTTGTAATCCCAGACAGGTCTTTTTTCAAATCTGTTACTTCTGTTACTAGCGTTTTTTCCATTTTTTGTATAGCGTCCATCACTCGTTTCTCCATGGCTTCCATCATGCCCTGTAATTTCTTTTCCTCTTTAGCAGCCATTTTCGGGGAGGACCAAGAGTTCGCCCTCTGTCGCTGCCGAAGATCGTAAGCCATCGTTTAAAATTCACATAAAACTCACATCAAGTTAAAGTCCTTCTTGTGCCCAGTTAAACCGCTCTATTTTCGCTTTTTTCTGTTAAGTATTTTGGCTAAAATCCGAATAAATCTTTTTTGACCTTCTCAAAATGGCGGGCGCAATTTCTCTATGGTAAATGGCTCTTCCTGTTGTTCACTTCCTGTCCGGCAATCTTAATCGTCCCCCTTGACTTCTGGTTTCCTCCCTTCTTCCAGCTTCCTTGGTCGTCTCTAGGAAATGCTACTTGTCTGGTCTGAGGTCACTTCCTGTTCTGGTGTTTTCTGTCGCAGCTAGAGTACTTTTCCACACTAGTTCTCGCGGGGCTTGATGTTAGTTTCTATTTTAAAGTCAATATTGCAACTGCAGGAATGATCAACAAACCGGCTTTTTGGCCTTTTTTACTGTTTAGCCGTATTTTTTCGGAGTCGATGTTAGCACACAAAATACGCTTCATCGGATGTTGTTTACTCTCGGGATCAACGCATCTCCAGTGAGCAATTTTAAAAAGTTACCTTCGAAGTCCGTATCTTGTTATAGCAGTGTTTCCTTGTTATCAATTTCCACAGAATGTCTTGGTGGTCTGGGTCATGCGTTCTTATGTTGAGAATCCAACTCGGTGGGGTCTTGTAGAGAAGTTCCGAAGTGCCCTCTTGGGGGGAGGGGATCAAGGCTGGTCGCGACGCTCTTTAAAGCCCCGCTATCAGCTGATCTCAACTCGCTCTCGGGCCGACGCTCGTTGCTAGTCACTCCCCTGCCTGGGGAGATCTGCGGTGGGCTGCTTGTAGCCCACCCTGTTGTAAAGACCCTCCGTATGCTCTGGGAGCTCTGAGAGCAAGCCAGAACACGTCAGGATGCCATGGATCCCAGACCGGAAGCCCCAGCCCTGCGCAATTGTTTGGCATTTAGATTGCAGGGCGTGTGGAGGACCTCGAGGTTTTTATGATCAGTCCACACCTCGAACGGCACCCTCGCCCCCTCCAGCCAATGCTGCCAGGTAGAGAGTGCTAATTTAATAGCCCCTGCTTCTTTATCCCACACCGACCAGTTGTGCTCTGTGTCATTAAATTTCCGAGAAACATAAGCAAGTGGGTGCAATTTTCCATCTGAAGCAACGTCTGAAGTGTCAACCTGCACAATAAACTTTTTTAGTTCATTCGGGTTCACTAACACCGGATCTGAAGTGAAAACGGCCTTAAGACGGTCGAACGCCTCCTGGCATTCGGAGTTCCAGTCCAATTTTGCCCCTGGCTGTGTGCCAATTTGGCCCTTCCCCTTCATTTTCAAAAGATCCATGAGAGGGAGACTCACTTGGGCAAAGTTCACTAGAAAAGTTCTGTAAAAGTTCACAAACCCGAGGAATGCCTGGAGTTGCCTCCGGGTTTGGGGTGGCTCCCACCCCACTACTGCCTGGACCTTGGACCTTGGTGGGGTCCATTTCAATTCCTCTAGCAGAGATCTGATAACCCAGAAACGAGATCTCAGAGCAGTGGAATTCACACTTGGAGAGCTTAGCAAAGAATTTGTGCTTGTGCAACATTTCTAGAACCTCCCTGACCAGTTTGACATGGGATTCTTTGTCAGGGAAATACAACAAAATGTCATTCAAGTAAACAAGGATGCCTTTGAACAGGTGCTTGTGTAACACTTCATTAATTAGGTTCATAAAGACCCCCCAGAGCCCCCTGAAAGCCGAACGGCATCACTAGATACTCAAACTGCCCCAGGGGGTGTTGAACACCATCTTATATTCATCCCCTTCCCTAATTCAAACACGGAAGTAGGCATCACGGAGGTCGAGTTTCGAAAAGATTTTCCCTTTGGAGACCGCCACTAGGAGGTCTTTGATCAGAGGGAGGGGGTAGGCATTCGTAGACGAGACAGCATTCAGACCCCAGTAGTCAGTGCACAACCATACCCCTCTGTCTTTTTTCTTACAAAATAACACGGGGCCGCAAATGGTGAATGGTCTAATGAACACCCGCCTCAAGTTTTTATCAGTGAACTATCTGAGTTCCATTTTCTTCATAGGGCTCATGGAGTACAACTTGCCCTTGGACAGTTTTTTGTCAGGCAACAGTTTGATGGAACAGTCCGAGTTTCTATGGGGGGGGCAGTTCATCTGCCTCCTCTTCCCCAAACACTTAGGCCAGGTCATGGTACTTGGAGGGAATCGATTGGAGTTCCTCCCTAGCCAAGCATGCAAGCACCGTCGTCACTTGGGGAGGATCCCCCCACCCGTTATCCCAACTGTGGCTCGAGCAATGGGGAGAAATGAACCGGACAACTCCATCCTCCCACAGTATATACGGGTCATGATCATGAAGCCATGGACTCCCCAGAACCAATGGGAATCTGGCAGCTGGTGTGATCACAAAAGGGTGACTTTCCCAGTGCTGCCCTGCACCCATCCTTAAAGGCACAGTCTTGTATTTACATGGTTCTTTCATTGTAGAGCCGTCCATTTGGGTGAAAAACAAAGGGTCTGGGAGTTTGACTACCCTGGTCCCTAGTCCCATAACCAAAGAGGGGTTGATCAAATCTCTCCCGCACCCAGAGTCAATCAATCCCTGCACCCGCACATGGGTGTTTAACTTCGGGTTGATGATAGTCACAATCACAAAAAAGAGGGGGGGTAGGTGCCCATCAGTTTCTGTGCTTCGGAACGTGGGACCTGCTGCTCAGCACTATTCACAGCCAGTCCTGCCTGTTTCCCACCGGCTGAGATTCCTCATCCCTGGACGAGGTGGACTCTTCCTCCTGCAGGCTGGCCTGTAGGGCACGAGGAGTCTTCAGGTGGGCCATCGATTTCTTAGCAGGGGTGTTGGGTCTCTTCTTCTCCCCCAAGTTCTTGGGGGTGGTCATTGGTCTGGACTTGGGATAGGCAGCCATGAAGTGGCCGGCTTCTCCACATTTCAGGCAAAGCCCCTGTTTCAGACGGAGTTCGCACGTTCCCTCCTTTGGGTGTACAGGGGTCTTGGGCTTCACCAGAGGAGCTGAGGCGCTCTTTCCCAGAGTAACTGCATCATCGATGTGGATGGTTTGGAGGCAGCTCTCCATGTCTGCCACCTCCCTCATCCAAGCTAGCAGGGACACCAGCTTGATACTATGGAGGATTGTCCCTCTAATCTCCGGGTTCAGCCCCAGGCAGTAGTGCTGCGCAAACACCCCAACCAGCCTCCCTGAATTTTTGCCGCATGCTGGCGGAACTCCTCCATGTACTCCTTTACTGACTTCTTGCCCTGACAGAAGGTGCGCAGGAACACTTGGGCAGTCTCACTGGCATTGGTGTCCTCGTAGTGCGCTCGCAGGGACCACATGAATGCACCAACCTCCCAGAGCTCCCGACCATCTTCATGGTGCAAAGTCATGTACCAATCTGCTGCTCCTTCTCTGAGACGGGACACGATGCAATCCATGATGTGTTCCTCATTGGGGAACAGGTGGCCCCAATTCTGCACGAACTCCTCCGCTCACACCAGGAAATAGGCCAGTTTGTCAGGCACCCTGTCAAATGTTGCATCCAGCATCTCAGCCGGAGGAGGTAAGTCTCTCCCCGGTCCCCTCGGGATCCTCCATGGCATCGGTGGAGGGACCCCAGGGGCAGGAGGTGCTGCTGGTGGCTGGCCAGGGACCCCCCCAACTGGAGGGGCCTGTCCAAGTGGGGCCGGAGGTGCTGCCTGTGGGGGTCCCACAGGTTGCACGGGTAGGCACTGGTCCAGCTCCCGTTGAACCACCTCCGTGATCACTCCCGGTATTTTCCAGAACGACTCCTCCACCATTCGGAAGAGTCTATCTTGGCCTCACTCTAACAGTTCTACTCGGGTATCCAGGTAGCTTCAGGACTCCCCAGACTCCCATGTTCCAGCCTCCACATCAGGCAGCGCGCTCAGGCAGTGAATGGCCCGATCATTCTGGCTCTCTCTGTGGGGTCCCAGGGTAAGGGTCCACGTCTCAACAGTGTACGTTTGGAACCTTTCCCAATCTCTCCATTTTGGGCGGGTAGTCACACTGGCCTGCACCCCGCCAAATGGGTCAAAGTACCAGTCACCCACATCCTCCTCCAGAGGCCGGGTAGTCGGTACCATGGTGGTGGGTACCATTGTAGTTGTACATCTTCCGCAGTGGTGACCACCGCGGCGTCCTCCTCTTCCCCACTCATCTCGGTTGCAGAAAGAGAGGTGGGTCAGAGAAGGCGAAGATCGATGATCACTGACACTTTGTCAGGTTCTTCAATCAGTCATTGAACACAGGGCTCCTTACAGAAGACAATGTTTAATGAAGGTATTCCAAAGACACGTGTACAAGCTCTGTGTCAGTAATGGGCAATTACAGCAAAGCAGGTTTGGTTCTACTATATTCAAACAACCCCCCCCCCCAACAGCAGAAGCCAATGGATACATTTGGCACATGCGGCAAGCTAGGCAAGCTAGGCGGGCAAGCTAATGAAAACATTCTAGGAATGGTTAGATTCCCAGCGGGACTCCGCAGCTGGAGTACCAAGGTCAAGCCCCGCTCAGAGGATGAGAATGAGAGTCCAGAGCGGGGAGGGGAACGAGGCAGCCTCCTACCTCCTCCTTCCATTAACATGACAGGGTACTGAAGAATGTATTTTTTGGGGAGAGCCAGCATGGTGTAGTGGTTAAGAGAGACTACCTCTAATTTGGAGAACCGGGTTTGATTCCCCACTCCTCCTCCATATGAAGCCAGCTGGGTGACCTTGGGCCAGTCACAGTTCTCTCAGAACTCTCTCATCCCCACCAGCCTCAGAAGGTGCCTGCTGTGGGGAGAGGAAGGGAAGGAGATTGCAGGCTGCTTTGAGACTCCTTAAGGTAGAGAACAGACCTATTCTTCCTCTTCTAACTTTACCTTTTGGGCCGCTTCTACACTAGGGTTTGTTTTCTGTGGTGGTCCAGTTACGGACGCAATTGTGTTTGAGAGCACCATTGCAACTGAGATTTTAGCTGGCAGAGGACAATCCATTTCCCCCCTCTCCATTGTCAGCTACAGCTTCCTTTTCATGCCTGATGTGTATTGAAGCACCCCACCCCACCCCATGTTCTCATGGGACTCTCAGGATTCTCTGCTGATACCGTTTTGATTTTTTTCCTAAGTTTAAGAAGCATGGGAAAGGCTGCATGAGAATACCTTTTAAAACCCCATTTGAAAGAAACAACCTCGATGTCTTTTCAATACCTTTAAAAGGCATTTTTTTTTTGGGGGGAAGCCCTTTACTCCACCCACCCACCCCATCAGGAAGCAACTAGCAATTGCACTGGTTCCCTTTCAGACACAAGGGACTGCTCCTGCCAATAGACAGCATCCTGGGCTGCCCAGGAAACACTGCCGTGGGTTTGTTTGTTTGTTTTTTGCAGGTTTAAAAGTATTTGTGGAAAAAATGAGCTGTTAATGGTCTGTGCACTAATAGAAGGTGATTCATATAGAAACCTGAAAAATCCCACATGAGTTGGGTGGCTGAAACATGGAAAATCCTTGGTGTGAAAAGCAGCCTCTGTGTGGAACTCCCTCTGGAGTTTCTTGGATGTTTTGCCTACACAGGTGCCTCCAGTTTCACTTCAGGCAAGATCCTCTGGCAACTCCGGTCTTGACTACTAAATAGCAGATGAAAGCCCCTGCTGATGTCAAACAGGCTTCAAGGAGGCATATGAACACACACAGAGTGGTGGGAGAGGCCTTATCAAATAAGTGCTTGGCACCATGCATCGATCAGCATAATTATGGTCCCGGTCACATGGAGCATTTGCCTCACCAAAGACATGGTAGCCCTGCAGGGTTTCTGGGCGGGATCACACAGGCACATTTGGGAGGTGTAGCACTCCTGTGGCCAATGCGCAGCTTCACTCCAAAACTGCAGAATAAAAAACTACCAGGAAAGAAGCACTGGTTTCCGGAAACCCCAGGGCAAAGGCCAGCGTCTGATCATGGGAGCACCAGTATCCCACGGCATCCAACGCCCACCCATGTCCCGGGGCAAACCGGATGTTGTAAGTGTCCATGGGATGTGCAGCAATGCCAAATGGTGCATGCGCACATGCAAGATACCAACAGTAGCCCGCCCCCTCAATGGCACATGCACACATCACAACAGCGCAGCTTGCGTGCTCTGCTGTGCCACTTTTTTACCACGCTGCAGTGTCATGGTGTGATCGGCGCTCGGAGCTGGAGTGTGGCAACCCAGCAGACCATGTGATTGGGCTACTGTGCCTTATTTTGCTCTGGGATGGACAGCCACGCCTCCCCCCTCTCCGCGTTTTCTGGCCCATATGACCGGGGTCTATGGATGGTTTTGCGCTTCTGCTCATTCAGCCTACATTAGGCTGGTCTGCATGGCTCTTCAGAGAGCAGGGTGCATGTTGCAGTAGCAGTCTGCGAATGGACTCGTTCCAGAGGGGCAGCTCTGCTAGCCTGCAGCAACCTGAAGCAACAGAGGTGCCACAAGAAGAGCTGATTCAGCACATGCCAAATTTTGCTTGGCTCCACTTGACCCTTTTTCACGACATGCCAATTGCATGTCAGCCTTCTTCCAGAAAAGATTTCCTCCTATGTAATTTTTAGGAAGCTTTCTTTTTGCTTCTGTTTCATTTTGTTTACAGAAACTTATTTTCACATGCAAAGCTCACTGCCTCTGCTCCAAAGCTTGGCAGAAAACACACGGCAGATGCTTGAAAACAATCAGTGAAGTTATTGTGCATGAAAAGCACCCAAAGGCACACCAGATGAATTCAAACATGATGAGGCCTCTGTCCCAGGGCCTCTTGCAGAGAAGAGGAAAGATTCTTTAAAAGACTCGTAGGATGTGCCAGAATAGATGGGAGCCTTAGCCTTGAGTCATCAGGTGGCACTCCACTGAACAAAAGTTTTGAGTGGGAGTTACTCAGCTTGAGAGATGAGTCTATGCATTGCATGGAATCCCTGTTCCCTTCATTCCATTGCGGAAACCAAGGCAGCATCCATGGGATGCTGCCAGGCAGTCTACCATCAAGATCCAGACCTGACCAGCTTCCACCATATAGCTGTACAGTTGCATAGAGGTGTTTGAACCTATACTGCACTTTTCAGTCTGTGGCATGTTAAGGAACTGGGTGTCTATCCGGAAATAATTTTGCAGTTTAAGCACTTCTATGGAAATATCCAGAGACCCATGCTCTTTCACCTACGTGTTGCAGGGGGGGTTTCATCCACGCCCCCTTCAAAAGGCAACAGCTGTAGGGAGGTCTGCCAGCTCAATGCCCACAAAGAGGGACCATTGAAAATACACTTTGACACTTTTGGCAACAACCTGGAAGTGACATCACAGCCACCCCGTCACATTCTAGGAATTCTGCAATGGCCATTGCCACAGAAAGGGATGGGTGTGAGGGTGTGACACGGACAGTGCTGCCGTCACCCCCAGGTAAGTGTAGGTGTAGATGGACAGTCAGTCAGAAAGAGAAATGGGTCTGCTCCCAGAAGGCATCCAGTCTTCCCCTTCAGGATGCCAGTGGCTTCAATAACTCAGATCAGGTGCTCCACAAGAGAAGGCAGGACTGGGTCTGGAAAAACTGACCCATGGAGCGGAAGTGGTGACGTAACTGGCCTGAGAACTCCTTTGCATGTTCAGCTGGAGCAGTTGTGGCTAGGCAAGAGCCAATCATGACACTGTCTCCTGTTCCTTGCAGGGAGAAAAAAGATTTGGGTTAGGGCCTTTGGTGGAGGCTCAAGGACTCCTTGAAGCCTTGGACTGGTGATGAGAGGATTTCTAGACCAATGAAAGCAGTTCAACCAGTATCATACCCTGGGACCACTGGACCAGAAAGGACTGGGTATGCTGGCAGCCCCCCTTCCACCTGCCAAATGTAGCACAAGGACTGTCTGGGTGCCTGAGCTCAGGTGGGACTGCCCATTGAAAGGGGAGGGCAGGAATCGGTTTTCAGAAATGAAGACCAGCCCACACTGAGGAGGCTGGGGGACACAAGTTGTGATTTGCAGATTCAGTATTTAACCCACTAGCAAGTCTTCCCCGACCTGCATGGCACAGGCTGGCCCAATCTCATCAGGTCTCAGGAGCTAAGCAGGGTTGGCCCTGGCCAGTGCTTGGAAGAAGACCACCGAGGGATACCAGGTGTCAGATTCCTGGTCAAGAGGCTCCCAACAACGCTCTCTTTGGCGTGACTATTTATTGAGATATCAGCATGATCCAGACTAGAACAGTACCATGTCAGAACTGAGGTTCTGGCAGGAAAGTCCAAAGATATAGGCAGTTCAAACTGGGTCCCTTCTAACATAACCAATCACAGGTTGCAGTCATCCCATCTAGGTCTTGCATTCACTACCCTGCACACACACACCTGGGAATGTACGATCCCATTATCTACAATAGCAATCTGGCACAGCTTCATTCTCAAGGACTTCCTCTAGGAGGAAGGTATTTTAAGGAAGAATTATCATGCCTATGATAGAGCGGTTCACACACTCAGCCATTCATACACCCCCTGGTAGGAATTCCCCTCCCCCGGTAACTATGGCAAACTAAGCAGAGTTTGACCCCAGGGTCCTGATGTGGAGGCAGGCACATTTGCTCCTCTCTTGCCTTGAAAACCCTACAAGGTCACCATATGTCTTCTACAACTCAATAGCACTTTCCACTACCACTAGCAAAACTGCCCAGGAAAACTTACACACATTGTATTCTGGGGTACAGTCATAGCCCAAGCCAAATTCCAATGTACCTGGGGTAGAAATTTATTTGTTTGTTTGTTTGGTTGGTTGGTTGGTTCTATTTTTATCCTGCCCTTCTGACAAGTGGGCTCAGGGCAGGTTACAACCTTAATAAAACAATAAAATTAAGATTAAAACTATATACTTAACCCTTAAATAATGGTGATCAAATGTCAGGTAGCCCTGCCATGATGGATGGAGAAGGGAGGGCGGATGGGATTGTTTCATGAAGGGAGAGAGGATGGGACTGTGTGGTGCTGATTTATGCACCTGGACTGTTCGAATGGAATATGGGGAGCTGCCTAGACTGCCTGGGCGTACAGGCCATATCTTACCCAAAGACAACGACCTTGAGAGAGCCAAGCTGTTAGCTTCATATCGCTTTCGAAAGCAACAGCTAGGCTGGGAAAGTCGGGGTGGCGGGAACTGCCTTAATTAGCGCTGTCTGTAGTTCCCGCGCGCGAGCTGAGCTTCTATTGGCGGAGGAGGGGGGTCTCATCCCCCCCTGATGGTATAACTGTCTGCTTCATGTAACCAAGGTATTCTTAACAATGCTTCTGTTTCAGTAACCTAATCTTGCAGCTTAAAATAAATACTATTCTTGCTTCAATGAACAAGGCCTGGTATTTTGCTGACTAAGTTAAGGACTCTGACATCAAACTACATCACAAGTATTACAATGGTGCCCTGGTGTTAGACAATTTAGAAGCAGAAAGGGCTAAATCCCATAAGGGATTCCAGATTATAAGTACCCTACCTTGGCTTTATCATTCTGTGTCCTCAAAAACTGAAGACCATGATACAGATGATAACAGAGAGGTAGCAGAATGTTAACCCACAAAAACCCAAGAATGTTTATGGTAGCCAAATATTCGAAGCCAGAAATCACACTTTGGCATAAGGCAAAATGTCCACTTCAAGAACCCACAGACTGTGCAACAGTCTTGGATTTAGGTCTCAGACACCACTAGACACTTGTGCATGTCACAGAGCATCCCAGGAGTTAGATATATTTGGCTCTCTGCCTGTCAACATCTTCTGCTGGCGACTATGTCCATTATTTGTAGGGCAACAATAAGCTGTCGCCTTCCTTCCGACAGCTCTGAATCCATCCTGGGCCTTGGCAGAGATTTGCATGAACGGTCCCTGAGGGAGCCTGCCGGCTTGTGTGTCTGAAAAGTACGGAGACTGACGAGTCAGCAGAGTGAAATCATCTCATACTTTTATTTTCAAGATCAGGAACAAGACAACTTTAGCCAGCTCGCAGGCCGGCTTATATTCCCAAGCAAACCCACACCCCAACACACACAACACCCATGACTGGCCTATATACATTGATTGCATTATTTCCTTGGATCCCAGTTCCTCGACTGGAGGGGAACCGGGATCCGACCGGCCATTGTCCTTAGGAGTGAAGCTCAGGCACTTCGCCCAGCCGTGTGGCGGACCAGCTGGAACTGGTATGAGCACATGGCTGGCCCGGACCCACGTTCTGAGATGGGTGCATTACAGTGTCCCATGGACTCTGGGGGTCTGTTGGGGGTCCTATCTGCCCCTTTCCCATCACACTGCATGCTTCTGTGGACTCACGCCTTCAACGTGATGTCCCTTGACTGCCACTTCTTGAGGGAGCCTAGAGCTGCAGCCCAAGAGTGAGGTGGGGCAACACTTGGAAAAAGTGGAATGTGCCTGACAGCATTTCCATTACAAACTCTGATTAATTGGGGTGGGAAAATGGGGGTCAGACTTAGAAGTGTTCCTTCCAGATGTGAATTTTTGTTCTAATTCCCTGCCCAAGATTTAAAGCCTCTAACTTTTTGATTCCCTTTTCAAAGCAGAGAAAAAATGTACTGCCTGGCTCTGTTTGGGATTATTCTTTTCGCTCCACAAAGTCATTTGGGAGACACATGACTAGAAATGAGTCTGTTGGAACCACCCCAGCATAGAGTGAATCGCTCAGGCTTGAGGACTCGTCGTTTTCACAAGCATAACCAGAAGAGCTCAAAACAGCCCAATTTGTGAGGAGGTTGGAGCACTCTGCTTGGAAATTACATTGAAAATTACCCTCCTAAATTACATTGTCCTCAAATGTCTTGTCCATGATTGCCCACAGTGGTGTCATTCCATAGCCACGTCTGACTAGTTATATGGCACTATGATGTCATCCTGTAACTACATGAACCCCAATTGTGTAGGTCAGTTTGAATACTGAGAGAAAAGTAAAATAATTTCAATAAAAATATAAGGACTTTTTACCTGGAGGGAGAACAGACACTGAGTAGACACCAAATTCCGCCTAACACGCTCGCTCTTTCACGTAGAGGAAGGCACAAAACTGGAGCCCAAAATGGCTTCCGCCAGGTCTCAGCAGTGTGTTTAATCTTTTCTAAGATATGATCTGTGGCAACTGTAGGCCATAATACTCCCGATCTCACAAAGTCCTCCTGCTCACCAAAGGTCTGCCCAGTCCTGTTGGCCAGACTAGCAATGGGAGTTCTGTGCTTGGAATGTAATTCCCAGGTGCCTGACCTGGACTGGGACCAGAGCACATGGGGACAGGGGTCTTTAATTTTCCTGACCTGAATAAGGAGAGAAGACGAAGAAGAGATTGGATTTATACCCCGCCCTTCACTACCCAAAAGAGTCTCAGAGCGGCTTACAAACTCCTTTCCCTTCCCCTCCCCACAACAGACACCCTGTGAGGTAAGTGGGGCTGAGAGAGCTCTGAGAGAAACTGCTCTTTTTAAGGACAGCTCTGACAAAACTATGGCTTGCCCAAGGTCATCCAGCAGATGCAAGTAGAGGAGAGGGGAATCAAATCCCGTTTTCCCAGATTAGAGTCCATGCACTTAACCACTACACCAGACTAGGAGCTCATCTAATGTAGCATTCTGTTTCCCACAGTGACCAACCAGTTACCAGGGGTGTGTGTGTGTGAAAAACAGGGAACAGGGAATGACGGTTTCCCCCAGTGCTGCCTCCTAGCATTGGTATTCAGAGACTGACCATCTCTGGATGTGGAGGTTCCCTGTTGTCACCAAGGTGAGTAGTCATTGATGGACCACTTCCACATGAATATGTCTAGTACCCTTTTAAAGTAATGTATGCTTGTGGTCAAGAGGCCACGGTGGCTCAGAGGTTAAGACGCTGAGCTGCAGACCAGAAGGTCTGTCATTTGGCAGTTTGAGACCCAAGTGCTGCGTGATGGAGTGAGCTCCCAACTCTGGCCCCAGCTCTTGCCAACCGAGCAGTTTGAAAGCAAGAAATTACAAGTAGATAAATAGGTGTCCAATATGCTATTGGGGAAGAGCAGAGAGCAAGTACAAGGAACTCCAGAAAGAGTGAAGCGGCTGGGCCAAAGCCAAAAGGACGCTCAGCTGTGGATGTGTCTGATGGTGAAAGGAAAGTCCGATGCTGCAAAGAACAATACTGCATAGGAACCTGGAATGTAAGATCTATGAATCAAGGTAAGCTTGACATGGTCAAAAATGAGATGGCAAGAATGAACTTCGACATCTTGGGAACCACTGAACTAAAGTATTGGGCAAATTTAACTCAGAAGACCATTAAATCTACTATTGTGGCCAAGATTCCCATAGAAAAAATGGTGTGGCCTTTAGTCAACAAGAGAGTGTAAAAGGTAGTAATGGGATACAATCTCAAAAACGACAGAATGATCTCAGTCTGAATCCAAGGCAAACCATTCAGTCTATGGCCCAACCACTGATGCAGAATAGGCTGAAGTGGACCGATTCTATGAAGACCTACAACACCTCCTAGAACGAACACCAAAAAATGATGTCCTCATCATCATAGGGGACTGGAATGCTAAAGTAGGAAGTCAAAAGGTAACTGGAATAATGGACAAGTTTGGCCTTGGAGAACAAAATGAAGCTGGGCAAAGGCTAACAGAGTTCTGTCAAGAGAACACGCTGGTCATAGAGAACACCCTCTTCCAACAACCTAAGAGGCGACTCTATATACATGGACATCACCAGATGGGCAACACCGAAATCAGATTGATGATAACATTTGCAGTCAAAGATGGAAAAGCTCTATCCAGTCAGTAAAAACAAGACCTGGAGCTGACTGTGGCTCAGATCATGAGCTACTCATTGCAAAATTCAGGCTTAAACTGAAGAAAGTTGGGAAAATCACCAGGCCATTCAGGTTTGACCTAGATCACATCCCTGATGAATATACAGTGGAGGTGAAGAATAGGTTTAAGGGACTAGATTTGATAGACAGAGTGCCTGAAGAACTATGGATGGAGGTTCGTGACACTGTACAGGAGGCAGCAAGCAGCACCATCCCAAAGAAACAGAAATGCAAGAAAGCAAAGTGGCTGTCTGATGAGGCTTTACTAATAGCAGAGGAAAGAAGGAAAGCAAAAGGCAAAGGTGAAAAGGAAAGATTTACCCAGATTTCCAGAGAACAGCAAGGAGAGATAAGGAGGCTTTCCTGAATGAACAATGCAAAGTAATAGAGGGAAACAATAGAATGCAAAGGACTAGAGATCTATTCAACAAAATTGGAGAAATCAAGGGATCGTTCCATGCAAAGTTGGCCATGATAAAGGACAAAAATGGTAAGGACCTAACAGAAGCAGAAAAAATTAGGAAGAAGTGGCAAGAATACACAGAAAAACTATACAAGAAGGACCTCAATGTCCTTGACAACCACAATGGTGTGATCACTGACCTCGAGCCAGACATCCTGGAATGCGAAGTCAAATGGGCCTGAGAAAGCATTACTAATAACAAAGCTAGTAGAGGTGATGATATCCCAGCTGAGCTATTCAAAGTCTTAAAAGATGATGCTGTTAAAGTGCTGCACTCCATATGCCAGCAAATTTGGAAAATGCAACAGTGGCCACAGGACTGGAAAAGGTCAGTTTACATTTCAATCCCAAAGAAGGGCAATGTCAAGGAATGTTCAAACTATCACACAATTGCACTCATTTCACACACTAGCAAGGCCATGCTCAAGATTCTGCAAGCTAGGCTTCAGCAGCACGTGGATAGAGAACTGCCAGAAGTACAAGCTGGGTTTTGAAGAGGTAGAAGAACTAGAGATCAAATTGCCAAAATTTGCTGGATTATGGAGAAAGCAAGGGAATACCAGAAAAACATCTACTTCTGCTTCATTGACTATGCTAAACCCTTTGATTGTGTGGATCACAATAAACTATGGCAAGTCCTTAAAGAGATGGGAGTACCAGATCACCTCACATGTCTTTTGAGAAACCTGTACAAGGGTCAAGAAGCAACAGTTAGAACCGGATATGGAACAACTGATTGGTTTAGCATAGGAAAAGAAGTACAACAAGGATGTATATTGTCACCTTGCTTATTTAATTTATATGCAGATTACATCATGTGAAAAGCTGCCCTGGATTAATCACAAGCCAGAATTAAGATTGCTGGGGAAAATATCAACAACCTCAGATACGCAGACAATACTACTCTAATGGCAGAAAGTGAAGAGTACCTCAAGAGCCTCTTGCTCAGTGTGAAAGAGGAGAGCGCAAAAGGGGTTTGAAGCTCAACATCAAAAAAACGAAGATCATGGCATCCAGCCCCATCACTCCTTGGCAAATAGAAGGGGAAGTCACAGAAGCAGTGACAGACTTCACGTTCCTGGGATCCAAGATCACTGCAGATCATGATTGCAGCCATGAAATTAAAAGACTCCTGCTCCTTGGGAGGAAAGTGAGTGCAAACCTAGACAGCATAATAAAAAGTAGAGACATCACCCTGCCAACAAAAGTCTGTACGGTCAAAGCAATCGTATTCCCAGTAGTAATGTATGGCTGTGAGAGTTGGACTATAAGGAAGGCAGAGTGCTGAAGAATAGATTCTTTTGAGTTATGATGCTGGAGAAGACTCTTGAGAGTCCCTTGGACTGCAAGGAGATCAAATCAGTCAATCCTAAAAGAAATCAACCCTGTCTGTTCCCTGGAAGGCCAGATACTGAAGCTGAACTCAAATACTTTGGCCACCAAATAAGAAGGGAGCACTCACTGGAGAAGACCCTGATGCTGGGAAAGATTGAAAGTAAAAGAAGAAGGGGATGGCAAATGATGAGATGGCTAGACATTGATGCAACGAACATGAAATCAAGCAAAGTCTGGAGCATGATGTGGTCCATGTGGTCGCGAAGAGTCGGACTTGACTGTGCGACTGAACAACAACAAATACAAACACAAAAAACAACACTTTGATGGGAAGGTAACAGCATTCCATGCACTTCAGTGTTTAGTCATGCTGGCCACATGACCACGGAAACATCTTCGGACAGTGCTGGCTCTTCAGCTTGGAAACGCCCCTTAGAGTCGCATTTGACTAGCTTTCGAGCAAGGGGAACCTTTACCTTTACTTTATGCTTGCTTTCATCACTACATCCTCACTGCATCCCACAATTTAATTACTAATTGAGTAAAGACATATTTTTGAGTCTGGTAGCACCTGGGCGTTATGAGCCTTCAGGAGTCAGGGTTTCCTTTGCTGATACTCCAGGAATCTTGCTGGTCCTGAAGGTGCTGCAGTAGAAAGTGCCCTCAAGTGACAGCTGACTCACAGTGACCCCATGTGGGGTTTTCAAAGCAAGAGACTCTCAGAGGTGGTTTTCCATTGCCAGCCTCCATGTTCCAACCCTGGTATTCCTTGGAGGTCTCCCATCCAAATACCAGCCAACGCTGACCCTATTTAGCTTCCACGATATGATGAGATCAAGCTAGCCGGGACTATCCAAGCCAGGGGCAGGGGCCACTGGCCTCAGTTTGGGGCTCTTCTACTGCAGATCTGCGCGGCTGCCCTCTGAAATGGTCCTTACCGAGTAAAGAAGTAATTCCTCTCAGCTGTCCTGAATCCATTGCCCATCAGCTTCACTGGGTTCCCCCAAGTGTTTGTATTATGGGAGAGGGAGACGCAGCTCTCCCCATCTACTTTCTCCCACCCCTTTTTGTCATCATCTATATCGTCCCCCCACCACCACCACCACCACAAGCTTCGAACTTCATTCCCAGGAGGAGGCCAGGAAGACTTCTTTGGCGAGAGTGCTCCCAAGCCAAGGACTCACCACCAGAAAGGCTCTGCTCCAGCATAATGGGGAGGGGAGGGGTTGCCAGGGTAGGAGCTTCCAATAGTGGCCTCAGCACACAGGGGGAGGGAAGTGGGGACACAAGAGGGGGTCTGTGAACAAGAGCTGTGCTCATCCTCTCTATTTCCAGGTATTCAATCTGGGTATAGCAGGGCAGGCAAGTGGGGTAGGTCTTTGTGGCAGCTGAACAGGAGAGGGACTCAGTATCTCTTCCTCCTCTGTTTGCAGGTATTTAGCAGGTATTCTGGGAAAACCCAGAAGTGACTTAGGGTAGCTCTAGGAATTTCCAGAAAGAGTTTTTTCTGGAAGGGATGTAGCAGCTCACAGGATGGTCTGCTGTCGTGGCCCCTGAGGATGATGCACCCTCCCATGTCCCCACACCTGAACTTCCCATCAGTTGTCACAAAGCACAATACAGCGGCACACCTTCGTTGTGTGGAACCTCCCTCGCAAAAATGTTTCAATTTGGAAACCAAGGCAGAGAAAAACCTCTGTGTGGAAGCAGCCTGGATTAGGTTTGCCAACCTCCAGGTGAGGTCTGGAGCTGTGTTCTCTAAGGCAAGTGTGAAAGCATTTTTTGGATGTTTGAAATGAGGAAAACCTTCACTCAGAGTTTTAAAAGTTTTTTTTCCCCCTCCCTGGGCAGAGAACAGGCAGGAAGAGGAGAAGTCGGTTCAGATGCTTTCCAGACTTACCTCAGCCCACCTTCATATGAATGTTAATAGGTCTAGGCAATGGCATGGTCAAGCTCCACCTCCCCTTCAAGCAGGGAACAGAGACTTGGAGGTGCTAAATACTAGAGAGACTTCAGGAAGGAATTCCTCAAGTATCTTCAAGAAAAGCTTCTCTGTCCCAACCTGACCTGGTCAATGGGTGGGGAAAAGAGAGGTGATAAAACTCCTGGAAGCAAGGAGGAAAGGATCTTTGGGTGCCGAGTCCATCAGAACAGACAGAATTCTTAACTGAGGTCTGGAGCAGGCGGCCATTACCATGTGCTGGCCTGAAGAGCTGGAGGAAGCTGCAAGGTAATGGCAACTCTGTAAAGATCTACAACAGGTCAAATTAATGGCCCACAGGTTGGAATTGGCCCACCCACGGCTTTAATCCACCCCATGGCTCTTTTCACCCCCCTCCTTCTCCCCCTCCCCTGCCTGTCCTCACCCTTTGAAGCTTGAGGCTGCTGGAGTTCCCAGCTCCCTCGGCCTTGCCTTTGCCTGCTTCAGCAGGAAGCTATTCTCGTCTAGCAAAGTTGCAAAGAAAATGCAGGATATATTTTCTATTAAGGTCTCTGTACCCAAGTAGACTACTCTGGGATGGTTTCTAGTGTAATAGACACAGTGCTCTTGGACTGGAATGACAGCTGCCAGAGTAACTTCATCTGTGCTGCAATGTATTTCAATGTAGTGGAGCTCAAGTAATTCTACTTTCCAGTGTTTGTATGCTAGCTGAAGCTGCTGCTTGCTGGAATTCTCTCCTTGCAAATAAACAGTTGATGTTTTGAGCCAGCTTGTCTGTGCTGAATGGGCCTGAGAATGGGTGCCTGAGTGAATACTCTAACCTGGGAATACACAGCCAAAGGGTGACATTACACTGGAAAGCCACTGACACTCTGAGTAGACCTGGGGGGAGGGGAGAAGCTTGTAATGCCCAGCCATTCCATGTTTTCCTAGGCTCAGAGCACTTTATATTTTTAGTTTCTGCTGTGATCCTTTCGCTTTTTTTGATGTTTTATTTTAAAAATTGCATTGCCTATTCCCCCACCTTTCCATTTTAGACAGACATCTGGGCGGGGGAGGTTTGGGAGGTGTCAGTTATCAAAGATTGTTAAACAAGCATAATATTGCAAAAATTAGAAGCATGTTTGTATTTTAAGTTAAAAAATAATATCTTTAATTGTGTTTGTCTGTATCCTTTATAAAGTTTATATCTCAGCTACCAGGCATTACATTTTATAACATGCATGGCCCAGCCTGACAAAGTTCCATTTATGTCAGATCTGGCCTGTATAACAAATTAGTGTGACACCCCTGATCTACAACATCATAAGCTAAGGAGTGTGCCCTATATTTTAACATCTGATAGGGCATGTATAGAGAGTGGGACAGAGGAATTGTGTTTTACCCATTTCTTTTGAACCCCTTGCTTTTGAATCCCTTGCTCAATCTGGTGCTGAGCTAAAAGTATGTTTGACAAGATCCTGGCAGCTGTGAAGACCACCACTTGCCTCCTGGACCCTTGCTCGTCTTGGCTGGTCAAGGCCTGTGAAGACAGTGTCTGGGGCCCCCGGGAGACATTATCAACTAATCACCGTCTTCAGAAAAATTCCCAAGGGTGCTGAAGGAGGCAGTGGTATGTCTGCTCTTGAAAAAGCCATCATTGGACCCTACGATCTTTGCCAACTACTGCCCAGTTTCGAACCTTCTGTTTCTGGGTAAGGTGGTTGAGAGAGCAGTGGCTGAGCAGCTCCAGACTTCCTTGGATGAGGCTTCCATCCTGGATTCATTCCATTTCAGTTTCTGCCCTGCCCTCAGGATGGAGATTGCACTGCTTGCCCTCACAGATGACCTCGAGAGACACCTGGACCTTTCCAACCCGCTTGGAGGCTCACTTGAAGTCAGTGTGTGTATACAGGGGGACACAGAGGCAGTCAAAAGCTGGGCAGAGAAATGCCAAGGCAGTCACAGGTGGAGGAGCGATGCCACACAGCCAGTTTGCCTCCGTGGATCTATCCCCCAGAGGAATATCCCCCAGGACCCAGCAAAGTGTGGGTGTTCCCTGACTAGCCTGGCATGGGCTTGGAAACTGAGCCGAGTCTCCTGCTTGCTCTGTGGACATTGATTCTTCCCCCCCTCCAAGCTGCCTCAGACGGCCTCCACCCAGCGCTGGCTGCCCGCAGCCTCTTCCCCCCCTCCACGAGAGGCAACAGCTGCTCTGGGCCTGCCGGGGCCAGGGAGCACTACGGGCACGGGGTGGGCTGTTTGGCGGATTAGGCTGGGCGAGGGGGAGGAGGATTGGATTCCCTCCCCAATTTAAGCACAGGAGCAGAACGGGGTGAGGATGTGATGAAGAAAATAAAACCAAATGAAAACCACACTTCCTTTTTTAAAAAAGGGGCAGAGGGGGAAAACAGGAGGCAACGCGTGCGCCATGGTTGGTCGCCTTGGTGGTGCATCACAATGCAACCATGCATGCATTTTTTTAAAAAGGGGGAGGGGGAAACAAGGGGGAAGAGCAGCAACATGCAGGAAAGGGCAGAAAAGTATAGCATATGCAGAAATCAAGATCCGACACAGAATGACCACAAAAGACGGAGAGTTAACTGCTGTGCAGAACTCGTGCATCACACCCAGACCTTTGGAACATGTAGGTAAACGAAAGCAAACCGTTAATGCAGAATCAGCCTCAGGGAATTACTTCCTTCTTTCCATTCTCACTTCTCTCACATATACACTTCCTCTCCATCTTTGGTGAGGCACCATACATCTCGCTAGTTAGATTGGATTCTATCCCTGTCTCTCAACCTGCACTATCTAGAATGTAAATTCCTTGAATAAAGGATTCTTATTAGTTTGAAACTGACAAGTGTTCTGTGTAATTCTGTAAGTTTGCTAACACATACAGAACAAAGAAGCTACTGCTGCGTGAAGCCCTTGTGCACTCTGCTAAATTACTGGCTTATTATACCAGTGAATCTAACATTTTGCATCATGGTTAAATTCAGATCTGCAGAACACAATACTTGCCAAACCATGAACAGGACTGATGCGCATCCACCAAAGGCTCTTGTACTGCTTATTTTCATCCAGCTGCCCAGGGGTGTGGCTGGGGCTGTCTGATGCACCCGCTTTGTGGTCATCCAGGTTGTGCTGCGGGGGCACCACGGGAAGGGGCAGCCAAGGAGCCCACCAGAGGCAGAGCCACCCCCTCCACTTGAACATGAACTCAGGTTCCAAGTCAGCCTTAATTGGGGAATTATTCACATGCCTTCTCTTGGCAACAACACAATCTCACTGTGTAGGACTGAAAGACTGCCAGGCAGATTTTCAAAGGAAAAGGCAGCAATAAAAAGAGAGCCAGCTTCCCCCCTCCCCTTCCCTCCTCACTAACAGCTGCAACAAGCTTTGGTGTTTGTGTTTTTATCTTTGCGAAGCATGGGGCCTGCCGTTCCTCTTTGGAATCCAGATTCAAATAATTACTGCTCATAGCTGCAGCCCCAGAACAGCTGTGACCCTCTTTCCCTCCAATTTCCCTTAACATGGATTGGTGCCCATAAAGACTTCACAGGATGGTCTGCTACAGAACTGTAACAATGCCAGCAGTCAGCGACAAAGGATGTGACTTATTTGTGCTTCTGCTGTGATGGTTGAAGCAAGAGCTCATAAAGGGAGGCACGAGTTCCAAATATGTACAGACCACATGCCTCTGGCCCCAGGCAAGATGCATAGAACTCTCATGTTGGATATTACATTGGAAATATGACAGCATGTGAACACACTTCCTCTTTCAGGCATCAGATGTTCTCTGTGCATTTGTAGAACAAAGACTGAGTCCAGAGTGGCACCTTTAAGACCAACAAAGTTTTATTCAAGTATAAGTTTTTGTGTGCGCGCACACTTCCTCAGAAACAATGAAGTGGATGTTAACAGTCCATACATATAGGCAGAGGGTGGGCTGTAAATCAGCATGCAACATAGTGGAGATATTTATCCAATTCAGGAATAACAAGCTTAGTTTATATGGTTATCATTTAACATAATGAAGTTGTTTAACAGAGACAAAGGCCAAACAGGAATAACAAGCTAAGTCTACATGTTCACCATCTGCTTGGATTCAATTCGGGGGGGGGGGGCGGATACAGAGAAGCAAATAAATATGTCAGAATTGGATACTGATGTATCCTTCTTAATTGTGAAATGCTAACAGTAATTAACCAATACCATTTATGCTCCATTTGTCTCCTTATATGTATGGACTGGCAAATTCCATTTCATTGTACCTGAGGAAGTGGGGCCTGCACACAAAAGCTGAATCACTGAATCAAACTTTGTTGGTCTTAAAGGTGCCCCCCGAATGGACTCAGACTCTCTTGTACTGCTTCAGAGCAACAGGGCTGCCCATCCGAATCTGTGGGTACGTGCGTGTGAATATGCTTGTGTGTGCACATGCATGCATATTATTGGCTCATGCTTTGCTGGAAACCCCTTTAAACAACCAAAACCACCCACGAGGATGGGATTGCCAACTGTGGGCTGGACAACTCCTGGAGATTTGGGGGCTGGAACTTGGGGGGTGGGGTTTGGGGAGGGGAAGGACCTCTGTTAGCCAAATTGCCTTATTTCATTAATAAATGTGGGAAATGATGACTGTTAAATGGCAAAAGGCATTAATTATAGGACCATAGCCTGTGTTTACTGGAGTCAGAGTTCCCAGGACCCAGGAAGAGATGCTGAGGCTAGATTACTAAAGCAGTGGTTTCTTTACTGAAGGGTTTTCAAACATACAAGCATAAAATCAAGCATATACACACACACAATCAGGGCCGGCCCCAGGTGTCTGGGCGCCCTAGGCAGGACAGCCTGGGGCGCCCACCTCACCGGGGATGCCAACCTCCCGGTGGGGCCTGGAAATGGCAGTGCGGCTCTCCCGGGTGCCTCGCAGCTGCAAGGCTTAGAAGCCCCCCCCTTCCCTCCCAGGGGTGGGCTTAGAAGGCCCCCCTTCCCTCCCAGGGGCGGCATCGGCGTGGCTCTCCCGGGTGCCTTGCAGCTGCGAGGCACCCGGGAGAGCCGCGCCGCCATCTCCAGGCCCCACCAGGGGCTCTACCCACTCCAGCGCGCCAGGCAGGCGTTTGTGTGTCACGCTGGAGTTCCCCCGGCTGAAGGGCTCCAAGCGCGCAGGCAGGCCGGGCCCCAGCAGGCCGCGGCGGAGCGGCAGAAGCCCGGTGGCTGGCGACGCAGGGGCAGCCGGTGAGAGGGAGGCGGCGGCAGCGCTGTCTCCGCAGGCCTGCTGCTCCGGGGGGCGGCGGGAAGGAGGGGACCCTGCACGGCGTCCCCCGGTGCCTCCCGCCTTGCTGCGCGCTCGACAGGCAGGTGCGCTGGCTGGCTGGCTGGCTAGCAGACGGGCTCGCTGGTGCGGCGCCGCGTCAACAGGGCAGCCTGTGGTAAGCCAGCCAGGTCCACCGCCCCAGACTCCAGCACCGTCCTTCCCTCTCCTCGCGACCCAGCCCCGCTGCGCCCCTGGCCCCGCGGCGGGAGGGAGGAGGGAAGCGGGCGGCCTGACAGCCACCCAGCCGGGGAAGGGGCGGGCTTAGAAGCTCCCCCTTCCCTCTCAGGGGCGGCGGCAGCGGCGTGGCTCTCCCAGGTGCCTCGCAGCCGTGAGGCACCCAGGAAAGCCAGGGCTGCCGGCATTGGGCGGCCTGGGGGCCTTTTCACGGGGGGGGGCATTTTGGCGCCCCTGCAGGGCCGGCGCCCTAGGCGAGCCGGCTATGCACACAATACAAAGCTAGTAATTCAGAGTAGAAAAGTACAGAAACGTTTGCTTTCGCAGGAAGTATTGTTGGTAGGGTGATACTTTACCTGTCTGGTGAGATGAGTTGATTCTGCAGTGAAAAAGGGAAAAAATGGAAATGGCCTCAAACTGCACAAGGAATGGAACCAGCAGGATAGGGTGGGGTTAAGAGAGACAAGAGCAAGAAAGAGAGCAAAGGCATAAAGCTTTCCTTATATACCTGAAAATGTGGCCTGAGGCAGGGGCTCCTTTGGTCACCTGGTCCCACGGACATACTGAGAAAACTTAAACTAAGACTGGAGCAGAAAAGGGATTAATGGTTGGGCAATTGTGAATTTAATGTTCACCTGGGAGTGACACCTCTGGGGGAAGAGGGGTGAGACAAAGGAGAGAAAGAAGAGCTCCAATCATGTTGCAGGCTCGGTACTTTAGAATAATGACCAGATGTTTGACAGGACGTTACCTTTATGGGTGACAGGAAGGCTTAATGGCTGGCCATTGTTGTTGTTGGGCACATTCTTTTGTCTTAGGCTGGAAAGGAATGCACATTTCTCATGGTGATGTTAATACATGAAGGTGGAGGTAGGGAAATACCTGCAAGATGGAGAAGGGAGTTTTTCATGGCTCCCATGCAAGAACATATTGTTGCGGATCATGGTTTCCATATGTGATCTGCTGCTGTTTCTGTGTGCATGGAGGTCAGGGCTGCTGGTCTGCAATCTGGCGATGGCATGGCTGTAGAGATGCTTCTGTAGTCCCGAGGTCCACATCTGGCTTGGCATGCTGCTTAGGCACAAGGCTCCCCTTGACCTTAGTATATTCCATAGTCCAGTACAAAGGCACTGCTCCTGGGCTGCAGTTCTGTCCATTGCCTTGACACACTCTTTTAACAGTCCAGCAAAGCCATGTGAAGTGGTTGCATGGCAACACCTCAGTGGGGTATGCTGCCATAGAGTCCACCCTTCAAAGCCTCCATTTTCTCCAGGAGAATTGATTTCTGTTGTCTGGAGATCAGCTGTATTTCTGGGAGATCTCCAGCCCCACCTGGAGGTTGCCAACCCTATCACATGAACATGTAAAGCTGTCAACAGTCTCCTCTAGCATGTTTTTCTAACCCTGCTAAGATCCATTCACTGGAGGTACTTGAGTCCTTCTGCTTGTGAAACCTATGCTCTGTCATGAGAAGCTGAGCTCTGAGAAGCAGCAGGAGATAGAGCTGCTAGAGGGGTGAGTGTTTTTTATTTGCTTTCAGCTGAGGTGATTTAGCTGAGGGTACTGTGGGAGGGACTGTGTTTGGGAGTGTGTGTGAGAGTTGTGAGTTGTTGCAAAGTCCTGGCTGCTTGAGACAGAGTGAGAAAGGGTCATTATTTGACTGTAATTGAGTACCTGGGTGAATTTGAACAGCTACTGGCCACACCTTCTGCTGGGGGAGGCTTCTATTTAAGGCAGCACCTCGCCAGAGGTACAAGCTGAAGGGCTCTTGGTCTGTGGCTCTTAGACTAAGGACTCTGTTAGAAGCTCAGGAAAAGCCAGGGCCCTAGTCTCCTTGGGTTCCCAGGAAGGTAAGTAGACTTCTACAAGGAGAACCACATAAATACAAAGGATTTTCAAAAGGGGATTATATATAACTATTTTAAAGCAATTATGAAGTCAGAATGCCAGTAGGGGGTTGTGGGCTATCCAGTGTTTTGTATGGAGTGTCACATGTATGACTATCTGCCCACTTGACAGAAGTCTTGAGTATGTGCCCGGTGCAAGGAGCTCCTGGTTCTCAGGGAATGAGTTTGCTCCCTTGAGACTAAGGTGGCTGACCTGGAGAAGCAGAGACAGTCAGTTAGGCACACAGAGAAGACTCTCAGGGACTTGTTAGATATGTCCCACTCTGAATATGGCAGCCCCGTTGCTGTCAGGGAGCATGAGGGTCAAGAGGAAACATGGCACCATGCTGCAGATAAGGGGAATGTGCCCTCAGAAGGGACCTCTTCTTCAGCTGGTGAATAGGTATCCTTTTGCACCAAGGAACCATCCCTTAGCAGGGAGGGAGGGGGGCTCTTGGTAGTTGGTGATTTGATCCTTAGACAGGTATGTCAACTGGGTAGACATCTGGGTGGTGAACCCATGTACTGATCATATGATGACTTGCCTGCCTGTTGCTAAGCTAGTGGACATTACGCATGTTCTAGATGGGCTGGTAGATAGTGCTGGGGAGGAGCCAGTGGTTGAGGTACATATTGGCACCAACGATGTGGGGAAATACAGTCGTGGAGGGAAAAAATTAGGCTGCTAGGCAGGAAACTCAGGGCCAGGACCTCCAAGGTAGCCTTCTCAGAAGTGCTACCTGTTCCACGTGCAGGGCCAGAGAGACAGGCACAGATCAGGAGTCTCAATGCGTGGATGAGACGATGGTGTAAGGGGGAAGGGTTCAAGTCTGTTAGGCACTGGGATGCTTTTTGGAACAAGAGGGAGCTGTACAAAAGAGACAGTCTCCACGTGTCCCAAGAAGAAACTATGCTGCTGGCACTCAAAATCAAAAAGGTGGCAGAGCAGTTTTTAAACTGAATATTGGGGGAAAGCCGACAGGAGATGAAAAGTCTCTGGTTCGGGATGGCTCATCTCAAAGAGATGAAGGGGTAGCTGTTACTTTTCTACAAGGAAAAGGATTAGAATTGTCCACTGAGACTGTGGCTAATGATACGGACTGCCTGGCAAGGTCTTGAGGCAGCAAGGGGAAGGTTGTGGGCTTAACATGCGTGGGAAACTATAGATGTTTATACACAAATACTAGAAGTGTCCAAGGTAAAATCAGGGAGTTGGAATGCTTGGTGTTGGGGGGCGGGGCGGGGAATAGACATTGTGAGTATTTCAGAAACTTGGTGGGATGAGGAAAATCAGTGTGATACGGTGATTCCTGGTTGTAAATTATATCGGAAGGATGGGGGGGAAGGGTTGGAGGTGGGTTGGCTCTGTATGTCAGAGGGGGTATACAGTCCAGTAAGATTGAAAAGGTAAGATAATTGGTTTTGCTTCTGGAAATGCTATGGGTTGAAATAGTGGGCCCAAAAGGAAGCTTAACACTGGGAGTTTACATAAGAACATAAGAACATAAGAGAAGCCAATGTTGGATCAGGCCAATGGCCCATCTAGTCCAACACTCTGTCACACAGCGGCCAAAATATACCAGGTGCCATCAGGAGGCCCAGCAGTGGGGCCAGGACACTAGAAGCCCTCCCACTGCTGCCCCCTCCAGCACCAAGAACAGAGTGCATCACCTGCCCCAGACTGAGAGTTCCCATCTATACCCTGTGGCTAATAGCCACTGGTGGACTTCTGCTCCATATGTTTATCTAATTTCCTCTTGAAACTGTCCATGCTTGCAGCTGCCACGACCGCCTGTGGCAGTGAATTCCATATGTTAATCACTCTTTGGGTGAAGAAGTATTTCCTTTTATCTGTTCTAACCCGACTGCTCAGCAATTTCATAGAGTGCCCACGAGTTCTTGTATTGTGAGAAAGGGAGAAAAGTACTTCTTTCTCAACCTGCTCAATCTCATTCATAATCTTATAAACCTCAATCATGTCACCTCTCAGCCGTCGTTTCTCCAAGCTAAAGAGCCCCAAGCATTTTAACCTTTCTTCATAGGGAAGGTGTTCCAACCCTTTTATCATTCTAGTTGCCCTTCTCTGCACTTTTTCCAATGCTATAATATCCTTTTTGAGATGTGGTGACCAGAACTGTACACAGTATTCCAAATGAGGTCGCACCAATGATTTATACAGGGGCATGATGATACTGGCTGATTTGCTATCAATTCCCTTCCTAATAATCCCCAGCATAGCGTTGGCCTTCTTTATTGCAGCTACACATTGTGTAGACATTTTCAGCGAGTTATCCACTACGACTCCAAGATCTCTCTCTTGGTCCGTCTCTGCCAGATCAGACCCCATCAACGTGTATTTATATTTAGGATTTTTGGCTCCAATGTGCATCACTTTGCACTTGGCCACATTGAACCCCATTTGCCACGTTGACACCCACTCACCCATCCTCAACAGATCCCTTTGGAGTGCCTCACAATCCTCCCTGGTTTTCACCACCCTGAACAACTTTGTGTCATCTGCAAATTTAGCCACATCGCTGCTTACTCCCAATTCCAAATCGTTAATAAACAAGTTAAAAAGCATTGGACCGAGTACTGATCCCTGTGGTACCCCACTGCTTACCACCCTCCACTGAGAAAGTTTCCCATTTATACTCACTCTCTGTTTCCTATTTATAAGCCAGTTTTTGATCCACAAGAGGACTTGTCCTTTTATCCCATGATTATTGAGCTTACTTAGGAGCCTTTGATGAGGAACTGTATCAAAAGCTTTCCGGAAGTCAAGGTAAATAATATCTATTGGGTCCCCCTTGTCCACATGTTTGTTCACTCCCTCAAAAAACACTAACAGGTTAGTGAGACAAGATCTTCCCTTACAGAACCCATGCTGAGTCTGCCTCAATAGTTTTGTTCATCAATGTGCCTACTAATTCTTTCCTTAATAACAGTTTCCACCAACTTACCCGGTATCGATGTCAGACTGACTGGCCTGTAATTTCCCGGATCTCCCCTGGAGCCCTTTTTAAAGATGGGAGTGACATTAGCTACCTTCCAGTCATCAGGAATGGAGGCAGATTTTAAAGAAAGATTACATATTTTTGTCAGGAGATCCACAAGTTCACATTTGAGTTTGTTATTGCCCACCAGATCAAAAGACGGAGGAGGATTATAAAATGATGAATGAATTAAAGATAGCTTCTAGATGAAATAACTGTGTCATAACAGGTGATTTTAACTACGCACACATTGATTGGATCAATATGTGTTCAAGTCAGGAAAAAGAGATTGAGTCTCTAGACATTCTCAATGACTGTGCTATGGAACGGATGGTCACAGAACCTACCAGGGGAGAGGTGATCCTGGATTTGGTCTTAAGTAATGCCCAAGACTTGGTGAGAGATGTAAAAGTCATTGCACCACTTGGGAACAGTGACCATAATGTTACTGAGTTCAACATTTTTATAAATAGGGAGTTGCCCAAAAAGACTGACACAACCACTTTTAACTTTAAAGGGTTAACTTCTCTGATATGAGGGGACATGTGAGGAAGAAATTGAAAAGAACTTGTGAACTTGTGGATCTCCTGACAAAAGTATGTAATCTTTCATTAAAATCTGCCTCCATTCCTGAGGACTGGAAGGTAACTAATGTCACCCCCATCTTTAAAAAGGGTTCCAGAGAAGATCAGGAAAATTACAGGCCAGTCAGTCTGACATCTATACTGGTTAAGTTGGTGGGAACTGTTATTAGGCAGACTCAGCATGGGTTCTGTAAGGGAAGATCTTGTCTCACTAACCTGTTAGTGTTCTTTGAAGGAGTAAACAAACACATGGACAAGGGGGACCCAACAGATGTTCTTTACCGGGACTTCCAGAAAGTTTTCGATAAAGTTCCTCATCAAAGGCTCCTAAGTAAGCTCAATAGTCATCGGATAAAAGGGCAAGTCCTCTTGTGGACCAAAAACTGACTATTTAATAGGAAACAGAGTGAGTATAAATGGGCAATTTTCTCAGTGGAGGTTGGTAAGCAGTGGGGTATCACAGGGATCGGTACTCGGTGCGATGCTTTTTAACTTGTTTATTAATGATTTGGAATTGGGAGTAAGCAGTGAAGTGGTTAAATTTGCAGGTGACACGAAGTTGTTCAGGGTGGTGAAAACCAGGGAGGAGTGTGAGGCACTCCAAAGGGATCTGTCGAGGATGGGTGAGTGGGCATAAATGTGGCAAATGGGGTTCAATGTGACCAAGTGCAAAGTGATGCACATTGAAGCCAAAAATCCTAACTATAAATACATGTTGATGGGGTCTGAATTGGCAGAGACTGATCTTGGAGTTGTAGTAGATAACTCAATGAAAATGTTGAGACAGTGTGCGACTGCAATAAAAAAGGCCAGTGCTATGCTGGGGATTATTGGGAAGGGAATTGAAAACAAATCAGCCAGTATCATAATGCCCCTGTATAAATCGATGGTGCGACCTCATTTGGAGTACTGTGTACAGTTCTGGTCGCCACACCTCAAAAAGGATTTATAGCATTGGAAAAAGTGCAGAAAAGGACAACTAGAATGATAAAAGCGTTGGAACACTTTCCCTATGAAGAAAGGTTAAAACGCTTGGGGCTCTTTAGCTTGGAGAAATGACGGCTGAGGGGTGACATGATCAAGGTTTATAAGAGCAGCTGGAGAAAGAAGTACTTTTCTCCCTTTCTCACAATACAAGAACTTGTGGGCACTCCATTAAATTGCTGAGCAGTTGGGTTAGGATGGATAAAAGGAAGCACTTCTTCACCCAAAGAGTGATTAATACATGGAATTCACTGCCACAGGAGGTGTTGGTGGCTACAAGCATGGACGGCTTCAAGAGGGAATTAGATAAACATACAGAGCAGAAGTCCATCGGTGGCTATTAGCCACAAGGTATAGATAGGGACTCTCAGTCTGGGGCAAGTGATGCTCTGTATTCTTGGTGCTGGGGGAGAGGCAACAGTGGGAGGGCTTCTAGTGTCCTGGCCCCACTGCTGGACCTCCTGATGGCACCTGGTATTTTTTACCACTGTGTGACAGAGCGTTGAACTGGATGGGCCATTGGCCTGATCCAACATTGGTTTCTCTTATGTCTCTTATGTTCATATGTCTGTAAGTGCACCTTGAACATTATGCTCTAAATACATTGTAGAATCTGGAAAGCTGGGGCGGGTTGGCTGTTATAGCCACAGGGGCTTTTCCTGGTGGGAAACCCAACCCTGACCGGAGCTCGGCCACTCCAGCGGCAGAAGAGTGGGGTGCAGCCTGCCCATAGTGATAGGGAGCTTGGGCACCACCCTTCTGACAGTAGGCGGGCATGGCCCAAGTGGGGGGAGGCCCACAGGTGGGATGCCCGATCCACTTGCAGCCTGCTGGGGAGGACTCCTTCCTTCCTTCCCTCCCTCCCTCAAATGGGCGGGGGGGGCTCGGGCAGGGCTGCCAACCTCCCGGTCGTGGCTGGAGATCGCCCGCTATTGGTGATCTCCAGATTACAGAGGCCAGTTCTCCTGGCTGTCTTGGAAGGGGGACTCTATGGGCTCCACGCACCCCACTGAAGTCCCTCCCCTCCCCAAACCCCGACCTCCTCAGGATCCACCCCCACCCCCCAATCTCCAGCTATTTCTCATACTGGAGATGGCAACTCTAGCCTGGGGGCTGGGCAGGCCTGCAGCCTCTCCTTCCTTCGTCTGGGGGGGGGGGCTTTTCCAGGGCTGTTCTTCTCTCCCAGGGTGCTCCTACTAGAAATTACAGCCTGTAGATGTCTTAGATGCACACAAAGCAGCTGTCTCAAAAGCAGAAAATGTCAGAAATCCAAGATCCAGCAAACAATGGTAATGTGAGAAGTTTGAAAAGACAAGGAATCAAACCAGGTGGGATGGAAGGTCTGGGTGTGGTTAACAAGATCAGCGCCAGATTCAGGTGGGTGGCTACATTGGTCTGAAGCAGCAGAACAAAGTCTGAGTCCAGTGGGGGAACCTTGAAGACCAACAAAGTCTGATTCTGGGTATAAGGTTCATGTGCATTCATGCGTCTTCAGACAGGAGAAGAAGAAGAAGAGATTGGATTTATACCCGGCTCTTGACTCCCTGAAGGAATCTCAGAGCGGCTTACAATCCCGTTCCCTTCCCTCCCCACAACAGACACCCTGTGAAGTAGATGGGGCTGAGAGAACAGCTCTGAAAGAACTTATGACTGACCCAAGGTCACACCACATGGAGGAGTGGGGATTCAAACCCGGTTCTCCCAGATTAGAGTCCGCGCTCTTAACCACTACACCAAACTGACTCTCTTTGTGCATGAACACAAAAGCTTATACCGTGAATAAAACTTTGTTGGCCTTAAAGGTGATGCTGGGTTCCACAATCTTTTCCAGCCAGCCTTCCAAGGCGGGCTGGTTGGGGAAATGAAAAAAGATTGGGCAGGAATCTTTAAATGCCTCCCGTTGGCTCCCACAGCCAGCCTGCCAAGGTGGGCCAGCTGGGGAAGCGAAGAGAGAAGGGGTTTAAACATTCGCTTCCCCAGCTGGCCCACCTTGGCAGCAGTAGCACAATTCCCCATTATCCCCTCTGGAAGCAAAGAAAAACGGAGGAGGCATTTAATGCCTCCTCTTCGCTGAAGAATGAAGGGGGGGATGGCATTTAATTTCTTCCCCCTTCCTCGCCCATCCATACTGCTGCTGCTCTCCCTTCCCCAGCCGTCCTGCTCTAGGGGAAGGGAATCAGAGGCAGAGTGGGCCAGTTTCACTCCCCTTTACTCCCCCAGCCTACCCACCGTGGGGGAAGTGAAGACAGATCAGGGAGGCTTTTAGAGATGCCTCCCTCCTCTTCCCCAGCTGGCCTGCCGAGCACAGGGCCGAGCAATCAGGGTCCTGAGAGGGTGAACATGAGAAGATTAAAACATTTGAACAATTAAAAATGACATTTGAAATTATGAAATAATTCAATGAAACAGAAAAGCATACAAACACATAACACCAGAACCACGGAGGCGGGCCAATAATGGTTCCTGGGGGTACGCCAAATGAAGCAAAAAATTCTCCATCTGCTGGTGGAAGATACTGATAGAGGGAGACGGACGAGTCTCCCTGGGGAGAGGGGGCCAAAGATGGAGAGGGGCCTCTCTCGGGTTGCCACCCCTCTCGCTGCAGATGAGGGGGGACAGGTGACACAAGGCCTTCAAAAGTGACTGGAGTGGGCTGACGAGGGATGAAAGGAGCTAAACACTGAATGACTTGATGGCAGCTCTTTGTTCCTGTTTATAGCAATATGGACAAAATTGGTTATGCTTTAGTTCCTGGGAGGGGCCAGGAATTAGGCAAAGGTAACATCCACTTTCTGTTTTTCCTGAGTTGGGCTCTGAGCAGAATAAGTAAAGACCAAGACTGAGAGGTCTACATATTTGGCTGGGAAATTCCTGGAAATTTGGAGATGAAGTCTGGGGAGTCAAGGATAGAATACCATAGAGTCCACCCTCTAAAGCAGCCATTTCCTTCAGGGGAACGAAGCTCTGTTGTCTGGAGATAAGCTGTAATTCCAGGAGATCTCCAGGTCCCACCTGGAAGTTGGCAACCTTTAAGTAGCATAAAGTTTACCATTTGTTGAAAGACTGTTTAAATATTATGATAGGAATAACACATTTTGAAATACTCTGTGAGATATCCCCTAATAACAAAACACCACACACACAAAAAATAACAAAACCAAAACCTCTGCTGCTGGCGGGAGGCTCTGGATGGATCTTCTCTGTGACCAACGGGGGCCCTTTGGGGGAACAAGAGTGCCTGTTGGAAGATGACCCTGCAGGACAGGCCAAAATCTCGGTGGCCTCTGAGGAGCTCCTGCCCTCCAGTCAAGCCAGTTCCAGGCGGTCGGCTGTGTTGGTCTGAAGCAGGGGAACAAATGTAGAGTCCGGTCAGGCACCTTTAAGACCAACAAAGGTTTATTCAAGGGATGTGCTTTTGTGTGCAAGGAGCGCTTTGTCAAATACAGTGGAATGGTAGAGTTCAAACTTACAGACAGATGCTGAACAGCAAATTAACATGCAACATGATGCAGATGTTTTAAGATATGCAAAGTCAAAACTAAATAACAAGCTAAAGTTCTAAAGTCAACAGTTGTTTCGATTTAAGGGAGGAAAGGACAGCAAAGTAATAAATATATCAAAGTGGGATAAATGTGAAAAGGCTTCTTTTCTAATTGTGGGAAGTAAACTGGGAATCACCTTTTTGTCTCCTCTCAAGCGTGGAGGTAACTCAACAGCATTTTTTCCTTTCTTTTTTAAGATTGGTGCAGTGGTATGTCGGCAAAACATTCCAATATTCCTTCTATTACATTCAGTATTCTAATATACTGTTCTGAAAATGAATTACGTTAAAGGTGCCACCGGACTCTAGACTTGTTCCAATCGACCTGTCACTCTTCCTTGCAGCTTCCTGCAACCCTGCAGTCACAGAAGTGACCTTTATTGCAACAAAACAAAACATTGCTGGCACGATAATGCCAGGGAGAGCAAGCCCCACTTCTGATCCTACCTGCAGCCTCCAGGCAATGCAGCAACATCTGCCCACAGTTGGATTTTTGAGAGAGAGAGAGAGAGAGAGAGAGAGAGAGAGAGAGATTCTGACATTGTGAAGAATCAGCAGCATTTTTTGAGTGGACAGTTTAAATTTAAGAGGGAGAGCTTGTATCTTCCATGCAGAGCCAGCCAATATTGGGGACAGTCTTCTTAAAACTCTGCACGTGTTCCTTCCCAGAGGATTGGTGGGGGATTGGGCAGATGGGCTGCTCAACAGCGATCCCTCGCCATCAGGGCTTTTTTTGGTAGAAAAAGCCCAGCAGGAGCTCATTAGCATAATAGGCCACACCCAACAGCAGAAACTAATTAGCACATTAGGCCACGCCCCTGACAGTGCAGCTCCCTCCCAGGATCGGCTTCCCCAGGTGCCCGCGCCTTGCGGGTGGCTTGGGGAACCCAAGGAGGGGAGGCAATTTAGACTGCCTCCCCTCCTTGGATAGGCTTGGCTTTTCCAGGCACCCTGCGGCTTGCCAGGCACCTGGGGAACCTGAGGAAGGGGGGAGGCTGTAGGCATGACCAACTCGGAAGCCAGCCAGAACGAACTCCATTCCTGGGTGTTCCTGCCCCCAAATTGCCCTGCTCGCCATGAAGGGACAGCAAGAAACCCCTCCCATTACTCTGCTATGGCAAGTGGTTGGTGACCAGGCCAGTAGCCAGCGTTTTTTTAAATTCCGAGAGCCTTTAAATAAATCAGGGGGGAGGGCTCTGCACACGCCCTTGAGGTCAGCTTCCTGGGGGGGGGGGCTGCTGCAGATTTACAGGCAACACTAAACTCTAAACTAAACACACAGTAACAAAACAAACCAAAATATCTCATGGAAATAACAATTCTTCAAGACACAAAAACACACAAAGTTTTTACTTAAAGGCATATGTCTCAGACACAATACATGAAATGAACTGTAAGTATTCTAGTATACTCCACTACTACTTTTTAAAGCACTGAGGCTTGAAATAATACAGAGGAAGCCTTCCCAAGCAAGACCAATAAATAGGCTGTGCACAGTCCTTGAATACACTGTGGTCTTCTTGGCTGTGTCTAAGTTGCCAATTTCCAGGTCTGCAGAGAGGCTGTACCAGGCTGGCTGATGTCTCCTGTCAGCTGAGAGAGTTTCGATTCTGTTTTCTTCTTCAGAGCCAATATTGTTATGGAACCACACCATTTACATATTCTGCATGCCTTATCTTTCTCCCAAATGGACTCATTACACTCCTGATGGCAAAATGGTTCTTCAGATTCTCCAGATTTACAGGAGCCAGAAGGGATTCCAACCCACCCCGCACGGGTCTCCTGAAAGCAGCAACCCCGGGCAGGAGTCCTGCAGCCCGTCTGGATCAGGGAGCACCGGCAGGGGGGCTGACTGAAATGTCTGCGGCACAGAGGCCCCCTCCCAGACTCCCTCCACCCCCCTCTCCATGAAGCCACATGAAAGGGGGAAGCCTTATGTGGGGGGGCTCCTCCTGGTGCCCTCTGCTCCTGTTCAGAGGCCCTCTCACCTGCCTTCACCACAGGCCAAAGGAGCCCCCACCTCACAGTCCCCGCATGCACCTCACCTCCTTGTCCAGCACCACCTGCCTTCCTCAGAAGCACTTCTTGCCAGGGAGGGGCTGGGCAGCTGCCTCTGCCTTCTGCTCATCCGCCCCTCCCTCTGGCCCACCACGGTGGCATTGCCTGCTCAGGGCTTGGCAGGACACGCCCCCCCCCCCGCGCTCCTGTTGGAATATGCGTGTTTGGGGAAGGGTCATGCGTGTTTGGTGGCAGTGGGGGGGGGGTCCTCTGGGAGACCCAGAGAGTCATGGGGCCTTGGCAGGAAGTTGGGAGGCAGGCCCTGAGAGGCCCCGCCTGTTTGTGGGAGGTTACTGGAGTTGGGATCAATGCAGAAAGTGGGCGGGGAAATCCAGGGAGTGGATCCTCTGTTGTCATTGTGCATGGTGCCTATGCCAAAAGAGTGTAAGCCAGTTTGGGGAAATGTCTCCAGTGTGGATCCAGGAGCACCAGAACCTCTGGGAAAGGCTGCTGGTTGGACTCAAGAGCAGTGGGCTACATGGGTCTGGTGTCCGTTTTCAGAGAAGGCACCTCCATATTCCCTGCCAAAATCTAGACTGTGTAAATTTGGATTTGTGTCAAGCAGTATGCATAAGCCTATGTAATGGTTTTAAAACAAATGAAAGAAGGACACTTTTAACTGTAATTATTATATCCAGAGAGTGACACAGCTTTTGCAAATGGATGTAGCAGGAAATACACATAAAATGTGTCTGCCAGCTTTTGACAACTTCCATTTGTGGAATGCAGTCCAACAAGCTATTAGTCCCAAGAGATCCCTTAAGAAGAAACAATCCCATTGGCTGCAGATTCTCTGTCATGAGGCTGAAGTGGGACCTCATCACAACTGGTTGCCTTGCCCTTGGCCAGTCCCGAAGGGGCCCGGTGCAAGGAAGGGAGCCCTCTGCACACCCCCGCAGGAGCGCCTGGACTGAGCAGCACAAGGCCAGCAGCACTCGATGGGCGGAGCAAACTGCAGGCCAGGTGGGTTTGGTTAGAGGCTGAGCCCAGGGCGGTTAATCCCAGTGTTACAGGGCCAAGCTTGTGTGTCTAGGGGATGGAGCTACAGGCAGAAACAACATCTCCAGCTCAAGTCCCAGATATTCCCCCCCCCCCTGCCGTGTCTTTTGTACCTCCCCCTCTTTTTTCCCTGACATCTTCATCCTAACCATTCCCTCCCCTCCCTTTCTCAGTGGTGAGGTGTGGAAAACGGAGAGCAGATGAAGTGGGATGGAGGGCAAGTCCCATCTGTGATGGAATGACACGTTACAGTGCCAAGTGTTACCTTTGGGGCAGTCAGTCCTGTTCTAGCCACGGCCCACCACGTGAGCTGCAATTAAGCTTGCCAACTTCCAGGAGGGGCTTGGAGATCTCCAAACGACAGAGATCAATTTCCCTGGAGAAAATGGCTGCTTTGGAAGGTGGACCCTGTGGGCATTATATCCTGCTGAGGTCTCTCCCCTCCCAGTTTGGTGTAGTGGTTAAGAGAGACTGATCTTGGGTCAGTCCCAGTTCTCTCAGAGCTGTTCTCTCAAGAGCAGTTCTCTCAGAGCTCTCTCAGCCCCACCTATCTCACAGGATGCCTGTTGTGGGGAGAGGAAGGGAAGGAGATTGTAAGCCGCTCTGAGACTCCAAGTGAAGGGCAGGGTATAAATCCAATCTCCTCCTCCTCCTCCTCCTCCTCCTCTTCTTCTTCTTCATGCCATCCTCAGAGCTCCACTCCCCAAAGTTCCAAGAATTTCCCAATCTGGAGCAGGGAACCCCAGCTGCAATGCCCGCAATCAAAAAGGATGCCACCCAAATTTCACCTGAGGTAGAAACTTAAAGTTGTGGTTCTCCCCCCACCCCCCAGGAACCAAATATTGGCTAGAAGTCTGCATCCAGCCATGAGCAAGAAAAGACCTACCCTGATGCAGGAATGAAAAACTGCCTCTCCATAGCAGCACTGGAACAGTACTGGTTACAGCAGCAGTGGAGTTAATCAACTTTCTCGCATTCACCCACTGGCTGGGGAAAGTGCTTGAACTGTGGGAAAGGCAGTGCCCATGAAATGAACAAAGTGTAGGATCCCGTGAGAAGGCCCATCTGTCATACAAAAGACCAGCCAGGGTATTTAATTGTGTGACTTCCCCAAGTAATCCCCATTCATCAACTACGTGGGAGTATTTCCTGCTCAGGATCTCAACTAGAAGGAGGGAGGAGAACTGAGGAAGGGTGGCTTGAGTGAGAAACGTCATTTTTTCGAAGTGATTAATGGTGGAAAAAGTCGAGATGCAGAACATGGCAAAGGGAAGAGAAAGATCTCCAGATAAGACTTTCAAGGCTCTCAAGTAAACATTTCAGCTGCAAAGGGTGTTTGGGGGGTGGGAGTCATAGTGGGACAGGGGACCTGCCTGGGCAGCAAGAGGGAAACTGGAAGGACTTGGATCAAATGCCTGTCCTGAAGGCTGGGCATAGGGTTGTTCTTACACAAAACAACAAATCTTCAAAGCTACAAACAAAATTCCAAAAAGACCCTAGTTTTGTACAGCCAGCATTGCATTATTTATATATCTAATTCCCAACAGTCCCCTATATGCAGATACTTATTTCTGCAGATATGGGCATACTTACCCCAAACAATTCTTTCTGCAAACTTGGGGGACCCCCTAGGTGTGCAGAAAAATCTGAAAACTTAAAAAAAAATCAGGGGGGTTTAAATTCCCTTAAAACAGAGAAGTGTCACTTGCGTGTGTGCAGACAACACTTTTCTGTTGGAGTGGCGGGAGGGGGGAGGCAATTCAGGCAGGCAACAGCTGGTGAGTGAAGTGAGGCGGGTGGGAGGGCAGAGCACCAGGCAGGGAGCGCCGCAGGCTCCACATCACCTGGCTGGGAGAGGAGCCCTCAAATCCTGCCCCTTCCTACCAGCACTGCCGTGGTAGGCAGCATCCCTACCAGCTTTCCACCTCACGAGCACAGGCAACACAAGCACGGCAATCGTGAGGGCAGGATAAATAGTGGTGTGGCAGGGAAGAGGAACCACTGCCTACCGTGCCATCAGACGAGGAGCTGTACCCGCTGTGGAGATGGCTCCCTGCTTGGCCTGCCCTGCCTTCGTGGTCTCTTCCTCTTTCCTCAGCTGCTCAGTGATGGGAATGGGGGGCAGGGGGCAGGTCAACAGCAAGCTGAGGGGGGAGAACAGATGATGGGGGAAACAGAACCAAGCAAGCGCTGCACTGACGGGGGGAGGTGGCAAATGCCAACAGAGGCAGAGCTCCCACGGGGTCAGGGGGCAAGCAAGTGCTGCACTGACAGTGGGAGGGGCAACCCAGCCAAGGAGCAAACTGAGGGTGGAAGGGAGGCAGGCAGGCAGAACTCTGGCGGCAGGCCCTGGGGAGGGCGGGGGGAGGCGTGGAGGCAGAGCAGCTCACTTTCCAGATTCCAGCATCTTCATACTTCCAAAGTTCAGAGCACATAAAGTCAAGGGAACCAGATTCATGGGGTAGCAGAGGAAGAATATGACCTCCTGTATTCCATGCATATCATTGTTTTAAATTATGTACAGAGTGATATCAGTATGTACTTCACAGACATTTACATGTAAAAATTAAGATAGGCAGGTCTCCGACTGTAAGGCACTTTTGTTGTTCAGTCGCACAGTCAAGTCTGACTCTTTGCAACCCCATGGACCACCTCACGCCAGGCCCTCCTGTCCTCTGTCGTCCTCCAGAGTTTGCTCAATTTCATGTTCATTGCATCGGTAACACTGCCTAACCATCTCATCCTTTGCCGCCCCCTTCTTCTTTGACCTTCAATCTTCCCCAGCATCAGGGCCTTCTTCTCCAGTGAGGGCTCCCTTCTCATTGGGTGGCCAAAGTATTTGAGCTTCAGCTTCAGGATCTGGCCTTCCAGGGAACAGTCAGGGTGGATTTCTTTCAGGATTGACTGATCTGATCTCCTTGCAGTCCAAGGGCCTCTCCAGCACCATAATTCGAAAGCATCTATTCTTCGGCACTTGGTCCAACTTATAAATCAGTGATGGAGGCAAAGAGCAAGGGACTAGGCACTTACAAACCAAGGAGGCAAACAGAAGTGGCAGCTGTATAATATGTGACAAGCATTCACTGTGCTTCAAGTCCTTTTCTGGGACATAGACTCAAACATGGAATTAGTGAGTGAATATTCCTGTGAGTTTCTCACAGGTTCCTGCTTCTCACGGGTACATATCTGGATTACTGACTTTTTATTATTATTATTATTACTATTAGTGCATAGAAATGGAGACCCATGAAAATCCATGTGTGCTTTTTCTCCCCCCCTCTGTTCTGTGGCCCCATCCCCCCCCCTTCACACTCCCAATTGTCTTTGCTGCCTGGTTATTGAAACATTTACCACATTACCACTTCTCATTACTGACAGACTTCATGTTATATTTGTAGTAGGGTACTATAGTATCTCTCTGTGCATACAGAGTTCTCATGGGCTGATATGCCAACACAGGAAAGTGATTCTGCCACATTGGTACACACACAAGGATTTTTGGGGGGGGGGGTAATGGTTTTTTTTTTTTTTTAATGTGTTTTAACTTCTTAGCTGCCTTGGCAGCTCTTGTGGGGGCAGAAAGGTGGGGTATGAAGAATAAATAAATGTCAAAGTCTGTGATATCACAGAAGCCTCCCAAGCTGCCGTAACACAGAATCTGCCAGGATTCCAGAAAATAACATAGGAATTAAAATGGATTCTGGGAAGAAGAAGAGGATGGAGAAAGTCTGTGAGAGAAAAACAAACAAAACAGACACAACTAAATAGTGAACGGTCAGCTTTTGTCAGAAGAGTTTGAGAACTGCTTTTAATTTTTGTAATCCACTATGTAAATGAAGCAAATAAAGAAATAAATTAAATCCCACATTTATCCAGGTACTGGTCCCTGGTTTTATTTTTAAAGCATCAAGCCTTCCCTACAGAGAGAGGTATGTGCATACACTCTGGGGCCATGAGTGCCTTCACGGGAGGGTGTGCGCAGGACTTCTGCCTCCTCCTGACCGCCTCATTCTGCTGCATGTTGAGACCAGGCAACAGATGCCTTTCAAAAAGGATTAAACGTGTTGGCGGCCATAACAGGGAAAACGAGTCTCTCACCAGCAGCGAACTGGGGCAGAAGTGGCATAACTCTGAATCCAAGAGGCAGCAGGGTGCGTGTCTGTGTGTGTGTGTGTGCGTGGCAGCAGTGCTTTCCGGCCTGACTTGCGTGTGCTTCCCTGGGGCTGGAGGCAGAATTCAGGAGGACTCAGAAGACAGGGCCTCGGTCCTGTCTTGTGGAACTCACTGACTCATTCAGAGCCTATCAAGTAGAAACAGACTGAAAACCAGGCCCGTTGCAACAGTGGGGCCTCTCAGGGCCCAGCCTCCAACGTACCACCAAGGCCCCCTGACTTCCCATCCAGTCCAGGCCCCCAACTTCCAATTTTTTGTTTTATTTATTGTGCTCGGGGCTGGCAAGCCCACGCCACCCTCCAGTCCCATGCCGCTCTCTCTCGCCTCTCGCTGGCCACGGCCACGCTCTCTCATCACCGGCAAGCCAGCAGGAAGTCAAGACCCACACCGCCCTCCCATCCCACGCCGCTCTCTTGCCTCCCGAGTCCCCCCCCCCCCCGTCACGATCGGCAGCAGGAGCAGCAGTCAAAAGGTGACCGGCTGCTGGCAGAGGAGAGATGTGCGCACCCGCTTGGGCTCCCCCTGCCTGCCCTTCATCCACAGCTGGAGGAGAAGGAGAGGCCGTCACCGGGGGCGGGGGCAGGAACTGCAGTGGTGGCCGGCAGATAATGAAGAGGGCAGCCTCCTCGGGAGGGGCCTCCCACCCTGGCAGACCACCATTCAGCCGTGAGGAAGGGCGGGAGTGGGGCTGTTCACTTGGGAGGGGGTGCAGGGGTGTCCATGACTTATTTAAATTTTAAAAAACCCTGCCTCCGGGGCTGCAGAAAACTCGAATTGGGCATTGCTGCTATACCCAAATTACTGGAAGAATCTAATAGTCTTTCTCCTTGCTTTTCCCAGCTCAGTAAACAGAAATGGGATCCTCTTCTGTCTTCAATCACACACTTATTTGATTGCTGGTCTCACCCTCTATTATTCAGTAAAGATGGCCCTGATTTTGTTTTCCACTGCAAAATCTGCGCACTTCAGCATTCAGAGGTAGGAAGGCTGTGCCCACACATTGCCAGCTATTGCATGATCATTGTGCTGAAGCAATAATTTCTCCTGGAGCAACTTGTCCATACAGGAAAATCCAGTTGCCAGTGACTGCAGCACCTAAGACAGCCATGGGCATTGCTGCTCTTGGCTTAGTCCCTCTCGCTTCTGTGTATGGCTCCCTCACCATGCCCTCTGCTGCCAGGACCTTTGGAAGAGCTCCTGTCCCCATCAGGTGGCCAGTGAGGCCCTGCTGGGCTTGCTGGGGACAGCGGTGTTCGCATAAGGGTTGGTTTGTTTGTTTTTTAAGAAAAAGAGGTGCCAGAATTCTCAAGAGGGAAAAGAAATTTTCAATCTGTCTACAGAAAACTCACAAACTTTTAAACATTTGTAAAAGAATTTTGTCAAAGAGGTTCTGGAACTCCATTCTGGCGTCTTCCCCTCGGGGAAAAAGCCCCGGTTGGCATGCTCCTGCCCAGCCTGTTCCGAGGGCATCATGCAGCTCCTGTAGCGCCAATTGCCCTGGCGGGTGCGGGGGGAGAAGCCAGCCTTTGTCATTGGATAAATTCTGCTACTAGGCAGAAAGGCTTTTATTCAGAAAGGCCTTGCCAGAGAGTGCTGCTGGTTTTCCTGAGTTCAGAAGTTTTTTCTTAATGTTGCAGTGTTTGCTTGTTTCTGACATGGACGTCGTTTTAGCAGATGGATTTGAACACTGATGCATCTCTTCTTGCATTTGCCCATCTTCTCTTCAGGAATAAAAGAGCGTGGGGGGTGGGGGACACACACTGAGCCATTAAAATCAGACAGAGAGCCCATCAAAGGATTAATATGGCATTAAGAGTTCATAATTAGGAAACTGTAAACATTTATGGGAGTACATTAAAGGCAAGTTCTACACCATTAAACTACCAGCTTAATCTGCTATTTTGGCCTGCCTCAAGGGACTAAAAGGGAAAGAGACGGTTCCTTTGCCCTTTCTCCACCTTGAGTCTGTTTTCTGCTCCTCCTGCTCAGCTACTGCCGCAGGGCCACCTTCCTCACTGCCTTCTTCTGTCCAGGGTTAGGGTTTCCAGCCCCTTCCTGGGCCACCAGCAAGAGATGGTGGGAGAGGATTGTCAGATCCAAGTTGGGAAACACCTGAGGATTTGGGGGGGTTGGAGCCCGGAGAGGACAGGGACCTCAGTGGGGTAGCATGCCATAGATTCCCCTCCCCAAAGCATCCTTTTTCTCCAGATTAACTGATTTCTGTAGTCTGGAGATGAGTTGTAATTCCAGAAGATGCCCAGGCCCCACCTGGAGGTTGGCATCCCCAGTCCAGAGACAGCTGCTCTTGATTCCTCTTGCTCCCTAGGGCCCATCCTTCATTTGGGGTCAGTGACTGACCATCATCTGGTCTCTCTCTCTCTCTCTTTTCTCTTCCCTTTCCCTGCAAAAACAGAGCCCATTTCTGGCCCCACTCACTTTCTAAAAATGCTTGGAGTGAACCAGGAAAGGTGCTGGCATCACGTGGGGGACCCCTGAGTTAAAGCAACAGAGAATAATCTGATGTCTACATCTCACCATTGTGCACCTGCTAGAAAGGTGGCCTGCCATCAGAATTGCCAGGGTTGTAACAGGAGCACACCGTTCCATGGAACAGATGGTCTGCATATTTCACTGCATTCATTTTCTGAAGCTAAATAAGACTTTCCCCAGTATTCCTTTTGCACATGGACAATTGTGGGCTGGAGGACCTAACAGAATTTGCTGAATGTCATGGCAGAAGATTGCGGTAGAACTGAAAATAAACTTTTGGGATTTTCACTCACCACAAAAACGGTCCCCATTAGCTCCTTCCTACCCAAGCCAAGAGCTGTCCTTGGTCTGATTTTGCAGCAGTCACCAAGTGTTTCCTCCAGGAGGTTGGTTGGTTGGCCTTGGGCAGGAACTGCTGACTCCCTCAAAGGAACTCCCTGAGACCCAGCAAGAAGTTCTTTCCCGGTATAATCATTCAGCAAAAACATTCAAGTATCATGAATCCAGCTTAAAGAAACCCAAGTCTGAGCCCCAGAATTTGTAAAGAGGCATGGGTGGGTTTTGTGCTGTGTGGAGATGCTCCTCGTCTTCTAGGACTTGCACCTGAGTGGTGGTGATGGCAGCCCATGCGTGAGATCCCAAGCAGTGCCAGGGCCAGTGCCATGCTGGGCTGGGCTCTCATCCTCACTGGCCTTGAAACTGACAGGGTAGCCTTGAGCCAGTCACTTTTCTCAGCCTGACCTACCTCAGAGGATTGTGAGGATAAACTGGACCATGCTGAGCTTAGGGTTGCCAGTTCTGGGTCTGAAAATTTCTGGTGATTTGGGGGTGGAGCCTGGGGGTGGTGGGGTTTGGCCGGGGGGGGGGATTATAGCGCCTCATCAGGGTATGATGCCATAGAAGCCTCCCCCTCCCAGCTGCCATTTTCTCCAGGGGAACTGATCTCTGTTATCTGGAGATCAGTTGTAATTCTGGGAGATCTCCAGGCCCCACATGGAGATTGGCAATGCTATAGGAGCTCCTTGGAGGAAAGGGGAGGATAACAATGCCCTAAATAAATAAATCCCACAGACTCCCAAATGAAGACCAGATTAGATCAGTGATTCCTGAACTAGGTTCCTGGAGGGTGGGGGAGACTTCCTCTTCTGTTCTCTAAAAAAACTTTTTTTGATAGTCAGGGTGAAGCTTGTCTCCAATTTTCTTACAGAAAAGTAAGTATGCCCATAAGCTAGAGAAATGCTGTTAGAGAGAGCATCATGAGGACAGCAAGCTCCAAGCTACTGAACATGTGCTGTTGCAGCAGTCAGTAAGCATGCGCTCGCTCTGAGAAACTGCAGACTCGGGCTTTGGGTGTGGGTGTTGCGCTTTGCCCCACCCCATTCCCCAGTCACCTCTCTTTCCCATATTTGTCAATCATTCATTGCCAAACCTCCTGCCTCTCTTCAGCAGATGAGGCTGCTCAGCAACAGAGAGGAGATACAGCCAAGTTCAAAGATACCTCCCCCACACACACACACAAACACAAAAGCTTGTCCTTGGCTGTGGTCACACTGGAGGCCTGGTGCGATCTGGCTGTGCCTCTCTTAGCAGTGATTTAAATAGTTGCTGGAAGTTTCAATCACACATCCCGCCCACAACTAGCTTCACTGTGCCTTTGTTGTGGATTTCTTTATTTTTTTGGTCTTTCACCCATGTGCAAAAGCATGTATCCAAAGCTCCAGCTACTTTTTTTTTGGCTTGTTTTGGTATTTTCTGTGTGTGCATGTGTCTGCACCTGGAAGTCATGTTGACCTCTGGAGGCGTGTGCCTGCACTTGGAGGAGGCATGTCAGAGAGGTGACTGAATAAAGCCTGCCTCTTCTTCTCCTGCCTTTGGTATTCCAAGGAAGTCTCCCATCCAAGTACTAACCACAGTCGACCCTGCTTAGCTTCTGAGATCTGATGAGATCAGGCTTGTCTGGGCCATTCAGGTCAGGCTGCTCTGGCTCCTTTTCGGCAGCTCCAGAATCCCTCTGCCCCTCAGACTCCTTCCCTTTGCCACAACCCTTCCCAGTCTCCTTCCCTTGGAATCCATGGGGGGGAGGGGTTAAAGTGCAGATTGACATGAGAGCAGTCCCATTGACTTCAGTGCATTTACCCTTGTGTCAGTCATGGGATGCTCTCAAACAGCAACTCTGATGAAGAAACAGAAGAGAGGAGTGGGGGGAATTGGCACTAAAAAACAACTCCCCCAGGGATTCCTGATTTAGAATGGCTATTTGGCCACTGTGACTGACAACGACAGGGGCAATTATGCGCTTATGCGCACATAGCTTCCTGATTTTTTTAAAAAAAACAAAGGAGGTGGAAACAGAAGGGAAGGTTCAGACTTCTCAAATGGCTTGACTTTGCAACAGGGGGATTCAGTCATCAGGAAATGTGGGGTGGAAGTGCTGGCATACATAAAGACCAGACTTTCTCTGGTGTCAGCAAACTTCGCTTCCGGGATGCACCCGACCTGGATTCCAACGACTGGGGCATGGAAGGCAGATGTTGTTTTCTGATTGTGCTCTTTACATCTGCAAATCAGCGCGAACTCCTAGTGTGACCACAGCCTTTGTCTGCTTTTCCTGTTAGAAGCTCTGTGAAATTGGTCAGGAGGGAACATGAGGGCAGTCGTCAGTGATCTAAAACTACAGTGTTTCTGGTGATCCCTAGAGAGAACTGACATCACTTCTGAGTTTTCCCCAGAAGTGATGTCTTGCACATGGGATGTCCTGCCCCCACTGGGGTGCTGACCAATTCCTTGTACAGAGCACTCTGTAACTTCAACAGGGGCCAGCAGACCCAGTGAGACTAGATAGGTCAAGTCTTGGAAATCTTGGTTTGACTCTCTTCTGTGTGCATTCATGCAATGCTCTGTGAGGTCATGGTGGCATAGCAGCTCTCGTTTTCAGTTAACTCAAGCCGATTCTTAGCCACTCTAGCATAAGGCCTAGGGGTGCTACACATGTCAAATGCGCTATCTGAACTTAGCTTAGCTCTGCTTTTGACAGCTGATCACAGTAATTTGAAAAGTTGCAATTGCTACTAAAGTTCAACGTTCGTGCAGAGTTCAAGCACACAAGGGTGTCATGCAAGCAGCCCACTGGACTTATGCTACTCTTTGTAGCAGGATTGGAATTGAGCGTGCTGGCTGTCAATAGCCCAGTAGATTCTATTGAATTCATAACTTCAGCTACCTGTTGATAAATAGCTGGAATCTTTTCTCTAATTTTCCTATCTCTGCAAGGAGTTCTTCTACAATATAAAGCAACAAACTGCATATGAACTTTATTTCTAATGCAGTTCCCTCCTGTAACACAAAGAAAGCTAATGTCAGAGTCCCGGTTAAATTAGTTCTCAATGCCAGCCAGTTTGATAGAAACTAACTTTATTGAGATCAGTGATAGATACTCTCTGCACAAATCCTTTGTTAGAACTAAGGACGACCGTGTTAAGGTTACAGATATATCAGTTTCAAATGGGAGTAATAAAACCCAAGACCCAAAAAACCCCTTGTATTTCCCCACTACATTTAATAGTCAAGCAACCCCCCCCTTAACCTACCTATTGCCTATGCCCTCCCTAGCACGTAGCCCCTGTATACAAACTGTAGAATAATAAATAAAGTGGACTCTGGACATTTGACTCTACCATGTAGCAAGCCGCGGGTACATCAAAGGGAAGGGAATACACACACCCCTCCATGGCAGGCGTGCAGTAAAATGCACAGCAGCCTGACATACTGCCCCTCCCAAGACCTCTCACCCCTTAGGCTTATGGGGGTAATGGTTATGGAATGCACGGATGAGAGCAGGGGCTCTAACATGGTCACATTGAACCCACTAGTGAGATTTATCAAAGTCCCTCCACTGAATCAGGTAATGCAATCTTTTGCGCTTCAGTTTGGAGTCAAGGATTTCTTCAACAACTTGATGAGGTTCACCATCCACAATTTGAGGGGGTGGAGTCACTGGATGAGGTCTCCATTCTTTTGGTCCTGGATCTTGTTTTAATAAACTAAAGTGAAAGACAGGATGAATATCATGCAGATTTTTAGGCAAATCAAGTTCCACAGCCACTTTATTCAAGACTCTCACTACCTTGAAAGGGCCAATATACTTCCACCCCAACTTCCGTCCTGCCTGGAGCCCCTTGATGTTTTTAGTAAAGAGATATACCAAGTCCCCAGGGTGCAGCTCCCATTTAGGGGTTCTCTTTTTGTCCACTTGCTTTTTGTAATCTTCTTTTGCCTTGTTCATAGTATTCTGTATTAGGGACCACCGATCTGTTAGGTTCCCCCACCACAATTGTAAGTCCCCCCCCCGTTTGGCTCTTGGTTAGATACTGTGGGGAGAGGGGCCCCTTCGTACCCATGCACAGCCATAAAGGGAGAAAGGCCCATGGCCCGGTGCACAGTTATTATAACTGTATTCTGCATAAGGGAGGAGGTCAAACCAGTCATACTGTTGGTAATTTGTGAAGTACCTGAGGAACTGCTCCACCACCTGATTCACCCGTTCTGTTTGCCTGTCTGTCTCTGGGTGATAAGAACTGCTGAGACCTTGCTCCACCCCCAACACCTGTAGCAGTTACCTCCAGAACCTAGTAACGAATTGTGACCCTCTGTCTGAAATCATCTTGCAAGGAAGTGAATGTAGCCGCACCACGTGGTATATGAAAAGCTTAAACAGAGACTTGGCTGAGGGCAATTGTTTGCATGGAATAAAATGTGCCTGCTTGGAAAATGTGTCGACTACTACCCAGATCACTGTTTTCCCTTTACTGGGAGGTAAGTCAGTTATAAAATCCATTGAGATCACTGCCCATGGCCTCTCTGGTGTTTCGAGGGATTTCAGAGTTCCTGGGGGTTTACCCAGTCTCTGTTTCCCCATTAGACAAGTCTGGCATGAACTCACATATAGGGAGATGTCCACTCTCATGTGCTATGACCAGAACTGCCTTTGCAGGAGGTGCAAGGTTCTCAGGTACCCATAATGCCCTGCAAGTTTATTTTCATCTCCCAAAATCAGGATTTCCCTCCTCAGTGCTTTTGGCATGAACAATCTCCCTCCCCTGTACCAACAGCCATCCCCCTTCTGCTCCACTGACTCATCACCCTGAATATCATCCATGTCCCCCTCTGTGAATGCAGCCTTAAATTTGCAAACCCAAGGTTCAGTGTTACCAGGAGTTTCCGCCACCACCTAGCTGGGTGTCACCACTACCCCCAAAAAATGTGTAGGTGTGAATATGGAATCAATGACTTCCTCTCTCTGGTTGTCATGCTGCGCGAGATGGGAGAGCACATCCGCCAGGGAGTTTGCCTTCCCAAGGAGGTGATGGAGGGTAAACTGGAACTTAGAAAAAAAACTCTGCCCAGTGCAGCTGTTTGGCGTTAAGGCGCTGGGGTGTGCGTAAGGCTTCCAGATTTTTGTGATCCGTCCATACTTCAAATGGCACCCTTGCCCTCTCCAACCAGTGCCTGCAGGTGGAAACGGCCAACCTGATGGCTGTGGCTTCCTTGTCCCAAGTTGCCCAGTTACGCTCTGTAGGGGAGAACTTTTTGGACATGTACGCCAAGGGGTGGAGCCTTCCCCCCTTGTTGCAGGATCACTCCTCCTATTGCCACATCTGATGAATCGACGTGGATCACAAATGGCTTGCTCTCGTCAGGGTGCAGCAAAATGGATTCTGAAGTAAGAAGAAGAAGATGAAGAGAAGAGATTGGATTTATACCCCGCCCTTCACTCGGAGTCTCAGAGCGGCTTACAAACTCCTTTCCCTTCTCCTCCCCACAACAGACACCCTGTGAGGTAGGTGGGGCTGAGAGAACTCTGACAGAAACTGCTCTTTTTCAAGGACAGCTGTGCCAGAGCTTGTAACTGACCCAAGGCCACATCAGCAGTGGAGGAGTGGGGAATCAAATCCAGTGCAAGTGGAGGAGTGGGGAATCAAACCCGGTTCTCCCAGATTAGAGTCCGCACACTTAACCACCACACCAAACTGGCTCTCTTGAGCCTTTCAAAGGCTTGCTGGCACTCCGAGGTCCAGGACAGTTTGGCCCCCAGCTTGCTACCCTCAGGCCCCTTTCCCTTCATTTTTAACAAGTCCGTGAGGGGCAAGACCACCTGGACAAATTTGGGGAGAAATGCCCTGTAAAAATTACAGAATCCAAGGAAATCTTGAAGCTGGCATCTGGTCCTAGGAGGCTCCCACCCCACTACGGGTTGCACTTTATTGGGATCCATGCTCAGTCCCTTCTCTGAAATCCGATAACCCAGGAAGTCCAGTTCTTCCCTATGGAACTTGGAACTCACACTTTGAGAGCTTGACAAAGAGCCAGTGCTTTTAAAGCGTGCTGGGCACCTCCCTGACCAGCTTAATATGCTCTCCCTTATCAATTGAATATAAAAGAATGCCATCCAAGAACACAAGGGCCCCCTGGAATAAATGCTTGTGTAACACTTCATTGATCAAACGCATAAAGACCCCAGGTGCTCCCCCCCAATCCAAAAGGCATCACCAAGTATTCCAACTGTCCTAACTGGGTATTGAAAGCAGTTTTGTGTTCATGCTCTTCCTGAATTCTCACTCTGTAGTAAGCATCTTGCAAATCAAGCTCACCCCTGAGCAGCCTCTGCCAGGAGGTCCTTGATGAGTGGGAGGGGGTATGCATTCGACATGGACACAGCATTTAACCCTCAATAATCCATGCACAACCGCAACCCCCTCCATCTTTCTTCTTTTGGAAGAGAGCGGGATCAACAAAGGGAGAGGGGGCTGGGTGGATGAAACCTCGTGCCAGGTTTTTGTCTATAAACCGGCACAGTTCCTCTTTCTCAGATGGGCTCATTGCATACAGCTTTCCTCTAGGCATTTGGTGCCCAGGTAAAATCTCAATAGCACAATCTGACTTTCAATAGGGAGGAAGTTCATTAGCCTCTTCCTCTCCAAACACTCTAGCCAAGTCCCTGTATTCTGGAGGGATGAGGCCTAACTCCTCCTGCGTTAGGCAGATGCTCTCCTGGGGAATGAGATGTAACTCACCCTGAGCCAAGCAAGCACACTCCAGCACAGGGTCCGGCTCCCTCCCCCATGTGGGATTCCACCCATGTGCTTTGCAACGGGAATCAGGGAAATGCAAAGCCCCCCCCCACTCCATTGGACATAGGGATCATTGTCTCGGAGCCAGGGGTTGCCCAGCACCATTGAAAATTTTGCTGCAAGGGTAACAATAAAGGGGCATTGTTCCCAATGGGGTCCCATCCCCATCACTACTGGCACAGTTTGATACTTGCACGCCTCTTTCATTGGGGACTTGTCCATTTGTGTGAAAATTATAGGCTCTGGCATTACTTGGACAGGTACCCCAAGCCCAGTTACCAGCGATGGGCTGAACAAGTCCCGTGTACATCCAGAGTCAATCAGAGCTTTTACTCGAATCTAAGTGCCCTGCTTGGGATTCATTACTGTCACAGTTACATAAAACAAAGGAAGGGAAGGTCTCACCGAACTTGGCGCACAGGACTGTTGGACCTGCCTGGTTGCACCCTTTACAGCAGGTCCCATCTGTTTCCCGCTGGCTTGTCCACCTCATCCCCACTGGAGGAGGTGCATTCAGCTTTTCATCGGTCTCCTGCTTGAAGCTCTTTGGGATACTTGTCCCTCACTCCTTGCAGTTTTGGCTTCCCCTCCAGAGGTGTTCGCTTCTTCCCGTCGCCAGGTTCTTTGCTGAGGGGGCAATTGACTTTGAAATGCTCCATGGTCCCACATCACAGGTCCCCCTGCCACATTCGCTGATCTTTTACAGCCTCTCTTGTCTTGGGTTTTTGCACCCCATCATTCTGCCACTGTTGCCACCACTGCCTTCAAGGAAGTTTGCGGCTTGTACATTCGCAAGAGGTTGGAGCGGTTCTCCACCTCACAGGCCACCTGTATCCACCCATTCAAAGTTAGCAGGTTGCCCTGGGTCAGTGCCCGATCCAGGATGGCATGGTTCAGCCCAGCCTGGTAGAACTCGATAAGCAGCTCCTCGGGCCACCCCTGGAGCTTTGCAGCGTAGGTTTTAAATTAATCTGAATATTCTCGCACCGAGTGGCTGCTCTGGCACAGGCCTCTCAGGTGGGTGCGTGCCCTCTCCAGTTCCAGGGTATCTTCATACTGGCAGTGGAGGGCCCACATAAGCACATCCACATCCCGGAGTTCCAGGCCTTGGACATTGTGGAGACCCACAAAGCAATCAGCTGCCCGTTCCTGGAGTTGCGAGCTGACAAAGTCCACACGGTGCTCATCGGTGGTGAAGGTAGAGCCCCAGTCACACAGGAATTTACGTACTCGCAACATGAAAAACACCAGCTTCTCTGGAGTGCTGTCAAATGTAGTTTCCAAAGCATCGTGGGGTCACTCTGGGGCTGCTGGGGCTGCAGACAGTCCATTCGGCCCAGCCGGGCCAGCAGGAACTCCCAGAGGTGCCTGGTGAAGGAGCGTAGGCATTTGTTCCATCAGGGGCCTGTTCCAGGTTCCAAAACTCTTGCTGGATGGCCTCCATGATTATGCCTGGAATGTCCAATACCATATTTTGCATTTTGCGCCTTCAGTCTCACCTCTGAACTCTCTACAGAGGAACTCAACCTCAGTATCCACCATCCTGTGGAACTGCTCTGGTTCTTCCTGACACAAGCGCCCATCACGTCATCGGGCACCATCACCCGTGAGTCTCTCGGACCTTGGGTCGGGAGTCAGCAGCCAGGTGGGCTCAGCCCAAGTGGGAAGCGGTGCCCAAGAGTCGTGAACCCGCACCCCACCCTCTGCTCCTCTAGGCTCAGCGGCCATTCCTGGAGCCATCGTGGTCTGCTGCTCTGGTGCGTTTCCACCTGCCGTAGTTGTAGGAATTTCCTCGTCCTCACAGCTCATCATGAAGGTGGTGCCGAAGGTTCAAAGGAAAAATAGGAGTTCTAACAATATGTCAGAGTCCCGGTTAAATCAGTTCTCAACGCCAGCCAGTTTGATAGAAACTAACTTTATTGAGATCAGTGATAGATACCCTCTGCACAAATCCTTTGTTAGAACTAAGGATGACCGTGTTAAGGTTACATATATATCAGTTTCAAATAGGAGTAATAAAACTCAAGACCCAATCACCCCTTGTATTTCCCCACCACATTTAACAGTCATGCAACCCCCCCTTAACCTAGCCATTGCCTACGCCCTCCCTAGCACGTAGCCCCTGTATACAAACTGTAGAATAATAAACAAAGTGGACTCCGGACATTTGACTCTACCATTTAGCAAGCCGCGAGTACATCAAAGGGAAGGGAACCCCCCCTCCATGGCAGGCATGCAGTAAAATGCACAGCAGCCTGACAGCTAACCAAGGGCTCTTCCGCACTCATTTTTGTCACTTGTTTGTCCCTATTGCTTTGAGTCCCCCCACCTCTTTTCCACATGTGCTTTGCTCCCTCTGGTACTACTAGAGAGAGCAAAACACATTGGGGGTGGGGAACCTTGAAGCAATAGAACACACAAGTGATGAAAATCAGAATCCAGAAGAGCCCAAACTCTGCCAGCGTTTCCCTGTCAGCACAGTCTGACCAGCCACACTGTCCCTCCAATGCTCCAGGTGCATTTGGAGCCCCAGCACCAGCAGCTCAGGGACTTCCTCTTCAGGGCTCATGACTTACTGTCACATGGGTTTCAGACTATTGCTGGGTTGGTTCTGGGGCTGACAAGGTTTCCTGGCTTAGATGATCTGCTGGACAGGTACTAAGTCAAGGGAACGCTGACCCCTATAGAAGACATCATTTGCGTCCAGCACCACCATTTCTGTTGGTCTTCAAGGTGCCCCAGCTGGACTCAGACTTTGTCCTGTTGCTTCCGACCAAAACTACAGGCCCACCTGAATCTATCCTATAGAGAATGTAATGGCGAACCATAGAGAGATTTAAAAGGGGATTAGATAGATTCAAGGAGGAGAGGTCTATCAGTGGTTAATAGCCATGGCAAGTAGAGGGAGCCTCCACATTCAGAGGCAGTCAACTTCTTAATCCAGATCCAGGATGCAACATCAGGGGAAGGCTTCAGCCTCTCTGCCCTGTTGTTGGCCCTCTAAGGCCACTGTGTGAGTCAGGGTTAGGGTTAGGGTTAGATGGGCCGTGGGTCTGATGCAGCAGGGCTCTTCTGATGTTCTTATGCTCACATGCTGGGCTAAATCAGTCAGCGAGGCATTTGCTCAGTCTCTCTTGTGTGCAGTCAGCTGTAGTATGGGCCACTCACTTCCTCGCTCGGCATGTTGTGTGAATGAAGGCTCAAGAAGAGCCTGTCACTTCGGTTTCTTCTCCTCTTTTCCTTCTGTCATTTGTTTGATGGGAGACATCTAGATGGGAAGAGCAGCCGGGAAGGATCGTATTGCTGCAGAAGAGAGCTCCGTCCAGGATGCTAACAGAAACTGGCAGTCCAATCAGCTCTTTCATTGTATCTCTCAGAAAGCCCCAGTCTCCCATCTGGATCTCTCGCTACGGGCATCCTCGGGAACAATGTCGTTCTGTGCAATCAGCAGGGAGAGGGGAAACATATGGGGCCCATCTAGGCCCTGTAGCTCATCCAAGCCAGGCAGTGTTGTTTTTGGCTGCTCCAAACAGCTCTCCCCGCAGAGCAGGATGAAGCCCTCGGTCCTTGGCAGCAGGGGCTGCTTGCAATATGAAGCTTCCTGCTGAGGGCCGTTCAAGGGCAACCCTCCTTGCAGATCTCATTAGACAAACAATTTTGTTCTCCTTCTCCAAATAAACACAGCAACGTTTGTGGGACACTGCACGGTGGGAAATTAGGAACGAGAATGCTCGCTAATGGGCTCCTTAGCTGCAGGGGTAAACAGATTGTTTGAAAAGGCCCCAACTCTCCCCCCCCACATCTCCTGTCTGCCCCCCCCAGCCTCCATTTCCTTTGCACCACCTCCTTGTTCTCCATCCCTCCAGTCCTCCCCGTTGCAACCAATGTTAACATTGCCTTCAATTTAATCAGATCTCTGAACTGTGAAAGGCGACTTCTGTAGATTTGATTTCAAGGGCGGGTTTTTTTTCTACATTAAGAATTTGCATTGAGAAAATTAGATTAGATTTTTGTGTGTGAAAGGAGGGAGGGGTACACATGGAAAGGGGGAGGGAGAGAAATGGAGAAGAGGGGGAGGGTTCCAGCAGAGAGTGGCTTTGGCATCTGATGGCTTCAGCCTCCTGGCAAAGGGCTCTGCAGGGCAAGGGGGCTGCATCTCACACCCACAGCTAATTCCATAGCACACAGTCAGGACATCTTCCCTCTAATGCAGGCCCTCAAAATGTTTGAGGGACCACTGCCCCATGGCCATTATGCCCACAGGCCAATACGCCTGACAAATTGCCAAGTGCCGTGAGGATGGGGGGACAGCCCCTGTGGGCCAGGTGTGGCTCAGTCCCAGCAGTTATTCTATGGAAGGCACAGTGGATGCCAAGCCAATTGCAACAACCTGAAAAGGAATCAGACTATTAAATTCACTGGGTTGCTACTGCAAAGAAACAACAGGGGAGCCATGTAATTGTAATTGTACTGAGATTCTGTTGACTGCTTTATATTTCCATACTTGTGATGGTAGACAAGATTCAAGTATAAGGACAGTAAAACCACTGGTTGCCAATAAAAAAGAAAAATTGAGTTAAATGAAGGTGAAACAACTTAGGATTTTCAAAGGAAGCAAAAACACTAGTAAAATGTCTGGGGATAATTCTCAGTTGCTCCCTTGTTTTGAATAAAGCAAATGTTTTCACCTGAAGGGATTGCTGCTTGTGTTCATGGAAACTGTTTGACTGCCAATGCAGAGTGGATGTCCAGGTCACAGATGTAGCCCATATGAAGATGTTTCTCCCCAGAAGCACTGATAATTCCCTGGGAATCATAGAATCATAGAGTGCTAGAGTTGGAAGGGACCTTGCAGATCATCTAGCCCAACCCCTTGCACTCTGCAGGAGCACAGCCAAAAGATAACCCTACAACATACCCGAAAGATGGTCGTCCAGCCTCTGCTTGAAAACATCCAGTGAAGGAGCATCCACCACCTCCTGAGGCAGTCTGTTCCACTGCTCAACCACTCTTATGGTTAGGAAGTTTCTCCTGATATTTAGCCGGTAACGACTCCCTTGTAATTTCCACCCATTAGAGCTAGTCTTGCAATCCAGAGCAAGAGAGAATAGATCTGCTCCATCTTTTACATGACAACCCTTCAAATACTTGAAGACTACAATCATGTCCCCTCTAAGCCTTCTCTTTCCCAGGCTAAACATACCCAACTTTTTCAGCCTTTCCTCATAAGACTTGGATCCAAACCCTCTCACCATCCTGGTTGCCCTTTTCTGGACACACTCGAGCTTGTCAACATCCTTCCTAAAATGTGGTGCCCAAAACTGGACACAGGACTCCAGGTGAGGCCTGACCATAGCAGACTAGAGTGGAACTACCACCTTCCGTGATCTGGAAACAATGCTTCTGTTAATGCATCCTAAGATTACATTAGCTTTCTTCACAGTCGCATTGCACTGCAGGCTCATGTTCTCTGTGGGGAGAACCTTTCCTGGTGCCAAATCAAGAGCCTTGGGAAAAGAATCAGTCCAGAGAGGGCCAACATTAGACCCTGGCACTGTTTCTCTCTGGCCTCCAAGACAAACCCAGCAGCATAAGGTCTCTTCTCATAACCTTCCCAGCAAGTTGTACTCGTAGATTCAAATCCATCTGTGGAGGCTTCCAGACTTTGCACTGAGTCAGCCCCATGACTGTTGATGGCATGCCAAATCGGGCCCTGACTGGCTTTTTCTTACCTTGGGAGAAGACTTTGTGGAGTTTTTAGAACTGAGCTCAAAGCGACACACACCCAAGCATCAGCATTCACACAAAGTATAAGTCTGTGTACAGCAAGTGACCTAGAAGGTCAAACTCTGGCTGAGTTCAGACTGGCAGTTTGAAGCACGAGGGAGTTGTGGCAAAAAAGACCTGGAACAACATGTTCCGGGTTTTCCTGGTCACACTGCACTGACTAATGCGGGAGTATTCTGGGGAGGAGGTGCAAGGGAGCATTCACACTGTTGGCCTGCCCCTGGCCGAGGCGCAGCTGTAAGTGGCTTTTTGTAATGCAATCTGGTGGTATGCGCTTATTACACAAATATTAAAACAATAAAACCAAATTATTAAAATTTGCCCAGATTGCCTGGAGGCATGGGCTGGGTTGTCACCAATATGCGGATGACACCCAGCTCTATCTGTTGCTGGGCAGCCAGCTCTATCTGTTGCTGGGTGGCTCTAACCCGGGAGACCTGGATCAGGCGCTTCAGGATGTGGCGGGATGGCTGAGACTGTGCCGATTGAAATTGAATCCGACGAAGACGGAGGTCCTGTGCCTGAATCGGAGTGGCTTGGGGCTAGGAATCCCTTTACCAGCCTTCGATGGGGCACCGCTGGTGCCAGCAATGAAGGTCCGGAGTCTGGGAGTGCTCCTGGATGCCTCTTTAACGATGGAGGCCCAGGTAGCAGCTACTGCCAAGGCAGCCTTTTACCATCTTCAGCTTGTCAGGCAGTTGGTTCCCTTTCTCGAACACAAAGATCTGGCAACAGTGATCCACACTATGGTCACCTCGAGGTTGGACTACTGTAATGCTCTCTACATGGGGCTGCCCTTGGAGCAACTCCGGAAGCTCCAGCTGGTGCAAAATGCAGTGGCCAGGCTGTTGATGGGCCTCCCTATGCGGGAACACATCCAGCCTGTCCTTAAGTTGCTGCACTGGCTGCCAATAGCATTCCGGATCCGCTTCAAGGTGCTGGTTCTGACCTTTAAAGCCCTATATGGTCAGGGGCCTGTCTACCCGAGGGACTGCCTCTCCCCGTATGTCACAACATCACTTGATCCTTCCTGGACCCAAAGAGGCCAGGCTGACAACAGCCAGGTCCAGGGCATTCTCTGTGGCTGCCCCAGTGTACTGGAACAAGCTCCCCAGCGAAATCCAGGCCCTGCGAGATCTTCAGCAGTTCCGCAGGACCGTGAAGACAGGGCTTTTCCACAGGGCACACCAATGAGATCCATGCCATGCCAAGCTGAGCCATGTCGCCTCATTACGGGACTATGTTGTGGTGTGTGGAAATGTTGTTATTTATTGCATTTTAGCCAGTGCTGTAAGTGATGCTGTAAGCTGCCCTGAGCCGCCTAGGCGGGAGGGCAAGATAGAAATGAAATAAATAACAGAACATTTATAAAACCATTCATAAAGTGCTAGTATACAGTATTTCATAGTGATGGTGAAACATAATAACAAATCAGTCAACATGGACATTAGGAGTATGTTATTCATGCCGGCAAAGCACAAGATGCTGATGGTGGTTCTATGGCACAGGGTCTTAAACTTGTATTCAGTTATTATGTGTGGCTCCTTGGTCAAATGCCTGATGGAAGAGCTCTGTCTTGCAGGCCCTGCAAAACTGTAAAAAGTCCCACAGGGCCTCAATGTCTTCTGGGCGCTCATTCCACCCACGCAGAGCCACCACTGAGAAGGCCCAGGCCCTGATGGTGGCCAGCCTGGCATCTTTGGGACCCAGGAGGGCCAGACGATTTTGAGACCCTGAACACAGTGCTCTCTGGGAAATGTGGGGAAAGGCGGTCCCTCAAGTATGTAGGAGCCAGACCATAAAGGGCTTTATAGGTAAGAACCAGTACTTTGAAGCGAATTCGGTATGCTATAGGCAGCCAGTGCAGTGCTTTCAGCACAGGCTGGATGTGCTCCCACACGGGGAGACCCAACAGAACCCTCGCCACAGCATTCTGCACTAGCTGTAGCTTCTGGATTTGGGACAAGGGCAGCCCCATGGAGAGAGCATTACAGTAGTCTAGTCTTGAGGTGACCATCGCATGGATCACTGTGGCCAAGTCGCTGTGTTTGAGGAAGGGAACCAGCTGCCTGATCAGCTGAAGGTGGTAAAAGGCTGACTTAGCAGCGGCTGCTACTTGGGCCTCCATCATTAAGGAGGCATCCATGAGTACTCCCAGACTCCTAACCTCTGGCGCTGGCACCAGAGGCACCCTGTCGAAGGTCAGGAGTGGGATCCCTACCCTCGGCCCACCCCGGCTCAGGAACAGGACCTCTGTTTTTAACTATTCTATGTGTTTTTTATGTGCACCACCTTGGAAACGCTGATGGGGTGGAAAGGCAGCATAAAATGTTTAAAATAAATAAATATAGCTGTGGGTGTAGCCCTGGTCACAAGAACTGTATTGACAGAACCACAATGAACTAACTAACTGAACAGGCCACAGCTGGGCCTCAGGAACTCGACTCCCCCTCCAGTCCCGGTTGCTGGACCTGAGCCCCTCCTTTCTGCACAGCACTTGGGAGCCCTTCTCAGAGCCTGGGTGCCACTGCTGCTTTCGCCCACACTTTTTTTATGATGCAGCAGCAACAGGGAAATTCTTCAGGGAAAGTGATGCAGAAATGGAGGAAAGAGCTGCTGGCTTTGGCTGTGGCCAGTGATAGCAGTGATGGCCAAGCCATTGCTTGTTGTCACTGGCTGAGGCTGATTGTCATCTTGGTCCTGTCCTTATTCCCATCCCCAATATCTCCTTAAAGTGGCAAAACAACTTGCTGAGCATGGAAGAGTGGTCTCTCCCCAAGGCATTATTCTGGAACAGCATGCAGTACATGTTTAAAGTCCTGAATTCTGTGACATGGGGACTTCTTGTCACATTAATTCACTAGCTTGAGCGTTTCGGCCTATATTGCAGCAAACACATCTTCTTATCTTGATTTTGCTGAGCCTCAGGGTACAGCAAAGCCCATTTGCTGCCATACCTGTGTCACATCCAATTGCACCAGCAGGATCAACAGTGCTGCCTCTTGCCTGTTTTTTCTTTCATTGATGGGGACTGCCGGGGAGAGAGAGGCAATAGAAGCAGAGGAGGTGTAATTTTGCGCACAGTCCAGAACTGGCTAATTGAGGCCGAATCTGCATTTGGCTTTCCCACCAGTGTCCCAGCCTTTTGACTCTGTCTTCAAAAAAGCTGTCCACATTTGGTGTCGTTTTCACACCTCAACTATGCTGGCATCCTTTCGCACGTCCTCGTATGTTTATCATCCTTTTGGGGCGGCTCCACTGTCATTGCATCTCTGCACTGCTTTAAAAGAATCTTCGCCAAACAGCATTCAAACAAGCATAGAGAAAGATGGTGTCACAGCAGCACACAACTGATTTAAAATGCAAATGCAGATTCAACCTGAGAGACTGTGGAAGAGCAGGTAAATCAGCTCTTTTGGTCTGTAATGGTCACATCCATCAGGCACCATTAAAATCCAGCATCTGTCAAAATGAAACACCATTTCGGGCCAGGTCTGAGGCAATCCTAGTAACTGATGGTAGATTGTCCTATTTATTTATGTAATTATTTATTTATCTTCAGTCATCAGTGAGAGAATGTGTTGTGCATATATACAATTGTATTGCCAAGAGATTACATTACTTGTTGATGTGCAAATGAAGCAAAGGAACTTTGGGACTGGTCTAGAAAGCAGAATGTTGTTCCTCTATTTCAGGAAAGTCCATCAAGCAAAATGACAACACACACTACACTATGACATGTGTAAGCCAGCTAGATATACCCCTGGAGTAGGCAGGAGATGATAAATGCTGTGCTGGATTATGGAGGAAAGGTCCAGATTCAAATGCTCAAACATGCGCACATTGTGTGGTAGAAAGCAGCCACTGCCTGCCTTTAGGGTAGATTTGATTCTGTGGTTGCCAGTCTCAAGTCCAAAGGAACTCATGGAGGTACTAGTAGCTGGAACTGCTGCTCTAGAAAGTAAGGTCTGGACCACTGCTAGACCACTTCTTTGGGGTGTCCAGATTCACTGATCAATGCTTTAGCCTTGGGGATGTTAGAATACTGGCTACAGTTCCATCCATCTGTTTGATATGCTGTTATTCTTATTTAAAGATCCACACTCTCCAAAAATTGTCTTCAAAAGTGACTTACAATAGTATCAAAAGAAAAGATAAAATGAACTAGAAAAAAGCCCACTTAAAATCAGTCAATGTGTCAGTGATATCAATAAAAGCAAGAAAAAAATAGCAAAATAAAGCTGCAGCATAAAGCAAAGCAGAATGAAGGCAGTTAATAAAACTGGTTAGATTTCCGATTTTGGCATTAGCCATGGTGGTCGTGTTCTCCCGTGGCTTCTGGAGACGCATGCCAGAGCCCGTGGTTGGGAGGGGGCATGATCATCCGTGCCACCCCCCGGAGCCCTTGCGTTGGGCTCCCAGTCAGGGGGCGCTAGAGAGCTGTTCCCCTGGCGACTCTGCCAGTGAAGGGGGGCTACTCCATGCCCCCAAAGGTCCCGCTGCAGAGCGTCCTGGATGGGAACTAGAATCGCACACCGGAGCAAGTGGTGGGTGGCCAAGCGATGTGAACCTTTTTAAGCGGCTACATCATTGAAATGTGAGTCTAAGCGAAAGCGAGAAACACCAAATCTAACTGGAAAACCTTCCCTTAAAAAACGAGGGGGGAGGGAACTCTCCCCCGATAAGAAGAAAACAAACGTTTTTTAGCATGGACTTAAGGGGGGTCAGCTATAGAAGCAAGATGGACTAAAATAAAAAACTTATAAGAACTTACTAGGTGTTGTAAAGAGTTCTAGAGACTATGATAACTTTCACAAAAAGTAAATAATCTCTCAACATGGCGCCTCTACGGAGGGATGAGAAAGACAAACAAGCGAAACCTTAGTTGCCAGTCAGAAATGCCACCCCAGCGAGTTCTGTTGCCAGACAGGACACAACAACAGAGCTTCAAAAGATGCTGACTAAAGCGCTGCGACCCCTGCTGGGAAAAGTTATGGCATTACATCAGAAATTCGATGCACAGCAGACTCAACTGAATGAGGCAGTTAAAAAAACAGAAAAAATGGAGAAAGAGCTTAAAGAGGTGGATGCCAATTCCAAGAAGCTTCAGAAACAACTGCAGATGATGGGGGAAAAGAGGCAATCCAATGAATCCCATTTGTTACAACTGCAAATGGATAGGGCAGGCTATGTCCTAAGATTCCAAGGGGTCCCGGAAGAGAAGGGAGAAGACCGGAAATGAATTATGTGTGATGCTTTGGGCCCGATTGCAGATGTTAAAACGGATACATTACAAAGCAAAATTGATAAGATCTATAGGTCATATTCAGATTTTATAAGGAAAAATAATCTGCCCGGGGAAGTTATGATGAGATTCTCCAGAAGACAAATGAGGGATCAAATACTTAAAGCAACAAATGGAGCTACCTTGAAAATCAAGGACAAAGAAATAAAAGTGTTGAAAGACATTCCGTTTGAAATAAGAAGGAAAAGAAGGAAATATAGGGACTTATTTTTACCGAAAAACAACATCGCCTACAGATGGATCATACCCAAAGTCATAATCTTCAGATTTATGGACAAAAAAGAAAAAAAATGACTCTGTTGAAAAGGCATGTGAGTTTCTGCATCTTCATAGTCGTCCAGCAAAAGGAGAAGAGGAGGAGGAAGAGAATAGCACCAAAGGAAGTGAGGAAGAGAGAGCTTTGGCATCTTCTGACAATAATTCAGACTCAGCTTTGGAGGCAGCAGCCCCAAAACTAAGCTATCACTTGAGAAAGAAAGTGGGAGGGAGGAGTAGTTATTGCACTCTGTTATCTCTTAAAGTTTTTAATTTGTATAATCTTTTCTTATTTGGTTCTTTATAGAGGCAGACATGTGGGGGCTTCAATTTTTAGTTATTCAAGTTTAAACAGACTATTAGATGAACATCTTCAATGAACTTTATTTGTAAGTTTGAGATGAAAAGCTGATTTCATAAGAATTATGTATGACCACCATGTCTTGGGTTTTTAGTGGTGGTTTCATTACTTTTTCCTATAGTTTGTAGTCCCCTGCCTTTTTTCTGTTGTAGTTTATAGAAAATGCAATAAAAAATCCCCTTCGGGGGTCAAAAAAATAAAATAAAACTGGTTAAATACCAACACTGAGGATGTAAATAAAACCACACAACTAACAGAATGCCCAAGCAAAATAACAAAGCCCTTAGAGGTACCAGGAAAGCTGCTTTGGGATGGCATGGCTGTGGGGTTGCCAGCTTCCATGGGAAATGGGATCCAGGCAGCAGCAACAATGGACATCGCCTCACCTGTTCCCCAGCTGTTATCACCACCACCCACATCTCAACCAAGCTGCCCACAAGGACTTCTTTTGGCTTGTTCCTGAGATACCCTGAGATGTGTAAAATGTATATTGTCCATCAGTTTTGTGGAAGCTGCCCTGAGCCCACCTTGGCGGGGAGGGCAGGGTAAAAGTTAAAGCAATAAATAAATAAATAAATACTTGGATGGTGACGGGTGCTGCGGTGGTGCTGTGAGGTGACTTCTAGCACAACCTGCAGGTGTTGGACAATGCTCTAGGATCTGCCCCAGACACTATAGTTCAACCATGCAGTTTAGGATGAATGCTAGAGCATTGCCCCATGTGATCATGTCACCACTGAGCCTCTGCTGCCGCCGTCCCCCCCCCCCCAGCCTTGGACTGGCAACATTGCCTATATAGCTTATATTGATCCCCTAGGCTGACTGGCAGCCACTCTTACCTAAGGTAATAAGGTACCTGCACACACCTCCTTCTTGGATGTTGTGCATGGACTGGCGGCCACAAACCTTCACTAAGTGGCAAAGCCCTCTTGCAGCAATAGATGGGAACACTAAAGTGTCTTAGAAGCAAGCCAAGCGGGGCCCTGGGGCAGTGATGACAGCTGTGGGCAGGGCTGGGGTGGGCAGGGCTGAGGCCAACTGGGTGACCATCTGGAGCGCAGACCGCGGAGGGACGCAGAACCGACAATCAGCACTAGGGGTGGAATCTGTCACACGTCTATCAGGTATACATTTTCTAGTAAAAAAGGAGGAAGTTGAGGTAAACAGTGTGAATCCTCCTGTCATAAATCTTCCAAGAGGGAATTCTATATGCAATTGGCTAGAACAGAATTAGCAGTTAGCAGAAGAGGGGGCGTGAAATCGGGATGTACTAAAAGGAATGACAGGATTGCCCACTGGAAACAATGCAACGTGAAATTGCCCACTGGAAACAATGCAATGTTCATACTGCAACAAAAACTTCTGGATAGTGTGCCTAATGTTTCTGTTGCTCTAAGGATCCTTCTCACACTTCTGGTGTCAGTGGCAAGTGGTGAACTCAGTTTCTCAAAGCTCAGACTTATAAAAACATACATATACTCAACAGTGCTGCAAAAGAGACTACTTGGTTTGGCAAGTATATCAATTGAATATGCAGAAGCATAAGCACTTGACCTGAAGGAATTAGTGACAAGGTTTGCAAAGGGAAAGGCAGGCAAAATGAGGTTTTGATGTGCCTGAAATGGAAATATTCAAGAGACTTAAATTTTAACATCACAAATCAGAATTATTCAACATTATTTGTGATTTGTGTGCTAAAACTGTTTTCTGTTTGAGAAAGAAAATCAAAGATTGTTGTATTATTTATCCTTGTGATTTTTTTAAAAAAAGCAATTTCAAGTTTTGTGCTTTTCATTTTTCCTACAATTGATCTGTTTTTTATAATTGGTTAGCATTGGGGGTGGGGAGCAAGTAGTTGGCCTTGCCTAGGGCACAAAAAAGCCCAGCACCGGCCTGGATGGTGGGGACAGGTGAGACGCTGTCTTCTGTTGCTGCTGCTGCTGCTGCCTGGGTCTGAACCCAAGAGCTCCTGCACGATGCTGCCTCTACTGGGGCTCAGGTAGGCTTGCTCCGGCCTCACGGTAGCCCTCCTGTGCAATCGCCTTCCAGGTTCACTCATAGGTCTATTGAGATTAGTATTACCTCTTCAGACTAGCAGTGACTTCCCAGAGACTCAGGCAGAAGTATTTCACATCACCTAGTGCCTGGTCCCGTAAACTGGAGGTGCCAGGGATTGAACCTGGGACTTTCTGCTTGCCAAGCAGGGTCTCTTCTACTGAGCCACAGACCCTCTCCAAGTTAAAAGGCCAGCCTATCCCTCCCTAAGACTCCTTCTCCTCCACGTGCTACTTGCTACTCTTCTGAAAGGGTCACCCCCCGTGCAGCCAGACTTTCTCTGTGCCTTGCTGAACTTCAGCGTGAAAGGAGCAGAGAAAGAACAAACTAAGAGCTTTTAAAGGAAGTACAGTCTGTGGAGTCACGCACCCTAAGCTGCCAAACCTTGTCTGCATCTGAAGCTATTGAATCAGAAGCCTCAATAGCTTCCTCTCTGCCTCGCAGGGGAGCTGTCATGATGTTCGACTGAAAGTATCCTGCTTCAACAAGCAGCCAACACATCCATTAGAGCAAGGGAAATGAGGGCATGTTTAGCATGAAATATTCATGGGGCCTCTTGCCTGCTGGTTAATGGCTCTGTGTTTGCAAAGCAACAATGTGGGGGGAGCATCGAGCCTTAAAGAGGGGTACTGAGGAAAACTTGGAAAGGCAGATTGGCCAGGCAGAAGACTGGCCTTGCTGGATCAGACCAAAAGTCTATTGAGTCAAGCATTTCAAGTTCAGCACCAACAGAGTTACACCCTTCTGAAGAGTGTAACTATGATTAGGGTTACAGTGTTAGTCTCCAGAAGAGCCTAAATAAAGCTGAAAAAGAGGATGCCATAAACCTAAAAATGACTGGAAATCCAAAAAAAAGTGAAAAAAGGGTTAAGCGTTACAGAAGAAAAAATAAGCAATTTCAGACTCTGAATACATAGAAACTCAATCACTCCGTGAAGACACAGATCACATCTGTATTATTATATTATTATTATTATTTTATTGTTTACTGTTTTTATATTCCACCTTTCTCCCCAGTGGGGACCCAAAGTGGCTTACAACATTCTCCACTTTATCTTCACAACAACCATGGGAGGTAGGTTAGGCTGAGGGAGAATGACTAGCCCAAGATCACCCAGCAGGCTTCTGTGGCAGAGTGGGGATTCAAACCTGGGTTTCCCAGACCCTAGTCTGACCCTTTAACCACTGCACCATTCGGTATCATCTGTATCAGAGGCAGACACTTTGGTCCCAGGAAGAAACTGCAGAGTGACCACCCACAAAGTTTCTGTTTCACAAATGGGATCTTGTGATGACTCATATGTCTTTCAGTACTGACAGCGTTGTTAGATATTGGTAGTGTAGTATTCTCTGCTGCTGTTGATTTTTTGTCATCTGGGGTATTTTCTTCTGCATAATCAAACAAAATTTGCTTCATGTGCTGACGCATCACTTTCTTGAACAATGTCTTCACACTTATCAAATATAATTGAAATATTATCTGTTGAATTTGCACAAGTTTCATTGTCTGTAGCACTGTCTCTTGAGTGGGACGAGTTGAAAAATGAGGTAATTGATCTTGATGAATTAGCTGCAGCTTCATGTGATTTTTTAGCCTGTCTTTGCCTGCACCACTATCAAATCTTCTTTTCATGGTGATTGGTGACATATTAATGTACGGGATTAAACATTAAAATTTGCAATAAAAAAACTAAAACATTAAATAACCAGAACTTGTTGACAAATATTGTAAAAATGGGTCAATTGAAACCAACCCTGAAAGGCAGGACACTCCTACCCTGACTAGAGGAGGAGTGATTAAATGCTATCACTGTCAGAAAGAAACTTCAGGAACAGACTTGAAAGGGAAATTACTGAATTACAAGTCATTACAACATTCGTAACAACCCCCCGCATGGACTTGACAGGGATGTTGGTTCTCCAGTTTGATGTGAGAGCCAGTTTGGTGTGGTGGTTAAGTGTGCGGACTCTAATCTGGGAGAACCGGGTTTGATTCCCCACTCCTCTACTTGCACCTGCTGATGTGACCTTGGGTCAGTCACAAGCTCTGGCACAGCTGTTCCTGAAAGAGCAGTTTGTGTTCGAGTTCTCTCAGCCCCACCTGCCTCACCAGGTGTCTGTTCTGGGGAGGGAAAGGGAAAGGAGTTTGTAAGCCGCTCTGAGACTCCGAGTGAAGGGCAGGATATAAATCCAATCCAATCTCTTCTCTTCTTCTTCTTATCTCACTACATGTGTTAAACCCATTCAGTCCTTACATCTGTATTGTCACCAAGAAGGGCTAAATATCCTATTTATTTTAGTGTATTTCTTATTTGGAATAATAGTGATTGTAATGTAATGCAATGAATATTAGAACATAATTTTATTTAGAATGGTAGAATGGAATGTATTTCTCTGGTCAGGTGACAGAGGAGGCATAACACTGCACAAACAATCACCTCACCGTAAAGAAAAGGATGCTGTTAGTTACCTCCATGCTTGAGAGGAGACGGATGGAGCGCACAGAAGGTCTCCGTCAATTACTCTCAGCTTTCCACAATGAACAAGATCACATTTACACATCAGTCTCCAACTTTGATAATTTATTTGCTTCACCATGTCCCCCCCAAAAAAAAATTAAATCTAGATAAATGGTGAAGATATAAACTTAGCTTGTATTCCTGTTTAGTCCTTGCATCTGTTAAAACATCTTCATTATGTTGTATTCTAATTTTCTGTTAACCCTCTAAATATATGTATGGACTGGTAATTTCCATTTCAATGTATCTGAAGAAGTGTGCTTGCACATAAAAACTCATACCTTGAATAAAACTGTTGATCTTAAAAGTGCTACTGGAATCAAACTTTGTTCTACTGCTTCAAGCTAACATGGCTACCCACCTGATTCCAAAGGTTGTTACAGCCATTTTTTCTTTGAGAGATTGCTCATAAATTATCTTATTAAGAAGATTCCTAATAAATACAAGTTAAGATCCATCTGAAGTGGGTCAGAGAAGGATGACAGTGGTCCCTTATAATAAAAATAGAAACATTTTATTTTTTGATTTAATATTATATCAGAATTAGAACTGCTGGTGAATTCAAACTAAAAACAAAGATTATGGGAGCCACATTATCATGGGAATGGTATTCCAGACTTGTGGTTCTCGTAAATACCTGTATGGACTTAATGAGACCTGTTCAGGACATGTTCTATGTGTTCTGCATGCATGAAAACTAGTGCTTTGGAATCCTTAAAACTTCAAAACACATGATATAAAATGAGTGCATAAGCAGACCATTTATGTGCACATATAGTTGGTGTTCTTACTGAAAGCAAGAAATTGCTGATGCAGAAAGGGTCCTAGCCAAATTGCAAATGTTAGAAAGAGCAGATGGATTTCTCGTGGTGCTCGGCATCTATTGTGCTGTCAAGAAAACAAATTTTGGAACAGAATTCCTCCAGAGGGCTTCATGTGCATCTTTTCAATATTTGACACTTTGGCACATCAAGATAGAGGAACATTTTAGAAGGCTATTTGAGTAACAGCTCACTCTCTTAAACTGGAAGAAAGTATGTGTGTGTTTTTGTGCTGTCAAGTCACTGCTGACTTATGGCAGTCCTGTAGGGTTTTCAAGGCAAGAAATAGTCTCAGAGAGGTGGTTCACCATAGTCTCCATAGGCATCAACTTCTGGAGGGCTTGGGGGCTGAGGCTATGCTCAAAATTTTCCAGGGATGACTGAGCCCCCCCACCCCCCTGGACAACCAGGCTCACAAGCCTTGCCACACACCCCACGCCACCTCCAACCCATTTTGAAAGCGGAGGGTTTTTTCTCTCCACTTTCTGAGACTTTGGATGGGGTGGGAGGAAACTCAGGGCTTGCTTCCTGAAAGCTAAGCCCCACCCCCAGCTCCCAGAAACCCTCAGCTGGGCCTGGTGGAGCTGGGGGCTGCACATGTTTTCAGTGCTTTCAGCTTTACCACACAGAAAGGTAAGAAGCTGGCCTGGGGCTCCAGTGAGGGTAGGGGGATGTTTTCGGGGTGGGGTGGTGGGCACTGGGAAGAGAGTGCCCAGGCTGGCTGGCTGAGGCCAGTCTCAGGGTGACTGGGTGCCTGAGCACCTTTCCTTTGGCCTCGTGCCGCTGCTGTTGTTTTCCTCGTGAGAACTCGTGGGCACTCCATGAAATTGCTGAGCAGTCAGGTTAGAACAGATAAAAGGAAGTCCTTCTTCACCCAAAGAGTGATTAACACATGGAATTCACTGCCACAGGAGGTGGTGGCAGCTACAAGCATGGACAGTTTCAAGAGGGAATTAGATAAACATATGGAGCAGAAGTCCATCAGTGGCTATTAGCCACAGGGTATAGATGGGAACTCTCAGTCTGGGGCAGGTGATGCACTCTATTCTTGGTGCTTGGTGCTGGAGGGGGCAGCAGTGGGAGGGCTTCTAGTGTCCCCTGGCCCCACTGCTGGACCTCCTGATGGCACCTGGTATTTTTGGCCGCTGTGTGACAGAGTGTTGGACTAGATGGGCCATTGGCCTGATTCAACATTGGCTTCTCTTATGTTCTTATGTTCCTGCTCCCTGCAAGGCTTGCCTTGCAGAGAGCCATGCGAGGAGCTTGGGGGGGGGGCTGGCATCCATGGCAATCACCAGCCTTGGGGTGGCTGGGCACCCTGCGCCCTTGTTCTTCTGTCTCGCCCCCCGCACAAGGCTTGCCTTGCAGAGCCACGCATGGAGGTCAGGGGGGGGAGCCAGCATCTATGGAGGATTGCTGGCCTTGGGGCAACTGGGTGCCCGGAAACGTTTCTTGTGACCTCGTGCCACTGCTGTTGTTTTCCTGCTCCCGAGTTCACTACTTAACTAGAGCCCTTTGTTTCCTCCGAGAGGAGAGAAGAGCTTTTCTGAATTCTTTATCGAGCTCTGCCCCTTCCCTTGACAGAGAGAGGATATTAGGAAAGCCAGGAAACAGCAGTTTACAACACACACAGCCCGTGCAGGAGGAGGGGGAGGGGGGAGGAGGGCAGGTGAGACCTCAAAGAGTTTAAATGCATACATTCAAGACCAACTCTCCTCCGAATTCATGGATAAATTATGGAGAGGGATTTCTGTTTGTTTTCTTTTCATCTCTCCCCTCTCTCCCTGTTAGTTCCTTCCTTCCTTCCTCTCTTCCCATCTATTTGCTTTCTTTCCACCTCTCGCCTCCCTCCTTCCCTTATTAAAACATCCCTAGTTAGGGTTGCCAGTTTCCCCCTGTCCACCTCTGGGGGATGGGGAGGAGGGGTGGCTCAATACAGGTTGGGTAACTCCTGGAGACTTTGGGATGGAGCCTGGGGAGGACTGGGACCTCAGTGGGGTACAATGCCATAGAGTCCGCCCTCCAGAACCTCAATTTTCTTCAGGGAAACTAATTTTTGTAGTCTGAAAATGAACTGTAATTCCAGGGGATCCCCAGGTCCCACCTGGAGGCTGGCACCCCTAGCTCCAGTGCTGAAACTGGAAACTCTGGTTCTTCTGTGTGAGATGATGGACGGAGACCACTGACATTGGCTTGCATCTCCTGAATCACCTTGCTTCATGTAGAATGCACAACAGCCAGGTGGAGGAGGTATATTTTACTTGGGTCTATATATCCTTGATTGAGAACAGTTGTTGTTTTTTCATGGTAGTGGGGGGGCAGGCTGCTTCAGCCACTCCTAAGCTCTTCTTTCAATCTCCGTTTCGTTTTTAAACTGTAAGCCTATCTGCATGAACAAGATGGGGGGGGGGGTTCCAAGCAGATCAGAGGCCTTTTAAAATTTCCTTTTGATCTGTGTGCAGCCCAGAGAACACTGGTAAGGGATGTGCACTCTATGTTCATGTTCTTCATTTTGCTGTTACTTAAAATGGTGTGGTAGTTTCAAAGGGGCAACCAATTGGGATGTACTAAAAGGAATGACAGGATTGCCCATTGGAAATAATGGGAGAGGTTTGAAGGTCCATTGCAGATAATGGGAGCCAGGAATGCCAATTGACCTGCATGGGCTCTGCTGAAATACATTGCAGCCCCCCAAAAATTGCAAAGAAAATGCAGAATGGTTTTTCCAATAAGGTTTTTGGGCCCAGATAGGCTACTGTAGGAGTGTAATGACAGTTCCCAAAGTGGAAAAACAGTCCCTAGCAATAGAAGAAGAGTTTGGATTCGTACCCCACCCTTCACTGCCCAAAGGCGTCTCAGAGCGGCTTACAAACTCCTTTCCCTTCCCCTCCCCACAACAGACACCCTGTGAGGTAGGTGGGGCTGAGAGAACTTCTGACAGAAACTGTCCTTGAGAGAACAGCTGTGCCAGAGCTTGTGACTGACCCAAGGTCACATCAGCAGTTGCAAGTGGAGGAGTGGGGAATCAAACCCGGTTCTCCCAGATAAGAGTCCGCGCACTTAACCACCACACCAAACTGGCTCTCTAGAATCTGTGCTGCGTTTTAAGGTGGAGTTTCTAAGCAGGGTGCTTAGAAGGCACCTGTTTCTTGGGTTAGCCCAGCAACAGGTGCATTGCTAGGGGGGTTCCCAGGTGTTCCTGGGCTGCCCTAATTTTCTGGGGAGCCCCTCCTGAAATGCCACATACTTCCACCTCCATAGATAGTGACAATGGCCTTTGATGTCCCTGGCTCCTCCCTACGATGTCATTGGGTCCCAGTTCTTTTAATGACTTAACAATGCCTCTGGCCCAGCCCCAGCCCCAACCCCCCCCCGGGAAATTGGAACTTCTACACCCTTGATAGTCTCCCATTCAAATATTAAGCCGGGCTGACCCTGCTTAGCTTCTGACATCTGATGAGATTGGGCTTCCCTGGGACCATCCAGGTCGGGGTGGGGGAGCGTAGGGACATATTTTTAATTCCGTTCACTATGAATGCAAGGAAGGGAGAGAGCAAGATGCTGGTCAAAAGAGGGAATGACAGAGCTTGTTGTGATTTAAATCTGCTGCTAGTGCTCTTCTAAATTTTATTCTTTAAACTCCAGGCTAGCTTGATCTCGTCAGATCTGAGAAGTTAAGCGAGGTCAGCCCTGAAAAATCTGTGGTGTCACCATAAGTCAGCTGTGACTCAATGGCCAAAAAAAACCTCCTCCAATCAGAATGAGGCACTTTCTCTCCTTCCCAGTTCTTGCCAGTTGACAGATTTGGATGCAACTCCTGACAGAACGGAGGAAAATGTCATGAAGCCAGAGAACCGCCCCCTCCCCCCCCGCCCTCACTCCAAATGATGCAGACCTCGTGCATGCTGATTCAGAGACTGGCCCATGTTTTCTGCCTTCCCAGACTCCAGGTCAGACTGCTATCATGAGCACTGCTTGGGGTTACCCTTGCAGACAATTAAAATATGGGTGGTGGGGATGGCCTGGTGTAGCGCATAGTCAGAGCCTTCTGCAATGGGTCCCATGGGTTTCCTATTTGTCTCCAGCTGAACTTCAAAGCATCCATGTCACTTGACAGGAGTCCTTTGAGCAAACGATCACATCCCAAATCAGTTAAATCAAACAAGGATCTTGAAGCATTACCTTCAGAGAGCAGGGGCTGGGGGAGATGTTCTCTGCAGGGATTCTGGAGGGGATGGCCATCAGGTTGTAGCACATGGACCTTCTGCAGCTAATAGTGCAATCCTATGCAAGGTTAGTTCAGTTTAAGCCCTTTGAAGGCAACTGGTTTAGACTGGCATAGCTCTGCATCGGATTGCACTGTTAAGCTAATGTGTCTGTTCTGAATCAGTTTTAGCTTTCATGTTTTAAACCTTTGGTTTAATTCTGTGTCTCAGGTTTATCACTTATTTAAAACATCAAGCCCACCTTTCTGTTAAAAGCCCTTCCCCAATCACTAAAATGCACATTTCATAAAAACACGATTCACCCAGCTTGCGCCCAGGCAAGAGGTGGCATGTTGTCGAGAGTGCCTCTCAGGGCATTTAGGGTTGCCCACCTCTGGGTGGGGCCTGGAGACCGCCGGGAATTGCAACCGATCTCCGGCCCCCAGAGGTCTGCTGAGGTCCCTCTCCTCTCCTCTCAAGGCTCCACCCCCCCTGCCCCCCACCCCGTCTCCAGGAGTTTCCCAACCCACAGTTGTCAGCCCCACCTGCACTGATGCGAGATGTCACTTAAATGGGGGCAAGGTGGGTCATGCAAATCTCAAGTTGAGCCATGTCTTTCTTTCATTCATGTTGCTGCATTTGGACACAAGGTGCTTTCAGATAGTTTGATGATTCTAGTCATTAACCCCTCTTCATACACCCCCATCTATATGTGACCTTCAGCAGGGAAATCAAATTTTGAGCATCCATGCTGACTTTGGAACTGGCAATGGCCAATTTTCAAGGAGGTTTTGAATGCAAAAAATGACTTCACATGTACTGAGAGCCAGTTTGGTGTAGGGGTTAAATGTGTGGACTTTAATCTGGGAGAACTGGGTTTACTTCCCCACTCCTCCACTTGCAGCTGCTGGATGATTTTGGGCAAGTCATAGTTCTCTCAGAGCTGTTTTCTCTAGAGCAGTCCTCGAAAGAGCTCTCTCAGCCCCACCTACCTCACCGGGTGTCTGTTGTGGGGAGGGGAAGGGAAAGGAGTTTGTAAGCTGCTCTGAGACTCCGAGTGAAGGGCGGGGGTATAAATCCAATCTCTTCTCTTCTTCTCCTCTGAGAGACAAAGAATAGTACGTAAACTCTGTCTTAGTAAGAGGATTTGTCTCTTCAGCTACTGCCTCCGAAGCCACCACGGCCTGCAGGTTCTGTGCAACAGCTGGAAGGGCGGCATCATTAGGGAACTGCAGGTGCAGAGCTTTTCCCAGCCGTTTCTCTTCCAGTCGGCACTGATGGGCTGACAGCAATCCCATTTTTGAGTGTGTATGAAGTTAAAAATCAAGACAATTCAGCATCCTGGTTATTCAAGATCCCCAAACCCCCTCAATTATGTGGAGTGCGTCCGTCATGTTGCTAGATGAGCATATCATAAAATAATTAAAAACAAAGAATTATTGCCAGCAACTGACATAGATCAAATTCACCTTTCCCCTGTGGCCTCTGTTCAGTGATGAGTTAAATAACCACTGGGTTATTGCTCTCCAAATTAAGAAAAAGCTTGAATCCACAAAAGCTTATTTGCTTAGTGTTCAAGTGGGGGGGAAGGAAATGCTGAGTGCTCGGCCGGCTTTGGGGAGGCTGGGAATGCTGGAGGGCTGGAGGTGGGGACTGCCGGGACAGCCTCCATCAGCTCCTCATTACGCTTCCCTCATCCACCCAGTTCCGCTGCCTCTCGTCTGAACTCTGCTTGCAGCCACAGAAGGGGCACCAGCCGGCCAGTGACAGTGGAATGCTTTAGGTCCTGGCCTCAAACTCTGAGGACTCGGTCAAACACTGGAGGAGAGGCATGGAGAGGGAAAGCAGCCGCCTGGCAATGTTCCAAAAACCCACCTTTTCTGCTGCGCCTCCCTTGCAAAGACTGGCTGGGGCCCAGGCAGCAGCATCCCGCCCACGCAGCCCTGCCCTCCGTCATAATTTCCAGTCAGTGTCCTTCTCCCCGCCCCTTGACACCTTCCCCTCTCAGCTCTATTCTCCATTTTGTCCCCTTCTACCCCCACGCCTATACTGCCCGTACCGTAGTTGGGATAAGAAGAAGAGATTGGATTTCTACCCCGCCCTTCACTTTTGAGTCTCAGAGCAGCTTACAAACTCCTTTCCGTTCCCCTCCCCACAACAGACACCCTGTGAGGTAGGTGGGGCTGAGAGAACTCTGACAGAAACTGCTCTTTCAGGAACAGCTGTGCCAGAGCTTGTGACTGACCCAAAGTCACATCAGCAGGTGCAAGTGGAGGAGAGGAGAATCAAACCCGGTTCTCCCAGATCAGAGTCCGCGCACTTAACCACGACACCAAACTGGCTCTGAAGGAGGATAGGAGCAAGTGAAGGAGGGATCGGGCACTGTGGCTCAGTGGTAGAGCATCTGCTCTGCATGCAGAAGGTCCCAGGATCAGTCCCCAGCATCTCCATTTAAAGGATCTGGCAGTCGGAGATGTGAAAGGGCTTGGGGAGCTGCTGCCAGTCTGCGTAACAGACAATATTGACCCTGATGGATCAGTGGTCGGGTTCAGTATAAGGCAGCTTCATGTGTTTATTTGTCAGAACAACCAGCAGCCGTTAGTTTGGGTCAGGCTCGATCTTGTGACAAGGGAAAGTGCAGGGTCACTAATCTTGCCTCTCCCTCTCAGATCCTGAGGCATAGGCAGGGGACAAGTGGTGGGGGAGTCGGGGGAGTGTTGAGTCTCTTCCCTCACTTCTGATTCTCCCCTGCAAATCCCTACCCTCATAATTCTAAGCCAATTTGTTTTCCTCCAGCTGTGTTCCAAATGGAGAAAGAGCCTGGTCAGAGAGGAAAAGGCCCTGGGCACGTTCAAGGGAGAAACAACCTGGACAGATAGAATTATGCACCCTCTTGGCCCCCCAGTCCTCCCTTGTAAGTGGCAGACCACCTTCCCCTTCGCCATTATGTCCATCTGTCCACTTTAGCCCCCAGTGACCCCAAGGAGAGAGAGAATGGCTTCCAGGATGCAGACCCAGCTGAGGTCTGACAACACTGGGCTAGTCCAGGCCATCTCAGGCAGGGCACAAGGCATGTTAATCCCCATTTATTCCTACAGATGCCCAGAGGCACCATGACAATCAAGCCCTGGCTGCCACCACTGAATACCCACCACTGGAAGTCTGCCTCTAAAACTCAAGCCCTTTGCCCACACACCAGCTTATGGGTCCTGTTCCTCTATCGTGCTAGAATAATGATGCCTAAAGAGGGGGCTGTGTACCATCCAAGAGGACGGTCAACAAATCAGGGGGGACATTCAGAACTGGGGGGGGGGGTTAGGCATCTCCTTCCCTTTCTTGCAATGGCTTCTGTCAGGAGAGTTGTTTTATCCTGCTCACCAACCCCAACCCCAAAGATAAAAGACTGGATCCTAGTCCCTCCCCCCCCCGGACCTTAAAAACATGGCATACTGCAAATCGGAATCAAACCAAACACTACTTGACAGATCTCAGAAGCTAAGCAGAGCTGGCACTGCTTGGTGCTTGGATGGGAGACAGCCAACAAAGGCCAGGGCTGCTATATAGAGGGAAGCAATGGAAAACCACGTCTGTTCATCCACCAGTCAGGCACAAGGCTCTAACTGAAGGTGTACTTGAGATCTATGTATCATATGACTATATATATAGTCAATATACATGTATTTATTTGTTTATTTATTTATTTTATTCAGTGTCTATCCTGTGCTGCCTACCCTGTAAGTGGGCTCAGGGAGGCTCACAACATAGGAACAATAAATACTACTTCATAAAAACATAGGAAAAATAGTACTTCATAAAAAACATCATCTAGATTGTTAGATGTGAGACTCAGGCAGCAGCTCTTTGAACAGTGAAGTCAGATTTATTTACCGAGGTTAGGATAAGAGGGGACGACAGCAAAACTGGGGAGCAACAGGCTCCTATTTAAACAGTCTGGGCTTGCAAAGCCACGCCCATATGTACAGTAAGGACCAATCATATTACAGACATAAAGACCAATCATATCATTTCCCTCCTGCACATATCTTGTTTCCTGATTGGACAACTACGCAGAGCGTCCAATCAGTCTGTGATGTTTAGGATACCCAGTTTCAATGGGAGCTGGAATCAAGCTCCTTCTATTTATGTATCTCCATACATAACATAAATATTTTACTTACCATTAATACCTGATGGCAGCTTAACAATTCCTGAGTACACTGCATGCTGCAGCAATGTCAAGGGAGGGCACATTTCTCTCAACTAACCAGGGTCAGCTGGTACTAATGCCACGTTGGTATAAGTAGTGCCCTAGGCAAATGAGGTAGATTGAGCAGATTGATCGGATTAAGCAGGGAAAGCCAGTATCGTTTGGACATTCGCTGCCTCAGCCAAAGGCCTGGTAGAATAGCTCCATTTCGCAGGCCCTGCAGAATTGTAACAAATCTTGCGGGGCCCTGATCTTGACAGGGACCATGTTCCACCAGGCAGGGGGCATGGCTGAGAAGGCCCTGGCCCTGGTTAAGGCAAGGCAGATGTCCTTTGGGCTGAGGACGGCTAGGTGGTGTTGCTTTAAAAGAGTGCAAGGCTCTTCGGGGCACATCCCGTAGGCATGTTGGTCCCTGGCTGAGGGCCTTGAAGGTTAATACCAGAACCTTGAATCTGACCTGGTATTCCACTGGTAACCAATGCAATTGGCACAGCACTGGTTGAATGTGCATCTGCAGAGATGTCCCAGTCAGCAGGCATACTGCTGCATTTTGTACAAGCTGAAGCTTCCAGGTCAGACTCAAGGGTATGCCCTCATAGACTGAGTTTCAGTAATCTAACCTGGAAGTGACCATTGCATGGATCACTGTTGTGAGATTCTGCGCAGGGGGGATAAGTAGCCAGCTGCCTGTCCAGCCAAAGATGATAAAAGGCTGATCTGGCAACCAGGGGGTGACCTGGTTCTCCATAGGAAAGGAGGCATCCAGAATCACCCCTAAACTCCTCACCATTGGGGTTGGCCTCAAAGGCACCCCACCAAGGGCTGTAAGCAGGCCCGTAGCCAGGATTTTGTAATTCAGGGGGCTTTCAAATAAGTCAGGGGTCACTGACATCACAAAATTAAAAAAAAATGTTAAAAACTCACTTTTGCAGCGTTCGCACTCTGCTCGTCTACATGGGGAAGCAAAGCCACGCTTGGGGAAGGGGCAGTGGTGGGGAGTCCTCCAGGTGGCCCAGAGAGTTGGGGGTCCTCTGGGTGGCCCAGAGAGCCAGGGGGCCTGGGGGCTGGATGGAAGTCGGGGGCCTTGGCAGGAAGTCACTGTAGCTATGGGCCTGGCTGGAAGTGGGATTCCCAATCCTATCTCCCCAGAACTCAGGTACAGGACCTCCATCTTCACTGGGTTCAATTTCAGCTGGCTCTGTTACAACCAATGAGCCACAGCCTCCAAGGCCCTGGCCAGATTTTCTGGGTGGAGTCAGGCCAACCTTCTATCAACAGATACAGCTAGGTGTCATCAGCATACTGGTGACAGCCCAGCCCAAACCCCCAGATTAACTGGGTGAGGGGGCGCATATAGATGTTGAATAACATCAGGGAGAGGATTGTCCCTTGAGGGACACTGCCTACCAAGGGGTAACAGAGAGATACCCTCTCCCCCTGTGCCACTTTCTTTCCTTTACCATGTAGAAAGGAGGACAGCCATTGCAAAGAAGTGCCTTATATCCCTGTGTTGGCAAGGTGGTTGGTCAAGAGATCATAAATGGCCTTTTCGAACACTGCCATTAGATCAAGCAGCAACAGCATCAAACCCTTGCTGCCATATGCTGTCTGAAGACTGAACTTTCTAATTGTCTAACATTTGCTGGTTGAAGAATGAACTGATCTTAAATGTCTATGGTTTAAATAAGAAAATTGTTGCTGCCATCTGCTGGGTGAAGACTGAACTGTTTTTAGGACTGAAATATGAAAATCTTTGCAGTCATTTGCTGTTTTATGATTCAAATAAGAAAATATCTGCTATCTGTTACTTTTTAATATTTCCATATTGTATTTTTATATTGTAAGCATTAACATTTATAGCAAATATTAGCATTTATTAATTTGCAGTAATTGTTCATAGAAAATTAAGGTTTGTATAAAATATTAATTAATTTATATGGCTATATGATGATATTATTTAAGACTATATGGTTTTATGATTATATGGTTATATGGAAAAATTGTATGGAGTATTTAAATGGAGAAGAAGATTGGCAAACTGAAAAGGACGGCGACTGTTACCAGAGTGGCAAAAAAGGAACTCAGCTCCAAAGATGATGTAGAAACAATAACTGAGAAGATAGCATCATCTCTTTCACAACAAATTAAAGCTCTTTCAACAGAGTTAACATAAGAAAACAAAAGTGTCCTAATGAAAATGCAATGTTAAAAAACTCAGGATGTTTTCAAAGAAATAAGACAAGAAAATAAAAAGCTCCTACAGAAAACAGATTAAAAAGTATAGGAAGCTTTTACTTCCTTTTAAAGGAAGATATACAAAGGATAATGCCTGGGCTATCATCTGGATTGCAAGAAATAAGCCAAAAAATTCAAGAAATAAACAAGACATCCAAGAAATTAAGACACAGCAAAACAACTTAAAGGGAAACAAGAACAAAATCAAATTAGTGCAAGAATTACAAGCAAGCTCTCTGACAGAAGCAGAATCAAAGTCCTAGAAACAAAACTTAGGAGCAACAATGTACAGTTTTGCAGAATCCCAGAAAATTTTGGTATTTTGGACTTAGAGAACAGAATTTGAAAATTAGTACAAGATTATCTGAAGGTGCAAGATGACTTCCTGGAAACTGAACAAAATTTCAGAATCAATTCAAAGTACAGAATTCAAAATAAAGTACCATGGGACACACTAGTTGCCTTCACCCATAAAAAAATTGAAGGATACAACCTTATTACAACATAGAAAAGAAGCACTCAAAATTGAAATACAAATATTTCAAGATGTACCACCAAATACAATTTAAAAAGAATTTGGAAACTGGAAGCAACAGAAGCAAATAAGATAGTGTTGGAAAATTCTCTTTGCTCTACAAATATTCTTGACAAAGGCAGGGAAATAATAACAACAGTTGAAAAAGCCTTAGCACTCTTATAAGAGCTGACAGTGTAGGACAGTGATCAAACCTCAGGATCAGAAGGTGCTGGGCCCTCATTTAGAGAAGAGGAAGGAGAGACAAGGAAAAGAGGGAAGAAAAAAGAAAGAGAAAAATGTATGAACTTAAAATAATTTCAGTGAACTTGAATGGATTAAATTCACCTTCCAAACAATCAAAAATCTCTACTCAATTGAAGAAATTAAAAGCTGATATACTATGTGTCCAAGAAACTCATATTTTAAAAGACCAGGAACATATATTAAATTGCAAAAGATTGCGTGAAGTATATATTACATGTGCACAAACAAAGACAAAGGGTGTAGCAATATATATTAACAACCGAAGTTTGGCAGTTCTCAAATAATTAAAGGATCACAATGGAAGATATTTGATTTTGAAGATTAAGTTGTCAGAAGGATAAATATGGACATTGGCATCAATATATGCCCCAAATAATATTAAATATGAATTCTTTGAAAAATTTTATCAGACACTATTAGAATTTCAAGAAGGTGAGATTCTAATTTTTGAAAATATGAATGGGATGTTAGATTCCAAAAAAGACAGATCAAATATCTTGGAGGAAAAATTCCAAGAAAGTATTTAGATAACATGGGAATTTTAGAATTGGAAGACATCTGGCAATTATTGTATCCAGATGAACATGATTTTTTTTATTTTTAAGAGCTGCTGGAACCCTCAAGAGGGAAATGAAGTTTTCAATCTGTATACTGAAAACTCATGAACTTTATGATCAATCGATCTAATTTATTACAGCAAGAGCCAGTAAAGCAGTATAATTCTAATATATGAAGGATTAAAACAATAATAACATGGGAATAGTATAAAAACATTAACATAGGAATAGTATTAAAACATTAACAGAAGAAAATTAATAAAATTAGTAACATAAAATAATATTAATAAGAGAATCATACAGTTTTTCTAGCTAAAATAAGTTTGTGTTTCCTAATAGCTAAGCAACAAAAATTTGCTACAGCATAAGTCACTGAGCTCTGAATATCTTCTAACAGGAATTTACGAAGGACTTCTGGCCTAAAGTCAAGATAAGACTGCAGAGGGCTAAATCTAGACAGAAAGGGTAGTATAAGAAGGTCTCGATTCTCCTGATAGAATCTGTAGAACAGGAGGACGTAACTGATTCCACCATGTTAGCCATGCATGGGCATCTACGTTCATGCATCGGAACACAGGTAAATTTACCTTGCAGTACAGCAGATGGGAGTGCCTCTGAGCAGGCTCTGGAAAAGGCCCATCTACAGGACTCATAGGTAATGTTAACTAACTAAGGGGTAGCAGTAAAATTAGGCCAAGATTTTATATTTCTGTAGTCCTTGGGTAGCAAAGCTTCTTCATTTTGTATTTCAGTATCACGGAGCCTCTGTGTGACAGCTGTTATTGCCTTGCATAGACTTCCATAGAAGAGCTCTTCTGGGAATAGGCCAATCTGATTTAACTTAAGAATTTGTGTGGACTAGGCAGGGTAAGGGTCCAAGGCTAAAAGGTAAGGTATTAAACCCTTCAGGTTGTAATGAATTTTTAGACAGAGTGCTATAGCCTGCTCCCAGACCTTTGCTTCAACTCTGAGTAGCCCAGCCTCTTGCTCCTCCTGACATTCTTTTAGATCACTCCACACAACGGCCTCCAGTCTCTGTATCTGAAATGACCCTGTTAATATCACAATTGAAATCTGGGAAAGCCCCAGGAGGTGACTTATAGTTGCTGAGCTTTTAAAATTGCACATAGATTGGTGGGCCCCAGTCTTAGCAAATCTTTTCTCCTATATAGATACCTCAACACAAATTCCTAAAGATTGGGATTTGGCTATAATTGTCCCTTTATTTAAAAAGGGTAGCCCCTATGTTCCATCAAACTACAGACCAATTAGTCTTCTGAATGTGATTTGTAAGTTATATACTAAAAAATTATGTCAGAAGCTGTGTGAATGGCAAGATCATAGCAATTTACTTGAAACTGAACAAGCTGGTTTCACACTTGGGCACGCTACTATTGATCTTTGCTTGATCCTAGATTGTTTTATTTTTAAATATGTGAAACATGGACTTTTAAACATTTTTAAAAGAATTTTGTCGAAGAGGTTCTGGAACTCCATTCTGGCACATTCCCCCCCAAAAAAGCCCCTTCCTTCTATCTCTGCAAGGTCTGTTGCTATCGGAAGAAATGGTTAAAAATGTTAAATTCACTCAACAGAATTATTTTGAAGCCTTTTCACAACCAAGCTTAATTTCACTAGACAAAATTCTTAATTATGAAGATCTTTTCAATGATAAAGGATCCCTACAAAAAAAGGAAAAACTAACAAGGCAAGGTGTTAATCTAGATTGGTTCAAATTGAACCTAGATGTGTTAAAGATAGAAAATCTGGGTTTTATTTAGAAAAATGTGCACTTGAAAAATTTGAAAAATTATGTACATTCATCATCAATTTGTGACTAAACAATCAATTAATTTTTAGAATAAATTGATCAATATAATCCATGCAAAATCTAGGTTATAATACTGATCTTGCACAGTGGATTAAACTGTGGAAAGTGAATCTTCAAAATGACTAAATTGGTTGCATTTAAAGAGAATCTGCATAAGGTTTTATAGATGGTATTTAACACCAGATAGATTAGCTAAAATGTACAAAAATATGTCTAATAGTTGCTGGAAGTGTAAAAAACATGTAGGTATGTTTTACCATATGTGGTGGACATGTGAAATTGTATGCAGCTTCTGGGTTAAGGTACATACATTTATACAGACAGTTTTGCAGGCTTCATTGCCTTTTCAACCAGAATTATTTTTTACTGAATTGTATACCAGATGATTTTGATAAAAATCAAAGATATTTTATAATTCATGTAGTAACAGCAGCTAGAATCTTTTTTGCAACCTTTTGGAAACATCCAGCAATGCTCTCTGAACAAGACCTAATAGCGAGGACTATGGAAAGTGTGGAAATGGACAAATTGACTCTGATGTTAAAAGGGCAAATAGAAAAAAAAATTGTTGGACTATGGACTCCTTTTTACGATTGGATAAGAAAGAAACATAAAGATATGAACTTTTTGATAATATAATATGAAGAAGGCTTTATGAACTTTTAAAATTTCACAGCCTATCTTTTTGCAGTGTTAAATGATATGTGGAGAAGATTTATATGCAGAAGACTTATTACTTTTGTTTCCCTTTTCCTCCTACCCTTGTATACCCCCCCAATTTAATAAAGTGTACTATTAAAAAACCAAAACCAAAAGTCCAGTGGAAGAGCTCTGTCTTACAGGCGCTGCAGAATTGTAATAAATCCCTCAGGGCCCTGATCTCATACGGGAGCTCATTCCACCAGGTGGAGGCCAGGGATGAACAGGTCCTGGCCCTGGTCGAGGCAAGTCAGATGTTCCTGGGGCTGGGGACTACCAAAAGATGTTGATTAGTAGACCTCAGTGCTCTACAGGGCACATATGCGGAGAGGTGGTCCCAAAGGTATGCTGGCCCCTGGATGTATAGGGCTTTAAAGGTAAGTACCAGCACCTTGAAATAGATCCAGTATTTTCTAGGCAACCAATACAGTTCACACAGCACTGGGTGGATGTGAGCCCCTATAGGCATCACCGTCAACATCTGTGCTGCCATGTTCTGCACTAGCTGCAACTTGTGGAGCAGAGTTAAGGGCAGCCCCACGTAGAGAGAATTACAATAATCCAGTCTGGAAGTGACCATTGCATGGGTCACTGAAGCCGTGTCTGGGGAGGGTGAGATACGGGGCCAACTGCCTGATCTTCCTCAGATGGAAAAAGACAGATCTGGCAGTGGCAGTGACCCAGGCCTCCATAGAAAGGGAGGCATCCAGGAGCATCCCCAGACTCTTCACCCTGAATGTCAGGACCAATGGGACCCTGTTGAAGTCTGGGAGCCTGATTCCCTGTCCCAACCCTCCATGACTCAGGTGCAGGACCTCCATCTTCAATGGATTTCACTTCAGTCGGATCTGTCACAACCACCCACAGCCACAGCCTGTAATGCCTCATCCAGATCTCCTGGGGCTGTGTCCAGGCGGCTGTCCATCAGTAGATACAGCTGGATGTTGTCCACATACTGATGACAACCCAGCCCATACCTCCAGATAATCTGGGTGAGGAGGTTCATATAAATATTGAATAGCATAGGGGAGAGAATTGCTCCCTGTGGCACACCACATTCCAGTGGGGGTCGCTGGGATAGCTCCCCCCAAGCACCACCCTCTGTCCCTGACCTCGGAGAAAGGAGGTAAGCCACTGCAAGGCAAGCCCTTGTATCTCAGTGTCAGCGAGGTGGTGGGCTAACACATCATGGTCAACTATACTGAATGCTGCTGACAGATCAAGAAGTAACAGCAGCACTGATCCGCCTTGATCCAGATATCTCCGGAGATCATCCACCTGACCAACACCATCTCCATCCCATGGGTGGGGCAAAAGCCAAACTAGAAGGGACCCAGGACCTTAGCATCTTCCAAGAAAGCCTGGAGCTGCATTGCCACTACCTTCTCTGCTACCTTACCCAGGTACAGTAAGTTAGACACTGGGAAATAGTTATTAAGGACCGTAAGGTTCAAAGAAGAGCGGTGGCACAGGCAACTAATGCCTGCTGGTAACATCTATGAACAGCCATTACGGCTGTTCGAATACCGCCGCGGCCAGGGTGAGCACCTGGCCCAAGTCCCAGCTCCCGTCTACCCAGCGGTTCGAAAGCTGTTAAATAACAACAAAATAGCAAGTAGATAAAATGGGTACCTGTCTTAGATGGCAGGGAGCACCCCCCTCTCCCTTGCGGGGGTTGTGGAGCGCCGGCGGCAACGAGGCGGGCGGCATGATGGCGGCAAGATGGCGAGAGCTCCAGGGGACGGTGAAAGGCGGAGCCGAGATGACGGCGCGAGGAGAGCGTGGAGGCGCAGGCGCGGCGGAGTCGGAAAGACAGAGCCGGAGCCACGCCGACGCAGGAACCACGCGCCGGAGGGACCTGCGAACGCCGAGCCGAGCCGACCCAGGATGAAAAACTGACAAGAAACTGATAAGAACACCGCTCTCCACGGGGTGCTGGTAGGGCAGTACCTTCCCAATCAACTATGTGGCCTTAGAAAAGGATTCAAGAGTAACTGTAAGCCGCTCAGAGACCCCTTCGGGGGTTCGAGCGGGATATAAGTCGAAGATATAAATAAATATAAATAAATAAATATAAATAAGATCTTTTAAGGAGAGGGTGAACCACCACCTCCTTCAATCCCCCCAGGAAGGTCCCTGTTGAAAGGGACAAGTTGATGATCTCTCTTATGTACTGGGTTCAACTGCGTGTGAGGCAAGGCCTGCATGTGGCCAGGCAAAGAGCTCAAGCTTCAGACCAGAGACAATAGCATGAGCAGATCCTAGCCCATACCTATCAGAGGCCTGGGATCTGAGAAAGACCTATGGAACTCTGTTCCACTGTAAATAACCCTATCCCAGGTGAGTGGGTGTGTTTGGGGTGTGGTTTGATCCAGAATATAAACTGGCCTGTGAGCTGAGCTCCCTTGTCTTATTCTTCCCTACCAAATAAACTTATGAGCACCGCGCCTTGCACCGCTGACCAGCACTGCATCATGCCCCGCTTCACCAATCGCTGAACCTCACCCCACGTCCCACACCACTGACTCCAGGTCTGGCACCGCACTGTGCACCACGTCCGGCCTCTTCCCGCCATGTGGAAACCTCAACATGGCTGCTGCTCAGGGTACCATCCCAGAATTCGATGCCACCCACCCCGAACAGTGGGAGACCTGGCTGGAGTGGCTGGAGAATTACCTTGAGTTCCACAACATTGTGGAGGCAGGCAAGAAATGATCCTAGCTGATTGGTGCTTGTGGCATCGACACACTCTGACTCCTCAAAGATCTGATCACGCCAAAGAAGATGAAGGAGGAGACCTACGAAGTTTTGGTAAAAGCGCTGATCGACCATTTTGCACCAATACTGACAAAGATAGCCAAGTGCATCAACATCTTTGTGTGCGTCCAGGGCCCGACGAAACCGCCACCAACTTCCTGGCAGGGCTTCGCTGGGCGGCCACCTGTTGCAGGTTCTGCAGCCTCAGTGATACCCTGATGAACCAGTTTGTCGTGGGTCTGAGGGAACCCAAGCTGCACCGCAAGCTAGCCAGCCACGATGACCTGACACTGGACATGGCTCTGAAGGAAGCAGTGGCTTATGAGAAAGCGCATCAAGACCACCGCAGAAGAACGGTCCACCTCACCACCACAGCTCAAACTTCTGACATCTCGGATGAGGAGGAGGTCTTGCAGTTATGCCACCCACCATGTTGGGCCAAACTATCACAAGCATCAGCTGCCACCCATCAGAAAAGTCCTCCACGCCCTGCACCAGTTGCAGCGAGCCCATGAATGCAGGACCTGCCATTTGTGAGATGCCATCTGCTGGGACTGTGGCAAGCAGGACCACATCACCTGCATCTGCTGATCTCGAGGAGCACGCCGGGGGGTGCCCGTCCACCAGGAGTCGATGGACCTACACACCCTCACGATCCACAACCAGCAGCAACAGGTAAGGAACTTGCCCCCAGACAGCCCTAATAAAATGCATGCCATGGTATTGATTGAGGGGTCTCCATGTAAAATGGAGATTGACATGGGATCTTCCATAATTTCCATGGACACGCTATTCCAGCTTTGCCCCAAAGGAGGACCCCCTGCAAAGGCCAAGGGGTTTGGCTCTGAGGGATTTTCAGAAAAACCCGGTGGTAATTAAGGGCTGGGGAAAGTTCCAGGTGCAGTATAAAGACTTTAACAGACTGTTGGACTTGCTGGTTGTGGAGGAATGGCTCATGAGCCTGCTGGGACTTTCTTGGTTTGAGCCATTAGGGTTTAAGGTTATGGGCATCAATAACGTCGCGCCCCTCACATTCGTTTCAGTCTGTGATGACTTTCTGGGAGTGTTTGATGGCATGCTTAGACGGTACTCTGAGCCCTCAGTCACCCTGGACCTTGACCCGGTGGTGTGCCCCATTTGTTTGAAGTCCTGGCATCCCCCGTTGGTGCTTAAACCAAAAATCGAGGCTGAACTGGACCACCTTGTGGAGCAGGGGGTGTTGGAACCTGTCGCCCACACTAGGTGGGAGACGCCAATAGTCACCCCAGTAAAGCCCAATGGGGATGTAAGGATTTGTGCAGATTATAAGTGTACTCTAAACAGGGCGCTCCAGGACCACGCTTATCCAGTGCCAGTGGTCAGCCAGGTCTTAGCTTCGCTGGCTGGGGCAAGAGTCTTTGGTAAATTAGACTTGGCCCAGGTGTACCAACAGCTGACAGTAGATGCCACCACCACTGAGGCACAAACCATCGTGACCCACAAGGGCACCTTCAAGGTGACATGGTTACAGTTTGGAGTGAGTGTGGCTCTGGGGATTTTTCAGTTTTATGGATTGTCTCCTTAAAGGCAGCCCAGGAGTCCAGCCATTTCTAGACGATGTGCTGATCACCACCCCAGACTCTGAGACATTTGCAACCCAACTCTGGGCGAAGCTACAACACTTTGACACCACAGGACTCAAAGTCAAGCAGAAAAAATGCCTCCTGGGTGTGCCACAGGTGGAATTCCTGGGGTTCGCAGTGGATGCCCAGGGAATCCACCCCACAGATGACAAGATCAAGGCCATCGTGCAGGCGCCCCCACCCTCGTCCAAGACGGAGCTCCAAGCCTTCTACCCCACAAAGCTACCGTGGCTGAGCCTCTTCACTGCCTTCTGGACAAGGAGGTGCCCTGGGTCTGGGGCCCTGTGCAGGCCGCCATCTTCCAGACAGTAAAAGAACTGTTGACATCAAATGCTGTACTCACCCATTTTGATGAGTCTTTGCCAGTGGTGCTCGCGTGCCAGGTAACCCTGCCATAGCTGGAATGTGGGGGGCATCCTTCTCTGTTACAGGAATGTGGGAGTCGAGAGGGCCTCCTTTCTTACTGCGATTTACCATTGTCTGTTCTGTTTCTTATCACTCTGCCTGACCTTGGGTCTCAAGCCGCTAACTCGCAGCACTGGGAAATGTAACGAGTCTGGGTTGTTTTCTTAAGTTTGCCCGCTTGCCTTTTGCACGTGCGTGCTCTGTAACTATTGGCTTAGCTGGGGGGGGGTGTTGAGGTAAGGCGGAAGTGGCAGGCACGAAGGGGGCCAGGAGAGAGTGTGAGTATCCAATAAAGGCTTTGGCTATGTGCAAACTATATACATTTATTTACACACCACAGCCATCATCAAACAGAGTGTCAAAGTGCTCTGCTGCAATCATACATAAGAGAAGAGGGAACTGTACATCACTCACTGTACATTTATACAAACACTAGCCAATCAAGCTTCAGTGCTGAGTCACTGTGATGGCAGTGGCAAGACTGCCCTGAACCAGTTGTAGCCAGCTCTTACTGAGGTTCCTGGCTGACAGCTACATGTCACTAGATCAAACACATCTAGACAGACTTATATGAACATGTGGATCTCAACAGGGGGTAGTTCGAATGGGGTATAACTTAGCCTGCTTTCTGTTTCAAGTTATCACTGACACAGAGTATGTACACGTGTCCCCAGCATTGCCTAAATAAACGCTATCTTCTGAAGAAGCCTGGTGTTTTAGGGACTTTCTGGAGAACCTGACAGAGTGTCAGTGATCCTCCTAACGTGCCTCCAATCTGAGCCACATCTCTTTTGACCCTCGAGATGAGTGGGGAAGAGGAGGACCAGACAGTGGTGACCACATCTGAGGACACGGTACTCACCACATCGATATTGGTCACGATGGTGCCCACCACAAGGTGCCGACCATAACCACCCCAGCCCCCTGGCTCCTGGACGAGGAGTTGGAGGGAGCCTACTTTGATCTGTTTGGCGGGGCATATGCCAGTGTGACCATGCGCCCCAGGAAACAGGGAATGGGGAAGACCACTAGCAGAAACTATGGAAACATGGTCCTTGACCCCCTGTGGGCCCCATAGGGAGAACCAGTACAACTGATCAATCTACCGGTTGAGCATGGCACCTGTGACGGAGGCCCCATGACACCAGCCAGTGGAATCAGAAGAATCCATGGATATGCAGCTTGGGCTGCTGGAGCACAGCCAGGAGCGAATACTTAAGTTGGTGGAAGATTCATTCCAAAAGATGCCAGGGATGATCACTGAGGTGGTACAGAGAGAACTGGATCAGAGTCTGCCCGTGCCCCAGGCACAGCCTGCTCTACCAGTAATTCCAGCACCGGTGCCAGCGGCTCCAGTCGCACCAGCAGGACCCCCGCCAGGGGGCCCCCTCCAAGACCCAGGAGAATCCCCAGAGGGCCAGGGGGGGTATTACTGAACCCAGCATGCCTGCTAGAGGCAACGTCTGATGGTGCCCTGGAGAAGCTGTCCTATTTCCTGGTGAGAGCTGAAAAGTTCATAGAAAACTGGGGCAACCTATTCCCCAATGAAGAGTACATTGTGGATGTTATAGCCTCCTGACTCCGGGAGGGAGCAGCAGATAGGTATGTGAGCCTACACCACGAGAACAGCAGGAAGCTCCATGAAGTCGATGCGTTCATGTGGGCCCTGCACGCCCATTACAAAGATTCCAATGCGAGCAAGACAGCCCAGTCGTTCCTACGTGAGTTTCGCCAGGGAAAGAAATTGGTGTGGGAGTATACAGAAGAGTTCTGCCGCCACACAGCTGGACAAGGTGTGGGTGCAGCACTATTGGTTGGGCTTGAACCCTGAGATCCGGGGGACTATCCTCTGCAGTGTGAAGCCGATATCCCTCCTCGCCTGGATGAGAGAGGCAACAGACACTGAGAGCCATCTCTGCACCATCTGCATCAACAATGTCATGACCCTGGGGAAGAGCACCCCCCCAGCAAAACCTAAAGCTCCCACACCCCACCCAAAAGACGGGAGCCACGAGCAGAGGATGAAGCAGGGGCTTTGCATCAAATGTGGGGAATCAGGCCATTTCGCGGCTGCATGTCCTGAGACCAGATCTACAACTTCCCCAGGGAAGGGTGGTGACAAGAAATGGTTCGAGACTCCGGTGAAGAAGCCAACCGCATGACCAAAGATCCCGCAGGCGCTGCAAGCTAGTCCCCAGGAAGAAGAGACTGATTCGTCCAGTGGGAAACGAGAAGGACCTGCTGTGAATAGCACTGAGCAGCAGGTTCCGCGTTCCGAGGCACAGAAACCGGTGAGCAATTGCCCTTCCCTCTTCTTTGTGACTGTGACTATTATTTACCTCGGACTGAATACCCATTTGTGGGTAAGGGGGCTGATTGACTCGGGGTGTGGGCCTTGGGGCAGTTTAAATACTTGGTCATGCCCTTCGGCCTTCAGGGGGCTCTGGGGGTCTTCATGAATCTAATCAATGAAGTGTTGCATAAGCACTTGTTCAAAGGGGCACTGGTGTACTTGGATGACATTTTGTTGTACTCTCCCGACAAAGAGTCCTATGTCAAATTGATTCGGGATGTCTTGGAAACATTGCACAAACACAAACTTTTTGCCAAACTATCCAAATGTGAATTCCATTGTACAGAAATCTCATTCTTGGGGTACCGTATTTCACCTAAGGCAGGGGTGTCCAAAGTTTTTTTGGTGAGGGCCAAATACAGAAAAATAAGCAAAGGCCCGGGCCACACACAAGAGGTGATATGTTGACACATGATTACTGTGTGTATTTCTAACTCACCTATAATGTGAAGAACATTGCTCTCAGTGGGAGCAGTGATGCTGTTCTTTGGATTGAAGGGTGGCTGGGATGTCAGGAGAAAGTTTGGTGGTTGAGACATGAAGGATTTCACAGAGATGGCTATCAGTCATTCTGGATCTCAGTCTGCTTTTGTTCTGATTTAACAGAGAAAATGTTTGTTCACATACGTATGTTGAGCCGAACAGGCTCATCATTCTTTTTGCGTGGCGTCTCATCAGAGGAAACTTGGCATGATCCAAACTCTGATAGAGGTCAGGGAGCGAGAGAAGCTGATGTTGACTCTTCAGAGAATCATCACATTGCATTTCAATCAGTTCTAACTGCAGACTCTCCTCCACTTCTTCTGCATCCACCAGGAAGGGGGTCGAGAACAGCTTGATTTGTTTTTCAATGACAGAAAAATCTTGAAAACGCTGGTTGAATTCTGTCATGAGAGATGTAATTACAGAAGCATATTTCTCCTTTTTAGCAGAAAGGTCTGCCTTTGGAAAAGCAGACTTGATTTCAGACAGCGCAGGGAAGTGTGCAGCATTAAAGCTTCGTAGTTGTGTCTCAAACAGGCGGAGCTTTACACAGAAGGCTTTCATGTGCGCATACAGGTGTGACACCAGCTGTTCTTTGCCTTGTAGGTTCTTGTTCAGTGTATTCAGATGATGAGTGAGATCAACTAAAAATGCCAGGTCTGCCAGCCACAGAGGGTCACTCAGTTCATGAAGAGGTCAGCCCTTCTCTTTCAAAAACTTGTCGATTTCTGATCTCAGCGAATAAAACCGCTGCAGCAAAGAGCCGTGGCTGAGCCAGCGCACATCAGAGTGGTAGAGTACATCCCCGTATTCAGCATCCACGTCAGATAAGAAAGCTTGAAATTCCCTGTGGTACAGTCCTCTAGCTCGAATTATGTTGACAGTTTTTACAACAGTGTTCATCACATCGCCCAGCTGGACAGTCTTGGCACACAGTGCTTCTTGGTGGATTATACAGTGCATCCTAACAGCCTCACCTCCGCTCTCTTTTACCTTGACGCACACCATGGATGCCATTCCTTTGTGCTCACCCATCATGGCCGGAGCTCCATCCGTTGTTACTCCACAGAGCTTGTCCCATTTAAGCCCCATCTTTTCAACTGCCTCTGACACAGCGTCAAAAATATTTCCACCCATCGTTGTGCCTTTTAGGCTCATCATATCAAGCAGCTCCTCCGTACAGCAAAAATTATCATCGACTCCCCGCAAAAAAATTAAAAGCTGTGCGGTGTCTGTGGCGTCTGTGCTCTCATCGCATGCTATCGAGTAAAAATCAAAAGCACAAGCTTTCTCTCTCAGCTGAAGTTTCAGGTTAGCTGACAAGTCCTCGATTCTCCGCACCACTGTATTTCTGGATAAGCTCACGTTGAAATCCTGCACTTTTTCCGGGCACATTACTTCTGTGACTTTGATGAGGCACTGCTTTATGAAATCACCATCTGAGAACGGTTTGCCATGCTGGGCAATAAGTTGTGCGACTTCATAGCTTGCTGCTGTGGCATTTTCCTGTATTTTGTTAGCACGAAAAAGAACTGTTGTTGAGCTTGCAGGCTAGCTGCCATTTGCTTGAATTTCTGTGCTCGTTCGGCACCTGTGTACGATGTGTAGCTCTGATGCTTGGTCTCATAGTGCCGACGGACATTATACTCTTTCATCACAGCAACATCTTCCTTGCAAATAAAACAGACACACTTTCCATTGATTTCTTTAAAGAAATATTCATTTTCCCACCGTGTTTGAAATCTTCTACACTCACTTGCAAATAAAACAGACACACTTTCCATTGATTTCTTTAAAGAAATATTCATTTTCCCACCGTGTTTGAAATCTTCTACACTCACTTGCTATCTTCGGTGCTTCGGCGTTTCTTCGGTGCTGCCATTTCTGGTGACTCGTGGTAAATATTTTTCTTTGCTTAATTTTGTTTAGTGGAGAAGCACCTTTTCTGTGACTGGCTCCATCTAGTGTTGAAACTGAGAAGTGCAACAGAGTTGAGCTCAAGCACCATGTGCGGGCCATATTCAATTATATTTTCAGAATTTGCTGCGGGCCAATAAAAACTGACCCGCGGGCCGTAGTTGGCCCGCGGGCCATAGTTTGGACACCCCTGACCTAAGGGAATCAAAATGGACCCCACAAAGGTCCAGGATGTAGTCGGATGGAACCCCCCCCCAAGACCCGGAGGCAGCTTCAAGCATTCCTCGGGTTTGCAAACTTTTACCGGGCATTCTTGGCCAATTTTGCCCAGGTGAGTCTGCCTCTCTCTGACCTCCTAAAGACAAAAGGGAAGGGGCCAGAAAGCACATGCCCTGGGGCCAAATTGGATTGGATGCCTGAGTGCCAAGAGGCGTTCGATTGCTTAAAGACTCTGTTCACATCTGAGCCCATCCTCACCCACCCGAACAAACTTAAAAAATTCATAGTGCAAGAGGATGCTTCAGACGTTGCTATGGGGGGCGCCATTTTGCAGGAGGGGAATGATGGAAAGTTATACCCACTGGCCTATATGTCCAAAAAGTTTAATGACACAGAACGCAACTGGTTGGTGTGGGATAAAGAAGCAGGGACAATTAGATTGGCACTCTCAACATGGCACCACTGGCTGGAGGGGGCCCAGGTGCCATTTGAAGTGTGGATGGATCATAAAAACCTAGATGTCCTCCGCATGCCTCGGAACTTGAACGCCAAGCAGCTCCAGTGGGTGGACTTCTTCTCTAAGTCTAACTTCACCCTCCATAATTTCCACGGAAAGGCTCGTTGGCTGACACCTTGTCCTGCCTTCCGCAACACGATAGCTGGTGGGAGGACATCCTGGATTCAATGTTCACCCCCTCCCAATTGGGCAGGGCGGTGCTGACTCGCAGCTAGGTGAAGTCTCCACCCCCCCGCCAATGACTCTTGGGAACTGAAATTCACCTCGTCCCTTTCAGATGAGGACCACACTGAACTGGAAAGGGGGGGGGGTGGAGGAGCGGGAGGATGGATGTTGGTATCAAGGCATGAAACTATTTGTTCCAGTTAAACTCCGAGGGGAAATTATGTCCTTCGTGTATGGGAATAAACTAGCCAGGCACTTGGGGTTTGTGAAGTCCCTGCACCTTCTCCAATGCCAATTTTGGTGGCCGGGAATGAGAAAGGACCTCTCTCTCTTTGTGCAGTCCTGCCAAACGTGCCTGATGAGTAAACCGAAGCCTGGAAAACTGCCAGGACTGCTTCACACCCTACCAACACCCAATCGTCCTTGGGAGGTGATTTCTATGGACTTCATCACTGATTTACCCCCGAGTAAGGGAAAACTGTTGTTTGGGTGGTGGTTGACCTATTCTCCAAACAGGCACACTTCATCCCCTTTAAATCCTTGCCATCAGCTAAAATGTTAGCCAAGAAGTTTTTGCAGCATGTTGTCCGATTGCATACTTTGCCTTGTAATATTATCTCCGACTGTGGCACGCAATTTATTTCTAAGTTTTGGGGGGAACTGATGCAGCTTCTGGGGGTGGAGAGAGGGCTGAGTAGTGCGTACCATCCAGAGACTGATGGGCAGACTGAGAGAGTCAACCAAACCTTGGAACAATACCTCCGTTGTTTTTTTAAGGCACATCCATTCGGCCCTATTTCATCTGGCCACAAATGGTCAAGCTGAACGCATGGTGAGAACCACCAAAGAGGCACTCAGGCAGATGAATAAGGGGGATTGGGACTACAAACTGACCGCTTTCCTGTTTGGCCAGTGTATGACCCCCACATCGCAACTGGGAGCAGTCCCACCGAGCTCCTCCTGGGTAGACATTTAACAACGAGGCTAGATTGCCTCCACCTGGACTGGGCACCCAAGCACAATCCTCGACCCAAGGAGCAGGTGGCTCCACTGGGTTTTTTTCCAAAGGACCAGGTCTACACCCAGAACTATGGCTGGGGCACGGCCTGGCTGCCAGTGCGAGTCCTGAGGGTAACCAGACCCTAGTCCTATGAGGTCTTGAAAGAAGATGGACAACTATTAAGGCAGCACATCGAACAGCTGTGCCGCAGGGTCCTTCTGGTGGACCCAGAGGATAGTGACAGTGAGTACCCAGGCACACCAGAAACTGAGGAACCAGTCCCAGCCATCCCCCCCAGGAAGCAATGGGAGGGGATGCTACAACAGCCCCAGGGAGCCCAGAACCCAACAGCAGGCCGGGTTCCCTGGAGCCCACAGGAGAAGAAGTGCCACTCACAATGCCTCCCAGGGCTCTGCCGAGCACCATGGCCCCAGTTCCAGAAGCCCCAGTACTTCGCCATTCCTCCAATGAGCGGAAGGCTCCAGCGTATCTCAGGGACTACATCTGCTAGGGCACTCCAGACTAAGGGGGGAGGGGTGTTATGTACTGGGTTCAACTGCATGTGAGGCAAGGCCTACATGCGGCCAGGCAAAGAGCTCAAGCTCCGGACCAGAGACAATAGCATGAGCGGATCCTAGCCCGCACCTATCAGAGGCCTGGGATCTGAGAAAGACCTATGGAACTCTGTTCCACTGTAAATAACCCTATCCCATGTGTGTGTGTGTGTGTTTGGGGTGTGGTTTGTTCCAGAATATAAGCCGGCCTGAGAGCCGGGCTCACTTGTCTTGTTCTTCCCTACCAAATAAACTTGTGAGCTGAAATCATGTTACTCTGCTTCGGGCTCGGTACTTTTCACATCCTGAACACAAAGCCAAGTGTTCTGGCTAGAGCATAATTAGTTCCATTCCTGGGATCACAGCCAGAATATCCTTCCTACCTATGCCTTGTATTCCCAGTTTCACTTATGAAAATGAAGAAAAGCCACTGAGTTAAGCTGAAAAGATCTGTAGGGAGGAAGGAGGCTCTTCAGATGGTTTCAAACCATCTTTCAATATAGAATGAATGGTGGGGTCTGCATAAGGTACAGTTAATGTGGAGATATATTCAGACTTGAAATCATTTATAGGCAATGGGGATCCTTTATAAATAATGAACTCATATTGATTCTCTTTGCCAGTAAATACAGCATGTCCTTTATTAAAAATACACGACAAATGCACTTAGGGAAACTTGCTGCCTTCTTACTACAGACAGATTTACACTAAAGGCTAATTTATCCTGCAGGAGGAGGCAGAGGGGTCACTCTGTGGTCAGTCAGCTCCCCGTCTGCTCCTCCCTCCCTTCCTTCCCTCCCTCCTTCCCTCCTTCCTCCCACCTTTCTAAGGCATATGAATTATGGCTGCATCATCCAGGTGTGTTGATTGTAAGGGCTTGGTGTTGATGTACTTGAGCAGTCTGCCAGCCAGGAAGAACCTACCAGGCAAACAAAAATCAGTATTTAGCAAATCAGTTGAGGAGTCATAGAGATGTACATGTTTTAATTTTAATGTTTCTGAGGGTAAGTAAATAGGTATTTTTAAGATGCAGAAAACAAGGCTGGACACAGCCAATGACCCATGTGTTGCTGGGGGGAGCAGGCCAGCAGGGGCCTGATGAACCCCCTCTTTGGTCTATCTGCCTTGGGCTGCAAAGCCAGGACTGGTTTCAAGAAATGCTGGAAGTCAAGCCCCTTCATGTGCCACAAGTTGTCATTTGGTGGGCAGAGCTAGAAACACCAAAGAGAGTTTGGGATTTTCCTTCTAGGGGCACCTCTGCCTTGGGATCAGCCTCAGAATGCAGTGGTGCTGATGAGGGCAGGGTGGAAAGCAGCTCACCTTCAATTCTTGTAAATAGAACTGGTGGCTCAGGTGACCTCTTGGGTGATCCAGCAAGCCACATCTTTCATGATGAGACAAATCCCTTGGATATGGTCTGGTGGCTAATGCACACACTCATTGCGAAGGAGAGCTCTCCAGGATGGCAGCAGCATGCCTTTGATCGTCAGATGTTGGAGCTGCATGTGGAAGAGTTTCTTCCTCTACCTGGGGGTACATCTGCTACTCTCAGGGGCTCTCATTACACTCTGGGGCCTGTGATTCCAGTTCCAGAATACTCCTGTTCCCCCCAGGGGCTATCATTCCACTGTGGGCCCTGCATTCCACTCCCAGAACACTCCTGCTACTTTCAGGCACTGTCATTCCAGTCTGGGGCCTATCATTCCACTCCCAGAACACTCCTGCTACCTCCAGGGGCTTTCTACTCTGGGGCCTGTCATTCCACTCCCAGAACACCACTGCTCCCCCCAGGGGCTATCATTCCACTCTGGGCCTGTCATTCCAGTCCCAGAGTAGTGTGTATGGGACCAGAGACATGAACGGAGAATCCATTCGGCATTTTCCTTGCCACTCATCTTGAGCTGTAATGTATTTCAAAGGAGCCCACCATGCAAGTCAGTTGGCATTCCTGGCTCCCATTATTTCAAATGGGCCTTCAAGTCTCTCCTGTTGTTTCCAATGGGCAATCCTCTCCTTCCTTTTAGTACATCCCCCAGAGAGGGCAAAGCCCAACAACTAGTAGTTAAACAGGATACCTGTCCAGTTTGGCGGGGGAGGGGGGTGTCAGTCGCCTGAATTTTGCCTCAGTTGGAAATGGAAACACAAGAAGGTCTGGCGCTCAGTAGGGTCAAGATGCAGAGCCCTGCCTACCTCACAGAGGGTCTGTTGTGGGGAGGGAAGGGAAAGGAGTTTGTAAGCCATTGAATATAAACTGAATCTCTTCTGCTTCTTCTTGGCAACAATGCATCTGCACAGCACAGATCCAGAGGAATTAGCCATGTTAAGAGTCTATTAAACAGACAAGCCTTTTCTCCCTGGATCTTTTGGTAACCCTGCACCCTGAATAAGAAATTGAGGCCTAGAACTGTCAATGGCTAAAGTCTATATCAGAAGAGAGCATCTCTGATCCAGTTCCAGATCAATTGGATTGTCAGTCTGTGGAAACAATGCCAGTAGGAAAGCTGGATCATTCTCTACGTGCCTTGGGGCTCCTTAATTCACTTTCCACCATTTACAGGCAGATCTGAGCAGGGAGGCATCCATCGTTTTAAAAGTCAAGTGACTGCCCCAATAAGGCATTTTGAAATACTTCTTGATATTTTATTTTCTCTGGTTCATTAATAATCGCTAATACCCATCATAGCAAAAGGTTGATTTGGCTTTAAAGACATGATATTGCCAATCCACAATGTGGTGTCACTTTAAAAACATGTGTTTGTGTGTATGTCTATATATATATATATATGATAAAAACCACCTTGCCCTGAAGAGTGCATAGTAGACATAATTTCTTATAGAAACCGTGTTCCTATCCTAAAGACCAAGGACAAGTGCACAGTCAAAGTTCTCTGACTCCTTCTTACAAACAGGTGAATACACAGACATGCAGGCTGTATGTTCATCCATCGTCATGTGGACATGGCTACCGTGGAACCTATCCACATATACGTGAGTAAGGCTGGACTGCCGGGTCTGCAAGTCTGGGCCCCCAGCCTCCGAAGCCCTGCCGTTACTCAGCTGGGTCTCGCTGAACCCTCTGCCCACCCACCCCCCACCCCGGGCTTTGCGTCAAAGACATGGCTTAAGTGGTGACCAGGACAATCACAGAGAGATGCTTTTCCTGCAGTGAGTAGCTCTTGCAAAATTAGCATTTCTAAGCTAACTTTTGAATTGCACTGGTAAAACATGCAGGAAACAGGCCCTAGGGTGTCATTGCATCGGAATGGGGTCTTTCCTCAAGTTAGTTTTTGCTTGCCAAGTAACACCGGGTGTTGAACTGATTAATTAAAAATTGTCTCTATTTAAAACATTACCATAGTGTTCTTGGAAGCACATTTACCTACTATGAATCTAAATACTCAGAGTATGGCTGTGTCAATAAGAAGAGTTCCTCATGATAAAATTTCTTTCTTATTCCAGTGCAGACAATACTCAAAAGAATAGATTACCTTAGAAGAAGTCTTGGGCAAGCGGGGGGGGGGGGACGGGACGACGACAATGACCTCAGCATTGAAAAAATGATGGAGATGTGTTGACGGAAGGGCAGGGCTAGAAGGCTGTCACCACATTTTGAAACTGCATTGGGGATTCCCTCTTTAAACTATATGCTCTGTTTTGTTTTTATATTTCTAAGTTGAGAAAAATTAGGATAATCTTTCCCCTATACTCTGCTTCATAAAAAAGGTTTTATTCACAAGAAATGGAGGCTCTCAGCTCTTGCAGGCTTCATGTTGACTCCTTGCAGTGTTTAATTTGTTTTGTATAAATCTTGTTTTGTGTATATTATTCAAGCTTGCAAATGTACCTTTACAGCAACACAATGCAAATATTGTCTGTATAACTTTTATCTTTATTTCAACCTTAAGGTACATTTCATTGCAAATGGTGGTTTATTAGTAAAATATTTTTGAAGGACAAGCAGGTTTGCAGTCCTCCCCCCCCCCCAGCTCAATGCATATGAACTGTGGGGGCAGGCAGAACAATTAGCTTTCTATCCCCTCAGGTTGGCTGGGGGACAAGGATGGCAACTCCAGGTTGGGAAATTTCTGCATATTTGAGGGATGGTGCCTGGAGATGGTGGAGGTTGAGGCAAGAAGGGATTTCAGACATATATAATACTATACACTCCACCCACCAAAGCAGTTATTTCCTCCAGGGGAACTAATGTTGCCAGCCTCTAGGTGAGGGCTGGAGGGGAGAGAGAGAGACAGAGAGGGAAAGAACAGTGGTGGCAGGAAGGAGAATAATGTCAACTGCTCATCCTCAGTCTCTCACTAGCAGAATGAGGGCCTTGGGTGCCAGCTCGCTGGTTCTCCCCCCAGTCCAACAGTCCATGGCTGCTGTGTGTGGGGGAAGGGGGTGATACCTGGCAGGCCCGGCGGCTATGAGGGAGAAGCCAGCCCACCCTCAAAAGCACCCCATGCCCAGAACAGCTCCTACAGAGCTTGCAAGGAAAACTAGAGGGGAGGGAAGACTTAACGGGGGGGGAGCAGACAGAGAGAAAGAGAGAATGATGGGGTGGGGTGGTAGAAAGCGGACAGAAAGAGAGTGATGGGGTAGAAGGCAGTCATGGGAAGAGAACAGGAAAAGGGGTGGCAGGGTGCCAGAACTACCACACGCATGTCCATGTTGAGAGTTACTCATCTAGGAGCAATGCTTGGATTGCCTGTAAAGATGTGGTGCAGGTGTTGGAAGCAGGCACATTGTGTTGGGGAATTCCCTGCTGTTTAGTTTGCCAGACGAGCTCTTTGTCTAAGGACAATTCGATTGAGGACACTTTGGCTGAACAATCATAGGAAGACTTCCCTCTGCTGGCTCTGCTGGGCCTACTTATATTAGGGTTGCCAGCCCCCCCGTGGCCCCTATTGGGGGATGGGGAAGTAGGGTTGCCAGATCCAGGGTTGGGAAACTCCTGGAGAGTGTGGGATCGAGTCTGGGGAGGACAGGTATCTCAGTAGGGTACAATGACAGAGAGTCCACCCTCCAAAGCACCCGTTTCCCCCAGGGGAATGGATCTCTGTTGTCTGGAGACTAGATGTAATTCTGGAGGATCCCCAGGTCCCAACTGGAGGCTGGCATCCTTAATACCCAGCAGAAGAACTAGTTCCTCCCTATCTGCACTGGAGGACAACTGAGATTGCGACATTTTCCCTCCCTCTTGTTTGATTGGTTACTACTAGCCTTGAGTACATTTAAAAGTCTGCACAGATACAAACATATGTACGGGCTTTTTAAGATTCTTCACGGGCTGATGTAATTCTATGTCCGGGGGGGGGGATGCTGCTCCAAAGAAACTCAAAATCTGCATAAAAGAAAATCAGATTTCTGCCTAACTGTATAAAGCTGAATCGCGTGTTTAGATATTTTGCATAATTTATTTCAGTTCTGCTATTCCTGGGAACAAAGATGGTCCCGCCCTGAGGCCTGGGGAAACGGCACCCGGCTTGTCCTTCTCTACCCCACTGCACTTTTTTCATATGCCTCAAAAAGACACTCTGCGGCCATTACGCGCTCGAATTTTATTTTTTAAAACATTCTTTTTTTAAAAAAAGTTGAGATTCTCAGTTTGTTAAATTTCTGTGCCCAGTTTCAAATGAGGCGCTTGCACACAGAGACGAGTGCTCGGGTTTATACAGCCCCGCTGTTCTTGAGCCATTAAATCCTATAGGGATGTCAGACTCCACGCATTTTAAATTTCCTGGCGGCTGGAATTGCAGCGTGCACGAGGAGCAGAGACTGATGGATTCTAGACATACAGTATTGGGAGCGACACGGCTGCAGGGGTTGGAAAGTGACGCCTGTTGCTAATGCCAAGGCGCTCGCCAGTTTTCTGCTGTCGAGGGCCCTCGTTCGACGTGACACCATCCCACACGGTCCCTGTCCACTCTTGTCTCTTGTAGGTCCCTGTTAGGTACTCGGAGAGAATGGCGGAATCACATCATCCTTGCATAGACGGCATGGCGAGAATAGGGATGATATTCTCTCTACGGTTTCTTCCAATTGATAAGGAAGTGGCTTGCCAAACCAGAGCCAAAAGAGGAATACATCAAGAGTAATGATTTTGTTTTACATTTTTGGGCTCAAATGTAGAGATAGAGACAGCCCCCCCCAATCTCAAACAGCTCCTCACCCACAATAATACAAGATCTAATTTGAATATGGGCACTGTACCAGAGCTTGCAATAAATCCAGATGCCAACTTTGCTGCCACGGACACCCAGACAACACAATCACTGGACCTAACAACATCAGCTACATCATCTCAGGCTTATTCATACGTTCATCTTCTAACACGGGATATGCCACTAAATGCCAACAATACCCTTCAGTTCTCCACACAGGGCAAACAGGTCAAACCCGAAGCCAAAGGATAAATGGACACAAATCTGATATCAAGGATCACAAGACTGAGAAACCTTTAGGAGAAAACATCAACCTTCCAGGACATTCAATGGAAGATTTCAAAGGAGATTTTTTATTGAAAAGGAACTTCAGGAACAGACTAGGAATGGAAATTGCTGAGTTGCAATTTATTACAACACTCAGAACAATGGAATCCCCAGGACTTAACAGGGATATTGGTTTCTTATCTCACTACATATGCTAACCTCATTCAGTCCTTACATCTGTACTCTCACCAATCCCCTAGAAAAGCCATACATCCTCTTTATTTTATTTCTTATTTGGAATACTAGATTAGAGTAGTAGATTGTAATATAACATAATTAATAGTAGAGTGTAATATAATTTTGAAGGGTAGATTGGAATGTATTTCTCTGGTCTGGGGATAGGGGAGATAACTCTACACAGCCAATCATGCCACTTCAAAGAAGAAGATGCTGTCAGGTCACCTCCATACTTGGGAGGAGACGGATAGAGTGTAACGGCAGGGTCACGGTTAATTACTCTCAGCATTCCACAGTTAAGGATACATCTGCCCATCAATCCCCAGTTTTGACATATTTAATTCTTTCATTATGTTTCCCCTGGAATTAAAGCCAAACAAATGGTAACCATATAAACTAAGCTTTTTATTCCTGTTTGGTCCTTGAATCTGTTAAAGATCCTCTTTGTGGTTGTTGTTAGCCATTCAGTTGGTGATTCTGTGGGTCAGTTGTCTCCATGTTTTCTGATCTTGTACTGTTTCTTTGAGTTGTTCCATGCTCATGCTGTGAAACTTCATTATTCTGTATGCTAACTTACTGCTCACCTTCTACCTATATGTATAGACTGGTAATTTCCATTTCATTGTGTCTGAAGAAGTGTGCGTGCACACAAAAGCTCATACTTTCTTTTTTGGTCATAAAGGTGCCACTGGACTCAAACTTTGTTCTGTTGCTTCAGACCAACATGGCTACCCACCAGAATTTATTTCAGCATTAGTCTTGAATGCGCCTTAGATTTTTGTTTCATTTTGCTGTGACAGACTGACATGGGCACACCTTTGCAATGCTCAGTTACAAACAAACACAAGTTGGCTGTGTTGCAACCTCCAGTTTTAGAAACTCCTGGAGATTTGAGGGCAGAGCCTAAGGAGAGCAGAGTTTGGAGACAGGGAGGGAGCTCAGCAGGGATATGTGCCACAGAGACCATTTCCCTCTCCTGCAAGGGGACTGACCTCTGGAGTATGGAGATCAGCTGTAATTCTGGAAGGACACAAGGTCCCACCTGGAGGTTGGCAACCCAACAAATTGGTTACATTTGTTCACTCACTATTCAGATCTTAGGAACAGGAAAACTAATTCAGGTCTAGCAGCAGTCAGATAGTTACAAATCATAAGGCAAAGCCTGGGAGTATGTAATGTGCACCTCAGTAGGTAAGAGTAGTGGCAAAAATTGTCTCTTATATTCTGGAACTTGATATTCCATAATGCAAGTAAATGAGAATCAGACCAGAAATATGAGCACCTCCCAAAGATTGCACACATGCTACACATTTTTAAAGGATCTTGCTGTAGGCTTGCGTTGCAGCAGGCGAAAGCGCTCTTGAATTACCTCTCCAATGGTATCCTCCCATTAGCGGGTGCATTCCAGTTGATCAAACAGAGGATGTTGGATATTGAGCACCAGGAGTTACATAGGGTGCATTCAGATGGGGCATTTAAACCGGTATAGAAGCTCCACTGGACTCAAACTTTGTTCTCCTACTTCAGACCAACATGGCTACCCACCTGATTCTGTCCCAATTTTTGAAAGAGTAAGTGGGTGCGTTCCGATAGGGCATTTAAGCCAGTATAGAAGCTGGTTAGAAATGGAGTACTTACGCGCGATCACTGTGCCCTAGTGGCGGTCTGCGGACATAACAGTTACAACTCCCCAAAGCAGGAAAGTGCTCTTGTAGAATGGCCCCCCTGCAAGCTAGAGTGTCAGAATCGGGCTCTGTTGAGTGTCACAGTGACACAGGTTTTCCTGTGTGGTTTCCCTCTGCTGGATTAACTCGAGGGTCTGACATAGAGGCATCAAACTTGCAGCAGACCCCCCGCCCAGGCTGCCCCTCTACCTGCCCTCCAAGTTACGTTCAGATTGGCTTTGGGGGAAGGAGATCCTAAGGTCCAGTGTGCAAAAGGGGGAGTCTGTCAAATGCCCTCCCCACCTCCTGCAAGCTAGAGGCATCCAACTCACAGCAGATCTCCCTGGGCTGTCCCTCTACCTACTCTCCAAATTCTGTGAAGATTAGCATTGGGGGGAAGATCCTAGGGTCCAATATGTAGTGTGCTGAAGGGTTCCCCTGTGAGCTAGAGGCACCAAACTTGCCGCAGACCTCCCTGGGATGCCCTTCTACCTGCTTTCCAAATAGTGTGCAGACTGGCTTTGGATTACAGATCATCTCGAGTCTGCTGCCAAGGAAACACAACTGCATGTTAGCTGGGGGCAGATCCATTCTGCTACCATAGAGCAGAATGGGAGCTCTCTGGTTGGCCACCAGAGCTGCCTATCAATTTTTGGAAGGCCACTCTAGGCATTACCAGGGCTGTAGAAGATCTGCAGAAGTCCATAAGAACATAAGAACATAAGAGAAGCCAATGTTGAATCAGGCCAATGGCCCATCTAGTCCAACACTCTGTCACACAGCGACCAAAATATACCAGGTGCCATCAGGAGGTCCAGCAGTGGGGCCAGGACACTAGCAGCCCTCCCACTGCTGCCCCCTTCAGCACCAAGAATAGAGTGCATCACCTGCCCCAGACTGAGAGTTCCCATCTATACCCTGTGGCTAATAGCCACTGATGGACTTCTGCTCCATATGTTTATCTAATTCCCTCTTGAAACTGTCCATGCTTGTAGCTGCCACCACCTCCTGTGGCAGTGAATTCCATATGTTAATCACTCTTTGGGTGAAGAAGTATTTCCTTTTATCTGTTCTAACCCGACTGCTCAGCAATTTCATGGAGTGCCCACGAGTTCTTGTATTGTGAGAAAGGGAGAAAAGTACTTCTTTCTCAACTTGCTCAATCCCATTCATAATCTTATAAACCTCGATCATGTCACCCCTCAGCCGTCGTTTCTCCAAGCTGAAGAGCCCCAAGCGTTTTAACCTTTCTTCATAGGGAAGGTGTTCCAACCTTTTTATCATCCCCCCATTGCCTTGACGACTGATCAGTGCCAGCATGTCTGGCCAATGAACTGCACCCATGAGCCATATGAGACACCGCCAAAAACATTATGGGTTCGGGGCAGGTCACGGGAGACATGATTGCATGATCCACGTCTTGCAAACCATGACCCACCCCAAATTCATGATGATTCTTGGCTCATGGTTTGTTTCATGCTTCCTATTAATGGTTTGTTTCATGTTTCCTATTAATTACATGCACAGTTCAGCAGGCCCTAATCTCCTCCTGGGGGAAGGGAAGCCACCACCCACATTCCTTTGGAAGCAATCATCCCAGCTCTTCACATGTCTACCCTCTAAATAATACTCATTAGATGCAGTAAATAAGAAGTAACCCGCTGAATCAGCGCATTTTCCCTTTTCGACTTGCACTCATTTCTCATTGGCCATTTTTGGCATGGCTGATCTGTCCTAGGCTGGGGGCTGTTGAGTGCTGTTTGTTTGCTGAGTCTTCTCTTCTGGGCTCCATTGGACAGGTCAAGTGAAGTCAAGTCAAGTCAGCCTTTATTGGCATATATCAGTAGAACAAAGTCATTATAAAAGTATATAAGTAGGACACTGTATTAAAAATACATTGGATAAAATAGTAGGTTACATCTGTACTTTTTCTTGGTGTAGCAGCATGATGGATTGAAGGAACTTAGCCACTTTCTCAGTTACTTCAATAGAGGAATCATTCAAAAAGTTTGTAAACTTTATGGGAATCTGAAAAAGCCATCATGTTGGCCAATATCGAGTTTAGATATTTAGAGCATATATTTACATAAAAGTGACATCACAACAAAACATGTAAGACCGTCTCAACACATCCAGATTCACAAGGGCAATGTCTAGCCACATATGCTGTCTAATTGAATCTGCCATATAGAATGGCGGCATGGCATTGCATCTGGATAAAGAGAAAGCTCTGTCTAATTGAGGCTCTTGTAGGGAGGATAAATATGAATCCATCCTACCTATAGTGAGGGGAATCTCAAAGCTCAGAGGAGAGCAGGTTTTATTGGTGAGACTATGGGTGAGGTCAGACGGTGTGCTGGGAGTGGTGTAACTGCTCCGGTTCCAACTGGACTAATTTGATCCGGGACAAGCGTGGTCACACGTACCTCTCTCACCATGCAGCACATCACTACAGCAGTGCACGTCAGCGGGTTTTTAATTTTTTTTGCAGTTTGCGCATGCGCATAGGCAATCTTTCATATAATTGAGATCCTTGCACATGCACAGGATACCATATCCCAAAAAGCATGTCCTGAAGCGAAGACTTTCCTTTAAACTTTAACACTGAAACTGGCCTCCATGAGGTCCCGAACTCCTCTAAAGCCTTAAACTAGGCGCCATTTAAATTTTGTTTTTGTCAACGCCATGGCAAAGCTTTGCCCAAGCGCACATCGCCGACACTAAAAAAAAAAAGAGGATGAAAAGCAGAAGCCTCGGGCTTCCGAGTGGAACTGGCTCTACACTGGCGAAGAGCGATCAGACAGCGAAAAAGCGGCTAGAACCGGAGTGGTGTTATCCTAATGTCACTTGGATACCTAGTGGCAAACTACACTGATTTAAGGGGTGTTTGCGACGATTGGCAACGGTTAGGGATGGAAGGCAGATGTTGTGTGTGCAATCGCGCGTAAGTACTCTGTTTCTAACCAGCTTCTAACTAGCTTAAATGCCCCATCTAAACGCACCCACTTACTCGTTCAAAAATTGGGACAGAATCAGGTGGGTAGCCATGTTGGATTGAAGTAGCAGAACAAAGTTTGAGTCCAGTGGGGCAACTTTAAGACCAACAGAGTTTTAATTCAAGGTATGAATTCAAGGTATGAATTTTGTGGGCACACACGCTTCTTCAGATACAAAATTGGGACAGTCTTTATCATGTGTCCAGAAGGGAAGGTATTCCTTGGTTCTGAATGAAACAAAACACTTTCTTTGCCTCCTTTCTCTGCATTTTAATAGAGAACTGCTGTGGTGTTGTTGCTTACATCAACAAAACTGATATTAAAAAGAGGGGGTAGGACAACCTAGCACTGTTGCTACATACAACATTACAAGTGGCAAGTGTTCTTCTCTGCTCACTCAGTCAGCATTTGAAAAATTCCTGAAGTGCCCTCTCCCCTTCACCCGAGTGGAAGGAAGCCATTCAGTCATTTCAGTGTAGATGAGCACAGCAGGACACTCAGTACCTTCTGTCAAGAATACCCAAACCAAAAGATCTTTGCTATGGGTGGGCAGAGCTCAAAATTACAAAATCGGGGGGGGGGTTGTCCAATATGGTAGTCTGCCACCAGCCCCTTGAACTACCCACACAGTCAGAAGTCAAGAGGAAAGCTTCTAGCTTTACTGGGAATTAATTAAGAATGCATGGGAGGTCACTTGCAAAATTGAATTCCACTAATAATTAAACAGTAGGTGGATGCTTTAAGTCTAAGGTACTAGAATTAGATTGAAGCTTCTAAAGTACAGAACAACCAGATATAATAAAAAATATCTATTTATTAAAGAGGGCAGGAATATTTCAAAGAACAGAGCAATGAGCAGGAAAAACAAGAAATCTAAATAATAAGTTCTAGCTACACATTATACCCTCAATTATAGTTACCACAGGTTACTCTTCTTGGTGAAGTCTCTTTGTGTGCCAGGCCCATGGGTAACCTATGGCAGGGTTAGCCCATTGTTTCCAGGAGTGCCGAAGCTTCAACTAACCAACAGGAAAGCTAAACTTCTTAAAGTCTAAGATTTGGACAGGCTGGGGCCCCTTTAGCCAATCCAAAACTCAGATTACTGAAGTTATCTTGACATGGATCTGTGACAACAAATGGCTCAGAAGAGAAACAGTTTTTATGATGGGATGGGATGCTTGTGTTGTAAAACAAGCATCAAAGGAAGAGTGAGGTGTGCATTCAGTGAACAAGGGTGTGGCTCCTTTTGTCTCTGTTATTCAAATGTACCAAGTCAGAATTGTTAATGTTCTCATGACAAACTCCACACGTTTCTCTTTGATCTCCTCCCCTGCGTTTCGAGATTAAGTTTTGATCTGAAGCCTGAACCAATGTTTTAATGCAAGAACAAGGAATTGAACCAGCAGTTCCACTGGGTGGGATACAATCTGCCTCTGGTGTGAAAGGAAACCACAACTCATGAGGGAGAAAAACTGGATTCCCCTGTGCCATGTGGAACCTCTGCTGCCAGGGTGAAAGGAGCAATGACTGTACCCGCAGTAGGACCACCATCATGTAGCATCAGCCTCTGATGGAAACTTACAGCATCCCTTTAGATTAAAAGAGCTGAACTACCAGAGGACTCTCCATTTAATCCTGACTCTGTGTCAGGTATCCCTGCCATAGGGGTGAGGGGAGGAGATGAGAGGGTAATAAATGTACTGAGTTTCTCGTTTGGAATGTGGGGAGGTGACGAGGTTGCTTGGGAGACCGGGCCATATCTCACCTCACCCAGGCCTAAATGGCCTTGAAGCCAGGCTGTTCGTCTCCTTTCGCTTTCCTAAAGACAACAGCTAGGCTTGAGAACTTTCAGGTGGTGGGAACGTAGTAATTTAGTGCCTCATAGCTTTCCCGCGAGTGGGCTGGCCATCTATTGGTAGAGGTGTGGGGGCTCCTTTCCCCCTTTAGAGTATAACCCCAATGCTTCATGTATTCAAGTTATTCTTAACAATGCTTCTGTTCTAGTGACCTAGTATTGCAGTCTAATAAATACTATCCTTGTTTCAATGAATAAGGCCTGGTGTTTGACTGACTAACTGAGGACTCTGACACTCTGTTTCCCAAACTAACAGAACTTAATGGTCAGAATTTAAAATACCTGGAAATAGAATAATAGTTAAGCTTTGTAATGCTGATTGATGCTGAGACCTACACCCAAATGGCTGGACAATTTTTTAAAAAGTTACATCTGGTTTAAAACTAGCCAGTGGACAACCTTGAATCTTTGCATCTCTCATTGTCAAAGCAAGGGTGAAATGGCATGCTTCCCCCTCCCCCTCCCTGTTCTCAAAATGTGCAGCTAATCCCAAACACCAAGAATAAAATATCATCTTTCAGTTCTGAGTAAGAAGGAAAAAGAAATAAAAATCAGGGCAGGATGGACCATCTGTAATTAAGTCCCCATCAGCTAAATTTCTATGAACTCATTTTGATGAATTGTTTAGAATGGGAGAGGAAGAGAGAGGGCCCATTAACTGTACATTTGCTGTTAATTAATCGCCCACTTTTTTTCCGTGCTTCAGTTCCAAATTGCTACATGCTCCACAAGTCATGTCCCGGGTGTCTGAGCAAAGAAGCTTTTGATTGGCACCAGGGGGTTCATTCCAGACAGCAGCTGCAGCCGAGAAAACAGAAAAGAGCCCCCCCCCCTCAGGATTCAGCTGAAATGAGGAAGGAACCAGACTGAAGGCACACCTTGTGAGGAAATCAGCAGCGTCCCACTGTGTTCTCCAAGGGGCATGAGAACTATCATGAAACATGGGGCTTGTGGGTACCTGCCACCCACCAGCCTCACCCTGCTCCTTAATGGGAAGCATCCAAGTACAGGAGGACCAGAGTGGGGCCCTACAGGCAGGTGGCATCTCCAGGCTTGTAGTGAAATCCTGTCCGGGGGGGGAGGGGGGCCTTCCACCTGAGGTTAATCCCCCAAATTACCTTGGCTGCAAGGGAATTGGGAGCAGGTTAACTGGGCAGAGTGCAGTGCAGACCGCCCCCAGATTCCTTCCTTGTATGTTCATCTTGGGAGAGGAAGGAAGAATGCCCAGCTCAGACACAGCGGATGGGTTTGGATCCCAGATGCACTGCTGGACACCGGCACTGAAGAGGTCCAGCCTGAACTGCTGCCATTTCTCAAAAAGGGTTGCCAAGAAGGCCCCAGAGTTCTGAGGAAGGGCATTCGCAGATTTCCTTTTAAGGGTTATTCTGTATTCTAAGATATCACCAGTTGCCACTGATATGCTTCCAGTAGTCACCTAAGCCCCACAGAGAATACAGACTTGACCTGAGTGCAATACGGCACCTTAAGAAATGTAGACAAATGCACCGATCATCACAGGTCTGCAAGCCTTTGGCTTGGCAATCACAGCAGAGCATGGAACCTCCATGAATCTCCAGAGCACTACGCTGCCAGATCCTGGGGCTGTTCCTCTCTGGCATGCCAGTGCTGGGGAGGGGGCAAGTAGGTGGCACCATCCTTCAGTGCCTCTGCTCTTCCTTGACTGTCCCGTTCCGGATGGGGGGGCTGGGGGACTGCTGCTTAGCCCCGTGGCCATTTGTGCCATGGGTGCCACGGCGGTCTGTCTTGCTCCTCTGCTGCTCAGTGCCCAGAGAGTTTGCCACCAGTAGGCGGGCAACACCCAACTCTGTTTCTCCTCAGCAGCTAAGTCAGGTGGGCCTGTGGACGTCCTGAACAGGCACCAGCAGAAGGCAATGAGAAGGATGAGGACCCATAAACGGAAGACAAAACTGAGGGGCTGCTGGCGAGTCACACAGCTGCCTGAGGCCCGAGGAGTCAGCCTGTCCTGGAGGAGCAGGCCTGTTGCTGGGGGATGCTGGGTCACAGTCCACGGCTGGAAGTTGTGTGGCACATCATGCCTTCTCCCATCTTCAGCTGATGTGCCAGCTACAGCCCTTCCTCAAAAAGCATGATCTGGCCTTGGTGATCTATGCTCTGATCGTATTCAGGTTGGATTGATGCGATCTACATGAGGGTGCCTTTGAAATCTGTCCAGAAACGCTGATATTACAATTAACAACCAATCATAACATCGGGATAAAGGCCAATGAGGTCTGTTCCCTCCAACAAGTATATACAGTTCAGGATTGGCTATTTACAGAGTTTCACAGAAACTAACCAATGGGAATGCCGATGCTTACAATCCCTTTTGCTGACTCAAGCTTAACATGGAAATCCATAGGTCTGATTCAGAGTCAGACATAACAAGATTATTAAAAAGAAGAAGAAGAAGAAGAAGAAGAAGAAGGAGGAGGAGGAGGAGGAGGAGGAGGAGGAAATGGCAGCTCTGGAAAGGAGGCTGTATGGCATCACACCTCCGGAGAGCTCCCTCCCCTCCCCTCCCCTCCCCTCCCCCTCGCCAAGCTCCGCCCTTCCCAGGTTCCACCCCCTGATCTCCAAGAATTTCCCAGCCTGGAGCTGGCAAAGCTAACTTTGATTAAGGGGTCCAGCTGCCCAGCTGGGTGAAGCTGACAGAATGCCAGTTTTGCGGCTGCTTGGGCTTGTTTCTCCAGTAGTAAATGCTGTGTCAAGGATAACCGCCGAGCTCTTGACAGAGCCAGAGAATGTCAGCTGAGCCCCGTGGAAAGGGAGGAGTGGACTGTCCTTCAAGGCCTCAGCCTTCCCAACCAGCATGACCTCCGTCTTGTCATGATTCAGTTTCAACTTGTGCCCTGTTGCCAATTAACCACAGTGGTAAAGCACTAGTGCAAAATCTCTATAGTTGATGGGGATAAAGAGACATAGAGCGCGGCGGTGTTATCTGCATATTCATGACAGCCCACTCCAAAACTGTGCCTTGGGCTGGCTGACATCGCTCCTTGCAGGTTGCTGTTGACGACCTCCTGCCCCCCACCGGGGCCTGCCATGCCTGGTCCCACCAAGCTCAGCCTTATTCCCCATGTGATTCAATCTCTGTGCAAGGCCCTCAGGAGAGATCATGCACAGTTTTGGAGTGGGCTGTCATGAATATGCAGATAACACCGCCGCACTTCATGTCTCTTTATCCCCATCAACTCTAGAGATTTTGCACTAGTGCTTTACCACTGTGGTTAATTGGCAACAGGGCACAAGTTGAAACTCATGGAGGCATTTGGGAGAAGGAGCCGGCACTGAAGATCCTCAATCAGGATCCGTTAGGTGCCAAATGCTCTGGGTTTTTACATGCTTTTATGTTTCTGGGTTTCATTGACTGGTTTTTAGTGGTGGATTTTAATGATTTTAGGTTTTTATGGTTTTATCTTGTTTTATTCTGTAAACTGCCTCAGCCAGGTCTCTGAAGAGGCAGCACATATATATTTTACATTTTTAAATATATAACTACCGCCATATTGGTGAGGATATCTTTCTACAGCTGCCATTAGAGGCATATCACTGGAGTAACACAGGCATTGGTTTCATCCATCAAAGTAATTCTCCCTCAAGTTGGGGAGATACACAAGGCAGAAATCACATGTTCAGCACTAAGAACAGAAGGACTCTACATGGTGTTTTTTCTTGTCAAACTTGGACTCTTGTTTGCCATGTTTTGCCATGCTTTCTGGGGAACTGCAGGGGGAGGGAAATTTGGGGGGGAGAGTGTGAGAAGGACTCTATTGTAGTGGTGAAGTAACTCTTCTCAAGCAGCCTCCTTAAGCCGACAGGGATGAGCTCTCCACACCAGGAACCCCTGCACCCAGCAATGCGGCAAGCTTTGTATATAAAAATGGCTCAGTATATTTTTTTGGCGTGCATGTAGCCCTCGTGATCAAGCTGTGTACTACGAGAAAGCCTCAGCTAAGGGAGCAGCACCCTGACCTGGATAGCCCCGAGTAGCTTGATCTTGTCAGATCACAGACACTAAGCCCTGCTTAGTACTTGGGTGGGAGGCCACCAAGGAAATCCGGGGCTGCTCCATGGAGGCAAGCAGGGGCAAACCACCTCTGAACAGCTCCCACCTTCACAACCGTACAGGATCACGGTAAGTCAGCGGCAACTTGACAGAACACACAGACACACAGGAATCAGGCACAGGCAGAGGTATTCCCTCTCCTCCCACAAGATCACCTCTCCTTCCGTCTCTCCCGTACTCTTCCCCACCCTGGTACTTACCTCTTGCTCTTTGGCATTCTGCCTCACCTGGAACTAGGCCTCTCTAGGGAAGTGGGCTGGAACTTCAAGGAGGAGCGGCGGCAAAACTCCCAGGCATGCTGATATACCAGTCTGTCCCTTGAAAATCTCCTGGCCTGGAAGAGATTCTTCAACTGTTTTCCTTTCAGGGAAACAAGAAGGTGCTGGGGCTGCCAACCTCCAGATGTGGCCTGGAGAGCTCCCAGAATTACAACTGATCTCCAGGCAACAGAAATCAGTTCCTCTGGAGAAAATGGCTGCTTTGGAGGGTGGACTCCATGGCATCATATCTCCACTGAGGTCCTTCCCCTCCCCAAGCTCTGCCCTCCCCAAGCTCTGCCCCTAATCTCCAGGAATTTCACAACTCAGAGTTGGCAGTCCTTAGCAGGTGAACTTTTAATCACCACATGTCCATGTACTTATAAGCAGCCTATTCGTTGTTTATGACTCCAGTTGCAAAAACAGTAAAGACAATAGCATAGAATAGAATAAGTAGCCTGCAGGTTAATATAAAATTATAATATGAACTTGAGTAGCTTTTGGCTTTACCAGTACCCAATTTTACATAGTCCCCTTGCAGCAGGCGATCTAAGTGTGTCTCAAGGATGCAGAGGCCCCGGGCTGCATTACTGCCTGCAGAACACCCAGAGTCCATTTTGCATCACCCCCAAACTCTAAAATGACAAGTTGGCTCTGTCCACACACAGCCTTCCTCCCAATAGCGCCTTGAATAGGGGAGAATCCTTTTTGGAGGGGTAGTTATCCCCCCCCCCCGGAAGGGGTTTGAGAGAGGAGCTGATCTGTGCTCCAGGTAGGGATGCCAGCCTCCAGGTGGGACCTGGAGACACCCCCCCCCCAGAATCACAGTTCATCTCCTGACTACAGAGACCAGTTCCCTGGAGGAAACGGATGCTTCGGAGGGGGCACTTTATGGCATTGTACCCTACTGAGGTCCCCCTGTCCTCCCCAGGCTCCCCCTAACCCCGTCTCCAGAAGTTTCCCAACCTGGAAGTGGCAACCGTACAACCCCAGCCCCAGCCTAGCTCCAGCTGATGGGAAGAGCTGGGGCTCCCCACTCGTGCTTTGGGCTGGGCCTCCCGTGCTGAAACGTTGCGGGCTGCGCGCCCTGAGAGTCTGTGGAGGCCAGGTTTCGAACCCTTCTGAGGCAACACCCCAGCCTGGGGGAAGCGTCTCATGACTGGACGAAACCAAGATGCCACCCCCCACTCTGCCACATGTTCCATTCTCCTGACTCAAAAGAAGTGCCTGGGCAACATTTGGTCCAAATTAATGACAGTTTATTTTGAAATGCAGATGGCTTTTAATCAGATGGGGAAAGGGGGAAATAGACACTTCTTGTTCTCCACCACCTTGTAATATTTTTAATGAAGTCATGCATCCTTTTTAAAAAATGAAAGATGGAGCATAATTTGAGTACAGCCTAAATTTGTTCTAAATAAAAGCAAACAAGTCCTAATTATGAACTAGTTTCCTGGTTCTTTTTTAGCAACTGTGTCTTAGTAAGGTAGAGGCTGGGTGGCAGAAGATACCACCCAAGAGCTGGGAGCCCTCTGGGGTTTGGAAGGTTCAGGCTGAAGGAAATGAGGCAGTAGGGTTTTTGTGCTCTAATAAGCCATTTCTTGGGCACACCTACAGACTCCAAGGAAGCACATTTCTCTTCTCCACGGTGATTTGTCCTTCAACTGGCTGAAGGAGCTTCTGCCATCAACACTGAAGGGCCTGCAAGAATTACAGCAGTGGTTCTCTCCACTGTCTGCTTCACTTATAGCAGAATGTGCCTTGTCTGGGGGGGGAAAATTAAGGGAAATACTTCTGCTGCTTCTCCTAAATCAACCTTGCTGTCACAAAGTTGAGTGGATATTCTAATAATTCAAATTTTAAAATAGTCACAGGCCCCTTATGCATCGGTGGTTTCCCTCACTCACCACGGATCTTCATCAATTTTTTTTTTAATTCTGCATTTCCCTCTGCTTGTCCGTCGGTTCCCTCTCCATTCTGCACTGATTTCTGTCTCTTCACCTCTCAGTTTGCTTCCTGTTCACTGTTTCTCTGGCTTTTCTAAATGCGCTTTTGCAGCAGCTTTCCCCCCTTTCTTTGCTTCCAAGACAAAGTCGATTCAGAAGCATATGTATTTTGCACATGTATTTTGCACATGTATTATAGCATTACTTAGTTGAATGAAAGGGAACAGAAAGGAGGGTATTTTTCAGGTATCTTTCAGACGAATCAGATTTTCTAATCTGATTCAGCTACTAATCTAGCTAAGCCAGAAGAAGAGCCAATATTATTCGGCTTTATTTGGACTCCGTTTCGCTATTATTATATTATTCAGCTTTTATTCAGGCTCAGCTTCGCTTTCGGGGTTCCTTGTGCCACTTCTGGGTTCCTCATGTGCAGCTCGGCTTTTGTGAAGCCAAACCACCCATGTGACTCACAGTGTCATGCCTCCATGGTGGCACAACTCTGTGAGTAAAGCATTTAAAGTTTAAATACCTTCCCTTCCCTCCTCGAGTCATGCTGCTGTGGTGGCACACCTCAGCGAGTGTTGGGAAGGCGTTTAAGGTGCGTGGTGTAGGGGTTAAGAGCAATGGACTCTCATCTGGAAAACTGGGTTTAATTCCCCACTCCTCCTCCACATGAAGCCAGCTGGGTGACCTTGGGTCAGTCACAGTTCTCTCAGAGCTCTCTCAGCCCCACCTACTTTACAGGGCGACTCTTTTGGGGAGAGGAAGGGAAGGTGATTGTCAGCCACTTTGAGACTCCTTTGGGTAGTGAAAGGCAGGGTATAAAAACCAACTCTTCTTCCTCTTCCTCCTCCTCCTCCTCCTCCTCTTCTTATTTCCTGTACTGGAGAGGAAATGGCTACACAGGCTTTGCCCCCCCACCACCACCCACCTGCCTGCCTGGAATTGGGCTGGTGTACTGTAAAGGTGCTGATGATTTCTTTAGACAAGAATTGCATGATTTGGGGACTGGAGGATGGGAAGGGATACTCCCATAGCTGGACATTTTATGCTAGGGGAAGAATGGTGTCTTCATTTCTGTTCCTGCCTCCCCTAAAAAGAGTTTTACTCCCTTACCTCCAAAATATGGACACTGTAAAAGTCACATCTTATGACTTAGCTGTGATTGAGCATTCAGGATCAGTTCTTAGACTAAGGTCAAATCTGCATTTGCATTTTTAAATCAGTTTCGTGTTGCATTTGCATTTTTAAATTAGTTTCGTGCTGCTGTGACTCTGTCTTTCTCTATGCTTGACGGCATCACAGCAGCACAAAACTGATTTAAAAATGCAAACGCAGATTCAACCTAAGTGTGTGTGTATGTGCATGCGCATACACACAGCACAACATTTTTGGGAGCAGGGTTGGGTTTGTCTTGTTAAAATTTTTGTTTGAATCCATTCATATATGTGTGTGTATATATATTTGTGTGTGTGTGTTTGTGTGTATATATACATACACACACTGTTTAGGGAGTTGTTATTGCATCCTGGGGATGTTACAATGAGACCCCAGCTGTAACTACCCTAAGTCCTGACCCCCTCCACACAAACTGGGATGAAATTCTTGCCCAAATGACAAGGGGTGTGTGAACCCTGTGCGCACTCTGCAATAGGTTCATTCCTGTCAGCATTTTCTTCCAGCTTCTGCTTTAGAACCCTTTGTGCCTTGTGGCCACCAGGGAACCCTGCAAGATAAGGCACAGGAGGGAGCAGGCTTGCCCATATGCGCTCCTTCCTTGAAACAAAAGCACACTCTACACTGTGGACAGGAGGACTCCCTCCCTGAATGACACACCAAACCCATGAGTCAGCAGTCCACCCATTAACCACCGCAGATTTGGAATGTCGCAGGATGACCTGGGCGGGGGGGGGGGGCTGTGCCGCTCACCCCTCCCTGTCACATCACCAGGCTCAGGTAATTGGATCCAACTGTCGACGGGAGCCACCTGCTGATGATTCAGCTCCTACCAAAGGCTAACAAATTATCCAGCAGCTTCATAACGAGAGCTGTCACCATCCCCACAATCAGGAAAGATAAATAAGCTATTAAAGCCCAGAACCCTCTGCCCTCCGTGGGCAGGGTGCCGTGCCAGAGGACAATTAGTGCCAGCCCTGGCCTATCTATGACTAGAGGATCAAAGCACACAGAATCTGTGAAAAGCCGTGTGCGCCGTTTTTCTGCCCTTGGGGACAATGTTACCTCTGCTGCTCTTGCTGAGAATTTCAGGACACTGCCAAGTAAGCAGCAGCTGAGGACCCCAGACCATGCCAGCACCCACAAAATTAGGGACCTGCTTGGCTGGCAGTTGAGGCATCCTCAGCTTGGAGCTGAGCATTCTGTAGGCTGAGTACCATTTAAGCAGCCGCTGCCCAAAAGAGGCACACTTTGTCTGACTTCACCCTGGAGGCAACAGACGTCACTCTTGCACCTGAAGACAGGTAAGGAGGCCTACTGAGGGGAGAGACATGGTGGATGACCCCAAAAAACAGAATCGCAGAGAAACAACACTATAAAGTACTGAGACTGATGCATTGGAGAGTGATTTCAGCTCATACTATTTCAGTCAGAACGTGGGATGAGAGAGCCGGCCAGTGGCCGGTTTATATTCCCTTTGTAAAACACACACAACACACACAACCCCGTGATACACTATTTTCAGTGCTCTTACATTCCATAGGTCCTTTCTTGGATCCCAGCCTTCCTACAGGTGTAGGCTAGGATCCATTTAGGCTATTGTCTTTTGGAACAAAGCTTGGGCCCTTCGCCTGGCCAAGTGTATACCTGACCGTGTGCACAGTCACCCTGGGTACATAACAAATGCCATATGTAAATATAAATCCTTGAAGTGTATTCTAAAAAGACCTTGAAACTTATTCCAGACCTTATGGATTCATCACACACACACCCTGCAAAACCTACATGCATTTCAAAAGCAGGAGTAGTAAAAATAGTGTATATGTTTAGGTAAATACAAAAATGATTTATGCTTTGTAAATAAAGGGGCATTTTGTTAGGGTTATTTAACACTTGTAACAGCACATATTCATTAGACATTCCTGCTGGTTTCAATGGGAAATATATTTCAATACAGATAAGATTCCCAACAAGGATTGTAGCCCTCACCCAGGGATCCTCCCTCCCAAACTCAGCTTGAAATTCTCCCTCCCAGAACAGAGAGCTGAAGCTCTGCTGAGGAGTTTTCCCTCAGTCCTTTCCTGCCACTGTTATTCTGGTGTTTGTGATGGGGGGGGGGAATCTTATTCGTAAACCAGACACATGACCCCTGGGCTCAGTTAATTCTTTTCAGGTTTTTCTTCTTGCCTGCACCTAAATACATTCATTGAGGAGCTGGTGGGCTATCCTGAGAAAATTAAATGCTTTGAAGAAGGTTTGAAGGAAGCAATGGTACGTTCACGTCTTGAAAAAAACTTCACTGGACCCTGTGGGCCTTGCCAGCTACCATCCAGTTTCAAACCTTTCATTTCTGGGTAAGGTAGTTGAGAAGGCGGCGGCTGAACAGCTGGACAGCTGCAGGCTCTCTTGGATGATGCTTCCATCCTGGACCCCTTCCAGTCCAGCTTCTACCCAATGAAGATGGAGGTCCTGTACCTGAGTCATGGGCGGTTCGGATCAGGAATTAGGCTCCTGGCCTTCACTGGGGGGGCCACAGATGCTGGCGCTGAGGGTGAGGAATCTTGGGGTGATGCTGGATTCCTCCCTTATTATGGAAGCTCAGGTCACTTCAGTTGCCAGATCAACCTTTTATAATCTTTGGCTAATCAGGCAACCAGTTCCCTCTCTTGCCCCCCAGGACCAGGGCTATTTTTGGGCAGGAACACACAGGAACTGAGTTCCGGCTGGCTCCTGAGTTGGCCACGCCCAGCAGGAACTCATTAGCATAATAGGCCACACCCAACAGCAGAAACTCATTAGGACTGGCTACATTAGGGCTGTGTGGCCTAACATGCAAAGGAGTTCCTGCTACAAAAAAAGCCCTGGGTTTTGACAACAAACAAGGTAAACAGAATAAGAAGCAAATGTGGGTGTGGCTGGTAACATGGGGGTGTAGCCTAATAGGCTAATGAGTTCCTGCTGTTGTGTGTGGCCTGTTATGTTAATGAGTTCCTGCTGGGCTTTTTCCAGAAAAACAGCCCTGCCCAGGACTTAGCTACACTGGTCCACACAGTGGTCACTTCCAAGCTAGGCTACTGTAACTCACTTTATACAGGGCTACCCTTGAGCTTGATCTGGAAATTGCAGCTAGTGCAGAAGGCGGCAGCATGCCTATTGACAGTGACCGTGTTGTGCCAACTGCACTGGCTGCTGGTCGAATGCCGGATCCAGTTCAAGGTTATGGTTTTGGCCTTTAAAGCCCTATGCGGCCTGGGACCATCATACCTGAGGGACCGCCTCTCTCCATATGAGCCCCAGAGAGCTTTACACTCTTCTGATCAACACCTCCTGGTGGTCCCTGGCCTGAGGGACATCTGCTTAGCCTCGACCAGGGCAAGGGCTTTTACAGCCCTCATCCTGGCCTGGTGGAACATGCTCCCATTTGAGATCAGGGCCCTGCAGGACCTAGTACAGTTCCACAGGGCTTATAAAATGGAGTTGTTCTGTTGCAGATTAAGTTGTAGCCCTCAGGAAAACCACACAGATGTCAAGAAATCCTTTGTTTATTACTGCGCAGCAGACTGAGTTCAGCCATCAAGCAGCACAAAAATGAACTCAGCCCCCAATATGTGACTTGTTACAAGTTTTATAGCAGAGAGCCAGAGAAGTAACTCCCCCTCGCCCCAAGTACAGGAAGTGACAGGAAAGATCTTAGCTGCACAATTCTGCAAAGATCTTAGCTACAGTTTTTTGCAAAGTTACTAACATATTTGCTCTTTAACATTTTTGCTTGCAGGCTTCTTAACACAAGAATACTTTCACTTTACATTGTTTGTTAGACATTCAAGTAACCACACACGCTTCCTGCTGTAGTTGCGGTCAAGCTACATCTTCCTGTTGAACACAGGTGCAAAAGAAGAAAAACGCTGTCTTCAGCAGGGCAGGCTGTTAGCAGGCTTCCTGGCGAAAGTGGGACACTTCCTTATATGGCCTTTCCCTTGCCAGGTGCAAAAGCTGTTTGGTTTGCCTTCAGCTTGCAGTTTTCAGCTGTAGCTATGATAGCTTAGAAAGCCATTCCCTGAGGCATCTTATGATTATAATTATTATTCTTATTGCCTCAGTTCCACCAGGCCTTTGGCTGAGGTGGCGGACCTTCAATCCATTCTGGCCCCCTCACCTTGTCCATGGCGCTGTTCATGGCTTTTCCCCTGCTGTCCTGGATATTACTTGGGCACTGGAATTTCTTAGGGTAATTATTCCATAGAGTAATTATTTCATAATGGATTTCAGTTTTATCTGCTATTGCTATTTATTGTTTTATTTTGGGGGGTGGGGGTATAAATTTAATAAATAGAGCACAGTGAGACAAGTTGTGGGGGGGGGGCGTTCTGCATCCTTTCATCTACATGTTCCATGTTTGTAACACACACACACACCAACTTTGCACATGAATGGCCAGACTTATGCTACTCAGTTCCCTTCACGGAAATGTTGTATGTGGAAATGCCACTCGGAGACGAGGCTCTGTGATGAGGTCGTTGGCTGGTATATCTCCCCCTCCCCATCCTGCTCTTGCTGGATTTGGCCTGGCCTGGCCCTGATCAAACAGAAACAATAACATCTGACAAGTATCAGAGCACCAAGGATTTCTGAACTTGCTCAAATATTTCCAAATGTCAAAGGAAATTTAATCAGTTTTAGTTCCAGTTATGGGTAGGGTGTCATCAGTTTGGATTAGACATATTCCAAATGTGCATCCTTATTGTTATCCTTACACACACACACACACACACACACACACACCAGGCTGGAGTGAAGGATGTGCAACTTTCTCAGAAGGCGCATTACATTGGTTTGGCATCTTCTCAATTCTGAGAGTTCCTTGAAAACAATGTGCTTCTAGAGGCAAATTTCTCCAGAGCATTTTGCCCTTCACATTCTTCTGCTTTGCATATTTGGATGCCTACCTCTTCTATTGTTTGCTTAGTTATTTGTTTAAAAGAGTTACCCCCCATGGGAGGAGCCACAGTTCACTGGCTGAGTATCTGCTTTGCAAGCAGAAGGTTCAGTCCCCAGCATCTCCAGCTATAAAGATCAGGAAGCAGGTGATGCAAAAGATCTCAACTTGAGACCTTAGAGAGCAGCGGCCAAGACTGGCCTTGATGGACCAAAGGCCTGACTCGGTAGGAGGCCGCTTCTTGCGCTCAGGATCTCCAGGGGAGCTGAAGATCAGAAGGGGGGATGTGGAAGAACCAAGGAGGAGAGAGAAAGCATAACCATGTAAGGGCCCATCGGTGTCACATTTCCTTCACAGCACCCCAGCCCCGGAGTCTTTTAATCCTCCCGTTCCTATCAGCCTTTGATCCCTGCATTTATTTATATCACTGTCTGGGAGGCTGCTGAAGTGCTTTGACAGGCTCCACAGCCAAAGATGCAGTGATGCTCCAGGGGACAAAGGAGAAAAGATCGCTCATCAGCCAAAGGCGTTCGTAGAAACATGCCTGGGGCAGGCGGCAGAAGCCTGTGGGGCTCCTCCACCCCCGCCTCCTTCAGCCACTCCCACAGGGATGACCGTGTCCAGCACCAGGCATTAGCTCAGGCTCCAGTGCAGCCCACCGGCTGAGGGCCTGACAGACCAGGGGCCACACGGGCCAGGGGGAGAGGAGCAGCACTGGGGGCAACTGCCAGGCCGGACCTCCCACCCATCATGCCACAGAGCTCTTCTCCTCTTGCTTTCCCTTTCCTGGGTTGCAGCTGGGGTAGCCAGCTGTGTGCACATGGCTCTTTCCAGAATTCCAAAAGCAAAAAACAAAAAGCCCCCTGACCCCGAGAAGCTTCCAGTCTAAACAATAGCAATGTGGAAAACAGCAGAGGGAAGCACAGAGAGGAATCCAGGATGAGGGGGAGAAAATGTAGGACACATATACTGCTTATCTGGGTTTATAGGAGGGATGCCACAACAAATTTCACATCATTCATGTTCAATACTCAAACTTGCCTTGTTCAACTACAACAATCAGATGTGAGCTGATCTCTGGTTCACTTTGTTTTGCCCCCTGTGGCAGAACACACCTGCTCTGGCCTACAGGCCATATTCCACCCTTCCCTCCTAGGTTTCTCCACACTTGGAGGGGCTTTTCTTCCACTCTCAGGGTAGCCCACCACCACCACCACCCGACCTGTCCATGGAATTACCCACAGGGAGGCTCAGGACTCCCAGCTTCCCTCCCCAGTTCTGAGGCCTTGCCTCAGGGTCTCCTACTGCCCAGCACCTGGTCACCACAGGGACAGTTTACTGCCTTGCACACCTCTGGAGGAATAGTCACTTGCCAATTGCCTTCCTTTCTCCCTGGAGGACAATGAAGGTCTATATGGTACAGAGAGCCACTGCCAGAATCAAGAGTTATAAAGTATTTATTTTTAAAACATGTTTACAAGAATACTTTTAGCACAGCAGAAGGTAGGCTGAGGTACAAGGAAACTGACTTCCTCCTCTGCCTGTTAAAAAGCAAAATGGAGGCTTTGCTCCTTGCCAGCCTGCCAGGAAAAAAATGCATTTCTTCACACCCCCAAGTACTCTGAATGCCTGTCAAAGAGATTTGCATTCAGAGCTTTTCAAAACTAACGAAATAGGACAGCAGCCATCGACGTCACTAAGGGGATTATTGGATGAATGCTGACCGGTATCATTAAAAAATGACTTATTTGTTTTATTGATTAACTTTATCTATGCCCCTCCATTCTCCCCAGTGGGGTCCCCCCAAGTGCCTTACATGGTTCTTCTCTCCTCCATTTTATCCTCACAAGAACCCTGCATGGTTGGTGAGGCTGACAGGAGTGACTGGCCCAAGGTCACCCAGCAAACTTCCATGGGAAAGTGGGGATTTGAACCTGAGTCTCCCAGATCCTTATCAACCCTTTGATCACTTCACCACACTACATGGAAAGCGGGGGGGGGGGCTCCCTCAGTGATGCAAACAAAGGAACCCCCAGAAGATTTGTGAGGATGGGAAATTTCCCTCTCACCATTTTTTGTGGCTTCCCTGCTGCTGCCCAGTACAACCACGCAGGGGCCTGCCCATCCTAGTCTCTCTCCGTTGGCGGTGGTGCCTTGGGGCTTCCTCACCCCCTGCCCACTCACTCACTCACTCAGATGCCTCCCTGGCACCACCTCGGCTTCCCCACCACCTGCCTGCCTGCCTGTCCCAGCAGAGCCTCTCTTGGCTTCTACAAAACATCTGCTGAGATCGTTCAACTTAATGTCCTGGGATCTCAGCTTTTTTCTCTAGTAAGTTGTTTGGGGCTTTTAGAAAACACCCTTTTCTTTCCTTTTCAGACTTTTCTGCAAACCTGAGAGGAGTCCAGGGATGCCAGCCTCCAGGTGGGACCTGATAATCCCCTGAAATTTGAGCTCATCTCCGGACTACAGCAGGCAGTTCCCCTGGATGCTTTGGAAGGTGGACTCTGTGTCACTGTCCCCCACAGACACGCCTGCCCTCCCCAGATCTCCAGGAGGTTCCCACCCTGGATCTGGCAACTCTCCCACCCCAACCCTGCTGGTGGCCTGTCTTGTCTGTTCATGGCTATGGATCCAGTGATCCAAAACAAAGGGCCAGAGATCTAGAAGCATGCTAAACAACCATGAATGGGACCACTAATGGTCTATCAGACATTTTGGGTTGCCTAGGCAACCATAGACAACATCATGATATGTTTGTGGTTCCCTGGAGAATACAAAATGACCGTCAAGATCTCATGAGGTAATATTGTGAGATTTCAGCTTTAAAACATTTTCATTATGTTATTTAGTCCCTCATCTATAATTTAAGATTTTCCTGCAAACTTGAAGCCCCTTAAAATTTGTAGAAACATCTTTAATACCCATTTTGAAGCTATGTTCATAATTATATGGAAGTTTTAGGTAGGATTGCTGTCAGCCAGCTGCCATGGCTTGGAATGTGGGAGGGGGGGAAGCTTCTGCCTCTCACTTCCCCCCTGTGCTTCTGCTGCCTTGAAGCTTATCTGCCCAGTGGCCTTGAAGCTGCTTTCTGCCTGCCTTGGCTTTCCCGCTGGGAACGCAATGGCTGCTGTCTCCCCGCACTCTTAGGTGCTTGCTTATTGGTTTAAGGGAATAGGGGGGGTTTCGTTTGAAAGGGGTATAACTGGGATTCCCGGGGTTTTCTCATTATTCCTGACACAAGAGTTCATGGTGCCTAGTACTGACCTCAATAAACTGAACTTCATGAAGAATTATTGTTGAGTGTTTTGACTGAGACCCCTGACAGAGTGTCAGGAATCTCTTACTGCCTCTACCCGCCTCTCTACCATGATGAGCAGAGACGAGGAACCTGTGGTACCGATAACTACGGAAGACCTGGTACCCACCACCACCACATCAACAACAATCACGCTGATCTCCACGGCCCCCCCGTGACTGTTGTACTGGGAGCAGAAGGGGGGGGGGCGATCCCGAGATTCATGGGGGATGTGTCCAGGTCCCGTCAGTAGGATTGATTCCATAGGGACACCCAAGAGATGTGGACGCTGCCCCTGGGGCTGCTGACAGGGAGTCAGTATGACTACCGGCCCTCACAATGGGTGACCTGGAGGGAACAAGGCGATGAGGGCAACTGGGAAGAACGGTTCACCCGGATGGAAGCAGCCCAGGCTCAAGCGTTCCTAGCAATGGAGGAATCACTGTTGAACTTCCCTCAACTGGTGGCACAGGTGGTCCAAGGCGAACTACGCCAGCAGCCACCATTGCAATCAGCCATGCTGCTGCCTCCTCCAGGCCCGCAGCTCCTGCCTCCCCAGCCGGCAGCTCCTGGGGGACCTGTGCCGGGTCCAGCGGCTCCACCACAAGAGGACAAGCCAAAGGACCTCCTGGAGGCTACTTTTGATGGCACCCCTGAGCGGCTGGCCTATTTCGTAGTCTAGGTGGAGAAGTTTGTGGCGTATTGGGGCCACCTGTTCCCAAATGATGAGCGCAGGGTAGCATTCATCGCCACCAAGCTGAGAGAAGGGGCAGCCGACTGGTATGTCAGTCTCCACAGCATGCAGAGCCCTGAACTGCAAGACGTGGATGCCTTCATGTGGGCCCTGCGAGCGCCATACGAGGACCCCATGGAACCACTACCTGCACACCCTGAAGCAGGGCCAGCGTTCTGTGAGGGAGTCCTTGGAGGAGTTTAAGAGACGTGGCCAAGATCCAGGGGTGGCCAGATGGGGTGCTGGCTGGGCAATATCGACTAGGGCTGCACCGTGACATCAGGGAGACCTTCCTGTGCACTGTGCGGCCCGTATCACGTCTGCCCTGGATGCGGGAAGCGGCTGAAGCGGAAGGGCGGTTGCAGAGGATCCAGACAAATAATGTGCCCGCCAGCCCGAGGGGGGGTGGCCAGTGCCCCAAAGGTGAAACCACCCCCCCGTGCCCAAGCCTAAGGAGGGGGTGAGAGAACAGCAGTTGAAGCAGGGTCTCTGCCTGGAATGTGGTGAAAGTGACCACTTTGCCGCCACCTGCCCGGAGGCAGGAGTCCCCAAGACGGAGGAGAAGAAACGCCCTGAGACTCTGCTGCGGAAGAGTATGGCCAAGCTGAAATTCCAGCGGGCCCTTCAAGTTGGCATCCAAGAGGGAGGGTCTGATTCCAGCAGCAACCACCCCTCCCTTTTTTTCATGACTGTGACTGTAATGAACCCCGAGCTAGGGACCCATGTTCGAGTGAGGGCGTTAATAGACTCTGGGTGTGCTAGAGACCTCATTAGCCTGACGCTGGTCACCGGGTTGGGGGCTCTGGTGATCAAACTAGCCGACCCCATTGTTTTTACCCAGATGGACGGTTCTTCCATGAAGGAGCTGTGTAAGTTTGAAACTGTTCCCCTGCGGATGGGGGCGGGGACCCACTGGGAACACAGATCCTTCATCATCACTCCTACGTCCCGGTTCCCGTTGGTCCTGGGGAGTCCCTGGTTGTATGACCACAACCCGTACATACTATGGGATGAGGGGAGGGTGCAGTTCATTGCCCCAAAATGCCAGAGCCACTCGTGGGATGAGAATTGGGGGGTGGCCCCTCCAGAGGAGACTGTACAGGCATGCCTGGTTGTCAGGTAACCCTGCCATAAGGGTGAAGGGAGGGGTGGAGGTGCCAGAGGGTCTGCCTGTGTATTGTCTGGTATGTGAGGAGTTGCCGGAGTTGCCTGGGCAACGCAGAGATTCACAGCCCAGGTTATCTCCAGATGGGCCAAATGGCCTTGAGTCGCCAGGCTGTTTTCTTCTTCTCTTTTCTTGTGAGAACAGCTAGGCCATGGAAATTTACAGCTTTTAGAACTGTAGCACCTTTCGCTTTCCCGCACGCGGGCTCCTTAGCTATTGGTAGAATGTAGGGGGGGGGCTTTACTTCAGGAGGGTATATCCAGAGATGTTTCTTTGAATGGGTCATTCCTGACAAGAGAATGTTACCGTGCCTTTAGAACTGCAGTATAATAAACACTATCTTCTCATGAGGCCTGGTGTTTGACTGACTTTCTGAAGCGCCTGACAGATTGTCAGGAATCTTCTTTGGTTGGGACTGGTTCTACACCGCAATTCTCTTGCAGAGATGAGTGACGGGGATGAAACCATCCCGATCCCTACCTCCACGGAGGAAGAGAAACCTCCAGTGACAACTGTGGCGGCCACTACCTCGGCTGCCCTGCTGGAAAACCCAATCACCTACGCGCCGGCCTCGTGGGGCACAGAATATGATTTGGGAGGGCCCTACGGAGATCCGTACGGGGCCGCATATGGGGGGGTGACAACCAGGCCACAGCAATGGTGGGACTGGTCAAAGCCGTTGGCTGAGACGCATGAGACGTGGTTCCTCACCCCCCGGGCCTCGATCCGGGAGAGTCTGTTCGAGAGATCGGTCTACCGCCTGAGCACGGCAGAGGGTGGAGAAGAAACCCACCCGGAACCCAGGGAGCTGGAAGGGGCTACCGGAAGCCGAAGATGGAGCGGAGATCCAAGCCAGGATCGATTACTCCACCTCATAGACGAGTCCCTGTCCCGCATCCCAAGGTTGATCTCGGATGGAATACGAGAGGAGATGGAGCGGAGGCAGCAGGCCGTGCCGCAAGACCAGCTGGAGCAACGAGCTCCTCCCGCACCGGCCGGACCGCCGCCTGGGGGTGTACCGGAGCAACCTGGAGCACCTCCGGACCAGCCAGTGGGGCCCCCCATCCAGGGGCTGCCGGTTCCACAGCCGCAGGGAGTACCAAGGGGCTGGAGCCCGATGCTGCCGAACCCTGCCAAGCTCCTAGATGTGACCTTTGACGGAGCCCTAGAGAAATTCTCGTTCTTCCTGGTGAGAACGGAAAAGTTCATCGAGAACTGGGGCCATCTGTTCCTGAATGAGAAGCGGATCATGGATGCCATTGCTTCGCACTTGAAAGATGCGGCAGCGGACTGGTACGTGGCGTTACACCAAGAAGACGGCCGCAAGTTGAGGGAGGTTGATGCGTTTATGTGGGCAATGAAAGACCAATTTGAGGACGCCAATGCAAACAAAACCGCCCGGGCATTCCTCCGATACTTCCGGCAAGGAGCCAAGACGGTGAGGGAATACACCGCCGAATTCCGAAGGCAAGCGGCAAAGATCCGAGGCTGGCCAGCAATACCGCTTGGGGCTGAACCCGGAGATTCGTCGGACCATGATGCGAGGGAGAGACCCGGAGACCCTATTGGGCTGGATGAAGGAAGCGGTAGCCACCGAAACTCGCCTAAAGACCATCAAACTCGACGACGCGGCCGCCTTGGGCAAGAATCCCCAACCAGCCATCTCTCTAGCTCCCAGAGGGAAACAACCAACCAACCCCCAATGACAGAAGGACGGCACCCGCCAACTTCGGATGAAGCAAGGGTTATGCCTGAAATGCGGGGAGGCGGGCCACTTCGCCGTGAATTGCCCGGGAGCCACTACCCCGACCAGCGCAAGCAAAGGTCCTAAAAAGAAGTTCGAGACGTCCACCCCGAAACCTGTTGCAAAGCCGAGGGGTGCGCGAGCCTTGCAGATCGCCCCGTTGGGCGAGGACTCCGACTCATCAGAGGAGGAAACCGCGGTGGCGGGAAATGAGAAGGACCTGCTGTGAACAGTGCTGAACAGCAGGTCCCGGACTCGCAGGCACTAAACCCGGTGAGCAAATCCTCTTCTCTGTTCTTCCTAACAGTGACTCTGATGGACCCAGGTCTACAGACCCACATGAGAGTGAGAGCTCTCATTGACTCGGGGTGTGGGAGAGATATCATCAACCCTTCCCTGGTGACTGGGTTGGGGGCAAAGGTGTTAAAATTAGCAGAGCCACTGGTTTTTACCCAAATGGACGGCTCCACCATGAAAGAGCCGTGAAGATACGAGACTGTGCCCCTGCACATGGGTGAGGGGAATCATTCGGAGGTGAGACCATTCGTAGTGACCTCCGCCGCGCAGTTCCCGCTGGTCCTGGGGAGCCCGTAGTTTTTTGATCATGACCCACACATATTGTGGGAAGCTGGGACTGTAAACTTTATTTCGCCAAAGTGCGCAGGCCATATCTGGAATGACAAATGGGGGCCCCAATGTCCCAAGGCTAACCCGGTGCTGGTGGGGGTGGCGGAGGCAGACTGGGATGCGATCCCTCGAGAGTATCGGGACTTGACCGCAGTTTTCGGGGAAGAGGAGGCGGACGAGCTGCCCCCCCCTAGAAACTCAGACTGTGCTATAGAACTGTTGCCGTACCAGAAACTCCCAAAAGGGAAGCTGTACTCCATGAGCCCAGCCAAGAAACTGGAGCTCAGAAAGTTCATTGATAAGAACTTGGAGAGGGGCTTTATTCGACCAGCCTCCTCGCCGTTCGCCGCCCCCGTTTTATTTCGGAAAAAGAAAGACGGGGGCCTGAGGTTGTGCACTGACTACCGTGGGCTTAACGCTGTCTCAGCAACCAACACTTACCCCCTGCCCCTGATTAAAGACTTGCTAGCTGCGGTAGCAGGGGGGAAGGTTTTCTCTAAGCTGGACCTCCGGGATGCATACTTCCGCGTGTGCATCCGAGAAGGGGATGAGTACAAAACGGCGTTTAAAATTCCCCTGGGACAGTTTGAATACCTGGTGATGCCATTCGGCTTACAGGGGGCCCCGGGGGTGTTCATGAACTTGATCAATGAAGTCCTGCATAAATATTTGTTCAAGGGGGTCCTTGTTTACCTTGATGACATACTCCTGTACTCCCCCGACTTGCGCTCCCATGTGAAACTTGTCAGGGAAGTGCTCCAAACGTTGCATAAGCACAAACTGTTTGCGAAACCGTCAAAGTGTGAGTTCCATCGGTCGGAGATCTCGTTCTTGGGCTATCGCATTTCCCAGAAGGGGATTGAGATGGACCCGGAGAAAGTTAAAGACGTGGTGGGGTGGGAACCCTCGAGGACGAGGAGACAGCTCCAGGCTTTCCTCGGTTTCGTGAATTTCTACAGATCGTTTTTGTCAAATTTCGCCCAAGTTGCCCTCCCCCTCACGGACCTACTTAAGATGAAAGGGAAAGGTCCTGAGAGTACCCGGCCCGGGGCCCGCTTAGAATGGACTAATGACTGTCAGAGGGCTTTCGAGCAACTAAAATCCCTCTTCACCTCAGAACCAGTGTTGGCCCACCCCAACGAGTTAAAGAAGTTTATTGTCCATGTCGACGCCTCTGATGTTGCTATGGGGGGGGCCATTTTGCAAGAGGGGGAGGATGGGAAGTTACACCCCCTCGCCTATGTCTCCAAAAAGTTTAACGACACGGAACGGAACTGGTCAGTTTGGGAAAAAGAAGCAGGGTCGATCAAGTTAGCCCTCTCAACATGGCGGCACTGGCTGGAGGGGGCTCGGGTGCCATTCGAGGTATGGACTGATCATAAAAACCTCAAGTTGCTGCACTCTCCCCGGTCCCTAAATGCTAAACAGTTGCGGTGGGCAGATTTTTTCTCTAAGTTTGATTTCACACTGCATCATTTCCCGGGGAAGGCAAATTCCTTAGCTGACACCTTGTCCCGCCTTCCTCAACATGACAGCAAACGGGAGGAGATTAGAGACTCGGTGTTCACGCCCTCACAGTTGGGGGGGTGATGACTCGCAGCCACCTTAGGTCTCCGCCCCCTCCTCCGCTCTCCTCCCTGTGGGAACTGAAATTTGCGTCAGCCCTGTCTAAAGCTGACCGCGACTCCTTGGCGAAGGAGGAGGGGGTGATGGGGGACAAACATAACTGCTGGCGGAAAAATGGAAAGCTCTTCGTGCCTCTGTCCCTACGGGGAGAGATAATGGAATAGGAGCACGGGTCCAAACTAGCAGGCCACACCGGCTTTGTAAAATTGCTGCAATTGCTCCAAAGACAATTTTGGTGGCCAGGGATGTGCAAAGACTTATCGTTATTTACCCAAGCCTGCCAGGTTTGCCTCATGAGTAAGCGCCACCCAGGGAAACCACCGGGTCTCTTACACCCCTTGCCGACCCCCACCCACCCGTGGGAGGTGTTATTCATGGACTTTATCACAGACTTACCCCCGAGGGGGGGAAAGACGGTTATTTGGGTAGTAGTGGACATGTTTTCTAAACAAGCATATTTTGTTCCTTTTGCGTCTATCCCCTCAGCTAAGAAACTGGCTAAGGCATTTCTGCAACACGTGGTGAGACTCCATACTCTACCTGTAAAGGTGGTATCGGACAGAGGGTCTCAGTTCATTTTGTAGTTCTGGGGGGAGTTAATGGCACTGCTGAGGGTGGAGAGGGCGGTTAGCAGTGTGTATCATCCAGAGACTGATGGTCAAACAGAATGAGTAAACCAAACACTGGAACAGTACCTTCGATGCTTTACAAATTTCCAACAGGACGATTGGGAATCACTGTTGCCTTTAGCAGAATTTTGTTATAACAACACGTGTCATTCTTCCACGGGTATGTCCCCATTTATGGCTGTACATGGTTATGAGGCACCGCCTCTGCCCTTTCTGAGTTCTCCCAACTTGCCACCGGGGGAGGCGGGAGACTGGTGCAAACGCCTTCAAGCGGCATGGCCGCTACTAGCGCAAACGCTTGAGAAAGCTAAGTCCGCCTACAAGGAGCAGGCTGACAAGAAAAGGGACAAGACATGGACTCCCGAGTGCGGAGAATTTGTTTATCTTTCCATGCAAAACTTGAAGAGGTTGCAACCTAGTAAAAAACTGAGGTGGAAGTATGTCGGTCCTTTTGAAATCAAACGTGTGTTAAACAATGTGACTGTTGAACTCTTGTTGCCTAAATCACTGAAATCTATTCATCCTGTATTTCATGTAAGGCTCTTGAAACCCTCGCCTGCAGAGAACACGTGGAGGCTGAAGAGACCTGCCCCCCCTCCTTTGATGGTAGGGGGGGAAACCGCATTACGAAATTGCCCAGATTCTGGATTCCAAGATTTCGCACAACCGGCTGTATTACCTGATTGAATGGGTGGACTTTGGGCCTGAACAGCGGGAGTGGGTTAGGGAGGAACATGTTCGCGCCCCGAAGTTAATTCACAAATTCCACAACTTGTACCCCATGAAACCTAAAGGGTTGGATTTATTATCAGGGGGGCAGAATGTCAGGTAACCCTGCCATGAGGGTGAAGAGAGGGTTGGAGGTGCCAGAGGGTCTGCCTGTGTATTGTCTGGTATGTGAGGAGGTGCCGGAGTTGCCTGGGCAACGCAGAGATTCACAGCCCGGGTTATCTCCAGATGGGCCAAATGGCCTTGAGTCGCCAGGCTGTTTTCTTCTTCTCTTTTCTTGTGAGAACAGCTAGGCCATGGAAATTTTAGAAATGTAGCACTTTTCGCTTTTCCGCGCGCGGGCTCCTTAGCTATTGTTAGAATGTAGGGGGGCTTTACTTCAGGAGGGTATATCCAGAGATGTTTCTTTGAATGGGTCATTCCTGACAAGAGAATGTTACCGTGCCTTTAGAACTGCAGTATAATAAACACTATCTTCTCATGAGGCCTGGTGTTTGACTGACTTTCTGAAGCGCCTGACACTGGTGCAGGAGGAGCTTTTGCCCCCCCCCCCCGGAGTATAGAGACCTGGCCTGGGTGTTCGAGGAAGAGGAGGCGGATCAACTCTCACCTTATTGCAACTCCCCAGTCAAAAGCTGCCTAAAGACAAGTTGTATGCGATGAGCCCAGGGGAAAAGGAGGAGCTGCGTAAGTTCATCGACAAGGATCTGGCCCACAGCTTCATTCTCCCAGCCTCCTCCTCCTTCGCCACTCCCCGTCCTCTTCCAGAAAAGGAAGAACGGGGATCTAAGGCTGTGTACGGATTACAGGGGCTTGAATGCAGTGTCGGCCATGAATGCTTACCCCCTGCCTTTGATTAAAGACCTCTTGGATGAAGCGGCTGAGGGAAGGATTTTTACAAAGTTGGACTTGGAAGACACGTATTTCTGGGTGTGCATAAGGGAGGAGGATGAGTACAAGATGGCATTCAACACCCCCCTGGGGCAGTTTGAGAACAGGGTAATGCTGTATGGGCTTCAAGGGGCTCTGAGGGTCTTCATGAAACTTATCAACAAAGTGTTGCACAAACACCTGTTCAGGGGGGCCCTTGTTTACTTAGATGACATTTTATTGTACTCCCCTGACAAAGAATCACATGTCAAACTGGTGTAGGAAGTGTTACAGACCTTATATGACGACAAGCTATTTGCTAAACTGATCATGTGCAAATTCCATTAGTACGAGGTGGATTTCTTGGGTTACTGCATCCCCCCCCCCGGGCTTAGAGATGGAGCCCACCAATTTGCAAGCAGCCCTGGGGTGGGAAGCCCCCCACACCCGGCATCAGCTCCAGTTGTAATTTGGGGGGGATCTCCAGGCCTCACCTGGAGACTGGCAACTTTAGCTTTAGACTGCAGCCCACATGGTCGGGCGTTGCAGGAGCTTTGAGTGTACTGTCTGGTAAAGATACAAAAGCGTCTGACCTTCTGAAGGAAGAATGGCTGAGACAAAGAGGTTTTGATCCCATATTTTATGCTTCAGGCCTGGCTCAAATTAGGCCTTTCCTTCCTTCAAGCGGCTCAACGCACCACACCTCCCCGACACTGGCCTGTGTTCCCAGGCTAACCTCCCCCGACTGCTCTCTTGCCTACCATAAAACACAGAACATTATTTTATAACATGCTATTAAAAAAAAATCCAAGAACTCTAAAAACACAAGCCAAGCCTCAACACCACATGTTGGAACGTCTTTGTTAGGACTCTTCTCACATGTCTCCAACTCTGTTGAGCAAGAAGTCTGGGGCGGGGGGAGGGGGAGATATGGCCAGCGGTGGCAGAGGGGGCGGTTTCACTTGCTGTGAGCTTCTGGCACAGGGACACACAACTCACCCAGTGGGGGGGGGGAAACGCCACTCTGATCAGGCATTTACTGAGAAAAGAAGTATCAAATCCACTAAAATTAGGCTTGCCAGCCTCCAGGTGGGACCTGGAGATGCCCTGGAACTACACTGTGGGTTTTCAAAGAGAGGCAGCAGTAGAAGTTCCCATCTTTCCCGAGGGCTGCCAGCTGCAGGTTGGGAAATTTCTGGGGAGAGTGGGGTCTGGAGCGCAATGGTCTTCAGTGGGTCATAAGGCCATCGCATGCACCCTCCAAAGCAGCCAGTTTCTCCAGGGGAGCTGCCCTCTGTAGGCTGGGGATCAGTTATAGTTCTGGGGGACCTCCAGTCCCCACTTGGAGTTTAGGGCAACCCTAGTAAAAACAGCCAGGAGGGGAGAAGGGCTCCCCTCCCAGGCGGTGACTCAGGCCGTCTCCCCGTCCGGCTCTTGCCAAAGACCGGTGCCCCCCCCTCCCCGGGGCATGCCTGGCTCCTCAACCGTCTGCCTGTGGGGTCCCTGTGGAGCCCCCCCCCCGTCCTGCTCGCCAGCCCCCGGCAGGGCTCATGGGTCATGAGTAAACCCTCACTGGTGGGGCTGCCAGCTCCAGGTTGGGAAATACCTGCAGATTTTTGGGGTGGAGTCTGATTACCAACCTCCAGGTGGTGGCTGGAGAGCTCCCATGATTACAGCTGGCTTCTGGATCACAGAGATCACTCCCCACCCCCCGGGGAAGACGGCTACTTTGGAAGGTGGACTCTCTGGCATGAAGCCCCTCCCCTCCTGAACCCCGTCCTCCTCAGGCTCCACCCCCCAAATCCCCAGGTATTTCCCAACCTGGAGCTGGCCACCCTGGGGTGAAGCCTGGAGAGGGTGGGCCTTGAGGAGGGGAGGGAGCTCAGCAGGGCACAAGGCCACGTGGAGGGCCCCCCCCCTCCAAAGCAGCCTTTTTTCTCCAGGGGAACTGATCCTGGTCGTCTGGAGATCAGTTGTAAGAGTGGGGGATCTCCAGGTGCCACCTGGAGGTTGGCAACCCTACTCACTGGGTCACCGGCCGCCTGAGCCTTCGCAGCCCCGGCCTGCATTCAGATCATCTGGGCCATTTCCGTGGGGTTCCATGTCTGTCCCACACAGCAAAGCCCCACATCCTCCCCTCAGGTTCCCACGGACACAGCAGCACTGCACAGGCCCTTGCCGTGACCTGGCATTTGTGGCTCCGTCTGCATTTCTTGTCAGAGCAGATGCCAACCCAGAAGTCACCCAGAGAATGTGCACCAGCCAGCACTGCAGACTTGCCTCAGACCAGCACGTCTCCCCAGCAAGCCTCTGAGGGATAAAGGGTAGAGTTACAGAAATGTAATTTTGCATCACATTGAAATTCCACAGCTTTACCACATTGCAAGTCACTGGATTAAAAAAACCATGGGCTTCAATGCCAGAAACCGGAGTGCGCACAGAAAGCCCTAAACCTCTGCAGGCTGAGACCAGAAACAAGCCATCATAATGTCTAACTTTGCACCAAAATTTGGATTTTTACTCTCCCGAGAGCTCCAGAAATGAAGTGAGCAGAAAGGTGAAGGAAGGCAGCAGAGCTCCAGACACAGAAGAGAGCTGCTTCATCCAAGGCTGGGCGGGGGGGGGGGGGCCTCTGTGCGCCAGGGTATCGGACAACTGAAATGACCTAAAGGAAAAACGGCAGCAAACTCTTGGGTTCTTCAGAACAGGATATTAAAAACAAAGAAGGGGGCAGAAAACACAGGACATGTCCCACTGAAAACACAGCATCCAGGAGTTGGTCAGTGGGGGTGTCTGTGCCTGCTGTAGTTTCTTCTTCCCAGCCTGCCAGGGGGGCCTGTGACACCCCCCACCCCCACCCCCGTGTCACTGAAGTCAGTTAAGAATCCCACAGACACCCCTTGGCACTCACAAACGCGATCGGCTGGGGAAGGAAGTGGCAACCCACTCCAGTATCTTTGCCGAGAAAACCCCATGGACAGTAAAAGGCTAAAAGAGATGAGGCCAGAAGATGAGCCCCTCGGGTCGGAAGGTGCCCAGCGTGCTGCTGGGGAAGAGCTGTGGTGGGAGAGAACAAGGCGTTGTTGTGGGGAGACCTCTGGGGATCAGACTTCTGGGCTGGGGGTTGAAAACACCACCTCAGCCCCCCCACACACATAACACACCTGTAAAGTACTGGGTTCCGTGCCTCATGACTCGGACGACGACATAAGAGAAGACGCGTTTATTCGTACTTCACCACAAAGACTAACAGCAACGGCCGGAGGCCAACTATATACAGTAAGGGGGGGGGGGGGACGCCCCACACTCCCATTGGCGGGTTTGAATCTCCTGCCAATGCTGCCATTGGTTCCTTTTAGGCAAGCTCAGGAGCCTAGTCCCTATTGTTCTCAGGACTGGAGCTCGGCTGCATTTCGCCTGCTCAGGCTCCTGGTCCTAGGACATAACAACACCATGGCAAATTTGTCCACAGAGCCTGCCTGCAGACAAGGATTTGGGTTGACTTTCAAATGGAATATGTTTTAGATGCCTTGAACCACAAACTGGGCAGTTCAGAAAGGAAGATAAGTTTCAATTTGCACACTGAAACCCTTACAACGTTTTAAAAAGAAAGTTGTAAAGTAGCAAACAAAAGAGACTGAATAGGGAGGAAGATATTTCCAGGAACAGCCACACATCTGGGACAAAGAGCCTCGATGCAGCGGGGAGTTGCAGTACTTCTGGGCCTTAGAAGATCAAGCAGCCTGAGAGAGACACCTTATCCCTCCCACCTGCCAGCACCCCCCCCCCATCTATTTTCAGACCCTGATTTGTCATCGACAAATCTCCCTCTTCCACCTCGAGCCCTTTCCTTCTTGTGGAACTTTCTTGTAAAACTTGCAAAAACCTGAGCTCCATAAATCCCCAATCCATTCTGCAGATATTTCCTGCACTGGGCCTTTCAGCAGCATCTGCTGGTTTGAAGTTAGCGTTTTATTTGTCCTGGGGGCACCATTACTCCCAGGTTTAGCTGTTTCTCCCAGCTCCGTGGTCTCCAGAAAGCTCCATCTGTCGAAAAAAGTCTTGGTGAAAGAATAATAATTATGATTCGCATAAAGAGAGATTTAATTTCTTCTGGCCCACAGGATTGTGGCTGATGAGGAGACCAGAACTGAGAAGCCGCCAAAGGAGGAGTCTCACTGGCAGGGGCACCCGCCCTGGGACCACCACATGCCAATGCAGGCCCCTGTGTGAGGAATGTAGCTGGGAATGGTGAGATTTTTAAGGACAACGTCTGGACTCTGTAGCCATGGAGATGGAGGAGAGTCATGAAGTTTGGAATCTTGGATGCCTGTTTGCCTCTGGGTTCCTAAAAATCTGTAGCTGGTGCCTCAGAACTGAGCAAATATTCTGTCAATCATGTGAGAAAGCGTTTTCTGGGCATCTCAGGGAGAGGGCACTGGACGTGTTTGGCTCGGGAGAGGGAATTGGGGGGAATAAACCTTGTGTGCAGGAAAAGGGGGGAAACAAAGATAAGGAAAGACTATTCCTTTAGTGCAAAGACTATTCCTTTATGGGGGAGCAAACTTGCAAAACGCTGACCTGAATGGCCCAGGCTTGCCCAGTTTCACTGAAGCTAAGTAAGGTCGGCCATGGACAGTATTTGGCTGGAAGACGGTGAAGCACCCCTGAATGTCTCTTGCCTTGAAACCCTCCAGGGTCGTCAGTGCCATGAGCTGGCCGAGACTTGATGGAACTTCCCACCAGCACCAGGAAACATGCAGCACCCCATCAGCAGCCTGTAACAGGACAGTGCAGAAAGAGCGCTTGTTTCTGCTCACACAACATGGAACCATTGTCAAAATGCTGGCAAAGCAGAAGAGGTGTGTATTTTCCAGTGTTCATTGATAGGTAAGCTGGCCCCTACCTGCCAGGCCACAGAGAATCTCACACTCATGGCAGTTGTTCAGCCCAAGCCAGCTCTTGAATATCCCCCCTGCACTATCCGCCCTGGACAAGGAGCCGTGTGGAGGAGCAGATTAGGAAAGTGATCTGGCCACAGTTCTCCTCCCCTAACACCAGGGCTCCCATCCAATTCCCATCTCTTCCCCCTTCCCCTCCCTGCCCCACCACAGCCGGGGACCATATCCTGGATCTCCTCTGCCATTTTGTCTGGTTTTGTTTCTTGGCCTCCTGGAACTGTGGAACTGGAAGCTTGGGAGTTGAAAGGCTGTTTTACAGAACTCACAACTACTTCTATGCCAGGTTTCTTCTTCCGCACTGTTCAGCCGTTAGCAGCCCAGAATGTCAGTATGCTCATCATAGCATTACCAACCTCCCTGTGGGGCCTGGAGCACTTTTAGAATTCCAGCTGATCTCCAGACAACAGAGATCAGTGCCCCCAGAGAGGGTAGGCTCCATTACGGGCATGCGCAGTATTTTTTTCCTTGTTATTTTTTGGTTCAGGTCTATTGGACCCAAAAAAAACCTCCCAGATCCCAATACAATTAAAGTATTCAGATCTGGGTTTTTAAAAAAATCTTAAAATCTTTGGGTCCAATAGACCCGATAAGAAGAAGAAAAAACAAGAGAGAGAAAAGCAGTGGCAAAGCCACAAAAAACAGCAGTTTCTCCAACTTTCTTCTGCAGTCCCTTTAAACAGGGCATGTTTAAAGGGACTGCAGAAGACAGCCTGGAAAACAGCTGAGCTGAGCTGAGGACTGCACAAGAGACCCCAAGCTGAGCTGGTGGAGACATCAGGCATCAGGATCACCCTCTGGGCCAACAGAGCCCTCATGCTTGGAGGCTCCAGCATGGACCCACCCACGACCAAACCCACCACAATCTCTTGGAGCGCCCCAGGAGCACGGTCAAGGTTTTGCAGCTGGATTGAAGAATACATTAAATGGACTGCGTACGCAGCCGAAGCAGAGGACAGCAAGAACATTTACAATAATACGTGCAAAAGCTTTACTTAACAGTAGAAGATGTATGGATAACTTAAAAGATAGTCTAAACAGAGGGACGGACTCTCCCAGTGAATGTCTGTTTGCATATTTGTTTTTAAAAAGAAAGAAAGTCCTGCACTCCGGCATTTTGTAGCATGCTGAGCTCTGCCCTGATCTTCTCAACCCACATTTTCAAGCACCTCTCACATATGTGGCCACCGAGAGGATCTCCTGAGTTTGTCTCGTTCACTTCACCCTACGGATCCCCCTGTCCTCCCCTGTGTTGCTCCAGCTCTCCCAAACAGGAGCCGCGCAGAGACCCTGGCGAAAGGTCTCCCCCGGGAGGCTACATGGACTCATCCCGCTCAGCTGGCCTGCATGGAGGATCCCCGGGGCAGAGACTCTGGGAAGCCTCGCGAGGGTCAACCACTTGGCAAGGAGGCTCCATTTTGTGGCCGGCCATTGTTATTTATTTTATTCTATTTATTATATTTATACCCCGCTTCCCCAGCCACGGCCGGCTCAGGGCAGCTAACAGCAGGACAAAACAACAGAGATAACAGTAAGTGATAAAAGTCATAAAACCAAGTAACAATTAACAATTAACCATTAGAACATTAAAAGGTGCTAACATCCAGATGAAACCATTATACGGGTATTAGTTCAGTATTCCACTGAGGATGGCGCTCAACATCCGTGCCTTCCCAGTGGACGGTCCAGGTCTCACATTGCTGCACAGGTGACGCAGGCTGCCTTGAGATTTCAAAGGGTCAAAAACCACAAGAGAAACAATGTCAAGATAGGAGGGGCTCTCTCTGCAGTGCTTTTCGACTTTGGTACAGCCTGGCTTACAAGCCAAGTGAAGTCTTCCCTTGGTTTCTGAAGAACAACACCCTGATTGGCTAAAATGCATCCGTCTTAGAACCACCCCAGGTAGGAATGACTCTCCTGTCGCACAGCCCCGGCAGGACTCTGAAGAGGGGACACAAACCAACCAACGGGAACAGCCCTTATCAGCCTTTCCCACTTCGGGGGTGCAGGATGGTGGAACGCCAAAACTCCTGGCTGCAGAACCGCAGACATGCCAGGTGGGAGCTTTTCACCCGTCTTTCTCATCGGAAAGCTGTTTCTGCCTGCAGTGCACTTCTGCATATACGTAGGGATGCCAGCCACGGGTCAAAACAGAGCAGCCATGCATCAGTGAAACACAAATCAATCACCCTAATGTTGTGTCTGCAGACAACCTCGTGCCATCAACGAAGAGCCGGAGCTTGAGTACCTGAGAACAATGGGACTGAGGTTCCTGGCTCCCGCGTAGGGGGACAAATGGGAACGGCAGCGGGAATTCAAACCCGCCAATGGTACCAGGGGGCGGCCCCTCCCTAATGTATATAGTTGGCCTCCTGGCCAGGTATCGGTGTCTCGTGTTGTATAATAGCGAACCATGCTGATCACTACATCGCTGTCTGTGGTTTCATTATGCGTCTAACCCACTATACAACAATGGCGACGAGGATGGGATCCTGCTGAGCACTCCAGCCGGGCTGTCGGACAACGCTACCGAAGACTCGCTCCACCGCTCCACGGGCGTCCTCCATGAGCGCCTCCGAGGGTGAATCCAGAGCCGTGTCGCTGCCGCCGACTAGCACAATGGCCATCGCTCCAGGATCCGGGCTGCTGCCGCCGTTCGACGCTTCCCAGCCCCAACGATGGGAAGCCTGGGTCACGGGTTTGCGGCAAGCCTTCGTGTTCTATCAGATCACGGACGAAGACCGAAAGAGAGGACTGCTGCTCTGCTCTTGCGGCCCCGTGATCGTGGATCTGGCCCAATACCTTCTCTCTCCCAAGAAGGTGGAGGAGTGCACGGTCGACGAGATTGTAAAGGCCGTGCAGAACTACTACTCCCCAAAGCCGTCGGAGATGACCTGCCACGTGGTTTTCCAGCATCGGAACCAGCAGGGCAAAGAAACCGCCGCGGAGTTCCTCGGAGAGCTCCGCCACCTGGCGGCCGACTGCGCCTTCGGAGAGCACTTGGAGATGGCTCTCTGCGACCGTTTCGTCGCAGGCCTCAGGGAGGAGAAACTCTGGCGCCGAATAATGGAGGGCGAGAAGGTGACCATCACCTCAGCGTTAGCCACCGCCACCGCATGGGAGAGGTCACACCCGACCACCACCACCGCGACGCATCGTGTGGCTTCCCCCGGGAACAGCGACATCGACAACCCCGAGGTACACCGCACACTAGCCCAGCATCGCCCGCCAGCACCGTCCGCTAGCTCCGCACGCAAGCAACCCGGCTCGGCGGCGCAGGAGTGTGCCAGCTGTGGAGGGCAGCATGAGAGGAGATCGTGCCAGTTCCGGGACACCACATGTCGGGACTGCGGCCGCACGGGCCACATCGCAAGGGTTTGCAGGTCCAAGCCATCACGCGCAGCGCAAAAACCACCCCGCCGCAGGTCTGAGGCGCACTTCGAGGACTGCGCAGCCCTGGAGGAGGACCTATACCAACTGACCAACGCCCCGGCCGCCCGAACACAGGTACTGAAACTCCCCCAGTCAGGCCTCTACCCCAAAAATATACGTCCGGGTCAAAGTAGAGGGGGCCCCCTTACAAATGGAACTTGATTCATGCTCCGCCTGTTCCATCATTTCGGAGGCCACATTAAAACAGATTTGCCCAAAGGGGGGCCCCCGCTTGCGGCCATCACCCGTGACGCTCATGGACTTTCAGAGAAACCGAGTGCCAGTGAAGGGGGTCGGGAGTTTCAGGGTGCAGTACCGGGGCTTCAAGGGTCACTTGGACTTGCTCGTAGTCGAGGGCGACCTAGTTAGCCTCCTGGGGAGGGCCTGGTTTGGACCCCTAGGAATCGCGATCGAGGGGGTCCAGCATTGCGCAACCCGCGACTTCCAGGAAGTGTGCCGCGAGTTCCCATCCGTTTTCGACGGGTCCCTGGGCCGATACACGGGCCCCCCGGTTTCGCTACAACTCAACCCCACGGTGGCCCCTATCCGCATGCATGCCAGGTCCGTTCCGTTTGCCTTAAAACCCAAAATAGACGTGGAACTGGACCGACTGGTGGCGCAAGGGGTTTTGGAGCCGGTCTCTCATGCAGTGTGGGAAACCCCGATCGTGACCCCCATTAAACCTAACGGGGATGTCCGCATCTGCGCGGATTATAAATGCACGATAAATCGGGCATTGCAGGACCATGCCTACCCGGTCCCGGTGGTGAGCCATGTTCTGGCCACCTTGGCAGGGGCCAAGATCTTCGGCAAACTAGATCTGGCCCAAGCTTACCAGCAGCTGCCTGTCGATGGGCCGACAGCAGAGGCCCAAACAATTGTAACGCACCGGGGGCCTTCAGGGTCAATCGCCTGCAATTCGGGGTGAGCGTGGCACCCGGAATTTTCCAGCAACTGATGGACTCTCTCCTCAAAGGGATCCCCGGCGTCACACCATTCTTCGATGATGTGATGATCGCCGCCGCCACACCTGACGAGTTCGCCGCCCGCCTCCGCATGGTCCTCAGCCGTTTCCGGGACGCCGGCCTCAAGGTCAAGCGTAAGAAGTGCCAGCTCGGGGTATCATCTGTCGACTTCTTGGGCTTCACGGTGAACGCAGAGGGACTCCACCCGGCCCGGGACAAAGTGAAGGCCATCGTGGAAGCGCCGCCCCCGACCTCCAAAGCCGAGCTCCAGGCTTTTCTCGGACTCTTGAACTTCTACCACGCCTTTTTCCCCCACAAGGCGGTGGTAGCCGAGCCCCTCCACAGGTTGCTCGACAAAAAGGCGCCCTGGGTCTGGGGCCCGCATCAGGCTGCCGCGTTCCGGGCCGTCAAGGCCCTGCTCATCTCGAACGCAGTCCTGGCACATTTCGACGAGACCCTGCCCGTGGTCTTGGCTTGCGATGCGTCTCCATATGGGGTGGGAGCCGTGCTGGCGCACCGTCTCCCGGACGGCCGGGAGGTCCCGGTTGCATACTACTCGCGGACCCTGTCTGCGGCCGAGCGGAACTACGCCCAGATAGACCGCGAGGGACTGGCAGTCGTGGCCAGGGTGAAGAAGTTCCACGACTTCGTCTATGGCCGTCCCTTCACAGTCGTCACGGACCACCGGCCGCTGCTGGGCCTCTTCGCGGCGGACCGCCGGACGCCACAGGTACTCTCCCCTCGGGTCTTGCGGTGGTCCATCTTCTTGGCGGGCTACAATTACACGCTCCAGCACCGGCCAGGCAAGGCAATGGGCCATGCAGACGCGCTGAGCCGCCTCCCCCTGCCGGACGAAGGGGTGGACCCGGACCCAGCTCATCATGTCCTCCAGATGGAGGGTCTTCCAGATGCCCCTCTCCAGGCCACGGACATCGCCCGCCGCTCAGCCCATGACCCCATCATATCCCGGGTTCTCGGCTGGGTGGTGAGGGGGTGGCCTATGGCCTCGGCGGGCCCTGAGTTCAGCGCGTTTACAACGCGGCGCGAGGAACTATCGGCACACAAGGGCTGCCTGCTGTGGGGGGACCGGGTCATAGTCCCCAGCGCACTCCAGCAACAGGTCCTGCAGGCTCTGCACGAGGCACACCCCGGCATCATGCGGATGAAGGCCCTCGCCCGAAGCTACGTCTGGTGTCCAGGCATCGATGGGGAAATAGAGGCCTGGGTGAAGCGTTGCCAGATCTGTCAAGAAGTCCAGCCAAGCCCACCATGTGCACCCACCCAGTCATGGGAATCAACAAGGACCCCGTGGTCCCGGCTCCACATCGACTTCGCCGGGCCCTTCCATGGGTTAACATTCCTGGTCACCGTGGACGCGTACTCCAAGTGGCTGGAGGTGAGTCCAGTCTCCTCCACCTCCGCAAGCGCCACCATCCGAGCCCTCCGGAAGATATTTGCCACGCATGGCTTGCCGGACACCATCGTCTCCGACAACGGCCCGGCGTTCACATCCGAGGAATTCCAGCGGTTCCTGCGGGACAACTTGATCCGGCATATCAGGTCAGCGCCCTTCCACCCTGCCACGAACGGCCAAGCGGAGCGCATGGTCCGCACGGCTAAGGAAGCTTTAAGCCGCCTGACTGAGGGGGACTGGGAGTCACGCATAGCCCGGTTCTTGCTGGCGAACCGGACAACACCCAACCCGGTCAGCAGCCACTGCCCCGCAGAGCTTCTCATGGGCCGGCGACCCGCCATCCTCCTGTACCGCCTGCACCCCGACAGGGCTCCAACAGGACGTAACTGGGTCGAGGACCGGGAGGCACCACGGGGCTTCTTCCCAGAGGACCCGGTGTTCGCAAGGAACTACGGCTGAGGCCCAGAGTGGCTAGCAGGAAAGGTAATCCGCCCCACTGGCCCTGTCTCCTACGAGGTGTCGACAAATGACGGGCAGGTTCTGCGGCGCCATGTGGACCAGCTGAGGCGGCGCCTACTTCCAACGGTAGGAGACCAGGGAAACCAAGGGGAGGTGGAGCAGGCCCCACGAGAAGCCGAGGGAGAGCCCAAAGCGGAACGGGACCGCAGAGAGGCGGACCCCAGCGACAGGCAGCTCACTATGCCCGAGGCCTCATCAGCCGAGGGCCAGACAGCGCACCCTTCCCCAGCGGAAGGAGGCGAGGGGGCAGGCCCCGCCACACCACCAAGACTTGGCTGCGGAGAAACCCCAACGCCTGCACCACGACGGTCCACCAGGGAACGCAGAGCCCCCGCATACCTGAAGGACTATGTCACCTAGACAGGATCGGGACTATGGGGGGAGGGGTGTTGTGTCTGCAGACAACCTCGTGCCATCAATGAAGAGCCGGAGCTTGAGTACCTGAGAACAATGGGACTGAGGTTCCTGGCTCCCGCGTAGGGGGACCAATGGGAACGGCAGTGGGAATTCAAACCCGCCAATGGCACCAGGGGGCGGCCCCTCCCTAATGTATATAGTTGGCCTCCTGGCCAGGTATCGGTGTCTCGTGTTGTATAATAGCGAACCATGCTGATCACTACATCGCTGTCTGTGGTTTCATTATGCGTCTAACCCACTATACAACACCTAAAATACAGAGTTGCCAGCTCCGGGTTGGGAAATACCTGGAGATTCTGGGGGAGGACCCTGAGGAGGGTGGGCTTGGGGAAAGGATGGCCTTCAGTGGGGTCTCATGCCGCGGAGTCCACCCTCCAAAGCAGGCATTTTCTCCAGGGGATCTGATCTCTGTCATCCCAGGAGATCTCCAACCACCACTTGGAGGCTGGCAACCACACCGAAACATACTGGCTACAGGATACAGACTTTAAAATGCAGTAAAAAACATCACCCCCTTAAAGAAATACCCACAAAATGTCTGGGAGAATTTTTTTGAGGTCTGCCCTTGGCACCTAAAGTGAAGACGGATCGTCCGTGAGGCCTTGGGGCCAAATCAGAGTCCCCGGCCCAACCGGCATCCTCCCATGGGCAGAGAGACAACAGCTGCTGCAAACGGAGTCCCCAATTGCCACAGGGACCCCCCGTTGCGTTTGGGTGTTGGGGGAGAAGGGCTTCGGACTCCCCCACCATTTTCCTGACCTGAAATGACCCCAGGAGAATTTGCCCCGCTGGGGAGCTGCAGCGGAGGGCCGGCATTCACAGGGCACCAATTCACACGGACTGTGGGCCACAAACTCCATCAAGAGGCAGCAGACACAGCTGCCTTATGGGTCAGGCTGGGGGTTAGAGATAAACTGGCTCCAAAGGAGCATTTTGACCTCAGGGATACATTCTGCTGCGCCACAGGCAGAAATTCCAGGGGTGAAAGGGCTCCTGTTCCTTCATCCCTTGATGAGTCATGCCTGGGCTAGATTGGTGTGGTGGTGAAGTGCGCGGACTCTAATCTGGGAGAACCGGGTTTGATTCCCCACTCCTCCACGTGCAGCTGCTGGGTGACCTTGGGTGAGGATCGTTCTGTCAGAGCTGTTCTTGAAAGGGCAGTCCTTGGAAGAGCTCTCTCAGCCCCACCTCCCTCCCAGGCAAGGCTCCCTCTAAGCTGTGGAGTCCTGTGAGCAAAAATTCTGCTTTGTGAGCCCCTGGCATTGAAGTTGTGAGCGGGCGATTTGGCTGCTGCATCAATGAGTTTGCTCAGGAGCCCTCCTTCCTGAGCTAAGGCAGAAATGTGTGAGCCGGAGGCTAGAAAACTGTGATCCAGATCATACGAACTCAGCTTAGAGGGAGCGTTGCTCACCGGGTGCCTGTTGTGGGGAGGGGAAGGGAAAAGAGTTTGTAAGCCGCTCTGAGACTCCAAGTGAAGGGCAGGGTATAAATCCAATCTCTTCTCTTCTGTCGAAATGCTGCTTATGCTAAAAGTGTGTGTGGGGGAGTCTACCTAGGACTAGCTTATCTCTAACTAAAGGGGGGGGGCACCATCCTGCTTGCCTGACATTCCCTTCTTGTGCTTTGTTCACGCCAGGCCTCCTTTCTGCCCAAGCAAGAGTTAACAGGGGTCCTTTTGAAGGCTGCCTTTCATTATTGTCCCCCCCTTTAATTGATTTGGTTTCCAAGTTTGCTAATGAGGTCATTGTGATTCTCAAAATATCCCCCCAAAACCAGGACAAAGTTTGCATATTTGTCTGCCTCTCCCCTCCCCTCTCTCTCTCACACAATCCTTCTGCTGAATTGCAAAATATTTTATTTCTGTAAATACAAACTTCCCCTTAGGAAAACCCTCCCCCTTGCTAGTTGCCAGACTTCGGCTTGTGGAGCCTTCCCGCCAGCCTGCTCTTACAATGGTCCTCTGCTGCCACCTAATGGGCACATCGAGCCTTCCTCTCCTGTGACAGCAGCAGGAGTCCCTCGGCGGCAGAAGCTGCCTTGCCAACCGCAGTTCAGCAGCGGCATCGTCTCCTGCTTGGTGCCTTCAGCATCAGCAACAGGCTAAGGTCTGTACATCAAGCACAGGGTTGCCAATCTCCCAGTGGGGCCTGGAAATTTCCCACAAATATCCACCACCAAGTGGGGCCTGGGGATCCCCTGACACTACAGCTCATCTCCAGACTACAGAGGCCAATTCCTCTGGAGAAAAGGGACGCTTTGGAGGGTGGATGCCATGACATTGCATCCCCCTGAGGTCCCTGTCCGCCTCAGGCTCCATCCCAAATCTCCAGGAGTTTCTCAACCTGGATCTGGCAGCCCTGCTTCTTCACCCGAAGAGTGATTAACACGTGGAATTCACTGCCCCAGGAGGTGGCGGCGGCTACAAGCATGGATGACTCCAAGAGGGAATTGGATAAGCATATGGAGCAGAAGTCCATCAGTGGCCCCTATTAGCCACAAGGTATAGACAGGGACTCTCAGTCTGGGGCAAGTGAGGCTCTGTATTCTTGGTGCTTGGGGGGGTCAAAAGTGGGAGGGCTCCTATTGTCCTGGCCCCACTGCTGGACCTCCTGGTGGCCCCTGGTATTTCTGGCCACTGCATGACACAGAGTGTTGGACCGGAGGGGCCATCGGCCTGATCCAGCACTGGCTTCTCTTCTTGTAGGAACTCTCAGTCTGGGGCAAGTGAGGCTCTGTATTCTTGGTGCTTGGGGGGGGGTCAAAAGTGGGAGGGCTTCTCGTGTCCTGGCCCCACTGCTGGACCTCCGGATGGCCCCTGGTATTTTTGGCCACTGTGTGACCCAGAGTGTTAGACAGGATGGGCCATTTGGCCTGATCCAGCACTGACTTCTCTTATATTCTTATGCCCTGCTGGTGGCCAGGGGAGTCCTGGCAACCCCAAATTGCAGGTGACCTCCAGGCAAGAGAGACCAGTTCCCCTGCTTTGGAAGACGGACTCTACAGCATTCTATCCCACGGAGCTCCTTCCCCTCCCCAAACCTCACCATTTCCAGTTAGGGATGCCAGCCTCCAGGTGGGACTGGGGACCCCTGGAAATACAGCTCATTTCCAGACTACAGAGATCAGTACCCCTGGAGAAAATGGATGCTTTGGAGGGTGGACTGCAAGGCACCATACCCCACTAAGATCCCTGTCCTCCCCAGGCTCCGTCTTCAGATCTCTGGGTAACCCTACCCCGCCAATGGCCGGGCCCATCACCCACATCTCCAACCCAGAGCTGATACCCTAAGCAGGCAGTCGAGGCTGCCTGGAAAGGTGGACACCCTCAATGGGGCCCTGTGCTAAGGAGCAACTGCGGCTCCATCTGGACTCTGGTGCCCCCAGTGGCCTCCTCTGCAAGCCCACCTGGCAGCCTGGCTTTGGGGAGGTCAGCCTGGATCACTGACCGCACAGGCAGGGGGCCAGAAGACCCGCTGCCCTTGGTTCGGCTGGGCTCTGCGTCCTTCCTGGCAGGGGTGCAGCTCATTGCCCTGTGAGGCGGGTGGGGTGGAGATCAGCGACTGGGGGAGAATCATTCTCATCCTGCTGCCTGTTCCATGAAAGGCCCTGGCTCCTCTCCTTTGCCTCCAGGCACCCAAGCCATCTCCTTCCCCATCTCTTGGCACTGTTGCTAAGCAGCCAGCCAGGTGGGGGGGTGGTCATCATGCCAGGGCAAGTTCCGTTGGAAACCTTTTGTCAAAGGCAAGTTTATTCCATCGGGAATCATCCAGGCTTGCTTATCTCTCTCTCTCTCCCCACACTCTCTCCAAGGCTTCTCCCTCTCTCTCTCTCTCTCTCTCTCTCTCTCTCTCTCTCTCTCTCTCTCTCTCTCTCTCTCTCTCTCTCTCTCTCTCAGCACACACATCCCAAGCCTCACATTTAATCACGCAAGATGGGCTACTCAGGGCCAATTTGACATTTGGGAATGAACACCCCCTCCAACACCCACACCCACCCACACCCCTACCCGCATGCACATCATTCAGAACCCTAACCGGGGGGGAGGGGGAGAGAGATGCCAATTCTTATCGGCATCAAAGTGCCTTCCCAGTCCCTTCAGCCGGGGCAGATAAGTGTTACGATGGAGACACCAGTCGGAGATGTGTAGGGCTGCCCCCTGGAAATCTCTTGCTATTACAACTGATCCCCAGATGACGGAGACCAGCTCCCCTGGAGAAAATGGCTGCTTTGGAGGTGGGCTCTACAGCATTGCACCCCCCCCCCAAGGTCCCTCCCTCCCCCAAGCCCTGCCATCCTCAGGCTCCACCCCCAAAATCTCTGGGTATTTCTCAGCCCAGAGCTGGCAACTCCATGGCTCAGTGGCCGAGCATCTGTTTCTGTGCAGAAGCCCCAGGCTAAGTCCCCGGCACCTCTGGGGCAAAGGATCAGGACCTCTACTGGAGGTCCTGGAGAGCGTCTGCCAGACCGAGTAGACAAGACCACCCTCCCGGAGTCCCGGAGTCCCGGAGTCCGGCTCCACTCCCTGGGTCAGGCCGTCCCGACCGCCAGCCCTCGCTCCGCCAGCCCAAATTTCCTTATTTCTCCCATTTATCCTGCTGGGATGTGTCTGACCCCACATCTCTTCATACTCGCTTACTGAAGACTGTCAGGAACGTAGGAAACCACCTTGGACTGGGCGGAGTCCCCGTGGCCTGGGACGGTCTGCCTCGCCTGCGGTCCTTGGACAGGGGCTGCTCTCCAGACCTCCTGCCCGTCAGCCGCCGGGTGGTCTTCTGCAGCAGCAGGTTGTTCTCCTGCCTGGTCATCTTCTGAATCCGTCTTTTGGGAGGTAAAAATTTCAACTCAGAATCTGAATTTGTATGCTTTAAACTATTGACATCTCTGGCTAATAACTGTAACTAGTGATTATTAGAGGTGTGCAAGAAACAGACCCGTTTGGATTCAGACCAGTTTGTTCATTTTTATTCCCGTCTGGATTCTTGTGGCCCTTTTGTGTTCATTTCTGTTTGTTTTGATGGGAAACACACTTCTGAATGGAAGGTGTTTGCTTTCTGTCCCACTGGGATTTGCCCAAGGGATCGTCTGAGCCAAATTCCGGGCAAACAGGAGAAAACTTTCCCATTCTGTAGCCACGGGGACTGAGGGTGCCATAGACTGGGGGGGTTGAGATGTGTTCAAGTGATCAGCTCAGAGTTTATTAGTGATCCAGCAAGAGACAGAAGACTGGAATCCCTGCCCCCAAAGTCTGGTCTTTACGCCTGGAAAAGGTTCACCCCAAACACACCCCACTCCCAACGAGAGGCTATCTACACTCCATTGTCTCCCAACTGGTTTTCTCCAGGATCCCTGTCTCCCTACTGGCCCATTCTAGGATCCTAGTGAGCCACGGTTAGGCGTCCTCAAGCTCAGCCCTTTTGCGAGGGCAGTTCCGGCTCAATACATAGCAGAGGGGAACCTCAACATTCAGATTCAACCTCTGAACCCCAGTGCCAGGAGGCAATGTTGGGGGAAGGTCACAGTCGCTATGCCCTGTGGTTGGCCCTCCAGAGGAACTGGTGGCCACTCTGTGGGTCATGTTGCTGGGCCAGATGGACCACGGGGCTCTTCTTCTCTTCCCGTTTGTAAGCAACCTTCATGTTGCATCAGCCTCCCAGCCCCACTCCACAGCTCTCAACGAACTGTGCCAGTCCACAGCAGCACCTGCCCTGCACCCTCAGAGAGGCAGGAGGTTGCCGGGTGCCGCTTGTGGAATGGCTCCTCTTGGAGCAGAAGTGGCCCCTGCCCCCACCTCCGGCAGAGTAGACGGGGGCTCCATGGTGGCCCATGCCAAGTTGGGCAATTCTTGGAGACGTGGGGGTGGAACCTGAGGAGGTCAGGGTCTGGGGAGAGGAGAGACCTCAGTGGGCTGTAATACCACAGGGGTTCACACACTCAGCCGTTCACACACACACACACACACCAGGAATGTCCCCCCCCCCAATTCATGGCAAACTAGAGATAGAGTTTGACAATAGACAGGGCTAAACAGAAAATTAACATGTGACATGTATGTTAATTTGCTGTTCAGCCCCTAACTATGAGTTTGAACTCTACCTTCCATTCCAATGTATTTGAAGAAGTGCGCCTTGCACACGGAACCTCATACCTTGAATAAACCTTGGTTGGTCTCCAAGGTGCCTGACCGGACTCTAAATTTGTTCTGCTGCTTCAGACCAACACAGCCGACCAGCTGGATACACAAAGCCCTTCATGGTCTTGGACCCCCGTATCTGCCAGACGGCCTCTCCCCCTGTGCTTCGCCATGACACCTTCGCTCATCTAAGCAGGGGCTTCTGCAGGGGCAAAATCAGGTGCCATTCTGCTGTGGCCCCCACGTTGTGGAACAGCCTTCCAGAAGGAAACAAAGCCACCACCCCCCTCCTGGCTTTCCACAAGCCCTGCAAAACTGAATGATTCAAAGAGGGCTTTTCCATGCAGGCAAGAGGGTAGCCCTGTACAGAATGGTTCACAAAACTACTTGGATAAATGGTCTATACTACTGTGTATTGCTTGGTGTAAGTAGAATCTTACTATCCAGGTGGTCGGCCATGTTGGTCTGAAGCAGTAGAATAAACTTAGAGTCCAGTCGGGCACCTTTATGACCAACCAAGGTTTATTTGAGGTATGAGGTTCCGTGTGCAAGGCGCACTTTTTCAAATACATTGGAATGGAAGGTAGAGTTCAAACTCATCGTTAGGGGCTGAACAGCAAATTAACATACATGTCACATGTTAATTTTCTGTTCAGCCCCTGTCTATTGTCAAACTCTGTCTCTAGTTTGCCATGAATTGGGGGGGGGGACATTCCTGGGGTGCGGTGCCCAGGGCGTCCCCGCAGCCTGGTCTCAGGGTCACTGTGGCACAGGTCCAGGTGGCCAGATCAGCCAGATCAGGGCAAGGGGCCATCTTACAGGCTACGCCAAATTGGAAGAAAGCCTTTTTGAAGGTTGCCAGCTGTGGGTGGGAAATGCCTGGATATCTAGGGGGTGGAGCCTGGGGAGAGCAGGGTTTGGGCAGTTGTGGGACCTCAGCAAGGTACAGTGCCAGACAGCCCACCCTCCCAAGCAGCTGCTTTCTCCAGGGGAACTGATCTCTGTTGCTGGGAGATCAACTGTAATACTGGGAGATCTCCAGGCCCCACCTGGAGGTTGGCAACCCATCCCTTTTGCAGCTGCAGGAACTTGCTTCCTCAGCAATAACGTGGGGTCTAGCATAACCTTGAGGCTCTTGAATGAGCCAGTGAGGGTCAGCTGAACTCCATGAAAAGTCAGGAGTACAGAGCTCTTCAAGATCTCTGCCTTCCCAACCAGCATGCCTCGGGTTCCTGCTTGTAATGCCTCCAGATGCCGGGGCCTTCCAATGCAGTCCTCTTGCAAAAGGGAACAATGGGGACATCACAGAAATCAGGCCTTCAGTTACCACCTTGAAGAATACAGCCCTACAAATAGCAATATAATGCCAATAATAATGACAGTCATAATTTTAACCTCCTCTCAGGGCCGGCCCAAGGTTTTTTTGCACACTAGGCGAGGCTAGCTTGTGGCGCCCCGCCCACCCCCAGGTCAGGCTGCCTTGTGGCACCCCCCCTCACCTTTACAGATTTTTTGACACGTATGTATAGATTTCTTCCGCTCTACTGTCACACAAATACATAAACTTGTTTAAAGGGAGAATACATAAACTTGTTTAAAGGGAGAGCTACGGTGATTGTGAACGCAGAATCAACAGAAGTGTTCCGGGTCAGAAAAGGTACTAGACAGGGTTGCCCCCGTCACCACTGTTATTCATCTGGATTTTGGAGATTTTGCTACAAATGGTTAGAAATGATGATAACATAAAAGGTTTGAATATTGGAGGCTTTTCATTTAAATTAAGAGCATTTGCGGATGATATTATGTTTATTGTTGAAGATCCTGTCAATAATATGCCTAAGGTATTTGAAAAAGTAAAAGAGTTTGGTGATCTCGCAGGGTTCTATGTTAATAAGAATAAGTCCAAGATATTGTGTAAAAATATGATCGGTACAAAGCAATAAATGTTACAAAATGTGACAGAATGTGAAGTGGTTAAAAAGGTTAAGTATTTGGGAGTTGAAATCACAATGAAAAATATAGACTTGTTTAAGAATAATTATGAAAAACTGTGGGTTTCGATAAAGAGTGATTTAGAAAAATGGGAAAAGCTCAGATTATCTCTTCTTGGAAAAATTGCCGTTGTCAAAATGAATGTACTGCCCAGGTTAATGTTTTTGTTTCAGACAATACCAATTGTGAAAGATGGGAAAGTGTTGGTGAAATGGCAAAGAGAAATCTTTAAATTTATCTGGGCAGGAAAGAAGCCAAGAATTAAAATGAAGATAATGTATGATACTAAAGACAGAGGTGGCTTCCAAGTCCCGAATTTGCGTTTGTATCATGAAGCTGTATGTATGTCTTGGTTATCTGAGTGGGTTAATTTGGAAAATAGAAAACTTTTAGCTCTTGAGGGGCACGATTGCAGATTTGGCTGGCATGCCTATCTTTGATATGGGAAAAGTAAAGTTGATTCTATGTTCAAGCATCATTATGTAAGGAGGACACTGTTTGATACTTGGACCAGGTACAAAGATACAATTTCGGACGAGAGGCCTTTGTGGATTGTTCCAGCAGCAGTTATACATCTCTTTTCAGAACATAAAGGTAATGACTGGTTGAAATACCATGAATTGTTGCAAAAAGAGGGGGGGAAATATGTTTTAAAGCCAAATAATGAACTAGAATTTGAGTATGGTTGGCTACAATACTGTCAAATAAGGGATATTTACAAAAAAGATTGTAAAGAGTTTGGTTTTAGAGCTATGAATGATGATTTTGAAAATATATGGTTGAAAAGAGAGCGAAAAATGATTTCAAAGATGTACAAAACTTTGTTGACTGTATATACTTTGGATGAAACTGTTAAAGAGCAAATGATAAAGTGGGCCATAAATATGAACAAAGAAATTTCTATGGAATCATGGGAATTTTTGTGGAAAAGATCTTTTAAAATGTCTACCTGTGTTAATGTAAAAGAAAATTGTTATAAGATGATGTATAGATGGTACATGACACCAAAAAAGATTGCTAATATTAGTATGGATAAGAACTTGAGTAATAAGTGTTGGAAATGTAAAAAAACAGAGGGTTCTTTTTACCATATGTGGTGGTCATGTGATAAAGTGAAAGCATACTGGTCTAATATACATTGTGTGATGCAGAAAATATTAAAAATCCCAATTGAGAGAAAGCCAGAACTTCTTCTCCTTGGTTTGACAATGGAAAGAATTCCACAGGAAAAAAGGACATTGTTATGGTACATGATTACGTCGGCGAGAATGGCCTTTGCTCAGCAATGGAAAATGGAGAAGGTGCCAGATATACATGACTGGTTTAGAAAACTGCTATTTTTAACGGAAATGGACAAAATGACAAAGAAACTAAATGGACAAATGGCAGAACAGTATATAAAAGATTGGGAAGGGTTGAAACTGTATTTAGAATCTGAATATAGAATGAAGGGGAAAATATATAACTTAGATCTGTATGGATATTGAACGAGAAGTGAAATGAATTCTGAACTGTATTATACTGTTATTTGAAAATATGTTGAAATTGTAGAGGTTTTATATATCTGAAATGTGTTACCTGGTTTGTCGACTTATATAAGTCTAAACTTGATTACCGTCTAATATATATTTTCGTTTGTTATTAGCAGTGTTGGAAGCCTATTAGGGGGGTGGGGGGATGGGATGGAGACTATTTTAATATTGTATTGGTAACGTTGTTGAATATGTTGAGTGCATCCCAATAAAAATTTTGTTTTTTTTTTAAAAAAAAGACGGAGCCAAGACAGCCTGGTGAGGGCCGACGGAGCGGACGGTGGGAGGGAGACCTCTCCCCCCCCCCGGGCAGGTGAGCCAGCACTGAGGTCCGCACCAGCCCACCAGCCAGGGGCTCCTCCTGAACTCCTCTCAGCTGTTTCAGATCCTCTCAAGGGCCTCTTCCACATTGACGAGGGGCAAGGAGCTGCTGAGCCCGCACCCACCTTCCCTCCCCGCTTCTCTCTAGAGCTTGCTGGGCCCCCAGAGCCGCGTCCACTGCTGGGCTGGGTGGATTGGGGGGGGTCTCCAAGCTGAGCCGTTGAGAGGGAGGCGGGAAAGTGCTGGTGGGGCCGGGGAGAGGGCAATGGGAACGGGCTGCCAGTCCCCCACCGGCTGTGCAAGCCGAACCCACCCCTGGAGGCAGGCTGCAGCTCCAGCAGCCTCTCAGGGGGAGAGAAAGGTGTAGGGGGGCACAGGCTTGGTTTCCTGATCTCTGTGGATACCCCATGTCTCCTGCCCGGTGTCCACACAAGAGAAAAAGTGGTGCGGCTCCCCCCACCGCAGCTCCCCACCCCAGCCAGACTTGCCCAAGAAAAAGGGGGAGAGGTGAGCCACTGGGAGGGGCAACGGCAGAGCCCACCCGTCGCCTTGGCCAGCTTCCCCTTGTCCCTACTTTCTTGGCAACCCCCATGCCAGGCCTGCAGAACTGTCATCTTCCCCCTTCCCTCTTGATCGGTCAAAGACAAGCCCGCAGTCGAACCTGAAATAAGCCTGAACTGGGAAACCAATTGCGGCAGAGGTCATGTGAATGGGTGCTTGGGGGCTGGGATAAGAACATAAGAACATAAGAGAAGCCAATGTTGAATCAGGCCAATGGCCCATCTAGTCCAACACTCTGTCACACAGTGGCCAAAAATACCACGTGCTGTCAGGAGGTCCAGCAGTGGGGCCAGGACACTAGAAGCCCTCCCACTGCTATGATATGATATGATATGATATGATATGATATGATATGATATGATATGATATGATATGATATGATATGATATGATATGATATGATATGATATGATATGATATGGAGCCTTGGCGGGATATGATATGGAGCCTTGGCGGGGGTGCAAGGCAAAGTGAGCTGGCAGGAAGGGGCATGCTGTGGAGCAGGTGCCCAGAAAGCCATGCTGGGAGTGGGTGGGTGGTGGCGGCAGAGGCCTCGTTGCACCTCTCAGAGATCTGCGCCCTAGGCCGTCGCCCTAGTTGGCCTAGTGGAAGAGCCGGCCCTGCCTCCTCTTTAACAATTAAATTTTCACATGCAGAATTTTCAGCTATACAAGGTGATGCACCCAGGAAATCTCATCCAGCTCCCCAGCAACCAGACTCCCCCTTTGCTGCTAAGCTGCATTCCCTGGTTTGGCCCCTCCTGGATTAAACGAAGTTGTTTCAAGGGGGGGGTTACAGTCACATCAAGCTATAGTGTTATTCCCATTTTTTCCCACTTATGCACCTATTTCCATTGGTTTCAGTGGGTAATTATGGTAATTAAGCTGTCTTGACTTTTCCCCTTAAGAGTTCAGCCTTCATTATCACAAGTGTGTTTATAGAATCCCACTAGTGGCCTGGATCCAAATAGGCATCGGGGTACCCACTGTTGTGTATTAATTAATCTGAGTGACATCAAAATTGACATCTGATCTAATTGGTTTTACACAGTATTTTATGATTCTATTCTGTCTTAAACTGTTATTTTAAAGTTGGTTTTAACTGTATTGTATTAAGATTGATGTAAGCTGTCCTGAGCCTATTTGCAGGGCGGGTGGGATATACATTTAATAAATAAATAAAATAGTCTCTATAGAAGAAGAAGAGATTGGATTTATACCCCGCCTTTCACTACCCACTTGGAGTCTCAGAGCAGCTTACAAACTCCTTTCCCTTCCCATCCCCACCACAGACACCCTGTGAGGTAGACGGGGCTGAGAGAGCTCTTGACAGAAACTGCTCTTTTTCAAGAACAGCTCTTATCAGAACTATGGCTTGCCCAAAGTCATCCAGCCAGGGGCATGTGGAAGAGTGGGGAAACAAACCTGTTTCTCCCAGATTAGAATTCGCACACTTAACCATTGCATCAAACTGGTGTAGAAGTGTGAGACTCATGGCCCATCATCAGCTGTCAATTGAAGAGACAAATGGGTAGTTTCAGAATGACTACCAAGGAATTGGCTGGGAGTTTAGCTCATTAAGACTTGGCTATGAATTCAGCCAGGAGAAGCAACAGTTTGTGGACACCACAAGTACACTTTCTACTGAGCCACCAATTTTTCTGCTACCGGATGTCTGCAACCTTGAACCTCAGACTGGCCCTGACAACTGGCTTTTCTGGAACCCTGTCAGATAACTGCCATGTTTTCTGTATAACCTTATTCCTAGCTTACTCGTATGCACATAGCTTTGCTTTGCTAAGGCAACCATGGGAGATATTCCTCTGCTAGACACCACTATCAGTGCAACCTTGACAGAAGGAAGGGCTTGGGTTCCCCAGCTGGTGTGAATATTTCGGCCCTCTGGAAGGGAGGGTAGTCTCCCGTTCATGATGTAATGTCCCGCCGGGAGGTTTCCCACACATGCGCTTGGATTTCATTTGCTTGGCTAGTTGAAGCATCAGAGTATTTACACAGCCCCCATGCAATACCCGTCATTCCTGACAATGAGCCTGTACTACTGGGCAATAGACTGGTATTCCAATAAAGCATAACTTTCTGAGTGAAGTGTGCCTGGACTTGCTTGCTGTTGAACCTGACAAACCCCTGACCTCGGATTGGACTTGGACTTGCTGCCTGGAACTCCTCGACTGTAGACCAGGTTTTGGTAAACCTGCACTCTGGAACCCCTGACTTTTGGACTGGACTTTGGTTAGTCTCTGCAAATGTGCCTGTGACCTGTCCTGCTGGACCCCAGCCCATGCCTCCCGGGGAAATGACATCAGCACACCCCTGCTGGAAGGCTGGTAAGACCTGGCAACTAGGGATGTGCAAGGGGGGGGAATGGTATTTTTTTGGATTTGGGTTTCTTAGACCCTTAGAAATTTGGTAATGCCCTGAAAACCTGAATGCCAATATTGGTATTGTATTAAAATTCAGGTAAAATTCTGGAATCCCAATTTTTTTGGCTCTGTTATACCCCATGGGGCCATTATAGTCAATGGCAAATCTCCTAGGGTATATTCAGTGGGGTGGGGGTGGGGAGTTAAGGTAGAGACACCAAAATTGCAGTGTAGCTGCTGGAGCCTCTCTGTAATTTTGAGTGGTCTTGGGGGGCAGGCAGGAGCCCCTGAAATCAGGGGATCCCCCACCCCCACATGGGGACTGGCATCCCTAGGATCACCCCTTAAAGAGGCAGTACAAAACAGCATGTTTTGAGCCTGCATGTGGGTGGGTGTCCAGATGACACTTCCAATACATGGATGTTGAGGTGTCAGGGTGGGTGCAGTAGGGATAGCTCTCTCACACACACACACACACACACACACACTGTATATGTGAAAAATGACCATTTGTGCAGGCTCCCACCTGTTTAATAAGAGTGCCATTTTATAGCCATCAAGTCTCCCTTTCTATATTGGAGAGACCCCTAAATGTCCACGTACAAGTGATTACTACTGCTAAAGTTCCCAATATGCTGGTGACTTCCAACCTGACATCCCAAGAGCACCAAAGTGGCTGATCAGTCTGAACTCTTCACTGTCATATTTATTTGCTGCCATGCAATTTGTCAAGACCTTGTAAGGAAAAGAGATTAAGCCGCCTCATTCATCAGATTCGCTTGATCCAGCAATTGTCCTGCTGGCAATTAAAGAAGAACCGCCTAGCAAGGCAGCCCGTTGTGCCACGTGATTCGGGTCGCAAGGGATTCAAGTGGCTTCATGTGTTTCCATTAAGACCAACAAAATGTCTACAGCTTTCCATTAGTTATGAGTTTCACTGTCAGCAACAAGCAACTGGAGCCTGGCTGGAACGAATTCAATCCAGCAATCGGCCAAAAGGGCTGAAGGGTATTCATCAACTGTTAACAACCTAGGGAGCAAACTGAGAGGCAACTTTCTCCAGGTGGTTTCGGAATCCATTGGACAAGGTTTGTTCTGTTCCAGCAGTACAGGAGTTGCAGCCCAACTAGATGCTACTTTTGCAAAGAGCCAGTTTGGGACTGCCTCTCCTCACAGCCTCACCACAGCTGCAGGGAATGTCTCTTTAGAAAGGAGGGAGAGCTCCATTTGGCTCAGAACTGCTCTACAATTTTTATTAGACTGGCATTTTTAAGGGCATTCCCTGCAGCTGTTCTGTGCCCACAAGGAAAACAAAAGGCAACATCTCATGTGGCTGGAGCAGTGGGTGCCTGGCGCTTGGCCCTCTTGCAAAGTGAGCCCCCTTCCCGGTGCCCTCCCAGGTGTCAGACCTGGCTAATTCTGAGGCTGCCAGGTGGCTGAATCCTGTGGGCCATTGCGTGGATTCCAAATGTTCTACTCTTCCTTGAGTTAATTTGTCAGTGACTACTGATCTGCTTGGCCAGCCATGACCCATGAAACCATAGTTCCTAATCCTTCAGCAAACCCCTGGAAATCTTTATTCATTTCACCCTGTGTTTCTTCCGAGTAAATCCCCCTTGCCTGCACATCCTTTCAGAAACAGGTGACAGGCTGGTAGAAGCACAGAGTACCTTCTGCTACATTCCCCAGTGTGCCATGGAGTATCTCTGCGTTGGTGCGCAGGACCAGCCCAAGTGCGCCCTGAGCCGTGGCTCCTCAGAGGGGATGCTTAGTCTGCCTCCTCCTCATTCCAAGAGAACCGCTGTTGTAGACTGTCGCACGGTACCTGAATCTCTGGTGTACAGTGGTGAAGTTCTGCTGAAATACTCTGCCAGTGAACGTAGCCTTGTGTCGTTTTAATGTGTGTTTTTTGTCTCACACAAACATTTTTTCCATCTCTCATATAGATGGCACTGTAAGCACCAGGACCCTCTAATCTTGCACGCATAAAAACGACAGTGCTGGGCTCAAAGCCCACCCCCACCCCCAGCAGGTGGGTTCTCTCTCCTTCTCATCCTGCCCAGGCTAGGGGTTGCCTGCTGGGATTCATTCTCTCCCTTTTAACAGAAAAGTTTCACAAATGTTTTCGGCATCCCATTGCAGATCCTGGGCACCTTGTTGTCCTTCGACCTACTCTCAGACATCTTCTGTTTGCACAAATACCCTGCTAACCTACTAGTGTGGAATGGCCAAGAAGTATTGATGTGTCTGCCAAGAGGAGTCCTCCATTTGGCAGGGCGTTGTCATTTTAAAAATGTCATGCAATGATGTCTTGTTTTTAAAAAACCACACACAAGAAAAACCTGTGTGCCTTGCCTTTGCAATGTAGTGCACCCGTGGAGATGAAAACCCTGCAGGAATTTTGTTTTGACAAACCCTGACAGACTGGTAGAACCTTGGCAAATGGAGCATTGAAGACAGGAAGGACAGAGGATGAAGAAATAACCTTCCTAGAGCTGTTCCTGGGTTCAAAGGCAGAAAAATAAATTATTTGGTGGTCCTCCTCTGGACTGGAAGGAAGTGGGAGTGAAATGCTAGAGGAGCTGGAGACCAGTGCTTGGAATTCCCATCCTTTCATTTCAGTCAACAGCAGAGACTGCGGAGAGGGCAGTGAGCACTGTGGATCTTAAACCCCTTTTCCTGCTCCGTATTGCCTAGTGTCAGCCCAGAGAAATTCTGATTCAAGGCCACAGGGCATTTAAGGCCAACCCCAGCAAAGTGATTTGGGCCCAGGAACAACCTAGGAGGTAATGCAAATACTGCAATATACAGGAGCCTGGAAGATCCAGGTTCTGAAGGCAGAGCTGAGACTCTGAAAAGCAGAATTCTATAGTTTGGCTGCTCGGGGAATAAGTCCAGACTTAGGCTTGTTACTTAGAAAAGAAATTGTTGTGTGCTGTACGACAATTCCTTACTGGGTAGGAAAGTCAGAGTGAAGGTCTAAGATAGAATGGAGAGACACTGTAGAAAGCATGCCCAGCCCTCTTGGTAGATAAAGGGGGGAGAGATAGAGGAGGAGGAGGATGACGACAAAGGCGAGGACAATGAAGACAACAATGAAGATGAAAACAACAACGAAAATGAAGACAACAACAAAGATGAATATGATAACAAAGAAGATGACAATGACAACAAAGATGAAGATGATGACAAAGATGCGGACAAAGACAAAGATGACAATGAAGATCAATCTGCCAGGATCTAAAGGACAACTTGATGATCCGGGGAAGTCAGGACGGATTTGTCCCCAACAGGTCCTGCCAGACCAACCTCATTTCCTTCTTCGATGGAGTGACAAGCTTACTGGATTGAAGAAATGTTGTTGATGTTGTTTACCTGGATTTCAGTAAAGCTTTTGACAGGGTTACCCCATGATGTCCTGATGGGTAAACGAGAGGACTGTGGGCTGGACTGTGGGACAGTGAGGTGGGCGGGGAACTGGCTGGGGAACCACTCTCAGAGAGTAGTTGTCGATGGCATTTCATCTGAATGGAGGGAGGTGTCCAGTGGGGTGCCACAGGGCTTGGTTCTGGGCCTGGTACTTTTCAATATTTTTATAAATGATCTGAGGGTGAGGAAGGGCTACTCATTAAATTTGCAGATGACACCAAATTGGAAGGCGCAACAAACATTCAAGAAGATAGAGGTAGAATTTCACAAGATCTGAACACACTGGAAAAGTGGGTGGATGTGAACAAGGTGCAATTTAACCAGGATAAGTACCAAGTTCTACATCTGGGTTAAAAAAATAAATGAGGATCCTGCATACTGGATGGGGGATACACTCAGGGCTCATTTCCTGCAGGAATGCACAGGAGCGAAGTTCCAGCTGTAAAGAGCCCAGGGGCGGGCACATGCAGCAAGCCCCGCCCCCTGCTCCCAGCAGCCCCCCTCACCTTTCCTAGCCCACTGGCCAACCCAGTGGAACTCTGCCGTGAGCTGGCCCTCAAGCTGCTCCAGGCAGTGGCACCCAGCCCGCCCAGGCTCTGCCCATCCTCATGCCGGCCCTCGTGTGGTGCCTCTGCAAGGTGGGCCCTGGCTACTCCCTCGAAGCCTGCAAGGACCTCTGCCCTGGCCTCCTGTACCTCCTCAGCCTCCTCCTGCGCCTCTGCCCTGTCACCATGCTGGCCCCCTACCTGCTCAAGATCATGCACGTCCTCTGTGCCACCCTCCTCGACCCACGAGTAGCCACAAACTTTCCTGTACTTGCCAGCCATCCAAAAGAGTCCAGGGGCACCTTTAAGACCAAGGTTTATTCAAGTACAACCTCTCCCTCCTCTCTGAGGGCAGATCTGCGCACTTCCCCCCCCCCCCATAGCTAGCAATCCAAAAGAGTCCAGGGGCACCTTTAAGACCAAGGTTTATTCAAGTACAACCTCTCCCTCCTCTCTGAGGGCAGATCTGCGCACTTCCCCCCCCCCATAGCTAGCAATCCAAAAGAGTCCAGTGGCACCTTTAAGACCAAGGTTTATTCAGGTAGAACCTCTCCCTCCTCTGTGAGGGCAGATCTGCGCGCTTCCTCCCCTTCATAGCTAGCAATCCAAAAGAGTCCAGTGGCACCTTTAAGACCAAGGTTTATTACGGTATAACCTCTACCTACTCTGTGAGGGCAGATCTGCGCACTTCCTCCCCCATAGCTAGCAATCCAAAAGAGTCCAGTGGCACCTTTAAGACCAAGGTTTATTCAGGTACAACCTCTCCCTCCTCTCTGAGGGCAGATCTGCGCGCTTCCCCCCCCCCCCCCATAGCTAGCAATCCAAAACAGTCCAGTGGAGCCTGAGTGGTGGGTGTTGCCTTCTGACACACTTCCAGTGATGTCAGGGGGTGTGGCATATGCAAATAAGTAATGCTAATGAGTTATGCTAATGAGCTCCTGCACCTCTTTTTCTACGAAATGACCCCTGTCTACACTTCTGCGCAGCAGTGTGTGTGAACAAGATCTTGGGATACAGGTGGACTGAAAGTTAAATATGAGCAGCCAGTCTTATTAGAAAAAATCTCTATGATCACCAGCAAAGACTGCGATATTGGTGATTTCTTAAATCCGCTAGATAAACGGTACCCTACCATAGATAAACTTGAAATAGATGTTGGACTGGGAATCTCTAAATGAGGTTAAATTTAAACTTCTAATGTATGGCTAGACGTTACAATCTGTGACTAAGAAGATGATTAAGGCACGGTACTTCACTATATTCTCTCTCAGATAGCTAAATGTATTATAGGTTTATGTATATGGTGCCCTATGAGGCTCGAAATCACGCATGAGATATGTATAAATGACGCTCTTAAAGTTAAGAAGAAGAGAGAAGAGAAGAAGAGATTGGATTTATACCCCGCCCTTCACTTGGAGTCTCAGAGTGGCTTACAAACTCCTTTCCCTTCCCCTCCCCACAACAGACACCCTGTGAGGTAGGTGGGGCTGAGAGAGCTCTTAGCAGAAACTGCTCTTTCAGGAACAGCTGTGCCAGAGCCTGTGACTGACCCAAGGTCACATCAGCATGTGCAGGTGGAGGAGTGGGGAATCAAACCCGGTTCTCCCAGATTAGAGTCCGCACACTTAACCACTACACCAAACTGGCTCTCTGCATTAAGCATTAAGGTTACCTTGCAATATAACTATCGTTGTTGAAGATTGATACTGTTCCTTTTGAGTGTAACCTACTGTGTTATTATGCTTTTATTTGAAATTATATAAAAAAACAGTTATTAAAAAAAAAATGAGCAGCCAGAGTGATGCAGGGACAAAAAAGGCTAATGCAATCTTGGGGTGTACCAACAGGGGCATCACATCCAAATCACAAGATTTCACAGTCCCACTGTAGACTGCATTGGTCAGGCTGCATCTGGAGTCCTGTGTGCAGTTCTGGAGGCCTCACTTCAGAAAATGATGTGGGCAGAATGCAGCGGGTGCAGAGGAGAGCGACAAGGATGATCGGGGGCCTGGAGACCCAGAAGCCCTGTGAGGAAAGGCTGAGGGGACTTCTTGGGAATGTTCTGTCTGTAGAAGAAGAGGTTGAGGGGGGACATGATTGCCCTCTTTAAGTATCTGAAGGGCTGTCACTTAGAGGATGGCAGGGAGCTCTTCCTGTTGGCAGCAGAGAATTGGGTTTAAATTAAGGGTGGAAAGGTACCAGTTGGATATTATCTGAGGGCAGTCCTCATTTTAAGGCTCAATTGTAAACATTTGAAATTATTTACAAACAAGAAAAACATGCAAGAAATACAATCACATTTCTTCAGTGTTCAGTACAACATCTTCAAGTCTCCAGATCACTTTTCTTGACACTGGCAGTGCCAATTCAAAGTGAACCAGCTGGCTATATTTACAACAACAAGTAAACTGTAAACTGTAAAAAGTCTTCAAGTTTCTTCTTTTCTTCTTCCAAAAAGAAGTTTCCATTCCTTAGTGTTAATGAACTATGGGCATTTCTGTTCCAGAACGTGCGCATGTCCAATGACACAAGGGAAGGGGGATGTCTTTGCATCGCAAACAGTTCTTCCCTCCTACAGTAACACATTGTACCATGGGAGTACAGTTAGTAAAAATAAATGCATTTTTGTGAAATTAAACCAAACTTTTAGCTAATTTTCATGCATTCTGCATTCATGATTCCTTTCATGCTTATGAAGAAAACTATTAGTGGTCATTCAGACATTCACACAATAATCTTAGCAGCAATTCCAGAGGTTCTTACCCTGAGAAAAATCCAAACCAAGTCAAGCCTTCCCTGCTGAGGGCGAGGCTGGGCCATTGGCACTCTGGACCACTGAACTCCTTGAACGAACGGGGAGTCAGTGGGCCTGGCAAACCCTTTAGGTTCGGAATGCCGGCCTCGAGGAGAAATCCTCTTTTAAACTAGGAGACTTGTGGGCTCCTGCTGTTATCCTATCACTGGGTTAACAGTTTTAACCAGAAGGTTCCCTTTTGGGGCCTTCACCTATTGAAGTGTAAAGATAGACAAACAATTCTTCAATGCAGACCTCCCTCTGCAATCATAACACTTGGTATATTCCAAAAGGGGTCTTGTTGGCTCTCGGCCCTACTCGTGCTTGGACGAGAGTGTCCGAAGGTGGACGTACAATGTCGATGGAAAGGAGAGTACGCATGCAAAATGCCTTCCACGCATTGTCTCCTGGGTCTCTCTATACCAAAGACTTACAATAAGACAAACAACAAATAACATTTATTGTTAATAAAGCTATTCAAAAATGAGATTCCACACATTGGGGTTGCCATTGGAGTTTTAAAGCTGGCAAGTGAACTCTCTCCTTGTGAATAAAATAGAAGTGGCTGGACGGAAGAATGCCAAGAAAAATTTGAGAAAAATGAGCAAGGCAGGTTCCCAAGCGACTGGCTGCACCGGGGTTCCTTTTCCCAAAAGGGGAAAACGGACTGCACGTCCTCAGTTCCAGTCTGATAGTCCGAACCTGAAGCCTTTGCTGAGCCCACTGGAGTTATGCTCCAATTTTCCAGTGCCTAGAGGATGTTGTCCTGCCAGTCTGGCATTCCAAACCTACCTTGGCAACATACCCTGGAGAAAGGGCATTAGATTCCTAAAATTATTTATTAAATCAACTGGGCTTTTTCTAAATCTTCTATTGTATCTCCGTTCTGGAAGGAGTTCAGGGTTCCCAGTAGGGAGCCCGACAATTGTGGTAAAAAGAATAGATCAAAAATCCAAAAATAAAAGGAAAAGAGGAGCAGTTTCTAAAGCTGCTTTTCCTTGGAAAAGGTATTCCATGAGGATGGCTGGGTAGCCGTTTTGTAAAAATAAAAATAATTGCATAAAAAGAAAACTTTTTGCAAAAATGAATGAAAAACAAAAAAATTGTTTAAAAGAAAACTTTCCCCAAAATAAATTGAAAACCAACAAAATTGTTTTGCAATAAAACTGAGTAGGTAGAAAGGAAAGATAAGGGTTGCTTCTATATTCCTTTGCTGTCAGGGATTTAAAGTTTAAATGCTGGGTCCTCTTTGTGTCTCAGGCTGTAGGTTGGCATGCCAGCTAGTCCATTTAAATCTTAAATGGAGAATGGGAGTCTTACATTTTTTTCTTTTAATTTAGGACAGGAAAGTCAGAAGAACATTAGTAAAACATTAATATGTTAATACATTCCCTGCATATTAATACATTTAGTGAACATTAGTCAGAAGAATATATTCTAATCAATAGAGGCTCCCATCTCTGTGCTGCTGGTTTTCTGCACTGGCAGCTACACACAAAGAGGGTTGAGCCTGTCCTGCCGAGGGACAGCTGGCTCTATTGTTCTCCCTGCGCTGATCACAGCAAGGGTGTGTGTGTGTGTGTGTGTGTGTGTGTGTGTGTGTGTGTGTGTGTGTGAAAACAAACAGATTGCTTCCCGGGCTAAGTTCCTAAAATGCAAGGTTAAGTTAGAAGAAAGCGGGGGGGGGGATTTGGATGGTTTCCCTGTCTCTGGTCCCACTGCGCTCGACCACAGTCAAACCTGTCACAGCGTGACTCCTTTTAAAAATAGCTGAATAAAATTGATGACTTGTCAGAGACACGTCTCTTTAATTTTTAAATGGACACGAAACTTTTTGCATGTGTGCGCTCTCCTTTTTAGTGCTTGAACACTCTTTAAACTTTAAATGGAAAACAACACTTTTCAATGAACAAGAACATTTTCACGAGTGCAAAATTCTGCAAGCGTTTGACTACATGGCTTGAAAGCACAATGTGTCATTGTTGAGACTTTTCCCGCTGGTCGGTGCGTGTCTCCTGCCCAGGAGATGGCATTGGCTCTGCTGGCTCTGCGCCACCTCTGGTTGGCAGTGGAATAGCAACCATTCTGTTTTTCCATGAGTTAAAGAGCTTATTCACAGTTCTTTAAAGTAGCTCTCAAAGCTATCACTTGTCAGTGGATCTGTGTTGTTTGTGTGTCTCTAGCCACGTTCTCACGTGAGGGATAGCATGTAAATCAGTTAATGAGATTCAGCTGTGATATTTTAAAACTAAAGCTCGATTTTCTCTCCATTGGGGAAATCGTTTGAAAATTGGGGAGTAGATAGAGAAGAGTACAGTGAGGAGGAATCTATGTCTCTGATCTTGCAAGTGGATGTAAGGTCGCTGAAACCTGAAAGTAGGCTGCTTCAAACCACCGAATCCTGGCATTGACCAAGAAGCTATGGGTTGAGGCCTGCACTACCCTCCTCAATGCCCTAACCTTTATTGCTGTTTACTAACAGTCTTTCTGTCTTCTGTTTTCTCTACAGGCGTCGCCTGCAATCTCCTCCTCTTCTTCCACCTCCTCTTTCTCGCTGCCTATGGTAGTGAAATTTTTGGAGGGATCCCCTATGTTTAAAGGGGGTACCCCGACAATTGTGGTTTAAAGAAAAGAATTGCAAAAATTACAGTGAACTCGCAGCCTTGTGAGGACTACAGTGTGAATCAAGCCGCAGAGCTTAAATTCTTGGGCTGCTAGTTCCTTTACATTACAATTGCAGTGAAGAGATGGGGAAATTTTCTATGTGCTGTTCTCCTTACCTGGAGATTCCGGGAGATTCCGGGAGATTTCAAGGTAGCATTTGCTGCTCCCCCCTTAGATTACTCTTTTGTCGTTCAGTGTTCTATCTCCCCCCTTATGACAGCCTTCTGATTTTTATATCAGGAGGGTGTCATCAATAATGGTAGAGAGAAAAGTTTCACTCAATGATTCAAAGGGTGTATTACTGTCCACCTTGGTGGTTGTGAGTTTACTCACAGGATTCTGTTGTTGTGGCAGGGGCTGGGAGACAGGCTCTCCTTTCCATTCCTTAAGCTGTGAGGAATGAAAGAATTTTTCCCAGACTTGGCCATTTTTCCATGGAATGGCCACTTTGTAAACTGCAGGGCTGACTCTGGCTATAATGTTTACCGGGCCAGCCCATTGCCATGAGTGCATGGTGTTTTCTTGAAAATTTTCTATAGAGCACCTGCTTTCCTGGATCCCAAATCCGGGGATTCCTAACCCATCCTAGTTTTTTGTCTACTCCTAGGGTGCTCTTTCCAATTTCCTTGGCAACCTGCAAGTGGATTTTCAGTAGCTCAGCAAGTAGCTGGCTGATCCATTCATCATTGACAGCTCTGGTTTCCTGCTCTGGGGGCAGATCAGTTTCCATCCAGAAAGCTTCTGGCAGACGCATTTCCCTTCCAGTCATAACCATGTGCAGACTATAGCCATGGCTAGCCATTGTCCCACGTATGGCCATGAGAATTAGGGGGAGTTTTTCATCCAAATTCTTTCCTGTGTACTTTACAACCTTACAAAGGGCTTCTTTTAGAGTTCTGTTTGTGCGCTCAATCGCGCCTGATGCTTGCGGTCTTCCTGCTATGTGGAAGCGTTGGGTGATGCCCAGCGCCTTGCACAGTTCTTGGGTGACTGCCCCACAGAAATGCAAGCCCAAATCTGAATCTATGACCCTGGGTAAACCCCAGATGGGCACTAAACGGTTAAGTATTTGCCGTGGTGCGGGCATCATTGGTTTTACAGGGCAGCGCTTCTATCCATTTTGAGAAAGGAAGGAACAGGGTGTCATGCTGAGGGTCATAGGAACCATCTATCCATCTATAAAAGGGAAAACCCTGCCTTTCCTGCAAGGAGCTCAGGGTGGCAGACAGCGTTCAAAGATCTTGCCAATATCGGTATCCCTTCCCCTCCACCAGTGAGATCCCAGCCCTTCCTCTGCTTGGGTGTGTGTGTGAACACATATCAAGATCCGTGATCTATCTACATTAGAGATAGGACTAAAAAGGGCTATTAAAGAGTCAGAATGATGGACTAACCTCGCCATGCAGGAGAGGAAAAGGTGGAAGAGGGAAGGAGAAAAGTGCAGAGTGGGAGGGGAACGTGACAAAGAAAGGAGGGGTAGAAACAGGGGGGGCGGCGGGAGAGATGGGTAGGAAACGGGCCATGCTGCAGAGTCCTGTCTGCTTAGTATTACTGCCAACTTGGAAGTGGAACAATTTTTCAGTCCACTGCAGGACTCTTGGATAACCTGGGGGGTGAAGGTGTAGGAAAAGTGGTCTGACAGCTGAATGCCCAAAAATAAATGCCGAAGCAAAGAGAAAATGTGAGGGGGAAATAAGGTAAATGCAGGGAATAAATGCAGATGCAAATTTAAACAGCAAGTGAGATACATGAAGAAAGGGGGGGAGGGACAACAATGCAGAAAAGGCCTTTGTGTCAAATGTGTGTCTATTACTCTGTCCTATGCACATGGTATGTATATCTGCAGATCTTAGAGTGACTATCCTAAAAGTGAATTTCAAAAACAGGACATGACAGGAGATAACTACTGGCCAACTCCCAGCTTTTCCTAGATTTGGTCCAGCCCAGGGGAATTCTTAGGGGGGTGCCCAGGGGTGCTCAACCCCCCCTAAATTTCGGGGGGGGCACTCCATACATCCCCCATGGCCCTGCCTCTGTAGGTAGTGGCAATGGAGGCTCCTCTCTGTGATGTTACCGGCTTCTCCCTATGATGTCACTGGGCCCCAGTACTTTTAAGTATCATCTAGCATAGCAACACCTCTGGCTCAGCTTCTGGCCCAGCCCCAGGCCACCCCCCAAAAAAATTGGAAATGGCTGAGGTTTGCTAACGTTGCCTTACTGACCACTCGCAATCCCCACGCCATCCCTACGACCAGCCTGGTTGTTGCTATTGGAAGATGTGACAGGTGGGGGTGGGGATAAGACAAAGCACCCGGCTGTCACACACACACACACACAAACACAAAATGTGGTCTGTGCATGTAGCGAAATAGCACAACAGGGTGGGAAAGATACCAAACCTTTCGTCTTGATGTGCTCACTTGCTGGGCATTTCTGTTTTGTCCATCAGAATTCAGCGGTACAACATCTTACTGGCTGTCTGACAAGGTTCTGTAAACAATTTTCATTCTGCGGGATCTGGGGATCAATGCTGCTGACTGCGAGTGACCACTTCCTAGGCTGGAAGCACGAGGAGAGACAATAACCTGGCAGCAGGGTTGCCAACTTCCAGGTGGGGACGGGAGAGCCCCCCAAATTATAACTGATCTCCAGATGACAGAGATCCGCTCCCCTGCGGAGAACCCCTGCTCTGAAAGGCGGGCTCTGTGGCCCGGTACACCCCCAAGGCCCCTCCCCCCCAAGCCCTGCCCTCCCCGGGCTGCACCCCCAGCCCCACCCCATGCCTCTCCGGGAATTTCCTAAGGTTGCAGCTGTGCTTGGCAGCCCCATAAGCCATGTCGGTGCCCCCCCCCCATGGCTGGGATAGTGCAGGGGAACCCCTGAGACCTTGGGGGTTTCATCAGTGGTTTGGGACTGAGTTCATTTGTGTTGTTCTCTGTTCAGTGTCATACTAGTTTAACCCATCACATAAAGAAAGAGTACCAGAGTTCCTCTTGCCTGGACACTGGTTGCCAATCTGTCTCTGAGAATTAAGCATTACAGCAAATGAAATTCATTCTTCCAGCGTTTTTCATGAGGCTGAAGTTCATTCCTTATTCCCAGTTCCTTATTCATTCCTTATTTGCATCTTATTCATGAATTCATCCAAAAACACTGAGGAGAGTTTGAAAGCTCAGAACCCCAAAATAAGGTCTGGACCACCACACATCATACGCCCCCAGGCTCACAGGACTCTCCCCTTCAAGAGGATATATCCTGTTTCCTGGTCCAAAGCGTGGTTCTTGTGCCAGCTGCTCCGAACTGGGGTGCTCCAGGACAATCACACAGGCAGACACAGGCCCCAATGCACCCCAAAACACTCTTAGGACCACCCCAAATGACACATCCCCACACTCTGGAGACTATCCCCTGCAAGACGACATGCAGTGGTGCCCAGGGCAAATACTGGTTCCCAGGGCCATTTTTGGGCAGGAATGCGCAGGAACAGATTTCCAGTTGGCTTCTGAGTTGGCCACGCCTACAGCCTCCCCGCCCCTCGGGTTCCCCAGGCACCTCGCAAGCCACGGGGCACCTGGTGAAGCCAAGCCGATCCAGGGAGGGGAGGCAGTGGAAGGCAGTTTAAACTGCCTCCCCTCCTTGGGTTCCCCAGGCACCCCGCAGTTGCAAGGTGTCTGGGGAAGCCATCCAGAAACTGCCTTCCTTTCCTTGGGTTCCCCATGTGCCCCACAAGCTGCAGGGCACCTGGGGAAGCCAATTCTGGGAGGGAGCTGCACAGTCAGGGGTGCGGCCTAATATGCTAATGAGTTCCTGCTGTTGGGTGTGGTCTATTATGCTAATGAGTTTCTGCTGGGCTTTTTCTACAAAAAAAGCCCTTCTATTTGGGTTGCCCCCCAAAAGCCTGTATTTCAAAGGCGATTTGAATAAGGAACTGGTTTGACTGCTTGCCTTTCGTATCTCAGAATAAGGTTTGGACTGCCACATGTCATACACCCCCATGTTCAGCGGACACTCCCCTTTGAGGAGACATATGCTATTTCCTGGTCCAAAGCACAGTTCTTGTGCCAACTGCTCCAGAGTGCAGTGCCCCCAAGACAATCACACCGGCAGATGCTGGGGCCAGGCTGCACCCACAAAACACTCTTTGGGCCACCCCAAATAGCACATCACCATGCTCTGGAGGCTGTCCCCTACAAGAAGACATACAGCAGCGCCCAGTCCAAACTCTGGTTCTGGCACCACGAGCTTCTATTTGGGTTACCACCAAGAGGCCTGTATTTCAAAGAAGATTTGACTAAGGAAGTGCCCTCTGCACCCAAAATAAGGTTTGGACTGCCACACTCATGTCAGACTAACCTAATCTCTCTTTTTTTAAAAAAAGAGTTACTACCTTTCTGGATCAGGGGAATACTGTAGACATAGTTTATCGATTTCAGTAAGGCTTTTGATAAGGTTCCACATCTTTATCTGTGATTTGGATGAAGGGATAGAGGGAATGCTTATTAAATTTTCAGATGATATTAAATTGGGAGAGGTAACAAATATGGTAGCACTGACCTATCAGGGAGGACAGCTAGAACAGCGAAGTGGGCAACAGCCATAGCTGGATCATTCTAGCCAAATTGGAGCTCCCCACCCGCCCTCTGTATGGACCGTGTGGGATTAGCCAGTGGCTGGTTTATGAGGCTGAGCCAGACCCGTAGCCAGGATTTTTAAATTCAGGGGGCCTTTAAATAAGTCAGGAGACACCCCGTGCAGACACTCCCCCAAGGGAGCACCACAAATAAACTGAAAGTTGAGAGGCCTGGGCTGGATGGAAAGTTGGGGGGCCTTGGCACTAAGTCAGGGGGCCAGGCCCCAAGATGCCCCACTGTAGCTACGGGCCTGGGCTGAGCAGGAATTTTTGGGGCCCCACTCAAATTTGCCAGGAGGGGGGCCTTTTTTGCCTGCTTCACATGGTCTGGGTGTGTGTGTGGCATAAATAGCCCTGGTAACCTGGTTAGACCCTTACTGGGAAGGCGGGAAAGCATGGGTTGAATGGGTTTTTTTGCACTGACAAGCTCCCCAAGATAGCAGCGGTAGGAGGGGTCCTCAAACTGGGTACCTAGTGGCTTAGCAATCCAAGAGACCCAGGTGGGGGCCTCTTCGGGGTTGGGGGAGTAGATGACGAGCCTTAAGGCTTAGCAGTCATGGGCTGGAACCTGCTCCCACATCTCCTACATGCATTGGAAACACGGGCCATGATGAGTGGGGTATGGAAGGATTCCGGACCCGGCTCGGAGCTGGGGTGGTTTTGCACTAAGGCAACCTGCTGGCAGGAGCTATGTCACCCATGCTTAATGGATGTAATAGATGCAGATCAGCTTGTGTGTAAATAAATTCCCAGTTTAACCCACGACATGTCTTCAAGGGGTAGGTGGGCAATAAGCATTGCTGTCACAATAGCCATCTAGCCTCTGCGGGAAAGCCTTCAAAGAAGGAGAGCCCACCACCTCCTGAGGAAGCCTGTTCCACTGAGGAACCACTCTAACTATCGGGAAGTTCTTCCTCATGTTTAGCCAAAAACTCTTCTGATTTAATTTCAACCTTTTAGTTCTGGTCCAACCTTCTGGGGCAACAGAACACAACTCTGTACCATCCTCTATATGATAGTCCTTCAAGTACTTGAAGATGGTTATCACATCACCTCTCAGTCGTCTCCTCTCCAGGGTAAACATACCCAGCTCCTTCAACCTTTCCTCATAGGACTTGGTCTCCAAACCCTGCACCATCTTCGTTGCTCTCCTCTGGACATGTTCCAGCTTGTCTATATCCTTCTTAAATTGTGGTGCCCAAAACTGAACACAATACTCTAGGTGAGGTCTAACAAGAGTAGGGTAAGGTGATACCATCACTTTGTGTGATCTGGACACTATCCTTCCATTGAAACAGCAAAAAATGGCATTTGCCTTTTTAGCTTCCGCATCACACTACTGACTCATGTTCAGTTTATGGTCTACTAGGACCCCTAGATCCTTTCTGCACATTCTACTGCCAAGACAAATCTCCCCCATCCTATAATTATGCATTTGATTTTTCCTACCTAAATGCAAAACTTTACATTTATCCCCAATGAAATTCATTTTATTTGTTTTAGCCCAGTTTTCCAGCCTGTCAAGATCATCTTGTATCCCGACTCTGTCTTCTACCATATTTGCTACCCTTCTGCTCTGTGTTTCAAACATAAACATCCCTCAAAAGGAACAAAGAAAAAGGCAGAGTACTATATAAGAAGATATCTGCCTCAGAGATGCTATGTATGTATGTCCAAGAATTAGACATTTCATGTCTCAGCAGCAATGCAATTCCCATACTGATTTTCAAGAAAACCAGGAGTCTACTTATATGAGCAGTGTAATGTTGAAACAGCAGACTCACAAGCTGTGATCTCCTGCTTTCCATGAACAGAACAATCTCAAAGCATTTGCTTTCCTGATAGTACAACCCTCATGCCAGTGGGCCATTGCAGATGTGCTGAGAACTGTATAGTGAACGTGTTCACCAGGCAAGCACAGCTTGTTCAAAGCCCTGCCATCGTGCATGAATGGAATCCCCTTGGTGTTGTTGAGCAAGGTTTGTGACAAGCTCAGCACATGTGAAGGAGCCAGTGAGCCACTTGGCCACTACAGCCATCAGTTGCTTTGGCCTAGTCCAAGTACAAAATCATCTCATGTACTGGAAAAGAGGAAGGCAGGATCCTTTTGGGTCATGGTCATTCAAGTCTCTCCCTCATGGATCACTGCTTTGTCGTGGCGAGGGGTTCGATGAGGTTCGATGAGGCTGTGGGCTATGCCGTGAAGGGCCACCCAGGACGGACAGGCCACAGCAGAGAACTCAGACCAAGCATGATCCCCTGGAGAAGGAAATGGCAACCCACTCCAGTATCTTTGCCCAGAAAACCCCATGGACAGTAACAAAAGGCTAAAAGATATGACACCGGAAGATGAGCCTCTCCAGTTGGAAGGTGTCCAATATGCTACTGGGGAAGAGCAGAGGGCACGTACAAGTAACCTCAGAAAGAGTGAAGCGGCTGGGCCAAAGCCGAAAGGACGCTCAGTTGTGGATGTGTCTGATGGTGAAAGGAAAGTCCGATGCTGCAAAGAACAATACTGCATAGGAACCTGGAATGTAAGGTCTATGAATCAAGGTAAGCTTGACGTGGTCAAAAATGAGATGGCAAGAATGAACATCGACATCTTGGGAATCAGTGAACTAAAGTGGACAGGAATGGGCGAATTTAACTCAGAAGACCATTATATCTACTATTGTGGCCAGGAATCCCATAGAAAAAATGGTGTGGCCTTTATAGTCAACAAGAGAGTGAGAAAGGCAGTACTGGGATATAATCTCAAAAATGACAGGATGATCTCAGTCCAAATCCAAGGCAAACCATTCAACATCACAGTAATCCAACTCTATGCCCCAACCACTGCTGCAGAAGAGCCTGAAGTGGACCAGTTCTATGAAGACCTACAACAGCTCATAGAACCAACACCAAAAAATGATGTCCTCATCATCATAGGGGACTGGAATGCTAAAGTAGGAAATCAAAAGGTAACTGGAATAACAGACAAGTTTGGCCTTGGAGAACAAAATGAAGTAGGGCAAAGGCTAACAGACTTTTGTCAAGAGAATACGCTTGTCATAGCAAACACCCTTTTCCAACAACCTATCAGGCACTTCAGAAAGGCAGTCAAACACCAGGCTTCATAAGAAGATAGAGTTTATTTAGCAGCAGTTCTAAAGGCGCATTAACGTTGCATTGTCAGGAATGAAGCACTCAAAGAAATATCTACGGATATACCCCACTGAGCTAGCCCCCCCTAAGCATTCTACCAATGGCTACATAGCCCGCGCGTGGGAGAAAGGTGCGAAAGTTGTTCAAGCCATAAAGGGGCCCAGCTGTCCATACCAGAGAAACCGAAATCGTATGACAAGGCCATTTGGTCAGATAAGAGATAGCCCAGGCTGAGGAACACCCTGTTGCCCCGGCAACCTCCCCACTTCCCCCCTCCAAGCATAAAAAGTTACAGATCATCTCATCCTCCTTCCCTCCTTCACATCTTATGGCAGGATCACCTGACATTCTGCCCCTCTGATGATAAACCCCTGCCCTTCGGCTTTAATGGGTACAACTTGTGAAATGCACGGATTAATCGGGGGGCCCGAACATTGTCCGCCCTCACCCATTCCCTCTGTTCAGGCCCAAAATCCACCCACTCAATCAGGTAATACAATCGGTTTCTAGAGATCTTCGAGTCCAGAATTTGCGCTATCTCATAGTGCGGTTCCCCCCTCACCATCGGGGGGCCGGGGGGGGAAGGTCACTTCGGTCTCCATTCGTTCTCTCCAGGCGAGCGTCTTAACAATCTGAGGTGGAATACAGGATGCAGAGCTCTCAGTGATTTAGGTAGTATTAGTTCAACAGTCACATTATTCAAAACACGTTTGATTTCAAAAGGGCCAATGTACTTCCACCCCAGTTTCTCGCTGGGTTGCAGCCCTTTCAAATTCTGAGAGGATAGATACACAAACTCCCCCGGTTTTGGGGTCCACGACTTGTCTCGTTTCTTGTCAGCCTGCTCCTTGTAAACCGACTTAGCATCTTCAAGAGTTTGTGCAAGAAGCAGCCACGCCACCTGAAGTTTTTTACACCATTCCCCCGCCTCCCCTTTCGGCAAATTAGGTGAAGCCAAGAAAGGGAGTGGCGGGGCTTCATAACCATGCACAGCCATAAAAGGGGACATCCCTGTAGAAGCATGACATGTGTTATTGTAACAGAACTCTGCCAAGGGCAATAAAGATTCCCAATCGTCCTGCTGGAAGTTAGTAAAACATCTCAAGTACTGTTCAAGGGTTTGATTCACCCGTTCCATTTGGCCATCGGTTTCTGGGTGATACGCACTGCTTAATGCCCTTTCCACCCCTAACAGCACCATCAACTCCCCCCAAAACTGGGAAAAGAATTGTGACCACCTTCCCAGGGAGAGTATGGAGTCTTATGACGTGCTGCAGAAAAGCCTTCGCTAGTTTCTTAGCCGAGGGGATGGACTTGAAAGGAACGAAATGTGCTTGCTTGGAAAACGTGTCCACCACCACCCATATTACAGTCTTTCCCCCCACTTGGTGGTAAGTCAGTGATAAAATCCATCGATACAACCTCCCAGGGGCGGAACTGGGTCGGTAATGGTTGAAGGGGTCCCGGTGGCTTCCCCGGCCGATGTTTACTCATGAGGCAAGTCTGGCAGGCTTGCGTGAACAAAGACAAGTCTTTTCTCATCCCCGGCCACCAAAACTGTCTCTGAAGTAATTGCAGTGATTTAACAAACTCGGCGTGTCCCACAAGTTTAGAACCGTGCGCCCATCCCATGACCTCCCCTCACAGGGAAAGTGGAACGAAGAGCTTCCCGTTTTTCCGCCAGCAACCCTGCTTGTCATTCACCACCCCCTCCTCCTTGGCCAGGGAGGCACGGTCGGCCTCGGAAAGTTCTGATGCGAACTTCAGCTCCCATGGGGAAGTGAGGGGGGGTGGAGGCGGGGTCTTGGCTTTGCTCCGAGTCATCACCACTCCCCCCAGTTGCGAGGGTGTGAATACCAAATCTCGAACCACCTCCCTCTTGCTGTCATGTTGCGGGAGGCGGGACAGGGCGTCTGCTAGCGAGTTTGCCTTCCCTGGAAAATGGTGCAGTGTGAAGTCAAATTTTGAAAAGAAGTCGGCCCACCGCAGCTGCTTCGTATTCAAGGACCGAGGCGAGCGCAGCAACTCAAGGTTTTTGTGGTCAGTCCAAACCTCGAACGGCACCCTCACCCCCTCTAACCAGTGCCGCCAAGTGGAGAGAGCCAACCTTATTGATCCTGCTTCCTTCTCCCATACTGACCAGTTCTGTTCAGTGTCTGCAAACTTTTTGGACACATATGCGAGGGGGTGTAATTTCCCATCCTCCCCCTCTTGCAAAATGGCCCCCCCATAGCGACATCCGAGGTGTCAACATGGATTATGAATTTTCTCGCCTCGCCGGGGTGCGCCAACACAGGCTCGGATATGAACAGAGGTTTCAACTGTTCAAACGCTTGCTGGCAGTCAGCAGTCCAGTTCAATTTGGCCCCTGGCCGGGTACTCTCGGGGCCTTTCCCCTTTGTCTTAAGTAGGTCAGTGGGGGGCAGGGCCACCTGCGCGAAATTCGACAGAAACGATCTGTAAAAATTCGCAAATCCAAGGAACACTTGGAGTTGCTGCCGTGTTTTGGGGGGCTCCCATCCCACCACGTCTTGGACCTTCTCAGGGTCCATCTCAATGCCCTTCTGTGAGATACGGTAGCCCAGGAACGAAATCTCCGACAGATGGAACTCGCACTTAGATAGTTTGGCAAACAGTTTGTGCTTGTGTAACATTTGGAGCACCTCCCTAACGAGTTGCACATGGGATTTCATATCGGGGGAGTACACTAAAATGTCATCAAGGTAAACGAGGACCCCTTTGAACAGATATTTGTGCAACACCTCATTAATCAAATTCATAAATACCCCAGGGGCCCCTTGTAAGTCGAAAGGCATCACCAAGTATTCAAACTGACCCAGGGGGGTGTTAAAGGCGGTCTTGTATTCGTCTCCCTCCCTGATGCGCACTCGGAAGTACGCACCCGTAAATCAAGTTTGGAGAACACCTTCCCCCCGGCCGCCGCGGCAAGCAGATCCTTAATCAACGGCAGCGGGTAAGCATTAGTTGCAGACACAGCATTAAGGCCACAGTAGTCCGTGCACAAACGGAGCCCCCCATCTTTCTTCTTCCGGAACAGGACAGGAGCGGCAAATGGTGAAGAGGCCGGCCGTATAAACCCGCGCTCTAAATTCTTATTTATGAACTTTCTGAGCTCCACTTTCTCGGCTGGGCTCATAGAGTATAGCTTCCCCTTCGGGAGTTTCTGGTTGGGTAACAGTTCAATGGCACAGTCAGAGTTGCGGTGGGGGGGCTGCTCATCTGCCTCCTCTTCCTCGAACACCGCAGACAAGTCCCGATACTCTCGGGGAATCATGGTGCAGCCTGTCTCCGCCACCCCCACCACCACAGGGTAGTGCTCAGGTTTCCGCGGACCCCAGTCGCCTTTCCAGGTATGGGTCTCACACCGTGGGGAGATGAAGTTAACAATCCCAGCCTCCCATAGTATGTGTGGGTCGTGATCAAAAAACCATGGGCTCCCCAAGACAAGTGGAAACCTTGTGGTGGAGGTCACCACGAATGGTCGCACCTCCCAGTGTTTCCCCACTCCCATCCGTAGAGGTACAGACTTGTATTTACAGGGCTCTTTCATAGTGGAGCCATCCATTTGGGTAAAAACCAGCGGCTCTGCCAGTTTCACTACTTTGGCTCCCAGCCCAGTCACTAGGGAGGGATTAATAATATCTCTCCCACACCCTGAGTCTACTAATGCTCTCACCCTCACATGGGTCAGTAGACCCGGGTCCATTAGAGTCACGGTCATGAAAAAAAGGGAAGAGGATTTGCTCACCGTATTTATAGCCTGAGAGTCCAGGACCTGCTGTTCAGCGCTGTTTACAGCAGGTCCTTCTCGTTTCCTGCCACCATGGTGGTCTCCTCCTCTGACGACTCAGTTTCCTCTCCCAAGGGGGCGACCTGCAGGGCCCTTGCGCCCCTCTGCTTTCCCTGGGGTTTCGGTGTAGATGTCTCGAACTTCTTTTTAGGCCCCTTCGCGGCACTAGGGGGGGTGGATGACCCTCGGCAACTCACGGGGAAATGGCCCGCTTCTCCACATTTTAGGCACAGCCCTTGCTTCATCCTGCTCTCGCGCATCCAGTCTTTTGGCCGCTGCACAGGGTTCATCTGCCGGCTCTTTAGAGGGACGATGGTAGATTGGGTCATTTTCCCCAAAGCCGCTGCATCATCCAGTTTGATGGCTTTCAGTCTAGTCTCAGTGGCCTCGTATGACAAGGCCATTTGGTCAGATAAGAGATAGCCCAGGCTGAGGAACACCCTGTTGCCCCAGCAACCTCCCCACTTCCCCCCCTCCAAGCATAAAAAGTTACAGATCATCTCATCCTCCTTCCCTCCCTTACATCTTATGGCAGGATCACCTGACACAACCTAAGAGGCGTCTCTACACATGGACATCACCAGATGGGCAACACCGAAATCAGATTGATTATATAATTTGCAGTCAAAGATGGAGAAGCTCTATCCAGTCAGTAAAAACAAGACCTGGAGCTGACTGTGGCTCAGATCATGAGCTACTAATTGCAAAATTCAGACTTAAACTGAAGAAAGTTGGGAAAACCACTAGGCCATTCAGATTTGACCTAGATCGCATCCCTGATGAATATACAGTAGAGGTGAAGGTTTAAGGGACTAGATTTGATAGACAGAGTGCCTGAAGAACTATGGACAGAGGTCCGTGACATTGCAAAGGAGGCAGCAATCACTGCCATCCCAAAGAAAAAGAAATGCAAGAAAGCAAAGTGGCTGTCTGATGAGGCTTTACACATAGCAGAGGAAAGAAGGAAAGCTAAAGGCAATGGTAAAAAGGAAAGATTTGCCCAACTGAATGCAGATTTCCAGAGAACAGCAAGGAGAGATAAGGAGGCTTTCCTGAATGAACAATGCAAAGTAATAGAGGAAAACAATAGATTGGGAAGGACTAGAGATCTCTTCAAGAAAATTGGAGAAATCAAGGGAACGTTCCATGCAAAGCTGGGCATGATAAAGGACAAAAACAGTAGGGACTTAACAGAGCAGAAGAGATTAGGAATAGATGACAAGAATACACAGAAGAACTATACAAGAAGGACCTCAATGTCCTTGACAACCACAATGGTGTGATCACTGACCTCGAGCCAGACATCCTGGAATGCGAAGTCAAATGGGCCTGAGAAAGCATTACTAATAACAAAGCTAGTAGAGGTGATGATATCCCAGCTGAGCTATTCAAAGTCTTAAAAGACGATGCTGTTAAAGTGCTGCACTCCATATGCCAGCAAATTTGGAAAATGCAACAGTGGCCACAGGACTGGAAAAGGTCAGTTTACATTCCAATCCCAAAGAAGGGCAATGTCAAGGAATGTTCAAACTATCGCACAATTGCACTCATTTCACATGCTAGCAAGGTCATGCTCAAGATCCTACAAGCTAATCTCCAACAGTACGTGGATAGAGAACTGCCAGAAGTACAAGCTGGGTTTCGAAGAGGTAGAGGAACTAGAGATCAAACTGCCAACATTTGCTGGACTATGGAGAAAGCAAGAGAGTACCAGAAAAACATCTACTTCTGCTTCATTGACTATGCTAAAGCCTTTGATTGTGTGGATCACAATAAACTATGGCAGGTTCTTAAAGAGATGGGAGTACCAGACCACCTCACATGTCTCCTGAGAAACCTGTATAAGGGTCAAGAAGCAACAGTTAGAACCAGATATGGAACAACTGATTGGTTTAGCATAGGAAAAGGAGTACGACAAGGATGTATATTATCACCTTGCTTATTTAATTTATATGCTGAGTACATCATGCGAAATGCTGGCCTGGATGAATCACAAGCTGGAGTTAAGATTGCTGGGGAAAAGCTCAATAACCTCAGATATGCAGACGATACCACTCTGATGGTAGAAACTGAAGAGGACCTAAAGAGCCTCTTGCTCAGGGTCAAAGAGGAGAGCGCAAAAGTGGGCTTGAAGCTCAACATCAAAAAAACTAAGATCATGGCATCTGGCCCCATCACTCCTTGGCAAATAGAAGGGGAAGTCGTAGAAGTAGTGACAGACTTCACGTTCCTGGGATCCCAGATTACTGCAGATGGTGACTGCAGCCATGAAATTAAAAGACTCCTGCTCCTTGGGAGGAAAGCGATGGCAAACCTAAACAGCATGATAAAAAGCAGAGACATCACCTTGCCAACAAAAGTCCGCATGGTCATAGCAATGGTATTCCCCGTCGTAATGTATGGCTGCGAGAGTTGGACTATAAGGAAGGCCAAGCGCCAAAGAATAGATTCTTTTGAACTATGGTGCTGGAGAAGACTCTTGAGAGTCCCTTGGACTGCAAGGAGATCAAATCAGTCAATCCTAAAAGAAATCAACCCTGACTATTCCCTGGAAGGCCAGATCCTGAAGCTGAAGCTCAAATACTTTGGCCACCAAATGAGAAGGGAGCATTCACTGGAGAAGACCCTGATGCTAGGAAAGACTGAAGGTCAAAGAAAAAGGGGACGGCAAAGGATGAGATGGTTAGACAGTGTCATCAATGCAACGAACATGAAATTGAGCAAACTTCAGTGGACAGCAGAAGACAGTAGGGCCTGGCGTAATCTGGTCCATGGGGTCGTGAAGAGTCGGACTCAACTGTGCGACTGAACATCAACAACATTCAAGTCTGACTGACTTGCATAAGGCACAGAATCTCCTGCAATTCATTGCCTTTGCACTTAGGCAGCTGGATGTATTCCTTAAGTGACCAGCCAACGATTGCATCAGGCTTTTTTGGTGCCACTTGCAGTCAGCAATGGCTGTTTGGGAAGCAATTGCAAGACTTTATTGCAAGATGAGCTGGGCTCATTAGCTGAGGTCAGGAACCAAGAGTACATGGGCACTGGTGTCCCAAGCAGAGTTATACCTTTCTAAGCCCATCAACTGCAGTGGAATTGGAATAGGTTTGTGCTGCTAAATAGCAACTCTCAGTCCCAAAATCTCAAAGTTTAGCTTCTGAACATTAAATAGACACAGCTGTTTTTCAAAATCCATTTCTCTTACCCCTCTCTCTTTTGGAGGCTGGTGTCATTATGTTCTGAAAATGATTCTGCAAATGCTGGTTCTGTCTAATGCAGACTAAGAATAAACCCCCATTCTAGGACTGGGGGAGAAGTTGGCCCATTCAGTGGGGAAATAAATGCCTGGAGTCTGGCTGGCATCATCGTCTAACTGGAAGTTTCTGGTGGGGCAGCCCTGTTGGTCTGAAGCAATAGAAGAAGGTTTGAGTCCAGTGGGGGCGCCTTTAAGACCAACAAAGTTCAATTCTGGGCATAAGCTTTGGTGTGGCAGTATCTCAGAGGAAGTCACCCCTGGCTGGTTCTGAAGTCAATAGGCCTCAAGTTGCTTGGGAGTGGACCATGGCAAAAGTTGGAAATTCCCTGGAGGCTTGACATGTCCAGATAGTGAAGCGGTTCATAGAGGAAACCCATCATGTATATTCCAGTTTCATTTTTTCTAAATCCATGGGCCACTTCCCAAGCAAATCATATAAACAATTAAAAGCACGACAAAGAGCCCCAGCAAATACACGACGAAATACTGCAGTAGCTGTAGCGAAAACTTATCAGCCAGCACAACATTAAAGGCTGTTCCAAACAGAGTCATTGTCAGATTCCTGCAAAGGAGAAACCAGGCTACTTTGATGGGAAAGGGCTTTGCACGGCTCTGTCACTGCTGCCCCCCCAAAATCGGCCTCTGCAGACCAGGGAGAACGGAGGTGGTCCCCCCCTCCCCGCCGCCCCAGGCCTGGATTGCAGGACCAAGAGCAGGGCTCCTTCCGAGTTTGCCTCTGCCCCGAGCCTCTGAGGCCGGCACTCCCAGGAGGCTCCCCGCAGTTCTCTCCCTCTGGCAGCTGCTGTTTCGGCACCATAAACCACTGGGGCAGGGTTCTCAGCACTTGCCTGCTTTTCTGAAGCACAGGGCACATGTGGCATTGGGGGAGGGTGTCCCGGAGAGCCCCAGGCGGCAGGACAAACAGCGATGTGGAACTCTCAAGCCACAGAGTGAGCATCACGGACTTAAACGAACGTGAGCAGCATCCAGCAGGGGGCCCTTTTGCGAAAGCCCGGGGGAGGGAGGGTGGAGGGGGGTGGGGGGTGGGGAGGGAGGGAGGGAGCAATCTCCTCTTCTCATGTGTCATACATGAATTGGTCAGTCCAGAGGGAAGCAGCGGAATGTGAACCACAATGAAAAGGGAGCCAGCCTTTTCCCTGTTGTGAAGCCAAGGAAAGTCACTCCAGTTTCTGCATTTCTCCCCCCCCCCCTTTATCCCCTTGCAAGAGAAGCCAGGGATGGGTGTCAGTCTCGGAAGTGACGTGCAGCTGTCGATGGGCCCTGGCATGACAAGGACTCCTCCAACGGTCTGGGTCTCCTAATGTCCTCTTGGAGCTCCTCCACAAGCCACACGGCACCTGTTCTGTGCAGAGCTGGGAGGGGGAATATGCTCTGCGCCTGTCCTCTTCAGAGCCGGAGCATCCTTTCCCAGACAGGAACCGGACTCCCCCAAAATTGCTCCTCATCTTGACTTTCTCCTTTCCAAGGCTCCAGGGGCATGAAGCTCTTTCTGGCAGTTCTGCTCTCTCTTCTCCAGGGACTTGCAAGTAAGTGGTCGGTTTAACGTACCTTTCCGTCCTCCGTCACACTCCTGACAGGGAAGCCATAAAGAGGATCCAGCGACCTGATGAGCTGGTGCGGCAGCAGTGCTTCATGTGAGGCCACGGGAAAGGTGGAGGGTGTCCTGCCGAGCGGTGACGGCCGCATGCCTGGTTCCTCCGGGAGGGGAGGGCCTGGTGGCTCAGCGGAAGAGCCTCTGCTTTGCTTGCAGGAGGTCCCTGGTCCCACCTCCAGCACCTCCAGTTACAAGGACTGGTGAGAGGCCCCCCTCAGCCTGAGCCCCAGGGGAGGAGCTGCCGGTCTGAGTGGATGACACCGACCTTGATGGACGGAGGGCCTGGTTCGGGAGAAGGCAGCGGCCGGTGCATCCCCTGACAGCCCCCTTCCTGTGGACATAGGTCAGGGGCAGGTTTTGGCCTCACGGTGCCTGAAATGTTTCCTTCTCTGCTGCTTTCATTTTCTTTTGCTGACCTTCGGGGCGGGGAGAAAGAATCTCAGAGGGCACTCAGGTTTGTAAGGGAGGCAGTGATACAACCGAACAGCTATCAGCTCCGTGACAGCTGCATGATCCAGTCTCGATTTGGTTCTGCTCTTGTGGGCAGGACAGACTTTTCTCTTCCCCGTGACACGCATGTTAAAATCAGCCATGGACTAACAGATTCTTGGGACTGGTTCACCCAATATGTTTTGCTTTACATACAGGCAACTTTGGGCCTCACTGAGTGCCTGGGAAATGTAGTGCGGTGACGGCTCAGTGGTAGAGCATTCGCATAGCATGCAGAAGGTCTCCGGTTCAATCCCCGGCAATTGCAGCCTGGGGGAAACGATAGGTAATGATGGTACGTGGCCTTGGCCAGTCGGAGTAGACAAGGACCGATCCCACATGGGGGGACACAGGCTTGTCTGGCTTCACCGTTGCTGATGCAGCTGCAGACCCAGCGCTGTGGCAGTGGGGCTTCCCCGTGACCCGTTTCCCCCCAGTCTCCCTGCCCCAGTCCCCCAGCAGCAACCGCCCTCCATGGCACGGGGGCATTTTCAGTTGTTTGGCTCTTAAACATTTAAATACCATAGCTGTGGACGACGGGCAGGTGGGCAGGCTATGCTGTGACAGCCGTGCGGTTGAATCTGCGTTTGCATTTTTAAACCAGTTTCATGCTGCTGTGACGCTGTCAAGCATAGAGAAAGACAGTGTCACAGCAGCACGAAACTGATTTTAAAATGCAAATGCAGATTCGACGTAGAGACAGACAGTTGAGGTGGCGGCCCACAGGCTGGCAGAGTGTGGGAAAGATACACTTAACCAGATCGAGAAGGTAATTTCCAACCTAAAGAGGAAACACACCAGCTCTTTGATATATCTGCACCTCTTGGTTGGAGAAACAGACCATGTTCGACAGGCTTCAGCCCCAGAACCCAGTGCCTAGGTTGGCTAAGGCTCCGGGAGGCCCATGTGGCAGGGGCAGTCGGGAGCAGGGCAGGAATTGCTCCCTCATTCACAGGGTGCTGAGGCCCTTCTGCTACGATCTTTGCATCAACATGGGGTAATAACAATGTGTGTGCAACAGGTTCTCTGACATCTCATCTTTCTTTCTTTTTTTAATAAAAGCAGGTCTCTGGTTGCTTCCATCTCTGCAGCTGAAGAAATTAATCTTACCTTTTCTTTTTTAAAAAAATGAAAGCTGGGAATCCAGAGAACCTGTTGCACATATTGCTATAACATTGTATTTATATGATGTGCAATTGCTGATTTAAAACAAACAGCCCCCTTGTGATGAGGGGAGAAAATGGCCACTGCAGAGACAGGATCAGGGAAAATGTCTGCCGCGTGGGCAGGAAAGTCCAAATTTCACCACCCACATGACAGCCGCCCAGGTTTTACTGCGATCTTTCCAAAAGTTTTGCAGCAAAGGAAGGTTGAGAAAGACCATGGGAAAACTGGAGAAGTGGGAGAGGAGCTGACCAGCCAGACACCTTGAAGCCCTCCCCCCCCGCCACCATCCAGTGGCCCTAAACAGTTTATGCGATGCATCATTTTGTAAGAAAATGGAAATGTTGAGTGAAAGAACTATTCTGTGCTTTTCTCTGCAGGGCCCAGCCGTGCTCCAAAGGGGCCTGCCTTGTCACACTTCCTCTCCCCCCCCCCCCCGTTAGGCACCTCAGGCAGCCCCATCTGGCCACCAGAGTGAATTTCAGTCTTGAGCCCCAGGAGGCAAGGAATTAGCCGTAGGCCTTAATTTCATCACGCTCAGGAAATCAAATCCACCTCGGAGATCCATATGCTTCTCCCTTTGCCCAGCCCCAGACCATTAATCAGGGACCCAGGAATTGTTTGTCTGAGAGCACGAACGAGAAGGAGACTTTTGGGGGCACAAAGTCTAACTGCCCACCCGCCCAGACTCTCAAGCACAGAGAACCACATCACTCTCCCCCCAAATCCCCAAACCCCTTGCATTAATGTTTCAGTGTTTACCTTAGAAATATTGATAAACATGTCCATGTTTTCATCTTAATTGCTCTTTTATTTTAACTGCAACTCTCAGGATGTTGCAGCATGATGATCCGAAACAATCAGCCTGTTTTTACATGAAACAGAGAGGGAGATGCCTGTCCCGGGACGGTCAGGGGCGTTTTCTCAACACTCTTTGTTATCCAGCCTTCCGGGGGTACCTGGACCAGTTCCAGTATCTGAGGCGCAGATTAACTGGAGCAGCACCAAACTTGTGCTCCAGAGTTGTAAACCGTTTTCATCAAGTTTATGTTCCAGTAGGTTTTGTAGAGATTTTAGGACCCTTGCTGGTCTCCAAGAATAAATATTCCAGATGCCTGCATCCATCAGTAATTCTGGGGGAAGACTGGAAAGGCTCACAGGAACAGGCCGGCATCTGGCCAGGAGTTTGCCCCAGCAGGGATCCAGGTGGGGATTTCAGTGGTGCTGCTGCAGCAGTGGGGTGCTGGGTGCTTCCCATTTGAGTTGACTCTGCATTGTTGGATATGGGGCGGGGGGACGGACGGACTATGTTTCTCTTTGTGCCAGAACCAGATTGTCTGTATGTGTTATCTTCTTACTGAAGGGGAGGCCTCTCTTTAAGATGGGCGTTTCCCTCTGACTCCTCCTCCTCTTCCTGTGCCTTTTGTGCACTCCCCCTCCCCTCTCTCTCCTCGTGGTCTTTGTGGGTCTCTCCTGTGAGGTCACGCCAGGTGTTATGTTCTATACCTTTACATGTTAAGCTTCAGACATAAAGAGGATTGTAATCTGTCGCATTCCTATTGGCTGGTTTCTATGAAACCTCTGTAAATAACCAATGGCCAGGGCTATTTTGGGGCAGGAATGCACAGGAAGGGAGTCCCGGCTGGCTCCTGAGTTGGCCACGCCCAGCAGGAACTCATTAGCATAACAGGCCACACCCAACAGCAGAAACTGATTAGGATTGGCCACATTAGGGGTGTGTGGCCTAACATGCAAAGGAGTTCCTGCTACAAAAAAAGCCCTGGGTTTTGACAACAAACAAGGTAAACAGAATAAGAAGCAAAAGGCGGGTGTGGCTGGATGACCACACTTCTGATAAAGTGGGTATGTGGCCTAATATGCTAATGAGCTGTGCTGTCAAGGGTGTGGCCTAATATGCTAATTGGTTTCTGTTGTTGGGTGTGGCCTATTATGCTAATGAGTTCCTGCTGGGCTTTTTCTACAAAAAGAGCCCTGCCAATGGCAATGTATGTATGTGTTTTGGAGGGAACAGACCTCATTGGTCTTTATCTGGGTTTTCCTATTGGATGTTAACTTATTTATGGGTGTGGCTTTGACAGCCTGGATCATTTAAAAAGGGAGCTGTGCTCCACTGTTCTGTGTGTGTGTGTTGTTGAGTTGAGTTTGCTGTTACAATAAAGCTGAAATCACTTTTGCTGACATCAGTCATGTTGAGTTGCATACTTAACACCAGGTACATGCCCAGGCCCACAGTTGTCCGCTAGAGTTGCCAGCCTCCAGGTAGCACCTGGAGATCTCCTGGGATTACATTTTACCTCTAGATAACCAAATTCCTCTGGAGAAAATGGCTGCTTTGGAGGATGCACTTCGTGGCTTTGTACCCAGCTGAGGCCCCTCCCCAGACTCCACCCCCCAAATCTCCAGGTGTATCCCAACCCAGAGCTGGCAACCCCACTGTCCACACATGTACAGCTGCATCAGCTGGCCACTTGCTAGAGGGGAAAGTGTCCCTTGGTTTAAGCTTCTGTCTCCTTTCTTCCACAACATGGATGTGAATCTCCCTCAATAAAAGCAAGTTTTATGTGTCTGCAATATCCTTACCTCACAGCTGTTTCTGGGGCTGACCCTGCATTTTCCTGACTGTACACCTTTGCTGTCTACATACTATTATGGCCACCCTGGCCCCCGTCTGAGGACAGCTCCACAGATCAGGGCCACACGGAGGCTAAACAGATCTTTCTTCAGACTTCGGGCACTCCCAGGTTTGCAGAAGGATCTGGGGGGGGGGGGATTTAAGAATACACCGGGGTGTGTGTGTATAAATCCCCTGAAAAGTAAAGCAGCGCAGAGAACGCTCTTGCCCCCAATGGTTGCTGCAGTCCCTGAGCTGTGCTTGGCTGGGCAGCAAGGCATGCTGATGGGATCGGTGCAGCCCACAAGCCCCGCTGGGCCCTGAGGTGATGGCGCAGCCTGGAAGCCATACAGGGGATGCCGCCGGCAGTGGGCAGTCCTGGAGTCATGTTGGACCCACCACAGGCAGCGACACAGACCCTGACTCATGCTGGGCCCGGCCTGGCGGCTGCACAGCTCTCAAATTACACGGGGCACACTGTTGGCAGTGGTGCAACCAGGGAGTCCCGCTGGGCCGGCTGCAAGAAAGTGGGGGGACTCCCCCTGTGATTATCATGGCCCCCCACTTGTACTAACTGGTCTCTGAGGCTTTCCCCAGTACTTTCTCCACCTGAATACAGAGGCAGAGGGAGTGTGCATGTGAGAAATGCCAGGGCCACAAGCCATGACAGGGCCCACAATAGAACAGAGGCACTGAAACAGGTCCACTCATAGGTTGCTGGTTAGCAATCACAAGAGGGGTCACAGTTTAACTAGTGTGTGATTGTGACAAGAAAGCAAGAAACTGTGACAAACCAATGCTAAATACGTGTCAGGAATCCACCACTGCCTCCACCTGCCTCTCTACCCTGATGAGTGGTAACCACTGAAGAACTGGTACCCACCCCCTCCACACCCCCGACAACTACACCGTTCACCACGAACAACCCCCCCCCCCCCCGCGATGGTAGTACTGGGAGCAGAAGGGGGAGCGATCTCAAAGTTCATGGGGGATGTGTCAGGTCCCATCGGTGGGGTCGATTTGGTGGGGACACCCAAGAGATGTGGACGCTGCCCCCGGGCCGCTGACAGGGAGTTGGCACGACTACCGGCCCTCGCAATGGGTGACCCGGAGGGAACAAGGTGACGAGGGCAACTGGGAGGAACGGTTTGCCCAGATGGAAGCTGCCCAGGCTCGAGTGCTCTGAGCAGGGCTGGCCCTAGGGATTTTTTGCGCCCTAGGCAGGGCTACCTTCTGGCGCCCCCCCAGCCCACCAATCATGGGGTTGCCAACCTCCAGGTGGGGCCTGGAGGAGGCAGATCAGCAGGGAAGCAAGTCCGCCTCAGTGGGTCTAGGACAGGACCGGGGGAGGGGGGGCTGTCTTGCCTTTCCTTCGTCCGGCTCCCTCCGCCCACCTGCCGGCCTGCCCGCCGGACGGGGAGCCGCCTTTGTCGCGCTGCTGCAGCGTCGCGCAGTGCTGGGTCCCGGGGGGAGGAAGGGGGGCGGCGCGGCCTCTCTCCACTCTCCCGCTGCCAGGGAAGGGAAGGGTCGGGCGGCTCCAGCCAGGCCTCCCCTCTCCTCCAGGGGGACAGCGGTGAGAAGGGCGAGAGAAGCCCGGCAGAAGGGGCAGGCCCCCCGGAGGGCCACCTCCTGCCCCCCCAGCACTGCCGCCTGAGGGCCAAGTGCCCCCTGCCGGCCCCTGGAGGAGGAGGAGGAGGAGACGCGCCGCTCCCCAGCCAGAGAGGGGGGACTTCCAAGCTGGCATTGCCTTCCCGGGAAAAGCCGCCCTGCCGCAGCCTCGCATCCCCAGTGGCCCAGCCCTCCCCCCAGATCGGGACCTCAAGGCGCTGGCAGGGGCAGAGTCCACCTTCCATCTTTCCAGATCTGAAGGACTCGCCCCCGCAGTGGAAAAGCTCCATGCAGCCCCCGGCGGGTAGATGAGCAGCCTCTTCACCACACGCGCTACCCCACCCCAGCAGGACCCCCCCCCCGCCTGCCCGCCCGCTGCACCCCGGGCAGCTGCCTTCACTCCCAGCAGACGCCTGGCCAGGACGGAGGGGTGGCGGCGGCAGCGGTGGGGGGGGCTTCAGGCATGCGTGGGCCGCACTGGGAAAGGAGCCTGTGGAGGCGTCCCAGCTGCCTGATGGGGCAGAAAGAGGTGGGAGTCTCCGTGGCCCCTTCAAGAGGGAGGGGAGCTCACTCCGGCCTGGACTGAAGGAGCCCCCTCCCGGGCCCGTAGGTGGAGTGTCTGCCAAAGAGGAGGAGGAGAAAGAGATGGGGTTCATACCCCGCCCTTCACTCGGAGTCTCAGAGCAGCATGCAAACTCCAGGCTCGCACAGCGCGGAGCTGCCTGGGGCTCTGCGGGCCCATCTTCCAGGCCGGCGGGCAGGCCAGGCGGGGAGGCTGTGGCGCGGCAGGGAGGGGAGCTTGGGGGGCGGGGCACCGTTTGGCGCCCCTGAGGGCCGACACGCCATAGGCGAGCGCCTAGTTCGCCTAGCGGGAGAGCTGGCCCTGGCTCTGAGCCATAGAAGAATCCCTGCTGAACCTCCCTCAATTGGTGGCACAGGTGGTTCAAGGGGAGCTATGCCAGTGACCGCAACCAGCCATGCCACCGCCGCCACCTCCCAGGCCGGAGCTCCCACCTCCCCAGCCAGCATCTCCTGGGGGACCCATGCCAGGCACCATGGCTCCACCATAAGAGGACAAGCCAAAGGACCTCCTGGAGTTACTTTGGATGGCACCCCGAGCGGCTGGCCTATTTCGTAGTCTAGGTGGAGAAGTTTGTGGAGTATTGGGGCCACCTGTTCCTGAATGATGAGCACAGGGTAGCATTCATCGCTGCCAAGCTGAGAGAAGGGGCAGCCGACTGGTATGTCAGTCTCTGCAACACACAGAGCCCTGAACTGCAAGATGTGGATGCCTTCATGTGGGCCCTGCGAGCGCCATACAAGGACCCCATGGAACCACTACCTGCACACCCTGAAGCAGGGCCAGCGTTCTGTGAGGGAGTCCTTGGAGGAGTTTAAGAGACATGTGGCCAAGATCCAGGGGTGGCCAGATGGGGTGCTGGCTGAGCAATATCGACTAGGGCTGCACCATGACATCAGGGAGACCTTCCTGTGCACTGTGTGGCCCGTATCATGTCTGGCCTGGATGCGGGAAGCGGCTGAAGCAGAAAGGCGGTTGCAGAGGATCCAGATCAATAATGTGCCCTCCAGCCCGAGGGGGGGTGGCCAGTGCCCCAAAGGTGAAACCCCCCCCCCGAGCCCAAGCCTAAGGAGGGGGTGAGAGAACAGCAGTTGAAGCAGGGTCTCTACCTGAAATGTGGTGAAAGTGGCCACTTTGCCGCCACCTGCCTGGAGGCAGGAATCCCCAAGACAGAGGAGAAGAAACGCCCTGAGACTCTGCTGCGGAAGAGTATGGCCAAGCTGAAATTCCAGCGGGCCCTTCAAGTTGGCATCCAAGAGGGAGGGTCTGATTCCAGCAGCAAGGGGGAACCTGAGCCGGTGGGGAAAAGCCAGGATCTGCTGTGAGCAGCATGGAGCAGCAGGTCCCGATCCAAACGGCACCTCAGATGATGAGCAACCACCCTTCCCTTTTTCTCGTGACTGTGACTGTAACGAATCCCGAGCTAGGGACCCATGTTCGAGTGAGGGCGTTAATAGACTCAGGGTGTGCTAGAGACCTCATTAGCCTGATGCTGGTCACCGGGTTGGGGGCTCTGGTGTTCAAACTAGCCAACCCCATTGTTTTTACCCAGATGGACGGTTCCTCCATGAAGGAGCCATGTAAGTTTGAAACTGTTCCCCTGCGGAGGGGGGCGGGGACCCACTAGGAACACAGATCCTTCATCATCACTCCTACATCCCGGTTCCCGTTGGTCCTGGAGGGTCCCTGGTTGTACGACCACAACCCGCACATCCTCCGGGATGAGGGGAGGGTGCAGTTCATTGCCCCGAAATGCCAGAGCCACTCGTGGGATGAGAATTGGGGGGTGGCCCCTCCAGAGGAGACTGTACAGGCATGCCTGGTGCAGGAGGAGCTTTTGGCCACTCCCCCCCCCGGAGTATAGAGACCTGGCCTGGGTGTTCGAGGAGGAGGAGGTGGATGAACTCCTGCCTCATCACAATTCATTGTATGACAACAAGTTATTCGCCAAGCTGTCCAAGGGTGAATTCATAAGACCAAGGTAGATTTTTGGGGGCTACTGCATTTCCCCCCGGGGCTTGGAGATGGATCCCGCCAAAGTGCAAGTGGTCCTCGGGTGGGAAGCCCTCCACACCCAGCATCAGCTCCAATCCTTCTTAGGATTCACCAATTTTTACAGAACATTCCTGGTAAATTTTGCCCAAGTTAGCCTACCCCTGACAGATTTACTGAAAACCAAGGGGAAGGGGCCAGAGAGCACTATGCCAGGGGCACGGTTGACGTGGTCGTAGGAGTGCCAAGCTGCCTTTGATAGCTTCAAGACTATTCACGTCTGAGCCCTTGCTGGCCCATCCCGATGAAAATCAAAAATTTGTTGTGCAGGTAGATGCCTTGGACGTGGCCGGGGGCGGGGGGAGGCATTCTACTGGAAGGACAGGATGGAAAGTTGCACCCATTGGGATATGTGTCCCAAAAATTCAATGCCACCAAGCAGAACTGGTCCGTGTGGGACAAAGAGGCAGGGGCCATCTGGCTGGCATTATCCACCTGGAGACAATGGCCGGAGGGGGCAAGAGGACCATTCGAAGTGTGGACGGATCATAAAAACCTCGAGGTCCTATGGACACCCCGAAACCTAAATGGCAAACAGTTGTGGTGGGCTGATTTCTCCTCCAAATTCAACTTCACTTTCCACCATCTCCCAGGCAAATCTAATTTCCTGGCTGACTCACTCTCCCACCTCCCAAAGCACAAAATACCGGAGGGAGGGGGTGCTTGACTCCATGTTCACTCTATCCCAGTTGGGCGGAGCAGTGACTACTCGGAGTCAGGCGGCCACCCACAAGAAGGGGAAGGAGGGTGGCTGGGAGTTGAAGTTCAAAGCAGCCTTCTCAGAGAATGATCAACAGGAAAACGAGCAAGAAGGGGACTTAGAGCAGTGGGAGAATGACTGTTGGTACAAAGGCTCTCAGTTATTTGTTCCCGCTTCTCTGTGGGGGGAGGTCATGCAGGCAGGTCATGGATCGTGGCTGGGGGGGCCACTTTGGTTACATGACAACTCTGCAGTTACTGCAAAATCAATTTTGGCAGCCGGGCATGAGGAAGGACGTCTCATTGTTCGTTCAGTCCTGTCAAACTTGCCTCATGTGTAAACCCCACCCGGGGAAACTGCCTGGGTTGTGGCAGCCATTGCCTACCGCCACCCAGCCTTGGGAAGTGATTTCCATGGATTTTATCACAGATCTCCCCCCTAGTAAAGGAAAAACTGTCATATGGGTGGTCATGGACCTGTTCTCAAAGCAGGCCCACTTCGTCCCATTTAGCAAGGTGCCTACGGCGTGGAGCCTGACTAAAACCTTCATGCACCATGTCATCCGGTTTCATACCCCCCCAGGATTTTGAGATCTCCCGGATCCTGGACTTGAAACTGAAGATAGCCTGTGCTATCTGGTTGAATGGGTGGACTTCGGGGCAGAGTGGGTGGAGGCTCATCATGTTAATGCCCCTCAGTTGCTCCGTGGTTCCCATGCCACTTGGCCTGAAAAAGCTGGTGGAGGGGGGTCTTGGGGGGCAGGATGTCAGCCAGCTGCCATGGATTGGGATGTGGGGGGAATGCTTCTGCCTCTTGCTTTCTCCTCTGTGCTTCTGCTGCCGTCTTATCTGCCCAGTGGCCTTGAAGCTGCTTTCTGCCCGCCTCGGCTTTCCCACTGAGAACGCAACGGCTGCTGTCTCCCCACACTCTTAGGTGCTTGCTTATTGGTGCAGGGGGATCAGGGGGGTGTAGTTTGAAAAGGGTATAACTGGGGTTCCCGGGGTTTTCTCGTTATCCCTGACACAAGAGTTCATGGTGCCTAGTACTGACCTCAATAAACTGAACTTCATGAAGAATCGTTGTTGAGTGTTTTGACTGGGACTCCTGACAATACGAATAAAGATTTATAAAATTAAGTACTCTGTATTATTTTCTCAAAGACTTATCATAAATGTATTTTTCAATACTTCATTACAGGATCACACTTATATCATATCTCACTTATGACAAGTGTGATCCTGTAATGGCATATTGAAAAATACACTTATGATAAGTCTTTGAGAAAATAGTACAGAATATTTAGTTTTACAAATCTTTATTAGTATTTAGCATTGGTTTGTCACAGGTTGCTGTTTGGAGCAGAGTAGAGGTGCCATTGTGTCCTTCGCCCCGCGACATCTCGGCCACGGCAGTGCTCCTTGTGCCTTCTGAAGGTGCCTGGCAGGAGGGGCTCCGCGGAACAGCAGCCTGAGGCGCCCAGCCAGCTCCTTTGGGGAGAGGAGCCGTTTCGCTCAACGTGCCCCTGAGGAGGCTTGGCTCACCTGCTTCTGTTGCTTCGTGCCCGTCTTGCTTCGCCACTGTCTGATGCCATCTGCAACGGGCAGCCCTTCACAAACAGGCCATCAGCAGGGCGGGATTATCCCAAATTCCCTCAAGAGGCATAATTTCATTCCGGCTAAGTTGTTTGAATTTGATCACAGGCAGCCTGTATTTTCTGGTGCATTTTCTAGTGAAACAAAGTCTCTGTTCTTCCTTTGCAGGAGACTGGGGCTGGGGCTTAAAACTGCTGTTAGCAAACTGTAGTTCTTCAAGGGTCAGCATTTGACTTTGGTCTCTAGAAACTGAGCCAGGGTTGCCAAACCCCCAATCTGGGCCGGGGTTCCCTCGATGTTGGGGGCTTCAATCCACCATTGGCCAGCTGGCTGGTGGGGAAAGCCCCACCCCTGAACAGGGACATTGCCTAGAAGTGATGTCGTTGCATCGGGGATGTCGGGGGGGGGTGACACTTTAGTTTTTGGGCAAACTCAATGGTGTTGAAGGCAAAAACCCAGAGAGTTTTACCTCAAAACTAGAGCATCACCCCCTACATCCCCAACGTGATGACATCACTTCTGGGTGACGTCGTTGCAGAGTGCCTGCCCTGGAGGAAGATCCTAGAGCCCCCCCCCCCGCCCAGCAGCCAGTCAGGACCTGAGAACCCTAAGATGAGTGCTTGAGAGATTTTCACGTGTGTCTTGACTCTGGGGGTCACACATACAGATCCACTCTCCGTGGAAATGTACCAGTGTGCCCCTCTTTGTCCCAACCCCCACGACTGCTTATCCTATTAAATACAACCAAACCCACAGTGGAATTCAGCATGCTTCAAATGTTATGGCTGCCGAGACTGGCACCACTGTGGGATCATTGCTTTGCAAAGCACTGAGAGAAGAAAGAGGCTTAAAAGCAGAGGGGCAGAGGATGCTTGGCTGTGGCCATTGTTGGTTTGAGCACAGGTGGCCGGTGCATGTCCCAGGATTCATTGGCTGAATACTGAATGTTGAAGACGGGGTCGGAACTTCTAGAGATGCTTCTTATAGACTAGTCATGGAAATAGTTTCCTCCTGTACTGCCTGGGATTTCACTGCTTTTAAGGTGTTGTGTCCTGGGATCAGAAGGCAGAGCTGGCGAAATACAGCCAAGCTTCGCTCTCTGAGAGCAATAGGGACTAGGTTCCTGAGCTCGCCAGTAGTGAACCAATGGCAGCATTGGCGGGCGATTCAAACCCGCCAATAGGAATATAGGGCTGTCCCCCCCTAACTGTATATAGTTGGCCTCCGGCCGTTACTGTTTGTTCTTGTCTTGTGTGAAGTACGAATAAACGCGTCTTCTCTTATGTCGTCGTCCGAGTCATGAGGCCCGAAACCCAGTACTTTACAGTGGCGACGAGGATGGGATATCAACGCCTTCCGTGACTCCATGAGCGACGAGAAGGACACCGCCGACCATCGCATCGCTGACCCCGAGAGCAGCACCGCACCGCTCGCCGAGCATCGCATCGCTGACCCCGAGAGCAGCACCGCACCGCTCGCCCCAGCGCACGCCTTCCCAGACAGAGCCATGGCCGCCTCTCATGTAACACTGGAGCGTTTCGATCCGTCGCAGCCAGAAACCTGGGACGCATGGGTTGACCAGCTCATCAGCTATTTGGAGCTCAACGAGATCCGCCACCCAGACAAGAAACGATCGCTCCTGCTGAACGCGTGCGGCACCCAAACCGTCCGCCTCACCAAGAGCCTCTTGGTGCCCCGCACGGCCTTGGAAAGCTCGTTTGGGGAGATCCTGGATGCCCTCAATGCATACTTCAGCCCCTGGCCGACCATCCTGGCCAAGAGGATGGAGTTCCAGAGGTGAGTCCAGGCCCAAGGGGAATCCGTTGCCACCTTCCTGGCCGTGCTGAGGGCGCTCGCGGTGGACTGCGGGTTCCCGAAGGTGGAGGACAACTTGCTGATGCAGTTTGTGTGGGGCCTGGCGGACTCCAAGCTGCGGCGCAAGCTGGTTGGCTACCGGAGGCTCTCCCTGGACGAGGCCATCGACGCTGCAACAGCCCACGAGGCCGCTGAAGGGGAACGCCCGGCCGCAGCCGCCCATGTGGTCGGGAGGGGTCCCAGCCCCGGGAACTCAGATACCGAAGAGGTCTTCGCCCTCAGACCCCAACAACGCCGGCCGGCGCCGTTCCAGCAGGCCAACAGGGAGCCAGCCAAGCCTTCCGGCAACCAGACCGTCTGTGCCAGCTGCGGGGAAGGCCACGGAAGGAAATCCTGCAAGTTCCGGGATGCTGTCTGTCACGGGTGCGGGAAGCAGGGACACCTCGCACGGGTCTGCCGGTCCAAGGGCCTCCGGAATTCGAGATCGTCGGTCCCACCGCACCGCGCATCGTCCACCGCCTACGAGACGACGGAAGAGGTCGCCGAGTTGTACCATCTCACGCTGCAGGTACTTCGCCTCCCCACCCCAACCTCTCCTCGACCCCGAAGATCCAAGTAACCGTGCGGATCGAGGGGTCCCCCTGTTGCATGGAAGTGGACTCCGGATCGGCGGCGTCCATCATTTCCATGGACACTTTAAAAAGACTTTGCCCATTAGGGGAACCCCCTCTACGTCCATCGCCACTAAGCTTGGTGGACTTTCAAAAGAATCCTGTCCCCATCCGGGGAGTCGGCACTTTCCGAGTGCAGTACCGAGACTTTGAGGGGAACTTGGACTTGGTGGTGGTGGAGGGAAATCTTGTGAGTCTCCTGGGGCGGGCGTGGTTCGAGGCCCTAGGCATAACGATTGGGGGAGTGAATAAGTGCGGGATGCGGGACTGGGGGGCAGTGTGCAAGGAATTCCCTGAGGTCTTTGACGGGAAACTGGGGTGTTATAAAGGGTCCCCGGTGTCGCTCCACTTAGACCCCACAGTGACGCCCGTCTGACGGCGCTTCCGCATCGTGCCCCTGGCCCTCCGCCCTAAAATAGAGGCCGAACTGGACCGGTTAGTGGCCCAGGGAGTCCTAGAGCCCGTCCCGAATGCTCGATGGGAGACCCCGATTGTGACACCCGTCAAGCCAAACGGGGAAATCCGCATCTGCGCGGATTATAAGTGCACCATTAACCAGGCACTTCAGGCGCACGCATACCCCGTACCCGTGGTCAGCCACGTCTTAGCCACACTGGCGGGGGCGCGCATATTTGGAAAGCTGGATCTCGCGCAGGCGTACCAGCAACTCCCGGTAGATGAGGCCACTGCTGAGGCGCAAACCATAGTGACCCACCGGGGGGCCTTCCGGGTGAAGCAGCTGCAGTTCGGGGTCAGTGTGGCCCCAGGGATCTTCCAAAATCTCATGGACGATTTGTTAAAAGGGATCCCTGGAGTGACGCCGTTCTTCGACGACGTCCTCATCGCCGCGACCACCCCTGAAAGCTTCGCCGCCCGCCTCCGAACTGTACTGGGACGCTTCCAAGCCACGGGGCTGAAAGTGAAGTGGGAAAAGTGCCTCCTCGGGGTGCCGGAGGTGGAGTTCTTGGGGTACCGGGTAGACGCAACAGGCCTGCATCCGGCGAGGGACAAGGTGAAGGCCATCGTGGAGGCCCCCGCCTCGAAGTCCAAAGCAGAGCTCCAGGCGTTTTTAGGCCTCCTGAACTTTTACCACGCCTTTCTCCCTCACAAAGCCGCCGTGGCCGAACCCCTGCACAGGCTGCTGGATAAGGCGACACCTTGGGCATGGGGAGCGAGGGAGGAGGCGGCGTTTCGGGGGGTTAAAGTACTCTTGATTTCTAACGCGGTACTCGCCCACTTTGATGAAAAGCTCCCGGTAATCCTTGCGTGCGACGCATCACCGTATGGGGTCGGGGCGGTCTTGGCCCACAAGCTACCGGATGGGAGGGAAGTCCCGGTGGCTTACTACTCCCGCACGCTGTCCCTCGCGGAGCGGAATTATGCACAAATTGACCGGGAGGGCTTGGCACTGGTGGCGGGGGTTAAAAAGTTTCACAACTTTGTGTACGGGCGGCCCTTCATGCTCGTAACTGATCATAAGCCGCTCTTGGGACTGTTTGCGGCGGACAAACAAACGCCGCAGGTACTGTCGCCCCGGGTGTTGCGCTGGTCCTTGTTTTTAGCGGGCTACCAGTACCAGTTGGAGCATCGGCCGGGCAAGGCGCTGGGTCATGCCGATGCCTTGAGCCGCCTGCCGCTGCCGCTTACAGGGGAAGATCCGGCCCCGGCTCCCGCAGTATTGTTAATGGAGGAGCTGCCAACCCCCCCCCTTCAGGCTGCAGACGTGGCCGCCCGCACGTCCCGAGATCCCATTCTCTCCCGGGTCCTAAACTGGGTGGTGAGGGGATGGCCAGCGGAACAGACAGGGCCAGAGTTCACAGCATACAAAGCCAGGAGGGAAGAGTTATCTGCCTTGAAAGGGTGCTTACTATGGGGGGACAGGGTGGTTATCCCGGGGCCCATGAGACAAGGGGTTCTAGAAACGCTGCACGAGGTCCACCCCGGCATTGTACGAATGAAAGCTCTGGCAAGGAGCTACGTGTGGTGGCCAGGGATGGATGCAGAAATTGAAACCTGGGTCCGAGGGTGCACACGGTGTCAGGAAGTCCGCCCCAATCCCCCGAGAGCGCCAACCCAAAGCTGGGAGTCTACCCACAAGCCGTGGTCACGCCTACACATAGATTTTGCCAGGCCGTTTCAGGGGCTCCAGTTCATGGTGACGGTAGACTCCTACTCGAAGTGGGTGGAAATAAGCCCAGTGTCTACCACCTCTGCCAAAGAGGCAATAAGGGCCCTGCGGAAAATATTCGCTACGCACGGGTTGCCAGACACAATCGTGTCGGACAACGGGGCAGCGTTCACATCTGCTGAGTTTCAAGCGTTCCTCGCAAGGAACCTAATCAGGCACATACGATCAGCGCCCTTCCACCCGGCAACTAATGGACAGGCGGAGAGAACGGTACGCACCGCCAAAGAAGCCCTGAGCCGCATAATGGAGGGAGATTGGGAGTTCCGGCTAGCCCGCTTCCTCCTAACACACCGCACCACCCCAAACCCCATCTCCGGGCATTGCCCCGCAGAACTATTGATGGGCCGCCGCCCCACGACTTTGTTAGACAGGCTCCACCCGGACCGAGCCCCAGAGAGAAAGCTGGTCGAGACCCGGGAGGCACCCCGAAGCTTCCTCCCGGGGGAACCTGTCTACTTCCGGAATTATGGGGCGGGGCCTCAGTGGGTGGCCGGGCGCATCCTAAAACCCACCGGGCCAGTGTCATACGAGGTCCTAGCAGATGGGGACCGGGTCCTCCGGAAACACGTGGATCAGCTCCGGAGGCGGCAAGACCCCGACACAGGGATCCAGGCCCCGTTACCGGGAAACGCCGCGGCCGCCCCAGCATCCGATCGGCTGCAGGCACCACCAGCGGAGCCAGCGCCTGAAAGACCACGGAATCCGGAGGGGTCCCGGAGACAGCTGAACCGCCGCCGCCGCTGCCGCCGCCGTTACAGCCGCCACCGTCACCACCTCAGCTACTACCGGAGATCCAAGCTCCTTGTGCGGGAGGACCACCCGATGGGGGCCCCGCCAGTCCGGTACCGTCCCCCCGACGATCACTAAGGGAACGGAGGGCACCAGCATACTTAAAAGACTACGTCACCTGATAGGAGACGAACTATGGGGGGAGGGGTGTTGTGTCCTGGGATCAGAAGGCAGAGCTGGCAAAATACAGCCAAGCTTCGCCCTCTGAGAACAATAGGGACTAGGTTCCTGAGCTCACCAGTAGAGAACCAATGGCAGCATTGGCGGGCGATTCAAACCCGCCAATAGGAGTATGGGGCCGTCCCCCCCTAACTGTATATAGTTGGCCTCCGGCCATTACTGTTTGTTCTTGTCTTGTGTGAAGTACGAATAAACGCGTCTTCTCTTATGTCGTCGTCCGAGTCATGAGGCCTGAAACCCAGTACTTTACATAAGGACTGACTGCTGGGCACGGTATGTGTTTGCTCACACAGTTGGGAACTAAGGGGCCAAACTGCTCTAGCACAGAGATGGCTAAATAACAGCAGTGGCAGAGCACCTGCCTGGAACGCAGAAGGTCCCGGGTTCAATCCCCGGCAGCATCTCCAGTTAAAAAGGACCAGGCAGGAGGTGACGGGAAAGACGGGCCTTTCTCTGCCTGAGACCTCGGAGAGCTGCTGCCAGTTTGAGTGGGCAAGACTGAGCTTGAAGGACCGAGGGTGTGGCTCACTACGGGGCAGCTTCCTATGTGCACCTGACTTCCTGCCCTCCCACCACGCTTAGAGGAAAATGGCTAAAAGAAATTGCTGAGAGGTTTTTGAAGGCTGCGCTACAGAGAAATACTGCAGGTGTTCATGCCAGGCTGCTTCTGCATGGAGGTTTCTTCCTCCACTTTGACTAACCATGCAAGGGTATAGCCTGGACAGGAAGGAAGGTGTGTGATATCGAAGGTCCTGCCCACATCAGTGCCATTTTCCTTCTCAGCCACCATTTTTCCTGCCACACCACCAGGGGGCTGTTTTCAAGCTTTCTGAAAAATCAGTGATTGCTGGGTGACCGTAGCAGTGTCTCTTGGCAGAATGCATATCCAGGCATCAGTCACACGATCGGATTGAGGAGGCCTTTCTTGGGGGCGGGGGAGGAGGAGCGCAGGAAGGAGGAGAGACTCGCATAAGCTTCAGAGGAGAAGATGGAACCAGTCTGAGAACAGAATTCTGGAGACACGCAAGGAAATGCTGCTAAACAGAGGAAGGAGGTAGAGACCCCACCCCATGCTTCTCATTAGCCTTCTATATTTTGCCCCCCGCAGGGGCTTCATCTCTTCTTTCTTGCACACCAGATGTTGCATATTCCAACATGATTGTGTGATCTATTGATCGCAGTCTCCTAGTTCTGCTGGATTCTCACATTCCTTTCTCTTTTTTAAAGTAATACTCTGGCGCACTTTCCCCCTTATATCTCCACAATGAAAAAGTCTAGAGGTGTACTTTTAAAAATTAAAGGCAGGGATTCCGAGCTAGCAGGTTATGGCAATAAGTCATTATAACACTATAGCAATTACTGATTTTTTTAAAGACCAAAAATATCCCTGTGATGGTGGGGGGGGGAGGCACCTCAGAGGGCTGAGGCAAGGAATCTGTGGGGGAAACAGCTGTGTGGGTGCTGCTGACCCCCTTCTTTTCCCTTTCCCTTTTTCCCATCAAGTCACAGTTGACTTATGGTGACCCCCATGGTGTTTTCAAGGCATGAGAGGTGGTCTGCCCTTGCCTGCCCCTGCATAGCCACCCTGGCCTTCCTTGGCGGTCTCCCATTCCAGAACTAACCGGGGCTGAACCTCCTTAGCTTCTGAGATCTGATGGGACTGGCCTGGCCCGGGCCATCCAAGAGCAGGGCAAACTTCTCCTGCTTTCCTGCAAATCCTCCTTTTAGCTGAAATTGACCTGGGGGGTCCAGCAGAGGCCGCCTGGCCCAGCGCAATTTCTCTACTCGGGACCTGCCATAAGCAGAGAGTCTTGGGTGTGGGGATCTTGTGGGTTTGGTCCATTTCCCAAAGGTATAAGCATGGATATGGTCCTTTGGGATAGACGTTCCGGGAGAAACTATGCAGGACAACTATACCAGTTAAGGTTAGTTCTTTTGATTAGCCGTCTTTATTCTGGTACTCAGATCAGAGTCTGATGTGATGTAAATGACTTCCACAGAGGCCAGGAGGGGTGTGAGACCAAGTTGTGTCCTTGCTTCTACCTTGTTTAATCTTTACATTAATTATTTAGCTCTGCGACTGAACATGCTGTCTTGGCACCCCCTCCCCCACAGCCAGGGACTCATTTGATCCCGGTCATGCTATAAGCAGCCAGCATGGCTGTGGTATCCGAAAACAGGGTGGGACTGCACTGATTCATTGAGATCTTTATTCAATATTGTGCTGATAAACGTCTAGTAATTAATTTCAAAAAAATCCATGGTTTTAGTTTTTGCTAAATCTTGTTAGCTAAAATTATTATGCTGGAATATCTGAGGTCACTTTATGGAAAAAGTCCAGTTTTATAAATATCTGGAGGTGACATCCCAGCGCTCACTGTCTTGGGCTTTGCAGGCTAAAGAAAGATCTATGAAAGCCAAATGGCAATTTTGAGGACATTTTTTTCATCAGTGGTGCTCAGTTTGTTCCTGCAGCTTCGGATGCTTTTCGGGCAAAAATAGCCTCACTGTTTTTGTATGCTATCCCAGTGTGGATTGGTAGCTTGGGTGCATGCCCAGATATAACACAGATGAATTTCCTTAGATCTATCTTAGCAGGTCCTAGAACGTATCATCTCATCTTCTCTGTTAATGGAAACTGGGCAGAAGACAATTTCTCTTATAGCCTGGTTAAAGGTTATTAAATATTGACTTGCAATTAATCTAGAGAGCAAAGAATCAATAGTTTCACTGTCAGATTCTTTTAAACCTGGATGGGTTTGCCTGCTCACAGAAAAGCTAAACTCCCTTAGTTTGCTTAGTAGCTACCGAGTGGGGGAAGAATGACCCTGTCCTCAAGACGGGGAGGGGGCTCCCGTGTCCACCCAGGTACTTTGGACATTCGTACTTTAATCAATACCGGCAGTTACCACATCATTTCCATAATATTACGGTACCCAGTGCAAATCAGAGTGTGTGGGGTTTTTTTTGCATAAATGAATTCACTTCAACTTGCTGTCTTAGATGGACAATTTACAAGGCCAAGAAAGGGGATTTAGAGTTTCTATCTGTGATAGGTCTTTGGTAGGAACTATTGAGCATTTCTTTTTCTTCTGTGTAATATATTCAGATCTGAGAAGAAAATTTCAGGATCCTCATCTGAATAAGAAACCTGTTCGCTCTTCTAACTATTATTTAATGACTTTGTTAGCAGACCTGGATTTTGGTATAACATTAGATGTGTGTGCATATATAGCTGCTGCAATTAAATTTCATAGAATCATAGAGTTGGAAGGTACCTCCAGGGTCATCCACTCCAACCCCCTGCACAATGCAGGGAATTCACAAATACCTCCCCTTCCATGCCCACAGTGACTGCTGTTCCATGCCTATAAGATGACAAAAAACCTCCAGGATCCCTGGCCAAATTGGCCTGGAGAAAAATTCCTTCCTGACCGCAAAGTGGCAATCATCATTTCCCTGGGTGTGTAAGAAAGGGCCACAAGAACTAAGCATGGATTCAACCCTCCTTGCCCTCCTCCTCATGATCTGCCTAAGTTCACAGAATCCACATTGCTGTCAGATGGGGCCATCTAGCCTCTGTTTGAAAACCTCCAAAGAAAGGCCCACCACCTCCCAAGGAAGCCTGTTCCACTGAGGAACCGCTCTAACTGCCAGGAAGTTCTTCCTAATGCTTAGCCGAAAACTCTTTTGATTTAATTTCAACCCATTACCTCTAGTCCGATCTTCTGGAGCAACAGAAAACAACTCCACACCATCCTCTAGACGACAGGTCTTCAAGTACTTGAAGATGGTTCTCATATCATCTCTCAGTTGTCTCCTCTCCAAGCTAAACATAGCCAGCTCCTTCAGCCTTTCCTCATAGGACTTGGTCTCCAGACCTCTCACCAACTTCGTTGCCCTCCTCTTGACATGTTCCAGCTTGTCTATATCCTTCTTAAATTGTGGTGCCCAAAACTGAACATGAGACTCTAGGTGAGGTCTAACCAGAGCAGAGTAAAGCGGTACCATCGCTTCATATGATCTGGACACTATACTTCTGTTGATACAGCCCAAAATCGCATTTGCCTTTTTAGCTTCCGCATCAAACTGCTGACTCATGTTCAGTGGATGGTCTACTAAGACCCCTAGATCCTTTTCGCAAACACTACAGCCAAGACAAGTCTCCCCCATCCTATAATTATGCATTTGATTTTTCCTACCTAAATGCAGAACTTTACATTTATTCCCATTGAAATTCATTTTATTTCTTTTAGCCCAGTTTTCCAACCTCTCCCTGTAACCTGACTCTGTCTTCTATGGTATTTGCTACCCCTCCCAAATTTGTCCTTTTAATCAATATTGAACAGCAATAACTTTTTTGTTATACTGCTGTCTTTTTCTGCTTGAACAGCCTATTGGCTTTAAGACCTAGATGGGAAAAATAAGCACTGATATACTGTGTATGTTTCATGCAGACTCTCTTAAGAACAGCACAGCCCCACACAAATATGAACAATTGCAGGGCAGTAACTGAGCACTCAGATACTTGAGGAGGGGAGAGAGATGGTGGGTGTATGCTGGGGCTTTGGATATAGAGGGAAAGGCTTTGGCAATCAAGTTCTAGTTTTTCCTGTTTCGTGTTTCTGCTTGACAGGGTCCCTTCTGGTTGATTCAAGGCGGGATCGTGGCCACTGCCCTGTGGGGAGATTCCCTTGTGGCAACGTGTCTGTCTGCTTGCCTCAGCTTCTCCAGTGCAATGGGGCGAAAGACTGCAAGAATGGGGCTGATGAAGAGAACTGTGGTAATGGGATTTCCATGGTTTTCCCTCCCTGGGGGGCACCGACTTCTTCACAGCCACTCAGCTGGGCAGCAAAGAAAGCCACCCGGTCTGGTCCAGCTGTCCTCAGGAACAACGGCTGGGATTCTCATCCAAACAGAGGGCCAGGGCCAGGGCAGCTAGAAACACGTGAAGCTCTCAGAAGACGCACTGCGTCTGACAATTCTCTCGTTTCTGGAAAACTCAAAAGCAAAATTCAAATCCAGCAGCATCCCATAATTTTGCATTTTTGAAGACCAGTGGCTTGTTTGAAGCCAAAGTGATAACAGATATAGCTCAAGTTGTGAACTGCTGTGGAGTTTAGGGCAGCTGAAGTCCAAGTCCTCAAATTCATGTAGTGATGTAAAGGTGTGGGTGGAGAATGGAGGGACAGGAAGAAGTATGAGAAGACCCAAGTGGCCCAGACAGAGAGTGAGCAGGCAGAGGCCCTTCCCAGGCTTTGGGGAATGTTTGAATGGCCCACCTTGTTTCTGATGTCTTCCTTGTAGGCAATAATGTTGGATGGCCGATGCTCTTCGCTGAAATGTTCAACAGCAATAGGAAGAGGAGCAGAAATAAAGAGAAGGCCGCCAACTGCAGTGAGTAGAGCTTTTGTTATGCGCTTTCTGCTTTCTGTAGCTGAACATCAGATTTGTGCAAACCCGTTTAGTGGATAATCTTATTTCTTATTCCAAAAAAATATCATTTTCCAGTCATTTGTTCTTTTTAAATCCATGGAAGTGATTAGCTGTGTCCTTTCTCTCTTTGTGGCAGGAATGGGTTTGGTCTCCCAACCTAGGTTTCTGCGCGGCTTGAAACTTCTATCGTGTGGTATTTCATAATGTTTTCCAGCAATTCTGCGAGGGTGTGTGTGCACAGCCTGGTTAATATCCATAAGGCCTGTGGCTGGAAATTTGTCTCTCCCTCCCCTTCAAATTTCAGACTCTCCCTGCTTCTGTATCTTTTTGGAGAACAGTATATGGGGAATGCCCCTAGTAGGGGCTTAGCTCCTGCTAAAGAAGACTTATGGGGTGGGACCATGGCTCAGTGGAAGAGCCCCTGCTTGGCATGCAGAAGGTCCCAGGTTCAATCCAGTTTAAAGGATGAGGTAGCAGGTGATATGAAAGACCCAAGAGAACCACTGCCATTCTTGAGGAGACAATACTGACCTCGATGGATCTGTGGTCTGATTCCGTATACGGCAGCGCCATGTGTTCATGTCTGACTGTTGTTTTCCTTTTCTCTCAGCACTTGTTCAGCATCCTGCAGAATGCAGCTGCGCAGGGACAGCCGTACACTGTGGAGGCCGGGACTTGAGTTTCGTTCCTCAGATCTCATCCAACTTAACAGAGCTGTGAGTAACATGGGCCATGCTCAGGCTCCAGGCTCCAACCTGGATGCTCTCAAACAACCAGCTATGGAGTCTCCTTAATGCTCAGGGAGGTGCTGGCTACGTAGCTTGCCCATCTGTAAGGAGTAACAAGGATAAGAGAGAAAACTTTAGCAACCAAAATTGAAGCAGAGAATTTTCTTAAGACCTGACAGGGTGTCCCTTCCCCCTCCCCAGTTCTGAGCATCTATTGAGGATGGGTTGAATGTTTAGGGAAATTCTTTTGGAGGAGTACCCTTTGAAATGTGCCGGGCTTGTGACAAACAGGTTCTGCTATAATTGGCTGAGTTGAGTTGCTAAGCCACTGATGTCCATCTACCTTTTCTAGGAATCTGAAGAGGAATCAAATACCCTCACTGCGAGACAACCAGTTTATCACCTACGCAAAGCTAGAAAAGCTGTGAGTATGAGGAAAAAAACTGCTCTAAGTTTGCAGACAAGTGCAGGGAATGGAATTCTCTGTCTAAGAAGCCTCCATTTGATGCTCTGGAAAGAAATTAAACTCTGTTGGATTCAACTTGGCATTGAGACTGCAGAATGAAATCTCAGGAGGAAGTTCTTCCGGCAACTCAGAGGGTAAAGTGTGGGGCTCGACTGACCATTTCTCAAAGTTTTTTGCAACTATTTTCTGCAGCAAAGAGAAGCTGAATAAAGCTCACGTTGGGCATGTTGGTTTCCTTTGCCCAGAACTCTGACTCAGCAGAACAGGAGAAGGCCTGGACAGAAATTCCCCCAGCTAGTTAACTGCAGTGGTCACTGCAATTTGCTACTCTCTGCCCTATCCACTGGGCTCTGATACTCCGGGGCGGGGGGGGGTTAACAGAGGGCGGGCAACAGAACAAGGGGGCAGGAGAAGAAGCTGTGGGCGCAGGGCTCTTGAAGAGGCTCAAGGATTCTCTTGGGGGGAGGATCTTAACAGAAGGGCAGCACAGCGTGGTCGGCCTGCTCGTGGTTCAGTGCGCAGAGGCGGGCTCTTCAAAGTCCACTGAGGTTGGTGAGTCTAGCAGGGTGTCATTCTGCTGAGGGCTGCCCTGTAACACATCTGGTCCTGCCCCTTCTGTTGGGGGAGCCTGACGTGCTGGACCTCTCCCCCCCCCTTCCTGCGGGTGGCCGGTGGGATGGGTCAAGTCAGGCAGAGAGAGGGAAGCCACAGGGATTTCACCTCCCAAGGGTGACCGAGCTGTTAATGAGGCTGCCGAGTGGGAGCATGCAGGACACTGTGGGCCTTCTGGTGTGCGGACCTCAGGCGTGTCATCGTGACAGGCTTTGTAGATTTACGGCCTTTACACTGGTTCAGAGCAAAACAAACCAAAACTCTTTGCACTTAATTCCAGGCAGGAATTTTGGTTTGCTGCCAAGGGTGCAGGAGGATTAATCTTGAGAGTGTCTCCTTTCACATTCTCTTTTCATACAGCTTCTTACAAGACAACAACATCCAATCCATTTCAAGCTCCGCTCTTGCTGGACTTTTCAGTCTTCGGTGGCTGTGAGTACAGCGCTTCCACCTTGGCACGGGGGGGGGGCGGCAGTGATGCTCCCAGGGACGGGGACGGTTGGGAGACCAGCAAGGAAGTCCAGGGTGGCCACACAGAGGCAGGTGATGGCCAACCGCCGCTGAACGCCCCATGAGGGGTTGCCATAAGTGGGCTGCACCTGGACTCGGCCACCGGGCTTTCCACCCTCTTCGTAGGCCCCCTCAGAGGACCTGCTAGGAAGAAGGGTGGGGAATTGAAATGAATGTCAGAAAATGAATGTTGTTTGATTCCTCTCCCTTTCCGACTTCTTCCAGGTATCTGAGTTCTAACCGTATCACTCAGCTGGGACCTCGTGTCTTCCGGGACTTGCATCTGCTTGAGTGGCTGTGAGTGCATTTTATTATTCAGGGTGGGATGTGAGGGGATCTGATGGGGTGATCTTCCCATCTGGCGCTTAAATGAGCAAATTAGGTTAACTTCTAGGAAAGGGAAAGCAGAGAAAAAACATTTTCAATGCAAGAGCATTCTGGCCAACAAAGGTTTTATAAGGACATTAGAAAAATAACTGAAGCAAAGAGTTTAATTGGGCAAAAGGAGGGGGGGGGGGAGAATGCCCTTAAAAAAGACAGGGTGGCCTGGATGCATGAAAGCTGGCAGTCAGCTCCAAAAGAGAACAAATGGTCTTCCACGCAGCATGGGGGGAGGATCAAGTCTTTGGGTAGCAGATTTCCCATTTGAAGCTTATTTGATGCATCAGAGTGGGGAGGTGTTCCACCGCGACCAGCCCAGGGAGTGCCTTGTGGCTCTCCCGTGCTGGCTTTGAAGTCTTCTCTGCCTCAGACAAGCCTCCTTCATCTCCTGTCTTGCTTTCTAGACTCCTTGATCACAACAACATCACAGAGGTCATCCCATCTGCCTTTGTGGGGCTGAAATCACTGCTCTTTCTGTAAGTACTGAACAGATGTGTGGGGCTCTACCAGTGCCAGGGTCAGGATCGCTCCCTCTGTCCTGACGCTCCGTTCCAGGTCGCAGGATGCAATGCAGGACGTGTTCTCCTCTGGGGTGCAAATGGGGCCATTGTCCCGGGAGTCTGTGGCTTCACAAGGACTGAAGTAAAACCAAAACAAAATGGGGAAGGAAAAGCTTCAGCCCAGAAAAACCAGGTAACTGAGAAGGCTGACAAAAGGCCTAATAACAGAACAAGTACTAATGGGTTACATAGAATAAATTAACCAGGCTTTAATCCAATATAAATAGTAAAATTTGCAAGGACTGAAGCCATAGGCTGCTGGTCCAGGTCCACAACCAGGCCATTAATGGCTGGTGCTGACGGTCGCCACCAGTCTGGAGAAACCGTCCCATGCAACTCCCACAATGTTAGAATGCGGAAGACCTGGGACAGGGTGGATGAGATCCCAGGTGTCAGCAAGGGGAAGCAACAAGAAAGGTGAGAGTCAGCAAGGTACGGAGCCGGCGTGGGGTGGTGGTTCAGAGCAGCAGATGCTAATCTGGAGAGCCAGGTCTGATTCCCCACTCCTCCTCCACGTGCAGCCGGCTGGGTGACCTTGTGCCAGTCCCAGTCCTCTCAGAGCTGTTCTCTCAGCCCCACCTGCCTCACAGGGTGTCTGTTGTGGGGAGAGGAAGGGAAGGCGATTGTAAGCCACCCTGAGACTCCTTCCGGTAGAGAAGAGTGTAGTGTAAAACGGAGTTGCCATTGACGGAGTGGTTCTTTTCTTGGGCTTACTCTGATTTTTTGAAAGCTTTCCCCCCTTTTCTTTTGGCTTTGCAGTTTATTATGGTTTCTTTTCTCTTGGCTTTCCATTTGTATTAAATCTTTCTAGAAAAGCAGCTCATGACAGGCACAATGGGGACCATCCACAGCCATCCATGCTCTTGTCAGTGGGGTGAATTGCCCTTTGTCAGTGTCAGCCCCACCCACAGGAGAGGAAAGCAATAGCAGATGGATGACTCCATATGGGCACGCAAGAACTCTACTGCCAGCATGCAAGGAATCCATCGTGCAGCCTCCTGTCCTGTGCTTCCGTTTCAGGGACTTACGCAACAATGCCCTGAGCGCATTGCCGAAGATACCCATCTGTGCAGAGATGCCAAAGCTAAACTGGCTGTAAGTTATGGTGGTTTGAAAAGCTGTCATGAACTGGGTTTGTAAGCTGACTGAGGTCCATGCAGGGGGGCTAATCTGCAGTCCGCCAGACACACAGCCTCCCTGTTTCCCATAAACTGCCTGCGTGGCTCAGCCTCCAGCAAGGGCCGGTGAGTTGCCCGTGGGCCGGGGGCTCTGGTGGAGACATCAGGAGGCTGAGTCTGCCAGCGGGTCAAACACAGAAACTCAGCTGTGGTGCCAAGCCCCCCCCCCGGGCACCATCTTGAGATTGCAGGAGTGGGGAGGGGTGGGCGTCCACTCCAAAGGCTATGGCTTCAGGGGCACGTGACTACATTCCAGTGTAACGGTGTTTCTTCTGCCATGAAGGGATCTGGAGGGAAACCTGCTCCATACTGTGCAGCGTTCCAACTTCCAGGGATGCAGCCAGCTCACGGTTCTGTGAGTACCTCTTTCTCCTTGCGCAGCGGCCAGTTCTGAGTGATGGTGTGTTGCCTCCTAGCCCTCCCCCCATGTTTCTGCTGGCTTCACGAGGGCAGTGGCAAAAAAATTCAGTTACCGTTTTGATGGCCAGAGAATCAAACTGATGGCCTGAGTATTGATGGATCAGACACATAATAGAATTCCCTGTCACCTTCTTGTAATTATTATTCTTGAGTTAATGAAATCAGTACTACCGAGACAAAATATCACAGAGATCAAAACAACTGTATTTGATAGTTCTGTTTAGTCATGTCAGAAACTAGGCTTCTTGCAGTTTGTGGCCAATGGTGACAGTTCTTTTCCCTCTTCATGTGTGACCCTCTAAGTACTGCCTGGATTCACTTCGAACCATAAAATCACAGAGTCATGAGGGGCCCTACAGAGGCCATCTAGCCCCACCCCCTGCCCAGGGCAGGATCAGCCCAGAGCATCCCTGACAAGTCTTTGTCCAGCCGCTGCTTCAAGTCGGCCGGGGAGGGGGAGCTCGCCACACCTCCCGAGGCAGCCGATTCCACTCTGGCACAACTCGGACTGTAAAAAAACCTTTTCCTAATATCTAGCCGGTACCTTCCCACCCTTAATGTAAACGCACTCTTGGGAGTCCTCTCCTCTGCTGCCAACAGGGACAGCCCCCTGCCCTCCTCTAAGAGAGCCGCCCTGCCCCCCCTCCGCCTCCTCTTCTCCAGACTGAACACCCCCAAGAAGTCCCTCCGCCTTTCCTCGCAGGGCTTGCATCTGATGGAGTGGGCTCAAGACCATGACGGCTTCTGCTTCAGTACCTCTGCCTGCTGGTCCTTGCAGTGCCACAGGGCACTAAGATAACCATCGTGCGCGTGTGGCTCTCCCAGTGGAAGCACGAGGGGTGTTATGCGGACTGAAGCCCAAAAGGGTTCTGTTTCACCAAGGACTGTTGTGACTGAGATGCAGGCCCTGGTGGTTCTCCCTTTGTCAAGGTCAGCAGGCTGCAGTAGTTTGGTCTGGTCTCCAGCGGGGCCCTTTTTAAGGCAGAGAGTGAAAGTAAGGGGGGGGGGATGTGAGCAGGGTAGCCGGGCCACTTAACCTGCAGGGGGGGGATTGGGAGGGCCCCAAATAGCCCCGTCCTGATGGAGGGGTTGCCTTGCAGTCGGTGGGGCTCAGCTCTGTATTTTCTCCACATGAACCGTTTTGAGTCAGGTTCACATCCAGACAGCAGTTTCTTGCTGCCTGCTTCAAGCATTCTGTTTTTAAGCTTCCTTTCCAGCTGTTGATGAAGCCAAGAGTTTCTTCTGGAGAATGTCCTAAATTCTAGTTTTCCTAAACATGATGGTTATAAACGATGACAGAAAACTTTAGCCCTTTGGAGACCTTCCAAGAGAATTCGACAGACTTGCCTAGCAAGTGTATCTCAGCCCTGTACACCAGCTGCAAATCCTCCAGGCAGGCCTGGAATGTGCCCTTCCTCCCTGGGGAGCCCGCGAGGGGGTGTGGCTCTGGCCTGGCCTCCACAGACATCCCACCTGGCTCGGCAGGGGGACCCTGGGGCTCAGCTGATCTGTTTCCTCTCTGGGGGCGTGTGTGTGCGCATGCGTGCGCGTGCAGGAAGACCCTCCACCCAAGTGGCCATTATGAGGTGATAGAAATAACAAGACTCATAAAAATTCTGAGGGGTGAGGAGAAAGGGGGAAAGCGGCTATTCCACTTCCAGAAAGCCAAGAATCGCCATCCCATGCGTTCTTCCACCGGTGGGGCGGGGTTTCTCCACCTTCTGGCAACTGGGACACTTTTGTCTGCGATAGAACTGTGTGCGCACTCACACCCACGGGAAGGCTGGGCCCCGGAGGAGCTCATGCCACCTGTTTTCATGTGCAAGCAGAGACGGGGCAGCTCTCTGGGATCACAGGTTTGTGGCGCAGGCTGGGAATCAGCAGTCAAGGAAAGGAGGGGTGCCGGGCATGGGAAGGAAAACGGCTTGGAGAGAGCGGCCGTCTCCCCCAGCGTCTGGGTCCCCCAGTTCAGACCGAGGGCTTCTGGGGAGTCCCTGCAGTCTGGAGCCTCTTCCTTTTTTCTGTAGCTGGGCTCCAGCTGGACGCAGGTGTGCTTTGGTGCCTGATTTCAAAAAAGCACGGCTTACCTGTCCGTTCTTCAAAGACAAATTCTCAAAGAAAGGCAAGAATTGTACTTGGGTAGCTGGTAGTGCGCTGTGTCCAGAGAGGACCCCCACTACTTTCCCCCTCTGGCAGTTTGCTTGCCGGAGGAACAGACCATCCTTAGAGCCATCTCCACCGTCCCATTTGTGAGGGCTGCAACTACTCCAGTTTCCCCACGGAGTGAAGCAGAGAGCACGAGAGAGCCCTTCCGGCGGGTTCATGACAGGGTGGACACCCATTTCCCCCGCTGCCTCTCAGCCAGCCGTGGCAGCGCATGAAAGAGAAAGCTGGGTGGAACCAAAAAGAGGCATAGGTCCCAGTGGCCGCAGACAGTGGACAGTGCCATAAGCCGAGTCCCAAGAGCATTCTGTGGAAGGAAGGAAGGAAGGAAGGAAGGAAGGAAGGAAGGAAGGAAGGAAGGAAGGAAGGAAGGAAGGAAGGAAGGAAGGAAGGAAGGAAGGAAGGAAGGAAGGAAGGAAGGAAGGAAGGAAGGAAAGTTCTACCCCAGCGTGATGAAGCATTCCTCATCGCTTTGTTAGCTTTGCTTGGGGGGAGGAGGTCCGAGACTTTTATTTCAACACCAGGGAACCATAACTAAGGGCCAAAAGGGAGATGTAAACATGCCCCGCTGTAGACATCACACACACAACAGCTTTACGAGGGAGACAAGACAGATCAGTCCTATTGGGGGGGGAGACTCCTTGTTCCCGGTCTCTCTATTCGTGGCTGGAGGCCTGGATGGCAAGAGACGGGCTGCATGGTGGGGGGAGAGGGAGGGAGCGAGGGGGGAGAGTCCTCACTTGGTGTCACAAGCATAACTGTTTGCACATCCTTCTCCTTTTACTTGAGTAGCAGTGTCATCCTGTGCTAGTACTCCAGTCCGGTTTCAGTGAACTTAGACTGGAGTGTCTCTGCACCATGACTCGGCTCCCCTGGTTCTAACGTTGCCAGCCTCCAGGTGGGACCTGGGAATTCCCCAGTATTCCGGCTCATCTCCAGACCACAGAGATCTGCTCCCCTGGAGAAAATGGATGCTTTAGATGGTGGACTCTGTGGCGTTGTGTCCTGCGGAGGCCCCTGTCCCCTCCGGGCTCCACCCACAAACCAGGCAGCCCCGACCCTCCCATTCCCCACCAGCGCCCAGGATGGTAGGGGGATCTAGTGTATTAGAGAGGTGGCTGAGAGGGTGTAGAAAATGTAAGTAACGTCTCTGCAAAGTTCACGCTACGAGCGATAGGTGGCAAAAACCCTGAAGTCTTTGGTCGCAGGCTGTTGCTGCTTTGGCGCCTGGATGCGGCAGTGAGACTGTGATGGGCTTGGCACTGTTTTGGGCAATGTGTTTGAGGGTCACCTTGAAGGGGCGTAGCCAGAAAATTTGGGTTGGTAGGGCAGGGGAGTGGGGGAGTGAGCGAGAGAGAGAGCCTGTTGGCAGCTGGCTGGTGGATTCCTGTCCCCCTCCCACACTAGGTGACCCCATGTCCTCTTGCTGGCTCGCTGCCCCAATCACGTGACCCAGCCACCCCGATTCCTCCCCTGGTGCAGGCACGCTGCAGAGAGGCCTGCTGGCCTGCCCGATCTGCCCACTCCTCGCCCGCCCACTCGGCTCACTTGCCAGCTGCCCTTACTGGTGCCTGGCCTGGGAGAAGGAGCCAGCCAGAATATGCGCTTTCTGCTGCAGAGTGGAACGCACGCCGGCCGGCTCTCCTCCTGTAGCAAGGCAACCAAGCATGGCCAGCACTCCCTCCTGTAGGGGTGAGGCATGGCTCATGTCCCACCATAGCTACGCCCCTGTCACCTTGGGAGCTGGTTGGTGGAGAGACTACATAGGGGGGGGGATACGATCAGCAGTGATTTTTGTTCATGATCCCTTGTCTTCCTCTTCCAGAGTTCTCAGTAGGAACAGGATTGAATGGATCCAGGAAGGAACTTTTAATGAGCTAAACAGGCTGGTGGAGCTGTGAGTATCTCCAGGGAGCCTTTCCTGACACTGTCCAGGGGCCAGCCCTTTAAAAAGGAAAAAAGGAAAAGGAAAAGGAAAAAGAGGTGCCAGAACTCTCAATAGGGAAAAGTTTCCAATCTGTACACCAGAATCTCACAAACTTTTGAATATTTTAAAAAAGAATTTTGTCAAAGAGGCTCCTGAACACTGTTCCAGTGCGTCCCCCCAGAAAAACATTCCCGGTCTGGGCCATCCTAAGGCTTTCTGGTGCGCAAGGGGAAGAACTCAGGTGCTCCTCATATACGAATGGACCCGTCTGAGGGGCAGGCCTGTCCCTTTCCTGCACTGTGCTCCTTGTTTGTCTATTCATATTTCCTTCATGTATACCCTGCCTCTCTTTCCAGTGGGGGCTCACGGGAGCTTACATCATTCCCTCTTCCATTTTGTTCTTGCCGTAATCCTGGGAGGGAGGTGAGGCTGAGGTGTGTGAGGCTGGCTGGCCCCGGGTCACCCGGCAGGCTTCCATGGCTGAGTGAGGGTTCAAACCTGGGCCTCCCAGATCCTGGGTTGTTGCTCTGCCCACTAGGCCACGGTGGCTTCAATGATACCCCAAACCTGCCAGCTGAGTACTCCCCTCCACCTGATTGTAGGCTGATCATTCCACACCAAATGGGTACTTTTTTCTTATGGATTGGCTCAGTAAACATACATACACTTTACTGTATTAGCTCATAGCTTTAGCAAGTAACATTAAAAATATAAAAAAACCAGCCTCAAAACTATAATACAATGATCACAATAACAATCAAAACTCTTAATATCCACTACAAATTATATAAACAATTATTAAAATTCCAACAACAGCAATTTAAGTTAAAAACAGCAGCAACTCAATCAGTCGGCCCGCCTGAGACAGACGTCCTTTGGCGGAGGCATCAGCTGCATCAACTGTGGGTGATTTTGGCAAAGCCTTCATTGTCTGAGCAACAAACTTTGCCATTGGCAGGCAATACAATTGACCTGTCACAGTCCACCCTCCCCAGGTATTGTAATAAAACATTCCCAAGACGTCTTTCACATTCTAATGCAAGTCTAGGCCAGTCGAGGGCCATAGGTCCTCAACAGGCTTCTGGCCACAAATACAGACACTTTTTGAAATGGGGTCTCATTATAACAGCCTCTTAACATCGCCAGTTGTAAAGTAGCCAACCGTGCTTTGGTGCAAGCTGCTTGTAAAGGGGAGCTATTCTCAAGGTACTTAACAGTGTGGTGTCCATCTGAACACTTATATCTTGCAATCTTTGTTTTATTCATTGCTTTGCTACAGAAAAGTCAAGCCTTCTTAAATACTCCTCTGAGAATCCAAGTTTGGATACCAGATTCAATATATAATTTTGCCAGGGATTACTTTTTTCCTTTCTCTTAAGCCATGGTTAAAAAACTTGAACTTAAACCAGACCGGATTTTCAACCAATAATTGGTAATAGCTTTATGGACTGAGGCCAGTATTGGCTGCAGAGCTACTTCCAACCTGACTGTGGCTGCTGGCATTGAATTGGGGACTCCCGATAGCACATGAATAAACTTAGGTCGAATCTGCGTTTGCATTTTTACATCAGTTTCATGCTGCTGTGACACTGTCAAGCATAGAGAAAGACAGCGTCACAGCAGCACGAAACTGATCTAAAAATGCAAATGCAGATTCGATCTTATTCTGAATGACTTCCAATGGTTGCAGATTTCCAGTCCCCCAAATTGAAGCTCTTTGCATACTCAATATGTGCTGACCAGGAACTGGAGCTATGAAAATTTACCCCAGTATAACTCAAGCATGTCCTTACATGGACAAAGCTGAAGAATCCATGTGTTGTTTTTAAAAAACAAACAAAACAAAAAAAGCAGCAGCATGGCTGGCTATCCACAGCATGAAGTCTGCCATTGTGACCGGTGGATGTGGAGAGGAGGGTTAGTGCGTCTCAAGTGTAGATCCCTCTGTGTTGAATCAGCTAAAGCCGCCAGGTCCATTAGGACGATTCTCAGGAATGGTCCAAGTCCTTTCCAACGGAATCCCCAGGAGGACTTGAGCAGGTGAACGGCAGGATCGGCAACAGACCCAGACCCATTTCTCTTCTCCACAGTGATTTGTCCTTCAACTGGCTGAAGGAGCTTCTGCCATCAACACTGAAGGGCCTGCAAGAGTTACAGCAGCTGTACGTATCTCCACCGGCTCCACGTGTAGCAGCCCAGAGCGCCTTGTCTGGAACAGATTCGAGCCAAACAAATTTCAGGGCAACACTTTGGCTGCTTCTGTTGAATTGAATTTGCTCTCATAAAGCTGAATGGATATTCTACTAATTCAGTTTGTTTCACATATGAGCAAAGCACTTCTTGGAGGGGGCAGTGTAGGTATAGTCATTATTAACTCTCCCCTGATTATTATTTTTATACCTGCTACAGAAGTCTCTGCCTTTTCTTTTGTAGGAATATTTCAAGTAACCCTCTGCGCATGATCTTCCCAGATGAATTTGACAACGTGCCTCAACTGCGCTCCCTGTGAGTACCCCCCCCACACACACACACACACTGGCATCAGCTCTGGGCGGGGCTGCCAACCTCCAGGTGGGGCCCGGAAATCTCCCAGAATTACAACCGATCTCCAGTCTACAGAGATTAGATCCCTTGGAGAAAACGGCTCCTTTGGAGGGCAGGACTCTGTGGCACACACACCCTCCCCCCGAATCCTGCCCCCCCCCCCGGCTCCTCCCCAAAATCTCTGGGAATTTCCCAACCCAGAGCTGGCAACACTAATTTCTGGACTGTACTCTACTGATGCAGACGAGGGAATGGCAAGAAACTGCTTGATGAGGTTACTCTTTGCTTTAACAGGAGCATGGAGAGTCTGGAAATTCCCAACATCCACAGCCGCATGTTTGAGAAACTCAGAAATCTGTCACACATGTAAGTAGCTAGGAAAGGGATACTCAGAGTTCGAATTATGGAGGCCAAAAGGCTACCTGGTCCAACCCAGTAGTATGGCAGGAAGGTCCACCAAGCAGCCCCTGGCAGGACCGATCTGCTCTTATAGCCCAATAAGCAAAGGACAGGTGCCCACCCTGGGAGTTCAGTCCCAATTTTAACAGAAAAACCATCAAACACTAGAAGTTCTCCAAGCAATATTTTAAACTTATCACAGAAGGGGCCCATTGCCTTTTATGAAAAAATAATTAGAGTTCTTCTAGCACTGACAATATGTTAACTGAACACACAGCCAAATTTTTACTTCTTACAGCTGTTAACTATTTTAGCAAAACCTTGCACTGTCCTTGCAGTGCGGGCATCAACTAGCTTAGCATCAATAGTGCACAGTCTCTGTATTTGTCCTGATGAGATTTGAATTGTACATAACCCGAGCTACTTCACAGTTTCTGCTTTTCATGGCCCCTTGATTCTCCTGCCTGGTTATGCACCCCTCTGTGAAAAGGTCTGCCCTGCCCAGTATTCAGAGCAGGGGGCTCTAGTTGGTGGACCCTGAGTCTGGAATAGCATTTTGTCAGCCATCAAGGGGCCACGAGACTCCTACTGAGAAGTGTGCGGCAAAATGTCTACGTTGCCTGTGTGAAGAGGGTATGGTTCTGTTGTGCACCAGCACTGCAACGTCCCTCCCACAGAAGTAGAGCAAAGGAAATGTATTTGGGGGAGGGGCTGGGTGGGAGCGGAAGTAGCTGCACTGAAGCCAGGCACCACTCAGCGAAGGTTTCTTTCAAACAATCCCTGAATCCTGAAGGAATCCTAGCCAAACTACTCCTGACTGTCAACGTCACTGATGGGTCATATTCTCTGTTGATGGGAAACACTGCACTGTGTTTACGGGGTTTGACTTTTCAGTGCCCAAATACTCCTTTGCAAAGTGTTGAATGATAATGCCGGAGATCATGCGGGCTGCCGCTTGGTGCACCTCTTGCCCATTGGTCCAAAGGCAATTAGCTGACATGATTTAAAGTTAATTAAGCATCATTATCTCTTTATTTAAAGCGTTTCTGTATCAGTCTGGTAGCCAGAGGCTCTCTTTGGGGCCCATACAATGCATGATGAAGGAAATCACTTACAGTTGCTCTTCCCATCTCGGAGACGCTGAATTCCGGTGCATCTTAAAGAATTTGGCCTCTGCAGGAACTTTGAGTAAAGCTGCCTTCCGGGATCCTGCTCAGGGCTGTGCAGATATTGCATGGTGATTTCAGATTGCCAGCCTCCAGTTGGGGCAACCCAAGCTGCAGGGTTAGGATAGTCAAGTAATGAATAAATATACACTGCAAGAAACTTTTGTCAATTAACGTGTTTTGTTTATAACTATCATTCTATAAAGTGCATAGTTGTCAGACTTGGGTTGATTATGTATGCTTTTTGCTCTTTGCTCTGACCAGTGTAATTTTAATTGCTATGTTTCCTTTCTAACCATTTTCCCCACCTTGGTGTCAATGTGCTTATCAACCCTCGCCCAACACTACATTCTGATGGGAGGGGGAGTGTCAGGTTCAAAAGCAAGTAGATCCAAGCATTCTTAAGCAAACGAAGGGCTTTATTGGAATACAGTGCTAAAACCCACAGTGGAGGATCATTGTCAGGAATGGGGGGGCGAAGCGGCGCAAGCGGAGTTATAGTGTGATGCAAAGCGCAACTAGCAAATGAACTGTAAGCGCGCGCGCGGGAAACTCCCGGTGGGAGAATTACTTAATAGGCGGGAGACGACTCCCTCCTCCCCTCATCTTCACAGGACTGGAAAATTCTCATAAGCTCAAGAATAGTCCAAAGCCCACATTCAAGGCCACCGTGATAAGACCAAGCGGCAGGGAAGAAGCTCCCATGTTACTGCCAGCATACCTACGCAAGCGCAAAGTGAAGATGAGATAGGGAACACAGAACAATGGACTCAGTGAAAATTAGCTGACCCAAAAGGGTATTAAAGGCAGTCTTGTGTTCATCCCCTTGCCTAATGCGGACTCTGAAGTAGGCATCGCGCAGATCCAATTTGGAAAACACCTTCCCCTTCGCCACCTCTGCTAACAGATCTTTGATGAGGGGCATGGGATAGGCATTGGTGGCAGAAACTGCGTTAAGGCCCCTGTAATCAGTGCAAAGTCTTAGCCCCCCATATTTCTTTTTGCAAAACAGCACGGGGGCCGCAAAGGGGGATGAAGCAGGCCGGATAAATCCACGGGCCAGGTTCTTGTCAATGAACCTGTGTAGCTCTTCTTTTTCCATGGGACTCATAGCGTAAATTTTCCCTTTAGGCAATTTTTGTCCTGGGAGGATCTCTATAGCACAGTCTGAGCTACGATGGGGGGGCAGTTCGTCAGCCTCCTCCTCCTCAAAAACACGAGCCAAGTGCCTGTATTCTTTGGGAATGCGGTTAAGGTCCTCTGTCGCTAAGCAGGCTCGTGGGGGATCGTTGTCTGGAGGATTTCCCCACCCAGGGTCCCACTTATGCTCCGTACATTTTGGGGAAATAAAACGCACTATCCCTTCTTCCCAAAGTATATAAGGATCATGACCATGCAGCCACGGGCTGCCCAGAACCAGTGGAAACTGAGCTTGTGGGGCTATCACAAAAGAACGTAGCTCCCAGTGTTCCCCAGCGCCCACCCGTAAGGGAATAGTCTCGAACCGACAGGGCTCCTTCATTGGTGACCCATCCATTTGGGTAAAGGTAATGGGGTCCTTCAGACTGGTCACTGCTGCTTCCAGTCCCGTTACCAGTGATGGGTTTATCAAATCCCTCCCGCACCCAGAGTCAATGAGGGCTCGGACCCTGATGTGGGTCATCATCACTGGATTCATTATAATTACAGTCACAAAGAAGTGGGAGGGATAATTGCTCACCGTTTTGGGCGCTTCAGGGGTAGGGTCCTGCTGTGCTGCGCCACTTACAAACAGGACCAGTTCATTTCCCTGCGGCTCGCCCTCTTCTTCTTCCAGAATAATTGAATCCACGGGGTCCGGATTCGCAAAAAGGGCTCGTGGATTGCGCGGCTTGGCTGTGCCCTTCCTCGGGGTTGACATCGGCCGCCTCCGTTGCTCCTCTTGGGTTAGGACTCGGCCAGGGTCCTCCTTGGGGCAAGAGGCTGCAAAATGCCCTTTCTCCCAACATCTGAGGCACAGGCCCTGTCTCATGCATTGATCTCTCACCCCACTCTGGGTGGAAGTTGGCCTGCTTCTGACCTGGGTGGAAGATGTACTCGGGCGGTTGTTTCCAAGAGATAAATCCAATTTCATGAGGTGCAGTCAGCTTTCGGCTTTCTCTGCTTCCTCCATCCAACCTTGGAGCGTGCGTGGCTCCTTGGAGCTAAGGACATTATGGCGGACGTCCACCGCTAGTCCCATGCAATATTGTTGAGCCAGCACTGGGTCAGTCCAGTCTCGAATCTTGGCTGCATGCCTTTGGAATTCTCTCGAGTACTCCCTCACGGTCAGTTTGCCTTGTTTGAAGGTGCGGAGAAAAGCTTCCGCCTTTTGGGCTGCCGCCGGGTCTTCAAAGCGATTTCTCAAGGCCCACATGAAGTCATCCACATTTCCCAGCTCCACTGCCTCCAGATCATGTAGGGCCACGTACCAGCTGGTAGCAATTCCCCGGAATCGTGAAGCGATAAACTCCACCTGTTGCTCCTCGTCCAGGAACACATGGCCCCACTGCTGCACAAATTTTCCGACCTGTAGTATGAAGAATGATACAGTCTCAGGGTCCCCGTCAAAAGTAATCTCCAACATGTCTTTGGGACGTATTATTGGTGGGACGGGAACCGTGCCTGGTGCCGGTGTGGGGAGCGGGAGGGGGCCGGCGCAGGAGCTGGCGGTGGACCGGTGGAGGCTGGACCGGGCCAGGTTGTCCTGGCACTGGCCCTCCTGGTCCAGGTCCCGCCGGGGGTGGCTGGCCAGGAGCCAGTTGGCCTGGTACTGGTGCTCCTGGTACTGGCTGCCCCGGGACTGGTTGGCCAGGAGGGGGTTGTCCCGGCAATACTGGTGGTGCTGGGGCCGGGGCTGGTTGTGGTTGAGTCAACGAGTGGGCTCGGATAGCCTGATCCATCATCTGCGGTAGGGACTGCATCAGCTTGCCCATGTCCCGCATTAACCGTCGGGTATCATCTTGGATCGAGTCCATGTGGACATCAGCATCTGGGCTGGACCCCGGTCTCGTTGACCCGCGGGGCGTCCGTCCCTGGGGGAGCCCAAAGCTTCCTCGGGGATCCAGTAAACTGTCCCGGCTCTGGCTCTCCAGTAAAGACCAGGTCATCTGGGTAGTGTCCAGAAGATTCTTAGTCCAATCTCGCGGCTTCCGCTGGGTAACCCACTTGTCCCATGGAATTGGGGCACTGTGATAATAGGTTCGGGGTATCGCCCCTCCATGGCTCTGGATAGGCCCCGCTGGGCTGTAGATTGGGAGGGTGTACGATGCTCCCACGGTACTGACCAATGGAGGGGTGACTGGCCCAGCCGGACAGTACGGGATCAAAGCTGTCATTACCGGAGTCGTAGTCACAGGAGCGACGGTAGCCGGCACGGTAGTAACTGGAACTGTGGTCACTGGGATTGCCACGGTGGTGACTGGAACCGTGGTTTACCGGTGTGGTAGTCACTGGGACCATCACCGGTGTTCCCCCAGCCCCGCTCATCGTGGTAGACGGCAGGAGCTGGAGGTGGTGATTGATGGGATTCCTGACAATTTCTGTCAGGTTCAAAAGCAAGTAGATCCAAGCATTCTTAAGCAAAAGAAGGGCTTTATTGGAATACAGTGCTAAAACCCACAGTGGAGGATCATTGTCAGGAATGGGGGGGGGAGCGGCGCAAGCGGAGTTATAGTGTGATGCAAAGCGCAACTAGCAAATGAACTGTAAGCGCGTGCATGGGAAACTCCCGGCGGGAGAATTACATAATAGGCGGGAGATGACTCCCTCCTCCCCTCGTCTTCACAGGACTGGAAAATTCTCATAAGCTCAAGAATAGCCCAAAGCCCACATTCAAGGCCACCGTGATAAGACCAAGCGGCAGGGAAGAAGCTCCCACATTACTGCCAGCTTACCTATGCAAGCGCAAAGTGAAGATGAGACAGGGAACACAGAACAATGGACTCACTGAAAATTAGCAAACAGACATTTCTGACCGGGAGTATGCCTGCGTGTAGGAGTATAGTGGCTAGCAGAGGTAACTTTCTATGGAACCCTCAGGAGATCGCTTTCTCACGGGAAGGTGGCTGTCAGGCTCCCAGTGAATCCACTCTTCACGCAATATTCCTTAATTAAAGTTTATTGGTAAGATATGGTCAACTGCAGAGGTGAACGTCTTTGTCAAGACTGGCAAGCCAAAGCAATGGATCGAAAGTAAACGAGCAAGGCCCATATTCCAAGCATATGTCATTCCTACCAGCGTTACTACAGGTCATGATAGATATACAACCCATCTAGCTATTCCCAAAGTCTTATCTCTCCCGAGGTCGACTCCCAAGTGAAAACCTGAGAACTTCCTGGGGGCTGTGTGAAGAAGAGTTACAATCGGTGCATCCCTACAACTACAGACAACCAGTCTCACACTGACTCCCCCCCCCTTAGGAATGTCATGTCAGCGAGGGCTAAATGATAAGAAGCATAAAGCAAAGCCAGCTGTGCCAAGCAAGCAGGGGTACAAAAGTGAAACCAAGCATTAGCAGTACAAAGATCAATAAGCATAAATCAAGGGCCCGAGTCTGTTAGTGGCCTTGAGAGACACAACTTTGATTAGCTAGAGGGGCCTCTTCATCTTGGGCCCATGTAGGCTGCTGACATGATTGTGTGAAATGTGTGATTGTAACTATAACCAATTTTCCCACCTTCAGGTTTCAGACCTGACAAGAGTTTCATTCCTTGCAGAACTCTCTAATCTCCCAATAAACTTTTCAAAACTGAAAGTTGGTGTGGAGAGTAAGTTGACTGATGGGGGCCCTGACAGATTGTCAGGTCTGACTGTTCTTCCACCCGGACCCTAGCCCCCATGGGGAATGGTGAGGGAGATGGGGGCAAGTGCCAGCACTGGGTCTGAGGCCGAGAACCCAGCACCTGACCCTCACAAGAAACAGATGACAAAGACATCTGGGACACATCCAAATAAACAGGTGTTCTTTCAGTCCCCCAATCGCTGGGATGATCTGGTTTGGTTGGGGGGCACTTGGGGCTCCAGGGAGCCAAAGGAAGGTATGAGCATGAGAGGCGAAGAGTATCCCACACCTTTCAGTATGACCCCGATCTGGGCCAGATGCAAGAGGAGTGGGAAGAGGAGTCTGCGAGTGACAAGGCAACCTCTGCTCAGACCTCAAGGAGCTGAAAGAAGTTTTCCGGTACCTGGTGAAGAATCTTCCGAAACTAGTGAAGGAGTTAATGGAGAAGGAGGTTTCTGAGACCTCGGGGGAAGATGAGTTGGAGGAAAAGGGAGAGGAGGCACTGCCAGTCCCTCTCCTGGCTCCTCAGAAGGGCAGCATGGAGTGCAAACAGCCCTGGGATGCCTTGGAAGCTACGTAAGATGCTGAGAGAATGGCGCCATACCTTTGCTTCATGGGGTTGCGCCTGAGGGACCACGCTGCCAACTGGTTTGTAGGGCTCTACCGTGTGGTAGCTCCTGGGCTGAAGGATGTGGATGCCTTCATGCAGGCCCTCTGGCACCAGTTCAAAGACCTCCTGGATTTGGAAAAGGCGAGAACTAGGCTGCAAGGAATTTGTCAGGGCACCCGCTCGGTGCAAGAATCCTCTGATGAATTCAAAGCCACTGCTGCCAAGCTCTTGGGGTGATCTGAAGAGGTGCTCATTGAGTTCTACCAAGCTGGGCTAAACACTACCATACTAGAAAAAGCCCTGGCCCAAGATAACCCACTCACCCTGGTGGGCTGGATCCAGGTGGTGTGTGAAGCTGAGAACCGCCACAACCTGGTGAAGCTGTATCACCAAAAGGTCCCAGTGTGGGGAGGAACCACAGCCAGAGGGGCACGCAGGAGAGGATTCCTGCCAAGTGTGGATCGTGAACATTGCCTAAGGAATGGGTTGTGCCTGAGATGTGGGAGAGCGGGCCATTCACCATTGATTGCACCTGGACCTGACCAGACGATCGAAAGCAGCAGGAGGAAAGTTGTGAGTTCCACCAGGAGAAGAAGAGGAAGCTCCCAGGGAAGTGCCCCAAATCGTCACGGGCCCTGCAAGCTGCCAAGTTACCCTTATCAACAACCGATTCCTCCAGAGAGAGTGACAAGCCTCAGGTGCAGGGGAAAGGCCAGGACCTGCTGTGAAGGGTGCCAGCCAGCAGGTCCATGAGACCCCAGCGCGAGATTCGGTGAGAAGCTGTACCTCCTTATTTTTTGTGACTGTGACTGTATTACACCCTGAGGCCAAAACCCAATTTTGGGTACGAGCCCTAATTAACCCTGGGTGTTCCCAAGACTTAATAAGCCCATCTTTGGTTACTGGGCTGGGGGCAGGGGTGATTAAGCTAGAAGAGCCCATAGTGTTCACACAAATGGATGGCACTATGATGCAATCCTGCCAGTATCAAATGGTCGAGATGCCAGTAGGGGTGTTGTGCACCCCACGGCTCAGTTCCCTATGGTGCTGGGGAACCAATGACTTGCTGCCCATGACCCCTACATGCAGTGAAGCTGAGGAACTTTAACCTTCTTAGACCCCCAGTGTAAAGAGCACCAATGGAATCCAGAGTGGGGGAGTGAACTGTGCCCCACGCCTGAGAGAGTTTGCCTGGTGCGAGAAGAGCTGAACACCATTCCTCCTAAGTATTGGGATTTGGGGAGGGTGTTTGAGGAGACAGAAGCCGATGAGCTACCGCCTCATCAGAAAACTGACTGTGCCATAGAAATCCTACTGGGGCACAAGATGCCTAAGGGGAAGTTGTATGCTATGAATCCCACTGAACCAGAGGAGTTGTGGCGTTTTATTGACAAAAACCTAGAGCAAGATTTTATTTGACCAGCTCCTTCTCCTTTCGTGGCCCCAGTCCTCTTTCAGAAAAAGAAGGATGGGGTGCTGCGACTGTGTATGGACTATAGGGACTTGAATGCTGTATCGATGTCAAACGTATATCCCCTGCCCCTGATTAAGGATTTGCTAGCCAAGGCAGCCAAAAGAATTTTTTTTACCAAGTTTGCTTTGCAGAATGCCTTCTTCCATGTGCACATTTGAGAAGGGGATGAGCATAAGACTATGTTTAACACCCCTTTGGGGCAGTTTGTGTACTTGGTTATGTCCTTTGGATCGGCAAGAGCACCTTGATAAACAAGGTGCTTCACAAGTACCTGTACCAGGGCATTGTGGTTTATTTAGATGACTTGTTAGTGTACACACAAGACATGGATTCACATGTGAAATTGGTGCAAGAAGTGCTAACAGCCCTCTATGACAACTACCTGTATGCCAAACTGTCTAAGTGCGAGTTTCATCAAACTGAAATTGATTTCCAGGGGTATTGCATTTCCCAGGAAGGACTAGGGATGGATCCTAAGAAAGTACAAGATGTGTTGGGGACGGAGCCCTCCCAAAACTCGCAGACAATTACAATCCTTCTTAGGATTCTTGAATTTTTATCGTGCTTTTATCCCTAATTTTGCCCAGGTGTCCCTACCCCTTACGGACCTCCTAAAGACTAAGGGGAAGGGGCCCAAGGTGAGTAAGGGAGGGAGCAAGTTGCAGTGGTCCCCCAAGTGCCAGCAAGCATTTGATGAGTCAAAGAAACTGTTTACCTCTGAGCCCATCCTCCATCACCCTGATGAAAACAAGGAATTTATTGTACAGGTTGATGCTTCTGATGTGGCAGTGGGGGGGCGCTCCTGCAGCAGGATGTTGATGGAAAGCTGCACCCACTTGCTTACGTGTCCCAAAAAATTTCAGGGGCTGAGAGAAACTGGGCAGATTGGGACAAGGAAGCTGCAGCTGTAAAGCTCGCCCATACCACCTGGTGCCACTGGTTGGAGGGGGCTAGGGTGCCCTTTGAGGTCTGGACTGATCACAAAAATCTAGAAGTGTTGAGAATTCCATACTGTCTGAATGCAAAGCAGGTCCTTTGGGCGGAATTTTTCTCCAAGTTTCATTTCACTATAAAGTACCTCCCTGGGAAAGCCAACTTCCTGGCTGATGCCTTGTCCCACCTCCCGCAGCATGCTAGCCAACGCAATGAGGTCATTGACACTGTGCTTCCACCCGTCCAGTTAGGCAGAGCAGTGCTGACGTGGTGGCAGGCGAAAGCGAGGAGGGAGATGAGCCGACAGACTAGCTAAGTAAAATCCAGGCTATCTTTACTCCCCGCAATGCTGAGATTGTGACTGCAGAGGGATTACTGCAACGAGAGAATGGGAGTTGGGCGAGAGGGGACAAAACCTACGTGCCTGAGGCCCTGAGGGGGGAGATCTTAGCTCACAGCCATGATGACAAGTTGTCAGGACACTATGGGTTTTTAATGACATTGCATTTGATTCAGTGCCAGTTTTGGTGGCCAGGGATGAGAAAGGACATTTCACGATATGTGGCTTCCTGCCAGACCTGCATCATGAGTAAGCGAAGGGGGGCAAGGCGCTGGGGTATTTGCAACCCCTAGAGACTCCAGACCGACCCTGGGCAGTCACTTCTATGGACTTTATAACTGACTTGCCTGAGAGTCTGGGGAAAACTGTCATTTGGGCGGTAGTGGACCTGTTTTCGAAGCAAGTGCATTTGTGGCTTGTAAAAATATCCCCACGACTAAGCAGCTAGCCACCCTCTTTTTACAACACGTGCTATGGCTGCATGGAATTCCAAGGAAGGTCATTTCTGACCGCAGGACCCAGTTCATTGCCAAGTTTTGGAAATAATAAATGGCACTGTTTGGTGTTGAAAGGGGGTTGAGTAGCAGCTACCACCCTGAAACTGATGGCCAATGGAGCGCAGCAATTCTTGCGTTGTTACGTTAACTACCAGCAAAATGACTGGGTACCCCTACTGCCCTACACAGAATACAGCTACAATAACTTTTTGCATAGTTCTATTTGCATGTCCCCTTTTAAGGCAGTTCATGGATATGAAGGAGACCCATTGCCCACAGTAGACCTCACTGAACCCGTGAAAGGTGATGCACAGTTGTGGTGGGCTAATGTCACTAAAAACTGAGACCTGTTACAAAAGACACTTTTGAAAGCAGAGAGGTCTATAAACACTATGCAGATGGCAAATGCAGTCCTGAGCGGAACCTGTCCCCGGGTGACTCTGTATATATTTCCACCAAGCATCTCAAAGGACTGTGACCCAGAAGGAAGCTAGGGTGGAAATATGTGGGACCCTTTAAAGTCAATAGGGTGATAAATAAGTTGGCTGTGGAGGTAGACTTGACTAAAAACCTCCACTCAATTCATCCTGTGTTTCATTACAGCTTGTTGAAACGGGACCCTGGACCCTTGCCTTGGAGTACTCGTCCTCTTGCTCCACCTCCACTTCTGATCGATAGGCAACTCCACCATGTTATTGACACTATTCTTGATTCCCGTGTCCATAGAGGATGGCTGCAGTACTTAATTAGGTGGCAGGATCACGGTCCTCAGCATAATGAATGGGTTCAAGCTAAGCACATAAAAGCTGCACGTTTAGTGAAACAGTTCCATCGATCTAATCCATTTAAGCCGGGAGAGGGGTGAGGCTTGAGGAGGGCAGCATGTCAGACTCGGGTGGATTTTGTATGCTCTTTGCTCTGACCAGTGTACTTTTAATTGCTGTTTCCTTTGTAACTATCTTTCCCACCTTGGTGTGAATGTGCTTATCAACCCTCGCCCAACACTACATTCTGATGGGAGGGGGAGTATGCCTGCGTGTAGGAATATAGTAGCTAGCAGATGTATCTTTCTATGGAACCCTCAGGAGATCGCTTTCTCATGGGAAGGTGCCCTTGAGAGACACAACTTTGATTAGCTAGAGGGGCCTCCTCATCTTGGGCCCATGTAGGCTGCTGACGAGATTGTGTGGAATGTGTGATTGTAACTATAACCAATTTTCCCACCTTCAGATCTCAGACCTGATAAGAGTTTCATTCCTTGCACAACTCTCTAATCTCCCAATAAACTTTTCAAAACTGAAAGCTGGTGTGGAGAGTGAGTTGACTGATGGGGACCAGTATTTTAAAGGTCAAGCCCCAACGGGAGTTTCCAGAATTACAAGCCCGCAGCCTTGAGAATGACAGGAGTCCATGAATCTGAGCTGCACAGTGTTTCTTTTGTAGGACCGGCAATAAGCATCAACACAGCTATAAATGAAAGCTTTCCCCCCTTTTCGGAAGACTTTGTGCAAGCAGAAATGGGCTTGTAATTCTGGAAACTCCCGTTGGGGCTTGACTTTTAAAATACTGATGCAAAATTGACTGGTAGTTGTTAAACTGAATGAACTGAACATTATTGTTAAACTGAATGTACTGCATATATGTACCTGACAAGGATGTTATAATAGCATCCTATACACTTTATAAAACCATAGTTATAAACAGAGCATGTTAATTTACAAAAAGTTTCTTGCAGTGTATATTTATTCATTACTTGAGCCGCCAGTTGGGGCCTGAATATACCCCAGAATAAAATGGCTGCTTTGGAGGGTGGGATTGATGTTGTTCTAGGCTGCTGAGGACACACACACACCCTTCCCCAGATCTCCAGGAATTTCCCATCCTAGAGTTGGCAGCCCTACAGGGTGTGCACTGAAGGCACAACTTTGAAGGCTTCTTTGACCTTTGGCAGAAGGGTGCTGTTGCAGAGGAGAACAGGGGCCACAGGAGCACTGAGGGGGGACCTCCCCTCCCCTTCCACTGGCGCCCCCACCACCACCACCCAACTCTTCCTAGCCAGTGCTGGCCTTTGCAGCCTACCTGCCTTATCTGCCAAAGTGCAAATGAAAATGTGAGCGGTGTTCTTCTGCCAGCTTTGTTATGTCTAACATGGCCAAATGGGGGCACTGGAGGGGGGGTTGCTGTTTCTTCCTACGCAATGGCTGGTGGCAGCTCTTGCCACAACTCAGACACTCTGCATCAGACAGCAAAGGACCCTCAGGCCCAGGAAAGGATCCTGCCAGTCCCATCTGCTCAGCATCCTGCCCCCCCAGCCGTGGCATCTGCCCCAGCCCAGGCAGTAGCCAAAAGGGACTCGGGAGGAGGAAAGGAGGTCTGAGAAGAGGGGGCTCCAGGACAGACCGGTCTACTCAAGGCTTGCCAGAACTTCAAGGCCCCTTTCCTGCCTCTGACAGCTACTTGAAGAAGTTCCACTACTGCAGCTTTGCCCCCCACGTGCGCCTCTGCAAGCCCCCCACCGACGGGATCTCCTCCTTCCGGCACCTCCTGGCCAGCCCCATCCTCCGCGTCTGCGTCTGGCTCGTCACCTTCCTCACCTGCTTCGGGAACCTCTTCGTCATCTGCCTGAGGTCCTTCACGGTTCCAGAGAGCAGCACCCACACGATGGCCATCAAGTCTCTCTGCCGTAAGGGGGGGGCGGCGAGGGGGTGGTGGGCGGGGGAGCCGGGCTGGGAGCCGCGGAGTCTGGGCAGATTAGCGGGCCGGCTCTGCTCCCAACACGGGGTGGCCAACCCTAGGCATGGCCTGATTGAAGGTGGCCCAGGATCACAGCTGGTCTCCAGACAACAGGCACCAGTTCCCCTGGAGACGCCGCCGTTTGCCCCGACACTATTGGTCAATTTCACACCTGAAGCCGCAGGGCTGCATTTTTGTAATGTATCCAGCTCGGCCAGCCTCGACCACGTGCTCCAGCCGGCGCAGACCGGTGGAGCACGGGGCAAGCCAAGGCTGAGCTTCATTCTAGGAGAACAATAGAACAGGGGCTCCTCAAGCCCCACCAATCGGGCCTCGAATATCTTAGGAGTTAAGTGTATTAAGTTTGAATGATCCTATCACAGGCGTGGTAGGAGTTGGGGTGTGGGTTTTGCAGGGGAATATAAGCTGGCCTGCGAGCTGGCTAGTTTGTCTTGTTCCTGTCCTAATAAAGTATGTGAGAGCTGAAATCACTCATCAGTCTCAGTACTTTTCACTGGCGACAAGGATGGGATCTCAACTCCCTTCATGAACGACCACGAAACAAGCATCGCTGCCCGCTCCAACGCCGAAAGCACCGAACGCCGCCGCCGAGCTTCGTGTCCGCTTCTCCGGTTCCTGGACGTAGCACTGCTCCCAAGCACCGCTGACCCCGAGAGCAGCCTCGCTTCCAACGCCGCCAACACTACGCCTGAACCGCGACCTCCACGGGTAAACGCAATGGCTGCCAGCAACGAGAGCTTCCCTGCCTTCGACATCTCTCGTCCCGCACACTGGGAGACCTGGATCGAGACGCTGGAGCGCCACTTCGAGATCCACGGCATCACGGATGCGGGCACGAAGAAGGCGTATCTGCTACACTACTGCGGCATCGAGGCACATCTCCTCCTAAAGGACCTGGTGGCCCCTCTACAGCCGAAAGATGCGGCCGCCACCTATGAGATGCTGGTCAAGGCGTTTACCGACCACTTAGCCCCGAAGCCCACTAAATTTGCGGAACGAATGGAATTCTTCGCAAGAACTCAGGGCCCCGACGAGACGTCTCCGGAATTCCTGGCCAGCCTACGCTGCGCAGCAACAAGATGTGCCTTCCCCAACCTCACGGATGCCCTTCTAAATCAGTTCTTGGTGGGGCTGAAGGAGCCAAAGCTGCGCCGTAGGCTCATCAGCCGGGACGACCTCACTCTGGAGGCCGCCATCAAGGAAGCGGCCGCCTATGAAAAGTCCCACTCGGACCGCCGGCCGAAACCGGTCCATCACCTCCAGGACTCCGGGCCATCCGACGACTCAATGAGGAGGTCCTGCAGGTAAACTGCCAATCGCAACAGCGCACCCCACGCATCAAGGGATCCCCTGCGGCACTGACTCAGCCCAATGCATCTGCCTGTGCCAGCTGCAGCAACGCTCATGAGCGCTGGACCTGCCGTTTCCGGGACGCCATCTGCAGGACCTGCAACAAGGCCGGACACCTTGCCCGGGTTTGCTGCTCCAAGGGGAAAGCGCCTAGGGTCCACTGCCCAGCTGGACGCCGCAAGCCTGCACACCGTGATGACCCAGCGCCGGCAGATGGTATGTAACTTGCCCCCAGACGGCCTGGACAAGGTGCATGTGACTGTCCAAATTGAGGGGTCCCCCTGCCAAATGGAATAGACTCGGGGTCCTCCTTTTCGATAATTTCTGCGGAAACCCTCAAAACGCTATGCCCTAAGGGGGGACCCCGCCTGCACAAGCCACAGGGGTTGAAACTAACTGACTTTAACAAAAACCCAGTGGCGGTCCGCGGCTGGGGCAAGTTTCAGGTCCAATTTAAAGGGTTCTTGGGCTTGCTGGACCTGCTGGTAGTCGAAGGGCGCCTCTCGAGTCTCTTGGGGTTGTCTTGGTTTAAGCCTTTGGATCTCCAAATAGCGGGGGTAAACCGCCTCGGGACCGCGGACTGGGAGGTAGTTTGCCGCGATTTCCCCAAGGTGTTTGATGGGACCCTGGGATGTACAATGGGACCCCAATATCGCTCGATCTGGACCCCAACGTCTGGCCCATCCGCATCAAGGCACGGCCCCCGCCCATAGCAATGCAGGAAAAAATAGAGGCCGAGCTCAACCACCTGGTCGCCCAAGGAGGTTTCGGTAGCACCAGGGATTTTCCAGTCTTTCATGGATTCCCTTCTTAAAGGAATTCCAGGGATCCAGCACTTTCTAGATGACGTAATCATCACGGCGCCGGACTCCGCCACCTTCGCCGACCGGCTGTGTCAGGTCCTGCAAGGTTTAACGACACCGGCCTCAAGGTGAAGAAAGAGAAGTGCCTCCTGGGGGTGCCTCGCATCGAGTTTCTCGGGTTTGCAATCGATGCACAAGGCATCCACCCCACAGATGAAAAAATAAAGGCCATCACTCAAGCCCCAGTCCCCACGTCCAAAACAGAACTACAGGCTTTCCTAGGCCTCTTAAATTTTTGCCACGCTTTTCTGCCCCTGAAAGCCACGGTGGCGGAACCTCTCCATCGCCTGCTAGACAAAGAGGCACCGTGGGCCTGGAAGCCGGAGCATGCGGCGGCATTCCAGGCGGTGAAAGACTTGCTGGTCTCCAACACTGTACTGCACCACTTCTGCGAGGCTTTGCTGGTTGTTCTGGCTTGCGACGCTTCTCCCTACGGGGTGGGGGCGGTGTTGGGGCATAGGCTGCTGAATGGCCGGGAAGTCCCGGTCACCTATTACTCTCGGACCCTGTCTTCTGCGGAGCGTAACTACGCGCAGATTGACAAGGAGGTGCTAGCGATAGTGGTGGGGGTTAAAAAATTCCACCATCTCTATGGCTGCCCGTTCGAGATCCTAACAGACCACAAGCCTCTCCTGGGCCTCCTCGCACCCGATCGGCAAACACCACAGATGGTCTCACCTAGGGTTCTCTGCTGGTCCATATTCCTGGCGGGGTACTCGTACATCCTCACCCACCGCCCGGGGAAAGCCATGGGTCACGCAGACGCCCTCAGCCGCCTGCCGCTGCCCGTCATGGACCCAAACCCGGCCCCCGCCCAGGAAGTTGCCCTCCTGAAATCACTGCCCGGTTGCCCAGTCCACGTCAAGGAGGTGGCCTGTCTCACGGGCCACTACAAGGTTCTCTGTTAGGTCTTGGACTAGGTGGGGAGGGGGTGGCCGACAGCTAAACAAGACCCAGAATTTGCACCCTTCGTCACCAGGCGCGATGAGTTGTCGACCTATAAGGGGTGCCTAATGTGGGGAGGTAGAGTGGTCATTCCAAAACCACTACAGCCGCAAGTGCTGAAAGACCTACATGAGCATCACCCCGGGGTGGTCAGAATGAAGGCCCTGGTGTGGGGGTATGTCTTGTGGCCGGGGCTAGACCGGGACATTGAGGACTTAGTAAAAAGGTGTCAACCCTGCCAGGCCTCCCGACCCACACCGCCGATGACCTCGGAAAGGGCCTGGGAATCCTCTCACCGCCCCTGGTTGCGCCTGCACCTCGACTTTGTGGGCCCGTTCCAGGGGCAGCTGTTTTCTATACTTGTAGATGCCTACAGTAAGTGGCTTGAGGTTGAGCCGGTGCCGTCCACCTCCTCCCGAGCGGCCATCAGAGCAATGTGGTGGATTTTCAGCTCGCACGGACTCCCTGACATCCTGGTGTCAGAAATGCAAGTTGTTCTTACCAAGAACAAAGCTTTACAGAAGACGGACCTTTTCAGTGAATCAGAATAATTTATTGGAATATTACACTCTTGCAAGCGTGGGTGATCAGTTTCAAAGATCTGACCACACCTTGTATTTGAAAGCAGGCAGTTTTATACTTCCTTCCCCGACGCTTTGGAAAATAAGAAACGCCCTGGCCAGTCCCCATAGGCTGGAGTACGTGGCTCACATTCTCAAATCACGTCTCGCCTTTAGGACCCCGTGACAACACGCCTCTGATTACTCTTCCTCTTTTCCTAATTAGTCCACTCCTCTAAATATGCTAAAATCTGTTTACTTTCTCCTAAAAAAAGTTATTAATCTTCCCAGTCTTCCCCTGATATTTTTCCACCATCTACTGCAAATGTCACTCTCGGGTGAGCCTGGTCATTCTTGTGTCATGTCTTCCTGTTACTGGAGTTTTAGACCGCAGGATGTTCTATCCTTAGGGTTGTCTGCTTTCGAAATGTTCGTTCGACAGAATTAACTTCCTATTTTTCTGTTGATTATGCTCTGCAAGCAAATCAAGAATAGCAAACATGTCTCTATGCTGACCATTGTGTTTCTGAATGGGTACTTTCCAGATGGACTAGACATGACCTATCTTATCCCAATGGTCAGTTCTAATCTTAGGCTGTCTGGCTTTTTAGTCTTATAGATTCATGAAGCAAATGTATTAAGTTTCCAAGATACAAGCTTAACATTTTAATCAATAAAAATCTTCATTTTCATTTCTCACACTGGTCACCGACAATGGAACGGCTTTCATGTCTGGGGAGTTCCTGGAGTTCACCCGTCAGCATGGAATTCGCCACGTCAGGTCGGCCCCATTCCATCCCGCCACCAATGGCCAAGCAGAGCGCATGGTGAGAACGGCAAAGGAGGCGCTCCGCCGGACCGAAGGTACAGACTGGGACTTTAGGCTGGCGTCCTTCTTGTTCGGCCAGAGGACTACGCCCCATGCGACTACTGGGTGAAGCCCCGCGGAACTACTGATGGGACAACGTCTCACCACCAGGCTAGACCAGTTACACACCGACCGAGCGCCAGAGCAGGAACCCTCCACGGAAACCCCAGCGGCTGCACGGGGTTTTTTCCCAGAGGACCCAGTGTACGCATGGAACTACGCGAAAGGGCTCCCTTGGATCCCAGCCAAAGTAATACGGGTCCGAGGCCCCGATGATATGAAGTCTCCGGAGAGGATGGCCAGATACTGCATCGACACATCGATCAGCTACGCCACCGGGTGCTACCCCTAGAACCGGGTGAGGGGGAGGAGTGGAATGGGCCAGCTCAACCAGATGCAGCGACAAACGCACCAGAGGAAATCTCCGGGGAATTCGACCCTGGACAACCATCGACCACAAATGACGCACCGGGCGAGACAGTGAGCCCAGCCCCGCAGACACCAGAATGGCCGCCAGACCCCAAGCCAGCTCGGGAGGCCACCAGTTCCCCCATGCCAGAACTCCGCCATTCCAGGAGAGCGGCAGCCCCCCAGCTACTTGAAGGACTATGTGTGTGGATGTTTATCGGACCAAGGGGGGAGGGGTGTAATGTATCCAGCTGGCCAGGCTCGACCATGTGCTCCAGCCAGCGCAGACCAGTGGAGCACAGGGCAAGCCAAGGCTGAGCTTCCTTCTAAGAGAGCAATAGAACAGGTGCTCCTCAAGCCCCACCAATGGGGCCTCGAATATCCTAGGAGTTAAGTGGATTAAGTTTGAATGATCCTATCAGGGGTGTGGTAGGAGTTGGGTTTTGCAGGGGAATATAAGGAGGCCTGCCAGCCGGCTAGTTTGTCTTGTTCCTGTCCTAATAAAGTATGTGAGAGCTGAAATCACTTGTCAGTCTCAGTACTTTTCAATTTTGACCCAGGGCTGCTTTGGAGGATGGAGGCGATGGCACTAAACAACACACACACACACCAGTGCATGCCTGCGCTCCCTCCCTCCCCCTCCCCCAGACGCTGCCCTCTCTAGGGGGCTCAGCCAGGAAAAGCCCCCGGGAATGAGATGTGGCTTTAGGCACCTGGAAGAGCCTGCCTTCCAGCTGCTTGCGGTGAGCCTGGGGGACGGGAGGGACACAGGCACACAGGCACGGGGCGACGGGGCGGGATTGGCAGGGAGGGCCCCATCATGCCGGGAGGCGGCAGGGGCAGGGCTCCTGCCTGGGGCCGGGGCGCGGCAGGGTGGCGGCTGGTTGTGCCTCTCCTGGAATGAGGAGCTCCTGGAGGGGCCTCAGCGGAGCGTTTTGGCCCCTGAGCCGCTCCGGTCATTCGCAGGCTCCCGCGCCCCTCGGGCCACCGGCCACCGTCCCGCGAGCAGGGGAAGCTCCGAGGGGAAGACAGGCTCTTCCGTTTCCTCTGCGCACTTTTCTCCCTCTGACCAATGAGTTCATTTCTTCACCGGACCTTTTCATGGGCGCACCGGGCCCCCTGCAGAGAGCAGTTGCCGTGGAGACGCAGGCAGGTCCCCTCTGGGGGCGACGCACTTTGACCGCCGCCCCCCGGCCGCCTCCCCCCAGAGCAGCCCCTCCGCGGCTCAGCCTTCCTCGCGAGGGAGGGACACCGTCGGAGGAGGCCTGGAATCGGGTCCCTGGGCGGGGGAGGGGTCGCCGTGGCTGAGCGCGCGGCAGGCACACGCGCACACGCGCACGCGCGCACACTCCGGTCCGGCCCTTCGGCGTTCCCAGGCCTCCTGCTGCTGCTGCTGCTTTGAGCGCTTGCCACCGGCGCTGCCTGATCCTCCCCTGGGCTGCGGCCAGGCACTGGCTCAGGGAGTGTCAGGTGGTGAGGACACAGGGTTGCCAGCCTCCAGGTGGGATCTCTTGCTAGTACCACTGGTCTCCAGACTACAGAGATCCCTTCCCTTGGAGACTATGGCTGCTTGGGGGGGGGGGGCCCTGCGCCATTGTACCCTGCTGGTGAGGTCCCTCCCCTCCCCAGGCTCCACGCCCAAAATCTCCCGGTATTTCCCAACCCAGAGTTGGCAACACTGTGAGAACATCATGAGGCTATTTACTAGGTGTCCAGTATTCTGGAGAGTCCAGTATTTTCATTGACTGGAAAAATACCAGACATTTACATTCCTGGGTCCCCGTCCCCCCCCGTCAGTCAGTCAGTCAGAAGAGGGGGCCCTCCGGGTCAACTGGGAGCCTTGGCAGTGTCCTTTGTGCTGTTTGGGCTTGGAGGAGGCAGAGCCCAGGTGTCAGAGCAGCATGGGAACAACTCACATGTGCCAAAATTAACTGGTAATGGGAGGGAGCAGGTCTCTGAGGCTTGGGGAAAAGGAAAGGGGGGTGAGAGACCCTTGCAGGGCAGTCCTCGCGTTGCTTGCAGGGTGGCCTGCAGCGGCTCTTTCTTGTTCTAACATGGTCCCGCCAAACTCCACGGGGGTGTCTTATGAGGGCCCAGCACACACAGAGTCCAGAAGGAAAGTATAGAATCTTTTTACAGCTCTTGCATCTTGAGTCCACGGTTTGTGAGTTGAAACTGGATTTTTTAAAATTAAAAAAATGGCCTAGAAATCTTTCTGTAGCAATAACGGCCATCTCTCTGTTTCTGCCCAGTTGCTGATTGTCTGACAGGCATCTATCTCTTCCTCCTGGGCATTTTTGACCTCAAGTTCTCAGGGGAGTACAACCAGCATGCCCAGGCCTGGATGGCAAGCCTGTCCTGCCAGCTGGTGGGGGGCCTGGCCCTGCTGTCCTCCGAAGTCTCCGTCCTGCTGCTCACCTACATGACCCTGGAGAAATACCTGTGCATCGTCTTCCCCTTCAGCTGCTACGGGGCAGGGAAGAGGCGGACCCTCTGCACGTTGATCGCCATCTGGCTTCTGGGCTTCGGTCTGGCGCTGGTGCCTTTCTTGTTTTTCAAGAATTATTATGGCACAAATGGAGTCTGTTTCCCACTGCAGTCGAATGGGGCAGAGAGCCCAGCTGCTCGGGGATATTCTGCAGGGATATTCCTAGGTAAGGGCTCATCAAGACGTTTGACTTGTGGTTTCTCTCTAAGCTGTCCAGGGAAAGGATGGAGAGGCCAAGGGTGGGGAAGGCACACGGAGGTGCTGATCAGAGCCTGTGTGTGCCAGGTCAAAATCAGCACATGGCATAAAAATCATGACAAGTGACCCATAAAATAAACCAATGTGCATGGGGTGGGGAAGGGGGGGGGAGAACGTTGAAGCACATCAGTACCCTGGACTGACAGCCTGTTTGTGCGAATTAAATGTGTACATTTAGTGCACATGTTCCATTAAAAAGCAGCACAATGCCAAGTGGTTGGCTGTAGTAGTTTTACCAGCGTGGCAGATGTCATTGGGCTTGGGTGCTCCTTTCAGTGCCTCACAGCCACGTGGCAGAGAATTGGCTGACCTCCACCATACTGGCATGGCCCAGGCACATATTTTTCAAAGTGTTTCATGCCTATTGTCTGGCCATAATGTCCACCTTGCAGAGGGGAGGGTGACTTGCCTAACAGCTCCCCAGGAATGGAACCAAGGGCTTCCCTATCCCTACCAGGCGGGGAGAGGCCGTGGCTCACTGGCAGAGCATCTGCTTGGCATGCAAAAGGTCCCAGGTTCAATCCCTGGCATCTCCAGTTATAAGGACCAGGTAGGAGGTGATGGGAAAGACCTCCGCCTGAGACCCTGGGGAGCCGCTGCCAGTCTGAGTGGACAAGACTGACCTTGATGGACCCCAAGGGTCTGATCCAGGAGAAGGCAGTTTCATGTGTGAGTCTCAAGCGCTACCCTGTGCCGGCTCTCCAGCTTGCACTACTCTGTGAGTCCAGGCCAGACACCCGTGAAGAAGAATTATCCCATGGCGGCTGAGTGCCACTTCCTGCACAGCTGGTCCCGGCTCCTCCCTCCTGTGCAGAGACTCTCGGAGTCCCTGGCCACTGACAGCTTAGGACTATGTGCCTAGCGAAGAATCACACAAGGTTGGAGAGGGTCCTGGAGCCAATCTAGTCCAACCCCCTGTCCAGAGCAGGATCAGCCTAAAGCATCCCTGGCGAGTGGTTGTCCAGACGCTGCTTAAAGACTTAAAGCGAGGGAGAGCTCAATGCCTCCCTATCTAGGCAGCTGATTCCACTGTTGTGTTAGAGACAAAATTGTCTGAATATAAATAAGGCGGAATCAGGATGAAGGTTATAACTCTTTACTAGTAAAGGGAACTCTCAGGAATTTATTCATTAATTGCGTTACAAGTCTTTTTATAAGATCATTACACAGTTACATTTGTCAAGAAACCCTATCACCGATCGCCACATAGTTCCTCTCCATAGCCCATTGATGGGGCATCAGGAGGTACAGACTTTCCAAAACACGCCTACCCATAGATCTCCCACCCCCCATCATTAGAATTCCTAAAATGGTTCTGCTATACATGTACTCTTGCAAGACATAAGCAGCTCCTCTCTTGTTGTTAAGTATTGTGGTTTCGATATATGTCATAAAAGCCCCAGACAGTTCCCATTTCCCTGTAACAGACAGGTACTTTCCACAGTCTGCCTTGCAGTTCGCTGGTAGTTCCTGTATATCCGGTTGCAGTTTTGGCAAGCAATCCTTTAGAGGCTTGGCAAAGGGTTTTTTTTATCAAAAATGCATCTTAAATGACTCTTTCGGTTTCGGCGGAGCGAATGGCGGCCACCTCTCGGGACTCTCCCGGAGATGGTTAGCCCACGCGCGGTTGGGGGGGTCTTCGCACATGCGAAAGACCCTAGTGAGCCTTAGGCAAAGGCTCCGAACCGGGGGCACTTGGGGAGTAGCCTCTTTGCCGGCAGACAGCTGGGAAATTGAGGCTTCCTCCCCGCCCCAATCGGCCCCGCTGCGTTGTGCCCGTATGGGACTTAGCAACGCCACCGACTTCCAGGAGTGAAGATAAGCGACATGATTTAAAATAAAAAAAAGAACTGGCATCGAATCGTGAGTTGGAGGTCTATTTTGAAGCGAAAACGCGAACCCCCCCGTAAGCGCATAAGCGGATGGGAGGAGGGAGGAATCCCCACCCCCTTTGAGAAACGGGACTTATAAAGGAAAAGCGAAGGGGGGCTAAGGGAAAAAAGTGTTGGTGAAAGTACCTTTGGGGTTTCATTGAAGATTAAGAGCTAGCTGGTCTCCTGAGGGACGCGGCACGAACTTTGATAAAGTAAACAAACAAAGGAAATGTCAGTGTTGAAAAAGGTCCCACAGAAGCCGGAAAAGAAGGGAGGAGGGACTTCCGGTCTGGGCAATTCCCCCCCCCCAGAGCCTGCTGTCAATCAACAGAAAAGCGAGCCACTGTGCCCTCTGCTGGATCAAATGCAGAAAATCAGCGAAACTTTGAATAACATGGAAGGTGTTCTCAACAGTCAACAAAAACAACTAACAGAAACAGCAAAGAAGATGGAGGAGATCGCACAGAAGTGTCTGGTCTCGACGGAAGACACCAGGAAAATAAAGAAAAGGGTCAACAAATTAGAAAAGCATCAGGATACGCAAGAAAAAAGAATTTTAATGTTGCAGATGGAGAAATCCAACCTGACTCTCCGCTTTCAGGGCATTAAAGAAGAAGAGAAAGAGGATCTCAGATCTATACTGGCGAATGCCTTGGCACCCTTAACTGGCAGAGAAGCGCGAGAATTAAAAGAAGAGATGGATACGGCCTATAGAGCCTACTCCGCTTTTACAAAGAAAAATAATCTGCCAGCAGAAGTGGTTGTCAAGTTTACTAAGCAGCGTACCAGAGATCAAATTTTACGTGCAGTCTCAGCGGTACCCTTGAAGATTGGAGAGCAGACTATCAGAACCTTGAAAGATGTTCCTTACGAAATCCGTATGAAAAGGAAAGCATATAAAGGATTGACCACATTTTTACAAAGACATCAGACCATTTATAGATGGAGTTTCCCCGAAGGACTGGTGTTTAAATATAAGGATAAAAGAGAGAAGATTGACTCCGTCTTCAAAGCACAAGAATTTCTGAAGAGACACGCCAGTACACAGGAAGATGCAGCACTCGCAATTTGGACAGAATCAAGCAGTGAAGAGGACAGCGGCCCAGAGGAGGGAGGTGCTGGAGCGGGAGACGTGAAGGCCAAAGAGGGCCCATCTTACAATTTGAGAGATACAAAAAGAAGACAACCTAAGAAATAACTGTTCATGAAACATCAGAAAGGAGCTGATTAACAACTAATCCCAAGGGACATTACTAACTTTACTAACAGAGTTATTTTGGACTCTTGAAAGGTGAAAAGGAGATCTTCCAACCACAGTGGTTGCCAAAAACTGTACTTATACTAACTAAAACTAATTTTTTAACAGAAAAATTCACTCCCCCCTTTTCTTAGCCCATCTATATACCCTACCTCTTTCTTATTATAAAAAGCAATAAAATTCTCTCCTTTTTAGGAGGGTTTATTACAAACAAACAAAAAATGCATCTTAAATAAAATAAAATATATGTTATATAAGAATTTAAAAAAGGTTTTCTTTAATCAAAATATAATCTTATTCTCTCTACAGTTGCACCACTCTTACTGTAAAAAAGTTTTTCCTAATATCCAGCCGGTACCTTCCCACCTGTAATTGAAACCCATTATTGTGAGTCCTACCCTCTGCTGCTCCCTCATGGATCACTGCCTTGTCGTGGCAAGGGGGCTTGCGTGGTTCGATGAGGCTGTGGGCTATGCCGTGGAGGGCCACCCAGGACGGACAGGCCGCAGCAGAGAACTCAGACCAAGCGTAATCCCCTGGAGAAGGAAATGGCAACCCACTCCAGTATCTTTGCCAAGAAAACCCCATGGACAGTAACAAAAGGCTACAAGATATGACGCCGGAAGATGAGCCCCTCAGGTCGGAAGGTGTCCAATATGCTACTGGGGAAGAGCAGAGGGCAAGTACGAGTAACCCCAGAAAGAGTGAAGCGTCTGGGCCAAAGCCGAAAGGACGCTCAGTTGTGGATGTGTCTGACAGTGAAAGGAAAGTTCGATGCTGCAAAGAACAATACTGCATAGGAACCTGGAATGTAAGATCTATGAATCAAGGTAAGCTTGACGTGGTCAAAAATGAGATGGCAAGAATGAACATCGACGTCTTGGGAATCAGTGAACTAAAGTGGACAGGAATGGGCGAATTTAACTCAGAAGCCCATTATATCTAATACTGTGGCCAGGAATTCCGTAGAAAAAATGGTGTGGCCTTTATAGTCAACAAGAGAGTGAGAAAGGCAGTATTGGGATACAATCTCAAAAATGACAGAATAATCTCGGTCCGAATCCAAGGCAAACCATTCAATATCACAGTAATCCAAGTCTATGCCCCAACCACTGCTGCAGAAGAGCCTGAAGTGGACCAGTTCTATGAAGACCTACAACAGCTCATAGAACTAACACCAAAAAATGATGTCCTCATCATCATAGGGGACTGGAATGCTAAAGTAGGAAATCAAAAGGTAACCGGAATAACAGACAAGTTTGGCCTTGGAGAACAAAATGAAGCAGGGCAAAGGCTAACAGAGTTTTGTCAAGAGAACACGCTGGTCATAGCGAACACCCTTTTCCAACAACCTAAGAGGCGTCTCTACACATGGACATCACCAGATGGGCAACACCGAAATCAGATTGACTATTTAATTTGCAGTCAAAGATGGAGAAGCTCTATCCAGTCAGTAAAAACAAGACCTGGAGCTGACTGTGGCTCAGATCATGAGCTACTCATTGCAAAATTCAGACTTAAATTGAAGAAAGTTGGGAAAACCACAAGGCCATTCAGATTTGACCTAGATTGCATCCCCGATGAATATACAGTAGAGGTGAAGAATAGGTTTAAGGGACTAGATTTGATAGACAGAGTGCCTGAAGAACTATGGACAGAGGTCTGTGACATTGTAAAGGAGGCAGCAATCACCGCCATCCCAAAGAAAAAGAAATGCAAAAAAGCAAAGTGGCTGTCTGATGAAGCTTTACACATAGCAGAGGAAAGAAGGAAAGCTAAAGGCAACGGTGAAAAGGAAAGATTTGCCCAACTGAATACAGATTTCCAGAGAACAGCAAGGAGAGATAAGGAGGCTTTCCTGAATGAACAATGCAAAGTAATAGAGGAAAACAATAGATTGGGAAGGACTAGAGATCTCTTCAAGAAAATTGGAGAAATCAAGGGAACGTTCCATGCAAAGCTGGCCATGATAAAGGACAAAAACGGTAGGGACCTAACAGAAGCAGAAGAGATTAGGAAAAGATGGCAAGAATACACAGAAGAACTATACAAGAAGGACCTCAATGTCCTTGACAACCACGATGGTATAATCACTGACCTCGAGCCAGACATCCTGGAAAGCGAAGTTAAATGGGCCTTAGAAAGCATTACTAACAACAAAGCTAGTGGAGGTGATGGTATCCCAGCTGAGTTATTCAAAGTCTTAAAAGAAGATGCTGTTAAAGTGCTGCACTCAATTTGCCAACAAATTTGGAAAACACAACAGTGGCCAGAGGATTGGAAAAGGTCAGTGTACATTCCAATCCCAAAGAAGGGCAATGTCAAGGAATGTTCAAACTATTGCACAATTGCACTCATTTCACACGCTAGCAAGTTCATGCTCAAAATCCTACAAGCTAGGCTCCAACAGTACGTGGATAGAGAACTGCCAGAAGTACAAGCTGGGTTTCGAAGAGGTAGAGGAACTAGAGATCAAATTGCCAACATTCACTGGATTATGGAGAAAGCAAGAGAGTACCAGAAAAACATCTACTTCTGCTTCATTGACTATGCTAAAGCCTTTGATTGTGTGGATCACAATAAATTATGGCAGGTTCTTAAAGAGATGGGAGTACCAGACCACCTCACATGTCTCCTGAGAAACCTGTATAAGGGTCAAGAAGCAACAGTTAGAACCGGATATGGAACAACTGATTGGTTTAGCATAGGAAAAGGAGTACGACAAGGATGTATATTGTCACCTTGCTTATTTAATTTATATGCCGAGTACATCATGCGAAATGCTGGCCTGGATGAATCACAAGCTGGAGTTAAGATTGCTGGGGAAAAGATCAATAACCTCAGATATGCAGACGATACCACTCTGATGGCAGAAACTGAAGAGGACCTAAAGAGCCTCTTGCTCAGGGTGAAAGAGGAGAGCGCAAAAGTGGGCTTGAAGCTCAACATCAAAAAAACTAAGATCATGGCATCCGGCCCCATCACTCCTTGGCAAATAGAAGGGGAAGTCGTAGAAGTAGTGACAGACTTCACGTTCCTGGGATCCCAGATCACTGCAGATGGTGACTGCAGCCATGAAATTAAAAGACGCCTGCTCCTTGGGAGGAAAGCGATGGCAAACCTAAACAGCATGATAAAAAGCAGAGACATCACCTTGCCAACAAAAGTCCGCATGGTCAAAGCAATGGTATTCCCCGTAGTAATGTATGGCTGCGAGAGTTGGACTATAAGGAAGGCCGAGCGCTGAAGAATAGATTCTTTTGAACTATGGTGCTGGAGAAGACTCTTGAGAGTCCCTTGGACTGCAAGGAGATCAAATCAGTCAATCCTAAAAGAAATCAACCCTGACTGTTCCCTGGAAGGCCAGATCCTGGAGCTGAAGCTCAAATACTTTGGCCACCAAATGAGAAGGGAGCATTCACTGGAGAAGACCCTGATGCTGGGAAAGATTGGTCAAAGAAGAAGGGGACAGCAAAGGATGAGATGGTTAGACAGTGTCATCGATGCAACGAACATGAAATTGAGCAAACTTCAGCGGACAGCGGAAGACAGGAGGGCCTGGTGTAATCTGGTCCATGGGGTCGAGAAGAGTCGGACTCGACTGTGCGACTGAACAACAACACCCTCTGCTGCCGACAGGAATAGCTCCCTGCCCTCCTCTAAGGGACACAGCCCTTCAGATACTTCCAGAGAGCAATCATGTACCCGCGCCCCCCAGCCTCCTCTTCTACAGACTAAACATTCCCCAAAAGTCCCCTCAGCCTTTCCTCGCAGGGCTTCTTGGTCTCCAGGCTCCTGATCATCCTTATTGCTCTCCTCTGCACCTGCTCCATTCTGTCCACATCCTTTTGAAGTAAGGCCTCCAGAACTGCACACAATAGTCCAGGTGTGGCTTGACCAATGCAGTGTACGACAAGACTGTGACATCTTGTGATTTGGATGTTACGCCTCTGTTGATTCACGCCAAGATCGCATTAGCCTCTTTTGCTGCTGCAACACACAGACTGCTCATATTCAGCTTACCCCAGGATCTTGTTCACACTCACTGCTACTCAAAAGTGTGCCCCCATCCGGTATGCATGCTTGTTGTCTGCAAATTGAATGAGTAGCCCCCTCCACCCTCTCATCACTTATAAAAATATTGAAAAGTACTAGGCCCAGAACTGAGTCCTGTAGCATCCAACTGGCTATCTTGCTCCAATCAGAAGTTATGCCATTGAGAACTACTCTTTGAATACATTTCTCCAACCAGTTCCCCCTCCACCTAGCTATTCTAGAGACCAGTTCACAATCCTCCAGTTTACCCATCAGAACACCATGGGGAACCTTGTCAAAAGTTTTACTGAAATCAAAGTAAATGTCAGTGGCATTCCCACAATCCTGTAAGCTCATCACTCAATCAAAGAAGGAAATGGGGTTGGTCTGGCAGGACTTGCCCAGATCACCAAGTTGTCCTTCAGATGCTCACGGACTGACCCCTTTAAAATCTGCTCCAATATCTTCCCCGGGACAGAGGTCAGCCTGACTGGCCTGCAGCTTCCTGGGTCATCTTTCCTCCTTTTTCTGAAGATTGGGATGACATTTGCCCTCCTCCAGGCTTCTTGGACATCCCTTGTCCTTCAAGGTCTTGAAGATGACGGACAAAGGCTCTGCAAGCTCTCTAGAAAGTTCTTTGAGCATTCTCTAGTGCATACCAGCCGGCCCAGGGGATTTGTACTCTTCCAGTGCAGCCACGTGCCTCTCACCATGCCTCACCTACTACCATCTCTACATGAGCCTGTTCTCGTCTTGGGAGGGGGGGAACCTGAGGCAAAATAGGGGTTGAGCCTTTCTGCTTTCTATCTGAGTTTCTCCACTTTCACCCAACAGTGGGCTCTAGCAGATAAAGAACCTGCTGCCAACACTCTCAGAGATGTTGCCAAGGCTTCAAAATCCCTACGCAGAGCCGGTTCGATCCTCTTATCACAGGAATCCTTGGGCAGACCGTCCACCCCCACTGGAAACACTGGATGCCAGGCTGGCCACCAGACCATTTACGAAAGGCAGCTTGGTCCTCTTTGCTGTGCCTGGGACCAGGGGAAAAAACGTAGAGAAAATGGGGTGGTTAGACTTAGGTTTAGCCGGAGCTTCTCACTTGGCTGTCATCAAATTATAGAAAACTGCTGGGAGAGGAACTGTCAGGTAGCCCTGCCATGATGGATGGAAGGGAGGGAGGTGGGCTTTGGGCGCCTTAGTGGCGTGACAGGCGGGAGGTTGGAATCCGGGGAGTTGGTGATTTACGCCTAGGGTGTGAGAATGGAATGTGGCTTCTATTATCCCTATCTCTTGCAGCCTAGACATTCTGACCTTGACAAGTCAGGCTGCGCGCTTCACTATCGCTGGCATAGATGTAGCTTGCTGTGAATAATGGGGGCGGTGGGAATTTCGTTAGCGTAGTAACTTTCGATTTCCCAGTCGCATGTTATTCTTTGTATGGTAGAAGGGGGGGTCCCCATTCACCCCCTTCCCTGTATAACCGCTTGCTTTCTGTAACCAAGTCATTCTGAACAAGATACCTGTTCCAGTGATCTATCTCTTGCAGCTTAATAAACGCTATCCTTGCTTGCATCACAAGGCCTGGTGTTTTGCTGACTAAGTTAGGACTTCTGACAGTTTGTTCAGAATCATCATTTACTTTTGGGACTGGTCCTAAACCCGCAACTCCAAAATGAGTGGCGGAGAAGAAGACACTCTCCCAATTGAAGAAGAAGAAAAGGATAAGAAACCTCCCGGGAAAGACGTACCCAGAGAGACCCCGGACATACACGTGCCGAGACAATGGGGTCTGGAGTACGACTTTGGAGGGCCTTATGGAGACCCATATGGGGCAGCCTATGGGGGGGTGACCACCCGAGTTGGACGTAGACGTGACTGGGTGAAACCCCTGGCTGACACCCACGAAGCGTGGTTCGGGACCCCAAGAGCTTCCATGGGGATGAGCCACCCCGAGAGGTCGGTCAGAAAACTAATCACGGCGGAAGCCCTGGAAGAGACTGGCCGAGACTCCGATACCCTGGAAGGTGCCGTAGTAAGGAGGAGATGGACTGAAGAACCGAGCCAAGACCGCCTGATGCGATTCCTAGACGAATCCCTCGCGCGCATCCCACAGATGATCGCGGAGGGCATCCGGGAAGAGCGCGAGCGGCAAAGACGCGAGGAACCACCAGCCCAAGTCCCTCCCGATCAGCGGCCGGTGCCGGACCAAGACCAGGGAAACGTGCCAGCCGGCCCGGTGGATCAACCAGTGGGGCCAGGACCGCAGGGGCCGCCGGGGCAACCACCCCCTCGTCCTTGGGGGTTCTTGCCGCCCAAGCCTACAGAACTCCTGGACGCTGACTTTGACGGAGACCCCGAGAAATTCCCATTCTTTCTGGTGCGAGCCGAGAGGTTCATCGAAACCTGGGGCCACCTGTTCCAGCGAGAAGAGCGGATAGTTGATGTCATAGCAGCCCACCTAAAGGGAGCGGCTGCTGACTGGTATGTGGGACTCCATCAAGCAGACGGGCGCGAGCTGAGGGAGATCGATGCTTTCATGTGGGCCATGAAGGAGCAATTCGAGGATGTGCACTCCACTAAAGCAGCGAAGGCAACGATCCGAAGCCTCAAACAGGGCGCACGATCGGTGAGAGACTACACCTCGGAGTTCCGCAGATGTGCCGCCAAACTCCGAGGGGAAGGGAACCTCGTTGACTTCTACAAGTGGGGACTCAACGCGGAGATCCGCCGGGAAGTCACCAGGAATCAAGACCCGAACACCCTCACCGGATGGGTTCAAGCAGCCGTCACGATGGAGAACCGCCTGAAGACCATCAAACTGGATGACGCCGCAGCGATGGCTAACAGGGGCCCGGTACCGGCTGCGAGAGGGAAAACCCCTGCACCGAACCCGAAGCTGAGGGATGGCACCCGGGAGCTCCAGATGAAGCAAGGTCTTTGCCTCAAATGCGGAGAAGGGGGCCATTTCGCTGCGAACTGCCCAACATCGTCTATATCACCCGGAGTACCGAAAGGAGCCAAGAAGAAGTTTGACACATCCACGCCAAAACAGGTGGCGAAACCGAAGGGGGCGAAAGCTCTGCAAGCCAAACCGATCAGCGAAGCATCCGACTCATCCGATGGCGAGACCGTGCCGCAGGGAAACGAGACGGACCTGCTGTAAACAGCGCTGAACAGCAGGTCCCACATCCCCAGGCGCAACTCCCGGTGAGCAAACCCCCCTCTCTTTTCTTTCTCACGGTGACTCTAATGGACCCGGGTCTATTGACCCATGTGAGAGTACGCGCTCTCATTGACTCTGGGTGTGGGAGAGACCTCATTAACCCCACACTAATAACGGGACTTGGGGCGAAAGTTGTTAAATTAACTGATCCCTTGATTTTTACGCAAATGAAAGAACCCTGCAAATACGAGACTGTACCCTTGCGGGTGGAGCTCGGGCAACACTGGGAAGAAAGACCTTTTGTGGTTACCCCTTCAGCCCGATTCCCCTTGGTTCTAGGGAGCCCATGGTTCTTTGATCACGATCCTCATGTACTGTGGGGGGAGGGGAAGGTCAACTTCATCTCCAAAAAATGCCGGTCCCACACATGGAAAACGGAGTGGGGACCCATGATGGGGGGGCAACTCCTAGTCACAGCGGGGGTGGCAGATGCAGAGCTGGAAGGCATTCCCCCCGAGTATCACGACCTGGCTCCCGTTTTTGGAGAGGAGGAGGCTGATGAATTGCCCCCCACAGAAACTCTGACTGTGCAATTGAAATTTTACCCAACCAAAAATTGCCGAAGGGAAAACTGTATTCTATGAGCCCTTCGGAAAAGGTGGAACTGAGGAAGTTCATCGATAAAAACCTCAGTAGGGGTTTCATACGGCCAGCATCCTCCCCGTTTGCGGCGCCTGTGCTGTTTCGGAAAAAAAAGGATGGGGGATTGCGGCTATGTACCGACTACCGCGGCTTGAACGCAGTGTCAAACACAAACGCTTACCCCATGCCCCTCATAAAAGACTTGTTGGCGGCAGTGGCTGGGGGAAAATTTTTCTCTAAATTAGACCTCCGGGATGCCTATTTCAGAGTTCGCATACGGGAGGGGGATGAATTTAAAACAGCGTTCAACACCCCCCTCGGCCAGTTTGAATACTTAGTCATGCCCTTCGGGCTCCAGGGGGCCCCTGGGGTCTTCATGAACTTGATTAACGAGGTGTTGCATAAACACTTGTTCAAGGGGGTTCTTGTTTACCTTGATGACATTCTTTTGTACTCCCCCGACCTTAAATCACATGTGAAACTGGTGCGGGAAGTACTACAAACGTTGCACAAGCATAAACTGTTCGCCAAACTATCCAAGTGTGAGTTTCACAAAACGGAGATCCCGTTTCTGGGCTACCGCATTTCCCAGAAGGGGATTGAGATGGACCCGGACAAAGTTAAAGATGTCGTGGGGTGGGAGCCTCCCAAGACGAGGAGGCAACTTCAGGGGTTCCTCGGATTCGCGAACTTTTATAGATCGTTCCTCTCGAACTTTGCCCAGGTGGCTCTTCCCTTAACTGACTTACTAAAAACCAAAGGGAAGCCGCCTGAATGCACTCGGCCCGGGGCTAAACTAGAATGGTCGCCAGAGTGCCAGCGGGCGTTCGACAGATTGAAAGCCCTTTTTACGTCGGAACCCGTGTTAGCTCACCCGAATGAACTTAAAAAATTCATTGTGCAAGTTGACGCCTCGGACGTTGCAATGGGGGGGGCGATCCTCCAAGAGGGGGAGGATGGCAGATTGCACCCCCTTGCTTATGTTTCAAAGAAATTTAACGATACCGAACGGAATTGGTCGGTGTGGGAAAAAGAAGCGGGATCGATCCGTTTAGCGTTAGCTACCTGGCGCCATTGGCTAGAGGGGCGCGAGTCCCGTTCGAGGTTTGGACTGATCACAAAAACCTCGAACTACTCCGCTCCCCCGTTCCTTGAACGCCAAACAGCTCCGCTGGGCTGATTTCTTCTCTAAGTTCAATTTCACACTGCACCACTTCCCGGGGACATCTAACTCGCTAGCCGATGCACTGTCACGCCTCCCTCAACACGACAGCAAAAGGGAGGAGATTCGTGACTCAATTTTCACTCCTTCCCAGTTGGGAGGAGCGGTAACCACTCGGAGGCAAGCCAAACATTCCCCCCCACCGCCAGACCCTCCTCCAAATGAATGGGCGGTGAAATTCTCCACAGAACTGTCGGATGCGGACAAGGAGGAGGTGGCGGGGGAAGAAGGAATGTCCCGGGATGCGCATGGCTGCTGGACTAAAAATAACAAACTCTTTGTCCCACGGTCTCTCAGGGGGGAGGTAATGGGCTGGGCGCACGGCTCGAAGCTAGCTGGACACACGGGGTTTGTGAAATCTCTCCAGCTTCTACAAAGACAATTTTGGTGGCCGGGATTACGGAAAGATGTCTCTCTCTTCACGTCAGCCTGTCAAACGTGCTTAATGAGTAAACCTCGGCCCGGTAAACCCCCAGGTGCCCTACAGCCCTTACCCACCCCGGCTCGGCCATGGGAAGTGATCTCTATGGACTTTATTACGGATCTACCCCCTAGCGGGGGGAAAACCGTCATATGGGTGATAGTGGACCTGTTTACTAAACAGGCGCATTTCGTTCCGTTTGCCACCATCCCCTCTGCTAAGAAATTAGCCTCGGCTTTCCTGCAACACGTTGTGAGACTCCACACCTTACCTGCTAAGGTGATCTCAGACAGGGGGGTTCAATTCGTTTCACGGTTCTGGAGCGAACTTATGTCACTGCTTGGGGTGGAGAGGGGGGTGAGCAGTGCATATCATCCTGAATCCGATGGGCAGACCGAACGAAATTCCCACCGCCCCCATTATTCACAGCAAGCTACATCTATGCCAGCGATAGTGAAGCGCGCAGCCTGACTTGTCAAGGTCAGAATGTCTAGGCTGCAAGAGATAGGGATAATAGAAGCCACATTCCATTCTCACACCCTAGGCGTAAATCACCAACTCCCCGGATTCCAACCTCCCGCCTGTCACGCCACTAAGGCGCCCAAAGCCCACCTCCCTCCCTTCCATCCATCATGGCAGGGCTACCTGACAGGAACCCCTTATGGGGCTACTCCCAACTTGGGAAGGGTTCTTTCTGCTTCCTCTGGATAATCCAGATCTGATTCCTCTTTCCCTTTGGACTTAGGGAGATCTCCAAGATCTGCAGCACCTTAGGAAGCAGCCTGGCATACAGATCCTGGGGGAGAAGCCATGTTTGCATCGTGGTCACAACCTCCTCCTCCTCCTCTGATAAGTCCGCTTCCTCTTTGATTGAGGAGGAATCTGGGGTCTCTGCGCCCTCAGCCTGGAGGCTTAACAGAGGGCTGTAGTCCCCATGACACGTGAACTCTTCTACTCTTCTCCTTTTTGGCCTTTCTGGAGTAGGACTCCCTATTGTGGTGTCTCTCTTGCCTGCCTGAGGGTCCTGCCGAAGAGCTACTGCTCTGCTTGGCTTCCTGCAGAGCCTCCAAAATCTCTTTTCTCATCTCTGTTCTGATCCATGCCAAAAGGTTTGCCTTAGCATCCTCCCCTGACAAATCCGTGTCCTGGATCATTCCCCCCTCACTAGCCTGTTGGGAGGAAGAAGAGGAGGGGGGAGGAGACTGGATTTATACCCCGCCCTTCATCCGGAGTCTCAGAGCGGTTTACAATCTCCTTCCCTTCCTCTCCCCACGTCAGACATCCTGTGAGGTAGGTGGTGCTGAGAGAGCTCCTTTGAGGACTGCTCTTGTGAGAACAGCTCTGAGAGAATGGTGACTGACCCAAAGTCACCCAGCTGGCTGCATGTGGAGGAGGAGGAGTGGGGAATCAAGCCCAGTTCAACCGCTATACCAAACTGGAAGCCAGGGTGTCAGTGGAAGCCAGAGAGTTAGGAAGGTCTAAGTCACAGACTGTACTCTCTAGGACTTGGGAGGTGGCGCAAGTGTTGGCAGCACTCCCAAACAGGCTGTCCTGGACTCTGCTGCACCCTCGGGGTCATTGGAGAGGGGTGCTCCTAGCCCGAAGACTGGAGACCTTGGGGGGAGTCTGCAGCTATGGCCTCGGCACTGGGAAGCCCCGAGCACCATCGGCCTTGAAAGTTGCTCTCCGTTGCGGCGCGGGAGGAGGGGGAGTGACCAGCCCTTCCCTTGTCATGTGAGCCTTCTTCCTGCCTTCTGACCAAAGGAAAAACAACCAGGATTGCTGTCCTCAATGGAGCACAGCCTCCATCGTGCTTCAAAAGCAGGGCTCCGAAAGCAGGGCCAAGAAGACTGGAGATCCCTGGGACAAACCCCTCCACTCTGGGATCAGAATCAGCTGGTCGACCCTGCTTCCGGAGGAGAGGAGAAGCCTTATCCTGGAAGTGAGGACTGCCCCACTCCCAGGACCACTGGAGAAGCAAACCCTCTCCTGGCATATAAAGCCCCTTTGCCTACTCTTTGACCCTTTTGGGTTTTTGGCCCGGGCCCAAAGGAAGAGGATTGATTGCCAACAGACAAGAGGCCAACTAAGACCAGAACAGTTCCCTTCACTTTGCAGTGCTGGATGTTGACTCCGCTTGTTATGTACTGGGACTGAATAATTCCTGATTGAATCACCCCAGAGACTGGCTGAGCTTGGAGCACAAGAACAATAGCCGACCAGGATTCTGAAAGTAACCAGTCAAGTAGTCATGTTATGTAAATAGCCTTTCACTGGGAGTGGGGTGTGTTTGGGTGTGGCAATTGCATGCTATTTAACAGAGCTGCGGCTCTGGGGTCTTGCTGAAATCACAAATAAAGTTCAGCTGATCAGTAGACTTGGTCCTGCTCATCCATGGAACCCCCACTCTTTAACAGTGGCGATGAGGACGGGATACTGTTGCGCCAGCCCAGAGCCCATCTGCATCGCACCACACATTGAGCTCCCGTGCCACATATATCGCATTGCAACCGGGACCATGGCTGCAGCTCCAGGACATCTGCCAGAATTGGGCCTCGCTCACCCAGAGCTTTGGGAGACCTGGGTAGAGCAGCTTAAATACTTCGTACTGTTCCAGGACATGGAGGGCAAAGAGAAGAAGAAGGCTCTCCTGCTCAGTTCCTGCGGGATCGCAACCTTGAGGCTAGTCCAGGGCCACGCTTGAGGCGGCCACTTACGATGCACTCATCAAGGTGCTCACAGACCATTTCATGCCTCAACCAACCAAGTTTGTGTACTGCATGGACTTCTACATGCTCCAGCAACAGTCCGACGAGACAGCCACTGACTTCATGGTGGACTTTCACAGATCGGCCCTCACATGTAAGTTCCTGAGCCTTGACAACACCCTCCTCGACTGGTTCCTGATGGGCATCCAAGAGGAGAAACTCCACTGAAAGCTTATCAGCCATGAGGAACTCACCCTTGCAAAGGCACTACACGAGGCCACGGCTTTTGAGAAATCCTGGAGAGACCACCAGACCTCCGCCGCATACCAGGCCTCCATTCCTCAGCTTCTGAGGCATTAGGCGAAGAAGAGACCCTTCAGGTTCGCTGCCCAGCTTGCTGTGATTTGCGACCTTCTGCCACCGCCACTTGCCCAGCGGAGACCGTTGCACCAACTGCCTGTGCCAGCTGCGGAGAAGCCCATGAACATCGCTCCTGCCATTTCCAAGACACGACATGCAGGACCTGCAGCAAGACAGGCCACATCGCTCATGCCCGCCGCTCCAAGGGAGCCCAGAGACGCACAGCCACACACCAGGAATCTGCAGATCTGCATACCACCGCTGTCCAGCAACATCAGGTACTGACTTTGCCCTGGGACACCCCTGATAAAATTAAAGTGACTGCACTAATAGAAGGGATACCTTGCAAGATGGGGGTCATCCATCTCCATCATCTTGGAAGAGACTCCCCGGAGGCTTGTCCACAGGGGTGTCTCTGCCTTAGACCTGCCGTTTTCACCCTCTGAAACTTAAAAAAAAAATGAGATGGCCATTAAGGGGTGGGGCAAATTCCACGTGAAATACAGACAGTTTGAGGGAATGTTGGACTTGGTGGTGAAAGGACGGCTTACTTGGACTGTCTTGGTTTATGCCCTTGGGGTTCAAAGTAACAGGGGTGCACCACATGCAGCCCTCAGACTTCAGTCATGTGTGGTGTCTTCAATGGGACACTCATCTGGTACACAGGTCCCCCGGTATTGCTCGAACTCAACCCTGAGGTACGGCCCATCTGCCTCAAGGCCTGAAGGGTTCTGTTCGCACTCAAGCCCAAAATTGAGGTGGAACTGGACCATTTGGAGGTGCAAGGAGCCAGTTCCCCATGCAATCTGGCAGACCCCCATCATAACCCCAATTAAGCCAAACAGGGATGTCTGCATCTGCGTGGGCTACAAATGTACAATCAACAAGGCACTGAGTGGCCACGTGGGGGCCAGGGTCTTTGGCAAACTGGACTTGGCCCAAGCATACCAAGCATTCCCGGTGGACAAGCTAACCGCTGAGGCACAGACCATCGTCACGCACCAGGGTGTTTTCAGAGTCAAGTGGTTGCAGTTTGGGGTAAGCGTGGCCCTGGGAATCTTCCAGAATTTAATGCTCTCTCTTGAAAGGCATCCCTGGGGTCCAACCCTTCTTCAATGATGTATTAATCCCTGCCCCCATGGAAGAGGACTTTGCCACCCATCTACGCATCATGCTGCAGTGATTTGCTGTGCTAAAGGTGAAGCGGGAGAAATGCCTCCTGGGAGTCTCATGTGTAGAGTTCCTGGGGTTCTCCATGGACACAGATGGCATCCACCTGGCACCTGACAAGGTTTGCACCATCACAAATGCACCCGCTCCCACATCCAAGGCCGAGTTGCATGCTTTCTTGGGGCTTCTGAACTTTTACCACACCTTTCTTCCCCATAAAGCTGCACTCACGGAGCCCCTCCACTACCTATTCAACAAGAAGACCCTATGGGTGTGGGGCCAGTTGCAGGCCACCACTTTCCAGGCCATGAAGGAGCTACTTGCATCAAACGATGTCCTCGCCCATTTCGACGAGATGCTGCTGGTTGTCTTGGCATGTGATGCTTCTCCTTACGATGTTGGTGCAATCCTGGGCCATTGGTTGCTGGACGGGAGGGAGGTGCTGGTAGCCTCCTACTCCCAGACCCTGTTGTCATCCAAGCGGAACTACTCCCAGATCGACAAAGAGGCAATCGTGGTGGGAGTAAAAAAGTTCCACAGTTACCTCTATGGCCGCCCCTTCACCATCGCGACCAGTCACAAGTCTCTTCACCCCGACTGTCAAATGCCACAGATGCTGTCACCCAGGGTCCTGTGCTGGTCCATTTTTCTGGGGTTTTTTTTCCAATATGCTCTGCAATACCGGCCAGGGAAGTCCATGGGACATGCAGGTGCTCTTAGCCACCTCCCGCTCATCTCCGTCGACCCGGATCTGGCCCCTGTGCACCAAATCCTGATGATGGAGGACCTGCCGGACCACCCTCTGCATGCTGCAGGCATTTCCCACCACACTGGCAAGGATTGTGTCCTCTCCTGTGTTTTGGACTGGGTGGGGAGGGGATGGCCCATGGATCAGGTGGGCCCAGAATTCACATTGTTTGCATCCTGCCAGGATGAGCTCTCAGTGCACAAGGAGTGCCTCCTGTGGAGTAGCCAGGTAGTGATTCCCCCATTGCTATGTAAACAGGTTTTGGAAGACCTGCATGAGACCCATCCCGGAAATGTGAGGATGAAAGTGCTGGCCAGGAGCTATGTGTGGTGGCCAGGAATGGACAGCGAGATCGAGGCCTGGGTGAAGTGTTGCCAGGCCTGCCAAGAGATGTGGCCCGATCCTCTGAGGGTGCCTGTTCACCAATCGGAATCTATCCACATGCCATGGGCATGGGTGCATTTGGACTTTGCCGGCCCATTCTGGGGCAGTTGTTCTTCCTCCTGGTGGACTCTTACACCAAGTGGCTGGAAGTCGTGCCAGTTGCCTCAACCTTATCCAGGCCCTGACACAGATTTTTAGTACACATGGCCTACCAGACATGGTTGTGACTGACAATGGCACCGCCTTCACCTCAGGAGAGTTCAAGGAGTTCTTAGACCAGAACCTCATCAGGCACGTGCGATCCGCTCCATTCCACCCGGCTACCAACAGACAAGCCGAGTGGATGATGAGGACAACCGAGGATGCACTAAAGCAGCCCACCCACAGGGACTGGAACTGACGGCTGGTGGTCTTTTTGTTCGGCCATCGAGTGACTCCGAGTGCATCCACCGGCTGCAGCCCCGCAGAACTCTTCATGGGCTGCTGCCTCACAACACAGCTGGACTGCCTGCACCCAGACTGAGCCCCAGAGTCATGCCCCCAGGAGGCCCCCAGAGCATTCTTTCCAGGGGACCCTGTCTTTGCACAGAAATATTCCAGCAGCCCTGCGTGGATCCCAGCAAGGGTTACCTAAGTCACCAGACCCCTATCATATGAGGCATCGACAGATGGGGGCCAGCTACTATGCAGACATATCAACCAGCTCCACTGCCACCTACTGCCCATGAAGCTGGACTTGTCTTTCACCGAGGAGGACGATGACAGCCTGGAACCACCACCAGTGCCGCAGCGGATTGAGAATGGCCCCCCAGACAACATCGTGCAGCCGGATGGCCGGGAAGAGGAAGGTATTGCACCGGCTGCTCCAGACCACCTGGACTCTGTTCCCGAATTGCAGGACTCCAGTGCGGGTCCTGCTTCACCAAGCACGGCTCCTGAGTTGGTTCAACCCTTGCAGGAGCCCCAGCTTTCAGAGGGAATGTTGCATACCAGCGTACCTTGAAGATTATGTGCCAGGTATTGCCTGCCATAATGGATGGAGAAGGGAGGGAGGATGGGACTGTATGGATGAAGGGAGGGAGGATGGGATTGTCGGTTGTTGATTGATGCTTTGAGATTGGTGGGATGGAATGTGGGGAGCTGCCGATGCTGCCCGGGCAACCGGGTCGTATCTTAAGATCCCAGGCCAAGTATGGCCTTGAAAGCCAGGCTGACTGTCTCATATCGCTTTCTAAAGACAACAGCTAGGCTGGGAAAGGTGGGATGGAGGGTGAACTGTTATTTACAGCTTCTGTGCTTCCCGCGCGCGAGAAGCCTCCATTGGTAGAAGGGAGGGGCCCTTTCCCTCCCCTTTGGGGTATATCTCTATGCTTCATGTAACCAAGGTATTCTTAACAATGCTTCTGTTTTAGTGACCTAGTCTTGCAGCTTAAATAAACACTATTCTTGCTTCAATGAACAAGGCCTGGTGTTTGGCTGACTAACTAAGGACCCTGACAGTTTGTTAAGAATCACCTTTAGTCGGGACTGGTCTGAAACCCGCTGCTCCAAAATGAGTGACGGTGAAGAAGACACTCTCCCGACTGACCAGGATCAAGATCGGCAAGACGACCAACGGGAGGATAAGAAAACCCCCGTAACGACAGTGCCAGCCACTACCGCGGTCGTCACCACGGAGGGTCCCATTACCTACGTTCCGGTAACCTGGGGTCCGGACTATGACCTGGGGGGGCCTTACGGGGACCCCTACGGAGTGGCTTACGGCAGCGTAACAACCCGGCCCAAGCAACGGAGGGATTGGGTGAAGCCCCTAGCCGAGACGCATGAGACGTGGTTCTACACCCCGCGTGCTTCGGTGAGAGAGAGTCGCTACGAGCGATCGGTACACCGGCTGAGTGCAGCGGAGGGGGTGGAAGACCCGACCAGAGAGACCGGAGGTGAGGAGGGAATCGGAGGGAGTCGGAGATGGAGCGGCGACCCGAGTCACGACCGCTTAATCCGAATACTAGACGAATCCCTTTCCCGCATCCCTAAGATGATCTCAGATGGCATTCGAGAAGAGATGGTTTGGATGCAGCGAGAGGCACCACCAGGGCAGCCACCGCCTGACCAGCGCATCGTTCCGGCGGGGCCGCCCATGCAACCAGCAGGGCCACCGGACCAGCCAGCGGGACCTCCTGGGCAAGGGCCGCCGGCACAGCGGCCGCAGCGGCCTTGGGGTTTCCTCCCGCCGAAGCCGGCCGAACTCCTCGACGCAGACTTCGATGGATCCCCGGAGAAGTTCTCGTTTTTCCTGGTGAGAACGGAAAAGTTTATCGAGAACTGGGGTCACCTGTTCCAGAGCGAGGATCGAATGGTAGACGCGATCGCGGCACACCTGAAGGACGCAGCGGCTGACTGGTATGTAGCCCTGCACCAGGCTGATGGGAGGGAGTTGCGAGAGATCGATGCGTTTATGTGGGCCATGAAGGAGCAGTTCGAAGATGTCAATGAGAACAAGACAGCCCGAGCGGCCCTACGTGCTCTCAAGCAAGGCTCCCGATTGGTCCGCAAGTACATAACAGAGTTCCGCCGGCTCGCTGCGAAAATACGGGGGTGGCCCGACGGAGTCTTAGCGGAGCAGTTCAGGTTGGGACTCAACTCCAAGATCCGCCGCACAGTGATGCGCAGAAACGACCCCGACACACTGGCGGGATGGATGCAGTCAGCGGTCACCATGGAGACCCGCCTGAGAACCATCCGCCTGGATGATGCGGCAGCACTGGGGAAAGGAGGCCAATCGGGCCCACCGCCAACCCAAAAAGGGAAGAACCAGCCGGGAATCTTAGCGGAGCAGTTCAGGTTGGGACTCAACTCCAAGATCCGCCGCACAGTGATGCGCGGAAACGACCCCGACACACTGGCGGGATGGATGCAGTCAGCGGTCACCATGGAGACCCGTCTGAGAACCATCCGCCTGGATGATGCGGCAGCACTGGGGAAAGGAGACCAATCGGGCCCACCGCCAACCCAAAAAGGGAAGAACCAGCCGGCCAACCCGAGACCCAAAGATGGCATGAGAGAATCCAGGATGAAGCAAGGGCTCTGTCTGAAGTGTGGAGAGGCGGGCCACTTCGCCGCGAGTTGCCCCGGAGCGTCCACACCACCCGGAGGGGCGAAGGGAACCAAGAAAAAGTTCGAGACCTCCACGCCCAAGCCAGTAGCGAAACCGAGGGGGGCCAGAGCTCTGCAAATCACCCCTCTGAGCAAGACTTCGGACTCGTCGGATGAGGAAGCAACGAAGGCGGGAAATGAGAAGGACCTGCTGTAAATAGCTCTGAACAGCAGGTCCCGGACTCACAAGTGCAAATTCCGGTGAGCAGACCCCCTTCTCTTTTCTTCCTTACTGTGACCCTAATGGACCCGGGTCTACAGACCCATGTGAGAGTACGAGCTCTCATTGACTCGGGGTGTGGGAAAGACCTCATTAACCCCTCGCTGGTGACGGGACTGGGGGCGAAGGTGGTAAAACTGACAGAGCCCCTAGTGTTTACGCAGATGGACGGCTCAACGATGAAAGAGCCGTGCAAGTACGAGACTGTTCCATTGCGCATGGGGATAGGGAATCACTGGGAGGTGAGACCCTTCGTAATTACCCCTGTGGCCCGTTTTCCCCTGGTTCTGGGCAGTGCGTGGTTCTTTGACCATGACCCACACATCTTATGGGGGGACGGGAAAGTAAATTTCATCTCTGAGAAGTGTAGAACCCACATGTGGCAAAGCGACTGGGGGTCCCTACGTGTGGGGAATGATCCAGTGATGGTGGGGGTGGCCGAAGCCGAACTGGAGGTGATTCCCAGGGAATACCGGGACTTAGCTGCTGTCTTTGGGGAAGAATAAGCAGATGAGTTGCCCCCCCCCACACAGAAACTGTGACTGTGCCATTGAGATACTGCCGAATCAAAAACTGCCTAAGGGTAAATTGTATTCCATGAGCCCATCCGAGAAGGTGGAGCTGAGGAAATTCATTGACAAGAACTTGGAGAGGGGGTTTATCAGACCTGCCTCTTCCCCTTTTGCCGCACCCGTCCTCTTCCGGAAAAAGAAGGATGGGGGGCTGCGACTTTGAACGGACTATAGGGGGCTGAATGCAGTATCCAGCACCAATGCATACCCCATGCCCCTAATCAAAGACCTCTTGGCAGCGGTGGCTGGAGGGAAGGTGTTCTCCAAATTGGATTTGAGAGATGCTTACTTCCGAGTGCGGATTAGGGAGGGGGATGAATTCAAAACTGCGTTCAATACCCCCCTGGGACAGTTTGAATACTTGGTTATGCCCTTCGGACTTCAAGGGGCACCAGGGGTATTCATGAACTTGATTAATGAGGTGTTACACAAGTATTTGTTCAAGGGGGTCCTTGTTTACCTTGATGATATACTTTTGTACTCCCCCGACCTGAAATCACATGTGAAATTGGTGAGAGAAGTCCTCCAAACGTTGCACAAGCACAAACTGTTTGCAAAACTGTCGAAATGTGAGTTTCACAAATCTGAGATCCCCTTTTTGGGCTATCACATATCTCAAAAGGGCATTGAGATGGACCCTGACAAAGTAAAGGATGTGGTGGGGTGGGAGCCCCCCAAGACGAGGAGGCAACTCCAAGCATTCCTTGGATTCGCTAATTTTTACAGATCATTCTTATCGAACTTTGCTCAGGTGGCCCTTCCCCTTACTGACTTGCTAAAAACAAAGGGGAAAGCCCCTGATTGCACGCGGCCGGGCGCACGGTTAAACTGGCCTCCGGAGTGCCAACTTGCGTTTGAGCGCCTAAAAGCTCTCTTTACTTCGGAGCCCATGTTGGCCCACCCAAATGAACTTAAGAAATTCATTGTCCAAGTTGATGCATCCGATGTTGCCATGGGGGGGGGGGGCGGTCCTTCAAGAGGGGGAGGATGGCAAACTTCACCCCCTTGCCTATGTGTCTAAAAAATTCAATGAAACTGAACAGACTTGGTCGGTGTGGGAGAAGGAGGCGGGGTCGATCCGCTTAGCGCTGGCAACATGGCGTCACTGGCTGGAGGGGGCGCGGGTTCCATTTGAGGTATGGACTGATCACAAAAATTTGGAGCTTCTTCGCTCACCCCGCTTCCTAAACGCCAAACAGTTGCGCTGGGCTGATTTCTTCTCGAAGTTCAACTTCATTTTACACCATTTCCCGGGAAAGTCGAACTCTCTAGCTGACACCCTGTCCCGCCTCCCACAACACGACAGCAAAAGGGAGGAGGTCCGGGACTCAGTCTTTACCCCCTCCCAGCTGGGGGGGGCGGTTACTACACGCAAGCAAGCACTAAACCCGCCTCTCTGTCCACCCCCTTCTGATTGGGAGTCGAAGTTCGCTTCGGCAATGACTCCCGCTGATCACGAGGCTCTAGAGGGGGAAGAGGGGGTGACGCAAGACGCACAGAACTGTTGGCGAAAAAATGGAAAACTTTTTGTCCCACTTTCCCTAAGGGGGGAGGTGATGGGCTGGGCTCACGGCTCTAAACTTGCGGGACACACTGGATTTGTGAAATCGCTTCAACTTTTACAGCGGCAATTTTGGTGGCCGGGACTGCGTAAAGATCTATCTTTGTTTACCAATGGCTGTCAAACTTGCTTAATGAGTAAGCCTCGGCCGGGGAAGCCCCCCGGAGCTTTACAACCCTTACCCACCCCAAATCGGCCGTGGGAGGTGATTTCAATGGACTTTATTACCGACCTGACACCCAGTGGGGGGAAGACTGTTATTTGGGTTGTGGTTGATTTATTTACCAAGCAAGCTCACTTCGTTTCGTTTGCTTCAATCCCCTCTGCTAAGAAGCTTGCATCAGCGTTCTTACAACACGTTGTGAGACTCCACACTTTGCCTTCTAAAATAATCTCAGATAGGGGGGTGCAGTTCGTATCCAAATTCTGGGGGGAATTAATGTCACTGCTAGGAGTGGAGAGGGGGCTCGGCAGTGCGTACCACCCAGAGACAGAACGCCAGACCGAAAGGGTAAACCAAACCCTGGAGCAATATCTCCGATGTTTTACTAATTTTCAACAAGACGATTGGCATTCCCTCTTGCCTTTGGCTGAGTTCTGCTACAATAACACTCAGCACACGTCGACGGGAATGTCGCCGTTTATGGCAGTGCACGGCTACGAGGCCCCACCTCTGCCATTTTTGTCCTCTCCCGACCTCCCGGCGGGAGACGCGGGAGACTGGTGTACACGCCTACAAACAGCTTGGCCTTTGTTAACACAGGCTCTTGAAAAGGCTAAAAAGACCTATAAAGTCCAGGCCGACAAGAAACGTGACTTATCATGGACCCCGAAGTGTGGTGACTTTGCATACCTGTCCACGCAAATCCTGCGGGGTGTGCAGCCCAGCCGCAAACTAGGCTGGAAATATGTTGGACCTTTTGAAATTGTACGTGTGATTAATAATGTCACTGTTGAACTTGCCTTGCCTGAGTCACTAAAGTCTGTGCATCCTGTCTTTCATGTAAGGCTCCTGCGATGTGCGCCTGCGGAGAATGCATGGAGACCCCGTCACCCCGCCCCGCCGCCGCTCATGGTGGGGGGGGAACCGCATTTTGAAATCGCACAGATCCTGGATTCCAAGATATCTCGGAATCGACTGTATTATCTGGTGGAATGGGTGGACTTTGGGCATGAACAGAGGGAGTGGGTGTGGGCGGAACACGTTCTTGCGCCAAAGTTGACCCGGGCATTCCATAAATTGTACCCTTTGAAACCGAAGGGATAGGTTTGTTATCAGGAGGGCAGAATGTCAGGTATTGCCTGCCATAATGGATGGAGAAGGGAGGGAGGATGGGACTGTATGGATGAAGGGAGGGAGGATGGGATTGTCGGTTGTTGATTGATGCTTTGAGACTGGTGGGATGGAATGTGGGGAGCTGCCGATGCTGCCCGGGCAACCGGGTCGTATCTTAAGATCCCAGGCCAAGTATGGCCTTGAAAGCCAGGCTGACTGTCTCATATCGCTTTCTAAAGACAACAGCTAGGCTGGGAAAGGTGGGATGGAGGGTGAACTGTTATTTACAGCTTCTGTGCTTCCCGCGCGCGCGAGAAGCCTCCATTGGTAGAAAGGAGGGGCCCTTCCCCTCCCCTTTGGGGTATATCTCTATGCTTCATGTAACAAAGGTATTCTTAACAATGCTTCTGTTTTAGTGACCTAGTCTTGCAGCTTAAATAAACACTATTCTTGCTTCAATGAACAAGGCCTGGTGTTTGGCTGACTAACTAAGGACCCTGACAGTATGTCTGTTAAGGTGCTTTCGAATTTAGGGGGGAGGGGTGTTATGCATTGGGATTGAATCAGTCCTGATTGAATCACCCCAGAGACTGGCTGAGCTTGGAGCACAAGAACAATAGGCTACCAGGATTCTGAAAGTATCCAATCTAGTAGTAATGTTATGTAAATAGCCTATCACAGAAGTGGGGTGTGTTGGGTGTGGCAATCGCAGGCTATTTAACAGAGCTGAAGCTCTGAGGGGTTTCGTCTTGCTCTTGCTGAAATCACAAATAAAGTTGAGCTGATCACGAGACTGGAGCCTACTCATCCATGGAGCTCCCCCTATTTATTGTGCAGATTTGATTGAATCCTTCATTAATAGGCAGGGAAATGGAGCTTAGCCCTGCTGGGGTTTCACAGGCACTCGAGTCCCATCCCCAGGTCTTTGCGCATGCATCTCTCTCCCCCAGCTGTGCTGTGTCAGGGGCTTGTATGCTACAGATACAACAGAATTGCCAGGGATTTTGGAGGGGGTTGAATGGCAGACATTTTTGGGGGGTGGATATTTCAGGTTTGCTATTTTATTTCTGATTTTAACTGAAAATGTTTTTAACTATTAATATAAGCCAATTGAACCACAAGGAAAAAAGGGATAATAAATAAGCAAACATAATCTCCAGGGCCTGTAACTGAAGCAAGAAACAGTAACCACAGGAAATATAGTGGCAGCTATCTTTCACAGGCAATGAGGGGTTTAGTACTCCCCCCACCAAGTCTGAAGCTGGCTGGCCTGTTTCTTACCTTATACTGTTTGTGCAGAATATGGAATCAATTCCCAATAAACTCAAACGCAAGGGCCATTTCCTATAAAAAGAGGTGCAGGAGCTCATTTGCATATGCAACACCCCCTGACAAAGTTATGCAATGAGTTATGCAAATGAGTTTAAATCCCCCCCCCGAGTCTCTCCACAAAAGCAGAGAGGCTCAGGGAGGAAGGCAGGCTGGCTGGAGACACTGAGGGCAGGGAGGCAGTCATGCCAGGCTTCCCTGTGCAATCTTCTCCAGGTGTCCCACAGCTGCGGGGCACTGGAGAAGGTCAGGCAGTTAAGCCAGGGTTTTAAATCCCCCCCCCCTGCAAGTCTCTCTGCAAAAGTGTCGGGCTGGCTGGAGACACGGAGGGCAGGGAGGCAGTCATGCCTGGCTTCTCCTCCCCATCTTCTCCAGGTGCCCCACGGGGGGCGAGGCCTGGGTTCCTTGCTGCCAGAGTGTCGCTCCAGGGCGCTCTGACAGGAAACTACCCCTGCTCAAAAGTTTGGTCCAGGTGGGCAGCCATGTTGGTCAGAAGCAGTAGAACAAATTTTGAGTCCAGTGGGGGCACCTTTAAAACCAACAAAAGCTTAGTGAAGATATGAGCTTTATGTGTGCATACACAAGTCTTGAATAAACTCTTGTTGGTCTTAAGTGTGCCACTGGATTCCAAATCTGTTCTCAAAAGTTTGATTCTGCTGTAGGCTCCCACGCTAAAGGCAGTATTTCTCTTTCTCTCTCCCCACTGCTGGCTGGCAGGTTTGAACCTCGTTGCCTTTATCTGCATAGTCTGTGCATACACGCACATGTTCTACTCAATCCACACCACTGCAGCCAGGACAGCGGAGTGTAACGTTTTCTCCATGGATGTGACCATTGCAAAGAGATTCTTCTTTATTGTCTCCACCAATGCCCTCTGCTGGATCCCCATATTTGTCCTGAAGTTTCTTTCCTTGCTCAGCGTGGACATCCCAGGTAGCTGTCCAGTTTGGACCTTTCTCCTGTGAGGTGATGCATGTATTAGTACCATGATCATAACTGTAACCCTTTGCCTTATACTGCTAACGCTGCTGTTTTCGCTTTTGTAACCCCGCTGGCTTTGCCCATCTGCCGCGCACCTTACCGGTCCTCCCTGGCATTCCTAAGGGGAAGGGAGCGTGTGAATGAATGGAAAGAGTGTTGTAGCAGCTTTGCTGGTAACGTTTCCTATGCAGCCCCCACATAGCCCAGGAGTCCAGCTGGATCCATGGCTGTGGGAGACAAGGACCTTAAGATAGCCAGTCAGGTCACGCATTCTCTCATGACCTATAGTTGCCTAGGTGAGTGTTTTTGGAGTGGGTTTGGGGTGGACCCCTCATCCCTTGTTCCTGTGCTAACGATGGTTAGTCCTGGCAAAGGTGTATACCTGACCAGAAGCCATACTTTGCTGATAAACCTGCCTAAGGACTATTGTGTATGGAATGGTTACTGCAGGGCCTGACAGTAGCTGCCTTGGCTTACCAATGGCACCTAGGAACACTGTTTCCAAGAGATAACACGCCACTGTGATGCTGCCACACATGGGATACAGTGACCAGAACTGTGCACATGTATTTCCAGCCATTCATTGCAATATGCAATAGGAATTATTGCTAGCACTTTATTATTAAGTTGTATAATACGGTTTTAACTTATGTTGTTTGATTTTACTATTTATTGTATCGTTTTATATTGTTGTAAGCCACCCTGAGCTGGCTTTGCTGGGAAGGTGGGGGCAGAAATCAAATAAATAAATAAATACATATACACTGGTACTCCTTAGGAACAATTTTTCCCATATGAGAAGAAATTGTAAAAAGGTCTCCAAATACCCAAAAATGGAAGTAGACATAATTAAAGAAATGACAGGTATTCAGTTAAACTCTGATCTGCAGATATTAATTTTAAATGTTACAAAGTCTGGAGTACTGGTGCATTTGCAGGCTCTGGTACCTAATCAAGTAGTAACGGCCAGAATCTGCTAGGAGCTGGAAAGATCAGGCAGAGGAGCAATCTGTGGAAAGTACGGGAAGCATTTCCGTTAGTGAAGCTGGAATCCCACGAGGTCATCACTTAATCCACAAACGTAAAAGGAAATGTGGAATTTAGATGTCTTGATAGCTAATGGCAGAACAGGAGCTGCACTGAAATGAGGCGGTCCTCATGAGATTTTAACTATTTTCGAATGTGTTTTATTATGTATAATATGTGACTTACAAACAGTACGAATATAAACGAAAGTAACAGTGGACGTTAGGGCATGACTAGGCTGGGGGGGGGGGGCGGAGGACAATTCAGTGCAGGTCACTAACCGTCCCCTCTTCTGCAACAGGCACAGCAACATCTTGGGTGGTCGTCTTTATCCTGCCGATCAACAGCGCATTAAACCCCATCCTCTACACAATCACCACCCCCCTTCCAGGAGAAGCTCAAGGACTGTCTGCGGAGGAACAGGCCCTCCCTCCCTCCCGGAGACCCAGGGAACAAGCTTTGCCCTCCTATCCACACACCCCAGCAACATCTGACTCTGGCCGTGGGGTGTCCCCTTTGGAGGATGACGGTTGACCCTCTCCGTGAGACTCCTGCCCTGCCTCCAGGGCCACAAGTGGCTGGCAGCAAAGCACAGGGGCCCAAGAAGGATCAGCCACCCATTCGGGGGAGCGCGAGTGAACAGGAAACCTGGTTAGAAATAACCTGCTCAGAACAGGCGCACCCTCGTCTTGTGACAAGAAGTACCACACCTGAGGGGAAAAGTGTCCGAGGAAGCATGTAACGTGAAGCTATCAAGTAGGGATTCATTTGCAGGTCTGGCCTTAGCCTAACTTGAAGTGGAGGCTTGTGGGATAAAAGCTATCTTCTGTCTTGTCCATGCCCTCGTCTTGCTTGGCCATTTTAGTAGGGTCAGCTCCAATTTTAGAATATGTGCTGCCGAAGCAAGCACATTTTAGTAGGTTGATACATCTGGAATTTTTACTGAAGGCCAAGCTAGACTTGATGGCAAGAGAGCTGAGAAGTGTTTTTGGTTTTTTTAAAGGCTTAAAGGCTGTGTGGCTTAAGGGGGGAATCCAGGGTGGGGCCACCGCATGGAGAGAGGGGGCGGCTTTCTACCCCACTTGCCCCTGAGCTGCTATGGGAAACATATAGCAATCTCACCTCCTCTGGCCCTACATCTTATGTGGCATTTATGTCTGGTTTGTAAACAACGGTTGTGGTTCTTAAACATCCCAGTCCATTTGCCTGAGCACACTGGGGCAATCAGTGATTCACTCTTCTTTTGCTGCTGGAAATGCAGTTTGTGTGCTAAAAGCAATGATTGTGTATAAAACATGAAGCTGCTCTTTGTGCATATGGCATTCAAAACCTGTTTTGCCACTGGAGAACTCCCCGGAGATCACAGGTCACAAAGGGAAAGAGGCACTCAGAGCTTGACATGGCTGCCTCTTCTGTGTTATGGACCCAGCCATTTGCCTGGTGTCCCTCAGGGCACCACCCAAGAGTCCTTCCCCATTTTACCCTCAAGACAATCCAGTGTGCAGGCTCATGCAGAGAGGCAGACTCAGCTGTAGGGGAGAAACCTAGACAGACATCAGTCAGGCAACATAAAGGGCTGAAGGAGGGAAGGAGGAGAGGGCCTGTGGCATCCTCTCTTATTGGGGAGACTGTTTCTCCTTTGCACCACACTCTGTGTACATGAACTTAGTAGATTGCTGCTGCCACCAGGAATTAAAAATTCCAACTCTCTATTCTGGTAGAATGACCCAATGTCTGGGCACTTCAGAGGACTATGTGGCCCTGAGGAAGGACTGTACTGATTGCTGGGATAAGTTTCAACAAATAATGATTTATTTATAAAAGAACAAAATAAGTTCCTGGGTATTTTGAACTGATGTTGAAGAAAGGAAATATAACTGACAAAGCTTGGCATCACACACAGTCTCTCAAACACCAAAACTCCACTCTGACAGGATTAGACAGTCAGTCTAAACTCTCTTTCTCATATAGCCACATAGGCTAAATTCTCTGGCTCATATATAGCCACACAGGATGAACCTTCTCTCTCACAGCCACACAGGCTAAACTAAACTCCAACTGCTTCCTCTGTCATACAGACTCTCACACAAACTCTCCACACTTGTCTCTTCATAAACATGGAATCAACTCATAGACATCTCTCCTCCCACACTAGTCATCGGCCAATCACATCACCCTTATCTCCCTCTATCACTCTCCTTACATTACTGCAGTCACACTAAACATTTAAAGAAACACACACACCAAAACAAGAAACCATTACAGGGCCACTGGAGAAAGAGGGGAAGGATTGTGTCTTCAAAGGGGAGCTGAAGCAGGACCCCTATCAGAAATGGGGCTGGGCGGGCAGAGCTGAGGGACACGACTTGGGCAAAAGCAGAGTGAGCATCGCAAGCAGAGTCTGGCCAGCTGCCGAGGCACCGCTCTTCAGCTGGAGTTTTTGGTTCTCCGAGGGTAGGGAAGCCAGTCATTGGCAGAGTAGCTCCAATGTGGCTTCTCCGCCCTCACGGAATCAGGCACACCAACCAAACAGCTGTGACTGAACAGCTGGCCAGACTCCCCTCTTCCACAGCTTGCTTGGGCGGCCAGCAAACTGGGTCTGGTGCTCCAAAGGCAATCCCCAGGTCCAAAGGCAAACCCAGGCTTTGCAGGCGGAGGATCACAACTTTGGTCCTTTTCAGGGTTATAAACATAGTTCAACAAGCACACCAGCTATTAATGACCAGACCAGAAGGTGTATTAGTACTTATTTATTATACAAAGAGAGAAGAGGAACTCCTCAAACTCTGACGCTCTGTTGTGACTGTTTATGGTACAAAAAAATTTCCTTAAATACAAAATACACATCTCTTTCTCCCCTGGGCAAACACATTCCATCCAAACACACTCATACACCTGGGTTATATATTAAATTAATATTCCATTTGTACAGTATTTATAGAGAGATATAAATCATGTATATTGATTAGAAAAGAATGAGTTTCCAAAAGACAGCAGAAACATAAAAAACCTCACAAACTCAAAAGGACCTTGTATTAAAAGAATGACAAAGAGCCATTAATTCATTTGTAATTTTTTGGCACTCGGGCCGAAAGGATTGCTTATGCTTGCCCTGCTCTATGGTTCGGCCTGATCCTGCCTTGAGGAGGGGGCTGGACGAGGTGGCCCGCATGGACCCTTCTGACTCCGTGATTCTAGGATTCTTTTATAGTGTTAAGATGAAGGAAGCCCAAGCAAAAGGCAGCGGTACCCTCGACTACTAGATTAAGAGGCAGAAGTTCCGGAAATGGCTAAGACCAAAGCATGAAAGCTCGTACTGTAAGGCTTGGCATTCCCTGGTGGCGGAACTCTGTTATCAGGAGCCTCATGCCAGAAAAACAAAAGATGTGGGAGGGGTCTGAATTTAGCAGCTCTGTCTAATCCCACAACATTAATGAGTGATTTCTCATTGATTCTGAAAGACATACAAGGAGACTCCCAGGAGCAAGAGAATCCCTTTAAGCGGAAGAGTCTGGGAACACTTGGCATTATCAGCCAGCAGTCAAGGATAATACAATATGGAACATGTTTCTGGCTTTTACACCCAAACGTGACCAGCTCAGTCTCTCCCTCCCTCCCACCCCCACCTATTTATATGTGCTGCAATACGGAAAGACTGGCGTCACACACACAATGCACACAGCCACACCACCTTCATATACTTGAACATCAGCCACCGACCAACCTGCCTCCCCTTCCCTAAAACATCTCCTCCAAACTCACAGCTCCTGTGACAGCTCCCCGCCCCGACAGCCTTCCATACCCCAGCACCTCCTTCATTCACATGGTCATGTCCAGGTGCTGCACTAGTTGTACTGCTGAACCCAGCACTGTCCAAGAGCGATGGCCATTCAAAGCGTAAGGAAATACTTCTGGGGCAGGCCAATGGGCCCATCTAGCCCAGTGTGGTCTACCCTGAGTGGTGGCAATTAACCCAGGCTTAGGCAGAAAAGAGGTTTCAGAGCTCCAGTGGTGCCAGCACCGGACCCAGGCCCCTGCTAAGCATGTGCTCCTCTGGCACAGGACAGCCTCAGCCCAACCTCATCCTTTGGTCCCGGCTACCATGGGCCTGGGGCTGCTGGATGGAGGTCGGTGGACTGGCTCTTTGCAGAGGAGCCCCCTCCTCCCCCTGAGATCTTCCAGGTCCTTTCGAAGTAGCAGCAGGCACTGCTGAACCAACCGACAGCAACACGAGCTGGCTCCTTCCTGCTCACCCGGGAGGCCTGCTGGGCTCTGCATCTGATGCCCCCCACCCCGAGTGCCAGAGGGACCAAGTTAGATGCTTTTTCACAGTAGGAGTAAGGCACTGATGGGGGGGGGGGCGGACTCGGGTGGCCCTGTATTCCGATGAACTTCTTTCCGGCATCCTGACTCAGTAGCACCAAAGGTCAGAAACAGGTCAAGAAAAGGACAGGGCCATCTGACACGCTCAGATTTTTGTCTCTGGGCCGCTTGGGTTGAGCCCTGGGAAAGAATTCCGTATCCTGACGAGCTCCATTGCACAGAGATGGCCGAAGACCCTGCGGTACCACTCTGGAGAGCGCCCTCTGGAAAGGCAAGGAGAAACGGAAGTTAGTTGGGCCCGACATCCAGTTCCTGCTTATCTGCGGCTGCGCTTTTGGAATTCTGCATGTGCTTCTTAGTTCTCTTTTTGCTGAAGAGCTGGTGGAAGCTTTTGCAGGGGGGAGGGAGCCTACAACGGGGAGGGGAATGGGCATCTGTGCTCTTTGACTCTTCCTATGACTTGCGGAGTCAGAAAACCAGATGGAAAATGAACAAGTGCAAGTGTGTGTGGGGGGCATGACAACTCAGAGGGAATTCTCTTTCGCTTCTCCCATTTGCCTCCTGCTCATGGTGCCTGCAGCCTCCCCCCCTCCCTTCTTTCCCAGTCCCTACCGACCTTTTCCTGTTCCTCCTGCTTGCCGCCTCCGGGCCCCTCCCTCCCTCACCACCCTTTTCAGTTCCTTCCACTTCTTCAGTTTTCCCTCCTTCCCTTTTCTTCTTCCCCCTCCAGATTGGCCTTCCCTTGCTCTTGCCAGTCCTTGCACAGCCTCTCTCCCCGCCACCCTTGCCACGCACTCTCACTGGCAGAGGCCTGGAATCCTCAGCAGTGCTGCTCATGGACTGCCTAGTAGCCCCCCAAAAAATGGCCATTGGGACCTCAGACCCGAGTCCCAGAAGATCCAGCAGCACGGCTTCTATGATTCCGCCTGCCTACCCCCCCCGCCCCCGCCCCCTGCGCCAACCTCCAATGTGTTTTTTTACATTTCATATTTTTCTGCCAATTAGATATAATGACACGCATGTTAATTAACTGGCCTACTCAATTCAAGCACTGTACTTCAAAAACTGGCAGTGGGATAGTTGACCCATGCAGATACACAATTGGGTGCACTTGGTGAAAAGCACAAACGTTGGAAATGGTGCAGAAGTCCAGCCTGGGGTGTTTTATCCATGGTGCTGCCCCATTCACACCCACACAAGTCATCACTGGACGTGACAGGGATACTGCACGCGAGAACCGGTCCCATGTCAAACCAGAGGCTAGAGCTGGTCCACGCCAGCAGATCACTCGCTCTGGGGCAGTGGGGAGAACGGGCGGGCAGCAGGCAGGGAGCACGGCTGAATTCAGCAGAGGGGAGGCGGAAGGACGGGGCACCGTCAGCTGCGCACCGGGGGGGGATCCCAGCCATACCTGAGATCTGCACGGCAGATATGAGTCACCTTCGAGCACCCCGTCCCAGAGGGCTCCATGAGGAACTGGGAGGTCAGGATCGCTGCCCTCACCCCACCTTCCAGCGGCATCTTCTTGTGATCCACTGATGCGGAGACCAGGAGGCAGGCCCCTCGGGGCAGGTCTGTGCGCCACCTCCTGCAGAAGGGCACAAGAGAAGCCGTATTTTGACCCCCAAGGCAGCAAAGGCCACCCGGCGCGGCCTTCAAGGACCCACAAACGCTCTGATGGGAAAGACCTGGGAGGGAGGGAGGGAGGGAGGGAGGGAGGGAGGGGCAGAAGCGGGTCTTGCTGTTACCCTGGCCGGGGGCCACACGGAACGGGAGGAAGAGAAGCCTCGGCCACCGGGGGAAGCCTGCCCGCCCCTTGGAACAGGCATGCCAAACAGACAGACACCACCTCAGGGCCAGCAAGGGGTCACACTTTCCCAAGAACAAGGACAATTAACAAATGCCATTATACGAGGGGGGGGGGAGAGGGAGGGACTGGCCTCTGTCCAATGCAGAGGGTGCGTTGAACTGGCTCGAGTTGTGCGTTGTGGGTGACCACCAGTGACTGGAAAACCCAGAATGATACCCAGGGACAGCTGACTACAAGACAAGCCCAAGGAGGATAACAACAGAACACCACTGATGGTCACCTACAACTCAAACCCGTTGGAGACACTAGAAGTGACCCACAACCCATGCTGGATAGCGACACTTCCCTCGCACAGGCACAGGGGGCAGGGGGCAACCTTTCCTTGCTTACTGACAGCCTCTGCTAACCTAAAACAGCTTCTCACCTGCAATGATAAATGACTTAACAGCCACCTGGGCTCTGGTGCCAAGGCCTGCAACAAACCAAGATGCCAACTTTGCTCTCCATAGATCCCAGCAACACCATCAGTGGACCCAGCAGCATCAGCCAGACCACCTCTAATGTGATTTATGCCATCATGTGTCAGCAATGCCCTTCCACCCGCTACACTGGACAAACAGCCAGTCCCTCTGACAAAGAATTAATGGACATAAGTCTGACATTAGGAACCACAACACTCCAAAACCAGTGGGGGAACATTTTAACCTTCCAGGACATTCAGTTGCTGACCCAAAAGTAGAAGTTCTCTTACAAAGGAATTCCAAAGGGAGATTAGGAAGAGAGACTGCTGAATTGCAACTGATAATGAAGCTCAAGACAATGCATCCACCTGGACCGAATCAAGACCTAGGTTTCCTGTCTCATTACCAATGCTGATTTCTCCATGCCTATTACCCCTCTGCATATCTCATCTAAATCCAATCATACCTACTATTGTCATTCACTTGCTATTGTCATTTGCCTGCTAATCATATTTGGCATCTGAAACCACTCCACTTTCCATTAAATAGGACAGATGGACTCCCATTCTAGCTGTAGCTGAAGAAGTGGCTGCAGGGACTCACGGAAGCTCCTCCCCTGCCACAAACTTTGTTCGTCTTTAAGGTGCTCCTGGACTCCTGGCTCTTTCCTACTGACGAGTAGGCGCAGTAGAGCAGAGATCCGCTTGTCGCAGAAAGTATTCAAAACCCCTTTGAAGGAGTGAAGTGTGTGTGCAGACCTGACTCCTCACATAACTGACCTCCCTGGCACGCTCTCTCTCTCGGGTGCCTATTATGGTCACACAACTGCTTTTCACACGGAACACTCCAGAGTCATGGCGGCACAAGCACATTTTTCATTCGTAAGTCCAGTCACCAAAGACTGTTATGGGACCAGGGAGGAAGACAGCGGCACCCTCTTCAGCTGGGCAGGGATGAGTGCTGACTTCCACACATTAGAGCACCAGTTTTAGCTGTTTAGGAAAGGGGCGAGGGCGCCATGGTCACGGTGACTTCACCAGAACGATCTTCAGCTCACAGCAGGAGAAAGGGTAAACGAGGGGGACTGGGAGGCTTCTGGCTCTCACCGAAGCACCACGAACTCCCGGCGAGGGTGGGGGCCCATGTTGTCCGCGACGTGGTGATACACCTCCGTGTTCTGGCCCAGGGCCTCAATCACTCTCCCCTGCAACAAGTCTTCATCCCAAAGGTGCCGCTCCCGAAGAACCCGCCGGAGCACTGCCTGGGGAGGCGCTGCCACCTCAGTGGACACTTTCCACAACCGCAAAGGATGTCCATCACCTGCCTGGGAAAACAAGGAGGGAAGAGGCAGGATTCCCGCTGTGGACGGAGCATCCCATGAGCAGGAGCGGCAGCCCAGCAGCCGCAGAGGGCCCCGGAAAGCGCCTCTCATGAAAACCTCTATGGTGAGACTCGCTCTCAAAAGGTGTTCTGTGAGGAGGTTTCCGCAGGCACTCCGCACCTGTCCTCCACCAGCCGGAGGTGGACCTTCCAGTTCCCTGCAAGGAGACGGACCCCCCCCCCCCAGCCACCTCCCCCAACAGCTGCTCTTCTCCCCCCAGCTGCTCGGACTTCACTGCACTGCCCAAAGACCACGGCTAAAAGACTCCTGGTGCTGACTGGACCTTGGCTGGGCCAGCAGTGAGGTAGCTTCAGATGTGTCGCCGTTTCAGCACAGCGCAGGCGAACAGGCCTAGCCCAAGTACCGAAACATTCCCAAGAGTCTCAGGGGCAACGCTTTGCCCTAGATCTACAAGCAAAGCTGGGGCAAAGCCCAGGTTCTCGGCACATGGACACCAGACGATTCAGCGACAAAATCCACCTAACACAATCGCCCCATCGGACGGCTTCTTTGCCTGAAGTGCCCCGAAGCAGCCGTAAGACACAAGCTGTGCCTGTGCCTGTGCCTGCCGAGGAGTGCCTTCCCCCCCTCCTCTTACCTTCTTGCTTGACACCTCCGTGTCCTGGGGCCCGGGGGCACTGAGCCAGCCCTTGAAGCGCTCGGAGGCCTCCTTCAGCAGGCCCTGGATGCTGGCCTCCAAGTCTGCCGGGGGGTCCGTGCCCGCCCACTGCAGGCTCCGGCTCATCAGCTCCGATAAGGAGAGTGTCGGGTGAGCGTCGGCTGGCGTGCAGGAACTGTACATCCGAAGCATCATGTCGTGGGGGATCTGGGGAAGAAACACCACGCCCCGGGGTAGCAGATGCATTCCACCTGCCAGGATCACCAACCCCTCCCCCTCCCAGAAAGCCCGGCTGGAACCCAACAAGCCTTGCTCGGAACCAGGTGCTGCACACAAGGCGACAGAGCACTTCGCATCGTGGCAATTTGCTCAGCCTGGAGAGACCACAAAATGCAACTTTTTTGGTGCGGAATTCTATATTTGTTTCACGCAGAGAATCTGAAGACCTCTGGGGCTGTGTCAGGAAAGGCCTTCCTCCTCCGAGCAGCCTGCCATTTGGAGTGCAGCCTTTTCACTGCAAGTCCCCCTTTACGGCCCCAAATGCTGGATAACCGGGGCAGGCTTCCTGCAGAGACTGGGAGCCTTGCTTGAGGGAAACTGCCCTGAGAACCACAGAGTGGAAAGGGACCTCGCCTTGCTGGCGGGCACGGCCATACCTGGAACAGTTTCTTGCAGCCTGTAATCATGTGGGAAAGGGCCTGGGTGGCAGCCATGTTTTCATTCAGGTCCTTCTGGTCTGGTTTTCCCACGGCACCCCTCTTCGGAACCATCCTGCCCCACGGAGAAAGACGGGCAGGTGAGAACACTGGCCACACACACAGCCAGGTATGCAGAAAGCAGTTCCGTTAGCCAGGGAAAAAGACGAATCCTTCAGGGGCCCTCCGTCGATAAAGCACTCAGGGAAATGCACCTCCTTCGAAACTGGGGCGTGTGAAATAGCACCAGCAGAGCAGATAAAATCCTCTGCCTCAAAAGGCGCTGGCCGATGAAGGCCTGTCCCACCGAGGCGGCTCTGGGCAGTCACAGAAGCCGCGCAAAGGAGGTGTGGAGGGCAGCCTTCATCTCCGTGGGGCAGACTGGGCTGACTGGGGCGGGGAAACAACTCTAAGCTAAAGGGAGGCCTGACTGAACGGGACGGGGGGAGAGGGACCCACGGATGAGCCACCCATCCTGACACCCAGCGGCACTTCCCATCATGTCCTCCTCCACACCCGAAATGGAGCAGGCAGGAAGAACCCATCGCACAGCGGCCACGATTCGTGCAGGAAGCACTGCTGGACATTTCCGTGTGAGGGCTGGTGGGGGGTGGGGTGGGGGGCTCCCACACTCCCTCGCGCATTGACCGCTGGGGCGGGACAACAGATCCCCCCCCCCAGCTGCAGGGGGTAGGAGGCGGACGCTTGCTTTAGCGATACCACGCAGGGAACGGGGAGGTTCTCGTCTTGGCAAATGGGGCGGAGGAGCCGGCCTGTCTCCCTGAGGGGGGAGCATCTGACCGCAGGACCCTTCGCCCAGTCGTGTGTGCTCCGGCCCCGCCCACCCCCGCCCGTCCAAAGGGCAGAGCAGAGAGGAAAGGGAGGGGCCTTGTGGCCGGGCAGCCCTCCCCCTCCCCCCTCACCGTGGGGAGGGGCTCTCTTTCTTGGAGACATTGAGGTGGAAGAGGGAGGGCGCCAGGCACACGGCGAGGTTCCCGGCCGTCATCTGGTTCTCCTGGGCAGCTGCGATGTCGCTGAGGAAATAGAGCAACGTCTGCAGCACTTCGCGGTTCTCGTCCGGCATCAACGCGATGGCCACCTGCGCAGCTTGACGCCTCTGCTCCTTGGGGACAACTGAAGGGGGCAGACAATGAGCCACTGGACACAACAAGAACTCCTGCTTCTAGATTTGCCCGCGACACCCTTCGGTCTGCTTCTTTCCATCCAGGGGCAAAGAGCCCCGCCCAGCTCTGGCTTCTGTGATCTCACCAGCCGCTGGGGGCACACGCTTGGCCCCGTCTGATGGTTGCTAACGATGCAGAAAGTAGCTTCCAGTGTGGGCTGTACAATGAAGTTAAAACATGATGGAAGCGACCAAGAAATCCCTGGCTTTGGCTGGGGGGGGGGACGGGGACCTCTCCCCTCAGTTTACTGGGGAGGGGGCAGAGACACCCCCTCTCCCTTTGCATCCCACACCCTTTTCTCTCCGAAGGGCAGCGTGGCGGCCAGCATCGGGGCTCTCTAAGGCGTCAGGAGAGAGACTGTTTGGCGCCTCCTCCGAGGCAGCCTGGGCCAGCGCTCCCCTCCTGCCAGGCGGCCCCTGCTTGAGCCCTGCTTGAGCCCCCCCCATCCCAGCACAGGGTGGCCCCCACTCAAGGCTGCCCTCCACAGGTGACCCCTCCTCCCAGATTCTCAGCCTCGGGTGCTTAAGCCCGATACTCGGTCCCTTGTGAGGGTCAAGTGACGACACCCCCTCCCCGTCTCTCTTTCTCTGCTCTTTCCCCCACTCACACTGGTAAATTTGTAAAAAGGTATCCGTGAGCTTGCTGGTGAAGACGGGTTCCGGGAGGTCCCGGAAGTACTGCTTCAGCAGATCTGCCACGTCATAAGCCGACTGCCCATCATAGTTCACGTTCTCTGGCGAGACCTCGTTCGTGAGTCTCAGGGCCTGGATCCGAGACTTCACCCCTGACTTGCGGAAAATGCCGACCTGGTCAAAGGCAAGAGAGGAGGAGGCGGCGAGGACAGGGGGCCATTGGGGAAAGGGAGAAAACGGGTCTGTCACCCTCCACCCCCGCGCACGCGTCTTCCGGGACCAGAGGGGTCTGTGTGTCGGCAGCCTGCAGCGCCACCGTTCCCAGTGTGAGGACCCCTTGAAGGCGAGTGACTCGGCTACTTCTGTTTGGGCGCACCGTGCCGTACGTGGTAGGTGGGGTGGTGCTGTGGATGGGCAGCCGTCCCTGGCCATAGGGATCCCACGGGCGGCCACTTCCACTGTGGCCGTGCGAGCGAAAGGACGGCAGCCACTGTGATGAGTGTCCTCGGCCCACCGGTGCAGCGAAGAGGAGGTTTCCTCCCTCCCTGGCATGGCTCCCTCCCTGCCCTGGGCCTCTGCCAGTTCGGGAGCCTGCCCCTGCTGGTGTGCAACGGGAGGCTGCCCTCAGCCAGTTCCACTGACCCCGGGGAGGCCCTCTTCTTTCCCCAACGATTCCCCCCAGACGGGGGCCAGTGGGAGGGTGGCCTTCTGTGGTCCTTAAGGGGGAAACACTCGCCCCTTCGCAGTCCTTCACTGGGCCAACTTTGCAGACAAAGCCAGGCTCAGGCGGTGAAAAGCAAAGTGGGCTCCGAAGAGCTCCAGGAGGGGCGGCAACACGGCCCAGGGGGCACGTCAGCCCAGGCAAGGTGCTAAGCAGGCGGGTGGGGTGGGGGTGGGGGAGGAGCCCAGACTTGGCCTGTATGCTGGATCTCAGTGGCTGGGAACGGACAGCTCCGTGAAGACGCTGACCCAGCAGCCAAAGTGCTGAAAAAGGCAAGTTTCATGCTAGGAATTATTAAGAAAGGGACTGGGGGAAAGGGTCAGCATTGCAATGCCCTTGTGACGGAGGCATGGCGCAGCCCCTTTCGGAATACTCTGTGTAGTTCTGGCTGCTGCATCGCAAAAAGGACACTGCAGAGCTGGGAGAAGTACAGAGGCGGGCAAGGAAGCGGAGGAAAGGCTGGAGTGGAGAGTCTGGGACTTTTTAGTTTTGAAAAACAGTGGCTGGGGGGGGGGGGGGTTGAAAGTGGAGAAAGGCTGCTTCGTCCTTCTTCCCCCAGAATGCCAGGCCTTGATGGAGTTCCTTTCCTAACCCCCGCGAAATTGATGGGAGAAGTTTCAGGACAGATAGAAAAAAATACCTCTTTATGCCGAATAATTAACCTGTGGAATTCACCACCAGTGGATGTCGTGATGGCCACGGGCTTTGAAAGGGGACTGGGCCGAGCCACGGAGGACAGGGCCATCAGTGACTACCAGCCACAGTGACTAAAAGGAACCGCCGCATTCAGGGACGGTGGACCTCTAAATACCAGTGCCGGGGGGCAGGAGGAGGGGAGGGCTGCTCTGCCCTGTTTGTTGGCCACTGCGTGAAACAGAACGCCCGTCTAGGTGGACCACGGACCCCTGGTCTGCTCCTGAGGGGCTCTGTTTAGTATGTCCTTCCGTTATTTTTAAAGGCCAGGGGCCACTGGCTGAGTGTGACCAGGTGGGCGTGGGGGGGGGATTCAGGCTGGGGGCCAACCTGCCCCTTCTCCAGGGCTCTGGGGATCTCCTCTGCGGGGGAGGCAAGACGTGGCGGCAGCAGAGCCGCCTGTTCTAGCAGAGGCCGGCCCCAGGGACACGCAGGGTGGAAGGGGGTGGGTCACACCGACCCCTCACCCGTGGCTGCCCCTCCTGCAGTCAGATCCCCCCGCCCGGATGCCTTCCCCATGGGCGGGTGCCAGCCCCAGTGCTGCAGGGCTGGGCCGCAGGAGGGTTCGCAGGACCTGCAAGAGTCCTTTGGGTTGGGAGAGTCCCACAGGCTCCGCTGCCCCCCCCCATCTCAGGCGCGACACGGCTGTTTGCCACAGCAGCTTCCAGCCGCACCCCCGCACCCCGGCCTCAGCAGGAGGGCAGCCCCAGGGGAGGGCAGCGGCTGAGGCCGGGCACCTGCAGGCCGGAGGGGCAGCCTCCGGGGGAAGCAGCAGGAGGCGAGCACAGGGGTCCTCAGCGAGTTGCGGGAAGCGGGAGCTGCCGGGGCCCACCCACGCTCACCTGGTCGAGGCACTGGCGACGGAGGTAGCGCATGGCCTGCTGGATACCCTGGGGGAGGGGCTGCCCGGTCCTTTGCACACTGACGACGGGGGGGACCCCAAAGACCACCTTGTCCTTGTAGCTGGGGGCCTTGCTCCTCTTCATGAACTTAGGAACAGTCCTGTTAGAGAAAGGGGCGGATTTTAAATTCCTGCTACCAGAGAAGCAGAGGGACTGGACCCAGACAAGAGGGGAGAAAGATCAGCACCAGAGGAGTGGAGAGAGGGAGAGAGAGCGAGGGAGGGAGGGAGGGAGCGAGAACAGGACCTGTCCCGAGGGGCTGCCCCTGAGCCCGCTCTCTGCAGGGCCAGCTGGCGTCCCCAAGTGGTCTTCTCCCAGGCTACTGCAACTGTTCCCCTCTTCACAGGGGTTCACTCCATTGGAGCTCATGTGCTTGAGTTTGAGAAGAGACCAAGAATCTGGACAACCTGGGGCTGCTTCCACATTAGCAAAGGTCCTTTGTCAACTGGGCGGGAAATGGGGAGGCACGGCGATTGGGAAACCCCTCGGTGGGGGAAAGGCACTTCTCCTGGCCACTGACCCTCTTGCCCCCAAGTTCTGCAGCATGGGCCAAGCGTGTTCTCTCCCACCAACTTGCTCTGATGTCTTTCCCCAAGCAAACTGAATCTGATTTCAGAATGAAAACAGGGGAAATATTATCCAAACGTCAGCGGCATCCCTTGCTGCCTTTTACGCATGCCTGGCTGGTCACACACAGTCCAAACACACGTTTCTGTGAGTTGGATTGTGCTCCTTTGCAATGGCCAGAAGGAGGCCAGGGAGGGAAAGAGGAAACCACAGTCCCAGAGGCCCAGCTTAAAGGGGGCTGCCTCCCGTTACATCCGACCCACCCACAAGTTGCTCTAACCAATTTCTACTGAGGAGGGCTTCTCCCTGCCTGTAGGTGTTCTCCACTATTTGCTTACCATGCCCAGGTCTGCTTGTGAGGAGCCGCGTATTTTTCCATGATTGCGGTGAGGCAGAGGAGGGAACACTTCTGGAGCAGGTGGAGCTGCGCAGCAGACTGGCGGTTGATCTCCAAGGAGGCCGAGGTCAGGCTGGGGCGGTGGGAGTTCTGGAAACTGTGCCAGCGAAGTTTCCTACAAAGGGGGAGGAAACCATCCAGAGATTAGTTCATGCCAGGGTCTTCAAGTTGGTATCTCTGCACAACATTTTTTTAAGTACACAGAAATCCCCAAAGAAGCAAGGCTTTATTCATGAAAACACTAAGGAAAAACAGTAATGGCTTTAAAAAGCAATTAAGCCATCTGTCAAGTCCTGGAATGCAATCAATCTCATGAACACTCACATAGCAGCAAGATAGAAAGGATCCAAGCATAGGCAACTTTCGTGTCGGAACTGACTCCCAGATGTCAGTCCCAACAATATACTGGGAATAGGAAATCCCCAAACGCCCCTTAGCAAGTCAGTGCGCCCACTCAGCCTGCCAAACGTTTGCTCTGCCCATACCACTGCCACCTAACACCTGCATACTGACGGTTACACTAGCTAGAAGCTGCTTAGACTACAAGGTCACATAAAATGATGAGATCACATTCTTTCTAAGGTGCACCCGGGAGGCTTCTGCATGAGAACTGTTACACGCCGGCACTAACCAAGCCAAGCTGACATTCACTCCCCCCCCCCCCCCAGTAGGCATGATAAACAAGACAGGCAAGAAATATGGAAGAATGCATATGACTGTGAGAACATATTGTGTAAGCAAAAGAAAACACTTGGCAAGTGAGGCCCGAGCTTGACACCATCCTTCCTACGCACTTTCGGAAACCAGAGAGAGTTGGCTGGGGAGGCTTCCCCAGGAGAGGGCTGCACACTGGGACACGACCACAGACAAAGGCTCACCCTCCCTGGGGGCCCTCAGAAGGTGAGAGGGTCCAGATTCATGGCCCTGAGCAAGTCTGCAGCAAGGCAAATCCCTCCCAAAAGCAAAAGCTTTCTCCCTCTGTTTCCCCTGTGCCTATTTATGTTCCCCCCCACCTCTTCTCCTTCTCCTAGGAGCCTAAGGAAGCTGATGAAGGACAAATCCCATATGATGATGTTCCTAGGATCACTCCACGCTGGTGGTTTCCCTGGACAACGTTGCCCTCAGCCCCAAAAAGACTCAGAAGAGCAGAACTCAAATTACAAGGGCGACTGTTTATTTTCGAAGGGTCATTTATTTTTAAGGAAGGAGAGAGTTTGTTATAATACTGACCCCTCGTAAGCAGAAACTGCAGAACGTATTTTACTGCCTTGGTCCTGGCAATACAGTAGTGAATTTTTGGCACGTTGTTTCAATTTCAGCTCACTAGAGGGCAGAGAACTCCCAGGCTAAAACACCGACATTTCCCATTGAGTCCAGAGGCAGACCTTCTGGTCAGCTACGGCAGGGTCTGGGCTTCTGATGCTTTGCAGCCACGTGCATCCCACTCCTGGCCTTCAGCCCACCGGGGAGCCCACTGGGGACTCCTGGCAGCAGCTGGCACAATCCCCCCCTCTTGGCCTGCATGGATGCAGCAGGATGGTGCTGGTTATTTCACGCCACAGCTCTCTGAGTTTTCCAGGGACTAAAGTGCTCTTCAGCTCCGTCTCCTGTTTCCTGCCACACTGGAAGGCAAAGACGCAGCTGAGCCATCTTTCCTTGCCTCTCTTCCAACCGGGCTCTTGAGCAGCAGAAATATCTGTGACTTAAAAGGATGAAATGGCTGGAAAACAACTGGCTAGTGCTAAAGTAATTTTAGGATCCTTGTCACAAAATAAAAAATACAAAGCATCTGAGTTGCAAGTTCAGAATGGCAAGCCAGAAGAGGCCTTAATAAAAGATGCTTGAAGATACTCCAAGATCGGGCACTCAAAAAGAGTATGAAAGGAAGCTTCAAGTGGTGATATAAGAGCAGGCTGACACCATCACAGAGAAGTGAAGACACAATGCAGCTAAATGCTGGCAAGGAGAGGATTCCTGCCAGCAAAATCCCCCTAGATCAAAGGGAGATCAAAGAGATCAGCCATGCATACCACACAAGGCTTCTTCTTCGGCGTTTTCTGCAGAAACGGAAGCTTTTACAGCCAGCTTTTTGAGTCCGAGCACCCTGGGGTCCTGGAATGTACAACTTCTCTCACCGCTGTGTTTGGAGTCCTGACAAGGATACAAAGCCTGACCGTCCCGACTTCTTTAAAATTTATAGAATGATCTTCAGACAAAGAGAGATTTTTTTCGAAGACAAAGATGCAAAGACTCTCTATGAAGTAACCTCTTTTTTGGGATTATAGAAATTTTTAAAGGCTTTATGGAATTAATAATGATTGGTAAAAAGCTTAATCAAGAGGATGCAGGAACGTTTAAATGGATAAGGGAACAATTATTTTTTCTACGACTCCCCCCCCCCATTTTATTTTAGATGAATATGTTGTAAAGTTCCTAAACTGTGAAGAGAAGTCTGCTGTTGGATTGTTCTTCTACTCTCTTTAGGTGACTCCTTTGTAATCGTGTGTTTATATACAACAGAAGATAAGCCTTTGTTTCCATCTGACCATTGCTCTGGTGATAAGATACAAACTGCTGAGAATTAAAAGTGAAAGTCTCTGCCCTAAAAACATTTCAGAGCTTCCAGGACTTTTGCTTATCTATTTCTATTTCCCTGCTTTATGGACTTCATGGCATAATGAACACCAGGGAAAAAACCTGCTAGAAAAGGTTCAACAGACCAAACTGTTGCACCAGATATGATTCAGAAACTGTTCAAACAAATAGGAAATAGAACAGAAAATAATATAGAAAATCTTGAAAATAAGATAGACATTTTTGAAAAAAGGATGGAGGAGAGACTTGGGAAATTAAAAGAAGAAATGACAGAGGATGTTAAAAAGCTAGAAGGATCTAGATGGCATATGTCTGAAGAAGTTAAGAAAATTAACCATAATGTTGTTATTGCAGAAAATAAAACAGAAGTGATGGACAAAAGCTGGAGAAATATCTAGACAGTTTAGCCCTAACGGAATTGAAAGCACAAGGATATTGTCTGAGGCTGAGAGATATTCCAGAGGAAATGGGTGAAGACACCAGAGAGAGGATAGTTTCACTTTTGGCAACTTTTTTACACAGGGAACAAGAAGACATAGAACTTGATTAAGTCCATGATTAAGTCCAAAGGATTAATTCTAGATTTGCCAGAACAAATCTAGATTTGCCAGAACAAATGGACATACTAGTCTAGTTTGTGAGAAAGATAACAAGAGACCAAGTATCATAGAATCATAGAATGTTAGAGTTGGAAGGGACCTTGCAGGTCATCTAGTACAACCCCCTGCACTCTGCAGGAGCACAGCCAAAAGATAGCCCTACAACATACCCAAAAGATGGTCATCCAGCCTCCGCTTGAAAATGTCCACTAAAGGAGCATCCACCACCTCTCGAAGCAGTCTGTTCCATTGCTCAACCACTCTTACACTTAGGAAGTTTCTCCTGACATCTAGCTGATAACGACTCCCTTGTAATTTCCACCCATTAGATCTAGTCTTGCAACCCAGAGCAAGAGAGAATAGATCTGCTCCAACTTCTACATGGCAGCCCTTCAAACACTTGAAGACTGCAATCATGTCCCCTCTAAGTCTTCTCTTCCCCAGGCTAAACATACCCAGCTCTTTCAGCCTTTCCTTGTAGGACTTGGATTCAAACCCTCTCACCATCCTGGTTGCCCTCTTCTGGACACGCTCGAGCTTGTCAACATCCTTACTGAAATGTGGTGCCCAAAACTGGACACAGGACTCCAGGCCTGACCAGAGCAGAATAGAGCGGAACTACCACCTCCCGTGATCTGGACACAATGCTTCTGTTCATGCATCCTAAGACTGCATTAGCTTTCTTCACAGCCACATCACACTGCAGGCTCATGTTTAGCTTGTGATCAACTAGAACACCCAGATCCCTTTCACATGTGCTGCTGTCAAGCCAAGTCCCTCCCATTCTATATCTGTGCCTTTGATTTTTTGTACCTAAGTGTAAGACTTTGCACTTATCTCTATTGAAATTTATTTTATTTGTCTCAGCCCGCTGTTCCAGCCTATCTAGATCATTTTGAATCCTGACTCTGTCTTCTTCAAAGTTATCCCATCAAGCTTTGTGTCATCTGCAAATTTGATAAGCATCCCCTCTATGCTTTCCTCCAGGTCATTTGTAAAAACATTGAACAACACCAGGCCCAGGACCGAGCCCTGTGGCACTCCACTCGAGACTTCCCTCCCCGTAGACACAGAGCCATTTACGAGCACTTGTTGGGTACGATTTTTCATCCAACCATGAATCCATCCAGCAGTTGCACCATCCAGCCCACACTGAACCAGCTTATCCTCAAGGCTTGTCCTTCAACAATAGCTTATCTTTCAACATTTCTTGAGAAGTTAAAAACTGATAATACAGATGTAATTGTTTTGAAAGAAATTTCACTTAGAATTTTTAAGAGAAACGACTTTGCCTTTTTGACTGAAAAATGGAGGAAAAGACCTGCATTTCAATGGGATACTTTGGAGGGTGTGATTTTTACCTTTAAGAGTCAAACTGACTTCAGTTCAAAAAGCGAGAGACTTTTTACAATGAATCAAATCATATTTTGAGGAGATGCAGATGGACCAAGAAGGACCAAGATGTGGACAAGGAGGATTCCCTGTTGGGTGCTACAGGTACCGGTTAAATTTAATTTTTTTAAAACAAAGTTTTCTGATTACAATATGGATTACAAATGTTTATTATGGAATGATAATGGATTATGTGCCCCTCAAAAGAGAGAAAAATATTTCATTGTTTGAAAGAATTTAAACAAGATATTATTTGTTTACAAGAGACTCACATAAGAAAAAAAGATATAAAATATCTGACTTATGAAACCTTGGGTAAAGAATTCGTATCAGCAGATACTAAAAAGAAAAATGGAGTTGTGTTGTGTATTAAATCTCATCTAAAACCAGAATTGGTATTGAGTGAAGAGCACGGTAGGTTTGTGGGCCCTGAAATAAACTTCCAAATTGAAATAAAAGTGGAGCCTTAAGAAACTTGCCCTATGTAAGCTGGTGTTTGGTGAGAGACTGGAATAGTGTGATCTCTCCACAAATGGACAGGGCTGCTGAGAAAGGAGTAAAAAAATGGCAAGGTACACTACCAAAAATATGTTTTGATTTGATGGACAATTTGGGTTTGGTTGGTTTATGGAGACAGAAGAAAGGTAGTTCCAGAGAATGTACAAATTTTCCAGAAAGGCACAGATCCTTTTCAAGGATAGATATGATTTGATATCAAAAGACATAGCTACTAAGACTCTTAAAGTAGAGATTCTACCAAAAATATTTTCAGTTCATAACCCTGTGACTACCGCCTACAAAGGGGAACCCAAAACTTTTAGATGGAGATTGAATGATGTTTTGTTACAGAATAAATTGTTAAAGACTGTAAAAAGAAATGGAAAGAATTCTTTGAAATTAATATGAGTAAGAGTACAGATAGGAGAGTGGTCTGGGATGCAAGTAAAGCTTTTATCAGAGGTCATTTGATACAATATAACTCCCAATTTAAGAGAAAGAAGAAAGAGAAGGTACATATTTTTAAGGAAATGACCAGGGAATAAACTCGTTTCTCAACAAATTAAGATGCTACAACAACAATTATCTATGTTAATGATAAGAGAAATCGAAACAAAATTGAATTATATGAAACAAAGAAATTTTGAGTTTGCAAATAAATGAGGGAAATGGTTGGCACATAAATTGTGAAAAGAGAAATTAAAATGATACTGAAAATATAAGAAGGAGATAAACAGGTATCAACACTATGTTAGCCTCTCTCCATGTCTCCGGCATCCTCCCTTCTTGTAAAATAGAACTTTTTTCAGTATTATTCAAATTTATATAAGAATCATGATATTTCATTGGGAAAAAGTATGAATATATTAAAAAACAAAATTTACCCAAGATCACAGAGCAACAACAACAGATTATGAACAGACCTATTACAATAACAGAAATGGTGGAAGCCATAAAAATTAAATTAAAATGGGTAGGGCCCCAGGATCAGATGGCCTTCTGGGTAATTATTACAAGTGTTTTGAGGATGAACTTTTACAAAAGACAATGTTATTTTAAATATAATTATGTCAAGCCCTGGAATAAAATTAAAAACTATATGTTGAGATAAGGTAATGTAAAACTGTCACTGTCAGGTAGAATATCTGTGATTAAGATTAAGATGAATGTTTTACCTAGAATGTTTTTCTTGTTCCAGACAATTCCCATTTTGACAACAGATGTACCATTTAAACAGTGGCAGAAAGAGATCTCTAGATTTGTATGGCAATGGAAAAAACCCAAGAGTTAAATATAAGATATTACATAATGCAAAAGAAAGAGGCAGCTTGGGTTTACTGGATTTGAAACTGTATTTTGCTGCCTCCTGCTTGGTATGGATGGAAGATTAAAGAAACAAAAGATTATTAGAGTTAGAAGGTCACAGTCTGAGATTTGGATGGCATGAATATCGGACGTATGACAAAGCGACACCTAATGCAGAATTCAATAATCGTTATGTTAGACCCGCCATTGTGAGAGTATGAAATAAGTATACACCTGGGTTCTGCCTGAAAGTACCACTGTGGTTATCACTACAAGAAGCACATTTTAGAAAATAAAAGAGGGGTTCACAAAAATGGTTAACATATTGTGATGTGTTAGAATTGCAACAAGGTGAATACAAATTAAAATCTGACTTAATAACTGAAGGCCGTCCTTGACACTGGTTTATGTATTCACAAATCTTGGATATGTTCAAAGCTGATAAAAGTATCATGATTTTGAGCAATCAAAGTCTGATTTTGAAATGGAATTACGTACAAAGGATGACTGTGTTAGTGCTAAAATGTAAACTGTTACTAAAATTTGAAACTGAGGAAGAACAAGTTAAAGAGTGCGTGGCAAAATGGGCTAAAAACTTGACATGACATACATATTAAACAATGGGAACGTATGTGGACAAAATTTTTGAAATTTACCTTAAGTTCTAGTCTTAAAGAGAATTTTTACGAAATGATGTATTGTTGGTATATGTCTCCAGAGAAATTGTCTAGAATGTATAAAGGCACTTCTAGTTTATGTTGGAAACGTAATCATCATGAAGGGACATTTTATGACATGTGGTGGACTTGTAAGAAAACCAAAAAAAATTGGACACAAATACAAATATTAATGCAGAAAATTTTAAAGACTAATATACAATTGAAACCTGAGTCCTTTTTGTTAGGACTAATGGGCAATTGATTGGAATGAAGCTATGGAACTTTATTTATATATATGACTATAGCAACAAGAATATTATACGCACAAAAATGGAAACGTCCAACAATACCTACAACAGAAGAATGGTTGAAGAAGATGTCAGACCTTGCAGCCATGGTTAAACTTACTGTGTTGGTTAGGGAAAAAACAATTAGTTTGTTTATTACAGTTTGAAAAACCCCTTATAGACTTTTTGCAGGAAAAAGAAAATAATGACTTGATTTGTGTTTTTGATTATTAAGATATTAATATAGAGAAAATCTGAAGCCTTCTTTTATTTTTTCCTTTCCCCCTTTTATTTTCTGAATAAAAACTAAAATCGAACCAAAAAAAGAATATGAAATGGGGGGTCAAGTCTACCTAAAGGGCAAGGGCAAAGACAGTCAGCACATGGAATATCAAAATTCTACCCTGCCAAACCTGACAAGAATTAACATTAAGCCTGGTCAGGCAAAAAGCCCTCACATAGCGAGGGATAGTTAAATAATATACATATGATAGAAGAGTTTTTGGAGGGGGAATACCAAAATATTGAGAGGAGCAGATACAACATCTGTTCAAATAATCAAGATTTATAATATGCTTCTTATGTAAGGAAAGAGTCCTGCATTTGCCATAATTTCCCATCACATCAGATGTTATGCCAATTTTTCATCAGGAAGTTTCATCCAAGAGGATCTAAAGGAGTCTGGTCCCAGTGCCAGCGACTACCAAGATCCCTGCTTGCCGAAAACCTGCTTGTGGCTTAGATTGAGTGCAGGAAGTCAGGCTCTCGCTTCTAATGGCGCTAATGATTTTTGGCCAAATTCTTCCCAGAGAACAATGCCTGAAACACAATAAGGGGCATTTTACCAGATTCTGAAGAAACTGGATGGCAGGTCGGCCCAGGGCCTCAGTAACAGAGGTTATCTAAACAGGGCATCAAATATGATATGGGGAATATTTTCAGCTTCAGAACAAAACAAATTTAAAAGAGGTCCCGCACATAATCCGACTGCGTTGGATGCCAGTTTATGGTGAGCACTCCAAGATAAATTAGATGTAAACAAGATGCCGCAGTATATAAATTCCTCGACCTGTTTAAGCATAAGACTAGCCAAAGACCAGTTATAACAGGTAGTTTCCCCTTTCTTAGTGAAGACCATAATTTTATATAGTTAATATATAAACCTTCCTTAGAACAGTCACACACACAAAAAAATCTTAATGATCTCTGGAGTCCAACTTTAGTTCATCTGCATAGAGAAGGACAGGGACACTGAACATGGCCAATTTAGGCAGATGGATAGATTCAGAAAAATCAGAAGACATATCTCTCCTTATATATAAAAGGGTTTTCGTGTCCCTCTTGCCCACGCTCCCGCAGCCTTTCGCTCCCTGACTTGTCATTCACACAGAGTGCCAATGGCTGCGTGGCTGGAGTCCTGCCCACCCACCCACCCATCCACAGAGGCGGCGTCAGGCATCTTCCACTCAGTGTGCTCGGAGCTGATGGAAGGGGCGGATGGGACTCTCTGCAGGGATGGGGATGGCTGGGGCCTCCTTCCCTCTGGCTCACGTGCACCATCAGGAGTGGGGAGGGGAGTCCCCCCTCCCTCGCGCGCCCCATGAATGGAGCATGGACCCTGCGTTCCCCCATCATGCCACACTGCCAGCTCACCTCTCCTCCCCAGTGACAGCCGCGAGGCCTGGCTCTGCCTCACACACTGTCTCTGTTGCCTGCCTCGTGCTCTTTACAATGGCTGAGAGCCGGGGTGGGGGAGGAGGCCTGTGGAAAAGCCACGCAGCCACAGTTGGACGCTGCCGCCTGGGTGGAGGACAGGGGACAGACGCCCACTCCAGAGCCAGCTCTGCAGCTTCATGCAAGCCCCGGTCATGGTGGTGCTGACGTGGGAGGCTGCAGGGCTGGGGCCAGCCGGCCCACAGGACACCTGGGCTGCCCCAACACAGTGAGAGCCCAGCCGCCCCGCCGGATCACTGCCTGGGGCCTCCACGAAACTCAATACGGCCTTGCTTTTCTCTTACTTCCTTGCTCTTTCTAGGGCCCGTTGCATTTCTTTCCGCCATGGGCCTTATTTCCTAGTCATTTACACAAAAGCTGAACAACAGTGATCTAAGGTGGAAGAACCTCCTTTGAACCCGATTGGTTCCCAGCCCAAACTCTCATGTTGTTCAACCCAATTCAAGAGCTAAAAATATTAATACGAAGTATAGAGCTTTCCTAGACAGGAACGTAAACTTATTGGTCAGTACTATGTATGGTATGAACTTCAACCCTTTTTAAAGACTGGAACTATTATCAAGTGTTTCCATGTTTTAGGGATTTTACCACAGAAGTGTATGCAAAGAGAGGAGCCAGAACTTCAGCCCACCAGGACGGACGTCTGAGTCTTCTGTGCAAAAGCCCTACGAAGTGGCATGAGGCTGTTTACCCTGAATGCTCGCTAACGGGGCGGCAAATGCGCCAACCAGCAGCAGAAGGGGACAGACTTAGGCTTGGGTCTAAAGTCGACATTTCAAGGAAACATGAAAAGACAAGCGCATACTGCAGCAGTGACAGAGAGACTGACACGTGACACTGGCCAACCACAGGGTGACACATCCTGGGCCTGCCCGCCAGCACAAGGACCACTCGGCACAGGCAGCAGCTCCGTTTAGATCAGATGCTGAGCAGGTGCCAAGCCCACGGGGAGAGTGAGGTTGTCACCTGTGTCAGGAAGGCCGGGTTCAAGTGCTGTTCAGCCGCTGCCTTCGGTCACAGATTCCCACAATACAAAGTGGGGATGGATGACGTGCCTCAAACTGGAGCTGTCAATGGCATGAGACTGAGCAGCAATTCATGCTGCTCTGTCCACATTCCCGTAGTCCAGCCCACCTATTAAAAAAAAACCCTTTGAAATAAAAAATGCACAATTTGGGCTCAGTTTCCCCCCCCAGAAAACAGACAAGTCTGCTTCCATAAGCGTGTCAGGTCCCAGGGAGCCACGTGCTCTGGGCTACAGAAAAATGGCCCATGGTCAGAGGGAGGGAGCCAATTCCATCCTCTCTCAATACGGCGACTGTCCTGAACAGGCTGGGACCAGGAGACCTACAGGAACTCCTTCCCCAGGATGAACACGCCCATCCAACAGTTGGGATCTTCTTTGGCGGCCCTGACCCATGCCCCCCACTCCTTGGGAGGAGGGGCCCTGGCCGTGGAATGTCCTCCACCCCCCCACCGTCTCCATGGCCCAGCATGTGGCCCCTCCGTGCTCGATGAAGACACGCTCTCCTTCCCAAGGTAACAATACCTCCCCCCCACCCCTTCCTATGTTTTGGGGAGATGTGGTTGAGAACCATTTTGGGACGAGAAATGTGTAAACTAAATGCTGTAAACAAAGAGATGCTGACTGTGAGAGGAAAGCCACAGCTTTGGCAGTCCCTGACGGTGCTTCAGAGCGAAGGAGGAACTCAGACGCTTGGGTGGCACTTGGGTCCCACTTCTCTGAGGGCGGGAGGGGGCCCCAGGGGAGTCCTAAGAACCAAAGAGGTTGCTCCAAACCCCACCTGCTCCTACCTGCAAGGCCGGGTGAGTGAGGCTCCCACCCCGGAGTCTCTTCTTTCTCGCACGTCTGTGTCTTCGGCCTCGTTCAGAGAGTTGCCGGTGCTGTCGAAGTCACTAGTGGAGGTGCCTATGTCAGACATGGACCGTTCCTCAAAGTTGGGGGTGGCGGGGTCTCCTCCCGAATCCGTCTCCTCCTCCCCTCCCCCCACGCCTGTGTGCTCCAAGTCCAGCCTGAGGCCCCGGGACCACAGCTCCACCTTCTGCTGCAAGCCCCAGACGTGCTGCAGGACATCATCGAGGCTTTCGTAAATCACTCCCTTGTCCAGGTCAAAGAGGCTGTCGCTGCTGCCCAATTCGGGCACGTTGTCATAGAGGCTGGTGCAGCTGCCGGCAGAGCTCAAGGAGGGCCGCTTCTCCCTGAGTCGAGCCACCGGCTGGGAAGGGGACTCCAGGCAGCTGCTCTTACCCGTGCCAACCCCACCTGCTCCAGGGCGCGGGGCTTTGTCGACATGTCCCCAGTCAGCTAAGGGGCCGCTTTCGAGGGGATGGAGGCTTTCCACGGAGAGCGATCTGGGGAAAGTGCCTGGCATGTGGTCCTCGGGGAGACGGACCAAACAATTCCGTTTCAACAGAGCCTGGTGGCCAAAGCCCCCGGCAGCCCAGCTGGTGCCCCTGACAAGGGCTCCTTCACAGTCCTCCAGGTAAACACTGCCTCGCGTGGGCTTGAACTGGGGCTTGTTTCCAGCCAAAGCCTGGTGAGTCTGGTAGGCCGCTGAGAGACGGTTTTTACTGCTCTGGAAAGGCGATGAAATTCCCTGTCCCAGGAGAGCCCTCTTCCCGGGCGGAGGGTCTGCGATGTCCTTTGAGGACTCTGTTCCGCCCTCCTCTCCGGCTCTCACGGAAGCCAGTTTCTCCTTGTCTTTCCTCCGCAGAGACTCGATCCTCCTGAGGAAGCTGCGAGTCCGGCATTTCTTGGTTTTTTCCTTGCTGGTCCAGCTCAGGGGCAGAGAGGGGCCTGTGGGTGAGCGGGCGGCGCTGGCGGAGGCTGGAGAGGTCTGGCCGGGGGAACTGCCAGGTGGTGTGGCTCGGACAGCCACCATATGGCCTGTGCTGCCGTGGCTCCGGAGAGACGTGGCCTCCAGGTCAGCACTGAGGTCTGTGGAGAGGCTCTCCCGGCTGGACTCCTTCCTTAGGCTGGGGAGTCTCTCCAGGCTGCTGGAGAGGAAGTCATCCGAGTCGGAGCAGGACCACCTCCGGCTGTCGCTCTGGAAGGCCCCCTGGCTGCGGATGGCACAGGCATCTTCCTCTTCCTCCTCAGGGTCTTCGTTCTAGGAAGGCACAGGGGTCAGAGCAAGTCAGCAGCCAGCAAACGACATCCAATAGGCCAGAGAAACCCCCGCCCTCCTCGTGGCTCAACGCCTGGCATTGAGGCTAACTAGTCCTGGTCGGAGAACTCTGTGTGTGTGCTGGTGTGTGTGTGTGTGTGTGTGCGTGTGGGAAGTGCCGTCCGGTCGCAGCTGACTTACAGCGATCCCCGGTGGGGTTTCTAAGGCAAGAGAAGGTCAGAAGCGGCTTGCCCTTGCCCGCCTTGGCACAGCAGCCCTGGACTTCCTCGATGACCTCCCATCCAAATACGAACCGGGGCCAGCCCTGCTTACTTTCTGAGACCTGACGAGTAGAAAGGGAATTAATCCATCCCTCAGTCCGGATCATCAGCTTCATCTCCACCAACCCCTGGAAACAGGCGGCTGTCGGGGATGCTGAGGATTTCCTTCCAAATTCATTGTTGCCGTGGAGCTTAGAGCCAGAGAACAGGCTGCCAATGGTGCCATTTAAGAACATCAGGTGTGGGTGGCTGAATGGCGGGCCTCACAGAGCGGCCTAGGACTCTTCTGTGTTCCTTTAAATTTTGTAAAAACCAGCCTGATGAAGAGCTCTGGTGAGCTCCAAAGCTTGCCCAATGTTTTGTGTTAATCTGCTCGGTGTAATAAAAGGCACTACACAGATTTCATTTCTGTGACCCTTTAAATATTCAGCAACAAAATACTAAAACACAGGCATCACAGACTGGAAGTCCACAAACTGTACCACCTCAATCATCTCTGGATTTAGGTCAACGTCAGGCATGAAGAGTAAAGCCAGTGCAGGTACTTCTACGCTTACTTTGAATATGGTGTGTGTCTGCCCCTGTCAGAGACCTGCTCAATGACACCCTCCTCCAGACTCGCATTTCACAGAACGAGGCAGCAGGTGAACTTGCATGGCTGGAAGCGGGGGGGGGGGGGGGCAAACGGTTCCTCTCTGCAAGCCGGAGTTGGCAACTCAACCTTTTTTTTGCGGGGGGGTGTGTGTGCTGGTGGGCTTCTTTCAGACTCCTTGGCACTTTAGGGTCGCATTCCCTAGGCCAGGTGTCCCCAGCCTTTTGCACCCTGCGAGCACATCTGAAATTCTGACACAGACACGAATAAGCTGCCACAAAATGGTTGCCGCATGAGGCGGAGCCTGCCACAAAATGGCTGCCACGGCTCACCTTCCAACAGGCAAGTGGTGATCCGTGTGCTGTGACGGCAGCTGCTGCCAAAGCAACATTTTAAAAAATCCGCACAGACCTCCAATAGCCAAGCAGAAGCCTTGCCGGGCAAAAACCCCACCCGGCCCCACCCGTTCCCTAAACACCCCTGGGCAGCCGGGAATGTGCCGTGGGCACCACGCCGGGGAGGCTGGCTTCGCTTATCCAGCCACGACAGGGCACCATCCGGAGAGGGAGCGTTTAGGGTCCCACCCACCCCTCACAGGGGCCAGCCTGCGTATTAAGACCCTCCTCCACAATCCCGCTGAGGGCTCCGAAGCTGCTGGCCCAAGGCTGCGGGGGGGGGGGCTGGGGGGGCACCACTCCAGGGATCCTACCGTGAATTTGCCAGGCAAGGAGCCTCCCCGCTCCGCCTTCCTACTTTGCTCGTTTCGATGAACGCCATCCCATTCAGGGCTCCCTCTGCACACGGAGGACCACCTGTATTCCAGCGGCCGTCTGTGATCTGCCCCAGGGCTACAGCCAGTGTTCCCTCTAAGCTGAGTTACTGTGAGCTAGCTCAGTCTTTTAGCCTCCGGCGCATGCATTTTTGTCTTGGCTCAGGAAGGATGGGGATCCAGAGCAAACTAATTTATGCAGCAGCCAAATCGCTCACTCACAACTTTAATGCCAGCAGCTCACAAAGTAGAGTTTTTGCTCACACAAGACTCCACAGCTTGGAGGGAGCCTTGGCTACAGCCCCTTCCCCCAAGATGGTGGGGGCCCAGGCTCCCTCTAAGCCCTGGAGTCTTGTGAGCAAAAAGCATATTTTGTGAGCTGCTGGCATTTAAGTTGTGAGTGAGCGATTTGGCTGCTGCATAAATTAGTTTGCTCTGGAGCCATCTTTCCTGAGCCAAGACAAAACAGTGTGAGCTGGAGGCTAAAAAACTGTGAGCTAGCTCACGCTAACTCAGCTTAGAGGGGAGGCGGGATTAAAGATCAGCTGCTGGGCATAATCCACTGAAAACTGCCAAAAAGGCGTCATGTTTCCAGAGCACTTTGTTGTGGCTGCTTCTTATATTTGACTTCTAAAGCAAGGTTAAGACCATCAACTAAACAGCTGCTCCTTTATAAAAAAGAAAAGAGGAGGTTTCTGCCCCTGGTGGGGTCTCGTGAGTCCTTATAACTAGTGAGGGTCCAGCTAGCCTTGCCCAGTCCTGGCACTGCCCCAAGGACAGGAGCCCTGCTGTGGGGGGGAGAGGGGACCGCCATTTCCCTGACCCGGACGAGCCCTGGCAAGCCATGATCTGCCCGCTGGGCTCCACGTCCGTGGCAGAAAGTGCCCCTGACAGGGCAAAGAGCAGCTCCCCGAGGATGTTCCAGGCCAGGAAACGGGCACGAGGGGTAAAGGCTTCTGTCCCTTTTCTGTGTCGCCCTGATCCAAGCCGTGTCCCTAGGAACTGAGCTCCAGGGGGTCCCCGTGGCGGGCAGAGTGTGTCGCCTGGCCCTGGGCGAGCCAACGATGCAGGCGCCCCAGGAGTCTTCCCCTGGGCCCTCCCCCAGCGGGGCTCTGGGATCAGAGGGGCAGGATGAGGCCGTCAGAAGGAGGGGGGGGTACAGGAAGACACCAGATTAAGGGGGGCGGGGTGGACTGGCCAGCTCCAGAGTAGTCGAGGCCTGCCTGGGCCGGGGCCACACACCCCCTCCCCTCCCCTCCCCAAAGCCTGGCTTGGTTCCTTGGGACTGCCCCAGCCCTCGGAAGGCGAAAACATACCTGTTTCCGCTGAAAGTGGACTTCCAGCTTCATCGAGGCGCAGGCGTTCAGGGTCATGAGCCTCCTGTGGCAAAGAAGAGAGACTCCGGTCTGGCTTGGCCTTTATTCGGCTGGGTTATTTGAAACGGGGCTGCCCTTGTTTTAGATCACTGTCCCTTGTCAGCAAGCAGCTGGGGATCAAGTGAGCACACAGGGCTCAGCCGCCCCCCACCCCCCACCCCTCCAGGAGCACTGGCCTGGGCTGAGGGAGAGCCTCTGGGGGCACGGCCCTTCCCGGGGGGGGGGGGCAGGAGCCGGGCCACAAGCAGCTCCAGCATCTGCAGGAAGAGGCGTCCAGCCCTTCCAACTCGCCAGCAAACTCGAAGGCTTTCATCTGGTGCCAGGGACTGCTTTCCAGAAAAGCACCCTCCCCCCTGCCCCAAAAAGGGCGTGTTGGCAGGCTGGCAAGCAGCAAAAAGAATGACAGCCAAGCATGCTGCGCCTGCAGATCATCTCTCGGTCTCTCTGCCTCTCTGTCTCTCTCTCTCTCTCTCACACACACACGACTTCTTTCTGTGTCCACCAGTTAAGCCCAACAGATGGTGGGTCTGCAAGAGCCGGGAGACACAGATGGCCGTCCCTGCCAGGCCCATGAGTTCCGGGACAGCAGAACTCACCCACCAAGACCCCCCAGCGACCTCTTCCCTCCGACCCTGGCTCTTCCCCCCACCCACCAGGAGGTTTTCCCCGGGGGCTGCTGGGCTGCAAGGGCCCCTCCCACCTGGCTCCAGGGCCATGGCGATTTCCCTTGGGCCTTGCCCCTTCAGGGGCAGGCTGGCTCACAAATGGCCACTCTGCCCCTGTGACGCTTGATGGAAGTCATCCCGCCTTTTCCCTGGGCGGTGCCGGTGATTGCCCGGAGGGCCCCTGGGTCCCTTCGTTCTGCCCTTTGCACACTCCGTGCGTTGCCCCGCCAAAGTTATCATCACTGCCCCTCCTCAGAATGGCTGCACGGCAGAATTCGGAGAGGGCGGAGCAACTTCCTTGCAAACCGAAGGGTGCCTCTGCATGGGGGGAGGGGTTTCTGCTGAGCCTTCCCCTCAGGCTCGGGCTGCCCAAGAGAGGGAATCTCAAGGGGGGCTGAAGGAGCCCTCCTGGATCAGGGGGTCAGGGAACAGGAAGAGCCGCAGCAGCCCCGCTCCTGATCGCTGCAAAGGGGGCATGCCCAGGAGAAGCCCTCGTGGCCTGAGGAGCAGCAGGCCGCTCTGCTCCCCTCACGGGCACCCCAAAACTGCCCCCGCTGCGCGACACGCCTCGCGAGATGCAGAATTTCCAGAAACTCTGAAGCCATGTGGGGAAGAAAGTTCCCTGGGAGAAATGTATATGTTGGGGAAAACGGAAATACATGCAAGATTTACATTCCCATTAAACTTATTTTAGTCTTTAACAACACGCAATGCCTACTTCAGAACAACACCCACAACAGAAGCGTGTGGCATTCCTACGGGAGCCCAGTCCTCAGCCACCGCAGTCAGTTCAGGGGCGCAGCCTGGCATCCCTCCACACAGGACCGTGCGGCTGCTTTTCTACAAGCAAAGCCGCAGACAGCCCCAAACGCTCCGCTCTGATGACTCTTGCTTGCGGCTGCCTGTTTCAAGAGAGCAGGGGGCAGGCCAGGAAAGAGGGACCCCCCCTTGTCCTCGGAACAGCGACAGGAAGGGCCGTGCCCAAGCGGTGCGGGGGGAGAAGCAGCCGCCTGGCCCGGGTTCCTGCTCCAGCAGGGAGGCAGAAGATCGCTTGCCTGGGATTAAGCGGCTCAGAGAAGCCAACAAAACCAGCTCTGACGTTTATCTGACAGAAGCTTAAGCTTCATTTGCTTTCCCCTTTTGTGGCCATTCTGGGTAATTTAATAACAATTTCCCAGAGAAAAGCCAATTATCCAAGGACAACAAGAGTCAAGCAGGGAGGCCAGGAGGTCACGTGTGAGCTGTTAAAGCTTCAGAATTAATTTGATTAATTCACTGCTGGATTCCTAAACATCAGTTCCCTCTACAGACATTTCCAGCAGCTGCACCAGAGAAGCCCCGCAGGCACAGAACGAGGACTGGGTCTAGCTGCGCAGTGCTCAGACCATCCGTCTGTGTAGGACGGGGTGGCCTCTCCTGTGTGGCAGAAGCTCTTGGGTGTTCCTCAGAGCCCTGCTAGCCAAAAGAAGGCTGAACTCAAAAGAGTTTCTGCACACAAAACACGTATCTTACCCCAACCTACAAATCCTAACCCTCATTCCAAATTATCCAAACTTCCTAAACAAGAAATGGATAGCAGAATTCTGAAGGAACATTAAAAAAGGGATGCTTGCATTGTACTCACGCCAGTTACAGGCCAGCCAATGTGGCTGCCAGAACAAGCTCCTCTGGCCTGGGCTGAAAGAGTCCAGCCGCTGGAGATCCAAACAGCCCCCGCCCAGTCGCCTGGTTCACGTGGATTTGATTCTGTGCTCAGGGAGGTCAAATATCCTTTCCCCCAGAGCCTGTATGCCTCATCTGCAGACAACTAAGTCTCAGTCCAGAGTGGCACCTTTAAGACCAACAGAGTTTAATTCTGAGTAAAGGTGTCCGGGCACACGGAAGTTTACACCCAGAATTAAGCTCTGCTGGTCTTAAAGGTGCCCCGCTGGACTCGGACTTTGTTCTGTCTTCAGAGCAACACAGGGCCCCCCAACCCCCCCCACACACACACACATACACACTCTCTGGTGCCTCTGGGGGGTTCATGAACTTGATTAACTAAGTGTTGCACAAATATCTGTTTAAAGGGGTGATTATTTATCTGGATGACATTTTGCTCTATACCCAAGTACAAGTAGTTTATTCACAGTCATAGACCAGTATACATACAAAACCGGATTACAAAGTTAAAAATTTAGAAGAAAGCAGCTCTAAAATAAGCTACTACAAACCAATAAAATGTTAAAAAAATATGTACATATATTTTTCCTTTTAAAACCCCTGTTCATTCATCTGTTTGTGAAACTAATAAATTTCTAATCCTTGATGCCAACCAACCGAATCTAGCTATTTGGAGGGTAATCCTAGGAAGCCTGTCTGAAAGGAAGCCTCTCAAAAGGCAAAGTCTTTGTCTATGTCTAAGTGGCAATGTCTTAGAAAAAGGGAGAGAGTCATGAAGATCACTATAGGTTGTGCAATCAAAATAACATGTTCTAAGGATTCTATCCCTCCCCCACAGCATGGGCATAATCGTTCCACATATGGGATTTTTTTATATCTTCCTTCAAGGACTGCAGAAGGAAGAACATCAAAACGCATTAAAGTGAACATTCTCCTATACTCTGGATTGGATAGATGGGTGAGATAAGGCATAGAGATTATTCTGTTCATGGGTTCCAGCAGAGCACACCATTTCCCCAAACTATTTAAATCATGCTGCGATCTATACCCAAGATAAGGACTCCCAAGTGCAGCTTGTAAGAGATGTCTTGAAAGCCCTCGACCAGAACAAGCTGTTTGTGAAGCTGTCAAAGTGTGAATTTCACAAAGAAGAGTTGGACCTTCTGGGCTACAGAATTTCAGGGAAGGGATTGGGGATGGACCCTGCTAAAGTTAAGGATGTGTTAGGATGGAAGCCTCCTCAAACAAGGAGGCAATTACAAGTTTTCCTAGGGTTCGCCAACTTTTACCACCCTTTCATACTGAACCTTGCACAAGAGGCCTTGCCCCTAACAGACTTGTTGAAAACCAGATTGTAGAAAGCCTGGCAGTAAATTAATTTGGAGAGAGGAATGTCAGAAGGCCCCTGAAATACTGAAGGCACTGTTTACATCCAAACCTGTCTTGAGTCACCCTGAGAACGAGCCATTCATTGGGCAAGTTGATGCCTCTGACATAGCAATGGGGGGACGCCATCCCACAGTGAGGGAGGGGGGATGGGAAACTACACCCCTTTGCCTATGTGTCAAAAAAGTTTTCTGATGCCAAAAGATATTGGGTGGTGTGGACTATTAAGATGGCTCTGACAACTTGGCGGCATTGGCTGGAAAGGGCCTGGGTGCCACTAGAGGTCTGGACTGGCCAAAAAAATCTAGAAGCTCTGTGCACCCCCCGGCAGTTCAATGCAAAGCAACTGAAATGGGCAGAGTTTTTCTTCCAGTTTCAGTTTACTTTTAAACACCTTCCTGGGAAACCTAACTTTCTGGCACATGCTCTCTCACGCCTTTCCCAGCATGCCAGCCAGAAAGAGGAAATTATAGATTCTATGTTCACTCCAGCCGAGTGGGGGGTGGGTGGTGCTCACTCAGAATCAAACCAAGGCAGGGGGAGATCAAAGCCTTGAGCCTTGCATGGAGAAGTTCAAAGCTGGCTTCAGTGAGGGGCCCTTGAAGGAAATAGAAGGTAGTGCTTCCCTAACCCAGGGGGAGAATAGCTGTTAGTACTGGCAGCACAGACTGCTTGTGCCTCACTCCTTGCATGGAGAAATTCTGAGACTCAGTCATGCCAATAAACTGGTGGGTCATTTTGGTTATCTAACAACTTTGCATTTGGTACAGAGACAATTCTGGTGGTTGCGCATGCATGCCAACATTTCTCAGTAGGTGGCCTCGTGCCAAGTGTGCTTAACGGGGAAAAGAAAGGGAGGCCCCCCCCCCAGGCTGTTGCAACCTCTGGAAACTCGGGAGAGGCCATATGGTCTGTTATCTCCATGGACTTCATAACCAATCTACCACCCAGTAAAGGGAGGACTGTTGTTTGGGGTGGGGGGGTAGATTTATTCTCAAAGCAAACCCATTTTATTCCCTGCAAACAATTGCCTACAGCTAAAAAGCTGGCTCAGCTCATCATGCAGCACATTGTGTGACTCCATTCGGCCCCCCAAAAGATCATCTCAGATATGGGACCCCAGTTTGCGGCAGCTTTTTGGAAAGCGCTTCTGAAATTATTAGGTATTGAATAATGTCTCAGTAGTGCTTATCACCCAGAGATGGATGGCCAGTCAGCATGCACCAATCAAGTACTGGAGCAATTTCTAGGATGTTTCATTCATTACCAGCAGGATAACTGGCTTGACCTGTTGCCATATGTGGAATACAGCTATAATAACTCTGTCCATAGTTCCATGGGAGCCACTTTGTTTAAGGTAGTGCATGGTTATGAGCCCCCCCACCCCATGATTGTGTCTGACCTAGCAGGACCCAGGGACTTGGTGGTCTGAGCTGGTTCAACAATGGACCTTAATTCAGAAAACTTTGGCTAAAGCGAAAGAGGATTACAAAACTCAGGCTGACAAAGGCAGGTCACCAGAGTAGGACTGCACCCTGGGGACTCTGTATACGTATCCACGAAGAGCTTGAAGGGCTTGCAGCCCTGTAAAAAACTAGGATGGAAATATGTGGGACCTTTTAAAGTTTTGCATGTCATTACGAAGGTGGCTGTTGAACTGGACTTGCCTCAGAACTTACGTCACATTCATCCTGTTTTCCATTTTAGTCTGCTGAAGAAGGATCCTGGACCCTCGACATGGAGACCCCAACCTCTGACTCCACCTCCTCTGAGGGTGGATGGGGAACTCCACCAGGTGGTGGACGACATCTTGGACTCTAAGATCAGGAGGGGCCTCCTATACTATTTGATCCTAGCCATAATGAATGGGTTCAGGAAAATCATGTGAGGGCTAAACAATTGGTTCACGCTTTCCATAAGAAAAATCCTCACAAACCTGGAGGCTGAAGGGAGGCCTTGGGGGAGGCAGTACGTCAAGCTTGGGCCTCGCTTGCCATAGAAGGCTATCTAGTCAAACTCCTGGTCTGCTGCATGAGGGGTTAACTACTTTCTCAGATGTGCTCATTCCACTGTTTTCGTCTACATGTATTCCGGGGATAAATACTTCACTGCTGTTTATCTTCTCTGCTAGGAAGGGGGAGAGTGGATGTGTGTGTGAATGTCTGCTTAAGCTTGAATAGCGCCAGCTTGTGGCAGTCTGCAAGACCTTGGGAAGTGTGTGATCTCAGCGATCAACATAACCTTGTAACATGGGGAGCTTCTAGATAATGCCTGAATGGGTGCTGCGGGTGCCAGGGGTGGCCACAAGGGCCAGCTTGGATCTTTGGTGGGCTGAATGAAAATCTTGATTGGGTGGTTGGCATAGGGGGGGTGTCCTGCTTGTAGTATAGGGTCAGAACTGGCCTCTGGAGGCCAGTTCTGACACAGAATCTGTCTATGCTTGGAACCTCTCTACATCTCAATAAACAAATCTTGCTGCTACAAGAGTGTTGTGGGAGTGATTGCATCCACAGTGTGCTCACCACAGAGGAACAGGCACTGGAGCAGACTCACCTGCCCGAAACACACATCTGAGATGCTGCAAACGACCTGTGCCTGGCTGAGGTCACCCCGAAGGTCAGCAGACAACTGTGAGTAAATGAAAGGGATGAACTGCTGCCAAGGAATGTCAAAGATCTGCACGCTACCTCCACATGCCAGAGGTCTGCAGGGCCATCTTGTCAGTCCTCCAGTCACGACTGGGTGGGTGGTCTAGGAAAGCCACAGAGGCAGCCATTGACAGTGGGAGACATTCTCTTCCCACTGCCGCTGCAGTCTGCACAGAGCATCTGGCAAGCAGAGATAAAAGATATTTTTCCTCTGCCTGACTTAAAGACAGTATGTGGGATCCAAAGAAACAGCAAATGGATTGCTACTCGCATGACAGATCTTTCCTGTCCCCCTCTGGCTTCTACAGCCCCTACACCCTCCAGGGTGACCACAGGATGCAATAAAGTTGACTTCTGACCAAGTACGAAATGCACAGAAATAGGGGACTGCCCCTGTTGACGTGAGTAGAATGGCCTTCTGTTAATACAAGGGCACCTTTATGATTCCAACCCACCTGTTTTTTCTTAGCCACACTAAATGTTACTTATCTATTAGATATTTGTCTGGTAGGGGATCACTGGTTAAAAACTGGCGGCCAAAGAGGACAGAATCCCAAACCAGTAAAGTTCCCCAGCAGAACGAGAGTAGCAAAGATGGAAGTGAAGTTGTCCTTCTGTCTTCTCCAGAATCTCGTAATCTCTCTCTCTCTCACGCACAAAACCTTAACAACTGGCAATGAAGGGCACAGATCTGAGAATGCCACAAACCTCCGTTTTCAGCACTTTTATCTATTAGATATTTGTCTGGTAGGGGATCAGTGGTTAAAAACTGGCGGCCAAAGAGGACAGAATCCCAAACCAGTAAAGTTCCCCAGCAGAACTAGAGTAGCAAAGATGGAAGTGAAGTTGTCCCAAACCAGCAGGGAAACCCTGGAATGCAGGGGGCTGGCCACAGTGTCATCCAGACTATCTGCAAGGGAATCCATCCTGGCAATTCCACAGGAAAGGGCAAGTGGGAAGGCGGTTCACCGAACACAGGAAACAGTTATACCAACTCGTACGTTACAAGGCAAAGCAGAATTGTGGTTCTGAAAGAAACTGACTCAAGGCAGAGATTAAAATAAAAAAGATTTATCCCCTGAAAATAATTTTTAGTAACAATCCCAAAGTAAGGAGACCGAAGTCAGGACTGATCTAGCGAGTACAGCTGTGACCGGCCCCTGCAGGAATCCCCGTAAATTCACGGTTGTGGCAGAGACGATTCATGTGCCAGATAAATGCTAAACAAGCTTGGCAGGCTTTGAAACAGCGGGCCCGTGGCTCAGGGCACGGCATGCGGCAAGGTACCAGGTCCAGTTCTTGGCATCATCAGGGAAAGGATCTCAGCTGCACAGCTGAAAAGGTCAGAGCCAAGAGTAGCACCGAGCCAGGACTGACCATGGCCTGACTCTGTCGAAGGCAGTTCCCTAGCTGCTCAGAGGGTTATACACACAGAGTCAGTCTACCAATAGCTATGAGGCATAACAGAGCAGAGTGGAACCATCACGTGCACGGGTACAGCCCTGATTAACAAGATGTTCTTGTGGTACCTTTCTTTGGCACGCGGCAGACCAGGCAACACAGCCGGAGGCAGAGTGGCAGAGAAGGTGGGCTAGGCAGCTCTCCGACAGGCCTTTTCTTGTTCCAGGTTCAGCCTCCCGCCCCTGTGCTTGTAAAGACCCACCCCATGCGCCCCCCCCTCTGCACGGCTGCCGCCTCCGGGGATTCACTCCGGGCATCTGCACAGCCGGCTCCTCCACGAGCCACACAAGCTGCCCGTAGAGACGCGCTGTTCTCTTTGCAAGCACATCTGCCGCCACCTGGCCCTTCCCTTCCCTTCCCTTCCCTTCCCTTCCCTTCCCTTCCCTTCCCTTCCCAGGGACGTCATCGTTCCTCAGACAGGCCGGTCCATGCCCGGGGGGGGGCCCTTCCGAGTGACATAAGCCCAAGGGAGGGCCCTGCCCCGAGGAGCTGGTGCTTGAGGGGAGCGGGGGGAGGGGAGGACCCCAATGAGGGGACTTAATAAGGGGCTGCCTCGGCTTGCGGCCTGGAGACATGCCGGTGGGGGTCTTGCGGGCAGTGTGTGTGTGTGTGTGTGTGTGTGTGTGTGTGTCCCTGCACGCACGTGCCCATGCGGGGTGGGGCAATCCCAAAGCAGGTCCACCTGAGCCTCGAGAGAGGAATCGCTCGGCCTGGAGAGCCGTGCCCGCACTGGCATCCTCCCAGGGCCAGGGGTGACCCCCTTGCACAGCCTGGCCCCTGCCAAGCTGCCGGCTGCCCTGCCCACCCACACGCTCCCCGCTCCCCCCACCCTTCAGGGGCTTTTCTTTTAACCTGCAGAGGGATTTGAGGGAATCCTGGTCCAGGAAGCGAAGGTCCCTTTTCACAGTAGAGATGTCAAGAGGGAATAGTGACTCTGGGGACAAAAAGAAGAAGAGAAGGAGAATTTAGAGCCCAAAATACCTCGTATGTGGGAGACACTGAGCTGCTGGCAGAAGCCGCTGCCAGAAGACGCCTCCAAGGGGCCTTCCCAGACCCCCTGCAAATTAAATTCCCCTCTCCCAGCCTCCTCAGCTGCATCTACGGGCAGAGGTGCATCTTCTCCAGAATCTCGTAATCTCTCTCTCTCTCTCTCACACACACACACAAAACCTTAACAACTGGCAATGAAGGGCACAGATCTGAGAATGCCGCAAACCTCCGTTTCCAACACTTTATAAACAGACGCTGCAACGGTATTTTGAAATCCACGGGATCAGTGCTTGGTGAGAGCCAAAGGGCAATGCCCTGAGGCAAGGACCATCTCTCTCGCCATCTTAAAATGCCTGTTTTAAAGCATAACATGGTTTAAAATTATAAATCTGAATTTATACTAAAGAAATGTGTTGACACCTATACTTGCAATTTTTGAAACCTAAATTATGAACGTCTATCAGGCCAACTGAGCCAAGGAATAAAAGAACTCTGAGGCAGAGCACCAGACTGGATGTTGACTCTGAGGCGGGTCGCAAGGCCACATCTTGGATACCGACCGGACCCGGGATCTGAGCAGGCATCAGGGCCTAGCAGGCACCCTCCAGGACCCTCCACAGAGCCAGTGCCAGGGCCTGGGGGTCCCCTGGGCAAAGTGCCATCTCTTGCGGGTGAGTGAGCAAGGACTGGCACAGCCACCCCTGCTGCAGAGCAGTGTGTGGGGTGGGGGGGGGTGGAGTGGCCACCCTGGCCCTCCTGCGGCAGCCCCTGAGCTTCTTCCCACCCGCCCTCATCGCCCGGGCACCAGACTGCAGAGCCCACCTGCAAACATCTGCTGGGTGAGCCCAGCTCAGTCCCTTCTCAAAATCTGAAGAGGTCTGGGAATTCTGCTACGGGCTACAGGAAGAGAAGCACCACAGGACAAGATCATCGGCAGGGGCGGTTGTGCAGGGCATCTCCTACCCCACCTCGTGCCCTTGAGAAGTCCTGCTTGCCCCCTTTGGCCCCTGCACCTCCTGAGGTCCCATCGGGCATTGTTTACGGGTTTACCAGGTTCTACCTGCTACCCTAAGGATTCTGTAGATAACCTTGGCGTCTCTTTCTGGAATGAAACCTGACATTGCCAAGAGCCTGAAGTCTGCACTGAGCAAGACAGTCCCTGCAGGATGTATCCACCACTGGACCATCCTTCCAGTTTGAATATCGAGACAAAACAAGAAACTCCCAAAGAGATGGAGAGCCCTTTGGCTTGCTTGGCTCTGCGCCTACCTGCTGGGGAGGGGGCAAGCCGGCGTCTCAGGCTGGGACAAGAGGTGGAGCTCGCAGGCCAGCAAAAGAGCCGGGTCTCCACCTATGGCCTCTGTTCCTCAGCACAGGCCAAACTCAGGCTGATGGGCCTTGCCATGGTTTGGTGAGAAGCGCACACTAGAGACGTAACATTTTGTGCAGTCTATCTGAAAAGCACAGCAAACACGGTACAATTCCAAGGACCACACTGGACAAGACATTGGGAGGGCCATGAAGGGTTCCCTCATGGAGCTTTTTGAGGGTGAACAGCACCACTGGAGGGGTCACAATGGGGCTCATGGGGTAGGGGAGTTACTATTCCAGCTGCAGTTCATCCCTGGGGGGGGAAGGAACATAAAAGTACCATAAAGGCAGGAGAAATTTCTGTTGGAGGCCAACTGAGGTAGGCAAATGGAACCACCACAGCCTCAGTCTGAACTGGGTTTCCACTGGCTGTTTATCCTTAACAAAAAAGGGCGAGACAATGTCTATTTTAATGCTATGAAAACAAAGAAAAAAACACAGGTTTTGGAACTGGCTGCAAACTTCAACTCCCTAAAAGCTTCATTTCTTAGAAAAGCTACTTGCTAGTCCCTATCGTGGCAAAGATATGCTTGAAAATATAATGGAAAATGTAGAAGCCAGAGTGAATAAAAACCCCTGGCTGTAAATAAATTTATTTATTTATTTATTGGATTTATATCCTGCCCTTCCAACGTGGGCTCAGGGCAGCGCCTGTGGGCACAGGGAAAGCCCGTGTTTCGCCCAGGCAGGTGCCCCAGGACGGCTCTGCAGGGAGGATTGCCTGAAGGGAACAGGTTCGCAGCGCACTCTCCCGAGCACACTCCAGGGGCAAGGGCTGGCTGGCATGGGAACAGCTCTCCTTACAGGCTGCCTTTCCACCCAGCGGGTCTTCAAGGCAGCTGGCAAACAAAAATGCAGAACAAGTTACAATAAAAGCAAGCGCCCGAGCACCGGGGGGGGGAGAAGCACCACCCCCGTTTTGGTCCAGTTCAAAGGCCTCCTGGGGAAAAACAAGGCCGAGTTTGGTCTGCGGGGAGCCATGGGGATGGCCGACCGGGGAGGGAACACCCCAGTCTGGAGTCAGCAGCCAAAACACCCCCCCCACCCCGGGGCCCAGGCAGGGCCGGCTCCTGCAGGAAGCCAAACTGTGTGGCTTTTGAAACATGGACAGGTGGGTGGAGGCGGAGCCACGTGACAGCTGAGCCGCTGCAGGCTCTGAAGGTCTAAGCCAGCGCCTTGAATGGATCCCAGAAACAAACCGGGAGCCGGCAAAACTGACCCAGGGCTGATTGTATCCGGCGATTCAGCAGACTCTTACGAGGGTATGGATGGGAACTCTCAGTCTGGGGCAGGTGATGCCCTCTATTCTTGGTGCTGGGGGGGGGGCAGCAGTGGGAGGGGGCTTCTAGTGTCCTGGCCCCACTGCTGGACCTCCTGATGGCACCTGGTATATTTTGGCCGCTGTGTGACAGAGTGTTGGACTAGGTGGGCCATTGGCCTGATCCAACATTGGCTTCTCTTATGTTCTTATGAGGGCCTTCACAGCCACCTTTTACGCCAACCAAACTTTCCAAACCGCCTTCAAGGGCTGGATCCACATGCAGATGCAGGATGAGACCCTTCTTGCCACCCTTCCCCCTCCAAGGAAGAGCCGAGCGGCCGTGGGACTCAAGGGCACAGGCTCCTAGGCCCTGCCTCCCACGCCCACCTTCCATGGGTGGGGAGAGCACCAGTCATGGTGGAGCCTGATCAGACCCTCGAAGGAGGGGGCAGCAGGGGTTCACGTCCTTCCCCAGCCAGCTCAGAACGCCCCCCCACCCCCCATCAATCCTGCTTACCTTCATAAAGTTGTGCATACCGAGGAAAGCCAGCTGCACGCAGCCAGTCGCATGCTTTCTTAGCCTCAGCTTCTGAAAGAAAGCAAACAAGCACCTTTGAGGAGACACACATGATTCGAGACAAAAGCATCTTAGAACCCCTCAGCAAAGCTAGGCAGGAAAGCACAAAAAGAAACCTTTTAGCTGGGGCTGCTCAGTGTCAAAACGCTGCACTACAGAGCTGGAAGGAGTTCTGTGGCACCTCCAGGTCCAGTTCATCTCACCACTGCCGGACTCAGATTCTGGTTCAGAATGCGAGAAGCACCCTCCCACATCAGCTCTTGACACGGGAAGAGCCGCTCTCTGTGGGCTCACCCAGGAAGCTTACGAAAGGCAAGCGAGGGAAAGAGACGTGTGACTCGCTGGTTCACTTGTCAAACCGGGGGGGACGGGGACTCCACCCGTCACAGTCTGCGGTTGCCGTGCTCAGCTGCATCTGTGGAACAGCCCATCCCGGGGAAGAGGGTGTGCAGGTTGTGCCCCTGTTCACACTTCAACAACATTCCCAGAGCAAACTGTTAACTCCACGACTGTCCGTGTGATTGTTGGGTGAGGGAGTGCAGACAGAAAAGGGGTCCCAAACAAAGCCTCTTCATAAAACCAGAGACGAGGGGCTTGCAGGAGAAGGGGCCTGGCCCCAAAAGAGAAAGGAATGTGCCAGAGAACTCATCTGCTCCAACAACCACGATGCCCAAGCACAGTTCCAGAGGGTCCAGGCTGTCGCTAAGTGCAGCAGATGTCTCAGGGACGGGGGGGGGAGGGTTGTGCTCGAAAAGGTCTCTTGAGGCTCCTCCTAGGAACAGACTGAGTATTGCAAAGGCCTGAGTTGCGCAAAGACCGTGTGGTTAACTGACATGACTCCATGTAATGCAGAACTAACTGAAACGTTATCTCGGGCAGCAGAGCTGTTTTTCTCTGGATTCAGCCAGAATCATTGGTGAAAGGGAGGTTTAACACACAGCACTTGGCTCATCCCTCCCCAACAGGAGTGCACACAAACTTTCTAGGGCATGCAGGAGTGTGACTGAGCACAAGAGCTGTCCAACAAGATGCCAGATGCAATGGTTTGGAGGACTGTGGTGAAAGGGCTTCATGCCTCAGAATTTATATCTGGAATTTAGTAATCTAATACATGCAAAATCCAAGGCGCCCTAATTGCTGGGGGGGGGATGCTGGAAGAACCAGATGTTATGTCCCTGTGCCTCAGCCTCCAGGAAGCAAGTGACCAGAGAGTCACAGCTAGACACGCAGACACAGAGGGAGGCCACCTTCCTCGTTTGGCACCACGGATGGAAGATGCCCCTCCCTGCATCCACATCCACCACTAGCTAGGTAGAATACACTCTGCCCCTTTCTCTGTGCTGCACTATCAAGTATGCATTTCCTGAATAAATTAGTTCTTATTTTCTTTTAAACTGGTAAGTGGCTCTGTGTAACTTTGTAATCTTACAAGCATACGCCATTCAAAAGCATTCTGAGCCTAGTGCACTCTGCTAACTTTAACAAGGGATCTGGCTTAACACACCAGCTCTCCCGACAAAAAAGTGGTATTTTGACACTTCTCTGCACACACAACCCACCTGAGGATCTCAAACAGGGGGTCCCAAACAGCGAAACCATAATAGTGCTTAAGCTGAAATGAAGCACTCGTAATAGAGACAGAGTTACTGCTAAAGTACAGTCTGAAGGGGGGCACTTTGACATCTCTCTTGCACAGTGAGAAAATACACTTCCAGACAACCCAGAATGTTGAATTTTGGCACATACCGAGCCCTAAGCACCGATAATATTAGGAAAAGGAGACATTTGAAACTCTCCATAGAGAAGGTGACATGCTAAATACTTAAGGTACTCACAGGCTCACCAGAAAGCTAAAATGGTACACCAAACCCCAAGACATGCTGACTACTAGTCAAGTAGATCCTGTCCAGTCTGGTTTTCGCCCGGGTCATGGGACGGGACGGCGGTGCCGCTGTTGTTAGACCTGTCGGCGGCGTTCGAGATGGTCAGTCATCAGCTGCTCCCCCACCGCCTCGCCGGCATGGGAATCCAGGGGCTGGCCTTGCAATGGCTCGTCTCCTTTCTCCAGGGTAGGGGACAAAGGGTGGCCATCGGGGAGCAGCAGCCCCAAAGGCACCCACTAGTCTGTGGTGTGCCCCAAGGGGCTGTGCTCTCCCCAGTGTTATTCTGCATCTATATGTGCCCCCTCGCCCAGACTGTCCGGAGGCATGGGCTGGGTCGTCACCAATATGCGGACGACACCCAGCTCTATCTGATGTTGGCGGCCAGTCTGACTCAACCCCAGAAGATCTCGACCAGGCGTTACAGGATGTGGCTGGGTGGCTTAGACTGAGCCGATTGAAATTGAATCCGACGAAGACGGCGGTCCTGTGCCTGAATCGGAGCGGTACGGGGGTAGGGATCCCACTCCCGGCCTTCGGTGGGGTGCCGTTGGTGCCAGTGCCGAGGGTCAGGAGCTTGGGAGTGCTCCTGGATGCCTCCTTAACAATGGAGGCCCAGATAGCAGCCGCTGCCAAGGCAGCCTTTTACCATCTTCGGCTGATTAGGCAGCTGGTTCCCTTCCTCAAACGCAATGATCTGGCTGCAGTGATCCATGCTATGGTCACCTCAAGGTTGGACCACTGTAATGCTCTCTACATGGGGCTGCCCTTGGTGCAACTCCGGAGGCTGCAGCTGGTGCAGAATGCGGCAGCCAGGCTGTTGATGGGTCTCCCCAGGTGGGAGCACATCCAGCCTGTGCTTAAGACTCTGCACTGGCTGCTGATAGCATTCTGGATTCGCTTCAAGGTGCTGGTTTTGACCTTTAAAGCCCTTTATGGTCAGGGACTGGCCTATCTGAGGGACTGCCTTTCCCCGCATGTTCCCCAGAGAGCACTGCGACCAGGATCCCAAAACCGCCTGGATCTCCCTGGCCCAAAGGAAGTCAGGTTGATGGCAACTAGGACCGGGGCTTTCTCGTTCGTAGCTCCGTCCTACTAGAATGAGCTGCCTGTTGAGATCAGGGCCCTGCAAGGCTTGTCACAGTTCCGCAGGGCCGTGAAAATAGAGCTTTTTAGGCAGGTGTTCTGGTAGGAGCAGCATCTTAACAGCAGCGCCCTGAGTGAACTCAGACCTAGTATGGCACCACAGATTGTGTCCTTAAACTGCACTTTATTTTTATCGCCATTGAAGTTATGTTTTAAATTGATTTGTTTTGTGTTTTAAATGACTTGTTGCATTTTATTATGTGCAATTGTATACTGTGTATTATGTGCAATTGTATACTGTGTATCCTACATTCTTTGGAAGCCATGGTCAAAATGTAAGGCGTGAAGCTTACTTCAGAACAAAAGCCAGTATTCTAGTCTCAGACAAGCAAAGCTGCGTTTATGCAGGAGTTCCTCTGCCTTTTCAATCAGGCATGGATGAGGGAGAGGAGGAAAATGGAAATGTTAAGTTAGGCTTGCAGGGCACAAGCATCGTTCAAAAGTGTTCAGTGACCAGCAAATGGCCTGCATTTCTGACAGGCAAAGTATGCAGATTTTGCAAAGATTTAGAGAGATTTGCTCCTTATTCCATCTTTTGAGCCACCCAAAGAGGTGGTGAGGGGGTGTCTCTCAGGGCCAGCCACGGCAGGGGGTAGGAGGCGGCCTTGGGCTGTTTTAGTTAGCGACTCCCTCCTGCTCTGCCTCAGCTCCCAACACATTTGCTGAAACTTTATTTTGCGTATGTCCACACAAGAGTTGCGAGGTCTGTGACTGGCTCCTCCCAATGTTATTAAGATACAAACACAAGCCACAAAGGCTCCTGCTTTGGGCTGACACCATCTCAGGAGAAACGCTTTCAAAATAAAAAGGACATCAGTACATGTTGCTGTTAGCCCTCAAAAGAAGAAGAAGAAGAAGAAGAGAAGAGATTGGATTCATACCCCTTGCCCTTCACTGCCCAAAGGCGTCTCAGAGTGGCTTACAACCTCCTTTCCTTTCCTTTCCCTTCCCCTCCCCACAACAGACACCCTGTGGGGTAGGTGGGGCTGAGAGAGTTCTTGACAGAAACGGCTCTTTTTCAAGAACAGCTCTTATCAGAACTACGACTTGCCCAAGGTCATCCAGCAGGTGCAGGCGGAGGAGTGGGGAATCAAACCTGGTTCTCCCAGATTAGAGTCCGCGCACCCAACCACTACACCAAAGCCACAGGCTGCCAGATGGAGGGCCTGCCTGGAGAGCACGGGGAAATCACTTTCATTAGTGAAGTCACACGGAAATAGGCTGCTTGTGGCTCAGTTTCTTGCAGCCACTCTGAGAGGTGATGGAAGAAATTCTTTTGAAAAGGTGATGTTGGCTGCTTCACTCTGTCACCACTTTCAGGGGAAACCCGCATGATACAGGGTAGCTCTAGGAATCACTGGAACCTGTGTTTTTACCAAAGGGTCTCCAGCAATTCCTAGAAATATCATACATCACTTTTGGGTTTTCCTCGAAGTCCCATTTTATTCAACAGGGCCTTCTACCAGGAAAGTGTTCCTAGGACTGTAGCCAGAGTCCTCCCAAAAGAATGCAGGGATCCCGGTGTGGCCCCCTCTCCCGATCAGCTCTCCAAAGAGAAAAGTGAAGAAATAAAACAAAGCAGCTCCCAGGGATGTCGCTGTTCAGACTCACCCCCCCTTGGAGCAGGCCCATGGAGAGGACGAAGCAGAACGGCAGAGCTGGAGCCAGGCAGCTTTGGTCAGCCCTCCGGGCCACCTCTTGGGATTCAGAGCAGCACAAACCCTGGCACGGCACTGGTCACCTGCACTGCTGGGGCCAGAGTCAAAGGGCACTCCACAGACAGGCCAGGCAGCTCCCCACCCTGCCGACCACAGCAGCCGTGGGGGGACCAGAGGCGTTCACCGGGCAAGGCTGGGGTTTCACTGAACTCTGCTTTGCATCAGCAATGGAAATGTGGTGAACTCACAGAGTTGTGGACTTCCTTCCCTTTAGCGGTCTCCAAGAACACTGGATGTGGGAGGGGAAAGGGCAGGAAGAGAGGGGGAGACCCGCCTTTTCTTTGGCTGCTGGAAACAGGGGAGTTATTCAGCCTTCAAGGGCATCACTCTCCCGCTACCCACATGCAAATTCAAGAATCTTCACACAGGACATGGTCATGGAAACGTCCTTCTCTGGGGACAATCTTACCCTCTGTGCACAGCAGCAGGGAAACGCTGCTTCAAGGCAGGATTACAAAGAAAATTTGTGGCAGGGGATCAGCTTTTGTGAGCCACTGCTCTCTTCTACAGATACTTCATGGCTGAAGAAGTGACCAGTGACCCAGTTATGAACAGAGGCCACAGTTCCCGCATTTGCAGAAGCCTACAGATATGGGCAACATCCTCCTCACTTGCTACCTACATGTAGTGGCTGATGACTCTTTTTCAATGTATCTGAGACTGAGTGCATGAACACGAAAGCTAATACCCAGAATTAAACCTTGTTGGTCTTAAAGGTGCCACTGGACACAAACTTTGTTCTGTTGTTTCAGACCAACAGGGCTACCCACCTGAATCTATGCAAACCAGAATTATTCAAGAGGACTCTACTACACAGGCAATAGGGTTACACTGTACAAAAGACTTCACAAAGTTACCTGAACAAATCATTATTAGGAGAAGAGAAGAGATTGGAAGGAAGGAAGGAAGGAAGGAAGGAAGGAAGGAAGGAAGGAAGGAAGGAAGGAAGGAAGGAAGGAAGGAAGGAAAAGAAAAAAATGGAAAGAAAGGGATAGAAAGAAAGGGAAGGAAGGAAGGGAAGGGGAAAAAAGAATTGGGGGAAAGGGAGAGAAAATGAAAGCCTCTGTGTATAGGCTTTCCCCAAGTTCTAAATCCCCCCCACCAGCAGTTAAAAAGGAGCTTGAAGGCTTTGTCCTCCTTTGGCTGTGAGTTCCCAGGCTAGAGTACTCACTCAGCCACCTGTTCTCAGGTCCATTCAACATATAAAAATGAAAGTGAAACAAGAGCTCTACCCAACAGGACCAAACTAAATCACACAGATATTAAGGGAAGAGCAGACTGTATACAAGAGCAAGACCCTTTGGGAAGAGTGAGAGACCAAGAAATATAATAAAATAAATAAATAAATAAAACCAACTGAAGGGGGGGGGGAGAGACTCTTCCTCCAGTATAAACTATGAGCTGTGGCAGCTGGCTGGAGAAGGAAGAGGAGGCGGGGAGACATGCCTGCCTTCCCTGCTGGATCTTCTCCAGGTGCCTGGCAGGGGGAAAGGAGGCTCAGGGGGAAAGGAGGGCATGTCTGCTGGGCTCCAGGAGGCTCAGGGGGAAAGGGGGGCATTTCTGCCCGGCTTCCCTTCCTGTTTCCAGCCAGCCTGGGCTGGTTGGAGACAGGAAGGGGAGCCCAGCAGGTATGCCTGGCTTCCCTGCATGATCCGCCCCGTGGCTAGAAGGTCGCACAGGGAAGCCAGGGTTTTAAATCTGCCCCCTCCAGTCTCTCCGCGAAAGTGGAGCGGCTCAGGAGGAAAGGAGGGCATATCTGCCTGGCTTCCCTTCCTGCCTCCAGACTGGAAGGGGAGCCCAGCAGACATGCCTGGCTTCCCTACCTGATCTTCTCTGAGTGCCCCATGGTGAGAAGGTCGCGCAGGGAAGCCAGGCTTTTAAATCCCTCCCCTCCAGTCTCTCTGCAAAAGTGGAGCAGCGCAAAAGATTGTGCAGGGAAGCCAGACATTTAATTCTCCCCCCTTGAGAGGGGGCGGGGCTTGGGCTCATTACTGCCAGAGCGCTGCTCCAGGATGCTCCGGCAGGAAATGGCCCCTGGGTTTTGGATGTTTTGACTTTGAGCTCGAAGGAGTTGAATCTGAGGCTCACTTAGAGGACTTGAACTTCTTCTGTTTAATGACTGGTGGAGCTGACCTTCCAGAACATGCCAAATCTCCCCTCAGTGGTGGTGGGGGAGGTGGTGTAGGCTGCAGTCTGGGAGTTTGAACCATTTGAGGCCAGAATGAAAATTCTGTGAATAGACTTCTAAGTCTAGCAGCCCGATATCTTCTGACTTGTTTTGTAAACTTTGAGCAATGGGGGCAGGAATCGACTCTATGTGCCTCTCTCAAATGAAGTAAACAAAGCTCATGTTTGTCAGTGGATGGTAGTTTAGCATTGCAGGATTTGCACCGTTTAAAATATACTGTCCCTTCCATAAGCCATGGACATCTGGAGAAGGAAGGGTTGGTGAGAAGAAGGATGGGGGAAAGAGAATAACCGAAGAAGAGGGAAATTTAGGAGACCTTTTTTTTTTGTAGCCCAAAAAATAAGGGAAGATATAAGTCAAAAAGAGGAAGGAAGAAAGCTTCGAACCAGTCTGACAAGGAGTGGCAAGGAGGAGGTGGGGGCAGCATGGTGGTCAGAAAGGGACTGGCAGGATGGTGGCTGCTTCCAGCTCCAGGTACGCGTGGTGCAAGCCTGCTCCCCAGGGCCGGGACAAAACCCACCAAAACAGCATCTGAGAAAGCTCTGGAACTCCAAGGTCGGGCTCAGCACAGGTGCAGAACCCGTGTGTGGACTACACAGAGACCACAAAGAAGATTCATGGATTTTTATCCATCCTGACCCAGAACTGAGTGAAACAGCACTGCACATCCCAAAACTGGGTTATTTCACAGACAAAATGAAGGTTTGGATAAACTTTCCCCTTCACATTTAACAACTGCATTTAACTTCAGACTCACGAGTTACCTGAGTACATAAATAAAATTCATTTACACCTGTCTTTATCCTCGGGGGGGACCTAAAGAGGCTTTCATCATCCCCCCCCCCCATTTCACCCTTCAAATGACCCCTGTGAGGAAGGTTGGGCTGATCAAGGATGACTGGCCCATGGTCACCCCGCGAGTTTCCAGGTCACAGCTGAGATCTGAAGCGCAGCCTCCCAGGTCCTAGTCTGACACTGAAACCACTAAAACAAGGAAGAAGAATGGATCGGTATGCTGGTTCATTTGCAGTTCAGGTTAACGTACTCCAATTTGATTTGATTTGGCTTGGAAAACTGGTTTGGCACACTTGAACTAGTTCTGCTTCAGTTTACCTAGGAGATAATATCCACATCATCATATCATTCATGTTACAGTGCTGATTTGCAATGTGGATGGATTTATCCAGGCTAATCCAGATCTGCTCAGCTCGTGAGCCACCTGGGGAACGCAGCCCACCATCCACTCTGGCGCCCAGACCCACAACCCCCCCTCCCTCCCGTCTGGGCATTCCTAGGCAGGTGATAGGAGGGGGGGACTTCTCCAGCCCCCCTGGAGGCCTTTGGCTGGCTGAATCCTCTGACCAGAGCAGAACGGCCACAGGCTGCAGGGCGGGAACTCTTTGCGGGCAAGTGGAGAGCAGCACAGAGCCCCTACCCGGTCAAGTCTGGCTGAACACTGGCGACCCTGGCAAACCAGCGGGGACAGCCAATAGGATTCGCTTAGTTATTGGGGGGGGGGAGATCATGCTGCCTCTCCAGGAATCTGCCTGAGGCAGCTCACAAAATAAAGCTAACAAAATAATAGGTAAAGGTAAATGTTCCCTTGCTCGAAAGCCAGTCGAATCCGACTCTAGGGTTGTGGTGCTCATCTCCGTTTCAAAGCCGAAGAGCCAGCGCTGTCTGAAGACGTTTCCATGGTCATGTGGCCGGCATGACTAAACACCAAGGTGCACGGAACGCTGTTACCTTCCCACCAAAGTGGTACCTATTTATCTACTTGCAATTTCTTGCTTTCGAACTGCTAGGTTGGCAGGAGCTGGAACTAGAGACAAGAGCTCACCCTGTCATGCGGCACCCGGGTCTCGAACTGCTGAACTACTGACCTTCCACAGCCTGCAGTTCAGCGTCTTAACCACTTGAGCCACCGCAGCTCCCAACAAAATAATAGAAGACATTGAATTAAAATCCAACATAAAACCCCACCCAGCATTAAAACATAGGCAATAAAAACAGACCAGACAACTTGAAATAAGTTTCCAGGCTAAAAGACAGTTTCCCAAAGTCAGGCCCATCAAGCCTCCAACCCCTCTGCCCAACAGGCCCTCCCTTCCCCCACCCTGGCGGTCAGCCCTCGGTCCTGCCCCGGTCTGTGCCGGAGGAGGAGGTCCCGGCCTGCTTCAGCCACAGGCAGGCACAAGGCGAGGTTCCGCCAGGAAATGTTTCCCGCTCGTCTCCATGTGCTTCTTTGCCTTCGTGTTTTGCCTGAGTCAACTGAGCTGACCCCAGCCCCCCCACCCCAATTTTCTCCCCCATCTGCCCACTGCACCAACTACTTTTCTTCTCCTGGAGGGAAGTGTCGCTATGCTGTTTTGGGTGTCCAGCCTCACCCCTCAAGATCTCAGCCTCACTACCTCAGGGGAGGAAGGAAAGAGACCTCCAGTCCAACCCCCTACCCAAGGCAGGACCCGTTGAAACTTTCCTTCGGTTTTGTAGCTGTTCAGCCTATGGAAAGCTCAGCCTTATAAAAGCCCACAATCACCCCTGTCCCAAGACATCAGCTAGTGGGGGCGGCCAAAGCCCCCTTTCAACCCCCCCCTTGCCATTTCGCCCTCCAGCCGCCTCCCCTCCATCTGACCCCAACCCCGCCCCCCCGGCCCCCGCAAGGCCTCGCTGGCACCACCTAGTTGAGGAAGCGGCACACTGGCTTCACTGAAGGCACTGGTCTATAGGGTTGCCAACCTCCAGGTGAGGCTTGGAGATCTCCCGGAATTACACAGCTCATCTCCAGGTGACACAGATCGGTCTTGTAGGAGATCCTGTGAGGCCACAGACCACACAAGCCACACACACACACACACACACACAAGTTAAAAAGACTTCACTAATTAGAGAGTTAACTTTGTTTATGTTAGTCAACAGGAAGTCACATGTTTATTGTACCCAATCTATCCCTAAGTGAGAAAAGCCTGGAATCGTGTAGGAGGTCTTCTTATAATGATCTGAACTTTAGCCCTGTAACTGGAAATTAATGTCTTGGCTTTTTAGCATATTGGGGTCTCTTTTACTGCCTTTGCCTTGGTAGAAGGAGAGGCGCCATTCCTGTGGCATCTTCCGAGCAGTCAAGATGCAGGGATCGAGTGCTTTCTTATTTTCATCCTGTTTACCTTTTCCCCATCTTAGCTGTCTAGTAGACGTTTATATTTTTACAAACAGACACATGGACTCAGTCTCTTACTCAATGCTCTGCTTAACTATATTTTTCTAGGAATCCTTATCAGGCCTCCCTGGAGAAAATGACTCCTTTGAAGGGAGAACTCTCTCTGGCACTGTGCCCAGCTGAAGTCCCCACCCCCCACCCCCCACTCTGCCCTTTCCAGGCTGGACCCTCAAAATCTCCAGGTGTTCCCCAACCCAGAGTGGGCAACCCTATTGGTTCGTTTTTTGACATTTTTATCCAGCCACGTCAACCACTTCATAGACCTTCGTGCATCAACAGCACTTGAGGGCATCATTTGGCATTCAGGAAGAAGTCTGGGTCAGGCTTGGCAACTGCCTTCACCGGCATGCAGGCTTAAGCCAGACCCTGGACCCCCACCCCAGAACCTGCCTGCGCACATGGCAAGGAAGCCTGGGAGCACTCACCGACACCCCCCCAGCCCCAGAAACCACAGCCACGCCTCTCCCACTGCAGACCTGCTGCTCCCCCCCCCCAGGAAACAAAACAAACAAACAAAAAAACCTGGGCAAATTACCAGGGTGCTCGGGAATTCCAGACCCTTTACTCTCCTGCGAGCTCCCAAAGTGGCATTTGGGAGGCTGGGGCAGAAGTGGGGCAGGTGGTTAAACGCTCATCCTCCTCTTGAGAGCTCATGGACATCATTGCAGAACTTATTCTCAAAGAAAGTTGTGAGGAGGTAAAAGGATACCATAAAACACACCGGTTGGGAATGAATTTGAACATTAAACCGAGGAGGTTTAGAAGCAAAGGCTACTTCTAGAAAGACATTTTTCCGTGGGAGGAAGAGAGGGGCTGTGGCTCAGGGGGAGAGCATCCGCTTGGCATGCAGAAAGTCTCAGGTTCAGTCCTCAGCATCTCCAGTTAAAAAGGACCAGGAAGTAGGTGATGGGAAAGCCCTCTGCCTGAGACCCTGGAAAGCCGCTGCCAGTCCAAGTAGTCGATATTGACCCTGATGGACCCTGATGGCAGAAGGCAGCCTCATGTGGTCACGTGTTATATATACCTAATAATGATGGACCAAAAATACTCAAGGGCAAGTATAGGAACAAAAATCTCAGGGTGCATGAAACATGGATTCTGATGCCTCTACACTAATGCACAGAGTATGGGAAACAAGCAGGAGGAACCTGAAGTCCTAATACAGGAAGGGGACTATGACCTAATAGACATTACTGAAACTTGGTGGGATGACACTCACAACTGGAATATTAGGACCGAGCGGTACAACTTATTTAAAAGGGACAGACGAATAAGGAAGGGCGGAGTGAATAAGTTTTGGTTTGATAGGAAAGTAAGTAATCTGCGTAATCTGGTCCATGGGGTCGCGAAGAGTCGGACTTGACTGTGCGACTGAACAACAACAACAACAACAAAGTACTGCATATATTTCAGTTTTCCCCAAGTCTCCTTTCTTCCTGCAAAAAGAAGGGGGGGGAGTCCTCCCCCCAGCTTCAAAATTTCTGATTTTTTCACACCTGTAGCCCTGAAGTGTGCAGATGGCGCTTCAAAATGACTTAAATGTGCCACAGAATTGTGTCTGTTGAGGTCACTGCTGAGATCTGTGTTTGAAAAAACCTGGCCTGGCACACGGCGACTGCATCCAGAGACTGAGCGCAGACATCACAGTCGCCAAATGGTGGGCTGGGAAGCTTGAAGTGATGTTGGATTTTGGTGCCCTCCCTTGCCCCTCTGCTTGCACAAACTGCAGCTTGCCAAGTCAACTGAGCAAGCCCGTGGGAGGGCCAAGAGTAACAGGGACCGCCCCCAAGGGAAAAGAGAGGAAGGAGTCCTCATGATCGGGAGGGGCTCTGAGCCACAGACACCCCCCCCCGGGTCTGACAGCCTGAGGCAGCTATGCAACGTGTTGGCTCCACTCCCTCTTGCTTTTTCCTTGCTCTTGAATGTCTGAGAAATGAAGGATGAATTCTTCTCACGTGCTCCAAGGGGCAATTGCTTCCTCAGACACAGACACATGGTACCACGCTGGAGTCTCAACCTGCTTTTAAATGTGTTTAGATTGTGGTGGGGGTGGAGGCAGTGCGCACACAAAGTGGAGGCCTTGGCCTCCTAGCAGCAATGCTCTTGCAAGACCCTCCCAAGGGGCTCCAGCAGCTCACAGAAAGCCAGAAGGCAAAGAAATATTAGTGGCTGAGAAAGCTGGGAACACCCCACCTTCACAGGCCTGAACATTTAGATCCAGGTTGTTAAAAGAAACTCACTTATGGTATAAAGGAAATTCCCCACTATTTCTATTCTTAGAAATGTGCCAGAATTTACTGCCAGGAGACAATCCTCTCCAAACCAGTGAAGTTATTGTGCAGATCTAGCATATGGCAGTGAGCATTAAAGACAGCCCCACCTTTTCTAGCCAAACTGCAGAATGATGCCTGCTGGCTTCAAAGAAAGGCAGACATGGAGGGACTGCTGACCTGCTACAACCACGTGCTGATCTCCAACCACTGGAATCCCAGCAGTGCAAACTGTTCCCAGACACCGGCTGTCCAGTGCAGCTGCTGGTGCCACCACTGGCCCTTAAGCTGACACAGACAAGCGCTTCCCGGGAAGGCCAGAAAAACTCCCACTACCTGGTCACCAGTTTGTTAAATGTTGCCCCCCCCCCCGCGGACTTGGGAATGCTATATAACCCTGTACTGTCAACATCAATGACCTCAAGCACATTTTACTCCAGGACATCACCAGCAGCCTTGCCCTGCACAACCTGAGCACTGGGCACGAACCCAGTGCAGTGGGAAGAGGGCCGGCCTCTTGCCAGACCCTCCCTGAGCCCCTCCCGGACGGGTAAGGAAAGGCAAAACTGAAGAGGACCAGGGAGGGAGGAAGCCGGAGCAGGAGCCTTGTCACCCACTGCACTGCGGGGGGGGGGCGAAGGACACACGGGGCTGCGTCAGACTGGTCCTCCTGGGAGCCCCGTCCAGCCCTGAAGTTCACTGGTGGGTCTTGGCCCAGCTATTCCGTCAACCGAGCCTCCTTCACAGCGGAGGTGTGAGAATAAAATCCAGGAACAAAGCCTGAGCAGTTTGGCAGACAAAAATGCAACAACTAGCAAAGATAGCCTGCTGGTTAAAGCTTTAGGAATCCTTTGCGCACGCCTGCCATTTCGATACTCATTTCCGCATGGTCACACACAGGCCTTTAATATCACCAATATCTAAATTTTGTTCTAGTCCCCCAGAAGATAAAAAAGAGAAGAGCGCTTGACTGTATCCTTCCCCCTCAGATTCCGTGAAATAAGATAATCCGCCTCATAACGGGTAACATCTGCAGCACATTTCCAAAAGCAGGTGACGGCATTTTCACAACAGGAAATGGCAACCGAGGCTACAGGGGAACCAGACTCCCACCCACGTCCCTTTAATCCTCACATGCAACGGAGTGGGCTAGCAAATTGGGGGCGGGAACACTCTTATTTATGGCGTATAAAAGTAATGTCTGCCAACTCCCCTAACATAAATGAGAAAAGAATCCATCCAGTGGTGGAGACTCACCAAGATAAAGCTTCCGGACCTGATCTGGCTTGTCAGAAACTGGGGCTTGCACATGGGGAGGAAAGGGGCAGGCAGAACCACAGGCGGACCCGCCCCCCCCGCCCCCAGGTTGTCCTAAATGGCTTCTGAAGCTGCTGGCCGGAGGAGTTGCGTCCTCACTGCAACCAGCCTCCGGTTCTGAGCAGCAGCCCACCTTCTGACTACAGGGCCAGCCGTTTCCTCTGCGCTGTCAAGGGGCTGAACTCCTCACACTGGAGAGGGAGAGGGAGAGGGAGAGGGAGAGGCATTCCTTATACGTAACTTAACCCTTCCTTGGGGCATCGATTCATGAAGTGCACGGGGCGCGGGGCCCCTGATTGCTCAGGCAAGCCCTGAAGACGCAGATCTGCAGCTGGTCAGTTCTTAGCGCAGCAGCAGCAGCAGCAGCAGCAGAGCAGCCCTCCAGAGGAACCAGGTATGGATTCAGCTCTCCCCCACCCCAGGGCGAAGTGGGAAGTGGAATCCATGACATTTGCCCACATGATGTAATGTGAAGCTCCTTGTCTACAAGCGCACCATCCTCACTCAGATTGGCCACAAGAACAGGCACTCTTGGATGAGACTTCTGCCAGACTGCCATGAATGAACATCTGCATTTCAGCATAGGAAGGGAAGAAACCACAACTGCAGTGCCATCACTGGCTGCACATCTTGGGAATGGTTTCTACCACCCTGCCTTTTACGCATTACAGCAACTTGCATCTGAGCATCACCCAAAGCCCTGCCTTCCCGGCTCCCGAGGACCATGCATGAAATCTCCGCCCACGCAGGAAGAATCAAAAGCATGCTCCAAATATGACCTCACACTCAGGAATGCGGGGGGGGGAGGGGAGCAGCTGCTTGCCAAAGAGAGAGCAACACTTGTGGGGTTCGGACAGACCAGGATTCCTCCCTCGTCCTCCTCTTTCCTTGGTCCTTCCTTCCATGTTGCACGACTAAGCCTGACATTAAGGAAAACGTCTTGTGGTGAAGCCCAAGGCGCCTGGACAAGCTCGCCCCGTTTTGCAGGGTCTTCCAGACAAATGGACTGACTGTGTTTTTCATTGATTACCACTGTGGGGCTGGCCTGGGGCATTTTTAAATGCAAAATCAAATGTATTGGTTTCATTTTTATCCAGCCATTCCCTCTTCAGGGCTTTCTCCATCACTGCCTTGGGGGGGGGGCGGGGGCTCTTTCCCTGCTCTGCCTGCTGCTGAGCCAATGAGCCGATTCCTTCCACAGGAGAAACCTGACAGTCGGTGGGGTTTTGCGATTGGCTCTCCTGCTCCAAGGGACGGCCTGATTTCAGGGCTTAGTGACCACAGGGAGGCGGGGGGGGGACGACACCAGAATGGCTCTCCCAACACCTGCACATCCTATTTAAGGCCCAAAGTGGGTATCACTGGGGAGACATACAAAGCAGGCCAAGAGAGGATCCCCTCCCCTCCCCTCCCAGCCTGTCCCCTCTGGAGCTCAATCCAGCTCTCCCCAGGAAAAGCCGCCTCCAAGACTGTTCCTGGCCAGACCTTCCTGTTCCAGCCCCTGCGGCGCCAGAGGAGGAAACCAGGCAGCCGTCATTTCCCACGGCATCCAGGACAAGCTGCTGCCTTGTCCAGAGCTTTGCAAATGCACCACTCTGCAGATTCCCGGGGAGGGGGGATAGGCTGGTGCCGGGACAGGCGGATGAGCGCCCTGCCTCAGGCAGTGGGGACAGAACCAGCAGCTGCAAGCCAGGCAGGCACTGGCAGCAATCGGCTCACTCTGGTGGATTTTTAATCACACGCCAGTCCCGCGTAATCCCGTGGTGCCTTCCCAAGGAAAAGCACAAGGCTGCAAAGCGGCAGAGCCCCCTCTGGGCTGGGGATTCTTGGGGCGGGGGGGGGTGATCATCCCATCTGCCGTAGGGAGGGAGAAAATGATCAGTCCGCCTCGCAGAAGTGGCAGAAGGGAGACCGAGAAAGTCAAGGGGGCAGCACAGCCACGTGACCCTGGGACAGCCCAGCCCGCAGAGCTGCTCGCAACAAAGGGCTGCCACGCCTGGGGAGGCTCTGTGGCCACAGACACCCCCCCACACACACACACACTTTGCCGCTTCTACCCACTGGGAGCTTTTTCTTTGCAACCTCGACTGCATTCCCACCCAATTCCCACCTTCCCCAGGGAAACAAGTCTCCCTGGTTTGCCTCGCAGGGCTGTTCTTGTAGTGCCTGTGAAGCACTCTGGACACCTGGAGCAGACTATACTCACCCTGCCCTGGCTGTCCCAGGCTAGCCGGACCTCATTCGCTCTCAGAAGCTAAGCATGGTCAGCTGCAGTGACCACTGGAGAGACCACCAAGGAAGGCCTGGGGAGCTCCACAGAGGCAGGCAATGGCACACCTGGCAAACCCCGCAGAGTCACCAGATGCCGTCTGCGACTGGACGGCACTTCCTACCATCACCCCATTAACCTGCCCTTCTGAGGCAGTGCCCAAAGCCCCCCCCCCCCCGCAGCATCCTCACAATTATTATGTTCTCACAACTGCCTTGTCAGGCAAGTGAAGCCGAGAGAGAGAGAGACCGGCTCAAAGGCAGCCAGTTCACTAGTCCTTGGTTTCTGTCCTCCCTGAGGGGGAGCAAGAATAGAGTTGGTGGCCGATGGTGTTTCATCAGATTGGAGGGAGGTGTCCAGCGCGGTTTTGGGCCCAGTACTTTTCAATATTTTTCATAGAATCATAGAATGTGAGAGTTGGAAGGGACCTTGCAGGTCATCTAGTCCAACCCCCTGCACTCTGCAGGAGCATAGCTGAAAGAAAGCCCTACATACCTACATACCTACAGCATACCTGAAAGAGGGTCGTCCAGCCTCCACTTGAAAACGTCCAGCAGAGGAGCATCCACCACCTCCCGAGGCAGTCTGTTCCACTGCTCAACCACTCTTACAGTTAGGAAGTTTCTCCTGATATTTAGCCGGTATCGACTGCCTTGTAATTTCCACCCATTACATCTAGTCTTGCAATCCGGAGCGAGAAAGAATAGATCTGCTCCATCTTCTACATGACAGCCCTTCAAATACTTGAAGACTGCAATCATGTCCCCTCTAAGCCTTCTCTTTCCCAGGCTAAACACACCCAACTCTTTCAGCCTTTCCTCATAAGACTTGGATTCCAACCCTCTCACCATTCTGGTTGCCCTCTTCTGGACATGCTCAAGTTTGTCAACATCCTTCCTAAAGTGTGGTGCCCAAAACTGGACACAGTACTCCAGGTGAGGCCTGACCATAGCAGAGTAGAGCAGAACTACCACCTCCCGTGATGTGGACACAATGCTTCTGTTAATGCATCCTAAGATTGCATTAGCTTTCTTCACAGCCACATCACACTGCAGGCTCATGTTTAGCTTGTGATCAACCATAACACCTAGATCCCTTTCACATGTGCTGCTGTCAAGCCAAGTCCCTCCCATTCTATATCTGTGCCTTTGATTTTTTGTATCTAAGTGCAGGATCATTTTGAATCCTGACTCTGTCTTCTTCAGAATTAGCAATCCCAACCAGCTTTGTGTCATCTGCAAATTTGATAAGCATCCCCTCTATGTCTTCCCCCAGGTCATTTGTAAAAACATTGAACAACACCGGGCCCAGGACCAAGCCCTGCGGCACTCCACTCGAGACTTCCCTCCATGTAGACACAGAGCCATTTACGAGCACTCATTGGGTACAATTTTTCAACCAATCATGAATCCATCCAACAGTTGCACCACCCAGCCCACACTTAACCAGCTTCTCCTCAAGGATCTCATGAAAAACTTTGTCAAATGCTTTACTGAAATCTAGATACACTATATCCACAGCATTGCCAGAGTCAACCATTTTAGTAACTCTTGTCAAAAATCAATGATCAATGATCTGGATGAAGGGGTAGAAGGGCTAATTAAATTTGCTGATGATACCAAATTGGGAGGAGTAGCAAACACCCAAGAAGATACAGTTAATATTCAAGAAGACCTGAATACTCTGGAGAAGTGGGCAGTTGCAAACAAGGATGCAGTTCAACAAAGATAAATGCACAGTATTGCAGCTGGGCCACAAAAATGTCAAGCACAAATACTGGATGGGGGGATACGTTTCTAGGGAGTAGTGTATGCAAAAGAGATCTTGGGGTAAGAGTGGACTGTAAACTGAATATGAGCAGTCAGTGTGATGCGGTGGCAAAAAAGACAAATTCAGTCTTAGATTGTATTAAAAGTGCCATAGCATCGAAATCGCAGGAGGTCATCACAGCCCCTCCATATACTCCCTTGGTCAGGCCGCACCTGGAGTACTGGGTGCAGTTCTGGAGGGCTCATTTTAGAAAGGATGTGGACAAAATCGAGAGGGTGCAGAAGAGGCAACGGGGATAATCAGGGGTCCAGAGACTGAGCCCTGCGAGGAAAGGCGGAGGGCCTTGGGAATGTTTAGTGTGGAGAAGAGGAGATGGAGGGGGACATGATGGCTCTCTTTCAATATTTGGAAGGCCGTCATTTGGAGGAGGGCAAGGAGCTGTTCCAGTTGGCAGCAGAGGATAGGACCCAAAGCAACGGTTTTAAATTACATGCAGAAAGGTATCAGCTGGATATTAGGAAAAACTTTTACAATCAGAGTGGTTCACAGGTGGAATCAGCTGCCTAGGGAGGTGGTGAGCTCCCCTTCACTGGCAATTTTCAAGAAGAGGCTGGACGAATATTTGTCAGAGATGCTTTGGGCTGGTCCTGCATTGGGCAGGGGGTTGGACTAGATGGTCTCTATGGCCCCTTCCAACTCTTCTATGATTCTCTCTTTTAACGGGGGCAATGCAAGTCAGAGCAATGGGACAGGCTAGGGGCAACACACAGAGCAGGGCAGCCGGCAGAGGGAAGGCTGGAATGGGCTTGTCAGAGATGGTGTCAAAGGAGACAAGAGGGGCCAGGGCACCCATTTTAACGCCACGACCCCCTTGCCAGGGACGCGGGGGCAATTACAGGCAGGATGCACAGGGCAGCGGGCCCCAGTCAGATCCTGAGGGTTGACAAGACATTGGTCAGCAGGGCCCTCCCGGGATTGGCACCCAATCGATGGACGCTCCAGAGCCCTCCCACTCATGCAGTGTTTTTGGTGGGGGCCCTCTGCCATGCCAAGTTAACTAGACACACAAGATGGTGGGCTGTGCCAGCATGGTGGAGAGAAGGGAGAAGCTCCCTCAGGTCTTTCCTCCCTCAGAAACTGCCCCTGAACCTGAAACGTGAACCCAGGGACCATAACAAACTCTGATGCCAGCTCCATTCTCATTTGCACTCTGGCAGCACTGTGACGGACCCTGGCAGCATACTGGGCTCCTGCACTCACCCTCCAATTTCATACATACCATCAGGTGTCAACAATGCCCATCTGCTGCCAACGCGGGCCAAACACGCCAATCCATGTGCAAAAGAACAAATGGACACAAGTCTGACACTAAAGCAGCCCTATATAGAAGTCAGGGGGACAAATATCCCATTTCCCCAGGACACTGTCACTTGCTTCAGAGGAAGACTCCCAGTGTGAGAATGCTGCATCACAAGGTATCAAGAAGCTTGACCCCAGCCACTTAAGACTTACGTGCAGTTATGGGTTCCTCCCACCCCAAGAGTCAGGTTACTTTAGAAAAGTGACAACACCAGCGTGATGGGAGTGTTACTACAGCTGTGAATGGTCCTTGTGCTTATCTTCTACACGCAACATCACAGCTTCTACTGCCTGCATTTCATCGCCTTTTGACACTGTGGTTTATTTACTTTTTTTTTCGTATGGGCCATGTCTATGTCTCTCCAAAGTGAGGACACATTTCTCTCATCTAACTGAAGTCAGCTTTAGCTCATGAAGTGCCACAATAAATCTGTTAGCCAGAAGACTCCTGTTTGTTTTTTTCTTGGTTCCAGGTAGCTTGTTCCAACTAGCACTATCTCTGTGGAAAATGTCCTCCTTTACATAGAGGGAAGTTTGTGTCAAGCTTCAGATGCATCACCTGGCGGACAGCAGACGAGGCCGAGCACCATCTTTTTGCATTCCAACTGTTTGCACTCAACTAAAATATTATGATAAAATTAAGATATAAATATAAAATTTAAATTATATGAAATGGATATAGCTGCACCAGAAATGACTTCTGAATAAATAAAAGTCAATCTGCAAGCTGATTTTCTTGTCTATAACAAACCCCAAGAGCCCCACCTAGGAAAACAAAGGGGGAGGACAGGTCAGTTTCCATCCTGCTCTCTTTACCCACCTTACAGACGGGGTGTGTGTGTGTGTTAAGCTGGCCTGCACCAATTGTCAGGTCAGAATCCTCACACCCAGCAACTGATATTTAGTCCTTTTTTCAGGTCACCCACCTGCATCCCTCCAGAATGCCCACCCCTGTCTGTCCGAGATGTCTCCCCCTCTTGTGGTGCTGGGAGCTGCTGGTCAGAAGATCAGGACGCAGTCAAGGAAGGGCTTGGGCATGTGGAGCAACACTGGTGTGGCCATAAGAAGGGCTTCAGGCCTCCCAAACTCCTGATAGCCTTTTCTTTTGGAATTAACACTGGAGGTACGCTTCGCTCCTATACCCACAGAAGAACCAGCCATCATCAGAGGAGACCCTCCTGTCAATCAGGCAGAGAGGCAGGGGACAGCCTCCTCCGTTGACTGGCACACACAGCTCACAAGAGACGGGTGACTCCAGTGCACGGGTGGCACAGGCACAGCTTCCTTCGCGTGAAGCCAGTGAGGGTAGGGGCATTTTCACGCGGGCAGCCCCACAAAAACAGGATTTTGAGTCCAGCAGCAACATAGAGACCTACAAAATTTTTCCAGGGTATCAGCTTTTGTAAGTGAAAGCTCACTTCCATCAGATATCGAGGTAGGTGGGGGCTCTCTTCCCCCATTCAACTAAACGTTTGGCCTTTTTAGTGTTTTATTCTAAGCATCTTTGTAAGCAGTATTACCTTCTGGATGCAAGTGCCAAGACTGCCCTGGAGGCTGGCATCCTTAGACATCAACAGCAACCTTGGAATTAGGTTGACAAGCAAGACAGAGCTGGCCGCCATCTGCATAGTGATGACATCACAGCCCATGCTTCCTGGTGGCCTCTCCCAGGGGTTTCGTTCAGAGAGAGAGAGAGAGAGAGAGAGAGAGAGAGAGAAATAGGATGGGGGATAAGATGGAGCCTGTGGCACCCCACTGGTCAATGGCCAAGGGGGAGAGCACAAATTCCCCCCCCGGACAGAACTTGACCCACCATAATACAGTGCCCCTTGGTCCCAGTGCTGAGAGTGAATAGTATTGAAGACTGCCAAGATATCCAGCAGAACTAGTGGAATCACACACCCCCAGTCTAGTCCTAGGTCATCAGCCGAGGCCACCAAAGCAGTCTCTGTCCCAAACCCCGACCTGAAGGCAGGCTGAAATGGGCCCCGGAAATCATTGCCTCCTAAAGAACCCTTGGAGCTCAAAGGCAACAACCGACTCTAGAGCTCCTTGCCCAAGAACGGAAGACTGGCCAGAAGTCTGCCGACACGGTGGGACTCAGAGATGGGTTTTTTTTTTCTTTTTTCAAGACAGGTCTAGTAGTTGCCTCCTTGAGCGCAGACGGTACAACCTTCGCCCTCAAGGAAGCATTTACACGGCCCTTGCCCGCTCCGTCAGTCCCCCTCTGGCAGCTTTGATCAGCCAGGAAGGGCCAGGGTCTGGAACACAGGGGATAGGGCTCACCTGTCCACAGGTCTTGTCCACATCCTTGGGATTAACAAGCTGAAAAGTATCCATAAAAGATCGGACAAGCAGATGCCAAAGGTACCTCAGCAAGACACACTCCAGATTCCTGACTGCTAAGATGGCCAGAGCCTTCCTACTGCCCTAGTCTTTGATTAATGATTCAGAAGTCCTGGCCAATGTGCTAGACCAAACTGTGGCCAGACGGTGGCTCGGGAGCCGCATGCGGCTCTTTCACACAGATTGTGCGGCTCCCGGCAGGGCGGCTGGGGAAGCTAAATATTATTAGCAAACAAATATTATTGGACAGATAACTATCATTATCAATATCTGCTTTTACCTCTTTTGTTATTATTTTGGCAGTCTCATTTAATATTGATAAAAAGCAAATTTGCATATTTTCCAATAAGAACATGTAATATTTGTCCATGTCTTGCAGCTCTCAAACATCTGAAGTTTATCCTATGTGGCTCTTATGTTAAGCAAGTTTGGCCGCCCCTGGGCTAATGACGGGTGCAACGAAATGCCAATCTGGCCGTCCTTCTGGAAGGGGGGGGGGTGCTCCGTAGGGGAAAGATGGGGCTGCCAGGCCTCCCCGCCTACGTTTCCCAGCAGCTCTGGAGGAAAAGTGCGGGAAAGGAAGGACCCACCCCAGGGGCGGAGCCACCCAGAGAAAGGCTTCTGCCCATCCGGGGAGGGTCCAGTCTCAGCCTTAGCCTCAGCCTTCGTCTCGACCTTGGACGACAGCTTTGAGGGGCTGCGCCTAGGTGGGAATCCTGCTACCTCACCCTCCGTGGGCCATCCCAGCCACGCAGGGCTCTCTTTGTAGCAGGAGCTCCTTTGCCTATTAGGTGACACACCCCTAAAGTAGCCAATCCTCCCAGAGCTTATAGTAGCCCCTGTCAGAAGAGCCCTGTAAGCTCTTGGACGATTGGCTACACATTGGGGGGGGGTGGCCTAATAGGCAAAGGAGTTCCTGCTACAAAGAGAGCCCTCTCGGCCACAATAGATCACGGTGGAGAGCCAGGAGGGTAGCAGTATTGGTGACCAGTCCTGAGGGAGGGGCTGGAGTTTCCCCCCAACGACCAGGAGGGGGAGAGCGAGTCCTGTCCCGCGGCCACCCACCACCACGGAGGAGGTTAGGTCAGGGATCGGGGTGTGTGGTTTGATCCTGTTTATTTTCTCCTCAGTTGGGTTGTAGTGCTGGTGTTATGTCAGTGTAAAGGTAAAGGTTTCCCTTGCTCGAAAGCTAGCTGAAGTGCCAGTGCTGTCCGTGGTCACGTGGCTGGCATGACTAGATGCCGAGGTGCACGGAACGCTTAGTTTAATTTAACCTTCTTTTTGAACTATAAAACCTGGTAGTGCTCTGACCACATAGTCCTCCCTGCTCAGCACATTACTTGTGGCAAAGGAAGACCAGGGAAGCCAAATGGGCCCAAATCAAAGGGGTTGCCAGCTCTCCAGGGGGTGCCCAAAGATTAAAGTATCCACTTCCCAAGGTTGGGGCATCAGCCAGAGAGGTCTCACTGTCCCTCTAGGAAGGCCGTGTAAATCCAGTGAGTGGCGGCAGCAACCGAGGAAAGGAAATAGTCCCCCCAGGCAGGGCAGGCAGGTGAAAAGAGCGGCTTGCGAGCCACCGAACGGCTGCTCAGTCTCCCAGGGCTGAGGGCGGGTCCGTTTCACCACAGAGGGAGAGAGACTTCGTCCGTCTTCAGAGGGGCCTTTCTTTCCTTGGTAAGCACGACGAGACCAAGGGGCCTTGTACCCGATTCTGCCCCTTCTCTCTGGGCTCTCACCCTTTGCTTTGCAAATGGGCCACGCTTCTTTTCCGGGCCCTGCGTAACTGGCAGAGCGGAGCAGAGCCAGTCTTGGCTACCAAGGCCGAGGGGCAGAGAGAGTGGCCAATGAAAGGGAGACTCGTGGGCAACGTCTTGTCACAGATGAGAGAGCAAAAAACAATGGCAACAACTATTCCAGCTGCTGACAACTCAAGGATGCCTCCGAGTATTATTGCAGGTGAGGAGCTGTTTCAGATTAGGGGGCTGTCTGTCTGCTAGAAAAGGTTTGCCCCTCAGTACTTGTGAACGAGAACTGTCAATAACAGTTGTAAGTTATTGATGATGCGTTGAACTGTTTTGAGCTGAGAGCTGTATGTGGCCACTAGTGGTGTTCTGTTATTGTCTCTTTTGGGCCTGACATGTGGTGGTCCAAACCTTATTCTGGGGTGCAGAGGGCAAGCTGTCGAACCAGTTCCTTATTCAAAGCACCTCTGAAATACAGGCCTCTTGGTGGTAACCCAAATAGAAGCTTGTGGTGTCAGAACCAGAGTTTGGACTGGGTGCTGCTGTATGTCTTCTTGCAGGGAACCGTCTCCAGACTCAGAGCGTGGTGACGTGTCATTTGGGGTGGCTCAAAGACTGTTTTGTGGGTGTCGCCTGGCCCTAGTATCTGCCGGTGTGATTGTCCTGGGGGCACTGCACTTTGGAGCAGCTGGCATAAGAGCCACACTTTGGACCTGGAAACAGCACATGTCTCCTCAAACGGGACTGTCCTCTGAACATGGGGGGGTGTGACATGTGGCGCTCTAAACCTTATTCCGGGTACAGAGGGCAAGCAGTCAAACCAGTTCCTTATTCAAATCTTTTTTGAAATACAATCTTCTTGGTGGCAACCCGAACAGAAGCCCGTGGCTCTGGAACCAACTCTGCCGCCACAGACACCCAGACAACACAGCCACTGGACCCAACAGCATCAACTACACCGCCAGAGGCTCATTCCCTTGCTCATCTTCTAACACTGCCCATGCCATTAAATGCCAACAACAATGCCCTTCGGTTCTCTGCACAGGACAAGCAGGACAAAGCCAGCGCCAGAGGCTAAGTGGACACAAATCCGACATCAAGAATCACAAGACTGAGAAACCTGCAGGAGAACACTGCAGCCTTCCAGGACATTCAATGCGTGACCTCAAAGTAGCTGTTTTATTATAAAAGAACTTCAGGAACAGAATGGAAAGGGAAATTGCTGAATTACAAGTTATCGCAATACTTGGAACAAAAACCTCTCCGGGACTCAAAAGGGATATTGGTTCCTTATCTCATTACATTTGCTAACTCATTCAGTCCTCACATATGTATTCTCAACAAGAAGGACTATACATCCTCTGTATTTCAGTGTATGTCTTTTTCAGAATAGAATATTAAAATAGTGAATGTAATGCAAGGAATATTGGAATGTTTTGCTGACATAACAGTGCACCCACCTCAAAGAAGAAGAAAATGCTGTTAAGTTACCTCCACACCTGAGAGGAGATGAATGGAGAGTCTCAGTTTATTTCCCACAACTAGAAAAGATACCTTTACACATTTATCCCCTACTTTGACATAATTATTGTTTTACTGATCTATCCCCCTATTAAATCAAAACTGTTGACCTTATAACCTTAGCTTATTTAGTTTTGTCTTTGCATATCTTAAAACATTTTCATCATGTTACATGTTAATTTGCAGCCTCTGTCTATACGTTTGACCTTCTGTTCTGATGTATTTGAAGAAGTGCGCCTTGCACACGGAAGCCTATCCCTTGAATAAACCTTGGTTGGTCTTAAAGGTACCTGACCAGACTCTAAATTTGTTCTGCTGCTTCAGACCGACACGGCCGACCAAGGGAAAACAGAGGAGGGCAAAAGATGAAGGGGCACAGACTGGGAAAGGACTCCATTGCCAGACAGACATTTTCCCGTTCCATGGCTGTTTCTATGTCTTCCCCACTGCTTGAAAAACTACAAGAAATCTTTCAGCCATTTGCTGCCCGGAACAATGAGCTTTTGTTTAGCTAGGACTGGTACAGAGAGGTCATGACTGATAGCTTAAGAATGAGCCAATTCAAGCTAGCTAAGAGGTTATCTCCCTAATGAGAGACCTGGAAATAATGCACAGGCTTTTGAGCTATATGAAGGCTTTCCCTTACTTGAACAGTCACAGATGGTCATGAAGTTCAATAAAAGGGTTAGTGCCATGACTACAGGATTGATCTTGAACACAGTCAATGGCAGAGAGAGAGAGAGAATATGAATTTTAAGAGTTTTTACCCCGTTACTGGAGAAGAGTGCATGCACACAAAAGCTTATGATGTGAATCAAACTTTGTTGGTCTTAAAGGTGCCTGACCAGACTCAAACTTTGTTCTGCTGCTTCAGACCAGCATGGATACCCCGCCTGAATCTACCCGGCCGATTTCCCACAAGCTGCTGCTCCACGCTCGCTTTTCTCTTTGCCCCAACTGTACGTGTCAATTTCACACCATGTGCTGCGTGGCCGCATTTTGCCCCGCAGCTTTGCCTGATTTCCCCCACATCTACTCAGTCCTCAAAAAACAGGACTGAGTAGACGCAGGGGAAATCTGGCAAAGCTGCAGGGCAAAATGCAGCCACACAGCACATGGTGCGAAATTGACACGTACGATGGGGGCAAAAGGAAGAGTGAGTGCGGAGCAGCAGCTTGTGGGAAATCGGCCCCTGCTACTCCTTGTAAGAGCCAGGGATACAAGGGTTCCTTTCTAAGATGAAATCTGTGCGCATCTCCCCCCCCCCCCGAGCCCTTCCACCCACAGGTCATGTGCACAAAAATGATCAGAACATAAAAAAAGAACCAGCTTTACTTCAAGTTCTAAAAGCTTCCCTGTCTAGCTGGCTGGAGGTCATTTTTGTGGCCATGCAAGTAGCTTCATAATCCCAAACCTAAAGAATGACCCTGGCGTCATCTGGAGAAAAAGCCTCATTAAGCTCATCACTTTTGCTAAGGGATATTAATGAAATCAGACAGTTGTTTGCAGAGTGGCACATCTATCGCTACAGGAGTAGAAAAGACTCATCATCACTAGCAGATTTAGTTGTTGTGGCACACGTATGAACAAAAGGAACTGGTATCAGATCTCGCCCTTACCATCCTTTTCTGTACATCCTCAGTTTTCCTGCTCTCAGCACTGAAAGGGCTGGGATAAGACTGGACAAAATCATGTGTAAGAATGCTGTGCCAGTCATGTTATTCTCATCTCAGATCCCGAAGCAGCGCTCCGTATTTCCTTTTCTTGACACCCCCCCCCCGGGTGGCTCTCAGGGTATACAGATTTCAGTTCTCCCACCACCGGCCCTACAAGACACAAGGCCAGAAGCCAAGAGAGAAGCAAAGGAGGCCATTGAGGGTGGGGTCAGGAAGCAGCATCCGTGAGGCGAAATGCAGTCTTCAGACAAGATGTGTTTAGATAACTCCAGTTTCTTAACCCAGAGGCCACGAGGGGAGCTCATGCCTTCTGGCATCTTACCCGTGGAAATGGTTCACATTTTATTAACCAGGTGTGTCTGTGCACCTGTGCATGGCGGCAACAGGTCCCACAACAGAATATCAGCATCACAAATTCCACAGCTTTCCCTACTGTGTAAAAGCACACAGCTTCATGCTGGCCCACTACGAATTTTGTGTGTACTGAGGGGGAACCTGCAACGACTTGTGGGGGGATCTCATTTTCCCCTCCCCCCTCTTTCCCTTTCCGAAAAGCCCCATGACCTTTCCCCTTTTCCTTCTCTTCTTCTAGGTTTGCCAACCTCCAGGTGGGACCTGGAGATCTCCTGGAATCACAAGAGATCCATTTCCTTTAGGGCTATCAGCTCCAGGTTGGGAAATTCCTGGAGCTTTGGGTTTGGAGCCATGGGAAGGAGCCAACCTCAGCAGGGCACAATGCCATAAAGTCCATCCCTCCAAAGCAGCCACTTTCTCCAGGGGAACTGATCTCTGTCATCCAGAGAGCAGTTGTAGTTCCAGGTGATCTTCAGCCCCCACCGGGAGGTTGGCAACCCTAGTTCCCCTGGAGGAAACTGCTGATTTGGAAAGAGTAGTCTGTGGCATTATACCCCTTCTGAGGTCCCTCCCCTCCTCAAACACCGCTCTCCCCAGGGTACAGCCCCCAAATCTCTAGGAATTTCCTAACCTGGAATTGGAAAGCCTATCTCCTTCCCACCCAACAGGCAACCTACCTTTATGTGCCCCTCTGTCTTCAGCCTCTACCTAGGAAAACTATGGCCAAGTTGTGCGGTGCCGGCCACTGGGCCAGGCCCACTTGCATGGTAGGGAGCCTTCAAGGACTTGTGGGTGGCACCTCACTTTCCCCCGTATCCCTCACTCCACAATATTTCCTCTTTTCGCTCTCCTTTCTTCCCAGTATCCTTTCCCTGTCTCAGTTTGGTCCAGGAGGATGCAAAGAATAAATGGAAATAAGTCTGAAGAAGGGAGCCATGACTCAAGAAAGCTCCTCTCCAGCCTCAAATGTAGTTAGTCTTTAAGGTGCTCCTGGACGCTTGCTCTTTTCTCCTGCTCCGGAAAAACTAATGTGGCTCTGCCCATCTTGATCTATCTCAAGAAGCGAGCAGTGACTCACGGAAGCTCATACTTGGGTTTTTTTCCAGTTTCAAAAAAGTTTTATTAAAGTCAAAGACAACATCCAGAATATCAGCACAAAGAGCATAACAGGTTCACAGAGGTCGTAAAAGCATATAATCCATAGCCATTACACTATCAAAGCCAGTATATACAGCCTAAAAACAAGAAACCGTTCAAAAAGTCAAATAAGAATAAAATGCAATAACCTTAATGCCTAGATGCACTGAAATGGTTCAGTTCTGGCTTGTTTGACAAGGCGCTTACGAGTTCTGTTCAACGAAAGGAGTCCCAACAGAAAGTCAGAGCAAAGGGTGTGTTAAAAGTGCAGCCATTTGTGGTAACTCAAATCAGAGGGGAACAAGTCTTGTTCCGCCATGAATTTTAGGACCGGAGCCCAGGTAAGCACGCATTTGTTGTAGATCTTGGTGGAGCCAAACTGTGCTTCCTTCTCTCCTCTGCAAAACAAAAAGCAGGAGAGGAGAGAGCTGTGCAAAAGCAAGCTGCGATGCAGGAACGAGGAAGCAGGAACAGGAAGTAGGAAGCAGACAAGAGCCAGTTGCTTGCAGGCCGGAGGGGAGCCCTGCAGGTGCCGGTTCTGGCCTGCAGGCGGCATGTTTGACTCCCCTGCTCTAACCACTCTACCACACATAGGGAGTCTGCTGTTGAACAGTAGCAAGCAGCCAAGCCTAGTTGAGTCATGCAAGCTGGGTAATATCAAGTCACACAGAGGTTCTTTCCAGGCCCAGGGTTGCCAGCCTCCAGGTGGGGCCTGGCGATCTCCCAGAATTACAACTGAACTCCAGACAACAGTGAGGCTTTGAGAAGCATTCCCAGGAGCCGTGACCCGGGTGCTCTGCAGCAGGACTGGGCTGGCAGAAAAGGGGGATTGTTGGAGATGCATTTGAAGGTGCCCCTCTTCTTGAGCGCCCTTCTCAGCTCCCTTGCCCTGTGGCAGGGAACACAAAAGGCATTTAAATGTTTCTTCCTAGGAATGGACCTGCTCGCTGCCCCGTCCCCTGAATGGGAGGGCTAGAAACCAGCTTGGAGCCTCTCCCTTTAAAGACAGGCATACTCATTAATTCAATTAACTGTAATTTAACTGTCCCCTTAAACATTTAAATGCCCCCCAAACAAAAAAATCCTGGCAACAGGCCCGTGGGGGCCTCTTTTTGTGACCTCCCCCTGCCCCTCCCCTGGCCCCGGAGGAATACATTTTTCCTGAGTTTCCAGTAACGCCGTTTTAAATAGTGCCCAGGCTTCCTGAGAGGATCTGACCCCCCTTTACCTTTCCTTTCAGTTTCTTCATCACAAGCCCCCTCATTTGAGAGAAGTTAAATGTGATTGTGTTGGTCTTTGGGGGCAACTCCTTATTTACATAAATGTTAAACTTAATAGGATTTTGATCACTGTTCCCAACTGGTGCTATCACATTTACATCTCTCATTAGGCCTTAAGCATTACTTGGGGCCAAGTCTAGGATCGCCTCCACCCAGTAGCTTCGGTGACCACCTGCTCCGTGGCACAGCCCCTGAGAGTGCCTAGAGACCCCTGTCTCTTTCTCCTGACTTGGACACATAGTGACCCAATAACTGTGTGGATAGTTAAAACCACCTATTATGACACAGCTATTTTGTCTAGCTGCTTTCTTTAATTATTTTGCTGTTTTTAAATCCTCCTCTAACCTTTGATTTGGTGGGTGATAACAAACTCCCAGAGTTAAGCTTCCTTTTTGGCCTACTATTTCCACCCACAGTGTTTCTGTAGGCAAATCTATTTCTCTCACATTCTCAGTTTGGTTGGACTGTATACCCTCTCAGACAGAAATGGGGTGTGCATTCAGATCTACCTGAGCCAAAAATATATCTGAAAAATACCTTATCAGTATTTTTCAGGTATATTTTGGCATCCCAAAGATATGTGGGATCATTTCAAGGGGGAAATCCTGAAAAAAATCCCAGATATATTTGTGGTAGATCCAAGAAACAGCGGAAGCCAGCCCTCAGATCAGCGGAGCCGGCTGGGAGCAGAGCCCTTCTGGATGGGTCCACTTTGGACGGCCTTCTCTTCGGGCCTCCTTTAAAGAAGCCGGCCCTCCGGTCAGATCCGCCCACGGGGAGACAGGTCAGCGGTCCGTCGGGCTGTCTCCTGTAGTCCCTTAAACATCCCACTGACATGGACTGCAGTAAAGAGACGGAAAGGCAGCTGACCAGGGGAGTGATCTGCTCTGCTTGACAGCTGTTGTTTTTGCAGCTTTGCTACTAGTTTTTTGAAACAGATTTCTTCCTTCTCCGGGCTACTGAACCCAAAAGAATTCAGGATTGCAAAAAAAAAAAAACCCAAAAAACACCGGTTCTGAATACAGTACCAGTATTAGGATCTGGGATTTTTCAGAAATATCATTTTTTTCCCCAGGTCCAATACACCCCTATCGAAACATTCTGGTAAAAAACAATTGCACAGCCCTAATATGGAACCGCTCCACCACTGACCTCTGCCCTCCCTGTCCTTCTGACATAATTTATATCCAGGAGTCAGTGTACCCCACTGATGGTCCTCAACCCTCCAAGTCCCTCAAATGCCCACAATGGCTCTTCATGCACTGGTGGTTTCCCTCCTTTTCACCTTGCATTGCCATCATGTTTTCTTTTTCATTCTCCACTGAATTCTGACTCTTCAGGCTCTCACTTCGCTCTCCACTCACTCTTTCCCCGGCTTTTCTGAAAGTAGTTTTGTTGCAGTTTCCCCTCTCGCCTTGCTCCCAAATCGAAGATAATCCAAACAACATGCAGATTCCCTTGGATTTTCCCTCCTGGCCCTTGTAGGCCACTCCCACATTGTTCTGCCCACTCTGTACCGTCAGCCATTCCCTCATTGTTTTACACTTTCTTTCTTTTTTACAAGCAATTTGAGTTTAGTGAAAAAACGCCAGAATGGCTGTAAAAAATGGCTCCCGGCTGGGCTACCCTGCATTGGAGGAAGAGCAGCAGCAGCAGGCGGGCAGGCAGGGAGGAGAAGGAGAGAAGAAGAGATTGGATTTATACCCCTTTGCCCTTCACTCAGAGTCTCAGAGCAGCTGACAAACTCCTTTCCCTTCCCCTCCCCACGACAGAGACCTTGCTGGAGGAGCCATGGAGGGCGCCCCCTTCTAAGCCCGCCACGTCGGAGGGGCGCTGGGGCATGCTCCAGTTCTTCTGGTGGCCCCAGACGGTCTTCCACCGCCTCCTGCTGCATCCTCCACTGGTGACAGCGTCTGGCACACAGCCTCACCGCCACCACGGCTGCATCCTCCTCAAGACAGAGCTGTAGACGTTCTTATACACCTCATGTCCTGTTTGAGAATCAGCGTGGAAAAGGTGAGCGAGGGGCAAAGCAGCAGACCCAGACTGTGGGTTCTTACAGCATTTCCTACTATGCATCTCACCCCCCACCCCCGAGTTCTAGAGGCATCTAAAGCTGGTGGCCCTGGCTTAACCGTCCCGCCACTCACGGTAACATACAAGAGTCTGCTGTTCTTTGTTTATAATCCAGAAAAGCAAATGACCACAGCAGTGGGAGGGGAGGGGGAATGGAGGGGTGAAGACCCACCCAGAAGCTGGGAGAAGGCTGGAGAGCTCTCCCCCACCCCAAAATCTGTCCCAGAGCTTGGGGAAGAGAAAGCAGGCTGATGGGGAGAAAAGGATGGTGGTGTTGAGATGGGGGCTGAGATGCCAACACCCTTCCAGATGTGCGGCAGCTTCCAGAGAAGCCTGGCTGGGCTGCCCTCTCCCAGCCTACAATGCCAGTGTCAGCAGGTTCCGCCGTGCATTCTGTACACTCATCATGTTCCCCCATATTAGGAGATCCTGTCACTCTTTCACCTTTCCGACAACACAGCAGAGAATCCCTAAGTGCATGGCAATATGGAAAACAGCTCTGCAGCTGCTTGTCAGTTGTAGAAAAGGCCCGGTCAGTTTCAACAGAGGGCTTTCCCCCTTTGCCTGCATTCCTTTCTGCTCCCTTTCATTCAAGGAACTAAGGCTAAAATGCACATGTGCAAAAACCTGAACCACGAGGATTTAAATGGAAGGTGCTTGCTGGACACTACTGTGCAGCTGCAAAAGGACAAATTTATACATTTAAAAAAATTGGATGCTGCCCCGCACACATCACAAGTGATGTTCCCAACCCAATTAACACAAACTGGGTTTCTGGTTGCAGCTGCAAAATAAATACACAGAAATACAACAGAGAAAAAAGAATGGCACATGCCGCAGGCACACAAATCCAAAGTCAAGCTTAAAGGCTTGGCTGCTTGGATTCTCTGGAGTAAACTGTGCGTGCATCAAGGGCCAATCTCTAAGTTCCCTTTTGACACCAAGAATTCCAGGTCCCCCATATGACCTCAGACACTTCTAACATTTGTATAAAAACACCTACAATCTCCCAAATATGTTAGGCCTGCAACGTTCCTCCTGTGGCCTCTAGATCTTGCCAGGCAGTCCATATCGTTTGTCATGCTGTCATTGGCCAGTCCTAATCCATTTCCCTCTAGAACAGTAACAGCTACCCCTTCACCTCTTAGAGGTGATGAGCCGTCCTGAACCAGAGACATTTCATCCTGAACCAGAGACATTTCATCTCCTGCCAGTTTTCCCCCAGGATCTAGTTTAAAAATTGCCCTGCCACCTTTTTGATTTTTAAGCACCAGCGGCCTGGTCTTTTCTCAGGACAAGTGAAGGCAGTCTCTTTTGTGCAGGGCCTTGCTTGTTCCAAAATGTATCCCAGTGCCTAACAAAATCAAACCCTACCTAAAAGGCCAAAATAGGCCTGGAAAGGGCTCTGTACCCTCCCTCTTGCTTTTACTGACAGAAGCAAGTCTTGGAACTCTGTGGTTGCCCAGCAACAGCCATTGATGGGTTCCCTTACTTAAAGTGCTCATTCTATCATTTTTTGGCTTTCAAAAACATCCTGGGTTTTGGGGGGGTTTGGATTTGACATTTTGCTGCAAACCTGGGGCCCTTTTCAAAATAGAAAGATCTGTCTTGCCCATTCACAGCCCCAGTTACCAGATTTAACTATTCAAACATATCCTGACTTCACTATTAGAATGTAAGACAAACAAGGGATCCAAGAAACTTGTGGCAAGCTGGTGGAATACAGATCATCATCCAGTAAAAGTGCTGTCTGTCTGTCTGTATGGGGGGGGGTGTTTAAACCACCTCTTTATTTTTATTTCAGAGTCCCCCAAGTGTGCAGAAAAAGCTTTACCTCTGTGGACCCGATTGTGGATTTAGCTTTTTCCAGATCACAGCCACACATGACTAATAGTATATAGATATACTGGCAGCTGGCTGTTTTTTTGACCAGCACAGTCCTTTATATTACAGAATTATTAATAATGGCTATTTTGCTGAACACACAAAAGGTGATAACTCCAGCTCCAGCACCTCCCCTAACCCCAGAATGTTAAATATTCTTAAATCATTGCACACTAGTAAGATTTGCTGTTCTCACTGTGACTTCCACATGTGGCCGGACCCTCCTTCATCTAAGCAAAGAAGTGATATCCCCAGAAGGAAAATTCTTATCCTGTAATCTGTGAATCACTCTTTGTTCTGACCTTGGTAGCAGAGAGAACCCACCATCTGCAACTACCAGTCTGAAGTGGCTTAAAGACGGATATCAATTTTTCTTTTCCGTTGCTAAAACCATGCAGATTTTGCATTTCCGTGGGGGTTTAGTTGCCTCCCACAGCCTCAGTCTCTTATCATGGAATGCTTGGTACTGAAAAGCTCCTTGCAAATGCCCAAGGGAGATATGAAACAAAGAAGTTATCCAGAGTCTCACCAGGTTTTAATACTGGTGACCATTGCAAATTGCCCACCCACCCCTTGAATGACACACAAGTCGTGGGTTAAACTGGGAATTTATTTACACACAAGCTGATCTGCATCTATTACATCCATTAAGCATGGGTGACAGACATAGCTCCTGCCAGCAGGTTGCCTTAGGGAAAAACCACCCCGGCTCCAAGCCGGGTCTGGAATCCTTCCATACCCCACTCATCATGGCCCGTGTTTCCAATGCATGTAGGAGATGTGGGAGCAGGTTCCAGCCCATGACTGCTAAGCCTTAAGGCTCGTCATCTACTCCCCCAACCCCAAAGGGGCCCCCACCTGGGTCTCTTGGACGGCTAAGCCGCTAGGTACCCAGTTTGAGGACCCCTCCTACCGCTGCTATCTCAGGGAGCTTGCCAGTGCGAATAAACCTATTCAACCCATGCTTTCCCGCCTTCCCAGTAAGGGCCTAACCAGGTTACCAGGGCTATTTATGCCACACCCACGGACCATGTGAAGCAGGCAAAAAAAGGCCCCCTCCTGGCAAATTTCAGTGAGGCCCCAAAAATTCCTGCTCAGCCCCATAAACCCGCGACTGGCTAATCCCACATGGTTTGAAACAGAGGGCGGATGGCTGGGACACTCGTCCTTTGCTGGAATGAGGCAGGAATGGCTGCTGCCCCCAGCTTTACCCCAGCAGTCCATTCTAATAGGCCAGCATTCCAATGCTGGCCCTTGATAGGCTCCCCCACCCATGTGATCACATTCGAGGATGTGGGGGTGGGGTGGGCGAAAGCCTGAGCCTGCTGAAGGGCAAGCACCAATCTATTCAGTGGCACCATTGCAGGCACTTCCATTTGCTCTTTCTAGTACATGTTTATATTCTTATTGATTCTCAGCTTTGGTTTTATACTGATGCACGAAATGTTCCCGATCTAGCAGAGGAACTTTGTTTCTGCATATGTATGCATCTTGGAACTTTGTTTCTGCATATGTATGCATCAGAGCAAATGAATGGCACTGCAGCCATTTTTCAATATGGTAACTATCACCATGCATGCAGTCATATTAATCTAGTACAATCTCCTCTCGCTGTTATTTTATTTTAATAATTAAACTTATATCCCACCCTACCTCACAAGTGGTCTCAGGGTGGCTCAAAACATATAAATTAACAAAAAAAAACACCCTGATAATATAAAAACAATTAAACAATTTAAAAAATCAAAGCAAGATGGCACAAGATCACTAACAATCCAACATCTCCTGTAGCATTTTAAACAGATGGTAACAGGTAGCCCAATTTACAGCAGTTTTTAAGCAGTTGGTGGTACGTAAAGGCAAAGATATATAAACAATGTCTCATCCTTCCTTATATATAAAAACCATTTAGGGTGGCAACGTTCTATGCACGCCAAAGTCAGTTGGCCACATGAACTGCCAGTCAGAAGGCACTGGCTGGGTTGGCTGCCTGCCTAGCGGAGTCCCGCCCACAGAGGGCCCCGCCAGCGTCTCGCCCTCAGTCTACACATAGATGCCGGACGGGATGGACCCTCCGGCAGGCGCAGGCACCAAGACTTGCACATCTTATGTTCCGATTTGCCCAATGATGGCGGGGAGCCAGGAGGACGGGCCTGGCTGGCCTCGCTGTGGCCTGCTGGCTCACTCCGGCCCTAGCCTGAGCCCACCTGGCCTGCATCACCGCCCCCGCCTTCCTCCCCAGACTCTGGCCTCCTCACGCCTCCCTCCCACGGCCACCTGATCATGTGAGGGCTGTGGAGAGCCGGGCCCCAGGCGGAGGGAGGTGGAAGAGGGAGACAAATCAAAAGCACCGTGGCCTGCCTTGCTGGGGCCTCCTCTCTGTCACCGTCTCCACTCAGCCTGGCCATAGCAGCAGCAGCAGCATGAGGAGTCTGGCAGGAGGGAAGGGAAGGGGGGAGGCGGCCAGAGGCAGTGCCGCAGCTGCCCTGGGGACAGCGCACGCCACTCGGGGACACTGCCGAGGCAGGAGCCCAACGGGATGGCCAGGTGGCGCTGATGGGATATGAGAGGGTTGCGGCCCCAAGGGGAGATGCTCCAGAGAAAAGGGTTCAGGGAATGAGGTGTGAGCTGCAGGATGGGGGGAGGAGATGGGGGCCGGCCCCGTGTGCTCGGAGACTGCCCGAGCAGGGAGCTGCTGCCAGGGCATCCCCTCACCATGGCACCCCCAGGGTCTGTGGAGCAAGTACAAAGTGGAGGGCCGGAGGGAGGGGAAACGCCCCCCGTCTATCTAGAGCCTGTTGCATTGTTGCTGCAACAGGTCTTGCTCCTAGTAGGTAATAAACAGTATCTGAAAGGCACTGGGTGTGTACCAAAGGCAGGGGAGGCCGACATGATTGAACGCCGGCCACCTCTGCCAAAGGCCTGGTAGAACAGCTCCATCTTACCAAAGGTTCTGTGAACTGTAAGGGCTCTGCAGGGAACTGTAAGAGAATCCTGCAGGGTTCTGATTTCAGGTGGGAGCATGCTCCACCAGGTTGGGGCTAGTGCCAAGAAAGCCCTGGCCCTGGTCGAGGTGGAGCAGACATCTCGTAGGCCGGGGATTATCAGGAAGTCTTGATCCCTGGAGCACAAGGCTCTCCCGGGAACATATGAGGAGAGGCAGTCCCAGAGATATGCTGGTCCCAGGCTGCATAGGGCTTTGAAGGTCAGTACCATAACCTTGAGCCAGATTCGGCATTCAATTGGCAGTCAGTGCAGTCAGCAAAGCAGCGTCTGGATGTGTGCCTGCACAAGCTTCGCTGTCAGCAGGCATGCCACCACATTCTGCACTAGCTGTAGTTTCCGGATTAGGTTCAAGGGTAGCACCGCATAGAGCAAGTTACAGTAATCCAGCCCGGAAGTGACCATTGCATGGATCACGGTAGCTAAGCCCCAGAAGAAGAGATAGGGAACCAGCTGCCTGATCAGCTGAAGATGATAAAAGGTCAATTGGGCAGCCATGGTGACCTGGGGGCCCCTAGAAAGTGAGGGATCCAGGAGCACCCCCCAAGACTCCTCATCCTCAGCGCTAGCGCCAATGAGGCCCCACCGAGTGTTGGGAGCTGGACATGACATTTCATGACATCCCAGTGCAAATGTCTGTCCCAGCAAGGTAGAGAAATGTGTCCCGGGTCAGGGGCAGCTTGCACAGCAATCACCCTTTTCTAAGGGAATCCAGCTCCATTTGGTGGAGTTACTGGCACGGCTATACGAACATGTGGCTCTCTGCCCCAGCCCCTTTGCTCTATCCTTTGTCCACTTCACTGGCAAGCTAAATATAAACATGCATACAGGAAATGCCTTTAAAGAAAGCAGCACCTCCCTGAATCCTGGAGACAGGCCAGAAAATAAACTGACCCGGGAAATGAAAGGGACAGTTGTTTCCAATCACAAAGGAAAGAAGCACTGACTCCTTGCGTCCTGGTCCTAGCTAAGGAAAGAAAACGAATTCAAAAACTGAAATGGACACATTGAGCCAAGCCCTGGCCACAGTGTGCACTTCAGTGGCTTGACAGAGCTGGTCACAGCAATAAATACAGACCTGGAAAAAACAGACTTGCTTCTCATGACAGTCCCCCCTCTCACACAAGGCCTGTCACACAGATCAAGATGGGCTGCCTTGAGTCTGAGGGGATGTCAGGAGTCCTAACTTAGTCAGCAAAACACCAGGCCTTGTGATGCAAACAAGGATAGTATTTATTATAAAGCTGCAAGAGAAAGGTTCACTGATGCAGGTACATTGTTCAGAATGACTTGGTTACAGAAAGCAAGCGGTTATACAGGGAAGGGGGTGAATGGGGACCCCCCCTTCTCCCAGTCAAAGAATACCATGCAATTGGGAATCGAAAGTTACTACGCTAATGAAGTTCCCAACGCCCCCATTATTCACAGCAAAGCTGCAGCTTTGAAAGTGATAGGAAAGCTCGCAGCTTGATTCCTCAAGGTCAGAATGTCCCGCCTGCAGGAGATAGGGGTAACCAGAGCCACATTCCATTCTCACACCCTAAGCGTAAATCAACAACTCCCCAGATTCCAACCTCCCGCCTGTCACGCCACTAAGGCGCCCAAAGCCAACCTCCCTCCCCTCCATCCATCATGGCAGGGCTACCTGACATGCAGCCCCCTCGAAAATAAGCCTACCCCTTTGGTTTATGGGGGTACAACTTGTGGAACGCCCGGATAAGCCAGGGGGCCAGAACATTTTCTGCCCGCACCCACTCCCTCTGTTCCGGCCCAAAGTCAATCCATTCAACCAGATAAAACAAGCGATTGCGAGAGATCTTAGAGTCCAAGATTTGCGATACTTCGTAGTGAGGTTCCCCCCCCACCAGCAGCGGAGGTGGGGTCGGTCGTTGTGGTCTCCATTTGTTCTCCTCAGGCGCCTGGCGTAGAAGCCGTACATGGAAAACAGGATGAACAGACTTTAGGGATTTGGGCAAAGCAAGTTCAACAGTTACATTGTTAATCACTCTCACAATCTCAAAGGGACCGATAAATTTCCAACCGAGCTTGCGACTCGGCTGAATACGACGCAAGTGTTGCGTGGATAAATAGGCAAACTCCCCACATTTAGGGATCCAGGCAAGATTACGTTTCTTGTCGGCCTGGAGTTTGTAAGCTGCCTTGGCCTCTTCTAGAGTCTTGGCTAATGAACCCCACGCCATTTGTAAGTGTTTGCACCAGTCTCCAGCGTCTCCCGCCGGGAGATCGGGAGAATTCAAAAATGGCAGCGGCGGGGCGTCATATCCATGTACCGCTTTAAATGGGGACATTCCGGTCGACGAGTGCTGAGTATTATTGTAACAGAACTCAGCTAAAGGCAAAAGAGAATGCCAGTCGTCCTGCTGAAAGTTGGAAAAACACCGCAAATATTGTTCCAAAGTTTGATTGACACGTTCGGTCTGCCCATCGGATTCTGGATGATATGCACTGCTAACCCCCTCTCCACCCCAAGCAGTGACATAAGTTCACTCCAGAATCGTGAAACGAATTGCACCCCCTATCCGAGATCACCTTAGCAGGTAAAGTGTGGAGCCTCACTACGTGTTGCAAAAACGCAGAGGCTAGTTTCTTGGCAGAGGGGATAGAGGCAAACGGAACAAAATGAGCCTGTTTGGTAAACAGGTCCACTATCACCCATATGACAGTTTTCCCCCCGCTAGGGGGTAGGTCCGTAATAAAGTCCATAGAGATCACTTCCCATGGCCGAGCCAGCGTGGGGAGGGGTTGTAACACACCGGGGGGTTTGCCGGGCCGAGGCTTACTCATCAAGCACGTTTGACACCCAGACGTGAAGAGGGAAATGTCTTTTCTTAGCCCCGGCCACCAAAACTGTCTTTGTAGGAGCTGGAGAGATTTCACAAACCCTGTGTGTCCAGCCAGTTTCGACCGGTGCGCCCACCCCATCACCTCCCCCCTGAGGGACCGTGGGACAAAGAGTTTGTTGTTTTTAGTCCAGCAGCCGTGCGCATCACGGAATATTCCTTCTTCCCCCTCCACCTCCTCCCTATCCGCATCCGTCATAGCTGTAGAGAATTTCACCGCCCAGTCCTTGGGAGGAGGGTCTGGCGACGGGGGGGAGAGTTTGGCCTGCCTCCGAGTGGTAACTGCCCCTCCCAGTTGGGAGGGAGTGAAAATCGAGTCACGAATCTCCTCCCTCTTACTGTCGTGTTGCGGGAGGCGGGACAGCACATCAGCAAGCGAGTTCGACGTCCCCGGGAAGTGATGCAGTGTAAAGTTAAACTTGGAGAAGAAATCAGCCCAGCGGAGCTGTTTGGCGTTCAGGGAACGGGGGAGCGGAGCAGCTCGAGGTTTTTGTGATCAGTCCAGACCTCGAACGGGACTCGCGCCCCCTCAAGCCAATGGCGCCAAGTAGCCAGCGCCAAACGGATCGATCCCGCTTCTTTCTCCCACACCGACCAATTCCGTTCAGTATCATTAAATTTTTTTGAAACATAAGCAAGGGGGTGCAGTTTCCCATCCTCCCCCTCTTGGAGGATCGCCCCCCATGGCAACGTCTGAGGCGTCAACTTGAACAATGAATTTCTTAAGTTCATTAGGGTGGGCTAAGACCGGTTCAGACGTAAACAGGGTTTTCAATTTGTCAAAAGCCCGTTGGCACTCTGGTGACCATTCTAATTTAGCTCCAGGTCGAGTGCATTCGGGTGGCTTCCCTTTGGTTTTCAATAAGTCAGTCAAGGGAAGAGCCACCTGGGCAAAGTTTGATAGGAACGATCTGTAAAAGATCGCGAATCCGAGGAAACCCTGGAGTTGCCTCCGCGTTTTGGGGGCCTCCCACCCTACTACATCCTTAATCTTGTCAAGGTCCATCTCAATTCCTTTTTGAGATATGCGGTAGCCCAGAAAAGGGATCTCCGTTTTGTGAAATTCACACTTGGACAGTTTGGCAAACAGTTTATGCTTGTGCAACGTTTGTAGTACTTCCCGCACCAGTTTCACATGAGATTTCAGGTCGGGGGAATATAAAAGAATGTCATCAAGGTAAACAAGGACCCCCTTGAACAAATATTTGTGCAACACCTCATTAATCAAGTTCATGAAGACCCCCGGAGCCCCTTGGAGCCCGAATGGCATGACCAGATATTCAAACTGGCCCAGAGGGGTGTTGAACGCCGTCTTAAATTCATCCCCCTCCTGAATTCGGACTCTGAAATAGGCATCTCGGAGGTCTAACTTCGAGAAGATTTTCCCCCCAGCCACCGCCGCCAACAAGTCTTTTATGAGGGGCATGGGGTAAGCGTTTGTGTTGGACACTGCATTCAACCCACGATAGTCAGTGCATAGCCGCAACCCTCCGTCCTTTTTTTTCCGGAACAGCACCGGAGCCGCAAACGGGGAGGATGCTGGGCGTATAAAGCCCCTACTAAGGTTTTTGTCAATGAACTTTCGCAGTTCCACTTTTTCCGAGGGGCTCATAGAATACAGTTTTCCCTTCGGCAACTTTTGGTTGGGCAAAATTTCGATTGCACAGTCTGAGTTTCTGTGGGGGGGTAATTCATCGGCCTCCTCCTCCCCAAACACAGGGGCCAGGTCGTGGTACTCAGGGGGATGCCTTCCAGTTCCGCGTCTGCCACCCCCGCCGTCACTAGAAGTTGCCCCCCGTCATGGGTCCCCACTCTTTCCTCCATAAGTGGGACCGGCATTTTCCGGAGATGAAGTTCACCTTCCCCTCCCCCATAGTACGTGCGGATCGTGGTCAAAGAACCACGGGCTCCCTAGAACCAGAGGGAATCGGGCTGCAGGGTTGACCACGAAAGATCTTTCTTCCCAGTGTTGCCCGAGCCCCACCCTCAAGGGTACAGTCTCGTATTTACAGGGTTCTTTCATAGTGGACCCGTCCATTTGAGTGAAAATTAAAGGTTCAGTTAGTTTAACAACTTTTGCCCCTAGTCCCGTAATTAGTGTGGGGTTGATAAGGTCTCTCCCACACCCAGAGTCAATGAGAGCTCGTACTCTCACATGGGTCAACAGACCCGGGTCCATTACAGTCACTGTGAGAAAGAAAAGAGAGGGGGTTTGCTCACCGGGTTCTGCGCCTGGGAGTGTGGGACCTGCTGTTCAGCGCTGTTTACAGCAGGTCCGGCTCGTTTCCCTGCGGCACGGTCTCGCCATCGGATGAGTCGGATGCCTCGCTGAGCGGTTTAGCTTGCAAGGCTTTCGCCCCCTTCGGTTTCGCCACCTGTTTGGGTGTAGATGTGTCAAATTTCTTCTTGACTCCTTTTGACGCCCCGGCCGGTGCAGAAGACGTCGGGCAGTTCGCGGCGAAATGGCCTCCTTCTCCGCATTTGAGGCAAAGACCTTGCTTCATTCGGAGTTCCCTGGTACCGTCTCTCGGCTTCGGATTCGGGGCAAGGGATTTCCCCTTCGCTGCAGGCGCGGGACCCCTGTTAGCCATTGCTGCGGCGTCATCCAGTTTGATGGTCTTCAGCCGGTTCTCCATCGTGATGGCGGCTTGAATCCATCCCGTGAGGGTGTTCGGGTCTTGGTTCCTGGTGACTTCTCGGCGGATCTCCGCATTGAGCCCCCACTTGTAGAAGTCTACTAGGTTCCCTTCCCCTCGGAGTTTAGCGGCACATCTGCGGAACTCTGAGGTGTAGTCTCTCACCGACCTCGCGCCTTGTTTGAGGCTTCGGATCATCACCTTGGCTGCCTTAGTAGAGTGCACATCTTCGAATTGCTCTTTCATGGCCCACATGAAAGAATCGATCTCCCTCAGCTCACGCCCATCATCCTGGTGGAGCCCCACGTACCAGTCTGTGGCCGCTCCCTTCAGGTGGGCTGCTATGACATCGACCATGCGCTCTTCCCGTTGAAAAAGGTGGCCCCAGGTTTCGATAAACCTCTCGGCTCTCACCAGGAAGAACGGGAATTTTTCGGGGTCTCCATCGAAATCAGCATCCAGGAGTTCTGCCGGCTTAGATGGCAAGAACCCCCAAGGGCGAGGGGGTGGTTGCCCAGGTCCTGGCCCCGCTGGTTGGTCTGGCGGACCGGCTGGTACGTTCCCTTGGTCTTGGTCCGGCGCCGGGCGCTGGTCGGGAGGAACGCGATCTGGTGGTTCCTCACGTCTCTGCCGCTCACGCTCTTCCCGTATCCCTTCCGCGATCATCTGTGGGATGCGTGCAAGGGATTCGTCCAGGAAGCGCATCAGGCGGTCTTGGCTCGGCTCCCCACTCCACCTCCTTCTCACCACGGCACCCTCGCGGCTCTCGGTGTCTCGACCGGTGTCCTCCGGGGCTTCTGCTGTGATGAGCTTTCGGACCGACCTCTCGGGGTGACTGGCTCCCATGGAGGCTCTCGGGGTCCCAAACCACGCTTCGTGGGTCTCAGCCAAGGGTTTCGCCCAGTCTCGTCTGCGCCCAACTCGGTGGGTCACCCCTCCGTAGGCTGCCCCATACGGGTCTCCGTAAGGCCCTCCAAAGTCGTACTCCCCACCCCATTGTCTCGGCACATGTGTGTCAGGGGTCTCCTTGGGTACGTCTTTCCCTGGAGGCCTTTTCTCCTTTTCTTCTTCAATCGGGAGAGTGTCTTCTTCACCGTCACTCATTGTGGAGTTGCGGGTTTACGACCAGTCCCGAAAGTTAATGAGGATTCTGAACAAACTGTCAGGAGTCCTAACTTAGTCAGCAAAACACCAGGCCTTGTGATGCAAACAAGGATAGTATTTATTATAAAGCTGCAAGAGAAAGGTTCACTGATGCAGGTACATTGTTCAGAATGACTTGGTTACAGAAAGCAAGCGGTTATACAGGGAAGGGGGTGAATGGGGACCCCCCCTTCTCCCAGTCAAAGAATACCATGCGATTGGGAATCGAAAGTTACTACGCTAATGAAGTTCCCAACGCCCCCATTATTCACAGCAAAGCTGCAGCTTTGAAAGCGATAGGAAAGCTCGCAGCTTGATTCCTCAAGGTCAGAATGTCCCGTCTGCAGGAGATAGGGGTAACCAGAGCCACATTCCATTCTCACACCCTAAGCGTAAATCAACAACTCCCCAGATTCCAACCTCCCGCCTGTCACGCCACTAAGGCGCCCAAAGCCAACCTCCCCTCCCCTCCATCCATCATGGCAGGGCTACCTGACAGGGGATCAGGTAGGAGAGAAATAAACAAAAATGAATATGCTAAGATATATTAAGAAGCAGCCGGCAGGACACTGAAGCCCCCGTTTGAGTCTCGCGGCAGCTTTGAGACCAACCAAGTTTAATTCTGCATATAAAGCTCTGGCCTGTAGAATATTCTTTTTGAAACTCCCTATCCAATTTCCACAGCTGTAAAGAGAGACCCTAACTTTAAACCAGTGTACACGGCACTATTCCCTGGTATTTGTGGGACAGGAGAGCCTGCCGAGACAGGAGCAGTGCTGAGCCGGGGGGCGTGTGGGTAGGCAGCCCGGAGCCAACCGCAGGGAAAGCCCAAAGAGGACACGAGGGAGTCTCTCAAAATCAAGCTGCTCCTGAGCCGGGCAAAAATCACTTCAGCATCCGAGTGTCCAGCTGTCATCTCTTCGTGACTTGCAGAGGCAGAGACAAAAACGGTCACAAGGACAGATCTTCAGATGACACATTTTGTGCTCTTTGTATTCTTCATCCCACTTGAAGGAGACTTACACTGGCTGCAGCCCTTATGTGGAGAGAGAACTGTGTCTCCACGTTCACGGACCCTCCCCAAAAGCCCTGCCCCACAGAGGACAGTCAGGTGACAACTAAGAGACAGGGCTTCATCAGTGGTGGCCCCTCACCCGCAGAAGGCCCTCCACACAAGGCTCACCTGGTGCTTACCTTACACAGTTTTAGGTGCTGGGCCAAAACATTTCTTCTTCTATCTTTTTAACTATTTCAGAGTCTTCTCTGGCCCTGAAGAATATTTTGCAAAGATCGTTTAGGCTGCTGAGTGCTGTTTAGGAGGCTTATTATGCCCTGGCTGGTTTTTTAACAGTCTTTTTTAAAAAATGAAATATTTGTATGGTGTTTTTATGATTTTATCGTGTTTTACTTTGTGAGCCACTTCGAACAGGTCTCTGGACAGGGTGGCATATACATTTCCTAAGCAGAGAAATAAATAGGGCTGCCACAGTTTGTTGGCAAAAGTGACTTGCCTCTGAGCATGTGTAGAGTTAAGTTACTCATTGAAAAGCCAATGTGGGAGCAGTACCAGAAAGGTTTCTCTCTCTGCCACCACTGCATTTGTGGAATCACTTCTGGCTAAATCACGTGAGATGGTTTGTGATCTGCACAGACCTAGACACTTGAAAATTCAACAGAATGCTGCTAAGTGAACTCAGAGCCATATCATTAGTGATTTAATCATTCATTTGGGTTTACAACACAGGACAGCCCAGGGATCTGCCTTGTCCTTCACCCTCTTTGAAAGCTAGGCATGCCCTCTGAAAGAGATCATTCAACACTTTAGAGTTGCGGATCATCCGTATCCTACTGATACAAGTTGTAACATTTCGTTACCCGTACAGATCAGTGCACGCTTGCCAATGCAGTGGGCATGAGTTCCCTATAGTGGCTGTGACAAGAGAAACAAAGAATCCTACCGGGGTGACCATCAGTCCCCACTTAAGTGAGTGTTGATTACACCAGCTGGTCACACTGATTTGTTCTACAAAGACACATTAACCAGAGAACACATTCCAGGACTGAAACTTAACATCATTTCCAGGATTCGCTGGCAGAAGACACGACAGTTCACGTGGTGCTGAAGCAAGGAATGTTTGTGGTGCAGAGCGACTTGCCCAAAATGCGCTTGGTGACAGAGGAGGTGCCTGCCGCTGGATCTCCCGTTCAACGACGACGACGGCTTGGCTGGATACGGCTAAGCCAGCTAGGTCCTCACTAGCTCTCTGCTCCCAGCAGGGACCCGCAAAATGGCCTTGGAAAACTTTCCACCAGGGTCTGTGATGGGGACAGCCACCCCACGTTGTTTACACTGCACCCTGACTCTGAACACGGCGGCTGACTTATTAGCCAATGCCCTGTCTCTGGTTCCATGCTGGCACATTGGTCCAAAAGAATGTGTTGCACTTTGGGGTTGGCTCCAAGCCCGGAAGCAGGAGAGTGTCAAACGCGGGCACCTTTTGGAGCTTTATCTAACGGATTAGAAAATGTCGCCCTTTCCAGATCAGGCCGGGAACCATCCCCTCTGCATACTCGGTCCACTTCTGGCACCAGATGACAAGCACCATTTCTGATAAGCAGCAGCCAGTAAAATGGATAGTTAAACAGTGCTGTTCCTGTGCACTCCGCAAATGTTCCCGGCACACGCTGCGAGAATAATGGGTCACTTATTAACCGGCAGCAAAAATGATCTTGGCACGATTCACTTGTCTAGGTGGAGGGGCGGGAGGGTGGAGATTAGCAAGCATTTTAGCCAAGTTCGATTCTCAGCTGCCTCTTTCACATCCCAAGATTAGTTCCCAATTCGCACCCGAGCTTCAGTCATCAGAGCAGGAGCCAGAGGGAGCCGTTTGTTGTCCGAAGGAAACGAAGGGGGGGGGCCTTCTCTTGCCCGCCAGCCAACCAGAAGGCGACACAACAGCCAGGGGCGGAGCCTGAGAGGACAGCCGGAAGACAAGAGGGCAGGGCAGAGGCCCTCTCTCTTTCTATCGTCTTCCCCACAAACATCTGGGGCAGACAGGCCAAGGTGAAACTGCACAGAGAATCATCTGAAAACAATGGAAAATTTGGGTGATGGAAAACCAGAATACCTTTAAACCACAAAAAACAGACCAGTGGTCCTCTCTGAGATCGACATGCCAGACAAGTGTCCTCTTCCTCACTGGATGTCACTAAACTGCAACTGTGGCCCAAATGACTGTGAATGTGGCCACAGAAAATGAGGAAGTGAGATCCTGGTTGCTCGGCAACTCCACAACATCCTTATCAACTCTAACTGGCTTCCTGTCACTACCTGCATCCCCTGAACGTGGGGGGGGGATCTGGGCAGCAAGCGTTGCATCCTCCTTGCATTTGCTAGCTCCTCTGCATAAAACTTATGCACGCATGTGCAAGGGCTCTGGGCAGAAGGGCCAACACATTATGCATGAAAGTCAAGATTGGCACTTGCCACCATAGCCCTGCCAGAGTGCTAGGATGGTGCTTTGGGCAGAAAGAACCCGAGGAAGAGCAAAACCTTGCCTTCTCTCCCCCCAGCATGCATCAGGGCTTTCATTTGCCTTCTGCATTTCTCCCATGTCTCCAGGACCACGATCAATGCCATCAGGAAAGGCCTTTGCTCCAAAGCAACTTACTTTGCCCACCTCCTTTGCTTTTGGTCAAGCCAGCTGCTGCTTGTCTTTCCTGCTTCCAGCTGGTTCCAGCTGCTCTTTCACTGGACCAGTGTGACAGCGACAGGCACAATTTAGGAGCGCCACAGAATGTGTTGAATTTAAATTGAGTCTTTATACTCTTGGCATTCCTTCCACAGCACAAAGAGAGTTTCAGTCTGAAAATTCACAGCCAGGAAATAAAAAGAAGTCTGTCTCTTTAAACTTCTGCAATCCAGTCCTGAGCAACTGCAGAAGTTAACAGAATTATCTGGAGGTGACTTTCAGGGAGACTCTGCACAAGAAGGGTCACTGTAGCTCAATTATTAACCAGGCTAGGGGGACCCCTGACTTTCTCGGAATGCAGTCTTCATCTGTGGCAATGTTTTTGCTGCCAGAAAATGCTCCAGAACCGAGTGCAAAGGTTAATTCATTCATTCCCAGCATTAGCCTTTGTCCTTCAGCTACTGGATCTCTGGGAAAGCTCTTTCTACACACTGCAAAATAATCCTTATACTGCTGTTAGGTGCTGTTTACAATTCAAAGCCCCAAGTTCCCCTCAAAGGAAGGAAGAAAAAGTCATCTGAAGGCCCAGTAAGGAAAAGATCGGGCCGGAACAATCCCAAAGGGCCAGGGCGTCCATTCTCAGTGGCTGCGCCAGGGTGGGGGCAGAGACGCGCTTCAATCTTTGCCTCTCTCAAGTGTTGGGGCCTCCTCACCTGGAGCACTTGCCCAAATTTACCCTTAACCAGAACGGACTGACCTTCGGCGGGCTGCCCGGCTCCATTTATAGCCCCCCCCCCTTTGGCACCTTCATTTGCGTGCCAGGGACATGGGGTCTCCCAGAGCAGCTCGGAGACTTCAGGCCATCTGCATCTGCCAGGGGCTTTGAGCACCTCCAGCAGGGAGGAGGCAGTTCTCACTGGGCTACTCACCCCTCTGGAATGGTCTGTCCGCACTCTGGCGTGAAAGGTGAGTGACACCTACGGCAGAGGGGGGTGCATTCCTAAAGACATGTGGGGGGGGGACTGGCAGAGCCCGGGAGTGGGAGTGCAGTGAAGGTTCCTCACTGTTTTCTGAGGCTAGATCTTATTCCCCTGACAAACCCTGTTCCTGTTACAGGCAAGGCTCCCTCTAAGCTGTGGCGTCTTGTGAGCCAAAATTCTACTTTGTGAGCTGCTGGCATTAAAGTTGTGAGTGAGCGATTTTGGTGACTGCATAAATTAGTTTGCTCTGGAGCCCTCCTTCCTGAGCTAAGACAGAAATGTGTGAGCCCGAGGCTAAGGAACTGTCAGCTAGCTCACACTAACTCAGCTTAGAGGGAACACTGGTTACAGGGACTATAACAGTGCGAGGGACTGGCCAGCCCAGCCCATGGCCTGGCCTGGCCTAAGAGCAGCCCACTTTCCAGCCTTGGGGGGGACACTCTTTACCGCCCAGAGAGGCTTTAGGAACTGAGTGGGGTACCTGGAAATGAAGGGAAGGCCATCAGCTGGGGACAGGCTGCCCTGAAAGACACTTTGCTTACCTCCCACACACACACACACACACTCTGCTTTGAAATGGCTTGGTGCACCAATGACAGCAAAGCTCAAGAGGCCTGGCCGCTGATTGTGTGTTCACCAGAACATCTTCAGAAATGTTCTGCAAGGCACAGGTTCTTCAGCACAGACGTCAGTACAGAAAGTGCTGCTGGAGACAGGAAACATTTGAAAGCTGAGTATGGGGGAGGGGGAGACAAACAGACCCCAACGAGCAGCTCTTCCTGTCCTCTTTGGGGAACTGGCACCCCACCCCACACCAACGCAGCCTCCACTTTCCCACAGTGGCCCTCATCACAGCCTGCTTTTTAAAAATAAAAAGCAAGCATTCCATCTAACTTGTTTACATTTGGCTCAGCAATACAAAGCAAATGGAGAGTGCTGATTAGAAGACACATGATTTGCAAGGTTGTAACTAATTTTGGAAATTCCAGTCCAGACAAATGAGCATTTCAATTGTCCAACTATCAATGCAGTGGCAAGAGAGCCCCTGATCACATGCCAAGTGTAAAAGACGACCACTCTGATGGACACACGTTCAGGACAGAGCACATGCTCAGCTGTTCCACTGCACTCCTGAGCCTAACAAACCAGGGAGGGGAGTTGGCCGGCAAGCACGAGCCCCCACACCCCCAGTGCGCCCAGTGCCACTGTCTCCTGTAGCCATGGCTAGTATTTGTCTTTATTCAAGTTTAACAACCCATAAACCATGCACCAAAAAAAAAATATTAAGAATCAGAAAACAAGAAAAAATTAGCCACATCAACTGTGCCCTTTACAGAAGCCACTCAGAAACAGCCTTAATTTAAGGGTATTAGAAGTGGCTAACAACCATTTCCCAAGGAATTTTTCCCTGGCAACAGTAAGTTTAGAACAATAAAGAAGACGTGTGGTAACTAATCAACCACTGACCAGGACCAATCACAAAAACGTTGCTCTGAGAATCCCAGCATCATGCCCCTTCCTCAGCGCTGTAGATGGCACGCTGCAGCATACAAGCCTACATGGCCATCTTAGTTGAGGTACAGGAAGAGAATTCAGTCCCGGGCACAGGCTCTCATGTACAGGCAGACTGTTGCTTCAGACCAACATGGCTGCCCAACGGAATTTAGGTAACTTTCCACATGCAAAGATAAGATGGGAATTCAAATCTGGCCACGTGTTTGATTGACAAAGAGAGCCAGGAATATTTCCGTTGGGCATCTTGAAGTAACCGGTTCCAGTCTTGTTTTTAAAGTTTCTTGATAATTAACACTCTTTCCTTCTCTGCCAGTCGAAGACCTCAGAGGCGCTACTGGTGGAATTCTGAAATCTATAGTTTTATTCCACCAAGATCAGCAGCGCTCCTGAGCCGCCAACAGAGGAAGCACCGCAAGGTTCTGAGCATTAAGTGGCCTGTGCTTAAAACTGATGACGGCTCACCCTGGCAGCACAGGTTGGCCGCCCAAGTTCAATCTGGCTACTCAGTTCCGACACCCCAGCTACTCCACAGCAAGGCTCCCTCTAAGCTGTGGAGTCTTGTGAGCAAAAATTCTACTTTGTGAGCTACTGTTATTAAAGTTGTGAGCGAGTGATTTGGCTACGGCATACATTAGTTTGCTCTGGAGCCCTCCTTCCTGAGCTGAGACAAAAATGTGTGCGCCGGAGGCTAAAAAACTGAGCTAGCTCACACTAACTCAGCTTAGAGGGAACACTGCTCCACAGGTGCCCATTTACTTACGACACAATCCCCTGGGAGTATCTCCTGCACAAACCCAACTGAAACAGAGGGCTATGCAAGAGCACAGTTCACACACAGCACGGGGAGGCTTGGGAAGGTCACACCCAGGGGACTGTGGCCCCACCCCATCCCAAAACTCACACTGTAGAACCAGCAAAAATATATAAACAAAGCATCCAAACAAAATGGCATGAAACCCTATTATTCCATATTCCTGGCTGAGAGTCAAGAGCCTGCCTCACAAGGCTGACCGGGTTTATGAGCTGAAAGCAGCGGGAAAGAGCAGCGCGGGAGCCTGATCAGTGGATGGCCTCATCATGACGTGACACAAGCCAGCCCAGGAGCAGACAAAGGCTGTGGCTCAGCCAGCCCGGGAAGTGGCGTGTTGAATGCGGGCTCATGTACACACCTGCACATGCCATTCGGACTTGATCCAAGGCCCACGGCCACCCCAGGCCCCGGGTGTTCGGCCAGCAGCGGGACCCACCCGGTCTCTGGCCGGCCAAAAGGACTTCTGGAAAGGGAAGGGGAAGTCCACTCCCCCCCCCGCCACAGGCAGAGGGCTGCAAGCTCCCCTGGCCAGAACTCTCTCTGCCCAGCAGGGACACTGGCTGCCAGAGGACAGGAGGGAGGGAGGCAGCTGCCAGGCCGGTGTTTACTGCACAGAGCTGGCAAAAGGGATCTTCTCTCCCCAGCTTCAGTGGATTAGGACATTTTTGGCCACTTATTTTTAGGGCCTAGTGGCTAAAGCCCTGGGTGGGGAGGACTCCAAAGCCTCACTTGCCCTGATCCTGGGCCAGCCCTCTCTCTCCCCGCCATGCCCACCGCAGAGGGCTGCTACCAAGAGGAAAACTGAAGGGGAGGATCATGGGCATCGTGGCCAGCAGCTCCCTCCAGGAAGGGGGGGGGAACAGACCCTGGAAAGACGTTGCTTTGTAGGGCGAACCAGCGGCCCACCAGGACGGGAGAGCTGCTCCAGGACACAGCCCCCCTCCCCCTGAGGCAGACGGCCGAGGAAGCCCACCCTGCCCCGGAGGGGACTCTCCCAGCCTGCAGGCAGGAAGCGGCGGCCTCCCCGCGGGGCCCAGCAGGTGGGGGGCTCCCCACGCCTGCCCCTTTGGCCTCGGGCCTCCTGGGCACCTGGCACCACCGGGGCTCTGGCCCTGCGGGCTCTGGCCGGGGACAAGGGAGGGCGCCCGTCTTCGGGGAGGCCCCCAGGCAGGCAGGCGGGCAAGCAGGCAGGCAGGGGGACAGCGAGGGGCGGTGGCGGGGCCTGGGAGACTCTGCCGGTGGAGCTTGCTGGCGCTGGCCCGGAGCCCGCCACGCATTCCCAGCCTGGCCCACCTCGCAGGGCTGACGTGTGGCTTCCTTGCGCAGGCAGCGCGGGACAGGAGGGAAGCGAGAGGCGCCAGGGCTTCCTTCCCGGCGAGCCTCGGGCCTTCTGCGGGGCCCACGCGGCCGGGGAACGGACTGTCGGCGCCCCGGCGGGCCTCCGCCTCCTCCTCCGCCCACGCGGCCGGGGGTCCCTGCGGCTCCCTCCCGCCCGACAGCCGCCCGCTGGGCAGGACGCCCGAGGGGGAGGGGGAGTTGGAGGGGGCTCCCCCTCCCCCTCCCGGGTGCACGAGCCCCCCCACCCCCACCCCGCAGGCCCGGCAGGCGGGTCGCTCCCAACGCAGCCCCGGATCCCTCCTCCCCAGGCCAGAAAGGGCGACCCCGGGACGGGACGGGAGGGACGCGGGCTTGCCGCTCCCCCGCTGCGGGGAGGAGGACGCGGAGTCCCCCCAAAGGAGACGCCCTTGCTGCGGGACCGCCGGCCCTCGCCTCGCTCCCCCCCCCCGCCCCGGGGCGGCCCCTTCGCGGGCTCCCCCGTCCCGCAGGAAACTCGGGGCGACGCAGCACCCCCCCCCCCCCTCCCCTCCCCCGACGCGGCGCTCCCGAGCAAGGCCCCCCCGCGCCCCCCCCCCCGTTTACCTGCCGGCAGCGCCGCGTCGGGGGGGGGGCTGGGGCGGGGCGGGGCACCAGCCGGCGAGGCGGCGAGCAGGGAGCGGAGGGGCGCCCCGCTGCCCGGCTATCGTCGGAGCCATCGACGACCCGCCAGCCGCCCCGCTGCTCGGGCCCGCCCCCGGCCCGCCTCTCCGCCGGGCGGCCCGCCTACTCGGGGCCGCGGCTGCCGTCGGATCTGCGCCCGCCGAACCCGAAAGCCGCCGAGCGGCTGGCAGGCAGGATCGAACTCCCACGAGGTGGATTCTCTGGCAGGAACCCCCCCCCCGTCGCCCCCCATGGTTCTTCCTTTTCTCTTTACAAAACGGCAGCGGTTCTGCCCCTTCAGGGCGCCAAACAGAGACCGATTCCACAAAAGCAGTTGTTCCGCCTCGGTCCGCTATTTCCCCCAGTTGCACTACTTACTTTCCCACTATTTGCTGGGTGGCCCCATTTTGATCAAGAAGACAGCAAGGGAGATGTGAGTCAAAATGTGGCCCTGCTACAGCAAATAGTGGGAAATTGAGCAGTACAACTGGGAAAATGGCAGACCAAGGGTGGAACAACTGCTTTTGTGGAATTGGTCTTAGAGTTTACAGTAAGAAAACCCTTGGATGGCTGGTTTTGTTTCAGGACAGCAGAGCAGGGAAACTGATTTAAAATAGTAAAGCTGCATTCCTCACACAGCCTCAATCCAAACAGCAGCTGCATCCATGCAACTGGAAATCCACCATGCATGCAAGAAGGAGCGGATTTCAGCTTTGAGCTGGTTCCATCACCAACTGCAGTTTCCCTATCCTTCCACAGTACTTGAATGGCTGCCCCATGTGGAAAGGGCAGGAAAAGTTTAGGCATGAAAATGACCCATCATGTACCACTTTTTGCTAGAGGCTCCTGTGCTGCACCCAAGAATCTCACCTGCACACCTAAATCCACTCACCAGAGAATAAATCCCACTGAACACAGTGGGACATTCCTAGGTGCACAGAGCATCAGGGTGCCATCCTGCACAGTTAGGATGCCTAAATTCCATTGGCCTTGACCCTCTCAAGTACAGTCACCAGTGTTCCCTCTGAGTTAGTGTGAGCTAGCTCACTCAGTTTTTTAGCTTCCGGCTCACGCATTTTTGTCTTAGCTCAGGAAGGATGGCTCCAGAGCAAACTAGTTGATGCAGTAGCCAAATAGCTCATTCACAACTTTAATGCCAGGAGCTCACAAAGCAGAACTTTTGCTTGCAAGACTCCACAGCCTAGAGGGGGCATTGCCAGTCACCACTAAGGATGCTGTTCCTGCTCGGAGGCCAGCTGGAAGCGGAACCCTGTTGTGAGGGAGTTATCAACACCCGTCTACTAGACACAAATCATTCTATTGGCTCCTCATGCATTCAGAGCATCACTGACTTTCAGTCTAGTGCCCATCTTTAGTGATAAAAGAGTCCATTTGTATGACTTTGGTGCAAAAGAGACGATTCAGTGCATCTTGTGGCCGCTAGTGATCTCTAACAAAGAACTGAAAAGGCTAATAAAAAGGTTTGATGGGCTCCCTGGCTACTGGAAGGAAACCAGAGAGGAAGGCAGTCTCCCACGGTGTCCTCCGAAGAGCCTTGCGTTCTTCAGACCAACATCTGCTGGTGATCCCTGGCCCAAGAGAGAGCCACTTCCCCTCAACAAGAGCCAGGCCCTTTCCGGCTCTGGCTCCGGCCTGGCTGGAACAGTCTCCCAAGTGAAGCCAGGGCCCTGCAGGACTTGTTACCCTTCCGCAGGGCCTGTGAAACAGAGATGTCCCGCCGGGCCTTTGGTTGAGGCCGTGGAGATCAAACTAGAATGCCCCTCCTGCTCCACCCCCCGCCCCATCGGCCAGTGCTGCTTGCAGGCACTCTTTTCCTGTTATCACGGGTGGGAGTTTTGCCACTCATTAAACTATCAAACCACCTGAGCATACATATGATGGGGACTTATGAGTAATTTAACCGCATTAGAGCCATCTTGCACTTTATATTATGCTATATTGAACTGACTTTTACTGTATAATTTTTTAATTTTAAAATTGTTGTACTTACCTATGTTGTAAGCTGCTCTGAGCCCTGCTTGTGGGGGAGGGTGGGATAAAAACCAAAAAAAAAATAAAATAAATCTCAGAACATTTGACCTAAGGGGTTAATGAACTACGATTCCCACCATGCTCACTTTTTTGTGTGTGTGCACTCATACAAACTGCTTGCTATGCTTGTCTGTACAATGTTCTGGGGCAGCAGACTCCCCACCGGGAATCCTACCGATGCCACCATCAACAGCTATAACTGTGCATACATGACATGCTACATGGCTAACTAAAGATCTACACAGAGACTAAGGCATGCAAACTTGAGTTTTGATCTTCAAGTTCATTCTGTGATTCAAAGCAGACAAAGCAGACTTCAATGACTGGCCTGGTGAGAGTCTTTGGGCTATTGTGTCTGACGACACAAACGTCAATCTTGTGGACTAGTCTGTCCGTACTGGACAAGATCGGCTCTATAAATTTCTAAGCACGTCTTTGTCTTTCAGCAGGATGACATCTCCTTCCCGCAGGCTGGGCTTGGGGGTCTCCCACTTATGCCCGCGTGTAGAGTCAGAAGATACTCTTGCTTTCATTGCTTCCAGATAGTATTAGCAAGGAGTTGGACTTGTCTCCACCGCTGCTGCTACATGTCTTTGATGATGACATCCCCTTGGGGTGCTGACCAGTCACCTGTTTTTTACAAGATGGTTAGTGCCAGGATGGCTGGGCTCTCTAGATCTGAACACACTGGAACCAAAGTTCTGGCATTGATGATGGCAGATACTTCTGCTAAGAGAATTGTAATGTATCCACTCGGGAACATGGGCTCAGGGCAGCCATGTGCTCGGACTGGTTCTAACCGGTCCGCCATGCGGCCAGGTGAAGGGCCTGAGCTTCGCTCCGAAAGACAATGGACTGCAGGATCCTAGCTCCCCTCCAATCGAGGAGCCGGAGGTAACTCAATCACTGTAAATAGCAAATCACGGGGTGTGGGGTGTGTTGGGGTGTGGGTTCTGTTGGGGATATAAACCGGCCTGCGAGCCGGCTTCTCTTGTCTTGTTCTTGAACTAATAAAGTATGTGAGAGCTGAAATCACTCGTCAGTCTCAGTACTTTTCAAGAATGGTCAAAGTCTCACGGTGTTCCCGCCAACATAGAATCTAAAATGCTGTGTGTGATGCCGATCATGAGCTCCCACACTCCTCCCATGTGAGACACATGGGGAGGATCGAATATCCACATAGAATTCTGGGCACTCAGGTAGTTGCCGAGCGCTGAGTCAAGATTGGTGCTTCTGTTTATTCCCAGCTCTCTACAGGCTCCTACGAAGTTCGTGCCACGGTCAGACCTGAGTAGGCTGACGGGTCCATGTATGGCAAGGAATCTTCTGAGGGCATTTATGAAGCTGGAGGTGTCCATAGACTTGATTACCTTGATATGGATGGCCCATATGCTCAAACACATGAAGAGCACTGCCCAGTGCTTGCTGTCAGCCTGCCCTCCCCTGTCTTGCATGTCACCAGTCACCATGTTCCAGGGCCCAAACATGTCAAGGTATTTGATCTGGAACCCAGCGGCTCTCCTCCCTGTCATGTGCTGGACCCCAGAATGCATCTTGAGGATGTATTGCGTCTCTTCCCCTGTAAGTTGAAGAGCTCAAAGAATTCTGGGCTGGCCAAGGACCAATTGCTTTGTCCACCTAATATGATGTACACCTTTGAGGCCTTTTCTGGGTGATCTGCAGGAAAAACCTTGACCAGACATATCTTTGGCCATCCTTGGTGCCGCAGACCTGAGTGCAGTATACAAATGTATCCCTGGCCATTATTTAGGTTACTGGCCAGAGGAATCGGGGTCTATCTGGCAATCAATTATTGGAGTGGGTTATGGCAGGATAGGTTAGGTAGTGGAGACCTAGCAGCACTGGGAATTGTAAACTATTATGAGTAGCACATACTGAAGTAAACCAGCTCCATCTAGTGGTCTGACGCGAGGACCACCAGGAGTGGTGATGACAAGGCAAGGAATTCCAGTGCTCCTGGGGAGGGGAAAGTACAGTGGTGGGACTAGGCACGGAGACAGAGGAAGGAGGCGGAGAAGTGGAGTAGCTTGGCCCCCTTCCAGCCTGTGTCCTATCCCAGAGATTGCTGGCAGTGGGGCTAGGATGAAGGACCTCCCTCCAACATTGGTACTGTGTAATGCCAGGTCTATAAATAATAAGACCATGGTCCTCTGGGACTTTCAGTTTGAGCAGAAAGTAAACCTGGTGTGCATGACCAAGACCTGGGTGCAAGGAGAGACAGCAGCTCTCTCCCAGTTGGCTCCCTCCGGGTTCTTGGTCCTCCACCAATTGCAGGCTAGGGGGTGGGGGGGAGTAGCTCTATTCATTCGGGAGGCTTACTCCTTCAGGGCGCTCCCACCACCTAAGATCGCAGGCATAGAGTGTGCTGGCCAAGTGTGGGAAGCCGGGGAGAAATTGGCAATTTGGCTCCATCAGGAATGGCAGGCTATTGACCGGTGCATTAGGTGGTTGGCCTAATGCACCGGTCAATAGCCTGCCATTCCTGATGGAGGCTGTGTCAGGTTGGGCACTGGAACACCCAAGACCATCAGTGATTTCAATGTCCATACTGACAATGCGACCTCCACATAGGCAGCGGACCTAGTGTCATCCATGATGGCGCTGGGACTGTTCCAGTATGGAACAACCCCTACCCACCGGGCTGGACACACGCTTGATCTGATCTTTACAGCGGGGGTTACAGTGGACTGGATCACTGCCCTGGCAGTGCCATGGTCAGACCACCTTGCCCTGAGGGCCCGTTTGAATGTTGCACCCCAACCTTGTTTGGGCGGTGAATGTATTTTCGCTCGCCCATGGAGCCAAATGGACCCAATGCAGCTTCAAATGGCTCTACGGGATCCAACGGCCCCTGGCAATTCGTTAAACGAGCTTGTAGCCGCCTTTCTGCAGCCACTGATGAGACAAGGGTTTTAGCCAAGATGGCATTTAGATCAGGAGACATTAAACTGTTTGTGCTTTATTGTTTTTCAATCCCAGTGTAACTCTTTTTATTTTTCTTTCTAGTAAGCTTTTTCTTTATAATCAAACACACAAGATTATGTGCTGCCTTTATTCTGCTGTGCCGATGGGGCTCTGCTAATTTCCCCAACACACATCTGGTTCTGTGATCCGGCTTGCAGCCGTCTGTGTGGTTGTCTTTGAGCTGACAGGCAGGCAGGCAGGGGGGTGGGAGGGCAGGCTGCTTTTTAGAAGGTTTTCTTTTGAGTGCTGCTTTTCTGAACACTGACGAACTTGCGAGCAGACAATTTTGGTGTTGATGAGCCTGAACTAAGACAATCAAGCCTGTATAGCCGCATGAAAGTGTGAGAGCATCCAGGAGAGAAGCAAGCACATCGCTGTCAAATGTCACTCTGTGAAAGAGATGCAACAACGAGGACTGACTGAGCTCAGGTGTTGTCCTTCAGGAGAGACGGATGCTGGCCTCATCACCAAACCCCTCGCCAGAGGGAAGCCCGAACGCCTGTACCGGAAACTGAACCTTCATGGCTTCAGTGTGTGACGCTTGAGAAGGGGTGTTGGAAGGAACAAGTGTCCTCAGTTCAGTTATGAGTTAATTTGTTGTTTGTGTTTACAAATAGTAGATAGCACAGAGCCAATTAGACAACATTTAGAAATTCCCACTAGGGAAGGAGGAGGTAATACTGTAAATGAGGTGGTCTGAGATTCCCTATTGGTTAATCTGCTTTATTGGGGGGCACTACATGTTTTTAGTCATGTACTCAGTTGGGGGGAACATTCTCTTTCTGTGTCCTAGGGATCACAAGGGCTTTAGCCAAGATGGCGCTTAGATCAGGAGAAGTTAGCTAGACTGTTTATGCTTTATCGTTTTTCAATCCCAGTGCAGCTCTTCTCTTTGTTTGTCTTTCTAGTAAAGTTTTTCTTTATAATCAAACACACAAGACTATGTACTGCCTTTATTCCACTGTGCCGATGGCATTCTGCTAATTTTCCCAACAGCCTTCCAGCCACAAGACCCAGGCCGGGCTCTGCCTACCGACCAGCCAGTCGGAGTGATCTTCTGCATATTTACTTGGAAGTAACTCCACCGAAGATGGTGGGATATAGCAGAGCTGTTTAGGGTTGTCCCAAGGCGATATACAGTGCCATCCTAAGCAGAATTACATCCTTCAAAGTCCATTATGTGTGTAACTCTCTTTAGGATGGCCGATCATGCTACCACTTGTGGTCCATCTAGTCCAGCATCCTGTTGCATGCAACAGCCAACCAGTCGCACTGGAGGGCCAACAAACAGGCCACAGAGGCCAAGGCCTTCCTCTGATGTTGCCTCCTAACGCTCATTTCGGAGGTTTACTGGCAGCAGCAGATGAACTTGAGAATGAGAGTAAGGTAGCAAATGAGGATTGCGTAGGAAGACAAGCTAAGGGCAGAGAGAGGCGAAAGTACTGGGAGAGGAAAATGAGCTACAGGTGTCTATGCCAATGATCCAAGTCAAATGGGGGAGCTGAAGTTGTTGGTGCTAACTGAAAACTGGTCCAGCAAAATTACACAGAAATTGTGGGGAAAGTCAATGCAACACAATTATCCTTGAATATAAAAACTCTAAAGACTGACAAAGGAAGTGCATGTTAGGAGTGCTGCTGCTGTGTGTATCAGAGAGGGCTTAGCAAAACTAGAAACCAGAAACCATCTGACATACACCTTCTCCCAAGGAATTGCTACGGGCGGAGATTCCAGGACCTAAAGGTAAAGGGAGGGTGAACTCTCATCCATGTGACCAAACCCCTGAGGGTGATCTGTCCCAACAGAATTTAACTCTCATCCACTGGGGCACCTCAGTTTCACTGTCACTCGCATTATTTGCTAGTCCCCTATCAGACCATTAACCATATCTCTTCTGCATATAAATAAGAATTTTAGCTTCGGTTTTGATTTTACCTGCACAGCCAATCAGGTGAATTCATGACTCCATTTTTTCCTTCTGATCTTCATTGTTCCTCGGGCAGCCTTCTCCTTGTGGGCCTGGCTGTGGATTGGGCATCTGGCAATAGTCGGCTCATGAGTTTTGTCTCAGAAAGGCTTGGTCCTTTGGCCTGGCGTACTGGAGTGCACTGGGCATGCAAAACATCTTTACTTCAGAGGGCACTTGTTGGAGGGTTAGAATTTTTGGCAGATAGGGCTGTGTTTTCACTTTGTGCGTTGTTTTTATCTTGTTGATCGACTCTTGCATTGTTTCCACGTATTCCTAACTTCTTGTTTTGTTGGGCAAGATACATCTTTTAGGTAGTTATATTTCTGGTTTTATTACTCCCATCTCATTTACAAATCAATAAAACATCTGTAGCCTAAACAGTTGCCCTTTTCTAAGCCCACTGACTTCAACAGACTTTTTCTGTTGTTCCATTGCACAGTTGAGTCCGACTCTTCACGACCCCATGGACCACATCACATCAGGCCCCCCTGCTTTCTGTCGTGCTCCGAAGTTCACTTAATTTCATGTTCGTTGCACCGGTAACACTGTCTAACCATCTCATCCTTTGCCCTCCCCTTCTTTGACCTTCAATCTTTCCCAGCATCAGGGTCTTCTCCAGTGAATGCTCCCTTCTCATTGGGTGGCCAAAATATTTGAGCTTCAACTTCAGGATCTGGCCTTCCAGGGAACAGTAAAGGTTGATTTCTTTTAGGACTGACTGATTTGATTTCCTTGCAGTCCAAGGGACTCTCAAGAGTCTTCTCCAGCACTTAGAAGGGTATAATTATGCTTAGGGGTGCATTGGTAACTTTCTCATATAGTTCCTAGGAATAACCACCTGAAAATCATTAATTACAACATGAAACTGCCAGGCTCGACTAATACTGTGGTTTACTGGCATTCATTCATTACTATGAATGTTATGAAATAACTAGTCTCTAGAAATGCAAAATTATCTGCACAAAAGTAAAGCCCAGGGAATTTTCTGGAGGAATTTTTTTTTCCAGAACATTTTCCACCACACATCTCTGTATCACTGTGCCTTGGTAGGGAAGGCTGTGGTTATTTATTTATTTATTTGATTCTATTTATATCCTGCCCTCCCTGGCAGGCAGTCACAGGGCGGCTTACATTAAAAAGTTAAAATACATTAAAACACAGATGACAGACATCATAAAACTCATGTACGCAACAAATAAAGTGCTGGTGGTGGTATAAAATTACATGGTGATCCCAATAGGACGGACTGATTTGATCTCCTTGCAGAACCACAGGGACTCTCAACAGTCTTCTCCAGCACCATAATTCAAAAGCATCTATTCTTTGGCCCCCGGCCTTCCTTACGGTCCAACTCTCGCAGCCATGCATTGCTATGGGGAATGAAAGGATGCCTGCGTGGTGCCTTCCTTTGAAGGAGGCCTTAGAGGGGACATGACTGCAGTCTTCAAGTATTTGAAGGGCTGTCATGTAGAAGATGGAGCAGATCTATTCTCTCTTGCTCCGGATTGCAAGACTAGATCTAATGGGTGGAAATCACAAGGGAGTCGTTACCGGCTAAATATCAGGAGAAACTTCCTAACTGTAAGAGTGGTTGAGCAGTGGAACAGGCTGCCTTGGGAGGTGGTGGATGCTCCTTTGCTGGATGTTTTCAAGCGGAGACTGGACAACCATCTTTTGGGTATGTTGTAGGTATGTAGAGCTATCTTTCAGCTATGCTCCTGCAAAGTGCAGGGGGCTGGACTAGATGACCTGCAAGGTCCCTTCCAACTCTAACATTCTATGATTCTATGACTCCTTTAAAAGGCAGAAGCTTTGCTGTGATGGACCTGAGAGGTAAAACAGCCACTTGGCTCCAGCAGCTCCAGCATCCAGTCACCTTTCAGAAGGGAGAGTGGCTGGGAATGTTGGAGGGAAGCACAGCAGGAGCTGAGTTCAGGTCTGCCACAGGGAGAGGGCAGCAATAGCTCAGGTCTGGCTCAGAAAAAAAGCAGACAGTTTGAAGGCAGTGTGGAAGAATGGTGTGTTCTCTGGGAGAGGATAGAGTGCCTGCCTGTGAGGCCTGTCTTTGCTAAGGATCAGACCTCGTGCCATTTAGTCTGACTGTTGGGAAAAGGCAGGCTGGTGTGTATGAAAGGATCCAACCCAGGGCTAATCAGCGAAAACCTATTTAAGCCTAAAAGCAGTAAAGAGAATTCAAACCACACTCTGAAGCCATAACTAGCCCAAATGTATGTACCTCAGCCAGGTTTCTCCTTTGGCTATCTGGAGACCTGTGCTGCCAATCTGTTCTTGAAACCAGCTTGCAAATAAATAAAGCTTCTGTGTTGTTGTTTTTATACAAATCCTTCCTCAGTCATCTCCGTATTCTACTTGCACACAAAACTTACAGTGGCGAACCCATTCCTATACATTTGCTACCTTAAGAACACCTGGTAACTGAGGGGAAGGTTTGTAGTTTAAAACAAACCTGGTTCTCCAAAATCAGAGGAGGTTGTGTGAGTCCTTTCAGTCGGTAGAAAAGGCCTATCACATTTGCGCATCCATGCAGCAGACATGATGATGGGCACAACATAGACAGCTTCGAAAGGAAGTTAGATAGTTCCACCATCCATCAGTGGCTACTAGCCATGGTGCCTCAGGGGAACCTTCATATTCAGAGGCAGTAAAGCTTAGAGCCCCAGCTGTAGAAGACAACACCAGGGGAAGGCCTGGCTGGGCCTCTGTGCCCTGCTTGTTTAGCCTTCCAGGGTAATTGGTTGACCACTGTGTGAAACAGGTTGCTGGATTAGATGGACCACTAGCCTGATCCAGCAGGGCTCCTTATATTTTGCAATGAATTAAACAGCCCCCCCCCCAGTACCCAGAATATAGCATAAGGGCTGTCTGCTTTCTAGGCAAGCTCTTGGAAGCTAAATGTGACCTAGCAGCCATTTTAGCAAAACTCAGCAATCCAGCTCTTCTCGCCTAGTACAGATAGGCCTGAGGACTCTGGACCCACAAGTCCTGAGGTTAGGGAAGCCCGGCCTTTCAGATCCAAACTCTAGAAGGAAAGCATTCAGCAGCAACAAGGGCTTCATGACCTTTCCACTGGCTTCCTCATCTGAAAAGGAATCTAAGGGAGGGGGGGGGTGTCAGAAGCAGGAAATATTTCCTAGACACCAAGGTCTGGAAAGGAATGAGACGGTGCAGAGGCACCAAACGGGCACAACAAAGACTGAAACCCAGATGCTTCTGTTTGTGCTGGGGAAGGCTTGGATGTGACCCGAGCAAGTGGCTGGGAGGAGAAAAACTGTGCGCACGCCACAAGCCCACCCCAGCCAGCCCGATGAATGGCTGGCATTGAGGAGACCCACGCAGTGGGGATATTAATAGTCCTGAGCACATTGCTGGGGCACGGCAGCCTGCCCAAAGGCCCCGCCTCATCGGACACGGCCACCCAGAGATGGGACACCCGGTGTGTGGGTGTGTTCATGTGAATGCTCAGGCAGGGCCCCGTTCTGGAATGAAGGCTTCAGGCGGGGGTTAAAGAGAGCTGGAAGGCCTCTGCTCACCAGGGGAGTGGGGCACGTGGGGAAGGGGGTGGCAAACGATTAAAACAAACAAACAAACAAACAAACTAGGGAGAGGAACAGCCAGAAGGTGCCTGTTTCTCCAAACGATGGACAAATACATAGCCTTGTAAAATGTTCAGTATCCATGTCATGGCATCGCCCCCACATTGGCTGATGGCGGTTGCATTCCAAAGCACCACACGGAGCAGAAGAGCCACAGCAATTTTAGCCAAACAGCCCAACAGTTAGTGGCAGGCTCGTTTTAAAGGATATGGTGAAGAAAAGCTTAAACTGAACTGAAATAATTCTCTGTGGCAATGGACAGGAGCACCACTATAGATGAAACGTTTCTGAAAATTTTGAAGCCACCAGTAAATAACTGAAATGCTGGCAAAAACTGAAATCTATGTGGTACTTACTTTCCTATCAAACCTTTGACAACATAAAATGAACACACATGTAAAGTTGCCTTACACTGAATCATAGAATTATAGCAGTGTTTTTCAACCACTGTGCCGCGGCACACTAGTGTGCCGTGAGATATTGTCTGGTGTGCCGTGGGAAAAATTCCAATTTCATCCGTAACATATGAACAATTATAAAATAAAGTATTATTATTTCATAATAAAGTAATTATAGAATAATTTCTTTGTGTTTATTTGATTCCTATTCAAGAGAATTACTTTATATGTAGTCAATATAGGCACAGAGTTAAATTTTTTTAACATTTTCTAATGGTGGTGTGCCTCGTGATTTTTTTCATGAAAAAAGTGTGCCTTTGCACAAAAAAGTTTGAAAAACACTGAATTATAGAGTTGGAAGGGACCTCCAGGGTCATCTAGTCCAACCCCTGCACAATGGAGGAAGTTCAAAAATACCCCCCCACACAAACACCCCCAGTGACCGGTGATCCATGTCCAGAAGATGACAAAAAACCTCGAGAATCCCCAGACAAGCTGGCCTGGAGAAAAACTGCTTCCTGACCCCAAAGTGGCCATCAGCATTTCCCTGGGTGTGTAAGAAAAGGCAACAAGAACTAAGCACTGGTGCAACCCTTCCTGCCCTCCCTCTCATGATCTGCCCCAGACTCACAGAATCAGCATGCAAAATACTGCAGCCAGGCTGTTGATGGGTCATGGGGGTGCACATCCAGCCTGTGCTAAAAGCAGTGTGCTGGCTGCCGATAACATACCGGATTCATTTCAAGGTGCTGGTTCTTACCTTTTAAGCCCTTTATGAAGAGAGCCCGTTCCCCTGGTGTTGCTAATGACAGCAGCCTGTGCCAGCCGCCTGGAATGTGAACCCGTTAGTTTTAGGCATGCAAAGGCTTCTTCCCTGATTGGCTTTGGGCCATCAGGAGACCCCGCTTTGAACCAGGTATAATTGACCCTCTCCCGCTTTTTGAATTAGTTCTGACACTGAACGTGTATGAATGACTTGCCTACACTGGAACAATAAACTGAAACTTCATTGAAAGCCTGTTGTTGATTCCTGATTGCTGCAAGACTCTGATACAATCACTCTCTTGAACTCTCGACTCGGCTCCTGTTCTGTCTCTTCTGGCTATAACCCCCCAGACCGGACCTGACTCCTGCCTCCTGGACCAGTCCAGCCCACAACAGTTTGCTTCCACCCCAAACTCGCCCCACAAGATGGATGTGGTGGCTGGGGGCTCTGTGGACCTGGCAGACCTATACCACCAGGTCATAGAATCATAGAATGTTAGAGTTGCAAGGGACCTTACAGGTCATCTAGTCTAACCCCCTGCCCTCTGCTGGAGTGTAGCCGAAAGATAGCCCTACAACATACCCGAAAGATGGTCGTCCAGCCTCTGCTTAAAAACGTCCAGCAGGGGCTTCCGGTCGGAGTAAAATGGCGAATTGACACACTTTGCGAGTTGTGCAGAGTGTACTGCGGCATCTGACGACAGTCTGGGCTTTATCGGGCCCAGCGCAGCACTCTCCAGGCGGGGGAGTGGCAAGCAAGCAGCGAAGCCTGAGGGGGAGTCGAGATCGGTGTGGATAAGCTTCGGAGGAAGCTTGTTTACACTTTGATCTCCTTCCGTGAAGAGGGCAGTTGCAAATCAACTCTACAGATGCCAGCTGGGCTGAGAATTCAGCATAAATTCGCCATCTACCGATCTCTTTATCATCAAGATTAACATTGTTTACAGAAGAAGCACCGCGAAACCCCGAGATTACAAGCAAGGTAACAAACGAATAAGCGCTTACCGGTTTAAAGAGGAATGTGGAATTGAAACGTACGGATAAGCGTTGAAACCTTTAAGGAACTATTCCGCTTGAATTAAAAGTAAAACGAAAGCTTTCCTTTAGAGAAAAAGGCTGAAAAGTGACTTTGTTTTGCATTCCTGTGGTCAGTCAAGTCTAAACTTTACGTAGCAGAAACGAAACTAACTGTGACTCTATGATGCAGGAAGTGGGCTAGAGTGGAGGTTTTAGAGGCTGTTGTGCTGGAAACGGATGGACATTTTATTGTGTGACACCACCCTTACCGGAAGTTGGATTACAGAGACGGACAGATGAACAGGAAGTTTGGAAGGAGCCTACTCTAGCCAGAAAATCATAGAGAAATTGCGCCCGACATTTTGGGGAGGACTAAATTTTAAAAAGTTATTTTCAAGCCGAAAAAGCGTTTAAACAAGTTTTAAAGGTGGCGATTTGGCTTGAAGACTGCTAATATAAAGACTGGCTAGCATTGAAGTTGTCTCCAAGACGGATTTGAGGTCAAGACCCAGAGCTGCTTCATCACCCAGCCCAAGAATGACTGCAAAGGAAAAAAAGAGTGGCAAGCAGCTATGGAAGCGATGGAAAAACGGATGACCGAAGTGGTGCAGAATTTTGGAAAACAAATAGAATCACAGCTGCAACAACAATTGCAACAACAGCTGCAAATTCAATTGGAGCAAATAGAACAAGTGCAAGTCCAAGTACAGAAAAAAAATATGGAAGAACTGAAAGAACTGGTACTTACAGAAGTGTCAGGGATAAAAAAAGATACAGAAGAACTCAAAAAGGAAGTCAAAAGTCTGGTGACAAAATCTGAAGATATGGAACAAAAGGTCAAAAAAACCCTGTTAGAAAATACAAGGCTGGAGACCATGATGGAATATAGGGCTACTCAGAATCATCTGAGATTGAGAGGGATAGAAGAGGAGGAAGATCAGGATCTACGGGCTCTAGTAATTAAGACATTGACAACTTATGTAGGGGAAGATGAGGGAGATTTGGATGCAGACTTTGACTTGATTTATAGAGTAAATTCAGCTTATGCCAAAAGAAAGCAATTACCCAGAGATGTGATTGTTCAATTCGTGACAACAAAGATGAAGGAAGATGTTTTCAAGAAACAATTTACACAACCGTTGGAAATTAATGGAAAGAAAATAATAATTCTGAGAGAAATTCCAAGATCGATTCTACAAGACAGAAAGAAATTCAAGAAATTGACAGATCGACTAAAAGAAATGAATATTAGGTTCAGATGGGAGATACCATATGGACTTACATTTATGTACAACTCGGTGAGATCTACTCTTAAATCTGAAGGAGATTTATACAGATTTAAAGAGAGCAATCTGGATGATTTTAAAGATATTTAATTTAACACCATTATGGATTACAAATTTTTATCTTGGAATGTAAATGGACTAAATTCACCAAGTAAAAGAAGATTAGTGAATCATTGGCTGGAGAAACAAAAATGTAACATAATTTGTTTACAAGAAACACATATTAGAAAACAAGACAACAAATATTTGACTAATAAAAAATTGGGAGAAGAATTTCATTCCTCAGCAATTAATAAGAAAAAGGGAACAGTGATTTATATTTCAAAAGAATTGGATCCTAAACAAATTTTCTCGGATAAAGAAGGAAGGTATGTTGGCGTGGAAATATGGATGAACAGAAAAAAGACATTGCTTGTAAATATATATGCACCCAATGGTGCAAAAGAGACTTTCTTTAATGATTTGACCAAAGAGTTGGAGTGTTTAAATTATGACCAAATTGTTCTTGCTGGAGACTTTAATGGTACAGTGAACAACACATTGGATAGAAAATCCAAAGCAAGTGGAGAGACAGTCGGAAAGTTACCAAAAAATTTCTTTCAATTGATGAAGCAAGAGAAACTGGAAGACGTTTGGAGGAAGTGGAATCCTAAGACTAAGGACTACACGTTTTATTCGAATAGACATAACTCCTTTTCTCGAATCGATATGATTTGGATGTCAGAGGAGATGGTGCAAAAAACTTATAAAATACAAATTTTACCGAAAACTAACTCTGATCATAATCCCCTACTTTGGATATCTAAAGCAAAACCTAAACAGTTATATTGGAGAATTAACGAAGATTTATTGGATCAAAAACAAATTAATGAAATCTTAAAAAAGGAAACGAAAAGTTTTTTTGAACTGAATTTGAATAAAGGTACGGATATACAAGTTGTATGGGATGCGTACAAAGCAGTAATGAGAGGTATGCTTATCTCTCTGAACTCCAAGGACAAAAAGCAAAAGATCCAACAACAGAAAGACCTTCATGAAAAAATTCGACAAAAAGAAAAGGAATTAAAGAAAAGACCAGGGAAGAAGAAGATTATTAAAGAGATCCACTTTCTGCAAGATCAGCTGAATGTTTTACTAAATAGAGAACTATATTGGAATTTGAAGAAATTACAGCAAAAAGCATTTGAGGGTGCAAACAAACCAGGAAAGTTTTTAGCATGGCAATTGAAAAATAGAAAAGAAAGGAATTTTATATCTAAGATTATTGAAGATGGAAAGGATGTTATGAGCTTGAATGGTATAAAAAGAGCTTTCTTTAAATATTACGCCAAATTATTCAAAAAGAAAGGAATTGATCAACAGAGAATTAAGAAATATTTGGAGACTATTGAAGTTCCAGAGCTGGGAAAACAAATTAAGGAATCATTAAATGGTTTAGTAACGAAAGAAGAAGTGACAATGGCGATAGAAGATGCAAAGTTGGGCAAAGCTCCAGGACCAGATGGCTTCACAGCAAAGTTTTATAAGAAATTTAAAGAGGAGCTAACCCCTATCTTAGTACTTCTGTCGAATGAGATAAGAAAGACCAAACGGATCCCAGATTCATGGAAAGAAGCAAATATTTCATTGATACCTAAAGAAGGTTTGGATTTGACTCAAGTAAAGAATTATAGGCCAATATCGCTATTAAATAACGATTACAAATTATTTGCAAAAATAATTTCGGAGAGACTGAAAAAATATCTGAAAGATACAATAGCGGAAGAACAAGCTGGATTTTTACCAAACAGACAAATCAGAGACAATTTAAGAGTGGTGATAGACGCAATTGAATATTATGACAAGCATCCTGAAAAAGAAGTTGGATTCCTCTTCCTAGATGCGGAAAAAGCTTTTGACAATTTAAATTGGGAGTTCATGCTGCAAGTTATTGAAAAAATGGATATTGGACAGTCTTTTTTAAACATGATTGTGGCAATATATTCAGAACAAAAAGCGGCTTTGAATATAAATAAAGAAAAGACGGACTTCTTCCAAGTCCAAAAGGGAACACGTCAAGGCTGCCCGTTATCCCCGTTGTTGTTTATTTGGATATTGGAAATATTATTGACAGCGATAAGAAAAGATAACAGTATTGAAGGACTTACAGTGAAAGGTTTTGCCTATAAATATAGGGCATTTGCAGATGATGTAATGTTTATGATCCAAGACCCAATTGAGAAAATACCACAACTGATGGAAAAAATTGAAGAATTTGGTTCAGTTGCGGGATTTTATGTTAATAAAAGTAAAACCAAAGTGATGTGCAAAAATATGACGAAACAGAGACAAACAGAACTTCAAGAGAAAATTCAATGTGAAGTAGTTACAAAGACTAAATATCTTGGAATTGAATTAACCATGAAAAATATTGACTTGTTTAAAAACAATTATGAAAAGGTGTGGCATAAGATTCAGCAAGATATGAAGAAATGGGACACTTTGAATTTATCATTGATGGGAAGAATCGCGACTGTAAAAATGAATATTTTACCGCGTTTGATGTTTCTATTTCAGACTATTCCAATACTAAAACAAAGGAAAGTACTGGATTCGTGGCAGAAAGAATTATCCAAATTCGTATGGGCAGGGAGAAAGCCAAGGATTAAAATGAAAATTCTATGTGACGCAAGAGAGAGAGGAGGTCTACAACTACCAAATTTAAGACTGTATTATGATGCCGTCTGTTTAACATGGTTGGAACAGTGGATTAATCTGGAGAATAAGAAGCTATTGGCCCTGGAAGGGCATGATAACAAATTCGGATGGCATGCATATTTATGGTATGGAAAAGTAAAAATGGATAAATTTTTTAAACACCACTTTGTAAGACAATCACTGTTCGAGACATGGATGAGATATAGAAAATTCTTCTCAGAAGAAAGACCACTTTGGATTGTACCAGCTGAAGTGATTAATCCATATTCAAGAAATCAAGGGCTAGACTGGCTACCCTATAAAAATCTTTTAAAATCTGAAGGGAAAAATTTTGTGTTAAAAGATAGATTTGATGTTGAATTTGAATATGATTGGTTGAAGTATAGACAGATTTATGATTTATTTAAGACCGATAAAAGAGAACATGGTTTTAGAGAAAAGAATATTGAAATTGAAACTGTATGGTTTGAGAAAGGCAAAAAAAATGATTTCTAAACTGTATAAGGTTCTATTGAAATGGTATACTGAGGATGAAGTTGTAAAAGAGCAAATGATAAAATGGGCTGTAAATGTTAATACTGAGATATTAATGACATCTTGGGAATACTTGTGGAAAAAGTCAATGAAAATTTCAACTTGTGTAAATGTTAAAGAGAATTGTTATAAAATGATGTATAGATGGTATATGACGCCCAAAAAAATTGCTATCATAAATGAAAGTATGTCTAACAAATGTTGGAAATGTAAGAAACATGAAGGGTCTTTTTACCATATGTGGTGGACATGTGATAAAGCAGTAAAGTATTGGACAGAGATCCACAATGAGATACAAAAAATTCTGAATTGTACTTTTAAGAAAGACCCACAGATGTTATTGTTAGGTCTTAAAATGGAAGAAATAAATGTAGCCAAGAGAACACTATTATGGTACTTGACTACAGCAGCAAGACTGACTTTTGCTCAATGTTGGAAACAAGATAAAGTACCTGAAACATGGGAATGGATTAAAAAGACGTTGTTTTTGGCGGAAATGGACAAGTTAACAAGAAAGTTAAACAACGAAGAAGATGAAACTTTTTTTAAAGATTGGAAAGACTTTCAAGAATATTTGTTGAAAAATTGGGACATTAAAAGTGGTTTGATTTGCTTTGACAGTTATTAAGAAGAAACGGAAAGAGAATTAGACTTTTGTATTGTTACCGTTAGTAAGAGAAAATAAGTTTAGAAGTAATTGTAATGGAATACCAGAGATATTAATGGGGTTGGAGCAGTGCTGGAAGCCGGATGTGGGGGGAGGAGGGGAAAAAAGAAAAATGGGTATGTATTGGTATGTTTAAATTGTATGAACTTGTGATATATCCAATAATAAATTGTATTTACAAAAAAAAAAAAAAACGTCCAGCAAAGGAGCATCCACCACCTCCCGAAGCAGGCTGTTCCACTGCTCAACCACTCTTACAGTCAGGAAGTTTCTCCTGATATTTAGCCCTTGTAATGACTCCCTTGTAATTTCCACCCATTAGATCTAGTCTTGCAATCCAGAGCAAGAGAGAAGAGATCTGCTCCATCTTCATAGTCATGCCAGACCAACCTTATCTCCTTTTTTGACAGATTTACTAAAATGGTTGACTCTGGCAATGCTGTGGATATAGTGTATCTAGATATCAGTAAAGCATTTGACAAAGTTTCTCATGATATCCTTGAGGATAAGCAGGTTAAGTGTGGGCTGGATGGTGCAACCGTTGGATGGATTCAGGGTTGGTTGAAAAAATCGTACCCAACGAGTGCTCATAAATGGCTCTGCGTCTACGTGGAGGCAAGTCTCAAGTGGAGTGCCAAAGGGCTCGGTCCTGGGCCGGGTATTATTCAATGTTTTCATAAATGACCTGGAGGAGGGCATAGAGGGGATGCTTATCAAATTTGCAGATGACACAAAGCTGGGTGGAATTGCTAATTCTGAAGAAGAGTTGAGATTCAAAATGATCTAGATAGGCTGGAGCACTGAGCTGAGGCAAATAAAATGAAATTCAATAGAGATAAGTGCAAAGTCCTACACCTAGGCACAAAAAAATCAAAGGCACAGATACAGAATGGGAGGGACTTGGCTTGGCAGCAGCACATGTGAAAAGGATCTAGGTGTTCTGGTTCATCACAAGCTCAACATGAGCCTGCAGTGTGATGTGGCTGTGAAGAAAGCTAATGCAATATTAGGATGCATGAACAGAAGCATTGTGTCCAGATCACGGGAGGTGGTAGTTCCGCTCTATTCTGCTCTGGTCAGGCCTCACCTGGAGTCCTGTGTCCAGTTTTGGGCACCACATTTCAATAAGGATGTTGACAAGCTCGAGCGTGTCCAGAAGAGGGCAACCAGGATGGTGAGAGGGTTTGAATCCAAGTCCTACAAGGAAAGGCTGAAAGAGCTGGGTATGTTTAGCCTGGGGAAGAGAAGACTTAGAGGGGACATGATTGCAGTCTTCAAGTGTTTGAAGGGCTGTCATGTAGAAGTTGGAGCAGATCTATTCTCTCTTGCTCTGGGTTGCAAGACTAGATCTAATGGGTGGAAATTACAAGGGAGTCGTTATCAGCTAGATGTCAGGAGAAACTTCCTAACTGTAAGAGTGGTTGAGCAATAGAACAGACTGCCTTGGGAGGTGGTGGATGCTCCTTCCGTGGACGTTTTCAAGTGGAGGCTGGGCGACCATCTTTTGGGTATGTTGTAGATATGTAGGGCTCTCTTTCGGCTATGCTCCTGCAGAGTGCATGGGGTTGTACTAGATGACCTGCAAGGTCCCTTCCAACTCTTAACATTCTATGATTCTACATGACAGCCCTTCAGATATTTGAAGACTGCCATCATGTCCCCTCTAAGCCTTCTCTTTCAAGCCAAGTCCCTCCCATTCTACATCTGTGCCTTTGCTTTTTTTTGTGCCCAGGTGTAGGACTTTGCACTTATCTCTACTGAAATTCATTTTATTTGTCTCAGCAACTCATGCAAATAATTGCCCACCAGCAACAGTCACTCTGGCAGTCAGGGCTTCAGAGCACGGGAGAGGCTGCAGGGGTGGGGGTGGGGGAATGGAAAGCTGAAGAGAGAGGGGGAAATAAAGGAAGGTTGATGCTTGGCTGGGAAGGAGATTGGGTTGCCAACTCCACGTGGGAAATTCCTGGAGATTTGAGGGATGGAACCTGGGGAGGGTGAGGTTTGAGGAGAGCTGGGACCTCAGACAGGTACAATGCCATAGACTCCACCCTCCCAACCAGCCATTCCCTTCTGGGGAACCACTGTTCCCAACCTCAGGAGACTGATCTCCAGGAGGGAGAGGGGAGATGCAAAGCTGAAATCAGAGGGGCAGATAGTGGCAGATTGATGCTTGGCTGGAAAGGAGATACGGTTGCCAACTCCAGTTTGGGAAATTCATGGAGATTTGGGGGGTGGAGCCTGGAGAGGGTGAGGTTTGAGGAGGGCTGGGACCTCAGACAGGTACAGTGCCATAGACTCCACCCTCCCAATCAGCCATTTCCTCCCAGGGAACCATTGTTGCCAATCTCCAGGTGAGGGCTTGAGATCACTCAGAATTACAACTGATCTCCAGGAGGGAGGGCAGAAGTCAGCTGCAGTCAGAGGGACAGATAATGGTAGGTTGATGGTTTGCTGGGAAGGAGATGGGGTTGCCAACTCTAGGTTGGGAAATTCCTGGGGATTTGAGGGGTGGAGCCTGGAGACAGTGAGGGTTGAGGAGGGGTTGGACCTCAGACAGGAACAATGCCATAGACTCCACCCTCCAAACCAGCCATTTTCTCCTGGGTAACAGTTGTTGCCAATTGGCAGGTGAGGGCTGGAGATCACTCAGAATTACAACTGCTCTTCAGGTAGCAGAGATCAGTTCCTCTGGAGAAAATGGTGCACTCTGTGTCATTATACCCTGCTGAGGTCACCACAGTACATTGACGCTGAGTGCCCAAGGCCTTGGCACTCTCCCGGAGCCTCTTTCTAGAGCCCATTGTATTTATTTCCACAACGGGCCTTATTCCTAGTACACATATAAACAAAAGGGCTGGGTTCCAGGGGAAAAATTGCTGCTCCAAATGCACACTTCCCCATAGCATGTGGCTGACAGTGCCCAAAGGGAGAGAGGCTTGAAGCTACCCTTTCAGGTTTTGCAAAAAACAAAGTAAATGGGGAAAGCTTCCAGTCCCTTCTACCACCACTCCCTTCCTTTGACCAGCTGATGCAAGGGCTGGTGTGGGATTAGGCTTGCCAACCTCCAGGTGGGGCCTGGAGATCCCCCAGAATTACAACTGATCTCCAGGTGACATAGATCAGTTCACCTGGAGAAAATGGCTGCTTTGGAAGGCAGACTCTATACCTTGCCAAGGTCCCTCCCCTCCCCAACCTCACCCTCCACAGACTCCACCCCCAAAATCCCCAATGCAGAGTTGGCGAACCTTGGGAGGCTTGAATCAGAAGGCTCTTGGAGGCCTGACTCCCTCCCCAATCTCTGCTGCTGGAAACAGTGTCAAGAGAAGATTCCAAGTCTCCATTCCTCACTTCCCTTCTTGGGGACTTTAAATAGGTTACTGCAAATCTGCCCTGCCGTGCACAGCCCAGGCTAGCCCAACTTTGTCAGATCTCAGAAGCAGTGCAGGATTGGGCCTGGACTTGGATAGGAGACCTCCAAGGAATTCCAGGGGCATTAAGAACATAAGAGAAGCCCATGTTGGATCAGGCCAATGGCCCATCCAGTCCAACGCTCTGTCATACAGTGGCCAAAAATACCAGGTGCCATCAGGAGGTCCAGCAGTGGGGCCAGGACACGAGAAGCCCTCCCACTGTTGACCCCCCCCAAGCACCAAGAATACAGATCATCACTTGTCCCAGACCAAGAGTTCCTTATCTGTACCTTGTGGCTAATAGCCACTGATGGACCTCTGCTCCATATGTTTATCCAATTCCCTCTTGAAGCCATCCATGCTTGTAGCCGCCACCACCTCCTGTGGCAGTGAATTCCACGTGTTAATCACTCTTCGGGTGAAGAAGTACTTCCTTTTATCTGTTCTAACCCGACTGCTCAGCAATTTCCTGGAGTGCCCACGAGTTCTTGTATTGTGAGAAAGGGAGAAAAGTACTTCTTTCTCTACCTGTTCTATCCCATGCATAACCTTGTAAACCTCAATCATGTCACTCCTCAGCCAGGCTAAAGAGCCCCAAGCGCTTTAACTTTTCTCCATAAGGAAAGTGTTCCAACCCTTTAATCATTCTAGTTGCCCTTTTCTGCACTTTTTCCAATGCTATAATATCCTTTTTAAGGTGTGGTGACCAGAACTGTACACAGTATACCAAATGAGGTCGCACCATCGATTTCTACAAGGGCATTATGATACTTGTTGATTTGTTTTCAATTCCCTTCCTAATAATCCCCAGTATAGTGTTAGCCTTTTTTATTGCAGTCGCACACTATCTCGATATTTTCAGTGAGTTATCTACTACAACTCCAAGATCTCTCTCTTGGTCAGTCTCTGCCAGTTTGGACCCCATCAACGTGTATTTATAGTTAGGATTTTTGGCTCCAATGTGCATCACCTTGCACTTGGCCACATTGAACCCATTTGCCACATTGATGCCCACTCGGTCATCCTCGACAGATCCCTTTGGAGTGCCTCACACTCCACCCTTGCTTTCACCACCCTGAACAACTTCGTGTCATCTGCAAATTTAGCCACTTCACTGCTTACTCCCAACTCCAAATCGTCTTTGGGGCATTCCAGAGATGCAGGCAGTGGCAAACAACCTCTAGATGTCTCTTGCCTTTGAAAATCCCATGAGGGGTCACCATAAATCAGCTGCAACTGGATAGAATTCTTCACCACCCCCAGAATTTCCTCCCCTTTGGTGCGCCTTCCCTCCCCAGCCTCAAGCACTGCTGGCCTCTCAAACCCACACTCTGCAGCACCCTTGTTACACTCGCTGTCTTGCAAGCCTCCAAACACGCACAACTTTGCAAAAAAAACCCCACCAACTCACAAGGATTGTTACACTGAAAAACTATTGGAAAGGAAACAAATACACACCGGGGGGGTGGGGGTGGGGGGAGATCATAAAAAGCTAAGCCTTGATTCACCCCAAAACATATATGATATGATACCAAAAAAAAGAAATGTGTTACACACTGAAATCCTACAGATGCTTTCTCAAGAGAAAGTCCCATTTTATTTGATGTGGCTTACTCACAGAAAAGTCTTCTTGCAAACTGAACTATCTCATCAAGTGTTATGCTGAAGTAATTATTTAAAATACTACAGGGTAACTAATTGCTACAGTTATCTCTAAAGGTATAAGGAAAGAGCTACCATTATCCCCTAAGGTTCTTTTGTTAAATCATGTAGAGTTCCCCTCTAAAGATGTTTGTGAATTTGTTCTTAATGCCATAACATCTGCAAGGCTAATTTTTGTTCAGAATTTGAAGAATAACTTAATGCTGAAGAAAGAGGACTATGTAAACTAACTTGTCTACTACATGGCCAAATGTCTGATAAATTTGGAAAATGGAATGCTTAACTGTCTAGAATGAGAAATTAATTTTTAGCTTGTATATTTGATGTTTTATAATAGCTTTGTAGTTTGTATTTCAGAACTTTGTATAAGTTTTATTTCTTTGTTTTTAAAAAATTGAGAATAAACTATTTTTTTTAAAAAAAAACAAAAAACTGAAAGGACGTTCAGTTGTTGATGTGAATGCAGGCAAATGGAAGATTTGTCTCCACTTACTGTGAAGCTTCCTTCTCGGTGGTCCAGAGTGGGGCAGTCCTTTGGACTCCTTAACTCCTGGGAAGCTCCTCCCTCCTACGAAAGCAGGGCTGGCAGACTCTTCGGACACAGAAGGGGAGGGGCTTATCCCCTTGGAGCCCCTTGGAACCCAGTCATTCTCCAAGCCACCTTTCCCTATACTGTAAAAAATAACTGACAACAAGCCACTCCCAACGGGGAGATAACCATCTAAACAGAGAAAAAACACAACTCCATGCACCAGAACCCTTGGGTATACAACCCCTACTGTACCTGGATCTGACCCTACAGCCAACAACACCCCTGTCCATTGAGGAAGTGGTACCTCACAACTGGGTGGGAAGGACTGCCCACTCTGGACCACCAAGAAGGAAGCTTCAGAGTAAGTGGAGACAAATCTTCCATTCTCCGGTGGTTCGGGACTGTGGCATCCTTCGGACTCCTTAACTCCTGGGATGTGAAAAAGCAGTACGCTCCAGGGCAGGTCCAGCCACTTCCCCAACTACAGGGTATGTTGCAAGACCCTACAGCCAAACACAGCATCTGCGGATGCCAACTTGTCTATCCTGTAGTGCCAGGTGAAAGAGTGTACCAACCTCCATGTGGCCGCCTTATACACTAAGTCCAGTGATGGGAACGCCCTGTAGGCCGTGGAAGTGGCCATCCCCCTAAGGGAATGCACTGTTACTCCTTGCGGAGGGTCCATACCCCTAGCCTTGTAGGCCAAGCAAATACACCCTCTAATCCACCTACTCAGAGACAAAGGAGAAACCTTCCCTCCCATGAAAAACTTCCTAAAGGAGACAAGGAGGGAGTCATTCCTCCTCGCCTGCTTGGTCCTGTCCAGATAAAAATGAAGTGCCCACTTCACGTCAAGACAGTGCCACTCTTTTTCCTTATCAGACTTGGGATTCAGACAGAAAGAGGGAAGGACTATCTCCATGGGCCTATGAAAGGACGAGTTGACCTTGGGCACAAAGGCTGGATCAGGGCAAAGTACTACCCTGTCATTGTGAAAAATACAGAGCTCTTTATCTACAGAAAGGGCCCCAGCTCTGACACTCTCCTTGCCGAAGTGATGCTCACAAGGAAAGCGGTCTTAAATGTCAATTCCTTCATTGGGCATGTAGCCATAGGCTCAAAGGGAGCCTTACACCGAGCCTTGAATACCAGATTAAAGTTCCAGGTGGGAAACCTGTGGGCCACCAGGGGGTTTAGCAAGGACATTCCCTTGAAGAACCTTTTGACATGAGAGTATCTGAAAAAAGAATAACCTTTCTTAACTCCCTTAATGGCTCATATGGCTGCCACCTGACACTTTAAGGTATTCATACTGAGGCCTTTGTCCAAGCTGTGAGATTTAGCCATTCTGGTTGAGGATGAACAATGTCCCCCTGTGTCAGGAAGTCTAGAGTTACTGGAAGACGCCATGGCTCCCGTACCGACAACCTCCTGAGGTCCTGAAACCAGGCTCGTCTGGGCCAGAACGGAGTCACGAGTATTACTTCTGCTTTGGATCAGTCTCTGAATTACTTGTATTGGAGGAAAGGTGTACAAAAGCATCTGTGGCCAATCCTGATGCAGAGCATCTGTCTCCACTGCCATTGGATGTTGAATCATTGTCATGAAGAGTTTTGTTTGACTATTCTGAACTGCAGCAAACAAGTCCACTGTTGGGAACCCAAATCTGTGACAAATTTGAGTGAATACTGTTCCACACAGCATTCATTCCGATTGGTTGAGCCACTTGTCTGCTCCACCTGTCTGCAATCGAGTTTTCCCATTCTGCGACATGAAACACCTTTATGGACTGCATGTGTGACTCGGCCCAGCTTATTAATTGACACGCCTCCTTGTGTAGTCATTTGAAGTGAGAGCCCCCTTGCCTGTTCACATAAGCCTTCGCTGTTACATTGTCCGTTTGTATCAGAATGTGACTGTCTTTTATCTCTTGTTGAAAAGCCAGTAATGCTAGCCGTATGGCTCTTTACTCCAGTAGATTCATGCTGTTGGACCTCTCCGACCGATCCCAGGTTCCCTGTGCCAACCGTCCCTTCATGTGAGCTCCCCAGCCAAACAGACTCGCATCCGTCGTGATGACTATTCTGACTGGATCCCTGAGTGACACCCCTTCTAGGAAGAGGTTGGGAGTTGTTGTTTCACTTCCTGTGACAGTGGCACCTTTTTTACCTTCTTTTGAGCTATTAGGTTCTGAAAAGGCAGGAGAAAATGTTGCAGGGGACGCGTGTGGAACCTGGCCCATCAAAGTACGTCCTGGCATGATACTTGCATCCTGAGTAGCTTCACCCGGGTCATAATTTCTACTCTCTGAAGATCCAGGACCTCCTGTGTCAGTTGTTTCAGATGCTCCTGTCTCTCCTGAGAAAGAAACATTCTGTCCTGCACTGTGCCTACGTACATCCCTAGATGGAGTAAGGACTGGGTCAGACTCAGTGAACTCTTTTCTAAGTTGTTCACAAAGCCATTCTCCCTGAGTAGCGACATTGTGGTTTCCAGAGCCCTGGCCGTCGTATCGTACAAAGCATCTTTGACTAAAATGTTGTCTAAAAAGGGGTATAAAGAAACCCCATGGATCCTTAGTAAGGCCACCAGAGTGACTAGATCCTTAGTAAGGCCACCAGAGTGACTAGAACCTTGGTAAAAACCCTTGGAGATGATTTCAGACCAAAAGGCAGCGCCCGGTATTGAAAATGTTTGTTGTAGTAGGCAAAACGCAGATACTGGTGGTGGGCTTGTAAGATGGGGATATGTAGGTACGCCTCTGACAAATCTATTGACGTCATGAAGTCCCCTTTTTATATGGATGACAGAATGAACTTTACTATCTCCATCTTGAATTTTTTGTTGATCACTCTCTTGTTTAGCCACTTGAGGTCTAGTATTGCCCTCACATCCCCGTTCTTTTTCGGGATTGTGAAGAACACTGAGTATATCCCCTGACCCCTCTTGAGAGATGGAACCGGTTCTATCGCTCCAATCTCAATCAAATGTGCTATAGCTCCCTCTAACTGTGCTTCGTTCTGGATTTGTTCCATGGAAGTTCCAGAAAACGTGAAGGGGGAAGGGAGCAGAATTTTAGAGAGCTATCTCTTGTAACAGTATCCTTTACCCATCTGTCCAAAATTGAATTTTGCCAAGCAGGTGCAAAATTTTGAAGACGGCCCCTGATACCGCTTGGTATGTGTATCCCGGCATAGTCATGCCTGGGGTCCTTTCTTGGTTGATATTCCATTGGTGGGTTGCTTTGCAGTGAAACGGGATGATTTTCCCTCTTTGTATTTGGATTGCCATCTTCCTTTGTAGAATCTATTGGGTCCAGCTTTTGTATCTTTCCTGGAGTCACGAAAGGACTGCTGGTATCGCCTTGCTTTTCCTTCCCTCTTCTTTGAAGGAAGTACTTTCTTCTTAACTTTATCTGCGATGAGATAACGATCCAGTTGTCCCCAAACAGCTTGGAACCTTTAAAGGGAACCGCTGCCACCTTCGCTCGTGCAGAAGGGTCCACATCCCAGTTTCTAAGCCAAGTATTCAGTTGTACTGGAATACTACATGCCATGCTCCTTGCAGACTGTTGCACTGCATCCAGCGTCACATCTGCAGTGAAGGCCGTGGCTAGTGCGATTTTCTTAAGTTCATCCTTCAATTCTTTAGGAAGTCCACTGTCTGCCTTGGCCAGATCAGATGACCATGTGTATGCCGCCCTGGCAAATAAGGAGCCTGTAACAGAAGCTCTTAGTGAGTTAGCAGAAGCCTCAAAGTCTCTATGCAGTGTTTGTTCTATGTGTTTATCACTTATGTCCTTAGGAAGATCATCAGCTCCCATGGGGAGGACCGATGTGGAAGCCAGATTATTAATTGGATCATCTACTACTGGTAGTTTCAGCTTTTTTGACACTTCAGGAATGAATGAGTAAAGCTTTCCAAAAACTTGGTGAGTCGCTTTAGGTTTGGCTGGGTTTTCCCACCATTTTCATTATCTTGTAAAAAGATGCAGGAAGTGGAACGCCTACAGCTTTGGTGCTAGGTTTAGGTATGGCTCTATCTGACCCAACTGGGAAAACTGTATCTTCTTCTTCTATCTCCTTGGGCGTATAGGTCAACTCCAGAGTTCTGATTACTTTGGGGAGCAACCTATTATATAGTTCCTGAGGAAAGAGCCTAGTCTGAGATGTAGGTACCACATTTGCCTCTTCCTCTGAAAGAAGAAGAAGAGAAGAAGAAGAGATTGGATTTATATCCCACCTTCACTTGGAGTCTCAGAGCGGCTTACAAACTCCTTTCCCTTCCCCTCCCCACAACAGACACCCTGTGAGGTAGGTGGGGCTGAGAGAGCTCTTTCTAGAACTGTCCTTGAGAGAACAGCTGTGCCAGAGCTTGTGACTGACCCAAGGTCACATCAGCAGGTGCAAGTGGAGGACTGGGGAATCAAACCCGGTTCTCCCAGATAAGAGTCCGCGCACTTAACCACTACACCAAACTGGCTCTCCCTCTTCTTTGGTTGAGGTGGAGGAAGAACATGATGAATCAAAATCTTATTCCTCTAACAAAGGACTATGCTCCCCTGTAGACACAACCGTCTTACTCCTCTTCCTATCAGGAACTTCAGGTTCCCTATCTCTAGGTCTATGCCTTCTACAGTGCTGGTGAGTGGTAGAGAATTCTCGGGACTCCTGGCACATGGTTCTAAATTCCTTTTTCATCTCTGTTATGTAGCCAGGATAGAAAGGCACCAGGATTTTCTACCCCCACTGGTGAATCTTGTGTCTGGGTGAGAGGAGACTTTGGAGACTCAGTCAGTGTAAAAGTACATGTCTCCATTTTCTGAGAAGTGGAAGCTTTGTCCTCCATTTTGAGCTCTCCTAGAAGTGAAAGGAAAAAGGAACCCTCAAAATGGCCCCTCCCACCTGACCTCCTCCTAACTGGGTAACTCTAATTAGTTCTCCAGGTCCCATATCTAAGCCACCTTCCCCCCCCACACACTCCCCCATCCTATATTTGAGTGGGAAGGGGAGAAAGAGGCAAGCAAGGGAAGAGAGCCAGCTGTCATCTGCCCAATGTGCTTCAAAAGTCCCAACCCCCCATTCCACACACCACCCTGGGTAAAGAAAAAGGGGGGAGGGATTGGCACTGCAGGGAAAAGAAAAAACCCTCCATCGGGATTTTCCCCACCTACTGCACCAATGCTGGACAGTCCTTCTGGCCTCCCACACCACGTTCGGGACAGGGAACCAGATGTGCAGAATAAATGGCTTCTGAAGGTCGCGAGACACGCCCCATGTTGCTGTTGGAGACCCTGCCTCTGTCCTCATTGTTCTCTGTGGGAAGTGAGTGTAGACTTGGCATGCTGGTCCCTCTCCCCTATGCATGCAGCAGAGGTCTCAACTGCGCCACAGTTCCCTGACGGTTGCCCAGGTCTGTTGGCGCCCTCTCTGGGCCACTCTTTCCTGCCACGCCTCTCCAATACAGAGAGGGAGCGGAGGGGTTTAGTAGTCAGGGAAGCCAATTGTCTACCTGCTACTGCCCTCCACAGACTTCCGTGTCTTCTTTCTTCTGACTTTTGTCTTCTTTTTCCTCCACTCTCATAGGGCACCTCGTACCATGTCCTGCTCGAAAGCAAGGCTGGAGAGACTGGGTTCCAAGGGGATAAGCCCCTCCCCTTCCATGTCCGAAGAGTCTGCCGGCCCTGCTTTCGGAGGATGGAGGAGCTTCCCAGGAGTTAAGGAGTCCGAAGGACTGCCCCACTTCTGGACCACCGGAGAAAGGAAAGTCCAAAGCTGTTTGATGCATGTAATAGGAACATGGAACGTGAGAAGTATGAATCAAGGTAAGCTCAAAATCATAAAACGAGAAATGGAATGTTTAAACATTGCAAACCTGGCAGTGAGCTAACTAAAGTGGACTGAAAATGGACATTTTTAGTCAGAAAATTACTAGGGCTTTTACTTCAGGAATGACAAAACACAGAAGAAATGGAGTAGCTCTAATAGTTAGGCACAGGCAGTTATGGGCTATAATGCAAAGTCTGGCAGAATAATATCAGACTCCATGGAATGCCTGTCAGTATAACCTTCATTCAAGTTTATGCCCCAGCTACAGATGTTGGTGAAGAAGAAACTGACAGTTTTTACGCAGGTGTCCAGGAAGAAATTGATCACACATCTAAACCAGATGTGCTGATAATCATAGGTGACTGGAAAGCAAAAGTAGGGAACAAAGCAGAATATTCTTGGAAAATTTGGGCATTGGGCACGAAATGAAGCAGGAGAGCCACTCATAGAATTCTGTGATGATGACAATTTGTTCATTGCAAACATGTTTCAGACAACCAAACAGACAATTGTATATATGGACATCACCGGACAGCTAATAAAGAAACCAAATAGATGACATAATCACAAGCAGAAAATGGAGAAGCTCTATTCAGTTTGCTAAAACAAGATCAGGAGCCAACTGTGGTACAGATCATGAATTGTTAATGTCGGAAATTAGAATCTGAAGAAAAACACCAAAATAGTTATAGTGCCGAAATACAACCTAAGCAACATTCAGCTTGACTCTGAGAAGGGGCAGGAGAGGGAACTGCTGCTGCTGGAGTGGTGTGTTATTATTTGCATTTCCTTAACTGCTGAGGAGAAGTAGCTGAGGTTACTGTGTGGGAGGACAGTGTTTGAGGGTGTGTGGGTGTATATAGCCTGTTGGAGAGCAGTACTTGTTTGAGGGAGAGTGGGTTCTGTTTGTCTCTTTTGCCTGGGTGTAACTGATTGAAGCTTTTAGCAGTTTTGCCTAGGGCTGACTCCAGGCCCTGCCTTCTGCTGGGTGAGCCTTTAATTACATTAGGCTCCTCCTTGCCAGAGTCTCTTGCCCTGTGGATTTTAGCCTGGGGGTCTGGCCTGGGGTCCCCATAGAAAGCTGAGCAGCTCTTACATTCTATATTGGTTAAGTTAGTTTTTGCTTCTGCAAACGTTTCAGAAGAAGTCTTGAGAGGCAGTTCGGCAGGGAAGTTATCAAGGAAATGCCAGTTAAACTGAACTAATTTTGAAATGGATTGCAGCAGCATGGCTGGTGAGGGAGCTGAGGCAGTGATATGCAAAGTCAGTGACATGTTCGTATTCTTACCTGAGGGTAACAGCAATTACACTCGCAGCGAGTGTAAGTTGGTAGCTCTACTGGAGGAGAAGATACAGGAACTTCAAGCATGCTTGTCCACACTCCAGTTTATCAGGAAAGGTGAAGATTTCATGGACGGAATGCATGAAGCAATCCTGAGAGGGCAACAGGAGAAGGAGGAGAAAGTATCACAGCAAATGGAGGAGTAACTGACACAGGAGGAGGGCATATGGAAGAATGTAACCCAGAGGAGCAGGAAAATCAAGAGACATTCTGAGCCTCTGTTACTAAGCAATCCATTCCTGGATCTCCCCACAGATAGTGATTCTGAACCACTGGAACAAGGACTCCTCCCCCAGCCTCTACAAAGCTTGAGGAAAATTTCTCAGACCCCTGTGGATGAGAAAACTCAAGCTTCTGCTCCCCAGTACAGCAGAAGGCGTGTATTGGAAACTGGGGATTCCCTACTGAGAGGGGTAGGAGCTAAAGTGTGCCAATCGGACTTGTCATTTTGAGAGGTATGCTGTCTACTGGGTACACGAATCCAGGATGTGACGGAAAGGATAGGAAGACTCATCAAGCCCAAGGATTATTAGACCTCCTTGCTCATCCACATGGGAACAAATGATATCGCCCAGCACAACCCAGAACATATTAAAAGAGACTATGTGGCTCTGGGTAAAAAGGTGAAGGAATTGGGAGCACAGGTTGTATTTTTGTCAGTTCTTCCTGTCGAAGGCCATGGCTTAGGAAGAGAAAGAAGAATACTGCAAACTGATGACTGGATATGTAGATGGTGTCATCAGGAAAGATTTGGATTTTTGGATCATGGCTTACACTTTTGAGATGAAGCTCTTCTATCAGGAGATGGCTTGTACCTCATGAGGGTAGAAAAAAATGTGTTTGGAAACAGCCTTGCAAACCTAATGAGGAGGGCTTTAAACTAAATCCTATGGGGGAGTGAGACAAAAATGCAAAGCACAGTCTGATAGCAATAATTGGAAATATGAACTCTAAAGTTTTGCAGGGAGTGGCACGTCTGCTAGATAATATTAACTCACATGTAAGTACAAAAATGAAAACCTCAGGGTGCATAAAATATGGATTCCGATGTCTCTACATTAATGCACAGAATATGAGAAACAAGCAGGAGGAACTTGAAGTCCTAATACAGGAAGGGGACTATGGCCTAATAGGCATTACTGAAACTTGGTGGGATGACATTTACAACTGGAATATTAGGACTGAGGGGTACAACTTATTTAAAAGGGACAGAAAAATAAGGAAGGGTGGAGGAGTTGCATTATATGAAAAGGCGGTATATAGTTGTGAGGAAATGCATGAATCTGAGCATGGAAGTCCAGTTGAGAGTCTCTGAATAAGAATAAAAGGAGTAAGAAATAAGGGTGATATTATGGTGAGGGTCTGCTATAGATCACCAAGCCAGGCAGAAGACTTGGGTGAGACACTCCTAGAACAGATTACAAAGTTCTCAGAGAGATGGGACATGGTGGTCATGGACATGTTGGAAGTCCAACTCTACTAAAAATGGAAGTTCCAATAAATTCCTGACTTGTCTTTTTCCAGAAAGTGGAGAGGGAAACAAGGGGATCTGCTGTCTTGGACTTGATTCTCACCAACAGGGAAGAACTGGTTGACTAGGTGAAAGTAGTGGGCACCCTAGGTAGTAATGACCATGTAATTTTGAAATTTACATTCTTGGGGAAGCTAAAAGCTGTATGTTGTCAGACACATAGGTTGGACTTCATAAAAGCAAATTTTGACAAACTTAAATTTATGGTGGGTAGAATCCCATGGTCAGAAATGTTTAAGGAGAAGGGAGTTCAAGAGGGGTGGGAGTTCATTAAAAGCAAAATACTGAAGGCACAATCACAAACGATTGCTGTGAGAAGGAAAAATGGGAGAAGCCTAAAGAAGCCAAAGTGGCTCCATTAACAACTTTCTAAAGACTTGAGAAATAAAAAAGACTCATTCAGGAAATGGAAGGAGGACCTTATAACCAAGGATGAATATAAACAAATAACCAGTGCTTGTAGAGAAAGGGAGTTAGGAAAGCTAAAGCGCAGTATGAGCTTAGGCCAGCGAGAGATGCTAAAAACAACAAAAAAGGGTTCTTTTCTTATGTTCAAAGTAAGAAAAAGAGTAAGAACATGGTAGGCCCATTGCAGGGACAGGAAAGTGAAATTGTAACTGGTGATGAAGAGAGGACAGAAGTGCTCAATTCCTACATTTCCTCAGTCATCTCTTGCAAGGGAAATGGTGCTCAACATGGCAAAAACAGAACACATGATGAGGGAAGGGACTTGCAGTCTAGGATCAGCATCTGGGTAGTACATAAAAAACTAGTTTCTTTAAATGAAACTAAGTTGTTGGGGCCAGATGGACTGCATCCAAGGGTACTAAAAGAAGTCATGGATGTAATTTCTGAGCCTCTATCCATTATTTTTGAGAATTCTTGGAGAACAGATGAGGTGCCAAAAGACTGGAGGTGGGCAAATGTTGTCCCCATCTTCAAGAAGGGCAAAAAGGAGGATCTGGGTAACTACTGACCCATCAGCTTGATACCTATACCTGGAAATTTTTTAGAACAAATCATCAAACAAACAGTCCTTGAGCATTTAGAAAGGTTGCCTGTGATTACTAAGAGCCAGCATGGTTAGGGTTATCTCTTTTTTTGAGAAAGTTACTACCTTGCTGTATCAGGGGAATGCTGTAGACATAGTTCAATATCTTTATCAATGATTTAGATGAAGGGATAGAGGGAATGCTTATTAAATTTGCAGATGATACTAAATTGGGAGGGGTAGCAAATGCGGTAGAAGACAGAGTCAGGATAGAGGAAGATCTTGACAGGCTGGAAAATGGGCTAAAACAAATAAAATGAATTTCAGTGGGGATAAATGTAAAGTTCTGCATTTAGGTAGGAAAAATCAAGTGCATAATTTGTCTTGGCAGTACTATGTGTGACTTGTCTTGGCGGTAGTATGTGTGAAAAGGATCTAAGGGTCTTAGTAGCCCATACAACGGAGTCAGTAGTGTGATGTGGTAGCTAAAAAGGCAAGTGCCATTTTGGGCTGTATCAACAGAAGTATAGTGTCCAGATCATGCAAAGTGATGGTATCACTTTACTATGCTTTGGTTAGACCGCACCTAGAGTATTGTTTTCAGTTTGGGGCACCACAATTTAAGAAGGATATAGACAAGCTAGAATGTATCAAGAGAAGGACAACAAAGACCAACAGAGACCAAGTCCTACGAGGAAAGATTGAAGGAGCTGGGCACGTTTAGTCTGGAAAGGAGATGACTAAGAGGTGATATGATAACCATCTTCAAGTACTTATCAAAAAGAATGTACAAAGATTACTCCTATAGCTAAAAGAAAAAGCCTTAATGGATGACTGATGAAACTCTTAAAATTGCTAAAGATGGATGAGAAACAAACATAAAAGGTAACAGAAATAGAAACAGAAACATATATGCAGCTTTCCAGCAACTCACACGCAGTGACAAAGAGAACTATTATAATAATCAGTGTAAAGAAATAGAAGAGAACAATAAAAAAGGAAGAACAAGAGATCTGTTCCACAAGATTCAAGAAATCAAAGGGAAATTTAAATGCCAAAAGTTCAACACAGGAATACATTAACTGAACAGAATAAAATAAAGAAAAGATGGGAACAATACACTGAAGAACTATACAAAAAAAATGAAAGGATGACATATTCCTTCCAAGAAGAATTTTTTGAAGAAGAACCTACAGTTTTAGGAAGTGAAGTCTGAGCTTCACTGAGCGAAATATGGAGAAACAAATCACCAGGAGTAGATGGAATATTAACAGAGCTATTCCATATCATGGAAATTGAGTCCATCAAAATCTTAATAAGATGTGCCAACAAATGTTGAAAACAAAACAATGATCCACAGACCAGAAACATTTATATCCCAGTTCTGAAAAAAGGAGACATCAATGACTGCAGCAACTATTGGACCATCACATTAATATCTCACATAAGTAAAGTGATGCTCAAAATCTTACAACAAAGATTGTTACAATATATGGAATGTGAAATGCCAGGGACTCAAGCTGGATTCAGAAGAGAAAGAGGCACTAGAGATCATGGTTACTGAAGCGTACGAGAGAATTTCAGAAGAAAAACAGTTTGTGTTTCATAGATCACAGCAGATTTTGACTATGTGGATCATGAAAAGCTATGGTTGGCCTTAAAGGAAATGGGTGTGCCACAGCATCTGATTGTTTTGATGAACAACCTGTACTTCAGTCAAGAAGCCACTATTAGAACAGAATATGGAGAAACAGAATGGTTTCCAATTGGCAAAAGTGTCAGACAAGGATGCATTTTATATCCCTATTTCTTCTATCTGTACACAGAACATATTATGAGGAAGGCTGGATTAGTTTTAGATGAAGGTGGAGTGAAAACTGATGAAAGGAACATTAACAATTTGAGATATGCAGATGACACCATATTAGCAGAAAACAGTGAAGACCTGAAACGACTGCTGATGAAGGTTACAGCAGAAAGTGCCAAAGCAGGACTACAGCTGAACATCAAGGAGACAAAAGCAAAGACTGCTGGGGAAATTACATAGCATTAAGGCTGAAGATGAAGAAACTGAAATGGTTCAATGTTTTCTATTCCTTGGCTCCGTCATCAACCAAAAGGGAAAGTGCAACTAAGAAAGCAGAAGGAGGCAGAGACGGGGAAGGGCAGCCATGAATGAACTAGAAAAGATCCTTAAGAATAAGAAGGTGTTGCTGGTGACCAAGTCCAAGTTAATTCATGCCACATTATTCCCCCATTACTATGTACAGGTGTGAAAGCTGGACATGAAGAAAGCTGACAGGAAGAAAGTGGACTCCTTTGAAATGTAGTGTTGAAGGGAAGTTTTACGGATACCCTGGACCACCAAAAATACAAATGTGGATTCTAGACCAAATCAAGCCTGAACTCTCCCTAGAAGCTAAAATGACTAAACTGAAACTATCATACTTTGGTCACATAACATGACTCACATTATAAGAAGACAAGAATCACTGGAAAGAGAATAATGCTAGGAAAAGTGGAAGGCAGCAGGGAAAGAGGAAGACCAAGCAGGAGATGGATGGACTCCACCAAGGAAGCCACAAGGGCCCTCAGTTCGCAAGACCTGAAAATGGCTGTTAACAATAGGGTGTTTTGGAGGACATTAATTTATAGGGTCGCCGTAAGCAACTTGATGGCACTTAACACACACACACCCCTGGTAAATAACGTCCCACTGACCTCTACTAAAAGGATGGGAGTTTTCCTTCAGGACAGCTGGCCAACCCTAAGGGGAACTGCCTGGCCACCATGGTTTCTGCTCCAAGCCCAGACCCTTCCCATCAGCACATTAAAAAGTGAGAAGTAAATCCCATTTTGTTCAATGGGGATTACTCTTGTGTAAGTGTTCTTGGGACTGCAACCACAATGACGGTACATAGAAAATTAAATAGGGAGATCATACCTTGATAAAGCATGACATTCCTTAGATACAACAAAATAACACGACAGCAAATTCCTCCAACCAAAAGGATCCCTGCTTGTCCGCCCCCTCCCCCAATCTCACGGGTACCCATTTGTTATACCCAGTTCTGAACCAGGTCATAGGCTGTGTGGTCACTAGAGCCACAAAATGAAAACAGGGACAGACAAGGGGGAGTTCGCTTCACCCTTGAAGGCTCACACAAATTTTCTGTGCTCTAAAATCAGGGGACTAAAAAGCCCCAGAACCAAAGAAAGTGAGCAGAGACCCACACAGGGCCCTTGGGCCAAAAACTGTGCTCCCCCCGACTAAAACAAACAAACCTATGCAGAGCTCTTACACACCTGGGGGCAGAATTCAGTGCACAATTTTTCTTGGAGGGAATGTTCAGAGTCTGGTATCCAGCTACCCTTGGGCCCTCCAGATGAATCCCCTCTCATCCTACTCACCCATCACTGTGCTTGGATCTTCTGAAGTTGAAGCCTTTCTCATTTCCAAGATGCAGGAGAAGTTTAAACTATCAGAAACCAAAGCACTGGTGAAGGGAGGTGGGGTGTGTCAAAATCTTCACAGATGAGGAAAGAATGGACTCTCTGGCTCTTCAAAAGGAGAAGCGAGGTGTTTTGTTGCTTGGTTGTACTTCTTGCTTCTGAGACACAGTTTCCCAAGCACAGGAAAGTTTAGAGAGAGTGGTTTAATCACAGATTTTAAAAGTATGGGTGCTGTGGAAACTGCCGTCAAATCACAGCTGACCGAAGGCAAGAGAGGTTCGGAGGTGGGCTGGCCACTGCCTGCCTCCACACAGAAGCCCTGGATCCTCCCTCGGTGGTCTCCCATCCACGGACTAACCAGGGCCGACCCTGCGTGGCTCTCGAGATCTAGCAAGATCGGGCGGGCCTGGCCCGTGCGAGTCGGGGTCCCAAAGGCCTACACGCGTGTATGTTGGGCTGGTCTACAGGCTGTAATCACCACCTGCATTTGTCTACTCAGGGCTGGTTCAAGACACAATTTTGTTGTCTCACAAACAGAACCCAAAGAACACTCTCTACCCTACCCTAACTGTGATATTGTCCCATGCAAGCCCCTCTGAAATTATAGCCCTACTCATACACTCCTCCTATTCATTTTGATGAGCCTTGTGCAGGAGAAAATTCCAGTGGATCGTGCCCACAGGCTACTGCTGTCTGCCCCCTTTCCTATCACCCAAAACTCACAAATTCACCACCTGGTGATCTCTGGTTAAAACTCCACTGTGAAAGCATGAATAAACATGAAAATAACAGACTTGCTTAAATTCAGTGTTGGTTCGCCCTCAGTTAGGGTGGTGGTTGTAGAACTGGCTGGACGCGGGGAGGGGAGTCCTAGACTTTTGTTGTAAACCTCACATCTCATACAGTGAGGCAAGAAATCAACCAACACAAGCCAAAAAGGGAATCTATTTTAAATGAACAAAGACGTTCAGGTCGCTGCCAGGGGCCCCTGGAGGCTGGCTCTTCCGTTACCGCAGGGGCACACTTGCTGTTCTCGATCACCATGTATGGAAGAGGAGGTACACAAAAAAGTGACACGTGATGTCATATTACTCACCTTGACGCAAGGACTGTCCCTGGGGCCCCCAACCGCTGCAGCTAGACATCTGTCAATCAATATGCTAGCCTTGAAATAAGAAACATCTGCCTCTTTGTGGTCATCTATACTGCTTCCAAACTACCAAAATATCAGGAGTTTTTTGTCTGAATGGCAGCATGATGCATCAGACCATGCTGGAATATTTAGGACAACCTAAAAGTATTCTTCCTTCCAGACGGCAGGTGAGTGTGCGTCTGTCCAGCAGTCTAGCCACATCACTCTGCACTACCTGCAGCTTCCAAACAATCTTTAAGGGTAGCCCCAGTAGTAGAGCACAGTACATTCGCCCGGTCTAGATGTCACTGAGCCATGGCTCACTCTGGCTAGATCTGACTGAACCAGGAACATACGCAGCTGAGGCACCAGCCAGTGCTGGGCAAAAGTACTCTGAACCACCACAGCCCCCGGGTTTCCTAAGGTGACTGCTGTTCCGAGTAGCACTTCCAAGCTGCAGATCGGGCTTTTCAGGGGGAGTGTAACCTCCAAGCACCAGTTCAGATAATCAACAGAATCCTCAGGTGGAAAAGGAAGACAGAGCTGTGTATCGTTTGCATATTGGTGACACTGCAGCCCAGACCCCCGGATGCCCTCTCCCAGCAGCTTCACATAGATGTTAAATGGCATGGGGGATAGGACCAAAACCCGTGTCTCTCCGCAGGTCAACAGCTACGGGGCAGAGAAGGAAACCCTCCACACCACCCCCTGAGACTGCCCACTGAGACAGGACTCGAGCTGCCCCTTAGTCCCAGCACTGAGAGGTGGTGGTTCAGTAGGATATTACAGAAGATCGTACCAAAGGTTGCTGAGAGATCAACTAGTAGGATCACATCCTCCCCCCCCCCGTAGTTCTTGGTGCAGGTCATCAGCCAAGGCCACCAACGCAGTCTCTGTTTTAAACCCTGGCCTTGAGCCAGACTGAAATGGGTCTAGCATAGGACCAAGGAGTGCCTGAGGACAGAAAAGGTAACTGTGTTAAGGACCAGGGAGGGGCCGGTGAGCTGATAAATAAGCGTCCTTGGCTCAGAGAAGAAGGAAGAACTGCTTCTCCCTTCCGTGGCTCCCCTCACAGAACATTCAGGACTCCCCACAATGCAGCTCCTTGTCTGGGCCTCCCAGGAGCCAAAGCGAAGCAGGCCAGAGGCTGGGCTCGAGTTCTGGCCTCTCCAAACTGGAATGAAACCACACTGCTAGGCTCTGCCTGCGCCGCCTGGGGCCAGTCACACCAGGGCTATTTTTAATGTGCCAGGAGGAAGCTTGACTCATCAGGAAGCACATGTCCAACCACACAAAAATGCAACAAGAGTCAGCAGGGGAGACGGGAGATCCCCTCCGATCATAAGGCCACAAGGAGACCAGCCAACTTCTAGCAACAAACTCAGGAACTAAATCAGTTCTTGTTCTTTTCACTTGGGATGAATTGCTGAGTTGTGCATTTGGTGGCCAGAACCACTCCCTCATCAGACTGAAGAGTTCAAAAGTTAAAACAGTCAGGAATGCCCCCCACCCCCCACAATCCAGGGATCATTCAATGCAGAGGGCAGGGTGGGCCTCTCTTCTCTATCTATCTATCTATCTATCTATCTATCTATCTATCTATCTCCCCCCCCCCAAATTAGGGCAAATTATTTTAATCTAGGGAAGTCCCTGATATGGCCTTTGGTGGCCGCTGAAAGACTACCCTAAATTGCTTTTAGCCCTAAACAGAATGGAAACAGTCACTCTACGCAGCAGGCAATACAGCATTATGTACTCTATTAAATTCTGTCCCTCATAAGCAAGACCCTGCATCTACTCCAGCAAAAGTTCTGGTCCCCCCCCATTCTTTTCCATACTGAGATGTCACAAATCAGTGTTTTATGACAGAATTCCAAGATTTTCAGAATTTCAAAACTCACTTGCTAAGCTGTGACCAAGCCAAGGGTCAGCTTGCAGATTCCATCTCTCTAGGTTATGTCCAACCATTTGTTCATGTAGCTCAGTGCCGCCTCTTATGCATTCCTGTCATGGGGACAGAGCCTGTGTGTGTGCACTCTGTACATGCACAGACTCCATGCTGATGAGCAGCCAGGGCCAGCCCTGTCCCTCTATGCATGCTGATGTCAGAGTGTGTCGTGGCATCCATACAGGGCTCGTGTAAGGGCCAAACCAGATGACATCACTTTAAAGTGTAAGGGCTTTCCTAAGACGTTGGTTTATTAATCAAGATGCGTGGGGGGGAAAGCAGAAAAAGGAACAGTACAAAGAATTGAGAAAACAGATACAGAAAGAAGAAGAGAAGTTAAAAAAACGTATACAGATATGGGGAAAATAAAGGCAAATTTAAGACTGTTGCAACATCAGATGAATCTCATCTTAACTCAGGAAATAGCTAAAAATGTTGAATTTGCTAAACAATATTATTTTGAGAATACAAACAAGCCAACAAGATGGCTAACAAATAAACTAAGGAAAGATCGGGAAAAAGGGATAATCAAATCTTTAAACAATGAAAGAGGTGAAGAGAAATTTAATGTAGTGGAAATGAAAAAAAAGTTGAAAATGTTTATAAAAAATTATACCAACAGGAGAATCAAGAGAAGTATCTAATAAGAGATTATATTACGAAAAAACCAAAAAAAACATTCACGGAAGAACAAAGAAGAATTCTAAATGAACCAATTACCGCATGTGAAATTGTGGAGGCAATTAGGAAACAGAAGAAAAATAAAACTCCAGGGTCCGATGGAATACCCACAGAAATTTATCAAAAATATGAAGACCAGGTAGTGTTACCATTAAAGAACTTATTTCAAAACAAAGCAAAAACGGAAAAATTACTGGAATCTTGGAATCAAGCGTTAATATCACTGATTCATAAACCTAATACAGATGACAAAGAAATTAAAAATTATAGGCCAATATCGATATTAAACACAGATTATAAGATATTTGCTACACTGCCACCAGAATGAAGAAAGTATTAATTCAGATAATACATCAAGACCCCAAAAAGGCAAATTAAAAATAATATTAGAACTATCATCAATGTTCTAGAATACTATGGTCAATTCGGATAAATTAGTGACACTAGTATTTTTAGACATGGAAAAAAGCCTTTGATAACGTTAACTGGGACTTCCTGATGCAGAAGTTAGAGATATGGAACTGTGGATCAGAATTCTTTTCAATAATAAAAGCCATTTATAAGACACAGTTGACAAAAATAGTACTAAATGGGGATATGACAAATAATATCAAAATACAAAAGGGCACTAGACAAGGATGCCCATTATTGCCATTGCTTTTTATTTTTGGGTTAGAAACATTAAATGATCAAATAAGAGAATGTGATTTAATCAAAGGTTTAAAGATAAAGGGAGAAGAGTTTAAAGTACAGGCTTTTGCAGATGATCTGGTGTTTATATTAGAAGATCCGATATCGTCAGTAAAACAATTTATAAAGATAATCCAAGATTATGGGCAGGTAGCGGGACTTCAATTAACTTCAAAAATTCAAAAAAATTAACTTCAAAAAACCAAACATATTAACAAAGAATTGTACAGAACAACAAAGGAACCAAATACAAAGGTCATCTAATATGGAATTAGTGAAGAGGGTCAAATATCTGGGAAAAACAATATCTAATAGAAATATTACATTGATTGAGGATAATTATAATAAGCTGCTATCAGAAATTTAAAGGGACTTACAGAGATGGAAAGACCTAAAGATATCATTTATGGGAAAAATAGCCACCATAAAGATGAATATTTTACCTAGATTCCTATTTTTGGCGCAAAATCTTCCAGTTTTAAGAAATGTAAAATATTTTCAGGAACTGGATGAAGTATGCAGCAAATTCATATGGAGCAATAAAAGACCAAGAATTAAACGGAAGCCATACAGGATAGGAAAGAGAGGAGGATTTGGTATACCAAATTGGAATATATACTATAAAGCTGCAGCATTAGGGTGGATAAAGGACTGGATAACATTAGAGAATACCAGTCTCTTAAACCTAGAAGGATTCAATATACCTAGAGGATGGCACGCTTATATCTGATATGACGAAGATAAAAGTACCAGGAGTTTCAATCAACACATGCTAAGAGGCGCATTAATGAAAATATGGAAAGAAATAAGGAGCTGTTATTACTTTAAAACCCCAAAGTGGGTATCGCCATTGGAGGCGTTTACAATGCCGACATTGATGGGTAAAAATAAGAGAGCGACGTATGAAAATCTCTTAGATAGAAATAATAAATTAAAAGCAGAAGAAGAACTAATAGCGCAAAATATTAGACTTACCTGGTGGGAGAAGGTACAACTAAAGACAAGATACACGAAGGATAGCAAATTAGGATTTTATAGCAACAATAATGAGTTAGACAAAATTTGGTTGTCCTCAAGTAATAAACTTATACAAAAATTATACAGTTTTTTACTATCTGATTATCTACAAGATGAAACAGTAAAAGAAACAATGGTGGTTTGGATGAAAGACTTAGAACATACTGTAAAGATAGAGCAATGGTCCAAAATTTGGAAAGCAGTTAAAATGATGAGAGCAATACCATACAAAGAGAACGTTTATAAAATGTTCTATAGGTGGCACTGGACTCCAGACAGAATAGCAAGATGTTATCTAAATATAAATAAAAATTGTTGGAAATGTAAAAAAAATGTAGGTACGTTTTTGCATATGTGGTGGAGGTTTGAAAGAATACAAAAGTTTTGGTGTAAAGTATATACATTTGTAAAAGATATCACAGGACTCATGTTACCATTTATACCAGAAGTATGTTTTATTGAATATACTAGGGGGGAAGCCCGTTGCGGCCGAGGCAACGGGCTCTAGGGAGAGTCCTTGGGGGTGGGCAAGGCGGCTGGGCTGGCCCCCTCCCACAGGGAGGAGGGGCGGTGTGCTCCGGGCAAGGGAAGCATTGCGGCGGTGTTTCCCTCCCTCGGCGGCTCGCCTGGCACCCAGTAGCGTGCGGGGTGGAGGTCACCGGGGTATTCAGAAGCACGGCGCGTCCCCCCCCCCGGTTCTTGAAGCCAGACTGGGGCAGAGGAGTGCGTTGGCGAGCTGGGGGGGGGGTGCGGCAGCTGCCGCCTCGGAGGGACTTCACCCAAGGCTGGGTATGGAGGCTTTGTGGGGGAGGGCGCAGCAGGCCTCGGGAGCGCTGCGCGGCCACCCATCCCTGAAGGCTTTTGGGGCCTGCGGTGTGCGGTGGCGGGGTTGCCCATTTCGGAGGACCCTCTGAACTGCGGGGCGTGGAGGCTTGTGGGCAGAGTCAGCGGCGGGCCTCGGATGCACGGGTTGGCCCCCCCGCGAAGGCAGGCGGGGCAGTGGATTAGGGCGCTGTTGTAGGGGATGTGGTGACGGCGGCTCCCCCATCGGTGGGCGCCCGCCAACGCGGGGTCTTCTGGTTGTATCTGGCCGGGCATGGTGGCGAGCTCCCCGCGAACAGGCCAAACGCGTCGGTAATCGGCAGCCAGAAAGGGAGGTGTTTGGGGGGCGGGCTCCAGAGGCAACAGCTGCAGCTGGAGCGGCGGTGGCGGGCTTGGGCGGCCAGGGTGGCGGGAAGAAGCTCGTGTTTCGAAGCGATCGGTGGCTGGAGCAGACTGGGGTCGTGAGGCTGCGCGATGGCTGAGTGGGAGGGCGCACAGCCACGGCAGAAGGCTAAGCAGCCAGTGGCGAGGGACTCCGTCTCTGACTGGCAAGTCCGTGGGCCACCTGAATCCGGCGCGCATTTTGACCATATAAGGTATGACCAAAACTCAATTATATATAAGGAAGGATTTCCTGAATGGGTTAATAGAGATAATACATATGTAATAACTTACAAATTTACTGTGGCAAGGATATTGTTAGCTAAAAGTTGGAAAACAGATATTATCCCCATGAAGGAGCAGCTGATAGAAAAAATATTGTTAATGGCAGAAATGGATAGGTTAAGCCTATGGCTACAAGGTAAAGAACTAAACACTTCTGAAAAAAGATGGAACAAAATGTACATATGGTTGAAAAATATGTGGCTCACAAAGATATAAAGGATGATGTAGAAATGAATTGTTATTAATATGGTAAAATTATAAATAAAGGGGGGAGAGGCCAGAGTGGCCACTACCAGGGCCAGAGCCTTTTCTGTGGCCGCCCCGTGCTGGTGGAACGAGCTCCCTGAGGACGCCCGGGGCCGGCGGAGTTGACTTCAGTCCTGCAGGGCCTGCGAGGCGGAGCTCTTCCGCCAGGCATTTGGCCACACGTAACATCTTGAAAACTTGGAGCCTCCCTGGGATTGTTTGTATCATCTAAATCTGTACTGACTGACTCCTGTTAAAAAAATATGGGATTATGACTGCCGTCACATAGGAAATATATATGCATTGCACTTTAGATTTTACGTGTTTTAAACTGTTTTAACACTTTTATGTAAGCCGCCCTGAGCCTGCTTCAGCGGGGAGGGCGGGGTATAAATCCAATAAACAAATAAATAAATATAATTCAGTATTAAAATAATATAATTCTGGGCACGGAACAGTGGTCACTGGGGGTGTGGGGGTTATTTGTGAATTTCCTGCCTTGATGACCCCGGAGGTCCCTTCCAACTCTATGATTCTATGATTCTAAGATAAAATCAGATTCCATTTAAAACCAGATTAATTTTAAATAAGAAATTACAGCTGAAACTTTAATGGGAAAAAATCAATTTAACTCAAAAATTGATTTTTTTTCAAATCCAATTGTATTTATTTTAAGAGACTGGTGTGTTTTTTATCCTCCCTACTTATGGCCTCAGTTAACAGCAAGTAAGTCCAGAAAGGACACCAGGCCACAGTGATTCTTACCCGCAGTCACATCGTACTACAACAGCGCCTTCCTAAGCAGAGTTATGCTCTTCAAAGCCCATTTGACTTCAACTGGCTGTAACGCCACGTAGGCCCAAAAGAAATAAAGGATCAAGGTTTGTGAACAGTCTCCTGCCCTACATGTCTAGAAATGATTCTTACACTTCTTGGATGCAACCAGGTGAGCATTTATCTACCATCCCATGTAAAAGAATTAAAGTACACCAAGGCATCTCATCATCATCATCATCATCAACAACAACAACAACAAACAGAGCAAAGTTATTCTTTTCACCTGAACCAGAACAAAACCTGACTCTTTAGCTGAAAGTCTGTCTTCAGCTTAAAGCAATCCTGAAAATAAAATTAGATAAACAGTTCAGAATAAGCTTTTTGTACCAAAAAACTTGGATGTTCCAACACTTTCAGTGGCTCCAATAGACACCAAGCGCATAGTATCAGAACAAGCGCATAGTATCAGACCAGAATTTGGAAGGAAATCTATATAAGGCCCGGGGGGGGGGTGTCCACTCTGGATTTCTGCCTTCTTCAAGTGCTAGAACTGGGAAGGATCCTGCAGGGCTTGGGCTAAAGGCCAGAGTCGTCTTTTGGGCACAGCAAACTGCAAAACCCCAATGAATGAAAGGCAAGAAGAGCCCTGAGCGTCATGCCACAGTGCAGGATATGTATGAACACATGACAGCGCCTTATACTGAATCAGATCCTTGGTTCATCAAAGTCAAAGTCAAAATCTTTTATTACAGTCCACAACCAGAATAATAAAATTAACAATAAAAACAACTGAAATACGAGCTATAACAAATCTTGTTGCTAGTACCTGGTGACAAGGACGAACATTAACTTACAACATTAAAATAAAACCTCCCAGTCTAGTCAGGTCAAGGGATATCTTGGTACAGTGCTTAATCAGGCCAATGTATGTCTTCTAACATTTATGACTAACAGCAAATGTAGAAGATAAAATAAGTCTGGATTAAGACATTAGATGTCACAATCGGTATTTCCATCTCCATTGTCTGGAGAGATCTGAATAGAACGAAGTTTAATCGCTTGAGAGCAAAACTTGGCTACTTGCCAAGTTGTCTAAGTACACACATCGGACAGAAGCAAATTAATGCTAGCGGAGTCAGAAGTATCTGTAGATCATTCGAGTAATGGAGAAATATACATATAGAATGAAGCCCATTGTGGAAGGGGTATCGAAGGAACACATGCGCTGTTGTCTCTATCTCTCCGCTACTGCAAGGGAAAAGTCTCTCTGCCCAAAGGATTCTACAGTATCTGCCCTCGATAACTGTCAATGGTAAAGCGGAAAATCTGACAAGAGTGAAGGCCCTTCTTTGGTTATTATTTTCCAGAGTGCATAAATAAGTAGCCGGGGTACAGAGGCAACATCTATCAGGTGCTGCAATACAGTTAGGAGATCTTGCAGTGTCGGACCGGCATTCAATATCTTCAACTCTCTGCCTCAAAACGTGTCTGGCTATATCTCCACCCATCTGCAGGAGAACTGAAGAAGAAAATCCAAGTTGAGCGATTTTCACTTGGATAGCCTTGAGCCAGCTGGATTGAAAGTCATCTTGTAAGATAAATGGGAAGAGGCATCTTAAGCCATAAAAAAGCAAAGTCAATGAAATTTTGGTGGTTACCTTTAGTGACCCTGTCTCCAGATGGATCATAGAATTGGAGATACATCTGGGAACTTGCAAGACAGCTCTCAGAAACTGCTTGCACCCATTCAAGAAGAGTGAAACATGAAACGGGAGGACCTAGAATGTCCCATATAATAGCTGATAAGGTGTCTTTGCTTGAAAGAGTTTAAGGGTAGCTGGAGGAAAAATAGCCTCCCTTAGTGCAGAGACATTTAATGGCATTAAGAGCTGACCTTTCTCCCCTGGCCGCAACATAATCACTATGGAGTGCTCTAGAGCCAGTATCTAAAGTATCTAAATGTGTTGACTTGTGCCTCTGGCCCCTGATAGACCAGATTCTTTGTTTAGGGTGCTTGCCAAAGGACATGACCTAGTTTTATGATGGTTAATCACAAGCTGTTGAGCATCACAGTAGAGGACAAGACTATGAACAGCTCTTCTTAGCCCCGTAGGGGTCCTGGAAAGGATAACAGCATCGTCTGTGTAGAGCAGAATTGGAATGTGTCGATGAGCCAGTTTTGGGGGGTGCTAATCTGTTACAATGAAAACGCTTACCATGCAATTTATGTAAGAAATGAAAAGCAGAGGTGCAAGCAGGCAACCCTGTCTGACTCCCTTTAAAGTATTAATCAGTTCTGTGAAATGACCCATTTTACTACATTTGACTCTAAGGGAGCCGTGGACATGGGGAGAGTGAATTAGGAAAGAGCGCCTTTTATCTACGGAAGATGCTGCCAGTTTATCCCACAGTTTGACTCATGAAATAAGAGTCAAATGCAGCCTTCAAGTCCACAAAGGCCGCATACAATGAAGATGTCCCTTTAGAGTGACAATTTTCAATAAAATGCTGGAGAACTAGGCAGTGATCCAAAGTAGACCTGCCCTCCCTAAAGCCTGCTTGCTCTATTGCGACAATATCCTCCTGATCCAGCCAGGACAGAAATTTATCGAGAAAATGCCTACCATAAAGTCTGCTAACAACACTTAATAGGCTGATGGGCCTGTCGTTGGAAGAGTCATCTTTCCTGCCTTTCTTAATAAAGGGGACTACCATTGCTATGTTCCAGCCTTTGGGAATATGATCAGACACATCAATATATGTGGAAAGTGATGCAAGAAAGGGAGCCCACCAATCAGCATTTTCCTTCAGTAGCTCTGAGGAAATACCATCCAGGCCAGGGGCTTTGCTGTTTTTCAGACGATTTATATGAGATTTAACTTCTTGTTCAGAAACTGGAGGCCAGCTTGGAAGGGAATCTGGATCAGGTAAAGGAGGGATCTGATAGAAGTCGTCATAAAGACTCTGGAAGTGAGCAGCCCATGTGTCTGGAAGGACAGAGAAACACAAGGGTGACGAATTATTTGACAGCTTGCCGGAAACGATTCGCCAGAAAATGGATGAGTTTTTATCATCGACTGCTTGCAACAGAATCTTCCATTGGCCTCTAGAATAATCTTTTTTAGCTCTAAGGACCTGTATTTTATATTGTTTCTTTTGTATAAGGTGCAATAAGTGGGCGTCCTTCCTTTTATCCACCTCAGATTGGCTGTAATGACGATAGGCCAAGGAAAGGGCAGATTAGGCATCGACACTTGGTTTATTAAACCAGGGTTTAGATGGCTTGAATGGTTTAAACCTCCGTTTTCTAGTTGATCCAAAAAGGATAGAACCTAGGTTCTGAATAAAGTTGTCATAACTTAGTAGAGGATCTTGAGAAGTAGTAAAGTTTAAGAATGTAGCGCATAGTTGATGAAGCTTGTCAGGCGTTAGCTGCTCTTTCAACTTAGTACTGAGTTGAGTGGACCACTTAAGATGATGGCCATGTTGTTCGAGAGATGAAAATTCAACGGGAGGACGCATGAGATGGTGGGCCCTTGCAGGAGACAATGCAACTTGGAGAGATATAGGGAAATGATCTCCTTTTAGGCCCTTGGTCCATTAAGGTCAGTACTGTCTACTCAAACTGACAGCTGTTCTCCTGGGCCTCAGGCAGAGAAAAGTCTTTTGCATCACCTACTTTTCACTAGAGATGCTGGGATCTGAACCTGGGACCTTCTGTGTACCAAGCAGATGCTCTGCCACTGGACTCGGACCAGATTAACTCTGCATAGGCTTGCACTGTCAGGTCCTACTGAAAGGTAAGCCACTCATGTGCAGTTGGTAGAGAAGGTCCAATTAAACTTTAAGCGCGCACAAATGATCTGTATGCATGTTGGGAATGTCAGTACAAGGATGTTAGGTAGGTTCCTTCTTTTGACATCAGGTACAAAATTCAGCATCCTAAGAATCTCATTTTGGGATGTCAAGTTTCAAATTATATCAACTTGAAGAAAAGACCAGAAATGTAAGGCCAAGGCTAATGAAATCTCAGAGGCCAGAAGGGCAGGAACAAACTTCAAGAAGCCAGAATAGGCTCAGAGCTATCAGGCAGAGGAACTCTTCTCATTTAGTTAATTCAGATCAAAGTGTTCAATTTATTTTACCATAGAATTTAGGTTACCCTGCTATTTTTTAAAAAACTTTTTGTCCTTTAAACACAGAATCCACACAGAATACACACAGTCCTGGAAGTAATTCAGATCAAGCTGGAATCACAACTTACCCACATCTTGCTTCTTTTCTCGTGATGTGAAGCACTGTAAAAAATATAAATAAGCAATTTAAACAGCCAATATTTACAATATTAAATGTAAATCTTTAACACCAACAAGTATTTTACATAGAAATCCAAACATTTCTGGAGCCATTAATACAATTACACGTCTATGGGTTGGTTCTATACTGCCTGTGCATCACAGCACAACAGCATTTTGTAAACAGAAATGTGAGTGTGAAAGGCAGTCAAATAATCAAAAAAGATCCTCCACCACTTCTCTTTCTTGGGCGCAATAAGCACAGTTCATAGCTAGTATACTAATACTTGGGGCTCTGGCAAATCCACACATGAAGATGCCTTATACTGAATCACAACTCGGTCCATCAAGGTCAGTATTGTCTACTCAGACTGGCAGCGGCTCTCCAAGGTCTCAGCAGAGGTTTTTTACATCCCCTATTACCTGCTCCTTTCAACTGGAGATGCCAGAGATTGAACCTGGAACCTTCTGCACACAAAGCACAGGCTTTTCCACTAACAACGCGGACTGGTAACTCCATGTCTTAAAGGTCCGTCAAAGGAGACAATTCCCTAGGCAGACAACCAAGCCTCACAGGCAGGTTAGGCAGTTTTGAAATGTTTAAAGCAAGGTGGAAAAGCAGTCCAGGTCTTGCTCCAAGCATGTGCCCTGGGCAGGACCATACACACGGGGGTGCCTACGAGCTCTGAGAAGCACCAGGAGATAGAGCTGCTAGAGGGCTGAGCATTTTTTATTTGCTTTCAGCTGAAGAGTTTTAGTTGAGGGTACTGTGTGGGAGGATAGTGTTTGGGAGTGTGTGGATGACTTTTAAGATGTTGCAAGTCCTGGCTGTTTGTGGGTGAGTTGTGGGACTGTGTGGGTGAGTTTTAAGTTGCTGCAAATCCCAGCTGTTTGAGATGAGAAAGGGTGAGAAAGGGTGATTGTTTGACTGTAATTGGATTGCCTGGGTATAATCTGAATAGCTGCTGGCCCTGCTCTCTGCTGGATGAGGCTTCTATTTAAGGCTGCACCTTGTCAGAGGCATAAGCCAAAGGGCTCTTGGCCTGTGGCTCTTAGCCTAGGGACTCTTATACTAGGGGCTCTGTAATAAGCCCAGGAAGGACCAGAAAGCCAGAGACCTAGTCTACTTGTGTTCCCAGTAAGGTAAGTAGACTTTCCACAAGGAGAGCCACATAAATACAAAGAGTTTTAAAAGGGGAGTTATATATAACTATTTTTTAAAAAGCAATTATGAAGACAGAATGTCAGCAAGGGGTTGGGGGCTGTCCAGCGTTTTGCACAGAGTGTCACATGTACAACTATCTGCCCACTGGACAGAAGTCTTGGGTGTGTGCCTGGTATAAGGAGCTCCTGGTTCTCAGGGAATGAGTTTCCACCCTTGAGGCCAAGGTGGCTGACCTGGAGAAGCAGAGACAGTCAGTTAGGCACACAGAGAAGACTCTCAGGGACTTGTTAGATATGTCCCACTCTGAAAATGTCAGCCCCGCCACTGTAAGGGAGCTTGAGGGTCGAGAGGAAACGGCACTGAGCTGAGGATAAGAGGAATGTTCCCTCAGAAGGGACCTCTTCTTCACCTGGTGAACAGGTATCCTTTTGCACCAAGGAACCCTCCCTTGGCAGGGAGGGAGGGGGGCTTTTGGTAGTTGGTGATTTGATCCTTAGGCAGGTAGACAGCTGGGTGGCAAACCTGCATACTGATCATATGGGGACTTGCCTGCCAGGTGCAAAGGTAGCAGACATTACGTGTGTTCTAGATAGGCTGGTAGATAGTGCTGGGGTGGAGCCAGTGGTTGTGGTACATGTCGGCACCAACAACGTGGGGAAATGCAGTCATGAGGTCCTAGAGGAAAAATTTAGAATGCTAGGCAGGAAACTCAAGGCAAGGATATCCAAGGTAGCCTTCTCAGAAGTGCTACATGTTCCACACGCAGGTCAGAGAGACAGGCACAGATCAGGAATCTCAATGTGTGGAGGAGACGATGGTCAAGATAAATGGGTTGTCCCAGAAGGAGTCATCATTAAATTACATGAGAAGAGAGAGAAGATTGACTCCATGTACAAGGCTAAAGAATTTCTCAAATGCCACCTGGGAACCAAAGAGGATGGGGAAACTGGTTTGAGTGGCTCTGCACCCTTGGAGACGGATGAAGACTTGGCTGCGGAAGAAGGTGCTGTTGCCCGAAAACAAACTTATGCATTTAGGAATAGAAAGCCTAAGTAAAGGCAGAAGGACTCTGAAAATTGCCTTTATGAAGTGAGTTTGGGAGATGCTCCGGAATTCTCTCATAACAAGTAATTAGCTAACGTTTAATTAGGGAAAGATAGATAGCAACTCACAGTATTCACTGGTTACTAACAATATTGTACTAACATAGATTCTAACTGGGATAATGATCTCCTACTCTTGGGTTTTTAGTTTAGTGTGGGTTTACTTTTCTTTCTCCCTAGTGTTAGTCCCCTCCCCTTTCTTGAGTTGTAGTTTGTAGTGTAATACAAAAAAGCAATAAAAAATCTCCTTCGGGGAGCCAAAAAAAAAAAAGAGAGAAACCTTGGGTGCAGTCAAACAATCTCACTTGTACGGGTGGAGGTTTGACAAGGTGGAGATTTGCACAGGTGGACATTGGTCCAGGAGGCAGGTGTTGTGCTATATGGGTAGATCTTGGTTCACAAGGTGGGTGTTGCTCTATGAGGTAGGTGTCAGTCCACAAGGCAGGTGTTGTGCTATGAGGGAGGACTGGATAGATGTGGTGAAGAAAAATGTAGATGGGAGGGAGGCTTGAAGCGACAGTTCTTGGGGGGGGGACACAGCTCACATGGAGGGGGTGTTAAAATATCCCAATGCGGGGTGTGTGGTTCCTCAGCCAAGGAAGCCGGCACCTGCTGAGATGCTATGTTTCCCTGTAGCAGAGGGACAGGCGGGGTGGCTCAGGCTCTCAGCCCTAAGTCTACCAGGGCAGACGTGGGCAGGGGGAAGCTCGAAGCAACGATTCTTTTGGGGGACATGGCTCGTGAGAAGGTTTTCAGAAATCCCAGTGAGGGGGAGTGTGGCACAGTGGCCCTTTTAACATGTCAGCATAGCCCTGGGTGAGAGCTGCCACAGCCGGAATCCATCTCCCCAACAGGGCAGGCCCGTGAGTGGCAGAGTGGTCCTTGAGCCAAAAGGAAGATACACCAAGTCCTAAACTGAGCTCTGGGTGAGAGGTGTTGACCACATGCAGAATCCATCTCCCCAACAGGGTGGATGAGGGGAGGCTGAAGTTTGCCACACTGGGCAGGTCACACTGGGCTAAGTTAAAATTTGCCACATATGGCAGGCCACATTGAGCTTTGTTGGAATTTGCCCCTTTGAGCAGGCTGCACTAGGCTAGGTTAAAATTTGCCCCTTTGGGCACATCACATTGGCCTAGGTTGGAATTTCCTCCTTCAGGCAGGCCGCACTGAGCTAGATTAAAATTTGCCACATTGGGTAGACCATATTCGGCTAGGTTGGAATTTGCCACATTGGGCAGGCCACATTGGGCAGGCTATACTGGGCTAGGTTAAAATTTGCCACACTGGGCAGGCCACATTGGAGCACTATTCTTGGGGGGACAGAAATTGTGAGGAGATGGATGGAGACTGAGGGAGGCTTGAAGTGCTCATTCTGAGGGTGAAGCAGCCCTTAACCATGAGGGGAAAGGCCTTTTACCATGGAAATAGCCCTGAGTGAGAAAGGGGGCAGCAGTCAGAGTCCATCTCCCCAACGGGGTGGCCAAGGGGAGGCTGGAAACAGGAAAGGTCTTTTAACATGGAAATGGAGCCCTAGGGTGAGAACTGCCACAGCCAGAATCCATCTCCCCAGTGGGGTGGGCCATTGAGTGGCAGAACAGCCCTTGAGCATGACCGAAGACACCAGCCACCTTGGAAACATAGCCCAGGGTGAAAGTGGCCACAGCCAGAATCCATCTCGCCAATGTGGTGGGCGAGGGGAAGGCCTGCAAAATTGAGAGCAGCTGGCCAGAACTGTGGGGGTTGTGATTCCTCAGGGGACACACATAGTAAGGGGGCATATGTGAGTGGGAGGCTGGAAGCACCTGGGGGAACAGAAATGTTCTTGGGGGGACAGAAATAGTCTTGGGGGAAAGAAATGCTCTTGGGGGATCAGAAATGTCCTGGGGGGGGGGTCGGTGACTTGCTAGATGGTCGCATCCCATTGAGCTCCGATGGATGCATGCCATACTGGAGCGGCAAGAAGGGAGACCGGACAATTTCAGCTTCCCCTAGAGCCCCTGAAGGGGTATTCTGGCCTGGGACACAAATAGTGCCGTTCCCGAAGCTGCAGCTGAGGGATTGAGGCTCCCTTTTGTCCCCAAAGGTTCTACCGCACTGGGGCTAGCAATGGCATTCAGAGGCACACACTGAGTCCAGAGCGAGCAAAGGATCTAAATGAAGCAGAAGAATTTACTCTATCATGCAGTGGTTAACCAATATTAAACGTGAGTGCCGAAATACCTAAAAGAAGCATTTGTGTGATTGGATTTAAACGTAAGCCTTAAATGTGAAGAAGGGGTGGAAATCCTTCTGGAGGGGGAGGAGTAGCACTTGCCTAGTCTAAACGACTGAATAAAAGATTAAGGCAGAAACTGACTTTAAGTGTATGCATCCATCCGAACCCACCTAGTGGCAAGAACAGTTTTTAGCACTCCAGAGGAAGATTTCAGAACTTTAAAGATCTTTTACCTTTAATGTAAACAATGTCGCAGCGTGGGGGGGAAATGGCATCCAAAGTGAAACTTACTACAGGAACTACTAGTTCATCATCACCAAGTCACAGACCAGAAATGACCATAGACACTACAAGCATGATTTCCGAAGCACTACGCCCTCTGCTGGACCAGATGACAAACCTCAACAAAAGCTTTGAAACTCTCCAAAAAGAGATTAAGGAAGTCAAGTCCACATCAGAGAAGACAGCTAAAAAACTTCAAAAAGTTGAACACAATACAAAAACTTTGAATCAAAAACTGGAATCAGCGGAAAAGGAAAGAACTTCAGCAAAACAACAACTATTATATATTTTGATTTTTATATTTTCGATTTTTATCCGAAAATATATTACAACTTCAAGTAGAAAGATCCTCATATGTCCTCAGATTTCAAGGGGTCTCAGAAAAAAAAGATTAAAACCTCAGACAGATCTTAAGTGAAGCACTGGCTCCTCTGATAAATTGCGAACTGAAAACATTACAATCAGATATAGATATGGTCTACCGTATCTACCCTGAGTTTGTTAAAAAAAAATAATCTTCCACGGGAAATTTTTGTGAATTTTTTAAGATCAACAAGAGATTTGATTTTGAAAGCAACTAATGGGACAACTTTAAAAAGCCAAGGAAAAAACATACTTTGAAAGACATTCCATTTGAAATACAAAAAAAGAGAAAATATAAAAATTTTACAACACTATTGCAAGAAAATTCAACTCCATATCGATGGCTTATCCCAGAAGGACTGGCTTTCAATTATAAGGGAAAAAAAGAAAAGATTGACTCTTTGGCTAAAGCTTTCTGAAAAAGCAACAAACCCCACGAAACCAAAAGGAGAAGTAAAGGACAGCAATACTACAGACATAAGCGAACAAGATTGGTCAAGCAGTGGTAGTTCCTCGGTGTCTTAGGCGACTTTATGGACTCTGATTCTGAATCTGAACTAGGGGTGGCTGCTCCTAGATCATTTAAGGTCAAACTCCCCTTCTGGAAGAAGCATAAACAGAAGAAGGCAAAGTGAAGATCTAAGAATCTACTTTGTTTTTTATCTGAAATAATGCACTATTATGTTATTTTAAACTGTATTTCGAGCCAGTGCTAGTTTATTATACTTATTTTGTAATCATATCTATAGGGAATTCCTAAATTCAAATGTAGACTTTTTAAGATCCTTGCCTAGTCTGTATTTTAGAGTTTAGGGTGGTAGTTTGTAGATGTTAGGGTGCAGTGAAAAAAGCAATAAAAATTCAAAAAAAAGAAAGAAATGTTCTTGGGGGGGACAGAAATGTTCTTGGGGGAAAGAAATGTTCTTGGAAAGCAGAAATAGTTTTGGAGAAAGAAATGTTCTTGGGTGATAGAAATAGTCTATGGGAGAAAGGAAAGTTCTGGGGGAGGAAATAGTCTTGAGGAAAAGAAGGGGGCAGGTCTCCAAAATGATCACATCTCTGGACTCGCCCCAGGTAGCCCCAAAACCGCAGGACACCTCATGAGGAGGAGGTGGTTAAAATATCCCAATGGTGAGGGGTGCAGTTTATTCTGTGAGAAAAACCACCTGACATCTTGCCCCTCCAAACGCCTCCCCCTGGCTTGTTGGGGTAGTGACGATGGAAATGGCAAATGAGGCAGGGAGCCCGAATGTGATCCACCTCCACTCACTCCCTGTGTTGTAGCCCAAAGTCTACCCATTCAACCAAATAGAACAGTTTGCTCCTAACAAGCTTAGAGTCTAAAATGTCGACAACTTCATAATGCAGTTTGCCTTGCACCATGGGGGGGGGGGTTGTGCACGTTGTGGTCACCAAGCATTAGGTCCAGGATCCTGGCAGAGTAATCTGAAATGGAAAACAGGGTGCAGTTGTCTCAAAGTTTTTGGCAACTCAAGCTCCACAGTCACATCATTGATTTTATGTTTCACAGGGAACGGGTCCACATATTTTCAGCCCAGCTTTCTACTAGGTTGAAGTCCCTTGATATTCTTGGTAGACACATAGACCGAGTCACCAGGCTGGATATTCCAGCCCACGGAGCGTTTCTTATCTGCATGCTGTTTATAATCCAATTTAGCCTTGTCTAAGGCTTTGCATAGGAGAGGCCAGGCTGCATGTAGCTTCTTACAGCAGTCCCCTATTTCCCCTCCCGGCAGGCCTGCGTCAGACAAAAATGGGAGGGGTGGCGTCTCATAGTCATAAGCCGCCATAAATGGGGAGACCCCTGTGGAAGAATGGCACGCATTGTTGTAGCAAAACTCCGCCAGAGGGAGGAGCCCTTCCCAATCGTCCTGTTGGAAGTTAGTGAAACAACAGAGGTACTGTTCAAGGGTATGGTTCACCCACTCTGTCTGACCATCAGTCTCAAGGTGGTAAGCACTGCTTACACCGTGATCAACTCCCATGAGCCGCAGCAGCTCACCCCAAAACTTGGAAACAAATTGCAAGCCCCAATCGGAGATGTCCTTCCTGGGAAGTGTATGCAATCTAAACACGTGTTGGAGAAAAGCCTTGGACAGCACACGTGCAGTAGGCAGGGACTTAAAAGGGACAAAGTGAGCTTGTTTCAAAAACAGATCAACTACCACCCAGATAACAGTCTTGCCATGGCTGGGGGGAAAATCAGTGATAAAGTCCATAGAGATAACTTCTCACAGCCTTCCAGGCATGGCTAGGAGTTGTAGGAGTCCCGGCAGCTTCCCGGGTCTCGACTTGCCCATGATGCAAGTTTGGCAAGACTGAACAAACAAGGAGAGGTCCTTTCTCATTCCCAGCCACCAGAACTGACGTTGTAACAAGTGCAGGGATTTTACAAACCCCAGGTGCCCTCCTAATTTGTTGCCGTGCACCGCCAACATGATATCACCCCACAAAGCCAAAGGCACAGTTTATGGCCGCAGTACCAACAGCCATTTGCCTGCTACTCCCCCTCCCCCTCTTTCTGTAGTTCAAGTGTCACAGGCCGGGCTACAGGGCCAGGCAACCATGGGAGAGATCAAAACACAGTCCAAGGTCAGAACCAGGCAACCCAACAATCACCGGGAAGAACAAGGTCAAGGTGCAAGACAGGCGGGGTAGTCAAGGGGCAGTCCAGGGTCAGGAACCAGGCAAGTCAGATAACCGGAGAAGCCAGGTCCAAATCACAAACTGTTAGCATAGTCCGAGGGTCAGAGTTCCGAGAGTCAGGAGTCCAGGTGGCCAAGGTTCAAGGTGCAGAGTTGAGCAGAGTCAAACGAGCCGAGGTTGAGGAGCCAAGGGAAACAAGACAGGAGGCAAGAATCCGAGCGGGGTGATGCAGAGCATCATCAAACTGACTAGTTGTCCGTGTGCCAGCGATGACTAAATAATACTTCAAGCGGTAGGCAATTAGCATGCTCCAAGAACGTCCCGGCTCCCGCTAGTACTCAGGGCTAAACGAGCACGGGTGCACATGCATGCTTCTCGCTGCCGGGCTGCCATGTCCCATTGGTGCTGCTCTCGCAAACTAAACACCAGTGGTGGCGAATCAGGGGACGTGCTAGGTGAGCGGGGATCTGCCCAGCTGTAGCTGGGCCCACCTCGGCACTTGCCGCACTGTCAGGTGCGGAGGTTTCTGATGACGGGAGCTCAATCCTGATGGGACTTAGCTCCTCTGATGGAGCCAGGGGCTCGGATTCAGCAGGAGTCATGACATCAAGTTGGTCACTGTCAGAGGTGAACTTCAGTTCCCAGGATTCAGTGTCCATGAGAGGTTGGGCTACTGACTGGCTGTGTGTCACGACTGTTCCTCCCAACTGGGAGGGTATAAACATAGAGTCAAGAACCTCATCCCGCCAACTGTCATGCTGAGGGAGGAGTGACAACGCATCCGCTAGGGAATTAGCTTTTCCTGGGAAATGGTGGAATGTAAAATTGAACTTAGAAAAGAAATCAGCTGAACGGAGCTGTTTCACATTAAGATTTCGGGGCGTTCTAAGCACTTCCAAGTTTTTATGGTCAGTCCACACTTCAAACAGAACCCGGGCCCCCTCCAGCCAGTGTTGCCATGTAGAGAGCGCTAATTTAATAGCTCCTTATCCCAAACCAACCAATTCTGTTCCATATCATTAAACTTCCAGGAGACATAGGCAAAGGGGGTGTAATTTCCCATCTTCCCCCACCTGCCAGATGGCGCTTCCCATAGCAATATCAGACATGTCCACTTGAACTATTATTTTTTTGAGTTCATTTGGGTGGGCAAGCACGAGCTCGAATGTGAAGAGGACTTTCAAGCGGTCAAACACCTCCTGGCATTCGTTCGTCCACGTTATCTTAGTACCCGGCTGGGTACTCTCAGGACCCTTCCCTTTCATCTTCAGGTGATAACTAGGCAAAGTTAGCAAGAAAGGCTCTGTAAAAATTGGCAAACCCAAGGAACGCCTGGAGTTGCCTCCGGGTTCGAGGGGGTTCCCACCCCACCACATCCTGGACTTTGGCCGGGTCCATCTCCAAACCCCAGGGGGAAATATGGTAGCCCAAAAAATTCAATCTCCGTACAATGGAATTCACATTTCGACAGTTTACCAAACAGTTTGTGCTTGTGCAACATTTCTAACACGTCACGGACCAAAGCCACATGGGACTTTTTATCAGGGGAGTACAACAAGATATCATCTAAATAAACAACAACGCCCTTGAACAAGTGCTTGTGCAATACCTCATTTATCAAGCTCATGAAGACCCCCAAAGCCCCCTGAAGCCCAAAGGGCATCACCCAGTACTTGAACTGACCCAACGGGGTGCTGAACGCCATTTTGTATTCATCATCCTCCTTAATCCAGACCCAGAAGTATGCATCACGGAGATCAAGTTTGGAGTAAATTTTCCCTTTCCTAACCTCCGCCAAGAGGTCTTTGATCAGGGGGAGGGGGATAGGCGTTCATAGTAGACACTGCATTCAAGCCCCTATAGTCCGTGCAGAGTCTCAAATCCCCATTCTTTTTTCCCCGGAACAATACTCAAGGACAGTGAATGGGGAGGAAGCTGGCCGAATAAAACCTCTGGCAAGGTTTTTGTCAATGAACGCATGCAGCTCCTCCTTTTCAGTGGGACTCATGGCATACAACTTCCCCTTGGGTAATTTATGCCTCGGCAATAATTCAGTTGCATAGTCTGAGTGTCTATGAGGTGGTAACTCATCCGCCTCCTCGTCCTCAAACACCCGTGCTAAGTCTCAGTATTCAGGGGGAATCATGTTCATCTCCTCCCTAGCCAGGCATGCCCACACCGGCTTGTCGGGGGGGGGTCCCCCATGCCCCATCTCATCCATGTGCTTGACATTTGGGTGATATGAAACAGACTATACCCTCATCCCACAAGATATAGGGGTCATGGTCGTGGAGCCATGGGCTGCCCAGCACCAATGGGAAATGAGCCACCACAGTGATCATGAAAGGTCAGTGCTCCCCATTCGCAGCCAGACAGTCTCGTATTCGCAAGGGTCTTTCATGGCAGGTCCATCCATTTGGGTAAACACCAGTCCCGTCACAAGTGAGGGATCGATCAGATCCCGTCCACATCCTGAGTCAATTAGATCCCACACCCGCACATGGGTGCCCAATTCAGGATTCATGATAGTCACAGTCACAAAAAGGGGGGAGGTAGCTGCTCATCATTTTTTGCGCCACCGAGCTGGGGACCTGCTGTTCAGTGCCACTCACAGCAGGTCCTGCCCATTTCCCACCGGCTGCGGTTCCTCCTTGCTGGATGACTCAGTCTCCCCCTCAGGAAGTCTGGCTTACAGAACGTGTTGAGTATCGGGACAGGCGGGCGGTTTTTTCACTGGTGTATTGGTGTGCTTTTTCTCCGGGCCCTTCTTCGGGGATGCTGGACGATCCCAATCCTGGGTACGCCACCATGAAATGGCCGGCCTCCCCACATCTTAAGCAAAGCCCTTGCTTCATTCGTTGCTCACACATCCCCTTCTTCTGCTTTGGTAGTGTCTTGGGTTTTGGCGTCGCCCACACACCCTTACCCAGGGTAGGCGCATTGTCGATGTGTATGGTTCGCAGACAGCTTTCAGTATCCGCGACTTTTCATATTCATGCATTTAGGGAAACAGGTTGCACGCTTCGGGGGACCGTCTCCCGGACCTCCAGGTGGAGACCCAGTTGGTACTGCCCTGCCACGACACCATCAGGCCACCCCTGGATCTTTGCCGCTTGCCATCTAAACTCCTCAGAATTCTCATGCACAGTCTTCTTCCCTTGCCGGAAGGTGCGCAGGAAAGCTCGGGTGATTTCACTGGCATTTGGGTCTTCATACTGGACCCCGAGAACCCACATGAAAGCGTCCACTCCCCAGAGTTCCGGGCCATCCTCATTATGGAGATTCATGTACCAATCAGCCGCTCTGTCTCGCAAAGAGGAGACGATGTGATCCACAATGCGCTCCTCATCCGGGAACAGGTGGCCCCAATTCAAAACGAACTTCTCCGCATGCACCACAAAAAATTCCAGTTTTTCAGGCGTCCCGTCAAACACAGCATCTCGTAGCTCCACTGGCTGGGGTGCTTCTCGGGGCGGCTGCCTCGGGACCCGGTCCCTTGGGGGTGGGATGGCAGGTTGTTGACCAATAGGAGGTACCTACTGCCCCGGAGGCAGCTGTTGCCCCGGAGGTGGCTATGCCGGTTGCTGGAGGGGCAGTAGAGCCAATTGTGGAGTTCAAGCTCACAATGCACCATTTCTGTCACAATTCCTGGTAGGTTGTGGAACGACTCTTCAACCATTCGAAAGAGTCGATGCTGCCTGCATTCCAGCAGGTCCAGCCGAGTATCTATGGTACCCTCAGCCTCCCCTGTCTCTCTGAAGACGGCACCCACCCTGTCTCAACACTGAATTTACGCACTGGCCAGTCATAACAAATTTCCTGACGCGGCCCCAGGGTGGGTGCCCAAGTTTCATGGGTATCCGCACAAAACCTTCCCCAACGTAGTCCCTTCTGCCTTGTGGTCACCTGTGCGCTCACCCTCCCCCAAAGGGGTTCAAGAGAGGCACACTCGTGCCCGACTCTTCCTCCAGGGTAAAAGTGGTCATCACGGTGGTTGTCATGGTGGTCATAGGGACCATTTCCCCAGACATAGTCTGGGTGAGAATCTCTTCCTTGCTTCCGCTTATGTCAGGATGGAGAGATACAGGTCGAAAGGATGATAGATTCCTGACACTTTGTCAGGCTCCTTAGTCTCACACAACGCAGGGCTTTAGTAGAAGGATCTCTTTATTGGTGAAACATAACTAAAGACACACGTACAGTTTGTGTCAGGAATTCCCAGGTACAGCAGGGCTCCCTAAATTATAGTGGATTCAAACACCCCCATAAACAAGCTGAAGCCAATGAGCATAGTTCGCGCGCATGGGCAAAGCAAGCGGGCAAAGCGAGCAAAACAATTTAAAAGCTGCTGATTCCCAGCAGAGGAGTTCTGCAGCTGGAGACACTACAAGGTCAGGAAGATGATAACATACAGACAGTAGAACAATAATGGTCAGAGGCTGGTAGACTGAGAGTACAGCTGCCAGGCTTGATCCTGGAGCCCTTCACTGATCCTTCACAAGACTCCCAAGCCAGCTGCCCGCATGAGAAAGGCTGCTAAGTGCATGGAAGCTGGATTCAGCACATGGAAGAGTGATGTGCACCGTGTAAAGTACTGGGTTCTATACATCAGGACTCGGACCACAACATCAGCGAAGATGCGTTTATTAGTACTTCACACAAACAAAGACAAACAACAACGGCCAAAGGCCAACTATATACATGGGGGGGGGGATGCCCCATAGTTCTATTGGTGGGAGCCGAGTCCCCGTTGTTCTCAGGATCGAAGCCTGGCAGCCTCTGGCTGATGCCTGTTCCTGATCTCAGGACATCACACCCTGTATGGCAATGGCCCATGCAACTGAAAGCAGCACCAGGGCGCAAAACTCAGCACGCCACTGAAGGCAAAGGACGGCCAGGCCTCAAGCTGCCCAAAGACCCATTCACACCTCTTTCTGGTTTATGAATCCGACTAATCCTGCACTCCCTAGACTCCAGGTGCCCTCCTTGGCACTTGGGCCTTGCTTGGCACTTTTCTTCTTTTTTTTTGAAACAAAATTTTTATTGGGATACATTCAACATTTCCAATCACGTTACCAATACAATTTCAGAAAAGAAGATCCCCGTCCCAATCCCCCACCCCCCTAATAGGCTTCCAACACTGCTAATAACAAACAGAAAAATTATAAGGCAATCAAGCTTAGACTTAAGTACATCGACAAACCAGGTAACACATTTGAATTATATATAACCTCTACAATTTCAGCATATTGTATATAACAGTACATACAGTTCAAAATTCATTTCATTTCTCGTTCAATATCCATACGTAACCAAGTTATATATTTTCCCCTTCATTCTATATTCAGTTTCTAGATACAATTTCAATCCTTCCCAGTCTTTTAGGTATTGTTCTGCCATTTGTCCATTTAATTTCTTTGTCATTTTGTCCATTTCCGCTAAAAATAACAGTTTTCTCAACCAGTCATGTACATCTGGCACCTTCTCCATTTTCCAATGCTGAGCAAAGGCCATTCTCGCCGACGTAATCATGTACCATAACAATGTCCTTTTTTCTTGTGGAATTTTTTCCATTGTCAAACCGAGGAGAAGAAGTTCTGGCTTTCTCTCAATTGGGATTTTCAGTATTTTCTGCATCACACAATGTATATTAGACCAGTATGCTTTCACTTTATCACATGACCACCACATATGGTAAAAAGAACCCTCTACTTTTTTACATTTCCAGCATTTATTACTCAAGTTCTTATCCATACTAATATTGGCAATCTTTTTTGGTGTCATGTACCATCTATACATCATCTTATAACAATTTTCTTTTACATTGATACAGGTAGACATTTTAAAAGATCTTTTCCACAAAAATTCCCACGATTCCATAGAAATTTCTTTGTTCATATTTATGGCCCACTTTATCATTTGTTCTTTAACAGTTTCATCCAAAGTATATACAGTCAACAAAGTTTTATACATTTTTGATATCATTTTCCGTTCTTTTTTCAACCATATATTTTCAATATCATCATTCATAGCTCTAAAACCAAACTCTTTACAGTCTTTTTTATAGATGTCCCTTATTTGACAATATTGTAGCCAACCATACTCAAATTCTAATTCGTTATTTGGTTTTAAAACATATTTTTTCCCTTCTTTTTGCAACAATTCCTGATACTTCAACCAGTCATTACCTTTATATTCTGAAAACAAATGTATAACTGCAGCTGGAACAATCCACAGAGGCCTTTCATCCGAAATTGTATCCTTATACCTGATCCATGCATCAAACAGTGTCCTCCTTACATAATGATGCTTAAACATAGAGTCAGCTTTGTTTTTCCCATACCAAAGATAGGCATGCCAGCCAAATCTGCAATCGTGCCCCTCAAGAGCTAAAAGTTTTCTATTTTCCAAATTTACCCATTCAGATAACCAAGACATACATACTGCTTCATGATACAAACGCAAATTCGGGACTTGGAAGCCACCTCTGTCTTTAATATCATACATTATCTTCATTTTAATTCTTGGCTTCTTCCCTGCCCAGATAAACTTAAAGATTTCTCTTTGCCATTTTACCAACACTTTTCCATCTTTCACAATTGGTATTGTCTGAAACAGAAACATTAACCTGGGCAGTACATTCATTTTAATAATGGCAATTTTTCCAAGAAGAGATAACCTTAGTTTTTCCCATTTTTCTAAATCACTCTTTATCGAACCCCACAGTTTTTCATAATTATTCTTAAACAAATCTATATTTTTCACTGTAATTTCAACTCCCAAGTACTTAACCCTTTTAACCACTTCACATTCTGTCACATTTTGTAACATTTGTTGCTTTGTACCAATCATATTTTTACACAGTATCTTAGATTTATTTTTGTTGACATAAAACCCTGCAAGATCACCAAACTCTCTTACTTTTTCAAATACCTTAGGCATATTATTAACAGGATCTTCAACAATAAACATAATATCATCCGCAAATGCTCTTAATTTAAATGAAAAACCTCCAATATTCAAACCTTTTATATTATCATCATCTCTGACCGCTTGTAGCAAAATCTCCAAAATCCAGATAAATAACAATGGTGACAGGGGACAACCTTGTCTAGTACCTTTTCTTACCCGGAACATATCTGTTGATTCTGCATTGACAATCACCGAAGCTTTTTGTTCTTTATATATCGATTGAATCATTCTTGTAAATTCTACGCCCATCAAAGATTTCTCAAGCACTTTAAACATAAATTCCCAATTCAAATTATCAAAGGCCTTCTCTGCATCCAAAAATAAAAAAGCAACTTCTTTTTCAGGATGTTTATCATAATACTCAATTGCGTCCAAAACAACCCTCATATTGTCTTTAATTTGTCTATTTGGTAAAAAACCAGCTTGATCTTCAACAATAGTATCTTTCAAAAACTTTTTAAGGCGCTCTGCCAATATTTTTGCAAATATTTTATAATCGTTGTTCAATAATGAAATGGGCCGGTAGTTTTTAACATTTGTTAAATCTTGCATTTCTTTAGGGATTAAGGTGATTGCAGCTTCATTCCAGGAGTCTGGGATCTTTCCTGTCTTTCTAATTTCATTTAGAAGAATCTCCAACACCGGGACCAAATCTTCATGAAATTTTTTATAAAATTTAGCTGAAAAGCCATCCGGGCCTGGGACTTTAGAGATTTTTGCCTCAGCTATTGCTTTACTGATTTCGTCTTTAGTTATTGCAGCATTTAAAAATGTTTTCATTTCGGGGTTTGGTTGTATCAAGTTAGCTTTGGATAAGTAATCCAACATTTTTTGAGGATCCGCTTGCTTCGATTGAAAGAGAGTCGCGTAATATTTAAAAAATTCCCTTTTAATTCCTCCTGGGTCTAAAATCTCTTTATTTCCATCTTTCAAACAGGTGATTGTTTTATTCTCTCTTCTTTTCTTTAATTGCCATGCTAAATATTTGCCAGGTTTATTTGCACCTTCAAAGGATTTCTGTTGCAATTTTTTCAAGTTCCAAAATACTTCTTTGTTCAACCTTGCCTCATATTGCTCCCTTAGAATCCTCAATTCTCTCAAAATCTTCTTTTTACCAGGCCTTTTCTTAAGTTCTGTTTCTTTTTTCCGAATATTTTCCATAATTTCTTTGTCTATCTTCATTTGTTGTTTCTTTTCATTATTATTAATTGCAATCAGATGTCCTCTCATCACAGCCTTGTAGGCTTCCCATACCGTTTGCGTCTGTACACTTTTATTTAAGTTCAATTGAAAGTATGTTTGGGTTTCTGACCTTATTTTATCCACGATATTTTGCTTGTCCAGCAAATCTTCGTTAAGTCGCCATCGAAATTTTTTCCTCTTAACATACGTTGATCATTTTATCGGACTGTGGTCAGAAAGAATCCTAGGCAATATCTCAATTTTGCGTGTTTGCAAGATTAAATTCTCTGTCATCCACATCATATCTATCCTGGAAAAAGATTCGTGTCTTGATGAATAAAAAGAGTACTCTCTATCTCTGGGATGTTTGATTCTCCAAACGTCTGCCAAGTGTTCATATTTAGTCAATTGGAAAAAGACTTTAGGAAGTTTGCCCATGGCCTCAATTCCTTTTTTGATTTTCTATCAACAACATTGTCAACAGTACCATTAAAATCGCCCATTAAAATCGTTTGCTCATAGGTCAACTGTCGTAGTTGTTCCCACAGATCCTGAAAAAAGTTTTCTTTTGCCCCATTGGGAGCATAGAGATTAACAATTAATGTCTTTTTGTTCTGCAGCACAACTTCTACCGCCAAAAATTTCCCTTCATCGTCTTTAAAAATTTCTTTTGGTTCCAGCTCTTTTTTAATATATGTAACAACTCCTTTTTTCTTTTGAGAGGAGAGTGAATAAAATTCCTCTCCTAATCTTTTTTGAATCAAAAATTTGGCATCTGATTTTTTAATATGTGTTTCTTGCAAACAAACAATATCACATTTCTGTTTTTCCAACCAGAGTCTGATATTTTTCCTTTTTTGGGGTGAATTCAGTCCATTAACATTCCATGAAATTATTTGACTCTCCATGTTGATTCTGTAATTATTTATCAGAGTCTTTAAAATTATCATTGATGAATCTGGTCATTTGGTCAACTGACTTGATGGTGACTCTCTTCTGCTTGAACGAAAAACTGACACCTTTAGGAATTTCCCATCTATATCTTATGCCCTCTGTTTTCAGTTTATCAATCAGGTCTTTAAAAAGTCGTCTGTCCTGAAGCATCGCTCTGGGTAGTTCCTTTAGGACCATGATTTTCTTGTTGTCAATTATGAAGTCATCCTGAAATTGTTGCTTGAACAAATCCTCCTTCAGCTTCTTAGATATAAACTGGACAATTACATCTCTAGGTAATTTTTTCCTTTGCGCAATCGCAGAATTGACTCTGTATACCACATCAATCTGTGCCGCCACTCTCTCCTCTTCCATTTTCAAAAAGTCTGCAACAGCATCTACCATGACTGAATGGATGTCCTCATTCTTGTCTTCAGGGATCCCCCTGAATCTCATGTGGTTAATCATTACATTATATTGGACCATCACATTCACTTTATCTGTTTCTAAAGTGACCTCAGCTATATTAGATGCTACTCCCTTCACCCTTACATCCATCTCATCTGCTCTTTTGGTCAGCGTCTGTATCTCTTTTGTAATTCCAGACATTTCTTTTTTCAACTCTGTTACTTCGGTTATTACAGTCTTTTCCAGCTTCAAAATCGCGTCCATCACTCGTTTCTCCATAGCTTCCATCATGCCCTGTAGCTTTTTTCCTCTTTCCCAGCCATTTTCGGGGAGGACCAGGCATTTGCCCTCTGTCGTTGCCGCAGGTCGTAAGCCGTTGTTCAGAATTTTCCCTCCAACTCACTCTAAATCAAAGTCCTTCTTGTGCCCACCTAAATCGCACTAATTTCACTTTTTTGTATTAAGTCTTTCGTTTAAAATCAAAGAAAATTTTTCTGACCTTCCCAAAATGGCGGGCGCAATTTCTCTATGGTAAATGGTTCTTCCGGGTACTCACTTCCTGTCCGGCACTCTTAATGGTCCCCCTTGTTCCTGATTTCTTCCCTTCTTCCGGCCTCCTTGGTCTTCTCTAGGATGATTACTTGTCTGTTCTGAAGTCACTTCCTGTTTTGCCGATTTCTGCTGCAGCAGCTACAGTACTTTTCCACTGCAGTTCTCGCGGAGTTACTGTTAGTTTCTATTTTAAAGTCAATAATCTAACCGCAGGAATGATCAACAATTCGGCTTTTGGGCCTTTTTTAGCTGTTTAACTGCACTTTTTCCGCTCCAATGTTAGTACAACAGATACAGCACGATCATGCGCTTCATCGGATGTTGTTTATTTTCGGCCGAAACGCGTCTCCGGTGAGCAATTTTAAAAAGTTACCTTCAAAGTCCGTGTCTTGTTATAGCAGTGTTTCCTTGATATCAGCTTCCGTAGAATGTCTTGGAGGTCTGGGTCATGCGTTCTTATGTTGAGAATCCAACTCGGTGGGGTCTTGTAGAGATTTTCCGAAGTGCCTTCTCTGGGGGAGGGGATCAAGGCTGGTCGCGGCGCTCTTTAAAGCCCCGCTATCAGCCGATCTCAACTCCTCTCTCGGGCTAGGCTCTCTGCCAGTCACCCCCCTGCCTGGGGGGATCTGCGGTGGGCTATTTGAAGCCCACCCTGTCGTCAAGACCCTCCGTTTGCTCTGGGAGCTCTAACGAGCAAGCCAGAACACCTTAGGACGCCATGAATCCCAGACCGGAAGCCCCCTTGCTTGGCACTTTTCAAAGACTCATCCCACAAGACTAATGACTAATATGGGAATAACTGAAGGCTGCAAAGAGTGGCCATGTTAGTCCAGTCAGGGGCTTCTTGTCAGGTTCTTCAGTCAGTCTCACAACATAGGGCTTCTTCAGAAGACAATGTTTAATAGTGGATCAGTACTAAAGACACGTGTACAGTCTGTGTCTGTAATGACTACATACAGCAAAACCTGTGGCGTTATACTACATTCAAACAACCCCCCCACAGCAGAAGCCAACTGTTACAGTTTGCACGTGTGGGCAATAGAAGCGGGCAAGCTAGCAAAGACAATTCAGAAACCATTACAGTTCCCAGTATAAGCCTCCAGCTGGAGCAACAAGGTCAACGGGACCTGATAAGAGATTGTGTGAGAACCTTCAGCGGAGAAGGAGGCAGATGCACTCCCCTCGCATTCCATTAACATGACAGGGCTACCTGACACTTCTGTGCTTTGGAAAAAAGTGTTAAGTCTTCAGGGTTCCACTGGTTTTTTCTTTTACTTGGCAAGGACAGACTAACATGGGCACACTCCTTTGCAATCTTGTGCTTTTAACAGGAATTCAATCGGTGCCAATTATCCAATGAGCCATTTCAGCTATGGAACATCTGCCTGCCTTGTGATCCTAAACATGAGCTATGGAGGACGAGTGGAAGTACTTATCAGGAATCTCTCTATGGAGCACCACGAGCCAAGCTGTGATGTTTTGCCATGTAAATACTGCAGGCATGTATTTTAGTTCTATGTTTTAACATGGGGTTTTATATGTATGTTAAAAAGTGAAGGTAAAGGTTCCCTTGCTCAAAAGCCAGTCAAATCTGACTCTAGGGTTGCGGTGCTCATCTCCATTTCCAAGCCGAAGAGCCAGTGCTGTCTGAAGACATTTCTGTGGTCATCTGGCCAGCGTGACTAAGCGCCAAGGTGCACAGAACGCTGTTATCTTCCACCGAAGTGGTACCTATTTATCTACTTGCAATTTCTTGCTTTCGAACTGCTAGGTTGGCAGGAGCTGGAACCAGAGATGGGAGCTCACTCCGTCATGCGGCACTCGGGTCTCAAACTGCTGAACTACCAACCTTCCAGCCTGAAGTTCAGTGTCTTTGCTGTATGTTAAAATGCAGGACCTGTAAAGTAAGGGGAGGGCTGGATGGGTGTGTGAAGTGTGTGATGATAGGATGGGGGGGTGACTGTTTTGTTCAGAGAGAGAGAGTTATTAGCCTAAATGGCAAGTGAAGAAAATTAGCCTAAGTGGCTAGGCCCATTTAAGGAACCATTACATTTATTAACCAGGCAGAAACCATCACACTGTTTTACTTCTAAATCCTTATACTAATTGCCAAAATGTGCGGATACCTATTTCCACCAACAGGGGGCTCACACTCCCCCAACAGCTTTTCCTCCATAGTCAGTAGACTTCCTGTGTTTGTAGAGAAATCCAAAAACTAAAAAAATCCCTTCAGGGACGGTTGAATTCCCCCAAAACCTTTTGAAATGGCCTCTGCAGGGACCTGACTCCAGGCATCAGTGGTGAGAGATTAGAACTTGGGGGGGGGAGCAGGGGAGAGGCTTCTATCTAACTGGCTCTGTCAGTAAAAGGGGGGGGAGAAGGGCCCTTTCTTTCCAGGCCTCTTTCGGCCTTGGAGGGAGGGGGGGGAGGGAGGGAGCCTTGGAGCCAGGCTGGGGGATTCCTAGAGGTTTTGGGGTGGAGTGCAAGGAGGGCAGGATTTGGGGAAGGGAGAGGCCTCAGTTGGGTATCATGTCACAGAGTCCACCCTCCAAAGCAGCCATTTTCTGCAGGGAGACAGACCTCTGCTGTCTAGAGTCCAGTTGTGATTCTAGTGTGAGAGGGGTAGGGGGCGAGGAGAGGAAGCAAAAGCTGTGACGAATGAGATAACCATCCCGCAACTTTCTTGCAGGACTCCACTTATAAGTTCTATTTAAGTGAAAACAACTGTTTTATGCAAAGCAAGGGATCCCCATTTAGCTCAGAGCCACCCCCACGCACTGACCGCCCTGCCACTCCCCCACATACAACAAAGCCGTCCTCTTCTTTGGGTCCAACTGAAAGCTGTGCCGCCCTCGCTCTTCTGTCTCCCCCGCTTGCCTTGGTCAATTTCACACTATGCGCTGCGCGGCCGCATTCTGACCCGTGGCTCCCCCAATTTCCCCCGCTTCTTCTCAACCCTTGTTTTTCGAATAGGGGGAATGCTGCTCGTGGGGAACTGGTCTAAGACTTCCCAGGCAAGAGCCGTTGGTGGCAGCAGCGAAAACAAGGCAGGCCGGGAGGCAGCATAGAGCCCATCACCCCAGAACGCCAGAGAGAGGAGCCTTGGCGGGGGTCACGCACATAAAGGGGTCACGCAATGAACCACTGTACCTCTGAAGACAACCAGGGATGGGGAAAGAATGTGTACACTTCCACGCGCACACACACACACACACACACTAGCAGGGTCCTCCAGCCAGAAGATTCATCAAAGACATCAAGTATAACTGGCCAGTGTGGTGCAGCAGTTCAGAGTGTCGGACTCGTATCCGGAAGACTCAGGTTCAAATCCCCACCAGTGCCGTGGAAGCCTGCTGGGTGAACTTGGTGACCGCGGGCCACTCACACTCTCTCAGCCCCGCCTACCCCATCCGGTCATTTTGAGGATAAAACAGAGGCGAGAGATGGAAGCTGCGCTGGGCGCTCGTGGGGGAGAACAGCAGGGCACAAAGAAACTCGGTAGACAAAACACAGCCCCCAAGCAGAAGACCCCCCCCTCCCCTCCACCACTCTTCCCTGATCTTTGTGGCCTCCCCCAGTGATGAGCCTGGAGCTTCACTAAGATCGCTGCCTCTGTCTGAAGAACCCCTGGCACCAAGGGCTGGCTGCCTCTGAGCATTTATAGAGTCCCTTCCCCACAAAAGGAAAGAAGGACGGGGAAAGGCCTGGACACGAATACGAGCCGTTGTTGCCAGACACACCGTACAAAATCGTGCCAATCGCTTCGATTATTCTCCTCTAAAGAGGCAACGCTCCACAAGCCACACCGCTGTTCATGCGTTTGTGCTCTTCACAGTGTGCACACTACCTAAGCTGCCACGGCCACCACCCAGCTGGTGCAGCACTTTTCAAACTGCGTACCTGGGACCCCTGAGAACCCCCAGAAGTTTATCAGGAGCGTTTCAAAGAGAAGCTCCAAAACAGAGCCCCAAGAGACAGGGTGCTCACGCCTGCCAGCCTTCTTCTGCAATGTGTGGCTGACAGGTGGGGGTCTCGGGCACACCCTGAACTCACACAGAGGCCCAAGCAGGTCAGAAGCCTGCCAGCCACAGCCCTAGTGCAGAAGCGAGCTCTGGGGCAGGGCAGGGGTCCCCGACCTTTCTGAGCCTGCAAGCACCTTTGGAATTCGGACACAGCCTGACGGGTGCAGCCACAAAATGGTTGCCACAAAAATGGCTGCCGCAGGAGGCAGGGCCAGCTGCAATACGGCTCCCACCATTCAGCTTCAGGCACACGGTGGAGTTCCCCATGCCCTGGGGGCCGCTGCTGCCAAAATCTGCACAGCCAATCAAATCTCCAGCAGCCAATCAGAAGCCTTGCTAGGCAAAAGCCCCACCTGGCCACACCCAGTGCCTAAAAACACTTGTTGGGGGCCAGAAAAGGTACTGGCAGATGCCACGGTGCCCCCACTGGGGACCCCTGTCCTGGGGCAACACGCCCACCTATACTAGTGGCTGGAATGGCTGTTCTGTTTTCCTTTTGCTGCCTTGCCATTTCTCCCGTCAAACAAAGAAAACTGTAGTTGATTCTCAAAAAGCAAATCAGAAGAGTCATCTGCAATCCAGCGAAGTCTCCGGATCATTGTTCCAGAGGACGGGATGAAACACTTAGTTACTCCATCAAATTCTTCTCTCCCTCTCTCTCCCCCTCTCTGCTGCCCCCCCCCCCGCTCCTTCCCTGCTCCAGACAAGGGCCTCTCTGGTGACGGTGCTGAGGCAGAAGGCCACAGGGCGGCCAGTTTCCTTACATCCCGGGCAGTTGGGCTGATGTCTCTGGCAAAAAGAGTGGCCTTTGTCCAGCATCCGCTACTGAAGCGTTGCCACAGCAAGAAAAACAGAGAGCCAATGTATTTAAATCTTGTGCTGGGAGCCAGAAGAGAGCTGAATGGGAGGAGAAGAAAAAAGAACTGTAGAGTTGTACAAGACGCCAGAAGAAAACTAGGAGGGGGGGGGAGTGCCCACTGAGAATTCCTCCCGTAAGAAAAATGTGCTTCGTGCCCTACGGCTGCAGTGCCAAGGCACACTTGCTCCCACTGAAAGCAAAGGACGTACGCAAGCACTGGTTCAGGCTGAAATCCTCCACTAAGCTTTGAGATTCCTTGCCTGCATACGATGCAGAAGGCTGCCCCCAAGTCTCCAGGGGCCTTGGAAGAGAAGTTTAGGAATGTCTTCTTCTCATGAATTTCAGCTTCCCACAAGCCACGAGGGACTGTCCTTCCTGTCTTGAACTCAGGGGCTTAAGAACACAACACAGGAAAAGACGCCAAACCATATAATTGCTCATTTTCTTCATCAAGACAACTGGAAGAGCAGAACTGTCTTTCTGAGCAGGGAAAACTCCAGAAACCAGCCAAGAGAAAATGTGCAGCAAATTTCAAAATCTTCAACAACCTCATAAGAACATCAGAAGAGCCCTGCTGGATCAGACCAGAGGTCCATCCAGTTCAGCATCCTGTCTCACACAGGGGCCACCCAGTTCCTCTGGAGGGCCAACAATAGAGCAGAGAGGCTGAGGCCTTCCCCTGAGAAGAACTTCAGAAGAGCCCTGCTGGGTCAGACCAGGGAGGGTCCATCCAGTCCAGCCTCCCGTCTCACACAGGGGCCAACCAGTTCCTCTGGAGGGCCAACAACAGGGCAGAGAGGCCGAGCCCTTCCCCTGACGCTGCCTCCTGGCTCTAAGATTCAGGGGTTTAGTACTTCTGAACATGGAGGTTCCCCTCAGTCACCATGGCCAATAGCTACTGATAGACTTATCCTCCATGAATGTCTTTAATCCCCCTTTAAAGCTATTTATTCCTGTGGCCATCACTACATCCTCTGGTAGTGAATTCCACATTTCAATCACTCTCTGTGTAAAGTGGTATTTCCTTTTCTCAGTCCTGAACCTACTGCCCATCAGCTTTGTTGGATGCCCTCAAGTTCTAATACTTTGGGACAGCAAGAAAAAGCTCTGCTTGTCAATGGTCTCCATCCCATGCATGATTTTATACACCTCTCTCATGTCTGTTTTCTAAATGGGAAAGTCCCAGCAGACTCTCCAGGCTCTCCTCCTAGGGAAGGGGCTCCAGCCCCCTCATCCGTCTTGGCTGCCCGTCCCTCTGGGCTTCTTCCTCTAGACAGTCTGCATAAATCCAGCCACAAAATGGGGAGGGGAGGGGAGGTCACTCTGTGGAATTCCTCCAGGCCCTACTCAAGAGTAAAGGAATGCAACGGAACAAGCAGCTGTCACAGTGCTGACAATCTGCGGGGCCCCGAGATGGCCCAGGCCTCCCCTCCCCCCTTCAGATTCTGGGTGGGCACCCAGGGAGGAAAACCACTCTGTGTATCACCAGCACCCCACAAAGATGCAGGCCCTCCTGGAGCCTCACCCCACAGAATCTGAAGCACACTAGGCGGGACCCGCAGCCTCTGGTGGGAGGGCTGCGCTCCCCGCTGCGGGGGCTCTCTTGGCGTGGGCGGGTTCGGTGAAGAGAGGACTGCAGAGTTGGGGGGGCCCCACAGAGGCCATCTAGCCCCGCCCCCTGCCCAGGGCAGGATCAGCCCAGAGCATCCCTGACAAGGGTGTGTCCAGCCGCTGCTCAAGGCGGCCGGGGAGGGGGAGCTCGCCACACCTCCCGAGGCAGCCGATTCCCCTGCGGCACAACTCGGACTGCTGAGCGAGGCTGGCCTGTGGCCTGCCCGGGGCTCCCACCCTCAGCTGCTGAAACTCGGGGGCGGATTGGCAGCTGTGGGGGGACAGGCAGCCGGGTTAGGGAGGGGAGGGGAGGGGGCTCTGTTCTGTGGCTCAGCAGAAAGAAGATCCTCTTGCAGAGGGTCCCAGGCGCAATCCCGGGCAGCCTCCTGAGGCCCTGGAGAGCCGCGGCCAGCCCCAGAAGGCAGGAGTGACCCGGATGGACCCAAGGTCCGACTCAGAACCCGGCAGTTCCCTCCCTCCCTCCCGTGCAGTCACATGTCCGGGTTGGGGGGGGGGCCACGCTCGGGGCCTGGGCCAGCAACCAGAAGGGGTCATCCTGCCGGGCCCAGCAGCGACTGGGAACTGCCTAGAGATGGTCACCTTGACTCTCCTCCATGGAAAGGGCAGTATAAAGAAAGGAAAGGCTCACGGGGAAGAAATTCCTGCCTTGGAAACATTCTCAAGGGCTGGACAAGGCCCTCTAACAACCAGGAGGAACTAGCCAAACCTCATTCTTCTTCCCTCAAGAAAAGGAGGCAGGGGAAAGTATGGTGACCCCAAGAGACCACCAGGAGAGCAGCATCCTGACTGGGACCAGAAGGAAGAAAATTCGAAAGAAAAGAACCCCGAACAGGAAACCAGCCTGCCCATCCCTCCCCAGGGAGCAGGTGAGGCAGGTGGGCTGGGCAGGGCTGGGCAGGGCAGGGCTCGGAAGTACCTCTGGCAAATTTTGATGGGATTTGTTCTCTAGCAGGATTGCAGCCAGAAGATGTTCAGGTCAAGAGGTGGATTCCTGGATCAGAGGAAAACACTGCCAAGGGTGGCCAGGGATCGTCACTGCGCTGGGCGGGCTGCTCCTGCTTGTGGCTCCGGGGCCTGGCTCAGCACCTCAGGTTGGGGGCCCTGCCCTGGCCCGGCCCTGGTTTTGGATGCCTTCCCAACGCAGGCCTCGGCTCCAGCCCAAACGCGCTGGCTGCCCCCATTTTCTGGCTCCTGCGGCCCCCGAACCCAGACCGCCCCCCACCCTCCTACCTTCCCTGGGGCGGGGGGATGCGGGGGGCCCCTTCTTCCCAGAAGTCCAATGGGGGGGGGGAGGACCACCGGCTGCGCGTTTCTGCGGCGAAGCCGCTGTGCTGCGCCGCTTCCCTTCCATCCCCGCCGCCCGACGACGACGACTCCCGGCGGCGGCAGGGTCCACACGTGGCCGCTCTCCTGCCTGACCGGGGGGGGGGGGGGGCGGGGAGGGGGGAGGGGGGGGTCGCTCGATCGAGACCCCCTCCGGGGACCCGGGCGGCTCCGGCCAAGCGCCGCGGGGAGAACGCGCGTCCGCCGCGCCACGTGCCAACCGCTCGCCGGCGGGCCCCTCCCAGGCTTACCTTCGCCCGTCGGAAGCAAGCGGCGAAGAAGTCCCGCCAGGGCATGGCGGCGGCGGCCGGCGGAGCAGCGGATGGGACCGGCCCGGGCCCGAGCGGTCGCTCGCAGGGCGGGCGGGCGGGCGGGCGGGGCGGGGCGGGGCGGGCGGGCCGGCCGGGCGAAGGATTCAAAGGCCGCGCCGTTATTCGCCCGGCGGGCGGAGAGGACCGCCCCCTCCGCGCTGACTCGTTCCCGGGGCAGCCCAGCGCCCCCTCCGCGCTTCGCTTCGCTTCGCTTGCGGCTGCCGGCCCCGGCCTCCCTCTTCGCCCCTCCGCGCGGCCGGGGGCTGCCCGACACCAGCGGAGCGGCGCCCGAACCCGCGCGCCTGCGGCTCAGCCCTCCCGGTCCCGGCAGTAGCGGCGTGGATGGAGCCGGGACGGGGCAGGCCGGTGTTGGCCGCGTGGGCAGAACTGGGGGGGCGGGGCGGGGCGGGGCGGGGCGGGCGCGTGGGCAGTGCGGCCGGCAGCTACCCCGGAGGGATTCGAGGCTGTCAGAGCTGCGTTGCCTGCCGCTGCCCGTCTCTTCCGATCCGCAGGAAAGCGGAGCACAAGCGGTTTAAAAGCCGGAACGGGCATCAAACAACAAACCACAGTGCCGCAAAAAAACCCACCCTGGCATATTTATTAACCCTTTCCAGGTCGAAATGCCTCCAGAACACCCTGGAATGGGCATTAAACAAACAATAGTACCACAGAGCGCACTGGGCTGCATTACAGACGCTCAAGAACAGTATTCTAGAAGTGAAAATGTGGACATCTTATTGATCCTTTCCTGACCAAAATGCCTCTGGAACAGGCTGGAATGGGCATTAAACCTATAGTGCCACAAAAAAACCGGTGGAATGCATTAAAGACACTTGAAAACAATATTTTGGAAATCAAAACACTGAAATATGCAGGGGTCATTTCCTAGAAAAAGAGGTGCAGGAGCACATTAGCATAACCTATTTGCATATGCCACACCCCCTAACATCACCGGAACTGTGTCAGAAGGCAACACCCACCACTCAGGCTCCACCCCAAAAATCTCCAGGTATTTCCCAACTCAGCTGGCGAGCCTACCTGGAGCAAAACTGCTTCAAAAGCACAAAGAAAATTTGTGGCAGGGGATCAGCTTTTGTGAGCCACTGCTCTCCTCTACAGATACTTCATGGCTGAAGAAGTAACCAGTGACCCAGCTATGAACAGAGGCTACAGTTCCCACATTTGCAGAAGCCTACAGATATGGGCAACATCCTCCTCACTTGCTACCTACATGTAGTGGCTGATGACTCTTTTTCAATGTATCTGAAAATGAGTGCTTGAACACGAAAGCTAATACCCAGAATTAAACCTTGTTGGTCTTAAAGGTGCCACTGGACACAAACTTTGTTCTGTTGTTTCAGACCAACTCGGCGACCCACCTGAATCTATGCGAACCAGAATTATTCAAGAGGGCTCTTCTACACGGGCAATAGGGTTACACTGTACAAAAGACTTCACAAAGTTACTTGAAGAAATTATTAGGGTAGACTCAACACCTCCTGTCCACACATGCTTAAGGTGGGATAGCAGCTCAATGTTTCATTAGCAGTGGAACTTAAGAATATCTGTTCCAGTACAACAGAACAAAGTTTGAGTCCAGTGGCACCTTTAAGACCAACAAAGTTTATTCACATGAAAGCTTAGACCCAGAATTAAACTCTGTTGGTCTTAAGGTGCCACTGGACTCAAGCTTTGGTTGGCACATTTTGTGTTTATTAACTGTTAACCTTTATTTCAGCTGGTTATAGCCTAACTCATTAGCTGAAAGAGAGAGAGAGAAGGAGGGAGGGAAGGAAGGAAGGAAAAGAAAAAGGGAAAATGGAAAGAAAGGGAAGGAAACAAAGAAAGGGAAAGCAATGGGAAAAAAGAAAGGGAAGGAAAGAAAGAAAGGGACAGAAAGGGAAAGAAATGGGGAAAGGGGAAAGAAAGGGAGCAAAGAAAGGGGAAGGAAAAAATGGAAAGAAAGGGAAAGAAAATGAAAGCCTCTGTGTATGTTTGCTTTCCCCAAGTTCTAAATCCCCCCACCAGCAGTTAGAAAGGAGCTTGAAGGCTTACATTTGAAATGGCCCCCTTCGGCTGTGAGTTCCCAGGCTAGAGTACTCACTCAGCCACTGGTCCTCAGGTCCATTCAGCATATAAAAATGAAAGTGAAACAAGAGCTCCAACAGGACCAAACTAAATCACACAGATATTAAGGGAAGAGCAGACTGTTCCATTACACATAGCTTTGCCATTGGCTCCCATGGGCTTTGGGGGGGGGGGAGAAGGCTGAAAGGGGCTTGGATCTCTTAGGTTCAAGCCCCTTTCAGCCTTGCTCTGGGCTCCCGCGGGCTTGGCGGCGGGGAGACAAGGCTGAAAGGGGCTTGGATCTTCGATTGAAGAGGAGGCGGGGAGACATGCCTGGCTTGGCTGCAGGGCACCTGGAGGAGTTTGGGCAGGGAAGCCAGGGATTTAAAAAAACCCTCTCTCCACAAAAGCAGAGAGGCTCAGGGGAAAAGGAGGGCATGTCTCCCCGCCTCCTCTTCCTTCTCCAGCAAGCCCGTCACAGCAGATTCATGCCTGGCTTGCCTGCTCGGTCTCCTCCAGATGCCCTGCTGCTGCAGGACACTTGGAGGAGCTCTGGCAGGGAAGCCAGGGATTTAACCCCCATCCCAGTCTCTCCGCAAAGGTGGGAAGGCAGGCGTGTCTGCCGCCGTGTGCTCCCTTTCTCCAGCCAACCCACGGCGCCGGGCTGGCTGGAAACGGGGAGGGCAGAGAGGCAGTCATGCCTGGCTTCCCTGCCCAAGCTTCTCTAGGCTGCGAGGCACCTGAAGTTGCTCGGGCAGGGCAGCCAGGGATTTTTTAAAAAAACATCTCTCAGCAAAAGTGGAGAGGCTCGGGGGGAAGGCAGGAGCATGGGGTGGGGAGCTGGGGGCGGGACTCACCGCCACCTGGGATGCCAGAGCAGTGGTCTGGCATGCTTGGCCCCCAAGCGACCCCTGCGTGTTCTTATTAACCCATCCTAGGCCAAAATGCCTCCAGAAAACTCTGAAAGAGGCCAGGATGTGCATTAACCAAACAACAGTACCACAAAAAAGGTGGGGTTTGTTAAAGGCACTCCAGAACAACATTTTGTAAATCCAAAAACAGAAATATCTTGCACTTATTCACTCATTCCAGGCCGAAAAGTTTCTGGAACAGGCTGGAATGGGCGTTCCACAAATAATACTACCACCAAGGGGGCGGGCGGTGCTTTAAAAGCACTTGAGAACAATATTTTGGAAATCGAAAAGCAGACATAGTAACTCATTCCAGGCCAAAATTGCACTCAGAATGCCCCGGAACAGGCCAGAACGGGCATGAAACAAATAATAGTACCACAAAGAAACAGTGAGACCCATTAATGGCGCTCCAGAACAAGATATAGTTCTTAAGAAGTCAGATGGCCACCCTAGTCTGTTGCAGCAGAAAAGAGTGCTGTGTGGTAACAGTTTCATGAAACATAACTTTAAGGAACATCAAATAGAGAATCCAGAGAAACTGCTGGGATAGAATTTTCCCACAGTTTGTACTATTAGTTTAAATAAAGTTGACATTTTCTTACACTACTCTAGGCGTAAAATTGCTTAACGAATGTATGTTGTCAGTGTAATTATACTATGCAATTCCAAATGTTGCCTAGAAATGCCACAAACTCTATCTCTTGCATTTCATGGCATCTCTACACATTTTTCCCCTTTTCCCCTGCTGTGTATATGATTCTACTGTCTGGGAGTTCACTCTTTATAGGATAAAGTGGCCTGTAGCTAGGGTTACCAACAGGTCTGGAGAAAAATGTCTTGTCCATTTAGCAGAGAAAACAGGCAGCTGAAAGCTTTATGTGGCATGAAGGTAACTTAAATCTGCAACATCCGTAGGAAGAGCCAGGAGCCACTGAAAGATAGGAGATATCTTTGTATAAATATGAACGATACCCGGGTTTATCAAAAAATATGAAAAATGAAATTAAAAATGGGAATTGTGTGACATGGCACAGCCAATGTGGAGATCCCAGCAAGGGACTTTCAAAGCAAGTGAGAAGCAGAGAGGGTTCGTCATTGCTATACCATGCCGTTTCCATCCCAAAAATGGAGGTTACAACCCATCCAAATTAGCCATCAATATTTCTACTTGCTCAGCCATTACACAAAACTGTCTGAAATATTGGCATGCCTAGCACTTGAAGATCCCCACGAAGTGGTAGGGATGACACTACGGGAGTGTTGTAGAAAGGACAGTTGGCCAGATTACAGGAGGGGAGAACAATAGAGGGTTGGGCAGGAGTGGCGGCAGGCAGCAGGGTCTTCTGCGGTGGGTCTGGACTAGAAAGGCACCAGGCATGCTGGGACAGGGCAGGCCTCTGAGCCTCAAGAAACAGCAAACTGTTGGCTGAGTGGCCGAGCCCCCTCTTGGCCGAGCCCCCTGAACTGTCCAGGTGTGACTTGAGGTTTAATTATGGCCTCAGACCAATGGGGGCCAACTGGCAGGAGGCTACACAGCACGGAACCAGGAGCTGCCAGCGGGAGGGCTCCCCTAGGGTTTTTGCAGATCCCCCACTTGAACATTAGTCAGTTGGTTAGAGTGCTACAAGACCGGGTGAAACATTTAACCAACTAACAATCAGGGATGTCACGTTAATGTATATAAACAACTGAATAACTGGAACTGCTTTAAGCATCACTCTCCACACCCAGTCACATCCATGGCCGGCTCGCCTACTAGGTGAGCTAGGCGCTCGCCTAGAGCGCGCAAGCCGCAGGGGCGCCAAAAGGTGTCCCCCCGTGAAAAGCCCCCCCGCGTCTTCCCAGGCTTGCTTGGGTGCCCCGCAGAGCGCCCAAGCAAGCCGGCGCTGGGAGGGAAGGGGTGGCGGTTTAAACCTCCACCCCTTCCCTGGCTTTCCTGGGGGTCCCGCAGCCGTGGAGCCCCCAGGAAAGCCAGAGCTGGGAGGGAGGGGGCGGCGGTTTAAACCTCCGCCCCCTTCCTGGCTTTTCTGGGGGTCCCGCAGCTGCGGAGCCCCCAGGAAAGCCAGCACTGGGAGGGAGGGGCGGCGGTTTAAACCTCCGCCCCCTTCCCGGCTTTCCTGGGGGCTCCACGGCTTCCCAGCTTTCCTGGGGGCTCCACAGCTGCGGAGCCCCCAGGAAAGCCGGCGCTGGGAGGGGGGGCGGCTAGACCCCCTGCCCCCTTCCCTGCTTTCCTGGGGGGCCCGCAGCTACGGAGTGCCCAGGAAAGCCAGCGCTCTGCCACCGCCCCCAGTCTCCAGGCCCACTGGAAGGTTGGCATCCCCGGTGGGGGGTGCCCCAGGCTGTCCTGCCTAGGGCACCCAGACACCTGGAGCCGGCCCTGGTCACATCTATTCAGACTGGTGGTGGTGATTGTGTCCCCCAGTCTTTCCGCCATGCGTGTTTCTCATCACAGTGATTCTTCTTTAACTGAACATGGCAAAGACTGACCCTTCTGCGGTATCTTCAGCCGCTGGACTGTGCCCCTTCTGCCTTCAGGGCCCCCTGAAATGCCCCGTCTTAACTCAGGCAGTGGGTCAAAGCGAAGGCGAGTGCAATAGTAACGGGAATGGGGGACGTCATTAGTGCACAGCGGATGCATGCGAGCAAACACTGGCTTTGATTGGTTGGAAAGTTGATTGACACACTGGTATTTGAAGAGGGAAAGGGTTAATAAAAGTATGGTCCTTCTGCTTTTTGTTTCACAAAATACTGTCCTGGAGTGACCATAATGCATATTATTCTCAAGTGCTTTTAATGCATTCCCCCCTCCCTTGCGGGGGGGGGGTACTATTATTTATGGAATGCCTGTTCGAGCCTGTTCTGGGGTATTCCATAGGCATTTTGGCCTGGAAAAGGTTAATAAAAGTGCAAGAGTTTCACATTTGGATTTACAAAATATTGTTCTGGAGTGCCTTTAACGCATCCCACTGTTTCTTGTGGAACTATTATTTATTGAATGCTCATTGCAGCTTCTTCTGGGGACATTTTGGCCCAGAACAGGTTAATAAGTGCATGATATTTTGGTGTTTTGATTTCCAAAATATTTTCTCAAGTGCCTCTGATACATCCCACTGTTTCTTGCACTACTATTGTTTGTTTAATGCCTGTTCTGGCCTATTCCAGGGTTTACTGGAGGCATTTTGGCCCAGAACGGGTTAATAAGTACATAATATTTCTGTGTTTGGATTTCCAAAATATGGTTCTGGAGTACCTTTAACACATCCCACTGTTTCTTGTGTTATTATTGTTTATTTAATGCCCATTCCAGCCTGTTCCAGGGTTTTCTGGAGTAATTTCGGCCTGGAAAGGGTTAATAAACATGCGAGAGTTCTGCATTTTGATTTCTAAAATATTATTCTTGAGTATCTGCAATGTGAACCAGTATATTTTGCAGTACTATTTTTTTTGTTTAATGCCCATTCCGGCCCATTCCAGGGTGTTCTGGAGGCATTTTGTCCTGGAAAAGATTAATAAAGGTACAAGAGTTCTGCATTTTCACTTCTAGAATATTGTTCTGGAGCATCAGTAATGCACCCCAGTGTTGTTGTTGTTTTTGTCTTTTTGTGGTACTATAGGTTGTTTATTCCCTGTTCCAGCCTGTTCCAGGTGTTCTGGAGGCATTTTGGCCTGGAAGGGGTTAATATAAGTGTGAGAGTTCCACGTTTCACTTCTAGGGCTGCCAAGTCCCCTGGGGGGGGCAGGGGTTTTCCTACCAAAGGGCCCCCAACCCACCAATCCAGATCCAGATGGCAGGGGAAAACCCCACCCCCTAAGTGCCAGATTGGGGTGATGATGTCGCCCGGAAGTGACGTCATTGTGCTGGGCATGTCACCAGGCAATGCTCTAGCAATCTATGGTACCATGGAGTTTTCAGGCTGATTGCTAGAGCATCGCCCAGCGACATGCCCAGCATGATGACGTCACTTCTGGGTGACGCTACGCATGTGAATGTCCTGGAAAAGGACCAACTCTCCCCCGCTTTGCCAGGTAAGACACTTGGCAACCCTAGTTCTAGAATATTGTTCTGGAGTGTCTAATGCATTCCTGTGCTTTTTGTGGTATTATTGTTTATAATTATATATTTTTATTTTCAATATTACCAAATACATAAACATGAAACCTTATATAACTTCCTAAAACTACTTAACAATACATGATATTCACATATAATTAAGTCAAAAAAACATAAAATCCTTGTATTTAGCAGGTAAGGCGTTGTCTTTAGTATTTGTTGTAGATATATAAGAAAAGAAGATAAACCATCTTTCGGCAAATTTTGATGAAGCAAGAGGATTCTCCGCTGCCGTTAACTGTGATGTTATTTTGTCCATCACTATCATGTCCCAAAGTTTTAGGAACCATTGTCTCACCGTCGGGATTTTCTCTGTTTTCCATAGTTTTGCTATTAAAGTTTTTGCTGCCAGGATCATTATTGAGGTAAGTTCTGCCGTGGATTTCGTAAAATAGTCATCTTCCCAGATGTTCAAAAGGATGGATTCTGGAGTTTTTGGGATTTCCTTGTCTATAATGGTATCAATTGTTGAAAGAAGAATATTCCAAAATTGCATAATTTTTGGACAAGCCCACCAACAATGCAGGAACGAACCTATTTGCCCACATCCTTTCCAACATTTAGGATCTTTAAGAGCTTTTGAATGAAATAACCTCAAAGGTGTCATATACCATCTGGCAAAAAGCTTGTAATTTTGAAGTCTGAAGTTTAAAGATTTTGATGTGTAAAGGTATGAGGACCATATTTTAGTCCATTTGTTCTCAGTCAACTTTAAATTACAATCTTTCTGCCAAGCCTGTTGTTGTGAAGAGGTTGCCGCCCAGAAAGTTTGGTTTAGTTCTTTATATAGTATAGATATTGTTCCCTTTCTCCCTGTTTCCTCCTGTTGTATAAGCTTTTCAAATTTTGTAAGGGGTCTGTTTGTCTGATTCGAGAGGTCATTGGTTGAGATTACATGAGAGATTTGTTGAGATTGGAACCATGGAATTTTAAAATTGTATTTTTGTTCTAAGTAGGTTGGTGACCAAGGTTTACCATTCTGACAAATATAATTAATTCTAAATTTCTTCAAGTTTCTCCAGTTGGAATATGAAGTGCTTTCTTTTCCCGGAGGAAACCATTGTTGACCCAAAAAGGATGCGACAGGTGAGATATCGGGAGCTAATATGTTCCTATATTTATCCCATATTTCTAAAGTAAGTTTTCTTGTATTAATGTAGGAAGTAAATAAGACTTCTCTATTTAGACCCAAACCTTAGGTTGATTTAATGAAGTAAGATATAAAATGTTTTTCAACTGAGATGCTTCATAATAAAGTTTTAGATTTGGGAGGCCAAGTCCTCCTAATTTTATTGGTCTAGTAAGCAGTTTGTAGTTTATTCTAGCTCTTTTCTTTTCCCAAAGGAATTTAGAAATATTTGATTGCCATTGTTGTAAGTCTTGGAGTTTTATTTGGAGTGGAATATGTTGAAAGAGAAATAAAAATTTTGGAAATAAAATAGATTTTATAAGTTCTATTTTTTCTAGTAAAGAAAATCCTAATTTCAGCCAATTAAAGGTTTAAAGTTAATTTCATACAGGTCTTTTAGATCTAAAGGGATTTGTATTCCTAAATGCCTCCATGATTTAGTTACCCATTTAAATGGGAACTGAGTAGTTATCCTTTTTCTATCGTCTTTCGATAAATTTATGGAAAATATTTCGGTTTTATTATGATTTAATGTAAATCCTGAGACAGTACTAAAATCTTTGATGATATTCATTAACCTAGGCAGAGAAGTTAATGGGTTGCTTAAATACAAAACTGCATCGTCTGCAAAAAGACTGAGTTTATGAATTTGTGAATCTATCTTAATCCCACAGATTAATGGATCCTGTCTTATTGCACAGGCTAATGGCTCTAAGGATAGAGCAAACAAAAGTGGGGACAGGGGGCATCCCTGGCGGGTACCCCTGGAGAGGTATAATTCCTCAGATCTAAAATTATTTATAGAAATTTGAATTGAAGGTTTTTGGTATAAAGTTTCAATTGCTCTCATTATATTGGGACCAAATCCCATTTTAGTCATAACTGTTAAAAGATATGGTATTTCAACCTTATCAAAGGCTTTTTCTGCGTCAAGCGCTAAAATCAATGAATTAATTTTATTTAGCTTACTATAATGTATAATATTTAATGTTTTGCGTATATTATCTTGTAACGACCTACCTGGTATAAATCCGGATTGGTCACTGTGAATGTAGTCAGCTATTATTACATTTAGACAGGAAGCTAAGATGGTGGAAAATATTTTGAAGTCATGGTTCAATATTGAGATGGGTCTATATGATTCAGGTTTTTGTTTATCCTTGCCTTCTTTAGGGAGAACTACCATTCTTGCTTCTGTCCATGATTTAGGTAATTTGCCTTCCGAAATTAAAAAATTACAGGTTTTTAATAATGGTGGGATAAGAAGGGATTGAAATCTTTTATAAAATTCAATAGGTAGTCCATCCCTACCTGGTGCTTTGTTATTTTGGATTTTAGCGATGGCTTTAGTTAATTATTTTTCCGAAATAGGTTGGTCTAAATATTTCAAATGTTCTTCAGTAAGTTTGATATTGAATTGAGAGGAATCCAAATAGCTCTGTATATCCTTTTTATCAATATTATCTGATTTGTATAGTTTACTATAATAATGCAAAAATGTTTCTGTTATGTCTTTAGAGGTAGTTGCTATATTACCTTGTAAATTTTTAATAGAATGAATTAATGTAGAAGTCCTCTTATGTTTTACTCTAGAACATAGCCAATTTAAAGATTTTTGAGTTTTAGTAAGGTATTTTTGTTTTAAATATAAGATTTTTTTTGTACTTTAGATATTTCTAATACTTCTAGTTTTTTGCGTTCTAAATTAAGTTTTCTTAAAGTTTTGTTGCCTCCAAATCTCATATGTTTTTTTTCCAGAATATCTATTTTGTTTTTTAAATCCAAAATAATTTTATTCTTTTCTTTTTTATAGGTCGATGAAAGAGAAAGAAGCTTACCCCTTAAGACTACTTTGAATGCATCCCAAATATTTTCTTGAGAAGCCTCGCAATTTGTGTTAAAATCAAAGTATTCCTTAATTTCCTTTGAAATTTTGTCACATGTTAATTCATCCTGAAGCAGTAATTTATTTAAAGTCCAATTATAGCCTTTACCATCTTGAGTTTTGTCTAAAATTTGACATGTAACCCATGAATGATCTGAAATATAATGATTACCTATGTTTGATTCTGTGATTTGATTTAATAAAGGTTTGGAAGCTAATAAATAATCTATTCTTGAGTATGTTTTATGTACTTCTGAAAAAAAAGTATATTCCCTTGTTCCAGGGTTGAGGGATCGCCAGACATCATCCAAATTATACTTGTTTAAAATTTCCTTTAATTCTGTTACTTGGGAAGCTTTCCTTGATATTTGATGTGATTTGTATGTTTTATCTATTTTAGGATCTATAATGTAATTTAAATCCCCCCCAATTATTACTTCACCTTGTTGGAATGTTTGTAGTAGTTCTAATATCTCTTGGAAAAAGGTCAGTTGCCCTGTATTTGGGGTGTAAATGGAGGCAATTGTTAATGACTCACCATTAAGTTTTCCTCTGATAAATAGATATCTCCCTTTTGGATCACTTTTAGTAGCTTCCCAATGAAAAGGGACATTTTTAGATACAAGTATGGCGACCCCTCGTGCCTTAGAGGAGCCTGGTGATTGATAAGTTTGAGTAAACCAATTTGATTTTAAAACTTGCTTAACAGATTTTTTATAATGTGTTTCTTGGAGCCATACAAAATTTGGTCTTTCTTTTGTTATTTTGTTTGTAATTCTTCTGAGTTTAATAGGGTTATTTAATCCTTTACAATTCCAGGTGTAAAAAGAAAATTGATGTGCCATTGATGAAAGTATGTTAATTTTAAAACTTTAAAAGCTACAGATATGGTCTTTACCCACTTTCCTTTAACTCTTGTATACTCTAATAAATTATAATAACTAGTAACAAAAACCAAATACCTTTACATTTAGATATAAAAAAGAACTCAAAGAACTTATATTCATAAACTGTGCAACACAACTACAGTTTAACTTAACACTTCCACTCTACTGAGAGGATTAGGTTCGTTCCTCCCTGCTCTCCAAGCAGGGATAAGGGTGAGCTGAATTCCTTCCACCCTAACTTTTAACCTGAAAAACAAACAACTTAATTAAAATCAGTAATAACACTGTCCCCCCGCCCCAGCTACAAAGAAGTATCTCAGATTTCTAACTCTGAGGTTTATATATCTAAATCAAAGTTTGTACCACAGATGTCAAATACCAGCAATGATTTCAATAAAATATAACTTTCAGAACATTAATAGAACTTCAATACTACCAGTATATATAATCAAAGAAATGTATAATTAACCGTTATAACACATTTGGTCCGATATTTAAAACTTATATGCTTAAGAAGTTTAACTAACAGTTATAACACATTTGGTCCAGCTTTGAAAATTTATATGCTTGAGGAGTTCGGTCTATCGTCATTAAGAAAAAGATTCTTTTTTCCCTTGAAATTTATTCAAGAGTTACTTAACGACCTAAGGCCGCTTCTTCTTCTGGGGAAAGTTGTAAATTTAAAGCCGATAGTAGAGCAATACCCATTGTAACATCAGAAGCTTGATACGATAGGCCCTCTTTATAGACCATAATGCTGGAAGTTGGGCTCCAATGAAAATGGATCCGAGCCGAAACGAGTTTAGTTGAGACAAACTTCAATTGCCTTCTTTTCTCTAGGGCTTCCTGAGGTAAGTCCAGTAACACTTGTATTGGTTTTCCATTCATAGTTAAGGCTTGAGATTGACGTGACTCTTTTAAGATTCTATCTCTGGTACGTATGTAGATAAATTGAACTAATATGTCTCGAGGACGGTTTGGCCGGGCCGAGGCTAGAGGGCCTAATCGGTGCGCTTTTGCTATCGTCGGGGCGACGCCATTTTCTATGTTTAGACTTTTCACTAGCCAAGTGGATAGGAATGTTGCCAAATCAGATGTACCTTCAGCGTTTTCTGCTATCCCGTGAAATTTCAAATTCTGTAGTCTCCATCTGTTCTCCAGCAACAGCATTTTTTCTCTCATAGCCTTCTCAGAGTCTTGCAATTTTTTTAATTCCATTTGCATAGTTGTTCCGTTTAGGTATGCTTCTTCTGCTGTGGTTGAAACTTCTTGTAGTCCTTCTTCTAGTTCCTCCAGTTTAGAGTGAACTGGACAGAGTAGCTCAGTCATTGATTCTTTGAAGAATTGTTGAATGTCCGCTTTCAGCTCTTTTAAATCTTTTTTGCAGATTGGTGCATCTGCATCATGATCGAGTTCTGCCGCGGCCGCCATTTTAGTCGTAGTTACTTCTCTTGGGCCTGCATCTCTCGTTGCTCTGTCAGTGTTAAAATAACTGGTCATGGATTCTGAATCTCTCCTTGAAGAGTTATTTTTCGTTCCGCCAGTTTTTCCCATTGTTTTTTGTTGTTAAATCGCCTCAGAATGATGTGTTTTGTAGCTGAAAAGGGGGTTGATTGCGGGAGCTCCTCGGCTATGCGACTGCCATCAACGACATCGCTCCGCCCCCCCCTTGTGGTATTATTGTTTAATGCCTGTTCTGGCCTGTTCCAGGGTGTTACAGAGGCATTTTGGCCCGGAAAGAGTTAATAAATATGTGAGATTTCCACATTTTGATTTCTAAAATATTGCTCTTGAGTGTCTGTAATACATCCCAGGGTTTTTTGTGGTATTATTTTTTGTTTAATGCTCATTCTGGCCCATTGCTTTTACCCTGTCCTTTGTAGGGAAGAGGAGAGAAGAAAGAGAGGTCTAACTAGCTAACTGTCAGCAGTTAAGAGAACTTCAGCCCCTGCATTAGGCTTGCCAAGCCCCGCTGTGGGTGGGGGAACCCCCACTTTAAAAACCCTTTCCCCACTTTTTTTTAATTGGGCTCCGGGGGGATAAAATGGCAGCCGGAAGTGACACTCTAGCATTTTAGTCCTCCACATAGAGACAAGGGCTAGAGCAGTGATGGTGAACCTTTTAGAGACCGAGTGCCCAAACTGCAACCCAAAACCCAGTTAAATATCGCAAAGTGCAACACAGCAATTTAACCTGAATGCTGAGGTTTTAGTTTAGAAAAAAATAACACATACATTAACATCTTTTGTCTTAAAAGAAAAACATGAGGTTGGTAAGCCAGGCCATATCAGTGAGCTGTGGATATTCCTGCCCTTTTTCATTCATAAACAGTCTAATCTCATCCAAGCAGGCTACAAATCTCTCCAGGACTCGTCCTCTGCTCAGCACCAGACATTATTGTACATAAGTTGAAAAGTACTGAGACTGACGAGTGATTTCAGCTCTCACATACTTTATTAGTTGAAGAACAAGACAAGTAAGCCGGCTCGCAGGCCGGCTTTTTATCCCCCATGAGCCCACACCCCAAACACACACAACACCCGTGATTCACTATTTACAGTTGATTGGATTACCCCGGGCTCCTCGATTGGAAGAACGTGAGGAGCCTCCATTCTATTGTCTCTAGACATGAAGCTCAAGCCTTAGCCTGGCCGCATGGCGGACCGGTCAGAACCGGTCTGAGCACATGGTAGCCCTCCATCCATGTTTCCCTGTGGGTACACTACATAAGTAAACAATTATACTGTGCCTGAACCTCCTCAAGAAGTGCTTTAAACTGTCGACAATTCAGAGCACAAGCCATGATGTAATTCACCATTTTTGTGACATCTGTGAAGACATCATCAATTTTTTTGCTGCTTTCCCTGACACAAAGAGCTTCTTGATGTATAATACAATGGAACTGAATGACTTGATGTTTTGTTTCTTTAACAAAGATCTCTATGAAACCAGATATTGCCCGCACCATAGAAGGTGCCCCATCACTAATAACTGAAACCACTTTTTCTGGTCTTATGTCTTGCAACAAAAAAGCCTCCATCACAGCATTGTAGATATCTACCCCTTGTGTTCTTTCAGGCAAAGACACCAGTTTCACCAGCTCTTCTCTCATGATGTCACCAACAGCATAACGCAAAATTACTGCTAGCCTTGCATGATATCTGTGCTTTCATCCAAGCACATGGAGTAACAAGCTGCCTTTTGTAAGTCAGTGGTGAGCTGCTGACTAACATCACCTGCCATGCGCTGGATTCGATCTTTAACAGTATTTCTGCTAAGTGGCATCTCAGAGATGCATTGAATAATTTTATCCTTGTTTGGGAAATCATGAAAAATGGAATTACTCCCAGACAACATGGCTGTTTTGATAATATCCCATCAGAGAGGGGCTTACCATGTTTTGCTATGCACAGTGACTGAAAAGTACTGAGACTGACGAGTGATTTCAGCTCTCACATACTTTATTAGTTACAGAACAACACAAGAGAAGCTGGCTCGCAGGCCGGTTTATATCTCCAACAGAACCCACACCCTGGCTCGCAGGCTGGTTTATATCCCCAACAGAACCCACACCCCAACACACACCACACACCATGATTCGCTATTTACAGTGATTGAGTTACCTCCGGCTCCTCAGTTGGAGGGGAGCAAGGATCCTACAGTCCATTGTCTTTTGGGACAAAGCTCAGGCCCTTCGCCTGGCCACATGGCAGACCGGTTAGAACCAGTCCGAGCACATGGCTGCCCTGAGCCCCTGTTCCCGAGTGGATACATTACAGTGACATTTGAAAACTGGCAGCTGTCGGATGATTTATTCTAGAAAGATAGTTGCTAAAACTAAGATGCTGGGAATGATATTGCCTCAATTTCCCTTCAAGAAACTCTTTTCTTTCAGTTTCACCATGTTTGGCAACACTTTTGTGGTTGGTGTCAAAGTGCCGTCTGACCCTTGATGTGCGACACACAACACTTTCATTACACACAATACATAACGCTTTCCCATTGCGTTCAATCACTGTCCAGGCCTCTTGGAATGATCTTCCACTATCTATTTTTGCTTTTTTTGCTGTACTCATTTTTGAGTGTTCAAGACCCGGAGTCTACAAAAACACACACACACAAAAATGAAGCACCCAATATAAATCTATCCCTATACCAAAAAATATTAGTTAACACTAAAGAAATGCCCACCCTTCAAGGCATCACAAGGAATACTCCTTGTCTTCCAACTCCAAAAGAGGGCATTTTCATCTCTGTTTTAAGAGCTCAAAAGAGGAGAGCCACCTCCACACCATGCAGAGAGACACATTTACAGAGAAAGCCCTGGCCATAAGAACATAAGATCAGGCCAGTGGCCCATTCAGTCCAACACTCTGTGCCATGCCCCTCCAAGCACCAAGAATACAGAGCATCACTGCCCCAGACATAAGAACATAAGAGAACCACTAGACCAAACTGGCTCTCAATTAAACTAATCAAAGTCCCCTCCAGCCTTTTATTATATCAATTTTCACCACTCTCACAAGAACAAAAATATTTGGTGGGGGGAGAAAGAGATAAGTTGCCTCACTAGCAAATGTAGTTACTGATCACCAGTACACAGGTTTAATAAGCACACTGATTCTGAAGTGTAAAGTTCTAATAGGGATGGCCATTTGAAAATACAATTATAAGCCCAGGGGTTGTAAAGAAGAAGAAGAAGAGGAGGTCTCCATCTTTCACACACACACACACAGAACCAACCCAGCATTTTAAGACAGCCTGGAGATCTCTCTCTCTCTCTCTCTCTCTCTCTCTCTCTCTCTCTCTCTCTATCTATCTATCTATCTATCTATCTATCTATCTATCTATCTATCTCTATATCTCTCTATCTCTTTCTCTCTCTCACACACACACACACACTTAAAGGTGCCACTGGATTCTTTGCATTGCTGCCGGGGGGGGGGATACACACGCAGATCTGCCCTCACAGAGCTTTTACCTAAATAAGCCTTGGAGCAATTTCCCACAAGCTGCTGCTTTGCTCCTCAAAATCCTCAAAAAACAGGATTGAGTAGATGCTGGGGAAATCGGGCAAAGCTGTGGGGCAAAATGTGACTGCCCAGCACATGGTGCGAAATTGACACGATCGGGGCGAAAGGAAGAGGGAGCACAAAGCAGCAGCTTGTGGGAAATCGCTCCAAGGCTTATTTAGGTAAAAGCTCTCTGTGAGGGCAGATCTGCATGTGTTCTCCCCCCACCCGTAGCCAAGGCCGGCTCCAGGGTTTTTGTACTCTAGGCGAGGCCACCTTCTGGTACCCCCCCCATGCATGACCATCCAAATACAGGGTTGCCAACCTCCAGGCAGGGCCTCGAGAGAAGGAAGTCCAGCTACTGAAAGCTCCTACCCTGCTACAAATTTTGTTAGTCTTTAAGGTGCTACTGGACAATGGCAGCGCTCCTCCTGGGGGCAAGGGACCAGCTGGGCATTGCTGGGTGTCTTTCCTCAGGGTGGTCATGAGAAGGATTTGGAGCCTCTAGGACAGTGGGCACCGGGAGTGGGGCGGTTGTCCCTTCTCCAAGGGGATGGGGCGGCGAGTTGCTTTGCTATTTGGGGTACTTGGTTCATGATGGAGGGTCCCCACCTCATGGAGGGGCAAGCGGGCTTCCCACCAAGGACTCCCCAGACGAGTGAAAGGACTTGCATGCGCAGATCCCGAAGAGGGGGGAAAGTATTGGTCCACGGTGCCAAGAAGTGACGGAGAGAGAGTGAGTAGTGGGTCTCCTCCACCGGAGTGCCAGTGGGCAGGGCGTGCCCTGGCCCCACCTTGCCTCTCTTCCTGGGAATGCCCCTAAGTGGAGCCAGCCGTGCAGAGACGAACATGGACGGTGTGGGGAAGGGAGGCAAAGTGGCCTGGCTGGGAGAAGGGAAAGTATCCAGACTACTAGGTGGGGAAGGCAGGGCAGAGGGCTGAGTTCCAAAAGGGGGCACACCTGGAGGGGACAAAGAGCCCCATCACAAGACTGTCAGTACGAAATGTGCGCTGAACATCTGAAACTCCTCCGCAACACAGCCTAACCTACTTTGCGGGGATGTCTCAAGGATCAAAGGGAGGAGGAGAGAGTGGCTGGTATAAGTCACTCCGGATCCCCACTGGAGAGGAGAGTGAGGGAGAAATACCAAAATAAACAGCGCGGCTGGTTCTCGCATAGCCTTCTCTTCCATCCCAACGTGTGTCGCTCAGTAAGAATGAGCTGGCTGGAGGAGATAGAAGAAAAAGCCCTGGAGATGGGGGGTGGGTGGGGAGAGAGGCAGATTTGGTGGCTTGGACTGACAGGGCATGGGAGTCCAATTTGCAAAGGTGTCAGATTTTTGTCCCTTCATTCTGCAAGCAATGGGGCAGGGAAGGGGGAGGACGGGTGAGCTGCATCGCCGCCACCTCCTGTGCCCTGGCCGGGCACTCTGTACTGGCAGTGATGACGGTGAGTCCCTGCTGGCTGCCACCATGCCGACCCTGCCCTCCTCCCCACCAGGCAGGAGGGGAAGGATGGGCAAGCTGCGCCACTGCCTCCTGTGCCCCGACCGGGTGTCCTTGTATGGTGGCAGTGGTGGTGGAGAGGCGGCGGCAGGTGCCCAGTTAGGGCAGGGGGGGGGCTTTTCGGGGGGGCATTGTTTGGCACCCCTGAGGGCCGGCGTGCCCTAGGCAAGCGCCTAGTTCGCCTAGAGGGCGAGCCAGTGCTGCCCATAGTAATGCAAAGAGTCCAGTGGCGCCTTTAAGACCAAGGCTTATTTAGGTAAAAGCTCTCTCTGAGGACAGATCTGCATGTACGGTGGGGCAAAGGGAAGAGTGAGCGTGGAGCAGCAGCTTGTGGGAAATCAGTCTTGATTGGTCTTAAAGATGCCACTGGACTCTTTGCATTGCTACCTGGGGGGACATGCTTAACATGGCCCTGCAAAGACGGGGGGTCGGGGAGTGCTTCCCCGGGGCCCATGCTTTAGCGAGGCCCTGTGAAGACGGGGGGGGGTTGGGGAGGGCTTTTCAGGGGCCCATGCTTTAGCATGGCCCTATGAAGACGGGGGGTCATGGAGGGATTCCCAGAGGCCCGCACCTTAGCACAGCCCTGTGAAGATGGGGTGAGGTTTAGAGAGGGCGTCCCAGGGGTCCGCGCTTTAGCGTGTTCCTGCAAAGATGGGGAGTTGGGGAGGGCTTTCTATTGGCCCGCACTTTAGCACAGCCCTACAAAGATGGGTGGGGGTTGTGGAGGGCTTCCCAGGGGGTCATGCTTTAATGTGGCCCTGCGGAGATGGGGGGGTCAGGGAGGGCTTCCCAGGGTTCCATGGGACTGGGACAGGAGATGGGCGGGCAGTGGGCTGGCAGGCGGTGGAGGCCCAGAGCGGGGAGGAGCAGAGGTGGAGTGGAGATCTAACTCCGCCTTATGGGTGCTTCGGCCATGGCTGGGGCGACGGTACACATTCCCCCCGAGAGGGCTCTGCGTGCCCTTTCTGGCACGCGTGCCATAGGTTCGCCACCACCGGGCTAGAGCGTCAGTTCCCTCTAGTGTGCGCTGGTGCAAGTTATGATCCCCCCTCTCCCGCTCCAGTGAAGCTGTGCAGGTCTCCACCGGCTGGAGGAGTGGGCCCCTCCCCTCTTATCAGCAGTAACTTCCTACGGGCACACCCCAAAGCCACAGTTCTCACAAAGAGCCCAGCGTGGATTGTGTTCCAGCCCTTAGAGACCAAAGGCAGAGGAGCTCGCATTCAGGCTGCAGACGACCAAGCTGCTCCAGGGTGGGTGTTGAAGTTTGTTTGGTGGGGGGAGGGGGGTTGGATCATGCTCAGCTCGCCTGCATCCTTCCCAAGCCAGCCAGCAGACGACCAAGCTGCTCCAGGGTGTGTGGCGAAGTTTGTTTGGCGGGGGGGCGGAGTGGGGCATGGAGTATGCTCTGCTTGCCCGCATCCTGGAGCTCTGGTGAGGGAATGTTCACGGGGGAAGGGGGGAGCAGAGAGCAAGAGCTGTTTTCATTGCCTGCTGGAAAATTTATTAAACTCATGAAAAGTTGGCTCTTCTGTAATAAAAGCTGGAAACACCACAGAACAGTCATATACCCCAAGAAACAAATTTTATCAATAATCAGTAAGCCACTAACAGCAATCAAACCCTGGATACAAGAGGATTGATAGGCAAACATCCTTCATCTCAATTTATAATTGGTATGCTATTTACAAGTTTTCTCAGTAAGCATTTGGAACAAAGGAAATTTAGGTGTCACATCTCTCTCTCTCTCTCTCACACACACACAAACAGTTCCTGCATCAGTTTTAAAAATTTAAGATAATGAGAGATTCAGTCATGGCACTCTCATGTCTCATCCAACGGCACCTTCAATTTCACAGTAATCAGCAACTTACAGGAGAGTAAAAGATTGACTACGGGAGAGTAAAAGAGTAAATAAGTTCTGTGTATCCATCTCCAGAGCAACTGCCTTTGGGTATCGGAGGGTGCTCAGTTCATAGCACAGCTGAGCATTAAGAGCTGGCAGAGTCTGTACACTGACCTAGGTAATTATACATTTTGAATGCCCTCACTCACAAATAGTCCTGTCACAAAACTGTGGTGTAGGCCTCACTGCTATCCTTTCTGTAACTTGCATGGATCTGGATAGTGTTTTTTTCAACCAGGCTTACCTCCATTCAGCTGTGCCTCACAGGGCACCATAAAACACACAGGAAACACTTGGCAGCCTTACTATGAATGTCGTTTCTGCAGTGGTGACAGTGAAGTCCAGATCCTGTCAAAACTCCCCCCGCTGTTTCATGCATATGTTTAACAGCACAAGGGGTCAAAATGGAATCTTGCAGAATTCTGCACACTGACACATTAAATTTACAGAGCAAGCACACCTTCTCAGAGTCTTGTATCAGCCAAAGTATAACTAACTTCTGTCAAGGGAACTTGCAAAATCAGTCTTACTTAGAATCATAAGTGCCCAATGTGGTCATATCAGAGTCCACATGCCCTGGCCTGACCCCTGCATGATTGAAAGGATTGATGCAGTGTATTGATATGATATGAAATTGGACAGGAAGACTACTTGAAACACACACCACCAACATACGCAAACACAAGAGGCAGAAATGATGAGAAGCAAATATTGAACAGGGTTTTTTATTTATTTTGACAGCTCTGATACAAGTGGTGTCATTGCATATATATATATAACCTACATAGAAAGAAGCTGAACCTGAAAGTCTGAGTTGCCTCAGGCTTCCAAGTAAGTTCATTTTGGAAGAATGATTTTAAGGAGTTAGTTGCTTAGCTAGGGATGTCAGCCTCCAATTGGGATCTGTGGGTCTCTGGGGATTACAGCTCACCCCCAGACTACGGAAGTCAGTTCCACTGGAGAAAATTAATGCTTTGGAGGATGAACACTATGGTGTTGTACTCCACTGAGGTCCCTGTCCTCCCCAGGCTTCAACCCTGAGTCTCCTGGCGGGCAAGCCTAATCCCCCCACACCCACTGCTGGTCAGGTGGTGCCTGGCAACCCCAAGGCTGTTCCATTACAAGATGGTAGCTAGAGTTGCTGGCTAGGGTTTTGGGTCAGGGTGATATATGCATGCCTTTAGTTATGTACTCCTCTCCTCCCAGTTGGTAGACATAGAGGAGCACTTCTTGGCCTTATGGCTGAGATCAAGTGTAGTACCTGCTCTAGTTTTAAGCTTCCAAATTGCCAAGTTCCCGAAGCATAAAGAGTTGCAAATTCTTTTCTGTGGCAAAGGGAGTGCAACTGGCATACCCCGCCCTTCACTGCCCAAAGGCATCTTAGAGTGGCTTACAAACTCCTTTCCCTTCCCCTCCCCACAACAGATGTTTTCAAGTGGAGGCTGGAAGACCGTCTTTTGGGTATGTTGAAAACATCCAGGGAAGGAGCATCCACCACCTCCTGAGATGAAAGAGACCATTGATGTGAGATGGTTACAGAGGAGCAATAAGGGAGTACCACCACAGAGGCTCACCTTATCTTCAAATGTGCAACCAGAGAGTGAATCCTCAAGCTGCAAAGAAATGAATGAGCAGCCTGTACCTGATGTCAAATATGCCACCATCAGGACACTTCAAACATTGCAGCATCTAGAAAAATGCATGTTAAGCATCTGGACATTAAAACAGCATTCCTCCATGGAAGTTTATCTAAGGAACAAGCTGCCAGAGCATGGAGTAGGAAATTATCTATGTTGCTACAAAATCAAGGCTTTCAACAAGGACTAAAAAATGGACAGTATAAATATATGTAGTAGTCCCGCTCTATTCTGCTATGGTCAGGCCTCACCTGGAGTCCTGTGTCCAGTTTTGGGCACCACATTTTAGGAAGGATATTGACAAGCTCGAGCGTGTCCAGAGGAGGGCAACCAGAATGGTGAGAGGGTTGGAATCCAAGTCTTACGAGGAAAGGCTGAAAGAGTTGGGTATGTTTAGCCTGGGAAAGAGAAGACTTAGAGGGGACATGATTGCAGTCTTCAAATATTTGAAGGGCAGAACTATTCTCTTTTGCTCCAGACTGCAAGACTAGATCTAATGGGTGGAAATTACAAGGGAGTTATTACTGGCTAAATATTAGGAGAAACTTCCTAACTGTAAGAGTGGTTGAGCAGTGGAACAGACTGCCTCAGGAGGTGGTGGATGCTCCTTCGCTGGACGTTTTCAAGCAGAGGCTGGACAACCATCTTTCAGGTATGTTGTAGGGCTATCTTTTGGCTATGCTCCTGCAGAGTGCAGGGGATTGGACTAGATGACCTGCAAGGTCCCTTCCAACTCTAACTTTCTATGATCCTATGATTCTATGCTAACATGCACAGGTGGACTGATATTGTGTTGCCAAACCAAAATTGCTTAAAGTTGCTGAGAATTTGAACAAAGAAGTGGAAGTGAAACAGCTGGGTGAAGTGAAGCACTACCTTGGATTACAAATTGAGAGAAATGAAAATGGAAGTTTTCTTTTGAACCAAAGACATAAAAATTTGGATTTTGCTGAATCCCTGGGACTAAAAGGCGCTAAAGGAGTTAGAATTCCACTTGAACCTGCTTACCTCAACCTTAAAGATGGAGTGTTGCTTGAGATTAACCAGAAATACAGAGAGGCAGTTGTCAAACTATTTTACCTGAGCACAGTGTCAGGACCTGACATATCTACAGCTGTTGGAATCTTGTGCAGAGAGACCAGTTTACCAAGTCACTATGATTGGAATGCTGTAAAGTGGCTGGCTAAATACCTCACAAAGACAGCTGACTTGAAACTAAAAATCTCAGCTTGTGACAACCCAAGACTGGTTGGATACATGGATGCCGACTGGCATGAAGACAAAACTGACTACAAGTCAACCAGCGGCTACCTGTTCTGCTATGGAGACTGCCCAATCAGCTGGACTAGTCAGATGCAAACATTAGTTGCCAAATCAACAGCTGAGACTGAATACATATCTGCCACAAGTGCCTGCAGTGAACTCGAATGTGTCATCTCTTTACTGAAAGATTTTGGTGTTGATGAGCCTGAACCAGTAACCTTGTTTGAAGACAACCAGGCATGCACAGCCCTATCCAAGGGTGAAAGCATCAAAGCCAGAAACAAGCATATTGTTGCCAAATATCTTTCTCTGAGAAAGATGCAGCAACAAGGACTGATTGAAATCAAGTACTGCCCATCAGAAGAGATAGATGATGACATCCTCACCAAGCCCCTCACGAGAGGGAAATTTGAACACCTGTGCAAGAAACTGAACCTTCATGACTTCAGTATATGAACTTGAGAAGGGATGTTCGAATCTGCAAGTTCAATCACTTCAGTCATGAAAAAATTAAACTGTTTTTTATGCATGCTAATGTTAGCTAGTTAGTTTAGGACCAATTAGGTATCATGCATGTTCTTGGTATGAAGCCATAGAGTCCACCATCCAAAGCAGCCATTTTCTCTGTGGGAACATCTCACTAATCTCAAGATAAGTTGTAATTTTGGGAAATCACTTGTCTCTACCTGGAGGCTGGCAACCTTACTTCTGGGCCTGGGTAAGCCATGCAGACCTGGAGACTGAATGCCTGCATCTCTGAAGGGAGAAATTGCCTGAACAAGGCTCCTGCTTCTTCCGGAGGATACGGCAGTGTGGCCCCCCTTCAGAAAAGAGCAGGGGAAGAAGAATCACGCTGGTCCCATCCCCCTCCCCATAGGCAAAAATGGAGCAAAGTGAAGCTTCGGTCAGAGACGTCACTCTAAGTGTGACGCGGTGCCGGTAGGTGGTGGCACCCATAAGACCCCAACAAAGGGCCTAATGAGGACTAAATGTCTCCACAAGGGACGGAATGTTGAGAGCAGGTGAGTGTCAGTTAAACCTTAAAGGGGGGGGGGTCAGCACGCTCCAGTCCTTGAGAGCTTAGAGAAACCTAGAAGGGGAGGGGGCTGAGATTTCAAAATCTCCTCCTCCAACCCATGATTCCATGAAGGTTAACAGCTTGTCAAATATATACCTAATAGTGGAGTTTATGCTCTGGGCAAATTAGTTTAGAGGGCAGAATGCTGGTTTGCTTTCTTTTGAGGCTCTTATCCATGTGACTCCCTCCACCCCCCAGTGTCACTGTGCCCATCAGCATGCTGGGGGTTGCTGAGTGCTCCGTTCCCACTGAGCTGATGGAGCTCTTCACCAACAGAAGCTCCTTTACATGCTCTGCTTGCACAGCTGATGTCTGGTACTGTATGTGGGTGAGCCGGCCACACTAAGGGCCCTGTCTCTCACAGAAAGAAGTTTTTGTCTGCTGCCCTGTTATAGATTTGTCTTTTTTGTGCTGGTGGGGAAAAGAATATGTCACAGTAGCTTTTCTCTCAGCTCTGTATTTTTAACAAGAGAAATGTGTACTGGAGGATTTTACAGCCTGTGGCTTTGCTAAACGCAAGGGAGACGGCTGGAGATGGCATGAGCAGACCCTCGCTTCCCTTCTTCCTCTGCTCAAAGCCCTGGACTTCAAGGAGGAAGTTTCTTCTCCAAAGTCCCAGCTTTTAGCTCTGCAGCCAAGGCTCATATTTCAATCTACTTCATGTCAAGATGAAGTGTCTTGGGCATTTTTCCCAGCTACACCCTTCACTGTTCTAATCCCTTCACTCAGGTGATGTTTTGGTTTTGTCCAGGCGTGGAAGACGGTTTGTACTTCATGTCCTTCATTAGGAATGGTCTTTAACATGGGAGCATTGCCTCTTCTTTCTGGTCTAGTCCTTGGTTCTAGGAGCTGATATGTATTTTATAGTAAGCCTGGCCTCTCGCTTCCATGCTCAATGCATTACTGTACATATGATTTGTACCTGCAGAAAATTGTCCTTGATTTGCAAGTGAATGCTTGTTTTTCCACCTAATACATTTTCTGCTAATCCAAAACAGCAATCAGACTGGTCTTTTGTCTGGATTTATTATTAAGAAAGATGTTGTCTGTGTTGGTAGACTTCTGAGCAAAAGTGACTCAGAGCAGCTGAGTTTTCACCTGATGCCAGTTTGGTGTAGTGGTTAAGTGTGCGGACTCTCATCTGGGAGAACCCGGTTTGATTCCTCACTCCTCCACTTGCACCTGCTGATGTGACCTAGGGTCAGTCACAAGCTCTGGCACAGCTGTTCCTGAAAGAGCAGTTTGTGTTAGAGTTCTCTCAGCCCCGCCTACCTCACAGGGTGCCTGTTGTGGGGAGGGGAAGGGAAAGGAGTTTGTAAGCCGCTCTGAGACTCCAAGTGAAGGGCGGGGTATAAATCCAAACTCTTCTTCTTCTTCAAAGAAAAAAATGAAGGTACCAGACAGATCTCAAAGGGTTGCGAATTCCATGACTGTGATGCTGCCACTGAGAAAGCTGTTGTCAAACTTGGGCCTCGCTTGCTAAGTATTTTCTTTGCTTACACAATATGTTCTCACAGTCATACGTAGTTTGCCATATTTTTTGCCTGGCTTGTTTATCATCTCGGGGGGGGGGAAGCTTTGCTTGATTAGTGCCAGCGTGTAACGGTTCTCATGCAGAAGCCTCCCAGGTGCACCTTGGGAAGAATGTGATCTCATTGTTTTATGTGACCTTGTAGTCTAAACAGCTTCTAATGTTACTATCTAGTGTAACCATCAGTATGCAGGTGTTAGGGGGCAGTAGAATGGGCAGAGCGAATGTTTGGCAGGCTGAATGGGTGCATTGATTGGGATTTCCTATTCCCAGTATATTGTTGAGACTGACATCTGGGAGTCAGTTCTGACACAAAAGTTGTCTATGCTTAGATCCTTTCTTTCTCCAAATAAACAAATCTTGCTTCTATGGGAATGTTTGTGAGATTGATTGCATTCCAGAACTTGACAGCTGTAGCCCCAGATGAATCCAGCCAATCCTGTGTATACTTTCTTTTGTAACTTGTTAATTGCCTTCATAATTATCATCTCTGTTTGTTTTTCCCCAGCTACAGCCCTGTGATATAACATACAACCAGGTTTTGGTAATTATAGCAAATTGCACCCTACTGTGCAGTTATTTTAGCTGTCAATTTTCTATGTCTGCAGTTTTGGCCTTGTTGATCCATTTCTTCCTTCCCTCCCCCTCTTTTATTTTTTGTGGGTGGGCAGTTCTCAAAGTTCTGCTGTGGGCAGTCACATTTCCTCAGGCCTGTGTTTGCAGATTGTCTTACAGAACTCTCCTGCTGCTCTAGGACAACAGCCTTTAATTTTTCCAGAACGAAGCTGCTAGCTTGGGACAGGACGTCATGTGACAGGAAGAAGGGGAGCCATTCTTATGACCTCTCTGGTGCCAATTCAAGGACCATGGGCAGCATACAAAAGAGCTGGAGACAGGAAATACAAGCCAAGCATCAGAAGGTGTATTGTGGTGAGGAACAACCTCTGCACCTCTGTCTGACCTTGCTGTCCATTGCTGCCCTTCCCAACAATGCAAGCAAGGGAAGGCAGGAGCATGGCACCTGGGTCCTTCCTAAGGCCGCAAACAAAAGTCCTCCAACAGCTCTATACTAGTTGTTGTTGTTGTTCAGTTCCACAGTCGAGTACAGCTCTTCATGACCACATGGACCACATCACACCAGGCTTGCCTATCCTCCGGAGTTTGCTTAATTTCATGTTTCTTGCTTCGATAACACTGTCTATCCTTTGCCGTCCCCTTCTTCTGTTACCTTCAATCTTTCCTAGCATCAGGGTCTCCTCCAGTGAGTGCTCCCTTCTCATTTGGTGGCCAAAGTATTTGAGTTTCAGCTTCAGTATCTGGCCTCCCAGGGAACAGTCAGGGTTGATTTCTTTTAGGATAGACTGATTTGATCTCCTTGCAGTCCAAGGGACTCTCAAGAGTCTTCTCCAGCACCATAATTCAAAAGCATGTATTCTTTGGTGCTCGGCCTTCCTTATGGTCCAACTCTCGCAACCATACATTACTACTGGGAATACCATTACTTTGACCATACAGACTGTCAGAAATGTCTGTTTGCTAAGTTTCACTGAGTCCATTGTTCTGTGTTCCCTATCTCGTCTTTGCTTTGCGCTTGCGTAGGTATGCTGGCAGTAATATGGGAGCTTCTTCCCTGCCGCTTGGTCTTATCACGGTGGCCTTGAATGTGGGCTTTGGGCTATTCTTGAGTTTATGAGATTTTTCCAGTCCTGTGAAGACGAGGGGAGGAGGGAGTCGTCTCCCGCCCATTAAGTAATTCTCCCGCCGGGAGTTTCCCGCGCGCGCGCTTACAGTTCATTTGCTAGTTGCACCTTGCATCACACTATAACTCTGCTTGAGCCGCTTTCCCCCCCCCATTCCTGACAATGATCCTCCACTATGGGTTTTAGCACTGTATTCCAATAAAGCCCTTCTTTTAATTAAGAATGCTTGGATCTACTTGCTTTTGAACTTGACAGAAATTGTCAGGAATCATCAATCTACCACCTCCAGCCCCCGCCTTCCACTACGATGAGCAGTGCTGGGGGAACACCGGTGACGGTCCCAGCAACTACCACACCGGTCACCATGGTTCCGGTCACCACCGTGGCAATCCCAGTGACCACAGTTCCCGTTACGACCATACCAGCCACCGTCACTCCTGTGACTACGACCCCGGTAACGACAGCTTTGATCCCATACTATCCGGCTGGGCCAGTCACCCCTCCATTGGTCAGTACCGTGGGAGCATCGTACACTCTCCCGATCTACAGCCCAGCGGGGCCAACCCAGAGCCATGGAGGGGCAATACCCCAAACCTACTACCACAGTGCCCTGATTCCATGGGACAAGTGGGTTACCCAGCGGAAGCCGCGAGACTGGACTGAGAATCTTTTGGGCACTACCCAGACGACCTGGTCCTTACCGGGGAGCCAGAGCCGGGACAGTTTACTGGATTCCCGAGGAAGCTTCGGGCTCCCTCAGGGACAGACGCCCTGCGGGTCAACGAGACCCGAGTCCAGCCCGGATGCTGATGCCCGCATGGACACAATCCAAGATGATACCCGACAGTTAATGCGGGACATGGCAAGTTGATGCAGTCCCTACCGCAGATGATGGATCAGGCTATCCGAGCCCACCCGTTGACTCAACCACGACCAGCCCCGGCCCCAGCACCACCAGTATTGCTGGGACAACCCCTCCCTGGCCAACCGGTCCTGGTGCAGCCAGTACCAGGAGCACCAGTACCCGGCCAACTGGCTCCTGGCCAGCCAGCCCCGGCGGGATCTGGGCCGGGAGGGCCAGTACCTGGACAACCAGGACCAGTCCAGCCTCCACCAGTCCTCCCACCGCCAGCTTCTGCGCCAGCGCCCCTGCCACTCCCTGCATCGGTACCAGGCATGGTCCCCGTCCCACCAATAATACGACCCAAAGACATGTTGGAGATTACTTTTGATGGAGACCCTGAGACTGTATCATTCTTCATATTACAGGTCGGAAAATTTGTGCAGCGGTGGGGCCATGTGTTCCCGGATGAGGAGCAACAGGTGGAGTTTATCGCCTCACGATTCCGGGGACTTGCTACCAGCTGGCACGTGGCCCTGCACGATCTGGAGGCGGGGGAGCTGGGAAATGTGGATGACTTCATGTGGGCCTTGAGAAATCGCTTTGAAGACCCGGCGGCAGCCCAAAAGGCGGAAGCTTTTCTCCGCACCTTCAAACAAGGCAAACTGACCATGAGGGAGTACTCGAGAGAGTTCCAAAGGCATGCTGCCAAGATCCGAGACTGGACTGATCCAGTGCTGGCTCAACAATATCGAATGGGACTAGCAGTGGATGTCCGCCATAATGTCCTTAGCTCCAAGGAGCCACGCACACTCCAAGGTTGGATGGAGGAGGCCGAGAAAGCCGAAAGCCGACTGCACCTCATGAAACTGGATTTATCTCTTGGGAACAACCGTCCGAGTACCTCTGCCGCCCAGGTCAGAAGCAAGCCAACACCCACCCAGAGCGGGGTGAGAGATCAACGCATGAGACAGGGCCTGTGCCTCAGATGTGGGGAGAAAGGGCATTTTGCAGCCTCTTGTCCCAAGGAGGACCATGGTCGAGCCCTAACCCAAGAGGAGCAACGGAGACGGCCGATGTCAACCCCGCGGAAGGGAACAGCCAAGCCGCGCAATCCATGGGCCCTTTTTGCCAATCCGGACCCTGTGGATTCAATGATTCTGGAAGAAGAAGTGGGCGAGCTGCAGGGAAACGAACTGGTCCTGTTTGTCAGTGGCGCAGCACAGCAGGACCCTACCCCTGAAGCACCCAAAACGGTGAGCAATTACCCCTCCCTCTTCTTTGTGACTGTAATTATAATGAATCCAGTGATGATGACCCACATCAGGGTCCGAGCCCTCATTGACTCTGGGTGCGGGAGGGATTTGATAAACCCATCACTGGTAACGGGACTGGAAGCAGCAGTTACCAGCCTGAAGGACCCTATTACCTGTACACAAATGGATGGGGCACCCATGAAGGAGCCCTGTCGGTTCAAGACTATTCCCTTACGGGTGGGCGCTGGGGAACACTGGGAGCTGCGTTCGTTTGTGATAGCCCCACAAGCTCAGTTTCCACTGGTTCTGGGCAGCCCGTGGCTGCATGGTCATGATCCCTATATACTTTGGGAAGAAGGGATAGTGCGATTTATTTCCCCGAAATGTATGGAACATAAGTGGGACCCTGGGTGGGGAACTCTCCAGACAACGATCCCCCACGAGCCTGCTTAGCGACAGAGGACCTTAACCGCATTCCCAAAGAATACAGGCACTTGGCTCGCGTTTTTGAGGAGGAAGAGGCTGACGAACTGCCCCCCCCCCCGTAACTCAGACTGTGCTATAGAGATCCTCCCAGGACAGAAATTGCCTAAAGGGAAAATTTATGCTATGAGTCCCATGGAAAAAGAAGAGCTACGCAGGTTCATTGACAAGAACCTAGCCCATGGATTTATCTGGCCAGCTTCATTCCCCTTTGCGGCCCCCGTGCTGTTTTGTAAAAAGAAAGATGGGGGGCTAAGACTTTGCACTGATTACAGGGGCCTTAACGCAGTTTCTGCTACCAATGCCTATCCCATGCCCCTCATCAAAGATCTGTTAGCAGAGGTGGCGAAAGGGAAAGTGTTTTCTAAATTGTATCTGCGTGATGCCTACTTCAGAGTCCGCATTAGGCAAGGGGATGAACACAAGACTGCCTTTAATACCCCTTTAGGGCAGTTTGAATACCGAGTTATGCCCTTCGGATTGCAAGGGGCTCCTGGGGTCTTCATGAACTTAATAAATGAGGTGCTGCACCCTTATTTGTTTAAGGGGGTTGTTGTTGTTGTTTTTTTTTAAATACAATTTATTATTGGATATATCACATGTTCATACAATTTAAACAAACCAATACATATCCATTTTTCTTTCTCCCTCTCCCCCCCAAACAAGGCTTCCCGCACTGCTCCAACCCCCTTGATATTTCTCTTATACAATTACATTTACTACTAAACATATTTCTTTTACTAATGGTAACAATTCAAAGATCTGAGTCTCTTAAGGGGGTTGTTGTTTACTTGGATGATATCTTGGTGTACAGCCCAGATCTCGAAACTCACATCAAAGTGCTCCAGGAGATACTGGCGAGGTTGTTAGAACACAAACTGTTTGTCAAGCTGTCTAAATGTGAATTTCACCAGAGTCGCATTGACTTCTTAGGGTACCGCATATCCCCGGACGGTTTGGAAATGGACCCAAAAAAGGTCCAGGACGTTTTAGCTTGGGAACCCCCTAAAACTAGGCGACAGCTCCTGAGTTTCCTTGGCTTCGCCAACTTTTACCGCCAATTTTTGCCCCACTTTGCTCAGGTAGCCCTCCCTCTCACAGATCTCCTTAAAACAAAGGGGAGGGGGGTGAAAGCGTCCCAGCCAGGGGCTCGCTTGGAATGGACATCTCAGTGCCAACAAGCGTTTGATCAACTAAAACAGTTATTCACCTCCGAACCTGTATTGGCACACCCAGATGAGACCAAAAAATTCATTGTCCAGGTAGACGCCTCAGATACCGCGATGGGGGGGTGTGATCTTGCAGGAAGACACCCAAGGGCACCTTCACCCGCTTGCCTATGTCTCCCGGAAATTTAATGAGACTGAATGATTCTGGCCCATTTGGGACAAGGAAGCGGCCTCCTTTCGTTTAGCCTTACTTACCTGGCGACACTGGCTGGAGGGAGCCCGTGTCCCATTTGAAATTTGGACCGACCATAAGAACCTTGAGGTACTTCGGAAGCCTTGGAATTTAAATGCCAAACAGTTCTGATGGGCTGAGTTTTTCTCCAAATTTAAATTCACCCTGCACCACTTCCCTGGCAGATCCAATCACTTGGCAGACGCTCTTTCACGTCTTCCTCAACATAATAGCAAGAAAACTGAGGTGAGGGAGTCTTTTTTCACCCCAGACCAATTCGTCGGAGCAGTAATGACCCACAAGCAAAGCCACCTAAAACCGGTTCCCCAAAACCAGGGGGTACCTTGGGAAAGCCGTTTTGCCGCAGAAATCACCGATCAGGAGAGGGAAGAGCTACGAGCCCGGAGTGATCTAGTGTGCAAGCCCACTGGTTGCTGGTACAAGGGAAATAAACTATTTGTTCCTGAAAGTACACGAAGGCAAGTACTGCAGTCTGCCCATGATTTAAAACCTGCAGGGCACTTCGGGTAAGTGAAATCACTACACCTCTTACAACGCAACTTCTGGTGGCCCCGAATGAAACAGGATTTGTCACTCTATATTCAATCCTGCCCTACGTGTAGCCATTGCAAACCCAGAGTAGGGAAGCCCCCCGGACTTTTACAGCCGTTGCCCACCCCAAGTCGTCCCTGGGAAGTCATTTCTATGGATTTTATCACTGACCTTCCTCCCAGCAAGCATATGACTGTCATTTGGGTGGTAGTCGACCTGTTTTCTAAACAAGCACATTTTATACCGTTCCCGAGCTTACCAACGGCCAAAGTCCTGGCGAAGGCCTTTTTGCAACATATTGCTCAGCTCCACACTTTGCCTATCAAAATAATATCCGACCGTGGGGTTCAGTTCGTTTGTTGGAAGGGTGATGTCTCTACTTTTTATTATGCTGTCTAGGTCTGCCATTGCTCTCCTCCCAAGGAGAGGCATCTTTTAATTTCATGGTTGCAGTCACCATCTGCAGTGAACTTGGCTCACAGGAACATGAAGTCTGTCACTGCTTCCATGATTTCCCCTTCTATCTACCAAGGAGTGATGGGGCCGGATGCCACAATCTTAGGGTTTTTTTATGTCGAGTTTCAAGCCAACTTTTGTGCTCTCCTCTTTCACCCTAAGCAAGAGCCTCTTGAGGTCTTCTTCACTTTCTGCCATTAGAGTGGGATTGTCTGCCTATCTAAGGTTGTTAATGTTTTTCCTGGCAATCTTAATTATGGTGCTGGAGAAGACTTTTGAGAGTCCCTTGGACTGCTAGGAGATCGAATCAGTCAATCCTAAAGGAACTCAACCCTGGAAGGACAGATAATGAAGCTGAAGCTCAAATACTTTGGCCACCAAATGAGAAGGGAACCCTCACTGGAGAAGACCCTGATGCTGGGAAAGACTGAAGGTAAAAAAAGAAGGGGACAGCAAAGGATGAGATGGTTAGACAGTGTCATCGATGCAACGAACATGAAATTGAGCAAACTTCAGATGACAGCGGAAGACAGGAGGGCCTGGCATGATGTGGTCCATGGGGTCATGAAGAGTCGGAGTCGACTGTGGGCTGGATGGTGCAACCGTTGGATGGATTAATGGACTGTGCGACTGAACAACAACCACAACAACAAAGGTATCTGTTGAGTCCATCTCTGAAAAGGTTTATGCCCTTGAAGGGAACTGCTGCCACTTTAGCCTGTGCTGCAGAGTCCCCTTCCCCCGATCCCACTTTCTGAGCCATGTGTTCCTTCTGCCTGCTGCACTGCATGTCATGGCTCTAGCTGACTGCTGCAGGATATCCAGTGAAGTATCTGCCACACTCTAGGGCAGTCTTCTTAAGTTCGTCTTTAAATTCTTTTGGGACTCCACTATCAGCTGAGGCTACTCCCAATGCCCAAGAATGTGCTGCCCTGGGAAACATCAAGCCTACTGTTAATTTCCTGATGAAGCAGGCTGAGACTTCGAAGTCTTTGCATAAGGCTTGCTCAGATCCACGCCACCTTGTTTTTCCCACCGGTTTTGCCTTTGCCACCTCTTGCTCTGGTTTCCAGGAGGGAGGGGGAAGAGGGACCTTGTAGACAGCCAATCACTGAAATGCATTTCTAAATGCCATTGCAGCTTGCAACTTTTTGCAAGGCTGTTGTTGCTGCTGGCTTCAGTTGTTGAAGCCCAACTACTGGCTAGCTTTCCCAGGGAAGGAGAACTGGCCAATAGGATTTGGCATACTGCTTTCTGGCCAATCACAGAAGTTTGTTACTGTTTGAAATCTTTCTGTATATGCCCAGACTAGGCCTTCTGCCTGAGGCCTAGGCTCTCTGTTTTTGGTTCATGTTTGTCCTTTGTGGTTTTTCTGTTGCCTTTTTGTTGCTTCGATTTGTTAAGTTCCTTGTATTGTGTTTGCTGGTGTCAGATTCAGGTTAAATCAGTTCTCAACAACAGCCAGTCTGAGAGAAACTAACTTTATTGAGATCATTGATAGATACCATCTGGACACATCCTTTGTTAGAACTAAAGATGAACGTGGGAAGGTTACAGATATATTGGTTTCAAACAGAACTAATAAAATCCAGGACCCCATCACCCCCCTGTATTTGCCTGCCAGGATTAACAGTCGAGCACCCCTCCTGCCAAACTGGCCATTGCCTATCCCCTCCCTGGCATGTAGCCTCTATATAACAAGAAAACAGAATAACAAACAAGTAAGACACTGGGGCATTTGGCGCCACTATGCGTCAAGCCGCAGGTACATCAAAGGGAGGGGAACCCCTCCTTCTATGGCAAGCATGCTGTAAAATGCACAGAGCCTGACAGCTGATCTTGTTGGGTTTTTTTTGGGGGGGGGGTTATTAGGCCTTCTGCCTGGGGCCTAGGCTCTGTCTGTTGCCTTTTAGTGGTTCTGGTCTGTGCCTTTTAGCAGGTTTTGTTGTGTGGACTTTTGGCTTTCTTAGGTGTGGGGTCAGTGTGCTCTGTGTGCGCTTCTAGTTTAGCTGCTGCACCGCTCTTAAATAGGCTCGTTCTAAAAAAACAAACCAAGAAAAAAAAGAGAAAACCCAAACTGAAGCAAGGCTAGGTTAGGCTCTACTGAAAGAAACAAAAACCTAGTTTTTGGGTGGGGGGGCGTTATAAAAAAGGTATGAGCCTGTTTTAGGGTCAAGTGCTAGTGCTAGTAAGTTAAGTGCCTAATGCCCTCCCCACCAGTTAGGCTGAGTTTGGCCAGGGGCAACATGAGCAGCTGGAAGGGAATGCAGAGGGGCCCTTGGGGCAAGGCTAAGCAGAAGACTAAGGGGGTGGAGGGGAGGGGGAGAGCTGTGGTCCCCCCACCCCATATCTGCACAGGGCTGCTCCAGAGTCCTGTGACCACCTCCAGTGCTCTCCCTGAGCATTCTGTGGTAGGGACGGGGCAGGGATGCCAAGCATCTCTGGCGGAGATGCTTGGTGATACCAGCACTAGAGTGCCTGGTGGGGGGGAACAGCAGGCTAGCAAGAGGGTCACTCGCCTCATTGCTGAGATGCTTGCTTTAGACAAGTGCTCCTTCTCCGCAAATGAAGATGTTGGTTTCTACAGGCTGCTCCAGGATGCCCATCCCTGGTACCACACTGAGCAGGACCGTGGTGCCCTCATTGTACAGGGCTGCTGGGGACCATGTGAAGGCACAATTGTCCTCCACTCATGGGAGAGCTGTGCACTTCATGTCTGACATCTGGACCTCCTTTCATTGACTGTGCACTGGTGGCAAGCAAGCGACACTTTGGGTGGGGAAGGAGAAACTAGTGTCAGGCAGGGTAAGGGCCACCAGGCTGGCTACTGCCAGGCTCTGCTCCAGGTCGAGAAATTCAATGGGCCACACATGGCGGACAACTTCTTGGCCACCATCGAGAGACAGTGGCGTGGGTAGGCAGGGACCTCACCATGGGCTTCTTGGTGACAGATGGTGGCACAAACATTAGGGCAGCGGCAGAGTGGCTGGGCCTGATGCACATTTACTGTGCAGCCCACCTTCTCCACCTTGTGGTCAAGGATGCTTTGGGGTTGGGTTCTGCGGAGAATCCCAATCTGGACGCTGCGACCCACAAGTTTCAGCATCTCCTCCAGAAATGCCAGTACATCGTGAGTCACTTCTCTCTCAGTGTGACGTCACTTGCCAATGTCACCACTCTCTGGAACTCCACCTGTGTCATGCTTGAACACTTGGTGGAGCAGGAGAGAGCCCTGACTGCCCTGATCTCTGAGACTGGGGTCATTTGGGAAGAGAGCCAGCTCAACCAGGAGGACTGGTTGACCATCTCTTAGGCTGTGGAAGTTCTTAAGCCCTTTAAGAGCTACACAGAAATGCTGTCGTCTGACATGGCAAGTCTGGCTCTGGTCATTCCCATGATCCGCACAGCTCGTGAGGACTTGGCCTCATTTCTGGAGCCAGCTGCAGGATGTGCAGACATGCTTCCAGCGGTGTGCATGCTGGTGAGAAGGCTGCAAGATGGACTCAAGGACTGCTTTCAGTCTATCCTCTGGCAGAAAGTCTACATGATGGTGACCATGTGTGACCTGCACATCAAGGACAAGATCGCCAAGTGGACCAACGAGTTCACTCAATGGTGAGATGTGCTCTCCTAGCGAGTTGAACACAGGCTAGAGGGTCATGACGTCACAAGCCGAGGGAGAGGGGGTTCCACTGCTGTTCAGCCCCCACCTCCCCATGGCTCCCGCCACAACAACTGTTGAGATGGCAGTCATTGGGCGGATCTTTGGCCCCTCTCCCGAGAGCAGCAGGCGCATGAGAGAGGACAAAGCACCTGCGATAGTGAGGGAGTACCTTTTGGAACCCTATGAACTGCAGGCAACCTGCCCACTGAGCTGCTGGGCCATGAAGGAGGCGGTCTGGCCGGACCTCTCTGCTGTGGCCCAGAAGCTCCTCTCATGCCCTCCGAGGAGTGAGCACGTTTCCCCCCCCCCATGCCGGTGACATTGTCTGCTCGCATTGTTCTCACCTGCTCCCCTGGTCAGTTTATCAGTTGGTCTTCCTGAAGGTCAATTTGCCACTGTTTGGTTTCCTGGTCCTAGACTTTGAGGGTGATTGAAGTGACCACGCATACTTGTGCCTGCAATCCCCTCTCAGTCTGTGCTGGGAAGTTGGGTTACAATGCTCTCCCCATGATTAAAACTAGAGAGGCTAGGGAGAAGTAGCAGCCAGGGCCATTACCATTTTGATTGGCACAGAAATGCCCCACCAATCTCGCCACTTCCATCCATCCCACCTGCAGCAGAAATACCTCCACAGAACCCTGGTAGCCATGCAGTGCAGGATGATGTTGAGGTGGTGTGTGGGTGTGCACCTAACCAGCCACCCCAAACCAAAACTGCATGCTGAAATTAAAACAGCAACACAAAAATTGTTTTCCATATGAACAAGGTAGAGTAGGGTAGATGCCACCAGGAGAATGCCCCAAGTGTGCAGGTATTTCCATTGACCCTCCATGTGCCCCTTACCTGAAGAAATAACTATCCACACATACGGGGCATGTTGGGAATTTAATATATAGATATTCAGGATATATGTTAACCCAGGGGTGTTGAACTTATTTGTTATGAAGACCGGATCTGACATAAATGAGATCTTGTTGGGCTGGGCCATGTGTGCCATAAAATGGAATGCCAGGTAGCAGAGATATAAACTTTATAAAGGACACAAACACAAAGGTTTTTTTTTTACTTAAAATGAAAACATGCTTAAAACATTAGCATTCTTGCAATATTTTATTTAACAGTACCTGATAACTGACACCTCTTGCTCTGAATTACTGCATCAAAATGTCTGTGGTGTTGCAATCCTGAGTATGCTGTTCAGGTGTGTATCTGTAAGCTACAAACCTACGATGACGCAGCAGCAGAACTGTAAGCAGCAGCAGAAGACAGCCAGTTCCACTGTGGGCCTGATAGAAGCCCTCTCTAGGGGCCACATTTTTGACACCCCTAGGTTAACCCATCCCCCCCGTTCCATCTGAACGTTACACCCCAGGAAGGCACCTCTGAGAATTCTATAGAGTTTTCCATGTCGTTCAGGTGAGGAAGGCGCTTCACTGTTCAGAAGCACTGCAACAGGGCCCTGCAATGTATTGTGGCAACACCCCCTCCCCAGATAGCCAGTGCTGCACTGAGAAACCCACCACAGGAAGTAGGAACAAACTGGGGACTCTCCATCAGCCGCAACAAGTGGATTCAAATAATGAATAAACAATAGCAAAGCTAGTAATGTAGATTCCTCTTGAGTTGCCATCCAACTCACCACCTAAGAAGGAATACATTTGGAGCCGTTGAAGTCTGAATGATCCATTGGCCTTTGTCCATACAGCATCCCTTCAGTTGACTGGGGGTCGGCAGCTGACAACAGCTGAGGCCAAATGGGAGAAAATTCCCTCTGTCAATAACCAGAGGAAGAGTGCTACCTTCTGGCTGCCCTTGCCCATCCCATTAGGAACAGACTGGCACAAAGATATGTAGCTGGGGGCGCTTTGTCCCATCACTGGTCTCCATGGCAGCGCAAGCTTGACCTTATGGATGTCTGCCTGCCCTCAGGCATCTGTTGACGGCAGAGGAGCAATGAGCAGTAAGGAAGAAGCGGCCATTGAGCCACAATCCACTCTGCAGGATGGGAGAGGAAGGGGCCTATCTGTCGGACCCTGGTGCAAGCAGAGCTGGAACGCCATGGAGAACACCAAGAGAGTCACACCTGGGGAGGAACTTAGTGATTGTTCCATTGCAGCATCGACAAGAGCAACCCTGACATAATTCCTTTTGGAGAGGGGAGCAGATGAACATGGCCAGTGCTTGGGAGGGAGGAAAGGGGAAGCACTGATAGCCACAGGCAATGATCCACTGGGAGGAAAGATTCCTTGAACACTCTTTCCATTCTCTGTACCCTTTCTGCTCCCACCTGAAATCTTCTAAAACTCCCTCCCATTTTAAAGCTGCTAGATGCCATTTTTTTTGCTAATCAGACATGAACAGAAGACCTGAGTTGCAACTTCCCTTCTCTGAATGCCTGTAAGACAGCCAGATCTCAATCTGCTCAAGACCTTAAAGTCAAAAATAAGAATTTCAACATTTTTTAAAAAAATCTATTCCAGCTGTCCTTCCCACTATCCTTTTGTCTAATCCACATGACAAGTGGCCTCTTTCACTAACCCAGGTACAGAAGAACCTTACAAGCTTCTGAAATCAGTTTTTGCTTCTGCTTGGTCAAGTCAAGTATTTCTGCAACTCACCATTCATGTAATATTCCTGAAATGGGTCTCTTAAAGTATTTTATTTCATCATTTAGAATTTAGCAGAAGTTTAAGAACTTTGGAAATACTCTGATTCGTGAGCCTGAAGACCGAGTGGTTACGCTGTGGACTGACCTTAAAAGGCGTCACGTTGGCCCCCCTAAACTGCCCCCTCCCCATAAATCTGTTCTTTGCATTTCTAAGCAACCATCTCTTGGGCAAGGGACAGCACCATTCTTATCCCTCAGGGAAAAGTCTAGTTTGTCCATTTTCCATATGTCCCTCCTAGGGAAGTAGAATGTCCCCTAAACAAGAGGGTATGTGAATTGTGTTTTGAGGATGAAATGGTTGAGCTCTTTTCCAAATACCAGACCTGGACATCTTGCCTGCTTTATCCTATAAAGGAAGAACTTTGTTCAGTACGCTAGAATGATCTGTGCTTCCCAGCATCAGAGTGAAGTTTGAATCCAGTCAGGCACCTTTAAGACCAACCAAGTTTAATTCTGGGTAGAAGCTGTCGTGTCCTTTGTTGGTCTTAAAGGTGCCTGGCTGGACTCAGACTCGGTTCTATAATCAATGATGGTCAAGCAGCAGTAATTGACATCTGGGATGCCCTGGACCTTCACCTAGGCTACCATTTCAGAAAAGCTGCAGGGGAATAGTCCCTGCACAAAGCTGGTGTGAAAAGTTGCCATGTATAAGTCAACGTAGAGAAGAAGAGGAGATATTGGATCTATACCCCTTTGCCCTTCACTACCCAAAGGAGTCTCAGAGCGGCTGGCAAACTCCTTCCCCTTCCCCTCCTTACTGTGGAAGATCCCGCATGTGCCCATTAAGTCCCATCGTACGGTTTTCACTTTGACCAGCCTGCTAAAAGATCCTTGTATGTTGTTTTAAAATTACTTACTACATTGAGAGGGCGAGCACACCCTCCATTTTATCTCAAGGACAAAACTAATGAGCGATACATTCATTTAGACAGAGTATGTAGTTTCTTTAAGAACAAAAGCGCAAATGAGGATTTGCCAACTTTTTAAGATTATACACACACACACACAAATGGGCAGTTTAATTTTTAAGGCTCCAGCAGGTCAGTCTTGCTTCGGTGACTCCAGGTGACCCGTGATATTCTTTTAAAGCAATTCAGGTATAAAGAGATGATGACATCAGAGGCTCAGGTGACCCAGTGTGGCTTTAGGGGCGTGCTTCATTTACCAAAAAAAAAAGAAAAGAAAAGCCCTCCTGCGACTTCAGGAGACAAAGGAGTATGACGGTTGTGACTCCTGTTCCGTAGGACGCCTCGGCTCCCTTTAGAGGTGCAGGCAAGGCCGGGGGGCAAAGGCTGCCGCCCCCTGAATCCCGCAAGGCTCACCGAACACAGCGTTGCCTTGCCCTGCAGGACGACAAAGGCCTGCCCGGCTGCAATTCGGGACCACCCAGGAGCTCTGGGCACCAGACGCAGGCGACCCTCCCCCCACGCTGTCACAACAACCGAATGCATTCTCCCACACAGATATTCCGTTTTCAAACTTGACACAAACTGGAAATCAATTTTCCCTTTGACCTGTTATGCAGCCAATGTGGTATTTAAACACAAAACTGAAAGATACACATAACCTACACCTTCCATATATAATAGGAAAAAGAGCACAAAAGTCAGGTCACTGTGCATTTGGGACGGCATATTCCTGGAGAATAAGCTTCTTTCTTCATCCTCTATGCCACATTGTTTGCTGACAACAGCAAGTTACAAGCAGAACCCATCTGGGAGAGAACTGCATCTTTCCAAGCTTTACCCAGAGAGCTGAATAATTTAGGACTAAAGTATGTGCACACAAAATCTCAGTGAATAATTTATATATCCTTCCTTGGTTCATAAAAACCATACATTCGCATTTCCTTTCAGCAGTTACAGAGGACGTCTTCCACTTAACTGAGCCCAAAAGACACAGGAACTGAACAAATGCATTTTTGTCAGAAAGACCAGCTCATTGGCAACTTCATTCAGCCAGATCCTTAAAATAAATCCAAGAAGCCAACAGCTTTGGTAAAGACTGAGATTCTGTTTCCCCCAAAGCCTCTTTGGGGTTTCCAGTGTTAAATATTTATGCTCTTATGCAACATGTTCTGAAGGACAGAGCTCTCCCCCATCAAAGCTTTCCATCTAATGCTGACTGCCCAACACCCGCCATCCTTCCCCAACACAAAATGCTGCGCTGATATCAGATCAAAAGTAGTTGGCAAAGATACTGTTCCCATGTACTCGCAGGACCTGAAACATACTAAATGCTTAAGTCCAGGCTGTGTTCTTGACTTTCTGAAGCAAACTCTCCCGATGTGCTTGGCGGAGCATCAAGTAAAACGAAACTTTTTGGTGAATAATTATAAAGTGGGTGAAATAACAAAAGATGCCTTCTAACCAACTCCAGACAACTTTCTCTGTTTTGCATGAAGGAGGGATTGAAATGTTTGCATTTTAAAAAGTGCAAGATGGCGTTCTACGGAATGCAAAATGTCAAAGGTGGACCTAGCGCATAGGAGGTCATCCTTTAGCAACATTCTTCATTGGCCCGGCGAAACTGTTCCCAAACTGGAGCATACTTCAAGTGGGGTGGGCCTGCCCCCTGGTGGGCCTCTGCTATAGCAGGAGGACAAAATAAATGTGTAGGGAGAGGTCAGCATCACTCAGGAAACTGCTTCATAGAAGAGTAAGGAATATGCGAGCGACCATTTGCTGGCCGCCCAGGCTTCATGCCATAACTTGCGTGCCATTCCACAACACGTACTGTATACATCACTGATAGGACAGCCCCAGGACAGAACCAACCACCAAGCGCCAGGGTCCCCAAATGGTCACTTCCCCAGTTCCGCAGTCTTTGCTCCCGAGGCCTCCCCTAAGGTGCGAAGGTGAGGATCATCCAGCTGATGACGAAATAGAAGAGGAAGATGGGGTACACGGCCAGGGCCTTCCGGTTTGGGGGCTGACTGTCTGCCAGGAAGGCTGTGGAGGCTGGAAGGAACGGAACAGAAAAAGAACACGAGCCCTTAAAAGCTGCAACGGTAAAAGGGATCCCAGACACAAAAGTGGAATCAAAATTAGGGCCTCTTTGGGCATTCCAATGAGGAAGAGAAAGAAGAGGTTGGATTTATACCCCACCCTTCCCTCGGCGTCTCACAGCGGCTGACAATCTCCTTTCTGTTCCCCTCCCCACAACAGACGCCCTGATGAGTTAGGTGGGGCTGAGAGAGCTCTCTTGAGAACTGCCCTTGAGAGAACTTACAACTGGCCCAAGGTCCCACCAGCAGCTGCATGTGGAGGACTGGGGAATCAAACCTGGTTCTCCCAGATTAGAGTCCGTGTTCTTAACCACTACACCAAACTGACAACTGCCCTCCAATGATGACCCTGCTCCTTGGAAACGTAATATCCCCCCCTCCTCCGAAAAGAGCAAATGTCATCTCAGAGAAATTTTGACTGCAAGAGCTAATCCATTATCATCCATAAACCTACAATAATCTGCTTTTAATGTAAAAACATATAAATAGATAAAGCAGAGGGTGTACACAAATCTAAAAATATTAAGTTAAAATCAAGAAAACTTATTTTCTTGTAAAGGAAAAAACCCTCCCTTCTAGTGCTTTGTTCACAATTATACACAAAGACCTTCACCACTCATGTTAATGACTCATGCCTCATTTCCTAACGAAAGGAAAGGTGGTGCTCAGTTCATAATAATGAGTATCTGACACTTTGGAGGGAAAAGCCCAAAAACTCTTCCACCGAAAGCAGCACTAACCGCAGCTCCCTCCCCCACGCCACAGAGGGTGGGCCTGGGCCTGCAAAGTCACCTGGAGGAAGTGGGGCTCAGGCTAAGGCCAATATGAGAAAGAGGGTCTACTGAAACAGGAGAAATATTTCCACACAAAGCCAGCATGTTGAGGCATTAGTCATGTCACTTCCAAGTGGGAAATGTACTGAAAGCCAGTGAAGACCACCAACAGCTGCTCAGATGCGTTGCGACAGGCAAAGCTAATAGAAGCAATGAGACTGGAAATCGGGCCTCGTCCTCCCCTGAGTGGAAACCCGAACCTTGAGAGTTGAAGGCACCGTCAGCCATCCCCACAAATGAGACGCCCACTGCAAGGCCTCCTGAGGACGGCCTCCTCCAGGGGCAGCCTTGCTTGTCAGAGGCCCTGACCACCTTCAAGTGCAAGGCGCGCATGCCGAAGCTCTGCCAAAATCAATGAGGCTGTAAGAGTGCAGGTACATGAGCGGAATGTAGGGTGGTCTCTAGGCTACCCCCCCCCCACAGCCTTACCTAACGTTGACCAGCCAAACATCGCCATCACCACCAAAAGGCGCACAACGAAGCCGATAGTTCCGGAATTTGCTAGAAGGACCAGTCTGCACACCAGCAGAGCCACTGTCAGCGGCAGGATGCAGTAGCCCAGGACACACAGGCTCTGAAAGAAAGATCTGCCAGAGGCACAGAGGCTTAGAGCCTGGGCTGAGGGCAGACGCCCAGGGAGGGCCAAATGCCGTGTTCTCTGGGGCAGTGGGCCATGGAGTCCACAGAGGCTGGGAGCAGAACCAGTCAGGCTCCACCATATACGTGAGCCCATCTAGCATGAAGCATTTCACCATTATGACGTTCAAGGACAGCATTACCTGCAAATATTACAGGATACGTACAAAACCCAGGAAGAGTGAAAACGTTCTTCTTCCCTTCTACAAATGAACCTGCAAACCTTCGACAACATATTGAACCTGCAGGCCGCTTACATCTTAAGACGGCCTGACCCCTTTCCGAGGCACTGCAGAGCCACAACGACTTCCTCCCCAACCTGCATGTTTTCAGCATCAAGGGAGACGGGCAACGGGCAGGGGAGTGGGAGGAAGGCCCGGGATTCTTCACCACCAACGTGACCATGTCACTTCCAGCATGGATTGGGGGGGGGGGGATGTCCCAGCAATGTTCTGCCGTTTGGGCAAAAACTCTATGGTAAAAATGGCTTCTACAATAGAGTTTTTGCCCAAATACCAGAGCATCACCTGGACATCGCCGACATGATAAAATCACTTCTGGTACACGCTGGATGTGATGTCACCACATTGCCAGTGACATAGCCTGGGCCTCCATCCTGCTCCTGGGAACATCCCCCACCAACAAGCTGACTGACGGCGGGGAGGCAGATCCTCCATGGGCAGCGGGGGGCTGGCCACCCTATTTGCCAGGCACGTCTTTTTCAAACACTGGCCCCATCCCAAGCCATCTGAAATGCTGTGATTGCATGAAGGGGCTTTTATTTTTTTTATTATTTATTCCGCTTCAATCACCTACTCTTCAGGAACATGTGCATATCGTGCTCCCACCCCTAGATTTATGGCGCAGCAGGGGATTTGACCTGCATTTCCCTGGTCCTAGGACAGCACTCTCAATGCTACACCACACTGGCTTTCTCTGCCCCACATACACTGTAGAACAGTTTCAAAAAAGGTTCTACAGAGTGATTATAGTTTCCATATACTCCTCTAACTAACTGCCTTGTGTGTTTCAAACTGAGTGGGGCAAAAGCACTTTAAACAACTAAATCATCTTTTCCCTCTATAAAAAACATACTTTCCAGAAAGAGAATCCACTAGGGCAGGGGTTCTTAACCATGTACGGGTTTCACAGGGTCCATGAACTGGGCTAAAAAAAGAGTATTTTTCTTCGATTTTCTTCTTGTCACTTTGAAAATTTTGTCACTGTGGAAGAAAACCTTCTTTATGCCAAACTATGTTATTATTTCACCCCAAACAAATACAGGATGGCATGGAATGCTGCTGTACACGGCCAGGCAATACACAACCATCACTGCAGCCATGTTCAGATGTCTTGAAGTTTCCCACTATTGGGAAGTAAAGAAAACATACCCTGCCATCGTGCTCAGGGACACCTTGTCTTTGTTTAAATCGGGTCATGGTGAATCAGGCTTGTAGCCACCAGGGGGGGGCAACCCCCCCTGATGAGCACTGCCCTTTCAAACAAAAATTAAAAACAATTCTGGATTTTTTAAAAAAAATTCTACCTACACCCTTGTGGTGAAATTTAAGGTAAAAATTCAATCTATGCAAGTGTTTAAATATTTTTCCTCTCGTTATTTCAAAATTTTTGTATGCTACTAAATATCATCATTGTGGCTTCTGTGCAGTCCCACACTGGGGTGGCCTGTGTGCGCAGGCTGGCCGTGGAAAGGACTTCCAGGGTTTTCTAGTGGGCGGGGGGCCCCTCCGCCTCATGGCTCTTTCCCACCAAAACCACCCCATGACCAGGAGGAGGGGCACTGTTCCCCCAGCCCTCTTGTAACTGCCGTGAAGGGAGGCTCTCCACTGCTGTTCTTTATTTTCCCTCTCATCCCATTCTTGAGGCTGAGGAGACTTGTTTCTCTCAAAAGTTTTCTTTTTGTCATCAGTATTCATTCTATTGAAGAAAAAACGACATTTAAAGAAGAAATATTTCTGGGTTTCCACTGTCATTATGGCTCACAAAGGGCTTCCCCAGGATTGGGCCAACCATCACTTTAGTAGGATGCTCTTAAACAGCCAGTCTCTGTGCCTGAACTGCCTAAGGGTTCACACAACCGAGCTGCCTGCTCTCGCTGCCACCCATTTCCCCTGAAGGCCTGACTGGACAGAGCGGGACTCAGAAGAGCTCTTTGGCAAAGGCTTTGGCTGCGTGCCAGCCTGAATAAAGGCACGTCCCCCCTCCCTGGTGAGCTGTGGTGCGACGCAGCCTCAGACTCACTGGCTATTTCCCAAGACTTCAGCTGCACGCCAGCCTGAATGGAGGCGCTTCCCCCCTCCTTGGCCATGTCAGCTCTGAGGGGAGAAACCTGGAGGTGCTGCCTGACAGAGCCCCCCCTTCAGCACCGCTCTTTCCTGTGGCACTGGCCGTGGCCTGCCGGAAGGACCCCCCCCCGGCTTCTCTTGAATCTGGCCCCCGGAGCCGGGAGGGGTGGCCCTGCAGAGCCCGCCTGACTAAAGGGTCTCCTTTACTCACTGCGAAGGGATGCTTTGTGAGTCAGGGTTTTCAGCACTTGTTGCCATCGAAACAAAAAGTCAAAACTGACTGGATGTCAAAGAGCACTGCACAATTTTAACTTCTTATTCAATCCAAACAAAAGCAGCATTCTCATTGAAATTTACTTTTCAGAACTGAAGGTTCCTCTTTGTTTTATTTGCACAATTTGGATTTATGTCAGATTTTTCCAGGAGGTGGCCAATAATTACAATAAATTGTATGAAAAATGTTTTATGTATATGCTTATTTGCATTTTTTTCTGGGGAGGGTCTCCATAGCTTTCACCAAATTCTCAAAGGGGTCTGTGACCCAAAGAAGGTTAAGAACCACTGTTCCAGGGCTGTTACCACTCAAAAAAGAACTCACATGGTTCCTCCAAGCAACTTGGAATTTAGTGTTATGACAACGGCACCAAACCAAATGATGACGAACACTTCTGCAAACTGAGGCCCTTTGTCTTCCGTACTGTCCGCTGACCGCCCCTGGAGCATTCTAGGGGGGAGAAGAGCAAAACAGGCTGAGGAAGAACAGCAGCAGGCGCAGCATTCCCCTCACCCCCCTCGTCCCCCCCGCCCTCCTCCCATGGGAAGCGCTGGTGAGCGCCACACTGATGAGGCCTTGCCCTGAATTAGGCCTACAAGGATCCCGAGAGCCAGGACTCGAAAACAAGTTTCTGAATCAGGGGATCCTGATGTGGTTGTTCTGTGATGAGGAGTTAATATTGCTTTACGCAAGTTGGCTGTTGCTTCAGATGCTGCGCTACTGTCATACAAACCACAATGGCACACATCTCAGAGCAAAACAGCCACTGTTTCACAAACAAATCTACACTTCACACAAGGGAGATCAGAGAGCACAATTCTTCTTCTGCAAAAAAGTGTGCCATGAGCACAACAAGGCATGCAAAGAAAACTGCTCCCTATGGAATTTACAGTTTTCATTTATTCTTAGAACTGGTTGGGGTTTTTTTGGGAAAAAGAGGTGACGGGAACTATCAAGAGGGAAATGAAGTTTTCAACCTGTATACTGAAAACTCATGAACTTTTAAACATTTTTAAAAGAATTTTGTCGAAGAGGTTCTGGAACTCCATTCTGGCACATCCCCCCACCCAGAAAAGCCCAGGAACTGTCACTCTAAGGGCAGCCCCCCCTCCCCACAGAACAAGTGTGTATGGGGGGGGAAACAGATACTTACAGCGCAAGCAACACACACAGGATTAAAGGTCCCCATAAATCCCCTGAAAGGAAATGGAGAGAGTCCCGTATGAAACCAGCAACAGGCCTGTCTGTACAGAACAAGCTTCCCAACACTATTTCCCCCCTTCCCTGGATATCACATGCAATATGCATATTACCACTTTTAATCCCAATCAAAAATTCACTTAAAAGTCCCCCTTTTCATTCTTTATCCTAAAATAATATTGCAGAATCTTTCTGATTTTTTATTAATTTAATAAATCAAAGGCTTTGAATTTACAAGGTTTTTAAACTCCTGCGGTACGTACAGTCTCTTAAGAGGGCGCTGCTTTTTTTAGGATACATAACGTGGACAAATTTCTTCCCAACCGCTTTCAGATCTCGCATCTGAAAAGTTAAAGAAGTTACCTGCATTACCCCACAGCATAAGTTTACAATAAAAGAACACTTGGATAAGAACACCACCACATTGACATTACGCATTATATAAAGTATGGTGTATCTTTCTGTTTGCTGCATCCTATAGCATCAACATGTGGGTTTGAAAATTTATTTTACATTTCAAATTACCACTCTGTTCAAGACTGAAAAATGATGTTGAACCATTAGCATCTTTCCAGCCTTGCCCTGGAGACATTACTAGCACAGTCTCCCCATGAAAACTGGGTACTAAACCCAAAATGCTTACACTCAGTTAAATATCCTGAAACACCTCTTCATTCAGAGAGGCCACATCATCTAACTAATTCTCCGAAATGAGACTACGTAGTCACAAGCATGCTGGGAGACCTCAACAGAGCTACTCTTTATTTGATAATGTCTAGCCTACTCACAATGGTATCTTTAACTGGCTCATCTAGTGTGGAGTAGTCTTCATCAGGGGAGCAAGATCCCACAGGAACAGTGATTTCTCCTTCCACTGGAATATCTCCAGATATTGACACACCTGCAAGGCCTGCAAACTGAATCATTCAACAAGTTTTTAAAATGTGGCCAACATCTTTTGTCATTTAGTAATACAGCTCCTTGGCAAATAGAAGGGGCAGTCGTAGAAGTAGTGACAGACTTCACGTTCCTGGGATCCCAGATCACTGCAGATGGTGCCTGCAGCCATGAAATTAAAAGACACCTGCTCCTTGGGAGGAAAGCGATGGCAAACCTTAACAGCATGATAAAAAGCAGAGACATCACCCTGCCAACAAAAGTCCGCATGGTCAAAGCAATGGTATTCCCCGTAGTAATGTATGGCTGTGAGAGTTGGACTATAAGGAAGGCCGAGCGCCAAAGGATAGATTCTTTTGAACTATGGTGCTGGAGAAGACTCTTGAGAGTCCCTTGGACTGCAAGGAGATCAAAACATTCAATCCTAAAAGAAATCAACCCTGACTGTTCCCTGGAAGGCCAGATCCTGAAGTTGAAGCTCAAATACTTTGGCCACTCACTGGAGAAGACCCTGATGCTAGAAAAGACTGAAGGTCAAAGAAGAAGGGGACGGCAAAGGATGAGATGGTTAGACAGTGTCATCGATGCAACGAACATGAAATTGAGCAAACTTCAGAGGACAGCGGAAGTCAGGAGGGCCTGGCATGATCTGGTCCATGGGGTCGCGAAGAGTTGGACTCGACTGTGCGACTGAACAACAACAACAAAATATAACTGAAGCAGCACCAGATGTTCTTCAGATGACTGCAATTATTTGGGCCTAAGATCTTTCAGTCCCAACATACACCCCACTCTCTTTCACAAAGCCCTTTTTCTCCACAATTGCTAAAAACACCAACACCAACCACCGACACTGGAGTCCAGGGGCTTGCCTTGCAATGGCTTGCCTCCTTCCTCCATGGTCGGGGACAAAGGGCGGCATTGGGGGAGCAGCTATCCCGAAGGCACCCATCGGAATGTGGGTGCCCCAAGGGGTGGTGCTTTCCCTGATGGCTGCGCTCCCTTGCCCAGATTGCTGGGAGGCATGGGCTGGGATGCCATCAGTATGCTGATGATACCCGGCTTTATCTGTTGTTGGGCGGCTAGTCTGGCTCCAAACTGGAAGAACTGGATCAGGCGTTACAAGCCAAGGCTGGATGGCTTAGACTGAGCCAACTGAAATTGAATCTGACAAAGACGGAGGTCCTGTGCCTAGGCCGGGGTGGGCCGAAGGTAGGTATCCCACTCCCAACCTTTAATGGGGCACTCTTGGTGCCAGCGCCAGAGGTGAGGAGTCTGGGAGTACTCCTGGATGCTTCCTTAACAATGGAGGCCCAGGTAGCAGCCACTGCCAAGGCAGCCTTTTATCATCTCCGGCTGATTAGGCAGTTGGTTCCCTTCCTCGAATGCAATGACTTGGCAACGGCGACCCAAGTGATGGTCACCTCAAGATTAGACTACTGTAATGCTGTCTACATGGGGCTGCCCTTGTTACAGATCTGGAAGCTACAGCTAGTGCAAAATAGGGCAGCCAGGCTTTTGATGGGTCTCCCTATGCGGGAGCACATCCAGCCTGTGCTGAAAGCACTGAACTGGCTACCAACAGCATACCAAATCCACTTTAAGGTGCTGGTTCTTACCTTTAAAGCCCTTAATGGTCAGGGGCCAACATACCTGAGGGATTGCATTTCCCCACGCATTCCCCAAAGAGCACTGCGGCCAGGGTCCCAACATCAATTGACCCTCCCGAGACCCAAAGACACCAGGCTGGCTATAACTAGGGCCACAGCCTTTTTGGTGGCAGCTCCATACATACTGGTGGAATGAGCTCCCAAAGAGAATCAGGGCCCTGCAGGACCTTGTGCAGTTCCACAGGGCCTGGCAGATGGAGCTCTTCCATCTTCGTGATAATTAATCACGAGCCCTGCCCTTCGGAGTCATCATCAACAGCCTGAGCCGGCCACAGAAAAAACAGAATGAGAAGCGGATCAGTAGGACAGAACGTCAGCTGCTGCCACTGTTGCCAAACATCATCAGCGTTACTTTGCCAGACCAACTGCACTAGCGCTGCACATCTGGCTTGTTTTAGGAGGTTTTATGATTGTTTGAACGGTTATTTGTGTGCTTTAATTCTTGGAAGCTGCCCCGAGCCTGCTCTGGTGGGGAGGGCAGGGCGTAAATTTGATAAATAAATAAGCCATAATCAGAGCGCACCCAGCCATGAACCTGGAGGACAGCTGTCATTCTGCATGTTAGCAGCACTCTAAAAATGCTTGCGGGAGGGAAGGGAGAGGCCACTCCTGTGAGATCTTGGAAGCTAAGCAGGGTCAGTACTTGGGGGGCAGACCACCAAAGAGGGCTGTGCAGAGGAAGGCCAATGCAGACCACCTCTGCTTCTCGCTTGCCTTGGAAGCCCCTTGCTGCAGTTGCCACACATCAGTTGTGACATGACGGTATGTGAAAGTGTTTGCTGTTCAGGCAGGGGGCGACAGCTATTCAGAAGACCAACCCTGGTTTTTACAGGGGTCAGGGCAACACAGGCTCAAGCTATACCTGACAGGAACAGGTATGGGTATTTACTTGCCCTAACGGCAGAGAACAGGGCTCAAGAAATCCCAGGCCCCAGGTCACCATGGTACCTAGAAGTTTTTGTTGTGGCATCTAATAGTTTCATTAGCTGTTTCCTTGTAGTGTCACTCAGCAATCCTCAGTAGATGCACAAAGCTTGTTTATAATTTCACATCATAATACTTGTTGTATCGTGTAAAAATGCAGGTGCATAAAGTTCTTGCAATGGCTTGCTTATATGTTAAATAAGCAGACATCATTCACTGGTAGCAGATAAATTCATTTCTTAACCTGTTCTATAAGGACCCCAATATTCAATTGAATGTAATATCTTAAAGCAATAATGAAGTTATGAGAAACTGGGTAGGACTTAGCTTAAAGTTAGCTTTTTGCTGTGGTGATGACAACCAGGATTATAGCATGCCATATTCTTTTATTCTTTTAAAAGCAATTATGAAGCCAGAATGCCAGCAGGGGGCTGGGAAATATCCAGTGTTTTGCATGGAGTGTCACATGTATGACTATCTGCCCATTGGACAGAAGTCTTGGGTGTGTGCTCAGTGCAAGGAGCTCCTGTTTCTCAGGGAGCGGGTTTGCTCCCTTGAGGCCAAGGTGGCTGACCTGGAGAAGCAGAGACAGTCAGTTAGGTGCACGGAGAAGACTCTTGGGGACTTGTTAGATATGTCCCACTCTGAAGATGGCAGCCCTGCCACTGTCAGGGAGCGTGAGGGTCGAGAGGAAACAGGGCACCGTGCTGCAGATAAGGGGAATGTGCCCTCAAAAGGGACCTCTTCTTCAGCTGGTGAACAGGTATCCTTTCGCACCAAGGAACCATCCCTTGGCAGGGAGGGAGGGGGGCTCTTGGTAGTTGGTGATTCAATCCTTAGGCAGGTAGACAGCTGGGTGGTGAACCCACATACTGACCGTATGGTGATTTGCCTGCCTGGTGCGAAGGTAGTGGACATTACGCGTGTTCTAGATAGGCTGGTAGGTAGTGCTGGGGTGGAGCTAGTGATTTTGGTACATGTTGGCACCAACGATGTGGGGAAATGCAGTCATGAGGTCCTGGAGGAGAAATTTAGGCTGCTAGGCAGGAAACTCAAGGCCAGGACCTCCAAGGTAGCCTTCTCAGAAGTGCTCTCTGATCCACGCACAGGGCTGGAGAGACAGGCACAGATCAGGAGTCTCAATGCGTGGATGAGACGATGGTGTAGGGGGGAAGGGTTTGTGTTTGTTAGGCACTGGGATGCTTTTTGGAACACGAGGGAGCTGTACAAAAAGGACGGTCTCCACTTGACCCGAGAAGGAACCAGGCTGCTGGCGCTTAAAATCAAAAAGGTGGCAGAGCAGTTTTTAAACTGAATATTGGGGGAAAGCTGACAGGAGATGAAAAGTCTCTGGTTCGGGATGGCTCATCTCAAAGAGATGTAGGGGTAGCTGTTACTTTTGTACAAGGAAATGGATTACAATTGGATTACAAAGGGTTGGGGAACTTTCCCTATGAGGGAAAGGTTGAGGTGCTTGGGGCTCTTTAGCTTGGAGAAACGACGGCTGAGGGGTGACATGATTGAGGTTTATAAGATCATCCATGGGATAGAGCAGGTTGAGAAAGAAGTACTTTTCTCCCTTTCTCACAATAAAAGATGGACCAAGAGAGAGATCTTGGAGTCGTAGTGGATAACTCAATGAAAATGTCTAGACAGTGTGTAGCTGCAATAAAGAAGGCCAACGTTATGCTGGGGATTATTAGGAAGGGAACTGAAAACAAATCAGCCAGTGTCATAATGCCCCTGTATAAATCATTGGTGCGACCTCATTTGGAGTACTGTGTACAGTTCTGGTTGCCACATCTCAGAAAGGATATTCTAGCATTGGAGAAAGTGCAGAGAAGGGCAACTGGAATGATAAAAGGGTTGGAACACCTTCCCTATGAAGAAAGGTTAAAGCGCTTGGGGCTCTTCAGCTTGGAGAAACGACGGCTGAGGGGTGACATGATCGAGGTTTATGGGATTATGCATGGGATAGAGCAGGTTGAGAAAGAAGTCCTTTTCTCCCTTTCTCACAGTACAAGAACTCCTTGTGGGCACTCCATGAGATTGCTGAGTGGTTGGGTTAGAACGGATAAAAGGAAGTCCTTCTTCACCCAAAGTGGGATTCACACATGGAACTCACTGCCACAGGAGGAGGTGGCGGCAGCTACCAGCATGGAGAGCTTCAAGGGGGAATTGGCTAGGCACCTGGAGCAGGGGTCCCTCGGTGGCTCTGAGCCACAGGGTCTAGACAGGGGCTCTCCGCCTCGGGCCAGGGGTGCTTCTTGGCGCGGGGGGGGGGGCGGGCAACAGTGGGAGGGGCTCCCCGCGTCCTCCTCCTCCTCCTCCTCCTGGCGGGACCCCCCCTCCGCCCGGGCCTTCCTGGGGGCCGCCGAGGGTGAGGGGGCTCCGGTCACGCTCTTGTGTCCCCCGCCCCGACCACGAGGAAGCGCGAGGAGCGGAGGAGGAGGCGGCGGCGGCGGCCTTGGGGGAACGTGGCCCTGGGAACAGGGAACCCGGGAAAGGGGCGGCGGCGGCGGCGGCGGGGAGAGGGCGGGGCGGAGGGCGGGGCCTTACTCAGGGGGGGGCGCCTCCCCCTCCCCCCCCCGGAATGGCTGCGGAGGTGCCCGCCGGGCCGCGGGGCGTTCCCCCGAAGGAGGAGGAGGAGGAGGAGGGCAGGCGAACCGGCCTCGTCTCCGCCCCCGCGCCTCCCTCCCTCCCGTGCGGGACGCTCCAGCCGGCGCCGGGAGGCCCTCCTCGAAGGAGACCGCCAGCCCCCCGCCCCCCCACAGACCTCCAGGCCCCCGCGCCCCGCCCCTCACCAGCGGCTTCCCCGCCCCGTCCGCGGCCGCCTCCTCCTCCCCCTGCGCCGCTCCCGCCGCCGCCGCCGCCGCCACGGCCGCCATCTGGGCCCCGCCGCTGAGCCGCTCCGACGTGGAACCAGAGACGCCAGCCGGCTCCCAGCGGCTAGAGCGACCCGGGATGGGCGGAGCCACTCCCCGCCCGACTCCGTCTCTGTGGCCGGACGCGGAAAGGCGGCGCCGCGCCAAGCCGGAAGTCGCCCGTCCTTCTAGGCCCCGCCCCCTCCGCCCCTCCCCCCCGCGAGCGCCGGTGCTGCCGGCCGGGCCAAGAGATCGCGGGGCGCCTCCGGGCCTGTCCCTCTCGCGCGCCGCGGGGTGCCACCCTCCCGGGAGGGGGGGTCCCGGAGCCCCCGGGAATTAGGCCCTCAGTCCCCCCGGAGGAAACGGCCGCTTGGGGGGGGGGGGATGTCCAGCTCGTTGGCCGCCAGACCCCGAGGGGCCGGGCCTTGTGCGTCGCGAAGTGTAGTGCCCGGCCCTGGAGATACAAGCTTTAGAAAGGACACACAAACACAAAGAGGGTTTTTTTTACTTAAAATAAAAACTTGCTTAAAACATTAGCACTTTTGCAATATTTTGTTTAACCGTCAACTGACACCTCTTGCATTATTGCATCAAAATCTGGAGACAATGTCTGTGCCATAGGGATCTTGAGTATGCTGTCCAGGTGTTTATCTGTGAGTTGCAAACCTTCTTTTGATTTACTGACACTCATTACAGAAATCTCATGCTCAATGCTCTCTGATCCTAGGACTTGGGGAGGGGGGACATGCAATGGCTGGGCATTCTAAGCCTTTGTACATAAGTTTCTTCATGTGCTGGTCAAGAACATGTGAAGGCATCATGACATATTTGTCTACAAAACTATAGTCTTCCGAGAAAAGTAACTGCAACTCCTATGAGGCAGTGCCAGAATAGAGAGACAGCCATGGGAAGTCTAGGTTCAAAACCCCCAGTCCACAAAGGAAATGTGCTGGTTGAACCTTTGGTCCCGATGCACACTCTCAGCCTAATCCACCTCCCTGGCTTGTTGTTATTCCTTACCTAAATGGTCGTATTGCTTTCCTACTGAGAAAGACTGGATCATGAATACAGGGATAAAGGGGAGGCGAACCTGGTTGCACCCAGGAGAGCCTCAGCATAATGAGCCCAACAAAACACACACTCTGCATGTGGAGAAAGGCAAAAAGCTCATACCTTGAATAAAACTTTGCTGGTCTTAAAGGTGCTTTCTATCTCTCCCCTATGATTCAGGGGACTGGGCAAAGCAAGCCCTGGCTCTTTCCTTCCCCCTCTTTTCCTCCCCAAGGGAGGCAGAGGCGGAGGAGCCTCAGCCAATGGAGAAAAGAGAGGCTTTGCTCTGTAGCGCCTGTGCAATTTAGAGAGCCTGGCAAATCCAGCTGTGATGCAGAAGGAAGCAGGAGAGAGCCAGTTAGGAGCCCTGCATGTTTGACACCCCTGCTTTAAGAGTAGCTACTAGCAGGGCTATTTTGGGGCAGGAACCCACAGTAAGGCTTTGGGGCTGGCTTCAGAGTTGGCCACGCCCACTACAGCCAGAAACTCATTAGCATGCTAGGCCACACCCCTTCCCCCGCAAGCCAAGCGAAGGCATGGGGATGTGGCCTAATATGCTAATGAGCTGTCATGTCATGTTAGCATATTAGGTGTGGCCTAATATGCTAATACATTTCTGCTGTTGGGTGTGGCCTATTATGCTAATGAGTTCCTGCTGGGCTTTTTCTACAAAAGAAGCCCTGGCTACTAGGCAGTGGTGGAAGGGAACACTGGCAGGAGATCTTCCATAGACAATGGCAGTGACACTTCTATTAACCCTGGTTAGTACTGCACAGGAGGTGGCAAGGGTAAACCATTTCTGAGCAGCTCTTACCTCAAAAGCCCTCTGCTGAGGCATTCCCCGGCCTCTGTTCAACAGCCATCGAGACACGTCTCCAAGGGCTGAGCTCTACCATCTCTTCTGCAGCTGGCAACGTTAAAGCCCAAAGCCCCTTTGCTGCCCTCATCCCAGCAACCGTCCACGTTGGCTTTCTGAACACTTTTCTTATTGATCAAGAAATCCTCTCTTCTGCTGCAGGCTCCTTGGTTTTACTGTACATACTTTTGAAACAGTGCCGAACATTCTTGTGTTATGAGCTGCGAAAGGAAGATGTTACTGAAAAATAACAGTTCTTTTATTTCTTTTAACTGCAAGTACAAAATGTTCAGTGGCATTTGAAGTTTAGGGGTTCATCAAGGGACCTTTGAATATCCCTCCAGAAAATAAGACCCCAGAAATCAACAATTAAAACACCTATATTGATACATTGGCAGCAATGTAACATTTACAAAAATATCAATGTATACCATTGTTTTTGAAAAATAATTTACAAGTACAAAATACAAACCGTATTGAGGTTCCAAAGGAAATTCATGGCTGCAAAACTTCAAAATGTAAAAGAATTAGGCTCCCTCAATACCAACAGTGTTTTCTGTTATGGAATTCAATACACCCTTTTAGCAGTGGAAGAAATTCAATTACCGGTAGCTGTTGCAAGAAACACATCCTTTAGAAAACAAACAACATATACGGCTCTTACAATCCTGCTGAAATTAGGCCTAATGCTCAGAGATTAATGCTCATTAATCACACACACGAGACAGCAAAAAATTTATCTAAGTATTCTGAAACTTGCCATACAGATCTCTCTCTGGAGAACATTCCCGATGCCAGTTTCTAACTCCCTCTCTAAATCCACTGCAGGCAGGGGCTCTGCTTAGAACAGAATGGTGGAAGTTCCTGTAGAGAACACTACGGAGTGTACTGACTCCTTGCCTCCGCTGTCTCCCGCGTGTTCCGCACTGGGAGGGGCTGTCTGCATCTCCCCAGGACGGGCGGTTGCACACCTGCCCCAACTGGATTCTGCAGGCTTCTGAGGGCACAAGAGGCGTAAATGGACCCCAGATCATGCACCAGCTGCCTCCCCGGGGACTCTGTGCATTGCAGGCTTTTTGAATAGGGATACTTCCTCATTCAACCTCACAGTGGATCCACAGCAGGGTTCCTATAAGGCAGGATTCCACTCACAACACTTTGCTCACAGCACATTAAAATAAAAATTGTAAATGTATCCAACAAGATCACCCCAGCATCCCACAGACATGAAAGAGGTTTATTTCCAGTAAAAATGGAAGTATAATGTTGGCTTCTCGAGACCACTTTTTATAGTTTGGCCTCTCTGTAGGCACCTTTTGGCAGATACCATCATGGGAGTGTATCACGGGAATTTTCTGAGAGTCAGTGTTCCTGGGGGTCAAGGAAAGCCCGTAAGATCTCCGCGGCAATGTTGGCAGACCACAGCCATTTTCCTTGAAGGCGGCAGTTCTCTCTGTGCCGGCCTGCCGGGAAGCCCGACTGGACTTAGTGGAGCTTCTGCATGTGCAAGGCGCGGGCTCAGGTTGCACAAAGACCGACCTGTGGAGGCAGAACAGCTCCACAGACAGCGTGTGTCATTTGTCATGCGGACAAAAGGACACCAGCAGTCATCATACAAGGGAAGCAAAAGGGGACATCTCCTGAAAAAAGTCTGTTGTGTCTTGCGGCAGGACCGCCGTCCCATCACACAAACTGCCTGAACTCAAGAAAGACTGTCTGGAATATCATGCTGGCTGGCTCCAGTTAACTAACAAAGGCTGAGGCCACGAGATGTCTAGAGTTAGGCATTTTCAGAAACGACACATCTAACTCAAAAGGTAAAAAGGTGAAGAACACTTTCTCCCCCAAAAGAGGGGCAAACTGCCATTAGGAGAAAGTGATCCAGAACAAGTGATCTAACAAATCCAGGACCAGGCACTCAGGCAATGGCTCCTGGTATTCAGCCCCCCTCTTCACAGGCACTAGGAGAGGCCATGAATGCACCCACTCACTCCTGCCCCCTTTTGCTTGCCCAGCAGAGGAAGCCTCTGGAAGAGTCACTCAGTCTGCCCCGGCGCCACTGCTGGAGGAGGCCACGATTCCATTCGCTTCCCCCTCCTAACTTGGTGCAACCCCCCTGGGCCATGTCCTGTGGCTTTTCACCCATATGGCAGTGACTTTTCAAGGCTCATAGGCAACTGCTGGGGGAAGGGAAAACATCACTTGTGCACAGAATCCAGCTTAGTCTCATATTTGCCCTGGGACACTTTTCAAATCCATACTTTAAACTCCCTGCCACATAATCAAGTACATGTAATTTGGGTTTTCAAAGTAAGAACAGTAACAACAAAGCCTTGCAAACTGATCTTCGAAACTCTGTCAAGGTCCACCAGGAATGGAAGATGTAATTAAGAAGAAACATTACATTTCCTCCTCCCAGGAAATCTACTTATGCTTCACATGCCTTTAAAATTATATTCTTAATAGCCACAGAGAAGTGCAAACTCTCCCCAGCAGTATCTAATCCTTTGTATTAACAAGCACATTAAAATTTTTATCCTACCTGCTTTTAAAGGCCAGCTTATATGCCTGGTAGGGTAAGTAGCGCCATCTGAAGCCAAACTGATGAAATCAGCAGCTCCTTGGTGGGTGGAAATTCCTATTATCTCATCCTCGGCTATTTTACTTAGTGAAGACAAAGCTTGTGCAGGTAACACACGCAACACCACAACTGCCCACCACAACTGCCTTGGGGCTAAAAGGGCAGCCCGCTCCTGGCTGGCAGAGCAGCGCTCAACGGCCACAACAAAGTGGCGACTCCAAAGGGCAGGAGGCGGACTGCTTGCTTGCCTGCCCCCCCCGCGCCTCAAAAGGCAAACGCACGGAAACGGCAGCCCCCTGGAGTCGAGTGAGGGCTGAGAAGAAAGTCAGCAGGAAGATGGACAGGAGCAAAAGGGAGAAGAGAACTTGGAAGGCAGGTGCCCAGGTTCAGGTGGGGGTGGGGTGGGGTCAAGTGGTGCCAAGAGCGGGCCATGCCAGCCCCAAGCCCCACCCAGCAGGTCTGTATAAAGATGCACACGCAGCCCTGTCACGTTGACTTGAGAAAATGCTTGCCCCAGTGCTCTATTAATCAATCAATACTAATCTAACAGCAGTCAATAGATTCTAACACCATAAAAAGAGCAAACTTGTAAGACAAACACGAGGGATGCTGTGCTTTGGTAGATCAGAGCCATGGGGGTGAAAGACAACTTTTCTGAAACACGTGGTGTGGACTGAGGGTCCAGATGTGGAGAAGGGCAGGACATGCCAAAAGATACAGGCAGATCCTTCCCCCACCCCCCACCCAATTTCCCCTGATAGCAACACAGAGCTGCAAACAGTGGGGAAGGACGCTAAGAGGCCCTGCAGTGTTTGGCGATGTGGGACACCATGGTCCTTATTTCTTTCAGGACACCGTCGCTATGAAAAGGAATCTCTCCTCACACAGCTGAAAAATGAGACTAATTATGGCACGTCACAGAATTACAGGGCTCCCACCAAACACGGTGGCCCCGTGCCAAGCCTCCCCCTTCCCCTGGCATCGTGGCATGATGCTGTGTTTCCCCTGCCTCGGTGGCAGCGACCAATGACCTGAAGCAATGGTGGCAAGCCAGACTTGATAGTGGAACACAAGCTTAGCTGCACTGCATTTCAGGGAGGCTGGAGGGGAGGGAACCTGAAGCCATCTACCTGCTCCCCAGGCCAGGTTCCCCACAGACTTGCGGGCGTGAGATGGCTCAGCACAGCTGAGGGGGTGGCGTCCCTCTCCCACCTTCCCCGCCACCTCCTTCAGGCCAGTATCAGCTGTGACATGCTGCATTCCACCCCCCCCAGCATTCAGCTCTCAGAAAGAAGCCGAGCGGAATGGGTTGGGCTAACGGCATTCCTGTCACTCTGTGCTGAAGGACAAAGGGAATTCTGTCCCCACTTCCCCTCGTGGCACCCAGAGAGCAGTGCGAAGACAGCCCTCCCGCCTTCAGGCACGCCGCCTGGCACCAGGACAAGGACCACCGGGTGCTTCCAGGAGCAAGCTTAAGGAAGGCGCCCCAGAGAAAGACGGCTGCATGCCTCAGAAGCCAGGAAGGGACCAGTGTCAGACAAGCAGCGTCCGGCACTGCTGGTCCCGCAGGCTGCAGTCATTAATCAACAGGAGAAAGCAACATTCCCACACCCAGCCAGAGACTGATGAAACTCAGTGAAGCCCTCCTCTTGCTAACAAGCACCTCACGCCTGCCACACCCTGTACAGCAGGGGGCTTTTACAAGAACAACACCTCTTCCTGCGCAGCTGCGTTGGGGGGCGAGAACGAGGCACACGGACCTCCTTGGCAGAGCTCTCTGCCAGACACGGCCAAAAGTTGACAGAGTGGAAATGACACTTGGGATATTCAACTCCAGTCTCGCAGCAGAAATGTTGGGCCCCACGTCTGCCTCGAGGGGCAGCGGCTCCCACTCCTGCTGAACACTAGGAAAGGGGGGGGCCCTCGGGGCCAGGGCAGGCAAAACGCCCAGGCGCCAGTCACCAGAGGCCCCCCCCTCGGCGGCAGCAGGTCCTCCCGCGTGCGGCAGGACCGGAGTCTCAGGGGTGCTTTGCGAGGGAAAGAGACTTCCCCCCGGGGCAACGCTCCTCCACAGAACTGCCCCAAGGGCTCGGGTGGGCTCATGCCCCCCACCCCCAAACGTCTTCTGAATATTAAGAACTGTCAGACAACATCTGCAAAGTCACTCAAATAAAAACTGAAATTTTAAAAAAACCTCTCACCTTCTCAGAAAGATTCCTCCTGAATGAAAATTCTCTTCATACCCGAAAAACAAACCTTTCCTCTATCAGGAAACCAAACAAGCCACCCTTTTGGTGGCACACATAAAAGCTTTTACTTGAAGCCGGGGGGGGGGGGATTGTTTTTCCTCCAAAAATTACAGTTCAAAAGAGAAACAAAAGGAAGCTACACCCTCCCCCCAGATGTAAAACGGCACCACCAGCCAAATGCACCAGGTTTTTTTGCTGCCAGAGACCCCAGGACACAGAGCAATAAAAACACGAGGTCTGGAAATGTCAAACCCAAAGAAGAGTGCTAGGGGGACGTCAGGCATTGTCGTCTCAGGCAGCAGCAGCAACGTTTCCTTGGAGGGATGCCAGCGGTCTCTTGAGAGCTTCCCACTCATTTAAATTAAATCACAGCAAGGTAAAGAATCAACACAAAAGTGCCTCCAGGCATTAGATTCAAGTAAGAGCAGCCCACAAAGGGGGAGCCACACAAGGAAGCCGCAGGCTGTTGGCTGCTAGAAGACTAGAGAACAAGAGGACCACCCAACGGAGCTGGATCTTGAGCCCGGCGGGGCTAATGGCTGTGCTCCGTATCCGTGAGGGTTAGTGGACTTCTGGCCACCAGCTTTTGAGGTGCTGGGGGAAGGGTCTCCATGCTCTTGGCAAATGCTATGAACCGCTAGAAAGATCATCGCCCGGGCCTCCTGGTCAAGCATCCTCAGCCAGGATTTCACTCCACATTCTGACACTTATCACCACACAAGTTGAACCCCCCATTTCAGCAAGCAGCTTGCCCAGCTTGACACCCGAGGCTTTAGCACAAGGTCCTGCAGCTCTCTGCAGCCCAGCGCTGGGAATTCTGGGCAATAAGACAGAGCTCAGGCCAAGGTGAGAGCAGCAGAGGGTTTCCGCATGCTCAGATGGTGGGATGGGGTGCCCAGGTCCACCTCCAAGGGCCTGAAATGCCAGACCCCGGGAAAAGCTGGGTCCAAACGGTGGACAGGAGATCACACTAAGGCCAGAGGAATGCTGGCTGCCGAGGGGAGAGGCGATGGCGAGGAAACAGTCCCACTGGGAAGGTCATGGGCAACAGGATGACTGCCTCCGCTCTGGATGTGAAGACCTGGCAGTGCTCCATCCACCTCCCTTGCTTGGGCGACATCCCTGGTCTCTGTCACACGACATCCCTGGTCTCTGTCCGAGCACCTTCGCTCTGCCAAGAAAAAGCCACAAAAGAGTCCCGCGTGAGCAGTGGCAGGACAATCTTGCCAGCATCATTCAGCCCTTGGACCGGAGGGATGGCAAGTGGGGGTTCGGCCAGCACGTCCCCACCCAACCGTGACCACCCAAGAAGGCAGCCTTGAGCTCCTTGGAGAAAAATGAAACCAGTCCTTAAACAAGAGGCTGCCCTGTTGAGACACAGAACACCAAAGCAGGCGGCCTGACAGATTCTTCTCCTGCCGGCTGAGCCCCCATCCCCCCCACCTTTGACCCGGACATGGCGGGTTGCGCACCAGCACACCGAACATGCATCCAGCAGGCCGTCCGGGCCTCCTCCCACGCGTCGGGAGGATTCTGCTTATTTTTAAGCCCCTGATGGGAATCTTTTCATTTCAACATTTGTGCATTCCCATTTTTTTAAAAAAGAAAAAGCGCAACCCATTTGGAACGAGTTGCAGAACTGTGGGGAAGACTGGTCAGCACTGGACACGGGCAGCATCTGCTGCAAACTTGCAAAAGGACCCCAGCCCTCGGCAGAAGAAGAGCCTGTCCCGAATGCTGTGAGCCTCTTCTATGAGCAGCCTCGTTGCAGAAGCCATGCTACATCCAGACGCAGCCCAAGCCTCACAGCCACTAAACGGACAGGTGGGGTAGCCAACCTCCGTTCAGTCCCTCCTTCTTCCCGTTACCGTGGCGGCCCTTCTGGCCCAGAGAAAGAGAGTCCTGCCCAACTTACCAGCTGCTCGCCACTTTCAGCAGTAGGGTTTCGGAAGGATGAATAAGAGCTGTGGTGGAGAGATCCCGAGGTGAGCCTGGCCTCGGCTGCAGGGGCCAACTCCGTCCCGCCCCTCAGGGCCCTGCAGGCCCCCCTCCTCTCGGCAGCCTCCCCACGCAGCAGCTCAGCCCGGGCAGAGAAGTCCTGCAGGTCCAGCTCGGTGCACTCCACGGGGCTGTGAGGCCAGCGATGCTGCATCTCCGTGGCACACGAGGAGAGAGGAGCTGGGTCCTCAGGGTCCCTGGCAGAGTCCCGCCTGAGCTCCGTGAAGGAAGAACCCCCAGCAGAACCGTCGCTGCACCTGGAGTCGCGGAGCAGGGGCCGAGTTTCCAGGGGGCGCCTGGCCTGCGGAACTTTGGGACTGGCTGTGATCAGTTTGGAGAAGTCCCAGTCTGCCTGCTGCGTCGGCGGGTGGACCCTGAGCCCTTCGCCTTCAGAGAAGAACCGGACGGCTTCAACAGGAGGACCTAAGGCCAGAAGCAGGACAGGTGAGAAACAAGAAGTCTCCAAGAGGGAGCCTGTTTCTCCTCTGGCTGCCAGTCTCTCTCCCCACCAGGAGGACGGTGAGGCCTCCCTTTGGGTCCTCCCAACCACCGATGGGACTGGACAACCAGTTCCCTCTACAGAGAATATCCCTCTACAGCGGCTAGCCATTCCTGCCAACAAAACTATTTAAAAGAACAGGGACCATCACTGGGCAAGTGCAGCCCCCCCCCCCGCCCCCCTTTCCTTCTGTCTAGATGTGCCTGCCCAGAAAACTCAAATTCTGCCATCAGATTGCGGCCCTCCAAGTGGAAGCCCAGGCATTTTGAGTTCAAGGCAGCCACTTCTACACTCATAGGGCGGGCAATGCCCCTTTGGAACAGTCACGGGGAGAAGGTTTTGTAATAGCCAGTTTCATAGCTCTGGATATGAGCTCCATGTTATCTACCTACTGCCAAGGACAAAAGGTGGGTTGCCATGCAAATGTCATGCAAATGTGGGCCTCGGTTAGCACCGGATGTTACACACACACACACACACAGTATGATCTGGCCAACAAGAAGAGCTCTAAGCCCCACTGATTTCACCAGGAGAGTTAAGCAAGCGCTTCTGTCTCTTCCAGTGGGAAAAAAATCACTGCAAAGTGCTTAATTTTGGCCGGATGGCGCCCAGGAACATACTATGTGGCTGCACACACATGTATCCAAAGCCTGACTCCCACTGCTGCAAGTTTTTATTGTGGTTTTATACTCGTTTTATTTATAGTGTAAGCCACCTTGAGCTCTACAAGGAAGAAAGGCAGCTAATAAATACTTTAAACACAATGGATGCCAGAATCTCTTGTCCGCCATCCCCCCCAGCCCACACGAATCCCTGACCCGGCAATGGCTTCAACGACCTCCAGGGATTCCCAGGCCGCCCCGCCCCCCCCCCAGCTGCCAGGGAGTCACCTTCCAAGGATCCGTGGTGAGGGCTCACACTCCAGGCGCTCAGGCAGCAGGGATCTGGCAGTCGCTCGTGGAGGGAGACTCCGGCTGGCTGCGCAGAAGCCTGAAGCATCACCCTCTGGCCAGAGAAGTCCCGTCTCCGCAGGAGCACTTGCAAAGGATGCAGAAGAAATTAAAAACACTCTGAGACCAGGAGAAGGAAATGTTTGCTAGCTTAACAAGAAAGTCCACAGAGTTTATTGGTCTACAGTTCTTTTTCTACTGCCCCACATTAGTCATTTGTGCATAATGACAGCTTGAAGGAAAGGAAGAGACTCCATCTCTAGCCCAGTCATTAACAGTGAGCAAAGTGTGAAGTGCTTTCTGATCCTGATGTCTTTACAACAACCCTGTTTTGCTTAACAGGGGGATGGGATCTGTGAGAGCATCCTAGGACATCGCTGCATTCCACAGCAGTGAGGGGGCCTGGACGGAGGGCTCATGGACCCTATTCGAACGCAAGCCTCCTTCCAATCCCACTTGCTCCTTGTTCACATTATGACTGGGAAGCTGAGGGTTCCCCTGCGGGTGGGCTGGGCCTGGGGCGGGAGTTAAAGAAAGACCAGAAAAGACATTCCAGGGTGGGGAAGAAGAGCGAGGAGGACTCCTCCTGCTGGGCAAGAGAGGTCCCCATCATCTCAGCGAAGGCCCAGGGCCGGCTTACCACGCTGGCACTGGCTTTTCCAGAACCGCTGGCAGTAGAGCAGGGAGAGGAGGCAGACCAGCACAATGATGACCAAGGCACTGCTGGTGAGCACCGCCAGGGCTGTGTCGAGGGTTGTTCTGGCAGGATTTTCTACCTTCTCTGGGCTAACTCTCGAACGGCCTGCAAACACAGGGGACAGTCACAGGATCAGTGGGAGCAGGGAATGGATGCATGCAGGTGAACACACCAGAGGCAGCCATCTCAAATATGCCTACGCAGAAGTAAGTCCCATTTTATTCAACGAAACTCACTCCCAGGACTGCTGCCGTAACCATATAAACAGTCATTCTGGCTGGGCAGAAAGTGTGTGATGTAACACACAGTGGTACATTTCCAGCTTCCAGGTTTTAAAAAAATGTGACTCTGTCTCTGTGAAGATTAGGGGGAAATAAACTGGGAATTCTCACTCTAAAATGTTCCCCTATCCTTTACACAGCATTAATCAGGAGGCCTAAGGAAGAGATGGGTAAAGCCTCTGCCGTCTGAAGGGTTTCGTCCCTCCGCTTAGCACTGGTTAGGGTGTTCCTCATAATAAAGGTCAGAAGAGATCTTAGATCTTTGGTGCTACTGAAGGACATATATGTTTTCTAAACCAAGCTATAGGTATTGCGCACGAGCAGAAAACCTGGTCCTGGAAGGGGAATCTAAGACCACAGAAATCTCTGCTTTCAGAAAACCCAGCCACTTCCACACGCTCTTATGCCTGGTGAAATCCCAGAAGCTTGGCGGGAGGTCCGGGCTGGGCTTGCCGTGGTCTGGCCCCTCCAGAACTCCTCCCCATGACCAGTAGAAGCAACATGAGTGTGGCTAGAGGTGGCAGTGCTTTGGACAGGTTTCAGCATCCAGCTTTTCTGGGTGTAAAATCCCGATTTCTTTCTAAAGCAGCCTCCACGTTATCTCGCTACTCTCTGCAGGTAAGGGCCGTTCCTCTGGAATTCAGTCGCTTGGCAGGAGGAGCCAAGGTCCTGGCCAGGAGCGAGACCGAGAGCCACCCCGTCGGCACCTACACCGGGGCTCCGAAGGCGGGGTCTGCTGCGTGCAGGGAACACATTCCAGGTCCTGCCGTCCTCCAATCTGGGTTTTGCTGTAGAAGCTGCCAAGAGAAAGGGGGCAGATGCTTAATGGGTCCGATAAATGGGATCAGACAGTCATGTCATAAATGCAGGGCCATGCTCAAGGTCCTCCTCCTTGTGCAGAGGGCAGGCCTGGAGGTTCGACAAGTGCAGGCTGAGACGGAAGGGGGAGGAGAGGGAGGAGACTGGTTGGCCTCGCTTACGCGCGCATGTGTCCCCCCCACCCCCCAGCCCTCAGCAGTACACGGCCGCTTGCTCCTCCCCTCGAGCGCAGCCTTCAGCAGTGCAGACCCAGCCACGAAGACAGATGTAGCGTGCAGAGGAGGAGGAGCTGGATTGGGGCCATGCTCTGAGTGACACTGAAGCAGCTGCATTCTGAAATGCTGCTAATTCTTTCGTCTCATACTTTCAGCCCACCACTTTGAGCACGCAAACTAGCTTTCAGGGAGAGCCATCTGTCTGGAAGGCGAAGGTCCGACTCTTACAGTGCAGTCTGTAAGAACACTTTCCTGGGAGTAAGCCACATTAAACAGACCTGCTTACCATTGCTTCCTCACAGTGCCACCCTAAACAAAGTTACACCCTTCCTTTAAGTCCACTGAAGTCAATGGGCTTAAAAGGTTCAAACTCTGCTTGGGACTGCCAGTGTCCAGTTGCTGAGAGAGAAACAATACATGGAGCCTGTACTGCCGCTTGCTTGCAGAACTGTCCCCCTCCCACCCCCACTCCCCCACAATTGGCCCAGTGAGTTGACAAGGGTTCCACCTTCAGCCACCCCTTTCCTCATCGTCTTTCACACCACAGGGCCCTTGCCTGGCTGAGTGGGGATCTGAACCCGGGTCTCTCAGATCTTAACTCAGCACTTTGATCACTATGGCAAACCGACACCTAAGGGGGAGTCCCAGCCCTGCCCTTCCACCCGCTGGCCATGTAACGCCCCGCCCCCGTGACCCTCCTCGCTGTCAGCCCTCTGCTTGCAGGAGCGCCTGGGGCTCCCACAGCCCTCACCCAGGGAGGCAGTCCCCGCAGGCTGCGTCGGAGGTGGCCGTGCACTGGGCCTGCTGGACCCGGTTGACGAGGCTGCAGGAGAGGCAGGGCTTGCAGCCATGGTGGCCCCAGCTGTCCTTAAACCTCCGGGGACGGCACGGCGTACACTGCGAGTCACCTCCTTCACCGTAGCCACACTCCTGCAAAGAGACGCGGCGGATCCATCAAGACAGTCCTGCTGGTACCTGTCTACCCCCCACCAGGTGACAGCAGCGCGAAGCGAGAGCCAGCCGGTGTAAAAGAGCCGCCACAGAGGGAAAGGGACACACGGAGGTTCTGCACTCTCTCTAATCAGATTTATTGATTTGTTTCTTAAATTACTGGATTTGCTAGGCTGCCCTTCCCGACAAGGAGGGCTCAGGGTGGCTTACAGCAGAATAATATACAAATCTCAGATTAAAACTAAATTAAAACAGCCCGGTAAATACCAGTACATAAAACAGCATAGACGAGATGGCAAAAATGCAGCGTGTATAAGAGGGCGGGAAGGATTCCAACTCCCCAGCCTCCCTAGGGGGAGGGGTTACGAGGGAGGGGGCGGGTGCGAGAGTGCCAAAGGACGCCCCCCGGCACTGTCCTCAGTGCTTGTCGAAGGCGGCCATTCGCCCCACGGCCCATGAAAACAGACCCCGAAAGCAGCCGGGGGGGGGGAACTCCTGTAGAGCCTCCGGCTGGAATGTGGCCTGCACCCGCCCCCCGCCCCCCAGCCAGCCAGGCCAGAAACGGCTTCATGTCAGAAGGAGAGAGGGGACCCAAGCTGGGGGGGGGGGCACGGAGGAGCAGGGGGCGGGCAGAAACAGCGGTTCCCAGTTCTGTGGCGGAAGGTTCTGTTAGGCTGCACCTGGGAAGAATGAGACATGCAAGCCCTGTGCCAGAGTCACGGAGCAGCAGCTGGTCAGAGCCATGCGCTCTGCTTCTCAAAGCGAGCCATGCCCGGAGCTGGCCCGGCCTCGGGAAGGGGTGCCCAAGGGAGGGCACCCCAAGGAAAGGCCTCGCTGCACTGGGGCTCGGCACGGCCAAGAGGGGCTCTCAGAGAAGCGGCTCTGGGACAAAAGGATGCATGAGTTCTCAATCCAAAGAGGGCTTTCTGGGTTCACACCAGCACTCAGAGTGGTGCTTAAGCTGAAAGGAACGGAACGGAATTCCAAAGGGGGCCAGAAACATGGCTGGAGGAGAGGCTGAAGAGCAGCTGTTTGCATGATGGCTACATGAAAATCCCAGGTTTGCAGGCAGCCTCTCTCTGCATGTGAGTTGCTGGGGAAACAGAGGCAGGCCCGCCTTTCGTCTGCTGGAGGCTGGTTTAGATGGACCTTGGGTGTGGTGGTCCAGCAGGGCTCGGCCAGAGACCCTGCAAAGGGGACCTAAAGCACCTGGTTTCCCCTCTTTTAAGAGGCCACGTCGAGTCCCCAAGGACCCCGGCCACGGCCGCGGGGAAGGCCCCGGGGAGCGGCAGCTTCACCTGACTCGGGTCAAAGCGGCTCATTCATATGCCCAGAATCCCCTGACAAGGTGGAACTCATTGGGAAGGAGCTGCGTTTTTTCTCAGCGCCTCTTTCCTCCCAAAACGGCACCACGCTTTAGAACACCTTTAGCCTTCCCATCTAATTTCTGAAACAGTTGAACAGGAGAGCCGATGCTTTGTGTCAGCAGGGCCCAGTTTCTCTGGCCTGCCCGGAGCCCCAGAGAGCCTCTGCCAAGAGAGGGCCCAGGTGAATCTGCTGGGGGGACGTGCCCACGCGGAGGAGGAGGAGCCGCCACCTGGCCAGGAGCTGGTCCCAGAAGGTCCTGCCTGCAGCCCTGCAAATGCTCAGCTTACTTTGGGAAGCTCCAGTCCAGGCCCACATTCCCTGCAAGGGGCGCACTTCCCATGCTCATCCAGGTATTCGCTCGCTTGGCACTCCACAGGGTTGGCAAGGGTGTGTGGTGCCTGTGGAAGACATGGAGAGAAAACGCCAATAGACTGAAAGGACTTCAAGCTGGTCTAGTTGTAGCCGTAGAAGGTGCCCATGAGCACCTGTCTCGCTGGTGCAGAAGCTTGTGCTAGACAGGAAACTGAGCTGCAGAGACCCAGCATGGACTGGAGGCCTCCACCCCACCATGCCAGTTCCTGGTGGTGGTGGGGAGGTGCACAGCACTTCCGCAGCCTGGCAACCCTCTGAGCCCACAGATGCAGCTGGCTATTGCACGAGAATGCTGCACTTGATGGGCACAGAAGAAACCAGTCACAACAGAGGAGATAAAGGGGCTCTTCTCTCTTTCGCAGTCTACTCTGCTCTGAGGACTGTTCTCTCAATATCGTCTAGGCTTCCCAATGTTCGTATTATGCTGCTTTTACGTACTGCTTGCTTTTAATAGCTTTGTCTTGTTTTGATGATTTTGAGGTTTTAGTTGTAAGTCACCTCAAGCAGGTCTCTGCAGGGGCGCTATATTCATTTCCCAGCCAATAAACACCCAGTCTTTCTGCTGGAGGCCCATGAGCTACAGCTAAGTAGGCTGGCTCCCAAGCCCCACAGGCAAAGCCTTGATTCTGCAGAGGACAAAAGAAAAGCAAAGTTCAAACATATTTTAGGCTCCAGACTCTAGCAAAGGTTACGTGGGAACTCAGGTGGAAATAAATCCCAGCAGACAGGGAAGGTCAACTAGAAGAACATCAGAAGAGCCCTACTGGGGTCCATCCAGTCCAGCCTCCCGCCTCACACAGGGGCCAGCCAGTTCCGCTGGACAGCCAACCGCAGGGCACAGAGGCCAAGGCCTCCCCCCTCTTCCGTGAGCTGGCAAACACCCGCCAGGTGCCAGCGGGGTTTCTGGGGTCAGAGCTCCCCCTGCCTGCAGCAAAGAGAATCCTAGCAGAAGCACAACTTCCACAGGAACTCCCTGCACTCTGTTCACAGAGAAATCTCTCTCAGAAATGGCAGGCCTCTGAGTGAAGACCAGGATCTGCCTGGAAAAGTGGCACCTGCTTGAAGCACCTGGTCACCTTGGTCCTGAATGAATCACTGATGTTTCCAGAACTAACACGGGCATCTTGCCAGGATCCAGTGGGTATAGAATTCTGCACTGTCAGGGGTGCAACTGGGGAGCCCATATGCTGCAGCTGGAAGAGCACAAAGGGAGCACATTCCTTCACTGGCACACCTCAGCTGATGGGAACAGTTACATGGATTTTGGAACATTTTTGCCTCAGCAGGTGTTAACAATTGATAACAGGGAAGGATGCCCTTTAAGATGTATATTGTATTAGGATGAGACATCTGAGTGGCACTTGGGAAAGTCATCTGACAACTGGTGGCCCTCTAGGACAGGGATCTTCGACGTGGTGCCCCTGGGCACCATGGTGCCCACTTTCCTGGTGCCTATGAAGTGCTTTTGGAAAGTGGCTGGGACCTGGTGGGGCTTTTTCCCAGCATGGCTTCTGATGCGTCACTGGGGATCTGACTGGCTGTGCAGGGGCAAAACACCTCTGTAGGCCTGACAGCTAGAAACTTACGTTCGGGGGGAAGACAAAAGCCAAGACTCTCACGGTTCAGTTCCAGGTATCGTGTTTTGAATTAGAAGCCGTCTTCTGCGCACTGCTGTGCATCTGCAGGCAAGCAGGTTTCTGTGCCACCCCCTCCCCCACCCAAGTCCACAAGCCGGACTGTGTTATGGGAGGAACCAGATGTCCCAGCAGTAGAGTCCCGCCTACCTCTGCGGCAAGCAGCAGCGTAAGAAGCAGCGCCACTCCCATCATGTTAACGCGCTCCTAATTTAGTGGTTTCTTAATCAGGAACCCAGAAGTCCGTGGCTGGCAGCTTCCTTGGAATCTTTAGGCAAAAGACACAGAGGCATTAATTAGCATGTTTCAGCAAAAAAGACTGCTAGGAAAGATGAGGATCACATACATGTATTTAAGAGATTTCTATGCACCCTCATCAGAGTCCTGCTTGAGGCATCTTGCAATTAAAATAATAAATAATAAATTATCACTATAAAAACAACAAGCCATGGGACAGAAACAGCATAAAATAAGCCACTAAAAAGACCCTCAAACCAGAAGCAGACCATTTAAAAAACCTGCAAAGATAAAACCCTTAATTAAAAGCCTGGGCAAAAAGATACGTTTTAGCCTGACACCCAAAGACAGTGAAGTGGGCACCAGGCAACCCTCATGGGTGAGGGGCCACCACCGAGAATGCCCCACCCCTGGCCGCGACCCAACTCTCCTCTGGAAGGAGGGGCACGCAGAGTGCGGCTGGAGGGGAAGGTCTCGTTTCTGGTGCAGCAGGCGTTGGCCAGAGAGTCAACATTTGCTCTGTCTAGGGAATTTCTAGAGCATCACACCAGAGTCCGGCTCAAGGCGGTGTCTGAATAAAAACATTATCTATAACTGTAAAAACAAAGAGCTCAAGGAGGGAACGGGCCTATTGAGTGCAGTGGCTGGAAGCCATGCTCCCCCTAAGCTGTAGAGTCTTGTGAGCAAAAATTCTACTTTGTGAGCTACCAGCATTAAAGTTGTGAGCGAGCAAGTTGGCTCCTGCATAAATGAGTTTGCTCTGAAGCCATCCTTACTGAGCCAGAGGCTAAAAACCCTCTGAGCTAGCTCACACTAACTCAGCTTAGAGGAAACACTGACCAGAAGTCTGAGCTGTGAGGTCCTTGGTTCAAATCCCACTGAAGCCTAAATTTACTAAGTGATCTTACACAAGAGCCTGTTCTCAATTTTGTGGGTCCCACCCCATGTACAATTCACCTTTTCAGGGAAGTAGTAAGGATTGTGGAGATAATTCCAGGAGGTGTTTTGTGGACACCTTAATTTCTACATGCTAACAGTGCTTATAATCCTCATCCTCTATGCACAAAGCGAGTCTGGGACGAGAACAACTGCAGGTTTGCTTGGCTGACTTTTTCTTTTTACACCAAAAAGTTCTGCTGGATCTAAAGTCAGCCAGAGGCAACCATGTCTCCAAGGGGGGTGGGGGTGGGAACCCATCAATTTTACTCCCTGGCAATGGGGCTTTAATCACACCCAGCACCACCCAGTGCTGTTGCCTGCCTGCCTGCGCCTGCCTCTCCGCACCCGGCATGGCCCTCTTCGAGGGGATGCAGCTCTTCCTTCCCACCTCTGCACTCTGAATCATGTACAACTCTGACTTGGGAACAGGCTTTATGTTAGAATATACAAGTGTCCCCACTTCAGTCATGAAAGAGTTAATCTGTTGTCTGTGTTTACAAATAGTAGTTAGCTAGCACTGACCAATTAGACATCGGTTAGGAGTTCCAGCTACAGAAGCAGGAGGTAGCATTCTAAATAGGGGGATCTAAGTTTCTCTATTGGCTAAACATTGGGGTTTATTGTGGTTATTACATGAATTTGATTGGGGTTATTACATGCATTTGATAGGGGATGCGGTGGCTCAGTGGTTAAGACACTGAACTGCAGTCCAGAAGGTCAGTAGTTCAGCAGTTCAAGCCCCAAGTGCCGCATGATGGAGTGAGCTCCCGTCTCTGGCCCCAGCTCCTGCCAACCTAACAGTTCAAAAGCAAGAAGTTGCAAGTAGATAAATAGGTACCACTTCAGTGGGAAGGTAATAGCGTTCTGTGCGCCTCGGCATTTAGTCATACTGGCCACATGACCATGAAAACGTATTTGGACAGTGCTGTCTCTTGGCTTTGAAATGAAGATGAGTACTGCCCCCTAGAGTCACATTTGACTATCTTCCGAGCAAGAGAAACCTTTAACTTTACCTTACATGCAGGGCCGGCCCAAGGTTTTTGAGCAGTAGGTGAGGCTAGCTTGTGGCACCCCCCCCCTCAGTGAGGCTGTCTTGTGGCGCCCCCCCTCACCAGCGGAGGAGGAGGGGGTGCCCCTGACACCAGGTGCTCCTGCTACAGGACCACCATCGCTGCCAGGTAGGCTGGTGGCACAGGGCCAAAGGGTGCCGTGGAGGAGAAACAGAAAGGCTCGACACACCCATAGAACTCGGCCACTGCTGCTGTGGCCAGCCCCAAGTGCATCTGCCTGTTGAGCAGTGGTGGCGGGGGTTCGTGCAGGGCCGGGAAGATGGTGGCCACCGGGTTAGGGTTAGGTGCCGGCCGAAGAGATGAACATGGGCGAGCTGGCTGGTGGCAGTGCCTGGGGAGCCTTGACCTGCTCCCATTGCAATGCCGGCTCCCACCCCACTGCCCCATAGGAGGAGGCAAAGGGGTTCTCCGCACTCAGCTTCAGCACCACCGCTCAACCCATCCTGAGACGGCGAGCCTCAGCACAGTTCCTAGGGAGTAAATCCCATGCCTTTCCATCAGACTTACTTCTGAGTAGACATGCTTAAAACTGCCCTGTGAATAACCCAACGGAGGCTTGCCTTCCGTCTCACCCCCGGCTCCTTTTTTTTGGGAGAAAATCGCCCGTCTCTCCTTGAAACCGGAACTTCCATTTCTTTGCTGAAACTTTCCGGTCTGTGGGAAGGAATTCTGTCCCGCACCAACCCCCCCCCCCCCGCATTTCCTGAACTCGGGCTTCCGTGCGCTTTTTCTTGCAAGGAGGTCTCAGTGGGGGCAGGTGGGAGAAGCCGATGGTGCCGCACAGCCACAGCCTTCTCCTCCTCCCGCGTACAGAGTGGCCAGACTGGCCAGGCGCAGGCTGGGGCTCCGCTTGCAAGTCAGTGCCGGCTCCACGGCGGGAAGTCAGCGCGGCCTGGCGGGAAGGGGCACGCTGAGCAGGAGGGAGGAGGTGGAGGTGCGAGGCGAAGTGAGCCAGCGGGAAGGGGCGCTGTGGAATGGGCACCCAGAAAGCCATGCTGGGGTGGGTGGGTGGCGGCAGCAGGGGCCTCTTTGCGCCCCTCGGAGATCTGCACCCTAGGCCGTCGCCCTAGTTGGCCTAGTGGAAGAGCCGGCCCGGCTGACTTGCTTTTGGTCTTCTAGGCAGTTTTGGGGAGTTTTCTGTTTCTTTGTGCTAGAGACCACTAGGGTTTTGGCCAAGATAGCATTTAGATCAAGAGAAGTTAGTTAGCCTGTGTGTGCTTTATTTTCAATTCCAGTATACCCTTCCCTCTCTTATCTCTTAGTGAAAATTTTCTTTTTAATCAAACACACAAGACTATGGGCTGCCTTTTATTCCGCTGTGCTTTTCTAGTGCTCTGCTAATTTTCCCCAACACTTGTTTTCTGGTCAAAGCAAGGGCTGGCTGTTCTACCACATCACAGTGCCCCCATGGCATGAATGATCGTTTTGGAGACAGCAAGGATTGAGCATACTGGTCATAACCCCCATTCACCATATTTATTTATTTATTTATTTATTTATTTATTTCTCCTAATGCATTGGCCATTTCCAGTTCTCCCATTGACTGTGTTGTGCGCTCCATCAGCCATTGGCCCATCAACTGCCACTCAAGCATAATTGTGTGCCATTGGCTGGGTGCTGGGTCCACTCCTCTTCCCCACCCACTGCCACCTCAGCCACTGTTCAAATGGCTGTCTCTCCTCATGAAGACACTTCTCCTGATTGACTGCTGTGGGACTAACTTTTCCCACAGTGGCTGTTGCTAAGCAACCAAGTTTGGTTCTGTCAGTAAAAATGCAAAGCCAGGAGGCCCTTTCCAGGCCTTTGTGGGGAACTCATTAGGGCCAGTCCTGACTAGGGTTGCCAGCTCCAGGTTGGGAAATTCCTGGAGATTCTGTGCTGAAGTCTATAGAAGCCAGGGTTTGGGGAGGGGAGAGGCCTCAGCTGAATAGAATGCCACAGAGTCCACCCTCCAAAGCAGTTATCTTCTCCGGGGGGAGAGAGAGATCTGTTGTCTGGAGTTCAGTTGTGATATCAGGCGATACCATAGCCAGTGTGGCATAGCAGTTAGCACGTCAGAGCAGGGTCTGCTAGACCCATGTTCTTGCTGTGGGAAGCTGAGTGGGTTATTTCAGACCAGTCACAGACTTTCAGCCTAAACTACCTCACAGGGTTGTTGTGCAGTTCAAAAGGAGGAAAGGAGAATGAAAAAAGTTGCTTTGGTTATCCACTGTGGAGGAAGACTGTACTTTTCCTCCTGAGGAACCATTGTTGCCAGTCTCCTGGTGAGGGCTGGAATTACACTCAGAATTACAACTGCTCTCCAGATGGCAGAGATCAGTTCCCCTGGAGAAAATGGTGGACTCTATGTTCTTATACTCTACTGAGATGGCCCCCCCTATGACTGCCATATCAGGGCTTCAGAAGAGAGTAGAGGCTGTGTGTGTGTGTGTGGGGGGGAGATGGAAAGCTTAAGTCAGAAGGGCAGATAAAGGTAGGTTGGTGATTGGCTGTGAAGGAGAAAGAATTGCCAACTCCAGATTAGGAAATTCCTGGAAATTTGAGGGGTGGAGCCTGGAGAGGGTGGGCTTTAGGAGGGGTGGGGCCTCAGACAGCTACAAAGCCATAGGCTCCACCCTCCAGACCAGCCATTTCCTCCTGGGGAACCATTGTTGCCAATCTCTAGGTGAGGGCTGGAGATTACTCAGAATTACAACTGCTCTCCAGGAGGGAGGTGAGAGGAGATGGAAAGCTGAAGTCAGAGGGGCAGATAATGTTAGGTTGATGGTTGGCTGGGAAGGAGATAGGATTGCCAGCTCCAGGTTGAGATATTCCTGGAGATTTGAGGGGTGGAACCTGGAGAGGGTGGGGTTTGAGGAGGGGTGGGACCTCAAACAGGTACAATGCCATGGACTCCACACTCCCAACCAGCCATTTCCTCTTGGGAAACCACTGCTGCCAATCTCCAGATGAGGGCTGGAGATCACTCAGAATTACAGCTGCTCTTCAGATGGCAGAGATCAGTTCCCCTGGAGAAAACAGTGGACTCTGTGTCATTATACCCTGCTGAGGTCACCACAGCAAATTGACGCTGAGTGCCCAAGGCCAGGACACCCACCCAGAGCCTCTTTTTAGAGCCAGTTGTATTTATTTCCACAATGGGACTTATTCCTAGTCAATACATAAAACACATACAAACATGTAAAACACAATCTAAGGCAGCAGGACCAAGAAATCATTTTCTCAGGTTTAAGAAGAACTATAGAAAAAATAAAGCTGCAACAAGAAATCCCAGTGAATCCTTCAAGAATTTGAACCTTTCATTTCTGTTTTAAAACATTATGATCCCTTTGGAGATTAAACATATACATGAGATAGGATTTCAGGTTTTCTACGGCTCTCCTGATCATTAAAAATCACTGCCAATTATCGCATACCTTGTCTCTCTGGCAAACAATTGTCTTGATAAATATACAATGGGATGTTTCCCCCACCAAATTCCCATACCCACACCACTCTTAAATCCTCTCCCTAGAAGAAGTATCTGAAGAAACAAGCAGTAGTTCATGAAAGCTCACACGCTGGCCATGAATGCTGTCGGTCTTTCAGGTGCTCCCGGACTCCGGCTCTTTTCTGCTGCAACAGATAGCCTAACACGGCTCTGCCCACCTTGATCTGCTCTAGAAGCATCTATTTGTAAACTGTGTTCTCTCCCAGAGTTAAGACTCTGAAGCACTGGATATTATTGACACAGGCTCATTTTTACTGCCTGTGCCTCTTTCTCTGTGTATTTTGTGCTTCCACTAAACTTTACTGGGATGATTCTTTTGTTTGTTCCAAATGAGCCCTCATCCATGACCATCACCATGAAGTGGGCTTGCTTCTTGGTCACAGATCATCTTCTGCTAACAAGTTGCCTGGCCAGGACATTGAGGGAAGCTGCAAAATACACCGAGAACTATGTCTGATGGGCGAAAACAGCTTCCAGGCAGCTCTGCCGCTGCACACGAGGCGCAATGGCAGGGCCTGGCTGCCTTGCAGTGGGGGACTCTCATCTCCTTACTCCGCAGGGCCTTGGTCACCCAGGGACAGGAGGGGCGTGGTCAAGTAAATAAATGTGAGGAGACGAAACTCTGCCTTCCAAAACACTCTTCAAAAAATGTGCATGTGCAAAATAATGCTGATAACATGGACTTAAACAATCACCAAATACCTGTGTTGTCCCTAATCCCAACCATTCCATCTACCTTAAGTCCGTGACTTCACACTGGCATTCAAGAAGAGGAATCTGTTTGCAGATTTCCAGGTTCACCGACAGCTCCCAGCTCCCTTCACACTCTATGTTTCCCCCTTTCTCCAGGAACAGACACTTCTCCCTTGGCCATGTTGCTTTGCCTTCCTGACCCCAGGAAAGTCCTCCAACCCCACAAGAGCCTTTCTCTGACTCCACTTATGACCAGGCAACCAAACATGAACTTGAACCCTCCTGCAACAAATTCTGCATTTCTGGCTTTATCACAGGAGTGGTTATCAGCTGCTGCTACTCACAATGATGACTCCTAATTATTAATCCCTCCTTGGATTTTAACTGCAAGCCACATCTCATGCATGCAACCCATTTCCTGGTCTGCTGTCCATGGTCCTAAGCCTTGACACCAGAGAGGGGGGAAACCCATGTTCAATATTCCTTGCTTCCTGATACCTGTAAAAGAAACCTGTTTATTGTATGCTAAGGTCCCTATCTAGAACTGTCCGTCCTTCCTTCCACCTGCAGGTCTTGAGTAGTCTTGATCTATCCCAACTAAGAATAGAAGGAAGAATCCAAGCCAGAGAGGACAGGCTGCACTACGTTAGAGAAGGCGTCTTGTCACAAGCTGCCCGAACTCTTGTGACCTGAACAAGGGATTTAGCTAAAAAGAGTGTGTTTGCTGGCCTAGGATCCTTTAAAAAAATTGCTGTCTAAAATGTCTGGGGGAGGCTCGTTTTGCTGGGGCATAAGTGGTTTGATCCATTTCTCTCCAGCCTCCTTATACATGGATATTCAAATAAAACACGCTCCACCACAATATTGATCTGAAAACAGTGCACCTAATATACAGCCAGAGATTACAGACGGTAGCACATTTAATCTTGCAAATATAGTTGCTCACCTGGGAACTGTGAAGCTATTCTGTGACGGTAAAGAGGGGTGGGGTTCCCATATGGAGAGAAGAGCAGATGCACCTAGCCCAGCAGGTAGTTCTATGGATATCTGTTTTCAAATTCAACAGCTTGACAGTCATACAGGCCACCCTATATCTAAAATTTCCCCCTTATTCAAATATACTTCCTATGCAGGTTCTTTCAGAGAAAAAGACAGCACGGATTATAAAACTAAGACTGCTATACGTGTGACCTTATTGCATGCCAGATCAGAGGTGTGCCCACGTGATCCATGACCCACTCACCACCCCAAGGGGCTCGCTGCACTCTCCGGAACCCTGAGCAGACGGTTCTGCTTCCTGCCACTAAAGATGCAGCAATACAGCAAGAGCAATTGTCCTTTTCTGTGGATTGTAGCCAAAAATTAGATTTATAATAAACTAGTGAGGAAAGCCCGTTGTGGCAGTAGACAACGGGCCCTAGATAGGAAGGAAGGGCGGGTGGAAGGAAGAGAGGGAGTGAGTTAGAGGCGGGGGAGGCAGGAAAAGGGGGGGGAAGGGAAAGAGGGGGGAGTCAGAGACAGAGTGTGGGGCGGGCGGGCGGCCTGGAGGCCGGCGCGGCGGCTCCCCGGCCGTCGCGGCCGGCCTCGTCCTGGGAGGGTGGGCGGCCTGGAGGCCTGCCTGATTGACAATTCGAGCAGCCAAACACTGTTGGCACGCATTGAACGCTGCCAAACCAAAAGATAATTATATTATAAGGAGAGATGTCATACTCTGCTTTTCTCCCCAATGGGGTCCCCAAACAACCTCCTCTCAGCCATTTTATCTTTGGAACAACCACCCTGTGTGGTAAAAGTGAGGCTGAGAGCATGTGACTGGCCCAAGGTCACCCAGTGAGCGTCTGTGGCAGAGTTGGAATGCGAACCTGGATCTCCTTGATCCTAGTCCAACACTCTAAGCGTTATACATTTGGTGTAATGCTTTGAGTGTTGGACTAGAATCAAGGAGCTTCAATTGCTCACCAATCAAGCTTTGATGCTCCCCGTCTATGATCCCTCTCACCCCAATATGGACACAAAGTGGCTCACATCATTCTCCTGTCATTTATTTTATCCTTGCAACGACAACCCTGTGAGGTAGGCTAGTGTGACTGGTCCCAGGGCACCTAGGAACCTTCCATGGCAGAGCGGGGATCTGAACCTCAGTCTCCAAGGGCAGAACTACACAATAACTTGACACATCCTAGGTTTATTCATGTACATTGGGGAACTTACCTTAAAAAGAACTTGCTCACTGGTGCTGTAGTAGGGGGAGAAGGAGTTTCTGGGGTCCCCCACCCTGCTTTCCCAGCAGAAAGGGCAGGAGGGGAGGTTGCCTCTTTGCTCTGGCCCCAGGTGCCATTCCTAAGGGTCTCTGGAGTCAGAGAAAGAAGCAACCTACCTGCCACCCTTTTCACTGGCAAAAACAGGGTGGGAGGGAAGCCCCAAGCGCCTTCTCCCCGCTCCCAGGACCAAGCAAGCACCTCTTGAGGGAGAGACCATCAGGCACGGGCCACCTGGCCAGTCTCAAGCATCTCCTGCCACTTGGCCCTTAGGTCTTAGCTGGACACTCTCACCACTAGTCCACACAGTCTCTGACAGGCAGCAGAGGAGATATTCTCTGCTGTCCCCATCTGTGCTGCCTGTGCCTTCCTGGCTTCTCATGAGTAAACCTTTGCTTCCATGGCAAATAGCAGAGGGAAGCTCTGGTGGGGCCAGTCTGTACCAGAACGTCCCGGTCCCCTTCCTTTTGGGCCCTGCTGCTCAGGACCCGGGGCCTGCCCGCAGACCAGCCCGGCCGGGGCCAGACCGGCGGAGACTCCCGGCTCAGCCTCCCGGTGAGCTGCAGGGATCACGGGCAAAGGGGCAGGGGCCGCCTCTCGCCACCACGGGAACGACACGGCCGATCCCCCGCTCTCCTGCCGCCCACGGACGGACGGGCCCTCCCCGCACCCCGTCCCCTCTGCGGGGCAGGCGAGGAGGAGGGAATCCCAGCGCCCCCGGGGGGGGGGGGCGGACGGCGGGGAGCCCTCTACCCCGAGCAGCCCCGCTCCTACCGGCCCGGCTCCTAGCGGGGGGCGAGGGGGGCGAGGGGGGCGTGGCGACCCGCAACGCTCCCCCGCCGGCTTCGGGCCCCGGGCGGGGAGGCGGCGCAGCTCCCCCGGAGGGGTTTCCTGAGGAGGGCCTGCCGGTTGTCCCCTCCCGGCGGGAGCGCCGCTCTTCTGCGCCAGGCCGCGGTCCGCTCCCCGGCACAGCCCCCCACCCCCCCCAGCCCCACCCCGCGACAGCTCCGCGGCCGGCCTGGGCGGGGGCGCCCGGAGGAGACGGCAAGTCCGGACATGCCCGGGCAGGCGCGGCGGCCCACGTGGCTGGCTCTGGGGCTCCCTCCCCGCCCGCCCGCCCGCCCCCCAAGCCCGGCTGGCCCCGCCGCCCCGGGACATGTCCAGGCAGCCCGCGCGCCCCGCCGCCCCGCCCGGGCTCCCCCGCCTCTGGCCGGCCGGGGGGCGAGCGGGTCCCTCGGCGCTCTTACCTGGCTCGGCGGCCGCCCCCGCGCGCTCCCCTCCGGCCCGCCCGCCCGCCCCCGCCCCGCCCCAGCCGCGCCCGCTCCGCCCCCCCCCCAGTGGCTGCGGCGGGACTCGGGAGCGGCTGTGCAGGCCGAGCCCCCGGAGGGGCGGCTCCTCGGAGGGAGGCTTCGGGGCGCGGCGGCTGGCGGCGGCAGGTCTCTCTCGGCCCGCGGCAGGCAGGCAGGCAGGCAGGCAGGCAGGCAGCCCTCCCTCCGGGGACCCGGCCGGGCCAGCCGGCGGACAGGAGCCGCTGACCCCCGGGAGCCCCCCTGGCTTCCCTCGGCCGGCTGACCAGGAGGCCCCCAGGCCGCGGAGAGCCCCGGGGCGCCTCCCCTCCCCCTTTCACCCCGCCGCGCGCCTGAGGAAGAAAAGGGGGGCGCCCTCAGGCCGGGCCCTTCACCGCCCGGAGGCCTGGCCGAGGGGCGGGCGGGCTGGCTGGCTGGCAACCGCCTCCCCCGCCTCTCCCCCCGACAGGCCCCTCCGGAGGGGGCCGAGGGAAACTCTGACTGGCTGGCCTCCGTCGGACGGCAGCCGTGCCCGGACCTGGGCTGCAACCTGCCTCGTCTACCTGGTCAGACCGGTCAGCAACTAAAATGGACTCTGGGTCAGTGTGGAAAGGGGGGGGGGCACCGAGACGGGTCAGTGCTGCTGAGGGCACCGGGGAGCCTGAATCCGCCCCTGCCTGGACCGGAACAGCAAAGGCCTAACCCAGTCGCCCCAGGGTATTTGCCCACCAGAACTAAGGGTCAGCTCCCCCCACCCCCCATAGGCACCTAGCCCCTACATAGCAAGGAAAACAGGATCATGGACATTTGAGGTGCCAGGACATTTGACACCACTAAGGTGTCAAATCAAAGAGAGAGAGGGGGAACCCCCTCTCTCAATGGCAGGTGAGCTATAAAATGCAAAATGCACAGGGAGCCTATCAAGCAGCAGCTCATATGGGGTGTTCTAAATGTTTGCTCAGTCCCAGCTATGAGGACTCTAGGATGAACCTTGACTCAGTTCAGGAAGACAACCACTCTTGGCCCCTGCATTCCAGGGTCATCTAGTCCAACCCCCGGCACAATGCAGGAAATTCACAAATACTTCCCCTATAATTATGCATTTGATTTTTCCTACCTAAATGCAGAACTTTACATTAATCCCCACTGAAATTCATTTTATTTGTTTTAGGCCAGTTTTCCAGCCTGTCAAGATCATCTTGTATCCTACCATATTTGCTACCCCTCCCAATTTAGTATCATCTGCAAATTTAATAAGCATTCCCTCTATCCCTTTATCCAAATCATTGATAAAGATGTTGAACAAAACAGGTCCCAGGACAGAACCTTGAAGCATTCCACTGTGTCACTCCTCTTCAAGAGGATGAGGAACCATTCACAAGCCCTCTTTGGGTGATCTGTCATAGGATCCAAAGCACATTTTTCTAATTTGTCAACAAGAATATTATGTGGAACCTTATCAAAAGCCTTACTGAAATCAAGGTAAATGATGTCTACAGCATTCCTCTGATCCAGTGAGGTAATAACTTTCTCAAAAAAAGAGATAAGGTTAGCCTGACATTACTTGTTCTTGAGAACCCCATGCTGGCTCTTAGTGATCACAGCCATTCTTTCTAAATGCTCAAGGACTGTCTTTTTGATGATTTGTTCTAAAACTTTCCCAGGTGTAGATGTCAAGCTGATGGGTCAGTAGTTACCCGGATCCTCCTTTTTCCCCTTCTTGAAGACGGGAACGTTTGCCTACCTCCAATCTTCTGGTATCTCACCTGTTCTCCAAGAATTTTCAAAAATAATGGACAGAAATTACATCTGCAAGTTCTTTTAGTACCCTTGGATTCAGTTCATCTGGCCCCAAGGACTTAGTTTCATTTAAAGAAACTAGGTGTTTATGTACTACCCCTAAGCCAATCCTGGGCTGCAACTCCCTTTCCTCATCATGTGTTCTGTTTTTGCCATATTGAGCACTGTTTCCCTTGCAAGAGACAACTGAGGAAAAGTAGGAACTGAGCAGTTCCGCCCTCTCTTCATCACCTGTTATAATTTCACTTTCCTGTCCCTGCAATGAGCCTACCATGTCCTTGCTCTTTTTCTTGCTTTGAACATAGCAGAAGAACCCTTTTTTGTTGTTTTTAGCATCTCTCACTGGCCTAAGCTCATACTACGCTTTAGCTTTCCTAACTCCCTTTCTCTACAAGCACTGGTTATTTGTTTATATTCATCCTTGGTTATAAGGTCCTCCTTCCATTTCCTGAATGAGTCTTTTTTATTTCTCGAGTCTTTAGAAAGCTGTTAATGGAGCCACCTTGGCTTCTTTAGGCTCCTCCCATTTTTCTCCTCATAGGAATCATTTGTGCTTGTGCCTTCAGTATTTTGCTTTTAAGAAACTCCCACCTCTCTTGAACTCCCTTCTCCATAAGTATTTCTGACCATGGGAGTCTCAGTCTACCCAGCATAACTTTGTCAAAATTTGCTTTCCTGAAGTCCAACCTGTATGTCTGACTACGTACACCTTTTACCTTCCCCAAGACTGTAAATTCCAAAATTACATGGTCACTACTACCCAGGGAGCTGCGGTGGCTCAAGTGGTTAAGACGCTGAACTGCAGGCTGTGGAAGGTCAGTAGTTCAGCAGTTCAAGACCCAGGTGCCGCAAGATGGAGTGAGCTCCCATCTCTAGTTCCAGCTCCTGCCAACCTAGCAGTTCGAAAGCAAGAAATGGCAAGTAGATAAATAGGTACCACTTCGGTGGGAAGGTAACAGCGTTCCGTGCACCTTGGGTGTTTAGTCATGCCGGCCACATGACCACGGAAACGTCTTCGGACAGCGCTGGCTCTTCGGCTTTGAAACGGAGATGAGCACCGCAACCCTAGAGTCGGATTCGACTGGCTTTCAAGCAAGGGAACCTTTACCTTTACCTTACTACCCAGGGTGCCCACTGCTTTCACCTTGTCAACCAGTTCTTCCCTGTTGGTGAGAATGAAGTCCTTGTTTTCCTCTCCACTTTCTGGAAAGTGAAGTTGTCAGCAAGACATCAGGCATTTATTGGACCTTTCATTTTTAGCAGAGTAGGACTTCCAACAGATATCCGGATAATTGAAATCTTCCATGACCCATCTCTTTGAGAACTTTGTAATCTGTTCTAGGAGTGCTTCATCCAAGTCCTCTGCCTGGCTTGGTGGTCTAAAGCAGACCCACCATAATATCAGTATTATTTCTTACTCCTTTTATTTTTACCCAGAGACTCTCAACTGGACTTTCATGCTCAGATTCATGTATTTCCTCACAAGTATATACCTCCTTTACATATAATGCGACTCCTATGCTCTTCCTTATTTTTCTATCCCTTTTAAATAAGTTATACTCCTCAGTCCTAATATTCCAATTGTGAGTGTCATCCCACCAAGGTAGCAACTAAAGAGACCCTTCTCCTGGCCCCAGATGATGATGTCATGGGCCAGCCCTAAATATAGGGCTGCAGTGGCTCAAGTGGTTAAGATGCTGAACTGCAGGCTGTGGAAGGTCAGTAGTTCAGCAGTTTGAGACCCGAGAGTGCCGCCTGATGGAGTGAGCTCCCGTCTCTGGTCCCAGCTCCTCCCAACCTAGCAGTTCGAAAGCGCATATAATCGGATTACAAAAAAAAGCCGCTTACAGCCGCACCTCCGCCAGGGGTGGGCCAGTAGTGCAAATGCTCTCTTGCGCCTCCTCCCCGGTATGTTCCCGCATCAGTCGGTGCAGTGTGACTGAGGAATGCAAGTTGTTCTGGGTCATTTTGCCACGACTCCCTCGTGCTTCAAACTGCCAGTCTGACCTCAGCGTAAGTTCCTCCCAAGATAGTCTAATGTCTTCCTGTTTCTTCTTTTTGATAAGAGCCTTATACTGGGCTTTTAGATGTTTTAAAGCTGTTAGAGGTACTGCCTCTGGGTTGCATCTGTATCTTGCATATTTGCATTAAGAAGTTTCTTTGCACTTCTGCATTCTTTATCAAACCACGGTTTATGAAAATCTGGTCTAGCCCTTAGGTGCCCTGAATTGGAGCCTTTCAGGCCTTTTTGTAATTCTGTCAAAATTTGTTCATAATTCTCCAGGCAAACCTCACTAAACTCTGAGAGATAGTCTTAAGCAACTCAGATTGGAAAATCTCAGTCAGGGCTCCTTTCACTGAGTCTCTCCATCTAGGGCGACTGTGTAGAACACTATCGGTAGTCCCTGAGCTGAGGCTGCCAGTCTGACTTGTGCATATCTGTTTTCAGGACAAGAGGCAGGTGATCACTTTCACAAAATGGGGCAACCTCAAAACATTCTATATATTGGACTGTTTCTTCCGAGACCATGATATACTCAATAACGCTCATTCTGTCCCCTGCCCAGAATGTAAACTCTGCGGGGTGATCGCTCGGGAAAGACTCATTCAGTATATAGAGATTAAGTCTATTTATTACCTGACTTAACGTGAGGCTCATATAATTGACTGTTGTATCTTTTGAACACCAATTTAAAGGTAAAACTGTACTTTGGGTCCTTGAAAAACAATAGTTGCTCTTATCATGTAAATTGAAATCATCAGCTCCTATCCTTGCATTCAGGGCTGGTGCCAGTTTTTTTTTTGCACACTAGGCGAGGCTACCTTCTGGTGCCCCCCCTCGTGCCCCCTCCACACCCACCATTTTTCAAACATACATGCATTTTAGGAAGAATGAAAAACACAAAATTTGAAATTGCTATTTTTTTTTCTTTTTAAATTGTGAGCTGGCTCTCAGGTAGTCTATGACCTGAAAGACCTCCACCTGGCATCCTGAAGAGCTGCTGCCAATCAGAGTAGGAAAGAGACCTCGATAGGCCAAAGGTCGGACTCAGTTTAAAGCAGGTGGTGTGTATTCAACCTGTTACTGGAAGTAGCTGATGTCACTAATTAAGGTACATAAGAATGAGAATGGAAAGGATCTAGGTTCAAATCGTCAACCTGGAATAAAGCTCCCTGGATGGTCTTGAGCCAGTCACGCAGTTTCATGCTAGACTTAACAACAGTGATGGAGTAAGGATAAAATGGAGAAAGGGAGGAATAGGTGCATTGCCCTGAGCTCCTTGGAAGAAGAATGAGACAAAAAAAATGTGACAGACAAACAGATTTGCTAAAACATTTGGATGTATGCTCCAGGCATGTACACAATGTCTGCTCCTAAAAGTCCTTTTGTACACAACACAGCTACAAGAGGGGTTTTTACAAGGTCTCTGTGGGGAGCCCTCAGCAGTTCTCTGGCTAATTTGCCTGTACAATAGTTTGAAAATAGTGTGTTGTATATAGCTGCTCATTGGCACAAACCTCAATCAGATAGAATCCCCTGCAAGAACAAGGCTTTGGGTCTCCTCTTCCTGGGCCTGCTGTAGGGGGAGTCTCCAGGGATCAGGTCCCTTGTTAATTAGTGAGGCCATTTGGCTCCAAGATATCATGAGACAGCCTTGAGCATGAGCATTTCTCAGATATGCCAAATACTACAGGCACAATGGGCAGAAGTGTAACATATGATGAGATTGAGTAACATCAGCCCATATGCAGTCAGAAGTAAGGTTTTCAGACTTCCTGGGTGCAGCTGGATCTCATATGCACATTCTTCTCTCTTTCCTGTTATTTATACACAGCCAGGAAAATGTCGATCACTACTTTGGGGTTAGGAAGCACTTTTCTCCAGGCTTGTTTGGCGAGAGATCCTGGAGGAGGGTTGTTGTTTTTTGCCATCTTCTGGGCATAGAGCAGGGGTCACTGGGGGTGTGAGGGGAGGTATTTGTGAATTTCCTGCATTGCGCAGGGGGTTGGACTAGATGACCTTAGAGGCACCTTCCAACTCTATGATTCTGTCCCAGTTGTGCTTCACACATTTTAGAACCTGTTGTATCCAACAGCATTTAATTTGATTACATCTACAAGGCGATCCTGTACTATATGTATCCTTTCCTTATATATAAAAGCATTTTCACATGGCAACATTCTATGCTTGCCAAAATCAGTCGGCTCCCTGATGTGTCACTCAGAAGCTGTCCCTATCCACTAGTTCTCTTCCACCCACTGCAGCCTAGTCTACTCTTCTCTGATTGGGCCAGTGTTTCAAGGTCACTTGCATATGGAAGCTGATTGGACTTCACACCGTTCCGCACCTCAAACTCCCCCCCCTTGTGAGACAGTTGGAACTGTCAGTTGCATATGCGACCTGGTGTTTTCTGAGGTAAAATATGTCATCACCCACAATACATCACTTCCCCTTCAAAAGAAACAAACCCAATAACACAACCATGCCACACCACAAAAAAGACAGATCACACCACAAGCAGAATACCACAAGGCAAAAAACGATAGGAAGAGGTGCCAGCAGTAACTCCATTACTGCCACAGACATGTACCTGAGAGCACTTCAGAGGATGGTGTGCAGGTCCCAGGTTCATGTTATAAAAGTTGCCTGGGGGATTATGGACCATTCACAGACTTTCTACCTTAACATACCTCACAGGGTTGTTGTGCGGATCATACGGGGGGGGAGGAGAATGATGTTAGCTGCTTTGGTTTCCACTGCAGGGAAAGACTGCCCTTTCCCTAGGCAGAGGCTGCAGGAGGGGAAAATGTAAACCTGAAGACAGACAGGCAGATAAAGGTAGGCTGATGGTTGCCTGGAAAGGACATAGGGATGCAAGCTCCAGGTTGGAAACTTCCACAATATTTTAAGGATGAAGCCTGCTGAGGGTGGGGTCTGAGAAGGAAGAAGAGGGGGACCTCAGACAGATACAATGCCATAGACCCCACCCTCGGTTGGACTCAGGATGGTGATGGGGAGATAACCTTGTTGAAGCTCTCCTAAGCTTCCTTATCAATTTCTTTCTCCTTGAACTAATGTGATGAGCTGCTCTAATGGACTGATTTTCATTTGAAAGCAACTTGTTAAGCTAATCTTTTTTGTGCTCTTGAAGTTGAAAATAATTACAATTTAAGTGGGTGCTAAGAACTGTTAGGTAAACAGAGAAAATGAGGGTTGGGAAACGCCCACGAGGCAAAGAAGATAGAGAAACTTCTTTCTCTGCTTCTAAACAAACGAAATCATGGAATTTTTTCCCACAGGAGTTAGAAAGTACTTTTAATGTGCCTGTTAGGAATTCTTCTGCTCCTTTGATTTCCTTGGCTCAGACTGACACTGGGAAAAATGAAAGCAAAGAAATAATAGATAACTGAACTGCACTCCATTCCTCACAAAAGCCTGACCAGAGCTCAGGACATTTTAATGAGGCTACGAAACCGGAGAATTTTTTACAACTCTCGGAGGAGGAGACAATTAAAAGATATAAAACAGGAAATTTCAGTAACCAAACTGAAATTAGAACTATCAATCATATTACTACGACTTTAAAGATCTGGTCCACTTTTTGAAAAATTTCCCCAATAATGAGCCACATAGCAAAAGAATGGGAAATACAAACACCTCAAGAAATTAATTCAACTGTAACTCCTCCCCCTGCTCTCTCTCAACACCATCAGCAAAAATCCAGTAATAGAGGAAAAGGGTTGATAGAGCTGATACATTCAAATAGTGTTACTCTCTGCCTCCAGAAAAACAAAATATGTTTAACCATCTGTCCCTTTAAGGGCTATCAAATACATAGGACTGCCAGGAAACATATCATAAGACATTTAAGCACCTTTTCGAGGGAAACCCCTCAATTTGAGGGAAACCCCTGCTTTCATTTGAAGTCTTAAATAGTCATATACAAATGCAAAAAGTGATGCTTTCCTTCAAATCCAACAGAATACCTTTACTATTGCTGGCTCAGAGGCAACTCATGGGACAATATGGAATATTCCCAGCTGGAGTTTTTCATAATACAAAGATTTCTCCTCTTTTCCCTAATTATACAAATGAATTCAGACTTGCTGAGAACAGAGAGAGGACAGACATTTTACCAATGAATACAATACTAAATTCTGCAGAGTCGGATAAAATGGTTTTGCTTGAGAGAGCCTCTCATTTGGAGAATTCTGTGGAACATGAACTTTTACCATCGTTTGTTGAACTTCTGAAGAGCGAACGGTTGGAGATTATGGGCAGGCTAGAAGAACTGATATCTAAACTCCAAGAACCAGCAGAATATGCTGATAAAAGAGAGGAAAGTACATGCGCCAGCACCCAACAGATGATTGTAGATGAGGCACTTCAAAAACCTACGGAATGGAATGCAATTGAACCTGTGGAAGTTACAGAATGCAGCAGCCCTCAACCCTCCCTCTTTGATAGAGTCACAGGGCTGTAAAGATGAATTGAATAATGCATTTCCAATATTGCAAATTTAGCCAACTGTGCAAGGAATTTTAAACAAAAAGAGAGGGAATGGAAAACTTTGTACCCCACCTGACACATCTTCATCAAGCCCTAATAACAATACCTACTCTAGGATTAATGGCTGTGTTTTCAATGATAATGGAAAATCATTGGACAATATTGGAAGATTGAATTGACAATCACTGACCCTTCTGTCTTGGAATATAGCGGGCTGGAGGGCTAAAAGCCTTGATGGGGAGTTCATTAATTACATAATGCAATTTGATATTATATTTTTCCAAGAAACCTGGGTGATAGAAGCCTTTGAATTATCAAATTATATGGCAGTCTTTGCTCCTGCCACAGCCAGCCCAAAGGGAGGAAGACCATCTGGGGGCCTGGGCATCTCCATATCAACTGCCTTGGAAGCTACTCTAGAGAAGTTGGACCTTGATGGCAATTGGAGATTATCTGTTTGTATATCTTCAAATAGTTATAAAATCTTATGTATAAATGTATATCTGTGTCCCCAACCTTTCCACTCCCATATCAAAAATAGTTGGGAAAAAGCAGAATGGCAGATATGCTGCTTTTATGGAAAAATTTCCCATGGCCTCTGTATTAGTGGAGGGTGATTTTAACGCAAGGGTGGGTCAAAATGATGATCAAATGTTAAGTGAGTTTGGAATGGGAAATTTTGATATTGATACATCTCAGTTATATGCTGATTGACAGTCTTTAGATCCAGTGGCAAACTTCGCTGGTGCATGCTTGGTGCAAATGGCATACAGATTGAATCTTATCATACTAAATGGTTCACTGTTTGATGATTGCCCTGGCCAGTTTACGTACTGGTCAGGTATAAAACATTCAACGATTGATTATATAATGATCTCCCTGAATCTTTATAATAGTAATGTTAAATTCAAAGTTGATGTGAGACCAGGAAGCAATCACTTACCCCGTAACGTCAGATGGGTGGAAATATTAACACTTCCCAAAAATAGAGATAGGTTTGACTTGAATATGGCAGAGCAAGGAGAAAGGATAAAAATTAAATGGAATACTCAACTTGGACTCACACTGATGAAGCTAAAGTTATTTCCCGCATATTATTAGCCTCCCCAGAAGATCGTGAGGTTATATTAAAATCATATGACATGCTTACATCAAAACTTATCCCTCTGTTATCAAGAACTGGCAACATTAAAAAAGAAGGAAATTACCTAATAAAAAGTGGTTTGACTGGGAATGTCTGCAAGCCAAGATCCAATTTATAGAGAGCTTCAGGGCATTCCAATTGAACCCTAATCTAAATGCCAGTCTTGAAATTCAAGCAAAGAAGAGGGAATTGCCCTGCCTGGGTAATTTTGGACCAGCCACAGACTTTCTGCCTAACCTTCCTTGCAGGGTTGCTGTACAGATCACAAAGTGGACGAGGAGAATGAAGTAAGCTGCTTTGCTCCCCATTAACGAGAAAGACAGAACTTTGCCTAGGAAGAGGCTGCTGAGAGGGGAGGAGATAACATTGCCAACTTCAGGCTGGGAAATTCCTGGAGATTTGAGGGGTGGAGCCTGGAGAGGGTGAGGTTTGAGAAGGGGTGGGACCTCAGACAGGTACAGTGCAATAGACTCCACCCTCCAAACCAGCCACCTCCTGGGGAACCATTGTTGCCAATCTCCAGGGGAGGGCTGGAGATCACTTAGAAATACAACTGCTCTCCAGGAGGGAGGGGGGAGGAGATGGAAAGCTGAAGCCAGAAGGGGAGATAAAGGTAGGCTGATGGTTGGCTGGAAAGGAGATAGGCTTGCCAACTCCAGGCTGGGAAATTCCTAGAGATTTGAGGGGTGGAGCCTGGAGAGGGTGGGGTTTGAGGAGGGGGTGGAACCTCAGACAGGTATGATGCCATAGATGCCACCCTCCAAACCAGCCGTCTTCTCCTGGGGAACCATTGTTGCCAATCTCCAGGTGAGGGCTGGAGATCACTCAGAATTACAACTGCTCTTCAGATGGCAGAGATCAGTTCCCTTGAAGAAAATGGTAAGCTCTGTGTCATTATACCATGCTGAGGTCACCACAGCAAACTCACGCTGAGTGCCCAAGGCCAGGGAACCTGCCCAGAGCCTCTTTCTAGAGCTCATTGTATGTATTTCCACAATGTGCCTTATTAGTAGTATATAGATAAGGCTATATACTATATAAAGAGAGTGAGAAAGGCAGTATTGGGATACAATCTCAAAAATGATAGAATGATCTCGGTCCGAATCCAAGGCAAACCATTCAATATCACAGTAATCCAAGTCTATGCCCCAACCACTGCTGCAGAAGAGGCTGAAGTGGACCAGTTCTATGGAGACCTACAACAGCTCATAGAACTAACACCAAAAAATGATGTCCTCCTCATCATAGGGGACTGGAATGCTAAAGTAGGAAATCAAAAGGTAACCGGAATAACAGACAAGTTTGGCCTTGGAGAACAAAATGAAGCAGGGCAAAGGCTAACAGAGTTTTGTCAAGAGAACACGCTGGTCATAGCGAACACCCTTTCCCAACAACCTAAGAGGCGTCTCTACACATGGACATCACCAGATGGGCAACACCGAAATCAGATTGATTATATAATTTGCAGTCAAAGATGGAGAAGCTCTATCCAGTCAGTAAAAACAAGACCTGGAGCTGACTGTGGCTCAGATCATGAGCTACTCATTGCAAAATTCAGACTTAAATTGAAGAAAGTTGGGAAAAACACAAGGCCATTCAGATTTGACCTAGATTGCATCCCCGATGAATATACAGTAGAGGTGAAGAATAGGTTTAAGGGACTAGATTTGATAGACAGAGTGCCTGAAGAACTATGGACAGAGGTCCGTGACATTGTAAAGGAGGCAGCAGTCACCGCCATCCCAAAGAAAAAGAAATGCAAAAAAGCAAAGTGGCTGTCTGATGAGGCTTTACACATAGCAGAGGAAAGAAGGAAAGCTAAAGGCAACGGTGAAAAGGAAAGATTTGCCCAACTGAATGCAGATTTCCAGAGAACAGCAAGGAGAGATAAGGAGGCTTTCCTGAATGAACAATGCAAAGTAATAGAGGAAAACAATAGATTGGGAAGGACTAGAGATCTCTTCAAGAAAATTGGAGAAATCAAGGGAACGTTCCATGCAAAGCTGGCCATGATAAAGGACAAAAATGGTAGGGACCTAACAGAAGCAGAAGAGATTAGGAAAAGATGGCAAGAATACACAGAAGAACTGTACAAGAAGGACCTCGATGTCCTTGACAACCATGATGGTATAATCACTGACCTTGAGCCAGACATCCTGGAAAGCGAAGTTAAATGGGCCTTAGAAAGCATTACTAACAACAAAGCTAGTGGAGGTGATGGTATCCCAGCTGAGTTATTCAAAGTCTTAAAAGAAGATGCTGTTAAAGTGCTGCACTCAATTTGCCAACAAATTTGGAAAACACAACAGTGGCCACAGGATTGGAAAAGGTCAGTGTACATTCCAATCCCAAAGAAGGGCAATGTCAAGGAGTGTTCAAACTATCGCACAATTGCACTCATTTCACACGCTAGCAAGGTCATGCTCAAAATCCTACAAGCTAGGCTCCAACAGTACGTGGATAGAGAACTGCCAGAAGTACAAGCTGGGTTTCGAAGAGGTAGAGGAACTAGAGATCAAATTGCCAACATTCGCTGGATTATGGAGAAAGCAAGAGAGTACCAGAAAAACATCTACTTCTGCTTCATTGACTATGCTAAAGCCTTTGATTGTGTGGATCACAATAAATTATGGCAGGTTCTTAAAGAGATGGGAGTACCGGACCACCTCACATGTCTTCTGAGAAACCTGTATAAGGGTCAAGAAGCAACAGTTAGAACCGGATATGGAACAACTGATTGGTTTAGCATAGGGAAAGGAGTACGGCAAGGATGTATATTGTCACCTTGCTTATTTAACTTATATGCAGAGTACATCATGCGAAATGCTGGCCTGGATGAATCACAAGCTGGAGTTAGGATTGCTGGGGAAAAGATCAATAACCTCAGATATGCAGACGATACCACTCTGATGGCAGAAAGTGAAGAGGACCTCAAGAGCCTCTTGCTCAGGATGAAAGAGGAGAGCGCAAAAGTGGGCTTGAAGCTCAACATCAAAAAAACTAAGATCATGGCATCTGGCCCCATCACTCCTTGGCAAATAGAAGGGGAAGTCGTAGAAGTAGTGACAGACTTCACGTTCCTAGGATCCCAGATCACTGCAGATGGTGACTGCAGCCATGAAATTAAAAGACGCCTGCTCCTTGGGAGGAAAGCAATGGCAAACCTAAACAGCATGATAAAAAGCAGAGACATCACCTTGCCAACAAAAGTCCGCATGGTCAAAGCAATGGTATTCCCCGTAGTAATGTATGGCTGCGAGAGTTGGACTATAAGGAAGGCCGAGCGCCGAAGAATAGATTCTTTTGAACTATGGTGCTGGAGAAGACTCTTGAGAGTCCCTTGGACTGCCAGGAGATCAAATCAGTCAATCCTAAAAGAAATCAACCCTGATTGCTCCCTGGAAGGCTAGATCCTGAAGCTGAAGCTCAAATACTTTGGGCACCAAATGAGAAGGGAGCATTCACTGGAGAAGACCCTGATGCTGGGGAAGATTGAAGGTCAAAGACGAAGGGGACGGCAAAGGATGAGATGGTTAGACAGTGTCATCGATGCAACGAACATGAAATTGAGCAAACTTCAGCAGACAGCGGAAGACAGGAGGGCCTGGTCCATGGGGTCGCGAAGAGTCGGACTCGACTGTGCGACTGAACAACAACAAAAAGATAAGGCTGCCCTAAAACATCTCCCCCACTCATGCTTTTGATCTTATTCTAAGTGAAGGCTGCTATTCTGTAATGTTTGGACATTATACAGCTATCATTTTTGGAATGGACCAACTTAGTTTCTGCTGTCAAATTGTGACCCTAATAGCCCAGACTACCCCAGCCTTGTCAGAGTTTGGAAGCTAAGCAGGGTCAGTACTTGGACTGGAGACCCCCATGGAAGGCAGGGGCTGCTGTGCACAGGCAGGTTAAAGCAAACCACCTCTGCTTGTCTCTTGAGTACTGTGGCCCCAATGGCTGCAAGACACGCATGAAAAGCGTGCTGATCTCTCTCATCGTGATTTCCTGATGCCACACTCAGCTTGGCCCTGAACTGATGGTGAAGTGAGCACCACAGCTCCAAAACATGTGGTATGCAAAATGCCCTGGCACTCCCCTTGCCCCCCCCCGACTTGGGAGAGTGGCCAGCCACCCTGCCAGAGCCCTAGAGGCAGGGCTGGCTCACCCACTAGGCGAGCTAGGCTCTCACCTAGGGCACCGGCCCTGCAGGGGCGGCAAAATGCCCCCCACCCCCCCATGAAAAGCCCCCCTTCCCGCCCAGCGCTGGCAGCACCGGCATTCCTGGGCACCTCGCAGCTGCGAGGCACCCAGAAAAGCCGGCGCTGGGAGGGAAGGGGTGAGGGTTTGAACCCCGCCCCTTCCCCGGCTTTCCTGGGCACCTCGCAGCTGCGAGGCGCCTAGAAAAACAGCTCTCGGCCATCTCCAGGCCCCACCAGGAGGTTGGCATCCCCGGTGGGGTGGGAACCCCAGGCTGTCCTGCCTAGGGCACCCAGACACCTGGGGCCGGCCCTGCCTAGAGGGGTCACTGGCACGTCCCAGCCCTTCCTCCTTCCAGGGAGACCAGTGCCAATTCCATGAGGCAGTGCACAAGGATTCCTTCACAAACACACTATAAACTCCCCTTCCTTCCATGAGGTGTCCTTTATCGGCTCCCTCCAGGATTTCCCTGACGAGCGTCAACACAGGCACCCCAGCAGCAGCCTGCCAAGTCAAAAACTCTAGGCCCCCCCCCCCACACCAAGGACCACCTTTCAGTCCCCCTCCCTGCCGGGGCTGCCAACTCAAAGCACTCAAGTGCCTGCAGCTGGCCCTAGCGGCCGGGAGGGTGGCAGTTACCCATGCTCCAGGCCGGCAGCGAGCCATGGGGGTGCTCCAGCAGCAGCCAGTGGGAATGCCTCACCTGGCACTGCCATTGCTCATCAGCCCAGCCCCCAGCCAGCACCCCCTCCCCACTGGGGGAGCTAGCACTCCTGCCCCTCCCAAGTGGCCAGGGCCCACCTGTGCAGCAGCAGCAAGAGGGAAGCCCCAGTGGAGAAGCCCCCCACTCCCATGGCAGTGGCTGGGGCCTGGGCTGGATGGGGCAGGGGGCAGCCAGGCAGCCAGGCTACCTGCATGTGGGAGGCCTCAGGCCAGGTAGAGAAAGGGCGTGCCAGCCCACACCAAATGCAGTGAGCCAGGCAGCGGCCATGGGGGGAAAGAGTGCAGTGGACCGCCCTGCCCCAGGCTTACCAGCAAAGGGGCGTTAGATGCGGGCCCCGGGGGGTGCGCCACTGAGACCGCTGCCACCGCCAGCAGGTGCAGCAGCAGGAAGGGTGCCCGAGGAGCAGCACCAGCCCTGACGCCCTTCCCGTCCCAATCTGGCTGGCGGCCAGGTGGGAAGTGGGCACGGGGAGGGGAAGGGCCGGCCCAGAGGCAGTTCTGCGCCCCTCTAGGGTCTCTGCCCTAGGTGGTCACCTGAGTTGGCCTAATGGGAGCACCGGCCCTGCTCACATTATGATAACATAAGCCATGGGATAGGCTGCCCTCATATCTTGTAGGTATGATTCTAGCCCAAGTAAAGTTATCAATATTTGTTCATTGACCCCACTAGATGGCAGATAAACATTTACAATTAAACAAAGTAAGTCCTGGGACTTAAGTAATAGGGCTTGCGCAAAATGCTCATACTTAGGGAGCACCACTTCCATTGTTTCCAACAGGGTAGAGATCAAAATACAGAGCCCTCCTATGGCTCTACCATGCACTGAGGCTACCACAGGTAAAGCAGATGTCTTATAACCTGTTAATGAGAGATCCTTTGTGCACCATGTTTCCTGTCCTAAAATTATGTCATATTTACAAAGAAATTCCATTGCACTAACCTCCCTCATCCTGTAGTGCCACCCTCTTAAGTTCTATGATAGTAGTGAAAGAACCTGTTTGTTACGGGGTCTAGTGTGAGCATTTGGTGTAGTACCCTTATGTAGTCAACCTAGTGATGAAATGATGTTCAAATCTCCTTCCAAATCTAGGAAAACACATCAATTGATTCTGCTTTGTTTTCCTACTTTAGTGTTCCAGTCACCTATGATTATCAGCACATCTTCCTTGCATAAAAGCTTTCAGCATCTATAGCTGGGGTGTAAACTTGCTTGACAGTTTTATCAATAGGCTTTTCATTAAGTATGATTGATATTATTTGGTCAGATTTTGCATTATAGCCCCTGACTGCTTGTGCTATATCTCACCTCACTATTTGAGCAACTCTGTTTCTTCTGTGTTTGCCATTTCCCAAGTAAAAAAGTTTGTAATGTTCTGACTGAAAATGTCCTAATCCATTCCTCTTTCATTCACTCACTCCCAGGACTGCAATGGTTCCGTTTTTCACTCTACCATTAAAAGTTTACCTTGATTCATACTGCTCATGTTCCATGTTCCTATTATATGCGTCAAAACAACTCTGGACTTTTCTTTTGCATTCATTCGTGTCAACAACTGCAATGTCTTTTCATCTTTAGTCTAGTTACGTAATTAAGGATAGCACTGGTCATGGTTGTCCTCCGCTCTTCCCTCATAGCTGACGGCGTGCCATCCAACCTGAGGGGTACCATCGTCCAGCACTACCTCATTTTCCACTTTGGATTGTCTGCCCACAGGGTTCTCAGAGTCAGAGATGATCAGAAGTGGTTTATCACTGACTCCTCCTGTGCAGTACTAAGTGTGAACTAAAGTGGCACTGCCATTGCCAGGACAGATCCTCCGCCAGCGTCCCCTTCCCCTCCTCGGTCCCCTTCAAGGATTCCTCCGCCCCTCTCCCCATCTGAACTGTCCGTTCCCTTCTGCTGATGTGACATTGACAGAGTCTAAACGCCTTATGGTACTGCTTTCAGCTTTGCTGACACACACAAACCTCTCCATCATGTTGTGTGTCCAAAAAGGGGCATATGTAAAGTAGTTAGCCCTTTTTGACAGATGTGGGGTGTGCAGATAAGGAGAAGAAAACCCCACTCCCTGCCTTGCCATTTTTGGTGTTTGGAGCATTTTCTTTCCTCCCAGCCCACTCTGCAAATGAGAAGTTTAAGTGCATCTAGAATGAGGGTGCTTTCCGCTACTTCCATGAAATTTGGAAAGAAGGATCCCTTGGGTAAGTGTTATAGCATCCTTGAGAATTTCATCCCAACTTAATTAGTTGAGGGGGAAAGTTACAGGAGGTAATGTGCCTCTTATTGAAACCTATGTTAAAGTCACTTGCATACAATAACAATACTTTATAGCTTCCATAGTGACATTAAAGAATCAGAAGAAAGTTTTTAAGGTGGAAGAAATGAACTCATCCCATATATATAGTTCCCTTACGTATTGGCCATTTTCAGCTCTCTCATTGGCTGTGCAGTGAGCTCCGTCAGCCATTGGCCCATCAACCGCCACTCAAGAGTACTCGCATGCCATTGACTGGGGGCTGGGTCCACTCCTCTCCCCCACCCACTGCCAACCTGGACACTTTTCTCTCACAGAATAAACTGCCAAATGGCTGTCTCTCCTGACAAAGACACTTCTCCTTCTTGGCTCCTGTGGGACTAACTTTTCTCTCAGTGCCTGTTGCTAGGCAACCATGCTTGGTTCTGTCAGTAAAAAAGGCAAAGGCAGAGGACACTTTCCAGGCCTTTGTGGGGAACTTATTGGGGCCAGTCTTGAGTAGGGTTGCCAGCTCCAGGTTGGGAAATTCCTGAATATTCTGTGGTGGAGTCTATGGAAGCCAGAGTTTGGGGAGGGGAGAGGCCTCAGCTGAATAGAATGCCATAGAGCCCACCCTCCAAAGTGGTTATTTTCTCGGGGGGGGGAGATCTGTTGTCTGGAGTTCAGTTGTGATACCTGGTGATCTTCAGGCTCCACCTGGAGGTTGGCTACCCTAGGAGTGGCAGTTAGCGCTTCAGAGCAGGGTCTGCCAGACCCAGGTTCTTATTGTGGAAGTTGAGTGGGGGATTTCAGACCAGCCACAGACTTTCAGCCTAACCTACCTCACAAGGTTGTTGTTCAGATCAAAAGGAGGAGAGGAGAATGATGTAAACTGCTTTGGTCTCCACTGCAGAGAAAGATTGTACTTTTCCTCCTGGGGAACCATTGCTGCCCATCTCCAGGTGAGGCTGAATATCACTCAGAATTAAAACTGCAGAGATCAGCTCCCCTGGAAAAAACAGCTACTTTGCAGGGTGGACTCTGTGTCATTATACCCTGCTGAGGTCGTGTTGTATAGTGGGTTAGACGCATAATGAAACCACGGACAACGACGTAGTGATCAGCATGGTTCGCTATTATACAACACAAGACAAAGTTACCTGGCCAGGAGGCCAACTATATACAAGTGAAGGGGACGCCCCCTGGTGCCATTGGCGGGTTTGAATTCCCGCCGCCGTTCCCATTGGTTCCCCTACGCGGGAGCCAGGAGCCCCCATCCCATTGTTCACAGGTACTCAAGCTCAGGCTCCTTCGCTGATGGCCCGTAGTGGTCTGCGGACACAACAGGATGATTCCCTCCTACTTGAGTCCCCACTGTGGAGAAGGACTGTAGTTTTCCTAGGTAGAGGCTATAGGGAGGGAGGAAGAGATGGAAACCTGAAGTCAGGGGGCAGATAACAGTACGTTGATGGTTGGCTGGGAAGAAAATAGGGTTGCCACCGCCAGGTTGGGAAATTCCTGAAGATTTGAGGGGTGGAGCCTAGAGAGGGTAGGGTTTGAGGAGGGGTGGGACCTCAGACAGGTACAAAGCGATAGACTCCACCCTTCAAAGCAGTCATTTCCTCCTGGGGAACCATTGTTACAAATCTCTAGATGAGGGCTGGAGATCACTCAGAATTACAACTGTTCTTCAGGTGGCAGAGATCAGTTCCCCTGGAGAAAATGGTGGATTCTGTGTCCGTATACCCTGCTGAGGTCACCACAGCAAATTGACGCTGAGTGCCCAAGGCCAGGGCACTCACCCAGAGCCTCTTTCTAGAGCTCATTGTATTTATTTCCATGACGGGCCTTATTCCTAGTTATAGATAACATTTCTCTGTACTGAGGTAGGAAAAAAGCCAAAGAGCTCAGCAACTCTGCTGTTGTGTTTCTCTCTTGTCAAAGGAAGCCACTTCTGGCTTCCAGGGAAGATGGATTGTGTGGGTGCCCTTTCTGAAAGTTAAAAACAGCAGGCTTTCTGGAAGAAGAAATGTTATTTTTCTTTTCCATTTAGCCTGTAACCCCTCATTTTCTTCATTTATTCCCAACTTCAGAGAGAAGAATCTGGTGTGTCAGGTGTGTGTGTATGTTTGGGAGTGATATATTAAAGGACAAACAGATTTCTTTGGCTTTTCTGATTGCAAAATTTATCTAGGTGTTCCTAAACCCCTAGGAAGTTAAGAGTGAGCTTGGTGGACTACTGAATTAGTGAAATCTTTCTAGTAAAACCATAAAACAATCTACCATCAAAACCTTCCACAAAGCAGTCATAAATACTGGCATTGCAGCTGACGTAGACTTACAGTGTGTGTGTGTGGGATGTTAGGGATGTTTTGTTAGGCTGAGTATGCTTTGTGCTGGGCTACTGCAGACCCAGCTTCCCAAAGAGATTGCATTCGGTGGAAGATGAGTAGAGGGGCTCCCGTAAGGAAAGGTATTTCCTCTGTGTAGGATTCTTTCTCAGAGCAAGGTTAGATCTTGCCATGCTTATATGGAGAGACAGATTAAGGAAGGAGTTCTACCTACATTTGCTTGGGACTGAGTAATTCAGGCAGAGACAGGAGTGGATTCTTTGATCGCTGGCTCTATGGACAGCAGATGGTCTTACTGTTGGGGTGATGGTGGTGTTGACCTGTCAGTGCAGTCCTTCTGTCAACCATCACTGAAAATCAGAATGCCAGCCTGCCCCCAGCCCCAGCGTGCTCCAACCCATTTATAACCGAGCTTTGCTATGTAGGAAGACAGAGTTGTGGATGGCATGTCCAGCAATGACCCTCCATGCTGTAGGATACATAAGCTTTGCCCAATTAAAGGAATGGGTAGGGTGGAGGATTTCTAAATAGCTGTGAGATTTCATAGAGAGCGGCGTCTGTGAGTTTTCCAGAGTAGGCCATCTCTGCGCAGGATAGGGGCCAGTGAAGAGGAATGGGTCTAGTCTTTAATGGGAGCCTGTTGGGTGGATGGGCCACTGTTCACGCTGGGGGCACTGTTCTTGCATCCCTGGAGTGACTGAGGAGCTGCTCGAAATGGTAGAAGAAGAAGAAGAAGAAGAAGAAGAAGAAGAAGTGTAAAGTACTGGGTTTCGGGCCTCATGACTCGGACGACGACATAAGAGAAGACGCGTTTATTCGTACTTCACACAAGACAAGAACACCCAGTAACGGCCGGAGGCCAACTATATACAGTTAGGGGGGGACGGCCCTATATTCCTATTGGCGGGTTTGAATCGCCCGCCAATGCTGCCATTGGTTCACTCCTGGCGAGCTCAGGAACCTAGTCCCTATTGTTCTCAGAGAGCGAAGCTTGGCTGTATTTTGCCAGCTCTGCCTTCTGATCCCAGGACACAACACCCCTCCCCCATAGTTCGTCTCCTATCAGGTGACGTAGTCTTTTAAGTATGTTGGTGCCCTCCGTTCTCTTAGCGATCGTCGGGGGGCCGGTACCGGACTGGCGGGACCCCTATCGGGTGTTCCGCCAGCACAAGGAGCTTGGATCTCTGGTAGTAGCCGAGGCGGTGACGGTGGCGGCTGTAACGGCGGCGGCGGCGGCGGCGGTTCAGCTGTCTCCGGGACCTCCTCCTGATTCCGTGGACGTTCCGGTGCTGGCTCCGCTGTCGGTGCTTGCAGTCGATCGGATGCTGGGGCGGCCGCGGCGTTTCCCGGTAACTGGATCTCTGTGTCGGGGTCTTGCCGCCTCCGGAGCTGGTCCACGTGTTTACGGAGGACCCAGTCCCCATCTGTTAGGACTTCGTACGACACTGGCCCGGTGGGTTTTAGGATGCGCCCGGCCACCCACTGAGGCCCCGTCCCGTAATTCCGGAAGTAGACAGGTTCCCCCGGGCGGAAGCTTCGGGGCGCCTCCCGGGTCTCGACCAGCTTTCTCTCTGGGGCTCGGTCTGGGTGGAGCCTGTCTAACAAAGTGGTAGGGCGGCGGCCCATCAATAATTCTGCGGGGCAATGCCCGGAGATGGGGTTTGGGGTGGTGCGGTATGTTAGAAGGAAGCGGGCCAGCCGGAACTCCCAGTCCCCCTCCGTTATGCGGCTCAGGGCTTCTTTGGCAGTGCGTACCGTTCTCTCCGACTGTCCATTTGTTGCCAGGTGGAAGGGCGCTGATCGTATGTGCCTGATTAGGTTCTTTTCGAGGAACGCTTGAAACTCAGCAGATGTGAACGCTGCCCCGTTGTCCGACACGATTGTGTCTGGTAACCCGTGCGTCGCGAATATTTTCCGCAGGGCCCTTATTGCCGCTTTGGCAGAGGTGGTAGACACTGGGCTTATTTCCACCCATTTCGAGTAGGAGTCTACCGTCACCATGAACTGGAGCCCCTGAAACGGCCCCGCAAAATCTATGTGTAGGCGTGACCACGGCTTGTGGGTAGACTCCCAGCTTTGGGTTGGCGCTCTCGGGGGATTGGGGCGGACTTCCTGACACCGTGTGCACCCTCGGACCCAGGTTTCAATTTCGGCGTCCATCCCGGGCCACCACACATAGCTTCTTGCCAGAGCTTTCATTCGTACAATGCCGGGGTGGGCCTCATGTAGCGTTTCTAGAACCCCTTGTCTCATGGGCCCCGGGATGACCACCCTGTCCCCCCATAACAAGCACCCTTTTAAGGCGGATAGCTCTTCCCGCCTGGCTTTGTAAGCCGTGAACTCTGGCCCTGTCTGTTCCGCTGGCCATCCCCTCACCACCCAGTTTAGGACCCGGGAGAGAATGGGATCTCGGGACGTGCGGGCGGCCACGTCTGCAGCCTGAAGGGGGGGGTTTGGCAGCTCCTCCATTAACAATACTGCGGGAGCCGGGGCCGGATCTTCCCCTGTATGCGGCAGCGGCAGGCGGCTCAAGGCGTCGGCATGACCGAGCGCCTTGCCCGGCCGATGCTCCAACTGGTACTGGTAACCCGCTAAAAACAAGGACCAGCGCAACACCCGGGGCGACAGTACCTGCGGCGTTTGTTTGTCCGCCGCAAACAGTCCCAAGAGCGGCTTATGGTCGGTTACGAGCGTGAAGTGCTGGCCGTACACAAAGTTGTGAAACTTTTTAACCCCCGCCACCAGTGCTAAGCCCTCCCGGTCGATTTGAGCATAGTTCCGCTCCGCGAGGGACAGCGTGCGGGAGTAGTAAGCCACCGGGACTTCCCTCCCATCCGGTAGCTTGTGGGCCAAGACCGCCCCGACCCCATACGGTGATGCGTCGCACGCAAGGATTACCGGGAGCTTTTCATCAAAGTGGGCGAGTACCGCGTTAGAAATCAAGAGTACTTTCACCCCCCGAAACGCCGCCTCCTCCCTCGCTCCCCATGCCCAAGGCGTCGCCTTATCCAGTAGCCTGTGCAGGGGTTCGGCCACGGCGGCTTTGTGAGGGAGAAAGGCGTGGTAAAAGTTCAGGAGGCCTAAGAACGCCTGGAGCTCGGCCTTGGACTTCGGGGCGGGGGCCTCCACGATGGCCTTTACCTTGTCCCTCGCCGGATGCAGGCCTGTTGCGTCTACCCGGTACCCCAAGAACTCCACCTCCGGCACCCCGAGGAGGCACTTTTCTCGCTTCACTTTCAGCCCCGCGGCTTGGAAGCGTTCCAGTACAGTTCGGAGGCAGGCGGCGAAGCTTTCCGGGGTGGTCGCGGCGATGAGGACGTCGTCGAAGAACGGCATCACTCCAGGGATCCCTTTTAACAAATCGTCCATTAGATTTTGGAAGATCCCTGGGGCCACACTGACCCCGAACTGCAGCCGCTTCACCCGGAAGGCCCCCCGGTGGGTCACTATGGTTTGCGCCTCGGCCGTGGCCTCATCTACCGGGAGTTGCTGGTACGCCTGCGCGAGATCCAGCTTTCCAAATATGTGCGCCCCCGCCAGTGTGGCTAAGACATGGCTGACCACGGGTACGGGCTATGCGTGCGCCTGAAGTGCCTGGTTAATGGTGCACTTATAATCCGCGCAGATGCGGATTTCCCCGTTTGGCTTGACGGGTGTCACAATCGGGGTCTCCCATCGAGCGTTTGGGATGGGCTCTAGGACTCCCTGGGCCACTAACCGGTCCAGTTCGGCCTCTGTTTTCGGGCGGAGGGCCAGGGGCATGGTGCGGAAGCGCCGTCGGACGGGCGTCACTGTGGGGTCTAAATGGAGCGACACCGGAGGCCCTTTATAACACCCCAGTTTCCCGTCAAAGACCTCCGGGAATTCCTTGCACACCGCCCCCCAGTCCCGCACCCCACACTTATTCACTCCCCCAATCGTTATGCCTAGGGCCTCGAACCACGCCCGCCCCAGGAGACTCACGAGATTTCCCTCCACCACCACCAAGTCCAAGTTCCCCTCAAAGTCTCGGTACTGCACTCGGAAAGTGCCGACTCCCCGGATGGGGACAGGGTTCCTTTGAAAGTCCACCAAGCTTAGTGGCGATGGACGTAGAGGGGTCCCCCTGATGGGCAAAGTCTTTTTAAAGTGTCCATGGAAATGATGGACGCCGCCGATCCCGAGTCCACTTCCATGCAACAGGGGGACCCCTCGATCCGTACGGTTACTTGGATCTTCGGGGCAGAGGAGAGGTTGGGGTTGGGGAGGCGAAGTACCTGCAGCGGCTGGTCGGTGAGATGGTACAACTCGGCGACCTCTTCCGTCGTCTCGTAGGCGGTGGACGATGCGCGGTGCGGTGGGACCGACGATCTCGAATTCCTGGGGCCCTTGGACCGGCAGACCCGTGCGAGGTGTCCCTGTTTCCCACACCCGTGACAAACAGCATCCCGGAACTTGCAGGATTTCCTTCCATGGCCTTCCCCGCAGCTGGCACAGACGGTCCGGTTGCCGGAAGGCTTGGCTGCCTCTCTGTTGGCCTGCTGGAACGGCGCCGGCCGGCGTTGTTGGGGTCTGAGCGCGAAGACCTCTTCCGTATCTACATTCCCGGGGCTTGGACTCCTTCCGACCATATGGGCGGCCGCAGCCGGGCGTTCCCCTTCCGCGGCCTCGTGGGCTGTTGCGGCGTCGAGGGCCTCATCCAAGGAGAGCCTCCGGTGTCCAACCAACTTGCGCCGCAGCTTGGAGTCCGCCAGGCCCCACACGAACTGCGTCAGCAGGTTGTCCTCCACCTTTGGGAACACGCAGTCCACCGCGAGCGCCCTTAGCGCGGCCAGGAAGGTGGCAATGGATTCCCCTGGGGCCTGGACTCGCCTCTGGAAATCCATCCTCTTGGCCAGGAAGGTCGGCCGGGGGCTGAAGTAAGCGTTGAGGACATCCAGGATCTCCCCAAACGAGCTCTCCAAGGCCGTGCGGGGCACCAAGAGGCTCTTGGCGAGGCGGACGGTTTGGGTGCCGCACGCGTTCAGCAGGATCGATCGTTTCTGGTCTGGGTGGCGGATTTCGTTGAGCTCCAAATAGCTGATGAGCTGGTCGACCCATGCGTCCCAGGTTTCTGGCTGCGACGGATCGAAGCGCTCCAGTGTTACATGAGAGGCGGCCATGGTTCTGTCTGGGAAGGCGTGCGCCGGGGCGAGCGGTGCGGTGCTGCTCACGGGGTCAGCGATGCGGTGCTCGGCGGTGTCCTTTTCGTCGCTCATGGAGTCACGGAAGGCGTTGAAATCCCACCTTCGTCGCCACTGTAAAGTACTGGGTTTCGGGCCTCATGACTCGGACGACGACATAAGAGAAGACGCGTTTATTCGTACTTCACACAAGACAAGAACACCCAGTAACGGCCGGAGGCCAACTATATACAGTTAGGGGGGGACGGCCCTATATTCCTATTGGCGGGTTTGAATCGCCCGCCAATGCTGCCATTGGTTCACTCCTGGCGAGCTCAGGAACCTAGTCCCTATTGTTCTCAGAGAGCGAAGCTTGGCTGTATTTTGCCAGCTCTGCCTTCTGATCCCAGGACACAAGAAGAAGAAGAAGAAGAAGAAGAAGAAGAAGAAGAAGAAGAAGAAGAAGAAGAAGAAGAAGAAGAAGAGGAGGAGGAGGAGGAGGAGGAGGAGGAGGAGGAGGAGGAGGAGGAGGAGGAGGAGGAGGTTGGATTTATACCCCGCCCTTCACTTGGAGTCTCAGAGTGGCTTACAAACTCCTTTCCCTTCCCCTCCCCACAACAGACACCTTGTAAGGTAAGCGGGGCTGAGAGAACACAGCTGTGTTCTCTTTCTCTTTCAGGAACAGCTGTGCCAGAGCTTGTGACTGACCCAAGGTCACATCAGCGGGTGCAGGTGGAGGAGTGGGGAATCAAACCTGGTTCTCCCAGATTAGAGTCCGCACACTAAACCACAACACCAAACTGGCAAGGCACAGCTTTCAGGCTCAGAATCAAGAAGCACTGTATTAAGTATGCCACTCAACAACCGGATTTCAGCAAAAGTGATTTCAGCTTTATTTGTAACAGCAAACACCAACTCAGGAACACAACAACAAACAAGTGGAGCACAGCTCCCTTTTTAAACTATCCCGGGCTTTCAAAGCCACACCCATAAGAACCAATAACAATGCAGGGATAAAGGCCAATCAGGACTGTTCCCTCTTTGCTACATTCTCACATAGTGATTGGATATTTACAGAAGTTTCTCAGAAACCAGCCAATGGTAATGCGACAGATGAAGAGCCACATTTAGACTGAAGCTTAACACTGTAAAGTATAGGCTTGATTCACGCTTCAGTACATAACACACTGGCTCCACACAACCGTGGCATCTCACTTGTTCACTCATTTTCAGTGGAGGATCTAGAATCTTATTTACTTTTATTTTTATTTACTTTATTCATAGTCTGCCTTTCTTGCTGAGACCTGAGGTAGGAGAAAGTCACCGTAGTTAATCCACTCCGACATGTTCTGCACCACACACACACACCGCTTTTCGAGACCCTATTTTTTTCCAGTTAAAATGCCATTTCTGTTCCAGTAATCCGCACGTGCATGCCCCGTGTTCATTGACAGGAGAGGCAAGTGAGGTGTCTGAGGGGAGTGCTGCTGGCTGAGCAGGGGCAAGGAAGGGGCCATGCAATGCTTGAAATGGAGGCTGCTTTCATGATCTAACCATGACCCTGGCTGGAGATCTTCCTTCCCTGGTGGTTGGGAAGGTCTGACATGACTATTGCACAGGTTGTAGAAGAGGATGCAAGCTGAGAAAATGAATAAATCAATTAAAAATATCACCCAAGCAGCTGATTTACCAAGGCACCACTTGCTCATGACCCCACATGAGGCAACTTATACACGAAGAGCTACCTGGACAGCTGATGAACACCCCCCAAAGTGCAGGTGCAAAACTTCTTTGCAGGATGTCTGATTCAAGCTTCAAGCAAAAACACCAAGGCAATCAGGTAATGGATTCTGCTTGCTTGCAAACAGAGAGTTCATGTATGCTAAGTTCAAATGCAGATCACATTTCCTCCAAAGTTCTCAGCATCTCAAATTTAGATCAGGGAAATGATAGGGGGAGAGGGTCAACAATTCATAGGAATATCGAGAGCAAAGGGTCCATAGTCCACCCTCTGCTCAATGCAGATGTCTGGCACTCTCTGAATCTCATTGGAATAACAACAGCAACAATCAAAATGGTCTGGAGACCCACTTCCCGATCCTCTGTGCTGCATGTATTTTGGACCTCAATTCAGGGTTAATTTAGGCTTATGTCCTCAGCAGTGAGGTTTCGCTGGCTTTCAGGATGGTTCAGAGAGAGAAACCTTCACTCACAACGTCCTGGATTCCTTCAGCAGGTAATTATGAGAAAATGAAGCCTCTTCTGAGTTTTTGGCTCTTTAATTTTCCATGTTGGAACAAAGCACGTATTCCATACAATACTTCTCCCCCACCCCACCCCACCATCTGCTTTCTCGTACAATCAGGCTGTGCATCTCTTACACATGATTCTTCTCTCCCTCCCCAAGATGCCCGATTTCTAAGGTGATTCCATAGTCCAGACTTTCTATTGCCCGTTCCTCAGAACACTGTAGATGCCCAGACCATTTTGCAGATGTGGGGGGGGGGATACAGCTGGAAAATGTGAGCAGTGCCCCTTTTCTGTCACAAGATGATTGTAGCCAGAAGGGCTACAGTCTTATTTCTAATTTTTAAGGACAGTTCCTTGTCAATACATTTGCAGAGCCCCTCCTCCTGCCACCATTTTTGAGTTGGCTAACCGGTATCAGATTTGCAGTATTCTTTAAACACTAGAAATTCTGGTGAAATTAATGTCAGGCTCCTAGATTCAAGTTGGAATGTGAGACAGTCTGAGGAAGTCAAACTTTATTGATGTGGTTTCCACTTCAAACTGTTCAGGAAATAATCCAATCCAAGATTGGGAGTTTGCTTTCAATGAATGTACTGCAACAGGATTTTGGCAAAACAACAACCCGCTGCAGGCCAACAGAGAGGCCTTCAGAGCAAGAGCAGCAACACAGACTAACACACAGCAGAGAGGGAAACAGCAAGAGGCAGGCTGAACCAAAAACATTCAAGGAACCCTAAACACTAGAGAGTGCCCCACAGCTCCCCCTAGGGGACAAGTGGACTGAACTACTCCATCAACAGTATCTACAGTAATTAGACCCTTAGCAGGCTGTTGTTTCTGCAACACCCCTTCTCGGCAGCGTGCCTACTATTCAACCATGTTTAATTTTGCTAGAAATGTCCAATGACGATCTCCAGGCAATGGTTTTGTGAGAGCATCAGCAGTCATTTCTTTGGCTGGCAAATACTGCATATTAACGATTCCTTAATTCTGCATATCTTTCAGAAGATGATATTTAACATCAGTATGTTCAGAGCATGGGTTGACCTTTTCTGTCTGTGACAGTTTTATATGCACTCAATTGTCCTCAAAGATTGTTATTGGTTCAGGTCTATCCAGTCCTAAGTCTAAAATTAACTGGCAAATCCAGATACCCTCTTTGCATGTTTGTGCAGCTGCAATATATTTATGTATGTATGTGTGTATGTATTTATTCTGCTTCTGTTGGTGAAAATGCTGCAGTTGTCTGCTTCCGACTTGTCCAGGCAGTGATCCCTTCACCATACTGCAACAGCTATCCACTGGTCCCCAGTCCAATCAGCGTCCGCGATATGCTTTCAGTTTGGGATCTGCAGTTGCTGGAAGTCATAGCTTCATCTGGCTTGTTCCTTTCAGATACTGCATAACACTTTTCACTGGGTTCCAGCCTACCTGGCTGAGTGCAGAAACTTTCCTGCTCAGAAATCCTACATCAGCACTTATATCTGGCTTAGACACTGTGGCTAGGTACAATCGTTTCCCAAATGCCTCACAATCGGTGTTCCCTCTAAGCTGAGTCAGTGTGAGCTCGCTCAGTTGTTTTTTCTTTTAGCTCCAGCTCACACTTTTTTGCCTTAGCTCGGGAGGAGGGCTCCAGAGCAGACTAATTTATGCAGTAGCCAAATAGCTTGCTCACAACTTTAATGCCAGTAGAAGAAGATAAGAGATTGGATTTATACCCTGCCCTTCACCACCCAAAGGAGTCTCAGAGCGGCTTACAAACTCCTTTCCCTTCCCCTCCCCACAAACAGGCACCCCCTGTGAGGTAGGTGGGGCTGAGAGAGTTCTGACAGAAACTGCTCTTTTTCAAGAACAGCTGTGCCAGAGCTACGGCTTGCCCAAGGTCACCCAGCAGCTGCAAGTGGAGGAGTGGGGAATCAAACCCGGTTCTCCCAGATTAGAGTCCGCGCACTCAACCACCACACCAAACTAACTCACAAAGCAGAATTTTTGCTCACAAGGCTCCACAGCTTAGAGGGCGCATTGCTCAATATTGACTATTATTTGACAGGGCTTCTTGGCTGCTGTCATCTCTCAGGTATCCTTCTTCCATGCGTGTTTTCACCTCTTTTGCACTTTTCATTCCAAAATACTCCAGTTTCTCAGCTATTTCTTGTTTCTGACTAAGGAGACAGGCCCTATCGGCTTCTCTTTGTATCTGAACAGCAAGGGGACATGTGACGTCTCCTGGCTGCTGCACTTCAACATTTTGATTCAGCTGGCGTATTATCCTCTCACAGCCCCTTTGTGTTCAAAACAAAGTATTATGGTCGCCCACATAAATCAGAAGGTCTGTCCGCCAGTCATCTTGCTTTCAGGTGCACAAACATGGATCTGTGAACTGTTTTGGAAACCAGGGGTTCCCAAACCAGGCAAAACCAGTTTGTGCCCATCCATAACAGGTTAGGGAGGAGGACTAATTCTCACTTTTAATTACTCCCAAGTGTTAAATAAGCTGTCTCTTATTATACGATTCTTGTGTTGAATGAAGCTCTTTCAAGCTTTTTTTTTTTGACCCAAGGATAACTATGTAAACTTTCCTCCAAATCTGTAGTTTCCGATTTTATTTATCTTTCATTTGGATTTTTAATCCAATCATTGATCCAGACCAGGCTGGCTGCTTGGTAATATAATTTAATATTGGTAATATAATATAATTTAATTTCATATTAGGAACCGCTAAGCCTCCTCTTTTCCCCCCATCTTGTAACACTTTGAATCTGACTTTTGGTTTTTTGCCATGAACATCTTTCCAGGTCTTTTTGTATTTTCCTCTAAACTGCATTGTAGTTGTCACTAAATAGTGTGTCACTTTGCCCAGTCAGGTTTCTTCCTAAATATTTGATTGGTTTTATTGCTAATTCACATCCTGTAGTTTCCTCTTCATGATTTGTTAGAAATTTGGTGGTTATTTTTTTTCTATTAATTTTGAAGCCCAAAAAAGACCCAAATCTCTCAATTTGTTCTATAACTGGCTGCAATATCTTATGCAGATTTAAAATTGTCAGGACAATGTCATTGGCATAGCTTTTCAATTTGAATTCCTATCCATCTATTCTCAAACCTTCAATTTTTTAATCCTATCTTATTTTGCATGCAAAATTTTCCCTTGTGAGGATGAATAGGAGTGGTGACAGGGGACATCCTTGTCGTGTCCCTTTCTCAACTTGAAATCCATCTGCTAAAACTCCATTGATTAATTTTTTTGCATTCTTTTTCATATAGATTCCGTGTATCCAGTTTGCAAATTTAAGTCCACAATTTAAATATTGTAGCACTTTTTGTAAGAAAGTCCAAGAAATGTTGTCAAATGCTTTTTCAGCATCTAAGAACATGAATGCTGCTCCCCCCCCCCTGTTTTTCACAAGCTCCATTGCATCAATAACAAAGTGTACATTGTCCTTCATATATTCCTTTGGAACAAAACCTGTCTGATTATGAAGAATTATTTTGGTTTTCATTTCCTTAATCTTTCTGTCAATATTGAAGCAAAGAGTTTATAGTCCACATTCAGCAGCGAGATAGATCTATAGGACTGCAGTAACATTGGGTCATTGTCTTCTTTATAAATCAATACTCTATTCGCCTCTTGCCAAAATGGAGGCAATATTTTCTCCTGGCTTATTTTGTTCATCACTCTTTTGAGTGGCAGTATTAGCTCTTCTTCCAAACCTGGGCCTGGTGCTTTATCTTTTTAAAGTTTTTGGGTTTTTTTGCTTGCCCCAAATAGGGCAAAGTTTATTAAAAGTTTTTATTATTTTTCTAAACACATACATACATTCACACATACTGACACACAGACACAGATGGGGGGGATAATGCATAGTACATAGTTTCACTTTAAGTCTTATACACAGAGAGTTTTCTCAATGCAAGTAACTATAAAGTCCATTTTCTTTGTCGGCTTCCATATTTCTTATAATTTTCTTGATTTTCCAGTCTTTATTCATCATGGTATATTATTATAATTATTGTACCAACTATAGAATCTTGACCACATATTTTGAAATGTGGACTCTGTATGTCCCTTTAATAATAAAGTCAGGTTATCCACTTCTGCCACCTCCAAAAGTTTATTGAGAATTTCTTGTTTCGTTGGGACCTCCTGGACTTTCCAGTATTTAGCATATAGAATTCTAGCAGTTGTTATATAGACAATAAGATAACAATCATCCTTTTTACATAAATCAGGAAGAATATTTAACAGTAATACTTCAGGAGTGAAAGAAACAGTACACTTTAATAGTTTTTGCAAAATTTCATGTATCTAAGCCCAGAATTTTTTAACTTTTTCACAATGCCACCAAATATGATAAAATGACCCCACCTTATTTTGGCATTTCCAACATTTGTTTGAACACTTACTATTATATTTAGCTAACCTTTCTGGGGTTACATACCACATTTTATAAACATTTTCTTTATAAGAGACTGCTTTCTTTATTTTATGTTTTTCTTCCATAATTGGTCCCATTGACCTAAGTCAATGCCCCAAGTTTTGCACCCACTGAATCATCGTAGTTTTAACCATTTCATCCAACATCATATAATCAAGAAGAAAACTATACATTTTTTGATCTGTAGTTTTTGATCTGTAGAAATCATTTTTTTTTCAAACTCTAACAAATTGTCATAAAAACCTAATTTTTTATCTTTAGAGAATCTAGATTCAATTTGTGCCCTTTGCCACCACGTTAGGTCCAATAATGGTTTCAAATCCAACTTAGAATCTAGAATATCTGAATACCTTTTTACATCCTCTTCATAATAGGTTTTAGGGTTTGTGAAAGCTTCTAAAGGGGCGATCAGCTTTGAGTTCTTTGTATATAATTGTTTATGCAAGGGTTCCCAGACTTTCAATAAAGATGCTCTCAACCAATGCTGCTTGAAGTATCTGTGTACCCATACCATAAAAATGCGTGCCAGACTAGCATTAGGTCATGGCCTTCCAGTTTTAATAGTCTTTGATCTTCTAAAGTAATCCATTCTTTAATCCAGGCCATAACTGATGCTCTATAATAAAGAAGCCAATTTGATATATCAAAGCCTCCTCTTTCCTTAAAATCTTGTAGGGCTTTAAGTTTTATTCTCGGACGTTTCCCTTGCCATATAAATTTTGAAATTAGATTATCCATCTCTTTAAAAATTGCCTGACTTTGCAAAATAGGTATTGTTTGAAATAGAAATAACCATCTTGGTAATATATTCATTTTTACTATAGCCAACCCATGAAAGATATTTGGAAATTTTTCCATTTTTCCAAGTCTTTCTTTGTAGATTTTAAAAGCTCTTTATAGTTGTTTTCCTGCAGTGTACTGCATTTATTGGTCAGCATTATTCCTAAATAGTTAACTTTTTTCTGCAGTTGAAAATACAACTTCTGCTGAAGTAATAAAGCTTGTTCATTTGTCATATTCTTTGTCATTATCTTTGTTTTATTTATGTTCACTTTTAGTCCTGCTACTCGCCCATATTCCTGTAATTTCTCCTTCAAAATTTGTATTGAGTTGAGGGGATTCTCTAAAATGAATACAAGATCATCTGCAAATGCCAATAACTTATACTCTTCCCCACACAATTTAAGATCGCTTACTTGATCCTCGGATCTGATTACATCATCGAAGACCTCCAAAGTAAAAATAAATAGTAAAGGTGACAAAGGACATCCTTGTCTCGTTTCCTTTTGTATAGCTATGTTTTGAGACCGATCACCATTAATTGATATCTTAGCTGATTGTTTCTTATATAAGGCACAAATCATTCTGTTAAATTCAGGGCCTGCTTGAGCCTTTTTAAGTGCTTCTAACATAAAGTCCCAGCTAACATTGTCAAATGCTTTCTCAGCATCCAAAAAGATTAATTACATTTGTTTTTCTGGATGTGCTTCATAATACTCTATAACATCTAAGATACATCTGAGATTATTTCTTATTTGTCTTTTGGGAAGGAAGCCTGCTTGGTCTTTATGTATCATTTGAGATATTTTTTTTACATTCTGGAAGCTAATATACAAGCAAATATTTTATAATTCACATTTAATAAAGAAATAGGTCTATAATTTTTAATTTCCTTTTCATCCGTGTCTTGTTTATGAATAAGAGTTATTATAGCTTCAGTCCAAGAATCCGGCACCTCTTCTTTATCCACTATATTTTTACAAACTTCTTTGAAAGGAAGTCATAGTCGTTCTTCAAAGGTATAGTAAAATTCTGCTGGTCAGCCATCCGGTCCAGGTGCTTTCCCTTTTTTTTGGCATTTCAAAGCTTCTACCACTTCTACCATTGCAATTGGTTGATTTAAAATTTTCCTTTGCTCTTCTGTAAACATTTTAGGTTTATATCTCTCTAAATATCCAATAACCTTTGGAAAAAATTCTCATAAAATTTCTCTTTAGAGTTGTTTGGGGCATATAGTGAGACTAATGTAATGATCTTGCCTTCAGGAAATCTGATCTTCAGCATGATATATCTCCAGAGTCTCTCAGTTCTTCAATAACATTAAATCATTGGTTTGTTATATAAACCACTACTCCTTTGTTCTTTTCATTTGCTGAAGCCTAAATTATTTTTCTTTAAAATAGGTTCATGTTCTTTCTTTATATGTGTCTCTTGGATACAGATGATATCAGGGTTTTTTTCTTTAATAGGTTAAAAGTTTTTATCTTTTTGTAGGAGAGTTTATGCCATTGATGTTTATTGATATAGTTTCAAACTATCCATTTTATCAGAATGCCATGGCTTAGTCTAATTTTCTATCTTTGTTACCTATGGCTTGTTTATTTTTTATCTCTCTGATTTCTTGGATTTCATTGCTCTTCTTTTCCTTCTTCATTTTCTTTGGGTCCATTATTTTATTTATTTATTTGGATTTGTATCCCGTCCTCCCCCGAGGCTCAGGGCGACTAACAGCAAGGCACGCATGCCAACTTTAAAACAAGTTCAACAATATAAAACCAGAAAACATATAAACAACATCCAAACATTATAGCCCAGGCAATAAAACAAGATGGGGCAGATTGTAGCCCCCAGCAGACATTAACCCCCAGCAGCCAAACAGTAGCTCATCACCCCCTCTCCTGCCAGGGCTGCCCCACACTCAGTGATGACAATAGTACGATGGCGGATGGCTAACCATGGCGACAGCTCCTAATCATAGGCCCGGCAGAATAGCTCTGTCTTACAGGCCCTGCGGAACTGAGCAAGGTCCCGCAGGGCCCGGATCTCCTCCGGGAGCTCCCTCCACCAGGTAGGAGCCGCCACCGAGAAAGCCCTGGCTCTGGTGGCAGCAAATTTTACTTCCCTGGGGCCTGGAATTTCCAGGAGCTGTTGACTCCCTGACTGAAGTGCCCTTGGGGGAACATATGAGGAAAGGTGGTCCCTCAAGTAGGCTGGATCCTGGCCATACAGGGCTTTAAAGGTCAAGACCAGCACTTTGAAGCAAATCCGGTACGTTATTGGCAGCCAGTGCAGCACTTTCAGCACAGGCTGAATATGATCCCTCCTAGAGAGAGCCATCAACAGCCTGGCTGCAGCATTCTGCACCAGCTGCAGCTTCCGGATTTGCGACAAAGGCAGCTCCAAGTAGAGAGTGTTACAGTAGTCTAGCCTTGAGGTGACCGTTGCATGGATCACAGTGGCCAGGTCATCGCGGTCAAGGAAGGGGACCAGCTGCCGAGCCAGCCGAAGGTGGTAAAAGGCTGACTTGGCAGTGGCTGCTGCCTGGGCCTCCATCATTAAAGAGGAGTCCAGGAGCACACCCAGACTCCTAACTTCTGATGCCAGCACCAGCGGCACCCTGTCGAAGGTTGGGAGAGGGAACCCCAACCCTGAACCGATCCAGCTCAGGCCCAGGACCTCCGTCTTTGACGGGTTTAGTTTCAGTCGACTCAGTCTGAGCCATCCAGCCACAGCCTGTAATGCCCGATGAAGGTCATCCGGGGTAGAGTTTGACCAGCCGCCCAGCATCAGATAGAGCTGGGTGTCATCTGCATATTGATGACACCCAAGCCCGCAACTCCGGGCAATCTGGGTGAGGGGGTGCATGTAGATGTTAAACAACATCGGGGACAGCACAGCCCCTTGAGGCACCCCACACTCAATGGGGTGTCTCCGGGACTGCTGATCCCCTATCACCACCCTCTGTCCCCGACCTTGAAGGAAAGAGGCCAACCATTGAAGAGCGAGCCCCTGAATCCCCATGTCGGCGAGGCGGTGGGCCAGCAACTGGTGGTCGACCGTGTCGAATGCCGCCGACAGGTCTAACAACACCAGAGCAGCCACACCACACTGATCCAGATGCCTACGAAGATCGTCAGTCAAGGCAACCAGCACTGTCTCCATCCCGTGACCTGGGCGAAAGCTGAACTGGAAGGGATCGAGGACAGAAGCGTCATCCAGAAAACCCTGCAACTGTGATGCCACCGCCCTCTCAATACGTTTGCCCAAATAGGGCAAATTGGACACTGGCATAATTGGCCAATTCGGCCGGGTCCAGAGATGGCTTTTTCAAAAGGGGGACCATTGCTTCCTTGAGTGCCCTGGGGAACCATCCCTCGGAAAGGGACATGTTGATAATCTCCTGCAGGGCACCTCAAAACCCCTCATGGCCCGCTTTAATGAGCCAGGAGGGGCATGGATCCAGGTTGCACGTGGTTGGACGCACAGAAACAAGGAGTCTGTCAACTTCTTCCAGGCTGAGTGGGACAAAACATTCTAAACCCAGGCCCAAAGCTGAGCAAGGGGCCTCAAGTTCACTCACTGTTTCAATTGTGGCGGGGAGGTCACGGCGGAGCGCCAAAACTTTGTCTGCAAAATAGCTCACAAATGCCTCACAGCCAATATCCAATTCCCTAGCATTTTGCCTGCCCTGTGGCAGAGCTGTCAAAGACCGAATTGTACTAAATAATTGGGCCAGGCATGAGCTAGCAGATGCAATCATGGCCACATAGAAATCTCTCTTTGCGGCTTTGACTGCCATCTCATAGGCCCTCATAAGCATCCTATAAGATGTTCTTGATGCCTCGTTGCGAGCTCGGCGCCACCGTCTCTCTAGCCATCTCAGTTCTCGCTTCAGCTCACACAACTCCTGGGTATACCAAGGCACTCGCCTTACATGAGTGCGGAGAGGGCGCCTGGGAGCGATCTCATTGATGGCTGCAGAGAGCCGGGCATTCCAGTCCTCCACCAGCTCATCCAACGAGCCACCAGGGGGCATTGGATCCCGCAGGGCCATTTGGAGCCGCGCTGGGTCCATCTGGCGCCTCGGGCGAGCAAAAATCTGCTCGCCACTCAAACAGGGTTGGGGTGGAACATTCAGTCGGGCCCTCAGGGCCAGGTGGTCCGACCATGGTACTGCCTCAGTGGCGATCTGGTCCACCGTCACCCCCACCGTGAAGATCAAATCGACCGTGTGACCGGCCCGATGTGTGGGGGCTGAAACGAATTGAGAGAGTCCCAGTGCCACCATGGATGACACCAGGTCCGTAGCCTGGCTGGAGGCCGCGTCCTCAGCATGGACGTTTAAGTCACCCAAGACAATCAGCCTAGGGTATTCCAATGTCCAGCCTGCTATGGCCTCCAGCAGGGATGGTAGGCTACTGGCCAGTGCGTTAGGCGGTCGGTACACCAGCCAGATTGCCAAATCCTCACCAGCTTCCAACATCAGGCTGACGCATTCCACACCCGCAATCTCCGCCGGCGGAAGCGCCCTGAAGGAGTAAGCCTCCCAAATGAAGATAGCCACTCCTCCCCTCCCGCCCCCTAGTCTGTGACTGGTGGAGGACTGAGAACCCAGGCAGGGCAAGGTGGGCGAGGGCTACCGTTCCACCCTCCCACACCCAGGTCTCGGTCACACATGCCAGGTCCACTTGTTGATCTATTACAAAATCCCGAAGGATTGTTGTTTTGTTGTTAATAGACCTGGCATTACACAACACCAGTGACGGAGGGGGGTTCTCTATCCCAGCCTCACTGCTGGCCACCGTTAGGATGGGCCATAGGCTGGAAGGGCGCCGAGCCGCTCTATTTCTCAGCGCCCTTCCCTTACAGCCCCGCCTAGGCCCACCGCGCTTCCCCTGTCCCAAGAGCACCGGAATTTGCTGCACACCCATTAACTACCCTGGAGGTCTCCGCAACGCCTCAGACCACCAATGGAGGGAATGATGAGCAACAGACTCTACTCCTGAGACAACAAATTGAACTCCCACTGCTACGAAATAGTCAGAGTGCTGGTTTCTCTGGTTTCTTGGAATTCGTTCCTCCTCTTCCATTGATATCTCTTCTTCCAGTTGTTTAGCCTGTTCAATCATTGATATTCTTCTTCCTTTTGGTAGTAGTACTTCTAACATGCATGGGACTCTCCAATGGTACTTTATTTATTTCTTTGGTAGAATTTGTCTTAAAAATTAAAATCTCTCCTTTCCCCCAAAAGGGTTGAAGGGAGGTTTTGAAAAACCTGAACTTCTGTCTCCTGTATCTTGAGGGGGTATTCTCTTTGCTTATTTAAAATGTAATCTCTTGGTTTTTTATGAATCTGTTCTTGGTTGCAAATCTTGAGTTGATTCTATAAATCTGTTCAATATCTGGAAAGTCTCCTTTAATATTAAAGTGGTCCTGTAGAAGTTTGGAAAAACTATCTTCAAGATTTATCTTGCTAAAATCTTCTGGGAAAGATCTAAATCGAAGATTGCAGCTCCTGCACTGGACCTCCAGAATTTCAGTTCTTCCATTTTCCTAGTCTGACCGCAGGTCTAAGGCTTCTTAGTGTGATTACAGTTCTTTATTTTGTTTTTAAAATTCTGTCTCTCTCTTGTGTGTTCTGCTGTATTTTTCTTTCAGTTTCTGCTAGTCTGGTTGCTACATCATGTTTAAGGGTTGAAATTTCATTATTAATTTCATTCTTGATTGTATTGTAAATACTGTCTTCAGCTTGCTTAATCTTCTCCTGAATTCTCCCTTCATTTGTGTTATACACTCTTGGGTTCAGTCTCCTGACTGCTTAATTTGAGCTATAACTGTTTGTATTTGTCTTTTTAAATTTGTCAGCATTTTTTGAAATTTGTCCATAAGATCTAAAAAATTTGATTCATTGTCTATGTCACCCTTCTTTTTCTTCAGCATGTGTTGCCATTCTATGTTTTTTCTTGAATTTTTCCTTACAAACTTACAAATATCCTTACACATTTTTTGCACAAACTTCTCATCTATTTACTACTCATATAATAGCTTTTAACCAACTGTAACACCATTTTCAAACAATGAACCAATAGATTGCATAGAGAGATTAACAGCTCTATAATTTAAAATAAATAAATAAAATATTTCAAACTTTAAAATGGAGACAGTATTGTAATTTGATTTGATTTCTTTCTGTTTTGTCAAAATTATATTTTATTTATTATATTTAAAAAGGAAGATATTGTATTAAAAAGCAGAATAGGAGAGTTAGACTATATATAGAGGATAATATCACAAAAATTTTAGGACAGATATAGGATTAAAAAGAGGAGAAAGTAAGAAGAATGTTAATGTTAGTCTATTAGTAGTTAGTTTCTCAACTACTTATAATAAAGGGATTAAGATCCCTTGGGTTTATATGTTGCCATCACACAGTTTAACAGGGGTTTTTAGATTTTACTTTAAATTATATGAAATGGTTTCTACATGTTCTGGGTATTGCATCATATTCCACCTGGAGTCTGCTTGCAGGGGAGGGTGGAATAAAAATGGCATAAATAAATAAAAATTAATATTATCAATTTTATTAAAAGAGATGGGTAGAGCAATTGGGGGGGGGGCTGACTTACCCCTCCAATGGCATAAGTCCCGTCTATGCTGATGTAAATGACACGATGGCACAGGCCCCCAGTGGCCCTCCGTTGCTGCTGGTGCCAGGCTGCAGTGACCGCCCATTAGTGCAACTGAGGCATAGGCCCCTGCACTGGCGTGGTTGTGGGTGGTAAAGTCAGCTCCCTGAGCCCATTCAGCCCAGGAATGCCCCCTGCCAGAGGCAGAAATTTACACCAAGAGGGAACATGGCATAGCCCATAGGCACCCATTGATCTTGAAAATCAAGTCGTCCCCTGCTGCTGCAGCTCCGCCCATTAGGCTTGGAGGAGCTCAGAATGCCAACTACAGGCTCACCCAATCACCTTCCTCCTTGGGGTGGCCAAGCCCCCTCCCAGCACCCAATTGTGCCCCCATCCTATACAAAATTTTTCACCAACATCATACAACTCAGTAGTTAGGGTGCGTGGCATGGGACACTGTCTCAGAGCTCCCTGTCACGAGGACTTAGAGCAAAGGGTGAGGTACTTTGATGGTGGGAGATCACAGAGACGGCACTGAGCACTATAGGGTGAGCACTTTGCACTGACACCCAAAGAGGTGCATGAAGTCTCTGTGGCTGACCTCTCCCATTTCAGAACTCTAATGGGTACCCCACCTTCCAAAGGTCAGCCCACAAAAGCACCCATGCACTGACAGGTAAGTACAGGCAGGCATCCCAAACCTACTCCCCTGATTTGAGGCTGGATGCTGTGACAGCATCTCCTGTATTCAAGTCCAGCATCAAGTTCTGGCATGGGGTGGCACACGCCATGGCCACACAGTGCCAAGGCTCCTGACAGACCATGGGAGAACTTCCCTGGAAAGCTTTCCATGAGATGGGGGGAGTGGTCTATCATTTGCTTGGTTCCCACCCTCAGCAGGGCACAGATGGGGGGGGGGGTTGGCAGCTGCTCCAGTTCTTGTGGCGAACCAGTTTGGCAAGTGTCCCTTTAATATTCACTTGCCCAATCATAGCCTTGAGTTACAGCTGCTGCAGCAGATGGATTGCAAGCAATCTGGGAGCACTTTAACACAGGACAGGAGTTTGCTTTCAATGAATTTGCTGCAACAGGATTTTTGCAAAAAGGCAATAACTCATTGCAGGCCACTAATGCAACAGAGAGGCCATTAGCAAGAGCACTTAACACTGACTAACACACAGCAGAGAGGCAGGATGAACTGCAAGAGAAAACCATTCAATAAACCCTAAACACTAGAGAGTGCTCTACAGCTCCCCCTAGGGTACAAGTGGGCCAAACTACACCTTCCGCAACATTCATAGTAAAGGGACTCTTAGCAGGCTTTTGCTTCTTCAACACACTGAAGGGTCTGTTGGCTTTGATTGGATCCATATTAATGTAATTGGTTAACTTTAAAATCACTAAATGTTCAGTTTTAAATAAACTAATAGTTAACTTTATTGGCATAGAAAAAAGCTGATACAAGTTAATACTGTTTAAAAGGTAAGTTAAAACCGCAGCATACATATACATCAGTGTAAATATAAGATTATTTCTGTGTGATCCCTTGGCGTACCTTTATAGCAGAGTAAAGAAACATAGCCACCTTCTCGGTGACATTAGTTGAGAAATCATTCAAAAGCTTATAAACCTTAAATGCATCAGAACAGTCCCTCATCCTAACTAGAACAGAATGTAAATGCATATAACGTAAATCTGTATACAGGTGAAAATAGAGAAGAACATGTGTGATTGACTCTACACATTTTTTATTACAAGGGCAGTATCTGGCTGAGTAGGCTACCTTATTGAATCTGCCATAAAAAATGGCAGAAGGCATGGCATTACATCTGGCAAGAGAAAATGCTCTGCGCGGCTATGGCGCCTGCAAAGAAGAAAAATATGGGGCCATTTCCCCAGTAATGAGGGGAATCTCAAAACTCAGTGGGTAGCAGGTTTTGCTGGCCTGACTAAATAACTTCTGGCATTCAGTGTCTAGCATTCTGTTTTTAATTTGATGAAATGCAGCAGTGAAAGTCAACATAGACAGTGATTCTATACATAAGCCTCTCAAGTTTCCCTTTATCAGGCACTTCAGAAAGGCAGTCAAACACCAGGCTTCATAAGAAGATAGAGTTTATTCAGCAGCAGTTCTAAAAGTGCACTAACGTTGCATTGTCAGGAATGAAGGACACAAAGGAACATCTATGGATATACCCCACTGAGCTAGCCCCCCCTAAGCATTCTACCAATGGCTACATAGCCCGCACGCGGGAGAAAGGTGCGAAAGTTGTTCGAGCCATAAAGGGGCCCAGCTGTCCATACCGGAGAAACCGAAATCGTATGACAAGGCCATTTGGTCAGATAGGAGATAGCCCAGGCTGAGGAACACCCTGTTGCCCCGGCAACCTCCCCACTTCCCCCCTCCAAGCATAAAAAGTTACAGATCATCTCATCCTCCTCCCCTCCCTCACATCTTATGGCAGGATCACCTGACATTCTGCCCCTCTGATGATAAACCCCCGCCCCTCGGCTTTAATGGGTACAACTTGTGAAATGCACGGATTAACCGGGGGGCCCGAACATTGTCCACCCTCACCCATTCCCTCTGTTCAGGCCCAAAATCCACCCACTCAATCAGGTAATACAATCGGTTTCTAGAGATTTTCGAGTCCAGAATCTCATAGTGCGGTTCCCCCCTCACCATTGGAGGGGGGGGCAGGTCGCTACGGTCTCCATTCGTTCTCCCCAGGAGAGCGTCTTAACAATCTGAGGTGGAATACAGGATGCAGAGCTCTCAGTGATTTAGGTAGTATTAGTTCAACAGTCACATTATTCAAAACACGTTTGATTTCAAAAGGGCCAATATACTTCCACCCCAGTTTCTTGCTGGGCTGCAACCCTTTTAAATTCTGAGTGGATAGATACACGAACTCCCCCGGTTTTGGGGTCCACGACTTGTCTCCTCAGCCTGCTCCTTGTACACCAACTTAGCATCTTCAAGAGTTTGTGCCAGGAGCGGCCACGTCACCTGAAGTTTTTTACACCACTCCCCCGCCTCCCCCTGCGGCAAATTTGGTGCAGTCAAGAAAGGGAGTGGCGGGGCTTCATAACCATGCACAGCCATAAAAGGGGACATCCCTGTAGAAGCATGACACGTGTTATTGTAACAGAACTCTGCCAAGGGCAATAAAGATTCCCAATCGTCCTGCTGGAAGTTAGTAAAACATCTCAAGTACTGTTCAAGGGTTTGATTCACCCGTTTCATTTGCCCATCGGTTTCTGGGTGATACGCACTGCTTAATGCCCTTTCCACCCCCAATGGCGCCATCAACTCCCCCCAAAACTGAGAAACGAATTGTGACCCCCTGTCTGAGACCACCTTCCCAGGAAGAGTATGGAGTCCTACGACGTGCTGCAGAAAAGCCTTCGCTAGTTTCTTAGCCGAGGGGATGGACTTGAAAGGAACGAAATGTGCTTGCCTGGAAAACGTGTCCACCACCACCCATATCACGGTCTTTCCCCCACTTGGTGGTAAGTCAGTGATAAAATCCATCGATACAACCTCCCAGGGGCGGGACGGGGTCGGTAATGGTTGAAGGGGTCCCGGTGACTTCCCCGGGCGATGTTTACTCATGAGGCAAGTCTGGCAGGCTTGCGTGAACAAAGACAAGTCTTTTCTCATCCCCGGCCACCAAAATTGTCTCTGAAGCAATTGTAGTGATTTAACAAACCCGGTGTGCCCCACCAGTTTAGAACCGTGCGCCCATCCCATGACCTCCCCTCGCAGGGAAAGTGGAATGAAGAGCTTCCCATTTTTCCACCAGCAACCCTGCTCGTCGTTCACCACCCCCTCCTCCTTTGCCAGGGAGGCGTGGTCGGCCTTGGAAAGTTCAGATACGAACTTCAGCTCCCATGGGGAAGTGAGGGGGAGTGGAGGTGGGGCCTTTGCTTTGCTCCGAGTTGTCACCACTCCCCCCAGTTGCGAGGGCGTGAATACCGAATCTCTAACCACCTCCCTCTTGCTGTCGTGTTGCATGAGGTGGGACAGGGCGTCCACTAGCGAGTTTGCCTTCCCAGGGAAATGGTGCAGTGTGAAGTCAAACTTTGAAAAGAAGTCGGCCCACCATAGCTGCTTCGCGTTCAGGGACCAAGGCGAGCGCAGTAACTCAAGGTTTTTGTGGTCAGTCCAAACCTCGAATGGCACCCTCGCCCCCTCTAACCAGAGCCGCCAAGAGAAGAGAGCCAGCTTTATAGATCCTGCTTCCTTCTCCCATACTGACCAGTTCCGTTCAGTGTCCGTAAACTTTTCGGACACATATGCGAGGGGGTGTAATTTCCCATCCTCCCCCTCCTGCAAAATGCCCCCCCCCATAGCGACATCCGAGGCGTCAACATGGATTATGAATTTTCTCACCTCATCGGGGTGCGCCAACACAGGCTTGGATGTGAACAGGGTTTTCAACTGGTCAAACACCCGCTGGCAGTCAGCAGTCCAGTTCAATTTGGCCCCTGGCCGGGTACTCTCGGGGCCTTTCCCCTTTGTCTTATGTAGGTTAGTGAGGGGCAGGGCCACCTGCGCGAAATTCGAGAGAAACGATCTGTAAAAATTCGTGAATCTGAGGAACACTTGGAGTTGCCGCCATGTTTTGGGGGGCTCCCACCCCACCACGTCTAGGACCTTCTCAGGATCCATCTCAATGCCCTTCTGTGAGATATGGTAGCCCAGGAATGAAATCTCCAACCGATGGAACTCGCACTTAGATAGTTTGGCAAACAGTTTGTGCTCGTGTAACATTTGTTTTTTTTTTTGGTAAATACAATTTATTATTGGATATATCACATGTTCATACATTTTCAACCAATTACATATCCATTTTTCTAATTTCCCTTCTCCCCCCCCAAACAAGGCTTCCCGCACTGCTCCAACCCCATTAATATCTCTCTTATTCTGTTACATTTATTTCTAAACTTATTTTCTCTTACAAACGGTAACAATTCAAAAATCTAATTCTATTTCATTTTCCTCTTAGTAACTATCAAAGCAAATCAAACCACGTTTAATGTCCCAATTTTTCAACAAGTATTTTTGAAAGTCTTTCCAGTCTTCAAAAAAAGTTTCATCTTCTTCGTTGTTTAATTTTCTTGTTAATTTGTCCATTTCTGCCAAAAACAACGTCTTTTTAATCCATTCCCATGTTTCAGGTACTTTATCTTGTTTCCAACATTGAGCAAAAGTCAGTCTTGCTGCTGTAGTCAAGTACCATAATAATGTTCTCTTGGCTACATTTATTTCTTCCATTTTAAGACCTAACAATAACATCTGTGGGTCTTTCTTAAAAGTACATTTCAAAATTTTTTGTATCTCATTGTGGATCTCTGTCCAATACTTTACTGCTTTATCACATGTCCACCACATATGGTAAAAAGACCCTTCATGTTTCTTACATTTCCAGCATTTGTTAGACATACTTTCATTTAAAATAGCAATTTTTTTAGGCGTCATATACCATCTGTACATCATTTTATAACAATTCTCTTTAACATTTACACACGTTGAAATTTTCATTGACTTTTTCCACAAATATTCCCAAGATGTCATTAATATCTCATTATTAACATTTACAGCCCATTTTATCATTTGCTCTTTTACAGCTTCATCCTCAGTATACCATTTCAATAGTACCTTATACAGTTTAGAAATCATTTTTTTTTTATCTTTCTCAAGCCATACAGTTTCAATTTCAATATTCTTTTCTCTAAAACCGTGTTCTCTTTTATCGGTCTTAAATAAATCATAAATCTGTCTATACTTCAACCAATCATATTCAAATTCAACATCAAATCTATCTTTTAACACAAAATTTTTCCCTTCAGATTTTAGAAGATTTTTATAAGGTAGCCAGTCTAGCCCTTGATTTCTTGAATATGGATTGATCACTTCAGCTGGTACAATCCAAAGTGGTCTTTCTTCTGAGAAGAATTTTCTATATCTCATCCATGTCTCGAACAGTGATTGTCTTACAAAGTGGTGTTTAAAAAATTTATCCATTTTTACTTTTCCATACCATAAATATGCATGCCATCCGAATTTGTTATCATGTCCTTCCAGGGCCAGTAACTTCTTATTCTCCAAATTAATCCACTGTTCCAACCACGTTAAACAGACGGCATCATAATACAGTCTTAGATTTGGTAGTTGTAAACCTCCTCTCTCTCTTGCGTCACATAAAATTTTCATTTTAATCCTTGGCTTTCTTCCTGCCCATACGAATTTGGATAATTCTTTCTGCCACGAATCCAGTACTTTCCTTTGTTTTAGTATTGGAATAGTCTGAAATAGAAACATCAAACGCGGTAAAATAAATAAATAAAGGGGCCCAGCTGTCCATACTGGAGAAACTGAAATCGTATGACAAGGCCATTTGGTCAGATAGGAGATAGCCCAGCCTGAGGAACACCCTGTTGCCCCGGCAACCTCCCCACTTCCCCCCCTCCAAGCATAAAAAGTTACAGATCATCTCATCCTCCTTCCATCCCTCACATCTTATGCAGGATCACCTGACACCCCTCAATGTATGCTGACTAGTTTGACATATTGGATTCAGAGAGCATTTGAGAGATAAAGTTCCCAGGTTCCAGGCTGTAATGCAGGTGTAGCTGGAATTTGACAGTCATAAGCCAGGCACTAGTTTTGACTGGAGACATGCCAGTTTCCAAGCAGATAACTGCATATGAAACACATTTCGGCAGACCCCAAGTTTTTTTGCAGGAATTTGGATTGGATCCATTCAGTAGCACATTCAAAGGCTCCAATCCAAATCGGGATGCCATATAATAATTGTGAGGTCACTTTGGCCTTGAAAATTTTTGTGGCAGCTGGTACAAATTGGTTACCTCTGCCATAAAAAAGTGTTATATCCAATGCACTAATGTTAGCTGATTTCACTGCATACTTACAGTGGGTAGACCAAGTCACATTATATTGAAAATAAATACCTAAATATTTAAAATGTTTGACTTGCTCTATCTCTTTTCCAGCAGTGACCCAATTGTAAGATCTCCACTTTTTCGAACAGAGTAAGATTTTTGACTCCTTGTGGTTTATCTGAAGCTTATTATTAACAAGCAATGCTACACAACGGGTCAATAGACATCTTAGTCCCACTCTGGAGCAGGATAACAACACTGTGTCATCAGCGTAAAGTAGCAGGGGTACATGTTTTACACCAAGTTTAGGACCATGGCAGTCAGCACCAGACAACTGAGCAGCAAGATCATTGAGAAAAAGATTAAATAAAAAGGGAGCTAAAACATAGTCCTGTTTGACACCCTTATTGGCAGAGATTTTGGTGTCAAATTGCCTGCTAGTGAGCATTTGATCTGACAGGTGTTAGAGGTATATAATTTCTTAATGAGCGTTAGAAGTCTTTTGTCCATATTTAGCTGGTCTAACTTGGTCCGGAGAAGGTCCCTATCCACTGATGCACCTTTTAAATCCAGAAAAGCAACCAATAATTTCTGATTATTTCGTACAATGTTCTTATTGACTAAATGGGATAACACAATGATCTAAAGTGGTCTTTCCTTTGCAGAAACCCAGCCGTTCAGGGTCTATAATTTTTTCCTGCAACATCCAGAGATTGAGTTTGGCTAATAAATATTGCATCCTATTTTGCAGTTTGAACTTTAACAGTAATTCAGCCTTGTGTTGCTTTTGTTTGAATTCATTTATTAAAATCTTCTGGATGTTTGCTTGGATTTTACTGGTGAAGGGAAATATGCTGAAAAAGTATATGTTTGAATGCAACCACCTTCGTATCTGGCAGGTGTACTGCTGTTGTGATCCCCCCTGAGCCCGATTGGGAGAGGGCGGAATATAAGCTGAAATAAATAAGTAAATAAATAAACACAGTGTTTAACATAAAGCTTTCCAATAATGGAAAGTAGGCTGATCAGCCTGTAATTGGCAGGGTTGGTATGATCACCTTTTTTGTGTAACGGAACCACTATCGCGTTCAGCCATGACAGAGGAATTATGCCAGTTCTATCTACGATTGTAAACCGGGATGCAAGGGGGGAGGCCCACCAGTCTGGATCTTATTTTAAAATTTCGGAAGGGATGGCATCAGGCCCAGGAGCCTTTCCTGATTTCAGCTGCACAATTAGTTCTTTGATTTCCTTCGGTGACACAGGAGGCCAGTCAGGTAAGTTGGCTGTAGAAAGCTCAGATGGTTTGGCACAAGTAGGTTCTTGATGGAACAGAACTGAAAACTGCTGGAACCAAACATAAGAAGAGATAACAGACATGGAGGGGTCATCAGCCCAGAATGCACCTGAAGCTATGGCCCAAAACTTTTTGGAATTATTTAGAGTTGTGGTGTGATATAGTTCTTCCCATTGAGTTTTAATGTAATAATCTTTCTCTTTTTTTGATAAGGTGGTTGTCAGGTATCCCTGCCATAAGGGATGGAGAAGGGAGGGAGGATGGGACTGTATGGTGTTGATTGATGTATCTGAACTGGTGGGATGGAATGTGGGGAGATGCCATGTTGCCTGGGCAACCGGGCCATATCTCATCTCCCAGGCCAAGAGTGGCCTTGAATGCCAGGCTGTGCGTCTCCTATTGCTTTCTAAAGACAACAGCTAGGCTTGGGAACGGGGGGATGGAGGGTAGACTATTATTTACTACTTTCTGGGGTTCGCGCGCACGCGCTGCCCATCTATTGGTAGAAGTGTGGGGGCCCTTTCCCCCCTTTAGAGTATAACTCAGTGCTTCATGTATCCAAGTTATTCTTAACAATGCTTCTGTTCTAGTGACCTAGTCTTGCAGCTTAATAAATACTATTCTTGTTTCAATGAACAAGGCCTGGTGTTTGGCTGACTAACTAAGGACCCTGACAGTGGTGCAGCTGATTCTGAATTCTAAAGTATTCAGGTGACAAAGTTAGGGCCTTTGAATTGCAGTAGTGACTGTGAACTTTATGTAGTGAAGTTTTTGTTTCTTTACTTTCTCTGTCAAACCACGAGTGTATAGGGTTAAGTAAACTAATAAACTGAATTACTGGCAGCTGAACTAGAAACAGGCTTTCTTAAAACATTCTCAAAGGTGCAATTTCAAATATGAATATTTGTCCAAGCAAATGCATGTCTGGCTTTCATTTTGGAATTGTTTGAGCCCTGCTCTGTTGTACCCTGATGTTTATCCACGTTTTAAAATATCATGACAGTTTCACAGGGTAACAGAAAGCCCTAAAAACTTCCTCTGGAATGATTTCTGCAGAATGCAAATGTAATGGTAGCATGTCGGAATTTACACCCCAGTTATGTTTATTTACTTACTTACTTACTTCATTTATACACCACTTTTCAACCCAGTGGGGACCCAAAGTGGCTCATTGCCCTTCTCCCCTCACCATCTGATCCTCACAACAATCCAGTGGAGGGCATCTGGCCAGAAGGGTGTGATTGCCCAAGGCACTAATCACCCAGCCAGCTACCAGGGCTGAGTAGGAAGCTGAAGGTGGGTGTCCCAGGTCCTAGTAGATCACCCGCCCACACCATTACTAATCTTACCCCACTTTACAGGCAATTGTCTCCCATCAATAATAGACAATATCATAATTTTATTCAACTCTACAAGCTGATCCTTTGGTATAGCTATATAAAATTAATATACAGTTTATGCAAAACAATTAAAAAAAACAGTGAGAGGGAAGGACCTATTCAGACATGCTTTTGTGCAAGTCCCCTGGGGTTCATGGCTGGCCTTGAAAGGATGAGCTGTCCGTGTGGATGAGCCCTGCCCAGCCACCTTGTTGGTGGTTTATACTTGAAGCTCTCAGTGAGACCCTCTCGGGGCTTGCTGAACCCTTTTGCTACCGAATCACAGTCCTGCCTGGCTAAGTCATCAGGTCAAAGGCAAGCAATAGAAGCAGAAAGCCAGGAACGGCTGTGAAGTAAGAATGCTCCAAAAGAGACTGAGGTCAAAGTCTGCTTGCTGCATCTGCCCAGTGAGAGAAACACAAACTTGTTGCAAACTGGCCTTGAGCACTGCAAACAGTTGAAGTGGCAAGCTGGACCCATTTCAACAGGAGAGTGTCAAGGCTGAGTGGTAGAGGCTCTGCTTTGCATGCAGAAGATCCCAGGTGTCTCCAGGCAGAAGGATGAAGGTCTAACCATTAAAGGCAGGCTCATTTAGGCTGTAGCTCAGTGGTAGAGCATCTGGTTTGCATGCAGCAGGACCCAGGTTCAATCCCCAGCACCCCTAGTTAAAAGGAGCGGGAAGCAGGTGATGTGAAAGACTTCACCGTGACTCTTGAAAACCTTTGTCAGTCAGAGAAGACAAGACTGGCTTGGATAAATGAAATCCAGTGCAAGGCAGCTTCATGTGTACCTGTGCCAGTCTTCGTGAAAACTGTGTATTTTGTGGTAGAATCTCTGCAGGCCTCACTGAGGAGCCTGCCTGATAAAGCTCCAGTCCAGTATTGTATATTTCTGCTAGGCTTTGGACAGTTCCAAGAGGAGACAAACATCAGCATCCTGACCCAGTGAGCCACAAAACACAACTGAAGCCCTGTGGTAGCATTTGGATTGCAAAGGGCTTCCATCACATATCTGTCTGAAGAAGTGGGCTCTGACCCATGAGAGCTCATGGTGAAATAAATGTTGTTAGTCTTTCAGGTGCCAGTAGCTGTTTGCAATAGAATGATGAGGAAAGCTGGCTTTGGTGGGTTTGAATCCCACCGCTGTCACCATGTGATTTTTTTTTTCTGCCCAGCACCCAAGTGGAATGCTCTCAAGCCCCACACAGGAGAAGAGCCTTTAGGAGATCAAGTGAAATGCAACCCTGCCTGGAGGCTGGGGCAGAAGTTGTTCTTTACTCCCCAGTTCCCCCTACAGACAGGACTTGAGTGCTCCTTCGTGTTGCTCTGCCACCACCTCTGGATTTACTCCTGTGACTTCCAATGTTCTAGGTGACTGCCCAGAAAGTACAGGGACCCCGGGGGGGGGGTGTTGTGTTTTGAAGCATGTGCAAGTAGTCTAGGTTGTGGGTAGGAATCGAGACAATGTGTCATAACTAAAAGCCAACTTTCTTACTGCATTACATGACTATAGAGTAATACAGTTCCAGCTCTAGAATGCAGACTAAGAAAAGACAAAAACATAGAAAGGTTGCTAAATTATAGAGACATAAATCCAGAGTCTGTCCCCCCCCCCAGGCCTCCCGCCACACTGGGAGTTTGCAGGTGGGTGTATGAGTAGAGTGGATCCTGGTCTATCGGCATAGCTTCACCCGTAGTCCCACAGGTGGTCACACAGAAGGGGCAGCAATTTTGAGGTTTTCCTCTCATGTGTGTCAAAAAGGGATTAACCAATCTAAGCCTGAGGTTCTGGAGCCCCAAAGCCCACCATCCCAGTTTGGCCAGTTGAAAGGTGTTCATATGTCAGAGAGAAAGTGGGCTTTCCTCCTGGCTGCAAAGTCAAACCCTGTCTGGTTTGATGAGACTTTCTCAGCCTTTCTGGGTGGTCCTCTAAGGCGGTCAGTCTCCATAACTGCCCTGCCCCCATTGCCCATCTGTCCCTTATTCCCCACAATGAGTAGCAGAAACCAAAAAAGAAGGGATGCCAGTGTACATTAGGTATAAATTAGGATGCAACATATGGTAGGATAAGGACCCATGATCCTTCATGTTTCATTATACTGGCTTTGTATGTGCCTTCTACTGAGATTGGGGTGAGTCTTCCTGCAGCTCCATATTATGCAATTTATATATTATGTATGAATGTTCATTCTCACTTGTGTATGTTTTGAATTTGCATTTAGTCCCACTATAGCCTATTGGTTTTTGAATAAGAAATACTCGAAACACGGCAACTTGCATCCGGACTACGCATCAAATGGCTTTCTATGGCTTATGGAATTCATGAATGTCCACTCCATGATGAAATGCACATCAAATTGGACTATGATATTACAACACAACTGGAGTGAGACACAGTGAAATATTTGGGACTTTATTCCTTATTGTTTTTGTATTCTGGTAACACCTTGGCCATTATTGTTATATTTCTGTTTACTGAATTGTTATCCTATATCATTATATATCTACCCTTGTTTATTTTCAGCCAGCGGTTTTTGTGCTTTGTTCCTCATCCCCCACAGGCAGACAGTCCACTGGTCCTGTGAGCCCCCGCTCTCCACTCCCTGTGGCTGTAGCTCTCAGAGTCTCCAGAAGGCATGGTTCCAGGTCAGGCCATGCAGCTGGAGGCTGACCCTGGGAATCTCAATAGGCAAAGCAGGGGCTCAAGCATTGAACTGCAGGCCCAAAGTCCTGGACAGACATCAGCTCCTCACTCATCCCTCCCTGAATTTAGGCTTTGGATCAAACCTGGTTTCAGGCCGAGAGAGCAGAAAAGGGTACCTGATTTAGAGTGCCTAAGAAGGTAGAGGCTGACCTGGTGGCATGCTGGGGCTTTTGGCTTCCATTCTGGAAGAGAGCCTGAACATTCCAACATTCTCCAAAATCAGTTGGCTGAATGATCTGTCATTCAGAGGGTCTCCCTATCCACTGGCTGCGTTGCCTGAGTCCTGCCTCCAACATTCTAAACAGTTTGCTGTTCCTCTCCCCCCCCATAGCCAGTCAGAACACAGAGATCATTTGCATATGTGGCTTGATTGGCCTTTGCCTCTAACATTCTAAACAGTCTGCTGTTGCTGTTGGGAGTCCTGAGGTAAAATACATATCCCAGTCTCCCTGTGGGGCCTGGAGATCTCCCAGAAACCACCATGTTCCCCAACCACAGCACATCATTTCCCCTACAGAAAATTTCCCAGCTATTAAACTTGATGTCCAGATGACCAAGATCAATTCTCCTGGAGACAATGGCTGCTTTGGGCAGTGGACTTTATGGCATTATACCCTGCTGAGGTCCCTCCCCACCCCAAACTCTGCCCTCCCCAGGCTCTACCCCTCAAATCTGCAGGTATTTCCCAACCCAGAGTTAGCAACCCTCTAACTGGCTATGGAACTGTTTTGCAGACTCTTGGAACCCAGAAGACATGGCATAGGAGGAGGTGGTTTTCTACCTTAGCTGCCACTGCATAGCCCCAAATCAACATAAGTCAGGGGTAGAGGGAATCATACCTGTTACCATGAGGCTGTCCTCCTATATTACCCACTTGGGGCAGCAAAATGACTTGAGACAGCCCTGCCTTATAGCTAAGCGGAAGGAAATAAACACGGCTTGCCTCCCTCTATTTTCCCCTTCTCTCTGCCGCCCCACCAGCCACAGCCGGGACACCCACCTGGAGCTTCCTTCTAGAGCTCGCTGTATTTCTTCCCACAATGGGCCTTACTCCTAGTGTTTTAATATTGTGGTTTTAAATTGTAAGCCACCTCAAGCAGAATTCTGAAGAGGCGGCAGAGAAATATTATAAAGAAATAAGTGGGAACCCCCCCCGTGCTCCTTCTGCTTTGGTAGATTGGACCATGGCTCCCTGGCACAACCTGCACAACCAAGGCTCCCTGATGAAGGACAAAGGGGTTCAGTCATAGGGAGCAAGTTACACGACAGGGGAGTCGTCTGATAACAATGCAATGTCATGATCTGACATGAAGCTTCCAGATCTGCATACCTTAGTTAGTCTCTACAGGCTGTTATTGAGAGAGGCCACCAGGGGTCTCCCTTGGCTTTGCTAAACAACTGTCTTGGGGAACCTGCTGTATGGGTTGTTGGGGAGGTTTCTGGATCCTGGTTCAGGGTTCTGACTTGTATTACCATGATCAGAATAAGCTTTTTTGTTCCTCCTTTCTACTTTTCAAACAAGCATCAGATTTCTTTGCAAATTGCTTGCTTCTTCCTCTTTGTCAAAATCTCCGGGGACAGAATCAGACAGGATTTCTGTAAAATATTCCAAGTCATGATGGAAATAAATCCTGATATCAGCTAACTTTTGATCTGGGGCTTGAAAGCAAGAAGGGAATGTGCTGCAGTCTGAAAGGGAGCTCCACCTTGGTCAACAGTAAAAAGCTGTTGGGTTAAACATTTTAACACAGTTCCCAAAATGCACACCAGGATACAAGTCTGTATCAGCATTAATAGTGTGGGCAGATGCTCCTATGCAGATCTCCATGGCTGGACAAGGCCAGTTCTTCAGCTGCTTCTTGTATTTACTTGTTTACTCCCCTACTATTCTGCTTAAGGGCTGCTAGGGAGTGAGCCCCATTACAGAGTGTCAACGCACAATCCAATAGACTCAAATCATCATTATGAGGTATCTCATGCATTCAAAATAGAGGAGCTACTCACAATCCAGCTCCTGGGTGAATGGTAGAGTTCATCATTATTAATGACTAGGAATAAGGCCCGTTGTGGAAATAAATACAATAAGCTCTAGAAAGAGGCTCTGGGCGAGTACCCCAGCCTTGGGCACTCAGCATCAATTTACTGTCACGACCTCAGCAGGGTATAATGACTCAGAGTCCACCATTTTCTTCAGGGGAACTGATCTCTGCCACCTGAAGAGAAGTTGTAATTCTGAGTTATTTCCAGCCGTCACCTGGAGATTGGCAACAATGTATCCTCAGGAGGAAATGGCTGGTTTGGAGGGTGGAGTCTATGGCATTGTACCTGAGGTCCCACCCCTCCTCAAACCCCACCCTCTCCAGGCTCCATCCCTCAAATCTCCAGGAATTTCCCAACCCAGAGGTGGCAACTCTATCTTCTTCCCAGCAACCAGCAGCCTACTGTAATCTGCCCCTCTGGCTTCAGCTTTCCATCTCCTTCCCCCTCCCTTCTGGAGAGTAGTTGTAATTCTGAGTGATCCTCAGCCCTCATCTGGAGATTGGCAACAATAGTTCCGTAGGAGAAATGGCTGGTTTGGAGGATGGAGTCTATGGCATCATAACTGTCTGAGGTCCCGCCTCTCCTTAAAGTCCACCCTCCCCAGGCTCCACCCCTCAAATCTCCAGAAATTTCCCAATCCAGAGGTGGCAACTCTATCTTCTTCCCAGTCAACCATCAACCTACCGTTATCTGCCCCTCTGGCTTCAGCTTTCCATGTCACCCCCCACCTGCAGTCTCTATCCTGCTCTGAAGCCTTGACTACTACATCACACTGGCTGTCATGGGGGGGCATCTCAGCAGGGTATAATGACACAGAGTCCACCATTTTCTCCAGGGGAACCACTCTCTGCCATCGGGACAGTAGTTGTGATTCTGAGTGATCTCCAGTGCTCACCTGGAGATTGGCAACAATGGTTCCCCAGGAGGAAAAGTACAGTCTTTCTCTGCAGTGGAGACCAAAGCCGCTTACATCATTCTCCTCTCCCCCATTTTGACTTGCACAACAACTCTTTGAGGTAGGTTAGGCTGAAAGTCTGTGACTGGTCAGAAATCACCCACTCAGCTTCCACAACAAGAACCTGGGTCTGGCAGACCCTGCTCTGAAGCACTAACTGATACACTACACTGGCTGTGGTATCGCCTGGTATCACAACTGAACTCCAGACAACAGATCTCTCTCTCCCCGTGAAGAAAATAACTGCTTTGGAGGGTGGACTCTATGGCATTCTATTCAGTTGAGGCCTCTCCCCTCTCCAAACCCTGGCTTCTGTAGACTTCAGCACAAAATCTTCAGGAATTTCCCAACCTGGAGCTGGCAACCCTAGTCAGGACTGGCCTCAATGAGTTTTCTCCCAAAGGCCAAAATAGGCATGGAAAGGGTCTCCTCCCCCTGCCTTTTACTGACAGAACCAAGCTTGGTTGCCTAGCAACAGGCACTGAGGGGAAAGCAAGGTTGCCAGCTCTTAGTAGGGAAATACCTGACGATTTGGGGGGTGGATCCTGTGGAGGGCAGTATTTGGGGAGGGGAAGGACTCAGCAGGTCTACCCCCCCCCAAAGTAGCCATTTTCTCTAGGGAACTGATCTCTGTCAACTAGAGTTCAGTTGTAAGAGGTCCCACTTGGAGATTGGCAACCCTAGGGAAAAGGTTTGACAGCCACTGGCCCACCTCAGTAGCCAGCCAGCCATGGATGGGCCAAGCAAGAGACAGCTGTTTGGGCAGTTTATTCTGTAAGGGAAGAGTGTCCAGGCTTACAGTGGGTGGGGGAGAGGAGCAGACCCAGCATTCAGCCAATGTCATGCGAGTACTCTTTAGTGGCAGTTGTTGGGCCAACTCCTGATGGAGCGCACAGCACAACCAATGAGAGAGCTGTAAATGGCCAATGACTTAGGGGAATTATATATATACTAGGAATAAGGCCTGTTGTGGAAATAAATACAATGGAGAGAAAGAGGCTCTGGGACAGTGCCAAGGCCTTGGATGCTCAGCATCAATGTGCTGTAGTGACCTCAGCAGGGTATAATGATACAGAGTCCACCATTTTCTCCAGAGGAACTGATCTCTACTACCTGAAGAGCAGTTGTAATTTTCAGAGATCTCCAGCCCTCACCTGGAGATTGGCAACAATTGTTACCCAGGAGGAAATGGCTGGTTTGGAGGGTGGAGTCTATGGCATTGTACCTGTCTGAGATCCCACTCCTTCCCAAACCTCACCCTCTCCACCCCCCAAATCTCCATGAATTTCCCAACCTGGAGTTGGCGACCCTGTCACCTTCCCAGCCAAGCATCAACCTGTCATTATCTCCCCCTCTGATTTCAGCTTTGCATCTCCTCCCCCCTCCCTCCTGGAGATCAGTTGTAATTCTGAGTGATTTCCATCCGTCTCCTGAGATTGGGAACAGTGGTTCCCCAGAAGGGAATGGCTGGCTGGGAGGTTGGAGTCTATGGCATTGTACCTGTCTGAAGTCCCAGCTCTCCTCAAACCTCACCCTCCTCAGGTTCCATCCCTCAAATCTCCAGGAATTTCCCACCTGGAGTTGGCAACCCTATCTCCTTCCCAGCCAAGCATCAACCTACCTACCTTTATTTCCCCCTCTCTCTTCAGCTTTCCATTTCCCCCCGCACACCTGCAGCCTTTCCCATGCTCTGAAGCCCTGACTGCCAGAGTCCACCATTTCCCATGCTCTGAAGCCCTGACTGCCACAGAGTCCACCATTTTCTCCAGGGGAACTAATCTCTGCCATCTGGAGAGCAGTTGTAATTCTGAGTGATCTCCAGCCGTCACTTGGAGATTGGCAACAATGGTTTCCCAGGAGGAAAAGTCGTCTTTCTCTGCAATGGGGACCAAAGCAGCTTACATCATTCTCCTCTCCCCCTTTTGACTTGCACAACAACCCTGTGAGGTAGTTTAGGCTAAAAGTCTGTGACCGGTCCAAAATCACCCACTCAGCTTCTACAGCAAGAATCTGGATCCAGCAGACCCTGCTTTGAAGCACTGACTGCTACGCCTAGGGCAGCCAACCTCCAGGTGGAGTCTGAAGACCACCAGGTATCTCAATTGAACTCCAGACAACAGATTTCCCCTCCACCCAGAGAAACTAACTGCTTTAGAAGGTGGGCTGCATGGCATTCTGTTCAGCTGAGGCTGAACCCTCTCCAAAGCCTGGCTTCCATAGACTCTTCCAGAAAATATCCAGGAATCTCCCTACCTGGAGCTGGCAACCCTAGATTCAGGACTGGCCCCAATGAGTTCCTCTCAAAGGCCTGCAAAGAGTTTCCGTTCTTTGTCTGAACCAAGCTTGGTTGCCTACGGTGGCGAAACGGGCTCCAGTTTACCACTCAGCTCTTTGCCTCCCACCCTCATCCCGTGTGCATATTTCACTCCTTAAGTTCGCTGCCATGACTCACTGAATCATCACTGCCTTTTTAGAGGGACAGTGAGTCTCCTGAGGCTGAATCTCCGTGTTTGGAGATGGAATCCCCAATTTTGGGGGATCCCTGGAAAGTTGGCAACCCAAGGGGCTGGCTTTTCCTTGCCTCCTTGGACTTTGTTATTGTGCAGAGCAGGGGAGACTATGTGGTCAGAGCACAACACAGATTATTAGCCCCAATAAAAGAATTTATCTAACTATTTACACGGTTATGGGGCGCACACACACTGTAGGAGTAAGCACATGCTATGAACCAGCAGGGCATAAACCCACAGGGTTTCCCTGCACACCGGCCTCTGGCTCTCTGCTCTAGCCCCTCTCTGTCTGGCCCAAGAGAGCAGGGAAACTTCCATTCATTCCCCAGTCCAGCCGACCGTGGAGTGGCTGAATTTCTGCTGCCTCCCAGGGTTCCCCCACGTGTCTGGCTTGTGGCCTGGACAGCCTGGTCAGCACGGGCAGCAGGAGCCTTTCCTGACCTCCTGTAGGACCAAGACGGCCTCCTCCCTGGATGGGCTGCAGTCTGTATTGATGCTGCCCTGCATGATGGGACAGTCCCTGTTTTCCCGCCCTTTTCTGCCTTGGGGCAGCTGGGAAATGTAGTCCAGCAGATGAGGAAGGCCCACTCAACCCAGTGAGTGATACTCCTACAGGCCCCACTCTGGAACTACAGCTCAATTAAACCTTATGGCGGAACATTTTAAACAAACAACCACAGACAGCAGCCCAGCAGCCATCTTACAAACACAGCTAACTGCCATTTCTTTACCCCTACCAACAGCCCCTGAGGGAAAAGTTGTCCCACACAGGAGGCAAGCAGGAGAAGCGTCTTCATCAAGAGACAAAGCCATTTGCTAGGAATTCGGACAGAGAAGAGTGGCTGACGGGGGAGTGGGCGGGGAAGAGGAGCAGACCCAGCACCTGGCCAATGGCACGCGAGTACTCTTGAGTGGTGGCTGGCAGGCCAATGGCTGAGGGAGGGCATTTTACAGCCAATGGGAGCGCATGGAATCTTGCCACCCCAAGTCAGCTTTATATATAAGGAGAGAAGAGATAGGATAGTCCATTGTAACTGTGGTGAAAGAAGGTGATCTTGCTGGTCTTGCTTTCAACTAATTTACAAATAAAAGACGGAAGAAGAACTTTGGGGGGGCTTCTAACTACATTGGAAAAGAGCTTATTTAACCAATCAGGGAAGCTACTTCAAGGCTACTTGAACTACGGTTCCCATCATCCACTAATTTAAAGGTGCAGGATGTCTTTTTTGTCTCTAGTGCAAACTTATGCTTCACTTTATGCCCTGATAGGGCAGCTCACCTACCTTTCTCCCCAGTGGGTACCCGAAGCGGCTTACATTGTTCTCCACTCCAGGCCCACTTGAATGATAGGGAACCCTCAAGGACTTGTGGGATGGCCTCACACTCTTTCTTCTTTCCCTCCCCTGGCAACCTCCATATCCTCTCCTCTTCCCCTGCCTCATTCTCTCCTGCTCAGCCATTCTCCAACCTACTTTGTATCTGCCCCCCCATCTTCAGCTATATTTATTATTTATTTACTTCATTCATATACCACCTTTCTCCATGGGGGGACCAAAGCAACTTACATCATTCTCCTCTTCTCCCTTTCATCCTCACAACAAACCTGTGAGGTAGGTTAGGCTGAGAGCCTGTGACTTGCCCGACGTCACTCACTGAGTGAGTGTCCATGGCAGACTGGAGATTCAAACCTGGGATTCTTCCAGATCCTGATCTGACACCCCAACTGGCACCGCATCCCCTGCAGGAACCTCTGCAAGAGGCTGACAGACAAGAAGTGGCCCTGATTGTTTTAAATATTGATATAAGAAGAAATTTCCTGTTACTAAACTGTATTTTCCAGGGCTGGCAACCCTCCATGCACTTTCCTTCTTCCACCAGCAGAGGGCAACCAAAGACTGCTCAGTACTTTCCCTTGAGTTTGGCAGGGCGCCTTTCTTGCAGTTGTTCATGAAATAAGAGATGAAACAAATAATGCATTTTGTGGGATCAGCTTCATGTTCCCACCAGCAGATGTTGGGACCTGGCGTGGACGATGTTTCCTTTGAATGAATTTCTTTTATGAGCTGCTGTTGTTGCACAGGAAGCCACTTCACAGTGGTGATACCGCGGTGGTGTTGTGCATTGGTTCCTCTGGAACATTCTGGCACCATAGCAACATGTGTGGCCAGCAGGGCAGGATTGGTTGTTCTCCGCCCATGGTAACCCCATAAGTATCAGACTTGTGAGAACACAAAAATACAAAATACAAACAAGCACAAATATGATTGGCTTGTAAGCCCGCCCCAGCCCCAGCCCCCTTGGCAGGAGGCATGAAGGCGAGGGGTGGGGAAGTGGGCGAGGGACATCTTCAATCCACTTTAAGTTATTTAACAAACTTTCACCCTGAGCTCAAGGATCTTCCTGCTCACAGTTTGCAAACAAACCGCAAGAGCAACAGAGAGGCCTGGAACACCCTCCCCCCAGACAGGTCCAGCTTTTCTCTGCTCCACATGGAGCTTTTGACTCTTGCCAAAATTCCTCTTTCAGACCACAGCCACCCACATCCCTTTATGTTAGATCAACCCAGAGGGAGAAGAAAAACAGCCCCCCCCCGTTCCCCTCAACGTATTAACAGGGGGACCCCTGTCTGCCTATCAGCTCTGAGAAAATGAAGACCGGAAACAAGAGTGAGAGGAAGGAGGGGAACCCCCCCCCCGTGTGCATGTCCCCTCTTGGAAAGCACATTCATAATGTATACTTTGCTAGTTCTCAATATAATAGCCAGGAATATCCGTTGGTGATCCTTTATGTGTAATCATTACCGTTATTACATGTAGAACAAAGTTTCAGTCAGTGGCACCTTTAAGATCAACAAAGTTTAATATAAAATCAACATGGTGGGAAACGGTATTAATAACGAATAGATTTAACAAGGATACAAAAACAGGCTTCTATGAAACTAGAAATGACACGGGGTGCGATCATATGTACCGGAAGCCGCAGCAGACATGCAATTTCCCCGCAGATTAAAGGGACGCGATCAGACAGACACATCTGTCTGGCGTCCCGGAGTCGTCATCGGAGCGTCGTTTTGCACTGCGGTAGCATGGTAAAAAGCTACTGCCGAAAACTCAGTATTATTGGGAACTGCGGGAGCGCGGCGGGAAGTATGATCGCACAAACGCGCGTCATTGCAGGCGGGGCAAAAAGCCTCGCTTCCTGCCCGCCTCTTCCCCCCTTCTGTGTGATCGCAGCCTTAGATAAGATCTGGCTGTCATCAAATGATAAGATGATCCAAAAACTATACAACTTTTTGTTATAGGAATATCTACAAGATAAAATTGTAAAAACAACAATGATTAACTGGATGCAGGATATGGGTCACAGAATAGAGTTAGATGAATGGTCTAAAATTTGGAAAGCAGCTAAGTTTACAAGAGCTATACCTTATAAAGAAAATCTATATAAGATGTTTCACAGATGGCACTGGTCACCTGATAAGATTGCAAAATGTTATCCAAATGTATCTAAAAATTGTTGGAAATGTAAGCATAGTATTGGAACTTTTTATCATTTATGGTGGAGGTGTGAAGTGACTCATAGTTATTGGCTGAAAATACATAAAATGTTAATGGAAATACTAAATGTAGATGTACCCTTGACACCAGAATTTTTCCTGTTAAATATTATACCAGACAATTGTAAGAAAGAAGATTGGTATTTAATAACCTACATCCTAACAACTGCTAGAATATTGTTTGCAAAGAATTGGAAACTAGATAGGCTCCTTTCAAGAGAAAAACTAATCCTGAAACTGTTGGAAATGGCTGGAATGGACAGATTATCTATAATAATACAAGGAAAAAATGAAGAGCTGCACAATAAAAGGTGGATGGGAATGTATACATGGATAAATAATAAGTTGTATCTATAGACTCATAATATACTAAAAACAGCATTCTTTTACATGTAATAATGTGAAAATTCAATAAATAAAAAAAAAGGGAAAAAAATCCAAACAAAGTTTAATTCTGGGTATAAGCTTTCATGTACATGCACAAAAGTTTCCATGCACACAAAAGCTTATACTTTGAATAAAACTTTGTTGGTCTTAAAGGTGCCACTGGACTCAAACTTTGTTATTAGATGTAGTTTAAGGTTACTGCCAGACTAGAATCCCTTTGAAGCATTGTTTATCCACAAGCACCTGGAAAGAGATTTTTTAAAAATGCTACATTCCTGTCATAAATCCAGCAATGCCTATCTCCATGGACAAGATGCTATCTGTATGCTCCTAAATTATTCCCATTTGTATTTTCCTCTGAGGCTCTTTGTTTTCAAACAGTGTCTGTGTCTCAGGTTAATTAAGCATTTTCTGTTCAAATTATATGGCTGTGATTTGGGGGAAGAGACACTTTTAAAAAGGTGTGACTCTACGGCACAATAACTTCCACCACCTGCAATCAGCCCAGGCATGGAACAGGCACCCAGCTGCTAAGTCGTGTGACATAAGGGCTATGCTGGCCAGCTTCGTGATTGTGGGACTTTAGCCCCTCCACGGTGGCAGCTCAAACACCCCCGGGGAGAGGGGTCACCATGACTAGCCTGGCTGGTGGATTCTGGGACTTTTGGCATGCAGATGTTCTCCCTTTGGTTACGTCGCCAGCCACAAGGCTTTCATCAAGAGAGGAGCACCATAATCGACACTCTGCTAGAGATGGGACAGCCAGACCGATGGAGCAGTGGAATATTGTTCTGAGCCTTGCAGTGAAAGAAAGCATTTGATGTCGTCTGCCAAAAACAGCAGACGGCATTTTATTGGAAGTCGGGATTGGGGAGGCTTTTCTTACTGCAATGGAAAAGAGGTCAGGCGAATAATCCCCCAGTCTGCAGTGGAACTGTGCCCTTGCATGTCCACCTGCCGCTGTGGCCTTGGCCACCAAAGGTGGACCGTGTGGCGCAAAGACAGATTTCAGCCTGTTCATAAATCCCGGTCTGGCAATGGTCACAGTAGCCTCTGGGAAGGAGCTGCTGGAGCTCCTCTGTCATTGAACCATACAGACAGTTATTTTCTGGGGCCAGACTGAAAGGTTTAATAAAAGTGGGCTGAAATTATAACTTTTGGCACAAGAGTTTTAATTTAAGCCAGCAATTAAAAAGACACAGACACATTTCAATTGAGAGCATTCCAGTTCCAGTTCTCAGTAAGAACAGGAGTGTGCCAGTAAGAACACCTAGAACCATTCTTAAAATGACATCATGAAAGCACTCCAGACTGGATGATTCGCAGAAACTTGGTAGAAGCCCCATATAAGATTTCTGAATCCCACTGGGGTCCCGGAATCCCCGTTCTGGCTGAAGAGCCATGTTGCTGTTGTCGTCGTCATCGTCATTTTCATTACTCTGCCCTCCAACCCACACAACGGCTTCCCAAGTTGTTTACAGCAAGGAAAATCTAACACAGAGATCCTTTAACGTGAGTCCAGGCAGAGGGAACAGGCCCCTGGCCCCTCCCTCCTCTCCCTTGGACTTCGCTGGCGGCAGCTGGTGGGTGGAGGTTGGGGGGGGATGCTGGGCGGAAGCTCAGTCCAGCCGCACACTTCAGAATGGGCACAACTCCCCCCCCCCCACAAATCCTCTCATGCTTTAAGTACACCAGAAATGGCACACTGTGTTGGCAACAGGGCTAAATTCAGGTGGCTCTGGCAATGTTCTGAACCAGACCAGAGAACAAAATCCTCAACCAGCTATAGGATTTAATTTAGTCCGTTTGGGGGAAGCAACAACCGGATGTGCTCCTCCATGATCCTTGGCCTTGCCACAGCTTAGGGCCATACGTACCTCAGGCAATTTTTGCAGCCCTGCCAGGGCCCAGGTAGACAGAACCACCCCTTTTGCCAGCAGTGAGTTGCAGAACTTCCATCCCCACTTAGAGCTACTGCAGTTTCCTTTCTGTAAAACGGGAAGAGAAAGGGAGCAGGGACCGCATCTGGGCTTCCTCCCTCTGACTGCTGAGGCCGTGTCTGTCCACAGCTGATGATTTAGATGGCTTCAAAAAAAAGTTTCTCTCACAAAGTTTTGTCCCTGGCCGCCTCTGCCAGAGCAGCAGGTAGGCCCGCCTTCCTACCATTCTCAAAATCTCTTGTACAGAGCAGTTTTCATGGCTGAGAAGTGCCATCTAAGCCGTTTCCCTTTTGAGAGAAAAAGAAGTTTTAAACCCACAACACAGAATGGGATTTTTACTTACAAAGCCCTGGGTGGCGCAGGAGTAGGCTGTCCAGAGAGTGCTGCACACAGGGCCCAGGCAAAAGGGTTCTCTTTCCTCCTGACTTTGGTTTTGGTGAGTTGTCAACAGGCCCTTTTGTCACGCCAGGTCTGCTTCTCAATCCCCATTTGGTTTATTCCTCGTTGGAATAATTGTGTGTGCCCCCCCCCCATACGCACACAGACACACCGGCTGGGCTTTTAGGTTTTCAGGGCTGGGGTCTGTCTGTTTCTGTTTTATTCCGTCTCTAATCACTGGACTTTTCCACTTTGTGTGCCAGCTGCCTTTAGAGCTTTTGTGGATGAGGCAGGGTATAAAGGCTCAAGAATGAGTGCTAAATGAACAAACAAGCAAATGCCTTCTATGTCCCAGCAAGCAGCCATTACCAATCATTACCAGCAAGCTCTTCTACATCCGTTCAGTGACTAGCCATAGTTCTAGATGTGACAAATTACTGGTTATATTCTGGGATTTGGAGTCAGGAGTTGTGTTGTTAGAAATGTCCAAGAAATGCTCCGGTCAAGCATGGTCTGAAATATTTCCAGGTAAAGGTACTCAAGGATGCCTCGCTTAGACGTTCCTTGCGAGTGACCACTCCTCGGGTTTGGCAGGGCCGGAGCTGTGATTGCCCCGATGCATCAGGCCTGTCTACGTGCCTCTTTGCAGGTGGCCTGCTGCCCTCCTCTTTTTCCTGGGGAGCTCCGTGCCGGTCTCAGCACACGCAAGCAGTCCCTCGTGGGGCAAGGCGATGTACACAACAGAGTGGCCTTCCCCAGCACTTCTCTGTCGTGTCCAGGGGGCTTGGTAAGAGTGCAAATGTGCACACTGTTTGTGGTCTGATGGTCTAAAGTCTCAGCAGACAGTGAGCTTCTTTTGCAGTGTCTAAGGAGTTTGCAAGGTGACAGGGAGGAAGTGGGCACACCGGGAGAGCCCAGAGGCAACACCTCCAAGTGTAAGAAGCTGCTCCCCAAATCAAGGGACACCTGCACTGGCCCCAGCTGGAGAGAGAGCGATAAAAGCCCCATGTCTGTCTGGAGCACCCCTGCCACTTCACAACTTGAAACTGATTTGAGAAGGAGTCTGGAACAGCTGTGAGCCAGCTGCATTAATTTATCAGCCCTTGAGCTGGAAGAGAGGCGAGAGAAATGGATCTTCCTCCAGATGGAGTGTGCCAACTATCCACTTACGGTCTCTTCCCACTTGAGCGTTGAAATCGCTTGCCAGATGTGTAATAGATTCATTATCTCCATTCTCCAGGGGCACAGTGCACAGTTCAGGCCATCAAGCAGCCCTGCGATATTTTGCATTTCTAGGCGGAGCATGTCCTCACGATGCATGGCAGGTGGACTGAGCCTGGGGACGACCCCGTGGGCCTGCACCGGAGGCGGCGGCAGCAACAAAATGAAAAATGGAACAGGAAATGGTCCGCAGATATTTGTCTCAATTCAGCTTCCCGCTTAATCTGTGATGAGGTGTTCATGACAAAGGAATATTTCTCTGCTTTCCTGGCCCACAAGGGAGTAAGGAGAACAGGGAGCTGTTTTGCTCCGCATGAAAGTTTTTGGAGGGAGGCTGTTTGTTGATGCTTTCCTCAGCAGAGGGCGCCAATTCACTTCTGTGAACTCTCCCCCTTAAAGCAACCACAGAGCTGGCTGGCATCCCAGTTTGGAAGGGAGGGAGGGAGGACTGGTGGAGAAGGGGGGGGCCCAACAGAATCAGCTGAGGGAAGCTGATAACAGGTGAAGCACCTCCCCCCCCCCCGGTAGGGCCCAGAGTTTCCCTGGAATTATCTCCAGTCTACAGAGATCAGTTCTTCTAGGGAAAACGGCAGCTCTGCAGGATGGACTGTCTGGCATCACACACCTCTACTGAGTTCCCTCCCCCTCCTTCCCAGGCTCTGCCCCCAAGTCTCCAGGAATTTCCCAAGCTGGAGCTGGCAACCCTGGCCGGCTGACTTTTCTTTCCAAGAGTGGTGCTTGGCCTCCACGTTCTCATTTTTGACCACAAGGATCTACCTACCTGGGCCAGCTGCTCTTCCCTGACACTCCTTCAGCTACCAGCCAGGTGTTCAGAGGCCAGAGCAGAGACAGATGCTTTCCCGGCTGCTTGTTTGTCCCACGGAGAAAGCTTGCTCCATCCCAGCCACACACTGGCGGGAAACTCCAACTCACAAGAAATGGACAGAGAGGTTTTGCTTCAAGACAAGCAAGGTCATCACCTTCCCTTTTCTTTACATGGATAATGTCTCCCCTGAAGGACCACCCTCCCCCCAGGCTAAAATTGATCTGGTGGAACTGTTTGAACTAATGCTTGGCACTACCCTGAGCCCCTCAGGCACTTAAGCCTACACTCCATACATGCATGACTCCTTGTTTTTAGCAACTTTTGGCCAATCAATCATTGCCACGGAATGTGAGGAAAAACCCACCATTAACTTTGGATGATGCAATCTGCAAACTAGGACCTGTCGTTCAATGGGTGACATTCTAGGCAGAGGTACTTCCTTGGCAGAGCACTGCCCTGCTCCCTGCTGGCCCAGTGTGGACAAAGTTCCCAACCTGAGGAGTTGCATCCCAAGTGCTGCACTCAACGTTACATTGACCAACAGGCAAGAGATGAAGGTGGTGTGGACTGTAGGGGACAGTGACCATGTCCTGCTAGAATTCCTTTTGCCATGGGGGACCAAGGAAGTTTGTAGCCACACTTGTATCTTAGATTTCAGTAGGGCAGGATTTAATAAACTCAGAGGCACGATGGGAATCATTCCCTGGACAAAATAAACCCCTAGATAATCCCCCTTCAAAGAAGCCTTATGTTTATGGTGGTGGCAGGAAGTATGGTGGCCCCTCATGGGGTTTTCAAGGCCAGAGGCCAGTGGTCGGCCCTTGCCTGCCTCCATGCAGCAGCAGCAGCAGCAACCCTGGACCTCCTTGGTGGTCTCCCCTCCAAGTCCTCCCCAGGGCCAGCCCTGCTGAGATCTGCTGATTGGCCTGGCCTGGGTTGTCCAGTACTAAAAAGCCCTAGCAAATAAAATGGCCTCCTGAACATTTCCCAAGGTGGCATCTCCCTCACCTCCTTGTTCCACAGAGTGGGAGCAACAACGGAGAAGGCTCTGGGGGGGCTCCAGGCAGGCTTGGTCCCTCACGTGGGAGAATGGCCAGGAGCTGGCAGCCTGTGGCCTGCCCTTGGTGCCGGGAGACAGTTCTCTGGGCAGGTGGGCCCTAGGCTGCCAGCACCTTCAACTGGACTCAGGAGCAGACTGGCAGCCCATGCAGCTGTTTTGCGACAGGCGAGAGACAGCACCATCCCCTTGCCAGGAGTGGCTTCTGGGTTTTCCAGCACAGGAATCCAGTTGTGAGGAAGTGTCTGTGAGGGCGGCCAGGTTAGCTGCATCTAAGACAGGAGAAAGTTGGAGAAGCAGATCCAGCTGATAAAATTTTATTTATTTAAAATGTTTGTTAACTTTTAAAGAAGTGTCACACAAGGCAGCCTTGGTCTTTGCAACTGCAATTGAGCCACCAGCAATTTATATCCATGAATCAAGTGATCTCCAAGATATTAAAATTCACCATTTTATATGAGTTTATATGCAGATGACTTAGCTGTTTTTATGCTGAATGTTGATAAAGCTAGTGCAAAATTGAAGAAAATTATAGATGAGTGTGTGCTGATCTCTGGATATACATGAGATATCTCTGAATCTGAACTAGTATTGTTTAGTAAGGCTACAGAAGATCTAAATGAGGAAAACTGGTTCTATAGAGTGTCTGATTCAGAAGGTATTAGATATCTGGGGATTCATATACCTATGGATTTAAATTGGTTCTGTGAACTTAACCTGGCCCCGATTCTCCAAGAAACTGGTATTAAACTGTCTCATGAGTTAGCTTCTTTTTTTGTTTGATAGAATTAATGTCATCAAAATGCCTGTTCTTCCACAGTTAATCTTTCTGTTTTGAAATTGTTATATACCTGACACTGAATTTTAAAAATGTCAGAAAGTGGTTTCTGATTTTGTCTGGGAAAACAAAGCATCAAGGCCCAACTGGAAGGAGGCACAACAGAAGTGGAAATCGGGGTGTGTGTGTGTGTGTGTGTGTGAGATGGTTCCTAACTTAACAGTGCTGTTATTATACAGCCAAAATCTCGTGGTTGGCCGAGTGGGTTAGTGAGCCACTTGATCTTGCAATATAATGTCTGAGCCACAGCTGATCTCTATTCCTTTAAGAGACTGGATCTTTTTGAAAAAAGTAAAGGAGCAAAGGTTTGAGGTGCAAAAGTGCCAGTTTGATAATGTGGGATAAATGTCAAAAGAAATCACCTTCCCATATTTCCCCTTTATTTTCTGCTGTAATTGCATTTGGTAGCAAGATTGTTTGGACTAGGTAGCAATGTAAATTTGGATGGATGTGACCTTAGATCACTTTTATCAAATAACCAAAGGTAATTGAGTAATATCCTATGAAGCGGTGAGTTACCATAGTAATTATACTATTACCATATTTCAATATATGCAATTGAATAGTTTTATTAACCAAGAACTGTGTAATAGAGAATTAAGGACTGAGATGAATAAGTTTGAAATCTATCACAAAATCAAGGTAAAATATAATAGGTAATATTCTTATCTACTGGAAAATGCTAGTGATTTGACCCTCAGTTACGTTAAGAGATGGAGGAAGTCATTAGGTTATCTAAGGTGGAGGTAAGTGTTTGATCTCATTTGTTCACCCTTTTGGTTCCTCCTTTTCAGTCTCTGCCTTGTTTAAGGAGAATCCTTGTAAGATGATCAGTCAGGGGCCCCTTCCTTTCTCCAGTTCAGATCGCCAGAATTTATCGTAGTGATTACTGCTGGTTCTGTGAGCAGCTGAATGCTACCTTTTTACAGGTGTGGTGGTGGTCCTGTGGTGCAGCAAAATTTGTGGGGAGGGGGCAAACAACAAAATAATTAATCTGTCGTCTGCGGCATTTGAGGTGAACTTTAGGAAAATCTGTTGAACTGGCCTTCCTTAATTATATGGTACATATTCCAAAACAATTCCAGACAACAGCATTCTATTTATTAACAGCAGTGCATTTAGTTTTGCCAAAGTTTGGAAACCAAAAGTTAGGCCATCAATATGTGATTGGTTGAATAAGGCTCAAGAAATTTATAAATTATTAATTAAAATCAACCTTGCAATTGCAAAGATCTCAAGCTATTGTAAATGTTACAAAAATCTGAAATCACATGACTGAAAAAATGGATAATAAATATCATTATTTAGTGATAATGTGTTGTGAGCAATTTATTCAAAAGCTTTAGGTAAGTTTGATCTCACTTATATCAAATGGGTTATACTGTATATAGCTAGAATTTACTTTAAAGATAGTGTTGCTATGGTATTAGTTAGTTTACTGTTTTTTTTGTATATTCATGTATAATTACTTAGTTTTGTAATAAATATAAACAAAAATAAACTTGCACTCCAGTAAAAGCTCTGGCAAACCAAACAGGCCTTCAGTGCCTCCTGGGATGGAAACCCCCTCCCTTCGTTTCTCTGGGGAGCCCGCTTCATAAAGTGAGAGCCACCACGGAGGAAGCTCGTCCCAGTTAGGCAAGGCACCTTAAGGGAGGGACCGGCCAGAAGGTGACAAGCGGAAGACTGTAGCGGGCACGTGGGCGGGGGGGGGATACATGGGCGTGGGGGGGGAGATGGCATGAAGAGCCAGTTCAGATGGGGGTCCCCGTGTGCAGGAGCTTCGTTTGCTATGATGTGAATTCCTGTCCGAAGAAGGCAGGCACTGCTGATGGAAGCGAGGAGTGAAGTGGCAGCGCTTCCGAAGGGTGTGTGTGTGTGTGTGTGTCTCTGAGTGCCTGTAGCAACTGTTGGATCTGGCAGCTGCGACCACCAGCTAGAGGCTTCTGAAAAAATCTTTTATTAGCTGGCTTTCAACCTTGCATAACTCGGGCAGCTTGCAATGTAAATAAAACAATGATTATGAAAAACACATAAAAGACCACAGGTTAAAATCTCAATTAGAACTGCCAATACATAAAAATCAGTCAAACCGAGTCCTGAATACAACCGTTTCGACTGCCTCCTGAGGATGGAAAGGGAGGGGCCGGGCACGCCTCTCTGGGAATGTCGTTCCATAATTGTGGGGATTTTTCGATTGTTGGGACAGTCAGGAGGCCCTCTCTCTGTGGTCTTAATTCCCAGACAGGGAGGACAGCCCTTGAGATACCCTGGTCCCAAGCCATGTAGGTTCCAGGGTATTTTTGGCCGCCATGCCCGCCAGCCTTTCAAACAGCAGGGCTAGGCCCGTGAGCATCCCAAACCCTTAGCCTGCTCTGCAAAGGCAGGCTCCGCACCATCCACTACTACCAACCTTTCTAAAACATCAGCCTTCCTGACTGGCATGCCCCTCTGCCTCGTCTCCATTCAGCTGCAGCTTGTTCTCTGTAGCCACCTGACACAGCTTCACAGCACCAGTCCAGGGCCGAGGCAGATGCATTTGGGGGCTTGGATAATGAAATGCAGGGCTCGCTCCAAACAAACTCATTCAATGGCCTCAAATAGATATTGGAGAGCAGGGGTGAGAGACCAAAACCCAGAGGACAAACCCCACCCTGTTGATTCTGGTCCTGGTTTGGAAACTCTGTGGCTGATTAGAGATACCGCCAAGGAACTGCTCCTCTAGTGCCAGCTCCATATTCCAGCCAATGGATAAGAACAGACTGGTCAGCTGTATTAAAGGCCACCAATAGATCTAACGTTATCAATGAAGGTGGCTGTCCTCGGTCCACCTTTAGATGAAGCTCAGCCTCCAGTGCAACTAAAGCCGTCTCAGCCCCGAGCCCAGGCCTGAAGCCAGAGGGAAACGGGTCCAGGGCAAACGGATCATCCAGGAACCCCTGGAGCTGCCCCCCCCCAATACTGGAGACTAACCCTATAGAGGCCACCTCATCCCCAGCTGGTGAACCTTTGTTGTTAAAGCAGAGGCCTAATAGCCTCCTGCGAAGGTCCAGGGAGAGGACGCCCCTCCCCGTCCGTGGAGCATTAATGACGCTATCCAGGGGCTCCAGTACCTTTTCCTAATCTGATTTTAACAGCCAGGACTCGAGAATAAGATTCTTAACAGCTTTAAGACATGGTTGAGAGCTACATTTTTGGACACAAACTTCCACCAAAAAAGATTTTGCCTTTTTCTCCTATAGACACAACTCTTTCTATTGCATTGATTATGCCTTTGCAGAGGCAGGTGTCCTACTGACGGACTACAAGATTGCAATTGAAGCCATCTCTTATGCTGATCACTCTCCTTTAGGCTGCATTCAGACGGCCAGTCAATTGCGCCATGAGCCCTCCTAAAATTTTATCCCGATTTTTTTAATCCAGCCTAGCACAACCAGACGCCCCCCCATGAAATAGCCTCACCGCGCGTTGTTCCCACCGTGATTTGTCTACACGGCATCCACCGAGGATTTTTTTAAAAAAAGTTTTGTACATTCGCATAGGCAAGGCTGCGCCTCCTTGGAGAACTGAGGCGATCGCGGAGGGTTTTCAGCAAAGTCCCGGTCTTCCCCCTTGCCATTGCCATCATGATCAATGGAGGGACTATTTTGCAAGTTAGAACAGTCCTTCCCCCCCTCCATCTCCCATCGCGGAAACATCTTGTCCCTAAAAGAAATAAGCATGAATATTACATTCCTCGCAGTGCTTATCGCTGAATGCGTTTCCTCGTTAAAGCGCACATGGGGTTTCAATTTTTTAAAAATCGCGCCCCCGTCGGCTCGGTCTGACGTCAGACCGAGCCGATGGGAGCATCGCACGCTAATGGAGTGACCAGACGGAAGAAAGTCTGCAGTTGTTGTGCGGGTAAGCGAAAACCCTACATTGAAACTGCTACTTTTTAAATCAGGATTGGAGGCGCAGCAGAACAGGATGCCTACAGGACCGGAATATTTCCCAAATGTTTCTGTCTGGTCGTGCATTTTTGATCCGCAAGGGAGTCGTTCCTATGGCAGATCAAAAGATCCGTCTGAACACACCCTCGGTCTTCGCACATGGAATCAAACAGGAGCTGGAAAATAACAGAATGGAAATTAAAATAGTCTAAGTCCCCCAGAGCCTCCCTGGAGGCTCCAAGGAGGCTCTTGTAGCTGCAAGGAACAAGGGTAGGGTTGGGAATTTCCTGGAGATTTGGGGGACCTGGGGACAGCAGGGTTTGGGCAGCAGGGGGAAGCAGGTTTGTTTTAGACTACAAAACTTGCCCTCAGTTACCAGGTATTCTTAAGGTAGCAAATGTACGGTATAGGAAAGAGTTCACTGCTGTCAGATAAGTTTTGTGGTGTGCAAGTAGAATACGGAGATCACTGAGTCAGGATTTGTTTAAAAACAACACAGCTCATTTCTTTGCAGGTTGCTTTCAAAGAACAGATCAACAGCACAGGTTTCCAGGTAGGGTGGCCAGGTCTTCCCTGGCCACTGGCAGGGGATGGGGAGGGTTGCCAGATCCAGGTTAGGGAAGGACACAGGGACCCCAGTGGGACACAATGCCAGAGAGAGTCCGCCCTCCAAGGAATCCATTTTCTCCAGGGGAACTGGTCTCTGTAGTCTAGAGACAAGCTGTAATTCCAGGGGGTCCCCAGGTCCCAGCGGGAGGCAGCATCCCTATCTCCAGGTAGCCAAAGGAGAAACCTGGCTGAGGCACATCAATTTAAGCTAGTTATGACTTCAACATATGATTTGAAAAAGGACGGGGGAAAAGTTGAATTGTAGGAAGTGCTGTGGACATTTTAAGCAGCACACCATGGTAATTCAGAAGTGACAGTGCAGGGGCTGAAAATGGAAAAGAGCAGTTCCCCTCAAAAGGGTCTCAACCACACTTTACTAACTTGATGCAAGCAGGTTTGTATGAACAGGTAAATAAATTCCGCCAGCAGCCAGTTACTAAATTGATTGACTTCAGTTTACTTAGAGGTGTGTGTATCTCTATCAGGATTTCACTGTTTGTCCCTCTCTATGGGTGCGTTTAGACGGGCAGCTAATCCCGCCATTATGCCAGCTCAAATTTGATCCTGATCTTTTTAATCCAGCCCTACTCCACCTTCCTGAGTAGATATAAATTACCTGCCTACCATTTTTCTTCTCACCTTGACACAGAGAGTACAGAGAGTGCTCCATCTTTCTGTGTTATACCTTTGAGGATGCCAATCACAGCTGCTGACAAAACATCAGGGCCTATAATTCCAGGACCACAGCCAAGATCACAGACATACAGCCCAGAAAATCTACAACAATCAATGAACTCCGGCCGTGAAAGCCTTCGACATAGAAAAATAATAGTAGGGAAGACTGACATATCTTCTTTTTTCCAATTAAATTTGTAATCCTCTGAGGCTGTTTTGATTTTTTTAAAAAGGGGTTGAGGAAAGTTATACACATCTATATTACTTAGTTTGATCTTTGTTATGGGGTCAGCCACAATCTCATCCGTTCAGGCCAGGTGCCTTTAGATCCCAAAGATATGGATTATGGAACAACCTCCCCAGCGAGGTGTGCCTGCCCCCCCCCCTTTCAATCTTTAGGAGGCAGCTGAAGACTGTATTATATATTTGATTAAAGCAGTCCTAAACTGTTATTTTAAATTTTGGTTTTATTTTTAAATGTTTTTATATATGTATTGTAAGCTGCCTTGAGTTCCATAAGGAAGAAAGGCAGCTAATAAATATTTCAAAAAGTAAAAATAAAAATAAAATTCATTTTTAAATTAATATAAAGGCAAAGTGAAAAAGCCCAATTTGTTAGTCTTCATAGCACAACTAAAGTGAACGAGAGATTCAGGCGGGGGCAGCCATGTTGTTCTGAAGCCCTAGAAGGACGTTTGAGTCCCGTCAGGCCCCTGGAAGACCAGCAGAGTGTGATCCTGGGCAGAAGCTCCCCTGCTCATTCTGATAAATAAAAGTCCCCTTCAGGATACAAATGACATTTCATGGGGATTGTGGCTTTTAATTGATACAGTATTGAGTGTTGTTAAATAACCACAAGCCCTTATTTTAACTGTTATAAACCTGGCAGGTTTCCTCTAATTTCTCCAAACTTGGTGAGGATGATTCCTGAGTATTTCATCCAAATTAAATGAAAAACAAAAAAATCACACCCAGAAATGTATTTACATTTGAACCCAGTGGGGAATAAAAGCAAATGTAATAACAGAAATGAATGCCTTTATCTATTTTCTTCACTTATACTTTGCCCTTCTGCCCCCGCGGGGACCCACAGCAGCTCACACCGTTCTCCTCTCCTCCATTTAATCCTCACAACAGCCCTATGAGGGAGGCAAGGCTGTGAGTGTGTGACTGGCCCAAGGTCACCCAGCATGCTTCCAAAGGAGAGTTAGGATTCGAACCCAGGTCTCCCAGATCCTGGTCCGGGTCTCCAGCCCATGCACCAGACAAGCTCTCTATGAAAACAAGTAATAAATACTAAAAAAGAAAGAAACAAAAATGGAAAAATGCACATCTCTAGCAAGTATCTTTCTTTGCTGCCTGCCTTGATCTCTTTCCTTTCTCTGATTGGAAATGCCCTCTTCTCTAGGAAGTTTGAAATGAGCCAAACCACCATGTTGCATTTTAAGTTTTTCCCCATCTGGGCAGCAACCAGGCTGGGGGGTGGGGAGTCAGTTCAATTGCTTCTGGAGAGCCAGTTTGGTGTGGTGGTTAAGTGCGCAGACTCTAATCTGGGAGAATCGGGTTTGATTCCCCACTCCTCCACTTGCAGCTGCTGGATGACCTTAGACAAGCCATAGTTCTGTCAGAGCTGTTCCCTCAAGGGCAGTTCTCAAAAGAGCTCTCTCAGCCCCGCTTACCTCACAGGGTGTCTGTTGTGGGGAGGGGAAGGGAAAGGAGTTTGTAAGCCGCTCTGAGACTCTGAGTGAAGGACAGGATATAAATCCAATCTCTTCTTCTTCTCTTCTTGCTTCCCATAGGCACCTCACTGCCACACAAATGCTAACAGATCTATCAGGAGAGATAATGGGTGGGTCAAGCTCTTCCTCTTCTCCAAGCAGGGAACTGTCAGGTAGCCCTGCCATGATGGTTAGAGAAGGGAGGGCGGATGGGCTTTTGTTTTGTGAAGGGAGGGTGGATGGGACTGTGTGGTGTTGATTTATGCACCTGGAGTGTTCGAATGGAATGTGGGGAGCTGTCTCGACTGCCTGGCCATGCAGGCCATATCTTACCCAGACCTAACACACCGACCTTGGAGGAGACAGGCTGTTAGCTTACTATCGCTTTCAAAAGCAACAGCTAGGCTGGGAAAATGGAGGCGGCGGGAACTACATTAATTATCACTGTCTCCAGTTCCCATGCGCGCGCTACACTTCTATTGGTTGAGGGGGGGTCCCCATTCTCCCCCCTTATGGTATAACTGTTTGCTTCATGTAACCACGGTATTCTTAACAATGCTTCTGTTCCAGTAACCTACTATTGCAGCTTAAAATAAATACTATTCTTGCTTCAATGAACAAGGCCTGGTATTTCGCTGACTAAGTTAAGGACTCTGACAGTTTGTTAAGAATCCCCATTTTCGGGACTGGTCAGAAACCCGCAACTCCAACATGAGTGGCGGTGAAGAAGACACTCTCCCGATCCAAGAAGACAAGAAGGAGGAAAAGAAACCTCCTGTGACGATGGTACCCTCGGAAGCCCCTGGCATCTATGTGCCGGTGACATGGGGGCAGGAGTACGACTTTGGGGGACCCTACGGGGACCCTTACGGAGCGGCCTACGGCGGGGTGACCACCCGACCCAAGCAACGACGAGATTGGGTGAAACCCCTGGCCGAAACCCATGAAAACCGCGGGCCTCGGTGAGAGCGAGTCGAACCGAGAGGTCAGTCCGCCGACTGATCACCGCAGAAGGGTTGGAAGACACGTACCAAGACCCCGGTGAACTGGAAGGGGCCATGGTGAGCCGGAGGTGGAGTGGCGACCCGAGCCAAGACCGCCTGTTCCGCATCCTGGATGAATCCCTCGCCCGCATCCCCAAGATGATCGCAGAGGGCATCTGAGAGGAGATGGACCGACAACGGCGGGAGGCGCCCCCAGACCAACAACCTCAGGACCGGCAGAATGTGCCGGTCCCGGACCAGCAGAACGTGCCGGCCCAACCCCCCGAACAACCAGCGGGGCCAGGGCCGCAGGGACCGCCGGTGCCGCAACCGCAACGACCCTGGGGCTTCCTGCCACTGAAACCGGCCGAGCTACTTGACGCAGACTTCGATGGGACCCCGGAGAAGTTCCCCTTTTTCTTGGTGAGAACTGAAAAATTCATTGAAAACTGGGGCCACCTGTTCCAGAGCGAGGACCGTATGGTGGATGCTATAGCCTCGCACCTGAAAGATGTAGCGGCCGACTGGTACGTAGCCCTGCACCAGGCTGACGGGCGGGAGCTGACGGAGATCGATGCTTTCATGTGGGCTATGAAAGAGCACTTTGAAGATGTCAACGCCAACAAAATGGCCAGAGCGGCTCTACGTGCCCTTAAGCAAGGTCCCAAGTCGGTGAGAGAATACACCGCGGAATTCTGCAGGTGTGCCGCCAAGATCCGAGGCTGGCAAGACGGGGTCTTGGCCGACCACTACAAGTTGGGGCTCAACGCGGAGATCCGCCGCTCCGTGACAAGAACTCAGGACCCGGATACATTGACGGGATGGATACAAGCGGCAGTCACCATGGAAAACCGCCTGAAAACCATCCGACTGGACGACGCAGCGGCACTGAGTAAAGGGGGCCAATCGGACCCTACCCCTGCGCCACGCGGGAAGACCCAGCCACCGAACCCCAAACCCATAGATGGCACGAGAGAGACCCGGATGAAGCAAGGGCTCTGTCTGAAGTGCGGGGAGGGGGGCCACTTTGCAGTGAATTGCCCAGGCTCCCCTGCACCGACCGGGATCCCGAAAGGGACCAAAAAGAAGTTTGACACCTCCACTCCGAAACCAGTGGCGAAACCGAGAGGGGCCAGGGCCCTGCAAGCCAAACCCCTCAGCGAGGCGTCGGACTCATCGGATGGCGAGACCACGCAGATGGGAAACCAGACGGACCTGCTGTAAATAGCGCTGAACAGCAGGTCCCGGACTCTCAAGCGCAAATCCCAGTGAGCCGACCCCCCTCTCTTTTCTTTCTCACAGTGACTTTAATGGATCCGGGTCTACTGACCCATGTGAGAGTACGAGCTCTCATTGACTCTGGGTGTGGGAAGGACCTTATTAACCCCACGCTGGTGACGGGACTGGGGGCGAAGGTGGTGAAATTGACCGAACCCCTTATATTCACACAGATGGATGGCTCCACAATGAAAGAGCCGTGCAAATACGAAACTATACCCTTGCGGGTGGGGATTGGGAACCACTGGGAAGTGAGACCCTTCGTTGTTACCCCTTCTGCCCGATTTCCCCTGGTGTTAGGTAGCGCGTGGTTCTTTGATCACGATCCACACGTCCTATGGGGAGAGGGGAAAGTTAATTTCATCTCTGAGAAATGCCAACCCCATCACTGGAAACGGGATTGGGGCGCCCCACTGGCGGGAGGGGAAATAATAATGGCAGGGGTGGCTGAAGCGGAACTGGAGACGATTCCCCAAGAGTATCGGGACCTAGCTGCCATTTTTGGGGAAGAAGAAGCAGATGAACTACCCCCCCACAGGAACTCTGTGCTATTGAAATTTTGCCAAACCAAAAATTACCCAAGGGGAAGTTATACTCTATGAGCCCCTCTGAGAAGGTGGAGTTAAGGAAGTTTATCGACAAAAACTTAGAAAGGGGGTTCATAAGGCCAGCATCCTCCTCGTTTGCTGCTCCCGTCCTCTTCCGGAAAAAGAAGGATGGGGGGCTGTGGCTGTGCACGGACTATCGAGGGCTGAATGCAGTCTCTAACACGAACGCTTACCCTATGCCTCTGATCAAAGACCTGTTAGCTGCGGTGGCCGGGGGGAAGGTATTCTCGAAGCTAGACTTGAGGGATGCCTACTTCAGGGTGCGGATAAGGGAGGGGGACGAGTTCAAAACGGCATTTAATACCCCGCTGGGTCAATTTGAATACTTAGTAATGCCGTTCGGGCTCCAGGGAGCGCTGGGAGTTTTCATGAACTTGATTAATGAGGTGCTCCACAAGTATTTGTTCAAACGGGTCCTTGTTTACCTTGATGACATACTTTTGTACTCCCCCGACCTGAAATCACACATCAAACTGGTGAGAGAAGTTCTTCAAACGTTGCACAAGCACAAACTCTTTGCTAAGTTGTCCAAATGCGAATTTCACAAGTCAGAGATCCCCTTCCTGGGCTACCGCATATCGCAGAGGGGAATTGAGATGGATCCTGACAAAGTAAAAGATGTAGTGGGGTGGGAAACCCCTAAAACTCGGAGGCAACTCCAGGGTTTCCTCGGATTCGCGAACTTTTACAGATTATTCCTGTCAAACTTTGCTCAAGTGGCTCTCCCCCTAACTGATTTGCTCAAAACGAAGGGGAAGCCCCCCGACTGCACACGTCCCGGGACAAAATTAGACTGGTCCCCGGAATGTCAATGCGCCTTTGACTGGTTAAAAGCTCTCTTTACATCGGAGCCTGTCTTGGCGCACCCGAATGAACTTAAAAAATTCATTGTGCAAGTCGACGCATCGGACGTTGCGATGGGAGGGGCGATCCTCCAAGAGGGGGACGATGGTAAACTGCACCCCCTCGCCTATGTTTCCAGAAAATTTAATGATACTGAGCGAAATTGGTCGGTGTGGGAGAAAGAAGCAGGATCGATCCGCTTGGCGCTGGCAACCTGGCGCCATTGGCTTGAGGGGGCGCGGGTTCCATTTGAGGTTTGGACTGATCATAAAAACCTAGAACTCCTCCGCTCCCCCCGCTCATTGAACGCCGAACAGTTGCGCTGGGCTGATTTCTTCTCTAAGTTCAACTTCACTCTACACCATTTCCCCGGAAAATCTAACTCGTTGGCTGACGCACTATCACGCCTCCCACAACACGACAGTAAGAGGGAGGAGATTCGTGACTCTGTCTTCACGCCCTCCCAACTGGGAGGGGCGGTAACCACTCACAAGCAAGCGAAGCTTTCCCCCCCCTCCCCTACACCCCCCCCAAATGACTGGGCTTCGAAATTCTCTGCGGCTATGTCTGACGCCGACAGGGAGGAGGTGGGGGGGGGAGGACGGGGTTACTCAGAACGCACATGGCTGCTGGCTGAAGAATGACAAGATGTTTGTTCTCCGTTCCCTTCTGGGGGAGGTGATGGGTTGGGCACATGGATCGAAACTGGCTGGACACACGGGGTTTGTTAAATCACTCCAACTGTTACAACGACAATTCTGGTGGCCTGGGCTGCGCAAAGACATTTCTTTGTTCACTTCCGCTTGCCAAACGTGTTTGATGAGCAAACCCAGACCAGGTAAACCACCCGGAGCGTTACAACCCCTCCCCACGCTGACTCGACCCTGGGAGGTGATTTCAATGGACTTTATCACTGATCTACCCCCAAGTGGGGGGAATACTGTCATATGGGTTGTTGTTGATCTTTTCACTAAACAGGCTCATTTTGTCCCGTTTGCATCAATCCCCTCGGCCAAGAAGTTGGCTGCGGCGTTCCTGCAACACGTCGTGAGGCTCCACACTTTACCTGCTAAAGTGATCTCGGACAGGGGGTGCAATTTGTTTCTCATTTCTGGGGTGAACTTATGTCACTGCTTGGGGTGGAGCGGGGGGCTGGCAGTGCGTACCACCCAGAGACTGATGGACAAACCGAATGTGTCAATCAAACCCTTGAACAATACATAATTGGCATACCCTTTTGCCTTTGGCTGAGTTCTGTTACAATAACACTCAGCACTCCTCTACGGGTATGTCTCCGTTTAAGGCAACCCATGGGTATGATGCCCCGCCGCTACCGTTTTTGAGTTCTCCCGACCTCCCGGCGGGAGATGCTGGTGACTGGTGCAAAAAGTTGCAAGCGGCTTGGCCACTGTTATCTAAGACTCTTGACGAAGCGAAGGAGGCGTATAAGACCCAGGCTGATAAAAAGCGCAACCTTTCCTGGGTCCCAAAATGCGGGGAGTTTGCCTACCTTTCCACTCAGAACTTGCGTGGAATACAACCGAGCCGTAAACTCGGCTGGAAATTTGTTGGACCTTTTGAAATTGTACGAGTAATTAACAATGTTGCTGTGGAACTTGCTTTGCCTAAATCACTAAAGTCTGTTCATCCTGTTTTTCATGTAAGGCTTCTATGCCGCACGCCTGAAGAGAACAAATGGAGACCGCGACAGCCCACCCCACCTCCGCTGCTGGTGGTGGGGGGGAACCATACTATGAAGTTTCACAGATTCTGGACTCTAAAATCTCTCGCAATCGCTTGTCTTATCTTGTTGAGTGGACGGACTTTGGGCCTGAACAGAGGGAGTGGGTGCGGGCGGAACATGTTCTGGCCCCCAAAATGGTCTGTGCTTTTCATAAATTGTATCCCCACAAGCCAAAGGGATAGGTTTGTTATCAGGAGGGCAGAATGTCAGGTAGCCCTGCCATGATGGTTGGAGAAGGGAGGGCGGATGGGCTTTTGTTTTGTGAAGGGAGGGTGGATGGGACTGTGTGGTGTTGATTTATGCACCTGGAGTGTTCGAATGGAATGTGGGGAGCTGTCTCGACTGCCTGGCCGTGCAGGCCATATCTTACCCAGACCTAACACACTGACCTTGGAGGAGACAGGCTGTTAGCTTACTATCGCTTTCAAAAGCAACAGCTAGGCTGGGAAAATGGAGGCGGCGGGAACTACATTAATTATCACTGTCTCCAGTTCCCCCGCGCGCGCTACGCTTCTATTGGTTGAGGGGGGGGTCCCCATTCTCCCCCCTTATGGTGTAACTGTTTGCTTCATGTAACCATGGTATTCTTAACAATGCTTCTGTTCCAGTAACCTACTATTGCAGCTTAAAATAAATACTATTCTTGCTTCAATGAACAAGGCCTGGTATTTCGCTGACTAAGTTAAGGACTCTGACAGGAACAGAGATTGAAGGATGTGTGAATTGATCCAGGAACAATCTCCAGAAAAAAAGCCCCAGAAAATGCTTCTTTGACCTTGTGTGACCTGCTCAGTGGGTGGAGAAACAGATATGATAAAAAAAAACTCCTTGCAACAGGAAAGAGGTCTCTTTTGCTTGGGTGCTGAGGCCGTGAGAGGAGGCAGAACTCCCAATTAAGGAGGCAGCCATTGATCATGTGGTTGGCCTGAGCAGCTGAAGGGAGCTTCAAGGTAATGAAACTATATAGAGATCTGTAACTTCTAAGCTTAAGGAACCTTTCCTCTATTTCAACAGCTGATAGGTTATGTATAGAAAGAGGGACAGAGGATTTGCATTTTGTCTATCTGTTTTGTATCCCTTGCTGAATTAGTTGCATTGCTAAAAGTATGCTTATGAACATTTTCTTTTTAATAAATACTTTATAACCTTTGAAGCTGGTAGTGATTCTCTGTACCACATAGACCTCCACCATCTCAGACACACTGTTTTTAAAGGGGCACTGGGGAAAGGCAGGCAGTTGGCAAGTCACTATTCCTCCAAGGGCACACAAGGCAGTAAACTGTCTTCATGGTGACCAGGTGCTGGGCAATAGGAGACCTTGCGGCAGGCGTGTCGAACTCATTTGTTACGAGGGCCGGATCTGACGTAAATGAGACCTTGTTGGGTCGGGCCATGTGTGTGTCATAAAATGTAATGCCAGGTAGTGGAGATATAAACTTTATAAAGGACACAAACATAAAGGGTTTTTTTAACTTAAAATAAAAAGCATGCTTAAAGCATTAGCCACTCTTGCAATATTTTGTTTATTTAACAATGTCTGATAACTGACACCTCTTGCTCTGAATTATTGCATCAGAATGTCTGTGCTGTAGCAATCTTGAGTATGCTGTTCAGGTGTGTGTCTCTGTAAGCTGCAAACTGACAATGATGCAGCAGCAGCAGCAGAACTGGAAGAAGAAGCAGAAGTTCCACTGCAGGCCTGAGAGGAGCGTGATCCGGCCCCCGGGCTGCATGTTTGACACCCCTGCCCTGAGGCAAGAACTTGGAAGGGAAGCTGGGAGTCCTGACCCTCCCAGTGGGTAATTCCATCCAACAGGTCAGGTGGTGGTGGTGAGCTGCCCTGAAAGTGGAAGAAAAGCCTCTCCGGGTTTTGAGAACAACCGAGCCGGGCAGGACAGAACAGGGCCTGCAAGCCAGAGCGGGCCAGTTCCACCACAGTCACCTTTGCCTCCTCCTCCTGCAGAGCTCAGACAACCAGGAATGTTTGGGGATTCCCCCCCCCCAGAAATGCAAACTTTTGAAGACCCCAAATATGAGGGGTCACGTGGGGCCCATTTTTGGCTAAGCATTAGGAAGAACTTCCTGACAGGTAGAGCAGCTCCTCAGCGGAACAGGCTTCCTGGGGAGGTGGTGATGGGCTCTCCTTCTTGGGAGGTTTTCAAGCAGAGGCTGGATGGCCCCATCTGACAGCCACGCAGGTTCTGTGAACTTGGGCAGATCATGAGAGGGAGGGCCTCAGTGCTCAGTTCTCGTGGCCCTTTCTTGCACACCCAGGGAAATGCTGATGGCCACTTTGGGGTCAGGAAGCAATTGTTCTTCAGGCCAGTTTGGCTGGAGATCCTGCCCCCCCCCCTTCTGGGCATGGCGTAGGGGTCACGGGGTGTGTATGTGGGGGAGGTATTTGTTAATGTCCTGCATTGTGCAGGCGGTTGAACTAGATGACCCTGGAGGTCCCTTCCAATTCTATGATTCCATGATTTGGGCTGCAATCCTAAGTACATTTCTACAGGTCCTCTTTTGGTTTATTTCTGAGTGTACAGGGTGGGATGAATGCACAACTAAGTTGTGTGATTAGTTTCACTGATTTCAGTAATGTTGGAACAGTCTTTTCCTTCAGCCAGTCCAAAACCCCAAGCCCCTCCCATGGCCATAGAATCAGCAGGACTGGCCAAAGATTGTGACATAATAGCCAAGCATTTAAAGTTTTATTCATCTGAATGCAGTCTCCTGAGTCCTCTGAGCTGACCCTTCCATGGAAACGCCTTTGCAGATGGTGGGCTGGAACCTGTGTGGTTGTCAGGGTTTATGGATCAAGGTACTGAAGCTGGAGGAGATGCTTTGCCACTGATGGTTGTGTCCGAAGCAAGCACATAAATTGTTAGAAGATCCTCAGTTGGCTCCAAGATGGAATTCGTTCTTTTCGTCTTTCCTCACAAACTGATGGTGCCTTTGATTTTATTGCTGTTCTTGGCATTCCCTTCAGAGCTGTCGATCTCTCTGGCAATGATGCATCCAGAAGTGAATTGAAAATTCAAGGAACTGTTTCTCTGGAATTTTTTTCTCACTAGGAATAACTCAAACCTCAAAGCTTTGCTGCTTTTGACTTCAGACTCTTCCTACACATTTCCTCATTGCTATTCTTCAAGGTTTCCTTTCCCCTTTTTGATACACCTAACTAGCAACAGTGGCCTCACCCCAGAGAATACCTCAAGGCCACCCAAAGACCTGCATGCTCCCACTCGGACTCCTGGTTTTGTTTTGCTTTTTTTTTTTTAATAAACTGGTTGGTTTTAAAACTGTCCTGCTTTTCCAAAATTGTTGTCCATCTCTTTGACAGGCCAAACTCCTCTTGGAGGTGCAGAATTGCTTCTATGGTCTCTGTGACCTGCAAGAGAAATCAAGGGCCCATATTATATTAGGAAGCAAGGTTCTTCCGTACACATGTCTGATCTTCTCACATCAAGTGGAGGCAGCGCCAAGAACGGTTCCAGCAGGATCTTCATCTGGAGCAGGAACTCAGTTCCCTGATTCACATGATACCTGCAGCTTTTCAGCTGTCACTTGCTTTCTAAAATGGCCTTCACTTCCAATTTATATTTTTTAAAATTTTATTTTATTATTTATTTATTTATATATATTTTTATATTATATTCTGATTACAGAACTATTCCAATGGAAGCAGAAAAGAGGTGCCGTAACGTAAAGTCACACAGTTAGTAGCCAGTCAATGACTTCCATGGCTGCTTTCCATGAACACAGATGAACAGACGTGAAGCTGCCCTTCTGCTCAGTTGGGCCCTTCGTCCTGCTTGGACTGGCAGTGGCTCTCCAGGGTCTCAGGCAGAGGCCTTTCATGTTGCCTACTGCCTGGTCTCTTTGTTGGAGTGAGCAGCTCAGCATGCCTGGACACTAGGCGGTGCTCTATCACTCCCGATGTAGAGGCGTTCTCTCCTTGAGAGACTTGGGGGGAGGATCCGGGGCGGCTTTCAAAGACCCTTACCGCCTTGTGGCCGAGGCCCCTCTCCAGCTGCAAAGTCATAAATAAACCAGTCTTACAAAACGCTGTATTTCATATTTTAAATGCTTATATAGCCTTGTCTTTTAGAGATATAAAAATGAAGAAAGACTCTGCAAGATCAAAAGTTCTGAAGAAATAGTAGCGTTTTTTTAGATTTGGAATGTTTTAAAGGAACTTAAACTGTTTTGCTAAAATATAAAGCCTTGAAGTGCCTGTGGCACCAGGTGTGGATTTTTTTCATAAGGCAGTACTAATTTATTCCGTGGCATGTGTTCTTTTTTCTTTTAAAAACTTTTTAGTTATATAAATATAACAATAATTCAAACCACAACATATATTACATAAAATTAGAACTATTGGTCCTTATAAGCAATAATAGGTCTTCCAAATTTTATCCAGCACAAACCTTTGAATCTTAGCACTACAGATAGTTTAACATATAAATAGAAAGATTTAATTTTGTCTACAAATGCTCTATGTGTTAGTGACTTTTTAATTTTATTTATTTTTGTTTATTTATTTGTTAAATTCAGCTTCTATACTGTCCTCCCCTGTTAGACAGGGCTCAGGGTGATGTGCAATGATAACAGAATTCATACATAATTTCATAGTTAAAAGGAATAAATACATTAATTACAAACAATAAATACATTGGTTAAACTAATTAGATGGTGCTCAACTTTAGTGGTGACACTGCCTCATGGGGGAGGCAGAAGGTAAGAGTACCGGCCAGGCAAAGGACATGACTGCCAGCCAGATGGAAACCATCCCTGCCCTCCGCCAAATGCTGGTGGAACATCTCTGCTCTACAGGACCTGCGAAGCTGCATTAAGGCCCTCAGGGCATGGGTGTTGTTTGGCGGAGAGTGCCATCAGGTTGGATCCAGGGTGGGAAAAGGACAGCCGGATGTCTCTTGGACCGGGGACCTGCTGAGCACAAGGTTCTTGGGGGGGGGTGATACCAGGAGAGGCAGGCCTGAAGATACATGGGATCCCAGACCATTTAGGGCAGAGGTTCCCAAGCTTATTTGGCCTTCCACCCTCTTTTCAGAAAAAAATTTACTCAGCACCCCCTTGGAAATCTACCTTCAAATAGTGGACAAATAGATGCAGTGACAAATTTGCACATAGTAAAGAAAGATGTTGTTGTAAATAAGACACTTCGAAGCTCAAAATCATAAAAGTATTTTGTAAAATCAACCATAGTAACATTTGCATACACACAGAAAATTAAGATAACAAAGGATAATATTAGGATAAAAATCACAAATACCATTACAAATAATCCTAAAGAGAAGGACGAACTTGGTGCGCTGCTATCAGTTTATTAATGTTTGGCTCTATTTTTGTCAGCAGCACCGTGATTAGCTATTTGCAGTCAGTTTCTTTTTTTAGTTAACAAATTAGTGACCGCACTGAACCCATGTTCCATTAAATATGTTGAAGGAAATGCAATTAGAAACTTTTGTACTATAGCCCATAATCCAGGATAAAGTGTAGGTATCTGCTTTTGCAGCCAGAACTGTTCGTAGCCATCTTTGAATTTAAATTTCAACTCCTCATTTGTTGTTACTTCTATAAGTTCTTCTTGTAATTCTGGAGATTCTTCTGTGTCTGTACTTGAAAAAGGGTCCAAAACCCAGTCGGGTATGTTCAATTTAAGAATATCTCCAAATCATTGATTAAAGTCAGGTATTCCTTGGAGGTCTCCCATTCACATAAACAGAGACCCCCCCCCCAGCCTGGGCTGACCCTGCTGAGCTTCTGAGACCTCAGTCTGGGCTATCCAGGTCAGGGCCTGAAGTACATTAGCCTTACAAAATGGTTCACATGAGGTTGTCTTTGGCGTTTTGTCCTTGAGCCCTCTGGCTGGTGTCTCCCTTGCAATGTGGACTTGAAAACAACAACAACATGACAGCATCACAGGATCAGGAGGACTCTTCCTCAGACCCCACCCCCCAGCATCAGCTGGTGAGATGCATAGGTTACCTATCTTTTCGATGACACATAAGCAGATTGGATGGAGGTGCATCTCCTTCTAATGTGCCACTTGGGCTGACCTCTTAACGTGCATGCCATCCCCCCAGAGTGTCAGGGTGTGCGCCCATGAGGGGGCACTTACTTCTCGCTTCTCCAGAGACCTGCTTGAGATGAGTCTCAGGCTTTTGCACGCTCCGTTCAATCTGGCTCAAAGGATACAGAACAATCCACTAAGAAGTTAGGTCAACAAAAGTGCATCTCTGCAGCACTTCACAGATCAAAATGGGGGTGTTCTTGTGCCCTATTAACGTTCCTTCTTTTCATATTAAGAATCACTGCCTAAGCAGCCCCTCCTGTGACGATTCAGGAGCACGCAGATTGTTCCTTCAGTTAAGGGCAAGCTGGAGAAAACTGTCAGGCACTTCAAAAAGACAGCCAAACTCCAGGCTTCATGAGAAGATAGAGTTTATTCAGCAGCAGTTCTAAAGCGCACTAACATTTCATTGTCAGGAATGAAGGACACAAAGAAACATCTACGGATGTACCCCACTGAGCTAGCCCCCCCCCCAAGCATTCTACCAATGGCTACATAGCCCGCGTGCGGGAGAAAGGTGCGAAAGTTGTTTGAGCCATAAAGGGGCCCAGCTGTCCATACCGGAGAAACCCAAACCGTATGACAGGGCCATTTGGTCAGATAGGAGATAGCCCAGGCTGAGAAACACCCTGTTGCCCCGGCAACCTCCCCACTCCCCCCTTCCAAGCATAAAAGGTTACAGAACATCTCATCCTCCTTCCCTCCCTCACATCTTATGGCAGGATCACCTGACATTCTGCCCCTCTGATGATAAACCCCCGCCCCTCGGCTTTAATGGGTACAACTTGTGAAATGCACGGATTAATCAGGGGGCCTGAACATTGTCTGCCTTCACCCATTCCCTCTGTTCAGACCCAAAATCCACCCACTCAATCAGGTAATACAATCGGTTTTTAGAGATCTTCGAGTCCAGAATCTCATAGTGTGGTTCCCCCCACCATCGGGGGGGGGAGCAGGTCGCTTTGGTCTCCATTCGTTCTCCTCAGGCGAGCATCTTAATAATCTGAGGTGGAATACAGGATGCAGAGCTCTCAGTGATTTAGGTAATATTAGTTCAACAGTCACATTATTCAAAACACGTTTGATTTCAAAAGGGCCAATATACTTCCACCCCAGTTTCTTGCTGCCCTTTTAAATTCTGAGTGGATAGATACACAAACTCCCCCGGTTTTGGGGTCCACGACTAGTCTCGTTTCTTGTCAGCCTGCTCCTTGTACACAGACTTAGCATCTTCAAGAGTTTGAGCCAGGAGCGGCCACGCTACCTGAAGTTTTTTACACCACTCCCCTGCCTCCCCTTGCGGCAAATTTGGTGCAGCCAAAAAAGGGAGTGGCGGGGCTTCATAACCATGCACAGCCATAAAAGGGGACATCCCCGTAGAAGCATGACACGTGTTATTGTAACAGAACTCTGCCAAGGGCAATAAAGATTCCCAATCATCCTGCTGGAAGTTAGTAAAACATCTCAAGTTCTGTTCAAGGGTTTAATTCACCTGTTCCGTTTGCCCATCGGTTTCCAGGTGATACGCACTGCTTAAAGCCCTTTCCACCCCCAGCAGCGCCATCAACTCCCCCCAAAACTGAGAAACGAATTGTGACCCCCTGTCTGAGACCACCTTCCCAGGAAGAGTATGGAGTCTTACGACATGCTGCAGAAAAGCATTCGCTAGTTTCTTAGCCGAGGGGATGGACTTGAAAGGAACGTAATGTGCTTGCTTGGAAAACGTATCCACCACCACCCATATCACGGTCTTTCCCCCACTTGGTGGTAAATCAGTGATAAAATCCATCGATACAACCTCCCAGGGGCAAGATGGGGTCGGTAAAGGTTGAAGGGGTCCCGGTGGCTTCCCCGGGCAATGTTTACTCATGAGGCAAGTCTGGCAGGCTTGCGTGAACAAAGACAAGTCTTTTCTCATCCCGGACACCAAAATTGTCTCTGAAGCAATTGTAGTGATTTAACAAACCCGGTGTGCCCCGCCAGTTTAGAACCGTGCGCCCATCCCATGACCTCCCCTCGCAGGGAAAGTGGAATGAAGAGCTTCCTGTTTTTCCACCAGGAACCCTGCTCATCGTTCACCACCCCCTCCTCCTTTGCCAGGGAGGTGCGGTCAGCCTCGGAAAGTTCAGATACGAACTTCAGCTCCCATGGAGAAGTGAGGGGGATTGGAGGCAGGGTCTTTGCTTTGCTCCGAGCCGTCATCACTCCCCCCAGTTGCGGGGGTGTGAATACCGAATCTTGAACCACCTTCCTCTTGCTGTCGTGTTGCGTGAGGTGGGACAGGGCGTCCACTAGCGAGTTTGCCTTCCCAGGGAAATGGTGCAGTGTGAAGTCAAACTTTGAAAAGAAGTCGGCCCACCATAGCTGCTTCGCGTTCAGGGACCAAGGCGAGCGCAGTAACTCAAGGTTTTTGTGGTCAGTCCAAACCTCGAATGGCACCCTCGCCCCCTCTAACCAGAGCCGCCAAGTGAAGAGAGCCAGCTTTATAGATCCTGCTTCCTTCTCCCAAACTGACCAGTTCCATTCAGTGTCAGTAAACTTTTTGGACACATATGCGAGGGGGTGTAATTTCCCATCCTCCCCTCCTGCAAAATGCCCCCCCCATAGCGACATCTGAGGCGTCAACATGGATTATGAATTTTCTCACCTCGTCGGGGTGCGCCAACACAGGCTTGGATGTGAACAGGGTTTTCAACTGGTCAAACGCCCGCTGGCAGTCAGCAGTCCAGTTCAATTTGGCCCCTGGCCGGGTACTCTTGGGGCCTTTCCCCTTTGTCTTAAGTAGGTCAGTGAGGGGCAGGGCCACCTGCGTGAAATTTGAGAGAAACGATCTGTAAAAATCGTTTTTTTACTTGGAGTTGCCGCCATGTTTTGGGGGGCTCCCACACCACCACGTCTAGGACCTTCTCAGGGTCCATCTCAATGCCCTTCTGTGAGATACGGTAGCCCAGGAACGAAATCTCCAACCAATGGAACTCGCACTTAGATAGTTTGGCAAACAGTTTGTGCTCCTGTAACGTTTGAAGCACCTCCTTAACGAGTTGCACATGGGATTTCATATCGGGGGAGTACAGTAAAATGTCATCAAGGTAAACGAGGACCCCTTTGAACAGATATTTGTGCAACACCTCGTTAATCAGATTCATAAATACCCCTGGGGCCCCTTGTAAGCCGAACGGCATCACCAAGTATTCAAATTGACCCAGGGGGGTGTTAAAGGCGGTCTTGTATTCGTCCCCCTCCCTGATGCGCACTCGGAAGTACACATCCCGTAAATCGAGTTTTGAGAACACTTTCCCCCCGGCCGCCACGGCGAGCAGATCCTTAATCAACGGCAGCGGGTAAGCATTTGTCACAGACACAGCATTAAGGCCACGGTAGACCGTGCACAAATGGAGCCCACCGTCTTTCTTCTTCCGGAACAGGACGGGAGTGGCAAACGGTGAAGAGGCCGGCCGTATAAACCCGCGCTCTAAATTCTTATCTATGAACTTTCTGAGCTCCACTTTCTCGGCCGGGCTCATAGAGTATAGCTTCCCCTTCGGGAGTTTCTGGTTAGGTAACAGTTCAATGGCACAGTCAGAGTTGTGGTGGGGGGGCAATTCATCCGCCTCCTCCTCCCCGAACACCACAGACAAGTCCCGATACTCCCGGGGGATCATGTTGCCGCCCGTCTCAGCCACCCCCACCACCACAGGGCAGAGCTCAGGCTTCCGCCACCCCCAGTCGCCTTTCCAGGTATGGGTCTCACACCGTGGGGAGATGAAGTTAACAATCCTAGCCTCCCATAGTATGTGTGGGTCGTGATCAAAAAAACATGGGCTCCCCAAGACAAGGGGAAACCTTGTGGCGGAGGTCACCATGAATGGTCGCACCTTCCAGTGTTTCCCCACTCCCATCCGTAGAGGTACCGTTTCGTATTTACAGGGCTCTTTCATAGTGGAGCCATCCATTTGGGTAAAAACCAGCGGCTCTGCCAGTTTCATTACTTTGGCTCCCAGCCCAGTCACCAGGGAGGGATTAATAAGGTCTCTCCCACACCCCGAGTCTACTAACGCTCTCACCCTCACGTGGGTCAGTAGACCCGGGTCCATTAGAGTCACGGTCATGAAAAAGAGGGAAGAGGATTTGCTCACCGGATTTAGCACCTGAGAGTCCGGGACCTGCTGTTCAGCGCTGTTTACAGCAGGTCCTTCTCGTTTCCTGCCACCACGGCGGTCTCCTCCTCTGATGACTCGGTTCCCTCTCCCAAGGGGGCGGCCTGGAGGGCCCTTGCGCCCCTCTGCTTTCCTGGGGTTTTCGGTGTAGACATCTCAAACTTCTTTTTAGGCCCCTTCGTGGCACCAGGCGGGGTGGATGATCCTGGGCAACTCACGGCGAAATGGCCCGCTTCCCCACATTTTAGGCACAGCCCTTGCTTCATCCTGCTCTCACGCGTCCTGTCTTTTGGCTGCTGTGCAGGGTTCGTCTGCCGGCTCTTTAGAGGGGCGGCGATAGATTGGGTCATCTTCCCCAAGGCTGCTGCATCATCCAGTTTGATGGCTTTCAGTCGAGTCTCCGTGGCCGCCGCTTCTTTCATCCAGCTCGTTAAGGTTTCTGGGTCCCGTCCTCGCATAATCGTGTGGCAAATCTCCGGGTTCAGGCCCAGGCGGTACTGTTCTGCTAGTATGCCATCAGGCCAGCCTCGGATCTTGGCAGCATGTCTTCAGAATTCCGCCATATACTCCCGCACGGACTTCGTCCCTTGACGAAACACCCAGAGGAACGCCTGGGCCACCTTGTTCGCGTTGGCGTCTTCGAACTGGTCTTTCATCGCCCACATGAACGCATCCACCTCTCTCAGCTTGCGCCCGTCTTCCTGGTGTAAAGCCACATACCAGTCGGCTGCCGCATCTTTCAGGCGGGAGGCGATGGCGTCCACTATCCGTTCCTCGTTTGGGAACAGGTGGCCCCATTTCTCGATAAACTTCTCCACCCTTACTAGGAAAAAGGAGAACTTCTCGGGCACACCATCGAAAGTGGCATTCAGCAGCTCGGCTTGGTTTGGCAACATGGGGCCCCAATCCATTGGCATCCCTGGTGGTCTTGGCGCCGGCGGCCCCGTAGGTGGGGACCCCACGGGTTGGTCCAGAGGTGCCCCGGGCTGCCCCGGCACACCCCCGGGCAGCAGTCCTGCCGGTAGGAGCAGGGGTCTCCATGCTGGGGCCTCCGCTAGGTCTCTAGGTTGTCTCTTCTCCATTTCCTCTCGTATGGCATCCGAGATCATTTTCAGGATTCGAGACAAGGACTCATCTATGAGGCGCAGGAGTTGATCCTGGCTGGGATCCCCACTCCATCTCCGCCTTCCCACGGTCCTTTCCAAGTCTCGGGTATCCAGGTGAACTTCTTTGTCATCCTCCGCCATACTCAAGCGGCAGACCGGTCTCTCAACCCAATTCTCCTGTACCGATGCTTGGTCGGTGAGGAACCACGTCTCATGCATCTCTGTGAGCAGCTTCGTCCAGTCCCGCCACTTCCACGGCCTGGTCATCACTCCAGCATACGCTCCCCCGTACGGTTCTCCATAGAGCCCTCCCAGATCGCTGGGGCACTGGAGACCGGGACCACAGTCGTGGTTGTGGGCACAGTAGAGGTTGGAACCTTCTCCTCTTCCGAGGTTGGGATCGGGGTGGTATCTCCCTCGTCACTCATCTCTGGGAGAGAAGTGCGGTTTAGAACCGATCCCGATCGAAGATAATTCCTGACAATCTGTCAGGCACTTCAAAAAGACAGCGAAACTCCAGGCTTCATGAAAAGATAGAGTGTATTCAGCAGCAGTTCTAAAGCGTACTAACATTTCATTGTCAGGAATGAAGGACACAAAGAAACAACTACGGATATACCCCACTGAGCTAGCCCCCCCCCAAGCATTCTACCAATGGCTACATAGCCCGTGCGCGGGAGAAAGGTGTGAAAGTTGTTCGAGCCATAAAGGGGCCCAGGTGTCCATACCGGAGAAACCCAAACCATATGACAAGGCCATTTGGTCAGATAGGAGATAGTCCAGGCTGAGGAACACCCTGTTGCCCTGGCTCCCTCACCGGCTGCTCCAGCACTGCCAGTTGGAAAGCGGAGGCTATTGGCCACCCTGTGTCAGCCTATCCTCACCTGGGCCATTTGAGCAGCCCTGTCTGCTTCATGTGTTAGGAATTTGGCTGTCAGACTCTTGAACAAACTCTCAACAACACTTTCTAGGCAGTGATTTGTTCATTGAGAGATGAGGATATATCAATCTAAGACCATCTTGTGTCAGAACTGACTCGGTTGGCACCAGTTCTGGAGTTATACATGATTCAACATCGGGGGTTGCACGCATGCGTTAAACCAAGCCGGCTGTGTTTCCTCCGAGCTCCTCCTTCGAACTAAAGAATTTATAGCTCAAAGTTTGTAAATACTATGCAAACCCAGATAAGAGGCTGATAACCAGGAAGCAGCTGGCTAGAACAACTTCAGAGTGGTAAGAAACTAATTTATTGCTGTGCTAGAAAGGAAAGCCTTGAGATTCTTAAGGCCGCTCCCAAAGCTTTGAACCAGATATGGCGAAGACAATTAAGGACTTATCTGAACAAATTGCAGGACTCCAAAATACAGTCCTTGCCTTTCAAGAAAAAATTAGTAGTGAGTTAAACTCACTACGTGGAGAAATTAGCAAAATAGGCACAGAAGTAACTTTTATAAAGCAGACAGCTACAACAGCCAAAGAGCTTGCTGAAGCTAATGAGCAAAAAATAACCACTCTGAACCGCCAAATAAATGACTTGTCAGACAGAAACAAGAGAGCTAACCTTATTTTATCAGGGATATCTGAAGAAATTTCCGTAAATAAACTGGAGGAGTCTCTGATACAGTGGATGCAGACAAATGAAGTAGAAATAAAAACAGAGGATGTTGAGAGAGTGCATCGACTACAAAGGAATGGGAGGGGAGGGGCCCCTAGAGATGTAATAATTACATTCGCCAGAGAGAAAATTCAACAGCATATATATATGGCACTAAAGAAGAGGAAAGACCTGACTTTTAGAGGAAGAAAAGTCTGGGTGAGACAAGACTTTTGTCAAGAGACCTTAAGGAAAAAAAACCTCATGAGCCCCTTTGCCCAAAAGCTTTATGCAAATAACGTTAAATTTTCATGGGGCTATCCATCCTCAATAATTATATTTCGGGAAGGAAAGCGACTTATGGCAAGGAACACTACAGAGGCAAAGGAACTACTTAAACAATTAGGTATCAACACAGACGATATGGGAGAGCAAGAAATGGAAGAGGAATCGGGGGTTCCTGAAGATGGCGACGAAGGAACTTCAGAGAGAGGAGGGAAACGCCTCAGGACCAGCTCCCGATAACCAATTAAGGGAAGTATACCTTTATTGATTGAGCTAATGACTATTAATAGTATTATCATTTTTTACAGTATCAAGAAGGAGGAGGAGGGGGATGCGTGCACCCCATGCAGTGGAGAGAGGGGAAGAGATTTTCTTTCCACCTTTACTCTCAACCACAGGGGGGGAAGGGAAGGGGAAGGGTAAACTAATTAACCATTCAAATTTTTCACAGCCATGAGATGTCAAAGCCTTAATTGATGTGGGATATGGATAAAACAATAAAAATTTTATCACTGAATGTCAATGGTTTAACATCAGAAATTAAACGATATAGGATAGCCAAGTTGGCAAGACAGCAAAAAACTAATGTTCTGTGTTTAGAGGAAACACATAAGAAAAGAAATGACAACAAGCCTTTGCTAAAAGACTCGACCTGGATGATGTTAGCGGAAGCTAGGAGCCACACCAAGGCCAGAGGAGTGGCAATAATGACTCATAAGAAACTTAGAGTAGAGATACTAGAAAGAAAGACAGACAGGGAAGGGAGATATGTGATGGCTAAATTCAGATTAGAGGGGAAGAAATTTACATTGGTAAATATATATGCACCCAATAAAGGACAAAAGAAATTTTTAGCCAGGTTAGTTAAAAAAACTAAGCAATTCGCAGAGGGAGAATTAATTATGACAGGAGATTTGAACATGGATCTGACCAAAAATAAGGCAATTAAAATAGGAGATTGGGGCTTGAGGGAAGCACATGAATTGATAGGACAGCAGCCAAAACCCACCCATGTATCCAGCCGGCACAAAACCCCATCATGCATAGATTACATAATTGTAGAAAAAAGCAGCAATCTGACTATAAAAAAAAATTACAACACATCCAATCTGGATATCGGATCATGCACCAATCACTATAGAAATAGAAGGTAATCAAAAACCAAAAAGTAGAACTTGGAGGTACAATAATTTAATAATGGCTAAAGAGGAAGATAGGAGCTATATGATGGAGCAGATAAGATTATATTTTGAGGAGAATAGAGGGACTGTCCCAACTAATACCCTGTGGGATGCCGCAAAGGCGGTGATAAGGGGACACTGCATAAATAAGGAAAAGTACATCAAAAGAGAACGCTATCTAAAAAGACAATCTAAAATTCAGGAACTGGAGAGGTTGCAAAAAGAACAAATCAACAATCATGATTTAAAAGTACAGAGTCAGATAGCAACAATTAAAAAACAATTAGATGAGTTGGACTCAGTTACATTATGGAAGAGAGAAGCAATGGTAAGAAATGACTTTCATAGAAATAGTATTAATTCAGCCAGAAGGTTAGCTAACTATTTGAAAAACAGGAAGGTAAGGCAAAAGATAGAAAATATAAAAGTGAATGGCCAAAGAACTGGCAACTCAAAAGATATAGTAAAAGCCTTCGAGACCTTTTATAAAGAGCTGTATAAAAAAAAGGACATAGTCATATATGAGGAAGATATAAGAAGAACACTTAAAGAAAATGATAAAATTATGTTAAGGGAGGAAATAACACTACAGGAGATAAGGTAAAGGTAAAGGTTCCCTTGCTCGAAAGCCAGTCGAATCCGACTCTAGGGTTGCGGTGCTCATCTCCGTTTCAAAGCCGAAGAGCCAGCGCTGTCCGAAAACATTTCCGTGGTCATGTGGCTGGCATGACTAAACACCAAGGCGCATGGAACGCTGTTATCTTCCCACCAAAGTGGTACCTATTTATCTACTTGCAATTTCTTGCTTTCGAACTGCTAGGTTGGCAGGAGCTGGAACTAGAGATGGGAGCTCACTCCGTCATGCAGCACCCGGGTCTTGAACTGCTGAACTACTGACCTTCCACAGCCTGCAGTTCAGCGTCTTAACCACTTGAGCCACCGTAGCTCCATACAGGAGATAAAGGATGTAATTAAAGAATGGAAAAAGGGCAAATCCCCAGGCCTAGACGGTTTCACAAGTGAATTCTGTAAGGAGACGGTAGACATATTGGCCCCAGAGCTCCAAGAGGTATTTAATGGAATATTGAAAGGGAAAAAAGCCCCAGATTCGTGGAGGCAATCAGAAATAGTGGTAATCCCTAAACCACATAAAGACCCAGAGGAAGTGGGCTCATATAGACCTATTAGTTTACTAAATCAGGATTATAAAATCTTTGCAAAAATATTGGCAAATAGATTAAAGAAGATCATACTTAACATAATAAAGGAGGACCAATATGGATTTGTAAAAGACAGGAATATAGCCCACCACATAAGGAATATTATAAATGTATTACAACATGGCCACAAAAAAAAGCTAGGCCTCTTGAAATTAGATGTCTACAAAGCATTCGATACACTCTCCCAGGATTTTCTGTGGCAGGTAATGACTAAATACGAGATGGGGGAGCTATATATAAAAGCGATCCAAGAAATGTACAGAGAAGGGACAGCAGTGGTGAGAGTTAACGAAGAACACTCACAACCCCTCAAGATTCAAAGAGGAGTTTGATGCCCGCTCTCGCCCCTCCTATTTATACTAGCAATAGAACAGCTAGCTGAAAGAATAAGAAATACTGCAAGGGTGGAAGGATACAGGGTAAAGAAGGAAGAAATGAAAATCAATTTATTTGCCGACGACATCATAATCGCTATGACAAACCCCAAAGAGGCAGTAAAAGAAATAAAAGTTATATTAGAGGACTTCGAAAAATTTTCAGGACTGAAGGTGAACATGGCTAAATCAGAAATTATGTACCTTAATGTGACTGAAGAGGAAAGGGAACAAATACATGGGATTACTAATATTGGAATGGGCACCAAAAAATTCAGATATTTAGGTATTGTACTACAGAAGAATATCGATAAAATAGCAGAGAACAATTATAACAAGGTCTGGAAGAAAATAGAAAAAGATATGAAAAAGTGGAAAAATAAAATAATGAATATATCTACTAGAATAAAAAGTGTTAAAATGTTTTGGCTGCCAAGATTAATATACCTCTTTCAGACAATACCTCTAGGAATGTATACCAAAAAACTAGACCAATGGAACAGAGTGATTAAGGAATGGATTTTTGGTAGTAAAAAATGCAGAATACAGAGAAAGATCATTTATAGCCATAGATCAGAGTTGAGATGGGGAGTCCCTGACCTGATTAGCTATTACGAAGCCTTCCAAATAAAATTGATACTGGAGATAGGCGATGGAGAGGGACTAAAATGGGTAAGTTTTGAGAACGAAATCAATAATAACATAGAGAGTTTTGGGGTATTCTCCAAAATGACAAATAAAGATCTTATACAAGTTAAGGGACATAGGTATTCAACACTAACAGTGTGGAACAAGTGGCAGCCCTCATGACTTAAAAGAACCTCAAAATGGGCACCACTAAAGTCCCTCTATAATGAAACAGAAGAAAATAAATGGTGCGAACTCCTGAGATCAAAGGGATATTATAGGCTAAGAGACTTATTTAGAAGAGGCACTCTAAAACCAGCACAGGAATTAATCGAGGAGATAGGCAAGGGTTTCGGTTTTCGGCGTTGTGAATGGCGGCCGCTTCTCGGGGCGCTCCCGGAGGTGGTTAGCCCACGCGCAGTTAGGGGGGGTCTTCGCATGTGCGAAAGACCCTAGTAAGCCTTAGGCAAAGGCTCCGAACCGGGGGCGCTTGGGGAGTAGCCTCTTTGCCAGCAGACAGACGGGAAATTGAGGCTTTCTCCCTGCCCCAATCGGCCCCGCTGCGGCGTGCCCATTATGGGACTTAGCAACACCACCAATTTCCACCAGGAGTGAGGAACAGCGATGAATTAAAGCAAAAAGAAGAAACGGCAGTGAACCGTGAGTTGGAGGTCTGAATCTGAAGTGAAAACCCGAGCCCTTCCCCCATAAGCGAATAAGCGGCTGGGAGGAGGGGGAATCCCCCCCCCATTGAGAAGCGGGACTTGTATAAGAAAGCTTAGGGGGACGAAAGGGAAGAAGGGTTGGTGAAATTACCTTTGGGGTGCCAGTGAAGCGAAAGAGTTAGCAGGTCTCCTGAGCGACGCGTCACGAACTTTTATAAAGTAAACAAATACAAGAAATGTCGGCCATGAAGAAGGTCCCTTTGAAAACGGAAAAGAAGGGAGGCGGGACTTCCGGTCCGGGTATTCCCCTCCAGAGCCGACGGTCAGTCAACAGACAAGCGAGCTACTGCACCCTCTGCTGGTCCAAATACAGAAAATCAGCGAAACCTTAACTAATATGGAAGGTGTTCTCAACAGTCAACAGAAGCAACTAACAGAAACGTCAAAGAAGATGGAAGAGATCGCACAGAAATGTTTGGTCTCGTCGGAAGACATCGGAAAAGTGAAGAAAAGGGTCAATAAGTTAGAAAAGCATCAGGATGTACAAGAAAAAAGAATTTTGATGTTGCAATTGGAGAAATCGAATTTGACCCTCCAATTTCAGGGCATTAAAGAAGAAGAGAAGGAAGATCTCAGATCTATACTTGCGAATGCCTTGGCACCCGCGACTGGCAGAGATCAACGTGAACTAAAAGAAGAAATGGATAAGGTCTATAGGGCCTACTCCACATTTACAAAGAAGAATAATCTGCCAGCTGAGGTGGTTGTCAAGTTTGTTAAGCAGAGTACCAGAGATCAAATCTTGCGTGCAGTTTCAGCGGTGCCCTCGAAAATTGGGGAGCAGACTATTAGAACATTGAAAGATGTGCCTTACGAAATCCGGATGAAAAGGAAAGCCTATAAAGGATTGACCACCTTTTTACAAAGAAAACAGATCATATACAGATGGACTTTCCCTGAAGGCCTTTTGTTCAAGTACAAGGATAAAAGAGAAAAGATTGACTCCATCTTCAAGGCGCAAGAATTTCTGAAGAGACACGCCAGTTCAGAGGAAGAGGCAGCACTCGCAATGTGGACAGATTTGAGTAGTGAGGATGACAGCGGCTCAGAGGAGGGAGGTGCCGGAGCGGGAGAAGTGAAAATCAAAGGAGGCCCTTCCTACAACCTGAGAGACACCAAAGGAAGACAAATTAAGAAATAACTGTTCGGGAAACGTCAAGAAGGAGTTGATTAACAACTAACCCCAAAGGACATTACTAACCTCATTTACAGAGTTATTTTGAACTTTTGTTAGATGAAAAGAAGACTCTCTAATCACGGTGATTGCCAAAAACTGTATTTACACTGATTTAAACTAACCTTTATTAACAGAATACTCACTCCGCTCTTTTCTTTATCCCTCTATATACCCTACCTTTTTCCATAAAAAGAATAAACTCCTCTCCTTTTTAGGAGGGTTTTTTCAAAAAAAAAAAGAGGAGATAGGCAAGCAATATTGGTTAAAAATTACAGGCCTTTATAGAATGATTAAGGAAGTTAATGAAAAAGGAAATATTTGGACAGAAGAACCAATTGAAGAAATACATAATAGGATGCAAAAATTTAAACAAGGATTAGCAGGATATATTTACAAGAAAATGTTATCCAATAAAGATAAGGCGATACTTTATTTACAGAAAACATGGTGTAAGGAAGGCCAGATATCGGAAAACGATGCAAATAGAATAATGAAGGGAATAGAAGAACCCAAAATTATTAAATTTAATGAACTGGAACATAAATTTTTCACAAAGTGGTATAAAACACCAGCGCAGATAGCAAACATGTTTCCGGGATCGAGTTCTATGTGTTGGCACTGTAAACAATTTAAGGGTTGGTTCTCCCATATGTGGTGGGAATGTCCAGAGGTGAGAGTCTTTTGGTCAAAAATAATACAAATTATAAAGAAAATATGTAGAATCTCATTGAATGTAGACTTTAAACTAATGTTAATGGGTATATTAGGAAATAAGGCAGTCAATAAGGAAACCCAGGCTATACTCAAAGCTATGGTGTTAGCAGGCAAGGCAGTGATAGCTCTGGGCTGGAAAGATAAGAGCAAATGGACAATAGATACCTGGCACACTTATTTGTTTGATTTTGTGCAGTCGGACATCATTGAGAAATTGCGCCAGAAGACCACATGGGAGGATAAAGTCGAAGAAATTAAAGCGAGATGGAAGATCTATCTAAAGTGGATAACAGTGGAAGGAAGACAGGACATTCGGTGGAAGATTCAGATTTTGTGCCCGTGGCTGTGAATAAAGGATCAACAAACAAGGGGTAGAGGGAGGGAGGGGGGAACTTATTGAGTTATGTAAAGTAAGGAGACAAAAGATATTGTGTAATATATAGAAAATTCAAAAAATAAACCTATTAAAAAATACATGATTCAACACCCACCCCCCAGTGACCCATCCATTTTTTTTAATTTTATCATTAAATTTCTAGCCCTCCCTCCCCACAAGTGGGCTCGGGGCAGCTCACAAATAGGGCACAAATGCCAATACATAAAAGCAGAATTAAAAACAGGATAAAACAATCATTTACGATATTACAAGTGCTTTAGATGTTTCAATCTTCAGTAAGAGGGTGGTTCAGTGGTATCAGCTCCATGCCATGCTGTGCTTTGCTCGTCACAGGGCCATCTCCACATCCCGCTGTAGCCCAAACCAGTTGTTGTTGGTGGTGATGGTGGTGGTAACGATGGTAGTGGTAGTGGTAGTGGCGGCTCCTACTTGAAAGTCTGGCGGAAGAGCTCCATCTTGTAGGCCCTGCAGAACTGTGCAAGGTCATGCAGGGCCCGAATTTCCTCCGGGAGCTCATTCCACCAGGTAGGAGCCGCCACTGAAAAAGCCCTGGCCCTGGTTGCGGCAAGCCTGTCCTCCTTGGGGCCTGAGGTCACCAGCAGATGTTGCGTCCCTGACCGTAGTGCCTTGTGGAGTACATATGGGGAAAGACAGTCTCTTAGGTATGTCGGACCCCAGCCATATAGGGCTCTAAAGGTAAGAACCAGTACTTTGAAGTGAATCTGGTACACTATTGGCAGCCAGTGCAATGCTTTCAGCACAGGCCGGATGTTCTCCCACCCAGGGAGACCCACTAAGAACCTGGCTGCAGCATTCTGCACCAGCTGCAGTTTCTGGGTTTGTGACAAAGACAGCCCCATGTAGAGAGCGTTACAGTAGTTGAACCTTGAGGTGACCATCACATGGATCACTGTGGCCAAGTCATTGTGGTCAAGGAAGGGAACCAACTGCCAAGCCAACCGAAGATGGTAAAAGGCCGACCTGGCAGTGGCTGCCACCTGGGCCTCCATAGTTAGAGAGGAGTCCAGGAGCACTCCCAAACTCCTAACCCCCATCAAAGGTCGGGAGAGGGATCCCCAACCCCAAACTGGCCCGACTCAGGCCCAAGACCTCCGTCTTTGCCAGGTTTAGTTTCAGTCGACTCAGTCTGAGCCAACCAGCCATGGCTTGCAACGCCCGGTGAAGATCTTCTGGGCTGGAGTCTGATTGGCTGGGTGTTAGATAGAGCTGGGTGTCATCTGCATATTGATGTCATCCAAGCCCATACCTCTGGGCAATCTGGAGAAGGGGGCGCATATAGATGTTAAACAATATCGGGAAAAGCACTGCTCCCTGGGGCACCCCACATTCAAGGGGATGTCTCCGGGATTGCTGTTCCCCTATTGCCACTCTTTGTCCCTGACCTTGGAGAAAAGAGGCAAGCCATTGAAGGGCCAGCCCCCGAATCCCCGCATCGGTGATGTGTTGGGTCAGCAGCTGGTGGTCAACCATGTCAAACGCAGCCAACAGATCTAACAGCAACAGTACTGCCACACCGCCTTGATCCAGATGTCTTTGGAGGTCATCTGTAAGAGCAACCAGCACTGTCTCTGTCCCATGTCCCAGGCGGAAACTGGACTGGAAAGGATCTAGGATGGAAGTGTCATCCAGAAAGCTCTGTATCTGCAGTGCCACTGCCCTCTCAATAAGTTTGCCCAAATAGGGCAAATTGGTAAACTGGCCGATAGTTGGCCAATTCAGCTGGGTCCAAAGAAGATTTTTTCAGGAGAGGGCGGACCATCGCTTCCTTGAGTCCCCCCGGGAACCGTCCCTCAGAGAGTGACTTGTTGATAATCTCCCTTAGGGCACCTTGAAACCCCTCGTGGCCCACTTTAATGAGCCAGGAGGGGCACGGATCAAGGCTACAAGTGGTTGGGTACACAGATACGAGCAGTCTGTCAACTTCCTCCAGGCTGAGCAGGCTAAAACACTCCAAACCCCGTGGTCTACCCATCGCCAATATGCGGTGAAGGTCACGTGCTAATGTGTCAGCCATAGCACGTTTCTTTTATTGCAGGGGCAACCAGTTTGTGCCAGCTGCAATAAAAATTTTCAGGGCCAAAGTCAGCTCACAGTTAATGTATGGCATTCCAATCTGGATTGGAGCCTTTGACCACGCCATTGAATGAGTCCAATCCAAATTTCTACAGAAAATTATGGCTCTACCAAATTGCGTACCGAACGCTGTTATATATCTGGAAACAGGCTCGTCCCTGATGGAGACCTGTGCGTGGCTTACAACATTTAAATACTGGCTCTGCCTGCATTACAAATTAGAACATGGGAGCCTTATCCATCATATGCTTTCTGAGCTTAACCTTTCTAACTGGTCAGCTTATATCGAGGGGAAAATCAAAGTATTGGGCCTTTCCCTGGAATCTCTCTCCATGTTTGCCTTTTGCTGTTGCATTCCAACAGACCAAAACCAGACTGTTAGATGCGGAGTGTCAAAATTTATATAGCCTAGCTAATAAATTCTGTTCTCCTCTGAATTTCAAGATTCCCCTTACAACAGGGACGACAGCTTCATATCTATCCTATTTGCAGGTCCCCCAACAGTGTAGAGCATTTACCTTGGCCAGATGTAACGCCATGCCATCTGCCATTCTATCCGGCAGATTCAATAAGGTTCCCCATTTGGCCAGATTCTGCCCATGCAGAAAGAATTGTGTGGAATCTATCACTCATGTGCTTCTGCACTGTAATTTATATGTGGACCTAAGGATTAGATACTTATATCTTTTTTTAATCAAAATGGGAGCTTGTTCTGATGCACCTAAGGTGCACAAGCTCTTAAGTGATTCTAGTCCAGACATCACAGAGAAGGTGGCTAAGTTTCTCTGCCTGGCCTCACAGCTGCGTCAAAGGATTGCCTAGAATGTTATATGTAGATTTCAGCTGTTTATACGGGTGTTTTAACTGGTTTTTAATCCTAGTAATTGTACTGATGATTTTATGCCAATAAAGGTTGACTTGAACTTGAACTTGAACACTCCAAACCCGGAACCGAAGACGTGCAAAGCACCTCAGGTTCACTCACTGTTTCAAATGTGGTGGGGAGGTCGTGGCAGAGCACCAAGACTTTATCTGTGAAGTAGCTCGCAAATGCCTCACAGCCAATGTCCAGTTCCCTAGCGTTTTGCCTGCCCTGTGGCAGAGCCATTAAAGACTGAATTGTTCTAAACAATTGGGCTGGGAGTGAGCTAGCAGATGCAATCCTGGTCACATAGAATTCTCTCTTTGCAGCCTTGACTGCCATCTCATAGGATCTCATAAACGTCCTATAAGATGCTCTAGATGCCTTGTCACAAACGCGATGCCACCGTCTCTCTAGCTGTCTCAGCTCTCGCTTCATCCGCTGTAGCTCCTGGGTATACCAGGGCACCCGCCTAGAGCAAATGCAAAGAGGGTGCCTGGGAACAATCTTGTTGATGGCTGTGGAGAGTCAGCAATGCCAATCCTCCACAAGCTTATCCAGTGAGCCAGCTGGGGGCCTTGGATCCTGTAGAGTTATCTGAGCTGTACTGGGTCCATTTGGCTATGTGGGTGAGCTAAAATCTGCTTGTCGCCTAAACAGGGTCGGGGTGGAACATTCAGATGGGCCTTCAGGGCATAGTGGTCCGACCATGGTACTGCTTCTACAGTAATCTGATCCACTGTCAGCCCAGCCACGAAGATCAAATCGAGTGTGTAATCGGCACGACGCACGGGGGCCAATACAAATTGAGAGAGTCTCAGTGCCGCCATGGATGACACTAGGTCCGTAGCCCAACTGGAAGCCGCATCATTGGCATGGACATTAAAATCACCCATGACTATCAGTCTAGGGTGCTCCAATGCCCAGCCTGATATGGCCTCCAGTAGGGATGGCAGGCTACTGGCCAGTGTGTTAGGCAGTTGGTACACCAGCCAGATTGCCAAACTCTCCTCAGCCTCCAGCATCAGGCTGACACACTCCAAGCCCGTGATCTCCATGTGTGGGAGCACCCTGAAAGAGTAAGCCTCCTGAATGAAGATCGCCACTCCTCCCCCCGCCCCTAGTCCGTGATTGGTGGAGGACCGAGAAACCTGGTGGGGCTAGTTGGGAGAGAGCCAATGTCTCCCAATCCCACACCCAGGTCTCGGTCATGCACGCCAGGTCAGCCCGTTGTTCCTGCACAAAGTCCCGAAGGACCGTGGTCTTGTTGTTAATAGACCTGACACTGCACAACACCAATGCTGGAGGGGGGTTATCAATCCTGGCCCCACTGCTGACGACCCTTGGGATGGACTGCAGACTGGAAGGGCACTGAGCTCTTCTATTTCTCAGTGTCCTTCCCTTGATACTCTGTCTGGGCCCGCTGCTAAACTTTCAATCCATTCATTCAGCCTGCCTAAATCTAGTGCACTCTGTTAGCTCTCCTCCCCCACCTGCAAACCTACAGTTACATTATCTACGGCAGGCCAGCCAGCAGAGATATGCATCCAAGGTTGTTTCACATACTTCCCACTTTGGGAGGCCCCTTAAGAAAACAGTTGCAAAGCAGCTAAGCGAAGCAGTTTCACACACACACACTCTCACCATCTACTCCCCCCCAGTGCCCCAAATTCAGAAGCCAAACGATGTAATTACAGGTAGTGAAGATGGAACATACAAAACTCATGTCAAACGAAGTTCCAAGTTTGACATTGGCAGCCTCATTCTCTGGAGCATTTTGATTTTGGCCTAGTCAGTGAGGCCTGCCTCTGGGCATGTGAGAGACCCTGACAAAGCTGGCTGAGGAGTCAGCTTCACTGTTGACTATTGGAAGCAGATGCACTCGGGTTGCCAGGTTCAGGTTGGGAAACACCTGGAGATTTGGGTGGTACAGGCGGAGGAGAGCAGGGCTTGGAAAGGGGAGAAATTGCAGTTGGGTAGAATGTCATGGAGTCCACCTTCCAAAGTGGCCATTTTCTCCAGGTGAACTGATCTTTGTCACCTGGAGAAAAGTTGTAATCCCAGGAAATCTCCAGCCACCATCTGGTGGTTGGCAACCCTACCTGAGATGTACAGCTCTGATATCAAAGGCTCAGGTGGAATCCAGGTGGGTGAGCTGTGGTGCGAGAAGCAGATGGTGGAGGAGGAAGGAAGGTGGCTCAGAATATTTTGGCAGAAAGAAATAGAGGAAGCAGGTGACAAGGTAACAGGTTGCCCCAACAAGGGTAAGAACAAAGAACAATGGATTTCCATTTGCTACTCCAAGATGGCCATGACAAAAAAAAGAGAGTCTTTTAGGATGTTACTTAATTTGCTTAATCAGTCATCTGTCAGACCCTGGTCCAGTTATACTCAAGAACTCTCTCTTTGGTTCATTCTGTTTGCCCATCAGTCTCTGGGTGATAGCCACTGCTGAGTCCTTGCTCTATTCCCAGGAATTTTAACAGTTCTTTCCAAAATTTAGCAACAAACTGAGCCCCCCAATCTGAAATTATTTTGAGGGACATAACATGGAGTCTAATGACATGCTGCATGAACATTTTAGCCAATTGCTTTGCTGTGGGAACCTGTTTGCAGGGAATGAAATCAGCCTTCTTAGAAAATAAGTTCACAACCACTAAAACCACTGTTTTCCAATAACTTGGAGGAAGGTCTGTAATAAAATCCATTGAGATCACCAACCAGGGTCAATTCGGAGTCTCTAAGGGCTGCAGCAACCCCAGCACCTTCCTGACCCGTTGCTTGATCATGAGACAGGTTTGGCATACAGATACATACTTAGAAATATCCTCCCTCATGTGGGGCCATCAGAATTGCCTTTGTATTAGGTTCAGAGTCTTTAAATACCCATAATGTCCTGAGAGTTTATCATGACCCATGGTTAATACATCGCCTGTAAGGGCTTCTGGAACAAATAGGGTTTTTTTTTGCCAGTGCAAAGTTCCATCTTTCACAATCTCCACCTTGTCCAAGTCAGAGAGACCGGCTTTGAATTTCTCTGCCCATGGCTGTGAAATGGCTGGGGCTTCTCCCTTTTCCTGACCACGTGTCACCACCACTCCCCCCAACTGAGTGGGTGTGAACATAGTGTCCACTACCTCATCATGCTGGCTGGCATGCTGAGGGAGGCGGGACAGAGTGTCAGCCAGGAAATTTGACTAGCAAGGGAGGTGCTTAAGTGTGAAATGAAACTTTGAAAAGAATTTAGCCCAATGCAACTGCTTTGCATTTAATCGCCTTGGGGCTTTGAGGGCTTCCAAATTTTTATGGTCAGTTCACACTTGAAATGGGACCCTTGCCCCTTCCAGCCAATGTCTCCAAGTCACTAGGGCGAGCTTAATGGCGGCTGCCTCTTTGTCCCACACCACCCAATTCCATTCAGTACCGGAGAACTTTTTAGAGATGTAGGCTAAGGGGTGTAACTTGCCATCCTTTCCCTTCTGCAGGATACCCCTCCATGGCCACATCAGAGCCATCTACCTGGATTATGAACTGTTTAGTTTCATTGACCTGTTGGCACTCTGGGGACCAATCCAGACAGCTACTTGCCTTTTTCCCCTGGGGATCCTTTCCTTTTGTTTTTAACAGGTCTGTGAGGGGCAGCGTTATTTGAGCAAAATTGGGGATGAAGGGTCTGTAGAAATTGGCAAACCCAGGAATGATTGTAGCTTTCTCCTAATGTGTGGGGTTTCTCACCCCACCACATCCTGGATTTTTTTGGGATCCATGCCCAAACCCTTCCCAGAAATATGATATTCCAAAAAGTTCAGTTCCTCCTTATGGAATTCACATTTGGAAAGCTTGGCATAGAGGTGGCTATTGTAGAGGGCCTTTAGCACCTCTCACAGCAATTTCACATTCAACTCCTTATCTTTCCAATAAAAACATATCATCAAGATAAACAACCCCCCTTTGAATAGGAAGTGGTGCAGTACTTCATTGATTAAGTTCATTAACACCCGGGCACCCCAGCTAGTCCAAAAGGCATAACTAGATATTCAAACTGGGGTGTTGAAGGTGGCTTTATGTTCACCCCCTTCCCTTATTTGTACCTGAAAATAGGCAACTTGGTAAAAATTTTCCCTTGGGATGCCTTGGCCAACCAATCTTTGATAAGAGGAAGGGGGTAGGCATTTGACATGGACACAACACTTAGCCCACAGTATTCCATACACAGTGTTGCCCCCCCCGTCTTTCTTTTTCCTGAAAAGTATGGGGGCCGCCAAACGGGAGGTTGCAGGCCAGATGAAACCCCTGCCCAAGTTTTTATCAATGACTCCAGCACACAGATATTAATCTGATGTCATGACTTTATAGACTTTTTGTATCTTCTTTTTCTATCTTTAGGTACTCCCAAAAGACATTCCCATTCCCATTTTGAATGAATGGCAAACTCTCTTGAAAATTAACATGGAATGGGGGCGTGGCATGGACTCGACTCAAGAAGGCTGTTTAGAAAGCGAGCTCTATCCCTTCCCTGCCCTAAAAACACTATTAAACATACCATGAAGATATAAATTGCCTCCAGTGTGAGAGAGAATCGGAGTACATGCAACAGCAATGAAATAAATCTGTTTCCAGACAACTCACCGATTATTTTCGGACAATATCAACGACGTCGTCTCAACCTGGGTCTGCTCAAGAAACATCTAAAATGGCTGATGATACGGCGGGTAAGGCTGACACAATGCTCAGTTTTGACTCTAATAGTATCTTAAAAGCAATGAGCAATATGGAAGCATGCCTAAAGGACAACATGAAGCAGATCTTTGACCCTATTCAGACCCAATTAAATGAGATAAAGCAGGCATTACAGGATGTGGATGCCAAGGCTGATCAGGCTTTATTGACAAGTCACAAAATGTCTAAAGATCTTAAAGAGCTACAAAATGAAGAGGCAGCAACTAAAAAGAGAATTTTAGTGCTAGAAATGGAAACCCGTCAGTATAATCTTAAATATTGGGGCTTCCCGGAGGGTGCTGAGGAGAATAACAAAGTTCAAACATTTATGGCCCGATGGCTTGCAACAATGCTTGATCTTGAAGAAAACCTCACCCCAATAATCCTGAAAGCACATTGTTCGGGATGAAGAACTAGCGATTCCAGGTGAGGTCCACGAGATATCCTAGTCACTTTTCAAGACAACAGATGAAGGGGAGGATCTTAATGGAGGCTAGAACCAAGAAACACCTTATGCTGACCTCAAAATCGAAGTCTTCCCTGATTTGCCCCCCGAGGCTATTAACTTGCAAAAAGCCTTGAAGCCGATAAACTCCCAGCTACAGCATACAAATATTCAATATTGATGGGTAGCACCTGCCAGAATACAGATATAGCACAAAGGTACTCTTTTGTCTGCAATGGATCTGACTTCAGGCTATATGTTGCTGGACACTTTGGGGCTCTCCAATCAACAAATGGAGGTGGACAAGAGATCTTCAAAGAGAAAGTTGGAATTTCTTCTCACTCCGCCCAAGAATTTTAAAGTTCCCACACGAACATAAGAGCCATTTATTATACATGGAATTAAGTTGAAATGTTCTATTGTGGTATTAGATATCCCTGGTGAAGTTACATCTTCACTGACGCATAGTATGACAGGGAATAATTCCTATAGTTTTAGTGTGTTTGGGGGGGAAGGGCGGAAGTTAAATGACTTTGTGCTTTTCATGCCTGCTCCTTACTGCTCTTTTGTTTTAAGAAACACAGTGTATTATACTTAACCTTGTAGTGTTGAGTAAGTGTTTACTGGCTCTCTTTCCCAAGTGGTATTGGGATAAGAGCTTAAGGGTTTTTTAAACAATTTGTTACGCCATTTATAGCATGTTTGTAGAGCTGAGAAGGAATTAAGGGGTGGGGTGATGGGGGGGATATAAATCATAGTTGGTTAATTGGTAGGTAAGACAAGGGTTTTTCCTTTTTCTCTTAATTTCTTGTTATTTAGGTATAGATTTTAGTTAGTAGGTAGAGCACTAAATTTGGTATCTTAATATAAAATAGATAGATCATAAACAAGTACTACTACTAGTGTATTAGTAGTTTAGAGACTCAATACCATAGAATTTATACTGATCACAAGTAGATTTAGTTCTCTAGTAGATAGAGATAAGCTGTTAATGTTTTAGAGTTTCTATTCACTCTTGTCATATAAAATTGTTTTTTTTATAATGATTAATACTCTTTTTTTATATGTCCCAATTGGGACATAAATTTTTATTAAGTATCTCTCCTTATAATAATTACCTTTTGTTTTTGTAAGATTCCATGCGCTCCCATTGGCTGTAAAATGCCCTTCCTCAGCCATTGGCCCATCAGCCGCCACTTAAGAGTACTCGCATACCATTGGCCAGGTGCTGGGTCTGTTCCTCTTCCCCACTCACTCCCCCTGGCAGACAGCTCTCTCTCCTGAGGAAGACAGTTCTCTTGACTCCTGTGAGGGACTGTCCCGTCAGTGCCTGTTGGTAGGCAACCAAGCTTGGTTCTGTGAGTAAAAAAACAAAGGACTTTCAGCATTACCCCCTCCCCTGCCCATAACCCCCTCCCCAGTGGCCACTTTCCTGTCAGAGTAAATGGAAAAAGGCTCTCTCTCCTGCTTAGCTTCAGCATGGCTGGCTGGCTAACGAGGTGTGCCAGCGACCATCAAACCATTTTTTTCAACTCCCCGCTGTGTGGTTGACTTTCCCCTAGGGTTGCCAATCTCCAGGTGGGACCTGGAGATCTCTCACTGTTACAATTGACCTCCAGATGACAGAGATCAGTTCCCCGGGAGAAAATGGTTGCTTTGGAGGGTAGACTCTATGGCATTATACCCTGCTGAGTCCTTCCCCCCTCCCCAAATGCTGCCCTCCACAGGATCCACCCCCCCAAATCTCCAGGTATTTCCCTAATCAGAGTTGGCACCTGTACTGTAAAAGCCCTTTCCACACCTATGTTGGCCTTTGGGAGAAAACTCATTGGGCCCAGTTCTGATCAGGTTGCCAACTCCAGGTGGGCAATTCCTGGAGAATTGAGGGATGGAGCCTGGAGAGGGTGAGGTTTGAAGAGGGGTGGCACCTCAGACAGGTATGATGCCATAGACTCCACCCTCCAATCCAGGCATTCCCTGATGGGGAACTATTGTTGCCAATCTCCAGGTGGGGGCTGGAAATCACTCAAAATTACAACTGCTCTCTAGGAGGGAGGGGGGAGGAGATGGAAAACTAAAGGTAGGTTGATGATTGGCTGGGAGGGAGATAGGTTGAGAAATTCCTGGAGATTTGAGGGGTTGAACCTGGAGAGGGTGAGTGTTGAGGAGGGGTGGGACCTCAGACAGGTACAATGCCATAGACTCCACCCTCCAAACCAGCCACTCCCTCCTGGGGAACCACTGTTACCAATCTTGGGGGTGGGCTGGAAATCACTCAAAATTACTACTGCCCTTCAGGTAGCAAAGATCAGTTCCTCTGGAGAAAATGGTGGACTCTGTCATTATACCCTGCTGAGATTGCCCACAGCAAATTGTCACTGAGGGCCCAATGCCGGGGCACTCTCCCAGAGCCTCTTTCTAGAGCCCATTGTATTTATTTCCACAACAGGCCTTATTCCTAGTTTTCAATAAAACAAAACAATACTTGTCACATACAAAACATACAACACAAAAACAAAATATACATGGGGGGTAATTTAACTAATACATAATCGATTTCTATGCCAATAAATTCTAACTGCTATAACAATGTGTGTAACAAAAAACTAACAGTAATCTTCTAACCAATTTTGTAACTCTTATATGCTTCTTGGATATCCAATCTCTTATCATTAAATGTTATTATAATTATTATACCACATATAAAATTTTGACCACGTGTTTTGAAAAGTGGATTCTGTCAAACCTTTCCAATGTAAAGTCAGTCTATCCATTTCTGCCACCTCCAAAAGTTTATTCTTTGGAACTTCCAACATTTTCCAACATTTGGCATATAAAATTCCAGCTGTTGTAGTCAAATAAACAATAAGATATCAATAATCTTTTTTACAATTGTCAGGCAATATATTTAACAACAATACTTCTGGGGTAAAAGGAACAGAGCAATCTAATATCTTTTGTAACATTTCATGTACTCATGCCCAGAATTCTTTGACTATCACAGTGCCACCACATATGATAAAAGGATCCCAACTTATTCTGACATTTCCAACATTTGTTAGAACACTTACCATTATATTTAGCTAACATATAATGATTAATACTCTTAAGTATATATCCTATAATGTTAGAGGGTTGAATAATCCTGTTCGGTGAAAAAGGATTGCATCTCAAATCAATAGGGAGCACCCTAACATTGGTTTTTTTTTTACAAGAGTCCCACATGTCCTCTAAATCTTCAACCTTGCTTAACTCTAGTAAATATAAACATCAATACCATGCATTTGGATTGACAAAAGCTAGAGGAGTAGCTATTCTTTTTTCTAATGCTACAAATGTCTCATTTATAAAGTCACAAAAGGATCCCTTGGAAAGATACTTATTTGTTACTGGAAAAATAAATGAGTCAATTTTCACTTTGGTTGCACTATGGCTGAGGACAGACTGGCAATTTTCAGTGGGAGCCAGTCATGGCAAAAAAGCCCTAGAATAAATTGTTCTGGGTTTTCCCAGTCACACAGCTCGGACTGATGTGGGAGCATACCGGGAGGAGGTGCGCGGGGAGTGTTCAGACTGCTGGCCTGGAGGCACAGTTGAAAACGGCTTTTTCCTGGTAAATCGGCTGGATGCCTATGTGTGGCATCCAGCCGATTTGGGGAGGATCCCACTGTGCCGGCACTGCATTGGGTGGTAGAGCAGAGCACAGCCAATCATATCGCTGCTCCCTTATGCGCAACACAGGTTGCTCCTGGCTTTTTTTGCATAGAGTTCACATTGCCAGGAAGTGGACAAATGTAGCATAAAGGCACCCTTTGGGGATTTGCTACCACTTTTATGAGGTATCTATTAAATGCGGCAGTGAAGCAGAACAGCACAAGCTGCCTACAGGTGGGGAATGCCAGGCAGATGTTCCTGTGTGAATGCCCCCTTTAATCCAATTTTAAAACATCACTGAAACGGGGCTATAGAGAGGCAAATTGCCAGTCTGAACTCAGCCTATATGTGCCTAACTCTGATCAAATCTCCTATATTAGCTCTATCTTGAATTATTTAATGTCTTTCAGTGAAGGGGAAATAATTATTGGGGGAGATGTGAATTATATCCTCAACCATTCTTTAAATAGGTCTAGTACAATCCCAGGACAAAAGAAACATTTTAAAAATAAGCAAACTGCTCTGGCACAGGTTTTAGAACAATTTTCACTTATAGACGTTTGGAGGCAGCTCCACAAGGGAGAGAGTAATATGTATTATTCTCATGTCCGTAATACATATACCCGTATTGATTACATTTTGGTTTCATCAGCATTAATGGGTAAAGTACAAGTTTCACAAATTGGCTCCCTACAATGGTCAGACCATAACTCGGTGGACTGCATTCTGACTTTAAATACTGAACAAAAACAGCCAACATGGTCATTAAACAAAGCTTTATTGAATCATCAAGCAATAAGTGTTCAAATTGAAGGAGTCATGAAAAACTATTTTATTGAAAATACAACTGAAGAGACAGCTCCGACAATCGTCTGGGATGCACTTAAGCTAGTCCTGTGTGGCCACTTAATCTCTAAAGCTGTCTACCTGAGAAAACAGAAGAAAGAGAGAAGATTTCATTTGGTCCAAGAGATCACTACGCTAGAAGCTCTGCATAAAAGAACATGTAATAAAACTGTTATCTCTACAGAGGGAACTAGAGACATTGGACATAACACAAATACAGCAACATTTATTGTATTTGAAACAAAAGTCATGGCAAAATACATCTCAGGCTTTAAAATTTTTAACAAGAAGAATGCAGCAAAAAAGAAATTCTACTATAATCACAACTGTGCAATATAAGTCTGGTCATCATGTGTATATAACTAAAGAAATCACCTATAACTTTATGGAATATTATAAAAAGCTCTATGACTAAAAAAATCAACCCTGACTCCATAAAGGGTTACCTAGAACAGACCTATAATACTCTTAAGGTCTCCCCTGAACATAAACAAATTAATGGAAAATCTGGTTCTGGAGCAAGAAGTAAAGAGGGCAATTAAAAATTTAAAAATCAATAAAGCTCCTGGACCAGATGGCTTTATATCTGAGTTTTATAAAAAATACTCAAATCTTCTAACAAAGCCATTAACTGAGGCCTGCAATTATATTATTCAAAATGGCACACTTCCTCCATCCTGGAAACAAGCAACTATCATAGTATTGCCTAAAACTGGAAAAGACCCAACGTTGGTCTCCTCATATAGGCCTATTTCTTTACTGAACATTGATTTTAAGATCTTTACCTCTATAACAGCAACCAGATTAAATTCTTTTGTAACTACCTATGTGCCTCAGGATCAAATGGGATTCATGCCCTGTCAAGACCTGATAGATGGAATATATAAGGTTATTAGTTTGCTAAATTATTGTAAAAAGAAAAGTCAAAAAGCTGTATTTATAGGGCTCGATATAGAAAAGGCTTTTGATTCAGTTGATTTTAATTATTTGAAACAAGTGTAGTATTATTTAGGGTTTGGAGAAAATTTCCTTCGTACAATTAATGCTTTATATTGTCAACCTCTGGCTCACCTTAAAATTAATGGCGTTCTATCTGATCAATTTGTGTTAAAATGTGGTACAAGCCAGGGGTGTCCCCTCTCCCCAATTTTATTTGCTTTAATAATGGAACCGTTGGTGACAAAAGTTAGATCACACCCTGGTATACATGGTATTCTTTTGCAAAGTCAAGAATTTAAACTGTCATTATTTGCCGATGATATTATATTATCTCTTATGCATCCATTAATTTCTGTTCCAAATCTTCAATCTGACTTAAATGAGTTTAGTTTGGTATCAGGTTAAAAATTAATGCAACATATTATATTATATATATTATTATATATTTCCAGTTAATATAGACACTCCATTAGTAGATCTTCTTAACAGACTCACGCCATATAAGTGGGTAGCAAATACTATGTTATACTTAGGTATTAAGTTTCCTCTGGAATTCAAAAGTTATCAAATGTACAATTACGATGCTCTTTTTATAGACATCCAGAAACAATTTGAGAGTTGGCACAAATTGAAAATATCCTGGCACGATAGACTAAATATCATAAAGGCATATGTTCTTCCAAAAATCCTTTTTTTATTTCGGGCTTTACTGATTAAAGTCTCTATAAGTCAATTGAATAAATGGAAACCTATGTTTTTTAGATTTTTGGGGGGCATATAAAAGACATAGAGTTAGCTCAGTAATCTTATGTAGACACCCTACTATGGGTGGCCTTGGATTTCCAGATATAGTTAAATACTATCAGGCTTGTCATATAGCTAATATAGTGAAAATGTTACAGGACACGCAAAATACGGATTGGATTTTTATTCAACAACAGTATACTTACCCTTATAATATCTGTGATTCCATCTGGCAAACTCCTTCTGAGAGATCCAAGGATACTGAGGATAGTTTTCTTTTCAAAACCTTTCTACATACCTGGGAAAACAAGAGAAAACATTTATTACCTATAATATCTTGATTTCAAACTCTTTTTAATCAAAAGAGCTTATTGCCTCCTAATACAATAACCAACTTAGACATATGGAGAAATGCAAATCTTAGTACATTACATGATATCACCTATAATAATGCATTATTAGATGAAATCCAATTAGAAGAGAAATTGGGGATGAATATTCCTTGGTTTCAGTATTTGCAGCTTAAGCATCTCTGTTCTCAGGTACATATTACTTCTATATTAAAGCAACCTCTAACTGCTTTTGAAATGTTATATAAAAAAGCTGGGATCTCAAAAAAACATCTACATGCTAAAACCTATCTTATTCTCCTCTCCCTGGATGGTGACAAACAGCTTTCTTACCAACGTAAATGGCAATCTTTAGCAAATCTACCTCTAGATGAGAGCTTCTGGAATAAAATTTGGATATCCTTTCCTTTCAAAACCAATATAATTGAAGTAAAGCTTCAAACCTTTAAAATATTCACGTTTTGGTATTTGACACCTCAGAAGTTACCACATCTAGCTGCATCTGCAAAACCTGAATGTTGGAGGCTGTGTGGTCAGCATGGAACATACCTCCACTGTTGGTTAGAATGTCCAGTTATAGAGAACTTCTGGAAAGATGTTATAGCACAGATTAGATTAATTACAGGAATTGAGTTGCTTTTTACGATGGAACATAACATTTTGAATCACTGGATTCTGGGCGTGGGGTCAAGCAGTATTAGTAAAACAGTAGCTATTCTACTTGCAGCAGCTAAGAATATGGTTAAATGTTAAAATATCAATGGTCTGAATAGACAGAATTGGCATTCTAAAATATGGAATATGTACACAATGGTGAAAATTACAGAAAACATTAATGATACCTATATACTCACCTCCAAGTCTGATTTTGTCCCGGTTTGGTTCCCTATTCTGGAGTATTTGTCTCGATAAGAGGAAATACCAAATATAGTTGATGTGTTACACCTTTGGTAATATGTTCTGATCTTTTATTTTAGCTTATAATTATGTGTTGTAAACTTTGTACTTTGCTCTACCTGCTTTATGTTGTATGTTATTGTCTTGAAAAAAGTTTTTAAAAATTGTTTGTTTAAAAAAAAGAAAATTAATATGGAATTATGAAACAAAACAAAGAGATTTGCCTCCAACATGTGTGGAAAATATTATAAAGAATCCCATTTATGGAATACTAGGAAGCAAAGCCTGTTGTGGAGGAAGACAATGGGCCCTAGAAAGGAAGGGAGGGAGGGTGGAAGGGAGAGAGGGTTGGAGGAAGGAAGGAAGGAAGGAAGGAAGGAAGGAAGGAAGGAAGGAAGGGGGAGAGTGAAAGAAAGAAGGAAAGAGAAAGAAAGGAAAGGGGGAAAGGAAGGGAAGAGGGGCAGAACAGGCTTCTCTGGACCTACTGGGCCCATAGAAGGCCCAGAGGATGGGGGGGGCGGAATGGGCTTCTCTGGGCCTATTGCGCCCATAGAAGGCCCAGAGGATGGTGGGAGGGGCAGAACAGGCTTCTCTGGGCCTACTGGGCCCTGAGAAGGCCCAGAGGATGGGGGGGGCAGAACGGGCTTCTCTCACCTGCCTCGGCCTTGAGGGCCTGTCCCTGCACTCACTCTGCAGACGGTTCTCTCCTGTCAGAGGACTGGAGCAGACTGAGCCGAAGACACTGGCCAGGGCTGACGTGGGCGGGACTCCACCAAGCAGCCAGTCAGCCCCAGTCAGCGTCTTTTGACTGCCAGTTCTTGCACCCAATCAATTGTGGCAAGCATAGAATGTTGGTGACCAAAATTCAATTATATATAAGGACAGGATTCTCCAATATGTAAAGCCTGGCATCATAAAAAATGGGTACAAATAAAACAAATCTGCACAAACTTCTTTGCAAGAGATTGTTTGCAGGAAGCCACAAGACAGTTCTAAAACAGAACCTGTTTACTCTACCAACCCCAAAAATCTGGAATTGCTGGAGGATGACCACAGCTCCAAATGCCTCACCTGCCTCTACTTTTCTTCAGCAAAAATGATTAAATCAAAAGAAGCAAGAATAGATTAAAAGACATCTCTGAAAATCTGCTTGTGTAGACTAAAAATTAAGGCAAAGACATATCAGTGCTACAGAGGACTATAGAGGAGTCAGTGTGGAAAAACACATCCTAACATATGTAAATAAATGGGGAAAGTATTTATTTATTTATTTATTCATTTGATTTTTTTACCCTGCCCTCCCCTCTGTAAATGAAACTGTAAATATGCAAGAGGAATGGCCACATATATGGTCACTCAGGTTGTTATTTGCTAAAGTCATGGGATGTAAAGATTAAATCCAGATGGCCCCAAAATTGGGAAAGTTGTGCTGAGGTGGCAAACTGAATGCATTGTTGGTGGTGCTTTGTCAAATTAAAATAAATTCTAGACAAAACTCACCCTACAGTTTAAACAAAGCAGCAGTTTTTGAACCCAGTCCCCTTATAGCTGTCTTCAAACATTTTGATATTTGTTTGATACTAAATATGAAAAGAGAGCTTAGATCGTTGCTGTCTACAATGAAAAGGGCTAGAAACTTACTTTTAAAATGAAAACTGAGAATTCAGAGGAGCTAATAGATCATAGCAACAGATGTTAGCAATGTTAGTATTGTGGACTAATTATCTAAACATTCCTGAGCCTACAAAAGCTCTCTGATGGTGGCAGGGTGGTAGTGGTGGGGCTGCCACAAGGAAAATGGCACCATAAAAATGTCCACCTTCACTTGCACATAATGTACAAAGGGACTTCTGCTAACTTTCAAATAAGATAGTATTAGACCAGGTTTGGGAAAGTCCACATTAAAGCAGGGAAAGCTCAGAAAGGGGACCATATTGTGTCTTAGAGAGGTTTCTTCCACTTGTACTCTAACCATCTGCTCAATCATTTGATTGCCTCAAGCTCTTCAGTAACCCGAGGGAGGGAAGGGAGCACTTGGAAGCCATCGTGTCCATTGCCCAGATCACCTCTGCATTCCAACCTCCCGTATTTTTACCTATGGATCCAGTGCCAGCTATCTTGAATGAGGGGCTAGTATGAAATATTGTGAGCTTCCTTCTGTTCTACTTATTTGAAGTCACCTCTGGGATGGGTCTGATGTGAGAAGCACATTGGCTCAAGAAGCACAGTGCCTGGGCTGGATTGCACATTGTGAGCTATGATTCCTTGTTGCTTCTGTAGATCTACTTTGCAGAAAAAAGCTGGTCTTCCCGCATCATTATTCGCAAACTATCCCTCCATCCTAATGTTCAGAAAGAGAGAGAAAATGCCAGAGATCTGTCCTTAGAAATGCCATCCCTTTGGCCTCCCACGGAGTGCCCGGGGGCATGCTGCAGCCCTCCTTGACTCTTGCTTCTCTTTCCATTTCAAGTCCAGCCAGCCTGTCAGTCGGGGATTTTGATGGCCATGCTGAGGGAGCACATTTCTGAATAGTCCTTAAGGCTCCTTACAGCACTGGTTGGGGAACATTTGCTCATCTGGAGCGATTTAAACAAGAGGCAAAAACAAATATAAATTACTGACTTAGGATTTCTTCCCACAGAGTGTAGATGATGGCTTAAGGGCAGTTAAGATGCTGTAGAAGGGCTTGCAGGGAAAATATGACCTTGACTATGAGCTTTATGGGGCAATCTGGGAAACCGTCAAGGGACAATTATGAACTGGGCTGCCTTGTTACTAATGGCTGTTGCTTCAGAGGCACTATAGGAACGAAGCAAGTATAGCAAATGCTGTGCCTTGCTCTGCCCTCCAGGAAGAGAGAGGAGGGGAGCCGGCTGCCAAACATTTAGCTGGTTGTTTCAAATAAGAACACAAAATCCAGCCCTTGGCTACTTTGGTTTCCTTGGTCTCCTCAAGACCACCAGCCCATTTGCCTCCTCAGCTCTTTCCAGGGCCTTGTCAAAGGCACACAGCTCACCTCTAGAAAGTTTCTACCAGCCTTCCAATTCCAGTGGACCTTGACCCATCCATACTCTCCCCCCAGACTGTGTGTTTTGCCTTTGCTCTTTCCATTATCTTTCTTTCTTTTTTAAAAATAATCTTTTATTTATATAATATATCAACAATTTACAGTAGCACATACTATTAGGAAACCACAATAATAACAACATAATTATTAGCACAAAAAAATACAAGAGCAATAAAACCAAACAGTTATTCAATAAGGGTGTGGAGGGGGGGGAAATTCAGCAATATTTGGAGCCAGGGGTATTTGGCAGCATTATATTTGGGACTCCCAAGTATCCCCCGAATACCATATTTGGCAATGCTAGCTGATTCAGCAGATATTCTGGAAGCCCAAATATTTGCCCCAAATATACCCTATGGCAGTGATGGCGAACCTTTTAGAGACCGAGTGCCCAAACTGCAATCCAAATCCCACTTATTTATTGCAAAGTGCCAACACGGCAATTTAACCTGAATACTGAGGTTTTAGTTTAGAAAAAAACAATTCATTAACATCTTTTGTCTTAAAAGAAAAGCACAATAACAGAGCTTTCAATGATAGAAACGGCTTTTTATTGAAAGGTAAAAGTTTGCATTTGGCATGAAGTTTGCATTTGACGTCATACAGAAGAGAGCCAGTTTGGTGTAGTGGTTAAGTGCGTGGACTCTTATCTGGGAGAACCGGGTTTGATTCCCCACTTGTACCTGCTGATGTGACCTTGGGTCAGTCACAAGCTCTGGCACAGCTGTTGTCTCAAGGACAGTTTGTGTTAGAGTTCTCTCAGCCCCACCTACCTCACAGGGTGTCTGTTGTGGGGAGGGGAAGGGAAAGGAGTTTGTAAGCTGCTCTGAGACGCCTTTGGGCAGTGAAGGGCAGGGTATAAATCCAATCTCTTCTTCTCTTCTTCTTCTTCATACACACAAACTCCTTCCAGTTAGTACAGGACAGGACCCTTCTTATTTACCTGGTCAGTCTTTCTCAACATGATCTTACACATTTTCACACCTAAAGTGACAGCCCTCTTCCCCCTTTCATGGGAAAGAGACAGAAAAACAGCACACTCAGTGGAATCTGCCACTTCTAGATTGATTCGAAGTAAATTAAATTTTGATCCTGCAAATCTTGACCGATGGACAAATAAACCACTTCAACTTGAGCACTTCAACCAGGTGACCCACCCCCAAAGCATATCAAGGCTGCATGGAATGAGAGACCACGGAGTGGAATGACAGCCCCTGGGGGTAGCAGAATATTTCTTCTACCCCCAGGGGCTGTCATTCCACTCCATGGTCTCTCATTCCAGTCACAAAACACTCCTGCTACACTCTGGGGCTGTCATTCCACTCTGTGGTCTCTCATTCCAGTCCCTGAACACACCTGCTCCACCCTGAGGCTGTCATTCCACTCCGGGACCTGTTATTCCAGTTCTTGAACACCCTGCTATAGCCTGGGGCTGTCATTCCACTCCGTGGTCTCTCATTCCATTCCCAGAGTAGTGTATTTGGGCCCAGAGAGCCTAATGGAAAATCCATTTAGCATTTTTATTGCAACTCTACTTGTGCGGTAATGTATTTCAATGAAGCCCATGCAAGTCAATTGGCATTCCTCTCTCCCATTATTTCCATTGGGCCTTCAAGTGTTTCCCATTGTTTCCAATGGGCAATCCTTTCCTTCCTTTTAGTACATCCCATACATCCACCCTCCTACACGGCTCCTCCAAACGGTATTTTAGTTATTCCCATGAGTGTGAAAAGCCTGAGCAAATTTACAGTCTGACTAAAGGCGCAATCCTATGCTCTCATACTTGAAAGCAAGTTCGGTTGTCTCAGTGGTGCTTAATTTTGAATAAGTATGCACAAGATCGGGTACTGCTTTTGAAGCGGCTATTCATTTCTGCCTCATCCTTCCTCCCCAGCTCATCGCTGTCTTTCATCATGGGGGGGGGGTGCCCTATGTGTGATTCCCTGGAAGCTCTCAGGAAAGCTATAATTAGGGGAGAGGGGTGCTTCACCTTACCTCCACAGGGCGGGAGCTCTGGCTCGCCTTGAGCCACCTCACCACAGTGCTGGCTGCCACCCCCTCCTGCAGCACCAGCTCCAAAACAGTCTCCATGTCCAACTCCTTGAACAGCCCTTCTAATCACAGCCTCTGAACAGGCACACGAGACATGCCACCCAAAGCAGTGGGGCAGCCCCAAAAGGAAGCAAAGGGGGTGGGTACTAAAGTTTTTCAGACTCCAGGTTACAGCACAGGATGCTGGAGGATGCAGCGAGAGGGACCAGGCAGAGAGTCAAGGAGGGAGGAGGGGGAAGAGGAATAGCGCACCTCCCCAAAGAAGGCGGGTTTGGAAACTGAAGTGGTGCACTCATGCAGATGCAACTTTTGGCAATGAGCCTGAGTGGGCATCCCTGGGAATGCTCAGCCTCACTCCTCTGGGGCAGAAGGGACGTGGATTGGAGCACACATTTGCAAAGGAAGGGGAATTGCTGCACTTTCCTGGGCTAAGGGGGCGGGGTCAGGCTGTGGGGATTCCTTGCTGAGCAGCTCCTGGGCTTTGAGTAGGCAGGGATTGTGGGTTGGTGTCAGGCTGTAAGGAAATTCCCCTCTTCTCCCTCCCCCATATCAACAAGCGGGGCACGTGCACCGGAGGTTTGCACGTCTTTTCCTCTCATGTGTGGTATTTGCTTTCCGACCAGGGCCCAGGGTTTGGCCTAAGCCCGGCTGGTGCAGCAGCTGCAGCAGCACAATAAGCAGGCTCAGCCACCTCCTCGCCCGTGCCCACAGAGAGGGCTCTGAGTGCCATCTCTGGCACCCGTGCCATAGGTTCGCCACCAGGGCCCTATGGTCAATGAGGAAATCTCATAGGATATAATCTGGGTGCTGGGCGGGGAGGGGGTTTGAGTGAGAGGCTCCAAATTCACAGGGTAGCTGCTGGAGCCTCTCCCCAAAAGAACCCTCATGTCCCAAAAATTCTATTGGCCTCTGAACATTTTGCCCCCATCCCCTCCATTGTTCTCTATGGTGGGGGAAAATGCAAATTTTCCTATGGTGCTTTTAGTGGACTGGGGGGACAGGGTTTGAGGGAGAGGCACAAAATTCACAGTATGGCTGCTAGAGCATCTTCTCACATGAACTATCAATTCCCAAAGACATTGGACCACTGGGTCCAATTCTATGGGCACCCAAACGGGTTGCCCCCATTCCCTCCATTGTTTCCAATGGGAATAAAAAACCAAAAAACTAACCCAGCCAGCAGACACTCAGCAGTCAGACTCTCCCAGAGAATCTCAGGGGAAGTGAACTGTTGGGAGGCTGCTTGTTTGCCAAGAGCCTGACACTCACTGCAGAACAAGTGCCACAGTGGCAGTGCAAGTTCCACACAGAAACCCAACAAGACCAGTGTAAAACCAGAGAATCTCCATCTTACGAACTGGGTGGGGGGGCTTTCAGAAAGGGCAGCAGAACCAGCATATTGAATGCAGCAGTGCCAGCATGGCAACAAAATCCTGTGCCTGCCAGTGCCAACCTGTACAGCATTACTGCCTTCAAGTTTCAAGTCAGGCATTCTCCCCACCCTGAGCTGGGGAAACTGGGAAAGGAAGGATAGGTGGAAGTGGGTTCCACACAACCTTATCTACCCACTCTCCTCCCTGACACCCCCCTAGCTTGTCACCCTACCTGTAAGATCAGATAGACTGCAGATGGACTGCTTGGGAGTTTCCTAAGGATACACAGCATGTGGCATGCTCAAAGTGGGTCAACCTCCAGACTTTGTGGCAAAAGAGACAGATAGCAAAATAGTCATTCTCACACTGACCTTTCCTTCCTGTATTCAGTCTCCTGTCACTGTCAATATCCCTATGATATGTAGAATGGGGATCTCAGGGAAACAACTTCCTTTCTTCCTTTCACCTTTCCCACACACACCACCTGCCTCCACCCTTAGCTAGTACTCTATCCTATCTCTCATCTTTCCTATCCAGATTGTAGTTCTACTCCAATAAAGAGACTAGTATTGGTCTGTTAAACTTAAAACGTGGCTCAATGTACCTTTGTGGCACTTTAAGCCTACCTACCCTGCTGGGATCCTCCCCAACGACTTCCCTTCCAAGCAGCTGGACCCACTGCTGTTGTGTGGGTCATGCCAGCTCCACAGGACTGAGTATCCCCTTTGCCCCTTGCCAAGTAGTCCCAAGAAGGACTGCTTGTCTGGCCAATGGTCCCCTGGGTAGTGTGGACCAGTGGGAATCCCGGGATTGCCTCGCTGAGGGATGTTCTAGTTCTTTGGCGTTATCCAGGGTGCACCACGGAGGGGGGCGAGCTAGAGTAGCACCCCAAATGAAAGAGTCAAATTCTAGGTAGTGGTATTTAGTGGGATTGCTGCCCAGTCAATCCACAAGCATACCTTTACCCATTGAGTCCACCTAGGGAAGGCCTCAGAAATTGAGAGGGAGGGGCGGGGCTTGTCCTCCTCTCTCAGAAGCAATGCACCAGCTGTCACTATCCCATTTGAGGAGTCTTAGCCTAGGTACAGCTGCCCCTCATCACGGGTCATCCCACCCCTGCTAAAAAAAATGCCTCAAGCGATGGTGTCAAATCTTCGTGGCACTCCTGTGGGTTTTTCTGGTTTTTGTCTGGGATTGGCCATTTTTCCAGCTGGATCAAAGACTGTTTTTGCTGCAGTATGAGCCAGCATTCCGTTTTTGTTTGGGGATGGATGGAGGTGATACCCAGAGTGAACCTTCATCACCCAGCGCTGCACAGCTACTAGGGCTCTATGGAGGTGTTCTGGGGATGGTGGCCTGGGTGAGAGAATGCCAGTGTCTGTGTGTGTGTGGGGGGCATCCATCTGCCAATCAGAGTGATTTGGGGGGTGTTGCTCTCTCAGGTCTCTCTCTCTCTCCTTTTGATTTTGGGAAGAGCATTTCTCCCCCAGCTTCCCAGCACAGACGGAGAGAGAGACTGCAGGCACAAGCATGGGCTCACTTCAGCCACTCTCAAGGTCCAGGTCTGGGGAGCCAAACAGTGGCAAGTTGACCCTGAGGAAGACCAACTGCTCCACTGTCCAGGGGTTCAGATGAGAGTGATGTGCGCTGATGATGTCGCCCGCATGTCAAAAAACGTGCTCGCCCTGCACGCTTGCCAGAGGACATGAGAGGAGCCCCTGGGCCACGACAGAGAGGGCCGGCCAGACCCTTCACGGCCCAGTAGCTCAGTGGGCAGGTGGACTGTGACTTGCAGGGCTCCAGAAAGTAGTCCCTCAACATCAGAGCTGCCGTGTCCTGTCTCATGGACCTACTGGTCTCAAAGGGGCCAGCGAGCCACCCAAGAATGCCATCCATGGGGGGGATGTGGCCTAGTTGGGGAGGTTTGGGAAGAGCAACAGCTGAGCTGCTTTCACCCCCTCCCCACTTCCTCAGCTCCTGGCAACATGACCCCGCTGGCCTGCCTGTGTTCAACCTATCGTCTCTCCAGTGATCAAATGCATTGACCCATTCGGTGATCTTGCCCTTGATGCACGGGTCACACATAGTCACCAACATGTATGCCTTCTGCTCAGTGAAGACAGGCAGAAAGTGTGCCTTGAGCCCCTCATAGAATCATAGAATGTTAGAGTGGGAAGGGACCTTGCAGGTCATCTAGTCCAACCCCCTGCACTCTGCAGGAGTGTAGCCAAAAGAGAGCCCTACATACCCACAACATACCCAAAAGATGGCTGTCCAGCCTCCGCTTGAAAACGTCCAGTGAAGGAGCATCCACCACCTCCTGAGGCAGACTGTTCCACTGCTCAAGCACTCTTACAGTTAGGAAGTTTCTCCTGATATCTAGTCGGTAATGACTCCCTTGTAACTTCCACCCATTAGATCAAGTCTTGCAATCCTTTCTTTCAGCCTCCTCACCAGCACGCACACTGCTGGAACAAGGTCTCCAACAACAAGGACAGGTCCTCAAGAGCCATGTGGATGACCAGAACCAGGCTTGCCATGTCAGATGAGAGCACTCTTGAAGGGCCCAAGAACCGCCACAGTGAGAGATGATCACCCACTCCTCCTGGGTGAGCCGGCTCCCTTCCTGAATGACCCTGGTCTCTGAGATCAGAGCAGTCAGGCCCCCCTTCTGCTCCACCAAGTGCTTGAGCATGGCACAGGCGGAGTTCCCGCGAGTGCTGACATCACCAATTAGGTGATGAACTGGTACACCCAACAGTTTCTGTTTCTCACGCAGCAAATAAGTGTCCTTATTGCTGCGTGAGAAGTGGCCCATGATGTGCCAGCATTTCTGGAGGAGATGCTGGTACATGCGGTACCCAGCGACATGGCAGGGATTCTCTGAACCCTGGCCCAAGGCATCCTTAAACATGAGGTGGAGAAGGTGGGCTGCATAGTTGATGTACTTCAGGCTCAATGTCTCAGTCACTGCCCTCATGGTGGAGCCACCATCTTTCACCATGAAGCCCATGATGACGTCACTGCCTGCCCTCTCCTCTAGTTGCCTGCTGATGGTGGCCCCACTGTTGGCCCCCGTCTGTGGCATGTCGAGTGGTTTGACATGCAGCAGAGCCAGATGATAGCCAGCCCAGGGGCCCTTTCCCTGCCTATCAGCTATTCCCCCCCACACCCACCCACAATGTCATTGGGTTGCCAACAGTGCACAGTCAGCAAGAAATCATGCCCCTGTCTGGAGGTCCAGATATCTAATGTGAACAGCCTTCCCTGCAGCATGGAACAACTGCTCCTTCAGCTGTCCCCTAGCTGTCCTGTAAAGTGAGGGTACCATGGTCCTGCTCATCATGGTGTGAGCAGGAGCTATGTACCAGAGTGCTAGATACCTGAGCATCCTTCACAACACAGGACTCTTGGCCACTGAGAAGGGGAAGCTTTCTATGGCGATCAGCTCAGCAATGAATTGAGTGGCCATCCTGCTAGCATTTTTCCTCCCCCCCCCAGGGACGCTAGTGCCACCCTCACCAAATATCTCAGTCAGAGATGCTATCAGGGTCCTTAGTTAGTCAGCCAAACACCAGCCTTGTTCATTGAAACAAGAATAGTATTTATTTAAGCTGCAAGACTAGGTCACTAAAACAGAAGCATTGTTAAGAATACCTTAGTTACATGAAGCATAGAGATATACCCTAGAGGGGGGGGGAAAGGCCCCTCCCTTCTACCAATGGAGGCTTCTCTCGCGCGCGGGAAGCACAGAAGCTGTAAATAACAGTTCACCCTCCATCCCACCTTTCCCAGCCTAGCTGTTGTCTTTAGAAAGCGATAGGAGACAGCCTGGCTTTCAAGGCCATTCTTGGCCTGGGATCTTAAGATACGACCCAGTTGCCCGGGCAGCATCAGCAGCTCCCCACATTCCATCCCACCAGTCTCAAAGCATCAATCAACAACCGACAATCCCATCCTCCCTCCCTTCATCCATACAGTCCCATCCTCCCTCCCTTCTCCATCCATTATGGCAGGCAATACCTGACATTCTGCCCTCCTGATAACAAATCTATCCCTTCGGTTTCAAAGGGTACAATTTATGGAATGCCCGGACCAACTTTGGCGCCAGAACATGTTCCACCCGCACCCACTCCCTCTGTTCAGGCCCAAAGTCAACCCATTCCACCAGATAATACAGTCGGTTCTGAAATATCTTGGAATCCAGGATCTGTGCGATTTCAAAATGCGGTTCCCCCCCCACCATGAGCGGTGGCGGGGCGGGGCGATGGGGTCTCCATGCATTCTCCGCAGGCGCACGTCGCAGGAGCCTTACATGAAAGACAGGATGCACAGACTTTAGTGACTTAGGTAAGGCAAGTTCAACAGTGACATTATTAATCACACGTACAATTTCAAAAAGTCCAACATATTTCCAGCCAAGTTTGCGGCTCGGCTGCACACCCCGCAGGTTTTGCGTAGACAGGTAAACAAAGTCACCACACTTTGGGGTCCATGATAAGTCACGTTTCTTGTCGGCCTGGACCTTATAGGTCTTTTTAGCCTTCTCAAGAGTCTGTGTTAACAAAGGCCAAACCGTTGGGAGGCGTTTACACCAGTCTCCCGCGTCTCCCGCCGGGAGGTCGGGAGAGGACAAAAATGGCAGAGGTGGGGCCTTGTAGCCGTGCACTGCCATAAACGGTGACATTCCCGTCGATGTGTGCTGAGTGTTATTATAGCAGAACTCAGCCAAAGGCAGGAGGGCATGCCAATCATCTTGTTGAAAGTTAGTAAAACATCTGAGATATTGCTCCAGGGTTTGGTTGACCCTTTCGGTCTGGCCATCCGTCTCCGGGTGGTACGCACTGCCGAGCCCCCTCTCCACTCCTAGCAGTGACATCAATTCCCCCCAGAATCTGGATACGAACTGCACCCTCCTATCGGAGATCACTTTGGAAGGCAAAGTGTGGAGTCTCACAACGTGTTGTAAGAACGCTGATGCAAGCTTCTTAGCAGAGGGGATTGACGCAAACGAAACGAAGTGAGCTTGCTTGGTAAATAAATCAACCACAACCTAAATAACAGTCTTCCCCCCACTGGGCGGCAGGTCGGTAATAAAATCCATCGAGATCACCTCCCACGGCCGATTTGGGGTGGGTAAGGGTTGTAAAGCTCCGGGGGGCTTCCCTGGCCGAGGTTTACTCATTAAGCAAGTTTGACAGCCATTGGTAAACAAAGATAGATCTTTACGCAGTCCAGGCCACCAAAATTGCCGCTGTAAAAGTTGAAGCGATTTCACAAATCCAGTGTGTCCCGCAAGTTTAGAGCCGTGAGCCCAGCCCATCACCTCCCCCCTTAGGGAAAGGGGGACAAAAAGTTTTCCATTTTTTCGCCAACAGTTCTGTGCGTCTTGCGTCACCCCCTCCTCCCCCTCTAGCGCCTCGTGATCAGCAGGAGTCATTGCCGAAACGAACTTCGACTCCCAATCAGAAGGGGGTGGAGAGAGAGGCGGGTTTAGTGCTTGCTTGCGTGTAGTAACCGCCCCCCCCAGCTGGGAGGGGGTAAAGACTGAGTCCCGGGCCTCCTCCCTTTTGCTGTCGTGTTGTGGGAGGCGGGACAAGGCGTCAGCTAGAGAGTTCGACTTTCCCAGGAAATGGTGTAAAGTGAAGTTGAACTTCGAGAAGAAATCAGCCCAGCGCAACTGTTTGGCGTTTAGGGACCGGGGTGAGCGAAGAAGCTCCAAATTTTTGTGATCAGTCCATACCTCAAATGGAACCCGCGCCCCCTCCAGCCAGTGACGCCATGTTGCCAGCGCTAAGCGGATCGACCCCGCCTCCTTTTCCCACACCGACCAATTCCGTTCAGTTTCATTGAATTTTTTAGACACATAGGCAAGGGGGTGAAGTTTGCCATCCTCCCCCTCTTGAAGGATCGCCCCCCCATGGCAACGTCAGATGCGTCAACTTGGACAATGAATTTCTTTAGTTCATTTGGGTGGGCCAACACGGGCTCCGAAGTAAAGAGAGCTTTTAGGCGCTCAAACGCAAGTTGGCACTCCGGAGACCAGTTTAACCGTGCGCCCGGCCGTGTGCAATCAGGGGCTTTCCCCTTTGTTTTTAGCAAGTCAGTAAGGGGAAGGGCCACCTGAGCAAAGTTCGACAAGAATGATCTGTAAAAATTAGCGAATCCAAGGAATGCTTGGAGTTGCCTCCTCGTCTTGGGGGGCTCCCACCCCACCACATCCTTTACTTTGTCAGGGTCCATTTCAATGCCCTTTTGAGATATGCGATAGCCCAAAAAGGGGATCTCAGATTTGTGAAACTCACATTTTGACAGTTTTGCAAACAGTTTGTGCTTGTGCAACGTTTGGAGGACTTCTCTCACCAATTTCACATGTGATTTCAGGTCGGGGGAGTACAAAAGTATATCATCAAGGTAAACAAGGACCCCCTTGAACAAATACTTGTGTAACACCTCATTAATCAAGTTCATGAATACCCCTGGTGCCCCTTGAAGTCCAAAGGGCATAACTAAGTATTCGAACTGTTCCAGGGGGGTATTGAACGCAGTTTTGAATTCATCCCCCTCCCTAATCCGCACTCAGAAGTAAGCATCTCTCAAATCCAATTTGGAGAACACCTTCCCTCCAGCCACTGCTGCCAAGAGGTCTTTGATTAGGGGCATGGGGTATGCATTGGTGCTAGATACTGCATTCAGCCCCCTATAGTCCGTGCAAAGTCGCAGCCCCCCATCCTTCTTTTTCCGGAAGAGGACGGGTGTGGCAAAAGGGGAAGAGGCAGGTCTGATAAACCCCTCTCCAAGTTCTTGTCAATGAATTTCCTCAGCTCCACCTTCTCGGATGGGCTCATGGAATACAATTTACCCTTAGGCAGTTTTTGATTCGGCAGTATCTCAATGGCACAGTCACAGTTTCTGTGGGGGGGCAACTCATCTGCTTCTTCTTCCCCAAAGACAGCAGCTAAGTCCTGGTATTCCCTGGGAATCGCCTCCAGTTCGGCTTCGGCCACCCCCACCGTCACTGGATCATTCCCCACACGTAGGGACCCCCAGTCGCTTTGCCACGTGTGGGTTCTACACTTCTCAGAGATGAAATTTACTTTCCCGTCCCCCCATAAGATGTGTGGGTCATGGTCAAAGAACCACGCGCTGCCCAGAACCAGGGGAAAACGGGCCGCAGGGGTAATTATGAAGGGTCTCACCTCCCAGTGATTCCCTATCCCTACGCGCAATGGAACAGTCTCGTATTTGCACGGCTCTTTCATCGTTGAGCTGTCCATCTGCGTAAACACTAGGGGCTCTGTCAGCTTTACCACCTTCGCCCCCAGTCCCGTCACCAGCGAGGGGTTGATGAGGTCTTTCCCACACCCCGAGTCAATGAGAGCTCGTACTCTCACATGGGTCTGTAGACCCGGGTCCATTAGGGTCACAGTAAGGAAGAAAAGAGAAGGGGGTCTGCTCACCGGGATTTGTGCTTGTGAGTCCGGGACCTGCTGTTCAGCGCTATTTACAGCAGGTCCTTCTCGTTTCCCGCCTTCGTTGCTTCTTCATCCGACGAGTCCAAGGTCTCGCTCAGAGGGGTGATCTGCAGAGCTCTGGCTCCCCTCGGTTTCGCCACTGGCTTAGGCGTGGAGGTCTCGAACTTTTTCTTGGTTCCCTTCGCCCCTCCGAGTGGCGTGGACGTTCCGGGGCAGCTCGCGGCGAAGTGGCCCGCCTCTCCACACTTCAGGCAGAGCCCTTGTTTCATCCTGGATTCTCTCATGCCATCTTTGGGTTTCGGGTTAGCCGGCTGGTTCTTCCCCTTTTGGGTTGGCGGTGGGCCCGACTGGCCTCCTTTCCCCAGTGCTGCCGCATCATCCAGATGGATGGTTCTCAGGCGGGTCTCCATGGTGACCGCTGACTGCATCCATCCCGCCAGCGTGTCGGGGTCGTTCCCACGGGTCACTGTGCGGCGGATCTCGGAGTTAAGTCCCAACCTGAACTGCTCCGCTAAAACTCCGTTGGGCCACCCCCGTATTTTCGCAGCGAGTCTGCGGAATTCCATTATGTACTCGTGGACTGATCAGGAGCCTTGCTTGAGAGCACGTAGGGCCGCTCAGGCTGTCTTGTTCGCGTTAACATCTTCGAACTGCTCCTTCATGGCCCACATAAATGCATCGATCTCTCGCAATTCCCTCCCATCAGCCTGGTGCAGGGCTACATACCAGTCAGCCGCTTCATCCTCCATTCGATCCTCGCTCTGGAACAGGTGACCCCAGTTCTCGATGAACTTTTCCGTTCTCACCAGGAAAAACGAGAACTTCTCCGGGGTCCCATCGAAGTCTGCATCGAGGAGTTCGGCCGGCTTCGGCGGGAGGAAACCCCAAGGTCGCTGCAGTCGTTGCGCCGGCGGCCCTTGCCCAGGGGGTCCCGCTGGTTGGTCCGGTGGCCCTGCTGGTTGCACGGGCGGTCCCACCGGAACGATGCGCTGGTCCAGTGGTGGTTGCCCCAGTGGCGCCTCTCGCTGCATCCGGGCCATCTCCTCTCGGATGCCATCTGAAATCATCTTAGGGATGCGGGAAAGGGATTCGTCTAGTATTCGGATTAAGCGGTCGTGACTCGGGTCGCCGCTCCATCTCCGACTCCCTCCGACTCCCTCTTCGCCTTTGGTCTCTCTGGTCAGGTCTTCCACCCCCTCCACTGTGCTCAGCCGGTGTACCGATCGCTCGTAGCGACTCTCTCTCACCGAAGCACGCGGGGTGTAGAACCACGTCTCATGCGTCTCGGCTAGGGGCTTCACCCAATCCCTCCGCTGCTTGGGCCGGGTTGTCACACCGCCGTAAGCCGCTCCATAGGGGTCCCCGTAAGGTCCCCCAAGGTCATAGTCCGGACCCCAGGTTACCGGGACGTAGGTGATGGGGCCCTCCGTGGTGACGACCGCAGTAGTGGCTGGCACTGTCGTTACGGGGGGGTTTCTTCTCCTCCCGTTGGTCGTCTTGTCAATCTTGATCCTGGTCGGTCGGGAGAGTGTCTTCTTCACCGTCACTCATTTTGGAGTAGCGGGTTTCAGACCAGTACCGACTAAAAGATGATTCTTAACAAACTGTCAGGGTCCTTAGTTAGTCAGCCAAACACCAGGCCTTGTTCATTGAAACAAGAATAGTATTTATTTAAGCTGCAAGACTAGGTCACTAAAACAGAAGCATTGTTAAGAATACCTTGGTTACATGAAGCATAGAGATATACCCTAGAGGGGGGGGAAGGCCCCTCCCTTCTACCAATGGAGGCTTCTCTCGCGCGCGGGAAGCACAGAAGCTGTAAATAACAGTTCACCCTCCATCCCACCTTTCCCAGCCTAGCTGTTGTCTTTAGAAAGCGATAGGAGACAGTCAGCCTGGCTTTCAAGGCCATTCTTGGCCTGGGATCTTAAGATATGACCCGGTTGCCCGGGCAGCATCGGCAGCTCCCCACATTCCATCCCACCAGTCTCAAAGCATCAATCAACACCCGACAATCCCATCCTCCCTCCCTTCATCCATACAGTCCCATCCTCCCTTCCTTCTCCATCCATTATGGCAGGCAATACCTGATAGATGCCTGGCTTCTTTGCCTTGCTGTGGAACTCTGTGGGAGAGCTCTGGAGCCACAACTCATCTTCTGACTGGCTGGTGGTGGCCGCTTGGGCCCCCTAAAGAAGTTCCACCTGGTGGTGCTTCTTCAGGTGGTTCCACATCCTGGCAGGCATGAGATTGTGTGGGTCCTTCTCGCAACTGATCCGAGCCCTACACAGCTGGCACTGTGCATAGCAGCTGGAACTGCTTCCAGACATCAGAGATGTAGTGGGGTGCATGCTGCTGAACAGCAGCTGTGGCTACCACTGGAGCCTCCTCCTGTGAGGAGCTTGGGCAGACACACTGTGTCTTGGGGGGGGGAGGCAGGAGAAGATTGCTGGTTGGGAGGAGGGGGTTGAGATGGCGGCACCCTGGGGTGCATCTCCTCTATCTCTTCCTCCTCAGCCCCCTCCAGCCTCCCCTCTTGTCCCTCCCCAGAAGTCCTGCTGGAGCCTAGATGAACTGGAGCAGTGGGATAACCACCCAGCTCCTCCTCCAGTGCCTCTATAGCTCTCTGAGGTCGAATCTGCATTTGCATTTTTAAATCAGTTTCATGCTGCTGTGACACCGACTTTGGTTGAATCTGCATTTGCATTTTCAAATCAGTTGCATGCTGCTGTGACGCCATCTTTCTCTATGCTTGTTTGAATGTTGTTTGGAGAAGAGTCTTTTAAAGCAGTGCGGAGCTGCAATGACAGTGGAGCCGCCCCGAAAGGACAATAAACATATGTAGACGTGTGAAAGGATGCTAGCACTGTTGAGGTATGAAAATGACACCAAATGTGGACAGCATTTTTGAAGATGGAGTCAAAAGGTGGGGATGCTGGTGGGAAAGACAAATGCAGATTTGGCCCAAGTCTATGCTTGACGGTGTCACAGCAGCACAAAACTGATTTAAAAATGCAAATGCAGATTCGACCTGAGTCTGTGAAGTGATCTCCAGAGACAGAGAACTCTCCCCAAAGCACAATTGCAAAGAAAGCTCTTGCTGCCCCTCTTCCTGCCGCTAAGCTTGCAGATGTTAGGGGCAGTTACAAGAGCAGGGGCAGACATATGGCAGGTTGAATGGGAGCAATGATTGGTTGCTGGGCATTTGTGGAATTTCTTGCTTTCAGTATATTGGCGGAGCTGGCATCTGGGCCCCAGTTCTGACACAGAAGATGTCTATGCTTGGAACCTTTCTACCTCTTAATAAACAAATCTTGCTGCTACAGGAGTGTTTGTGAGAGTGACTGCATCCAGGACATGACACTTGCCACCATCACATCATTCTGGGCCAAACTCTGACTACTGTGGGTAAGGTGTTTAGGCACCTAACTAACTACCTGCATTGAAACCTGAACCTGACAGAGCCTGACTCTTTTTTAAGAGCCATCCCATCCAATGTCTATTTTGCTTTTCAGAGGACCATAAGCTATCCTTGGCTCACTTTTTTCTTTTTTCTTTTTTTTTTTTGGGGGGGGTACTGGTTTAAAATTTGGAGATCCTGCTTTTCCCTAGCTGAAGGTTTTAAAAAGCTATCCTTGAGATGGAAAGCAAACCTTTTAGAAGTACTTGGGTCTTTATTAAACTTCTCCTGGCTAGAAGCTACTGGGACAAACCAAATTTCCTGTTTTCAGTTGGAAGGAAATGCAGGTGTCCCCTAATGACATGAACTTAAAAGCTGGGGTTCAACCTACGCAATGTATTTCAGAAAAGGCTGAAATTAAAGCAGAAGAGTTTTCAGCTAAATATTAGGAAGAACTTCCTGATAGTTCAAGCGGTTCCTCAGTGGAACAGGATTCCTTGGGAGGTAGTGGGCTCTCCTTTTTTGGAGGTTTTCAAACAGAGGCTAGCTGGCCATCTGACAGCAATGCTGGTTCTGTGAACTTAGGCAGATCATGAGACGGAGGGCAGGAAGGGTTGCCTCAGTGCCTAGTTCTTGTGGCCCTTTCTTACACATCCAGGGGAATACTGATTGCCACTTTAGGGTCAGGAACCAATTTTTCTCCGGGCTGGTTGGGCCAGGGATCCTGGAGGTTTTTTTTGTCATCTCCTGGGTGTGGAACAGCGGTCACTGCAGGTGTGAAGGGGAGGTATTTGTGAATGTCCTGCCTTGTGCAAGGGGTTGGACTAGATGACCCTGGAGGTACCTTCCAACTCTATGATTCTATGATTCTATTTGGTGGCTTGTATTTGGCATGCTGAATCAGATTAGAGAATCCGATTCAGCATTTGGCTGACTCTAATAGCACTGAATCGGCATTATTCGGCCAATTATTCAGCTCAGCAGAGCTGAATGCACATCCCTACTATTCAATATATAGCTATAACATTCAAATTATCAGGAAGTGCCTTTTTAAGCTTACTATGTATTTCGTAGAACCATAGAATCATAGAGTTGGAAGGGGCCATACAGACCATCTACTCCAACCCCCTGCCCAATGCAGGACCAGCCAAAAGTATCTCTGACAAATATTTGTCCAGCCTCTTCTTGAAAGCTGTCAGTGAAGGGGAGCTCACCACCTCCCCAGGCAGCTGATTCCACCTTTGAACTACTCTGACAGTGAAAAAGTTTTTCCTAATATCCAGCCAATACCTTTATGCATGTATTTTAAACCCATTGCTTTGGGTCCTCTCCTCTGCTGCCAACTGGAACAGCTCCTTGCCCTCCTCCAAATGACAGCCTTTCAAATATTTAAAGAGAGCAACCATGTCTCCCCTCAATCTCCTCTTCTCCAGACTAAACATTCTCAAGGCCCTTAGCCTTTCTTCATAGGGCTCAGTCTCCAGACCCCTGATCATCCTTGTCACCCTCTTCTGCACCCTCTCAATTTTGCCCACATGCTTTTTGAAGCAAGGCTTCCAGAACTGCACACAGTACTCAAGGTGTGGCCCGACCAAGGCAGTATACAGTGGGGCTATGACCTCCTGCAATTTCAATGCTATGGACCTTTTAATACAACCCAAATCTGAATTTGCCTTTTTTGCCACTGTATCACACTGACCGCTCATATTTAGTTTACAGTCCACTCTTACTCCATCCAGCATTTGTGCTTGACATTTTTGTAGCCCGGATGTAATACTGTGCATTTATCTTTGTTGAATTGCATCCTGTTTGCAACTGCCCACTTCTCCAGAGTATTCAGGTCTTGTTGAATGTTAACTTTATCTTCTTGGGTGTTTGCTACTCCTCCCAGTTTGGTATCATCAGCAAATTTAATGAGTAGCCCTTCTACCCCTTCATCCAGATCATTGATAAAAATATTGAAAAGTACCAGGCCCTGCAGCACCCCGATGGACACCTCCCTCCAATCTAATGAAACACCATTGACCACCGTGCTTTGGGTGTGGTCCTCTAAGCAGTTCCCTATCCACCGAACTGTCTTATAGTCCAGCCCACAGTCTTCCAGTTTGCCCATCAGAACCTTATCAAAAGCTTTACTGAAATCCAGGTAAATCACATCAAGAGTTCCCAAAACCCAGTAAGCTCGTCATACGATCAAAGAAGGAAACCAGGTTGGTCTGACAAGATCTGTTGGGGACAAAACCATGCTGACTTCCCTGGATCATTAAGTGGCCCTTCAGATGCTTACAGATCGATCCCTTTAAAATCTGCTCTAATTTCTTCCCAGCAACAGAAGTCAGACTGACTGGCCTGTAGTTTCCCGGATCATCCTTCTTCCCTTTCTTAAAGATTGGGATAACATTCACTCTTCTCCTATCCTGTGGCACATCCCCAGTCCTCCAGGAGGCCTTGAAGATGATGGACAGAGGCTCTGCAAGTCCCTTAGAAAGCTCTTAGAGCACTCTTGGGTGCACACCATCTGGCCCAGGGGATTTGTATTCATCTGGTGAAGCCAGGTGCCCCTCCACAACCTCCCTGTCAATGTCAACTGGACACTCAGGTGTTCTGTTATGTCCTATACCATCTCTAGATGGGCTCAAGTTCTCCTGGGATAAAACCGAGGCAAAAAAGTCATTAAGCCTGTCTGCTTTTTCTCTGTCCTCCACCAGAGTTTCTCCTTCTACTCTCAATAGTGATCCAATTGCCTCTTTTACCTTGTGTTTGCTTCTCACATATCCAGAGAAGTTTTTCTTATTGTAGTGAACCCCCCTGGCCAGACCCAACTCATACCGAGCTTTGGTTTCTCTGATGGCTGATCTGCAGTCCTAGTAAGTCTCATATACTCCTCTTATATGGCCATCCACCCAGATTAGGGGGCAGAGCAGTGCCTCTCCTTTTATATGCTGATGATACAGCAATTATTTTGGTTACCAAAGTAGGTCTTCAACGATATCTGAGGGCTTTTGAGAAGTATTGTAGTGGCAATCAACTTCAAATTAATTATTCTAAATCCAAAGTAATGGTTTTTTCAAAAAAATGGGTCCCTCATTGGTAAGGCAAAAATACAGCAAGTCAAGAGTTATAAATACCTAGGAGTTACATTTAATTTTAATCTTCAATGGGTAACTCACAGAAGAAGATCTATTAGTTTGGGGAAACTATCTTCCAATCAATTAAAATCTTTTTTTTCTCCAAAGGAAACCAATTTGTCCCTTCCGCCATTAAAGTTTTTAATACTAAAATTTTATCCCAAGTTCTTTATGGTGTTCTTATATGGTTCAGTGCTTTTAACTGCGAAGTTGAATCAATACAATCATCCTTTTTTAGACAAATTATGGGTTTCCCAAACTGTGTCTCTTACCATGCATTGTGCTCTGAATTAGGACTTAATTTGATTGAAACCAAGATATGGATGTTAACGGTCCGTTACTGGCTTAAATTGTACTTTAACACTGAAGATGGTTCGCTTATATCCTTTTTGTTAAAAGAAATTCATAGTACCTCTTGGGACCATAATATTCGAACCAAAATAAGATCCTTGGACCTTTCCTTGGAGGAGCTAGCTTTTTCCTCTGAAGTGTATATCTTCCAAACAATCAAACAGAGGCTGTTAGATATTGAATTTCAAAAACTGCAACCCCTTCACCACCCCCGTCTGTTCTTCAGCTTCATTAAATCTCAAGAATGTTGTGGGATGTATCCCCCTGTATTTGTATAATCTTGGTAGTCCTAGCCATCGAAGAGCCTTCTCCCTTGCTTGAGTAAATGCTTTTCCTTCAAAACTACTGTATGGTAGGTTTCAAAATATCCCTAAGCACGAACGGAGATGTGACTGCGGCTCTAATTCTCTTGACTCAATTGATCACATACTGTTGGATTGTCCGTGGCATGTATCTGCCAGGGAAAAATGGTTAAACACTTGGTTGCATGGTAAATATCACCTTCCCAATGAAATAAAATGCCAATTTCTACTGAATGATATATCAGCGGAGATTACTGTGGCAGTGGCCAATTTTCTTGTTGATGTGATAAGAGTGAAAAATTCGGGAAACTATGTTTCATGATTTTATAAATGAACTCAGACTTTTAGCTGATTGTGTTATTTACTGTTTTTTAATGTTTAATATTTATAGGCCATTAAAGGTTTATTGATTTATTGATTGATATACTCCTCTTTAGTAAGTCTCATATACTCCTCTTTAGAGGTCTGACCTTCACTCTATTTCCTGAACATTTCCCTTTTCTCCCTTAGCTTATTCTGGAGCTCTCGGTTCATCCACATCAGTTTCTTGGAGCCTTAACATGTTTCCATCTTGCTGGAATAATGAGGGCATAAGCTCGCAAAAGCTCATGTTTGAGAAGATCCCACCCTTCACTCGCTCCTTTCTCTTCCAGCACACTCCCCCACGGAATGACTCCCATCAAGCCTCTGAGTTTGTTGAAGTTGGCCCTACGAAAATCTAACCTACGAGTCTGGCTATGAACTTCCTTGATCCCCCCCACAGCAACTGGAAGTCAAGGACGACATGGTCACTTTCCCCTAAGGTCACCACCACCTTCACCCTGTCTACCAATTCTTCCCTGTTGGTTAATATTAAGTCTAATATGGCTGAGCCCCTTGTAGCTTCCTCCACCATTTGAAAAAGGAAGTTGTTGGCTAGACAGGTCAGGAAGTTGTGTGATTCTTGTTGCTTTGTTGAACCTGTCTCCCAGCACACATCAGGGAAGTTGAAGTCTCCCATAGTTATAAGGTTCTGACGTCTGGATACTCTACCAATCTGTTCAAGGAGGGCAGCATCCATTTCTTGTCCCTGGTCAGGCAGTCTGTCGCTGACTCCAACAACAATACCCTTTGTCCTACCTCCCCTTATTTCCACCCATATACTTTCCACGGGGCTGTCAATCACATTCTCCAGAACTTCCTGACATTCTAGCCCTCTCTTCACATACAGCGCCACTCTGCCTCCTCTTCTACTCTTCTGGTTTTTCATGAACAACTCATACCCATCCACTGCCACATCCCAGTCATGAGAATCATCCCACCAAGTCTCAGTGATTCCTATCATATCATAGCCCTCTGTTTGCAAGAGAGTCTCCAGCTCTTCCTTCTTATTACTCATACTACAGGCATTGGTATATGGGCACTGGTAGCCTTGTACCTTTGTCTGACCTGTCCTACCCAGGTGGACCCACTGCTTTCACTTCTTCATTGAAGTCCCCATGTTGATCATCCCACTCTTTTTGTGGCTTCAGTTTAAAGGTCTCATGATTAAGCTCTCCAGGTTCTTTCTGAATGTTTTCTTCCCCAACCATGAGAGGTGAAGCCCATCATGTGCTAGAAGGCCTTCTCTAAGAAAACTTATCCCATGGACCCAGAACCCAAAGTGCTCCTGCCGTCACCACCATCTCAGCCAATGATTCACCTCAAGTATAGTCTGTTCTCTTCGCACTCCTCTTCTTGTGACTGGAAGGAGAGAATACCACCTGAGCCCCCAATGCCTTCAACTGCCTTCCAAGAGCTTCATAGTCCTCTTTAATTTTCATGATGGTATTTGCGGTCATGTCATTTGTCCCCACATGAACCGGCACAAACGGGTACTGATCAGTAGGTCTTATCGGTTTTGGCAGTCAGTCTGTAATACCCTGAATTCTGGCCCCAAGTAAGCAACACATCTCTTGGAGTAGAGGATCCGGCTTGGACACATTATATTCCATACCCCTGAGAAGAGAGTCCCCAACGACCACCACTTTCCATTTTCTCCACTTCCATGTGGCTACATGCCCTCTTCACTACCTTTCCCAGGTCTTTGTGGCTCTCCTTCCACTCTCATCTCTGTCATCCTGTCAAGCACCCAGGGCTGGCCCCAGATGCCAACCTCCTGGTGGGGCCTGGAGACCAGGGAGGCGGTGGAGCGCTGGCTTTCCTGGGTGCTGCACAGCTGTGGGCCCCCCCAGGAAAGCCAGGGAAGGGGCGGGAGTTCTAACCACCGCCCCTTCCCTCCCAGCGCTGGCTTTCCTGGAGGCTCCGCGGCTGCTTGTAGAACTGAGAGGAAGCTTAGGAGGTAGATCGACTCTCCCTTCTTCTCCTTGACTTTCTTCTTCATATGTTTGCAGAGTTCCCAGGCTCTTGTCAATAAAATCCTCCCCTTCCTTGATTTCCTGAAGGATGGTGATCCTCTCCTGCAGGCTCTGAATGTTCTTCTCCAAAAGCTTGACCAGCTTACACTTCTGACAAATGAAGTCTTTCTTCTCTTCCGGGAGGAAAACAAACATGGCACACTCCATGCAGGTGACTGGAAAGTGGCCTTCAGTTGACATCATTGCCATCCAAGTATATTCCAAGAGTACTCTGAGCAGAGTTTCGAGGCCCTCAGGCAGATCCTCAGGCTAAGAGCCACAGGCCAAGAGCCCTTTAGCTCTCGCCCTCAAAAGGTCACTTCCTGCCCAGCACAGCAGAGCTCAGCACAGTAGGGGGTGGGGCTTGCAATCCACAGCAATCCACAGCAACCCACTCAGTCCCCAGCAGCCCCCAAAACACAATTAGCCCCACACAGAACTTAAACTGAACCACTCACTAGCATCCTCCAAAGAACCCCACTTGCCCTCAGCTTCTCACACAGCAGCTAGGAAAGGCAAAAGGCAGAAAGACAAAGGCCCCATACCTCCTAGCAGCTCCTCCCCATGTGCATTTCCATATATTCAAGACAAGGAAACCAACATTCCAAATAATATGATTAAAACTCCAGATTCTCTGCCAAAGAAATAACATTTGATACCTTGTCCATGAACAGGTATTCCCATAACTTATTAAACCACATATTCAGTGAGGGTATTTTCCCAATGCCTAGGCACTAAAGTCTTGTCTGCCACCAACATATAAGACATGAGATCTTTCCTGATAGCAGGAACATCTATCCCCTCCCATAAATTAAGCAGGACAAGTTCTGGTCTCATAGGGATACTGTGCTTAGTACTATCACATATCAGTTTAAGAACAGTGGTCCAATCCTGCACCGTAACAGGGCATGTCCACCAGCAGTGAATGTAAGAGCCAGGCTGCCACATCCCCTCCACCAACCAGGGCTATATGAGGGTGAAATGTGGTGTAAATGTAGAGGGGTCAAATGTCATCTATGAACAATTGTTTTGTGATTGGATTCTTATATTAGTAGCCCTCATTAGAGAGGCCGTAGATGACTAAATTTTTGCCTGCTGATGCTCAGTGACATCCATTGCACAATCCTGGTGCCAGCATTGTTGATAATTTACCATTTTTGTCCAATTGTTATGATTTAACCACTTGTAAATCAAGGAAATGAGCCCTCTATGACCTACTTTTCATTGCCTAATTAGATGCTCAAATTCCATGCTAGGTCTTTCACAACCCTATTGGATTATTGGGTCAGTAAGTAAATGCCTCTCCTGAAAATATTGGTACAATGGAATCTCCATAGAATTTATTTGTTCTAACTGAGACTTCTCTTTCATAATACCCTTATTTGTTATATCACAAAGTCTAAAAAGCTTTCCTTCTCTTCAAACAAGAAATTCTGCTGAGACTTGCCTGGGGAAATCCAAGCTTGCCCCAGGAAAGATGACTCTGGAGAGGTCCCAGGTGCTAAGGGTTTTCTATGCACATTCCATACATTTAAAGTAGCATCCAGGAAGGGGTTTAGTTTGACCTCACAAAGTCTATTTTTGGGGAAGCCCAAATGATATCTCCAATGAAAAATGGGTAAATGTAATTACTTTCTATTTCCACCCCCACCCCCCCATGTGTCATCCAGATTAAGAGATTTTTTAAATGCACAGCCTCATAATATTTAGGCAGATCTGGAAAACCATAACCACCCATATCCAGTGGATGACTGAGAAGTTTAGACCCTATTCTTGGTTTCTTATTATTCCACAAACAATTATTAAGAGTAGATTGCCAAGTTCTCAAGGTCTTAGATGGACTCTGAATAGGAACATTTTGAAAAAGACAAATAAATTGCAAAAAGAGCATACTGTTGATAAGATCAAGCTTCTCTGTCCCCACAAAAAATTGTGTGCAACATGTGTTTGTTTTAAGAGTTATCTTTTTATGCTTTGTGGTTACATTCAAAAAGTTCCTCTAGGCATTATGGAATCATTATCCCCAGATACCTCCATGGTTTATCTAGCCACTTATACCTACATTACCTTTTGATTAGGTCTATTGCTTGCAGTGTGAGAAGAATGGGATAAATTTCCATTTTCATGTGATTGACACTAGACTAGATATCAAAGAAAATTGAGCTATAGTATCACAGAGAGAATTTAGCAAGTCCTAAGGGTTAGTGAGATAAATTGCACAATCATCTACAGAAAGGCTGATTTTATGTATTGTTTCCCCTATCTTTACTCCATGGATATCTTGGTTTTGCCTAATTGCATTTGCCAAGGGTTCTGCTGCTATTGCAAACAACGAGGGAGACAAAGGGCAGCCCTGCCTAGTGCCTCGTGCAAGGGGGATATCCAAAGGTTGCCTGTCGTTAATCTTGACATGGTCTCTTGGCTTATTGTAGAGGGCTTCAATGGCCCATAGAAAACAAGTTCCAAAGCCCATGTGCAAGAACTGATTTTATATAGCTTACATCTAACCAGTCAAAGGCTTTTTCAGTATCTACAGCTAAAATGAGATGCTTACAATAGTGTACTGTATTTTAAGTCCTTCTAATATTATCTGACATACTCCTAGAGGGGATAAAACTGGATTGATAATTAGAAACATAGTTTGGAATAATTGTATTATACCTTGACGTAAAGATAGATGTACAAATTTTTGCATCATTATTCAGTAAAGATATGGGGTTAGGGTTTTAATATCACTATAATCCTAAACTCTTCCCAAAATGGTGGGAGATTGCCTGTTTGGAGAATAAAGTCCACCAAATATGTTAGAAATTTCTTGTATAATTCTACGGGCAGACCATCCCTGCCCTGGGTTCATAATTTTTCAGGGTCTTAATGACCATAGTGATTTCCTCTTGTGTAACAGGTTTATCCATGAAATCGATAGGCTCAGGGGTAAGGTTAGCAGCAAACTTACTATTCATTAAATGATGTTTTACACTGCATAACTGATCATCATCTGAAGCGTAGAGATTTTGAAAATAAGTAGCAAATACATTGGTTATCTCCTCTGCTTATGATGTCAAATTATTCTGACAATCTCGAATAGAGTGTACAAGACTTGCAGAGTTCTTTTGTGACACTCTCCTAGCCAGGTAGTGCAGTGTTTTGGGGGTTCTCAGCCAATACGTCTGTTTTAAGTAAAGAATGTTTTTCTGAATACTGGAAACGTCTAGTTTCCAATTTCTTACTGGCTAATGTTAATCTGCAGCAGGGTTTTTTCTTATGTCTAGTTTTCAAAAACATAATTTCTTCTTGCAAATCTTGAATTAATTTGGCTTTCCTTTTTTTACAGGCTGGTGCATGAGGAGTAAAATTTTCCATGAAGCACCACTTTCAGTGCATCCCAGACTATATGTTTAGGTACCCCACAATCAGAATTCCATTAAGAATAGTCTTGTATGTTTTCTGCAATATCCAACTGTATATTAGGGTTCAATAAAAGTGCCTTATTCAGATGCCAATCAAAGCTTCTAATGTGGGATTTGTTATTATTGTTTTAGTGTGGGATTTGTTATTATTGAACAGGCATGGTCAGACAGTACTGTAGGACCTATTTGATGCAACAGGGAAGGTGATGCCAATTCTAGTATATACATCATGGGCAGCAGAATAATAAGTAAAGCCCTTCATATCCGGGTGAAAAGTCCACCAGATATCTCATAAGTTATATTTATCCTGAAGAGTGATAAGGTTATGAGTATTGCTAAGCACCCTAGTAGGATGTTTATGCTTTTTATAAGTTCTGTCTAATTTAGGGTTTCTATCAGAAGATCACCTTTCATAAACTTGACAGTTCAGTTAATACCTTAGGGGTGTGCAAAAAAACCACAAAAAACAATTCAGCCCAATTTGGATTTGGCTGAATTGTGCAGAATCAATTTTGGCTTGCAGAAAGCCTACCGAATGTCAATTTAAGCAGTATCAGCTGATTCAGAAGTCATTAGGCCAGCCAAATGTCAATTTTGACCCCATTATACCCTATGGGCCATTGAAGTCAATGGTGAAAACATAGGGTATATTCTCTGGGGTCTGGAGGGGAGGGGGTTTGAGGGAGAGTCTCCAAACTTGCAGGGTAGCTGCTGGAACCTCTCCCCAAGATACCCACCAAGTTTCAAGAACATTGGACCAGGGGGTCCAATTCTATGTGTCCCCAAACAGGTTGCCCCCATTCCCTCCATTGTTTCCAATGAGGAAACCCAGCCAGCAGCCCTCAGCAAGGCAGGCAAGCAAGCACCTGTCAGCTAGGCTGGCATGGTCTGGAATGTGTGGGGTGTTCCTTGCCTCCCTCCTCCCTTCCCCCTCCCTGTCTTTGCTGTCTACTGTTATCTGCCTGGTGGCCTTGAAGCCGAGCTCTGCTTACTCCTGATTTCCTGCTGAGAATGTAACCACTGTCTTTTGCCTGCGTCTCCAGGTGCCTGCCTATTGGCTTCAATGTACCAGGGGGTCATGTATGAACGGGGTATATCTGGGGCTTCCATGTTCTATCCCGCCATTCCTTTTTTTTTTTTTTTTGGCCCCCTGAAGGCGATTTTTTATTGCATTTTCTATAAAACTACAGAAAGGGGGAAGGGTACTAATACATACTATAGGAAGGGGAGATAGAAAAGAAAATCCAAGGTGTGGTGATCGTATACAGTGCTTACAAATATGGCATTAAGAAAAACTTTCAGTTGTTAACCTTGAAGGTGAGAGTTGAATAAACCGCTTATAGAAGCTCTAGCTTATACTGACTGTTTGGAGTATACTCCTGAAATACACTTAAATTTCTTTTATGCAAACATCAGGCATCCTCATCATCTAATAACAATAATTTCTGCCCATCTGCCCATCTGACTGTTTAAAAAGTTTTAACCAACCATTACCTACGATCCTCCCAACATCCAAAATTATTTAAGTGAAATTACTAAATACATCAAAATTAGGCTTGAATATACTTCTTCTAAAAGCTCACTCCATTTACACTCTTATTGAAAAAAAGAAAGAACCTAAATAGGCATCAAGTAACATTCCCTTCACTTCTTCCATTTATAATACTAATCTAAGTTAATAAAATACATTTAAATTTCATTTGAACAATCAAACATCCATCTTTTCTATGTGAGCCCTTCACCCCTATTTTATCCATACATTCCCCCCGCTTAGCCAAAAGCCTTATCTCCAAAAAATCTTCCCTGGAGAATCTTCTTCTCTCGATCTTCTTCAGCTCACAGTCCATATTGTTGATATCTTCCAGAAATCTGCTATCTCCTGAACAATTAACCCACGTAGCCACCTTTCAGCCAACATTTCATTAGCTCCGTCCCCCCCATCAAAGTACATAGTAATTTTATTTTTGGGAGGAGAATTTCCTCTCCCCCACTTGTAGAAGGAGGAAGTAGCTGCCTCATTGCCCCACCAGTCTTTCTCAGTAGAGTTTATTGTTCAGTTAAACTTTCGACTTCCTGAAGAAGATTCAGTTTCGTTTTAATTCTTTCTATATGACAGGTGCCATTTTCAGAGACAGGGATCTGTTTATCTTCTTTTTATTACCAAATTACCAGGGTCCCATAAATCCATCAGATCATTCCGCTACCTCTGGGGATTCTCTAGGTCTATCCAGATTATTTCAAGTTGATTCCAAAGTATTTTATTTTTAAAAGGGAGGTTCCCCCCCTCTATTTAGACAAAGTTTCGCCACCCTTCACAGCCACCACTCACAGAGATGATTAGAGTCTCTTTAAAATAAAAAAGGACGATTTCCAATGCCTATAGAGGTTGTTTTCAAATGTTTACATAGTTACTTTGTCTTTTGAGAGGGGTTTTCCCACCCTCTGTCTGCTAGAGGAAAGTTCTGCTACATTTACAACTGCCATTCATGAGAGTACTTCAACACTTGTAAGTTTTCCCATTCAATCCTTTCTCTCTTTTCGCTCCATCTACCACCTTAGGAGCTTTATTTTTACACTGTTATACGGGGGGAGGGAGTTCCCTTCCCCCCCGCTTTTTTTTTGGGGGGGAAGGGGGGTAGACTTTGCTTTACTCTAACTCTTACTGTGATGTTAACAGTTTTTAAAAAGAAAACTTCTGATTCTTCCTTCTAGCCATTTCTAGCCAGCCAGATGGTGTACATTTTCAGATACTGTTTTTAAAGTCCTGAATGTTTGCTTATCTGTTATTCAGTTCTTAAATCTCAGCACTCGTCCATCACAATCCCTTCAAGCTCCATTTATCCAGTAGTAATTAATTTCCTTTATCTGGTCATCCGGGGGGGGGGGTCCACAGTTACCTCCCTCCCTCATGCTTACAGGGATAAACTTCACTTCCTTCTAATGCTTCATTTAACTTTTACTCACTCTTCTTCAGTTACTTCATCGATTCAGCCAGTCACTTAATTAAAACTTGATCACTGCCCACTTGGTCCAGTGTGCAAAGCGTCGACCAATACTGGAACACAGCGGAGAGACCGTCAGGGCAAAAGGATGCCCGGGGGGTAGCGAACCTCAGCGCCCCCTGACTCAGGGCTTATCCCTCGAGCCCTGAGGGGATGCATACAATTGCACCCCCTCTCTACCCACTGGTTGCAATCCGTGTCCCTGGAAGCCAGGAGAAACAGCTGCCATCAGTCTGCCAAAATGGAAATTCCTGACACAAGAGTTCATGATGTCCTAAGTACTAGCTCTCAATAAACTGAAATTTCTGAGGGAATGTTGTTGAGTGACTTGACTGGGAAGCCTGACAGAGTGTCAGGAATCACCTACTGCCTCTACCCGCATCTCTTCTGAAGATCAGTGGAGATGAGGAGATCGTGGTACCGATAACCACCACCACTACGCCAGTGACTGTTCCAGTCACCACTCCTCTAGTTTCCGTCTCCCTGACACTAGTACTGGTGTTGGGGGTGATGGGAAGGACAATTCCTAAGCTGTTCAGAGACTCATCCAGGGCAAGGTGATGGGGCTGGTTTGGGGCTGAGACCCAGGAATCATGGATGTTGACTCCTGCTCCACCAGACAGGAGCCAGTATGATCTCAAACCCTCGCAAGGCCCCCCTCACCGTGACGGGGCCGAGGAGGGGAAGAAACACCTCGCTCAGCTGGAGCTCTCCTAATCCAAGGTGACTCGCATGCTGGAGGAGATGTTGCTGGATATTCTGAGGCTGGTCACTCAAGTCATACAGGGGGAACTGCGCCTACATCCTCCAGCTCCCCCTGCAGCAGCGGCACCACCCCAGAACCCACCATGAACTGTTGGGATGTGCTTGTTTGCCAGGAGAACAAGTGGCACTGTGGCACTGCAAGTGTGCCACAGTGCCACACAGAAACCCAACAAGACCAACAGGACCAAATAGGCTCTGCCCTGTATAAATCGATGATGAGGGGCAACAGTATAGAAATTTACAAGATCATGCATGGGACAGAGCAGGTAGGGAAAGAAGTAACTTTCTCCTTTTGTCACAATACAAGAACTCTACAGCACTGGGCACTCAATGAGATTGCTGAGCAGAACAGTATTTCTTCATCCAAAGAGTGATTAACTCGTGGAATTCACTGCCACAGGAGGTGGTGGTGGTGGGCTAGTGCTACAAACATGAACAGCTTCAAGAGGGAATTGGATGAACATAAGGAGGCTGGAGCAGAGGTCCATCAGTGGCTGTTATCCACAAGGTATAGGACTCTTGGTCTCTGGGGCAAGTGATGCTCTGTATTCCTGGTGCTGGGGGGGGGCAACAGTGGGAGGGCTTCTAGGTCCTGAGTGGTCTCACTGGTGGACCTCCTCATGGCGCCTGGCATTTTTGGCTCTCTGTGACAGAGTGTTGGACTGGATGGACCATTGGTCTGATCCAACATTGGCTTCTCTAATGTTCTTATATAATATCAGAGAATCTCTGCCAATAGGGGCCTTTCTGAAAGGGCAGCAGAACCAGTGCATTGAATGCAGTACTGCCAGTCCGGTGACAGAATCCTGTGCCTGCCATTGCCTGCTGTGCCAACCTGTACAGCATTACTGCATTTAAAATCTTCAAGATATGCTATCCTCCCCTCCTGCATACCTTGGGAAACTGGGAAGGGAAGGATAGGTGGAAGTGGGTTCCACACAACCTTATCTAACCTCTCTCCTCCCTGACACCCCCCTAGCTTGTCACCTCATCTGTAAAATCAGATGGGCTGCAGCAAATGGACTGCTTGGGAGTTTTCAAAGTATACATGTGGCACATGCTCGAAGCCAAGAAGGTGCTTTCCCTGGGTCAATTTCCTCCACTTCACAGCAAGAGATAGATAGCTGGATAGTCTTTTCCATACTGAGTTTGCTGTGTTTTCTCACCTGTACCTCAATATCCATTTGATTTGTAGAATGGAGATCTCAAGGGGGGGGGGACTTCCTTTCTTCCTTTCACCTGTCCCACACCTGCCTGCTCCCTTAGCTAGTACTGCTTTATCCTACCTCTCATCTTTCCTATCCACATTGTAGTTCTCACAATAAAGAGACTAGTATTAGCCTGTTAAACTTAAAAAATGGCTCCATCTACCTTTTTGGCCCTCCAAGCCTACCTGCCCGGGTTGGATCCTCCCCAACTACTTCCTCCCTTACAAGCAACTGAACCCACTGCTATTGTGGGACATGCCAGCTGAGCTGAGCACTACAGGACTGAGTATCCCCTTTACCCCTTGTCAAGTAGTCCCGAGAAGGAGTGCTCATCTTGTCAATGGTCCACTGGGCAGTGTGGATGGGGGATCCCAGGATTGCCTACCTGAGGGATGTTCTAGCTCTTTAGCGTGACCCAGGGTGCACCACGGGGAGGCGAGCTAGAGTAGCACCCCCCAGAAAAGACTCAAAATCTGGGTAGTGGTATTTTGTGGGACTGCTGCCCAGTCAGTCCACAAGCATATCCTTACCCATTGAGTCAAGCCAGGGAAGGAAAGCCTCAGAAAGTGAGAGGGAGGGCGTTGCTCTTTGTCCACCCTGATCCTCCTCTCTCTCTGCAGCAACGCACCAGCTGTCACTGTCCCATTATAGGAACCTTAGCCTAGGTGCGGCTATCTCTCTCATCATGGGCCCTCCCTCACCTGGTGCCGCTACCAGTGTTCCCTCTAAACTTAGCTGAGTTAGTGTGAGCTTGCTCACAGTTTTTTAGCCTCTGGCTCACACATTTCTCTATTAGCTCAAGAAGGATGTTTCCAGAGCAAAGCAATTCATGCAGTAGTCAAATCACCTACCTGCTTGCTGCCTGTCCAGCAGCTTAAAGTCTTAGATCAGGAAGGATGTTTCCAGAGCAAATCAATTCATGCAGTAGTCAAATCACCTACCTGCTTGCTGCCTGCCCGGTAGCTTAAAGTCTTAGTTCAGGAAGGATGTTTCCAGAGCAAACCAATTCATGCAGTAGCCAAATCACCTGCCCGTTCATTTTAATGCCAGTAGCTCACAAAGTACAATTTTCACTCACAGGACTGCACAGCGTAGAGGAAGTATTGCCCAATGCCTGCACCCACCCCTGCAAAGACAGTTGTCAATTTCTGTAGCACTCCTGTCCTGTGGGTTTTTCTGGTTTTGGAATTGTATTCTACAGCTTGAGTGAAAACTGTTTTTGCTGCATTCTGTTTTTTGTGGGGGATGGATGGATTGGATGGTACCCATTGCCACAGAGCTACTGGGGTTACGGAGGTGTTCTGGGGAGGGTGGCCTGGGTGAAAGAATGCCATTGGGAGGGGGAGTTTTGTGGGGCATCTGTCTGCCAATTGGCATGATTTGGGGGGCGTGTCTCTCTCGGGTCTCTCTCTCTCTACTTTTAATTTTGGGAGGAGCATTTCTAACTAAACTTCCCAACACACAGACTAAGATGCAGGCACAATAAGACTGTGCTCAATTCAGTCACCTTTAAAGTTGAGGTCTGGGAAGCTGAACAGTGGCAAGTTGACCTTGAGGAAGACCAACTTCTCCACTGTCCAGGGTCTCAGGTGAAAGCGATGTGGGCTGACGACGTAGCCCACATGTGAAAAAACGTGCTCACTCTGAACACTCGTAGGAGGGCATGGGAGGAGCCCCTGGGCCATGAGAGAGAGACCCAGACAGACCAACTTCTTCATGGTCCAGTAGCTCAGTGGGCAGATGGACTGTGACTCACAGGGGTCCAGAAGGTAGTCCCTGACCCTCATAGCCACTGTGTCCCATCTCATGGGTCTGCTACTGCTCCCAGAGGGACCAGTGAGCCACCTCATGAGTGCCATCTCTCCACTCTTCAAGGTGGGGACCAGGGAGGGGATGTGGCCTGGCTAAGGAGGTGGGGGATGAGCAATAGCTGTGCTGCTTTTGCCCCCCACTTCCTCAACTCTTGACAACATAACCCCACTGGCCTGCCTGCATTCAACCTGCTGGGACAGCACATCTCTCCATAGGTTGAATTCATTGACCTCGGAGATCCTGCCTTTGATGCACGTATCACACATGCTCACCAACATGTATGCCTTCTGATTGGAGAAGACAGGCTGAAAGCATTCCTTGAGGCTTTCTTTCAGCCTCCTCACCAGTGCACGCACCTCTGGATCAAGGTCTGCATGTCCTGTGCCCGGCTCCAACAACGAAGCCAGGCCCTCATGTGCCACATAGAACATGGGGATGACCAGAGCCAGACTCTCCATGTCAGACAACAGCATGTCTGTGTGGCTCTTGAAGGGTGCAAGAACCTCCACAGTCTGAGAAATGATCACCCACTTGTTGTGGGTGAGTCAGTTCTCTTCCTGAATGACTCCAGTCTCTGAAATCAGGGCAGTCAGGGCTCCCTTCTGGTCCATCAAGCACTTCAGCATGGCACAGGTGGACTTCCAGTGGATGCTGATGTCACCAAATAGGCTGTGCTCTGGCAAGCCCAACAGTGTCTGTTTCTCACATAGCCAATAAACGTACTTATGGCTGCGTGAGAAGTGGCCCACAATGAACCAACATTTTGTGAGGAGATGCCAGTAAGTGTGGTACCTGGTGAAGTGCAGGGGATTCTGTGATCCCTTGCCCAAGGCATCCCTCACCACAAGGTGGAGAAGGTGGGCCATGCATGGAATGCACTCATGGCCTGCTGCCTCGACTGCCGCCTTGATGTTGCTGCCACCATCTGTCACCATGAAGCCCATGATGACACCCCTACCTACCCACTCCTCTAATTGCCTTCTGATGGTGGCTCCAAAGTAGGCCCCTGTGTGCGGCAAGTTGAGTGGTTCGGCATGCAGCAGAGCCTGGCAGTAGCTGGCCTGGGGGCCCTGTCCCTGCCTATAAGCTATTTTCCACCCACCACCCGTGAGTTCACTGAGTTGCCACCAATGGGCAGTCAGCGAGAGATACGCATCATGCCCCTGTTCAGAAGTCCAGATATCCGACATGAAGTCAACAGCCCTCCTTGCAGCAAAGAGAGCTGTTCCTTCATGAAGTCCCTGGCAGCCCTGTAAAACGAGGGCACCACGGTCCTGCTCATAGTGGTGCGAGAAGGAGCCAGGCAGTGTACCAGGGAGCAAGATATTTGAGCAACCATCGCGACGCAGGACTCTCGATGATTGTGAACTCTTGATGATCATTTGGCAATGTAGCGAGTGACCATCTTCCTACCATGCTTCCTCCCCCCCTTGGCACGCTAGTGCTACCCTCACCAAACATCTCAGTGAGAGATGCCTGGCATCCCTCCTTTGCCCCAGCACTCTTTGGGAGAGTGCTGGAGGTGGTCATTGCATGACTCACCTCCTGGCTGGCTGCTGGTGGTGTCCACTTGCGCACCCTAGCAACAGCAAGTCTCTCCCCCCAAAGAAGCTCCACCTGGTGGTGCTTGTTCAGGTGGTACTGCATCCTGGCAGGCATGAAATGGCATGGATCCTTCCCACAGCTGTTCTGGGCCCTACACAGCTGGCACTGTGCATACCATGGGTCCTCCGAAAGCTGGAAGTACTTCCAGACATCAGAGGTGAAGTGGGAAGTGGAACCATGCTTATCAGCAGCTCAGGTCGTTGCTTGAGCTTCCTCCTTTGAAGAACTCAGGGCAGACACACTGTGTCTTGTGGGGGCACAAGGAGATCGCTGACTGGGAGGAGATGGGGGCACCCTGGGGTGCGTTTCCTCCATCTCTTTCTCTTCTGCCCCTCCAGCATCCCCTCTTGTCCCTCACTGGAAGGCCTGCTGGAGCCTAGAGAAACCAAAGCAGTGGGTTGGCCAGCCAAAGACAGTTCTTGCTACCCCTCCTCATGCTGCTGAGCCTCAGCAGCAATGTCTTGAGGAGGGACTGCTTGAGCAACAGACCCCTGCCCAGTGCCAGCACCTGCAGGCACCTCCAGGAGCTTCCTTCTCAGGGAAGAGAGCCAGGCATGGCTTCTTCACGGCACCACTCTGGCCAGAGGTTGGAGTGGTGCCAGGATGTTCTGCTGTGGTCCTGCGCTGAGGTGGGGGGAAGCCACAGTCCTCCCCCTAACCCTCCTCTCTGTCCCCCTGCTCATCTCCTTTGCCTTGCCCCCAGGGCCCCTCTGTGTTTCTTTCCTGCCACTCATGTCACCCTGGGCCAAACTCTCTGACTAATCTGACCAGGTAGTGTGGTGTTTAGGCACTCAAGTAACTAACTGCACTGACACCTGACCCTGACAGAGTCTGACACCTTTTCAAGAACCCTCCCACTAAACATCTACTTTGATTTTTTAAAGGACCCTAAGCTATCCTTTCCTCAGTTTTTTTTCCCTTTTGGAACTGGACTGGTTTACAACTTGGTGATCCTGCTTCTCCCTAGCTGAAGGTTTTATAAAGCTAGCCTAGAGATGGAAACAAACCTTCTTTGGAAGTGCTTGTGTCTCTTTATTAAACTTCTCCTGGCTAATGTACTAGGACAAACCTGATTTCCTAGGAAGGAAATGCAGGTGTCTGTGAGATGAACTGAAAAGCTGGGGTTGACCCTAGGCAATGTGTAAGCACTGGCCTTCAATAAAGGTCAGGTGCACAGAACACTGTTTTCTGTAAGTAGTGAAGGCCACTTAAGTGCTGCTTTTAAGGAAACCCCTCCTCACCTCTTTTAATAGTAGCCTATTCTGGCCTAGTTAGATATATAAACTAGAACCCTACACTGGATTACTTATAGTTTTTTAAAAAACAACAGCTCCTGAACAGACCCTTATTAGACTGACCTATTTAAATCAATGGCTCTAACAAACCAGAAACACCCACCAACAAACCTAGAAAACAGAACACCTGACCTCACCAGCACCAGCAGCACCTCCCCCCAGCAGCCAGAAGAAAATCCTAACTCAACCAACCAACCAACCAACCAACCAACCAACCAACCAACCAACCAGGAATCTATCTATAAAACCAGAAAGCAATCAAACACATACTACCCTTATCTGAGACACAAAAACCAAGAACACTACAACAGGTCCAAAACCAGACAAAAAACCCAGACAGTGCAACCTATAAACCACACAACCCTAACCCCACCAAATGGGGGGGGACCAAGGCAAGGAAGGCCCCCCACCCAAGCAACAACAACCAGCACAACTTTTTAAACTTATAAACCAATAAAATATTACAGGAAAAGCCTTTAAATTGTTTTCCACCAAACAGGAAAAACAAAAACAAAAAACAAGGCAAGCAAGAATGCAAGCAACAACAATCAGCACAACTTTTTAATGTTATAAACCTATAAAATATTGCAGGAAAAACTTTAAAACCTTTTCCCACCAGACCGGGGGGGGGAAACCAAGGCAAGCAAGACCCCCCCACGCAAGCAACAGCAATCAGCACAACTTTTTAAAGTTGTAAACCTGTAAAAACCAAGCAACAACAATACAACTTCTAAAAAGAAACAACAATACAACTTTTAAACTGTTTTAAGTAAACTTTTTAAACTGTTAAAAAGAAAAGGCCTAAACCCCCAACACCCACCTCAGAGAAGCCAGAACAACGCACCCAGCATCCACCCAGACCAATCCACCCCCAAGCCAAAGAAACTTAAAAATAGAGGGAGGAAAAGAGAAAAGCCCTTTAAAAATTAAAGAGAAATGAAATCAACCAAGCCATAGAAACTGAAAAATAGAGGGAGGGGGGAAAAGAAAAGTCCTTTAAAATTAAAGAGATCCCACTTTAATGCCTACCTTTTGATGTCTTCTGGTGTCCAGGAGTCCAGCAGTCCAGGGAGGTAGCAGGCCAGGCCAGGCAGGCACAGAGTGGGCAGCCAGCCAGCTGGCAGCTGAAGCAGCCAGGTAAGCAGCTGCAACAGCAATGGAGTCCAACCACTAGGTAGGACTCCTATATGCTCTTTGTGCCAAGCACAGGACAGTTTTTTAAAAAATAACACTGTCCTATAATTGTCTCAAAGAGGATGCAACTCACTCCTGTTGCATACAGTTGAGTTTCCCTCCCCCTTTCCAAGCAAGGAAGGTGGTGTGCAAAGCAACATCACCAACCTTGCAGGCTGCATATGCATGCAAATGCATGCAGCAATTGGCTGAAACTGGCTTCCCCCACCCCTGGAAGCAGGGAAGAGACAGGAAAAGGCCAGTTTAGGTGGGAAAGGCAGCACGAGCCCTGCCTTTCCCTTCCTGCTGCTTTCTTGGCCAGTGGCCATCTTTTGGGCCACCGAAATGCCACCAAATTTTGGTGGCGGCTTTTAGTAGCAGGCCGAATCAAACTAGAGAATCTGACTTGGCCTGCAGCTGCCTGAAAGGGAACCTAATGGGCAGTTTTTGGGGGTGCATTCGGTTCAGATGAACTGAATGCACACCCCTATACCTCATTTATAAATTCCAGTTGATTATTATTTGGAGCATCAGGGGAAGCCTGAGGTTTTTTTATAATAATAATATACTTTATTGTCATTGTACATAGTACAATGAAATTAAAAGTGCAAACATTTCAGTGATCTACCACAATAATCATGCGCGCTCACACAGCCATTCACAACTGCTTCATAGCTCCCCTAAAGTTCACATAGCAACTAAACCACTGATGTCCCCAATTCCAATCTCATGCAGCATTTAGGGCAATAATGGCTCTTGGATAAAAACTGTTTTTTAATCTATTTGTCCTTGTTTTAATTGTCCTGTATCTTCTGCCCGAAGGCAGCAATTCAAACAAGGAGTGTTCAGGGTGTGATGAGTCCTGCAAAATGTTCTTTGCCTTTTTTAAGCATCGAGAACTGTACAGTTGTTCCAGGGATGGGAGAGGGCAGCCAATGATCTTCTGAGCTGTGGTGGTAACTCTCTGGAGTGCCTTCCTATCCGCAGCCGTACAACTGGCAAACCAGGCACAGACACAGTATGATAAAATGCTTTCTATTGAGCAACGATAGAAAGACATCAGTGTTTTCTCACTCAAGTTGTTTTTCTTTAAGAGTCTGAGAAAATAAAGCCTCTGCTGGGCCTTCTTCACCAGAGCAGTGGTGTTAGCGCTCCAAGTCAGATTTTGCTCGATAGTCACTCCCAAAAACTTAAAAATAGCCACCCTCTTTTTTGCGCCCTAGGCAGGGTATCTTCTAGTGCCCCCCCACATGCTCACCAATTATGGAGTTGCCAACCTCCAGGTGGGGCCTGGAGAGAAGGACTGTGGGGAGGAGGAAAGCCGCCTCCTCATCATTGGGTTTGTGCAGCTTGGGTGTCCGGAGAGGGGTGCACAGCCTGGGGTGTCCTACAAACTCCCTGCTGCTGCAAGTGGAAAGCTGGTGGGGGGCACTGGGGTAGGAACAAGACCTGTTGGCGATTTCCTCTGGGGGAGGGAGGGAGGGGGAGAGGGAGCTCTTCCACTGCATGAAAGCCCTGGGGGACCAACCTGCCTTTCCCCAGGGCTACCCGTGGTTTCCTTCCTAACTGCACAGGGCCTGAGAGAGGCACAGCTCTACGGGCTCAACATCTCCCCCAAAGGCACCCCAAAATCCACCAAACTCTGGGGTGTGACCTCTCTCTGCTCCCGGCCAGTCTCCCCTCCTACAACAGGGCTGGTGCATCGAGTCCCCCACACACTGGGGAGGCTTGTGGGCCCTCGGCTTCTAGCCAGTGGCAATCCTGGCAAAGGCCATCAGGGTGACTCCTGCAGGGCAAAGGGGGGCTCTGGGCGCCATGGCGCTTCTCGGCCTTGATCCAGGCTGGTGGGAGCTGAGAGGGGCTCGAGGCGAAGGGCAGCCTTGTCTTTGGCTGGGTGTGGCTGTTGTGGCAAGTGTGCGCTAATGCACTTTCACCTGCAGGCAGACACAGAAGAAGGTGCCGGCTCAACTTCTGTCTTCAGGGAAGGACTTTTGTGGGCTGTTCAGGAGCCAGCGGGGAGGGAACCTGATGCTGCCCATGCTGGAGGCTCTCCCCTCCCTGGCAGCCACCCAGAGGAGTGAGGAGGGGTGCTGCCACCACTAGTCACCCCACGCCAGAGGAGCAGGACTCAACAGGGATGACCGATACCCTCTCGGTTCCCCGCTTTGCCAGGCTTCTTTCCCACTTTCTCCCCACTTTGCCGCCTCCCTCAGCTGTGCCTTGGTGTGTGTGTGTGTGTGTGTGTGAGGAAGGCACCTTCCTTATGCCCCCCCTGCCTTCCCCACGCCCCCCAGAGGCGCAGCTGAGGGAGGTGGGTGGCTAGGGCGGGGCTGGGCATCCTGGGCCGGAGGAGGAGGAGGCTGTAGGCTTTTGGTGGAGGCTGGGGGCTTTGGTGGAGGCTGGGGGCTTTGGTGGGGGGCCTGGGTCCAGTTTGGCACCCTAAGGGCCTGCCCGCACTCTAGGTGAATGCCTAATTCGCCTAGCGGGTGAGCCGGCCCTGTGGAGCATACAGAGTAACCAAGGTGATTATTTTACCACCCAGTTTACCCTTAATTAAAAGGAACTGCCTTCTGGGGTTGATTTTAGAGTCAGTGAATTCAGCTTTCAGTCATTGAGAAATAATTATTGCAACCCCCCTGGACTTAAGAAGATCTAGGGGCTTGGTAATGCAGGGAGAACCAAGGATTCTTCAGTACATGCTGTACTGCTGATCCATAATGGGTTTCTTGGAGGAAAAGCATGTCAACCCACTCTGCAGTTAAGGCAGAGGAGACCCATTTATGTTTAACAACATTATTAAGGCCTCGGCAGTTAAATGTCAATATTTTACAACCCTTATCCATGAGGCAATAGACAAGTAGAAGACAGATGTTACATCTCAGCCTAACCACTCGGGGACACGTCTACCTGTCACCACTATACTTCTAGAATATAGAATTAGTGAATCCATCAACCACTGTATTAAAGATTGATTATGTAACTGTTCAGCATCTAAAGAGACAATTTATATATATGCAACTTCAAACCATGGACACCCATTAAAAGTCTTATCTAGACAACAGAGCAAATGTTGCAAATGACTGATAAACATGACAGGGAAACTAATACATTTACAAATTTGTGTTTTCATTAGTTTGATAACCAGATCAGGGGCACTTCCACCCCAGTAGCTAAACTGTTCCAAAAGGTTGATGACCAAATGAGGAGTACCCTCTCCCCAGTACTACCTTTGCAACAGAGAACAGAGAACCAAATTAGGGGCATCCTCATTCCTGCCTCTACCACACATCAAAATACCGAGAAAAATTTCAAGAGTACCTCTCTACCCCAAAACCATAAGGTCAGCAATCAAATAACATACCAACAATATGCCACCAATTAGCCTTGGAGTTTTCACCCCCAGCAAACCATAGGACTGCACCTCCAGAATATAAGCAGTCAGTTGGAGCGATTGTAGCACACATAAATACTTATGCCTACCTAATCTGCTTAAGGCGGCATTCAAAAAAAAACTATAATGTGAACAAAAGTATTGCACAGTGAGAAGCATCCAAACAATGAAAAAAAATAAACAAACGTCATCTCAATCAAGAGACCAAATTCCCAGTGGCAAACAAAAAGTACAGAGGGCACAAAGGGAAACAAAGAAAAAAACATTCAAACTCTGCAACTTCTGAGACAACATATAGCAGGGAACCAACAGGAAATAGTAACCCTCCCCTCCCCTCAGCATAGGCAATGTCTATAACACAACCTAAATGTTGGATATAATAGTGGCACATAACATAAAAAACAAAGTTAGGCTTAGGAGCAAAAGCATGGGAAAGTCTGGTTATCGCTTTTTTAAAAACTGGAATCTTGCTCCACTCAAATTTCTGGAATGGCTTTCTTGGAGAAGAGTCCTCTGACAATTCTTCCATCATGGCCAGGGGTTTCAGGCTGAGATCATGTAGGAGCTGTAGCCCAGAATTCAGGCAGTCTGCTGAAAATTGAGTGCTCTTATGCATCACATTGAGTTTGCATGGGAAGCTCCATCTATATTTTACATTTGCTGATCAAGGGGCATCAGTAACCGATTTTGGCTCTTTATGCCTCATAATAAAATTTCAGAGGCAATGTTAGGAAACACTTGGATATTATGCTCTTTAAATAGAAGATGACCTTTTATTTGAGCTTCTTTAAGGATACATCGCTTCGTACACAGATCACAGAAATTCACATGAGAACATAAGAGAAGCCAGTGTTGGATCAGGCCAATGGCCCATCTAGTCCAACACTCTGTCACACAGTGGCCAAAAATACCAGGTGTCCTCAGGAGGCCCAGCAGTGGGGCCAGGACACTAGAAGCCCCTCCCACTGTTGCCCCCCCAAGCACCAAGAATACAGAGCATCACAATAACATCCCTAATCCTCTTCGAGGTGGGAGGGGGTGGAGGACCTTCCCTGACCATCATTGTCAGGGTCCCAGTCAAATCACGCTCCACACAGTCTTTCTTTAGAAAGTTTATTAGGAGAAATGAGATGCTGAGGTTTGTACTTCTTTGTCAGGACTGGGGTACAAATGGTGGGAAGCTGTGTATAACCATAACCCACATTCCATTCATACATGCCATCAATACTAACAGAGCCATGAAGGATATACAGTGCCTCCCTAATTCTACACACATTTGTAGACACTCACCCTCCCCCAGGAATGCGATGGCAGCGAGGACAGCTGATAAGGGATGCAGGATTAATAAGCAGATGTGTATAACAGTCACAGCAAAAAGGCAGACAGGTAATACAAGTAAAGTAACTTGGATGCCCAAGTCTGACAATCATCTTGCTTTCTCACCCCTCAGTCATTTCTTCTTGCCTTTGTCCTCTCCCCTCTCAGCCACTCTCCCAGATTTCTCTTATGACAGCTAAAGTTCTGGAACAAAGTCTGAGTTCAGTGGCACCATTAAGACCAACAAAGTTTAATTCTGGGTATAAGCTTTCATGTCCATACCCAAAATTAAACTTTATTGGTCTTAAAGGTGCCACTGGACTCAAACTTTGTCTGTTCTGTTGCTTCAGACCAACAGAGCCACCCACCTGAAGCTATAGTTTTGGTTAACATTAGCTGGCCAGCCCTTTTTTTCTCAACTACTTCACAATGTTGCAAAGGCAATTAAATATACTGGGTTCGAGACATTTATTAGTTTATTAATGATTTCAGGTTAACTCTAAGACAACTCTAGGAGGGCCAGAACCCTGCTTATATGCATGCAAAACACCCCACCCACTCCCTGTGATAGGCTATTTACAAAACATTACTACTTGATGGGTTTATTTCAGAGTCCTGGTCAGCTATTGTTCTTGTGCTCCAAGCTCAACCAGTCTCTAGGGTGATTCCATCAGGGATGATTCAGTCCCAACACATAACAGGAAATGTTTGTGTGGAGGGGAGATTACAGATGACAAGGAGAAAGAGATTTGATTTAGTTTCTGTAGTGTTTTTTTCTTGATTTAAATTCTGTTGGAAGTGGACTTTGTACTGTCTCTTAGCCAGACTTCAGAGGGGGACTATAGAGAGACAGGCAGCTCAGGGGCCTGAGCATTCTTCCTGTCTACAGCTCTCTGTGCCTTTTGATGTGTTGATTGCTGCTCTCAAGGCAGACACCTTCTCTTCCATCTCAGCACTGTAAGGGCAGGACATGCTTCCTGCATAGAAGGATAGAGATCCATCCTAGCTAGTTCGATTAGAATCCTGTCTCTGCTCTATCCTGTCTAGAATGGAGTTCCTTACAATAAAGTACTCATATAAGTTTTGCAACAATAAAAAGGGCTCCATGTGGAACTTTGTTTCTCAGCAGCACACACAAACCAGATATTCTGTTGCCGTATGTGCCTTGAGCACTCCGCTAATGTTGTGTACTGATATGAACTTGTCAGCGCTAGTGAGTTCAAACAACAGCCAATTCGGATCCTAGCGTGGACCAATAGGATTGCCCGGATCCTAGAGTAGATCTACGACAGACTCCTCCACTGTAAATAGCCTATCACTGGTATTGGGGTATGTGTTGGGTGTGGGATACTGTAGGGATTTAAGCGGGGCTCGGACCTCACTGGTTTGTCTTTAGTTTCACTTAGGTGATAAAGCATGAGCTGATCACTACTCCATGCATCCGAACTCAGTACTTTACACTGGTGATGAAGGTGGCATCCTGATCAGTGAACCTGACTCCAACTCAAGCACTGCACCGCACACCGATCTCCAGGACATCATGCCCCACATTGCTTCAAGAGTCATGGCTGCCACTCTGAGAAACATCACATCATTCAACCCCACTCACCCTGAATTCTGGGAAGCACGGGTAGAACAGCTCACGTACTTTATCCTCTACAAAGGAGTTGCCGACGCCCACAAGAAGAAGGCTCTGCTCCTGAGCATGTGCGGCATCACCATGGTACGGTTGGTCCAGGGCCTCATCGCTCCCAAGAAGCTGGACATGGTAACATATGATGAGCTCATCAAGGCTCTCACCAATTATTTAGTGCCAAAAAAGACCAAGATGGCAAAGCGCATGGACTGTGGCGCGCATCCAGAGACCCAGGGAAGCGGCCACAGTCTTCATGGCAGAGCTCCACCAGTTGGCCATCGACTGTGAGTTTCCAAATGTTGAGGATGCCCTCTTAACTCAATTCGTCAGGGGCATCTCGGACTCTAAGCCGCAAACCCATTGGGCCTGACGAGCTCACGTTGGTGAAGGCCCTCCACCTGGCTGCAGCTTTTGAAAAGTCGCATCAGGATTGTCAGTCTTCCTCTGTGCACTAGGCTTCCATTTCTGCGGCCTCCGATGTATCGTATGAAGAGGACATGCTGCAGGTACACCGTCTGGCCCGCAAAGACTCATGACCAACCTCCTCGACTACCAGCACACAAGTGGCTTGCGCAAGCTGCGGGGATGTGCACAAATGCCGGCTCTGCCGTTTCTGTGACACAGTGTGCCGAACCTGCGGGAAACAGGGCCACATCTCTTGTGTCTGCCGATCCCAAGGGAACTGGAATCGCCCAATCATGCAACAGGAAACAGCGGAGCTTCACAACATTCACCATCACCAGCCCTGGGACACCCCTGACAAAATCAAAGTAACTGTAATGATAGAAGGAGCCACGTGCAAAATGGAGTTGGACACAGGACCCTCCATTTCCATAATCTCAGGGTGGGCCCCTGCTGGAAAACACCAGACTCACACTCAGGGACTTTCAAAAGAACTTGATGCCATTAAGGGGGTGGGCAAGTTCTGGGTGCAGTACAAAGACTATGATGGACTGTTTGAACTGGTGGTAGTGGAGGGCTGGCTCACCAGCCTCCTGGGACTATCTTAGTTCGTGGCCCTGGGATTCTCAGTGATTGAGGTGCACCACATGCGAGCCACGGACTTTAACAGGGTGTGTGATGAGTTCCTGGCTGTTTTCAATGGAACGCTTAGCCAATACACTGGACCTCTGGTTGCCCTTGACCTTAGCCCTGCAGTGCACCCCATCTGCATGAAGACAAGCCCCATTCGCACTGCAAACAAAGATAGACGTGGAGCTGGACCGCTTGTGCCCCAGGGGGTGTTGGAGTGGGTGCCCCATGCACTGTGGGAAACCCCTATCATCACACCCGTGAAGTCCAACAGGGTGTCAGGACATGTGCTGATTATAAGAACATGATAAACAAGGCCCTGCAGGACCATTCATATCCTATCCCCATCATCAGCCATGTCTTGGCCTCCTTGGCAGGTGCTAGAGTCTTTGGGAAGTTGGACTTGGCCTAGGCATACCAACAGTTCCCTGTGGACAATGCCACCACCAAGGCACAGACCATAGTAACACATAGGGGTGTGTTCCGGGTGTGGAGGCTGCAGTTTGGGGTCAGCGTGGCCCCAGGGATCTTCCAAAACCTCATGGACTGTTTGCTTAAAGGTATCCCCAGGGTCCAGCCCTTCTTTGATGATGTTCTCATCATGGCACCCTCAGCTGAGGTCTTCAAGAAACATCTGCTCAGCATCCTACAACGCTTCAACACAACTGGGCTGAAGGTAAAGAATGTGAAGTGCCTCCTGGGGGTCCCATCGGTCAAGTTCCTGGGATTTGCAGTCAATGCACGGGGCATCCATCCCATGCCCAACAAGGTCCGTGCCATCGTTAATGCACCTACCCCTTCTCCTAAGGCAGAACTGCAGGCTTTCCTGGGCCTGCTGAATTTTTATCATTCATTCCTGCCACACAAGGTGGCCATCGCTGAGTCCCTGCACTGGTTTCTCAACAAGAAAGCTCCATGGGTCTGGGGCCCAAAACATGCCGCCGTGTCCCAGGCAGTTAAAATGCTACTGACCTCCAATGACGTCCTCACTCACTTCAACAAGTCCCTCCCTGTCATCCTCGTGTGCAATGCCTCTCCTTATGGGGTTGGGGCTGTCCTGGGGCACCACCTGCCGGACGGTTGTGAGGTTCTGATTGCATACTATTCCCACACCTTGTCATTGGCGGAGCCCAACTATGCTCAAATAGTCAAAGAGGCTCTGGCAATTATGGCAGGGGTCAAGAAATTTCATGACTATCTGTACGGTTGGCTCTTTACCATTGTGACAGATCACAAGCCTCTGTGGGGACTGTTGGCCCCAGACAGGCAAACACCACAGATTTTGTCACCGAGAGTGTCCTGACCAAGTACATGTATGCGCTTCTCCACAGGCCTGGTAAAGTGATGGGTCATGTGGATACCCTCAGCCACCTCCTGTTGCCATCCGCCAACCTGGACCCAGTCCCTGCACACCAGATCCTTCTTATTGATGACCTATCTGATCAGCCCATCCAGGTAACTGAGGTCTCCCACTACACTGCCTGGGACTGGGTCCTCTCCCATGTTTTTGATTGAATGGGGAGGGGATGGCCTGCCGGCCGGCTGGCAACAAAATTTCCCAGCTGGCTGGGCACAGAATTTGCCACCTTCACCTCCTGATGGGATGAGCTGCCAGCACACAAGGGCTGCATGTTATGGGGAAACCGGGTGGTCATGCCCTCTCCCCTGCACCCACGCGTGCTCACAGCTCTGCACGAGACCCACCCGGGGATTGTGTGCATGAAGGCTTTGGCCCACAGTTATGTGTGGTGGCCAGGAATGGATGGGAAGATAGAGGACTGCATGAAGCGCTGCCAAACGTTCCAAGAGTTATGGCCAGAGCTACCCAGGGCACCAGTGCGACCCTGGGAATCCACTCACAAGCCATGGGCCCACCTACACCTGGACTTCATGGGCTCCTTCCAAGGACAATTATTTTTCATTCTAGTTGACTCGTACACCAAATGGCTCGAGGTTGTTCCAGTTCCCGCCATGTCGTTCTGCACTGCCATCATTGCCATGTGGAAGATCTTCAGTACACACGGCATTCCCAACACTTTGGTATCTGACAATGGGACTGCTTTTACATCGGCTGAGTTCCAGGAATTTGTGCTCTACTACGGAATTCGGCACATCCACTCAGCCCCCTTCCACCCAGCCACGAATGGGGGGTAAGGACAACCAAAAGGACAACTGAAAGGATGGTAAGGACAACCAAAGAGTCTCTGCACCATATCGCACACAGGGACTGGGACCACCGGCTAGCAGCCTTTCTTTTTGGCCAACAGATGACTCCGCACAAATCCACTGGCTGCAGCCCAGCAAATTTGTTGATGGGTAGGCACCTCACAACTGAGCTTGATCACCTAAACCTGGATCAGGCCCTGGACTGCACCTTGGCCCTGGAGAGCCAGGATGCCCCTGGTTTCCAGAGGACCCCATATACGCGAAGAACTTTTCTTGTGTGCCAACATGGATCCCAGCCAGGGTCATGAGGGTGACAGGACCTCTGATGTACGAGGTCTTGCTCTGAAGACACGTGGACCAGCTGCGCAGGCGTCTACTTCCCACAGATCCCACAGAGGTTGCAGACCCCAAAGAAAGTGACGAGGAGTTCCAGACTCCCAGGGAACAAGGGGCAGAGGACGACACACTGGCCCACAGCAGGAGCAGCAGGTACCCCACACACACTCTCCCCAGAGTGCTAGCCAAGTGCAGGATCCGGCAACACCAGGGGGCTCCACTCCAGGGCTAGCACTGACCCCTTCCCCAGAGAGGACAACAGAAACCCCCAATGCGAGCCAAGGGCCCCCAGCCCCACAGATGCGAGCTAAGACAACTGGTGTACTAAAAAGACTATGTAAGCTAGGGCCTCCAAACTATGGGGGGAGGGGTGTTGTGTACTGATATGAGCTTGTCAGTGCTAGTGAGACCATGTGGTCAAGCACACCTTCGTGTGTTCGAACAAAAGCCAATTCAGATCCTAGGGCAGACCAATAGAATTGCCCAGATCCTAGAGCAGACCTATGACAGACTCCTCCACTGTAAATAGCCTATCACTGGTATTGGGGTGTGTGTTGGGTGTGGGATACTGTAGGGACTTAAGTGGGGCTCGGACCTCACTGGTTTGTCTTTAGTTTCACTTAGGTGATAAAGCATGAGCTGATCACTACTCCATGCGTCCGAACTCAGTACTTTACAGCTAACCTAATGAGTCATTCAAATTCACACTATATGTCATATTAACCATCTAAATAGCTTTGCACAATTATTTAATTGTGCAATGTGCTCATTAAGAGACAATTTCTCAATAGGCATTCTCTTAGTAAATACAATTTATTATTGGATATCACAAGTTCATACAATTTAAACATACCAATACATACCCATTTTTTCTTTTTTCCCTTCTCCCCCCCATATCAGGCTTCCAGCACTGCTCCAGCCCCATTAATATCTCTCTTATTCCATTACAATTGCTTCTAATCTTATTTTCTCTTACTAACGGTAACAATACATAAGTCTAATTCTCTTTCCATTTCTTCTTAATAACTGTCAAAGCTAATCAAACCACTTTTAATGTCCCAATTTTTCAACAAATATTTTTGAAAGTCTTTCCAATCTTTAAAAAAAGTTTCATCTTCTTCGTTGTTTAACTTTCTTGTTAACTTGTCCATTTCCGCCAAAAACAACGTTTTTTTGATCCATTCCCATGTTTCAGGTACTTTATCTTGTTTCCAACATTGAGCAAAAGTCAGTCTTGCTGCTATAGTCAAGTACCATAATAGTGTTCTGTTGGCTACATTTGTTTCTTCCATTTTAAGACCTAACAATAACATCTGTGGGTCTTTCTTAAAAGTACAATTCAAAATTTTTTGAATCTCACTGTGGATCTCTGTCCAATACTTTACTGCTTTATCACATGTCCACCACATATGGTAAAAAGACCCTTCATGTTTCTTACATTTCCAACATTTGTTAGACATACTCTCATTTATAATAGCAATTTTTTTGGGCGTCATATACCATCTATACATCATTTTATAACAATTCTCTTTAACATTTACACAAGTTGATATTTTCATTGACTTTTTCCACAAGTATTCCCAAGATGTCATTAATATCTCTGTATTAACATTCACAGCCCATTTTATCATTTGCTCTTTTACAACTTCATCTTCAGTATACCATTTCAATAAAACCTTGTACAGTTTAGAAATCATTTTTTTCCTCTCTCAAACCATACAATTTCAATTTCAATATTCTTTTCTCTAAAACCATATTCTCTTTTATCGGTCTTAAATAAGTCATAAATCTGTCTATACTTCAACCAATCATATTCAAATTCAATATCAAATCTATCTTTTAGCACAAAATTTTTCCCTTCAGATTTTAAAAGATTTTTATAAGGTAGCCAGTCTAGCCCTTGGTTTCTTGAATATGGATTAATCACTTCCACTGGTACAATCCAAAGTGGTCTTTCTTCTGAGAAGAATTTTCTATATTTCATCCATGTCTCGAACAGTGATTGTCTTACAAAGTGGTGTTTCAAAAATTTGTCCATTTTTACTTTTCCATACCATAAATATGCATGCCATCCGAATTTATTATCATGCCCTTCCAGGGCTAATAACTTTTTATTCTCCAGAGTAATCCACTGTTCTAACCATGTTAAACAGACGGCATCATAATAAAGTCTTAGATTTGGTAGTTGTAGGCCTCCTCTCTCTTTTGCATCACACAAAATTTTCATTTTAATCCTTGGCTTTCTTCCTGCCCATACAAATTTGGATAATTCTTTCTGCCACGAATCCAGTACTTTCCTTTGTTTTAGTATTGGAATAGTCTGAAACAGAAACATCAAACGCGGCAAGATATTCATTTTTACAGTCGCGATTCTTCCCATCAATGATAAATTCAAAGTGTCCCATTTCTTCATATCTTGCTGAATCTTGTGCCACACTTTTTCATAATTATTTTTAAACAAGTCAATGTTTTTCATGGTTAATTCAATTCCAAGATATTTAGTCTTTGTGACCACTTCACATTGTATTTTCTCTTGAAGATCTATTTGTCTTTGTTTCGTCATATTTTTGCACAACACTTTGGTTTTACTTTTATTTACATAAAATCCCGCAACTGAACCAAATTCTTCCATTTTTTCCATCAATTGTGGTATTTTCTCAATTGGGTCTTGTATCATAAACATTACATCATCTGCAAATGCCCTGTATTTATAGGCAAAACCTTTCACTGTCAGACCTTCAATATTATTATCTTTTCTTATCGCTGTTAGTAATATTTCCAATATCCAAATAAACAACAACGGGGATAACGGGCAGCCTTGACGTGTTCCCTTTTGGACTTGGAAGAAGTCTGTCTTTTCTTTATTTATATTCAAAGCCGCTTTTTGTTCTGAATATATTGCCACAATCATGTTTAAAAAGGACTGTCCAATGTCCATTTTTTCAATAACTTGCAGCATGAACTCCCAATTTAAATTGTCAAAAGCTTTTTCTGCATCTAAGAAGAGGAATCCAACTTCTTTTTCCGGATGTTTGTCATAGTATTCAATTGCGTCTGTCACCACTCTTAAATTGTCTCTGATTTGTCTGTTTGGTAAAAATCCAGCTTGCTCTTCCGCTATTGTATCTTTCAAATATTTTTTCAGTCTCTCCGAAATTATTTTTGCAAATAATTTGTAATCATTATTTAATAGCGATATTGGCCTATAATTCTTTACTTGAGTCAAATCCAAACCTTCTTTAGGTATCAATGAAATATTTGCTTCTTTCCACGAATCTGGGATCCGTTTGGTCTTTCTTATCTCATTTGACAGAAGTACTAAAATGGGGGTTAGCTCCTCTTTAAATTTCTTATAAAACTTTGCTGTAAAGCCATCCGGTCCTGGAGCTTTGCCCAACTTTGCATCTTCTATCGCCATTGTCACTTCTTCTTTCTTTACTACACCATTTAATAATTCCTTAATTTGTTTTCCCAGCTCTGGAACTTCAATAGTCTCCAAATAATTCTTAATTCTCTGTTGATCAATTCCTTTCTTTTTGAATAATTTGGCGTAGTATTTAAAAAAGCTCTTTTTATACCATTCAAACTCATAACATCCTTTCCATCTTCAATAATCTTAGATATAAAGTTCCTTTCTTTTCTATTTTTCAATTGCCTCAATAGGCATTCTCAATAGGGATGCCACAATCTTTGCCATGAATGAGTTTGGCTAGGGAAAAGACAATTGGTTTGTTTATTATAGACTGGAAACCCCTTACAGACTTTTTGAAGGAAAAAGACAATAACTTGATGATTTGTGGTTTTGATAATTACAAAATTAAGGTACAAATAAAGAAAAGAATTCTGTATTCTATATACAGAGCAAGGAAAAACCTTGTAATCAAACTTATATTTGTTGTAGAGAAAATCAGAACCCTTCTATTTTATGTTTTTTTAAAATTTTCTCAATAAAAACTAAAAATTGAAACAAACATTATTTAATTGTACAATGTGTTCATTAAGAGATGACTTTTCAATAGGGATGCCACAACCTTTGCCATGAATGAGTTTGCCAGACAAACTTACTGTAATCGATGGTCGTGATTTGTGGTGAGCTGATCCCAGGATTAGTTCATTGATGTGGGGAAACATCTTGAGCTCCTTCCAAGTTGTTTGCTGTTTGTGGAGAGCCAGTGTGGTATAGTGGCTAAGAGTGCAGGACTAATATCTGGGAGACCCAGGTTTGAATCCACATGGAAGCTTTCTGGGTGGCCTTGGGGGTCCCACCACACCCCCTCTCAGCCTGGCCTACCTCACATAAAATGGAGGAGAGGAGAACGATGTCAGCTGCCTTTGGGTCCCCCCCACTGGGTACAAATGAATTAAATAACTAAATAAATACTAAAGGTTTCCCTTGCTCAAAAGCCAGTCGAATCCAACTCTAGGGGGTGGTGCTCATCTGTTTCCAAGCCAAAGAGCCAGCACTGTCTGAAGACTTCTCTGTGGTCATGTGGCTGGCCTAGATGCATGGAATGCAGTTATCTTCCCACCAAAGTGGTTCTTATTTATCTACTTGCTATTTCTTGCTTTTGAATTGCTAGGTTGGCAAGAACTGGGACCAGAGATAGGAGCTCACTCCATCACACAGCACTCGGGACTTGAACTTCCAAGCTACAGACCTTCCAGTCTGCAGTTCCGCGTCTTAACCTCTAAGCCATAACCAAGGGCTCTTTTTGTAACGGAAGCGCCTTTGCGTATTTGGCGACACACCCCTAATGTAGCCAGTCCTCCAAGAGCTTACAGTAGCCCCTGTCAGAAGACCTCTGTAAGCTTTAGGAGGATTGGCTACATTAGGGGTCTGTAACCTAATATGCAAAGGAGTTCCTGCAACAAAAAGAGCTCTGGCCCATAACCAGTTGCTTGATCTCTGGGCCTTAGACAGCTGGACCTGAAAGTCTACCACTACTGATCATCTCCAGAAATGTATAGTTCCAAGGGAGAATTTGGAGTTTTTGAGGGCACAGTTAATGAATGGTGATCATGAGCTCCAAGGAGCCCAGCCAGCGCAATGTGTGAACTGAATGTGACCCTAGCATATTCTCCAGACTCTAATGTGCCCACAGAGGGGCTGGCTGGAAGACCTGTAAAACTTCCTCAGCAGACAAAAAGAAAGCGAGAACTACCCTTCCCCTTCTTTTGGCTTTCTGCTTGCCTTCCTTATGAGATGTGTGGCAAGTAACCTAGCCAGTGAGGCTCTGAGGGTCCGGCTATTCTACACGAACTCCTGGATCCCACCTGCCACTTGAGATTAACTGCCAGAACCTGGAGCCTGCATCAGTCCGAAGCTTGGGGCAATTCTCTCCTAGTTCTCACGGCAGATTCCTTTCTCATATTTCTCACAATACTCGTCGAGACATAAGGCATTGCCACCCAAAATGCAAGGCACCTGGAGTTTCAATTAATGTATCCGTTACAACTTTTTTCTTTTTTTCTTTTTTTTTACAAAAAAGTTCTATTCCGTTCTCAAGAAGAAATCATTTATGAAAATCAATGAGCATAATGGAGCCATTTTATATGAGGGGGAAAATCGGGTACTCACCATAAGCACAGCAATTAAGGTAATTGATCTCACAAAAAGGATGCTCAGACTACATTTTCAGTCTCAAGCAGAGAGTGTCAAATGGTTAGTTTCAGAAATGTTCTTAAAACTCTCCAAGACTCACATGAAACATCAGAGGGAGCTTCATACTGAACTTAAAAGGGTCCATTGGTTCAGTCTGACATAGGACCTTTCCTCCTCACATTTAGCCTCTGAGTGAAAATTACTTTATTTTGGACTAAAACCTCTTGGATAAAACAGACTCAATTCCAAGAGAAATGCAATCTCTGCAGAGAACAAATTTTCTTGGAGAAGTGCTCGCCTGGACTTGTGAACCTCATGACTGTCCCTTTTCGTTTTTGCAAAGAGGTGCAATTCTGCAGGCCTCTCAGCTGCATACCACTTTCCTCTCCCAAGTCCCCCAGCTCTGTTCTGGCAGTAACAATTTCTGATCCAGCTCAGGAGTGGCAGGGTCTTCCTGAGCTTGGGGTGGGGTAGTTACTAATGCCGGCACCAAGTTCAGACCCCCACTCCGTCCACAAAGCGTCTTGGATGGTCTGGTGAGATTCCCCACCTTGCACCTTGGCCTACCTTAATGTGGGAATAAGACCCAGGATTCCTTCAGGGGCTGTACAAACCAGAGCTGTGTGTTTGTTTTCAAACAAATGAAAAAAATGACTGTTGTAGCCCCATCTGTTAAAGTAATTAAAACAAATGGAAATGACAATGGATGTATGGATGAATATTGTTTCCATGTTCAGTTTTTAGTTGCATCTTGACCTGGATAGCTCAGGCTAGCCTGATCCCATCAGATCTCGGAAGCTAAGCAGGGTCGGTTTGGCTAGTATTTGGAAGGGTGACCTCCAAGGAATACCAGGGCTGGGAGGCCAGAGGCAGGCAGTGGCAAACCACCCCTGAAATGTCTCTTGCCTTAAAAACTAGAATAGTTCACCACCTAGTCATGCATAATGCTAAAGAGCTAGAACTTCTAGCTGCCAGACAATCTTAGGATCTCCTGGCTATTTTAGTGTAGTCGTTAAGTGCATGGACTCTAATCTGAGAGAACCAGGTTTGATTCCCCACTCCTCCACTCACAGCTGCTGGATGACCTTGGGCAAGCCATAGTTCTGTCAGAGCTGTCCTCGAAAGAGCAGTCCTCGAAAGAGCTCTCTCAGCCCCACCTACCTTGCAGGATCTCTGTTGTGGGGAAGGGAAGGGGAAGGAGTTTGTAAGCCACTCTGAGACTGTGAGCAAAGGCAGGGAATAAATTCAATCTCTTTTCTCTTTGTCTCTTCTTCTTACATACAATGCCATATGATAATTTATTATTATTATTATTATTATTATTATTATTATTATTATTATTATTATTATTATTATTATTATTATTATTATTATTATTATTATTATTATTATTATTATTATTATTATTATTATTTTAATTGCATTATGAAATTGGGTCCCTGTCCCCCCTCTGGAAGGGAGGATCCTTTTGATGACCTATGCAGTCCCTTTTCAGCCCAAGCCTGGTGGAACTTTCTGCCAGAGAACATCGGTGCCCTACAAGATTAACTGCCATTCCGTAGGGCTTGCAAGGCAGAGATGTTCTGCCAGGCATTTGGCTGAGGGCAGCGACAGTCTGGCACTCTCACACTCCATATTTCCCCTCCAGCCAGGGGCCAGGAGGATACTGAAATTATCCATCATCTTGGACATAGTATTGTTTTCCTGATGAATTGTTTTAATATATTTTAATGTTGTTTTAATTTTCTTATATATAGTATTTGCCTTTGATCAGGGGTCTTTTCATAGAAAAACAGCTGCAGGAGCTCATTAGCATATGGTATGCTAATGAGCTATTATGCTATTAGAATATGCCACACACCCTGACATCACCGGAAGTGATGTCAGAAAGGGAAGCAAAAGGCATCTTCAAAAGCCTCCCCTTCCCTTCCCCAGCTGGTCTGGGTGGGGAAGCTAAGAGAGAAGGGGTTTAAAGTTTAAACTCCTTCTCATGAGAGTTGGGCCACAGAAGGAGGAAAGAGGGAAGGAGAGAGAGAGAGTAGAGAGAAGGAAAGAGGGAAAGAAAGAGAAGGAAAGGGGAGGGAAAGAAAGAGAGGGAAGAAGGAGGGAAACAGGGAAAGGAGAAAAAGAGAGAGGAGGAGAAGGTGGGAAAGAAAGAGAGAAGAGAAGAAGGAGGAAAAGAGGAAAAAGAGAGAAGGAAAGGAGGGAATGAAAGAAATTTGGCGGCAATTCGGCCCCATTATATCCTATGGGCCATTGAAGTCAATGGTGAAAACATAGGGTATATTCTGGTGGCTGGAGGAGGGGGTTTGAGGGAGAGGCTCCAAAATCACAGGGTAGCTGATGGAGCCTCTCCCCAAGATACCCACCAAGTTTTAAGAACATTGGACCAGGGGGTTCAATTCTATGGGCCCCCAAACAGGTTGCCCCTATTCCCTCCATTGTTCTCTATGGTGGGAGAAAAACTTACTTTTTTCCCACCATAGAGAACAATGGAGGGAATGGGGGCAACCTGTTTGGGGACACATAGAATTGGACCCCCTGATCCAAAGTTCTTGAAACTTGGTGGGTATCTTGGGGAGAAGCTCCATCAGCTACCCTGTGAGTTTGGAACCTCTCCCTCAAACCCCTCCCCTCCAGCCCCCAGAATATACCCTATGTTTTCACCATTGACTTCAATGGCCCATAGGATATAATAGAACTGAAATTGACATTCGGCTGCCTGAAAGACTCCCGGGGACGCCAGCTGGGGGCGGGGCTTGGCTCCTGAACTCCTGGAGCTGCGCTCCCGTGCGCTCCTCCCACAAAAGACCCCTGCCTTTGATGTCAACTGCCATGAGTCCAGTTTTAAGGAAGGGTGGCCTAGCAAATTGAATAAAATAACATTTTAACCAAACTGGGCAGAAAACAAAGAAACTCTTGCTGAAGTTGTTTCCTATTGAAGCATAATAAAGACAGTGAATAGGAATAACAAAGAATTGAATAAAAACAAATTATCATCCCTTGTGTGGGATCCAGGGGTCCTTCTGAATTCCTATAGCAGATGGAGCAGGTAGAGGGATCAGCTCTCCCTTCCAAAGTCACTGCCTGGCAAATAACCCCAGCCCATTCCCATTTGGACTCCAGAGCCAGGCTGAGCCTGCAGGTAATCTTCACAAAGCCCTACTTGGGGCATAGGTTCTGTAAAGTACTGGGTTTGCCACATGGAGGACTCATACTACGACATGCGTTCAGACGCACTTATTGTACTTCACACACGAACTGACAAAATGGCCCCGCAAGGGCCAACTAAATACATCCCACCTGGCATACCCACAGTCCCATTGGAGGGTTTGAATTTCCCATCAGAGGTGCTATTGGTGGACACTAAATGGTCTAGGATCCTAGGTCCCTTTGTGTTCAGGGACCAGGCTCCTTATTTTAGCCATGGACCCCTGGAGGCAATCCATGTACAGAACAGGTTCTGAGGACTGCTGAACACCCACACTCCAGGATTGGGATTTCAGAAACCTGGATGAGGGCCTGGGCTGAACCACAGCAGTAGCAGCAGCAGTCTGCCGAGGAGGCTTGGGCAGGCAGCCAGGTCTCTGGGTTGGCTCTTGCAGGCCCTTTGACAAATTGCCAGGTATCCTGTGGCTCAGCTAGAATTGCCAGGTCCCCCAATAAGTGGGGACTCTGATGCTTCAACTAGCCAAGCAAATGAAATCCGAGCATGCACGCAGGAAATCTCCCGGCGGGACATTACATAATGAACGGGAGACCACCACCCTCCACAAGAGGGCCGATACATTCACACCAGCTGGGAACCCAAGCCCTCCCTTCTGTTCAAGGTCATACAGATAGTGGCTGCTAGCAGAGGAATGTCTCCCACAGTTCCTTAAGCAAAGTAAAGCTATGCGCATGTGAGCAAGCAAAGAATGAGGTTATACAGAAAACATGGCAGTTATCTGACATCCTGCCCCCCTAAAACCCAATCACCCCCTTTTGTTATTGTTCAGGAAATATCCTGCTTGCCTGGGAGAGACCGGTGAAAGTCTTATAACAATCTGGGTGCTCTGATATCCGTTGCTCTCACCCACTCCCTATGCTGTGGACTAAAATGCAGCCATTCCACAACATAATACAATGGCCCATGTTTTATCTTAGAGTCCAGAATATCCGATATCTTGTAGTGTTCTTCACCATCCACCAAGAGGGAGGTGGACCGCTGCCTCGGGACACCATTGATTCAGAGGCTGACTGGGCTTTAACAAGCTGAAATGGAAAGCTGGATGGATATTTTTAAGACTCTTAGGTAATTCCAATTCTACAGTCACATCATTGATCAATTTGTGAATTTTGAATGGACCAATGTATTTCCACGCCAGCTTCCGTGAGGTTTGCGGGAGCCGTAAGTTCTTGGTTGAGACATACACGAAATCTCCAGGCTGCAGAACCCAACCCTCTACCCTTTTCTTGTCAGCCTGGGCTTTGTACACTGCCTTGGCATCATCTAAAGCCTCACAGATATGTGGCCAAGAGTCTCTCATTTTCGCGCACCAGTCTGTTGCCTCCCCTCCAACTCCTGGGTCAGGATTGAGGAATGGCAGTGGGGGGCTGTCGTACCCCAAAGTGGCTTTAAAAGGGGAGATCCCCGTTGAGGCATGATACGCGTTATTGTAGCAAAATTCGGCTAGGGGAAGGAGATCCACCCAGTCATTTTGTTGGAAATTAGTGAAGCAGCGCAGGTACTGTTCCAGGGAAATGTATGTAAGGGGAAAGACCCTGACAGCACCCGGCCGGGTGTACGCCTAAACCTGACCTCAGAGTGCCAGCTTGCATTCGAACGCCTGAAGGCTCTCTTTACCTCAGAGCCTGTGCTGGCTCATCCCAATGAACTAAAAGAATTCATTGTCCAAGTCGATGCCTCGGACGTCGCCATGTGGGGGGGGGGCAATCCTCCAAGAGGAGGATGATGGCAAACTCCACCCTCTTGCATATGTCTCTAAAAAGTTCAATGACACTGAGCGGAATTGGTCGGTGTGGGGAAAAGAAGCAGGGTCGATCCGGTTGGCACTGGCAACATGGCGACATTGGCTGGAGGGGGCTCGAGTACCATTCGAGGTATGGACTGATCACAAAAATTTAGAACTCCTCCGCTCGCCCCGCGCACTGAACGCCAAACAATTGCGATGGGCTGATTTCTTCTCTAAGTTTAATTTCACCCTGCACCATTTCCCAGGGAAGGCTAACTCGCTGGCTGATGCTCTGTCCCGCCTCCCGCAACACGATAGCAAACGGGAGGAGGTCCGGGACTCAGTTTTTACCCCCTCCCAACTGGGAGGGGCGGTAACCACATGCAAGCAAGTGCTGAACCCCCCCCCCACGTCACCCCCTTCCCACTGGGAGTCAAAATTCGCATCTGCTATGTCTCAAGCGGACAGAGAAACGCTTGAAGGGGAGGAGGGGGTGGTGAAAGATGCAAAAGACTGTTGGCGAAAGAATGGAAAACTGTTTGTGCCACTGTCACTCCGGGGGTAGGTGATGGGTTGGGCTCACGGCTCCAAACTTGCGGGGCACATGGTCTTTGTGAAATCGCTGCAGCTCCTACAACGGCAATTTTGGTGGCTGGGACTGAGGAAAGATTTGTCATTGTTTACAAATGCCTGCCAGGTGTGCCTGATGAGCAAGCCCCGGCCGGGGAAACCCCCTGGCTCACTGCAGCCTCTCCCTACCCCGACTCGCCCTTGGGAGGTAATCTCCATGGACTTTATTACTGATTTGCCACTGAGTGGTGGAAAGACTGTTACTTGGGTTGTGGTCGATATATTTTCTAAACAGGCTCATTTCATCCCATTTGCTTCCATCCCCTCTGCAAAGAAACTGGCTGCAGCGTTTCTGCAACACGTGGTGAGACTCCACACTTTGCTGAATAAGGTGGTCTCAGACAGGGGGTGCAGTTTGTCTCCCAATTCTGGGGGGAGTTGATGTCACTGCTAGGGGTGGAGAGGGGGGTCAGCAGTGCATACCACCCAGAGACCGATGGTCAAACCGAAAGGGTCAACCAAACACTTGAACAATACCTCAGGTGTTTCACGAACTTTCAACAAGACGATTGGCATTCCCTGTTGCCGCTGGCTGAGTTTTGCTACAACAATACTCATCACTCCTCCACGGGGATGTCTCCTTTCATGGCGGTGCACGGATATGAGGCCCCGCCCCTTCCTTTTTTGAGCTCTCCCGACCTCCTGCCGGGAGATGCAGGTGACTGGTGTAAACGCTTGCAGTCTTTGTGGCCCTTGCTGACAAAAACACTTGAGGGGGCTAAAGCTGCATATAAGGTCCAAGCTGACAAGAAACGTGACCTTTCTTGGACTCCAAAGTGTGGAGACTTTGTTTATCTCTCCACACAGAACCTGAGGGGCTTGCAACTGAGCCGCAAACTCGGTTGGAAATATGTGGGACCTTTTAAAATTGTACGTGTAGTGAACAATGTTACTGTTGAGCTTGACCTGCCTAAATCACTGAAATCTGTTCATCCTGTATTTCATGTAAGGCTGCTACGGCGTGCGCCTGCGGAGAATGTCTGGAGACCCCAGCGCCCCGCCCCACCTCCGCTGATGGTGGGGGGAGAGCCACATTATGAAGTTTCACAAATCCTGGACTCAAAGATTTCACGCAACCGGCTGTATTATCTCATCGACTGGGCAGACTTTGGGCCGGAACAGAGGGAGTGGGTTAGGGTGGAACATGTTCTTGCCCCGAAATTGGTCCGTGCGTTCCATAAATTGTATCCTCTGAAGCCGGCGGGGTAGATCTGTTATCAGGAGGGCAGAATGTCAGGTATCCCTGCCATAAGGGTGATGGGGGGGGAGATGAGACGGTAATTGATGTATCTGTGTTTCTCGTTTGGAATGTGGGGAGGTGACGAGGTTCCTGGGAGATCGGGCCATATCTCACCTCATCCAGGCCGAAATGGCCTTGGAACCAGGCTGTTCGCCTCCTTTCGCTTTCTAAAGACAACAGCTAGGCTTGAGAACTTTCAGGTGGTGGGAACGTAGTAATTTAGTGCCTCATAGCTTTCCCACGCGCGGGCTGGCCATCTATTGGTAGAGGTGTGGGGGCTCCTTTCCCCCCTTAGGGTATAACCCCAATGCTTCATGTATCCAAGTTATTCTTAACAATGCTTCTGTTCTAGTGACCTAGTATTGCAGTCTAATAAATACTATCCTTGTTTCAATGAATAAGGCCTGGTGTTTGACTGACTAACTGAGGACTCTGACAGTTTGATTCACTCATTCAGTTTGGCCATCAGTTCCTGGGTGGTAAGCACTACTTAGGGCCCATTCCACCCCCATGAGGGTCATCAGCTCTCCCCAGAGTTTGGAAAGAAATTGAGTTCCCCAATCCGTGATTATTTTAACTGGCAGCGTGTGAAGGTGCACTACATGTTGCAAGAAGGCTCTCGCCAGGGAATAGGCTGTGGACAGACCGGGGAAAAGGATGAAATGAGCCTGCTTAGAGAACAAATCCACAACCACCCAAATCACGGTCATCTGCTTACTGGGAGGCAAATCTGTAATGAAATCCATTGAAATAACTTCCCACGGTCTACTGGGGGTTGGCAGGGGCTTCAATAAACCCCGGGACTTCCTCGCCCGAGGCTTGCACATTATACAGATTTTACAAGATTGAACATAAACGGATAGGTCCTTACACATGTGCGGCCACCAGAATCGACGTTGCAACAGATGTAATGATTTTACAAAGCCTAAATGGCTTGCCAGCTTGAAGCCATGGACTGATTGTAATACATCCCCTCGCAATAGTTCTGGGACAAACAATTTGCTCCCTTTGTACCAACAGCCATTTTCCCTGCACTCTAGGTCCCCTGCCAGCCTCAGTTCATCTTTTTCAGCATCGGATAAAGCCGATGCAAACTTGCCTTCCCAGTGGGTAGCAGGGGGATGTGCGGCATCTTCCTTTTGCTCCTGGCTACATGTTAGCACAGCACCACTTAATTGGGAAGGCGTGAAGAAAGAGTCGCAGACCTCCTTGCTCCTGCTTTCATGTTGCGGGAGGTGAGAGAGCGCATCGGCCAGGGATTTTGATTTACCAGGGAAGTGGTACAGGGTAAACTGAAACTTTGAGAAAAATTCAGCCCACCTGAATTGTTTGGCATTTAAGTTATGGGGTGTGCAGAGAACCTCAAGATTTTTGTGATCAGTCCAAACCTCAAAAGGAACACGAGCCCCTTCCAGCCAGTGTCTCCACATGGCCAGGGCCAAACGGATTGCTCCAGCTTCCTTATCCGACACAGGCCAGTTTCAGTGTTATTGGATTTGCGGGATACATATGCTAAGGGATGGAGCTGACCATCAGACCCTTCTTGTAAGATCACCCCCCCCCCCCAGCGACATCCGAAGTGTCGACCTGAACCACAAATTTCTTGGTTTCATCTGGGTGTGCTAACATTGGCTCTGTTGTAAACAGAGCCTTTAATTGATCAAACGCCTCCTGGCACTTAGGGGTCCACTCCAGCTTAGTCCCAGGTTTGGTTGCCCCCGGTCCCTTCCCCTTGGCTTTTAATAAGTCAGTTAGGGGTAGGCTCACTTGGGCAAAGTGGGGCAGGAAATTTCTGTAAAATAAAAATCCGAGGAAACTCTGGAGCTGTTTGTGGGTCTTTGGAGGTTCCCATTCCAGTACATCCCAGACTTTCTTTGGGTCCATCTAAATCCCCTTCTGAGATATATGGTACCCTAGGAAGGCAATGCTGGTATTATGAAACTCATATTTGGACAGTTTGGCAAAGAGTTTGTGCTTGAGTAATGTCTGGAGGACCTCTCTCACTAGCTGAACATGGGAGGCCGTGTCAGGGGAGTACAGTAAAATGTCATCCAAGTAAACTAACACCCCCTTAAACAGGTGCTTGGGTAACACTTCATTTATTAAGTTCATAAAGACTACTGGTGCCCCCTAGAGGCCAAATGGCATCACACGGTATTCAAATTGGCCCAAGGGAGTGTTGAAGGCATTCATCTCCCTGTCTGATGCGTACATGAAAATAAGCATCCTGCAACTCAAGTTTGGAGAAGATTTTCCTTTTGGCCACCTCTGCCAAGAGGTCCTTAATCAACGGCATGGGGTAGGCATTGGTGGATGAGACTGCATTCAGCCCCCAATAGTCTGTGCAAAGCCGGAGCCCTCCATCCTTCTTTTTATAGAAGAGAACTGGAGCTGCAAACGGGGAGGCTGCCAGCCGAATAAATCCTATGGCGAGGTTTTTATCAATGAACTTTCACAACTCCTCCTTCTCCATGGGGCTCATGGCATAAATCTTCCCTTTTGGCATCTTATGCCCGGGCAACAACTCGATTGCACAGTCAGAGTTGCAATGAGGAGGGAGCTCATCCACTTCCTCTTCCTCAAACACCCGTGACAAGTGTCTGTATTCCTTGGGGATGTGGGTCAGTTCCTCCATGGCCAGATAAACCTGGGGAGGGTCACTATCCAGGGGCACTCCCCAGGCAGGGTCCCAGACATAAGTTTGACACTTTGGGGAGATGAAACGGATTATGCCTTCACCTCACACGGGCTGCCCAACACCAAGGGGAACTTAGCTCCAGGGACACCACAAAGGCATGGTCTTCTCAATGAGCTCCAGCCCCCACCCGCAATGGCACTGTCTCAAACCTACAGGGTTCTTTCATCTGAGAGCCATCCATTTGGGTAAATATTAGGGGCTCTGCCAAACAGACCACTGCTGCCTCCAATCCCAACAGCAGGGAGAAGTTGATGAGATCCCTCCCGCACCCCAAGTCTATGGGGCTGTGAACCCTAATGTGCGTCTTCATAGCGGGGTTCATAATAGTCACAGTCACAAAAAAGGGGTGGGTAGTTGCTCACCATGTTAGGCGCCTCGGGTGATGGGTTCATTGATGGTTCATTGATGGCCATTTCCGGCTGGCTCTGCCGCTTCATCATCACTCAACACCGGGTCCAATATCTCTACAGTGGTGTGTAAGGCATGGGGGCTCCGTAGCTTTGCTGTCCCCTTTTTTGTCAGCCCAACGCTTATCACTCTCTTTTCCCGATGGCCCAGCCGTCTCTCCTGACAGGCAGGTAGCAGTGCAGTGGCCCCTTTCTCCGCATCTCAGGCATAGGCCTTGCTTCATTCATTGGTCACAGACAGAGACTTTCAGCTGGGGTGGCTTGGCTTTCGGGTGGGGCATAGTGGGTGATCTCCCAGGTGCGATCGCACTATCTAGTCTCATAGTGCGCAATCAGCTTTCTGCTATCTCTACCTCCTCCATCCAGGCGTGCAAGGTTCTTGGCTCTTGGGAACACATGACATTTTTCCGAATGTCAGCTATTAGCCCCAGTCGGTACTGCTGGGCTAGGACTGGATCAGTCCAGTCACGGATTTTGACTGCATGCCGTTGGAATTCCACTGAGTACTCCCTCACTGAGAGTTTGCCTTGCTTGAAAGTGTGGAGGAAGGCCTCTGTCTTCTCGGCCGCTGTTCAATCCTCAAACCTAGCTCGCGGCACCCACATGAACGCATCTACACTCCCCAATTCTGCAGCATCCAAGTCATGCAAAGACACATACCAGCTGGTAGCGGCTCCCCTCAGCCAGGAAGCAATAAAGTCCACCTCTTGCTCCTCGTCCTGAAATAGATGGGCCCAACATTGCACAAACTTCATCACTTGTAGGATGAAAAAGGAGAGGTTTTCCGGGTCACCATCAAAGGTGATGTCTAGTAAATCCTTGGACTGGGGCATCATTTGCGGGGCCACCAGGGCAAGTGGTTGTGGAGGGGAGGAGGGGGAGGCAGTGGTGCTCTGGGCTGTGGAAGTGCTGGTGCTGGAAGGGGAGGTGGCAGCTGTGGCTGCAGAGCTGGCAGGACTGGAGCCGGCAACACAGGGGCTGGCAGTGGCAGGATGGGGCCAGGTGGTGGCAGCACGGGGCCAGGGGGCGGCTGGCCAGGGCCAGACGGTGGGGGCAGCTGGAACCCCTTGCTGGGCTGCTAGCTGCGTCTGCACCACTTGGGGCACCATGGTTGGTAACGTTTATAGTAAATCTCCTAAGTCTCGCATTATTATGCAGCAATTGGTTTCCAGGCTATCCAGCTGCACTGCCACATCTCTTCCCAGGCTTGGCAACTGCCTCAGGGGAACCTTGAGGGGCTGGCTTGGAGTTACGCCAAAACTCCCCGTACTCATGCGAGGGTCATAGAATCATAGAATCATAGAATGTTAGAGTTGGAAGGGACCTTGCAGGCCATCTAGTCCAACCCCCCGCACTCTGCAGGAACACAGACGAAACCCCTACATACCTACAACATACCCAAAAGATGGTTGTCCAGTCTCCTCTTGAAAACGTCCAGCGAAGGAGCATCCACCACCTCCCAAGGCAGTCTGTTCCACTGCTCAACCACTCTTACAGTCAGGAAGTTTCTCCTGATATTAAGCCAGTAACAACTCCCTTGTAATTTCCACCCATTAGATCTAGTCTTGCAATCCGGAGCAAGAGAGAATAGATCCACTCCATCTTCTACATGACAGCCCTTCAAATACTTGAAGACTGCAATCATGTCCCCTCTAAACCTTCTCTTTCCCAGGCTAAACATACCCAACTCCCTCAGCCTTTCCTCATAAGACTTGGACTCCAACCCTCTCACCATCCTGGTCGCCCTCCTCTGGACCCGCTCGAGTTTGTCAACATCCTTCCGAAAATGTGGTGCTCAAAACTGGAAACAGTACTCCAGATGGGGCCTGACCATAGCAGAATACGGCGGAACTACCACCTCCCGTGATCTGGACACAATGCTTCTGCTAATGCATCCTAAGATTGCATTAGCTTTCTTCACAGCCGCATCACACTGCAGGCTCATGTTTAGCTTGTGATCAACCATAACACCTAGATCCCTTTCACATGTGCTGCTGTCAAGCCAAGTCCCTCCCATTCTATATCTGTGCCTTTGATTTTTTGTACCTAAGTGTAGGACTTTGCACTTATCTCTATTGAAATTCATTTTATTTGTCTCAGCCCACTGTTCTAGCCTATCAAGATCCTTCTGAATCCTGACTCTGTCTTTTTCAGAATTAGCAATCCCACCCAGCTTCGTGTCATCTGCAAATTTGATAGGCATCCCCTCTATGTCTTCATCCAGGTCATTTATAAAAACATTGAATAACACTGGGCCCAGGACCGAGCCCTGTGGTACTCCACTCGAGACTTCCCTCCACGTAGACACAGAGCCATTTACGAGCACTCGTTGGGTATGATTTTTCAACCAACCATGAATCCACCCAACGGTTGCGCCATCCAGCCCACACTTAACCAGCTTATCCTCAAGGATATCATGAGAAACTTTGTCAAATGCTTTACTGAAATCTATATACACTATATCCACGGCATTGCCAGAGTCAACCATTTTAGTAACTCTGTCAAAAAAGGTTAGTCTGGCATGACTTATTCTTCATAAACCCATGCTGGCTATTACCAATTAACTCATTTTGTTCAAGGTGTTCACAGACAGAGCGTTTAATAATCTGCTCCAGAATTTTCCCAGGTATTGATGTCAAACTGACAGGCCTATAATTTCCCAGGTCCGTCTTTTTCCAATTCTTGAAGATTGGGACAACATTCACTCTTCTCCAGTCTTCCGGCACAACACCCATACTCCAGGACCTCTCAAAGATTATAGCCAGAGACTCTGAAATAACATCTGCAATTTCTTTTAGCACCCTCGGATGCAAGCCATCCGGCCCTGGAGATTTGAAAGTATTTAAGGCAGCTAGATGTTCTCTAACCATTTCCTTACTTATTCTGAACTGGCAGTTCCCCTTTCCTTCATATGCCCTGCATTCTTCAGTTTGTATACAGCTCACTTTACGGTTAAAGACCGACGCAAAGTGAAAGTTGAGTAATTCCACTTTGTCTTCATCCCTTGTTAAGGCTTGACCATCTTCCCCTAGCAATGAGCTTACTCCATCCCTGTTCCTCTTTTTGCTCCAAACATAGGCATAGAAATTTTTCTTGTTATTTTTTGCATCCCTTGCAAGCCTCAGCTCCATCTGTGCTTTAGCCTTTCTGACACCATTCCTACAGATTTGTGCTCGTGTCTTGTATTCACCCTCAGTAATCTGACCCTCCTTCCATTTCCTGTACATTTCCCTTTTAGTTTCAGCTCCTCAGAGAGTTCCTTGTTCAGCCACCTTGGCTTCATTACCCATCTCCCACCTTTCTTTCTTACTGGAACAGTTTGAGATTGTGCCTTAAGCACTTCATTTTTCAGCATCACCCATCCTTCCTGTGCAGATTTTCCCTTCAGCATTTCCAGCCATGGGATCCTACCTATTAGATCTCTGAGTTTATTGAAATCAGCTTTCCTGAAGTCCAGGATATGAGTTCTGCTACGTCCTGGTTTCACATTCTTCTCTATGTCAAATTCCAAGCTGACATGGTCACTATTCCCCAAGGAACCCACCACCTTCACTTCATCAACCAGTTCTTCCCTGTTAGTCAGAATTAAATCTAGGATGGCAGATCCTCTGGTTCCCACCTCCACCTTCTGAGAGATGAAGTTGTCCTCAAGGCTATTCAAGAATCTGTGGGATGTCCCATGTCTAGCAGAGTTAGATTCCCAGCAAATATCTGGATAGTTAAAATCTCCCATAACCACTACATCCTGTCTCTGTGAAAGTTTAGCAAGCTGCTGTACAAATGCATTATCCTGTTCCTCCGGTTGATTTGGAGGTCTGTAGTATACTCCCACAACAATATCCCCTTCTTTTCCCCCCTCTATCCTTACCCACACACTTTCAACAGGGCAACTCTCAAAATCCTGAATTTCAGTGCAAGCATATTCATTCTTGACATATAGTGCCACCCCATCCCCTTTCTTGTTTATTCTGTTCCGTTTGAACAAGGTATATCCTTCAATCACTGTGCTCCATATATGAGAGTCATCCCACCAAGTCTCAGTGACACCTATCAGATCATACCTATTTTCCAATATTTGGAGTTCAAGTTCCTCCTGTTTATTTCCCATACTCTGTGCATTAGTATAAAAACACCTCAGATTACAGACAGTCGTACATGCTGTCCTGGCTCTGACACCCCGGCAGGTGGTTTGCGTGGAGTTTCCCAGGTGTTTTGCCCAGTCCCTCTGCTTCTGTCAAAACGTGACCCCTCTGCCCAGGTGCAGAGGGATGAAGGACATTGTAGGTCAAGGGATGGCCCCACCATCCGCTGTTGTTGACCCTCCCAGGCTGTAGACCAGCACTGAGACCATCATCACTGGGACCCCTACTCCCATTGACACTGGGACCCCCACCTCTGTAGAGACCAGAGGGGTGGCCAGCACTGCCATAGTCGTTAGGGTCATGGTCAGGGGTGCGGTTGTGGAAGGGACCGTAGTGGGTACCCCTCCTCCTCTGGCTTTGCTCATCTCGGCTGAGAGAGATTCGGCCCAGTGTTGAAAAAGGATTCCTGACAATTTCTGTCAGGTTCAACAGCAAGCAAGTCCAGGCACACTTTACTTAGAAAGTTATGCTTTATTGGAATACCAGTCTGCTGCCCATTAATGCAGAGTCATTGTCAGGAATAACGGGTAGTGTGTGGGGAGCTGTGTATATACTCTGATGCTTCAACTAGCCAAGCAAATGAAATCTGAGCATGCGGGCAGGAAATCTCCCGGTGGGACATTACATCATAAACGGGAGACCACCACCCCTCTTAAGAGGGCCAATACATTCACACCAGCTGGGAACCCAAGCCCTCCCTTCTGTTCAAAGTCATGCAGATAGTGGCTGCTAGCAGAGGAATATCTCCCACGGTTCCTTAAGCAAAGCAAAGCTATGCGCATGCGGGCAAGCAAAGAATGAGGTTATACAGAAAACATGGCAGTTATCTGACACATACCAGGAGAAAGAGAAAGAGAAACGCCCAGGCCATGTTGCCAGTGTTGCCCAGGAAGTGACATCATCAGGTCAGTGATTTCTGGGTGACTCTCTGGTATTTGGGCAAAAACTCTATGATAAAACAAGCTTCTACCATGGAGATTTTTCCCAAATACCAGAGCATCGCCCTGAAGTCATTGGTGTGATGTTCCTGTGCAATACTGGCAACGTGGCCTGGGCCTTTCTCTTTCACCTGGGAAGTCCCACTGCCAGCCAGCTGATCAGCAGCTGGGGGCAGGGCCTGGCAGCGGGGGATCCCTACCTCCACTGGGGGGGCGGGTCTGGCAACCCCAGATTCAGCCCATGACAATAGCAGACCTATTGCCTAGAGACAATACTTGGGCACCTGTATTTCCTCCTTCCATATCTGGGCAGCTCTGCCTGCCTGCCCACTACAACAAGCAAAGCTTTTTCCTGTCCCCTGCAGGGTTGATAGATGTGCCCTACCTATCACTGGGGGGAGCCACCACTATGGTTCCTCTGTTCTCCCCACATCTGTGCTGCTTTACAGCAGACTCAAGCAAAGTCTAGTCTACCATGTAAATAGCTCCAGATAATGCAATACCTCAGGCAATCAGGACCCATGGCTACATGAGTCACAAAGCTGCAATGATTGGTGCAAAGTGGAAATGGTGAACAGAAAAGGAAATGCTGAACAGAACCAATTTTGTGCTTTGACATGCTTTGATGGAAAGCCTTCAGGTTGGATTGTGTCCATGTCATTCACAGGTCGACTGCTACTGTGCCCCTCTCTCTCTTCCTGCTATGTAGGAAAAGGAAACCAAACAGTGAAGTACCAGGATAACTGTCAGATTGGAAGCTTTCCACACATCACCTAATGCTGGAAATAAATCTGCTTAGATTTAGAGCATTTCTGGTATTTTGGATCTGACTGCATGACCCTACCAGGTAGCTCATAAATTCAGCCCTAGCTTCAGGACATGTGATTTCAGGCCCAAGGTGGGAGGTTGCCAGCTCCAGGTTGGGGAACTCCTGGAAATTCAGGGATGGAGCCTGGGGAGGACAGGAACCTCAGTGGGTCACAATGCCACAGAATCCACTCTCCAAAGCATCCATTTTTTCCAGGGGAACTGATATCTGTAGTCTGGAGAGGAGCTGTAATTCCAGGTGGTCCCCAGGTCCCACCTGGAGGTTGGCATCCATATAAAGAAAGGGACCCCCCAACAGGGATGCAACTGGAACAGGAAGGCTGTAAATATGGTCTGCATCTCAGTACCACTGAGCAATGAAACTTTTCAAGACTCAAAAACAGTAACACCTGGACAAGCTTAAAGAGAACACTATTTTGGCTCCTCTCACAGTCTGTTTCATATTGCAGCACAGCCCAAATGCCTTTGAACTCAATTTCACTTTTTAAATGTCTATGCCATAGACAGTATTAGAGTTTTGATATCAATGATTTCCTTTTGTTCCATTCTGAGATGCAATTATTTTCAGCCACAGCCTTGACAAGGAGACACACTATGACATTTGGCTGCTGGCTACCAAGAAATGGGGAATAATAGAATCACAGAGTTGAAAGGGACCTCCAGAGTCATCTAGTCCAACCCCTTGCACAATGCAGAAAATTCACAAATACTCCCCCCCGCCCCCCGTGGTCCCTGCTCCATGCCCAGAAGAAGGCAAAAAACCTCCAGGATCCCTGGCCAAACTGGCCTGGAGAACAATTGTTGCCTGACCCAAAAGTGGCAATCAGCATTTCCCTGGGTGTGTAAGAAATGAACATGAGAACCAACAGCATTAGCAGCATTGGTAGCATAAGGCATTGGGTTACAGATATTGGGGATTGATCATGGTACAGATACAAGCATCACCTCACAAGAGAAAGGTCTGAACCTGACACAAATGCCTTACAGCTAATGGTCCAATTTCTAGTTTTTGGGGCACTCTCTGTGAGGGATGTCAAAGATCTAATTACCCTAAACAATTGTACTGGGTGTGAGCTAGCAGACACGATGGAGGCTGAATAGAATTATCTTTTTGCAGCCTTCACTGCCACCTCATAGGATTTCATAAGCATCCTATAAGATGCTCTTGAAGCTTCATCGTGAGTATGCTGCCAAACTAGCTCAAGTTGTCTGAGCTCCCATTTCATCCCCTGAGTTCCACAGTATACCAGGGGAATGTTCTTTGGCAAGAGCAAAGAGGACATTGGGGAGCAACTACATTGATAGCTTCAGAAAGATGAGAGTTCCAGCCTTCTCCCAGCTCATCCAATGAGTTGCCAGAAGGCATTGGATCCTGCAGAGCATTCTGGAACCCAATTGTCCATTAGTCTCCAGTCTCACCTAGATAGGGGGAGGAGTCAGAAATCCAGCCAAGCCTTCAGATCACTTGGACCATGGCACATCTTCCTTTGCAATCAGATCAACTCCCAACCCCATCCCGAAGATCAGATCCAGTGTGTGGCCCACTCAATGCATGGGACCTGATAGAAATTGGGAAAGCCCGAGTGCTGCCATGGAAGACACCAGGTCTAAGGCTTGAATGGAGGTGGCAGCCCCATTGGCATGGACATTGAAGTCCCCAAGAATCAATAACCTTGGGGACTCCAAGGCCCAAGGCCCACTCGGCTACTACCTGTCAGGTCCTTCAATAACCACTCATTACACAATAGTCCTTTAACAGGTTTATTGACAAAGTATGGCTTCTGGACAGGCGAACACCTTTGCCAGAACTGGCAATCACTAGCATGGAACAAGGGAAGAGGGGTTAGGGTCCCACCCTCAAGCATACATCACACAGAGGCACCTAGGCTACTACAGGTCATGAAAGAATATGAGACCTAACTAGCTGTCTTCAAGACCCTTGTCTCTCACAGCCTTGAGTCCAGCTGCGGTTCCCATGCTAGACGAGGGATGCTTAGGAATAATTGCCGCCGAAGCCACTACAACACTCTTCATTCATTCACACACTGGGAATGTCAGGGAGGACTGATAAGGTGCACAGCAGATGTGCTATGGGTTAAACAAGCAGGTGAAGCAAAAGTAAGGCATTGGCAGTATAAGGCATAAGGTATTGGGGATTACAGGTATTGAGTATTGATCATGGTACAAACACAGGTATTGACACCCAGGAGAAAGTCCGATCCTGACATACTGCCCTCCCAAGCTCTCATCCACCCCTCAGTTTGTTTGGATACATTCTGCGAAATTTCTGAAGAAGAGCAGGGGCTTTCACATGCTTAGAAGCAACCCATACCAATACCAAAGTCCTTCCACTGGATGAGATACTGCAATTGTCCATGATGTATTCGGGAATCCAGAATCTCCTCAATCACATGGTGGAGTTCCCCATCGATCGGGAGAGGAGGAGGAGCAGGGGGTTGTGCTTCCAAGGTCCTGGGTCCCTTTTCACTAATCTAAAGTGAAACACAGGATGTACAGAATGCAAAGATTTAGGGAGGTCAAGTTCAACAGCTACCTTATTAATGACGCACAACTTTAAAGGGACAAATATATTTCCAGCCTAGTTTCTGTTGGGGCTGCAAACCCTTTAAGTGTTTGGTGGAAACATAGACAGAGTCACTAGGACCAAGTTCCCATTCAGGACGTTTTCCATCAGCATACTTTTTGTAATCCTTTTTAGCTCTTTCCAGGGTTTTGTGCAGTACCTCCCAGTTCTGAGTGACATTAGACCACCATAATTCCATTTAACACATGGAATTCACTGCCACAGGAGCTGGTGGCAGCTACAAGCATGGACAGTTTCAAGAGGGAATTAGATAAACATATGGAGCAGAAGTCCATCAGTGGCTATTAGCCACAAGGTATAGATAGGAACTCTCAGTCTGGGGCCGGTGATGCATTCTATTCTTGGTGCTGGGGGGGGCAGCAGTGGGAGGGCTTCTAGTGTCCTGGCCCCACTGCTGGACCTCCTGATGGCACCTGGTATTTTTGGCCACTGTGTGACAGAATGTTGGACTAGATGGGCCACTGGCCTGATTCAACATTGGCTTCTCTTATGTTCTCTTATGTTCATAACTGAGCGTCATCAACAAGAGGTTGGCCTAAGTCAACCAATGGCAATGGGCCCCTTTGTACCTGTGCACCGCCTTGAAGGGACTCATCTCAGTGGAGCTGTGGACCGAGTTATTGTAACTGTAGTCAGCGAAAGACAACAGGGAAACCCAGTTATCTTGTTGATAGTTTACATAACAACGCAATACTTGCTCCAATATTTGGTTAGTACATTCCGTTTGGCCATCAGTCTCTGGGTGGTGGCTACTGCTCATTCCTTGCTCACTCCCAAGGAGCTTCATGAGCTCCCACCAGAACGTGGCAATGAACTGCATTCCGTGGTCGCTCACGACCTTCTTTGGCAAGCCATGCAGCCTAATCACGTGCTGTAGGAAAAGGTGGCCAACTGCTTTGCTGTGGGAATACTCTTACAGGGTATGAAATGTGCTTGTTTTGAAAACAGATCCGCTACCACCCAAATGACCATTTTTCCTTGACTTGCTGGCAAGCCTGTACTAAAATCCATAGAAATCACAGACCATGGGTGCTTGGGAGTTTCCAAAGGTTGTAGTTGCCCGGGAACCTTCCCTCCCTCCTGGGTTTACTTATTAAGCATGTTTGGCAGGTAGACACATAGGTTGAGATGTCTTTTCTCATTCCTGGCCACAAAAATTGTCTCTGAACAAGGTGCAAGGTCTTTAAATAACCAAAATGTCCAGAGAGCTTACTGTCATGGCTTTGAGACAAAATCTCTCCCCATAAGGATGAAGGCACATAGACTTTTCCACCCTTGCACCAGAGGCCATTCTCTTGGTGTTGCAACCCTTCCTGCACCACCAAGTCCAAGTCCTGTGCTGAGAAGGCATCTTTAAACTTTTCAAGCCAGTCGGGGTTTTCTCCCACTGCCTTTTTCTTTACCTGGCTATGAGTTTGCACAGCCCTGCCTAGCTGTATTGGGGAAAACATAGTGTCAGTCACTTCCTCCCATTGGCTAGCATGTTGTGGGAGGCGGGAGAGGGCATCAGCCAGGAAGTTTGATTTCCCTGGGAAGTACTTGATAGTAAAGCCGAACCGGGAAAAGAATTCAGCCCACCACACCTGTTTTGCATTAAGTCGGCGGGAGGGTCTGGAGTGCCTCTAAATTCTTATGATCAGTCCACACCTCGAATGGCACCCAGGCACCCTCCAGCCAATGACGCCAAGTAGTGAGAGCTAGTTTAACAGCGGCTGCTTCCTTATCCCAAACTGCCCAGTTATGCTCTGCCCCAGAGAATTTTTTGGACACATAGGCTAGGGGTGCTACTTTCCATCCTCCCCTTTTGCAGAATGCCCCCCCCCCCATCGCAACATTGGAAGCATCTACTTGGACCACGATTTTTTCCTCCTCATTCAGATGATAGCGAATGAGCTCAGATGTGAACAGGAGTTTTAAGTTCTCAAAAGCCTGCTGGCACTCAGTAGTCCAAATCAGCTTACTTCCCCCTTTCGTGGCATCAGGCCCGTTCCCCTTAGTCTTTAATAAGTCTGTCAGGGGTAGGGACACCTGTGCGAAGTTGGGGATGAAGGAGTGATAAAAATTCAAGAATCCTAAGAAACTTTGGAGCTGTTGTCTGGTTTTAGGGGGCTCCCACCCCAATACATTCTGTACTTTCTTAAGATCCATCTCCAGCCCTTGCTGAGTAATCCGATAGCCCAAGAAATCTATTTCAGTCTTATGGAACTCACATTTTGATAACTTGGCATACAGTTGGTTGTCATAGAGGGCAGTTAACACCTCCCTTACCAACTTCACATGTGAGTTAAAGTCCTGGGAATACACCAACACATCATCTAAGTAACAAACTCCTTTGAACAAGTGCTTGTGCAACTCTTCATTAATTAAGTTCATGAACACCGCAGGAGCGCCAGCCAAGCTGAAGGGTATAACCAAATGTTCCAACTGCCCCGGGGGGTGTTAAATGCAGTTTTATGCTCATCCCCCTCTCGAATCCAGACACGAAAATAGTCCAGCTTCATAAAGATCTTCCCTTTAGCAGCCTCCCCCAATAAGTCTTTTATAAGTAGTAGAGAGTAGGTGTTGGACGTTGACACTGCATTCAATCCTCTATAGTCAGTACTCAGACATAGTCCCCCACCCTTCTTTTTATGAAAGAGGACAGGAGCAGCGAAAGGGGAAGTGACTGGTCGAATAAAACACCATTCAAGGTTCTTGTCAATGAACTGCCACAACTCCTCTTTCTCGGCTGGGTTCATAGCATACAGCTTGCCTTTGGGCATTTTATGCCCCTCAAGAATTTTAATGGCACAATCAGTTTTTCTATGAGGGGGGAGCCTGTCAGCCTCCCATTCTTCAAACACCCTCCCCAAGTCTCTGTACTCCTCAGGGATGGAATTCAACTCATCCTGGGCAAGGCATATCCATGCCGGAGTGGGGTGCGGTTCAACTTCCCACTCCGGCTTCCATTAATGAGATTTACAATGGCGGTCCAAAAATGTAATTGTGCCACGGCTCCACTGAACGTAGGGGTCATGAGCCGCCAGCCATGGGCTGCCCAACATCATGGGGAACTGGGCAGTTGGATGTATTATGAAACCATGTTGTTCCCAGTGTCCTGCCATCCCCACTGGCATGGTTACCTTTTGGTGTTGGCAGGACTCCATGGAGGTGCTGTCTATTTGGGTAAACACAACAGGGTCATCTAATTTCACAATCCCAGCCCCATAACCAGTGATGGGCTAATGAGGTCATGGGAGCAACCAGAGTCTAAAAGGGCTCACACCCTCACCTGGGTTCCCCCTTCTGGGTTTACAATGGTCACAGTCAAAAAGAATAAAGAGGTGCCATCTCTTACTGCTTCCTGTACCCGAGGATCAGGGACCTGCTGGCTGGCGCCTTTCACAGCAGGTCCTGGTCATTTCCCTGCTTCTGGGGCCTGTCTCCCTCCACAGTTGAGGGATCAGATGAAGAGGGCCCGGCAGCCTGCAAGACTCTATGGGGACGTACCACTTCACCCCCTGAGCCCTTTGGGTGTGCCTTGGGGTGCCCACTACCTTCCATCCAGGATATGTCATCTTTCTGTTGAGCACGGTGGCTTTCGCGTTTGGCAGGGCTTGGTGCTCCATCCGGTAGGCTTCGTCTGCTTCTTGTTGGCTTTGCTCAGTCTTCCCCCAGCCAGGGAGAGTCATGTCCGCGTGGGTCTCATTTTATTCCTTGACCGTGGCTCGCAGCTCCCTGGTAGTGCAGCTTCACCATGTCGTGGCGGGCCTCCACCTCATACATCGCCTGGATCCATGCCACCAGTGTGGGGGGGTTACCTTGGTCCAGAGCCTTCTCCAGGATCATGACATTCAGGCCAGCTTGGTAAAATTCCGCCAGCACTTCTTCAAGCCAGTCCCTGAGTTTAGCAGCAGACGCTTTGAAGTCATCGGAGTACTCCTGGACCGAACAGTTGCACTTTCTTTCTTTCTCTCTTTCTTTCTCTCTCTCTGTCTCTCTCTCTGTCTCTCTCTCTCTCTCTCTTTCTTTCTTTCTTTCTTTCTTTCTTTCTTTCTTTCTTTCTTTCTTTCTTTCTTTCTTTCTTTCTTTCTTCCTTCCTTCCTTCCTTCCTTCCTTCCTTCCTTCCTTCCTTCCTTCCTTCCTTCCTTCCTTCCTTCCTTCCTTCCTCTCCCCTCCTTGCCTCCCCCTCCCTCCCCATCTCTTTCCCTTTTCTTTCCTTTCCTTCCTTCCTTCCTTCCTTCCTTCCTTCCTTCCTTCCTTCCTTCCTTCCTTCCTTCCTTCCTTCCTTCCTTCCTTCCTTTCCTTCTTTCTTTCTTTCTTTCTTTCTTTCTTTCTTTCTTTCTTTCTTTCTTTCTTTCTTTCTTTCTTTCTTTCGTCTCACCATGAGATACCAGCTGTAAGGTTGTTAAATGGATTAATCTTGATATGTTGATATTTCAATGCTATTCTGCTTGACAAAGGTGCACACGAAATGAGATAATATGTATAATCCATTGTGTGGTGGAGTTTGAATTACATTGAGTAAACTGAGTTTTGGAACAAGAAATTTTCAGTCTGTGGAGACCTTTGTGATGTAACACATCACAGTTGTTGTTTTCCTTTCTACTTCCTTCCTGTGATCTCTCTCCTTGGTTTGCACCACCCCTGAAGATGGCTGCTGGCGGGACTCTTTCTTTGGCACTGTCCACAATGGTATAGCAGAACAGAACATTTTATGGACATTTTATTTATTTATATGTATGTATTTATTTATTTCTTCACATTTATAGCCCGCTCTTCCTGGAAGTGGGCTCAGGGTGGATAACATTTCATTTATACAAAATATATTAATCAATACAATAAGAAATTAAAATTTAAAACATCATCATAAATACTAAAATGGTGGTCACAGCTGATAGCAGAGAAATTTTCTGGTTGTGGGAGGTTCCTGGCTATAGCCAGTAGTTGTTACTTAGATGAAAGAATGACAGACACCTCAGGGAGACCATATAGGGACGTCCGCTGCCTCAGCCAAAGGCCTGGCAGAACAGCTCCATCTTGCAAGCCCTGAGGAATTGAAGTAGATCCTGCAGGGCTCTGATCTCAGTGGGGAGCATGTTCCACCAGGCAGTGGCCAGGGCAGAAAAAGCCTTGGCCCTGGTCGAGGCAAGACAGACATCTTTTGGGCCAGGGACTACCAGGAGATGTTGATGCATAGAGCATAGTGCTCTTTGGGGCATATATGGGAAGAAGTGGTTCCTCAGATGTATTTGGCCTGGGCCGTGTAAGTCTTTAAAGGTTATTACCAACACCTTGACATGGATCTGGAACTCTACTGGTAATCAATGCAATTGACAGAGTACCTGCCATACGTGAACCCGCATAGGCATCGCTATTAGCAGGCACGCTGCTGCATTTTGCACCAGTTGTAATTTCTGAGTTAGCCTCAAGGGTAAGCCTGTGTACAGTGAATTACAGTAGTAAAGCCTGGAAGTGACCACTACATGGGTCACTGTAGCCAAGTCTTGGGGGGAGAGATAGGGTTTTAGCAACCTAATCTGCCAAAGATGGAAAAAGGCAGATGGGGCGACTGCAGTAACCTGGGCCTCCATAGAGAGAGAGGCATCCAGTGTTACTCCCAGGTTCCTCACCTTCTGGGCTGGCACCAAATGTGCCCCTTCCAGCATGAGGAGCCTGATTCCCATCTCCCTTCCCTTCCAACTTAGGTAAAGGGCCTCCGTCTTTGATAGATTTGGCTTCAACTGACTCTGCCGCAACCCTTCAGCCACAGCCTCCAAAGCCTTGGCCAAATTATCAGGGGCAAAGAATGGATGGCCTTCCAATAACAGAGAGAGCTGGGTGTCATTTGTGTATTGATGGCAACCTAGTCCATACCTCCAGACCAACTGGGTGAGGGGGTGCATATAGATGTTAAATAGCACTGGTGAGAAGATCGCCCCCTGCGGCACTCCACATTCCAGTGGGTACTGCGGGGAGGTCCTCTTGCCCTCCGTCCCCGACCATGGAGAAAGGAGGAAAACCATTGCAAGGCAGTCCCCTGAACTCCTATGTCAGTGAGGTGGTGGGTCAATAGATCATAATAGACTGTGTTGAATGCTGCTGTCAAATCAAGTAATAACAGCAGTGCCAACCCGCCCTGATCCAAATTTCTATGGAGGTAATCCATAAGGGTGACCAGAGCCGTCTCCATTCCATAGCTGGGGCAGAAGCCAGACTGGAAAGGATCAAGAATGGAGAGCTTGGAGTTGTTTTGCCACCACTGTCTCATCCATCTTACCCAGGAATGGTAGGTTCAACGCTGGGCAGTAGTTGGCCAGGACCATAGGGTCCAGTGTTGGTTTTTTAAAAAGTGGATGGACTACCACCTCCTTTAGAGCCCCTGGGAAAGTCCCAGTAGACAGGGACAAGTTGATAATATCTCCCATAAGGACCTAAATGCTCTCCCCACAAGCCTTCACTAGCCAGGAAGGGCATGGGTCAAGGGGGCAGGTAGTGGGTCTCATAGCTGCCAAGGTCCTGTCAACTTCATTCTGGGAGAGTCGGCTGAAGTGGTCCAATACTGGACCAGAAGATGGAAAAGGGGCTTCCAGTTCCTTTACTGTCTCAATTGTGGCCAGGAGGTCCTGGCGGAGTGCCACAATCTTATCTGCGAAATAGCCTGCAAATGCCTCACAGCCAATAGCCAATTTCCTACTGTTTAGTCTGCTCTCTGGCAGAGTTGTAATAGTCTGAATAATTCTAAATAATTGGGTTGGGCATGAGCTCATAGACACAATGGAGGCTGCATAGAAATCCTTCTTCATGGGCTTCATTGCCATCTCATAGGCTTTCATAAGCGTCCTATAGGATGTTCATGACACTTCATTGCGATCACGTCGCCACCTTCACTCTAGCCGTCTTAGCTCCCACTTCATCCTCTGCAGTTCCAAGGTATACCAAGGTGCTTCTTTGGTATGAGGGTGTAGAGGTCACCAGGGGGCAATCTCATTAATGGCTTCGAAGAGCCGGTGTTCCCAGTCTTCCACCAGCTCATCTAACGAGCTGCCAGGGGGCATCGGATCCCACAGAGTTTCCTAAAGCTGACTAGGGTTCATCAATTCCAAACTTATAAGCTGATTTTATTAATTAATTAAGATTCTCAAATCAGTGAGAAAAATTTAGATTGGGGACAAATGTTATTAACTGTTCACTACCCTTCCTCTAACCTCCCCACCCCACCTCAAAAATTACTAATAATTGATTAATTAATACTATATATTAATATCCAATATCTTTCAATATATCAATTAATCAACATCAGATTTTGTCTGCAGCAGAAAATAAATGTAGTACCTAAAGGCCAAGCAATTAGATAAAATTATCTATGGGCTAATTTAATTCACATCTGCCCACCCGTCCTATGATCACTGGGTCTGCCACTCCCAAGCCAGCCATGATCTTTCATATTCCTGGCTGTCTTCCAGTGACGAATTATGATGGTAAACTCATCGGACCTTACTAGTGATTCTGGATGTCCTTTTCCACAGTTGCCCAGTCCTAGAATGGAATGCAGGACGATCAATCACTCTGCAAATGCTGGCAGGAGCAAGTAGTCTGAGTTCCTCTCCTCACGGCCACTCTGCCCCACAACAGACGTCTCTCCTGCCCCAGCCTGGAAGAGGCTGGGCCAGGTCGGGTGTGTGAAAAGCCAAGTGTAGAGTATTGTTGACAAGACTCCAAAAAACCTTGAGGCAATGAACAGGATTAAAACGGTGCGAAACTCCAGAAGCAACAGGCGAGCTGGGTCAGGCTTGCATCAAAGCAAAGTGCCAAAAGCACAAATTGTTGCTGAGCACAAAGCCAGCCTCGGGTAGTCAATGGCCGGCAGAAGAAGCAAGAAACTCTGTGGTAATGCGACTGCTTAAAATCAGTTTAGAATGTTGTAGAGTTGTGAACTGCACAAGGTATATGGCACGATTATGTTGATTAATGAACAAAGCTATTTTTAAAAATGCTTAGTTTGACAAAATCAGAAAGTCATAAATAATCAATCTCCCTGGCATCAAAACAGCACAATGAACATGGCAATTCACAAATGAGGTGTTCTAGTCAAATCTGATCAAATCAAGAATTCAGACATTACGAATCCATCAATCATGAGCCTGCCTTATACTGAATCAGATCACAGGTCTTTCAAAGTATTGTCTACTCAGACTGGCAGCAGCTCTCCAGGGTCCCAGGTAGAGGCCTTTCATATCACCTGCTGCCTGATCCTGTTAACTGGGAATACCAGGGACTAAACATCGGACTTCCTACCTGCAAAGCAGCGGCTGTTCCACTGAGCCACAGTCCCGCCTCCTCAATCATATGTCATGCTGAGGCTGCCGCAACTCCTCATGTGTCGTCTGATGCTTCAGACCTTGCAGAAGACCTGTGACCTAGAAACCAACCCCACAGGCATCCTGCATAGGGATGGTCAGCTGCTGGCTCCTGTGGGACCGAGAGATCCCTCTTGAGTTTCTTTCATGGTGTAGTGATCAAGAGTGGCAAACTCTAAACTGGAGAAATGGGTTTGATTCCCCACTCTTCCTCCACATGCAGCCAGCTGGCTGACCTTGGGTCAATCACAGTTCTCTCAGAGCTCCCTCAGCCCCACCTGCCTCACAGGGTGTCTGTTGTGGGGAGAGGAAGAGAAGGCGATTGTAAGCTACTCTGAGACTTCTTTGGTTAGTCAAAAGTGAGGCATAAAAACCAATTCTCCTCCTCCTCCTCATGGCTGCAGGAGTCCAGCCACTTTAGAAATAGGAGCAGGCATGTTGGCTACTCTCCTTGTGAGGACTGATCAGCACCTGGCAACCCATGGCAATTGCAGGCACTGGGTAGCCGCTGTCTCGGTTTGCCTTCCTGTGTCATGGGAAATGGCTGCTGAAGGTGTGCAGGAGACTTTCAGGTCTTTTCTGTGCTGGGCTTCTGCTCCAACTTGGTTACTTAACTAGGCCAGCCCCCCCCCCCAGTGCCCCTTACACACGGGATCATTGGCCAATTGTTGCTTTCCCCAGTTTTTTTCTGTGGTGGTCCGAAAAAACACAGAGGAAAACTTGGGAGGGGAAGCCAATAGGAAAGCAATGACTGGCAATGATACCATGTGTAAAAAGTTACTGAGTCCCCTGCCCCGTGCGCATTCTTTCTGAGGGGAGGCGGCAGAATGCAAATTAATATTGTATCCTGAGTAGGCTGGGTAGTTATTTCTTTTTTTATTTTATTTCGCCACGCTTTCTGCTGTACTCTGCATATGTCAGATAACAGTGATTTACAGCAGTTCACCCATAACCGACAGCAACTTGCATCAGGAATGTGAGTGCCTCAGGTACCTCTAAGCAACTTCCTGCCTTTGATCTCTGGCAGCAGGCGTCATCCTTACTGGGAATTAGTCCACAAACCACAAAAATATCATGTGCCTTAGCAGGGTATCCTGCCCAGAGCAGCTGTTTTCTCCTGGGGAAGTGATCTCTGTTGTCTGGAGATCAGTTGTAATTCTGTGAGATCTCCAGGCCCCACCTGAAGGTTGGCAACCCTACCATGGGGGAGCAGGAATGGGTGAGGAGGTGCAAACAGTCCCGGGAACAGTCCCCTCTGCTTCCCTTGCCATGCCCTTGATGGAGGAGGAGGCTCAGCAGGAATGGGCCCACTGGTAGCTTCTGCAGAGCTAAAGGTAGGTTGACTGGCAGGTGGGAAAGAGAGAAGGAAGCAGGGGAAGGGGAGAGGCTGTGAAAAGGGAAAGAAGCCACAGTGGGGATGGGGAATACAGGGGAAAATGAGATGCCACCTACAAGTCTTTGAGGGACCTCCTGCTCCTAAGAATACTAAAGAAGAAAAGGAGCCTCTACACTTTGTAGAGCCACTGTAGAATCTTATGAACAAAATTTTAGTCCAGTGGCACTGTCAGGTCCTGGAGTAACCACTCTGTACACAATAGTCCTTAAGCAGGTTTATTGGTAAGTAATGGCTTCTGGACAGGTGAACGCCTCTGCCAGAACTAACTAGCAATAGCATGGGAATAAGATTCAAGACATTGGGGTCCTCCCATCAACCATACGTCACACTCACCCAGGCTACTATAGGTCATGAAAGAATATACGACCTAACTAGCTATATCTCAAACTCTTGACTCCCAAGGCTACAGACCCAGGTGGGATCTGTGAATCGTGCGGGGGCAACTTCGGGAAAGTTTCAAGCGGCGCTGTTACTTCACTCGATACATTCATTCACACGCTCCTCCCACCTTGGGAATGTCAGGAAGGACAGATAAGGTATGAGGCAGAGCTGGCAGATGGGCTAAACAAGCAAGAGTTACAGAAGCGAAAGTAAGCCAGAAAAGCATAGGCCAATAATACACAGTCATTGATCATGGGACAGAAGCTCTTAAGGGTCAGAACCTGACAGGCACCTTTAAGACCAACAAAGTTTAATTCTGGGTATAAGCTTTCCTCTGCACACAAAGGTGCCACTGGACTCAAACTTTGTTCTGTTGCTTCAGACCAACACGACAACCTACCTGAATCTATAGAATCTTATGTATTGCTTGACAGGAATTCCTCCAGGAGGTACGAACAAGAGCTTACAGTTGGGGTGGGGCTCCCAATAACCAACATCTGCCCACTCTGTGATGCTGCCTGCTGAGCCTTCAGGGTGTGCCTACTATATAACTCTACCTTGTTCTTGCTTTTATTTAACTTTTCTGTTAAGAAAAAGTATGCAGAAATAAATAGAATAATAATACTTTCAAAACCAGAATTATATAGTAAAATAATGGGGATAAGTTAATGCCCTGGGCTGTCTGTCTTGCAAGCAATCTAAGCAAAAATCATCTACCACTGCCACTGCCACCACTAACGACTATGTCGAACGTGTTTTATTTGCAATGCACATGGCATAAGCATTGTTCAGAGTCCTCAGGGTCAGCTATGCAAACCCAGTCAAGCTACCACCACCCTTATAAATTGTTTTTATTTTTGGTGACTGGCAAATGCCTCCCTTCTTCCTCAAATTTTCTTCCTCATTTTTATTTGCAGCATTGAATTTACTACTTGGTGTGAATTCTGTTCCTTCCTCCAGAAGAAACAGTGTGGCCATTTGCTGACTATTTGGTGGTGTTACAAGCAAACCCATGTACTTTTGCTCAGGCATTTTGAATGCAGTGGCAGCCACCTCCTTTTGATCAGCTCCTGACAGCCACCTCTTTTTGATCAGGTGCAGGATCTGTCTGAAGATCCTGGTGAGATCCTGTCTCTTTGAACCAGTCTTAGCATCAAGAAGCACACCCATGCCTGCAATGCTTTTTGCAAATGGGCTCCCACGTGCCAGCTCTGCCCAGCCTCTCTTGTGCAGCTTCTGGGGAGCCTTTCTTTCTGATCTGCTTCTGGCACCTGCCAATCCCTACTTTTTTAAAAAAAATGTTTAAAACAATCCTGTGAAATGCAAGTGAGTGCCTTTACATAACTCTACCTTGGCACCATTTCCCCCTCTGTACTGTATTCTCCTTCAGTGATCTCTTTAGGAGACAATGGAGCATATTGTTCCAAAAATGGTGGATCTACAGAGCGACACATTCAGAGGGACAACCTAATTTCTTGAAATTCTCAAAATGCTTGCCCCTGTGCCTTCTTTGCCCAACTGCCATGTTCCAGCAAGTGCAGCAGCTATTGGACCATCATATGGTAGTGTCTCACACAAGTAGTATGTCTCACACTAGAGGGGGTGCCTATCAAATTTGCAGATGACACGAAGCTGGGTGGGACTGCTAATTCTGAAGAAGACAGAGTTAGGATTCAAAATGATCTAGATCGGCTGGAACAGTGGGCTGAGACAAATAAAATGAATTTCAATAGAGATAAGTGCAAAGTCCTACACCTAGGCACAAAAAAATCAAAGGCACAGATATAGAATGAGAGGGACTTGGCTTGACAGCAGCACATGTGAAAGGGATCTAGGTATTCTGGTTGATCACAAGCTCAACATGAGCCTGCAGTGCAATGTGGCTATGAAGAAAGCTAATGCACTCTTAAGATGCATTAATAGAAGCATTGTGTCCAGATCACAGGAGGTGGTAGTTCTGCTCTATTCTGCTATGGTCAGGCCTCACCTGGAGTACTGTGTCCCGTTTTGGGCACCACACTTTAGGAAGGATGTTGACAAGCTTGAGCGTGTCCAGAAGAGGGCGACCAGGATGGTGAGAGGGTTGGAATCCAAGTCTTATGAGGAAAGGCTGAAAGATGTTTATGTTTAGCCTGGGAAAGAGAAGACTTAGGGGGGACATGATTGCAGTCTTCAAGTGTTTGAAGGGCTGTCATGTAGAAGATGGAGCAGATCTATTTTCTTTTGCTCCGGATTGCAAGACTAGATCTAATGGGTAGAAATTATAAGGGAGTTGATACCAGCTAGATATCAGGAGAAACTTCCTAACTGTAAGAGTGGTTGAGCAGTGGAACAGTTTGCCTCAGGAGGTGGTGGATGCTTCTTCACTGGACGTTTTCAAGTGGAGGCTGGACAACCATCTTTTGGTTAAGTTGTAGGTATGTAGGGCTATCTTTCAGCTACGCTCCTGCAGAGTTCAGGGGGTTGGACTAGATGACCTGCAAGGTCCTTCCAGCTCTAACATTCTATGTTTCTAAGTAAAGTGGTGCTCCAAATCCTACAACAAAGATTCCTACTGAATGTCAGAACCGGGCTCTGTTGAATGTCACAGTGACCCAGGTTTTCCTGTGTGATTTCCCTCCACTTCAAAGTCATCCCGACCATCTGGCTTCCTTCCTTCCCAGCCCTCTCTGCCCTAAAACTCCAGGGATGAGAAGAGGAGGTGTGAATGCATGTGTGTGTGTGTGTGAGAGGGGTAGAATAGTGTCAACTTTCTCATGAGATCGACCCCAGGATGTATAAGTGGCAGAAGCCTTTCATCTTTGGAGAAATACAGGTTGCTGAAATATAAATCTTTTAGTGTGAAGTAGTATGTGGGGGGGGGGAGTGAAAGAGGAGAAGTGAGTGAATGGGGGCTGTAGGATCATTGCATTGTGGGACAGGGATCAAGTGACTATACAATACTAACCTTTGATCTATCCTTTAGTCTGAACAAGAGATCTCTCTTGTGCACATCCAAATCTCTGTTTCTAATAAAGCTTTTATAAAAGACTATTTGGACTGAGAGTGGATTAACTCAAGGGTCTGACAGTTTGTTCAGACTACCCTTTCTTTGACCCAGTCCCCTACCACCATGATGGGGAATGGAGACGGAGATGATGGTAAGGGCTCAGGCAGCAGTTCAGGGACCGAAGTGCCTGCACTCGACACCAGAAAGAAAATGCACAAACCTGGAGGAACCAAGGTGAAGAAGCAAGTGCTGATCCAGAATTCCGAATGCTGGGATGACCCCGCTTGGCTAAGCAGCACCCCGGGGCTATGAGGAATGAGAAAACATGGCGAGAGGGAGCACAGACATGCATCTTGGACCTTTCAAGGTGATTCAGAGTTAGAATGTATACGAGAGGAGTGGGAGGAGGAATCATCTTCTGGAAAAAGCCTAGCCACCCTCCATGCTGACATGAAGGAGCTGAAGGACAGTTACCGTTTCCTGATTGAAAACTTACTGAGGCGATGAAAACCCTATTGGAAAAGGATGTGGCTGAATCCTCACCCGAAGAAGAAGAGGCAACAGAGGAGGAGGTGGAGGAGGAAGCTCCTTATCCAGCACCTTGCCGTGGGGACAAGGAGCGTGAGTGACCTCATGATGCACTAGAAACTACCTTTGACAGGACCACGGCCAAGTTGGCCTTTTTCGCCATCCAGGTGAGGAAAATGCTATGCAAATGGGGCCATACCTTTGCAACAGATGAGCAGCGAGTAGATTATGTGGGATCTTAACTCCAGGATGGAGCAGCCAATTGGTTCATGGGACTGTATAATGTTGCTGCCCCAGAGTTGAAGGACGTGGATGCTTTCATGCAACTCCTCCGTCAGCAGTTCGAAGACCCGCTTGAACTCCAGAAGGCTTGCACCCGCTTGCGTGGGATCCACCAAGGATCCAGGTTGGTACAAGAGTACTCAGATGAGTTCAAAGCAATGGCTGCCAAGTTGTTAGGTTGGCCAGACGAGGTACTAATAGAGTTCTACCGAGCGGGGCTGAATGCCATCATCCTGGAGAGGGCCATAGCCCAGGATAACCCACTAACTTTGGCCAGGTGGATCCAGGTGGTGTGTGAGGCTGAGAACTGCTATAATTTGATGAAGCTATATCACCAGAAGGCCCCTACTTGGGAACCCATTGCACAGTGCGGAGCAAGAGGGTGGAAACTGTGGGTCCCAGGAGGAGGCGACTGGGAACATCAATTCAGATGTGGGAAGCCAGGGCACATCGCCATAGAATGTACTTGGAGTCGTAACGAAGAGGTGAGTTCATGAGGTGAGTGGCGAGAGGGAAAAGGACAAGGCAAGAAGGGAAAATTGGCCGAGAAGAGGCAGAAGGCACCCCGCGCACTGCAAGTAACCAAATTCGTGTCTTCCAGCACCTCTTCCTCCAGCGATGGGGACGAGCCTCACGTGCAGGGAAATGACAGGGACCTGCTGTGAAAGGTGCCAGCTGGCAGGTCCAAGAGACGTTGGCGCAAGACTCGGTGAGAAATAGTTCTTCTTTGTTTTTTGCTATCGTGACTGTATTGAACCCCAAGGCTAGCACCTCCATTCGGGTGCATGCCTTCATAGACTCTGGGTGCTCTTGTGATCTCATCAGCCCCTCATTAGTAACCGGACTTGAGGCAGCAGTAGTGAAATTGCATGAGCCGGTGGTGTTCTCCCAGATGGATGGGACCACCATGCAGTCATGCCAGTACCAGACTGTAGAGTTACCCATGGGGGTGGGAGAGTATTGGGAACTGCGGGACTTTATAGTACACCTCACCGCTCAGTTCCCGATGGTTTTGGGGAAACCCTGGTTGGGGGTGCATGACCCATACGTACAGTGGAGCAAGGACTGTTTGACTTTCTTAGACTCCCGATGTAAAGAGCACCAGTGGCACACTAAATGGGGAGCGGAACCCACCCCGGTGCCGGAGTGTGTATGCCTAGTGCAAGAGGAGCTGAATGCTAGTATCGGGACTTAAGGAAAATTTTCAAAGAGAAAGAGGCAGATGAACTACCTCCCCATAGAAAATTAAGTACTAGCCGGGCAAATCGAACTTTCTCGCTGACGCCCTATCATGCCTACTGCAGCAGGCTAGTCAGAAGGAGGAGGTGACAGACATGGTGTTTTTCCCAGCGCAGTTGGGAGGGGCAGTACTCACCTGTAGCAAAGAGAGAGAGAGAAAAGAGCTGGGACAGGATCCGGACTGGCAAGAGACGTTTACAGCTGCCTTCTCCCCTCAGGACTTGGAAGTGGTCATGGCAGAGGGACTACAATGTGAGGAGAATCGACTTTGGATGAGGGGAGGAAGGATTTATGTACCAGAATCACTGTGGGGTGAAATGTTGTCACAGTTTCACTGTAGCAAGCTTGCGGGACATTTTGGATACCTGAAAACCTTGCACTTACTCCAGAGGCAGTTCTGGTGGCCAAGACTCAGGTGGGACATTTCCCAATTTGTGAGCAAATGCCAAACTTGTTTGATGTGCAAATGGTGGGGAGGGAAGGTGCCGGGGCACGTCCAGCTGCTGGAAACCCCCAACCACCCTTGTTCTGTCATTTCAATGGACTTTATAACTGATTTGCCAGAGAGCGGGGGGAAGACGGTAATATGGGTAGTAGTGGATTTATTTTCGAAACAAGCCCACTTTGTACCGTGTAAATCTATCCCCACAGCCAAACAGTTAGCTGCCCTTGCAATATGTTGTGAGATTACATAGCTTACCCTGTAAGGTAATTTCAGACAGAGGGACTCAATTTGTTTCTAAATTCTGGAAAGAGCTCATGAAGCTGTTGGGCATTGAAAGGGGGATAAATAGTAGCTATCACCCCGAAACTGACAGCTAGACAGAGTGCACCAACCAAATTTTGGAGCAAGTTTTGCGCTGTTACATAAATCATCAACAGTCTGACTGGGTGCAGTTGCTGCCCTTTGTGGAATACTCGTATAATAATGCATTGCACAGCTCGATAGGGATGAGCCCATTTAAGGCAGTATATGGTTATGAAGGTACCCCCCTTCCAGTGGTAGATCTCACCCAAGCTGTAGAGGTGGATGCCCAATTATGGTGGTCCAATGTGACGGGGAACTGGGATCTGTTGCGAAAAACCTTATGCAAGGCTAAGAAAGACTACAAGAAGTATGCGGATGCGAAACGATCCCCAGAGTGGGATTTGAAACCAGGGGACTCTTTCTATTTATCTACCAAGAACCTAAAAGGTCTGCAGCCATGCCGCAAGTTGGGATGGAAATATGTGGGATCATTTCAGGTGCTTAGAGAGATAAATAAGGTTGCTGTTGAGCTTGACCTCCCTAAATCTTTGCGATTCCTGCATGCTGTGTTTCACTTTAGCTGCCTGAAAAAGGATCCTGGTCTGTCACAATAGGCAGCCTTCGGCCTCACAACCCCTCTGGATCGATGGGGAACCACATCAGGAAGTTCTGGAGATTCTGGATCCCTGATTCTGCAAAGGCAAACTCCAGTACTTCGTCCGATGGAAGGACTTTGGACTGGGGGAGAATGAGTGGGTTGATTCTCATCACTTACGAACCCCCTGCCTCCTTTGGAAGTTCCATTGGGCTTACCCTGACAAGTCAGGGGGGGGTCCGCTTGAGGGGGGCAGTATGTCAGAATCAGGCTCTGTTGAATGTCATAGTGATACAGGTTTTCCTTTGCAGGTTCCCTCCACTTCAAAGTCATCCTGACCATTTGGTTTCTTTCCTTTCTTCCCAGCCCTCTCTGCCATAAAACTCCAGGAATGAGAAGAGTAGGTGTGAATGCTAATGTGTGTGTGTGTGAGGGGTAGAATAGTGATAACTTTCCCATGAGATTGAACCCCAGGATGTATAGTTGGTGGAAGCCTTTCATCTTTGGAGAAACATAGGTTCCTGAAATATAAACCTTTTAGTGCAAAGTAGTATGAAGGGGGGGGGGAGTGAAAGAGGAGAAGTGAGTGAATGTGCGCTGCAAGACCATTGCATTGTGGGATCTATTGCATATACCATGCCTAACCTTTGATCTGTCCTTCAGTCTGAACAAGAGATCTCTTTTGTGCACATCCAAATCTCTGTTTCTAATAAAGCTTTTTAAAAGACTATTTGGACTGAGAGTGGATTAATTCAAGGGTCTGACAGAGAGCAGTGAGGATATTATATGCAAAATATTGGAAAACAACAGAAACACCTAGAAAAGAAGAAATAGTATACAAGCTGTTGGAAGCTGCAGAAATGAACAAATTAACATTACAGTTACAAGGAAAACAAAAGGAACTTTGATAAGACTTGGTCAAGATTATAAAGGTGGATAGAGACTTACAGTAGTAGCCCATGAAAACAATTCAAAAGAAATCAGAGATCGCCTTTAGAAATATGTTATAAACGGAGGTTTCAGTTTCGGCGTCGCGAATGGCGGCCGCTTCTCGGGATGCTCCCGGAGGCGGTTAGCCCACGCGCATGTGCGAAAGACCCTAGTGAGCCTTAGGCAAAGGCTCCGAACTGGGGGCGCTTGGGGAGTAGCCTCTTTGCCGGCAGACAGCCGGGAAATTGAGGCTTTCTCCCCACCCCAATCGGCCCCGCTGCGGCGTGCCCGTAATGGGACTTAGCGGTGCCACCGATTTCCAGGAGTGAAGACAGCGCTATGGTTTAAAATAAAAAGAAGAAGTAGCATCGAATCGTGAGTTGAAGATCTATTTTGAAGCGTAAATCGGAGCCCCCTGCATGCGTATAAGCGTTGGGAGGAGGGAGGAGTTCCCACCCCCTTTGAGAAACAAGATCTACAAAGGGAGCGCGAAGGGGGCTGAGAGAAAAAAAGTGTTGGTGAAAGTACCGTTGGGGTTGCATGGAAGACTGCGATCATCTTAGCTTCCTGGGGGATGCGGCACGAACTTTTTAAAAGTAAACAAAAAAACAAAATGTCGATAATGGAAAAAGTCCTGCAGACACCGGAAGAGAAGAGAGGAGGGACTTCCGGTCCAGACAGCCCCCCCAAGAGCTTGCTGTCAATCAACAGGAAAAGGAGATGCTGTGCCCCCTGCTGGAACAATTGCAGAAAATCAACGAAACTCTGTTTAAAATGGATAGTGTTCTCATCAGTCGACAGAAACAGATATCGGAAACAACTAGAAAGATGATGGAGATCGAACAGAAATCGAATCTGATTCTAGGTTTCCAGGGCGTTAAAGAAGAAGAGAAAGAAGATCTCGGATTTACCTTGACAAATGTCTTGACACCCCTAACTGGCAGTGAAGCGATAAAATTAAAAGAAGAGGTGGATGAGGCTCCCAAAGCCTATTCCGCTTTTATAAATATTCTGCCAGTAGAAGGGGATGTTGAGCATAGCAAGCGACAAACTGGAGATCTAATTTCATCTGAAGAGTTTATGGAGCCCTGGAAGCTTGAAGGCCAGAAATTTAAGGAAAAAGAGAAAAGAAAGAAGAAGGATTTCATCTTCAAAATACAGAAACTTCTGAAGAGACACGCCAGCAGGGAGGAAGATGCAGTATTCAAAACTGGGACAAGTGAAGAAGACAGCAGCCCAGGGGAAAGTGGTGATGGAACGGAAGACTTCAAAGTTAAAATGGACTCAATCCATAATTGGAAGAGATTTAAAAAGAAGATACTTTGAGGACTGTTCGTGTAACATCTGGAAGGAGCTGTTTAATTACTAACCCCAATGGACTTTACTAACTGCATTAACAGAGTGACTTTGGACTTTGCAATAGTTAAAAAGAAGATCTTCTAACCATGATAGATGCCAAAATTGGTATTGGTTATTAACCTAAACTAACCCTCACTAACAGGAAAAATTTCACTCAATCTTTTTCTTTCTCCATCTGTCTACCCTTCCCGTTTCTTATAAAAAGAATAAAATTCTCTCTTTTTTAAGAGAGTTTTACAAAAAAAAAAAAAAGAAATATGTTATAAACGGAGTAAGGTGCATTAAATATGATTCATTTCAAGTTGTTATCTTAAATGTATCTATAGTACAGACTCTATTGTTGTAGTTGTTGATCGTTGTTTGTTTGTATGTATTGTGTTTTTCTTTGTAGTTTTCTTTCTTTGCTTTCTGAAAAAAAAATCTTTAAAAACAAAACAAAACAAAGGAGTCCATGCAAGTCAGTTGGCATTCCTAGCTCCCATTATTTCCAATGGGCCTTCAAGCCTCTCCCATTGTTTCCAATGGGCAATCCTGTCCTTCCTTTTAGTACATCCCCCTTCAGACTGCTCAGCAGACAGCACTTTCCCTTCCCTTCTCCCCTGTCCCCCCAGCTTGGGATGCTGCATGGGGGAGACCACTCCCCATGGCCATGCTGGTCTAAACTGGGTGGAAGTTGGTGGAGAAGGGGGAAGTGCACCGCAGCAGTGTTCAACCAGCGTCAAATACCTTGAATAAACCTTTGTTGGTCTGAAAGGTGCTCCTGGACTCTAAATTTGTTCTCAGCTTAGAGGGAATGCTGCTGGCAACCCTCCTTCTCAAGGCTGTTTCTGAGGTGTTCAAGCATTCCAGCCAGCCGGGGATGCGGCTGCCGGGCTGGGAGGAAGAAGAGTCTTTGTTGTTTGCAACCATCCAGGCAGGGGCAGAAAGGTTGCCCTTCAAGGAGCAAGGTCAGCCAGCCCATCTTCTCCTCACCAGGTGTGCCCGGCTCTGCCAGACATGGGAACCGCGGGGTCATGCTCTCCTGGCACGCCACTCAGTTCCCACTCCCAGCAAAGCACACAGATTACAAGGTCCAGCATCCTCGGACTTTCGGTTTCGGCGGAGCGAATGGCGGCCACCTCTCGGGACGCTCCCCGTTAGCCCACGCGCAGTTTGGGGGGGTCTTTGCTTATGCGAAAGACCCTAGTGAGCCTTAGGCAAAGGCTCCGAACCGGGGGCGCTTGGGGAGTAGCCTCTTTGCCAGCAAACAGCCTGGAAATTGAGGCTTTCTCCCCGCCCCAATCGGCCCCGCTGCGTCGTGCCCGTAATGGGACTTAGCAACGCCACCGACTTCCAGGAGTGAATAAAGCGACTGAATTAAAGTTAAATGGAAAGATCTGGCATCGAACCGTGAGTTGGAGATCTATTTTGAAGCGAAAATTTGAAACCCCCCGCAAGCTTATAAGCGGATGGGAGGAGGGAGGAATCCCCACCCCCTTTGAGAAACGGGACTTATAAAAGAAAAGCGGAGGGGGTAAAGGAGAAAAAGAGTTGGTGAAAATACCTTTGGGGAAACACAGAAGATTAAGAGTTTGTTAGACTCCTGAGTGGCGTGGCACGAACTTTGATAAAGTAAACAATTAAAAAGATGTCCGCATTGAAAAAGGTCCCGCAGAAGCCGGAAAAGAAGGGGGGAGGGACTTCCGGTCTGAGCACCCCCCCACCGGAGCTAGCTGTCAATCAACAGAAAAGCGAGTCACTGCGCCCTCTGCTGGATCAAATGCAGAAAATCAGCGAAACTTTGTGTAACATGGAAAGTGTTCTCAACAGTCAACAAAAACAATTAACAGAAACATCAAAGAAGATGGAGGAGATTGCGCAAAAATGTTTGGTCTCAACGGAAGACACCAAGAAAATAAAGAAAAAGGTCAATAAAATACATAAAAATGGATATGTATTGGTTTGTTTAAATTGTATGAACATGAAAATATATCCAATAATAAATTGTATTTACCAACGAAAAAGGTCAATAAATTAGAAAAACATCAGGATATGCAAGAAAAAAGAATTTTAATGTTACAGATGGAAAAATCAAATCGGACTCTCCGCTTTCAGGGCATCAAAGAAGAGGAAAAAGAGGATCTCAGAACTACATTGGCGAATGCCTTGGCACCTCTAACTGGCAGAGAAGCGTCGGAATTGAAAGAAGAGATGGATATGGCCTATAGAGCCTATTCAACTTTTACAAAGAAAAATAATCTGCCAGCAGAAGTGGTTGTCAAGTTTACAAAGCAGCGTACCAGAGATCAAATTCTGCGTTCAGTTTCAGCGGTGCCCTTGAAAATTGGGTAGCAGACCATTAGAACTTTGAAAGATGTTCCTTATGAAATCCGTATGAAAAGAAAAGCATATAAAGGATTGACCACGTTTTTACAAAGACATCAGATAATTTACAGATGGTGCATTCCCGAAGGACTAATTTTTAAATATAATGACAAAAGAGAGAAGATAGACTCCGTCTTCAAAGCACAAGAATTTCTGAAGAGACACGCCAGTATAGAGGAAGATGCAGCACTCGCAATTTGGACTGATTCAAGCAGCGAAGAAGACAGCGATCCAGAAGAGGGAGGTGCCGGAGTGGGAGACAAGAAGCCTAAAGAGGGCCCATCTTACAACTTGAGAGATGTAAAAGGAAGACACCCAAAGAAGTAGTTTGTGGAACGTCAGAAAGGAGCTGATTAATAACTAACCCCAATGGACTTTACTAACTTTACTAACAGAGTTATTTTGGACTTTTGTAAGATGAAAAGAAGATCTTCCAACCGTGGTGGTTGCCAAAATGTATAATTATACTAACTAAAACTAATTTTTTAACAGGAAAAAATTCACTCCACTCTTTTTCTTAATCCATCTATATACCTTCCCCTTTTCTTTTATAAAAAGTAATAAAATTCTCTCCTTTTAGGAGAGTTTATTCAAAAAAAAAAAAACAAGGTCCAGCATCCTCTACAGCAGCACCCCCTGACACTCTCCCTCCCTCCCTCTGCCAACAGAGGGGACCAGGAGGAGAAGGAGGCACTGAGCCAGCTCAACGAGCACAGCCAGGGTAACCGCCCCCAAACTGGTAAAAAAAAAAAGTTTTTAAAAAAGTAAAAAAACCCTCTTCCGCTTCCAAAGCGGGAAGGGGGTGCGGGCTTTTTTTTTTTTTTTTTTTGCAAGCATCGCAAGCCCCGGGGGAGGCTGAGTCCCCCTGGAAAATTTCAAGCGTAGCCCCCGCCCTCAAGCCCCCACAAATTCTATACCTATGTATGCAGCCTCCATTATATCCACTAGTGTCAGGATCTTGGTTAAATCAGTTCTCAGCACCAGTCAGTTTGAAGAAAGCTACCATCCTGGACACACCTATTGTTATGACTGAAGTTGAACACATGAAGGTTGCAGATATAGTGGATTCAAGTAAGGCACTAAAGCTCAGGACCCAATCACCCCCAGTATTGGTCCACCAGAACTAACAGTCAGCTCCCCCCCCCCAATAGGCACGTAGCTCTACATAGCAAGGAAAACAGGATCATAGCAAGGAAAACAGGAAAACATTTGGCACCACTAAGGTGACAAGCCCCGGGCAAATCAAAGAGAAAGAGAGAGGAACCTCCTCTCTCAACGGCAGGTGAGCTGTAAAATGCAAATGCACAGGGAGCCTGACAGCTAGCTCTTGCCCAGCACAATTGTTTAGGGTGATTAGATCCTTAATGTCTCTCACTGAAAGAACCCAAAATATTAGTAATTCAACCATTAGCTGTGAGGCATTTGAGAGCTTTTTTGTAGATAAGGTGCTGTCACTCCACTGCAACCTAACCGCCAATGTTGATACACTAAGTGAACTGGAGGCCCCTTGGCCACCTTTAGATTCAATATTTGAGAACTTCAGCAGGCTCCCCCAGACTGTTGTTGACAGGATCTTGTGTGCCATCAGACCAACCACTTGTCTCTTGGACCCGTGTCCCTCCTGGCTGGTGAAAGTCACCAGTGGGAGAATACGGGGCCCCCTGGTGAACATTATCAACCTGTCCCTGGAGTCAGGGGTCTCTCCAGCAAGATTGAAAGAGGCTGTGGTGGTGCCACTCTTGAAAAAAACATCTTTGGATCCTATAGATCCTCCCAATTACCGCCAAGTTTTAGATTTGTCATTTCTGGGTAAAGTAATTGAGAGAGTGGCAGCCAAGCAGCTCCAAGGTTTCCTGGATGACACACTGGCAATGGATCCCTTCCAGTCTGGTCTCTGCCTTGGCCACGGGATGGAGACAGTGCTGGTCGCCCTTATGGACAATCTCCACAGACAGCTGGACTGAGGTGGGTTGGTGCTGCCATTAGATCTCACAGCAGTGTTTGACACAGTCGACCACAACCTTTTGGCCCACAACCTTCCAAGGTGGGAGTACATGGGGTAGCCTTGCAGTGGCTTACCTCATTTCTTCTGGGTCAGGGACAGGGTGGTGCTTGGGGGCAGGATGTCTATGAGGCAACCCTTAACATGTGGGGTTCCCAAAGGGACAATCCTCTCCCCGATGTTATTTATATATGTGCCCCCTCACTCAGCTGGTGTGGAGTTTGGGTTGAGATGTCATCAGTATGCTAATGATACCCAGCTGTATCTGTTAATGGGTGGCCTCACAGACACTGCCTGCATAATCTGGCTGAGGAGCTAGAAGCCATGGTGGGATGGTTGAAGAAGAGTTGACTGAAACTGAATCCAACTAAGACAGGGTTCTGCAGCTAAAGGGGGGAGGAGTCAGGGCTGGGGCATCAACTTCCAACCCTAGACAATGCACTATTAGCACCAGTGCAGACTGTCAGGAATTTGGGCATGGTCCTGGATACCTGTGGGGGTCCTGGTCATGAATGTTGCCAAGCTGGCATTCTTCCATCTGCACCAAGCACAGCAACTGGCTCAATTCCTGCCTCATCCTGCCCTAGCTATAATAATCCATCCAATGCTCACCTCCAGATTGGACTACTGTAACTCATTTTGTGCTGGCCTGCCCTTGAGACTGATCTGGAAACCCCAACTGCTCCAGAAAGCAGTGGTGTGAGGTCCTGATGGGAGCGCCAACGACAGCACGTATGCAACCTGCGGTGTGTCAGCTTCCAGTGGAGTGCTGGGTCAGGTGCAAGCTTTTGGGACTGACCTTTAAGGCCTGAGTGGTCTGAGACCACCTCCTCCAATATGCGCCCCAAAGAGCATTACGCTCCACTGAGAACAACTTACTGATGGGTCCCCAGCCTGAAAGACATCCCAGTATCCTCAACCAGGGCCAGAGCCTTTTCTGGCCTGGCCCCTGAATGGTGGAACTCTCTGCTGAATAACATCTGTGCCCTGCAGGGCCTGATGCAGTTCTGCAGGGCCTGAAAGGCAGAGCTGTTCTGCCAGGCCTTTGGTTGAGGGCAGCGATGGGTACCATCTTGGCTGGCACTCCCTCTTCTTCTCCCATCCAGCCCCTCCTTTCTTTCCCAGTTCTGTTCCATTGTTTATACGAAGCGGTGATGCAGTTGAGAATCTCAGGTGGTGGTCACACGAGCAAGATAAAGTGGCGTGGGGGGAAGCAAGGCTATTTGCTCCATAGGAATTTGACCTGCAGTTGCACGATCACACAGTCCTTGGAAGCTGCGGGCACAGCCCACCACTATGTGATCAGACGCAACCACGGGTGAATCAGATTTTTTTTTTGCTGCGTGTTTCCAGTGCACTTCAACGAGGGATCGATGATTTGCATCTCCACACTGAGGACTCCCTATGCAGTATGCAATGATGCACATACGGAGACAGGGTGGGGCTGGCACAGGGTCAGGACGGCCTGATCAGACCATCCCAATGCCATGGGAGTGCGCAGGAGCGATCACACAGGGGAAAATCTGCAGCAGAGCAAAACAGGATGCTGTTGCCTTGCAAGCTTTTTATAGAGTATGGACATGTGATATAACTCTATATCTGGACTGTGCAAAGAGTGTGCCAGGGAAAATGGACTGACTGGTGCCCATGAGACAGAGCCACACAAAGGACACATGCCCAGCTGAGGGAAGCCTTGGACTGAAGCAGCATGTTAAAACCAGATGTGGACCCATGGAAGACCCGATGCTATCCATCCCTGCTGTAAAGTACTGGGTTCGCAGCATGGAGACTCGGACTACAACATGCTAAACAACACACATTTATTGTACTTCACACAAAACAAACGGCCCAACAAGGGCCAACTATATACACCCAACCCAGACACACCCACAGTTCCATTGGGGGGGTTTGAATCTCCCACCAAAGGTCCTACTGGAGGGCTCTGGGTGGCCTAGGATCCTTGGCCCCTATTCTGTTTGGGACCAAGCTCAGGAGTGATGCCGCAGAACCCTGGTGCCGCAGACATAACACCTGCCTCCCTAAAGATGACTGCAAACCCAGGTAGATGGCATGCCAGCCTCCCTGAGAATCGCAGACACTTGGAATCAGCAGCCAGAGCAATAGAGAAGCCATGCTTTGCAAAGATAACATAAGCTTTCCTGCTAAAACACCATGACAAGCCTCGTCTCCATCATGCAGGCACTCCCCACCCCCACCTTCTTCTCCAGCTTCACCCTATACTGCACATAGTTAGCTCCAAGTTGTGACAGGATTAGCTCACTCACCCAGCCTGCAAGACAATGCTGCTGCTGAGCATTGGATCATTAACGCTGATGGCTGGCCAAGCACTGGGAATGACTCTATGCTTCCCCCTTTGTCTCAGACCCCGGTCTCTGAAAGGGGTCACTCTAGAGAAACATTATGTCAATTGCCCAACCATTAAACCCCTTCTCCTGGGCATCACATGGCCATCTGCAACCAGGTTTTTTAGCAACTTCCTGGGGACATGAGGGGAAGTGGCTGGTAAGAAGCCCACCCCCCAAGTTCAAATATAGTATAAAAGAGCAGGACCATGTGCTCTCTTGCTCTCTCTGCCTCTGTACCCAACCCTGCCCTATCTTGTTGACTCTGGAGTAGCTGCCCAAGAGTCTTTCCATGTATCCTGCTGGTCCAGAATAGGATCCCTGTTCCTCATAGTCGCCCCGTTTTTCCTGTGGATCACTTCCATCTCTTCAAGACAGGGAAGTATCACCCCATCAACGTTTTTTACCTGCTAACGCGAAGCTGTCCCTTTCTCTCTAATTTTCCTAGGTCTGAATAAGTGTGTGTGTGCTTGTGTTTTATTGTATGTTTGAAATATTCTTCAGTAAAGAACCCATTCCTCTAAAGAATTGGTTTCTGCATTTATTCTTGGTTTTACTGGAAAGGTGCAACTTCTATATACATAGGCTTGTGTCCCCTTAGTTGCCAATTGCTCTTAAATATCATAATTCCCCATAGTTATTAATACATTAAGCAATTTGACTAACATTGCTGACGGGTGCGGGGCGCTCCCCAGATGTCTGCGCCTGGTTGCACCCTTTAAATCCACCCGGCATTCATGCCTACGGTGCAGCTAATTATATGTGTGATTGTGACCGCAAAATGCCATCTGTGAACTGTTTTATTTAAATAATTGAACTGTTTTAGCTTGTTATTTTTATTCTGATGTACTTTTGTACTGTTGTTCATTGCTCAGAGCCCTGAGTATTCAGGGATAGAGTGATTCACAAATTGAAACAGATAGATAAAATAATGAAAGAAAGAATGACCAGTTGATCAGTAAAGTGTCTTCAGTAACCTTTAGGAGCAGTCAACGAAATTTAAGTCTATCCAGTCAATATACTGGTAGTGAGGCAGTTTTCATGGTCTCCACTTCTAACTTCACTGAACTTTGTGTGGGGATAATTATGTCTGTGTGTATTAAAGGTTGGCAGCACTGCTCAGACCATGCCAGAGACATGCCAAGGGCCCAAAAAACCCTTTTCATGATGCCCTTTCCATGCTGCCTGTGGTGCAGCTCCAGAAGTACAGTCAGTGGCTGCAGGCACACAGATACCATCCCCGTTTGATTGGGAAAGCACTTGAAGGATCTGAGCCTCTTGGCTGGTTCTTTGCTGAGGTGTCCCAAGTACCAGCTCTTCCTTTGCAGCCCTGCTCTTTGGGGGCATATGACAGCCTGGCCTATCTGAGACTCCCAAGTTCTCTGCCATTTTTAAAAAACTTTTTTTGGTTTGGGAGAATTAAAAACATATAGAAAACTGAGCCTGCTGTAGCAATACTTTGAGAACAATAAGAGAAGGGAGCCAGGCTTTGCCTCTCTTACAGTGGTACAAAGAGCACACGGGCCACTTTTCCTGATCTGCCTTTCTTGAATGGCCCCCTTTTCTTTTTGAAATGATGCTGATAATCTCCTGCTGTTGAAGCTTCCAGGGACCTGGCATTTCTTCTCTTTATTTATTGGAATTTTTTAGAAAACAGAAAACTAAGGACAATGGTGCTTTGAAAATAATACATATTGGAAGTCTGGGCCACCACCACCACCTCGCTAATAGAGTTGCAAACAAAAGGTCTGTTTCCAAGGCTGGCTTGCAAAGAGGATCCCAAGTGCCAGTTACTTTGCTGGACAGATGACTTTTTGGCTTTCTGTAATACACACAGTCTGTCGTAGATAGGATCCCAAGGTCTGTGATGGCTTTTTTGTTTGTTTTACCTTTTAATTTATGGGATTTTTTAAAATAGCAAATAGAATAACAGCCATCTTCTGAGCCTTTCTGCTTGGCTTCCAGCAGGTGTATTCAACAATCCATCTGCCTCTGTCAGTATTGCTGCCTTGCCTGTTGGGACTCTCAAAGGCCAGCAGCTTTGTCTTTTGTGTGTGGAGCTGCCTGACGCTTCCTATAGATCAAAGTTTGGGTCCCGTGGGGGCACCTTTAAGGCCAACAAAGTTTTACTCTGGGTATAAGCTTTCATGTGCCTGCTGGGCTTGCATGCACACAAGACCCGATACCCAGAATAAAACTTTGTTGGTCTTAAAGGTGCCCCTGAACCCAAATTTTGTACCGCTGCTTCAGACCAGCATAGCTGCCCACCTGAATATAACTTCCTAAAGATGTAACAGAAATGTCTGCCACTGTCCTGGCCTGTAACTCTGTCTCCTCTCCTAGGTGCTGAGGCCTCCTTGCTGTGCCTTCTCTGAGAGCCAGTTTGGTTAATAGCGAGAACTCTAATCTCGGAGAACTGGGTTTGATTCCCCGCTCCTCCACATGCAACTGCTGGTGTGACCTTGGGTCAGTCATAAGTTCTTTCAAAGCTGTTCTCTGTCAGGGTCATAAGAACATAAGAGAAACCCATGTTGAATCAGGCCAATGGCCCATCTAGTCCAATACTGTCACACAGTAGCCAAAAATACCAGGTGCCATCAGAATGTCCAGCACATGGGGTCAGGACACTAGAAGCCCTCCCCAGCACCAAAAATAGAGTGCATCACCTTCCCCAGACTGAGAGTTCCTATCTATAAAGGTAAAGGTAAAGGTTCCCTTGCTCGAAAGCCAGTCGAATCCGACTCTAGGGTTGCGGTGCTCATCTCCGTTTCAAAGCCGAAGAGCCAGCGCTGTCTGAAGACATTTCCGTGGTCATGTGGCCGGCATGACTAAACACCAAGGCGCACGGAACGCTGTTACCTTCCCACTGAAGTGGTACCTATTGATCTACTTGCAATTTCTTGCTTTCGAACTGCTAGGTTGGCAGGAGCTGGAACTAGAGATGGGAGCTCACCCCATCATGCGGCACTCATGGGTCTCGAACTGCTGAACTACTGACCTTCCACAGCCTGCAGTTCAGCGTCTTAACCACTTGAGCCACCGCAGCTATCTATACCTTGTGGCTAATAGCCACTGATGGACTTCTGCTCCATATGTTTATCTAATTCCCTCTTGAAACTGTCCATGCTTGTAGCTGCCACCACCTCCTGTGGTGAATGAATTCCATGTGTTAATCACTCTTTGGGTGGAGAAGGACTTCCTTTTATCTGTTCTAACCCGACTGCTCAGCAATTTCATGGAGTGCCCATGAGTTCTTGTATTGTGAGAAAGGGAGAAAAGTACTTCTTTCTCAACCTGCTCTATCCCATGCATAATCTGTAATACACACAGTCTGACATAGTCAAAGTCTGACCTCGATCATGTCACCCCTCAGTCATAATTTCTCCAAGCTAAAGAGCCCTAAGCGTTTTAACCTTTCTTCATAGGGAAAGTGTTCCAGCCCTTTTATCATTCTAGTTGCCCTTCTCTGCACTTTTTCCAATGCTATAATATCCTTTTTGAGGTGTGGAGACCAGAACTGTACGCAGTCTTCCAAATGAGGTCGCACCAATGATTTATACAGGGGCATTATGATACTGGCTGATTTGTTTTCAATTCCCTTCCTAATAATCCCCAGCATAGCGTTGGCCTTCTTTATTGCAGTTACACACTGTCTAGACATTTTCATTGAGTTATCCACTACGACTCCAAGATCTCTCTCTTGGTCCGTCTCTGCCAGTTCAGACCCTATCAACGTGTATTTATATTTAGGATTTTTGGTGTTTCACTTTGCACTTGGCCACATTGAACCCCATTTGCCACGTTGACGCCCACTCACCCATCCTCGACAGATCCCTTTGGAGTGCCTCACAATCTTCCCTGGTTTTCACCACCCTGAACAAATTTGTGTCATCTGAAAATTTAGCCACTTCACTGCTTACTCCCAATTCTAAATCATTAATAAACAAGTTAAAAAGCAATGGACCGAGTACTGATCCCTGTGGTACCCCACTGCTTACCACCCTCCATTGAGAAAGTTTCCCATTTATAAGCCAGTTTTTGATCCACAAGAGGACTTGACCTTTTATCCCATGACTATTGAGCTTACTTAGGAGCCTTTGATGAGGAACTGTATCAAAAGCTTTCTGGAAGTCAAAGTAAACAACTGTCAGGTAGTCCTGCCATGATGGATGGAGGGGAAGGGGAGGATGGCTATGGGCGCCATGGCGGCGTGGAGGACGGGAGGTTGGGATCGTGGGGGTGTAGATTTATGCACCTGGTGTGTGAGAATGGAATGTGAGCCTGGCAGGCTCTATCTTGGGTAGACTTAACACTCTGACCTTGGAGGAGACAGGCTGCGAGCTTTCCTATCGCTTTCAAAGCTGCAGCTTTGCTGAGAATAATGGGGGCGGTGGGAACTTCATTAGCGTAGTAACTTTCGATTCCCATTCGCATGTTATTCCCTGATTGGTAGAGAGGGGGGGTCCCCATTCACCCCCTTTCCAGTATAACTGCCTGCTTTGTGTAACCAAGATATTCTGAACAATGTATCTGCTCCAGTAACCTTTCCATTGCAGCTTAACAATAAACACTATTCTTGCTTGAACAACAAGACCTGGTGTTTGGCTGACTAAGTTAGGGCTTCTGACAACAACATCTATTGGGTCCCCCTTGTCCACATGTTTGTTCACTCCCTCAAAAAACACTAACAGGTTAGTGAGACAAGATCTTCCCTTACAGACCCCATGCTGAGTCTGTTCATCAATGTGCCTACTAATTCTTTCCTTAATAACAGTTTCCACCAACTTACCCGGTATGACTGGCCTGTAATTTCCTGGATCTCCCCTGGAGCCCTTTTTAAAGATGGGAGTGACATTAGCTACCTTCCAGTCCTTAGGAATGGAGGCAGATTTTAAGGAAAGATTACATATTAATGTGAGGAGATCCACAAGTTCACATTTGAACTCTTTCAGAACTCTCGAATGAATGCCATCTGGGCCTGGTGATTTATTAGTTTTTAAATTGTCCATCAGTCGTAGGACTTCCTCTCTTGTCACCTCAATCTGATTTAGGTCTTTCAAACCCCCTCCCAAAATCGGTGGTTCTGGAGTGGGCAAGCACTTCCTATCTTCCACAGTGAAGACAGAAGCAAAAAATGCATTTAGCTTCTCAGCCATTTCCCTGTCATCCTTCAGTAGTCCTTTTACCCCTTGGTCATCCAAGGGCCCCACTGCCCCCCTAGCTGGTTTCCTACTTCTAATGTATTTGAAGAAAGTTTTATTGTCCCTTTGTGTTCAGGACCCAAGCTCCTTATTTTAGCCGTGGACCCCTGGAGGCAATCTGCATACATACCAGGTTCTGAGGACTGCCGAACACCCACAATGTATTTGAAGAAAGTTTTATTGTTGGCCTTTATGTTTTTTCTGATATGCTCCTCATATTCCCTTTTTGCTTGCCTGATCACAGACTTGCATTTTATTTGCCACAGCCTATGTTCCTTTTTATCAACCTCACTGAGACTAGCTTTCCACCGCTTAAAGGAATCCTTCTCACGTTTTACGGCTTCCATTACTTTATTTGTTAACCATGCAGGCTTTTTTCTATACCTATTTGTCCCTTTCCTAACCTGCGGTATATATTTTTTCTGAGCTTCTAGGACTGTATTTTTAAATAGTCTCCAAGCTTCCCCAATGGTTTTGACCTTCTCCACTTTTCCTTTCAATTTCTTCCTCACATGTCCCCTCATACCAGAGAAGTTACTCCTTTTAAAGTTAAAAGTGGTTGTGTCAGTCTTTTTGGGCAACTCCCTATTTATACAAATGTTAAACTCAATAACATTATGGGTACTGTTCCCAAGCGGTGCAATCACTTTTACATCTCTCACCAGGTCTTGGGCGTTACTTAGGACCAAATCCAGGATCACCTCTCCTCTGGTAGGATCTGTGACCATCTGTTCCATAGCATAGTCATTGATAGTGTCTAAAAACTCAATCTCTTTTTCCCGACTAGAACTCATATTGACCCAATCAATGTGTGGGTAGTTGAGTCACCTATTACAACACAGTTATTCTGTCTAGCCGCTATCTTTAATTCATTCATCATTTTATAATCCTCTACCTTTTGATCTGGTGGGCGATAACAAACTCCTACTGTTAAGCCTCCTTTTGGACCTACTATTTCAAACCATAGCATTTCCAGAAGTGAATCCAATTCTCTTACCCTCTCAATCTTACTGGACGGTATACCCTCTCTGACATACAGAGCCACCCCACCTCCAACCCTTCCCCCCCATCCTTCCGATATAATTTATAACCAGGAATCACCATATCCCACTGATTTGCCTCATCCCACCAAGTTTCTGAAATACCCACAATGTCTATTCCCCCCCAACACCAAGCATTCCAACTCCCCAATTTTACCTCATAGACTTCTAGCATTTGTGTATAAACACTTATAGTTTCCCACGCTTGTTAAGCCTACAACCTTCCTCTTGCTGCCTCAAGACCTTGCCAGGCAGGGTTTAGCCTATCGTTTAGCCACAGTCTCAGTGGACAACTTTAATCCATTTCCTTGTACAAAAGTAACAGCTACCCCTTCATCTCTTTGAGATGAGCCATCCCAAACCAGAGACTTTTCATCTCCTGTAGGCTTTCCCCCAATATTCAGTTTAAAAACTGCTCTGCCACCTTTTTGATTTTGAGCACCAGCAGCCTGGTTCCTTCTCGGGACAAGTGGAGACCATCTCTTTTGTACAGCTCCCTCTTGTCCCAAAAAGCCTCCCAGTGCCTAACAAACTTGAACCCTTCTCCCCTACACCATTGTCTCATCCATGCATTGAGACTCCTGATCTGTGCCCGTCTCTCCAACCCTTCACCCCCTATCCTTCCGATATAATTTATAATCAGGAATCACTGTATCCCACTGATTTTCCTCATCCCACCAAGTTCATGAAATACCCACAATGTCTATTTCCTCCCCCCCAACACCAAGCATTCCAACTCCCCGATTTTACCTCGGAGACTTCTAGCATTTATGTATAAACACCTATAGTTTCCCATGCTTGTTAAGCCCACAACCTTCCTCTTGCTGCCTTGAGACCTTGCCAGGCAGGCCCTATCATTAGCCACAGTCTCAGTGGACAATTGTCATCCATTTCCATGTAGAAAAGTAACAGCTACCCCTTCATCTCTTTGAGATGAACCATCCCAAACCAGAGATGTTTCATCTCCTGTCGGCTTTCCCCCAATATTCAGTTTAAAATCTGCTCTGCCACCTTTTTGATTTTGAGCGCCAGCAGCCTGGTTCCTTCTCGGGACAAGTGGAGACCGTCTCTTTTGTACAGCTCCCTCTTGTCCCAAAAAGCATCCCAGTGCCTAACAAACTTGAACCCTTCTCCCTTACACCATCGTCTCATCCACGCATTGAGACTCCTGATCTGTGCCTGTCTCTCCGGCCCTGCACGTGGAATAGGTAGCACTTCTGAGAAGGCTACCTTGTAGGTCCTGGCCTTGAGTTTCCTGCCCAGCAGCCTAAATTTCTCCTCCAGGACCTCACGACTGCATTTCCCCACATCGTTGGTGCCGACATGCACCATGACCACTGGCTCCTCCCCAGCACTATCTACCAGCCTATCTAAACCATGCGTAATGTCCGCTACCTTCACATCAGGCAGGCAAGTCACCATACGGTCAATACGTGGGTTCACCACCCAGCTGTCTACCTGCCTAAGGATCGAATCACCAACTACCAAGAGCCCCCCTCCCACCCTTCCCAGGGATGGTTCCTTGGTACGAAAGGATACCCGTTCACCAGCTGAAGAAGTCCCTTCTGAGGGCACATTCCCCTTATCCTCAGCATGGTGCCCCATTTCCCCTTGACCCTCATATCTAACAAGTCCCTGAGAGTCTTCTCCATGCACCGAACTGCTCTGCTTCTCCAGGTTAGCGACCTTGGCCTCAAGGGAGCAAACTCGTTCCCTGAGAACCAGGAGCTCCTTGCACCAAGCACACACCCAAGACTTCTGACCAGTGGGCAGATAGTCATACATGTGACACTCCATGCAAAGCACTGGAGTGTCCCCCAACCCCCTGCTTGCATTCTGGCTTCATAATTGCTTTTAAACTAATACTTTTATATAATCCCCCTTTTAAAACTCTTTGTATTTATGTGGTTCCTGTTGTAGAAGTAGAAGTCTACTTACCTTACTGGGAACCCAAGGAGCCTTGGTCCCTGGCTTTCTGGTCAACAGCAAGCAGGTCCAAACACACTTCTCATCAAGAGTTATGCTTTATTGGAGTACTATTCTGTTGCCAGGTAGTACAGGTATATTGTCAGGAATAACGGTTAGTGCACAGGGACCTATGTATATACTCTGATGCTTCATCTAGCTAAGCAAATGAAATCCAAGCGCGCACGTGGGAATTCTCCCGGTGGGACATTACATCATGAATGGGAGATCTTCCCCAACCCCACACACTGGTAGTGGAACGCAAGCCCTCCCTTCCCCTCAAGGTTGTACTGATAGCTGTATCTGGTGGAGAAGCATCTTCCACAGTAGCTCAGCAAAGCAAATGTGCGTGCATGCGTACAAGTCAGAGATGGAAAGTTACAAAATACATGGCTGTTATCTGACATTCTCTCAAGGGCAGTTCTCAGGAGAGCTCTCTCAGCCCCACCTACCTCACCATTGATGTTCCATGGTCTACTGGATGTCGACAGCGGTTTCAGTAAGCCAGGAGGTTTTCCTGGGTGAGGTTTGCACATGATACAGGTTTGACAAGAATGTACATACAGTGATAGATCTTTGCACATGTGCAGCCACCAGAATTGTTGTTGTAAAAGATGCAGTGATTTTACAAATCCCAAATGGTCAACCGGCTTAGATCTATGGACTGCTTCTAAAACATCCCCTCGCAACAGTTCTGGAACAAATAATTTGTTTCACTTATATCAGCGTCCATTTTCCTTTTGTTCCAAATCCCCCATCACCTTCACTTCCTCTTTGTCAGATTCTGAGAGGGTGGAGGCAAATCTGGTTTCCCAGCCTCCAGAGGGGGGAAAAACGGGTTGGTTTTCATTCGCTTGTTTGTGTGTCGTCACTGCGCCACCTAATTGGGAAGGTGTGAACATGGACTCTTGAATCTCCTCCCTTTCGTGTTGTGGGAGGCGAGATAACACATCAGCCAGGGAGTTTGACTTGCCTGGGAAATGTTGCAGTGTGAATTGAAACTTTGAGAAAAACTCACCCCATTGAAACTGCTTAGTGTTTAAGTTGCGAGGGGCGCGGAGCACTTTGAGGTTTTTATGATCAGTCCAAACCTCAAATGGGACTTGTGCCCCCCTCCAACCAGTATCTCCACGTGGCCAATGCTAGCCAGATCGCTCCGGCTTCCTTATCCCACACTGTCCAGTTTCTTTCTGTGTCATTAAATTTGCGAGACACATATGCTAATGGATGGAGCTTGCCGCTTGCCCCTTCTTGTCAGATTGCCCCCCCCCCATAGCAACATCCGAAGCATCCACGTGGACCAATTTTTTTTTAGTTTCATCCAGGTGTGCTAACACCAGTTCTGTTGGAAACAGAGCCTTTAATTGATTGACCGCATCTTGACATCTGGGGGTCTACTCTAGCTTAGCTCCGGGCTTATTAGCCTCCGCCCCTTTCCCCTTTGTTTTCAACAGGTCAGTTGGGGCAAACTCACTTGGGCAAAGTTTGGCAAGAAATTTCTGTAAAAATTAGTGAATCCTAAAAAGCTTTGGAGTTGTCTGTGTGTTTTAGGGGCTTCCCATTCCAACACATCTTTTACTTTCTTTGGGTCCATCTCTACCCCTTTTCAGAGATATGATACCCGAGAAAGTCAATGTTGGTCTTATGGAAATCACATTTTGAAAGTTTGGCAAACAGTTTGTGCTTGTGTAGCGTCTGTAGCACCTCTCTCATTAGGTGTACATGAGAGGTTTTGTCAGGGGAGCACAACAAAATATCATCCAAGTACACTAGTACCACCTTGAACAAGTACTTGTGTAACACTTCATTTATTAAGTTCATAAACACTCCCGGAGCCCCCTGGAGACCAAATGGCATCACCTGGTACTCGAACTGGCCCAGGGGAGTGTTGAAGGCGGTCTTGTATTCATCTCCCCGTCGGATGCGCATGTGGAAATAAGCATCTCACAAGTCAAGTTTAGAAAAGATTTTTTCCTTAGTCACCTCAGCTAGGAGGTCTTTGATTAATGACATGGGGTAGGCATTTGTGGAAGAAACTGCATTTAAACCACGATAGTCCGTGCAAAGCCTTAACCCTCCATCTTTCTTTTTACGGAAAAGAATGGGAGCAGCAAATGGGGAGGCAGCTGGCTGAATGAAACCTCTGGGCAAGTTTTTATCGATAAACTTATGCAACTCCTCTTTCTCGGTGGGGCTCATGGCATATAGCTTCCCTTTTGGCATTTTTTGGCAGAGTTGCGATGGGGTGGGAGTTCATCTGCCTCTTCCTCATCAAGCACCCATGACAAGTCTCTATATTCCCTCAGGATCTGGGCTAGTTCCTCTGTGGCTAAACACACCGGGCTGGCTCGCTGTCAGGGGCGATTCCCCACGTTGGGTTCCACACATGATGTTGACACTTTGGGGAGATGAATCGTACAATCCCTTCATTCCACAATATATATGGATCATGTCCATGGAGCCAAGGGCTGCCCAGCACCAAGGGAAACCTAGCCCCTGGAGACACCACAAAGGTATGATCTTCCCAATGATCCCCAGCCCCTAAATGTAACAGTACAGTCTCGAATCTGGGTAAAGATTAAGGGCTCTGCCAGTCGCACCATGGCTGCCTCTAACCCTGACACTAGGGAGGGGTTGATTAGATCGCAACGGCACCCCGAGTCTGTAAAGCCTCGGACCCTGATGTGAGTTTTCAGGGTAGGGTTCATAATTGTAACAGTCACGAAAAAGAGTGGTGGATAGTTGCTCACCACTTTTGGTGCCTCTGTTGATGGGTCCTGCTGTGCTGCGCCACTTACAGTAGGACCTGGCCTTTTCCTGCCGGTTCCATCTCCTCCTCCTCACTCAATCCCGGGTCCAGCACCTCCGCAGTTGTTTGCAAAGCCCAGGGGTTTCGTGCTTTTGCAGTCCCCTTCTTGGAAGACACGTTGAACTGTTGCTTGTCAGCTTCTCTGCCCGCCGATCCAGCAGTCTCCCCAGATGGGCAGTTGACTGTGAAATGGCCCTGATCCCCACATTTTAGACACAAGCCCTGTTTCATCCGTTGCTCACGGACTGAGACTTTCGGCAAGGTTAGTTTGGGCTTGGGGTGGGGTGTGGTGTAGTTGGTGCCCTCCCTGCTGCTACTGTGTTATCCAGTCTCATGGTGTGTAGCCAGCTCTTGGCTCTCTCTGCCTCCTCCATCCAGGCCCGCAGGGTTCTTGGATCCCTGGCACTCATAACGTTGTTTCAGATGTCAGTTGCCAACCTGAGCCAGTACTGTTGAGCTAATATCAGGTCGGACCAGTCACGGATCTTGGCGGCTTGCTGTTGAAATTCCGTCGAATACTGACGGTTAGCTTTCTCTGCTTAAAAGTGCGGAGGAACGCTTCCTCTTTCTCAGCCATGGTGCGATCCTCAAATCAGGCCTGTAGTGCCCACATAAATGCATCAATGCTCCCCAACTCCACTGCCTCTAGGTCATGCAGGGACGTGTACCAGCTTGTTTCTGCCCCCCGCAAGTGGGAAGCGATAAAGTCAACAGGTTGTTCCTCATCCTGAAATAGGTGGGCCCACTTGGGTCGATGGTTGATGAAGGATTCCTGATGATTCTGTCAGGGTCAACAGCAAGCAGGTCCAAACACACTTCTCATCAAGAGTTATGCTTTATTGGAATACTATTCTGTTGCCAAGTAGTACAGGTATATTGTCAGGAATAACGGTTAGTGCACAGGGACCTATGTATATACTCTGATGCTTCATCTAGCTAAGCAAATGAAATCCAAGCGCGCACAGGGGAATCCTCCTGGCAGGACATTACATCATGAATGGAAGATCTTCCCCAACCCCCTGAGAGCAGTAATATTCACACTGGTAGTGAAACGCAAGCCCTCCCTTCCCTTCAAGGTTATATTGATAGCTGTATCTGGCGGAGAAGCATCTCCCATGGTAGCTCAGCAAAGCAAACATGGGAAGTTACAAGATACATGGCTGTTATCTGACATTCTCTCAAGGGCAGTTCTCAGGAGAGCTCTCTCAGCCCCACCTACCTCACAGGGTGTCTGTTGTGGGGAGGGGAACGGAAAGGGATTATAAGCCACTCTGAGACTCCTTTGGGTAGTCAACTGCAGGGTATAAATCCAATCTCCTCCTCCTCTGAAAAGTACTGAGACTGACGAGTGATTTCAGCTCTCACATACTTTATTAGATCAAGAACAAGACAGAGAAGATGGCTTGCAGGCCAGCTTTCATTCCCACAGAACCCACACCCCAACACACACCACACCCCGTGATTCGCTATTTACAGTGATTGAGTTACCTCCTGCTCCTCGATTGGAGGGGAGCTAGGAGCCTGCAGTCCATTGTCTTTAGGAGTGAAGCTCAGGCCCTTTGCCTGGCCACATGGCGGACCGGTTAGAACCAGTCCGAGCACATGGCTGCCCTGAGCCCATGTTCCCGAGTGGATACATTACATCCTCCTTCTTCACTGTTATGTTATGTACAGGAACCGATTACAACATACAAGATGAAGATCACTGTAGTAGAAGTAACTGTCTGCTACTATAATAATTGCATCCTGTTCTCTCTTTGCCTGCTGCCACCCTGCTGCTACTGCGTTATCCAGTCTCATGGTGCGTCGCTTTCTTGCAGCTTTCCATGATGATCATGGCTGCCACTGCTGAGTAGTCCCCCCCCCAATAGGTAGGGGACTCCTTTTCCTTGTTCCACTTTATTTATGGTAATTGACTTGACAACAAAATACCTTGCTCATCACATTTTCAGTGGCTGTTCTTACATTTTAAGCAGCCTATCGAATACAATATGGAAAGCTCTTATACTTTGTCTTCCATAAAATGTGCAGTGAGAAATATTTGCCTTTGGTAGAAGTAACTAATGCATGTCACTGATTGACAGCTGGTGGTGATATATGTTGCAGGAGTTATATTTTTAATTTAATGTACATTAGTTTGTGTGTTTTATCTAAGTTTTAACTGTGTGTTTATATTTGTAAGTGTCCTTAAGCATTATGGAAAGATCGGATACAAATATTTTAAATAAAAAATGTCAGTACTTCAGAGGGAGGTGCATAACATCATACCATGTCACCATTGTCCCAGTCATATGGCAGTACAAACAGAGTGTCTGCCTACTTGTCTCAGTCTTTCTAAAATCTTTCTAAAGGACCTTGCTAACATTACTGAGTGCCATGGCCAACTTTTTCACTTTTAAAATGTAAATCTTCCATTAATGCAAGCACACAAGAAGAAAAGAAGTTGAGCTCAGGCAAAGTTGTACCTGTCGACTCCAAATATGCATTAAGGAGCCATTCTACAAATTCTTGTAACATCCTTAAATAAATAAAATTGGCCTCTGCTATTAGAAGGTGTTATACATGCATTGAACTCCCAGCACTCTACAAACTCCTTTAACAGCACTTAAACATCCACCCACAAGAGTAGAGAAGTGAGAGAAAGTAAAACAGCATTTACTGACAGAGGGAAAAGTAAAGTGTGTAGCAGGGTTGCCAAGCCCTCCAGTTTGGCAGGGGTCCCCTGCTTTTTTGAGGATTCTACCCGACGCCGGCCCGCTGGCCAGTGGGGGAAGCCCCACCCCCAAACCCCAACACCTGCAACCACCCCTCTCCCTTCTGTCTTGAGAGAGATCAGGTATGCAAAGACCTCTAGCTCCTTGCACTTAAAAGGGCTCCCTTTAAGTGCAAGGGAGCCAGCAGGAAAGAGCCCTGTGTGTCTGATCTGCATGCAGAGATTGGGTGTGCAAAGCCTTCCAGCTCCCTGCACTTAAAGGGGCTCCCTTTAAGTGCACCCTGACCCCTCCAGGAACACCCCCCCCAAAGTCCCCCGCTGGGGGGCACAGATGGACTTGGCATCCCTAGTGTGTAGCCAACTCTGCCTGCCAGCTCTTGCTGGTAGACATCTCATGGGTGGGGTAAGGGAGAGGTCCATCACCTCGAGGGACATTTTGTTTGGTGCACAACAAATGCAAGAGACAGTCCTTGAAATGCAAGGAAATGGTTTTGGGCCGCCTCCAAATTAGGACAACAATGCAAAGAAATTTGCTGCACTTTGATGAACAGGGTGGATTGTGAAGGCGGACAAATGAGATGTGTATCCTGTCTGAGAAAGACATTCAACATGTTGCAGGACTATAGACTGCCTGTAGCCCATCCTGTTCTCATTTGAGTCACCAGAAATCACGTTCCAGTCCTGCTGAGGATGAACCTGAACTCACAGCATGAGAATAAGAGCTCAGCTACCAGAAGCCTCCGGCATGATCCATAGCAATGATGTGGCCAAGCAGAGACGGCTTTCGGTCTGGCTCCTGCCCTTGTCACACACTCTCCCCCTGGCTGTCCTGTCTGGTAAATGAAAGCACACCCTGATTTATGGCTTGCCCTGGCACTTGAAAGAGATGCTGAATCAACTTACAACCCAGTCCTGTGGGCCGCTGCTGTGCCGAGGCACTCACTTGCCATAAATCATGGGCTGTGCTGATGCTTATAGAGACATGCGTCTCTCTGGGCAAAGGGGTGGGGGGTGGAGGAGGTGCTCAGCAGATGTAGGAGGCAGAGTGTGTGTGGGGTGTGTGGCTTCACGAACCTTAAATCCTGTCTCTCTCCCCCCCCCGACTTTGAATAATAATGTTGTAAATTTGAAGTCTGGCTACTGTGAATGTGTCTGTTCTATGAGCCTGGGCTAAATTCTCGTGCTGGGGGTGGGGAGGAGGGGTATGAGTCTGTGACAAGAGAAAGGACTGAAGGAGTCTCTTGGGCCTTGGCTGTCACAAAATGGCTCTCTGCCTATGTTTGGCCTACGTGCTGAGGACTTCTGTTGGGATCCCTTCTAAAGGTAGAGTTGCCAGGTGTCCCCGGCCACTGGTGAGGTATAGAGTGCAGGGTTGCCAGATCCAGGTTGGGAAACTCCTGGAGATTTGGGGGTGGAGCCTGGGGAGGGCAGGGACCTCAGTTGAGTACGATGCCATAGTGTCCCTCCTCCAAAGCAGCCACTGTCTCCAGGGGAACCGATCTCCCTAGTCTGGAGATCAGTGGTAATTCTGGCACATTCCCAGGTCCCCCCGGGAGGCCGGCATCCCTGGCCGATGGCCTTTCATACCTCCTGCAAGACCATCTAATTATCCAAGAGCTTTTGCATGGATTGGCCTGGCATGCCGCCTGAACAGGAAACATAAAGAACAACAACCTAGGGGAAAAAACCTGTTGGTTTATGTTGACTGAGAGACCAAGGCCAAGTACAAGGTCCGGGCAGGGCCAGCCCTGCTGTGACCCGGAGGCACATGAAAGAAAGGACCTGCTTCTCTCTTCACTCTCCTCTGCACACACAGCACACGGCTGCCAGGGGCACAGCAACTTTTAAGGGGAGTGTGACACTCTATACTGTTTCTAGTCTCTATGGTGTTTTTACCTTAGAGATTGGGAGGACCTATAAATCACTGCTGCCATTTTCTCCTGCTATTTAACTCTTGTATGGCAGGCAGTCTGAGCTTTCGGGGGGAGGGAACTGTCCACCATAACCAAGGACATGACAACCCTATTAATATCCAATGTGAACTCAGAACTTATTTTCTTTGACATATTGGATGTTCTACCTTATCTGGGTCTATGGATCCATCCTGCCGTTTCTAGTGTCTTGTAACTGTTGCTTGGCCTTGAGGTCAAGTTCCAAGCCACCTTAAGTTGACAGGGAAAGTGGGATATAAATATTTTAAATAAATAAAAACTGAATATCAGACTGCAAGTAGTTCAACAGAAGGGTTTCAAAAGAAGATGCCAACAAAAAGCTTCTGAGTTGGAATTCATATGCAGCTTTGACTCTACTAGATTGGACATGATATGGAATTGATTTGGACGGAGTGAGGGTGGTTTGTTCATTTGAAAAATTCATTACTGCCCCCTAAAGCTTTATGCACCCTTTTCAAACTCACCCTACTTTGCCTTTTCATCAGCAGCTGGGATCCTAAACTCTTTTGACTGGATTTCATTTCCACCGAATTCCGCAATGTGGTATAGCACATACCGCGTCTTGGGAAAATGGGCCTTCTCATCTGCCCTAATAATACCCTGCCTACCTTTGTGTGGTTTGTAGTTTGGGGTATATTCCTCTCTCCCCACCAAACATAACACTTCTGGCAGCTAATTAAATGGGCTCTGCTTAAAGAGGCTTCTGCCCTAATAAATAAATTAATAAATTATTTTTTAAAACATTATTTTTTGGTTTGGTTGCTGCAGACTAGCAGAGGTGCCCTAATTGCACAATTGATCATTTGACCACTTTATGTGGCACACAGAAATCTAAAAAACAAATATCAGGCCTGTAATCACAACTCTCAATTAATTGTGTGATTACCTTCCCCATTCTGATTGTCTGCTGTCACGGGAGTGGAGGATGTTGAAGAGCTTCTAAAAAATTGGGATGTTTACAAATACAGCCACAGTGGCCCTCCATCTGCAAGACTTGAGCAAGGCTGTTCAGAAGAGGGCATCTGGAGGCCGTTAATCCATTGGGTTGCCAAAAGTCAGGAGCAACTTGAGAGCACTGAACGTACACGCACCCCCCACACACACACACAGGGTGATTTCCCACTACAGCTGCCTCGGGGTTGCGCCGCCGTTTGCCCCGATACTATTCGTCAATTTCACACCGAAGCCGCGGGGCTGCATTTTGACCCGCGGCTCGCCTGATTTCCCCCGCAGTTTCCTGATCCTGTTTTTTGAGGATTATGAAACTGCGGGGAAATCGGGCGAAGCCGCGGGTCAAAATGCAGCCCCACGGCTTCGGGTGTGAAATTGACGAGTAGTATCGGGGCAAACGGCGGCGCAACCCCGAGGCAGCTGTAGTGGGAAATCACCCACACACTTTTGCCATTCTTCACCAACAGATCCCTGGTTTAAATACCCCCCCCCCAAAATCCCCCAGTTTCACACTCCCAAGGAGATAACTCAAGATCCCAGGACTGTTCTGGCTATTTTGATTGAACACCAGGGCAAAGTAACAATATCAAAGAATAATATTCAACTAGCTATTTAAAAAGTTGACAATATATTTTTCAAAATAAAACCCGATTACCCTGCAGACTTAAAAAGGGAAAGCCAATAACTGGACGATTATACTGCACAGTGGTCTAAAGACGGGCTGCATAGAAACAAGAAAAGGAGACATCAGAAAGGCTATGTCATAGGGGTCCCGTTATCTGAAAGAGCAGCCAGGTCTGCTGGAGCACAGGTGTCAAGCTCGGGCCTCGCTTGCCAAATATTTCCTGTTTTCTTACACTCATGTGCTGTTGCGTTAGGAGTTATTGTCCCACATTTCAATATTCCATTGGTTGTGTTATGGATTCACATGTATTCTCCTACGAGTCCTATATTGAATGCAACCCTGCTTTTCTTCACTGCTGTTTATCATCTCTGCTGGGAACCTGGGGGTGGGGGGGAGTGGATGGGTGAGGCTGTCTGCTTTGCTTGGTTCATGCCAGCTCATAACAGTTCTCATGCAGGGGCCTCCCGAGTGCGCTGTAAACATCTTGGGATGTGTATGATCTCATCGTTCTGTGTGACCTTGTAGTCTGGAGAGCTTCTAGATAATGTGACCATTAGCTTGCAGGTGTTAGGGGTGGTCACAAGGGCAGGGGCAGATGTATGGTGGGCTGAATGGGACCAATGATCAGTCATTGGGCATTTGTGGCGTTTCTTGCTTTCAGTATTATTGGTGGAACTGGTGTCTGGGTCCCAGTTCTGACACAGAAGCTGTCTATGCTTGGAACCTCTCTAGCTTGCTGCTACAAGAGTGTTTGTGAGAGTGATTGTATCCAGGACTTGACAAGTGGGGGAGGGGGTCTGACTAGCCCAAGTGATGGCAGGCTGAAAATTGTACTTTTAATGGGAATGGAGTAGAGTTACCAGCTCTGGGTTGGGAAATTCTGGGAGATCACAGGCCCTGGGTAGGGTGGGGTTTAGGGAGGGGAGGGACTTCAGTGGGGTATGATGCCATAGAGTCCATCCTCAAAATCAGCCATTTCCTTCAGGAGAACTGATCTCAGCCATCTGGAGAACATTTGGAATTCCAGACCTCCGGGCTCCATCTGGAGGTTGGCAACCCAAGGTGAGCTTTTTGCTTTCCCAGGCCAGCTTTCTAAAGGCCTGATTCTGCTTCTGATCCATTCCAATACCCTTTGCAGGGTTTCTGCTTGAAGGGCAGCTGGAAAAGAAGACTGAAGGACTGGCTCTGGGGTGGGAATTGGGGGAGGGTCCCCTTGGAGACCAGCACGAGAGCCCCAGTGAGAGGCTGAAAGTGGGTCTTCAGGCAATACTTGGACATGTCTTGCTTCCAGTTCCTTCTGAGGCTCTTCAGAGTGGACATCATTATGGTGAAGCTCTTTGCTTGGACTTCTGCCAGGGGGAAAGAATGATTTACATGACCCTGAGGACAACTTGCAAGAGGACAGCTTGCAAGTTGGAGAACATGTGTGTAAGTCAGAAAACAGCATAATTTGCAGAGTTTACACTCTGTAGCTTTTATTTATAGTTGAATTATTGTCTGGATGTTTTATGTTCTCTCTCCCCACTCCCCCTCTCACGCCGCTTTCTTTTGGCAATGACAATGGCTTTTCTGCTGGCTAATGTAAACCAGAAGCTGGATCCACGGGAGTATTCCAGGTCACTTTCACAGAACAGTGCTCTCGAACACTGGCTGGGCAATGGGCCAGAAGTTGACTACTGGTCTGCCATGGGGCAGAGAGCTCCAGGGTCACCATGCACAATAGGAGCCTTATAAGTTCAGACTATTACCCCACGAGTAGGCTCCTGGATCAGTGCTTAAGTACATAGCTGGGTTCCCTTCACCGATCCCCCAGAAGGCCTATGCATGCTTTCAATTGTATTTCTTAATTTAGCCTCTACCAAAGTTTGGAATAATAGATTGGAATGTATTTCTCTGATCTGGGGGCAAGAGGGAAACACCACGCACCACACAGCAAAGCACACCACTTCAAAGAGAGGACGCAGGGCTATTACCTCCATGCTGGGGAAAACACAATGCGAGCAAAACACCCCCCCCCATTCAAAGATAATAACATTGTCTCAGTTAAACTACATCCAGCATTCCACAAACACTAACAGGATCTGTCCATCAGTTAGAAAGGATACATCAGTTCATCAATATTCAGTTTTGATATATTCATTTCCTTCAGTATGCTTTTCTGTGGAATTCTTTCCAAACAAAGAACCTAAACTTGTTATTCCATTTGGGTCATAAACCTTATTTATTTATTTATTTCATTATATTTCTTGACCACCCTTCCCCGCATGGTTTACAATGATATAGTTCAGTACAATTTTAAAACCGATTAAAACTACAAGAATTCAGTATTAAAACATTCAGCATAAATATTTAAACATTTTAAAAACAAGATGGCATATCTAGCATTCAGATTTTTATGAGGGGGGAGGGGAGGGTGCCGGGCAGATGTAAGGGAACCATCGTTGGCCTCAACCGAAGGCCTGGCGGAACATCTCTGCTGCTTTGTATGCCCTGCAGAACTTTAATAGATCAGGCAAGGCACGGATGTCATTCAGCAGAGAGTTCCACTGGGCTGGGGCCAAGGCTGAGAAGGCCCCGGAGCCCTGGTTGAGGCCAGACAGATATCTTTGGGGCCAGGAACTGCCAGGAGATTCTTATCTGCTAATCTCAATGCCCTTCAGGGGACATATCAAAGAAGTAATTGATATTCCCAATTTCCCCCTCCTTGTTATCTTACTGATCCACCAATGAGGTTTGAAGCTTTTTACTCCAACACAATCTGCTTGGAGAAGTATCCTATTTCTCCCTATATCTTCACACTTTTGGGGTATAAAGTTAGCCCCAAGAATCACAGTTTGTGTGTTCCAGCTGTTGGGTCCCATCTCAACAAGGGGCTCCAAATCCCTAGATGAAAATGCATTTTGGGGGAAGGTGAGTGTGACTTTGCATGGGCCTGGCCATCCCAATGCAGGTGTCTGTGCCCCACTCTCCTGCCTCCCCCTCTCCCGTGCTGCTTTCTCCTTCCTCTGACCATCCCTCCTGGATTTCATTCACCAGGACAGGCTCCCCCCCCATTTAGACACTTTTAAATTTAGCATTATTTGTTTAAGTTAGGATTTAGCAGAAGCTAGGATTTGTAGAACATTTTGTGTGTGCGTGCATGTTTCATACCCTGTGTTCAGTTTGCTCATTTCCTTTGCTCTTATTACATTCTTAACAGATCCTTAATTTTAAAGCAAAGTCTCCTCACTTCAAAGATTCTGCACAACGTTACCAGGCAGTAGATCAAATCTTGGACCCTAGTATACATCAGGCAATATGGTCCCTATAATATCTTCCCTAAGCATAAGTGTGTATAAGCCTCTGACCCCTTGGTCAAGGTATATGTGCATTTGGTCCATTTAGATAACAAGACACCTAGAAATACTAGTTCATTGAGGGGGGTCTCAGCTGACAACAGGTAAAGGCTGGTGTTGAGCTATTGGCATGTAAGGAACAGCCAAAGATTTTGAAAAGCAGGAGTTACAAATCCTCTGGGAGAGAGAGAGATGGCAGGGAGTCTTCAAAGCACCCATTCATACTTGGAACTGGATCTTTATTTGCCAGTTGAGTCCAGGCTTTGACTGGCTATAAATCTGCCCCAGCCACTTTGCTCAAAATCCAGTCTCTTGCGAGCTCACGTGGAAGCAGGTCTCAGAACACCCTGACTGAACCCCTGAGAAAACGGCTGCTCCCGAGAACCATGTCACATATTCAGTGGTTTTGGCTTTGGGGAAGAAGTTAGCCATTCCGGTGGCAGCAATATATATACTGGTGCAGGGGAGGGCAGCAAGAGTTTTAAAAGTTTGGCTGTGGTGTGGTTTGTGCGTCATGGTATCCTAAGCTTGTGTGCATGTTCCTCCAAACTATACAAAGCCTGAGTGAAGCAGGGTAGTTGCAGTGCTCAGCAATCAAAGGTCTGGTGTGTACAGGATGGGGATGCGTCCTGAGTGATAACGGCTGCATGGGTTAGGTCTATGCCCCTTCTAATGTGTATGTGTATACAGTCCATTGCTAAAGTTATAAACCCCACAGGAGGCTAAGAAGTAAGCCAAGGAGGCTGGCAGTAGGGACTGGGAAATAGCGTCTGGTTTTCCCATCATGCAAATACTTTTCACACTGTAGTAAAGGTAAAGGTTCCCTTGCTCGAAAGCCAGTCGAATCCGACTCTAGGGTTGCGGTGCTCATCTCCGTTTCAAAGCCGAAGAGCCAGCGCTGTCCGAAGACGTTTCCGTGGTCATGTGGCCGGCATGACTAGACACCAAGGTGCACGGAACGCTGTTACCTTCCCACCGAAATGGTACCTATTTATCTACTTGCAATTTCTTGCTTTCGAACTGCTAGGTTGGCAGGAGCTGGAACTAGAGACAGGAGCTCACCCTGTCATGCGGCACCCGGGTCTCGAACTGCTGAACTACTGACCTTCCACAGCCTGCAGTTCAGCGTCTTAACCACTTGAGCCACCGCAGCTCCTCACACTGTAGAGATATGTGTAAATAAGGGTGGTGGTGGTTGTGAAGGATTATTGAGTTAGCAGAGTGCTCAAGGCACATAATGCAGCAGAGCCTTTCTGGTTTGTGTGTGCTGACAAGAAATAAGGTTATAGACATGGAACCTCTTTATCTTTGCAAAAGCTAACATGCGTCCATTTATTGTAAGGAACTCCATTCTAGACAGGATAGGGTAGAGACAGGAATCTAATCTAGTCTAACTAGCTAGGATGGATAGAGACGCAGGAAGCCAGTCCTGCCCTCATAGTGCCAAGATGGGAAGTCTAGCATAGTGTGGAGAGCAGGTATCAGGCTGGAAGGAAGGAAGATTCCCTGCGAGTAGCAATCTACACATCAAAGAAAAGGCCTCAGAATAGTAGAAGGGAAGAATGATCAGGCCTCTCTCTCTCTCTCTGGCTCTCTATAGTCCCCCTCTGAAGTCTGAAGCTAAGAGACAGCGCAAAGTCCTTCACTTCCAACAGTCATCATGTGGAAGTACAATGCAGATTGGGAAAGGGACAGATAGGGTTGCCAACTCTGGGTTGGAAAATTCCTGGAGATTTGAGGGTAAAGCCTGGGCATGGTGGGGTTTGGAGAGCAGAGGAACCTCAATAGGTTACAATGCCACAGAAACCACCCTCTAAAACAGCTATTTTCTCCAAGGCAACTGAACTTGGTAGTCCTAGGAGTCTTCCAGGCCTCACCTAGAGGTTGGCAACCCTAGATTGACACAGCATTAGACTAAATCACTAGAGATTAAATAGCTGATTTCCATGTATATTGTCACTCCACAGACAAAAGAGCTATGAAGGTTAGAAGAAATAGGAAATAATCAATCTGCTGTGTTAGCATCTGACCTGGGTAATGGAGGAATGGAAGGTTAAACAGAAGATGTGTTTAGAAGATATGGTACTAGATGAAGACGTTATTTCCCAGAACCCTGTCCAAGAACACTTCTGATGCCTCCTCTTTCTATCCACAACCAGCTGAACTCTCATCCATTCCTTGCAGCCCTGGGTTTGACTTCTCAGTTACTTTTTCCCCACCATAGAGAACAATGGAGGGAATAGGGGCAACCTGTTTAGGGGCCCATAGAATTGGACCCCCTGGTCCAATGTTCTTGAAATTTGGTGGGTATCTTGGAGAGCTATCCTGTGAGTTTGGAGCCTCTCCCTCAAACCCCCTCCCCTCCAGCCCCCAGAATATACCCTATGTTTTCACCATTGACTTCAATGGCCCATAGGATATAATGGAGCTGAAATTGACATTCGGCTGCCTGAAAGCCTCCCTGGGACGTCAGCTGGGGGCGGGGCTTGGCTCCTGGGGAGCTGCACTTTGGTGCGCCCCCCCCAAGACCCCTGCTTCGGGGCAGGATGTTTTACCTCTTGCTAGTGGGCATTGCACCTAAGGCGGTGCCGCAACAGCAGCCTGCCTGCTGTCTCCCTTGCGGAAGACTTGTGGGTTCGCCATTGTCAGGTGATCCTGCCATAAGAGGTGAGGGAGGAAGGAGGACGAGATGATCTGTAACCTTTTAGGCATGAAGGGGGGAAGTGGGGTGGTTGCCAGGGCAACAGGATGTTCATCAGCATGGGCCATCTCCTATCTGACCAAATGGCCCTGCCATACGGGTTGGGTTTCTCCGGGATGGGCAGCCGGGCCCCTTTATGGCCTGAACAAACTCTCGCACCTTTTTCCCACGCGCGGGCTATGTAGCCATTGGTAGAATGCTTGGGGGGGGGGCTAGCTAGTGGGGTATATCTGTAAATGTTTCTTTGTGTCTTTCATTCCTGACAATGCGCTTTTAGAACTGCAGCTGAATAAACTTTAACTTCTCATGAAGTCCTTTGTTTAGCTGTCCTTTTTGAAGTGCCTGACCGCCATGGAATACAGCGACAGAACTGAGATAGGGTGACCAGATGGCCCCTTTTTAGAGGGCTTGTCCCCTTTTTTGGTGTCCATTCTCTTTTGGGCTCCTTTTAAAAAAAAAAACTGATGAAAACGTCCTCTTTTGGGGTTGGAAGGTTAGGAATATTCCTAGTTAATAGTACTTGCTTAAATAGTAGGGGTATTTAAAATGAGATCTGTCATAGTGGTCACTTGTTTGAAGTAGTCAGTTCGGAAATATGTCCTCTTATTTGATTTCAAAATATCTATATATCTAATTATCAACATGCCCCCTGCAGATACTTATTTCCACAGATGGGGGCACATGGAAGGTATACAGATCTTTCACCAAACTTGGGGCACACCCCAGGTTTGCAGAAAAATCCGAAAACTTTAAAAAAATTCATGGGGGGTTAAATTTCCCCCCAGAGTAAAAAGTGCTGTATGTGTATGCACAGATTAGAACTGATAACATCAAAATAACTGTCAAACACAAAGCGCTTACACAATTTTTATATGTTATTATAACTTCAAAACATTAACAACACAAAATATACAATATTGTGTAGTTTCAGATGATCATCCAGAATTTAACAGGACCAACAAGGAGACGGTGAACTCCGGAATGCTTTTCCCGTTTCGACTACAAAAGTCTTCTTCTGACCAAAATGAATCTTGTAGACTAACTTTGGACTTCAATAATATGACATTTTCAGACTGGATTTCATGTTCTAGCTCTCACTGGCCAGCAGGACTCCTGGGAGCCACTACAACGACCACGTCCCTCCCCAGCCAGCACAACACCAAGGGAGCCACTGCTCACTTTGCCCCCTGTGCCGACTGATGCCTGCCAGCCTTCACCTCACCCCGTGAGGGAAGGGAGGGAAGGAGGTGCCTCAGCCACGCTGCACCACACCCCATGCTGCGCCCCATCCCCTCGCCCAGCGCCTCCTCCAGCTCTCCCCATTGCCGCCTCTTCCTCCGCCATGGGCTGAGATGCCGCTCTTGCCATTGCCACCACTGCTGCTCAGCCTGGGCCTGCTCCAGCGAGCACCAGGCCAGCTTCAACCATTAGGCACTGCTGGGCGGCCAGGTGGGCTGGCCAGAGGGGATGGGAGGGGAGAGAAGGGGGAGGCCGCCAGGGAGCGGGAGGGATCCAGCCTCCCAGGGCCACCCCAGCAGGCAAGGAGCCAGGCAGAGTCTCTATGTAAATCCGTGCAGAAGGTCTCTAAGATTTGTGTTTCAGCAAAAACATTATGATGTTGTAATTCAAGACTTCAAGACTTTTCAGTTGAAATTGGATTGGATATAAGCGATTCTTGAAAAAGAATTTTGAAATGGATTATTCAAGCAGGGGTCTGCAGAATCACCATCGGGAGAGATTTAAACAGCAAATTATGGAGTCTTAATGATATGGGTGTACTAAAAACTTTTTCAAGTTGAATGCCAACAATTATTGTCATCAGGGTTTTGTATGATGAATATACATATTTGGAAGGTTGAAAGTTTCAAAATCTTTGTATGAATATTTTTTGAATAACGTTCAGAGATATCAAGATTGTATTGACATGTGCATAACATATAGAATGGACTTTTACATATATTGGAACATTTACACAGTGTTTTTTCTATATTTGTGACCATATCCCACCGTGGTTCCTGTTAGTTTTCAGAACCTCCAGGTGAGGCCTGGAGATCTCCCAGAAGTACAGCTTATTTCCAAACTACAGAGATCAGTTTCCCCAGAGAAAATGGCTGCTTTGGCGGAGGAGAGAGGAGGGAGGGGGTGGCTGTGGGTCATGTGGCCGATCTCCGTGGAGGCAGGGTGTGCAAAGCCTTCCAGCTCACGAAAGACCTGCCTGAGGTTCCTTCCCTCCTGGCAGCTCCTTTGGCTCCTGGTGCCCGGAATGCAATCAAAGTTCTCCTGGTTTGGGAAGGCTTGAGTCCGACTCTGTTTTGGCAGGGCACCCAAGCAGGCTCCTCGGCAAATGGGAGCCGATTTCCTCCCCATGGTTTAGAGCCCCCAGTTTTGTGAGTGCCCCTTTGCCCATATGCCTACCTTTGGATGCCGTATCAGACTGGAGTTGGATTCAAGACCTTCCGATGCACTCTGCACATGTGTGGGGAAGAGGGCCTATGAAGGGCCTTGGATACTGACAGCACTGTATTGTCCTTAATGGTTCTGCCCGGGAACATGGACATGTTGCAAATTCCTTTCCCTGTTTACTCAGATGTCAGGGCCAGTTGAGTTCAGTGGTTGGATGTAGGATATATGAATGTCTGGATTAAGATAATCCCTTAATGAGATTTGGCATTGACCTGGGCACCAGTCTTCTGGACCTGACCTGGGTAGCCCAGGCTTGCCCAATCCCATCAGATCTCAGAAGCCAAGCAGTATTGCCTTGGCTAGTATTTGGGTGGGTGACGTCCAAGGAATACCAGGGTCCATGACACAGAGGCAGGCAATGGCAAACCACCTCTGAAACATCTCTTGCTTTTAAAAAAATCGAGCATAACGTTAAAGAGCTAGAACCTCTAGTTGCCAGACAATCTTAGGATCTCCTAGCTATTCTATACACAATGCCATACAATAATGATTAATTCATTATTATTACCAGTCTTCAGGAGCTTTTTCATCAAAGTGTCCCATTCAGTTGGGTTCAGAAAACTAACCTTGATGGACATGATCCTCTGAGGTGCTGAACAGTATTAACTCTCTGCATTTGAGTCTGTGCAATCCATACATAGTCTTGAGTAGCTACTGCCAAATCTCATCAATTTCTTGGGATGTCAGAGATTTTAAAGGACTTGGAGCCATCTAGTTAGGAAACAGAACAATTACTATCATTATTTGTTTTCAAAATGTTTATTAGCGCTCAGAGTTGTTGAGAAGATTTGGAAGTTTAACTGCACAGCAATTGCTGTTTGATTATGTGCTAAGTTTTGGATTCTGTGCAGCGCAAGCAGAGTTGTGCTGTGTGAATGGTAGCTTGCCTTCTACCATGGCAGCCATCCCTGGTCCACCCAGATAGCTCCCTTGCGGAGGAGCGGACCCCCAGGGACACAAGGGGGGGCCAAGTGTCAAGAACGGTCCCCCGTGAGTGGAAGCAGCGGCTGTGGGCATGGAGGCAGCTGACGACACCAGCCTGTGTCAACAGCACTCTTCAGGCAACTGTTGTGGAGGGGCCTGGCAAGAAGGAGTTCTGCTAAGCAGGAGGCTGAGCTTCCCCTTGCTGCACGAGGCGAGTCCAGGTAGTCCAGCATCTCGTCTGGCCGGCCTGTGCTGGAAACAAGATGCTGAAGTAGGGCTCAGTGGGAAATGGGCACCAGCAGCCTCCCCCCCCACCCCCTCGCAGGGGGCCCGGGAAAGGTAGGGGCGTGAGGCGTTTTTGGCTGGAATGCCGGCAGGTTAGGTGGGTGCCCAAGCAGCAGGTCCCACTCCCTTGAATGCCCTGACCCAGCTTCCTTTGTCTACTGGTTTTTCTTGTATTTTGTCTCATTCCTCTTCCAGTCAAAACACTGCCTCCCATACAGACAAAATGCTCCTTGAGGAGTGAGACTCAGGAACAAAGAAGATAAGATGCAAAGAGCTTGTTTAAAAGTTGGTGCTGGAAGAGGCGTCAGCCTGGACCCCATGATGAAGTAGTGGGGTGGTTCACCCTTTCTGCTGCCTTATTTCCAGATATGAGCGGGTACTGGTGTAGTGGTTAAGAGTGGCAGACTCTAACCTGGAGAAATGGGTTTGATTCCCAACTGACCTTGGGTCAGTCCCAGCTCTCTCAGAGCTGTTCTCTCAAGAGCAGTTCTTTCAGAGTTCTCTCAGCCCCACCTACCTCACAGGGTGTCTGTTGTGGGGAGAGAAGGGGAAGGAGGTTGTAAGCTGCTCTGGGACTGCAAGTGAAGGGCCGGGTATAAATCCACTTCTTCTTCTCCTCCTCCTCCTCCTCCTCCTCATGGGAAAGCACTCTATGTGGAGCTGCCCTTGAAGATGACTCTCAAGCTCCTGGAGTATCAGCATGTAGGGTGCTCATGCACTGGTTAGCTATTTGCTTCTGGACCCAATTCAAAGTGTTGGCAATCCCCTTGCAAGATAGGGTTGCCAGCCTCCAGATGGGGGCCTGGAGATATCCCGGAATTACAGCTGATCTCCAGACTACAGGCTAGAACACATGGCTGCTTTGGAGGCTGGGCCGTCTGGCTCTCTCCCCTCCCCTCCCCAGCCTCCCCCTCCCAAATCTCCTGGAATTTCCCAACCCAGAGTTGGCCATTGCATTTCAAGGCCTTTGTGGCCCGGAACCAGACACCCTTCCCAGTGCCAGTTGTGCCGTGTTCAGACAGCCTTCTCTTTGCGGTGCCCGCTCTTACGATGGTCTGTATGGCATTGGCTCTGTCGTGGACTTTCTCTGTGGTAGATCCCATTCACTGGAGTGGCCTGCCTGAGTGTGTGGGGAGGGTGCCCTTGCCGGCTGCAGGGAGGGAGGCCTGCAGGAGAGTTCTGCTCCAGAGGGCATTGTGGGGTGGGGGTGGGGGGAGGGGGCGAATGGCTTTGGCAGAGGGGGCTGTTGCTTTAATATGTGCAGGGTTTTTTTAAAAAAATCTCTCTCTGTGTTTAATTTTGTTTTTTAACCTGCATTGGTTTTTAAATTTTATTTTTATCTTGTGTGTTTGTTTTACTGTATTAAAGGACATGTTTTTGAGTCCTTGCAACTTGTTGTTGCCCTGTTGACTGCCTTGAGTATATGGCGACAAGGCAGGATGTAAATGCTTTAAATAAAATAAAGAAATACATTTTCCCTACAGGTGAAAAAACTAGTGCAGATGTGCCTGGTTTCATATGACTGCACAGATTGCATGCAACTTCCCATATGCCAGGAAGGCACCTGCCGTTTCTCAGCCTGTGTCTGAACTGCTTGCTGCAGTCACTATTTTTGAGGGAGGGAGGGAGGGAGGGAGGGAGGAGGGAAGGAATCACCACTTTTACACTATTTCTACAATTAGGAAGTGAGCCCGGTGATGGGGCACAGTGGCATTAATCAGATCCAACTTAAAAGACTGGCCTTTTCCGTGCTCTCCTTTTAATCCATGTTCACCGCAGTGTCCTCCAAGCAATTCTGCACTAAAATTGAGTTCAACCTTCTTTTTGTTCCGGGTTTCCCCTCCATTCTGCATTATATTCCCTCCCTTCAGTGGTCAGCCCGTTTTCAGCCTGCTGTCGCCCCAGGTTATTCGGATGCTGTCTTGCTGTGGACTTAAATTGCCTTGACTCAAACACTGAGAAAATCCAGAGTGGCAGGCAAATGCAGAAAGGACCACAGTTATGAAACTACACATCCATATATGAGCAGAGGAAGATGTGCTATTAGGTCATGATTACAGCACTTTTTCACAGTGGCTTTCCCTTTTCTTGCCACTGCCCCAGTTTTCCTAAATGCAGGATATAAAGGCAAATGTTTTGTTTGAATTGAAAACTTAGTCCTTCAAGTCAAAGCTCCTTTCTTCATATAGTAGCTGAGAAAGGGAGCTATGTGTTAAGTATGCCACTCAACAACAGTATTTCAGCAAAAGTGATTTCAGCTTTATTCGTAACAGCAAACACCAACTCAGAACACACCAACAAACAAGTGACGCACAGCTCCCTTTTTAAACTATCCCGGGCTTTCAAAGCCACTCCCAGAACATGTTAAAGACCAATCAAAACACAGGGATAAAGGCCAATCAGGACCGTTCCCTCCTAGATACATTTTCACACAGTGATTGGATAGTTACAGAGGTTTCTCAGAAACCGACCAATGGTAATGCGACAGCTGAAGAGCCACATTTAGAATCAAGCTTAACATTGCAAGTAATAGGATGGATTCACACTTGAAGACATAACACTGTGGGTGATTTCCCACTACAGCTGCTTCAGGGTTGTGCCGCCATTCGCCCCGATACTATTTGTCAATTTCTCACTCGAAGCCGCGGGGCTGCATTTTGACCCGCGGCTTCGCTCGATTCCCCCGCAGTTTCGTAATCCTCAAAAAATAGGATTAGGAAACTGCGGGGGAAATTGGGCGAAGCCGCGGGCCAAAATGCAGCCCCGCGGCTTCGGGTGTGAAATTGACCAATAGTGTCGGGGCAAACGGCGGTGCAACCCCGAGGCAGCTGTAGTGGGAAATCACCCTGTGGCTCTCAGGAGCTTCTGCCCCCAAATCTTGTTGGTCTTGAAGGTGCTTCTGGACTCAAATCTGGGATTGGAATATAACGGACAAAAAAGGATCTAATGAGGTCAGTCCTCAAGTGCGTTGGATCCTCAAATACAGATGCGTTGGGCTAAACCATGCCATTCCACATCCCCATCCAACATGGCTGTCCCCCTGGAATGACATTTAGCTGTCTCCTTGTGCTTCTGATTTCTTCTCAGCAGGCTCACAAATCCCCATCCCATTAATTGGTGTCAGTGGAAGTATCTGTCATTTCCCCCCTTATGAGCTGAATAGCACTGTTAGGGCATACCACCAGGATTCCTGCATCATGAGAGAAATCATGGAAGGATGCATAGCAGCCATTCAGAAACGAAAATGAAAATACAGCCACACCGGCATTGCAGGAGCCAAGGAGGCCTGGCCCTTAAACAATAAGCGGCTACTCAAAAAGGCTGAACACAAAATTCAAGCAAGAAGATATAATCAGGAGTTCACCTGATACTTGTTTGAGGGAGTCCAAGCAAGGTGAGTTCAATCAATCAATCAATCAATCAATCAGAACCTTTATTGGCATATCAATAAAAGAAACATCAGCAGCAGGGAGAAACATCCTGCAACTGAAACAATCTCCGCCTCTTAGTAGCTCAACAGAGAAATTTAGCTACTGATTCTATGATCTCAGGATTATGGGAAGATAATAGTGAAACAATCTTATCGTCATCAGATTGCCCTACTTGGCTTCGATAAAGAGGTTCTAGAAAAACAGCACAAATATCACAGTAAAACGAACAATACAGGAGAACATGTTTGATACTTTCAATCTCTCCCAAGTCACAGGCCTAGAAGAGTGTGGGATTTACCTCCCATACAATACAGCAGAAGGGAGAACATTAAAACGAGCTAACATGAATGCTCTTGGCAGATCAGGGGTTGTCAGACAAGCAAAATATTCAGGCAGAGAACCATTAGAGGGCACCCCCGCCTTAGAGGCAAGCAGCTACCAGAGGCATTTCCTGCATTCCTAAATTCCTGCATTTCAATATCAACAAGTCTCTGCTTAATCAGAACAAATGCACTCCTCTCTGGAAGATACACTATGTCATCAAAATCAAGCCCAATTACAGATTCCCCCCCCCCCAAAGGTCATCCATGCAGATGTTTGTGCTTCAGAGAGCATGTGCACAACAAGACTATTAGGACTACTCCTAAAGTGTATACATAGCCAATACTTGATGGTTGTAATCCAAAGTCTTGTCACTAAACGTCTTTGATTTGTCTCCAAACACAGCTGCATAAGGCACACATACTGGCAGCCCCAGAATTTTCCTTAGAAAATTAGATTGTACGCATTCTGCAAGGTGAGTTCACCTGGTGATCATATTCTTGCTGACGTCTGCACCACCCTAGAGGCTCAGATGCCGAGCTGGAGAAGCATAGACTAGCAAAGCGGTAAGTAGGTCAGAATTCAAGGTCCTGCTGGAGGCACCCCACTCCCATGGTGATGACTTCTTTTCTGTTAGAAAGGATAACAGAAAGGAGGGGGCATCAGGCTAGGGTTGCCAGCCTCCAGCTGGGGCCTGGAGATCTCCCACTTTTACAACTGATCTCCAGCTGACAGAGATCAGCTCCCCTGGAGAAAGTGGCTGCTTTGAAGGGTGGACTCTGTGGCATGGTACCCTGCTGAGGCCCCTCCCCAAACCCCGCCCTCTCCTGGATCCACCCCCAAAGTCTCCGGGTATTTTCCAACCCAGGACTGGCAACCCTACATCAGGCTGAAGGGGGTTCCTTAAAGAGGACCTGTTCATCATAGGACAAGTTGATATCTTGTCATGCTGGGGGTATCTCTCTGTGGGTGGGGTAGTTCCTTTCTTAGCAGTAGGAAATCTGATTTTTGGTAGTGCAAAGTCACAGCTATCAAGTCACAGACAACTATGGTGCCCCTGTAGGGTTTTCAAGGCAAGAGACATTCTGCACAGCGACCCTGTCCTTCCTTGGTGGTCTCCCTCCCAAGTACCAGCTAGGGATGCCCCAGCTTAGCCTCCGAGGCTGCCTTTAGGGATGTAAAACAGGTCCGTGGGCTGCACAGTGGCTTCCTTAGCCAGGGTGGAAGCTGCAGATGTGAACGGCATTTAGACAGATGGGCAAGCCGAGTGGGGGAGGAGCTGCGGGTCATGGTGCCCGTCAGCAGCAACGAGGCTGGGAAGTGGGACTTGGCTGTTCTGCAGGAGCAAACCAGGCTCTTAGGCAGGAGGCTAAACTAAAGGACACCCCCCCCCGGTGGCATTTTCAGAAACGCTTCCTGATCAGGGCATTGGGCGAGCTAGGCGGGTGCGGGAAGCGCAGGGGTTGCTCCGCTTAGGTGAGGGAGTGGAGCCCGGAGGAGCCTCTGAGCTATTAGGGTCCAGGAACTCAGATGCAAAACCAGCACGACTTCTGTAAAGGGCGGACTGATGTCACCAGCCTTTTGGGTTTTTCTGATGGGGTTCACAACTTGCACATGCAGACCATGGTGACTTAACAGGCATTGTACACTTGGACTGTCAAAAACCTTTTGTCAAAGTCTCTTACCAAAGGCTCTGGAGTAAATTTAGCCATCATGGGATAAAAAGGTTGGTCCCCTTGTGGATTAGAAACTGGTTAAGTGACAGGAAGCAGAGGGTAAATGGACAGTTCTCATAAGGGACGAAAGTGAGCAGTGGGGTCCATGAGAAATTAATCTGTTTGTAAATGATCTAGCATTGGGACTGGCCAGCAAAGTAGCTAAGTTTGCAGATGACATCAAATGACTCAGGGTAATGAGATGATAAGTGGATCAAGAAGAGCTCCAAAAAGATTCCTCTAAACTGGGTGGCAAATTGGGCAAAAGAGGTTCAGCGTAAAGTGAAGTAAACCAGGGCAAAAAATCTTAACTTTAAATGTCTGCTTATGCGGTCTGGACTGGCGTGGACTTAGCAGGAAAGAGACCCTGGGATTCTGAAAATGTCTAGTCCGTCTCTGGCAGTGGTGCCAATGCCCGGGGATTCCTAGGAAAGAGTTTGAAAACAAGTCAGCTGCTAGCATCAGGCCCTTCTACAGATCTATGGTATGGCTACATTTTGCAATACTGTGTAAAATGTTCTGTCGCCATACCTCATAAAGAATATTGTAGCACTGGAAAAGGAACAGAAAAGTGCCACAAAAATTACGAAGGAAAAGAGAAAAAATCTCAAGCGAAGTGGAGACATGGCAGAAGTCTATAAAATTACACACGAGGTGCAGAAAGTGGCGCAAGGGAGCTTTCCCTCCCTCCCTCTCTCATAATGCTGGCATTGGGGGGGGGGACACACCCAGTGAAGCTGATGGGCAGTCAGTTCAGGACAGACAGAAAGAAGGACTCCTTTGCTCAGATCAATCAGTCATTGTAGACGAGGATTAGACTGATGGGTGCAATCCTAAACAGAGCTACATCCTTCTAAGGCCACTGAAGTCAAGGAGAGGTTAAGAAATGGTTATCTCTATGGACACCACATGGGCTTCCCCATTCCTTTAAAGAACTCAGAGCAATACACATGATCCCTCCCATTTTATCCTCACAACAACCTTGTGTGGTAGGTGGTCCTGACACATCCCCTTTCCCTGCCCCCTCTCAGTAAAGGGGCCATGGGAAATGCTGCATATCAGTGACATCTGGTCCTGCTACCTGCCCCTAACCTACCCCTGGTGATTAGAGCTCTGAGATTTCTGTCCTCTGCTCTTGGAAGCCCCATCTGCAGACCAGAGCAGGTGTGTGGTTTTGTTTAGGGAGAGACAGTTCTTTGCATATATGGGACCCAGGCCATGGAGGGCTTTATAGCTAAGAACCAGCACCTGAATTGAGCTTGGAAACAAGCAGGCAGCTAATGCAGTTGCTTCGAAATTGGGGGTCTATGCTGGCAAATTTGGAAAAGACAGCAATGGCCACAGGATTGGAAATGGTCAGTTTACATCCAATCCCAAAGAAGGGCAATGCCAAAGAATGTTCAAACTATCGCACAATTGCACTCATTTCACACGCTAGCAAGCTAGGCTTCAGCAGTACATGGATAGAGAACTACCAAAAGTACAAGCTGGGTTTCGAAGAGGTAGAGGAACTAGAGATCAAATTGCCAACATTTGCTGGATTATGGAGAAAGCAAGAGAGTACCAGAAAAACATCTACTTCTGCTTCATTGACTATGCTAAAGCCTTTGATTGTGTAGATCACAACAAACTATGGCAAGTCCTTAAAGAGATGGGAGTACCAGAGCACCTCATATGTCTCCTGAGAAACCTGTATAAGGGTCAAGAAACAACAGTTAGAACTGGATATGGAACAACTGATTGGTTTAGCATAGGAAAAGGAGTACAACAAGGATGTATATTATCCCCTTACTTATTTAATTTATATGCAGAGTACATCATGCGAAATGCCGGCCTGGATGAATCACAAGCCAGAATTAAGATTGCCGGGAAAAACATCAACAACTGCAGATATGCAGACGATACCATTCTAATGGCAGAAAGTGAAGAGTACCTCAAGAGTCTCTTGCTCAGAATGAAAGAGGAGAGTGCAAAAGTTGGCTTGAAACTCAATATCAAAAAACTGAGATAATTGCATCTGGCCCCATCACTCCTTGGCAAATAGACGGGGAAATCATGGAAGCAGTGACAAAATTCACATTCCTGGGATCCAAAATCACTGCAAACGGTGACTGCAGCCATGAAAGAACGCCTGCTCCTTGGGAGGAAAGCAATGGCAAACCTAGACAGCATAATAAAAAGTAGAGACATCACCCTGCCAACAAAAGTCTGTATGGTCAAAGCAATGGTATTCCCAGTAGTAATGTATGGTTGTGAGAGTTGGACTGTAAGGAAGGCTGAGCGTCGAAGAATAGATGCTTTTGAGTTATAGTGTTGGAGAAGACTCTTGAGAGTCCCTTGGACTGCAAGGAGATCGGATCAGTCAATCCTAAAAGAAATCAACCCTGACTGTTCCCTGGAAGGCTGAAGCTCAAATATTTTGGCCACCAAATGAGAAGGGGGCACTCACTGGAGAAGACCCTGATGCTGGGAAAGATTGATGGTCAAAGAAGACGGGGACGGCAGAGGATGAGATGGTTAGACAGTGTTAGCGATGCAACAAACATGAAACTGAGCAAACTCCAGATCATGACAGAAGACAGGAGGGCCTGGTGTGATGTGGTCCATGGGGTTGTAAAGAGTCGGACTCGACTGTGCGACTGAACAACAACAACAACATGCTGGCAGAGGGTCCCCTGCAATGGAACAATCAGGCAGCACCAGCTGTATTTTCCAAGTGACCTTCAAGCAATCCCAAGTGGAGCATATTGCAATAGTCCAACCAAGAGTTTAATTAGGGCTTGCCAGGTCTGACTCGAGAAATCCCTGAAGATTTGGGGGTACAGCCTGGGGAAGACAGAAGTTGGGGGAGGGAGGAAGCTCAACAGAGACAGGATCCCACAGAGTCTAACCCTCCAAAGCTGCCAGTTCCCCCAGAGGAACTGATCTCCCTTGACTAGAGAGCATTGTCATTCTGGTAGATCTGGAGGCTGGCAGCCCTATGAAGCATAGGTCGGCAGTGCGGCTGGGCCAGCTGCGTCGAGAAGCGATGAGCTCCCAATTCCAAAGCAGCAGAGCTCCTGGGCGCTGTGCAGTGCCGTGTGACTGGCTGCTTTTTCTCTGGCAAGAGTCTGCCCAGCAGTTTCTTCTTGCCAACCCAAAGTGGCTGAGATTTTGGCTCTGCAGTGAACCAATGGCTGGCTTCCAGCACTCCCACTTTGAGCCTGGTGGTGCTTAAAACCTGACATTTCTGCCCTTCTTCTTGCTCAGCCGCTTTCTAGCAGCACTGGTATGTAAGTAGATCCCCCAGGTGAAGGAAAGTAAATGAAGCCCAAGTCAGTGCAAGTCCAGTACTTAGAATCATAGAATCACAGAGCTGGAAGGAACCTCCAGGGTCACCTAGTCCAACCCCCTGCACAAGGCAGGAAGTTCACAAATACCCCCCACCCCCAGTGACTAGGGTTGCCAGACCTCCCAGTTTGGTGGGGTTTACCCACTTTTGGGGAGATTCAACCCACCACTGGCCAGCTGGCCTGTGGTCGAAGCCCCTCCCTGAGCCTGAACACTGGAACTATCCCCTCCCTTCTCTCTTAAGATAAAGAGAGGGAAGGGAGAGGGGCGGCTGTGGGCCACAGGCCTGAATTCCAAGCAGCACTGCCACTTGGACACTGGCACGTGGGCCCACCAGCTGTGTGCACTTAAACGGACCCCGAGCACTCGGCACCCGCTCTTCCCAAAGGTCGGCAGTCAGCTCCTGCCGTGCAAGAGGCAATTTTGCCTCTTGCATGGCAGGCGCGCTTGACCCTTGCTTTCTCCCCACACCATTTAAAGGGAAATTTCCCTTTAAATGGCAGGAAAAAAGCAGGGATGTGATGACATCACACGGAGTGATGTCATCGTGCTGGGGTCACCATGCCCCCTCCCGGAATGCCTCCTAATCCCCCCACCAGGGAGAAGATTAGACCTGGCAACCCTACCAGTGACTCCTGCTGTATGCCCAGAAGAGGGCAGCCCCCCCAACCCTCCAGAATCCCCAGCCAAACTGACCTGAAGAACAATGGCTTCCTGATCCCAAAGTGGAGATTGGCCTTTCCCTGGGCATGCAAGAAAGGGCCACGAGAACTGAGCACCAAGGCAACCCTGTCTGCCCTCCCTTCTCGTGATCTGCCTAAGTTCACAGATGGCTGTCAGGTGGCCATCGAGCCGTCCTCTTAGCTAGGCTTCCTGACACCCGAACATTTGGGTCTCTGCCAAGTCACTCAGATGAGCCAGGGTCAAGCAAGGTTGGATTTCATTCCCTGAGAAATGAAACCAGAGGGACTCTTTCTCCAGGGCCAGATGCCAGCTCCAGAGTGTGCAGAATGTGGCAGGTGAAGCTTCCTCTGCTGTGCAGCTGCAGGTCTGGGGCCTAGGGTTGCCAATTTTCAGGTGGGGGCTGGAGTTCTCCTGGAATTAGAACTGATTTCTAGATGGCAGAGATCACTCCCTAGGATTGCCAGATCTGGGTTGGGAAAGACCTGGAGATTTTGGGGGCTGGAGCCTGAGGTGGGCAGGGTTAGGGGAGGGGAGGGGAGGGACTTCGATGGGGCATCCTGCCACACAGTCCAGCCCACCTTCCAAACCAGCCGCTTTCTCCAGGGGGACTGGTCTTTGTGCTCTGGAGATCGGTTGTAATAGTGGGAGATCTCCAGCCAGCACCTGGAGGTCGGCAACCCTATCAGCCCCTATGGAGACACAGGCAGCTTTGGAGGGGAGGCTGTATGGTGTCTCATGGGGTCTCAGAGAAAGTCAAGCCTCTCCCTAGGTGCCCCCCCCCACATCTCCAGGAATTCTGCAAGCCAGAGTGGGCCTCTCCTACATGGGGGCGGGGGTGGCGGGGGTGGGGGTTCTAGCCACACTGCTCAGGTTCTGTTTTCCACGCAGCCATTGAAAATGTGGCTGCTTTGCTCTGGACCCGGTCTGGAGGGAGGCGGCCCCTTGCAGTCTGCTCTGCATGGTTTACTGCTTTGCCCATCATAAAAGGAAACAATGGAGACATCGATCTTCTCATTCAGTGCATTTGTTTTTCTACCCTTGACTCTGTTGATCTTTCCAAGGCAAATATCAAACAGCTTTGGCTTTTGAACTGTAGTGAAAACAAACTCCTACTGATTTATGGCCTAATTCTTAATTAAAAATTTTCTTTTGTAGCTGCTCACTCACAGGGAACATTTCTTGGCCTCGAGAAAAGTGTTTGGAACAAGGCAAGGAGGCTGGCTTTCTCTGCGCTGAGCACTAGCACTACCTTGCGGTCCAGAGACACACTGCAGGCCCCTTACTGCACAGGTTGTTTGCTTTGGGAAGGTGAGTCCGTCCCCCCACCCCCCACCCCCGCTTCCACACAGGATCTGCTTTCCTGCAGCATTGCAGTGCCTTCTCTGCACCCCTAGGGTGTCCCCCTAGCTTCCCCCTGATCTTTCTCAGACCTGCTTTGCACAAAGGTTTCAGTAAAGATCACAGCAGAGCCTGGAGGGCCACCTTGCGAGTGGGAAAGCTTGGGTGTTTTGGCCCACAGGGCAGCCCATTTCCTCCCTGGGGCCACCAGGGCAGGGCTGGTTTGTTGTTGTTGTTGTTTTTGGAAAAGGTACTAGAATATCATTCTTTCAATATACCATTGAATCAATAGATGCAACAGGTTTTCTGAAAAAGGCATATCTTAACAAAGGAACAGACTAGATACTTGCTTATTTTAAAAAAAAATCTGGGAATTGAGAGAACCGGCTACAGCTATAGTTACAATGTTATATAGATTATAACACTAGTCTAGTGTCATCAATTTTTGTTTTAATTGTGAAAGCCCTGATGGCCTGGGGAGGGGGGGCAGGGAAACTGCAGGGAAAGCTGCCACATGGAAGCCCTGCTGTTGCTGCTGCAGCCGCGGTGCTTTATCTGCAGCTGCACCAGCAACAGGGAAACCACCTAATCCCATCCCCCGGCTGGAAACCAGCCAGGTCTAGAAGGAAGCAAAGCAAGGGTAGCCGGCACTGGTTGTGTAGCCCTCGTGTGGGACTCTGAGGTGAGCCTGGCTGTCTTTCCAGTGTACTGTCTGCCTAGCGCACCGGTGGACAGCCTTCCAATCTTGCTCGATGCCACGGCTGGCTGGGCACTACAGTTCCCAAGGATTATCCTACTTAGAGATTTCAGTGTCCTTTCTGATGTTGCCACAAGAGCATCTTACAGGACGCTAATGAAATCCTGTGAGATGGCAGTGAAGGCCACAAAGAAAGAGTTTTATGCAGCCTCCATTGCGTTTGCTAGCTCTCACCCAGCACAATTGTTTAGGATAATTACGTCCTTTACATCCTTGTCTGAGAGGAACCAAAGTAAAAGAAATTTGACCCTAAGCTGAGAGGCATTTGCAAGCTCTTTTTGCAGATAAAGTCGGTCTGTCGCGACCTTCCAGCCAATATTGATACAGTACAGGAACTGGAGCCCGCTGACCAGTGCTCACTCTAAGCTGAGTTAGTGTGAGCTAGCTCACAGTTTTTTAGCCTCTGGCTCACACATTTTTGCCTTCACTCAGGAAGGATGATTCCAGAGCACACTAATTTATGCCATAGCCAGATTGCTCGCTCACAGCTTTAATGCCAGGAGCTCACCAAGGAGAATTTTTGCTCACGAGATTCCAGAGGTTAGAGGGAGTATTGCCCCTTACCGTCTCTGGATTTGGTTTGTGACACCCAGGCCAATGTTGACAGAATCCTGGGTGCTCTTAGGCCAACCACTTGCCTCTTGGGTCCATGCCCCTCAAAGCTGGTGAAGGCCAGCAGCGAGAGGATACAAGGCCCCCTTGAAGATATTATCAATCTGTTCCTGGGCTCTGGTGCCTTTCCAGGGGGCTGAAGGAATCAGTGGTTGAAAAAACCAAGCTTAGATCCTACGGATCTGACCAATTACCACCCAGTCTTGAAACTTTCATTTCTGGGTAAGGGCATTGAAAGAGTGGCATCTGAACAGCTCCAGAAATTTCATCGGTGTTGGACCCATTTCAATCAGACTTACACCCTGGCCACAGGATGGAGATGGCACTGGTTCCCCTCACAGATCATGATCTCCACGGACAGTTGGATCAAGGCGGGTCAGCGCTGATGATATTACTTGATCAACCATGACCTACTGACTCATTGCCTTGCCGATGCTGGAATTTGTGGGGCAGCCTTGCAATGACTTACCTCTTTTCTCCTCAGTCAGGGACAGAGGGTGGTGCTGGGAGGGACAGTGTCCTCAAAGTACCCCAGGAATGCAGGGTACCTCAAGGGGTACTTCTCTACCCGATTTTGTTCAACATTTATATGCGCCCCCTCGCCCAGCTAGTGTAGAGTTTCAGACTGGGATGCCATCAATAGGCTGATGACACCCAGCTATTTCTGTTGATGGGTGATCAGCCAATACCACTGCCAGAAATTTAGCTAAGGGTCTAGATGCTGTGGTGAGATGGTGTTATGTATTGGGTATGTCACACCAGAGACTGGCTGAGGTTGGAGCACAAGAGCAATAGCCTACCAGGACTCTGGAAGGAACCAATCAAGTAATAATGTTATGTAAATAGCCTATCACTGGGAGTGGGGTGTGTTTGGGTGTGGCGATTGCATGCTGCTTAACAGATCTGAGGCTCTGGGGTCTTCTCTTGCTCTTGCTGAAATCACAAATAAAGTTGAGCTGATCACTAGACTCGAGCCTGCTCACCCATGGAACCCCCACTATTTAACAATGATGACAAAGGTGGGGTCCTGTTGAGCCAGCCCAGAGCCCATCTGCACTGCACTGTGCATTGAGCTCCAGTGCCACGCACATCACATTGCAACTGGGACCATGGCTGCTGCTCCAGGACATCTGCTGGAATTTGACACTGCTCACCCAGAGCTTTGGGAGGCCGAGGTAGGGTGGCTCAAGTACTTCATACTGTTCCAGGACATAGAGGGCAAAGAGAAGAAGAAGGCTCTCCTGCTCAGTTCCTGCAGGATCACAACCTTGAGGATAGCCCAGGGCCTCATTGTGCCCACCATGTTCGAGGTGGACACTTACAATGCCCTCATCAAGACACTCACCAACCATTTCACGCCTCAGCCAACCAAGATGGTGCACTGCATGGACTTCTACATGCACCAGCAAAAGTCCAACAAGACATCCACCGACTTCGTGGTGGACCTTCACAGACTGGCTCTCACATGCGAGTTACTGAGCCTCAATGATGCCCTCCTTGATCAGTTCGTGATGGGCATCTGAGAGGAGAAATTCTGCTGAAAGCTCATCAGCCATGAGGAACTCACCCTCGGAAAGGCGCTACATGATTCTGCTGCTTTCGATAAATCCCAGCGAGACTACCAGTCCTCTGCCATGCACCACGTCTCTACCTCAAGGCCCAGACAAGTTCCGTTCGCACTCAAGCCCCAAATTGAGGCGGAGCTGGACCATTTGGTGGCACAAGGAGTTTTAGAGCCAGTTCCCCATACCCACCCCCATCATAACGCCAATAAAGCCAAATGGGGATGTCTGCATCTGCACAGATTACAAATGTCTCATCAACAAGGCACTGAGGGACCACGCTTACCCAGTGCCTGTGGTCAGCCATGTCCTAGTGACATTGGCGGAGGCCAAGGTCTTTGGTAAATGTAATCCTAGTGGCTACAGCTTATAGTCAGTCAAGAAAGCCCAAAGCCTCTCATCTTCTACCAAATGAACACTCTCCGCTCCATTTGGAAAATGCTGAGTGCCTTGTAAAAGTGAGACCAATAGAGGCAGAGACAGCAAATGAGAAAAACAAGTTGTTGTTGTTGCTGTTTTGTTATAGGCTTTTTATAGGTGAGGAATGTTTCATTTTCATATTAATTACAGTAATTATGAAACACCCCAATTTCATAGTCATTGTAATTAATAATGAAAGGAAAGTTCATCTAATCTGAATGGGTAGGCTTTAATATTTGAATTATGTATGATCTAGAGGGAACATGCAACAAAATGTTGCATAATGTGTTATGGCCCTACTGTAGTCTTCATTGCCAGCAGTCCCTGCAAGGAACTTGTGGGGAGGGATGTCAGGTACCCTATCATGTTAATGGAATGAGGGAGGAAGGAACTCCCCCCCTTTTTCATGACTGTGACTATCATCAACCTGTAGCATAACACCCATGCACGGGTGCAGGGGTTGATTGATTCGGGGTGTGGGAGGGATTTGTTCAACCCCTCTTTGGTTACGGGACTAGGGGCCAAGGTAGTCAAACTCCCAGACCCTTTCGTGTTCACCCAAATGGACGGCTTTACCATGAAAGAACCAGGTGCGGGACAACACTGGGAGAGTCACCCTTTTGTGATCATGCCAGTGGCCAGGTTCCCATTGGTCCTGGGCAGCCCGTGGCTTCATGATCACGACCCGTATATACTGTGGGAAGAGGAGATTGTCCAGTTCATTTCCCCCCATTGCACGGGCCACAGTTGGGACAAAGGATGGGGGGAGCCTCCCCAAGTGACGTCTATGCCTGCGTGCCTGGCCCGGGAGGAGATCTAGTCGATTCCCACTGAGTACATGACCTGGCCCAAGTGTTTGGAGAAGAGGAGGCGGATGAATCCCCCCCCCCATAGGAACTCTGACTGTTCTATCGAATTGTTACCAGATCAAAACTGCCTAAGGGAAAGCTGTACTCCACGAGCCCTATAGAGAAAATGGAACTCAGATGGTTCATTGACAAGAACTTGGCCAGGGGGTTCATTAGACCTGCCTCCTCGCCTTTTGCAGCCCCTGTGTTGTTCTGAAAGAAAAAGGACGTGGGGCTACGCCTGTGCACTGACTATCGGGGTTTGAATGCTGTCTCGTCCACGAATGCCTACCCCCTCCCTTTGATCAAAGACCTCCTAGCGGCGGTCTCTAAAGGGAAAATCTTTTTGAAACTTGACCTCCGTGATTCCTATTTCCGAGTCTGGATTAGAGAAGGGGATGAATATAAAATGGCGTTTAATACCCCCCTGGGGCAGTTTGAGTACCTAATGATGCCTTTCAGCCTTCAGGGCACTCCGGGGGTCTTTATGAACCTAATTAATGAAGTGTTGCACAAGCACCTGTTCAATGGCATCCTTGTTTACTTGGATGACATTTTGTTGTACTCCCCCGACAAAGAATCCCATGTCAAACTGGTCCAAGAGGTGCTGCAAATGTTGCATAAGCACAAACCCTTTGCTAAACTCTCCAATTGTGAGTTCCATTGCTCTGAGATCTCATTTTTGGGTTACCGGATTTCTGCCCAGGGAATCAAAATGGACCCCACCAAGGACCAGGTAAACCCGGAGGCAACTCCAAGCATTCCTTGGGTTCACAAACTTTTACAGAACTTTTCTGGCTAATTTTGCCCACGTGAGCCTCCTTCTCAATGACCTCTTGAAAATGAAGGGGAAGGGCCCCGGCAGCACGTGGCCAGGGACTAAACTAGACTGGACTCCCAAATTCTAGGGGGCGTTCAACCGCCTAAAAGCCCTTTTCACTTCAGAGCTGGTCTTGGCACACCCGAATGAACTAAAAAAGTTTGTTGTGCAAGTCGATGCATCAGATGTTGCAATGGATGGTGCCATTTTGCAAGAGGGGGAGGATGGGTGGTTGCACCCACTTGCGTATGTCTCCCAGAAATTCAATGATACTGGAAACAATTGGTCCATGTGGGATAAAGAGGCAGAGGCTATTAAATTAGTACTCTCAACGTGGCGACATTGGTTGGAGAGGGCGAGGGGGCCGTTCAAGGTGTGGACTGATCATAAAAACCTTGAAGTCCTCCACATGCCCCGCAACCTGAATACCAAACAGTTGCACTAGGCTGATTTTTTTTCTCCAAGTTCAATTTTTCTCTCCACCATTTTCCAGGAAATGCAAACTCGCTTGCTGATGCATTATCACGCCTCCCGCAACATGATAGCTGCCAGGAGGAGGTCTTAGATTCTATGTTCACGCCTTCCCAGTTGGGTGGGGCAGTCACCACTCACAGTCAGGAGCAAACCCCGCCTCCTCCCCCCTCTGATGACTCTTGGGAACTGAAATTCACTCAAGCACTCTCAGAGAGGGACCGGATGGAGTTGGACAAGGAGGGGGACGTGGAGGAAAAGGCTAACGGCTGTTGGTATCGGGGCACTAAAGTGTTTGTTCCTTATTTTTTACAGGGGGAAATCATGCCTCATGTCCATGGGAGCAAACTGGCAGGGTACTTCGGTTTTGTGAAGTCTATGCATCTCCCGCATCATCAATTCTGGTGGCCTGGGATGAGGAAAGATCTCTCCTTCTTCGTCCGCTCGTCCCAGACGTGCCTCATGTGTAAACCGAGACTTGGGAAGCCAGCGGGACTCCTTCAACCCCTGCCCAAGCCTAGCCAACCTTGGGAGGTCATCTCCATGGATTTTATCACAGATCTGCCCCCTAGCAAGGGGAAAACTGTTATTTGGGTCGTTGTAGACTTGTTTTCCAAACAGGCTCATTTCATTCCTTTTAAAGCCTTACCATTTGCAAAGGTACTGGCTAAGGCGTTTCTTCAGCACATTTTCGGACTGCATACTTTGCCCCAGAAAATAATCTCTGATTGGGGCTCGCAATTTGTTTCCAAGTTTTGGGGTGAACTCATGCATCTATAGTTTTTGTATCACTATTTATTGCTGAACACTTTTGTAACAATATTGGAAAAAATTAATAAAATATAAATTAAAAAAAACCCCTTGTGTTGCCTAAATCTTTGAAAAATATACACCCTGTTTTTCACCTTAGGCTTCTTTGTTGTGACCCTGGGACTAACCCCTGGTGCCCAGAACAAGCAACACCCCCCCCCCTTTATGGTGCAAGGTGAACCGCATTATGAAGTTGCTGACATTTTGGACTCTAAACTGAAACACAATAAACTGTATTACTTTGTGAAGTGGGTGGATTTTGGGCCACAACACAGGGAATGGGTTGCAGTTGATAACATCAATGCCCCTTGACTCCTCCAGCAGTTTCACAACTGTTACCCAGATAAACCGGGAGGGGGGCCCCATTAGGGGGGCAGAATGTTAGGTACCCTGTCATGTTAATGGAATGAGTGAGAAGGGAGCTTGCCTCTCCCCCCCCCCTTAAGTCTCATTCTTATCCTCTTATCAGGGCTTGACCTTGATACTCCAGCTGCTGGAGTCCACCATTGGGAATCTTAACCATTCCTAGAATGTTTTCATTAGCTTGCCCGTCTAGCCTGCCGTGCGTGCGAAATGTATCCATTGGCTTCTGCTGTTGGGGGGGGGTGTTGTTTGAATGTAGTATAACAAAATCCATTTGCTGTATCTGGCATTACTGACACAGGACTTCTACATGTGTCTTTGGAATAGTTTCATTAAGAATAGTTCTGTAAGAAGCCCTGTGTTCAGTGACTGAAGAACCTGACAAGGGGCATTCCCCTACCTTTTTCCCCCTCTCCCCCTTCATTGTCATTCCCTCCTCTGTCCTTCTGCACAAACCCCTTATCTACCAGTCTTCCCTCACTTCCCCTTATCCTCTCACCCCTTCTATGTCAGCTTTCCTCCCTACTCCCTTCTCTAGCAATCCTTTCTTACCCGGTGTAATGTATCAAGAGGGTTTGGTTTAAGGTATCAAGAGGGTTGCGAACGTGTGTTTCTGGCCATGCGGTCAAATGGACCTACAGACCTTCGATCCTAGAACAATAGACACCGCGGATCCTAGGCGCAGACCAATGGGAGTGCCAGAATCCTGCAGGGAATCGATAGTTTCCGAGGCCATGTAAATAGAACCTATTACGGGTGTTGGGGGAGGTGCTGGATGTGTGTGCTGATATGAATATAAGCCGGGTGTGGACCAGCTATCTTTACCTTCTTCAGTCAGATGGAACTAAATAAACTTGAGCTGATTTCACTATGCTGAGTCTCTGGCCTCAGTACTTTTCACTGGTGATGAAGGTGGGATCCCAATGAGTGAGCCCGACTCCAACGAAGAACTGAGTTCTGCACTGTGCACCAACCACCAAGACACCATGCCCCACGCCACTGACTCCAGGTCCAGCACCACACCGCGTACTGAGTCTCTGATCACCGCCCCCCCACCACTCCAGACAGAACCCAGCCATGGGCTTCCATCAGAGTCATCATGGCTGCAGCTCCAGGAAACCTCCCTGAATTCAATACTGTGCACCCCAAGCACTGGGAAGCCTGAATTGAGAGACTGGAATACTGCGTCAACTTCCACGACATTGCTGAGGAGGGTAAGAAGACATCCCTGTTGCTCAGCTCTTGTGGGATTAAGGTGCTCAGGCTACTGAAAGATAGCCCCAAAATCTCCGAAAGAGGCCACCTACACGAAAATTGAGAAGGCACTCACAGACCACTTCGTCCCAAAACCTACAAGAATAGCTGAGCACATCGGTTTCTTTGGGTGCCTCTAGGGTTCCACCGAAACAGCAACCAACTTCCTAGCGGGCCTCTGCCACACAGCCACTAGATGTGAGTTCCCCAGCCTAAGTGATACGCTGATGAACCAGTTCGTCGTGGGCCTCCGGGAACCCAAGCTATGCCAGAAGCTCGTGAGCCATGACAATCTGACCCCGGACAAGGCATTGAAGGAAGCCACAGCATATGAGAAATCACACCAAGAGCACCGCAGCTACTTTGTGAACCTAACAAGCGTATCTCCAGCCTCAGACGCATCAGACGAGGAGGAGGTCTTACAGGTACATCAACCAGCTCAGCGGAATCCACGATCGATGGCATCAGCAAGTCACCTCAGCTGCCTGTGTCAGCTGTGGGGATGCACATGAGCAAAGGACTTGCCAGTTCCAAGACACCGTCTGCCGTTCCTACGGGAAGCAAGGCCACATCACCAGGGCCTGTCAATCCAAAGGACACCAATGCCATTCCACCACCCACCAGGAAGCAGCTGAACTCCACAGCATCTCAGTACATCACAACGAGGTACATTTTTTGCCCCAGGGGTCCACCAATAAGATTAAAGTGACTGTGTTAATTGAGGGCACCCCATGTGTGATGGAAGTAGATTCAGGGTCCTCCCTCTTGATAATCTCCGAGGAGATCTTATGCACGCTCTGCCCTAATGGGGGACACCCACTGGTAGACAACGGCCTCACACTATGGGATTTCCAAAAGAACCCAGTAACTATTAAAAGGGTGGACCAGTTCCGTGAAAAATACAAAGAATTCGAAGGTCCATTGGAACTGGTCGTGGTCAAGGGCTGTCTCACCAGCTTACTGGGGCTAGCCTGGATCAATGCTTTGGGTCTGGCCCTCACCAGGATACATATGGTGCAGAGGGGGGAACTTCAGTAAAGTGTGTGACGAGTTCCTGGCCGGTACACGGGTCCTCCAGTGGCCCTGACCCTCGATCCTGCAGTTTGCCCACTCTGTCTGAAAGCCCGGTGGGCCCTGTTGGCACATCGGCCCAAAATCAAGACTGAACTCATCTGCCTGGTCAGCCAGGGGGTACTGGAGCGAGTACCCCACACCAAGTGGGAGACCCCGATAGTAACCTCAGTCAAGCCCAACATCAGGATTTGTGCAGACTACAAGTGGATGATCAACAAGGCCCTCCAAGACCACATGTATCCCATTCCCATGATGAGCCATGTCCTAGCATCCCTGGCAGGGGCCAAAATTTTTGGTAAACTGGACTTGGCACAGGCCTACCAGCAACTGCCAGTAGACGACGTTACAGCGGAAGCCCAGACAATCGTAACACACAGGGGGGCGTTTAAGGTCAAGCGTCTCCAGTTCGGGGTCAGTGTAGCTCTGGGAATTTTCCAGAATTTAATGGACTGTTTGCTTAAAGGGATCCCTGGAGTGCAACTCTTTTTTGACGACGTTCTGATTGCGGAGGCATCTCCTGTAGCCTTCTCCGACTGTCTGCGAGCAGTCCTGCGCGCTTCAACAAGGCCTGGCTTAAAGAGGGAAAAGTGTCTTCTTGGTGTCCCCAGAGTCAAGTTCCTGGGATTCAAAGTTGATGCCCGCGGCATCCACCCCATGTCGGACAAGATCGCAGCCATCGTTGCCGCACTGACCCCTTCCTCCAAACCTGAGCTGCAGGCTTTCCTCGGCCTGCTGAATTTTTATCATACATTCCTCCCACACAAGGCAGCCGTGGCCAAGCCCCTGCACTGTCTCTTGGACAAACATTCACATTGGAAGTGGGGGCAACTTCAAGCTGTGGCTTTCCAGGCTGTAAAGGACCTCCTAACTGCCAATGCTGTCCTGGCCCATTTCGATGAATCCCTCCCCGTAGTGCTCGCATGTGGTGCATCTCCCAATGGGGTGGGGGTGATCCTGGGTCATAGGCTAGCCGATGGCCACAAGGTCCCAGTAGCCTATTACTCACGCACCTTGTCTTCAGTGGGGAGTGGAACTACACTCAAATCGACAAGGAGACGCTGGTGATCGTGGTGGGGGTGTGGAAGTTCCACAACTATCTGTATGGCTGCCCTTTGACTATTTTCACAGGCCACAAGCCACTGTTGGATCTACTGGCCCAAACCTCCAGACACCTCAGATGCTGTCTCCATGGGTGCTGCGGTGGTCTATCTTTCTCGCAGGTTATGAGTACACCCTGCAACACAGGCCTGGCAAGATAATGGGACACAGTGACACCCTCAGCCACCTTTCGCTACCCATCTGCAGCCCAGACCCGGGTCCTGCACACCAGATCCTGTTGCTGGAAGACCTCCCCAATCGCCTGGTACAGGTGCCAAACACATCAGTAAGGACTGCGTCCCCTGCCGTGTTCAGGACTGGATGGGGAGGGGCTGGCCCACAGGGGGTGTGGGCCCGGAGTTTACAGCATTCTCATCCTGCCGGGATGAACTGTCCACCCACAAAGGCTGTATCTTGTGGGGTAGCCAGGTAGTCATCCCTAGCTCCCTACACAAATGCATACTCACTGCACTGCATGAGACTCACCCGGGAGTCATGCGCATGAAAGCCTTAGCGCACAGCTATGTCTGGGGCCTGGCATGGACGGAAAGATAGAGGACCTGGTTAAATGCTGCCAGACATGCCAGGAAACACGGCCAGCCCCTCCCAGGGCCCGAGTGAAATAATGGGAATCTGCTCACAAACCATGGGCCTGCCTCCACCTAAACTTCGCAGGCCTGTTCCAGGGACAGACACTTTTCATTCTTTTGGATTCCTACTCTAAGTGGCTAGAGGTGATCCCTGTCTCCTCTATGTCATTGAGAGCAGTGATCAAAGCCATCTGGAAGATATTCAGCACCCATGGTATCCCTGTCATTCTGGTATCGGACAACGGGACTGCATTTATGTCAGCAGAATTCCTGGACTTTGTGCAGTACTATGGGATTTGGCACATCCACTCCATTCTCTTCCACCCGGCAACCAACAGACAGGCGGAACAGATGGTACGGACAACCAAGGAAACGCTGCACCGAATCGTCCAAGGGGACTGGGACTACAGATTAGCTGCCTTCTTGTTCAGCCAACGAATGACCCCAAACACTTCCATGGGACACTGCCCTATGGAACTCTTAATGGGCTGGTGCCTAATGACCAGACTGGACTGGTTTCACCTGGACAGGGCACCCGACCACAACCCGAGCATGGTAACCCAGGAGGTACCCTGGGGGTTCTTTCCCGAGGACCCAGTATACGCCTGTAACTAAACACGTGGCAAACCCTGGATCCCAGCCCGGGTGCTGAGAGTGACAGGACCTCTCTCATACGAGGTCTAGACAGAAGATGGCCAGCTCCTCCAGAGACAACTATGTTGTCGCCTACTGCCCCTAGATGACCCAGAAGTACAGGATGCTGAGGACAGTGATGAGGAGCTGGAACAGGAGGGACCAGTGTCGGGATCAATGGAGTCTGGCATGGCCACAACTCCTGCCCCAAATTCCATGCCAGAGCCCAACAGCGGGATTGCCCTGACAACCGGGACTTCACCGGTGGCTGTCGCCAAGCCACAACTTGGGCCAAGCATGCCTACCAGCACCCCAATGGAGCCACGCTACTCCACAAGAGAACAATGGCGCCTGGAGTACTTGCGGAACTATATCTGTTAGTTCTTTGTAACTAAGGGGGGAGGGGTGTAATGTATCAAGAGGGTTTGGTGTAAGGTATCAAGAGGGTTGCGAACGTGTGTTTCTGGCCATGTGGTCAAATGGACCTACAGACCTTTGGTCCTAGAACAATAGACACTGCGGATCCTAGGTGCAGACCAATGGGAGTGCCAGGATCCTGCAGGGAACCGATAGTTTCCAGGGCCTTGTAAATAAAACCTATCATGGGTGTTGGGGGGTGTTGGGGTGTGTGTGTGCTGATACAAATATAAGCCTGGTGTGGACTGGCTATCTTTATCTTCTTCAGTCAGATGTAACTAAATAAACTTGAGCTGATTTCACTATGCTGAGTCTCCGAGCTCCGTAGTTTTCACCCCCGTTCTCCTCTCACCCCTTGCATGTCTTATCCCAGCCCTTCTCAATGTCCTTTTCCCCACCCCCTCTCAGTCTGCCCCTCTTTTTCTCTACACTATTTCTCTACCCCCAACAATCTCCCCCTCTTCTTTCTCTTTCTTTCCTCCCAACAGACAATCCCATATTCTGTCTCTCTCTCTCCCCTCTCCCAGAACCCCACTGCTTTCTGTTTCTCTCCCTTTTCAGCTGTGCAGGCCAGCAAAAGTCCCCATTCAAGAGCGCTTATTTCCCTTACCAATCTAGTTGCAAGAGGGAGGGGGCCAATGACGCAGGCTTCACCTCCTTGGGTTTCAGCTGACAACCACAGGGCCAGCTTGGGCAGTGGCAGCAGAGGGTGGGTGGGCGGGCTCCCAGAGAGGTGCCTCTGCCCCTTTGGCTCCCTTGGCCAAGCGGCTGCCCTCCCTCTGGCCAGTTCCCGTCACTCCACAGGCCAGTGCCCAAACCTGGTGGCTGAAGCTGTCTTCATTGCCAGTGGTCCTGGAGGCAGCTGGGAGGGATCTGGTGGCAGTGGTCCCAGTGGCAGGGCACATGGTTATTGCCATGGCAGCTTCCCTTATGGCTCCAGCAGCTTTCCCTACACAGAGTAAGCAGTTTTACTTTTGGGGGGATTTAAGTATCCCCCATATACTTTTTAAAACATTTTAGGTTTTTCTGCAAACCTGGGGAGTGCCCCAAATTTTCTGAAAGATCTATTTACCCTCCATGCACCCCAGATATGTGGAAATAAGTATCCACACACAAAGGGGACCCTTGGCGGTCAGATATATAGATACTTGAATTAACTCTGTTCCACCCTTGGAGAAGGCAGCCAGTTAAATATCTTGGAATCTGGATCCTGGGTAGGATAACATAATTATATACTGTCTTTATTATGGTTCAGCAGAATTAAAATAAATATCTTCTTTATTATTATCTGTATTATTATTATCTTTATTATTATTATTAATATTATTTTATTTATTTTTCATTTATACCCCATCTTTATCCCCAATGGGGCCCTAAATGGCTTGCATCTTTCTCCTCCTCTCCCTTGGGTGACTGGCCCAAAGCCACACAGCAAGCTCCCACAGCAGGGGATTCCACCCTGGGTCTTTCAGAGCCTCATCTGTCCCTCCAGCAGCTCCACCACACTGACTGTTCAAATGAGCAGATGCAGGTGGACCACCATGTTTGTCTGAAGCAACACAACAAAGCCTGAGCCCAGGGGCTCCTTAAGACCAACAAAGTTCAATTCTGGGTATAATACAAAACAGGAGAGAACCATGGAAATAGAGCTATGTAATCCAGGAGGGGGGAAAAGTGGTTATATTAACAAAGGACATATTTCAACAATAATTAAGAGTGCAATCTCAGCAGATTGTAAGTACAAAATAAAGGCAAAACTCATAAATTATGCAATCCAATCACACAGTGATGGAAACCACAGGCAGTCCCATATACACTTAATATTTCAAGGCTCTAATCTTCAAAGAAAGGAAGGAATAAAGTGCTGTGCCAACAATAAAGTGATTCTTTAAAGATAGTAGACTGTTGTCTTTCTTGGCTGTAATGTATATACTTGAGGGTGCTTCTGTAGACAAATTATACAAATTGTTTTATGCTTCTTGCTCTCAAGTAGTCACTTGCTTCCAAGTAGTTCTATCCAAATATTTTCAGCAGCTAGAAAGCAAAACTCCATCAACGGGATTGCTAGCCTAAATGTCACAGTTTCACCAGGGCTTCTTCATAGACGGACAATCACCACAGACTAAATAATCAAGTATCCCATAAAGTTTTATACTAAAAAGAGCATTCTTTACTCTTACTGACGATCTCCGGAGACATCTGTATCGGGGCGGTGTGGCAGTGCTGTTGTTGTTAGACCTGTCGGCTGCATTCGAAACAGTCGACCATCAGCTGCTGACCCTCTGTCTCGCCAACGTGGGGATACAGGGGCTTGCCTTGCAATGGCTTGCTTCCTTTCTCCAAGGTTGGGGACAAAGGGTGGTGTTCAGGGAGCAGCAGTCCACGAGATACCCTCTGGAGTGTGGTGTGCCTCAGGGGGTGGTGCTGTCCCCAATGCTGTTTAACATCTATATGCACCCCATTGCCCAGATTGTCCAAAGGTATGGGCTGGGATGTCATCATGTATACTGATGACACTCAGCTCTATCTGATGCTGGGCAGCCGGTCGGACTCCAGCCCGGAAGATCTGGACCGAGCACTGCAAGCTGTAACTGGTTGGCTTAGATTGAACCAGCTGAAACTAAATCCAGTGAAGGCAGAGGTCCTGTGCCTGAGTCAGGGCTGTTTTGGGGTTGGGGCTTCTGCTCCCAACCTTCAACAGGGTGCTATTGGTGGCAGTGCTGGAGGTTAGGAGTCTGGGAGTGCTCCTGGATCCCTCCTTAACAATAGAGGCCCAGATGGCGGCCAATGCTAAATTGGCCTTTTACCACCTTCAGCTGATTTGGCAGTTGGTCCCCTTTCTCGACTGCAATGACCTGGCTACAGTGATCCACATGACGGTCACCTTGAGATTAGACTACTGTGATGCTCTCTACATGGGGCTACCCTTGTTGCTCTGCCCATCACCCTCCCAATGGGGAGGACTTGGGATCTCAGGCATAAAGTTGTGCTACTCAGCCTGAGATGGATGGATATGAATCAGTAGTATTTTCCAGATAAAGGGGTGTTCATCTTAATTTCCTTTTTTTTAAAAAAATTAAAAGATCTGTTTTGGTTTCAGAAAGGAGGATTAAAATTTAGTAATCCAATTTTAAACGCAATGGCTTTGATCCAGTGATGTTCAAACAAACACGTAAGCAGACTTAGCAGAGTTATGTATGCACAAGATCTTGTGCAATACATAGTGCTTTCCACTCTACATCTTCTAGTGCCCCCAAACTGCTTTCATGAGTACAAAAGCAGCTTGGGACACATGACATTTACCTTAGCACAAGCTAGTGTGGGTTCCTCCCTCCCCCTGCACTTCCATTTGTGCAAGGACCCCCAGCACATCTGAAAACCTGGAAGATTCAGGCCATAATATAGGATGCTATAAAGTCAACTCTACTTTAAGCCCTGGTATTTCTCTGTTAAGTTTTGTATTAGTTAATGAGCAAATCATGGAAAAAATCAGAATTTAGATTAATTTAAGGATTGGAAGAATAATCATTTGAATACCATGGAAAATTTGGTAAAGGGCCATCTTATGTTCAGTTATGAAGAAGTTGGTTTAAAATCGGGACAAAACACTGGTGTTTCAGGGTTTTTTTTCAGATCAGGCATTTGGCAAATTTATTGAGGAATTATAGGCTGTGATCACACAGGCAGTTTGGCCTGACACAGCCACTCCTCCCCCCTGGATCAAATGGGCGCAGTCAGACAGCCACATCTGTCAGGCATTCCCCAACCATACATATCCCGACATAAGATGACTTGGAGCCGAGTTAAAAAGGCACCACATCACAAGTGGTGTTTTAGTTCCCCGTGCAGTCATTGTGCATGTCCAGATGTCTAAACGTGGGGGAGCGTGCACAGAATGGATTTGGCAGTCTGAACCTGCAGATCCGTTCTGCTGCTAGGGAAGTTTTTTTTTAAAAAACCCTGTATGTGCATGTGTGCACATGCACATGAGTGCATGCATGCATATGCATGTGTGCGCACTTATGCATGCAAATGAATTTTGAGGGGTTTTTGGCAGTGCACTTCGTGGCTGAGGTGCTGCGTTGCAAGCTGTGGCTGGTTGGCTCAAGCTGAGTTGGCTGAAACTAAACCCGGCGAAGACGGAGGTCCTGGGCCTGAGTCAGGTCAGTTCAGGGTTGGGGCTCCCTCTCCCAACCTTCGATGGGGCACTTTTGGTGCCAGCGCTGGAGGTTAGGAGTTTGGGTGTGCTCCTGGACTCCTCTTTAATGATAGAAGCCAATGTGGCAGCCACTGCCAAATCAGCCTTTTACCACCTTCGGCTGGCTCAGCAGTTGGTTCCCTTCCTTGACTGCGATGACCTGGCCACAGTGATCCATGCAACAGTCACCTCAAGGCTAGACTACTGTAACACTCTCTACATGGGGCTGCCTTTATCGCAAATCTGGCAGCTGCAGATAGTGCAGAATGCTGAGGCCAGGCTGTTGATGAGTCTCTCTAGACAGGACCATATCGGGCCTGTGCTAAAAGCACTGCACTGGCTGCCAATGGTGTTCTGGGTTCACTTCAAAGTGCTGGTTCTTGCCTTTAATGCCCTATATGGCCAGGGTCCGACATACCTGAGGGACCACCTTTCCCCATTTGTTTCCCCAAGGGCACTATGGTCAGGGACTCAACATCTCCTGGTAACTCCAGGCCCCAAAGATACCAAACTGGCTGCAACTAGGGCCAGGGCCTTTTCGGTGGTGGCTCCTACCTGGTGGAATGAGCTCCCAGAGAAGATCCGGGCCCTGCAGGACCTTGCACAGTTCTGCAGGGCCTGTAAGATGGAGCTTTTCTGCCAGGCTTTTGAGTGGGAGCTGCCACCACCACTATACCATCACTGCACCACCACCATCAAATGGAGTGGGCACCATCGGGGAGCGAGATGGCCCTGGGATGAAGAATGGATGGCATTGCTGTCTGGAACTTACTTTGTTACTTTGTTACTTCATTGTTCTGGGACCATCTTTACCAGAACCCCATCTTGCTATTAAGAACTCTGGTGGCAACTAGAGCACCTGCATTTTATTGTATTGTTTAAATGATTGTTTTATTCTGTTTTTAGCTGTATTAACCTTGGCATGCGTGCCTCATCTGTTAGCCACCTTGACCCTGCTTGGGGAGGGCAGGTTATAAACCTAAAAATAATAAATAAAAATAAATAAATAAATGTGGATGCTTTACCACAGGGTGTGCTGTGTGGCTGATATGCCCTGCAACACTTTCAACCAATTCAATTAGAGGCAGCACCATATCGTGCCAAGCTGCCAGTGTGACCATGGCCATAGTGATTTAAGAGCAAAAACAGCCATTGAGCTTGTAATTAGAGCTGATCAACTATCTGATGGTTTAATTTATAAAATCTGTTCTTTGTTACTAAATGTAGAAAGTGCTTCTTGTATAAAATGGAATAGGGACTTACAAATCAATACTAATTTAGAAGAATGGAGGCAGATTTAGTATTGTGCAGTACCTCAATATATTTATTTATGAGCTTTAAAAAGACCTTTAAATGCTTGTTTCAGGGTATCTCTTTCTGCTAGGTTAATCACTGCATGGAGAAATAAGTGGGAAGAGTGGTGGTGATGTGATTCAGCAGTGCCAGATGTTTGTATATACATTTGGTTATGATCAAAATTGGGACATTTTGGTAAACTGGTAGTTGAATGTGCTTACTGTCAGACCCTTGAGTTAATCCACTCTCAGTCTAATAGTCTTTTATGAAAGCCTTATTAGAAACAGAGATTTAGATGTGCACAAGAGAGATCTCTTGTTCAGACTAAAGAACAGCTCAAGGGCTAGGTATTGTATAGGCAGTAGGTCAGTATCCCATAATGCAATGGTCATGCAGTGGGAATTCACTCTCTCTCCCTCTTTCACTCCCCCCCTTCATGCTACCCAGCACTACAAAAGTTTATTGTCCAGCAACTGATGTTTCTCCAAGGATGAGAGGCTCCCGATGGCCAGACAACTTGGGGCCCGTTCTCATGGGAAAGTTGTTACAAGCAAACACATACACACAGATATATGGCATTCACAAGTACTCCTCCCATCCCACGGAATTTATGGCAGAGAGGACTAGAAAGGGATGAGACCAAATGGTCGTAACGACCTAAAAGTGAAAGTACACTACAAAGACGGAAACAAATGAAACAAATGGAAACAGTGGTCAACATGACAGTCAGCAGAGCCCGATGCTGACATTTACACAGTGTTGGGATGCAAGATACTCCCTGGGTTGGAAGTGAAGGACTGAACGCTGTCTCCTGTCTCAGACTTCATAGATGGCACCACAGATTTAGAGACAGATAGAGAGGTCAGGACATGCAGAACATCCTTTCCTTCCTGCTATCTGATACTATCCCTTTGAAGTAGAATGCAATTCTTAGGGACTAGACTTCCTTCCTTTCGGCTTGACACTTCTCTCTCACACACACACCATGGGTTCTATATGTGCTAGTAAAGTTACAGAGTTACATGGAACCACTTGTCAGTTTGGTGTAATGGTTAAGAGCATGGACTCTAATCAGGGAGAACTGGGTTTGATTCCCCACTCCTCCACATTCATCTGCTGGTGTGACCTTGAGTCAGTCATAAATTCTTTCAGAGCTGTTCTTTCAAGGACAGTTTTTGGGAGAGCTCTCTCAGCCCCATCTACCTCACAAGGTGTCTTTTATGGGGAGGGGAGGGAAAGGGATTGTAAGCCACTCTTCCGGTAGCGAAGGGTAGGGTATAAATCCAATCTCCTCCTCCTCCTCCTCCTCCTCCTCCCAAAGAACAATACTGGGGCAAGGCAAATAAGGCAAGGTGCTTTAACAAGGTATAACAGAGTTAAAAGGCAAAAAGAACACAAAGCTAGCACAGCTACCTATTACTCCTTAACTGTTACTACTTAAGGCCTACAAGCCTTCTTACCAGGCTTCCTGCTTACCACTCATGCTGAGCTAAGTGGGGAATCTTTTTCTCACCAGACCAGCCTGTCCCCTGTGAGACCAGGCCGCAGATGAGACGAAGAACGCTATCCCCTTCAGTTTAGTTCGGAGAGCAAGGACACAATTTTCCACAGCTAACAGCTAAAATCAGAAGACTCCTCACAAACTATGTGTCAATCTCTTCACAGAACCCCTGTATTCTGTTTGGCTAGAAACCACCCCCAAGCATTGTGGGCATTGTAGGCTGTCTGCATTCTACTGCCAGACTGGCCCCTCCTATAGTTTAGGCCTCTAGGCCTTGTCTCCATCCTGCACAGATCATGACAACGCCTGAACTCAGTATAAGAGGCAACCTCAGGGGTCTGCTTCTGGTCTGGTCTTGTGCATTCTGGCGCTGCCTGTGGGTTGCTTCTTCTCTGATGGTGCTTGTCCATCCTGATATGTGTCAATCAACAGGTTATCACAAAGAAGCCAGAGCTTTCTCTTCCTTCCCTTCCAAGAGGATGTTGCCGTGGGCAGCACTGGGCAGCAAGTGTCCTCGGAATGAGGGAATAGTTTTTATCAATGACTGAGGTGTGAGCCAGAGAGAGTTTTGTGTGTTGCTTTTCACATCACTGATGCTACGTCTACAGCCTGGTGTGCCTGGATTTAAGGCCCACCCCCCGAAACTCACTGGGTGACCTTGAAGCTCTCTCTCTCTCTCTCTCTGTCTCAGCCTGGCCTACCTCACGGGATGATTATGAGGGTAGAATGGAGACAGAGCGAAGAATCGCGGATGCTGTCTTGAGCTCCTTGGAGGAAGCTGGGCTACAAATGCAACTGATAAATGAAGTCCCTCTGAGAGGCATCTCGGCCCAAGGATGTCGGCAGGCTGTCTAGATGCCACTTCTTCCAGGCACAGCCTCTTACCTTGCTGGCTTTGCTGATGGTGGAGTTCAATGCGTTACACGAATGAAGCCACTGCAACAAGCCTATTAGCAAGCCAGGCTTTTTCCTGGTCACTTAGTAACCTTCACTAAGCTAAGGCAAGTCAATTTCTCAGCCCAACTTTCCTCGCAGTGTTGTTGTGAAACTAAAATGTTACTCTGAGCTCCTTGCAGGAAGCACAATCCAGGAACCTGGTGAATCCTGCCCTGCCCTGTGCGGCCAGACATGCCGGCAGGTCTCTAATCCCTGAAGCCCTTGCTGGAAAGCAAAAGACAGGCCCCGAAGGTCAGAACGAGAAAGCCTTGGCACTGCAGGAAACATCACTTATCAGCAAGGGTTTGATGTGTCTTGCTAGGTAGCAAAAGGTAGAAGGCAACCTGTCTGTTTGGCTGTGGCTTCCTTTTTTTGGAAAAAAAAGTGTTAGTCCTTGCTGAAACCAGTCAACACATCAGCATCAGAAGCAACAGTCAGAGCAGAGGAGATAGGAGGGGCAGCCTCCTAAAACTCCCAAAGCCCTGGTGGCAGACAAAACAAAGAGATTATTCCTCATGTTTGTGCCATCAATGCTGGGACTGGGAAAGGTCTCCTTGGTCTCCCGGAGGGACCCAATGAGAACAGGATTGGTCCCTCTTCTCCGCCACTGCCCTTTGCAGCCAGCTTTACAGCATCCCACATGAACTTTCCTCACATTCCCTCGGAGTCTCTTTTAGAGCCTAATTGGTCAGTTTCAGACATTTCTGCTTCAACAAGACAGCCTAATTATTTTCTTTTTGTAAGTGTTTTGATTCTTAAAGAACAGTGGCTAGGATAATTAAAGTATGGAATGATACTTTTCTGCCATCACTGGTGGCCCATTTTCTTTTTTATGAGGGAGAGAAACGAGTCCCTCCCAACAAAGCCAGGCAGAGAAGTACTAAAAAATTAAATGCTAAGTAGAACTTGCTAGCACACCCCTCCACAAGACATGGTTGCTTCCCTCCCAAAATCCTGTTTCAGTTCAGTTTTTCCTTCCTCTCCTCAATCCCAAAAAATGCATATATTGTTTGCGTAAGACATGTGGCAAGTGAGAACTAAGTGGTAAATTTCATCTGAAAGGGCTGCTCTGTTTGCAGAAATTCAGCAAGTGACACCTTCTGTGCGGGTCTGGCTCTGCCCCACTCCTGCCCATCACACAGTTGTGAAAGGACAAGGCACTCAGCTCAGAAAACAGGCCTGGCACTGGAGTTGAGGCCTGGAACTTGTGGCCTTTAGTGGCTTTCATGCTTTCATCTGAAGCAATCCCCATGAGCCTTAGTGGAAAAGCAAGACTGGAAGTTCCTAAATAAATAACGTGAAAGACAAATATATCTTGAGCCTACTAGAGTTTGCCCCGAGGGGAGGTGAATCACCGTGGTTTTGTTGCTTTAGTTCTTTGCCAACTGAAGCCAAGTAAAGCACTCTGAGCATCTCCTCATGGTCAGTTCAAAAGTACCCTCAAGGTGGTGACCACATATGAATTTTCTGTCACAACCATCATTTCCTCTGAAAGGGCTGCTCTGCTGGCAAAAATTCTTAGATCTCCTCCAGTGGAATTCTGGAACTCTAGTTCACTGGAAGTGCCTGGGATCCTGAGCAGAAGCAGCCCCTGACTGACTGAAACCACCTGCGAATGGCAAGAACGCTGCATGGTCTGGGGCAGGCCTGTGGTCTGGCGCCCTCGAACGAGAGACTCGGGGACTGGGCCACGTGGGCCCTCCTCCCGCATGCTGACTGGCTGCCTGTCCTGGGTTTGCTCCTCCTCCTCCTCCTCCTCCTCCTCCTCCTCCTCCTCCTCCTCACTGAGATGAAAGGGGGCAGGCATTCGTCTCTCTGCCCTGCAGTGCCATGTCTGCCAAACAGAGGGACTAACGTTTTGTTTGCACCCCCTACTACAGAGGCTGCTCCAGCTGAGGTCTGTCTCCTCCCCAGACCCCACCCTTTCCCCAGAAATCCCCAAGGATTGTTCAGCCCAGAGGTAGCAACCCTAGCTGCTCTGCAGGCTGGGGGAGAAATATTGATGGATTGATTGATTGATTTGATTTGTACCCCACCCTCCCTGCCGAAGCACGCTCAGGGCAGCTTACATAAAATTACAACAGATTAAAATAGCAATATGAATATCAACATAAAACACAACATAATGACCCAAATCAATTTGTGTGGCAGTGCAATAGTAGCAGTAGACGTAATCAATTACAGTCAGCAGGTGATTTTTCTATCAGCAAGCTCAGGCTGGATGGTGGAGTTGGGCACAGAGGTTGTTAGGTGCAGCTCCTTACCTGAAGGCCTGGTGGAAGAGCTCTGTTTTACAGGCCCTGCGGAACTGTAAAAGGTCCCGCAGGGCCCTGATCTCTTTCAGGAGCTTGTTCCACCAAGTTGGAGGTGCCACTGAGAAGGCCCTGGCCCTGGTTGATGCCAGCCTGGCATCCTTGAGGCCGGGGAGGGCCAAATGATTTTGAGCCCCTGACCACAGTGCTCTCTGGGGAAAATGTGGGGAAAGGTGGTCCCTAAGGTAAGTAGGTCCCTGACCATAAAGGGCTTTAAAGGTATGCTATAGGCAGCCAGTGCAGTGCTTTTAGTGCAGGCTGGGTGTGCTCCTTGTTGGGCGAAATGCTCTCTAGGGGTTGAGCACTTCGCCACAGGTATAATTAACCTTTGGGATCTTTTGGTCTGTGTCTACGAGGAATGGGCTGCCGCGAGACCTTCCCAGTGAAGAGGCGAGAGACAGGGCTCAGAATAATGTTTGTTTACTTAAATAAAGCACAGTTGCAATAACACTCAACAAATACAATTCACACACACACACATTCAAGGTCTAAGAATAAAAGATAGATAAAGCACAGTTGCATGAGCAGGTTATCGTTGGTTTCGTTGAGGGCAATATTTACCTCCAAGGCGCAGCTCCTAAGCTTCCAGCGAGTGGGGTAAGGTGGGGTAAGAAGGATGGAAGAAGGGACACGTGGTCTAGACCAGCTAACAATGCACGTGTATAGTTCCAGCTGCAGACTGGAACGAAGCGAGGCAAGGGTTCGGGTACAGGATGGGGGCGTAAGAGGGTAAAAGCAGACAGACAGAGGTCGTGGTTTCAGCAGCAGAGAGAGAGTTCTCTTCTCTTCTTTTCTTTTTTTCTTTTCTTCTCTTTTCTCTCTTTTTATCAATTTTGCTAACCCAGAGATCGCGTTATTATAGCGTCTTGGGTGCTGGGCATGGAAGGCCAGGCGGTGTACACCTACTGACCCTCCCAGCTGGCTGTGTCAGTGTCAATTTCAAATCTTACTGGCTACTCTGTCCGTTGGATACCTGAGGGCTGGGCAGAGGAGGCTGGCTGGCAGGCAGATGGTTTCTCCAGGTAGCTGATGGCTCTGGTATTGTTGTGTGTATGGCTCTCCTATTGTCGTCTGGGGTGGGGAAGGCACTTAATCTCATCATGCAAACGACTGGCAGATGGAAAGTCCTTTGTCTGCTGTATGGCCCTTAATCTGTGTAGGTGACATGCGGCAGGTATGCAATGGAGTCCCTCAGAGTAAAAAGACAGCTTTTTCCTTTCCCTATGGGCTTCTCCTTTGGCATCCATTTTACAGTCTACACAGACCATGTGGTAACAGCAAACAGTCCACAGCAAAGCCCCATAATGGCGTTGGGGCTAACATCCTGCATGGAGAGACCCAACCACAGCCTGGTGGCTGCATTCCACACCAACTGAAGCTTCCAGATACAGGCAAGTGCTAGACTCTCTCTGCCACAAGCAGCACCTCCATTGTGGTGGGAAGGCAGAGGAAAATGTTTGGTTGTCCCCCTGCTGCCTAGAAGGAGATACAGGCATCTTCTGCCTTCCTCACCTGTGTGGCAGCATCGACATCTTCTCAATGGGCCATCAACTTTGGGGACACTGAAGTTAGTGACGCAGACACCAGACTAAATCAGATGAGATGCAAGAGATTCATGACAAAGATCTGAGATCTCTTGACGTCTTCAATGTCCCTGAAAAGCAGCTGGAGAAAATGGGGAGATTTGGGTTAGTTGCCAGAGTGGGGGTGGGGAGGGCAGCCTTTCCTCTGCACCATTTCCCTAATATTAAAAATAATCACTTCCCCCCGCCCCCCCGGCTGATATTGGCCCTGATACGAGCAAGATAAGTGCTTTTGCTAGCTAAACTAAGGGCCCACTTGGACAATGGGAGTGGGGGAGTACCTAGTGTAAGACTGGAGAGGGGGACATGGGGAGCGCAGTTGTGTTGAAAGCATGCTGTCATTTCCAGGGTGATCCCAGACGAGATGTCACACCATCAGCACAACATTATTGGATTCCACGGAAACGCTATGGGGGGGAGGGCTCAGCAACTGGGTCAGGGGGTCATCTTCAGAGGCCCTGCTTTGGGAGCTGCCCATATTAAAGGTTAAGTAGGAAGCAACCCAAAAACGGGCATCCTCAGCTGCGGCACCAAAATTATGGCATTCCCTCCCCAGAGAGATGAGTTTGTCCTTCTCTGGCCACGCCCGCACTGCCACTTTTGTCCCTCCTTTGCAACTATTGCTTTGGGTCCCCCCCCCTTTCCACATGTTTTTTGCTCCCTTTGGGACTACTTGAGAGAGCAAAACACATTTGGGGGGGGGACCTTGAAGCAATAGGGACAAACGAGCGGCAAAAATGACAGTGCGGACGTGGCCTCTGTCACTGTCTTCCGCCAGCACATGGTGACTCTTCCATTTTGTTTGGGATTCCCTCAGCAACCCTAATTGATTCCTCCTTCCTGCTTTTGTGCATGTTTCTGTATGTTTGTGTTTTGCTGGGTTTTTTAATTGTTTTACAGGTACGCATTTTCAAATTTGTTTTAATGTTTTGACCATTTGGCCATCTTGAAGACCCTGAGCTGGGGGAAAGACAGCATAAAACCTTTTAAACAGATTAACAAGGTTTCGCCATGAGTCTAACTATCCACATCAAATGCAGGAGACAGGTAGGGTCATTTTTAAACAACAGAGTTTGAGATGAAAGGCCCCTACTTCCTCTCCAGCCTTGTCTACCTGAACTCATTTCCCTCCTGCATTTCCCCTCAGCCCCTCTCTGATACTGGATAACTGAACTGGACTGGAAACTCTGCAAAAGCATTGTGCAGAAAGCTAAGATGAAGAAAGGGATGGGCTTTGGCTCTCCTTACCTATTCTGCCACTAGGAGTAAGGTCCATTGTGGGAAGAAATACAACAAGCTCTAGAAAGAGGCTACAAGTGAGTATCCTGGTTGTGGCTGGTGGGGCAGCGGAGGGAAGGGGGAAATAGAGGGAGGAGAGCCATGTTCATTTCCTTCTGCTTAGCTATAAGGTAGGGCTGTCTCAAGTCATTCTGCTGCCCCAAGTGGGCACTATGGGAGGAGAGCCACATGGGAACAGGTATGGTTCCCTTCACCCCTAACTTATGTTGATTTGGGGCTATGCAGTGGCAGCTAAGGTAGAAAAGCACCTCCTCCTATGCCACGTCTTCTGGGTCTTCCAAGGGTCTGGAAAGTGGTTCCGTAGCCAGGTACAGGGCTGCCAACTCTGCGCTGGTAAATACCTGTGGATTTGAGGGGTAGAGCCTGGGGAGGACAGGGTTTGGGGTGGGGACGGACCTCAGTAGGGTATAATGTCACAGAGTCCACTGCCCAAAGCAGCCATTGTCTCCAGGGTAACTGATCTTGGCCATCTGGAGATCAGTTGTAATAGTTGGAGATCTCCAGGTGCCACCTGGAGGTTGGCAATATTTAAGGGAGGGCCAGGTTTGTTGAAGGACTTCAGTGAGCTATACTGCCACAGAGCTCACCCTCCAAAGCAATCGTTTTCTCCATGGGGCAGATCTCTGTAGTGTGAAGATAAATTGGAATTCAGGGAGACGTCCAGGCCTTCCCATTCCCCCCAATTCCCGTTTAACAGTTTAGCTGATTAACACTTCAACTGACTCCCTGCTAATGCTCCACAGTGTCTTGGGACTCCCAACTAGGTCAGCTGAAAACTACAACTACCAAGGTGCAGTGCATTAAAAGTGAGGGTATAAGAATGGAGCAGCTGGTGGGACGGACCAATAGGCACCAAGGCAGCTTCCCCAGTGGCTAATGGGAGATTAGGTGAGTTGTCACCAGCATGGCTTAGCTTTTATATATTAACAGGAATAAGATCTATTGTGGAAATAAATACAACAAGATCTAGAAAGAGGCTCTGGACGGGTGCCCCAGTCTTGGGCACTCAGCGTCAATTTGCTGTGGTGATCTCAGCAGGGTATAATGACACAGAGCTTACTGTTTTCTCCAGGGGAACTGATCTGTGCCATCTGAAGAGCAGTTGTAATTCTGAGTGAACTCCAGCCATCACCTGGAGATTGGCAACAATGGCTCCCCAGAGGAAATGGCTGGTTTGAAGGGTGGAGTCTATGGACCTGTCTGAGGTCCTCCTCCTCCTCAAACCCCAACCTCTCCAGGCTCCACCTCTCAAATTTCCATGAATTTTCTAACCTGGAGTTGGCAATCCTATCTCCTTCCCAGCCAACCATCAACCTACTATTATCTGCCCCTCGGACCTCAGGTTTCCAACTCCTCCCCTCTCCCTGTAGCCTCTACCAAGGAAAAGTAATATTTTTCCACAGTGGGGACCAAGGCAGCTCACAACATTCTCTTCTCCCCCTTTTGACCTGCACAACAACCCTGCGAGGTAGGTTAGGTTATGATGAAAGTCTTTGAGTGGTTTGAAATCACCCAATCAGCTGCCACAGCAAGAACCTGTGTCTGGCAGACCCTGGCAGACCGTGCACCACTTCAGCAAGGTATAATGACACAGAGTCCACCTGATCTCTGCCACCTGGAGAGCAGTTGTAATTCTGAGTGGTCTCCAGTCCTCACCTGGAGATTGGCAACAATGGTTCCCCAGGAGGAAAACTACAATCTTTCTCCACAGTGGGGACCAAAGCAGTTTACATCATTCTCCTCTCCCCCTTTTGATCTGCATAACATCCCTGTGAGATAGGTTAGGCTGAAAGTCTGTGACTGGTCTGAAATCACCCACTCAGCTTCCACAGCAATAACCAGGATCTGGCAGACCTTGCTCTGAAGCACTAACTGCTATGCCACACTGACTGTCCTGCGGGGGGCTTTTGTTGGTGAACAGAACAAGCAGCCAGGCCTTGTAAAGTTATGCCAGTCAGATGTCATCAAATTACCCAGAGGGTGCTGCCAAGCCTAGGATAGCCAACCTACAGGTGAAGCCTGAAGTTCACCTGGTTTCACGACTGAACTCCAGACAACAGATCTCTATCTCCCCCTGGAGAAAATAACTGCTTTGGAGGGTGGACTCTATTGGATTCTATTCACGTGAGGCCTCTCCTCTCCCCAAACTCCCCAAACTCTGTTGACTCCACCACAAAATCTCCAGCAATTTCCCAACCTGTAGTTGTCAACCTTAGTCAGGACTGGCCCCAATGAGTTCCCCACAAAGGCCAAAGTAGGCCTGGAAATGGTCATTTCCCCCCACCTTTTTACTGATAGAACCAAGCTTGGTTGCCTAGCAACAGCCACTGAGGAGAAAATGAGCCCAACGGCAAAAGGAAAAGGGAATGATTTGATGGCTGCTGGCTCACCGTAGCACCAACCACAAATAGAAAATGCAGAATGGATCTTAGATTAAGGTCTGTGGTCCCAAGTACAGTGCTTTGGGAGTGGAATGACAGGCCCTAGAGTGGAATGACAGTCTGTGGGGATAGAAGGAGTGTTCTGGGGCTGGAATGAAAGGTCCCACAGTGGAATGACAGCCCCTGGGGGTAGCAGAAGTGTTCTGGGACTGGAATGACAGGTCCCACAGTGGAATGACAGCTCCTGGGGGTAGCAGGAGAGTTCTGGGACTGGGATTACTGGCCCCAGAGTGGAATGACAGCTACTGGGGGTAGCAGGACTGTTCTGGGAGTGGAATGACAGGCCCTGGGGGTAGCAGATGTGTTCTGGGAGTGGAATCACAGGCCCCACAATGGAATGACCTGTCATTTTAACCCCCGCCCCTTCCCTCCCAGCACCAGGCAAGCCAGGGAAGAGGCAGAGCCAGGATTTAAACCCCCGCCCCTTCCCTCCCAGTGCCGGCTTGCCTGGGTGCTCTGCAGCTGCAAGGCGCCCAGGCAAGCCAGGGAAGAGGCGGAGGTTTTAACCCCCGCCCCTTCCCTCCCAGCGCCGGCTTCCCGAGGGGGAAGAGGGAGGGTGGGCATGCTCCACCGCTGCCTCCTGTGCCCCATCGGGGCGCTCTTCACTGGCAGTGGTGGGGAGGTGGCAGTGATGGGGGGCTTTTGGCGGGGGGGGCAGGGTGCAGTTTGGCACCCCACGGCCGGCCTGCTCTAGGCGAGCGCCTAGCTCACCTAGTGGGCAAGATGGCCCTGCCTGTCAGAGCTGGTCTGCGAAGGAGGCAGAGTCCGGCGCCGCGACAATCACGTTGTCTAAAAAAGGTTGTACTCCCAGGATGCCTTGAGGAGGGAATCTATAAATGACTGAAAAATCCCAGGCACCACACAAACTCCAAACTGCAGCCTTGTAATCCAAAATGCCCCTTTGAGCGTTGCAATGGTTTGAGCCTTGGCAGCAGCTGCATCCACCAGCAGCTGCTGGTAAACTTGTACTAAATTTAACTTATTGAAGACCTTGGCCCCCGCCAGGGAGACTAGGACGTGGCTCACCACTGGGCCCGGATAAACGTGGTCCTGCAAGGCCTTGTTGAGGGTGCACTTGTAATCGGCACATATCCTCACGTCACCATTCTGTTTTACCGGCGTGACAATGGGGGTCTCTCAATGCGCAGATGTGACTGGTACCAGCACACCTTGTTCGATGAGGCAGTCAAGCTCAGCCTCTATTTTGGCCCTCATCACAATGGGCGGGACTCGGGCCTTGATGTGAATGGGGCGCACGTTAGGGTCTAGGTCCAGGGAAATGGGAGCTCCAGTGTACCTCCCCAAACTCCCATCAAACACTTTGCAAACGGCCTCAAAGTCTGCAGTTCGTATCTGGTTAATCCCCATTATCTTGAGACCCAGGGGCTTGAACCAGGACAGTCCCAATAAGCTAGTGAGACACCCCTCCACCACCAATAGGTCCAGTAAGCCTGAGAAACCTTTAAACTGGACCCTGAACTTGCCCCAGCCTCGGACCGCCACACGGTTTTTATTAAAGTCCTGCAACATGAGACCCTGTGGCTTGTGCAACCGGGGTCCCCCCTTCAGGCATGGGGAATGGACGGTTTTGGCTGAGATGATGGAAATTTCCATCGGACAGGGGGACCCCTCGATCCAGACAGTCACATGTACCTTGTCTGGGCGATCTGGGGGCAAGTTACATACTGTTTGTTGGTGGTGGACCAAAACAGTGTGGAGATCTGCTGTATTGAGCTGTGCCATGGTCTTCTGTTGTCGCTCTTTGGAATGGCAGACCTTCACTATGTGCCCAGCCTTGTTGCACATCCGGCATATGGCATCACGGAAACGGCAAGTCTGGTGCTCATGAGCATCACCACAGCTAGCACAGGCCGTGGGGTTCAGTGCCTTGGACAAGGACGACCCTTTGCCACGTTCAGTGCGCTGCGATGGGTGTCAGTTGACCTGGAGTACCTCTTCATCACTGGAGGCGTCAGAGCCGGTAGCCTGTTGGACAATGTGGATGGCCTTGGCGTGGTGGTTGGAGTGCAACTTCTCGTAGGCCGCTACTTCCCAGATCACCTTATCCAATTTGAGGTTATCCTTGCCGACGAGTTTTCTCCATAGCTTGTGCTCCCTGAACACTACCAGGAATTGGTTCAATAGGGCTTCAGTGAGGTTTGAGAAGGCGCATCTGGTTACTGCCTGATGTAGCCTTGCTAGGAACTCCGAGGATGACTTGTCCGGCCCCTGGACCCTTGCAAAGAAGTCCATTCTTTCTGCGAACTTGGTGGGTTTCGGGGCCAAATGGTCTGTTAACGCCTTCACCAGGACGTCGTATGTTGCCGCCATGTAATTGGTTTGTAGAGGCACCACCAGGTCCATCAAAAGGAGTGCCTCGATCCCACAGTACCTTAGTAGGTGTGCCTTCTTCATCCTGGGATCCATGATGGCATTGATTTTGAAGTGGTTGTTGAGAGTTTTGAGCCACAATTCCCACTGGTTGGGGTGAGCGCTGTCGAACTCTGGGAAACTCTCATTACCTTCGGTAGCCATAGTAGCAGCACGTGGAGGAGGAGGCGATTGCTTGAGTGCGGAGGTGGTGATGGACTGAGGCGATGCGAGGCTGCGCTCAGAGTCAGTGGGTGTGTTCGCAGTGCCTGGAGCAGTGCAATGAACCATTACCAGAGAAGCTGGGCATGAAGCGGAGCAGCGTGCCATGATCTCAGTGCTGGGGCTCGATGTGAGGCTCGGTTCTTCTTGATGGTCGTTGTTCATGGGAGGTAGAATCCCACCTTAGTCGCCAGTGAAAAGTACTGAGACTGATGAGTCAGCAGAGTGAAATCAGCTCATACTTTTATTTCAAGATCAGGAACAAGACAACTTTAGCTGGCTTGCAGGCCGGTTTATAGGCCGGCTTATATGCCGGTTTATATTCCCAAGCAAACCCACACCCCAACACACACACACCCCGTGATTGGTTTATATGCACTAATTGCCAGGATCTGACCGTCCATTGTTCTCAGGGACGAAGCTCAGGCGCTTCGCCCAGCCGTGTGTCAGACCGGCTGGAACCAGTCCAAGCACATGGCTGACCTAGACACATATACCACGTTGGATACATTAGAGATAATCAGTTCAACACCCGGTGTTACTCGGCAAGCAAAAACTAACTATTCTGATGCAATGACACCCTAGGGCCTGTTTCCTGCATATTTTACCAATGCAATTCAAAAGTTAGCTTAGAAATGCTAATTTTGCAAGAGCTACTCACTGCAGGAAAAGCATCTCTCTGTAATTGTTCTGGTCACCCCTTAAGCCATGTCTTTGACGCAAAGCATTGGGGGGGGGGGTTGAGATGGAGGGTTCAGCGAGACCCAGCTGAGGACTGGCAGGGCTTTGGAGGCCAGGGGCCCAGACTTTCAGACCTGGCAGTCCAGCCTTACTCACGTATATGCGGATAGGTTCCATGGTAGCCATGTCCACATGATGATGGATGAACATACAGCCTGCATGTCTCTGTATTCACCTGTTTGTAAGAAGAAGCCGGTGCACTTTGACTGCGCGCTTGTCCTTGGTCTTTAGGAGAAGAACACGGTTTCTATAAGAAATTATGTCTACTATGCACTCTTCAGGGCAAGGTGGTTTTTATCATATAGATATAGATATAGATATAGATATAGATATAGATATAGATATAGATATAGATATAGATATAGATATAGATATAGATATAGATATAGATACGTGTGTGTGTGTATGTATGTATATGTGTATATACACACACTACACACACACAAACACATGTTTTTAAAGTGACACCACATTGTGGATTGGCAATATCATGTCTTTAAAGCCAAACTAACCTTTTGCTATGATGGGTATTAGCGATTATTAATGAACCAGAGAAAATAAAATATCAAGAAGTATTTCAAAATGCCTTATTGGGGCAGTCACTTGACTTTTAAAATGATGGATGCCTCCCTGCTCAGATCTGCCTGTAAATGGTGGAAAGTTAATTAAGGAGCCCCAAGGCACGTAGAGAATGATCCAGCTTTCCTACTGGCATTATTTCCACAGACTGACAATCCAGTGGATCAGGAACTGGATCAGAGATGCTCTCTTCTGATATAGACTTTAACCATTGACAATTCTAGGCCTCAATTTCCTATTCAGGGTGCAGGGTTACCAAGAGATCCAGGGAGAAAAGGCGTGTCTGTTTAATGGACTCTTAACATGGCTAATTCCTCTGGATCTGTGCTGTGCAGATGCACTGCTGCCAATAAGAAGCAGAAGAGATTCAATTTATATTCAGTGGCTTACAAACTCCTTTCCCTTCCCTCCCCACAACAAACCCTCTGTGAGGTAGGTGGGGCTCTGCATCTTGACCCTACTGAGCGCCAGACCTTCTCTTGTTTCCAAGAGGGGCAGAGACACCTCAAAACACCTGGCGGAAATGGATCTGCTGATTCAGACTTCCCCTCCAGCTTCAGTTCACAACAGAGTTCAGGCGGCTGGAAAAGCAGAGTGGAAGCACTGGCATCTGTAAAGACTGGACTTTCCCCAGTGCCTGGTGGGCATAGAAGGCAGATGTTGTTGTCTGATTGTGCTCTTTAAATCCACAAAGGTACCATAACAATATCACTGCAAACTGCTTGTGTGACCACAGCCAGACACTGAGGTGGGAAGCCTAAAGCTTTTTTTTTCCATTTTATTGGCACAAGACTAAAAAAAGAGAAGAAGAAAAAAAGAAGAGATTGGATTTATACCCTGTCCTTCACTTGGAGTCTCAGAGCGGCTTACAGAATCCTTTCTCTTCCCCTCCCCACAACAGACACCCTGTGAGGTAGGCAGGGCTGAGAGAGCTCTGACAGAAACTGCTCTTTTTCAAGAACAGCTATAGCTTGCCCAAGGTCATCCAGCAGCTGCAAGTGGAGGAGTGGGGAATCAAAGCTGGTTCTTCAAGATTAGAGTCCACACACTTAACCACTATACCAAACTGGCTCTCCAGAGCTTTTATTTATTTATTTATTTATTTATTTACTAGAGAGCAAAGTCCATTGTAGAGGAAGACAACAGGCCCTAGAAAGGTTGGTAGGGTGGGAGGATGGATGGATGGATGGAAGGGAGGGAGGGATGGAGGAAGGAAGATAGAAAAAGGGGGTGAGAGAGAGAGAAAGGAAGGAAGGAAGAGGGGGTAGAGTGAAAGAAAGAGAGGGAGAGAAATGGAGAAAGAGAGGAAATGAGGAAGACAGGAAGAGAGGAGGAGAGAGAGAATGGAAGGAGGGTAGGTAGAGGGGAGAGAGTGAGAATTAGAAAGATGGGGGAGAGAGACAGACAGAGAGAGAAAGGAAGAGTGTGGTGGGGGGGAGCGGCAGAAACAGGCTGCGACGGTGGGTTCAGTGCTGTCGCCAGCCTGCACCGCGCCCCCATGCACACTTGGGGGGGGCAGGGAAAATGGGTGCCAGCCTTCACCAAGCACCCCAATACCTCTGAAGGCGAGGTTGGGGTGGGACTGGCAGAAATGGGCCCTCGGCGTTTGGCTCAGCACCGCCACTGGGCTTCTCCCCCCCCCCCGAAGGCCTGTAAAAGCAGGGGGGGAGTGCCAGGAACGGGCCTGTGGCAGCTGGTGCAGCGCCACCGCCAGGCTTCCCCTGCTTCCCCGAATGGCTCTGAGGGTGAGGGGGGGAGAGGCGGAAACGCTCGCAGCAGTGGTAGTGCAGGCGGGACGTGGGCTTCTCTCTCTGATTTGCTGTGAGATGTTGAGTAGCAGCATGGCCCGCCAACCACTGTTGGCGTGCATAGAATGTTGTGGAACCAAAATTCAATTATTAATAAGGAAGGATAATTTTGGTTTATGAATCACTCTATCTCTGAGTACTCAGGGCTCTGAGCGATGAACAACAGTGACAGAATACATCAAGATAAAAAGAAATGGTGTGTACGGCAGGGTCAGAATTCGAAGTCATAAGAACATAAGAGCATAAGAGAAGCCAATGTTGGATCAGGCCAATGGCCCCTCCAATCCAACACTCTGGGTCATAGTGGCCAAAAATACCAGGGGTCATCAGGAGGTCCAGCACTGGGGCCAGGGGACACTAGAAGCCCTCCCACTGCTTCCCCCCTCACCAAACACCAACTCAAGCTTACAGGTCTGACCGCTCGGGTTCTCTGCAGGAAACTGTTCATGCAGAACAGGCCGGCTTCGCAGTTGTGTGGCAGCTCTGGTGGCAGAATCTCATTTCCTCCTTCCTTGTAGGCTGGGAGGGGGTGCTGAGTCAGGGGTCCAGCATTTCCCTCTGCAAGGCCTGCAGACCTCAGAAGGGGAGAGGAGAGAGGGGTCCTCCTCCTCTCCATTTGGCTAACCTCTCTTGTAGCGTAGGAACAGCAGCCACCACTGTCCTCTATGGCTTTATAGCCTTTTTGTGAGGCTCGAGCTGGACCAGTGCATGCCACCAAGCACCCCGACTCATTGTGAGGCTAGTCTCCTGAAAGTGGGGTTGGTGCCTATGAGGGTGGGCAACTTCACCCCCCACACACACTCTCCAGACCCTTTGGCTGATTCCAGGGAGGGAAGCTCTGCCCTCCCCACCTAGGGATGCCAACCTCCAGGTGGGACCTGGGGATCCCCCAGAATCACAATTCATCTCCAGACTACAGAGGCCAGTTCCCCTGGAGAAAATAGGTGTTTAGAGGGTGGGCTCTATGGCATTGTCCCCCACTGAGGTCCCTGTCCCCCCCAGGCTCCACCTCCAAATCTTCAGGAGTTTCCCCACCTGGATCTGGCAACCCTGCCCCCCACCCCCATCAGTGGCCAGGGAGGGGACTTGGCAACCCTATCCCCACCCTTGAAGCCTTCTGGTCCTTTTGACCAATCCCAGCAGCCTGCTGGAGCCATGGGAAGCTGCAGGAGGTGGATGTAGGGAGGGGGACTACTGGGCCCGCTCACCATGGGTCTGTCATACCCACCTAGTGTGGGCAAGTTTTGCCCCTCCATTAGTGGCTTCTGTGGTGGGGGAGGCAGCATTGAGCCCCACCCCACCTGGAGACTGTGGTTTTACTCTGGGGTGGGGTGGGGACTGACTGGCATTAGGACAGTCAGCTTATCAGTGTCTGTCCCTTCCCCAGTAAGCCTGTCATTGGTGGGAAGGGGCCTGGGCATAGATGCCTTTGCACCTGCACAGCAGGAGAGATCAGTTCTCCCTACGGGATCATGGATGGCTGGGTCCAGGGACAAAGGGATGTGATGAGAGGGTGAGTGACTATGACTCCTGTAGGGCTGCGTGGAAGTCGGCCCCAGAGTGGAATGCCCTCCCTGGTCTGATCCAGCAGGGCTCTTCTGAGGTTCTTCTCAGGGGAAGGCCTGGGCCTCTCTGCCCTGTTGCTGGCCCTCCAGAGGAACTGGCTGGCCCCTGTGTGAGACAGGAGGCTGGACTGGATGGACTCTCCTTGATCTGATCCAGCAGGGCTCTTCTGATGTCCTTCTCAGGGGAAGGCCTCGGCCTCTCTGCCCTGTTGCTGGCCCTCCAGAGGAACTGGCTGGCCTCTGTGTGAGACAGGAGGCTGGACTGGATGGACTCTCCTTGATCTGATCCAGCAGGGCTCTTCTGGGGTTCTCAGGGGAAGGCCTCAGCCTCTCTGCCCAGTTGCTGGCCCTCCAGAGGAACTGGCTGGCCCCTGTGTGAGACAGGAGGCTGGACTGGATGGACTCTCCTTGATCTGATCCAGCAGGGCTCTTCTGGGGTTCTTCTCAGGGGAAGGCCTCGGCCTCTCTGCCCTGTTGCTGGCCCTCCAGAGGAACTGGCTGGCCCCTGTGTGAGATGGTAGGCTGGACTGGATGGACCCTCCCTGGTCTGACTCAGCAGGGCTCTTCTGGTGTACTTAGGTCTCCTCTGGATGCAGAGGTTGTGCCTCATCTCCTGCTGCCCCCCTCCCCTGCCTGCTTGTCTGCTGAGGTGCCGCTTCCCTAAGGAAGCCGCTCACCAAGGATGTCCTGACACAGTGGAACAGGAACATGTGCAGCAGCCGCAGGAAGAGTAACATTTCTCTCTCAGCAAGGAGAGAGGATGAGCACGATTGGCACCTGCAGCGAGTAGGTGCTGAGACGGTAGGAGGCAGGAAGTCTTCAAATGTCTTCACAAAGCAGAGATGGTGGCGTGAGCAAGAGCTGTAGCAGCAGCAGGCAGGAGGTGGGGGAGACAAGCAAACAAGCTCCAAAACAGGCAAGATGTCACCTGCTGGCGGAAAGGATGCAAACATTACAAAAATTTATCTTGGGAGTTGGAGATCTTCTGCTTCACAATGAGTCACAATGTGCCCACCCACCCACCCCGAGAAATCTGGCTTCCCTTGGAAGTCCTATGGTTTTAGGGATGTGCAAACTGAGTTTTTATTGGTCTTATTCCTCAGATTTCTTCAGATGTTTTGTGCCTTGGAAAACCTCCAGTTTTGCTGTAGGTGAAACACAGTGAGAAGTTCTTAGATTATCAGAGCATTCTGGCTTCCCTTGAAATCCTTCAGTTGAGGAGGAAATTCCAAATGTGCTCTGAATCTCATACCAGCTGAAGGTGCAAAAGCAATTGCCATTCAAACTTTCCATGATCAAGCTCTTTACGTCTGCAGGAGTTGTCCATTGCCAGATCACTGCGGGGTCCTTCCTTAGCTGGACGGGAAGACCGTGCTAAGCTGTTTTTGCATGCCTGTGTTAGGGGCAGAAGGACAGGCCCTGCCTTGGTGAATAAGCTGCATGTCAGGGTCCTGAACAGCATCCGGCAGCTCCTTTTGCATCTGCACAGTTAGCCAACTGAACCTTTTTGAGTTGGGATTGGACTTTTTGGATGGACGAGGCTTGAAGCCATACCGCTGTGTCAGACTGCCTGAATTACTTCTAGTTTGGTGCAAATCTTTTGTTGTTCTTCCTTCATAGTCTCTCTTACTGTCAAAAATATAGACTGCAAGCTACTTGGGGCATGATCCATCATTTTTCTTGTGCACCTTTGGAAAATGTCAGGTACGCACTGATGACACCAGATAGGGCTGCATTCAGATATCAGTGTACTGGGGGACAGTAGGGCTTGAATGGTTTGTTTTTTTAGTCTGGTTTAAAATAATTTAATACCATCCCAACTTCCATCACTGTGAAACTTGAGCATATAACGGCAACCAAGTTTTAGGGATCTGACGTGACACCTTGGTTCAAATCTTATGAAGAACACACTTTTCTTGATTAATGCCCTTTCTGCAGCAGCTGGAGGTAAATACTTAAAATGCATCAACATTCCCCATTTCACCACTAAATTCTGGAGTGTGAAATTTCAATTCAACAATTGAATTTGCATATTTACATAAGAATTTTACCACAAAATTCAACATGCTGTAGACATGTTGGCAACTCCTGATTATTTCAGCAAGTAAACTGTCAAATAACATGAAATACCAAATAACAATTCACACCATTCTTCAAATGCTGTCAGATGTTAAATGCTATTGAATTCCCTCCATGAAATACTTTCAGACATTAGATATTAAATCCTGTCAGATGATAATTACCATTAAAAATCAACTAAGGGATATACCTAAGGGATCACCTCTTCCCATATACGCCTCGGAGAGCGTTACGCTCTAACAATCAACATCTCCTGCCGATCCCTGGCCCAAAAGGACACCCGCCTAGCCTCGACCAGGACCAGGGCCTTTTCTGCCCTGGCCCCCACCTGGTGGAACATGCTCCCCATCGAGATCAGGGATCCCACAGGGCCTGCAAGACAGAGCTGTTCCGCCAGGCCTTTGGCTGAGGCAGCGGGCATCCACATATGCCCCCCGCCCTGAAGTTGCGGTCTCCCATCCACTGATAAACGGCCATACTTAGTTACATCAATGGGCCGAATTTTCCCTACGGCAAGCATGACTACTATTTTTATATGTTTTAATGTGTTTTAAATTTTATGGTATTTATGGAAATGCTGTGACCCGCCCTGAGCCCGTTTATGGGATGGGCGGGATAGAAATGTGGAAAATAAATAAATAAACAAATAAATAAACTAACAAACACTGTCATATGTCAAAAATTGAAATCAAATATCACAGGATGGCAAATACTTATTGTATATTAAGGATGTATCTGGAAAATATTTAGAATCAATACTGAGACCGCAAAATGTTGAGGAGAATTTTGGGGTGCAAATTCCCTTCATCTCTCCACTGAATGGTGAAAACATAAAGGAGGTCCCCTCTGCAAGTCTGGTCCCGTCAGCGGGTGACGCTCTGAGCCTCTCTGAGGAGGCAGCTGTGCTGAGTGTGCTGGAGGGAGGATTGGGCCCTTCCGGGAAGCTTTAGGATCCAGCGACTTCACAGCTGAAGGGACAGCTAATGGAGAGCCTGTCAGATTGCCCAGAATGAAGGGGGGAGCTGCCCTCTAACGCTGCAGGCTTACAGTTGTTTTATGATTTTCTTTTTTTATTGAGGCTGAAAAGCAATCTGCCCACATACATTTGTTATATGTCACACAACGTCTTATGTTAGGAGGTGCCTTGGAAACATCCCTTCTCACTCTGGACTAACAAATTGCTTGCCAGGACGAACCAGTCTGACTCCAGTCCCTGTGGCAAATCATCACAAGGGGGATGAACAAGGCTGTTGCCAGCTCACGGGCGGCCCAGATAGTTGATCTCTCTCTCTCTCTCTCTCTCTCTCTCTCTCTCTCTCTCTCTCTCTGTAAGTTTCAAGCACTTGCAAAGCCCTTCTTTTTCAGAGAGTCACAGCACTATTTTTGGGACAAATGACCCAGGAATGGCCAATACACAGGGCTGCCAACTCTGGCCTGAGAAATTCCTGGCGAGATGTGAAGCTGTCATTTTGTCCAGGGGAACAAAACTCCAGGCCCCACCTGGAGGCTGGCAACCTTGTTCAGTCAAAACTCTCAGTTCATCTCCCTGCAGAGCAAGCCCATCTTGCCCGGCGTTGTCCCCTCCTAGGCAATCGCAGAGCCACCTCTCTGGAATCTCGTCTGGGTGAGCCACGTTCACTCCGTATTACAGTCTGGCAGGCTCTCCTGCAAGAAAGCAACAGTTAAAAAGTAACGTAAAGGAATAAACATGCTTTCTTCTCAGAAAGAGGAATCTATTTTAATGTTCAATTTTTTAAATTTAAAAATTAGAATTATTCTCTTAAAAATAAAAAAGGACTATCACAGAAGAAAACATGGTTATTCCTTTGACTTTTTAAAATTTTGCTTTTCTGAAGGAGCACACCAGCCCACCAGTGCAGATTAAAATTTAAAAATTGACTGGATACAAAATAATTACAAAAATTAAAATTAAAACCCTTTCTATTATATCGTTTTTAAAATGTTTATTTCCTCTTATATTTTTTCACTGAAAGTTGTATTCTCAGATCCTTTTTTCCCCCTTTCAGGAGTCTATGTGCTCCAAATTAATCACTGACATTTCTCTTTCTTTGGCTGCAAGAAAACTGAAGTGGAGTCCAAGGCACAACAGAACTGTGGAATCAGAATAGAACAGGGTGGGGGGATTCCATTAATGTATTAATGTACATAATTTATGTGAGCTAAACTGTTGGACCTCCTAGTTGCCCTGCACAACTTAAGAGCCCATCTCAGAGTACCAAATACTTAGGGATGCTTGAACACCCACCATTTCAGCTCACCATCTGCTCAGTCATGAAAAGAAAGTCAATTGTTTGTCTATCACTTTCCTGTTTGGAAACTGTTCGTTGGGTCTATTTTCAAGTTTTCAAACAGTGCAAGACATGGCAGTCCAAGACACTACAGAACAACTACAGTACGAGACACTACAGAACAACTGGCAGTGCTGTATTCATGCACACCTGGAGGGATTAAAAGAGGCTGTGGTTGTACCACTTCTAAAGAAGCCAGTCTCAAATCTCTCATTTCTGGGAAAGGTAGTTGAGAGAGCGGTGGCAGAGCAGCTCCAGAATTTTCTAGGTGACACACTGGCACTGGATCCATTCCAGTCTCGTTTCCACCCCTGGCCATGGGACCAGTGTTCCCTCTAAGCTGAGTTAGTGTGAGCTAGCTCACAGTTTTTTAGCCTCCGGCTCACACATTTTTGTCTTAGCTCAGGAAGGATGGCTCCAGAGCAAAATAATTTATGCAGTAGCCAAATCACTCGCTCACAACTTTAATAACAGTAGCTAACAAAGTAGAATTTTTGCTCACAAGACTCCGCAGCTTAGAGGGAACATTGCATGGAATGGAGATGGCACTGGATGCCCTCACAGATGATCTATGCAGGCAGTTGGACTGAGGTGGGTTGGCACTGCTGTTTCTTCTTGATCTTACAGCACTGTTTGACATGGCTGATCATGATCTTTTGACCCATCACCTCGCTGACATAGGAGTCCATGGGGTAGTCTTGAAGTGGCTTATCTCATTTCTCCAAGGTTGGGGACAGAGGATGGCACTAGGGGAGAGGGTGTCTCCTAGGCACCTCTTGGAATGTGGGGTCCCTCAGGGGGCAAACCTCTCCCCAATGTCATTTAACATCTACATGTGCCCCCTTGTCCAACTGGTGTGGAGTTTCAGGCTGGGGTTTCATCAGTGTTCTGATGATACCCAGCTATATCTGTTGATGGGCAGCTGGCCTGATACCAGTATACTGATGACATCCAGCTCTATCTGCTGATAGCTGACTGGTTGGACTCCATCCCAGATAATTTTAACCAGGCATTAGGAGCCATGGGTGGATGGTTACAGCAGAGCCAGTTGAGACTAAATCCAACTAAGGTAGAGGTCCTGTATCTGAGTCGTGGGGGTTTAAGATTGGGAATTTGGCTCCTGATGCTTGTTAGGGCACCTTTGCTGCCAGCACCAGGAGTGAAGAGCCTTGGGGTGATCCAGGATGCCTTACTTTCAATGGAGGTTCAGGTTGCCACTGTTGCCAGGTCTGCCTTTTACCATCTATAGCAGGTCAGTCAAGTTATTCCTTAACCCTCCTCCCAGGATTTAGCTACAGTGATCCACACAATGGTCACTTCCAGGCTGGATTACCATAATTCACTTTATATGGGGCTGCCCTTGAACCTGATCTCAAAACTCCAGCTGGTGCAGAATGTGGCAGTGGGCTTGCTGATGGCATCATCTGTGTGGGTGTGCATTCAGCCAGTGCTATGCTAGTTGAGTTCCAGATCCATTTCAAGGTTACGGTGTTGACCTTTAAAGCCCTACACAGTCTGGGATCAGCATACCTTTGAGACCATCTCTCCCCATATATGCCCAGAGAGCCTTGCACTCCACTGAACATCTACTGTGGCCTGAAGGACATTTAAACTTATTTGCATAACTCATTTTAAACATGCCTGCCCTTTGTCAGGGGGTGTGGCATATGCAAATTACTTATGCAAATAAGCTCCTGCACCTCTTTTTCTAGAAAATGACACCTGGAAAGGACAGCTGTGATTACTAAGAGCCAGCATGGGTAGCAAATATGGTAGAAGACAGGATGCAGGATAATCTTGACAGGCTGGAAAACTGGGGTAAAAGAAATTTAATGAATTTCAATGGGGATAAATGTAAAGTTGAGCATTTAGGTAGGAAAAATCAAATGCATAATTATAGGTTGGGGGAGACTTGTCTTGGCAGTAATATATGCAAGAAGGATCTAGGGCTCTTAGTAGACCATACACTGAACATGAGTCAGCAGTGTGATGTGGTTGCTAAAAAGGCAAATGCGATTTTGAGCTGTATCAACAGAAGCATAGCATCCAGATCATGTGAAGTGATGGTACCACTCTGGTTAGACCTCACCTAGAGAATTGTGTTCAGTTTCGGGCATCACAATTTAAGAAGGATACAGACAAGCTAGAACGTGTCCACAGGAGAGCAGTGAAGATGGTGAGGGATCTGAAGACCAAGCCCTATGAGGAAAGGTTGAAGGAGCTGGGTATGTTTAGCCTGGAGAGGAGATGACTGAGAGGTGATATGATAACCATCTTCAAGTACTTGAAGGACTGTCATCTAGAGGATGGTGCGGAGTTGTTTTCTGTTGCTCCAGAAAGTTGAAGCAGAACCAATAGATTGAAAATAAATCAGAAGAGTTTTTGGCTCAACATTAGGAAGACGTTCCTGTTCCTCAGTGGAACAGCTTTCCTGAAGAGGTGGTGGACTCCTTTGGAGGTTTTCAAACCTGGCTTAATTCCCCACCCCTCCACATGGAGCTGCTAGTGTGATCTTGGGTCAGTCATAAGTTCTTTCAGAGCTATTCTCTCAAGGGCAGTTCTCGAGAGAGCTCTCTCAGCCCCACCTACCTCACAGGGTGTCTGTTGTGGGGAGGGGAAGGGAAAGGAATTTGTAAGCCGCTCTGAGACTCTTTTAGGTAGTGACCAGCAGGATTAAAACTCTGGTTTTACCATAGTGTTTTAGGCAAATCCTAAAGAGGTATGATGTCACTTCCAGGTTTTCCCCAGAACCGATGTCATGCCATCACTAACAGTCCCACCCCATATTTCCTTCTCCCCCTGAACTCCTACTGGTTGTTATCCATGGCTGGAAACCCTCCTGTAGGCATGGTTCTGTACCAAGACCTTTTCCCTCCAGCTGAAGAACCCTTCTCCCGATCAGCTACATTCAGGTATTTATAAGTAGACAAAAGCATGCAGGTAGCCATGTTGGTCCAAAGCAAAACTCAAAATTAACACGTGTATAGTACCTTTTATTACAAGCAACCAATAACACAAAACAGTGTGTGACACAAACAGTTAAGCTAACAACTCTACCCTCTTTAGTTAAGAAAGAAATAGAACCTATACAATTAAAAATGGAAGCTTTAACACAACAAATATCTTTAGAGACAGAAGAAATAAAAAAGCAAATTATAGAAAAAAACAAGAGATATTAAAAATTACCACATCTAATAACATGGTGGAAGATAAAATTCAAGAGTTAGACTATGAATTGCAAGATCTCAAATTAAGGAATGACAAGATGGAAGAGACATTGATAAAGATCTAGAGATGGAAAAAGCAGCTCTAATATTGAGATTCCAGAATGTTCCAGAAAATATATGGAAAAAATTAAAAGCAGAGATGGTACAAGCAATAGCTGAACAGCTGAAAATAGGAACAAGCGAGGAAATCACCGATGAGATTGAAGTGATATACAGGAGAAATTCAGCATATGTAAAAAAGTATAAGATACCAAGAGAAGTCCACATAAAATTTAATAGAAGAAATATGAGAGATAAGATCTTGAAAGTGGCCAGTGAAACAACAATGGTAACAAAAGAGGCGGAAATTAAAATTTTAAAAGATGTTAGAGAAGAACACCAAAACTACACAAACTTAGCTAACTTGTTAAGATCCAATGGGATATCATATAGGTGGTTATTACCAGAAGGGATTCTATTTACCTTTGGGGGTAAAAGGCAAAAAATCAACTCTGTATTTAAAGTTGAAGATTTTTTAGATTGATACGGAAAGGACCTTGGACTGCAAGAAGATATTAGTGAAGTGGGAGAAGAAAGTCAGGCACAATAGATAGATGTAACAAAGAAGAAACGAGAAAAGAGAGGGAGAAAAAGAACAGAAGGTATTCCTGTGTGGATGCTTACGAGATTTCAACAAAGAAATAAAATAACAGAAAACAAGAGTAAAGAAGATGGAATCTAAAAATATAAGAATACTCTCTATAAATGTCAACAGTTTAAATGGGCCACAAAAGAGAAAGAGAATCTTTAATCAAATTAAGAAATTGAAAGCAAATATAATATGTTTGCAGGGAACCCATATAAAAAAGGGTGATGAAAAATACCTAATATGTAAAAAATTAGGGAACCATTTTGTGGCAGGAGATAATAAAAAGAAAAGAGGTTTGGCGATGTATGTGAAAGAACATTTAGATTCTGAATTGATATACCAATCTCAAGATGGTAGGATACTGGCTATAAAAATTCAGAGACAATCTAAAAAGACATTAGTGGTAAACATATATGCGCCAAATCCAAACCAAGATAGTTTTTATGCCACCCTTCGGGAGATCATTTTGACTCAAATATATGATGACATGTATAATAGGAGATTATAATGCGGTTTATGATTTAGAATTAGATAAGAAGAGGGAAAAAAGTAAATCGAAATCAGGAATGAGACTTCCAAAAACTTTTCTTCAAATGATAGAGGGATTTAATATAGTGGACACATGGAGAATGAAGAATATTAACACTAAAGATTTTACATACTGTTCTGCTAGGCATGAATCATGGTCTTGAATTGACATGGCATGGATTACTGTAACTATGATGAATGAAGTAGTAGATGTAGAGATTCTACTGAACACCTTTGCAGACCACAACCCCTTGTTTTTGACACTTAAAGGACTCTGAAGAAAGAATAGATGGACTATGAATACTGGGTTAATAAGAAATCAGAAATTTATAAACAAAATATAAATGAAAATTCAAGATTTTTTAAAAAGGAATAGTTTACCTGAGACAAATACATTTAAAGCATTTATACGGGGCTGTTTTATTAATCAAGATGCATGGATTAAAGAACAAAAGAAAATGCAGTACGATAAATTGAGTAAACAAATCAAAGAAGAGGCTAAAATGAAATGAAATTCCTACACGGAAGCAATAAGAATAAAGATAATAAACCTTCAGCATCAGTTTAATGTCTTATTGACCCAGGAACTAGCGAAGAAAATAGAATATACCAAACAATATTACTTCGACAGTGCGAATAAGCCAACAAGATGATTGGCTTATAGGTTAAGAAAAGAAAAAGAGAAAAGGCATATAAAATCTTTAAGAAATGAAAAAGGAGAAGAGAAATATACCCTACAGGACCTGAAGACCATCATAGAATTTTTTTATAAGAAACTATATCAGCAAAACAATCAGGATAACTTCCAGGTAAGAGATTATCTCCATAAATGGAATGTTAAGAAATTAAATGATAGACAGAAAGCAATTCTAAATGATTCAATTACGATTTTTGAAATAGTTGAAGCTATTAAAAAGAAAAAAGGAAAGCACCGGGGCCCGATGGTCTTCCAGCAGAGATATATCAAATTTTCGAAGAACAAACAATTCTGCCACTAAAATTAGTAATTAAAAATATAGTGTCAACAGGTAAAACCCCAGATTCCTGGAATCAAGCTTTGATTATGCTGATTCACAAACAAGAAATGGAAGAAAACGAAGTTAGAAATTATAGACCTATCTCCCTACTGAAAGCAGATTATAAAATATTTGCAAATATTTTAGCTTCCATACTTAAAAGGGTATTGACCCATGTGATACATCAAGATCAATCAGGGTTTTTACCAAAGAGACATATTAGAAATAATGTTCGAACAATAATTAATGTGCTGGAATACTATGAGTCACATCCCGAAAAACAAATGACATTAGTATTTATAGATGCAGAAAAGGCATTTGATAATGTCAGTTGGGAATTCCTACTACAAAAATTGAAAATTTGGGATTGTGGTAATGAGTTTCTTACGATGATTACTGTGACAGCAAGGGTACAAATGAATGGAGATCTTACACATAATATCGAAATACAGAAAGGGACTAGGCAAGGATGTCCTCTTTCACCTTTACTTTTTTTTTTGTCTTAGAAATTCTCAATGATTTAGTAAGAGAAGATGTTTGGATAAGAGGATTAAAAATAAAAGGGGAAGAATTAACTCCAGGTGTTCGCTGACGATTTGGTTTTTATTTTAGAAGATCCTCTAAATTCTATTACTCAACTCATTAGTACAATTCAAGATTATGGGCAAGTAGCAGGATTGAAAATTAACCTCAGAAAGACAAATATATTGACAAAAAATGCACAAAAATCAAATACAGCAACTTCAAGAAATCTCATCTATAGAAGTACTGAAAAAAGTTAAATACCTAGGGATAGTTTTATCAAATAGATGCAGCTCTATATTAGATGACAATTATAAGAAATTGCTTACAGACATAAAAAGAGATTTGACAAAATGGAAGGACTTACAATTATCATTTATGGGGAGAGTGGCAATGCTCAAAATGAATATCCTTCCACAGTTTCTATTTCTTGCCCAAAATATACTGATTCTTAAGAAAAAACAGCTTTTTAAAGATTTAGAAAAGACAATAGGACAATTAATTTGGCACTCAAAAAGACAGAGGATCAAATTAAAAATATTACAAGATAAAAAGGAAAGGGGAGGCTTAGCTCTACCTAATTGGGCTCTATACTACAAAGCAGCATCCTTAGTATGGATAAGGGATTGGATCTCTCTAGAGAATTTAAGGTGCTTAAAATTAGAAGGCCATGATTTATCTATGGGTTGGCATGCTATGGTATGAAAAAGATAGGACCCATACAAATTTTCACCATCATGTGATAAGAGGGGCATTGATAAAAATATGGAAAGAATTTAAAGAGTATTATTACAGCAAAATTCCAAAATGGGTATCTCCTCTCAAAGCCTTTATAAAACCTATAATGAATGAATATAACTTGGCTACATATGCTGAATTATTAGATATAAATAATGAATTAAAATCAAAAGAAATATTACTAAGTCAAAATGTGAAATTAACCTGGTGGGAAAGGTTGCAGTTAACAACGAGATTTTTTAAAGATAACCAAATTGGTCTTTGTAAGGAAGTAATGGATTTCAATAAAATTTGGCTAGGCACAGTTGAGAAGCTGATTAAAAAACTGTACACCTTTTAAATAGATGAGTATATGCAAGATGAAGCTGTTAAAACCTCAATGATTGCATGGATGCAGGATATTGGTCATAATATAGACTTAGATAAGTGGGCCAAAATGTGGAATACAATAAAACTCACTAGAGCCACTGCCTATAAAGAGAACATTTATAAAATGTTTCATAGATGGCCTTGGTTCCCTGATAAAATAGCTAAATGTTATCAAATGTGTTGGAAGTGTAAGAAAAATGTTGGAACATATTTTCTTATGTGGTGTGTGTGTGAGAGAATTAATAAATATTGGTTAAAAATACAAAAGGTTATTCAGGAAATATTAGATATTAATTTGCCACTAGAACCTGAGATTTTTTTAATTGAATATGGTGCTGGAGGGACATAATAAATTAGATACTCGTATGATAATATACATATTAACAATGGCCAGAATACTACTGGCAAAATATTGGAAAAATACCAAAAAAAGCAAGAACTATTTCAGAGATTAATAGATATGGCAGAGATCGATAGATTGAGCATGTTATTACAAAGGAAAGATGAAGAGATGTTCTGAGGACTTTGGTCAGGGGTGTATAATTAGATACAAAAAAGAGGGAAATGATAAGACTCTCACTATTGTTTATTGCAAGTAAAATGTTTGTGTAATATGGATAAAACTTTAAATAAAATTATATATTAAAAAAACAGTGTGCAACCTTTTTGGCTCTCCAGAATGCTTCAGGAGGCTGGAAGTAAAAACAAAAAAGTGGTGAGGGAGATTCCCGATGGTTGTTCAGACTTCCTCATGGGGCTCGTGCTACATACCTCAGGCATCAATCTAGTGTGAGAGGTCCTTCTGGAGCTGGGAGCAGTTCCAAGTCGCACAGAGTTTCCCAGCATGAGCAGGTGCTGAGAACCAGGCTGCTGCCCATCTTTGTCATGAGTGCAAAACCAGTGGGATCAAGGCCTGATTTTATGTTCCTTTGTAGTGTACTGTTGACCAATGGCCCAGACCACTAAGCAGAGCTCCTCTGTTCATTTCCAGGGGTCTCAAACAGGGGCAGCACTTAAGAGAATACAACTCGGGTGCTTTGGCTTTGCTTTCTTTCCATTTCTACAGTGTTCAAACCAGGAGTGGCAGAGTAGGAGCAAGGTGGAATGTTTCCATTTCATTTCATGCATGCCTATATTTTAGGGTTGCCAGCCCCCAGGTGGGAGCTGGCCAGCAGGGGTTACCATAGAATTTTGCCCAAAATTCCAGAGCATCGCTTTGCATCATTCCCAGCATGATGATGTCACTTCTGCATGATGTCATCACATTGGGGACATCTCGGCGGGCCATGGCTGTCAGGGTGGGGCTTACCATAGAGTTTTGCCCAAAATACCAGAGCATCACCATGCGATGTCCCCTGCCTGATGATGTCACTTCTGCATGACATCATTGTGTCAGGGACGTCATGTGACATCACCCTGCCCCCCACTCCCGGAAAGCTCCCTCCCACCCCCACCAGCGAGGAGCTGAGACCTGTCAACCCTCCTATCTGTACCTGCATCTCCTGGCGGGGAAGAAATGTTTCACATATTAATTAGCAATTTTAATTTCAGTGCTAATCAGTGCATAACAACATAAAACAGCAACTGCACCAAAATACACCCAAGACCCAGGGTAATGTGCTTTTTGCTGGTTACATTCTAATGAGTAAATAGAATTTCCTATTCATTAATTCTCCGTGTTCTGTATTCTGCATGAATAATTTGAATGGTGATTTATTATTGTTATTATAGAGATCTGAAAATTCAGGAAAGGGTGGAGTGCATATTGTGAGGATTTATGTTCTGTAAATGTCTGCCCTCAGATAAAAGGTTTTTTAAAAAAATAATTTGCTGCCAGGCTGTTGTAGAAGATGAAATGATTTCTTTGTTAAAAAGTCTGGCCAGAGAGCCACAGGCCTTAGTGTGGATCTATCCGGGATGTACCAGGCTAGCCAGATCTCGGAAGCTGAGCAGGGCCGGCCCTGGTTATTATTTGGATGGGAGACCACCAAGGAGATCCAGGGTTGCTACGCAGAGGCAGGCAAGGGCAGACCAGCTCTGGGTGTCTTGCACTTTAAAAACCCTACAGGGGCCACCATAATTCAGCTGCAACTTGGATCACACTTTCCACCACCGCCTAGGAGTGAAAACTGGAAGCTGGAGACCAAATCTTACTACCGTGACAGAGGCCAATAATTACAGGCTGCCCACAGGTGGGGGAAAAATCCTCCTTATGACTTCAGCTCAATATCTGGGATATTATGACAACAGAGAAAATCTCATCCCAGATGATACAAATCTGTACAAAAATCCTCCGTATACTTCCCAGTTGCATGAGGGCTGGCTTCCATTCTAAGGCCCCAGGCAAGGATAATGCAAAACTAAATCTCATACACATACTTAAAACAAAAAAAAATCCAATACTTTTATTGGACTATATTTTATTATCTGAGAGATCATTAATATGGCTTAGTAGTAATTGTTATAACGGTTCCACTCTGTGCTTTGGGCTTTACTGCCCTATATAACGTAATTGTATAGATAGTATTGCATATCATGGGGAGGTGTGTGCATCATATATAGTCGTCATTCGTTATGACTAAGAGGCATCTGTTCAGCAAAACTGGTGGTGATGTTATGCTTGAAAAAAAAATTAAAAAGCTACAAAGTCTAATTTCTTTTAAAAAGTTATTTTAGTATTATAATAAAGAGTAACAAATATTCATGAATGACTAGTATCCACAAACAGCCACCACCATAACCACACTATGAAAAAAAAGAGTAGTTTTGCCTTGCAAAGGGCCAAGTTTAATTTCCAGGAGCCCATCTGTGTTCTGCAAAACATGCTGACGGGTTGCGAGGCTGTGCCCTTGCAGATGGCAGGTCGCTTTCTGGAATCCTCCCCCCCACAAAATTTCTCCACATATAGTCAAGAACCTCCTCGGAAAAAGGCTTCATGCTGTTCATAGCAGTTTGTGAATGGATATATTTCCGAGGGGGCTGCGGTGGCTCAAGTGGTTAAGACGCTGAACTGCAGGCTCTGGAAGGTCAGTAGTTCAGCAGTTCGAGACCCTGGTGCCGCATGACAGAATGAGCTCCCGTCTCTGGCCCCAGCTCCTGCCAACCTAGCAGTTCGAAAGCAAGAAATTGCAAGTAGATAAATAGGTACCACTTGGTGTCTAGTCATGCCGGCCACATGACCAGAGAAACATCTTCGGACAGTGCTGGCTCTTCGGCTTGGAAACGGAGATGAGCACCACACCCCTAGAGTCGGATTCGATTGGCTTTCGAGCAAGGGAAACCTTTACCTTTATATTTCCAGTGAGACTGTCTTTACTCAGTTAAAATGGTTACAAAACTTCTCCAGCCTTGGAAACACCAATAGAGCTTAACAGGCACAAAGCTTAACAGGCACTTCTGGCTGCCAATACTAGAGTTCCCATTCTGCTCTATGGGATCAGATTGCCATATATACCCTCAGCTCAGCTCCTCAGTCTCTCCTCTGTTGGCTGTTGGCTGTTGGCAGTTAGATAGAGAAGCAGGGAACTTGGGCTGATTCTGCATTGGCTATTCCCTCTGTTGTTTTACAAAACCCACGTTGGAACAGAAATTCCTTATGCATTGCATGCTGCTTTCACTTCTTTTGATTATCGGATTTTATGGTACCCTCCACACTCCATATGCCATTTTCACTTCCTTTGATCATCAGATTTTATGGTACCTTCTGCATAGATTTATGGCCATTCAGGTGTGACATTGCAGTCAGGACTGCGTTGCCCCAAGATATTTGAATCTGGGTTTTGAGCTGCACTTTTTTCTCCCAGTTGAGAAAATGCTAGTTGCAGAACTGCCCTTGGTGAGAGCAGAGCGCATCCATTCTTCCCTGACTGTGAACTCCTCTCCCCTGCTGGGCACTGGACGTTTGGCTGGCTCAGGGCTCCGAGCCACCCTGCCTCTCTGCTCACAGCGAGCAAAGGGGCTTAGCTACTGGGTGCCTTGGCCGAGGACACACCTTCGTGCCCTCCTGATTATGGACACTGCTATGCCATGAGAGTGAAAGTGGGTGCAAAGGTTGCTCCTTCTGGGATGAAGAAGCCCTCTACCCCCCCCCAATACCACAGCCCCCCCCCTCCCTGGGCACCAAAACCCATCCTGCCAGCCCACTGGAGCCTGGCCCTAGCAGGGCATCCCCAGGGGCCTCAGAGCCTCTTCCCCCTGATCTGTTCCTGGAGTTCCCCACAGAGGCAAAAGAGTGGTTAGCATTGTCCAAATCCCAGCAGCTGCTAACGCTCTTTGGGGAGGAGGACTCTGGCAGCAGTGATTCAAAGGGGGGGGAAGAGCACCCTCACTTTCCACATCAGAACTCCCTGTTGCTGGTCCTGCCTCAAGTACGCCCCTCTGTGGCCCTTCCCAGCCAAGCACCAGAAAGCAGCTGTCCCTCCCACCTCCTCCAGTCCAGGGGGCCTGTTTCCGGCCCACACTGTGGAAATATTTCTGCACCCTCCCTGCTGATCCTTGTGTGCCAGAGTGCTGAGTCTGCCATGCCCATGTCTGGAGGGGCGCAACCCCCCAGCACTTGTCCTCCTCTGCCCTGTGCAGGCACCGACAAAGGGTGCACCCCAGTAGGCTGCTGCTGGAGGAAAAGGTGGCAGCCAGTGGGAGGAAGAAGAGGCCCAGTCTCCCTCAGCAGAGGGGGAGAAGCAGAGGGGGAGCAGGAGGCCCTCCAAGGAAGTCTCCCTGCACTCAGGGTGCTGCCAGTGGGGCATCAAGGCAGGCCACCCTCCAAGAAGTCATTCCCCCCGGGGGACACTGACAGTGCCATCCAGCAGGGCTACGTGGAGGGCCCAGGAAGGGCCCTCATTGGCAAGATGATTGCTGTGGATGGCCAACCCTTCTCCCTTGTGGAGGATGTAGCCTTTCACTGGCTGTTGCAACAACTGGCTCCCTGGTACTCCATACCCTCATGAAGGACCATGAGCTGACAAGTTTTGCCCACCATGCACCGCTCTGCAGTGGTGATGGTCAAGGCTGAGCTCTCCAGAGAGCGCATAAGGCAGAACCGTGCACCTGACGGCAGACCTTCGGAGCAGCCAGCAGCACAGCTGCCTCTCCCTCACCACCCACTGGTGGCAACCAGAGGACCCCTCTGTCCAGAGAGTTGGGGCATGGCCCAGGCCCCAGGAGGGGACAGTCCTGCCACTAGGCTACAAAGTGGTTTGGTTCCATATGCAAACGTCCATGTGAAATACTGCTGCTGTGATACAGAGGAGCCTGAGGGAGTGGGTGAGCAGTGGCAACATTGTCCATGGCTACATGGTCATGGATGCCGGTGCCAACATGCTGGCAGTGGTGAAGGCTGTGTACCTTAAGGGCATCGTCTGTCTGGTACACATACTAACCCTGGTAGCATGCTGCCACCTTTGGGATGTGGTCTTTGCTTGAGGCCTGCCGGCACCTGGCTGTTCACTTCTTGCGCAGTATCAAGTCTGCTGGTCTGCTGGGCAAGAGGCAGGGGGAGGGGGATGAGCCTGAACACTGGCTCATCCTGGACTTACTCATGTTAGATTCACTGGTATGGTATAGCCAGGAATCTCTAAAATGTAGCTGAGTACATGAAGCTTACAGACAGCAGCAGCTTCTCGGCACGATGTGTGTTAGCAAAGTAACAAAGTTACACTGAGCCAATTGTCAGTTTCAAACTAATAAGAGTTCTTTACTAGAGAACTCCATTCTAGAAAGTATGGATGAGAGATAGGGATAGATTCTAATATACATTACCTGGATGGATGCAGATGTGGAATGCATGTCCTGCATCCATGGTGGACAAAGATAGACAGCCTTCTCCTTCTTGGGGGTGGGTGTGAGAGAGAGAAGGCATCAAACTGGATGTAAGGAAAGCTTGCCCTTAAGAATAGCATCCTACTTCAAAGCGATAGTATCAGACAGGAGGAAGGAAAGGATGCTCTGTGTGCCCTGAGCTCTCCATCTGTCTAAATCTATGGTGCCATCTCTGAAGCCTGAGACAGGAGACAGCATACAGTCCTCTACTTCAAACAATCTACCCACTGGAACTTCACCTACACCATGATAGTGCGTTTGGTGGAGTAGAAGAACATGGCGCAGGATGTTATTTCCTCCATGACCATCCTGCAAGGGGAAGAGGAGCTCAGCATCAGCTCCAAGTACTGGCTGACCCTCTCCCAAATGGTGCATGTCCTCAAGCCCTTCCAAGATACCACCAACATCCTCTGTGCCCACACGGCCAGCCTGGGGCAAGTCCCCCTGACTTGAGGGCTGGCCCAGGCACTGGCCTCCATACTGAAGCTGGGCCCCAAGGGGGTGGCTGCTCTCCCACGGGTTAGGGCTTTGGCAGAGAGGTTGCAGGTGGGCATCACCGCCAGGCTTCATCCTTTCTGCAAGGAAGGGGACTACAAGGTGGCCTATATCTGTGACCCCTGGATAAAAGGCAGCATTGCTCTCTGGAATGCAGAGCTCGTGCAATGGAATTTGAGCTCTGCAAAGAAGTGAGGAGAGGAAATATACTGGGTTCGAGATGCGTGTAGTGATCAGCTCATAGTTCATTAGTGATTTCAGCTTAACTCTAAGACAACTCTAGCAGGGCTGGAGCCCTGCTTATATGCATGCAAAACACCACACCACCCCCCACCCCCACTCCCTGTGATAGGCTATTTACAAAACATTACTACTTGATTGGTTTACTCCAGAGTTCTGGTCACTATTGTTCCTGTGCTCCAAGCTCAGCCAGTCTCTAGGGTGATTCAATCAGGGTGATTCAATCAGCCAGTCTCCGTAGAAACCTCATATGACAAGAGTCCTGTAATTGGGATCACCCTGGCAGGAATCCAGGCTGGGCCACTAGAGAAGTTCCGGGCATAGACAGGGTCACCCAGAAAGAATCCACAGGGTGCTGCTTGGCTCTTGGGGGCCAGGCGGTGTTCCAGAGCATGGTCTAGGTGCAGCCGGTCTAAACGGGTGGTTAGGCGCCTGCTCATGAGGAGTTCTGTGGGGCTGCGGCTGGTGGAAATGCTCGGAGTCACATGATGGCTGAAAAGGAAAGCCGTGAGCCAGTGATCCCAATCTCCACGGATGATCCGCCGGAGGGACTCCTTTGTGGTCCTCACCATCCTTTCAGCTTGACCGTTGGTGGCTGGGTGGAAGGGAGCAGATTGGATGTGCCTGATTAAGTAGTGGCCCATGAACTCTTGAAACTCACCTGAGGTGAAGGCTGTTCCATTGTCCATCACGATGGTTTTGGGTAGACCGTGGGTGCAGAAGATCCAACGGAGGGCCCGAATTGCTGCCTTGGAAGAGGTGGAAGAGACCAGCACCACTTCCAGCCATTTGGTGTAGGAATCCACCAGAATGAAGAAAATCTGTCCTTGGAAGTGCCCCGCAAAATCCAGATGTAATCGGGACCATGGTTTGTGGGTGGATTCCCACTCTTGCACCGGTGCCCTGGGAGGCTCCGGTCGGGTTTCTTGGCATGCCTGGCAGCACTTTACACAGTCCTCAATTTCACGGTCCATGCCAGGCCACCATACATAGCTGCAGGCCAGTACCTTCACCCCCAAGATCCCCAAGTGTGTTTTATGCAGTGCCGCTAGTACTTGCTGGCACAATGGTGCTGGCACCTCCACCCAGCTCCCCCACAGCAGGCAACCCTTGTCTGCTGAAAGTTCATCTTGGCGGGAGGAGAATGCTGCAAATTCCGGGCCCACCCAGCTGCTGGGCCAGCGCCCCCTGCTCATCCAGTCCAAAATGCGGGAGAGGACACGGTCCCTGGCAGTATGGCGGGACACATTGGACACCTGAAGAGGATGGTCAAGGAGGTCCTTGAGGAGTAGGATTTGATGTGTCGGAGCAGGGTCGGGGTCGCAGGAGGGAAGTGGCAGGCAGCTGAGGGTGTCAGTGTGACCCATTGCCTTTCCAGGACAGTGGATGAGAGAGTACTGGTAGCCAGCCAGAAAGATAGACCAGCACAGCACTCTGGGAGATAGCATCTGTGGTGTCTGGTGATCTGGGACCAGCATGCCCAGCAGGGGCTTGTGGTTGGTCATGGTGGTGAAGGGCCGCCCGTAGAGGTAATCATGGAACTTCTTGACCCTCACCAAGATTGCCAGCACTTTGTCTATTTGTGCGTAATTGTGCTCGGCAGAGGACAAGGTGTGGGAGTAGTAGGCCATGGGAACCACCCTGCCGTCAGGTAGCTGGTGTCTGAGGATGGCTCCTACCCCGTACGGTGAAGCGTCGCAGGCAAGGACGACAGGCAGTGCTTTGTTGACAGAGAACCCCAGGAATCCAACTAGTGGCACTCCCAGGAGACATTTCTCCCACTTTACTTTGAGACCGACAGCTTGAAATCTCTGCAGGACAGTGCACAGTCTGTTAGCAAAGTCCATCTCCGTGGGTGCAGCGATTAGAACATCATCAAAAAAGGGCTGTACCCCGGGAATTCCTTTCAGGAGAGAGTCCATTAGATTCTGGAAAATTCCCGAGGCTACGCTGACCCCGAATTGTAGCCGCCACACCCAGAATGCACCCCTGTGTGTCACTATCATCTGGGCCTCTGCGATTGCATCATCAACTGGGAGCTGTTGATAAGACTGAGCTAAGTCCAGCTTACTGAAGATCTTTGCACCCGCTAGAGATGCCAGGACATGGCTGACTACTGGGACCAGATAAGCATGGTCCTGTAGGGCCTTGTTTATCGTGCATTTGTAGCCCATGCAGATGCAGACACCTCCATTGGGCTTAACTGGGGTTACGATAGGGGTTTCCCATAGGGCATGTGGTACTGGCTCCAAAACTCCTTGGGCCACTAGCTGATCCAGCTCCCCATCTGCAGCTTCTGTGGTGAGGGCAGCCTCCATGGACTCCTTGAAGTTGGTGTCACCTTTTGCGAGGAGCTTCCTCTGGATCCGCTCGTCCCTCAGGCTGCAGACTAGCCAGTCTCGGAGTGCGTCTTCAAGGTCTATGAAGGTGCAGTGCTGGGCGAGCCAATGTAGTGCTGTGACAAAATCTGTGATGGATTCGTTGGTGGTCTGGTTCCTTGTGTGAAACACGTGGCAGGCAGCAATGATGGATGGCTAAGGAGAGGAGTATTCCTTAAGCCAGTCCAGGATTGTCTGGTAGCTCCGTGGTGTCCTTGAGTTCCATGGGAGCAATGAGCGAGCAGCCACAAACTCAGAAGAAAGTGACACACTTCTTTGCCATGGCCTTGATCCCAGAGGACTCAAGGAAGAACTTGAACCAGGTGAGGTAGGACTCCCAGTCCTCTGCAGTGGCGTCGAATGCATCAAAGTGTCCTGGAGCAGCAGCCATTGTCCCGGTAGCGATGTGATGCACCTGGCAGTGGAGCTTGGTGTGCGGTGTGGTGCTGGAGGGCACTGGGTTGGCTCAATAGGATCCCATCCTTGTCACCAGTGAAATATACTGGGTTCAAGATGTGTATAGTGACCAGCTCATGGTTTATTAGTGGTTTCAGCTTAGCTCTAAGACAACTGTAGCAGAGCTGGAGCCCTGCTTATATGCATGCAAAACACCCCACCCCACACACCCACTCCCTGTGATAGGCTATTTACAAAACATTACTACTTGACTGGTTTACTCCAGAGTCCTGGTCAGCTATTGTTCTTGTGCCCAGAGTGAGCAGGTGTTCTCCCACCTGGGAGACACTCTCAGCTCCCACCACTCCCGTCTGGGCCAGGCCAGGATGGATCAGTTGGCCTTCTTGAAGGCCATCCTCCCCTTGCTGGACTACTCCTCTCTGGACCTCACAGAGTAAGATCCAGACTTCCTCTGTTGTGCTCCTGCATGTCCCGCCACTTCTTCCTCCTCTCTGGGTGATCTGGCCTGCAGCCTGTAAGTTGCGCCCTTGGCGCTTGGGTGGGAGGATGGCTGCCTCTGCAGGGTGGGGGTGTGCTGGCCCAACACCCAACCCTTTCTCACTGAAATTCCCTCACTGAGGAAATGCCTGGATATCCCCCCCTTTACTTTTACACTTCAAATAAAACCTCCCTCATCTGACACCGACTTCATGAAACAACATCCAGCATTCCCTGCATGTACCCCAGCAAGCACTCAGATCGGGCTCCCAGAACCGCCTGGCTCTCCTGAGTCCTAAAGAGGCCAGGCTGGCCACAATGAAGGCCAGGGCCTTTTCTGTGGTGGCCCCTCACTGGTGGAATGAGCTCCCAGAGGACATCAGGGCCCCTGCGGGACCTTCTACAGTTCCACAGGGCCTGCAAAATGGAGCTCTTCTGCCAGGCTTTTAAGTAGGGTGCCGCCTCGACTGTATGGCCCTGGCCCGATTACCAGTGATTAACAACTGTGCCTACAATTGTACCATCATTGATACTGCCAGTGTCAACGGCACCACCAAATTGAGGCCCTATAGCTGGGTGCAAACTTAGGGACACCCTTCAGTTGACAGTGATTGGAAGATTCGCCATCTTTTAATATAAGTTATGTTTTGATGTATGATTTTATATTGGTTGATAGTTTTAACAGAATTTTAATGTATGTGTATGTAGGCCGTTAGCTGCCCTCAGCCTGCCAGAAGGCAGGGAGGGTGGGATATAATGTAAATATAAAAATAAAATAAATAAATAAAACACAACACCCATCTCATGAAACAGCATCTACAGCATAGCACAATACCTACCTCATGAAGCAACATCCACCTCATAACGTTACCCCTACCTCTTGGAACAACGTCCACCTCAGCAAACATCTGCCTCAGCAAACACCTGCCTGTACAAGCCAGCCCCTGTTTGGCTACCTCTTCACATTGCACTTGTGCTGTTCACAACAGGTGATCTCTTACCTGCACAAGGTGTTCTGCTAGGGTCAAAGCTGACCACCAGGCGACAGAGATTAGGACCCCTGGAGAAAATGGCTGCTTTGGAGCGTGGGCTCTGGGGCATCCCCACCGCACTGAGGTCCACCCCCTCCCCACACACCACCCTCCCCAGGCCCTGCCCTGTCACCTCCAGGGATTTCCCCACCCAGAGCTGGTAGCCCTCCTAAGAAACAGCCTCTCCTGATCCACCTTTCCTCCGCTTTAGATTTCCCATCTGCTTAAACTGCTGTGTGTGGGGGGAAGTATTTTGAATCCCATTAGAAGGCAGTTTAGGGGGGTTTGTAAATGCATTAGTAACTTTTTCATAAATAAAATATATTCAATGCAACTTACCGTCTAAAATCATTAGAATTAATTCAATTATGTAGTGAATTAAAGCAGCAACGAAAGTCCCTTCATAGCATTAACGACAGTCAGTGAACTCATCCACTCTAAAAATTAATGGCTACTTAGGGAAAGCATTTAAAAGAACATAAGTTTTTCACCTGTGAATCATAGCTATGGGAGGTCTGAAGGGGACCTGAAAGGAACAATATCTCACTTGCACCTGTGTTGAAAGGAGCAGGCCATCTCAGTGTTTTCGAGGGCCAAAGGGAGGCACAGAAAGCTTCACGGGGGAGTGGGGGGCCCCTCCAACTCTGCAATAGCCTCTGGGGGAGCAGGGGGCACATTCAGCTTTTGTGGGGAATTGGTCGCCACACAAGCAGCTCCAGGGCCTGCGCGGAGATTCAGCTTCTCAACCAGCAGGTGTTCCTTGCATGGTTGCCTCTTCTGGGGGAGCTGAACCAGCCTAGACTTGGAATCCTCATTTTGAACAGCTTTCTCTGAAATATTTTTTGGGGATGCAGTGACTGTTTTGCCCTGGTCCTTCAAAGTGAGCCATTGTGGAGTAGTAAGAGGAGGAGATGAGGCCCGAGCAGGACCAGCAGTCCATGTCATGGGGGAATATTGAAGCACAAACTTCATTAGTTCAAGGAAAGTTGTTACTGAGCTCTGAAATCTTGTGAGCCCTTGTATGGCTCCAGCAGCCATGAGGCTGGTCACCAACAGTAGGCAAATGGCACTCCCAGTATCACCCAAATTGCTTTGAGACGCCTGGTCCAGAAGGACTGCCATAGCCAATGCCACTGAAAGTCGATGAGAGGTCAAAGAGGGCCACACTTCAATATTCTCTCTCTCTGTCCCCTAGCAAAGGTGGTCAATTAAAGTGACCAAAGCTAGGTCAGAATGAGGGTTGAAATAGGTCCAGACAGTTTGTTTAATCCAGAAAAATGCAAAGTTGCCTGTCCCCCCGGCCCAAAGCATTCCAAAAAGTATATCCCACAATTATGGGGAAATCTCGCCAGGGAGGTGCGTCTGGCCCCCTCATTGTGAATCTTCAGGAGGCAGCTGAAGACTGCTTTATTTAGGACAGTATGTTGATTGATTTAGCTTTTATTATTGGCAGTCCTGATTATTTTGTTTTTATAATATTCTATTTATATTGTAAGCCACCTTGAGTTCTGCAAGGGAGAAAGGTGGCTAATAAATGTTTAAAATAAAATAATAAAATAAAATAACACTAATGACTGCTGGACAGATATCAAGATTAATCAGGCCTAAGAGATCATAGGAACATAAGAGAAGCCAATGCTGTATCAGGCCAATGCCCCATCCAGTCCAACATTCTGTCACACAGTGGCCAAAAATACCAGGTGCCATCAGGAGATCCAGCAGTGGGGCCAGGACACTAGAAGCCCTCCCACTCTTGCCCCATCCAAGCACCAAGAACACAGAGCATCACCTGCCCCAGACTGAGAGTTTCTATCTTAGATCTATACCTCGTGGCTAATAGCCACTGATGGACCTCTGCTTCATATGTTTATCCAATTTCCTCTTGAAGCTGTCCATGCTCATAGCCACTGCAACCACTTCCTGTGGCAGTGAATTCCATGTGTTAAACACTCTTTGGGTGAAGAAGTACTTCTTTTTATCTGTTCTAACCCGACCGCTCAGCAATTTCATGGAGTGCCCACAAGGAGTTCTTGTATTGTGAGAAAGGGAGAAAAGTACTTCTTTCTCAACCTGCTCTATCCCAAGCATAATCTTATAAACCTCCTCAGCCGTCGTTTCTCCAAACTAAAGAGCCCCAAGCACTTTAACCTTCCTTCATAGGGAAAGTGTTCCAACCCTTTTATCATTCTAGTTGCCCTTGTCTGCACTTTTTCCAATGCTAGAATATCCTTTTTGAGGTGTGGCGACCAGAACTGTACACAGTATTCCAAATGAGGTTGCACCAATGATTTATACAGGGGCATGATGATACTGGCTGATACTCAGCGATGCAGAGAACTGCCTCCAGATGATTAAGATGACTTCTCCCAAGGTGTACCCAAAGACCCTAGGGACACTCCCAAAGGCCTCCCATCCTAAGTCAAAGGAACCACTACATGACCAGAGGATGCACTGCGGGGGAGGCCTGCCACTATACTGCTTTCTGCCCTGCGACCATCACGCTGCCAGCCCCCAAGGCTCCCAAGCAGAAGGCACCAGAGATCCCTGCGAGGAAAAGGAGCCTGCGCCTGAAGTTGCCTCGGGCCCTTCAGCTAGATGCCCAGTCCGGGGCCACATCCTCCAGTGGAGATGAGAACCCCCAGGCAGCGGGAAAAGGCCAGGACCTACTGTAAGGGGCATGAAGCAGCAGGTCTGAGAGCAGTCTGCACCACGAGCAGTGAGCAGCCATCCCCCTTTGTTTTTTGTGACTATGTCAGTACTCAACCCAGAGCTGGGGACCCAGGTGCGAGTCAGAGTGCTTATAGACTCAGGGTGTGCCAGAGACTTGATTAGCCCTTCTATCATCACGGGGTTGGGGGTCCCAGTGCAGTGGTTACCTGAGTCTCTGACTTTCACCCAGATGGATGGGTCCACTCTGTATGAGCCCTGTAACTACTAAACTGGGTCTCACTGGGAAACCCGAGCATTCGTTGTAAACCCTATGGCCCAGTTTTCCATGGTGCTAGGAAGCCTGTGGCTCAGAGCCCACGACCCTTACATCCAATGGAGTGAGAGGGCTGCCATCTTTGTAGCTTCTGGCTATAAATCCCACACCTGGCTATCGGAGTGGGGGGATGAGCCTCCAGATGGGAGTGTGCTATAGTGATTTCTCAGTTACTGATATAAAAACAAAAAGGCTCCCTATTCACGTGTGATGGGAAATGGCCACCATGGGGAGGGGAAATTGGGGCAGAGAAAATGCGGGGCAACCCACCATGTGAATTCCTGGTTGCTGTTGCACTGGATCAGCAGGAATGAGCAAACATCTGAGAATCATCACCTGGTGGAAGACACCCATAGCAGATGGAGCATCACTTTCTGAGGCTTCATTTATATTTATTTATTTATTTATTTATTTATTTATTTACTGTATTTATATCCTGATTTCTCCCAACAGAGACCCAAAGTTGCTTACGGCATTCTCCCCTCCTCCATTTGATTCTCACCACAACAGCCCTGTAAGGTAGGTTAGGCAGAGAGTGTGTGTGACTGGCCACCCAGCGAGCTCCCATGGCAGAGTGGGGATTCCAACCTGGGTCTCTCAGATCCTAGCCTGACACGCTAACCCAGGGGTCTTGAACTCATTTGTTATGAGGGCCGGATCTGACATAAATGAGACCTTGTTGGCCCAGGGCCATGTGTGTCATAAAATGTAATGCCAGGTAGAGGAGATATAAACTTTATAAAGGACACAAACACATTTAAAGTTTTTTTAAAACTTTAAATAAAATGTGCTTAAAACTCTTGCAATATTTTGTCTACTTAACAGTTTCTAATAACTGACACCTCTTGCTCTGAATTATTGCATCAAAATGTCTGTGCTGTGGCAATCTTGAGTATGATGTTCAGGTGTGTCTCTGAAAGCTGCAAACCTACTTTTGATTTATTGACATTCATTACAAAAATCTCATGCTCAGTGTTCTGAGCCTAGGACTCAGGGGAAAATATGAAATGGCTGGGCATTGCAACCTTTTGTACATAAGTTGCTTCATGTGCTGGTCAACAACATGAGAACACATCCTGACACAGACTGGGGGCCATGTTTTTGTCTACAAAACTAGTCTTCCCCAGAGAAATAACTACAGCCTCCTACAAAGGAAATGTGCTGGGTGAACTTGGTCTGGACACACACTCTCAGCCTAACCCACACCACCGGTTTGTTGTTATTCCTCCTCTAAAATAGTTCACATTGCTTTCTTACTGAGAAAGACTGGATCATGAGGGAATGAATACAGTGAAAAGGGGGTGGGAACCCAATTGCACCCAGGAGAGCACTGGCATAAAGAGCCCAACAAAAACAGACACACACACACTGTAAGGTAAAGGTAAAGGTTCCCTTGCTCGAAAGCCAGTCATATCCGACTCTAGGGTTGCAGTGCTCATCTCTGTTTCAAAGCTGAAGAGCCAGCGCTGTTCGAAGCTGTAGCAAGGCACATAAACCTCATATCTTGAACAAAACTTTGTTGGTTTTAAAGGTATTTGGTATTTCTCCTGTGCAATTGAGGCAGCCCAGCAAAGCAAGCTGTCCCTCATTCCCTCCCTCCATTCAGCCTCAGCCAATGGAAGGAAAGAAAGGCTTCCCTTTGTCTCCTGTAGCCTGGCCAGGAAGCGAACTCTGGCTGTTCCCTCCCTCCCCCTGGGAGAAGGAGAGGGAGGAGCCTCAGCCAGTTCCTTACCAGACTCTCTCAATCACATTGGAGAGGCTTGCCTATCTATCTCTCCTGTGCGATTGAGAGAGACTGGTAACCCAAGCTGTGATGTGGCAGCAGCAGCAGAACTAGAAAAGGAAGCAGGAAACAGCCAGATCCTTGAGGGCTGGATTAGCGCCCTCTGAGGGCCTAGTCTGGTCCTTGGGTCACATGTTTGACACACCTGCTCTAATCACTACACAACATTTACCACAGTAATGAAAGGCACAACACATTTTCACCTCTGACAACACTCCTCCCACTGCCCATTCCAGCTGGAGAGAAAGGTGAGGTATAAATGAAACCAACAAATAAACAAGCCACTGAACAAATAAATAAATTGGAGCAGCTTTTGACCCAGCTCTCCCTTTCCATGGAAAATTCTTCAACCAGTCAAGAAAAGTGGGATTCCATCACCAAACCAATGCAGATTTAGATGCTTTGTCTTATTTTGCACTACTTGTAATGGAGATTCTATCTTTGTAGGAGAAAAAGGAAATTATTTTCATTGATGTGAGAGATAAAAACCTGCTTTTTTCCCTTTTTAAATGAAAGCTGCAACTCCGAAGGAAACTTAATTCTGTATCCAAAACCATACACTGTGATTTGCTTGCAGCGTATGGATGGCCTCGTTTAAGGAGCTAGTCCTCAAGAAAAAGAACCCTGATCTGCCTGTGACTCAGCGCCCTGAAAGAACATGGCCCAGCATCACTCCCCAAATTGATATGTGGCGCTTTCCTAATACTGCTGGACTGCCGAAAGTGGTAGGAATACAAATAACTGCTACTAATAGTGACAGAGGATGCATAGAGGCCTTTTCCTTCTATTCAGAGAGCATACAGCTTGCTGAAAGGATCCCAGTTTTTATGTATGTTGGTGTATTGTGGGGGAAGTGAGGGGACGTTACCTCTCTTCTTGCCAATGTCAACTTTTATGAGCAGTACATGGTTTGCAGTTTGATCTTTAGTGGTTTCCTTTTCCAGAGATGGAGACCGGGGACTTTGCATAACAAAATCAAAGCTTTGCGCCACTGTAATTGCACCTCTCTGTCCAGAAGGCAGAAAGCCCATTAAGCACATTGACATGCACCAGATGAGAGCAACAAACATTCACCAAAACGAATGAGTGGGCGATGGTGGGTGTGCAATACTTGCATTGTTTCCTTCCACTGTGCTCTGATATGCTCCTCCAGTCACAAAAACACCTCCCCCCATGTCAAACTATTAATGTACAACATTTAAATGCATGGACCATCCCCTCTTATGCACACAGGCCTTTGGGGGCGGGAATAAAATTCTCCAAAATAATAGAAACAACACCTGTAGCTTTCTGGAAAGACTGTTCACTGAGGCTGATCCAACCATTCTTCAGTGAGTTTCCCTGGGAGGGTGGAGGAGGAGGAAGGGGAGGAGGAGGAGAAGGAGAAGATAAATAGGAGGAGATTGGATTTATACCCCACCATTCACTTGGAGTCTCAGAGCAATTTACAATCTCCTTTCCTTCCTCTCCCCATAACAGACACACTGCGAGATAGATGGGGCTGAGAGAGCTCTGAGAGAACAGAGACTGACCCAAGGACACCCAGGAGCTGCATCTGAAAGAGTGGGGAAACAAACTCAGTTCTCCAGATTACTGTCACTCTTAACCAGGACACCAAACTGGATCTTTTTGTACTGGAAGAGCCATGTAAGTTGAAGGAAGGCATCAAACTTTGTTCAGTAGAGTGGTAGGAAAGGGGAGAGAATCCATCCCAATAAGAGATGCCAGGCAGGGCCAGCTCACCCGCTAGGCGAGCTAGGCGCTCGCCTAGGGCACTGGCCCACAGGGGCGCCAAACTGCACCCTGCCCCCCTATGAAAAGCCCCCCTGCCACCACCACCACCACCTCTCTGCCACCACCGCCAGCTAAGAGCGCCCAGGTGGGGCTCAGGAGGCGGCGGTGGAGCTTGCCCTCCCTCCCCAGCCCTGACCCCCTCCCCCCTCAGGGGGGAGAGGAGGCAGGGTGGCGGCTGGTGCCACCAGTGAAGAGCATCCCAGTGGGCACTCAAAGGCAAGCTGGCCTGGCACTCAAAGGGAAGAGGCGGGGAGTTAAACCCCGCCCCTTCCTTGGGGTGTGCTCAGGCAAGCCAGGCCCAGAGCTCAAAGGGAAGAGGCAGGGGTTTAAACCCCTGCCCCTTCCCTGGCTTGTTGGCACTGCCCTCTCTGTTCTCCAGGCCCCACCGGGAGGATGGCATCGCCGGGGTGCACGCACGCCACAAGGCGGCCTGCCTAGGGTGCCCAGACCCCTCGGGCCGGCCCGGATGCCAGGTGTCCTGCTATAGCTGGAGACCTCCTGGAAATCTCTGCTTGTTGAAATTTGGGAAGAGGATGGAGCATGTGACAGCACGCTGATGTCACTTCTGGCAAAAACTGGAAGTGACATAGTGGAAAGTCTAGAATTTACAGAACTCTTTGATAAAAAACATAGAGTTTTTAGAGTGTCTAAAGATGTTGCTTTGTTTTTTACTGGAAGGTATATCAGCTCTCCCTCATGGATCACTGCCTTGATGTGGCGAGGGAGCTTGCGTGGTTCGATGAGGCTGTGGGCTATGCCGTGGAGGGCCACCCAGGACGGACAGGCCACAGCAGAGGACTCAGACAAAACGTGATCCACTGGAGAAGGAAATGGCAACCCACTCCACTATCTTTGCCAAGAGAACCCCATGGACAGTAACAAAAGGCTAAAAGATATGATGCCAGAATCTGAGCCCCTCAGGTCGGAAGGTGTCCAGTATGCTACAGGGGAAGAGCAGAGGGCAAGTACAAGTAACCCCAGAAAGAGTGAAGCGGCTGGGCCAAAGCCGAAAGGACGCTCAGTTGTGAATGTGTCTGACGGTGAAAGGAAAGTTCGGTTAGAAGACCATTGTATCTACTACTGTGGCCAAGAATCCCATAGAAAAAATGGTGTGGCCTTTATAGTCAACAAGAGAGTGAGAAAGGCAGTAATGGGGTACAATCTCAAAAATGACAGAATTATCTAAGTCCAAATCCAAGGCAAACCATTCAACATCACAGTAATCCAAGTCTATGCCCCAACCACTGATGCAGAAGAGGCTGAAGTGGACCGGTTCTATGAAGACCTCCAACACCTCATAGAACGAACACCAAAAAACGATGTCCTCATCATCATAGGGGACTGGAATGCTAAAGTAGGAAGTCAAAAGGTAACCAGAATAACAGACAAGTTTGGCCTTGGAGAACAAAATGAAGCAGGGCAAACGCTAACAGAGTTTTGTCAAGAGAACACGCTGGTCATAGCGAACACCCTTTTCCAAAAACCTAAGAGGCGACTCTACACATGGACATCACCAGATGGGCAACACCGAAATCAGATTGACTATATAATTTGAAGTCAAAGAAGGAGAAGCCACTACTGTGGCCATGAATCCCATAGAAAAAATGGTGTGGCCTTTATAGTCAACAAGAGAGTGAGAAAGGCAGTAATGGGATACAATCTCAAAAATGACAGAATGATCTAGGTCCGAATCCAAGGCAAGCCATTCAACATCACAGTAATCCAAGTCTATGCCCGATCCACTGATGCAGAAGGGGCTGATGTGGACCGGTTCTATGAAGACCTACAACACCTCATAGAACGAACACCAAAAAATGATGTCCTCATTATCATAGGGGACTGGAATGCAAAAGTAGGAAGTCAAAAGGTAACTGGAATAATGGACAAGTTTGGCCTTGGAGAACAAAATGAAGTAGGGCAAAGGCTAACAGACTTTTGTCAAGAGAACACGCTGGTCATAGTGAAACCATTTTCCAACAACCTAAGAGACAACTCTACACATGGACATCACCAGATGGACAACACCGAAATCAGATTATATATACTATATAATTTGCAGTCAAAGAAGGAGAAGCTCTATCCAGTCAGTAAAAACAAGACCTGGAGCTGACTGTGGCTCAGATCATGAGCTCCTCATTGCAAAATTCAGACTTAAACTGAAGAAAGTTGGAAAAACTACCAGGCCATTCAGGTTTTACTTAGATTACATCCCTGATGAATATACAGTAGAGGTGAAGAATAGGTTTAAGGGACTAGATTTGATAGAGTGCCTGAAGAACTATGGATGAAGGTTCATGACATTGTACAGGAGGCAGCAATCAGCACCATCCCAAAGAAAAAGAAATGCAAGAAAGCAAAGTGGCTGATGAGGCTTTACAAATAGCAGAGGAAAGAAGGAAAGCGAAAGGCAAAGGTGAAAAGGAAAGATTGCAGATTTCCAGAGAACAGCAAGGAGAGATAAGGAGGCTTTCCTGAATGAACAATGCAAAGTAATAGAGGAAAACAATAGAATGGGAAGGACTAGAGAGATCTCTTTACGAAAATTGGAGAAATCAAGGGACTGTTCCATGCAGAGCTGGCCATGATAAAGGACAGAAGTGGTAGGCACCTAACAGAAGCAGAAGAGATTAGGAAAAGATGGTAAGAATACACAGAAGAACTATAGAAGAAGGACCTCAACGTCTTTAACAACCACAACGGTGTAATCACTGACCTCGAGCCAGACATCCTGGAATGTGAAGTCAAATGGGCCTTAGAAAGCATTACTAACAATAAAGCTAACAGAGGTGAAGGTATCCCAGCTGAGCTAATCAAAGTCTTAAAAGATAATGCTGTTAAAGTGCTGCACTCAGTTTGCCAGCTAATTTGGAAAACACAACATTGGCCACAGGATTGGAAAAGGTCAGTTTACATTCCAATCCCAAAGAAGGGCAATGCCAAGGAATGTTCAAACTATCGCACAATTGCACTCATTTCACACGCTAGCAAGGTCATGCTCAAGATCCTGCAAGCTAGGCTTCAGCAATACATGGATAGAGAACTACTAGAAGTACAAGCTGGGTTTCGAAGAGGTAGAGGAACTAGAGATCAAATTGACAACATTCTCTGGATTATGGAGAAAGCAAGAGAGTACCAGAAAAACATCCACTTCTGCTTCATTGACTATGCTAAAGCCTTTATATTGCGGATCACAACAAACTGTGGCAAGTCCTTAAAGAGATAGGAGTACCAGACCACCTCACGTGTCTCCTGAGAAACCTGTATAAAGGTCAAGAAGAGACAGTTAGAACCAGATATGGAACAACTGATTGGTTTAGCGTAGGAAAAGGAGTACGATAAGAATTTATATTGTTCCCTTGCTTATTTCATTTATATGCAGAGTATATCATGCAAAATGCTGACCTAGATGAATCACAAGCTGGAATTAAGATTGCTGGGGGGAAAATCAACAACCTCAGATATGCGGATGATACCACTCTAATGGCAGAAAGTGAAGAGGATCTAAAGAGCCTCTTATTCAGGGTGAAAGAGGAGAGGGCAAAAGTTGGCTTGAAACTCAACATCCAAAAAATGAAGATCATGGTAAATAGAAGGGGAAGTCATGGAAGCAAGGACAGACTTCACGTTCCTGGGATCCAAGATCACGGCAGATGGTGACTGCAGCCATGAAATTAAAAGATGCCTGCTCCTTGGGAGGAAAGCGCTGGCAAACCTAGACAGCATAATAAAAAGTAGAGACATCACCCTGCCAACAAAAGTCCGTAAAGTCAAAGCAATGGTATTCCCAGTAGTAATGTATGGCTGCGAGAGTGTGACCGTAAGGAAGGCCAAGCACCGAAGAATACATGCTTTTGAATTATGGTGCTGGAGAAGATTCTTGAGAGTCCCTTGGACTGAAAGGAGATCCAATCAGTCAATCCTAAAAGAAATCAACCCTAACTGTTCCCTGGAAGGCCAGATATTGAAGCTGAAGCTCAAACACTTTGACCACCGAATGAGAAGGGAGCACTCACTGGAGAAGACCCTGATGCTGGGAAAGATTGATGGTCAAAGAAGAAGGGGATGGCAAAGGATGCGATGGTCAGACAGTATTATCAGTGCAACAAACGACAGAAGACAGGAGGGCCTGGCTGAACATGAGCCTGAAGTGTGATGTTGCTGTGAAGAAAGCTAATGCAATCTTAGGATGCATGAACAGAAGCATTGTGTCCAGATCACGGGAGTTGGTAGTTCCTCTCCATTCTGCTATGTTCAGGCCTCACCTGGAGTACTGTGTCCAGTTTTGGGCATCACATTTTAGGAAGGATGTTGACAAGCTCGAGCGTGTCCAGAAGAGGGCAACCAGGATGGTGAGAGGATTGGAATCCAAGTCTTACGAGGAAAGGCTGAAAGAGTTGGGTATGTGTAGCCTGGGAAAGAGAAGGCTTAGAGGGGACATGATTGCAGTCTTCAAATATGTGAAGGGCTGTCACGTAGAAGATGGAGCAGATCTATTCTCTCTTGCTCCGGATTGCAAGACTAGATCTAATGGGTGGAAATTACAAGGGAGTCAATACCGGCTAAATATCAGGAGAAACTTCCTAACTGTAAGAGTGGTTGAGCAGTGGAACAGACTGCCTCAGGAGGTGGTGGATGCTCCTTCACTGGACATTTTCAAGCGGAGGCTTGAAGACCATCTTTTGGGTATGTTGTAGGGCTATCTTTTGGCTACGCTTCTGCAGAGTGCAGGGGGTTGGACTAGATGACCTGCAAAGTCCCTTCCAACTCTAACATTCTATGATTCTATGTGGTCCATGGGGTCGTGAAGAGTTGGACTCATCTGTGCAACTGAACAAGAACAACATGCCAGCTCAGTAGTGCTGTGCCAGCGTGCCAGGCCCCACCACCATTTTTTTTCCCCTGGGGGTTGCTAGCTGCAGCCTGGCAATCCTGAGCCCAGTGGGACTATGTTCTGAGATCTCAGGGCCATCTTGGATTTTGCTAGTTTACAACAATAATATAGCCCAGCCTTAACCCCCTATAGGTCTCTTCTCCTTAGACAATCTTAACCCCCAAGGAGGCTTACACTGTCATTTTGGCCCTTTCTGATCTTTGGGGCCCAGAACTGCCTCTCCCTCCTCCTGTTAGCTAAAGGATACACTTTGGGGCTGTTCTTGGGATAGAGTTGCCAGCCCCCCGATGGGGGCTGGAGATGCTTGCCCCTAGCTGGCTTTTCCAGCTTCTGCTGAGAGCAGTGGCAGGAGAGAAATAAAATTTAATATCTATATGTGCTCCCTCGCCTAGTTAATCTGGAGTTATGGGCTGGGCTGTCACCAGTACACTGATGAGGCAAAAAATGATCAAAGGAAACTATGAAAAATGCACTAGACAATGTTTAGATATTCAACATGAAATTCTTGTACAAAATGTCTACAATAGATAAACATGTATAGGGTCCAAAATAATATTAAAAGGTGAAATTTTGATGAAAGTCTCCAGACTGTTCAATCGTTTTGATGTCTCTCTTCTTCTGAAAACAAGGATGGAAGATGTTGTGCTTCTTGGTTGATTAATTCTAAAAGTATGCAAATCACTGGTCTCATTCATTTTCACAGATGTGTCATAAACCTTGTTACAAAGATTCTTACTGCAGTTGCCAGAACTGCTGCAGTTGCCAGAAGTGCATTCTTCCAGCTTCCAGCTTCCTTCGAAGGGCAAAGTGCTTGAATAATGTCTAGAACCCGGATGACACCCAACTCTGTCTGTTAATGGGCAGCCATTGTCAGGTAGCCCTGTCATGTTCCTGGAATGTGAGGGGAGTGCACCTGCCTCCTCCTCCTCCTCCTCCTCCTGCTCCCCTGAACGTTCTCACACAATCCCTTATCAAATCCTGTTGACCTTGTTGCTCCAGCTGGAGGCTTGTGTCGGGAACTGTAAACTGTTCATGCTAGCTTGCCTGCTTCTCTTGCCATGCGCGCAAAATGTATCAATTGGCTTCTGCTGTGGGGTGTGTGTGTTTGAATGCAATATAATTCTGCAGGCTTGGCTGTATGTAGTCATTACAGACACAGACTGTACACATGTCTTTAGTACTGATCCACTATTAAACATTGTCTTCTGAACAAGCCCTATGCTGTGTGTCTGACTGGAGAACCTGACAGCCATCCGTCTTCTGTTCCCAGAAAGCTGGGTGAGGCGTTGGAATCTGTGGCTGGATGGTTGTAGCAGAGTCAATTGAAGTTAAATCCATCAAAGACGGAGGTCCTGTACCTGGGTTGAGGGGGCATGGATGTGGGCACCAGGCTCCCCACACATGAAGGGGCATCTTTGGTGCCAGCCCAGACAGTGAGGAGCCTGGGAGTAACACTGGATGCCTCTCTGTCCATGGAGGCCCAGGTTGCTGCAGTTGCCAGAACTGCATTCTTCCATCTTAGGCAAATCAAACTACTGAAGCCCTATCTCTCCCCCAAGACCTAGCTACGGTGATCCATGCAATGGTCATTTCCAGGCTTGATTACTGCAACTCGCTTTACGCAGCCTTACCCCTGAGGCTGATCTCGAAATTACAGTTGGTACAAAATGTAGTGGTGCACCTGCTGACATCGATTCCTGTGTGGGCTCACGTTTGGCATGTGCTTTGCCAGCTGCACTGGTTACCAGCTGAGTACCAGATCCGCTTCAGGGTATTGGGAATAACCTTCAAAGCCATGTATGGCCGGGAACCAACATACCTAAGGGACTGCCTCTTCCTGTATATGCTTTGAAGAACTTTATGCTGTAATAAGTAACATCTCCTGGTGGTCCCTGGCCAAAAGGACATCTGTCTAACCTTGACCAGAGCCAGGGCCTTTTCTGCCCTGGCTCCCATCTGTTGGAATATGATCCCCATCGAGATCAGGGCCCTGTGGGATCTTCTTCAGTTCTGCAAGGCCTACAAGATGGAGCTGTTCTGCCAAGCTTTTGGTTGAGGCAGTGCACGTCCACACATGGCCTCCCTGAGGTTGCTGTCTCCTGTCTACTGGCCACCCATCCATCGGTAACCAGCGATATCCATCAGTATTATTAATGTGTTGGAAGTTTCACCAGTAGCTATAACAACTGATTTTAAATATTTATGTTGTGTTTTAAACTTTATTGTAACTGTTGAAATTTGATGTAACCTTCCCTGAGCCCAGTCATGGGCTGGGCAGGCTACAAATACAATAAATAAATAATCCTGGCTATGGGCCTGCTGATATAATTTCTGGATTTGCCTCAGAAGTAACATCAGTCCACTCTTGGAATTATCATAACCTCAATGGTTTTACCATAGAGTTTGGGCCAATCCTTAGAGAGGTGTGATGCCACTTCCAGGTTTTCCCAGAAGTGATATTACACTGTCTGCTGATGGCCACTCTTGATACCCCCACTTCCCCGTCTTCTGCTGGTTGACAGACCAGTCCTGAAAACCCTGTCCTGGGTTCCCCTACTGTATACCCTGACCAAGTATGGTGTGGTGTGTGACAGAGCCATACACAGTCCAGATGTTCTGTAATCCAGATGTTCCAACATGCCTTTTAAATATTGACAAAGCACTTTTTATTTATTTATTTATTTGGACTTATATCCTGCCCTTCCCACAAGCAGGCTCAGGGCAGGTTCCAACAGTATAAATGCAATATATAATACCGTTAAAACCACTTAAAAGAACAATATAAAATAGCACAAAATCCTAAAATACCATGTAAATTCTGATCAGATGTCTTAACGATTAAAATGGAATTAAGAATTGAGGACACTGACGGGGGCCAGCCAGAGGGAGGGGACATCTGTCCCCTCAATCCAAAGCCTGGTGGAAGAGCTCTGTTTTACAGGCCCTGCAGAACTGTAATAAATCCCACAGGGCCCTGATCTCATATGGGAGCTCATTCCACCAGGTGGGGGCCAGGACTGAAAAGGTGAGTTGGACGTCCCTGGAACCAGGGACTTCCAAAAGATGTTGATTAGTAGACCTCAGTGGTCTGCAGGGCTCATATGAGGAGAGGTGGTCCCAAAGGTATGCTGGCCCCCAGCCATATAGGGCTTTAAAGGTAAGCACCTTTCCCTTCAGCCTTGAACCATCTCAATTCTAGAACTGAATTATGCCATGAGGCACAGTACAGTGGCATACCAAGGGCAGGGTGAGGTGTGTGCAATCCACCCCAAGTGCAGCTTGAGGAAGGCCCTGAAGGGGGCCCGTGAAGCCAGCATCATGCTACATCCAGCCAAACGTCTTTCCTTCTATTTTTAAAATGCAGCTCTGGCTGTAGCCATTAGAGGTGCAGGGAAGTCTGAGCACAGCAAAAAGTACTCTCAGATTGGCTAGACTTCCCTTTCTCCAAGACTGAAGCAAACTTGCTTAACAGATTGTACAACCAAGCCAGCATGCTGATAGCAGCTACTGTAATTGCTAGCCTGCAGGTCATTTTCTCCAAGAAAATGGCCTTTCTCTCTTCCTTTCCTTGCATCCAGCTTAGCGAAAAGCAGTATTTAGGGTGCTGCAGCAAGATAAAACAACCTTTCCCTCTTCTAAATTCTCCCTCTTTTCTACCCTTTCTCATTCATTTCTGTCTCCTTCACCTAATTTTTCTGCCCCCCCCCTTATTTTCACTTCTTGGTCTCAAGACCTTCTCATCTCTATCCTGCTTGGTGACAGAATGTACTTAAGAATAGTATAGTAGCAAACCTTTGTTAATATTATGAACAGAAAGCACTGGGTTTGCTGGGCACTGTACATTGCACTGGTTCTGCTGGGCTTGCAAAAATGCCCCCCCCTTCAGTTTCTACTGCAGAGATTCTCTGATTTGACTTTAGCCATTTGGAAACAATGGAGGATGGGAGCACCTTCACCATCCAGTCTGGTGAAGCTTACTATCTTTATTTTGTGATGCTTTGGCTAGTGTTCTTTAGCAGAAGTTAGTACAAAGGCAGACTCCTAGCTCTCAAAAATACCGTGTGAATGTTTGGGATGGTCAGCTCTTGGGCTTCAAAATGGAGAACAGAAGACCTCCCAAGTGCCTGCTCAGAACATGAGTGATGTGATGGATTTTTTAAATTTTATTTTTTGCCATTAAGTCAAAGCTGACTTATGGTGACCCTGTAGGATTTTCAAGGCAAGAGATGTTCAGAGGTGGTTTGCTGTTGCCTGCCTCCACATTGGCCCTGCTTCACTCTGAGGTGTGATGCAATCAGGCTGTCCTGGGGCTATCCAGAATCAGGGCTAGGCTGAGAGTCATGTGACTGGTCCAAGGCCACCCAGCAAGCTTTCATGCCATGAGTGGGGATTCGAACCTGGATTTCCCAGATCCTGTTCTGACACTTTAACCACTACACTATGCTGGCTCTCATGATGAAACAGCATGTTGGAATTGGATATTTTTTTAACTGGCATGATTATATTCACAAAGTTAAATAAAATAAAATTTTCACTGTCTGCGCTTCTTTTATGGCCAATGAAACAAAGTTGGGGTCCAGTGGCACCTTTAAGACCAAACTTTGTCTTATTAATAAGTTTTTATTAGTTTTCCAAAAACAAAACAACAACCAAAAAAGGAGAGTAGTACCTTGTAATGCATTCAGTTTAAGTCTCTCCTATATAACTTAAAACAGAGAATATATCTAATAAGATAATAATATTTGGAACTATGTATCAAACAATACATAAATGTTTTCATATAAAAATCATCTAAACATTCTATTATTATTTTCTATTGATAGTATCTCTTCAAGGGCTTTTATTCTAAATTTTCATGATTTCCCAACATATTCTTGTCTTTAACAAAGCCATTTCCCTTATAATCATTCTTACAAATTTAAATTTTTCAAACAGGTCACTATATCTATCTTTGCTATTAGTAGAAAGTAAAAATGAAGTATCCCTCTTTATAATTTGAATTCAGATAATATACTATAATATTACTAAAAATCCTTTCACTATTGCCTCTCTCAGTTGGAATCATAACAATACAACCCATTCTGTTTAATTATACTTTAGTAAAGGGTCGCTAGTCCAATCTTATAGAGAGAAAGTGTCAGATTCTTCAGTCAGTCACACAACACAGGGCTTCTCCAGAAGACAGTGTTTAATAATGGAGCAGTACTAAAGACATGTGTACATTCTCTGTGTCAGTAATGACTAGATACAGCAGAGCCTACTAGGTTATACTACTGTCAGAAGTCCTAACTTAGTCAGCAAAACACCAGGCCTTGTGATGCAAGCAAGGATAGCGTTTATTAAGCTGCAATAGATAGATCACTGGAACAGGTATCTTGTTCAGAATGACTTGGTTACAGAAAGCAAGCGGTTATACAGGGAAGGGGGTGAATGGGGACCCCCCCTTCTACCATACAAAGAATAACATGCGACTGGGAAATCGAAAGTTACTACGCTAATGAAATTCCCACCGCCCCCATTATTCACAGCAAGCTACATCTATGCCAGTGATAGTGAAGCGCGCAGCCTGACTTGTCAAGGTCAGAATGTCTAGGCTGCAAGAGATAGGGGTAATAGAAGACACATTCCATTCTCACACCCTAGGCGTAAATCAACAACTCCCCGGATTCCAACCTCCCGCCTGTCACGCCACTAAGGCGCCCAGAGCCCACCTCCCTCCCTTCCATCCATCATGGCAGGGCTACCTGACATGCAGCCCCCTCGAAAATAGTCCTACCCCTTTGGTTTATGGGGGTACAACTTGTGAAACGCTCGGATAAGCCGGGGGCCAAAACATTTTCCGCCCGCACCCACTCCCTCTGTTCCGGCCCAAAGTCAACCCATTCAACCCTGTTCCCCCCCCACCAGCAGTGGAGGAGGGGTTGGCCGTTGCGGTCTCCATCTGTTCTCTTCAGGCACTTGGCGTAGTAGCCTTACATGAAAAACAGGATGAACAGACTTTAGAGACTTAGGCAACGCAAGTTCAACAGTTACATTGTTAATCACCCTCACAATCTCAAAAGGACCAATATATTTCCAACCGAGTTTGCGACTCGGCTGAATTCGACGCAAATGTTGGGTGGATAAGTAAGCAAACTCTCCACATTTTGGAACCCAAGCAAGGCTACGTTTTTATCCGCCTGGAGTTTGTATGCAGTCTTAGCCTCCTCAAGAGTCTTGGCTAACGAGCCCCACGCCTCCTGCAGTTGTTTGCACCAGTCTCCAGCGTCTCCCGCCGGGAGGTCGGGAGAAGTCAAAAATGGCAAAGGCGGGGCGTCATATCCATGTACTGCTTTAAACGGGGACATCCCCGTCGACGAGTGCTGAGTATTATTGTAACAGAACTCAGCCAAAGGTAAAAGAGAATGCCAATTGTCCTGCTGAAAGTTAGAAAAACACCGCAGGTATTGTTCCAGAGTCTGATTTACACGTTCGGTCTGCCCATCGGATTCAGGATGGTATGCACTGCTCACCCCCTCTCCACCCCAAGCAGTGACATAAGTTCGCTCCAGAACCTTGAAACGAATTGAACCCCCTGTCCGAAATCACCTTAGCAGGTAAGGTGTGGAGTCTCACAACATGTTGCAAGAAAGCAGAGGCTAATTTCTTAGCAGAGGGGATGGTGGCAAACGGAACGAAATGCGCCTGTTTAGTAAACAGGTCCACTATCACCCATATGACGGTTTTCCCCCCGCTTGGGGGTAGATCCGTAATAAAGTCCATAGAGATCACCTCCCATGGCCGAGCTGGGGTAGGGAGGGGCTGTAGGGCACCTGGGGGTTTACCGGGCCGAGGTTTACTCATCAAGCACGTTTGACAGGCTGACGTGAAGAGAGAAACATCTTTCCGTAGCCCCGGCCACCAAAATTGTCTTTGCAGTAGCTGGAGAGATTTCACAAACCCCGTGTGTCCAGCTAGCTTTGATCCGTGCGCCCAGCCCATCACCTCCCCCCTGAGAGACCGTGGGACAAAGAGTTTGTTATTTTTAGTCCAGCAGCCATGCGCATCCCGGGACATTCCTTCTTCCCCCGCCACCTCCTCCCTGTCCGCATCCGACAGTTCTGTGGAGAATTTCACCGCCCATTCATTTGGAGGAGGGTCTGGCGGTGGGGGGGAGTGTTTGGCCTGCCTCCGAGTGGTTACCGCTCCTCCCAACTGGGAAGGAGTGAACATCGAGTCACGAATCTCCTCCCTTTTGCTGTCGTGTTGAGGGAGGCGTGACAGTGCATCGGCCAGCGAGTTAGATGTCCCCGGGAAGTGGTGCAGTGTGAAATTGAACTTGGAGAAGAAATCAGCCCAGCGGAGCTGTTTGGCGTTCAAGGAACGGGGGAGCGGAGCAGCTCGAGGTTTTTGTGATCAGTCCAGACCTCGAACGGGACTCGCGCCCCCTCTAGCCAATGGCGCCAGGTAGCCAACGCTAAACGGATCGATCCCGCTTCTTTTTCCCACACCGACCAATTCCGTTCGGTATCGTTAAATTTTTTGAAACATAGGCAAGGGGGTGTAATTTGCCATCCTCCCCCTCTTGGAGGATCGCCCCCCATTGCAACGTCCGAGGCGTCAACCTGAACAATGAATTTTTTAAGTTCGTTCGGGTGGGCCAACACGGGTTCCGACGTAAAAAGGGCTTTCAATCTGTCGAACGCCCGCTGGCACTCTGGCGACCATTCCAGTTTGGCCCCGGGCCGAGTGCATTCGGGTGGCTTCCCTTTGGTTTTCAGTAAGTCAGTCAAGGGAAGAGCCACCTGGGCAAAGTTCGAGAGGAACGATCTATAAAAGTTCGCGAATCCGAGGAACCCCTGGAGTTGCCTCCTCGTTTTGGGAGGCTCCCACCCCACTACATCTTTAACTTTGTCAGGGTCCATCTCAATCCCCTTCTGGGAAATGCGGTAGCCCAGAAACGAGATCTCCGTTTTGTGAAATTCACACTTGGATAGTTTGGCAAACAGTTTATGCTTGTGCAACGTCTGTAGTACTTCCCGCACCAGTTTCACATGCGATTTAAGGTCGGGGGAGTACAAAAGAATGTCATCAAGGTAAACAAGGACCCCCTTGAACAAGTGCTTATGCAACACCTCGTTAATCAAGTTCATGAAGACCCCAGGGGCCCCCTGGAGCCCGAAGGGCATGACTAAGTATTCAAACTGGCCGAGGGGGGTGTTGAACGCCGTTTTAAATTCATCCCCCTCCCGTATGCGGACTCTGAAATAGGCATCCCGGAGGTCTAGCTTAGAGAAAATTTCCCCCCAGCCACTGCCGCCAACAAGTCTTTTATGAGGGGCATGGGGTAAGCGTTTGTGTTTGACACTGCATTCAAACCGCGGTAGTCGGTACATAGCCGCAATCCCCCATCCTTTTTTTCCGAAAAAGCACAGGAGCCGCAAACGGGGAGGATGCTGGCCGTATGAAACCCCTACTGAGGTTTTTATCGATGAACTTCCTCAGTTCCACCTTTTCCGAAGGGCTCATAGAATACAGTTTTCCCTTCGGTAATTTTTGGTTGGGTAAAATTTCAATTGCACAGTCAGAGTTTCTGTGGGGGGGCAATTCATCGGCCTCCTCCTCTCCAAAAACGGGAGCCAGGTCGTGATACTCGGGGGGAATGCCTTCCAGCTCCGCGTCTGCCACCCCCGCTGTCACTAGGAGTTGCCCCCCCATCATGGGTCCCCACTCCTTTTTCCATGCGTGGGATTGGCATTTTTTGGAGATGAAGTTGACCTTCCCCTCCCCCCACAGTACGTGAGGATCGTGATCAAAGAACCATGGGCTCCCTAGAACCAAGGGAAATCGGGCTGAAGGGGTAACCACGAAAGGTCTTTCTTCCCAGTGTTGCCCGAGCCCCACCCGCAAGGGTACAGTCTCGTATTTGCAGGGTTCTTTCATGGTGGACCCGTCCATTTGCGTAAAAATCAAGGGGTCAGTTAATTTAACAACTTTCGCCCCAAGTCCCGTTATTAGTGTGGGGTTAATGAGGTCTCTCCCACACCCAGAGTCAATGAGAGCTCGTACTCTCACATGGGTCAATAGACCCGGGTCCATTAGAGTCACCGTGAGAAAGAAAAGAGAGGGGGGTTTGCTCACCGGGAGTTGCGCCTGGGGATGTGGGACCTGCTGTTCAGCGCTGTTTACAGCAGGTCCGTCTCGTTTCCCTGCGGCACAGTCTCGCCATCGGATGAGTCGGATGCTTCGCTGAGCGGCTTGGCTTGCAGAGCTTTCTCCCCTTCGGTTTCGCCACCTGTTTTGGCGTGGATGTATCAAACTTCTTCTTGGTTCCTTTCGGTACTCCGGGTGATGTAGACGATGCTGGGCAGTTCGCAGCGAAATGGCCCCCTTCTCCGCATTTGAGGCAAAGACCTTGCTTCATCCGGAGCTCCCTGGTGCCATCCCTCAGCTTCGGGTTCGGTGCAGGGGGTTTCCCTCTCGCAGCCGGTGCAGGGCCCCTGTTAGCCATCGCTGCGGCGTCGTCCAGTTTGATGGTCTTCAGGCGGTTCTCCATCGTGACGGCTGCTTGAACCCATCCGGTGAGGGTGTTCGGGTCTTGATTCCTGGTGACTTCCCGGCGGATCTCCGCGTTGAGTCCCCACTTGTAGAAGTCAACGAGGTTCCCTTCCCCTCGGAGTTTGGCGGCACATCTGCGGAACTCCGAGGTGTAGTCTCTCACCGATCGGGCGCCCTGTTTGAGGCTTCGGATCGTTGCCTTCGCTGCTTTGGTGGAGTGCACATCCTCGAATTGCTCCTTCATGGCCCACATGAAAGAATCGATCTCTCTCAGCTCGCGCCCGTCGGCTTGATGGAGTCCCACATACCAGTCAGCCGCCGCTCCCTTTAGGTGGGCTGCTATGACATCAACTATCCGCTCTTCTCGCTGGAATAGGTGGCCCCAGGTCTCGATAAACCTCTCGGCTCGCACCAGAAAGAATGGGAATTTCTCGGGGTCTCCATCAAAGTCAGCGTCCAGAAGTTCTGTAGGCTTGGGCGGCAAGAACCCCCAAGGACGAGGGGGTGGTTGCCCCGGCGGCCCCTGCGGTCCTGGCCCCGCTGGTTGCTCCACCGGGCCGGCCGGCACGTTTCCCTGGTCTTGGTCCGGCACCGGCCGCTGATCGGGAGGGACCTGGGCTGGTGGTTCCTCGCGTCTTTGCCGCTCGCGCTCTTCCCGGATGCCCTCCGCAATCATCTGTGGGATGCGTGCGAGGGATTCGTCTAGGAATCGCATCAGGCGGTCTTGGCTCGGTTCTTCAGTCCATCTCCTCCTTACCACGGCGCCTTCCAGGGTATCGGAGTCTCGGCCAGTCTCTTCCAGGGCTTCCGCCGTGATTAGTTTTCTGACCGACCTCTCGGGGTGGCTCATCCCCATGGAAGCTCTCGGGGTCCCGAACCACGCTTCGTGGGTGTCAGCCAGGGGTTTCACCCAGTCACGTCTACGTCCCACTCGGGTGGTCACCCCCCCATAGGCTGCCCCATAGGGGTCTCCGTAAGGCCCTCCAAAGTCGTACTCCAGACCCCATTGTCTCGGCACGTGTGTGTCCGGGGTCTCTCTGGGTACTTCTTTCCCGGGAGGTTTCTTATCCTTTTCTTCTTCTTCAATTGGGAGAGTGTCTTCTTCTCCGCCGCTCAGTTTGGAGTTGCGGGTTTAGGACCAGTCCCAAAAGTAAATGATGATTCTGAACAAACTGTCAGAAGTCCTAACTTAGTCAGCAAAACACCAGGCCTTGTGATGCAAGCAAGCATAGCGTTTATTAAGCTGCAATAGATAGATCACTGGAACAGGTATCTTGTTCAGAATGACTTGGTTACAGAAAGCAAGCGGTTATACAGGGAAGGGGGTGAATGGGGACCCCCCCTTCTACCATACAAAGAATAACATGCGACTGGGAAATCGAAAGTTACTACGCTAATGAAATTCCCACCGCCCCCATTATTCACAGCAAGCTACATCTATGCCAGCGATAGTGAAGCATGCAGCCTGACTTGTCAAGGTCAGAATGTCTAGGCTGCAAGAGATAGGGGTAATAGAAGACACATTCCATTCTCACACCCTAGGCGTAAATCAACAACTCCCCGGATTCCAACCTCCCGCCTGTCACGCCACTAAGGCGCCCAGAGCCCACCTCCCTCCCTTCCATCCATCATGGCAGGGCTACCTGACAACTACATTCAAATAACCCACCCTTCAGCAGAAGCCAATTGATACAGTTCGCATGCTCGGGAAGCTTTAGTGGGCTAATAAGCAAAACATTCTAGGAACCGTTATACTTCCCAGCAAGGCTCCTGCAGCTGGAGCAACAAGGTCAGGGACCTGAAAAGAGACTGTGTGGAAAACTTCAGAGGAAAGGAAAGAGGCAGCAGCACTCCTCCCGCATACCATTGACATGACAGGGTTACCTGACATCCTGCCCATCTAAAGACCCCCCCAGGTTTGTTTGGGTAGAGGCGGTGGAACTTGTGAAGGAGGCGAGGGGCATCAATATGTTCCACAGTGACCCATTCCCTGTGTTGGGGCCCAAAATCTACCCACTCAACAAGATAATACTGTTTATTGCATTTAAGCTAGAGTCCAAAATGTCAGCAACTTCAAAATGCAGTTCACCTTGCACCATAAGCAGGGTGTGTGTGTGTAGCTCATTGCGTTCGCCAGGCATTAGGTCCAGGATCATGCCTTAAGAGTCTGAAATGGAAGACAGGATGTAGAAATTTCAATGCTTTAGGCAGTTCAAGTTCTACAGTGATGTCATTGATCATACGTTTGATGGGGAATGGCCCCATGAACTTCCAGCCCAATTTCCGATTGAGCTGGACACCCTTGATGTTTTTAGTCGAAACATATACAGAGTCCCCAGGTTGAAGATCCCAACCCTTATCTCGTTTCTTATCAGCTTGTAACTTGTAAGCTTGTTTTGCCCCATCTAATGTTTTACAGAGATGCGGCCAGGCCGACTGCAAACGCTTGCACCAATCTCCTGCCTCCCCCTCAGGCAACCCAATGTCAGACAGAAAAGGTAGAGGCGGGGCTTCATATCCATAGACTGCCATGAAAGGAGATACACCTGTAGATGAATGGCAGGCATTATTATAGCAGAATTCCACTAGAGGGAGGAGCCCCTCCCCATTGTCCTGTAGAAAGTTGGTAAAACAACAAAGGTATTGTTCCAGAGTCTGGTTAACTCATTCAGTTTGCCCATCAGTCTCTGGGTGGTAGGTGCTACTTAGCCCCCTTTCAACCCCCAAGAGATGCATTAGTTCACTCCAGAATTTAGAAACAAACTGCGTTCCCCGATCAGAGATTATCTTCTGTGGCAATGTATGAAGTCTGAAAATCTGTTGCAAGAGTGCTTTAGCCAACATCTGTGCTGTCGGTAAGGATTTAAACGGAATAAAATGGGCTTACTTGGAAATCAAGTCCACCATGATCCAGATAACCATTTTCCCCTTGCTGGGGGAAAGATCAGTAATAAAATCCATGGAGATGACTTCCCACAGGCGACTGGGAGTGGGCAGAGGTTGGAGAAGTCCAGGAGGCTTTCCAGGCCTCGGTTTGCTCATCAGGCAGGTCTGGCATGACTGAACAAAGAGAGAGAGATCTTTCCTCATCCCCGGTTACCAGAACTGGCATTGTAGGAGGTGCAGAGACTTAACAAACCCCAAGTGTCCTGCCAGCTTGCACATGTGCACAGAAGACATTATTTCACCCTGCAATGTCAAAGACACAAACAATTTGTGGCTGCGCTACCAACAACCATTTCCCCTTTCCTCCCCCTCCCCCTCTTTATTCAGCTCCGTGTATTCAGCATCTGAGATGGCAGAAGCGAACTTCAGTTCCCAAGAGTCTGCAGGGAGGAGGGGTTGAGCTTTAGCTTGGGTGCACATAGTCACCACCCCACCCAGTTGAGAGGGGGTGAACATGGAATTGAGGACCTCCTCCCGGTGGCTGGTGGGACAGTGCATCAGCCAGTGAATTAGTCTTTCCCGGAAAATGGTGGAGCATGAAATCGAACTTAGAAAAAAAATCAGCCCACCGGAGCTGTTTGGCGTTGAGGTTTTGGGGCGTTCTAAGAACTTCCAAGTTCTTATGATCAGTCCACACTTCAAATGGCACCCAAGCGCTTTCCAACCAATGCCTCCATGTCGAGAGGGCCAATTTAATAGCTCCCGCCTCCTTGTCCCACACTGACCAATTGCGTTCAGTGTTGGTGAGCTTCCGAGAGACATAAGCAAGGGGGTGTAATTTCCCATCCTCCCCCTCTTGCAAGATGGCACCACCCATACAACATCTAAGGCATTGACTTCTACAATAATTTTTTTAAGTTCATTTGCGTGCACCAGAATGGTTTCAGAAGTGGATAGGGCTTTTAGATGGTCGAACGCACTTTGGCACTCTGGCGTCCAGTCAAGTTTAGCCCCTGGCTTTGTACTGTCTGGGCCCTTCCCTTTCATTTTCAGGAGGTCCATGAGTGGTAAGTTCACTGGGCAAAATTTGCGAGAAATGACCTATAAAAGTTTGCAAATCCTAAGAACGCCTGGTGTTGCCTCTGAGTCTTGGGAGGCTCCCACCCCACCACATCTTGGACCTTGGTGGGGTCCATTTCAATTCCCCAAGGGGAGATTTGGTAACCTAGGAAAGTGATTTCGGTGGACTGAAATTCACACTTTGAAAGTTTAGCAGAGAGTTTGTGCTTGTGCAACGTTTTCAGAACATCCCTAACTAACTTGACATGGGATTCTTTGTCGGGGGAGTACAACAAAATATCATCCAGATAAACAACGATGCCATTAAACAAGTGCTTGTGCAGAACTTCGTTTATCAGGTTCATAAATACCCCAGGAGCACCTGAAAAAAAAATAAAATAATATACTTTATTGTCATTGTACATAGTAGGCCGAAGGACATCACACACTACTTGAACCCAGGAGGGTATCGAACGTTGTTTTGTATTCATCCCCCTCTTTAATCCGGATCTGAAAATAGGCATCACGTAGTTCAAGTTTCGAAAAGATTTTCCCCTGCAAGACCACTGCTAAGAGGTCTTTAATCAAGGGGAGGGGGTAGGTGTTGGTAGAAGAGACAGCGTTCAAACCCCTGTAATCAGTACAGAGTCTCAAACCCCTGTCCTTCTTTTTCCAGAACAACACCATGGTTGCGAAAGGTGAGGAGGCAGGTCAAATAAAACCTCTTGCCAAGTTTTTGTCAATGAACCTCCTCAACTCCACTTTGTCTGCTGGGCTCATGGATTATAACTTGCCCTTAGGCAATTTCTGGTTAGGTAACAGTTCAATGGAGCAGTCAGAGTTTTGGGGGGGGGCAGTTCATCCACCTCCTCCTCCCCAAATACCTTGGCTAAGTCATGGTACTCGGGGGGGAATCAACTGGAGTTCTGAGCTGGCCAGACAGGCGTGCACTGGCTGCTCCTTAGGAGATTCACACCACTCTCTCTCCGAGCTATGTGTGTTGCACCTGGCTGAAATGAAACAAACGATCCCCTCATCCCACAAGATGTAAGGATCATGGTCATGGAGCCACGGGCTGCCAAGCACCAACGGGAATTGGGCCACTGGGGTAATTACAAAAGGACGGTGTCCCCAGTGCTGCCCTGCACCCATCCTCAATGGTATAGTCTCGTATTTGCAGGGGTCTTTCATGGCAGAACCATCCATCTGGGTGAACATCAAGGGGTCAGGGAGTTTAACTACCTTAGCCCCCAGTCCAGTAACTAAGGACAGATGGATCAGATCCCTCCCGCACCCCGAGTCAATTAAACCCCACACCTGTACGTGGGTGTTTAGCTCTGGGTTGATGATAGTCAAAGTCACAAAAAAGAGAAGGGGGTAACTGCTCACCATTTTCTGCACCTCGGGATGTGGGACCTGCTGGTCAGTGCTGTTTACAGCAGGTCCTGGCCATTTCCTGCCGGCTGGAAGTCATCCTCACAGGACAAGTCAGTCTCCCCTTCTTGCAGGCTAGCTTACAGAGTGCGGGCGGTCTTCGGTCAGGTGGGCGTTTTTTTCGCTGGGGTGTCAGGCCGTTTCTTCTCTCTGCTCTTCTTCATGGTGGTCACAGGTCCTGACTCTGGACATGCAGTGGCGAAATGGCTGGCTTCCCCACATTTCAGGCACAGACCTTGTTTCATGCGAAGTTCGCGCGTACCCTCTTTAGGTTTCACAGGCGTCTTGGTTTTCACAGGTGCCACAGTCCTCTTCCCCAAGGTGCTGTGTCATCAATACGATGGTACGGAGGTGGCTTTCTGTGTCAGCCACCTCTTTTATCCATGCGAGCAGGGACACTGGCTTCACACTGCAGAGGATCATTCCCCGTATCTCTGTGTTGAGCCCCAAGCGGTAGTGGTGTGCCAGCACCCCGTCTGGCCATTTTTGGATCTTGGCCGCATGGCGATGGAACTCCTCGGTATACTCACACACAGATTTCTTCTCTTGGTGGAAAGTGTGCAGGAAAGCTTGAGTGGCCTCGTTCGCATTTGTATCCTCATAATGTGCCTTAGGGAGCTGCGGTGGCTCAAGTGGTTAAGACGCTGAACTGCAGGCTGTGGAAGGTCAGTAGTTCAGCAGTTCGAGACCCGGGTGCCGCATGACGGAGTGAGCTCCTGTCTCTAGCTCCAGCTCCTGCCAACCTAGCAGTTCGAAAGCAAGAAATTGCAAGTAGATAAATAGGGACCACTTCGGTGGGAAGGTAACAGCGTTCCGTGCGCCTTGGTGTTTAGTCATGCCGGCCACATGACCACGGAAATGTCTTCAGACAGCGCTGGCTCTTCGGCTTTGAAACGGGGATGAGCACCGCAACCCTAGAGTCGGATTCGACTGGCTTTCGAGCAAGGGAACCTTTACCTTTACCTTTTAATGTGCCTATAGGGCCTATTTGAATGCATTGACCTCCCGGAGCTCCCGGCTGTCTTCATGGTGAAGGCTCACATACCATTCGGCCACTACCTCCCATAAACGGGATGCTATATAGTCCATGATGCGCTCCTCATTGGGGAACAGGTGGCCCCAGTTCCCAACAAACTTTTCTGCTCGCACCAAGAAGTATGCCAACTTCTTGGGCACCCCATCAAAAGTTGCCTCCAGCAATTTGGCCAGTTGGGGGAGTTCCCTTCCCGGTCCCCCTGGGATCCTTCTCAATGGGTGGTGGGAGTACCAGCTGCTGAAACGGCGGTTGCTGACCTGGAACCCCTTGGACAGGCTATGCTTGCACCAGAGGTGCCTGGAGAGCAGGTAGACACTGATTAAGTTCCCACTGCACCATCTCCATTATCATTCCCGGCAGCTTCCAGAATGACTCCTTGACCATCCAAAAGAGTCGGTCCTGGCCACACACTAACAACCCCAGATGGGTGTCAACAAAGTCCTTGGATTCAGCTGGTTTTCATGTCCCAGCCTCCGACTTGGGCACCGTGTTCAAGCAAGATGGCCCGATCATATTGACTTTCCCGATGGGGGCCGGGGGTAAGGGACCAAGTCTCAATAGTGTCCATTTGGAACCTTCCCCAGTCTCACCTCTTCAGTCGGGTAGTCATGCTGGCATATGCCCCGCCAAATGGGTCAAAGTACATCTCGCCCAGGTCCTCCTCCAGAGAACTGGTGGTTGGTACCATAGAGGTAGGTACCGATTCTTCCGTGGTAGTTACCACAGCAGCAGCATCCTCTTCCCCACTCATCCTGTTTTGTGAAAGAGGCAGTTCAAAGGAAGGAAAGGAGGATTATTGACACTTTGTCAGATTCTTCAGTCAGTCACACAACACAGGGCTTCTTCAGAAGACAGTGTTTAATAATGAAGCTGTACTAAAGACACGTGTACATTCTCTATGTCAGTAATGACTAGATACAGCACAGCCTGCTAGGTTATACTGCATTCAAATAACCTCTTCAGCAGAAACTAATTGACGTGGGGATTCAGGGGCTTGCCTTACAATGGCTCGTCTCCTTCCTCCCAGGTCGGGGACAAAGGGTGGCTCTTGGGGAGCAGCTGTCCCGCAGGCACCCACTAATCTGTGGGGTGCCTCAAGGGGTGGTACTCTCCCCGATGCTGTTCAACATCTATATGCACCCCCTTGCCCAGATTGCCTGGAGGCATGGGCTGGGTTGTCACCAATATGCAGATGATACCCAGCTTTATCTGTTGCTGGGTGGCCAGTTGGGCTCTAAGCCGGGAGACCTGGAGCAGGCGCTTCAGGATGTGGCGGGATGGCTGAGACTGAGTCGATTGAAACTGAATCTGATGAAGACTGAGGTCCTACGCCTGAATCGGAGTGGCTCGGGGTTAGGGATCCCTTTACCAGCCTTCGATGGGGCGTTGCTGGTGCCAGCAATGAAGGTCCGGAGTCTGGGAGTGCTCCTGGATGCCTCCTTGATGATGGAGGCCCAGGTAGCAGCCACTGCCAAGGCAGCCTTTTACCACCTTCGGCTGGTCAGGCAGTTGGTTCCCTTCCTCGAACGTAAAGATCTGGCAACAGTGATCCATGCTATGGTCACTTTGAGGTTGGACTACTGTAATGCTCTCTACATGGGGCTGCCCTTGGGGCAACTCCGGAAGCTGCAGCTGGTGCAACCCTGTTCAACTTTCCTTTATAGGTATGGAAGAAGATAGATTATAAGTATAAAATAAGGATGCACAGAGGGAACCCGGCAAAAGAAGAAAAGAAGTCTTGAATAACTTAAAGAAGAATGTAATAATGTTTAGATCATGAATTAGAGGAAGTTGTGCAGCAGTTTGGGCAAGCGGGTAAAGAAAGTATAATGAGGATAGAGAGTACTTATATGCTTTCAATATTTAATTTGATTCTTAGAAAGAGGAGACTATGGGTGATTTCCCACTAAAGCTGCTGCGGGGTTGCGCCGCCGTTTGCCCCGAGATTTTTAGTCAATTTCACACCCGAAGCCGCGGGGCTGCGTTTTGACCCGCGGCTTCGCCGATTTCCCCGCAGTTTCGTAATCCTGTTTTTTGAGGATTACGAAACTGCGGGGGAAATCGGGCGAAGCCGCGGGTCAAAATGCAGCCCCGCAGCTTCGGGTGTGAAATTGACTAAAAATCTCGGGGCAAACGGCGGCGCAACCCCGCGGCAGCTTTAGTGGGAAATCACCCAAAGAAAAATGAAGTGTTAAGATCTGCATAAAAATATCTGGATATATATATACACTTAATAAAATATCAATTAAAAAAAAGTCCAAAGTATTTGTAGTTCCAATAGAGAGTTCAGATAAAATTGTATCCCTTCCCACTTATAATTCTTTAAAGAATATCCACAACTTCTGCTAGCCATTTGAATTGGGGGGGGGGATTGCTCCTCCTTTTCCTCGTCTTTATGGATGTTCAATATGGATTTAATCCAAAGTCTATAGATTCTTTAGTGTTGCTTTAATGTTGCTTTTTACAAGTACTCACACTGTCTTCACCGGTGTTGGAGGTGAGGCTTGAGACTCTCTTTGTCGGGAGTTCACAGCTTGTGCAGTCATGGCGAAACATGGCTGTGCTCCTTCGTGCTTTCACTTCGGGACGATCCAGCTCCTGCCCGCTTGTGTGTTGCTCGGATCACATCCCCTGCTCCAGACCTCTCTCCAGGAGGTCTGGTAGAACTTGGGAGCCCCCAGAGTTCTGTGAAAGCAACGAAGAGTTGAGGGAGCTCAGGAGCAAGTCTGAGCTCCCACCACCCTGCTGTGCCACAGCCTGCATCTCCCAAGACCAAACTTTGTTCTGCTGCTTCAGACTAACATGGCTATCCACCTGCATCTATATTATTATTATTATTATTATTATTATTATTATTATTATTATTATTATTATTATTATTATTATTATTATTATTATTATTATTATTATTATTATTATTATTATTATTATTATTATTATAAATAATTTTGTCATATAGAAGAGGAGTCCTGACCTAGATAGCCCCAGCCTAACCTGATCTCATGAGATCTCAGAAGCTGAGCAGGGCTGATGCGGAGGCCAGCCATGGCACACCACCTCCAAATGCCCCCTGCCTTGAAAACCCTCTGGAGTCACCATCAGCCAGCTGTGGCTTGAAGGCAAAGAAGAAGAGGAGGAGGAGGAGGAGGAGGAGGAGGAAGGGGAGCTCAAAAATTATCTGCCTCAAGCTCAATATAGCCAAGGTACATCACTGGCAGAGCAACAGCGTGCCAGGCCAGCCGCTTGCAAGTTGGAATTATTCCCATCAGCCCAAGAGATTAAATAGCTCTCCTCTCCATTTCTTTCCATCAAAGCCCTTCTCTGGTGGTAATGCCCTTGCCTCCTACAGATAGAGAAGGATGTGTTCTCAGCAGACCAGTTCTTGAAAAACATTCCGCTGGTAATTCTGAACAAAGGTAGACAGACGTCATTACCCAGACAAATCTTTCAGCTAAATGCCTTTTTGCATTGTTCCCAGAAGCAAATGCCAGAGAGCCACCTGCATAGCCACAAAGCTTGCCTGTCAAATTTCAGGTATTCCACTTCAGTCAGGTTTATTAGGCTAGGCACACAGTTGCTACTTCAGGTTGCTGTGGCACAAATGGATTTACTTTGCAATGTGACAATCAGGGCATTTCATCCTCAGCAAGATGATACATTAATGTTTCAGAACGGAGCTTCTCGAGCGTAGCTGAGGTGGGCGATATCATGCCTTCTTTCCATGGGAGAATTGCCTGTGCTCCCTCAGCTTGCTTTAGAGACAGTAGCGAGGGCTGAAATTGCTTTAGGGTTGCTGTGTGGAGAGTGAGGGCTTAATGCAGCTGCTGCTGTTCCTCCATCACCCCTCCCCCCAAGGGACGCTTCTTTTCTCCTGGGTGCTGCTACCATATTCGACAATAGAACAGAGAACGAAAGGAGGGAACATGGCAAGGTCACCATGATCCCTGTCGCTCTAGCTTAGGCCCTCCAAGACAAGGATGTTGCAGTCTTCAAGCAGATTCCTTTCCACTGGCTTAGTTCATCACAACATTCAACGTAAACGTGGGGGTGGGGAGGATTCTCATATATGCCTGTAGATGCAGGACAGACTTTGTTCATTTAAGTGTTCACCCAGTTGAAGACGACTGAGGCACAGCTAGCTTCCCCATGCATCTGCTCTCAGACACTCTGTGGATTTTTATAGAACATCCTTCTTCCAAAGTCTCTGAAGATGGATTTCAAATTTATATCATGTTTAAAATGGTGGATGCTTATTTGAGGGTCCTTAGAGTCATGAACCAGGAAAATGCAGTTCAGTTTGTGGTTCTTGGCATGCTTGGTTCGCCAAGCATCAGCCATTACAAACTTTAGGCATCAAAAGAACCAGTTTGGTTCCTAAGAATCATAGAGTTGGAAGGGATCTCCGAGGTCATCTAGTCCAACCACCTGCACAATACAGGAAATCCACAAATACCTCCCCCTCCACACTTGCAGTGACCGCTGTTCCATGCTCAGAAGGTGACAAAAAAAGCCTTCAGGATTGCTTCCTGACCCCAAAGTGGCAATCAGCATTTCCCTGGGCATGCAAAAAAGGGCCACAAGAACTAAGCACTGAGGCAACCCTTCCTGCCCTCCCTCTCATGACCTGCCTACGTTCTCAGAATCAGCATTGCTGTCAGATGGAGCCATCTAGCCTCTGTTTGAAAACCTCCAAAGAAGAGTCCACCGTTTCCCAAGGAAGCCTGTTTCACTGAGGAACCGCTCTGTCAGGAAGTTCTTCCTAATGTTTAGCTGAAAACTCTTCTGATTTAATTTTAACCCATTGGTTCTGGTTCAAGCTTCTGGAGCAACAGAAAACAACTCCACACCATCCTCTAGATGACAGCCCTTCAAGTATTTGAAGATGGTTATCATATCACCTCTCAATCATCTCCTCTCCAGGATAAACATACCTAGCTCCTTCAACCTTTCCTCACAGGACTTGGTCTCCAGACCCCTCAACATCTTCGTTGCTCTCCTCTAGACACATTCCAGCTTGTCTAGATCCTTCTTAAATTATGGTGCCCAAGACTGAACACAATACTCTAGGTGAGGTTTAACCAGAGCAGAGTAAAGTGGTACCATCACATCTCATGATCTGGACACTATACTTCTGTTGATACAGCCCAAAATTACATTTGCCTTTTTAGCAACCACATCACAGTTCTGATTCATGTTCAGTATATGGTCTACTAAGAGCCCTAGATCCTTTTCACACATACTACTACCAAGATAAGTCTCCCCCAAACTATAATTATGCATTTGATTTTTCCTACCTAAATGCTCAACTTTACATTTATCCCCATTGAAATTCATTAAATTTCTTTTAGCCCAGTTTTCCAGCCTGTCAAGATCATCCTGTATTCTGACTCTGTCTTCTACCATATTTGCTACCCCTCCCAATTTAGTATCATCTGCAAATTTCATAAGCATTCCCTCTATCCCTTCATCCAAATCATTGATAAAGATGTTGAACAAAACAGGTCCCAGAACAGATTCTTGAGGCACTCCACTTGTCACTCCTCTCCAAGAGGATGAGGAACCATTCACAAGCACTCTTTGGGTGTGATCTGTCAACCGGTTACAGATTGACCTAACAGTCATAGGATCCAAACCACATTTTACTAGTTTGTCAACAAGAATGTTATGTGGAACCTTATCAAAAGCCTTACTGAAATCAAGATAAACTATGTCTACAGCATTCCTCTGATCCAGCAAGGTAGTAGCTTTCTCAAAAAAAGAGACAAGGTTAGTCTGCCATGACTTGTTTTTGAGAAACCCATGCTGGCTCTTAGTAATCACAGCCATCCTTTCCAGGTGTCATTTCCTAGAAAAAGAGATGCAGGAGCTCATTTGCATAACTCATTTGCATATGCCACACATTTAAAATGAGTTATGCAAATGAGTTTAAATCCCCCCCAGTCTCTCCGCAAAAGGGGAGAGGCTCAGGGGGAAAAGCAGGCATGTCTGCCTCCCTGCCCTCCCCGTCTCCAGCCAGCCCGCCACAGCGGGTTGGCCAGAGATGGGGAGGGCAGGGAGGCAGTTATGCCTGGATTGCCTGCCCAATCTTCTCCAGGTGTCCTGTGGCTGCAGGGCACCTGGAGATTGTGCAGGGAACCCAGGCATTTAAATCCCCCCCCGAGTGTCTACACGGGGGGGGGGCTGGGTTCCTTACTGCCAGAGCGCCACACACCAAATGCACAGGGAACTTCACACTGCCATGCACTCCTCTATGATCTGTCCAAGTTGGAGGTGGATTATATTTCTGGGGTCCTCCAAAAAGGTCTCCCACATTTATACCCCCCACCCCTCCTGAGTGTGAACACCTGTGTGCCATGAGGGAGTGGGAGTGCAAAGGGTGTTCATCATGGGGTAAAGAAGACTTCCTCCGCCCATAGCATAGGCCCCAGTCCCTGGGCACCAAACTCATCCTGCCACCCCACTGAAGCCCAGCCATAGCAGGGCATCGCCAGGGGTCCCAGAGCCTCCTTCCCCTGATCTGTTCCTGGGGCTCTCCACAGAGGCAAAAGAGTTGTTAGCATTGCCTAGAGGCACCAGCAGTTGTGAACACTCTTTGGAGAGGAGGACTTTGATAGCAGTGATTCAAGGGGGGGGGCTCACAGTTTCCACACCTTCCCAGTGACCCTTATGTGGCAGAATGCCAAGTTTGCCACACCCATTTTCGGAGGGGTGCAAACCCCCAACACCTGTCTGCCCCCCTATTATGTTGCCACTGGAGGAAAGAGTGGCAGCAGAGTAGCTGGAGGAAGAAGAGGCCCACTCCCTCTTAGCAGGGAGAAGCAGAGAGGGAGCAGGAGGTCCCTCCCAGAAAGGCTCACTGCACCTGGGGTACCGTGGGTGGGACATCAAGACGGGCCACCATCCAAGTGGTCCAAAGAGCTACTTGGAGGGTCCAGGAAGCAGTCACTCGCCTTGTCAGCGAGAGGATTGCTGTGGATAGCCAACCCTTCTCTCTCATGGAGGAAGCAGCCTTTTGCCAGCTGCAGTGGTGATGGTCAAGGCTCAGCTCTTCAGAGTGCAAGGTAGAACTGTGTGCTTCATGGCAGACCTCTGGAGCATCCAGTAGGATTATTGGGGCATGGGCTAGGCCCCAGGAAGGGACAGTCCTGCCACTGGGCTACAAAATGGCTCTGCTCCATGTGCAAGGGATGGATGCATACCACACAGTGCAAAACACTACCACAATGATACAAAGTAACCTGAGGAAGTGATGGGCAGTGGTAATATCATCCATGGCTACATGGTCACAGATGCTGGTACCAACTTGCTGGCAGAGGTGAAGTGGGTGAGCCTCAAGGGCATCATCTGCCTGGCACACATGCTTCACCTTGTGGTGAAGGATGCTCTGGGGTTGGGGAGCACCGTATAGGCCACTTGACACCACCTGGACTGCTGCCCCCTCAAAACACAGTCCTTGCCCAAGCCCTGCTGGTGTCTGGCTGCCCACTTCTCACCCAGCATCCAGGCTGCCCATCTACTGTGCAAGAGGCAGGGGGAGCAGAATGAGGAACTCCACTATGCAATGATTGTGTGTTTGGTGGAGCAGAAGAGTGCGGTTGTTGTTGTTGAGTTGCACAGTCAAGTCCGACTCTTTACGACCCCATGGACCACATCACGCCAGGCCCTCCTGTCTTCCGTCATCCTCTAAAGTTTGCTCAACTTCATGTTCATTGCATCGATGACAGTGTCTAACCATCTCATCCTTTGCCGTCCCCTTCTTCTTTGACCTTCAATCTTTCCCAGCATCAGGGTCTTCTCCAGTGAGTGCTCCCTTCTCATTTGGTGGCCAAAATATTTGAGCTTCAACTTCAGTATCTAGCCTTCCAGGGTTAACTTCTTTTAGGACTGACTGATTTGATCTCCTTGCAGTCCAAGGGACTCTCAGGTGTCTTCTCCAGCACTATAGTTCAAAAGAATCTATTCTTCGGCGCTCAGCCTTCCTTATAGCCCAACTCTTGCAGCCATACATTACTACTGGGAATACCATTGCTTTGACCATGCGGACTTTTGTTGGTAGAGTGATGTCTCTACTTTTCATCATGCTGTTTAGGTTTGCCATCGCTTTCCTCCCAAGGAGCAGGCGACTTTTAATTTTATGGCTGCAGTCACCGTCTGCAATGATCTTGGATCCCAGGAACATGAAGTCTGTTACTACTTCCACGACTTTCCCTTCTATTTGTGAAGGGGTGATGGGGCTGGATGCCATGATCCTAGTTTTTTTGATGTTGAGTTTCAAGCCAACCTTTGTGCTCTCCTCTTTCACCCTGAGCAAGAGGCTCTTGAGGTACTCTTCACTTTCTGCCATTAGAGTGGTATCGTCTGCATATCTGAGGTTGTTGATCTTTTCCCCAGCAATCTTGATTCCAGTTTGTGATTCATCCAGACCAGCATTTCGCATGATATACTCTGCATATAAATTAAAAAAGCAAGGTGACAATATACATCTTTGTCGTACTCCTTTTCCTATGCTAAACCAATCAGTTGTTCCATTTCTGGTTCTAATTGTCACTTCTTGACCCTTATACAGGTTTCTCAGGAGACACGTGAGGTGCTCTGGTACTCCCATCTCTTTAAGGACTTGCCATAGTTTGTTGTGATCCACACAATCAAAGGCTTTAGCATAGTCAATAAAGCAGAAGTGGATGTTTTTCTGGTACTCCCTTGCTTTCTCCATAATCCAGAGAATGTTGTCAATTTGACTTCTGGCTTAACGACGCGGCACCTTGGGCGATTCTCGGAACACTCCCGAGTATCCCCATCCTTTTTTGCCTTTTTCGAGTCCTAGGTCCATTCGACTGCTTTGGGCTCCCCCAGACCTCTCGAAGGGAGGCTGGGCAGCAGGGGACTTGTTCAGCTACCCCCCGAATATGGCGGTTTGGCAAGGGGAGACAGTTTTTGTCCTGAAGGAGGAACGAGAGAAGGAGCAAAACATGGCTGCCATGTTTTTGCACAGCTGTGACCACCCGTTTTAAAGACTAATGGAACTAAGAACACATCTTAATCTAAAATAACAAGGAATGGATTCAAATAACTGATAGTGAAGGCCTCTATTTACACCCCCTCTGAATATCTCCAATCTTGAAAGAAAAGTGGCTGCAAAGAGATAAAGAGTCAAATTTGCCAGAAGGACAAGACGGGGGTAAGATTGCTAAGGATTTTGGTGAAAGAATAAGGTTTGGAAATGGCGTTTGTGATGGAAGCTGAAGAAATAGAGGATTTTGAAAACACTGAAATAGGAAACCTCTCCTGGGATCAATTTAAAAAGCTCTGATAGAGGAAGTGCAGCAAGCAGTAAAAGTGGCTGGTACAAACCTTCTTGAAAAACAGCAGAATTCATTTGGGGACTCTGAAATTAAAAAAGAGATGCAGTGCAAGCAGAATTTGGAGGAACAACAAGAATACTACAAAGGCAAAGTGGATCAAGATATATTGCCCATATTTACAGAAAAAGAACAGAATGGCAGTAACATAATGTTTAGTAAAAAAAAAACCCAATAAGCAATGTGCTAGAAGTGGAAAAGACAAAAGAAGGTTTGCAAAATCTCTCAACCAAGAAAACCCTAAATGGGCAAAGAAGAAAATAAGGTGTGATGTAAAGAAAACTTGTAAGGACAACAAAAGCCTGAAGATTTGTGCCTTGAAACCTAGATGAGAAAAATTGGAAATAGAGTTTTACCTCTACAAAAATTTGAGACACTTAAATATGATTCTGGAAAAAAGGTGTCATAGAAGAAAGGGGGGGAAAGCATATATAAGTACTATATTTTGTGATTGTAATTTCTATATAGAATGAGGAGAAACTATATACTTTATGAGCAACCTAGGAATTTGAACTGTTTGTTGACATGGAAATGAGATTTAATGAATTTAATGTATTGTACCTTCTAGAAAAAGATGATGAGATGTCAAGTATGGATTATAATCTGGAAACATTTTCCTTTCTTGTTGTCCCTAATGAGTATTTTTTTTTTGGTATCTCAGTTTTTTATTGGATATATCACATGTTCATACAATTTAAACAAATCACTACATATCCATTTTTCTTACTCCCTCTCCCCCCCAAACAAGGCTTCCCGCACTGCTCCAACCCCATTAATGTCTCTCTTATTCTATTACAATTACTTCTAAATTTATATTCTCTTACTAACGGTAACAATTCAAAAAACTAACTCTCTTTCATTTTCTTCTTAATAACTATCAAAACAAATCAAACCACGTTTAATATCCCAATTTTTCAACAGATATTCTCGAAAGTCTTTCCAGTCTTCAAAAAAAGTTTCATCTTCTTCGTTGTTTAACTTTCTTGTTAGTTTGTCCATTTCTGCCATAAACAACGTCTTTTTAATCCATTCCCATGTTTCAGGTACTTTATCTTGTTTCCAACATTGAGCAAAAGTCAGTCTAGCTGCTGTAATCAAGTACCATAATAGTGTTCTCTTGGCTACATTTATTTCTTCCATTTTAAGACCTAGTAATAACATCTGTGGGTCTTTCTTAAAAGTACATTTCAGAATTTTTTGTATCTCATTGTGGATCTTAGTCCAATAACATACTGCTTTATCGCATGTCCACCACATATGGTAAAAAGACCCTTCATGTTTCTTACATTTCCAACATTTGTTAGACATACTTTCATTTATAATAACAATTTTTTTAGGCGTCATATACCATCTATACATCATTTTATAGCAATTCTCTTTAACATTTACACATGTTGAAATTTTCATTGACCTTTTCCACAAATATTCCCAAGATGTCATTAATATCTCGTTATTAACATTTACCGCCCATTTTATCATTTGCTCTTTTACAATTTCATCCTCAGTATACCATTTCAATAAAACCTTGTACAGTTTAGAAATCATTTTTTTCCCCTTTTCAAGCCATACAGTTTCAATTTCCATATTATTTTCTCTAAAACCATGTTCTCTTTTATCGGTCTTAAATAAGTCATAAATCTGTCTATACTTCAACCAATCATATTCAAATTCCACATCAAATCTATCTTTTAACACAAAATTTTTCCCTTCTAATTTTAAAAGACTTTTATAAGGTAGCCAATCTAACCCTTGATTTCTTGAATATGGATTAATCACTTCTGCTGGTACTATCCAAAGTGGTCTTTCTTCTGAGAAGAATTTTCTATATCTCATCCAAGTCTCGAACAGTGATTGTCTTATAAAGTGGTGTTTGAAGAATTTGTCCATTTTTACTTTTCCATACCATAAGTATGCGTGCCATCCAAACTTGTTGTCATGCCCTTCTAAAGCCAATAACTTCTTATCCTCAAGATTAATCCACTGTTCCAACCATGTTAAACAGACGGCATCATAATACAGTCTTAGATTTGGTAATTGTAGACCTCCTCTTTCTTTTGCATCACATAAGATTTTCATTTTAATCCTTGGTTTTCTTCCTGCCCATACAAATTTGGATAATTCTTTCTGCCACGTATCCAAAACTTTCCTTTGTTTTAATATTGGAATAGTCTGAAATAAGAACATCAAACGCGGTAAGACATTCATTTTTACAGTTGCGATTCTTCCCAATAGTGATAAATTCAACGTGTCCCATTTCTTCATGTCTTGCTGAATCTTGTACCACACCTTTTCATAATTATTTTTAAACAAATCAATATTTTTCATGGTTAATTCAATTCCTAAATATTTAGTCTTTGTAACTACTTCACATTGAATTTTCTCTTGTAGTTCTGTTTGCCTTTGCTTCGTCATATTTTTGCACATCACCTTGGTTTTACTTTTATTAACATAGAATCCCGCAACTGAACCAAATTCTTCAATTTTATCCATCAATTGTGGTATTTTCTCAATTGGATCCTGAATCATAAACATTACGTCGTCTGCAAATGCCCTGTATTTATATGCAAAACCTTTCACTGTAAGTCCTTCAATGCTGTTATCTTTTCTTATCGCTGTCAATAATATTTCCAATATCCAAATAAACAACAACGGGGATAGCGGGCAGCCTTGACGTGTTCCCTTTTGGACTTGGAAGAAATCCGTTCTTTCTTTATTTATATTCAAAGTCGCTTTTTGTTCCGAATAAATTGCCACAATCATGTTTAAAAAAGACTGTCCTATATCCATTTTTTCAATAACTTGCAGCATAAATTCCCAGTTTAAATTATCAAAAGCTTTTTCCGCATCAAGGAAGAGGAATCCAACTTCTTTTTCTGGATGTTTGTCATAGTATTCAATTGCATCAATCACCACTCTTAAATTGTCTCTGATTTGTCTATTTGGTAAAAAACCAGCTTGTTCTTCCGCTATTGTATCTTTCAGATGTTTTTTCAGTCTTTCCGAAATTATTTTTGCAAATAATTTATAATCATTATTTAATAGCGATATTGGTCTATAATTCTTGACATGAGTTAAATCCAAACCTTCTTTAGGTATCAATGAAATATTTGCTTCTTTCCATGAATCTGGGATCCGTTTAGTCTTTCTTATCTCATTCGACAGAAGTACTAAGATAGGGGTTAGCTCCTCTTTAAATTTCTTGTAGAACTTTGCAGTGAAGCCATCTGGACCTGGAGCTTTCCCCAACTTTGCATCTTCTATCGCCATTGTGACTTCTTCCTTCGTTACTAAACCATTTAATAACTTTTTAATTTGTTTTCCCAGCTCTGGAACTTCAATAGTCTCCAAATATTTTTTAATTTTCTGTTGATCAATTCCTTTCTTTTTAAACAGTTTGGCGTAGTATTTAAAGAAGACTCTTTTTATGCCATTCAAATTCATAACATCCTTTCCATCTTCAGTAATCTTATTTATAAAATTCCTTTCTTTTTTATTTTTCAATTGCCACGATAAAAATTTTCCTGGTTTATTTGCACCCTCAAATGCTTTTTGCTGTAGTTTCTTCAGGTTCCAGTATAATTCTCTGTTGAGTAGAACATTCAATTGATCCTGTAAAAAGTGGATCTCTTTAATAATCTTTTTCTTCCCTGGTCTTTTCTTTAGTTCCTTTTCCTTTTGCCGAATTTTTTCATGAAGGTCCTTTTGTTGTTGCATCCTTTGTTTTTTATCTTTAGAGTTCAGAGAGATAAGCAAGCCTCTCATTACCGCTTTGTATGTATCCCATACAACTTGTATATCCGTACCTTTGTTTAAATTCAGTTCAAAGAAGCTTTTTGTCTCTTTTTTCAAAGTTTCATTAATTAATTTTTGATCCAATAAGTCCTCATTAATTCTCCAATATAATTGTTTAGGCTTTTCTTTAGATATCCAAAGTAAGGGGTTGTGGTCTGAATTAGTTTTCGGTAAGATTTGTATTTTGTAGGTTTTTTGCGCCATCTCCTCTGACATCCAAATCATATCAATTCTGGAAAAGGAGTTATGTCTGTTAGAATAAAGTGTATAATCCTTTGTCTTGGGGTTCCACTTCCTCCAAACATCTTCTAGTTTCTCTTGCTTCATTAACTGAAAAAATTTTTTGGCAACTTTCCAACCGTCTCTCCAGTTGCTTTGGATTTTCTGTCCAATTCATTATTCACTGTACCATTAAAGTCTCCTGCAAGAACTATTTGATCATAATTTAAACAGTCCAACTCTTTAGTCAAATCTTTAAAAAAGTCTCTTTCGCACCATTGGGTGCATATATATTTACAAGCAATGTCTTTTTTCTATTCATCGTTATTTCCACGCCAACATATCTTCCTTCTTTGTCTGAGAAGATTTGTTTAGGTTCCAATTCTTTTGCAATGTATATCACTGTTCCTTTTTTCTTATTGATTGCTGAGGAATGAAATTCTTCTCCCAATTTTTTATTAATCAAATATTTATTGTCTTGTTTTCTGATATGTGTTTCTTGTAGACAAATTATGTTACGTTTTTGTTTCTCTAGCCAATGACTCACTAATCTTCTTTTGTTTGGTGAATTTAGTCCATTTACATTCCAAGATAAAAATTTGTAATCCATAGTTGTTTTGAATTAAATGTCTTTAAAGTCATCAAAGTTGTTCTCTTTAAATCTGTATATATCTCCTTCCGTTTTGAGAGTAAATCTCACCGAATTGTAAACAAATGATAATCCATATGGAATCTCCCATCTAAACCTGATGCTCATTTCTTTTAGTCTGTCTGTTAATTTCTTGAATTTCTTTCTGTCTTGTAAGATCGATCTCGGAATTTCTCTCAGAATTATTATTTTTTTCCATTAATTTCCAACGGTTGTGTAAACTGCTTCTTGAAAACATCTTCCTTCATTTTTGTAGTCACAAATTGAACAATCACATCTCTGGGTAATTGCTTTCTCTTGGCATAAGCTGAGTTTACTCTATAAATCAGGTCAAAGTCTGGATCCAAGTCTCCAACATCTTCCCCTATGTAAGTTGTCAATGTATTAATTACTAGGGCCCGTAAGTCCTGATCTTCCTCCTCTTCTATTCCTCTCAATCTCAAATGATTCTGGGTAGCCCTATATTTCATCATGGACTCCAATCTTGTGTTTTCTGACAAGGTTCTTTTAACTTTCTGTTCCATTTCTTCTGATTTTGTCACCAGACTTTTAACCTCTTTTTTAACGTCTTCCGTGTCTTTTTTATCCTTGCCACTTCTGTTAGTACCAGTTCTTTTAATTCTTCCATATTTTTTTCTGTACTTGGACTTGTACTTGTTCTATTTGCTCCAATTGTAACTGCAGCTGTTGTTGCAGCTGTTGTTGCAGCTGTGATTCTATTTGCTTTCCCAAACTCTGCACCACTTCAGTCATCCGTTTTTCCATCACTTCCATAGCGGCCTGCCACTCTTTTTTTTCCTTTGCAGTCATTCTTGGGCTGGGTGATGAGGCCGCTCTTGGTCTTGACCTCAAATCTGTCTTGAAAACGACTTCCGGGCTAATCAATCTTTATATTAGCAATCTTCAAGCCAAATCGCCACCTTTATAACTTCTTCCAATGCTTTCTCGGCTTAAAAATAACTTTTTAAAATTTAGTCCTCCTCAAAATGTCGGGCGCAATTTCTCTATGGTTTTCTGGCTAGAGTAGGCTCTTTCCGAACTTCCTGTTTGTCTGTCCGTCACTGTAATCCAACTTCCGGTGGTGGTGGTGTCACACACTAAATCAACTGTCTACTTCCGGTACAGCGACTTTGAAAAACATCCACTCTAGTCTGCTTCCTGTATCATAGAGTCACAGTCAGTTTCGTTTCTGCTACGCAAAGTTTAGACTTAGCTGACCACAGGAATGCAAAACAAAGTCAATTTTCGGCCGTTTTCTCTAGAGGAAAGCTTTCTTTTAACTTTTAAATCAAGCGGAATAGTTCATTAAAGGTTTCTACGCTTATCCGTATGTTTCGATTTCGCGTTCTTCTTTAAACCGGTAAGCAATTGTTCTTTTGTTACCTTACTTGTAATCTCGGGGTTTCGCAGTGCTTCTTCTGTAATCGATGTTAATCTTGATGTTAAAGAGGTCGGTAGATGACGAATTTATGCTGAATTCTCAGCCCAGCTGGTATCTGTAGTGCTGATTAGCAACTGCCCTCTCCGCGGAAGGAGATCAAAGTGTAAACAAGCTTCCTTCGAAGCTTATCCACACCGATCTCAACTCCCCCTCAGGCTTCGCTGCTTGCTTGCCACCCCCCCGTCTGGGGAGTGCTGCGCTGGGCCAGGTAAAGCCCAGACTGTCGTCAGATACTGCTGTACACCCTGCACAAATCGCAAAGTGTGTCAATTCGCCATTTTAACTCCGACCGGAAGCCCCTAATGAGTATTTTAATTTCTGTATTTCCCTTTCATTTTTATGAAAGCTACTAAGTATGATGAAACTTGTTTCCAATTAGATAGTAATAACAGTGCTAACGTAAATAACAGTGCTAACGTAAATAATCTTGGAGAGAGTAAAAGATGATGTGATGATACAGAAAGTAACTGGTTAGGGAAATGTTAAAAAAATGAATAGGTAGGAAATTAAATACACATTGGTTTTTAATATAGTAATTAATAGGTTAATAAGTAAGGAAAACTGAAGAGGGGGGAAAATGCCCTGTAAGTAATGACTCATAATTACTATAAGAAATTAGCCAGGGAACATTTATTGTTTTTTCATTTTGGTAAGAAACTCAGTAATCTGTCCTGTTTGTGGATAAGGAAATGATTGTAACTTATAATTTAAAGAGCTTCTTTCGGCTGTATTGGTAATGGAGGAGATGATCCAGTTCATTACAATTTCACGAAGTAGAGGCCACTGAAATAAATACTAAAATTGTTAGCAAATGAGAATAGGCAAGAAAATGAATATGTAGGGGCTGACAATGTTAAAAAAACTGTTTTAGGCTAGTAAATAAGGTGTGGGGAAATTGAAAGGTAAAAGGGCAAAACGACCTTAATGGGATAATGGTATTATGAGACACTTCTGGGTCTGGTTAAGTAATTGTTTAAAGAGAATAGGTAGAAAAGCAATTATGATTCTAGCTTTAACCTACTTAAAAGAATGAAGTGTGAAATCATAATAACTTCTTAACAACAACAGAGAGCAAATACCAAGCTGAATTCATAACTCTGATGATGTTTATATTTTGTGGTCAAAACACTTTAATTGTCTTAACATGTGTGTTAAATGATATCCATGGAGGAAATTCATAATATATAGGTTATGTTATGTTAGTATATCATATAGTGGGAAATTGTACTGTCTTTTCCTTTTATGCTTGAAAATCAATACAAATACATGGGGGGGGGAAATAATGTTGTCAATTTAATCTCTAGTTCTTCTACCTCTTCAAATCCCAGCTTGTACTTCTGGCAGTTCTCTGTCCACATACTGTTGAAGCCTAGCTTGTAGGATCTTGAGCATGACCTTGCTAGTGTATGAAATGAGTGCAATTGTGCGATAGTTTGAACATTCCTTGGCATTGCCCTTCTTTGGGATTGGAATGTATACTGACCTTTTCTGATCCTGTGGCCACTGTTGCGTTTTCCAAATTTGCTGGCAGATTGAGTGCAGCACTTTAACAACATCATCTTTTAAGACTTTGAATAGCTCAGCTGGGATACCATCACCTCCGCTAGTTTTGTTGTTAGTAATGCTTTTTTTTTTTAAGTTGTCAGAAAGTTAATTTCTTTATAGAAATACAATACAAAGACAAATAAACACCAACAAGGAAACAACAAAGAGTTTCTTTTATCTCCTGCCTTGTCCAAAGGAACTGCAGGAGGCTAGGTAATTTAGACCCAGCAGACACTGAAGGAAACTCACTCTGGTGAGGCTAAAAACAATCTTCCCCTACTGGACTCCCTCCCCTGTACTTAACCAATTTGATTGTTAATATAAACAATCTAACAAAGTTTAATTGCAAGTTACCAGAATAGTAAAACGTTCCTCAACACTTAAAAGAGAAAGAAAGAAAGAAAGAAAGAAAGAAAGAAAGAAAGAAAGAAAGAAAGAAAGAAAGAAAGAAAGAAAGAAAGAAAGAAAGAAAGAAAGAAAGAAAGAAAGAAAAGAAAAAGTAATTTCCTCTTCCACATTTTCTGTATAAGTTGGTAACTGTTCAAACATACATAAAAGACTGTTATTTTTTATAATATCATGAAGCACTTAACCTACATGTAGAAGAAACCCCTGCATCACACAAACAAGCAACCATTTAACACAGTGAGCGGCAGGATACAAAAAACATTTAGAAAAGCAGAACCTTTGCTATTTGTGTTGAAACCTGAAATGCTTTCTACTTAAATGAGTAGCGTTCACTTTGGTGAGCGTGCCATTTGTTTGATCTCTGATGGCGGTGGTGACTGTGATTCATATCTCCGTTTCTGGGACTTGAGAGAAATGTCCATAGGCACCTCAAGGTTTAGCATGCGAAGCAACAATGTTCCTTCTTCTAGAGACGTGATCTGGTATGTTTTTTCCATATGGGTAAATTGTAAGATGAACGGTGAGACCCATTTATATCCGCAGTTCGCTTCCATGAGCTTCAATGTAATGGGCTTTAACTCCCGCCGTTTTTCTATAGCCTCTTGTGGAAGGTCTGGGTAAACTTCGATTTTCCTTCCTCTGTACAGCAAATGACCACACTGTCTTGCCTTTTGCATTATCAGTTGTTTGAATCTCAAGTCCAGCACAGTTATTAGAATGTCACTAGAGGATCTATTTTTTAGTGTGTTTATAGATCCCAGTCTGTAAGCTTTCGTCACCATCGGTAAGACATCTCTTTCCACTTTGAGTTCCTGTGATAGCCATTTTGACAGAAAAATAGATATATCTTCAGACCCCTCCACTTATCCTCCAGGCCTCTTAGCTTCGGATTATTTTGCCTCAGGGAGAGATCTAATTTTAAAGTCTGCTCTGCCAAGACGTCTTCGCCATGATGGATTTCCTGGATAGTGTTTTGATTCATTATGCTATTGTCCATCACTTCTTCAGCAATAGATCTGGTTTCAGAGATTTTTTTTGCATAGACTCCAGCTGGTTATACAGGGGCTTTAGCAGTAGTGAAATATTATCAAGCATTGTTTTTTCCATTTTACTCAACGCTGCTGTCAAACCTGCCGATGTAACTGGGTCATTTTCATGTTCTTTTCCTGCGCCTGTCACTGTTGGCGCCATTTTGGCTGAAATTAAGTGGCGATGCCCAACTACTAAAGAGCCCGATTTAGAGTTTATTTTTGCTTTTACCTTTAAACTTTTCAAGCTTTGTGTTGAGGAGTTGTGTGGCCGGCTTTCCCCATATGTCGAAAGTCCGATTCGAGACTATGGTCGCTGTTGTAGATGAAACAGGGGAAGGAGTCCACGGAGTGAGAGTTTTAGGTGGCCATCTACCCGCTGGCATCGCCACACCCCCCTGTTAGTAATGTTTTCTAAGGCCCATTTAACTTCGCATTCCGGAATGTCTGGCAGTGATTATACCGTCGTGGTTGTCAAGGACATTGAGGTCTTTCTTGTATAGTTCTTCTGTGTATTCTTGCCATCTTTTCCTAATCTCTTCTGCTTCTGTTAGGTGCCTACCATTTCTGTCCTTTATCATGGCCAGCTTTGCATGGAAAGTTCCCTTGATTTCTCCAATTTTCTTGAAGAGATCTCTAGTCCTTCGCGTTCTATTGTTTTCCTCTATTAATTTGCATTGTTCATTCAGGAAAGCCTCCTTATCTCTCCTTGCTGTTCTCTGGAAATCTGTATTCAGTTAGGTAAATCTGTCCTTTTCACCTTTGCTTTTCACTTTCCTTCTTTCCTCTGCTATTTGTAAAGCCTCATCAGACAACCACTTTGCTTTCTTGCATTTCTTTTTCTTTGGGATGGTGGTGATTGCAGCCTCCTGTCACGAACCTCTGTCCATAGTTCTTCAGGCACTCTATCTATCAAATCTAGTCAAATCAAATCCCATTTATCAGGGATAATAATAATAATAATAACCTTTCAATTTATTAATCGCACACCCCGCATGCCTGCAGGCTCTGCGCGATGTACAGTCACTCTGAAGATGTGGGGCTAACAATGTTATAGGGGATAGGGAGGACAACATATAATTTCTTTAATTTCATGCACAGCTGATGGAGGGTTCATCTCTGCCTTTCAGACTAGTCATGTCCCGATCGACATTGTTTTTTCCAGTCGGTCGGCTTGGTGACGTCAGGCTTACGGACTCCTCGTGTCGCAGTACCATACTGCCACCGCCTGGCTGAATCAGCCCACTGTAGGACTTCTTTTAACTGCAAGAAGTTCTTTTTCTTATGGCTTTCCGGTCTTCATAGCGAGGACGATCTGGCATCAGCTAACACCTCCCCCACGGGTACCCACTTTATCTACTTGCCAAAGCTTTCGAACCTCTGGGTAGACAGCGAGCTAGGGACACAGGCTGATAGCTCACACCAGCACGGGGCTCAAAGTGACAACAGTTCAGATGTTGCTTATTAAGCAGTGGGATAAATCCCCTGTGCCACCTTTGTGATCTACGTCAAACCTGAATGGCTGAGTGGTTTCCCCAACTTTCTTCAGTTTAAGTCTGAATTTTGTAATGAAGAGCTCATGATCTGAGCCACAGTCAGCTCCAGGTCTTGTTTTTACTGACTGGATAGAGCTTCTCCTTCTTTGACTTCAAATTATATAGTCAATCTGATTTCGGTGTTGCCCATCTGGTGATGTCCATGTGTAGAGTCGCCTCTTAGGTTTTTGGAAAAGGGTGTTCGCTATGACCAGCGTGTTCTCTTGACAAAACTCTGTTAGCGTTTGCCCTGCTTCATTTTGTTCTCCAAGGCCAAACTTGTCTGTTATTCTGGTTATCTTTTGACTTCCTACTTTAGCATTCCAGTCCCCTATGATGAGGAGGACATTGTTTTTTGGTGTTTGTTCTATGAGATGTTGGAGGTCTTCATAGAACCGGTCCACTTCAGCCTCTTCTGCATCAGTGGTTGGGGCATAGACTTGGATTACTGTGATGTTGAATGGTTTGCCTTGGATTTGGACTTAGATAATTCTGTCATTTTTGAGATTGTACCCTATTACTGCCTTTCTCACTCTCTTGTTGACTATAAAGGCCACACCATTTTTTCTATGGGATTCTTGGCCACAGTAGTAGATATAATGGTCTTCTGAGTTAAATTTGTCCATTCCCATCCACTTTAGTTCACTGATTCCCAAGATGTCAATGTTCAGTCTTGCCATCTCATTTTTTACTACATCAAGCTTACCTTGATTCATAGAACTTACATTCCAGGTTCCTATGCAGTATTGCTCTTTGCAGCATCAGATTTTCCTTTCACCATCAGACACATCCACAGCTGAGCATCCTTTCAGCTTTGGCTCAGCCACTTCACTTTTTCTGGGGTTACTTGTACTTGCCCTCTGCTCTTCCTCAGTAGCATACTGGACACCTTCCGACCTGAGGGGCTCATCTTCTGGCATCATATCTTTTAGCCTTTTGTTACTGTCCATGGGGTTTTCTTGGCAAAGATAGTGGAGTGGGTTGCCATTTCCTTTTCCAGTGGATCACGTTTTGTCTGAGTTCTTTGCTGTGGCCTGTCCGTCCCGGGTGGCCCTCCACAGAATAGCCCACAGCCTCATCGAACCACACAAGCCCCCTCACCACATCAAGGCAGTGATCCATGAGGGAGGAAGAGTGTGGTACAGGTGTCATTGTCAAAAATCCCAAGTCCAAGGGATTCTTGGTACTGGCCAGCAGAGCACAAAATTACAAATCCCTGATGTGCGTATCTACACCAGTTCTGGTATCTGCCACCAGCCCCTTGGACTACCCACACAGTCAGAAGCTAAGGGGCAAGCTTCTAACCTTACTGGGATTAATCAAGAAAGTTAGCCCTGCAAGGTAGTCCACTTGCAGAAGGAGTTTCCACAACAATTAACATGGTAGGTGGACTCTTAAGGTTTAAGGTACTGAGTTAGGATTGAGGCAAGTGAAGCACAAAACACACCAGTATAATCAAGGGATATTTATTAAAGTGTGCAAAAATATTTCAAAAGGACATTAGCAGTGAAACTAAAACAAAACATACTAGCTACACATTAGGTAATTAATCCATAATCACCAGATGTTACCCTTCTGGATTGAAGTCAAGCAGCAATCCATCTCTCCCCATCCAGAGGGCCTCTTGCCAGGCAGAGTCAGGTCTGTTCCAAGGCTAACTCATCGTACTTCATGAGAGCTGTGTCGGCTAGGTGCAAACACAGAACAAAGCCTAACTTTCTTTAGACCTAGGATTTGAGTGGGCAGGGCCTTTTTGCCCAGTCAAAAGTCAGGCCACTGAAGTTATGTTGACATGAATCTGATACAACAGATGCCCCAGGAGGGGGACACTTTATGGTGGGGTGGAGGGGTTATCTGCAATCTAACCCATCCCTTGCGTAGTGGAAATCACAGCACCAATTGAAGGATACGTTGGTGCCAAGTCCTGTCCTGGTAAACAAGTGGTTTGTCCCTGTACCTGAACCGTTATCAAAAGGTCACAGGGTCAATTTGCCAACCTTTCAATATCAACAGCCAGTTATCTCGTATTTGGTTGCTTCAACCCTAGAAATTAAATGAAGCCTGAGTGTGTCTAATGAAAGAACAAGAAATTGAACTTAAGGTCCAATTTCTTGACAGTCATCTCCTCCATAGGGAAGAGGAACCCAGCATCATCTCCAACCACTGGCTGACCCTCTCCCAAATGGTGCACATCCTCAAGCCCTTCCAAGATACCACCAAAGTGCTCTGCACACGCATGGCCAGCCTGGAGCAAGTCAGCCCCCTGATTCGAGGGTTGGAATGGGTGCCAACCTCTACACGGGAGCTGGGCCCTGAGGGGATGGCTGGTCTCCCACAGGTTAGATCTTTGGCAGAGAGGTTGTGGGTGGGCATCTCCACTAGGTTGCATCCTCTCTGCAAGGAAGTGGAGTACAAGCTGGCCTATATCTGTGACCCCCGGATAAAAGGCAGCATTGCTCTCCAGAATGCAGAGCTCGTGCAATAGAACATGAGCTCTGCAAAGCAGTCCGGAGGCTACAAGCCAGCAACTTGGCCAGAGGGAAGAGGATGGGAGGAGGAGGGGGAGCCACAGCCAGGCACCTCTGCCTCAAGGAGCCCAATCCAGGGACAACCCTTGCTACTGGTTGTTAGGGTGAACTGGGAGGTCAGCAGTGGTGGGGGTGTCAGAAGTGTGATGGCAGAGGATTCAGCAGAGGTGATGGTGAGGGAGTACCTCACCAAATCCCCTGAGACCACCTAACACCCAAATCCTGCCAGGGGAGAGGAGTTCAAAATCAGGAGGGTTTAAAATGTGGGTCTGACTTCTGAGATTGCGCTGCAGTGCCGCGGGTGATTCTCGGGGCACTCCCAAGTATCTCCGTCCTTCTTTGCTCTTTTTGGAGCTCTCCTGGACCCCATGACCACTTTGAGTTCCACCTGATCTCTTGGAGGGAGATTGGGCAGCAGGAGACTTTTTTCGGTCACCCCACAAATGGCGGTTTGTGGGGACGAGACTGTTTTGTCTCAACGTAGGGGCAAGAAATGCAACAGCTGTGACCACCCGTTTTAGAGACTTTTGGATTTATAACATAACATAACATAACATAACATAACATAACATAACATAACATAACATAACATAACATAACATAACATAACATAACATAACATAAATAATGAAGAACTGAATACATCAATGGTCAAGCAAGAAAAAGAAAAGTGAGGACTGCCATTTAAATATCCCCTCTTAAATTCCCAAACTCGAAAGGAAAGCGGCTGAGAAGAGAATGGGACTAAAGATCAGCTATGACATGGTGGGGGTAAGAAAATAACTTGATTTGTTTAAATTATTAATTATTAAGGGCAAATGTTTGTAAGATACTTGAGTTACATGACCCTATAAAGACATTTGAATCTCAACAATTATTGTGATAGAACAAGTAAGAAAATGGCATTAGTAGCAAGTATTGAAGAGGCAGAGGATTGGGAGACAACAGAAACTGGAAGCCTTTCTTGGGAACAATTTCAAAAGCTATTGGTACATGAAATTCAGCAAGCGGTGAAAGCAGCATGTAAAAATCTTTTTGAAAAGCCTCAGAGTCTTCCTTTGGATTTGGAGAATGAGAAAGAATCAGTACTGCCCCAGCAGAGCTTTGATGGACAACAGGTCTTATACCAAGACAAAGCGATACATGGTATATCACCTTTACTTATAGAAAATGAAGAGAGTGAAAGCAACCAAATGTGCAGCCTAAAAAAATCCAACAAGCAGCTTGTTAGAGATGGAAAGGGCAAAAAGAGGTTCTCACAATCTCTTACCTGAAAAAGTGATTGATTTGGACAAAAAGAAAGCAAAATGCCGAGTGAAGAAAACTAACAATAAAAGCTTAAAGATGGGCTTGCTGAAATACAAATGGGGGAAGCTAGAAACAAAGCTCAATGTCTACAAAGACTTAAGGCATCTAAATATGATTGTGAATAAAAGATGCAATGGAGAAACAGAGGAACAAAAAAGTATGCAAGAAATATGACTAGTGCTTTAGAACATTTTTTTCTTTCTACTTTGTATGTGCAACATAGAAAATGAGGTTTATTATACTGCAACTCTTAGAACAGACAATGAGAAGCTGAATGGTAAAGGTGATTTGATAAGTTCCCTTTTTGGTTATCTCGAAGAGTATTTTTTGTTAGGCTTTTTATTATTAATAATTACTAATAATATGTGTAATGGAGGAAATGAGGTGTATTATAGCAATATTCTCAATAATAAGTAGGAATGTTATCTATTGTATGTGAGTTGGAATTTTTCTTTCATATTGCTCCAAACTGGTATCTTTTGGATGTTATATTGGTATACAATAAGAGGTTACTGGGGAAAAAAGCCTTGTGGTTAAATATTATTGGTAATTTGTTAGGTTAAAGAATTTTTTTTTCTTTCCCTTTTTCTCATATGGGTAAAGGAGAAAATGAGGCATATGACGAAGGGAAAATATTTACTGTTGGTAATATGGAAACCTTCCTTCTTGTCGCCCCAAGTTGACATTTCTGTTTATTTATTTTTCTAATCATTTAGATGTTATTAATTATGGCCAAATTAGTTTTTAGGCGGGTAACAATAGTAAATGCTAAAGAAACTGCCTATAGAGAATAGGTAAGAATATAAATATATATATTTTTAGGGAAGGGTCTTCTTGTATTGAGCACAGGAAATACTTTCATGAGTAAGTAGATTTTAAATATGCGTAGGGCAATAATCTAGCATAGATATAGAAAGAGAAAAGTGAATATTGCTTTGGCATTAATTTGTTTGAGTTATTTGAGTCGTGGGAAGGGCATGTAATGTATAATCAGATTAATTAAGAGTATTGAAATATAAAATGTTAAGTTCAAATATGAGAACTGTAATTCAGTAAATTTTGTTGCCAGAATGATTGAATAAGCTTGAAATAGGAGTTGGAAAATTGTGTTGTGACAGGAGAAAATTATAACAAATATGTTATGTTTATTATTATGATGTGTTAACAATTTTTTTGTCTCAGCCTTTTATGTTGGAGAATTAATAAACGGATTAAAAAATAAAAATAAAATGCTGGTCTTCACCCAAGGTACCCCGAAGTCAAGCCTCTCTATTCAGCCTGAGCACAGAGTCCCTAATCATTTGTCCAAGTACCTTTGTGAAGCCCTTGTAACAGGGCTGCCCTATTGCCCACAGAGAAGCCCTCTCGAACAACTCTGTTTTGCACACCCTGTTAAGGGAAGCTGGGGGACTGGGGGCCCTCCTGTTGCAGACCGTCCTGTACTTTATTGGCACCCAGGCAGTCCTACAGAGCAACAGCTCCACGATCCTGAGAGAGGGGGAGAGGGACCGATCCTGTCTGACCCAAGTCCTTCAGCCAATGCCCAGCAGGGTTTGTCTCCAGCCGGAGTCAAAATGCTGTGCTCTCTTTTCTTATCTCCCGACATTTAAGAAAGCGCCCTGTTAAAGACACCTAGATGGATCCTGTGGTAACCAGAAACCAAGCTTATAGGATAGAACCAGTCATAAACACAGGGGGGAAAAACTCTTTGGCATCCCCTTCACATTTCCATTCTTTCCTCAAACCTCTTCATGCACCTCTGTTGCTTAAAAGGGCCTGTTGAGATACAGAGAGCAAAGTTACTAAGATCTGGGACTGAAGCTGCCACCAAATTTACCCCCAAAGGAAATTTCTAGGTTACTTTGTGGGCTCCTTAATAATTATGGAAACAAGGAAATGTCTTGCAGGTCATTGTGAGGTCAAGGCAAGTTCTACTACCCTGCAGACTGGAAAAGAAGCCTTTGTTTTATGAAAAGCTACACCCATTAGAGAAGCTATAGGGTTGACAACTTGTGGTTTGGAAATACCTGAAGGTCTGAGGGAGGAGCCTGGGAGAGGGTACTTTAGGGAAGGGAAGAACCTCAGTAGGTATAATGCCCTGCAGTCCACCTTCCAAAGCAGCCATTTCCTCCAGGACAAGTGGAATAAATGTTTTAAATAAATAAATAAGCTATGTTGTCTGGAGATCAGTTGCAATTCCAAGGGATCTCCACCTCCTGCCTGGAGGCTGGCAACCCTAAAAAGGTTAAGAGACAGTAGGGTGTAGTGGTTGGAGAGTTGGACAAGGATCCAGGAGAACCATACCACCAGGGGAGCTGGTTGGGTGATTGTCAGGCTCAAAAGCAAGTAGATACAAGCATTCTTGAGGCCAAGAAAGGCTTTATTGGAATACAGTGCTAAAACCCACAGCAAAACGGTTATTGTCAGGAATGGCGGGATGTGCGGCTCAGGCATGGTTATAGTATGATGCAGAAATGCAACTAGCAAATGATCTTCAAGCGCGCGCGCGGGAAACTCCCGGCGGGAGGGTTACTTAATGGTCAGGAGACAACTCCCCCCACCCCCTTGGCTTCACAGGACTGGAAAATTCTCATAGACTCGAGAATAGCCCAAAGCCTGCATTCAAGGCCACTGTGATAACACCGAGCAGTAGCGGTGAAGCTCCCACATTACAGCTAGCATACCTACATGAGCGCAGAAGCAGGGACAAGATAGGGAACATAGAACAATGAACTCAGTATGAAACATGAACCAAGGAGCCATTACTGACAGTGATCTTGTGTGTTTGCCTGTGTCACTGCTCAAGTGGGGTGTCACCTGATGCTGCCACCACTCTGGTTCCAGGCGCCTCTGAGAAGGCCCAGAGCACCCTCGCAAGCCTTTAGATCTTCCTTTTGGCCGAATAATAGGTGTGAGGACCAGGCAAAGTGAACAATGAAAACGGTTTATTTTATAGGAGGTCAAACAAACAATGTGCAGGAATAATAACAGTAAGTGGGTGAAAAGAAATCAAATGCCCTAATGCGTCTAAATATACTGTCCCTAGCTCACTATCTCAAGTGGCCTTAGACTACTCACCCTTCCCTCAGGATGAGGGTTTCTTCCCCACAGCAGCCTTCCTTCTGGCCCTGTTCCCTGGGTAGAAGAACAGCTTCTCCTCTTGCACCAGTTCTTTTATTCCCCAGCCCTCTTCTTCCCTATTGGCCAAAATTGGCACCAAAACTTCCCAAGGCCTTCTGGCATTTGTAGGCCCAGCCTCCCCTACTGCTAGCCAGGCTCCCTGGGCCTACTAGGCCTCCAGTGGCACAGCCCAGATCATGACAGCCTGTCTGTCCGTCTGTGTTGTTTATAGAATAAGATGGTGGGAACAGGGGAGGAGGATGTAAGCTGTGTTGGGACCCATTGGGACCCATAAATTAAGTAAATAAATGAATAAGTTTGTACTTTGGATTCAGGTGGGTTATCATGTTGGTCTGAAGGAATACAACAAGGTTTGAGATCAGTAGCACCTTTAAGACCAGAAAAGTTTAGTTCTGGGTATAAGTTTTCATGTGCATGCATCCTTCACCAGTGCATATCTGATGAAATGCACATGCACACAAAAGCTTATATCCAGAGTTAAACTTTGTTGGTCTTAAAAGCACCACTGGACTCAAACTTTGTACTTTGTGAGCCTCCTTCAGTGGGTAGCTTACAAATTTTCTAGATACATAAATACACAAATTCATGTACTCTAATATGAAGTGAAGCTCTGCCACCTCCCTGCAGTCATCTTCCCAGTGGTGCTGGGCAGTGAGGATAGCTGGGAACATGGTGAAGCACTAGCAAATCAGTGTGTGTTTGTGGGGTCAATGGTAGTGGGCCCTGCCAGAAGCCCTGGGCCCTGGCAGTGGCCATTCCCCCACAGGTTCACCCACAAGTAGCCAGTGATCACCCTGACTCTGCCCTCACTGTGACGCTCCCCTTCAAATGCTTTCCCTGCCCCTCACACAAGCCCAGGAACCAGCAAATCTTATTTACTCTTTTTCATTTGAAACATTCCTGTGCTGCCTTTCCACCCAAGTGGGGTCCACAAATGTACAAGTGCCAAACACAGACACCTACCTGCTAGGGCTGCCAGGTCCCCCGAGGGGGTGGGGGTCTGCCTGCTCAAAGGGCCCCCAACCTGCTGGCCCAGGTCTAGCCGGCGGGGCAACCCTGCCCCCAAAGTGCCCCAATCCAGCCGACGTGTCCAGAGGTGACATCATTGCACTGGGCACGTTGTCAGGGGGATGCTCTGGCATTCAGATATCATAGAGTTTTCAAGCTGAATGCTAGAGCATCCACCGGTGGTGTGCCTAGCATGATGAAGTCACTTCAAGGTGATTTTATTTATATATATATATATATATATATATATATATATATATATATATATATATATATATATGGCTCTTTTTGTAGCAGGAACTCCTTTGCATATTAGGGAACACACCCCTAATGTAGCCAATCCTCCAAGAGCTTACAGTAGCCCCTGTAAGAAGAGCCCTGTAAGCTCTTGGATATATATATATATATATATATATATATATATATATATATACACATATACATACACACACACACACACATTTATATCCCGCCTTCCCCGCCATTCATTGTGCAACATGCACATAAATGGCACATGCATGTAAATGTCCCGGATCGGGACCAGCTCCCCCCCAAACTTAAAAAGGTAAGGGACCTGGCAACCCTACCACCCGCACCCCCAGCTGGCATCCTCCTTGCACCCAGGATGCATTTGGCCAGTGCTGGAGCAGAAGATAGCCAGACCAAATGCTAACTGGCCACTCAGACCTCCTCCAGAGACTGCAGGTTGCAGGTGGATGCCTCCCACTGCCCCCCACTGCTGTGACCTCAAATGGCATCAGACAAGGCCTTCTGGCCTGGTTGCAACTCCCTCTTTACCCATGCAACAACACAGGAGGCAAGAGGGGAAAGGGTGAGAAAGATGGGGGGCTGCTACCGGGGAGGGGCTAAGTCTCCTGTTATAGTAGGAGGCTTTCTTGCCTTAAGAACATAAGAGAAGCCAATGTTGAATCAGGCCAGTGGCCCATCCAGTCCAACACTCTGCCACACAGTGGCCAAAATATACCAGGGGCCATCAGGAGGTCCAGCAGTGGGGCCAGGACACTAGAAGCTCCCTCCCACTGCTGCCCCTCCCAGCACCAAGAATACAGTGCATCAACTGCCCCAGACTGAGAATTCCTATCTATACCCTGTGGCTGATAGCCACTGATGGACTTCTGCTCCATATGTTTATCTAATTCCCTCTTGAAACTGTCCATGCTTGTAGCTTGCCTCACCACCTCCTCTGGCAGTGGCCACCATTTCCCTGCTCTGTCCTTTTGGAGACACAGTGACCAGAACTGCACACAGCATTCAAAAAAAGGCTGCACCACGGAACTACACAGGAGCATTAGAGTATCAGCTGTTTTATTTTCAATCCCTTTCCTAATAATCCCCCCCCCAAACACAGAGCTTACCTTTTTCACTGCTGCAGGAAACTGGGTCGATACTTTAACTGAGCTATCCACTATGACCCCAAGATCTTTTCCCCTCTCCATCTCAGCAAGTTCAGACCTTATTGCCCTATACTTAAAGCTGGGATTATTTTTTTGTCCCATTGTGTATCACTTTACACTTACCAACACTGAACTTCAATTATCACATTGTCACCTACTCACCCAGTTTGTAGAAATCATTCTGGAGCTCTTCAGTCAGCTTTGATTTTCACCATCTTGAATAATTGTGTGGCATCTGCAAACTTCTTACTTCCCATCATTATGAGAACTATCCTTTTATTCCTACTGTTTGCTTCCTATCATTTAACCATAAGAGAATCCATCCTCTTATCCCATGATTGCAAAGTTTACTCAGGAGTCTTTGGCGAGGTACCTTGTCAAAAGTTTTTTGAAAGTCCAAGTATATTATGTCTACAGGATCACCATTGTTTACATATTTGTTCACCTTCTTGAAGAACTCAAAAAAGTTGGTGTCACATTCAGGGCAAAGCCTGGTACATTTATTGTACATAGGGTTTCTAGGATACACAATGACAAACAACAAGGCAAGAGTCAAGAGCAAGGTCTACCAACCAGTCCCAAGTCAGGGAGCCAAAGGTTCAGTCCAGGGGTCAGAGAAAAACAGGGCTTGAAAACAGTGCAGGATCTCTCGTTGTGAACACAAATGAAGGTTAGCAAAAACGGAATACAAAGGCAGCAAGTCAGGGAAGAGCAGGTCAGCTCACAAAGGTATGTTGCACACAAAGTTGCATCCACACAGAGCCTTGCTCAGTATGTTCTTTTTATCTGCCTCATCAGCTGACTCATCCCCACTAGAAGAGATTAGATTTATACCTCACCCTTCACTCAAAGTCTCAGAGTGGTTTACAAACTCCTTTTCCTTCCCCTCCCCACAACAGACACCCTGTGGGACAGGTGGGACTGAGAGAGCCCTGAGAGTACTATGGCTTGCCCAAGGTCATCCAGCAGCTGCAAGTGGAGAAGTGGGGAATCAAATCCAGTTTTCACAGATTACAGTCTGTGCACTTAACCACTACACCAAACTGGCTCTCCCAGAAGAGCCCAGGAGTTGCTTCTTACTGCTGAGTTCATCATCCTCCAGGTGCCAGTCCTTTGCTTCCCTTTCAGCTTGTCATTCTTGCTCCTGCAAAGACTCTGCTCCAGGAATTAACACTGATCACTGCTGGGTGATCAGATGGGCACTCATTCATCTCTCTAGAGCTGTCAAGTACTCTCTCCTTCTGTACTCTGCTGGTTCAGGAGAAACTGGTGGTAACAGATGCCCTCACCTCTGTGTCATTTCTTTCTTCTCCTGCCAGAATAAGTAGCCCGGATACAGCTGGAAAGCATTTTCACTTCCTGATGCTTCTCTTGCTGGATCTGCTTCTCGACACAGCTGCTCAGACAGGTATTCTGCTGGTGTGGGGCCCAAAGGAAAACACACCCCTCTGCCTTCACTCCGGGTCTATCTATATCACCTCTGGCTGTAGCTATTCTCCCTCTTCCATTTCAAACATCAGATCTCCCTCGTGGAATGTATTTCTAAGAGATTCATGGCCCTTTCCCTGCCATTTTTTCCCATGCTGGAATTCCTGCAAACACTGTTTCTTCCTGCCCCCCCCAACTCCTGCCAGCTCGCTCCTTGCTCTTTTTGGCTGGGCTGTATTGGGGTTAACTGGTGTGGTTAGTCCAGTTACCACTAGTTAGCAGAGTGCTTAAATAAAGCTACAAACTTTACCAAATTACTCAGCTTACAAAATTACACAGAGCCATTAGCTGTTGTAGATCTTCCGGGCTGTGTGGCCGTGGTCTTGGCATTGTAGGACCTGATGTTTCGCCAGTAGCTGTGACTGGCATCCTCAGAGATATAACACAGAAAGATGGAGTACTCTCTGTGCCAAGGACCCTTACACAGAGCCAAACTGCAAGTTTAACAGAGAAATACTTCTGTCTTTATTTGAGAAGTACATGTTGTATAGGAAAGTGTAGAAACATGATAGAGTACCAACTTACCAGGTAAAAGATGGAAGCAGATGACTAGAGGCACATCTGCCTCATGGTGTCAAGCGATGACCACATGTCTCTCTCCTGGTGAATGCAGGGAGAGAGATCGTCTTTGCGTGAGTGCGAGAGAGTGGAGGGAAGGGGAATGGTCTCTGAGAACACAGTCTGCATTTCAAAGGGACAGTGGCAGAAAAGTAAGGACAGGAAGAAAGGTCAGGGTACCTATCTAGCTGTCTAGCCTCTCCTGCCATAAAGTCTGGAGGTCTGAGACAGGGCCATCACACCGGGAACTTCCAACAGGCTGCACCCGTTGCCCTTCCATTCATACCTGCATTTCCATTGGCGCTTGTGCCTGCCCGTGCCTTTGCTCATGCCTGCATGGTTGCTCCAGACTGACTCTTCCATTTCCCCCCTGGAGGAGGAGGAGGAGGAGGAGGCGGCAGCTGGCTGGCCTATGACAGCTGGTGAGGCAGGACTTCCCTTTGCAGAAGCTGTGCTGATCTTCCCTCAATGCACTTTGTTCCTCTATGTGACTAATAATTTTATATCTGACTAGGAATAAGGCCCATTGTGGAAATAAATACAACGGGCTCTAGAAAGAGGCTCTGGGAGAGTGCCCCGGCTTTGGGCACTCAGTGACAATTTGCTGTGGCAATCTCAGCAGAGTATAATTACAGAGTCCACCATTTTCTCCAGAGGAACTGATCTTTGCTACCTGAAGAGCAGTTAGTAATTTTGAGTGATCTCCAGCCCACCCCCGAGATTGGTAACAGTGGTTCCCCAGGAGGGAGTGGCTGGTTTGGAGGGTGGAGTCTATGGCATTGTACCTGTCTGAGGTCCCACCCCTCCTCAACACTCACCATCTCCAGGTTCGACCCCTCAAATCTCCAGGAATTTCCCAACCTGGAGTTGACAACCCTATCTCCCTCCCAGCCAACCATCAACCTACCTTTAGTTTTCCATCTCCTCCCCCCTCCCTCCTAGAGAGCAGTTGTAATTTTGAGTGATCTCCAGCCCCCACTTGGAGATTGGCAACAATGGTTCCGCATCAGGGAATGGCTGGATTGGAGGGTGGAGTCTATGGCATCGTACCTGTCTGAGGTGCCACCCCTCCTCAAACCTCACCCTCTCCAGGTTCGATCCCTCAAATCTCCAGGAATTGCCCACTTGGAGTTGGCAACCTGATCAGGACTGGGCCCAATGAGTTTTCTCCCAAAGGCCAACATAGGTGTGGAAAGGGCCTTTTACTGACAGAGGAGAAAGTACAGGTGCCAACTCTGATTAGGAAAATACCTGGAGATTTGGGGGGGTGGATCCTGTGGAGGGCAGCATTTGGAGTGTGTGTGGAAGGACTCAGCAGGGTATAATGCCATAGAGTCTACCCTCCACAGCAACCATTTTCTCCCGGGGAACTGATCTCCATCATCTGGAGGTCAATGGTAACAGTGGGAGATCTCCAGGTCCCACCTGGAGATTGGCAACCCTAGGGGAAAGTCAGCCACACAGCAGGGAGTTGAAGAAAATGGTCTGATGGTCGCTGGCCCACCTCGTTAGCCAGCCAGCCATGCTGAAGCTAAGCAGGAGAAAGAGCCTTTTTCCATTTATTCTGACAGGAAAGTGGCCACTGGGGAGGGGGTTATGGGTGGGGGAGGAGGTTATGCTGAAAGTCCTTTGTTTTTTTACTCACAGAACCAAGCTTGGCTGCCTACCAACAGCCACTGAGGGGACAGTCCCTCACAGGAGTCAAGAGAACTGTCTTTCTCAGGAGAGAGAGCTGGTCTGCCAGGGGGAGTGGGTGGGGAAGAGGAGCAGACCCAGCACCCGGCCAATGGCACGCAAGTACTCTTGAGTGGCGGCTGATGGGCCAATGGCTGAGGGAGGGCATTTTACAGCCAATGGGAGCGCATGGAATCTTGCGAAACCAAAAGATATATATTTATAAGGAGAGATTACAGTTTCTACTAATTTGCCTGGGACAGATGTTAGGCTGACTGGCCTGTAATTTCCTGGTTTTCCTCTGGACCCTTAAAAAAATTGCTACTCTCCAGTCCTCCTTTATGCCAGCTGAATTTAGTGATAGGTTCCCCTGTAGTCAGTTCCCCTGGAGGAAATGGCAGCTTTGGAGGGTGGCGGTCTATTTTTGCATCACCAAGGCTGATTCTGCATCGGCTTTTCCCTCTGTTGTTCTACGAAACCCACGTTGGAACAGAAATCCCCCCCTGCATTGCATGCTGACTTTCACTTCCTTTGATCATCAGATTTTACGGTACCCTCCAGACTGCATGCCACTTTCGCTGCCTTTGATCATCGGGTTTTATGGTTCCTTCTGCATAGATTCATGGCCATTCAGGGTGACTTTGCAGTCAGTACGGCCTTGCCCCCAGGGTATCTGAATCGGGTTTTGAGCTGCACTTTCCTCCTCCCAGTTGAGAAAATGTAGAGGGAATGCCAGATGCAGAATCTCTCAAAGTCAGGGCCAGCCTGGCTTAGGTTTCCGGGTCATGTGCCCTCCGGCTTTGTCCCTGGACTGGCCCCTTTCCCCTCACTTCAGGTGCCTGCCTAAAAAGCTTCAGCTGCTGAATCACTTCACATCAAGCGACTGTTAAAGGCATAAAAGTCCAATGGCACCTCAGAGACTAACCGCAATTATTCCAGCATACATGAGGGATGGTAACACCTCCTTTTTGGACCCTTCTCATTTCCCATCCTTCTGAGGCCCTCCCAGTTCCAGTTTTTAAGCCGCTGCCAAGAGGCAAATGGGGTCTATGGCATGTACTCTGGGCTGAGCTGGTTGTAGAAGTCAGCATGGCGCACACTGGAATTGTTGCTGGAAAAATTGTTCATGCAGCTTTTGAAAGCTTTGTTTGTCTTCCAAGGCCAACAGCCATTACACACTTAATTTGTCTCAATCTTGAGAAATATTGTAATACTGAACTTGTGTGTGTGTGTGTGGGGGGGTCTTCAGAATGTTCTACCTATTTATGTGAGCCAAAATGTTTGTGAATTTGTTTTCTTAGACAATTACTGCCCTTGCCATGCTAATCAAGAACATGCATAATTCTGGAAACATGCCTCTTTTACCTGCAATTTATCCTAACCTGCTGAGATAAAATCTGTTTCCTGGAATAGGTGTTTTGGATGCTACAGTTTTTATTTCACTTTTATTTATGGTTAACATCAGGTAAGTGTTTTAAAATCCTGTTTGCAGATGCCTCAGAACACTGTGCCATCTCTCCCCACAGAAACAGTAAGGGGCCTGGAGCTGGCAGAGTCCTTCAGGGCAGCCTGTGGTGACACAGGTCAGAGCAGAGCACAGTCCCCAAGGCACATGTCACCGTTTTCTTACAAGTGGGGCTGGGACAAGTCGCAGAGATGAGGAAGCCTCGAGGAGAGGTAGGGGTGTCTCTCAGGCATTTGTGGGGTGGAAGACCTACTTTGGAGGCAATTCATCTGAGCGAATTCTTTCATGGAATTGGCGCCTCGTGTCTCATGTTTTGCTCAAGTATTATATGACCCTGAGTTCCAGAATCAAAAGGGGGAGAAAAATGCCCATCACCTCCAGCATTTGTCTTGCAGAGGTCTGAAGAGGGGCCTTGGGATGCTGGAGGCAGCAGGGGGACCCAGCAGCTCTACACAGGGGACACACCCAAATGTCTCCCGGCTGTATGGAGAGGGAGGGAGGGAGGGAGGGGAGGGCTTTGGGGCCATGCTGCTAATGTTATCCTGTGGAGGAGCTAAAGGGGCAGAGGAAGGGGATGCAGGCCAAGCCCTGTAGGGCTGTGTTTTGCCAAAGGCTGTTTTGGCTGAGGCAGGGTCCTTTAAGTGATTTGGATGGTCCGAAAAGCTCACAGAGGCAAGATGTCCTTGCAACACCAATGTGGCTTAGTTCAGGAAAAGAAACAGCACTCAGTAAAGACAGCAGTCTCTGGTCCTCTTTGCAGGAGGCCTCCGATAGCCATTCCCTTGAACCTGAATGCACAGCCTCTCCAGATCTCCGCTGAAGTACCACACGCTACTTCTTCCTTGCCTGTTCTATACTCACCCGGCTGTTAGGTGAAGCTTCCCAGGAGTAGTAGCACCTGGCTGGCTGGCTGGCAGTCCTGCTGAGTCAGGAGTGTTGTGTCCTGGGATCAGAAGGCAGAGCTGGCGAAATACAGCCAAGCTTCGCTCTCTGAGAACAATAGGGACTAGGTTCCTGAGCTCGCCAGTAGTGAACCAATGGCAGCATTGGCGGGTGATTCAAACCCGCCAATAGGAATATAGGGCCGTCCCCCCCTAACTGTATATAGTTGGCCTCCGGCCGTTACTGTGTGTTCTTTGTCTTGTGTGAAGTACGAATAAACGCGTCTTCTCTTATGTCGTCGTCCGAGTCATGAGGCCCGAAACCCAGTACTTTACAGTGGCGACGAAGGTGGGATTTCAACGCCTTCCGTGACTCCATGAGCGACGAAAAGGACACCGCCGAGCATCGCATCGCTGACCCCGAGAGCAGCACCGCACCGCTCACCGAGCATCGCATCGCTGACCCTGAGAGCAGCACCGCACCGCTCGCCCCGGCGCACGCCTTCCCAGACAGAACCATGGCCGCCTCTCATGTAACTCTCGAGCGCTTCGATCCGTCGCAGCCAGAAACCTGGGACGCATGGGTCGACCAGCTAATCAGCTATTTGGAGCTCAACGAAATCCACCACCCAGACCAGAAACGATCGATCCTGCTGAACGCGTGCGGCACCCAAACCGTCCGCCTCGCCAAGAGCCTCTTGGTGCCCCGCATGGCCCTGGAGAGCTCGTTTGGGGAGATCCTGGATGTCCTCAACGCTTACTTCAGCCCCCGGCCGACCTTCCTGGCCAAGAGGATGGATTTCCAGAGGCGAGTCCAGGCCCCAGGGGAATCCATTGCCACCTTCCTGGCCGCGCTAAGGGCGCTCGCGGTGGACTGCGTGTTCCCGAAGGTGGAGGACAACCTGCTGATGCAGTTCGTGTGGGGCCTGGCGGACTCCAAGCTGCGGCGCAAGTTGGTTGGTCACCGGAGGCTCTCCTTGGATGAGGCCCTCGACGCCGCAACAGCCCACGAGGCCGCGGAAGGGGAATGCCTGGCTGCGGCCGCCCATGTGGTCGGAAGGAGTCCAAGCCCCGGGAATGTAGATACGGAAGAGGTCTTCGCGCTCAGACCCCAACAACGCCGGCCGGCGCCGTTCCAGCAGGCCAACAGAGAGCCAGCCAAGCCCTCCGGCAACCGGACCGTCTGTGCCAGCTGCGGGGAAGGCCATGGAAGGAAATCCTGCAAGTTCCGGGATGCTGTTTGTCACGGGTGCGGGAAGCAGGGACACCTCGCACGGGTCTGCCGGTCCAAGGGCCCCAGGAATTCGAGATCGTCGGTCCCACCGCACCGCGCATCGTCCACCGCCTACGAGACGACGGAAGAGGTCGCCGAGTTGTACCATCTCACCGACCAGCCGCTGCAGGTACTTCGCCTCCCCAACCCCAACCTCTCCTCTGCCCCGAAGATCCAAGTAACCGTACGGATCGAGGGGTCCCCCTGTTGCATGGAAGTGGACTCGGGATCGGCGGCGTCCATCATTTCCCTGGACACTTTAAAAAGACTTTGCCCATCTACGTCCATCGCCACTAAGCTTGGTGGACTTTCAAAGGAACCCTGTCCCCATCCGGGGAGTCGGCACTTTCCGAGTGCAGTACCGAGACTTTGAGGGGAACTTGGACTTGGTGGTGGTGGAGGGAAATCTCGTGAGTCTCCTGGGGCGGGCGTGGTTCGAGGCCCTAGGCATAACGATTGGGGGAGTGAATAAGTGTGGGGTGCGGGACTGGGGGGCGGTGTGCAAGGAATTCCCGGAGGTCTTTGACGGGAAACTGGGGTGTTATAAAGGGCCCCCGGTGTCGCTCCATTTAGACCCCACAGTGCCGCCCGTCCGACGGCGCTTCCGCACCGTGCCCCTGGCCCTCCGCCCGAAAATAGAGGCCGAACTGGACCGGTTAGTGGCCCAGGGAGTCCTAGAGGCCGTCCCGAACGCTCGATGGGAGACCCCGATTGTGACACCCGTCAAGCCAAACGGGGAAATCCGCATCTGCGCGGATTATAAGTGCACCATTAACCAGGCACTTCAGGCGCACGCATACCCCGTACCCGTGGTCAGCCATGTCTTAGCCACACTGGCGGGGGCACGCATATTTGGAAAGCTGGATCTCACGTAGGCGTACCAGCAACTCCCGGTAGATGAGGCCACGGCCGAGGCGCAAACCATAGTGACCCACCGGGGGGCCTTCCGGGTGAAGCGGCTGCAGTTCGGGGTCAGTGTGGCCCCAGGGATCTTCCAAAATCTAATGGACGATTTGTTAAAAGGGATCCCTGGAGTGACACCGTTCTTCGACGACGTCCTCATCGCCGCGACCACCCCGGAAAGCTTCGCCGCCCGCCTCCGAACTGTACTGGAACGCTTCCAAGCCGCGGGGCTGAAAGTGAAGCGGGAAAAGTGCCTCCTCGGGGTGCCGGAGGTGGAGTTCTTGGGGTACCGGGTAGACGCAACAGGCCTGCATCCGGCGAGGGACAAGGTAAAGGCCATCGTGGAGGCCCCCGCCCCGAAGTCCAAGGCCGAGCTCCAGGCGTTCTTAGGCCTCCTGAACTTTTACCACGCCTTTCTCCCTCACAATGCCGCCGTGGCCGAACCCCTGCACAGGCTACTGGATAAAGCGACACCTTGGGCATGGGGAGCGAGGGAGGAGGCGGCGTTTCGGGGGGTTAAAGTACTCTTGATTTCTAACGCGGTACTCGCCCACTTTGATGAAAAGCTCCCGGTAGTCCTTGCGTGCGACGCATCACCGTATGGGGTCGGGGCGGTCTTGGCCCACAAGCTACCGGATGGGAGGGAAGTCCCGTTGGCTTACTACTCCCGCACGCTGTCCCCCGCGGAGCGGAACTATGCTCAAATCGACCGGGAGGGCTTGGCACTGGTGGCGGGGGTTAAAAAGTTTCACAACTTTGTGTACGGCCGGCACTTCACGCTCGTAACCGACCATAAGCCGCTCTTGGGACTGTTTGCGGCGGACAAACAAACGCCGCAGGTACTGTCACCCCGGGTGTTGCGCTGGTCCTTGTTTTTAGCGGGCTACCAGTACCAGTTGGAGCATCGGCCGGGCAAGGCGCTGGGTCATGCTGACGCCTTGAGCCGCCTGCCGCTGCCGCATACAGGGGAAGATCCGGCCCCAGCTCCCGCAGTATTGTTAATGGAGGAGCTGCCAAACCCCCCCCTTCAGGCTGCAGACGTGGCCGCCCGCACGTCCCGAGATCCCATTCTCTCCCGGGTCCTAAACTGGGTGGTGAGGGGATGGCCAGCGGAACAGACAGGGCCAGAGTTCACGGCCTACAAAGCCAGGCGGGAAGAGCTATCCGCCTTAAAAGGGTGCTTGTTATGGGGGGACAGGGTGGTCATCCCGGGGCCCATGAGACAAGGGGTTCTAGAAACGCTACATGAGGCCCACCCCGGCATTGTACGAATGAAAGCTCTGGCAAGGAGCTACGTGTGGTGGCCCGGGATGGACGCCGAAATTGAAACCTGGGTCCGAGGGTGCACACGGTGTCAGGAAGTCCGCCCCAATCCCCCGAGAGCGCCAACCCAAAGCTGGGAGTCTACCCACAAGCCGTGGTCACGCCTACACATAGATTTTGCGGGGCCGTTTCAGGGGCTCCAGTTCATGGTGACGGTAGACTCCTACTCGAAATGGGTGGAAATAAGCCCAGTGTCTACCACCTCTGCCAAAGCGGCAATAAGGGCCCTGCGGAAAATATTCGCGACGCACGGGTTACCAGACACAATCGTGTCGGACAACGGGGCAGCGTTCACATCTGCGGAGTTTCAAGCGTTCCTCGAAAAGAACCTAATCAGGCACATACGATCAGCGCCCTTCCACCCGGCAACAAATGGACAGGCGGAGAGAACGGTACGCACCGCCAAAGAAGCCCTGAGCCGCATAACGGAGGGGGACTGGGAGTTCCGGCTGGCCCGCTTCCTTCTAACATACCGCACCACCCCAAACCCCATCTCCGGGCATTGCCCCGCAGAATTATTGATGGGCCGCTGCCCTACCACTTTGTTAGACAGGCTCCACCCGGACCGAGCCCCAGAGAGAAAGCTGGTCGAGACCCGGGAGGCGCCCCGAAGCTTCCGGCCGGGGGAACCTGTCTACTTCTGGAATTACGGGGCGGGGCCTCAGTGGGTGGCCGGGCGCATCCTAAAACCCACCGGGCCAGTGTCATACGAGGTCCTAACAGATGGGGACCGGGTCCTCCGTAAACATGTGGACCAGCTCCAGAGGCGGCAAGACCCCGACACGGAGATCCAGTTACCGGGAAACGCCGCGGCCGCCCCAGCATCCGATCAACTGCAAGCACCGCCAGCGGAGCCAGCGCCGGAAAGTCCACGGAATCAGGAGAGGGTCCCGGAGACAGCTGAACCGCCGCCGCCGCTGCCACCGCCGTTACAGCCGCCACCGTCACCGCCTCGGCTACTACCAGAGATCCAAGCTCCTTGTACTGGCGGAACACCCGATAGGGGCCCCGCCAGTCCGGTACCGGCCCCCCAACGATCGCTAAGAGAACGGAGGGCACCAACATACTTAAAAGACTACGTCACCTAATAGGAGACGAACTATGGGGGGAGGGGTGTTGTGTCCTGGGATCAGAAGGCAGAGCTGGCGAAATACAGCCAAGCTTCGCTCTCTGAGAACAATAGGGACTAGGTTCCTGAGCTCGCCAGTAGTGAACCAATGGCAGCATTGGCGGGCGATTCAAACCCGCCAATAGGAATATAGGGCCGTCCCCCCCTAACTGTATATAGTTGGCCTCCGGCCGTTACTGTCTGTTCTTTGTCTTGTGTGAAGTACGAATAAACGCGTCTTCTCTTATGTCGTCGTCCGAGTCATGAGGCTCGAAACCCAGTACTTTACAAGGAGCTTGAGGTGGATGCCTCCACCTAGAGCTCTTCACCCTGACTAGGAAGACTGAATGGCTCAGAGGATGTAATCCTGAAGCCACTGAGGGAACTTAGCGGCCAACAGACCTGAAGCCAGGGTACGGTCACCGGCCCACACCGTTCTTTTGTGATGGCACTGCGAGAAAGGCTGGCTGGTTGGTACAGGAGGCTCCCGTGGTGGGAGACAGACAGCATCCCCAGCTGAGCTGAGCTCTTGAACTTCAGCCTCTGGGCTGGGGGCACATTCAGCAGTCAAACCCTGCCATGGTTATGTGACCCACCTCCCTAGTCCAAAGAAGAAAACTGCCATTTGGAAAGAAATGTGGGGACTACTGGAACTTTAAAGACATTGTGGTGTTTCAAAACAGGGGTGGGAGAGCATTGCTGGGCAGAAGGAGAATTGTGCTGAGATCAGAGAGCGGTGCAGTGGGAGGGGGCCGCAGAGGGTTGTTTGCTGCTGTTTATCCACGGCATCCAGGGGGAAAGCACCAGACCCAGCAATGGCTCTAACAGGGTTTCCTATGCAGGGGATGAATGCAGGCAGGCAGCTACGAGGGTAACCAGGGCAGGTCAGAAGTGCAGGGCCGTGGGGACTGAGAGACACGTGGGCCATGCAGGGTTGTGGAGAAGCGACCGAGCTTTGATTGAGGCAGCACCTGATTCCAGTCTCACCTCAACCATGGACTCCCTCCGGATTCCGATGCAAGCCGCTGCCCCCTTGAGCTATGCAGAGAATACTGATGTCCCTCAGGTGTTGTCAGTGTTACAGCAATAATGAAAATTGTTTTTAACACTGCAAAGCACTATATAAATACCAAGCACCATCCTCATGGCCCTCGTTTATTAAGACTGCACAGCAATCTAGGGTTCTGTACTGCATAGCATCATGCCTCTACGACGCACTATTGATTCAGAAGGCCCTGCATTAAGACCCTGCTCTGCACTATTACCTTCTTTCCATAGTAAAGGTAAAGGTTCCCTTGCTCGAAAGCCAGTTGAATTCGACTCTAGGGTTGTGGTGCTCATCTCCGTTTCAAAGCCGAAGAGCCAGCGCTGTCCGAAGACATTTCCGTGGTCACGTGGCCAGCATGACTAAACACCAAGGTGCACGGAACGCTGTTACCTTCCCACCGAAGTGGTACCTATTTATCTACTTGCAATTTCTTGCTTTCAAACTGCTAGGTTGGCAGGAGCTGGAACTAGAGACGGGAGCTCACTCCGTCTTGTGGCACCTGGGTCTTGAACTGTTGAACTACTGACCTTCCACAGCCTGCAGTTCAGCGTCTTAACCCCTTGAGCCATAGAAGCTCGCTAAAAGCAGAACCTGAGAATAATTCAGAATCTTCTAGCCCCCTCACCTTTTTGCTGGAGTTTCTGCCAGAAGGCTGGAGAAGGTTAATCATTCCTCTCATTGGCTTAAAGAGAACGTTTAACTGGATTCCGTATTGGAGAACCAGCATATCCCACCTGCCTCACAATTCCAAGGGCTAAAACTTCCAGTAAATCAAAAACAGCTGGCACATCTGACAGACCCCCCCGAGCCAAGAGCCCTTTGGTTCTTGCCCTCCAGCTTGTGCTCTTTGGCTCATGCATCTGGCCATGCTCAGGCTAAACACTTCCCACAGGGGAAGATGAGAAGTTCAGCCAGATCTCACAGGTCTCCCCGCCCCATGCCTGTATGCCCACAGCTTCAAGCAAAGCCTTTGTCCCTGCGTCTGGCACCTGTGGCCTACGAGCAGGCAAACAGGAAAGGGCAGACCGGGGTGGGGGGGGGAACAGTCTTGGGAAAAGGCCCACCTACCGCCCACCCTTGCCGCACACACCCCAGAGGAGGGGGGAGAGCACATGCTCAGCCAGCCACGAGTAGTCTGTGCCTGGTCAAGCTGCTGGACTGGGCGCAGGTCCCTTGCCAAAGCAAGGCTGGGCTGAGCCGGGGATGAGGCCTTGCTGCAGGGTGGCCAGGCGGGCAGGGTGGGTCCAAGCCAGGCACCTCTTTTTCTGCGGCTCCGGCTCCTGTCTGGGCAGGAGGGGCCCTGGCGGCAGGGGGGGCATCCCCCTCGCCCATCAGCCCACTGGGGATTTTCCTGGTAGCCTTAATGGCCAACCTGCTCCTGCACATGTAGAGTCACAGGAAATCAGCGGCAGCACCAGAAAAAAAATCTCTCTCTGTGTGTGTGTGGGGGGGAGTGTGTTTCTGGGTGGGAAAACTTAACAGAGATGTAAAGAGATTTCAGAAAGAGATTCAGAAATTTCATGTACATTTCATGGCAAAACTGCAACACCCAATATGTCTTCTCTGGAATAAATCGCGTTATTAGGAAATATTCATTTTTATATAGCATGTATTAATCAAATTCAAATTACAGTAAGGAAAAGGGCTTTCAAGCAAGTTTTAAGTTGCTACACAAACATTTCCATGGTGCGCACACTAAACAGACGGAAGATTCTCTAGAAAATAGCTACTTTTTGTACCAGTGCAGGCAGAACACTCTAACAGTAAGGGAAATGAGAGCAAATTAAGACACAGGGCCATAGCCAGCAGTGGGGCTTTAGGAATGGAGGCCCCACCCCATGATTAAGGCAGAACCCCATCACAGCTGGTCCAAGGGGTGACTGGAAAAAAGCCCACAGGGAAAAAGCCCACGGACATAAATGCTAACAGGAAAAAAGCCTACATTGAAAAATGCCCACATGGGAAAATGCCCACATGGAAAAATACCATGTAAAGAGCCATAGCAACAATTAGTGTAGTGATTTTATCAAATATAATCCTATGTATATATACTTGCCTTACACGTTGGCTATTTCCACCTCTCCCTTTCCAGGCTGTTGTGAGGAACTCATAGGGACCAGGCCTGACTAGGGTTGCCAGCTCCAGGTTTGGAAATTCCTAGCTATTTTGTGATGGAGTCTACAGAAGCCAGAGTTTGGGAAGGGGAAAGGTCTCAGCTGAATAGAATGCAATAGAGCCCACCCTCCAAAGCAGTTATTTTCTCCCGGAGGGGAGGGAGAGATCTGTTGTCTGGAGTTCAGTTGTGATACCTGGCAATCTTCAAGCTCCACCTGGATTTCCGGTCTTGGCTATCGCCATGGCAGTCATCTTCTCCTGGGGCTCCGGGAGAAGTCTGCCAGCATCTACGACTGGGTGGGGGTGCATATGACCGTGTCACCCCAGGAGTCCCAGAGTGGGACTCCCAGCCAAGGGGTGCTAGAGGGCCCCCCTGGCGCACTCAGCCGGAGAAGGGGGGGCTCCTCCTTGCCTCAACGGGCCCATCGTAGAGCATCCCAAATGGGAACAAGATCAGCACACCGGAGCAAGCGCACAGTGATCCAACGAGTATGAATGTGGAGAGACAATCACTGAAAGTGTGAGTCGAGTTTAAGTGAGAAGCACCTGTGCAGTTGCGTCCCCCCTGGCGAAAACGGGGGGGAGGGAATTTCCCCCTGATAAGGACTGCTTGCAAGTGATCTTAAAGAAAAACTGGAAAAAGTGAAATAGATACGGTTTTTCAATCATATTCAGAATATATTTGAAAGAATAATCTGCCAGGGGAAATTACTATTAGATTCTCCCAAAGAAGAAAAAGAGATCAGCTCTTGAAAGCAACTAATGGGATTACCTTGAAGTGGAGAGACAAGGAAATTAAAGTTATGAAGGACATTCTATTTGAGATAAAATGAAAGAGGAGGAAATACAGAGACTTAGTGATATTTCTACAAACCCAGCAGGTCGCGTACAGATGGTTGGTTCCCGAGGGACTAATCTTTCGGTATGCAAACGGGAAAGAAAGGATTGATTCAATGGATAAGGCTTGTGAATTTTTGCATTAACATGGACGTCCACCAGGAGAGGGAGAAGGTACTCCGGATGGCACCAAGGAAAGCGAAGAAGAAGGAGAGGCTGGATCTTCCTCAGAGGACTCAGAATCTGAATTGGGGGCTGTAGCCCCTAAATCAAGCTATCACTTAAGGGGAAAAAGGGGGGGATGTAGTTTGTTAATGCTCTCTGGAAGATGTTAGCAAGAAGTATATTAACAGGAGGCAGCTCTTTATAAAACTATATCTGTATTAATGAGTGAAAAATGAATAATATTTTAGTGAGATGATTATTTTCAATGGAAGTCGATTCTCATTTATGAGGCAGATTTCTATTTAAATCAATTGTATGATCACCGACTCTTGGGTTTTTAGAGGCTATCTTTCCTTTCTCCTGTAGATTGTAGTTCCCCACCCTGGAATTTGCTGTTGTAGTTTTGTAGTAAATAGAAAAAGCAATAAAAAATCCCCTTTGGGGGGGCCAAAAAAAAGCTCCACCTGTAAGTTGGCTACTTTGGGTGTGGCAATTAGCGCTTCAGAGCAGGGTCTGCTAGACCCAGGTTCTTGCTGTAGAAGTTGAGAAGGTGATTTCAGTCCAGTCACAGACTTTCAGCCTAACCTACCTCACAGGGTTGTTGTGCAGATCAAAAGGGGGAGAGGAGAAAGATGGAATCTGCTTTGGTCTCCACTGTGGAGAAAGACAGTGCTTTTCCTCCTGGGGAATCACTCCTGCCAATCTCCAGGTAAGGGCTGGAGATCACACAGAATTAAAACTGCTCTCCAGATGGTAGAGATCAGGGGCAGATAAAGGTAGGTAGATGGTTGGCTGGGAAGGAGATAGGGTTGCCAACTCTAGGTTGGAAAATTCCTGGAGATTTGAGGGGTGGAGCCTGTAGAGGGTGAGGTTTGAGGAGGGGTGGGACCTCAGACAGATAAAATGCCATAGACTCCACCCTCCAAACCAGCCATTCCCTCATGGGGAACCATTATTGCCAATCTCCAGGGGAAGGCTGGAGACAGCTCAAAACTACAACTGCTCTTCAGATGGCAGAGATCAGTTCCCCTGAAGAAAACGATAGACTCTGTGTCATTATACCTTGCTGATATTGCCACAGCAAATTGACACTGAGTGCCCAGGGCCGGGGCACTCTCCCAGAGCCTCTTTCTAGATCCTGTTGTATTTATTTCCACAACAGGCCTTATGCCTAGTTAAATAATAATTTTGCTATGTTATTAGTAAATTACTTCATTACGATATAAAAGTGGCCTTATGAGGAGGGCTTCAATGCTCTCGAGTGTAAAGGCTTGGAAGGGAAAATACAGGAAATAAAAGTGACCATTTTGTTATCAACAAACTTTATTAAGAAGGAAAAACAATAACAACAGAAATGTAAATTAAGCTCTATGTAGAAATATTTTTAAATAAAATTAAATACTTTAAATTTATTAATTTACCATTCATCAACCTTTGTAATGTTGGGGTGAAGTAATTTCTAAAGTAAAGACAGAAAGACATTAAATTAAATTATGTATAGACTGTCTAGTATACATAGCTTTTGAACAACTATATGGCTTAAATTCTTTAAATCATTAATATTATTTACTTATTTTGTTATTAAAACCATAACATAAAATCATAAGATAACATTGTCCCTTTTGCTTGGGGTCCCCCCTTTCCACACGTGTTCTGCTCCCTCTGGGACTACGAGAGACAGCACAGCACATGGGGGGGGGGGATCCTGGAGCAATAGGGACAAACAAGTGACAAAAATGACAGCGTGGAAGTGGCCCCTCTTGTTCTCACCCAAAGCTTTAAAAGCAGCATCAGAACCAGTAATGAAAATTTTCTGTTTCTTACAGAGAGGTGTGAAATGAGCCCCCTTCTGTTTCCATTTACTTTCATTTGGGGGGGGTCTTTTGGGGAGCCAGTTTGGTGTAGTGGTTAAGTGCGCGGACTATAATCTGGGAGAATCGGGTTTGATCCCCCACTCCTCCACTTGCACCTGCTGATGTGACCCTGGGTCAGTCACAAGCTCTGGCACAGCTGTTCTTGAAAAAGAGCAGTTTGTGTCAAGAGCTCTCTCAGCCCCACCCGCCTCACAGGGTGTCTGTTGTGGGGAGGGGAAGGGAAAGGAGTTTGTAAGCCACTCTGAGACTTCATTGGGTAGTAAAGGGTGGGTATAAATCCAATCTCTTCTCTTCTTCTCTTCTACCACATGGGATGGGTGGGTTTGATGATCCTGTAATACAGGTCTGTTGCATGGGCTGCTGTGCCATGGCTTTGCAGACAGATTCACAGGCAGAGGAGGTGGGCTTTTCAGATTGGTAGCTCAAACTGGCTCTCAGATTGGTAGCCTCTGGTTTGAGGCTCTTTGCAGAGACTTGTGCTCTGTTAGTAGAGAAAAATTAAATTAAATTCCTTAGAAATGTAATTGTTAACACACACCACCCACACAAAACTATGAAAACACCACAAAACTCCCTGTAAATTCAAATATTTTTACCAGTCTGAGTGTGTTTGTGTCTCATAGCTTCCCATAAGCTTTGAAGAATTGCCTTTCCTCCTTTAGATCTATGACCCTGGGGCTTCTGAGTATCCAGCGTATCACCACCATTTTGGGTGCTGCCACCCTAACCTAAATAGGAAGACAGACATCAGCAGAAACTTCTTTTTTTCTAAATAGGTACTCAGTTTAAAAATAAAGACCCACCACCCCAAAACAAAGAGTGAAACAATGGCCTGTGTTTAAAATGATGACAACATTGGCTAACACTGAGTTGGGGGGGGATCTGATCTGTAGCAAATTCACCAGCTATTTCCTTACTGAAAGCATGGCCTGAAAAAGGCAAAAAAGTTAAAAAAAAACCTACATGGTATTTTTTCCCGTGTGAGCTTTTTTCTGTTTGGGCTTTTTTCCGTGGGGTTTTTTATTTCTATGGGCTTTCTTCTGTGTGGGCATTTTTCCACGTGGGCTCTTTTCCTGTGAGCATTTATGTCAGTGGGGTTTTTTCCGTGGGCTTTTTTCCTGGGAGCATTTATGTCAGTGGGCTTTTTTCCTAGAACCCCCCCTGCACCCACAGTGACCCCTGTTCCACACCCAGAAAATGGCAAAAAGCCTCCAGGATCCCCAGCTAAACCAGCCAACATCAAACTAACATCAGAGAGCTCTGAAACACCCTCTTCTTCCGAATTACCCAATTCACAAAATTCAGATTCAGTGCTGCTGGGTAATTTCTCCTCCCAGTCAATTTCAGATTCATTTACGCTTTGTGTTTCCATGCCATCAGGCCTTTTCCTAACTTCTGCTGGTTTTGTGAAATAGTACTCTAAAGATCTACAAGATAAAGGTCCAGAAGATGAAGCTGGTTGCTTTTTATTGCAATCATTACCTTGTAATATAAAATAAAAGTAATAAGAGGCATAATTGCAAAGGGATTGACTGATATGTAAACATTCATAAGTTTTCTCTGAATATATTTTCCCTTTTGCTGTCCTAATGCTCTGAGCAGGTATCCTTGATGTTTTTTTTAAAAAATGGGTCAAGAAAATCAGGGAAGTCATTAAAAATTATGCTGATAAGCAGGTACATCTGCTTATCATTGAGTCTGCCAAGTAAAAGCAAAAATGCTATAAGATAGATCTCCCAACAACCATCTGATGCCTGCCATTGTATTTTAATACAATGCCAAAATATGTTAAGAACATAAGAACATAAGAGAAGCCAATGTTGAATCAGGCCAATGGCCCATCCAGTCCAACACTCTGTCACACAGCGGCCAAAAATACCACGTGCTATCAGGAGGTCCAGCAGTGGGGCCAGGACACTAGCAGCCCTCCCACACTTGGCCCCCTCCAGCACCAAGAATAGAGTGCATCATGTGCCCCAGACTGAGAGTTCCCATCTATACCCTGTGGCTAATAGCCACTGATGGACTTCTGCTCCATATCTTATATTCTAATCCCAGACTTTTTTTTTCTGTGCGGATACCTATTCCCTCCAAAAGGGGCCTCACTGTCCCCCAACAGCTTTTCCTACATAGTCAGTAGACTTCCTGGGTTTGTAGAAAAATCTGAAAGGTAAGGAAATCCCTTCAGGGACGGTTGAATTCCCCCCAAAAGCCTTTTGAAATGGCCTCTGCAGGGACCTGACTCCAGGCAGCAACGGTGAGAGATTAGAACGTTGGAGGGGGGGGAGAGGAGGCTTCTGACTGGCTCTGTCAGTCAAAGGGTGGGGGGAAGGGCCCTTTCTTTCCCGGCCTCTTTCGGCCTTGGAGGGAGGGAGGGGGGAGGGAGGGAGGGAGCCTTGGGGCCAGGCTGGGGGATTCCTGGAGGTTTTGGGGTGGAGTGCAAGGAGGGCAGGATTTGGGGAAGGGAGGGGCCTCAGCTGGGTATCATGCCACAGAATCCACCCTCCAAAGCAGCCATTTTCTCCAGGGAGACAGATCTCTGTTGTTTACAGATCTCTGGAGTTCACTCTCCAGGCCCCACTTGGAGGTTGCCAACCCTAGGCCTGGCAGCAGTATAGGGTTGCCAGGCACTGGCAGGGGATGAGGTAGTGGGGTTGCCAGCTCCAGGTCTGGAAACTCCTGGAGATTTGGGGATGGAGCCTGGGGAGGACAGGGACCTCAGTGGGGTACAATGCCCTAGAGTCCACCCTCCAAAGCATCCATTTTCTCGAGGGGAAGTTATCTCAGTAGTCTGGAGCTGAGCAGTAATTCCAGGGGATCCCCAGATCCCACCTGGAGGCTGGCATCCCTAGGCAGCTCCCTCTGGGTGACTTGATACCACCTAATTTGCATGACTCAACTTGGCCTGGCTGCTTGCTGCTGTTCAGCAGCCACCCTATGAAAGCCAGCAGTGATGCAGCAGTTAGAGCCTCAGAGTAGGGTCTGCAAGACCCAGGTTCAGATCCCCATATTGCGGTGGAAGCTGACTGGGTGATTTTGGACCAGTCACATACTTTCAGCCTAACCAACCTCACAGGGTTGTTGTGCAGATAAAAAAGGAGGTGAGAATAATGTAAGCTGCTTTGGTCCCCATTGTGGAGAAAGACTATAATTTTCCTTGGTAGAAGCTGTGGGGGAGGGGGTGGAGACAAAAAGCTGAAGACAGATAAAGGCAGATAAAGGTTAAGTTGGCTGTTGGGTGGGAAGGAAATAGGGTTGCCAACTCTGGATTGGGAAACTCCTGGACATTTAAGGGGTGGATCCTGGGGATGGTGGGGTTTGAGGAGGGGAGGAACTTCAGACCAGTATAATGCCATAGACTCCACCCTCCAAACCAGCCATTTCCTCCATGAGAACTACCATTGCCAGCCTCTGGGTGAGGGCTGGAGATCACCCAGAATTACAACCGTTGTCCGGGTGACAGAGATCAGTTCCCCTGGATAAAATGGCTGTTTTGGAGGGTTAAGTCTATGGCTCCACCCCCAGAAGGGAGAAAGAGTGTGAGATAGGTAAGGGTAGAGGGGATGAAGCAAAGGTGTGAGGAATGGGATGACCATCCCGCAAGTTTCTTGCGGGTCTCCACTTGTGTTTATCTAATTCCCTCTTGAAACTGTCCATGCCTGTAGCTGCCACCACCTCCTGTGGCAGTGAATTCCATATGTTAATCACTCTTTGGGTGAAGAAGTATTTCCTTTTATCTGTTCTAACCCGACTGCTCAGCAATTTCATGGAGTGCCCACGAGTTCTTGTATTGTGAGAAAGGGAGAAAAGTACTTCTTTCTCAACCTGCTCAATCCCATTCATAATCTTATAAACCTCAATCATGTCACCCCTCAGCTGTCGTTTCTCCAAGCTGAAGAGCCCCAAGTGTTTTAACCTTTCTTCAAAGGGAAGGTATTCCAACCCTTTTATCATTTTACTTGCCCTTCTCTGCACTTTTTCCAATGCTATAATATCCTTTTTGAGATGTGGTGACCAGAACTGTACACAGTATTCCAAATGAGGTCGCATTAATGATTTATACAGGGGCATGATGATACTGGATGATTTGTTTTCAATTCCCATCCTAATAATCCCCAGCATAGCGTTGGCTTTCTTTATTGCAGCTACATACTGCCTAGACATTTTCATTGAGTTATCCACTATGATTCCAAGATCTCTCTCTTGGTCCGTCTCTGCCAGTTCAGACCCCATCAACGTGTATTTATATTTAGGATTTTTGGCTCCAATGTGTATCACTTTGCACTTGGCCACATTGAACCCCATTTGCCACGTTGACGCCCACTCACTCATCCTCGACAGATCCCTTTGGAGTGCCTCACAATCCTCCCTGGTTTTCACCACCCTGAACAACTTCGTGTCATCTGCAAATTTAGCCACTGCACTGCTTACTCCCAATTCCAAATCATTAATAAACAAGTTAAAAAGCATCGGACCGAGTACTGATCCCTGTGGTACCCCACTGCTTACCACCCTCCACTGAGAAAGTTTCCCATTTATACTCACTCTCTGTTTCCTATTTATAAGCCAGTTTTTGATCCACAAGAGGACTTGTCCTTTTATCCCATGACTGTTGAGCTTACTTAGGAGCCTTTGATGAGGAACTGCATCAAAAGCTTTCCAGAAGTCAAGGTAAATAATATCTATTGGGTCCCCCTTGTCCACATGTTTGTTCACTCCCTCAAAAAACACTAACAGGTTAGTGAGACAAGATCTTCCCTTATGGAACCCATGCTGAGTCTGCCTCAATAGTTTTTGTTCATCAAGGTGCCTACTAATTCTTTCCTTAATAACAGTTTCCACCAACTTACCCGGTATCGATGTCAGACTGACTGGCCTGTAATTTCCCGGATCTCCCCTGGAGCCCTTTTTAAAGATGGGAGTGACATTAGCTACCTTCCAGTCCTCAGGAATGGAGGCAGATTTTAAAGTAAGATTACATATTTTTGTCAGGAGATCCACAAGTTCACATTGGAGTTCTTTCAGAACTCTCGGATGAATGCCATCTGGGCCTGGTGATTTATTAGTTTTTAAATTGTCCATCAGTCGGAGGACTTCCTCTCTTGTCACAGCAATCTGATTCAGGTCTTTCAAACCCCCTCCCGAAATCAGTGCTTCTGGAGTGGGCAAGCACTTCTCCTCTCCCACAGTGAAGACAGAGGCAAAAAATGCATTCAGCTTCTCAGCCTTTTCCCTATCATCCTTCACTACTCCTTTTACCCCTTGGTCATCCAAGTGCCCCACTGCCTCCCTGGCTGGCTTCCTACTTTTAATGTATTTGAAGAAAGTTTTATTGTTGGCCTTTAAGTTTTTTGCGATATGCTCCTCATATTCCCTTTTTGCTTGCCTGATCACAGACTTGCATTTTATTTGCCATAGTCTGTGTTCCCTTTTATCAACCTCACTGAGACCAGCTTTCCACCGCTTAAAGGAATCCTTCTTACCTTTTACATCTTAAATTACTTTATTTGTTAACCATGCAGGCTTTTTTCTATACCTATTTGTACCTTTCCTAACCTGCGGTATATATTTTTTCTGAGCTTCTAGGATTGTCTTTTTAAATAGTCTCCAAGCTTCCCCAATGGTTTTGACCTTCTCCACTCTTCCTTTCAATTTCTTCCTCACATGTCCCCTCATACCAGAGAAGTTACCCCTTCTAAAGTTAAAAGTGGTTGCGTCAGTCTTTTGGGGCAACTCCCTATCTGTACAAATGTTAAACTCAATGACATTATGGTCACTGTTCCCAAGTGGTGCAATCACTTTTACATCTCTCACCAGGTCTTGGGCGTTACTTAGGACCAAATCCAGGATCGCCTCTCCCCTGGAAGGATCTGTGACCATCTGTTCCATAGCACAGTCATTGAGAGTGTCTAAAAACTCAATCTCTTTTTCCCGACTAGAACTCATATTGACTGAATCAATGTGTGAGTAGTTAAAGTCGCCTATTACGACACAGTTGTTTCCTCTAGCTGCTATCTTTAATCCATTCATCATTTTATAATCCTCCTCTATCTTTTGATCTGGTGGGCGATAACAAACTCCCACTGTTAAGCCTCCTTTTGGACCCACTATTTCAATCCATAGCATTTCCAGAAGCGAATCCAATTCTTTTACCCTCTCAATCTTATTGGACGGTATACCCTCTCTGACATACAGAGCCACCCCACCTCTGACCCTTCCCCCCTATCCTTCTGATATAATTTATAACCAGGAATCACCGTATCCCACTGATTTTCCTCATCCCACCAAGTTTCTGAAATACCCACAATGTCTATTTCCCCCCCCCAACACCAAGCATTCCAACTCCCTGATTTTACCTCGGAGACTTCTAGCATTTGTGTATAAACACTTATAGTTTCTCACATTTGTTAAGCCCACAGCCTTCCTCTTGCTGCCTCAAGACCTTGCCAGGCAGTTCCTATCATTAGCCACAGTCTCAGTGGACAATTTTAATCCATTTCCTTGTACAAAAGTAATAGCTACCCCTTCATCTCTTTGAGATGAGCCATCCTGAACTAGAGACTTTTCATCTCCTGTCGGCTTTCCCCCATGTTGAGGCAATATTGTCAGACTCTTGAATAAACCTGATCCCAACAACACTCTCTTGGCAGTTATTTGTTTATTGAGAGATGAAGATGTTTCAAGCTGAGACCATTCATGTCAGAACTGACTCCTTTGGCACCAGTTCTGAAATTATACATGATTCAAACAAGCTCCCCCCCCAATGACTGGTTCAATCAATCCATTCATTCAGCCTGCCTAAACCTAGTGTGATCTGTTAGCCATCCTCCCCCCACCTGCAAACCTATAGTTACATTATCTACTACAAGCTGGCTAGTTTCAGAGTCCTGCAGCAATCAGTTCCCAAAAACTCCCATTCAGAAGATTGAAATTTATTGAGTACAGTAAAGGCAGGTAAACTGTGCATACATTCTGTGTTAGAACTAATTGGAAGTGCACACAATGGGGAGTTATACATAATGCAAAGGGGACCCCCTGATGGATCTGGGCCAATTAGGGAACAAGCAAAAGCCCACCTAATTCAATGGGTCTACATTCCCATTGGAAGCAGCAACAAGGTACCAAGGTCACTGGCCTAAGCTAGAAGATAAGATGAGTTAGGAAGAAACAAAAGTTAAAATTCCATTACAGCAACATACCATCCATCACCTCTCCCTTCTCCACCAGCTATGGCAGCTGCCTAGCTGACATTCTGCCTCCCCAAAGACACCCCCCCACCAGGCTTCCCCGGGTACATTTTATGAAAGGCATGAATCAGTTTAGGAGCATTGACATGACATTCATCAACCCATTCATTGTGAGAGGGGACAAAGTCTTTCCATTGGACAAGATACATACATGGCCACGTTTGACTTTAGAGTCTAAAATTTGAGCAACTTCGTGATGGGGTTCACCATTCACCATCAGTGGAAGAGGGGCTGGAGATTGAGGTCTCCACCCATTTGACCCCAGGCCTGACTTGAGCAAGTTGAAATGAATAATAGGATGCACATCCTGAAGAGATTTAGGTAATTCAAGTTCAACAGTCACAGCATTGATTTTGTGCAGTACCCTGAAGTGCCTGATGTATCTCCAGCCTAACTTTCTACGAGGCTGGAGACCCTTTAAGTTTTTGGTAGATAGATACACCATATCCCCAGGCTGTATATTCCATTCTGGGGCTCTGCCTTTGTCAGTCTGAGCCTTATAGTCTGCCTTAGCCTTGTTCAAAATCTTTTGGATATCAGCCCAGTGCTCTCATAGTCCTTGCCACCAAGCTTGGAGATTCCCTGAAGGGGGATCAGGAGTCCCCACCGTGGGGAGAGGGGCCCCTTCATAGCCATGAAAAGCCTTGAAGGAGGATAGTCCAGTGGAACTATGAACAGAGTTATTATAACTGTATTTCGCATAGGGTAACAAGTCAACCCAATCGTCCTGTTGATAGTTAGTAAAGCATCTAAGAAATTGCTCCACCACCTGATTGGCCCATTCAGTTTGGCCATCGGTTTCTGGGTGGTAGGCACTGCTAAGGCCCCTTTCAATGCCCAGTACATGCATGAGTTCCTTCCAAAATGTAGCAACGAACTGGGTTCCTCTGTCAGATATTATCTTAGTTGGCACTGCATGCAGTTTTCCAATGTGATGCATAAACATTTTAACAAGGGCTTTGGCTGTGGGTAGTTGCTTCAAGGGGATAAAGTATGACACTGGGGCAAGTGATGCTCTGTATTCTTGGTGCTTGGGATGGGTAACAGTGGGAGGGCTTCTAGTGTCCTGGCCCCACTAGTGGACCTCCTGATGGCACCTGGTATTTTTGGCTGCTGTGTGACAGAGTGTTGGACTGGATGGGCCACTGGCCTGATCCAACATTGGCTTCTCTTATGTTCTTATGTGCCTGTTTGGAGAATAAGTCCACCACCACCCAGATTACCATCTTGCCCTTACTAGGAGGTAAGTCCATTATATAGTCCTTAGAAATCACCTCCCAGGCTCTAGCGGTTGAAGCATCCTCGATGCTTTGCCTGGGTGCCTTTTACTCATTAGACACATTTGGCATGACCCCACATATTGCAAGATGTCAACCCTCATGTGAGGCCACCAGAACTGGTGTTGTAGTAGATGGAAGGTTTTTAAATATCCAAAATGACCAGCCAGCCTGGATCCATGCCCAAAATGCAGGACTTCCCTATGGAAGGCCTTTGGCACAAACAATCTGCCCCCCCCATACTAACAGCTGTTAGCCCCCATTTGGATTGAGGTATCTTTGGTAGTTTCCTCTTTGTCTGCTTCAGAGAACACCATTTTGAATTTGGTGATCCATGGCTCTTCCCGCCCATCAGTCTCTGCCTTCACCTGGCTGTGTGTCAGAACTGCCCCTCCCAGTTGGGACGGCATGAACATGGAGTCCACCACCTCCTCCCTCTGACTGGCATGTTGGGGGAGGCATGACAAGCCATCTGACAGGGAGTTTGCTTTTCCAGGGAAATGTTGAAGAGTGAAGTGGAACTTAAGGAACAACTCCACCCACCTGAGTTGCTTTGCATTGAGATTTCAGGGTCTGTAAGGCTTCTAGGTTTTAATGACCAGTTCACCCCTCAGAAGGGATGCACGCCCCCTCCAACCAATGATGCCAATTAGCCAGAACCAACTTAATGGCCACAGCTTCCTTGTCCCACTTCGCCCAGTTCCGTTCAGTTGCATTGAATTGTTTGGATATGTAAGCTAAAGGATGTAGCTGGCCTCTCTTGCAGTATTGCCCCCCTCATGGCAACATCCGAGGCATCAACTGGAATAATGATCTTTGTATTCTCATCTGGATGACATAAGATGGGCTCAGACGTGAACAGCCCTTTGAACTTATCAAATGCCTCCTGGCACTCAGGAGACCACTCCAAGTGGGCACTAGGCTTAGCGCTGTCCTGCCCCTTCCCCTTGGTCTTTAGAAAATCCGTAAGGGGCAAGATCACTTGGGCAAAATTGGAGAAGAAGGCCTGATAGAAATTTGCAAATCCTAAGAAGGATTGGAGCTGACATCAGGTTAGAGGGGCCTCCCACCCCAACACATCCGCTACCTTGTGTGGGTCCATCTCCAAACCCCTGGGGGATATGCGGTAGCCCAAGAAATCAACCTCAGCCTGATGGAATTTACACTTGGACAGTTTGGCAAACAGCTTATGTTCATATAAAGTCTGCAGGACTTCCTGCACCAATTTCATGTGGGACTCTTTGTCTTGAGAATATGAAAGCATATCATCTACATAAACTAATGCCCCCTTGAAGAAGTGCATTGATTAAGTTCATGAACACCCCTGGGGTTCCTTGCAACCCAAAAGACATTACCAGGTATTCAAAATGTTCCCACGAGTTCTTGTATTGTGAGAAAGGGAGAAAAGTACTTCTTTTTCTATTTGCTCTATCCCATGCATAATCTTATAAACCACGATCATGTTATCCCTCAGCTGTCATTTCTCCAAGCTAAACAACCCCATGCGTTTTAACCTTTCTTCATAGAGAAAGTATTCCAACCCTTTTATCATTCTAGTTGCCCTTTTCTGCACTTTTTCCAATGCTATTATCCTTTTGGAGGTGTGGTGACCAGAACTGTACAAGGTACTCCAAATGAGGTTGCACCATTGATTTATACAGGGGCATGATGATACTGGCTGATTTGTTTTCAATTCCCTTCCTAATAATTCCCAGTATAGCATTGGCCTTTTTTATTGCAGTTGCCCACTGTCTAGACATTTTCATTGAGTTATCTACTATGACTCCAAGACCTCTCTCTTGGTCAGGCTCTGCCAGTTCGGACCCCATCAATGTGTATTTATATTTAGGATATTTGGCTCCAATGTGCATCACTTTGCACTTGGCCACATTGAACCCCATTTGCCACGTTGACGCCCACTCACCCATCCTCGACAGATCCCTTTGGAGTGCCTCACAATCCTCCCTGGTTTTCACCACCCTGAACAACTTCGTGTCATCTGCAAATTTAGCCACTTCACTGCTTACTCCCAACTCCAAATAATTAATAAACAAGTTAAAAAGCATCGGACCAAGTACTGATGCCTGTGGTTCCCCACCGCTTACCACCCTCCACTGAGAAAATTTGTACACACTTTCTGTTTGTTGTTAATTAGCCAGTTTTTGATCCACAAGAGGACTTGTCCTTTTATCCCATGACTATTGAGCTTATTTAGGAGCCTTTGATGAGGAACTTTATCAAAATGTCAGACTGACTGGTCTGTAATTCTCTGGAACCCTTTTTAAAGATAAGAGTGACATTAGCTACCTTCCAGTCCTCAGAAATGGAGGCAGATTTTAATGAAAGATTACATATTTTTGTAAGGAGATCCACAAGTTCACATTTGAGTTCAGCCCTGGTGATTTAGCAGTTTTTGTCTATCCTGATGAGGTTCACTGTCTACCATTAAAGGAGGCAGAGCAGCTGGATGAGGTCTCCACTTGTTTGGTCCTGGATCCCTTTTTAGTAAACTGAAATGAAACTCAGCATGAATATGCCTCAGAGTCTTGGGTAAATCAAGTTCCACAGGTACTTTGTTCAAGACTCTCAACACATTGAATGGGCCAATATACTTCCACCTGTCAGGTTCCCCAGATAGTCACTCAAACACCATGTACACATGTACACTGTACATATCCAGTGTCAGTGATAACTTGAATCAATAGACAATAGACAGGCTAAGTTATACTCTATTCGAAACTACCCCCACAACTCCTAAGCCAATGGTTACATAGTGTGCGCACACACACGTGAAAGCAAGTGGGCAGCTTAAGAAAACAATCCCAGACCAGTTACAATTCCCAGCAGCTAGGAACTGGCAGCTTGAGACCCAAGGTCAGGCAAATTGATAAGAGACAGAACAGACCATGGTAAATCACAGCAAGAAAGGAGGACCTGCACAACTCCCACATTCCAGTACCAGTGCCGGGCACCACCTGCATTCCAACTATGGCAGGGTTACCTGACACCACCCCAGTTTCCTCCCTGGTTGGAGCCCCTTCAGATTTTTTGTGGAGAGGTACACTGAGTCCCCAGGTTGCAACTCCATTCAGGAGCTCTCCCTTTATCATCTTGTCTTTTGTAGTCCTCTTTTGCCTTTCCCAGAGTCTCTTGTATCATGGACCATTGATCCTTAATGCCCCACTACCATGCTTGCAAATCTCCCTGTTTGGGCTCTTGAGTAGTCACTGTGGGGAGAGGGGCCCTTCATACCCACTTACAGCCTGAAAGGGGGAGAGGCCAGTGGAGTTATTATAACTGTATTCCACATAAGGGAGTAGGTCGACCCAGCTGTCCTGTTGGTAAGTGGTGAAGCACCAGAGGAATTGCTCTACCACTTGATTCACCCTCTCAGTCTGCCTATCTGTCTCTGGGTGATGGGAGCTGCTGAGACCTTATTCCACCCCCAACACCTGTAGCAATTCCTTCCAGAACTTAGGAAAGAACTGTGACCCCCCATCTGAAATTATCTTGTGGGGGACGGAAATTATCCTGTGGTGCATGAAAAGCTTGGCCAGTGACTTGGCCGAGGGCTGAGGGCAATTGCAAGGAATAAAATGTGCCTGCTTGGAGAATGTGTCAACCACCACCCAAATCACTGTTTTACCTTTACTGGGTGGTAAGTCAGTTATAAAGTCCATCAAAATCACCACCTATGGTCTCTTTGGCATTTCAAGGGGTTATAAGGTCCCAGGGGTCTTGCACCCACTCACCTTCCCATCCCCAGGGGTCTTGTTGATAGGGCAGGTGGCCACAAAGTGTCCCATGGCCCCACAGTTTAGGCACAGGCCCTGTCACATCCATTGGTCTCTGACGGTTTCTCTCATCTTGGGTCTTGCAGGAACCCTGGGGCTGGTACATCCACAAAATATTGGAGTGGTTCTCCACCACACAGTCCACCTGTATCCACCTGTTCAGGGTTAGCGAGTTGCCCTGGGCCACGGCCCAATCCAGAATTGAGTGGTTCAGCCCGACCCAGTAGAACTCGATGAGGACTTCTTTGGGCCATCCCTGGAGCTTTGCAGTGTGTGTTTTGAACTCAAGTACTCCCGCACCAAGCGTCCACCCTGGTGTAGATCCCTAAAGTGGGTGCATGCTCTCTTCAGCTCCAGGGGGTCCTCGTACTGGCATTGAAGTGCCCACATGAAGGCATTCACATCTCAGAGTTCTGGGCCCTGGACGTTGTTGAGGCCCGCAAACCAGTCAGCCGCCCAGTCCTGGAGGTGTGACACAATAAAATCCACATGATGCTCATCAGTGGTGAAAGTGGGGCCCCAATTGCACAAGAACTTGTGCACCTGCAGCAGAAAAAATGCCAGCTTCTCTGGGGTGCCGTCGAACGTGGTTTCCAGGACATTGCAGGGCCACTCTGGAGCTGCCGGGGATGCAGGCAGCTCAGCTGGGCCAGCCAGAATGGCAGGAGGCACCAGGGGAGGAGGCAGGGGCACTTGCGGAGGAGCCAGTAGCGCCCCTCCAGCTCCATCTTGGGCCCATCCATGATTCCTGAACTCTTGCTGAATGGTATCCATGATGATGCCCATTTTGTCTAGCATCATGTTTTGCATCTCTTGCCGGATCTCTTCAACTCTGCCTCTGAACTCCCTGTGGAGATGTTCAACTTCAGTGTCCTCCACAACACAGAGGCACTCCAGGTCATCCTGGAAGGAGCGTCCATTGCGCCTTTGAGTGCCATCGTACACTAGCCTCTCGAACTTCGGATCAGGACTCACTACCTAAGTTGGTTCAGCCCAGGTAGGGAGTGGTGCCCAAGAGTCTCTAGGTCCATGCCCTGCCTTCCGCAGTCATCACCGGGGCCACCATGGTCCATTGCTCCATCCCGGAGCCATCCTCCACAGTTGTAGGGACTTCCCCATCTTCTCTTCTCACCACGGCTGTGGTGCAGGAAGGAAAAAGCAGTAGAATCCTAACAATTTGTCAGGATCCTGGTTAAATCAGTTCTCAACATGAGTCACTTTGAAGAATGCTAACTTTATTGAGACTTTGATAGATACCATACTGGATACGAGTTATTGTTAGGACTGAAGTTGAACATGCAAAGGTTACATATATAGTGTGTTCAAGTAAAGGCACTAAAGATCAGGACTCAATCACCCCACGGCAATTGCCTGCCAGAAACAACGGTCAACTACCCCCCCCAGCATGTATCCCTCTACAGAAACAAGGCAAAACAGCAGGTCTCTGCAACACATCAAAGCCTTTAGGAAAATTGAGCATTTGGTTTCACACCCCTCACTCCCTCCTTCTTCCTCTATGGCAGGCAAACCGTAAAATGCTTACTGAGCCTGACAATGACCGAGCCAAGGAATAGAAAATCTTGAACAACTTCAATTTCTTCATCATCAACCTTAAAGTTATGTAATTCCTCAGTAGTCATTACTTCTGTCTTCTTTATGTCCAGCTATAATCCTGCTCTGACATTTTCTGCTTTAAACTTCATCAATAGTCATTTCAAGTCTTCACAATTTTTCTAATACAACTTGCTTATTATGATAAAATGCAGAGTTTAATTCAGATTTTTACTTTTTGCATGTTACAAGGACTGGTCTAATATGTACATTTATGTGTTTTTTTTAATAATTCAATACTCAGTATTCAATAACGGAGTTATTCAGATGAATGTGTTAATGTCAGGCTGTTGTGCATTCCTAGTTCAGAGCTCCTTATTCTCACTTTCCAGCCTTGCCCTACTTTCCTGACAGGTCCTGTTGCACATTGGAAACACGATGGCAGGGACCAGTTCGAAGCACAGCAGCCAGAGCACGGCTCCGTTGCCACAGAGCAGCTGTGTTCAGTGGCGTCTTCCTGGCAAGTGTATGAGGCACACCAGCCCGTGCAGCAGATGGAGTTTTACCTTCCAGAAGCCCAACAACAGAGCTGTGGCTTGAACCCGCATCTCCTCAGGCATACATGGGTGCCTTACTCTCCAGGCATACTCCTCAGCCAGTCGGCAAATATCTCTCAATTTAATTGCCTCCTAATTGTGATTTGATTTTATATATTTATTTTTGCACAGCTTGTCATTCTGTGGTCACATTAGATGTTGACTGTGAATAACTTTGAAGCAAAGTCTATATTCTAAGTGTACCACCAGCAAGCACGAATCTAGCTGCTTCAATATAGAAAACATCTGTTTTACTTTTGCAAGCAGACACAGAGCAGGAGAAAGCAAGAAGGAGGAGCTGTTGCCAGCTGGCATCACGGGCTTTCGTGTTGTAAATGAAATACAAAGTCAGTCCACTCACCGTCAGCTGCAGAGTGGAGTGGTAGCGGCGGGGCTGGAATGTACCATTGCATCATAGCCAACTTATACCAGCCCCGAAGGGTTCTCAAGGCAAGAGACAGTCAGAGGTGATTTGCCATTGCCTGCCTCCACCTCATGACCCTGGTATTCCTTGGAGGTCTCCTGTCCAAATACCGGGCAGGGCCAACCCTGCTCAGCTTCTGAGCTCTGAGAGGAATGGGCTTGCCTGGGCCATCCAGGTCCGGGCTGTAGTTGTGGTACCATCCAGTGTTCTGCATGGGACTGGTTCGGGTACTACTCACACAACAACACGGTAAAGTGATAAGTTGTTTCTCATTCCACCGTAAACCAGTGTGCCATTCCTCCATCCTCCACCAACCACATAACATTGTGGCACAGCCTGAGAATTCAAAGAAATACTTTACATCTAACTGGTTAGGAATGATTCTTTGACTTAATTCCTTTGCAATTTAAAAAAAATCAAAGAAAGATAGACTCACTAAATATGGCATACATAAACTTTCTCTGTATGGTTGCTGCTTATACAACTTTGCAGCTGATTAGGGAAATAAAGCAACGGGTCTTGCATCTCCCCCACCCCCACCCAAGGATTCATTCCCAAACAGAAAAACAGATATTCACAGAGCTGATTCAGTATCATCAAGCAGGGACTTAATTTGATCTCTTGCATATGCAGTGCCCCCAAGTGGGGCAAATAACACCCCCTGGGGCCATTTCAGATCAGAAAAACAACATGGAGGAGACAGGAGCTCCTCCCCCACACTGAAGCCTGACCAGAATTTGCAGTGTTTCTAAACTGAGCTGCCACTGGAACCTCACAGCTGCCGCACTGACTGCACATCCCTGTGGTGGCCTTATGCAAAGTGTCATGTGTAGACCCACAGTCTTGGGCAGGGCTTGACCCACGGTCTTCATGGGAGAATTAGTTCCTCCTGCTCTGCAGATGCAGAAGTGCCTGAAAGGGAACCCAGGTCTTCAGGTCAGGACAGTGGCCTGGCAAGTCCCTCTGAGGCATGGTAGCAACTGATCAATATGACACGTTTGCTGTGAAGCTGGCGGCAGTAACCCCCCCCCCCAAGAAAAACCCACACAACCTTTGTGATGTTTTACAATCTTCATGGGGCTGTTGTTGAATCCCAGAGGTTGGAAGGGCACGCAGCAGCAGAGGTCCTCTTTCAGGTGTGCTGGACTGAATGCCTCATTTTTGGACCCTTAGAACCACGCACAAACATCCTTTGGGACTCATTGCATTCCGCCTGCTCATTTAAACAACATAGCAACAAGACAAATCTAAAAAGTCAGATCAGTGCTGAAAATGGCTGTAAGTCTCAAAACCTGGCTGAAGAGAATAGATCATGTCTCTTTCTTAAAAACTCGAGTGAGTGGGCTTGTCAAGCTTTGCTTCAAAGAGACTTCCACCCCATGGGTCCATGAGCCTCTGCCCACAGGCTAAGCGAGGAGCCAACATGCCACCGGGCTTAGTGGTGGGCTCAGGCCGCATTCCAGCATCACGCCCTGGGCTGGAGAGGCTGCTCGGGAGGGGGTGAGGTGAGCCAATCCACGAGGACTGCCAGCCTCCCAGAACTCTGACTGACCCTCAGACTACAGAGGTCGGCTCCCCTGGAGAACATGGGTGCTGTGGAGGGTGGACTCTAGGGCATCGTACCTCAGTGAGGTCCCTCCCTCCCCAAACCCTGACACCCCCAGGATCCAATCCCAAATCTCCAGGGATTTCCCAGCATGCATTTGTCAACCTTACAGCATTGTGAGTGGTGCAGCCTCCCCCTCCCCCTCCCCCTTGCAAGATCAAGCAGATGAGATGGGGGGGGCTACAGAGGACCTAAAACTAGGGCTGCCATCTCTGGATTGAGAAATACCTGGAGATTCAGGGGATGGAGCCTCAGAAGAGCAATATTTGGGGTGGGGTGGGACTTCACTGAGGCATAATGTCATATAGTCCACCTTCCAAAGTGGCCATTTTCTCCCGGTGAATTGATTTCTCAGGAGATTTCAACCACCACTTGGAGACTGGCAGCCCTACCTGGAACTGGAAACTGTCCAACATGACCATGATGCTGGAGTGGGGCACGCGGGGGAGAGGACAGCCAGTCCAGATAGCTTCTTCCCAGGATATGTGAACAGATTTATTTTAGTGTTCACTTGCTTATTCTTTGAAAATAGTCTTGTATTAATTTCTTCATCATATGTAATTATTGTATATTAATAATAATAGTACTTAATAATCTTCCTTTCACAACAGTCAAATACACTTTTCACTTTGAGTATAATTCTTTACTCCCTCATGGATCACTGCCTTGACATGGCGGGGGGCTTGCGTGGTTCGATGAGGCTGTGGGCTACGCCATGGAGGGCCACCCAGGATGGACAGGCCACAGCAGAGAACTCAGACAAAACGTGATCCACTGGAGAAGGAAATGGCAACCCACTCCACTATCTTTGCCAAGAAAACCCCATGGGGTAAAAGATATGATGCTGGAAGATGAGCCCCTCAGGTCGGAAGGTGTCCAATATGCTACTGGGGAAGAGCAGAGGGCAAGTACAAGTAACCACGGAAAGAGTGAAGTGGCTGGGCCAAACCCGAAAGGAAGCTCAGCTGTGGATGTGTCTGATGGTGAAAGGAAAGTCCGATGCTGCAAAGAATAATACTGCATAGGAACCTGGAATGTAAGATCTATGAATCAAGGTAAGCTTGAGGTGGTCAAAAATGAGATGGCAAGAATGAACATTGACATCTTGGGAATCAGTGAACTAAAGTGGACAGGAATGGGTGAATTTAACTCAGAAGACCATCATATCTACTACTGTGGCCAAGAATCCCATAGAAAAAATGGTGTGGCCTTTATAGTCAACAAGAGAGTGCAAAAGGCAGTAATGGGATACAATTTCAAAAACGACAGAACATCACAGTAATTCAAGTCAATGCCCCAACCACTGATGCAGAAGAGGCTGAAATATACTGGTTCTATGAAGACCTACAACACCTCCTAGAACTAACAACAACAAAAGATGTCCTCCTCATCATAGGAGACTGGAATGCTAAAGTAGCAGGTCAAAAGGTAACTAGAATAATGAACAAGCTTGGCCTTGGAAAACAAAATGAAGCAGGGCAAAGGCTAACAGAGTTCTGTCAAGAGAACACGCTGGTCATAGCGAACACCCTCTTCCAACAATGTAAAAGGCGACTCTACACATGGACATCACCAGATGGGCAACATCGAAATCAGATTGACTATATAATTTGTAGTCAAAGATGGAGAAGCTCTATCCAGTCAGTAAAAACAAGACCTGGAGCTGACTGTGGCTCAGATCATGAGCTACTCATTGCAAAATTCAGACTTAAATTGAAGAAAGTTGGGAAAACCAATAGGACATTCAGATCTGACCTAGATCACATCCCTGATGAATATACAGTGGAGGTGAAGAATAGATTTAAGGGACTAGATTTGATAGACAGAGTGCCTGAAGAACTATGGACAGAGGTTTGTGACATTGTACAGGAGGCAGCAATCACCACCATCCCAAAGAAACAGAAATTCAAGAAAGCAAAGTGGCTGTCTGATGAGGCTTTACAAATAGCACAGGAAAGAAGGAAAGTAAAAGGTAAAGGTGAAAAGGACAGATTTACCCAGCTGAATACAGATTTCCAGAGAACAGCAAGGAAAGATAAGGAGGCTTTCCTGAATGAACAATGCAAAGTAATAGAGGAAAACAATAGAATGGGAAGGACTAGAGATCTCTTCAAGAAAATTGGAGAAATCAAGGGATCGTTCCATACAAAGCTGGCCATGATAATGGACAAAAACACTAGGGACCTAACAGAAGCAGAAGAGATTAGGAAGAGATGGCAAGAATACACAGAAGAACTATACAAGAAGGACTTCAATGTCCTTGACAACCACAATGGTGTGATCACTGACCTTGAGCCAGACACCCTGGAATGTGAAGTCAAATGGGCCTTAGAAAGCATTACTAACAACAAAACTAGTGGAGGTGATGGTATCCCAGCTGAGCTATTCAAAGTCTTAAAAGATGATGCTGTTAAAGTGCTGCACTCAATTTGCCAACAAATTTGGAAAACAACAGTGGCCACAGGATTGGAAAAGGTCAGTATACATTCCAATCCCAAAGAAGGGCAATGCCAAGGAATGTTCAAACTATTGCACAATTGCACTCATTTCACATGCTAGCAAGGTCATGCTAAAGATCCTACGAGCTATGCTTCAGCAGTATGTGGATAGAAAACTGCCAGAAGTACAAGCTGGGTTTCAAAGAGGTAGAGGAACTAGAGATCAAATTGCCAACATTTGCTGGATTATGGAGAAAGCAAGAGAGTACCAGAAAACATCCACTTCTGGTTCACTGACTATGCTAAAGCCTTTGATTGTGTAGATCACAACAAACTATGGCAAGTCCTTAAAGTGATGGGAGTACCAGAGCACCTCAGATGTCTCCTGAGAAACCTGTATAAGGATCAAGAAGTGACAGAACAGAAGATGGAACAACTGATTGGTTTAGCATAGGAAAAGGCGTACGACAAGGATGTATATTGTCCCCTTGCTTATTTACTTTATATTCAGAATACATTATGCGTAATGCCAGCCTGGATGAATCACAAACTGGAATCAAGATTGTTGGGAAAAACATCAACAACCACAGATATGCAGATGATATCACTCTAATGGCAGAAAGTGAAGAGGACCTCAAGAGCCCCTTGCTCAGAGTGAAAGAGAAGAGTGCAAAGATTGGCTTGAAACTCAACATCCAAAAAATGAAGATCATGGCATCTGGCCCCATCACTCTTTGGCAAATAGAAGGGGAAGTCATGAAAGCAGTGACAGACTTCACATTCTTGGGATCCAAGATCACTTCAGATGGTAACTGCAGCCATGAAATTAAAAGACGCCTGCTCCTTGGGAAGAAAACAATATTAAAAAGTAGAGACATCACCCTGCCAACAAAAGTCCATATGGTCAAAGCAATGGTATTCCCAGTATGGCTGTGAGAGTTGGACCATAAGGAAGGCTGAGTGCTGAAGAATAGATGTTTTCAAATTATGGTGCTGGAGAAGACTCTTGAGTCCCTTGAACTTCATGGAGATCAAATCAGTCAGTCCCAAAAGAAATCAACTCTGACTGTTCCCTGGAAGGCCAGATCCTGAAGTTGAAGCTCAAATACTTTGGCCACCAAATGAGAAGGGAGCATTCACTGGAGAAGACCCTGATGCTGGGAAAGATTGAAGGTCAAAGAAGAAGGGGACGGCAAAGGATGAGATGGTTAGACAGCATCATCGATGCAATGAACATGAAGTTGAGCAAACTTCAGAGGACAGCGGAAGACAGGAGGACCTGGCGTAATCTGGTCCATCGGGTCACGAAGAGTTGGACTCGACTGTGCGACTGAACAATAACAACAAAAATAATTCTTTATTGTATATCTTCATTTAGTTTATTGTAAATAAGCCAACATATCAAAATTTCTTGTTTGCATTACTCCTTGTTATGCTGACTGTGATTCCTCTAGATTACCACGTATCATTACAGCCAGCAAGGTCTGAAAAGAACCAAATCCGTCCCTCAGTGGCCAAGTTTGACTGAAGAGAGCTGGAAAGGGAGAGACTTCCATGACCAACCGATCTGCTTAGAATCATAGAATCACACAGAGTAGGAAGGGGACCTACAGAGGCCATCTAGTCCAACCCCCTGCTCAATGCAGGATCAGCCCAGAGCATCCCTAACAAGTGTTTGTCCAGCCACTGCTTAAAGACTGCCAGGGAGGGGGAGCTCACCACCTCCTGAGCTCCCCACCACTCTTACTACAAAAAAGTTTTTCCTAATATCTAGCTGGTACCTTCCCACCCTGAATTTAAACCCATTCTTGTGAGTCCTCTCCTCTGTTGCCAACAGGAACAGCCCCCTGCCCTCCTCTAAGGGACAGCCCTTCAAATACTTCAAGAGAGTGACGATGTCCCCCCTCAACCTCCTCGTCTCCAGACTGAACATTCCCAAGAAATCCCTCAGCCTTTCTTCATGCAGCTTGGTCTCCAGGACTTCCCCGCCCCCCGACCATCCTTGTTGCTCTCCTCTGCACCGCCTCCATTCTGTCCACATCCTTTTTCAAGTGCTCTACATACACAGGAGAAAAATATTTAGAAAAAATTAATTATGACAATGATCGACGCACTCAATATTTCACAAAGCCCTGGTGCACATTGTGTACTTGTAGCACACATGTTTACACATCGGGGATCAATGCCAAGCACTGGCAACTATAATACGTTGGAAAAGACTCTTCCCCACACACCACATGCAATCGCTCTGCAGCAGCCGTCACTGATTTGAAAGCAAAGTACACACTGGGGTTTCCTTCCTTCCTTCCTTCCTTCCTTCCTTCCTTCCTTCCTTCCTTCCTTCCTTCCTTCCTTCCTTCCTTCCTTCCTTCCTTCCTTCCTTCCTTCCTTCCTTCCTTCCTTCCTTCCTTCCTTCCTTCCTTCCTTCCCTGTAATAGTCCAACATGGTCTTGTCTATTTTCAGTTCTAAACAGCAGTTCTGCTTGAGAGCAACAAAATTCGTGCTAACAAATTTATCAGGTTAGTAACTATTTTTAGTCAATATATTTTATTTGGTTGTCAATCCCCAAGAAATCTTTAATTTGTTCCAAATGTGGACTACATCAACACTTGGGGTACTGTATTTTGTGAGGTTTTTAAAATAATTTACATGATTCTTTCTTCATTTAAGATTTTTATTTGATCCGGAAGCTGCAGCTGGTGCAAAATGCCAGTCAGGCTTCTGATGGGACTCTGTGGGCGGGAGCACATACAGCCTGCGCTGAAGGCATTGCACTGCTGCCGATAGCTTACCGGATTCATTTCAAGGTGATGGTTCTCACTTTTAAAGCCCTATATGGTCAGGGACCTACATGCCTAAGGGACCACCTTTCCCCACATGTACCCCAGAAAGCACTGCGGTCAGGGGCCCAAGGTTGGCTGGCCCTCCCGGGTCTCAAGGAGGCTATGCTGTCAATGGCCAGGGCCAGGGCCTTTTCTGTGGTGGCCCCATTCTGGTGGAATGAGCTCCCAGAGGAGATCAGGGCCCTGTGGGACCTCTCACAGTTCCACGGGGCCTGTAAAGCAGCTCTTCCACCAGGCATTCAGGAGCCCCCCCCCCACCAATGAAGAACATTGGTTTGTTTGTTTGTTTGTTTGTTCATTTATTTATTATTTCAACTTTTACCCCACCCTCCCCACCAAAGCAGGCTCAGGGTGGCTCACATAAAACCAGGAAACAATATATATTCAATACAAAAATATCTATGATTTATTTAATACGGATAAAAAGAGGTATGGTTTCAGGAAAGAGAACAATGAAATAGAAAGGGTATGGACAGAAAAAGGTAACAAAATGATTTCAAAAATTTATAAAATTTTGTTAAAATGGTATACAGAAGATGAGACTGTAAAAGAGCAGATGGTGAAATGGGCTATAAATATAAATAGAGAGATAGACATGTCATCATGGGAGTGTCTGTGGAAAAAATCGATTAAAATTTCAACATGTGTTAATGTGAAAGAAAATTGTTATAAAATGATGTATAGATGGTATATGACACCCAAAAAAACTGCGAATATGAATGAGAACATGTCTAGCAAATGTTGGAAATGTAAAAAGAAAGAGGGCTCATTTTACCACATGTGGTGGACTTGTGAGAAAGCGGCTGCTTTTTGGACTGAGATTCATAATGAAATCCAGAAGATCCTGAGATGTACTTTTAAAAAAGAGCCAGAAATGTTACTTCTAGGTCTTAAAATGGAGGAAGTTAATGTGACAAAGAGAACATTGTTATGGTATTTGATTTCAACAGCGAGAATGATATATGCTCAATTTTGGAAGCAGGAGAAGATACCAGATAAATGGGAATGGATAAAGAAGATGATTTTTATGGTAGAAATGGACAAATTAACAAAAAAACTTAATGGAAAAGAAGATCAAGAATTTTTAGCAGATTGGAAAGACTTTAAAGACTACTTAGAATTGAACTGGGATGTCAAAAATAAGCTACTTTGCTTTGATAACTATTAAGATTAGAAATATAGCAAGAAATGGATTGTATTTAAAATGTTACCTAAGAGAGAGAAATGAAAAAGGAAAATGTTTTAATAGAAGATTTGACTATTGAATGTGTTTATTGTAAGGCAATGCTGACTGAAACGATAATGGGGCGGAACATCGTTGGAAGCCAGGGGGGAGGGGGGAAAGTTGTGGAAAAGGATATCTTATGAAATGTTTTTAATTATGGATCATGTTAAAATTTCCTGTTAATAAAAATTTCTTTACAGAGAATACAAAAACATCTAAAACACTACATAATACAATTTAAAACCATTATTATTGATGACGGTGCTCTGAATAAAGAGCGTTCACATGCTGTCAACTGTACTACCACTCGGGAAAGCTTCAGCTCTAGGTCGGCCCAGAGGTTATCGGAAGGCCTGCCGGAAAAGCTCCATTTTCACAGCCCTGCGGAACTTTGAGAGGTCCCACAGGGCCCTGATCTCACCAGGGAGCTCCTTCCAGTAAGCCGGTGCTACTAAAGAAAACGCCCTGGTCCTAGTCGATGTCAATCTGGCCTCCTTTGGACCAGGGAGTGCCAGGCGGTTTTGGAGTCCTGGTCGAAGTGCTCTCTGGGGAACATGCGGGGAAAGGCAGTCCCTCAGATAGACAGGTCCCTGACCATAAAGGGCTTTAAAGGTCAAAACCAGGTTGAAAGTGAGAGGGCCCTGGACCCTGGAAATTGCCATCAACAGCCTAGAGAACAGCATGTCCTGCAAGACATTCAAAATGAACACTGAGAGCTGACTCCAAGCAAGAACTTTCTATACTGGCTACTGGCTGCTACTGCCATATGGACGCTAACAACTACTAGCACTTTACTATGATTTTATTATTTGTTTTAATTGTAATTATGTTTTTAATGTAACTATCTGCTTTTATGTAAGCCGCCCTGAGCCAGCTTTGGCCAGGAGGGCAGGCTAAAAATCTGAAAAATAAATGAATGGACAAATAAATAAATAAATATTTCTTATCAGGGAGGTGGAAAGTGTCCTGTGTCTGCACTGGCAGCTCCACCCCACTTAGGGGAGAAATAGGGATGAGTATGAATGGTTTTGGTGAAGTCAGTCTCTATTTCCAGTTATTGAAGCAACAGAACAGGGAACGGTTGCTGGATTGGTTAGTTTGGAGGAAGAAATAAAAAAGGATGCTAAATCAAAGCAGGAAGTGAGGGATGAAGCCATGAGACTGCCTTGCCCAAAGGGGTGGTAACAAAACCTCAAGCAGGGACTGGCTCTGAGGGGTGGGCCAGTCGGAGATTCCTAGACTGCCAATGACCCAGAAAGGCTGTGGTCCAGGGTACAGTTGCCAGCTTCCAGGTGGGGCCGGGTAATCTCCCAGAATTACAGCTGATGCCCAGACACCAAGACCCTGTTCCCCTGGAGAAAATGGCTGCTTTGGAGGGTGGACTCTGGGGCATTATACCCTGCTGAGGTCCCTCCCCAGGATCTGCCCAGCTCGGAGCTTACAGCCATAGCCTAGAAGAAGAAGAGCAGGAGAAGTCTACACAAGGAGCTTGCAAGAGGAGAGCAAGAAAAATCTTGGACAGCCGTCAATGCTCCCTCTATGCTGTGGAGTCTTGTGAGCAAAATTTTTACTTAGTGAGTTACTGGCGTGAAAGTTGTGAGCAAGCAATTTGGTTACTGTATAGATTAGTTTGCTCTGGAGCCATCCTTCCTGAGCGAAGACTGGAGGCTAGAGGCTAAAAAACTGTGAGCTAGCTCACACTAACTCAGCTTAGAGGGAACACTGGTAGCCGCAGGGATGGAGGAAATTCATGCCAAATGCATGAAAAGCTGCACCTCTTCTACAAGGCAGTTAAGGCAGAAGTAGGCAATGTTTTCCACCTGAGGATCCTGTCTGGGCCTCTGTTTGCTTTTGAGGGTTTGATGGAATAGCTGCTGACCAACCTGGAGCCCTCCAAGCAGAGGGAAATCCAGGTGACCCCCCACCCCCCCGGGTTGCCAATTCTGAGTTAGGGAATTCTTGAAGATTATGGGCCAGAGCCTGGGGAGGGAGCTCAGCAGGGCGTGAGGCCACAGCGCACAACCTCCAAGGCAGCCGTTTCCTCCAGGGCGTAGCATTGCTAACCTCCTGGTGGGGCTTGAGGATCTCTTGAAATTGTAACCAATCTCCAGACTACAGGCCGGCGAGCTGGGGGACTGGGTAGCAATAGGAGCCAAGACGCCGCTGCCTCAGAAGATTGATTGATTGATTGATTGATTGATTGATTGATTAGATTTAGGCCCCACCCTCCCCACAGAAGCAGGCTTACCTAAAATTCTTAAAATGGGTTTCCACACTGCCGTTGGCTTCGCATCAGAGTGGCTCACCGATGGGGGTGGCGCCTGGTTGCCTGGGGACCCACCGGGCTACTCCCATGGTGGACCACAGGAGAAGGAGCCAGGCCCCTGGAACGAGGAGAGGCCAGCAGGTGCCACTCATGTCCTGAGAATGGGCCGAGCCAGGCTGCGGGACTGCAAGATGGGACTGCAGAGCTGGGAGGAAGATGGGAGGGGCAGTTGTTCTGGAGCAAGGCAGGACCGCGGCCAGCAAGGGCTGGTGGGGGACCCCAGTCCCACCTCGGGCTGGACAGATGGGAGGTGGGATAAGGGGCTTAAGGAAGCGGGCCTGGGGTGAAGGACAAGTAGAAGGAGCACTGGGGAGAGGGGAAAGGGGTGGTGAAGTGGGGCTGGGAGGCATAAAAGGAGGCCAGGAAGCTGGGGTTGGGCCCAGGGGAGTCAAAACCTGATGGCAGCTGAGAGAGGGGAAAGCCAGATGCCAGGGGGTGCCTCCTGCCAGCCGTCCAAGGCCTCTTGCTTGCTCTCCGAGACCCTAGCGGCCCCTTTCTGACCCCAGAACCACGACTGAGAGAGGAGTCCCCATGGGTGGCCAGCAGCAGCTTGACAAAAAGCAAACAGAAGTTTAAAAATACAAAAAAAATGCAATAAAGACAGCACCAGGTTTGCCTTCTCACTTCCAAAGCAGAAACAATTCAAACAGGTCTCTGTACCTTTTGGTTAGGAAACAGAACTAACAGGTGAAATATTTATTCAGAATTATCTTCTTTTGCCTAACAGGCGTACAGTGTCTGTTTTCTGTATGGCAGAACTAAAACAAGAGAGAAGGCCCACATGTGTCAGCTTGGCATGCCGCTACATCAAACCAGAAGATGCCGTGGAGGTTTCTGAAGCTCCCATGCCCCTCTTTGCCAGGGCAACAGGAACTGGACAGTTTTTAAGGGGAAATCTCCTGAAATGGCAGTGACTCTTTCACCTCAGTAACCTGGTATTGGAAACAGTGCTCCCTTCAGCATATCCATCAGGGGCAGCCTCCCAAGAACCAATTGGCTGCATAATTGATCTTCTGGGACACCTTTCCCAGCACTTGCCTCCTGCTTAACTCATTGTGAAAGAATAAGAAATGAATGAATATGTTTCACTGCTAGCAAGGATGGCCCCAATGCCAAGACTCGGAAGGAAGGAAGGAAGGAAGGAAGGAAGGAAGGAAGGAAGGAAGGAAGGAAGGAAGGAAGGAAAGAAGGAAGAGAGAGAGAGAGAGAGAGAGAGAAGAAAGAAAGAAAGAAAGAAAGAAAGAAAGAAAGAAAGAAAGAAAGAAAGAAAGAAAGAAAGAAAGAAAGAAAGAAAGAAAGAAAGAAAGAAAGAAAAAGAAACTTTCCTTTTCCAGTTGCTTAAACTGTGTGGAAATAACCAACAATTTACATATGAATGCTGGTGGAATAGTAAGAGCTGATTCGTTCTCTGTAAAATCAAAGAATTTAAAAGATGGGGGAAAATGTAATGCAACAAATCAATCTCCTGTTGAACAACCTATATGACACAAACCACAGTAATTCAAGCAAATGAGCCCAGCCACACGCCAAAATAACAGCAGTTCTACAGAGCGGTTCCCTAGAGGGTGCTTGCAACCATCACATTACATCGGCCTGTACTCTTTGCATCCCCATGTGGGTGAGCGGGTGTGTGGCTTTCTGGGATGCAATTGGAGCACCTTGGCCTGGGTTCTTCATCACAAGGAGTCCAGAAGATGGTTTCCTTGAATCTAGGAGCAACAGACACAGTAGGGGACATACCCTCATTCAGTGGTTTGTCTTGTATGTGTGTTTGTGGTTTGTTATTGGCGTGATGTTCTGCCCCACTGCTGGACCTCCTGATGGCACCTGGTCGCTGAGTGACAGAGTGTTGGACTAGATGGGCCGTTGGCCTGATTCAACATTGGCTTCTCTCATGTTCTTATGTTCTTTTTGGACATCAAAACACACAATTGAATGGCTGTGTTGTGTCCTGGGATCAGAAGGCAGAGCTGGCGAAATACAGCCAAGCTTCGCTCTCTGAGAACAATAGGGACTAGGTTCCTGAGCTCGCCAGCAGTGAACCAATGGCAGCATTGGCGGGCGATTCAAACCCGCCAATAGGAATATAGGGCCGTCCCCCCTAACTGTATATAGTTGGCCTCCGGCCGTTACTGTGTGTTCTTGTCTTATGTGAAGTACGAATAAACGCGTCTTCTCTTATGTCGTCGTCCGAGTCATGAGGCCCGAAACCCAGTACTTTACAGTGGCGACGAAGATGGGATTCCAACGCCTTCCATGACTCCATGAGCGACGAAAAGGACACCGCCGAGCATCGCATCGCTGACCCCGAGAGCAGCACCGCACCGCTCACCGAGCATCGCATCGCAGACCCCGAGAGCAGCACCGCACCGCTCGCCCCGGCGCACGCCTTACCAGACAGAACCATGGCCGCTTCTCATGTAACACTGGAGCACTTCGATCAGTCGCAGCCAGAAACCTGGGACGCATGGGTCGACCAGCTCATCAGCTATTTGGAGCTCAACGAAATCCGCCACCCCGACCAGAAACGAGCGATCCTCCTGAACGCCTGCGGCACCCAAACCGTCCGCCTCGCCAAGAGCCTCTTGGTGCCCTGCACGGCCTTGGAGAGCTCGTTTGGGGAGATCCTGGATGTCCTCAACGCTTACTTCAGCCCCCGGCCGACCTTCCTGGCCAAGAGGATGGATTTCCAGAGGCGAGTCCAGGCCCAAGGGGAATCCATTGCCACCTTCCTGGCCGCGCTTAGGGCGCTCGCGGTGGACTGCGGATTCCCGAAGGTGGAGGACAACCTGTTGACGCAGTTCGTGTGGGGCCTGGCGGACTCCAAGCTGCGGCGCAAGTTGGTTGGGCACCGGAAGCTCTCCTTGGACGAGGCCCTAGACGCCGCAACAGCCCACGAGGCCGCGGAAGGGGAACGCCCAGCCGCGGCCGCCCATGTGGTCGGAAGGAGTCCAAGCCCCGGGAATGTGGACACGGAAGAGGTCTTCGCCCTCAGACCTCAACAACGCCAGCCGGCGCCGTTCCAGCAGGCCAACAGAGAGCCAGCCAAGCCTTCCGGCAACTGGGTCGTCTGTGCCAGCTGCGGGGAAGGCCACGCAAGGAAAGCCTGCAAGTTCCAGGATGCTGTCTGTCACGGGTGCGGAAAGCAGGGACACCTCGCACGGGCCTGCCGATCCAAGGGCCCCCGGAATTCGAGATCGTCGGCCCCACCGCATCGCACATCGTCCACCGCCTACGAGACGACGGAAGAGGTCGCCGAGTTGAACCACCTCACCGACCAACCGCTGCAGGTACTTCGCCTCCCCAACCCCAACCTCTCCTCCACCCCGAAGATCCAAGTAACCGTGCGGATCGAGGGGTCCCCTGCTGCATGGAGGTGGACTCGGGATCGGCGGCGTCCATCATTTCCATGGACACTTTAAAAAGACTTTGCCCGTCAGAGGGACCCCTCTACGTCCATCGCCACTAAGCTTGGTGGACTTTCAAAAGAACCCTGTCCCCATCCGGGGAGTCGGCACTTTCCGAGTGCAATACCGAGACTTTGAGGGGAACTTGGACTTGGTGGTGGTGGAGGGAAATCTCGTGAGTCTCCTGGGGCGGGCATGGTTTGAGGCCCTAGGCATCACAATTGGGGGAGTGAATAAGTGCGGGATGTGCGACTGGGGGGCGGTGTGCAAGGAATTTCCCGAAGTCTTTGACGGGAAACTGGGGTGTTATAAAGGGCCCCCGGTGTCGCTCCACTTAGACCCCACAGTGACGCCCATCCGACGGCGCTTCCGCACCGTGCCCCTGGCCCTCCGCCCTAAAATAGAGGCCGAACTGGACCGGCTAGTGGCCCAGGGAGTCCTAGAGCCTGTCCCGAACGCTCGATGGGAGACCCCGATTGTGACACCCGTTAAGCCAAACGGGGAAATCCGCATCTGCGCGGACTATAAGTGCACCATAAACCAGGCACTTCAGGCGCACGCATACCCCGTACCCGTGGTCAGCCACGTCTTAGCAACACTGGCGGGGGCGCGCATATTTGGAAAGCTGGATCTCGCGCAGGCGTACCAGCAACTCCCGGTGGATGCAGCCACGGCCGAGGCGCAAACCATTGTAACCCACCGGGGCGCCTTCAGGGTGAAGCGGCTGCAGTTCGGGGTCAGTGTGGCCCCAGGGATCTTCCAAAATCTCATGGACGACTTGTTAAAAGGGATCCCTGGAGTGACGCCGTTCTTCGACGACGTCCTCATCGCCGCGACCACCCCGGAAAGCTTCGCCGCCCGCCTCCGAACGGTACTGGGACGCTTCCAAACCGCGGGGCTGAAAGTGAAGCGGGAAAAGTGCCTCCTCGGGGTGCCGGAGGTGGAGTTCTTGGGGTACCGGGTAGACGCAACAGGCCTGCATCCGGCGAGGGACAAGGTGAAGGCCATCGTGGAGGCCCCCACCCCGAAGTCCAAGGCGGAGCTCCAGGCGTTCTTAGGCCTCCTGAACTTTTACCACGCCTTTCTCCCACACAAAGCCGCCGTGGCCGAACCCCTGCACAGGCTGCTGGATAAGGCGACACCTTGGGCATGGGGAGCGAGGGAGGCGGCGGCGTTTCGGGGGTTAAAGTACTCTTGATTTCTAACGCAGTACTCGCCCACTTTGATGAAAAGCTCCCGGTGATCCTTGCATGTGACGCATCACCGTATGGGGTCGGGGCGGTCTTGGCCCACAAGCTACCAGATGGGAGGGAAGTCCCGGTGGCTTACTACTCCCGCACGCTGTCCTCCGCGGAGCGGAACTATGCGCAAATCGACCGGGAGGGCTTGGCACTGGTGGCGGGGGTTAAAAAGTTTCACAACTTTGTGTACGGGCGGCCCTTCACGCTCGTAACCGATCATAAGCCGCTCCTGGGTCTGTTCGCGGCGGACAAACAAACGCCGCAGGTATTGTCGCCCCGGGTGTTGCGCTGGTCCTTGTTTTTAGCGGGCTACCAGTACCAGTTGGAGCATCGGCCGGGCAAGGCGCTGGGTCATGCCGACGCCTTGAGCCGCCTGCCGCTGCCGCATACAGGGGAAGATCCGGCCCCGGCTCCCGCTGTATTGTTAATGGAGGAGTTGCCAAACCCCCCCCTTCAGGCTGCAGACGTGGCCGCCCGCACGTCCCGTGATCCCATTCTCTCCCGGGTCCTAAACTGGGTGGTGAGGGGATGGCCAGCGGAACAGACAGGGCCAGAGTTCACGGCATACAAAGCCAGGCGGGAAGAGTTATCCGCCTTAAAAGGGTGCTTACTGTGGGGGGACAGGGTGGTCATCCCGGGGCCCATGAGACAAGGGGTTCTAGAAACGCTGCACGAGGCACACCCCGGCATTGTACGAATGAAAGCTCTGGCAAGGAGCTACGTGTGGTGGCCCGGGATGGACGCAGAAATTGAAACCTGGGTCCGAGGGTGCACACGGTGTCAGGAAGTCCGTCCCAATCCCCCGAGAGCGCCAACCCAAAGCTGGGAGTCTACCCACAAGCCGTGGTCACGCCTACACATAGATTTTGCCGGGCCATTCCAGGGGCTCCAGTTCATGGTGACGGTAGACTCCTACTCGAAATGGGTAGAAATAAGCCCAGTGTCTACCACCTCTGCCAAAGCGGCAATAAGGGCCCTGCGGAAAATATTCGCAACACACGGGTTGCCAGACACCATCGTGTCGGACAATGGGGCAGCGTTCACATCTGCCGAGTTTCAAGCGTTCCTCGCAAGCAACCTAATCAGGCACATACGATCAGCGCCCTTCCACCCGGCAACAAATGGACAGGCGGAGAGAACGGTACGCACCGCCAAAGAAGCCCTCAGCCGCATAACGGAGGGGGATTGGGAGTTCCGGCTGGCCCGCTTCCTCCTAAAACACCGCACCACCCCAAACCCCATCTCCGGGCATTGCCCCGCAGAACTATTAATGGTCCGCCGCCCTACCACTTTATTAGACAGACTCCACCCGGACCGAGCCCCCGAGAGAAAGCTGGTCGAGAACAGGGAGGCGCCCCGAAGCTTCCTACCGGGAGACCCTGTCTACTTCCGGAACTATGGGGCGGGGCCGCAGTGGGTGGCAGGGCGCATCCTAAAACCCACCGGGCCAGTGTCATACGAAGTCCTAACAGATGGGGACCGGGTCCTCCGTAAACACGTCGACCAGCTCCGGAGGCGGCAAGACCCCGACACAGAGATCCAGTTACCGGGAAATGCCGCCGCCGCCCCATCATCCGATCTACCGCAAGCACCGACAGCGGAGCCAGCGCCAGAAAGTCCACGGAATCCGGAGGAGGCCCCGGGGACAGCTGAACCGCCGCCGCCGCTGCCGCCGCCGTTACAGCCGCCACCATCACCGCCTCGGCTACTACCAGAGGTCCAAGCTCCTTGTGCTGGCAGACCACCCGATAGGGGCCCCGCCAGTCCGGTACCGGCCCCCCGACGTTCGCTAAGGGAACGGAGGGCACCAACATACTTAAAAGACTACGTCACCTGAGAGGAGACGAACTATGGGGGGAGGGGTGTTGTGTCCTGGGATCAGGAGGCAGAGCTGGCGAAATACAGCCAAGCTTCGCTCTCTGAGAACAATAGGGACTAGGTTCCTGAGCTCGCCAGTAGTGAACCAATGGCAGCATTGGCGGGCGATTCAAACCCGCCAATAGGAATATAGGGCCGTCCCCCTAACTGTATATAGTTGGCCTCCGGCCGTTACTGTGTGTTCTTGTCTTATGTGAAGTACGAATAAACGCGTCTTCTCTTATGTCGTCGTCCGAGTCATGAGGCCCGAAACCCAGTACTTTACAGCTGGGCCCAGCTTAATTTATGGAAATCTTTTCTTGGTATGAGAAAGGAGGGGTGCCATAGTCTGCAAAACCATGACTGCTGTGGGAAGGGTCACGGAGAAGAACTGTTCTGTCATAATGCCAACATTCAACAAAGTGGACTGTCAGAAGGTTCAAAGTGAAAAGGAAAGAAAAAGAAAGAACCTGGTTCACACAGAAAATGAGGTTTAAGGAATTCACTCCCTTACCTCATGCAAGGACCGGCAGTGACTCAGGGGCCGCTTGAAAAACGAGAGTGGTGCCGGGGAAGGGGCTGGGAAGGGGCTGGGAGGCCAGGGCAGCACGGAGCGGGGCCAAGGACCATGGAAGGGAAGGACCCAATCCACACCACGGGGACCCACTTGGTGTGCAACACCTGCTGTACCTGGACGGTTGAAGCCTGTGCCATCTGACTTTCAAACGCAGGCACAAAGCCTTGGTCAAGCTTTTAATGTTCTGCCAGATACAAAATGGAATGGCTGCGTGCTCGCCCTTTCATGGCACATTCAGATCAGCCCCTGGATGGCAAACAGAATTCCACCAAGCCTCAGAGGAAAGGTTTGCCAGTGCCTGTTCTCCATGGAGGATCTGTGATGGACAGCAAGCAATTGCAGGCTTTTAGGCAATGCTGCTGGGGAAAGAGTGAGCTAGCTGAGAAATGACTGACGGCTCACGGAGCTCATTCTGATTCGGCGAAAGCGCTTACTGTGGAATGGAATGCTGAGCCGTTTAAAACAAATCGAGTGGGAAGGAATTGGGGGGGGGGGTGTCAGTTAGAGATGGAATTAGGGAGGAGAGTGAACTCTGAAGAGAAAAGGGTCTGATAAGCCCTCTCTGGAGCAGAGTGACTGTGTTGCGGCTGCTGCAAAAAGAGACTTAGGTTAAATCTGCATTTGTCTTTCCCACCAGCCTTCTGACTCCGTCTTCAAAAAAGCCATCTACATTTGTTTTTATTTTCACACTTCAACAGTGCTAGCATACTTTTGCATGTCTGCATATGTTTATCACCCTATTGTGGCGGCTCCATTGTCATTGTGCCTCCACACCACTTTAAATGAATCTTCTCCAAACAACTCTTCAGACAAGCATAGAGAAAGATGGCTTCACAGCAGCATGAAACTATTTTAAAAATGCAAATACAGATTCGACCTTAGGGTGGAGACAGTGAGTCTGGCAAAGAAGTATGAGAACCTCACGCGTTCAAGGAGTGGAGAGAAATCTCCTTGTGTGAAAAACATAAACATGATTTGAGTGGAGAATTAGACATTCTCAGTATAGAAGCTGATTAACCAGTTTACAGAGACTCTTCTTCTGGAAGACAGGGATTTGATCAAATGGTTTGAGGAGGCACAGTGGTCCCTCAAGCAAGTCAAAAGAGGTTATTGCTCTTAAGGAGAAGAGAATAATAATCTGGCCAGAGGAAGAGGGGGCAGAAGTCTGTGTGACCATCCAGTAACAAGTTCAAAAGTTGGTATAAGGAACTCCAAAAGCAGTGAAACATGTCTAACAGCATCAAGCCAAAATAAACCAGGGAAATAAATCGCTAAACATCTCACATGTTGTATAAAAGCAGTTTAGGATATATATTTGAACATCTCGTTACCAAACCTACCCAAAGTTCACTTGGAAATATAATTTTCCAACCCCTGCCTGTTTATTCCAATAAATGTGATTTCTGTTTCAACTTCCAGTGTGCCTAGATGCCTGTTTCTGAGGGAGAATTTATAGGGACCCTCTTCAGTCACAGTTCCTTATTTGGTGTGTAAGCAGACAAAGTATCAAACAGTAATAAGGTGGGACAACAGCATCATAATAAAAGTTTTAAGAGTGACACGCTACTTAAAGGCTACCCAGTTATCAGATGGGGAACTGAAAAAATTGTAGGGAGGTTGGAGGGAAAATCTGAGACCTTATAAGGGTGCTTGTTTGATGGGAGTGCCCGCCTGGCATACCATCCTTGTCCAGAGGCCCTCTGAATGGCAGAGGCAGGGCAGGGCGTGAATGACAAGCCGGACGTCCTGGAGGCAGCCTGGGGTGGGAAGCCGAATTCTCCTCCGGTCCAGCAGGGCTGCTCTTCAGGTCTTCAGGCAGCTTCCAGTTCTTCCTGGCCATGAAGTGGTTTAAGTTTCCTCTAATGTGTGCTGAGGACTGCAGACCAGTGGAGCCCCTCTCTGATGAACTGAAAATATTTATTAATTGAAGAGACAATGGTCCAATCTGCATTGGTATTTCCCACCATTGTGCCAATGAATCTCACATCGTCTCACAAATTTCTGTCTACATTTGATGCTGCATCCATTCTCCTATTGTTTCATCTCAGCATTGGCTGCCTGCATCATTTTATTGTCACTTAGTGGCAACTCCAATGTCACCATGGAGTCTCACCGCCTTATCTGAATGTGGTTTTAAGGTGGCACAACTGCTCCTCCCCACTGCTGAGCCGCTGTGAGCAAAAAGCAGAGAACTGGAGCTGAATCCCCCCCATCTTTTCTAAGGAGATATGCAAATTGTCACAAAGGAAGCAAGTCAGCTGAAAATCCAGTCACCTGCATTTAAAAGCAGCCAGGGAACATTTTTCTGCGATCATATTGGGGGGGGGTTGGAAGCATGCCCACACCTGAACCATTTGTTATTTCCCGGGGCAGTCTCCAGAACGCCCTGCCTGGCAACTGCTGGGTGTTTTGAGTTTTTTACTCAGGTCATTCTGTCTTTCCTGCCCCCCATCCGCCTCCCCCTCTGCCAGGTCACCCCCTTTTACTGTCTGGGGGGGGTGTGTGTCTCAGGTGCCGTTTCCTTCCCACAGTGCAGTGCAGTGCAGTGCCCTGCCGGTGCCCCTGGGAAGCCGCTCCTCTGCCCTCTCACGTGTGCTCTCCCGAAACAGCCTGCGTCCTGATGCAGACAGAGAAGAGCTTTATACTGAGCCAAACGGGAAGCCGGCAGCACAGAACAGTTTTACATAGCAAATGCAGATCGGGCCAATGTAGGGTTTGGAAGAAAAACACTTCTCAGTAGCCCTCTTGATTTTAATCCTGCAGGAGTTTGTAGCCCACTCAAATGAAAAGCATTTTTTCTCTGCTGCCTCAGCCGGGGTTGCCATTTGAGAATTTCTGCAAAACAGCTGTAAAAACAACTGCAGAAGCATTTCCCACACATTCGAGCTTGCGGGACCTTGAGAGGTGCCCCAAAGAGGTTTTGAAAACATCCTTCCCAGTTGAAAATGGGGACATGCTTGTTACATCCCATCTTCCTAGCAAGGGCCACTCCCCAAGTGCCACCTTGGCCTGTGGCATGTTGTATTTGTTCACTTGGAAACTGCCTGTGATCAAAACATTGACAGAAGATGAATTTGCGAAGGATACATTATTAGCAAACCAAAATGTTATTGCAGCAGTTGTGGTGTGAGAACTGGGGGGCTGGTCACTGTGTGGCATCTGAGCCTGGGTACCCCACAGATGTCAGACCCTCCCAGCACTTCATAAATGGAAACAGAAACCATGTTGGGTCCTGGGCTTCAGGGCAAGCAGAACAAAGGAATGGCATCCAATACTCCCATTAAGCTATGGAGGCCTGTGAGCAAAAATTCTACTTTATGAGCTACTGGCATTAAAGTTGTGAACAGGTGATATGACTACTGCATAAATTAGTTTGCTCTGAAGCCCTCCTTCCTGAGCTGAGACAAAAAATGTGTGAGCCAGAGGCTAAAAAACTGTGAGCTGGCTCACACTAACTCAGCTTAGAGGGAACACTGATGGCATCTACCTGTCCATTTGGTTCTGCTGATCAAAATTGTCTCTTTATAGCATTGGAAAAAGTGCAGAGAAGGGCAACTAGAATGATAAAAGGATTGGAATACCTTCCCTATGAAGAAAGGTTAAAACGCTTGGGGCTCTTTAGCTTGGAGAAACGATAGCTGAGGGGTGACATGATCGAGGTTTATAAGATTATGAATGGGATTGAGCAGGTTGAGAAAGAAGTACTTTTCTCCCTTTCTTACAATACAAGCACTCGTGGGCACTCCATGAAATTGCTGAGTAGTCGGGTTAGAACAGATAAAAGGAAGTACTTCTTCACCCAGAGAGTGATGAACACGTGGAATTCACTGCCACAGGAGGTGGTGGCAGCTGCAAGCATGGACAGTTTCAAGAGGGAATTAGATAAACATATGGAGCAGAAGTCCATCAGTGGCTATTAGCCACAGGGTATAGATGGGAACTCTCAGTCTGGGGCAGGTGATGCACTCTATTCTTGGTGCTGGAGGGGGCAGCAGTGGGAGGGCTTCTGGTGTCCTGGCCCCACTGCTGAGCCTCCTGATGGCACTTGGTATATTTTGGCCGCTGTGTGACAGAGTGTTGGACTAGATGGGCCATTGGCCTGATTCAACATTGGCTTCTCTTATGTTCTTATGTTCTTAATCATTACAATCCGTTATGAATTGTTTAAAACAGTTATAATTAAATGTCAGTATAGAGCTTTAGTTCTTCCCTAATTAGGCTACTGCTAGGCTATTAAAAGAGGGAAGGCTGTGCATGTAAAATAGCATAATTAGCACAGATTTTAAATTTTTATAGAATTTTATTTTTTAAAAAACAGAATTTTAAAAAATTCTAGTGTCCAGTCTGAACTTCATTACTTGAAGGCAGGTGCTTGTAGACAAACTTTGCTTTAGGTTGTCATGTAGTTCCACTTTTTGGTTGGGAGCTCCTGAATTCCTGAAAAGGAAATCAGTTGCACTCCAATAGAAAACTATCAGGAACAGTCTAATACAGTTACCTTACAGTTTTTAAAAAGTTTGCAAATTCCATCTCAAGGATAGTTTCAATTAAACCTTAGTCAGGTTTCAGAATATGAAGTCACCATTCTAAAACAACAAACGAACACTGATGCAAGATTAGGTAAGGTGCATTAAAAATAAGTTTCTGTGGTTGTAGTGCACGTAGCTAGGTACCTAACTGCACTCAAGTGCGAGTTGAAAAGCATTCGGCCTGGGGAAGCGAATGGCCGGAGGGGAATGCAGTGGCACCCTGGGGGCATGGCAAAAGAGGGAAGGGTTAGGGTGAGGGAGCTTTCCTCCCGTCTGTGCAGAGGCCCCCTCCACAGCCACCTTCTACCACTCCATCCTGTGGCTGGAGTGGTGAAATGAAGAGGCCACAAGAGGCCTTCATCATCGAGGAAGCTGCTGGAGCACTGCCTGCAGGTGCTGATACTGGGCAGGGGTCTGCTGCTCAGGCTGCCCCTCTTCCAGATGTTGTTGCTGAGGGTCAGCAGCAGCATGAAGAGCTGCCTGAGCTGCTGTTTGGGGTGAGCTATGGGGGCGAGAGTGTTCCAGCTCTGGAGCTCACCCCAGGGACCCAGAGGCTGCTGGAGGAGCTGGGGGAGAGGCTGAATGCCTCTACTCCAGGTCCTCCAGGATCCAGCAGGCCTTCTGAGAAGGAACACAAGGGGAGGCCAGAGGTGGCACAAGAGGAAGAGATGCAGATGCCACCATCTCAACCTTTTCACCCTTAGGCATTTCTTCCTATCCCCCAAGACACAGCATGCCTGCCCCAAGCTCCTCACAGAAGGTGGCTCCAGGGGTGTCCACAGCTGCTAGTCAATGTGGGTGCCCCTACACATCTGTAGTTGGGAAGCACTTCTAGCGCATGGAAGATCCTCACTTTGCACAGTGGAGGGAGAGACCTGGCTCATCTCTCAACTACTGGACTGCAGAACCATCTGAAGAACCACCAGGTGGTGCTGTCAGGAGTCCTAACTTAGTCAGCAAAACACCAGGCCTTGTGATGCAAGCAAGGATAGTATTTATTATAATGCTGCAAGAGAAAGGTTCACTGTAGCAGGTACATTGTTCAGAATGACTTGGTTACAGAAAGCAAGCGGTTATACAGGGAAAGGGGGTGAATGGGGACCCCCCCTTCTCCTAGTCACAGAGTACCATGTGATTGGGAAACGAAAGTTACTACACTAATGAAGTTCCCAAACGCCCCCATTATTTACAGCAAAGCTGTAGCTTTGAAAGCGAGAGAAAAGCTAGCAGCTTGATTCCCCAAGGTCAGAATGTCCCGTCTGCAGGAGATAGGGGAACCAGAGCTACATTCCACTCTCACACCCTAAGCGTAAATCAACAACTCCCCAGATTCCAACCTCCCGCCTGTCACGCCACTAAGGCGCCCAGAGCCAACCTCCCCTCCCCTCCATCCATCATGGCAGGGCTACCTGACATGCAGCCCCCTCGAAAATAAGCCTACCCCTTTGGTTTATGGGGGTACAACTTGTGAAACGCCCGGATAAGCCGGGGGCCAAAACATTTTCCGCCCGCACCCACTCCCTCTGTTCCGGCCCAAAGTCAATCCATTCAACCAGATAAAACAAGCGATTGCGAGAGATCTTAGAGTCCAAGATTTGCGATACTTCATAGTGAGGTTCCCCCCCACCAGCAGCGGAGGCGGGGTCGGCCGTTGCGGTCGCCATTTGTTCTCTCCAGGCGCCTGGCGTAGAAGCCTTACATGAAAGACAGGATGAACAGACTTTAGAGATTTGGGCAAATCAAGTTCAACAGTTACATTGTTAATCACTCTCACAATCTCAAAGGGACCAATAAACTTCCAACCGAGCTTGCGACTCGGCTGAATGCGACGCAAGTGTTGCGTGGACAAATAGGCAAACTCTCCACACTTTGGGATCCAGGCAAGGTTACGTTTCTTGTCGGCCTGGAGCTTGTAAGCATTCTTAGCCTCTTCTAAAGTCTTGGCTAACGAACCCCACGCTATCTGCAACTGTTTGCACCAGTCTCCAGCATCTCCCGCCGGGAGGTCGGGAGAATTCAAAAATGGCAGCGGTGGGGCGTCGTATCCATGGACCGCTTTAAACGGGGACATCCCTGTTGACGAGTGCTGAGTATTATTGTAACAGAACTCGGCTAAAGGCAAAAGAGAATGCCAATTGTCCTGTTGAAAGTTGGAAAAACACCGCAAGTATTGTTCCAAAGTCTGATTCACTCGTTCGGTCTGCCCATCGGATTCTGGATGGTATGCACTACTCACCCCCCTCTCCACCCCAAGCAGTGACATAAGTTCGCTCCAGAACCGTGAAACAAATTGAACCCCCCTGTCCGAGATCACCTTAGAAGGTAAAGTGTGAAGCCTCACTACGTGCTGCAAGAACGCAGAGGCTAGTTTCTTGGCAGAGGGGATGGTGGCAAACGGAACGAAATGGGCTTGTTTGGTAAACAGATCCACGATCACCCATATGACAGTTTTTCCCCCGCTAGTGGGTAAGTCTGTAATAAAATCCATAGAGATCACTTCCCACGGCCGAGCCGGCGTAGGGAGGGGTTGCAGAGCACCCGGGGGTTTTCCGGGCCGAGGTTTACTCATCAAGCATGTTTGACAAGCTGAGGTGAAGAGTGAAATGTCTTTTCTTAACCCCGGCCACCAAAATTGTCTCTGCAGGAGCTGGAGAGATTTTACAAACCCGGTGTGTCCAGCCAGCTTTGATCCGTGCGCCCAACTCATCACCTCCCCCCTGAGGGACCGTGGGACAAAAAGTTTGTTATTTTTAGTCCAGCAGCCATGCGCATCTTGGGACATTCCTTCTTCCCCCTCCACCTCCTCCCGATCCGTGTCCGACATAGCTGTCGAGAATTTTACCGCCCAATCATTGGGAGGAGGGTTTGGAGACGGGAGGGACTGCTTGGCCTGCCTCCGGGTGGTAACTGCCCCTCCCAACTGGGACGGCGTGAAAACCGAGTCATGAATCTCCTCCCTCTTGCTGTCGTGTTGAGGGAGGCGTGACAGTGCATCGGCCAGCGAATTAGATGTCCCCGGGAAGTGGTGCAGTGTAAAGTTAAACTTGGAGAAGAAATCAGCCCAGCGGAGCTGTTTGGCGTTCAAGGAACGGGGGGAGCGAAGCAGCGCGAGGTTTTTGTGATCAGTCCAGACCTCGAACGGGACTCGCGCCCCCTCCAACCAATGGCGCCAGGTAGCCAACGCCAAACGGATCGATCCCGCTTCTTTTTCCCACACCGACCAATTCCGTTCAGTATCGTTAAATTTTCTGGACACATAGGCAAGGGGGTGTAATTTACCATCCTCCCCCTCTTGGAGGATCGCCCCTCCCATAGCAACATCTGAGGCGTCAACTTGAACAATGAATTTCTTAAGTTCATTCGGGTGGGCCAATACAGGTTCCGACGTAAAAAGAGCTTTCAATTTGTCAAAAGCCTGCTGGCACTCGGATGACCACTCTAGTTTGGCTCCGGGCCGAGTGCATTCGGGTGGTTTCCCTTTGGTTTTTAGTAGGTCAGTTAAAGGAAGGGCCACCCGGGCAAAGTTCGATAAGAACGATCTATAAAAGTTCGCGAATCCGAGGAACCCCTGGAGTTGCCTCCGCGTTTTGGGCGGCTCCCACCCTATTACATCCTTGATTTTGTCGGGGTCCATTTCAATTCCCTTTTGGGATATGCGGTAGCCTAGAAACGGGATTTCCGTTTTGTGAAATTCACACTTGGATAGTTTAGCAAACAGCTTGTGCTTGTGCAACGTTTGTAACACTTCCCGCACCAGTTTCACATGAGATTTCAGGTCGGGGGAATACAAAAGAATGTCATCAAGGTAAACAAGGACCCCCTTGAACAAATACTTGTGCAACACCTCGTTAATCAAATTCATAAAGACCCCCGGGGCCCCTTGGAGTCCGAATGGCATGACCAGATATTCAAACTGGCCTAGAGGGGTGTTAAACGCCGTTTTAAATTCATCTCCCTTCCGAATTCGGACTCTGAAATAGGCATCTCGGAGGTCAAGCTTCGAGAAAATTTTCCCCCCAGCCACCGCAGCTAACAAGTCTTTTATGAGGGGCATGGGGTAAGCGTTTGTATTAGACACTGCATTCAACCCACGATAGTCAGTGCATAGCCGCAACCCCCCGTCCTTTTTTTTCCGGAAAAGCACAGGAGCCGCAAACGGGGAGGATGCTGGCCGTATAAAACCCCTACTGAGGTTTTTGTCAATGAATTTCCTCAGTTCAACTTTTTCCGAGGGGCTCATCGAATACAGTTTCCCCTTCGGTAATTTTTGGTTAGGCAAAATTTCAATGGCACAGTCTGAGTTCCTGTGGGGGGGCAATTCATCGGCCTCCTCCTCTCCAAAAACAGGAGCCAGGTCGTGGTACTCGGGGGGGATGCCTTCCAGCACCGCGTCCGCTACCCCCGTCGTTACTAGGAGTTGCCCCCCTGTCATGGGTCCCCACTCTTTTCTCCATGAGTGGGTCCGGCATTTGCCAGAGATGAAGTTTACCTTCCCCTCCCCTCATAGTACGTGAGGATCGTGATCAAAGAACCACGGGCTCCTGAGAACCAGGGGGAAGCGGGCCGAAGGGTTAACCACGAAAGGTCTTTCTTCCCAGTGTTGCCCGAGTCCCACCCTCAAAGGTACAGTCTCGTATTTACAGGGTTCTTTCATGGTAGACCCGTCCATTTGAGTAAAAATCAAGGGTTCAGTTAGTTTAACAACTTTTGCCCCTAGTCCCGTAATTAGTGTGGGGTTGATGAGGTCTCTCCCACACCCAGAGTCAATGAGAGCTCGTACTCTCACATGGGTCAATAGACCCGGGTCCATTAAAGTCACTGTGAGAAAGAAAAGAGAGGGGGGTTTGCTCACCGGGATCTGCGCCTGGGAGTGTGGGACCTGCTGTTCAGCGCTGTTTACAGCAGGTCCGGCTCGTTTCCCTGCGGCACGGTCTCGCCATCGGATGAGTCGGATGCCTCGCTGAGCGGTTTAGCTTGCAAGGCTTTTGCCCCCTTCGGTTTCGCCACCTGTTTTGGGGTGGATGTGTCAAACTTCTTCTTGACTCCCTTTGACGCCCCAGGCGATGCAGATGATGTCGGGCAGTTCGCGGCAAAGTGGCCTCCTTCTCCGCATTTGAGGCAAAGACCTTGCTTCATCCGGAGTTCCCTGGTACCGTCTCTCGGCTTCGGGTTCGGGGCCAGGGGTTTTCCCTTCGCTGTCGGCGCGGGGCCCCTGTTAGCCATCGCTGCAGCGTCATCCAGTTTGATGGTCTTCAGCCGGTTCTCCATCGTGACGGCAGCTTGAATCCATCCCGTGAGGGTGTTCGGGTCTTGGTTCCTGGTGACTTCTCGGCGGATCTCTGCATTGAGCCCCCACTTGTAGAAGTCTACGAGGTTCCCTTCCCCTCGGAGTTTAGCGGCACATCTGCGGAACTCCGAGGTGTAGTCTCTCACCGACCTCGCACCTTGCTTGAGGCTTCGGATCGTTGCCTTGGCCGCCTTAGTAGAGAGCACATCTTCGAATTGTTCTTTCATGGCCCACATGAAAGAATCGATTTCCCTCAGCTCACGCCCATCATCCTGGTGGAGCCCAGGAGTTCTGCAGGTTTAGGCGGCAAAAACCCCCAAGGGCGATGGGGTGGTTGCCCAGGTCCTGGGCCTGCTGGTTGGTCTGGGGGGCCGGCTGGTACGTTCCCTTGGTCTTGGTCCGGCGCCGGGCGCTGGTCGGGAGGAACACGGTCTTGTGGTTCCTCGCGTCTCTGCCTCTCGCGTTCTTCCCGTATCCCCTCCGCGATCATCTGTGGGATGCGTGCGAGGGATTCGTCCAGGAAGCGCATCAGGCGGTCTTGGCTCGGCTCCCCACTCCACCTCCTCCTCACCACGGCACCCTCGCGGCTCTCGGTGTCTCGACCGGTGTCCTCCGGGGCTTCCGCTGTGATGAGCTTTCGGACCGACCTCTCGGGGTGACTAGCTCCCATGGAGGCTCTCGGGGTCCCGAACCACGCTTCGTGGGTCTCAGCCAAGGGTTTCACCCAGTCTCGTCTGCGTCCAACTCGGTGGGTCACCCCTCCATAGGCTGCCCCATACGGATCTCCGTAAGGCCCTCCAAAGTCGTACTCCCCACCCCATTGTCTCGGCACATGGGTGTCAGGGGTCTCCTTGGGTACGTCTTTCCCGGGAGGCCTTTTTTCCTGTTCTTCTTCAATCGGGAGAGTGTCTTCTTCACCGTCACTCATTGTGGAGTCGCGGGTTTACGACCAGTCCCGAAAGTTGATGAGATTCTGAACAAACTGTCAGGAGTCCTAACTTAGTCAGCAAAACACCAGGCCTTGTGATGCAAGCAAGGATAGTATTTATTATAATGCTGCAAGAGAAAGGTTCACTGTAGCAGGTACATTGTTCAGAATGACTTGGTTACAGAAAGCAAGCGGTTATACAGGGAAAGGGGGTGAATGGGGACCCCCCTTCTCCTAGTCACAGAGTACCATGCGATTGGGAAACGAAAGTTACTACACTAATGAAGTTCCCAAACGCCCCCATTATTTACAGCAAAGCTTTAGCTTTGAAAGCGAGAGAAAAGCTAGCAGCTTGATTCCCCAAGGTCAGAATGTCCCGTCTGCAGGAGATAGGGGAACCAGAGCTACATTCCACTCTCACACCCTAAGCGTAAATCAACAACTCCCCAGATTCCAACCTCCGGCCTGTCACGCCACTAAGGCGCCCAGAGCCAACCTCCCCTCCCCTCCATCCATCATGGCAGGGCTACCTGACAGGTGCTTTCTTTGTGGGGAGAGAGAAGCTGCTGCTGGGGTTCCCATGCATTCACTACCAGCCAGCCAGGAGGTGAGTCACCATGTGACAACCTCCAGTGCTCTCCCTAAATGGTCTCTGGTAGGGAAGGGACTCCAAGCATCTCTGATGGAGATGTTTGGTGAGGTTGGCACTAGAGTGCCTGGTGGGGAGAGGGTCACTCATCTCACTGGTGAGATGATTGCTCTGGATGGCCACTCAAACGTGTCCGCTTCTGCAGGCTACTCCAGGAGGCCTATCCATGGTACACTGTCCCTGCTCACACCACACTGAGCAGGGCCATATTGCCCTCATTGTACAGGGCTACACGGGACTACATGAAGGCACAGGTTTCCTGTGCTCATGGGAGAGCTGTGTACCTCATGTTTGACATCTGGACTTGCCCTCAGGTGCATCACGTGTACCTGTCACTGACTGTGCACTGGTGGCAATCCGATGACATTCTGGGTGCGGGTGGGGAAAACTGTGTTAGTCTGGGTGAGGGCTGCCGGCCAGCTATCACCAGGCTCTCTTCCACACCAAGGTTCTCAATACATAAGAATTTTCATAAAATAACATCTAATTATATCATGGTTGTTTGTATAGTTTCTATTGGTTGTTCAACTTCTCCCGTGATCTCTCATAATTTGTAAGGTTCTCAACAAGGCACACACAGCAGACAACATCTTTGCCACCATCAAGAAAAAGTTAGTGGGGTGGATGTCTCCATGGGCTTCATGGTGACCGATGGCAGCACAAACATGAGTTCAGTGGCACAGGCACTGGGTGTCAGGAGCATCTACTGTGCAGCCCACCTTCTTCACCTCGTGGTTAAGGATGCCTTGGGGCTGGGTTTTGCAGAAAATCCCAGTCTGGACACTGAGATGCGTGATTTCTGGTATCTCCTTCAGAAATGCCAGCATCTCATGGGTCACTTCTCATGCAGTGTAAAGGACACCCATTTGCTACATGAGGGCTGTGGCCATACATTCCATTTGACGTGGAGGGGAAGCAAGCCTGTTTCCCCTGGCAGAAATTGGTACAGCATTGCAAGATCACACATCCTTTGTAGCTGCAGGCTCAGCCCATCACTGTCCAATCAGAGGGCATGTTCGGCCAAGTGGGGTTTTTTTGCCTTTTGTTTCTCATGCACATAAACAAGGAATCACACCTCCACACTGAAGGTTCCCTAGGGAATATGTGGTTATGTGCATACTACTAAGTGAGGGGAAAAAATGGCACTGAGTCAGGATGGAATGAGCAGACCTTCCTGATGGCATGAGAATGTGCTTGAGTGATCAGATGGGAAAATCAGTCCGTAGTCCGTCAGCAAGCATTAGGACCAGATTTTCCCTGGTGTCTCTTAACTCCGATTCTGTGGCAGGGCAGCATGGGGTGCTGACGGCTTCAGGACCTTTCCCAGATGTTGCTGTCTGATCGTGCCCTTTAGATCCATCAGGCATTCATAGCTGAGGCAGGTTCAAAGGCACGTCTGACTGAGGCCGAGAAGTAGGTGCTGACTGGCATGCTGGAGCACCACCTGATCAGCAACATGAGCACTCATTGGAACTCCACTTATGCCATGCTTGAGCATTTGGTGGAGTAGAAGGGAGCCATGACTGCCCTGATAAAGACTCTGACCATGAAAAAGTTTTTCCTTATATCCAGCCGATACCTTTCTGCATGTAATTTAAAACCGTTGTTTTGGGTCCTATCCTCTGCTGCCAACTGGAACAGCTCCTTGCCCTCCTCCAAATGACAGCCTTTCAAATAATTAAAGAGAGCAACCATGTCCCCCCTTAGTCTCCTCATCTCCAAACTAAACACTCCCAAGGCCCTCAGCCTTTCCTTGCAGGGCTCAGTTGCCAGACCCCTGATCATCCTTGTCGCTCTCTCCTGCACCCTCTCGATTTTGTCTACATCCTTTTTGAAGTGAGGCCTCCAGAATGGCACACAGTACTCCAGGTGCGGCCTGACCAAGGCAGTATATAGAGGGGCTATGATGTCATGTGATTTCGATGCTATGGTCCTTTTAATACAACCCAAGACTGAATTTGCCTTTTTTACCGCTGTATCACACTCATATTTAGTTTATGTTGTGATGCACAGAACTGGCTGGCACTGAGGGGCCCATAAGGGAGTAAGTGTATCCAAAGGAAGACTGGACTCCACAGCTTTAGTGCAAATACTATGTACAATTTATTTACACCAAGCCTCCACCAACATCCAGTTCTCAGTGACAAAGTGCTCTGCTGCAACCATATATTAAGAGAGAGATACATACACTGTACAAGCGATACATTTATACAACCACTGACCAATCATTACAGTGCTGAATGCAAGTTATTCAGTGCTGGACTGGACTGCCCTAAACTGGATGGAACCAGCCACCCTTACAGCTCCTAGCTGTCATCTGCACTGACATAGATAAAACTCATCTAGGCCAGTCTTACACTAGACATGTATATCACGACACTCCCCCTTAAGGCTGGGCCTTGATGTTCAGTTTGCCTTTCAATACATTGAATCTGTTTACATTTAAACATTTGGTAAACAAATCTGCCACATTTGCATCAGAAGCACAATGATTCAATTTTACAAGACCACACTATTACCTAGTTTTACATAGAATAAGCAGGGATCAGCAGTGGCTTGTTCAAAACCAACTGTCTTTAGAGCAGAGCTGAGACAGTCATACCAAATTCTTGCACTTTGTTTGAGGCCGTAAAGAGACTTTTTTAACTTTAATACCTGTTGCCCATTAGTGATTTCAGACTTTGGTATATCACACATGTATATGTTTTCAGTAATGGGTGCATTCAAATAAGCAGAAGCAAAATCAAAGTGATTCACCATCATGTTGTCTTGCCCTGCTTTTATGAGGGCAAGTCTGAACGTGTCAGACCTGAATGTAGGGGCAAAGATCTGGTCATAGTCTTGTCCCTTAATCTGTGAATAACCCTAGGCAACCAGTCTGGCTTTCCTCTTAACACTGCCATTAGGCATTTGTTTTACTTTGTAGACCCATCTGCAACCAATAATGTTTTTGTTTCTGGGTGCTTCTGTTACTTCATACACTTTATTTGCAATTAGTGAATTATGCTCTTCTTGCATTGCCTGAAACCATGCCTCCCTTTCAGCATTAGGCATCTGGAGTACCTCTTTGTAACTTTGAGGTTCTTTTATGTACACATGGTTAGCCTCATAACCATACCTTACTGGTGGTACACCTTATGTGCTACGCATAGTCACTCTTGGCAGCACTCTTTCACCCTGTACACACTCAGGTTCTTGTACACTTTCAGGCTTTTGTTCCTCTTTAACCACAGGTTCAACATTTGCACTTTCAGTGCCATCAGAACAAGGCAAAGCAATCATTTGAGGAACCTTATTAGCATGGATTCTGTCCCAATTCTCATGTTCGCAGAAATTTGCAGATCTGCTGAAGGTTAATTTGCAATACTGATCAGCAAATCTATAACTTTTCATTCCTGACTGATATCCAAGAAAAACCAGCTTTTTGGCCCTGGCTCCCCCTTTCCTCCTGCGCTCAAGAGGTATATTCACCCAGGCTTTGGAGCCAAAGACTCTCAAATGGTCTAGGTTAGGAGCCCTATTGTACATTAATCTGTATGGTATATCGTCAACAGAACAAGAGTAGATTCGGTTACTAATGTAACAAGCATTCTTTATGCCCTCAGCCCAATAAGAAATACCAAGATTAGCATCTTTTAACATTGCAAACATTATTATCTGTAAGACACCCCCTTTTCTCTCAGCAAGACCATTCTCAACAGAGATGCAAGGATTGGCAACTCTGTGTTTTATTCCTTTCTGCCTAAGCCAAGCTTCAAAGGCATTTGTGGAGAATTCACCCCCCATATCAGTTTGTATGGCAAGAACATTCCCAAACTGATTGGTAACCCTTTTGTGCCAATATTTGATAGTAGGGAACACTTCAGACTTATGTTTCATCACACAAACCCATGAAAAATAAGACCAGTCATCTGTAATAATAAGCGCATATCTGTTCCCAGAATGACTCTTAGCATATGGTCCTATGACATTCATGTGCACTAAAGCTAGAGGCTTTTCTGACTGTCTTAGACTCTTCTTTGCTACAGGATAAGCCTTTGAGTTAGTCATTTTACAAACTTCACAATCCGAAAACACTTTACAATCATTTACACCCTAGGGTCTTCTGAATGGTGTTATAGGAGACATGTCCCAAACGCCTATGTAAGATATGTTGACAGTTTTTGTGAATATTGACATTGCTTATAGCTTGTGCATTTTCATTGGTGCTATTTAACACATATACATTATTTTGCAGCCTGCCAACTGCACACACCTTGTGTCTGCCTTTATAATCTTGCATTCATTATTGGCCAACACCACTTTAAAACCAGCCTTATCAAGGCACATCACGCTCAATAAGTTATTTTGTAAGGCAGGTACACACAAGACCCCTTTAAGAGTATAGTTCAAGTTAGGAAAATACACACCCCCTTCTGCTGTGACCTTAGAAGGTGCCCCATCAGCAAGACTTACATAGCCCAGGGATGATGTCCTTTTGTTTTGCAGCAGGCCCTCATCATGACAAAATGTTTGCAAGGCACCTGAATCACATAACCCCAATGACTCTCTGGTGTCTGAGGTGATCACCAGAGACGCTGAATGACAAGTCTCAGGCTGTTTCCTAGCTTGCTTCCGTTTCCAGGGCAGAAACGTATCAAATGCTTTAGGGACCCACAACAGAAGCACTTCTTTCCTCTCCAGCTGATGTTAGAAGACTCTCTGGGTTGCTCCTGGTAGTTGGCATCTGGAAACGTGCAGCTGCTAGCAATTTCCTCTTGCCATCTCTCCTTGAAAACCTCTCTGGCACTCTGCCCAGACTGGTTGGCACACTTCCCAGAAACTTTGGCATGCTGCCTACTTTCAGCTTTTCTCTGGTCTTCTTGAAGAATCTTGCCAGTAACATATTGAAGAGTTAATTTATCAGAATCTGTTGCTTCAAAAGCTGTTATCAACATTTCATATTCTGGAGATAATGAGCTTAAAATGATATGCACCTTATCAATATCTTCAAACACCTTTCCTCTCTCCTGAAGCTGCCGAAAATAGTCCATCAAAATGTTCAGGTGCTCTTTAACAGGCTCATGAGGGTGTTGTACTTTTCTATACAGATGCCGGGTCAGAGATATGACTGAGCCAATGTTAGTTTGCTGATAAACGTCCTTTAACAAGTTCCAAGCGTCCCAGCAGCTTGCCTTATCAGCAACATAAATTAATTGCTCATCGCTTACACTTAACACAATCAGTGCTAGGGCTCTCTCATCATTTCTTTCATCAAGTGAGGTAGGGTCTTCAGGAGGATCAGTCACATAAGTCCAGAGACCCTCTTTTATGAGGAAAAACCTCATTTTTAATGCCCATGTATTATAATAAGTTGAGGTCAGCTTTTCAACAAGTTGGGCCATAGGTACCTGAGCCATATTGAAGTCTGCTCCTGGTAACTGGTTGCCTGGTTCCGGGAGCTGGGCGTCCTCCTCAACACTGGGCTCCCCCTCACTGCAGCTGGCTTCTGGCTCCTCCAGCTCCTCCAGCCTGCTTCTCAACAGCACGGCCAGACTCTGCTTTCTCTTCAGCAAAAGAAAGCCTCAGCAGACAGTCACTGTTCCACTCCACTGATACTCAGTCCACAACTCCACTTACTCAGCATACTGCCAGCCGTGGTCTTGGCCCATAACCCTGTTGTGATGCGTGGAACCGGCTAGCGCTGAAGGGCCCATAAGGGAGTAAGAGTATCCAAAGGAAGACTGGACTCCACAGCTTTAGTGCAAATACTATGTACAATTTATTTACACCAAGCCTCCACCAACATCCAGTTCTCAGTGACAAAGCGCTCCGCTGCAACCATACATTAAGAGAGAGATACATACACTGTACAAGCAATACGTTTATACAACCACTGATCAATCAGTACAGTGCTGAATCATGATGATGCAAGTTAGTGCTGGACTGGACTGCCCTAAACTGGATGGAACCAGCCACCCTTACAGCTCCTAGCTGTCATCTGCACTGACATAGATCAAACTCATCTAGGCCAGCCTTACACTAGACATGTATATCATGACAGTTTACAGTCTTACCCCAAGATCTCTTTCACATACACTACTCACCAGAAACGTATCCCCCATCCCGTATTTGTGCTTGACATTTTTTGTGGCCCAGATGTAATACTGTACATTTATCTTTGTTGAATTGCATCCTGTTTGCAACTGCCCACTTCTCCAGATTATTCATGTCTTGTTGAATTTTAACACTGGGCCAATCTGCATTTAGCATTTGCTCCATTGTTTTATCAAACCCACACTGGAACACAAAAAGATGCAGTTCAAAACCACATTCACCTATCCTGGGCCAACACTGTAGTGACTGCAGAGTCACCCCTAAATGGCCATAAAACGGCCATAAATCTATGTAGACAGCCACTATAAAACCAGAGATCAAAGGAAGTGAAAGCAGCATGCAGTTTGGACACTACCATAAAATGCAACGCTCAATCAAAGTGAAAGTGGCATGCAATGTAGACAGGAATTTCTGACAGGGCTGAAGGCCAGGCACGCACCGTTTGCTCTTAAACCTAAGATCAATGCAGAATTGGATAGGCTGGTGCCCCAAGAAGTTTTGGAACCAGTACCCCATGATGAATGGGAAACCCCAATTGTGACTCCAGTAAAGCCCAATGGGGACATCTGCATCTGCACGGACTATAAATGTACAATAAACAAGGCTCTACAAGACCATGCATATCTGGTCCCAGTGGTCAGCCACGTCATGGCCACTCTGGTGGGTGCCAAGGTAAGCTGGACTTAGCTCAGGCATACCAACAGCTCCCAGTCGACAGTGTGATGGCAGAAGCACAGACAATTGTGATGCACAGGGGTGTGTTCCGGGTGTGGAGGCTGCAGTTTGGGGTCAGTGTGGCCCCAGGAATTTTTCAGAATCTAATGGACTCTCTCCTTAAAGGAATTCCCGGGGTACAGCCCTTCTTCGATGATGTTTTAATCACCGCACCCACCGAGGAAGACTTCGCCACAAGGCTGCACACAGTCCTGCAACAATTTCAAGCAGCCGGGCTCAAGGTCAAGAGGGAAAATGCCTTCTGGGAGTTCTGAGGGTCGAGTTCCTGGGGTTCTCTGTAGATGTGCAAGGCATCCATCCAGCCCCAGACAAGGTGAGTGCCATTGTCAACATGCCAGCCCCCACGTCCAAACCAGAACTTCAAGCCTTCTTGGGGCTACTGAACTTTTAGCATTCCTTCCTGCCCCACAAAGCTGCAGTTGCTCCGCAACTGGCTCCTCGTCAAAAGAGCCACTTGGGTCTGGAGCCAGCGACAGGCCAATGCGTTCCAGACCGTCAAGGAGCTGCTCACTTCAAACACCATCCTGGTGCACTTTGACAAGACTTTACCAGTCATCCTCACTTGCTATGCTTCCCCCTGCGGGGTCAGTGTGGTCCTGGGCCACTGGCTTCCTGATGGCAGAAAGGTTCCCATGGGAAATCTCCAGTCTAGCAGCAGAGTTTCCTCATTTTCTGGGACGTTCAGGGTCAAATCATTCCCCACTTTCTGGAGAACTGGCCATTCTGTGTTCAGCATACTGTTGATGATAAACAAAGGATGATTCATATACCCACTCAGTTATCATCACTAAATTTCTCTGAAAAAACGCTGCTTCCTTTGGCTGGAAAGCTCTGGATATTTGATCTGGAGTGTGGGGGATTGAAGCAGGGACCCCCCACAGGCAAGCAGCAGCTCCTCCCCTGGGCCACAGCCCCTCCCTGTCCAGGCTGCTGGTGAGAGACCCAGGTGGCTGCAGTCCTCCCCCTCCCCAGGCTGGCATTCAGGGCTTCAGGAGAGGGTTGGTTGCCACCTAGACCTCCCTCCTTCTTCCAAAGACTCCCACAGTCTGGTGAACCCTCCTTGGCTTTGTCTGAATCTTCCCACTATGAATACTTTTCTTCCTCCTAATTTTGACCCTTTGAAGCAAATTTTTGCCCTTTGAAGCATGCCTTGTAAATCCCACCCCCAACCTTCGCCTCAGGATACCTCAGCATTTCCTAAGGAGAGATCTCATATGGAAGTTTCATGTTCTTGCCAGCTGTCTTTGATCTCCCTTCCCACCATAGAGATGTGGAAACACAACCCCCCCACACATACTTCTCTTTGACATCTTATTAAAATACTTTTAATTTTCTCAGAAGTCCTACAGACTGATGCCAACAAAGTTTTATTCTGCTCTGGTTAGACCTCATCTAGAGTATTGTGTTCAGTTTTGGGCACCACAATTTAAGAACACGTCCACAGGAGAGCAATGAAGATAGTGAGGGGTCTGGAGACCAAGTCCTATGAGGAAAAGTTGAAGGAGTTGGGTGTGTTTAGCCTGGAGAGGAGACGACTGAGAGGTCATGGGAACTCTGTTGATGTGATATACGTGGATTTCAGTAAAGCTTTTGATAAGGTTCCCCATGACATTCTGATGGGCAAACTAGAAGACTGTGGGCTGGACTATAGGACAGTTCAGTAGATAAGGAACTGGTTAGAGGACTGCACCCAAAGAGTGGTGGTCAGTGGTGTTTCATCAGATTGGAGGGAGGTGTCCAGTGGGGTGCCACGGGGCTCAGTTTTGGGCCTGGTACTTTTCAATATTTTTATCTATGATCTGGATGAAGGGGTAGAAGGGCTACTCATTGAATACCAAATGACACCAAATTGGGAGGAGTAGTAAACACCCAAGAAGATAGAGGCCCGATCTGCATCTAGCATTTGCTCTGCTGTCTTACCAAACCCACACTGGAACAGAAGTGCCACATGACGGAGCTCTTTTGACAGGGTGAGCTCTTTTGACAGGGGCTACTGTAAGCTCTTGGAGGATTGGCTACATTAGGGGTGTGTGGCCTAATATGCAAAGGAGTTCCTGCTACAAAAAGAACCCTGAGTCTATGATATTCCTGTATCTGCATTTTGAAATGGGACAGCCCCAGAAATGTCTTGGTTTCTTGTGTAAACCAAAGTAACCGTCACCAGCACTTCCTGTGCATCTTAAAAGTTTGTTTGGCACTCTTCTCTACACTACCAGGAAGTCCTGGATCATAGATAATGGTCCAGACCAGCCTTCCCTCTGTATCCTTACAGGTGGATGTATTTGTGGCTCATCCATCCTCTTGAACGATGAGGAAAGGTGGGGTACAGATGGTTTAATAAATAAGTACATTCTGTGACAAATCTGAGGTTAGATAATGAAAGATGTTAAGTAACCCTGACGTGCTGTGATCACCTGTCTTTCAACCTGTAGGATCATCTGTGGCCAAAAAAAGAAAAAAGAAAGAAAAGCTCATATTTACTTAACATGCTGCCATAGGGAGATTGTAATAGTCTTAATCTCCATGTTTTACTATAGCTTCAGGGTACCAGAGTCTGGAACAGTTCCAACAAGGTTTTACTTTTGACTCTCTCTAGGGGCTGGATCTTGGTTGAACTGCATTTAGGATTGCTGATCTCCAGGCAGTGACTGGAGATCTCCTGGAATGACAGCTGATCTCCACACCTCAGAGATCATCATGCCCTGGCTGGAGAGGCTGCTCAGCAGAGGGTGCGGTGAGCCAGTCCACAAGTACTGCCAGCCTCCCAGATCTCTGACTGACCCTCAGACTACAGGGGTCAGCTCCCCTGGAGAACACAGAGGGTGGACTGCATGGTATTCTACAGGCCCCGCCCTCCCCAGGCTCCACCCCTGGTTGGCAAGCCCAGCTTTGTCCTTACAGGCAGCAGTCCCTCAGCCAGCTCTACAAATTCAGGGGGTCCCCAGTGACAGCAGCAGGGTCTCAAGCGCCACTGTGTCTGAGTCAGCAAGATCTCCAGAAGTCCCTGCACTGCTGATTTCCCCAAAGCTGGGGGGGGGAGTTACATAAGTAAATATATCAAAACAATAGTCATGGAAAACAAACGTTCCTGGGTAGAAATTAACCCCATTCCCCTCAACTGGCTTACTTGAAAAAAAGCATACCTAATAATATTGATAAAAATTAAAACACCAAGAAGCTGTCCAAGTTCTTGCGGTGCCAAGTACAGTAGAACACTGTGTCCCCTGGCCAGCCTTCTTCTCCTGGGCCAGAGGCCAGGTCACTCCCTCTGCCTGACCTTTGCTCACAAAACCACGTCGGCTATGCAAGAGGCAAAATAAATAAATAACCGGCCTTGCAAAGGTTAGCTGATCAAAGCTATGCTTCCGTCGCTGGGTCCTCCATGGAGGATGCAACCTACAAAGTGCGCGGCTCCGCTTGTGTGGGGTCCGATGAGAGCCAATAATCACCCAAGCAGACAACAAGCTGGAAACTGCCCGAAATCAGCATGCTAAAATCTCAGTCTCTGTTTGGGGGTTGGAGGAATGGGGCAGGTTGTGGAATGAATTTCGTTCTGGTCACTATTTTATTCTTGATAGAAAAGTGAGTTCCCCCCACCACACAGTCCCTGGTAGAGGAAGAGAATATGTCAGTTCTTTCATTCCCCTTGTGTGGATCTTGCTGTAGCACTGAAGGGGCAACAGAGATAGCAGCTTGGGTTTTCCTTGCTGGGGTCGTAGTGGGGCATGTGTTCTCCACTGTGAAGATCAGGTCATACTAGGTGGGCGATTTCCTGCTGGACGGGAAGTTAAAAGAAGCAGATGAAAGACATCGGGTGCACTCCACCCTTTGAAGTGAAAAGTGCCGATGCACACATGAGTAGATGCACGATGATAACACCTGTTTCTCTTGCCACTCAGTGGTTTGTGGGTGGATAACTTCTTCTAGCTATTTCTGTACTTGTGTCTGTGGATGTGAAGTGAAAGTGAAATTTGTCTGGAGTGGCTGGCCCGTCAGAAGCATTGCCCACACATGCAACTTGTTTCTACTTCGATACATACATGGTTGGCCCCGGGAGTGACCCCAGAGGGTGCTTAGATCCATAGCCTGTCTCCCCCCTTCCCAGCCTCAGTGTAGAAGGCAGTCTCTTCAGGTCAGGTGTAACGTATGCTGTGAAGGTGTAATGCACCCATTGAAAACCTATGTTAAGCTTCATTCCTAGACAAGGATTGAAATCCCGCACTTCTGACTGGTTGTCTAGGAATTGCCATCCAATCCGGAAGAATCACAAACTCTTGGGGGGAACGAACCTTATTGGTTGTTATCCAAGTAATCGCATTGGTTACTTTCTGTAAATAGGCGTGGCTCCATTAGCCCAGGAATGTTTAAAAGGAGCAAAGCTCCAATGTTGGTTTGTCCTCTGTTAGATCTGTTGTTTGCTGTTGCTGAATAAAGCTGAATCACTTTCTGAAATCACATTAAGTGTCCTACTTAACATCAGGAATAGGTGTTGACCCATTTTTTCATGAAGGCATTTGATTTGTTCCTCTGCCTACAGGCAGTTTTAAATTATTGATTGTAATGAGTAGTTTGCAGGGCTTTTTTTCTGGGGTAATACGCTGGAATGGAGTTCCTGAACCTCTTCAACAAAATTCTTTTAAAAATGTTTAAAAGTTCGTGAGTTTTCAGTATACAGACTGAAAACTTAATTTCCTTCTTGAGAGTTCTGGCACCTCTTTCAAAAAAGAACAGAAAAGAAAAAAGCCCTGGTAGTTTGTATGTATTATATTGTATTATTATTTACACTGTAAGTCACCTTGAGTTCCTATAAGGAGGAAAGGCGGCTAATAAATGTTTTAAATATCTAGGACAGTGGATATCTGATGAGTGTGGACATGATTTTTTTGGACATTTAAAATCACTACTTTGGACTGCTTTAATCCAATGCAAAATCCTAAATAAAACAAATCAACTTCCTCCTAAGGATAAAAAGTGTGTGTGGGGGGGTAGCCCCCAGTCCTGTAATCTTGGGGCTGCCGCTGAAAAGGGGGTCTCTCTCTCTCTCTCTCTCTCTCTCTCTCTCGCACCCAGCAGGCGGAGCTCCTTTGATTGGCAGGGCAGTCAGGAGGGGCCTCTTCCCTGCCATCTGCGTTCCTGGCCAGGCACGTAGGAGGAGAGGGCGGCCCTTCAGGCACCCGAGTCCCAACAAGCCATGTAGGTCTTTAAAGGTCAAAAACAACACCTTGAACTGGGCTCAGAAGTGGATTAGTAGCCGGTGTAATTGCTATTGTATTGGAGTCTTCAGGTGCAGGGAGGCCTGGGGAGAGGTGGCTGGACAGAGGCTGAGCCACACAGACTGACCTCCTCCCTAGCATCTGCAGGTTCCATGGCAGGGGTGGTGCTAGCCGCAGGGGCTTCATGGGCTATTTTAACATTTCTTTAATTAACATTTTGTAGGGTTTCTGCAGGCCGCATAATGTTGAGAGCCATCCCGGTTGTCAAGCTTTCCTTCTCCATCTCTGTCTCATTCATATCTGCCACAAAGTTCCCAGAAAAGGGGGGGTAATCGGGCCCTGGCATTCTGCTGATGGGCCTCCTTTGCACTGAAAAAGGATTGCCTCTAGAAGGTGCCTTGAGGTACACCAGGGAAGGAAATCTTCCATTCCCAGCTGCTCCTGGGTCAAGAGGCAATCTTATCTGTCAGCAACAGCACTCTCTGCTGTTCTGGTTTGGTTCTGGGGCTCCCACTCTGAGGTTAAGATGACAGAAAAATTAATAGCAGAAATAAAGAAAGATTTAGAGAGGTGGAGAACTTTACAATTATCACTACTTGGTAGAATAGCGACGGTGAAAATGAATGTTCTACCATGTGTAATATTTTTATTTCAAACAATACCTGTTTTAAGGGATCAAAGTTTCTTTAAAGAACTGAAAAAAATTGTAAAAGAATTTATATGGCAACAGAAAAGACCTAGGATAAAATTGAAATATCTACAAGACATAAAAGAAAGAGGAGGGCTCGCTCTACCAGATTGGGCTATATACTACAGGGCAGCTGCTATGTCATGGCTAAGGGATTGGGTGACTCTAGAGGATGTAAGAATGCTAAAACTTGAAGGACACGACCTAGCAATGGGATGGCATGCCTACATGTGGTATAATAAGGCCTTTGTACATAATTATTTTAAGCAGCATACCATTAGAGGTGCATTATATAAAGTTTGGGAAGAGATTAAAAAGAAATACTATATAAAATACCCTCGGTGGATTTCACCCATAGAGGCTTTTGTAAAACCCTCTCTTTATATTAAATATAAAAAATGGAGATACCAAGATTTTTTAGATACGGATGGAAATATGAGAATTGAGGATGTCCCAAACAAGGAGGGGACAGATATGACCTGGTGGGAAAAAAGTCAGTTAATATCAAGATGGACAATAGATAAAAGAACAGGGTTCTACGAAAATCAGACTGAATTGGATAAAATATGGCTGGGGGTTGAAGAGAAATTTATTAAAAGGGCATATAGTTTCTGGCTTGAATGGAACATGCAAGAGGAATGGATAAAACCTCCAATGATTGCGTGGGCTAGAGACACAGGACACAACTTAGAGTTAGAACAATGGGAAAAGGTCTGGAAAATAAATATTAAATACGTGAGATCAACCGCGTTTAAAGAGAATATTGTTAAAATGTTCTACAGGTGGCATATTTCCCCAACAAGGCTAAATAAATATGATAATAAAATAGGGAAAAACTGCTGGAAATGTAAATTTATTGAGGGATCGTATTTTCATTTATGGTGGTCATGCAAGAAGGCAAGAAAGTATTGGGTAATGATAAAGGATACTTTGGAGGAGGTACTGGATAAAAAAATTATATTAATACCAGAATGCTTTCTATTGAATTTCATTCCGGAAAACTTTAAGAATAATGAAAGGTATCTAGCAATGCAGATTCTTACTGCGGCCAGAATTACTTTTGCCAAAAGATGGAAGGATCAAGATATACCCACAAAGGAAGAGGTGATTTCTAAGATATTAGATGTAGTGGAATTAGAGAAATTAACTTTTATACGACACGAAAAAGACCCTGAAACTTTTGAAAATTATTGGTTGAGTTTTTATAGGTGGCTAGAAAGGAGAACTTAGTATTTCATGTTGGATTTTTGGTGATGCATGTAGATTTAAAGATATTAAAGGAGATAGGCAAATAGCTAATGTCAGTGAAAAAAGAAATATTAAATGGAAATGGAAATTTTCTGCAAATGTAAGATAACGAAGTAACGAAAAGGTGATAATTTATGCTGTTGTTTTTTGTTTGTTTGCTTGTTCGTTTTGTTTCAGTTGTTAATGTCAATGTTGTCTCTTCTTTGTATGTGTGTTTAGTATGTTATAAAAACTATAATTAAAAAAAAAAAAAGATGACAGAATTTCATTTTAAGTATGGGAGGTACAAAGGAAGGTGCAAGAGGGCAGAGGCACATACACTGTGGGGCAGCACTGAGGCTGCCAGGGAGCCTCAGGAAGCTGCTTAGGGGCCGTCCCCCTCAGTCAGCCAGTCCTGCTTCTCTTTGTGGCAACTGAACAAGTTCCCAGGAGGCGGCCCAGGGCTGGTTTTGCAAAGGAAAATGCTGCACTGCCCGTGAAGAAACAACAGAGCGACAGAGAGAGAGAGACAGAAAACAAGCACAGAAGAGGGGAAGGGAGAGCTCAATTGCTCTAGCAGGCAGGAGGCTTTAGTCGTTGGCCTGAAGAATGTATTTCCTATAGATAAGGTATTATTGCATGCTGATGATAAACTGATTAAGAAATTGTACATAATAATGTTACAAGATAAAACACAAGATGAAATTGTTAAAAATTGTATGGTTAAATGCTGGTCATAATATTGATATAGATCAATGGTTACGTGTATGGAAAACAAACCTAAAGATTACAAAAGCAACTGCATATAGATAAAATCTTTATAAAATGTTTTCTAGGTGGTATAAGTTAGCTAAATTTTATCCTGACTTATCTAATGAATGTTGGAAATGTCACGTTCCTTTTTTCCATATGTGGTGGGCTTGTGATAAAGTTAAAAAATACTGGGCTTGGATACATGAACTGTTACAAAAAGTGTTAAAAAATATGATACCATATACACCAGAACTTTTTTTTAATTGAATATAGTACCAAAAAATGATAAACAAAAAGACTTGTATCTTATTATACATATAGTAACAACAGCAAGAATACTATATGTCAAGTACTGGAGAAAAAACAAAATCCCTTCAAAGGAAGAGACTATAAGTAAAATATTGGAAACAGCAGAGATGGACAAATTAACCTTATTTCTGAGAAAGCACAACAAAAAAGACCATGAAGATACGTGGTCAAGATTTTATAAATGGAGAGAAGAATATAAGATACACAATTCTTGGACATATAACTGAATAGAAAGAAAATAAAAGTTATATTTTTAATTATATGTAAATGATATATGAGTAATCCATAAGGTGAAAATAGCAATGAATATTTATATATACTGTATGAGTATATCAACTAGATCAAAATGATGTAAAGAAAATTCCCCATATGCGTATTTATGTATGTTTTTCCTTGAATGTCTGATATATAAAATAAAAATGTTATATACAAAAATAAAATTGTGTTCCCTGCAGCACAAACTCTGATGCACATCCAAGCCCAGCAGCACCTTAGAGACCAACAAGATTTTGGGGGTAGGATCTTTCGGGACTCAAAGCTCCCTTTGCTGGTGTCTGACTCAGGGAACATCAGTTCTCAAACTCTTCTGCCCCCAAAATCTTGTTGGTCTCTAAGGGGCTCCTGGACTCGAACTGAGCTCTTCTACCACAGCCCAACATGGCTGCCCCCTGGAACTCTCTGGATCAAGAGGATGATCCATTTCCATTCTCAGGTGAGACCCTGCCTTAGGGAAAGAAATGGCCCCATCTCCATTTTATCTTTTGCTACGGGTGGGGGGGGAGTGTTACCAAGAACCCCCTTCCTACCTAGATGTGTGCTGTCTGCCCTCATTCCATCCTGGCTAGCAGTGCCTTGCTTTGGAGAAGGAGAGGTCAGGACCCTTCTTAGACTGTGCTAATGAGGGGCCAAAACCCTGGGCGGGAGACTGATTCACTGGCAGGACATCTGCATGGCCACCCAATTGCCACGGGGGGGAGGGGAGGGGGACTTGCCAGGTGTGCTGGCAGTGCTCATCAGCTGGAAAGGCAGCGGTAGTACTTCTCCCCTTGGTGTGCTGACAGCCTGGCTAGCTCAGCGGGATCCCATCCTCATCGCCAGTGCAATATACCAGGTTGAGATGCGTTCAAGTGATCAGCTCAGAGTTTATTAGTGATCCAGCAAGAGACAGAAGATTGGAATCCCTGCCCCCAAAGCCTGGTCTTTATGCCTGGAAAAGGTTCACCCAAAACACACCCCACTCCCAACGAGAGGCTATCTACACTCCCTTGTCTCTCAACTGGTTTTCTCCAGGATCCCTGTCTCCCTACTGGCCCATTCTAGGATCCTAGCGAGCCACAGTTAGGCGTCCTCAAGCTCAGCCCTTTTGCGAGGGCAGTTCCGGCTCAACACAGAACACTGCTTCACTGAGGCCCCCCCAACCCTCCCCTCCCAGGTCTCCACCCTCATATCTCCAGGAATTTCCCCACCTGGAGCTGGCACCCTAGTTGTGGGGTTCAGCTAATAAAATAAGATGAGAGAGAGTCAAAGGGACGGGGGTTACCAGCGGGGGGTGGGTGGGTTAAAAAGCAGAGACCTAGTCTGACTTTAAGGGTTTTTGTGGGCTGGCTAAAACTGGCCAAAGTAAACGTCTTTAAAGTAAATGTTTTCCTCCTTGTGCAGGCCTGATCTCTGTAGCTGCTACAGCACATTAGGGAAGATGCACAGTTCTACATACCCCCCTCCCTCCCAGCCTCTAAACATAAGTCTGTCTGGGCTGTTTTAAGTCTAGCCTTCAGGCTTCCAGTTTAATCATTTCTGTACTGTGAGGACTCTTAGGTAGAGCAGAGTTATAAATGGACATGAACACCTAAAAATGCCTTAACAAGAACTTTTATTTCTTTATTGTCTTTACTGTTTTTGCAACCGGTGTCATAAGCAGCAACAAGAATTTTTATTGTTTATTCTGGGAAGAAATGGCCCTGTGACTCATCTCACAGAGGTCCAGGTAAATTGCTGCTAAGGTAAACTTCTGTTTCTCCTCAGGTAATAGATCCAGATGGGTCACTGTGTTAGTCTGTCTGTAGCATTAAGAAAGAGCAAAATCCCAGCAATCTTTTATTAGAGACTAACAAAATTTGTGGCAGAGTATGAGTTTTTGCTCCCTCCTTGCATGGTTCGATGAGGCTGTGAGCTATGCCATGGAGGGCCACCCAGGACGGACAGGCCACAGCAGAGATGCCGTCATCAAAGGAGCCTGAGCTTGAGTCCCAGGGAACAATGGGACTGGGGCTCCTGGCTCCAGCTTGGGGGAACCAATGGGAACGGCGGTGGGAATTCAAACCCGCCAATGACACCAGGGGGCATTCCCCTTCGCTTGTATATAGTTTGCCACCTGGCCAGGTAAGATTGTCTTGTGTTGTATCATAGCAAACCATGCTGATCACTACGTTGTTGTCCGTGGTTTCATTATGCATCTAACCCACTATACAACAATGGCGACGAGGATGGGATCCTATTGAGCGCACCAGCCGGGCTGTCAGACAACGCAACCGAAGACTCGCTCCACCGTTCCACGTGCTGCGCACATGAGCACCTCTGAGGGGGAAAGAAGAGCCGTGTCTCTGCCGCCGACTAGCACAATGGCCGTCGCTCCAGGATCCAGGCTGCTGCCACCGTTCAATGCCTCCCAGCCCCAGCGATGAGGAGCCTGGGTTACGGGTCTGCGGCAAGCCTTCGTGTTCTACCAGATCATGGATGAAGACCGAAAGAGAGGCCTGCTGCTCTGCTCTTGCGGCCCTGTGATCGTAGAACTGGCCCAGTACCTTCTCTCTCCCAAGAAGGTGGAGGAGTGCACGGTCGATGAGATTGTCCAGGCCATGCAGAACTACTATTCCCCGAAGCCGTTGGAGATGACCTGCCACATGGTTTTCCAGCATTGGAACCAGCAGGGCAAAAAGACTGCTGCGGAGTTCCTCGGGCAGCTCCGCCGCCTGGTGGCCGACTGCGCCTTCAGGGCATACTTGGACACAGCTCTCCGCGATCGATTCATTGCAGGCCTCAGGGAGGAGAAACTCTGGCGCTGAATAATGAAGGGCGAGAAGGTGACCATCGCCTCAGCTTTAGCCACCGCCACCGCATGGGAGAGGTCACACCCGGCCACCACCACGACTCACTGTGTGGCATCCCCTGGGAACAGCGACCCCAACGACCCCGAGGTACACCACATGCCAGCACAGTATCGCCCGCCAGCACTGCATGCAAGCAACCCGGCTCGGCGGGGTGTACCAGCTGCAGCAGTCAGCACGAGAGAAAATTGTGCCGGTTCAGGGACACCACATGATGGGACTGTGGCCGCACGGGCCACATCGCGAGGGTTTGCCGCTCCAAGCCATCCCACACAGCGCAAAAACTGCCCTGCCGCAGGACAGAGGCGCACTTCGAGGACTGTGTGGCCCTGGAAGAGGACCTCTACCTCCTGACCAACACCCCGGCAGCCCAGGCACAGGTACTGAAACTCCCCAGCCAGGCCTCTACCCCCAAAATATACATCCAGGTTAAAGTAGAGGGGGTCCCCTTACAAATGGAACTCAATTCGGGCTCCGCATGCTCCATCATTTTGGAGGCCACTTTAAAACAGATTTGCCCAAAGGGGGGGCCCCGCTTGCGGCCATCACCCGTGACGCTCATGGACTTTCAAAGAAACTGAGTGCCAGTGAAGGGGGTCAGGAGTTTCAGGGTGCAGTACCATGGCTTCAAGGGCCACTTGGACTTGCTAGTAGTCGAGGGAGACCTAGTCAGCCTCCTGGGAAGGGCCTGGTTTGAACCCCTGGGAATCGCGATCAAGGGGGTCCAGCAATGCACAACGCGCGACTTCCAGGAGGTGTGCCGCGAGTTCCTGTCCTTCTTCGACGGGTCTCTGGGCCAATACACGGGCCCCCCAGTCTCGCTACAACTTGACCCCACGGTGGCCCCTATCCGCATGCAGGCCAGGTCAGTTCCGTTTGCCCTAAAACCAAAAATAGACGCGGAACTGGACCGCCTGCCTGGTTCTGCTGGTGAACCACGTTCTGGCCACCTTGGCAGGGGCCAAGATCTTTGGCAAATTAGATCTGGCCCAAGCTTACCAGCAACTGCCTGTTGATGGGCTGACTGCAGAGGCCCAAACCATAGTAACCCACCGGGGTCCTTCAGAGTCAATCGCCTGCAATTCGAGGTGAGCGTGGCATCCAGCAACTGATGGACTTTCTCCTCAAAGGGATTCCCGGCGTCACACCATTCTTTGATGATGTGATGATCTCTGCTGCCACGCCTGACAAGTTCGCCTCCCGCCTCCGCATGGTCCACAGCCATTTCTGGGACGCTGGCCTCAAGGTCAAGTGCAAAAAGTGCCAGCTCAGGGTATCATCCGTCAATTTCTTGGGCTTCACAGTGAACGTGGACGGACTCCACCCAGCCTGGGACAAGGTGAAGGCCATCGTGGAAGCGCCGCCCCCGACCTCCAAAGCCGAGCTCCAGGCTTTTCTCGGACTTTTAAATTTCTACCACGCCTTTCTCCCCCACAAGGCGGCAGTAGCTGAGCCCCTCCACCAGTTGCTCGACAAGAAGGCTCCCTGGGTCTGGGGCCCGTGTCAGGCCACCACGTTCTGGGCCATCAAGGCCCTGCTGATCTCGAACTCGGTCCTGTCACACTTCGACGAGTCCCTGCCCATGGTCCTGGCTTGTGACGCGTCTCCCTATGGGGTGGGAGCCATGCTGGCGCAGCATCTCCCGGACAGCCAGGAAGTCCCAGTCGCGTACTACTCATGGTCCCTATCTGTGGCCAAGCGGAACTACACCCAGATAGACCGCGAGGGACTGGCAGTCGTGGCCAGGGTGAAGAAGTTCCACGACTTTGTCTACGGCCGTCCCTTCACCATCGTTACGGACCACCACCTGCTGCTGGGCCTTTTTGTGGCGGATCGCCGGACGCCCCAGGTACTCTCCCCTCGGGTCCTGTGGTGGTCCATCTTCCTGGCGGGCTACCATTATACCCTGCAGCACAGGCCGGGCAAGACGATGGGCCACACAGACGCGCTGAGTCGCCTTCCCCTGCCAGACGAGGGGAGGACCCGGCTCCGGCTCATCACGTCCTCCAGATGGAAAGTCTCCCGGACGCCCCCCCCCAGGCCACGGACATCGCCCACTGCTCAGCCCGTGACCCTATCCTCTCCTGGTTTCTTGGCTGGGTGGTGAAGGGGTGGCCTACGGCCCCAGCAGGCCCAGAGTTCAGCGCATTCACAACGTGGCGTGAGGAACTGTCGGCGCACAAGGGCTGCCTGCTGTGGGGGGACCGGGTGGTAGTCCCCAGCATGCTCCAACACCGGGTCCTTCAGGGTCTGCACGACGCACACCCAGGCATCGTGTGGATGAAGGCCCTCGCCCGGAGCTACGTCTGGTGGCCGGGCATGGATGGAGAAATAGAGGCCTTGGTGAAACATTGCCAGACCTGCCAAGAAGTCCGGTCAAGCCCACCAAGCGCACCTACACAGTCCTGGGAATCGACAAGGACTCCGTGGTCCTGGCTCCACATCGACTTCGCCGGCCCTTTCCATGGACTAACGTTCCTAGTGACCGTGGACGCGTACTCAAAGTGGCTGGAAGTGAGTCCTGTCACCACCACCTCCGCGAGTGCTACCATCTGGACCCTCTGGAAAATCTTTGCCTTGCACGGGTTGCCAGACATGATTTTCTCGGACAGTGGCCCAGCATTCACATCCAAGGGATTCCAGCGGTTCCTGAGGGACAACCTGATTCGGCACATCAGGTCTGCACCCTTCCACCCCGCAACGAATGGCCAGGCTGAACGGATGGTCCGTACGGCAAAGGAGGCGCTGAGCCATCTGACGGACGGGGACTGGGTGGCTCGCATCGCACGTTTCTTCATGGCAAACCGAACTACACCCAACCCAGTCAGCGGCCGCTGCCTTGCAGAGCTCCTGATGAGCCGGAGACCCGCGATCCTACTCGACCGCCTACACCCCGACCGGGTGCCCGAGGCGCACAACAGGTCTGAGCAGCGAGAGGCGCCACAGAGATTCTTTCCAGAAGACCCATTTTTTGCGAGGAACTATGGAAAGGGCCCAGAATAGGTTGTGGGCAGAATCATCTGTGTCACCGGGCCGGTCTCCTACAAGGTGTCGATGGATCGCGGCCAGATTCTGTGGCACCATGTGGATCAGTTGAGGCGGCGTTTGCTTCTGGAAGAAGGTGAGCTTCCAATGCACACAGAAGGGTGCAAAACCCCAGGAGCGGAGGGGAGCCATGGAAGGGCACGGGACCCCAGGGGGATGGCCCCAAGTGACATGCCAGTCCCAACCTGGGAGGGACAGCCGGAGGAGTGACCACTAACACCTCCCACTCCAGAGTTGGAAGAAGCAGTGGAGACTCCCCCCACATAACCTCAACCCACTGGGGCTGAAGCCCCAACCCCAGCACCACAGCGGTCCACAAGGGAACACCGCACCCCAACATACCTGAAGGACTATGTCACCTAGGGATAGCCCGAACTATGGGGGAAGGGGTGTTGTGTCCGCTGACCACTACATGCCATCAGCGAAGGAGCCTGAGCTTGAGTCCCAGGGAACAATGGGACTGGGGCTCCTGGCTCCAGCTTGGGGGAACCAATGGGAACGGCGGCGGGAATTCAAACCCACCAATGGCACCAGGGGGCATTCCCCTTCGCTTGAATATAGTTGGCCACCTGGCCAGGTAAGGTTGTCTTGTGTTGTATAATAGCGAACCATGCTGATCACTACGTCATTGTCCGTGGTTTCATTATGCGTCTAACCCACTATACAACAAGAGAACTCAGACAAAGTGTGATCCACTGGAGAAGGAAATGGCAACCTACTCCTGTATCTTTGCCAAGAGAACCCCATGGACAGTAACAAAAGGCTAAGAGATATGATGCCAGAAGATGAGCCCCTCAGGTCAGAAGGTGTCCAATGTGCTACTGGGGAAGAGCAGAGGGCAAGTACAAGTAACTACAGAAAAGAAAAAGTGGCTGGGCCAAAGCCAAAAGGATGTTCAGCTGTGGATGTGTCTGACAGTGAAAGGAAAGTCCGATGCTGCAAAGAACAATACTACACAGGAACCTGGAGTGTAAGATCTATAAATGAAGGCAAGCTTGACATGGTCAAAAATGAGAGGGCAAGAGTGAACATCGACATCTTGGGAATCAGTGAACTAAAGTGGATGGGAACGGGTGAATTTAACTCAGAAGACCATTATATCTACTACTGTGGCCAAGAATCCCATAGAAAAAATGGTACGGCCTTTATAGTCAACAAGAGAGTGTGAAAGGCAGTAATGAGATACAATCTCAAAAACAACAGAACATCACAGTAATTCAAGTCAATGCCCCAACCACTGATGCAGAAGAGGCTGAAATATACTGGTTCTATGAAGACCTACAACACCTCCTAGAACTAACAACAACAAAAGATGTCCTCCTCATCATAGGAGACTGGAATGCTAAAGTAGGAGGTCAAAAGGTAACTGGAATAATGAACAAGTTTGGCCTTGGAGAACAAAATGAAGCAGGGCAAAGGCTAACAGAGTTCTGTCAAGAGAACACGCTGGTCATAGCGAACACCTTCTTCCAACAACCTAAGAGGCGACTCTACACATGGACATCACCAGATGGGCAACATCGAAAACAGATTGATTATATAATTTGCAGTCAAAGATGGAGAAGTTCTATCCAGTCAGTAAAAACAAGACCTGGAGCTGACTGTGGCTCAGATCATGAGCTATTCATTGCAAAATTCAGACTTAAACTGTAGAAAGTTGGGAAAACCACGAGGCCATTCAGGTTTGACCTAGATCACATCCCTGATGAATATATAGTGGAGGAGAAGAATAGGTTTAAGGGACTAGATTTGATAGATAGAGTGCCCGAAGAACTATGGATGGAGGTTTATGACATTGTACAGGAGGCAGCGATCACCACTATCCCAAAGAAATAGAAATGCAAGAAAGCTGGCTGTCTGATGAGGCTTTACAAATAGCACAGGAAAGAAGGAAAGTGAAAGGCAAAGGTGAAAAGGAAAGATTTACCCAACTGAATACAGATTTCCAGAGAACAAGCAAGGAGAGATAAAGAGGCTTTCCTGAATGAACAATGCAAAGTAATAGAGGAAAACAATAGAATGGGAAGGACTAGAGATCTCTTCAAGAAAACTGGAGAAATCAAGGGATCGTTCCATACAAAGCTGGCCATGATAATGGACAAAAACACTAGGAACCTAACAGAAGCAGAAGAGATTAGGAAGAGATGGCAAGAATACACAGAAGAACTATAAAAGAAGGACTTCAATGTCCTTGACAACCACAATGGTGTGATCACTGACCTTGAGCCAGACACCCTGGAATGTGAAGTCAAATGGGCCTTAGAAAGCATTACTAACAACAAAACTAGTGGAGGTGATGGTATCCCAGCTGAGCTATTCAAAGTCTTAAAAGATGATGCTGTTAAAGTGCTGCACTCAATTTGCCAACAAATTTGGAAAACAACAGTGGCCACAGGATTGGAAAAGGTCAGTATACATTCCAATCCCAAAGAAGGGCAATGCCAAGGAATGTTCAAACTATTGCACAATTGCACTCATTTCACATGCTAGCAAGGTCATGCTAAAGATCCTACGAGCTATGCTTCAGCAGTATGTGGATAGAAAACTGCCAGAAGTACAAGCTGGGTTTCAAAGAGGTAGAGGAACTAGAGATCAAATTGCCAACATTCCCTGCATTATGGAGAAAGCAAGGGGGTACCAGAAAAACATCTACTTCTGCTTCATTGACTACACTAAAGCCTTTGATTGTGTGGATCACAACAAACTATGGCAAGTCCTTAAAGAGATGGGAATACCAGACCACCTCACATGTCTTTTGAGAAACCTGTATAAGGGTCAAGAAGAGACAGTTAGAACAGGATATCGAACAACTGATTGGTTTAGCATCGGAAAAGGAGTATGACAAGGATGTATATTGTCATCTTGCTAACTTAATTTATATGCTGAGTACATCATGCGAAACGCCAGCATGGATGAATCACAAGCCGGAATTAAGATTGCTGGGGAAAAGATCAACAACCTCAGATATGCAGACGATACCTCTCTAATGGCAGAAAGTGAAGAGGACCTCAAGAGCCTCTTGTTCAGAATGAAAGAGGAGAGTGCAAAAGTTGGCTTGAAACTCAACATCAAAAAAACTAAGACCATAGCATCTGGCCCCATCACTCCTTAGCAAATAGAAGGGGAAATCGTGGAAGCAGTGACAAACTTCATGTTCCTGGGATCCAAGATCACTGCAGACAGTGACTGCAGCCATGAAATTATAAGATGCCTGCTCCTTGGGAGGAAAGTGATGGCAAACGTAGGCAGCATAATAAAAAGTAGAGATATCACCCTGCCAACAAAAGTCTGTATGGTCAAAGCAATAGTATTCCCAGTAGTAATGTATGCCTGTGAGATGAAAGGCTGAGTGCTGAAGAATAGATGCTTTTGAATTATGGTTCTGGAGAAGACTCTTGAGAGTCCCTTGGACTACAAGGAGATCAAATCAGTCAATCCTAAAAGAAATCAACCCTGACTGTTCCCTGGAAGGCCAGATCCTGAAGTTGAAGCTCAAATACTTTGGCCACCAAATGAGAAGGGAGCATTCGCTGGAGAAGACCCTGATGCTGGGAAAGATTGAAGGTCAAAGAAGAAGGGGACGGCAAAGGATGAGATTGTTAGACAGTATCACCAATGCAATGAACATGAAATTAAGTAAACTACGGACGACAATGGAAGACAGGAGGGTCTGGCATGATGTGGTCCATGGGGTCATGAGGAGTCAGACTCAACTGTCCACCTGAACAACAACATGAGTTTTTGCGAAGCTTTTTTATCTGAAGAAGTGAGAAGTGACTCACAATAACTCATCCCTGCCACCAATCTTGGTAGTCTTTAAGATGCTACTGGACTCTTGTTCTTTTCCCCAGGTAAAGTCTTCAAAAGAATTAGTCCACTCTTAATAGAAGATTTCCTGTTCCTTCACAGAGAAATAATATTTTAGTCTTTGGTGTAGTGGTTAGAAGTGCAGTGTCACGGCTCCTGCCGTACCTGACCCCTTGGTGCCCGCGGAAGAGCCAAGTGCCAACAGGGATGAGCTCTCCACACCAGGAACCCCCACGCCTGACAACGCGGCAAGCTCCAAGGCCAGCCCAACAACAGCTGGGGCAAATCACTGCTTGAGTGATATGCCACCTGACTCGTTGCTACTGGTGTCTCGTTTATGAGAGCAGCGCCGGCGGGACTTGGTAGCCCAGTGACGCGAAGCACACCTGCACACCTGGCGCTCGTGGAGCCCTGAGTATTAGCGGGAGCTGGGACGTGTTTGAGGTGTGCTAATTACTGGCTGCTCGGATTCCTATTTAGCCCCTGCTGGCATGACAGCAAACTCGTGCCAGCAACTAGTCGCATCTGTGAAGCTCTGCACCACTTTGGTTCCTGACGCCTCATTCTTGGTTTGATCCCTCCGGCTCCTCGACCTCGGCTCATCCTGACCTCTGCACCTCGCACCCCCAGGCTCCTGATCTTCGGCTCTCGGACTCTTGACTCACGGCTTTCGTACTCTGGACCCTCAACTCTCGGACCTCCTCGGTTGTATACCTATAAACTCATGTGCTTCCTTCAATCCCCATTCCTCTAGCTGAATATTTTTATTTTTTGTAATGTCAGTATTCAAGTCTCCTGAAGAAGAAGAAGAAGACGAAGAAGAGATTGGGTTTACACCCCACCCTTCACTCAGAGTATCAGAGCGGCTTACAAACTCCTTTCCCTTCCCCTCCCCACCACAGACACCCTGTGAGGGAGGTGGGGCTGAAAGAACTCTGACAGAAACTCCTCTTTTTCAAGGACAGCTCTTGTCAGAACTTGTGACTGACCCAAGGTCACATCAGCAGGTGCAAGTGGAGGAGTGGGGAATCAAACCTGGTTCTCCCAGATTAGAGTCCACGCACTTAACCACTACACCAAACTGGCTCTCCTGTTATTATTAGTTCTCCTTCTGAGAATTTTTTGCTCTTCTTGAAAATCCTGGTTAAAAATTTCTTTTGCTTTTTATTTGGTGCATAGATACTTGCTATTGTATACCATTTCCCTTCCAGTTTGGATTTAACTATTAGGTATCTGCCTTCTTTATCTGTTAACTTTTCCGCTTCCTCCACTTGAAACTTCCTATGAATCAGGACTGCTACCCCTCTGACCTTAGCGTTGCTTCTGGCTTCTACTAAGACCTGCCACTTTGGATCATTTAGTAAAGGTTTTTTGTTGTTTTTCCTTTTATGTGTCTCCTGCAAGCACAATAAATCTATCCTTTGTTCTCTAGCAATTTTGGATATCCTATACCTCTTAAGGTTTGATGTTAACTCATTTACATTCAGTGAAAGTAATCTTATTGTCCTATCCATTTTCCTTATTATTTTGAACCTTTGGCCACCCTGGCTGGAGGCTTTTGATATTATTCCTTGAAGAAACCCTTCCCTCCCCTCCCCTCCATGTGGTTGAGACAATTTTGGTGATGAAAGCTTCATCCCATCTCTCCACCTTCTGGAGTGCACCCACCCCCTCCGTCTCCTTAACTTTTACTCTTAGTAACCTTGCTCATTTAACTTTTGCATACTTCCCTTTTATGCAGTTTCCTCTTGTGAGTCTGTCCTTGGCCTCTTCTCCGGTCTCTCTGAGCCTCCTTCCTCTGGGTCATCTGTTGCTTCTGATTCTTCCTCCACATCCTGGTCTCCAAGGCTGTCAGTGTTTATTCCTAATTGCTTGAGTAGCTCCATTGCCTCTGTGGGATTTCTTGCTATGTGCCTCTTCCCCTCCTTAAAGACTATTATCGTGAGAATTTCACATTGTTTGCATAAAATCTCTGGCCAAAAAGTCTCATTTGTTTTTTCTTCTTAATGTTCTCTTGGCAGTAGTCTTCCCTCACTCAGACCTTTTTCCCCCTAAAACTCAAATCTGGTTTCTTTTTTAATGTTTTATAAACTTGTTGCTGTATTTTTTCTCTGCTAAATTTAATAATAACATCTCTGGGGGTTCCTCCTCCTCCTCCTCCTCCTCTTCTTTGTAATCTGTGGGCTCTCTCTATCTCTTCTGGATTAACTTTTACACCATTTTCCTCTATCCGCCCTCTCAAGGATTCCTCCAAAGATTTAAAACCCACATCTTTGGTGATTCCTGCCAGGAGTAAGTTGACTCTTCTGTTTCGATCTGAAAGATCATTTAGCTGGCTAGTTAATCGATCTATCCGCTGATTATTTTTAACTGCCTGCTCCTTAGCAGAGGTTGCAGTCTGCTTTATTAAGCTCATTTCTCCTGCCAACTCATTCACTTTATCTTTAATTGCCTTTATTTCTTCGCCCATTCTCTCCTGGGAGGCTAAGACTTTCTTTTCAAAGCCAGCCAATTGCTCTGATAATTCTCGAATGTTTTTCACCATGTCCCCAGTCCGGGTGTTTCCTCTTTAGGAATGTAGTTAAATAAATGCTGTCTTAATCGCACTTGAGGCTTAAGCACAGATTTTCCTGCTTGACTGTTTCTCTTCTCCTGAGTCAGCCCTTTTTTTCTTTTCCTTTGCTGATAAAGTTATTTACATTCTTTTGAGCTATTAAAGTTATAATTATCCAGAGAGGTCTGGGCTTGCTGCCAGCTTAATCAGTGCATGCATGCATCCACCGACTCTCAGACCTCCTGACCATGCTAACAGTTGGTGACTTGCACTTGGCTCCTCGGTTTTCTACCGGTTGAGTATGGCACCTGCAGTGGAGGCCTCATGGCACCAGCAAGTGGAATCTGAAGAATCCACGAATATGCGGCCTGGGCTGCTGGAGCGCAGCCAGGAGCAAATACTTAAGTTGGTGGAAGATTCATTCCGAAAGATGCCGGGGATGATCGCTGAGGTGGTACAGAGAGAACTGGATCAGCGTCTGCCCATGCCCTAGGCACCACCTGTTCCACCAGTAATCCTAGCACCAGTGCCAGCAGCTCAAGTTGCACCAGTGGGATCCCCGCTGGGGGCCCTCTCCGGGACCCAGGGGAATCCCCAGCGGGCCAGGGAGGGTATTCCTGAATCCAGCAGACCTGCTAGAGGCAACGTTTGATGACGCCCCAGAGAAGCTGTCCTATTTCCTGATGAGAGCCATAGAGTTCATAGAAAATTGGGGCCACCTATTCCCCAACGAAGAGCATATTGTGGATGCTATAGCCTCCCGACTCTGGGAGGGAGCAGTGGATTGGTACGTGAGCCTACACCACAAGGACGGCAGGGAGCTCCCTTAAGTCGATGCACTCATGTGGGCCCTGCGCACCCATTACAAAGATTCCAATGTAAGTGAGACAGCCCAGACATTCCTACATACATTTCACCAGGGAAAGAAATCGGTGCGGGAGTACACGGAGGAGTTCCACCGCCATGCTGCGAAGATTCGTGAGTGGCCAGACAGGGTGCTGGTGCAGCACTATCAGTTGGGCTTGAGCCCTGAGATCCAAGGAACCATCCTCCGCAGTGTGAAGCTGGTATCCCTCCTCACCTGGATGAGGGAGGCAGCAGACACTGAGAGCTGTCTCTGCACCATCCGCATTGATGATGCCATGACCCTGGGGAAGAGCACCCCTCCCCTGGTGAAACCTAAAGCTTCAGCATCCCCCCCCGAAAGATGGGACTCGCGAGCAGAGGACGAAGCAGGGGCTTTGCCTCTAATGTGGGGAATTGGGCCATTTCGTGGCTGCATGTCCTGAGACCGAATCTACAACCCCTCCGGGGAAGGGTGGTGACAAGAAACGGTTTGAGACTCCAGTGAAGAAACTGACCGCACGACCAAAGATCCCATGGGCGCTGCAAGCCCCAGGAAGAAGAGACTGATTCATCTGGTGAGGAAGGTTTCCAGCCAGCAGGAACCCGGAAGGACCTGCTGTGAATAATGCTGAGCAGCAGGTCCCACGTTCCAAGGCGCAGAAACCAGTGAGTAATTTTTTACCCTTTTCTTCATTAACTGTGACTATTATTTACCCTGAACTGAATACCCATTTGCGGGTAAGGGGGCTGATTGACTCAGGGTGTGGATGAGACTTGATTCACCCCTCCCTAGTGACGGGGCTTGGGGCGAAAGTAGTTAAACTCCCTGACCCACTGATTTTCACCCAAATGGATGGGTCAACCATGAAAGACCCTTGTAAGTACGAGACAGTACTGTTGAGGATGGGGGCAGGCCAGCATTGGGAACACCAGGTGTTTGTCATCAAACCAGCAGCTCAGTTCCCACTGGTTCTGGGGGGTCCTTGGCTCCATGCACATAACCCTTACATACTGTGGGAGGGGGGAGTCATAAAATTCATGTCCCCGTGCTGTACAACCCATGTCTGGGACATGTCATGGGACAAGCCGACCCCGGCAGAATGCGTGCCGATTGGTTTAGTTAGCACTGAACTGAAATTGATCTCCCCTGAGTACCGAGATTTGGCGCAGGTGTTTGGGGAGGCAGAGGCTGACGAGCTGCTCCCCCATCGTAATTCAGACTGTGTAATCGAACTCTTGCCAGATCAAAAGCTCCCAAAGGGGAAACTATACTCAATGAGCCTGGCGGAAAAGGAGCAGTTACGGAAGTTCAGTGACAAAAACTTGGCTAGGGGCTTCATCCCCCCATCCTCCTCTCCCTTTGCAGCCCCTGTGCTATTCCGGAAAAAGAAGGACGGGGGCTTGCTGTTGTGTACAGACTACAGGGGCTTGGATGCAGTTTCGGCCATGAATGCTTACCCCCTCCTTTTGATTAAAGACCTCCTGGCAGCAGGCTCCAAAGGGAAAATATTCTCGAAATTGGACCTGTGGGGTGCCTATTTCTGAGTTAGAATCTGGGAGGGGGATGAATACAAGACACCATTCAACACCCCCTTGGGGCAGTTTGAATACTTGGTCATGCCCTTCGGCCTTCAGGGAGCTCTAGGGGTCTTCATGAATCTAATCAACAAAGTGTTGCATAAGCACTTGTTCAAAGGGGTACTGGTGTACTTGGATGATATTTTGGTGTACTCTCCCAACAAAAAGTCCCATGTCAAACTGGGTCGGGAGGACTTGGAAACGTTGCACAAGCACAAACTTCTTGCCAAACTATCCAAATGTGATAGCCCCACCTACCTCACAGGGTGTCTATTGTGGGGAGGGGAAGGGAAAGAGATTGTAAGCTGCTCGGAGTATCCTTCAGGTAGTGAAGGGCAGGGTATAAATCCAAGCTCCTCCTCATTATCATCTTAATTCCTGACGGGCTTGCCACCTGTCCAGCTCCTCTTCTAACAGCAGTCCAGTCTCTTTGTTATACTTTGTTATACTTTTTCCTGTCTTTCTCTGGGTTGCCTAATTCCAGCAGCTCCAAGTTTTTCTCCCCCTTAAGTATTTGCTGTCCTATCAGGGAAGCTACCTCCTCTCTGCCTTGTTTTCCTCCTTCCTTGTGGCTCTCCCCCTTTGTCACACTCTTCTTTTCTCTGTCTCCATCTCTCCGAGTTCCTGTCAGAGCAAGCTGTTTCCTCCCCTCTTTTACATGCACCAATTAAACTTTAAAATCTGGCCTGTAAATAAAACTCTTTACTCCTAGTTAGATCAAGCATGTCCATAAGAGGGTGACCAGGATGGTTAGGGGGTTGGAATCCAAGTCTTACGAGGAAAGGCTGAAGGAGTTGGGTATGTGTAGCCTGGGAAAGAGCAGGCTTAGAGGGGACATGATTGCAGTCTTCATATATCTGAAGGGCTATCCTGTAGAAGCTGGAGCAGATCTATACTCTCTCGCTCCGGATTGCAAGACTAGCTCTAATGGGTGGAAATTACAAGAGAGTCATTACTGGCTAAATATCAGGAGAAACTTCCTAACTGTAAGGGTGGTTGAGCAGTGGAACAGACTGCTTCGGGAGGTGGTGGATGCTCCTTCACTGGTCGTTTTCGAGTGGAGGCTGGATGACCATCTTTCAGGTATGTTGTAGGGCTATCTTTCAGCTATATGCCTGCAGAGTGCAGGGGGTTGGACTAGATGACCTGCAAGGTCCCTTCCAACTCTAACATTCTATGATTCTAATGTCTAGACATATTTCGAGCAGTCAACAGGCTTGGGGTAAATGTCCTGTTCCCTTAACAAAGGCTTGTTAACAAACGGGCAGCTGAAGATGTTCATGGCATGGAGGTTAATATCATCACCTGGTCAATACGTGTCTTTTTCTCTCTCCAGGTCAGCTGGCAGTCCTGTCCTCTTTCTGCAAATATTTCAAGGTTAATGTGAGAGAGTTAGCTGGCAGGTTTTGTTTTGATGAAGCAAGTTAGAAAGTAGATTGGACTGGAAAGCAGATATATCTATTTAATCATGATGCCAGAATCCTCCAAATGCAGCAGCAAAAGGAAGATAAATTGTCATTGCTTGAAAGGGAGACAGAAGAATGCCTTTGTGAAAAACAAGTACTCTGCTGCAGCCACTTCTTGGCTTGATGCCCATGGATGCCCTTTCTTGCCTCTAAAACGCAGGCTGAAAGTCTAGCCTGACCATCAGAGATGATGAGATCCCAGCCAGAAGATAGGAGGGGTGCTGCAAAGAAGGAACTCAGGATGCAGAGGTACGAGGCACATTGTAATTACCTTAATTACAGCAGAGGAGAAATGCTTAGGGGCACAAAATTAGCATCTGTAGTGGGATAAGAATCCTGTGTCCCTGTGTTGCCAGGGGAGGGCAGCTTCCAGGGTTCTGAATTTGTGCCATGAACTCAAGTTCAGCAATATTGCATCACAACCTCCCCTTGAAGCTTCTCTGTTTGAGGACTGCCATTCATAGGTCAGCAATACAATGATCTGGAAAATTAAAATGTTCTCCCACTGGATTTTGAGTGTTGTGGTTTCTAATGCCAGACCAATCTTGTTGGTCTCGAAGGTGCTACTGGGCTTGAATGTAGCTGTTCTACTCCAGACCAGTGTGGCCACCCTCTGAATTTCTCGCACAAAGTTCCAACATTCAGTCCCCAGGACTAAATCCACGTAAAGTGTTAAATGAGAGCTCCCCCCCACACACACTAATATCTAGTAGGTAAACTGAGCCCACCCTTTAAAATAACTATAGAGGCCAGGCAGGCCCACCTAGGTCTGTCCTGAATTCCATCTCTGCTGTTAACATCAATCCGGCTTGGAGCATTCACTTTCCCTATGTACACCACCTGTTCACCATTCAGTCCATATAGTGGAGGATGAAAACTCATGCCATACTTAGAAGTACCATCACCTAATGTGATGGTGGAGAAATACCCATTTCTTGATACAGAGAAATGCCTGTTTACCTCAGGGCATTGGCTTGACAAAACCTGCACATTTACTTTTAAAAGTTTTTCCTCTCTCCTAGCAGAAGTCAAGCAGGAAGGGAGGGACTCAATTGCTCTCAATCATAGCCAAGTACCAACCATCAAAGCTTTGGAAATGCTAATAGCCGCCTGGCTGGACACACTGAAATGGCCAGCTCATGCCCTAACTGGATTCAGACATGTGCCAGACAGCATGACCAAAATGTATACAAGATGGAAACCAGGCTGGCAGGCCTCACAGACATGTCTAGGCAAAGACCCTGGAAGGTGTAGGAATCTTGGTCTGACCATGCTGTGACCCCTCCAGCCATTCTACACTAAAACAATGACTTGTCTCATCCCAGAGTTAATGCTATTTATCTGGATCATTAATCCTATCAACCCTGCCTCATTCCCCCCCCCGGTCCGTCAAACAATATTTTTGGCTTTTTTATTTGTTTAATTAGATAGACATTAACACTCCAAATCACCAGAGGAAGCTATCAGAGTTTCAACTTAAGCTTCATTTTTACATCAAAAAGTCCTCCCATGACATCTCCTGTTCCCTTTGTCAATTCCTGGGAACCACATTCATAATTCCCCCAGCACTTCACTGTACTTAACTTAAACTCATCAATGCTTTGTTCCAAGGGGCAGTCACTTTAGCATGCCCTCACGTCCCATTGTTGCTACAACTAGGCAGCCTCGGCACCATTGCTCTGTGTGTGTTTCCTGGATCCAAATTGCACACCCAGGACGCTGGACATCTTGCTCTTCTCCTGGACCTTGCATCTTCTGGACAGGCAGCTATCACCCCTCAAACTCCCTGATATATTCCCTCTTACCCCTATATTTCTGCTAGCTTGTGTGTTTGTCTCCAGTGTGCATTTATCTTCTGTATGCTGGAGAAGACTCTTGAGAGTCCCTTGGACTGCAAGGAGATCAAATCAGTGAATCCTAAAAGAAATCAACTCTGACTGTTCCCTGGAAGGCCAGATCCTGAAGTTGAAGCTCAAATACTTTGGCCACCAAATGAGAAGGGAGCAATCACTGGAGAAGACCCTGATGCTGGGAAAGATTGAAGGTCAAAGAAGAAGGGGACGGCAAAGGATGAGATGGTTAGACAGTGTCATTGATGCAACGAACATGAAATTGAGCAAACTTCAGAGGACAAAGGAAGACAGGAGGGCCTGGCGTAATCTGGTCCATGGTGTCGCGAAGAGTCGGACTCGACTGTATGATTGAACAACAACAACAACATGTGATATTTTTGATACTAGTCTCCTCTTTCAATAAAACAACTTTTTTGGTTACAGCAATGGACTGGTTATTTCTGAGTTAGTTCTCTAAGGAAAAGATCCCCATAAACACTGGTGGCCCATCTCGCTCATTAGTCCCCTCTCGCAAGCCTTTGTCTCCATTGCTAATTCCCCCAACTCAAATAGGAGACAAGCCCACTTTTGGGGCAGCACATAGCATTTGGGGTAACAGAAGGATTAGTAAAGGATACTAAGGTGCAGTTTCATATCTAGAGGTACTGGTAGAGGGCATAAGTTAATTGGGTGCACCACAGCTTTGACTGCAGCAAAGTCCCTTTAGGCTACATTAACATCTTGAATGAGGACTCCCCAGAACTTATTATATAGAAGATTCTGAGGCTTGTAAGCTGGAAAAGGAGGGGCTGTGGCTCAGTAGGTCCCAGGTTCAATCCCCAGCACCTCCACTTAAAAGGATCAGGTTGTTGGTGATGTGAAAGAACCTGGAAACTCTGGAGAGCCACAGCCAGTCTGAGTAGACCATGGTAGGCCACAATGGTCTGGCTGAAGATAAGGCAGCTTCATGTGTGTTCAAGAGGAGGAGTCCCTTCCAGATCCAGCCCTCTGTGAAAAGGAGACACAAGGCACAGAGGCCAGTTTAGTAATCCAGACTAGTGTGTAACTGGATGGTGCTGTGATGATGATGTCATCATTGTGCATGTAAACCTTTAGGAACAGCCCCACTTCAGAAAAACAAGGTAGGGAATACACCACACCTCTGGACTAGAACTCTTTTGTTAACTGACACCGAGGCCCGATCTGCATCTAGCACTTGCTCCGCTGTCTTACCAAACCCACGCTGGAACAGAAATCCCCATCTACTTTGCATGCCACTTTCACTTTGATTGAGTGTTGCATTTTATGGCAGTTTCCAGACTGCAGGCTGCTTTCAGTTCGTTTGATCTCTGGTTTAATGGTGGCTGTCTGCAAAGATCTATGGCCGTTTTATGGCCATTCGGGTGTGACTCTGCAGTCACTACAGTGTTGGCCCGGGATAGGTGAATGTGGTTTTGAACTGCATCTTTTTCTGTTCCAGTGTGGGTTTGGTAAAACAACAGAGCAAATGCTAGTTGCAGATTGGCCTCCAGAGACAGAGACCAGAAGTGGGAAAACCCTCCCCCCACACACATACCTGTGACATGCACTGCCCAAACCAGCAGCTGCCCTTTGCTTCACAGTAAAAAGGGCCACACAACCAGGTCCTTTTTTCTTCACCCATGGTAAGGCCTTGTCTGGATATATTGTGCAAAAGGGGCTGCTGGCAAGTCCATTCCTGTGTCTGTTCGGCCCAGCCTGGCACAGATGGAGCTGCCTGATACTGCATCAGGCCCTTGGTTTATCCGTGTTAGTCTCACCTCCTCTGACTTGCAGTGGCTCTCCACATGGAGGTCTTTCACATCGTCTACTATCTGCTTGATTTCACTGGAGGTGCCAGGGGTTGAACCTGCGACCACCTCCTGCAGGCCAAACAGAGGTTCTACCACCGAGCCATGGCCCATCCCATCCCCCAATGGCAGGGCCTTTTTCTTTTCTCTTTTATTTAGAAAAAGAGGTGCCAGAACTCTCAAGAGGGAAAGGAAGTTTTCAATCTGTATACTAAAAATGCATGAACTTTTAAACATTTTAAAAAGAGTTTTGTCAAAGAGGTTCCAGAATTCTATTCTGGTGCGTCCCCCAGAAAAAAAGCCCTGCCCAGCAGGATACTGGCGCAGTAAAAGAACTTACTAGTGGACTTGGCACTCACCCAGTGGCTCGTCTGCCTTCGTGCAAAGCACGCCAGAGGCCCTTAAGTTGTGTGCAAAACAAGCACATGGAGCTCCTCTGGCCCAGCCACTGCCCAGTTCAAATTGCAGGCTAGGCCAGTGCAAAGTCACCCACTGAGTGAGCTTGACCCGCTGAATCATGCTGAAAGCAGGCCTCGGCCTCATCTTTGTCCCACTCCAGCCCTCGCAGTTCTTTTGTTTGGAAGCTGGAAGAACTTCTCATTCAGAGACTGCTTCCCCTTCCATACAGCCATGGGGCAAAGGGCTAGCACTGAGATGCTGAGCATGGAGGGGGGCACAGAGTCCACCAGTTTGGAAAACCACAGGCCATTAGAAATGTACATTCAGATTTTAATTAATAAATCTGAATTGGATTTGGAAACATAGTTGTTATACTTTAATTCAAAAGGAAAACATAATAATTGATTTTCAGAAAGAAGGGGCTGCTGAGCTTCAGTCTTTCCAAACTTTCTCAAAGATTTCTCAGGGCGACCCCAAGCTTTGCCTGAGAGTTTTCAGAAGAGCTCAGAGATAACAAACTCATTGCAAAGAGTGCTAGGGGGGGGGGGTTGACCTTCACTGGATCCGGGGCAGAGAAGGCCAAGAGAAAACGTTTGTATCCTGGAAACGTGCTTGTACCATGTCCGCTTATCTCCTGCCCTGACTTGTGCTGATGGGCATCTTGGGAAAACTCTGTCTATGTGTAAACGCATTCTAGTCATGAAGTAGTAGGGAAAAGTGAATAGAAATGGAAGAGGAAAGATGAGAGAGATTGCAGTCCAGAGCAAGACTAAATGGGACATTTGCTATTCTGGTCCTGGAAGCTGGCCCATCGCCCACTAAATAAATACAAATAGTCTCTCTAGTGGCCTGGCAAGACACCAACAGACTCAGTAAAATTGGAAAGGGTTTAGTGGATCACACTTACTTCATCCAAGATTAAGTTACCCCAGAGAAATATGGAAACTGGGAGTACTTGAGGGGAGGTATTATTTTCATCGAAAGCAAGTTCTTGGCCCTTTGCCCAGCTTTTCTTCAGGATCACTTCTGCTTCCTGACTCATTTTGACCCCACATTTAAAGATAGAGATGAGAAATCAAAACTCCTTTACCGGCACCTGATCCTGTCCGTTAGTCTACCTGAGGGTTGGCAGCTCCCCAAAAAGGGATGGCCAAAGTCTCCTCCCTGGTGTCCATCCACGGCAATCCAGGGGTGTGTGTGGGACCATGAGCGCTGACCACCCCACCCCCACCTCTATGCATGTTCCATATAACTTTGGGAACTTGCCGGTGTTGGCTTTCCCCCTGCCAAAACCAGAAAGCCCCCTTGAAGAGGAGGTGTTTCCTGGACCTGAGAGACCCCAGCCATATCTCATGTGCCCTCTTCTATGTGTGCCCTGTTCACCCGTGCCACTCTATCATTTTCCCGCCCTCTCTAAAACCATCTTCCACTTGTTGCTAATAGCTCTCACCTCACCCTTGACAAGTGTTACCTGCCTTTTGCTCTGCCTCCTGTAGTCTGCGACTCAGTGCCTCCTCTTCAGTAGCATCTCCTGCTTCTTCAGACTGACCAATCAGATTCACCCTCTGTCTGTCTGCTGGTCAAGGAGCTCTCCTGCAGCTTCTTGGCTTGCACCCCACTGGGAGTCTGCATTTTGGAGAATGAACTTTATTCTTTGAACGGAGTTCCTGGGTAGGATTGCCAAGTGCTTTCAACAAAAATGCTGGCCATTCTTGATTTAAAAAAATGTCAAAAACACACCATAATATGGAAAAATTATAGATGACCATCTGCATTGGTGTATACAACATTTCCCATTTATTCTCCGACACCTTGTTAACCCCTGTTACTGAAGTACCCAGAGGTTCAAACCAGTCCAGGCCAAGCAAGTTTACCCGGTCCCCCTCAGCAACCAACAATGGCCAAATTACTTTACAATCTTTAAATATGACTTGAGAGAGAAGAAAGGTTTTATTGTATTTAGCCATGGGCCATTACAATCCAAAAATAACAACAGAAAAATACTATAGACATAGGTAATTGTATAAAATTGAGTATAGTCTAAAATATTTAAAAGGTCTAAAATATTTAAAAGGTATAAAACCGAAGCTATGAACAGTTAATTGAATCACAGCATACCCACTAAAATCAGTGTTAACTAGTTCCCATAAGAACAGCATTGGCCCATATTTTCTTTGCAGCCAAGGCATTTGACTTCGAACGTATCCTTCCCCACCAGAGGAATACGCTTGCCCTGAAAATCAGACAGCTGCATGTCCACTGGCTTCAGCCACCACCAACTCCATCTCGGGAACAGCTGCTGCCACATCATTGAGGAGATCACCGTCACAGACGATCCTGAGTCGATCTCCATGGAGCAGGGAACGCCATCCAGCCGGAGGGTGATGCTGATCTTTTTCCTGCTACCGGTGTGCAGAACCATCGTTGGGCAGGAACAACGCGCTGTCGGGATCGTGGCTTTTCCTTGGGAGATGCCAGTGGGGACCTCTTCTTAGCCCTACAGACTCACACCAGATGACCACGCCTACCGCATGCTCGGCAGATGATGTCTCTGGCCCAGCACTGATCGCGATCATGGCTCCCGCCACAACCGGCGCATGCCCTGCTGGTTGAAGGCCTCACTGTGGTCCGCTTGCCCGCACTCGCCCTTGTCTTGTTGACATCAGCCTCCGAGTCATCCTCAGATTCCCTGATGGCCTGGTGGTGTACGCTCGGCTCTTTTGGTGCCTGCCGCTGATGCACCTCCCACGTAGACCTCTCCATGGCCTCCGCAGCAACCGCCTCTGAATATGCCACAGCCCAGGTAAGGGTAGTATGGGCGAACAGGCACTGCTGTAGGTGCTTGTCCTTCATGCTGCACACCAGCTGGTCCCGCAATGCCTCTTTGATGTCCTTGAAGTTGCACGGTCGAGCAGCCTTACGCAAAGCCACCACTTACTCGGTGATGGACTCACTGGGTGCCTGGTTCCTCTTGTAAAACACATGCCAACACGCGATCTCAGATGGCTGTGGTGAGAAGTGAGCTTTCAGCTTCTCAGTGATGTCCACAAATGGCACAGTTTTGATTTCAGCTGGTGCCACCAGGGACCGTGCGATGTCGAATGCCGCCTTCCTGCAAGAGCTCAGAAGCTTGGCTCTTTTCCAGGACTCCTCCTCGATCTGGTTTGCTTTGAGGTGGAACTCAAACCACGACAGGTATGAGTCCCAATCCTCCATCTTGGGTTCGAATGCCTCAAACTTCTGGTTGCCGGCCATCATCACTGTAGGTGCAGCCACTTGGACTAGTGGTGCCAGAGCTTGATGGACCGGAGCTTGCTGACCGCCTTTGTCTGTCATGGGATTGTTGCTAGTGGGGCTGCCTACCTGCCCTAATATCCCATCCTCATCACCAGTTGTTAAGTATGACACTTAACTCGATTTCAGCAAACTGGTTCAGCTTTATTCAGCAACAGCTCAAAGTCAACCAGAACAGCAAAACCACAGATCAACAGAAGACAAATAAACAGTGGAGCTTGGCTCCTTTTAAACGTTCCCGGCTAATATAGCCACGCCTATTTACAGATAAGTAACCAATAAGATTACAGAGATAAGAACCAATAAGGTTCGTTCCCCCCAAGAGTTTGAGGTTCACCCTGATAGGACGGTGCTTCTTAGACAACCAATCAGAAAGGCTGGATTATGATCCTTGTCTAGGCATGAAGCTTAACATGGACTTCCAATGGAGGCATTTCACTTTATAGCATACATTACAGAACAGCTCCATTTTACAGGCTGTGCGGAACTGTAATAAGCCCCACAGAGCCCTGATTTCAAGTGGGAGCATGTTCCCCCAGTCCGGGGCCAGAGGCTAGTTGGACATCTTTTCGAGACTGGGGACTACCAGAAGATGGTGGTCTGCTGATTGTAGAGCTCTTCAGGGCACATATGGGGAGAGATGGTCCTGTTGGTCCCAGGCCGCATAGGGCTTTAAAGGTCATTACCAGAACCTTGAACTGGATGCAGTACTCAATTGGCAGTCAGTGCAATTGGTGCAACACTGGTTGGCTGCACACCCACACAGACATCACAGTACGTAGGTATGCCGGTGCATTTTGCACTAGCTGCAGCTTCTGGGTCAGGTTCAAGGGCAACCCTGCATAGAGTGAGTTACAGTAATTCAGCCTGGAAGTGACCATGACATGGATCACTGTAGCCAAATCCAGGGGGGTGAGATAGGGAACCAGTTGCCTGACCAACCGCAGCTGATAAAAGGCTGATCTGGTCACCATGGTGCCCTGGGTCTCCATAGAAAGTGAGGCATCCAGGATCACCTCTAGGCTTTTCACCCTTGGCACTGGCATCAACAGCACCCCTCCAAGAGTTGACCATTTACTAGCACAGTAAAATCACTCAGGACGTCTGTCAGTTTTCACCCCTTAATTTCATAATCATCCTATTATCAGGTAGGCAGTGGCATGGAGCACCCATTTCTGGTGGATTTCTACACAACGTCTGCCAACTGACAGACTGGAGTACCTATGTTCGTATGAAGGGGCTAAAGGCAGGATAAGGCTCTCAAAAGGTCTGCAGGGATGCCACAGGCCTATTACACTTTCTATTTGCAATGCAAAGCATAGAGTACATCTTGATGAGGCATATAATGCAGCCAAGGAAGAGATCTTGTGACTGTGCCCAACAGGGTAGTACTATGTGTTTGCAGGCAGCTGTGCAAAGGATGCCACACTTACAGAGGCAGCATTGGGGGTGGGGTTAAAATATTAAAATTATATTTAGTATTAAAATATTAAATTAGCAATAAATATTAAAATAATATTAAAATATTAAAATCTCAAATGCAGCCTGCATTTCTTCAAAGCGGAACAAAGGAACAAACCGGCAGCATTGCCAAACATGGGATATATGCAAATACTTTTCTTTGGGGATTTCATGAGACCTATTGACTGCTAGTAAACCCTGGGCTCAAAGCCCCACTCAGTTGTGACAGGGTGGCCAGCAAAGGTACTCATTCCTCAGGACAGATGCTCCCAATCATGGCTCCCTGGTAACAGTATCTGAATTTTAAAAGTTAACAGTAGTAGTAGTAAAAGAAAACCCTAGAAGTCCATTAAAGGAGGCAGTCACGGGAAGGCCATTTTGACTTTCATCACTAAGTATGTCACTAGCACAGTGTTTATCCAGTATATTTTTATCCGCCCCCCACCCGTGCACTCACAGCCATATTTGGGTGGCCTTGGGCCAGTCACCCACTCTCAGGCTACCCTACCTCACAGGAATGTGGTGAGGAGAAAAAGGAGGAGGGGAGAAGAATGTAAGGCATTTGAGGTTCCTGCTGGGGAGAAAGGGGGGGGCGGGTTATAAATAAATTAAATATATAATAATGTGGCTGAGGAAATCCAGACCATTGGGTGGTCACTTCTACCAACCCTTGATAGGGTCTGTCTTTCTACAGTCAACTCAGTCAGGAATTTGGGAGTACGGCTCGATTCTTTGCTTTCCACAGACAAACATGTCCTTGGAAACAAAGACATGGACCGATTTTGCACGTTACTTACCCCTGGTTCCGGGCGGGGCAGTTTGCCCTGGATCATTCAAATGGATTTCTCGTTAAAGCTTTTGGCGCACGGCTGTTTTTAATCAGGTCCCCGAGTTTGATTTTCACATCACCGCCTTGGTGAGGTTTCCCGCGGCTTCTCTCCTCCCCACTCCCTGTCTTCGCCCTCTCAACCCTTCCCATCCCCCCTCCCACTTTTCTTAATTTTTTTCTTATTTTTTTTAAACACATGTGCAATCACATTACAACGTTATATGCAATAAAAGGAAGGAGCAGGCATCGTGTTCCATCGCTGCTTCTTGATTGGACATTTCTTTTCTCTGTGTTGGGAATTTTGAAAAAAGTTTTGAGATACATGTGGCTTCTATGTTTCATAGAAAAATTAATTTTTGAAACACTGTGAGCTGATACACCAAAAAATAGTGAGGGTACAAAATGCTTAAAGAGCCACAAGGTACAGATCAGGGCTTTATTGGAAACTAGCGGCAAGGCCCATTGCATGGCACGATGCAACAGGAGCTAGCCGGACTGTCTATGGAGGCGCTGTCCCCCTCTGAGGTGGCGGTGCCTGCAGGGCGAGTCCAGGCCAGCTCCCCCTCCCGGCACGTTCCCACAGCGGTGGAGCAGCGAGCAAGGGAGGCCATCTCCCTCTTTGGGCCAGCAAGCTCTGCCTCCCTGTCACGTCAGTCATCGTGGGCCGCCATCAGCTCCAGTCACTCATGGCACCATTTCCTGGTGGTGCGTGCATGGCGAGGCCTGCTCCGGCGCCCCCCCCACAGCACAAGGCATCCCCAGCCCCAGTCGCTTACCGGGGGGGTTGGCGGTGTGGCAAGGGAGGCTGCTGTCCAGCCTGGGTTGGCAGCACACAGCCGCCTGGAGGCAGACTGGGCCGAAGAGGCCGTGAGCTGGCTGTGTGGGCAGGACTGAGCCCACGCAGCCAGGCACGCCAGCCAATGGCCAGGGCCCAATGGTGAGTGGCAGCCCCCGCAGCCAACCTATTTTGCCATGCATTTTTACCTTATTTGGGCATGCCTTATTTGGGCATGCCAGTCGACCACTGCACTTTTATATAATAGGGAAGGATGGTCATAGTTTTGAGTGGTGCTATGCTGAATAATAGCGCAGCCTCGTCATTCCATTATAACATCACCACTTTCTTCCCCCCAAAAAAGGCAAAGAGCGGCAGATGAACATGTTGGGCGAGTGGGCATGGAAAAAGGGGGAGGGTGTGTTTTAGATTCTCTGCGAGGCAACAGGAAACTTCTGGGAAATCAAGGATCGAGCTGAACCAGGACAAATTGGGGGAAAATGTGGGTCAAAAGGTGGCCGCAGGTCACAATTAACTAGCATTTTAAAACCTTCTTTGCCTTGCAGTTCTGTCACAGGAGCATCGCAGGGTGGGGGGCATTCTGAGAGTCAGCCACAGGCTCTCAAGCAGAGCCCATTCTACTCTCTGCACTACAAATAGGAGGAGAAGGTGGAGGAGCTGGTTTTTATACCCCACACTCTTCACTACTCGAAGGAGTCTCTGAGTGACTTACAATCATCTTCCCTTCCTCACCCCACAACAGACAACCTGTGTGGTAGGTGGGCTGAGAGAGCTCTGAGAGAACTGTGACTGAACCAAGGTCACCCAGCTGACTTCATGTGAAGGAGGAGTGGGGACTCAAACCCAGTTCTCCAGATTAGAGTCCACCACTGTTAACCACCAGGGCTTTTTTATAGAAAAAGCCCAGCAGAAACTCATTAGCATATTATGCCACACCCTGTGTCAGGTTCAAAAGCAAGTAAGTCCAGGCATACTTGATCAAAAGAAAGGCTTTATTGGATTATAGTGCTAAAACCCACAGTAGAAGGTCATTGTCAGGAATGGGGGCAAGAGCAAAGCAAGCAGGGTTATAGTATGATGCATGCAAGCGACTAGCGAATGAACTGTAAGCGCGCGCGTGGGAAACTCCCGGCGGGAGAGTTACTTCATGAGCGGGAGACGACTCCCCCCTCCCCTCGCATTCACAGGACTGGAAAATTCTCATCAACACAAGAATAGCCCAAAGCCTACATTCAAGGCCACTGTGATAAGGAGAAGCGGCAAGGGAAGAAGCTCCCACGTTACTGCCTGCATACCTACGCAAGAACAAAGCCGAATAGGGAACACATAACAATGGACTCAGTGAGAAACATCAAATAGACCTTTTTCTGACACTCTGCCCTTCCCAAAATACCTCCCACCCACCACTCAGGAAGGGGAGTACATGGGACCCCCTGGTTTGGCTGGGAAACGGGTGTGAAAATCCCTTAGAAGATCAGGTGCATTAATATCGGAGACTTTAACCCATTCCCTGTGTTGGGGCCCAAAATGTACCCATTCAACCAAATAATACAATTGTCCACGGATAAATTTGGAGTCCAGGATGTTATCCAGCTCGTAGTGCTCCTCGTTATCGATGATCAGCGGGGGGGGGTTGCCGGAGGCTCCGGATGCCACTTAGATGGGGGAGATGCCGGTTTGAGGAGGCTGTAATGGAAAATTGGATGAATGGCTTTAAGTGACTTAGGTAAATCCAGTTGCACAGTCACTTTATTTATACAGCGAACCACCTTGAATGGACCGATATATTTCCACGCTAGCTTCCGCGACTTCTGTTAGAGGCGTAAGTTCTTAGTGGAAAGGTACACTGAATCCCCTGATTGCAGATTCCATCCCCCCGTCCTTTTCTTGTCTGCATATTTCTGATATTGAGCCTTGGCTTTGTTTAAAGTCCCTACAATCATTGGCCAAGATTCTCGAAAAGATTTACACCATTCTGTAGCATTCCCAGTAGAAGCCCCCGGTTTCAGGAACGGAAGAGGGGGGCTATCGAAACCCATGGCAGCTTTAAAGGGAGACATTCCGGTTGACGCATGCCAGGAGTTGTTGTATGCAAACTCAGCCAAAGGCAACAATTCGACCCAATTGTCTTGTTGGTAGTTGGTGAAACAACGTAGGTATTGCTCTAGTGTTTGATTCACCCTTTCTGTTTGCCCATCAGTCTCCGGGTGGTATGCACTGCTTAAAGCACGCTCAATACCCATGAGGGCCATTAACTCTGTCCATAGTTTGGAGACAAACTGAACCCCACGGTCAGATATTATTTTGATCGGTAAAGTGTGGAGCCGGGCAATATGTTGTAAGAAGGCTTTTGCAAGTATTTTGGCCATTGGCAAACTAGGAAACGGTATAAAGTGAGCCTGTTTAGAAAATAAGTCCACCACCACCCAAATAACAGTCATGTGTTTGCTGGGGGAAGATCAGTGATAAAATCCATGGAAATCACTTCCCAGGGTTGACTTGGGGTAGGCAATGGCTGTAGTAGACCTGGGGGTTTTCCCACTCTGGTCTTGCAGCGACTACATGTGGGACAAGATTGTATGTAGAGCGATAGGTCTCGTTTCATTCAGGGCCACCAGAAATTGCGCTGCAGTAGATGTAGGGACTTCACATATCCGAAGTGCCCTGCTGACTTGGAATCATGGGCAGCCTGCAGTACCTGGGGTCGCGTACTTTCTGGGACAAACAGTTTAATGCCTTTGTACCAGCAGCCATTGGGTTTGCATTCCACATCATCTCGAGCTTTTAGCTCAACTTTCTCCTGATCAGTGATGTCGTTAGCAAATTGATTTTCCCATGGCAACCCCTGACTCGGGGTAACGGGCTGCAATTGTCTCTGTTTACGTGTTATAACGGCCCCAACATGTTGGTCTGGGGTAAAAAAGGATTCCCTCACCTCCGTTCTCTTGCTCAGATGCTGGGGAAGGCGTGAGAGGGCATCTGCCAAGTGATTGGACTTACCCGGGAAGTGGTGAAGGGTAAATTGGAACTTGGAGAAAAACTCAGCCCAGCGGAACTGTTTGGCATTTAGATTCCGGGGCTTCCAAAGTACCTCAAGATTCTTATGATCAGTCCAGATTTCAAAGGGTACCCGAGCCCCCTCTAGCCAGTGCCTCCAAGTAATTAGGGCTAAGCGTATAGAAGCAGCTTCTTTGTCCCAAATGGGCCAGAACCTCTCTGTGTCATTAAACTTTTGTGAAACATAAGCAAGAGGGTGCAAGTGCCCTTGGGCATCCTCTTGTAAGATCACCCCCCCCCCCATTGCGGTATCTGAGGTGTCTACTTGGACAATAAATTTTTTTGTTTCATTTGGGTGTGCCAGTACTGGTTCGGAAGTAAATAACTGCTTCAGCTGTTCAAATGCCTCTTGACACTGAGGTGTCCAATCTAACAGGGCCCCTGGCATGGAAGCTTTGGCCCCTCTCCCTTTAGTCTTTAGGAGATCTGTGAGAGGGAGGGCTACCTGGGCAAAATGGGGCAAGAATTGGCTGTAAAAATTGGCGAAACCGAGAAAACTCTGGAGCTGCCGTCTGGTTTTGGGGGGTTCCCAAGCCAACACATCCTGGACCTTTTTTGGGTCCATTTCCAACCCATTTGAGGATATGCGATACCCTAAAAAGTCAATGCGATTCTGGTGAAATTCGCATTTTGAGAGCTTAACAAACAGTTTGTGCTCCAGCAACTTCTCCAGTACCTGCTGAAGCAGCCTGGTGTAAGATTTTTGGTCTGGGCTGTACACCAAGATATCATCCAAGTAAACAACCACCCCCTTGAACAAATAGGGGTGCAACACCTCGTTTATTAAGTTCATGAAGACCCCAGGTGCCCCCTGCAAACCGAAAGGCATAACCCGATATTCAAATTGTCCCAACGGGGTATTGAAGGCAGTCTTGTGTTCATCTCCTTGCCTAATGTGAACTCTAAAATAGGCATCACGTAAATCCAATTTGGAAAACACCTTCCCCTTTGCCACTTCTGCCAATAAATCCTTGATGAGGGGCATGGGGTAAGCATTGGTAGCCGAAACTGCGTTTAGGCCCCGGTAATCAGTGCACAGTCTCAGCCCCCCATCCTTCTTTTTACAAAACAACACAGGGGCCGCAAAGGAGGACAACGCCGGTCGGATAAATCCACGGGCTAGATTCTTGTCAATGAATCTGCGTAGCTCCTCTTTTTCCATAGGACTCATGGCATAAATTTTCCCTTTGGACAACTAGTGGCCCGGAAGAATTTCAATTGCACAGTCTGAGTTACGGTGGGGAGGTAGTTCGTCAGCTTCCTCCTCCTCAAACACACGGGCCAAATGCCGGTATTCTTTGGGAATGCGATTAAGGTCCTCTGCGGCTAAGCAGGCTCGTGGAGGATCGTTATTAGGGGGTTTTCCCCACCCCGGGTCCCACTTGTGCTCCGCACATTTCGGGGAGATAAATTGTACCATCCCTTTGTCCCAAAGTATATAGGGATCGTGCCCATGTAACCATAGGCTGCCCAGCACTAATGGGAATTGGGCTTGTGGGGCTATTACAAAAGACCGCAGCTCCCAGTGTTCTCCTGTGCCCACCCTTAAGGGGACAGTCTCAAATCGACATGGTTCCTTCATCGGTGACCCATCCATTTGGGTAAAGGTAATGGGATCTTTCAAACTGGTAACTGCCGCCTCTAGTCCCGTTACCAGTGACGGGTTCATCAAATCCCTCCCGCACCCCGAGTCAATGAGGGCTCGGACCCTGATGTGGGTCATCATTACTGGGTTCATTATAAGAACAGTCACAAAGAAGAGAGAGGGGTAATTGCTCACCATTTTTGGCGCTTTAGGGGCAGGGTCCTGTTGGGCAGCGCCACTCACAAACAGGACCACTTCGTTTCCCTGCAGATCACTCTCCTCTTCTTCCAACTTCAAGATATCTGCAGGGTCTGGATTGGCAAAAAGGGCCCGCGGGTTGCGTGGTTTTGCTGTACCCTTTCTCGGGGTGGTAGCTTGCCATCGTCGGGGATCCTCTTGAGTTGGAGCCCGACCAGGATCTCCCTTGGGGCAGGATGCAGCGAAGTGCCCTTTCTCCCCACATCGTAGGCACAAGCCCTGTCTCATGCGTTGGTCTCTCACCCCACCCTGGGTGGAGGTAGGCTTGCTTCTGGTCGGGGTGGCCGAGGTGCTCGGACGGTTGCTCCCAAGTGACAAGTCCAGTTTCATGAGGCGCAGTCGGCTTTCAGCTTTTCCCGCCTCCTCCATCCAACCTTGAAGGGTACGTGGCTCTTTGGAACTGAGAACATTGTGGCGGACCTCCACTGCTAGCCCCATCCGGTATTGTTGAGCCAGCACGGGGTCAGTCCAGTCTCGAATCTTGACTGCGTGCCATTGAAATTCCTGTGAGTACTCCCTCACTGTTAGTTTGCCTTGTTTGAAGGTGCAAAGGGACGCTTCAGCCTTTGGAGTCACCCCCGGGTCTTCGAAGCAGTTCCTCAAGGCCCACATGAAGTCATCAACATTCCCCAGCTCCGCGGCCTCCAGATCGTGGAGGGCCACGTACCAGCTGGTAGCAATTCCGCGAAACCTTGAAGCAATAAATTCCACCTGTTGCTCCTCATCCGGGAACACATAGCCCCATCGCTGTACGAATTTCCCAACTTGTAATATAAAGAAAGACACAGTCTCAGGGTCCCCATCAAAAGTAATGTCCAACATATCTTTGGGACGAATTATTGGAGGAACGGGACCCATGCCAGGCACCAGAGCGGGCAACGGGAGGGGCGCCGGAGCAGGAGCGGGAGGCGGTGGTAGAACAGGTGGAGGCTGGACAGGTCCAGGTTGCCCCGGAACGGGCCCTCCCGGCAATGGGCCAGCCGGAGGAGGCTTTCCAGGCACCGGCTGGCCGGGTAAGGGTGCTGCTGGTGCTGGCTGCCCTGGAACAGGCTGGCCGGGAGGGGGAGGCGCAGGCAATGGTGGTACTGGGGCTGGCGCTGGTCTCGGTTGAGTCAATGGGTGGGCTCGGATGGCTTGGTCCATCATCTGCGGCAGGGACTGCATCAGCTTGCCCATGTCCCGCATTAATCGTCGGGTATCATCTTGAATAGAATCCATGCAGGCGTCCACATCCGGGCTGGACCCCGACCTGGTAGATCCACGGGACATCCGCCCCTGGGGGAGCCCGAAACTTCCCCGGGGATCCAGTAAGCTTTCCCGGCTCTGGCTCCCCGGTAACGACCAGGTAGTCTGGGTGGTATCCAAAAGATTCTTAGTCCAGTCCCGCGATCTACGATAGGTAACACCCTTGTCCCAGGGAGTTGGGGCACCAAGAAAGTAGGTTCGAGGTATCGCCCCTCCATGACTCTGGGTTGGCCCAGCGGGGCTGTAGATCGGGAGGGTGTACGATGCTCCCACTGTGCTGGTCCACGGAGGGGTGGTTGGCCCAGCCGTCGAGTATAGGACCAAAGCTGTGGTCACTGGAGTTGTAGTCACTGGAGCAGCGGTGGTAGCTGGAACGGTGGTAACCGGAGTGGTGGTCACTGGAATTGCCACAGTGGTGATCGGAACCATGGTGACCGGTGTGGTAGGCACTGGTGGACCGACCCCAGCCCCGCTCATCGTGATGGACGGCAGGAGCTGGTGGTGGTGAAAGAATGATGATTCCTGACAATTTCTGTCAGGTTCAAAAGCAAGTAAGTCCAGGCATACTTGATCAAAAGAAAGGCTTTATTGGATTACAGTGCTAAAACCCACAGTAGAAGGTCATTGTCAGGAATGGGGGCAAGAGCAAAGCAAGCAGGGTTATAGTATGATGCATGCAAGCGACTAGCGAATGAACTGTAAGCGCGCGCGCGGGAAACTCCCGGCGGGAGAGTTACTTCATGAGCGGGAGATGACTCCCCCCTCCCCTCGCATTCACAGGACTGGAAAATTCTCATCAACACAAGAATAGCCCAAAGCCTACATTCAAGGCCACCGTGATAAGGAGAAGCGGCAAGGGAAGAAGCTCCCGCGTTACTGCCTGCATACCTACGCAAGCGCAAAGCCGAATAGGGAACACATAAGAATGGACTCAGTGAGAAACATCTCACTTTTTCTGACACCCTGACATCAGAGCTCATTAGCATATTAGGCCACACCCCATGTTACCAGAAGTGTAGTCATCCAGCCACACCCACCTTTTGCTTCTTATTCTATTTACCTTGTTTGTTGTCAAAACCCAGGACTCCTTGGCATGTCAGGCCACACATCCCTCATGTAGCATGTTCCTGCTCTTGGATATGGCCTATTATGCTAATGAGTTCCTGCTGGGTGTGGCCAACTGGGGAGCCAGCTGGAACTCTGTTCCTGTGCGTTCCTGCCCAAAAATAGCCCTGTTAACCACTACACCACACTGGATCGCTGTACTGATGGCATAGTTGTCCCGGGTAGATTTTGGCCTCACATGGATGCTTAAACATAATTAGAAAATGCCAGGCATTTATATGTCTGGTCTTTTCTCAATTTATTTCCCAGACAGAGAAATAAAGTACAGGAGTGTTCTGTTCCAATCCAGACAGCTGGCAACCCCAGCTCCTGGGGACTGAGACTGGAACCAGAGATGAGTACACCATGTCCTCGGTGCTCAAGAAGAGTTGCCAACTCTGGTTTGGGAAATTCCTTAAGATTTAGGGGTAGAGCTTGGAGAGGGTGGAGTTTGGGGAGGGATACAACCGTGCCATACTGTCCACCCACCACAGCTGCCATTTTCTCCAGGAGAACTGATCTCTAGGGTCTGGAAGTCAGTTCTCCAGGCCCCCTCCTGGTGGTTGGCAACTGTAAGCCAAACGAGTCTCATGAGCAACCAGTGATCTGTAAGCCAAACCAGTCTCATGAGCAACCAGGTAAATAGTGGGACCCAGGGCTTTTTTTGTAGAAAACCCCCAGCAGGAACTCATTAGCAATAATAGGACACACCCAACAGCAGAAAATCATTAGCATATTAGGCCACGTCCCTGTGCTCCAGAAATGTGGTCATCCAGCCACACCCACCTTTTGCTTCTTATTCTGTTTACCTTCTTTGTTACCAAAACCAAGGGCTTTTTTTTTGTAACAGGAACTCCTTTACATGTTAGGCCACACACCCCAAATGTAGCCAATCCTAATAAGTTTCTGCTGTTGGGTGTGGCTTGTTATGCTAATGAGTTCCTGCTGGGTGTGGCCAACTCAAGAGCCAGCCAGAACTCGGTTCCTGTGCATCCCTGCCCAAAAATAGCCTGGTGGGATCTCTAATCAAGTTGCTAAAGTTCTGCAAGAGCTGGTTCTCCAGCCTACTCTAGTATTACAGCATTGTTGACTCTACCATTAATCAGAAGCCTTTGATTGGGGCCTGATTCTCACCACAGCCGCTGAGACACTGCAGGCTCCGGAGTGTGGGGGTGGTTTGTGTGTTATGAAAAAAAAATCCAATATTATTATTATTTACACAATTTGTATCCTGCCTTTCTGCACTTACAAAGGCCACCAAAGTGGCTCACAATTTAAAACATACAAAATAAAAACCCATTTTAAGATCATTAAAATCAACAGAGTTCCAATATATACAAAACATAAAAACACCGGTCGGGAAGAAGGGATCATTAACAGAATATCAAATGAAACAAAAAGTCTTTGTTTGCTGGTAGACAGGCAGCAACAGGCGAACCCCCCTGGGGAGAGAGTTCCAGAGCTTTGTTAGCTTCTTGAGATGTTCTCACTGACAGGTATGAGAGCATATTCAGTGATTTCTTTTCTTCTGAAAGCTAAGACAGAAGACCTCCCCTAAAATGTGAAGTGTCCCGTCCAGAGAGCAAAGTTGACCACCTCTTTTGCTGCCTGTCTGTGAAAACCACTCTTGCCAAGAGGCCTCTGCATTTCCATTTAAGCTCAGCTCATTCCCTCCAGAGACAGGAGTGTGGAGAGAAGAAGCAAGCGGCTGATGTTGCTCATTGGCTCATTTATTAATATGGCTCTTGGTATATACAATTTGAACAATTCACCTCAGTCAGAACATTTTAAAATTAATCTTCATGTACCCCTCAAACCAGCACTGGAGTCGCTGACTGCGAGGAATCCCTGATGGGCCAGGCCAGCCTGATCTCACTGGATCTCGGAAGCTGAGCAGGGCCGGCCATGGTTGGTGTTTGGATGGGAGACTGCCAAGGGAGTCCAGGGCTGCTGGGCAGAGGCGGGCAAGGGCAAACCAACTCTGACTGTCTCTTGCCTTGAAAGACCCAAGAGGGGGTCACCATAAGTCAGCTGCAACTTGATGGCGCTTTTCACCACTGCCTCCAGGGATCTGAACATTGCCATTCCGCTCAGAACTCAGGTTCTTATGTCTCAGGTCTATAAGTTTAACCACTTTGGGAGGAGATGTGAAAATGCACTCATAGGCTTGGAACAAAAATCTTTCATTTTCTAGAAAAGCCTCAGGCTGCAGTCACATGATCAAACAGCAACATCTGCTTTCCATGCTCCAGTCAGCACCACCCTGTTCTACCTCACTTTGGAAGTGGAGTAACCAGGCATGACCACAGGGTGAGTGTGCAGTGAGGCTGCTTCAGGGTGTGCTGTCTGGTCACCACTTCCCATGACAATTTAAACTGCCACCCACAGAGGTGCCGCGAGATCACACCAAGCCTCCAGTGTGACCGCAGCCTCATAGTGCCTTTTTTCATATATATCTTTTCCAAGCCTATAAAGGAAAGCAGCCCAAGTTCTGAGCAGCTGACTCATCTTAAAAGATATCAGGGAGTTTTCAGCAACCCCTGCCACAAAGGAACCGTTTTTCTTTGATCAGGTTATTTATGAATGGAACACCATAACTGACAGACCTGTCACACAGAGGATTTATGAGCATCGTCTGGCAGAATGGAGCAATTTAGATTAATTAAAGGCTGCGTACTATAGAAATAACAGTAATTCGTAACATCTTAGAAATCACTAAAAATGACTATTCTTCACAAGAGCTCTTGAGTATCAGGTATGGAATATTACTGTTACCCTCACTTTGTTGGGGCTGAGTACCTGAAGGCAACTGGAGAACTTGGCATAGGCTCAAGACTTCAGGGGCCCTGACCTGGATAGGCCAGGCAAGCCCGATCTTATCAGATCTCGGAAGCTAAGCAGGGCCAACCCGGGCAAGTACTGGGATGGGAGACCTCCAAGGAATACCAGGACTGGGAGGCAGAGGCAGACAATAGCAAGCCACCTCTCTTGAAATGTCCAAGCCCCACTAGGGGTTGCCAGAAGTCAACCATGACTTCCAGGCGTACACACACACTCACACACAAATACTCACCAAAATAAAAGTCTTCAGGGGCTCAAACCCCAAATGGTGCCCTGCACAAGCCCCACTGAAATAAAGAAGAGCTCTGGAGGTGCCCTCATTCATTTGGAGCCAAAAGGGGGGGGGAAGGGAAACATTGTGGAAACTGCAGGGTTTTTTCCTGAGTTTTTAAAGACTCTTTAAATTGTTCTAAATTTTGTGGCGTGCTAAAAAGACTCTTCTGGCACATTGTCTCTTTTTCAATAAAAATATGTTTCTTAGACAAGGCTCAACTCACTCAAAATACATATTATGAAAAATGTTATGTGATACAGCTTTAGATAATGAACCCGCAAGGACTTCTGGGAAGCATCTCATTTCTCTGCCCCCCACTGTTTCCTCTTCCCTGAAAGCCCCATAGCCCCTCCCCTTTCTGGGCTTTCTTACCTCCCTCTAGGGTTGCCAACCTCAAGGTGGGGCCTGAAGATCTCCTAGAATCACAACAGATCTCTAAGTTACAGAAATCAGTCCCCCGGTTATGGTTGCCAGCTCCAGGCTGGAAAATCCCTGGAGATTTGGAGATGGAACCTTGGGCAGATGAGGTCTGGGGACTGAAGCGACCTCAGCAGGGTATAATGCCATAGACTTCACTCTCCAAAGCAGCCATTTTCTCCAAGGGAACTGACCTCTGCCATCTGGAGAGCAACTGTAATTCCAGGTGATCTCCAGCCCTCACTGGGAGGTTGGCAACCCTAGTTCCCCTGAAGGAACTGGCTGCTATGGAGGGTGGAGTCTGTGGCCTTAGACCCCTGCTGAGGTCCTTTCCCTTCTCAAACCCCACATTCCCCAGGCTCCACCCCCCCAATCGCTAAGGGTTTCCTAATCTGGGGTTGGCCACCATATCTCTTGCTCACTCAACAGCCAACCTACCTTTATCTGCCCCCCTGTCTTACACTTTCTCTCTACACCCCCCTCCCTGGCAGCCTCCACCTAAGAAAACTGTGATCCCATGGGCAACCCCCGTATCCTCACCTCTTTCCCTGCCTCATCCTCTCTTCAGCCATTCACCAACCTCCCTTTTATCTGCCTCCCATCTTCAGCTCTATTTATTCTTTATTTACTTCATTTGCACCCCATCTTTTTCCACAGTGGGAACTAAAGCAGTTTATCCTTATTCTAATTCCCAGACTTTTTTTTTCTGTGCGGATACCTATTCCCTCCAACAGGGGCCTCCCTCTCCCCCAACAGCTTTTCCTGCATAGTCAGTAGACTTCCTGGGTTTCTAGAAAAATCCCAAAAGTGAGGAAATCCCTGCAGGGACGGTTGAATCCCCCCCAAACCTTTTGAAATGGCCTCTGCAGGGCCCGACTCCAGGCAGCAACGGTGAGAGATTAGAACGTTGGGGGGGGAGGGAGGGGGGAGGCTTCTAACTGGCTCTGTCAGTCAAAGGGGGGGGAAGGGCCCTTTCTTTCCAGGCCTCTTTCGGCCTTGGAGGGAGGGAGGGAAGGAGGGAGGGAGGGAGCCTTGGGGCCAGGCTGGGGGATTCCTAGAGGTTTTGGGGTGGAGTGCAAGGAGGGCAGGATTTGGGGAAGGGAGAGGCCTCAGCTGGGCATCATGCCACAGAATCCACCCTCCAAAGCAGCCATTTTCTCCAGGGAGACAGATCTCTGTTGTTCACAGATCTCTGGAGTTCACCCTCCAGCAGGCCCCACTTGGAGGTTGCCAACCCTAGGCCTGGCAGCAGTATAGGGTTGCCAGGTCCCCCCACGGGCACTGGCAGGGGATGGGGGTAGTGAGGTTGCCAGCTCCAGGTCTGGAAACTCCTGGAGATTTGGGGATGGAGCCTGGGGAGGACAGGGACCTCAGTGGGGTACAATGCCCTAGAGTCCACCCTCCAAAGCATCCATTTTCTCCAGGGGAAGTTATCTCAGTAGTCTGGAGCTGAGCAGTAATTCCAGGGGATCCCCAGATCCCACCTGGAGGCTGGCATCCCTAGGCAGCACCCTCTGGGTGACTTGATACCACCTAATTTGCATGACTCAACTTGGCCTGGCTGCTTGCTGCTGTTCAGCAGCCACCCTATGAAAGCCAGCAGTGGTGCAGCAGTTAGAGCCTCAGAGTAGGGTCTGCAAGACCCAGGTTCAGATCCCCATATTGCGGTGGAAGCTGACTGGGTGATTTTGGACCAGTCACATACTTTCAGCCTAACCAACCTCACAGGGTTGTTGTGCATGTAAAAAGGAGGTGGGAATAATGTAAGCTGCTTTGGTCCCCACTGTGGAGAAAGACTATAATTTTCGTTGGTAGAAGCTGTGGGGGAGGGGGTGGAGACGAAAAGCTGAAGACAGATAAAGGCAGATAAAGGTTAAGTTGGCTGTTGGGTGGGAAGGAAATAGGGTTGCCAACTCTGGATTGGGAAATTCCTGGACATTTAAGGGGTGGATCCTGGGGATGGTGGGGTTTGAGGAGGGGAGGAACTTCAGACCGGTATAATGCCATAGACTCCACCCTCCAAACCAGCCATTTCCTCCATGAGAACTACCATTGCCAGCCTCTGGGTGAGGGCTGGAGATCACCCAGCATTACAACTGTTGTCCGGGTGACAGAGATCAGTTCCCCTGGATAAAATGGCTGCTTTGGAGGGTTGAGTCTATGGCTCCACCCCCAGAAGGGAGAAGGAGTGTGAGATAGGTAAGGGTAGAGGGGAGGAAGCAAAGGTGTGAGGAATGGGATGACCATCCCGCAAGTTTCTTGCGGGTCTCCACTTGTAGTATTCTAATCTCCTCCTTTTTATCCACGCAACAACTCTGTGAGTTAGGCTAGGTTGAAAGTATAGGACTGGACCATAATCACCTATTGAGGTTCCAAAACAATATGGCAATTGGAACCAGGGTCTCCCAGACCCTTCTCTGAAGCTCTGCCACACTACACTGCCTTTCATAGGAAGGCTGCTACTGAACAGTAGGAGGCAGCCAGGCCTAGCTGAGTCATGCAAGTCAGATGGCATCTCAAGTCACCAGAAGTTGCTTCCAGGCATTTGATTTCCAACTTCCAGGTGGGGCATGGAGATCTCCCAGAATTACAACTGAACTCTAGATGCAGAGATCTGTTTGTTAAGTATGAGACTCAACAACGAAGTAAGCTCAACAAGTGATTTCAGCTTTATTAATGACAAATACCAACTCAGGAACACACAACACAAACAGTGGAGCATAGCTCCTTTTTAAACTCTCCCGGCTGTCAAAGCCACTCCCAAAAATAGTTAAGGACCAATAGCAATACAGAGATAAGGTCCAATCACAACTGTTCCCGCTTTGATACATTATCACACAGTGATTGGCTATTTACACTGGTTTCACAGAAACCGACCAATACGAATGCGACAGCTTAGAATCCACATTCCAGAATCAACTTAACATAGGAAAGAATAGGCTTGATTCACCGTTCAATACATAACAAATTCCTCCCCCCTAAGATGGAGCATTACCCTTCCAAATATAATCTTTCAGGTGGGGGGGGGCACCTCGGCTTTGGCTCGACCGGCGCAGCGGTCTCTGCTCCAATGGCGGTGGAGCGGCACACTCTTCGGGGACTCCTTCAACTTCTCTCACAGGAGAAGGAGGAACACAGACAGGCATCTCAGGCACTGGAGTTGGGGACTGCCCAGACTCTGAATCCCGTTCCACAGCACTCACCTCCTTGGCGGGAGGCCCCTCCTGCTCGGGGACCAGCTCAGGCTCGGGCACCGACTCGGCGCTTGAGTCTGCCCAGTACTCCCTGAGCTGGTCTACGTGGCGGCGTATCTCCTGTACAACCTGGACCCTGCTACCTTGGTGACCACGGCTGGTAGCCACCAATGACCTTCCGCGTAATTGCGGGCAAACACTTTGTCCCCAACTAAGAGCACTCTCCCCTGCTCTGGGGTTTCTGACCGCTGCTTTGACTGGTCGAGATCAGGGCGCAGTCGGTCTAGCAACGAAGCCAGCTTACGGCCCATTAACAGTTCAGCTGGGCTCTGCCCCGTCGTTGAACACGGGGTGATATGTTGCCTCAGGAGGAAAGAGGCAATTTTCTGGCTCCAGTCCCCACACGTCAGGCGCCCAAGTGACTCCTTCGCCGTCCATACCATTCGCTTGGCCTGACCGTTGGAGGCCGGATGGAACAGCGCAGAAGTCACATGGCGGATGAGGTTGTCTTTTAGGAACTTTTCAAACTCCGCTGACACGAACTGTGGCCCGTTGTCCGAGACCAAACAGTCCGGCAGCCCGTGAGTCAAGAACAACCTCCTGAGGGCGTTGATTACTGCCCCGGACCCTGTTGACCTCATGAGCACCACCTCTAACCATTTAGAGAAGCTGTCAACACAAATAAAAAACATTTGCCCATGATATGGGCCCGCAAAATCAATATGGAAGCGGGACCAGGGCCTCCTTGTTTTCTCCCAGGGCTGAATGGGAGCCTGTGGTGGTTCTGGATGGGACTGTTGACACTTCATACACTGCCTTACCCAGGCCTCAATGTCCTCGTCCAGCTTCGGCCACCACACGTACCCTCTGGCAAGGGCTTTCATGTGGACCATGCCAGGGTGGCCCACATGTAATGCCTCCAAAACATCCTCCCTCAGTTTGGTGGGAATCACCACCCGACTCCCCCAAAGCAAACAGCCCTTAATCACCGATAACTCGTTCTGGCGCGAAACGAACGGTTTGAACTCAGGTGCCATTTTCCCTGCCGGCCACCCCCTCCATGCCCAATTAAGGACACGGGCAAGCACAGGGTCCTTAGCTGTCACAGCGGCAATGTCCGAGGAGGTAACCGGTGCCTCCGGGAGCTCCTCAAGTGCCAGAATGTCCAGCTCTGGCTTGAGTTCTCTGGTGTCCAGTGGTGCGGGGCAACAGCTCAGGGCGTCAGCATGCCAGATAGCCTTCCCCGGGCAGTGCTCTAGTTCAAAGTCATACGCTGACATGAAGACTGCCCACCTCAGCATCCTGGGGGACAGTATGTTCGGCGTCTGCCGGTCCGGGGAGAAGATGCCCAGAAGCGGTTTGTGATCTGTTACAAGGAGGAACCTCCGCCCATAAACAAAGTCATGGAATTTTTTAATTCCGGCGATTAAGGCGAGGCCCTCCTTGTCGATCTGGGCATAGTTCTTCTCCGCCGCTGTGAGTGATCGCGAGTAGAAGGTGATCGGTGCTTCTGACCCATCCGGCATTAGGTGGCTGAGAACGGCGCCCACCCCGTAAGGGGACGCGTCAGCCACAAGCACCAACAGTTTGTTCTCGTCAAAGTGGGTCAGCACCGCACTTGACGAGAGGAGTTCTTTCACAGCCATGAAAGCATGTTCCTGCCGCTCTCCCCACTCCCACTTTGCGTTTTTGTGGAGCAGAGCATGCAGGGGTTCTGCAACCGATGCCTTGTGGGGCAGGAAGGCATGATAGAAATTTAGGATCCCCAGGAACGACTGGAGATCCTTTTTTGACCATGGCGGGGGGGCGTTCTTGATAGCGGATACCTTGTCTGGTGTAGGATGGACTCCATCTGCATCAATCAGGAATCCCAAGAACTCTACCCTGTCTGCTCCACATTTGGAGCGTTTGACCTGTAGTCCGGCTTCTTTAAACCGGCTTAGTACTGCTCTGAGCCGAGCCATGAGTTTGCACTCATCAGAGCCTGCCACCAAAACGTCATCAAAATAGGGCACCACTCCGGGTAGCCCACGCAGGAGCCCCTCCATCAAACCCTGGAAAATGCCCGGGGATACATTAACCCCAAATTGCAGTCTTTTGACCCAAAATGCCCCTTTGTCTGGGCAATGGTCTGGGCATCAGCAGTTGCGTCGTCTATGGGCAGCTGCTGATAGGCTTGCCTTGCGCTAAGTCAAGTTTAGCAAAAATCCTTCCTCCTCCCAGTGAAACCAACATATGGCTGATGACCGGCACTGGGTAGGAGTGCTCCTGGAGCGCTTTGTTCACGGTGCACTTATAATCAGCGCATATGCGTATAGACCCGTCTGCCTTTACGGGCGTTACTATAGGGGTCTCCCACCGACCATAGGGCACCAGCTCGAGGATACCCTGATTAACTAGCTTGTCCAGCTCTGCCTCGATCTTTGCTTTAAGAGCGAGGGGTACCTTCCTGTACTTCAGCCGTATGGAATGCACTGAAGGGTCTAAATCAAAAGAAACCGGGGCCCAGTATACAATCCAAGCCCTTCCCCAAAGACTTCAGGAAACCCTTTATATGATGAGTCCCTTTTATTGTCACAAATGCTGTTAATACCAGAGATGGCAATACCTAGAGACTCGAACCAATCAAGGCCCAACAAACTGACCCTGTCACCCTCTGCAACCAGGAGGGACATATCAGCCTTCCGTTCCTTGAACTCCACCTGGAAGGTAGCTCATCCCGCCAACGGAATGCGTCATCCCTGGAAGTCGGTGAGACGCGTTGTTACTGGAGACAGGCGACGTCGGCTCCTCCTCGGAAATAAGCGCTGCCACGTTTCGGTGGAGATGACGGTGACAGATGAGCCGGAGTCCACCTCCATCGTACACGGAACGCCGTCCAGCCGAAGCGTGACGTGAATTCTCCAAGTGGCCTTGTCACCGGTCGCCAGGACGATCGAAGGGCAGGTGTCAGTCTGGTGGCAGTCGGACGTTCTGCTGTCATCTGGAGGCCGAACCTTGGGGTCTGCTCATCGCGAAGACGTTGGCGATTTCCTCGCAGCCCGGCAAACTCGTGCCAGATGACCTCGCTTCCCGCAGGAGTGGCAGATGAGCTCTTTAGCCCAACAGAGGTCTCTGTTGTGCTTACTGCCGCAAACTGTGCAGGGACGGGTCGTCGCAGTTCTCGGTCTGGTCCGCGGTGGGCGTGTCTCTCGAGTTCGACACACGCCGTTGGCATCGCTGTCAGACTCGCTGGTGGACTGCCGGTGAACTGCAGGCTCCTTGCTGACCTGGGTCTGCCGCTGTTGAACTTCTCACGTCGAATTGTCCGCAGCCTCCGCTGCGATGGCCTCGGCGTAGGCAACTGCATACGTCAGTTGGGTGCGGGCGAAGAGACGCTGTTGAAGGCGCTTGTCCCGAAGGCTGCACACCAAACAGTCGAGGAGGGCTTCCTCTAAATCCGTGAACTCACATGGCCTTGCCGCCTTCCGTAAGGCGGTGACGAACTCGGCTATCGACTCGGAAGGCCCTTGGCCCCGCTTGTAAAAGGCGTGCCGGCATGCGATCCGAGACGGTTGTGGAGAGAAATGGCCTTTGAGCTTGGCCGTAATCTCAGCCCACATTGCTGCATTCAGTTCAGTCGGTGCGACCAGGGACCGGGCGATGTTGAAGGCGGCCTTGCCGCACGAACTCAGGAGCGTCGCCTTCTTTCTCACCTCATCCGTTATCTGATTTGCCTGGAGGTGGAACTTGAACCATGCCAGGTAAGAGTCCCAGTCTTCCGTCGGCGGGTCGAACGTTTCGAACTCCGGGTTGACGGTCATCGGGGCTGTCGGTGCTGCCACTTCTACTCGTGGAGCCTCAGCCGGCTCGGCCGGGTGTGTGTCCTCGTCTGCCATTGCAATCTCGGTTCAGCGGGGCTGCGTACCTGCTCTAGTATCCCATCCCATCCTCATCGCCAATTGTTAAGTATGAGACTCAACAACGAAGTAAGCTCAACAAGTGATTTCAGCTTTATTAACAACAAACACCAACTCAGGCCAAAATAGGCCTAAAAAGGGCCCTACCCCACTGACATTTTCCTCCTATAAACCCAGCTTGGAATACTGTGGTTGCCCAGCAACATCCACTGAGGTGATCCCATACTTAAAGCTACAGATGCTCCTTTTATCATTTTATCATTTTTGGCTTTTGAAACACCCCCCGCCCCCCCATGTTTTAGGGAGGATTAGATTTCATATTTTTCACAAAACTTAGAGATTTTAGAAAGATCTGTCTTGCCCATTCACAGCTCCAGTCACTGGATTTAAGTATCCAAAGACTGACCAGTGTTGCCATTAGAAGACAGATGCTCTGAATTCTGTAGACATATGCAACATATTTTCAAAAATATGCATATTGTTTAAATGTGATTAATGTTATCCATAGTGTATCCTATATATATAAAGGCAAGCCATGCTGGTGACAACTCACCTACTCTCCCATTGGCTACTGGGGAAGATGCCTAGGTGTCCTATTGGCCCATCCCACCAGCCCCTCCATTCTTACACTCCCACTTTTGATGCATTGCACCTTAGGAGTTATAGTCCTAAACTGGTCTTACTGCAACCATAGCAAACAGAATTAGAACTACAGCTCCCAAGCTGGGAGTCCCAAGAGGCAATGGAGTATTAGCAGAGAGTCAGTTAAACTTTTAATCAGTTAAAGTGTTAAAGGGGAAGCAGCTCTGGAACTGAAAGGGGTTGAGGGGGAAGGGAAGGCCTGGACATCTCTCTGAATTACAATTGACCTCCTGACTACAGAGGTCTGTCCCCGTGGAGAAAATGGTTGCTTTGGAGGGGGAGCTCTATGGCAGTATAGCTCACTGAAGTCCTTCAACAAACCTGGCCCTCCCCTTAGTATTGCCAAGCTCCAGGCAACACCTGGGGATCTTCAAGATCAGTTCTCCTGGAGAAAATGGTTGCTTTGGGCAGTGGACTTTATGGCATTATACCCTACTGAGGTCCCTCCCCACCCCAAACCCTGGCTCTACCCCTCAAATCTACAGGTATTTCCCAACCCAGAGTTGGCAGCCCTGTACCTGGCTATGGAACTGCTTTCCAGACCCTTGGAACCCAGAAGACGTGGCATAGGAGGAGGTGCTTTTCTACCTTAGCTGCCACTGCATAGCCCCAAATCAACATAAGTCATTGGTGAACATAAGAACATAAGAGAAGCCAATGTTGGATCAGGCCAATAGCTCATCTAGTCCAACACTCTGTTACACAGTGGCCAAAAATACTAGGTGCCATCAGGAGATCCACCAGTGGGGCCAGGACACTAGAAGCCCTCCCACTCTCCCCCCCCCAAAGCACCAAGAATACAGAGCATCACTTGCCCCAGACTGAGAGTTCCTATCTATACCTTGTGGCTAATAGCCACTGAGGGACTTCTGTTCCATATGCTTATCTAATTCCCTCTTGAAGCTGCCCATGCTTGTAGCCATGGGCAGCTTCCTGTGGCAGTGAATTCCATGTGTTAATCACTCTTTGGGTGAAGAAGTACTTCCTTTTATCTGTTCTAACCCGACTGCTCAGCAATTTCATGGAGTGCCCATGAGTCCTTGTATTGTGAGAAAGGGAGAAAAGTACTTCTTTCTCTACTTGCTCTATCCCATGCATAATCTTATAAACCTTGATCATGTCACCCCTCGGCCATCATTTCTCCAAGCCAAAGAGCCCCAAGCGCTTTAACCTTTCTTCATAGGGAAAGTGTTCCAACCTTTTTATCATTCTAGTTGCCCTTTTCTGCACTTTTTCCAATGCTATAATATCCTTTTGGAGGTATGGTGACCAGAACTGCACACACTACTCCAAAGAACCACACCTGTTACCATGCGGCTCTCCCATGCTGCCCATTTGGGACTGCAAAATGAGACAGCCCTGCCTTATAGCTAAGAAGAAGGAGATGAAGCATTTCAAATGTGAGCCTGGAGTTACAAGGTTTTCTAACATTTCATGAGGCAACAGGGCCAGGTATTTCCATGTGGGAATTAGAGATGTGAAGGCCCAGGGGAAAAAAATGGAAAAATTCAGGATTTTTTTTTCCTGAAGCCTTTTTTGTTTTTTCCCCCAAAATTGGAAAAATTGAAAAAAGAAAAGAAAAGGGAGAAAAATGATTATGGAACATTTTATTTTAACATGATGAATAAAATATTTTAAGACAAGGTGTTCAAATATTTTCCAAATCATTTCTAAAAAATATGGTTGGTATCAGATTAATCTAATTTCTGTGCACTGAGGACAAGCAAGTCCTAGGTTACAAACTGAACTCTCCAGCGCAAGAACAAGATGCATTTCTTCCTTTAGGAGGTGCTATTGTCACAAGAAAAGAAAAAGGTTTCAGATGTCTTTTTGCATGTGGGTGGGTCTACTGCCACTCAGGCTTCACTAGGCCTCAAAGCATTGGAAGAAAATTCAGAGCAACAAAAAGGACCTGAAACTATATACTTATTTTAAAAAGGTAAGTTTTCATTTATCTGATTCCAGAAAACTGAATCATTTAGCTACATTAGTTTATCTTTATAACCTTTGTGTAAATAATAATTTAATTACTAATATTCTGGTTCTTTACTTGCTCCATTTGTTACAATTGCAAATACATATTATAAAAACAGTAAATTCTCTTTGTAATAATTGTTTGGATATACTATATTTTAATATGCTAATTGTGATAATTTCATGCCAAGTAAAATTGTCCATAGTCATATTTTATGTTCCTAAAGTAATAGAATGACTTTCAATCTGGAAAAGAAAAAAGAAGTGCTAATGTAGCATTTTAAAAAATTTTCCTGAACATTTCTGGGTTTTTCCCAAAAAATAAAGGGAAAAAACTGGTGTTTTTTTCCGCGCTTTAAAATTTCTGGAAATGAATAGCGGCTAACCCAAACAGTTTTTTTTAAAAAAACCAATCCTGAATGAAAATGAACCACAGAAAGGAATACACTGGCACTTAATACCAAGGAGGTCTATGTTTATAGTATTTTTCTCTGTTATTATTTTTGGATTGTAATGGCCCATGGCTAAATACAATAAAACCTTTCTTCTTCTTAATACGAATGAGACACATAGGAACCATAACCGACCCAACATCTTCAGCCAATAGAAACCAGACTCCTCTGCACTATAACCCGCCAAATGCCCCCACATTCTGATTTCTGCTTTTCCTTAATAGACAAAATTTATGGCCAGCAACTGCCTTCTAAACACGGCTCACCTCCCTCAGTCTCACCGCCGCTCCACGAGCCACAGCCGGGACACTCACCTGGAGCCTCTTTCTAGAGCTTGTATTTCTTCCTACAATGGGCCTTACTCCTAGTATACTATAATGTGCATGATTATAATACACTTTGAAGAGATCAATATTTCCAATGTTATGAAGTTTAACCTGAGATACACCCTTGTTGCTAGTCCTTCTGTGACTGTATGAGACCATTTCTGTCCAAATAATACATTTCTGTTTCCAACTTGGATTGTTTCCCACCTCTCAGACGACAAAAACTAAAATCCCTGTGCTCAGGTAGCTTAGGGTACAGCAGTTTGCAGTTCTCTTTGAAGTATAATTATTCTTGTATGAAATTCCATGATTTATACTTTTAAATTTCATCAGTATGCCAAACAGTATAATTTGATAGACTCACTAAATTCAAATTGAGGCATTTTATGTGACTAAACCAGTTAAATGAGTAAAATGAATTTAAGCAAGTTAAGAAAGTATTGGATATATTTCAATTTTTCTCTACATTTCTATTCCCCTTCCATTCCTTGCTTCAAAATTTCAAGAAACTTTTAACCACAACTTGTATTCTATCTGCCCCCCCCCAGCAGTATGTTGCTTTTCAATCTAGACTACACACACACACACACACACACACACAATGTTTGGATATTTTACTTATTTATTTTTATTTCACAAGATTTTTACCTTGCCTTTCTACCCTCATAGGCCACCAAGCTGGCTAATAAATTAAAACATACAAATTAAAACTTCATCTCAACAACCATTAGAATCAACACAAAAATATTAAGAAAACAATTTAAAGCCAGAGTTTAGAATAAAATAAAATAAATACACATGTGAATCCTGTGACTAAATCCACACTTAACCCGTCACAGTCTCAAATGGCACCCAAAATGGAGCTGGATGAGCCACTGCCAAGCAAAAGCATCCTGGGTGCAGCTCCCCCAGAGCCTCTTGATGGCCCCGGGGATCCTGCTCCTGGGTCATCCCTTCCGCCAAGGTAGTGGCATGGGAGAGATGGGAGAGTGAGTCGCCCGGCAGGGAGAGCCAGCCACAACTCAGAAGCCAACCCAAGGTGGGGGGGTGGAGAGAAAGAGAAAGAGGTGGGGGGCGGTGCCTGATGGAGCTCTTTGCATGTCCCCTGAACAAGCACAGCCTTTGTTAGGCAAAACCAAGGTATACAAACACACATTTAATTTCCATGATGTAAATAAGTTGCGAAATATCACTTTTCTCAGTAGAATTTTAAAATCTGGTCGTCTCCACATCTGCATGTAATCAGGCCCCCTTCCCAAGTTAATGTGGTCTTGGAAACAGCAGCAGAACAATTTTCTGCCACGGGCAGTACATGTTGCTGGCATCTGGCAGAGCAGAAAATGTATTGGAGCGTATTTGCGAAACCCCTTTAAGACTGACTTTGCCAGCACGAGCTTGTGAGATTCAAATGAAGCCAACATAAATTTAGAAGCAAACAACAATAATTCTTCTCGAGCCTTGAGGTTGATTTATTTGTAGGATCTGTGCAATGAAGAATCTTCCTTCTAGTCGGGACCAGTTGCCTTATGGAACACATCCAAAGGTGCTGTTTATTCAGGTCAGAGCAGTACCTGAAGGAGTCCTTGAAATTACAAACGACAAAGCAGCCATTTAGCTCTCTGTCTAGTACTTGAAGAGTGGATGAGGCCTTTGCACAGTGGATCCAAATCATCATGGCCTATGGCTTCGGGTTGCCAGGTCCCTCCTGGCCTCCAGCGGGGGATGGAGAGGGGTAGGGCTGCCAGACCCAGGTTGGGAAACCCCTGGAGGTTTGGGGGTGGAGCCTGGGGAGGACAAGAACCTCAGTGTGGGGTGCAAGGCCATGGAGTCCACCCTCCAAAGCATCTGTTCTCTCCAGGGGAGCTGATCTGTGTGTGGAGATGAGCTGTAATTCTGGGGGTTTCCCAGGTCTTACCTGGAGGCTGGCGTCCCCCTACCTCCTGCATGTGTGGTATTAACAACGCCCTAGGTTTTCTCCCTGTCTTTCTACTGCCATCCCCTGTGGCTGGTTAGCTAACTGGCCTTCCCAGGCCGGTTTCCCTGGCCCTCATGAGGGAGACTCCCTGGGAGATGCCTGCCATTTACTCTTTCTGCCCCCCTGAGGGTAGTCCCACCCTCCGGAGTTGGTTGGCAGGAGCTATTTGATAGCCATTTGAGGTGGTTGGTGGACAGGCAGAAAAATGAATGTTTGGTTCACAGGTGGTTACAACTTTCAAACAAAGTATGGTGGACTATTGAATACGTTGGCCACGAAACTTGCAGCATCTCTGGTTTAGACTGGAGTAACTCTGCATGAGGTTGTACTGTAAGGGACATTTGAAATTCTTTGAATCACAGCCCTTCAAGAGTGTAAGGCTGGCAAACATGGGGAGGTGGAACGTGGTGAACCCCTGCAAGCCAAGATTAATTAGTGGCTTCAAGTGCAGGAGTGCAGTGCACCCACCAGCCTCTGCCAACCTGGCTCAGCAAGTTTGGAGTTTTTGTGGGGGTTTTGTCTAACCCGACAAACTCCATTTTCCATTGTGATCTTCAGTGCTTCCCCCATCACCAGTTTCTCCTGCAAAAATCTCTTATTTAATTAGGAAGATCCCCTGGCCCCTGTTTTCTTGAAATCTACTTTTTTAAAAGGTTTTTTTTTTTTAATTTCAAAAAGAAAGAAAATTATAATATGATACAATGTTAAATCAAATTTTTTTCATTTTGAAATAACTTGCCCTCAACAAAAAAATATAAACAATCATTACGATATTACAAATTCAACATTTAAAGCTTGTTGATGTAACAATTAATTAACACCCAGTCTTGACTATTTACTCAGTTCTATTATCCTAGTTAATGTCAAAGTGAGGCACAATTGTACAAGTCTAATATCATATCTAATTCATTCCTCCAAAATTCAAAAAAGTATTTACAACTGACAGAAAAAGATGCTTTTTTATTACGACTGTCTCTTAGTTGAACAAGTTCTGACCATTTTGATACTCTTGTAATACCCAGACCTTTTCAGTCCGAAATTGTGTGATGTTTACTAGTTTTCCATTTTTTATTTTTATTTTTTGCTAGCAACTGTTTTGCAGCTGTGATCATGTCAAGAATCATCCTTATACAGACTCTGGGACTATATGCATTAACTAGTCCCAACAATACCACCTGAGGGTCTAAAGGGACAATAATCCTTGTAATACGGATCATCTCCTTTGTCCTGCTGAGAAAGAGGGACGTAGAAGATGCCCTTAGAGCAGCGGGTGGACAGCACAAGAACCAGGTAGCATTGCCTGATTTCTCCTTGCACAAGAGTGCGTGATTTATAGCACAATTACTATGGAGTAATTACATTTTGGTGTCGAGCCATTAACAATTAAAATCAAGCATGGGCAGGTTACTTTTCAAAAAGGAAAACCTTCTTCTGTTGGCTAACAGGTGCTGCATTGCTGGTATCTGTTGTCAGAAGGAACGCCCTCGTTGCAACCAAAGATCCTCTGAAAAGCCAGAGACAGGTATATTCTTTGGCCCAAGAATGAGCCAGGAGTAGAGCAAAAGAGACCAGCTTAGTCAAGGGCCAGAGGTTTGACTCCAGCATCAACATCACCGATGGCAATAATGGGAAGTTGCCATTCAACAGCACTTGGCTCTGTGTCAAGGGGAGATGCGGAGTCATCGTCCAGAGCTATTTCTGCTGCCGCCGTCCCCCCCCCAGCAGATGGGGATTGCTCTTGCTGCTCCTCTATATGGGTCTGTGCTTCCTCATCCTTGTGCAAGTCATTGGCATCTTCAGTTTCCCAACTGTGAAATGGAAATAGCAGTGGAAGCATGGCTCCCAAAGGTGGGGTCAGTGGGCTCCATGGCGCCTGCCTGTGATTTTCTTGGCACCTGCCAAGCTTTTCAGAAAGTGAGCAGGGTGATTGTATGGCAGGGCTTCCTATTGGCTGTCCTCATTCAAGTGAAAAGGTTTTCTACAACAGCAATCACAGCCACAGGGCCAATCATGCTGGATGGTGGCCTGGTAGGCACCCAGGGGGCTACAGCTTCCATCCCCCTTCAGGCCTTTTTTTTTAATCCCCCCCTCCTCTTTCTGGCTTCTTCCCCTTTATTCCCCATTTACAAAGCAAGGAGGGAGGTATCACTTCTGGCTCCACCTCCTGCAGGAGCCATTTGGGGGTGGCACTCCCCACCGCCTATGAAAATTCCAAAGTTGCCCACAGGCTCAAAAAAACTAAAAATTCCACCAACTTCTCGGGCAACGTTACAGGAAATCAAATGAAACATTCTTATTACATGAAGGCTTTGGAAAGGGGTGTAGTGGTTGGAGCTGCCTTGGAAAGGCATTCCAGGGCGGCCTCCTCTGCCACACATGAACCAAGCAGCAACGTTGGGACAAGGAAGGGATGTCCGTATTCTCAGGGGGAACCCTTCAACACTCCTAAGCCTACAGGATCACCAGATCACCTGACCATCCCAGTCGTGAGCTAAACACCTAGGATTGCCAGCTCTGTGTTGGGAAATTCCTAGAGATCTTGGGGGTAGAGCCTAGAGAGGGGACCTCAGTGAGGCATAATGCCATAGAGTCCACTGTCCAAAGCTGCCATTTTCTCCAGAGTAACTGATCCCTGCCATCTGGAGATCAGTGGTGATTCTGGGCTCCATCTGAGGGTTGGCAGCCCTCTATACCACACAGGAGGCAGCCTGACCCCCACAGGCAAATGACCCCAAGGCTACTAGACGGGCTTCACCCTGCACAATTTCTCCCCACACACACAAGCACATCTCCTTCCTCCATGTCTCCCAGCCCTATCACTGTGCCATCCCCGATACTCCGATTCGCCATTGAGTGCTGCTGTTTAGGCAGACTGTGGGGTTCCCCCCTGTTCCAGTGATGCTCTGAGGCTCTTCTGATACAGAACTATGAAGTATATCACACAATAGCCTTTCTAATTTCCAACGTAGGGTTTTTTCCCCTTTCCTTCTCTGCCCCCTGCTGACCCTTAGCCAGCCCTTGGGTATCGGGAGTGAGGGGCTGGGCTTGCAAGTCCCAAAGCAGTGTGCCAGCCTCCAAGCTCTCCAGACCTCTTCCCAACACCCAATAATGTTGTAAGAGAATTGCTTCCCTATGTTAAAAGCGCCTTTCAAGTTGAACTGTTGTGTTGCAAGAGACGGGCTGCTCAGGAACTCTTGCTGCATTAAGTGGGAACCACCTGCCAACCACAAGCCCCACTGTGGCTGGCGGGCCTTGCCCACTGCCCTGAAAAATGGGATGAGTGCTACATTGGGGGATGGTGCCACGAGGCTACGTGAGAATGCACATGTGTGCAAATGGGCTCCACAATCACATGGAACACCAAGTAATAAAGCTTTTAGAAATAATCACTGGGGGACCAAGTAATTTGCTCACTGTCTATTGATACAATGGTTCACCTTTTGGAAGCCAATGATGATTAAATCTGTGGGGTGAGGCTATTATTATACATTAGAGCTATGTAAGAAAGTGCAAGTGTGAAATAATGTCCATTTCTGTGCACGGTCATGTAGGGTTTGAATAGATGAAGAGCAACCCAGTGAACAGGCTCAAGCTACTTGGCTCTTTGCTCATGAGGGGAAAGCATAATGTGAGTCGAACTGGTGGGGATGCAAGCATCTCTGAAGGTGCAAAGATATCTGGAGGTGTCCATCCGAGAGAAGGAAGAGTGGAGCCGCAATGCAGGCTGTGGCGATGGTGAAGGCAGTTTGGGTGGCCCTTCCTCCATCCTCAAGCATCTCAAAGAATTCAGTGGCAGGTTGCCTAGCTGTCCCACCAGCTCAGGAGCCAGCTATTAGTGTTGACCAAGGATGTCCCCCATCATGGAGAACACTTGTTCACAGGCCCACTGTTCCACTGGAAGAAGAGCAGCTCCTGCATCAGCTCTGGCCAGGCCCGTAGCTACATTGAATAACTTTGGGACCCAGCCCCCTGACTTTCCATCAGGGCTCCGCAACTTACTACTTTGGACAGGCAGGCAGGCCCCGGACGATATATGCTCACTGGCCAGCCAGTGGGCATAGTGCCCGGCTGCCCAGCACAGCCCTCCTCCCTCCCCTTGCCTCAACCTGTGGAGCTCCTCCCCCCCGCCCAGTCAGGCTTCTCCTGGTGGCCGCCTCACCATCTTTGGCCCCAGCCAGTTCCTCCCACACTGGGCAGAGTGAGCGAGCACCCCTGCCTGTCCGCCCGCCCAGGTGCCAATGGTTGGGGCGGACTGGTGAGTGGGCACAGTGGGGGCTGCAGAGTCACCTTCAGACACCTGCCCTCTCCCTGCTTGCTGCCTTTGGCGCCCACCTCTGAAGGGAAACAAAGGAGGGGGGAGGCCCTCCACTTCCAGGCGGCTCTATTTCCTCCCACAGCAGCCCACTTCCTTCCCAACTCCCCTCAGCTCTTACCACGGGGAAACATGTGACTCTCTTTGCCCCACACCATGGCGGTGCTTTTCTCCCCACCTCACCAGAGCGCCCGAGGAGGCCACTCCTGAAGCCCCTGCCTCTCTGCAAACCGGCAGATTACAGCTCTTATATCTCATGGAGGGCAGGCAGGATCCAAAAAACAAAACAGTTTATTGATGCTGATGATTCACAGGCTATTCTAAGCGATCGCACACCCACCCAAACCCATCGAAGTCAACGGGGTTCAGAAGGGGGCAGTTTCAGTGCCCCCTGAATTATTTAAAGCCCCCTCTGATTGATGAAATCCTGGCTACGGGCCTGGCTCTGGCCATGTCTGGCACTTGTGTGTTCAGAAGGTAGCAGGAGGAATAGACAGTTTGAATGAATGAAGGCAGAGGAGCTCAGCCAGTGGGTTCTTTGCCTGAGGACCCACATTCCCATTCTGTACCATGAGGGTGAGAGTGGGGGACAGGGATGCTCATCGTGGCGGGGGGGGAAGAAGTCCACCCCTCCATCCCATGGACCTCTGTCCCTGCGGAACAATCCCATCCTACCAGCCCACCAGTGCCCAGCTGTACTGGGGTGTTCTTGGGGATGCACTCAGAGGCAGAAGAGCTATTAGTGCTGCCAAAACCAGAGCAGTTGCTAAAACTGTTTGCCGAGGAGGAATTAGGGGCTAGTGGGGAAACTTACCGCCCCTCCACATCCCAGCTCCCTGGGGCTACTCCCACCTTGAGTCCACCCCTCTGCCACACCTCCAGACTGCCCCAATTGTGGGTCCCCATTGTCAGGCCACACTTTGGGAGCCTTTCCACACCCTCCCTAATGACCCCGGTTTGGCAAATTGCCTGGTGTGCAATCTCCAGATCCGAAGGAGCTCGAACCCCCAAGACTTGCAAAGGGCACACTCAAGAGCAGAGAGCAGTACCCAGCAGGCCCACCGCTGTGTCTGGGCAGGGAGAGTCCCCTCCAACCAAAAAGACTCACCCTAAGGGTGCTGTGGGTCGGAGTGGAGCCTCCAGGCACAGGCAGGTCACCCTCAAGGAGGCCATTTCTATGGGGATGCTGGTGCTGTCAAGCAAAGAAGCTAGGGGAAAGGCCCAGGAAGCAATTGCTCACCTCGTCAGTGAAATGGTTGCCCTGGATGGCCAACCTTTGTCCATCGTGGAGGATGTGGCCCTATGTTGCTCCATGATATTCCACCCCCTCATGGAGGACCCTGAGTTGGTGTGTCCTCTGTGCACCACTCTGCAGTGGAGATGGTCAAGGCCAAGCCGTCCAGAGCACAAGGGCTTACCATATACTTCACAGCAGACCTGTGGAGCAGCCAGCAGCACAGCTACCTTTACCTCACTGCACACTGGTGGCAACTGGAGAGCCTCTGGACTGCTGGGGCAACACCAGGCCGCCAAGAGGAGGACACAGTCCTGCCTCCAGCTACAAAGTGGTTCTACTCCATGTACAGGGAATGGAGGCAGACCACACGGTGAAGAACCAGGAAGGATCCCCAGTACTGGTCCTCAGTGGTGAGTTGGGAGGTTGGCAGCAGCAGGGAGGCCAGACATGCCCTGGCGGGGGACTCAGTGAAGGTGATGGTGAGGGACTATCTTGCCAAGCTCCCTGAGTCACCTGACTCCAATCACCTGGACTACTGGTCACGCAAGGCTGCCATTTGACCCAGCCTGTCCTGCATGGCCATGAGCCTCCTCTCCTGGCGCCCACCCACCAATGTCCAGAGTGAGCAGGTACTCTCCCACCTGGGAGACATCCTCAGCCCCCACGGCTCATGCCTGGTAGCAGTACTCATGCCTGGTGGCAGATGAGTCATCCTTCATCAAGGTCAACTTCCCCCACTTGGGCTACCCCTCTCTGGATCTTGGGGAGTAAAGATCCAGGACCCCTGTCTCCCCACCTTCCCCCCATTCCCCCATTCCTCTCCAAATCCTCTGGCATGAGGCCTGCAGGTTGGACTCTTGGCACTTGGGTGGGTGGGCTGGGAGTCCCCACACAATGCAAACAACCCCATAATGAAACACCTGTCTCATATCTAAAGGGCCGATATTCACCTCACAGCCCAACATACCACATCAAGCAACATCAAGCTGATGACATAACACATGCTGAGCAGAAGGGCCTAATTAGTGGGCTCCTTGGCTGAGGCTCCACACCCTCCTGCACTGGGATTTCAGATCACTTCTCTCTGGCTGGGATTTAGGGTTAAAAAGCTAAATGGTCACAGCTCTCATGTAATAGAAAAACAGCCAAAGAACTGTAATAACAAGGCTTCAAAAAAGTTTGTCTATCTTTAAATAACAACAATTACAATAATAACAAACACTTTCACTTCAGTTACATAAGTTGAAGATGACAAAAGGTGACAGGAACGGTGGTCTCCGGAATGAAGATTCCGTTTCGACTCTAAAGGAGTCTTCTTCCAACCTGAAGTTCTACAATTCATATGATAAATGCCATCAATATCATTATACATGTGCAAATGTACCCAATATTCATTGATAAGTTTTAAATAGTCAACTCATTCCAAACCTCAACCCTTTAAGGCCATTCTGAGCAGTTTCTAAAACACATAATAAACAGGCATAACTACAATTCATGAAAACAGATACAAAGATCTTTAAAATACATCACAATTTTTCTCCTATTGAAATTTGAAGTACAACTTACCAATATTCCATTTAACCAGTTATAACAGGGAAGAAACTTCCTCACATCAATGAATCAGTCTTTTAAAAGTGAGCTGGTGGAACGTATTTATAATGCAAAAAGCCTGCAGCAATTTGACCTCTGCAACTACTTATGGATCCTGGACAAAACAGTTCCGATCTAAAGAGGCATTAAGTCCATAAGGGTGAACTGGATTCAATTTATAGATCCAGAACGCCTCTCTCTTTAGGAGGACCTTCCGGAAGTCTTTCCTATCATATCTGTGTGGTTTGATGACTTCGAGGACAACAAATTTAAAATCGTCATAACGATGAACCTTAGATAGAAAATGATCCACAAGGGGAGCCTCTCTATGGGCATGTTTTATTTTGGACTTATGTTCCAATATACGTGTTTTTATAGCTCTTATATTCTCCCACATACCTTAGACTACAAGCACATGTGATCAAATAGACAGTTCTCTTTGTTACACACGAGGAGAAGCTATTAAGCTCCCATGTCAATCCAATATCAGGAAAAGTGCTATACAAAAGTGCTGTTTAAACCATAAATTCCAATGAATTGAGTCAAGTCTGTTGCTCTGATATACAAGAGGAGTCTCAGCAGTAAGGTGAAGGTCAAGGTGAAATCAGAAGTGGAGCCATTATCACTTCCAGCCTCTCCTGGTCAATGCATGCCTCCTCCTATGCCTTTGTGTCCCCCCAAGAATTGTTGCTTCCAGCCTCCCCATGTCCACACATGTCTCTTCACCATATCTGTCCCCCACAAATTGTCACTTTCAGCCTCCCCATGTCCACATCTGCCTCCTCATGACCTGAATCCCACCTATAGTCAGTGCTTCAAGCCTCCCCTCGCTCACTCCATTGGGGAGATGGATCTGGCTGTGGCTGCTGTCACCCAGGGCTGTGTTTCCATGTTAAAAGGCCTTTCTACCTCATGCACAAGGGCCACTCCACCACACTCCCCTTCACTGAGATTTGTGAAAACTTCCTCCTTAGCATTTGCACCTCCCCAAGAATTGTCGCTTCCAGCCTCACGTCGTCCACGTCTGCCTCCTCATAATTTCTGTCCCCCAAAAAATCGTTGTTTCCAGACTCCCCCCATCCATGTCTGCCTCCTCATGATTTCTGTTCCCTCAAGAATTGGCACTTCCAGCCTCCCCCTGTCCATGTATGCCAAGAAGCAAGAACCAAGATCTACCTCATGGTGTGACACCATCTTCAAGAACCAAGATCTACCTCATGGTGCAACACCCATCGCATGAACTGAGATCTACCTCTTAGTACAACACCTACCTCATGGACTGATATCCACCTGTGCAAACCTCTACCATGTCAAACATCTACCTGTACAAGCAAGCTTATTTGACTGCACCCAGGGTTTCCCCATCTACAGCAACAATGGGCAGGTGGCTGACTCCTGAGCCCAAGGGGAAGGGTTGGCCACCCCCAGAATCCATCTTCTGTCAAGTTCTCCAGAAAGTCAGTCAAATACCAGGCTCCATAAAGAAGATAGCATTTATTGAAAGCTGTTCTAAGAGATACATTAGCAATGCATTGTTAGCGATGCCCAGAGCCTAAAGGCACCCCCAGTTATACTATGTTTAAAATGCCCCCCATCTATCTGCCAATAGTTGCCAAGCGCGCGCACAGTAAAGTTGCTACAGTAGTAAATAAGGAAAGAGCCTGTGGGACCCAAGGACATTTGTAGAGATAACAGTTTGCCTAGGTGCGGTAAATCTGAGTCTCCTAGACAACCTGTATGCCTCCCCACATTCCAGAACATGAAAAACACCAGACCATCCCTCCCTCCTTTCCTTCCATCCATCTTATGGCAGGATCACCTGACATTCTGCCCCCCTGATTCTTGACCCCTCCTGGGCTTGTGAAGGAACAATTTATGGAACCATCGGATCAAGCGTGGGGCATTGACATGTTCCTCCCTTTGCTCAGGACCAAAATCTACCCATTCAATCAGATAATACAATCAATTACGTGATATCTTAGAATCTAAGATTTCTGCCACTTCGTAGTGAGGTTCCCCCCCTACCATGAGGGGGAGGCGCCGGTTGTTGTGGCCTCCACTGATTCCTCCCAGGCGAACGTCTCAATAACCTGAGGTGAAACACAGGATGAATTGCTTTCAATGATTTGGGTAAAATCAGTTCAACAGTTACAGCATTTATCACCCGTTTGATCTCATAAGGTCCCACATATTTCCAACCCAGTTTACGGCTAGGTTGAAGTCCCTTGATATTTTGGGTAGAGACATACACAAAGTCACCCGGTTTGGGGTCCCACCCCTTCTCTCTCTTTTTGTCCGCTTGTGCCTTATACACTGACTTGGCATCCTCCAAAGTCCGCGCAAGGAGGGGCCAAGTGGCTTGGAGTTGTTTGCACCAGTCTCCCGCTTCCCCAGCCGGCATCATAGGCTGTGACAGGAACGGGAGGGGAGGGGCCTCATAGCCATGTACTGCCATGAACGGTGAGACCCCTGTAGACGTATGGCATGTGTTATTGTAACAGAATTCCGCTAAAGGCAAGAGGGATTCCCAGTTGTCTTATTGAAAATTGATGAAACACCTCAAGTATTGTTCCAGAGTCTGGTTGACCTGTTAAGTCTGACCGTCCGTCTCTGGGTGATATGCACTGCTGACTCCCCTCTCCACCCCTAACAGTGCCATCATCTCCCCCCAGAAGTGAGAAACAAATTGAGACCCCCTATCGGATACCACCTTTACAGGTAGCGTGTGAAGCCTTACAACATGCTGTAAGAAAGCTTTAGCCAACTTTTTGGCTGATGGGATTGACTTAAATGGTACAAAATGCACTTGTTTCGAGAATAAGTCTACTATCACCCATATCACGGTTTTGCCCCTGCTGGGGGGTAGGTGCGTTATAAAGTCCATAGAAATGAGTTCCCAGGGTCGAGTGGGGGTCGGAAGCGGTTGTAGCAAGCCCGGCAGCTTTCCAGGGTGAGGCTTGCTCATAAGGCAGGTTTGACAGGCTTGCACAAACAATGAGGGATCTTTTCTCATCCCCAGCCACCAAAATTGTCTTTGCAGTAATCTATCTGCTGATAGTTGCCAAGTGCAAGCGCGGTAAAGTTGCTACAGTAGTAAATAACCAAATGGCCAGATTGTCCCAGGCAGAGGAAAGGGCCTGTGGGACCCAAGGACGTTTGTAGAGATAACAGTTTGCCTAGGCGTGGTAAAACTGAGTCTCCTAGACAACCTGTATGCCTCCCCACATTCCAGAACATGAAAAGCACCAGACCATCCTTCCCTCCTTCCCTTCCATCCATCTTATGGCAGGATCACCTGACATCTTCACAACTGGGTGACCACTTCCCAGGCCTGAGGGAGAATGTAGTAAACCACCCCCAAAACCCATTCACCAGGCAGAGGTGGGTGGGAACTCCCTCCTGGGCCAGAGGAGAAGGGTTAGCTATCCCCAGAATCCATCTTCTCAACTAGGTGGCCACTTCCCAGGCCTGAGGGAGAGTGTAGTGGGCCACCTCCAAAAGCCAGTCACCAGAGGGAGGTGAGTGGGTGACTGCCTCCTGGGCCACAGGGGAAGGGTTGGCCACTCCCAGAATTCATCTTCACAACTGGGTGACCACTTCCCAGGCCTGACGGAGAGTGTATCAGGCCACCTCCAAAAGCCAGTCACTAGAGGGAGGTGAGTGGGTGACTGCCTCCTGGGCCAGAGGGGAAGGGTTGGCCACTCCCAGAATTCATCTTCACAACTGGGTGACCACTTCCCAGGCCTGAGGGAGAGTGTAACGGGCCACCCCCAAAACCCAGTCACCAGGGGGAGGCAGGCAGGTGACCGCCTCCCAGGCCTGAGGAGAAGGGTTGGCTGTGATTTCCCCAGGGAGCACTTTCCTGGGGGCACCTGTTTTGGGTGCTGGTACTCAGCCCCCGCCACAGCTAATCCTCATCAAACATGGTGGACAGGTAGATAGACATCCCAGGGAGGTCCTCTATGATGTCAATTCCTCTAGCTTGCAGGAAGTCCATTTGAAACACTCCTGAACCTGCAGCTATTATTTCCCCAGAGAGCACTTCCCTTGAGGGCACATGCTTTGGGGGGCTGTAACTCAGTGTCATTGGGGTGTTCTTGTGTAATATTCCAGCATACTTTGTTTGTTTCAAGGTATTATATAAACTAATAACCCTCAACCAATATTGTTCTCCCACTCTTCCCATTACTTCTTGCATCTGAATTAAATTCCCTTGAGCATTATACATATCCTTCACTTTCCATAAGTCCTTTCCAAAAACTTGTCTCAAAATTCTTAAATTCCTCATTTAATTATTCAAGTGGAGCCCACTTTGAAAGAGGAGGCATCCACTTAAACTGTCCTCCCCTCCCATATTTTTAATGCTGTCCATCTTGAACCTATTGTATTCTTGATCTCTTTTTTTAATCTTTGTGTAAATATACCAAACTTGCCTTTCCCTCCATTTATACTATATTCCCATTGGACCCATTTTTCTTTACTTTTACCATCAATTTCCAGCAACATTTTAATCTGAAATGCTTCATAATATCCTTCCAATTGTGGCGTACCCCAACCTAGATGTTCCTTTGATGAATGGATCACTTTCCTTGGTATTCTAGCTTGTTTCTTTCCAAAACCCCAATTTTTTAATTCCTCATCCCACATTGTTAACTGCTTCTTAGATATCCATTCTGGAAATACCTGAAACAACTACAATAACTTAGGTATTATAAACATTTTAAGTGCCTTAATCTTCCCTAATATACTCAAATACTTATTATTCCATTGATTTAATTTTTTTGTATCTTCCATATTATTTTATAATTTATCCCCATCAGATTCTTTAACATTTCTTGTTATTATTACTCCCAAATATTTCAATTTCTTATTTCCTAGCTTCATACCTGTTAACTTTGCTGTTTCTTTTTGTTCCTTTACATCTATCTTACTAAACATTATTTCTGACTTCCTAATGTTTACACCCAAACCTGAATATGCTTTAAAGTCTTCTAAAATTATTACTAATTCTTTCATCGCTTCTAAAGGATTCCCTAAAACCAGTAATATATTGCCTGCAAATAAAATTTAGTTTAATTTCCTCCTTTCCTACCTTATACCCCTGTATTCTAATACTGTTTCAGATTCTGTCTGCCAATGGTTCCATTGCTATAACAAATAACATTGAGGATAAGGGACATCCTTGCTTAACTCCTCTCTGGATCAGTACTTCCCCAGTATGTCCATCATTTATCTTAATTACTGCTCTTCCTTCTCTGTATATTTCTTTTATTGTTTTCACAAAAAGTCCTTCAAAGCCAAACTTATTTAATACTTGGAACAAATATTCATGATTTAATGTATCAAATGCCTTATATACATCCAATTTCAAAAAGGCAATCTTCCCATTATTATTTCCATGATATAAAGCATTGATCACATTCCTTATAGGGTGTCCTATATACCTTCCTTTCAGAAAGCCATATTGGTTTTCTCCTATTAAACTTGGTAATAATTTGTCCAATCTATTTGCTAAGACCTTTGCAAAAAAATTATAATCCTGATTTGCCAAGCTTATCGGCCTATAGGAATTAGGATCCTCCGGATGTCTCTGTGGTTTTGCAATTGTGATAATTTCTGACCTCCTCCAAGAATCAGGAGCTTTCCCTTTATTCAAAATTTTATCAAATAACCTTTGTAATTCCAGAATTTCCCACCAGTTTATAAAATTCTGCTGTAAATCTGTCTGAACCTGGTGATTTCCCATTTTTTAAGATGTTTATGACATTTAAGATTTCTTGTTGTGTAATATCATCATTTAGTTCCATTAACTCCTTTAACTTTATTCTTTATGACTTCATCAAATTGTTTACTCTCCTCTGCTTTAAATAACCTTTGGTAGTAATTAGCAAAAATCTCTCTTATGTGATTATTTTTAATACCTTATTTCCCTTTTCATTTTTCATACATCCTATCCTCTGTCCCTTCAAATAATTTGCCAATCTCTTCATTGTATTGATATTACTTCTTTGATACTCATTCTTCACCAATATATCCTTTTTCCACATAGAGGTAAGGTCCATTTCCCGTAGTTCATTTTTCAACTTATTTAGCTGTTCTTGAATTTGTCTTTCGTATTTCTTTTGTAACTACCTCTGAAGTTCTAACATCTCCTTCAACTTTTGCTCTCTTCTAATATTTATTTCCTTCCTAAACTGAATTTCTTTCATTATAGATATTCCTCTAATGACTGCCTTTGCTGCATCCCATATTATATCTTCATCTGCAGATTGCCTATTTTCCTTAAAATAAAATTCCACTCCCTTTAATAAATCCTCCCTGTCCTTCTGTTGAAAGAATATTTTGGAATTAAATCTCCATCGTTTAACCTTCCTTTCCTCATTCAGTTCTATCTCTGTAGTAATTGGTGCATGATCAGAGATCCATATTGGTCCTGTTTCCACCCTACAGAGTCTTATTACATTAGATTCTTTTATCAATATATGGTCTATAAGAAAAAACATTTTTTACCTTTTTGAAAAAAAAGTAGGTTGCTTTTCCTTTTGTAGTGTATCATATATCTCTCTAAGTCTCCATTTTTAAAATTCAATTTCTTGTTCTCTGTAATATCAGAATTAAAATCCCCTATTAATAATCCCCCTTCATAAAAAGATTGCAGCCTTTGAAATATCCAATTCAAAAATAAGTTCTGACCTTTGTTAGGTGCATAAATATTTGCCATTCATGTTAAATTTCAAAAAATAAAATAAAATCTTCCCTCTCTGTCCTTAATTTGTTCCATAATATTAATATTCAATCTAGTATGAAACAAGATAGCCACTCCTCTTGCTTTTTTTGTTCCTCTTGATTCTACTTGCATACCCCATGCTTGAGATAATAGTCTCAAATCTCTCTTACTTTTGTGTGTTTCCTGAATGCATAATACCTCTATCCCTAAATCCTTTAACTGTTTATTTAATCAGTGGCTGAGTTCAGATTGGCAGTTTGCAGCAGGAGCCAGTCATGGCAAAAAAGCCCCAGAATAAACTGTTCTGGATTTTCCCGGTCACACGGGGCCAACAGATGTGGGAGCATACCGGGAGGAGGCACGCGGGAGTGTTCAGACTGCTGGCCCGGAGGCGCGGCTGTAAACCGCTTTGTCCTCTATGTGTGTATGGGCCAATTTGGGTGGACCCCGTTGTGCCAGCATTGCATTGGGTGGTAGAGCGGAGCACAGCCAATCCGATTGCTGCTGCCTTATGCGCGGAAACACCTGGTGCATGCTATAGAAGCAGGTTGCTCCTGGCTTTTCGGCTTCGGGAAGCGGAATAACGCGGGATAAAGGCGCTCTCCGGGATTTGCTACCACTTTTGTCAGATATCTTTTTAACGCAGGATTGAAGCAGAATAGCACGGGTTGCTACAGGTGGGGAACACCAGGCAGATGTGCCTGTGTGAATGCCCCCTTTAATCCGCTTGGGGCAAATTGTCAGTCTGAACTCAGCCAGTACCACTTAACATCTGAGGCCAATCCATTTGCATTCAAGGAGAGCAACTTAATCATCCTCACCATTTCTTTATTATAACCACCCCTCCTCAGTGTGCTTTTTGGTCCTTATTTTCTTTCTTTTTAATTTATTACCTGGTCAAACCCTCCCCTATAGCCTGAAAAAACCCTCCTTGAGGGTTTAGAAAGGGATTCTATTTCTCTCTCCCTTTTCGGTCTTGAAAGTAAAATCCTGCCTACTTCTATAACCCCCTCCCATTCATATTTATTTTCAGTTCAACAACCTACTTTACCTCAAACATAACCTTAAATACCATAAATCCATTGTACTTTTAGGGAGCCAATGCTCACTTTGCTTTTAATTCACCATAGGATTCCCTTTTCCCTCTTCACTGAATAACATTTTAACTCAGTTCCTCCTCTTCCTCTTCTTCTTTTTCTTCTCCAGTCCATTTTCATTCCTTATGACTTATATTGAGCTTTTCAAGCAGTTTCTCTGCTTCTAAAGGGGTTTTAGCCCTCATCAGTTTTCTATCCTTAAAGATTAAAATAGTTGCTGGATACCCACAGGAAAATGAAATGCCATTATCAAAGAAGTCTTGAGCATACAGCTTCATCAGTCTCCTCTCTTGTAAAGTCTCTGGTGATAAATCAAGATGTGGTATAACCCTCTGTCCTTGGAGTTGCAAGCCTTTAATTTTCCTAAGGGTTTTCCAAACCTTATCTTGCAGCTTTTCTCTTGAGAAGGCAATAATAACATCCCTTTGGATTTCCTCCAGCTTTGGGTTTTGTTTTTAAACTTCTGTGGATGCATTCCAATTCATTTTCCATAATATTTATCCCAAGCTCTTGAAACCATTCAATTAGAGTCTTTTCAAGTTCTCTAATTGGGATGCTTGCCTTTATTCCTGAAAGCCTGAAATTCCTTCTGCATTGTCAGTCTGATAAAGAGGCAATCCTTCTCTTAAGTTCTTGTAACTCCTTCTCATTATGTTTCATCTTTTCCAGAGCCTTATCAGCAGTTGACTGAGCTGCTTTAATTTCCTCAGTTAAATGTTCCACCTTGCTTTGAAGCTCCTTAATATCACCTCTGATATTTGTTTCCATATTTATTATAAGTTCTGACAACTCTTTAAGCTCTTTCTTTGCTGCCATTTTATCTTTGCTTTAACTGCAGCCTTAAATATGACTTTTAAAGAGGATTTATATATGAAATGACTCACCAAACCCAGCCAATAATTATTCTTCAGAGCTTAAGCTCCCTTTAGGTTTTGTTTTTATTGTTTATCTTCCATTAACTCTGGTTGTTATTACATTTTATCTCGCTATTTTCTTGGAGGAGTAGTACGAAGTGTCTACCTCTGTTGACACATGTGCAGAACAAGTAATTCATCAGGATCAAGCTGGCTTTCTATCAAAAAGACAAATCAGAAATAACATAAGAACTATATGTAATTGAATATTTTGAAGCACATCCAGAGATGCAGAAAAAACATTTGATAATGTCAGTTGAAACTTTACTCTAGCACAATTATTAACTTTGCAATGTGGAAAAGACTTTTATACAATGGTTAGAGCAATCTATACCAAACAACAAGGTGAAGGTCTTGGTTAATGGAGATTTGTCACAAAACACTGCGATATGAAAAGGAACTAGACAAGGCTGCCCACTTTCCCCATTATTGTTTATATTTGTGCTTGAAACACTGAATAATATGATCAGAGAAGAGATAAAGATAAAAGGATTGAAAATAAGAGGAGAAGAGTATAAACTACTAGTATTTATCCTAGAAGAACCATTAGAGTCTATTATGCAACTTTTTAAAATGGTGCAAGAATATGGTCGAGTGGCTGGATTGAAAATTAATCTTAACAAAACAAAAGTTCTAATGAAGAATATTACTAAACAACAGATTCAATTGTCGCAATAAACTTCAGGCATTGAAGTTCAGAGGAAGGTGAAATATTTAGGAATAATCTTGACCAACGTGTTATCCAAAAATTCCTTTAAAAAGGACAATTATATGAACCTTTTATTAGAAATGAAGATTTGGAAAAGTGGAAAGACTTGCAAATATCATTAATGGGAAGAATAGCTACTATAAAAATGAACATTTTACCAAGGCTGATCTTTTTGTTTCAAACAATTCCAATTTTGCAAAATCAACAGTATTTTAAAGAACTGGATAAACTGATGAAACAGTTCATTTGGCAAGACAAGAGGCCAAGAATAAAGTTGAAAGAATTACAGGATGCAAAGGAAAGAGCTGGATTTACTGTACCAGATTGATCTCTATATTATAAAGCATCTACACTGATGTGGGTGAAAGAATGGATCACATTGGATAAGTCAAGAATACTAAAGTTGGAAGGTCATGATTTAGGATTGGGCTGGCACACATTTGTATGGTATGGTAGAGATAATATACACAAGTATTTTAAAGAGCACATCCTTAGAAGATCCTTACTGAAGGTATGGGAAGAAACTAAAAGACACTTTTATATTAAGATACCAAAATGGGTCTCACCACTCGAAGCTTTTTGTGAATCCTAAACTACTAAAAAAAAAAATCCAATGTGGAAATATGAAGATTTGCTGGACAATAAAAATCAGTTGAAGTCAACAAATGTTCTTAAAAAACAAGATACTATCTTGAGCTGGTGGGAAAGAGCACAATTAGAGTCTAAATATGTTAAGGATAAACAAATGGGTTTCCACGATAAGATGACAGAGATGGATAAAATACTGATTCATACTGATGAAAAACATTAAAAAATTGTATCTTATGATGTTAGAAATGAAAATGCAAGATGAAGTGGTTAAGTGTTCTATGGTGAAATCGGCACAAAATTTAGGACATAATATTGAGTTAGATCAATGGTCAAAGTTTTGGAAAACAAATATAAAAATAACCAAAGCAATTTCCTATAAAGAAAATATTTATAAAATGCTTTATAGATGGTATATTACTCCAGATAAATTAGCAAAATTTTATCCAATATGTCTAATGATTGTTGGAAATGTCAAGAAAATGTTGGCTCTTTCTTCCATAAGTGATGGACCTGTGGAAAAAGCAAAAAATATTGGGCCTGGATATATGAAATATTGCGAAAATTTTGCAAAAAAATCTAGTATACCCTTTGTGCTAGAATTGTTTTTATTGAATATATTTCTAGAAAATTGTAAAAAACAGGACTCTTATTTGATTATACATGTAATAACAACTGCTAGAATAATGTATGCTAAATACTGGAAAAGAAAAGAGATACCATCAAAAGAAGAAATAATAAATAAATTGCTGGAAACTGCAGAGATGGACAAATTAACTTTATTGTTGAAAGGACAAAAAGAGGAGAATTTCGAAAACATATGGTCAAGACTTTACACATGGATTGAAGAATACATTAAATGAACTGTGTATACAACCGAAGCAGAATACAATTAAAGCACAATAACAAGATTATTGACAGTAATAAGTGCAAAAGTATGTATTGACATGTTAAGTTGCAAAAAAGCTATTTTTGTTTAGTGAGGAAAAACTCAAGAGATACTTAATGTTTTAGATTCTCCCAGTCTATATTTTGTTTGTAGTTTTGTTTTGTCTTTGTTGTTGGTTTTTGTTGTTGTTGTTATAAAATAAAAAATATTTTTTTTAAAAAAAGAACTCACAGTCTCCCTGGTGACCATGTGGTGACCTATGCAGTTGGGCTGTGTAGAGGCTGTGGCTCAGTGGAAGAGCCTCTGCAGAAGGTCTAATCCCTGGCATCTTGACTGAAAAATGACTAGGCTCTAGGTGATGTGAAAGACCTCTACCTGAGACCCTGGAGAGCTGCTGCCAGTCTGAGTAGGCAATGCTGATCTTGATGGACCGAGAGTCTGATTCAGAATAAGGCAGCTTCATATGCATGAAGTGGAGTAGTCCAGTGGAGTGTGTATGTGGGGGAGCAGGTGGGTAACCTGCAGGGAAAAATCACACAACCGCTTTTGTCCATGTGCTAAAGAGGGTAATTATCATGCGTCTGTTGGTGCATGCCAAGTGGTGGTTGGAGCAGTGTTGGAACTGTTATCACTTTTTAAAAAGGCTGTTCTTTTGCCATATTCCTTATCCTGGGAGAACATAGATTGCAGCTACATCATTCCAGTGTTCTATGCAGCCACTGCTGTTACCACAGATTCTGTCCCCTCCATACAACATAATGAGAGCCTGACGTACATGTTCATGCATGGAAATTGCACAATACGACTTGGTTCTGGAAAAGCATGTTGTTCTCATTTGAACCTCTTGCAATCAAAATGGAGAAGTGGGAAAACACTTCAGCTGGCTGTCTAGCTTCCAGAAAGCCCTGAGCTTTCCTTTGATAAACCATAATTAATGCTAACACATGTGAAAGAAACAAAACACCCCAAGCAAGATACCGAACACTCCATCATTCTGGAGAGAGCACTACATAGACAACATGACAGGCAATCATTATTTCTCTAGGTCAGACCCAGTGTCTGTATGTCATTTGGACATTTACAAATGATTTGAAAATGGACCACCAAAATCTCTCAGCTACAAGACTTGCCACCTAGTGAGAGATGCCCAGAGGGGCATTTTTTCCTCTTCCCAAAATCAATTGGGTGTATTTGATCACACTAATCAATTCAGATTAGTGATTAGAAAGAGAGACAGCTGAACTACAACTAATAACAAAGCTCCAAACAATGCATCCACCTGGACTGAATCGAGACTTAGGTTTCCTTTCTCATTACCAATGCTGATTTCTCCATGCCTACTACCTCTCTGTATATCACACCTAATCCAATCACACTTGCTATTGTCATTTGCCTGATAATGTCATTTGGCATCTGAAATCACTTCACTTTCCAATACATAGGACAGATGTGCTAACCTCCAGATCGACCCTGCAGAAGGACATTTTATAGAGGATACCCCTCATCATATTTCACACTCAGCATTCCCTGTGTGTGTATGTGTACTACACAGACTGGCCTAGGAGCAGAGTCAGGATGAAGCCAGGATACATACATTACAGCCAAGATGGAGCAGGACCAAACAAAATGGTTCCTGGCAAAAAGACAAGCCTAGACATGCTACCTTGAGGGAGGTGACTCTAGGGCATCTACTTGCTAATGGTTTCCCTCCCATCTAAAAGAAAGAGATACCTTATTTCCGCAATGGAATCCTCAGGAAAGGCAATCTCCATCCTGATATGACCTCAGCACATCTGCCATGTCTTTCCTGCCTAATTAATGGGCCATTCACACCACCTGGTAGCCCTCCTCTCCCACAATCAAGGATCATCAGTGAAACATTAACATCTTTGTTTTTGTTACTATTGTAACAGCTTCTGTCTACACCAGCCAGAACTTATCAGACAGCCATTAGCTGCACTCATGCATAATACCACGAGTTCCTCCAAATGGCTTGTACTTCCTGGGAACCCCATTCATAATTTCCCCAACACATTGCTGTACTCTGAGTTAAACACATCATCGCTTTGTTCCAAGGGGCAGTCATGTCGCATGCCCTCCAGGATCCCATTTTTTGCTCTAACTAGGCAGCCTCAGCACCATTGCTGTGAATGTCCTGGGCACCCACTCTGCATCACACACACCCAGATATGTCTGGGTTCCTTCCATCTTTCACTGCTCCACAGATCCCTGGTCTTCAGGACAGGCAGCTTTCGCCACATCCCCTGACTATGCTTCCTGCCTGTGTGTGCGCGCACACCCTTTGCTTCTCAAGTGGTCTTTTCTGTGCGTAGTAGTATCCTGTGTGCTTTTTGTATGTTACTATTCTTATTTTCTATCATATAAAATCCATTTCTATTTGTACCTTGGACTGGTTATTTCTGAGCGTTCTTTAGGGGAAAGATTCCTGTAAATGCTGGTAGCCCATCTCGCTTGTTGATCCCCTCTCGCAAGCCTTTGTCTCCATCTATAATGTACTGGGTTGGTAGATGCATTGAGTGAATCAGCTCATAGTTTATTTGGAAATTAGTGAAGACTGAAGACAAAGTAGCAGGACCGAAGCCCTGCTTAAATCCCCAAACAAAACCACACCCCAAACACACACACCCTGTGACTGGTTTTTTACAGTGTACCATCTCCCATAGGACCCGTCTCGGGTCCGTGCACTCCTATTGGTCCATTTCAGGATCCTAGGGTCTATTGTTCCTATGGCTCAAAACTCTGTGAGTTCGCTTGACCACGTGCAAGCCTGACCACATGTGTGGTCTTAGATGAATACACAACACCCCTCCCCCAAGGTTCAGATCCTCCTAACAGACAAAGTCTCTTAGGTATGCCAGTGGCCACTGGTCCCTGGTCGAGTGGCGTAATGGAGGGACTGGGGCCAGCTGCTCGGGGGGTTGCACCAGTAGCTGAGTCAGGGCAGTGCCCTTTCAGCTTCTGGGGCGCTGGCTGGCTCAGGTTCCCCGCCTCTGTTGCCTGCTGGCAGGGCGTTTGGTCCTGGGTGCACTTGGGCAGCAGGCGCATCTTCCCAGGACTCCTGCTCGCGGGTCGGGGCCTCATCCTCGCTGTCTTCTGTTTCCTTGGGGTCCACGGGAAGGAGTTGGCATCAGAGCTGATCAATGCGTCTCCTCCATAGCTGGCCATCCTCCACTGAGACTTCATATGAAAGGGGCCCTGTCACTTGGACCACCCTGGCTGGAAGCCATGCGGGGCCCCAGGAGAAATTCTTGTCGTAGATGGGGTCACCCAGGAAGAAACTGTGAGGAGCTTCTTGGCTTTCTGATGCTGTGCTGTGCTCCGGGGCCTGGTCTAGGTAGAGCTGGTCTAGCCAGGTCACGGGGCGCTGTCCCATCAGGAGTTCTGCAGGGCTGCGACCGGTGGTGGTGTGGGGTGTAATGTGCTGGTTGAAGCGGAAGGCTGCAAGCTTGTAGTCCCAGTCACTCTTGTCCATCGGGTGCAGGGAGTCTTTCATTGTTCAGACCATGTGCTCAGTCTGACCATTGGTTGCGGGGTGGAAGGGTGCAGAGTGGATGTGTCGGATACCATAGTAACTCAAGAACTCCTGAAACTCCAAGGAGGTGAAGGCCGTCCCATTATCTGTTACTAATGAGTCTGGGATGCCATGCATGTTAAATATCCTCCACATCACCCTAATGGCTGCACAGGAAGAGGTGAAGGGGACTGGGACCACTTCTAGCCACTTGGTGTAGGAGTCCACCAGTATGAAGAAGATTTGCCCCTGGAAGGGGCCTGCAAAGTCCAGATGTAGTCTAGCCCATGGCTTGTGAGAAGACTCCCATGGGCGCACCAGGGCCCTTGGAGGCTCAGGCTGGGACTCCTGGCACATCTGGCAGCATTTCAGTCTGTCCTCCTCTACCAGCAGCTGCTGGTATGCTTGGACCAGACCCAGTTTGCCGAAGTTTTTCACAGCAGCCAGGGAGGCTAGTACATGGCTGACAACAGGGATGGGATACATGTGATCCTGCAGTGCTTTGTTTATAGTGCACTTATAATCTGCACAGATCTGAACATCCCCATTGGGCTTGACCAGGGTGATGATGGGGGTCTCCCACGGTGTGCAGCACTGGTTCTAGAACCCCCTGGCTGACTAGGTGGTCCAGCTCAATGTCTATTTTGGGCCACAAAATGAACAGGGCAGCCAGACCTTCATGCAGACAGGACGCACCATGGGGTTTAACTCCAAAGAGACCGGGGGATCAGTATATCGCCCAAGCATGCCATCGAACATGGCCGGGAACTTTTCACACACTGCAGTGATGTTCTGTGGCCGCTCATGGTTCACCCCAGTCACCCCGAGACCCAAGGGGGCAAACTAGAACAGTCCCAGTAAACTCGTGAGCCACTTCTCCACCACCACCAAGTCTTAAGTGGCCCTCAAAGCTCTTGTAGCATGCCCTGAATTTGCCCCAGCCCTTGACAGCCATGGTTTTTTGGGAAGTCTCTTAGTGTGAGGCCATCCAGCTTCTTTAATGGGGGTCCCCCACATGGACATAGTTTATGTAAGGTTTTGGCTGAAATGACTGAGAATGAGGAGCCGATGTCGAGCTCCATTTCACAGGGGGACCCTTCGATATGCACTGTTAAATGGATTTTGTTAGGGGTGGCCGGGGACAAATTCAGTACCTGAAACTGGTGGATGGTGTGGAGGTTGGTTTCTCCCTGGTGCATGGCTGGCTGATGTTGGTTTCCTCTGGAGCAGCAAACACGTGTGAGGTGGCCCGCTTTTCCACAAAACTGGCATGTGGCATCCCTGAAGCGGCAAGAGCAGCGTTTATGGTCCTCTCTGCAGCTGGTGCATGGTGCTGGTGGGGTGGACCTTGCAGGGTGGTCATTGGCATGCGAGGTGAACTGGCCGGGGTTGATGCTGGCTGAGGTGGTGGATGCCTTGTGGTCCCGTCGAGTTGGCCTATGGCCCCAGTGGATTTCTTCCTCCTCTGATTCCTCTGAGGCTGGCGATGCACATGTTTGGTGAGCTGCGTGGCTTTGGCACTCATGATGAGATTTTATGTAGGCTGAGGCTTCATGTAGGGCCTTGTCCAGGGTCAGATTGTCATGGCTGGCTGGCTTGCGTCAGAGCTTCGGCTCTCGTAGGTCCACGAGGAACTGGTTCAGGAGGGTGTCACCCAAGTCAGGGAACTCACATTTCATAGCCACTTGGTATAGGCTGGCCAGGAACTCGGTGGCCAATTCAGCAGAGTTCTGGATGCGCACAAAGAAGTCCAAGTACCTCGCCATTTTAGTCGGCTGCAGTGCAAAATGGTCTGTGAGCTCCTTGACCAGTTCCGCATAGGTGGCCTCCTTCGGGGACTTGGGACCAAACAGATCCTTCAGCAGCTGTAGTGTGGTGACCCCGTAGGAGCTGAGCATCAGGGATTTCTTTTTCCCTTCATCCGTGATGTCCTGGAAGTTGACATAGTAGTCCAGATATTCGATCCAGGTTTCCCACATCTCGGGGTGCACAACATTGAATTCCAGAAGGTTTCCCGGAGCAGCAGCCATGACTCTGGAGGCAGCACGTGGCTGGGTGCTGTCAGGAGTGGTGCGGGGCACGGAGCTTGGAGGCTCCTCTTCGGTGTGCAGTGCAATGCTCAGGTCTGAGTCGGCAGAGTAGCTCATTGGGATCCCACCTTTATCGCCAGTATAATGTACTGGTTTCATAGATGCATTGAGTGAATCAGCTCATAGTTTATTTGGAAATTAGTGAAGACTGAAGACAAAGTAGCAGGACTGAAACCCTGCTTAAATCCCTAAACAAAACCACACCCCAAACACACACACACCCTGTGACTGGTTATTTACAGTGTACCATCTCCCATAGGACCCGTCTCGGGTCCATGCACTCCTATTGGCCGTTTCAGGATCCTAGGGTCTATTGTTTCTACGGGTCGAAACTCCATGAGTTCGCTTGATCACGTGTGAGCCTGACCACATGTGCAGTCTTGGATGAATACACAACACCATCACTAATTCCCCAAACTCAAATAGGAGACAAGCCCAGTTTTGGGACAACAAACAGCATTTGGGGTAACAGGTGGACTCTTATTCCAGCTGCATCTGAAGAAGTGACTGCAGGGACTCAGGAGAGCTCCTCCCCGGCCACAGATGTTGTTAGTCTTTCAGGTGCTCCTGGACTCCTGGCTCTTGTCTGCTTGTATTGGCCGGCTTCATGATGTTTGTTTGGGGAGAAAAGTGGAGCACATAAATATCTCAACAAATTGTGATGCTCCCACAGTGCAAGAGTGAGTGAGGAAGTCCCGCAGAAGCTTCATGTCCTTGCCCCACTGTGCAGCTTGTCCCCGACGGCTGGCCCTGTGCCTTCCGGCATCATCTTCTGCAGAGGTCTCAGGGAGCTGCTGAGGAAAGGGGGAGGTAAGGAAAGATGCCCGTCCAGGCTTCTGATTCTGCTTCATAGGAACCCATTTCTGATTCTCTCCCTCCAATGAAATGAATTTACACTGCCACACAGTTATGAGAAAGGTCGTTCAGTGTCAATTTTTGAAAAGGCTCTCACCCAGACAATTCCAAAAGTATGACTGAAAAGTCAGCCCTGCTAGGAGTGTGGAAAAGGAGGGGGCCGTCTCCACCCTCTAGGGTTGCCACCCTCCAGGTGGGGCCTGGAGGTCTCCTGGGATTTGCTTTTGCATTTTCATTTTGTATCCCCTTAAATGGTAATATATATATATATATATTTAAAAATTGCTTGTGTGAAGGGGAGAAATGAATCGTGCCAGCAGACCGAGGCTCCCGGTGTGTGAATGAGGTCCAGTTCAGGAACATTCAGTGTTTTTGCTGCATCGGATTCACTCCAGGCTGAGAAACTTCTGTGGACAGCAGAAGAGAAGGGCTTGATCCATTCAGCTGCTGCATAAACACGTCTCTCTGTGGGAGTCTGGGGGGGGGGGAAGCAGGAAATTCACTGAGGGTGGGAAAGCAGCACCCGAGCTTTCCAGAGCAGACCAGTGAGGGAAGGTGATAATCAGGGAAAGAGAAATGCTGACACAAGGAGCTGAAGCTGAGGCTCTAGAGAGGAAGGTTCAGGCCATTACAGTTGGAGGTGGATGTTAATTGTGCAGCCAGACTTGGGATCCAGGAAGCAGTCCTGACAACCCCCAGGAAGCTGGGGAGGGAGGGAGACTCAACCACATGGTGTCCTGTGATGTCATTTCCAACTGTGCCATCAGAGTTAGGGTTGTCAACCACCAGGTGGTAGCTGGAGTTCTCTGGGATTACAACTGATCCACAGGTGACAGAAATCAGTTCTCTTGGAGAAAATGGCCACTTTAGAAGGTGAACTCTGTGGGATGGAATCCAGTCCCTCCCCAAACCCCACCCCTCCTAGGCTTCACCCCTAAAATCTCCAAGTATTTCCCAACATGGAACTGGCAACCCTAAATTAGAAGTGATATCACCATGTTGTAAGACATTGTAGGATTGCTGCAAGATTCTGCTGCAAAAACCATAGCGTGTAATGTCATGGTGTTGAATTATGCCATTTCAGTACCCCATTTCCCCCCAACCGCCCTATTGAGGAGCTGTGGGGAAAGAGGCTGAGGCTGTTGGAAGTGAAGGCACTGTCCCCTGCTCCAGCCTCCAGACTCTATGACAAGAGAGACAGATAGCTGGATAGGCACACTGACCTTTCCTTCCTGTGTTTAGTCTCCCGTCACTATCCCTTTGATATGTAGGATGGAGATCTCAGGGAAACAACTTCCTTCCTTCCTTCCGTCCATTCTCTTCCCAAGACTTCTCTCCCCTTCCTCCTGCATGCACCCAGAGGGAGGACATGCTGGCCTCATCTTGGCCCCATGACTCAGATGGCCTCTCACCATCTGAGTTCATCCTTAGTTAGTTAGACTAGAATACTATCCTATCTCTCATCTTTTCTATCCAGGTTATAGTTCTAGAACAAGGAGACTAGTATTAGTCTGTTAAACTGAAAATGTGGCTCCTTGTACCTTTGTGGCACTCTAAGCTTTGTTATCCTTTATGCACTCTGCTAACTAGTCAGTGGTTACTAGACTAACTATACCAGCTAACCCCAACAGAAAATGGCCAATTTAACTTCGCTAATCTGGACTTCCCATCTTTCCTGTATGGATCAAGGCAAGTTGTGCCCATGGATGTTCTCCTGTGGGTGTCACAGGCTCTGAGTGCAAAATGAATTCAGATGCACAAAAACTAGAAAACCTCTAGGGTGTAGTTGGACTAACACTCTGCTTGCCATAAAACTTACCAGGTGACCTTGAGTCAGTTATTCTCTCACAGCCTAACCTAACTTTAGGATTGTGTGCCTCCACATGGGGCCTGGAGAACTCCCAGAATTACTACTGAACTCCAGACTACATGCATCAATGCCCCTGGAGAAAATGTTTGCTTTGGAGGGTTTATTTTTTATTTTATTTTTTATTTTATTATTCGACTTTCTATCCCGCTCACCCCCCTAAGGGCTCTGAGCAGATTACATATATATCTATTAGGCCCAACATTCCTAGCCTAGGGCCACATATGTGCAGGGGGAGGTGGATATCCTACCAGGCACCCCTATTCTGTAGCAGATCTTCTGTTGCGAAGGGGACAGTCCGGCGGCGACCTCTCTCTCTGGCGCTGGTCTTTGTTATGAAGTTCCACCTTCCTGGCCCTTGCAAATCCACCTCCAGGCCGGATCCACTTCGCACTTTCGCGCCTGCTTCACAGCGGCCTCTGTCCACATCAGGCTCTGGCCTGCTGCATTGCTCTGCCTCTGTGCCTCGTCGGTCCGGCCTCCTTCCTACGCCTCCTCACCTCGCCACGCCAGCCGCCATGTCTCCTCCACCGTCCATCGCCTCTGCCGTCCATTGCTCTCCACCGTCACTGCTACAGGGGCAGGTGCCCCCCTGCTCTAATAGCAGGTACCCCTTTAATCTACTCGCCCTTTAACGGGCTTTTGAACCGCTGGGTGGGCGGGAGCTGGGACAATGGCCAGGAGCTCACCCTGACCGCAGCGGGATTCGAACATTTGAACAGATGTTAAGGCAGGCATTCCTTTACTGCCTGCGCCACCACTCCCCATGGACTCTCTGGCATCATACCCTGCTGGGGTCCCTTCCTCCCCAAACTCTGCCCTCACAAATACAAGCTGAAGCTTTATCCTGATTAAATAATTAGAGAGACGTAGTTTTGATTAGTATTTTTGATTAGTAGTATCCATTAGTATTTTTGATTAATATGTTTATTTAAATTAATTAATATATTATTAATATATTTATTTAAATTAATTGATTGGTTTAACAATGCTTAATGATTTTTCGGCTCTCAAATGTTTCATTATTAGTGCAATTTCCCATGAAGAAGCTGGTGAAACAGGCATTATAGCTGGCCAGTTGGAGTTGTGTTTGTGAGCTTTGTGGAGGCACAGAACGGAAGGTAAGTTGGCTGACAACCTCTGTCACTTCCAGTTTTCAACAAGGTCAAATCATAACAAGGACATTTGATGACTGGAATAGGTGGAGTTCACCTGCTGGGTGAATGGATGTGACTGCATCAGCAGTTTATAAGGAACAGTAAAATACTGTTGAATTGTTGGTACATAGAAATTGAGATATTAATTGTATTACATTAATTTAATTGCTTATATAATTTGTAATTTCCACAGACTCCACCATTTTCTCCAGGGGAACTGATCTCTGCCATAGGAAGAGCAGTTGTAATTCTGCGTGATCTCCATCCCTCCCCTGGAGATTGGCAACAATGATTCCCCATGTGGGAATGGCTGGTTTGGAGGGTGGAGTCTATAGCATTGTACCTGTCTGAGGTCCCACCCCTCCTCAAACCTCACCCTCTCCAGGCTCCATCCCTCAAATCTCCAGGAATTTCCCAACCTGGAGTTGGCAATCCTATCTCCCTCCTAGCCAACCATCAACCTACCATGATCTGCCCCCTGGCTTCAGCTCTCCATCTCCTCCTAGAGAGCAGTTGTAATTCCCACCTGGAGTTGGCAATGCTATCAGGACTGGCCCCAATGTGTTTTCTTCCAAAGGCCAAAATAGGTGTGGAAAGGGCCTTTTACTGACAGAACCTGGTTGCCTAGCAACAGGCACTGAGGAGAAAGTACAGCTGGCAGCTCTGATTTAGGGAAATACCTGGGGATTTGGGGGGTGAATCCTGTGGAGGGCAGCATGGGGTGTGTGTGGAAGGACTCAGCAGGGGATAATGCTATAGGGTCTACCCTCCAAAGCAGCCATTTTCTCCAGAGAAATGATCTCTGTCATCTGGAGATCAATTGTAACAGCAGGAGATGTCCAGGTCCCACCTGGAGACTGGCAACCCTAGGGGATAGTCAGCCGTGAAGCAGGGGACTGAAGAGAATGGTTTGATGGTTGCTGGCCCACCTCATTAGCCAGCCAGCCATGGTGGAGCCAAAAAGGAGAGAGAGCCATTTTAAGTTTATTCTGACGAGAAAGTGGTGAAGCTGGCAGTGGGTGGGGGAGAGGGTTATGCTGAAAGTTCTTTGTTTCTTTACTGACAGAAGCTGGTTGCCTACCAACAGCCACTGAGGGGATAGTTTGTCACAGTTAGTCCAACGCAGGAGTCAAGAGAGAGTCAGGCTTTCCAGGGGCTGCAGCTCATTTTCTCTAGACCAGACCCTCCCTGGCACTGCCACTGCTGCTGAAGGAAGGTGGGGGAGCCTTTGAAAGGCACTGGGCAGCCTTCTCTGTGGCGCATCCCGCTGAGCTATCACCCTGACAAAGCGCCGGCCTTGCGGCCGAGGGAAAGGGGCCATGAGGGGCAGCAAAGGTGAGTGCTTCCCCTGCTTGCTGCTGCTCACTAGGTCTGCCTCCTTCTCCCCTGTGGAGGGGTTGCTGCTCACTCAGCAGAGCATCCATCCCCTTCACTGGCTCCCTCCAGACTGAGAGTGAGATGCTGGCTGCCAGGTTTGTTGGCGGGGCCAGGCCAAGGCAGCGAGGCAATGCAGCCAGGGGATTGGGATTCCACAAGAATGACAGCTGAGTGGGCCAAAGGCCATGGAAGCATGTCCAGGAGTCATACCAAAACAGCTTTATTATATAGGAGAGATATGCCACTGCGGTCCTTCCCTTCCCCCAAACCCATCCTCCTCAGTCTCCACCCCCAAAATCTCCAGGTACTCCCCAACCCAGAGCTGGCAGCCCCAAACACCAGTGACATTAGTGGGGGGCACCAGTCCTCTGGTACTATCCAGCCTACCAGTCAAGAGCCTCTCCTTGAGCCCTGCTCTCTGTGCTTGGGCCTGCGGAGAAGAGGCAGGTGGCCATCAGGGAGAGGACATTCTCAGTTGTTGTGCCTTGGCTTCCGAATGCCTCCCCCCTGCTTTAGCATTGTTTAGGGGCCAGGCCAAAACCTATATCTTTACCCAGGCATTCTATTGAGGGGTCTCTGGAGAGCTGGCACATAAAGAAATAAAAATATTAAACTGGAGGCAAAAATCTCATAACGGATTTTCTCTGGCCCTGGTCACACAAGTGGGATAATCCGCAGGGGAAGTGGGGCTTTTAGAGCCGGAGCAAAATGAAGCATGGTAGCGTGATCTAACATTCCCCCAAGGCTCCGTGCTCAGGCCTTTGGCAGCCGATCACATGAAGCGAGGCAACACAGCAGTGCCGTGTTCGTGTGCATGCGTGGGATGCTGACGGGTGCTGGCTGCGATGGGCTACCAGTGCTTTCTGATCAGATGCCTGCACGCGCCATGCGTTTTCCGGAAGATACTGCCTGGTTCCTAGTATCTTTTAACTCCATGTCTTTGGGCCGAAGCTATGGGTTGTTGACGGGTGCGCCACACTTCCCAGATTTTGCGGTATGATTGCGCCCATTTAATCTGCCGGCAAGCCATCCCTCTCACGGGGCAAATCCTCCGTGTGACCGGGGCCTCTCTTTTTCCCATTTCACCCATTCCAATATCACATATTTTGCTTGCAGATAATGACCATTATGTACCCCAAAGAGGTCCTGTCCAGGACAGGGACAACAGATCCTTCTACTACTGCAGAACAAATCAGGAGGGCATCACTGGAATCCCACAACTCATGAAAGAATGCAACCCTACTTTTAAAACCTACCCCATTCCCCTCATAGTGATGTTCATATTGGGTATTTAAGACAGAGAAAAGGAGAAATAAGAAAACAAATGACAGGTTTTGGAAAATTAGCCATAGCTAGAGAAAGATATTTTCTAAACTATATGATCTCTTATTAGGTTTAGACAGCAATCAGGAGAAAAATGAGTAAAGATATGGATTTGGGGTTTGGAATTGGTCACTGAACCTGAATTCTGGATATCAGCACTGAAAAGTCTTAATCTTTCAGTAAATCTCACCACTAAAGAGAATATGATTAAAATGTTTTATCAGTAGCATCTAACCCCTCATTAATTTAACTGAAATTAATAAAATTATTAATAAAATACTAAAACATTATTTTTGGATGTGTGGACTTGCTGACACAAACTTTATAGATGTTTGCAGAGATTAGTAGAGCTGAAGAATACTGGGAAACAGCTTCTAGAACTACTTCTCAGATATGCTGTCTGGTATTCTGTAACTTGCAGATTAAGGTTTCTCATATATACTAGTTAACATTGACCAAACATCTGTATTTGTATGCTTTCAAATTGTGGTTCTGAACTGTCACTAGGTTAATTCAGCACGGTTTATTCTTAACTCTACAACTGGTTGATGTTCATATGGAGGTGAGGGTTTTTTGTTTCATTTCTGGGTTTGGTTTTGTTGGGTTTATCTTCAATCTTGCAATGGCATTCTTACTGCAGTTTGAAAAAAATTATAATAAACACAATTTAAAAAAAAAGAGAGAGAGAGAGAGAACAATTTCTCAAAGAACAGGTTTTCTCAGCCCTGGCCCCCGCCTGGCGGAACGCTCTGCCGGAAGACATCCTTGCCCTGCATGAGCTGTTCCCTTTCCTTTGGCACTCTGGCATAACTCCCCGTGCCTCATGACCCCTGCCCCTAGGGAGGCTGGGGAGCTGGGATTCCTCTGCCCCCTCATATATTGTATATACACTGTTTTTATTTATTGGTATTTATTGGACTGTTTAAGACTGGTTTTATACCGAGATTATCTATTACTCTGTTGTAAGCCACCCTGAGCCCTACTTGTAGGGAAGGGTGGGCTAGTAAATCCAATTTAATAAATAAATAAAATAAAGAGGAGTGGTTGGAGAAACTGAAGCAATATGTACAGTTGATTAACTAACCTGTATGTTGCATGGTAAAAAGTTGGATAAGTTTGATAAATGGAATGCTGTTCTGACTAGGATGGTGACTTGAACCTAATGACTATATGGTTTGTTTATAGAACAGAAGATGAACTTGTAAAGCCTGCTGTCCAACTTCCTTTTTACAGAATAAATATTTTCTTTAAAAGAAATATTAAAAAAATTAAAGCTGAGAAATGTCTTGTCAGTGAGATGGACAAATGGAACTTCCATCCAGTGGACAGGGGCAGGCTGCCTGGCTGTCAGGTGGCTGGAACTCAGTGGGAATATGCCTTTGTGAATATATGTTGCTCTAGTACTATAATTAGCTGCTTATTAAAGACCTGGGAAATTATCATAATTGCTGTTATCTTTAGCATTCTTCTGATGACTTCCAAACACTGCAGCTGCTGCCCAAAGGCACCTGGCCTCAACATCAGGCTTTAATTATATTATATAATTCATGTGTGTAATAAAACCAGTTACAAAATACAGGACAAAACATGAAAGGTTTTGGAGAATAAAAATGCAATGGCTACACATTCTCCTGGCACCCAGTTCTGAAGGTGCACATTTGGAGTGGCCCGTGCTGGCATCCAGACAAGAGCCTCTTGTGGGAAGGAAGCTGGATCTCCCTCTAGCACCCTCCTGGGACTTTCAGGGAGCAATCCTAAGCAGGTCAGCGAGGCTTAGTCCCAGCAAAGGGTCCTTAGGATGGCAGCCCTGGAGCGGGAGAAGACCCAGCTAAAGCGAAGCCATGCACTCCATGAATCAGCAGCACTCTCCTCTCTCCTTAAGTTCTGCCAGTGGCTCAGTGGACACAGCCGGCTGGGCAGGCTGGCTTGGGAGCTCTCAAGGGCCCGGTCCCAGTTGTGAGGGGGCAGCCCATTACAAAGTGAAGCCGTAGCCTGTTATAACTTTGAATCATTTAACATGTCATTAAACCTCCCTTTTCTTTTTTCATGTTAGCTGCTCTTTTTGGTGGTTGTTTTATTTATTTTTTCCTTTCCAGTTGTTCTCAGACTGCTGAGAAATGCACTGTTGCAGTTGCCATTTTAGTGTAGCGAATGTCTATTTTACTGCTGCTATTTTAATCAGAGGAAATTTTATGCTTGCATTTTTTATAATATATTTATCAGCTTTTCAAAGATAATAACCACATACACCACAAACATATAGACCAAAGACACAAACAAACTTACAAACATAGACTAGGAATAATTTTCTATACAGTAACATAGCCAGGCAAAGAAAAACAACAACTAGTTGCTGTAGATTTCCCGGGTGACGTGGCCGTGGCCTTGGCATGGTAGGACCTGACGTTTCGCCAGTAGCTCTGTATACCTCTGAGGATGCCAGTCACAGCTGCTGGCAAAACATCAGGTCCTACCATGCCAAGACCACGGCCAGACAGCCCGGCAAATCTACAGCAACTAATGAACTCCGGCCATGAAAGCCTTCGACAAGAACAACAACAACAACATTTGTAACATTTCACCAGTGAACACGCACTTCTGCCAGAGCCATCTTCTAAGATTTAACTTCCCATTTTGTTTAGCTGCACATTTTGTTCAAATTAGTTTTACAAATTCTTCAAATTGATATTACAGGTTAATTTTCAAGTCACCATTCAGAATCAACATTATTCTCTCAAAGGAAGGTTCTAACAACTTCTCAAACTATTAATCCCATTTCATTACCATTTACTCCTGGAGTCTATAAATTTAATTAATTTTAGCCCATTTTAGCCCAAATTTAATTAATTTTAGTCCATTGTACTTAGAATTATAGACTCAATTTTCCCAATTAGATTTGGAGCAGGAGTAAAAAAAAAAACAACTAACCCTTTCAAGTCGCTTTTACTACAGCTTATTACAGTTTAGCAATAAGGTTAGAAGATCACAACTAAACACTCCTTCTGTTACCACCACCTTTTAAGTTCAAATTGCACATTTTGTCGAGATTAGTTTTTATTTCATTAAGCAAGATTTTCACAACTTTCCTACTAGTTACTTCCAGTCATTCCCTATTAGATTTATATACATAAGGAAAAATATTTTTCCCAACCTAATCTATCTTAAACCTCACTTAGCCACTGTTATACTGTCTACTTCAACAAGTTACCACAACTAAACACCCCTTTTATTACTATCATCTTTTAAATTTTAAATTACACATTTTCTTCAAATTATTTTTAAGAGTCTTAATTTAAGATTTGACCTTATTCTCTTTAGGCAGATTTTTCATACCTTTCGACGCTGTAATATGATATCCTACTAATTACTTCAAATTATTTCCCGATGGGCATATATCCATAAGGAACAAAAAAAAGAAAAGAAAAGAAAAGAAAAGAAATTTTCTTTCTTACCTGGTCTATCTTAAATCATTTACCACTAAAGGGGAAATTTTTTTTTTTAACTTATCACAGACTTATTCTCTATATTCAGTATCCCCTTAACAGAGGTTTTAAAGTCATTTTTCTAGCCACGCATGTATTAGAAAAAGAAGAAAAAAAACCACCTTTCACCCCCCTTCATATAGCATAATTTTTTTCCAGTGCATCTGCATTTTGCTTTTTTGTACCAGCATGTCAACATGGCTTTTCTCTTTAAATGTGTGAAAATTTAATTCTAGCCTCCCTTCTTTAACATTCAGCAACTCTAACTTCAGTATTTTATTGTCCCTTTTAAATTTCCATGCACTTCATTTTATTCTCTTTTTTTCCAAGTTTCTTCCTTCCTTAAAGCAGAATCTTTGCACCTTCCTTTTTGATAAGTCCATCTTTGAATAAGACAGTCTTGTTGGTATTTTTTCCACTCTTTTAATAGTCAGGGGCTTAGTCTCAACGCACACTTGATAACCATCCAAATTCTCCTCAACACTCTGAGTATCGTGTCTCGTCTCTTCCTTGTTCTCTGTTTCCAACTGTGAGTTATGTGATTTTTCCACTACTTTTGCACAAGCTTCCTTAAAGCCCTTCTGTATTTCTTCCCTCAAAATTCTCAGGAATTGCTCAACAGTCAGTTCTCCCACCTCCATGTTTTCATCAATTTCCTCCTTTTCTTGCTCTGTAGGCACCATTTTTAGTACACAGTTCAGTGTTATTTATGCATATGCTTGCATTTTTAACCATTTTATGTTCTTTTAATTATCTGCAAGCTGCTGCAAGTGACTTGGGTGAAGAGAGGGGATGGAAATTATGAACACATATGACTGCCATTGACAATTACTCTTTGGGTGCGGCTCTTCAACCAGTTCCCTATTCGTCTGACTGTCCTAGAGTCCAGTCCACAGTTCTCCAGTCTACACATCAGAACATCATAGGGAACCCTGTCAAAATCTTTACTGAAATCCAGGTAGCCAATGTTGACATTGTTCCCACAATCCAGTAAGCTCATCACTTGATCAAAGCAGAAGGAAACAAGTTTGGGGACAAATCCATGCTGACTTCCTCAGCTCACCAAGTTGTCCTTCAGATGCTCACAGATCGATCCCTTTAAACCTGCTCCAGTATCTTCCCTGGGACAGAGGTCAGACTGACTGACCTGCAATTTCTTGGGTCATCCTTTCTTCCTATTTTGAAGATTGGGATAAGATTCATCCTCCTCCAGTCCTGTGGCACATCTCCCATTCTCAAAGACGATGGACCAAGAACTCCAGAAAGTTATTTGAACACTCTTGGGTGCACACCATCTGGCTCGGGTAAATTTGCACTCATTCAGTGCAGCCAGGTGCTTCTCAACTACCTCTCTGTCCATGTGAACCAGCAGCCCAGACACCATGCCTCGCCTACTACTATCTCTAGATGAGCCTGTTCTCAAGGGGGAAAAAACCTGTGGCAAAATAGCCTTTCTGCTTTCTCTCTGCCCTCTGTTGGAGTTTCTCCATCTTCACTCAACAGTGGACTTACTGCCATTTTTACCTTAAGTTTGCTCCTCACATACCTGAAGAAGCTTTTCTTGTTATAGCAAGCCTCTCCAGCCAACCTCAGCTCACTTTGACCTCTCTGATGGCTGACCTACAATTCCTAACAGCCCTCAAATACTCTTCTTTAGAGCTGCATCCTTCCCTACATTTCTCGAACATTTCCTTTTTCTTTCTCAGCTCATCGTGGAGTTCTCTGTTCATCCACATTGGGTTCTTGGATCCTGTCGGGAAAATTAAGAGTGCAGGAACCTTTTCATGGACTTCACTGGGGAGGGAGAGAAGCTGGCAGGGTTCCAAATTGCATCAAGGGAGGGAGACAGTTGTTCTAAACCAAAACTCAGTTTATTCCATTACATATCCTTAAGTCAGAAAACACTTTTGTAACATTTCAATATTCAACATAGAATATTTCAGCACAACCCCAATGCATAAAACAGTGCACTTGTAGTTCTGTAAACGATATCCTTGGTTGCTCTGTCAAGACCCATAACGAAGGGTGGTTGGCCAGAACAATGAACAAGACTAAATCCAGACATTAAGGACCCATAGGAGCTAATGTACCCATAGGAGCTAATGTAACTGTCAGTCAAGTCTGTTGTTAAGCATCTGACGTATGCCTGATGTACATGATGAAGCTCAGCCATTTCTTTCTATCTCTGGGGTAAGGAAAGTCAAGGAAAGTCAAAGGAAAGCTAGGGTGACTCAGAGAGCCAAGGAAGCTAGTTACAGGCTGCGATCAGATGTGCAGTTTGATCTGTTGCCATTGCTGGTCCATTCCAGGTTTAAAATGCATGATCAGACAGCAACATCTGTCAGTCATGCCCCAGTCATCTGCATCCTATTCCCCCTCCCCTTTCCTGTGTGTTTCTTTAATACCTGTGGAAGTCTGGCCCTTTGGGGCTGAGCTGGTTTCAAACTGGATTTCCTGTTGTCTGATCACTCTGTTGTGCACCCAAGTTGTCTGGCAGGTCTGACTGGTCTCTTGTTTTCCAGCTGCCATTTTGTTTTATTAGTTAGCAATGTGCACATAACCGCATATTCACACCTCTCTCTCTCCCACAGGGGCTTCTCAAAACTGTGTTTTCTTTATAAAAACTTTCACAGAAAGATGCCTCTGTACTTCAGCTTTTTTCTGTACTTTGGGGAAGGGATTGATTGAAAAGATTAGAGAGGGAGGATGGTAATGAACTACATATTCCAGCAGGCTCATCAGTGCCTGTGTGCATGCTCAAAGGACAAAGTTTTTAAACAATGGCCAACAGCCCCATGAGCTACATATCCCAGCAGGCTTATCAGCATGCTCAAAGGACAAACTAAAAAAAAAAATGGCTGACAGCCACACTCCCTGACTGCTGCATCTGATCACTCAAGGACAGGGTGAAAGCACTTTGAAGAGTGCTAAAAGGGGTGAGTCTCATCACAATTCTCTGTTACCAAAAAAACCTGAATCAATTTGAGGTGGGGCCACACAGAATCAAACTGCACGTCTGACCACAGCCACAGATAACCCATTTATATAGAATTCGATAGTGTATAAACATTCCAAAGGGCAAAAATCATGTACCATATATGTTCCAGAAGGCCACAGCACCAGCAGAGCTCTGAAGTCTCTTGGGAAACAGAACCAAAGATTCAACTATATTTTATTATAGAAATTAAAATAACATAGGTTTAACAGAGGACTGAGACTCAATCCAAGCCCTAATTCTATGACAGATTCCCTACCATATTTTCATCTTGTTGGAATAGTGATGGCTTGAGCTTGAAAGAGCACTTGTTTTAGGAGAACCCACCCTTCACTTGCTTTTTTCCCTTCCAGCATTCTTGCCTTTGGAATGACACTCATCATGCCTTTGGGTTTGTTATAGTCTGTCCTACTAAAATCTAACATACACATCTGGATACAAACTCCTCCTTTAAATGAGCTCAGCGTGTTGCTCTCTCCTCAACTAGGTGGTGTGCCATCCCTTTTATAGGATTCCCTGACCCCACACCAGCTCCCACCTGGCTTAAGTCTAATCTCTTCTCACCCATTCCATCTGGGAGGCTATAAACAGACAGAGAAGCTTTGACGGACTTAAAGATCTGGGACCAGCAGAAAGTAAGCACAGAACCCTGCTGAGTCACATGATAGAGTGAGGAGGGGGCTATTTAGTTCGGAATCCTCAGTGATTGGCGTTTAACAGACCAAACAGTCACTTTGGAATTGGCAGTTGAGAAGCAGCAGTTAGTTGTTGGACGGAGAGCCAACCAGAAGTCTGTCAGCGAACTGAAGGAGCTCTGTAGCTCTGTGTGGAATCACACTGGTTTACTGAGTTCCTCAGAAGGAAGGGGACAGTGACCAGATGGTTAAAAACGAAACACAATAGTCATACACCAATGAGACATCACTCCTTAAAGGAACTGGAGGTGGTTTAGAAAGGGCTAAAGAACGGTCTGGCAGGAGTCTGGAAAGCTGGTTTGGTGACCGGGGAGACTCAGAGGGACCTGTTGGTAAAAGCCAAAGGAAAACCACAAAGCAGTTGCTGGAGAGGGGGAGTATAAGCATGTTTAGTGAACTGATGAACATCTATGGATGAACTGAAAGTAATAAACATACAGCCTAAGTGAACATAAAGGCAAGAGCTAAAGTCTAAAAGGAAACAAAATATCCTCTGTAGAGCTTCCATCCCCCTGTTGTGTTTGTAAATAAAGCCTGTTCAGTTTTAAGTTAACAAGCCACGGTGCCTATCTATTTAATGGTAAAGCAAATATACTTAGCAGTGGTCCTTACAAATATCCCTGACCAAGAAGTAAAACAATTACCCCGAAGAGACTACAGTAGATGTGTATAGAGGACTGGCCAGGAAAATTATCAGCAGCTCTGACCAGGCACTTCACACTGATCCTCACGGTTTCATCAGTATAAAGGGGGCGCTTGTCATAGAAGCCTCTCCTTCCTTTCTCTCCTGCTGCCTGTCTCCCTGCTCCAGCCCTTCCCCCAGCTCTTCAGGGCTGCCTCTTTGCCTCTCCCATTCTGGACTCCCCCCAGTCCAAGCTCAGTCTTTCCTTCTGTTCATGTGCCTCTCTGCCTCTGCCTGGCTCCCTGCCTTATTCCTGGCTGGAATAAGTGACCCGCCTGGATCCCAAAAACCTCCCTCTCCCAGCCTTCCTCCCATGCAGTCAGGGCAGGGTTGAGTTGGGGCCAGATTTGTCAGCTCCCAGCAGTTGTTTATGATTTTTGTAGTTTATGCAGCAGATATTATTATATAAAACTGAGGGGCCTGTGTTTTCCTTACTGGCTACTGTAATGAATTTTACAGACCCGACAAGTTCATTGCAGTTTCTTCTGGGTTTTTCTGCATTTCTGCACTTGCTCTGCCTTTTTATGCATGGATCCAGCTCCTCAGAGCATCTTCTCAGGACCAGCAGCCATGTGCTAATGGAGACTGGTTGGAAGGAGTTAATCCTTCTCTTCATGTCTTCTCCATCCCAGGTCAGCTCAGTACATCATGGCTGACCCTCAGCTACCTTTGGCAAGAAGGGAGACTCTCAAGCACTGCCGGGGGGGCATTGGTCAAAATCTAAGAGGCTCCCCACTACTGAGCTCTGGTGTGAAGCTCCTGGAGTTGTCCGTGATGGTGGATAAGAAGGATGGAAGAAGGATTGCACAAGTGAGCACCAGCCATGTCAGCCAGACCCAGAGGACTAAGCTAGAGAAACAAGCTCAGTATATGTCTGTTAGGGAATTTCTGTTAGTCCACTCGCTCTGGTCCTCTTCAGTCATTTGCTCCGTGTTTTACATTTTGCACCAAGCCTCATTGCTTTTTGCAGTTTAAATTTCAGCACAGTTGCCCTTCCTGTGCACCCTAGCCAGCAACTTTGCACTCCTGCTTTGGCACAGAGTTTCACTTTGGGGCAAGGCCCAGATGCCTTTGCCCTGTTTTTTTATGCAAGCTTTACTCTGCTTTTGAACTGCTTTTCTTTTATGCAGATTAACAGCAGTTTTGCAACAGTCATTGCTCCATTTTGACTGTAATCTTTTTATAAGAGTTTTAAAACTCTTCTGGGGTGTTTCTTATCCCAGACTCAGAAACAGGGTGGACTACTGACTAGTGGCAGTGACCATTATACCCACTTTGTCCAGAGTAGATAGGAATGGCTGGAAGTGAGTAAAGGGGATGAGGGGGTGTAGACATCAGCCTTCAACTACAGCTTTCCAAATGCCAGGAGAATTGGGAGGGGAGGCAGCACCTTGGGAGGGCTGAGTTTCAGGAGGATGTGATGTCACTTAAGCACCTTAAACTCTGTGGTCTTTGCCCTAGAGACCGTGGGAGAGTATCACTATGCAGAGAACACTTTTCTCCCCCCTTCCTCAGTTACTTAAGTGCAACTATGTTTTCGTCTTTGCGGCTTCTGTGCAGTCGCAAGTGCACTTACCCTGGAGGAGAGCAAGGGCTGGTCAGTGAAAAATTGATTGTAGCACTGCTTTTCCCAGAGCTGCTTCCTGCCGGGAGTCCACATCCACAGCAGAGTATCACACAAAAGTGGAGGGAGCAGATGTCGCCCAAGGCAATCCTCCCAATACAGGCTGTCAAAGACAGCTGGGCCCTGGTCAAGTGTGCCCTCAGAGGAAGTGGGCTAGGCGTACCTGTGGAGCTATAATTGGTTCAAATTGTCAAAACTACCCATCTGCATCCATCAGCAGCTGAGAGGAGACTGCCAACCCCTTCATGTGTCTGGAGAAGCATACAAAGAGTTGTCCCTATGGAAATTCCTTGTACGGCCTAAGTAAAACAACAAACATCTCCTAACATCTAACATGCGCAGAGAGCATTTTGCAGGAGAGGTAGGGATGGGGGAAACCACCAGCAAGGTTATATCCTGAGTCAGGTGAGATTCAGACACATTTTTAGGAAGGAAGATCATACTTGGCCTCAGGACCACTTTATCCAAGTGCAATTTAAGAAAAGGAAGATCACACCTAAGGGCGCCCAATACGGATGGGCACAAACCATATTTTTGCTATTTAGTTTATGGCTTGTGATGAACCACAAATGGAACCATGAACCAGGACACGGGTTTGCGAACTGAACCAGTCCGTATTAATTTGTGAACCATTTAAAGTTTAAACACCTGCTTTCTGCTCCTTGTGGCTTTTCACAGGGAGCAGAAAGCAGGGGACCATTTAAACCAAGCACCTGAGGAGCAGGGAGCTCCCCATCACTCAGCTGTTTAGGAGTTCTGCTGTTCTTCACAAGCCATTGTGAACTGCATTAAAATGCATGAAAGTTCATGACAGTTCTTCAGTACACGAACATTGCTTTGTGAACCACGAACTGCCCAAACTATTTGATGAACTTTAGTTCACTGCCCAGTTCATGCCCATGCCTAGCACTCAACTCACTGACCCTGCACACAGAGGTGATGGCTACAAGGAATCCTGTTTTAGAAGCCACTGTCACCACATCCATGGTGGCCATAGGCTCCAGCGCCTTTCCCATCAACCCAGTCAGACTCCATTGAGAAGTGGGTTGTGCAGAAGGGGGGAATACGCTACATAAGCCCTTCATGAACGTCTTCATTTGGGAGGGGGTGAGAGAAAACAGAACACCCTTCAATTTTTATGGTGGTTCCCAGAGATGGCTGCTAAATGTACTTTAACTGAGAGATGGAGAGCCTGAGTATCTTTCAGCACCAGCAGATACTAAGAGAGAAGAAGAGAAGAAGAAGAGATTGGATTTATACCCTGCCCTTCACTCGGAGTCTCAGAGCAGCTTTCAAACTCCTTTCCCTTCCCCTCCCCACATCAGACACCCCATGAGGTAGGTGGGGCTGAGAGAGCTCTGACAGAAACTGCTCTTTTTCAAGGACAGCTCTGACAGAACTATGGCTTCCCCAAGGTCATCCAGTAGCTGCAAATGGAGGAGTGGGTGTCAGGGTCAACAGCAAGCAGGTCCAAATACACTCTCCAGAGAAAGTTATGCTTTATTGGAATATTGTTCTGTTGCCAAGTAATACAGGTACATTGTCAGGAATAGTGATTAGTGCAAGGGACTCAATACATATACTCTGATACTTCCTCTAGCTAAGCAAATGAAATTCAAGTGCACGTGTGGGAATTCTCCCGGCGGGACATTACATCATAAATGGGAGACTCTCTCCAGCCCCTGAGAGCAGAAACATTCACACCAATAATGGAACTCAAGCTCTCCCTTCCCGTCAAGGTCATACAGATAGCGCCGTCTGGCTGAGCCAGTTCACACGAGAGAAGGAGCGCCTCCCTTATGTTACCCATAGCAGCTACGCAAAGCAAGCACAAAGGAAAACAAAGAAAGCATGGCAGCTAGCTGACATCCTGCCCCCTCAAAAGAACATCAACCCCCTCCCAGAATGGCCGGGGGACCTCCCGGTTTCCCCGGGAGACATCTGTGGAATTCATGCAAAAGGTCAGGGGCCCGAATATCCCCTTCTTCCACCCATTCTTGGTGTTGGGACCAAAATGCACCCATTCTACAAGATAATACAAATGTCCACATTTCAATTTAGAGTCCAAAATTTTCAAGATTTTGTAGTGTTCTTCACCCTCTACCAAGATAGGGGGAGGCACCAGCAGTTCGGGGCACCGTCGATTAGGCTTTGGACTGGCCTTCAGAAGGCTGAAATGGAAAACTGGATGGACATGTTTTAGGTTCTTAGGTAAATCCAACTCTATGGTCACATCATTGATCATTCTGATCACTTTAAAAGGTCCAATGTATTTCCACGCCAATTTCCGACAGGTTTGAGATAGTTTCAAGTTCTTGGTGGACAGATACACCAAGTCTCCAGGCTGCAAAGCCCACCCTCTGCCCTTCTCTTGTCAGCCTGGTGTTTGTAAGCTGCTTTAGCAGCTTCTAGTGTTTCACAGAGTTCCAGCCATGACTTTCTCAGCATTTCGCACCAATCTGCTGTGTTACCCCCTTTTCCCGGAACTGCAGTGAGGAAGGGGATCGGGGTGGCTGTCGTAGCCCAGTGCAGCTTTAAAAGGTGAAACACCTGTAGATTAATGATAAGCGTTATTGTAACAGAATTCCACCAAGGGTAGCAAATCAACCCAATTTTCTTGTTGAAAGTTGGTGAAACAGTGCAAATATTGTTCCAGGGTTTGATTCACCCATTCCGTTTGTCCGTCAGTTTCTGGGTGGTAAGAACTGCTTAAGGCACGTTCCACCCCCATAAAGTCCATTAGCTCCCTCCAAAACTTTGAAACAAATTGGGACCCATGATCCGTGATTACCTTATTTGGTAACATGTGCTGTCTAACAACATGTTGAAGGAAAGCTCTTGCTAATGACTGAGCTGTTGGCAGACTAGGTAACGGGATGAAATGAGCTAGCTTAGAAAACAAATCTACAACTATCCAAATTACAGTCATGAACTTGCTAGGTGGTAAGTCCATTACAAAATCCATAGAAATCACCTCCCAGGGTCGGCTGGGAGTCGGCAGCGGCTTCAGTAACCCGGGGGGTTTCCCCAGTCAGGGCTTACACATAAGGCAGATTTGACAAGAGTGCACGTACAGTGATAGATCCTTGCGCATGTGTGGCCACCAGAACTGGCGCTGTAAAAGATGCAGTGATTTTTCAAATCTGAAATGGCCAGCCAGCTTGGATCCATGCACTGCAGCTAACACTTCCCCCCACAACAGTTCCGGAACAAACTGTTTATTTTCCTTATACCAGCAGCCATTGTCCCATTGCTCCAAGTCCCCTGCCACCCTCACTTCTTCCATGTCAGATTCAGAGAGGGCGGAGACAAACCTGGCTTCCCAACTCCCAGTGGGAGGGGAATGGGGAAGGTTTTCTTTTGCCTGCCTACATGCCATCACTGCTCTGCTTAATTGGGAGGGCGTAAACATGGAGTCTAGGACCTCCTCCCTTTGGCTTTCGTGTTGTGGGAGGTGGGACAAAGCATCGACCAGGAAGTTTGTTTTTCCTGGGAAATGGTGCAACATGAACTGAAACTTTGAGAAAAACTCAGCCCACCAAAGCTGTTTAGTGTTCAAGTTGTGAGGGGTGCGGAGCACTTCAAGGTTTTTATGATCGGTCCAAACCTCAAATGGTACTCACGCCCCTTCTAACCAATGCCTCCACGTGGAGAGCACCAGTCAGATTGTTCCAGCTTCCTTATCCCACACCGACCAGTTCCTTTCTGTGTCATTAAATTTGTGGGACACATACACTATGGGATGGAGCTTGCCATCTGCCCCTTCTTGCAAGATCCCCCCCCCATAGTGACATCCGAAGCATCCACTTGGACCACAAATTTCTTTGCTTCATCAGGATGCGCTAGTACTGGTTCTGTTGTAAACAGAGCTTTTAACTGCTGGAATGCTTTCTGACATTTGGGAGTCCATGCCAGTTTTGTTCCCGGTTTAGCAGCTTCTGGCCCCTTCCCTTTGATTACAACAAGTCAGTTAGGGGTAGACTCACTTGGGCAAAGTTCAGCAAAATATTTCTATAGAAATTAGCAAATCCTAAGAAACTCTGTAGCTGCCGCTGAGTTTTGGGAGCCTCCCACCCCAGCACATCTCTCACCTTCCCTGGGTCCATCTCTATCCCCTGAGGAGAGATATGATATCCGAGAAAGTCAATGTCAGTCTTATGGAACTCATATTTGGATAGTTTGGCAAACAGTTTGTGCTTGTGTAATGTCTGTAGCACCTCTCTCATCAATTTCACATGAGAGGCTTTGTTGGGGGAATACAACAAAATGTCATCCAAGTAGACCAGGACCCCTTGAACAGGTGCTTGTGCAACACTTCATTTATTAGATTCATAAAGACTCCAGGAGCCCCCTGGAGGCTGAATGGCATCACTAGGTACTCAAACTGACCCAGGGGGGTGTTGAAAGCTGTCTTGTATTCATCCCCCCGTATGCGTACCTGAAAATACACATCTTGCAAGTCAAGTTTACAAAAGATTTTTCCCTTAGCCACTTCAGCCAAGAGGTCTTTGATCAATGGCAAGGGGTAGGCATTTGTGGAAGAGACTGCATTCAATCCATGATAGTCAGTGCAAAGTCTTAAATCCCTATCTTTCTTTTTCCAAAAGAGGACGGGGGCTGCAAATGTGGAAGCAGCTGGCCAGATGAACCCTCTGGCTAAATTTTTATCTATAAACTTCCGCAACTCCACTTTCTCCCCAGGGCTGATAGCATAGAGCTTCCCCTTCGGCATTTTATGCCCCGGCAATAACTCAATTGCACAGTCAGAGTTGCAGTGGAGGGGAGTTCATCAGCCTCTTCCTCTTCAAATACCCATGACAAGTCTCTATATTCCTTCGGGATTTTGGCGAGCTCCTCTGTAGTGAGACACACTCAAGCTGGTTCGCTATCCGGAGCTGCTCCCCACTTCGGGTCCCATACATGGTGTTGACATTTAGGGGAAATGAACCGCATAATTCCGTCACCCCACAATACATATGGAGCATGTCCACGGAGCCAAGAGCTTCCCAACACCAAGGGAAACTTAGCCCCTGGTGATATTACAAATGTTCAGTCATCCCAATGATTGCTGGCCCCCATACACAACAGCACAGTCTCAAATCTACAGGGCTCTTTCACCTGGGACCCATCCATTTGGGTAAAAATTAAGGGCTCTGCTAACCAAACCGTGGCAGCCTCGAGTCCCGATAGTAGGGAGGGGTTGATTAGATCCCGCCCACATCCCGAGTCAATGAGGCCCTGATGTGCATTCCCATTGCGGGGTTCATAATTGTAACAGTCACGAAAATGAAGGACGGGTAACTGCTCACCACTTTTGGTGCTTCGGCAGAAGGACCCTGCTGCTCTGCGCCACTTACAGCAGGACCTGGCCTTTTCCCGCCGGTTCCATCTCTTCCTCCTCACTCAATCCCGGTTCCAGCACTTCCACTTCAGCTTGCAGAGCATGGGGGTTTCTCACTTTCTCTGTCCCCTTTTTTGCAGGCATGTCGACTCGGCGCTTGTCACCTTCTCTTCCCGTAGACCTGGCAGCCTCACCCAAAGGGCAGTTGGTGGTGAAGTGGCCCCGATCCCTGCATTTCAGACATAACCCCTGTTTCATCCGGTGCTCTCGGACTGAGACTTTCAGTGGGGTAGTCTTTGCCTTGGGGTGGGGTGTTGCTGGTGCCCTACCCGCCACTACCATGTTGTGCAGATGCATAGTACGTAGCCGGCACTCAGTCTTCTCTGCCTCCTGCATCCAGGCCTGCAAGGTTCTTGGGTCCATTGAACTCATGACATTGTTCTAGATTTTGGGAGTCAGCCCCAGCCGGTATTGCTGAGCTAGCACTGGGTCAGACCAGTCATGGATTTTGGTGGCTTGCCATTGAAATTCCATCAAACATTCTCTGTCAACTTGCCTTGCTTAAACGTGCGGAGGAACACTTCCGCATTCTCAGCTGCGGTGTGGTCCTCGAATTGGGTTCTCAGTGCCCACATAAACGCATCTACGCTCCCCAACTCCACCACATCCAGGTTGTGGAGACCCACATACCAGCTTGTCACCACCACCCTCAATTGAGATGCAATAAAGCCCACTTGTTGCTTCTTGTCCGGGAACAAATGAGCCCACTGCTCCAGGAACTTCATCACCCGCACAATGAAGAAAGAGAGGTTCTCTGGCTCACCATCAAAGGTAACATCCAGTAAATCCTTGGGCCGTGGCAGGGCTGGCAGAGCCACAGGAACCACTGGTTGTGGAACTGGGGGGAGGAGGAGGCGGCTGTGCTGGCAGCTGCGGCGGTGCTGGCTGTGGAGGAGGTGGCGGTGGTGGAGGAGGAGGCAGTGGAGGCGGTTGAGGAACCAGCTGTCCCAGGGCAGGCCCCGGGGGGGACCACCGGGGCCCCTCGTTGAGCAGCCAGTTGGGTCTGCACTGCCTGGGCCACTATCCCTGGCAGGTTCTGAAGCAATTGCCCCATTTCCTGCATTATCATGCAGCAGTCCTGTTCCAGGCTATCCAGTCTCCCATCCACGTCCCTTCCCTGGCTCAACAGAGACCTCAAAGGGGGCGTGATGGTTCTGCTCGGGGTCACACCAAAGCTCCCCAAGCTCAACTGGGGGTCATACACACTGCCCCAACTCCGACTCCCCGGTATCAACCAGGTAGTCTGCGTGAAGTCCCCCAGATGTCGGCCCCACTCCCGATCTTTGTGGCGGTAGGTTACTCCCATCCCCAAATGCTCAGAGGCTCGCTTGCCGTGAAGTCAGTGTGTGTGTACAGTGGGACACAGCGGCAGTCGAAAGCTGGGCAGAGAAATGCCAAGGCAGTCCCAGGCAGAGGAGAGGTGCCTGGCAGCCAGTCTGCCTCCATGGATCTATCTCCCGGAGGAATGTCCCCCCCAGGACCCAGCAAAGCGCAGGTGTTCCCTGACTAGCCTGGCATGGGCTTGGATGCTGAGCCGATTCTCCCGCTTGTTCCATGGACATTGATTCTCCCCCCCCAGCCGCCTGTAAAGTACTGAGCAGGATGCATCAGTAGTGATACCAGCTCATATTTTATTGGGAGTGAAGAACAAGAGCGAGAGAATGGCGGCTTGCAGGCCGGCTTATATCCCTAAAGCAAACCACACCCAAACACACACCCCACACCCGGGATAGGATTATTTACAGTGTCAAGAGTTCCATAGGTCCTTTCTTGGATCCTAGCCCTTTGATAGGAGTGGGCTAGGATCCGCTCTGGCTGTTGTCTCTGGAAATGAAGCTAGGGGTCTTCGCCTGACTGCGTGTGGACCTGACCTTTCATGTGGTCAAGCTCAGTACACAACACCACCTCGGATGACCTCCACCCAGCATGGGCTGCCCGCAGCCTCTCCCCCCTCCACAAAAGGGAACAGCTGCTCTGGGCCAGCCAGGGCCAGGGAGCGCTACAGGCACGGGGGTCGTTTGGTGGCTTAGGCTGGGCGAGAGGGAGGAGGATTGGATTCCCTCCCAAGTTTAAGCACAGGGACAGAACTGGGTGAGGATGTGATGAAGAAAATAAAACCAAATGAAAACCACACTTCCTTTTTTAAAAAAAGGGGCAGAGGGGGAAAACAGGAGGCAACGCGTGCACTATGGTTACTCCCCTTGGTGGTGCGTCACAATGCAACCATGGGTACAGTTTTTTTAAAAGGGGAGGGGGAAACAAGGGGGAGGAGCAGCAACACATGGGGAAAGGGCAGAAAAGTATAGCATATGCAGAAATCAAGATCTGACACAGAACAAGCACAAAAGATGGAGAGTTAACTGCTGTGCAGAACTCATGCATCACATCCAGACCTTTGGAACATGCAGGTAAATGAAAGCAAACCGTTAATGCGGAATCGGCTTTGGTGTTTTGAGGGAAGGTGAACAGGTCTATAGACAGCTGCCCCTACTGATGGAAAACTGTCCTTAGGTAACAGGAATTTATGGAACACTCAAGGGTACAGGACTCATAATCTGAGGGTCCACACTGGAATCTAAGAAACTTCCTGCGTGACTCACATATTGTGATGTGAAAGTAGGTGTTTTTGAGGTTCAAGACCTTAAACCATACATACCCCTGGTGATAAAAGGGGGAGGATGTCGTGTAGGGACAGCATCAGGATTTTTGCCACTCTCAGGGACCTATTTAAGGCCCTCAGATCCAGAATGGTGCACAGGCCCCCTGCCTTCTTTTTTATGAGGAAATATCTAGAGAAAAAGCTATCTTGACCACATTCTGCTGAAATCTCCCTAACTGCACCTTTAGACAAAAGAGAGAAAACCTCATTCTCTAGTAAAGCTGGTGGGGCCTTCAGTGAGAACTCTGGGCAGTTACATGGGGGAGGGGACTCAAATTCCAGAAAATAACCATTAGAAACTTTAGACAGAACCCAACCATCTTTAACAATATTCAACCAGCTATTAACAAACTGTGATAAACAATTATCAAAACATTGTGGGTTGGTTAGTTGAATCAATGACTTCCCTTTCCCTGCTTGCTCTTGTGCAGGCTAGTATGTGACTTCCCGCTGTTTATGCTGGGGGTTCCTGTTTTGATGGGACTGTGAATATGAGGGGCACTGGTGCTGGTGCTGAGGAGACTGGCAGTGATACTGTCTATAGAACAGGCCCCCGTATCTGTGGAAGTACCCCAACTTGCCCAATGTAGGGAGGGAGGGTTAGGCGCAGAGATCTGGCTGTGAGTTTGTTCTTCCTTATCTGTTCTAGGGTAGCATCTATTTGGCTGCCGAACAGGTCCTTGCCTTTGAAAGGCATGTCCTCCATTTCTGTCTTGGTATCCATTGGCAGGGCTGATGCATAAAGCCAGGAATGGCAATGCAAAACAATGCCCAAACCCATGGTTCTAACCAAGCAGTTAAAAGCATGCTTTCACATGTTCAGTTGTTGTTTCCCTAGGTGTAGACCTTTGTCATGGATCACCTTGGCCAAAGTTTTCTTGTCATTGGAGAGGACTTCTAGAAATTGGTTAATTTGCTCTCATAGGAACATCAGATACCTTTCCATCACTGCCAAACCTGGTAGCCCCATTGCTCCTGATCCAATTTATGGCCTTCTTTATCCTATGGGGACAGACGAGAACCAGCACACTTCTGGAGGGTAACACTTCAGTGACTAGTGAGTTGGCTGGTGGGTGCAGTGTGAGGAACTTGTAGCCTTCCTCTTTGAATCCTATACAGGTTCTCTAGCTTTCGTGCAGTGGGAGGGTCTGTAGGTCTTGGATCCAAAGCAACAGCATCAAGGTTGAGGGCTTTGGCCATATGTAATAGTTGTTCTACATAGCAGTGCAAGTTCTCAAGAGAAGAAATGGAGGAGCAGGACCCTGCAGTGACTTCTGATGGAGTACTTTACTGGGTGTAGGACTTGACATTGGAACCATGGACAACTTCCTCACAGTTGGAATTATATTGTTCTAACAGAGGTGGGAGGCCTCGGAAGGATCTCAGTGTTGAAGGCTTTGGGCAATGCTCAGATCCAGCAGAGCTGGGAGACATGCCACATGGATTTTGCTGCCAAAAGAATTGTGGGTTTGACTGTCTCCAGGGAGGGAGCCCCAAAGGAAGCAGGCCTTTTTTTGAGAACCCCATGGAAACCTGGAGGGAGGTTGATCCAGAGGGAGGCTCGGTCTGGTCTTGGGTCTAGACTGTTCCCTCTAGTACTTCACCATCTGATGACTGGCCTGAATTGAAGGCAGACTTCTCTCTGTGGCTAGCCTGCACATGAGCATTCCCATTCAGGTCCGTACAGAAGCCACAAAGACAAAGCCTCGTTCCACCTTCTCTGCTCTTCTGCCTGGCTGTCTGGGGATGCAAGCGCAGTGCCGGCCTCCCTGCCTCCCTGGCCATTCTGCCAGCTTTCCTAACCTGCACTTTGAGTGTGGATTTCTTTCCCTCAGGCTGTTCTTTTCCTGTTATGGAACTGAGGTGACAGACATGGGATGCCAGAGAGCCCAAAAGGCAGGAGTGGGTTTCTTAGTGTCTCCATGTGCCCCTGGCCACAGGGGGAGGGGGTGTAGGGTTGCCAGATCCAGGTTGGGAAACTCCTGGAGATTTGGGGAGGGGGCCTGGGGAGGACAGGAACCTCAGTGGGGGGCACAGGGCCATAGAGCCCACCCCCCAAAGCATCCGTTTGTCTCCAGGGGAACTGATCTTGGTTGTCTGAAGAGGAGCTGTGATTCTGGGGGATCCCCAGCTGCCACCTGGAGGCTGGCATCCCTAGCCTGGTCTCTTGGACTCTCCTTTTAGGTATAGCACTGGAGAAAGCATCCCAGAAATGGTGGGGGGCTGAGTATTAAGAGCATCTCCTTGTCCCATCATCAAGTGTCCCAAGAGATGGATAATGCAGATGCCAAAGTGCTTTTCCCCCAGACAAGAACTGGCTTGTGAGCAGCAGAGACTTTCTGCTGATGTCATTTTTCTAGTCTTATGCTTTGCTTTTCTCATTCATTTATTTGAGAAAAAACATAACTCAGGACTGGCCTTGCTGTGTCAACAGGGCTGCCTTGAGACTAAAAGGTTGCTGGCAAGGAGGCCAAGGGCTTCACCGGAGTCAGACAAAACGACTCTGCCTCTCCAGATTCTCTTGTGTGTGTGTGTGTTTGGGGGAGGGGTCTTTATTGCTCCTCCTGAGCACACTAAGCTAATATTTTGTCCACTCAGGGAATGGCCTTGATGTTATTCTGATAGATACCCAGACGTACGCAAACAGCTCTGCCACTGTGATGCCTGCAGCATGTGATGCTGGGAGCCCTAAATGTAATTCCGGGTATAAATAATCCTCTTCTGTATTCTTTTTTTTTTTTTGCCCACCGTAGGGGATTTTTTTATTGCATTTTCTATAAACTACAAATGAAAAAAGGGAAGGGTAGCTACATACTAAGTGAGAAAGTAAAGAAAACCCACTAAAAACCCAAGACAAAATGCTTAACCAAGGCCCTGTTCACATGGAGCATTTGCCCCGCTGAAGGCACGGGAGCCCTGCGGACTTTCCGTGCTCGATCATACGAGCACATCTGGGAGGCGTAGTGCTCCCATGGCCAACCCGCGGCTTCCCCTGGAAAACGCGGGGTAAAAAACTAGTAGGTCGGAAGTACTAGTTTCCGGAAACCCCGGGGCAAAGGCTGGCATCTGATCGCGGGAGCGCCAGTATCCCGCAGCTTCCGACGCCCGCCCATGTCCCCGGGGTTTCTGGATGTCAGTTTCCATGGGATGTGCACCAACGCTGAACAGCGCATGTGCACACACAAGACACCGACAGCGGCCCGCCCCCCCCAATGGCGCATGCGCACTGCGCTGCTTTTTTGCTGCGCTGCAGCAGCGCAGTGTGATCAGGGCGCAGAGCTGGAGTGTGGCAACCCGGTGGCCCATATGATCGGGCTACCGCGCCTTATTTAGCTCCAGGGCAAACTGCCATGCCTCCCCCACGCGTTTTCTGGCCCGTGTGACCGGAGCCCAAAAAAAGATTCTGCTTATCAATAAAGAATTACACATATAAACCATTGAATGTGGTCATCTAATACTGTTTAAAAACCATAAATTGAAACCTCTCCCATTTTAACCTTAATAAGGAGCTAAGTAAGAAAAAAAAAGAAACGTTATAAAATGTAACAAAAGTTTCAAGAGATTCAGAGTGTAACAGCTACTCATTTGCTCATTTGCCCTTTTTCTTTCTCAATCAATAGCTTGATTTTGGAGCTGCTGCCCCCAATGCTGAATCTGAGTTCTCATCAGAAGATGCCACTGCACCCTCTTCTTCACTTTCTTTGGTGCTGTTGTCTTCTACCTCTTCTTCTCCTTTTGCTGGATGACTATGAAGATGCAAAAACTCCTGTAGCTTTTCAGCAGAGTCAGGTACGGTCCATCTATAAGCGACATTGTTTTCCTGTAGAAATAAAGCCAAATCCCTGTCTTTCCTTCTTTTCCTTCTTATTTCAAACAGAATGTCCTTCAACACTTTTATTTCTTTGTCTTTGATTTTCAAAGAAGCCCCACTTGAAGCTTTTAATATTTGGTCTCTCATTTGTCTTCTAGAGAAGCTCACAATCACTTCCCCGGGCAGATTATTTTTTTCCTGTAAATTCTGAATACGATCTAAAGACCATATCAATTTCACTTTGTATTGTATCTGTAACTGGGAGATCTGTTATGATTCCAGGAGATCTCCAGGCCCAGAGGGAGAGAAGAAAGCAAGAGAAGGCTATGGGGGCTTTCAGGAAAGGGAAACAGAAAATAGTGAGGGAGGGAAAATGAGAAGTTTATATACAAATGCAAGAAGTGTCCGAGGTAAAATCGGAGAGTTGGAATGCTTGGTGTTAGGGATGAAACATAGACATTGTAGGTATTTCAGAAACTTGGTGAGATGAGGAAAATCAGTGGGATATGGTGATTCCTGGTTATAACTTTTATCAGAAGGATAGGGGCGGAAGGGTTGGAGGTGGGGTGGCTCTGTATGCCAGAGAGGTTATACAGTCCAGTAAGACTGAGAGCGTAAAAGAATTGGATTCACTTCTGGAAATGCTATGAACTGAAATAGTGAGCCCAAAAGGCAGCTTAACACTGGGAGTCTGTTATCGCCCACCAGATCAAAAGATAGAGGAGGATTATAAAATGATGAATGAATGAATGAAAGATAGCGGCTACACAAAAAAACTGTGTCATAATAGGTGATTTTAACTACCCACACATTGATTGGGTCAATATGTGTTCAAGTTGGGAAAAAGATTGAGTTTCTAGACAATCTCAATGACTATACTATGGAGCAGATGGTCACAGAACCTACCAAGGGAGAGGCAATCCTGGATTTGGTTCTAAGTAACAAACAAGACCTTGTGAGAGATGTAAAAGTGATTTCACCACTTGGGAACAGTGACCATAATGTTATTGAGTTCAACATTTGTATAAATAGGGAGATGCCCAAAAAGACTGACACAACCACTTTTAACTTTAAAAGGGTTAAATTCTCTGATATGAGGGGACATGTGAGGAAAAAACTGAAAGGAAAAGTAGAAGGGGTCAAAACCACTGGGGAAGCTTGGAAACTATTTAAAACTACAATCCTAGAAGCTCAGAAAAAATATATACCGCAGGTTAGGAAAGGCACAAAAAGGTATAGAAAAAAGCCTGCATGGTTAACAAACAAGAGCCAAGTTCAGACTGGCAGTTTGGCCCTATATAGGCACGTTTCGCAAATGGATTAAAGGGGCTGGTTCACACAGGCACAGCTGTCAGGCATTTCCAGCCATACTCAACCCATCTTGTAACGCTTCCCTCCCGAGTTTAAAAAGTAACAGATGAAAGTGGTAGTAAACCCTGGAGAGCATGTTGTTCCCGCTTCCCGGACGTGTGAACTTGTGGATCTCCTGACAAAAATATGTAATCTGCCTCTATTTTTGAGGACTGGAAGGTAGCTAATGTCACTTCCATCTTTAAAAGGGGTTCCAGAGGAGATCTAGGAAATTACAGGCCAGTCTGTGTTGTCTTGACTGCCTGCCACAGAGAACACAACCTGGAAGCTTGTAAACACAGTCTGGAATCAAGGTCAGTCACAGAGCCAAAAGTCAAAGAGCTGGGAAGTCAAGTCCAGGTTGTAAGGACAATGAGTGGCTGCTACACACACACGCACGCACGCATGCACGCACACACACACACCCCAAGTTCGCAAAGTTGCTACCGCATTGAACCAGGTGCATGGAGTGCTTTTGAGCAGGTCCTTCCTTCCCTGGGGTTGAGTCTGCAAAGGCTTACAGCTCTTCCCTCTGCCTCTGCGGGAGCTGAAGTCTGGCATTCCTTCTTCGCTCCTGCATAGTCAGCCTCTGGCATGCCCTACGTCTGAGGCACTCAGGAGAACTAGGCAGGGAGTGTGGCCTTGGGGTGTCTGCAACTGGGAGTGCTGGGCCAGGCTCAGGATCGGCCTCTCCTTCTGGCTGCACCTCCTGTGCAGCTGCTGGGGACTCCTCAGGCATTAAGGGTTCCTCCTCAGGTATTGAGGGTTCTTCTTTTGGGCTGACTCCAGAGGAGGCTGGGGTGCTCCCTGCCTCTTCCTCATCCGAGGAGTAGTCAGCCTCAGCAGACCTAGTACCCACGACACAGTCAGTCTGACTTCGATACCAGGTAAGATAGTGGAAACTGTTATTAAGGAAAGAATTAGTAGGCACATTGATGAACAAAAACTATTGAGGAAGACTCAACATGGGTTCTGTAAGGGAAGATCTTGTCTCACTAACCAGTTAGTGTTCTTTGAGGGAGTGAACAAACATGTGGACAAGGGGGACCCAATAGATGTTGTTTACCTTGACTTCCAGAAAGCTTTTGATAAAGTTCCTAAGTAAGCTCAATAGTCATGGGATAAAAGGACAAGTCCTCTTGTGGATCAAAAACTAGCTAATTAATAGGAAACAGAGAGTGAGTATAAATGGGCAATTTTCTCAGTGGAGGGTGGTAAGCGGTGAGGTACCACAGGGATCAGTACTGGGTCCGATGCTTTTTAACTTGTTCATTAATGATTTGGAGTTGGGAGTAAGCAGTGAATTGGGTAATTTGCATATGATACAAAGTTGTTCAGGGTGGTGAGAACCAGAGAGGATTGTGAGGCACTCCAAAGGGATCTGTCGAGGATGAGCGAGTGGGTGTCAACGTGGCAAATGGGGTTCAATGTGGCCAAGTGCAAAGTGTTGCACACTGGAGCCAAAAATCTTAACTATAAATGCATGTTGATGGGGTCATAGAATCATAGAATGTTAGAGTTGGAAGGGACCTTGCAGGCCATCTAGTCCAACCCCCTGCACTCTGTAGGAACACAGCTGAAACCCGTACATACCTACAACATGCCCAAAAGATGGTTGTCCAGTCTCCTCTTGAAAACGTCCAGCGAAGGAGCATCCACCACCTCCCGAGGCAGTCTGTTCCATTGCTCAACCACTCTTACAGTCAGGAAGTTTCTCCTGATATTAAGCCGGTAACAACTCCCTTGTAATTTCCACCCATTAGATCTAGTCTTGCAATCCGGAGCAAGAGAGAATAGATCCACTCCATCTTCTACATGACGGCCCTTCAAATACTTGAAGACTGCAATCATGTCCCCTCTAAACCTTCTCTTTCCCAGGCTAAACATACCCAACTCCCTCAGCCTTTCCTCATAAGACTTGGACTCCAACCCTCTCACCATCCTGGTCGCCCTCCTCTGGACCCGCTCGAGTTTGTCAACATCCTTCCGAAAATGTGGTGTCCAAAACTGGACACAGTACTCCAGGTGGGGCCTGACCATAGCAGAATACAGCGGAACTACCACCTCCCGTGATCTGGATACAATGCTTCTGCTAATGCATCCTAAGATTGCATTAGCTTTCTTCACAGCCGCATCACACTGCAAGCTCATGTTTAGCTTGTGATCAACCATAACACCTAGATCCCTTTCACATGTGCTGCTGTCAAGCCAAGTCCCTCCCATTCTATATCTGTGCCTTTGATTTTTTGTACCTAAGTGCAGGACTTTGCACTTATCTCTATTGAAATTCATTTTATTTGTCTCAGCCCACTGTTCCAGCCTATCAAGATCCTTCTGAATCCTGACTCTGTCTTTTTCAGAATTAGCAATCCCACCCAGCTTCGTGTCATCTGCAAATTTGATAAGCATCCCCTCTATGTCTTCATTCAGGTCATTTATAAAAACATTGAATAACACCGGGCCTAGGACTGAGCCCTGTGGTACTCCACTCGAGACTTCCCTCCACGTAGACGCAGAGCCATTTACGAGCACTCGTTGGGTACGATTTTTCAATCAACCATGAATCCACCCAACGGTTGCGCCATCCAGCCCACACTGTCCGAACTGGCAGAGACTAACTAAGAGAGAGATCTTGGAGTCATACTAAATAATTCAATGAAAATGTTGAGACAGTGTGCGACTGCAATAAAAAAAGGCCAGTGCTATGCTCTGGATTATTAGGAAGGGAACTGAAAACAAATCAGCCAGTATCATCATGCCCCTGTATAAATCAATGATGCGACCTCATTTGGAATACTGTGTACAGTTCTGGTCACCACACCTCAGAAAGGATATTATAGCATTGGAAAAAGTGCAGAAAAGGACAACTAGAATGATAAAAGGGTTGGAACACTTTCCCTATGAAGAAAGGTTAAAGCATTTGGGGCTCTTTAGCTTAGAGAAATGGTGGCTGAGGGGTGATATGATTGAGGTTTATAAGATTATGCATGGGATAGAGCAGGCCAAGAAAGAAGTACTTTTCACCCTTTCTTTTTTTTAAAAAAAGAAAATTTATTAACAGGGTACAATAGCATGTTCCATATTTGACTAACAATTCTTAACATATCCTTTTCTAAAAATTTTATGCCCCCCTCCCCTGGCTTCCAACGATGCTCCACCCCCATTAACATTTCCATCAATATTCTCTTACATTCAATTCATTTTCAGTATTCGAGTCATAAATTTCAATATTTTCCTTTTTCTATTTTAACTATTAGGTAACTTTTCTATTACAGTCTCTTTTGTTGCAACACTTCTATTATTAATAGCTATCAAAACAGAGCAGTCTATTTTTCACATCCCAATTAAGCGCTAAATAGTCTTTAAAGTCCTTCCAGTCTGCTAAAAATTCTTCGTCTTCACTTCCATGAAGTTTTCTTGTTAACTTATCCATTTCCACCATAAAAATCATTTTTTTAATCCACTCCCATTTATCAGGTACCTGCTCCTGCTTCCAGAACTGAGCATAAGTCATTCTCTCCCTTTCTCACAATACAAGAACTCGTGGGCACTCCATGAAATTGCTGAGCAGTGGGGTTAGAACAGATACAGAGTGATTAACCCAAAAAGTGATTAACACATGGAATTCACTGCCACAGGAGGTGGCGGCAGCTACAAGCATGGACAGCTTCAAGAGGGAATTGGATAAACATATGGAGCAGTGGCTATTAGCCACAAGTTATAGACAGGAACTCTCAGTCTGGGGCAAGTGATGCTCTGTATTCTTGGTGCTTGGAGGGCACTGCTGGACCTCCTGATGGCACCTGGTATTTTAGGCCACTGTATGACAGAGTGTTGGACTTGATGGGCCATTGGCCTGATCCAACACTGGCTTCTCTTATGTTCTCATGTTCTCCCACCAGTCTTTGCAGGTTTCCACTTCTTATTATACAAAAGGCACACCCATCTACTATTGACATACATACAAAAATAAAATGAACACATTTGAACATATTCAGATCATTGTCATTCTAAGAAATAATGAAATCAAAGGCATATCAAAGCCTCCAATCCTTATATTAAATACACCTCAGTACTCCCCCCCAATTCTATCAAATGCATTATTTAAATTTGATAGAAAGAGACCAGATTTGTACAAAGGTGTATCACAAGCTTTTTCTCTCCCACAAATGTTTACAGGTCATTAAGATGACATGCCAGTGTGGGGTATTGGCTAAGAGTGTTGGACTAGTTGTGTCTGGTAGACTGGAACTGCTTTCTTTGAACACATTTCGGAGAGGTCATGAACAGGCTGGACCTGCCTTTCCAGTTCTGGTAACAGAATCCATAAGGAGGGTGCCCAATGTATCTCTGCATGAATCACTTTTTCAAGTCACCATCTCCTGAGGTGGGTTATTCTTTCTGTTTCGGTTGCAATATAGTCCATCTGTTGCTCCTGAGGCGGAAGGACACCAACGTTGCGTGTTGTCAAGGGCAGCTGCAAGAGGTAGGGTTGCCCTGGAGATTTTAGGAGTGGAGTCTGGGAGGGGTGGAGTAGGGACCTCAGCAAGATTTTGTTGTTGTTTAGTTGCACTATCGAGTCTGACTCTTTGTGACCCAATGGACCACCTCATGCCAGGCCCTCCTGTCTTCCGTTGTGCTCCAGAGTTTGCTTAATTTCATGTTTGTTGCACCAATAACACTGTCTAACCATCTCATCCTTTGCCGTCCCCTTCTTCTTTGACCTTCAATCTTTCCCAGCATCAGGGTCTTCTCCAGTGAGTGCTCCCTTCTCATTTGGTGGCCAAAGTATTTGAGCTTCAACTTCAGGATCTGGCCTTCCAGGGAACAGTCAGGGTTGATTTCTTTTAGGATTGACTGATCCAATCTCCTTGCAGTCCAAGGAACTCTCAAGAGTCTTCTCCAGCACCATAATTCAAAAGAATCTATTTTTCAGTGCTCAGCCTTCCTTATGGTCCAACTCTCACAGCCATACATTATTACTGGGAATACGATTGCTTTGGCCATACGGACTTTTGTTGGCAGGGTGATGTCTCTGCTTTTTATTATGCTGTCTAGGTTTGCCATCGCTTTCCTCCCAAGGGGCAGGCATCTTTTAATTTCATGGCTGCAGTCACCATCTTTAGTGATCTTGGATCCCAGGTCTGTCACTGCTTCCATGACTTCCCCTTCTGTTTGCCAAGGAGTGATGGGGCCGGATGCCATGATCTTAGTTTTTTGGATGTTGAGTTTCAAGCCAATCTTTGCGCTCTCCTCTTTCACCCTGAGCAACAGGCTCTTGAGGTCCTCTTCACTTTCTGCCATTAGAGTGCTATTGTCTGCATATCTGAGGTTGTTGATGTTTTCCTGGCAATCTTAATTCTGGCTTGTGATTCATTCAGGCCAGCATTTCACATGATGTACTCTGCATATAAATTAAATAAGCAGGGTGACAATATACATCCTTATCATACTCCTTTTCCTATGCAAAACCAATCAATCGTTCCATATCCAGTTCTAACTGTTGCTTCATAGAATCATAGAGTTATTTTTTATGCTGACCATGTGGTGCCTCTGCAGGCCAGCCTTCCGCAGGCCTCCCTGTGGCTCTGTGAGGAAGATGCCCCTCCACCAGGCAGAACCTGCTGTTCACGAGTTATTAATTAAGCTGGCATCAGTGCCCCCCCCCAGCCCCCTCTGGATCTTCATGGCGGGCCACAGTGGCAGATTTATTAGCCATTTGCTGTCCACATTTTCCCACAAGAGGCCTATTAGTTTGGGGAGTTGTTTTTTCTTTTGGAACAAATGCTGGGCCTGGCCAGAACAATTCCAAGTGACAGTCCCAGGAGTGCTGATGGGCTTTTTAAACAGCTCTAAGATGGTTGTTCAAATATTGGTTTAGAAATTTTACAAAAATACCTAGTTCAAGGTGTGTGCATATATATCAAGTTCATGTTTGAAATTCTTTCCTGCCAAGCCATTTAGAAGAAATGGAAGCCACTCTGGAAAATAGCCAGAACAGTTTTATGGCTGAGATGAGCAGAAATGGGGTTCCACAGAGGAACAGGTTGGGAGGTTTGAACTCTATGTGGCAGGATGGGCTCTGCGGGCACCAGGGCTTCTACACAGGCAGACTTTTGAAGCACCAGACAGACCCTGGGGGGAGGGAAGCCACAGGCATGGCATGGGCACGTTGGGGTTGCCAGCCCCCAGGATGGGATGAATGGGACTAGGAGATATGACTAGCGTGTTTGCCAAAGGGATTAACATTATGTAGGTATTTCAACACTACCCACTTTGATAAAGACGTACACGAAATGAGAAGTAATGTGCATGGTTCGTTGGTGTTGATGGCGTTTGAATTGCTTCCAATAAACTGAATATTGAAAAAAGAATTTACAAGTCTGTGAAGAACCTTTTTTTTGACACTGTACATCATGGTTGTTTGCTTCCTTCCAAAAACTCCCACCCCGTGACTTCTCTCTCTCCCTTCGGTCTGCAGCCTCCAGGCAGTGGCTGGAGGTCTCCTGGGATGACAACTGATCTCCCGGTGACAGAGATCAGGTCCCCTGGAGAAAATGGCTGTGTTGGAGGGTGGACTTGATGGCATCACACCCTACTGAGCCCCCTCCCCTCCTTAAACTCCACCCTCCTCAGGCACCACGCCTAGAATCTCCAGGCATTTCCCAACCTGGAGCTGGCAACCTTACATGTGCTGGTTTTTTTTCCCACAAGTGGGCATGGCTCCCTCCTCATGCTGCTGCCCCCGGGGCTGATGGGAAAGTATGGGAGAGGCAGCCCCTCTCCCCACATTGTGCCTCTCCTCTCTCCTCTTGGGGTGGCAAATCAGAAGAGCCCACCCCGACTAGAGTCCAGTCCCCAGAACCAGTGCAGAGGCCAGGGAGGGGGCCATCTGGTGCCAAACTCTGTGTTGATAGGCTGGCCCACATACCTCTGCCACCTCACCTTCCTCCCTCCCCCAGGAGAGCTGGCACCTCTATGCAATGGAGATGTTGGGGGCTGAAGGGCCTTCATTGCTGTGTCTGCAGGCCTGGCACTTCCCAGCCAGCAGGGGCGATTTTCATTGATTTGTTTACGTTACGTATTTATAGTCCATCTGTCTCACTGGGACTCGAGGCAGATGACACAGTGTAGGGCCATACGGTCAACCAGATGGGATGCTCAATAAGCAGTGCAATAGGACTGGGACTGCAGAGACCTGAAATAAGGCATCCATGTCAATCGATCAATTTATTTGTCTCACATGACGACCAGTGGTCTCAAGCACATCCACAGAATACAACAAACATGTAAAATACCAATGTAAGAGTTTAAAACTGTTAACATTTCAAATCCAATTAAAATATAAACTGTATAAAGGTTTAAAATATAAAACTGAAAGACATTTCAGTCATAAAATTGAAAAAACAATTAGAACTAAAAAGTGCACACCTCCCCTTAGCAGCAATCATTTATGCTTCAGTGCTATTACAATAGCTAAGTATTTTGCTACCGAAGTGGTGATTGTCGGGTCAGTATCTGTCAGCAGATAAGAGACCACCCATGGATCCAGTGGAAGGTGGTATTTAGATAAAATTGGATATACTCCATATGACCTAAGAGCTAACCAATGAGAACAAAACAATAGGAGATGTGTCAGCATCTCAATCTCTCCAGAAGCGCAGGTACAAAGCCTGCCTGAATACAGAGTTTGTGAGAAATGTCCTGTTAATTCTGCAGATGGCACAGCCTTTAATCTTGTGAGAGTAAAAGCAAATCTATGAGAGGGGGTGGCCAGATGGCTTAGATATGATGGAAGGGTCAACGAAGGAGGGATTCCCAGGGCTAGAGGAGAAGACACACGCCTGGCATGTGCGGGGCGGTGCTGGCCCTGTCATGGTCCAAGGCCATGAAGGGCTTTATAGGGGATAGCCAACACCTTGAACTGAACATGGCAAATAACAGGCAGCCAAATGAGTGAGTGCAGGATAGGAGTAATATGCATGTTCTGCCTGGCAATAACTGAGCTGCGACATTCAGTTTTCATCAACTAGAGTGTCCAAGCTGACTTCAAGGGGAGACCTATGTAGAGAGCCTTACAGTAGTCTAGTCTCAATGTCACCATGGGGCGGATCCATGTCGTGGGCCATCTTGCAGGCTCGACTGAGTTGGAAAAAAGTGTTTTTTGCAGCTGGATGACCTACTTTGAAGGCACCAAGTCCCTTGCAGTTTGACCCCTCCTTGCATCTGTGCTGTCAGAGGCAACCTTGGAAGGACCCTACAAAGCATATGTTGCCTGTCTTTGCACCTGCCCAGGTAGCTGCAGCCATCATGACTGATCAGCAGCTCTAAAGTCAATTGACTACACATGAAAAGTACTGAGACCAGAGACTCAGCACTGTGAATCAGCTCTTGTTTATTAGGTTACATCAGGAACGAAAGATAAATGGGCCAGTAAGTGCCTGGCTTATATGCGTGCCCCACACCACACCCACACCCACACCCATCACCCGTGATTAGTTTTATTTACACATCTACAATTCAATAGGGCTACTTTCGGATCCGGGTGAGCCCATAGGTGTGCCTTCGGATCCGAAGTGGCTATTGTCTTAGGAGCGAAGCTCTGAGGTTTGTTGGACCGCATGGTCAGGCCACCCCGTGGCAGCCATCTTATTCCAGTTAATACACAACAACACATCTCAATAAAACATATTTCTTTATTTTAATCTTGTTTCTTTTAGCAACTGGGAGGTGGTGGCTGATGTGGAGGAGGGGCAGGAGGCAGCTGCCTTCTTCCTGTAGGGAGACTCATTTGCACTGGATGCAGAGAAGTCCAGGACTGGGACGGCAAGCAGAACATACCTGAAGGGCCTCCCACTCCCTCGTGAGCCTACCCAACCGCTCTGGTCATCGCCCTGGGCCTGGCTTCAGGTGCTGCCACCGCCACCACCCTCTGGGAGGAGGGGGGGCAGCCGGGGACAGGGCCTCCTCAGTCATGGCACCGAAGCCCTTGGGGGGCCTCCGGAACCTCTGGCCTCCCCCCAGTAACTCCTCCTTCCTAGCCAAGGTCTCAACTGTTGCTTTTAAGTCTTTGTAGATGTTTTTATCTCTGCTTTTAATTTATTTTAATGATGTGTCTTGAGGAGGTTGGTTTTTTGTGGTTTTAAAATGTGATTTTGTCACATAGGATTCTTCTTGGTGGTCCTTAGAAGGGCAGAAAGGCAGGATTCAAATCTTGTAAATAAAATAAATGAACCAGCATGGCATCTTTGATTCTGATTTTCTGGTCGGGCACCAAATATTTTGTATCGCCCTCTCTCTCCTCCTGCATGCTGTTGGCACTGGCCCTTTGTGCGTGGCTCCTGTAAACGGTAAACATGAAGTGACTGGCACGTGTGCTTGCCAGACAAGGTTGAAAGAAAGAACCAGGGTGTTGAAGAGCAAAGAGGTCTGGTCCAGAGGGCCAGCCATGCGTGGCCTGTGCTGTGTGTCCTGAGCTCCAGCCCTGACCCTAATGAGCCCCGTGCAAAGGGCAGAGGACTTCGCCAGCAGGGCCTCCTCCTTCAAAACACTCCTGCAGACAGCAGAGCAAGGAAGGAGCCCTGGGCAGAAACCTCCACTGCTGGATGCAAATGGAAAATGTAAATGTGTCACCAGAGAGAGAGAGAGAGAGAGAGAGAGAGAGAGAGAGAGAGAGAGAGAGAGAGAGAGAGAGAGAGAGAGAGAGCTTCTATATATGTGACTGGAAACCATTCTTCATTTCTTAAGTGCTAATAGATCACTAGCCACTTCTGTTTAGTTAATAGGATTCTTAGGTAGGATTTAAACAGCAATTGCAGCAATTTATTCTCAAGACACAGAAGTATGGCTTAACCTTTTTTCACATATGTGAATGAATTGCTCCCCATCCCGCTTCCTTGGAGCCAGCCCTCTGTATTCACCAAGGAAGAAAAGCCTTTGTGAGAACGGGTCTTTCTTTGAATAATAAAATTGGTACTCCTGGGTGGACTCAAGAGAATAATGACACTGAAAATGCAAGATAGTGAGCTCAAAAATATGGAATGGATTGCAGAGTGACCGAGGGTACCAAAAGGCAGGTTCAGGTGGGCTGCTGTGTTATTGCCCCCTAAGATGGAAGAAAGAGTCAGACAACAAGGTTGGATGAAACTAATTTAACATTAAAAGTAACGGCAAGGGCAACGTAATGAGCGGCACGGTCAAGGCCTGGTGTCACTTTGACCCCATCCTTACCGTATAACAGGCAAGACACCAAGGCCCCGGGTTGGAGCCAACTATAAGTCGCTTGCAAACCCAGCTGAGCCAATTATTGGGATGTGCCTTGAGGAGCCCTCCAACACCACTGCACGGACAGCACAGAGGCCCCACCATGGCCATTCCCAAAGGCGGTCTACAAGCTTCATCCCTGGCCGCACGGCCGCAGGGCTGATCCCGCAGACCCCTATACCCCCCCACGGGGTTAATGATTGGTGCTTATGTATCTGCATGAACCTTATCCAAACCTAATTCTGCCACTGCAAGGGCCAAGCCTCTGCTTAGGCCCCTGCACCCATTCAAATACCTAAAACTAGCCGAAGCCCTTGCCTCAAATCCTGAAGGAAAACATCGTTTCCCTTCTCGGAAAGGTGAACGCCATCCCCCCTGTACATGTCTGGACAGTCGAGCCGAATCTGGGGGTGAGGCAAGTAGTGGCCCAACCCAACCTCTAAAATATTTCGGAGCTCCCCATTGGCCTTACGCCAAGCTCTCTCGATCCCCTTGGGATTCCAAGCGTTACGCCACACTAGGCGCAGAATCATGGCCGACCACACAATTACTGTGCCTGGCCATTGGTGCTGAATAAACTTCAGGTCTTCCTTGGCCTGCAACACCAGGGCCTTCCCTTTCAGGAATCCCAAGTCGTTACCTCCCAGGTGAATGACCAAAACTTCTGGTGGCAAGGCAGAGGTGTTCTCGAACAGAAGAGGGAGGAGGCCTGGCCAGCGTAGGCCCCGATGCCCCCTCCATTCCACCGTCGCCCACTGGCTGAGGCCCAGCTGCGTGCCAATGGCCGACTGATTGGCCTGATGAGCCGCCCAGAAGATGTAGCTGTGTCCGGAGATGAGAATCCTTCTCCTGCCACAAAACACAGCTCCTAGGAAGAAACGACAGTGAATTCCGGAACCAGACCTTGTAAAACAGCCTTACAAGCAGCAACTCACAATACAGTAAGAGGGCGCACGTAGCGTTTATAAGCAGCAGATCGCCACCTGCCTACCCGCTGAATGTCAGCAGTGTGATAGCCCAAGGCTGCAGCCGTGGATGCTGCACCTATTCTGAATGAGTGAGTGCCAAACTTCACCCCCGCAAGGCCCAACAATCCCAAAGCCCGGGCCGTAACAGTCCAAAACTGGTGTTTCGTCAGAGGGCTCCCATCCTCATGGATGAAAAGATATCCGACCGCATCACCCCTTAAAGCCTTGTATTGAGACAAAGCCAATACCGGGAACAATTCTGAGTCAGAGCAGACACTCAGCTTGACCACTGACCCCTTATGTAGCTGGTCAGTTTTGGAGCCCCTAATCTTGATGTGCGCCTCCTTCCCTACAAATTGGAGGTCCTGATTGTGCAACACCCTGCCCGACTGGTCTGTCTTGGACAGCGCTACCAATTCACTAACCCTCAGTGCTCCAAAGAATGCCAGCAGTGAAGCCGCGTGGAAAAGGCAGGCCTCATAACTGGAACTGAAAACACTGGACCAGGTTGCTTGCAACCCTTTGAGCACCACCGGGGAAATAGGACACCTCTGATCCTTCACCGCTCCCTGCTCCCTTGTCCAACCCTCCAACATCTTTCTAATCCTAAAGTTGCCCGTGACTTCACAAATACCCAAAGCCTTGCTGGCAAATGCCAGAGCAGAAAGACATCCCCGAATAGAGCTGATGGCCAAACCTGCTTCCTTCAGGGAAACAGAATAATGGACCAGCTGCTCCACCGTGATAGGCCAGACCTCGGGATACCCCTCCTGTTTCCTAAATTCCTCGAATAGGCGAGCTGACCGTTTATACCCCCTTCGCGTGCCAGGGGCGATGGCAAGGCCTATTGCCCTGCAAGCCTCGGCCCTCCAACCTGCCATAGCTCCGAGGGCATCCTTGCCGGCTGAAGATCGGCATCTGGAGCAAGCTGACGAAACCTGGCCATCTGTTTGCGAGAGAGAGCGTCAGCCACTCCATTATCCACCCCCGGCACGTGCTTGGCCAGAAACAGCGTATTGAGCTGCAGGCAGTGCAGCGTAAACGCACGCACCAGGCCCATCACCCTGGCTGACTTAGATGTGAGGGAATTGATTACATGGACCACCACCAAATTATCACACCAAAAGTGCACTGTGTGATCAGCCAACTCACTCCCCCACAGCCAAACCACCACAAGAATGGGGAAGAACTCCAAATACGTCAGGTCCTTCGTCCACCCTGCTGAAATCCAAGTCTCGGGCCATTCCTCCGCACACCAATGTCCACGGAAATAAACCCCAAAGCCCGTAGACCCGGCGGCGTCCGACATGACCTGCAGTTCTGCCTCCAGCTTTAAGTCTTCATGCCAAAAAGAGATTCCATTAAAGGAAGTCAGAAAGTCCTGTCATACCAAGAGGTCGGCCTTCATTGCACCATTAATGTGCACTCTGTGGTGCGGCATGCGAAGCCCTGCCATGGTGTCACACAGCCTGCGCAAAAAGGCCCTACCAGGGGCAACCACTTTACAGGTGTCAGGTACCCCTGCCATAGGGGTGAAGGGTGGGAAGGAGGTGCCAACGAATGTATCTCTGTTTTCTCTGGTATGTGGGGAGGTGACAGGGTTGCCTGGGAGACGGCGCAATTTCCATCTCGGGCTATCGCACACCAGGCCATTTGGCCTTGAAAGCCAGGCTTTTTGTCTCCTTTCTGTTTCTTAAGACAACAGCTAGGCATGGGAATTTATTGCTTTGTGGGAATGTAGTTTGTAACACCTTCTCGCTGGTTCCGTGCGCGGCTATGTAACCATTGGAAGTGTGTAGGAGGGCCCCCTCCATAGAGTATAACCAAGGATGCTTCTTCTTTGTGAGTCATTCCTAACAATGCTTATGTACTAGTGCTTTGGCTTTGCAGTATAATAAACACTATCCTTCTTCATGAGGCCTGGTGTTGACTGACTATCTAAGGCGCCTGACAACAGGCAAAGTTAAGATGCCCCACAAGCTGCTGGATTTCCCGTAAGGTGGCCTTCTTTCGTGTCATCAAAGCCCAAATACGATCCCGCAAGTCAGCAAGTTTTTCCCGGGGCAGTCTGGACATCTGGGCCGCTGTATCCAGCTCCACCCCCAGAAAAACCAACCTCTGTGTTGGGCCTTGAGTCTTTTCATGGGCCAAAGGAACCCCCAGCTCCGCGGCCAAGTTCTGAAACCCCTCCAGGAGCTGAGCACATCTATCTGTTCCCTGAGGACCCACAAACAGGAAATCATCCAAGTAGTGCACCACTTCCTGAAGGCCCATCTTGGCATGCAGGGCCCATTCCAGGAAGGAACTGAAGCGCTCAAATGCGGCGCACGACACAGAACATCCCATAGGCAAGGCCCTATCCATGAAGAACTGGCCATCAAAGGAGAAACCCAGCAGCTCGAAATCATCTGGATGCACGGGGAGGAGGCGGAACTCAGACTTAATATCGCACTTTCCCAACTCCGCCCCCCGACCACAGCGCCGTACCAGCCGGACTGCTTGGTCGAATGAGGTGTATCTCACCGTGCACAGATCATCCGGAATGGCATCATTAACTGAATCACCTCGCGGATACGAAAGGTGATGAATTAAGCGAAATTCACCAGCTGCTTTCTTGGGCACGATCCCCAGAGGTGAAACTCTCAAATTAGGAAGCGGTGGTGAAGAAAATGGGCCTAAAACACGGCCCTCCTCCAACTCCTTGTCTATCTTTTTCTTCACCACATACTCCATGCCCCTAACTGACTTGAGATTAGAGGCCATAAACGGGGCCCTAGTTCCTTGAAAAGGAATACGAAAACCGGCAGTAAAACCCTCTAACAAATAAACTCTGTCGGCCTCCCGAGGGTACCTTCGCAGCCAGGCTTCAAGTGCCTTCAGGTTTATTGGGCTGGGCCCCTTTACCAGTGGAGGAAGCGGCCCCACCTCTCTGCCGCTGACTTCTAGGGGGCCTTCCTCGAGGACATGTGGAAAAGGAATGGGATCCCCCCACATACTGGGCACTCGTGTCTGTATGGGCATGACTTCCTACTGCATACCCCCCGGGACCCAAACTCCCAACAGAGCAAGCGGGGTTGAACCACCTGCCCCGTGGAGCCACGGGAAGCATTAGCTCCTTGCAAACGCTGCACAGTGTGCCCACTATGCGAGCGTTCCACTGAAGACAGCCCGGGCATAGACATAATTTGGAGCCATAGATAAGGATGTATCCTGTCCCATGGAAGCATGGGATTCATGGCTGCCCGCATCCTAAACTCCTCATCATACTGTAACCAAACTGGACCAGGAAAGCCCGTATCGGCTTTGTAGATTATGTCCAAATACTGGAACAATGCCGGGGCCCTCAGCGGCTGAGTCCGGGACAACAAGCCAGCATAAATTAAATATCCAGCCAGCCAGTTGGCCCAGGTCCGGTCCACTTTCTTCCTCTTTAGGTCTCTTTTTCCTTGTCATCCATTTCCTCTTTCTCCTACTTCTCCAAATCTCGGTAAAGAAGGCTAAAGAGGTCAATGTATTCACCCTTACAAATCTTATCCTGCGTTGCGGGTAAAAGGTGATCGCCCAAAGGCAAGGCAGTATCCCCAAAGGGCAAAGCTGATGCTGATGCAGCATCATAAGGGTTCACCCAAGGGGAGGTACAGCCCAAACTAACCCAAGGACCAGCCGGAATTAACCCCCAAGGAGAATGCATGGCTGCAGCCGGAGGTCCTCATGCCCAGGACTGACCTGCATCCCCAGAGCCCTGTGTTGTGTCTGCCTGGGTGGCAGGCGGAACCCCAGAGCTGGCTCCCTGCCCCCAAGGGCCCCAAGGCCACATCAGAACCAACTGTAATGCAGGATCCCAATTATCCCTGGGACCCGTCTGTTCTGCTTCCACTACTTCCACCGGTGCAGCTTCTGTATCACCAGCATCAGGCCCAGCCTCATTAGGCCTGCGTTCAAGCATAGAAAGATGTTTAAGGACCTCCTCCCTGAACCTCTTTCTCTTTGCCCGGCTCTCCTTTTTACGGTCAGGCCCCGCGACTGGCCGTTGAGGGGCAGGAACCGTCGCCGCCCTAGCTTGCTCTAGAGCAGCCAGCCTATCCAATATAGCTTGCTGCTCTGCCCTCCCATCCTCATCATCTGATGAATAAGGGGCAGGGGGTTCTGGCATGGGACTCTTGGGTGCAGGCCCTTTCCCTTTTGACCCCCCTTTTCCTTTCCGAGATACCATGACGCAAAGGCTAAGGCACAATCTCACACCCTTCAGTAAAGATGCAATGGGGAAGAGGAACAGCCCTACCCGCACCGAGGAAGGGAACTGGGGCCCCCAGCAGCCTTACCAACTGCCCTGCAATGAATTAATCAGTAAATTACTATGGGAGTATGATGCAGAAATGGTCCCCCTGACTACGCAATGGGGGCTGACGATTCCCCCTCCCCTATATTTTTCTCCAATTCGGTGTGGCAGGTCTCACAGATGCCTCCAGCTTGCAGCAGCCCCTCCCAGCAGCCAAAGAGCCGCTGCGACATGGGAGGCCCCCAGATGCTGAAAGCAACAGGCCCCTGCCCACGTGCTCCATGCCCCAGAACAAAGCCGCCACGACGCTCAAGCCTCCAGCGACGATCTAGCCTCCGAGCTGCTGGCAGGACTCCTCCTCCTCTGACTACTCGAGCCTCCCCGGATGAGCTTGGAGCTGCCTCGAGTATTCCCGGTTCCCACGCCTCGCCTCTGCTTGCAAAGACCGCAAACTCCCCGGTGTGCTCGGAGCACCGACTGAGCACGGAGAAAGCACTGAAAGCATGGGGAGGGCGGAACCAGCTGTTGAAATACCCACTGGCTCCACTCCCCCTATTGGAGGCAAGGCTGCACCGCAGCCCCCTCCCACTTCCTCCTTACGAGGCGGCAAAGGCGGTCCCCAGGAGGCACGCCGTTGGCTGTCTCCTGTGGGGCCAGAGTCTGGAGCAGGGGTCCAGAGGCAGCTATAAGACCAGTGGAGTTTTATTCAAGGCATGACCTTTCGTGTGCAGGCCCCACGTCTTCAGATGTAATGGAATGGAAATTACCAGTTCATACATATAGGTACGCAGCATAATGAAAATGTTTAACAGATTCAAGGATCAAACAGGGATAATAAGTTTAGTTTACATGGTTACCATTTGTTTGAGTTCAATTCTGGGAGGGAAACAGGGAAGGAAATAAATATGTTAAAATTGGAGATTGATGTATCCTTAATTGTGGAATGCTGAGAATAATTAATTGAGACCTGCCCCCATGGCATCAGGGGAAGGAGGGGGGAGAGAGAGAGAGAGAGAGAGAGGGCATGTTTAAATACCTTCCCTTTCCTTCCAGCCATTAACCTGGTCACTTTCATCCCTCTCCAAGCCAGGGGAGTGAAACTGACCAGTTCAATGGCTAGAAGGCATTTCTGCCCAACAGGAGGCCAGCAGGTTAAATGCCTTCTCTCTCTCTCTCTGTCTCTCTCTCTCTCTCCCCCCCCCTTCCCAAGCCACCCCTCTGCAGGGAGTGGGGGTGGGGGAGGGGAAGGCAGCTAAACATGCCTTCTCTCTTTCTCTCTCTCTCTCTCTCTCTTTCCCCCTTCCCTCCCCCAGCCACCCCACCACTTCCACAGGTCATTTTCACCACCCTTCAACTGTCAGCTATTGGGTTTAAATGGCCTCACCCTGACAGCTGATGGGGAGGGGGAGAACCTGATCCATGGAAGTGGCTTCTGGCTGAGGGAGAGGAGTGAAGGCATTTAAACATGCCTTCTCGCTCTCCCTTCCCTCCTGGTGGGTATATCATATCTGAATATATTAAGAAATACCAAATATTTCCCGAATCTCAATATTAGATCAGTATTAGTACTCAGGAAATTCAGTATTTACCAATATTTTTCGGGTCTGATATACCCAAATTGGAAAACTACCGATTTTTTTTTCTTCCACACCCCTAAAATCAACAAAGGCCTCTTAGTATGATTGCAAGCAAATCACTTATTTCTGGGAAAGAAGAAGAAGGAGAAGGAGGAGATTGCATTTATACCCCGCCCTTCATTCAGAGTCTTAGAGCAGCTTACAAACTCCTTTCCCTTCCCTTCCCTGCTACAGAGACCCGGTGAGATAGGTGGGGCTGAGAGAGCTCTTTCAAGAACTGCCCTTTCAAGAGCAGCTCTGACAGAACTATGGCTTGCCCAAGGAAGGTCATCTAGCAGCTGCAAGTGGAGGAGTGGGGAATCAAACGCGGTTCTCCCAGATTAGAGTCCGCGCACTTAACCACTACATCAAACTGGCTCTCATAGCCGATTGCATGCCATAATGGAAAGATGTGGCTTCTTCGGAGCATATCTACTTTGTTGCCCTGCAAGGCTTTTTATGTCTTTTATGAACTGAAATAAACTATGAACTGTGCAAAGTATGCACAAGGAACTGTACAGCCTGGTAGCCCAGTATGATGCCAGACTGAGACTGCACCCTGAGAGGAAGACGCCTTTCCTTCTTTATTGCTGCTCCAGGGGCCCTGCAAGGTTACCAGCCCTCTTTACCTGATGGAAGATGGATCATTTCCATGAGTTTACACAGAGCACCAAACGCCATGCCATGCTGAGGCATGAGGACAAAGGACTCCAAAATGCCATTAGGAGACCTCTCCAGCACACGCAGGAAACCTCTTTCTCACCCCCCATCACCTGCGAAGCTACACGTTGCCCCAGAGAATCCATTCATGGTTGCCTAGAGACTAATCCCTTGCCTATCAAGGATCCAGCTAAGGCCATCAAGGAACAATGGCTTTGGCCCAGTGACTCATCTCACCTACGCCCAGGTGCCAGACTCCAGTCTAAGTTGCTAGTTCTCAATATTGCCCACTCCCCTAGACCCTTCCCCATGGAACCCAACACCAATCAGCATGTTTTGGGGATGGACTAGTAGATGGACCAAGACATGTGACCAGCTTGGGCCACCCCCAAGAGGCATGTGACTAGGACATGTGGCCAGCCTGACCCAACCTCCCCACACCACATTATAAAAGGGGCTACCCGACCACATGCTCTCTCTCTACTTCCTCCCCCCCATGACTCCTATACTCTCTTACTCTTGAACTTGTGGCTATCTTGCCACGCTTTACCCTGAGGCTCTTGGACGGCCGCCAGAGTCTTCCATGTGCTTTCTGCTGGTTCAGTTTGCACTCTCCATTTTTCTAGCATAAGTCCCATTTTTCTATAATTCCCTTATTTTTTCATTTGGAAGCCTTCATCTCATCGGACAGGTAAATATAACCCAAACAATGAATATCCTGCTCATGCAAGTGTGCTGATTATCTATCTTTGTTTCCTAGAATCTGAATAATTGTGTGTGTGACTGTGTATTGTTTGTGTGTGAAGAAGACTACAGTAAAGACACCATTTTAACCTAACTGCAGCCTCCGTGTCTGTTTCTGATAAGTTCTGGAGGGACAGGACTTCTGTAAAAATTGGTGTTGCACCCCGCAACCAATTGCATATTAATAAGAGCTAATATTCCCCATAATTTTATTAATAAATGAGAGCAATCAGGTTAACAACTTATGGCATGTGTGAATTGGAGATGGGAGGGCAGTATATGGCACTGAAACTTAACTACATTTTACATTCAGCACATAGTTAATTTCCATATTATTTTTTAGTCTGGCAAATGGCCCTTCTCTTCAAAGGAGCATGATTGTGACCAGGGTTCCCTCTAAGCTGTGTGAGCTAGCTCATAGTTTTTTAGCCTCTGGCACACACGTTTTTGTCTTAGCTCAGGAAGGACAGCTCCAGAGTAGACTAATTTATGCAGTAGCCAAATGGTTTGCTCACAACTTTAATGTCAGAAGCTCACAAAGTAGAATTTTTGCTCACAATACTCCACATCTTAGAGGGAACATTGTTTGTGACTACACCCAGATACCACGTTACACTTTCCTGGGAGGTTTTAGAAAAGTGAAGAACTGTGCATTGTCCCCTGCCTCAGTTTTCAGGAAGTCACCATGGATTTAGTCAGATAGGTCAGGACAGACACAGCAACCTTTCCTTCCTGTTATCTGATTGAAGTAGAATGCTATCCTTAGGGATGAGTTTCCTTCCTTCCTTCTGGCTTGACACCTCGCTCTCAAACACACACAAAGAAGGAACACGCTTTCTCTGCTAAGGATGCAGGAGCACTCTTCCCTGCATCCATACCCATCCTAGGTAGTTAGAATAGGTTATACCTTTCATCTATACTGTCTAGAATGAAGTTCCACATGATAAAGAACACATATTAGTTTTCAATCAGTATTTTTTGGGTTCAGGTAAATCAAACCCCAAAATATCAGTAAATACCAAAATCCCCAAATCTCAGTATCTGTATTATACTGGGACTCAGGAAATAGTCGGCATTGCTGAAGATATCCGGCTGGCCACTAGCGCGTGTCAGTTTCACTCCCCTCCCCCTCACTTTGTCCTGCTCTCCTTCCCCTTAACTTCCCTAGCCAGCCTGCCATGGCAGCCCGAGTGTGGGAAGCCAAGACAGATCGGGGAGGCATCTTTAAGTGCCTTCCCTTCACTTCTTCAGCCAGCATGCCAAGTTGGGCCAGCTGGGGAAGTGAAGAGAGACTTTTAAACTGTTTAAAACCCTTCTGTGTAGTCATAGGGTACAATGGAGAGATCGAGCCACTACTGCAGCACAACTTCAGAGAAGGGGGTTAAACTTTAAACCCCTTCTCTCTCAAGTCGCACCACAGCAGCATCACAATCTCTCCATTGTACCCTGTGACCCCATAGGGTGCAGTGGAGAGATTGTGCCGTGGTTGCAGCGTGACTCACGGGCCTGGCTGGAGAATGGAGGGGGTGGCATTTCCTCCCCCAGCCATGCCACTGCTGCCTTCCCTTGCTCAGCCAACTTCCCCTTTGTTTCACCAGCCAACCCACCAAAGCAAAGATAGATCAGGGAGGCTTTTAAAGATGCCTCCCCTTCACTTCCACAGCTGGCTGCCAGCTGGGGAAGCAAAGAAAGATCAGGAAGGCATTTAAAGATTCCTCCCGGGTCTGTTTTCCCTTCCCTCCCTGATTCAGGGATGGGCACCCAAATAAAAGCCAAATAAGATCAGCTTTTATTCGGGAGCACCTTATTTGTAGCTGAATCAGATTAGGTATTTTTTGGGTATTTATTCCATTCAGCAAAGCCAAATGCACACCTAAGCTCTGCTGCATGGAAGCCTGGTGTACTCTGCCACATTAATAGTGATTCCGGCTCTCTTAAAACCAGAGAATCCAAAAGGTTTCAGGCCCAGGTTATTTTGGCCCAGAATGAGTTAAACTTGCCCTCAGCAGGAGCATAGCCAAGAATTTTGGATGGGGGTGCCAGGGCACCAAGGGTGCTAATTAAATTAAATTGAAGGAGAAGGGGAGGGAGAGGACTAGCTCCTTACCCTGGCTTCAGGCTGGAGTGGTAGCCTTTTACAGAGGGGCAGTGGCCTTGGCCTGGGTCTGCTTCTCAAGTTCTCCCCCTCTTCCTCCTCAGCCTCCCTCCTGGGGCAGGGTGGGAAGCACTGACCTTTCAGTGGTGAGATGCAGCAGGTGGCCATGGGGCTGAGGGCACCTCCCCCCAAGCACTGCCTGAGCTGCAACATCCACACCAGCCCCTTGTGTGCCAGCCACCTTCCCCCATGCAGTGCTGTTGGTCACACTGCTCCAAGTGACATTGCCACCAGGCAGGGAGGTGCTCTGGAGCCCCTGCCACAGATGACACCCTCTGCCTCCATCACCCGGCAGCCCACTCACCCACCACCTCCAGCCTACCTCCTCCTCCTCCTCCTGCCCTAGTGCAGTGCACAGCTTAAGACTGGGGTGGGGCATTGCAGATTGGGGAGGGGGTATCACCCCCAACTCCCCACCACTGGCTGCAGCCCTATCCTCTCGTGCAGTTTAACCAAATAAGTGGAAGATGTGTGCTTGTAAAAACAGAGCCTTTTTGTTTTGAGAAGGAGACAGAACAGTGGAGTCAGTGCATGTTTAAGGAGAAATGAGACTTGTTCTCCTTTCTCTGGATGCTTTTGCACAGTGGAAAAGTCATCTACAATTCTGCGCTTGGAGGATCTGGACAGTTGCCTGAAACAGACTCCTCCTGTCGATCAAGCAGACGAGAATGCAAAAAAGACACGGAGGAAGAAGGGCGGCAAAGCCTTTTTTGGGCACTGCTGACATCTTCTGTGGGTTCAGATTATTTGTTTCAAATACAAGAGTTAAGCACAGTGAAAGAAATGCAGACTTTGGTTTTTATGCACCAAAAGAAAGGCGGGGTGTCCAGATACGCCGGGCATCAAGCGTCAAATGCTACAAGAGATAAAGGAGGAGAATCCTTCAGATCTCATGTCAGAAAAATGACAGACCTAATTTTCAGTGTTATGGGAATGTGGGGAGATGCTAGATCAGGAGGGGAGAGTGGCTGCTCCCTTTCTGAGTCAGCCAGAAAGTTTCTTGCATGTTGTTACATATCTCGAGAAGGCCAAGGCCACCAAGCCTCACGTGGAAATGTTGATGATGTGCCCGCAGGGTTTGCGCATAAAGCTTCAATTAAGCCACGGCTGCTGCAGGGTCCCAGCGGGAGTTGAAGAGGGAAACTACAAGAGTTGGCAACCGAGGGGAATCAAACCAATCAAGTGAGCCTTTTGCTACAAAAGGAACCCTGCAGAAAGACAAGGGGAGGGAGCAAGCTCTTCTTGCAGCTGCCGTGAAACCTGAGCTGAGATATATTCAGTGCCTGGGATTTGGTCACAAGGCGAACATTTGCCCAAGCATCAAACAGAAGAGAAACAATGAAGGCAGCTCAAACCACACAAACCATGAGTTCAAACATCACAATTTTACTGCATTTTTGGAACAAGGAAGTGCTGGTGTTATTCTAGACAGCAGGGCCAGCTCACATTTATGCAATAATAAGGAACCGTTCATTAACTTTAAAAAGTTGGAGAGTCCTGTAAATGCACATTTTGGGAGCAGCATATTAGTAAGGTCTTATTTTGAGGACGATATCCTGCTACAACCATCAGATGGTGCCCAAGAGAAGGAGTTTCTGTTGAAGGAAGTTTTGCTTGTAGAGAATTTTTCCAGTTCTTTATTTTCCATTAGTATGCTTGATGCAGAAGGTTTTGAAGTGGAATTTAAAAATGGAAAATGTATTGTCTTGAGAACTGGACAGACATATCTTATGGCAAATAAGTGCAAAGGACTCTACAGTGTGAAAGTAAGTGCTGCTTCCAGGTCAGACGGTGACTCTGAATCTTGTAATTTTGATGCTGAAGTGCCAGATGACCAAGGAGTCAGCCACGCAGAATTATGTTCACACAAGAAATGCACACATCTCTGGCATCATAGGTTGGGCCATAACATTTTTCAAGCCATTAAGGATATGGAAAGGAGAGGTTTAACAGTGGATTAGATTTTGTTAATTGCAAATGAACTATTTCTTCCTGTTGCATTTTAGCTAAAGCTACAAGAAAATCCTCTCCAAAGCAGAGTGATTCTAGATCCAAGGAACCACTGGACTTAGTTCGCTCTGATGTGTGTGGATCCTTGCAAACTCCAGCAATTGTGGGGGTTTTTTCAAGTATTTTGTTTTCTTAATTGACGATTATTCAAAATATGCAATAATATATCTGCTTAGTGATCATTCATAGGTTCTAGACAAGCTCAAGGACTATGTGTCTTTAATCAATAACATATTTGGCAGAAGACCAAAAACCCTGAGAACCAATAATGAAGGAGAATATACACCAGGTGCAACTCAGCAGTTCCTGAGAGAATAAGGGACTGAGCACCAGAGAACAGTTCCATACAACCCTGAACAAAATGGTGTTGTGGAAAGAAAAGAATCCTTCTAAAGATGGTAAGGCTTATGATTAGAGATGCACGCCTTCCTGACAAATTTCATGGAGAGGCACTTGTCACAGCTACATACATACAAAACAGGCTTCTTACTAAGGCTACAGACACTACTCCATATGAACTTTGATTTGGATGCAAACCTTCTTTGGGACACTTAAGAGTATTTGGGGGCAAGGCTCACTTCCGCATTCCAAAAGAGAAGCGGTCTAAGCTAGATGATAAGGCTTCTGTGGAATAATGGTGAGACTCAGCAAATTGTAAAGTCTACAGAATCCTAAATCCAAGTACATATGAGATTACCTTCAGCAGCTCTACAAATTTTGAAGAATCCGAAGAACCTCAAGCTTCGGGGGGGGCGGATGCTGAGATTGACAGCAAAACTGTATCCTGATGTGACCAACAGTAAAGAAGAAGAGACAACTGATCCTGATACAGCCCTGATTGATGCAAAAACCTCCAGTGATTTACTAGACGACTCCGATCAAGAAGGTGAGTCCACAGGGGTTGCAATATAGCGATCAGCATGCTCCAACAGAGGTGTACTACCTGATAGACTGTCCTGTCTCATAAGAACAGTGGAAACACCAAAATCTTCATCATGGAAAGAGGTATCCTAGCTTTATCTACAAGAGGAACAAAAGTGGAAGCAAGCTGCAAGAGAGGAGCGTAAAGCTCTGCACAAAACAATACGTGGACACTTACTGAGCTGCCTCAAGGGAGGAAAGCTGTAGGCTGTAAGTTTTCAAAATTAAACCTGATGAAAATGGTGAGATTCAACACTCCAAAGCCAGCCTAGTAGCTAAAGGATACTCACAGAAATTTGGACAAGACTGAATGTGATCTCTCAAGTAGTTTGGCCTGACATACTCACCCTATCATAGGATGACTTGAAGCCAGGTTAAGAAGGCATCACATCACGAATGGTGTTTTTGGTTCCCCCTGCATTCATTGCACATGACCAGATGTTTGAGCATGCACAAAATGGATTGGTGGTCTGAACATGCAGATCCATTTGAGCTGCTAGGGTGGTGGGTTTTTTGAGTTTTTGCCTGTATGTGCATATGTGCCTACCTGCATTTTTAAAAAATGACCAGGCAGCACACTCCATGTCTGAGGTGCTGCAGTAATGTAGATGTTTGACCAGGGGATGGCTGCGTGGGTAACCCACAGCAGGGTGTGCTGTCTGGATGATGTGCCCCACAACATTTTTTTTTTATATATATATTTTTATTGTTTTCATTTCATCTACAAAACGTTTCCTTATATATAAACATTCCAAATTAAACAGAAACTCATCCAGAGATTACTTAATTTACCAATTGTTCAGAAAGCTCTTCTTCTTAAATTTTTTGCAACCACTTGTACATTTTTAACCAATACTTCTCATATTCCTTTTCCCCTTTACCTTGGATAACATAAGATAATTTTTCCAATTCGGCAATTTCCATTACTTTATATAAAAGTTCATCTCTTGTAGGAATCTTTTCACTTTTCCAATATTTTGCAAACAAAATTCTGGCTGCCACTAATACATGCAAAACTAAGTACATTTCATGCTTCTTAAACACCTCTGGTAGCATATTCAATAAGAAAAATTCTGGCTTTGGCTGTATACACATTTCAAAAATCTCTTCTATCATTTCTTTTACCATTTTCCAAAATTTCCTTGTTTGTTTACATGTCCACCAGATATGGAAATATGTGCCTGTGTTCACCTTACATTTCCAACACTTCACTGAAGCATTCTTGTTAAATTTACTGAGCCTTTCCGGTGTAATATGCCACATATAAAACATCTTAACAGTATTCTCTCTAAAATTACTTGTTTTTATATATTTTAAAGTTCTAGCCCAACTTTTCTCCCATTCCTCATAATCAATATTCCGTCCTATATATTGCGCCCATTTTACCATTTGTGGTTTGACCCATTCATCCTGCATATTGTATTCTAATAAATAGTTATACACCTTACCAATTATTTTTACATTATTATTTATCCATAGCACATCAAGTCCCGTAGGTTTAAGGTAAAAACCAATATTTTTATCCTTTGCCCATCTAGACTTAAGGGTTGCCTGCTGCCACCATGTAAGTCTAATATTTTTTCTGCTCATCTCTTCTTCTGAAAACAGTATACCCTTATCATCTAATAAATCAACATATTTCCATCTTTCACGTTCCCCAAGCAATGCCGGTTTAGTAAATGCCTCTACAGGAGAAATCCATAGTGGGGTCTTCTGGTAGTGCTTGTGTTTGAGCTCTTCCCATACTCTCCACAGCGTGTCCCTAATCAAGTGCTGTGAGAAATGGCTATGCCTCGTAATTTTTTGGTACCATAGAGATGCATGCCACCCCATTGCAAGGTCATGCCCTTCTAATTTTAACAATTTTGTATTTTCCAAAACCACCCAGTCTTTAATCCATAACAGGGCTGCAGCCTTAAAGTATAATCTCCAATCAGGAAGAGTCAGGCCCCCTCTTTCTTTTTTTTCTTGCATGTATTTCAATTTTATCCTTGGCCTTTTACCTTGCCAAATATATTCCTTGACCAGCTTCTCTAGTTCTTTAAAAAAGAAATTGCTTCTAATAATAGGAATTGTTTGAAATAAAAATAAAACACGCGGTAACACATTCATCTTAATTGTAGAAATTCTGCCAAGTAACGTAATTTGTAAGTCTTTCCATCGATCTAAGTCCTTCTTGATTTCATTCAATAGCTTAATATAGTTATCCTGATATAGTGAGCTGCATCTATTTGTTACTTGAATCCCTAAATACTTGACTTTTTTACAAATTTCAAAGCCTGGTTTTTTTTTAATACTTGCTATTATCTTTAGGTCACAATTTTTTGTAATTATTTTTGTTTTGTTCTTATTAATTTTCAGCCCAGCTACATCACCATAAGTTTGTAAAGTTTGCACCAATGGCTCGATCGAGGATTGTGGTTCTTCTAATATATATACCATATCGTCAGCAAAGGCCTGGACCTTAAATTCGTCATTTCTTATTCGCAGACCCTGAATTTCTTTATTCTTCCTAACCATTTCTAACAACGTTTCTAACGCGTAGATGAACAGAAGCGGTGACAGGGGACAGCCTTGCCTAACCCCTTTTTGAATTGCTATGTTATTTGATATGTCCCCATTAATTACTATTGAGGCTTGTTGTGTATCATAGATGGCTTGCACCATTTTCAAGAAATTTTCTCCACACCCTTCTACTTTTAATTTTCCTAACAAAAAGGCCCAACTTAAGTTATCAAAGGCTTTCTCAGCGTCAATAAAGATCAAAGCCATGCTCTTTTCTACATGCATCTCATAATACTCAAGAATGTCTAAAACTACTCTTACATTATCTTTTATCTGCCTAGTTGGCAGAAAACCCGCCTGGTCTTTATTTATTATCTGAGATAGCACTTTCCGAAATCTCGCAGCCAATATACTTGCAAAGATTTTATAGTCACAGTTTAATAAGGAGATCGGCCTATAATTTTGGATTTCATTCTCTTCTGTTCCTTGTTTATGAAGTAACGATATTAACGCATCTTTCCAAGACTTAGGTATTCTTCCTGTGACCAATATATTCTCAATTGTATATTTCAAAGGTAGGCATACTTGGTCAACATATTTTTTATAAAACTCAGCAGGTATCCCGTCTGGGCCCGGAGATTTATTATCTTTTTGATTTCTTATTGCTTCTACTAATTCACAAATAGTTATAGGGTCATTCAAGATCTTCTTTTGATTCTCTGAAAACTTTTTCATGGTATGTGCACATAAAAACCCCCAGATTTCTTCTTGTTCGTATTCACCTTGTTGGTATAATCCTCTATAAAAATTTTCAACTATCTTCTTCAGCTCTTTCAAAGTGAATTTCTCATCTCTATTCTCATTTTTTAGGCTTTTTATATATCTTTTCTCTTTCTCCTTTCTTAACTTGTATGCCAACCACCTTGTGGGTTTGTTAGCATTTTGGAAAAAGTATTGTTTAGCATATTGTACCTTTTTTGCAAGTTCTTCAGTCAAAAGATTATTCAATGTATGTTGTAATTTGTGTATTCTCCTCCTGATTTGCTGTACACTAATATCTGTAACATCCTTGTTCTTCATTTTATCTTCTTCCTTCTTAATTTGTTCATATATTTGCTTATAAGCTGATTCTCTTTGTTTCTTCTTCCATGCATTCTGTCTTATCGTCCAACCTCTGGTATAGGCTTTGAAAGAAGGCTTGGTATTCTACTCTAGACTCTGCTAAAAAATTTTCATCCCTGAAATTGTTTAAATTCATTGTCCACCTTCTTCTTTTCGGTGTGTCTACAAGGGTGAGCAGAATTGGGTTATGATCGGCAAAGGAGGCGGGCAGTATTTCTGCCTCCCCTATGTCGCTTATCATTTCTATCGAAGTCCAAGCCATGTCCAGCCGCGACCAAGACCTATGCCTGTTCGAATAAAATGTAAAGTCTTTCTTTTTTATATTTTTTGTTCTCCAAGAATCTACCAAGGAAAATTCATCGACTAATCTAAAAAAGGATTGTGGGAGTACATTCCCCTGTTTAATTTTCCCGACATCTCTTTTCCTATCCATAGAGTTATCATATACAGCATTAAAATCCCCGATTACACACAACTCATCAAACGTTTGCTCTACTATAATTTTTCTCACTGATTCATAGAATTTGTTTTGATTTTGGTTAGGGGCGTAGATGTTAGCGATGAGGCAAATCTTGGCTTTCCTATTAATTCTTATTATCAGAATTCGTCCATCATCCGATTTGTAAAGCATTTCTGGGTTTAGATAATCTTTGGCATAGGTGGCGACACCCCTCTTCTTTTGCTTCTCATCTGCTGCAATAAAAGATTTCCCTAGTTTGTTTCTTATTAAATATTTTTGATCTTCTTGTTTAATATGTGTTTCTTGCAGACACACCATGTCTGCCTTAAGTTTTTGAATTTGCTGAAAAGTGCAGTTCCTTTTTTTGGTGCATTTAAACCGTTGACGTTAATCGACACTATCTTCACTCTCTGTCTATCCATCTTTTTCTTCTTCTGTTGGTACCTTCCCTCCTCTCTCTTTCTGACGTGTTATCATCTTAAAAGTGCCAAAGTCCTTCTTCCGCTTATGCTCCTTTTTTTTCCTTTTATTTATTTTCTCGGTTTCAGCAACATCCTCTTGTTGAATTTCAGAGTCGCTAGTCCCGCTTCCTTTCCATCCTAAATCCTCTCCACACCGGTCTAGGAAATCTTGGAGTTTAAAAGTAGAGTTGATTTTATTTCTTTTTCCCCTATACATAAAGAACAGTCCTTCCGGTATTAACCAACGGTACTGAATCCCGTTGTCTTTCAACAAATTGGCCAAGCTCATATACTCTTGCCTCTTTTCCCTAACTTTCCATGGTATTTCCCTTAATATTTTTACTTCAGTATTGTTGAGGATAAGGGTATTTTCATTGGATTTTTTCAAAATTTTATCTTTTAGTTCTCTATGACTAAACTTAACATGAACCTCTCTTGGTAAATCATGCCGCTTAGTGTAGGCTGAGTTCACTCTATATGCAGTGTCTATTTCTTTACTTAGTTCTTCATGGTCCTCCATTCCTAAAAACTGGGCTAATGCCTGTTTAAGCTCTTCTTTTATATCTTCTTCTTTTTTTTCCGGTATGTTTTGGAACCTAAGTATGTAAGCAGCTCTATCAAGTTCCAGTCTGATCAGGGATTCTTCCAGTACATCATGCTTTTCTTTCAGATTTTGTACTTGAAGATCTACTGCTTGAATTTCCGATTCCATTTTACTGGTCATTTCCATTACTGAGGTAATACTCTGAGTATTTTCAGTGATTTGTTTCTTGATTTCATCTGTTTGAGTTATCAACTGGTTTGCTAAATCATCTAACTTTATTTGAATCGGCTCTATAGCTTTAGTAACAGCTGTTTCCACAGCAGAGTTTATAGCATCCATCACTGCTTCATTAACTGCTGTTTTAACTGCTGTACTTACAGCTGCAGTTACTGACTCCTGTATAAAATTTTGCAGGTCTTTCATAGATATTGGTGGCAGATTAGGTGAAGATGAGAAGGATGGGCGTCTGAGACTTGCTGCCTTATCTTTGTCTCTATCCATTTTAATTTTTGGTATTATATATATTTCTACAATTATCTTATAGCTTTGCTATCTGTCTCTCTCTTATCTGCTTTTATTCTTTTTATCCTCCCCTATCCTGTTTCAGTCTAAGCACTGACACCATAATTCTTAAATCTTGTTCTATTTTACTTTCCCCAATCCTATCTTACTCCTATCCTATTCTATGATCTACCTCCCTTTAGGTGCCTTATAGTAATTTCACATTCAATTTTAACTATTACCCCTCCCTCTTTCCCTTTCCCCTCCTCCTTCTTCTTTCTTCTTGCTTCTTACTTCCTTTCTTCACCTGAGCACTTTTACTTTCGTGTAAAGAAGGAAAAATATATACACACACACACACATATATATATATATATGTAATAATAAATTCTTAATTCTCCAATTTATACATATATACCATACACATCCAAGAAAAGGAAAAGAAAAGGGGTCAATCACTGGGAAAACAATTCATTGAGGAGAGTCACTTAATTACCATACAAATAAAATCCTTATAATGTATACCTAGTTCATTCAAAATAGTTCAATCAATCAGTCAATCAAAGTAAACCCTTTCATCAGAGGGAGTAAATTATTTGCCATACAAGTAGATTTCCTATTTACATATCTAATTTCTGTAACATAATTCATTCATAATAAACTGTCATCTCTCCTTCTTCATACAATACAATGCTGTAATTTAATTTATTTATTCTTTTATTTTAAGTCCAAGTCTTCACTCAGGTCCTTAGCTTCTTATGGTTTCATAACTTATTGGTCCACCATTTCTGCAGTAACCCTGCAGTTATGCTATCAGGACTCCCAAAGAGGCGAGCACAATTAGGTATATACGCAGAGTTAGTAGTTCCTGAGTTCTTTGTTTCAGGGGGGTTGTAATTTTTTTACTCTTCCCGGGAGTTCAACCTAATGTCCCAAGCCGCTCCCTCTCTTTAAATTAGCGACTCCCGTCTTACTTCCTTCCCCGAAGTTCTATCTTGAAGCTTTACCCGGCGTAAGGAAAAAGTTAATGATGGTTTAATAACGATTTAATTTAAGTTCAGAGCTTTTTCCCAGCTCTGGAGGTTTCTGTAAGGGCTCTCAGTGGAGTCTGTACCAGCTGCGTTGTTTGCTGGGCGTTTCCCCGCCTCCCACTTCGGAGCAGTCCCGGCTTGAAAGAGCACCGCTGCGCCTTTTCTTACCCGGACAATCTCCTTGCTGCAAGCTTTCACTCCAGAGAGCTTGGAGACTGAAAGCAACCCCCTCAAAACATCAGGGGCACGTCAGGAAGCAGGGCGAAGCTTCGAATTCAGCGGGAGCTCGTCCCGCTATCGTCCGTCGCCGCTCTACCGGAACCGGAACCAGACTGCCTGTCTGCCCCACAACATTTTAAATGGTACAATTAGAGGTGGTGCCATATTGCGCTAAGCCACCAGTGTGATCAACCCTATGACAAGACTTTTGCACGAGTTGTCAAACATACAAAAGTGTGAATACTTTTAAGCAAGAGAATGCAGGTTGACCACCTTGATGTAAAGACTTCCTTCTTACATAGAGAATTAGATGAAGAAGTTTACATGGAACAGCCCCTGCTTTCGTAGTGAAAGGCTAAGAAGACCCTGTATACAAACTTCAGAAATGCAACTATGTCTCAAACAAGCTGCAAGGGCATGGAACACAAAACCGAAGGACGTGCTACTGCAGGCAGACTTCAAGAAGAGTGAATCTGATCTTTGCCTGCGCACTAAATGCAAGAATGGCAAATTCTGATGTAGATGGATGATCTCCTTGAAAATCCAGATGACGGCAAGAAAATTGTAGATCACCTGAACCACCAAGTTGAACTTAAATAGCTGGGCAATGTCACACATTACCTTGGCATACAGGTAAAGGGAACCAGATGGAAGTTTCCTCATCAACCAAGAACAAAAGGTCAAGGAACTGATCATGAAACTGGAAGAAGCCAAACCTGCCCCTACACCAATGGATGTAAGTTACATCAAACAATGAAAATACCAGAACTGCCTACTGAGAACAGGTATCATGAAATCCTATGCAAATTTCTTTACATAAGCACATTGATCAGACCAGACATAAGGGATGCTAGTCTCCAAGTGAGACCTGGGGATCCCCTGGAATTACAACTCCTCTCCAGACTACAGAGGTCAGTTCCTCTGGAGAAAATGGATGCTTTGGAGGATGGACTCTATGGCATTGTACCCCACTGAGGTCTCTGTCCTCCTCAGGCTCTATCCCCAAAACTCCAGGAGTTTCCCAACCTGGATCTGGCACCCTTACCTCTCCATCCCCTGCTGAGGGCTGGGGGACCTGGCAACCCTACCCTCCAGTGTACTCATGTCTCCCACCATAGAATGTCTGGCTGTAGGCCTGGTAGCCCTTTCCGCTCTGTATTTATTAATCCAGTCCTTTTAAAAAGCCTTCCTCTATGCTACAGGCCATGTCTCAGGACTATGTGTTGTATAAGTATACATCCTCAAAGTAGCAAAGCAAATTTTATGACTGAACAAGGTCCAGAACCTGCTTCCACAATTGAACTGGAAACCAAACCACCCTGCAAACATCACAGGGTAACATGTACCAGTCACAATGCACTTTGCTAGCCAAAGAAATATAACTGAGAAGAGCACTAGTCTGTTCACTTTTGAAAGTTCTGAGAATCACGGTGAATTACTATCTAAAAGAACAAAAAAGCTGGCTAACAAGGAGCCACAGCTGACTGAAAGCACAGCAGCCCCAAATACCCCCCCCCCAGGTTTGGGGTGTGATGGGAACTTCCAGACATACACCGTTCCATCATGCAGGTGTCCAAGGCAGAGTCATGGGAAAATATAGGTTTAAAGGAGACAAATTTGGAAGAAACGTTCAGCTCAAACACCGCAGTCCTTACAGTTCCAAATCCTGGTATGAGTCTTTTGTCAACACTTCCAAGCTCCATCCAGCTATTTATGAATTTGTCTACAATTTGTGCATAATTAAATAAGCAGGCCATGGCCCAGTGGAAGAGCCTCTGCTTGGCATGCTGAAGGTCCCAGGTTCAATCCCCAGCATCTCCAGTTGAAGGAGTCAGGCAGTAGGTGATGCAGAAGAGTTTTATCTGACATATGGGAGAGCCGGGGCCAGTCCGAGTAGACAATATTGACTGTGGCCTGATTCAATATAAGACAGCTTCATGTGGTCATTGTTCTATAATAACCCAAAATTTACATTCTCAGAAGTTATTTTCACATTGAGACAGTTTCCTATTTTGTGCTTTTGCACTAAATCATCTTCACTTAGCAAACAAAATGTCTTTGCCTGATAAAATCTGTGCAGTCCCAAAACTACAAAATCAATGTTGTACTCAGCAAAATGTTCAATGGTTGCTTCCACTAACTGAAGACTATAGAACTCATGGTGATTTGCCATCATAAGACAAATACTTCTGCATAACAGCTGGAGAAATTAATGTCTTTGTGGGACTAATGCACAATGCAGATGTGGATTACTTCTGAACACCCTCTTTATAATTGTCAGGGGATGCCAGGGACACTCTGGCATTTGGGCAAAACTCTTATAGCCCCTGGTGACATGCTGATGTCACTTCTGTGTGCATGGGGAGTGACATCAGTGCATCAGAATGCTGGCAAAAACCCCCCCCATTTCCAGACACCCCCCGTAAAGCCCAGCCAGCTGAGTGGTGGTGTGAAGTGCACGCTGGCAGCAAGGATGCCCCAAGGATGCTCCCAGCTGGGATAAAAAATGCCCTTTCCCTTCAACAGAGGCTTTAGCAGAGGCCTTCATGACCTGGAGGTAAACGTCCTCCTACTGAGCCTCTGCTAAAGGGACAGGATATTTTTTAATCCAGGCTGTCGGCAACCCCACTGGGTAGAGTTTTCCAGGGGTGCCTTCTTTAAATCTGCTGCTCCGTATCAAAAATTATAACTGCAACATCCCTCCATCTGCAGGTGCCTCTGTTTAAGAGGGCAGTGGACCAGATGAGTGAAGCCTCTACGTATCAGTTCTTTCTTCTGTGAAATGGACGCTTTACTCTTCCTTTGTTCGAAGTTTAATTAATCCTTGAAAACACTGTATGGATGAAGATCATTCTCCTCTCAGCAGAGGAGCGTGGAAAGGAAGCAATCTCTTTATATTTTTCTGTCCAACAGGCAGGGTTATCAAAGTAAATTTCAGTCTCAGGCTCTGGAAAAGCTTCCATTATCAGAGATGGAGTGTGGCCCAAATAGCTTGTGATTTTTTCATTCTGTTTCCTTCTTGCCACTTTTATACACCTTACTGAGATCATAGTTCATTGTCCTGACATTTTTCACATGCTTCTTACAGTTTGATTTACTTCTGCACATAAGTGGGGTCCTTTGCAGCACCCGTCTCTCTAAGTTGCTGGTTACAATCATTCATGAATGGTTAAGAGCCCTTCTCTTCCCTTTTGTAGACAGGAATAACTAGTATTTTATTTTTACCCGCTTGCAAAAAACTGTGCAGTCTTGGGTTATCCATTAACTTTTAAATTATTTTCCTAAGGCACTGACTGAAGTATTAAAGGGAAATTAAATTTTGCTACCTTGTTTTCCGAGTGGGGAAAGGGTTGTGGGAGTGGGGTGCGTGGACTCTGCAGAACTTCAGTAAGAGAAGAATGTGTCCGCCTAAGAATCTGAATCCATTTAACAATATCAAAGGTGCTCATCAGAACAAATGCAGCCCATGCAGGTAGTTACTTAAGCCTCTTGGGAAAAGAAGCTTTTTTAAACATATGAAGATCTAATTGAAGGAGAGCGTCCATTTAACACAAAAAGAGTATTTATAGTTATTTGGGGACTGAAAGTCAAGGTGTAGTTACCACAGGACAAAAATGGTTGAGGCAAACCCACTGCTCTGAAGGTGTCTAAAACCAAAATGCTCATTTCTCATTTCTCAATTCTGTCTTGCCAGCCACAGATCAGACTGCCCTTTATTCCCACCCACCCAACACTGAACAAGAATAAAGAACCCAATTCTTGTCCCTTCAAAAACGTGCCACAGTTTGTGTTTTGTCTCTACTCTGCTTTTCATCACCATTTTCCACCACCCTCATCAGTTGCCCACGCTGCCCCATGGGTAAGACATGCCATATATAAAAAAGACAACTTCTGAGGGACCTTAAGAACAGCACAGTGGGAGAGAGGGTCCCATTTGGGCCTCAGCCGCTTTTGAGGACTCCATGTTGGAATTCTGCTTTTTATGTTGCTGTCGCTGGAAACCAGAAGGGCCAGCTCCCAGCTCGGAGCTCTCAAAAGTGGCAGATATCCAGATGTGGCCCTCAGGTGGAAAAAATGTCACCCTGATTTAGATAGCTGTTAGAATGTTCAACTGTCCTCTTTCCCTGGGTCAAGCAACCCATATCTCACCTCTCTCAGATGGTTGCAGTTTTGCCTACGACAATAAAGAATCAAAAGGAACTATGGGACGTGCATGGTGCCTCTTTACCCCTTGGGTAACTCAATCCCCACTCTCTTTTCCTTCTTTAGAACATTCTTTAGAAGGAAAATCTTGGACAGACAACAGAGAGAAAGCAGAAAAGCTTAATGCCTATTTTTCCTCAGTTTTTCCCCTGAAGAATAGGCTAATTTTAAGCTATATTATCAAGCACCCGGCCTGGTGTGGATTTCCAGTTGGATCAAAAGTCCGAATTAAAGATTGATGAAACTGGAAACGGTGGATTTGACTGAAGGACTACATAGTTATCTCTGGATAAAACAAGCAGGAAAATCACTAAAAAAAGGCAACAGAGGGCCATATAATTATAGATATTCTTCTGAAAATCTGGCTGTCTATGAAAACAAGAATTAGCCCGCAAATCTCACCAATAGATGCGTATTATGACAATCCCACAAGAAAAAGACTCTGATTTTATCATATACCAAGATATGATCAATTATTAAGGTGAAATTAAATCCTGGCAGACAACAAATTAAGAAGAGGAAAAGATATAATGGCTAACTTATCATCAACACCCCAAGTCTCAAAGAAGCAGTGCATGCAGAAAGAGATAAACTAAGGAACCTGATGGAATTTGAAAACATAATAATGAATAAAAAAGAACATATTTTAGGTCACGTTTATAAACTTCTACTTCAATATGATACAGAATCAGAACAGATATGTGTGGTGACATGGATGCAAAATTCTGATGACATTTTACTTCAGCAGTAGGAAAGCTTATAGATGAAAAATATAAAACTTAAAGTCAATCAAGCACTTAGAAAAAATTGTTACAAGATGTTTTACTGTTGGTATATTACTCCGAAAGATATTGAACAGATGGATAAAAATCATAAAGGAAAATGCTGGAAATGTAAAGAGATGGATGGTACCTTTTATCACATGCAGTGGTCCTGGAAAAAGATTGACAGATTCTGGATAGAAATGCATACTGAAGTGCAGAAAATCTTGAACTTAAAATTTCCCATGAAACCTCATACAATGCTATTAGAAATTCTACCATCTAATACAAATAGATCAGAGCGTGAACTGTTCAGACATATGTTAACAAGGGCACGACAGTATTTGCACCCAAACGGAAGTCTGAAATCCGCCCTAATCTCAAGAACTGGAGAGACAACATGGAAGAATATGCTGTTACAGCATAAATGATGAACTATAATGACTACAGACAAAACTACATTGATTAGCCAAAGCTGTCAAAGGAGTTACAAAGAAATTTAAATTGATTAATACTTAAAATTTTATAATCATATTCTCAGATATACTCATTAATCTTTTATAGTTACATATTTACTAGTTATTATATGATGGTATAAACCTCATATAAAGATAAGCATTTTTTTAACTCCTTTCTTATGTTTTTTTCCTTATATGCTTTCCTACCTAGCCCTTTAGACAAGAAATAATGTAATATACATGAAAATATATTATGTTGAAGGATGGATTATTTTACTATATCTTGATTTGTTATGATATTTTTTCATGTGTTTAACAAATGATGTTTAATGCTTTTCACCTCTCCCTTTATCCCTTTTTATTTTGTATCCTCTTTAAATAGTAAAATAAAATATTATTTATATTAAAAAAAGAAGAGAACAGGCTCACTTAGAGACGGTGGTAGGCAAGGCATGGCATCTGGGCTCCTGGTTGACAAGGACAGAGGAGTAGTTGAGAAGCACCTGGCTGCACTGAATGGGTAAAAATCTCCCAGGGCCAGGTGGTGTGCACCCAAGAGTGCTCAAAGAACTTTCTAGACAGCTTGAGGATCCTTTGTCCATCATCTTCCAAACCTCTTGGAAGATGGGAAATGTTCCACAAGACTGAAGGAGGGCAGATGCTATCCCGATTTTCAAAAAGGGAGGAGGGTTGGCCCAGGAAACTACAGGCCAGTCAGTCTGACCTCTGTCCAAGGGAAGATACAGGAGCAGATTTTAAAGGGCTCAATCTGCAGGCATCTAAAGGACCACTTGGTCAGCATGGATTTGTTCCCAACAGGTCCTGCCAGACCAACCTCATTTCCTTCTTTGGTCGAGTGACAGGCTTACTTGGTAATGCTGTTAATGTTGTTTACCTGGATTTCAGTAAAGCTTTTGACAGGGTTCCCCATGATATCCTGATGGGTAAACTAGAGGACTGTGGACAGGACTGTAGGATAGTTAGGTGGGCAGGGAACTGGCTGGAGCACTCAAAGAGTAGTTGTCAATGGCATTTCTTCTGAATGGAGGGAGGTAACCAGTGGGGTGCCACAGGGCTTGATTCTGGGCCCAGTACTTTTCAATATTTTTATAAATGATCTGGATGAGGGTGTGGAGGGACTACTCATTAAATTTGTAGTTAGCACCAAATTGGAAAGAACAGCAAACACACCAGAAGATAGAGATAGATTTCAACAAGATCTACGCACAATGGGAAAGTGGGTGAATGTGAACAAGATGCAATTTAGCAAGGATAAGTGCTGAATTTTTCATCTGGGTAACAAAAATGTGGAACACACGTACTGGATGGGGGATACACTTCTGGGTAGCAGTGTGTGTGAACAAGATATAGATGGACTGAAAGTTAAATATGAGCAGCCAGTGAGATGCAGTGTCAAAAAAGGCTAATGTGATCTTCAGGTGTATCAACAGAGACACATAGCATCCAAATCACAAGATGTCACAGTCCCACTGTACACTGCATTGGTCAGGCCACACCTGGAATATTGTGGGCAGTTCTGGAGGCCTCACTGCAAAAAGGATGTGGACAGAATGGAGCAGGTGCAGAGGAGAGCAACAAGGATGATCGGGGGCCTGGAGACCAAGCCCTATGAGGAATGGCTGAGGGACTTGGGAGTGTTTAGTCAGGAGAAGAGGAGGCTGAGGGGAGACATGATTGCTCTCTTGAAGTATTTGAAGGGCTGCCACTTAAGGAGGGCAGGGAGCTGTTCCTGTTGGCAGCAGAAGATAGGACTTGCAAAAATGGGTTTAAATTATGGATGGGAAGGTACTGGCTGGATCTTAGGAAAAAGTTTTTTACAGTAAGAGTTGTTCAAAAGTGGAATCAGCTGCCTCAGGAGGTGGTGAGCTCCCCCTCACTGGCAGTCTTTAAGCAGAGGCTGGACAAACACTTGTCAGGGATGCTCTGGGCTGATCCTGCATTGAGCATGGGGTTGGACTAGATTGCCTCTGTGGTATCTTCCAATTCTGTGATTCTATGATTCTAAGGAGAACTTTTTCCATATCACTGAAGCTGATGCACATCAAGATAAGAGGTGTTAAGTATCCATGGCCACTTAATATGGACCAGAATGAGGTGGGGCTGCAGTTCTACCCTAGATTCACCAGCAGTAAAGGGCTGTCAACATATTGATGAACTCCTCAGTTTCAGCCCATCTTTGGTGGCCTCAGGGGACCTCAGGCAGTAATGGAAGCAACTGCTAAAGCTTTGCTTTATGGTCAAAAAACTTCCTCTTCCAGATTTTCAGAGGTGGACAAACAAATACCTTTGGGTCAGCTGGAACAAGTAGGGGCTGAGAGTGCATCTGTCTGCTTGGGGTATGGACATCTGGCTACATTGAGTCTGTCATTCCCTACTCTCTTGGCTACAGCTGTAGGGGCACTGGTGGGAGCAGGACCATGGGGGTCGTCCTGCTCTTATGGCAGTAACAGCATGGGGCCAGATCCTTTTGCAGAAATTGGCCTGCATGCCATTTTCTGGAGGTGGGGACCCCTTTAAGAGTCTTGGCGTGGGGGGTGTGGCAGCGCCTGAGAGAAGATGGCCGTTTAAACCAACCTCTCCGTGGGCAATCCCTCCTCTTCTTATCACCAACTCTGAAAGTGGACCGATCCATCTAATCTGTGTATGAGAAAAGAAAGCGGAAGATTTCCTCATCACGATGCTCCTAACTGTTTTAAGGTACAGATGAAAATAAACGCCTTATTGAGATCATTTATCCTGGGCCAGAGATACTTCATACTGGCCAAAATGGCACCGACTACTCCTGCTGCGGAAAAACAAAATAGCCCAGTGACGGTGGCCAACTTAGCAGTGGCTTTTGTAGAAAACCAGAAAACGATGTTAGACAGCATATCCAATATGTTTAACCCAATGTACGAACAATTGGAAATAATGCAAAAAAGTATTCAGGAAACTAGAGGAATCGCGGACACTGCATTGAATAATAGTGTCCTGAACCAAAATGCCATACCAGTCTGAAGATGTGCTTACAGAACGTGCATTAAAAATGGATCTTGCTATGCGACAGAATAATATTAAAATTCGGGGGATGGCTGAGAATGTGGAAGAACCTGGAACCTGCCGCATGAAATTAAACTTGACGGAGATGTGCTACCGGTAATAACTAAGGCATACAAGCTGGGATCGATAAAAGCATTAAAGATCAGAGCTTCAAGAGATATCTTAATGTCAGTATTGGACTTAAGATTTAAGCAACTAATCCTACAAATGGCAAGAACTCGCAGACATCTCACGTATAAAAGAGAGATCGAAATTTACCAAGATTTACCACCTGAAGCTTTAGAGAAAAGGTGGGAGCTAAAGCCTATTACGGCGCACCTTATGGAAGCCAACTGGAGATACAAGTGGGTGTCACCATTTATACTGCAGCTCACCCATATGGGGAAAGTTCACAAGATCACTTCATTGGAAGAAGGGAAATCACTACTCCGGTCACTAAATTTGGAAGTCCCGATGGACATCACATTGAAGTCGCAAAAGAGAAGGTGGGAAGTGTTGTCGCCTCCATTATCAGAGCCAAACAAGATCATCCATTCGGATGCTTGAGCTTTGTGCAGGAAAAGGGATGGAGATGCAGATGACAATCCAGCAGTTGGTTTTGAATGTTACACGGTTGTATTCTATGGTTTAAATATTGCATCTATTTTATGTTATATGAGAATATAGTTGTTAAACTTGCTCATGGTTCAGTATTATTGGTCTGAATAGGTGTTATTTACACAGTTGTGGAAGCAAGGGTAAACAAAATATATTTTTTAAAAAATAAATAAAAAATAAAAATAATAATAATAAAAAACTGATAAAATAAAAATAACTAAAAAATAATACAACTTTCTTTAAAAATAATTAAAACAAATATCCAACATACAAAACCGACTGTTGGATTACACGGTTGTACTCTATGGTTTAAATATTGCATGTATTTTATGTTATATAAGAATATACCGTATTTTTGCTCCATAAGACGCACTTTCCCACCCCCAAAAAAGTGGGGGGGGGAAGTGTGTGCATCTTACGGAGTGAATACTGGGGGGGGTGGGGGGTGGAGTGCTGGCTTTCCTGAGCAAGCTGTGGCTAGCCCAGGAGAGCCAGGGAAGGGGTGGGCGTTCTAACTCCCGCCCCTTCCCTCCCAGTCCCAGAGCCGGCTTTGCTGAGCATGCCGCAGTAGCGGCGCCCCAGGAGAGCCAGGGAAGAGGCGGGTGTTCTAACTCCCGCCCCTTCCCTCCCAGCCCCAGAGCCTTTGCTGAGTGCCCAGTAGTAGCGGCGCCTCAGGAGAGCCAGGGAAGAGGCGGGAGTTAGAACACCTGCTGAGCCAGAGTAGCAGGAGGGGGCAGAAAATGGTATTTCTTCTCCCTTGCTAGACCTTGTGAGTCCTCCTCTTGTATAAACAGGGGTCTTTTGGGGGGGGAGCGCACTGGAGCGTGGGAGCTCAGGAGCCAAGCCCCGCCCCCAGCCAGCGTCCTGGGGAGTCTTTCAGGCAGCCGCATGTCAATTTCAGTTCTATTATATCCTATGGGCCATTGAAGTCAATGGTGAAAACATAGGGTATATTCTGGGGGCTGGAGGGGAGGGGTTTGAGGGAGAGGCTCCAGATAGCTGTTAGAGCCTCTCCCCAAGATACCCACCAAGTTTCAAGAACATTGGACCAGGGGGTCCAATTCTATGGGCCCCCAAACAGGTTGCCCCCATTCCCTCCATTGTTCTCTATGGTGGGAAAAAAAGTTAAGACTTGAGCAAGCTAAGATGGCGGCGTAGCAGCAGGACGCGGGCATTTACGCTCCTGCAGCCGATATGGGAATGTGCATAACAATGCCACAATAATAACAGCAAATCTAGCCATCCAGCTCGGAGAGATGCAGCCAAGTGACCCTGGGTTTTTACCTGACGCCGACGGTGAGAGGGGGGCACAGAAGTGCTTTCTGGGCCATCACCCTCCGTACTGCGGGCCGAGGTTGAGGTGGCCAACGCTGCCAACGCTGATTCCTGCAGCTGGGGCCTGGCATGGGGCTGTTCCCGACTGCGCACACAGAGTCCGGGCAACGCGGCGGCGCCGGAGAGCGGGCGCGGAGTCACTCACTGTGGGGACCTCCTTGGTGGCGGCTGAGCTGTGGAGATGGGTGGGAAGGTCAGAAGAGCCCGCGGAGGCAGCAGGGGCTCCCCTGGCAGCGGCCAATCTGCTGGACAGGGGGAGGGGGCTGGAGGAGTCCCCTGGAGCGGCGAGGACCCCCCCAGCGGTGACGGACCTGTGGAGACTGGGGGGGGCAGAAGAGCCCCTCGGAGCAGTCAGAAACCTCGTTGGTGCAGGAGCAGTCATAAATCTCACCGGTGCAGGACTTTTCCTGGCCCCAATGGAGGGAGCGACGGAGAGAGAAGTAGCGCCAGCTGAGCCATTCAAGCAGGGGGTTGTTGGGGGTCCCGGATTATGCCAGCTGAAGCTTGGAGGGGAAGCCCTCCAGCGGCCAGGGTCCCTTCTATGATGCATTGGAGCTGAAAGAACTGGGGTGCTCAAAAAACCTGTATCATCCAATTGGGCGGAGCTGGGAACACGGAGTGCTCCGAGCAGCGGGATAGAAGGCCGAGAACTGCCAGGGAGAGTTGCTCCTTGGTCTGAGCCCTCGCAAAAGACAACAGCTGAGTGTAGGGGGGAGTTTGGAGTGTCTGCTAGGTGGTCGGGATGATGAGTGCTGTGAGTGATGAAGGGTGTGTGACTGCAGAACTGTGTTGGGGTAATTTATTATTGTATTGGCATTATAGTATTTTTGTATTTGCAGTCAGTATTTTATATAACAGCACTCTGACTATTTTGTAGCAGTGGGAGTTTAAATTGTTGTCTCAGGAGCGGAGTCCGTTGCTCATCATTCCCTCCATTGGGGGTCTGAGGCATTGCGGAGACCTCCAGGGTAGTTAATGGCTGTGCAGCAAATCCCGGTGCTCTTGGGACGGGGGAAGCATGGTGGGCCTAGGCGGGGTTGTAAGGGAAGGGCGCTGAGAAATAGAGTGGCTCGGCGCCCTTCCAGCCTATGGCCCATCCCGACGGTAGCTAGCAGTTGGGCCGGGATAGAGAACCCCCCTCCGTCACTGGTGTTGTGTAACGCCAGGTCTATTAACAACAAAACAACAATCCTTCAGGATCAACAAGTGGACCTGGCATGTGTGACCGAGACCTGGGTGCGGGAGGGCGAAACGGTAGCCCTCGTCCAGCTTGCCCCACCCGGGTTCTCGGTCCTCCACAGTCATGGACTAGGGGGCGGGGGGGAGGAGTGGCTATCTTCATTCGGGAGGCTTACTCCTTCAGGGCGCTTCCGCCGGTGGAGATTGCGGGTGTGGAATGTGTCGGCCTGATGCTGGAGGCTGGTGAGGGTTTGGCAATCTGGCTGGTGTACTGACCACCTAACGCACTGGCCAGTAGCCTGCCGTCCCTGCTGGAGGCCGCAGCAGGCTGGGTGTTGGAGCACCCTAGGCTGATTGTCTTGGGTGACTTCAACGTCCATGCTGAGGACGCGGCCTCCAGCTGGGCTATGGACCTGCTGTCATCCATGGCAGCACTGGGACTCTCTCAATTTGTTTCAGCCCCCATGCATCGGGCCAGTTACACGCTCGATTTGATCTTCGTGGTGGGGGTGATGGTGAACCGGATCGCCACTGAGGCAGTGCCATGGTCAGACCACCTGGCCCTGAGGGCCCGACTGAATGTTCCACCCCGACCCTGTTTGGGCGGCGAGTAGATTTTTGCTCACTCGCGGCACCAGATGGACCCAGTGCGGCTCCAAATGGCCCTGCAGGATCCAAGGCCCCCTGGCGGCTCGTTGAATGAGCTGGTGGAGGACTGGCATGCCCGGCTCTCCTCAGCCATCGACGAGATCACTCCCAGGTGCCCTCTCCGCACTCATGTAAGGCAAGTGCCTTGGTATACCCAGGAGTTGCGTGAGTTGAAGCGAGAACTGAGACGGCTAGAGAGACGGTGGCGCCGAGCTCGCGACGAGGCATCAAGAACATCTTATAGGACGCTTATGAGGGCCTATGAGATGGCAGTCAAAGCCACAAAGAGAGATTTCTATGCAGCCACGATTGCATCTGCTAGCTCACGCCCGGCCCAATTATTTAGTACAATTTGGTCTTTGATAGCTCTGCCACAGGGCAGGCAAAATGCTAGGGAATTGGATATTGGCTGTGAGGCATTTGCAAGCTATTTTGCAGACAAAGTCTTGGCGCTCCGCCGTGACCTCCCTGCCACAATTGAAACAGTGAGTGAACTTGAGGCCCCTTGCTCTGCTTTGGAGCCGGGTTTAGAATGTTTTGTCCCACTCAGCCTGGAAGAAGTTGACAGACTCCTTGTTTCTGTGCATCCAACCACGTGCGACCTGGATCCGTGCCCCTCCTGGCTCATTAAAGCAGGCCATGAGGGGTTTTGAGGTGCCCTGCGGGAGATTATCAACATGTCCCTTTCTGAGGGACAGTTCCCCAGGGCACTCAAGGAAGTGATGGTCCGCCCCCTCTTGAAAAAGCCATCTCTGGACCCAGCCGAATTGGCCAACTATCGGCCAGTGTCCAATTTGCCCTATTTGGGCAAACTTATTGAGAGGGCGGTGGCGTCACAGCTGCAGGGTTTTCTGGATGACACTTCTGTCCTCAATCCCTTCCAGTCCAGCTTTTGCCCGGGTCACAGGACGGAGACAGTGCTGGTCGCCTTGACTGACGATCTGGATCGGGGGTGGCGTGGCTGCTCTGGTGTTGTTAGACCTGTCGGCAGCATTCGACACAGTCGACCACCAGTTGCTGGCCCACCGTCTCACCAATGTGGGGATTCAGGGGCTCGCACTTCAATGGCTGGCCTCTTTCCTTCAAGGTCGGGGACAGAGGGTGGTGATAGGGGATCAGCGGTCCCGGAGACACCCCATTGAGTGTGGGGTGACTCAAGGGGCTGTGCTGTCCCTGATGTTGTTTAACATCTACATGCGCCCCCTCGCCCAGATTGCCCAGAGTTGCGGGCTTGGGTGTCATCAATATGCAGATGACACCCAGCTCTATCTGATGCTGGGCAGCTGGTCGAACTCTACCCCGGATGACCTTCATCGGGCATTACAGGCTGTGGCTGGATGGCTCAGACTGAGTTGGCTGAAACTAAACCCGGCAAAGACAGAGGTCCTGGGCCTGAGTTGGATTGGTTCAGGGATGGGGTTCCCTCTCCCGACCTTCAACGGGGTGCTGTTGGTGCAGGCGTCAGAGGTTAGGAGTCTGGGTGTGCTCCTGGACTCCTCTTTAACGATGGAGGCCCAGGTAGCAGCCACTGCCAAGTCAGCCTTTTACCACCTTCGGCTGGCTCGGCAGCTGGTCCCCTTCCTTGACCGTGATGACCTGGCCACTGTGATCCATGCGATGGTCACCTTAAGGCTAGACTACTGTAACGCTCTCTACTTGGGGCTGCCTTTGTCGCAAATCCGGAAGCTGCAGCTGGTGCAGAATGCTGCAGCCAGGCTGTTGATGGGTCTCTCTAGGAGGGATCATATTCAGCCTGTGCTGAAAGCGCTGCACTGGCTGCCAATAGCATACCGGATTCGCTTCAAAGTGCTGGTCTTGACCTTTAAAGCCCTGTATGGCCAGGGTCCAGCCTACTTGAGGGACCGCCTTTTCCCATATGTTCCCCCAAGGGCACTTCGGTCAGGGAGTCAACGGCTCCTGGAAATTCCAGGCCCCGGGGAAGTAAAATTTGCTGCCACCAGAGCCAGGGCTTTCTCGGTGGCGGCTCCTACCTGGTGGAGGGAGCTCCCGGAGGAGATCCGGGCCCTGCGGGACCTTGCTCAGTTCTGCAGGGCCTGTAAGACGGAGCTATTCCGCCGGGCCTATGATTAGGAGCCGCCGCCATGGTTAGCCATCTGCCATCGCACTATCGTCATCATTGAGTGCGGGGCGGCCCTGGCAGGAGAGGGGATGATGAGCTACTGTTTGGCTGCTGTTTGGCTACTGGGGGTTAATGTCTGCTGGAGGCTATAATCTGCCCCATCTTGTTTTATTGCCTGGATGTTGTTTATATGTTTTCTGGTTTTATATTGTTGAACTTGTTTTAAAGTTGGCATGCGTGCCTTGCTGTTAGCCGCCCTGAGCCTTCGAGGAGGGCGGGATACAAATCCAAATAAATAAATAAATAAATAAATAAATAAATAAATAAATAAAATAAGCTTAGCTTATTTGGTGTTGATATGGTACTGTATATGGTGAACCCTGGTTCCTCACTTCCTGCCGTAGAAAAGATCCTTGATCACTTTCATCAAGTTTCAGGCCTTAAGACGAATAAAGAGAAGTCATTGATCTTCCCGCTTTATATCTCCAGTGCAGAAGAAGTAAGGTTAAAAGAGTCTTATCCATACTTTTGGGTAAAGGACACATGGACGTATTTGGGAGTAAAAATCCCTTTACAACTCACAAAATTGGCTAAGGTAAACTTGGAAATCTCAATGTCTCAGTCCAACATACTCTTAAGTCCTGGAATGATACGGCCTTTAGTTGGTTTGAGCAGATCCAAATCATTAAAATGATGATTTTTCCTAAATTTCTTTTCCTGTTTCGAGCCCTCCCTCTAGTCCTCTCCAGTAAAATGATACAACAATGGCAGAAGTCACTGATTAATTTTGTCTGGCAGTTTAAACGTCATAGAATTTTCCGTGCAACCCTAACTAAACCCAAGTTACTTGGTGGCCTGACTTTTCCTGACCTTTCTTGTTATCACGATGCCACGCTTTTATCAAAACTTTTAAAGCACTATTCGCCTAATTACCTGGCTGACTAGAAAACCATTGAGAATATAGGGCTGCACCCTAAATCGCTGGAAGAAGTGCTGTGGATGCCACCGTCATCTCGCCCCAGAAGATCAGGGTACAGTGAGCTTTTGCAGGCATCCCTTGGGGCTTGGGACCGACTTAAAACTTATCTAGTCTCTCCACCTTCACCACTGCAAACGTTTTTGGGCCAGAGCTGGTTCAGTCCGGGGGAAGATCCTTCAGCTTATCGTTGCTGGAGAAAACACGGCCTTACCAGATTTTGCGACATCATGGTCAGGGGCTGCCTATATACTAAACAAGAAATAGAACATAAACTACAGAGATAGGTATCTTAGTTTGAATACGAACAAGTCAAACACGTAGTGTGCCATGACTCACATACCCCTCCGCCGGACTTGATTTTACGCCCGTTTGAAGACCTTATGGCGGCCCAGCTCCTTCCTAACAGGGGACTGGTGTCGAAAGTCTATTATCTTCTCAATTCTCAACTTAAAGATCAGGCCGGATATAAAAAAAATGGCATAGAGATATTGGCCAGGCGCTTACTTCTGAACAGTGGACTGCAATCTGGTCCTCTTCTCTTTGCCGCTCCCGTTCCATCAATATACAAATGCTAACTTATAAACTTCTATTTCAATGGTATTTGACCCTGCATCAGCTGCATGGCATCAACCCCGTGATTTCAGACAGATGTTGGGGAAATTGTGGGGGCCGTGGCACCTATATCCATTGCTGGTGGGAGTGCCCCAGGGTCCAGACCTTCTGGAGAGAAGTCAAAGTCCAAATATTTCTAATTACAGGTTGTGCTTTACAACTACAACCCTCCTTGTTCCTTCTGAATCACTGGAGCCATACTGTTCCCAATGGACTTATGAAAGAGCTAATAGAGTTATGTCTTGTGGCTGCTAGGAATGTTATTGCATACTACTGGAAATCTAAGAAGACCCTGCTATTGAATGATTGGTACCTGAAATTGTGGGACTTTTTTTTACAGGACAAAGTCTCCACCAGTATCATTCAATCTGAAAACCAACCAGTTCCTGACAACCTCCAAGAAAAATGGATGCCCCTCTTAGAAGCATCAGCAGCACATAAAATCAACACCTCCTTATTTGCTCAGCACAAACATCAGGATATACTTTCTTATTTTTAATTGTTTTTTATTAAAAAAATAAAAATAAAATAACTCAGAAAAAACCCCACAATTAGAACCCACTATTCTTCCCCTACAACTATGATCAAAATAAATGGAATGATCACTAACCCAATCACCCTTCTGCATGGTACTAGGCAAGGCTGTCCTTTGTCTCCTTTATTATTTGCTTTAGCGATTGAACCATTACCTAATGCCATCAGGAAACACCCAAATATCTCAGGTATTAGGATACGCTCCAAAGAATATAAATTAGCAATGTTCGCAGATGATATGTTCTTATACATCACCGAATCATAGTCTTCCCTCCAAGCATTATATAGCCTCCTAGTTCGCTTTGGTCTAGAATCAGGTTTGAAAATTAACAATAGCAGGTTGCAGATATTGCCATCAAACATCTCAACATCAGAGATAGATTTAATCAAACAACAATACAGATTTAACTGGACAGCTGAAGCATTAACGTACCTTGGTATACACATCCCTTTAGATCAAACTGTGTTGTTAAAAATCAATCACCAACAGATGCATGATGAACTGTGCAATACTATACATAACTGGAACAAGTTGAATTTAAATTGGTTTGAGAGATTCAACCTAATTAAATCTTTTATCTTACCAAAATTTATCTTTTTATTTAGAACAATTCCGTTGTCCATCCCGCTCGCAATTATTAAATGCTGGCAAGCTACCTTAACCCAGTTTCTTTGGGATAAGAAAAAAACGAGAATAAGCTTCTCAGTATTGAAGAGACCTAGATCATTGGGGGGGTTTGCCCTTCCCGATTTAACTTTATATCATCGTGCAATCCTAATGGCCATCACTATTAAAATGTTCAGATCCTCCAACACACCCAATTGGTCAGATATCTATGATGACTTGTTGTTTCCACACTCTTTGTCAGATTTGATTTGGTCACAGAAAAAAATCCCAGTTGAAATAGGAGACTACATAACAGTACTTTACCCGACTATTCAATGCTGGAAAACACAGGCCAAATACTTATTACCTAAATTTGCCAGATACTCAACGTTCATTAATCAGCCTTGGTTTTTACCTGGCATGGACCAAAATACAGTAATCTACTGTAGACATAACAATGTATCTCATTTTATTGATATCACTACAAAACATAGAATGAAAAGCAAAATTGAGCACACCGTAGGTAGGACTGTACCATGGGTTTTTTTATTTACAATTGATTCACTTAGTTAATTCTCTGAAAATAGTGGAGGTACTGGCTCAACCATTAACAGCTTTAGAATGTTTGATTCGGGACTCTGATGATCTAAACAGAGGGCTTATTTCCAAGATCTATTTGTTACTATGACAAAAGTCTTGCAGTTCATCACTTACATATCAACACGCCTGGCAAAAAGACTGCACAACAGAATTGGCTGATGAAACATGGACTAATTTCTGACTAGCTTGTCCACTAGGTCAATAGCAATACGTTTACAAAATCTCAAAATCATGACAAGGTGGTATGCAATGCCTCAGAAGCTCTCTCACATATCACCAACAATCTCTCCAAATTACTGGAAAGGTTGTAAACAAATAGGAGACTATGCCCACTGTTGGAGGACCTGTGTAAAACTTAAGACGTTTTGGTCAGAAGTCATTAAAATAATTGAGGAAGTCACTTCTGTATAAGTACCCATCATACCAGAGACATTGTTTTTAAATACCTGGCCTCCAGACTTGATTGATAGACCACATAAAGACACCATTGAGATAATGCTTGATGCTGCCAAGACGACGATTGTGGCCTTTTGGAAGGATACCAAAGTTCCTACAATTGATACTTGGTTCCGCAAATTATGGAATCACTACATAATGGATGCTGTTATAAACAAATTATTTACTATTTCTGGTTCCCAAAATACAAAACAATTGAGGTTTGTTGAAAAGTGGTACCCAGTTCTAGAATATTTATCTCAGCAGCAATTTATTTCCTCTGAATGGTCCCGATATCATATATGGATTTAATGTTTTTGTTTTTAGTTTATATACCTTTTTTTGGTAGTGCTGCATATCAATCTATGTAAAGTTCACTTTAGTAAGGGAATATGTTTATTACATTGTGTTACATCTATTAGGCAGCTGTATGACCTTCTGCTACATGAATCTAAGCTAATTACACCCCACTACTGTTTGGTTATAAATGCATACTTGAAGCAATACAGGGTTTAAATGTGTTGTTATTCAAAGACAATATGTTTACTGCATTATGTTCTTATCTGTTTGTGTCTTGTTTTTAAGAAGAAAAATAAAAAAATGTAAATGAAAAAAAAAGTCTTGCCGTGAAGGCTGAAGGGAGCAAGCAAACACAAGGACTAACAGTGGTTGCCCTCTCTGCCACATGGCAGGGGAGTTCACGAAGGGGCAGGCATCCACGTGAACCCCGGCAACCTGCCATCCCACAGTCTCTACCCATGCTGACTGGCTGGGTAACGGATACCTCGGCTGGCAGATGGTTCAGCTGACGGGTCAGATTCGGTGGACCCATGCTGTTCCAATGCCTATTACAGCTGTAACCAATAAAGTTGTGGCCAATTTTATCCACATAATTTTCAAAGAAACTGTTGTGCGAATGGTCAGTTTAAGCGGGACAGTATAGGACTGGCCAAGCCTCCCCATCCCGAATAAGACCTGGAACCCCAATCATTCATTTCTGTACCTGTACTAATTTGAGGATTTATAATCCAAGAAAATAGTTTAACCATTAAATTTAAGTTCCTTGCTAATATTTTTCAATCCATTTATATAGTCTTGACCATTTTTCCTCAAAAAGTTCCTTTTTTTATCTTGAAGTTGTAAAATTAATTTGTCCATTTCCGCCACCTCAAATAGTTTGTAAATGGTTTCCTCTTTTGATGGGATTTCTTCTTTCTCCAATACTTTGTATACAAAATCCTGGCCGTAGTTATAACATGTATGATCATATAACGAAGCTCCCGGCGACCCGGCAGCGCCGCTGGTCGCCGGGGGCTGCTTTGCCGCCCTCAGGAAGACAGGCAGCAACAGTGTCACGATGTTTGTTGTTGTAACGTGGGCAAGGGGGCAGAGCCGGCTATGATAGACAGCCAGGCTCCACTCCCGCCCGTTGTCAGTTGCTCCGATGTGCTCGAGCTGATAACAGCTCAGAGCACAGAGAGTGAAGTCCAGGGCCTCTGTGGACGGCCTGGGAAGCAGCGGGCTGAGTCTACAGCCAGAGCAGCAGGCTGGGGCATCAGCCAGGGCATTGGGATGCGGGGCCGCGGCGTCGAGCTGGCCAGAGCCGGCCCCGGCTGCTGCGCAGAGTCAGCCAGCACCTCAGCTCACTGCGCAGAGCTGGCCGGCGCATCGGGCCACTGCGCAGAGCTGGCCGGCGCATCGGGCCGCGACGCAGAGCCGGCCGGCACATCGGGCCATGGCGCAGAGCCGGCCGGCGCGTCGGGCCACGGCACAGGGCCGGCCGGAACGCCGAGCCCGGCGCCGAGCAGGCCGGAGTGTCTGGATGCAGAGGCAGCCGAGGTTGAGGCTGCGGGGGTGGCCATAGCTTCAGGATGCGGTGGCGGCCGGGCGGGAAATGCTATGGCCTGGTTGGGCATTGGGTTGTGCAGCCTGGGGGGAAGCCTTGGTGGCAGCAGCTGGGGCATTTGGCCGCAGCATGACCATCTGGGCCACGGCGGAGGATCGGGCCTGTGGTAATGATTGGGTCTCTTTTTCTGATTTTAACAAGTTCTTATTTATTTTATCAGCCCTATCTTCTGCCTTCTTTAAAGTAAATAAATTATTTTTTTCTGATAAATACATTAATTAACCCCCCCCACCTCAGCAGCAGCCACGTTAGGCTGGCCTGCCTTGATTCTGTGTTCTGTTGGGGTGGCAGGGTGTGTGGTGGCCATTTTGTGGCGGGTGGAATGTGATGGCCATCTTAGAGCTAACTGGAGTGGCGGCCATTTGGGGCTTTTCCCTTCAGCAGCCATTTTAATGGTTATAGGCAGCATAGGCCCAAAGAAGGGCTTGGGGGCATCCTCTAATAAGCAGTCTGCAAATAAGTGGGTGGGCCAGAACATGGCGAAAGAAAATCAACCCCTCCCAAAATGGCCCACTTCGGCACCTGTAAATACTGTAGGTATGGCTTCCATAGTTGGTGCTTTGGTGCCTTCTGCACTTATTAGCATTGTTTCCACCTCTGGTGCCCTCTACATGGGTAAGCGCAGTGGTGATGGCTTTTAGGCCTCCTGGAGCCACGACTTCCGGTTGGGTGACCCTCGATCAGTCACATGTTATCTCAGAGCTGCTCTCTCAAGGACAGTTCTGGGAAGAGATTGCCTGCCCTGCGGGGTGTCTGATGTGGGGAGGGGGAGGGGAAGGGAGTTTGTGTGTCACTCTGAGACTCTGGACGGGGTATAATCCAATCTCTTCCTTCTTTTTCCTTTCCCAGCCGCAGTTGCTGGTGTGGTTTTTTGAAGGTAGAATGTAAAAGAGAACTAGTCTCTGTAATACCAGATTTAGAGGGATTTTGGGAAGGGATGTGTCTCAGTGAGAGACCATCTGCTTGGCATGTAGCGAGTCCCAGGTTCAATCTCTGGCATCCTTAGGTGATAGATTTGGTAGAGGATGATGTGATAGACCTTTGCCTGGAACCTGGAGAGCATTTGCCACTTTGAGTAGGCAATACTCATTTTAGCAAACGTGAAAGCATACAGTGCTATCAAAAGGGGCTATTTCTTATAAGAATAAAATTGATTCTATCCTTATTGAAGCTGGGATTATGTATTGGAGGCTGGAAAAAGGGATTTCTGTTTAATTTGACAATTTTACGGGGGGTTTCTTCAGAAAGCCTTCTGAATCCAGTCTTCAGATTATACTAGTTCTGGTGTAGTGGTTGAGAGCAGTGGACTCTGATCCGGAGAGCCAAGTCTGATTCCCTGTTCTTCTTCGTGGGGTCGGTTGGGTGACCTGGGGTCAGTCGCAGTTCTCTTGGAGCTGTTCTCGTGTTTCTCTCAGGGCTCTCTCGGCCCCACCTGCCTTGTGGGGTGTCTCTTGTGGGTAGAGGAGGGGAAGGAGATTGTCAACCACACTGAGTGAAGTGCGGGGTATAAATCCGGTCTCCTCTTCTTCTCTGAATACTACAGGATCTTTTAATGGTATCTAACTTTAAACTAGGAGTAGAAACAGAATCTGTGTTGTATAGTGGGTTAGACGCATAATGAAACCACAGACAATGGTGTAGTGATCAGCATGGTTCGCTATTATACAACACGAGACAAGGGTACCTGGCCAGGAGGCCAACTATATACACGCAACAGGGGACGCCCCCTGGTGCCATTGGCGGGTTTGAATTCCCGCTGCCGTTCCCATTGGTTCCCCTACGCTGGAGCCAGGAGCCCCAGTCCCATTGTTCACAGGACCTCAAGCTCAGGCTCCTTCGTTGATGGCCTTTCGTGGTCTGCGGACACAACACCCCTCCCCCCATAGTTCCGATCCTGCCTAGGTGACATAGTCCTTCAGGTATGCCGGGGCTCTGCGTTCCCTAGTGGATCACCGCGGAGTGGGCATTGGGGTTTCCCCGCAGACCGGTCGTGGATGCGTGGTGGGGCCGGCAGCTTCGCTTCTGCCCTCTGGGGCCATGTGTGCAGTCGAGTCCTCGGCTGCCGGTGCCTCTGGCGGTTGGATCTGCCGGTCGCTGGGGCCCGCTTCTCTGAGGCCCTGTTCTGCTTCGGGTTCTCCCCAGGCTTCCCGTGGGGCCTGCTCCCCCTCCCATTGGTCCCCTGGATCTCCTACCGTAGGTAGTAGGCGCTGCCTCAGCTGGTCCACGTGATGCCGCAGGACTTGCCCGTCCATTGTTGACACCTCATAGGAGACTGGGCCGGTGGGGCGGATCACCTTCCCTGCTAGCCATTCTGGGCCCCAGCCGTAGTTCCTGGTGAACACCAGGTCCTCTGGGAAGAAGCCCCGGGGCGCCTCCCTGTCCTCGACCAGGTTGCGCGCTGTTGGGGCCCTATCGGGGTGCAGGCGGTCAAGTAGGATCGCGGGTCTCCGGCCCATCAGGAGCTCTGCAGGGCAGCGGCCACTCACAGGGTTGGGTGTGGTCCGGTTTGCTAGGAGGAAACGAGTGATGCGAGCCTCCCAGTCCCCGTCCGTCAGACGGCTCAGCGCTTCCTTTGCGGTACGGACCATCCGCTCGGCCTGGCCATTCGTTGCGGGATGGAACGGTGCTGACCTGATGTGCCGGATCAGGTTGTTCCTCAGGAATTGTTGGAACTCCTCAAACGTGAACGCTGGCCCATTGTCCGATACGATCGTGTCAGGCAACCCGTGCGTGGCAAAGATTTTCCGGAGGGCCCGGATGGTGGCACTCGCGGAGGTGGTGGTGACCGGGCTCACTTCTAGCCACTTCGAATACGCATCTACCGTCACCAGGAACGTCAGCCCGTGGAAACGGCCGGCGAAGTCGATGTGGAGCCGGGACCACGGTGACCTTGTCGCCTCCCAGGACTGCGTAGGCACGCTTGGTGGGCTGGGCCGGACTTCTTGGCAGGTCTGGCAGCGCTTCACCCAGGCCTCTATTTCTCCATCCATTCCCGGCCACCAGACGTAGCTCCGGGCGAGGGCCTTCATCCGCACAATGCCCGGGTGTGCCTCGTGCAGGGCCTGCAGGACTTGGTGTCAGAGCGCGCTGGGGACTACCACCCGGTCCCCCCACAGCAGGCAGCCCTTGTGTGCCGACAGTTCTTCACGCCATGTTGTGAACGTGTTAAACTGTGGGCCCGCTGGGGCTGTAGGCCACCCCCTCACCACCCAGCCGAGAACCCGGGAAATGATGGGGTTGTGGGTGGAGCGGCGAGCGATGTCCGCTGCCTGGAGGGGGCCGTCCGGGAGACTTTCCATCTGTAAAACGTGGTGGGCAGGAGCCGGGTCCTCCCCCTCGTCTGGCAGGGGAAGGCGGCTCAGCGCGTCTGCGTGGCCCATCGCCTTGCCCGGCCGGTGTTGCAGGGAGTAATTGTAGCCCGCCAGGAAGATGGACCACCGCAAGACTCGGGGGGAGAGTACCTGGGGGGTCCAGCGATCCACCGCGAAAAGGCCCAGCAGCGGTCGGTGGTCCGTCACGATGGTGAATGGACGACCGTAGATGAAGTCATGGAACTTCTTCACCCCGGCTACAACGGCCAGTCCCTCGCGGTCTATCTGGGTGTAGTTCCGCTCAGCCGTGGATAGGGTCCGCGAGTAGTACGCGACCAGGACCTCCCGACCGTCTGGGAGACGGTGTGCCAGCACGACTCCCACCCCGTATGGAGACGCGTCGCACGCCAGGACCACGGGCAGGGACTCGTCAAAATGCGACAGGACCGAGTTCGAGATGAGCAGGGCCTTGACGGCCCGGAACGCGGCGGCCTGACGTGGGCCCCAGACCCAGGGCGCCTTCTTGTCCAGCAACCTGTGGAGGGGCTCGGCTACCGCCGCCTTGTGGGGGAGAAAGGCGTGGTAAAAGTTCAAGAGTCCGAGGAAAGCCTGGAGCTCGGCTTTGGAGGTCAGGGACGGCACCTCCACGATGGCCTTCACCTTGTCCCGGGCTGGGTGGAGTCCATCTGCGTTGACTGTGAAGCCCAAGAAGTCGATGGATGATACCCCGAGCTGGCACTTCTCACGCTTGACTTTGAGGCCGGCGTCCTGGAAACGGCTAAGGACCATGCGGAGGCGGGAGGCGAACTCGTCAGCCGTGGCGGCGGCGATCATCACATCATCGAAGAATGGTGTGACACCGGGAATCCCTTTGAGGAGAAAGTCGCTGGAATATCCCGGGTGCCACGCTCACCCCGAATTGCAGGCGATTGACCCTGAAGGCCCCTCGGTGTGTTACAATTGTTTGGGCCTCTGCTGTCGGCCCATCTACAGGCCGCTGCTGGTAAGCTTGGGCCAGATCTAGTTTGCCGAAGATCTTGGCCCCTGCCAAGGTGGCCAGAACGTGGCTCACCACTGGGATGGGGTAGGAATGGTCCTGCAATGCCCAATTGATCATGCATTTATAATCCGCGCAGATGCGGACATCCCCATTAGGTTTAATTGGGGTCACGATCGGGGTTTCCCACACTGCGTGGGAGACCAGCTCCAAGACTCCTTGAGCCACCAGTCGGTCCAGTTCCGCGTCTATTTTGGGTTTTAAGGCAAACGGAACAGACCTGGCCCGCATGCGGATAGGGGCCACCGTGGGGTCGTGTTGAAGTGAAACCGGGGGTCCCGTGTATCGGCCCAGGGACCTGTCGAAGACGGATGGGAACTCGCGGCACACTTCCTGGAAGTCGCGGGTCGCGCATTGCTGGACCCCCTCGATCGCGATTCCCAGGGGTCCAAACCAGGCCCTTCCCAGGAGGCTGACTAGGTCCCCCTCGACTACGAGCAAGTCCAAGTGGCCCTTGAAGCCACGGTACTGCACCCTGAAGCTCCCGACTCCCTTCACTGGCACCCGGTTTCTCTGAAAGTCCGTGAGCATCACGGGTGATGGCTGCAAACGGGGGCCCCCCTTTGGGCAAATCTGCTTTAATGTGGCCTCCAAGATGATGGAACACGCGGAGCCCGAATCAAGTTCCATTTGTAAGGGGACCCCCTCTACTTTGACCCGGACGTATATTTTTGGGGTAGAGGCCTGACTGGGGAGTTTCAGTACCTGTGCTCGGGCTGCTGGGGCATTGGTCAGTTTGTATAGGTCCTCCTCCGGGGCCGCGCAGTCCTCGAAGTGTGCCTCAGACCTGCGGCGGGGCGGTTTTTGCGCTGCGCGGGATGGCTTGGAGTGGCAAACCCTTGCGATGTGGCCCGTGCGGCCGCAGTCCCGACATGTGGCGTCCCGGAACCGGCACGATTTCCTCTCATGCTGCCCTCCACAGCTGGCACACTCCTGCACCGTCGAGCCAGGTTGCTTGCATGCGGAGCTGGCGGGCGGTGCTGGCGGGCGATGCTGCGCTAGCGTGCGGTGTACCTCGGGGGCATCAAGGTTGCTGTTTCCAGGGGAGGCCACACGGTGAGTAGTGGTGGTGGCCGGGTGTGACCTCTCCCAAGCGGTGGCTAACGCTGAGGTGATGGTCACCTTCTCGCCCTCCATTATTCGGCGCCGGAGTTTCTCCTCCCTGAGGCCCGCGACAAATCGGTCACGGAGAGCCATATCCAAGTACTCTCCGAAAGCGTATTCGGCGGTGGTTTCTTTGCCCTGCTGGTTCCGATGTTGGAAAACCACGTGGCAGGTCATCTCCGACGGCTTTGGGGAATAGTAGTTCTGCACAGCCTTCACAATCTCGTCGACCGTGCACTCCTCCACCTTCTTGGGAGAGAGAAGTTATTGGGCCAGATCTACGATCACGGGGCCGCAAGAGCAGAGCAGCAGTCCTCTCTTTCGGTCTTTGTCCGTGATCTGGTAGAAGACGAAGGCTTGCCGCAAACCCGTAACCCAGGCTCCTCACTGCTGGGGTTGGGAGGTGTCGAACGGCGGCAGCAGCCCGGATCCTGGAGCGATGGCCATTGTGCTAGTCGGCAGCTGCGACACGGCTCTGGATTCACCCTTGGTGGTGCTCATGGACGACGCACGTGGAGCGGTGGAGCGAGTCTTCGGTAGCATTGGCCGACAGCCCGGCTGGAGCGCTCAGCAGGATCCCATCCTCGTCACCATTGTTGTATAGTGGGTTAGACGCATAATGAAACCACAGACAATGGTGTAGTGATCAGCATGGTTCGCTATTATACAACACGAGACTAGGGTACCTGGCCAGGAGGCCAACTATATACACGCAACAGGGGACACCCCCTTGTGCCATTGGCGGGTTTGAATTCCCGCCACCGTTCCCATTGGTTCCCCTACGCCGGAGCCAGGAGCCCCAGTCCCATTGTTCACAGGACCTCAAGCTCGGGCTCCTTCGTTGATGGCCTTTCGTGGTCTGCGGACACAACAATCTGAGGTGTGGGAATGCAGCCAATAGGAACAGCTACTTGAAATTGGGTAGCTCAATTGGGCACTTAGCCTGTGGGGGTGAATTCAATGTATATGAATGGAAAACAGATGAACTTCTAATGGTTTCCTTCGGTGAAGGAATCCTTATCAGCAACATGTGACTTTGCCTGTGTGAATGCTCGCTGAGGGGGCAAAATCAGGTTAGTACTTGTCATGTGTTAGGATTCATAATACCCATGCAATACATCATTGGTGTTTTCTGTTTTAGCAGGGGTATGGTGTGACTTTCAATCGGATGCGTGATCTGGGAATTTGACAGCTGGCACGTCGTTACATGTCATCGGTTTGGTCCAATGAGCATTCTTCACAGGTTTAATAGTGCATTTGTCTTTAGAGGAAAGTCCAGTGAGTGTCCAGGGCCTAGATGAGTGCCATTGGTTACAACAGGCTGTGGGATGTGCCGGCTGTGATGCGGCGGTGCAGCCACAGCAATTGGGAATGGAGCAGGTGGCTTTCAGGAAGGTTTCAGTGGGGCAAGGGTTAAGCAGGACCCATCATGGATCAGCATGGCTTGGGAGGCCAGAGGGCTCTTCTGCCCACACACCTGGGAGGAATGAAGTTACTTCTAGACCTGGCAGCCCTGCATTACTTACATTGGGTAAATGGGTTCCACGGGAGCCATATTCACCTTATGGTGAGTGTGCATGCAGCTTGCACGTATGTGCATACAGCGAATGGTAAGTTGGACTCATTGCACATTTCTGTGCGCTTGTCCCAGTCGTTAGGATAGGAACCCTGTTGCTGTTAAAAAATACCATGTACTGTGCACTCTTCAGGGTAAGGAATTTTTAAATAAATGAATAAATAATTAACAAACAAGCAAATAAAATTAATTATATAGGTTTTAATGTGACATCACATTGTACACATCACAATTTTTAAAGCCGAACTTACTGGTTGGCCAGGAGGGTTTTTAGTGGTTATTATAGGAGCATTTCATATACCTAGAAGCATTTTCAAATGCCTCATTGGGACGGTCCCTTGACTTTATAACAACAGGGGCCTACCTGTTTAGGTCTGCTCGGAATAGTTGGAATAGTTCTTTAAAACACCAAGATACTAAGACAATTGATCTACATCTCCTCTAATGTTGTTTTCACAGTTTGACAATCCAGGGAACCTGGGACTAGATTAGAGAGGCTCTCTTCTGACATAGACTTTAGGTAGTGACCTTCCAGGCTTCAGTTTCCTATCTTTCAGGATGCTGGTTGCCAGAAGATCCAAAGGGAAAAGAGTCTTGTCCGTTTAATAGAGACTTAATGCATGAAAATGCACAGCTTTAGTTTTCATGGCTCGGAGATAAATAGTATCTCCTGATAATTAACATCCTTCTAAAGGGGGGAGGCTTTCTTGGTTACACAGGATTATACATGAGTTAGGTCATTTGATCAGGGCACACGTAAGCTCTAGGTACGTTGGGCAGTGCCTTGCAGATCACAATGGCTGCGCAAATGCAAACATTGTGGTGTGGATGTAGTGGAATTCTACAGCATTCTATGAAGGTATTGGGGAAAGGGAGCTCTAGAGGACCAGAGGCAGCCTATTTATCTGGCAGTGAAATAAGGATCAATTTTTTGCAGCAGGGGGGGTTGCTACACTTCAGGTTATTCGGTTATCGCTTTAGGCCTATAGATGGAACTTTTCTGATCAGGCATCCTCTTTGCAGTGGTTGGGCCTTTCCTGGGGTGAAGTTTGGTACTCACTCTTCTCAGTTCAGTGCCGCTTCTACTGCAGCTGCCCTGGCGACAGGCTCCCTTGCCGTATGGCAGTGTCACTGGAACCTTGTTCAGATTAAGACTTTTATCTGGTCACTACGCTCCAGTTTGGGGGGTGGCATCGTGGCTCAGTGAGCTAGTGGTGGGCTTTTGCCTAGCGTTCAGACAATGGAATTACAAAGTTTAAAGTTATTAATGAGGCTTTCTTTCAGGTGCTGCTGGTCGTGGGGCAAGACAAAGGGTCACTGTCTGCGGCCACAGCATGGTCCTTTGGGTCACCCACCAGGCCAGGAGGGCACCCTGGTGGTGAAGGCCCTTGTGCTATGAGCTGAGGCAGACCTGGCATTAATAAGAGCAAGATGACAGAGAGTGCAGATGGACTGTTTGGCTATTCTGCTTCACCTTGAAGGACACGGCCTTGGTGCTGCAAGTGGAGGCTGACCTTGTAATGATAGGAGCAAGGTGGCCTGGAGTGCAGATAGTCGGGTAGGCTATTCTGCTTCGCCATGAATGACAAAGACATGATGTTATGAGTGGTGGTTGACCTTGTGATGATAGAAGCTAGGTGGCCAGGTGTGCAGATAGTCTGGCAGGCTACTCTGCCTTGCCATGAAGGGCAAGGCCCTGGTCTTACATCTGGAGGCTAACCTGGTGTTATAAGTGGTGGCTGGCCTTGCAACGATGGGAGCAAGGTGGCCTGGTAATGCGGAGAGTGAGGTCTGTTATTCTGCTCTGCCATGTATGGCACAATAGAGGAGACCCCGCAAGGCATACAGCCACCCGTTAGATGAGGAAGGCCATGAAGGGTGGTGGAGTTATGGGACCCGTATAGTGCTAATGGGGTACACCTATCTGACAAGGGCAACAGGTTCTTCTGTAGGACTTGCAGCAAGGGATCAGCTCAGCCTTGGCCTTTTTTGTGGGGAGCAAAGACCAAAGCAGAGGCTTGGTCTTGGCTGTGGCAGGTTGGTGCGGGCAAGAAACCGGAACCAGTGAGCACCTTATGGCATTTTCCCCATTAGGGAACAGGGGGTCATCAGGAACTGCCTTTGGATTTCTAAGGTCCAGGGTGGGGAACGGTGATCACCTCCTCTGGGAACCTCTTAGGGTATGCTCCTCTCTGCAAGTTGGAAGGCTTCAGGGGTAGGCGCTCCTAAGTGGCGACCAGTTTGCTGGGCTGCTGGTCATGAGCCAGACCAATGGCTCAAGACCAGAGCTGGGTAAAAAGACATTGCTTGTAAATATATATGCACCCAATGGGGCAAAAGAGACTTTTTTTAATGATTTGACTAAAGAGTTGGACTGTTTAAATTATGATCAAATAGTCCTTGCAGGAGACTTCAATGGCACAGTGAACAATGTATTGGACAGAAAGTCCAAAGCAAGTGGAGAGGCGGTTGGAAAGCTGCCAAAAAATTTTTCCAGCTAATGAAGCAAGAGAAACTAGAAGACGTTTGGAGGAAGTGGAACCCTAAGACAAAGGATTATACATTTTATTCTAACAGACATAACTCCTTTTCTAGAATCGATATGATTTGGATGTCAGAGGAGACGGCGCAAAAAACCTACAAAATAGAAATTTTACCGAAAACCAACTCAGATCACAACCCTTTACTTTGGATATCTAAAGAAAAACCTAAACAATTATATTGGAGAATTAATGAGGACTTATTGGACCAAAAATTAATTAATGAAACTTTAAAAAAAGAAACAAAAGGTTTTTTTGAACTGAATTTAAATAAAGGTACTGATATACAAGTCGTATGGGACACGTACAAAACAGTAATGAGAGGTTTGCTTATCTCTTTGAATTCTAAAGATAAAAAACAAAGGATGCAACAACAAAACGACCTTCATGAAAAAATTAGACAAAAAGAAAAGGAATTAAAGAAAAGGCCAGGGAAGAAAAAGATTATTAAAGAGATCCACTTTCTGCAGGATCAATTGAATGTTCTACTAAATAGAGAATTATATTGGAATCTGAAGAAATTACAGCAAAAAGCATTTGAGGGTGCAAATAAACCAGGAAAATTTTTAGCATGGCAATTGAAAAATAGAAAAGAAAGGAATTTTATAAGTAAAATTACTGAAGACGGAAAGGATGTTATGAATTTGAAAGGTATAAAAAGAGTCTTCTTCAAATACTACGCCAAACTGTTCAAAAAGAAAGGAACTGACCAACAGAAAATTAAGAAATATTTGGAGACTATTGAAGTTCCAGAGCTGGGAAAACAAATTAAAGAGTTATTAAATGGTTTAGTAACAAAGGAAGAGGTGACAATGGCAATAGAAGACGCAAAGTTGGGCAAAGCTCCAGGTCCAGATGGCTTTACAGCAAAGTTTTATAAGAAATTTAAGGAGGAGCTAACCCCTATCTTAGTACTTCTGTCGAACGAGATAAGAAAGACTAAACGGATCCCAGATTCATGGAAAGAAGCAAATATTTCATTGATACCCAAAGAAGGTTTGGATTTAACTGAAGTAAAGAATTATAGACCAAAATCGCTATTAAATAATGATTACAAATTATTTGCGAAAATTATTTCGGAAAGACTGAAAAAATATTTGAAAGATATTATAGCGGAAGAACAAGCTGGTTTTTTACCAAATAGACAGATTAGAGACAATTTAAGAGTGGTGATTGATGCAATCGAATACTATGACAAACATCCAGAAAAAGAAGTTGGATTCCTCTTTTTAGATGCGGAAAAAGCTTTTGACAATTTAAATTGGGAGTTTATGCTGCAAGTTATTGAAAAAATGGATATAGGACAGTCTTTTCTAAACATGATTGTGGCAATTTACTCAGAACAGAGAGCAGCTTTGAATATAAATAAAGAAAGAACAGATTTCTTCCAAGTTCAAAAGGGAACACGTCAAGGCTGCCCGTTATCCCCGTTGTTGTTTATTTGGATATTGGAAATATTATTGACAGCGATAAGAAAAGATAACAGCATTGAAGGACTCACAGTGAAAGGTTTTGCATATAAATACAGGGCATTTGCAGACGATGTAATGTTTATGATTCAAGATCCAATCGACAAAATACCACAATTGATGGAAAAAATTGAAGAATTTGGATCAGTTGCGGGATTCTACGTTAATAAAAGTAAAACCAAAGTGATGTGCAAAAATATGACGAAACAAAGACAAACAGAACTTCAAGAGAAAATTCAATGTGAAGTAGTTACAAAGACTAAATATTTAGGAATTGAATTGACCATGAAAAACATTGATTTGTTCAAAAATAACTATGAAAAGGTTTGGCACAGGATTCAACAAGACATGAAGAAATGGGATACCTTGAATCTATCGTTATTGGGAAGAATTGCAACTGTAAAAATGAATGTTTTGCCGCGTTTGATGTTTTTATTTCAAGCTATTCCAATATTAAAACAAAGGAAAATACTGGATACGTGGCAGAAAGACCTATCGAAATTTGTATGGGCAGGAAGAAAGCCAAGGATTAAAATGAAAATTTTATGTGATGCAAAGGAAAGAGGAGGTCTACAACTACCAAATTTAAGACTGTATTATGATGCCGTCTGTTTAACATGGTTGGAACAGTGGATTAATTTAGAAAATAAAAAGTTATTGGCTCTAGAAGGGCATGATAACAAGTTTGGATGGCATGCATATTTATGGTATGGAAAAGTAAAAATAGATAAATTTTTCAAACACCACTTCATAAGACGATCACTGTTCGAGACTTGGATGAGATATAGAAAATTCTTCTCAGAAGAAAGACCACTTTGGATAGTACCAGCAGAAGTGATTAATCCATATTCAAGAAATCAAGGGTTAGATTGGCTACCTTATAAAAGTCTTTTAAAATTGGAAGGGAAAAACTTTGTGTTAAAAGACAGATTTGATGTGGAATTTGAATATGATTGGTTGAAGTATAGACAGATTTATGACTTATTTAAGACCGATAAAAGAGAATATGGTTTTAGAGAAAATAGCACTGAAATTGAAACTGTATGGCTTGAGAAAGGTAAAAAAATGATTTCTAAACTGTACAAGGTTTTATTGAAATGGTATACTGAGGACGAAATTGTAAAAGAGCAAATGATAAAATGGGCGGTAAATATTAATAATGAGATATTAATGACATCTTGGGAATATTTGTGGAAAAAGTCAATGAAAATTTCAACTTGTGTAAATGTTAAAGAGAATTGTTATAAAATGATGTACAGATGGTATATGACGCCTAAAAAAATTGCTATTATAAATGAAAGTATGTCTAACAAATGTTGGAAATGTAAGAAACATGAAGGGTCTTTCTACCATATGTGGTGGACATGTGATAAAGCAGTAAAGTATTGGACTGAGATCCACAATGAGATACAAAAAATTTTGAAATGTAATTTTAAGAAAGACCCACAGATGTTATTGTTAGGTCTTAAAATGGAAGAAATAAATGTAGCCAAGAGAACACTACTATGGTACTTGATTACAGCAGCTAGACTGACTTTTGCTCAATGTTGGAAACAAGATAAAGTACCTGAAACATGGGAATGGATTAAAAAGACGTTGTTTATGGCAGAAATGGACAAATTAACAAGAAAACTAAACAATGAAGAAGACGAAACCTTTTTCGGAGACTGGAAAGACTTTCAAGAATACTTGTTGAAGAATTGGGATGTAAAACGTGGTTTGATTTGTTTTGACAGCTATTGAGGAGAAGTGGAAAGAGACTCAGATCTTTGAATTGTTACCATTAGTAAAAGAAATATGTTTAGTAGTAAATGTAATTGTATAAGAGAAATATCAAGGGGGTTGGAGCAGTGCGGGAAGCCTTGTTTGGGGGGGAGAGGGAGAAAGAAAAATGGATATGTATTGGTTTGTTTAAATTGTATGAACATGTGATATATCCAATAATAAATTGTTTTTTTTTTTAAAAAAAGACCAGAGCTGGGTGATCCGCCCGAGAAAAGAGCAAGGAGGTTGGTCAGCAGAGTGACACCTGCCTTGCCTGTTCCGTGCTCGCTTAGCTGGTCCCTTGCCGCAATGTTATGTTAAATAGTTAATAAAGTGGCCCTTGTTTACTTCCAAACTGTTGTCTGTCTCGTTATTCCGACTAGGGGGGCAAATGTCTGACTTTTTAAAAGACTCTGGGGTAATATTCAATAAAAAACAGTTCTGGTATGAATGGTATAGTTATTTCTAACATTTTTTGCAATATCTCATGTATCTAGATCCAGGTTTTTTTTGTTATCTTACAAGTCCACCACATATGGTAAAAAGAGCCAACATTTTGTTTACATTTCCAACATACATTTGACATATTAGGGTACATTTTCGCTAGATTCTCTGGTGTTATATGCCATCTATAAAACATTTTATATATATTTTCTTTATAAGACATTGCTTTTGTATATTTAATATTCCTTTTCCACACCTTGGACCACTGGTCTGACTCTATCCTATGCCCCACACTCTGTGCCCATTTCACCATTGAGACTGTTACTACTTCGTCTTGCATTTTCATATCTAATAACAGTGTATAAAACAACTTTATAAGTTTTTCATGTATATACAATAAGATTTTATCCAGCTGTACAGGTCTGTTAAGAAAACCAGTTTGTTTATCTTTAGCATACCTGGAATCAAGTTGCACCCTTTCCTACCAATTCAAGCAAATATCCTGCCTTTGTTTTTTTTTTTTTTGTAAAACTCTCTTAAAAAAGAGAGAATTTTATTCTTTTTATAAGAAAAGGGAAGGGTAGACAGATGGAGAAAGAAAAAGGTGGAGTGAAAATTTTTTTCTGTTAGTGAGAGTTAGTTTAGGTTAATAACCAATACCAAGATTTGGCATCCATCATGGTTAGAAGATCTACTTTTTAACTAAAACAAAGTCCAAAATCACTCTGTTAATGCAGTTAGTAAAGTCCATTGGGGTTAGTAATTAAACAGCTCCTTCCAGATGTAACACGAACAGTCCTCAAAGTATCTTCTTCTTAATTTTCTTCCAGTTATGGATTAAGTCCATTTTAACTTTGAAGTCTTCCGTTCCATCACCTTCCCCTGGGCTGCTGTCTTCTGCACTTATCCCAATTTTGAATGCTGCATCCTTCTTCCTGCTGGCGTGTCTCTTCAGGAATTTCTGTGTTTTGAAGATGAAATCCTTCTTCTTTCTTTTCTTTTTTTCTTAAACTTCTGGCCTTCAAGCTTCCAGGGCTCCACAAACTCAGCAGATGAAATTAGATCTCCCGTTTGTCGCCTGCTATGCTCGACATCCCCTTCTTCTGGCAGAGTATTTCTTTTATAAAGGCGGAATAGGCTTTGGAAGCCTTATCCACCTCTTCTTTTAACTTTATCGCTCCACTGCCAGTTAGGGGTGCCAAGACATTTGTCAAGGTAAATCCGAGATCTTCTTTCTCCTCTTCTTTAGCGCCCTGGAAACCTGGAATCAAATTCGATTTCTGTTCAATCTCCTTCATCTTTCTAGTTGTTTCCAATATCTGTTTCTGTCGACTGATGAGAACACTTTCCATTTTAAACAAAGTTTGGTTGATCTTCTGCAATTGTTCCAGCAGGGGGCACAGCATCTCCTTTTTCTGTTGATTGACAGCAAGCTCTTGGGGGGGCTATCTGGACCGGAAGTCCCTCCTCTCTTCTCTTCCGGTGTCTGCAGGGCTTGTTCCATTATCGACATTTTGGTTTTTTGTTTACTTTTAAAAAGTTCGTGCCGCATCCCCCAGGGAGCTAAGATGAACACATTCTTCCATGCAGCCCCAACGGTACTTTCACCAACTCTTTGTTTTCTTTCTGCCCCCTTCGCGCTCCCTTTGAATAACTTGCTTCTCGAGGGGGTGGGGACTCCTCCCTCCTCCCAACGCTTATACGCATGCAGGGGGCTCCGATTTACGCTTCAAAATAGATCTTCAACTCACGATTCGATGCCACTACTTCTTTTTATGTTGAACCATAGCGCTGTTTTCACTCCTGGAATTCGGTGGCGCCGCTAAGTCCCATTACGGGCACGCCACAGCGGGGCCGATTGGGGCGGGGAGAAAGCCTCAATTTCCCGGCTGTCTGCCGGCAAAGAGGCTACTCCCCAAGCGCCCCCGGTTCGGAGCCTTAACCTAAGGCTCACTAGGGTCTTTCGCATATGCGAAGACCCCCCCTAACTGCGCGTGGGCTAACCGCCTCCGGGAGCGTCCCGAGAAGCGGCCGCCATTCGCGACGCCGAAAACCGAAAACCGACGCCGAAAAGAGTATCTTGTGAGTTTGAATTATTTTTTCTTGTCTAGAAGATCTTCATATCTCCATAACTGATTTTTGGTAAATAAAGTGGCATTTATAAAAGCTTCTAGTGGTGAAACCCATTTTGGAATTCTTGTATAGAACAGTTTTTTAGTCTCTTCCCACACCTTTAATAATGTTGCTCTTATCATATGCTGTTTAAAATATTTATGAATATCACTTTTCTCATACCATACAAAAGAGTGCCAGCCTCATTTCAAATCATATCCTTCTAACTTTAGGAGTCTTGAGTTCTCCAATGTAATCCATTCTTTCATCTATGTCAAAGCTGCTGCTTTATAATAAAGATACCAAGCAGATACTGCAAATCCTCTTCTTCTTCTTTTTTTTTGGTTGTAAAACTCTCCTAAAGTGGAGAGAATTTTATTGCTTTTAATACAGAAAGAGGAAAGGTATATAGCGAGATCAAGAAAAGAGGTGAGTGAAGTCACTATTAGTATATTAATCTTTTTGTTAGTATATATAAAGTTCTTGGCTTCTTCCATGGTTGACTGATCTTCTTTTAAATTTACTGTGAGTCAAAAATAAACCTGTTAGATTAGTAAAGTCCTTTGGGGTTAGTTATTGATATAATCCATCTTTACGTTTCATGAACAAATGTTTATATTTTGGGTTGTCTCCCTTTCAAATCTCTCAGATTGTATGATGGGCCCTTCTTTGCTCTTTCATCTTCTGATTCTTCGTCTCCTTCCTCCGGGCCACTGTCATCTTCGCTGCTTAACATTGTCCATTTGGCGAGTTCTGCATCTTCCTCTGAGCTGGCATGCCTCTTCAAAAATTCTTGAGCTTTGAAGATGGAGTCAATCTTCTCTCTTTTATCCTTAAATTTAAAGACCAATCCTTCTGGGATCCACCATTTGTAGCTAATTTGATACTTTTGCAAGAACAGGGTCAGTCCTTTATATGCTTTCCTTTTCATATGAATTTCATATGGAACATCTTTTAGGATCCTTATGTTCTGCTCACCAATCTTCAAGGGCGTTGTTGAAGTCGCTCTTAGAATTTGATCTCTGGTACATTGCTTGGTAAACTTGACAATCACTTCTGCTGGCAAATTATTTTTCTTCGTAAAGTTGGAATAGGCTCTATAAACCAAATCCATCTCTTCGCTTAATTTTTGCGCTTCTTTGCCAGTTATTGGTGCCAAGGCATTCGCCAAAATATTTCTGAGATCTTCTTTTTCCTCTTCTTTTATGCCCTGAAAATGGAGAGTCAAGTTTGATTTTTCCATCTGTAGCATATTTTTTCCCCTGTATCTCTTGATGTTTTTCTATTTTGCTGACCTTTTTCTTAATTTTTTTGGTGTCTTCCGTCAAGATCAGGCATTTTTTTTTGCAATCTCCTCCATCTTCTTAGCTGTATCTGTTAGCTGTTTCTGTTGGTTGTTGAGAACACTTTCCATATTGCATAAAGTTTCACTGATTTTTTGCATTTGGTCCAGCAGAGGGCGCAGCATCTCGCTTTTCTGTTGATTGACAGTTGGCTCCAAGGGGAGGGAGCCAGAACCGGAAGTTCCTCCCAGCTTCTTTGTCGGCTTGTCCAGGACTTTCTTTTGCCCTGACATTTTTATTGCTTACTTTTAAAAGGTCGTGCCGCACAACTCAAGAAACAGTCTATTCTCCTCTCCTTCCACAAGTCCCCAAAAGGTAACTGTCGGTAATGGTTGTTTAATGTTTCACACTGTATCCATTGTTCTGTGTTCCCTATCTTGTCCCTGCTTCTGCGCTTGCGTAGGTATGCTAGCTGTAATGTGGGAGCTTCTTCTCTGCTGCTCGGTGTTATCACGGTGGCCTTGAATGCAGGCTTTGGGCTATTCTTAAGTCTATGAGAATTTTCCATTCCTGTGAAGCCGAGGGGAGGAGGGAGCAGTCTCCCGCCCATTAAGTAACTCTCCCGCCGAGAGTTTCCCACGCGCGCGCTTGCAGATCAATTGGTAGTCGCCTTTTGCATCACACTATAACCATGCTTGAGCAGCTTGTCCTGCCATTCCTGACAATAGCCTTTACACTGTGGGTTTTAGCACTGTATTCCAATAAAGCCCTTCTTACTCCTAAGAATGCTTGGATCTACTTGCTTTTGAACCTGACAGTAACTTCACTAATCTGCTTTTTCACTCTGTCCCCTTTCTCTTCTCTTTTATAAATCCTGTTTTCCTGGGGGGGGGGAGTTGCTCCCTCCTCCCATGCGCTTATATGATTAGGGGGTGAGTGCATTTAATTCACTTTCAAACTGATCCTCAACTCACGGTTTGCTGCAGGTTCTTTCTTTTTTAAGCTATCTTCTGCTTCTTCACTCCGGGAAGTCGGTAGCGTTGCTAAGTCCCATCAGGGCACTACACAGCAGGGCCACTGGGGCAGGGGGAAAGCCTCAATTTTCTGACTGTCAGGCTGGCAAAGAGGCTACTCCCCGGTGCGCCCCCTGGTTCGGAGCCTTTATCTAAGGCTCACTAGGGTCTCCGATTGTGCGGAGTCCCCCCCAGCTATGCATGGGCTGGTCACTTTATGGGAGCGTCCCAGGAGAGCGACCGCCATTCGCTCCGCCGAAACTGAAAGTCCAAATCCTCTTCTTTCCTTTCTGTCCTGTAAGGCTTTCATTGTTATTCTAGGTCTTTTATCTTGCTAGATAAATTGTCAAATCAATTTTTTCACTTGCTTAAAATACTGTTGGTTTTTTAAGATTGGAATTGTTTGGAATAGGAACAGCAATCTAGGCAAAACATTCATCTTAACAGTAGCTATTCTTCCCATAAAAGATAACTGCATCTGTTTCCACTTTTCCAAGTCTTTTTCATTGAGGTTCTTCAGTTCGTGAACCCCAAATCAGTCAAAATTTCTGACAACTTTGGTTCATCAGCCAGTTTTTGCCCGTCCCTAGGGAAAACCTGGGGACCAATTCCTTATGAAAATGGCAGGTACTTTTATCACTTGGTCTAGGATTACCAACTCTGGAATGGGAAATTCCTAGAAGATTTGAGGGCCTTAAGAGAATAGAGTCTGAAAAAAGAGGGAGCTCAGCATAGGTGTAATAGACTTCATCCTCCAAAACTGCCATTTCCTCCACAGGAACAGATCTCTGTCATCTGGAGGTTAGTTGGAATTCCAAGGGAACTCCAGGCCCCACTATGATAGCCCTTCTTGGAGAAGGGAAAAACATTTTATGGAGGTGAAAAGGTATAGGAGAAGATTTTTCTAAAGGTCTGCAGTTCAATGGAAACACTAGCTGCTTCTGGGAACATGCTGAAAATGTAGTCCTACATGGTCAGTAGCATACTGTTTGCCCACCCACAGTTGTGTAGCACTCGCCTCTGTCCTCCATTAACACCACTTGATTAATGGAGCAGCAGGCAAAAATAAACAGGGGGAAACAATGTTCTTTACCATGGGCAAGGGTCTCCAACCTTTCTGAGCTGAAAGGCACATTTGGAATTCTGTGTGATGGTGGTGAACACAACCACAAAATGGCTGCCACAGGAGGCAGAAACAACCACAATATGGCTGCAACAGGAGGCAGAAACCAATCACAAAATGCCAAGGAGTGAAATTATGTATAACTCTAATAGTAGCTCTTTGTTTAACGGGGTACCTGTCAAAATTAGCATATGGTTTTAAAAATATTTTCTTGTAAACACATAAAATAAGTATACATACTGAGCAAGCTAAGAAACCCTGATCTGGCAGTATTTGTCTTTATTTTTAGCCAAGGTTGATGATAAGTATGATCATCCTTTAGTTTCTTTTTGAAGTTCAATGGCAAATTTACCAATGTGTACTTCTGATCCTGCAATTCAGAAGAAGAAGAGGAGGAGGAAGAGGAGGAGTTGGATTTATACTCCACTCTTCACTCGGAGTCTCGGAGCGGCTTACAATCACCCGTCCCTTCCTTTGCCCACAACAGACAACCTGTGGGGCATGTGGGGCTGAGATCTCTGAAAGAACTGCTCTTGAGACAACAGTTCTGAGAGAACTGTGACTGACAGCTGGCTGCATGTGGGGGAGTGGGGAATCAAACCGGGTTCTCCAGATTAGAGTCCACTGCTCCTATCCACTACACCAAACTGGCTTTTTGGAATTTGCTGAACCATCTCTATAGGCTAAGGCTTGGATAGCAATATTCCTTTTCAGATTAAAATCTTCTATTTTTCTGTATCAGCTTGCTAATGATGGGAAGTAGATGGGCAAAATTAGTTGACGATAACCTAAAGAAACTGGGGTTTTGTCAAGTTCCCAGTCAAATCACTCTCCACACGCACTTTTGCAGTTAATGTTTTATTTAAAGATATGAGATGCTGTGGGTTCAAACTCTTTGTTAGGACTGAATTACAAAGGCAGGAAAGCAGGATATAGGTACAACCCCAAGATTCCATTCACATCCACGTCAGCATTACTACAATGACTATGAAAGATATACAACCATTATCTAGCCAGGCACAGACTTGACTTCAAGGACATTTCTCGTGTGAAAGATGTCTTGAGGCCCCATAGGAACATTACCAAGCAGCTTCCCTAATTCACTACAGACACTCACTACCTCCCAGGAATGCGAGGGCAGGTGAGGGCAGTGATAAGGGGTACAGAGAGCAAGCAGAATACATCAGGTTGAAATACAGCAGGTGAAGCCAAATGCCTGAGTCTGACAGGTTTACTTTTGAGTTTTTTAAGCAAGTGGAATATACCTCGATGTGTAAATTGATTAAATCTACTATGCTCTGTTTTGATAAATGGAGTACTCACTGTACAGCTTGGAGGGGATGCACCCTGCAGGGCTTTTTTTTTTTTTTAATAAATTGGTGCTGGAACTCTCAAGAGGGAAATGAAGTTTTCAATCTCTATACTGAAAACTCATGAATTTTTAAACATTTTTTAAAAAAAATGGTCAAAGAGGTTCCAGAACTCCGTTTCAGCTCATTTCCCCTGAAAAAAAGCCCTGGCTCCCTGAATTATTTAAGTCTCTCAGTCCCAAAGACTCAAACTCGCTGTGTGGCCTTGGACCATGGTTGTTACAAACCGCCGTGTAGAGCCTGGAGATTTCACAGCATTAAGCTGATCACCAGATGACAGAGATCCGTTCACCTGGAGAAACTGGCTGCTTTGGAATTGGACTTAATAGCATTATCCCCTGTTGTCCCTCCCCTCCCCAAACCCCTCCCTCCTCAGGCTCCACTCACAAAGTACCCCTTGTCATGGGAGACCAGTGATGTCCACAACTTCCCCTTCCCCAACCCCCCCCCCAAGCTCACGAGAGCCCTATTCCACAGGGCCAGGGTCTGAAGAAACGGGGTCTGTGTGGATGAGGCAAGAAAGAATCCCCTCCCTCCTAAACTCCAAATTTCTTGAAACATGTCAACACATGGAAAGAAGGGAATTCTTCTGACCCCACTAGAAAGAACCCTCTGACACCTTTCCTAGCAAGAGAGTTGTAACCAGTTTCCCAGCCAACAATCCAGCTCACAGGCTGAGGATCTCTGTTCTGGATGGAGGCTGGGGCAGGGGCGGCAGGATGCTGCTTGTCCCATGTGCTCTAGGGTGGCTTCTGTGTAGGAATATCAGCCCCCCCCCCCGGTTTTGGGTGCTCCTCTCCGCCACCTGCCAGCTGACCAGTAGAGGATGGATTCCCCCCCAAAAAAAAAGAGTCAGGAAGCCGAAAATAAACATAATGTACCTACATCACCTGAAAGTGACATTGGGGGTGACACTCTGGTTTTTGGGCAAAACTCTAAGGCTAATTCTACCATAGAGGTTTTGCCCACAAATTAGGGCATCAACCCAACATGCCTACATCACTTCCGGGTGTCATAGGCATATCACATTTATTTCTGGCTTCTCCATTCAATTCACCCCCATCCCCCGCCGGCTGGTCAGACAGACCTGGCAACCCATCTGTGTGACTCCAGCACGTTGCACAAGGTCAGGACCCCCACAGGGGCGAGGACATAGATTTGCAGCACAGTTCCCTCAGGCATGGTCACATGCAGCTCAGCCTCCATTTTCCCCTCCTGGCCATGCCCTGGCAGCAGCCCAATTTCTGGCCCCCCAAGACCCCAAGCTAAGGGCCTCTCCCCCCGCCGCCCTCTCCCCACAGGCTGCTCCTGACACTGAGGCTCTCTCCCGTTCTCCCCAAGTGGAGCAGAGGGGAAGATCAGCACAGGCCTTTGCCAGCCACCATGTTAGGGTCCAGCAGAGTCAGCAAGTCAGCCCTTAGCCTTGCTGGGAGGGGAAAAGAAATGGGGGTGTGGGGCAATCATCCCTAAAAATTCCACCTCTCCTCCAGGACTCTGGACTAATCCTTGTGATTATGGCCTCATGCAAATCCATGTGATTGTCAGCCAATCAGAGCCAAGGGAACTTCACTGGATGAGAGGTGCTGAGCCAGCCTCAGCCTTAAGAAGAGGGACCCCCCCCCCTTCGGACAGGAATTTGGCGGCTCTGGACAGGAGTGTCAGCTCAGCCACACTTTTATTGGGCTTGTTAGGGTTTGGGGGTCAGCTTAGGGGAGGAAAGCTTATTTTAGTGGGATAAATAAGCAGTTCTGCTAAGGGCCCGTCATGCCTTCCTGGTGTGTGTGGATTCTGTGGAAAGAGGGCTCCATGAGGGAAAAGAGCAGCCTTGAACCTGCTGAGGGTCCCGGTCCAGAGAAAGAAGAACCGAGTCTCCCCTCAGGGGTCACTCACTTTACCTGAGAGCCAGCTTTACTTTACGTATTTAAGTGGCTGGCTGTGTTTAAGACCAACAAACTTTTATTCCTGGTATGAGCCTTCGTGTGCCCCCAGAAGAAAACGTGGCTGGTCTTAGAAGTGTCACTGGACACAGACTTTGTTCTTTATATATTTAAGTTGTTCACGTATAATCTTTACCTCATTAAATATTTTATTTTCTGTTAAATACAACTTTGTTGTTCGCTGCCTGTGTCTTGTCTGTCAAGTCAAACATTTAAGAAAATGTGATCTCTGCTTACCCCACAAACTGGTACAGAATTGGTCTAGTGGGTTTCCAAATAAGTGATGTTTAGGGAGCACATAGCTTACATGATATTTATCTATTTTATTTATTTAGCAGATGGCAAAATTACACACAGGAAACATATAATAATTTAAAATATGTAACTGAGTTCATACAACGAGCTTGTACAAGCACCCTTAACACTAATATCTAAATTTTCAATCCACTCAATTGCAGCTGGGGAAAGTTCAAAGAATTCGGTCACTTCTCCCTGGAAAGCATGTTGCTCGCATTCCTGTAACAGATGAAAAATAGTTTGGCGGGCTGCACCACAATTGCATTTTGGTCCTGCTATTTTGCCCCATTTAAATAACAGGTTTGCCTATCTGTCAAAGCCCATTCGTCTTCGTCTTCCATGCTTTCCACTGACAAGTCAAATCCTGTGGGCCTCTCGTTAGTGTTTATCAGGTTTTGGATATTGGGTGGAAATGATTGCACCCATGTTCATGACCATGCATTCCTTCAATCGAAATTTTGAGATTGCAGGATTTGTGCAGATCTTATTGCTGGGTGTTGGGACCTCAATCTGCGGAGACCCACATCAGCCATGTGTTCATGAATGGGCTTTTTTAAAAAAATGATCTTTCCATATTCACAAAGAAGAGCATCCTGTCTTCAGAAATGCAAAGGAGCAATGGGGCACAATGTAGGTAGCTAATAGGCTGGAGCTGGTTAAATGCTGCCGCTGATGGTTCTCATTGTTTGTACTGAGTTGGACATCAAGTCTGTGGGTGTGGGGGGCTGTTGAGCCACACTGAAGCACCATATACCACCATACTATATACCAATCCCAAAACTGAGGATCTAAGTGTTGTAGCAGATGCACCCAAGTTGTACCACATAATTTTAGGAGGATACTGGTTTGTATGCATATTTTCACTGCTACATTAGTGAGGTGGTGTTTCTTGTTCAAGGTCCTGTCCAGGGTAATGCCAAGGTACTTAGGTGTACGATTGTGTGTAAGTCGGGTGCCATTAAAGTAGACATTCAGTTCACAGTTGGGAACAGGAACATTCTGTTTTTCCCAGACTTGACCCCGATCTACATCTAGCATTTGCTCCGTTGTTTTACCAAATCCACAGTTGAACAGAAAAAGATGTGGGTCAAAACCACATTCAAATACCCCAGGCCAACGCTGTACTGACTGCAGAGTCACCCCTGAATGGCCATAAAATGGACATAAAACTATGCAGATGGCTACCATAAAACTGAGAGATCAAATGAAATGAAAACAGCATGCAGTCTGGACACTGTCATAAAATCTGACAATCAAAGTGAAAGTGGCATGCAATGTAGGGGGGAATTTCAGATCCCCCTCTGTTCCAGCCTGGGTTTGGTAAAACAGTGGGGCAAATGCTAGATGCAGACTGGGCCTTGGAATGAGCCACTATTTACAGTAGTAAATAGGACTCCATTCTGACCATCCTTCTTGAAGTAAGGCCTGCGGAACTGCACACAACTTTCCAGGTGCAGCCTGACCAATGCAGTCTACTGTGGGATTTGGATGTTATGCCTCTGTTGATACACCCCAAGATTGCATTAGCAATTTTTGTCACTGCAGCACACTGGCTGCTCATATTTAACTTTCAGTACACCCATACCCCAAGATCTTGTTTACACACACTGTTACCCAGAAGTATATCCCACATCCAGTATGGGAGTTCCTCATTTTTGTTACCCAGATGTAGAACTCAGCACTGATCCTTGTTAAATTACATCTTGTTCACATCCACCCATTCTTCCAGTGCATTCAGAGCTTGTTGAATTCTATGGCTGCGATCATATGTGCCTTTAGATCCGACATAGGTGCGAATGCCCGATGGATCTAAAGGGAGCGATCAGACAGCAAAATCTGGGAAGTGTCCTGCAGTCATCAGCAACCTATCCTGCTCCACTGCAGAAGCGGAGTTAAAAGGCACTAGGGAAAGTCCAGCTCTAACAGGTTCCAATGGGCCACAGATGGACTTTCCCCTGTCTGATCACACAAGCACACTCTCATGCTGTCGGAATGGTCTGATGCTGTCCTGGTTTGGTGCCATCCCCCTGCCTTCACAGTATGTGCATCATTGCATACTCTATTGGGGGCCCTCAGTGCAGAGGTGTGATTCCTCATTTATGTGCATGGGAAACAAATAGCCAAAAAAAAGGACTCAGTCACAGGTGCGTCTGATCACCCAGTGATGGGCTGCGCTCACAGCTTCAAAGGAAGGTGTAATCTCACCACTGCATGTCAAATTCCTCTGGAGGAAATAGCCTCGCTTCCCCTCTGCTTCAACTGGCGTGTGTGACCGCAGCCTATGTCTATCTTCTGGTGTGTTTGCTGCTGCTCCCAATTTAGTATTATTTGCAAATTTAATGAGTAGCCTCTCCACACCCTCATCCAGATCATTTATAAAAATATTGAAAAGTACTGGGCCCAGAATCAAGCCCTGTGGCACCCCACTGGACACCTCCCTCCATTCAGAAGAAATGCCATTGACAACTACTCTCCAAATACAGTTCTCCAACCAGTTCCCTGTCCACCTAACTATCCTAGAATCCAGTCCACAGTCCTTTAGTTTAACCATCAGCATATCTTGGGAAACCCTGTGAAAAGCTTTACTGAAATCCAGGTAGACTACATCAACAGCATTACTTTGATCCAGTAAGCTTGTCACTCAATCAAAGAAGGACTGGCAGGACATGATGGGGACAAATCCTTGCTGACTTCCCTAGATCACCAAGTTCTCCTTTAAATGCTTGCAGATCGATCCTTTTAAAATCTGCTCCAGTATCTTCTCTGGGACAGAGGTCAGACTGACTGGCCTGTAGTTTCCTGGGTCATCCCTCCTCCCTTTTTTGAAAATCAGGATAACATCTGCCCTCCTCCAGTCTTGTGGCACATCACCCATCCTCCAAGAGGTCTGGAAGGAGATGGACAAAGGTTCTACAAGCTCTCTAGAAAGTTCTTTGAGCTCTTTGGGTATTTGAACTCATTCAGTGCAGCCAGGTCCTTGTCAACCAGCAGCCTGGATACAGTGACTTGCCTACTACCATCACTAGAAGAGCCTGATCTTCTTCGTGGTCTCTGTGCATCACACCCATGGGATTCAGTGCGCCTGCGCTGACCTGGTCGGTATCTGTACAAAGCTCACAACGGGATTTTCGCGCCCTTCACCCCCGGGCATGCGCAGGAACCCCACCGCGCATGCCCAAGGGGCGGGGGCACGGACATCCCGCCAGTTCTCTTCTGACCGCCTCGCTGTTAGCAGCTTGCGTTGGTGTCTCTGAGAGCAATTTACCTCAGCGAAACATCACAACTTTCTCTTCAAATTTTTCCTCTATTTTTTCCTCTCCAATCTTTTGGATCGTTCCTCTCAACTATTTCTCCTCTCAATCCACACTTTTTTGGTGGATTTTTCTCAGTCTCCGGACCATTCTCCCCCCCACCACCACCTCACCGCCCTTCATCCCACTGGGTGGAAGGGCCCCTTTCCATTGTTTATGGAAAGTCGTAAGTGGGGCTGCTTTAAAAGGTGCTCTTCCTGCGGGAGCAAGCTAGCCTTGAGAGACGAGCACTCACTTTGTGTTTTTTGTCTGGGGGAGACTCACCGGCCTGATGCCTGTTCCATCTGTGCCCGTTTCTCCAACCAAACGAGAAAGAACAGGGCCGCTAGACTGAAGGTCGCGTTGTGGGAGTCGGCACTCGCTCCTCCAGCTCCCGAAATGGAATCGGATCCTTCTACTGCGAGACCAGCCGTCTCGACATCGAAGTCGTCCGTATCGACACAGAGGGATCCCCCAACACCAAAGCCTCCCAAGGCAGGGAAGTCTTCTTCAGATACTGGAGGGGCCCCTCCAAAGAAATCGAAATCGAAGGCGACTTCATCCATGTCAACACCGGTGAAGAAGCCTAAGAAGGATAAGGCGAAGGCTCGGGGCTCGAGCAAGACGGGAGACGCGCATAAATCTCACGGTGTGAGTGGCGTTAGATCTCCTAGGGGCTCTGCTAGTGCGGACGCACCTCAGCAACCCCCACGACTGTCCTATCCGACACCGGAACTGACTAAAAACATCGTGGAGCCTCCGATACAAATTCTGGACTCTCCACCACGTCAGTCTGGACCCCCTGTGTCGGCAGCACCTCGACGTCGTGATCCTCCCCAGTCGATGTCGCCACCTCCTACCGACCTCGATCTGGGTTTGAATGTCCAGGCAATGGGGTCTCGATCCCCCTCGCCAACTTCGTGGGCAAGTGATCAATCCGGTCGATCCCGACATCGCCCTCAGGACCGTTCCAGATCTCCATGTCTTCCTGACCACCGTGAGCAGGAATCCTATGGTCCACGCTACAACAGGTATCATATAACCTATCCGTATCGACCTCCGAAGTTTCCCTTCGAAAACAAGCACGAGATGCCGTACTGGTTTTCTTCGGGCCCGTGGAACTTCCCTGGGTACCCAGATCCTTGGGAACCTTGTCGATACCGCTCGCGCTCGCCTCGCCACCAGCCCTCGGCGACAGTTTCGAAACCTCCACCGTCTCCTCCTTCTCATTCCGACCGTGCCACTGCTCCACCAATGCCGATGGCCGAGCCACTGCTACCGAGACCTCAAGAGTCGAGTTCTAACTCCGCCTCTTCTCGGGGTGACTCCGATGTCGATGACCCGGAGGACGTTCTTTCCAATGTCGAACCCCCCCCCAAGCAATCCATCTCTGGGAGCAGCCCGATCTCTCCTTCGGAGGACATGTCCTCATACGGGGACTTAGTAAAGCGTATGGCACACTCTCTTGCCCTACTTATCGTCCAAACCCAACCATCCGCAGCTGATGAGGTGTACGATATCATCGAGATCGACGCCTCTACGCCGATAGCCTTACCGATGTCCAAACACCTTTTAAAAGTGGTTCAGTCCCCGTGGGCTAAACCATCGTCGACACCGGTCTTCACCAAGCGTTTAGACCACATGTACTGGGTCCAAGAAGAGGGAACCTCGTTCCTCCATCTCCATCCTCGCTCGAATTCCTTGGTCGTTTCCACATCTTCCAAGACCAAAAGTTCTAACTCCACTCCGTCCGACAGAGAGAGTAAAAAGATCGATGCCTACGGCCGTAGGGTTTACTCTTCTGCAGCCTTGGGGATCAAATCCTCTAATTATTTGGCCTGTTTTGGAAGATACGAGTATGCTTTATGGCAGAGGATGTCAGCGCTCCTCCCATCTCTGCCAGAGGACAAGCGTGCTGAGGCAAGATCCATCCAGAAGGAAGGCCTCCTTGTAGCCAAACAGCTCCTGAGCACTGCAAAGCACTCATTAGACGCTTTCTCGACGTCGATGGCTTCGGCAGTATCGATCCGGCATCATGCGTGGCTTCGGACCACTTCTCTACCTCAGGACACTAGATCCTATATTGAGGATCTCCCCTTTGACGGGGACGGCTTATTCCACTCCTCCACCGACGCCACCTTGCAGGAGATGGATAAAAACATCAAAGCCTCGAAATCTTTGGGAGTTTCAGCACCACAAAGATCCTACAGACAGAGATCGTGGTCCCGTTATACTCCCCGTCGTCCATATCCGGCGAAGCCTGACGCGGTTTGGAGACCCCGCCAGTCTCCAAACTACAATAAGCAACCATATCAGCCAAAACCGAGATCGGGTGCCCAACACCCACAGGCAAGGCCCAAGTCCAACCGTGGGCCGAAGCAGGGTCTTCGACTCCACCCTCTCGACGTCGAGAGAATTGACCCGCCTCCACCCCTTCCTTCTGGTGTGGAGAGCCATAACCACAGACATCTGGGTTCTTTCTATCATAGCCAATGGCTATTTCATCGAGTTCATCGACCTCCCACCATTACCGACCTTCCGACCCACCCCTCTTTCCACTATTCTTCTCCAGGAGACCAACTCCCTGTTGAAGAAGAGGGCAATAGAACCTGTCCCAAAAATTTCCGAACGGATGGGATTCTACTCACGGTACTTCGCCGTACCGAAGCAAGACGGAGGACTACGTCCCATCTTGGATCTTCGGGATCTCAACATCTATATAAAGTACCGAAAATTCAAGATGACGACCCTGCAAGCCCTACTGCCCCTGATTCCGCTGGGCGCCTGGATGGCTACCATCGACCTCCAGGATGCCTACTTCCACCTAAATATCCACCCCTCCCACAGGCAGTATCTCCGCTTCGCAATAGGAGACCATCATTATCAGTATCGATGTCTCCCCTTCGGAATATCTACGGCACCGAGGGTCTTCACCAAGACCATGGTAGTTGTCGCGGCCCACCTTCATCTCCAGGGGATCACCATCTTCCCCTATATCGACAACTGGCTTCTGGTGGCCGACTCCCCGATCTCTCTACGCAAGGACACTGCATTCACCCTGCACCTTCTCTCATCACTTGGTCTTCAGGTGAACCTGCAAAAGTCCTGTCTCCACCCGTCTCAAAGGGTGCAATTCATCGGGGCATTACTCGACACTGTGGCCGGCAAAGCCTTCCTACCGATGGACAGAGCCCAAACCCTGTCCAACTTAGCAACATCGGTTCGAGACTCTCCATCCTCGACGGCGTACGCCATTCAACGCCTCCTCGGACACATGTCCGCCACGACTTCGGTCCTCCCCCTGGCGAAACTCCACATGAGGCCTCTCCAACTTTGGTTTCTGAAGAGTTTCCGTCTACACCGCATGCCTCAGTCAAAGATCCTGATCCCAACACAAACCGTGCGGGACTCTCTCACCTGGTGGACTGTTGTCCCCAACATTACCAAGGGTGCCCCTTTTTCTCCCCTCACTCATCATTACACCCTGACAACAGATGCCTCCTTATGGGGATGGGGGGCCCACCTCGATGGCGTCAGTATAGGATACCGGTGGGATGCTGCCACCAGAAACAGGCATATCAACTACCTGGAACTACTGGCCATTTTTCTAGCTCTTCGAGCTTTTCAGCGCATCTTACGAGGCCACTGTGTTGCCATCCTCACCGACAACACCACGGCACTCAGCTACCTGAATCGTCAGGGAGGAACCGTCTCCAGGAGCCTCTGTGGGCTTGCAATCGACCTCTGGAACTGGTGCGTTGCCAAAGACATTGTTCCTGTGGCCACACATATCCCCGGAGTTCTAAACATCGAAGCGGATCTGATCAGCAGAGGCCACACTCACCATCACGAGTGGGAACTGAATCAGATCTACCTCCAACCACTCTTCGACCGTTGGGGGACCCCAACGATAGACGTGTTCGCCTCGCGGGAGAACACAAAATGCAAATATTTTTGCACCCAAGGAGGCAAGGACCCTCTTTCTTTAGGGGACGGTCTGCTGGTGCCCTGGACAGGCCCGTTTTTGTACATGTTCCCTCCACTGCCCCTACTCCTGAGAGAAGTGCACAAGGTGGCCAAATCTCAACCAAACTGCATCCTGGTGACTCCATGGTGGCCCAGGCAACCCTGGTTCCCCATCCTACTGCATCTGGCGGGGAGCAGGTTCCACCGCTTCCCCAGAGTGTGAGATCTCCTCATCACCGAAGGAGGCAAGGTGCTCCATCCGGAGGTGAACAGCCTAAAGTTGACAGCCTGGAGGCTCCAACCTTGAACTTCTCCACCCGAGTTGCAGAGGTCCTCTGTAATGCGAGGAAGGAATCGACCCACTCATCTTACCGCAGAAAGTGGCAAAAGTTCCTCTCGTACTTGGACAAGTCTACAGGCAATCCAACCACAGTGGGCCTGGACAAAATTCTGGACTTCCTCCTGCTCCTTAGAGATCAGGGTCTATCCCACTCATCGGTCAAAGTCTACTTGGCGGCTATCTCCGCTTACCACCAGGGCATGGAGGGACACACAATTTTCTCCCATCCGACCGCTAAGCGGTTCATGAAGGGCCTCATCAGATTGTACCCTCCTGTAGCTGCACCTACAGAACTGTGGGACCTACCACTGGTATTAAGACAACTTACCAGACGGCCGTTTGAACCAATGGCCACTTGTGACCTCAAGTATGCAGCGTGGAAGACAGCCTTCCTACTGGCAATCACCTCAGCCAGAAGGGTTAGTGAACTCATGGCACTCCGACATGACCCACCCTACCTGGTTTTCCTTCCGAATGGCGTGCGTCTGGTAACAGACTTGACCTTCATCCCAAAGATCATTTCAGAGTTCCATCTCAAGGCTGAAATATTCTTGCCGGATTTTTTTCCGCATCCAGATGATGACGGGCAACGCTTGCTCCATACCCTGGATGTGAAGAGGGCACTCCTTTTCTACCTGAATCGGATTCAGCCAACCAGACGTGACATCTCACTGTTCTTGTCTTACAGCTCGCCCTCCTGGAGGCTACGCATCACGTCTCAACGACTCTCCAAATGGATTGTCGAGACGATTCGGCTGTGCTACACGCTAGCAAAAAAGTTACCTTCCTCTCGTCTGAGGGCACACTCAACCAGGTCCATGGCGACCTCAATGGCCTTTCTGAAGGGCGCGTCCCTCTCATCCATCTGTAGAGTGGCTACGTGGTCTACACCAACCACATTCATCAAACACTACGCTCTGGACGTCCGTGTCCAGCAGAAGGGTGACTTGGGTCGTCTGGTCCTCTCTTCTACAGCTCCCTGAGTCTGACAGCACCCACCTCCAGGTGAGCCACTGCTTTTTAATCTCCCATGGGTGTGATGCACAGAGACCACGAAGAAGATAAACAGGTTGCTTACCTGTAACTGGTGATCTTCGAGTGGTCATCTGTGCATTCACACCGCCCGCCCATCCTTCCCCACTGCTGTCATCCTCAGCTGTTCTCATACATGGCTAGGCTTGATAGCGGTCAGAAGGAACTGGCGGGATGTCCGTGCCCCCGCCCCTTGGGCATGCGCAGTGGGGTTCCTGCGCATGCCCAGGGGCGAAGGGTGCGAAAATCCCGTTGTGAGCTTTGTACAGACACCGACCAGGTCAGTGCAGGCGCACTGAATCCCATGGGTGTGAATGCACAGATGACCACTCGAAGATCACCAGTTACAGGTAAGCAACCTGTTTTTCTTCAGGGAAAAAATTGAGGCAAAGTAGGGACTGAGCCTTTCTGCTTTCTCTCTGTCAGAGTTTCTCCATTTTCACCCAACAGTGGGCCCATCGCCTCTTTTATCTTGCCTTTGCTCCTCACATATCTGATGAAGAGTTTCTTGTTATAGCGAGCCTCCCTGGCCAGCTTTAGCTCACTGTGAGCTTTGGCCTCTCTGATGGCTGACCTACAGATACTCTTCTCTAGAGGTATGTCCTCGCCTCCATTTCTTGAACATTTCCTTTTTCTCCCGTAGCACATCACAGAGTTCTCTGTTCATCCATACTGGCTTCTTGGATCCCCTGCCATCTTTCCTTCATATTGGAATAGTAGTAGCTTGTGCTTGCCAGAGCTCTTGCTTTAGGAGAGCCCACCCTTCACTTGCTCCTTTCCCTTCCAGCACTCTTGCCCGTGGAATGATTCTCAAAAAACCTCGGAGTTGGTTAAAGTCTGCCTTACTGAAATGTAACTGACACATTTATGAACTTCCTTGCTCCCCCATGGCAAAACGAATTCTAACAGCACATGGTCACTTCCCCTAAGGTCCCCACCACCTTCTCCCCATCTACCATCTCTTGCCTGTTGGTCAATATTAAGTCAAGTATGGCCAAGCCCCTTGTAGCTTTCTCCACCATTTGATGAAGGATGAAGGAAGTTTTCATCCAGACAGGTCAGGAAGTTGTGTGACAATGGATACTTTGCAGAGTTTGTCTCCCAGAAACTTGGTGGGATGAGGAAAATCAGTGGGATACGGTGATTCCTGGTTATAAATTATATCGGAAGGATGGGGGGCGAGGGTTGGAGGTGGGGTGGCTCTGTATGTCAGAGAGGGTATACCGTCCAGTAAGATTGAGAGGGTAAGAGAATTGGATTCGCTTCTGGAAATGCTATCGGTTGAAATAGTGGGTCCAAAAGGAGGCTTAACAGTGGGAGTTTGTTATCACCCACCAGATCAAAAGATAGAGGAGGATTATAAAATGATGAATGAATTAAAGATAGCGGCTAGACGAAATAACTGTGTTGTAATAGGCGACTTTAACTACCCACACATTGATTGGGTCAATATGAGTTCTAGTCGGGAAAAAGAGATTGCGTTTTTAGACACTCTCAATGACTATGCTGTGGAACAGATGGTCACAGATCCTACCAGGGGAGAGGCGATCCTGGATTTGGTCCTAAGTAACACCCAAGACCTGGTGAGAGATGTAAAAGTGATTGCACCACTTAGGAACAGTGACCATAATGTCATTGAGTTTAACATTTGTACAGATAGGGAGTTGCCCAAAAAGACTGACGCGACTACTTTTAACTTTAAAAGGGGTAACTTCTCTGGTATGAGGGGACATGTGAGGAAGAAATTGAATGGAAGAGTGGAGAAGGTCAAAACCATTGGGGAAGCTTGGAGACTATTTAAAAAGATAATCCTAGAAGCTCAGAAAAAATATATACCGCAGGTTAGGAAAGGTAAAAATAGGTATAGAAAAAAGCCTGCATGGTTAACAAATAAAGTAATGGAAGCTGTAAAAGGTAAGAAGGATTCCTTTAAGCGGTGGAAAGCTAGTCTTAGTGAGGTTGATAAAAGGGAACACAGACTATGGAAAATAAAATGCAAGTCTGTGATCAGGCAAGCAAAAAGGGAATATGAGGAGCATATCGCAAAAAACATAAAGACCAACAATAAAACTTTCTTCAAATACATTAGAAGTAGGAAGACAGCCAAGGAGGCAGTGGGGCCCTTGGATGACCAAGGGGTAAAAGGAGTAGTGAAGGATGATGGGGAAATGGCTGAGAAGTTGAATGCATTTTTTGCCTCTGTCTTCACTGTGGAAGAGGAGAAGTGTTTGCCCACTCCAGAAGCACCGATTTCGGGAGGGGGTTTGAAAGACCTGAATCAGATTGTGGTGACAAGAGAGGAAGTCCTCCGACTGATGGACAATTTAAAAACTAATAAATCACCAGGCCCGGATGGCATTCATCTGAGAGTTCTGAAAGAACTCAAATGTGAACTTGTGGATCTCCTGACAAAAATATGTAATCTTTCTTTAAAATATGCCTCCATTCCTGAGGACTGGAAGGTAGCTAATGTCACTCCCATCTTTAAAAAGGGCTCCAGGGGAGATCCGGGAAATTACAGGCCAGTCAGTCTGACATCGATACCGGGTAAGTTGGTGGAAACTGTTATTAAGGAAAGAATTAGTAGGCACATTGATGAACAAAAACTATTGAGGCAGACTCAGCATGGGTTCTGTAAGGGAAGATCTTGTCTCACTAACCTGTTAGTGTCTTTTGAGGGAGTGAACAAACATGTGGACAAGGGGGACCCAATAGATATTATCAGGGGTCTTTTTTGGGGGAGCGCACCGGAGCACAGCTCCAGGAGCTCAGGAGCCAAGCCCCGCCCCCAGCCAGCATCCCGGGGAGTCTTTCAGGCAGCCAAATGTCAATTTCAGCTCCATTATATCCTATGGGCCATTGAAGTCAATGGTGAAAACATAGGGTATATTCTGGGGCTGGAGGGGAGGGGGTTTGAGGGAGAGGCTCCAAACTCACAGAATAGCTGTTAGAGCCTCTCACCAAGATACCCACCAAGTTTCAAGAACATTGGATCAGGGGGTCCAATTCTATGGGCCCCCAAACAGGTTGCCCCTATTCCCTCCATTGTTCTCTATGGTGAGAAAAAAGTTACTTTTTTCCCACCATAGAAAACAATGGCTGGAATAGGGGCAACCTGTTTAGGGGCCCATAGAATTGGACCCCCTGATCCAATATTCTTGAAACTTGGTGGGTATCTTGGGGAGAGGCTCCATCAGCTACCCTGTGAGTTTGGAGCATCTCCCTCAAACCCCCTCCCCTCCAGCCCCCAGAATATACCCTATGTTTTCACCATTGACTTCAATGGCCCATAGGATATAATGGGGCCAAATTGCCACCAAATTTCTTTCATTTCCTCCTTTCCTTCTCTTTTTCCTCTTTCTTTCTTTCTTTCTTTCTTTCTTTCTTTCTTTCTTTCTTTCTTTCTTTCTTTTTCCTCCTTTCCCTGTTTCCCTCCTTCTTCCCTCTATTTCTTTCCCTCCCTTTCCTTCTCTTTCTTTCCCTCTTTCCTTCCTTCTTTCCTTCTCTCTACTCTCTCTCTTTCCTTCTCTCTTTCCTCCTTCTGTGGCCCAACTCTAGTGAGAAGGAGTTTAAACTTTAAACCCCTTCTCTCTTAGCTCCCCCACCCAGACCAGCTGAGGAAGGGAAGGGGAGGCTTTTGAAGATGCCTCCCCCCTGCTTCCCCTTCTGACATCGCTTCCGGTGATGTCAGGGGGTGTGGCATATGCATAGCCTAATAGTTCATTAGCATACCATATGCTAATGAGCTCCTGCAGCTGTTTTTCTACGAAAAGACCCCTGGATATTATTTACCTTGACTTCCGGAAAGCTTTTGATACAGTTCCTCATCAAAGGCTCCTAAGTAAGCTCAATAGTCATGGGATAAAAGGACAAGTCCTCTTGTGAATCAAAAACTGGCTTATAAATAGGAAACAGAGAGTGAGTATAAATGGGAAACTTTCTCAGTGGAGGGTGGTAAGCAGTGGGGTACCACAGGGATCAGTACTCGGTCCGATGCTTTTTAACTTGTTTATTAATGATTTGGAATTGGGAGTAAGCAGTGATGTGGCTAAATTTGCAGATGACACAAAGTTGTTCAGGGTGGTGAAAACCAGGGAGGACTGTGAGGCACTCCACAGGGATCTGTTGAGTATGGGTGAGTGGGCGTCAACGTGGCAAATGGGGTTCAATGTGGCCAAGTGCAAAGTGATGCACATTGGAGCCAAAAATCCTAAATATAAATACACGTTGATGGGGTCTAAACTGGCAGAGATGGAACAAGAGAGAGATCTTGTAGTGGATAACTCGCTGAAAATGTCTAGACAGTGTGTAGCTGCAATAAAGAAGGCCAACGCTATGCTGGGGATTATTAGGAAGGGAATTGATAACAAATCAGCCAGTATCATCATGCCCCTGTATAAATCATTGGTGCGACCTCATTTGGAATACTGTGTACAGTTCTGGTCACCACATCTCAAAAAGGATATTATAGCATTGGAAAAAGTACAGAGAAGGGCAACTAGAATGATAAAAGGGTTGGAACACCTTCCCTATGAAGAAAGGTTAAAATGCTTGGGGCTCTTTAGCTTGGAGAAACGACGGCTGAGAGGTGACATGATCGAGGTTTATAAGATTATGAATGGGATTGAGCAGGTTGAGAAAGAAGTACTTTTCTCCCTTTCTCACAATACAAGAACTCGTGGGCACTCTATGAAATTGCTGAGCAGTCGGGTTAGAACAGATAAAAGGAAATACTTCTTCACCCAAAGAGTGATTAACATATGGAATTCACTGCCACAGGAGGTGGTGGCAGCTGCAAGCATGGACAGTTTCAAGAGGGAATTAGATAAACATATGGAGCAGAAGTCCATCAGTGGCTATTAGCCACAGGGTATAGATGGGAACTCTCAGTCTGGGGCAGGTGATGCACTCTATTCTTGGTGCTGGAGGGGGCAGCAGTGGGAGGGCTTCTGGTGCCCTGGCCCCACTGCTGGACCTCCTGATGGCAACTGGTATATTTTGGCCGCTGTGTGACAGAGTGTTGGACTAGATGGGCCATTGGCCTGATTCAACATTGGCTTCTCTTATGTTCTTATGTTCTTATGACCCACCAGGGAAGTTGAAGTCACCCATAACTACCAGGTTATGTTGTTTGGATACCCTGCCAAGCTGTTCCAGGAGGACAGCAACCAGCTCTTCATCCTGGTCAGGAGGTCTATAGCAGACTCCAGCAACAATACTGTTTGTCCTTCCTTCCCTTATCCTCACCCAGATACTTTCCACTGGGCTGTCTACCTCCTCCTGCAGTATTTCCTGACAAACAAACCCTCTCTTCACATACAGCATCACTCTGCCTCCTCTTTGACCCTTTTGTTTTTTCTTGAACAACTCATACCCATCCACCACTACATAGAAACATAGAATGTTAGAGTTGGAAGGGACCTTCCAGGTCATCTAGTCCAATCCGCTGCACTCTGCAGAAGCATAGCTGAAAGACAGCCCTATGACATACCCAAAAGATGGTCATCCAACCTCCACTTAAAAACGTCCAACGAAGGAGCATCCACCACCTCCCGAGGCAGTCTGTTCCACTGCTCAACCACTCTTATAGTTAGGAAGTTTCTCCTGATATTTAGACTCCCTTGTAATTTCCACCCATTAGATATAGTCTTGCAATCCAGAGCAATAGAGAATAGATCCGTTCCATCTTCTACATGACAGCCCTTCAAATATATGAAGACTGCAATCATGTCCCTTCTAAGCCTTCTCTTTCCCAGGCTAAACATACCCAACTCTTTCAGCCTTTCCTCGTAGGACTTGGATTCCAACCCTCTCACCATCCTGGTTGCCCTCTTCTGGACACGCTCGAGCTTGTCAACATCCGTCCTAAAATGTGGTGCCCAAAACTGGACACAGTACTCCAGGTGAGGCCTGACCATAACAGAATAGAGCGGAACTACCACCTCCCGTGCTTCTGTTAATGCATCCTAAAATTGGATTAGCTTTCTTTGCAGTCACATCACACTGCAGGCTCATGTTTAGCTTGTGATGAACCAGAACATCTAGATCCCTTTCACATGTGCTGCTGTCACGTCAAGTCCCTCCCATTCTGTATCTGTGCCTTTGATTTTTTGTACCTAAGTGTAGGACTTTGCACTTACCTCTATTGAAATTCATTTTATTTGTCTCAGCCCACTGTTCCAGCCTATCTAGATCATTTTGAATCCTGACTCTGTCTTCTTCAGAATTAGCAATCCCACCCAGCTTTGTGTCATCTGCAAATTTGATAAGCATCCCCTCTAAGTCTTCCTTCAGGTCATTTATAAAAACATTGAACAACACTAGGTCCAGGACACTCCACTCGAGACTTCCCTCCACATAGACGCAGAGCCATTTACGAGCACTTGTTGGATATGATTTTTCAACCAACCATAAATCCATCCAACAGCTGCACCATCCAAACCACATTTAACCAGTGCATCCTCAAGGATATCATGAGAAACTTTGTCAAATGCTTTACTGTAATCTAGATACACTATGTCCACAATGCCACAGCATTGCCAGAGTCAACCATTTTAGTAACTCTATCAAAAAAGGAGATAAGGTTGGTCTGGCATGACTTATTCTTGATAAACCCATGCTACTACCAATTAACTCATTCTGTTCAAGGTACTCACAGACAGAGCATTTAATAATGTGCTCTAGAATTTTCCCAGGTATTGATGTCAAACTGACAGGCCTGTAATTTCCTGGGTCCATCTTTTTTCCCTTCTTGAAGATCAGGACAACATTCACTCCTCTCCAGTCTTCTGGCACAACACCAGTACTCCAGGAAATCTCAAAGATTAGACAAAGAGGCTCTGAAATAACATCTGCAATTTCTTTTAGCACCCTGGGATGCAAGCCATCCGGCCCTGGACTGGCAGTTCCTCCTTCCTTCATATATCCTGCATTCTTCGGTTTGTATACAGCTTGCCTTATGGTTAAAGACCAATGCAAAGTGAGAGTTAAGTAGTTCTACTTCGTCTTCATCCCTTGTTAATGCTTGACCATCTTCCCCTCACAATGAGCTTACCCCATCCCTGTTCTTTTTTTTGCTCCGAACATAGGCATAGAAACCTTTCCTGTTATTTTTAGCATCCCTCACAAGCCTCAGATCCATCAGCACTTTAGCCTTTCTGATACCATCCTTACAGATTCGAGTCTGCTTCTTGTACTCACCCTCAGTAATTTGTCTCTCCTTCCATTTCCTGTACATTTCCCTTTTTAGTCTCGGCTCTTCAGAGAGTTCCTTGTTCAGCCACCTTGGCTTCAATACCCATCTCCCATCTTTCTTTCTCACTGGGACAGTTTGCGATTATGCCTTAAGCACTTCATTTTTCAGCATCTCCAATCCTTCTTGTGCAGATTTCCCCCTCAGCATTTCCTACATAATATTTTTCTGAGTTTTTTGAAATCAGCTTTCCTGAAGTCCAGGATAGGAGTCCTACTATGTCCTGGTTTCGCATCCTTCTTTATGTCAAATTCCAAGCTGACATGGTCACTCTTCCCCAAGGATCCCACAATGTTCATGTCATCAACCAGTTCTTCCCTGTTAGTCAGGATTAAATTCAGGATAGCAGATCCTCTGGTTCCCACCTCCTGAGAGATGAAGTTGTCTGCAAGACTATTCAAGAATCTGCGGGATGCCCCATGTCTAGCAGAGTTAGATTTCCAGCAAATATCTGGATAGTTGAAATCTCCCATAATCACTACATCCTTTCTCTGTGAAAGTTTAGCAAGCTGTTGTACAAAGGCATCATCCAGTTCCTCCAGTTAGTTTGGAGGTCTGTAGACTACCCCCACAACAATATCCCCTTCTTTTTCCCCTTGCTCTATCCTTACCCACACACTTTCAATACGGCAACTCTAGAAATCCTGAATTTAGTGCAAGTGTATTCATTCTTAACATATAGTGCCACTCCACCTCCTTTTTTGTTTATTCTGTTTCATTTGAACAAAGCATATCCTTCAATCACTGTGTTCCATATATGAGACTCATACCATAAAGTCTCAGTGATACCTATCAGATCATACTTACTTTCCAATATTTGAAGTTCAAGTTCATCCTGCTTATTTCCCATACTCTGTGCATTAGTATAAAGACATCTCAAATTACAGACATCCTTTCCTACCATAGGCCCTTTTTAATTTACCTGAAAATTATTGAACTCACCTCTGTCCCGTTTATTTTTCTCTGGTCCCTCCCTTCCTTGAACGTAGTGTTGGAGATGCCGCACAACATCAGGCTTTTTCTTCCCACCCCAGATGGCTTCAGTTTAAAGCCCTCCTGATCAGGTTCACAAGTCTTCCAGCAAAGACATTCCTCCCAGTCTCTGTAAGGTGCACCCCATCCATCGCCAACAGTCTCTCATGTCGGAGGTACATACCATGGTCCAGGAAGCCAAATCCCTCTTGATGGCACGATCTACATAACCAGCCATTCAGTATCCTGTTCTCCCTTTCAGCTCCATGGCCCTCAACAGGTAAAATGGAGAACACCACCTGTGCCCGCAGATCTTTCACCTTCCTGCCCAGAGCCTCATAGTCTTTGGAGATCCATTCAAGGTTTCTTTGGGCCATATCGTTTGTTCCCACATGGATCAGCAGGAGTGGGTAGCAGTCAGAGGTTTTGACCAGTTTTGGAATTCTCTTAGTCACATCTTGAATATATGCTCCAGGAAGACTACAGATCTCTTGAGTTTCCTTTTCTGGTCTGCACACAACTTCTTCCATCCCTCTCAGTAGGGAGTCACCAACCACCACTACTTGTCTCTTCCTCCATGGGATAGCTTGGCTCCTTCTCTGCCTATGTGTTTGTGTGTCAGGGTGTGGTCACACTGACCTTTTGATCGGGGTTCGCCACTATTCCCTCACACATGTAAATTTCACATTCACATGCACCAATCCGCCTCCCGCACCAAAGCGGGCTCACTCCCACAATGCTCCTGTGTTTTCCTGCCCCCTGGAGAATCAGGTATTTTTCTGGCACTTGTGCTTTGAATGTGTGATTTTGCCCATCTAGGCAGCCCATCTTTCTCAATGATTGTGATTAGGGCCGTCTGACCACTGTTTGTGCGGGTTTGTTTTTTTTTTAAAAAAAGCTTCCAGTTTGAGTGCTTGAGCAAACATTCACTTAATAAATCCATTTAACATTTAATAATGGATTTATTAAGCACATGTTTGCTCAAGCACTCAAACTGGAAGCTTTTTTAAAAAAAACCGCACAAAGACAGAGCAGGAGGCGGGAACGAGAGACGGGGGCTCTGGCAGCCTGGACGGGGGCCAGCAAGGAGGATGGAGGAGATGGTGGAGCCTTTTTTTGTGGGGCAATGGTGGCAGCAGAAGCAGCAGCTGCCCAAGCCTCCCCCGTGGCCAGCAGGATCACCTGGAGGGACAGCACAGCAGCTGGCAAGTGGGTGCTGGAAGACAGGGGCCAGCTGCATCTAGTCAGCCCAACATGAAGAAAAATGTTCCCAATTTAAACAAAGCGGGAACAAAGTGCAATTACCTTACCGTGTGACCATGGCCTCAGTTACAGCCTTTCGATCTCAGAGTGTGTTTTTCTGATCTTCCACCATCAGAAACAACTGGTAGCAATTTTGCAGCTCCACTGGCTGTGAGTGTTTCCTGATTATCTTACTCCTCAAAGTCACATTCTTCCACTCACCCACCTGTTCCTTGTTACTTCCTTCCTCTTGCTTAGCATTTGCTAGCTCTTGCTGTTTTCTCAGGAGCCCCTCTTCCTTCACATCTAAAAACCTTTCTCCCTCCCTGATGTTCCTCAGTGTACAGATTTGTGCCTCAAGTTCTCCCACCTTCTCCTCAAGCATTCTTAGAAGCTTGCATTTGCAGCATGTATAATGTATTTCTTGGCAAGGCAGAAAAATGATTATGGCGCAACCCTGGCAGGTCACTGGAATAGATCCTTTGTTATCCATCTCCCTAGAAGCAATGCTCTCTTCAACAGCCTTCTACAGCCTCTAGGAACTTCCCTCAAAGTCCAACATAAACCCTTGTTGTGGTGATGTACCCTGAAAACTTTCAGCCTGACCAAATGGCTACCTTGCCAGCAGTTCTCTCTCCAGAACTCAGCAGCAGCCCTCTTCTCAGGTTCTTTATAAGGCCAGCCATGGAAATCATCCCACCATGTCTCTGTAATGCCTACTAAATCATATCACTCTGTCTGCATTAGAAGCTCAAGCTCTTCCTCCTTATTGCCCAGGCTTTGGGCATTGGCACATAGACACCTGAAGCCCTGCACCTTTGGCTCCATTAGACCTGGCCCTCCCCGGTGGGCCTCTGTTGTTTGCTCCCCTTTATTTAAATCCTTATGTTGGTCGTCACCTACCCCTTCTGGTGTTAGTTTAAAGCCCTCTTGATGAATCTCTCCAGGTTTTTGACAAACACATTCTTCCCCAACCTTGACAGGTGAAGTCCATTGTGTGCTAGTAAGCTGTCTTCCAGAAAACCTTGCCCATGGTCCCAGAAACCAAATCACTCCTGCTGGCACCACCAATGCAGCCAGTGGTTCACCTCCATCCCATCTCTTCCCATCGTATTCCCCTTCTTATGACAGGAAAGATAGAAGAAAACACCACCTGTGCTCCCATTCCCTTCAGTTTCCTGCCAAGAAAACATAGCCTTAGTGCTTTTGATGTTGTCCATGGCCATGTCATTAGGTCCCACATGGACCATCACAAATGGGTAATGCTCTGTATGTTTGATGAGTTTAGGGATCTTCTCTGTAGTATCTTTAATCTTTGCCCCTGGCAACCAACACACCTCTCAGGCCAGGGAGTCAGGCCTGGACACATGAACTTCCATACCCCTCAGCAGGGAGTCACCTATGACCAATGCCTTCCTTTTCCTTCCGGTGCCACTGCTTTGCATCTCCCTGTCCTTCTCCCTCTGTCTCCCTTGTGTTTGTGATACTTCCACTGGCTGTGTTTCCATCTCTGCTTCCACCACAAGGTCCTGGAATCGATTCCTCAGTTCTAATGGCACGGAGTGCCATCTCACTTGACTCCTCTGGGGTCTTGCTGAAGTGCTCTGAGGAGTCTTGTTAGGGCAATCAACCACACTGTGGTTGCTTTGTCTGGTCTTGCCTTCCCTATTCAGGACATCAAGGCTTCTGTTAATGAACTCCTCCCCTTCCTTGATCTCATGGAGAGTCGTAATCCTTTCCTCCAGGCTTCGAACCTTCTCCTCTAAAAGTCCTGCCAATTTACACTTCTGTCAAGTGTAGTCCGTCTTGTCCTCAGGGAGGATGACAAACATGGCACACTCCCCACAGATGACTGGAAATGGTCCATGAGCATTCATAATCTCTTCCCCAAGTGGATTCTTTCACCTAGAAATACTTTGGTGTGCTGATGTATCCTGAAACTTAGAGAACTGACCAAATAGCTACCTGAGTCAAAAGGGGAAACAAGCACAACAATGTGCAATTTTCTTAACTACTTATGTGGTCCCCAGGCTTGGACAGAGGGGATACTATTAAACCTCCCAGTTAAGATCACTGAATCCCAGGCTAAGAGCCCTTTAGTTCTCACCCTTTCATGCCTCTCACACCTCTCATGCCTCTGGCAAGGAAGAGCCTAATATACTTAAAGGCTCACTCAGCAGAGGGCAGAGCCTGCAGTCAGCCCCAGGCAACACTGTTAAAAGTTGCAATCAGTTACACCCAAGCAAAAGAGACAAAGAGAAATCACACTTCCTCAAGCAAGCACCACTCTCCAACAGGCTACACACTTTCCAACAGGCTATACAGAAAGTTTTTCTTTCTGACGGTACAGTACTCAATAGACTGTTTCACTCAAGGTTTTATCAGATGAGACCTTAACACCTTTTGTATTTTTTCTACTCCCTCTTCCTTTCTAACTTACATCATTTGGTTATGAAAGAAAAACTTGAGACCAATTTACTTCAAAGAAAACACCTTTAATTATTTGTTATTCACTAGATAAAGATATATTTTTTTCTCTAACAAGGTTTTGTTATCATATCACGGTTGTTTTTCCTTACAAAGTTCAGCCTGTCCTGTGATCTCTCATCCTTGACTCAACCCTTCTCAGAGCTCAGCTGGCTGTGGTCTGACTTTTAACTGACCCAAGGTCACACCAGCAGCTGTATGTGGAGGAGTGGGGAATCAAATCCAATTCCCCCAGAGCCACAGGGCAAGAATTCTTGAATGCTCATGCCGAAGGCTCATGCCTCTGGCAAGGAGAAGCCTTACACAATGGAAGCCTCACCCAGCAAAAAGTCAGCCCCAGGAAAACTGCTAAAAGCTACAATCAGTTACACCCAGGCCAAAGAGACAAACAGAAACTACACTTCTTCAAACAAACACCACTCTCCAACAGGCTATACACACCCACACACCCTCAAACACTATCCTCCCATACACTAACCTCAGCTACTTCTCCTCAGCAATTAAGGAAAGGCAAATAATAAAACACTCATGACTCCAGCAGCAGCTCCCTCACCTGCCCCTTCTCAGAGACTAGCTGGCTTTTCAGCTGGATTGTCATCTGGCCAATGAGCCCCTAGCTGGAGGCAGTGGAAGAGGTGGGGGGGAGGGGGGACTTCTCAATTACCACAAGCCCCAGAGAAGAATATGATGGAGGGGGCAGGACTGTTAAGCCTCATGTTGTGATGCTGGGGACGCAAAAAAAAGTTTCCATGCAGGTGCTCAGAATGAGCATCATAGCAAAAAGGTCAGCATCAAAAAAGCAGTGAGAGTTCCAAGATGAAGTTGCCAACTGACCAAGAAAGAGGGTTGGCTTGCATCTGTGCCTTTAATGGCAGCCTGAGCTATAGAAATCAGCAAGGGAACTTTTGACAGAACAGAGCAAACACTTATTACTGGCTTTTTCCTGCAGTTCAAGCTGCTCCTCAGGAGTAAGAGAGAGTAAGAAAGAAAGTTGGCAATACACAGTGTGCAAGCACACAAAAGCTTATACCCAGAATTAAACTTTGTTGGTCTTAAAGGTGCCCGACTGGACTCAAACGTTGTTCTAAAATAATAATTGTTTGTTAGGTAAGAAATGTTAAAGGAAAATGGGCAGGATTAATAAACAGCAGATTGTCTAGTTGTACCTCTGTTCTCAATATGTTTACTCATCAGTAATTCTACTGAGAAGTCAGTTCAAGCAAGGCCATGTGGTGTAGGGATGCCAATCAACCGCTTGCCCACTGCAGTCTGTTAATTGTTTCCAAGCTGCCTAACTCTAGAACAACGTTTGAGTCCAGTCGGGCACCTTTAAGATCAATAAAGTTTAGTTCTGGGTATAAGCTTTTGTGTGCACATGCACACAATGTACTTGATGGAAGTGTGCCTGCACATGAAAGCTGATATCCAGAATTAAATGTTGTTAGTCTTAAAGGTGTCACTGTCCTCAAACTTTGTTCAGTTCCTTCAGATATGTTATTATTCTACTCATGGATGGTAGCAGCAACCAAATAATATTTCTTGTGGCCCTTTCTTACACACCCAGGGAAATGCTAATCACCAATTTGGGGTCAGGAAGCAATTTTTCTCCAGGCCAGTTTGGCCAGGGGATCCTGGAGGGTCATCTTCTGGGCATGGAACAGGGGTCACAGGGGGTGTGGAGGAAGGAGGTATCTGTGAATTTCCTGCATTGTGCAGGGGGTTGGACTAGATGATCCTGAAGGTCCCCCTTCCAGCTCTCTATGATTCTATGGTTTGATTTCAGGGTCACAAGGGGGGGTTCATATGGAATCTTTTTCTGGGGGCCCATGGTGGCTCTCAGCCACCCGACTAGCAAAGAGTGTAGCACTGTTAAATCATTCCTCAAAGATTATTTCTCTTCCAGATCTGTTCTGCCAAATCCAGCCTTGCCCTTGGCCACCTGTGAATGCCAGAAATATCCTCAGCTCTATTCTCTGTTGTCCTTCAGCCGGAGATGCCAGAGACAGACCACGGCCTCCTGCACTGTATTCTGAGCTCCTCCTGCCACGGCCATGCCACGGTCCTGTCCTTTCAGCCCCTTCTTCCGGGGTCGTCCCATATGCCTCTATCCCACACAGCCAGCACCCTGCTCTTCCTTTTCTTGTACTAACCGGAGGCCCAAAATGCAAAGTCCAGATCGCTTTCTTAAAATCCCAAGTGGATGTTTAGAAGACAGTAGGACTCCCTAGACGACTGCTCCTGCCCCACATTTGGCAACTGTTGAAGCAGAAGCTCTCTCATCTTCCTTTGCACTCCTTGGCATCTCTCTGTCTCCATCTCACTGTAAATCTCACCTCTGGCCCTTCTGCATGGATTGTTTCCTGCCTCCCGTCCTTGGCCATGCTGCCTTGTTGAGCAATCCACTCCTGCCATTCCCATTGCTGTAGGAACTGCTGCCGCCTTTACTACCTCCACTATTGCTTTCATGGGCATTCTAACTCCTCTTAAAGGTAAAAGGTAAATGGTTTCCCTTGCTCAAAAGCCAGTCAAATTGGACTCTAGGGGATGGTGTTCATCTCCATTTCCAAGCTGAAGAGCCAGCACTGTCCGAAGATATTTCCGTGCTGAGGTATACGGAATGCTGTTACCTTCCCACCAAAGCTGTACCTATTTATCTACTTGCAATTTCTTGCTTTTGAACTGCTAGGTTGCCAGGAGCTGGGGCCAGAGACAGGAGCTCATTCCGTCGCGCGGCACTCGGGTCTCAAAATGCCAAGCTCCCGACCTTTTGGTCTGCAGCTCAGCATCTTAACTTCACCTGCTTCTGGGGACTCTTGCTTGCCCCTCATCCACGTGAGCCCCCTCTGACCTGCAGGCCCAATTCTGCCTTGCCCGCTGAAGCATCAGGCTACCAGCAGCCACCTCAAGTCTCCACCTGGCACATGCCACCCCCTTGCTTTCCCAACAGCCAGAGGGGCTCTTCTCTCCTTGTGTCCATTCACCCACTGGCTTCATAAGAGCTGCCCTCTGAGAGGCTCAGGACTCCCAGCTCCCACCCCCTGCGTTGCCATTTTAAAGCCTCGCCTCTGGCTTGTGTCTCCAGCTACAAAACATCTGGTTACCAAAGGGACGGCTGACTGTCCTTGCACACCACTGGGGGGGCAGCTCCTTGCCGAGTGACCGATCCACCCCTTCTTCCCGGTGCTCCATTTAAACAGGATAAAATGGAGAGGTGAATGATGTCAGCCACTTTGGGCTCCAGCTGGGGAGAAGGGTGGCCTATAGATAAAGTAAGTAGAAATAAACACAATACTTAGCTGGACAAGAAGGATCATCGTGGAGAAACCTGCCCTGCTTCCTGGGGCAGCACCAATACACCTGACAGAAGAGCAACGACTAGCAGTAACTTTTACTGCTCTTTGTGGTGGCGACCTGTAATGTATCCACAGGAGAACATGGGCTCTGGACAGCCATGTGCTTGGACTGGTTCTAACCGGTCCACCATGTGGCCAGGCGAAGGGCCTGAGCTTCGCCCCGAAGGACAATGGACTAGTGGATCCTGACTCCCCTCCAATGGAGGAGCAGGAGTTAATCCAATCAATGTAAATAGCGAATCACCGGGTGTGTGTGTGTTTGGGGTGTGGGTCACTTGGGAATAAAAGCCGGCCTGCGAGCCGGCTCAGTTGTCTTGTTCTTCATCTAATAAAGTATGTGAGAGCTGAAATCACTAGTAAGTCTCAGTACTTTTCACTGGCGACGAAGGTGGGATGCCAACGCCCTCCATGAACAACGACCACGAGACGAGCACCGCTGACTGCCCCAACGCCGAAAGCACCGAACGCCGCCGCCGAGCTTCGTGTCCGCCTCTTCGGTTCCTGGGCACCGCACCGCTCCCTAGCACCGCTGACCCCGAGAGCAGCCTCGCTTTCAACGCCGCCAACTCTACGCCTGAACCGCGACCTCCACGGGTGAGCACCATGGCCGCTAGCAACGAGAGCTTCCCCGCCTTCGACATCTCTCGTCCCGCACACTGGGAGACCTGGATCGAGACGCTGGAGCGTCACTTCGAGATCCATGGCATCACGGATGCGGGTACGAAGAAGGCCTATCTCCTGCGCTACTGCGGCATCGAGGCACACCTCCTCCTGAAGGACCTGGTAAACCCCCTCCTGCCGAAAGACGCGGCCGCCACCTACGACATGCTGGTCAAGGCATTTACTGACCACTTGGCACCAAAGCCCACCAAGTTCGCGGAACGAATGGAGTTCTTCGCGAGAATGCAGGGCCCCGACGAAACATCTCCGGAATTCCTGGCCGGACTACGCCGCACAGCCACAAGGTGTGCCTTCCCCAACCTCGCAGATACCCTCCTAAACCAGTTCTTGGTGGGGCTGAAGGAGGCGAAGCTGCGCCGCAGGCTCGTCAGCCGGGACGACCTCACTCTGGAGGCCGCCATCCAAGAAGCGGCCGCCTACGAGAAGTCCCACGCAGATCGCCGGCCTAAGACGGTCCATCGCCTCCAGGACTCCGGCCCCTCGGATGACTCGAACGATGAGGAGGTCCTACAGGTGAACCGCCGATCACAGCCACGCACCCAACGCAACAGGGGATCCCCCGCACCACCAAACCAGCCCAACGCATCTGCCTGTGCCAGCTGTGGCGACGCTCACGAGCGCCGGACCTGCCGTTTCCGGGACGCCGTCTGCAGGACCTGCAACAAGGCCGGACACCTCGCCCGAGTCTGCCGCTCCAAGGGCAAGCGCCTGGGATCCACGGCCCAGCTGGACGCCGCAAGCCTGCACACCGTGACGACACAGCGCCGGCAGACGGTATGTAACTTGCCCCTGAAAGCCCGGACAAGGTGCATGTGACTGTCCAAATAGAGGGGTCCCCCTGCCAAATGGAAATAGACTCAGGGTCCTCGTTCTCTATAATTTCCGCGGAGACCCTTAAAACGCTATGCCCCAAGGGGGGACCCCGACTGCACAAGCCACGGGGGTTGAAACTGACGGACTTTAACAAAAACCCAGTGGCAGTCCGTGGCTGGGGCAAGTTTCAAGTCCGATTTAAAGGGTTTTCGGGCTTGCTGGACCTGTTGGTTGTGGAGGGGCGCCTCTCAAGCCTCCTGGGACTGTCGTGGTTTGGGCCTTTGGGACTCCAAATAGCAGGAGTAAACCACCTCGGGACCGCTGACTGGGAGGCAGTTTGCCGGGAGTTCCCCAAAGTATTCGATGGGACCCTGGGGAGGTACAATGGGACCCCGATTTCGCTAGATCTGGACCCTAACGTACGACCCATCCGCATAAAGGCACGGCCCCCTCCCCTAGCCATGCGGGAAAAAATAGAGGCCGAGCTCGACCGCCTGGTCGCCCAAGGCGTGCTGGAACCGGTCGCGTCAGCGCGCTGGGAAACCCCCATTGTAACGCCAATTAAACCGAATGGGGCTATACGCATTTGTGCAGATTACAAATGCACCATAAATAAGGCTCTGCAGGACCACGCCTATCCGGTCCCGGTAGTGAGCCATGTCCTGGCCTCCCTGACGGGGACCAAAGTTTTCGGCAAATTGGACCTGGCGCAGGCTTACCAGCAGCTGCCAGTGGACACGGCCGCTGCGGAAGCGCAAACCATCACCACCCACAAGGGGGCTTTCCGGGTCAATAGACTGCAGTTGGGGTTTCAGTGGCGCCAGGGATTTTTCAATCCTTCATGAATTCCCTCCTGAAAGGAATTCCAGGGGTCCAGCCCTTTTTGGATGATGTCATCATCGCGGCACCGGACTCCACCGCCTTCACCGAACGGCTGCGTCAGGTCCTGCAGAGGTTCAACGAGGCTGGCCTCAAGGTGAAGAAGGAGAAATGCCTCCTGGGTGTGCCCCGCATCGAATTCCTGGGGTTCGCAGTCGATGCACAAGGCATCCACCCCACAGACGAGAAAATTAAAGCGATCACACAAGCCCCGGTCCCCACCTGGCGGGGTACTCTTACACCCTCACCCACCGCCCGGGAAAGGCCATGGGTCACGCGGACGCGCTCAGCCGCCTCCCACTGCCCGCAACGGACCCAGACCCGGCCCCCGCCCACGTCATCGCACTCCTAGAATCGCTGCCCGATCACCCAGTACATGTCAAGGAGGTGGCCCGCCTCACGGGCCGCGACAGGGTTCTCTGTCGGGTTTTGAACTGGGTGGGGAGGGGATGGCCGACAGCTAGACAAGACCCGGAGTTTGCGCCTTTTGTCACAAGGCGCGATGAGCTGTCGACCTATAAGGGGTGCCTAATGTGGGGAGGCAGGGTGGTCATTCCGAAACCACTACAGGAACGGGTACTGAGGGACCTTCATGAACACCACCCTGGGGTAGTCAGGATGAAGGCTCTGGCGCGGGGGTATGTCTGGTGGCCAGGGTTAGACCGGGATATTGAGGGCATTGTAAAAAGGTGTCAACCCTGCCAGGCCTCCCGACCCGCACCCCCGACGGCCCCAGACAGGGCCTGGGAATCCTCTCACCGCCCCTGGTCGCGCCTGCACCTCGACTTTGCGGGCCCGTTCCAGGGGCAGCTGTTTTTTATACTTGTAGACGCCTACAGTAAGTGGCTAGAAGTAGAGCCGGTACCATCCACCTCCTCCCGGGCGGCCATCCGAGCGATGTGGCGGATTTTCAGCTCGCACGGACTCCCCGACACCCTGGTCACCGACAACGGGACGGCCTTCACGTCTGGGGAGTTCCAGGAGTTCACCCGCCAGCACGGGATTCGCCACATCAGGTCGGCCCCGTTCCACCCCGCCACCAATGGCCAAGCTGAACGCATGGTGCGGACGGCCAAAGAGGCGCTCCGTCGGACCGAAGGAACGGACTGGGACTTCAGGCTGGCGCACTTCCTGTTCGGCCAGAGAACGACGCCCCATGCGACAACCGGCCGGAGCCCGGCGGAACTATTGATGGGCCAACGCCTCACCACCAGGCTGGACCGGTTACATCCCGATCGAGCGCCCGAGCGGGAGCCCTGCACGGAAACGCCAGCGGCGGCGCGAGGGTTCTTCCCAGAGGACCCGGTGTACGCACGGAACTACGCGAGAGGGCCCCCGTGGATTCCCGCCCGAGTAGTCCGGGTCCGTGGCCCCCAGTCCTACGAAGTCTCGGTGGAAGACGGCCAGATCCTGCATCGCCACATCGATCAGCTACGTCGCCGGGTGCTACCCCTGGAGCCGGATGAGGGGGAGGAGTGGGACGAGCCAGCTCAACCAGACACGGGGGCGGACGCACCTGAGGAAATCCCTGTGGACTTCAACTCCGGACTGACAGCCACCGCAAATGACACGCCGGCCGAGATGGTGAGCCCAGCCCCGCCAACACCAGAGCAGCCACCAGTCCCCACAGCCGCCCGGGAGGCTGTCAGTTCCCCCATGCCAGAGCCCCGTCGCTCCACGCGAGAGCGGCGGCCCCCAGCTATTTGAAAGACTATGTGTGCGGGTGTTTATCGGACCAAGGGGGAGGGGTGTAATGTATCCACAGGAGAACATGGGCTCTGGACAGCCATGTGCTTGGACTGGTTCTAACCGGTCCACCATGTGGCCAGGCGAAGGGCCTGAGCTTCGCCCCGAAGGACAATGGACTAGTGGATCCTGACTCCCCTCCAATGGAGGAGCAGGAGTTAATCCAATCAATGTAAATAGCGAATCACCGGGTGTGTGTGTGTTTGGGGTGTGGGTCACTTGGGAATAAAAGCCGGCCTGCGAGCCGGCTCAGTTGTCTTGTTCTTCATCTAATAAAGTATGTGAGAGCTGAAATCACTAGTAAGTCTCAGTACTTTTCACGACCATTTATACGGTGCCAACCATTCCTTGGCCATTGTGCAACACACGGAACCCGCATCGCCCCTACCAAGAGGAGCGGAAGAGGAGCTCAGCAGGAGGGAGCGGGAGCCGGAGCCCGCTTCCCTCTCCCTTTTCTTCCCCTCCCCCGGGGGCAGGTTTCTGCCCCCGTCACACTTCTGGGAGCGTTCTTGGCACGGAGTGAGTGCCAGCCCAAATCTCTGGAGAAACACTTTCCAAACAAGTGCTAAAACCTCAGTACAAAACGAGACGGTCTCCTCGAGGTCCCAGGTAATTAACCGGCTGCACAGTCACCGAGGCCTTGGGGAAGAGTGCTCTGTTCCCACAAAGCCCCAAGAGCCCCTTATGGCGGGGGGGGGAGCAGCTTCTGTGCTGAGAAGACGCCGTTTCTGGGGAGGCCAGCCTGTGTGCGGAAGGACGGGAGACAGCCGAGAGGGCCGCACAGCCATTCAGAACCGATAAAAATACTTGAAACACAATGCGCTCTGTTTTATGGGGTATTACTCAGTGCAATAAAAACATCTCTCTGACATTAAACCGTTTAGTTCGCGTCTTGCCACTAGTGCCGCCAGTCGAAGAGCTTGATGGAAAGAGATTGTTTCGCCTCGTGTCTTCAAATGAAAGAATGAAAGGGAAGGAGCTGCGTCTGAGAGGTAGAAGCCCTTCAACAAACAGGGTCAACGTGGGATTGTTCTGATAAACATCTAAAGTGCCCGGAAGTGAAAGTGGTTAATAAAATATTGCTTGTGATATCTGCAAGCAACGTCTGGACAGTCACTTTGATCATTCCTTTTTCACTAGTTACTTTTTGAAAGGCAAGGCGCTGACCTTTCTTTTGCTTCCACAGATTCCACGTGGATGGCTTTTAAAAACTGTAGTATTATCTACAGAACTTGCATCCCACCTTTCTGCCCTTGGCACAGCATACGGACACCGTGAGTCGAATGGTGGGGACTCAGTCACTCTTTATCTCAACCTGGCCTACCTCACAGGGTTGGTGTTAGGATAAAATGGACAGGAAAGAACCTCAAAAAACAGGATTACGAAACTGCGGGGGAAATCAGGCAAAGTCGCGGGTCAAAATGCAGCCCCGCGGCTTCGGGTGTGAAATTGACTAAAAATCTCGGGGCAAATGGCGGCTCAACCCCGTGGCAGCTTTAGTGGGAAATCACCCCTTGTGTTCAGCCCTGACCAGGAGGATCAGGAGAAAAGTGCAAAAAATATAGAAATGGGAGGGCTTCTGGTGTCCTCCTGGCCTCACTGCTGGACCTCCTGATGGCACCTGGTATTTTTGGCCACTGTGTGACTGAGTGTTGGCCTGAATGGGCCGCTGGTCTGATCCAACATTGGCTTCTCTTATGTTCTTGTGTTCTTATGTAGCAGTTCCGCCTCCCCCCCAGTCCATCTTAAATCTCCGAAAGGCCAGGGGCCAAATGTTGTTTTGGGCCCCCTTCCATCTCACTGCACCCAATGTCAATGCCACTGTTTCTGAGCCAGAATAAATGGAAATGTGTACCCTCTTTTCAAAAATCATCTATATCCATTATGAAAATTCAATATGCTAACATTTTATGATCTAAAAGTTAAAAGTGAGTGAGACGGCACATTAGTGAGATTCAGGGGGACGGGACGTTGGCATGGGTGCCTAACCGGAAGTAAACCTGAGCCAGCGAAAGTATTACTTGCTGTTGTGGGGGGGGAGTGATCCAACTGTGCAACCAGCCAGGCTGGGAGTCTGCTGGAGACAAGGAAAAGAAGTAATCAGTGATATGTTAATTAAATTTGCCAGCCAAGTAAAACAACACTACCAAATCCCTCCAATGAAATCAATGGGCCAGTAAATGGAGTGTGGAGCAAGCCCTAGTCCTAAGATTTTATTTTATTCTATTTCCACTGACATCCCCCCCAAAAGCCTGAAAAATTCTAAAATGCAGGAATTCTTGTCATAGAATCATAGAAGGTTAGAGTTGGAAGGGACCTTGCAGGTCATCTAGTCCAACCCCCTGCACTCTGCAGGAGCATAGCCAAAAGATAGCCCTACAACATACCCGAAAGATAGTCATCCAGCCTCCGCTTGAAAATGTCTAGCGAAGGAGCATCCACCACCTCCCGAGGCAGTCTGTCCCACTGCTCAACCACTCTGACAGTTAGGAAGTTTCTCCTGATATTTAGCTGGTATCAACTCCCTTGTAATTTCCACCCATTAAACCTAGTCTTGCAATCTGGAGCAAGAGAGAATAGATCTGCTCCATCTTCTACATGACACCCCTTCAGATATCGATACTGATATGGCCCTTTCTATGTATGAATTCCCAAACAATTGCCCCCGTTTCCCCATTTTGAAAAAGGGCCTGCCTCCTCCTCCACATTGTTATAGCACGGTGGAAGAACTGAGCATAAGGGATCCCTAACCTCTCCCCACCACACAGACAGAGGAATGACTGCCAGAGCAGCTGTTGCTAGGGGTACAGAGATGTCCACGGTGGGTTTTTAAAATAACTGGCACGTGTGCTCTCCAGGACCCAGCAGCAGAACCCAATTTTAATGCCAGAAATCAGTGTAGGGTTGCCAGTTCCAGGTTGGGAATTGAGATTTTGGGGGCAGAGTCTGAGGAGGGTGGGGGTTGAGGAGAGGAGGAACTTCAATGAGATGTAATGCCACAGAAGTCAGCCCAGGATTGGCCAAGGTGGCAGGAGTTGAGAGCAACCTCCCAAAGTGGCCATTTTCTCTGTGTGGACTGTCACCCAGAGATCCGTTGCGGTCCCAGGAGATGTCCAGCCACCACCTGGAGGATGGCAACTCTGACTGCAAGATAAACGGTCTCATACTTCTGGGTGGGACAGGAGTCAGGATCCTGTCAACTTCAAGCACTCCTGGATGAAGCGGATTGTTTGGATCCTTTCCACTCTGGTTTCAAATTTAGTTATGGGATTGAAACTGTTTTGGTTGCCCTGCTGGGTGACCTGCACTGAGAGAAAGACAGAGGGAGAGTGACTCTGTTGTTTCTCCGGGGCTCCTCAGTAGATTTACATCCTGTCGATCGTGGTATCCTTCTGGAGCGCCTATCTGGTCTACTTTAATTCTGCTTTGTGAGCTACCAGCATTAAAGTTGTGAGCAGGCAAGTGATTTGGCTGCTGCATGAATTAGTTTGCTCTGGAACCATCCTTCCTGAGCTAAGGCTTTGAGCTACTGGCATTACAGTTGTTGTGAGCAGGCGATTTAGCTACTGTATAAATAAGTTTGCCCAGGAACCATCCTTCCTGAGCTAAGACAAAAATGTGTGAAGGCTAAAAACCTGTGAGCTAGCTCACACTAACTCAGCTTAGGGGGAACACTGGTGGCAGGTGAGGAAGGGCCCATGATGAGGGGCAGCTGCAACTAGGCTAAGGTTCCTCAAATGGGACAATGACAGCTAGTGCATTGCTGCAGAGAGAGGAGGATCAGGGTGGACAAAGAGCAACGCCCCTCCCTCTCACTTTCTGAGGCTTTCCTTCCCTGGCTTGACTCAATGGGTAAGGGTATGCTTGTGGACTGACTGGGCAGCAGTCCCACAAAATACCACTACCCAGAATTTGAGTCTTTTTTGGAGGTGCTACTCTAGCTCACCTCCCCATGGTGCACCCTGGGTCACACTAAAGAGCTAGAACATCCCTCAGGTAGGCAGTCCCAGGATCCCCCATTTGCACTGCTCCAGCCTAGAGTCAAGCCCGAAGAGCAGCGAGGGCCTCCAGATGAGGAGGTGAGTGTTGCTGAGCCCAGGACTGATCAGGAGTTTGGGCAGACCCCAACTCTTGAACCCAGTCCCTCTGTATTTGACACCCCAGGCTCCCTGGACAGTGAGTCTGCCAGGGCCCCCGAACCATTGGTTGTTCCAGAGCCACAGGAGCAAAGACCTCTGTGCAGGTCTCAAAGAAATAGATGTGACCCCTCCTATCTAAAAGACTATGTATGCAATAGGAATGTCTCATCTCAGGGGGGAGGAACTGTTATGTCCTGACTGGTGAACTGACTGTATCCTTTTCTATGTTAAGCTTAGAGTCAGGACCAGGATTGTAAGCCTCGACAATCCCATTGGTTGTTGTAAACCTGCACTATTTGTAACCAATCAGAACTGTATAAATAGTTATGGAGGGAAAAAACCTCATTGGTCTTTATCCCTCTAATGTTATTGGCTGTTAACTTATGAAGGGGTATGGTTTTGTTAGCCTGCACTGTTTAAAAATGGACCTGTGCTCTACTGTTTTGTGTGTGTTGTCTGATTGTCTTGTTGAGTTGAATAAAGCTGAAATCACTGTTGAAATCACTCTCTTCATTAAGTCTCATACTTAACAACTACACTACTGTTATGTATGCAGATACATTAATGCAGGAGCTTGATTCCAGCTCCCATTAAAGTCTGGTATCCAAATTTATGCCAACTGATTGGATGCTCTGCGTAGGAAACAAGATATGTGCAGGAAGGAAACAAGATGATTGGTCTTTATGTACATACTGCAATTGGTCCTTTCTGTACTTATGGGCATGGCTTACCTAGCCCGGACTGTTTAAAAAGGAGCCTGGTGCACCCTAGTTTTGCTGTCGTCCTTTCTTACCTTAACCTCTATAAATAAAGCTGATTTCACTGTTCAAAGAGCCACTGCCTAAGTCTCTTATCTAACAACTGGTGACGAGGATGGGATCATCATAACAGGTAGGCAGCCCCGTTGAACCACCGCCACCACGGCAGACACCCTCCCGGGACCCCAGGGGAAGAAGGACGACACCCTGCCAACCCACTGGTTGACCCGGCAAGAGGGATGGCAGCCAGCACTAAGTTCGAGGCATTTGAACCAGAGCTGGAGGATTGGGACTCGTATATATCGTGATTTGAGTTCCACTTACAGGCTAACCAAATTGAGGTGGAGGCCATGAAGACGGCACTCCTTCTCAGTTCATGTCATCGAGCTGTGTTTGTCATGGCCAGGTCCCTGGTAGCTCCAGCAGACATCCAGTCTGTCCCTCGCTGATATCACAAAAAAGCTTAAGAATTACTTTGCGCCAAGCTGTTGCAAATCACCTGCCAGCATGCCTTCTACAAACAGGACCAGGGGCCGAGTGAGATGATAGTTGAGTTCATCACAGCACTGAGGAAAGCAGCCTGGACCTGCAATTTTCCTGACCTGAAAGCAGCACTACTCAATAGGTTAGTCTGTGGCCTACGGAGCGAAAAGCTGCAGCGGAGACTTTTCGCTAAGACCGAATTGACCTATGCCACGGCCTACGCTGAGGCCATCACTGCTGAAGCCACGGAAGGGTCGACAAAGGAGGTGAGATGGGTTGGCAGTCCACCCTGACCGTGGACGGAGAAGGCCGTTCATGACGACTCCGAGACCTACTCCAATGGTGAGGACGAAGCAGTCCACAAAGCTAGAGCAGTGAGGCCACAGCAGACCCCAGTGAAAACAGTGCCCAAACAAGCCTGTGCCAGTTGCGGCAGAGCCCATGAGTGGGATCGGTGCTGGGCACGTGACCTCCATTGTTGTGCATGTGACAAGCGGGGCAACATTGCTAAAGTGTGTTGAGTGAGGGGCAAGAAACAGTCATCCCTGTCTTCACCACAGCAGCATCGTAAGGTGAAAGGTGTCAGTGGTTCTGGACCTGTTGATTGCAACAAGACTACCTGCTGTTCCTGCCCCATGACCATCTTGAACATCTTCATGACCGTGCTGCCGGATGGTATGCCATGCGAGATGGAGGTCAACTCGGGATTAGCTAAGACCATCATCTCATCAGAAACTCTACAGTGCCTTTTTCCCCAGAGGAGCCACCACTGTTTGGCGCCCAGCTGGGTGCACCTTTCCAATTTTCAGGGGCGGTGTATTCCTGCGATGGGTGAGGCTGAGTTCAAGGTACAATTTAAAGGTTTTAGAGAGACGCTGAGTCTCTTGGTGCTGAGGCGCGGAACCAGCTTGTTGAGTTTAGACTGGTTCGAGGCCCTTGGTATTGCTGTGACAGGGGTCGACCAAATCTGTGTGAATAAACTGAGTTCTCTCTATGCAGAGTTCCCTGAGGTATTCGACGGGTCATTGGGAAAATATACAGACCCACCAATTTCATTTGATTTAGACCCTACAGTACAGCCCATCCGCTTGAAATACAGAAGGGTGCCTATTTCACTCAAACCGCGGATTGAGGCAGAGTTAGACAAACTGGTAACTCAAGGGGTACTTGAACCAGTATATCATGCAAAATGGGAAACTCCTATTGTTACACCTGTTAAGCCTGATGGGTCTGTTAGGATTTGCGCCGATTACAAGTGTACGATTAATAAGGCATTGCAACAACACTCATATCCAGTACCCATCATCAGCCATTGGCGTCCCGCACAGGGGGCAGGGTATTCAAAAAATTAGACCTTGCGCAGGCTTACCAACAGCTACCAGTAGATCCGTGTGCAGCCGAAGCACAAACAATTGTGACAACAGGGGGACATTCAAGATAAACAGGTTACAATTCAGGGTGAACGTGGCCCCAGGTATTTTCCAAGGGCTAATGGAGGGCCTTTTAAGAGATCTGCCTGGTGTGGTTCCGTATTTTGACGATGTTTTGATTGCGGGGTTAACAAAGCTGAATTGGCAGATTGAATCCGAGTGGCACTGGGCAAGTTTCAAAAGGCTGGTTTAAAGGTTAAAAAGAGCAAACATTTTGGTGTGCCCAGAGGGGAATTCTTAGGGTTCCTCATAGATGAACACGGGGTTCACCCTACAGAGGGAAAGGTTGCGGCCATACAGGAAGCACCCTGGCCTCAGACGAAAAAAGAGCTGCAATCATTCTTAGGAATTCTGAATTTCTATAACACCTTTCTGCCTCACAGAGCCATGGCTGCGGAGCCTCTACATCACTTCTTAATAAAAGGCACAAAATGGGTCGGGGGGGCACAGCAAGAATGGGCTTTCAAAGCTGTTAAAAAATTGTTAATGTCCGCCACTGTACGGATGAACCGAAGCCTCTGGTTCTAGCCGCAGACGCCTCCCCCTTCGGCGTTGGCACCATTTTAAGCCATGTAATGGCAGATGGGTGGGAAGTGCCTGTAGCATACTACTCATGAACACTGACTGCTGCAGAGAGGAACTACACCCAAATAGACAAGGAGGGACTGGCTTTGGTTGCTGGAGTTAAAAAATTCCACGACTTCTTGTATGGGTGTAAGTTCCTCATGGTGACAGACCACAAGACTTTACTTGGTCTGTTCACACCAAGTCATCAGACTCCTCAGATTCTGTTGCCCCGCATGCTGAGGTGGACAGTGTTTTTGGCTTTGAACTGGTCCACTGGCCTGGAAAGGCAATTGGGCATGCCGATGCCCTGAGTCGGTGCCCCGCCAACAGTCCAGCTCTCGATCTTGCCCCTGCCTCTGAGGTGCTGGCAATTGAAGAACTGCCTCAGCCACCAGTCCACACCTCGGACATTGCAGTGGGCTCGGCGAAAGACTCCACTATCACCAGGGTTTTGAACTACAGTGTCTTTCACCGAATGAAGCATCAGTAATTCAGCTGCCTTGTAGGTCCAAAGCTGTTCAGCAGCCATTCAATTGGAGGCTGATTGCAGAACTCAAGCTATGTTCCACTATTGAAGGTGTTCACAGCAAAATATATGACATCTCTAATAGGGTTGTCAACTCTGTTTGGGAAATTCCTGGAGATTTGGGCATAAAGCCTAGGGAGGGTGGGGTTTAGGGAGCAGAGGGACCTCAGCAGGGTAGAACACCATGGAGTCCGTCCTCCAAAGCAGCCATTTTTTCCAGGGGAACTAATCTCTGTTGTCTGGAGATTGTGATTCCAAGAGATCTCCAGGCCTCAACTGGCAGTTGGGAACTGTATTCACAGAGTTGAGACATTATATAAACAGTAATTCTTGGTAATGGTTGGACATTCATGAAGCTGCTTTCCTGGAAGCGTGAAAGAAAGGGCCGCAGCCTTCTTTGCAGAGAGAAAGCTGAGGAGAAGTCTGTCTACTGGCTGTTGTTACCTGAGGGCTTGGCTACTGGCCACCGCTCCATCTCAGCCTCTGCTGGCAACACAATACAGCTGCTGCACCCTTTGGCCCCCTGTGCCATCCAGGGAAGGTTCCCGAGCCCCGGCGTCCAGGCCTTCCAGCACATCAGCCTGCAGAGTGAATGAAATGATGTTAGCGATAGTTCATATTGCCCCCCTGCTTTTTATGAGAAAGGAGTTTAAGATTAAGTTCTTAATGAATTCCATCTTGCCAGACTTTGCCTAGGGAATGGAGGGCGGGTAGAGGCATTTCTACTTTCAAGGAACAAACTCGAGCCGAATCTCCCAAAGAATCCAACAGCTGCTTCAAGAAAGGAATGATGACTTCTGTGGAGCAACCCACCGAAGAAACTATTGGGAGATTTAAATTTTTTTTTTACAAATAGAGCAGATCCCCCCCCCCGCAAAAGAATTTCTGCTCCAGTGAAGCTAAGAGGCAGGGCCCTAAAATGAAAAAGCAGCAATTAAATGGGAGCAGGCCGGCAACCACGGGGGCAGCAAGGAGGCAGCTTAGTGCAGTGGAGCTGACGGCATGGGGGTGCGAGGGGTGTGAGGGAGGGAGAGGCGGGTGCATGGTGTGGGGGAGGCAGGGCAGAGGGTTGCTGAAACCCCCCATATTGGCTTGCCTGTGGAGGCCGCAGCACTTTTGGCCCCTGACCTGATCTTGCTGAGCCAGCTCGGCCTGGGTGCTTTCCCCACCAGGAAAGGGAAGGGCAACTCACCTGCTGCCTGCACGGCACTGGGATGCCCATGTGATGGTTGCAGGGAAGCAGATTCTGAACCATTCTCCCATTGTAGTCAACGATTCAAACAGTTTTGGTTGACCAACAATTCAAAGTTTTTATTGGCCTTGCCTTCCGTGGTTAGGATTGCCAACTCCAGGCTGGGAAATCTTTGGAGAGTTGATTGCCGAGCGGGAGCCACAGAGCGAGGGAAGAGCCGTGGCAGGAAGAACTGTCCCAGGTCTCCTTGAAGGGTCCGTCTCTCCCAGCCCTGGCCTTGGTGGCCTCTGGCCAGACAGGCAGACCAAGTGGGCACAGGGGTTTTGCATGCACGCCTACCTTGCCAGCAATCCCCACCCCGCTGGAGTAGGCAGCCCACAGCCAATCCCAGATACCAGACACCCCCTTGGAAGCCCACCTGCCTCCTGCCTACCCCCTCTGCTTCTTCCCCCATGCTCACAAGGCTCCAGCTTGGCTTGCGCCTCACTGGGAAGCTAAGAAGAGGGTGAAAGGGAAAAGGGGCGTGCCAAGTCCAGGAGCGGCATTGCCCCTGTGGGAGCCCCATGGCTATGGGCCTGTGGAAGGGAATGTTCTTGCCTGAACCCTTGCCTAGTTAGGGTTTAGGGATCTTCCCAGTGAGTTTCAAAGAAAAATTGCAGGGGTTCTGCAGGGGTCTCAGGTCAGATCATGGCCATGTACACTATTCATTCCCAGGGCATATGAAAGGCGGACTGTTCTGGCAAGAATGGTGAATAGTTCAGGGCTGGAAACATTCTTGTGTGAGTGTTTGACCTGCAGGAGCTGCACAAGTTGGTACCAAAGAGCAGAAATTATAGAATTTAATTTTGCTGGACAGCAAGGAGGAATGTAGGCCATTGTACTGATCTTTGCATTGCAAATTTGCGAGAATGGTCCTGTGTTCTATTTTAGTCATTGGTTGACAACCAAAGAAGTCTCCATGCAATATGGGGAATGAAGGCAGGGGGATGGGAGGTGGTAAATTTCAAAGAATGGCATGGCTAAAGAAGAGTTAATGTTTGGAGGAAAGGCCACCTCCCTCCTGTTGCTCTCTGAGGAGGAGAGGAGGAGAGGAGGAGGAGAGCTGGATTTATACCATGCCCTTCACTATCCGCCCTTCACTATCTGAAGGAGTCTCAGAGAGGCCTACAATCTCCTTTCTCTTCTTCTCCCCACAACAGACACTCTGTGAAGTAGGTGGGGCTGAGAGAGTTCTGAGAGAACTGCTCTTGAGAGAACAGCTCTGAGAGAACTGTGACTGACCCAAGGTCACCCAACTGGCTGCATGTGGCGGAGAAGTGGGGAATCAGATCTCCAAAAATTTCTCAGCCTGGAATTGGTAATCCTAACCATGGAAGGCAGGGCCACTAAAAACTTTGAACAACTTTGGTCAACAAAAACTGTTTGAATCATTGACTACAATGGGAGAATGGTTCAGAATCTTCTTCAGAAACCATTTCTGCTCCTCCTGGCAGGGAATCCATTTTGTGGCAGGTCAGTCTTCAACTTCTGCACGCTAAAGAATTCTCCAGAAGGCCATCCAAGGTTCTTACTATCCTCATCACTCCAGGTTGCAGAAAGAATGGATCCCAGCCACTTGTGAAGGAACTCTCATTCTCTCACACCCACACCAGAAACATGGGCCCACAGGCCCCTAACCGTACCAAGACCAGCAGGTATCTTTGGTGTGTTTGGTGAGCCAGTTTGGTGTAGTGGTTAAGGGCAGTGGACGCTGATCTGGAGAACCAGGTTTGATTCCCCACTTCTCTACATGCAGCCAGCTGAATGACCTTGGGTCAGTCACAGTTCTCTCAGAGCTGTTCTCTCAAGAGCAGATCTCTCAGAGCTCTCTCCGTCCCACCTACCTCACAGGGTGTCTGTTGTGGGGAGTGCAAGGGAAGGAGATTGTAAGCTGCTCTGAGACTCCAAGTGAAGGGCGGAGTATAAATCCAAGGATTCTGCTGCTGCTTCTTCTTGTCAGTTATAATTCCAGGAGACCTCTAGGCTACACCTGGAGACAACCCTGTCCATAGTCCATAACTGTTGTCATCTTGCCTAAGTTCTCATGCACAGGAAAGGGGGGGGAGCCTGGATCTGAGCATCTGACCTAGATACAGGAGCTACAAGTACTAGAACAGCAACTACTGGGATGACACGGTGGGTTCCAGTTGGGGACATGCATTGCCATACAAATATCCTTCCAGGCTTTCTTTCTACCCTCCTGCCACCTTCAAGGGCTTCGTTCTATCCCCCTGTCAGCTCAGGCCGATTTCAGCCTGTCTGTCTTCTGCTTGTGTCTGTCTGTCTGTCTGTCGGTAGTATTTCTGTAGCATTACGGGTTAAACAGCCAATCAATTCCAGGCCAGGAGTTAAAATGTCAGGGAAGAGGCCCCATCCTGACTGCCCCCTCCACCAAACAAGCTCCCTTGGGAGGAGCACAGGAGAGGGGCCCTTCTTGGTGGCGCCCCCCAGGTACGAAACAACCCCTCCCCCTGGCGGGAAGGTGTGCCTGGCGTCTCCCCCCCCAACCCTTTCCACCTTTAGAAGGCAGTTGAAGAAGGTTTCATTTAGGACCACATTCGATTAACTTACGGGCAGTCCTAAATCATGATTTTAAATGTTAGTTTTTCATGTATTTTATGTATTTCATCTATATTGTAAGCCTCCTTGAGCTCTGTGTGGAAGAAAGGCAGCTAATAAATATTTTAAATAAATAAATAATAATCTAGCCTACATTGAAGTGTCTGTGAATTCCTGTAAGGAATCTAAAACCTTTATAGAGAGTAGTATGCCTTGAAGGGCCCAAGAAGTGTATGTGACAACAGAAAGGTCTGTTTATTCCAAACCTGTGGGTGGAAAAGGGTCACAGGCCTCTTCTTCACCTCCTGCGGCTTCCCATCTGAAGAAAGAACAGGAGACAAAATCCTTTGTGTCACTTATGGGAAATTTTTGATAGCTGACTGTGATAACTGTTCAAAACCAGCCAAGTTAGGTGGCAAAGTATGTTACTACATGTGAGTAATTGAAACTTTTTAAAGTTACATGGAAAAAATAAGTTTCCAAAAACTGTTTTTCTCATCTCTCAGACTTGCCAAAATTCCAGTGCAAAGGAAGATGCGGCTGTTTTGTTCCTGGCTGCCCATTTTTCCATCAATTGGTTTGGGCATAATTTGATCTTTGGCTAATGATAATGAATTTATCTCCAACCCAAGGTCTTAGTCATGGGCTTATCCTGTGCATCTACTCAAATAATTATTCGGTTCCATAAGCTATAGTTTATGTTATTAATATATGAAGGGGGAAATGAGCTCAGAGCCCATAAATTATACCAGTGTGACAAAATGAACATCTTAAATCCTTGATGAGGTAAAGAAAAGGCTGGTCCCCCCCCACCCCCGCATCCCTGCACATTTTCTCTGAGAACCTGAGAATGCTGAGAGGCTGCATTGACTGTGCTCTGCTCCCAGTTCAGTGTTCTATGACTTGCAGGCATTTGCTTTAAGCAAAATGGCTGTGCAAAAGTGAAAAAGTGGCAGCACAACTGGCGAACCAAAACACAGTGGGAGAAGATTCATGGTGGGAAAGGCAAGCTGGCAGTGTGGTCTGCAGGCCAAGACTGAGGCAGATTACCTCCAAGGGTAATGGATGGTTGTTGGGTAGATGAAGAAAGCAAGCTGGAAAGGTGCTGGGGTGGGGGAGGAAGCAAGAAAAGGCTGAGAGGGGGTCTGTGGCAGCAGAGCTCCATGAAGAAGTTATAAGTATGACACTTAAAGGCAGCATTCCAACAAGTGATTCAGCTTTAATGGTAGTGATTCAACAGATCAGAACAGACAACACAACATAGAGCAACAGGCTGTTATTTAAACAATGCAGGCTAGCTTAGCCACGCCCTCATCAGTGGTAACAACCAATAGCATTGCTTAGATAAAGTCCAATCAGTTTGCTTCCCTCAAGCACAATCCTCGTATCCTGATTGGCCTGCTACGCAGAGTAGCCAATCAGGTATTGCCATTCTGGATACCAGCCTGTCAATAGGATTTACATCAAGCTCAGGACATAACATCCCTCCACCCTATGAATGGACTACCTCTGAACAGATATAGTCCTTCAGATAAGCTGGTCACTGCCTAGACCATTGAGACCAACGCAGGGTCGCTGTCGGGGGTGTCTGCTCCTCACTAGCAGTCTGAGGACTACTGTTTGCCTGTTCAGACACCTGGGATTCTGTCCCTTGTTCGGTCGTGGCTACCTCCCTAGCTTCTGCAACCTGAGGAGTTTCACCCACCTCTACCTCTTGAGGCACTGGTCTGGCAGTTTGGCTTTCTGATTCTCAGTCAGGGGTGGACCATCACTGGCATAGCTGGTCCATGTGGTGCCTAAGTTGTCGGCCATCGTCTGTCTGCACCATGTAAGACAGTGACCCAGCTACTTCTATGATGACACCCAGAAGCCAAAGGTGTCCCTCCCCATAGTTCCAGGTGAACACTAGATCCCCTGTTTTAAAGGACCTGGAAGTTCCCCTGTCCTCTCTCTGGGGCAGTCAATCTGTGGTGAGATCAGGGTGGAGTCTGTCAAGGAGGGCGGTGAGGTGGCGACCCATTAACAACTCTGCAGGACTCCTCCCTGTGGCAGAGTGTGGTGTTATATGTTGGTACAGGAGGAAAGATGCCACCTTTTGACTCCAGTCTTCCTGAGTCATTCTCCCCAGAGCCTCCTTAGTTGTTCTCACCATTCTTTCTGCCTGCTCGTTCATTGCAGGATGGAATGGCACAGATGCAATATGCTTTATTACATTGTCCTGCATAAATTTTGCAAACTCTGCAGACACAAATTGAGGCCCGTTATCAGAGACCAGAGTGTCTGGCAACCCATGTGTAGCAAAAAGCTTTCGCAGTACTTTTGCGACTGCTGCGGTCGTCATCTTGCTCATGAGGAGCACTTCAAGCCATTTCGAATAGGTATCAACAACAATCAAGAATACCTGCCCGTGAAATGGGCCAGCAAAGTCCACATGGATTCTGGACCAGGGTCTGTGTGGGTTTTCCCAAGGATGCAGAGGAGCCTGGGAGGGATCCTGGACAATTGGCACTCACTGCAAACCTTTACCCACTCTTCTATGTTGTGGTCTATCCGAGGCCACCAGACATAGCTCCAGGCCAGAGCTTTCATTTTCACAATGCCCGGATGACCCTTGTGTAGCGCTTCCAAGACCCGTTCCCATAGGAAGGAGGCACTACCACCTGTTCCCCCACAACAGACAGCCCTTATGTACCAACAGCTCATTTTGCCATGTACAAAATGCTTGAAATTCTGGTGGCAAATGACCCATTGGCCAACCTCTCCACACCCAGTTAAACACCCGGTCGATTGTGGAGTCCTTTGCTGATTTTGCAGCAATGTCCAAGGCATGGACTGGCAGCTGCAACAGTTCTTCCAGAGCCATCACCTCATAGGTGGGAGCAGGGTCCAGAGCAGGTCCCAGAATGGGACACCGGCTTAAGACGTCCGCATGTCCCATCGCCTTGCCGGGATGGTGGACAAGTTCGAAGTCATAAGCCACTAGGAAAACCGTCCAGCGCAGCATATGGGATGAGAGGACTGGTGGTGTTTGGCAATCCAGTGCAAATAGTCCCAGCAAGGGTTTATGGTCGGTGACCATCACAAACTTTCATCTGTATAAAAAATGGTGGAATTTTTAAACCCGTTTTTTTACCAAAAAGACAAATGAGAAATAACATGAGAAATATCTTGAATGTATTAGAATTTTTTGGAGCACATCCAGAAAAACAAATGGCACTTTTATTTCTTGATGCAGAAAAGGCCTTTGACAATTTAAACTGGACTTTTATTTTGGAACAATTGTTAGCATGGAACTGTGGAGAATATTTTTATACTATGGTTAAAGCAATTTACATAACACAATCAGCAAAAATCATAGTATTTTTTTGATTCATTTATCGCTTTAACTTTTACCCCAGCTTCCCCACCAAGGCAGGCACAGGGCGGCTTCCACAAAACTGATGGACAATATACATTTTACACATGATAAAATACAATAAATCTTTTAAAACACTGACAAATCAATTTAAAACATAACTTCGATGGCAATAGAAATAAAGTGCAGAGTAAGGACACATTCAGCGGTGCCACCACGCTAGGTCATGCTGGGTCTGAGTTCACTCAGAGCGCTGCTGGTAAGATGCCACTCCTAATGGAACACCTGCCTAAAAAGCTCTGTTTTCACGGCCTTGAGAAACTGTGAAAGATCCCGCAGGGCCCTGATCTCGGCAGGGAGCTCATTCCTTTTTTTTTTAACAAAATTTTTATTGGAATATATTCAACATTGTTAAACACCATTACCAATTCAATTTAAAGATTATATCCCATCCCCCCTACCCCCTAATAGGCTTCCAACACTGCTAATAACAAAGAAAAAAGTTAAAAGGTAATCAAATTTAGACTTATAACAATCGACAAACCAGGTAACACAATTCTAATACATAGAAACCTGACTCTTTCTAACATAATTTCCAATAAAAGTACAGTACAATCAAATATTCATTTCATTTCTCATTCAATTTCAATAAGAATCAAGATTGTACATTTTCCCTTTCATTTTATATTCAGTTTCCATATACAATTTCAGGCCTTCCCAGTCTTTTAGATATTGTTCTGCCATTTGTCCATTTGATTTTTTCGTCATTTTGTCCATTTCGGCTAGAAACAGCAATTTCCTTAACCAGTCCTGTATATCTGGCACCTTCACCGCTTTCCATTGTTGCGCAAAAGCCATTCTCGCCAATGTGATCATATACCATAGTAATGTCCTCTTTTCTTGTGGAATTTTTTCTATTGTTCCAATAGGACGGAGCTATGAACGAGAAAGCCCTGGTCCTAGTTGCCATCAACCTGACTTCCTTTGGGCCAGGGAGGTCCAGGCAGTTTTGGGATCCTGATCGCAGTGCTCTCTGGGGAACATGTGGGGAAAGGCAGTCCCTCAGATAGGCCGGTCCCTGACCTTAAAGGGCTTTAAAGATCAAAACCAGCTCCTTGAAACAAATACGGAATGCTATTGGCAGCCAGTGCAGTCTTAAGCACAGGCTGGATGTGCTCCCACCTGGGGGATCTGCACTAGCTGCAGCCTCCGGAGTTGCACCAAGGGCAGCCCCATGTAGATAGCATTGCAGTAGTCCAACCTTGAGGTGACCATAGCATGGATCACTGCAGCCAAATCATTGCGTTTGAGGAAGGGAACCAACTGCCTAATCAGCTGAAGATGGTAAAAGGCTGCCTTGGCGGCGGCTGCTACCTGGGCCTCCATTGTTAAGGAGGCATCCAGGAGCACTCCCAAGCTCCTGACCCTCGGCACTGGCACCAACGGCACCCCACCAAAGGCCGGGAGTGGGATCCCTACCCCTGTACCACTCTGATTCAGGCACAGGACCTCTGTCTTCGTTGGATTCAATTTCAATCAACTCAGGCTAAGCCATCCAGCCACATCCTGTAATGCTTGGTTGAGATCTTCTGGGGTAGTGTCAGACTGACCGTCCAACATCAGATAGAGCTGGGTGTCATCCACATATTGGTGACGACCCAGCCCATGCCTCCGGACAATCTGGGCAAGGGGGCACATATAGATGCAGAATAACATCGGGGAGAGCACAGCCCCTTGGGGCACACCACACACTAGTGGGTGACTTCGGAACTGCTGCTCCCCGATGGCCACCCTTTGCCCCGACCTTGGAGAAAGGAGACAAGCCATTGCAATGCCATCTGAAGCCGCCCTGGGTCCATTTGGCTCTGCGGGCGAGCTAAAATACGCTCACTGCCCAAACAGGGTTTGGGGTGACACATTCACTTGGGCCCTCAGGGCATGGTGGTCTGACCACGGAACTGCAGTAGCAGTAATCCAGTCCACTGTAACCCCCGCCGTGAAGATCAGATCAAGCGTGTGCCCAGCTCAATGAGTGGGGGCCACCATGGATGACACCAGGTCAGTTGCCTGTGAGGAAGCCGCATCATTGGCATGGACGTTGAAGCCACCCAGGACTATCAGTATAGGGTGCTCCAATGCCCAGCCCGACACAGCCTCCACCAGGGACGGCAGGCTGTCAGGCAGTGCGTTGGGCAGTCGGTACACCAACCAAACAGCCAAACTCTCCCCAGCTTCCCACACAAAGCTGGCACACTCAATGCCTGTGAGCCTCGGCACCAGGAGTGCCCTGAAGGAGTAAGCCTCCCGAATGAACAGAGCCACTCCTCTCCTCCACCCGGTAGTCTGAGATTGGTGAAGGACTGAGAACCCAGGCAGAGCTAACTGGGGGAGTGCAACTGTCTCCCCATCTCGCACCCAGGTCTCGGTCATGCATGCCAGGTCCACATCCTGCTTCAGCAGGAAGTCCTGAAGGACTGCGGTCTTATTATTTATGGGACCTGGCATTGCACAGCACCAACGTTGGAGTGGGGTTTCTAACCCTTGCCCCCCGTCTGCCTCCTTTGGGATGGGACACAGGCTGGAAGGTGGCCGAGCTTCTCTCTTTCTCAGCCCCCCCCTTTGATCTTACACAAAATATTAAAATTGATAAAGGGACAAGACAAGGCTGCCCTTTATCCCCACTTCTATTTATTTTTGCATTGGAAACATTAAACAACATGGACAGACAAGATGGACAAATTAAGCGACTTAAATTTAAAGGAGAGGAGTATAAACTACAAGTGTTTGTGGATGATCTGGTTTTTATATTAGAAGAAACCCAAACCTCAATTACGCAACTTTTGCAAGTAATATAGAACAATGGACAGTATGCGGGATTGAAAATAAACTTTAAAAAAACAAAACTGATGTTAAAAATTCTATAAAAGAACAAAAGCAACTCATACAAAATCTTTCAGGAATGGAAGTTCAAAAAAAAAAATAGTTAGGAATAATGGGTTCCCCATGATGTTTTGATGGGTAAACTACAGGATTGTGGACTGGACTCTGGGATACTTAGGTGGACAGGAAACTGGTTGGAGAACCGCACTCAGAGAGTAGTAATAGAAGAAGAAGAGACTGGATTCACTACCCGGAGGAGTCTCAGAGCGGCTTACAAACTCCTTTCCCTTCCCCTCCCCACAACAGACACCCTGTGAGGTAGGCGGGGCTGAGAGAGCTCTTTCAAGAACTGTTCCTGAAATAACACCTCCGAAAGAACCTGTAACTGACCCAAGGTCACATCAGCAACTGCATGTGGAGGAGTTGGGAATCAAACCTGGTTCTCCCAGATTACAGCCCGCGCTCCTAACCACTTCACCAAACTGGCTCGGTAGTTGTCAATGGCATTTCATCTTAATGGAGGGAGGTGTCCAGTGGGGTGGAGGAGCTACTCATTAAATTTGTAGATGACACCAAATTGGGAGCAGCAGCAAATACTCCAGAAGATAGAGACAGAATTCAATGAGCCAGTTTGGTGTAGTGGTTAAGTGCGCGGACTCTGGGAGAACCGGGTTTGATTCCCCATTCCTCCATTTGCACCTGCTGATGTGACCTTGGGTCAGTCACAAGCTCTGGCACAGCTGTTCTCTCAAGGTCAGTTTCTGTCAGAAGTTCTCTCAGCCCCACCTACCTCACAGGGTGTCTGTTGTGGGGAGGGGAAGGGAAAGGAGTTTGTGAGCCGCTCTGAGTGTCAGGTAAATCTGCCATCACTGCGGAGTGGGGGGAGGAGAGAGGAGATAGATTTCACAGCTCTCCCAGCATCACTGACAATGAAGGTGTTCATGTTGCTCTAATTTAGTCTTAATAAACACTATCTTCTTATGAAGCCTGGTGTTTGACTGACTATCTGGAGATCTTGACAGATTGTCAGTGATCCTCTCTCTTTTCGGGCTATCAGCCTCCCAAATCTCTCACAACCGAGATGAGTGGAGAAGAAGACCCGATAGTGGTACCCACGTCAGGAGACACGGTACCCAGTTCCACAGCACCCACAACATCTGTGCCCTCTATCTCCACAGAGACACCAGTCATGTCAGCCCCACTGCCATGGGACCCCGAGGAGGACCTGTTTGGCAGCTGGTTCGTGGGGGGGCTTGGCTAGCATGACTACGAGACCCCATAACTGACGGGACTGAGGAAAGCCTCTTGCCGAGACTCGGGAGACTTGGTCTCTAACCCCAGGAGATCGGATCGGGAGAGTTGCTATGAATGGTCCCTATACCAACTCAGCACAGTGACGGCAGCACCCCGTGAGACTCTGGCTGAGGCAGAGGAGACGACGGGACCCTGGTGGGGCTGAGACCATAGTGGTGAATGGCTGATGCGCAGGTTGGAGGAAGCACTCCAACGGATCCTGGAGATGATTGCAGAAGGTATCCAGAGGGAAATGGATTGCCAGATGTCACCCCAACATGATGGGGCTCCGGTAGTGCCTGCAGGACCCCCAGGGCAGGGAGTCCCGGGGTTGCTGGCCCCGAGACAACCACCGGTTCAGCCAGACCAGCCCGCCCCGGTACCACCAGTGGCCCTGGCACATGAGCCCCCCAGGGGGTGGGGGCAGATGTTCCCAAATCCGGCCGAGCTGCTGGATGCAACCTTTGACGGGACCCCAGAGAAACTATCTTTCTTTCTGATGAGAGCAGAAAAATGTGTGGACAATTGGGGCCATCTCTTCCCAAGCGAGGAGCGCATAGTAGATGTGATTGCCTCGAGACTACGAGATGCGGCAGCTGACTGGTACATGACCTTGCACCATGCCGATGGGCTCAAGCTGCGAGAAGTGGACACATTCATGTGGGCTCTCCGCAACCACTATGAAGACACAAATGCGAGTGAGACTGCCCAGGCTTTCCTGCGCACTTTCGCCAAGGGAAAAAGTCAGTGCAGGAGTACACAGAGGAATTCTGCTGCCATGCCGCAAAAATCAGTGAATGGCCTGACAGAGTTCTAGCCCAGCAATACAAGCTGGGGCTAGACCCTGAGATCCGAGGGATGATCCTGCAGAGGGGGAAACCATGGTCCCTCCTAGTGTGGATGAAGGAAGCGGCGGACACCAAGAGCTGACTCTGCACCATTCGCATCGATGACGCAGCAGCGGGAAGGAAGGCGACCCCGACCATTACCCCAACGGGCAAACCCAGAATCATCCCCCCTACACCCCATGCCAAAGACTCCACTTAGGAGCAGCGTATGAAGCAAGGGCTGTGCCTAAAATGTGGAACATCTGGGCACTTCGTGGCAGCATGCCCCGGGACGGGGCCCCTGACCTCCACCCCAAAAGAGGAGAAGAAGATGGCTGACACCCCAACAAAGAAACTGACAGCCAAACCAAGAAACCTGCAGGCCCTGCAAGCAAGCCCAGTAGAAGATGACTCCGAATCGTTGGGAGAGGAGCTCCTGCAGCTGGCAGGAAATGAGAAGGACCTGCTGTGAACAGCACTGAGCAGCAGGTCCCCGATTCTCAGGTGCTACGACTGGTGAGCAATTACCCTTCCCTCTATTTTGTGACTGTGACTTTGATCTACCCCGACCTAAACACCCATGTGCGGGTAAGGGGGCTCGTTGACTCGGGGTGTGGGTGAGACCTCATAAACCCCTCGCCGGTTACGGGACTGGGGGCCAAGGTAGTCAAACTGGCCGACCCATTCATTTTTACCCAAATGGATGGATCCACCATGAAGGATCCCTGCAAATATGAGACTGTCCCCCTCTGTGTGGGGGTGGGAGACCATTGGGAAACATGGCCTTTCGTGGTGATGCAGGCAGCGAGGTTTCCTCTAGTGCTAGGTAGCCTTTGGTTGTATGACCACGACCCACATATCCTGTGGGAAAAGGGGGTGGTAATTTTCATCTCCTCCTGCTGCATGGCACATGTGTGGAATGACTCTTGGGGGAAGCCCTTGTCAGTGCATCAAGTGCCAGCAGGTTTAGCGGATGCAGAGCTGAACCGCATCCCCCATGAATACTGAGACTTGGCAGTGGTGTTTGGGGAGGAGGAGGTGGATGAATTACCGCCACACAGGAACTCTGACTGTGCTATTGAGCTGTTACCAAATCAGAAGTTGCCCAAGGGGAAACTGTACTCAATGAGCCCTGCTGAAAAGGTGGAACTGAGACGGTTCATTGATAAGAATTTGGAAAGGGAATTTATACGTCCCATTTCTTCTCCCTGTGTGGCCCCCGTGCTGTTCCGGAAAAAGAAAGATGGCGGGTTACGGTTGTGTACAGACTATAGGGGGCTGAATGCAGTGTCGGCAACTAACGCTTACCCCCTGCTGTTGATCAAGGACCTCCTGGCCACGGTGGCTGGGGGGAAAATTTTCTCCAAATTAGATTTACGTGATGCGTAATTCAGGGTGCGTATCCGGGAGAGGGACAAATATAAAATGGCATTTAACACCCCCCTGGGACAGTTTGAATACCTAGTCATGCCTTTTGGGCTTCAAGGAGCTCTGGGGATCTTCATGAACCTTATTAATGAAGTGTTGCACAAGCACCTGTTTAAGGGGATCCTTGTTTACCTAGATGACATTTTACTGTACTCCCCTGACAAGGAACCCCATGTGAAACTGATGCGGGAGGTCCTGCAAACGTTGCATCAGCACAAGCTGTTCACCAAACTGTCCAAGTGTGAGTTTCACTGTTCTGAGATCTCGTTCCTGGGGTACCGAATATCCCAACGGGGAATAGAAATGGACCCAGCTAAAATACAGGATGTTTTGGGGTGGGAAGCCCCTAAAACCCGCAGGCAATTACAAGCATTTCTCGGATTCGCCAATTTTTACAGATCATTTCTGGCAAACTTTGCACAGGTATCCCTTCCCCTCACAGACTTGCTTAAAATGAAGGGGAAGGGGCTACACAGTACCCGCCCAGGTGCAAAGTTGGACTGGACCCTGGAGTGCCAACGTGCCTTTGAGCAGCTCAAAGCGTTGTTCATGTCTGAACCAGTGTTAGCTCATTCGAATGAACTGAGTAAATTCATAGTGCAAGTCGATGCCTCGGATGTTGCTATGGGCGGCGCCATCTTGCAAGAGGGGGAGGATGGGAAACTTCACCCACTGGCTTACGTTTCCAAAAAGTATAACGAGACTGAACGGAACTGGTCAGTTTGGGATAAAGAAGCGGGAGCAATTAAATTAGCCCTATCCACTTGGCGGCACTGGTTGGAGGGAGCAAGGGTCCCGTTTGAGGTTTGGACTGATCACAAAAACCTCGAGCTCCTCTGGACCCCATGGAATCTTAACGCCAAACAACTCCGGTGGGCAGACTTCTTTTCTAAGTTCAACTTCACCCTACATCACTTCCCCGGGAAAGCAAACTCATTGGCCGATACGTTATCCCACCTGCCCCAACACGAAAGCAAGCAGGAGGAGATTCAGGATTCCATGTTCACATCCACCCAGCTTGGAGGGGTGGTCACAACATGCAACCAATCCAAAATCACGCCTCCTTCCCACGAGAACTCTTGGGATGCTCGCTTTGCCTCCGCCTTGTCGGAGGCTGACCTTCAAGAAATCGAAAAGGAGGGGGGATGAAGCGGAGGGGGAATGGCTGCTGGGTTAAGGGAGACAAACTGTTTGTGCCGGGGGCATTACGGGGAGAGATCATGGGCACAGCCCATGGGTCTAAGCTTGTGGGACACTTTGATTTTGTGAAGTCATTACAATTACTTCAGAGACAGTTCTGGTGGCCGGGTATGCAAAAAGATTTGTCTGTGTTTGTTCAATCATGCCAAATGTGCCTCATAAGTAAACCCCACCCAGGGAAACCTCCCGGGTTGCTGCAACCCCTCCCGATGCCCTCCCGGCCTTGGGAGGTCATTTCTATGGATTTTAAAATGGACCTTCCCCCTAGCAAGGGGAAAATGGTAATCTGGGTGGTAGTAGACTTGTTTTCCAAACAAGTGCATTTTGTGCCATTTATGACTATCCCCTCAGTGAAACAGCTCGCCAAAGCATTCCTCTACCATGTATTTAAATTACACACTCTACCCCAGAAGATAATTTCTGACCGGGGGTCGCAATTTGTTTCCCACTTCTGGAAAGAAAACTTATAAGGAGCAAGCAGACAAGAAGTGGGATAAAGGGTGGGATCCAAGCCCTGGGACTTTGTGTACTTGTCTACTCAAAATATTAAGGGACTGCAACCGAGTCAGAAGTTGGGGTGGAAATTTGTGGGTCCGTTTGAAATCAAAAACATGATTAATGAAGTATCCGCTGAATTGATTCTACCAAAGTCTTTGCGTGCCATTCATCCTGTGTTTCACCTTAGATTATTGTGGCGCGCACCTAAAGAAAATGAGTGGTGGCCTCAACGTGCTGTCCCACCTCCTCTCATGGTTGGTGGGGAACCTCACTACGAAGTTTCTGACATTCTGGACTTGAAAATCTCTCGTAACAAACTGTACTATTTGGTTGAGTGCATGGATTTTGGGCCGAGATACAGGGAATGGTTTAAAGCTGATGATGTGCAGGCCCCTCGCCTCCTTCGCAGATTCCATCGCCACTATCCTAACAAATCTGGGAGGGAGCAATTATCAGGAGGGCAGAATGTCAGGTTAACCTGCCATCACTGCAGAGTGGGGGGAGGAGAGAGGAGATAAATTTCACAGCTCTGGAATGCGGGAGTAACACCAAGTCTCCAGAGCCTCTAATTTACTGTGTCTATGCTATGTCTTATCTAAATGGCTGGCCTTGGGTCTCAGGCCTCTTTGGCCTCTTGCAGACATATCTGGTGGCCGTTAATTTTCTTCTTACCGCATGGGGGAAATGTAACCATTGGCTTGTAGTGGGGGGGGCATTTCAAGGGGGCTATAACTGATGCTGTTTTGTATCTCCCAGCATCACTGACAATGAAGGTGTTCATGTTGCTCTAATTTAGTCTTAATAAATGCTATCTTCTTATGAAGCCTGGTGTTCGACTGACTATCTGGAGATCTTGACACTGAGACACCTTTGGGCAGCGAAGGCAGAGTGTAAATCCAATCTCTTCTTCTTCGACAAGATCTGAACACACTGGAAAAGTGGGTGGATGTGATGCAATTTAACAAGGATAAGTGCTGAGTTTTACATCTGGGTAACAAAAATGAGGGACACACATATTGGATGGGAGATACACTTCTGGGTAGCAGTATGTGTGAATAAGAACTTGGGGTATAGGTGGACTGAAAGTTAAATATGAGCAGCCAGTGTGATGCAGCGACATAAAAGGTTAATGCAATCTTGGGGTGTATCGACAGAGGCATAATGTCCAAATTGCAAGATGTCATAGTCCCACTCCAGGCCACACCTGGAGTATTGGGTGCCATTCTGGAGTCCTCACTTCAGAAAAGGATGTAGACAGAATGGAGCGCGTGCAGAGGAGAGCAACAAGGATGATCGGGGGCCTGGAGACCAAGAAGCCCTACGAGGAAAAGCTGAGGGATTTGGAAATGTTCAGTCTGGAGAAGAGGAGACATGATTACTCTCTTTAAGTATCTGAAGGCTGTCACTAAACGAGGGCAGGGAGCTGTTCCTCTTGGCAGCAGAGGAGAGGACTCGAAATAATGGGTTGAAATTAAGGACGAGAATGTACCAGTTGGATACTTTTTTTGCAGTAAGAGTTGTGGAATCAGCTGCCTTGAGAAGTGATGTGCTCCCCCTCACTGGGATGCTCTAGGCCAACGGTGGCCAAACTGCAGCTCAGGAGCCACATGCGGCTCTTTCACACAGTCTAACTTAATGTTTATAAAGAGGCAAATCTGCATATTGTTCAATAAAAATGTGTGTGTAATATTTGTTCATGTCTTGCAGCTCTCAAACATCTGACATTTATTCTGTGTGGCAGTTATGCTAAGCAAGTTTGGCCACACCTGTTCTAGGCTGATCCTGCATTGAGCCGGGGGTTGGACTAGACGGCCTGTATGGCCCTTCCAACTCTGTGATTCTAGGGTCATCCTATTTTATCCACATACTAATCCCGTGAGAGCGGTTAGGTAGAGAGTTGGCCTTAGGTGCCATGTTTTCCATGCTTAGGAAGAAGAAGAGTTGGTTTTAATACCCCACTTTTCTCTACCCTAAGGACTCTCGAAGTGGCTGACAATCGCCTTCCCTTCCCACAACAGGCACCTTGTGAGGTAGGTGGAGCTGAGAGAGTTCTGGGGGGAGAGGTAACTGGGACTAGTGGACGGTCACCCAGCAGGCTTCATGTGGAGGAGAAGTGGGGAATCAAACCCAGTTCTCCAGATTACAGTCCACCATTCTTAACCACTACACCATGCTCAAGGCATGTTCATAATGGAGGACAACCCAGTCAAACCACATTGTCTAATCAAAGCAGATTTTGTCAAAGGAAACAGCCCAGACAGAAAGAAGGATGTATCAGTCACCAGGTAAATCTTTGTATGTTTACCAACAATAAATCTCAGTGGAAAAATAGACACCATTCTGACAGTGTTAAATAAATGCCAGTTGTGGAGGTTCTGCTGGACTGAGGTCTTAAGAAGAGGAGATTCCTCTCCAAGAGCTTCCCTCTGGCTGAGCCAGCCCCTCCACCCCACGGCCATTCATGGGAACTATGTAAATTCAGCTACGAATTTCTCCGCCCATTTCTGGCGTTACCCAGGGTTCTGCAGCCCAGCCATGACTGATCATTGTTCCCAAACAGCTCCCTATTCAGATGCCCTTCACCAGTTCCCCAAAGACCAGTTCCCCTTGCAGATCCGGCCAACTGTCTTCTGCAATTTCTGTCCCTCCTCAGCAGGTTCAATCATGACTCACACCACCCAAGAGCCAAAACAAGCCAGGAAGGAGAGAACACTTTTCACAAGGAGTGCCCATCCCCCACCCAGAGAGGTGGTTTGGGGTGTTGTCAAAAAGTATTGTCCAAAACCAGCTAGGAGTTCTGCACTGCTCAAAATACTGCTGAGCTGCTCTTTCTCTTTTTCCTTTCAGGGCCAAACCACGTGTCATATACCATCTCCCCCCCTCCCCCCATGGGTAGCAAGGCTGATATCTGTTGGGAATGGCAGCCTGGTGAACTCCAACTCACAATGCCTTGAAAAAAAACCCTGACAGCTTAATAGACCTAAAAGAATGAGCTACAGGAGGAGAACAATCCACTGTGGGAACCATAAATAAGTGATTATGAAATAACAAACCAGGATTCCCTGAGTGCCAACAACTTTCTAGCATTCCATTAGAATCCATAAATCTGTCAATGGCCCAGGCTAAGTAAATTCCCTCCAGCATATTAAAACCCTTTGTTTACAGGCAGGGTAATTAAATTACAACGATTCTTTAGTTCAAATAGAAATGCCCACTGCTGTCTCCACAGCAGACAGAATAAACAGAGACCTTTCATTCTTGCCAGTCTCTGACACTGAGGGAAATGGCCTTGCTGCGTCACCTTGGCCCACCTTTGCCATGCCTTGCCCCACGCCGGGCTGTTGTGAGGCTGTGGGGCTGCCCATTAAAAAAAAGAACCAAACCAAAGCAGTGACATTTTGAGGGCCCCAGCGGTGCAAGGAGGACAGAGAAAAGTTCACTTGTTGATATTTGCTTGCTGCTGTGCAGTTCTGAAAATGAGGGCACCTCCTGCCCTCCAACAAGGGACACCTCAGTCTCCTCCGTAGAGGAGCTGGAACTGTTTGCCCCCCACCCCCACTCACCAGGCCTCCCAGCAGGGCAGCTTCACCGATCACCAAAACTCATTTCTGGTTTCCTTCAGATGGTTTGGATGTTTCTCCTGAGCTGGCATCTCAAAATGTCACTTTGGGCTCTGCTTGGAGGCTGCTAATGTGTAGGACTGGATGGATCCTGTCAAAATTATTCTAGTTTGTTTTTTGTGGCTTTGAAATTCCTGGATATTTTGCACAATCAGGAAGCTCAAAATTCTGCTTAACGTGGCACTTCAGTCAAATTTTGGATGAACCCATAAAGTTGTCTTCTACTGAATCAGACCCTTGGTCCATCAGAGTCAATATTGGCTAACTGGACTGGCAACAGCTCTCCAGGTTCTCAGGCAGAGGTTTTTCACATCATCTGCTAGCCAATCCTTCCAACTGGAGATGCTGCCCAGGATTGAACCTGGGACCTTCTGCATGCCAAGCAGATGCTCTGCCACTGAGCCACAGCCAAGAGTGTTCTAGCAGTTCTAAGGGGAAACCTTGAGTGGGAGACAGTGGTTTCTGAAGGATATGTGTGGGAAGAGGCAAGGAAAGAGGCACGTGGAAGGATATTTGGGGTAATTTTAAGAGCTGGCAAGCCTTCCTGTGGCTCATTTGCTGTTTTCCTTTTAAAGAAATGTTATGGTTGTATAACATTTTATACTGTTTTGAACTGTGGGTTGGCTCTGACCCAGATAGCTCAATCTACTCTGATCTCAGCAGATCTTGGAAATGAAGTAGGGTTGGCCCTGGTCAGTATTTGGATGGGAGACCACCAAGAAGATCCAGGGTCACAATGCATAGGTAGGCAAGGGCAAACCATGGCTGAATGTCTCTTGTCATGGAAACCCTATAGGGTTGCAATAAGTTGGCTATGATTTGACAGCCAAAAAAAATTGGGTATTGGGAGTGGAAGGTATAAGCTGCCTCAGGACCCTGAGTTTGTAGGAAGGCTAGTAGATTTTTAAAATAAATAAATACATCAATAGAAAATTAAAACACAGCTCCTCATGAAACCAGGACAGTTAATTTGTGCGAATGCAAAGTGCAGTAGCAAATCAGTAGACCTGCACGTCAAAGCTGCTCTCAGCTCATAGCGTCATGTTTCATAATCATGGTGGAAACAGCTCCAAATGAAAGCAGTTCTTTACAGGCATTTGCAAAGTCAAAAGCTGCTGAGAAGGAGAGCATGAGAAGATGTCCATCAGGTGTGACTCAACTGTTGAAATGGTTCCAAAAATTTGCAGGATAAATGTCCCTTCCCACCCATCTTGGCTGGTATTTCCTGCCAACTGCTATAAAATGGCCCTTTGGCACACCCCTCTTTGGCCAGGCTGCCGTGCTGCTGATTGATGGGCCACCGAGGAAACAGGAGGAGCTCTCCTGTCTGCAAGCTGCCCTCCAGCTGGCCTGCTCCCTGCTGCTCCCGTGATGCTTCCCGCCACCTGGATTCAGTCCTGCAAGCAGCCATCTCTGGAACTGGTCTCTGGTACTTGCTAGAACAAGCCAGCGGCAGCAACAACAGTATGGGAACAATCACAAGGCAGTGGTGCCCACAACATTGGGGTATCATTTGGGGCAAGTAAAAACAGTACAGTGGCTTAAGAGTTCTGAACATCTTCAGGCTCTTGCTGGATTGTGTCAAGGTCAGGGGTTCCAACAAGGTGCCTGCTGATGACAAGGCACCCACCAGCACCTTTTCTGGTCCCCACAAGTGCTTTTAGATAGTGGGTGAGGCCAGGTAGGTCTTTTGCCCAGCAAAGCTTTTGATTGGCCACTGGAGATTTTCAAAAATGTTGCTTTGGCAGTAGCTGCCTCCACGGCACAAGGATCTTCTTCACTGGGTGACTGAAAGGAAGCTGCGGCAGCCATTTAGTGGCCAGCTCCACTTCCTGCAGCACCCATTCTATGGCAGCCATTTTGTGGCTACACCTGCCACGTTGTGTCGAATTCCAAAGATGCCTGCAGGCTCAAAAAGGCTGGAAATCCCTGGCCTAGGTAATCCAGGCTGAATCTGGAGGTTCTTCCTAGAGCAAAGCACCTGAGAAGCTTCAAGGAATGTTTTCATAGTATCACGGCATTTCTCTCCTCATACGGTCCATCATTCTTTGGACATTGTTATAGAGGCATGCAAGAGCTCTGGGAAGAATTGCCTTGTTGATACTATTTTCTCTGTTTATTGTCATACATTTTTACTACTTTTTTTGGACTTGTATTGCAAGAACAGAATGTTGGAAGGAAATGGAGCACAAGAGGAGCCCTGAGATACAAGGACCCCCCCACCGCCAATAAAGCAATACTTTCTTTTTTAAAAAAATCAAAGTTTTCTCATAATTCAGGATTCTCCATCACATTCCAGATTTGTCATTTGCACAATAAACATAAGGACAAATGAATACACGTGGCCATGAATGTGCAAAGAACATTCAGAGTTCAGGCAACCCCAAATTAGAGACCGAAGCAGACACAGGGGCTCTTGCAACTGTGTGAGCATAACCAAGAGTTGTCATACTGATGCAGCTATTTTGGTGCCGGTACGGCAGAAAATGAGTGGAAAGATCTGTGGCAGCAACAGGACCAAGGAAGGGCTACCTTGCCAGGATCCCTCTTGCATACCTGTGCCATTGTTCCAAGAAACTTTACAGCTATGCCAAGTGTGATGGTCTGTAAGCCAAAGAGCTTGCCCAAGGCTACCCAAAGAGCTCAGGGCAGAAGCAAGTTTTAAACGGGGGACTCCCTGGCTTGTGGCTCCATCACAACACTGCAGGGGCTCCCAGAGGTAAGGAGAGGGGCATGTGAAGAGGCACGACTGCACACAGCCATGCAGAAGGCTCCCTTCCCTAGCCTTTTGGAACTTGCGGGCACCTTTGGCATTCTGAAATGTGATGGCGGGCACAGCCACAAAATGGATGCCTCAAAATGGCTGTCTCAGGAGGTGGAACCAGCCACAAAATGGCTGCCACCGCTTACCTTCAGTCCCATAGTAAAGATCCTTGTGCTATGGCAGTGTTGTTGTTGTTCGGTCGCACAGTCAAGTCAAATTCTTTGTGACCCCATGGACCACTTCACACCAGGCCCTCCTGTCTTCCGTCGTGCTCCAGAGTTTCCTCCACTCCATGTTCATTGCATCGATCACACCGTCTAACCATCTTATCCTTTGCCCTCCCCTCCTTCTTTTCCCTTCAATCTTTCCCAGCATCAGGGCCTTCTCCAGTGAGGGCTCCCTTCTCATTTGGTGGCCAACGTATTTGAGCTTCAGCTTCAGGATCTGGCCTTCCAGGGAACAGTCAGGGTTGATTTCTTTTAGGATTGAATGACTGGATCTCCTTGCAGTCCAAGGGACTCTCAAGAGTCTTCTCCAGCACCATAATTCAAAATAATCTATTCTTCAGCACTCAGCCTTCCTTATGGTCCATCTCTCGCAGCCATATACTACTACTGGGAATACCATTGCTTTGACCATACAGACTTTTGTTGGCAGGGTGATGTCTCTGCTTTTTATTATGCTGTCTAGATTTGCCCTCACTTTCCTCCCAAGGAGCAGGCGTCTTTTAATTTCATGGCTGCAGTCACCATCTTTAGTGATCTTGGATCCCAGGAACATGAAGTCTGTCACTGCTTCCATGACTTCCCCTTCTATTTGCCAAGGAGTGATGGGGCCGGATGCCATGATCTTCGCTTTTTGGATGTTGAGTTTCAAGCCAACTTTAGCAATCTCCTCTTTCACTCTCAACAAGAGGATCTCTAGGTCCTCCTCCCTTTCTGCCATTAGAGTGGTATCATCTGCATATCTGCAGTTGTTGATGTTTTTCCCAGCAATCTTAATTCCAGTTTGTGATTCATCCAGGCCAGCATTTCGCATGATGTACTCTGAACATAAATTAAATAAGCAAGGTGACAATATATATCCTTGTCGTACTCCTTTTCCTATGCAAAACCAATCAGTTTTTCCATATCCTGTTCTAACTATCGCTTCTTGACCCTTATACAGGTTTCTCAGGAGACATGTGAGGTGGTCTGGTACTCCCATCTCTTTAAGGACTTGCCACAGTCTGTTGTGATCTACACAATCAAAGGCTTTAGCATAGTCAATGAAGCAGAAGTAGATCTTTTTCTGGTACTCTCTTGCTTTCTCCATAATCCAGCAAATGTTGGCAATTTGATCTCTAGTTCCTGTACCTCTTCGAAACCCAGCTTGTACTTCTGGCAGTTCTTTATCCGCGTACTGCTGAAGCCTAGCTTGTAGGATCTTGAGCATGACCTTGCTAGCATGTGAACTGAGTGCAATTGTGTGATAGTTTGAACATTCCTTGGAATTGCCCTTCTTTGGGCCTGGAATGTATACTGACCTTTTCCAATCCTGTGGACACTGTTGCATTTTCCAAATTTAATGGCATATTGAGTGCAGCATCATCTTTTAAGACTTTGAATAGCTCAGCCAAAGCACAATTTAAAAAAATCTGCATAGCCAATCACATCTCCAATAGCCAATCAGAAGCCTTGCTGGCAAAAGCCCCACCCAGCCCCACCCACTTCCTTAAACACTTGGTGGCAGCCAGGAAAGGTGTCTGGGAGCCCCACAGCATCTACAGGTATTATGCTGGGAACTCCTATTATAGAAAGTCCTTCCTGCCACACAGGATATTTTTTCTTTTTCTTTTTCTTTTTGAAAAAGAGGTGCTGGAACTCTCAAGAGGGAAATTGTCAGACCCTTGAGTTAATCCACTCTCAATCCAATAGTCTTTTATAAAAGCTTTATTAGAAACAGAGATTTGGATGTGCACAAGAGAGGTCTCTTGTTCAGACTAAAGAACAGATCAAGGGTTAGGTATTGTATAGGCAATAGGTCAGTATCCCACAATACAATGGTCATGCAGTGGGCATTCACTCTTTTCTCCTCTTTCACTCCCCCCCTTCATACTACCCAGCACTAGAAAAGCTTATTATCCAGCAACCGATGTTTCTCCATGGATGAAAGGCTTCCACTGGCTACACATCTTGGGGTTCGTTCTCATAGGAAAGTTGTTGCAAGCAAGGCTAACCTACCCCTTCACATATACACACAGATATTTTAGCATTCACACCTGCTCCTCCCATCTCCCAGAATTTTATGACAGAGAGGGCTAGAAAGGGATGAGACCAAATGGTCGTGATGGCTTAGAAGTGCAAGGAAATAAACAAAATCCTGTGTCACCATGACAATTAACAGAGCCCGATTCTGACAGAAATGAAGTTTTCAATCTGTATACTGAAAACTCATGAACTTATAAACATTCTTAAAATAATTTTGTCAAAGAGGTTCTGGAACTCCATTCTGGCGCGTTCCCCCAGAAAAGAAGGCCTGATGCCATTTAATGTTTGAGGATGGTGAGCGTCTTTTAATTTCATGGCTGCAGTCACCATCTGGTACAGACAGCTAAATCATAACAGATTTCATTCCTTGCAATCAGCTGCTTTCAGCTAAAAAACTGGTACAGCTGTTTATGCAGCACATTCAATACCCTGGAAGATCATATCTGATAGGAGCCCCCAATTTGTGGCGGGGTTTTGGAAAGAACTGTTAAAATTACTAGGGATGGAGCAAGGACTCAGCAGTGCCTACCACTCAGAGACTGATGGTTGAACAGAGAGAACTGTCAAGCTCAGGCCTAACTTTTCCCCCCTTAAGTTCTGCTTTCCCTTCCCTTGTCATTTCAAATTCCTGAAGGGGGTGTGTGTTGTATGAGTGCATGGGGGTAGTAGCCATAGCCATTTCTCAAAGTGTGCCCCAAGGGTTGGTTCTCATGCGATTGACTTTGGAGACTCTCTTCACCTGGCTAGGTTAGATAAGACACCATATATCTGTCCATGTTGCCATAGAAATGCTGGGGGGTAGGTGTGATGTATGAATATGTGGAATTTTCTGCTTTTACTTATAACCTGTGGTTTCCTGTGGTTTTCTCCAGTCCTAACAAAAGTTCTTGCACCTACAGCAAGCATATTTCTAATAAAGCATTTAACTGCCAATAGTGTGTGTGGAGAGTGTCTTAGCTGGGGATCTGACTGTCATGACAGAGCCAGGGGGCCAGGCAAAGAAGGGGAGTCCAAAAGGCAAGTCCAAGAGTCAGCCAGAGAAGTTAACAAGAGTCCAAGCAAACAGTTTCAAACACACAAAGCCAAGCCGTAGTCAACGTTACTGATAGTCGGAGTCCTGTATCAAAGTCATGAAGCGTAGCCGGGGGTCAGGAGCCAGAGGAATCACCAAAAACACGGACTGGATTCAGGAACTGAGAGATCAGTCAGGAGCTAATACAGAGCTGGAGGTGCAAAGCATCTGATCCACAGACAAGTTTGCCAGAACAGTTTGCTAGCAGCCAATGGTCTCTTCAAATACTGTGCTGGGTCATTAGCTCGTTAACATTCCATTGCAAAGTCCTTGCTCCTGTTAATAATCAGGACTTAATGATCGCCGTCCACACAAGCATGCCTCCTTGCACCTGGTTGCCAGATCCCGGCATCTGCAATCTCTCAGCTGGTCCACAGGTGACGGCAAGTCGGGTGGTGATTTACTAGGGCCAGGTATTGCCTGATCAGCTTCTGGTGCCAGCTGTCCTGTAGTTTGGGATTCATCCTCCCCGGCACTTAGGTTTGATGAGGACTCTTGTGCTTCTGATGTTGTTAAAGGTGCAGAGTCCTCATTTTCCAGGCTCCCAGGTGCCAGGTCGGGGACAGGCATGACACTGACAAGAACTAACCAAGTTTTGCAGCAGTTCCTGAGTTGTTGTTGTTTAGTTGCATAGTCGAGTCCAACTCTTCACGACCCCATGGACCACATCACACCAAGCCCTCCTGTCTTCCATCATGCTCCAGAGTTTGCTTAAGGTTGTGAGAGTCATTAACAAAGTGGCTATTGAACTGGACCTGCCAATGAACTTATGGCACATCCACCCTGTTTTCCATTCAGTCTACTGAAGAAGGATCCAGGTCCTTCAACATGGAGACCTCGTCCAGCAGCTCCCCCTCCACTGAATGTAGAAGGGGAACTCCACCAGGAGGTGGAAGAGGTCTTAGACTTTAAAATCAAATGGGGCCACCTATACTATCTTATTAAATGGCAAGTGTTTGACCCGAGTCATAATGGATGGGTGAGAAGTGATCATGTTAGAGCCCCCTGGCTGGTTCGCACCTTCCATAAATGCTTCCCTCAGAAGCCGGGAGGGTGAGGGGTCTTTGGGGGGGGCAAGGAGCGCATGCTAGTTTAGGCAGGATGCATCAATGCAGTGATCAGACAGGTCACTGGAGGGGGGTGTTTGAATCATGTATAATACCACAGCTGGTGCCAACCTAAGTCAGTTCTGACACAGAAGGTTTCTACTTGACACAGCTACATATCTCAATAAATATATCTTTGAACAAAAGAGTGTTGTTGGGAGTGAGTTTGTGCAAGAGTCTGACAGGGGGAATGGAATTCTCCAGCCTTGGAAACACAAATAGGAACCCTCCAAAGCATAACAGGCACTGCTGGCTGCCAATAACAGAGTTCCTATTCTGTACTATGGAATCAGAATATTATACATACGCTCAGCTCAGCTCCACACCCTCTCCTCTGCCTGCTGTTAGCAGTTACACAGAAAGGCAAAGAATTTGTTAAAAGCAGGCTAGCAGAGCATATTCATGTATTCCCTCCTGATTGTGAACACTTCTCCCTTGCTGGGGTTTGGGCATTAGGTGGACTCAGGGCTCATGGCCACAAAAGGGAGATCAGGGCAGATGACAGATCTGCATGATCAGTGCTCCATGGGATTGGCACCGGTGGGCTCGGAGACTTGGCATTTCGTAGGGATTTCCAGGCAAGAAATGATCAGAGATGGTTTGCCATTTCCTGCCTCTGCATAGCAGCCCTAGACTTCCTTAGTGGTCTTCTATCTAACTAGTGACCGGGGCAAATCCTGCTTAGCTTTGAAGATCCAGCAAGATGGGGGCATTGTTGTTTTGTGCCCCTTGGGGCACAGAAGGTGATGATGTGTGTATGCACAAAGTCAAGTTTTAAGTTTCACTATCTGGAAAAGTATTCTGCCCTTAAGAACCACTGGCTGATATTGAATCACAGGCTACCCCACCTGGTATCTTTTCATCTCATGTGGCTTTTGCTCTTGCTTTTATATTTTTTGGGGGGCTGACAGGGCTTCCCTTCACTTCAGTCCAGTGAGACATTTACTGTGCAGCATCTGGTGGGTTTGTGCAGCCTGTCTCCTTCCAGGGGTTCTAGAAAGGGCAATTTTGTATGTAAAAGGCTCATGTAGCTGAATGGCTTTCTCTGCTGAAGCGTGGTGGTGGTGGAGATGTGTCATGCTTGCACTGTGTCCATGATGTTGTGAACATGTACAATATTTGCTTCATGCATATGGAGAGGACCCCATGAAATCCACATTCCAGAAAAACCCTGGAGAATCATGGCCAATTACAACTTCCTAGTGTGAGAAGATGGAGCAAAAAAACCCATTCCAGATGCAAAAGCCTCACACATAATGCCAGACCTGCTCAGGGGGACTCATGCTGATTATTACATCAGAGTTCTGCAATATGTAAAGCATTCTTGAATTTAATCAGTTCAGAAGGGCTGTGGGCTGGGCAGGGGCCAGCCATTTTCACACTGAATCCCAGGGAGGAGAAGGCGGACAAGGAGGAGGACAGCTGTGATTAATGAGGATAAATAAGTCACTGAAGCTTCCAGATTGGTTTCAATTTAAGTGAAAATCAGCGGCAGCTTTGACATGTGCTGAATGCACAACTCAGCCCAAGATAACTTTTGACTTTCTTTGCAATTCTGAACTTTCCCCTTGAGGAGGAGCCCCCACTCTGAATCTGTCCCCAGGTGAAGTAGAAGAAGAGGAGGAGGAGGAGGAGATTGGATTTATACCTCGCCCCTCACTCGGAGTCTCAGAGTGGCTTACAAACTCCTTTATCTTCCCCTCCCCACAATAGACACCCTGTGAGGTAGGTGGGGCTGAGAGAGCTCTTTCAATGGAAGTATTGTGTTCAGATCGCAGGAGGTGGTAGTTCCGCTCTATTCTGCTATGGCCAGGCCCCACCTGGAGTCCTGTGTCCAGTTTTGGGCACCACATTTTAGGAAGGATGCTGACAACCTTGAGCGTGTCCAGAAGAGGGCAACCAGGATGGTGAGAGGGTTGGAATCCAAGTCTTACAAGGAAAGGCTGAAAGAGTTGGGTATGTTTAGCCTGGGAAAGAGAAGGCTTAGAGGGGACATGATTGCAGTCTTCAAGTATTTGAAGGGCTGTCATGTAGAAGATGGAGCAGATCTATTCTTTCTCGCTCTGGATTGCAAGACTAGATCTAACAGGTGGAAATTACAAGGGAGTTGTTACCGGCTAAATATCAGGAGAAACATCCTAACTGTAAGAGTGGTTGAGCAGTGGAACAGATTTCCTTGGGAGGTGGTGGATGCTCCTTTGCTGGAAATTTTCAAGTGGAGGCTGAACAACCATCTTTTGGGTATGTTGTAGGGGTATTTTTCGGCTATACTCCTGCAGAGTGCAGGGGGTTGGACTAGACGACCTGAAGGTCCCTTCCAACTCTAACATTCTATGATTCTATGTCCTTTCAAGGACAGCTCTGACAGAACTATGGCTTGCCCAAGGTCATCCAGCAGCTGAAAGTGGAGGAGTGGGGAATTTAACCCGGTTCTCCCAGATTAGAGTCCGCACATTTAACCACTACACCAAACTGGCTCTCTTGGAATCAAGTATTAAGCTAACTCAGATAAGGCGGGACACAAAACATTATGAGAGAGAATAACTCTTTAAGATGCTGCAGAATTCCTTTTGGGAGCTTTCTTGTACTTCTGTCCATTTTTCTCTGCTCTTTGTTTCCACTTTCCAGGCGCTCAGGGAGGTGTACATTGTTGTCTTCTCCTTACAAAACCCACAAGTGGTAGGTCAGGCTGCGAGAGGGTGGCTGGCCCAAGGACTCCCAGCAAGCTTCAGGGCTCAGTGGGCATTTGAACTTGGGTTTCCTAGTTCCTTGGCCAACAGTTTAAGTTCTCTAGCACACAGGCACTTCGACTCCTTGTTTATTTCATTTCTGCTCCTCTTTAAATAGATTTGTGCTTCACAGGAAAAGTAAGATTTGGGGGTTGAAATGAAAGAGCATCTCCGGCCACCCAGTGTGAGGACTCTTCCAGCTTCAGCATATTCCAGTGAGACGGCACAGTGTCTGAGGGATGGGACTGTGAGAGGAATGTGAGAGCGCAAGGACAACAGGTGGGGAAGAGGGCCCGGTTGTTGTGTCTGGAGGGAAGTGCCCTCCTCCAAAGACATTGAGGCCATCACCAGATAACGGCTCCAGCACTGAGCCAAAGAAAGATAGAAATTATGAATAATACATTTTTTTTTTTTTAGTCTGAAGGCTAAGGCTTACCACAAGAGCAAGAAAAACAAACAGACCTCGAACAATCTATGTTTTATCTGCTGGTTCCCAGCTTTCTTCGTCTGTATTTTCTGAGATGAACCTGCTCAAGAGGGCATTTGTTCCACTGGCTGCATCCATGCAGAGCTCCAGATATTAATACTCGCAAGATGAAATCAACCTTATTACTTACAGAAAGAACCAAAGCAAATGAGATGTTCTGTGGAGCAAAATGAGTAAATCAAAAAGATTCTTATGTAAGCGGAAGAGCTATGATGGAAAATATGTTGTGAAACCGAAATTGTGGAACTATAACCAGGTGTTTTCCATCTGGCAATCCTACTGAAGGCCAGACCAGATGTGAAGGGCCTGTTACCTCTTCACACGTAAAGCTTCTCTTAGATAGAAAATGGAATGTGTAAGCATGGGAGACACAAGCTTCTGCTCTCCCCTCACCGTGGTCTGTACTTTCAAGCATCCCCCCCCACACACTGAGCACACTTCTTGTATTTTTTTCTTAAGAAAAGGGGGAAAGTCCTACCCTGACATTACCTGTGAATAGATGTAAGCGTGAATAAATACATGTGGACCCCCTGTCGTGTCCAGTTGGACCCTGAGGTGAATTGAACAGCTTCTCTTTGAATTTTTCCCTGGCAACGGCTTGGCTGCTGGCCCTTTTACTGGCCTCTCCTATCTCCATTCCTCCCTCAGCTCAAGATCTAGCTCTCATCCTACCAACTGTACCTTCCCCCCATTACCAATAACCCCCTAAAAACACTTCACCCCAGGCCACAAAGCCCAATAAAGCAGCATAAGCAGCAGCATAACATTTCTGATATTTCTATCAATAAAGTAGCAGTAGAGAAAGAATTTCAAATCCTTCAGAACTCTGGAGAATAAAACATGGAATAGTAAGAGGCTACCTAGAGACAATGCAGTATGATTAGGGCAGTAATCCACCTCACTTGCCCCCACAGTCATCAATAATTTTGCTCCTGACCACAGTACATTCTGGATGGAGAACCAATAGGGTTGCCAGCCTCCAGGTGGGGCCTGGGGATCTCCTGCTTTTACAACTGATCTCCAGCTGACAGAGATCAGCTTCCCTGGAGAATATGGCTGATTTGAAGGGTGGACTCTATGGCATTCTACCACGCTGAGGCCCCTCCCCTCCCCAAACCCCTCCTGGCTCCACCCCCAAAGTCTCCAGATGTTTCCCAACCCAGACCTGGCAACCCTAAGAACCAACCTTCACTTTGTCCCAAACTGGCACCCCCGAAGAGGCAATCCCCTTTAGTAATTCTTCTTTGGGCTACTTGTTACTACCAGTGGAAGGCAGAGGAAACAGCCACTCCCCAGAAATGGTTCTGAGGGTTCCCACGCAGTTGCTGGATGTGTTTATTCCCAAGGCAGTGAGGCCTTCCTTCCCAACCTGATGAATACACATGGCAGCTTTGGGATAATTTCTTCACTAAGGACATTTACCTGCATGGATCTGTCTCAGTTCAGGGGTTCAGCTAGATGATCTTCACATTCCATCCAGCCTACACATTGGCAAGACTATGACTAAGAACCCCTGAGATGTGATAAAGCAAGCAGCTTGCCGCAACTGCAGGGAGGAAGGAAATGAAGCCACAGATGGCTGGCCACGGCAATGGAAATGGCAGCAGAATGTGAGCCAGCAAGACGCTCTTGGGCAAGAGATGTCCCTCCACCAAATGTGAATGTGGATGAGGAAATGATTTGTATTTTGGAAACCTGATGGAACACAAGGACATGTTTCCAGGGGCCACCTTGGGGATGGAAATGCCATATTCTCCTGGAGAGGAAAATAACTGCTGTGTGAAAGAATGGCAAGAACTTTTCTTCCTGCTCAGTGCAGAAGATGAAACAAGAAGTGATTTGTTCCCAAACCCACCCATTTTATGGTGCCTTCAAAGAGCAAGACATCTGCAGCTGGTGATTTATAAACACCCCAGCACTCTTCAGAGCAACAGTTGGCAAAGAGGCTCATGACCTCAAGAAGCAGGATGGGGATCATATGGCTCAGGGCTTTCTATTATTGTCTCTGTACAAAGGTTTAAAGAACAAGAAAACTGGAAGCAAATGCCCCCTCTCTTCTCTGGCATGTGTCTTGTTACAGTCTCTTACTTGTTCCTGAAGGATAGCTAGATTCAACTCCAGGAGCACTGGAGAAACCAACAGGATCTTGGGGATATAAACTTTGGAGAGTCAAAACTCCCCTTTTCAGAGCTTCATCATCAGCTGATGAAGGGAGCTTTGACACATGAAGGCTCCTGCCCTGGAGATCTTGTTGGGATCTAAGGTGCTCTGGGACTTGACTCTAGGTGTTCGGCTGCAGACACAGCTAGCCTCCAAAATGGTCCCTGAAGACGGGTGGCCTGTCCCAAGTCCCAAAGATGAGCCTGCGGTGCTCAGAGGCACACTGCAACTGCTCTGCTCCCTCCCCCTTCAAGCAATGTTGCTCTGAGTTCTGTGGCGATGTAGAGCAGGCAGAAGCCCAGCACTGGGAAGGACGATGCTTTTATGTCCATGTAACTGACTTAAAATGCTGTCTCACATCAAGGGCTCAGTGTGGCTGACAATTCATTAGCAGATACAGGCTCATCTGCTTCAATGCACAGGTGGACAGAAGGTAACCAGAGTTTTCCGATGGACCAAGGGTCACGACTGCCTGCCGGTTGCTGGGCTTCTTGCAAAGGATGCTGAACGGTGTGGAACCTTGGTGGACACCAAGAGTTACAGAGTGCTTAAGAATACTTAACGTAGACCTGCCGTGCCTTTTACTCTTATAGAAACTCTTACTTTATATGTTTAAAACATGTTATGGAGCATCTGGGGTCTAAAAAAATTAAACCAGACAAGACTAACATCAGCCCACAATAGAGGACCCACAACAACAACAACAACAACAACTACAACACAGAACAATTACATAAATGAGCCTAGAAAAGAGTAAGAGTCCAGGAGCACCTTAAAGACTAACAGAAATTAGTTAGCCTCAAAGGTGCTCCTGGACTCCTGCTTTTTTCCACCACTGCAGACACACAAACACACAGCCCCCCCCCACCTCCATCTATGAATGAACCCAGGAGGCAAAGAGGATCCATCACGAACCAAAGGTGTGCCATCAGAAGCTTACTGGTAGCACTTGGGTTTGACACTGGCTTTCCTACATTGACAGACTCTTCAGTGCAGTAGCTGCAACCCAATAAGTGCTTAGAACTGAGCAATGTTTCCTTTTAAGGCCTCTCCTCCCCAAGGAAAGGACATTGCAAAACATTTGTCCCAGCATATTTTTATCTATTATACAGAATTTTGTTTTGTTATGTTCTCTGCTAGAGCCTTCATCATAGGCCTCCAAATGCTTAAGGAAGTGGCTCTCAGACATTATCATAGAATCATAGAATGTTAGAGTTGGAAGGGACCTTGCAGGTCATCTAGTCCAACCCCCTGCACTCTTCAGGAACATAGCCAAAAGGTAACCCTACAACATACCCGAAAGATGGTCATCCAGCCTCCACTTGAAAACATCCAGTGAAAGAGCATCCACCATCCACATTGATTGAGGAACCCCAGGACAGATTCCATCGAAACCCAGAGTGATATAGGAAGCATCAGACCATGTTCCAGGACCAGACCTCAAGGCATTGGACAGTCTTCTTGGTAGGGTTGCCAGCCTCCAGGTGGGGCCTGGAGGTCTCCCACTTTTACAACTGATCCCCAGCTGACAGAGATCAGCTCCCCTGGAGGCTTCTGGTCAGAGTAAAATGGCGAACTGATGCACCTTGCGAATGTGCACGGTGGATGGTGGCTCCTTCTGACCGTTTGGGCATTATATATTGCCCAACGCAGCATCCCCCAGGTAGGGGGCTGGCAAGCAAGCAACAAGGTCCAAGTGAGAGTTGAGATTGGCATGCATGAGTCTTGGAGGAGGCTTGTTTACATTTTGACCCCCCTCTCCCGAAGCGGGTATTTGCAAGACAGCACTAAAGGAGCCAACCGAGCTGAGGAATCAGCATAAATCCGTCATTTCCCAACTTCTTAAGAGAGAAGATCAATTGGAATGCAAAAAGAAGCAATGCGAAACCCCAAGATAAACATGCAAGGTAACAGAAGTATTTTGCTTACTGGAATGAAGTTCTAGTGAAAATTGAAGCAGACGGTTAAGCGCATAAGCCTTATAAAAAAATAATCTGTGCATCGTGGATTTAAAAAGAGCTCGTCAAAGCGCTAAATAAGTGAAAAATTGACTTTGTTTAACATTCCTGTGGTTGTCAAAAGATAGAGAGCGGAGTTTATGGTGCTGGAGAAGACTCCTGAGAGTCCCTTGGACTGCAAGGAGATCAAATCAGTCTATCCTAAAAGAAATCAACCCTGATTGTTCCCTGGAAGGCCAGATCCTGAAGCTGAAGCTCAAATACTTTGGCCATCAAATGAGAAGGGAGCATTCACTGGAGAAGACCCTGATGCTGGGAAAGATTGAAGGTCAAAGAAGAAGGGGACGGCAAAGGATGAGATGGTTAGACAGTGTCATCGATGCAACGAACATGAAATTAAGCAAACTTCAGCGGACAGTGGAAGACAGGAGGGCCTGGCGTAATCTGGTCCATGGGGTCGCGAAGAGTCGGACTCGACTGTGCAACTGAACAACAACAACAACAGAGAGTGGAGTCAGAGACCAAAACTGACAGGAAAGATCACAAGACTGGGAAAGAGAAGTGTTGCAGGTAATTGTTTCCAGCTGGAACTGTGACTAGGGAATCAAGAAAGAAGGCTAGAGCAGACCCTGGAGGACCAGAAGACCGGCAGAGTGGAAAGTTTCCTGGAGGACAGTTTATAAGGAGGGGCAGGAATCAGGAAGTTCAAAAAGAGCCTACTCTAGCCAGAAAATCATAGAGAAATCGCACCCACCATTTTAAAATTTAATTTTAAGACTGAAATAGACTTTAAAGGTGTGCCAAAAGGTGGCGATTAGAATAAATACATACAGGACAGTTGGAATACATAGAAGAGAAGAACCTGGAGTAACTTTAAAAATTTCAAAATGGACCCAAAACAAAGGCAAAGGGCAGCTTCTGCAGTGAGTCCGAGTATGGCAGCGAAAGAAAGGAGAGAATGGCAAACTGCAATTGATACAATGGAAAAGAGAATGATGGAGGCAATTCAAGGACTGGTAAAACAGATAGAGCAACAGTTGGAGAAACAAATGGAAAAACAGTTGGAGCAGCTGGAGCAAGAGAAGAATGTGGCAGCAATGAAGGAATTGGTTATAGCAGAGGTGGCAGAAATTAAAAAAGAAGTGGCAGACATGAATAATCAAGTTCAAGGTCTGGCAGTAAAATCGACAGAATTGGAGCAAAAATCACAAGCCATAGATAAAAAAATGGAAACAACATTACAAGACAATCAGAGACTGGAATCAATGATGGAATACAGAGCGATGTTAAACCATCTGAGGCTAAGAGGGATTGAGGAAACGACAGATGAAGATATACGTTCGGTGGTAATGACAGCATTGACAGAGTATTTGGGAGAAGATCAAGGAGAGCTGGATTCTGATTTTGATTTAATTTATAGAGTGAACTCAGCATATGCTCAAAGAAAGAAACTACCAAGAGACGTGATTGTACAACTGGTAACAAGGAAGATGAAAGAGGATATTTTTAAGAAACAGTTTACACAACCTTTGGAGATTGATGGCAAAAAGATAATAATAATGAGAGAACTCCCAAGAATGATTTTACAAGATAGAAAGAAATACAAGAAGCTGGTTGATAAGTTGAAGCAGCTTAACATCAGGTTCAGATGGGAAATACCACAAGGTCTGTCTTTTACCTATCATACATTAAGATATACGATTAAGACACTAGAAAAAATGCATAGGTTCAAGGCAGATAATTTAGAAGACTTTGGAGATATATAAGACAAGACACAATGGATTACAAATTTTTATCATGGAATGTAAATGGACTTAATTCACCCACTAAAAGAAAGGTAGTAAAATATTGATTGGAAAAACAAAAATGTAATATTATTTGTCTACAAGAAACCCATATTAAAAAATGGGACAGTAAATATTTGATTAATAAAAAATTAGGAGAAGAGTTTTATTCATTGGCAGAGAAAAAAACCAAAGGAGTTGTGACCTATGTAAAAAAAGAACTGGATCCAAAAGAAATTTTTAGGAATAAAGATGGGAGATATATTGGAGTGGAAATTACAATGCTTCAGAAAAAAAAATTGGTGGTTAATTTGTATGTGCCTAATGGAGCAAAAGAAAACTTTTTTAAAGATCTGATGAAGGAATTGGACCAAGTGAATTACAATCAGATAATCCTGACAGGAGACCTTAATGGTACTGTAAATAACAAATTGGACAGAAAATCAAAAACTACCGATGAAAAGATTGGAAAATTACTAAAAGTTTTTTTTAAACTGATGGAGCAAGAGAAATTGGAAGATGCATGGAGAAAATGGAACCCTAGAGTTAAGAACTTTACTTTTTATTCCAATCAACATAATTCATTTTCCAGGATCGACATGATCTGGATGTTGGGAGATATCACATTAAAAACGCAAAAAGTGGAGATTTTACCAAAGACTAATTCTGATCATATCCATTGATATGGATGCTAAAAGAAAAGGTCAAGCAGTTTCAGTGGAGAATAAATGAAGATTTATTAGACAAGAAAAAAACAATTGAGATATTGCGTAAAGAAACCCAGACATTTTTTCAAATGAATTTAAACCAAAATGTGAAAATACAGACTGTCTGGGATGCGTATAAGGCAGTAATGAGAGGAGTACTTATATCATTAAATATGACTGACAGGAAACAAAGTGTGAAGCAGCAAAATGATTTGCAAGAAAAGATCCAGCAAAAAGAAAAAGAACTAAAGAAAAGACCAGGGAAAAAGAAAATTATTAAAGAGATACAAATTGAATGTGATACTTAATTGGGAACTGTACTGGAATTTAAAGAAATTGCAACAAAAATCTTTTGAAGGAGCAAATAAGTCAGGAAACTATTTGGCATGGCAACTAAAAAGTCGAAGAGAAAAAAGGTTAATAAGCAAAATAATTGAAGAAAATAAAGAAACTGTGGATATGAATGGTTTAAAAAGAGGTTTTTTTAAGTATTATGCGAAATTATTTCAGAAAAAGAAGATAGACCCGGAAAAAATTAAAGAATATTCGGACAAAGTAGAAATTCCAAAGTTAGAAGCAAAGATTAAGGATATGTTGAACGGTCCAATTCAAAAAGAAGAAATCTATAATGCAATAGATGATGCAAAGTTGGGGAAAGCTCCAGGTCCAGATGGATTTACTGCAAAATTTTATAAAAAGTTAAAGGAGGAACTGATCCCAATCTTGGAACTTTTGTCAAATGACATACAGGAGACTAAATTAATACCAGAGACATGGAAAGAAGCCAATATATCACTTATACCAAAAGAAGGACAAGATCTAACAGATGTAAAAAATTACAGAGCAATTTCTCTTCTTAATAATGATTATAAATTGTTTGCCAAAATAATTTCTGAAAGATTGAAGAATTATTTGAAAGTTGTTATAACGGAAGAACAAGCCGGTTTTTTACCAAACAGACAAATTAGAGACAATCTAAGAATGGTGATAGATGTAATTGAATATTATGATAAACATCCAGAAAAAGAGGTTGCTTTTCTATTTGTAGATGCGGAAAAAGCCTTTGACAATTTAAACTGGGACTTTATGTTTCAAGTGATTGAGAAAATGGACATTGGACAGCCCTTTTTAAACGTAATTAGGGCGATATATTCAGAACAGAAGGCGTCATTGAATGTAAATAAAGAGATGATGGAGCATTTTAAAGTTCAAAGGCACCAGACAAGGTTGTCCACTATCCCCTTTATTGTTTATTTGGATTTTGGAAGTATTGTTGGGGAAGATAAGAGAAGAAAAGGACATAAAGGGACTTACAATTGGAAGCTTCACGTATAAATATAGGGCATTTGCGGATGATGTAATGTTTTGGGTTGAAGAACCAGTAAATAATTTACCATTGTTGTTAGAAAGGATTAAGGAATTTGGAGACCTGGCTGGGTTTTATGTGAATAAGAATAAAACAAAGGTATTATGTAAGAACATGATGAAAGAAAAGCAATTGGAACTGCAAGAAAAAATACAATGTGAAGTGGTTAAAAAAACAAAATATTTAGGAATTGAGTTGACAATGAAAAACATAGATCTTTTTAAGAATAATTATGAAAAGATCTGGAGTAAAATTCAACAGGATATAAAAAAATGGGGCACTTTGAACTTGTCATTACTGGGAAGAATCTCGGTAGTTAAGATGAACATTTTACCTCGTTTGATGTTTTTATTTCAGAATATTCTGATACTAAAAGAATGTAAGGTGTTGAATCTATGGCAGAAAGAAATATCAAAATTTGTGTGGTCAGGAAAGAAACCGAGAATTAAAATGAAGATTCTATGTGATGCAAAGGAAAGAGGAGGATTTCAATTACCTAATTTCAGATTGTATCATGATGCGGTGTGCCTATCATGGTTAGAACAATGGATTAATTTGGACAATAGAAAACTGTTGGCGTTGGAAGGACATGATTGTAAATTTGGATGGCACGCCTATTTATGGTATGAAAAATCTAAAATGGATAATTTTTTCAAACATCACTTTATAAGAAGATCACTGTTTGAGACTTGGATGAGGTATAAAAGATTTTTTTTCGAAGCAAGACCATTATGGATAGTACCGGCAGAAGTAATTAAACCACTCTCAAGGCATAAAGGTGAAGATTGGTTACCTTACAAAGATATCTTAAAGGTAGAGGGGAGTAGTTTCGTGATGAGAGCTAGAGAAGAATTGGATTTTGAATATGATTGGTTAAATTATAGACAAATTTATGACTTATTTAAGACTGACAAAAAGAGGTATGGTTTCAGGAAGGAGAATAATGAAATTGAAGTGGTATGGGCAGAGAAAGGGGGAAAAGTGATTTCAAAAATGTATAAGGTTTTGTTAAAATGGTATACAGAGGATGAAATTGTAAAAGAACCAATGGTAAAATGGGCTATAAATGTAAATAGGGAAATAAATATGTCATCGTGGGAATGTTTGTGGAAAAAGTCAATGAAAATTTCAACATGTGTTAATGTGAAAGAAAATTGTTATAAAATGATGTATAGATGGTATATGACGCCAAAAAAAATTGCTAATATGAGTGAGAATCTGTCTAACAAATGTTGGAAGTGTAAAAAAAGGAAGGGTCATTTTATCATATGTGGTGGACTTGTGATAAAGCAGTAGCTTATTGGACAGAGATCCATAATGAAATACAGAAAATCCTGAAATGTACTTTGAAAAAAGAACCAGAAATATTACTTTTAGGTCTTAAAATGGAGGAAGTGAACGTGACAAAGAGAACATTGTTATGGTATTTGATTACAACAGCAAGAATGACCTATGCTCAATTTTGGACGCAAGAAAAAGTGCTGGAAAAATGGGACTGGATAAAGAAGATGCTTTTTATGGCAGAAATGGATAAACTGACAAAGAAACTTAATGAGAAAGAAGATGAATTTTTTGCAGAATGGAAGGATTTTAAAGACTATGTTAAAACAAACTGGGATGTAAAAAACAATTTACTTTGCTTTGACAACTATTGAGAATAGAATATAGAAAATATTGGCTGAATAGTAGACAAATTGTTACCTAAGAGTGAGACAGAGAAAATGAATATGTTAGAAACGAAGAATTGAAAAATTGAGATGTTTTATTGTAATTGAAAATTGAATTAATAAGTAATGGGGGTGGGAGCAATGCTGGAAGCCATGAGGGGGGGATGGAGGGGATATTAGAAAAGGAAGTGTTTAAAAGTATCTTGAAATATGGAACGTGTTATTATATCCTATTAAAAAAAATGTCAAAAAAAAAGAGAGATCAGCTCCCCTGGAGAAAATGGCTACTTTGAAGGGTGGACTCTATGGCATTGTGCCCTGCTGAGGCCCCTCCCTCCTCTCCCCAAACCCCTCCCTCTCCCGGATCCATCCCCAAAGTCTCCAGGTATTTTCCAACCCAGAGCTGGCAACCCTTCCTCTTGGGCTTTGCTTCTGCAGACAGTCTTCTGGAGCTTCTGTACTGGAAGGGCAGGCTGGACAAAGGCATGCCAGCTGCGCTCCTAAGAATCTTGCCCACCTTCTCATGAATGAACCCCTGGCAGACTTCTTAGGAACCCCAGAGTTCCTTAGTGTGTTGGCTGAGAAGCCCTAGACTGGGGACAAGAGGGACTGGGGAGAACAGTGAGGTATCAAATGGAGTAAATAAAAGATAAATAAATATATAACTTCTGGTTTTCAACGATCAGCTAGATCTGCTTCCCTTATGAACTTGGTCTGCCTGAAGACTTCTAGGCTTGCCAGACGCCTGGTCTGGGCGGGGCTTCCCCCCCTCCCTGGATATTCGGAGCATCAACATTCCAGGGGCCAGCTGGCTGGCAGGGGAAGCCCCGCCCTCAAACCCCACCTCCAAGCCTGACCACCTGCGGCCACCCCTCTCCCTTCTCTCCTGAGAGATTTAAGGCCCCCCCAGCTCATCCGTGACCTGCCGATCAGGTGGAGGGCCCTTTAAATCTTGCAGAGGGGAGGGAGAGGGCTGCCCGAGGGCCGCATGCCTGAATTCCCAGCAGTGATTTGCCAGTGCTGCTTGAAGCTCAGGCCCCCAGGGCCTCGCTTGGCAGAAGGACTTCTTAAAGGGTCCCTTTACGTGCTTCTTCCCGGTGGGGACCAGCCCTGCTCACCTGATCTCGAAACGGCATTGCTGCTCAGAGATCAGGCGCATGGCCGGCGGCCTCCCCTCTCCCTCCCCTCTTGCAGGATTTAGAGGGCTGCTCCTTCAGCAGCCCGACCTCTTGCCCAGATCCCTGCACTGTCTCACTGATCTCTCTTTGCTGTATGGGATGTACCACCAAGCCCTTCATGGCTGTCTGCCATCGCTGATCATTTTCTCAACCCATCACCTCCTCAAACTCTGGCTCTGCCCTGGCTGACAGTGGAGGATATGACAGTAAGAGGCCCCCAATCTCAGGTGCATGACCTCAGGGGAACGTTCCACTGTGTTATAAGCCCTCATCTCCCATGCCTAACAGATTTTATGGATGGATTTGGTTGCTATAATGTATCTCCACAGGAGCAAGGTGCATTACAGCAACCAAATCCAGGAGGCTCCTGTGCATTTCTTGGACAGCAAAGGTGACAAAGCAAGTATTGGAGCACATAAACCAGACATGCCCCTGGAAAGAAAAGTCACAAAAATATGACTGACTTATTTTGGTCATATAATGTGGAAGAACTCACTAGAAAAAACAATTATGCTTGGATTGGTTAGCGTTAAAAGGAAACTGGGCCACCAAAGAACTTGGTGGTTAGATACCATAAAAGTCAACACCAGCCTGAGCGTAGAACAACTCAAAGAAACAGTACAAGATCAGAAAACACGGAGGGAGTTGGCCCATAGAATCGCCAAGAGCTGAACACGACTGGATGGCTAAAAACCACAACAACAATGTGTCTGCATTAAGTTCCACTGAGTTGCTTCCAACTTACAGCAACCCTATGAATCACAGTCCTCCAAAATGTCCTCTTGTTATTTGTTAACAGCTTTACTCAGGTCTTGCAAACTGAGGGCCCTCATGGCTTCCTTGATTGAGTTAATTCATCTCCTGTTGGGTCTTCCTCTTTCCCTGCTGCCTTCCACTTTTCCTAGCAGTACTGTATTTATCAGTGACTCTTGTCTTCTGACAATGTGACTAAGTCATTTTAGCTTCCAGGGAGAGTTCAGGCTTGATTTGATATAGAACCCACTTATTTGTCTTTTGGTGATCCACGATATCCGTAAAACTCTCCTCCAAAACCACATTTCAAATGAAGGTTGCTGTAACAAAGACCGCAGTTTCCCTAACCAGAACACAGATGTTGATAAAAAGCTCCACTTCAGCCAAACTGAAGTTAGTTAAAGGGGGTATAATGCTCACTGCTAAATCAGTTTTGAGCAAAGAGCTGGTGAGCAGCACCTATCCAGTGGAGACTAGTGCTTTCACAGCTTGTACCATGCTAAGCCCCTTGCACTGATCTGTACTGAGGCTGAAAACTAGGTCATTTTTGGTATGATTTACATTGGTATTTATTTGCTTTATAGAGAAAATAACATATGTTGTCATGTATGAGTGCAACCAATTGTAATATCTCAGTAAGAAAATGTGACAAGTGACATATTCCCGAGGAAGTGGGGCCTGCACCCAAAAGCTCATACCCAGAATAAAACTTTGTTGGTCTTAAAGGTGCCACCGGACTCAAACTTTGTTCTCCTGAATCTATATTTTCCTATGTAGAAACAGTATCTCTGTAGGAAAATCATATGTGACGTGGCTCCCAGGAGAACCAAACGCATTCCTTAATCGGAGGCAACGCTTTGACCCGTGTTTTGGAAGCTAAGACTTGACCCTGGGAGTAGTTTCCATATATCATACATTAGTTGCTATTTTTTCTTCACTATATATGTTCACTGATATTTAATGAAAACCTTTCTTACAATCCTAGGGGGGGTTGGAGGATGTAATGGGAAAGGAGAGGGTAGAAAGGCTAGAATGTAACCTCCATATACACAGGCTGCATACTTCAGAATGCTGCTTCCTGGGGGTCACAGTGGGGGAAGCTGCACATTTTGAGTAATGTGTGTTGGTTTCTAAAAAGCATCTAAAAAATGGAATGCTGGACTAGATGAGCACCAAGATCATAGTTTGCCTTGGGTGCCAAAAGCCCTTGGGCCAGCCCTGGATATGAGTAAATTTGGACTCGTAGGTAGGGTTGCCAGGTGCACCGGTGGGAGGTGGGAGGAAGCCTCCTGGAAGTGGGGAGGGAGCTCCACAACATGATGACATCACACAGAAGTGACATCATCAGGTCAGGGACATCATGCAGTGATGCTTTTGTTTGATGGCAAAACTCTATGGTAAAATTGCACTCAAAATATAGAGTTTTGCCCCAAAACCAGAGCATCACCATGCGACATCCCAACACAATGATGTCACTTCTGGGTGATATCATCATGTCAGCAATGTCACTTTTGGGGGGCAGTGTTTCCCCCACCAGCCAGCTGGCCAGTGGTGGGCAGAAGCCCCAGAACTGGGGGATTCCCTGCCTGGACATGGGGAATGGCAACCCTACTTGGGGTCACCATAGCAAAAGGCTGGGAACTGCTGGGAACACAAATTATGCCTGTAGCACGGCTGGGAATTGCTCCACATTCGGAACTCCAGGCATGCATTCTAACTGGACCCCTGGCAGTCACACGCAAGACATGAGGACTTCATAATGTGTGAAGTGGCTGTTAGAGTCTGCATGTGCCCAGGAACAAAAGAAGTTTTTTCAGGTAGGCAAGATGGGCAGTTTGGAGGGCCATAAAGCAGGTACATCAGTGGGGCCCACAATGGCCTCTTAGATGTTTTGTTTTGTCTGGTAAAAAAGTATGGAGAGCAATTAGGACTGGCACCCTCTAAATCTCTCAGGGGTGAGAAGGACCAAGCCCCACGCATGTTTCCTATTTCCTGTCATTCTGTTGCTTTAGCTCTGTGGTCCCAAATTAATCACCCACTCAGTACAATAGGCTTAAATTAAGCTACATTAACTCTCCTTCTGAGCTATAACCTCATTTACTCCCCCCTTTTTTGTGCTCCCCAGAGACTATCATCTGGTGCAAAATTTACAAGAATATTTTAAAATTTAAATATACTCTGTTGGCTGCCTCTGCCTGTGTGTGCACATAGACTTGTGAATGGTTGTGTGTGTGTAAATTGCTAGCATTTCAGACACAAAAATCCAGAAAAGGCATATGCCAAACGTTTTTATCACTCATACCTTCAATAAACCTTTGTTGGTCTTAAAGGTACCACTGGACCAGGGCCGGCGCATCATATAGGCAGGTTAGGTGGTTGCCTAGAGAGCCACCATAAGTAGATTGTCATGCTGGCCTGCCACCCCACCCCTCCCTTGCCAAAAGCCCTGCTCAACTCACCCTGTGCTCGGTCAGTGGAAGAAGCAGCAATCTGAGCATGTGCACATCCTGTTGCTGCCCGCAGTCCAACATGCCAGCCTGCTGCCACTCCGCCACGCCTCCCACTGGATGGAGCCTGACCAGGGGGGACCGAGGCAAGGGGGAAGTCCTTCACGGCACTCCCACCTGCACCATCAGGTGTGTTGTGATAGGGGGAGGAGAGAGACAGATGCCGCATCTCTCCACTCCAGTCACGCCCCCAAGCGCAGCCCTCTGGGGGAGGTCAACAGGTTTGTCCTCTCAGTCTGAGCCAGCGCCATGCTGATTTCCCTTGCAGCCCACCCCAACCAGCCCATAGGTTTCCAAAACTTCGACTGGCTGGGCAGCAGGCGCTGGCTCCAAGTGAACACCAACCAAGTTAGGGTAGACCCGCCATCCAATTAGAAGCCACCATCGCACTTGTGAGTCTGACCCAGCAGCCCCAACACCACACTCTGGAGCATAGGGCCTCTTGCTGTGGGAAGGTGAGGTTGGGCTGTGTGCGCTTGCATTGCAACATACTGAGCTTTTCTGTGCAGGGGGGGGTCAGCGGGTGAGTGATAGCTGGGCACCCTCATCACCGCCGGGTCTGGGAATTTTGCCTGGGAGTCGGGATTGGAAAGGGGGATTTTGGCCATGTGCTAGCCTGGCTGGCAGGTGGCAGTTTGTGCATGCACACTTCAGGGCTGGAGGAGAGGATGTGGGCTGGCTGTAAGACACTGCAGGAGAGAGGTTTTGGCCATGTGCTTAACGTAAGAACATAAGAACATAAGAGAAGCCAATGTTGAATCAGGCCAATGGCCCATCTAGTCCAACACTCTGTCACACAGCGGCCAAAATATACCAGGTGCCATCAGGAGGTCCAGCAGTGGGGCCAGGACACTAAAAGCCCTCCCACTGCTGCCCCCTCCAGCACCAAGAATAGAGTGTATCACCTGCCCCAGACTGAGAGTTCCCATCTATACCCTGTGGCTAATAGCCATTGATGGACTTCTGCTCCATATGTTTAGCTAATTCCCTCTTGAAACTGTCCATGCTTGTAGCCGCCAAGACCTCCTGTGGCAGTGAATTCCATATGTTAATCACTCTTTGGGTGAAGAAGTATTTCCTTTTATCTGTTCTAACCCGACTGCTCAGCAATTTCATGGAGTGCCCACGAGTTCTTGTATTGTGAGAAAGGGAGAAAAGTACTTCTTTCTCAACCTGCTCAATCCCATTCATAATCTTATAAACCTCGATCATGTCACCCCTCAGCCGTCGTTTCTCCAAGCTAAAGAGCCCCAAGCATTTTAACCTTTCTTCATAGGGAAGGTGTTCCAACCCTTTTATCATTCTAGTTGCCCTTCTCTGCACTTTTTCCAATGCTATAATATCCTTTTTGAGATGTGGTGACCAGAACTGTACCCAGTATTCCAAATGAGGTCACACCAATGATTTATACAGGGACATGATGATACTGGCTGATTTGTTATCAATTCCCTTCCTAATAATCCCCAGCATAGCGTTGGCCTTCTTTATTGCAGCTACACACTGTCTAGACATTTTCATTGAGTTATCTACTACGACTCCAAGATCTCTCTCTTGGTCCGTCTCTGCCAGTTCAGACCCCATCAACATGTATTTATATTTAGGATTTTTGGCTCCAATGTGCATCACTTTGCACTTGGCCACATTGAACCCCATTTGCCACGTTGATGCCCACTCACCCATCCTCGACAGATCCCTTTGGAGTGCCTCACAATCCTCCCTGGTTTTCACCACCCTGAACAACTTCGTGTCATCTGCAAATTTAGCCACTTCACTGCTTACTCCCAATTCCAAATCATTAATAAACAAGTTAAAAAGTATCGGAACGAGTACTGATCCCTGTGGTACCCCACTGCTTACCACCCTCCACTGAGAAAGTTTCCCATTTATACTCACTCTCTGTTTCCTATTTATAAGCCAGTTTTTGATCCACAAGAGGACTTGTCCTTTTATCCCATGACTATTGAGCTTACTTAGGAGCCTTTGATGAGGAATTGTATCAAAAGCTTTCCGGAAGTCAAGGTAAATAATATCTATTGGGTCCCCCTTGTCCACATGTTTGTTCACTCCCTCAAAAAACACTAACAGGTTAGTGAGACAAGATCTTCCCTTACAGAACCCATGCTGAGTCTGCCTCAATAGTTTTTGTTCATCAATGTGCCTGCTAATTCTTTCCTTAATAACAGTTTCTACCAACTTACCTGGTATCGATGTCAGACTGACTGGCCTGTAATTTCCCGGATCTCCCCTGGAGCCCTTTTTAAAGATGGGAGTGACATTAGCTACCTTCCAGTCCTCAGGAATGGAGGCAGATTTTAAAGAAAGATTACATATTTTTGTCAGGAGATCCACAAGTTCACATTTGAGTTCTTTCAGAACTCTCGGATGAATGCCATCCGGGCCTGGTGATTTATTAGTTTTTAAATTGTCCATCAGTCGGAGGACTTCCTCTCTTGTCACCGCAATCTGATTCAGGTCTTTCAAACCCCCTCCTGAAATCGGTGCTTGTGGAGTGGGCAAGCACTTTTCCTCTTCCACAGTGAAGACAGGCAAAAAATGCATTCAGCTTCTCAGCCATTTCCCTATCATCCTTCACTACTCCTTTAGCCCCACTGCCTCCCTGGCTGGCTTCCTACTTCTAATGTATTTGAAGAAAGTTTTATTGTTGGTCTTTATGTTTTTTGTGATATGCTCCTCATATTCCCTTTTTGCTTGCCTGATCACAGACTTGCATTTTATTTGCCATAGTCTGTGTTCCCTTTTATCAACCTCACTAAGACTAGCTTTCCACCGCTTAAAGGAATCCTTCTTACCTTTTACAGCTTCCATTACTTTATTTGTTAACCATGCAGGCTTTTTTCTATACCTATTTGTACCTTTCCTAACCTGCGGTATATATTTTTTCTGAGCTTCTAGGACTGTATTTTTAAATAGTCTCCAAGCTTCCCCAATGGTTTTGACCTTCTCCACTCTTCCTTTCAGTTTCTTCCTCACATGTCCCCTCATACCAGAGAAGTTACCCCTTTTAAAGTTAAAAGTGGTTGTGTCAGTCTTTTTGGGCAACTCCCTATCTGTACAAATGTTAAACTCAATGACATTATGGTCACTGTTCCCAAGTGGTGCAATCACTTTTACATCTCTCACCAGGTCTTGGGTGTTACTTAGGACCAAATCCAGGATCGCCTCTCCCCTGGTAGGATCTGTGACCATCTGTTCCATAGCACAGTCACTGAGAGTGTCTAAAAACTCAATCTCTTTTTCCTGACTAGAACTCATATTGACCCAATCAATGCATGGGTAGTTAAAGTCGCCTTTTATGACACAGTTATTTCGTCTAGCCGCTATCTTTAATTCATTCATCATTTTATAATCCTCTATCTTTTGATCTGGTGGGCGATAACAAACTCCCACTGTTAAGCTTCCTTTTGGACCCACTATTTCAACCCATAGCATTTCCAGAAGCGAATCCAATTCTCTTACCCTCTCAATCTTACTGGACGGTATACCCTCTCTGACATACAGAGCCACCCCACCTCCAACCCTTCCCCCCCTATCCTTCCGATACAATTTACAACCAGGCAGTGTTTTGCTCTTGCACACATCAGGGCTGGGGGGGAGGATGTGGGTGGGCTGCAACTTGCTTGTTTTTTGTTGGTGGGAGTTGGGTGTTAGCTGGGTACCTTCACCTCCACCACCTCTGCTGAGTCTGGGAAGCTTGGCTGGGAGTTGGGACTAGGGAGGGAGGTCTGACCCTTGGCCATGTGCTTGCCAGGCCAGTGGCAGGGAGAGGGTTTGCCCATCTGCACACACTTTGGGGCTATCGTTGGAGCTGGGGGGGATCCAGGGAGGATGCAGTAGCTTGGGTTAGCTGAGACTGGGAGGTCCTGGACTGTCTTGAGGCCATGCTCTCTGGGAGAGATGGGGTTCCCTGCACCCAGGTGCTAGGGATGCCAGCCTCCAGGTGGGACCAGGGAGTCCCCAAAAATTACAGCTTATCTACAGACATGAGAGATCAGTTCCCCTGGAGAAAACTGATATTTTGAAATCATTTGGCATTTTACGCCCCCCCCCCATCCTCCCCAGTCTCTTTCCCCAAATCTCCAGGAGTTTCCCAGCCTGGATCTGGCATCCCCTGCCAGTGGCCAGGAGGGACCTGACACAACCCTAGCGTGAGCTTTTTTAACATACATTTTGTTCAAACTTTTGTTGCTCTTAAAGGTGCCACTGGACTCAAACCAAGATTTACTATTTGCTGAAAAATGTTTGTTGCAGATAGTGTGCTTTAAGCAAATCGTGATTTACCATTTTGTCTGAATGCAGCTTTCCCTTCAGGCCAAGAACCTAACTATATGATGCACTTTCCCTGGTTCTGTTTGCTGGTCAAATAAACCACCATACTCTGGGAGTTTCTTGATTCTTAGTTGTGCATGGGTGCAATTCAGATGGGAAAGAGAGGAGGGCTTAGGTCTTCCAGCTGGCCGCACTATTTTACTGGCCTGAAATGGCCTGGAGCACCTGCCATTTATCCCATTAAGGGAGCACACTTGCAGCCCCGCTGCACACATTACTTTCCCAATGGGGCAAACAGAAACTCCCTGGAGCTTTTTCAGGGCAGGCAAATAGCTCGGGGTGGAAGACTTAAGTCTCCTTTTCTTATATGCTGTGGTTACAATTTAAACCCAATCCCTGCATGCCTGAGTAGTGAGGAACTCCAGAACACATCTGACCTGCAAATAGATCCAAGAATAGTGGATCACATAGTTAGGCCCTAAGATTGCTGCTGTAGCCAGAAAGACGGTTCAGGTGCTGTGGATGCCGATAGTGGAGGTATGTAAAACAGACGATAAGGATTCAGTGGCAAAGGACCAAGCCCTGTTCTGGTTTCCAATGGCAAATGTGTTGTTCTTATTATGAACCATGCAGATATTGACAGGTTGTGCTTAGGAATGTGCAAAAAAACCCAAAACCTCAGCCCAATTCGGATTTGGTCAAATTGGTCCAAATGTGATTTGGCCAGCCGAATGACCCCTGAATGCCACTTTCGGCAATGGAGGCCAATTCAGAAGTCATTCAGCCAGCCTCTTTCTCTCCCCCAGCCACCCCATCTTCGACCCGCCCCCAACCACCCTCCCTCCTTCCGCTGGGCCACGATCCCACCCCCAGGTCGGAGCAGCCTCTGCTGGGTCATATATCTCAGCAACGGATGGGAGATGCCATTCAAGACTGTCCTGAAGCCTGGACACGAGTCCACAGAGAATCCATCGATATCAAGGAGGCACCGCAGGGTAATGGCCTGAGACGACCCCCTGTGTGGCCCCCTGAGCAGACTCCTGCCTGGAACTCGGCTGAAGGGGATGATGGGGAAGAGTGCTGGGGAGGCTGCCAACAACCAAAGACCTCGCGGGTCATTTGTGGCCACTTTAGGTATCCCACCAATTCCAGCAACTGCCTCAAGAACCTCTAATACAACAGCAACATCCTGGAACACAAGCTCAGCTACGTCATCCCCCCGTGCGCTGGAACAGCATGCTGCGCATGACTGAGAGACTTTATGAACAGAGAATATTTTGAGGACTCAGGAGACCTCCATCTCACCCCCGGAGAGTGGGGTCTCCTCAGGAACCAATCTGTGTCTCATGGACCTCTGATGTGGCAACCAGAGAACTGAGCAAGGGCAGTGTGACTCTCGGCCATGCTGCACTGGGGGGGGAGCGGTGCAGAAGGACACGAGGCAGCAGCACCATAACAATAAATCATCAGTAACCATGAGGCTCTCCAGCCTGCTCTCTTAGCTGACAGTGCAGCAGACAACTTAGGGCCATGGTGCAGGAGACTTACTGGGCTGCCACCTTTCTCAGCCACAGGCTCTGAAACATGTTTGCTAGGCAGGTGGCAGTACCAAGGGAGTGGAGAGCAAGCTACAGTCTCTTTCTGTGGATGTACCTTGGGCTGCATAGTATGTAAAGCGATGGAGTACATTTAAAAGGACAAAGGTATTGCCACATTGAAAAGGGCAACATCAACAGCCACAGGCTAGCTAACTAACAGTTAACAGTTGCAAAGTCACCAACTGGAAGAGTGGCCAATCAAGATCTGGATGTCATCAACAAGGGAGCTCCCAGCAGCACCCCTTGCAAGTACCGGAAGGAGGGCTGTCAAGCGGAGCCTTCTGTGAGCTATCTGGCCTGCCCTTTTCTCCCCATGGGCAGAGGAGCAGACTCTTTCAACAGAATGTTGCCACCCAAGAGCCAACACAGTGTAGTGTACAGAGCGGCAGACTAGGACCTTGGGCGACCCAGGGTCACATCCCCAGTTCTGCCATGAAAGCTAGCTGGGTGACCTGAGCCTATCACAAACTCTCAGCCTGGCCTATCCCACAGGGTGTTTTTTTTTGGGGGGGGGGGGGTTGTTTTGTATTTTTAATGTGTGTGTGTGTGCGTTCATGTGTGCGTACCTGGAAGTCATGGCTGGGGGCTGGAGGATATTCAGAGAGGTGGCTAAATAAAGCCCGCCGCCACGTCCCACCTCCTGCCTCTGGTGTGCCAAGGAGGTCTCCCACCCAAGTCCTTGCCAGAGTCGACCCTGCTCAGCTTCCGAGATCTGACGAGATGGGGCTGGCCTGGGCTGTCCTGGCCAGGGAGACCTATCGCACAGAGTTCTTGAGAGAAAATGGAGGAAGGCAGGATGATGTTCTAAGTTGCTTTGAGTCCCAACAGTGGAGAGAAAAGCAGGATATAAATAAATATGTGAAATATGTGATGATGTGGCTGGCTCCCCAGGGCTGCCAAGCCCAGCGAATGAACCCAGAGCCTGCAGCCACGCCCTGCCTGTTTTGGGGCCTCCTGGCCAGGCCACCACACCTGCCAGTCGCCTGCAGCCCACCTCAGCCAATGTGAGTTCTGCCTGAAAGTCTGGGGGAGGGGGCTGCTATCACCAGACATTACTGCCGAATGATTTCGTGCATTAAATTTGTGGGCAAGAGCCGTTATACCTTGCCAAGATTGTGGTTTCAGCACTCAAGTTTTCCAGTGTTTAAGACAGCAGGCACTTTGAAAAATCACCATAAAATCTGCATCCGTCTCAGGTTCTTGTGGTCTTTATTCATTTCTTGCCCCTCTTTCGCTTGTCTTCTCTCATGCAGCTGCACTGAAGAGCTGGTAAGGTGCCTTATCGGAATCTGGTGGATGTTGAAGGAGGAAATCAAATTATTCCTTTCAAAGCTTTTCAGTAAAAGTATCCACTGAACTTTTCATGGAAAAAGATTTTCTTTTCTCCATATGCTTACATGAAAACATTACATTCCAAGTGTTATTTCCCTGAAGAAATGAATAAGGTTGATCTTTACTGTAAATGTAATTGTAAACATCTTAGTTTTTTAAAAAGTAAATTTATGGGTTTCCTTTTAAAAACAAGCTTTTTGTTGTTTACAATACAAACTACAGTATTCTGTGGAGGGGAGAAGAAATATATTTTGTCCCCTTTTGATAGTTAAAGAAATTGATACATTACAAAACTTGACATTAAGATTCAGGCCTGCTGGATGTGAGGTATTCATTCTAAAATAGGCCAGTGCTCTTATTTACAAAACAAGCATGCGTTTATCAGCAAGAGGTCTGCTTGTGAAGAGCAAGAGAGGCGGGAAAGGGGAGGGGTGGGGGGGCGGGGCGGGGAGGGGAGGGGCCCCACAGGGCTTCTCGGGCGTGGCCGTTGCCTACAGGAGCCCTCTGGCCCCACAGGGTTGCCACCCTCCACGTGGCGGCTGGAGATCTCCCGGGAGTACAGCTGATCTCCAGGTGACAGCAATCAGCGCACCTATAGAGAATGGCCGCTTTGAAAGGTGGCCTCTGTGGCATTATACCCCACTGCGGTCCTTCACCTCCCCAAACCCTGCCCTCCTTAGCCTCCACCCCCAAAATCTCCAGGTATTTCACAGCCCAGAGCTGGAAGCCCTGCCCCACACATCCCTCTTCAGCCCTGGAACAGGCAAGGGCCTTAACTAGCTGCCACTACTCTGGCCTGGGGGTTCAGATCAGGGAGGGTCCAGACTGCCCCTCTCTCCCCCCTCCCTTCCAAACAGCACCGCTCCCCTGGTGAAGCTGCTGCCAGCTGACTAGAGGGGTCAGGACCGGGGGCGGGGGGGGTTGTTAAAAATTGTTTTATGAAACAAAGAGGGTAAATAATGAAACACTTCAGAGCAAAAGCCAAAACTAACAGGGCAAAAATTAGGGCAAAAAGGGGCCAGCAAGAAAACAATAAAGGCTCCTAATGCGGCTGCCTCCCTGGTCACAACAGGACCTGCAAGGGATCCTCCTGTCGTGCTGGCAGCATCCTCTCTGCCACTCTGCTCCCGGGAGAAAAGCCCCCTCTGTCTCGGAGGAGCCTCGTATAAGTTCTCTCAGGGCCCTGCCTCCTTGATAGTGAGGGGCCTTCCCTTTCCCCCCAATTTCACCCCAGTCCAATCACAAGGTTCAGAGAGAGTCTGGGAAATGTAGGCCTCTCATAAACTTGATACGAGGCCTCAAAAGGCTTCCTTGAGGCTTATAGACAGCTTATTTCTTAGCCTCAGGCTTAGGACGATATGACAGGATTGCCAGGTCCCCCCAGAAGGGGATGGGGGGGTAGGGTTGCCAGATACAGGTTGGGCGCCTCCTGGAGGTTTGGGCAGGACAGGGAACTCAGTGGTATACAATGCCATAAAGTCCACCCTACAAAGCATACATTTTCTCCAGGGGAACTGATCTTTGTAGACTGGGATGACCTTTAATTCCAAGGGATCCCCACATCCCAACTGGAGGTTGGCATCCCTATGATAAGAAAGGGAAGACCATTTAGGCATCCTAGGTTTGCCAATTCTGGGCTGGGCTGGGAGATTTGAGTGTGGAGCCTAGAAGGGAGAGGGGCCACAACAGGGGACAGGGCTTATTTCCTGCTGGAGCGCACAGGAGTGAAGCTCTGGCAGTAAGGAGCCCAGGGGGCGGGCATATGCAGCAAGCCCCGCCCCCTGCTCCCAGCAGCCCCCCTTGCCTTTCCTGGCCCACTGGCCGACCCAATGGAGTGCTGCTGTGAGCTGGCCCTCGAGCTGCTCTGCCACTGCCTGGGCCCTGGCACCCAGCCCGCCCAGGCTCTGCCCATCCTCATGCTGGCCCTGTTGCGGTGCTTCTGCAAGGCAGTCCCTGGCGACTCCCGTGAGACCTGTGAGGAGCTCCACCTCAGCCTCCTGCACCTCCTTGGCCTCCTCCTGCATCTCTGCCCCGCCACCGCCCTGGCCCCCTATCTGCTTAAGGCCATGCGTGTCCTCCACACCACCCTCCTCGACCCACGAATAGCCATGCACTTTCCTGTACTTGCCAGCCATCCAAAAGAGTCCAGTGGCACCTTTATGACCAAGGTTTATTCAGGTACAAGCTCTCCCTCCTCTGTGAGACCAGATCTGCACACTCCCCCCTCCATAGCTAGCAATCCAAAACAATCCAATGGAGCGTGAGCGGTGGGTGTTGCCTTCTGACACACTTCTGGTGATGTCAGGGGGTGTGGTATATGCAAATAAGTTGTGCTAATGAGTTATGCTAATGAGCTCCTGCATCTCTTTTTCTACGAAATGACCCCCGATAGGGGATAATACTTATAGACTCCACCCTCCAAAACAGCCATTTTCTCCAGGAGAACTGATCTGTGTAGTCTCAAGGTCAGTTGTAATTCTGGTAACTCTCTAGGTCACACCTGGAGATTGGCAACCCTGAGCCTTTTGGAAAATAGGTGGTGGGAACAGAAATGTAAGATGACAAGGAGAAGGTCGGGCTGAGCCCTCCTCCTTGAGAAGCTCATTTTCTATACTCAGGGATTCTTTTCTGATGGGGCAATCATCAAGGCCCTCTCTACCACCCACAACATGAAGTGGTAGAGTCCAGGGAAAGCATTGCCACAGCCTAAAGTGGCCTTGAGGACCAGCTCCCAGAAACCCTCTAGAGTGGGCTGCTTTCATGGCTCCTAGTTGGAGGCTCTTTGGCTGTGCTTCCCCAGAGGACAGGCAAGACTTCCAGCATGGAACCCCAGTGGGGCAGAGTGGTGGGAAGCTTTCTGTTGACCTGAAGGTGATATCTCCTGTCTACTAGGCTCCCATTTGAACCCCAGCCTCAAAGGGGACCCACTTTCACCTCCATCTTCTCTCACACACGCTTACGTCAAGCAGTCCCATCAGATTCCCAGAAGATGTGTGTCAGACTTATAAAGTACTGAGACTGATGCGTGGATGTGTGATAACAGTTCATACTTTATTAGGTATACTTAAGACTTGAGATGGCTACCCAGCTCGCAGGCCAGTTTATATTCCCATGTTTCCCACTCTCCCAACATACACACATACACACAAGTGATAGGTTATTTATAGTGCACCCAATTCCCCATTGGTTACTCCTAGGATCCTAACCATCTGATAGGTGCGGGCTAGGATCCATTTGGGCTATTGTCTCTGGAGGTGAAGCTTGCATCTTTTCCCCAACTGCATGTTTCCCTGACCACGTGTGTGGTCTCTGCTTGGTATACAACAAGACTCCTGGTCAAGTTACTCTCAACAACACTCTCTTTAGCAGTGATATGTTTATTGAGATATATGCAAGATCCAGATCAGAACAGAACTGTGTTAGAACTGGCAATTTTGGCGCATACCTTAGCTGATATAGATAATTCAAACAAGACCCCGTTTCCCCTAATCAATCACACATAACACTCATCCCACCTAGTCATTGGCAACCCCCCCTTGGGAATTTACAATCCCTTTATCTAAGCATAAGCTGGCACAGAAAGGCTCAAGGTTGTTCTTCTGAAAGAGGAAGGTGTCTTAAGGGAAATTACTGCCTCTACAAGCAAAAGGTTCCCACTCACACCACATCCACTCCCCTCCCCTCAAGAATGTGGCCTCCCCCCAGCATCTATGACAAACTAAGAAGAGCAAGGTTTGACAATGGGTCCTCTCTCGGCAACCCCTGCAGCATTCAGTGGACACCATCCTTCACTAAGCCTTGCAGAGCCTAAAAAGAAGAGGGAGCTGGTGTAGGGTCACTGATAGTCTCCCTCCCAAAGAAAGCCTTGAAGGCCAGCCTGCCACGAACTGCTAGAAGCAGCCCCATGGATTCAGGAAGCAAAGAATGACACTATCTCCTTGTTCTTCTCCTGAGGAACACAAGTCTTCCCAAAGCATAGGGTTGCCAGTTTAAGACTGGGAAATTACTGGAGATTTGGGAATACAGCCTGGGGGGAGGGCTTAGGGGAGGGGATGGACCTCCAAGGAGCCATTTTCTCAAGAGAAACTGATCTCCTTTGTCTGGAAATCAGCTGGAATTCTGGGTGATCTCCAGGCTCCACCTGGAGGTTGGCAACCCAGAATTATCTACCAGGAACACTGAACAATTCTCCATCAGCCTTCACTAACTCTTGCTTGCTTGGTCATTTCTACATTCCATGATGACATCAGCTTTCATCATCACCTTCTTCTCCAAAGATTCTTTTTGTCTTTGCATCCCAGGCTGAAGGGTTACCATAGGGGTGGCAATAAGCAATCTTGCATCATAACAATTCTGTGGTGCAATCCTTACTGGAAACTTGGTCTTTTAAGAGTGTTAGGTGGTCCCTCACTCCAGTGAGATGTCAAATACCCTCTTGAACATTCTTCATTGGATCATTTTCCTTCATCACATCAGGTAGGAAATTCTTAGAACAAGAGGTTCAAAAGGACTCTCCCAGTTGTCCGTTTCCCAACCTAGTCAGCAGAGTGCCATCTTGAGTGGATGTGCATAGCTGGGGAAGATTGGTGGCAGGTTAAAGAAGGTGAAACAAATTCTTTCCCCTATTCTACCACTGGCTACTTCTCCAGACTCCTTGAAGCTTGAAGGAAATTTCTTAGGCCCCCATGGATGAGAGGACTTGAGCTGATATAGGAGCAGGCATGTGCTGGTAATTGGAGATTCCCTACTGAAAGTGGCAGAGGCTAAAGTGTGCTGACAGGACTTGCTGTCTTGAGAAGTATGCTGTCTGCCAGGTGCATGTGTCCAGGATGTGACAGCAAGGGTAGGAAGACTCATCAAGCCCACAGATTATCATCATCCACGTGGGAACAAATGATACCACCCGGCACAGCCCAAAACATATTACAAGATACTGTGTGGCTCTGGGTAAAAAGATGAAGGACCTGGGAGCACATACTGCAAATAAATTACTGGCTATATAGATGGTGTCATCAGGAAAGGTTTGCATTTTTGAACCATGGTTTACGCTTTTGAGATGAAGCTCTTCTATTGGGAAGTGGTTTGCACCTCATGAGGATAAGAAAAAATGTGTTTGGCAAGAGCTTTGCAAACCTGATAAGGAGCATTTTAAACTAAATCTTATGGGGGAGCAAGACAAAAATTCAAAGCCTCGCATGATGCCAGTAACTAGAGATAAGAACACTAAAGATTTGTGGAAAGTGGCACATATGCTAGGAAACATTAAGTCGCAGTTAAGTACAGAAATGAAAACCTCAGGACACATAAACCATGGGTTTCAATTCTCTACACTAATGAACAGAGTATGTGAAACAAACAGGAGGAACTTGAAGTCCTAATATAGGAAGGGGACTAGGACCTAATAGGCATGGAATGACACTCACAATTGAAGTATTAGGACTGAGGGGGTTCAACTCATTTTAAAGGGGTAGACAAATAAGGAAGGGGAGAGGAGTAGCATTATATGTAAAGAAGGTATATACTTGTGAGGAAATACATGAATCTGAGCATGGAAGTTCAGTTGAGAGTCTCTGGGTAAAAATAAAAGGAGTAAAAAATAATAGTGGTAACAAAGGGGACATAACCACAATATTGTTTGTCCTCCATTCCCTTATCCTCAACCAGATACTTTCCACCGGACTGTCACCTTTCCCCTCCAGTATATCCTGACAAACAAACCCTCTCCTCACAATTCAGCACCACTCCACCTCCTCTTCAACCCTTTCAGTTTTTCTTGAACAGCTCATATCCATCCACTATTACATTCCAGTCTTGGGAATCATCCTGCCAAGTCTCTGTAATGCCTACTAAACCCCTCTGTCTGCATTAGAAGCTCAAGCTCTTTCTTCTTATTGCCCAGGCTTTGGACATTGGTACATAGACACCTGAAGCCCTGCACCACAGGCTCCATTAGATCCGGCCGTCCCAAGTGAGCCTCTGTTGTTTGCTCTCCTTCATTTAAATCCCTATGTTGGTTGTCTCTTTCCCTTTATGGTGTCAGTTTAAAGACCTCTTGGTAAATCTCCCCTGGTTTCTGCCAAACCCATTCTTCCCTGACCTTGACAGGTGAAGTCCAGTGCATGCTAGTAGGTTGTCATCTAGAAAACGTAGACTGTGGTCCCAGAATCCAAATGGCTCCTGCCAGCACCACCAACGCAGCCAGTGGTTCACCTCCAGTATCATCTGCTCCCATCGTATTTCCCAGGAAGGACTGGAGAGAATACCACCTGTGCCCCTATTCCCTTCAGCTTCCTCCTGAGAGCTTCATAGTTGGGCTTAACGCTTTTGATGGTCACAGACATGTCGTTGGTTCCCACACAGAATCATAGAATCATAAAGTTGGAAGGTACCTCCAGGGTCATCTAGTCCAACATCCTGCACAATGCAGGAAGTTCATGGACAATGGACAATCACAAATGGGTAACGCTCTGTAGTTTTGATGCCTATAGGTGGTCTACCCCTGAAGCTGCCAAGGGCTCTACAATATTTCAAATAAGAAATTAGCAACTCCTCCCCCAATGGAAATCTCTCAACACCTATAGCACTAACATCCCAAAGACAACATAAAAATCTCTGATCACTTTGTATGGTTGTTGGATATTTTTATTTTTTTGAAAACAAAGTAAAGGTATAAAGGGTCACATAATACAATTATGTATATCAGAAATAATTATATATCACAGAGTGTGTGAAACAAAAAGCATTTCTCCCCATCACACCCTTTTGTTATAGTTTTTAAAACACTGTTAATAAGATACAATGGTACTTACTTCTGCTGGGGTGCATTTATATTCAACATTTTATATTTTAAACGTTATAACTGATCTGTTTTACATCTACATTATTGGTTTCATCTTTAGTACATATTCAGTATTATATATCTTTTTCCACCTCTGCCTACCCACTGTAACTTTTAATAATAGGTAATATATCAGAGTATAGAAAGAAAATCTATGATATATCTAATAATTAGAAAGTACAATATATTTCTGTTCAGGATCCACTTCTTTATACATTTATATTCAAGATGTTACATTTAAAACTTATTCTCATTCTGCTTCTACATTTCAATACATTTATGTACAATTTTTGAACTTTTTCTCATTTTAAATTTGTCTCCTGCTTGCATAATATATACTCCATCTCTCTGTGATTGGTCTATTTATCAGATAGGTTGTTAATTTCTCCATTACTGCATATTCAGCAAGTTTATTTTCCCATTCTTCTAGGCAGGGGCAGAAATCTAGTTTCAGTTTTGCTGTGTTGATAATTCTAGCCACTGTCTCCATGTATTTGAATATTTCTTCCAGGATTTTTGGTAATTTATTAGGCAGTATACCTAATAGTATGTTCTTAGCTTCCATACGGAATTTAAATTTAAATACGTTCTGCATTTTTCCATGTATTTCCTTCCAGTAATTTTTGTTTTTGTACAAATCTGCCATATATGAAAAAAGTTCCATCTATGTCTTGGTATTTCCAGCATTTTACTTTGCAGTTTTTGTCTGCTTTCTCAATGTCCTTTGGGGTTATATACCATCTAAAAACATTTTTTACCAACTTTCTCTGTATGCCTGCCTGGCTGTAAACTTGATTTCTTTTTCCTATAAACATTCCCATTGATCCATAGATATCTGCTCTCTAAAATTCTGCATCCATTTGATCATACATTTTTTTCACCTGTTCTTCTTCCATTTCTAACTGGAGTAGTAACTCATATATCCATCATAGTAAATGATCTTTTTGTTTTGTAACGAACTGTTCAAACTCAGTCACATCTCTTAGAGCTCCAACTTCCATGTTAATAGTCTTCTTTAGACTTGAAATGGATTGATAATATAGCAACCATTGAATTTTTATTCCTTCATCTTTCATATCTTGCCAATAGTTGATTTTCCCCTTAACATTTACCATGTTACTGTATGTTAAAAATCATTTTTATTTTTCATGTATTTATCATGATAAGCTTTTACTGGAGACATAAGCAGAGTGTTTGAAGGGCTCAGTAAATTCTGGTGTGTAAACCATATTCTCAAAAGTACATCTCTGATTGTATGCCTTTTTTCTTATAATTGTTTTGGTTGATTTCTTAATCCATAAATAATTGTGTAAGCCTTCTTCCAGATCTGTTGATTCAAGTTTTACTATTCTTTGTCTAGGGTTTTAATCCAGTCTGTGATCCAGACCAGGCCTGCTGCTTGATAATATAATTTTATATTTGGAACTGCTAATCTTTCTCTCTTTTTCTCATCTTGCAATATTTTAAAGCTTCCTCTTGGTTCTTAACATTCCAAATAAATTTGTTTGTCTCTGCCACTCTTTCAATATTCATATATATATATATATATATATATATATATATTCATATATATATATATATATGCATGTATGTATGTATGTATGTATGTATGTAAGGCCGTGGTGGCTAGAGGTTAAGACGCTAAGCTGCAGACCAAAAGGTCTGTAGTTTGGCAGTTCGGGACCCGAGTGCTGCATGATAGAGTGAACTCCCGTCTCTGGCCCCAGCTCCTGCCAACCTAGCAGTTCAAAAACAAGAAATTGCAAGTAGATAAATAGGTACTGCTTCAGTGGGAAGGTAACAGCGTTCTGTGCACCTCAGTGTTTAGTCATGCCAGCCATATGACCATGGAAATGTCTTCAGACAGAGCTGGGTCTTCAGCTTGGAAACAGAGATATCCACTGCCCCCTAAAGTTGGATTCGACTAGCTTTAGAGCAAGGGAACCCTTTACCTTTACATATGTATGCAGGGCTATTTGGAGGCAGGAACACACAGGAACAGAGTTCCGGCTGGCTTCAGAGTTGGCCACGCCTACAGCCTCCCCCGGGTTCCCCAGGTGCCTCACAAGCCATGGGGTGCCTGGGGAAGCCAAGCTGATCCAGGGAGGGAAGGCAGTTTAAGCTGCCTCCCCTCCTCGGGTTCCCCAGGCACACTGCAGCTGTGGGGCTCTTTGGGAAGCTGATCCAGAAACTGCCTTCTTTCCCTTGGGTTCCCCATGTGCCCCACAAGCAGCGGGGCACCTGGGGAACCTGAGGAGGGGAGGGAGCTGTGTTGTCAGGAGTGTGGCCTAATAGGCTAATGAGTTTCTGCTGCTGGGTGTGGCCTATTAGGCTAATAAGTTCCTGCTGGGCTTTTTCTACAAAAAAAGCCTTGTATGTATGTGTATGTATATGAAAGAATATTGAAAGAGTGGCAGAGACAGATAAACAAATTTATTTGGAATGGTAAGAACCATTGTGTGTGTGTGTAACATTTGAAATTTAAACAAAAATAGTTTTGCCAGTACATACATTTTGATTGCAGAGATTTTTCCCAGACATGAAAATTTCATTTTTTTTCCATCTAGGCATGTCGGCTTGTATCCTTTTCCAAATCTTCTGGTAATTGAAAATGTTACAATTTTGCCCAGTCACATTTATTCCCAAATATTTAATGGAGTTGTTGGTTTGCTGTGCATTCTGTACTCTTCATAATATTTTGTTGTTGTTGTGTTAAAAATTTCATTATCATTTTTGTCTTTTTTCTGTTGAATTTGTATCCTGAAAATGAACCAAATTCTTTAATATATTCCATTATTTACTGCAGTGATTTTGGGGGATCCAAGACAACATCATCTGCATAGCTTTTAATTTTAAATTTTGTATCATCCACTTTTCTTCCTTTAATCCTTGTGTCTTGTAGTTGTCAGACATTTTTGAAGAACCAGAATGGCGTTTGAGGGTGGGGGGTGGGCAGGGGGCATCACAGGGGTGCAGGGGAGGTTTTGTGGTGACAAAGCGCCCCCACGTGAGTGCTTCTGAAAACCAGACTCCCATTTTAAATAGGAAGGGAGAGAGTGCTTTTGTGAAGCTGACAGCACTCAAAGTTTTCTAAAGGAGAAGAGAAATTAAGCAGCTGTAACAATTCCAGGAAAATTTACCAAACAGCTGCTGTGATTAGTGTTAATCTAAGGGATGAACATTTGTTCCAGTTAGAAAATGTGCTAATAAAGGGGCTTAAAGGCTACAGTAATGCTTTGCCATTTCCCCCCTGCAGTATGCCTTGGTTGCTAAGTTACCAGGCATATTCTCCTTTGCTGCTGTATATGGCAATAACGAACAAAGGGGCCATAAATCTGGTTCTGGAAAGTCTACCCACCATCAGCATAGTGAACGAGCATCCGGATCAATACCCCTGCTGCTAGAATCAAAAGTGGCACCCTGACTTTTGGCTCAGTCATGAGGCAAGCTGAAAGAGAAGGGGTGCCAGCTCCTGCTTCAAAAGGACTGGCCAGATCCGGGCACAGCCGAGGGTCAAAGGCAAGGACAGACTGGCAAGCACGTTAGTGTGTCAGCAGGGACGCTGAGTAGGAGCTGCCGGATGTCAGGCAGGAACTAGTTGGCCATGGGCAAAGTCTGGCAGGACTGAAAGATTACTGACTTTTCATTCCCAATATTGTCTAACTGACAGAACACAGATTTATCGGTTTACCTGGAGCAGAGTCAAACAGAACCGGGGGAGCAAGCTTCACCCCCTTGTCAAATACACCACCACTACTGTTTGCCCCTTCAGAGTGCTCAGTCTAATTTGTCTTTGTTGTATCATAACATAACCAAACCTGATTCTATGGGTCATTGCAAGGAAGTCTATTCAACCTTCCTCTGACTTGGCTGCCATGATGTAGCCCAGGTGTACCCAAAGTGGTGCCCATAGGTGCAATGGTACCTGCTGACACCTTTCCTGGTGCTCACTGTTTTGAGAAACTGCGAAAGGCCAACAAGCCTTCTGATTGGCCCCTGGAGATTGGATTGACTGTGAAGATTTGTAAAAATGTTGCATTGGCAGAAGCTGCCACCACAGGACACGGATGTTTATTGTGTGACTGAAGGTTAGCTATGGCAGCCATCTTGTGGCTGGCTCTCTGCCTCCTGCGGCAGCCATTTTGTATCTGCATCTACCAGGCTATACCAAAATTTCAAGGTGCCCACAGGCTTACAAAGGTTGGGGATCCCTGATGTAGCCAAATGACATGAAGCTATCACCCTGCCTATGTGATCCCTGATGGCTGAGACTGCCTCAGGAAGAAGCCTCTTTTTTGAAAAAGAAAGTACCAAAGCTGAAGATTGAGGAAAGAAGCAGCACAAACAGGTGGGGTGTTGCACACAGTAAGATAAAGAGTCTGTAAACTTTCCACCCCAGTCACCAATTGTTTTTTGACAAACATTTGACACATCTCCCACTGAAACCAAAACTGAGAGATGGGGCAATGGACAGCCCTACTTGAACTGCACATTTGGGGGCACATTTTAGGGCAGCATTGCAAGGGGGAGATTTTTGGAGTGTGATAGTGGGTTTTTCAGACTGTTGGCTCCTCCTGCAATTCTTCAGGGGATCCACGCTTGCCTGTCCTTAAAAGCCATCCCCCCACCCAGCCACACACACCCAACATCAGCCTCTGAAGGAGAACTTTTGGGAAGGACACTGGAATACAGAGGCCGGCCTTGCGGTGGCTTGTCTCCTTCCTCCACGGTCAGGGACAAAAGGTGACACTAGGGGGACAGCTATCCCAGAGGCACCCACTGGATTGTGGTGTGCCTCAAGGGGCAGTGCTGTCCCAGATGCTTTTTAGCATCTATAAGCACTCCCTTGCCCAGATTGCCCAGAGGAATGGGCTGGGATGTTACCAGTATGCTGATGACACCCAGCTCTATCTGTTGCTGGGCGGCCATATAAATACAAAGTGTTTTAAAAGGGGGGTTATAGAAAAGTATTTGTTTAAAAACAATTATAGAAAAGTATTTGTTTAAAAACAATTATGAAGCCAGAATGCCAGCAGGGGGTTGGGTGCTATCCAGTGTTTTGCATGGAGTGTCACATGTATGACTATCTGCCCACTGGTCAGAAGTCTTGGTTGTGTGCTCGGTGCAAGGAGCTCCTGGTTCTCAGGGAGCGAGTTTGCTCCCTTAAGGCCAAGGTGGCTGACCTGGAGAAGCAGGGACAGTCAGTTAGGTGCACAGAGAAGACTCTCGGGGATTTGTTAGATATGTCCCACTCTGGATCTGGCAGCCCGGCTGCTGCCAGGGAGCATGAGGGTCAAGGGGAAACGGGGCACCATTCTGAGGATAAGGGGAATGTGCCCTCAGAAGGGACCTCTTCTTCAGCTGGTGAACGGGTATCCTTTCGTACCAAGGAACTGTCCCTGGGAAGGGTGGGAGGGGGCTCTTGGTAGTTGGTGATTCGATCCTTAGGCAGGTAGACAGCTGGGTGGCGAACCCGCGTACTGACCGTATGGTGACTTGCCTGCCTGGTGCGAAGGTAGCGGACATTACGCGTGTTTTAGATAGGCTGGTAGATAGTGCTGGGGAGGAGCCAGTGGTCGTGGTGCACGTCGGCACCAACGATGTGGGGAAATGCAGTCGTGAGGTCCTGGAGGAGAAATTTAGGCTGCTGGGCAGGAAATTCAAGGCCAGGACCTCCAAGGTAGCCTTCTCGGAAGTGCTACCTGTTCCACGCGCAGGGCCGGAGAGACAGGCACAGATCAGGAGTCTCAATGCGTGAATGAGACGGTGGTGTAGGGGGGAAGCGTTCAAGTTTGTTAGGCACTGGGATGCTTTTTGGGACAAGAGGGAGCTGTACAAAAGGGACGGTCTCCACTTGTCCCCAGAAGGAACCAGGCTGCTGGCGCTCAAAATCAAAAAGTGGCAGAGCAGTTTTTAAACTGAATAATGGGGGAAAGCCGACAGGAGATGAAAAGTCTCTGGTTCGGGATGGCTCATCTCAAAGAGATGAAGGGGTAGCTATTACTTTTGTACAAGGAAATGGATTACAATCGTCCACTGAGACTGTGGCTAATGATAGGAACTGCTTGCCAAGGTCTCAAGGCAGCAAGAGGAAGGCTGTGGGCTTAACAAACGTGGGAAACTATAAGCGTTTATACACAAATGCTAGAAGTCTCCGAGGTAAAATCGGGGAGTTGGAATGCTTGGTGTTGGGGGAGGGAAATAGACATTGTGGGTATTTCAGAAACTTGGTGGGATGAGGAAAATCAGTGGAATATGGCGATTCCAGGTTATAAATTATATCGGAAGGATAGGGGGGAAGGGTTGGAGGTGGGGTGGCTCTGTATGTCAGAGAGGGTATACCGTCCAGTAAGATTGAGAGGGTAAGAGAATTGGATTCGCTTCTGGAAATGCTATGGGTTGAAATAGTGGGTCCAAAAGGAGGCTTAACAGTGGGAGTTTGTTATCGCCCACCAGATCAAAAGATAGAGGAGGATTATAAAATGATAAATGAATTAAAGATAGCGGCTAGACGAAATAACTGTGTTGTAATAGGCGACTTTAACTACCCACACAATGATTGGGTCAATATGAGTTCTAGTCGGGAAAAAGAGATTGCATTTTTAGACACTCTCAATGACTGTGCTACCAGGGGAGAGGCGATCCTGGATTTGGTCCTAAGTAACACCCAAGACCTGGTGAGAGATGTAAAAGTGATTGCACCACTTGGGAACAGTGACCATAATGTCATTGAGTTTAACATTTGTACAGATAGGGAGTTGCCCAAAAAGACTGACACAACCACTTTTAACTTTAAAAGGGGTAACTTCTCTGGTATGAGGGGACATGTGAGGAAGAAACTGAAAGGAAGAGTGGAGAAGGTCAAAACCATTGGGGAAGCTTGGAGACTATTTAAAAATACAGTCCTAGAAGCTCAGAAAAAATATATACCGCAGGTTAGGAAAGGTACTAATAGGTATAGAAAAAAGCCTGCATGGTTAACAAATAAAGTAATGGAAGCTGTAAAAGGTAAGAAGGATTCCTTTAAGCGGTGGAAAGCTAGTCTTAGTGAGGTTGATAAAAGGGAACACAGACTATGGCAAATAAAATGCAAGTCTGTGATCAGGCAAGCAAAAAGGGAATATGAGGAGCGTATCGCAAAACACATAAAGACCAACAATAAAACTTTCTTCAAATACATTAGAAGTAGGAAGCCAGCCAGGGAGGCAGTGAGGCCCCTGGATGACCAATGGGTAAAAGGAGTAGTGAAGGATGATAGGGAAATGGCTGAGAAGCTGAATGCATTTTTTGCCTGTCTTCACTGTGGAAGAGAAGTGCTTGCCCACTCCAGAAGCACCAATTTTGGGAGGGGGTTTGAAAGACCTGAATCAGATTGTGGTGACATGAGAGGAAGTCCTCCGACTGATGGACAATTTAAAAACTAATAAATCACCAGACCCGGATGGCATTCATCCGAGAGTTCTGAAAGAACTCCAATGTGAACTTGTGGATCTCCTGACAAAAATATGTAATCTTTCTTTAAAATCTGCCTCCATTCCTGAGGACTGGAAGGTAGCTAATGTCACTCCCACCTTTAAAAAGGGCTCCAGGGGAGATCCGGGAAATTACAGGCCAGTCAGTCTGACATCGATACCGGGTAAGTTGGTGGAAACTGTTATTAAGGAAAGAATTAGCAGGCACATTGATGAACAAAAACTATTGAGGCAGACTCAGCATGGGTTCTGTAAGGGAAGATCTTGTCTCACTAACCTGCTAGTGTTTTTTGAGGGAGTGAACAAACATGTGGACAAGGGGGACCCAATAGATATTGTTTACCTTGACTTCCGGAAAGCTTTTGATACAGTTCCTCATCAAAGGCTCCTAAGTAAGCTCAATAGTCATGGGATAAAAGGACAAGTCCTCTTGTGGATCAAAAACTGGCTTATAAATAGGAAACAGAGAGTGAGTATAAATGGGAAATTTTCTCACTGGAGGGTGGTAAGCAGTGGGGTACCACAGGGATCAGTACTCAGTCAGATGCTTTTTAACTTGTTTATTAATGATTTGGAATTGGGAGTAAGCAGTGATGTGGCTAAATTTGCAGATGACACGAAGTTGTTCAGGGTGGTGAAAACCAGGGAGGATTGTGAGGCATTCCAAAGGGATCTGTTGAGGATGGGTGAGTGGGCGTCAACGTGGCAAATGGGGTTCAATGTGGCCAAGTGCAAAGTGATGCACATTGGAGCCAAAAATCCTAAATATAAATACATGTTGATGGGGTCTGAACTGGCAGAGACGGACCAAGAGAGAGATCTTGGAGTCGTAGTGGATAACTCAATGAAAATGTCTAGACAGTGTGTAGCTGCAATAAAGAAGGCCAACGCTATGCTGGGGATTATTAGGAAGGGAATTGATAACAAATCAGCCAGTATCATCATGCCCCTGTATAAATCATTGGTGCGACCTCATTTGGAATACTGGGTACAGTTCTGGTCACCACATCTCAAAAAGGATATTATAGCATTGGAAAAAGTGCAGAGAAGGGCAACTAGAATGATAAAAGGGTTGGAACACCTTCCCTATGAAGAAAGGTTAAAATGCTTGGGGCTCTTTAGCTTGGAGAAACGACGGCTGAGAGGTGACATGATCGAGGTTTATAAGATTATGAATGGGATTGAGCAGGTTGAGAAAGAAGTACTTTTCTCCCTTTCTCACAATACAAGAACTCGTGGGCACTCTATGAAATTGCTGAGCAGTCGGGTTAGAACAGATAAAAGGAAATACTTCTTCACCCAAAGAGTGATTAACATATGGAATTCACTGCCACAGGAGGTGGTGGCAGCTGCAAGCATGGACAGTTTCAAGAGGGAATTAGATAAACATATGGAGCAGAAGTCCATCAGTGGCTATTAGCCACAGGGTTTAGATGGGAACTCTCAGTCTGGGGCAGGTGATGCACTCTATTCTTGGTGCTGGAGGGGGCAGCAGTGGGAGGGCTTCTGGTGCCCTGGCCCCACTGCTGGACCTCCTGATGGCAACTGGTATATTTTGGCCGCTGTGTGACAGAGTGTTGGACTAGATGGGCCATTGGCCTGATTCAACATTGGCTTCTCTTATGTTCTTATGTTCTTATGGCCAGTCTGACTCCAAACCGGAAGATCTAGACCAGGTGTTACAGGATGTGGCTGGTTAGCTTAGACTGAGCCGGCTGAAGCTGAATCCGATGAAGACAGAGGTCCTGTGTCTGAGTCGGGGTGGACTGACAGGAGGGATCCCACTCCCAACCTTTGATGTGGCTCCTTTGGTGCCAGCACCGGAGGTTAGCAGTCTGGGAGTGCTCCTAGACGCCTCCTTAACAATGGAGGCCCAGGTAGCAGCCACTGCCAAATCAACCTTTTATCATTTCCAGCTGATCAGGCAGTTGGTTCCCTTCATCGAATGCAATGACTTGGCAGCAGTGATCCACACGATGGTCACCTCAAGACTGGACTATTGTAATGCTCTCTACATGGGGCTGCCCTTGTCTCAGATCCAGAAGCTGCAACTGGTGCAAAATGCCACGGCCAGGCTTTTGGTGGGACTCCCTATCCAGGAACACATCCAGCCTGTGCTCAAGGCACTGCACTGGCTGCCGATAGCATACCGGATCCGTTTCAAGGTGCTGGTTCTTACCTTTAAAGCCTATGGCCAGGGACCTGCATACCTGAGGGACCACCTTTACCCACATGTTCCCCAGAAAGCACTGCGATCAGGGGCCCAGAACCGATTTGCCTTCCCAAGTCTTTGGGAGGCCAGGTTGGCAACAACCAAGGCCAGGGCTTTCTCAGCAGTGGCTCCACTCTGGTGGAATGAGCTCCCAGAGGAGATCAGGGCAATGTGGGACCTCATACAGTTCCGCAGGGCCTGTAAAACAAAGCTCTTCTGCCAGGCTTTTGGAGCTGCCACCACTGTTAACCACCACTGTTAACAACTAACAACTGATAGCTGAAGGTAAGAGAGCCCTTTGTTTCCCTGGAACTCTTAATAACAGCTCAAGTCAGCCACCGGAAGGATAATTAAAAGAAGATTGAGGAACCAACTATGAGAAGTGTGGACTGAGTAATCATAGCCATCAGGAATTATTTATTATTTATTTATTATTTATTATTTTCAATTTGTATCCCGCCTTGTCAAGGAACTGGCTCAAGGCAGTGAACAAGCATTAAAAGCAATAAAACAGTGAATACAATAAAATACAATAAAATATAAATAACAGCTACCTAATATCATAAAAATTCTAACAAGAACAGTGCTAATGATGGTGGTGGCATTCAATATACAGAAAAAGGCAATATCCAACCAGTGTTCCATGAGGACTGTAGTGTGTTCCAGTGGCGCATTCGTCAGTGGCACATTCATCAGTGGTGGCTCCTAGTCGAAAGCCTGGTGGAAGAGCTCCATTTTGCAGGCCCTGTGGAACTGTAAAAGGTCCCACAGGGCCCTGATGTTATCTGGAAGCTCATTCCATCAGTGTGGAGCTACCACAGAAAAGGCAGCCAGGAAGCTATCGGCAGCCAGTACAATGCCTTCAGCACTGGCTGGATGTGGTCTCATATAGAGAGACCCATCAGCAGCCTGGGTGCTGCATTCTGCACTAGCTGCAGCTTCCGGATCTGAGACAAGGGCATTGCAGTAGTCTAATCTTGAGGTGACCATAGCATGAATCACTGTTGCCAGGTCATTGTGTTCGAGGAAGGGAATCAACTGCCTAATCAGCCACAGATGGTAAAAGGCTGCCTTGGCAGCAACAGCACCACTGTACTGCCTTGATCCAGATGCCTCCAGAGGTTATCTGCAAGGGTGACCAGCAGTGTTCCCTCTAAGCTGAGTTAGTGTGAGCTAGCTCACAGTTTTTTAGCCTCCAGCTCACAGATTTTTGTCTTAGCTCCAGAAGGATGGCTCCAGAGCAAACTAATTTATGCAGTAGCCAAACCCCTTGCTCACAATTTTAATGCCAGTAGCTCACAAAGTAGAAATTTTGCTCACAAGATTCCACAGCTTAGAGGGAACATTGGTGACCAGTGCCGTCTCCATCCCATGACCCAGCCAGAAGCTGGACTGAAATGGGTCAGCAAATAGGGCAAATAGGGCAAATTGGAGACCAGCCAATAGTTGGCCAATTCAGCCAGGTTCAAGGATGTTTTTTTCAAGAGAGAGCAGACCATCGCTTCCTTGAGTGCCCCCGGGAACAGTCCCTCAGTGAAGGAATTGTTGATAATATCCCTAAGGGCATCTCGTAACCCCTCGTGGCCAGCTTTTATGAGCCATGAAGGCCACGGATCAAGGCTGCACATGGTTGGGCATACCACTGAGAGCAATTTGTTGACTTCCTCAAGGCTAAGTGGACTGAAATAATCCAGAATAGAACCAGAAGATGTATATGGAGCCTCGTGTTCGCTCACTGTCTCAACTGTGGCAGGGAGATTGCGACAGAGCAGCAGAACTTTATCTGTGAAATAGCTCGCAAAAGCCTCACAGCCAATATCCAATTCCCTAGCATTTGGTCTGCCCTGAGGCAGCTCTGTTAACAACCGAATAGTTCTAAACAATTGTGCTGTATTCTTACATGGATGGAGAGACACACATTCATACCTTAGATACCCTGAATACCAGAATATATATTGGCATTGGTATGGCCCAATTTACATACCTGTAACTAAATTACATCTATAAAAGGCATCACATCTGGTTTTTATACAAAGGGTTTTTAAGAATTTGTATATTAGTGCATGAATGTGTGTCTAGACAAGATTGTATTTGTGACCACTGAAGAAGGCCTTTCATGGCCGAAATGCGTCTGGTCTTTAGTATTATATGTATTGTCCCATCATGTGTATAAATGTGTGAAAGTCCTGTTTACATGTGGATTTTAAACGTATTTTAACTTGTGTACACCTTATTAAATTTTGAACTGTTTAATATTACCTTAGCTCAACCCTCTTTGTTTCTAGCATCTTCCTGGGTTGAGTTAGTTCTTTTGCCCCCCTTTCCCTATTGTGCAGTCCCAACCATGACACTGCCAAAGCAGTGATCTGGTCCACTGTAACCCCCGTCATGAAGATCAAGTCGAGCATATGCCTGGCCCAATGAGTGGGGGCCATTATGAATTGGGTGAGTCCTAGCGCTGCCATGGATGACACCAAGTCCATTGCCAGTACAGAGGCCACATCGTTGACATGGACATTGAAGTCACCCAAGACTATCAGCCTAGGGTACTCCAATGCCCAGCCTGACACAGCCTCAACCAGAGATGGCAGGCTGTCAGTTGGTGCGTTAGGTGGACGGTACACCAGCCAAATAGCCAAACTCTCCCTGGCTTCCCACACAAGGTCTGAGCACTCAATACCCGCAAGCTTCAATGGCGGGAATGCCCTGAAGGAGTAAACCTCCCGGATGAGTAGCACCACTCCTCCCCCCACCCCACAGTCTGTGATTGGTGAAGGACCAAGAAACCAGGCAGAGCCAGCTGGGAGAGAGCCAGCCCCGTCTCGCACCCAAGTCTCAGTCCTGCATGCTAGGTCCACTCCCTGTTCAAGCAGGAAATCCTGAAGGGTTGAGGTCTTATTGTTTATGGACCTGGCATTGCACAACACCTTAATCCCAGCCCCTCTGCCTGTCACTCTTGGGATGGGATGTAGGCTGGAAGGGGGTCAAGCTTCTCTATTTCTCCACCTCCTTCCCTTAACTTCCTGCCTGTTCCCACCACTATACTTTCCCCTCCCCAGGAGCACTGGTATCCCTAGCCCGATCGCCACAATTTGCAGATGGCCTTCGCAGTGCCTTCGCAGAGCGTCAGGCCAACCATAAGCTCAACTTATAGACAGGTCCCACTGTTGGAATGCTACTAGCACTTTATTGACTTGTATAGTTTAATGATTTTAGAATTGTTTTAATCTAATTTGGTTAACATTTTATTGTAAATTATGTATTGCTTTTATGTAAGCCATCCTGAGCCGGCCTTGGTTGGGAGGGCGGGGGGCGGGGAGATTCAATAAATAAATAAAGGATCTGTGTGGAAAATCTATGTGTGGAAATGTGAACCTTGTGTGGATTTTCATGAAAAGTTGAAGACAGGAGCCAGAGAAAATCCATAACCCCCTCCCCCTTTACCTCAAACAAACTCCTTGATTTTCTTTTCTCCTTCCACCCCCCCCCCTTCCTGGGCTCTGTCTTCCCTTATTTTGTCCTTCAATAACTTCTCCTTCCTTCATTTCTACTCTGTTTCTCTTTTCCTTATTCATTTTAAATATTTATATCTCATCTTACAGCACAAGGGAAGCATGTACAGTTAAATAACAATACAATGGCACAATCACAAGAATTCTGTGAAACACGTGTAGGAAACAGAGTTGCCAGCCTCCAGTTGGCAGGTGATCTTGAGATGATCTTGAGCCAGCATGACTTACTGGAAGAGGAGCCCAGTGACCAGCTCTGCATTTGCCTCCTCCTGTATGGAGTGGCATCTTCAGCATACCCTTTAAGAGGAAAGGAAAGCAGGAGGAAACTTCTGGCCCCACCCTACTTCAGCAACAAAGGGGCCTGTGGCCATGCCACAAGGCAACAGAATGAGGATGACAACAGGAGGCTATAGACCCTCTGGCGGGACCCTCGGGTGGGGCCCAGAACTGGGTCTGGCCCAGACTCTGTGCTCAGTGTTGTGCTTGATTATTAGCTGTAATGTTATAGCTGTGTCTTATACTGGTGGAGAGCTAAGCAGATACTCATTTATGGCTAGAAGGAAAGGTGGAAATACACCTTCTGAGGGAGAATCAGCATCTCTATCAATGGAAACTATTAGAATTCTCCCTGCTTCAGAATTCCAGAAGTTTGAAGCACATAGGGTGCGTTCAGACGAGCCGTTTAGTCTGCTTTCGGCATGCTTCAGGAATAGATTTTATGTGCCCATTCACACACCCAACATCTGTGCACCGTCCCCAGCCGTGGCTTTCCAGATCAAACCCCCTTTAAAACAGAGTATTTTAATACCACTTACCCAAGTGGTATTTTCCTGATTCTCCATTTCGAGCCACACTTTTCTGTCGTCTGATTGCTCCAGTGTTGAGCCTCTTCCAGGTGCTTCAACCCCCTCCCCTCTGGAAAGCTGCTGTGGAAGCCTCAAGCTTCCAGTTTTCATCAGTCATTTTTTTTTAAGCCTCAGTGCATGGGCGGAGCTCCGCTCCTAAGTTAGTAAAAGCAAAGTTTGAATGGTGCCTATTTTAAGCATTTAGACGAGTTCGGGATCTCATGGAGGCCAGTTTCGGGGGTAAAAGTTTATTTTAAAGTGTTCATTTAAAGTTTAAAGGGAAGTGTGGAAATTGCTGTTCTGCACATGCATGAAAATTTTAGTTCTAAAGATGGCTGGCTGTTCGCATGCTCAAGCTGAGAGGGGGAAAAACCACCAATGCTCGCTCCCGGTGAGGAGTGATGTGGCTGTGCAGGGATCCGGAACAAGGAGGTCAGGAGGTCAGTGTGATCACAATTCTCCAGGTTAAAAATTCTCCGGAGCAATTTACACCACTCCCAGCATGCTGTCTGAACGCACCCAAATAGTACCTGATCAATCTAGGCTTGAAATAGAGAATGAAATTGGACAAAAGATTACAATTGAATGAAAAAAAAGTAGACGTATTAAAATTATTCAAGAAGTGAAAGAGGTCAAAACAACTCTCTTTCAGAAGTTAAAGGTAGGGTTGCGATAATGGAACAAACTATTAAGACCAATAAGATAGCCTTAAGCAAAATAAATGTTAAAATCAAAGATTTGGATGTGAAAATAGAGAACCTAGATAATGAGTAGAAAAGCCACTCTTAAAATAAGGGGCCTTTAAGGAGAAACAGAAGGCAAAGAATTGAAACAATAACATGAGGATACATTTACTGGCATGTGGTTATCCTGTCTACTTGCTGAAGCTGAGTGTTTGGCTCAGAAATTTTATCAGCATGGATATCCTAGCAGAGTGGTGACATCAGCCTTGGACTGAACTAATTGCAAACCAAGGAGGGAATTGTTGTTAATTCTAAGTCTAACAAAGAAGGTGCAATATTTTTTCACTGGAATTTTCCCCAGTTGCCTTACAGATTAACAGAGCAATCCTGAGCTGTGCCCGTACCTCAGTGGCTAGCCATGGCATCGTCCCGGTGCTGCTAGTCGGCTCCCTCAGAGAATAGTCACTGTGGCCGATAGCCCCTCCATACACTGGTGGCCAGTGGCCATTGCCTGCTGCCACTCACAACAGCTCTCCAGTCACTCTTGCTCTTGCAGAGGGGTGAGAACCATGTGACCACAGATCAGGAATGCGTTTCTGCTTGTTGGCCCTCTCCAGGGGTGGTCTTGCAGTCTCCTGGGGCTCAGGGGGGCTGCAGTGGGGGGTCCTCCTGTCTGCCCTGCCATCCACACATGCAGAGGAGCCTGTCAATTCAACAGTGCCATCTGTTCCCCTCTCTGCCATGGTACCAGGGCTGGATGAGATGTCCAGTGTGTGAAACATCAGGGATGCAGCCATGGCAGTGCATCGCCTCAGTGTCAGGGCATGCAGTCGGTCAACCACATCAGCTGCAAGGGTCAATGAGTATCCACCTGGGAAGGAGGGAGTATGGATTGTGAGGCCAAGTGCCCTAGTTAGCACAGAGCAGGGACTTCCATCACTCCCCCACCTCAGCTCTGCTGGTGGATGCCATTTCTGAATGAGGACAAATGAGTCATTCCAATACTTCAAGGCAGCATTCTCCATCTGCTGGGCATGGCTCAGGGCTGATTCCTGAGTGAGCGCAGTGGTGGAGGGGGGCATAGCTTCCATGCAGGTGACTGGGGCTACCTGTGGCCATATCTGCTTACACTGTATCCAGAGGATGATCCCCCAGATCATGCCACCTACAATCAGATGCACTGGGCCTCCAAAATGATCATTGAGCAAGTATTTGGACAGCTCAAAATGAGATTCCACTGCCTCCACCACACAGATGGCTGTCCAGCCATGCAGCCCTTGGTAGTCACCCAACTGTTGTCTGTGCTGTACTCCATATCACCCTGAGACAGTGGCTCCCATTCACAGATATGGTGGGTGAAACAGAGGCCCCATGGTCTGGTGGAAAGGAAGAGTTGAAGTTCATAGGGGTCTCCCCAGACTTGGATCTGGGTGGCTACATACACCGGGAGTGGGTGTGGGCAGGCCACCACCAACAGAGTACCTCTGTTACCTGAGATGCTCACCGCCACTGACCATGAGGCACCCTCAGCATGACCTGTCCCCAGCCATCCTTCCCCACACCCATGAGACACCCGATCCTCTCCAGTCATCATAGTTCTTGGATTGCCCCCACCCCAGGGGATGACCACCCAGGGTGGGCTTGCTCCATTTCTGGGGCTTTGGGAGAAACTGAAAGGACTGCCTTACCCCACCCAGGAGATCATGCTGAGAAAAACACTTTGCAAACAAGGCACAGTACATGATCTTTATTCACCACCCTATGGAAAACCCCTGCCTTGACCACCATTTCCAGGGATGAGGCAGACAGCACCCTTGTCTTCTGTGCCAGTCAGAACATGGGATGCTTGGATGCCACCCTGCACCAGGTAAACCACAATGGAAGCAGTGCTGATCCATCCCATGCGTCCCAGATGTGGTCCACATTGAGGAGTCACCCGCCCTTCCCGTCATTGCCCCCAAGGAATGCTGCCATTCCCATCTAACTCCTAGCCCTTTTTCCACAGGACCAGGAGGTGACCTCCTTGTGATCTATCTTTTAAACCAGCCAGGGAAACCCCTGGGCCCGATGGCCTGGGATACCTTTCCAGCTCACAGGTCAGGGGCTGCCTTGGTGAATGATGCCTCTTCTACCCAGAGTGGGCAGATTCAGGGATCCCCACCCATCCCGGTGAATTGGCACCCCATCCCCCACAGCACAGTCACTCAGGGTGTGTGCCCCAAAATGCTCACCTAATTTGCATTCCCCAGCAGCCTTTGCCTGGAAGGAGTCCTGCAGCCCCAGGCTCATTGGTGCCCTCAGCATCTATGAACCTCTGGAGGTGCTGAGCCCCCGGTGGGCATATGAGTGGTTTGGCACTGCATCCTCCAATGCTGGGGTCAATTGCATGCCTCTACACCACTTTCCACCATGCCTCACTGAGCTCTCCCTGTGGATGGCTTGGATTGTGGTGCACATCCTGGTTGCCATTTTGACTTAGCACATTGGTGTTGTGCAATCCACAGAGACAGCTGCTTACTCCCTGTGGATGGCTTGGATTGTGGCGCGCAGCCTGGTTGCCATTTTGACTCAGCACATCATTGTTGTGCAATCCACAGAGACAGGTGCTTACTCATGCAGGTGCGTTGGGTCAGCTTCTGCCCAGACCATGGCTCCTCTGTAGGTTGGCCCCACTCACCTAAACTGTGGCCATGCTAGTGCCCATGATGGACCTCCCAGCAGAGTGGATTTGTCTGCCTCTGAGTGACATATCTTTCTTTTTTGTTTCTGCCTTGTAAAGATCCAAGTCATCAAGTCATGGCAATTTTACATATTTGCTGTCCCTTTAAAATTTTGGCTCAACAACTCACATGTAAGTGGGACTGACTCCATTCTCATTTATTTTGGCCTCTTTGTTATCAGAGCTGTACATGAAAGATCATTAAAACTGTATATGAGAAATCAGATCAGTTATTTTTAGAATTCTTTAACTTCTTTTTGTTGCATCCTTCTTTTTTTCTTTGTACTTGTTTCTACTAATTAGTTTATACTTTATGTGTTACAGATGTATTATTTAAATGTCCTCTTTCCCCCTCTATGATTGACTGAAAGTATCATTTTTTTCTTCTGTAAATTAGTCCACATAGATGCTGCATCATGCATGAAGATGTTTTGACTCTTGTCTTTTATAGACAGTCCACAACAACTGTAAAAGGCCATTCTGCAACAGAACTCTTAACAGAACAATTCTGAATAAGATATCAAAATGGTGTCTTAATTCACCAGCAGATCATCAACTGTATACTTTACTAATTTTCATACTTCACTGATCATAGAATCATAGAATCACAGAGTTGGAAGGGGCCATCTAGGCCATCTAGTCCAACTCCTTCCCCCTGTATTGTGTACTTAATTTTTTACCTTAATAGTCCTACCTCACTGTATAGAGGGACTATTTTCACTAATTGCACTGTACTGTTTGCACTGTATATTCTAATATTTGGTTTTTACACAGTTAAGTATATCTGCCACTTTTGTGTGGCCTCTATACCTTTTGTGGTTTCCTACTGACCTGGATAGCCCAGGCTAGTCCACTCTCATCAGATCTCAGAAGCTAAGCGGAGTCAGCCCTGGCTAGTATTTGGATGGGAATACCAACCAAGGTATACCAGGGTCATGAAGCAGAGGCAACCAATGGCAAGCCACCTCTGAACATCTCTTGCTTTGAAAACACTACGGGGTCACCGTAAGTCAGCTGCAACTTGAAAGCACTTTCTACCACACGGAGAGCTCCCCTCTTTCTTGCTCATATTATCCTGAGCCAATTATCATAGACAAAGTCTTCAGAGCTAACTCTCAAATTGCCAGAAGATGCCAAGTCTAGAGATATAGTGGTGAACTCTGATAACTAAAGAACTTGGGGGATGAGCCTTTAAAACTTGAGGGAGAAATTATTCAAATTTATCCTAATTTTTCACCATTAACATTACAAAAGTGTAGGAGCTTAAAATTCTTTATGGAATTGCTAAAAGTTAAAAAGATAAATTACAGATGAGGGACTCTGTTAGGATTATTCATTAGATGTAAAGGGAAATCTTGTTCTTTAAAATCTGTTGAAAAGGCAAAAGCACTTGACAAGATTTTGTTTAAAAATAACTCTGAATAATAATATTATAAATAAAATTTTAACCTCTGCTAGAATAGTAGGATGTTTAACTTAAGTTTGTTTGGTCAAGGGATCAAGTATCTGAGTAAAGGTCTTAAATTAAAAATCATTTCACAAAATGTTAATGGACTGAATGAGTCTTGTAAAAGAAAGAACGTGCTGCATTCCATTTTCAGAGAAAAAGATATCTTATTGCAAGACATGTAAAAAACCCCACAGACTGAATTGCTTCAAGCTCAGAAACCTTTCTCAGAGGACAGAATGAATATCAGAGATGACTTCAATGTTGTCATGGATAATGAACTAGATAGGTCAGGTCTAAGGAAAAAGCGGTTACCTATTTTCAGTTAGTTATTTGCCAGAGCCTTTAATATACTATCAGTTAGAAGATTTTTGGTGGAAAACAGATCCAGGTGAAAAAGATTATACCTACTTTTCTCATGTATATCAGTCACATTACAGAACAGATTTATTTCTTTTATCTAAATCTGTGTATAGAATAAATATGTCAGCACAAATTGCTATCACTCAATATTCAGACCATGCTTTGAATACATTGAAAGTTCAAGCATCCAATCATAAAGACTGGATTTGGAGGGCAGATAATAATCTGTTAAGTGAGTAAGGGGATCTACAGCATATAGGATGCTTACCATATCCAAAAAAAGAACCAGTTTAAGGCAGATAATCCTAAATGAGGCAAGAAAAACAAATAGCAGTAGGAAAAAAGAAACTGTTAGAGAGGAGGAGCTCAGTCAGACCTTCATGATCTCGAGATGTGGTCACCACAGGAGAGGATTTAAAAAGAAGCCAGGACGTGTAAGTAGAGTTAGAAGGCAAAAGTTCCTTGTCCATCATATATTGCAACCATGGAAGCCAGGTAAGTACAAATTTGGAGTAAGCTGTAGAAGTACCAGATTGTTGTCAATTCAGAGAGTCATAATAAATTGGTCCTATACTTTGTCTCTCCAGACTGCCAATGCTGGAGAAGGAGATTTCCAGGCTGCAGCTAAAGACAACCTGGCCGCAGCCAGCAGAATTAAGGTAAGTTCTGTAAGTTTGTCCTTTTCAGTAGATGGGTCTTGTAGATGAAGTAGTAATGTTTCAGCCTGAATGGGATTGATTGTGAGGTGATCAATGTTCCCTCTAAGCTATGGGAGCAAAAATTCTACTTTGTGAGCGACTGGCATTAAAGTTGTGAGCGAGCGATGTGGCTACTGGGTAAATTAGTTTGCTCTTGAGCCATCCCTTCCTGAGCAAAGACAAAAATCTGTGAGCTGGAGGCTAAAAAACTATGAGCTGGCTCACACTAACTCAGCTTAGAGGGAACACTGGAGGTGATTATGTTGATTTCCGATAGCACAACCAAAGGACACTCCCACCAGCAGTGGAGATAGCTTCCCACGAGTCCACAGTGTTTCCAGTACAAGGGGCTGTGTTTGCAGTTAATGCAATGCAGCCATTCTGGGGTATAATACGAGCAAGTGAGAAGCTTGAAAAATTGGAAATATATATTGAATACCGTTGAAACATTTATAGAGGAGTTCCAAATGGACAACCAATGTGAAGCAGATCAGTCTTTCTGAAGATCACATTGCCAAGCCTTCTGGTAATTGGAGACAAAGGCAGTGTCACGTTCTATAAGAATTTTATAGGTTTTAGATAGTAGCCTCTTTGAGGAATCTGGATAATGTTCCAGTAGTTGTTCAAATGTGGTTTTAGGTCTCGTGAAAGTATCTATAGAAGCCAAAGATTCAACTAGACTTTTTAATTGGTAATATCAAAGTCAGGAGACACCATTGCCTATGTGTTCTTCGAAATGAGCCTTGCTAGAAATCTTACCTCAGGATACAAGATGCTGAGTGCATACAAAGCCAGCTGTTGTCCAGTCTTTAAACGCATCCTCCTCCAATCCTGGTGGGAACCACAATTGATGTGTAAAAGTCGAAAACAGGGAAATCATAGGAGCAAGATGATTTTTCCTGAGGTCCCATATTTTCAACATAGTGGCAAGAAAGCAATTCTTAAAGAGTCATCTAGGTTGTCTCAACGCAGGTAACCAGAACACCTCCTGTAATCTACATGGGGAGACATAAGATTGTTCTATGAGCACCCAGTGCACTACAGAATTCTGTTGCATCATTTTGATAATATTAGAAATAATAGCAGCATGGTAATATGTGTGTAAAAGAGGTAGATCTAGACCTCCAAGAAGAGCCAGTTTGGACAGAGTGTGACTATCAATCCTGGATTTCTTGAAAACCCAGAGAAAAGTGGAAAAGGTGTTTTGCCAGGATTGGAGATCCTTTTCTGTTATATATATATAAGTAATGCTCTGAAGAGGAAGCTGGGGGAAATGAAGGACTTAATAAGTTGTAAACAGTCTGGAAATGAGAGCCGTAAAGTGTTCCAGTCCCTCATGTGACTTTGATTATCCTTATATAGATGGTGAAAATTGCATGAGAGCAAATTGTTGAGATTGATAGGGATCTGCACTCCAAGATGTCGCCAAGTAGTCTTGGACCCATTTGAAAGGCATGATGGGTGATAGATTTTGCCACGGGAATTTGCTGAGTGACCTTGAGCAAGTCACGCACTCTCAGTTTAACCTACCTTGCAGGATTGTTAGGATAACATGGAGAAGAGGAGAACGATGTAAGCTGTTTTAAGTCCCCACTGGGAAGAAGGGCAGGGTATAAAGTAACTAAATAAATAATAGAAAGGAAGCTAAGGGTAATACCTACTTTGTGAAAAAACAAGACGACTCTTTAACTACTTCAAGAGATGAAACTTTACAAGAGTTTGTAATATACTTTAGTAATCTTAACAGAAGTATATGGAATTTTTTTTAAAGAAAGTTCATTTTCCTCAGTTAAAGATTAAGGATCAGTTTAAATTAGACAAACCAATTGCATCTTGCAAAGTAGTTAATGCTGTAAAAAAGTTTAAATAAAGTGCCAGGATTAGATGAATTTACAGCAGCATATTATAAAACTTTTTGGGGAAAATAGATTGCTCCCTTGACTAATGGTATAAATAAAATTAATGATGAAACTCCCTCTTGTCTACTGGGAAGATAATTCTGAATAATGAATTAGTGATGGGTTCTTACCAGCCTATTAGACTACTCAATTATGACTGTAAGATATTAACTACTATTCTTGCCATACTTTTAGGTATATAAACAGTGTTCAGATAGGATTTTTCATGGGTCATAAAGCTTTAACCAAGGTGTTTAATCTGATTGAATTATGCTAAATTACAATTTTTAAATTGTGCCTTCATGTTTTTGGATGTGGAAAAGGCTTTTGATTAGATTAGATTAGATTAGATTAGATTAGATTAGATTAGAAAAGATTAGAAAAGATTAGAAAAACAATTTCTCATTGCTTGTTTGAAAGCATATAGATTTAGTAAGTATTTTCAACAATGGGCTGAGTTTATCTATGCTCAGTTGTGGGCAAGTGCAATCTTATGCAGTCTAAACCCACTGAAATTTTATGCCATCTAAGCCCACTCAAATATAGACCCACTGAAATCAAGGGGTTTAGACTAGAAAACCTCTGCATAGGATTGAGCTATAAGTGTATCAGGGACCTTATCTACTTCCTTTGCCATAGTGAGAGGTGTAAGACAGGGATGTCCCTTATCTCTACTGCTCTTTGCTTTTGCCTTAGAGCTTTTTGTGATCCTTGTAAGGGAGAATCCCTTGATCAGAGGAGTTAAGCAAGGTTCTGTTAGCCAAATTGCCTTAATTTATTAATAAATGTGGGTAATTATGAGTATTAAATGGCAATAGGCATTAAATATAGGATCCAAAACTGTGTATATGGGAGTCAGAATTCCCAGGACCCAGGAATTGTCAAACTTGTGTCTCATTTGCCATGGAGTTCTTAATTTTCTTTGACTCTGTATGCCTACTGTCCTGTGTCATTCTGGTTGGAAAAGAGGAGTCTGAGCATGTGAGTCTGTGAGTATGGAGACTGCTTTGCTAAGAATCACGTTAGCTTGTAACTGCGTTAAGTGGGGCCTCCCTTCTCTGGGAAGAATGTGTGCTTGACCTTGGACACCAGACACTGCTAGATACTAAGCTTGCAGTTGCTGGGGAGGGCTAACAGTGCACAGTAGATTTTGGTAGGCTGGATGTGCTGGTGTGATTGGAGTGGTGGTGGGGGGCTGTTTGAACTGTGTATAATACCAGAACTGGCACAAAGAGGGTCAGTTCTGACACAGATCGTCTTAGCTTGAAACATCTTTTTCTCTCAATAAACAAATCACTGCCAAGAGAGTGTTGTTGAGAATAAGTTTGTTCAAGAGTCTGACAGGAATAGATGCAGAGACTGTATAGCTAAAATAATGATTCTTTTACTAAAGGTTTTTCAAGCATGCAAGAAATAATCAAGCATTTACACACACAATACAGAGTTAGGAATACAGAGTTGAAAGGATAGAGACGTTTGCATGAGCAGGAAATACCATTGGTTGAATGATACTTAACCTGTCCAAAGAGATGCTTGGATCATACAGCGATAAAAAGGGAACTAAAAGGAGGGAGGGAAGGGTTTGTGAGTTGGCCAGCAACACACATGGAGTGGCTCCAAACGGATCTGGAATGGGACCAAGAGGTAGGTAGGGGGTGAGGAGAAGAGCAGAGAGAGAGAGCTCAGGGACAGCTCTACTTAAATACCTAAAAATGTGACCTGAGGCAGAGGTTCATGTGGTCACCTGGTCCCCGGGAAATATTAAAAAAAAAAAACACTTAAACACTGAATGGGGCTAAAGTATTAATAGTTGGGCAATTGTAAACTTAATGGTTGGCAGGGAGTGACACCTCTGAGGAAAGGGGATGAGACAAAGGAGAGAATGTGGACTGGATGCTTGACTGCTGTGTTTTCTTGATGGGTGGCAGCAAGGCTGGATTGCTGCTATTGTTTGTCACTGGGCACATCCCTTTGTCTTAGGCTGGCTCAGGAAGGATAGGAATGTGTGTTTTTCCAAATGAAGTTAACACACAAAGGGGGGGGGGAGAAGAAATTCTTTCATGGGTCCTATTCAGGAACATCTGTCCTCTGTCAGAGCATGGCTTCCATCTCTAGTCTGCTGCTGCATGCAAGGCTGTTAGTCTGCATCCTGGCTCTTGCATGGCTGTAGAGGCACGGGGGCAGGAGGCTTCTGTAGTCCCAGGTCCACATCTGGTTTGGCATCTTTCTTAGGCACAAGGCTCCCTTTGGCCGTGGTACATATTCCATAGTCCAGTATAAGGGCACTTCTCTTGGGAACACAGCTCTGGTCATTGCTCTGACACACATTTTGCACAGTTCAGCAAGGTCATCATATAATAATACCATCTGCATTAACTCTGCAGTAACGGAATTGGCTTCTAGGACAGGATGGAGTGATTAGGACTGTAAGCATTGGAAATGGGTTGGTTTATACAGACATTGTGACTTAGTTAAAAACAAAGAAATAATACAATATACTGCAGTATCTGAATGTAGTTGTGACGGACTGAACTTTCAAAAGTTTAGAAGCGCTGTGTAAAATGATAAAGGACTGTGAAGGTTTAATTTTTCACAGAGCCAGAGGGCCTTGAGTGACAGAATGCTCCAGGCAATCATACTGGTTACCATCTGCTGAACAGAGAAAGTCTTGAGAGTGCTGCATGCTGAGGAGAGATTCAGTCAGATTTCAGCCCTAACTGAGAAGAGTTGAGTACTGACAGTTTCAGAATTTAGCTTTAGCTAAGAGCAGTTTAACGCAGGTAGGCAAACTGGGAGGAAAGTTGACAAGGAAGTTTGGGAAGTAGGCAAAAACTCCCATTCAGGCCAAGGAAAGGGGATAGATCTTCACCCAGTCTAATAGAGAGTTAGCTCTAACTTCCTGGTCTGCTGTGATTAGAAACTACCTTTGGAGACCTTAAAAGTCATTAAGAGTACTGGGGTTTTAAGATAAGGGGTTTGGGTACTGAAAAGAGTGTACCAGCCTTCTGGAAATCAAAACAGTCAGCGAATACTCAAAGAAAGTGTACTGGAGTGCATGGGAATACACTGGAACAAAAGCCTTTCAGCATAATGTCATTTATTAGACTTGTTTTGTAGTTTCAGCCTTTCTGGTTCTTATCAATGTACCTTCGCCTTTGCTTGTCCTGTGGCATTCCTAGAGGGGGGAGCGAATGTTGTTGGCATGCTTTGGAGTAGCTGCTTGTAACTTTCTCAAAGTGAGCCCCAAGATAGTTTCCCATGAGACTGTCCTTGGAGAATCTGTATGCCAGGCTAGCTTAGATAGGCCAACCGCATATCTGTTCAAGTTGCTGTAGAAATGCCATGATTTAGGTGTGATGTGTGAATGTGTGGAATTTGGAGTTTTATTTGTATCTTGTAGTTTCCCACCTTTGGCTTCAGTCATAACAAAAGCTCTGGAACCTACAGCAATATCATATCTCTAATAAAGCATTACACTGCCAATATTGTGTGTGGAGAGTGAATTGACTGGGGGACCTGATAGATTGTTAGGACTCCACTATTCTCTCCTACCCAGACCCCAACCCTGGCAGGCACATGGAATGGAGATGGAGATGGTGGGGCCAGCATGAGCACCAGGCTTGAAACTGAGAATCCCATGCCAGACCCTGACAGGAAGAGGAACAGAAAAGCTATGGGTGCCCGACCCAAGAAGCATGTCCTCTTCCACCATCCCAAGTGTTGTGACAGCCCTGACTGCTAGGTAATCCTGCCTGGCTGGCAAGCACCCCAGGATTTCGAGGCACCCAGGGTAAAGTTGACTGCGAGAGGCACTGCATGTCTCATACCTTCCAGGACAACCCTGACCTGGGTAAAGTGCATGAGGAGTGGGAGGAAGAACTGGCGGCCAAGCAAGCCCAGTCCAACCTCCACTCTGACGTGAAGGAGCTGAAGGAAGCGTTTCAGTATCTAGTGAAGAATCTTTCTAAGTTTGTGAAGGAACTGATGGAGAAGGAAGTGTCAGAGACCTCTGACGAAGAGGAGAAGAGTGAAGAAGAGCCTGAGAAGCCCCCGCCACTCCAAAAAATTGGCACAGAACATGAACGGCCTTGCGATGCACTGCAGGTCACCTTCGATGGCAACCCCATAAAGCTAGCGTTCTTTGCCATCCAGGTGCAGAACATGCTGTGCAAGTGGGGGCACACCTTTGCTTCAGATGAACAAAGAGTGGATTTTTTGGGCTCTCAGCTCCACAACCGGGTGGTAGACTGGTTCGTGGGCCTCTACAATGTCACAACCCCAGAGCTACGCAATGTGGATGCTTTCATGCAAGCTCTGAGACACCAGTTTGAGGACCCACTAGAGTTAGGAAAGGCCCACGACCGCCTGAAGGGCATTTGCCAAGGCACCTGCTTGGTCCAAGAGTATTTGGATGAGTTTAAGGCCATGGCGGCAAAACTCCTGGGGTGGCCCAAAGAGGTTGGGCCTGAACACAATCATCTTGGAAAAGGCACTGGCCCAAGACAACCCACTCACACTGGCGGGGTGGTTCCAAGTAGTGTGCAAAGCAGAGAACCAGCACAACCTGGTGAAGCTCTACCAACACAAGGCACCCAGCCACGGCAGCGGAGGGCAGTGGATGGCTCGGGGTAGAGGTTTGCTATCCAGGGGAGATTGGGAGCATCTCCTGAAGAAGGGGCTATGCCTGCGCTGTGGGAAAGCTGGGCACTTTGCCACAGAGTGCAACTGGGCTTGGCCTGGGGACCACAAGAGATGCAAAGATTGGGACCAGCATGAGGAGTACCACGAGAAGAAAGGGAAAGCCCTGGGGAAAAGACCCAAATTGCCAAAGGCTCTGCAGGCAGTGATGATGATGAGCCCCAGATGCAGGAAAAAGGCCAGGACCTGCTGTGAAGGCAACAACCAGAAGATCCATGATGCCCTGGTGTGAGAATCGGTGAGAATCTGTTCATCCCTGTTTTTGGTGACTGTTACTATCCTAAACCCAAGTCAGAGTAAGAGCCCTTATTGACTCCAGGTGTTCCGGGGACTTGTTAAGCCCCATGTTCATTACGGGGTTGGGAGCGGGGGTTACCAAATTAAAAGACCCTGTCGTTTTTGCCCACATGGATGGCACTACCCTGCAATCATGCCAGTAATGCACTGTGAAGCTACTCATGGGAGTTTCAGGACATTGGGAGCAGAGATCTTTTATAGTGCACCCCACTGCTCAATTCCCCATGGTTTTGGGCAACCCCTGGTTGGCAGCTCATGACCCATATGTGCAATGGAGTCTGGGAACTCTGACATTTTTAGATCCCAGATGCAAAGAGCATCAGTAGAACCTGGAGTGGGGGGAGGAGCCGTGCCCAACATCAGAAAGGGTTTGCCTGGTGAGAGAAGAGTTAAATGCTTTACCACCAGAGTACAGAGATTTGGGCCATGTATTCAAGGAGTAGGAGGTGGATGAGTTACCCCCTCACTGAAAAACACACTGTGCCATAGAAATATTGCCAGAACGTAAGATGCCTAAAGGAAAATTGTATGCTATGAGCAAATGAAGGGAGGAGTTGTGGCGCTTCATTGACAAGAATTTGGAGCTGGGCTTTATATGACCCGCCACCTCCCCCTTTGCCACTCCTGTACTGTTCAGGAAAAAAAAGATGGTAGCCTTAGACTGTGCACAGATTATAGAGGTCTGAACGCAGTCTCCATGTCCAACACTTACCCCCTACCTTTGATTAAAGACTCGTTAGCCGAAGCATCCAAAGGGAGAATTTTCACTAAACTGGATCTAAGAGATGCTTACTTCAGGGTGAGAATAAGAGAGGGGAATGAACATAAAACCGTGTTTAACACACCCCTGGGACAGTTTGAGTACTTGGTCATGTCGTTCAGGTTGGTTGGAGCCCTGGGGGTGTTCATGAACTTGATCAATGAAGTGTTGCACAAGCACCTGTTTAAGGGGGTTGTTGTTTACTTAGGTGACATGTTGGTATACACGAAAGACATGGATTCACACATGAAATTGGTGCAAGAGGTGCTGACTGCCCTTTATGACAACCACCTTTACACCAAGCTGTCTAAGTGTGAGTTCCATAAATCAGAGATAGATTTCCTGGGCTATCGCATTACACAGCAGGGGATAGGGATGGATCCAAAAAAGGTGCAGGATGTAGTGGGGTGGGAGTCCCCATGCACCTGAAAACAATTACAATAATTTCTCAGATTCATGAATTTCTATAGGGCCTTCATCCTGAACTTCGCCCAAGTGTCATTGCTATTGCCTGACTTAATAAAAACTAAGGGGATGGGGCCAGAGAGCAAGAAAGGGGGGAGCAAGTTACAATGGACCCCTGAGTGCCGGCAGGTGTTTGACAATCTAAAAATGTTGTTTACTTCAGAGCCTATACTCCACCATCCAGATGAAAATAAAAGTTTTATTGTCCAAGTGTATGCCTCTGATGTAGCAATGGAGGGAGGCAATTTTTCAGAAGGACCCTTATGGGAAGTTGCACCCCCTTGCTTACATGTCCAAAAAATTTTCTGGAGCTGAGAGAAACTGGGCAGTTTGGGACAAGGAGGCCACGGCTATCAAGCTGGATTTAACTACATGGTGGCATTGGTCGGAGGGTGCAAGGGTGCCTTTTGAAGTCTGGACTGACCATCAAAACCTGGAAGCTCTCAAAAACCCTGCCACCTCAATGCCAAGCAGCTTAGGTGGGCAGAGTTTTTCTCTAATTTTCAGTGCACCCTAAAGCACCTACCTGGGAAGTCTAATTTCCTTGCTGACACCCTGTCCTGCCTTCCCCAGCAAGCCGGCCAACGTGATGTGGTCATTGACACTATGTTCTCCCCTACCCAGACGGGAGGAGTTGTGCTGACATTGAGTCAGGTGAAAGCGGGGAGGGAAGTGGAGCTGGGAGAGTGGACAGATTTAGAAACCATCAGAAAAGAGGGAATGTGCAAAAAGGAAAATGGTTACTGGTACAAGGGTGACAAAGTTTTCATCCCAGCTTCATTATGGGGCAAAGTCTTGTCTCACAATCGTGATAATAAGATGTCTGGGCACTTTAGTTACTTAAAGACTTAGCATCTGGTTCAATGGCAGTTTGGGTGGCCGGGAATGAGAGGAGACATCTCCAAGTATGTGGCCACCTGTCAAACTTGCCTAATAAGTAAATGAAGAGGGGGGAAGTGCCTGGCCAGCTCCAATCCTTGGAAACTCCTGAGAGACCCTGGGCTGTTATTTAAATGGACTTTATAACAGACTTACTCACTTGCCAGGGGAAGACAGTAATATGGGTAGTGGTTGATCTGTTTTCTAAACAAGCTCACTTTGTGCCATGTAAGCAAATACCCACAGCAAAGCAGCTGGCCACTTTGTTTCTACAGCATGTGGTGAGACTCCACCAATTGCCACATAAAGTAATATCAGACCACGGAACCCAGTTTGTAGCAAAATTTTGGAAGGAACTCATGGGCTTCCTGGGGGTGGAAGAGGGCTTAAGTAGTAGTTACACCCAGAAATGGATGGCCAGACTGAGTGCACTAATCAGATCTTGGAGCAATTCCTTAGGTGTTATATAAATCACCAAAAAGACAACTGGGTGCAATTGTTACCATTTGCCGAGTACAGCTACAATAATTCTCTATATAGTTCCATTGGGATGCCTCCTTTCATGGCAGTTCATGGGTATGAGGGAGAACCCATGCCTACTGTGGACTTGAGGGAGTCAGTGAAGGGAGATGCCCAGATGTGGTGGTCTACACTTCCTAGGAACTGGGACACTTTGCAAAAAACTTTAAACAAAGCTAAAGAGGATTACAAGCACTTGGCCGACAAAAGGATGAGCCCTGAGTGGGACTTAGCTCCTGGTGACTCTGTGTGTATTTCAACAAAGCACTTAAAGGGACTGCAACCCAGACGGAAACTGGGGCGGAAATATATAGGACCTGTCAGGTTCGGACCCTTACCAGGAGTGTTGCTTGTCTTTATACCATGATTAATGACTGTGTATTGCTGCCCTATGCTATTAAGGCCTATTTTTGCTTTTGTAACCCCTGCTTGCTTTGCCCATCCTCCACCAATAAACCTGATTAAGGACTATTGTGTACATAGTGGTTACTGCAGGACCTGACAGGACCTTTTAAAGTGACTTAAAGTGAGTATAGGATCATAGAATGTTAGAGCTGGAAGGGACCTTGCAGGTCATCTAGTCCAACCCCCTGCACTCTGCAGGAGCACAGCCAAAAGATAGCCCTACATCTTACCACCTCCCGTGATCTGGACACAATGCTTCTGTTAATGCATCCTAAGATTGCATTCATTTTCTTCACAGACACATCACACTGCAGGCTCATGTTGAGCTTGGGATCAACCAGAACACCTAGATCCCTTTCACATGTGCTGCTGTCAAGCCAAGTCCCTTCTATTCTATATCTGTGCCTTTGATTTTTTGTGCCTAGGTGTAGGACTTTGCACTTATCTCTATTGAAATTCATTTTATTTGCCTCAGCCCACTGTTCCAGCCTATCTAGATCATTTTGAATCCTCACTCTCTTCTTCAGAATTAGCAATCCCACCCAGTGTTGTGTCATCTGCAGATTTGATAAGCATCTCCTCTATGTCTTCCTCCAGGTCATTTATAAAAACATTAAACAACACTGGGCCCAGGACCAAGCCCTGTGGCACTCCACTCGAGACTTCCCTCCACGTAGACACAGAGCCATTTACGAGCACTCGTTGGGTATGATTTTTCAACCAACCATGAATTCATCCAACGGTTGCTCCATCCAGCCCACACTTAACCAGCTTATCCTCAAGGATATCATGAGAAACTTTGTCAAATGCTTTACTGAAATCTAGATACACTATATCCACCGCATTGCCAGAGTCAACCATTTTAATAACTCTGTCAAAAAAGGAGATAAGGTTGGTCTGGCATGATTTATTCCTGATAAACCCATGCTGGCTACTACCAATTAACTCATTCTGTTCAAGGTGCTCCCAGACAGAGCATTTGATAATCTGCTCCAGAATATTTTCAAGTATTGATGTCAAGCTGACAGGCCTGTAATTTCCTGGGTCCGTCTTTTTTCCTTTCTTGAAGATCAAGACAACATTCGCTCTTCTTCAGTCTTCCGGCACAACACCAGTACTCCAGGACATCTCAAAGATTAGAACCAGAGGCTCTGAAATAACATCTGCAATTTCTTTTAGCACCCTGGGATGCAAGCCATCTGGCCCTGGAGATTTGAAAGTATTTAAGGCAGCTAGATGCTCTCTAAACATTTCCTTACTTACTCTGGACTGGCAGTTTCTCCTTCCTTCATATGCTCTGCATTCTTCAGTTTGTAGACAGCTCACCTTATGGTTAAAGACTGATGCAAAGTGAGAGTTGAGTAATTCTGCTTTGTCTTCATTCCTTGTTAAGACTTGACCATCTTCCCCTAGCAATGAGCTTACCCCATCCCTGTTCTTCTTTTTGCTCCAAACATAGGCATAGAAATTTTTCATGTTATTTTTAGCTTCCCTCAGAAGCCTCAGCTCCATCTGCACTTTAGCCTTTCTGACACCATCCCTACAGATTCGAGCCTGCTTCTTGTACTCATGCTCAGTAATTTGGCTCTCCTTCCATTTCCTGTACATTTCCCTTTTTAGTCTCAGCTCTTCAGAGAGTTCCTTGTTCAGCCACTTTGGCTTCATTACCCATCTCCCACCTTTCTTTCTTACTGGAACAGATTGGGATTGTGCCTTAAGCACTTCATTTTTCAGCATCTCTCATCCTTCCTGTGCAGATTTCCCCCTCAGCATTTTCAGCCACGGGATCCCTGAAGTCCAGGATACGAGTCCTACTATGTCCTGGTTTCACATTCCTCACTATGTCAAATTCCAAGCTGACATGGTCACTATTCCCCAAGGATCCTACAACATTCACCTCATCAACCAGTTCTTCCCTGTTAGTCAGAATTAAATACAGAATTAAATAGCTGATCCTCTGGTTCCCACCTCCACCTTCTGAGAGATGAAGTTGTCCGCAAGACTATTCAAGAATCTGCGGGATGCCCCATGTCTAGCACAGTTAGTTTTCCAGCAAATATCTGGATAGTTGAAATCTCCCATAACCACTACATCCTGTCTCCGTGAAAGTTTAGCAAGCTGTTAGCAAAGGCATCATCCCGTTCCTCCGGTTGGTTTGGAGGTCTGTAGTGTACCCCCACAACAATATCCCCTTCTTCACACACACACCCCCCGCTCTATCCTTACCCACACACTTTCAACAGGGCAACTCTCAAACTCCTGAATTTCAGTGCAAATGTATTCATTCTTGACATATAGTGCCACCCCACCTCCTTTTTTGTTTATTCTGTTCCATTTGAACAAAGTATATCCTTAATCACTGTGCTCCATATATGAGACTCATACCACCAAGTCTCAGTGATACCTATCAGATCATAATTACTTTCCAATATTTGAAGTTCAAGTTCCTCCTGTTTATTTCCCATACTCTGTGCATTAGTAAAATCCTTTCTTACAGTAGGTCCCTTTGATTTTATCTGAAAATTACTGAACTCACCTCTCTCCCGTTCATTTATTCTCTGGTCACTTCCCTTCTTAAACTTAGTGTTGGGGATGCCGCACAACATCAGGCTTTTTCTTCCCACCCCCAATGTCTTCAGTTTAAAGCCCTCTTGATCAGGTTCGCAAGTCTTGCAGCAAAGACATTCCTCCCAGTCTCTGTAAGGTGCACCCCATCCGTCACCAACAGTCCTTCATCTTGGAGGAACATACCATGGTCCAGGAAGCCAAATCCCTCTCAACGGCACCATCTCTGTAACCAGCCATTCACCTCCAGTATCCTGTTCTCCCTTCTAGCTCCATGGCCCTCAACAGGTAAAATGGAGTAGAACACCACCTGTGCCCCCAGATCTTTCACCTTCTTGCCCAGAGCCTCGTCGTCTTTGGAGACCCATTCAAGGTTTCTTCGGGCCATATCATTTGTTCTCATGTGGATCAGCAGAAGGGGGTAGCAATCAGAGGTTTTGACCAGTCTTGGAATTCTCTCAGTCACATCTTGGATACACGCTCCCAGAAGACAACAAACCTCTTGAGATTCCTTGTCTGGTCTGCATACACCTTCTTCTGTCCCTCTCAGTAGGGAGTCACAAACCACCACAGCTCATCTCTTCCTCTGTGGGATAGCTTGGTTCCTTCTCTGCTTGTGTGTCAGTCACATCCTTTGGATTCCGGTATGTGCTATTCTGATCTTCCATCATCAGAAGCGACTGGTATCGATTTTGCAGCTCTGCTGGCTGTGAGTGTTTCCTGATTATCTTACTCCTCAAGGTCACATTCTTCCACTCACCCACCTGCTCCTTGTTATGTCCTTCCTCTTGCTTAGGATTTGCTAGCTCTTGCTGTTCTCTCAGGAGCCCCTCTTCCTTCACATCTAAAAAGCTTTCTGCCTCCCTGATGTTCCTCAGTGTACAGATTTGTGCCTCGAGTTCTCCCACCTTCTTCTCTAGCATTCTTAGAGTCATCATACACAGAGTGGTAATGAAAGGCTGTGCACTCAAACACAGTGTGATAGCGTCAACCGGCCCACAAGGATGGATTGTGTGAGGATGCTGACCATGCATTACATGAGGAGTGAGAGACCACGCTTGGTAGGGGATTCCAGCAGGACATCAACTTTTGAAATTTCATGCATGGAGAGGGTATAAGTTAGTGCCCTACGATGAATGAAGCACCATGTAAGTGCCAAAAATAAAACAAGAGGTTATACCCGTCTTTTGTAGCCTGCTTAGTAATCCAACAAGGAAAAGATCAGAGAGGGTCATTCTTTCTTTCTTTTAAATCAGTTGCCAAAAACATTCAACAGCACAAGAAGCAGGGTCCAAACCTTGCTGCAGTTTCTATAGAGACTCTCCTCTCCACTTAGAGGTGCAAGGTACAAGAGTGATGTTTGCCACTCAGAAAAGTGGGAGGCTACTGCTACAATGCAGGAAAGGAGATGATCAACACATTAATTCATCAGCAGGAGTGAGAATAAGCAGATCTGCACAATGGTAATGAAGGCAGTGAAAAGACGGGTGATATGGCTAAAGAAAGGATGGACAGAATGTGCCACAAGGAAGAAAACTTGTGTAGTCTGCAGAGCAATTTGTGCAGCAATATAGGCAGAGACAACATGTTGTCTTTGTCAGGGATTAGAAGTGCATTCCTCAAGGACAAAGTTATTGTCAGGAATGAAGCATAAGGGCCAGGGTCTGGACGGTCATATTGTGGGGCTATGGCAAGTAGCTCAGACCTCCAATCAGAATACTAGGGAACTGGTGTCTGCTAGTTAGTTAAAACATGATTACAGTGCTTCATTTAACTCTGTGGAGCATTTGCCCTAAAACCAGAGACAAAGTCAATATGCCCATCATGTCACATATAGATATGTAAAAATGCTAGGAAACTCAGCAGTGAAAGCTAAAAGAGCTGACAATCTTAGTAAAACAAGGGGGGTAAATTCAGGTAGGTTGGTTTGAAAAGGATCAATAAGATCTGTCAAAGTGGAAGGGAAAATTTAATATAAAAGCTGCACATAGGCCTCACTAATCTCTGTGCACATTGAGAGGCAGCTAAGTACAAATCCCGCAAAAGGGAACATTGGAATTCTACCATTGGAAACTTCCCTCCTCAACAAGAGGGGTACTGACTGCAGGAACAGTAGAATGGTCAAGACACAGAACCGCCAAGCAAAAGACATGTATTATGAGTCACTGAACTTGGGCCTATCATAGATGTCTCTTCAGGCACTGCACTGGAGACATAAGAATCATTTGATATCACATCATTCTCCCTGTCCCAGGGGGTGTGTGTAACAGAGCATCTCAAATCTGCCTTATAGTGGATTAGACCATTGGTTCATCAAGGGCAGTACTGTCCACTCAGACTGGCAGCTGCTCTCTAATGTGTCAGGCAAAGAAAGGCCCTTCACATTGCCTACCACCAGACCGTTAACCGGAGGGCCTAGGACCCTCAGCATGCCAAGCAGACACTCTTCCACTAAGCTATAGATCCTCCCCATTTATCACTAAATGGAATGATATAATCAATTGGGAACCAGTAGCCCTCATATAGAGGAGAGGAGGGCAAATTGTTGGATTTAAGTCCACCAATTGGCACAGGTGCACATAGAATTGCAGAGACTTTGTCAGTAGGAGATGCCAAGGATGGAACTTGGCCTCTTGTACATGGACAAAAGGTATGCAGAACCCTGAGACATCACATTAAGTGAAGGTGGGAAAGAAACGTGACTCAGGGATCTGACAAGAAGCCTGTTATTGCCTCCAGAATGTTGTCCAACTGGACAGCAGAATTCATAGCCTTTGTGAGGTCAGTTACTTTAATGCTTTGCTTTGTTCTGTTTTTCGCTTGTTTATTTTGTTTATATTATCTCCTAGCATGGACTAAGGTAGGGTCACATGAGTGATCCGAATTAAAGGGACAGATTCATCATGCAGATCACCAGCATAGGCCATGCATTAAGATATGTTCAAACAAAATAGTATAAAGGTCATAGTGACCTGTTGATTTATAAACTGCATCCCAATTGGGTTTATTTCAGATCATTAATACTCTGTACTGGTTAAATAAAGAGTAAGTGGTATTTGACCCATAGGCCAACAGGAACAATATGGATGACCCATGGAATCAAGAATACAATCATTGATTGCAGCAGAGGATGCAACAAGAGCCATTAATTATAGTTTGCCCATTGGACCCTTGTCTATTAGGGCAGCTGTTTTGAGCAGAAAACAACAACAACATATGCTCTCTTTTAAAAAGAGTAGTAAGGAGTTGTACAACATCTGCAACCTAGAGTCAAAGGGTCTTATAACAGTAGCTGTTGCAGATTTTCTGGGCTGTATGGCCACGGTCTTGGCATTGTAGGACCCGACGTTTCACCAGCAGCTGTGACTGGCATCCTCAGAGGTATAACACAGAAAGATGGAGTACTCTCTGTGTCAAGGTGAGAAGAAAACTGGTAGTAAAGTGGGGCAGGGCTGAGTGTGAATAATGTTACATAAGAGTGACTTGTGCGGGCTAAGGAAACCCCCAATTCATTGACAGTTCTGAGGGATACCATGGAACCAAGAGGAGTGACAAACTACCTAGGCTTACCTCCCAACGCATACTTGCTGATTAATTCTGAGTTCCCCATGAAGATGGAAACAGTAAGCCTTGCCTGCACTTGAAATAACGCCTGCATTGAAAAGCCCTGTAGGGTTACATATCAGTGCTGAGAGACTACAGCCCCAACTAAAGGGCACAATAGCATTCTGACACATAATACCTTCCACAAAGGGGCATAGAGAATTACAAGGCTGTGTGAACCCATGCCTCCACAGATTCTACCATGGACCTGAGGACAGCCAGGGAAAGGTTCCTTCAGTCAGGCACAGCAAAGGTTTAAAACGGGCCTTTATGAGGCCACACTTCCAGGCTCCTGGTCAGAACTGACTGAAAGGCAGAGAGGGGAGAAGTCTCTTTAAGACAGACAACCTCTACCAAGCCACGCCTCCAAGCTGCTTCACTGAAAGTGATGGGAGTGGCCAGAGAATCTTTCCAAGGTTGGAGGCATAGAGGCCAGAGACCCTATAGGGAATGACTAGCAGAAATGCTTCAATGTTGAGGAGGTTGTGACTTCAAGGCATACATCCCAAGCCCCTGAAAAGACCCAGTTATTCTGAGGCTCTGTGTATAACACCCCAGCATGGAGGGGAGAATACACCTCCATTCAGACTCCTTTCCCCCCATACACACCTCAGCAAAGTGGGGAACAGGCCATCATCAGGCTGCTGGGCACACAGGCACACTCCTAAGAGGGCCACTTCAGCCTGGCTCCTTGTCCACAGAAGAGGGGGGGGTAGGCCATCATCAGTCTGCTGGGTACACAGACAACCTCCTAAGAGTGCCATTTCAGCCTGGCTCTTTGTCTACAAACCTCAGCAGAGGGGGGGTAGGCAATCATCAGTCTGCTTGGTACACAGGCAACCTCCTAAGAGGGCCATTTCAGCCTGGCTCTTTGTGCACACACCTCAGCAGAGGGGGGGTAGGCCATCATCAGTCTGCTGGGTACACAGGCAACCTCCTAAGAGGGCCATTTCAGCCCAGCTCCTTGTCCACACACCTCAGCAGAGGGGGAAAATAGGCCTTGATCAGGCTAGGCGACCTCCTAAGAGGGCCATTGCAGCCTGGCTCTTTGTCCACACACCTCAGCAGAGGGGGAAAATAGGCCTTCATCAGGCTAGGTAACCTCCTAAGAGGGCCATCGCAGCCCGGCTCTTTGTCCACCCCTCCTCAACAGAGAAGGGGAAGCCTTTGAAGGGAGCTCTTCTGAGTCCAGCTCTTTCCACACACAGTGGAAAATACCCCCAAAATTCTTCTTTAGACATATTTCATTGTTCACTAGAATAAAAACTGTTGAGAGAAAAAAAAAATCTTCTCAGCCTCAAAACTGAGGTGAGGAAAAACTCAGAGAATAGCAGTGGAGATGATCTCTCCGCGATGGCAAAAAGAGAACTGAGGGAGTAGTGCCCCTCCTCCTGGTCATGTGAGCGTTTTGGCGGAAAAGCACCAGAGGGAGGAGGGGTGCTCCTAGTCTGTTAGAAAGCTTGGAAATCTTTTCTGTGGCTGGCCTATGACTGTGCATTCTTATACATTCTTAAACACATTAGAGCATCTCATTTAATAAAAGAGTTTCATTGACAGCACCCCCACAAGCTGGGAGGTTGAGGGAGGCTTGGGGGGCAGTATGTCAAGTTCAGGCTTATTAGACTTGCTTTGTAGTTACTTTCAATTTCAGCCTTTGTACCTTTGCTTGTCATGTGGCATTCCTAGAGGGGGCAACATCCACATCTGTACGGACTATAAATGCACTTTGAACAACCACTCCTACCCGGCCCCTGTCGTGAATCATGGATTAGCGTCCTTAGCTGGGACCAAGATCTTCGGGAAGTTGGATTTTGCACAAGCATACCAACAACTGCCCGTGGATGAGGCCACGGCCACCACTCAGACCATCATGACACAACGGGGGGCATTCAAAGTCAAGTGGCTGCAGTTCGGAATTAGTGTGGCCCCAGGGATATTCCAACAGCTAATGGACTCTCTGTTAAAAGGGAACTCTGGAGTGATGCCCTTCTTTGATGATGTCCTCATTGTCGTGGCCACCCCAGATGACTTCGCCTCCCATCTCTGCACTGTCCTGCACCGCTTTCACTCGGCGGGCCTGAAGGTCAAGACGGAGAAGTGCCTTCTCGGGGTCCCGGAGGTGGATTTCTTGGGGTTCCAGGTTGACATGATGGGCCTCCATCCAGCGAGGGACAAAGTCAAGGCCATCGTGGAGGCCCCCACGCCCAGCAACAAGGAGGAACTGCAGGCATTTTTAGGGCTTCTGAACTTCTACCACATCTTTCTCCCCCACAAGGTGGCAGTAGCTGAGCCCCTGCACCAGTTGTTAGACAAGTTGGCACCATGGTCCTGGGGGCCCCAGGAGGCGGCAGCATTCAGAGGTGTAAAGGCCCTCCTGATCTTGAACGAGGTGCTGGCTCATTTCGACAAGTCCCTGCCAGTGGTCCTTGCGTGTAACACCTCCCCTTACAGTGTTGGTGCGGTCTTGGGTCATGTTCTCCCTGACGGCCAAGAGGTCCCAGTGGCCTACTATTCCTGGACCTTGTCAACCGCCGAGTGGAATGACACCCAGATTGATCGGGAGGGCTTGGCAATTGTGACTGGGGTGAAGAAATTCCATGACTATGTGTATGGGCGCCCTTTCACAATTGTTACAGACCATAAGCCGCTCCTTGGCCTCTTTGCAGCTGACAAGCAGACCCCTCAGGTGCTCTCCCCCCAAGTCATCTGCTAGTTCCTCTTCCTGGTGGGTCATGCCAACGCCCTCAGCCGCCTTCCACTTCCAAACACGGATGCCAATCCCGCTCCCACTCACGGGGTCCTCTTGCTCGAGGGGCTCCCAGATCCACCCCTGCAGGCCACCGACATTGCCCGCCACTCAGCCTGTGACCCCATCCTCTCCTGGGTCTTGGGCTGAGTGGTAAGAGGGTGGCCCATGGCCTTGGTGGGCCCTGAGTTTATGGCTTTCACCACTCACAGGGATGAATTGTCAGCTCTTAAGGGATGTCTCCTGTGGAGGGAGAGGGTGGTTGTCCCCAGCACCCTGCAGCAGCAGGTCCTCAACACACTACACAAGGCCCATCTGGGAATTGTCCGAATGAAGGCCCGGAGCTACATGTGGTGGCCGGGGATCAACGTGGAGATCGAGTCATGGGTGCAGGGGTGACTGACGTGTCAGGTGGTCCACCCAAATCCACCAAGCACACCCATCCAGCCGCGGGAGTCCACACATGAGCTGTGGTCCCAGCTCCACATAGACTTTGCTGGGCCATTCCAAGGACTAATTTTCTTAGTCACAGTGGACTCCTACTCCAAATGGTTGGAGGTCAGCCTGGTAACCACTATATTGACAAAGGCTGTCATTCGGGTGCTGCACCAGATCTTTGCAATGCATGGCCTGCCAGACACCATCGTCTCTGACAACGGGGCAACATTTTCATCAGCGGCATTCCAGGACTTCCTGCAGAGGAACCTCATCTGCCACATGAGGTCAGCACCTTTCCACACCATGACCAACGGGCAAGCAGAGCAAATGGTGCACACCACAAAAGAAGCCCTCAGCTGGATCTCAGATGGAGACTGGGAGTTTCATCTTGCATGCTTCCTTCTGACCCAGCAGACGACACCCAACCCCATCAGTGGCCAATGCCCCATAGAGCTCTTGATGGGTCGCCGCCCCACCATCTTGTTGGACCAGCTACACCTGGACCGGGCACCAGAATCCAGGAAGATAATGGAACAATGGGAAACTCCCAGGGGGTTCTTCCCAGAAGACCCCATCTACATAAGGAACTTTGGAAAGGGACCCCCGTGGCTGGCGGGAAGAGTCATATGGGCTACCAACCCCATGTTGTACAAAGTGTTGATAGAGGACAGATCTCTGTCATCCAGAGTTCAGTTATAATTCTTGGAGATCTCTAGGTGACACCTGGAGACTGGCAATCCTAGACCTGGAAGCAACTTCAGGATTACTTGATACCACCCAGCTTCCATAACTCAGCTAGGCCTGGCTGCTTGCTACTCTTCAACGACAGCTACCCTATGAAATATCGTGTGGTGTAGCAGTTAGATCTTCAGAGTAGGGTCTGAGAGACCCAGATTCAGATTTCCATCGCTCTGTGGAAGATCACAGGGTGATTTTGGACAGCCACATACTTTCAGACTAACCTGCTTCACAAGGTGTTGTGCAGATTAAAGGGAAGAGAGAAGAATAACATAAGCTGCCTTGGTCCCTGCTGTGGAGAAAGGTGCAGTTAAATAAAGTAAATAATAAATATAGCTGAAGAAGGGGGGCAGATAAAAGTAGGCTGGTGAATGGTTACAAAGGAGAAAATGAGGTAGGGAAAGGGGAGAGGATATGGGTTGCCAGGAGGAGGGAAAGAGGACATACTGTGGGAGTGGGATAGAGGAGAACAGTGAGGGTTCCCTACCATACAAGTGAGCCTGGTCCAGTGGCCAGCACCACACAATTGGGCCACAGTTTTCCTAGGTGGAGGCTGCTGGGGGAGGGGGAGAGGGAAAGCAAGACAGAGGAGCAGACAAAGGTAAGTTGGCTGTTGGGTGAAAAAGAGATACGGTGGCCAACCTCAGGTTAGGAAATTCTTAAGAGATTGGGGGGGGGAGCCTGGGGTGTGGGGGTTGAGGAGGAGAAGGACCCCAGAGGGTACAATGGCATAGACTCCATCCTCCAAAGCAGCCATTTCCTCCAGGGGAACTAAGGTTGCCAACCTCCAGGTGGGTGCTGGAGATTATATAGAACAACGTTTGCTCTCCAGGTGATCAGTTCCCCTGGAGAAAATTGCTACTTTGGAAGGTAGACTGTATGGCATGATATTCTGCTTAGGTTGCTTACCTCCCCAACCTCACCCTCCCAAGTCCCCCGCCCAAAAAAAAATTCTTCAGGAATTTCCAAACCTAGAGCTGGAAACCTTAAAGGAAAATTGATCTCTGCAGTTCAGAGATCCATAGTGATTCCAGGAGATCTGCAGGCTTGCAGCTTGGCAATCATAGAAGGAGAGAATGAAGCAGGAAAAGGGGAGAGACTATCGGAGTTTTCAGGAAAGGGAAAGAGGAAATATTGGGGGGGAGGGAAATGAGATGCCTCCCGCAAGTCCCTGCAGGTTCCCATTTGTTACTACTACTTCCCTGAAGAGCCATCTCAAATGTATCTTATTCTGTCCAACTTGTTGTTGTTGTTGCTCAGTCGCACAGTTGAGTCCGACTCTTCGCGACCCCATGGACCAGATTACGCCAGGCCCTCCTGTCTTCCGTTGTCCGCTGAAGTGTGCTCAATTTCATGTTCGTTGCATCGATGACACTGTCTAACCATCTCATCCTTTGCCGTCCCCTTCTTCTTTGACTTTCAATCTTTCCCAGCATCAGGGTCTTCTCCAGTGAATGTTCCCTTCTCATTTGGTGGCCAAAGTATTTGAGCTTCAGCTTCAGGATCTGGCCTTCCAGGGAACAGTCAGGGTTGATTTCTTTTAGGATTGACTGATTTGATCTCCTTGCAGTCCAAGGGACTCTCAAGAGTCTTCTCCAGCACCATAGTTCAAAAGAATCTATTCTTCAGCGCTCGGCCTTCCTTATAGTCCAACTCTCACAGCCATACATTACTACGGGGAATACCATTGCTTTGACCATGCGGACTTTTGTTGGCAAGGTGATGTCTCTGCTTTTTATCATGCTGTTTAGGTTTGCCATCGCTTTCCTCCCAAGGAGCAGGCGTCTTTTAATTTCATGGCTGCAGTCACCATCTGCAGTGATCTGGGATCCTAGGAACGTGAAGTCTGTCACTACTTCTACGACTTCCCCTTCTATTTGCCAAGGAGTGATGGGGCCAGATGCCATGATCTTAGTTTTTTTGATGTTGAGCTTCAAGCCCACTTTTGCACTCTCCTCTTTGACCCTGAGCAAGAGGCTCTTTAGGTCCTCTTCACTTTCTGCCAGCAGAGTGGTATCGTCTGCATATCTGAGGTTATTGATCTTTTCCCCAGCAATCTTAACTCCAGCTTGTGATTCATCCAGGCCAGCATTTCGCATGATGTACTCTGCATATAAATTAAATAAGCAAGGTGACAATATACATCCTTGTCGTACTCCTTTTCCTATGCTAAACCAATCAGTTGTTCCATATCTGGTTCTAACTGTTGCTTCTTGACCCTTATACAGGTTTCTCAGGAGACATGTGAGGTGATCTGGTACTCCCATCTCTTTAAGAACCTGCCATAATTTATTGTGATCCACACAATCAAAGGCTTTAGCATAGTCAATGAAGCAGAAGTAGATGTTTTTCTGGTACTCTCTTGCTTTCTCCCTAATCCAGCGAATGTTGGCAATTTGATCTCTAGTACCTCTACCTCTTTGAAACCCAGCTTGTACTTCTGGCAGTTCTCTATCCACGTACTGTTGGAGCCTAGCTTGTAGGATTTTGAGCATGACCTTGCTAGCGTGTGAAATGAGTGCAATTGTGCGATAGTTTGAACATTCCTTGACATTGCCCTTCTTTGGGATTGGAATGTAAACTGACCTTTTCCAATCCTGTGGCCACTGTTGTGTTTTCCAAATTTGTTGGCAAATTGAGTGCAGCACTTTAACAGCATCTTCTTTTAAGACTTTGAATAACTCAGCTGGGATACCATCACCTCCACTAGCTTTGTTGTTAGTAATGCTTTCTAAGGCCCATTTAACTTCGCTTTCCAGGATGTCTGGCTCGAGGTCAGTGATTATACCGTCGTGGTTGTCAAGGACATCGAGGTCCTTCTTGTATAGTTCTTCTGTGTATTCTTGCCATCTTTTCCTAATCTCTTCTGCTTCTGTTAGGTCCCTACCGTTTTTGTCCTTTATCATGGCCAGCTTTGCATGGAACGTTCCCTTGATCTCTCCAATTTTCTTGAACAGATCTCTAGTCCTTCCCAATCTATTGTTTTCCTCTATTACTTTGCATTGTTCATTCAGGAAAGCCTCCTTATCTCTCCTTGCTGTCCAGCTTATTATCACTTAATTGTTAGGAAATTTTAGTGCTGTAACATTCTAAAAGTATTTTAAATCTTTATTTTATCTCACACGGTCCTGGGGCATCATCTAGCTGGCTATGAGTGCGGATAGCCGCCATGTTACCAAGATCCCCCAGGAACACCAGGCCCTGACTATCATCTATAACTGATCAGAACTCTGTGTTCAGGGGCAGCATCTCTCTGAATACCAGACGCTGGAGAGATATGCAGTGGGGGAATCTGCTTGGCCGCCATTAGCAATGGGATGCTGACCTAGATGGGCCTTCCTTGGTCTGACCCAGCACGGTTCAGGTTATGTTCGTAAATGTCATTTAACTGAATGTTTTGCACCTGTTACAGCTACGTTCAACACCGGGCATGTCTGAGAATCATAATCTACAGTGAGGGCGGGGGGGATTAGCTGGGGGGGAAGATCCTTTTCTCTTCCCTCCACTGTCTGATCTGTATCATTAAACTCTCCAGTCAGGCACGGGTCCAGGAAAGCTCTTAAGCACATGCCTAAGTTTCAGCCTGGGAGAAATCCCACTGACTTTAAAATGGGAAAGTGATTTTTCTTTTTCTCTGCCTTCTCTAGTTTCATAACGCTTCGGAGAATAAAACATCTGCCTCTGATTTATGAGCACTGCAGGACTCCCCTGATAAGCTCACGGCAAAGACTGGTGAACTCCAGCAATGGGCTGTAGTCAGTTTTAGGAAGCAGGAGTCCCACAGCAGGATTCTGGCTTCAATGGTGTGATACTTGAAGATTTTTACTCTTCCTATGGCTTTCTTTCTGAATGAAGCAGACGGTGGCCACAACAGACAGCAACCAGTCAAGGCCAGGGGTGGTCAAGGACCCTGGCTGCTGCCAGGCCACTCCACGTTGTCCTTGCCGGGGGTACGGAGCCAGCTGTACACCCGGCCCCCGCTCGTGTCACGGCGGCCAGGTTGCTCTCCTGCGGTGGGGGTGCTGCTTACCCCACAGTCAGCAAAGTGGGCTCATCCACTGCACTTTGTGTCAATTTCCCCAACTGTGGGACTCTCAGTTGCATTCTCAAAACCTTGCACAATGAATGGTGCTATTTTGGTTGGCCTCAGCAGAAGGTTTCACATGGATTCCTGTGGCTCAGTGTGGCTCCCAGCATCCTCCCTCCTCAGTTTATAGCAGTCCTCTGTGCCTCCTTGTGGTTTCTCATCTACCTTCCTAACCCAGGAAGCAGTGCAGCATGGGAAAGGCTGACAGAAGTGGCAGATCTGACCCACAGAACCACATCAAGTTCACGTGATATCCTGCTGCTGCTGCCCAGGTACCACCAGGGCCAGCCATTCCACAGATGCCCCACCCCCACAGATGTCCATCCTGGCATCTGTAGCTCTGCCTCTGGCTTGGACACCACTGCAGCTTTGAACTGTACCAGCAACATGCTATAAAACTGAACTTTTGAACTCCCTGCCATGAACTTTGATGACTGGTCATTATACAGTAAGGCAAAGAAAATGCACAATAAACCAGATCTTTACCAGTGGCAATGACACACAACAGGTGGCTCACAACTGAACGTAGGAACCAATGCAGATAAGCCTCTTGCCTCATAAGAACATTCCATCTGCAACAGCACATCAAACCATGAAGCCGCTTTCCCCCTTTATTTTCTTTTTTTGGCAGTGGTTCTCCAAGATGTCAGATGGAGGACTTTCATGTCACCTGCTACCAGATCCTTTTCCGTCAAGAAGTTGAGATGTCAGGAATTGAACTTGGGACCTTCTTCATGCCAAGCAAATCCTCTACCACTGAGCCCTTCTCCTGTTCATACACGCAACTCATCACTTGAGTCATCAGGTGATCAACATGCATAAGTGAACTTGCACTTATGATTGGCAGGGATGCATCTTTACATTCATGATGAAACACACACACACAAGCTCAAAGTGTGGTGTGAAGACCAATTCCCATGTTACATTTTTGAACAACACTTACAAATGGAGGTGTGTGCACAATTATCATGAAATACAGGCACTCACAGACACATGCGTGGACTGACTTTCATGAACATGTAAAGGGCAATCAGTTCTGAGCAGGAGGAAAACCAGGTACTCTGGAAATGTACGTGGGCTGCAGATGTGCCACAAAGGGTGGAACATTATCAACAACAGCTTTTTCTGCTCTTGAGAGTCCAGAGGGCTATCCCAGGGAAGCCCTGCCACTCTACCATCACAGGAAACGCTTCTGAGTAAGCAAACCACCTCACCTACCTGTGCCCCACCCTTCATCTGACAGGGTAATTGCTCTCTACTCTGATAGTGTGGATCATCTTCTCGAACTGGGGACACAGAGAAACCAGTTCCAGATTTGGCCCCTCCCCCACCTGCCTAAGAGGGTAGGGGGTCCATAACAAGGAGCATGTCCCAGGGCGCGTGCAGATTGCTTCAGCCCCTTCTAGGAAGAGTCAAAGCTCCCCCCTTGCCCACCCTCATCCCAGAACATTCTGTTGCCTCTCTCAGTGGGTGTTTGTTCAGACACTGTATAGAACATCTTGGGGCAAAGCAAGTTTGTCTTGAAAGGGGATGTTCCTTTCCATGCTGGGCCTGGGGGCAAACAGCACCATTCCCCAAAAATTACCTTGGGAAACAACACAGGGGAGATGCTCATATGGGTAGGTAAATGTTTTGCTGTTCCCAGGATAGGGGCCTGGATACAGCCATTATGGCAAGATGACTCTCCTAGTCACTACCAGTGAGTAGTGAACAGCTGTGTTTCTGGAAATATAGTTGTGGGTTTATTGACAGGGAAACAAAAGAAAATTTAGAACACTCTGGCTTGCAATATGCTCAAGCAAAAGCATTGTTGTTGTTTTTTAAAAAAAATATGCAATTGCTGCCAAGAGTTCTTTTTTAAGTTCTAAAGCTTGACAGGAAGCACTTTCCAGTGGGTTCTGGGTCAGGAAAAGATCTTCTTAAAATTAGCTTTGGGTATAGAAGTTCCCCCTGTGCTGTTGGAGTCATGATTGCTTTTTTTAAAAAAATGAGTTATGGCTGTCCGTGCCACAGAGGAGCCAGAAAAGCCTCAGGAGGACATATAAGACGCTGTTTTGCCTCATTCATCACTGGGGGAGGGGGATTGTCAGTGATGGCTTTGGAATGGTGTAGAAATGCAGCTCTTCCAAGTCTTCCTTTGTGCAGAACAGCAAACAGTCAATAGAAAATGACCCAGCAGAAATAGGAAATGCCGAAGAGCACTGAAAGTGCATTAAAATGCCAAATAGACAGACCTTGAGTTTTTTAGCTGAATACCAAATTCAGATTGGTTTGCAACAGCAACCTGCTTTAATACTTGGCCCTTTGGAAAGCCAACCAAGTACCGATAGAATAAGAAGAGAAGAGATTGGATTTATACCCCGCCCTTCACTTGGAGTCTCAGAGCGGCTTACAAACTCCTGTCCCTTCCCCTCCCCACAACAGACACCCTGTGAGGTAGGTGGGGCTGAGAGAACTCTAACACAAACTGCTCTTTCAGGAACAGCTGTGCTAGAGCTTGTGACTGACCCAAGGTCACATCAGCATGTGCAGGTGGAGGAGTGGGGAATCAAACCCGGTTCTCCCAAATTAGAGTCCGCACACTAAACCACTACACCAAACTAGGACCAAACAGATAGATGCTGAGTGCCAGCATTCCAAATTTATTTTTTGTGATTTGGTTCCAAATGCTCATCTTCAACACTGTGACAAAAATGAAAATTTTCTACACAAATATTAAAGCTGGATGACCTTGGGCAAGCCATAGTTCTACCACAGCTGTTCTTGAAAAAGAGCAGTTTCTGTCAGAGCTCTCTCAGCTCCACCTGCCTCACAGAGTGTCTGTTGTGGGGAGGGGAAGGGACAGGAGTTTGTAAGCCGCTCTGAGACTCCTTTGGGTATAAATCCAATCTCTTCTTCTCTTCTTCTTCTTCATTCTTCTCAGTCTTATTTATTGCATTTATATATCAACTTTTTAACATTTACAATTTAAAATAATAAAAGGCAAACAAAACATTAGAGATTGGGGCCATCGTATCTACAGGACTGTCTCTCTCTGTACAGCCCCTGAAGGTCCTTCTGCTCAATATCTACTGGTTGTCCCCAACCCTGAAGATTTCTGCCTAGCCTCAGCCCGAGCCTTCTTGGCTCTGGCACCAGCCTGGTGGAACACTCTCCCTAGCAAGAGCTGGGCCCGGTGGGATCTAATGCAGGCCTATGGTTGAGGCGATAACAATTTCACCATACTGCCCCCCCCCCGTCTTGTACTGCTCTGACTAGCTTAGCTATGCCCAGCAGCACTACAGTCCATCTTAGCTGCTTATTCACCCACCTGCTCTCCTGCTCTATTTAGATCAGCAGCTGCATCATAATTGGAATTGCATCCTGTTCAGTCAATTGTTTGAGCTGGCACTTCTTAAGGTTTTATCTCTATAATTTTTTTTAACCGTTTTATGATTGTACTAGTGGCAAGGCCAGTGAGCAGATGCAACTAAGGCTAGCCAGAGTCCCACCGAAGGCCTAATCCTCCTCCTCGCTGGGCACGCTTGCAGGGTGAGGCCGGCTCCACCACCTCCCTGCTGCTGTGGCTTTCCAGTGGCTGAGCGGCAAGTGAGGGAGGCCATCTTGGGCCTGTGGCCCAGCAAGGCGGCACTGGCCACAGTCGCCCCAAGTGGTCTACCTCAGGGTGGACGGAGTGGCGAGGGAGGGAGCCCATCATTGGGCTGCCGCTCATGGAAGCGGGGGCCGCTTGCCATTAGCCGCAGCAGTGGCATGGCCCCCTCTCCGGAATGGGTCTGGGGCCATCAGCACGCAGCTGCTGGAGCATCCATCCGGTCCGGCAACTGGTGACAGACTGCGTTCGAGAGGCAGGGCTGGATCGCCCATTGGGTGAACTAGGTGCTTGCCTAGGGCGCCCACGGCCTCAGGGGCGCCAAATGGCACCCCACTCCCCCCCAAAAGCGCCCCCCGCTGCCCTAACCGGGCGCCCGCTGTCGCCGCCACCGCTAGATCCCCGCCCCTTCCCGGCTTTCCTGGGGGCCCCGCAGCTGCGGAGGCCCCGGGAAAGCCGGCTCTAGGAGGTAGGGGGCAGCGGCAGTGGTTAGACACCCCCCCCCCGCCCCTTCCTGCTTTCCCGGGGACCCCGAAGCTGCGGAGGCCCCAGGAAAGCCGGCTCTGGGAGGGAGGGGGTGGCAGCTAGACCCCCCCTTCCCGCTTTCCCGGGGACCCCGCAGCCGCGGAGGCCCCGGGAAAGCCAGCTCTGGGAGGGAGGGGGCGGTGGCTAGACACCCCCCGCCCCCTTCCCGCTTTCCCGGGGACCCCACAGCCGCGGAGGCCCCGGGAAAGCCGGCTCTGGGAGGGAGGGGGCGGCGGCTAGACCCCCCGCCCCCTTCCTGCTTTCCCAGGGACCCCGCAGCCGCAGATGCCCTGGGAAAGCCAGCGCTCCGCCCCCGGTCTCCAGGTCCCACCGGGAGGTTAGCATCCCCAGTGGGGGCGCCCCAGGCTGTCCTGCCTAGGGCGCCCAGACACCTGGAGCCGGCCCTGTCGAGAGGCTGTGTGCTGGCTGCATGGGCAAGACTGAGCCCAAGCAGCCAGGCACATCAGCCAATGGCCAGGGCCCCATGTTTGACTGGCAGCCCCCACGGCCAACTCATTTTGGTGTGCGTTTTGCCCATATAAGGAAGAATGAAAACACAATTATTATAAGGAAGGATTTTGGTTAAAGTTTGTACTCTGTTTAAATTTTGTATGACTTTAAAAATATTGTGACCTGCCCTGAGCCTGCTTGCAAGGGAGGGTGAGATAAAAGTTGAAATAAATAAATAAATGAATAAATAGTCTTTGGTAGTCTCTTCTGGAGCTACCCTCATTGGGCTTCTCTTTGACTTTTATGCTCCCATCTCTCTCTCTCTCTCTCTCTCTCTCTCTCTCTCTCTCTCTCTCTCTCTCTCTCTCTCTCTCTCTCTCTCTCTCTCTCTCTCTCTCTCTCTCCCCCCCCCCCCATGGGTTTGAGGAGTCCAGTATTTTCGGATCACCTTAATGGTGACTGTGGTCTCTATTTCTTTTATTGTGTTTGCCAAAATTTTAAGTTTATGCAAGTTTTTTAAAAAAAAAGTTAAAAAGAAATATCATAAGATTCCAGATCTTGAAACACGTAAATGTACCTGCAAGGTAGCCCTGCAAGATAGCAGACCCCACTCCAGCGCCAAAGTGTCTCAGCTCCAGTTCCAAAGTGTCCCAGCTCCAATGCCAAAGTGTTTGGGAAAAGGAAATAAACAAGCGAGTTTAGCAGATGACCATGGAGAAAATGCCACTTACCTTCTACTTGCTCATCTGCTTAACTCACCTGTTTATTCCCTTGTTCCAGACACTTTGTCACTAGAGCTAGGACACTTTGGCAGTGGGGCCTGCTCTCCCTCTCAAAACACACAAACACACACCTCTCTCCTTATATATAACTGAGTAGTGGGATGGCACTTTCTGAACATTCCACATGCTCCTAAATCAGTTGGCTCCATGATGCATCACTCAGAAGCTGTCCCTATCCACTGGCTGTGTTCCCTGAGTCCCACCCACAGAAGTGGCACCCACCAAAACTTTCCTCAGAAGACAGTTGCTTCGCTCTGGTGAACACAGCTTCTGCTCCACTTCCCTGCCCACTCCCCCTTCAGCCACTGTTCCACCAGAATTACTGGAAAACAACTGTGTCTCCCAATGAAGACACTTCTCCTGCTTGGCTCCTCTGTGGGACTAACTTTTCGCTCAGTGGCTGTGGCTAGGCAACCAAGCTTGGTTCTGTCAGTAAAAAGACAAAGAAAGGAAACCCTTTCCAGGCCTTTGTGAGGAACTCATTGGGACCCATCCTGACTAGGGTTGCCAGCTCCAGGTTGGTAAATTTCTGGGCAGTGTTCCCTCTAAGCTGAGTTAGTGTGAGCTAGCTCACAGTTTTTTTAGCCTCTGGCTCACACATTTTTTTGTTAGCTCAGGAAGGATGGCTCCAAAGCAAACTAATTGATTCAGTAGCCAAATTGCTCACTCACAATTTTCGTGCCAGTAGCTCACAAAGTAGAATTGTTGCTCACAAGACTCCACAGCCTAGAGGGAACATTGTTCCAGGACATTCTGCATCTAAGGGAGCCAGAGTTTGGGGAGGAGAGAGGCCTCAGCTGAATAGAATGCCCTCTAAAGCAGTTATTTTCTCCAGAAGGGGGAAGAGATCTGTTGTCTGGAGTTCAGTTGTGATACCAGGTGATACCAGATGATAGAAATCAGTTCCCCTGGAGAAAATGGCTGCTTTGGAGGGTAGACCCTGTGGCAAAATGGGGACCTGCCCTCAGCCCTGGGAGACTGAATAGCCATTCTATGGCTCGCAAGCCCCTGTTTTTGCCTGCCCACCCTGCCTCGTGGGGCTATTTCCTTCCTCCGTCACTGCCACCACTCAATGAATTGACACCACCTTCCTAGAGGGACAGTGAGACCCCTCTGGCTGATTCCCCAACCTGGGAAAGCAGATACCTCAAACTTTGGGCACCCCCTGGAGAGTTGGCAACCCCTCCAATTTGGGCCCGTTTGGGTTTCCTGGCCTCCCTTTGCCTCTAGTAATATGCTGAGTGGGGAGACTAGGTGGTCAAGACACTACCAGGCTTTTAAATCAAAAAAGTTTTATTTGAACTATGTACAAGTTAGGCCTCCTGCCAACCTAGCAGTTCGAAAGCTTGGTTCTGTCAGTAAAAAGACAAAGAAAGGAAACCCTTTCCAGGCCTTTGCCTGGAAAGCAAGAAATTGCAAGTAGATAAATAGGTACCGCGTCGGTGGGAAGTTAACAGTGATCCATGAGCCTCAGTGTCTAGTCATGTTGGCCACATGACCATGGAAATGTCTTTGGACAGTGCTGGCTCTTCGCCTTGGAAACAGAGATGAGCACCGCATCCCTAGAGTCAGATTCGACTGCCTTTTGAGCAAGGGAAACCTTTACCTTTACCTTACAAGTTAGGCACAGAAAATAAACTCAGGCACATCAACACAACCTGGGCAGGCTTCTGGTTTGGCAATCTAATGGCAGACACATCTCTTGGGAGCTCCCAAGGATGTGATCCATGAGCCAGCGGATGGGGAGGGGGTGCGACTGTACACCCCCCCGGGGACCCTTCCAATGGGTCCCTAGCCATGGGGCATTATGAATCACCTCTCCACCACCACGTTGCCGGCAGATTGAGGTGGTTCCATGCCCCAACAGTCTCGCCACTGTGTTCCAGTACTGGACTCAGAGACACACACCAGGACAAGTGAGTGGAGGTCGAGCATACTACACGACTGATGGCAAGATCTATTAGATCTACATTGAAAGTGAGTGCTGGTTGAAACAAGCACCAGGGACTTTAGTTGAAAGTTCCCCCTAGAGCATAATAAAGAAAATGGGCTTAAAGCATGAGGGGGGACGGATTTGAAAGCAGAATGAGACTTTAGTAAGGACTTTCCAAGAGACTTACAAGTGATTTGTAGACTTCAGAGGCTTTTGGTAATTTTCTTTAAACATAAACATCCTCAAAGATGTCGCTGAGAAAGATGGAGAAAGATATACAAATGAAACCTAAGCCGAGACCGGACATAACCATAGACTTCTCTAAGATGCTAACAGATGCCTTGCGACCCCTGCTGGAGCAAATGACGACACTTAAAATTTTGCTGCACAGCAACTCCAGTTAAATGAGACTATGAAGAAAACAGAGCAACATGCGGAGAACCTTAAGGAAGTAGATGCCAATACTAAAAAGCTTAAAAAGCAAATGCAGGAGATGAAAAGAAAAGAAACTCTGATGAAGCCCAGGTTCTGCAGCTTCAAATGGAAAAATCAAGCTTTATTCTGAGATTTCAAGGAGTTCCTGAGAATAAAGGAGAGAATCTTAAGCAGACTATGAGCGATGCTTTGGGACCGGTTGCAGATTTGAAAGCGGATGTTCTTCAAAGTCAGAAATCATATAGATCATATTCTGAATATATAAAGAAAAATAATCTGGTGGTTAGATTCTCCAGAAAACATGTGAGGGACCAGATTTTAAAGGCAACAAATGTAACTGTCCTTAAAATTGATGGCAAGGAGATAAGAATTCTGAAAGACATTCCCTTTGAAATAAGGAAAAAATATAAAGATTTGGCTTTGTTTCTACAAAAGAAAAACATAACCTACAAATGGATTGTACCTGAAGACATACTCTTCAAATTTAATGAAAAGAGGGAAAAGATTGTTACAAAAGCACGAGAATTCCTGCAGCAACAACCTGGACCAACAGGAGAAGAAGATGACAAGGAGAGCAGCAAGGGAAGTGCTGATGGAGCACCTACTGGAGAAGACTTGGACTTTGAACATGGGGTGGCTGCCCCCAAGGAAGGATATCGATTGAGGGAAAGAAGGGAAAGAAGAGGCAAATGAGTTGCCAACTCTCTCTGAAGTCTATTTTTCTTTTTATGCTTAAACGTTCTTTGGTATTGTTCTTTACTAAATCAGATTATCTGGACTTGAAGTATATATGCAGTTTTTATGTTCATTTTTAATGTAACAATTTTTTTTATCATTTAAAGCTTTATATTTTAACTATTATATGACCACCATCTCTTGGGTTCTTAGTGGTTATCTTTACTTTCTCCTGGAGTTTATAGTTCCCCTTCCTTATTTTCTTGTAGCTTTTGGAAAGTAATTAAAAAAAAAACCCAACCTGGGCAGAAAATAAAGACGATCTAAAAGCCATTCCTCTGTCCCTACACACACCCTGTCTACCTCTGTAGTTGGTGGCTGCAGGCCAGGATTTGCTTTACCCCTCCTCGTTGTTGGGGAGAGAAACTCCAGCCCCTCACAGGACTGGTTACCAGTACTGCTAACCCTCCTGGCTGTCCACCACGATTTATAGTGGCCTGGACTGACCATGGAGTCTTGGTAGCAGGAGTCTCACCTGTACGCACCCCTTGAAGCTGCTGTTCAAGCTCAGGCAAAGGCCAAGACTCAGGTTCAGACTAAAACCTTCCTTGAGGGGCCGAATCCTTTATCTGCCTTGCTCCTTCCTGGGGTGGGTCCCTACTTTCCCACACCTTTCCCTCAAGGCTGCTGGAAAATGTAGGCAGGGAGATATGGCAGTTCCATTGTTCCCTATGGAGCACCTCGCCCCTCTGGAGGACTACCGACTGGCAGCCATTTTAAAATAACCTACTGCCTCTGCCTGGCAGCCATTTCATTACAGACCCTATGGCATTATACCCTGCTGAATCCTTCCGTGCCCCCCAACGTTGCCCTTGACAGGATCCCCCTCCTAAATCTCCAGGTATTTCCCTACTCAGATCTGGCAACCCTACTTTCACCTCAATGCCTGTTGCTAGGCAACCAAGCTTGGTTCTGTCAGTAAAAGGCCCTTTCCACACCTATTTTGGCATTTGGGAGAAAACTCACAGGGGCCAGTCCTAACTAGGGTTGCCAGCTCTAGGTTGGGAAATTCCTGGAGATTTCCTGGTAGAGTCTATGGAAGCCAGGGTGTGGGAAGGGGAGAGGCCTCAGCTGAACAGAATGCCATAGAGCCCACCCTCCAAAGCAGTTATTTTCTTGGAGGGGGGGGGGAGATCTGTTGTCTGGGGTTCAGTTGTGATACCCGGCAATCTTAAGGCTCCACCTGGGGGTTGGCTACCTTAGACGTAGCAATCAGCACTTCAGAGCAGTGTCTGCTAGACCCAGGTTCTTGCTATGGCAGCTGACTGTGATTTTGGACCAGTCACAGACTTTCAGCCTAACCTACCTCACAGGGTTGTTGTGCAAGTCAAAAGGGGAAGAGGAGAATGATGTAAGCTGCTTTGGTCCCCATTACAGAGAAAGACTACTTTTCCTCCTGGGGAACCATTGTTGCCAATCTCCAGGTGAAGGCTGGAGATCACTCAGAATTACAACGGCTCTCCAGATGGCAGAGATCAGTTCCCCTGGAGAAAATGGTGGACTCTATGTCCTTATACTCTGCTGAGATGCCCCCCTATGACAGTCAATGTGACATAGCAGATACCAGTCAGGGCTTCAGAGCACGGTAGAGGCTCCGGGGGGGGGGATGGAAAGCTGAAGAGTGATGGGGAAATAAAGATGGGTTGATGATTGGTTGGGAAGGAGATAGGGTTGCCAACTCCAGGTGGGAAATTCCTGGATATTTGAGGGGTGGACCCTAGAGAGGGTGAGGTTTGAGGAGGGGTGGGACCTCAGACAGGTACAATGCCATAGATTCCACTCTTCAAACCAGCCATTCCCTCCTGGGGAACCATTGTTGCCAATCTCTAGGTGAGGGCTGGACATTACTCAAAATTACAATTGCTCTTCAGGTAGCAGAGATCAGTTCCTCTAGAGAAAATGGTGGATGCTGTGTCATTTTACCCTGCTGAGGTCGCCACAGCAAATTGAGTGCCCAAGGCTTTTAAAAAGTTTCCAGAGGAGATCCGGGAAATTACAGGTAGTTAGTCTAATATCAATACCGGGTAAGTTGGTGGAATCCATTATTAAAGATAGAATTAATAGGCACCTTGATGAACAACAGCTATTGAGGAAGAGTCAGCATGGGTTCTGTTAGTGTTCTTTGATGGGGTAAACAGAGGTCATTTCCTGCCAGAGCATCCCAGAGCGGTACTCTGGCAGTAATGAGCCCAGGCCCCACCCCTCCCGAGAGGGGAGAATTAAATGTCTGGCTTCCCTGCACGATCTTCTCTGAGTGCCCCATGGCTGGAGACAGAAAGGGGCACTGGGCAGACATGCCCCTCTTTCCCCTGGAGCCACTCTGCTTTTGCAGAGAGACTCGGGGGGGTGGGATTTAAATGCATGGCTTCCTTGTGCGATCTTCTCCAAGTGCCCCGCACCCTCAGAAAAGATCATGCAGGGAAGCCAGGTATCTCTGCCCAGCTCTTCTACACAGTTCCACTCCCTCAAAAAAACCCTTTTCACCCCAGCCCTTAACACTTCTTTGTGCCGCTACCCCCCTAAATGTCCTTTTTCAACTGCTGTTTTTGCAAAGTCTCCAGGTCTCATTGGCTACTCTTAGGGAGAGTCTGAACCTAGGCAGTCTGTCACATATAGTGTTAAGTATAAGATTTAAGGCAGCAGCTCATAACAAGTGATTCAGCTTTATGTACAAGGTAGGAATGAACACAACACAGGAGAGCAACAGGCTCTCTTTTTAAACTATCCAGGCTTGGTAGGCCACACCCTTAGTTGAGATAAGAACCAATCAAAATATGAATATAACAACCAATCAAGTCATCTCCCTCCAGAACCTTTCTTATATCCTGATTAGACTGCTGTGCAGATTATCCAATTAGCTTATAGGAGTTACGATACCAGACTTAAATAGGAGGTAGATTTCAAGCTCAGGCATTATGTATGCCAATACATAACATCCCTCCCCCCTAAGATGAACCAATCCTGGGACATACAAAATCTTTTAAATAAGAGGGAGGTTGTTGCATTCGTTGTGACTGTCTTACTGGTTCAGTTTGAGGTACTGTCTCTGTGTCCTTGTCTCTCAGGCCACCCTATCCCCCAGTGGGACTACTGCTCAAAGGGCTAGTGTCAGGGATGGGGTTATGCTCTGATCCTGCCCTGTCAACTGGCTCAACGTCCTGATTTTCAACACCAAACTCTGAATTCAAAGGTTCCACTTGCTCAGCTGTGGGGGATGGAACCTCGTTAGGCTCAGTACTGTCCTCAATGCTTGAGTTAGCCCATCTCTGCCTAAGTTGGTCAATGTGGTGCCTTAACTGCCTGCCGTCTGCAGTTTGCACCACATACGACAGAGTACCAGTTACCTCAGTGATTAATGCTGGGAGCCAAAGATGCCCCTCCCCATAGTTCTGGGCAAAAATGGTGACCCTGACTTTAAAGGAATGAGGAGTTTCCAGGACTTCACTCTGTGGTGGTTTGTCGGTGGTGAAGTTGGGGTGGAGTCAATCCAGTAGCGACGTCAGGCAGCGTCCCATCAGCAACTCTGCTGGGCTCCTCCCAGTTGTGGTGTGCAGCGCAATATGTTGGTACAGCATAAAGGATGCCAGCTTCTGAGCCCAGTCCCCATGGATCATTCTCCGCAGGGCTTCCTTTGTGGTCCGCACCATCCATTCAGCCTGCCCATTTGCAGCTGGGTGGAATGGTGCGGACGTGATGTGTTTAATCAAGTTGTTTCCCAAGAACTCCAGGAATTCAGCTGAGGTAAATTGTGTCCCGTTATCTGAGACTACCGTGTCAGGTAATCTGTGGGTTGCAAAAATATGGCGCAGTGCTTTTATGACTGTGGCTGAAGTCATTTTCGACATTTGTACCACCTCTAACCATTTAGAGTACGCATCAATGATTATTAAGAATGCTTGCCCCTGAAATGGCCCCGCAAAGTCAATATGTAATCTCAACCATGGTCTGAGTGGTGTTTCCCAGTGATGTATGGGAGCCTGAGGGTGGTCTGGCCGAGATTCCTGACATGGTTGACACACTTTTACCCACTCCTCAATTTCATAGTCTTATGCGGGGCAACCAAACATAACTCCGGGCTACAGCCTTCATTCTGACTATGCCCGGGTGACCTTCGTGCAGAGCCTCCAGAACCCATTTCCTTAGGTTGGGAGGCACCACCACATGATTCCCCCATAACAAACAGCCCTTGTGCACTGACAGTTCTTGTTGCCATGGGCTATACGGCTGGAATTCCACACAGAACCAACCCTCTGGCCACCCCCTCCACACCCAGTTAAGTACTTGGGCAATTGTGGGGTCCTTGGCTGATCCAACCACAATGTCGGAGGCATGCACAGGCAGCTGAGGAAGTTCTTCAATGGCCATTACTTCACATGCAGGAGCCGGGTCGAGAGCCGGCCTCGGGATAGGACACCAGCTTAATGCATCCATGTGCCCTATAGCCCTTCCCGGCTGGTGGATAAGGTCGAAGTCGTATGCTGCCAGAAATACAGTCCAGCACAGCATACAAGGCGATAAGACCTGTGGGGTATGGCGATTTGGCATGAATAGTCCCAGAAGCGGTTTATGGTCTGTGACCATGAGGAACCTGCATCCGTATAAAAAGTCATGAATTTTTTTTATGCCTGAAACTAAGACGAGTCCCTTTTTATCAATTTGGGCGTAGTTCCTCTCAGCAGCAGTCAATGTCCGGGAATAATACGCCACTGGCACTTCCCACCCATCCACCATTACATAGCTAAGAACAGCGCCAATGCCGAAGGGGGAGGCGTCTGCAGCAAGGACCAACGGTTTGTTCTTGTCAAAATGTGTCAGAACATTATTTGACACCAACAAGTTCCTAATAGCCCCAAACGCTCGGTCGTGCCGCGACCCCCATTCCCATTTTGCCCCCTTCACCAATAATTTATGCAGAGGCTCCACTATTGATGCCTTATGAGAAAAAAAGGCATGATAAAAATTCAATATGCCTAGGAATGATTGTAGCTGTTTTTTGTTCTGTGGTCGAGGCGTGTTCTGAATTGCAGCAGTCTTGCCCTCCGTAGGGTGAACCCCATGTTTGTCTATGAGGAACCCTAAGAATTCTACCCTGGGTACCCCAGATTGGCATTTGTTTCTCTTGACCTTAAGGCCGGCTGCTTGGAACCAACCCAACACCGCCCTGATGCGATCAGCCAACTCTGCCTCATTAGCCCCAGCAATTAGCACATCATTGAAATACGGTACCACTCCTGGCAGATCCTGCAACAACCCTTCCATTAATCCCTGGAAGATTCCCGGGGCCACATTCACTCCAAATTGCAGGCAGTTAACCTTGAACGCCCCCCTGTGAGTGACAATAGTTTGTGCCTCAGCTGCACTTTGATCGACAGGCAATTGCTGGTAGGCCTGGGCAAGATCTAATTTTGCAAAGATCCACCCTCCCGCCAGAGATACTAACACATGGCTTATGATAGGCACTGGATATGAATGTTGTTGTAACGCCCTATTAACAGTACATTTATAATCGGCGCAAATCCAAATAGACCCGTCAGGCTTAATTGGTATCACAATAGGGGTCTCCCACCTAGCATGTGGTACAGGTTCAAGTATGCCCTGAGCAACCAGTTTGTCCAGTTCTGCTTCGATTCGCGGTCTGAGTGCAATGGGTACCTGCCAGTATTTTAGTCTGCTGGGTGCCACAGAAGGGTCCAAGTCAAAAGTTATTGGCGGGCCCATATACCATCCCAATGACTCATCAAACACCTTGGGGAACTCTGAGTAGATTGAATTCAATTTATTATCAGAAACCTGTTTTACCCCGGTCACAGCAATACCGAGGGCATCAAACCAGTCTAAGCCTAACAGACTGGCCCTATGCCCTTCAGCAATCAGGATGCTCAGCATCTCCTTGTGACCCTTAAACTGTACCTCAAACTTGGCCTCCCCGGCCACAGGAATACACCGTCCCTGAAAATCAGACAGGTGCACCTGGCTGGGTGCCAACCGGCAGCGGCTCCTCTGTGGAAACAGGCGCTGCAGCATCTCCGTGGAAATGACGGTCATTGCCAATCCCGAGTTGACCTCCATTTTGCACGGCTCCCTGTCCAGCAACACAGTTACGTGGATCTTCTTCCTGGCCCTTGGTCCAATGCTCATGATGGTCATGGGGCAGGAGCAGCAGGTGGTCTCATTGCAGTCAGCTGGCCTCACTGTTCCAACGTCTCATGCCTTGTGGTTTTGCCATGGTGAAGAGGGTGGTGATGTTTTCTTCCCCTTGGCTTGGCACACTCTGGCCAAGTGGCCGCGCTTGTCACACGTTTGGCATCTGATGTCATGTGCTCAACACTGGTCCCGGTCATGTGCTCCGCCGCAACCCGCACAGGCTTGCCTCGGTGCAGCTCTCACTGGGTTCTGCCAGGGCCTTGTCACTCGAGTTTTGTTGATGTCATCATCCTCACCCTTGGATTAACTGGCTGAGTCGTGATGTACCGACTTCTCCAGGCACTGACAGAGTAGACTGCCAGCTTGTCTAACTTCCTTGGTAGACCTCTCTGCGGCTTCTATGGCGATGGCTTTGGCGTAGGCCGTAGCATAAGTCAGCTCTGATTTAGCAAAAAGCCTCTGCTGGAGCTTTTCATTCCGCAGGCTGCACACCAACCAATCGAGCAACGCCGCCTCTAGGTTGGGGAAGTTGCAGGTCTTGGCTGCCTTCCATAGAGCCGTGATGTATTCAGCAATCGACTCGCTCGCCCCCTGATCTCTCTTATAGAACGCATGTCTGCAGACAATCTGAGAGGGCTTGGGTACAAAGTGATTTTTCAGCTTGCTCTTGATATCAGCTAGGGAGATGGTTAGAATATCGGCTGAAGCGACCAAAGACCTGGCCACATCAAACACGGTTTGACCACAGGAACTGAGCGGCATTGCCATTTTTGTGGTGTCCTCCTCGATTTGTTGGGCATGTAAGTGAAACTCAAACTGGGTGATATAGGAGTCCCAGTCCTCCAGCTCAGGTTCGAATGCCTCGAACTTCGCACTAGCTGCCATCACTCTTGCCAGTTCTGCCGGTGGTATGGCAGGGTGTCATCCTTCTTCCAGAGCCCCAGATCAGCCAGCTTCATCTGCCATGGTGGCGGTGGTTCAGCAGGGCTGCCTACCCACTATGATCCCACCTTTGTCGCTAGTGTTAAGTATGAGACTTAAGGCAGCAGCTCATAACAAGTGATTCAGCTTTATTTACAAGGTAGGAATGAACACACATAGGAGAGCAACAGGCTCTCTTTTAAAATATCCAGGCTTGGTAGGCCACGCCCTTAGTTGAGATAAGAACCAATCAAAATATGAACATAACAACCAATCTAATCATCTCCCTCCAGAACCTTTCTCGTATCCTGATAGGACTGCTGTGCAGAGTAATCCAATCAGCTTGCCGGAGTTACGATACCAGACTTAAATAGGAGGTAGATTTCAAGCTCAGGCATTATGTATACCAATACATAACATATGGTAATTCTTTAAACTGTGGTCTGCAGCTCAGGGGATTCCTGAGACCATGAAAGAAATAATGGAGGAAGCAGTTTTAAATGTTTTGAGTTGCCCTAAGCTCATGGAGAGGTGGAATCTAAATATTTAAAATAAATGAAATGACACAGTGGAAAGACTTCACCAGAACAAACTTGGGCAAAATAACTGAAAGAGCAGTGGCAAGTCAGTTGCAGAGTTTTCTGGATGACGCTTCCATATTAGATCCTTTCCAGTTTGATTTTCACTCAGGCCATGGCATGGAAATGGTACTGGTCGCCCTCATGGATGGCATCCGAAGATACCTGGATCGAGGCAGGACAGTGATACTGTTGTTGTTAGTTCTGTTGGCTTCATTCAACATGGTCGACCATCAGTTACTGATCCACTGCCTCACTGATGCTGGAATTCAGGGGTCTGCCTTACAATGGCTTGCCTCCTTCCTCAAGGGCCAGGGACAGAGGGTAGTGCTTGGGGAAGAGCTGTCCTGAAGACATCCACTGGTTTGAGAAGTGCCCCAAGGGGTGGTTCTATCCCCGATGTTATTTAACATCTATATGTGTGCCCTTGCCCAGATTGTTTGGAGTTATGGACTGGGTTGTCACCAGTATGCTGATGACACCCAGCTATATCTGCTGTTGGGCAGCCAGTCTGACTCTGGGCTGGAAGATCTGGACCTGGTGTTACAAGCTGTGGCTGGATGGCTTAGACTGAGCCAACTGAAATTGAATCCAACAAAGACAGAGGTTCTGTGCCTAAGCCGCAGTGGTCTGGGGTTAAAGATCCCACTTCCAACCTTCGATGGGGTGCCACTGCTGCTATTACTGGATGTTAGGAGTTTGGGAGTGCTCTTGGATGCCTCCTTTTATCACCTTCAGCTGGTTCTCTTCCTCGAATGCAGTGACTTGGCAACGGTAATCCACACAATGGGCAACTCAAGATTAGACTACTGTAATGCTCTCTACATGAGGCTGCCTTTGTCCCAAATTCAGAAGCTGCAGCTGGTGCAGAACATGGTGGCCAAGCTGTTGTTGGATCTCCCTCTGTGAGAACACATCCAGCCTGTGCTGAAAGCGCTGCACTGGCTGCCTATAGCATACCAAATTTGCTTCAAGGTCCTGGTTCTTACCAAAAAGCCCTTTATGGTCAGGGACCAGCATATCTGAGGGACTGCCTCTCCCCACATGTTTCCCAGGGAGTATTGCGCTCAGGGACACAAAACCTCCTGACTCTCCCTGGCCCTAAAGAGGCCAGACTGGTCATCACCAGGGCTAAGGCCTTTTCTATGGCAGCTCCATGCTGGTGGAATGAGCTCCTGCAGGACATCAGGGCCCTGCAGAATTTATTACAATTCCAGAGGACCTGCAAGACAGAGCTCTTCCAGCAGGCATTCGAGTGAGAGCCACATATAACACCTTAATTTACAACCAGAGACTTACCCTGGAGTTTCAGCCATCAGCTATTCCATAACTGACTGACACCTGTTACGGATGATACTTGGAAATTGTTGTTTTCCCATCTGATATGCAATATCTATGTACAGCACTTTAGAATCATTTGTATAATTGTATTCTGTTTTTTAAAATTTTTATGTAAGCTGCCCTGAGCCTGCCTTGGCGGGAAGGGCAGGGTATAAATCTAACAAATAAATAAAAAATAAAACAAACACAGATCGGCACAGACAGCACCGCTCCCTCTCCCCACAAGCAGCATGAATGGAGTGGAGGGCAAGAAAGAGTCACCAGGTTTGCACCTGCTCTGTGGTACCAAATGGTGGGTCAGTTCTTGCTCAGCCTTGGTGTTCTGGGGTCTAGACCAGGGGCTCCCAGCGTGGTGCCTGTGGGTGCCATGGCACTTGCCAAGATCTTTCCTGATGCCTGACCAGTGCTTTCAAAAAGTGGGTGGGGCCAGGTGGACTTTTGCCCAGAAAGGCTTTTGATTGGCTAGTGGAGATTTGATTGGCTGTTCAGATTTTTTAAAATGTTGTTTTAGCAATAGCTTCCACCATATCACAAGGATTTTAACAGTGTAACTGAAGGTAAGCTATGGCAGCCATTTGTGACTGGCTCTACCTCCTGTGGAAGCCATTTTGTTGCTGTACCCACCACACTGTGCAGGAATTCCAAAGGTGCCCACAATCTCAAAACGATTGGGAACCCCTGGTCTAGACTGACAAATGTCTCTGTGACACGGTATGCAAGAGGTGATTTTCAGTGTTATTTAAATGCCATGTGCCTGAGATGCCTACCCTGTGAAATCCTGAGAAATAGAAGTCTAAATTTTGAGGAAATATCATTGGGCCATATAGCAGTGACAATTAGGAAGTTTACAATGGGTATGTGGACAGAAAGTAGTTGCCTTGGAGTTTCTCCGTTCCAGTTAGATGCATGAAGATTTCGTACTGGAATGACTTGCAATTCCAACTTGTATGATTATGTGCAATAAACTTTACTGTCTGTGGTAAGATTGTAAAAAGGCAGAGGAAATGTGCTAATTTTCTATTCCATTTGCATTTAAGGGGGAAAAAGACTCCTGGATTTATTGTGAGATACACTTACCCCCAGACAAAACATTTTTTTTTCTGTCTGACTTCTCTTTTTATGCATTGCTTAACATAAGAATCCAGAGATGGAAATCCTGGCTGTATGAATCAGAAAGTGTTAACACAAAAATCCTGCTCAGAATGAAGACAGATTTCAGTAGCTCTTCTGCCTTATTTTTCAAGCGCAGTGCCAACAAGTCTAGAGTAATTAGGTCCATAACGTCACTGAGAGAACTCAAAACATTAGGAATTTGGCTGTGAGGCTTTTGCAAGGGGGAGGACAGTGTTGTTACTCTGCCGTGACCTCCCAGCCCCTTGACAACTGGAGTCATTCTTTGAAAGCTTCAACAGATTCAACTGGCTCTCCCAGGCCAACGTTGACAGGATCCTGGGTGCTGTTAGGCCAAACCTGTGCCTCTTGGACATGTGTCCCTCTTGGCTGGTGAAAGCCAGCAGTGAGAGGATATGGGACCCCCAGTGGACATTATCAATCTGTCCCTAGATTTGGGGGTCAACCTGGAGGGTTTGAAAGAGGCTGTGGTTGTTCCACTCTTAAAGAAGCCAACTTTAGATCCTTCAGATCCTGCCAATTATCGCCCAGCCTCAAATCTTTCATTTCGTCTGGTAGCCCTGTCATGGGGATGGAAAGTGGAGGGAGTACTCTCAGTCTACCAGCCACTGTTTGTATGTTATCATCTATGTGACCTTGTAGAAGCTCCAGCTGCAGAACTCCTCTGCTGGGAATCAACGGCTTTTAGATTGTTTTGCCCGCTTTGCCCGCTTGCTTTGCCCGCACATGCAAACTATACTCATTGGCTTCAGCTTGCTTAGGGGGGTGTTTGATTCTAGTATAACTTAGGCAGCCCTACTATTCCTGGGCATTCCTGACACAAGCTGTACACATGTCTTTAGTTATGATTCACCAATAAACATTTTTCTTCTGAAGAAGCCCTGTGTTGTGTGACCTGACTAATGAGCCTGACATGTTTCTGGGTAAGGCAATTGAGAGGGTTGTTCCAGAGCAGCTCCAGGGCTTCCAGTCATTCCAGTCTGGTTTCCGTGCTGGCCATGGGAGAAAGATGGCTCTGGTTGCCCTCACAGGTGAGCTCCATAGGCAGCTGGATTGCGGCGGGTCAGTGCTGCTGGTGTTGCTAGATCTCACAGCAGTGTTCAACACAGTCAGTCATGATCTTTTGACCCACCACATCACTGACATAGGAGTTTGTGGGGGAGTCCTGAAGTGGCTCGCTTCATTTCTCCAAGGTCGAAGACAGAGGGTGATGCTAGGAAAGAGGGTCTCGCCCAGGCACCCCTTATTATGCGGGGTCCATCAAGGGGCAATCCTCTCTCCAATGTTATTTAACATCTATATGCACCCTTTCACCCAGTTGGTGTGGAGGTTCGGGCTGGGGTGTCACCAGTATGCTAATGACGCCCACTTTTATCTGCTGATGGGCAGCCAGCTGGATACCACCCCAGAGAATCTGGCAGAGGGGTTGGAAGCTGTGGTGGGATGGCTGAAGCAGCCAGCTGAGATTGAATCCTTTTAAGATGGAGGTTCTATGGCTGGGGCAGGGGGATTCTGGTGCGGGGTGCCAGCTCCTGGCTCTTGATGGTGTGCCCTTAAGACCAGCACCTACCGTTAGGAGCCTTGGGGCAGTTTGGGGATGCAGAAGCTGCATGGGGAGGGAAGGCTGAAGATGCCTCTCCCCATGCAGTGTGGTCATTATAGAAAAGGCACAAAACTACTCCGTCTGACACAGGGACCTCACTCTGTCCCCCCCCCCTACACGCAGGGGTTCTGCAACACAGAGATTGCTCTCCATGAAGCAGGTGGAGAGAACCGGGACTGAAAATGAGGGGTGGGCATCAGGGGGACCAGAGGGACTTTCTGTTTTCATCTGTGACACGTGGGACAGTCTGTGATTGAGAAAGGCCCGTTTCTTTTTGGCTCTCTGGTTTTAATTGCCCTTTCTTGCTTCAGTTATTTATTTATTTAAAACATTAAAACATTTCCTGTCTCTAACAATTAATATGACCTTACCACTCTTGTTATAGTCAACAATACTGGCTCTCAATAGGAAGCTACAGAGGTATATCTGATGTAATTTATATGTAAGTGCTGTTAAGTTGCAAATGACTTATGTTGACCCCGGCAAGCGGCTTTCAAGGCACGTGAGCAGCAGGAGTGGGCAGGGTGCAGGCCCCCACCCAAGTACTGACCCTGCTTCGCTTCTGAGATCTGACGAGATCCAGCTATACCATGCTGGCTTCCCAATTAACATCTAGAAGGGGTGCGAAAGTGCATGGCATGAGCACCTGCAGGGAGTAAGAAATGGGAGATTCGGTGAAGACCTGGCTGAGAGATCTTGTCAAAGTTCTTGGTGCGTGTTCATTCGGCAAGTTCCCTTCGAAGGCAGTCTGGGGAACAGGGGCAGTTAACAGAGAGCTCTGGAAGGGCTAAGGTTCCCCAAATGGTGTTTAATGTCATATTTGTGTCCATGTATTCTATTATTTATTATATTTATTTATTATATTTATTTATTTATTACATTTTTACCCCGCCCTCCCTGCGAACGGGCTCAGGGCGGCTTACATTGAGGCAACCAAGTGCCAAAGACAAAACAGCTTAAAACCATATAAAACACTTAAACAGATAACATTCCAAGAAGGTAACCACCATAGGGTGCTCAACAGTTATACTCAAACTCAATCCAATGGCATCAGATGGTGTTAGTCACAACGATGTTAGTCGCAGCGATGTTGATCACAGCGGGGACAGCTAGATCTCCCTCGGCTGTCCCCTCCCTCCACCACATAAGATAGTAACATTGGCGGCAGAATTGGCGGCAGAGGGGAGTGGCGGCTCCTACTCAAAGGCCTGGCAGAAGAGCTCCGTCTTGCAGGCCCTGCGGAACTGTGAGAGGTCCCGCAGGGCCCTGATCTCCTCCGGGAGCTCATTCCACCAGGTAGGAGCTGCCACTGAAAAGGACCTGGCCCTAGTGGCCACCAACCTGGCCTCCTTAGGGCCAGGGACCACCAGGCGATGTTGGGACTTGGACCGAAGTGCTCTTTGGGGCATATGCGGGGAAAAGCGGTCCCTCAGGTATGCCGGACCCAGGCCATATAGGGCTTTAAAGGTAAGCACCAGCACTTTGAAGCGAATCTGGTATGCTATAGGCAGCCAGTGCAGCGCTTTCAGCACGGGCCGAATGTGCTCCCGCCTGGGGGTGCCCACCAACAGCCTGGCTGCAGCATTCTGCACTAGCTGCAGCCTCCGGATTTGCCCCAAAGGCAGCCCCATGTAGAGGGCGTTACAGTGGTCTAGCCTCGAGGTGACCATTGCGTGGATCACCGTGGCCAGGACCTCGCGGTCAAGGAACGGGACCAACTGCCGAATCAGGCGGAGATGGAAAAAAGCCGATTTGGCAGTGGCTGCCACCTGGGCCCCCATAGTTAACGCAGGGTCCAGGAGCACTCCCAAACTCCTAACCTCCGGCGCTGGCACCAACGGTGCCCCATCGAAGGTCGGAAGTGGGAGCCCCAGCCCCCGACCGGTCCGACCCAGGCACAGGACTTCCGTCTTTGCAGGGTTTAGCTTCAACTGGTTCAGCCTGAGCCACCCGGCCACAGCCTGCAAAGAACTATTGTGTAAGGACTGGCCTATTTGCCTGCTAAGGTCTCTGAAGACACATGAAGGCATATCTGACATTGCAAGTGAACAAGCAAATGAGGAAAGGTGTTTGGGTACCGTTGACAGAGACTTCTGTGCAGTTGGGGGCTCCAAGGCCAGAGGCTGGGACGAAACTCCATAAGTAGCCTGGAGGAATGACATTTGCTGATGCCTTTGGGTCCTCTTCAAGTACACCACGGGATCAAAAGAGGGCAGCATCAGCCCATGTGACTGGCAGGCCATACCCAGCCTCCGAACTGGCCAAGCCTGGAACAAGCACTGGAGGACTGTCCTTTATCCTTGCCTGGTCAAGAGATGAGTGCTTTGCCTGCTGAACACTCTCCAGTGCCAGGTTCAGCCACAGTTCTGTTTCTCCTCTGCCCCAAGTACATTGCGCTCATAGCAAACATGCTTTCTGCTTTGATTCCCACCTGCAAATGTGGGGGCCTTGTATGTTATACAACAGCAGTATGGCTGTGGTTGCCAGCCTCCAGGTGGGGGATGGAGATTCCCCCAGAATTACAAGTGATCTTCAGATGACTGAGATTACTACCCCTGGAGGAAATGGCCATTTCAGAGGGTGGACTCTGTGGCAGAGGTGTTGAACTCATTTTTTATGAAGGCCTGATCTGACATAAATGTGACTTTGTCAGGCCAGGCCATGTGTCCCAGAGACATAGTGCCAGGTACCAGAGATATAACCTGTAAGCTCTGAGTTGGTGTGCCTTCACCGCAAGGCCCCATGGGCTGGGAGGGGGGTGCAAAGGAAAACCCACATGGGCAGACTGGAGAGCCAGTGGTGCAGGGCTGGGCAGACGCTCCCACACTGCTTGTCTGCTGCATATGAGGTTATTCTGCCACGGGGAAGCCACAATCCAAGTGACTCTGGGAAGTCTCCTGTTCCTTCTCTTGCACTAGTTGCCCGCAGGCTGCATTAGGGCCCTGAATGGGTTTTCGGTTTGACACCCCTGCTGTAGGGCATCACATTGCTGCTGAGCTCCTCCCCTCCCCAGACTCTGACCTTCCCAGGCTCCATCCTGGAATCCCCAGGAATTCCCCAAACTGGCAACCCTAAGTGGGCACGGCCAACATGGTGCCGCTGTAGCCTCCTTGAGCTCGTACAGAGGCTTCTTGTCAAGGTTAATCGCCGGTGACAAGTTCTCCAAGGTGGCTTGCGTTCCTGCACTTCAGTCCCCTCCCCCTTGCTGTCAGGCTGTGATCGCTGGGGGTCTACAGGCTTTTCCACAGGTAAGCTACTAGTCAGCAGGGGTGGATGGGAAGTAGCAGTGTGTGTTGCTAAGCAATAATGATTAGGATTAATGATTAAATGATTAGCTATGCTCATGGCAAATGACTGAGATGGTGCATTTGCCATGAACACTTCATTTATTTACTTTCTTTATTGCCAACTTTCTTGGTGAGACTCAGGACTGGCAGGTGGCCTCTCGCCATCTGGAGTGCCGGGCCATCACCACCCAGGAGTGCCCCACTGCCCCCCCCACAATGGCACGGCTGCTAAAATGTTCAGACACTATTGTACCCATAAGGAGGGCGGTGGCTACCTTCCAGGTGGTGCCTGGAGATCTCCTGGGATTACAACTAATCTCGAGACAACAGACAGTTGCTTTGGAAGGTGGACCCTGTGGCATTATGGTATTCCGGAACAAAAAGGAGAGAACCTGAAGGAGATTTTATGCGAAGCCCTAGCTCCCGTGGCAGGCTATAAAGCAGAACCTTTACAAAGTGACTTGGATATGGTATATCAAACCTATCCAGAATTTATTAAGAAAAACAACCTGCCCAGTGAGGTATTTATGAAATTCTCTAAAAGGTCAACAAGAGATATGATACTGAAAGCAACCAATGGAATAAAAATCCAAGGAGAAGAAATGAAAGTTTTAAAAGATGTTCCATTTGAGGTGAGAAAGAGGAGGAAGCAATATAAAAACCTGACTTCATTTTTACAGAAAAATTCTACTCCCCACAGATGGATAATCCTGGAAGGTCTTATCTTCAACTTCAAAGAGAAAAAAGAAAAGATTGACTCTGTCCTTAAAGTAAAAGCATTTTTGGAACAGCATCAAAGTTCAGCAAAAGAAAAAGGGAAAGGAAAATTAGAGGACAATATTGTTACAGAAGATGTTAGCGAACATGGTTCCAGAAGCAGTGACAGCTCTTCAAGTAGCTCCTTAGAAGAAGTTTTTGACTCTGAATCAGAACTAGGAGCTGTGGCTCCTAAATCATTTAAGGTTAAGCTGCCCTTTGATAAAAACAAACATGGAGGGAAGAAAGCAGCTAAATAATCCTTTCTTTTTTTATTATTTACTAAGATGCACACACTACAGCTAATTTTGTTTGTACTGCTTAAGGTAGAAATAGTCATTCTTAATCTCCAAGTATGTAAAAGCTAAATAATGAGGAAACATCAAGAAACTGAACTTTAGAGTATTATTTGATCCTTGCTTACTCTGTATTTTAGTTTAGAATACCCCTTTTCCCTATACCCTGTAGTGTATAGAGATAAAAGCAATAAAAAATGTTTTTAAAATATGAAAATAACATGTTTAAAAATGCTGCATCTCTCCTTGCCCTAAAGTCCATTGTGTAATGTCTTATGAATGCTGAGGGACGTGTCCATGTAGCTGTCTTACAAGGGTCTGATATGGAGACCCCCCCCCCAAAAAAAAAGCGATGGACGTCACAGTTGCCTGTGCTGAAGGCGCTCTGATGGTCTATGGCAGTGGCTTCTCTGCAGTGGGTTAACACAAGGATATAAGTTCTCCAATCCACTTACTCAAATGCTGAGATGAAATCTCTGAACCCTTTCGGTGGTCCCCATAGCAGACAAAAAGATGTGGATCCTTATGGAAAGGTAGGGTTCTATAGATACAAAAATCCAAAGCCCTTTTAACATAGAGTGTGTAGCACTTGCTCTGCATCTGTTGTTAGTCTTGGGGGGGAAATGGGAGTACTAGATCCTACAATGTGGAATTGTGACACTACTTTAGGAAAAAAGAATAAGTCTGGTCTCAAAGTCACGTTATCTGCATGAAAAATTATGTAAAGATCATTAGCTGCTGTAGATTTTCCGGGTTGTGTGGCCCTGGTCTTGGCATTGTAGGACCTGACGTTTCGCCAGTAGCTGTGACTGGCATCCTCAGAGGTATAACAGAGAAAGATGGAGGACTCTCTGTGTCAAAATCATCCACTCATAACAAGGCACACAACAACTCTCCTGCTCTTCTTGCTGAAGTTATTGCAACTTAAAATGACACTTTTAGAGACAGTAACATTGGGTGCGTTTAGACAGCGTGCTGGAGCGGTTTAAACTGCTCCGGCACGATGCGGTTTTTTTTAAAACTGGAGAATCGCGATCAGACTCACCTCCTCCTTCCGAGCTCCCCGCCGTCCTCCTGCAGGTGGGGGGGGGGTTTCCCCTCTCCTTTGAGCATGCGCACAGGCAGCCCTCTCCTGAACAGGAAGTTTGGCGGGTGCGCAGAAGAGCAAGCTCAACAGGTCCCTTTAAAGTTTAAATGAAGACTCCTTTTTAAAATGGCCTCCCCGAGATCCCGGACTCCTCTAAATGCCTAAACTAGGCACCAGTGAACCTTTTCTTTTTTTAACTTAAGTGCGGAGCTCCGCTCAAGCGCACACCGGTAAGGAAAAAAAAAATGGAGGACTAAAACCAGAAGCTGGAGGCAGCTTCCCAGAGGGGAGGGGGGGTTGAAGCACCCGGAAGTGGCTGGATGGAGCGATCAGACAGCGGAAAGTGCGGCTTGAAACGGAGAATCATGGAAAACACCACTTGGGTAAGTGGTGTCAAAATACTCCGTTTCAAAGGGGGTTTGCTCCAGAAAGCGATGGCTGGGGACGGTAGGCAGATGTTGGGTGTGTGAACGCGCAGGTAAAAGCCGTTTCTGAGCCGTGCCGAAAACGGCTCAAACGGCACATCTGAACGCACCCATCATGTTACAAGTAGCCGAAGGTTCAAATTGTGGTTTCATTAAAACTGATAGCACTAACTATAAATTTCAAGGGGAAACCAAACCTGGAGTTGGGGGGGGGTAACTAAACCTTTAAAAAACTGTTGCATCAATGGACAAGAAAAAACAGAGTGACCATCCACATTAAAATGATGTGATGAAATGGCCACTAAGTGAACTCTCAGTGAGGAAATGCCTGAACCCTGAGTTTGTAGGCTTAGGAGGTATACACACAGGTTCCCTATGGAGCAGGTCAGTGAATCCAAACTTCAACCTTTTGTATATGTTACAAAACACATCCATTTAGCATCATATTTTTTTTTAGTCAGTGGCTTTCTTGCATTATCCAGCCCTTTCCGCATGTGATCTGGCCAACAGGCTAAGTGATTCTCCCTGATGTCAGATGCAGTTTGGACACGTCTGCGTGCAGCATCTTTCCTCCCTCCTGAGATGGTAGATCCCTGTTTCTTGGAAGAAGTAGATGCAGACCCCTCGCCGTGTGTCAAAGACTCAGAACCCACACCTGTCTTGGCCTGAATGGTGAAATTAGGATGCAGTTGGTCCTGTCTCTCCTCATTTTGTGAAGCACTGTTCACATCGTGGGCAGAGGTGGGGACATGTAAAGTCATTATCCTGCTCACTTCACTGGGAACACGTCTCCTTTTGAATCTCTTCCCGTTCCCCTTCTCAGGTGATACCCTGGGCATTTGTAATCCATTGGCAAAGCAAACATGTCTACTGTTGGTGTTCCCACTGAGCAAATTGTCTTGTCAGGACCCGGTCATCCATGGACCATTTGTGGGCTACATATCCCTGCCCACTTAATGCCTCTGCTGATGTGTTCTGTTTCCTGGGACGTTGCCAGGCTCCTGCCACTGAGAGAGGCGGTTCCTCTCTCTTTGATGTGCCCGAGGCTTGTCACCTTAGTGGGGCCAAATGCCCATGCTTCTCAAATGTCTGTTATTCTGTTTTCCTCGCTATGTAGAGGCTACGTGTCCAAGGGGGGTAGGCAACAGTTAGTTTGGTGGGGGGGGTGCTCTGGGAGAGGTACATGCTTAGTGGGGGGGGCAGCTGATTGTTAACTCTGGCGGGCAAATGCCGTGGGGTGGTTGGGTCCTGATTTTTAGTGCTGTTACTTGAACACATTATATCTGTAACCTTTGCACGTTCAACTTCAGTCCTAACTATAGCTCATGTCCAGTATGGTATCTGTCAAAGTCTCAATAAAATTAGCTTTCTTCGAAGTGATGGTCGTTGAGAACTGATTTAACCAGGATCCTGACAAACATGCACTGCCAAGATATGGTCATTGTATTGCATACCCTATTTCCACAGACTGCATGCAAGGTTGCACACACGGGGCAGACAAATGAGTTCCTCCCTGCTTGTTGATGTAGTACACCAATGAGATGTTGTCCGTTGCCACCTGAACTGACTTGCCCCTGGTGATTGGAGAAAAAGCCTGAATCCCCTTGAATGTAACAAGGAGCTCCACTACATTGATGTGCATTGCAGCCTCTCCGTGATTCCAGGCCTGGCTCACCCAGTGCCCCTGGCAATGTGCACCCCATCCCCAAAGTGTTGTCAATGTGGCCTGAGGTAGTGTCCTGATGAATGTGGTGCCCCTTAACTGATTGTCCTGATTGAGCCACCACAAAAAGGAGTGTTGCACTAACTCTGGTGTATACAGAAGAGCTGACTGCTTCTGAGTTTGTGGGCTGAACACCTTGTGAAACCACATTTGCAATGGTTTCATCTCCTGTCTTGCATAAGGTGGTACTGCTGTGGTAAATGCCTTTAATCCTAATAAGGACACCAGTTACAGGTGTTCATGGAAGATAAGCAACCTGTTTTTCCATCTTGCAAAAACATTGTTATGAGGCAGAAAGAGCCCTCCTTAGAAAAGCCAGCCACGGCTGTTCAATTTGGTTGGGATGCAGCTGTACACATGTGGAGAGAACTCATCTTCTCTTCCAAGGAGCTGGAAGTCCTTGACTTCCCCGGGGCTTTCTCCTCCCCCATCTCTGGAAAGTTTATATATTTCCTGGACCTCCCTCTAGTGGCCAGAGGAAAGCAATCTTTGTGAGTCAGTCTGCCACAGCTGAAACGGCTACAAGGAACAAACAACAGCAGGGCAGCAGCAGCAGGCGCAGGCACGCGCGAGAAACAGCAGGAGCTGCCGGATGGAACTGGCAGCAAGAAACGCGGCGGCACATCCAACAGGAGCCCAGTCTCCGAGCCTCTCAGCAACGCCAGGAAGACTGGTGTTCAGTCACTGCCCCCCAACTGCCCTGTTTGGATATGCCCAGAGCTAAAAACAATAAATGGATCTGTTGTGCTTTAATTGTTATTAGAAAGCAATAAGGAGGATTCCCCCCCCACCCCCAATTAAAACCCTTGCTTTTCAAGTCGCTCCTCCGGATACTGCAACCATCTCTGCTGGGCCTCTGGGAAGATTTGGTGAATGCTGAAATGTAAACAATTTGCAATCTCTGTGTGTCTGAATTTCAAAATGGGAGGATAGAACATAGATTTTTAGCAGGAAATGTTCTACCATCTCCTTGTTGATTATTGTACACAAATCAAAGGGAAACACTGAACTTCCTCTTAAACAGAGATCTCAGCTCCTGGTGACCCAGCAATGCTGCTGGTCGCTGGGGCTGCTTTGCCACCCTGAGGAAGCTGGGCAGCAACAGAGTCACGACGCCCGGCATTGTGAGGTGGGCAGGGGGCAGAGCCGGCTAGAACAAACAGCCAGGCTCTGCTCCCGCCCGTTGTCAGTTGCTCCGATGTGCTTGGAGGTTGGGGGCTTGAGGACTGGCTGCTGGCTTAGGAAGGTCTTTGGCCTGAGAAGCAGCAGCGCAGTGACGGTGGAGCTCTTTGTTTTCCAGTGGGGCCACTCCGGTGGGCCCTGGAAGCAGCAAGCCGAGTCAGCGGCTGGGGTGAAGGGCCACGGTGGCTGTCCAAATGTCGGGGCTGTGGCGGTGGCTAGGCGGCGGGCCGCAGTGGCGGCCGGAGCATCAGGCTGCATCAGCAGGCCACGGCAGCGTTGCTGCGATCCACTCTACAGGACTGGGAGGCTCATGGCTTCAGGGCGGCTCGCCTGTGCGCCTCACCATTTGTTTAAGTGAGCAACACTCAAGCACATGATACCCACCCCCCCTTTTAGGTTGGGGGGAACAATTAGAGAGCCTGGGGTGGGTGAGGTTGCTTAGTGCCACCCCCCAATAAGTTGCCCCCACGCTATTATCGCCCCCCCCCCACTGCCCTGTAGTCTCGATGCAGCAGGGTGTTAGGGGATGTTTTACTATCTTGCCACCCACTCCTGCCTGGGGACATTTGGGGAGTTGGGGGGGGGTTGGGATATAGGCCTTGAGAAGGCCAACTCCCTATAGACAGCATTTGGTGGGGGAGTGCCTCCTTGGAGGACATTAGAGGGTTTAAAATTAAATATTACTTAAATAATAAACTAGATAATTAAAATGTGAGATAGAGGGTGGTGGGGAAGTAATTGTCCCCCCTTTATTGATTGATTAATTAATTAATTAATTTTTCTGGCTTACATATGGTTGTAGGCCAATTCCTCTAGGCAGCCATTTTAGTGGACTTAATTTGGCGGCCGTTTCAGGGTTGGTGCAGCAGTGGCCATTTCACAGGGACTCCAGTGGCATTTTGGGTATGACGGGTTGGCAGTTTAAATTAAACAACAAAACACATAACAGGTGCCCAGTCCCTTGCCCATCTGATTGCAAAGGCAAAGCCCCACTGTATCTAGGTGGCTTGAATATTTGAGTGAGTGAGGTGGGGCGGTGCACGTCATTAAGAACTGCACGCCGGTAGTTGAATAAAGTGGTGCAGAGGTGTCTGCCCCTCCCCACCTGCCTACGGTTGAATGCCAGTTTTCTGGGTAGCCATTTTAGGTTGTTCCAGCGGCCATTTTAGGTGGTTTAGAGGCTGTCAGTTTGTTGAATGGAATGGCGTCTGGGAACGGCCAAGGCTAGCTGTACGGGAAATGGCCTGCCCTGAAATCCATATGCAGCGGGTGAAGGGCAGGTATAAATCCAGTCTCCTCCTTCCTACCTTCCTTCCGCCATCCACTGTTGGTGGCAGGGAGTTTTAAGCTTGGATTTATAGGTGAACTGATCTCTGTATTAACTGCCTTGAGGGCATTTTAGGAGGGGATGTGTCTCAGTGAGAGATCATCTGCTTGGCATGCAGAGGGTCCCAGATTCAATCTGCAGCATTTTGAGTGAAGGATTTGGTAGCAGGTGATATGAAAGACCTCTGCTTATGATCTGGGGAGCCTTTGCTAGTCTAAGGCCCCATTCACACAGAGCATTTGCCCCACTGAAGGCACGGTAGCCCAGCGAACTTTCCATGCGGGATCACACCAGCACATCTGGGAGGCGTAGCACTCCTGTGGCCAACCCACGGCTTCCCGTGGAAAACGCGGAGTAAAAAACTACTAAGGTCGAAGCACTAGTTTCCAGAAACCCCGGGGTAAAGGCCGCCGTCTGATCACGGGAGCGCCAGTATCCCACAGCTTCCGATGCCCGCCCATGTCCCGGGGTTTCCAGATGTTGTAAGTTTCCATGGGATGCGCACCAACGCCGAATAGCGCATGCGCACATGCAAGACACCGACAGTGCCCCCCCAGCGGCGCATGCGCACTTCACAACAGTGCGGCTTGCATGGTCTGCTGCGCCACTTTTTGCCGCGCTGCAGCAGCGCGGTGTGATCGGCACTCGGAGCTGGAGCGTGGCAACCCGGTGGCCCATGTGATCAGGCTAGGTAAAGGTAAAGGTTCCCTTGCTCGAAAGCCAGTCAAATCCGACTCTAGGGTTGCGGTGCTCATCTCCGTTTCAAAGCCGAAGAGCCAGCGATATCTGAAGACGTTTCCGTGGTCATGTGGCCGGCATGACTAAACACCCAAGGTGCACGGAACGCTGTTACCTTCCCACCAAAATGGTACCTATTTATCTACTTGCAATTTCTTGCTTTCGAACTGCTAGGTTGGCAGGAGCTGGAACTACAGACAGGAGCTCACCCCAGCATGCGGCACTCTCGGGTCTCGAACTGCTGAACTACCGACCTTCCACAGCCTGCAGTTCAGCATCTTAACCACTTGAGCCACCGCAGCTCCGTGATCAGGCTACCGCGCCTTATTTTGCTCCGGGATGAACTGCCACGCCTCCCCCTCCCGCGTTTTCTGGCCCGTATGACCGGAGCCTAAGTTGACAATCCTCAATTCAGCAAGCTTAAAAGCATAGAGTGCCATCAAAGGGGCTATTCTTTATTTAAAATACATAAATAAACATAAAATAAATACATAAAAATGGTTTACCTACTTATGCAGCTGGGCTTATTTATATTTGAGACTGTAGACTGTAGGAATTTTTATTCCATAGCATTTTGACGTCGTTTTATTCAGAGAAAAATATTATAAATTCCCAATTTTTCAGATTACAATATTTGGCCCTAAGGCCAATGTATTCCCGGTGTGGTGGTTAAGAGCAGCGGACTCTAATCTGGGGAACTAGGTTTGATTCCACATTCCTCCACATGAAGCCAGCTGGGTGACTTTGGGTCAGTCACAGTTCTCTTGGAGCGGTTCTCTTAAGAGTGATTCTCTCAGAGCTCTCTCGACCTCACCTACTTCATGGGGTGTCTTTTGTGGGGAAAGGATGGGAAGGAGACTGTAACTCACTCTGAATGTGAACAGCTACTTGAAACTGGGTAGCTCAATTGGGCTTTTAGTGTGTGGGTGTGAAACCAAGCATAATCTGAATGGAAAACAAGTGAACCTCTACTGGTTTCCTTCTGTGAAGGAATCCTTATCAGCAACATGGGACTTTGGCAGTGTGAATGCACGCTGAGTTGGCAAATTGGGTTAGTCTTTGTCATGTGTTAGGATTCATAATATCCATTGCAATACATCATTAGTACCTTATATTTTCTGTTTTATCAGGGATACAATGTGACTTCCAATCTGATGCTGTGATCTGGGAATCTGACAGCTGGCATGTCGTTACATGTCATTGGTTTGGTCCTAACGAGCGTTCTTCACAGGTTTACTAGTGCATTTGTCTTTAAGGGGAGGTCCAGTGAGTGGCCAGGACCTAGATGAGTGGTGTTGGTTATGACAGGCTGTGGGAGGTGCTGACTGGGATGCGGTGGTGCAGCCACAGCAATAGGAAATGAGGCTGACTGCTTCCAGAAAGGTTCCAGTGGGGGCAAGGGTTAAGCAGGACCCGCCAGAGGATCAGAATGGCTTGGGAGGCCAGACGGCTGTTCTGCACATGCACTTGGGAATGAAACTGCTTCTAGACCTGGCGACGCAGCCTTAGTTACATTAGATAACTAGGTGCCACTGGAACCATCTTCACATTATGGCAAGTGAGCATACAGCCTGCATGTATGTGCATACATTGGATGGTAAGAAGGAGCCAATGCACATTTCTGTGTGCTTGTCCTAGTCTTTACAATAGGAACCCAGTTTCTATTAAGAAATGACAGGTACTGTGCACTCTTCAGGGTAAGGTGTTTTAAAATAAATGAATAAATACCAAACAAGCAAACAAAATTAAATTATACAGGTTTTAAAGTGACACCACATTGTAAATTGGCAACATTACATTTTTAAAGCCACACTCACTGGTTGGGTAGGATGGTTCTTAGTGGTTGTTGAAGAAGCATTTCAAAATGCCTTATTGGGACAGTCCCTTGACTTTAAAACAATGGATGCCTCCCTGCTTAGGTCTGCTTGCAATAGTTGGGATAGTTCTTTAAGAACGCCAAGGGGCTAAGACAGTTCTCCTCCAGTGTTGTTTCCTCAGTTTGACTATCCAGAGGATCTGGGACTAGATCAGATCTTCTGACATAGACTTCAGCTAGTGACAATTCTGGGCCTCAGTTACCTATCTTTCAGGATCCTGGGTTGCCAGAAGATCTGAAGCAAAAGAGTCTTGTCTGTTTAAAAGAGACTTAAGGCATGGAAATGCACAGCTGTAGTTTTTCCTGGCTTGGAGGTAAATAACATTGCGTGATAATTAACATCCCTTTAAAGGGAGGGGGCTTCCTTTGCTACAGGAATATAAATAAGTTATGTCATTTGATCAGGGCACACATAAGCCCTATGAACGTTGGGCAGTGCCTTGCTGATCACCATGACTGTGCAAATGCAAACTTTGCTGGGGGGATGTAGTGGAATTCTACAGCATTCTATGAAGGTCTTGGGGACAGGGAGCTCTCGAGAACCAGAGGCAACCTATTTATCTGGCAGTGAAATAAGGGTCAATTTTGCAACCTGGGGTGTTGCTGCACTTCAGGTTATTACGACGGTTATTGCTTTAGGCCTGCAGATGGAACTTCTCTGATCAGACACCCCTTTTGCAGCGGTTTGCACTCGGGCTTTGGGCAAATTGGGCCTTTCCGGAGGTGAAGTTTGGAACTCAATCTTCTCGGTTCAGTGCCGTGTCTTCTGCAGCTGCCCTGGGCTAGGGTTCCCTTGCCGTGTAGTGGTGTCAGTGGAACCTTGTTCAGATCAAGACTTTTGTCTGGTCACTGTACTCCAGTTTGGGGGGTGGCGTTGTGGATCACTGAGCTAGTGGCGGACTTTTGCCTAGCATTTGAAGAATGGAATTGCAAAGTTTTAAGTTATTAATGAGGTTTTTTCTTTCAGGTGCTGTTGGCCATGGGGCGGGATGAAGAGTCAATGTCGGCAGCCACAGCATGGCCATTTGGGCCACCCACTGGGCCAGGAGGACACCCTGGCTGTGAAGGCCCTTGTGCTATGAGCTCAGGCAGACCTTGCAATGATAAGAGCAAGATGGCCCGGAGTGCGGATAGTCTGGTCGGCTATTCTGCTTCGCCATGAAGGACAAGGTCATGGTGCTACAAGTGGAGGCTGACCTTGAGATGAAAAGAGCAAGGTGGCCTGCGGATAGTCTGGCTGGCTATTTTGCCTTGCCATGAATGACAAGGATATGGTGCTTTGAGTGGAGACTGACCTTGCGATGATAAGAGCAAGGTGGCCCAGAGTGCAGATACTCTGGTTGACTATTCTGACTCGCCATGAAGGGCACAGCCTGGCGTTACAAGTGGAGGCTGGCCTTGCGTTGATGAGAGCAAGGTGGCCCAGTTGTGCGGATTGTGGGGTTGGTTATTCTGCCTCGCCAGGCATGGCACAATTGAGGAGACCCCGCATGACATAAAGCCACCTGCCAGATGATGGCGGCCCTGGGGGTGGTTGAGTTCCAGGACCCATATGGGGCTGACAGGGTACACCTATTAGACAAGGGCTATGGGTTATTTTTGCAGGACTTGCAGCAAGGGATTAGATCAGCCTTGGCCCTTTTTGGTGGGGAGCAAAGACCAAAGCAGAGGCTTGGTCTTGGCTGTGGTAGGTTGGTGTGGGCAAGAAACCGGAACCGGTGAGCACCTTACAGCATTTTCCCCATTAGGCAACGGGGTCATCAGGAACTGCCTTCAGATTTCTAAGGTCCAGGGTGGGGAACGGTGATCACCTCCTCTGGGAACCTCTTAGGGTATGCTCCTCCCCGCAAGTTGGAAGGCTTCAGGGGTAGGCGCTCCTAGGTGCCGACCAGTTTGCTGGGCTGCTGGTCATGAGCCAGACCGATGGCTCAAGACCAGAGCTGGGTGACCCGCCCAAGAAAAGGGCAAGGAGGTTGGTCAGGGGAGTGACACCTGCCTTGCCTGTTCCGTGCTCGCTTAGCTGGTCCCTTGCTGCAATGTTATGTTAAATAGTTAATAAAGTGGCCCTTGTTTACTTCCAAACTGTTGTCTGTCTCCTTATTCTAACTGGGAGGGCAATCAGTCTGATTGGTTTGCATCCCTGTCTGCCTTTTATCAGCTGTGCATGGGAAATACCACAATGAAAGTTTATGGAAGCAATATATGAAATTAAACTACGTGTTCATAAAATATAAAGGGGGCTGTGGTGGCTCAAGTGATTAAGAAGCTGAACTGCAGACCGGAAGGTCGGTAGTTCAGCAGTTTGAGACCTGAGTGCCACATGACGGAGTGAGCTCCTGCCTCTGGCCCCAGCTCCTGCCAACCCAGCAGTTTGAAAGCAAGAAATTGCAAGTCGATAAATAGGTACCACTTCGGTGGGAAGGTAACAGCGTTCCGTGCACCTCAATGTCTAGTCATGCCAGCCACGTGACCACAGAATTGTCTTTGGACAGCGCTGGCTCTTCAGCTTGGAAACGGAGATGAGCACCGCATCCCTAGAGTCAGATTCGACAGGCTTTTGAGCAAGGGAAACCTTTATCTTTACCTTTTACCTCATAAAATATAATGACATAAAAAGATATTTTGAAACAACTATTGGATCTCCCTTGAAAGACAGACACAATGGCAAGGGAGATGCACTCCGTTTTCTTGCCTTCCTATAACACATGCTTTTGCTGGGCCAATACCAAACTCTTCCCCTCCAACCAGCCAATGAAATGTAGGACTCCGTGGATGGATTCAGACTACCAATCATTTCCTTGGTCTGGACTTATTTTAACAGTACTGATGGTTCTATCAAGGTCAGTATCGCATCTGCCCAGAGTCTTGGGTGGAGGACTTTCACATCTCCTATCAGATTTAAAACACAAAACAAAACTGGAGATGCCAGGGATTGAATTGGGGACCTTCTGCATATAGAGCAGATGCTCTGCCACTGAGCCATGGCCCCTCCTCTCCCCATCCCGAACTGGCAATATTTCTCTCTCCCCATAACCACTTCCCTCCAAAGGTAGGGTCACTATATTAAAATCTCCCCTGTTGCAGGCAGCCTAGTTTATCTATTATGCAAAAGACTGATTATGGAAAACAGGCATATTAATTGATCAGTTATCTGCCAGTATGTTTGCATCTCCTCCTGTCAACTACCACAAATGTCATGGAGAAATCTCTTTACCTAATCCTCTGCTCATGACAGGACCTTCTCAGGCTCTTCTAAGACCACAGCAAAGTTTGTCTGGAAAACAGGACAACAGAGGAAAGTCCTGGGCTCTGGAGGCTCTAGCTGGCTTGCTTTAGCCACACTTGTCTGGTGGAGAAATTCCTGGGAAGGAGGTTCCTGTATGTTTCTCTCCCAAGTCCTGGACCTTTGACAGTTAAATACTGAACTTGCACACGTCTTAGCTTGTGATGTTTAGCCTTAGTAGAAAGAGAAAGCCCTCGCAGTCAACAGAAGTAAGATTTGGGCTGTTGTTCTGTGCACCCCAGCCTCCTGTCGATTGCAGTTCGGTTTCACTGGTTTCCAAGAAGCTTACTGTCAATGAAGTGTGAATAAGACTGCAGCCTTAAAGGGTAACCTTCATTTACTCAGAAATAAATCTTATCCATCAACAAGTATGCAGAGTGTTGCAGACTTAAAACATACCAAATCATTCCCAGAACACACAGTAATGTTGAGTCTATGTCAAGTTTCTCTGTACAATTAAAAAACTGAGTACAAAAGACCTCAAAGTTCTTGTGGGCATTCGGGGGGTTAACTGAATCCTCTCAAGAAATGCTTGAAAGTGGGCTGTTGACTGAAAGTTAACTGAACCCCAAGAAGACTCCTTGCCAACAGCAGGCTATAATGCTGTCCCATCTACACCCCATGTTTCTGGAACCTCAGTACACTTTTAATTGGCATATCAGATCCACGTGTGTCCTGAAAATCTGTATATGGAAAATCATCAAATCATAGACTCTTCCTTTAGAGCATTTAATAAGCAGGTAGAAGGAAGAAAGGCAGCATGACAAGTCTGGGCCTCAGAGCTCTTCTGGGCATTCAGGTGGCTACTGAAGCTAACAACAAAAACAACAACAACAGGGCTTCCAGTCGGGGATCCATGGTGTCCTAACGTGTTCTGGCTTCTATCCCAGAGCAAACAGAGGGTCTTCATGACAGGGTGGGCTACCAGCCTGCTGCAGATCTCCCCAGGTAGGGGAGTGACAAGCAACGAGCATTGGCCCAAGAGGGAGTTGAGATTGGCTGATAGCGGGGCTTTAAAGAGCGCTGCGACCAGCCTTGATCCCCTCCCCCCAAGCGGGCACTTCGGGATTTCTCTAAAAGACCCCACCGAGTTGGATTCTCAACATAAGAACGCATGACCCAGACCTCTGAGACATTCTACAGAAACTGATACTAAAAGAAACACTGCTATGGCAAAACACTGACTTTGAAGGTAACTTTTAAAAATTGCTCACCGGAGACGCATTGATTTTGAAGATAAGCAACATCCTGTCAGGTATCCCTGCCATAAGGCTGATGAGGGGGGGGGGGAGATGAGACGGTAATTGATGTATCTGTGTTTCTCGTTTGGAATGTGGGGAGGTGACGAGGTTGCCTGGGCGACCGGGCTATATCTCACCTCACCAGGCCGAAATGGCCTTGGAGCCAGGCTGTTCGTCTCCTTTCGCTTTCCTAAAGACAATAGCTAGGCTTGAGAACTTTTAGGTGGTGGGAACATAGTTATTTAGTGCTTTATAGTCATCCCGCGCGCGGGCTGGCCATCTATTGGTGGAGGGGTGGGGGCTCCTTTCCCCCCATAGAGTATAACCCCAATGCTTCATGTATTCAAGTTATTCTTAACAATGCTTCTGTTCTAGTGACCTAGTATTGCAGTCTAATAAATACTATCCTTGTTTCAATGAATAAGGCCTGGTGTTTGACTGACTAACTGAGGACTCTGACAGTTTGTTAAGAATCACTTTTAGTCGGGACTGGTCAGAAACCCATTGCACCCAAAATGAGCGACGGTGAAGATGACACTCTCCCGATCAAAGACCCACCGGAGGACCAGAAACCGGAGGATAAGAAACCTCCTGTGACGGTGCCCAGCACCACAGCAGTCGTGCCCTTGGAAGTCCCGGGTACCTATGTGCCGGCGACGTGGGGCTTGGAATACAACTTAGGGGGGCCCTACGGGGACCCTTATGGAGCAGCGTACGGTGGAGTGACCACCCGACCCAAGCAGCGACGGGACTGGGTGAAGCCGCTCGCCGAGACGCATGAGACGTGGTTCTTCACCCCGCGAGCGTCGGTGAGAGAAAGCCGGTTTGAGAGATCGGTTCACCGGCTGAGCACGGCAGAAGGGGCGGAAGACCTGCACAGGGAGTCGAGAGATGTGGAAGGACCCGTGGTGAGCCGGAGATGGAGTGGCGACCCGAGCCAAGATCGCCTATTCCGCTTGCTAGACGAGTCCCTCTCCCGCATACCCAAGATGATCTCGGACAGCATCCGAGAGGAAATGGACAGGAGGCAGAGAGAGGCGCCTCCTGATCAGCAACCCCCCGATCAAAGGATCGTGCCGGCGGGGCCGCCTGGGGGTGTCCCTGGGCAACTGGGGGCACCCCCGGACCAACCAGCGGGGCCCCCACCGCAGGGGCCGCCGGCGCTGTGACCGCAACGACCCTGGGGGTTCCTCCCACCGAAACCAGCCGAACTCCTTGACGCAGACTTTGACGGGACCCCGGAGAAGTTCTCTTTCTTCCTAGTGAGAACCGAAAAGTTCATCGAGAACTGGGGACACCTGTTCCAGAGCGAGGACCGCATGGTGGACGCGATAGCATTGCACCTGAAGGAGGCGGCGGCAGACTGGTATGTAGCCCTACACCAAGCAGACGGGCGGGAATTGCGGGAAATTGACGCCTTCATGTGGGCCATGAAGGAGCAGTTCGAGGATGTCAACGCGAACAAGACTGCCCGAGCTTTCTTACGCGCTTTCAAGCAAGGTTCCAAATCAGTGAGGGAGTATACTGCGGAATTCCGGAGGCAAGCTGCGAAAGTCCGGGGATGGCCTGATGGAGTCCTGGCAGAACAATACCGCCTGGGGCTCAACTCAGAGATCCGCCATACCGTGATGCGTGGACATGATCTGGAGACGTTGATGGGCTGGATGCAGGAGGCAATAGCCACAGAGACCCGCCTGAAAACCATCCGACTAGATGACACGGCGGCATTGGGGAAGGGAGGCCCACCGGGACCAACCCCGGCACCCAGGGGGAAGACCCAACCGACGGCTCCCCGACCCAAAGATGGCACGAGGGAGATCCGGATGAAGCAAGGGCTATGTCTGAAGTGCGGCGAAGCGCCCCGGATCAACCACCCCACCCGGAGGGACGAAAGGGGGCAAGAAGAAATTTGACACATCCACACCCAAGCCGGTGGCGAAACCGAGAGGGGCCATTGCTCTGCAAATCAACCCACTGAGCGAAACCTCCGACTCGTCGGAGGAAGAAACCACGAAGGCGGGAAACGAGAAGGACCTGCTGTAAATAGCGCTGAACAGCAGGTCCCGGACTCACAAGCGCTGAACCCGGTGAGCAGATCCTCCTCTCTCTTCTTTCTTACTGTGACTCTAATGGACCCGGGTCTACAGACCCATGTGAGAGTGCGAGCTCTCATTGACTCTGGGTGTGGGAAAGACATTATTAACCCCTCACTAGTGACAGGGCTAGGGGCGAAAGTAGTCAAATTGGCCGACCCCCTAGTGTTTACCCAGATGGATGGGAGGTGAGACCTTTTGTGGTTACCCCGGCTGCCCATTTCCCTCTGGTCCTGGGGAGTGCATGGTTCTTTGACCACGACCCACACATTTTGTGGGAGGAGGGGAAAGTCAACTTCATCTCAGTGAAATGTAGGGACCACGTTTGGCACGGGGGCTGGGGGTCCCTACGACTGGGAAGCGACCCTGTGTTGGTGGGGGTGGCGGAAACGGAGCTGGAGGCGATCCCGTGAGAATACCGAGATCTAGCGGCGGTCTTTGGGGAGGAAGAGGCGGACGAGTTGCCCCCCCCACAGGAATTCAGACTGTGCTATTGAAATACTGCCAAACCAGAAGCTACCTAAGGGCAAATTGTATTCCATGAGCCCAGCTGAGAGAGTGGAACTGAGAAAGTTTATTGACAAAAACTTGGAGAGGGGGTTCATCCGACCCACCTCTTCCCCGTTTGCCGCACCCGTTTTATTCCGAAAAAAGAAAGACGGGGGGTTGCGGCTGTGCATGGACTATCGTGGACTAAACGCTGTTTCAGCCACCAATGCATACCCCTTGCCCCTGATCAAAGACCTCCTAGCTGCGGTTGCTGGGGGGAAGATTTTTTCTAAGTTGGATCTTAGGGATGCCTATTTTCGGGTACGCATCAGAGATGGGGATGAATTCAAAACTGCATTTAACACTCCCCTGGGGCAGTTTGAATACTTAGTTATGCCTTTCAGGCTACAGGGGGCGCCAGGAGTGTTCATGAACCTGATTAATGAAGTGTTACACAAGTATTTGTTCAAGGGGGTCCTTGTTTACCTTGATGACATACTTCTGTATTCCCCCGACCACCGTTCACATGTGAAACTGGTGAGGGAGGTACTTCAAACGTTGCACAAGCACAAACTCTTCGCTAAACTGTCCAAATGTGAATTTCATAAGTCGGAAATTGCCTTTTTAGGCTACTGCATCTTGCAGAAGGGGATTGAGATGGACCCTGACAAAGTTAAGGATGTGGTGGGGTGGGAACCCCCCAAGACGAGGAGACAGCTCCAAGCGTTCCTCGGATTCACCAATTTTTACAGATCATTCCTTTCGAACTTTGCTCAGGTAGCCCTTCCCCTCACTGACCTACTCAAAACTAAGGGGAAAGCCCCTAACTGCACCCAGCCGGGTGTGCGCCTAGACTGGACCTCAGAGTGCCAGCTTGCATTCAAACGCCTGAAGGCTCTCTTTACCTCAGAGCCCGTGCTGGCTCATCCCAATGAACTGAAAGAATTCATTGTCCAAGTCGACGTCTCCGACGTCGCTATGAGGGGGCAATCCTCCAAGAGGGGGATGATGGCAAACTCCACCCCCTTGCATATGTTTCTAAAAAGTTCAATGACACTGAGCGGAATTGGTCGGTGTGGGGAAAAGAAGCAGGGTCGATCCGGTTGGCACTGGCAACATGGCGACATTGGCTGGAGGGGGCTCGAGTACCCTTTGAGGTGTGGACTGATCACAAAAACTTAGAACTCCTCCGCTCGCCCTGCGCACTGAACGCCAAACAATTGCGATGGGCCGATTTCTTCTCTAAGTTTAATTTCACCCTGCACCATTTCCCGGGGAAAGCTAACTCGCTGGCTGATGCTCTATCCCGCCTCCTGCAACACGATAGCAAACGGAAGGAGGTCCGGGACTCAGTTTTCACCCCCTCCCAACTGGGAGGGGCGGTAACCACACGCAAGCAAGCGCTGAACCCTCCCCCCCTACGTCACCCCCTTCCCACTGGGAGTCGAAATTCGCGTCTGCTATGACTCAAGGGGACAGAGAAACGCTTGAAGGGGAGGAGGGGGTAGTAAAAGATGCAAAAGACTGTTGGTGAAAGGATGGAAAACTGTTTGTGCCACTGTCACTCCGGGGGGAGGTGATGGGTTGGGCTCACAGCTCCAAACTTGCGGGGCACACGGGCTTTGTGAAATCGTTGCAGCTCCTACAACAGCAATTTTGGTGGCCGGGACTGAGAAAAGATTTGTCATTGTTTACAAATGCCTGCCAGGTGTGCCTGATGAGCAAGCCCCGGCCGGGGAAACCCCCTGGCTCACTGCAGCCTCTCCCTACTCCGACTCGCCCTTGGGAGGTGATCTCCATGGACTTTATTACTGATTTGCCACCAAGTGGTGGAAAGACTGTTATTTGGGTTGTGGTCGATATATTTTCTAAACAGGCTCATTTCATCCTGTTTGCTTCCATCCCCTCTGCAAAGAAACTGGCTGCAGCGTTTCTGCAACACGTGGTGAGACTGCACACTTTGCCGAATAAGGTGGTCTCAGACAGGGGGGTGCAGTTTGTCTCCCAATTCTGGGGGGAGTTAATGTCACTGCTAGGGGTGGAGAGGGGGGTCAGCAGTGCATACCACCCAGAGACCGATGGTCAAACCGAAAGGGTCAACCAAACTCTTGAACAATACCTCAGGTGTTTCACAAACTTTCAACAAGACGATTGGCATACCCTGTTGCCGCTGGCTGAGTTTTGCTACAACAATACTCATCACTCCTCCATGGGGATGTCTCCTTTCATGGCGATGCACGGATATGAGGCCCCACCCCTTCCTTTTTTGAGCTCTCCTGACCTCCCGCCGGGAGATGCAGGTGACTGGTGTAAACGCTTGCGGTCTGCGTGGCCCTTGCTGGCAAAAACACTGGAGGGGGCTAGGGCTGCGTATAAGGTCCAAGCTGACAAGAAACGTGACCTTTCTTGGATTCCAAAGTGTGGGGACTTTGTGTATCTGTCCACACAGAACCTGAGGGGCTTGCAGCCGAGCCGCAAACTCAGTTGGAAATATGTGGGACCTTTTAAAATTGTACCTGTAGTGAACAATGTGACTGTGGAGCTTGACCTGCCTAAATCACTGAAATCTGTTCATCCTGTATTTCATGTAAGGCTGCTACGGCGTGCGCCTGCGGAGAATGTCTGGAGACCCCAGCGCCCCGCCCCACCTCCGCTGATGGTGGGGGGAGAGCCGCATTATGAAGTTTCACAAATCCTGGACTCAAAGATTTCACGCAACCGGCTGTATTATCTCATCGACTGGGCGGACTTTGGGCCGAAACAGAGGGAGTGGGTTAGGGCGGAACATGTTCTTGCTCCGAAATTGGTCCGCGCGTTCCATAAATTGTATCCTCTGAAGCCGGGGGGTAGATCTGTTATCAGGAGGGCAGAATGTCAGGTATCCCTGCCATAAGGCTGATGGGGGGGGGAGAGATGAGACGGTAATTGATGTATCTGTGTTTCTCATTTGGAATGTGGGGAGGTGACGAGGTTGCCTGGGCGACCGGGCTATATCTCACCTCACCAGGCCGAAATGGCCTTGGAGCCAGGCTGTTCGTCTCCTTTCGCTTTCCTAAAGACAATAGCTAGGCTTGAGAACTTTTAGGTGGTGGGAACATAGTTATTTGGTGCTTTATAGTCTTCCCGCGCGCGGGCTGTCCATCGATTGGTGGAGGGGTGCGGGCTCCTTTCCCCCCTTAGAGTATAACCCCAATGCTTCATGTATTCAAGTTATTCTTAACAATGCTTCTGTTCTAGTGACCTAGTATTGCAGTCTAATAAATACTATCCTTGTTTCAATGAATAAGGCCTGATGTTTGACTGACTAACTGAGGACTCTGACACATCCGTTGAAGCGCATGATCGTGCGGCATACTATGTACTAATACCGATGCCAGAAAATGCGATTTAAAGACTAAAAAAAGCCAAAAAGCCGGTTTGTTGATCATTCCTGCGGTCGGGATATTGATTTTAAAATAGAAACTAACATTAAATCCCGTGAGAAGCAAAGTGGAAAGTTACTCAAGCTGCGACAGAAAACACCAGAACAGGAAATGATCTCAGGCAAGACAAGCTGTGCTTCCTAGAGACGACCGAGGAGGCCGGAAGGAGCTTGCTGAGACCTGCAGTCAAAACGGGAAGGAACCAGAAGACAGGGGGACTAATAAGATTGCCGGACAGGAAGTAAGGAACAGGAAGAGCTAAACACCATAGAGAAATAGTGTCCGCCATCTTGGGAAGGTTGAAACTTTTTAATTAAATTACGGCTAAACGCCTGAAGCAAAAAAAGCGAAAATAGAGCGGTTTAACTGGGCATTCAAAGAGCTTTAATTTGATGTGAGTTTTATGACCGCTTTGAACAATGGCTTACGACCTCCAGCAAAGACAGAGGGCAAATTCTTGGTCCTCCCCAAAAATGACTGCTAAAGAGGAGAAAAAACCGCAGGGCATGATGGAAGCTATGGAAAAACGGATGATGGATGTCATGCAAAAAATGGAAAAAACTCTAGGTAAAGTGGCTGAAGAAGTAGCTGATTTGAAAAGAGATCTAGCTGGAATTCCAACAGAAATACAGACAATGAACAAAAGAATAACTGATGTGGAAGAGAGAGTACGAGGAGTGGAAACTGGTGTAGTGGAAGTTACCAAAGAAGCACTAAAGGCTAATGTAATGGTAGAGTATAATAGAATGCTGAACCATCTGAGATTCAGGGGAATCCCTGAAGATAAAAATGAAAACATCCACTCGGTCATGGTGGATGCTGTTGCAGATTTTTTTAAAATGGAAGAGGAGAAGGTGGCGGTACATATTGATTTGGTGTACAGAGTCAACTCTGTGATTGCTCAAAAGAAGAAATTACCCAGGGATGTGATTGTCCAGTTTATATCCAAAAGAGTCAAGGAAGATTTGTTTAAACAACAATTTCAGGAAGATTTCATGATTGGGCAAAAGAAAATAATGATACTGAAGGAATTACCCAGAACAGTTCTTCAGGACAGGCGACTTTTTAAAGACCTGATTGACAAACTGAAAACAGAGGGCATTAGATACAGATGGGAAATTCCGAAAGGTGTGAGCTTTACATTTAAGCAGAAGAGAGTCACCATCAGATCAGCAGAACAAATGACCAAGTTTATTATAGACAATTTTAAAGACTCTGATATGTAAATACAAAATAATATGGAGAGTCAAATTATTTCGTGGAATGTAAATGGACTTAACTCACCCCAAAAAAGGAAAAAGTCAGACTGTGGTTGGAAAAGCAAAAATGTGACATTGTTTGTTTGCAAGAAACACATATCAAAAAAACAGATGCCAAATTTCTGATTCAAAATAGATTGGGAGAAGAATTTTACTCTCTCTCCTCGCATAAAAAAAAAGGAGTTGTTACATATGTAAAAAAAGAACTGGAACCAAAAGAAATTTTTAAAGATAAAGAAGGAAGATTTTTGGCGGTGGAAATTATGCTCCAGAATAAAAAGACTTTAATTGTAAACCTCTATGCTCCGAATGGAGCCAAGGAAATTTTTTTTCAAGATTTATGGGAAGAATTACATCAGTTAACCTATGAACAAATTATACTGATGGGCGACTTTAATGGTACTGTTAATAACGCAATTGACAGAAAGTCAAAAAAGGAAATGAAGAATTAGGTAAACTTCTGAAAGTATTTTTTCAATTGGCAAAGCATGAACACTTGGAAGATGCATGGAGAGTAAAAAACTCAAAGATTAAAGATTATACTTTTTATTCATCTAGACATGAATCTTTTTCAAGAATTGATATGATTTGGATGTCTGAAAACCTAATAACACAAACGCGCAAAGTAGAAATATTACCTAGAACTATTTCTGACCACAGTCCGATAAAATGGTCAACATACGTTAAGAAAAAGAAATATTGATGGAGACTCAATGAGGATCTACTGGACAAACAAAGCATTTTGGATAAGATAAGGCCAGAAACCAAAACGTATTTTCAAATAAATTTGAATAAAGAAGTACAAACGCAGACGGTATGGGACGCCTACAAGGTTGTGATGAGAGGACATTTTATTGCAATTAATAACAATGAGAGAAAAGAACAACTTAAAATGGATAAGGAAATTTTGGAAAATATCCAAAAGAAAGAGGCAGAGCTTAAGAAGAGACCTGGCAAAAAGAAAATTGTGAGACAATTGAGGATTTTAAAGGAACAATATGATGCGAGGTTAAATAAAGAAGTTTATTGGAATTTGAAAAAATTGCAACAGAAGTCCTTTGAAGGAGCAAACAAACCAGGGAAGTACTTGGCATGGCAATTGAAGAAAAGAAGAGAAAATAAAATAGTAACCAAACTGAAAGATGGGAACAAGGAAATTACAGACACAGGAGGAATCCAGAGAGAATTTTATAAATATTACGCTACTCTTTTTCAGGCAAAACAAGTGGATCCACAGAAAATTCAGGATTATCTACAAAAGGTAAATTTAATGCAACCGAGTGAAAAAATAAAAGAATTTTTGAATGCTGCAATAACCAAAGAAGAAATCAGCAAAGCAATAGGGGAAGCAAAAATCTCCAAAGTCCCAGGACCAGATGGATTTTCAGCCAAATTCTATAAGAAATTTCAAGAAGACCTGGTGCCGGTTCTAGAGATTCTTTTAAATGAAATCAGAGAATATGGGAATATTCCAGATTCCTGGAAAGAAGCAGCAACCACCTTGATACCAAAAGAGTCACAAGATTTAACTAACATTAAAAATTATCGACCTATTTTGCTCCTGAATAATGACTATAAAATTTTTGCAAAAGTATTAGCAGAACGCCTTAAAAAGTACTTGAAAGGAGTCATTGCCGAAGACCAGGCTGCTTTTCTACCGGATAGGCAAATAAAAGACAATCTGAGGGTTGTACTGGACACAATAGAATATTATGACAAGCACCCTGAAAAGGAAGTCGGCTTTTTATTCTTGGATGCGGAAAAGGCATTTGATAACTTGAACTGGGAATTTATGTTTAGAGTGATTGAAAAATTGCAGATGGGTGAAAAATTTTCAAGAATGATTAAATCGATTTATAAAGAGCAAATAGATAAATAAAGAGCAAACAATACGGTGATTGTTAATGCAGAGCCAATGGAAATATTCCGGGTCAAAAAAGGAACTAGACAGGGCTGTTCTTTATCACCATTGTTATTTATCTGGATTTTGGAAATATTGCTGCAAGCGATCAGAGATGATAAAAATATAAAAGGTCTTAACATTAGAGGTTTCTCATATAAATTAAGAGTGTTTGCTGATGATGTTATGTTTATTGTGGAAGATCCTGTTAACACTATGTCATTGGTTTTTGAAAAAGCAAAAGAGTTTGGTGAACTCGCAGGGTTTTATGTAAATAAAAACAAATCGAAAATATTATGTAAAAATATGACTACTGCAAGGCAACAATGGTTACAAAAAATGACAGAATGTGAAGTGGTTAAAAAAGTTAAATATTTGGGAATTGATATTACAATGAAAAACATTGATTTGTTTAAGAATAATTATGAAAAACTGTGGATATTGATAAGTCATGACTTGAGAAAATGGGAGAAACTTAGACTATCTCTTCTTGGAAGAATTGCCGTTGTCAAAATGAATGTACTGCCCAGGTTAATGTCTTTGTTTCAGACAATACCAATTGAGAAAGACATGAAAATGTTAGTAAAATGGCAAAGAGAAATTTTTAAATTTATCTGGGCAGGAAAGAAGTCAAGAATTAAAATGAAAATAATGTATGATGCAAAAGAGAGAGGTGGTTTTCAAGTCCCGAATTTGCATTTGTACCATGAAGCTGTATGTTTGTCTTGGTTATCTGATTGGGTTAATTTGGAAAATAGAAAGCTACTGGCCCTTGAGGGCCACGATTGCAGATTTCGCTGGCATGCCTATCTTTGGTATGGGAAAAATAAGGTGGACTCAATGTTTAAGCATCATTATATAAGAAGAACGCTGTTTGAAGCATGGACCAGATACAGGAATACAGTTCCCGATGAAAGACCTTTATGGATTGTTTCTGCTGCAGTTGTTCATCCTTTTTCAGAACATAAAGGTAGTGATTGGTTGAAGTACCAAGAGTTGCTTCAAAAAGAAGGGAAGAATTATGTCTTAAAACCAAACAATGCATTAGTATTTGAATATGGTTGGTTACAATATGGACAAATACAAGATATTTTTTTAAAAGATTGTAAAGAGGTGGATTTTAGAGCTAAAAATGATGAGTTTGAAGATATTTGGTTGGAAAAAGGGGGAAAGTGATTTCTAAGTTGTATAAAATATTGTTAACTGTATACACTTTGGATGAAACTGTTAAAGAGCAAATGATAAAATGGGCCATAAATATGAATAAGGAAATTTCAATGGAATCTTGGGAATTTTTATGGAGGAAAGCTCTAAAAATTTCAACTTGTGTTAACGTAAGAGAAAATTGTTATAAGATGCTTTATAGATGTTATATGACACCAAAAAAGATTGCTAATATAAGTATGGATAAGAACCTGAGTAACAAATGTTGGAAATGTAAAAAAAATAGAGGGTTCTTTTTATCATATGTGGTGGACATGCGAGAAAGCAAAAGTATACTGGTCAAATGTTCATTGTGAGATGCAGAAAATATTGAAAATCCCTATTAGAAAAAGTCCGGAATTTCTACTCTTAGGTTTGACAATGGAAAAAATCAAGCAAGAAAAGAGAACAGTATTATGGTACATGATCACGTCGGCGAGAATGGCTTTTGCACAGCAGTGGAAATCGGATAAAATACCGGATATATAGGACTGGTTAAGAAAACTGCTATTTTTAGCTGAAATTGACAAAATGACTAAAAAATTAAATGGACAAATGGCAGAACAGTATTTAAATGAATGGGAAGACCTGAAAATATATATGGAAACTGAATATAAAATGAAAGGGAAAATGTATAACCTTGATTCTTATTGAAAATGGAAATATGTTAGATGAGACAGATTTCTGTATACAAAAAATATACCTGGTTTATCGATTGCTATAAGTCTAAACCTGATTACTTTTAAATTTTCTTTGTTATTGGCAATAGCAGTGTTGGAAGCCTATTAGGGGGGGAAGGGGGAAAGGGATATAGTGTAATGTCCTCAGAGACATAATGGTGAGCATACTGAGCAGGTGCTCATTATGCGGATCGGAAATGCTGCACAAGTATTGCCCAATCAAAGGGCTTATGGAGGGAACATCTTTGATTGGCTCTTGTTATGGAATATGATTGGTCCTTATAACTGCATTATGATTGGCTGCCTTGTTCAAATGTTATTGGCGCGTTTACATTATGTGGGTGTGGTTGCTACAATCTGAAGTGTATATAAACTGCTGTTTTTAGACTGTATTTTGTCTAGCTGGTCTAGTCCTTAGCTGGTCTAACTTGGAGCTGAAATAAAGCTGAAATCACTTTTGAATTTACCTCCAGTGTGTTGTCTCATACTTATCAACTGGCGACGAGGATGGGATATAGCGGGTAGGCAGCCCCGCTGAGACACCACGGAGGAAGTTCTGATTGACCGCGAGTTTCCGAGGGGGCCGTCCACCCCAGGAAGCACCGCAATGAGCTCCAAGCACCGGTTCGAGCCGTTCGAGCCCGCGACCGAGGACTGGGAGGCGTACCTCACCCGGTTCGAGTTTCACCTCGAGAACGCCGGGGTGACGGATGCTGCGAAGAAACGAGCTGCACTGCTTAGCTCGTGTGGCAAAGAGGTGTTCGACATTGCTCGTTCACTTGTCACGCCGGATGACATCAAGACCGTGCTGTACGCCACCCTGACGGAGAAGTTGAAGGCTCATTTCGCGCCGCAGCCTTCAGAGATCGCTTCTCGGCACGCGTTCTACGAAAGGCGGCAAGGCTCCAGCGAATCAGTAGCCAAGTTTGTGGCGGCATTGAGGAAGTTGGCAAGGGCTTGCAACTTCGCAGATCTCGAGACAGCTTTGCGAGACCGGCTGGTCTGCGGCCACCGCGATGCAAAGCTGCAACAACGCCTGTTCGCCCTAAAGACGCTGACATTCAAGGTCGCGTTCGAGGAAGCCATCGCCGCTGAAGCTGCTGAAAGGTCGACGCGAGAAGTGCGACAGCGGCCTGCGGCAGCTGAATACAGCATTCACCAACAGGTCGAGGACCGTGAGCCGGCGGCCGCCGTGGATGACGTACGAGAGCCTTGTTTCAGCAGCCAGCTGCGAACCCAAGTGAAGACTGCGCCAGCACGTCAGTGCCTTGGTTGTGGCGGGAAGCACGAGCGCGACACCTGTTGGGCCAAAGGGTTGGTTTGTCGGGCTTGCGGAAAGCGTGGGCACATCACCAGAGTTTGCAAGTCGAAGAGATCGCCGCCTACGTCGCCTCCACAGCGCTCTCAATTCCGAAGCAAGGTCAACACAACCTGCTTTTCATCCCTGTCGTCCCGAAACCCGACCCTGTCGTCCAACCCCTCTTCATCATCCGTCCTCACCACGGGAGCACCCCGAAGGAAGAAGATTTTCGTCACCTTGTTCCTCGACGGAATTCCCTGCCCGTTTGAAGTCGATTCCGGGTCGGCTAGAACCATCATTTCAACGTGCACGTTGGATCGTCTTTTTCCGAGCCGAAGCCACCGCCGCCGCCTCTTGCCCACTGATGCCTGTCTAGCAGATTTTCAGGGACACCGAATTCCATTGGCAGGTGAGGCGGAATTTGACATCCGTTTCAAAGAGCGTAAGGCGGCTCTGTCCCTGATTGTTGCCGAAGGGGACAGGGTAAGCCTGTTGGGGCTCGATTGGTTTGAGCCATTAGGCATTGCTATTTCTGGTATTAATACGGTATGTCATGATAAATGGAATTGTTTGTATGACGAGTTTCCTCAGGTTTTTGCAAAAGGGCTGGGAACTTATACGGGTCCCCCGGTTTCATTTGAGTTGGATCCAAATGTTAGGCCTATCAGGCTAAAATATAGGAAGGTGCCGTTAGCATTGCAACCCAAGATTGAAATGGAAATTGACAAGCTCCTAGAGCAAGGGGTTTTGGAGCCAGTTCCGTACAGCAAATGGGAAACGCCTATTGTTACTCCTGTCAAACCTGATGGTAGCATACGTATTTGTGCAGATTATAAATGCACAATCAATAAGGCGCTACAACAACATTCCTACCCTGTACCGGTAATAAGCCATGTACTTGCATCTCTTGGGGGAGGCAAGGTGTTTGCAAAATTAGACCTTGCCCAGGCATATCAACAGTTGCCCGTAGATAACAATGCTGCAGAAGCACAAACCATCGTTACGCATAGAGGTGCGTTTAAAGTTAAGCGCCTACAATTCGGGGTTAATGTCGCACCAGGGATTTTCCAGGGTTTAATGGAGGGGTTGCTCAGAGGTATCAAGGGAGTAATTCCCTATTTTGATGACGTACTTATTGCGGGAAAAAGTGATGAAGAGTTGCTGGAAAGGGTCCGGAGTGTTCTGAAGTGTTTCAATAAGGCTGGGTTGCGAGTAAAACGGGAAAAATGTGCGATTGGGGTCTCCAGTGTCGAGTTCCTTGGGTTCAAGATTGACGAACAAGGTGTACACCCAACCCCTGGAAAGGTAGCAGCTATACACAATGCACCCAGACCGACAAATAAAACGGAGTTACAAGCCTATCTTGGGCTAATCAATTTTTACCACTCATTTCTGCCCCACAAAGCTTCGGTAGCCGAGCCATTGCATCGATTGTTGAATAAAGGCGCGAAATGGGTTTGGGGACAGCTACAAGAGAGGGCATTTGAAAATGTTAAAGCGTTACTGACTTCTGACAGCGTGCTAACTCATTTTGATGAGGGTAAAATGTTGGTTTTGGCGGCTGATGCGTCACCATACGGTATTGGGGCAGTTTTGAGCCATGTAATGCCTGACGGGTCTGAGGCGCCGATTGCATACTACTCAAGGTCATTGAGTGGTGCAGAAAAAAACTACGCGCAAATAGACAAAGAGGGTTTGGCGCTTGTAAGTGCGGTCAAGAAATTCCATGACTTTTTGTACGGCCGCCATTTCATTCTGGTGATGGACCACAAGCCGCTACTGGGGATCTTTGCCCCTGACCGCCCCATGCCCAACATTCTGTCGCCCAGAATGCTGAGATGGGCCCTGTTCTTGGCGGCGTACGAATACGACTTGGAACATAGACCTGGGAAATGTATCGCGCACGCTGATGCTCTGAGCCGCTGTCCTCTGCCTGAGACTGGGTTCGATCCGGCTCCTACAGCGGACATTTGTGCCTTGGATGAACTGTCGGAGTCTCCACTTCGGTCCGAGGACGTTGCCGCATTCACCCAGAAGGACTTGATACTATCTCGTGTTTTAAACTGGGTGTGGAGGGGGTGGCCGAGTGTCTGTTCAGAGCCTGAGTTCAAGGCGTACTGGGACAGAAGGTCTGAGCTGTCCATTGTTAAGGGTTGTGTACTATGGGGGAACAGAGTCGTGATTCCCCCCAAACTAAGAGGAAGGGTTCTTGAGTCCCTGCATGCCGGGCACCCAGGGATTGTTCGCATGAAGGCCCTGGCGAGGGGGTATTTATGGTGGCCTGGGCTCGATGCAAACATCGAAGAGAAAGTCCGAGGCTGCGTGCGCTGCCAGCAGTCACGGCCTGACCCTCCGCACACACCACCAGCACCCATGAACAGAGCTGAAAAGCCTTGGTCAAGGCTGCACTTTGACTTTGCCGGGCCAATCAACGGCCAAATGCTCCTAGTGGTTGTGGACTCTTATTCGAAGTGGCTGGAGGTAGTCCCCATGAGGTCCACGACATCGGCAAACCTAATAAAGGCTTCGCGCCAACTTTTTGCCACCCATGGGCTACCTGAAGTACTGGTCAGTGACAACGGCCCTCAACTGACCTCTAGGGAGTTCGCCGGCTTCCTAGAGGGCTACGGAATCCGGCACATCACCACAGCCCCGTTCCATCCTGCTTCTAACGGCCAGGCAGAGCGGATGGTTCGGACGGCGAAAGAGACCCTCGCCCGACTGCCTGGCGAGGACTGGGACCATCGTGTGGCCGATTTTCTCCTGTGGCAGCATGTCACACCGAGCTCTGCCACAGGGAAAAGCCCGGCCGAGCTGCTTATGGGGAGGAAATTGACAACCCTCCTCGACCACCTGCACCCGGATCTGGATGGCAGCAGAGCTGTACGGGCCGAATCGCCCACGCCATCCAGGGAGTTCCAGCCTGGGGACTGGGTCTTTGCCCGAAACTACTCCGAGGGGCACCGGTGGCTTCCCGCCGAAGTCACCCACCGTCTAGGGTCCAGGATGTATGTGGTGAGGCTATCTGACGGACGAAAGATACGCCGCCACATAGATCAACTCCGGCAGCGATGGTCTCCTGCGGACCAGGAGATTGAAGCCGGAGATTGCTTCAGGCCCAGGGAGCAGTCCCACTTGCCTCCGGTCGAGGTGAGTGCTGCTGGTTCTCGGCAAGAACCTGAGTCAGGGCGAAACCCTGGACTCACAGACCCTGGCGAGCCTGTCAGCCCAGCAGTGCCTGGCGCTGAGCCTAGTGCAGACCCTGAACCATCTGTAGCCCCAGAGTTAAGGCGGTCGCAGCGAAGCAGAAGGGCCCCTCCCCACTTGTCTGATTACGAGTGTGTTCCATCTAAGGGGGGAGGAGTTGTAATGTCCTCAGAGACATAATGGTGAGCATACTGAGCAGGTGCTCATTATGCGGATCGGAAATGCTGCACAAGTATTGCCCAATCAAAGGGCTTATGGAGGGAACATCTTTGATTGGCTCTTGTTATGGAATATGATTGGTCCTTATAACTGCATTATGATTGGCTGCCTTGTTCAAATGTTATTGGCGCGTTTACATTATGTGGGTGTGGTTGCTACAATCTGAAGTGTATATAAACTGCTGTTTTTAGACTGTATTTTGTCTAGCTGGTCTAGTCCTTAGCTGGTCTAACTTGGAGCTGAAATAAAGCTGAAATCACTTTTGAATTTACCTCCGGTGTGTTGTCTCATACTTATCATATAGCTTATAAGTTGTTTTGGAAATTGTGTTTAACAATGTTGAATATATTCCAATAAAAATCTTTGTTATAAAAACAACAACAACAACAACAAATCTTGAATGTGGGCTGCGTAAAAAGAACATAATTACAAACTAGTCACTTTCATGTAGATTTTTAGCTATACCAGATCCTTCCCCATCTCCACAGCTTTGAAAGATAATTATCAGACTTTCCAAGTTATGTGTTGCCCCTATAAATCTGGGACTATTTACACGTTCTTCAACTACTCAGGTACTGCTACCCAACTTAGCTCCTTGTGAGTTGCTGGTGTACCATATCATTGTCAACTTTTGAAAATAAAATTTATTTTGTTTTTATTCTGTTATCAACCTTACCAGGATGGCCGAGAGCCACCATGGTCCTTCTGACAAAGCTGACTCTGATCCAAACCATGGATCTAATTTTTTAATTTTATATTTCTACACACACTTATATGTGTACCAATATAAGATATACAATATAAGATGAAGTGAGCTGTAGTTCAGGTCAGAATAAATCTTTATTATGTAAATCAGCAAGATATTCATTTTGTACTTTTACCTGGCACAAAAGCAGGGCAAATCAATTATGTAGGGATGCTGGATAATAAGTACTGGGATCATTGTGATTGATTTTGCTAACTTATTTCTAAAAAAGATTTGTCCTATAACAGGAGGCTTAGTGTTCACAGTAGCAAAGCAGCATTTACAAAGGGCTGTTACTTGTCCCACCAATATAATAATAACACCCCACTCCCTGAACAGTGTTTAAAATGTAATTAAATCTAATAAAGGAGTGAGGGAAGAAGTAGTTCTAACTTCTGTTCCACATGTGTAACTAAGACAAACACTCAATTACCATGCATGTAAAGGAGAGGGAGTGTCCTTTTACTATTTTAATAGACCATGGGGAAATATTAGCACACACACCCTCCATTTATAATATGAACAAGGGTTTGCACTTATATTACTATTAAGTACACTGTAAATTGCCAGCCTGGGATGAGCAAGAGTTGAGACAAAGATTGAGAAATAAGGAGTCAGGGACAAAAATAAGAAGGGTGAGAGCAAAATGAGGGCAGATCTTGAAAAGAAGGGACCAAAATGAAGGAGGAGAAAAGTGTGGAAAAGAGAAAGAAAAAATAAGAAAAAAGAAAGGTTGTTTTATTTTGTACGACACGTGAACAGGGCTGCCCCTTTGCAAGATCTGGTTGAGCAGACAAAACTATACGAACTTTTATAGATCCTTTCTCGCTAATTTTGCCCAAGTGAGCTTAGCACTCATGGACCTCCTGAAAATGAAAGGGAAGGGTTCAGACAGTACTAAGCCGGGGGCTAAACTTGACTGGATGCTGGAATGCCAAAATACGTTCGACCACCTAAAAGCCCTGTTTACTTCTGAGTCCATCTTGGTGCACCCAAACGAACTTAAGAAATTTATTGTACAAGTCAGTGCCTCAGATGTTGCTATGGGTGGTGCCATCTTGCAGGAGGGGGAGGGCGGGAAGTTACACCCCCATGTCTATGTCTCTTGGAAGTTCAATGACACTGAATGCAATTAGTCAGTTTGGGACAAGGAGGCAGGAGCTATTAAATTAGCCTTCTCAACATGGAGGCATTGGTTGAAAGGGGCGCAGGTGCCATTTGAAGTGTGGACTGATCATAAAAACTTGGAAGTCCTTAGAACACCCCGAAACCTCAATGCCAAGCAACTCCGTTGGGCTGATTTTTTCTCCAAGTTTGATTTCACACTCCACCATTTCCTGGGAAAGGCTAATTCACTAGCAGATGCTCTGTCCCGCCACCCACAACATGACAGCTGCCGGGAGGAGGTCCTCGACTCGATATTCGCCCCTGATTTCCCAAGTTCTGGAGCTCCCAGCCCTTGCCTACTCGCCTCCGTTAAAAATAGGGCGAGTAAACTGCACATTTTTATAATCAAGCTCCCTTACCTACCCCTGCATAAGATTCTTAATGGAGTCTTACCTTGGTGAAGAGGTGTGTGCTCATTAAGAAATACACTTATTCTGGTAAAAACAACGAAGGCACCTATCATGCCTTGAGTGTTACCAATTTGCATACACAGCAACCCCTGACCGCAGGGAAGCATGCACCAACCCCAATAGCGCATGCCCCACGATTCGGATGTCTGCCAATCACCCCAAGGTGAGACCCATCAGTGGCCTCCTGAGGGGGGGGGGGTGTTGCTTTTTGTGTTTTGCCTGTTCTGTTCTTCTAACTGTAATGGGAGGGGGGGCCCCGAAGGAAGCCCTCAGGTTAAAACAGGTACTCCTGGCTAGAGTCCCCGTGGAGCCGGAATGGCTCCTGCTGAAAAGGCGAGGGGGTCCTCTGGCCCATCCCCTCCAGCCCAAGCTCTGCACAGCCCTGAGCAAAGAGGGGTCCGGCCTGTCAGGCCTGCGTCTGCTCTGCCGCCCCAGAGTTCCAGGCTTTGAACCAGAGGCTCCACTCCCCCATAGGGGAGAATGGTTTTGCCTTCCAAGGCCGGGCCTCAGGTTTTGCTTCCATGTCGCCTCATGTCACTGTTAATATGTCACTGTAGCCAACAGGATGCAAGGCCTGGCACCTCGGAAGCTACACTGCAGGCCCTCTGCCGTTTAATATATTTTTATTGCATGATATATCCATAAAATAATGCTAAAATCCATAAAAATTTACCTATGATGGCCCGGGACAGGAGAAGGGTGACCACTCCCCGATATGCAAACATGGCCCCTCCTTCCAGTTTGGTGTGGTGGTGAAGTGCGCGGGCTCTAATCTGGGAGAACCGGGTTTGATTCCCCACTCCTCCACTTGCACCTGGCTGGATGACCTTGGGTCAGTCACAAGCTCTGGCACAGCTGTTCCTGAAAGAGCAGTTTGTGCTAGAATTCTCTCAGCCCCACCTACCTCACAGGGTGTCTGTTGTGAGGAGTGGAAGGGAAAAGAGTTTGTAAGCCGCTCTGAGACGCCTTTGGGCAGTGAAGGGCGGGGGATAGATCCAAACTACTCCTCCTCCTCCTCTTCTTCTTCTTCTTCTTCTTCTTCTTCTTCTTCTTCTTCTTCTTCTTCTTCTTCTTCCTGGCCGAGCTGACCCATGCCCGAGCCGAGGAGGGACGAGTGCCTCCGAAATCGATCCAAACAAAGACCCGAAGGAAGAACGAAGAGCTCCCGAAGCTGTGCCTTAATGACGCAGTGTAAAAGTGCCTCCCTCCCCTTACCAGTAAATGAATGGTGCCCATGCACAGCCGATGACCCCCGGCGCCCAGAGGGAAGGATGAAGCCAATGTAACTGTAAATATATGAATTTATTTCCTTTTGCGCATATGGATTAGCGCTTGTGTATATGTGTGTGCGAGTGATTTTAACTCATGAAATAAGTATATCTAAGTGTCCAGAGTTTTCCCATATCAACCTTTAGGCCTTAAGAGATCATTAGTTTATTGGCATGTTCCCCAAGGAGTTGTTAGTGGTGTTGCTCCAGTATTAATAGTAACCTATTGGATACCTTATGAGTAGCAGTTTAGTCTTATCATTAAAAAAATAAAACCTTTGAATGAATCTTCCATTTAACGATGGAATTTAAGTAGTGAAGACATAGGGAACGTTTTGCACAGGGCCATATGTATTTGCCCCAGTGGGAGGGAGCAACCCGCAGGCAATCTGGCCTTTTATAGGGTAGCTTTTATTATTTTATTTTTATGTCTGTCCACCTGATAGAGTAGTCAATGGCATCGTGTTCCTGCACCAGCCAGATGGCTGCCAGAGGAGTGACCAGACCATCCGACTTGATGACAGCGCCTGTTCCTTTGGCCAAATGCGGGACCCTTTCGTCTGAGGAGGGAGGGACTGTTGCCCTACCAGGCACCGAGTGTGCTCTCATGCTGTGAAGACCTGGACTTTGCTTGCTATGTGCAACAGGGACTGAACTGCAAGGTGACTCCAAGTGGTTCCAGTGACGGCCCACACGTCCAGGAGAAGAAAGCCTTCCTGTGAAAGAGGGTGTCTAGGATTCCCGCATGTCACCATTTCCACTCTCCTACAATGAGGTGGACCAGCTCCCTAGCCATGTATAGCATAAAGAAGTCAGGCAGTGGCCATGCCAGGCCAAATGACAGGGGGCTCAAACTCCATACAGAGTCTCCATTCTTACACACAGGCAACAGGTCCTCTCCCAACCTAATACATCACCTAGTTGAAACTGCAGACAGCAGACAAGAAGAACAATGACTGTGGCCAGCACAGGACATAATCCCATCAGGTGCTGTTGTCCAACCTAGTTTGCTGTTAGTTCTAACACTGCCCACTCCCCAGACCTTCGACCCCAAGCACCAGTCAGCATATTTTGGGGATGGACAACAGGAGGTGGGCCAAGAGAGGTAGACTGAGCTTGGCCCACCTCTCAACCTTCTAATAAAAGAGAGTGCCCAGTACCAGCTCTCTCTCTCTCTTTCACTGGACCCTCCTTTCTGGGTCTTGGGTGCGCAGCCAAGAGTCTCAGCGTGTGCCGGCTGGCTCAGGGCATGACCCCTTTTCCCAGCATCCCATATTCCCCCACTTTTCCTGAGGTTCACTCTATTCAACTATGGACAGGTGTAGGATAGCCTAAACAACGAACATCCTGCTAATGCGAATGTCCTATTTCCTTCTATCTGTATTTCCTAGGACTTGTATAACTATGTGTGTGTGTGTGTGTGTGCTTGTGTCATTACATGCTTGCAAATATCTTCAGTAAACAAAATCAGTTAATACTGACATCAGTCTCAGCATCTGTTTGGTGGGTCTGGAGGGAACTACTCCCCTGTATACATAGATGTTTGCCCCCACATTGCCTATTACCTGATTTAAGACCGTAACTCCCCATAATAAATAACAATTTAAGGAAAGGTGGCTAACAAAGGGGAGAACATAAGAACATAAGAGAAGCCAATGTTGAATCAGGCCAATGGCCCATCTAGTCCAACACTCTGTCACACAGTGGCCAAAAATACCAGGTGCCATCAGGAGGTCCACCAGTGGGGCCAGGACACTAGAAGCCCTCCCACTGCTGCCCCCCCCCCGCACCAAGAATAGAGTGCATCACCTGCCCCAGACGGAGAGTTCCCATCTATACCCTGTGGCTAATAACCACTGATGGACCTCTGCTCCATATGCTCCATATGCTTATCTAATTCCCTCTTGAAGCTGTCCATGCCTGTAGCCGCCAACACCTCCTGTGGCAGACTGGTTAAGTCTGCCACTTCCTGTGGCAGTAACATGAGGCAACATTGAAGCAAAACCTGAGGCCCGACCCATGTACAAAAGACATGATTTCACCCCTCAATGACAGTGGTACAAACAATTTCTGACCCCGAGACCAACAACCAGTGAATTCCATGTGTTAATCACTCTTTGGGTGAAGTACTTGCTTTTATCTGTTCTAACCCAACTTCTCAGCAATTTCATGGAGTGCCCATGGGTTCTTGTATTGTGAGAAAGGGAGAAAAGTATTTCTTTCTCAATCTGCTCTACCCCATGCATAATCTTATAAACCTTGATCATGTCACCCCCCGGCATAATTTCTCCAAGCCAAAGAGCCCCAAGCACTTTAACCTTTCTTTCTTCATAGGGAAAGTGTTCCAACCCTTTCATATGTTAATTTGTTTATTGAAAATTAATAAAGAATTATGTGTTTGTTTGTTTTTAAAAGAACAACTTGGTGATCTGGGGGAAGTCAGCATGGATTTGTCCCAATAATGTTCTGCCAGACCAACCTCATTTCCTTCTTTGATTGCGTGATGAGCTTACTGGATCAAGGAAACAAGACCTTGGGGGACGGTGGACCATAAGTTAAATATGAGCAGCCAGTGTGATGCAGCAACCAAAAAGCCTAATGAGATCTTGGGGTGTATGAACAGAGGCATAACATCCAAATCACAAGATGTCATGGTCCTGCTGTACACTGCATTGGTCAGACCACACCTGGAGTACTGTGCGCAGTTCTGGAGGCCTCATTTCAAAAAGGATGTGGACAGAATGGAGCGGGTGCAGAGGGGAGTGACAAGGACGATCAGGGCCGAGGCCTGGAGACCAAGCCCTAGGAGGAAAGGCTGAGGGACTTGGGAATGTTCAGTCTGGAGAAGAGGAGGTTGAGGGAGGATGTGATTGCTCTCTGGAAGTATCTGAAGGGCTGTCACGTAGAGGAGGGCAGGGGGCCGTTCCTGTTGGCTGCAGAGGAGAGGACTCACAGTCATGGATTTAAATTAAGGGCAAGAAGGTACTGGCTGGATCTTAGGGAAAACTTTTTTTACAGTCAGAGTTGTGCCACAGTGGAATCAGCTGCCTCGGGAGGTAGTGAGCTCCCCCTCCCTGGCAGTCCTTAAAGCAGCGGCTGGGCAAACCCTTGTTGTCAGGGATGCTCTAGGGCGGCTGGTCCTGCTTTGAGCCGGGGGGGGGGGGTGGGCGAGATGTGTGTGTGGCCCCTTCCGACCATGTGTGATCCCACGATTCTGTGTGCTGAGGCCGGCCAGTGCATCGTGGTGTAACAACAGCCTGCCAGATCTCTGAAAGGGAGGCCTGTCTCAGCCTTGCTACTTGAAGAAGCCGTGGATTAAACTGGGAGCCTTCTAGTGTGCAAAGAGCTACTGGGCGAAAGGCTCTCCTTCACTTGTGCTGACTCTCACAATTGACCTTTCTTTGGCTTAACTGTAGGTCTTTATAATCCAGCATTTATCAAGACTATCAATTCATGTTTCAAATGTTTTTCAGGCGCAGAGAATGTTATGCTACATATCACAAGACTGTTGGAACAAACCAAAATCATTAATAGAGCACACTATGACTGTGTTCCATAACAATTTTGGAGATCACTTTTCAGTTTGATGTAAGTCACGACACCTCAGTTATGCAAAGCCCCACAATAGCTGCACATCCCTCCTGTCTTGTGCTGGATTTAAACGTACAAGATTAAAATGGTCCTGTTCATCAAGGCTTGGAGTTTTGCTTGACTGGTGGGGGGTCAGGTTGGACTCTGTGGATTTTAATATTTGTAAGATTTTCCCTTCAATATTTCTAAGACTATGCATTCCCATATTTTAATTCCGCAGCCTTTAAATTTTTTGCAACATCTGTGGTTCTTCTATTGACTGGATGCTGAGCAGACCCCTCTGTTAGACTGGCTGGGTTCATGTCCAGCTGCACCTCCGAGACAAACAAGATTTGGGGGGTCTGAGATTGACTCTCGGAAGCCTGAAAGACCCTGGAACTCTTGCTGGCCTCGAAGGGGCTCCTGGACTCTGGACCTCTCTTCTGTTAGACATTTTTGCTATTGTTTTAATGACAAGGAGGTTGTGTTTTGTGTCATTACAGTTAACTGTCTTTGAAACCTTTCAGGTTGAGACATGAGGCACAACTTTTCCCAAACAACTAAATAAAAGTTGTTGACCATTTTTTTTAAAAAAAGGTTTTACTCCATTGCTTGTCAGTGCGCCTTTTGGCTGTTTTCTCTTGCCTGTGAAACAAGGTTGGGTTAGGGAGGATGGATCTAGCACAACAGCAGGCTCCACCAACAGCCAGGATGGCAGCGTCAGGGGACTGAGAGAAAGAAACCTGGATGCAGTCCTCGCTCAACTACAGAACTCATTTGGTGGGGCACCGGCCTTTGGCTAGAGTTTCTCCCCCCCTTTTAAGGTTAGGCTGTTATCTCTGTCCTGATAAACATTTTTTACCATTGGCCTTTATATTTCTGCTGCTTATCTTCTCGAGAAGATAACATGTTAGGGGTGATGGGGCAGTCAAGCTTCAAGCGAAGACAGGGGTGGTGGGGCAGAAACAGCCTGGCCCAATGAGGGGGTGGGGGTTGCTCTCCACTGACCCCGTGGCCCACCACAGCCAGCCTGGGTGCCACAGCAGTGAGTCACCAGGCCTGAAAATCCTGTTGTTGAATGCCAGGTCAGTAAATGATAGAACATCCACATCCAGGACGAACCTGAATGAACAAGCTGACCTGGCACACGTTACTGATGTCTGGCTGGGCACAAGTGGTGGAGTGGAGTGGAGTAGAATAGAACTGTCATAGTAGTGCCTGCCAGGTTTCTCAGCACAACAGCAGGCTCCAACTAATTGCCTGGAGGGAGGTGGGTGCCTCAGTCTACCATGATTTCACTGCCCAGACCAGGCAGCCTGCTCCATGTTCACCATCTGCTGAGTGCTTATGCCTTGTGTTGGGCCCCTGAGTACTGCCCATTCTGCTGCCTGTCTACCTGCCTGAATTGATCCTGACATTTATATTGGAAGGATTTACAGTTATCTACCAACAGGAGGAGCAGGGCATCCCTATTGGTTCTCAAGGACTTCTCAGCAGTTTTTGATAGCATTGACCACATGGTGCTAGAGTGGCTTTGGTCTTTCCTGGAAGCAAAGTAAGAACATAAGAGAAGCCCATGTTGGATCAGGCCCATGGCCCACCCAGACCAACACTCTCTGTGTCCCACGATGGCCAGAAACACCAGGTGCCCTCAGGAGGTCCAGCGGTGGGGCCAGGAGGACACCAGAAGCCCTCCCACCGTCCGTCCCCCCCCCGCAGCACCAGGCACCAAATTCCAAAAGCTGGTGCTGGGCCATTTGCTTGTGGTGTTCCATCTTGTTCCCATACTATGTAACATCCGCATGAAAGCACCAGGAGGTATTGCCCAGCGATTTGGAGCGAGTTGCCACAAATATGAAAATGACCACTCACCACTCTCACTGCTTTCCACATAATTCCTGGAAGATGGCAAATGTGATTTTAAGCAGTAGCTGGAAGCAGCAATGAGAGGTTGCGTGCATGTGAACAAACTGCCGTTTAATCCATACAAAACAGATTCTTCTCTGACCCTTGACATCCACATGGTGGAGGTGGCTAGAACAGTTTTTTCACCATCATAGGTTGGTTTGCCAGCAGAGCCATTCCTGGAAAAGATGGCCCTGCTCAGAGTCAGGCACGCCTCAGGAATGACATCCAGGCTCGACTACTTGTCTGCATGGGGATGGCCTTTGAAGATGGTCCAGAAACTTCAAATGGTTCATCATGCAGCATTCAGAACATTAAAGGGCTATCCTTAATGAGTAGGAAACTTTTCACTACATGGGCTTTCCCAGCCCAATAAAATGTATTAGTTTTTGCTTTTTACTTTTAAAGGCCCAAATAGTTTGGCTGCAAAGTATCTGAAAGACGGTCTCCACCCATAAACACCTACTCTGACATTACCTGAGGAGGCATTGTGGAGGGAATCCATACTTGCAGAAGTATATTTAGAGAAATGCATTTTGATTGTTTTGGCTTTCAAAAACACCCACACTTGGTTTTAAGAGAAGAAGAGAAGAGATTGGATCTATACCCCACCCTTCACTTGGAGTCTCAGAGTGGCTTTCGAACTCCTTCCCTTCCCCTCCCCACAACAGACACCCTGTGAGGTAGGTGGGGCTGAGAGAACTCTCTCAAGAACTGCTCTTTCGAGAACAACTCTGACAGAACAATGGCTTGCCCAAGGTCATCCAGCAGCTGCCAGTGAAGGAGTGTGGAATCAAACCTGGTTCTCCCAGATTAGAGTCCGCGCATTTAACCACTACACCAAATTTGCTAAAGGTTTTTCTCCGCAGAAGACAGGTCAGAAGGGGAAGTCAATTGCTCCCAAGTATGTCAATGGCTCTGTTAGTACTGAGTCATCAAAGCTTTGCAAATGCAAATAGCCATCTTGACCAGAGACAATGAAAAAGCCAGCTCACACCTTGGCTAGAATCTCGCACCCAGAAGGTAACAGAGACTTGGGGTGCAGGAAGCAGGAAGAAATTTGATTCACAGATGGGATGGGCAGAAAGAACAGATAAAATCCCTTGGCACAGAGGGAGAGTAGTCCATTTTGGCTGATTCCATCTGGAGGAAGGAATTCTCACCTAAGCTCCATCTTGATGGTCACCATCAAGCAGACAAAGGGCAAGCTGCCCGGGCAAAGACTGCAAAGCAATGGGAAGTGTTTAGGTCATTGTAACTTCTAAGCTTAAAAGCCTGCCTTCAAATAAGACCAGCTAAAGCCCATACAGAGCTGAGGGGCACAGGATTGCATGTTTACAGCTTTCTTTTATGTCCATTGCTCATTCCATTGCTGTGCAGAGTATGTGTGTGGACTTTTTCCTTTCTTTACTATTTTAAATACTGGTGGTTGTTTTCTGCACCACTTAGACCTCCACCTATTCCATAGGAACATGCTATTCCAAATGGGCACCGGGGTAAGGGAGGCAACTGGTTGCAAATCGCTAATTCCCCCAGAGTGTGCAGGTACAGTGAGCCATCCCCACGGTTACCAGTTGCGCAGTAGTGGGAGACATGGGCAGTAGGCTGGACCAATGCTCCCTCTAAGCTGTGAAGTCTTGTGAGCAAAAATTCTACTTTGTGAGCTACCGGCATTAAAGTTGTGAGTGAGCGACTTGGCTGCTGCATAAATTGGTTTGCTCTGGAGGCATCCCTGAGCCGAGACAAAAATGTGTGAGCCGGGGGCTAAAAGCTTAGAGGGACACTGGGTGGGACCTATAATTGGCAACATGGAAGGGAAGCTGGGCATGTTTGCTCTCTTAGCAAGTGATTCCAAGATTGACCAGCTGGTGGCAGCATCCCAAAGGAGAAGTGTGAGATAAGCCCCTCCAAGAGAGGGGTGAGCTAGAAGAGCAGCATGTTGCTGGGCAGAGGCTGGGATGACCACTGGTGCCCGGATGCCTCACAAGGCAGAAACAGAGGGGGTCCCACCAGTCAATGGGGCCATTCTGCCACAGGCCTTCTAGAATTCTCTCCTCCAGAAATTAGGCTTAGCCTGTACACCACACACCTTCCAATGCCAGCTGAAAGTGATTTTAAAGATTCTTGAATGCCTTTTAATTACAATTTTACCCCTACTTTAATTTATGGCTATGAATTCTTGATGCTCATTCTAAAACTTTATTGTACTGCTCAGGGATGTTCAATCACTTGCTGGTTTGGCTCACATCCTGCTTGCAGGTAGTCATCACAGGAGCCAAAAGTCCAAAACAATGTCAAGCCACATCTGACTGAGGGGAAAAGATGACTCTGTGCTTATTGCATTCTGCTCTGCGACAGCTGCTGACCCTCCCCTTCCTCGAGCCTTTGAAGCCTTCCTCCAAGGGAAAGGAAAAACCACTTATGCCGGAGGAAGTCTCCTTAAGTAGGAAGAACTTCAGGAAGGATGCTGCCCAGTGTGTTTTGGACACAGCATTTTCAAAGCACCCAAAACATTTCATAAAAGAATCCTTTGCATTTTACAAACAGGAAGAGACTAATGTCAGAAATAATTCTTCAGTAAACAGAGCAAGTTGGGCAGAGCCCCGTTAGTCTGTCTGTAGCAGTAGAAAAGAGCCAGAGTGCAGGAGCACCTGAAAGACTAACAGAATTTGTGGCAGGTACCAGAAGGGAGCTTGCAGCTGCAGAGAGGGTTGCCTGACACCGTGTCCTCCCACCCCCCAAGAGGGTTGCTGCTGGATGCTCTGTGGTCCCCAGCTTTGTCCCCAGCTGATAGCTTCAACCCCCTTTTTTTGCCACTGTTGCCAGGGCGGCGGCTGTTCTGTAGAAAACATGGTGTGGAGCCTCTTCCTGCCTGAGTGGAATGGCCACCAGCTAGTGATGCTCACTGGCTGGTTCTGCAAGCAACTGCCAGTCGGACTCTGGCCAGCTCTTCACCCTGTGGCCGCTGCTCCCCCCGTCAGCCTCCAATGCAGACCTTCTCATTATATTTTCAGCTACCGGCCTTCTGCCCTCCCCCCAGCACTAAAGCATCTAGGGGGGAAAGCCCAACGTGTTAAGTGGCATATTTGTACCAAGACACTGATTGGATATGGTCTGTGATTAGCTAAAGCTGTTGACTTTGTGCTTTTGAATTAATACACTGCCAACTAAGTGTGGTCCTTTTACTGTACATACTATGCAGCCCAAGGTACATCCACAGAAAGAGACTGTAGCTTGCTCTCCACTCCCTTGGTACTGCCACCTGCTTGGCAAACATGCTTCAGAGCCTGCGGCTGAGAAAGGTGGCAGCCCAGTAAGTCTCCTGCACCACGGCCCTCAGTAGTCTGCCTCACTGTCACCTCAGAGAGCAGGCTGGAGAGCCTCATGGTTACTGATGATTTATTGTTATGATGGTGCTGCCTCATGTCCTTCTGCACCACTCCCCCCCCCCCATGCAGCATGGCCGAGAGTCATACTTGGGAACAGTGACCATAATGTTATTGAGTTCAACATTTGCATAAACAGGGAATTGGCCAAAAAGACTGACACAACCACTTTTAACTTTAAAAGGGGTAACTTCTCTGATATGAGGGGACATGTGAGGAGGAAACTGAAAGGAAAAGTAGAAGGGGTTAAATTGGGGAAGCTTGGAGACTATTTAAAACTACAATCCTAGAAGCTCAGAAAAAATATATACCGCAGGTTAGGAAAGGCACAAATAGGTATAGAAAGAAGCCTGCATGGTTAACAAAAAAAGTAATAGAAGCTGTAAAAGGTAAAAAGCTAGTCTCAGTGAGGTTGATAAAAGGGAACACAGGCTGTGGCAAATAAAATGCAAGTCTGTGATCAGGCAGACAAAAAGGGAGTATGAGGAGCATATAGCAAAAAACATAAAGAGCAACAATAAAACTTTCTTCAAATCCATTAGAAGCAGAAAACCAGCCAGGGAGGCAGTGGGGCCCTTTGATAACCAAGGGGTAAAAGGAGTACTGAAGGATGATGGGAAATAGCTGAGAAGCTGAATGAATTTTTTGCCTCTGTCTTCACCGCAGAAGATGAGAAGTGCTTGCCCTCTCCAGAACTGCTGATTTCCAGAGGGGTGTTGAAAGACCTGAGTCAGATTGAGGTGATGAGAGAGGAGGTCCTACAACTGCTAGATAACTTAAAAACTGATAAATCACCAGACCCAGATAGCATACATCCAAGAGTTCTCAAATGTGAACTTGTGGATCTCCTTACAAAATTATGTAATCTTTCATTAAAATCTGCCTCCATTCCTGACGACTGAAAGGTAGCTAATGTCACTCCTATCTTTAAAAAGGGTTCCAGAAGAGATCCAGGAAATTACAGGCCAGTCAGTCTGATGTCGATACTGGGAAAGTTGGTGGAAACTGTTATTAAGGAAAGAATTAGTAGGCACATTCATGAACAAAAACTATTGAGGCAGACTCAGTATGGGTTCTGTAAGGGAAGAGCTTATCTGTAAGGGAAGAGTAACCTGTTAGTGTTCTTTGGGGGGGGGGGACAAACATGTGGACAAGGGGGACCCAACAGATATTGTTTACCTTGAGTTCCAGAAATCTTTAGATAAAGTTCCTCATCAAAGGCTCCTAAGCAAGCTCAAAAATCACAAGATAAAAGGACAAGTCCTTTTGTGTATCAAAAACTGGCTAATTAATAGGAAACAGACAGTGAGTATAAATGGGCAATTTTCTCAGTGGAAGATGGTAAGCAGTGGGGTACAGCAGGGATCAGTACTCGGTCCAATGCTTTTTAACTTGTTCATTAATGATTTGGAGTTGGGACTGAGCAGTGAAGTGGCTAAATTTGCAGATGATACGAAGATGTTCAGTGTGGTGAAAACCAGAGAGGATTGTGAGTCACTCCAAAGGGATCTGTCGAGGGTGACCGAGTGGGCATCAGTGTGGCAAATGGGTTCAATGTGGCTAAGTGCAAGGTGATGCACATTGGAGCCAAAAATCCTAACTATAAATACACGTTGATGGGGTCCAAACTGGCAGAGACTGACCAAGAGAGAGATCTTGGATCATAGTAGATAACTCACTGAAAATGTCGAGACAGTGTGCAACTGCAATAAAAAAGGCCAATGCTATGCTGGAGATTATTAGGAAGGGTATTGAAAACAGATCAGCCAATATGACAATGCCCCTGTATGCATCAATGGTGCAACCTCATTTGGAATACTGTATACAGTTTTGGTTACCACACCTTAAAAAGGATATTTGGGGAAAGTGCAGAAAAGGGCAACTGGAATGATAAAAGGGTTTGAGAACTTTCCCTGTGAGGAAAGGTTGATGCCCTTGGGGCTCTTTAGCTTGGAGAAATGACAGCTGAGGGGTGACATGATCGAGGTTTATAAGATTATGCTTGGGATAGAGCAGGTAGAGAAAGAGGTACTTTTCTCCCTTTCTCACAATACAAGAACTCGTTGGCACTCAATGAAATTGCTGAGCAGTCAGGTTAGAATTGTTAGAGCAGTCAGGAGCTGCAGTGGCTCAAGTGGTTAAGATGCTGAACTGCAGGCTGTGGAAGGTCAGTAGTTCAGCAGTTTGAGACCCGGGTGCTGCATGACGGAGTGAACTCCCGTCTCTAGTTCCAGCTCCTGCCAACCTAGCAGTTCGAAAGCAAGAAATTGCAAGGAGATAAATAGGTACCACTCTGGTGGGAAGGTAACAGCGTTCCTTGCACCTTGGTGTTTAGTCATGCCGACCACATGACCACGGAAACGTCTTCGGACAGTGCTGGCTCTTCGGCTTGGAAACGGAGATGAGCACCGCAACCCTAGAGTCGCATTCGACTGGCTTTCGAGCAAGGGAACCTTTACCTTTACCTTTTACAGGTTAGAACAGATAAAAGGAAGTACTTCTTCACCCAAAGAGTGATTAACACATGGAATTCACTGCCACAGGAGGTGGTGGCGGCTACAAGCATGGACGGCTTCAAGAGGGAATTAGATAAGCATGTGGAGCAGAGGTCCATCGGTGGCTATTAGCCACAAGGTATAGATAGGTACTCTGGGGCGAGTGATGCTCTGTATTCTTGGTGCTTGGGTGGGGCAACAGTGGGAGAGCTTCTAGTGTCCTCCTGGCCCCACTGGTGGACCTCCTGATGGGACCTGGTATTTTTGGCCACTGTGTGACCCAGAGTGTTGGACATTGGCTTCTCTTATGTTCTTACGTTCACACTGCCCTTGCTCAGTTCTCTGGTTGCCACATCAGAGGTCCATGAGACACAGATTGGTTCCTGAGGAGACCCCACTCTCCGGGGGTGAGATGGAGGTCTCCTGAGTCCTCAAAATATTCACTGTTCATACGGTCTCTCAGTCATGCGCAGCATGCTGTTCCAGCGCACGGGGGGATGACATAGCTGAGCTTGTGTTCCAGGATGTTGCTGTTGCATTAGAGGTTCTTGAGGCAGTTGCTGGAATTGGTGGGATACCTAAAGTGGCCACAAATGACCCGCGAGGTCTTTGGTTGTTGGCAGCCTCCCCAGCACTCTTCCCCATCATCCCCTTCAGCCGAGTTCCAGGCAGGAGTCTGCTCAGGGGGCCACACAGGGGGTCGTCTCAGGCCATTACCCTGCGGTGCCTCCTTGATATCGATGGATTCTCTGTGGACTCGTGTCCAGGTTTCAGGACAGTCTTGAATGGCATCTCCCATCCGTTGCTGAGATATATGACCCAGCACTGCCTGGTGGCCAATGAGAAACCCATGACAGGCATGCAACCCTGGACCTGGCAGCTGTGGAATGGGCACTGATGAGGCACGAGAAAGGATTTCCTTGGCTGCTCTTGCACATGCTATGCTGCCCTATCAGCCCACCCTCCACGTGGTGTCCCTCTGCTTGGCATGGTGTTGCAGCTGACCAAACCTGAAGCAGCCAAGGGTCAGCTGGTGAGACCTGGATGATGGTCACAAGGATGCTTTGGATGCTGCCTTTTGCTTATGGCCTGGTGGTCTGCTGTGTCTACCCCGGATTCCTGTAGTTAAGTGAAATAAGAGTCTAAAAAAAGGATGCACAGATGGCTTCTCAGCAGCACTGGGGCAAGAAAGCCCCCCCCCCACTTGCCAGTAGGCACAGGGCCTGGACTTGGGCAAGCAAGCTCTGCGGGGCACAAAGAAGGAGGGGCTGCAAACTGTAAGGAGGGGGGAAACATGGGCAAGGCGGAGCCACAGCCTATGTGAAAGCAAAGAACCTTTGCCAGTCGCTGGGTGGGCCACAGCCTCCCCCCCCCCCCAGCACCTGCACAAGAGAGAGAAAAAGAGGACTGTTCAGAACGGGAGATGTCGGAAAAACTCAGAGAAGGCATTTCATTAGAAAGGTTTCGGAACCTGCAGAAATTCTCTTCTCCCACCCTGAAGCGAACTTCACCTGAGGGACACAAAAAGCTAAGCTATGCCCTGAGTCCCTCCCTCTCCCAGCCCCGGCTATGAAGCAAGCTTTGGGGGGTCACAGAAAGCCAAGCCAAACACCCCGTTCACCTGGCAGGCTTGGGACTGACAGGGATGGGCACACGGAATGGAAAACAAATGGAAAAACTCCACATCCACCAGAATGAAAGTCAGGTGCCATTCCTCCAATGGGGGGGCAATGCTTTGCAAGCCTTCTTTGGACCTGGGGCTGCTGGTGTCCTCCTCCTCCTCCTCCTCCTCCTCCTCCTCCTCCAGGTCTCCTGCTCTCTGGCCTTGCTTGGTCCTGATGTCTCTCTAGTGTTGAATGCTTCCTGGTCCTCAGTCCGTCTGAGTCCTGGTCCTGATTCGTTGGTCTTTTTAAAGCCCTCAGGGCTTGTTTTCTTCAAAACCTCTGATATCTTATTGGTGGCTGCTATGGGTAGAGTGTGTGTGTGTGTGTGTGTGTGTAAATGCCCATCAAGTCACAGCCAGCTCGTGGCGACCCTGTAGGGCAGGGGCCGGATCCAGCCAGTCCGGGGCTTTTATGCGGCCCACAAGCATCCAGTGTAAGGGAGGGAAGAGGACACTGCTCAGGGGGAGTGGGCGGAGCCACCCCAGTTATGGCTTCAGCAGGGCAAGACAACTTTGTCCGCAGAAGTCAAGCAGTGTGGGAGCATCTGGCCAGTGCCGCACGGCTGGTTGTCCAGTCCACTCATGCAGGTTTTCCTTTGCACCCCCCTTCCCAGCGCATGAGGACCTGCAGTGAGGTCACACCCACTCAGCACTTACCAGCTGCTGTCTTTACAGTTTATAGCTCCGGGACCTGCCATTATGTTTTATGGCACACATGGTTTGGCCCAACAAAGTGACATTTATGTCAGATCTGGCCCCCGTTAACAAATGAGTTCGACACCCCCCTGCTGCAGGGATTTCAAGGCAAGAGAAGGCTCAGAGAGGGTGTGCCTTTGCCTGCTTCTGCGTCGCAACCTTGGACTTCCTTGGTGGTCTCGCCTGCAGCTACTGATGAGGGCCAGCCTTGCTTAGCTTCTGCGATTTGACGAGATCAGGACAACCTGTATTGTATTATAATATGTTTTAACTGGTGTATTTTTAAATATGTTTTATGTATGTATTTACATCGACTGTAAGCCGCCCTGAGCCTGCTTTGGCGGGGAGGGCGGGGTATAAATCCCATAATAAATAAATAAATAAATAAATAAACCTGGGCTATCCAGGTCAGAGCCACCTTTAGAAGGCATGGATTTTAAAAGTGATTGAATCTTTTGCTTTTGATTTGATTGGCAGTTAGTTGATCAGGCGCATCTGTGAACCTAAGTGATGCATCTTGTGATCAGTTCTTGAGATTGTGAGGCACCTACTAGATAAAGACTCAGTTCAGACATTGTGGAAACCATGGTTTAATTAAACTAATACGGTTAGTATGATTGCTTGAACTCTGGCCACTGTATTTATTATGGACTAGGGAGCAAAGCCCGTTGTAGTGGAAGACAACGGGCCCTAGAGAGGAAAGGAGAGAGGTGGAAGGGAGAGACGGTTGGAGAAAGGAAGGAAGGAAGGAAGGAAGGAAGGAAGGAAGGAAGGAAGGAAGGAAGGAAGGAAGGAAGGAAGGAAGGAAGGAAGGAAGGAAGGAAGGAATAGGGGGAAGAGTGAAAGAAAGGAGAGAGGAAGAAAGAAAAAGGGGGAAAGGAAGGGAAGAGGGCAGAAAAGGGCTTCTCTGGGCCCAGAGAAGGCCTTTTCTGTCCCCTACACACCATCCCCTGGGCCTTCTATGGGGGCAGTAGGCAGTGTGTGGGGGAAAAGGGCTTCTCTGGGCCTACTGCCCCCATAGAAGGCCGGGGGATGTCATGTGAGGGACAGAAAATGGCTTCTCTGGGCCTACTGCCCAGGGGATGGCGTATGGGGGATGGAAAAGGGCTTCTCTGGGCCTACTGCCCCCATAGAAGGCCCAGGGGATGGCGTGTGGGGGACGGAAAAGGCCTAGTGCCCCATAGAAGGCCCAGGGGATGGCGTGTGGGGGGCAGAAAAGGCCTTCTCTGGGCCTACTGCCCCCATAGAAGGCCCAGGGGATGGCGTGTGGGGGACGGAAAAGGCCTTCTCTGGGCCTAGTGCCCCATAGAATGCCATGGGGATGGCGTGTGGGGGGCGGAAAAGGCCTTCTCTGGGCCTAGTGCCCCTTAGAAGGCCCGGGGGATGGCGTGTGGGGGGATGGAAAGGCCTTCTCTGGGCCTAGTGCCCCATAGAAGGCCCGGGGGATGGCGTGTGGGGGCGGAAAAGGGCTTCTCTGGGCCTAGTGCCCCATAGAATGCCCGGGGGATGGGGTGTGGGGGGCAGAAAAGGGCTTCTCTGGGCCTAGTGCCCCATAGAAGGCCCAGGGGATGGCGTGTGGAGGACGGAAAAGGGCTTCTCTGGGCCTACTTCCCCCTTAGAAGGTCCAGGGGATGGCGTGTGGGGGACGGAAAAGGCCTAGTGCCCCATAGAAGGCCCAGGGGATGGCATGTGGGGGACGGAAAAGGCCTTCCCTGGGCCTACTGCCCCCATAGAAGGCCCAGAGGATGGCGTGTGGGGAACGGAAAAGGGCTTCTCTGGGTCTACTGCCCCCATAGAAGGCCCAGGGGATGGCGTGTGGGGGACGGAAAAGGCCTTCTCTGGGCCTAGTGCTCCCATAGAAGGCCCAGGGGATGGCGTGTGGGGGGCAGAAAAGGCCTTCTCTGGGCCTAGTGCCCCATAGAAGGCCCGGGGGATGGCATTGGGGGGACGGATAAGGCCTTCTCTGGACCTAGTGTCCCCATAGAAGGCCCGGCGGATGGCATTGGGGGGACAGATAAGGCCTTCTCTGGGCCTAGTGTCCCCATAGAAGGCCCGGCGGATGGCATTGGGGGGACGGATAAGGCCTTCTCTGGGCCTAGTGTCCCCATAGAAGGCCCGGCGGATGGCATTGGGGTGGGACGGATAAGGCCTTCTCTGGGCCTAGCATCCCCATAGAAGGCCCAGGGGATGGTGTGTGGGGGACGGAAAAGGGCTTCTCTGGGCCTAGTGCCCCATAGAAGGCCCAGGGGATGGCGTGTGTGGGGCGGAAAAGGGCTTCTCTGGGCCTAGTGCCCCACAGAAGGCCCGGGGGATGGCGTGTGGGGGCGGAAAAGGGCTTCTCTGGGCCTCGTGCCCCATAGAAGGCCCAGGGGATGGCGTGGGGGGCGGAAAAGGGCTTCTCTGGGCCTCGTGCCCCATAGAAGGCCCAGGGGATGGTGTGTGGGGGGCGGAAAAAGGCTTCTCTGGGCCTAGTGCCCCATAGAAGGCCCGGGGGATGGCATGTGGGGGGCGGAAAAGGGCTTCTCTGGGCCTAGTGCCCCATAGAAGGCCCAGGGGATGGCGTGTGGGGGCGGAAAAGGGCTTCTCTGGGCCTAGTGCCCCATAGAAGGCCCGGGGGATGGCATGTGGGGGACGGAAAAGGGCTTCTCTGGGCCTAGTGCCCCATAGAAGGCCCAGGGGATGGTGTGGGGGGCGGAAAAGGGCTTCTCTCACTTGCCTCAGCCTTGAGGGCCTGTCCCTGTGCTCACACTCCAGACGATCCTCTCCTGTCGAAGGACTGGAGCAGACTGAGCTGAAAACACTGACCGGGGCTGACATGGGCGGGACTTTGCGAAGCACCCAGTTAGCCCTGGCCAGTGTCTTCTGACTGCCAATTCTTGAGTCGAATCAATTATGGCAAGCATAGAATGTAGTGAAACCAAAGTTCAAATATATATAAGGACAGGATTGTTAGGGTCTATCAAATCTGGACCTGAAATTAGTTTATTAATCACAGTTAATGAACATCCTGGCCTAATCCTGGCTTGTTTCCCCAGGCACCGGAATGAAACCAGCATTCTGTGGTGGCCAACCATGGCCTATGTGATTGTGATCTAAATCTCTGCTTCACAAATTTGCCATAATTATAAGAAACTATGGCTCTGCATTATGTCTGAACTGAGCCAGTGACAAAGAGGTACCACAGTGACAGTGGAAGGGCCAACACAGACAACATGTCCACCGTGTATCATTGGACTGCAAGGCACAAAGGGGAGAGGCTGAGGGTGATTCAGTGCTCCACAAGTGGGGAGAGGCTCTGTGGCAGAGCATCCGCTCAGCACGCAGGAGTCCCAGCCAGGTTCAGTCCCCGGCATCTCCCGTCCAAAGGATCGAGTCGCAGGTGATGGGAAAGACCTCTGTGCCTGAGCCCCGGGAGACCCCTGCCTGCTGGAGTAGACCGACTCCGTAGAAGGCAGCTCGGGTGTTCACGTGACCTGACCATGACCCCAGGGGGATGTACATTTTTTCTAGATGACTGAGAAAATTTAGTTCCCAGAGTGCAACAGTGACTACAGGCTGCAACACAAATGGACTCCTCACTTAAGGACGCACGACCTGGCCACCATCCCAACACGAGTGAGGTGATCTGAGGAGGGGGCTGGACTCAGGCAGGGACAAGAAGGTGGGGCAGGGCTGGGGGGTGATTGGGGGCCTCCGAGGCAGCCGGGAGGAGCCGTCTTTGCTGCACAGCAAGCCAGCTCTGCGGGGCTGCTCAGCGTGGGGGGGGGCTGGCAGTCTAGTTAGTTACTTAGTTAGTTAGTTAAATTGTTAATCGCCCAATCCCTGCAGTGCAGGGCTCTGGACAATGTACGTCTTTCATAAGAACATCAAGATAAAACAATTAAAGCATTAATAAGATATTTCAAACAAAAAGATGGCATATATCAATTTGCCCCATTTCAGACTGCTGGCTGCTTTGCAGGCAGGGGGGAAGAGGGTAAAACAGATATGGAAAGCAGCTGGGACAGAAAGAGGGACAGCTATAATGGAAACCATTGCTGTCCTCAATCAAAGACTTGGTGGAACGTCTCTGCCTTACAGGCCCTGTGGAATCGCATAGGGTATTTGGCAGAGAGTTCCACCCACAGCTGGTGCTTCCATAAGGTGGGGTTAGGCCTAGGGCGCCACCAAAGGAGAGCACTGCACTGGCCTGCTGCCCCCGGTGGGTCCCGCCCCTCACAGGAAGTGCCCGAGGTCAGCCCGTGCGCCCCTTCTGTGGCTCTGCGGTGGCTGCCTGGACGCATGAGGGGCTCTGCGCTGCGCAGGAGGTGCTCCTGGCTGCGCCACTCCTGCTGGTCCTCCTGTGCTGCCCGGAGGGAAGCCGCCCCTGTGCCTCTGCCCCCCCCATCCCAGGCCCTCTCCTGGCACCAGCAGCCCTGGGTGGCTGGGCCCAAGGCCCCCCCCGCCCGGGCCTGGTGCCCCTGAGCACACATAAGCTTCCTGTACATGAGTCCCACGGCCGCTGGCCCAGCCTGGCTTCGGTGTCTGTAAGGCAAGGCATGCCACCCCTGGCACTTCAGCCTGGTCAGGGCAGGGAGGGCAGGGAGGAGGACGGAACCACGGCAGTTGACAGGTGAGGGGAAGCCCTTTCTGACACCCCGCTCCCCCCTTCGCCATATAGGGCATTTTTATTTTATTCCTCGACTGTGTTTCTGTCCCTTCCCCTCCTTCCTCCGGTGAACTCCGGGGGGCCCTCTCGCCTCCTGCCTGTAAGCCTCACAACAACCCTGGGAGGTAGGCGAGGCTGGAGAAGAGGGACTGACCCCTCGGCGAGAGAGCTCCCTTGGTGAGTGGGGCACAAGACCACACAGCTTAGAGGGAGCATTGGGCGGGGGGAATTGGAACTTGTCCCCACCGGTTTGAAGTATGGTGCTCTGAGCGCCCTAAACAGATGCCTGGAGAGTAAATATCCAGCTCCCCACCCCATCCCGGCTGCTGCTTCCGTTAGGAAAAAATCACCCAGAACCCAGCAAATCTCCAACATGGGAATGTCTCGTGACCTGATCCCTTCCAGGCTTGCCTCCTGAAGGGGGCACAGTTCCCTGGTCTAATGCCGGGGTGTCGGTGTCAGTCGTCGTGCCCAGAGAATGCCTTCCCCTTATGATTAGGATGGGGGGGGGGGAGTTTGAGGGCAGGCGCCTGTGTCTGAAGAAGTGCGCTTGCTCACGAAAGCTTACAAAACACCTCTTGTCGAGGCAGCCAGACCTTGTCTAGTTCAGCACCCTGTGTGTCTTTGCGCGTGTGAGCAGGCCGTCTGTGTTCAGGGGGCATTTGCCCCGGGTCCCGGCCACTGAGGGCTGTGCCACCTCCTGTCTCTAACTGTGGCCTTTGCTTTTTTTGCTATTGGTGTAAATGACAACTATTCATTTATAGAACAAAGCTGCAGTCCAGTGGCACCTTTAAGACCGACAGAGTTTAACTCTGAGCATAAGCTTCTGTGTGCCTGCGTGACCAGCACATGGCGACTTACCTGGATCTACCTTCATTTTTATGAGAGAAGTAATAAAAAAAGAAAAAGTGCTTGGGGAGATCATTGGGACGGAGTCTCTCTCTCTTCGCCTTTCCCCCAGGGACTGTGTGTTTACTGGGATAAACCCAGCTTTATCACACTGGAGTGTGGGGGAATGTTACACCGATTTAATGGAAACATTAAAGAGACTTAAATTTCAGCATCACAATTAACAGGATTTTTCAAAATGCTTTGTGATTTGTGTTTTCCTGTCTGAGAGAGAAAATCAGAGATTGTGTTACTTGTTCTCACAATTAAAAAAAAGAAATTAGCAATTTCAAATGTTGTATTTTTCATTCTTCCTAAAATGCATTTATGTTTGGAAATTGGGGGGCACACGGGGGGGGGCACCAGAAGGTAGCCTCACCTAATGTGCAAAAAAATCTGGTACCGGCCCTGTTTCCACCAGATTGGGGCTAGGACCGAAAAGGCCCTGGCCCTGGTCAAGGACAGCCAGATAGCTTTAAGGCCAGGGATCACCAGCAAGTTGGTATTTGAAGAGCGTAATGCTCTTCCATGGACATAGCAGAGGAGACAGTCCCGTAGGCATGTTGGTCCCTGACTGCTCAAGGCCTTGTAGGTCAATGCCAAGACCTTGAACTTGACTCAGTATTCTACTGGAAGCCAACGTAGCTGGAGCAGTACTGGGTGTATATGTGCCATCCATGGCATTCCCATCAGGACTTGCGCTGCTGTGTTCTGGATCAGTTGGAGTTTCTGGGTCAGTTTCAAGGGCAGGCCAGCATAAAGTGAGTTACAGTAGTCTAGCCTGCAGGCGACCGTTGCATGGATTACCGTGGCTAGGTTGGGGCACGACGGAAAGGGGGCCAATTGCCAAGCCTGGTGAAGATGAAAAAATATATTTAACTACTGTGGCTAGAATTGTGTACGCAAAATATTGGAAGACTACCCAGACTCCCTTGAAGCAAGAATACATCCATAAAGCTTTAGAAGTAGCGGAGATGGACAAGCTGACATTGGTGATGAAAGGACTGTCTGACTCCACCTTTCAGAACACTTGGGCACGATTTTATAACTGGTACAGTAACATGGAATAGGTTGATATTGGGAGGATTAAGCATAAGTGAAACTTTGTGAAACTTTGTACCCAACAAGGGAGAAGGAAAGGGCAAGAGACAAACTTATATTGGAGGAGGATATTGTTATGGCTTTAGTGCGACATGGTTTAGTAGAAATGTAAAAGCATGTATTACCCTCGTTTGTGTTTTATGTTTAGTGTTACTCATGTTTGTGTTATGTTTTGTATTTGAAAAAATTTAAAAAATTTCTGCCCTTTGGGGTAGTTATATATATATATATATATATATATATATATATATATATATATACATACATATATATATATATATATATAAAAAGATGAAAAAATGCCAGTCTGGCCATGTGTATGACCTGGGTCTCCATATTCAAGGAGGAACCCAAAATCACTCCCAGGCTCTTGCCAGACTGTACCATGGGCTCACCTGTGGCTGCCTCCTCCTGCAAACTGTAGCAACCTGAGCTGCAGTGTTAGGAAAGTCAAGTAACAAATAAATATACACTGCAAGAAACTTTTGTAAATTAATGTGTTCTGTTCATAATTAACATTCTATAAAGTGCATTGTGTATTGTTATAACATCCTAATCAGGTATATACAATACATTCAATATAACAATATCATACAGTTCATACAATATAACAACTACCAGTCAATTTTGCATCAGTATTTTAAAAGTCAAGCCCCAACAGGAGTTTTCAGAATTACAAGCCCATTTCTGCTTGCACAAAGTCTTCCGAAAAGGGGGGAAAGCTTTCATTTATAGTTGTGTTGATGCTTATTGCCGGTCCTACAAAAGACACATTGTGCAGCTCAGATTCATGGACAGAGTGCTCCTGTCATTCTCAAGGCTGCAAACTGGCAAGACTGGAGAAAGCAAATCATGAATTAACACAGAACATGTTTGCTTCTGAAAGAGCCACGGCTCAGTGGCAGAGGATCTGCTTGGCATGCAGAAGGTCCCAGGTTCAATCCCTGGCAGCATCTCCAGTTAAAAGGACCTGGGAGGAGGTGACGGGAAAGACCTCTGAGACCCTGGAGGGCCACTGCCGGTCAGAGCGGACAGTACTTGATGGACCAAGGCTCGGATTGAGGGTCAGGCAGCAGCCTCATGTGGCCAACAGGCCCCCGCCCCCTAAGGACTCCCCTCTTCATGATGACTTGTTCCCCCTTTTCCCGCACATACAGGCATCCCAGTGTGGGCCCTGGGCTGACAGAAGTAGCCTGAATTAAACTGATAACAGAAGACAGTGAGCCATGCTAAAGCAGGAAGACAGGGCAGCTCTTCTATCAGTCATGCAAATACCAACTCAACAAGGGACTCAGTCAAGGGCCATTTCCCCCAAGAATCCCAGGTCGTTTGATCCTAGCTAACAACCCAGCTCTCCAAAAGCATCAGCAATGGGTTGATTCCAGCAATCTCTTCCACATCTCAGCAACCAGACAGGAAGATCCCTGCCGCTCCCCAGTCATGACAAGTGCTCAGCCATCTTTAACTCCAAATCTCCCCAAGGGAAGACTGTAGACATTCTCCATGCAAAAGGACAAAACTTCCCTCTGTGATAAAGACAAAGGATTTCTTTTCAGGCTGACTTATCTTCAAAAAACTGCATTTTTATTATTCCCGCATTCCAGTGCCAACATGACCCCCCCCCTTTAATCTTAACAAAAGGGTAGAAAGAGTTACCCCTCTGCCCCATTTTGGTAGCTGGTTCAGGATGTTACTCCAGACTCTCCGTTGGCCCCTCACTTTTCTCCCCCTCTTCTTCTCTGCCTGGTCAGTTTCATCCTCCCCCCCCCCGCTGCTCCCTGGAGGCTCAGGACACCCCCCCTTCTCTCCAGGAGCCGCTCACGTGTCTCTTTGACTTTGATTCCCCGACGGTATGCAGCATTTCTACTGCATTGCTTTCCCCTCTGTAGCTTTTTCTGTGTTGCAGAGATTAATTTGGTCTCTTTTCCTGTTTATAAAATAAAAACCCATCTGTTTATGAGTCTTTCTCCCCTCATTTTTCTGAGTGTTGAACTCACTGAGTGTTGGTAGACGCAGGCTGGATCCTAAGTATTGATTGATTGATTGATTGATTGATTGCTGTCAAGTCGCAGCTGACTGATGGCAATCCCATAGGCAGGGGTCCATGGATAGATTTAAGGGGGTCCATGAACTTGGCTGGGAAAATAGATTCAGATGGGTAGGCCCCCCCCCTTTTTTTAAAAACTGCCCCAAAGGGCAGGATTTTATTGATTTTTTTCAAATACAGAACAAACACAAACATGACTAGCACTAAACGTAAAACACCAACGGGGGTCATACATGCTTTCACGTTTCTACTAAACCATGTCGCACCACAGCCATAACGATATCCTCCTCCGGTACAGTTTTGTCTCTTGCCCTTCCCTTCTCCCTTGCTGGGTACAAAGTTTCACAAAGCCTCACTGATGCTTCACCCTCCGACTGCAGGTGGGCCGCCCTGCTGGTCTGAAGCGACAGAACAAAGTCTGGGTCCAGTGGGGGCACCTCGCAGACCAGCAGAGTTCGGTTCTTCTGGGCAGGAGCTCTCATGCGCACAAAACCCAGAATTAAACTTCCTTGGCTTGAAAGGTGCCGCTGGACTCAAACTTTGTTTTGCTGGAAGGAGAAAAATCACATCTAATATTTAGCATTTCCTTCCGTTATGAATGTAGGCAACAAACCACAGATGTATTACCAATACCTGTGATTTTGCCACCAAAGTCACAGATATTTTCATCACAGATATTTTCATATCACATTACAGTTGTTACAGATGTCTCGAAATATTGTTTACGCTCATTCACTCCTTCAAAAGGGTCCATGAGCTTCACCAGGCTGCCAAAGGGGTCCCCGGCACACAAATCCCTGCCCCTCGGGTGTTCCAGGCCGGAGGGGTCCAGAGGTGGCTGGCCCTGTCCTGCCTCTGCGCAGTCACCCTGGGCTTCCTCGGGGGTGGCCTCCCCTGCAAGGGCTGACCAGGGCTGACCCTCCTCGGCTTCTGAGACCTGGCAAGACCAGGCCAGCCTAGGCGACCCAGGTCAGGGCCACAACTCGGTCAAGGTACCCAAAATGTACGTTTCTTCCGTGCTCCGACTGATCAGGGTAACCCAGGTGTCAGCAGGGTGGATGGGTCTTGGTTTTGCTTGCTTCTGGCCAGCAGTGGCCCACTGGGAAATTTGCATACTACCCACATGGCATACTTGGTGTGCTGTAGGGCCCAGGGGGAGAGAGATCTTGGTGCATTATTCTGGAAACAAGATATTGCAAGAGAAGCAAAAAAGGTATTTGCACAGCACCAGTACCAACGAGGGGGGACGGGAACAAACTTCCAGGAAAGGCCCAACCAAACCTGGCAGCGCGGCGGGCGACCAGTCACGACCCCATGGCTGCGGCAGGAGTGCTCCTTTGGCAGGAGGCATTCACACGTGACGCGTGTCTGCGCTGGGCCGCCGGTGTCTTTTGCGCGCGCCCCGCCGGGCTCTCCCTCGCCCGCCCCAGACCAACCTCGGGGCACGTGGAGCTGGGCGTGCGTCTGCGGAGCGGCGGCGGCGGCGGCGGGGCTGCCGGAGAAGGGCTACATAAGCCGAGCCGCGCTTCCAGGCGCCGCACGCTCCGGAGTCCTCCTGCGCCGCGGCCGCCCGGACCGCTCCGAGCGCCCCTCCCGCGGCCTTCCAGCTGTCGGAACTTCGGCGAGCGGCTTCCAGGCGGGGAAAGAGCGGCGGGCGGGCGGGCGAGCGGGAGGAGAAGCCAAACCCCCAAGAACCGGATTTGGAAGCGCGGCGAGTTTCCAGCGGGGCGGAGCAGGCCGGAGCGGCGGCAGCAGCAGCAGCAGCAGGCGGCGGCGAGAGGGGAGAGCGAGGAAGGCGGGCGAAGCGGCGGCCGTGCGAAAGTCCCGCCGCCAGCCAGCCAGCCAGCCAGCGAGGAGGAGGAGGAGGAGGAGGAGGAGGGATCGGCCCGCCAGCCCGGCTCGGGCCCGCACTTGTTGCTGCGCTCCCGCAGGGCCCGAGCGGCCGAGGAAGGAGCCCGCCGCCGCCGCCGCCGCCCCCTCCCCGGGGACTCTCGGCGGGCCGAGCCAGCAGCCAAGCGAGCGGCGGCGTGGGACGCTCGGGCGAAGCAGGTCAAGGGCCGAGCGGCTGGGGGGCGTCCCGGCCCGGCCGCGCTCCCCGCCCTCGGGGCTCTCTCCGCGGCTTCCAAGCGGGCGGCTCCCGCCGGGGTTGTGAAAGTTGCCGGATTAATCATTGCCACGTCCCCGGCGAGCCTCACTCGCTCCGCAGCAGCGCCGGCCGCCGCCTCGCCTCGCCCGGCCGGCCGCCCCCTGCCGCACCTGCTCCCCGGCACCCCGCCCGCCGGTCGCCCGCCCGCCCGCCGGTCGCCAGTCCTCCGATGGCCCGCCGAAGCGGCCGCCCCTGCTAGAGCCGCCGCCGCCGCCGCCGCTGCCCCGGACCGCCCGCGGCTGCTTCTCCCGGACTGAGGACCGCCCGACCGCCCCCGCCAGCGCCCGGCCATGGAGGTGCACGTCGGGCTGGGCAGGGTGTACGGCCGCCCGCCGGGCAAGACTTTCCGCGGAGCCTTCCAGAGCCTCTTCCAGAGCGTGCGCGAGGCTTTCCAGAGCCCCGGCGGCGGAGCGCGCGAGGAGCCCGGCCCCCAGGCGTCCTCCGGGTCGGCGCCCGCCTCGTCCTCCTCCCCGGCCGCCGCCGCCGCCGCCGCCCGCGAGCCCCAGCCCGACTCCTCGCCCACCTACCTGCCGCTCGAGCAGCCGCCGCCGCCCCCCGCCGGGAGCAAAGGGCTGCAGCCCGCCGCCGCCGCCGCCGCCGCCCCGGCCCTGCCGCTGGGCCCGCCTCCCTTCCAGAGCTGCAGCCCCGGCGACCTCAAGGAGCTCCTGGGCGAGAGCGGCCCCCTGCAGCAGCAGCAGCACCAGCAGCAGCAGCAGCAGCAGTTGGCGGAGGGCGAGGCGCGGGCCGGCGAGGGCCCGCCGCCGGCCAAGGAGGACTTTCTGGGCGAGAGCGCCAAGGAGCTGTGCAAAGCCGTGTCCGCCTCCATGGGCCTGGCGGTGGAAGCGCTCGAGGCGCCCGGCGGCGGCGGCGGCGGCGGCGGCGACCTGCTCCTCCCGGCCCGCGGCGACTGCATGTTCGCCCTGCCCGGCGCGCACCCGCGGCCCCTGCCGCTGGCCACCTGCAAGATCGTCGAGGCCGAGGCGGGGGGGGAGGCGGGCGGGCGGGGCCGGGGCCGGGGGCGAGGGCGCGCTGGCCCTGGACGTGCCCGGCCCCCTGAGCCTCTACAAGGGCTCGCCCGAGCTGGACGAGCCGGCCGCCGGCGCCTTCCCCGCCCGCGACTACTACAACTTCCAGCTGGCGCTCGCCCCCCACGGCCGCATCAAGCTGGAGAGCCCGCTGGAGTACGCGGCGGCGGCGGCGGCGGCGTCCGGCGGCGGCGTCTGGGGCGCGCAGGGCCGGCGCCCGGCCGAGGTGCCCGCGCTGGCGCCCCACTACGGCGGCCCGCCCTGGCACCCCTTCTTCGCCGACGAGGGGCAGCTCTACGGACCCTGCCCGGCCGCCGGCGACGGCGCTGCCCCGGGCCCCTTCGCCTACGGCAGGAGCCCCGGGCCGGCGGGGCAGGAAGGCGGCGACCTCCCGGCCGAAGTCTGGTACCCGGGCGGCGTGGTGGGCAGGATGCCCTTCGCGCCCGCCGCCGGCTGCATCAAGACGGAGCTCAGCCCCTGGCTGGAGGGCTACGCCGGGGCCTACGGAGACGTCAGGTAAGCGGCCGGGGGGCCCGGGAGGAGCGGGAGCCGGAGAGGCGGCCTCGGGGCAGCCCGTCCCTTCGCAGGCGGCCCGCAGCTGGGCCAGAAGGCGCGCGGAGCAGGAGCAGGAGGAGGAGGGCGGCGGGCCGGCGGGGGGGGGGTCTGTCCCGAAGGAGCGGCTTGGGAAGCCCCGGGGGGGGGGGCGCCGCGGCTTGCGGCTTGCGTGCGCTGGGCTTGCCGGGCGCGCTGCCTCGAGCCGGCGGTAGAAACTCTCCCCGCCCGCCCGCCCGCCCGCCCGCGTGTCGCCCCTTCCTGCAAACGCCGTCGCCCCCCAGACCGGAGGCTTTTGCCGCCTCGCCCCCTCGGCTCCGAAGACGCCGCCCCCCCCCCCCCCGACGGACGGGCTCGGGCTCGGGCTCGGCTGGGCTTCTGGCGGAGGGAGGCGGCCGCCCGGAGTTCCCGCCCGAGACCGAAGCCGCGGCCAGGTGAGCGCGGGAGCCGCCGGAGAGCGGGCAGCGCTGAGGATGCGGGAGCCCCGTCAGAATGAGGCCGGCAGCCCGCGTCTTCCTTTCCCCAGCAGTGCCGGGCAGACAAAAGCCTCCTGCGACACCGCAAAGATCAAGACATTCACCGTAGCAAAAACATCACTGAGGCGCTGGGCTCAAGCGAACGGAGCCGGCTCTTTTTTGTTACCCGGGAATTCTTCCTTTTGTTTTGTTTTTTTCTGGGGCACTCTGACCCGGGGGGGGGTCCTTGGAGCCTTTCGAGAGCCGGGGGGGGGGCCGGGGGATGGCACCAGGAGACGCGGAACCGGCCAGATTTGCTTCCATAAATGTGGTTGACCCCTCTGGATTTTTAACTTGCTTGGAGATTGAATTAAGAATGTATAATTAATTTGATCATACAGAATTTTTTCCAGAGTCATCTTTATGCTAAAAAAGAGATCTGAAAGTTCTTCAATTTTTTAACAAGTAAGAGATTGCAGTAATTTTTGTTGTTCTCAACCAGTTCTTTCTAATAGAAAAGAAAAATTAATGCAGTGGATAGGGAAGTGCTGAATAATGACTTATGCATGACATAGATCCGCAGGTTTGGTTAGGTGCCTGTGGCATAAAAATGCTGCCTTTGAGTTAATGAGACCCAATAAGACACCCCCTTCTCTCAGGTGCAGGGGCCCTGACTTGGTGGTGCTCCGCTCCTTTTCATGGGCTGGTGACCGCTCTGCTCTTCCTCTCCCGCATCCACTCATTTCCCACATTCTCCCACAACTAGCTAATTTGCTTAGCAAGGTGGCATCGTTACAGGGTCTTATAATTTTTTTTATTGTGTGCTGCATTGAAACAGAACGATCACGTTGCTACCTTTGCGGTTGTCATTAAAAGTGACTTTGGAGATTCTCGGCGTGGGTCTGGTTTAGCCAGCCTCCATGTCGCCAGGGGTGCCTGTGCTGACATTCTTGACAGCTGGGCCAGGAGTTAAAATGGAGATTGGGCCAGTTTCTTCCCAAAATCAGATTTGCAAGGAACTCCAGCTCTTTATCACTCCCGGAGTGTCCCATCCTGCTTCCTCTCCTGATGGAAAGATGACTTCATTTGTCCAGGCAATAAAGAATCTGTCACAAACAATAAATCCCCATCAACAGTTTACTCTCTTTTTTGTAAAGGAGTGTTAGCCGTGGTTGAAAGTAAGGCATTTTGGAAGCAGACAGCTTGTTCCACATCTTACCTGTCTGGGCTCACTGATTTATTAAAAAAAAGTGCGGGATGGCCGTGCGGCATAGTGTCCATCCTGTGTTCAGCTGCCCAGGTGTCATAAGTTTTTGTTGATACTTGAGCCCCGTCCACAAGCCAGTCAAGCTGAACTACTGGAAGCTGAGTCTGCCCAGTCCCATTGACTACAGTGAGGCTGGTAAATGATCCTAAAGGCAGTGCGTGTAGAATTTATTTCCAAATGGTGTCCTGGTCCTAAATTTCTAGGATTTAAGCTTCACTGGGCCATGCATTGAACTTTTTGATACAGATCTGATGGTCTACAACTGATTGAGAGCATTAGCTAACTGATTGGATTGGTGTTCCATCTGACCCAGAGGCTTTGGATGAGCGCTGCAGACATAGAAACAACGGCAGCTCAGAATCAATGTGGACTGGAGAAATAGCAAGAGTAGCAGCAGGAAAGTGAAACTGAATGCAACATTGCACAAAAGTTGTTGTAGGAATAGCATTATACTTCAGAAACCTTACTGGGCATGATAGAATTTTACAAAGATGTAGTAAAGTCAACCTCAGATTTGTTTTAAGTGGTACCCACCCCCACTGCGTTGCACCCCAAGTGTATTGCTTTATAGCTGTTTGGGAAATGTAAAGAGTGATATTGCTGAAGCTGATGGGAGTTTCTGTAATGTCAAAGTGTGTGTTTCGTATTGAATCTCATATCTCAGATCATATTGACGCTCCTATCTGACCGGCCTTGTTCCGAAGACTTGAGCTGTCTGCCATTTTCTCCAGGCTTCTCTAAATACAGCGGCAGTGGAAGTACGCAGCTCCTCCAACTTCTCGTGAGGCCCTTTGGTCTTGCCGTGCCCCACAGCACCTATCTGAATAGCTCCCATTTGTGGCCAGCAAAGAGTGTTCCCATCGTGGTGTTAATCTGTTACCAGCGATTGCAGATGTTGGCTGTTTTGCTCAAGCAGAGGTCCGCAGAAAATAGTTTCTCCTTTTCAATGGTGCTTTGATGCTGAGAGGCCGTAGCTATTGTTGTCTGATAAAATGGAAATTTAATTCCAGGTCTCCATGAGGTGAAAACTCGCATATCAGATTTATATATTTTCCAGTGCGTATCCATATCCGTTGCAATAACCAGAACTGCCCAGAATCTGTGCACTGGGATATGGTACAAAGTGAAAACAGAAAATAGGTTTTCACTCACGTATCTCAACCAAGGGCCCGCAGGTCATTCCATAGAAGACGTTTTGGGTGCAAGTGGTTTTAGATATGCAAACCATCTTTTGAGCATTACATGTGCTCATATGAATCTCACAGTGCCCCTATGGGAAAGTAATGTATGGTTTTATGGGCTGAAAGTAAAATGTGTAGAAATCTGATAGATTTGGGTAGAGAATCCAGCTCCGAGCTGCCTAGGTTCAAACAAATCAAAACAAACCTTGCTAGGTTGAATCCAGTTGACTGTCCCTTCCCACCTTAACATTTATCTTGGGCCTAATCCAGTTCTTCATGGGATCTAATGGAAAGCCTCCCATTGACGTCAGTGGGCCTGGATTAGCTCTTTACATTGTATGACTCTAAGGACCTGTTGTTGTGCTAGAGAGTGGTGGTCTGTACTGTTGCATATCTTTTATTTCTGAAGTATCCCTTGCAGGGGGCCTGTCTGTGTCAGCCTGGGAAGCTGGGCCTGCCTTGTGCGGGTCACGGGGGATGGCTCCCCTGAGCTCAGTTGTCCCCCTCGTAGTGCCTTGTAGGGAAGCTCCCACAGCTTTCCCTGAAGTTCTGCCACAGCTCCGTTTTCGCCACTGCGATATATCCCCACCAACCACATCAGCCGTTTCTTGCCATTCCTCACCTTCTCTAACAGCTGGATTCAGCTCATAGTATTGGGGCCTAGTGCAAAAACCAATCTCATATATTCCATGCTATTGATTAAATCACTTAAATAAACTAATTCATTAGAAATTATGAACCAAATGCCCTGCACTTCTCAGTCTGGTTGAGATACTGGGTTTATTTCTCTATAGGGCGTTTACTAGAAAATCGCTTGCTTATTTTTCCTTATATACAACTATGATTAAGATACTTCTTTTTCTAATCCTGCCAGAGTTGCAGCGCCTCTCCCATTAATTTCAGTGGCAGAATTCAACCAGTGCATGTTTCCAATGAAAGCAAAAAACTGGAAGCAAACTTACTTTTAAGGAAACAACCCTCTCTCCCAGCTTAACATTCCCACAGAGCACTGGAATGCTCTTTGGAGGAACTGCATGAAATGTCACGCTTGTCTGGGTCAGTATGGCGAAATGCGCCAATGTATGGCCCAAAAGGTCTGCCTCGTGTTGGGCTGTTCCTTCCCCCTCTTCCATATCTGATGGTGTATATTGATTTGATGTTTAGCTGTGTTCAGTTTGTCATTATTTGATATTATTGTTCCTTTTTCCTTCTTTGCGTCAAACTTTTCTTCTTCAAGATGGCAGTCATGAGAATATTAAATGTGGTGATGATTCCAATGAGAGTCCCGTCCGCCTAGGCTTGTGGCGAGTGGCCTCAGAGGAAGGTAGCAGTCCTGAAGGGCAGTCGGGGAATGCCTCCGTGCCCCCATTGTTCTTTAGAATATCTGAATTGCATCTGACAGCACAACGGCTTTGTATTTAGTGTTATTTGCTCTCTGGTACTTAAGTAAAGAGCAGAGAAAATTGTGTGTGGTCTTTCCCTTGTTGCTATTATACGGATCAGTCTCCTTAGAGATTATTTATTCTCTTAGGAACATACTTGCTGTGTAACTTTATGATTAGCTGCTTGGTGAGTGGCTTTTGATTTACTCCCCTGATGGAAGGAGATAAGCAGTGAATAAATTGTCAGTGCTGTGATAAGGGTTTCTGATTTATACCCACGGTCCCCCTTTTAAGCAAAGAGCTGGAGTGAAGGCATGCTGTGGTTACGGCATTATTCTTTGCTTCCCTTTCCCCCAGCTTTTTCTGTTGAGAGAATCCATCCTTTGGCACAGAGGCAACGAGCATGTTAGAGAGTTAGTCCAGGATGCCTCTTGCCTGACTGTTGCCTTGCCTGCATCGTGGCAGGAGAGATTTTGCAGGGAGCCGCCTTCTCTTTCTTCCCCACAACTGCGAGGGCAGGAAATGTTCTGGGCATCCACTGTCGAGTCCACATTCAGGCCATGGATTCTATGCTGACCGTAAGCTTGCTTGTAAACTGGATGACTTATTGGGTTTAAGTCTCTGTGGGTCTTAGGATAATTCCTTAGATTCACTATTTCTTTTGTTGCTAATTTAGAAAATGTGTATACTGCTTCTCCAGAGAACTTCTCGAGTAAGAGACCTGCCCACGGACATTCCACGGGATTGAGGCTAGACCAGAAGGAAGAGAAACTGCATGGGGTACGTCCCTGGAACTTCAGCAGGCCAAGCCCTGGGCCACGTGGCCTCGAAGGCAGGGTCGGACGTGGTCTCAGGCACCCCAGAAATTGATGCTGGCAGTGGAGGATGTTCTGATACTCCCCCCCCCGGTTCCCAAAGGGATTTGATGTAGGCTTTTTAACATTTGGTTCTGGTGCTGATGGCTTGTAAGCAACGCTCCCCCTAAACTGTGGAGTCCTGTGAGCAAAAATTCTACTTTGTGAGCTACTGGCATTAAAGTTATGAGCGAGAGATTTGGCTACTGCATAAATGAGTTTGCTCTGGAGCCATCCTTCCTGAGCAAAGACAAAAACGTGTGAGCCGGAGGCTAAAAAAACTGAGCTAGCTCACACTAACTCAGCTTAGAGGGAACACTGGTTGTAAGTATTTTTACAGCAATGCTGTTAAGCATGTCCAGAGTGCTTCTACTTCACCTCTGAGTAAGCATGAGTGGTCTCTGCACCTCTGAGAGCACAGGGGGGCTAGTGTGTTCAGCATGTAACTTCTGGACAGGCTGTCCCAGCAGCCTCTTTCCTGTTGAGGAAGGAAGCCCTGCCTCCCCCCCCCAACTTGCTGTGACTCTTGGGGGTTCTTCACTGCTCTGGCTGTGCTAAATAGGGCTCCCCCCCTCCCCACCCCGGCTGCTTTTGCCGTGACACTCCACTCACTTCCTCTTGAGCGTTGGCTCTTGGAACAGCTTCCTCTCTGGTGGGAGTGCCCGGCCCGTCCGCAGCCCCCTCTGGAGCCGGCTCTATCTCAGCGGCCTCTTTCTTCGCTGTGTTGGCGGAGCCTCTTCTGCGGATGGATCTTTGGTCCGGGTCTCGTCCGGGTCTCCTGCAAAATGAAGTGGCTACTTTTCACAAGCGGCGCTTGCTTGAATTCGCTTCTGGAATCAGTTGTTTGCGTGGTAAAAAAGCTCCTCCTCATTTTGACACCTGTATTGAAATTTGTCTTGAAAATGGGGCTATGGGGGGGGGGCAGGAAGGGGAGGAGAGCAAATTAAGTTGGGTGAATTCTACCAAAAGTTCCCGGTTTCCACAGATGGGCACTGTTTTCCCAGAATTCCCTCCGCTGCGAAGGAGATGTCAGTTCAGTCAACCTGCTAACCACACTTAAAAATTGCTGAAGTAAAGGCAGGGAATAAAGCACACCTGGGTTATGTCAGGGAGCCCGGCACGTTACTCTTCACTTCAGAGATCCACTGGCAGTTTTCTAAGGGACGTTAGCGTCAACCTCAATCGCCGTCATATTAGTGCACTCTCCTCGGGAAGTTGTGAACAGAATTTCAGGCTGTTCAGGAGTGGAACTGTTCACAACCAAGGCTGAAACTATTCCTCCAAGATCATCTTATAGACAGGCAGGAGAGAAATAAACAGGGGACTCGCTTGCTCATATTTGCTCCAGATGTTGTAGCTTTTTTTGAAATGGCAGGATGGACTAGGGAGGCAGCTAAATGGATTAAACAAATTACGGGAAGAGAAAATAAGCTGAAACTGTCAAGGTGGGCACAGGGCTAGCCACATTTTTTCTAGCTCTGATATGCTGCTTCTCTTCCTGCCTCTGCCATTTATTTGCTAATTATACCTTGACTTTTTATGTTCTACCGTAAAGTAGATAGTTATCTTTCCAGGGAGGCTGCGGCCTCTCTCTCTCTCTCCCTCTCTCTCCCTCTCCCTCTCTCTCTCTCTGCATATTTTTGTGGTTGGTATTTTTTTTAACATCAAACATACTATTTATGGAGCAACTATAGTACTGTGGATCTTATCTGTACTGTAATAAATGCTACTTGAAGAAATTATCACAATGCTTGGTAAAAATAATAATAGAGAAATAGTAATGAGAGAAAGACACCAGAATAAATGAGGAGAATTCATTTGAGTTTTTTAAAAATCTTTTTTTCTCCATTAAAATGTCTTTTCCATAAAAACACACCAAATTCTTGAATGAGCCCATCCTTCAGTCTTTGTCTCTTGGAGTATGCCATTGAAAATGGTTTGTAGACCACTGTCAGAGAAGGGCTTCTCTCATGCTCTGCATTTTAGGGTAATACATTAATTTTCTGTTTATCCAGGTCAGCATGTCTATCCTATAGCACAGTTTTCATCCAGAGATAATCATAAGTTTCTTTGAAATAAATTGAGCTGTCAGCTAATCGCAAGTAATTTGTCCCATGGATTTCCGTGAAATTTAAGGACATCTGATTTCCTCTGTGGATTGGGACCTTTGTTCAGAAGTGCTGAAAAATTTATGTGAAATGTAGGATCTGTAGCTGGTAGATTTTTTTGTTGTTGTTGTTGTTTAACATAAAATTGAATTTGATTGCATTCCTTATTTTCTATTTATGTACCCACATCCTTTTAAGTAGGCTTGCTTTTCTATCATTTGGATACTGTAAAGTGATAATACTGGGAATCTTCGACAACATATTAAATACTGAGAATCGTATATATGTTTCAGGTAATTAAATCTTTTGAAAAAAACTGGAGATTTTGGAACATGTCAGTCTAACTTGTTGTGTATCTGCAGTGCTTAGTCAAAGATAATTAAAAATGTTTGAAAACGTTGAAAATAGGAATCCTCGGTTTCATTTAGTAGGGTCATATGCACAGGGCAGGGATTATTGGGAAAGTGAAACTAGTTCAGTAGGAGTTTTGAACTCCAACTCAAGAAGATGGTGGCGGCTTTTCAAACATGTTCCTGTTGGCGTCTGTAAAAATAGGATTGCCCCTCTTCTCTGATGGGTGCTTCTGACCTTTTTCTTGCAATTTAATGGCCATAGCATGCAGATATTTCTTTTGAAGATTAATGGTGCGTGGAGGAATGTTGCTTCTGAAACCTGCTGTTCTGGCCAGCTTTCAGATGCACTCTCAAAGTCCATGGTCCCTAGAACCAATTTTTAAGTCCTCTGAATGCTTGGAAATTGTGAAAATTATTGATCTAGTAAATCGCTTGGGTTCTTTCCTTCCTTTCTCTTCTTCTGTCTCTTCCTGTTCATTTTTTTGACCTTTATCTTTATTAGTGAGAGTTAAGAAGCAGAGTATCTGGGTTGCCATATCTCTGCTCCACCTAGCTCTCCCCTCCCCCACTTTCCTTTGTCCCCAGCAGGTCTTGAAGTCGTGAACTTTGGAGCCTGATAGTGAATATAGGAATGAGCTGAGCAGGGGAACTGGTTATCCATCTAATTTGTTTCTGTGTATGTCCCTGCAGGCACACTCATTATTTGTATGGTCTGCACATTGTACTTTATACTTTATGTGCTTTATCCTGGCATGTCTCTGCTGATATGGAAGCCTCCACTGAGGCACACACTGGCTGGACACATGGTTTCGAATGCACTATGGGACTGATTTGTTGCATAAATACACATGTAGGGTGGAACTTAGGGTGGCTGCTGCCTCTCTAGTGTCCTTTTCACTTGGAGACTTCCCTCCTCTAACACTGCAGCTCGGGTTGCTTACAAAGCCTTGACCTCAGCATCTTCCAGAAACAGAACCAAGTTTGAGTCCAGTGACACCTTTAAGACTAAGAAAGTTTAATTCTGGGTATAAGCTTTCATATGCATGCGCACTTATTCCCAGAATTAAACTTTGTTGGTGTTAATGGTACCACTAGACTCAAATTTTGTTCTATTGCTTCAAACCAACATGGTTACCCACATGAATTTATCTTTCAGAAACAGTGTAAGTTTAAGGGGGGACGGGGGGACCTGGTTTTGGTGGTCAGTAATAGGGAGGAAAAGAGTAAGATGAATGGAATGTTCAGATACATTTACTGTTCGTTTTGGAAGGAGTCTACAGAGGGTTAGGATCCTTATCTTGTGCATCTGTTAGCAGACTTGTAAAGTTGTTGTTATTCCTCTATTTTCTAATTGCAATTTGATGCTAAGAAGAAAAACCACGGGCCAAAAGGTAACAGAGCCAAGGCTTTGAATGAAGATTTTACAACCCAAATACATTAGAGCAGTGGTTCCCAAACATTCTGGAATGGTGACGTACAAATCCAAATTCACTTGGTATGGTGACCCATCCAGGCCCAGTTCAAGGTTTTTTGGTACCCTTGCCCCCTGTTTCCCCATCTGTGGGTCATACCTCTTTCCCTCCTCCACTTGTTTTTCAAGTACTAAATAGCTCCTACCAATTCTTCAGCCTCCCTCCCCTCTTCTTCCAGCTATTACTGTAAAGCTAATAGTGGCCAGACCGATTCTCCCCCCCTGCCCCAGTAGTTGAAAAGGGAGGTGGAAGGCAAGAATGTGAGACCATGAGGAGAGAAGAAGAGACTGGATTTATACCCTGCCCTTCACTACCCAAAGGAGTCTCAGAGGGGCTTACAATCTCCTTTCCCTTCCCCTCCCCTCCCCACAACAGACACCCTGTGAGGTGGGGGGGCTGAGAGAGCTCTTTTGAGAACTGCTCCTGAGAAAACAGCTCTGAAAGAGCTTATGTCTGACCCAAGGTCACACCAGCAGCTGCATGTGGAGGAGAGGGGAATCAAAGCTGGTTCTCCCAGATTAAAGTCCATGCTCCTGACTACTACACCAAAAAAAAAAATTATGCAGTGGATGGGAGTGACCATTAGGGAGGGATGGCCTGTGACCCACTTCCAGAGGCTTCGCCACCCACTTTTGATTCCTGACCCACAGGTTGGGAAACATTGCATGACAGGTACTGAAGTATCTTGTCTCTGTTGTGAGCTGTCCTATCATCCTCTGAAGTTCCCTCTTTCTTTTATGAAAAGATTCTCAGAGAAGCCTTAAACTTGTTCTGACTCTCCATAGAAGTGGCCAAGCCTTACAGTGTAATCAGCATCCCCACGGAGAGAGAGCACCTAGTTAGGACTGGTCACAAGAGTAGGTCCCACACTGAAATGGTTCCTGGATTGGACCACTTTGTACTGCATGTGGGCTTTTATTTTAACAGTTGTGGGTCAAGAGTTTGAAGCCTCTGCACACAGAAGACGTTCTCCCTGCCATCTAGTCTTCAGTCTCTTCTCCCTGACATGCTGATTTTCTGTATGCGAGGATTTTTTTTAATGGAGAAATAATCAATCATGTAACATTCCACATTAATTCTGACTGGGTACACTTCAGAATCAATTTTACTGCCTGCTCGTCTGTACCTTTTAGGTCAAAGACTGGCATGTAAAGAGCACGCTGGCTGCCACTTGTAAAGAAACTCATAAACAATTTATTGGGCATTAAAGATAAGCATCTTTTTCAGAGCACAACAGTAAAGTAGTCCAGATCTGATCCAAGACTTGCAGAAAGCACAGCAGAGAAAAAGAGTAAATGAGTGCCCATAAGTACCTTACGAGCAATTTGGATGTCTCATTCGGTATCCTGTACACTCAAGGCGGATTCAGACAACTGCTTACCTCACATCTGTGCTTGATGCTTGGTGGAATCCTCCTGGCTCCACTTGGCTCACCACTGTGGCAAATGGCTGTTTGTGTCCACTCCCTGTCACTGAAGAAGAAAGCTTGGTTAAAATGTGGAATTTGCTGCGAGAGAGAATACTGATGGCCACATGCATAGACAGCTTCAAAAGGGGATTAGACTGGGACCGATTTCCCACAAGCCGCTGCTCCGCCCTCGCTCTTTCTTACCCTGATTGTATGTGTCAATTTCCCACTATTTGCTGCACGGCCACATTTTGCCCCACAGCTTCACCCGATTTCCCCCATGTCTATTTGATCCTCAAAAAACAGGATCGAGTAGACGCGGGGAAATCGGGCGAAGCTATGGGGCAAAATGCAGCCACGCAGCAAATACTGGGAAATTGACACATACGATGGAGTAAGAAAGAGCAAGGGTGGAGCAGCGGCTTGTGGGAAATTGGTTGGGGGCTGATTCTGCATTGGCTTTTCCCTCCATTGTTTCACAAAACCCACACTGGAGCAGAAATTCCCCTCTGCATTGCATTGCTTGGTTTTACTTCCTTTGTTTATCAGGTTTTATGGAAGCTTCCACACTCCATGCCACTTTCAAGTTCTTTGATCATCGGATTTTATTGTGCTTTCTGCATAGATTTATGGCTGTTTTATAGCTGTTCAGAGGTGACTTTGCAATCGGTACGGTGTTGCCCCGAGGTATTTGGAAGTGGTTTTGAGCTGCACTTTCCCCTGCCAACTGAGAAAATGTGGAGTGAATGCTAGATGCAGAATCATGTAGGAGAGGTCTGTCAGTGACTACTAGCCATATGGACTAAAAGGAACCTTCATGTTCAGAGGCAGCAAACCTCTGAAGCCCAGAGCCAGGAGGCAACATCAGGGGAAGGCCTCAGCCTCTCTGCCCTGTTGTTGGCCATCCAGAGGAACTGGTTGGCCACTGTGTGAGATGGGAGGCTGGACCAGACAGACCACTGGTCTGACCCAGCGGGGCTCTTCTGATGTTCTCCTCAGGGGAAGGCCTCAGCCTCTATGCCCTCTTTGTTGGACCTCCAGAGGAACTGGCTGGCCACTGTGTGAGACGGGATGCTGGACCACTGGTCTGATCCAGTGGAGCTCTTCTGATGTTCCTATGGCTTGTGTAGGAAGGGAAAGAAGGGTACTGCCCTTCCTGGAGGAGTCTGGGGGGAGCTGACATGTCCCTTAGCAACTGCCTGACTTCTTTGGGAAGCTCATGGGGGCAACCCCGAGCTGGAAGGAATGATGCTCAGGGTGATGGGCCCGTCCCTACGGCGGGCCCTCCACAAGGAGGGTCGCTTTATGCCACCACCACCCCACAAACATTTTTGCTTGGCTGCCAAAGGGCAGATGAGCCCAGTATGAGGAATGCAAACAGCCATAAGGAGTCAAATAAAAATGAGATCTATAGGTCAGACTGCAAGGCTGGCTGGCCCGCAGGTGGTGGTTCTCCCTGGCCCAGCCTCCAGGCCCACTGCCTCAGAGCCCGCCCGCCCTCGCAGGCTGAGGAATGAGCTCTTCCCACGGCCATCACGCAGCTGCTTGAGGCTGTGAAAAGCCCAGGTACTCTGTCAGGGAAAGCAGTTGGCTTTCACAGCAGAGGGCCACCAAAAACAATCAGGGCCCTGTGAGAGGAAGGTGGCTCTAGATCACTCTCCCGTGGCTGCAGGTGAGGGGCCCAGGGAGCACCTGAATGGCTTTCCTGAGCTGGCCCTGGGCGCGTGGCTGTGGCCACCGTGTGTCGGGAGTGGCCAGACCCCTTCTGCTTGCTGTCAGCTGAACACTGTGCTGGTCCTCTTTGTGAGGTTGTGGCCGTATGCTTACCAGCCCCCAGGTCTGGGCAGGGAATCCCCTGGTTTCAGGGCTTCTCCCTGCCACAGACCAGCTGGCTGGTGGGGGAAACCCTGCCGCTAAAGGGGGACGTCACCCAGAATTGATGCCATTGCGTAGGGGACTCTAGTATTTGGGCAAACTCTGTGGTTTGAGGGTGAAAAAACCCATGGAGTTTCACCCAAATACCAGAGCATCCCTGTGCAACACACCCACCCCTGGAGCACCCCCCAAATCCCCGCGCTAGAGCAGCAAGGGGACCGGGCAACCCTATGGGGCCAGGATGCCTGGCTCTTGTTGCCACACGTCAGGGCCCTGGCCAGGTCTCTTTGTGTCTCTCACACCACACCTGGGAGCCAGAAAAAGAAATGGGAGCGGAGTGACCAGAAGGGCCTTTGGGGGGCTGCTCTTGGACCCCAAAGGGTGGTTTGGGGGGGCTTAGAATTCCTCCCCAGTTGAGGAAGAAGAAAAAGAAGAGAAAAAGAGATTGGATTTATATCCTGCCCTTTGCTTTCTGAAGGAGTCCCTTTCCCTTCCCCTTCCCACAATCCCTTCCCCTTCCCCTCCCCACAACAGACACCCGGTGAGTAAGAAGGGGCTGAGAGAGCTCTCCCAAAAACTGCCCTTGAGAGAACAGCTCTGAGAGAACTTGTGACTGACCCAAGGTCACCCAGCTGGCTGCGCATGGAGGAGGAGTGGGGAATCAAACCCGCTTCTCCCAGATTAGAGTCCGCCGCTCTTGACCTTGACACCGAACGAACCCCCTCCCCTCCTCGCCCCCCTCCCCCAATGCCCCTTGCTCCAGAGAGCCCCCCGAGTGGCATAGGGGGCCCGCTCTTTCTCCACTAATTGAACTAACCAGCAGCTGCATGTCTGCCTTTCCAGAGGGTGAGCAGGGAAAGGATTCTTTCCACCTCCTCCACTCCCTTTGTGGCACTCCCTCCCCAGGCGTAGCCATCGCGTCCCCTTCTCTTTCTGTAGGTTTGTTTAGTTTGGCATAGCCTCCATGATACCGCCTTCCTAACCAATGTTTTTATGTTTGTATGTATTTTAACTGTTTTTAAATTCTTTTAAAAGTTGTTTTAATAATGTATGTTTGATTTTAATGGCTTTGTAATGGAACGCTATCATGCAAATTTTACATTGTTGGCTACCTTGGTGGCTCTCGTGTGCACAGGAAGGCAGGATACAGGCTTTGTGAATAAATAAGTAAAATAATGAGAGATGCAGGTGGCCTCAGGAGAGCTGTAAAGTTATACGGAAATGTTATTTTGAGAATCTGGGGGGGGAGGACTTGGGGGCTGCTTCTGGAAGCACCTTTTTCCTGTAGTTCTCTCACAGTTTTCTGGGCAGGTGCTTGCTCACCTGGTCTCTAGACTTCACAGCTTTTAGGCACCAACGTTTTTATTCAATCGGGACTTTAAATGGGTTTTAGGTGGAGCACCCAACAGAGCCCCCTTAAATATTCCTGAGAATCCTGAGGACATTCTTTTGGGTAATTTTGATATTCCACCACCTTGTTCTTCCTGTTGTTGATGTTCCTTGTGGCCTTATCATCTTTCCAACTTTTCCCTTTTGGTTGCATTTGCTGAGGCTTTATTGGCTCTTCACATCGGTGAGTGTGTTGTCGCTGTAGCCACCTGCCCTGCTTTTACTTTTCTGTTGAGCATCACTGATGACTTTTTACTGATGGGGAGATTTTCTTGCTGTTTTTGCTTTTCATTATGATTTAATTACTTGGCTAGGCATGCTGCTGTTTATTCATTCATTTCTGGTGCCATTAATTTGTTCTGCATTATTGATTAAGGGACTAGGGATGTTTTAAGTGTGTTGTGGCTTCCCTGGTTGCATTTTTGTTTTTGATGAGGATTTCATCTTTTTTTTAAAAAAACAGATTGCAATTATAAATGCTATTATGTTGTGACCATAAGCTACTTTGGGAATCTTGCATGGAGTCAGTAAAATATTCTAGGAAAATAGTTAAAAATGTCTGTAAGGCTAGCAGCATGTCTCAGGAGGGTTCTGTACACCCATAAGTTACCACCAGGCTTGGTATGAAGCAGAATTGATGTCCACGGAAAGTTGTAGGGAGCAAAAAGTTGTTCATGCAAAATCTCGGTGGGGCCCTCACAGCCCTCAGGAGCACCGGCTGTTCCTGGGTTTTGCAGTTCTGTCTGAGCTGCGTGAATAAAGAAATTCAAAATCCTATGACAATGTGGGTCGAATTTCGTTACAGGAAAGAAAGAATTCTTGATTTACGAACACCATGATTTTTTCATAGGTAGGAATAAGGAACCATGAAAGGGGCACGAGGCCCGTCCTTGGCCCCCAGAAGCCCCATCCAGCAGCCCCTCTCGCGTCAGCAGGCACTGTCTGTCCTGGGGTTGCCAAGGCTGGGAGGGGAAATTCCTGGAAGTTGGTTTTGCTTCTGGGAGTTGCTTTCAGATAAATTCTTGAGGATCCACAGATTTAACCGGGCTGATTCAGCGACAGTTCAATTTCTTCTGCTTTGAGCTCAGAGAGAGAAAAATGCTTCATCTCTGTTAACAGGGTTGGGTCTCTCTCTATTGCTGCTGGGAAAGAGCCTGAGGTGAAAAAAATTGCTAGCACAAATGTCTGAGTTATTTTGGACGTCACTCCCAATTTGTCAGAGGGAAGGTGCTGATAGAATTAAGAAAGTGTGCTGCTGCTATTTGTTTAAAAAAACCTTTCCTTCCACCTTTTGTTAGGTGCAGAAAAGTTTAAGTCAGTCATTCACAACCATCCCTGTACAGTTGGAATCCAAGTCTTATGAGGAAAGGCTGAAAGAGTTGGGTCTGTTTAGCCTGGGAAAGAGAAGGCTTAGAGGGGACACAATTGCAGTCTTAAAGTGTTTGAAGGGCTGTCATGTAGAAGATGGAGCAGATCTATTCTCTCTTGCTCCAGATGGCAAGACTAGATCTAATGGGTGGAAATTACGAGGGAGTCGTTACCAGCTAAATATTAGGAGAAACTTCCTAACTGTAAGAGTGCTTGAGCAGTGGAACAGACTGCCTCGGAAGGTGGTGGACGAATGCTCCTTCGCTGGACGTTTTCAAGTGGAGGCTGGACGACCATCTTTTGGGTATGTTGTAGGACTATCTTTCGGCTATACGCCTGCAGAGTGCAGGGGGTTGGACTAGATGACCTGCAAGATCCAACTCTAACATTCTATGATTCTATGACTCAATTTGTTTGCCATTCTATTTCCTTTGTCACTACGGGATGTTACCAGTTATTATACAGTAATTACGTATTTCTCCCCCACCCCCATTTTCAAATAGTTCTCCCTGTTTGGCTGGTATGGGAGGTGGAGTTAGGGTTGCCAACTGCCTAAAGAAAAATGTTGTGTCCTTTTAATGGAGGCTTAATGGGATGTTATTTGCCAGGTGATGTTGTTTACGTCCATGCCATAAAAAGATTCAGCAGTCCAGTTCCATATATTACGCCTCTATTAAAGGGAGGGAACATTTTTCCCCAGGCCAGTTGGCACCTTTACGTGGTCTTGATCGGCCAGTCTTTCCTAGTCTGGGGAAGCCCTCTTGAAAGACTTTGGTTAGTCCTTCCCACTGGTAAAGGAAGGGCCAAAGGCGATTTCTCCTGGGACACTGTTGCTGTCTTGGTTGCCCGTAGTGAGCCACAATTGCCTCAGTCAACCAGGGTGGAGATATGTCACAAATTACTAGTATTATACATGTGGCCAGGATGGCTAGTAGCCATGTTTATGGCTATTGTAAACTTATTTTCAGTTCTCTTTTTGCAAGTGGCCCATGCATGATTTTCTATATAATCAGTCTGTTGTGTTTGCTTTGCTTTGATGGTGATTTTCCTTTTTTTCAGGTTGATTTTGTGCTTGACAAACTGGCTAACAATCTAATTTTCATTTTCCATTACAATTATCCCATCTAGTACATTTTCATCTTGCCCTTTCTCTGAGGAGATCAGCGTGGCAAACATCATTCTTTCCTCCATCATTTTATCCTGGCAACAATCCTGTAAGGGAGACGAGGCTGAGACAGAGAGTGATTGACCCAAGGTGGCCCAGTGAGCTTCATGGCACAGGGGGGAATTGAACTCAGTCCCCAATATCCTAGGCAAACACTCTATCCACTAAACAACACTGCCTTGGTTTTTTTACAGTCTCCTTCTGCATCTAATACTAATAGTATCAACCACAACAGATTTCCTAACCCGGTTGTAGCCAGAGCTCGTCCGCCGAGGCTGGTTCTGTCCCTGATCCAGTTGAGAAACCAGACTGAAGCAGGTCAGGGGCCGCTGTTTCATGCCCTGCAGCTGCTTCATGACAACCCATCCAATCACCATGCCCAAGAAGGGGAGATGGGGCAGCAGGTCCCCACTCAAAAGCCCGTCTCCGTCTCTCTTATCCAAAGGTGTCTTCTGAAGAAGAGGACTAGCCACAGCTTCTTTCAGCTCTGAAGGAAACTTTCCTTGAAGGAGGAGCATATCAGTAATACTCCCTGGGCAGGTCTCTCTCCACTTCCTCCTGGCATGGTTTTATTGGCGTTGTCTGTATGGGAGGAGGGATCCTGATGAAGGAGAAGATTTGAGAGAGCTCACTTGACATTCATTTGGGACAGAGCCCCCCAGTTTATGTGGCACTCTGTGGCGCGTGTGTTTCATGGCCATGTTTTGTAGGGATAAATAACAATGGGGGGGGACGACGATGACACACTGGGCTCCAGTACCTTTCAACAAAGAATATATTTGTTGTGTACTAATGGCAATCGTACACGTGGTTGCCTTTCTATGTGGTCATTTGAACTAGCCTAGCTTCGCATCCCTGGACAATAGAAGGAGAGGATCCTAGAACCAGCCTATCAGCTCACCCGGATCTGCGAGGGAACCTGTGCTTGCAGGAACTTTGTATATAACCCTATCAGGGGTGTGTGTTATGTGTTGGGTGTGGTTTGTACTTGTATTTAAAGCGGCCTCTGGCTGGCTACTGTATCTCAAGTTTTTCCTAATTCTTAAGTAAAGTATGAGCTGAATCACTACACTATGCTTCAGTCTCAGTACTTTATAATACTTATAAATGTTGACGCTTTTATACCAAGATTTATGCTTGGTGGTAGCTAATGGGGTGATGGTAGGAAGCTTTTTGCATTGAGCCTGCAGAGTCTTAATTTTATCCCTCCATCTCCTTTTCAGAACTGGTCATCAGGGGCTTTAAGCATCTATCACCATGGCTGCCTGCACTGGCAGCATTTCTGGGTTCTCAACTTCAGGACAATATTTGGCATTCTGAAAACATCAGCGTTTCTTCCCCCTTGGCCTCTATTGGCCATATTTCCCTCTGGACTGCAGCATCTGTGTGTGTGAGCGGCCTCTGCACATTCCAAGAGGGGTGAGGCAGAAGGTGGATGTCCTCTGTGTCCCACACTGCTCTACAAATGAAACTGCCTTAACCCCAAGTCAGCCCACTGGTCTACCTCCCAATGTTGGCGGTTTTCAGACTGCAGCTGCCTTTCACAGTTTTGCCCATGTTGTGCTGCTTCCGGTGACTGTGCTCTCGGTGGGATCAGTTGAGACTTCCCCTCACGGGTTCCCTCTGTTCTGGGTGTGGTTGTTGTTGTTGTTGTTGTTGTTGTTGCACAGGCGCTGAAGAGTTTGAGGATTTCAGCAGGCTCATTTGCTTTGCCTCTCTTCCTTACACAGAGGAAGTGCAAAAACAGATTTACATGCAAGTAGTCCCATTGACTTCAGTACATTTACTCTTGTGTCACACTGGAGGCTGTCAAACAGTAACTCAGAAGCAGAAATGATAATTTATTTTCTCAATCATTTGGCCCCTGATATTTTAAAATTGAAAACATTAGAAGACAGTTACAAAAAGAAGGATTTTCCCCACTGTGTGAAGGGTCAAGAAATAATACGGTGGACCTTGCATGAGAGTGTGAAGCAAAAGGAGGCCATAAGCCCGGCATCCTCATGCTGCGCGGGAAGAGAAAGAGAGGCAGAGAGAGGAGACCAGACGCACCTGTGTGCACACTAGTGTTCCCTCTAAGCTGAGTTAGTGTGGGCTAGCTCACAGTTTTTTAGCCTCCAACTCAGAGATTTTTATCTTAGCTCAGGAAGGATGGTTCCAGAACAGACTAATTTACACAGCAGCCAAATTTCTCGCTCACAACTTTAATGCCAGTAGCTCACAAAGTAGAATTTTTGCTCACAAGACACCACAATTGAGAGGGAGCATTGGGGCACACCCACCCACACTGAGGAAGGTACCTCCAATGTGAATGACTGCTTGTTTCAACACAGGAACCTTCCGTTTGAAATGTTTCTTCGCTGGGATGCAAATTAAAAAACACACATCCAAACCTGCCCTCTCCTTTCTGGGCAGGAGGGTTGTGCCAGAAGTCACCAATGGGAAAAATTTAGTTCAGACTATGAGCAGAGGCTTTGTTTGTGAATACATTTCACTTTGGAAAAAAGTGTGGGAGAAGCCAGTTTTATTAGGAATTAGCCTGATACCCATGCTTCACTATGGTATTTAAGTTCCATAAATCCAGTTATAATACTGATGATGTGAAGTCTGAAATGTAACACTTGTTGTAGGAATTCCAATGGAGAAGATTGTAGTGTAAGAAATGAAGTGAGGCACACATATCCCCCCCCCCGGTCTACTGAAGGACTTCTCTGTAGGCCACTCCTAGAAAGGTCCTTTACTGTCTCCCCATGAACATTCATAAACTCAGTTGCCATGCTGGCTGTTATGAGAAATGTCTAATCAGGATTCTTGAATCACTGATTTCTGTAACTGTCCTCAACTGTCTGCAGTCTCTTTTAACTGCATTTTTGCCTCAGAACATTGAGATCCACAGCTGAGCAATTGGAGGGAAGTGGGTGCAAGCAGGCAAGTTTTACCTCAGAACTCTGAGCTACGTGGTTGACCAATCAGGGGGGAGGGCAAGAAGGCAGCAGCCTGCCAGGCACATGGGAAACAACTGGGGAAACACATTTTGCCCCTTTTTTAGTCACTTAGGGGCCGTGTTTCTCTGAAATCTCTTCATAGTGGGGGTTGATGTCATAGTAGGAATGCACTCCCCTTATTTTGGGTTTCTTGGTGCAGGAGTTTGGCCTGGGCATTGAATTGGGGGGGGGTTTTTGCGGGGCATACCCCCTTTTTTTACAAAAATACTTCTCATTGATGTTACATTTAAGAAGTGGGACATATTTGTGTATTCAAAACAACACCCAAACAATCAGACATTGTTTAATACCTCATATGAACCAATTTTCTAGAATCCATATTGTGAGAAGTTAAATAACCCAATATAGGAAACCACTTTTCTACAAATTTGGGGTATATTTCCAAAGTAGGTGGGAGTGTGGCTAAAGCCAGGTGATCCTGCTGGGGCAGCATCCCTGATGGATTAAAGTACCCTGGCCCTGCTCCTGCACCTGACAAACACTTGCCTGTCTGGTGTAAGGGGGAATTCTGTTTAAAGGCATTGGGGAGGCTGGGCCAGCAGCAGCGCTAAGGCAGTCCTGCTGAGCTTTGTGGTTCTATGAAAAAAGCTCATAAATGCTCACAGGAAAAAAGCCCACACAGAAAAAAGCCCACATGGAAAGTAGTCCACATGGAAAAATATCATGTAAAGTGCCATAGATATTTATAATGGTGGATAACCATTCATCTCCATTTATGAGAATGAACAGGTATTACCTATATTCACATGCAACAATTTGTGTTGTGATTTTATCAATTATAATCAAATAATAATTTTGCGATATTATTAGTAGATTATTTCATTACTAGACAAAAGTGGCCTGTATGAAGGAGGGCTTTGATGCTCTCGAGTGCAAAGGCTTGAAAGGGAAAATGCAGGAAATAAAAGTGAGCATTTTGTTGTCAATGAACTTTATTAAGAAGGAAAAACAATAACAACAGAAATTGAACTCTATATAGAAATATTTTAAAATAAAATTAAATACTTTAAAATTTATTAATTTTGTTAAAAATTAAAACCATAAGATAACATTAAAATAAGTCAATTTCCTAGCTTGATTTCGCTTTACTTGTATTTTAACAAATACAGTGTGGTACACCCAGTGAAAGGAGCTGTGGTTAAGATGCTGAACTGCAGGCTGGAAGGTTGATAGTTCAGTAGTTCGAGATCTGAGTGCTGCATGACGGAGTGAGCGCCAGTCTCTGGTTCCAGCTACTGCCAACCTAGCAGTTTGAAAGCAAGAAATTGCAAGTAGATAAATAGGTACCACTTTGATGGGAAGGTAATAGTGTTCTGTGCACCTTGGCATTTAGTCACACCAGCCACATGACCACAGAAACATTTTCAGGCAGCACTGGCTCTTTGGCTTGGAAACAAGATGAGCACTACAACCCTAGAGTCAGATTTGACTGGCTTTTGAGCAAGGGAACCTTTACCTTTACTTTTTACATCCAGTGACCATGACAAAAGACTACCTAACCCTAATATTAAAAGCAACAATTATTTAACAACAACATTTAATAACAATAATTTAATAACAATGTCCTTAAATAATTAAGTTTGTTCTATCTGCTCATATTGCTGTACAGAAGTGGCAACCATGTCATGTAGGGACTCATATTTCCTCTTTTTCACCTCTAGGTGGCCTGCGTGTACATTAGCCAGTGTTAGTTTGTGGCAAGCTAGGTCCTCTGCAGTCCATCAAATAGAGACCACACACTGGGATGACTGCAGTGGAATAGAGAATTAAGAGCACTACATGACATGGTTGCTACTTCTGTTATTATTTGTTATTTAATGTTGACTTATGGTTTTGTTATCTTATAGTTTTAATTTTTAATAACAAAATAAGTAAATAATCTTAATTATTTGAAGAATTTTAAACCATATAGTTGTTCAAAAGCTGTATACACTAGACAGTCTATATATAATTTAATTTTTTTTTAGTAAATACAGTTTATTATTGGATATATCACATGTTCATACATTTTCAACCAACCTACATATCCATTTTTCTAATTTCCCTTCTCCCCCCCCAAACAAGGCTTCCCGCACTGCTCCAACCCCATTAATATCTCTCTTGTTCTAGTACAGTTACTTCTAAACTTATTTTCTCTTACAAACGGTAACAATTCAAAAGTCTAATTCTATTTCATTTTCCTCTTAACTATCAAAGCAGATCAAACCACGTTTAATGTCCCAATTTTTCAACAAGTATTTTTGAAAGTCTTTCCAGTCTTCAAAGAAAGTTTCATCTTCTTCGTTGTTTAACTTTCTTGTTAATTTGTCCATTTCTGCCAAAAACAACGTCTTTTTAATCCATTCCCATGTTTCAGGTACTTTATCTTGTTTCCAACATTGAGCAAAAGTCAGTCTTGCTGCAGTAGTCAAGTACCATAGTAGTGTTCTCTTGGCTACATTTATTTCTTCCATTTTAAGACCTAACAATAACATCTGTGGGTCTTTCTTAAAAGTACAATTCAAAATTTTTTGTATCTCATTGTGGATCTCTGTCCAATACTTTACTGCTTTATCACATGTCCACCACATATGGTAAAAAGACCCTTCATGTTTCTTACATTTCCAACATTTATTAGACATACTTTCATTTATAATAGCAATTTTTTTAGGCGTCATATACCATCTGTACATCATTTTATAACAATTCTCTTTAACATTTACACAAGTTGAAATTTTCATTGACTTTTTCCACAAGTATTCCCAAGATGTCATTAATATCTCATTATTAACATTTACAGCCCATTTTATCATTTGCTCTTTTACAGTTTCATCCTCAGTGTACCATTTCAATAAAACCTTGTACAGTTTAGAAATCATTTTTTTTCCTTTCTCAAGCCATACAGTTTCAATTTCAATATTCTTTTCTCTAAAACCATGTTCTTTTTTATCGGTCTTAAATAAATCATAAATCTGTCTATACTTCAACCAATCATATTCAAATTCAACATCAAATCTATCTTTTAACACAAAATTTTTCCCTTCAGATTTTAAAAGATTTTTATAAGGTAGCCAATCTAGCCCTTGATTTCTTGAATATGGATTAATCACTTCAGCTGGTACAATCCAAAGTGGTCTTTCTTCTGAGAAGAATTTTCTGTATCTCATCCATGTCTCGAACAGTGATTGTCTTACAAAGTGGTGTTTAAAAAATTTATCCATTTTTACTTTTCCATACCATAAATATGCATGCCATCCAAATTTCTTATCATGCCCTTCCAGGGCCAATAACTTCTTGTTCTCCAGATTAATTATATATAATTTAATTTAACATCTTTCTGTCTTTACTTTAGAAATTACTTCATACCAACATTACAAAGATTCACAGATGGTAAATTAATAAATTGTGGAGGCTGAGCCAGCAGGATAGCTAAGGCATTACTACTGGGGTGGGCTCCCTGATGGCTTTAAGCAAGGATAATTTCGTAGAAGCTCATTAGCATAACTTATTTGCATATGCCCTACCTCCTGACATCTCCCTTTCCTTTGCCTCCAAGCAGGGCAAAGGAAAAGGGTAGGGGGAAGGATCTCAGGCACTTCTGCCTGACAGAGGGGCCAGCGCACCAGCCCCTCTGACAGGCAGAAGAATCTGAATTCTATTTGGTTCCCGCTCTCCCTTTCCTTCGCCTCCAAGTGGGGGAAAGAAAAGTGGGGGGAGAATCTCCAGGGCTTCTGCCTGACAGAATTGGACAAGGATGGGCCAGGGAAGGTGGGGGAACCTCTCTCCAGACCTTCTCTGACTCACTCGCTTTGCCAGTGGGACAGGGAAAGCCTCCCTGCTCCTTGCAGGGCCTTCCCCAGCTCACCTGCCTGGGGGCCAGGGAAAGCATGGGGGCTCTCTGCAGGCCTTCCCCAGCTCGCCTGCTTCAGCAGGTGGGCCAGGGAAGGCACAGGGAGGCATTTAAATGCCTCCCCACTCCTTGCAGGGCCTTCTTTGGCGTGCCTGCCTTAGCGGGCAGGCCAGGGAAGGCTGGAGGGGAGCCTCTGCAGGCTTCCACCCACCCACCCTACCTGAAACAGGCACCCCCTACACCCCCACCAATTTACCCTGCTTTCTGGCTGATGGTTGCGGTGGTAGCAAGCAGAGGCAGCACATGCTGCTTCCCACTCCTCCTGGCCCATCTGAGGGCTGCTTGGTGTGGGGCTTGCCACCGCATGTGCCCTGGGCTTCTTACTGCCAGAATGCCATCCCAGTTCATTCCGGCTGGAAATGACCCCTGGCTTTAAGCATCCTGCACCCGCTGCTGCAGCTGACAGAAAGCCACCTGTCAGGTGCAGGAGGTGGAGGGGACCGTGTTTGAAGCTATCAAGGAGGCTGGGCCAACAGCATTGCTGTACGTCACAGGTAGTTGGCCATTCCTGATTTCCTCAACTGTCTCTTGTAACTTTTTTTTTTTTACCACAGAACACTGAGCTTTGCAGCTGACCAATCAGACAGTGGGGGAGTGCAAGGAGGGTTACACATTTTACCCTTTTTGACCCCCTTAGGGGTTGAATTTCTAAAAATCCCTTCTTACTGAGCATCTATGTTATGGTAGGAGTGCTCTTTCTGCATTTCATGTTTCTAGGTCTAGGGGTTTGTCCTGGGCATTGATTTTACAGTGAGGGGACTTTATTTTATATATACATACATATACATACATATACATACATATACATACATATACATACATATACATATATATATATACACACACACACACACACACACGGGTCTTATTGTAGAAAAACAGCTGCAGGAGCTCATTAGCATATGGTATGCTAATGAGCTATTAGGCTATTAGTATATGCCACACCCCCTGACATCACCGGAAGTGATGTCAGAAGGGGAAGCAAAAGGGGGGGAGGCATCTTCAAAAGCCTCCCCTTCCACAGCTGTATGTATATATAAAATAAAGTCCCCTCACTGTAAAATCAATGCCCAGGACAAACCCCTAGACCTAGAAACATGAAATGCAGAAAGAGCACTCCTACCATAACATAGATGCTCAGTAAGAAGGGATTTTTAGAAATTCAACCCCTAAGGGGGTCAAAAAGGGTAAAATGTGTACAGTAAACAGAAATTTCAAGGTTTTGATAGCAGCTTGCGGTGAAATTGTGATCCAAACCCAAGGAGTGATCCTAATATCCCTTGTTTGAACAAGAAGTCAGAATGCCTTCTTGTGCTTTTCTCCTGTTCCCAGTTGCAGCAGAGGGACGTTATCAGGTTGAAGCCTTTGGATTGCATATGGTGTTTATGCTGCCATAGTGCCACAGTCCAGTCTGGGATTCCAAATTAACTGGAGCACAAACTCAGAAAGGCCAGCCGATGTCCTGGACCTGACCTACAAATCTGTTTTTCATAGGTTGCACTCCTATGCATATTTAAGCTCAGATCCTCCATGAAGTTATGCTGAAATCTATGGGGCTTGCTTTCTGAGTAGGCCTGTATAAAGTACAAAAACCTGACCCTTTGATGCAGTTGGCTGAGTGGACACCTCGCATGTGGGGATCTTTGGGAGAGTCCCATAGTGCTGTTTGTCACTAATACATAGTCAGCTCATGGGCGATTCAGGGGAACTCCCCACTTAAACAAGGCACAGCAAAACCTCTCCTTTAGGGGAGGTTCCTTCCTCCAGAAGGCTGTCTCCAAATGTCTTCTCCCCCCCACACACACCACCTGCCTTTTGAAATTTTGTCCTGGCAAGCAGAGTCCCCCTTGAGGCTTTTGTCTGGGATTGTGATGATGTTTGGCCACAAACTTGTTGGGGACAGCTCTGGATCCTTGTGTCCTCTCGCCTTTCTAGACAATGCTGAATTTAGCCAGGAATGGTGCCTTGGCAGTAGCTTGTCTATTTAAGGCTGGTGCCTGAGCAGCAGATGATGTGCTCTGAAAAGGCAGCCCCACAGTCTTGTCTTACAGCCAGATGCCCTGCAGGTGGGCAAATCCTGGCCCCTCAAATTAACAATGCTGCTGGGAGCAGTTTGACTCTGTGTGTTGACTTTTGACAGCCTAAAGGAGGACTGGGGCCCTTCCTTGAGGGGAGGGGGCAGAGAACAGATGCAGCACTGCTTCCTATAGAATGGAAATACAAAGGATCACCTCTCTGACTCACACATTGGGGGCAGCCCATTACGTTTATCCCTGCCTTCTGAAACTGGAAACAGTGAAACAAAAGCCTCTCATTGCAAAGGTTCTAAGAAAGTGTGAAACATTTAAAACTCTCGATTGCCAGAAACATGAATTTGTTATTATACCAAGTTACCTCAGAGTTACATTTGATTCACCTCAGACATTTTATCCCTGATTTCACGTAACCTGTCCCCGTCTATGTTGAATAAAATATCTTGTTTATTTTTGAACATTCTAAAGCCTCTTGTGTACCATTTTCAGAAGTTTAAGCTAAAGAGGGTGCTCTTTCCCTTCCCTCAAGTTCCTGGGCTGAGCCAGCATAAAAATATAGGGCAGGACAGCCATAGATCTTCAAGAAAGAAGAAAATGGATAAAGGGGCTGCTTGGTCAGAAAGGAAGAAAAAACGGAGGGAAAATCCTACATCGAATGAGGGAATGGGGCTGAGTCATCACAGCATCTGCCTTTGATGTGGACCCTGGAGGATTTGGAACAACTTTTCCATCCCTTGTGAATTCAGTCAAAGATCATCAACCACTTTCCAAACCAGATGTGTCATATAAATGATAAACAGCATGCTATTTCAACTATTGACCCAGCCAGTATTTGAACTGGTGACCCACTCCCAGGAGAGGCAATGAAACTCTCTGTTGCAAATGATCTCTCTCTGCAGTCTGATGGCTCCTGCATGACAGGTGAACTGGCTGCGAGGGAGTGTAGCCCTGACGGATTTATTGCATCTCCTCTGCCTGGTTCTCTTTTGCCCCTGGCTTTTCCTGAATGGAATGGGGAGACTGTCCAGCACTAGAGGAGAGAAGCAGGACAGTTGGGGTGGTTCTGGTTTCACAAAGAGATTTCCTTTCCATCAACGTTGAGGTAATAAGATGCCGGCGTGCTGTCTCCATGCATTTTGCTGACTGGGAGGGGGGCACCTCTTCTGTCTTGCTGCCTGTCATTTTTCTCCTGATCCCTGTCCCAAGGTGGCCGGTGCCCTTGGAGTATTTCACTCATTGAAACTATGTGGGAGAGAAAAGAGGCCCTGGAGTGCTTCTTGATGCTGAATAATCACTTTTCTAAGACACTGATGGAATTTTTTACCAAGGACTTTAAAAAGGGAATAAAAGCAAGAAGGGCCTTCTTCATAAGCCTGTTGTCATGCTTGACCCACCTTTCCGGTCCAGGGGCACCAAGATTTTGTTCACTTACATTTGGAAGCACATGTCTGAAAGACCTGGCTCTCACTGTGACTTAGGTGAGGACTGCTGTTATTTCTTTGTGATGGAGTACAACAAATCTTGATGGCTTTAGTTTTGGGGAAGATGGTATATTCACAGTAAAGATTTCTGAACCACTCTCAAAAGAAATAAGAGTTGAAGAAAAATACAGAAAAAATGGAGAAAAGAACACAAGGAATGAAAGAGGAAATGGGAAACATGGAAGCAAGACAGGAGTATGAACAAGATTTGATAAACTGCAGGTGGAAAAAGCAGCTTATATATTGAGGTTTCAGAATATACCAGAAGAGAAAGATGAAGATCTGTCTGGCAAGCTGGCTAAGATCTTAGCAGACCACATGCAACAGGGGAAGGAAGAGATAGAAGTAGAGTTGGATCAGGTTTACAGAATAAATTCAAGATATGTGAAACGGATGGGAGTCCCAAGAGAAGTGCAAGCACGTTTTTGTAAAAGGATGGTTAGAGATAAAATATTAAAGGAAATGAACGAGAAGCCATTGAAGATGAATGAGATTGATATAAAAGTTTTGAAGGAAATTCCTTGGAGAGTCAGAGAGAAGAGAAGAGAGTACCTGAAACTAACCTCACTGTTGAGAAAAAAACAGATACCGTATCGATGGTTGCTTCCAGAGGGCCTCGTCCTCACTTATCAAACTAAAAAGCACTGGATAACATCTATATTTAAAGCAGAAAACTTTTTGGAAATATATGGTCAAGAACTAGGATTGGAAGAGGAGGAGGAGGAAGAAGAAAATGAAGAGAAGGAATAAGAGGATGAAGTGCAAGCAGGTGGAGCAATGGCGGCTTCAAAACCAAGAGAGAAAAGAGCAAAAGATAATACCAGACAATCCCGCATTGAAACACAGAATTGGACAATGGGGAAAATGCAACAACAGAATGGTAAAAATAATGGATAAGGGAAAGCTAAAAATTTTATTGGTGAATGTGAATGGCTTAAATGGACCGCAAAAAAGGAGAAGGATTATGCACCAATTGTTAAAACAGAACCTGGATTTAATCTGTTTTCAAGAAACCCATATCAGCAAAAAAGATGAGAAATTCCTACAAAATAAAAAGCTAGGACAGACTTTTGCAGCATTCGATAAAGAGAAAAAGAAAAAAAGGGGTGGCCATTATAGTTAAAGGGAATCTTCACCTGAAAAAGGTTTATGCATCAGACGATGGAAGAATATTAATGGTGGAAATACAGAATAATGAGGGGAAAAAATGGTAGTGAATATTTATGCCCCAAACCAAGAACAAGAAGAATTTTACAAGAAACTTTAAGAAATTATCAATGACCAAGATTTCCAAAATATATGTTTGATGGGAGATTTCAATACAGTCTGTGAAGAAGATAAGGATAGAAAATCTAATATAAAGAAAAAGGAAAAAAAAGATGAAAATGCCAAAAAACTTGGAGAAGCTATTAGAAGATTTAAATCTAGTGGATGCATGGAGAATAAGAAACCATTCAGCCAAGCAGTTTACATATTATCTGGCAGACATGACTCTTGGTCAAGAATTGATATGATATGGATCTCTACAACAATGGCAAAAGATCTGAAAGAAGCTGAAATACAGGTGGGAATTTTTGCGGATCACAGGCCAGTTTACATGGAATTAGTAACAACTGGGGGAAAAAGTAGATGGACTTTGAATATCTCAATTTTAAGAAACGAAGATTTCCTGCAGAAAATGAAGAAAGAGCTGACTACTTTTTTCAAAGAAAACAAGAGACCAGAATCACCATTGAATGTTGTTTGGGACACTATGAAAGCATTTATTAGAGGATTAATGATACAAGAGGCAGCAAGATTAAACAAACAAAGGAAACAAAAATATATTAATTTACAAAGACAAATACAAAACCAGGAGAAAATAATGATGGAAAAGATATCGAATGAGGGAACAAAAAGAAGATTAATCCTGCTACACCACCAAATGAACTGCTTGTTAAAAGACGAATTAGCTAAAAAGTTATACTTTGCAAAACAAAACTTTTTTGAAAATGCCAATAAACCTACAAGGTGGTTAGCATATAAACTTCAGCAACAGAGAGAAAAATCATTTATTAAAACTTTAAGGAAAGATGGAGAAGAGACAAGTAGAAGCGATGAGGTCAAAAAAAAAATTGAAGATTTTATAAAGTTCTATATGGAATACCCAAAGCAAAGACAGAAGAAATCAAAAAATATTTGGAAACTCATCTACTGGAAAAATTCTCAGAGGAACAAAAGACATTATTAAACCAACCAATTTCTATGATGGAAGTGGTAGAGGCGATAAAAACATACAATAGTGGGAAAGCTCCGGGACCAGATGGCCTACCGATAGAATTTTATCGGGTGTTTGAAGAACAAATAGGATTATCTTTTAAAGATATATGTAATTTAGCGAGAGAAGAAGGGAAAACTCCAGATACTTGGAAAGAAGCAATTATAGTATTAATTCATAAACCCAACTCAGATGAAAAAGAGATTAAAAATTATAGACCAATTTCAATGTGGACTACAAAATTTATGCATCGATACTAGCTCAGAGACTGAAAAGAGTTTTGGAAAAAATAATTCATAAAGACCAAGTGGGGTTTTTGCCCAAAAGGCAAAAGAGAAACAATTTGAGATATCTAATGAACATGCTGGAATATTGTGAATTACATCATGAGAAACAATTGGCTATAATATTTTTGGATGCAGAGAAAGCTTTTGTTAATGTCAATTTGACATTTATTATAGAGACTTTACGAATGCTGGAAGCAGGCGAGAAGTTTATCACAATGATTCAAACAATATATGGCGAATAAAGAGCAAAAATTATGGTAAATGGCAATTTGACTAACAGCTTTGAGATTCAAAAAGGCACAAGACATGGATGTCCGTTGTCCCCGCTTTTATTTATTATGGCATTGGAAGTTCTGAACGAAGAGGTTAGAAGGGATACAAAAATCACAGGACTGAAACTGAAAGGGGAGGAATATAAATTGCTTGCATTCACTGATGATGTGGCATTTTTACTAGATGATCCGAGTAGAGCAATCAACAAACTAAAAGAAAAAATTGAAGAGTATGGATTAGTGGCAGGGCTTAAAATAAACGTGGATAAAACAAAGATTTTGCCTAAAAATATGGATAATAAAAAGAATATGTACAAAAAAATTCTGGATGCCAAATCGTGGAAAAAGTAAAATACTTAGGAATTACTATAATGAATAAATGTAGTACACTATATGATGACAACTGTAAAGTTCTATACAACAAGACAAAACAAGATTTAGAAAAATGGAAAAATTTACACATTTCTATGATGGGAAGAATGGCTGTATTAAAAATGAACATATTACCTAGATGGATGTTCTTATTTCAAACAATTCCCATACTTCAAAATCAGAAACTTTTCAAAGAGCTGTATCAACTAACATCCAAATTTATATGGCAAAGAAAACGAGCACGAATAAGGCTAAAAAAGTTGCAAGATGCAAAAGAAAAAGGTGGATTTGGAGTTTCTAACTGGCTATTGTATAATAGAGCGGCAGCATTAATGTGGATAAAAGACTGGATTAAGTTAGAAGATAAAAGACTATTGAAACTTGAAGGACATGACTTATTATTGGGATGGAATGCCTTTCTTTAGTATGAGAAGGCCATAACACAAAAATATTTTAAACAACATTGGTTGAGAGCGGCATTATTAAAGGTATGGGATCCCATTCATAAAGGGTAGTATATAAGAAGATTGAGACTTATCGTACCATTGGAAGCCTTTACCCTACCAAACGAATATGCGGGAGAAGAAATCTTAAGGTACCAGGATGTGTTGGACGAGAAAGACAATTTAAAATTGCCAGAACACCTAACTTGGTGGAGTAAAGCCCAAATGGAATCCATATATTTGAAAGATAAAAAGTGGGTTTTAATAACAAGTTAATGGAGTTAGAGAAAGCCCTTATATCTTCCGACGATAACCTGATAAAGAAAATATATAAAATTTTGTTGTATGATATGATGAGTGATCAAATAGTTAAAGATAATATGATTTTGTGGGCTCAGAATATAGGGTGCAATATTGACTTAGAAGAGTGGGAACAGATATGGGCTAAAAATGTTAAAATGACTAAAGCTGTGTCGTATAAAGAGACTACGTATAAGATGTTTTACAGATGGTATGTACACCTGACAGACTGGCCAGACAAAATGACAAATGTACAGATAAATGCTGGAAATGTAAAAATAAGAGGGGCACATTTTACCATATCTGGTGGCTGTGTGAGGTAACAAAAGGATATTGCAGATGGATACATGAAATAATGCAAAAAATAATAAGGGGTAAAATTCCTTTTCTCCCAGAAATATTGTTACTGAACATTTTTCCAAAAGATTTTGATAAGAATGACAGATACTTGATAGTATATCTCTCAACAGCAGCACGGATATTGTATGCAAAATACTGGAAGACAGCGGAAGTCCCGAGGAAACAAGAGTATATAAATAAACTTTTTGAGATGGCAGAGAATGATAAACTGGCTTTGTTAATGAGAGGTACATCAGAGGTGATTTTTCAAAAAACTTGGAAGAGATTTTATGATTGGCATATTATAAACTCATAAGTTAGAATGAAGAAATTTTAGATGAAATATTATCTTAATAAGATCCTTAGTAAGTTAGAAGATTGAGCACACAGAAAAGAGGGTAGAACTTGTACAGACAGATAATTGTGGAACAAAAAGTAAGTGTATAAGCACTAAATAATATTGGTGGTCTCCCTGTATATGTTTTGTATGTGTGTAATGTTAGTGTATGTGTTTGTGTTATTGTATTGTTTTTGTTAAAATTAATAAAAGTGTACCTAAGGGTACCCCCCCCCAAAAAAAGATTTCTGAACCACCACCAAGAACGAAAAGAGCAAAACGGAAGGCTCATGCAAAATGTCGCACAGTTGACCCTGCTTTGTGGAGTGAATTCTGGCATGAGGTGGTCGAGGCTTTCTGTGGGGAACTATATTCCTCTAAACTACCTCACCTGTCAGGAATAATCTCTCCCTTTTTTCTTTTTAGCAAGGGAATGGGCGTGCAAAGATTTGGTTCTGTAAAAAACACTAAAACATAATTTTTGACCATTAGACTGAGTGGAAAACAATAGCACTTAATAGTAGGCTCTGAGCTAAAAAGTGATCCAACCATTTGGAACATCCTGTCCTTTCAGATAAATTCAGTGTCATTTTTAACCCATGAAAAAATATCCATGGGGGGGTGGAATTATTGAAGTCTTTGCTATCACTTCAGCCACAAAAGCACAGTTTGTTGGACTTACTCAGATTGGGCCAGGTACAAACATCTGTAACCTACAGTATGTATATAAACATAATATGCATATAAACAATATGCAGATAAACATAAATTAGAAGGTTTGCATAATAAAAAGAAGAAGAGATTGGATTTATACCCTGCCCTTCACTTGGAGTCTCAGAGCGGTTTACAAACTCCTTGCCCCTCCCCTCCCCACAACAGACACCTTGGGAGGTAGGCAGGGCTGAGAGAGCTCTGACAGAAACCGTTCTTTTTCAAGAACAGTTCTGACAGAACTATGGCTTACCCAAGGTCATCCAGCAGGTGCAAGTGGAGGAGTGGGGAATCAAACCTGGTTCTTCCAGATTAGAGTTCACAAACTTAACCACTACACCAAACTAGTACATGTGGAGAGACAGCTAAAATATCAGCTTGCCTACTATAAGAATTCGAACAAAGTCTTCAGAACCTAATCAGTCAAGCCCTTTCAAGACTTGGTCCCATTGTTTTGGTGTCCTTGAGATAAATTTTTCAGTGGCCCTCTTGTCGGATCTCAAAAGGAGATTTAACAGTTGCTAATCTGAAGAGTGGGCTGGCAAGGTAGCCATCAGTGGAGCTAACATATAAGGTCTTTATTCAGCAGACCACAAAATACCAAGACCTATGAACAGAGTTAAGAGTGCCTCTGGGAGAAGAATGTGACCATCATGCCAGTTGTCACTGGAGCTCTTGGAGCAGTGCCGAGAAGTCTCAGAAAACATCTGGGCATTCTGGGCATTGAGCAAATAACACCAGCTCAGCTCCAGAAGACGCCGTTGTTTGAACAGCAAGGATCCTGTGCAGATACCTCTGCGATTCCCAATAACTTGAACTTGACTAGATCTTTAATTGCAGAACACCATCAACCAGTCAAATATCTGACTGTGACAATTTATCTCTCCTTATCTCTCCTTATAAATTATTATCTTTTGGTTTCACAAGATTCCATGCACTCCCATTGGCTGTAAAATGCCCTCCCTCAGCCATTGGCCCATCAGCCGTCACTCAAGAGTACTCGCATGCCATTGGCCGGGTCCTGGGTCTGCTCCTCTTCCCCACCCACTCCCCCTGGCAGACCAGCTCTCTCTCCTGAGGAAGACCGTTCTCTTGACTCCTGTGAGGGACTGTACCCTCAGTGACTGTTGGTAGGCAGCCAAGCTTGGTTCTGTGAGGAAAAAAACAAAGGATTTTCAGCATAACCCCCTCCCCTGCCCATAACCCCCTCCCCAACGGCCACTTTCCTGTCAGAATAAATGGGAAAAGGCTTTTTCTCCTGCTTAGCTTCAGCATGGCTGGCTGGCTAACGAGGTGGGCCAGCAACCATCAGACCATTTTCTTTAACTCCCCGCTGTGCGGCTGACTTTCCCCTAGGGTTGCCAATCTCCAGGTGGGACCTGGCGATCTCCCACTGTTACAATTGACCTCCAGATGACAGAGATCAGTTCCCCAGGAGAAAATGGTTGCTTTGGAGGGAGGCTCTATGGCATTATACCCTGCTGAGTCCTTCCACCCCCCCCCCAAATGCTGCCCTCCACAGGATCCACCCCCCAAATCTCCAGGTATTTCCCTAATCAAAGTTGGCACCTGCACTTTCTCCTCTGTCAGTAAAAGGCCTTTTCTGCACCTATGTTGGCCTTTGGGAGAAAACTCATTGGGCCCAGTCCTGATCAGGTTGCCAACTCCAGGTGAGCAATTCCTGGAGATTTGAGGGATGGAGCCTGGAGAGGGTGAGGTTTGAGGAGGGGTGGCACCTCAGACAGGTACGATGCCATAAACTCCACCCTCCAAACCAGCCACTCCCTCCTGGGGAACCACTGTTACCAATCTCCAGGTGGTGGCTGGAGATCACTCAAAATTACAACTGCTCTGTAGGAGGGATGGGGGAGGAGATGGAAAACTAAAGGTAGGTTGATGGTTGGCTGGGAGGGAGATAGGGTTGTCAACTCCAGGTTGGGAAATTCCTGGATATTTGAGGGGTTGAACCTGGAGAAGGTGAGTGTTGAGGAGGGGTGGGACCTCAGACAGTACAATGCCATAGACTCCACCCTCCAAACCAGCCACTCCCTCCTGGGGAACCACTGTTACCAATCTTGGGGGTGGGCTGGAGATCACTCAAAATTACTACTGCTCTTCAGGTAGCAAAGATCAGTTCCTCTGGAGAAAATGGTGGACTCTGTCATTATACCCTGCTGAGATTGCCACAGCAAATTGTCCCTGAGTGCCCAAAGCCGGGCACTCTCCCAGAGCCTCTGTCTAGAGCCCGTTGTATTTATTTCCACAACGGGCCTTCTTCCTAGTGTAATATATAGTGGTGAAGTGGGGTGGCACTTTCTGAACATTCCACACACTCCTTTTTCTTTTTTGAAACAAAATTTTTATTGGGATACATTCAACATTGTTAAACATCGTTACCAATACAATTTAAAAAAAATTCATCCCATCCCCCACCCCCCCCAATAGGCTTCCAACACTGCTAATAACGAAAAAAAAAATTAAAAGGTAATCAAGTTTAAACTTGTATCAATCGACAAACCAGGTAACACAATTCGAATATGTAAAAACCTGGCTCTTTCAAACCTAGTTTCCAAAAGGTACAATACAATCTGATATTTGTTTCCTTTCTCATTCAATGTCAATACGAATCAAGATTGTACATTTTCCCTTTCATTCTATATTCAATTTCCATGTAGAATTTCAGGCCTTCCCAGTCTTTTAGATATTATTCTGCCATTTGTCCATTTAGTTTTTTCGTCATTTTGTCCATTTCGGCTAGAAACAGCAGTTTTCTTAACCAGTCTTGTATATCCGGCACCTTCTCCGCTTTCCATTGTTGAGCAAAGGCCATTCTCGCCGATGTAATCATATACCATAATAATGTCCTTTTTTCTTGTGGAATTTTTTCCATTCAATTTTCTGCATCTCACAATGTACATTTGACCAGTATATCTTTGCTTTATCGCATGACCACCACATTTATCGCATGACCACCACATCACACACTCCTAAATATAGTTGGCTCCATGATGTGTCACTCAGAAGCTGTCCCTATCCACTGGCTACATTGCCTGAGTCCCTCCTACAGAAGCGGTGCCTGCCAAAACTTTCCTCAGAAGACAGTTGCTTCACTCTAGTGAACACCAGTACTGTCTTTGCTCTTCTTGCTAGACAACGATTGATTCCTTCACGGGACAAAACCCACCATCTTTAGCCTCCAAGCTAGGTTTGCTGAGGCAACATTTTCTGGAACGGAAAAAAAAACCTGCCAAGGAAGCCAGAGTTTGTGGAGGGGAGAGGTCTCAGCTGAATAGAATGCCATAGAGGCCACCCTCGAAAGCAGTTATTTTCTCCGGGGGGCGGGGAAGAGATCTGTTGTCTGGAGTTCAGTTGTGACACCAGGTGATACCAGAAGACAGAGACTATTGTTGCCAATCTCCAGTTGAGGGCTGGAGATCACTCAGAATTACAATTGCTCTCTAGATGGCAGAGATCAGTTCCCCTGGAGAAAATGATGGACTCTGTGTCCTTATACCCTGCTGAGATGCCCTCCCTATGGCAGCCAATGTGATGTAGCAGTCGGGGCTTCAGAGCATGGTAGAGGCTGCAGGTGGTGGGGGAAGATGGAAAGCTGAGAGGGAAATAAAGGTAGGTTGACGATTGGCTGGGAAGGAGATAGGGTTGCCAACTCCAGGTGGGAAATTCCTGGATATTTGAGGGATGGAGCCTGGAGAGGGTGAGGAGGACTGGGATCCCAGACAGGTACAATGCCATAGACTCCACCCTCCAAACCAGCCATTCCCTCCTGGGAAAGCATTGTTGCCAATCTCCAGGTGAGGGCTAAGATCACTCAGAATTACAACTGCTCTCCAGATGGCAGAGATCAGTTCCCTTGGAGAAAATGGTGGATTCTGTGTCCTGATAAGATGGCCCCACTATGACAGCCAATGTGATGTAGCAATCAAGGCTTCAGAGCACAGTAGAGGTGGCAGGTGGGGGGGGGGAGATGGAAAGCTGAAGAGTGAGAGGAAACTAAAGGTAGGCTGATGATTGGCTGGGAAGAAGATAGGATTGCAAACTCCAGGTGGGAAATTCCTGGAGATTTGAGGGCTGGAGCTTGGAGAGGGTGATGTTTCAGGAGAGGTGGGACCTCAGACAGGTACAATGCCATAGACTCCACCCTCCAGACCAGCTGTTCCCTCCTGGGGAACTATTGTTGCCAATCTCCAGGTGAGGGCTGGAGGTCACTCAGAATTACAACTGCTCTCCAGATAGCAGAGATCAGTTCCTCTGGAGAAAATGAAGGACTCTGCATCATTATACCCTGCTGAGGTCACCAAAGCAAATTGACGCTGAGTGCCCAAGCACGGGGCACTCTCCCAGAGCCTCTCTCTAGAGCTCGTTGTATTTATTTCACAATGGGCCTTATTGCTTGTTGATGATAATGATGATGATGAATATAGAAACCCTTTCAAAATTAGCTTGTTGCATGCCTAAAAACTTGTTTTAGGGGGCTTTTTTTTTTTTTTTTGCAAACAAAGGCTTGTGGAGGGGCTCATTAAAATGCTGAGAGATGAGTGCACTTTCCCCAAAATCCACATCCCGCCTATGGGTCAGAATTTTTTTCCCCATGGACACTAGGATGGGGAGAAATATCTCCTCTGTTGCGTGCTCTGAGCCAGTGCAGTGTGTTGGTTAAGAGTGTTAGACTAGTATCTGGAGGTCTGGGTTTGAAGGCCCACTCATGAAATGGAAGCTCGCTGGGTGGCCTTGGGTCAGTCACATTCTTTCAGCCTAACCTCCCTCACAAGGTTGTTGTGAGGTTAAAATGAAAGAGATGAGAACAATGTCAGCCACTTTGGGTCTGTGTCAGGGAGAAAGGTGGGGGTACAAATGAATTAAATAAGTAAGTGTGAAAGAGAAAGACTGCATATAAGTATTTTCATTAGTAAATTAAATTTAATCTGTGGATTTTGTTCCCTGATGTCTCTGAAATTTGACTAAAGATGCTTGCAGATTATGAAGAGAGTAGCCCTGAGCTGTCCCTCCCAGCGATTTCATTTTAGCAGACAGAAGAGCAACGAAAATCTGCCCATGGAGTTAGCCCTGCCCCCACTACTATATCCCAGATGGCTCTGGAAACTCCCCTCTGTTCCAGAAATGGTTTCCCATGTGGCGAAGAGCCTTTAAAGCCAAGTTCAAAGATAAAACAGAAGTTCTTTGGATTGTGCTGCTAGTCCCCAGAGTGCACCAAGCTGAGTGCTTAGCAGTCTTTCAGGTCACCCTTGCAGCAACCCCTGTTAGACCAGATCCAAATCGGCCATGATCCATTTTAACACTCTGGATGTAATCATGCTCTGGTTGTAAGCATGAGAGATGGAAGAGATGCTTGAACTTCCACCACTTTGGTTCATGTGGTGATGGTTTTGCTCATTGCTCAGCTCTTCAAGGATAAAATGCCTCACATCTGACTTGGGCTCTGCCGTAGCCAGGGAAGGCAGCCTCCCCGTGGGGCCTGGGCCTCCCACAGCATTTCAACTCCTCTCCAGGCCACAGAGATCTCAGCTCCTCTGGAGAAAACGGCTGCTTTGGAGGGTGGTGGGCTCTATGGCCGACCTCCCCGGGCTCCATCCCCACAACTCCAGGAGTTTCCCAGCCTGGATCTTGCAATCCTACACACCCTCCCCATCCCTCACCAGTGGCCGAGGGGGGGGGTCTTGGCAGCCCTACACAATGTAGCAGTCTTTACATGATAGTAAATAGTAACAGATTTCCAGTAGCATTTACAATGTTTACTCCAGTGCAAGAATAGGTTTTTTTAGGTATGCCATTAAAAAGAGGGGTTCTTCTTATAATTGCATACAAATTACAGCTAAGTCTAGCAATTTTTCTGTGTGTGTGTGTATAAAATTTGGGGTGTGTGTGTCTAACATTCAGGGTTGCCTTCCTTTTGAGTAAATACAGTAGTAATTTGTACTAATTTCATCCGTTCATTCATTCATACATAGAATGAGGACACAAACTGATCTTCCACCTTGTTGAATTGATATGATATATTGTTGTCTGTCTGAACTGGTTTACAACTTGAAACAACTGCCCATAGTGTGATACTGTGACAGGGATAGGCTGGAGAGGGAAGCTGCTTACCTGAGGCCCAAAGGTGCCCCTCCTGAGGAAAACCCTGAGGTGTGGCTGGAAGTGAAAAGGTGCACAGGTGGCCCTGGGGGGCTAGGTCCAGGAAGGCAAGGCCAGCCCTGGGGGGATGGCGGGGGCTCTCAACAGCCCTGGAGATGGGCTGGGCCAGCAATGACTGGCAGCAGCCGGGAGTGGGTGGGGCAGCAGGTCAGCCGAGGCCCAGGGTGTGGGTGGTGGGTGGTGGGTGAGGCAAGGCTTAAAAGCAGCAGTCAGACACCTGCTGGGGTGGCAGATGGAGCAGCAAAGGGCACTGGTGGGTGACAGTTGGAGTAACAAGGGGAACTGGCCAGCCACAAGCCAGGAAGGGGGCTATGAACCCCTTCCCTGCACTGCATGTATGGCTGATGGAACCGACTAGAGAGTCTGGTGGCAGTGGTTGCGGGGGGGGGGACGACACACACCAGACCTATGGACTCCTTGCCTAGCTGGCTGCGGGTCCCTGTGCAACAGGCTGTCAAGAGGCACCCTGTCCTGCCACAGATACACCCGGAGTGGCTCTTCCTCCCACTTAAGCAGCCCTTCCTGCAAAAGAGCCACTTTGGTTGGAGGAGGACTTCCACCTTGCGCTAGTTTGAAAGGTGGGGTATAAATATTTTAATAAATAAATGAATGAATAAACTTTGTTCAGCAGAGTGATAGAATCAGGACAGAATCTGCTCCTGGGCCAAAGGAAAATGCAATCCCACTTTAATTTCCCCATCCGTAAAAACGTGACCTGTGCCGGATTCCCCTTAGTCTGGCAGGGCTGGTCAACTGATTGGCCTGTTGTACCTTCTGTATTGTCAAGTGACAAAATGACTCTAATCCTCCCTGTTTGTCATAATAAAGAAGTATTTATGTTAACTTTTTAAAAAGAAAGGAATGAATTATTGTAAGCTTTAAAGTACGTTTCTGAACCATTCACAGTAAAATACCGTTCAGTGAATGGTTCTTCTGACTTTTATCCTGGAACACCAGGATCAGCCTACAAGTTCTGGGCTTTTTTAGTATAAATGAAATTAAAATAGATGTACAGCAAAGCACTACTGTCAAAAATGGCAGTCAGGGTTAAGGGCAGACTGATTCTTCCTGTCCTGCCTGCCTTGTTCTGCAGACGAAGCAGCCCTGGCTGAACGCACCTGCCGCACAGTGCGGGGATACCAGACCATTTCCCTTGGCGAGCTAGGCAGGCCTCCACTCAAGCAATGGAGGTGCTGGCAGCATGGAGAAGGTGAGGGCAAGGGTTATTTATGGCTGCTGCTGCCACCTCCTGGGTGGGCCTGTGCAGCCGCCCGCTGGCTCCTAGGTGCACGCACCTTGCCTAGCCAGGTAGCACCTTCCTCTCCCTGCTCTGCTTCTGCTTGCTGGCCAGCCAGCAACATCATCCCAGGTTCACACTCAGGAGAAAAAGCTGTGGGTTTGTGCCGTGAGGGTTGCTCTGAATGCAAAGGGCTGGGGAGGGGGAGGGGGGAGCCGCCCTCACTCCCATCCGCTGGCTAGCAAAGGACACCAGAAGGAACCAGCAAGGGAAGCTGCCCCTGAAGCCACGGCCTTCTCAGTTCTATGGAGTGTTTGTGAATATCTGGTTACTATCAAATAATGACAGAGTTTGACCAGTCAGTTGCCTAGTTGCTGCCCTTACTTGCCAAATGGTGCGTGGGTGCATGAGAGAGACATTATCAACAGCATCATGCAACAGCAATGGTAAGTGAATGAGAGTAACTGAACAGAGCCACAAAGGCAACCCCCCCCCCAATCCCGCTGTAAAGTACTGGGTTTGCCTCATGGAGGAATCATACTATGACATGTGTTGAGACGCATTTATTGTACTTCACACACAAACTGCAAAATGGCCCCGCAAGGGCCAACTATATACATCCCACTGGGCACACCCACAGTCCCATTGGAGGGTTTGAATTTCCCGCCAGAGGTGCTATTGGTGGACACTAGGTGGTCTAGGATCCTAGGTCCCTTTGTGGTCAGGGACCAAGCTCCTTACTTTAGCTGCAGACCCCTGGAGGCGGTCCGCATACATAACACCCCTCCCCCCATAGTTTCATCCCTGCCTATGTGACATAGTCCTGCAAATAGGCAGGGGGTCTGCACTCTCGTAGAGAGCGCCGAGGTGCAGGCACGGGGGTGCTTACTACTGGCTCCGGCTGGCTGGCCGGATCTGGTTGCTGGGGCAGTGGCGGCGGCTCCTTGGCTGAACTCGGGGGTGCGGGCACCGGCTCGCCTGCCTGGGTCTCTTCCACACTCGGGGGGGGGGGCGGGCTGCATGGTAGTCTCTGGGATGGAGGGTCCGGCTCTTACTTCCCACAGGGGAGGTTCTTCTTCCGCTGGGAGTTGTCGCTGCCAAAGTTGGTTCACATGTTTCTTGAGGAGCTGGCCGTCCTCCATAGACACCTCATATGACACTGGGCCAGTCACTCGGATGACTCTGCCTGCCAGCCACGTGAGACCCTTCCCAAAGTTTCTTATGTATACCGGGTCACCCAGAAAGAACCCTCAGGGGGCATCCCTCTGCTCCATCAGCTTCCTCGAGTCCGATGCCCAGTTGGGATGCAGGCAGTCCAACAGGATGGTGGGGTGGCGGCCCATCAAAACTTCTTTGGGGCAGCAGCCAGTGATGGGGCTTGGCGTTGTCCACTGCATCAGGAAGTGGGCTAGCTGGAACTCCTAGTCTCCATCCATGATCCAACTCAGGGCTTCCTTCACAGTGCGCACCATGCACTCTGCTTGCCCGTTGGTTGCAGGGTGGAAGGGCATGGAGCGAATGTGCTGGATCAGGTTCCGCTGGAGGAAGTCCTGGAACTCTGCTGACATGAAGGCTGGTTGTCGGAGACAATTGTGTCTGGCAGGCCATGGGTGGCAAAGATCCTACGGAGTGCACAGATGATGGCTTTCATGGACGTGGTGGTCACGGGGCTTATCTCCAGCCATTTGGAGTAAGAGTCCATGGTTACCATGAACAGTAGTCCTTGGAAGGGGCCAGCAAAGTCTATATGTAGCCGGGACCATTGCTTGTGTGTGGACTCCCAAGGTTGTGTGGGTGCATTTGGCGGGTTTGGGCAGACTGCCTGGCAGGTCTGGCATTCCCGCACCCAGGACTCGATCTCAGCATCAATCCCTGGCCACCAGATGTAGCTCTAGGCCATAGCCTTCATCCTGACTATCCCTGGGTGTGCCTCATGTAATGCATTGAGGACCCGCTGTCTCAGGGTGTTGGGGATGACCACCCTATCCCCGCACAAGAGACACCCCTTAAGGACTGAGAGCTCGTCCTTGCAGGTGGCAAAGGTGGTGAACTCAGGGTCCATGGCAGATGCGGGCCACCCCCTCACCACCCAGCCCAAGACCTGGGAGATGACAGGGTTGCGGGCCAAGCAGGCAGCAACGTCACCTGCCTGCAGGGGAGTTTCCAGGAGGCCCTCTAGGAGGAGTACCCCGGGGGCGGGAGCAAGGTCAGCGTCCATGGGGGGCAGCAGTAGGCAGCTGAGGGTGTCGCCGTGCCCCATCACCTTACCTGGGCGATGCTCCAAGCGGTAGTTGTAACCTGCCAGGAAGAGGGATGAATGGAGAACCCTGTGCGAGAGTACTTGGGGAGTCTGCCTGTCTGCTGTGAACAGGCCAAGGAACAGTCTCGATAGTGAAGGGGTGCCCATAAACAAAGTTGTGATTTTTTTTTATCCCCGCCACTATTTCCAAGTCCTCCCGGTCTATTTGGGCATAGTTGTGCTCGGCGGCTGACAAGGTCAGGAAGAAGGCGATCCAAAACAGCCCCCATGCCATAGGGGGAGGCGTTGCAAGGGAGGATGACCGGCTATGACTCGTCAAAGTGGGCCAGCACCTCGTTTGACCCCCCGGAATGCTGCGGACTCCCGAGGGCCCCAAGACCACGGCGCCAATGTGTCCAAGAGTCTGTGCAAGGGCTCCGCCACTGCCGCCTTGTGGGGCAGAAAGGTGTGATAGACGTTCAGGAGGCCCAGAAGTGCCTGGAGTTCTGCCTGGGAAGTGGGCGGAGGGTCCTCCACAGTGGTGCTCACTTTGTTCCTCGTCGGGTGCAGGCTGGAAGCATCAATCCGGAACCCCAAGAATGCCGAGGAAGCATTTTCCGCTCTTGACTTTCAGGCCCGTGTTGTCGAACCGGTGGAGGATGGCGCGGAGGTGAGATGCGAAGTCGTCTGGGGTGGTTGCGGCGATAAGGACGTCATCACAAAAAGGCGTCACTCCGGGGGTCCCTTTTAAGAGGGAATCCATCAATTGCTGGAACAACCCCAGGGCCACACTAACGCCAAACTGCAAGCGCTTCAACTTAAACGTGCCCCTGTTGGTGACAATGGTCTGCGCAATGGCAGTGGCATCGTCCACTGGCAGCTGCTGGTATGCTTGTGTGAGGTCCAGCTTGCCGAAAATTTTAGCCACTACCAGTGTGGCCAACACATGGCTAACAACTGGGACTGGGTAAGAGTGGTCATGCAGGGCCTTCTTTAAAGTGCACTTATAGTCTGCGCTTTAACACAACCTAGCAGTTTGAAAGCAAGAAATTGCAAGTAGATAAATAGGTACCACTTCAGTGGGAAGGTGCATTCTGTGCACCTTGGTGTTTAGTCATGCCGGCCACATGACCACGGAAATGTCTTTGGACAGCGCTGGCTCTTCGGCTTTGAAACGGAGATGAGCACTGCAACCCTAGAGTCGGATTTGACTGGCTTTTGAGCAAGGGAACCTTTATCTTTACCTTTTTATAGTCTGCACAGATGCGGACGTCTCCATTTAGCTTCATTAGGGTCACTATAGGAGTTTCCCACAATGCATGCGAGACGGTTCTAGGACCCCTTGAGCCACCAAGTGGTCTAGTTCTGCATCTATTTTTGGCTATAACACGATCAGGGCGCTGCGGAACTGCATGCGGATGGGGGCAACCTGGGGGTCGAGCTGTAATGAAACTGAGGGCTCTTTGTAGCATCCCAAAGCCCCATCAAAGACTTCTGGGAATTCTCTGCAAACATCTGCATAGTCCCATGGTGCACATTTATTCACCCCCCCCCTATGGCGATGCCCAACGGCACAAACCACACCCAACCCAACAGACTAACTAAATTTCCCTCCACGACTATCAAGTCCAGGAAACCGTCAGACCCCCAGTACTTCATCCGGAAGGTCCCCACACCCCGTATTGGAACTGGGTTTTTCTGGAAGTCCACCAGGCTCAAAGGCGAGGGGCACAGGTGAGGCCCACTGGTTGGGCAAAGTGTGTCCAGCGTTTCCACCAATATGATGGGTGCTGCTAACCCGGAGTCTACTTCCATTGAGCAGGGGGACCCCTCGACCTGGACCGGAACCTGGACCTTCGGGGCTGTGGGCAGGTTGGAAAGCATAGTACCTGTAGGGAGGGCCGGCTGGTCAGGAGGTAGAGGTCATCAGCAGTGTCCTCATAGTGCACGGAGGTTTGGCAGTGTTGCTGCGGCTGGGGCGGGTGGTTCCGGTTGCCCTTGGATCTGCAGACCCGGGCGAGGTGACCCTGTTTACCACACGTGTGGCAGGCGGTGTCATGGAAATGGCACGACTTTTGCTCGTGTGCCTCTCCACAACTGGCACACGAGGTCCACCTGATGAGCTTCCCGGAGTGTCCGGATGCTGTGGTGGTTCCTGGTGGCTTTTGGCAGTTGGGTGGGCAGATGAGACGGATGTCGTCCTCGTCAGAGTTCTCGGGCGCCGAGTCGGGGAGCACTAGATGGGATGCTGCCAGTGGTCGGTTGCGGTGAGAGGCCTCGTGGGCAATGGCGAGCTGAAGGGCCTCGTTGAGTTTGAGATCGGTAGTTCCGATCATCTTTCGGCGGAGCTTCACATCGCTGATTCCCCAGACGAACTGGGTCAAGATGTTCTCCTCCACCTTGGTGAATACGCACTCCATTGCATGTTGGCACAGCGCAGCCATGAAGGCCTCAGCTGTTTCACCAGCCTTCTGGATGCACCCCTGGAATTCCATCTGCTTTGCCAGCATCGTGGGTTTGGGCATGAGATACCTGGTTAGGGCATTGATAACCTCCTCGTATGTGCATTCAAGAATGGCTTTGGGTGCCAAGAGGCTCTTTGCGAGCCAGATGGTGCTCACGCCACAAGAGCTGAGGAGAAGAGCCCTCCTCTTGCCCATGTCGGTCACCTCAGGGAAGGCGAGGTAGCAGGTCAGTTGGTCCGCCCACGAATCCCAGAGCTCGGGATGAGTGGGGTCAAAAGCTTCAAGGTGTCCCGGAGTGGAGGCCATGACTCTAGTGTGGACCAGGGAGCGGTGTTCGGGATTGCCGGGTGCAGTGTGGTGCTGTTTGGGAGCGGTGCGGGGCGCGGTGGCTTCCTCTGGATCGGTGCTCTGTGCTGCGCTGGTTGGAGAGTCAGGCTCGCTCATCGGGAACCCACCTTCATTGCTGTTGTAAAGTACTGGGTTCACCACATGGAGGACTCATACTATGACATGCGTTCAGATGCGTTTATTGTACTTCACACACTAACTGCAAGGCGGCCCCGCAGGGGCCAACTATATACATCCCAACCGGGCACACCCACGGTCCCATTGGAGGGTTTGAATTTCCTGCCAGAGGTGCTTTAGGTGGGCACTAGGTGGTTTAGGATCCTAGATCTTTTTGTGTTCAGGGACCAAGCTCCTTACTTTAGCCGCAGACCCTGGAGGCAGTCTGTGTACATAACACCTGCTGTGCATAGAGGAGGGAACCAAGATGATTAGGGGGTTAGAGCACCTTCCCTAAGAGGAAAGGCTGATGAATGGGATGTTTCCATTGAGAAAAGAGACGACTGGGGGGGGGGGGACATGATAGAGATTTTTGAAATAGTGCACAGGGTGAAGAGAGCTGGCAAAGAGAACTTTTTCCACCTTTCCCAGAATTCTAGAACTCGAGGGCATCCAATGAGGCTGATGGGAAGTAGATTCATGATGGCCAAAAGGAAATATTTTTTTACACTGAGAGTGAATAAAATGTGGAATTCACTGCCAGAGGATGTAGTGATGGCCACAGGAACAGGCAGCTTTAAAAGGGGATTAGATAAATTCATAGAGGGGAGGTCTGCCAGTGGCTACAAGGCTTGGTGACTAAAGGGGACCTCCACATTCAGAGGCAGTCAACCTGTTAATCCCACGTGCCGGGAGGCCACATTGGGGAAGGTCTCGGCCTCTGTGCCCTGTTGTTCATTCTCTAGGGGAACTGCTTGGCCACTGTGTGACACAGGAGGCTCGACTACATGTATCACCAGTCTGATCCTGTAGGTCTGTTCCTAAGTTCTTATGTTCTTAGAGTGTAGAAAGCTTTGACTGGATAAACAAATGGCTGACTTGGTCTACACTGTAAGCCTGGAGTAGACTTTGCACATTACCGCTGGGACACAAAGTTGTCTTTGTAGCACACACAGGCAAAGCCAGGGAAACATTTGTTTGCTGCATGGGTGTCTTGTCATTTAGGATTACAACAAATGTAACAGTTTGGTTCCTGATAATTCAGTGAACATATCTTTGTGTTTGAAGTAAAGCCTGTGTTGCCGGTTGGAAGGGAGCCCTGATGGCGCGTTTTGATAACACCGATACCTGCGGCCAAGTTGGTGCATTTTAGTCATTGCACGTTATTAAAATAGCTTGAAGGGAGTGGGGTTAGTTTTATGTACTCTTGTTCTGCGTTGGATATACAGAAGTTTCAGTATGGATGGCCAGATCCTGCTGGTGCCTTGATTTTTTTAAAAAAACAACAGGAATGCCCCTTGTAAGTCCTCGGTGCCGCTCGGTGCTTCTGGAGCTCTCTGTATAGGAGCCTTGCTAATGAAGTCTTGCTCATGAGTCTTTCTGGCTGGCGAGCCCATCGGGAAGGCTGAGAGGGTTTTGTGTTTGGATTTCCAAGTTTTATATTTTGAGCTGCACAGCCCTTTTCTGTCCCCCATTCCTTCGTCGGCCACTTCGTCTTATTCCACCCTTTCCTTTCCAATTGTTGGGGGAACCACAAAGGCAAACATGGAAGGACAGGGTTGCCAGCTCTTGTCTGGGAAATACCTGGAGGTTTGGGAGATGCAGCCTGGGGAGGGGGCAGGGGGGTGGGGGTGGGGACCTCAGATGTGGCACTTCCCCCTGGATGCCCTTTCCTGCAATGGACATGATGCCAGCTTCTTGAGGGATGGAGACAGGCGATAGTGGATTTTTTGTCACAGAGAGCTGAAAACAATTTAAGAGAAGGAATTGTTTCTCATCTTCACTTCTACCCCATGCCAAATAAAGACCCAAAAATCCTGAGACTGGCGATCTCCTGGAATTAGAACTGACTTACAAGCTACAGAGATAAGTTCCCCCAGAGAAAATGGCTACTTTAGAAGGTGGTCACTATGGTACACCATAGACTCTAGGAAAAATGGAACTCCTAGAGTGACGCAGAGGCCGGCAATGGCAAACCATCTCTGAATGTCGCTTGCCTTGAAAGCCGCATGGGCTCACCATAAGTCATCTGTGACTTGGTGGCAGGAAAAAAGGAGTGAGTTCTCATCCCCACTGAGCTCCCTCTTGTCCTCAGGCCCCATCCTCCCCAGGCTCTGCCTCCACATCTCCAGAAATTTCCCAAGCCAGAGATGTCAACCCAACTTGTGACACTTGTTTGGCCAGAGGAGTCACTTGGGGCTGGGGGACTGAGGGGGAGGAGTGTGGGTTCCCACTGCTGGCCCTTGGTCTCGTTAGCAGCATGCTCATAAGCATTGTGCCTGCACTGAGGGAGCATCATGTGCTCATGGCCGTGGCAAGACTGGACCAGGCCTTCTCAGCCGGAACAAACAGGACAACAGCAACAGGAAACTGTCCAGCGCCCTCAAAGGCTTCTTTCTCTGGAGGCGATTCTTACCCCTTCAGGCCTTGAGGTGCCCAGCTGTTTACCCTCCCGGCCTGGAGCACTCTGGGCCTCCCTCAGCAGCCGCTGTGGGTTCTTCTCCTGCCCTCAATGGTGCTCTTGAACCTTTCCAGGTGTCTCTTAGTCTTTTCCAATAATCCTATGCAATCATATGCTGACCTTCATCAATCCCTAGAAGGAAAATGCTTTTGTATTAATCAGACAGCGAAAGACTGGCCTGGTGGACATCTGCAAGGCTGCAGTGAGTTTATGGCAGAAAGGAAAAATGGCAGATGTTTTAAAAAACGAACTTCTGTTCATACAGAAGTTTACTGCTTATTCATTACGGATCAGCTGTCATGCTTATTTACGCCCTCCATAAATATTCTGGACTCTCCGATCCTTCCCCTGGTGTACATAGTCAGACACAGTTTACAGCCTGATGTTATAAAATAAGTGATGGAACTGTTAAAATGTAAGAAATGAAAAATGTCTTTTCCTCTGTACATCAAGTTGCTTGGTCTGTTGGTTGCACAAGAGAGTGTGCCACTTTGTGTGGATGAGTAGAAACATGTGAAATCCCTTAAAAAATTGTGCTACTCTTATCCAAACTCTTAAATTTCTCTCAACATTCCACCAATATTTTGCCTAAGTAGGTACCTTTAAGTATGTCTGAAATTTGGCTCTAGGTGAATTTTATAGCAGTGTGTAGGGAGGTACACCCCTCTTCTTCCTCTCAGGCATATTGGTAGTCTTAAAAAGCTGGGATATGGATTTTGAATAGGGAAATCCAATCGGGCATTGTTCTAATGTTAACTAAACATTGGTGGCATTTTTTCATCTTATGCGCTGTAAAATACATCTTTTTTAATAAAAGAGTGGAGTGAGCCTCCACTTTAGTTTCTGGAAAAGATGTGAATCACTAATGTACATTTGTTCATGAATAAGAGATTTATTGGCTACTTGCATAATTGAGCAAATAGGGTATGTTTCTTCCAAATCCATCAAGAGTTTACACTTTTAGAAGTGCCAGTTTATGCATGAAAATTCCTTTCCCCACAGCCAGTCATCTTGACAGAGGCAGCAAATCCATGTGGCTCATAGTTCGTACCCCCCACCCCATTGAAATGAATGGGTTTACCATATTTACGCAGAAGCTCCATGTATGCTTTGGAGCACATGCAAGGCTTCATATCAAAGCAGATATGATTCAATTTCCCTGCCCCATGGATTTATAATTTAATGCCAGACCATCTCAGTTGGGAAATGGGGTTTCTGTTTTGTTTTTGTTCACACAGTTGATTGAAAAGGGGGCAATTTTTCACACCAGGCTGAAAATCAAATGCCACTTATTTTGGCATGATTATTTGCTATCTCACCATGGAACTAGACTGCCTTCATTGGCTCTTGCTGTGATGCCAGACTCCAGGAGCGGCAGGAATCTCTTGGGGCTCTCAGGGCAAGAGGGGTTCCTCTTTATGTGAATTTCATTCTCTTCCGCCTGCAGTTTCAGTGTTTGCTCAAAGTGTTTTTCTCTCTCATTCGCTGTGCCCCATCTCTTTAAGTTTCTGAAGGGCCGTCATTTTGATACATTTATGTCCTTCACTGTGTTTCCCCTGGAATTCAACCTAAACGAATGGTGACCATATTAACTGAGCTTGTTATTTTGGTTTGGTCCTTGCATCTGTCAAGCCACTTTATTATGCTGCCTGCTCACCCCAGAGGTATGGAGGGGTCACTTCCATTTCCGTGCACCTGAAGAAGCATGCCTGCACCCGAAAGCTCATGCCTTGAGTTAAACTTGGTTGGTCTTAGAGGTGCCCAACTGGACTCAGACTCTTTTCTGCCCACCAGGAGTGCAAGTGAAAGGTGCGACGGGCAAGAGGCGGAAGGGAGGGGCTGCAGCTCAGTGGCAGAGCATTAGCGTGGCAGAAGGCCTCCGATTCAGTTCTCAGCTCTTCCAGTTTAAAGGGCTCATGCGGTAGGAGTAGGTGATATCAGAAACCTCCGCCCAAGACTCTGGGGAGCTGCAGCCTGTCTGAGTAGGCAAGACTGACCTGGACGGACCGAGGAGGGCCTGATTCAGTACGAAGCTTCTGGTTCAACTCTCATTTTGGCTATAGGCTCACGGGGGTAAACCTTAGGCAGGCTCTGCTTTCAGACCCCCCTCCGAGAAACAGGCGCCTTAACACTGGCTCAGCTCAGCAGCGTGTTGTAAGCTGGAATGAGGTGCACTGAAAACTCCTAGGTGGTGCATAAGGGGGTCCCTGCCATCCAGCTGGATCCATCTGGCTTTTCAGCTGATGGGGAAGGGAGGAAGGTGTAAAGTACTGGGTTTCGTGCCTCATGACTCGGACGACGACATAAGAGAAGACGCGTTTATTCGTACTTCACACAAGACAAAGTAACGGCCGGAGGCCAACTATATACAGTAAGGGGGGGATGCCCCACATTCCTATTGGCGGGTTTGAATCGCCCACCAATGCTGCCATTGGCTCTTTATTGGCAAGCTCAGGAGCCTAGTCCCTATTGTTCTCAGAGAGCGGAGCTCGGCTGCATTTCGCCAGCTCAGGCTCCTGATCCTAGGACATAACACCCCTCCTCCCATAGTCCGTCTCCTATCCGGTGACGTAGTCTTTTTAGGTAGGCTGGTGGCCTCCGTTCTCTTAACAATCTTCGGGGGGCCGGCACCGGACTGGCGGGGCCCCCTTCTGGTGGTCCTACCACACTAGGAGCTTGGGTTTCTGGCGGCATAGATGGCGGAGGCGGCTCAGCTTGCTCTGTGACCCCCTCAGCGCCCCATGGTCATTCTGGCACTTGTTCCACTATTGGCGCCTGCGGCCATTCGGGTGCTGGGGCGGCCTCTGTGTTTTCTGGTGGCGGGGCCATGATACCTGTGTCGGGATCTTGCCGCCTCTGGAGTTGGTCCACGTGTTTACGGAGGACTCGGTCCCCGTCTGCCAGGACCTCATACGAAACTGGCCCTGTGGGTCTGAGAATGCGACCAGCCAGCCATTGAGGACCCGCCCCGTAGTTTCTAAAGTAGACAGGTTTCGACCAGCTTTCTCTCTGGGGCTCGGTCCGGGTGGAGTCTGTCTAAGAGGGTAGTGGGCTGGCGGCCCATCAACAGTTCTGCTGGGCAATGCCCGGAGATGGGGTTCGGGGTGGTGCGCTGTGTGAGGAGGAAGCGGGCCAGCCGGAACTCCCACTCACCCTCAGTTATGTGGCTCAAGGCTTCTTTGGCAGTGCGGACCATTCTCTCCGCCTGGCCATTAGTTGCCAGGTGGAAGGGCGCAGAGCGTATGATTAAGTTCCTTGCGAGGAACGCTTGGAATTCTGCAGAGGTGAACGCGACCCCGTTGTCTGACACGATTGTGTCTGGCAAGCCATGCGTAGCGATAATTTTGCATAGGGCCCTTATTGCCGCTTTGGCAGAGGTGGTAGACACCGGACTTATTTCTACCCACTTAGAGTAGGAGTCTACCGTTACCAAGAACTGGAGACCCTGGAACGGCCCGGCAAAGTCGACATGTAAGTGTGACCATGGCTTGTGTGTGGACTCCCAGCTTTGTGTCGGTGCGCTCGGGGGATTGGGGTGGATCTCCTGGCACTGTGTGCACCCCCGGATCCAGGTTTCAATTTCCGAATCTATCCCGGGCCACCACACGTAGCTCCTTGCCAGAGCTTTCATTCGTACAATGCCGGGGTGGGCCTCGTGAAGCGTTTCTAGAACCCCTTGTCTCATGGGCCCTGGGATGACCACCCTGTCCCCCCATAGTAAACACCCTTTCAAGGCGAATAACTCTTCCCTCCTGGCTTTATGTGCCGTGGACTCTGGCCCGGCCGGTTCCGCTGGCCATCCCCTCACCACCCAGTTTAGGACCCGGGAGAGAATGGGATCCTGAGACAAGCGGGCGGCCACGTCTGCAGCCTGAGGGGGGGGGGGTTGGAAGTTCCTCCATCAACAATACCGTGGGAGCGGGGGCCAGGTCCTCTCCCGTGTGCGGCAGCGGCAGGCGGCTAAGGGCGTCGGCATGCCCCAGCATCTTGCCCGGCTGATGTTCCAACTGGTACTGATAGCCCGCTAAAAACAAGGACCAACGCAACACCCGGGGCGACAATACCTGCGGCGTTTGTTTGTCAGCTGCGAACAGCCCCAGGAGCGGCTTATGATCGGTGACGAGCATGAAGGGTCACCCATACACAAAGTTATGGAATTTTTTTACCCCCGCCACCAGGGCCAAGCCCTCCCGGTCTATTTGTGCGTAATTTCGCTCCGCAGGGGACAGCGTGAGGGAGTAGTAAGCCACCGGAACTTCCCTCCCATCCGGTAGTTTGTGGCCCAAGACCACCCCGACTCCATACGGCGATGCATCACATGCGAGGATCACCGGAAGCTTTTCATCAAAGTGGGCGAGTACAGCATTTGAGATCAATAGCGTCTTAACCCCCCGGAACGCCGCCTCCTCCCTCGATCCCCATGCCCAAGGCGTCGCCTTATCCAGCAGTCTGTGTAGGGATTCTGCCACGGTGGCTTTGTGTGGGAGAAAGGCGTGATAAAAGTTTAGGAGCTCTGTCTTGGACTTCAGGGCAGGGGCCTCCACGATGGCCTTCACCTTGTCCCTCGCCGGATGCAGGCCCATTGCGTCGATCCAGTACCCCAAGAACTCCACCTCCGGCACCCCGAGGAGGCACTTTTCCCATTTCACCTTTAGCCCTGCGGCTTGGAAGCGTCCCAGGACAGTTCGGAGGCGGGCGGCAAAGCTCTCTGGAGTGGCTGCGGCGATGAGGACGTCGTCGAAGAACGGTGTCACACCAGGGATCCCTTTTAACAAATCGTCCATTAGGTTTTGGAAGATCCCTGTGGCCACACTGACCCCGAACTGCAGCCGCTTTACCCTGAAGGCCCCCCGGTGTGTCACTATAGTTTGTACCTTGGTCATGGCCTTGTCCACAGGGAGTTGCTGGTATGCCTGCGCGAGATCCAGCTTTCCAAATATGCGCACCCCCGCCAGTGTGGCTAAGACATGGCTTACTACTGGCACGGGGTATGCATGCGCCTGGAGGGCCTGGTTAATAGTGCACTTGTAATCCGCGCAGATGCGGATTTCCCCGTTCGGTTTCACTGGGGTCACAATCGGGGTTTCCCAACGTGCATTTGGGATGGGCTCTAGGACTCCCTGGGCTACCAACCGGTCCAGTTCCGCCTCTATTTTAGGGTGGAGGGCCAGGGGCATGGTGCGGAAGCGCCGCCGGATAGGCGTCACCGTTGGGTCTAAGTGAAGCGACACTGGGGGCCCTTTATAACACCCCAGCTCCCCATCAAAGACCTTGGGGAACTCCCGGCAAATCGTCCCCCAGTCCCGCGTCCCACATTTATTCACTCCCCCAATCGTAATGCCCAGGGCCTCGAACCATGCTCGCCCCAGGAGACACACAAGGTTTCCCTCCACCACCACCAAGTCCAAGTCTCCCTCAAAGTCTTGGTATTGCACCCGGAAGGTGCCGACTCCCCAGATGGGGACAGGGTTCTTTTGGAAGTCCACCAGGCTAAGCGGTGATGGATGTAGAGGGGGTCCTTCGGATGGGCAAAGCTTTTTTAGGGTGTCCATGGAAATGATGGATGCCGCCGATCCCGAGTCCACCTCTCTGCAGCAGGGGGACCCCTCGATCCGCATGTTTACTTGGATCTTCGGGGTGGAGGAGAGGTTGGGGTTGGGAAGGCGTAGTACGGACAGATCGAAGCACTCAAGTCTTCCATGCGTGGCGGCCATAGTTACGTCGGGGGATGCGGCCGTCGGTGCGAGCGGTGCGGTGCTGCTCTCGGGGTCAGCGATGCGATGCTCGGGACTGGCCTTGTTGTCCTCGTCGTCGCTCATGGAGTCAGGGAAGGCATTGAAATCCCATCCTCATCGCCACTGTAAAGTACTGGGTTTCATGCCTCATGACTCGGACGACGACATAAGAGAAGACACGTTTATTCGTACTTCACACAAGACAAAGACAAACAGTAATGGCCGGAGGCCAACTATATACAGTAAGGGGTGGGGACGCCCCACATTCCTATTGGTGGGTTTGAATCGCCCGCCAATGCTGCCATTGGCTCTTTATTGGCAAGCTCAGGAGCCTAGTCCCTATTGTTCTCAGAGAGCGGAGCTCGGCTGAATTTCGCCAGCTCAGGCTCCTGATCCTAGGACATAACAGAAGGAGTCTCCTTTGACCACCAAAAATCCTTCACGTGCGGGACCTGCATTGGCAAAAGCCATACAGCAGGGGAACTGTAGGAAGGAGGACAACTGGGCCACCAAAAAACCACCCAGCATTCGTCTGCACATGCCATGTGTGGGATGAAAGACTTCTCTACTGCCCTGCCTTCTCTCTGCTTTACTGTGCAAAGTTAAACTGTTTATATTCTATTTAGCTCCATACCGTTTCTCTAATTGTAAATTATGGGTCGCAGGCAGCTGGTGGGGATTGTGACTCTTCAAATTATATCCCCCTCCCCTTCCCATTTGTTGTGATGGAAACTGCTTTTCAAACTCCCCTGGACTTAGGGTTGCCAGGTCCCCCTGGGCCACTGGTGATGGTGGGGGGGTAGAGTAGGCAGATCCAGGGGGAGAAACTCCTGGAGATTTGGGGGTGGAGCCTGGGGAGAATAGGGACCTCCGTGGGGTACAAGGCCACAGAGTCCACCCTCCAGAGCATCCATCTTCTCCAGGGGAATTGATCTCTGTCATCTGGAGATGAGCTGTAATTCCAGGGAAGTCCCAGATCCCAACTGGAGGCTGCTGGCATCCCTACCTGAACTTCAGAAGTGGTTTGCTGTGTTGCCTGGGTGGTGCTGGGGATGTCTGGTGTTTTGGAAATGCACATTCCAAAGCCAAGAAAAGTTCTTGGTGTGCTGAAGAAAACAGTACTCCCTAGGGATCTTCGGGAACAGTAATGGTGGTGAAACAGGTCTGAAACCTGTTCAAATGTGTCAAGTAGACGTGCGGGAATGGAACTGTAGGTAAATGTCATGTGGGTTGTGGTAGGGCTGAATGAGGTGATAGAGAAGCAGCTTACTGCTTAGACTGAGCATCCAGTTGTGCTTAGACTTCCCAGATCTCTAGGTAGGGCTTCTCGCTCCTCTGTTACGCACCGCCAAGCCAGGAGCTTGTTCTGCCACCAAAAGCCACATGATGTGTAGAGCACACAGCAAGCTCATTCTGGGTAACAGCTTTCATGTACGTGCACACGAAAGCTCATGCCCAGAATTAAACTTTGTTGGTCTTAAAGGTGCCCCCGCTGGACTCGAACTTTGTTCTCTTGCTTCAGATCAAGAGGGCTGCCCCACCTGAATCTATCTTCAGTAGCAGCAGATCCTGTGCCCAGATCCGTCTCTGGTTTTGCCAGAGCAGGGCAAAATGTGTAGCGAGGCAGGGAGGGAGGGAGGGAGGGAGAGATGTCTTGGGGAACAGGGACACTGGCAGTCCTTCTCAGTTATCCTTCTTCCCTTGGCTTCCTGGTGCTTGTGCGTGATGGTGAAGACATGCCTCTCTGAGTCCAAAAGCCACCTTTGCAAGTGGGGGTTCTTTGCAAGTGGGGCTTTTTCTTGGGGATTGTTCTGTGGGATCAAATGGGGGTTACACTTTGCTCCTGGAAGCTGTGAAAAGGCTTGAAGTGCCTGAATCTGGTTGCCAGCCTGCTGGTGGGAGCTGAAGATTGCCAGCTCTCACAGCGGATCTCCAAGCAGCCAAGGTTAGTTCCCCTGGAGGAAATGGCTGCTTTGGAGGGGGACCCTCTCTGGCACTACACCCCTGGTGAAGTCCCTCCTCACCCCAAACCTCCACCCACCCTAGGCCCCATCCCGGAAACCTCCAAGTGTTTCCCAACCTGGGGCTGGCAGCCCTGATTGCACCCTGTTTGGGATTCCTCTGAGTGGGTTTGGCTCCCGGCGGCTGTAGAGGAAGGCGGCCTCGGCCGGGGTGGCCAAACTCGCTCAGTGTTAAGAGCCACACAGAATAAACCTCAGATGTTTGAGAGCTGCAGGACAGGAACAAATATCACACATGCATTTTTATTTTAAAATGTGCAGATTTGCTTTTTATTAACATCAGATGAGACTGCCAAAAATAAATACAAAAGGGGTAAAAACAGGTATTGATAATTATATTTATTTGTCCAATGGTATTTGTTTGCTAATGATATTTGTCTAAGAGAGGGGAAAAGAGAGAGAGGTGGAAAGAAAGAATGAAAGAGGTGGAACGAGAGAGAGAGAGAAGCAAGAAAGCAAGTGGATGGGAGGGAGGGGGAGGGAGGGGGAGGGAGGGGGAGGGAGGGTGATAAAGTGTGCCCCCCTTTCAGTTCCCCAGCTGCCTAGCTGGGAGCCGCACAACATCTGTGAAAGAGCCACATGTGGTTCTCGAGCCACAGGTTGGCCAGCCCTGTCCTAGATGTACTCATGGTCTTGACCATTATGGCAGTTACTGTGAACAGACGAGAGCCATTGTAGTTCCTTGGTCAGAGTTCTGGACTAGGATCTGGGAGTCCCAGGTTCAAATCCCCACTCTGCCATGGACACTTGCTGGGTGGACCTTGGGCCAGTCACAGTTCCTCTCAGCCCCACCTACCTCACAGGGTTGTTAGGAGGGTAAAATGGAGGAGAAAGGGTCCCCACTGGAGAGAAAGGGTTAGGGTGTAAACAAAGTGAATATACAAAAAAGTTGTTAGCTTTATGCAGGTGTTGTTGTTGTTGTTTAAAAAAAAGAGGTGCCGGAACTCTCATGAGGGAAATGAACTTTTCAATCTGTGTACTGAAAATTCATGATCTTTTAAACATTTTAAAAAGAATTTGTTAAAGAGGTTCTGGCACTCCGTCCCGGTGCATTCCTCCAGAAAAAAAAGCCCTGGCTTTATGCCTCTCTACTGTCCTTTGTTTTGTACTTTTCCACACCCGCTTCTAATTGCTAGACCCAAAAGCTCCAGACATAAGCCCTTCACCAAAAGGGAAAGACGGAGGAAACCAGGCTTCCGGAGTGCTTGCCCTCCTTCCCCCCCCCTCTATAGCCACACCTCTCCCACCCTGCATGGGCAGCGGAGCATGGAGCAGTGCAGGACTGGCTCTGGGATCTGTGCCAGTGCAGATGTGCCTCTCTGAATGCTCAGTGATCCAACTATTCCTAGCTGTTTCATTCTTGTGTCCTGTTCTGTAGGGGTATCTGGCCGATTAGGGTTGATGGCTGCAGATGAGAATTCTAAGGCAAGAGTTACCAGATGGCTGGATTTTTCTTATGTATGCCAGAAGATTATTGTATTGGCATAAAAAGAGGCACCAAAGCCTAAGGTATATTTTCCATTAAGATGTGTATCTTCTGAGTGCTGCGTCTCTGAACTCAAATGTGTCCCTATTTTTTTTTTTTTTTTTTGTCTCTGTCCATTTGCAAAGCATTCCTTCTTCCCCCTTCCCAACTCTACAGTGGGGGTGTTGGTGAGGAAAGGGCACAAGTAGCTCCTAATGGTAAATACTGGGTTATGGCTCCCTGTTTCCTTTCACACTCCGAAAGTATCCCATGAGTGTTCTCACGATGGCTCTTTCTGCACTTGTCTGTTTCCCTGGTGTTTTTCCACAGCCATGTGGGAACGTTAATCTCCCTCTGTACTGTATCACGCTTTCACTTTCCTTGTGCATCGGGTTATTTTGGAGCTTCTGCATAGTTTTATGGCCATTCAGCATTGACTTCATAATCACTATGGCATTGCCCCGGGGTATCAGAATGTGGTTTCTCCCCGGACCCTTTTGCTCTTCAGCTTATGATTCAGAGGGAATAATAAGCAGACTGCTTGACGTGGCTTTAGTCATCTCCGCCTATTCCCCCGTCCCTATTTCCACTTCTATTTAATTTCCACTTGGCACACAACTGGTAAGGCAGGTAGAGGGGCAGCCTGGGGAGGTCCCCTGGGAGTCTGATGCTTATAGCTTGTAGGGGGCATTTAGCACACTCCCCCCCCCCTTTGCACATTAGACCCTGGGGTGGGATCTTTCCCCCTTCCCCAAAGCCAATCTGCACACAACTGGGAGGGCAGGTAGAGGGGCAACCTGGGGAGGTCCTCTGTGAGTTTGTTGCTTCTAGTTTCTGGAGGGTGGTTGACATAGGGAGCTTGCACATTGGATCCTAGGGAGGGGTCTTTTCCCCCTTCCCCAAAGCCAATCTGCACACAACTGGGAGGGCAGGTAGAGGGGCAACCTGGGGAGGTCCTCTGTGAGTTTGTTGCTTCTAGTTTCTGGAGGGGGGTTGACACAGGGAGCTTGCACATTGGATCCTAGGGAGGGGTCTTTTCCCCCTTCCCCAAAGCCAATCTACACACAACTGGGAGGGCAGGTGGAAGGGCCCTCCTGAAATCTCTCTCATTCTCTGAGTGCTGCAGAGACACCTCCTTTTGAATTACATTGGAAGCCCCTCCCTTGAAGTTTTTTCCGTGAAGTTTGCAGTGTGAAGAAGACCAGAACTGGGGACCAGGTGGTTTATGGGATCTTCAGGTTCTGTTGTACTTTTCTCTGCACTTTCTGCAAGCAAGGAATTATAATGGGCTCTAAAATGTAGATATTTTCTCCTATCTGCCCCAAACTGTGCTCATCTCTACTATTTGTGAAGGGAGAAAAGGACATCCTTAGCTGGTAGGCACAAGATGGCGTCAGATCAGTATCCCAACGTGCCTGGCCTTGTGCACCCTTAACACTTTCTGCACGGGGCTCCATTCTCTCAGTTCTACTTTGGAGAGCTGGTCTCTCCCCTCGTTTTATGCAGCCAGGTAGAAAACAGACCTGCTTGTGGTCTGTTGTTGGCTTTTGGGGCTAATTTTTCTTAGGGAGTCTGGAGAAGCCGGGAAGCAGGATCCCCCTGAGAGAGAGAGGAACAGGAATTCAGCCCCAAAGGCTTCCTGACATGAGTCAGTTCTATAACAGTTGGGGGTGGAAAATTCCATCAAGTTGCAAGGGTCTTATGGTGACCGCTCGTGTGGTTTCCAAGGCAAGAGACTTTCCGAGGTGGTTTGCCCTTGCCGGCCTCTGCATGGCAACCTTGTACCTCTGTAGTGGTTTCCCATCCGAGTCCTCCCCAGGGCTGACCCTTCTTAGCGTCCATGATCTGAGGAGTCTGGGCCAGCCTGAGCCATTCAGGCCAGGGCAAAGGACACACAGAGGCCCTGGACTTCTTTGGTGGTCTCCCATCCAAGTACTAACCAGACCCAACCTTGCTTTGCTTCCAAGATTTGATGAGATCTGGCTAGCCTGCGACCTGAACTTTAAATCGCCCACCTTCTCCTGTTTGCCTGCATTGCTCCGAGGAGTCTCATGATCTGGGCAGCTCACAGGGGAGCACCTTGCGCTCCTCCTGCATCCCTGGAACCAGTTCCGGAATCTTCGTCTTAGAAGCGATCCCTGGGGCCTGCTCCCACAGAAAGAAAGGTGGGTGGCCAGCAGTGTGCTCGGAGGCCCTTGGAAGGGAGAAGAACCTCAGAAGAGGTTCAAAAGCTGCCTTTTCCATGCTGTCTCCCTCCCCACAGAGCCATTCCCCTTTCAACCCATTGAAGTCAAAGGAGTGCTGCAGAAGGTTGCCTGCAAGCGTGAGCCCCGTCCATTCTACTGGGTGAAGGCAGACAGTGGGAAGTTGAACCACGGCTCATTCAGAATTTCCTTGGGGAGTATGGGAGGCCCTGGCTGAAAAATCAAACCAGCCGCTTTCCAATTCAGCCGTTCCTTTTTAGCTGTTTGTCTGGAATGATCTGGAGGTGCATCTGGATGGCATCAGATTCAACGTGGATGTGATGCAAGGATTTTAGTATAGGAATTGGTACCCCATAAAATACTGCAGACACAGTGGAAAAATTTGGCCACTGTCCACAGAGCCTGGTGTCTCCACCGGTCTGACGTGCCTGGCAGAGAGGCCCAGAGCACAGAGAGGAGGTCTGCCGCCTTTTCAGCTTGTTGTGTTAATCATGTGCTTGAGGCTGCTGAGCAAGACTGTGTCAATTTAGCACCCGGTTCTTGAGTTATCTTTTTTTAAAAAACAAGATTTTTATTGGAATATATTCAACATTTTTAAACATAATTTCCAATTCAAGTTATAAATTATATCCCTTCCCCCTTCCCCCCCAATAGGCTTCCAACACTGCTATTGCCAATAACAAAAAACAATAAAAGTAATCAAGTTTAAACTTATAACAATCTATAAACCAGGTAACTTATGTTTTATATACAAAAATCTAACTTAATCTGACGTAACTTCATTTTCAATAAGAATCAAAGTTATACATTTTCCCTTTCATTTTATGTTCAGTTTCCATATAGATTTTCAGGTCTTCCCATTCTTTTAAGTATTGTTCTGCCATTTGCCCGTTTAGTTTTTTAGTCATTTTGTCCATTTCAGCTAAAAATAACAGTTTCCTTAACCAGTCTTGTACATCCGGTACTTTATCCGCTTTCCACTGTTGTGCAAAGGCCATTCTCGCCGACGTGATCATATACCATAATACTGTTCTTTTTTCTTGCCTAATTTTTTCCATTGTCAAACCTTAGAGAAGAAGTTCCGGACTTTTACTAATAGGGATTTTCAATATTTTCTGCATCTCACAATGAACATTTGACCAGTATACTTTTGCTTTCTCACATGTCCACCACATATGATAAAAAGAACCCTCTATTTTTTTACATTTCCAACATTTGTTACTCAAGTTCTTATCCATACTTATATTGGCAATCTTTTTTGGTGTCATGTACCACCTATAAAGCATCTTAAAACAATTTTCTTTTATGTTAACACAAGTTGACATTTTTAGAGCTTTTCTCCACAAAAATTCCCAAGAATCCATTGAAATTTCCTTATTCATGTTTATGGCCCACTTTATCATTTGCTCTTTAACAGTTTCATCCAAAGTATATACAGTTAACAATATTATATACAACTTAGAAATCACTTTTCTCCCTTTTTCCAACCAGATATCTTCAAACTCATCATTTTTAGCTCTAAAACCCACCTTTTTACAATCTTTTTTATAAATGTCTCGTATTTGTCCATATTGTAACCAACCATATTCAAATGTCAATTCATTGTTTGGTTTTAAAACAAATTTCTTCCCTTCTTTTTGAAGCAGCTCTTGGTACATCAACCAATCATTACCTTTATATTCTGAAAAAGGATGAATAACTGCAGCAGGCACAATCCATAGAGGTCTTTCGTCAGGAATTGTATTCCTGTATCTGGTCCATGCTTCAAACAATGTTCTTCTTATATAATGATGCTTAAACATTGAATCCACCTTGTTTTTCCCATACCAAAGGTAGGCATGCCAGCCAAATCTGTAGTCGTGGCCCTTAAGGGCCAATAGTTTTCTATTTTCCAAATTAACCCAATCAGACAACCAAGACATACATACAGCTTCATGGTACAAACGCAAATTCGGGACTTGAAAACCACCTCTTTCTTTTGCATCATACATTATTTTCATTTTGATTCTTGGTTTCTTTCCTGCCCAGATAAATTTAAAAATTTCTCTTTGCCATTTCACTAGGACTTTCATGTCTTTCACAATTGGTATTGTCTGAAACAGAAACATTAACCTGGGCAGAACATTCATTTTGACAACGGCAATTCTTCCAAGAAGAGATAGTTTAAGTTTCTCCCATTTTTTCAAATCATGACTTATCGAAACCCACAGTTTTTCATAGTTATTCTTAAACAAATCAATATTTTTCATTGTAATATCAATTCCCAAATATTTAGTTTTTTTAACCACTTCACATTCTATCATTTTTTGTAACACTTGTTGCCTTACAGTAGTCATATTTTTACATAATATTTTCAATTTATTTTTATTTACATAGAACCCTGCGAGTTCACCAAACTCTTTTACTTTTTCTAGAACCAATGGCATAGTGTTAATAGGATCTTCAACAATAAACATAATGTCATCAGCAAACGCTCTTAGTTTATATGAGAAACCTCTACTGTTAAGACCTTTTATATTTTTATCATCTCTGATCGCTTGCAGCAATATTTCCAAAATCCAGATAAATAATAGTGGCGATAAAGGACAGCCCTGTCAAGTACCTTTTCTGACCTGGAATGGTTCCGTTGACTCTGCATTAACAATCACCGTAGCTTTTTGCTCTTTATAGATCGATTTGATCATTCTTGAAAATTTTTCGCCCATTTGCAATTTTTCAATCACTCTAATCATAAATTCCCAGTTCAAATTATCAAATTCCTTTTCCGCATCCAAAAATAAAAAGCCAACTTCCTTTTCTGGGTGTTTTTCATAATATTCTATTGCGTCCAATACAACCCTCAAATTGTCTTTTATTTGTCTATCCGGCAGAAAAGCAGCCTGGTCTTCAGCAATAACTCCTTTCAAATACTCTTTGAGGCGTTCTGCTAGTATTTTTGCAAAAAGTTTATAATCATTATTCAAGAGCGAAATAGGTCGATAATTTTTAACGTTAGTTAAATCTTGTGACTCTTTTGGTATCAAGGTGATTGCTGCTTCATTCCAGGAATCTGGAATTTTCCCATAGTCTCTGATTTCATTTAAAAGAATCGCTAGAACCGGCACCAAGTCTTCTTGAAATTTCTTATAAAATTTGGCTGAAAATCCATCTGGTCCTGGAGCTTTGGAGATTTTTGCTTCCCATATTGCTTGCTGATTTCTTCTTTAGTTATTGCAGCATTCAAGAATTCTTTTATTTTTTCACTCGGTTGCATCAAATTTACCTTTGATAAATAATCCTGCATTTTCTGTGGATCCACTTGTTTTTCCTGAAAGAGTACCATAATATTTATAAAATTCTCTCTGGATTCTTCCTGGGTCTATAATTTCTCTGTTCCCTTCCTTCAGTTTAATTATTGATTTATTTTCTCTTCTTTTCTTCAATTGCAATGCCACGTACTTCCCTCGTTTGTTTTTGTTGCAATTTTTTCAAGTTCCAATAGACTTCTTTATTTAACCTCGCATCATATTGTTCCTTTAGAATCCTCAATTCTCTCACAATCTTCTTTTTGCCAGGTCTCTTCCTAAGCTCTGTTTCTTTCTTTTGAATATTTTCCAAAATTTCTTTATCTATTTTGAGTTGTTTCTTTCTTTCATTGTTATTAATTGCAATCAAATGTCCTCTAATCACAACCTTGTAGGCGTCCCATACCGTCTGCGTCTGTACTTCTTTATTTAAATTTATTTGAAAATATGTTTTGGTTTCTGTCCTTATCTTATCCAAGATGCTTTGTTTGTCCAGTAAATCTTCATTGAGTCTCCATCAATATTTCGTTTTCTTAGCATAAGGTGACCATTTTATTGGACTGTGATCGGAAATAGTTCTAAGTAATATTTCTATTTTGCGTGTTTGTGCTATTAAATTGCCAGACATCCAAATCATATCAATTCTTGAAAAAGATTCATGTCTAAATGAATAAAAAGTGTAATCTTTAGTCTTTGGATTTTGTACTCTTCATGCATCTTCTAAGTGTTCATGCTTCACCAGTTGAAAAAATGTTTTCGGAAGTTTACCTAATACTTCATTTCTTTTTTTTTATTTGCTATCAATTACATTGTTAACAGTGCCATTAAAATCTCCCATCAATATCATTTGTTCATAGGTTAACTGATGTAGTTCTTCCCATAAATCTTGAAAAAAAAAATCCTTGGCTCCATTCGGGGCATAGAGATTTACAATTAAAGTCTTTTTGTTCTGGAGTGTGATTTCCACCGCCAAAAATCTTCCTTCTTTGTCTTTAAAAATTTCTTTTGGTTCCAGCTCTTTTTTTACATAAGTAACAACTCCATTTTTCTTCTGCGAAGAGAGAGAATAAAACTCTTCTCCCAGTCTTTTTTGAATCAAAAATTTATCATCAGTCTTTTTGATATGTATTTCTTGCAAACAAACAATATCACATTTTTGCTTTTCCAACCATAGGCTGACTTTTTTTCTTTTTAGGGGGAGTTAAGTCCATTTAAATTCCACGAAATAATTTGACTCTCCATATTGTTTTCATAATTATTTATCAGAGTCTTTAAAATTGTCTTTAATGAACTTGGTCATTTGTTCCACTGATCTGATGGTGACTCTCTTCTGCTTGAAGGTAAAACTCATACCCTTTGGAATTTCCCACCTGTATCTGATGCCCGCTGTTTTCAGCTTGTCAATCAATTCTTTAAAGACTCGTCTATCCTGAAGAATTATTCTGAGTAGTTCCTTCAATATCATTTTTTTTTTTTGCCCAATCTTGAAGTCTTCCTGGAATTGTTGTTTAAACAAATCTTCTTTCATTCTTTTAGATATGAACTGGACAATCACATCCCTGGGTAGTTTCTTTTTTCGAGCAATCACAGAGTTGACTCTGTACACCAAAACAATGTATACTGCCACCTTCTCCTCTTCCATTTTTAAAAAACCTGCAACAGCTTCAACCGTGACTGAGTGGATGTCTTCATTTTTGTCTTCAGGGATTCCCCCTGAATCTCAAATGTTCAGCATTCCATTATATTCTACCATTATGTTAGCCTTTAGAGCTTCTTTAGAGACATCAGCTACTCCAGTTTCCACTCCTTGTACTCTCTCTTCCACATCAGTTGCTCTTTTGTTCAGCGTCTGTATTTCTGTTGTAATTCCAGCTAGATCTTTTTTCAAATCAGCTACTTCTTCAGCCACTTTACCTAGAGTTTTTTCCATTTTTTGCATAACATCCATCATCCGTTTTTCCATAGCCTCCATCATTCCCTGCAGTTTTTTCTCCTCTTTGGTAGTGATTTTAGGAGAGGACCAAGAGCTTGCCCTCTGTCTTTGCCGGAGGTTGTAGGCCGTTGTTCAAAATATTTATAAAACTTACATCAAATTAAAACTCTTTAGGTGCCCAGTTAAATCGCTCTATTTTCGCTTTTTTTTGTTCAGGCGTTTAGCCGCAATTTAATTTAGAAGTTTTGACCTTCCCAAAATGGCAGGCACTGTCTCTCTATGGTATGTGTCCCTTTCCTGCTCTTTACTTCCTGTCCGGCTCCTTTGTTCGTCCCCTTGTCTTTTGGTTCCTTCCTGTTTTGGCTGTGAGTCACTGCAAATTCCTTCTGTCCTCCTCGGTCGTCTCTAGGAAGCGCTGCTTGCCTGGTCTGAAGTCATTTCCTGTTCTGGTGTTTTCTGTCGCAGCTTAAATAACTTTCCACTTTGTTTCTCGTGGGATTTATTGTTAGTTTCTGTTTTAAAGTCAATATCCCGACCGCAGGAATGATCAACAATCTGACTTTTTGGCTTTTTTTTTAGTCTTTAAATCGCGTTTTTCGGAATCGGAGTTAGTAAATAATATGCTGCACGGTCCTGCGCTTCATCAGATGTTGTTTATATTCGAAATCAACACGTCTCCGGTGAGCAATTTTAAAAAGTTACCTTCAAAGTCAGTGTTTTGTCATAGCAGTGCTTCTTTGGTATCAGTTTCCATAGAATGTCTCAGAGGTCAGGGTCATGCGTTCTTATGTTGAGAATCCAACTCGGTGGGGTCTTTTAGAGAAGTTCCGAAGTGCCCGCTTGGGGGGAGGAGATCAAGGCTGCTCGCGGTGCTCTTTAAAGCCCCGCTATCAGCCGATCTCAACTCCCTCTTGGGCCAATGCTCATTGCTGGTCACTCCCCTACCTGGGGAGATCTGCGGCAGGCTTAATAGCCCACCCTGTCATAAAGACCTTCCGTGTGCTCTGGAAGCGAAGCCAGAACACGTTAGAACGCCATGGATCCTAGACCGGAAGCCAGTTCTTGAGTTATCTTCTCACCTGGCCACAGCCCTGTACTTCTTAATTAACATCTGGCCTGGGGTGGGAAGCGGATGTCTTTAAGGCAGCTTTGACTGAATCCAGGCGAGGTCAATGCCGACTCTGTGGCCTGTGTCCCGGGGGGAGTGGAAGCTCCAAGACTGGTCAGGGCTCCCCGCTCGCTCTGGCGCACAGCCACAAAGTGGTTGTGGGACCTCAGGTAGTATCTCGGAATACTTGAAGTATCTCCAGCTGCTGGGGAGATGGTAAGTCATCCTTGAGGCTTCTGAACTTGTAGCTGCCCCCTGTGTCTTTTGGAAAGGTGATACTTGAATACCTCGAGACACTCTCTGCAGGCTTACCCTGAAGACCATTTGGAGGTTCTGGGTGGCGCAAAGCCTGTGGCACCCTCCTTCTTGGGGGGGAGGGGGGATGTGGACCAGCAGGCATGTGCTACCCTTTCCTGCTTTTCTCGCTCCTTCGTAGGCCCCAAGCTGGTGCACCTGAAACTGGCTTTTAGGTACAATTGTTGGGGGGGGGGTTTGTGGCTGTGCTGTCCAGGCTGCTTGAGTGCCTGTCAAAAGGAGCCTACTTGCCAAGGTGTGTGGCCCACCTGGTTCTTTGTAGCTTTTGCAATCCTCGGAGGGGGCTGACTGAGTCCTTGGTGCCCCCCCCATGGTGGATGAGCTCCATTCAGTGGGGCAGGAGGGTTCGTGGCCTGGGGGAGTCCTGGGGAGGCAGGGGAGGGCTCTTGGCCCTCCTGCACATGGAGGGAAAGTGGCCAAGGGCACCATATAGCCCTGGAGAGAGTTTGGGGGAATTATAAAAATCCGATGGGGGGAAATGGGGGAAAGAAGAAGAAGAAAGACCTTCTGAAATATGTCCCCTTTCTGAATGATTAATAAAATGCCTTTCAAAGCAAAGTTCTAAAAAAGTGTTTCAGGTGGGGGTGGGGAATGCTGCCCAGCCACAGCTGACTTGCCTTGGAAACCCCCACCCCCCCGTGGGGTTTCCAAGGCAAGAGACAGACGGGGGCGGTTGGCCATGGCCTGCCTCTGTGGAGCCACCCTGGGCTTCCTTGGGGGCCTCCCGTCCAGATGCTCACCAGGGCCGGCCCTGTGTGGACTCTGGGGTCCGGGGAGGTCGGGCGGGCCAGGGCCACCCAGGTGGGGGCCGAGCACCCTTTATTCCCTCCAAGTGTTTTCTAATAACTGTGTAAGAGGATCTATGGCATCAGTTTTCTGAAGCTGGTTGAAATAGAATATCAGAAACAGAATCAAGAGATCCTTCAGAAGACTGTACTGAATTAGAAACAAATATCTTCAATGGTGGAATATATTATGTGTGGTTTCAAAGGACATGTGGCTAATTTTGCACCCAGCTGTGTTCAGAAGTCGTAACAGGCGGGGGGGGGTTGCCATTAGGGGAAAGAGTCTCACCTGGGAGAAGGTGGTCCTTCGAGCATGCTGACCACGAGCCACAGAAGGCCTTAAAGGTCAGCACCAGCACTTTGGACTGGGCCTGGAAGCAAAAGGGGAGCCGGTGGAGGGAGGCACGGCTGGAGGGGTATGGCTCTCGTTCCAGTCAGCAGCATTCTTGCCAACTGCAGCTTCCAGTTACCCTTCAAAGGTGGCCCCACACAGGGCTCATTTCAGCAGCCTATTTTACTTGTGTAAATTTTCCAGTTTCCTGGTGGGGGCTCAGACTGGGCCAGACCTGGAAAAGCAGCAGGCCCAAATGCATGGAATTCCCTCATATCCCTACACCGTAATAAGAGTTTATACCCCAAACCCATAAAAAGATTCAGCAAAATAATCAAGAAAAGCAGATCTTTATAACAAATTAAACACAAATGAGAAGAAACGCTGCTAATTAGAAGAAATACATTCAGTGTGCACATTGCTAACATTCTTCCAGACAATTGCTGACATTTTCCTTCTGATTGGTGCTGTCTGCATAAACTCATTCGCTATAATATTATGGTTGGGGTTGCCAGCTCTGGGGTAGGAAATTCCTAGCATTTGGGGGACTGGAGCTTGGGGAGGGGGACAGACTTCCTCAGGCTATAACGCCCATTGAGTGCACCCTCCAGCTTGGTGTAGTGGTCCATAGGGCCTCCTCTCCAGCTTGGAGAGCCAGCATGGTGTGGTGGTTAAGAGTGGTGGACTCTAATCTGGAAAACCAAGCTTGATTCCCCACTCCTCCTCCACATGAAGCCAGCTGGGTGACCTTGGGCCAGTCACAGCTCTCTAAGTATTCTCTCAGCTCCACCTACCTCACAGGGGTGTCTGTTGTGGGGAGAGGAAGGGAAGGCAATTGTAAATCACTCTGAGACTCCTTTGGGTAGTGAAGGGCACGGTATAAATCCAATCTCCTCCTCCTCCTTCCTCTTCCTCAGCAGCCTTTTTCTCCAGGGGAACTGATGTCTGTCATCTGGAGATCAATTGTAAGACCAGGAGATCTCTAGTTTCCGCCTGGAAGTCAATCCCTCTTGAGTGATCTGCTTGTGTCTGTGCAGAAGGACCTTGTGCTCGCCCCAAACTTAACTGCAGGAAGGTCTTTGTACTGCAAAGACAGGTAAATGACCTTTCCAATGTAGCAGATGGAACAGGTATAGTAGAGCTAATTTTAATCAGTTTAGCCGGTTCTGGTAGTGGCCATCAAAAGTGTTTCTCTTATTTCCCACTCTTAAGATCAAGCACATCCTAAACTGTCTGTTTCCTGGAATTTGCCGTAGGTGAGGATGACGTCACCCTCATTATAGGCTTTTGCTCAACTGAGTTGGCCAGTTCTCAACAGCAGCTTCATCATGTTATGCTGTTGGATCTGCATATCACAATGGAGATTCGCATCCCAGTCGGTTATATAAAAGGCTGCCATGGATGTGCTATCAACATCTATCATCTATGGCAATTTTTTCAGGTATATTTATGTGTTGGCACACGTCTGGAAAAGCAGTTGTGTGAACTGCTGCTGCTGCTGTTTTCAGAGGCTTCTTAAAATGTTTTTCTGGTAGAACTCCAAACTGGTGAAATTCACACCCAGCATTTATCGATTTGTTTACTTAATGGGTGCCCCACCTTCCTCTCCGATGGGCACCCAGAGCTGCTTCTCCTCTCCTCCATTCTGTCCTCACAACAACCCTGCAAAGTCGGTGAGGTTGGGAGTGTGTGACTGGCCCAAGGTTACCCAGCAAGGTTCATGGCATATGGGGCTTTGGACCTGGGTCTCCTTGAACCATTACACCACACTGGCACTCATCATCAGTGTGCTGTGGAGATCTTCTGCTCCCGGGAAGTATGGAATGTCTCAGCCCAAACTTTGTGCCATCCAGGAGGGTCTTTGACCAGAACTATACAAAGTTGTTCCTTCACAGAAGCAAAAAGAAATTCTGCTTAAAAGGGGATTAGCTAGATTCATGGAGGGTAAGTCTATCAACGGCTACTAGCCATCGTGACTGAGGGGAACTTCCACATTCAGAGGCACTAATCCTCTGAATCCCAGAGTCAGGAGGAAACATCAGGGGAAAGCCTCGGCCTCTATTCCCTGTTGTTGGCTATCCAGAGGGGCTGGTTGGCCAGTGTGTAAAGTAGGATGCTGGACTGGATGGACCACTGGTCGAATCCAGCAGGGCTCTTGTTATGTTCTTATGAAGGCCTCGGCCTCCAGTCTATACCCTGTTGTTGAACCTCCAGAGGAACTGGTTGGCCACTGTCTGAGACAGGGTGCTAGACTAGTGGGACTATTGGTCTAATCCAGCAGGGGTCTTCTTATGTTCTTATAGACAAATTCATGGGGAATAGTTCTATTAGTGGCTACTATCCATGGTGACTGAGGGGAACCTCCACATTCAGAGGCACTAATCTTCTGAAGCTGAGAGTCAGGAGGCAACATCAGGGGAAGGCCGCGGCCTCTCTGCCCTGTTGTCGGCCCTCCAGAGGAACTGGTTGTTCACTGTGTAAGGCAGGATGCTGGACTAGATGGACTACTGGTCCGGTGCCACAGGGCTCTTCCTTATGTTCTTATGAAGGCCTCAGCCTCCGTGTCCTGAAATGCAAGCATCAGTAATTGAGAGGGCAACACGTCCTGGCCTGTGTGCAGGGATGCCTGATGGGAAGGGCCTCATGTCAGGAGTGAAAAAACAGTTGGGGTCCCAGCTTCAGCAGTTATTTTCCTCCAGGGGACAGCCCAGGGAGCCAGAACTGAGGAGAATTACTTGGCGTATCTCAGCTCTGGTATCCATTTTGTTTTGCTCTGTGTTGGTGGGAGGGAGTGGATGATAAGGAACCCAGTGGCAGGTACACCTCTTAATCCATAGTCATTCAGGCCTTGAAAACCATAACTTGCTGTAATTTCTTCATCTGTTCAATTCTACTAGTAAGGATGTAGGTAATAAAAGAGGGTGAACTAGTTTTGGTCTGGGATGCAAGTGATTTTATATCTTGAGACCAGTGAACTAGGAATAAGCTGAAAATGCCAACAGTATTCAACAGTGAAGAAGTTTCACTCCGAACAGCTTCATTCAGGTTGCTGGACAAGAACACTCAGCAGACAAAAAAGACTCCCAGGTATATTGTTGAAGCCATTTCCAGAGCACCTGAAGTTAGTGAAATGTTCTGCCCTTGAGTGGCAGGGCGGCAGAGGCAGATGGGAGGGAAGGGGAGATAAAAAGGCCACACTTCTACGTCACACTCGTGCTAAGCCCATGCAGCGCACCCCACTTCCGCCATGTCTGCTCTTGGATAGCCCAGGGTCAGAGGAAGCCGGGCCCGACTCTGGGGCCGTCTCGTGGTGAGCTTGCTGGGGCTCTGTGGCAGCTGCAGCGGGGGGGGGGGGCTGCCCAGACTCAAGTCTTGCCCCTCTCTCCAGACTGCATGCCCCCTGCCAAAGGCAAACCCAGAGCTTGAACTTCAAGGCGTAGTTGTGATTTGTTCAAGGCAAGGTTGAAAATATCCCAGGCAACAGATAGTCCTGGAGCCTGGCTGTCTGGTACATGACGCTTGGCAATTAGAAAGATTTCACAATACGTAGTGGAGTCTCCCTAGATATTGGGAGGGGGGAGGTCTGCTACCATTTGACTTACAGATTTTCCAGAATCAGGAATGAAAAATGACACCACCAAGTTTCCAGTGATTCATTATGGTTGACTCGCAAGCATAAGACAAGAGATGCCCGGATCTCTCTGACCCTCCAGGCCCCAGAGAGCGCAGCACTTGGCACCGTGCCCACTGGGCCCCCACGGAACAAGGAGCTTGCCTCCTCAGTGGCCATGCACACTGGCACGTTCACCACTATCCCACTCCGTGCGCAGAGTCCTTTGGCCAGTCTTTCTGGGATTCAGGTTCCAGTGCCCCACCCTCTTAACTCACAAGAAGGTTCCCAGTGAAGAAGGCCTCCTGCCGTGGTTTAGAAGGGGAGGACTTCAGGCAAGGCCAGTGCCTCTCCAAAGGGCCGGCTTGGGTCCTTGTATCCCCTGGTAGTCGAGGAGCAGCTGCCTGCTGAGACCAGCCCTCCTGGCCGCTCTCCACTTTCCAGTTCTGCTCTTCCTCTTGGCTCCTCCGCTCGGAGTGGGACGGCTCCTGGGAGGCTGGAAGAGGGCTTTCCCTGCTCTGTGGCTGCAGTGCCATTGTGGTCACTCTGCCGTGGCATCCCTTCCGGTTTGGGGAGCTTTACTTCTGGCAGAGCTGCTGTGGCTGCCGGAGGCTCCAGAGCAGCCCCTCACGCCCCCTGATCACACTGAATAACTGAGCAAAAGAATGACTGACGAGGTTAAAAAGTGTGGTGCGGGATCACCAGCTGGCACACTGGTAGCGCTCACTACCTCCCTGGCTCCACCTCTGAGCAGGTGTGCCTACTTTGGATGCAGGAAAGAGAAGTTTGAAATCAGAGAAGAAAGTCTCCGTGCCCTGTGCTGCAGCAGGGAGCAAATGCCCCCTGCACATGAGAAGTGGCACCTTGAGGGAAGGCATGCCAATGTCCACAGCCACAGGGTCCTGTGTGCGGATCAGCCGTTACTGGGAAAGAACCGCGACAGTGACGAGGCAAGGGCCTCAGCTGCTGGGAATCTGTCCCGTGTGGAACCACTGACATGGCAAAAGGGCAGGCTGATAGAAACGTGGAGGTATGAGCGGATGAGAGGATGATTTCCTCTCCCTTTCAAATATTGTAACTCGGAGTCATCCATTCAGAGCAAAGTTATTTTCTTTGTAAGGCAGTGGACAGGGTTGATCCGTCTAAAATCTAGGCTGATTTCCCACTACAGCTGCCTCGGGGTTGCGCCGCCGTTTGTAATCCTCAAAAAACAGGATCAGGAAACTGCGGGGGAAATCGGGCGAAGCCGCAGGTCAAAATGCAGCCCCGCGGCTTCGGGTATGAAATTGACGAATAGTATCGGGGCAAACAGCGGCGCAACCCCGAGGCAGCTGTAGTGGGAAATCAGCCCTAGTCATTCTACAGCACCTGCATAGCTTCAAGGAACAGCTTTAGAAATCTTATCAACAGCCACACGTTTCTTTGTAGATTCGGGAGGGTTGCGGTGTCGCTCTGAAGCAATAGTGTGTGCCACTGGAGCCATTGGATTCAATGTTTCTTTGTATTTATTGATGTAGATAACTTCTAATCTAAAAAACATCCCAGGCAGCTATCACTTGGAAGCTATGAAATGCATAAATGCTGCTTGTAACATCTAGTTCTGTCCTCCCAGGGAGGCCCGGAGCAAGTAACTGTCTCCCTTCTGCGGCACTTCACACGCTGGGCGTGGCCAGGGCTGGGAGCCTTTGATGCCAGGCGGATGGCAAGAGCCCAAGGGACCCTGGCACCTGGCCCAAAGCCTTGGAGCCCTGCAGGAGCTGGACTGGCAGAACCAGCACTGGCTCAGGATGTTATGTTGTCGTGTTTGTGTGTGTGCGCGCATGTGTGCGTACACACACACACGGGTGCTTGGGTCTACTTATTTGTTGAAACTGAATGTTCTTATTTTGAAAGCTACTTTGAGTTTCCATTGTCCAATGGAAAGGGAAATAAATAATAAATAAATATGTCTCAGCCTAACCAAAAGATGGCCGTATGCAAGTGAATTAACAAGATACTTTTGTGAAATATTAAGTTGGATTTCAGTGGCACCCAAGAGGCCAACAAGATTTCCAGGGTCTAAGCATTTGAGAGTCAAAGCTTCATACCTGATGAAGGGAACTTTTTCTCTCAAAAGCTCATACCCACCAAACTGGGCCATTTTGCTCTCACCCAGAACCACCTCCGACATGGGGATGTCCTGTTCCTTCAGCCATGGGCCCCTGCACGGCCCCGCAGCACGCTAACATCTCTATGGCTGACTTGGAATAACGCTTCCTAAACTCCCAGCCACTCATACATGGATGGCATTTTTTATTGTCTGGGCACATGACAAAGAAGCCATGGACACATTCCACCAGGCTTTCAATGACTTTCACCCCATCATCAACCTGACAATGAACCAATCTATGCAAGAAATACATTTTCTGGGCACTACTGTAAAAATACACAATGGATACATAGACACCACCTTATATTGCAAACCTACTGACCCACAAACATACTTACATACCTCCAGCTACCATCTTAAACATACTAAACAATCCATTATATACCAGGCTCTACACTACAGCCACATCTGCTCCAGTATTACTGCAATTCTCACCTGAGGGATCTACAGCCAACGTTTTTGGAACTCAAGTATCCACCTGATGAAGTCAAGAAACGGATTAACCAGGCCAGAATGGTCCTGTCACAGGCAGCGACTAGAAAGCCTGTCTCATGGCTGCCACCACTCTGGTATGGGTCCCCTTGGGAGGGCCCAAAGCACCCGCCCACCCACTCTTAGCCACTCTTTCCCAGTAGGGTATACTTTATATGTGACTGGATGAAGCATGAGGACCCAGGTAGATTAATAAACAACTTTATTTAAGATGTCTAGTGATAACTATAATTCAAATAATGTGTAAAATATTGAGAACAGTAAAGGTAGGTAAGCAAGCAAAATAAAACACCCCAATATGTCTTGCGATTTGGAAGAGATGCTTCTGTTGATACACCCCAAGATCGCATTAGCCTTTTTTGTCACCGCATCACACTGGCTGCTCATATTTAACGTATGGTCCACCCAGACCCCAAGAGTTTGTTCACATACCCAGAAGTGTATCCCCCATCCAATATGCGTGTTCCTCATTTTTTTCCCCCAGAACTCAGCACTTATCCTTGTTAAATTGCATCTTGTTCCCATCTGCCCACTTTTCCAGTGTGTTCAGGTCTTGTTGAATTCTATATCTGCTGATGTGTTCGCTGCTGCTCCCAATTTGGTGTCATCTGCAGATTTAATGAGTAGCCCCTCCACACTCTCCTGCAGATCATTTATAAAAAATATTGAAAAGTACCAGGCCCAGAACCGAGCCCTGTGGCACCTCACTGGACACCACTCAGAAGAAATGCCATAGACAACTGCTCTCTGATGGCGGGCTTCCAACCAGTTCCCTATCCACCTGACTATCCTACAGTCCAGTCCACAGCCCTTTAGTTTACCCATCAGAACATCATGGGGAACCCTGTCAAAAGCTTTACTGAAATCCAGGTGAACAACATCAACAGCATTCCAGTAAGCTCATCACTCGATCAAGGAGGGATATGAGGTTGGTCTGGCAGGACCTTTTGAGGACAAATCCATGCTGACTTCCCCGGATCACCAAGTTGTCCTTTAGCTGCTGGCAAATCAGTCCCTTTAAAATCTGTTCCAGTATCTTCCCTGGGACAGAGGTCATCCCTCCTCCCTTTTTTTAAAAATCTGGATAACATCTGCCCTCCTCCAGTCTTGGGGCACGTCTCCCCTCCTCCAAGAGGTCTGAAAGGAGATGGACAAAGGCTCTGCAAACTCTCTAGAAAGTTCTTTGAGCACTCTTGGATGTATACCATCAGGCCCGGGGGATTTGTACCCATTCAATGCAGCCAGGTGCTTCTCAACTACCTCTCTGTCCTTGTTAATCAGGAGCCCAGACGCCATGCCTTGCCTACCACCATCTCTAGATGAGCCTGTTCTCTTCTTCAGGGAAAAAACTGAGGCAAAATAGGCACTGAGCCTTTCTGCTTTCTCTCTGTCAGAGTTTCTCCATTTTCACCCAACAGTGGGCCCATCGCCTCTTTTATCTTGCCTTTGCTCCTCATATATCTGATGAAGAGTTTCTTGTTATAGCAAGCCTCCCTGGCCAGCTTTAGCTCACTGTGAGCTTTGGCCTCTCTGATGGCTGACCTACAGATACTCTTCTCTAGAGGTATGTCCTCGCCTCCATTTCTTGAACATTTTCTTTTTCTCCCGTAGCACATCACCGAGTTCTCTGTTCATCCACACTGGCTTCTTGGATCCCCTGCCATCTTTCCTTCTTGTTGGAATAGTGATGGCTTGAGCTTGCCAGAGCTCTTGTTTTAGGAGAGCCCACCCTTCACTCGCTCCTTTCCCTTCCAGCAGTCTTGCCCATGGAATGATTTTCATCATGTCTGTGAGTTTATTAAAGTCTGAAATCTAGCATAAATGTGTGTCTATGAACTTCCTTGGTCCTCCTCAACAAAAGGAATTCTAGCAGGACATGGTCACTTCCCCCTAAGGCCCCCACCACCTTCACCTCATCTACCATCTCTTGCCTGTTGGTCAATATTAAGTCGAGTATGGCCAAGCCCCTTGTAGCTTCCTCCAACATTTGATGAAGGAAGTTGTCAGCCAGACAGGTCAGGAAGTTGCGTGACTGTGGGTGCTTTGCAGAGTTTGTCTCCCAGCACCCATCAGGGAAACTGAAGTCACCCATAACTACCAGGTCATGTTGTTTGGATACCCTGTCAAGCTGTTCAAGGAGGACAGCAACCATCTCTTCATCCTGGTCAGGAGGTCTATAGCAGACTCCAACCACAATACTGTCTGTCCTTCCTTCCCTTATCGTTACCCAGATACTTTCCACTGGGCTGTTGCCCTCCTCCTCCAGTATTTCCTGACAAACAAACCCTCTCCTCACATATAGTGCCACTCCGTCTCCTCTCCGACCCTTTCGGTTTTTCTTGAACAACTCATATCCATCCACTACTACATTCCAGTCATGGGAATCATCCCACCAAGTCTCTGTAATGCCTACTAAATCTGAAAAGTACTGAGACTGACAAGTGATTTCAGCTCTCACATACTTTATTAGTTGAAGAACAAGACAAGTGAAGCGGGCTCGCAGGCTGGCTTTTATTCCCAAAGGAACCCACACCCCAACACACACAACACCCCGTGATTGGACTATTTACATTGATTGAGTTATCCCCTATGATTCCTGCTCCCTGATTGGGAGGGAGCTAGGATCCTACTGTCCATTGTCCTCTGGAGCAAAGCTCAGGCACTTCGCCCGGCCACATGTTGGACCTGCTGAAACCAGTCCGAGCACATGGCTGGCCGGAGCACATGTTCTGAGATGAATAGACTACAAAATCATATCCCTCTGTCTGCATTAGAAGCTCAAGCGCTTCTTTCTTATTGGCCAGGCTTCAAGCATTGGTACATAGACACCTGAAGCCGCACCTTTGGCTCCATTAGACCCGGCCCTACCTGGCGAGCCTCTGTTATTTGCTCTCCTTCATTTAAATCGCTGTGTTGGTCATCTCCTTCCCCAGTTTGGTATGGTGGTTAAGTGCACAGACTCTAATCTGGGAGAACCAGGTTTGATTCCCCACTCCTCTACATGCAGCTGCAGATATGACCTTGGACCAGTCATAAGTTCTTTCAGAGCTGTTCTCTCAAGGACAGTTCTGGAAAGAGCTCTCTCAGCCCCAACTACTTCACAGGGTGTCTGTTGTGAGGAGAGGGAGGCAAAGGAGTTTGTAAGCTGCTCTGAGACTCTTCTGGGTAATGAAGGGCAGGAGATAAATCCAGTCTCTTCTTCTCTTCTTCTTGTGGTGTCAGTTTAAAGCCCTCTTCCCCATCCTTGACAGGTGAAGTCCATCACGTCCTAGTAGGTTGTCTTCCAGAAAACCTAGCCCAGGTCCCAGAATCCAAATCGCTCCTGCTGGCACCGCCAATGCAGCCAATTGTTCATCTCCATTATCACCTGTTCCTGTTGTATTCCCCTTCCTATGACAGGAAGGATTGAAGAGGACACCACTTGAGCTCCCATGCCCTTCAGCCTTGATCTCCTGCATAGGGAAGGAGAGACCAGTCAGAGGGACAACAGTGCAGTTGACTGCCCTAACAGGAACTCCTCAGAGCACTACAGCAGGACCCCGAAGGCACTACAGCAGGACTCCGTGCCATTAGAACTGAGGATCTCCTGAGAACTTCATAGTCAGCCTTCATACTTTCAGTGGTGTTCACAGCTGTGTCATTGGTTCCTGCGTGGACCATCATGAATGAAGTTTGTTGAGTTTAGGGATTCTCTCTGTAGTTTCTTTAATCTTCGCCCCTGGCAAGCAACACACCTCTCAGGCCAGGGAGTCAGGCCTGGACACATGAACTTCCATACCCCTCACCTATGACCAACACCTTCCTTTTCCTTCCGGTGCCACTGCTTTGCATCTCCCTGTCCTTCTCCCTCTGTCTCCCTTGTGTTTGTGATACTTCCACTGGCAGTGCTTCCATCTCTGCTTCCACCACAAGGGCCTGGAATCGATTCCTCAGTTCTAATGGCATGGAGTGCCGTCTCACTCGACTCCTTTGGGGTCTTGCTGAAGCGCTCTGAGGAGTCTTGTTAGGGCAGTCGACCACACTGTTGGCCCTTTGACTGGTCTCTCCTTCCCTATGCAGGACATCAAGGCTTCTGTTAATGAACTCCCCTCCCCTTCCTTGATCTCATGGAGGGTCGTAATCCTTTCCTCCAGGCACCGAACCTTCTCCTCTAACAGTCCTGCCAATTTACACTTCTGTCAAGTGTCGTCCGTCTTGTCCTCAGGGAGGAAGGCAAACATGGCGCACTCCCCACAGGTGACTGGAAATGGTCCGTGAGTGTAATGTATTGAGCTTGATATCTAGAGCAATAGCCAGCTAGCATCCTAGGAGCGCACCAAGAGGAACGCTCGGCTCCTAGAATAGCCCAGTAGGGTCACCTGGAAAGGTAATCTGGTGCAAATAGCCTGTCCCTGGGAGCAGGGTGTGTTTTGGGTGTGACTTTCCGAGTGCATGAAGCCTGGCTTTGTTCTCACTGCTGCATCCCCTGAACAAAATGAGCTGATCCCTCGGCACCTCTGCACCCCGCATATTCCCGTGAACAGCCACCATCACTTCCCAAGGTGGATTCTTTCACCTAGAAATACCTGGGGAGGCTGACGTCCTCTCTCCAGGAGCTCTCTTCGTGCTCCTTCGCAGACACCCAGCTAACTGTGTGTCATGAGTGGCAACGATGGCGCTGAATCCCTGCCCAAGTTGGCATTGCAGCCAGAGGCCCTGGCATTGCCGGAACCAGAAGCCGGCCCCTCTCACTCCTCACAAGTTGAAAGCTTGCCAGTGCCTGAGGCGGCACAGGTGCAACTGGGGAGCCCACCCGACTCACCTCCGCGGGTGGTTCGGCTGAGGGAGCGGCTCTGCAGACTTAGCCACCCACCGTCGCGATGCACGCTGGCAGGGAAGGCGAGCTCCGAGTCCTGAGTATTAGCAGGAGTGCCACCACCGTCACGGGAAGCCTGGCCAGAGGCCTCTGTAATTCCCACTCGGGATCGGGCTCTCGTGGAAGCAACGAGTCACCTCTGTGCGTGCCTTGCATCCACCTTCAGCTCCTGTCCTCGGACCTCCACTCTGGCTCGGATTCCTGGCTCCCTGATCCCTGCTTTGGACGACCCCTCCTTCAGACGACCCCTCCCTCAGACTCACAATTTGGCTCTCACTGTCCTGGCAACGACCTCGGACCGGACTTGACTCCTGGCCCGTAGCCTGCGTGGGGCCCTGGGGGCCCGGCCTCCCCCGCAGGTTTTGCGGGCTCCCTCCCCCGAGCCTCTGCTCCCCCCTACTCCCTCCAGCCCCCTCCCCCCGGTCCTCGCCCCTCTCCCTAGGTCACCAAGGCCGGCGCGCTCCGAGAGGGGAAGGGAAGGGGAAAGGAGATGGGCCCCGGCTCCCCCTGCGGCTCTGGAGGCGGCGGCGGCAGCACCTTCTCCCCCAATATGGCATGGAGGGTGTGGCAGCTGCGGGGGAGGGGGGAGGAGGGCGAGCGCAGCGGGAGGGCAGGAGGGGAAGGTCCCTGTCCGGCGGGAGGGTTGTGCCGCACGGAGTGGAGGCTTCTTCACCTCCCTCCCCCCCTTTTTCCTGACAGAAAAGTTGTCCTGGAGCTGCATTTCCAGTTCCTTCGGATCAGGGGTCTTTTGGGGGGGAGCCCGCTCTCGGAGCTCAGGAGCCAAGCCCTGCCCCCAAGCCAGCGTCCCAGGGAGTCTTTCAGGCAGCCACATGTCAATTTCAGCTCCATTATATCCTATGGGCCATTGAAGTCAATGGTGAAAACATAGAGTATATTCTGGGGGCTGGAGGGGAGAGGGTTTGAGGGAGAGGCTCCAAACTCACAGGGTAGCTGATGGAGCCTCTCCCCAAGATACCCACCAAGTTTCAAGAACATTGGACCAGGGTGTCCAATTCTATGGGCCCCCAAACAGGTTGCCCCTATTCCCTCCATTGTTCTCTATGGTGGGAAAAGAGTAACTTTTTTTCCCACCATACAGAACAATGGAGGGAATAGGGGCAACCTGTTTGGGGGCCCATAGAATTGGACACCCTGGTCCAATGTTCTTGAAACTTCGTGGGTATCTTGGAGAGAGACTCTACCAGCTACCCTCTGAGTTTGGAGTGTCTCCCTCAAACCCCTCCCCTCCAGCCCCCAGAATATACCCTATGTTTTCACCATTGACTTCAATGGCCCATAGGATATAATGGGGCCGAATTGCCGCTGAATTTCTTTCATTCCCTCCTTTCCTTCTCTCTTTTCCTCTTTCCCTCCTCTTCTCTCTTTCTTTCTTTCCCACCTTTTTCTCTTCTCTTTTTTCCTCCTTTCCCTGTTTCCCTCCATCTTCCCTCTCTTTCTTTCCCTCCCCTTTCCATCTTTTTCTTTCCCTCTTTCCTTCTTTCTACTCTCTCTCTCTTTCCTTCCCTCTTTCCTCCTTCTGTGGCCCAACTCTAGTGAGAAGGAGTTTAAACTTTAAACTCCTTCTCTCTTAGCTCCCTCACCCAGGCCAGCTAGGGAAGGGGAGGCTTTTGAAGATGCCTCCCCCCCTTTTGCTTCCCCTTCTGACATCACTTCCGGTGATGTCAGGGGGTGTGGCATATGCTAATAGCCTAATAGCTCATTAGCATACCATATTCTAATGAGCTCCTGCAGCTGTTTTTCTACGAAAAGACCCCTGCTTCCGATAAGGTCTTAATTGTGGTTCCCATTGTTAAATGGGAAGGCTTTCAATCAACATTTCTCTTCTTTTTAAGAATGTTCCTATATTTTAAGGGTAGGAAAAAAAAAACATATATATATATATATACGTAGTGACTAGAGTGGTAAACTCCAATGTGGTGCCCAACAATGTGTTTGCTGGTGGCTACTTGCTTCTTACCCAGCACTTTTTCACCAAAGCAAACAGCCAGTTCTGACTATCTTTCAGCTCAGGAAAGCAGGAGGTGTTTTTGAAGACCCCAAGGGAAATCACTTTTGGTCTTACAGAGCGTGCACATTTGGAGACAGTTGTCCTGATCACAGGTGGATGCTCTGCTTGAAACCTCCCAATATTTTAGCAGCCATTTTGTGATTGGTCCTGCTTCCCAAGGTATCAATTTTGTGATTGTGACCACTGCCCTTTCTTAAAATTCCAAAAAATGCCCACAAGTTCAAATCAAAGTAGCAGCCCCTTGCAGGAAGAAGTTCAGTATTTTTTAATTGTAAAATGAAACTGAATTCTAGGGGAGGGAAGCTATTTCTGGTTTTGGCTTAATAGTCTTCTCTGCTCTCTAATAAAATATTTTTCCTTTTTTCTGTTGCTGCTTTGCATGCCTTTCAATATCAGGTCTCAATGAAAACTTTTTGAAAACTTAGTTCTGTTACACAAAGATTAATACTGCTGTGATTGTGCTGTCCGGTTTTAAAAACATAAAATCAAATCTCTCTTTCAATTGTACTGAATTTGTCTGACGAGATTGAATTTGGTCTATATTTTTCCCCTTGCAATCATGGTTCCCCAATGGAGGGTGGGGGGGCATTGTTCCCTCTAAGCTGAGTTAGTGTGAGCTAGTTTACACTTTTTTAACTTCCAGCTCGCAGATTTTTGTCTTAGCTCAGGAAGGATGGCTCCAGAGCAAACTAATTTATGCGGCAGCCAAATTGCTCTCTCACAACTTTAATGGCAGTAGCTCACAAAGTAGAAGTTTTGCTCACAAAACTCCACAGCTTAGAGGGAACATTGGTGGTGGGCCCCCTGAGAAAAACATGGGCCCCCTGAGCAAAAAGTTGTTAGCTACGGGCCTGCTTGACTCCCACCTCTTAGCCCAAGCCCAGCCCATGAGATTGTGGCCTGCCTCTGGTGCAGAGGATCCTTACAAATTCAAGGCTCACCCAGCAGAGGGTGGGGCCAGCAGTCAGCCCCAGGCAAAACAGACCTCCCCCAGTTAACAGCAGTCACGTTCTGCAATCACCTTTTGCAATCAGTCAACCAGGCACCACTCTCCAGCAGGCTGTGCGCACCCACACGCCCTCACTTTCCTCCCACACAGTAACCTCAGCTAATTCTCCCCAGCAGTTAAGGAAAAGGGGAAAAGTAAACATAAAGTAAAATAAAATTGTATGTATTGAAACAACAGATTGTATTTACTGAACGCTGTGTACTGGCCCTGAGCCCTATTGGGGGAAGGCATAGAAATCAAATTAAATAAATAAACAATAAAAATTGTTTCGCCGCAGAGGCTCAGAGGCTAAGACGCTGAGCTGCAGACCAGAAGGTCTGTAGCTCGGCAGTTCGAGACCCGAGTGCTGCATGACGGAGGGAGCTCCCGTCTCTGGCCCTAACCTAGCAGTTTGAAAGCAAGACATTGCAAGTAGACATGGTTTGTTTATTGATTGCATTGATAGCCCTTCCTCCCCGCAAGTGGGCTCAGGGCAGCTCACATTGCTTGGCACAGTGTGCCAAGATTCATATACACTTTTAAAATACTTAAAACATTTAACACATTTAAAACAATCATCAATTTCCAGTTAAAGTGCTCACAGTGATTAGTAAACAAGATGGTGTGCCATATAATATAGGCTCAAAGCAAATACAGGCTCCTGTTCATCAAGGTGGTTCGGCTCGATCTCAACTGCAACCAACCGACACCATGGATATTAATAGTGGTTGCTGATGGTAGTGTGGCCGGCTCCTAACTAAAGGCCTGGTGGAAGAGCTCCATCTTGCAAGCCCTGAAGAACTGCACAAGATCCTGCAGGGCCCTGATCTCCTCTGGGAGCTCATTCCACCAGTAAGGAGCCGCCACTGAAAAGGCCCTGGCCCTAGTAGCCGTGAGCCTGGCCTCTCTTAGGCCTGGAAGAACCAGGTGCTCTCTGGGGTATACACAGGTAAAGGCGGTCCCTCGGGTATGTTGGACCCTGGCCATATAGGGCTTTGAAAGTAAGTACCAGCACCTTGAAGTGAATTCGGTATGCTATTGGCAGCCAGTGCAGCGACTTCAGCACCGGCCAGCTGTGCTCCCATCTAGGGAGACACATCAATAGCCTGGCCGCGGCATTCAGCGCTAGCTGCGGCCTCCAGATTTGCGCCAAGGGCAGCCCCATGTAGAGAGTGTTACAATAGTCTAGCCTCAAGGAGACCATTACATGGATCACTGTAGCCAGGTTGTCGTGATTGAAGAAGGGAGCCAACTGCCGAACCAGCCACAGATGGTAAAAGGCCGACTTAGCAGTGGCTGCTACCTGGGCCTCCATTGCCGAGGAGGGTTCCAAGAGCACTCCCAAACTCCTGACCACTGGCACAGGCACCAGTAGTGCCCCATCGAAGGCCAGGAGTAGGAGCCCCAACCCTGAACCACCCCGACTCAGGCACAGAACCTCCGTCTTCGCTGGGTTTAGCTTCAGCCGGCTCAGCCTGAGCCAACCAGCCATGGCGTGCAATGCCCAGTCCAGATCTTCTGGTCCAGAGTCCGACTGGCTGCCCAACATCAGATAGAGCCGGGTTTCATCAGTGTACTGGTGAAATCCTAGCCCGAACCTCCAGGCAATCTGGGTAAGGGGGTGCATGTAGATGTAAAGAGCACTGGGGAGAGCACCGCCCCCTGAGGCACTCCACACTCAAGCGGGTGCCTCCGGGACTGCTGTTCCTCGAGCACCACCCTTTGTCCCTGACCTTGGAGAGAGGAAACAAGGCACTGCAAGGCCAGCCCCTGGATCCCCACATCAGTGAGGCGGTGGGTTAGTAGCTGGTGGTCGACCATATCACATGCGGCCGACAGATCTAACAACAGCAACACTGCCAGACCGCCCCGATCCAGATGCCTCCAGAGGTCATCCGTAAGGGGTACCACTTCGGTGGGAAGGTAACAGCCTTCCGGTGGGTTAGTAGCTGGTGGTCGACTGTATCAAATGTGGCTGACAGATCTAAGAACAGCAACACTGCTGAACTGCCCAATCAAGATGCCTCTGGAGGTTATCCATAAGTGGGTACCACTTTGGTGGGAAGGTAACAGTGTTCCGTCTCTTCACGCTGGCCACATGACCATGCGGAAACATCTTCGGACAGTGCTGGCTCTTCGGCTTGGGAAGAGTTATGAGCACCGCCCCCTAGAGTCGGATTTGACTGGCTTTCGAGCAAGGGAAACCTTTCCCTTTAATAAAAATTGTATATGAAGATACGTGCCTGCACATGAAAGCTCATGTCCAGTATGCAGCTTTGTTGGTCTTCAAGGTGCCCCCCCCGGACCCAAATGCTGTTCTGCTGCTTCAGGCCGCCTCTGCCCCCCGCCTGCCTCTGCCCCCCCCCCCCGGGCCTGGCAGGTCTCTCGGGGGCTCCTGGACTTGAGTCCTCTCCTGCGGACCAACCTGGCAGCCCTCTGGAACTGTCTTGCGAAAAATTGCAATTTACTTATAACATCCTTGGAGTCCCGTATTTCAATATAACATAAATCAGTGTAATTTACTGCGTGTTCACTTGCTTAAAGTATTTTAATATTCAAAGATTCACAAGATAAGAATTCTGAAACTCTCGGAGCTCCTCTGATCTGAGGTTTTTGATCAGAGGTACACTAAACAGCTTGCCAGAGGTCCATCGGCAGATGTTTCTTCATGGAGCTGGCTGTGTGCTCTCCCATCTCTCCCTGGGAGCTTTGATCTGGTGGTGCTGTTGAAATCATGTACTCTTAAAAGGGCAAGTAATAATAACCTGCCACTTGTAAAGCATAGTTTGGGGGTTGGTTTTCATGAGGCACAGTTGAATAGTTTTAACCTACTTGCAAATTCTTCTCTTGTTCCCCTAGAGAATAGTCTTTTGCCTTGAGGACATCCAGTTCCCACTCACAGGCAATTAGGGAGTTAAAAGCATTTAATTGTAACTAAAGGTTTTCTCCAGCAATGCATTGTATTGCCCCTTTTCTTTGGCCACAAACTCTGTTCTCTTTCTGCTTCATTAATGGAGCATTATACAGGCCTTTCCACTGTAGGCCATTAAGCCAACTGGAACCTCTAAATCCACCTCCATCTTTACTTTAAGCACAGGAACCCTCTTCTCCTTTGTAACAGTCCACTGCTTGCTTCAGACGCCTGGCAGCAGCCTTTGGTGTGAGACCAGAGTGGTGAAGAGGTTAGAATGCTATACCAGGACTGGGAAAACCTGGATTCAAATCCCTGCTACTACCATGGAGGCTAACTGGGTGACCTTGGGCCCGTCACACTCTCTCAACCTAACTGGTAGAGCTGTTGTGCGGATACGAGAAGGATGGCTGTCAACTTCCAGGCGGGGCTGGAGGTCCCCCAGAATTACCGCCTCATCTCCAGACACCAGAGACCAGCTCCCCTGGAGAAAACGCTTGCTTTGGAGAGTGGGCGGGGTGGCATCCAACACTGTCCAGGTCCTTCCCCTCGCCAACCCCCGCCGCCCTTCCCAGGCTCCACCCCCATCAAATCTCCAGATGTTTACCAGTCCAGAGTTGGCAACCCTGCCTGTTGGGGAGAAAAATCTGGGGGAAATAATGTGTTGTGATTTCCCCATATTTAATACCCTTTTGGAGTAACAAACAAGAAACTGTAGAACAGTCCATACATGCGGGGTGCGCCATCGTGTACACTGGCAGATGACTTCATGGAGAGAGACCTTTGTGTCCACTGAGACTCGATTCAGGCGGAGCCTTTCCCAGCTGCCAGCCATGGCCGTGGTGGAGGCTGTCTCTGGGCAATGCTCCCTCTCAGCCGCAGTGGAGCCTGGCAAGCAGAAATGCCACTCTGTGAGCCACCAGCACTAAAGCTGTGAGCCAGCAATTGGGCTACTGGATAGATTAGTCTGCTCTGGAGCCCTCCTTCCTGAGCTGAGACAAAAACTGTGTGAGCCGGAGGCTAAAAAACTGTGAGCTAGCTCACACTAACTCAGCTTAGAGGGAACACTGTCTCTGTGTCTCTGTCTCTTCATCCTCTTCTATCTTTTCAACTGGACACCTAAAGAGAAATTCGGGGTGAATTCTGGAGAATCCCTGGAGGCCATGGAACTGACACCGATGCCACTGACCAGAGAGGGTCCCACCATTTGACTGCCTGTGTTGGCATTACTCACGTATATACTCGTTTTTTATGGACGTGGCAGTGGAAGTAGCAGTGACGCTACTCGGATAGGACACGGACTGAGAAGCTGAGAGGGAGGGAGGGCCATTTGCTTCCCTGTCCATCTCTGAGGGCCTCACTTCATGTCACGTTTTTCCTGGGGTCCGCCCCAGGCATGCATGAGGCCCCGATTCCGATCAGGACCCAAAACCACATTTGAAATTAATTAAGCAGGTCCTGTTTGAATGAAAAGAACTCAGAAATGGGGGGGGGAGCACTGGGTTCTTTTCATTCAAACAGGACCTGCTTAATTAATTTCAAATGTGGTTTTGGGTCCTGATCGGAATCGGGGCCTCATGCATGCCTGGGGCGGACCCCAGGAAAAACGTGACATGAAGTGAGGCCCTCAGAGATGGACAGGGAAGCAAATGGCCCTCCCTCCCTCTCAGCTTCTCAGTCCGTGTCCTATCCGAGAGTTCCCCCTTTGCTTGACTGCTGAGGCCGGCGCTGAGGCCGCCTCCATCTCCTTCCCCAGCCCCTTTCTCCACCCACTTCTTCGTCTCTTGGGGCAAGAGGGATTCCCACACTGTGCTGCAGAGGCTGGGCTGGGAGGTTTCTGGAGATCTGTGGAGTGGAGCTTAGTTGGTGGGGTTTGGGGAGTTAGGGGGACCTCAGTGGGGCACAGATGCCCTAGAGTGCACCCTCCACAGCAGGCGTTTCCTCCAGGGGAGCTGTGACCTCTGTGGTCGGGAATTAAGTTCTGATTCCAGGAGCTCTCCAGGCCCCACTTTCTTCTCCTGCTCCGGGGGGGCGTGTGTGTGTGTGTGTTATTCACACGTTGAATTTGGTGGTTACTCTTCAAGCAGTTTTGGAGAAAACTAAAAAAAGTCTCCATGTGACTCGCACCATGTTTGCAGTGGGGTCAGACAGCCTGAGACTGCTTTGAAAGCTGTGTAGAAGAGGGAACGTTAGTCGGAGCCAGCTTTCTAGTCAGGGGCCACGCGGGGCTCAGGAACACGCGTGGACTGGAATTCTCCCTTGAGGACCCTTGGAGGCACTGGAGGTGATGATCCCCCTTTGCAGCCGGAGACACCCCCCCCCGCCCCCGGAGTCTCTCTGCACTCCCACCTTCTGGGGAAAGACCACCTGGGGGTTCTTTTTACAGTCCTCTGAAATTATCAAAGTGTGATGTAGCACACAAAGGAGGAGGAAAAAAAGCTGATGAAATGTGGCTCTTGTTGGTTTTTTCTTGCTACCATTGCTACTGGGGGTGGGTGCAGGAAGGAAAGTCCAACATCAGGTTGAGGCCTCTGTGTCCCGGTTTGTTAAGGGGGCTCCTTTGGGATGCCTCCCCTCTTGCTGTAGGCATCAGACCAAAGCATTTCTGGCACCCAGGTTTTTACCTGAGGGGCACTGACTTTTTCTCATTGCTGTACGCTCTGCTTCTACCCTGCAGATGGTGCGTGCTGTTCTTGCGGTATGTGTGTGTGCTCTGTGTGTGTGTGTGTGTGATGTGCCATCAACTTGCTCCCGACTCTGCACTAATGTCCTCCAGAGCATCCGGGCCTGAACAGCCTGGCTCCGGCCTTGCAAACGGAAGGGTCCTCCTGGCTCCCTTGGCTGAGGCCGTCAGTCTCCTGCTGGGTCTTCCTCCGCTTCTCCCGCCGCCTTCAGCTTTTCCGAGCATCCCTCTCTTTCCTCGCAATGTGACCAAGGGATGGTGGCCCCAATGTAGTGAGTCCAGCTTCTGGGGAGAGCTCAGGCTTGATTTGATCTAGAACCCCCCACTGGCTTGTCTTTTTGGCATTCGAGGGCATCCGTAAAACTCTCCTCCAACACTGCAATTCAAATGCATCCACTTTCTTCCTGCCGGTGTTCTTCATTGTCCAATGGGTTTTAAAGCTAGTCTTATGTTCTTGTGACTATGTGTCTTTGTTTTTCTTGGTGAGTTGACTCGGAAGGTCTCTGAATGCATCTCCAGGCATGTACATTTTTGCATATACATTTTTCTAAAACATAACCCAGAGGACAGGATTCCTGTCCTGTTACCTGAAGGAAGAAGTAGGCAAAGATAATGGAGGATGAATCTTTCCACTATGGATGCCTTAACCAAATTTCTCTTTGGATTCTGGAGTTCTCAGTACCTTGGTCTTGTTTCCAGAGAGGAACCAACACATTAGGAATCCTCCCATGTTCCTTTATGTGCACGATTGCATCAAGGCTGTTGTGTTGCAGCATTAAAGTGCATTGATGCAATTTTAAATGGGAACAAAGATAAAGTAAACCCAAGGAAATAAAAGCCATGGTAAACCATGCATATTCTAATTGGGGAATTAATTTTTAGAAATTATTCTAGTCCAACTGGAAGTAAAGAGAAGTGTAGCGTAGTGTAGTGCAGGAAGCAATTCTAAAACAGTAGAAAAACCAGACAGAAAGTCCACTTCTTCCCCGTTTCTTCAAAGATAGTGTTGTTTCTGCATCGACTTTAGATGGTGGTTGTGGACAAGCTGCTCTGTTTGATCATAAAGACAGGACTGGATTCCAGTCTAGAGGACAGGCCCTGAAACTGGTGGACTGAATAAACGGAGCGAAGGGAAGGGGCACTTGTGGGGCCGTTCTGGGCAGGGTCTGATTCCCTATCAGGTGGCAGCTGCACCCATTGGAGTGGGATCCGTGGTTCCAGGCCAGAGTCCCTTTGCGTGGCCTGGATGGCCTAGACTGGCCCAGACTCATCCGATCTCGGGAGCCAAGCAGAGTCGGCCCGGGTTCGGCCTGGCAAGGGAGGCCACCGAGGAAGCTCAGGGTCGCTAGACAGAGGCAGGCAAGGGCAAGCGACCTCTGCTCCTCTCTTGTCTTGAAAAGCCCGTGAGGGGTTGCTGGAAGTTGGCGGTAACTTGGTGGCTCTGTTCTTTTGACTTTGTCCTTTATTTATGGTCAGGCAAGAAATGGAGCGGAATTGCGCTCGGAGGACAGGCCAGTCCTTCCGCCGTGTGTTCTGCAGCCAGGGTCCTCGGAGATGGCTCTGCTCTCCTGACAGGACACGTCTGTTGCTGCCCAAGGAGATCTCCCCTCCCCCATGGCTGGGTGGCAGAGTCAGGCTGGTGCTGCTGAGCATTCAGGGCTTCACAGTTACAGGGCACACGTGATTTGGTGTAGCACATGAGCTGCAAAAGTACATTTATGCATTAGAGCCAAGCTGCATATTACACGTAGATATATGATTCTTTCCTCCAAAGGTGTTTCCTTTTTAAACTGTGAAAACTGGCCTCGGAAGAAGAGTGGGAGATGTGTACCTTCTACCCCCCCCAAACAAAACAAAACAAAACACAAACTCCTGCAGACTATTCAACTTTTATTTTTTCCTGCCTCTTGGATGGCAAAAAAACAAAACAATTACAACACAGATACATGTGCTACGCTAGCAGAGTTTCCAGTTTTCTCAGTGGGCTCAGGGTGGGTTACAACATTAACACAGAACAATAAAATCAAGATTAAAACTATAACTATAACCTTATAAAACCCTATAAAACTATAAACTTAACCCTTAAACGATGGTGATCAAACTACATCACAACTATGACAATGGTGCCCTGGTGTTAGACAACTAAAGGTAGCCAGGGCGAGAACCCATAAGGGATTCCAGATTGTAAGCATCCTTCCTTGGGTAGACCAAGGTGGTTATCATTCTTTGTCCTCGAAAATGGAAGACCGTGGTACAGACGGTAACAAAGAGGATGGCAACAAGAGGGGCCAGATGTCCACTGCCTCACTGAAAAGAGCTCCAACTTAAGACTCTGGCCATGTGCAGTGCGGCAGCCTTTCTTATAGATACGTTGACTAAGGTGCAGGGAGCCCACCAGTCGAGGAGCATTTTCCTCTGATGTTTCCATAATGGGCAAACAGCCACAGCCAGCCTGTGCATGCTGACATGGCCACACATCCATGCAGAGCATACACCACGGGCAGGAGCATAGGGGGCACGGTCCCCTCTGCCAGAAGGAGGGCCCTGGTGTGACCAGGAGGAACCTTGGCGCAAGCTCTGTAGGGTTAGGCTTGCCTTCCCTTCTGCAGCCAGGTGGCCTTCTGCCAGGGAACCCCCACCACGGCGGCATACTCAGGGGAGGCGCTGCCCACAGGAGGACAGAGAACTGGGCTGCTCCAGAAACGGCCTGTTAAGCAGTTTGCAGTGGATCAGGAGCCAGGCTCGGAAGAGAGACTTGGCAACCCAGCAGCTGAGCCACTAGATGTTCCCTGCCCACCACAATTGTTAGCTGTGCTGTGGACTTAGCAGAGGGCTAGCAGTGTGCTGAGGATGAAGGTCCTTCCTGGCGTCTGTCTCTCTCTCTCTCTCTCTCTCTCTCTCTCTCTCTCTCTCTCTCTCTCTCTCTCTCTCTCCTCTCTCTCTCTCTCTCTCTCTCTCTCTCTCTCTCTTGCCTGGGAAGAGTCCAAAGAGGCCCATGAGCCATAATAATGCTCAGCGACAGAAAGACCAAGTGGGCTCTGAGGTATGCAGGTGGTGCTCCGGCAGCATCCATCATTCCCCTCTACCCCTGTGGCTCCCACACGTGGTGCTGGACACACGTGCTTCACAGGGGTTTGGTCAGCAGCGGCACAGGTGGGGTGTCTGACCCTTGCCTGGAGGTCTGATCAGAGGGTTATTAGGCAAGTGCTACAAACGCCTTGGTTCGCAGGGCCTATTCTCTTGGGTCCCTGTCGCCACAGTCCACCCCTCAGGCGTCCCACAGCTGCTTGACACAGAGCTCAAGAGACAGAGCCCCCTGCTGTGCACCCTCTCCTCTGGGCAGCGGGACTTGTGTGCTCCCTGGGAAGGCCGGTGACTTGCTGCAGGGTGAGTTGGCAGCCTCAACGCTGCTGGTGCTTGGGGGCACTTGCCCTTGCATAAACCTCTGCGAGATACACCAAGGCCTCACATTGCACCAATCTGGGAGGCACCCCCAGGGCTGGAGAGACTCTGGAAGCTTCTCCACCTGTGGCACACGCGCCCCCCCCCCCCGCAGCTCAAGGCCGTGCGGTCCAGAGCCCACAGCAGCGTGGGGCTGAGAGGGCCTGCTGCCAGGAGCCCTTCCTGTATTTGCCTGCCCCTAATCATACTCTCCAGGGAGCTTTTCTCCCCAAGGAGGAAAACATGCAGGGCTTTTGTGGAAAGAAAAGTCGCAGCTCTTCAGCAGACAAGACTGCAGAGCGGGAAAGGAACGAACAGGCCCTCCCCCTGTTTTCGCTCGTGACCCCTCAGTCATGCTGAAGACCCAGACGGCTTCCTGTCGTGTGCGGTTTGGCACGGGCATGGCGGGGGGGGTCAGTGCCAAGCCCTGTAGGGTGTCCAAGGCAAGAGGGGGCCAGAGGTGGTCCCCCGGGGCTGGCTTGCTGGCCTCCCACCCAAGGACTCGCCAGGGCCAGCCCTGCGGAGCTTCCTAGCCCCGGCCCATCCTGCTCACAAGGGCAGCCCTTGTAGGCAGCGGCCGAGGGAGAGGTGCCGTGTCAGAATCTGGGGTGCCGCTGTTTGCCACAGCCAATGCCACGCAGCGTTAAGGTGTTTAAAGGACCGGGATCCGCCACAGGGCAAGCCCCTCGGGGTCCTCCAGGCGTGTGTCTGTCTGTCTGTCTGTGGGGGGGGGGGTTGGAGGCAGGTGCTTCCTCTCGGATGCGTCCCGCCAGGCAGGTTGGGATCAAATGGCGCCTGGGTGGAGCTGGTGATGGGCGGCCCCTTGGCCTTCTGGGAGAAAGGAGGGGAAGTGGGAGTGTCCACACGGAAATATAAAAAATGGCCGCTGCACAGACGCCTCTCTAATATCCCACAGAGGACACAGGTCCCTGAGAACAGGAGGCGGAAATGGTGGCCCTTCCTGTGGCGTCCCGAGATCAGGAGCAGGCGTCCAGCCAGAGGCTGCCAGGCTTCGGTCCTGAGAACAACGGGGACTCGGCTCCGGAGTTCGGAGTGAGGAGCCAATAGGGACGTTGGCGGGAGATTTGAACCCGCCAATAGAACTATGGGGCATTCCCCCCCCCCAATGTATATAGTTGGCCTCCGGCCGTTGTTGTTTGTCTTTGTTTGTGCGAAGTACTAATAAACACATCCTCGCTTATATGGGGGTCCGAGGCCTCATGTATGGAACCCAGTACACCTACAATTAGAATCATAGAATGTGAGAGCTGGAAGGGACCTTGCAGGTCATCTAGTCCAACCCCCGGCACTCTGCAGGAGCAGAGCCGAAAGAGAGCCCTACATACCTACGACATGCCCGAAAGATGGTCGCCCAGCCTCCACTTGAATTGTTGGAGCAGCAACAGCCTGCTAAGGGTCTAATTACTGTAGATACTGTTGATGGAGTAGTTCAGTCCACTTGTCCCCTAGGGGGAGCTGTGGGGCACTCTCTAGTGTTTAGGGTTCCTTGAATGTTTTTCTCTTGCGGTTCAGCCTGCCTCTTGCTGTTTCCCTCTCTGCTGTGTGTTAGTCTGTGTTGCTGCTCTTGCTCTGAAGGCCTCTCAGCTGTCTGGATGGCCTGCACTCAGTTGTTGTCTTTTTTTTTTTTTTTTAAAAAATATCCTGTTGCTGCACAGGGCTCTTTTTGTAGAAAAAGCCTAGCAAGAACTCATTAGCATAATAGGCCACACCCAACAGCAGAAACTCATTAGCCTGTTAGGCCACACCCCTGACAGTGTGGCTCATTAGCATATTAGGCCACACCCCCATGCTACCAGAAGTGTGGTCATCCAGCCACACCCACCTTTTGCTTCTTATTCTGTTTACCTTGTTTGTTGTCAAAATGGTTTTGAGAAAACCAATAAAAACATTTTTTTAAAAAAAGTTTCCAATTCCTAGATTCCTGGATGCCCTGGACAGGAGTAGTTTGTGGACGGTGCACCAAAGAAACCAGTCCAACAAAATTCTATCCAAGCTATAAGATTTCATGTGCCCCCCGCCCCCCCCCCCACACTTCTTCTTCAGGTGGGAAAAGTGTGGCGTGCCCACAGAAGCATGTGCCTTGGATGAGCCTTTGGACTCCAACAACTCTGTTCTGTTGCTTCAGACCAACACGGCCACCCGCCTGAATGATTACACTATAATATTTTTAAAAGCAATTATGTACCAGTGGAGTGACTATCATGCAGCGTCTGTCCCACAGGTAAAATGATCCTGTGAACAGGTGGGATTTACCACATCAAAGTATCACTACCATCACAAGATCACCAATCGTTGGAAGCCAACTCCTCAGAAGCAGAAATCTCTCTTACTAGGAGGTTTAAGAACATCAACTTTGCTGGCCCATTAAAGGCAGATGTCAGCCCGGCGGCAGGAGAAGAGGGTCAACTTCCTCAACAGCTCCTGGCCATGGGTCATCTGGGCTTTTCGCCTGGCAGCCCCAGCTGGTGGTTTGTCCTCTGAGGAATCCTGGGATTCAGAGGGCCCGGCCCAGCCCGAGCGCCCGACTCTCCGCACAAGCCGGCCGGGCACCTGGGGATCTCATAAGAGCATAAGAGAAGCCAATGTTGGATCAGGCCAATGGCCCATCCAGTCCAACACTCTGTGTCACACAGTGGCCAAAAATACCAGGTGCCCTCAGGAGGACCAGCAGTGCCCCCCAAGCACCAATAATACAGAGCATCCCTTGCCCCAGACACATCTCCATCACATTACATGGCGCCACCGCCTGGAGGGTGGCAGCCCTAACTTTAGGGTCCCCTCTGTGGGACAGCTAGATTTGCTCCTCCCCCCTGCCCCCTGTTTTGCCATCAAGTCATAGCTGGCTTACGTTGGCCCTGCCGGGTTTTCAAGGCAGGAGACATTCAGAGGTGGTTTGCCGTTGCCTGCCTCTGGCTAGCAACCCTGGACTGCCTTGGGGGTCTCCCATCCAAGGACTAGCAAGGACTGACCCTGCTGAGCTCCTGAGATCTGGCAAGACCAGGCTATCCTGGATAATCCAGTTCATACCTCCCCCCACCCCAATCTTGTTCCTCTCTCGGGTGCTGCTGCGCTCGGATCATCTGGCTGTTCGACTGCAGGCTCTGAAACTCCCTCCCTGCGGAGCGGAGCAAAGGGACCTTTCCTTAGGCTCTCCAAGTTCTTGCTGGCTGGCTCCAAGTGGTTCCCCACTTGCGCTTTTTCTCCAAATGCCAAGCAAAGGCTCTCTGGCCATGTCCCCGGGGGCTTCGCCCTCCTTTCCTCCGCTGCAAGACACAGAGTGTGCCCTTTAGCCTGCTTGCCAAGGCGGTGGAGGGTGGCCTCGGAGGTTCCTCTCCCACAGCCCAGGGGCTTTCCAGACGGGGGCAGCACTGCAGGTCCTCCTTGTCCTCCTGCCGCCGGCTCCTTCCCGTGCCTGCCCAGCCCCCGGGCCGGCCAGGCAGCACCTTTGTTCTCCGCTCAGTAATCCAGGTGCACCTCGATGTGCAAAGGGGCGCCGGCAGGCCAGAACCTGGAAGGGCCTCAGCCCGGCCAGTGCACCTCCTTGGGCAGCTGGGGAGCAGCCTGGAACACAGGGCCCCAGCGCTCCTCTCCTGCCCAGCCCGGCTTCATGCCTTGTAAAAAGAGCCGCTATCCTCTGCCTCTGGATGCGAAGGGGCGGGTGAGGGGAGTGGAAAGGGGGAGGCTGTCTGGGAAAAGGTGCTCTTTGGCGGCCGTGCCAGGCCTCGCAAACAGCAGCTGCCTTGTCTCCCGCACCCGGCCCTGCCCTGTGGCCAGACAAGACGGGAGCTGCTGCGAGGCAAGCAAGGCCAGTGGCCAGGAGCGCGCACCCACCACCTGCTCCCACCAAGTGCGTCTGCTAGCCTTGCTTGGCCAGGGAGTCGAGGACTGCCTGGGAGGAACTGGGGACTCCACCACTGCCTGCTGTCACCACTACTCAGTCCCCAGGCTCGGGAGGGGATGGGGGAGCCCCAGCACCGCAATTCCCCTCCACTGGGGGGTCCCCTTGCGTTCATGCAATGCCTGGTGGCCTGGGACCCAGCATGTCTCCCTCTCCAGCCCCTGGCCTTTAAATCCATGGAAGTGGCTAATTTCTATTACGAGGCAGACTGCCTGGCTGCTCTGAGTACGCTGCAGCCCCGGGTGGCCAGCGGCTGCTCCATGACTGAGCTCACCATGGGGGATCACGAGAAAGCCATCGACTTCAGCCCTTGCCTGGACTTAACATGGCCCCTTCCTCCGGGGTGCCCCTTCCTTTGGGTGCCTGGGCAGAGGCGAGCGAGGGGCAGGGAGGGGTGGGCTCAGAAGCCAGCTGGAACACCATTCTGGGACATTTCGCCCCCAAAATAACCTAGCTGTTGTAATAACTTAATTGAAAGCAAATTCCAAAGAGTGGATTGGATTATTTTCTGAACTCTGCCAACACTAATAACAAAACTGAAGATTAATTTTGATGATGCCCAAGGTGAAGTGTCCATGTTAAATGAGTAATGTCAATGTTAAAGAACACCCTGCAAGCACACAGCTCCGTCCCAAAATCTTCCCCTCCCCATAGAGCCAAAGGATCTTCCTTGGCTAAGTGAAGCTGTTTCCAAAAGAGTGGCTGTGGGTAGCCACACTGTGGCCAAGCAAAATCCAAGGCCAGCAGCCAGGCCGTGCCTTTTATTAAGACTGGCCAAAACAGCCTGCGGGCTCCCAAGTGCTCCAGAACTATTAATCAGGCTAAATGTTAAACAAACAAAAGGTGGGGCCAATGATATTCTGCCCTTGCAAGGGCAGCTGATTGGGTCTACAGTGGAAGGGCTAGATTCCAGCCCAGGAGTACCAAGCTAGATTTTGGGAGTGTGGTGGAACAGGCCTGCTCTGGCCTGCAGACCATGTTCTGGAGGGTTTTTTTCCCTCTCTCTCTCTCTGATCACTGTTTTAGAAATAACTTCATTTAGCCAATGAAGATTCAATGAACCCTAAACCTGAGGCGTCAAATTCAATTGTTATGAGAGCCAGATCTGAAATAAATGAGACCTTATTGGGCAGGGCTATATGTGTCATAAATTGTAATGCTAGGTACCGGAGATATAAACTTTATAAAGGATACAAACACAATTAAAGTTTTTTTAACTTTAAATAAAACATGGTTAAAACATTAGCACTCTTGCAATATTTGTTTATTTAATAGTCTCTGATAACTGACACCTCTTGCTCTGAATTATTGCATTAAAATGTCTGTGCTGTTGTAATCTTGAGTATGCTGTCCAGGTATGTACCTGTAAGCTGCAAACCTACTTTTGATTTATTGACATTCATTACAGAAATCTCAAGCTCAGTGTTCTGAGCCTAGGACCCAGGGGAAAACATGAAATGGCTGGGCATTGCAAGCTTATGTACATAAATTGCTTTGTGTGTTGGTCAAGAACATGAGAAGGCGTCCTGACACAGACTGAGGGCTGTGTGTTTGTCAATAAAACTATAGTCTTCCCCAGAGAAATAACAACAACTCTTATGAGACAGTGCAAGAATACAGAGGCAACAATGTATAGTGGTCAGTATCAGCCTACTACCTGAAAAGTCTAGGTTCAAAATCCCCAGTCTACAAAGGAAATGTGCTGGGTGAACTTGGTCCGGACACACACTCTCAGCCTAATCCACCTCACTGGCTTGTTGTTATTCTTCGTCTAAATAGTTCACATTGCTTTCCTAATGAGAAAGACTGGATCACGAGGGCATGAATACAGTGATAAAGGGGGAGAGAACCCAATTGCATCCAGGGGAGGTCTGGGATAACAAGCCCAACAAAACACACACGGCAGCAAGACACACAAAAGCTCATACCTTAAACAAAATTTTATTGGTCTTAAAGGTGCTTCGTATTTCTCCCTTGCAATTGAGGCAGCTGAGCAAAGCAAGGCAGGAGGAAGAGGAGGCACCTCAGCCAACGAAGGGGAAGAAAGGCTTGCCTGTGATTGAGGCAGCCTGGCCAGAAAGCAAGCTATGGCTTGTTCCCCTCCCCCCCCCGGGAGGAGTGGGAGGAGCCTCAGCCAGTGCAGGGAACAGAAGCCTGCCTATCTATCTCTCCTGTGTGATTGAGAGGGTCTGACAAAGCAAGCTGTGACACAGCAGCAGAACTGGAGAAAGAAGCAGGAGAGAGACAGTTCCTTGTGGGCTGGATAGGAGCCCTCTGAGGGCCTGATCCAGTTCATGGGCCACAAGTTTGACACAGTGTCAGGTTCTTTAGAAAGTCAGTCAAACACCAGGCTTCATAAGGAAGATAGCGTTTATTGAAAGCAGTTCGAAAAGACAGGGTAACACGGTAACGGGTTGAAGAAGTTTTTCCTGAAGTCTCCAAAACCTTCTAGTATACCTCCAAATCTCTGTTACATTCTTGGGGTGGGGGGAACTGAACCAATCCTATTGTTTCTAAGTGGACCTGTTAGCATTTCTTAAAAGGTAGCTGAGGTGAGGCCGGAAAGCCGTTGAACTGACTTCCCCCTCCCTGCCTGTCCTCTGCCCAGAGAGAAAAACCTTTTAAACCTCCCAGTAAAGGTTTTACTCAGGTCAGACTTCTACCCCCCAAAATGCATTTCTTCACAGGGGGTATCAGTTTTGGAGAGGCACAGCTGACAAAGAGGACTTTGACTCTCTAAAGCTGATGCCTCCAAAATCTTACTGATCTCTAAGGTGCTTCTGGACTCATGTGAAAGTCATAAGTAATGCTTGAAAGTGCTCCTCTGTGGGCCAGTCTGCCCCCAGGACTACCAGCTGGCTGTCCTTGTTTATCTGTTACATTTCTTGCAGTCTCATGAATCATTTTAAGTGAGGAGGGCAGCATTCCTGAAAGTTTTATTTTTTAAGACACCTGGATCCTTTGAGAGAGCTCAGGGCTTTCACTGGGACAACCAACCTCTAGGAGCCATTTCCACAAAACACACAGTCTCTTCCATGAAGGGAATGCCTCTGACATTGCCTGGCCCAGTGCCACAGAAGGGATTGCAAGACTTCATTAGTGTGGTGCAACTGGGTGGTGAAATGCTCTGGTGAAATGCTGAGTGATTGCTTAGGTGCATATAACACAGTCAAAAGGGCGTTGGCCTGGAGAGGCCGTGGTTATCGTTTGGTCAAGACCTTGTCAGGTGTGAATGCAAATGCTTCTCTGCCCTTCAAGCTGGAAGGCTGCCCTTAGAGCTTGGCCTTAAGGGCCTTTAGACCTGTGCTTGCAAACTGTTGGGGGGAGGAGGAGGGGGAGATGGTTGGAGAAGAAGAGACTGGATTTATACCCCACCCTTCACTTGGAGTCTCAGAGTGGCTTATAATCTCCTTCCCTTCCTCTCCCCAGAACAGGCACCCTGTGAGGTAGGTGGGACTGAGAGAGCTCTGAGAGACCTGCTCTCGAGAGAACAGCTCTGAGAGAACTGTGACTGACCCAGGGTCACCCAGCTGGCTGCAAGTGAAGGAGGAGTGGGGAATCAAACCCAGCTCTCCCAGATTATAGTCTGTGCTCTTAACCCCTACAGCAAGCTGGCTCTGGTCGATGGAAGCCTTTGGGAAACTTGGTGAGCTAACAATACTGTGGGACTAGAATTATGGAGGGAATACTGTCCCACTGACTGGTGCTGTGTCATGCGCATGAGAGCAGGAGCCAGGCTTTTGAGGTGTGGTGTGGTGGGGCAGGAACCCGTTGCTAAAAAGGCGGCTTGGTTCAGACACGCATTGCCAGCATCCCTCGATTTCTCCAGCTTTGGGATGGGTCCGGTGGGAGCCACGAACAAGTCTCCACTTGATGCTGCCGCTGTGAAGTGAAAGGCACACGAGTGTGAATCAGGCAGGCAGGTAGGCAGGCAGGCAGGCTCGCTCCATGGGCGCCTCCTTCCAGGGAGTGGGCTGGCCCACAGTCGAGCCCAGCAGCGGAGCAGCTCACCAGGGTTCCTGGCTCACCAGGGTTCCTGGGGGTCCAAGGCCATTAAGAGCTTAAGATGCCCTTAGTGTTGCCTGTAAGTAAGTAATGGGTGAAATGTGTGTGTGTGTGTGTGTGTGTGTGTGTGTGTGTGTGTGTGTGTGTGTGTGTGTGTAAACGTTTCTGCCAGAGTCTTGCCAGCTTTTGATAATATTCAGCATTGCCACATATTTTATTGCAGTACCTGCACCAGTGCAGGGCAGTAGTTGGAGTGTCAGAGTAATAAGACGGGAGAGATGTGGATTCAGGCCTGACACTCGATAACTTTGGCCCAGTCCCACTCGTCCCACTTAACCTCTCGGACAGATTTCATGCAAGGCTAACACAGGAGAGGCATGAGGGAGCAGTAGATTAAAGCATGTGGGTGAGCGCGCACGTGTAAGGGAGGGGAGAAGGTGCAGGTCTTGTAGAAGCGTCCCTCGTCCGTGAGGGAGGCTGGCGCTCCTGTCCACTTCACAGGACCTTCTCTTCAGTCCTCCATTTTGGAATATGTTTACTTTTCTGTCAGGCTGTTGCCCCCCACACACGTCACTCGCAGGTCAGCGCTTTGATCAGGGTTTGATCTGCTGTATTGTAAAGCCCTTTCAGAACCCTGCTGGGGGCCAGGAACGCTGGGGACTGTGACACAGATGCAACCGGGAGCCGTACTTGTGCGATCAAAGGCCTTGCTTACATGCCTGCCTGACCCATCGGTCAGGGCAACTCTCGGCGAGAGCTCAAAGTTCAGCTCAAACACACTGCGGAGCTGCTCTGGATCTGCAAGGCAGCTGCTTGCACTTCTGGGTCATGACTGGGACATGGCTGAGAAATAAGCTGCGTTTGTAATTTATTTGTGGTTCTTTTTGCACCAGTGCAATTGATGAATTAAATCTCATTTCCTTACTTAACTTGCTTATAGGCTGCCTTCAACCAAGCAAGTCCTTGAGGTAGTTTACAGCACACTAAAAAAATCAGTAAACATACAATCGGCATTCAGTCACAATCTGTTCTCCTGTAGTGCCAATCTCCCCGCCACCCCTTTTTAGCTCAAAACCCCTGGGGAACAGGTAAGTCTTCAGTCCAGTCTGGAAGGCCTTTGGGGGGGTGGGGGTGGCCATTGACAGCTCCTGTGGCAGGGAGTTCCAAAGTCAGGAGGCAGCAGCTGGAAAAGCCACCCTCTGGATTCCCACCAGCCAAAGCTTCACCACGGCTGGTTGCCAGAGAACGGCTCCCTGCCCTGGGCTGACATCAGGTCTTGGGTGAGCCGATGCAGGCGGAGCCTTGCCGCTGTTGGGGCCACCGGAGCGCCCTGGTCGGGCGACCAGCCTGACCTGATTGTTGAACCCAGGATCCCTTGTGCCTGCGCAGTCAGACACACACTTTAATTGTGGAAGGCTTGCTCCTGATCAGCGCAGTTCAGGTTGCCTTTCCTTTGTGCTGCCCGTGTGAGTGCTGCACGCCAAGACGGGGCAATGGTGTTGCACGCACAACAATTTCTGAATATGTAGCAGTGCTTGCAGCAACGGCCTTTCTAAATGGGGGACCGGTTGTTGCACTCTTCTGCTGCATCAAAGGGTGAAGCTTCAATCCAGAGATGTTTTGTCTCCCTGTGAACTCTCACCCACAGCCTGAAGTGGTGCAATCCAGGAACTGCTTGCTTTCAAATGGAAGTGAAAGGGATCGTGCAGGAGGTGCCCGGTGGCTTCCACCTCTCACACAAATCCTGTCTGGTGAGGCTTCGCAGGCTTTCAAAGGCGTTGTGTCGGCAGTAGAGTTTCTGGGAGACCCGGGTTCGAATCCCTACTTGTATCGTGGAAGCTGGCTGGGTGACCTTGGGCCAGTCGCACTCTCTCAGCATAACTTACATCACAGAGTTGTTGTTGCGAGGATAAAATGGAGGAGAGGAGAGCGGTGGAAGCTGGTTTGGGTCCCCGTTGGGGAGGAAGGCCAGGGGTACCAATAAATTAAGTAACTGATTGCAACCAGCGTGGCGCAGTGGTGAGAGTTCTGAACTAGGATGGGGGAGTCCCAGGTTTGGATCCCCCGCCCTGCTGCCAAGCTCACTGGGTGGACCACCGGGGGGGGGCGTCACACACCCTCGCAGTCTCACTTACCTTGCAGGGTTGTTGTAAGGGTGAAACGGAGGAGAGGAGAAGGATGTTGTCAGCTAGTTTGAGTCTCTGCTGGAGAGAAAAGTTGGGTATCGACATATAAGTAAACTCAAGGACATTTATTTGCAGTTGAGTAGGATCTGCACCATCGTCATTGGCTATTGCCATCTTCCAAATCCTGGAGTATCCAAAGGCATGGATCCAGCCATAGACGGCATTTCCATCAAAGATTATGAGGCCACCAGTGAAACTGGGTCACGGATTCCTTCAAAGTGGCCTCTTGAACGAAGGGCGTTTCACACTCTGCTTGTGACGGGGTGCAGTGAATTTACTGCCTGCATCACTTCTGGACACACTTCTGCCCCTGCAGGGCTTGCGCTTGGCCGGCAGTCTTAAACTGCGGCTGTGAAAAGAGCTCAACGTTGTTTCCGTGGGCTGCTTGAAAAGGGCAGTGAGGAAAGTTCTGGAACAGAACCTAGAAGCCAAAGAAGAATGGCCACACAGTGAAAAGGCAGGGAGGCTTTGCAGAAGAGGATCCTTTTCCTCCTGTGAGCCACAAAGGAGAAGCAAAGGTGTGTGTGAGTGGACAGGCTTGTCACAGTCTTGGTGGCTTTTGCTCCAAGGCTGGACTGCCACAAGCAGTGCTCGACTGGCATGGACTCCTCCCTCCCTCCCTCCCTCCCAAGCGCTCAGGGTGGTGTGTGTGGTTCTCGCTCACCTGTTCTGTTCTTAATACGACCCCCTGAGAGAGTGACTGGCCCAGAGTCACCCCGCAGGTTTCATGGCAGCACTGGGCTCTGAACCCCTGAACTGGGGAGCTGCGCTTTCCAAGCCATGGCAGGGGGACCACCCTCCCCTCAGGGGTGCCATTCGTCAAGAGGATTCCAGTAGCCCAGGTGGGGTTACCAGGCTGGGCAAGTGGCAGGAGCTTGGGGTGGGGGGGACACATGGGAGGGCGTGGCATTGCATATGCAATGACATCACTTCCAGGAAAACATGGAAGTGACATCAGTTAGCTCTAGGAATCAACAGAAACTCTGTGGTAAATCCATTCCTAGAACTACATGATATCACTCTTGGGTTTCTCCCTAGATGTGGCATCACATTGTGTGCAACACTGGTGTGTTTTTCAAAAAATTTCTTCCACTACCGCTTTGATTTTTTTCAAAAGTTTCTTCCGGCACTGTTCCTTGGAGGCCCTCCTTCGGCCGCCCCTGTCCTCTGAAGCCGGATGGGTGGAAACCCCAGAAAGGCCCTTCTCAGTCATGACATCAAAACTCCCCAAGGAAATCCGCACACACACACACATACACCCCGGTCGGTGTCTCCCATCAGCAGGTGAAGTCTTTCTGGTTTTGTGTGGCCTTGCGGCATACTCGCAATAATGGTGACTGGCCGTCTTTCTGGCATCGTTTGTACATGTGTTTTAAATTGAACTATTTTATAATTCTAAATGCATTTCAATTGCTCAAATTTTTAATTTTTAGCCTTGTAAATGTTTGCTGCCTTCTGTCTTCTGACTGGGTAGAGAGGTGACATACCAATGGTTTAAACATCCAACTAACCCTGGCTGTGGTGGCTCAAGTGGTTAAGACGCTGAACTGCAGGCTGCGGAAGGTCAGTAGTTCAGCAGTTCGAGACTCGAGTGCCGCATGACGGAGTGAGCTCCCATCTCTAGTTCCAGCTTCTGCCAACCTAGCAATTCGAAAGCAAGAAGTTACAAGTAGATGAATAGGTACCATTTTGGTGGGAAGGTAACAGCATTCCATGCGCCTTGGTGTTTAGTCATGCCGGCCACATGACCATGGAAACGTCTTTGGACAGCGCTGGCTCTTCGGCTTTGAAATGGAGATGAGCACCGCAACTCTAGAGTCGGATTCAACTGCCTTTACCTAAGCCTGGCATTGCGGTGGGAGGCCTGGCGACCCAGGAATGAGGAGCAGCTCCACTCCCTGCCTTTAGAGACAAGACTGAAGAACTCCTTCTCTGCAGTGTCTGAGGATGGGAGCTTTGACTCTAGAGAGCTCATAGCCCCCCCCCAATCTTGTTGCTCTCTAAGGTGCTCCTGGACTCAAACCTGGCTTTCTTTCTCTAAAGCCTTCCCTTCTCCTTCCCCCAGTTACCCAGACCTTCCCTGTCAGCCAAATGCCTGCAAATTTTGCACACAAAAAAAGGAGGATTTGTCGAACAAGCATACAACTGGAAAAGATGTTGGAGCTCTCAGAATTTGGCCTCCTTTCTAATGATGGAAGAAGTAAACATTAAAACAGTTAATAAACAAAATTCAGAGCTGACAGTTATGAACTGCTCTATCGGATGACAGAAACCTGAGTGCAGCCAGCCTTCCAGCTGTTGCAGGGCCAAGGGGGGCGGTGTTTAGTTCCAGCCTCCCAGGGCTGGCACCAAAGACACTCCCCTGTGGATTGGCCTCTTGAACGGAGTGAGATGGCTTTAGCCTGGCTGAGTTTGGGACTGCTTGCATGCGGAAGGAGTGACCAAATGTCCTGGTCACTTGCTGGCCTTCCAGCCCCGTGGACGTGACCGAACAAAAGGTGTTTACTTAGCACACAGCAACTATAGTCTTGAGTAACCTGCAAGCATTTCTCCCACTGTTGGCGCTATAAAACGTTAATAATGGTGTAATTAATTAAGCTTCCATTACCTTGACTAGGCTAAGAGTATTTGGATTGTCTGGCAAGGACTTTTTCACCATAATGTGTGCCATTTATGTTTTCCTGGTTTTAAGCATGCATGCTCCCTTTCTGTGTGTGTTCCCCCAGCCAACAATTGTCCACTTCAGCATTGGATTAGCTCAGTTTTTAAAGTTCTTAAATCATACCTAATCACGCATTATTTTCCTTAACAAAACAATTTTGGCATAAGCAGACTTCTCCCTTCTTCTGTAGTCTGGAGGAACATAATGCACAGGCAGTTAGAGGCTTTTGAAACATGATTAATTTGAAAGAGACCACTTAATCTTTCTTATTTTCATAAATTATCAATCCCCTTGACATTTGAAGGGAGTTTTTTCAAACTAATCAAAGATCAGCCATCAATGGACAGGACAAATGACCAAATACATGAAATGAAACATTTGTTGACCCCCCCCCACCCCCACCCCACATTATGATGCTTTCTGGATGCAAAACAAGATGCATTGCAGAATTGTCCGTCTGCTGTTTTGGGCACCGGCCATTCCGTCCCTCCTTGCCCTCCCTTTAGGGCCAGTGGCGGTGTTGTTGGCTCTCAGCGTGCCCTTTACCTGCCTCTGGCCTCGCCATAAAGGCTTGGTCCTGCTGGCCCCCGCCACTGTCTCTGCTGCCAAGTCAGGCACACGGAGGGTGCGTTCAGACGCGCCATTTGAACTGCTTCCGGCATGCTTCAGTAACAGATTTTACATGCACACCCCCGCACCGCTCCCAGACATCGCTTTCTGGCTCAAAACCCCCTTTAAATGGGAGTATTTTGATCCCCTTCTGGTGTTTTCCTGATTCTCCGGTTTCAAGCCGCAGTGTCCAATGTCTGATCGCTCCTGCAGTGTCGAGCCACTCCTGGGTGCTGCAACCCCCTCCCTCTGGAAACCTGCCTTGGAAGCCCGAGGCCTCCGCTTTTCGTCCGCCATTTTTTTATGCATCGGTGGTGTGCACATAGGCGGAGCTCCGCTCCTAAGTTAATAAAATCAAAGTTTAAATGGTGACTTGTTTTAGCATTTAGACGAGTTTGGGATCTAATGGAGGCCAGTTTCGGGTCAAAAGTTTAAAGGGAAGTGTTCTGGTACAGCAGATGGAGGCACCTCAGGGCATGCTTTTGGCAGAAACTAGTTGTTCTGCACATGCGCAAAGATTTTCAATTCTATGGATGACCACCTATGTGCATGCGCAAACTGTGAAAAAGAAAAAACGCCGACACACACTCCCGCACGTCGGTAGTGTAGACGCCCAGGAGCGATGTGACTGCGCTGTGAGGGAGGTGTGATCGCGATTGTCCAGATCAAAGATAATCATGTTGGAACCGGACCATTTTATGCTGCTCTCGGCACGCCGTCTGAACGCACCTTTAGAGAGTCAGCCGGTGGAGCCTCAAGAGGAGAGGAAACCTTTGCCACGTAAAGCACTGAAGCATTGTTCATCTGATGTCCAAGAGCACCTTCAGGAGGTCTGTCTTCAGGCACACTGCGTGCACGCACACACACGGACTTGGGTGCAAAAGCTGCTGTACTTGGGTACAGTTCCCGTCTGCTTGGGATGATGTGTGAACATCACAACCTCACGGGTTATGTTGGTGCATCCAACTGACTTCTTTAAGCCGGCTTACAGGCAACTGGCCTTCACAGGGATCCTGTTTTTATTTTTTATCATTATTTCTAACATACTTTTCTGCTATACGTATGATAGTCCAGGCAGCTAGCGATATTATGTCACAATTAAAAGAGATAAAACATTGCATTAGAAAATCCGTTGGCAAACAGCATACTTCTTGTTACTTATTTATTTAGATATTTCTACGGGGGGGGAGAGAGATTCACGATGGCTCCTGCTTTAAACCAGTGGAACCAAGTTCCCACCAACTTGCCTGGCCCCCAAAGACCTTCCGCTGCAGAGCAACACCTCTGGCCTGCCTTGCCACCCTCCAAGGGGCCAAAGCGCTCTGTGGCTGCCCCAGGCCTCTGCCTGCTGCTGCACTGCCCTCCGGGGCCCACCTGGCAACTAGAGGGGTTCTTCGTGGCTCCCTGGGTGTCTGCGCTGCTCCCAGCAGACCGACTGTGGCATGAGCAGCTGGGTCTCCACAAACTGCCGCCTCTGTAAGAGGGCCGGTGTCCAGCTCGGGTCTCGCTTGCCATGTATTTCCATGTGGATTCACGTGTATTTCTATAGTTCTTCTGTAACCTTGTTCTTTTCCATTCCTGTTTATGTTCTCTGCTGGGAACTGGGGATGGAGGGTGACTGTGTGTGGCTGTCCGCTTTGCTTGGTTAGTGCTACCTTGTAACTAGGGTTGCCAGGTCTGGGCTGGAAAATACCTGGAGACTTTGGGGGTAGATCCAGGAGGGGGCAGGGTTTGGGGAGGGGAGGGGAGGGACCTCAGCTGGGTACCGTGCCATGGAGTCCACCCTTCAAAGCAGCCGCTTTCTCCAGGGGAGCTGATCTCTATCAACTGGAGATCAGTTATAAAAACAGGAGATCTCCAGGCCCCACCTGGAGGCTGGCAACCCTACTCATAACAGTTCTCATGCAGGGGCCTCCCGAGAGCGCTGTAAACATCTTGGGATGTGTATGATCTCGCCGCTCAGTGTGCCCTTGTCGTAGATGGAACTTCTAGATAATGTAACCATTAGCTTGCAGGTTCTAGGGGCGGTCGTAGGGGCAGAGGCAGATGTGTGGCGGGCTGAATGAGAGAAGTGATTGGTCATTTGGCATATGGGGTTTTTCCTGCTTTTACTATATTGGGGGGACTGGCATCTGGAACCCAGTTCCAACATAGAAGCTATCCATACTTGGAACCTCTCTGTCTCCTAATAAACAAATCTTGTTTGTGGGAGTGATTGCGTTCAGGACTTGACAGCTAGCAGCACTCCTAAGATTCCACCTGCGTTGCTGTTTACAGCTGCCCCCCCATGCCTGCATCATCCACTTGCTCCAATTAGCTATCACATGGATCGCTTACTGTGCTTGTGCACCCTGGGGATCTAGTGACCTGTTCGCCAACTATGTCCCTTCTCTGGTGTCCTTTTAATAAAGTGTTTGAGTGAGGCTTAATGTGATTATGGAGAACAAACTTCCAACAATCAATTTATTCAAAAGAAAAAGTCCACACACATCATCTGCACATCTATGCATCCAGCAAGGATACAAAGTAAAGGTATCTTCAGTTCCTCCTCTAGACATAGCATGACTGTTATTATTCTAGGACAGGATATTTATTCCTAAAGTTACAGCATTCTATCAGTCACTCATTCCCTTGTGTCTTTGTCCAGGCAGCCTGCCTTTTGTTAACTCCAGGTGGTAATGGAGTCCAGGTGTGAGAGCTCCTCCCTGAGATGGAATCAGCCAAAATGGACCTCCAAAATGGACCTCATTTCCCCTGTGTCAAGAGAATGTATTTCCTCAGTTTGCCTGCCCCTCTCTTCCCCTCAGTCCTTCTCGTCCGGTTATTCACAGAAAGACCTACTATCAACCATTTGGCATCCCCACATCTCTGATTGTTCCTAGCTGGCCCAAAGCATTTGCATAACCAAACCTTAAGTGCCGAGTTCTTGTGGGAGCTATCAAAAGCATGGAGATATAGATTCATAGAATCATAGAGTTGGAAGGGGCCATCAGGCCATCTAGTCCAGGGCTGTCGAACTTAAATGAGAGCCGGATCTGACATAAATGAGACCTTGCTGGGCCGGGCCGTGTGCGTCATAAAATATAATGCCAGGTAGCGGAGATATAAACTTTATAAAGGACACAAACGCAAAGGTGGTTTTTTTACTTAAAATAAAAACATGCTTAAAGCAGTAGCACTCTTGCAATATTTTGTTTATTTAGCAGTGTCTGCTCTGAAGACAGCCCGTTCCATGGCAGGCCTGGTAGAAGCCCTCCGGGGGCCTGATCTGGCCCCTGGGCTGCATGTTTGACACCCCTGCCCTAGCCCAGCCCCCCTGCTCAATGCGGGATCAGCCTAGAGCATCCCTGTCCATTGTTTGCCCAGCCACTGCTTGAAGACTGCCAGGGAGGGGGGACTGTCCATGATGGTGTGGCTATTCTTAACTCCTCCACCCTGTTCCCCTACAGAACAGAACAAGGGAATGCCCTGCCATATATGTGGCTATTGATGGGACTGTCCTGTGGTTGTCATGGTGGCCATGGATTCCTGAGGTGAGCAACCCATACAAAGAGGTCCAGGGTGGATGCAGAAGTTTCCCAGGGACTGCCAAGACAAATGTCAAGACCAGCTCAGGCAGGGGAGCCTTTGAGCAATGGAGTGGGCTGTATCTCAGCAGAAACCTCCCTTGAACCCTCAACCCCGGGTGTAAACAGTCAGATCTAAAAGACTGATGGACCTCTCCTCCAAGGGTCTGTCTAACTCCCCTTTTAACAGACATCTGTGCTCCTGGCTTTGTTGTGCTTTTACGGCTGCTCCCCCACCCCCACCCCAACGAGAGGGCAAGATGCCCTCACTCCAGCAGTGGCTAAATAACACTGCAATGGAATAAGCCTTAACAAGGGATGAAGACAAAGCAGAATTACTCAACTCTCACTTTGCGTCAGTCTTTAACCACAAGGCGAGCGGTATACAAACTGAAGAATGCAGGGCATATGAAGTAAGGGGGAACTGCCAGTCCAGAATAAGTAAGGAAATGGTTAGAGAGCATCTAGCTGCCTTAAATACTTTCAAATCTCCAGGGCCAGATGGCTTGCATACCAGGGTGCTAAGAGAAATTGCAGATGTTATTTCAGAGCCTCTGGCTCTAATCTTTGAAATGTCCTGGAGTACTGGTGTTGTGCCGGAAGACTGGAGAAGAGCAAATGTTGTCCCAATCTTCAAGAAGGGAAAAAAGACGGACCCAGGAAATTACAAGCCTGTCAGTTTGACATCAATGCCTGGGAAAATTCTAGAGCAGATTATTAAACGCTCCGTCTGTGAGCACCTTGAATGGAATGAGTTAATTGGTTGTAGCCAGCATGGGTTTATCAAGAATAAGTCATGTCAGACCAACTTTATCTCCTTTTTTGACAGAGTTACTAAAATGGTTGACTCTGGCAATGCTGTGGATATAGTGTATCTAGATTTCAGTAAAGCATTTGACAAAATTTCTCATGATATCCTTGAGGATAAGCTGGTTAAGTGTGGGCCGGATGGTGCAACCATTGGATGGATTCATGGTTGGATGAAAAATCGTACCCAACGAGTGCTCATAAATGGCTCTGCGTCTATGTGGAGGGAAGTCTCTTTTTTTTTTATCAAAACCCTCCTAAAAAGGAGAGGAATTTATTCTTTTTATAAATAGAAAAAGGTAGGGTATATAGAGGGATAAAGAAAAGAGCGGAGTGAGTATTCTGTTAATAAAGGTTAGTTTAAATCAATATAGATACAGTTTTTGGCAATCTCCGTGATTTGAGAGTCTTCTTTTCATCTAACCAAAATTCTAAATAACTCTGTTAATGAGGTTAGTAATGTCCTTTGGGGTTAATTATTAGTCATCTCCTTTTTGACGTTTCCTGAACAGTTATTTCTTAGGTTGTCTTCCTTTGGTATCCCTCAAGTTATAGGATGGGCCACCTTTGATTTTCACTTCTCCCGCTCCGGCACCTCCCTCCTCTGGGCCGCTGTCATCTTCACTGCTCAAATCTGTCCACGTTGCGAGTGCTGCCTCTTCCTCTGGACTGGCGTGTCTCTTCAGAAATTCCTGCGCCTTGAAGATGGAGTCAATCTTCTCTCTTTTATCCTTGTACTTGAACAAAAGGCCTTCAGGATAGGTCCATCTGTATATAACTTGTCTTCTTTGTAGAAAAGTGGTCAATCCTTTATAAGCTTTCCTTTTCATCCGGATTTCATAAGGCACATCTTTCAATATTCTGATGGTCTGCTCCCCAATTTTCAAGGGCACCGCTGCAACTGCACGCAAGATTTGATCTCTGGTACTCTGCTTGACAAACTTGACAACCACTTCTGCTGGCAGATTATTTTTTTTGTAAATGTGGAGTAGGCCCTATAGACCTTATCCATTTCTTCTTTTAACTCACGCTGATCTCTGCCAGTTACGGGTGCCAAGGCATTCGCAAGTATAGATCTGAGATCTTCCTTCTCTTCTTCTTTAATGCCCTGAAATCGAAGAGTCAGATTCGATTTTTCCATTTGCAACATCAAAATTCTTTTTTCTTGCACATCCTGATGCTTTTCTAACTTGTTGACCCTTTTCTTCACTTTTCCGATGTCTTCCGACGAGACCAAACATTTCTGTGCGATCTCCTCCATCTTCTTTGACGTCTCTGTTAGTTGCCTCTGTTGACTGTTGAGAACACCTTCCATATTAGTTAAGGTTTCGCTGATTTTCTGTATTTGGACCAGCAGAGGGTGCAGTAGCTCACTTGTCTGTTGACTGACAGTCGGCTCTGGAGGGGATTACCCGGACCGGAAGTCCCGCCTCCCTTCTTCTCAATTTTCAAAGGGACCTTCTTCATGGCAGACATTTCTTGTATTTGTTTACTTTATAAAAGTTCGTGACGCGTTGCTCAGGAGTCCCGCTAACTCATTCGCTTCAATGGCACCCCAAAGGTAATTTCACCAACCCTTCTTCCCTTTCATCCCCCTTAGCTTTCTTATGCAAATCCCGCTTCTCAGTGGGGGGGAATTCCCCCTCCTCCCAGCCGCTTATTCGCTTACGGGGGAAGGGCTCGGGTTTCGCTTCAGATTCAGACCTCCAACTCACGGTTCCTGCCGTTTCTTCTTTTTGCTTTAAATCATCGCTGTTCCTCACTCCTGTTGGAAATCGGTGGCGTTGCTAAGTCCCATTACGGGCACACCGCAGCGGGGCCGATTGGGGCGGGGAGAAAGCCTCAATTTCCCGGCTGACTGCCGGCAAAGAGGCTACTCCCCAAGCGCCCCCGGTTTGGAGCCTTTACCTAAGGCTCACTAGGGTCTTGCAAACCTGCAAAGACCCCCCCAAACTGCGTGTGGGCTAACCACCTCTGGGAGCTTCCCAAAAGATGGCCGCCATTCGCAACGCCGGAAACCGAAACCTGGCCATGTGGAGGGAAGTCTCGAGTGGAGTGCCACAGGGCTCGGTCCTGGGCCTGGTGTTGTTCAATGTTTTTATAAATGACCTGGAGGAAGACATAGAGGGGATGCCTATCAAATTTGCAGATGACACAAAGCTGGGCGGGATGGCTAATTCTGAAGAAGACAGAGTCAGGATTCAAAATGATCTAGCTAGGCTGGAACAGTGGGCTGAGAACAATAAAATGAATTTCAGTAGAGATAAGTGCAAAGTCCTACACCTAGGCACAAAAAAATCAAAGGCACAGATATAGACTGGGAGGGACTTGGCTTGACAGCAGCACATGGGAAAGGGATCTGGGTATTATGGTTGATCAAAAGCTCAACATGAGCCTGCAGTGTGATGTAGCTGTGAAGAAAGCTAATGCAATCTTAGGATGCATGAACAGAAGCATTGTGTCCAGATCACGGGAGGTGGTAGTTCTGCTCTTCTCTGCTATGATCAGGCCTCACCTGCAGTACTGTGTCCAGTTTTGGGCACCACATTTCAGGAAGGATGTTGGCAAGCTTGAGCATGTCCAGAAGAGGGTGACCAGGATGGTGAGAGGGTTGGAATCCAAGTCTTACAAGGAAAGGCTGAAAGAGTTTAGTATGTTTAGCCTGGGAAAGAGAAGGCTTAGAGGGACATGATTGAAGTCTTCAAGTATTTGAAGGGTTGTCATGTAGACGATGGAGCAGTTCTATTCTCTCTTGCTCCAAATTGCAAGACTAGATCTAATGGGTGAAAATTACAAGGGAGTCGTTACCGTCTAAATATCAGGAGAAACTTCTTGACTGTCAGAGTGGTTGAACAGTGGAACAGACTGCCTCAGGAGGTGGTGGATGCTCCTTCACTGGTTGTTTTCAAGTGGAGGCTGGAAGACCATCTTTTGGGTATGTCGTAGGGCTGTCTTTCGGCTACGCTCCTGCAGAGCGCAGGGGGTTGGACGAGATGACCTGCAAGGTCGCCTCCAACTCTAACATTCTATGACCCTAAGAAGGAAGCTGCCACCTCCACAGTGGCATTCGTAGCTTCAGGGGATGCCGGGCAATATTTGACTGTGGCCAAATCACAGGCATTCCATCGACAATGTTTTGTGAGTCAGTTAGTCAGCAAGCCTGTCCTTGGGAAACTAAAGACCACTTTTTAGCCTACCATTCCCGGGCAGGTAGTTGAGAAGGTGGCATATATCAGCTCCAAGCTGTTTGGGATGAAATATATTATCTACATCAATTTCCATTTGTTTTAGGTCTTGGACTCAAAACAGGAACTACCATAGTCCTTCTGTACTAGAAGAGGGGGAAAGGAGATGCAATTCTGTTGAATATCTTAGTGGCTTTTTCTGTCTTGATCCATAGCTTTATTGCAGGCCGCTTGCATGGAGTGAGAACAGGAAGCTTTGAACGGCAGTCCTTCGGCCCCTGTTCTGCAGGCCAGTTCCAGAGGGCAGAACTGAGACACAGCTGCAGCCCCCCATGGGAACTGTAGTACAGGGTTCTGCCACGTCTCCCTCATCATTTAACATCTGCATAAAGTTGCTGTGTTAGATCATTAGGGACATGAAATGGGCTGTCACTTAACTTGCTGATTTTTTTCCCCCTTTCTGTGCCATGTGTGGAAATGTCTACCATGAATAATGGACTGAAGAAGGTGTATCAAGATGTCAGCTACTGACATTTCTAATTTTTAAAAGGCATATGGTAAAAGGAAAGCTGAGTTGGATCTTTTTGAATTGAGACTTTACTCCTTAGGTGTGCCTTCCTTATCTGCTCATGTACACAGTTCATTTTGCAGTCTTGTGCTTGTGATCACTTTTCTGGTAGATATTTGAAACTAGTAAAGGTTTCCCTTGCTCGAAAGCTAGTTGAATCTGGCTCTAGGGGGCAGTGCTCATCTCTGTTTCCAAGCCGAGGAGCCAGTGCTGTCCAAAGATGTTTCTGTGATCATGTAGCCGGCATGACTAAACACCGAGGCACACGGAACACTGTTACCTTCCCACTGAAGTGGTACCCATTTATCTATTTGCCATTTCTTGCTTTCAAACTGCTAGGTTGGCAGGAGCTGGGGCCAGAGACAGGAGCTCACTTTGTCCTGCGGCACTTGGGTCTCGAACTGCTGAGATACCAACATTCTGGTCCGCAGCTCAGCATCTTAACCTCAGAGCCACCGCAGCTCCTAATTTGAGAATACACAGGCACAAAAAAGGCAGAGAGATCTATCCAATATCTGTTATTTAAAGAATGCATCCAACTGCATAGTTGCAAAGAAGAGGGAAACTACAATCAGTTCCGTGCTTTACAATACAAGTTGGTTAGTTTTCTGGGCCACCTGAAGCACCTTTCTAAACCTGCTGACTTCAGCACACTTAGAAGGGTGTCACTTTGGTTAGGATGACTGAAAAGGAGTCCAGGAGCACCTTAAAGGCTATCAGAGCTCATTCCAGTTTAAGCTTCCTTAAGTCAGAGTGCACGTGCGCACGGAGTCTCCCTCCAAAGCAGCTGAATTGATGCTCAGGTTCAAGCATCTGCCAAGGATGGGGGAGGGGAGGGGAGGGGTGGCAAGGAGCGGCCGGCGTCAGACCAATCAAAGTGTGAGGAATCTGTTCGAAATGAATGAGAAGAATTCCCAGCAGGCGACCAGGATAAATCTAATTATGAAAAGTACAGCCTGAGACACCTTAAGCAGAGTGAGAAGGGCCGTGCGGAGACTGTACAAAGGTGAAAGTGCGTCAGTGAAGACCCCCAGAGGGTCAGCCTGAGGGCAGCACGTGCAAGGGCCCGACCCCAGCCTCAGGGGGGCTTCTGCCTCTTTCCTTGGCATATAATTTCTGTTCCTGCACATGCACGTGGAGCCGCCTTATACTGAATCCGGCCTGTGGTCTCTCGTGGTTGCTGTTGTCTGCGCGGACTGGCTGTGGCTCCCCAGGCCGTGGCACTCCAGGGTCTTCGGCAGGAGAGGTCTTCCCCATCACCCCCGGCCTGGCCTGGCCCTCTCACCCGGAGATGCTGCCGGGGATCGGTCCTGGGGCCTTCTGCATGCCACGCAGAGGCTCTCCCACTGAGCCGCAGACCTTTGCCACTCGGCCCAGTGCAGCAGTGCGCCGTGAGTGGCGTACACGGGCACAGCCAAACAGTGCCAGCCAATGCCACCAGAGCCCCTGATGCCATGTCTCCTCCATCAACCAGGGGAGCTTCAGAAGCAAGGGTGAAAAGAGCTGCCGGCCCTGCGATTCCCAAGGAGGCCAGTGGTGCCAGTGGGAGTGTCTCAGGAGCTCCACAGACACAGGCCTGGGGACACTCTCTGCATGAGGGGAGGCCACCTCTTTTTGGCCTGTGTGCCAAACCAAGAGCATCTCCCGTGAAGACTTCTGTGCCAGGAGACCAAGTGAGAGGGGAGAGAGGCATGTGCCCCCAGTTCATGTGGGTGTGCCAGCGCACACCTGGAGACGCTTACAAGTGGTACAGCCCCTTGAGGAATGCCACCATTTGGAAAGCAGCCCTTGGCCCACGTCAGCGGGAGCCGCTTGCACACGAAGGGTCCTTTAAGTTCCTCCATTCACTGGGTAGGCACACCTCTCGCCCCCCCCCCACTGCAGTCAACAAGTGAATAAATGAAGTTTACTTAATACATTACATTTTAAATTTAACTTTCCTCCAGGGATAACAGGGCAGGAGAGAGCGGGTTCTGGCAAATGCTCGGAGATCAGCCAGTGAAGCCAGATGGGGGCTGGGGCGGGGGATGCTCTCCTATGAACAGCCTGTTGGGGGGGGGGGTCCCAGAGCAGTGCTGTCCTTTCTTTCTAGTTGTTTTAGAAGAGTTTAAAGACATTTTTAGGTCCTAATTACTGGTCTTTTACAACTGCTACTGCTATCATATTTTGTAGCATTTTATTATGTTTTATACTATTTTTATTATTATGTTATGAGTATTTTTAAAAATCACTCACACACACTCATATATACTTATGCTATACTTTGCTATACTTATGCTATACTTCGCAGTTATTGAAAAATGCCCTATAAATGTTCACATTCCTTAATTGGGAAGAGTTATAGGCCTGCCTTTCCCTCCCCACTGTAGGCCTCGATGTGGGTAGCAATGCAGACGGAAACACTAAGCACTCTGCCAAGTGATGGAAAGGCAGCCCCCGAGTCTGTTTACTGGACTGTGCTATAAAGATGAGTAACATCATCTGCATGGCGTACCTGGAAGATCAGGAAGATGATGACAAGTAGATGTCTGCTTTCTGGGACTAGCAGTTGACTGAAGAAATTTTAGTTTTGTAATCATCATTAGTTAATTTCTTGTGAATTCATTAGTCTGTTTCCAAATGGATGGTGCCTTTTAGCCATTGAAGGAAGTCTGAGACGACATGCCATTTAATTAACAAATGTTTGTTAGAAGAAAAGACTGTATTTAGTGTTTTCTTCTTCCTCCCTTATTTCAGCAGCACAGCAGAACCAGCATATCCTTAAGGAAGTGAAATGGCACAGGTCTCATTGATTTTCAGCCTTGCAGATTGAATGCTGCACTCCCCTCCCCCTTGTGGTAAATCCACTAAACCCCTGACCACTCATCTCCCTGTCAGGCCACTGAGGCCGGGCGCCTCCTGTTTTCCCACCAGGAGGGGCTCTCTGGGGCTGCTGCTGCTGCTGCTGCTGCTGCTGCTGCTGCTGAGGCCCTGGGCAAAGTGTCTCGGGGCTCCCTGAGCCCATCTGGCATCCGAGGAGGAAGCCCCATCTCTGTCTCCAGCCCCTGTGACTGGATCTACTTACAACTAATTTCTGGACCAGTCTTTGTCTCCTTGTGGCATGCAGCCCAAACATGCAACATAGATCTGGGCATCCCAGATGTGACTTTGGATGCATGCTTTCATGAACTCACTCTGGCAAGCATCTACTTCTGGTTTGCAGAGGTCATCGCCAGGGCCAGGCGCCCACCTCTTTCAAAAGGTGTGGACCGGAAATGTTTGCAAAACTTTTATGAGGAGGAGATCCAATGGAGTGTGGACTTCCTACGCATGTAAATGGTAGGTGCAGATCATTTGCAGGACTGGTCCATTGACTCAACATTCATCAGTACTTATTTCATGTTTCCAGCATTGCTTCTTCCCTTGCTTCTCTCCAGCATGTCCATGCTCAAGATGGAAGGCAGTGCATTTCTGAGAGCCTGGGGGGGGGGGGGGTTTAGTGTGAATCAACAATTTAAATCCTGCTTTAGCTCAGGAAGCAAGGACTGCCTCCCCCCCCCCCGCACTGCTCACCATGGCCTCTCTGCCACTGGGGGGGGGGGAGATGCAGAGTTTGTGCACAGTTCTCCTTGAGCTCTGGCCAGTGTCTTGCGTGAACACCAGGTGGGACCTCCACATCCTCTACAGACAAGCCCAGGCAGAAAGGCTAGCAAGCATGACTTATACCTGTTAGGTCTGCTTTGTATTGACGTTTTGCTTTTTGACATGTTAAGAAAATTGGTAAGAAGATGGGTTCAGTGGACAGCTGTGTTGGTCTGCAGAAGAACAACTAGATTCAAGTCCAGGAGCCCCTGAGAGGCTAACAAGATTGGCAGCGGGGGGGGGGGGCTTCGACTCTTGGGAGCCTCTGCTCTGGAAATCTTGCTGCTCTCTGGAAGCTGGTAGCTGAACTAAAGCCCCCCTCTTTGGTCTCTCTGTGTGGAGTTCCTGGAACAGCTTTCAGACGAGCTCCGGATCGGGGCTCTGACCCTCCGGACTCCGGTGCCTGAAGCAGAGCGAGTGAACCCTTTCCTGGCCCAGGAGAGGCGTTTTCAAGGCAGGCAGATGCAGGGCTTTCCTCGCCTGCTGGCTCTGTGACCCCAGTCTGTGTCTGATACTCCCGACTGGCTACTCTTCATCTCTTCACTAGGCTCATTGAGTAAATATTATCAGGCTTAATGATTTAATAGGGAGGGAGTAACTATGTCCTCTCCCTTCAGAACAGCATGCTGTTGAGCAATAATACAATCTTTCTTGCACCATGTGAAATAAAATAGCACCCTGCTAATGGCTTTTGTCTGATCTTTAGCAAACGTTCTTTCTGTCATTCTGGCAGGGCCTCTCCAGGGCATGGAACGCCGGGATTAAAACGATCTTCGTTTCTTGTGATCTCTCTGACAGTCACACTCCCTTTGCATTGCCAGCAGGGAATGGAGTTTATAGAATTGGAAGCCTGCTGTTGGAGTTAAATGAAATTAGAAAAGATTAGAGAGGGCAGGCTGTTTCCTTGGGAGCAGGTGAGGGAGGGCTCTTGGAGCCGCGAAGGCAACACCAAGGTCCTCTCCTTGGAGAGCCCAGGTAACTCCTCAGTCCCTGGGAACACAGTCCTGTGCGGATGTGGCGGGTGACCTCCAGGGAAGACTGTCCTTCATTTCATCCTCCCGCCTCTTTCTTCTGGCTTTGTCCTGGCAGCGGGCAGCCTCAGAACCAGCCTCAGACATTAATAATTAGAACTGCTGCACAAAATGACAGGTTTTGTCCATGGGTTATTAAAAACTGCTGCATGCCTCCCTCCCTCCCCCAAAGTAGGGGTGCATGCTTTACTTGATACAGTAAGTGATGGAAACATTTAAACCACATCAGTAGAGGTCTTTGTTTGATTGGAATGGAAGGTTTCTTTCACTTACCGTGAAGCTTCCTTTCTCAGTGGTTCAGGAGTGGGACAGTCCGTACGAATGGGATAAGCTCCTCCTCCAATTACAGGGTTGGCTTCAGACTTTGATCCAGGCGGGGAGGGGCTTATCCCCTGGAGACTCTCCCAGTCATGCACAAGCCCACTGTACCCCATCTGGAAACTGTTAGAAGGAAGAACACCTCTCCACACCAGAGAGTATAACAACTGAGAGAACAAAACAAACCAAGGAACCTAACAACTAGAACCCTGGAGTGAAAACTGTCTACCCACTGAAAAAGAGAAACAGAGGGTACGGCCTTGAAGGAACTTGTATTCTGCTCACCTTCTCTACAAACTGTAGGTCTCCCAGCATGCCCTGCAAACCAGAGAAGAGGAACCCACCACAACTGGGTGGGCCAGACTGCCCCACTCCTGAACCACCGAGAAAGGAAGCTTCACAGTAAGTGAAAGAAACCTTCCATTCTCCAGTGGTTCAGGCAGTGGGACAGTCTGTAAGAATGAGACATGCCAAAGCAGCTAGCCCCGAGGGAGGGAAGAACTCCTCCACCTACAGGGTATGCTGCAAAACCTGACAGCCAAAGGCTGCGTCGGCTCTGTCCACTCTGTCCACTCTGTAATGCCTGGTGAACGAGTGAACCAAATTCCACTTTACAAATGATCTCCAGAGAAGGGAATAACCAATAAGCCACAGACGTAGCAGCCCCCCTTAAAGAATGGGCTACAATGCCTTTTGGAGGTTCTAAACGTTTAGTCTTGTAGGCCAGAATGATGCAACCCTTAAGCCATCTGCTCAAGGTGGGAGCGGAAACCTGTTCTCCAAAAGAGGGCTTCCTGAAAGACAGAAAAAGAGACTCAGGCGTCCTCCATTTCTTGGTTCTATCAATATAGAAACTAAGTGCTCCCTCCGCACATCTAAACAGTGCAATTCCTTCTCCTTATCGTGAGTGGGATTGGGGCAAAAATTGGGCAAAATCACTTCCTCTGTCCTATGGAAGACCGAATTCACCTTTGGCATGAAGGCTGGATCTAGACATAGAACTGCTTTATCTTTGTGGAACACACAAAGATCCCTATTGACAGAAAGGGCTCTGATCTCTGATACACTTCCTGCAGAGGTTATGCCAACCAAAAACAAGGTTTTGAAAGTCAATTCTTTAAGGGCACAGGAGGCCATGGGTTCAAACAGTGCCTTACACAGTGCACTCAGTACTAAATTTAGATTCCATGTAGGGAAACAATGAATCTGTGGAGGGTTAAGGAGGGAGGCCCCCCTCAGGAACCTTTTCACATGAGGTTGACAGAGAAGCGACCTACCCTTCCCAGCCCCCCTGACGGCTGAAATCACTGAAACCTGCCACCTCGGGGTGCTAGTACTGAGACCCTTATCGAGACCGTCCTGCAAAAAACACAAGACAGGCCCTACTGAGGCCCTAAACATATCTACCTTCTGCTCTCTGCACCAAGAACAAAACACTTGCCAGGTGGCATTAAAAACTCTATTGGTGGAGTTCCTTCTGGATGCTAGCATAATGGAGACGACCTTGTCAGGATACCCTACACCTATGAGCATTTTCCGCTCAACCTCCATGCTGTGAGCCTGAACATGTCCAGACGTGGGTGTCTCGTCAGGCCCAGAACTAGGAGGTCCTCCTGTACAGGAAGTTTCCAGGGATCTTATGTTGACAGCCTTTTAAACTCTGGAAACCACATCCTTCGCGGCCAACACAGAGCTATCAGGACAACTTCCGCCTCCTGCTGACATATTTTTTGAATTACTCTGTGTAGTATCTGTATGGGCGGGAATGCATAGAGAAGCCCTTGAGGCTTTAGAGCGTCCATTCCTCTGGCTTGTTCATTTCTTACCCTGGAGAAGAAGTCCGGAACTTGACGGTTCAACTCCACTGCAAATAGATCCACTGTCACCTGATCGAACCTGTGGCAGAGTTGCAGGAACACTTCCTTGTTCAGCTCCCACTCCAACTGATCCAATCTTCTCCTGCTTAACCATTCTTCCAGCACGTTGTCTTTCCCTGCCATGTGCATCGCCTTCAGGGATAACAGATGACTCTCTGCCCAAGACAGCCGTTTGGCTGCTTTGAGGCATGGTCTCCTCACCCTGGTCCCTCCCTGACGGTTTGCGTAGGCCTTCGCCATCATTGTCCATTTGGGCCAAAACATGTTGACTGGACAAGAGAGTGGTGAAGCTCTGGAGCCCCAGTTTTATCACCAAAAATTGATACTCCTCAAGGACTCCTCCTGAGACCATTCTCCCTGCACCATCCTCCCTCCCGAGTGTGCACCCCACCCCGAGAGGCTGGCATCCGAGGTCATTAGTATTCTTGTGGGATCCCTCAGAGGAGACCCCTTTTTGAACCGACACAGACTGAGCCACCAGTTTAGCTGGAGGCGCACTGACTCTGGAAGCTATAACAATTTGAACCTCTTGTGCACTTTAGCTTCCTGAAATGGGAGAAGAAATCTCTGCAGTGGTCTGGTGTGAAATCATGCCCATAGCATTAACATTCCCAAGAGTTTGGCTAAAGTCATGAGTTCCGTCTTGGGCTGTTTCAGCACTTCTGACAATAGTCATTGGATCTTCTGTTCCCTGTTCTGAGACAGGAAGACCTGATCCCTGATGGTATCTTTTTCTACTCCCAGGTGATATCAGCCACTGAGTCGACTGTAAATGGCTTTTCGCCATATTGATCACAAACCCGTGATCCTCCAATGTGCACACCGTGAGCTGGGCTACATTCAAGCTCTTTTGAAATGACGACGCTTTGAGAAGTATGTCATCTAGATACGGAAAAACTTCTACACCTTTCATTCTGAGGACTGCTATCAGTGACACTAGTACTTTGGTGAATACCCTCGGGGAAGATTTTAACCCAAAGGGGAGGGCCCTGTATTGGTAGTGCATCCCTGCCTACACAAAATGATGGAATTTCCTGTGATCTTGGTACATTGGAATATGAAGGTAGGCCTCTGACAAATCTATGGAGGACAGAAAGTCCCCTTTTTGAATGATTCGGAGAATGGAACAAAGAGTTTCCATCCTGAACTTCCTGCCCCTTTATGTGACAATCTAACCACTTTAGGTCCAGGATGGCCCTGATGTCCCCATTTTTCTTTGGGACCAAAAAGAATATTGAGTAAACTCCCCGCTTCCGGAGAGAGGCTGGAACCCTCTCTATCACTCTGATCTCCACCAGGTGATTGATGGCTAATATCATCTGCTGATGCTTTAACTGATCCCAGTGTCTTGCAGTTTGAACAAAATGCTTGTGGGGTTTGGAGGAAAACTCCAGTTTGTATCCATGAGTTACAGTGTCCAGGACACAATGGTCTATGACTGTCTGGTGCCATAGCTCTGCAAAGGACTGAAGCCTTCCCCCAGTACCTGGAACATTCTGGGTAGTCAGATAGTCATGCTGACGTGCCCTTTTTCTGGGATTTATTTGAGGATTGATCTCCCTTGTTATGGGCAAAGGGCTTGCCAACATGAGATCTAGGCTGCCACTTTGACTTGAAGGGCCTGGAGAAGGTGGGCTTCTGTTCCCAAAAAGGAAATCTCTTTCTAGACTTGCCATCCCTCTTTTTGGATAGCAAAATTTTATTCTTATCCTTGTCTTCCACCAAAAATCTATCTAACCCTTCCCCACAGAGATTAGACCCTTTGAAAGGTACGGCTGCGACCTTAGCCTGTGCTGAAGAGTCTACAACCCAGTGATGGAGCCAATTATTTCTGCGCGCCATCACGCTACATGCCATAGCTCTGGCTGACAGTTAGACAGCATCCACGGTGGCATCTGCTGCAAATGCAACCACTAGCACAATTTTCTTACCTTCATTCTTAAATTCTTTTGGAGCACTACCTTCTGCGGAAGCTAGATTCTCTGCCCAGTTGTAGGCCGCCCTGGCAAACAAGGATCCTGTGGTGGATGCTCTTAGGGAACAGGAGGAAGCCTCGAAATTCCTACGCAGCGTCTGTTCAATATATCTAGCAGAATGATCCTTAGGCATTCCATCTGCATCCATGGGCAAAACTGAGTTAGAAGACAAGCTGGTAACTGGGTCATCAACCGTGGGCAGTTTCAGACATTTAGAAGCTTCTGGCATGAAAGAATAGAACTTTGAAAAAAGGTGATGGTTAGCTTTGGGTTTTGCAGGTTGCTCCCATTCTGCCTTCATTATATTAAAGAAGGATGCAGGAAGAGGAAGCCCTGGCTGTGAGATAGTTTTGGCATTAACTTTCCTATGCCGGACTGGAATTCTGAATCCTGCTCTGTAACTGTCTTGGGTTTAGACTAAAGGTCTAAAGTCCTGAGTACTTTGGGTAGCAGCTTGGAATATAATTCCTGGGGGGAAAGCCTAGACTGAACAGAAGGCATTACTTCCTCTGTTTCCTCAGACAATTCCCCTTCTTCCCTTTCTGAAGAGGATAGAGATGAGTCTGACTCCCTCTCCAGGGTTTCAATGAGAAAGCCATGGGATTTTGGAGAAGATCTAACTCTCTTCCTGTGTTTGGGTCTAGGGGGGGACCTAGAACTGCTGGAAGACACGTCCCCTGTATTGGGTTTGAACCTCTTGGGTGCTCTTCCCCTTTCCCATGATGGTCCAGCCGGACCAGAGCCCTGAAAGGTTTCCTGCAACATCTCTTTGAACTCCTTTTGTATTTCTTTTCTGAACCAGTTCATCAGTTCAGCTTTTTGAATTTCTCTAGGATCTACTTCCAGAGAGTCCATTGCTTCTTGGGATGCTAGGGAAACAGAAAGTCTGGGGAAACTCCTTTCACTAAGAGGGCTGCCACTGTCCAGTGCAGTTTCTTTTTGGTCTGATCAGCCATCTCACTAAGCCGGCAATGAAAGCAAAACAAGGTCCTATAAGGGAGGCTAAAATGGCTGACGCCTTGTACTTTCCCACCTAAACCACTAGGCAGCCAAGCACCATAATCTCAGGGAAGGACTTGGTCGCCCTTGAAAGTTCTCCCTGCCCCTATCCATGTCTCATATCCAGTCCCCCCAGGGATGAAAACCTTGTAAAGGCGGGGGGGGAAGGGAAAAACGGGCCTGGGGGGGAATCCCCCCCCGTGTCCCAAAATTAAGTGGAAAGGTGGCCGTTTGCCCCCTTGTTCTGCCTCCCCTCCGTACCCCCAGTCCATCCCGTCCTGAGAGGACTGTAGAGGGCCGGGAAGACTCACTGCAGTTTCACCAATGTATTCACCACTGCTGCACCACCTCCTGAGTCTCCCATGCTCCGGGGACCGACTGGAGGAACAAACGCAGCCCAGCCACGTAAGCAGACGATTCTACCGCACCCCACAAACTCCAAGGGGTAGGCCCTCTGCCCAAAGGGAGGGTAAGGCTGGCGGGAGCCCAGACAGGGATGCTGGTGCTCGCCACGGCAGCCGGGAATCTCTCAGTGCTGAAGACGCCCTCAAAGCTGTGGAACCACCGAGATTAGCACTTTGAAGTGCATGCGGCTTGTTTTTCTTTCTTCTTCCTTTCTTGCTGCGCTGTTAAGCGCTGCTGAAGCACGTCCTGCTGTAAAGCAGGGCCAGCAGGAACTGGGAGGGTCTCCAGGGGATCAGCCCCTCCCCACCTGGATCAAAGTCTGAAGCTGACCCTGTGATTGGAGGAGGAGCTTATCCCATTTGTACGGACTGGCCCACTGCCTGAACCACTGGAGAATTTGTGTTGCCTGCTCTGTACTTCAGGGAGTGGGCCTCTGTACAGCCCGTGGCTACTGAACATGAGGAAGTTGGGTTTGGTCTGGCATCCCCAGTGTTCTTGTGGTGCCAAAGAGGAAAAATAATTAACAGCTTCATTCTTCAGTGGAGAATATGCTGATTAAGGCTTGCATTTAAAGTTACAGAACCAGTAACTCCCACTGGGGTGACCCTTTTTGTGCAGTAGAAACCCTGATAGAAGGTGGATTTAAAGCAGTTCTAGTTTCTGTCAAAATACCCTCTTGCATGTACCCTTGCATGGATAGTTTTATGTTGATCTCCCCAACTCCAGCAGTTTTCCTTAATGCTTTTTACGGAAGAGAGAGCAAAGAAGAAGAAGTCCTCTGTACCAATGAGTAGTTGGCCAAGAATAGACCTGTGTCAGATATGCTTTATGGGAGCAAGACTTTTGAGCCAGTGAGAGAGAGCAACTCCAGGCATACCTGAATTATACTTTTCCCTCTGATTAATTTCAGTCTGGTTTTGTGCCTGGCTATGGGATGGAGACTGCTCTAATCATGTTGGTAGGTGTTCTTAGACTTCTGGTAAACACAGGGGAAACCTGTCTTTGATCATGTTAAATCCTTCTGCAGCCTCCGTCACACTGGACCATGCCATTTTGTTCCACCATCTAGAAGAGGAGGTTGGGGCTGTGGGCATGGTGCTCTGTTCATTTCAGTCCTTCCCATTGAATATGATACGGGAAGTTTCCATGGGAGCTGCTGACTCATGGGCTGGCCCCCGCTCTGTGGAGTGCCTCAGAGGTTCCATTCATCAAGATGCTGATGGCACTCTGCTGTTCAGCTAGACAGTGTTAACGTAGGTCTCCCAATGCAGCAAATCAGTGCCTGGATACCCTTTACCAAGTGGATAAGGGGGAATAAATGGTTGGAGGTGAGACAATTGATATTGCTGCTGTTCTAGTGGGGATTGATTTGCAGAATCTCAGCGGTTCGTATTAGTTCCTGCCTCTGCTTTCTGCTGGGGATTGATTTGCAGAATCTCAGCAGTTTGTATTAGTTCCTGCCTCCGCTTTCTGCTCCATGTTGCTTTTCACAGGGAGCAGAAAGCAGGGGTTTAAATGGCTTGGAGCTCTTCATGAACTGCCACTCTTGCCTTAAGATTTGTGGAAGTTCATGGTGGCTCTTTAGTTTGCAAACATCATGAACTGCAAACTGGCCAGAATTCATGACAAACTTTCATTCATGTGCTGGTTTGTGCCCATCCCTATTTAAAAGCATTGTTTAGCAGATGCTTTGTTGCTGAACACCCAGTTGTTATTTGAGAATCTAGTGCCAGGGGTGGCAAGGAAATTATTTGTTCATCTGTGCTTAGGGAACAGACTCAATCGATTAAGCCATTCTCATTAGGGACCAAGCTGAAATTATGCCTGAAATTAGCTGTTTCAGGTTGGCTTGGAGTTATCCAAAACAACTCAAAGCACTTTTGAAATTTCAGGAGTAAAGATAATTTACTTCCTGGAATTTCCAGAGTGATTTATGTTTCAGGAGATACAGGGAGAAGGGAAGGGAGGGAAAGAACAGAAGCATGCCCAACTCTCAACAGTTCTTCTGGGCAGTAGTCCTAGCCTCTGAGTCCTGGTCTAGGTCTAGGAAACAGATCTGGCCTCTTACCATCCCTAGGAAGTAAGAGAGCCATTATTTGCGGTGGGCAGAAGACCTGGCCTTGGCAGCAGACCCCCGTTCTTTGGTGACACATGTGCCCTTTATATTTTAAAGGACCATTCTTTTCTGTGGGAATAGATCTGGTCTCTGGAGTGCAGGGGCCAGGTCTCCTAATAGTGAGCAATGGCTTCTTTAAAAAGGGAGCATTCATGGCCACACAGCTGTTTGCTGGAACAGGCTTCCTCCTCCCCCCCTCCCCCTGCTTCTACTGCCTCTGGGCAGGGTGGGGATGATGCACAAAAGAATGGTCCCAAAACTGACAAATCTGAAACAGGTACCCAGAATTCCAAACCAGTAACAACACTCCCCAAATTCAGGATAATGAAAAGAAATATATCCTCTCTGAAGTTCTGAAACAGAACTAGTTCAATTTTTTAATTCTCACACCCCTAGTTCTGATCCGTCCTTCCTCAGGGTCCTGGGCGGTGTGCTGTGATGCACCCAATGAGAGGCTCTCCGTGAAGAAAACGCAAAAACTTCTGCTACTGCAGAACACACCAGCTTGCCCCCTTATAGGAGACGACAGGCTTGATCAGCTTGTCTGTGTGCCGCTTCTGAAGTAGCTGCGCTGGTTGTCGATTCTTTTCTGGGTTCAGTCCAGGATATGGGGTCTGACCTATGAAGCCCTTCGTGACCTGGTCCCCACAGATCTGAGGGACTGCCTCTTCTGTGCATTGATTGATCTCTTCCCTGAGAATTGTGTCTCATTTCAAGTGGTGCAGCTTGGATCTGTAGCCATAGGAGGACATCTTTTCATTGCCATGCAGTCATTCACTGAAGCTGAGAAAAGCTTGCCAAATTGATTCAAGCCTTTTTCTCTCCTTTAAAGTACCTGCAGCTTGAGATCATCGTTCTGATGATATAAACAAGTGCAATGTTTAAGTGAACTAAGAGGCTGCAATTTCAGAGTGACTGAGGGTAAAAGCCAAGCTTTAAAAATTAGAGGCATTCATTAGAATAGCCAATGCTGCTTTTGAAATGTGGGATGGCCATCATCCCAATTGTTCTAGGTCTGTTTCATATCTTTCCTTATTATCAACACTGGCTGAAACATCGCTAGCACCCCTGCCAATATTTATAAATGACTAAATGGAAAAAACACAATTTCTTGCAGTGTGTTTACTGCAGCTGCCCCCCAGCACAGTTTCTCTCTCCCGGAGATGCTATCTTGCACTTCTGCCTTCCTGGGGACAAACGAGGGGCGACCTGTCTGGAACATACTCTCAAGGCTGCTGCAGAAAAGAGAAACAAAGTGCAGTGTGTTTGCCAATTAAATGCAGAGTGCTTGGTAGAGTGGAAAAACTGGCACCTTTTAGCCAAGCATCCCAACCCAGCCTTGGTGGTCCCACTGAAGTCAACGACAGCATTGTTGGAAATGCACGCATTCCAAAATTAGGCAAACTGGTGAGGTATAGAGCATTCATATATTTTTATCAGCTTCATTTATAGTCCCGCCTTTCTTACTGAGACCGGAGTCTCCACATTGTTCTGGTGTATAATGCAAAATAAGGAAATAAATAAATACATGACCTGGCAGGCCATGTGTCGTGGCACACTAGGAGCTTGAAAAACCAACTGGTTTTGTGACACATCTTAGTCCCACGCTCAGAGACTGGTAAAAAGAAAGCAGTCATTTTGTCCTGCTTGCAAGCAGCGAGGAGGTTTTCCTCCAAAGATCAGGTGTGTGATCAAATCTGTACAGGCTCATGGTCTAGAGTGGCTGAGCCAAGACCATTTGCTTGCTGTTGTGTCATCACTGTCTTCTTTGCCAGTTCAGGTACCTGTGGAGACTTCCATGCATGTCGTTCAGCCGCCTGACATGTTTACATCCCATGCAAGCCCCAGTCCACGCAAGGGCCCAGAGTCCTTGAGTCAGGCATGAAGGCAGGTGGTTGGAAGTCTTTACACATTCCTGGGCTGGGGGAGGAAAAGAGGCTTGTTGGAGTTCTTGCAAATCACACCAATGATGCCTGGCTCGATGGGAATGTTGCTATACCACTGTTGGTATTGGAATGCCAGTCAGGAAGCCAAGGGACTGTAGAAATTCACCCTGGATGGCACCCCTGAGGAACATAATGAGGAAAACTTCACATATCCCAAGTTCCGAATGGAAGCAACTGCAGAAGCAGCTGGAGCTATGCTGGAAGAGGAGGCTGTGGGGAAACGGCCCTGCTAGCCTTGTTCCTGCCCACGCAAGAGCTGGGAGGTTCGGTGGCTGCCCTGGGTCGCCACCCAACAAGGTGCTCTTCTTCCTTGCCCCTGCGGTCACTGGGTCACCTTCTGCTGCCACAAGCCGGCCTGGAAGAGTAGCTGCTGCTGAAGGGCCAGCTCTTCAGCACTTTTCAGCACTCTTCACCACGTTGCCACTTAAAAGCTCCACATAGATGTTGCATCTCCCGCAAGTCACACAACAATTTGAAATCACATCACAGCAAGGAATAAAGGTGATGACGGACAATTGTCTGAACCCTAACTCTATGCAGACCTTCCCAGAAGTTAGATTAGGATAGGCTGTCTATTCTTAGCACTGCAAGCATTTAGCAGTCATCAGTTTTCTGGGTTCCCAGGGTTTCATGCTTTCCCTCTTTGTTTAGCTATGTGTGCTCAAGATGGAGTCCAGAGTGTGTCTCTCTCTCATACCTGGAATAAAACATTTTTGGTCTTAAACACAGGATTCTCTCTCTCTCTCTCTCTCTCTCTCTCTCTCTCTCTCTCTCTCTCTCTCTCTCTCTCTCTCTCTCTCTCTCTCTCTCTCTCTCTCTCTGGCATGCTTCCTCTGGCTCTTTCCCTCCCTCTCTGTTACTGAAGAAGGAAAAGTATACTTGCACATAAAAGCTTATACCTATAATAGAATGTTGCTGGTCTTCTTAAAAGTCCCACAAGATGCCATTCCCCCTCCATCTTTCTGCTCTTTCCCTCCCCCTCTCTCCCCAGAGGAGGGCGGGAGCCCTCAGTCAAAGCTGCTTACATCATTCTTCTCTCCCCCATTTTGATCTGCACAACAACCCTGTGAGGTAGGTTAGGCTGAAAGTCTGTGACTGGTCCAAAATCACCCACTCAGTTTCCACAGCAAGAACCTAAGTCTCCCCCTGGAGAAAATAACTGCTTTGGAGGGTGGCATTCTATTCAACTGAAGCCTCTCCCCTCCCCAAACTCTGGCTTCTATAGACTCCACCACAAAATCTCCAGGAATTTCCCAACCTGGAGCTGGCAACCTTAGTCAAGACTGGCCCCAATGAGTTCCCCACAAATGCCAAAGTAAGCCTGGAAAGGGCCTCCTGCCCCTGCCTTTTACTGACAGAACCAAGCTTGGTTGCCTTGCAGCAGCCACTGAAAGCAAAGTGAGCCACACAGCAGTTTTGGCCTTTTAGTCAGACAGGGAATGGCAAAGCTGGCAGTGAGAGAGGGAGAGGAGTGGACCCAGGACCCAGCCAATGGCACGCAAGTACTCTTACATGGCAGTTGATGGGCCAGTGGCTGATGGAGCGCACAGCTTGCAGAAAGGCTCTTTGTAACCTCTGAGCCTTTATAGAGGACAGACACAATTGTTGCAAACTTTGAGATGAATTCTCAAAATTACTCAGCTGAATTGCTGAGAAGACCATAAACCAGCCTGGGATCATTGCCTTTCTCACATGCTGGCCTGCTGTAACTGGCTGCCCTGTTTCCTGCAGTCTCAGCCGTGTGAGCAGTCCTGGTGCCGCAAGACTGTCAAGGAAGGCCGGGGGGGCGGGGGGGGCACCGAGAGCAGGAGTGCTGGCGAGGGGGGCCAGAGTGCTGGCGAGGGGGGTCGAGGTGCAGAGGAGGCGTGGAGAGCCGGCTGTAGCTGGATGTCAAATCAACAGACAGTCCAGATCACAACATAAAAATTACAGCATGTGCCACTTGTTAAAAATAAGGGAAGAGAAGTGAATTCAAGCAGATGAAATAAAAATAAGATTCCAGTTTGGCAAGAACCTCCCAGTTCTTATGAACGGTGCGATTGTATTTTATGACAGCATATGGTAAACATGGCTTAGCCAGTGCCTCTATTTTCTGTAAAACCGGGGGGGGGGTCAGATCAGCCACTGTGGGCACCAGGGAACCATCTGTTGCCCGCTGAAAATGCCAGCTTCCCAGGAAACGGGAGACCACTCTTTTGTGGGAAGAGCTGCCAGAAGCAGAGCTGGGATGGTCCCTTATCCAACAGGATCCAGCTCTGATCTCCAAAGTCTTTACAGACAGGGTGTTGGTTTGATGTCAGCCGTGAAAACTTTGTGAGGCATTTGGTGTTATTTTCCTACTTCTGCAACCTCTGGATTTTCAAGGCCACTCCAGTCTCTGTGGGCTGCAGCTATGCAAACAAGTCGTCCGGTGCCGTCGTAAAGCCTAAGGAGTTACATCCAAATATCTGCACTTGGTATTCTTGAGGAACGCCACGGGTATGCAGGGAGAGCAGGGCTTTATAGATTAACCAAAACCTCTTCCTCTTTCTGACCCCTCCCCCAGTTCCCTGGGCTGTTGAAGGCTGGGTATGTCGCTTACATTATTGGGGCATGGCCGTGGTTTAGTGGCAGAGCATCTGCTAGGCATACAGAAGGCCCCAGATTCAGTCCCCAGCACCTCCAGTTAGGTGTAGGCGTAGATCAAGTGTTACGTGAGAGACCTCAGCCTGAGACCCTGGAGAGCTCCCGCCATTCTGAGTAGACAAGGCTGACCTCGGTGGACCAAAGGTTTAATGCAGTATAAGGCAGCTCTGTGCATTCTCTCCTCCTCCATTTTATCCTCTCAACAACCTTGTGAGGTAGGTTAGGCAGGGAGCCTGTGACAGGGTCACCCAGCGAGCTCCCATGGCAGATTTTGGGGGAGTCAGACCTGGGGCTCTCAGATCCTAGTCCAATGCTCTGACCAGAACACCATATTGTTTTGTCTCACAACTTGGAAATATTTTAGCGTTTAAGCTAACCTTCTAGCATATAATAGTATAATAATATAAAAACAGTGTTTTTTATCATCACAGTGGATTCTGCCATTGTTCTCACTGTCTTCTTTCCCACAGACCAAGGGTGCTCAAGACTAGCCCCCCCCCCCGGTGCTTCCAAAGTTTGTGTCTCTCCACAACAGGGGCTAACTGATGGCCTCAAGAGCACGTCCTGTGTTTGTCTTTCAACACCAAGCCTGTTCGAGAGTTCCGGAGAACTCAGACTCTGGCACCCACAGTCTTATGCCATTTTTAGCTTAATTGAGAATATCACACGACTGCTGTGTCTGGACCTCAGTCCTCTCAGACTTGGAAATCAAATTTTTCCCGGCCTTGTGTCCACCAACTGGCCACTCATCCATCAGCAGGAGGATGCCTCCGATCCCTTCAGACCATTATTCTGAGTTTGTGTTGCAGGGGAAGGAAGTGCTCTCTGGGGGGCTGGTGCCGTAAGCATGGGTATTAATGCAGCCACTGCCAGCATCAGACAGGGAATGGGCATGTGGCTGGCACCTCAGATGGAAGGTAGAACGTGTGGACGATTGGGAGGTGGGACCTCATGATCACACTTGAGTGTCTCTCACTGTCTCAGAGGTAGTCAAGTACTAGGGAGGTGCTGAGCCCATTTGGCAAATACCCTGGGAAAGAGGACAGAGCCCACATGCTTTTCCCGAGGCGGCTGCAAGGATCACAAAGTCCCACATGCAGGAAGGTGCAGCCAGAAGAAATCCTATACAGGGAAAAAACAATAACAGATCTCTGCAATGTGGCTCCCCTTGAAAAGGATATTCTTCTCTCTCCTCTTTTATGGTGCAGATGGAAATGGTTAGTCCGAGCATGGGGGGGGGGGACTGAAATGTCTTCTTATTCGAGGTTGCCCTCGACCCACTGAGCCTGCAGTGCAAGCCGACTGATTGCTGGAGTGGACTGTTGACACACGGATGATGACTGCCTGGCTAGCAGAGTGGTCCTTGGCTGACAGAAAATGCCCATACTCAGCATGGCTGCAGGGAGCCTTCTAATCGTGGTCTCCCATCTTGTCCAAGGAGAAAGGCCATGCAAGTTTGTTTCTTTCTTTCCTTCCGCAAGCGATGTGAACACCTCCGACCTTGACTTTCCAGTCATGAACCTGGTGAGGAATCGCTGCCCTACGTCATTCCTGCATTGTTTGTGTCTGCTTCACGCTGCCTTATCTTGGATTTCTGGCCCCGCCAGCTTTGCCGTGACTCTTGCCATGCATTGTTCAGATTGCGTTTGCAGCGGCTCTTGCAGCTCAGTCGAGGCAGATGCTCCAGAAAGGCCACCCTCCGATGCCTTTGGATCCCAGGGGCCCGGCTGCGGGGGGGGGGCCTCTCCCCTCCCCGCCTTCCCCCCTTGGGCTTCTCCGGCTGTTTGGCTTGGGCTGGCTGTTCCCCAGGGGTGGAGACGCTTGGGCGGCTGCGGATGTGCAGAGGAAAAGAAGCAAACTTGCACAGACTGGATTCTGGAAACCCCAGGATCTAGATGCACAGCCTGCCTCTGCTGTAGACTCATTGTTGTGTGGAGGGAGATGAGCTGCTGCCTCCATTCCCCCTTGGATAATGACAGAGGGTTCACCGCAACCCAGGCCCTGTTGTGTTGTTGACGGGATGCCCCATCCTGTTGGTGGTCGGGGACTGAGAGTCCCAGTGATGGGGGGGGCAGAAATAGGGTGGATGTCTTGGGGGGGGGGACAGTCATTGCAACCGAGCACTTTCACAGTGAGCAGGTTTCCCTGGGACAAGGAGGGGGACTACGGGATGGTGGAGTTGGACTTCCCTCCTGAAGGCGAGTGTGCAGCTGCGAGTTCCCCAGTTCGGATTGGGACCATCGCGTGGGGGGAGGAGAGGCTCCTGCCCACCCCCTGTGCCGTCATGGCCCTGATCCGTCCTGGCTGGCCACAGGGAGCCCTCGGCGGCCCAGGGGCTGCCCAGGGGCTGCCAGTCTCTGTCAGGATGGTGAGCGGAAGGGAACTGGTAGTTTGGGGCAAAGAGGCCAGGAAAGAGCTGAGGGGAGTCATGAACCTCCGTAATAGGGCTGGAAGGCTCCAGGTCATACTGGGGCCTGCAGAGAGGTGAGAGTGGCTTTAACCCCTTCCTACCACCCAGGTGGTTTTGCTGACTCCACACACACACACACACACACACACACACACACACCTCAGTCCGGCTGCTGTTCACACTTCTCAGAAGAGGGGCTCTTATGAAGTCCTGCCTGCTTCTTCTGGAGTGAATCCCGGCCGGGGTTCTGAACTCATCGGTCGTGAGGGCCAGGTCTGGCATCCATGAGACCTCGCTGGGCCGGGCCATGCGTGTGTCATAAAAGGTAATGCCAGGTAGTGGAGATAGAAACTTTATAACGGACACAGACAAACACAATTAAAGATTTTTAAAACTTTAAATAACACATTTCCAGTGAGTTCAACACCCCTGGATCAGAGATAAGTGCCTGGAGATTAGAGTTAAGAACAGCAAACTCCCCAGAGATTCTCTGTTGCCAACAAGGGTGACCATAAGGAAGACTTGGCTGGTGTCATTCATGGGATGGGCTTTGATCACTGGCTGTCTGTGACTGTGCAGGTGATAAGGTACTGTGTAAGTGGCACACAGTTTAGTGCTCGGAGTGTCAACAAAGGATTGGGGAGGTCTGGGTTCAAATGACCTGGAGGAAGACATAGAGGGGATGCCTATCAAATTTGCAGATGACACGAAGCTGGGTGGGATTGCTAATTCTGAAAAAGACAGAGTCAGGATTCAGAAGGATCTTGATAGGCTGGAACAGTGGGCTGAGGCAAATAAAATGAATTTCAATAGAGATAAGTGCAAAATCCTACACTTAGGTACAAAAAAATCAAAGGCACAGATATAGAATGGGAGGGACTTGGCTTGGCAGCAGCACATGTGAAAGGGATCTGGGTGTTCTGGTTGATCACAAGATAAACATGAGCCTGCAGTGTGATGTGGCTATGAAGAAAGTGAATGCAATCTTAGATGCATTAACAGAAGCACTGTGTCCAGGTCACGGGAGGTGGTAGTTCCGCTCTATTCTGCTCTGGTCAGGCCTCACCTGGAATACTGTGTCCAGTTTTGGGCACCACATTTTAGGAAGGAAGTCGACAAGCTCGAGCATGTCCAGAAGAGGGCGACCAGGATGGTGAGAGGGTTGAAATTCAAGTCCTATGAGGAAAGGCTGAAAGAGTTGGGTATGTTTAGCCTGGGAAAGAGAAGGCTTAGAGGGGACATGATTGCAGTCTTCAAGTATTTGAAGGGCTGTCTTGTAGAAGATGGAGCAGATTTATTCTCTTTTACTCCGGATTGCAAGACTAGATCTAATGGGTGGAAATTACCAGGGAGTCGTTACCGTTTAAATATCAGGAGAAACTTCCTAACTGTAAGAGTGGTTGAGCAGTGGAACAGACTGCCTCGGGAGGTGGTGGATGCTCCTCTGCTGGACATTTTCAAGCAGAGGCTGGACAACCATCTTTTGGGTATGTTGTAGGGCTATCTTTCGGCTTCACTCTTGCAGAGTGCAGAGGGTTGGACTAGAAGACCTGCAAGGTCCCTTCCAACTCTAACATTCTATGATTCAAATAACCCCCACTCTGCCAAGTCGGTGGGCCAAAGACTCTGAATGTGTGCATGGATCAGGATGGATTTAACACCACCAAGAGAACTCTCCCTCAAGCACAGGACTTTTCAGCAGAGTCGATTAACATGGCCAGTGGTCAGTATATATGCATGTGTGAAACCACCCCATGATTACTGAAGAATAAGGGGCTTAGCTGCAGAATCCCTTCTTGGTGCTGTATGTGTGCTTGAGAACAGGGTTTCTGAAACTGTATAGAGTGGCCATCCTCACACTTTGGGGATTATTAAAGGTTGCCTTTTACATGGTGAGTTTCCATAAGAACATCAGAAGGGTCTGCTGATAAACCAGTGGTCCATCTAGTCCAGTATCCTGTCCAGCTCATCAACATTTCACATAAAATCTCTGTTTATCAGGATGCCATTTAAAAACATTGTTTAAAAATATTTTCTTACATAGACACAAACTAAGCATACATATTGAGCTAGCTAAGAAACCCTCCTTTGGCCAGATCTTGCAGACACCGAGCACCCTCCTGCAAAAGGGAAAGGGAGATGCTGCTCCCCCCCCCCCGCTATCCCCGTACCATGAGCTCTTCTTCCTTGAGCCCTGCCAGTTCTAACCTGCACTGTTTACTGTAACAATGAGAGGCGGGACAAAAAGGAACATAAATGATTTTTGAAAAGTGACCAAAATGTCATGCAATGATGTTATTATCAAATTTTATATGCATTGTTCAAAAAAGTTAAAACTGGGAAGATCTGATGCCTTCGATAGGAATTCCAATGGGGCACCTTAAGCATTTTAGCCATGCAGCCCAATTGTGCTTGTGTGTGTGTTTAAGTGCCGCCAAGTTGCTTCCGACTTATGGTGCCCCTATGAATTAGTGACCTCCCAGACGCCCTCTTGTTAACAGCTTGGCTCTGGCCTTGCCCCCGGAGGGCCCTGGTGGCTCCCTTGGCGGAGTCCGTCCCCTCTCAGGCTGGGTCTTCCTCTCTTCCTGCTGCCTCCAACGTCTCCTGGCCCCCCCGTCGTTCCCAGTGACTCTTGCCTTCTCGTCATGTGACCAAAGTACAGTGGCCTCCGTTGGATTTGATCTGGAACCCACTTGTGTTTTGGGACTCCATGCTATCCACAGCACTTTCTTCCTGTGCACTTTCTTCGTTGTATAACTTTCACATCCATACTCTTCACATCCATACATCATACTATGGCATGAATTATCTCGGTTGTGGTTGCCAGTGACATTTCCTCACCCTGAAGAATCGTTTCTGGCTCCTTCGTGGCTGCCCTGCCCAGTCTCCGCCTCCTTCTGACTTCTGGGTCGCCGTCTCCCTTTTGGTTGATCCCGGTGGGTGGCCGGGTTGGTCAGAAGCGGCAGAACAAAGTCTGAGTCCAGTTGGGCTCCTTTAAAACCAACAGAGTTTTAGTCAAGATATAAGCTTTCATGTGCACACAGACTTTTCCAGTTCTAAAGGAGTGTGCCTTGCACATGAAAGCTTATAACTTGACTAAAACTCTGTTGGTCTTATAAGTGCCCCCGTTGGACTCAAACTTTGTTCCCTTTTGGTTGATAATGGAGCCAAGGAATAGAAAGTCCTGAACAATTTCAATTTCTTCATTCTCAGCCTTAAAGTTGTGCAGTTCCCAAGTGGGCATTGCTTTTGTCTTCTTGATGTTCAGCTGTAATCCTGCTTTAGTACTGTCTGTTTTAACTTTCATCAGTAGTTGTTTCAAGTATTCACTATTTTCTGCAGCAATGTGGTGTCATCTTCATATTTCAAACTGTTTGTTCCTTCCACCAGTTTCCTTCATCTGAATCTAATCCAGCTTTCCTTATGATATGTTCTGCATATAGAAAGAAGAGAAAGAAAGATAAAGCTCATCCTTGTTTGACACCTTTGTCAATGGAAACTGTTCTGTTTCTTTATATCCCTTCCTAACAATAGTCTCTTGTCTAGAGTGCAGGTTGCAACAAAACAATTAGACATTGTGGCACACCCAGGGCCAGATCGCCCATTGGGCGAACTAGGTGCTTGCCTAGGGCGCGCCGGCCTCAGGGGCCCCACTCCCCCCCAAAAGTGCCCCCCCGCCGCCCTAACCAGGTGCCCACTGCTGCTAGACCCCCGCCCCTTTCCCGGCTTTCCCGGGGGTCCCGCAGCCGCAAAGCCCTGGGAAAGCCGGCGCTGGGAGGGAGGGGGCAGCAGCTAGACCCCCCGCCCTCTTCCTGGCTTTCCTGGGGACCCTGCAGCTGCGGAGCCCCAGGAAAGCCGGCGCTGGGAGGGAGGGGGTGGCAGCTAGACCCCTGCCCCCTTCCCTGGCTTTCCTGGGGGCCCTGCAGCTGCGGAGCCTCCAGGAAAGCCAGCGCTCCGCCGCTGCCCCCCAGTCTCCAGGCCCCACCGGGAGGTTGGCATCCCCAGTGGGGGCAACTCAGGCTGTCCTGCCTATGGCGCCCAGACACCTGGAGCCAGCCCTGGGCACACCCATTTCTTTTTAAACCAGCCATGGCTTTTCATTATCCACACAGTCAAAAGCTTTTCTGTAGTCTGTTTTTCTTCTGAAATTCTTTGTATGCTTCAGTAACCAGTGTAAATTTGCAATATGATTTTTAGTGCCTCATCCTTTTCTGAATCCAGCTTGAACATCTGGTGTTTCTCATTCCATGTATGATAACAGTCTTTGTTCTAAGATTTTGAGTATCACTTTACTCACATGAGAGTAATGCAATGATCTGATAGTTGCTGCAATCGTTGATGTCTCCTTGTTTTGGAATTGGAGTGTAAACTGAGCATTTCCAGTTAGTTGACCATTGTATTGTTTTCCATAATTGTTGGCATATAATTGTTAAGATTTTGATTGGCTCTATTTCTGTGGCTTGGAATAGCTCTATTATTATCCCATCTACCCTGTGTGATTTATTTTTCCCAGTTGTTCTCAGTACACCTTTCACTTCACTTTCTAAAACTGTAGGTTCTTCTTCAAAGGTTTTTTCTTGGAATTAATCTGTCATCCTTTTATCTCTTCAGTATAGTTCTTCAGTGCCATTGTTTCTTTATTTTGTCCTGTTAAGTTAATGTATTTCTGTGTTGATCTTTCAGCATGCCTAATCGTGCTTTGAATTTCCCATTGGTTTCTTGAATCTTGTGGAACAGGTCTCTTGTTCTTCTCTTTTTGTCAGTGTCTTCTGTTTCTTTACACTGGTTATTATAATATTTCTCTTTGTATGTAGGAGTCATTGGAACACTGCCTTTAGACTTCTGATTCTATTTCTGTCACCTTTTACTTATGCTTCTCATCTGTCTTTAGCAATTTAATGAGTTTCTTCAGCTTTTCATTTCTTTTAGGTACAGGAATAGTCTTTGTGCATTCTTCCTTGATGAGATCTTAGATTTCAACCCATAGTTCAATAATACAAATCTGTTCTTTACATGGTCTATTAAACTCTTCAGGAATGTTGTTTCGATTGCATTTTGGCACTATGAATGCTTTTGGTGTTTTTCTTCAGCTTTATTCTAATTTTCAATATAAACAATTCTTGGTCTGTACAATAGTTGGCTCCTGGTCTTGTTTTAGCAGAGAAAATAGAGTTTCTCCATCTTCTGCTTCTAATTATGTAACCTATTTGATTTCTTTATTGGCCATCCGGTGATGTCCACATATACAATCATCTGTTTGGTTGCCTGAAACATGTGTTTGCAATGTTGTCTTGACAGAATTCTATGAGTTGCTCTCCTGCTTCATTTTGTGCTCATAGCCCAAATCTTACAAAATATTTGATTCTGCTTTGAGTCTCAGAGCAGCTTACAATCTCCTTCCCTTCCTCTCCCCACAACAGACACCCTGTGAGGCAGGTGGGGCTGAGAGAGCTCTGAGAGAGCTGTGACTGACCCAAGGTCACCCAGCTGGCTGCATGTGGAGGAGTAGGGAATCAGACCCAGTTCTCCAGATGAGAGCCCACCACTCTTAACCACGACACCAAACTGGCTGTTTCCTACTTTTGTGTTCCAGTCACCTGTGATTATCAGCACATCTTGTTTAGGTGTGTGATCAATTTCTTCCTAGACATTTGCAGAAAAGCTTTCAATTTCTTCCTCATCAGCATCTGTAGTTGGGACATAAACTTTTTTTTTTTTTTTGTAAAACTCTCTTAAAAAAGAGAGAATTTTATTCTTTTTATAAGAAACAGGAAGGGTAGACAGATGGAGAAAGAAAAAGATGGAGTGAAATTTTTCCTGTTAGTGAGTGTTAGTTTAGGTTAATAACCAATACCAATTTTGGCATCTATCGTGGTTAGAAGATCTTCTTTTTAACTATTGCGAAGTCCAAAATCACTCTGTAAATGCAGTTAGTAAAGTCCATTGGGGTTAATAATTAAACAGCTCCTTCCAGATGTTACACGAACAGTCCTCAAAATATCTTCTTTTTAAATCTCTTCCAGTTATGGATTGAGTCCATTTTAACTTTGAAGTCTTCCGTTCCATCACCACTTTCCCCTGGGCTGCTGTCTTCTTCGCTTGTCCCAGTTTGGAATACTGCATCTTCCTCCCTGCTGGCGTGTCTCTTCAGAAGTTTCTGTATTTTAAAGATGAAATCCTTCTTCTTTCTTTTTTCTTTTTCCTTAAACTTCTGGCTTTCAGGCTTCCTGGGCTCCACAAACTCTTCGGATGAAATTAGATCTCCAGCTTGTCGCTTGCTATGCTCAACATCCCCTTCTACTGGCAGAGTATTCTCTTTTATAAAAGCGGAATAGGCTTTGGGAGCCTCATCCACCTCTTCTTTTAATTTTATCGCTTCACTGCCAGTTAGGGGTGCCAAGACATTTGTCAAGGTAAATCCGAGATCTTCTTTCTCTTCTTCTTTAACGCCCTGGAAACCTAGAATCAAATTCGCTTTCTGTTCAATCTCCATCATCTTTCCAGTTGTTTCCGATATCTGTTTCTGTCGACTGATGAGAACACTATCCATTTTAGACAGAGTTTCGTTGATTTTCCGCAATTGTTCCAGCAGGGGGCACAGCATCTCCTTTTCCTGTTGATTGACAGCAAGCTCTTGGGGGGGCTGTCTGGACCAGAAGTCCCTCCTCTCTTCTCTTCCGGTATCTGCAGGACTTTTTCCAGTATCGACATTTTGGTTTTTTTGTTTACTTTTAAAAAGTTCGTGCCGCATCCCCCAGGAAGCTAAGATGATCAAAATCTTCCATGCAACCCCAACGGTACTTTCACCAACACTTTTTCTTCTCTCAGCCCCCTTCGCGCTCCCTTTGTGGATCTTGCTTCTCAAAGGGGGTGGGAACTCCTCCCTCCTCCCAACGCTTATACGCATGCAGGGGGCTCCGATTTACGCTTCAAAATAGATCTCCAACTCACGATTCGATGCTACTTCTTCTTTTTAATTTAAGCCATAGCGCTGTCTTCACTCCTGGAATTCGGTGGCGCCGCTAAGTCCCATTACGGGCACGCCGCAGTGGGGCCGATTGGGGCGGGGAGAAAGCCTCAATTTCCCGGCTGTCTGCCGGCAAAGAGGCTACTCCCCAAGCGCCCCCGGTTCGGAGCCTTTGCCTAAGGCTCACTAGGGTCTTTCGCACATGCGAAGACCCCCCCTAACTGCGCGTGGGCTAACCGCCTCCGGGAGCGTCCCGAGAAGCGGCCGCCATTCGCGACGCCGAAACCGAAACCTTCGTTGGGACATAAACTTGAATGATGGTTATATTAATAGGCTTTCCCTGAAGTCCGATTGGTATTATTAGGTCAGACTTTGCGTTATAGCCCCTGACTGCTTGTGCCTCACTATTAGAGCAACTCTGTTTCTTCTGTATTTGTGATTTTCTGACTGAAAATGTCCTCGTCCATTCTACTTTTGTGTGCTCACTCTCATGATTGCAATGTTGAAATGTTCCAGTTCTCATTTTATGCTTTCGAGCTCACCTTAATTCATACTTCTTACATTTCATGTCCCTGTTATATATGTGTCAGAACAGCTTTGGACTTTCCTTTTGCATCCATCCATGTCAACAACGGACTGTTCTTTTGGCTTTAGACCAGTCGTGTTGCTAAGAATAGCACTAATTGTACTTGTCCTCAGCACTGCCCCAGTAGCCGATGGAGTGCCATCTGACCTGGAGGTTCCAAATTCCAACACTGTACCTTTTTCATTTTGAATTGTCTCATCATAGGATTTGTGAGGTAAGAGATTATCAAAAGTGGTTTACCATTGCCTTCTTCTGTGCAGTACTAGCCAGGGTTAGCTGCAGGGGCACTGCTGTTGCCTATGAAGGATCTTCTGCCCCTGTTCTCTACTAGCTCCCCTTCAAGGACTCCTCCACCACCACCCCCATCCCCATTGGAACTGTCTGTTCTCTTCTACTGATCTGGCCATTGACCCCAAAGGGGGTGGGTGCACCTGAGAGTCTGGTGTCTCAGCTGTGACCTTCCCACCTTGATTGACTCTGCAAGGAGTTTAGACTCTTGACAGAATTGGAATCAAACCCCCCTGTGTTTTTAGAATATTACTTCACTATTTGCACAGGTAAAATACTTTACACAAAGCCACTGTCTGCTCTGTTCCATCAACATCCACACCACCTGGCCCTGCTCACTGCCTAAAAGCATTTGGGCAGGCACCAGGGGAGGTGTTGGCAGGTGCCGTGGCACCCATTGGGGGCCCCTGCTGTAAAATCTTCAGCTTGCTAACCCAGTTGAGCCTCCCTTGTCAGCCGTGTGGCTCTTGACACCCGCAGCCCATGGAGAGCTTTGAAGCCTTCTTGTGTTTTTAACCCTAGAAGACAAAGTGGGGGTGGGAAATGTGGATCTGCGTTCTTGCTCTACCTTGCCATTTGTTGCTGATGAGGAAGGTTGTCCTAGATTGTCATTTTGCCATTTTGCTGATCAGGTGGTACTAGCAAGTTGTCAGCCACAAAAAAAGGTCATTTGGGTCATATCTGTACCCTACTTTTCTCCCCAAAGGGACCCAAACTAGCTTAAAACAGAGGGGAAAATCACTCTATAAATAAACCAGTAAACAGCAAACAATTTTTTAAAAAGCATAACAATTAAATAAACCAATTTGACTGAAGGAGGAAGAGTTTCAGAATCACAAGGGACAATCCTCCCTCTCCCTCTCCCTCTCTCCCCCAGTTCCCCATGTGTGTGTGTGTGTGTGTGTGTGTGTGTGTGTGTGTGTGTGTGTGTGTGTGCATGCGCGCACGTGTGGGGCCTGGTGGGGATGCCGGCAGGTGTGGGCAGCCGGAGGCTCCAGCCCTCCCAGCATTGTTTCCCCAACCTGAGGCACCCCCACGGGGCACATCCTTGGGGCCACTGCCAGCGCAGGGGAGGGGCTGAAGCCCCTTCTTCATGAGCGTCATAGTCCTGATCCATTAGGGTTGCCAGACCCCTGGGATCAACTGGCTGGCAGGGGAAGCCCTGCCCTCAGCCCCGCCCCCAAGCCCAACACCCACAGCCCCCCCTCTCCTGGCTCTCTTGAGAGATTTAAAGGGCTCTCCAGCTGACAGTTTTGCAGGGGGAGGGAGAGGGCCGGCTGTGGGCTGCAGGCCTGAATTCCAAGCAGCATTGGAACCCTGGCGGGCTCAGCCCCACACACCTGAAATCCAAGCAGATCTCAGGCGTATGGGGCCCCGCTGGCTAGATGCACTTAAAGGGTCTGTTTAAGTCCACATGGCTGGCGGACAACCCTCTCCCTCCCCTCTTGCAAGACTCAAAGGGGCCCTCCACCTGATCAAAACCGGGCAGGCGGTGAGGGGGAGGGGTGGCTGCTGGCGATCGTTCTGGGGGCCTGGAGAGGGGACACCCCCAGTGTGATGTCATCGCATCGGGAATGCCATGCCCCCTCCAGGAACGCCCCTCAAAGTCCCTCGCTGGAGACGAAGGCAGACCTGGCAAGCCTGTTATCCATTGTGGGAAAAGAAACTTGGGTGGGAATTATCTGGACTGGAAAAACTGGGTTAAGCATTGCCTGCCTCCTGCCACTCCTTACACAGATTTGCTTCTAGCATGTAACCTGCTGGAGAATGCGTGTCTAAGACTCCCCTCCCCTCAATTTCCCCTTCCGTTTCGGATCTGTAAATGCCTACAGATGTCTGTGATTTGTGCAGAGATGCAACAAGAAGCGACCTCTGTGACTGATTATTTTAGGCTGATGTGAGCCTTCAGTTATTTACTTACACATCTAGATTCCAGTGGCACTAAGTTTGAGTCCAGTGGAACTTTTAAGACAAACAGAGTTTAATTCTGGGTATAAACTTGTGCACATGAAAACTTATACCCAGAATTAAACTTTGTTGCTCTTAAAGGTGCCTGACTGAACTCAAACTTTGTTCTGTGGCTTTAGACCAACACGGCTACCTCCTTTCCTTTCTTTTTCCTTTCCTTTTATAATTTTGGAGGTTTATTGGTTCACAGAGCTTGAGCAGCAGAAGATACTTGCTTCTGTCCTTTTTTAATGCAGTTGCTGCAGTAAACTTAGGTTCCTTATCGCTGAGCAAAAGTGCCAGGGGATTCCCAGAGTGTAGGGGGATGGTTGGTTGGTCAAAGGCTTAATGTAGTGATCCCTCATATTCTCAGAGAACCTGCATTCAAGCAGGGCACGGGAGGATGTATCTACCCTATTAAGGCCACAAGGGCATTTTCTGTCAGAATAGGGCTTATTCAGATATCTCCCCCGTAAATGTAAAACCATTGCAGGAATAATATTCAGTTTTGCAAACAGAAAAGCTCTACAGTAACGTGGGATGGCAAGATAGTACATATAGGGGAGTAAAGATCTTGGGAAAGAAATACCAAAAGATTGGGGTGAGTAAACTCTGCGGGCTCTCAGGATCAGACTACTTTAATCGATGTCTAGGATACTCTTTTAGGTGGACAGGGAACTGGTTGTTGAATCACACTCGGAGAGTAGTTCTCAATGGCATTTCATCTGAATGGAGGGAGGTGTCCCGTAGGTGCCACAGGGCTCGGGTCTGGGCACGGTACTTGTCAATATTTTTATAAAGTGTCTGGATGAGGGTGTGGAGGGGCTACTGATTAAATTTTCAGAGGACACTAAATTGGGAGGAGCAGTGAACTCACCAGACGATAAGAGATAGAATTCGATGGGATCTGAACGTGCCAGAAAAGGGGGTGGATGTGAACAAGAAGCAATTTAACAAGAAGTGCCAAGTTCTACATCTGGGTAACAAAAATGAGGAACACGCATACTGGATGGGGGATTCACTTCTGAGCAGCAGTGTGTGTGAACAAGATCTTGGGGTACGGGTGGACCAAAAGTTAAATATGAGCAGCCAGTGTGATGCGGTGACAAAAAAGGCTAATGTGGTCTTGGGGTGTATCAACAGAGGCATCACATCCAAATCGCGAGATGTCCTAGTACACTACACTGGTCAGGCCACCCCTGGAGTCCTGTGTGCAGTTCTGGAGGCCTCACTGCAAAAGGGATGTGGACAGAACGGAGCGCGTGCAGAGGAGAGCGACAAGGACGACGGGGGGCCTGGAGACGAAGAAGCCCTGCGAGGAAAGGCTGAGGGACTTCTTGGGGATGTTCAGTCTGGAGAAGAGGAGGTTGCGGGGGTGCGGGGGGGGGTGTGATGGCTCTCTGGAAGTATCGGAAGGGCAGGTCACTGAGAGGAGGGCAGGGAGCTGTTCCTGTGGGCAGCAGAGGATAGAACTCACAAGGACAGGTTTAGATTAAGGGTGGGAAGGTACCGGCTGGATCTTAGGAAAAGGTTTTTTTACAGTCGGAGTTGTGCCACGGTGGAATCAGCCTCCCGCTCCCCGGCAGTCTTTAAAGCAGCGGCTGGACCAGCACTTGCCAGGGATGCTCTCGGCTGATCCCGCATTGAGCAGGGGGTGGGACTAGATGGCTTCTATGGCCCCTTCCCACTCTGTGATTCTGTGGTTCTACGCAGCAAGGAATATTCAGTATTGTCCCTTAAAATTTGGCTAAGGGTTGATCAATGTTGTCAGAGATACCTTTAATCCAAACAGCTGAGCCATAAAGAATGAGGGGAACCACTTTCAAATCAGAAGCTTGTGCCTCCCCAGGAATATCACAACCCCCGCCCCCCCGGTATTACAGCGCAGCCACGCACCTGAATCTGGATTCCCATGCAAAGCCTCGGCCAAGATGAAGCCAGCGGGTGCACCTTTCTCCCCTGGAGCAATGAGTGGGCCCAGCTAAGAATTTTCTGGAAACAGGCTCAGAAATGGAATCCATGGTAGATTTCATTAAAAAAAAAGAGTTTGCTTTTAGAATATGAATATTTTTGGCTTTAAAAAAATCAGTGACAGTCCCCACCCAATGAGGTGGTGCTCCGATATCCAACCAACTGCCCCACCAAGTTCTGTTAATGTAAAATTCCCTTTTAAGTTCACTATCATTCTTATTAAATACATCTTTAAATGGAAAGAGAATATCCACAGTTAGCAACAGTAATTCTGAGCATACCCAGTTGCTGAAAGGGGGTAAGGGATAAAAGCAGGTTATAGGGTTGCCAACTCCAGGTTGTGAGATTCCTGGTGATTTGGGGGTAGAATCCAGGGAGGGGGTGGTGTTGGTGGAGGGGGAGGGGCCTCCGCAGGGCGTGATGCCATGGAGACCCCCCCCCCCAAAGCAGCCATTCCCTCCCAGGGGCACTGACCTCTGTCGTCTGGAGGCCAGTGGTCATTCCAGGAGATCTTCAGGTCCCACCAGGAAGTTGTCAACCCTGGTTATTATTTAGGCAGCCCAAAGTTTCTGATATTTCACATTTCTGGTGCTAACACTTCTTAGACGTTCATACAGAAATGGCATTTGGGTTTGGTGAGATGGTTGTAGAAAGTATTGCTTGGCAGTGATACAGATTTTCATTCTCTTCCTTTCTTGTTCCGTGGGTTTGCTCCAACTTGTTCTCCACTCCTCTTGAATTCCCATCTAACAGAAGAATTTCTGATATCAGTCCTGGAAGGAGGGCAGGCCGGGCAGGCCCACAGCTACCGTGCCCCCCTTGCGGTTTTTATGGGGCCCTCCCCAGTCCGGGGCCTAAATGTCACCACCACACCATAAGGCCCCCCAAGGAAAAGGCTGGTTGGCTACGGGGGGGGGGCTGAGGGCGGGCTCTGCATGGCTCCTCCCATGGCTCTTCCTCCCTTGGCATCGCTTCGCTTCCATCCCCCTGGCAGCCAGTTGGGGGCGTCTTGCAGGGGTGTGTGCGTCTGCCTCCTAAACCGCAGGAAAAAGAAAGCGCTCTCTGAACAATGACTGGAAGGCAGCTTTTTGTGATGTTTTGCCCCTGCAAGCAAGGGCATGTATACCACGCTGCACAAGACCTGATCCTGAAGCATCATGTGTACAACTGTCACAAGATCTTTTCTTTGGTGTTTTTAAATGCTCCAGCACCACATTTCAAATGAGTCTACTTTCTTCTTGTCCGCTTTTTTCGTTGTCCAACATAGCCGGGGGGGGGGGGGATACCGTGGCATGAACTAACTTGGTCTTGGTGGCCAGCAGCACAACCCGACACTTAATAACCTTTTCTGGCTCCTTCATGGCTGCCCCTTTCAGTCTCCGTCTCCTCCTGACTTCTTGGTTTCGGCCTTCCTTTTGGTTAATGACAGTACACGTGCATGCATGGGTAATTAGGAATCTTGAGAGAACCTTGCACATGCATAGTTCTCTGTTCAAGATTCAGAGACAGCTGGAACAAAAGAGGGCTCCCAGTGCACCAGATCCATTTCAGAAACAAGGCCAGATAACGTGGGACTCCAAGGTCCAGGGAGAAATGTAGTTGAGGAGAATGTCTGAGGTGGAAATCGTGGATTTTCCATTCCTGTTTATGGCAGGAGAGGCCTGTTGCCGGCCAGCCTCTCTGCAGCCGCACCCATCGGGGCCAGCCCAGTTAAGACCGCAGTAGCCCAGAGGAGCTGCGGTGGCTCAAGTGGTTAAGACGCTGAACTGCAGGCTGTGGAAGGTCAGTAGTTCAGCAGTTCGAGACCCGGGTGCCGCATGACGGGGCAAGCTCCCGTCTCTAGTTCCAGCTCCTGCCAACCTAGCAGTTCGAAAGCAAGAAATTGCAAGTAGATAAATAGGTACCACTTCGGTGGGAAAGTAACAGCGTTCTGTGCACCTTGGTGTTTAGTCATGCCGGCCACATGACCACGGAAACGTCTTCGGACAGCGCTGGCTCTTCGGCTTTGAAACGGAGATGAGCACCGCAACCCTAGAGTCGGATTCGACTGGCTTTCGAGCAAGGGAACCTTTACCTTTACCTTTAGCCCAGAGGTTAAGACGCTGAACTGCAGACTGGAAGGTCTGTGGCTTGGCGGTTCGAGGCCCAAGTGCCATTGGTCGGAGTGAGCTCCGTTTCAAGGCAAGAGACAGACAGAGGCGGGTTGGCCGTTGCCTTCCTCTGCGTAGCGACCCTGGACTCCCTTGGAGGGCTCCCACCCGAGTCCTCACCAGGGCTGACCCTGCGGAGCTTCTGAGGTCTGATGAGGTCGAGCCAGCCTGGCCCATCCAGGTCCAAGGGTCACAGTTTTGCAGAAATTGATTTTTATTCCAGATTAAGTCATGTGGTATGTATGCAATAGTAGGAAAGTACATTAGAAATTCTACTGTACCTTCAACATATTTAAGCCAGTCTGTTGGGTGAACAGAAGGATGACTGGAGTTCCGGCAAAAGTGTTAGGATCAGGGCCTGACGCTGTGTGGATCCCCGTGGAGGCGGAAGGGGCTGCGACTCGGCCTGGGGCTGCAGGGCAGGGCGTTTGGGGTTAACTTCAGCATATTACGCATCTGAGTGTCCCTCCGTTGCTGGCATATCCAGAATTTAGAATCGTTAGATGTTTCATGGAAACTGGTACAGGTAGTCCTCAGGGAAATGAAGAGCATGCCCACACATGAGCAAACATTAATTTTATTGCTGGGAAAAAAAAGTCATTTTGAACTTTGCCATTTTTGCTCTGTGTTCCTCTTTCAAGTGGTTGTTACCTCGTTTAGCTTTTGACAATTAAATCATAATTAAAATTAAAAATCCCTTGTATGTGACACATAAAATTGCAGCTTCTACTGCTATGCAGATTGCAAATGAGGTGGGAGGGGTCCACACTCAATTAATTTCCCCCAGAGCCGTGGGGGGGTGTGTGTGTGTGACTGGAGCCCAGGCTCAGCGGCAGGGTCTGGCTTCAAGGTCCGGGTCCAGCCACAGAACTGAGTAGCCACGAGCATAGACAGAGCACCTTTCCACCTCCAACCTTTTGTTTCTCCAACTTTTTGATCTTGGTTCCCTTGTACTAAACCTGTTCTGCCTTCTCCCAACATCAACCGGAGCTGGCTTGCTTGTAGGTTGCATGTCACGTGCCGTGGGCTGGAAAGGTGATCCATGCTCTGGCATTAGCAAGGGGGAGGAAACAAGACAGGTGTGACCCCACCTGCAGCCACACACGGCAAAACGGGACTCAGCAAAAAACGCCAAGATAATGGGGGGGGGCAGTCCTCCAAAGCCAGTAAATGCCAGTCCTCTGCAAGAGGGTGTCAAACTCACTCCTCCCATGCTGATAAAGGCAGGAAGGACCCATCTGCCCGAAAATGCTCATCTTCCTCCTCCAGTTCTCTCATCCCCCCACAAGGAAGACCTGATTGGGATCTTTGGTGTGCCGTTCAGTAGGAGGAAAGAATTACTGGTCAGAGCACACAATTCCCAGGCAGGCCAATGTGGGCTCTACTTCTTCTTCTTCTTCGAGGAAGGTCTTGAAGACAAGTTGTCGAATGTGCTTGCCTGTTCTGCAGTCTAGCTGGCATAGACGGCCTGTAGGAAAGAGCCAGAGTCCAGGAGCACTTTAAAGACTTGACAAGATACGCGGCAGGGGGTGAGCTTCCGTGCGTCACGGCTCCCTGCTTCCGGTAGTCCTGGAAGGCCTCTGAGGAAGGGCTCTACCTGAGGAAGCGGGGGCTCCCGCAAGCTCCTCCCCGGCCGCCACGTATTTTGTTAAGTCTTGAAGGTGCTCCTGGACTCTGGCTTTTTTCTACCGCTACCTCTGCAGACGGACTGACACGGCTCTGCCCATCTTGACCTATAGACAGCATGGCGAGGGAGGAGGTGGGCAGATATAGAGTGGAGAGCAGGAAGCAAAAACATGTTTGTTGAATGAGTTCTGGGCAATGTGAGTGGCAGCGGTTCCCAGACCAGGTGATCCTGGCAGAGGTGGCAGGAGGGGCAGGGCTCGTTGGCACACAGGGGCACTCCCCACTCAGTGGCCATTGGCTTTCTCCTGAGTTCCTTGGGGGCTGAGACCTCCAGGGGTGCAGAAGGCAGGGGCAAATCAGTTCCTGGCCCTTGCCCATCCCTGAGCTACTGGAGCCATCTGCCAAATCCAATGCAGGGCGGACCTTCAGAATTCCAAAATGCATTTTTCCTGGGAGGGTTCAGCGTACTTGGCTGCTGAACAAGAAATGCAAGGGAGGCAGTGGAGCTCCTGCTGCTGCTCTGAGGGAGGCCAGGTGGAAGCTCCGGGGCTCCTGACGAAAGGGGCCTGCCTGCCGCCTGAGAGGGAGCCAGATACTCATAACCACGAATTCCTGAAGAGGAGGCCAATATCCCTGCTCTGCAGGAGGCTTAGAAAGGGATTTATAATGGGCTGGAATTGGTTGGGAACTGCCAGAACCAGGACTCCTGCTCCCGGGCTCAGTAATGGCCTTTCTGGTCCTGCAGTTGTTGCGTGGCCACCTCAGAGGAAGGAGATGGGTCTCTTGCCGTTCACTCTGCTCTGGTGAGCAGTGTGTCTTCCCAACACATAAATGGGACTCATCATGGGCACGCTGCCCTCTCCCACAGCCAACCCTCCCGCCACTGCTTGGAAAGCCACAGGCAACCTGGGTGTATGAATGCCCCCCCCCCCGGCACTGCCATTCTCAGCCATCCACACCATTGGGGAAACCGCCAGCATGTGGTAGGAAGATACATCACTAATTTACAAAGCTTTAAAATCATGCAATATATTCGACACCAGCTTCATATCAGAGAAGGGAGCTGTGACTCTATGCTCTCCCTGTTGGTTTCCAGACTGGACGTGCCAGTCGTATGAACAGGAAGTGGCCTCCCACACCTGGAGGGCAAGGAAGGAGCCTCCTTCCTGATGCAGCAGCCGTTGGAGCAGAAGCACTGGGGCGGGGGGGTCAGCCCTCTGGCAGCCCTGGGGCCAAGCAGACTCTCTGGCATGAGCAGAGTCCTGTTCCTGGTCACACCAGGGAAGAGAAAGGGTCCCCTCCGCACTGGCACCCACGGATTTACAGTGACAAAAGGAACCCCTGTCAGTGCGTCTCCTTCCGCAGAACAACCATCTTCTCTGTTGGCCTCAAGTCCTGCGCAAGTGTCCTGAGCAGGGCAAGAAAGTGTCTTACCTGGCTGCCAGCAGGGGGATCCTGGTCCTCCTCTGGGACCTCTTCGGTGTGTGTGCAAAGCCTGCTGCCTGATGAGTCTTTTAACCACACATGTGCCACTACTGAAAAGGCCCTGCTTGGACCAAGGTGCCTGGATGTCAGGTAACCCTGCCACAGCTGGAATGTAGGGGGCCTCCTTCTCTGTTACAGGAATGCGGTAGCTGAAGGGGTCCTCCTTTCTCACTGTGATTTACCATTGCTCGTTCTGTTTCTTATCTCTCTGCTTGACCTTGGGTCTCAAGCTGCTAACTCACAGCACTGGGAAATGTAACGGGTCTGGACTGTTTTCCTAAGCTTGCCCGCTTGTCTTTCGCGTGCATGCACTCTGTAACCATTGGCTTAGCTATGGGGGGGGTAGTTCAAATGGGGTATAACTTAGCCTGCTTTCTGTTTCAAGTTATCACTGACACAGAGTATGTACACGTGTGTCCAGCATTGCCTAAGTAAACACGATCTTCTGAAGAAGCCTGGTGTCTGAGGGACTTTCTGGGGAGCCTGACACTGGAGCAAGCCCTCATCTGCTGTTCTCAGGACTAGGGTTCCCATTGCCCCAGTGGGAGCAGGGGGTTGCCTGCTTTTGTGGCCCCTGGGAGAACCCTGCCCCCAGAGCATCTTGTTTGTGCCAATGTGCCTGGTGCACATACATCACCAGAAGGCATGTTGCAGGGGATGCTCTATTGTTTAAGGAAAAACTCTTATGGTTTTTCCTTAAATGATCTAGTGCCCCACCCCAACATGCCTGACACAATGACGTCACCTCTGGGTGACATCATTGTGCCAGGCATGCTGGCGCAAACACGATGCTTTGGAAGCAGGGCTCCCCCTTCCAGCTGAATTGGAGCAGCGGATCGGGGGCCGTGAAAGCGGCAACCCCCACTCCCATCGGGGCAGTGGGAACCCTCATCCTGAGGACAGCAGATGAGGACTTGGCTCCAGGCACCTTGGCCCAAGGAGGAACTTTTCAGTAGTGGCACATGTGTGGTTCAAAGTTTGCTGTGGATATTTTGGAGGGGATTGATCCTGCTACCTCATATCGTCTCCCACATGAGTTGTGCTCTCCCCCACCCCCCACCCCGAGTTGCTCATCTTTTATCTATAATGGTATAGATATAATTGTATGGCTATCGTGACCTTCCCCAAGGAACCCCTGAGGGAAGAGCGGAACGCAAAGCAATGAACGGAGGCCACTCTGGAGGAATGAGCCCCCGAGCTCCCACCACTGGGAGGTCAGAGGGACCCTTCTCTTCTCTTCTCTTCTCTTCTCTTCTCTTCTCTTCTCTTCTCTTCTCTTCTCTTCTCTTCTCTTCTCTTCTCTTCTCTTCTCTTCTCTTCTCTTCTCTTCTCTTCTCTTCTTCTTCTCTTCTCTTCTCATCCAGAGAGCGGGCGTTCTCCTCCCCCGCGCCTCAGCCCTTGGCAGGCGATCTGCAGGATGCTCGGGGGGGGGGTGCGTACACGCGCATGTGTGCACACAGCCTCATTTGGGTTGGGTGATGATCCTTGCAAAGTCTGGGGGGGGGAATGACTTGCCTTATCACTCTGACTCACTCAAGAAGACTTTTTACCATGACTGGCATAAAAGGAGGAGGCTAAGGACTAGGGTTGCCAGATCCGGGTTGGGAAACTCCTGGAGATTTGGGGGTGGAGCCTGGGGAGGGCGGGGCCCCCGGGGGCCTCAGAGCCCACCCTCCAAAGCAGCCTTTTTCTCCAGGGGAACTGATCTTGGTCATCTGGAAATCAATTGTAATAGTGGGACACCTTCAGGTGCCGCCTGGAAGTTGGCAACCCCACCAAGGATGCAACCCAAGCACATACAGGTCGGAGGTCACTTTACTCTGCAGCGCAATGTCCCTCTTCTCTGCCCCAGTTTTTTCTTCTCTAGTGGAAAGTTTCCCAGGCAAACTGGTGGTTTAATCCAGCATCGTCCTACTGACTCCAGAGCAGGGTGGGGTGCCCTGGAAGCGAAACGATTTATCTCGCTGGATTCCATTGGCTCAGGAGCCAGCCCTGGCCCATCCACCCCGCCCCGCCCCGCCCCCCCCCCCGTGCTGCCTTCCTCCCAAGAACCAGTCGCCTTTGCACCGCTCATCCTCGCCCGGGGCTTTCTTCTCTCGGGCTTCCGCTTGTCCCTGTGAATGGCAAAGGGGCAGGATTGCCCCTTCACGGCGGCCTGCAGTCTGGAGCGTGGTGTCGGCCTTCTGAGCCTAGGTGGCCATCTTCTTTCAGGCTTGTCGCCTGGCGTTCTCATCCCTGCTGGAGGGAAGCCTCCCAAAGAACATCCGAATCCCTGTGCCTGTCCTGGGGGTCTGAGAGTGGAAGTGGTGACTCGATGGTGTTGGCCCCGGCCTTCCAGACTCCCGGCCTGGGGGCATCCGGGGGCTTCGCCAGGAACATCCCCTCCCCACACCCACACAATTAAGTTCTTGGAGCAGTTCTGCAAACTTTTTTTAAAATGTGAGTGTTTTGGGTGGAGGGACTGTGTGTATTTGTGTCATGTGGGTTATAAAAAAGATGTGGACAGCCCGTCTCATCTCTGAGGGGTGGGGGAGACAGAGGCGTGGGAAACACCCTCGCAGTCAAGTGACGGAGGGGCTGGCGAGTGGCTGGCTGTGGCCTGGGAGTGTGTTTATAAATTTGCCAGACTTGCCAAAGACCCCATCAGGGCCTGCCAAGGAGTGCGGTGCCTGCCTTTGGAGCGAGGCTGTTTGCTCTGGACACACCGCCAGGAAGGATGACCTTACCCCTTGGAATGCCATTGCATTCAAGACCATTTGTGATCAACCAATACAATCAGCTACGCAGTACACACAACACACAAGGAAAGGAGTAAAAGAAGAACAGCAAATTCAGGTCACAATCTGGAGAAGGGTGTCACTGGCACTCTTTGTGACCCCCCCCTTGTCATTTTGGCGTGAACCAGCACGGGGCCTGGTGCAGTCCGGGGTGGGGGGCCCAGGCAGACCACTTCTGGTGGGGGCACAACTGCCTCCTCCTGCTGCTCAGCTGTCGTCCTGAATATAGAGAGGGGGAGGGTTGGGAGCCACTCCTCAGGTGAACGACGAGGGTGTGTCAGGAATGTGGAGAAAGTGGAGAGGAATGGGCTGGCTGTGCAGGTGGAGGTGGAGACATCAGCTGGAAGACATCAGCTGGGTTCCAGGGAGCTGGATTATTTCACTCCTGTCTGGTGACAGCAACCCCAGGAAGAGGCTGGAAGGGGCTGGTGAGCCTCAGAGCCATGCCCTGCTGGGTCCCAGAGATCTGCCAGAATTACAGCTGATCTCTTTGGAGAAAACGGAAGCTTTGGAGGGTGGACTCTCGGGCATTATTGAAGTCCCTTTCCTTGCCAAACCCCAACCTCTTCCCAGGCTGCATCCCCAGATCTTCAGGAGTTTCCCAACCCAGGATTGGAAACAAGACTGGGCAATTTTAGGAGGCTATTTTCTGGGAGGACTCAAGGCTTGATGAGAATTACTCTGTGGGCCTTGCAAGTATCAGTTCTCAGTTGAAGGAGAAAAGGGAGGCCTTGGTGTTGAAAGGGAAGGTGTGAGCAGGCAAGAGCAGGCTGGTGTTGGACTAGATGGGCCACTGGCCTGATTCCACATTGGCTTCTCTTACGTTCTTATGGTGGGCTGGACAGTGGCTCAAGCAGCGGCCCAGTGGCCCAGCCTGGTGCAGAACCTGCAGCTCAGAAAGGGTCCAAGTTCAGCCATCCCAGGTTGTTGTCGAAGGAAAGGAGGATCTCAAACTGGGCACACAACAGAAGACCTTTGCTTGGCAATTCCAAATCTGATCACTAACTTAGGGGCAAAACTCTCTTTTTCACTAATTAACATGGAGGGACTTAGTTCATGTGAGCTGGCATTAAACTTCCAGGCAGGTCCCCTCTGCTCCCAAAGGGATTTGCTCTGCCAATCAGGAGCGCTGGGGCCCCTGCACTCGGGCCCCCGAAAGGAGTGCTGCTGTTGCTGCTGCTGCTGCTGCAGCAGTATTTGCTGCTATCTGAATTGAGGCAAGGAAAAAGGCTTCTTCCAGCCCACCTGTTGTTCTGAAATTATGGGCATCCTTTGCACAGCTACAGCACTCGCCTCACCTGAATTTCAGGACATTTCTGACAGTCTGATGCAAGCCACCATAGATGGTCACCCTGTAAATTCTTCAAATGTGTTGTTTAAAACCTTTTCATGCAAAAACCAGTGAGTGCTTTTTGTTGTTTGGTGCTTTTTGTTGTATCCTTTCTTTGAGGAACTGCATGCGTACAGTAGAGCAATTTTTATGGTGTATATACATTTTTTAATTATATGTATTTTGAGGTTTGCTTAATTAACCCTTTTTAGCTATTTGATTTATATCTGTATCCTTGTCATCTTCTTGTCTCATCTGAAAACATCATATCTTGCACAGTGCACATTTAAAATGTGCCCGCTGTCATTCTTAAGGCCTACAAACTACCTGCACGGGGCCATGCACTTCCAGAGACTATTGGGGAACTATTGTGAATAACTGTAACTATTCTGAAGCTCTGACCATGAGCAGGATCTTTTGGTTCCTGTTCACCCAGCAAATGGAGTATCCCCGTTGAACAACAGAGGCACGTGGGGCGCATTTTGAACTGTGCATTTTGCTTGAGTACTGTGCATTAGAACGGGCGAACTGGGGAAGGCTTCCAAAGCCCCTCCCGGCCTTCCCTGGCTTGCCTGCCTTGGCGGGCAAGCCAGGAAAGGCCGGGGAGGGTGTGCGGAGGCATTTAAATGCCTCCCTGGGCATTCCCCAGCTCACCCGCACAAATGGGTGAACCGGGGAAGGCTTCCAAAGGCCCCCCCCCCGGGCAAGCCAGGAAAGGCTGTTGAGGATGTGGGGAAGCATTTAAATGCCTCCTCGTGCTTTCCCTGGGGCCAGGGGCCACTTTTCGGGCAAGCAGCCTACAGCTGCCCGAAAAGGGGCTGAATGGGCCATTTTGGGGGGTGCATTCGGATCGGACAAACCGAATGCACTTCCCTAGTCCTGGCGCAGTGTGCATCTCATTTTTTGTGCTTCAACTGGATTTGTATAGCATTGTGTTTAGCGTGCAGGGATTTCTCATTTTCCTCTGAGCCAAACTACATGTTATGGGTAGGCACAGGCTGGCAAGGGACAGCCCATAGGTGCCGATGCCATTTTAGAGAAGGATTTAAAGAATGATTCTGATTGGGCACCCAGCACAGCATCTTGTGTGTGTCCCCCACCACACCCTTTCATGGGGGCTGTTTCAGCCCTTGGAAAGGTGTGCAGGAGGGAACAAGAGCTCATGGCGTCACCACGCTGCAGGCCCAATTGCAGCAGTTTGTGGACTGCTAACTTCTTGTTTGGGGGCCACGGTGGCTCAGGGGTTAAGATGCTGGACAGCAGACTGCAAGGTCAGTAGTTCGGCAGTTCGAGACCTGAGTGCCACATGACAGGGTGAGCTCTCATCTACGGCCCCAGCTCCTGCCAGCCTAGGAGTTCGAAAGCAAGAAATTGCAAGTAGATAAAGAGGTACCGCTTCGATGGGAAGGTAACAGCATTTCGTGCACCTTGGCGTCTAGTCATGCCGGCCACATGACCACGGAGATGTCTTCAGACAGCGCTGGCTCTTTGGCTTGGAAATGGAGATGAGCACTGCCCCCTAGAGTCGGATCCAACTGGCTTTTGAGCAAGGGAAACCTTTACCTTAACTTCTCCTTTAAAACAGCATTGGCATCCATGGATTGTCCTGTGCCAGCCAGCAAGGGGTGTGCTTTTATTACCTCCTGCTTGCCGGATCAGAAGAGAAGCCAGGCCCATTCCAGCCTCTGTCTTCTGCTCCAAAGATTTGTTGGGGAGGAAATCTGCCTTCTTCCAAACCTCAGCAGAGCCGCCCCTGGTGCTCCCGGCCATCCCCATGACTGGGTGAGCCACATCCTGTGGACTTGCCAGGGGCTGGAGAGGTCTTTGATTTTGTACCCCCAGCTTGGCAACCCAAGCACAGTTGAGGAAGCCCCTCCTGGGCCACTTTTTTTTTTGGGGGGGGAAACGGGATGGCGGCACTCAGCTGGGTGGGTCCCAGTCTCACAGAGGGCACCTGCCTGCCTGTCCAGACCCCTCATTTGGCTCCGGCTCTGCTCTCCTGTTCATCCAAGTGAGGCCACCCGTCATTGTCCTGCTCAGGCGTTCCGGTTGTGCCACCTCTGCTGACGCCATGTTTTTCTTTCTCTTCTGCACCCAAAGGTTGGAGTCAGCCAGGGACCACATGCTGCCCATTGACTATTACTTCCCACCACAGAAGACGTGCTTGATCTGCGGGGACGAAGCTTCCGGGTGCCACTACGGAGCACTCACCTGTGGGAGTTGCAAGGTCTTCTTCAAAAGAGCCGCTGAAGGTAACTCATCATCCTCTTCTTCTTTTGAGTGTGTGAGAGAGAGCAAATTGGAATATGGTCATGGACATACATGCCTAGAAATCACCCAAGCATATATTGTCAGTCAAGTGTAACTGTAGCCGGTTGAAACATCATGGACACAAACACTTAGGGTAATATAGACAGGAGTGTAATAGACCTTGGGAATGAGGGCACGATGGCAACTGAGGGCCGTTGTCTGGGGACTAAGGGGCCAAAGGAGACGAGGGTGACTGGAGAGGGGGACACATTAGAGGTGCCTGTATGCCAGTGCTAGAAGTCTCCAAGCCAGGATGGGGGAGCTGGAGTGCCTGGTGTTCAGTGACAGTTTAGATATAGTAGGTATCTCAGAAACATGGTGGAATGGGGAAAATCTATGGGATATGACCATTCCTGGGTATAAGCTCTATAGGCAGGACTGGGAGAGAAGGGTTGGTGTTGGTGTTGCACCAAAGAGGACATAGAATCAAATAAGTTAGGAAACATCAGGGGAATTAACTCCCCAACAGAAGCAATATGGGTGGAAATACTGGGCCCTAAGGGTGACTTAAAAGTGGGGGTGTCCTGTCGCCCACCTGGTCAAACCCTTGACGCTGATCTTGAGATGGAGAAGGAAATAAGGGAGCCAACTAAAGCAGATAATGTTATTATGCTGGGAGACTTCAGCGATCCTCACGTTGACTGGGTAAGCGTGTGCTCAAGTCATGCTGTAGAAATGAGATTCCTGGACAACACAAATGACTGTGCACTGGAACAGCTGGTCACAGAGCCAACCAAACGGGGTAGTGATCTTGGATCTGGTTCTGAGTGGATCTCTCAAGACCTGTTTGTTACATCAGTTGGGAACAGTGACCACAATGCTATTAAGTTCAGCATTCAGGTCAAAGGAGAGTTACCCCTAAAGTCCAGAGCAGTAACGTTTGATTTCAAAAGAGGGAGCTTCACAAAAATGAGGGGAATATTAAAAAGGAATAAAGGGATTGCTAAAGGAAGATGGGAAGACAGCAGAGAAGCTCAATGACTTTTTTATTCACTGTGGAAAGTGTGGGGCGCATACCCCTGCCACAGCCCCTATTTTCAGGCACAGAGTCTGCAGAACTGAGCCAAATTGAGGTGACCAGAGATAAAGTTCTAGACCTACTGGGAAAACTAAAAACCAATAAGTCTCCAGGTCATGATGGCATATACCCAAGAGTTCTTAAGGAACTCTGGTGTGAAATAGTTGATTTACCAAGCTGTAGAATGGATGTAGCCTGTCACTAAATCCAGCCGCTGTACCAGAAGACTGGAGAGTAGCAAATGTGACACCATTTTTTAAAAAGGGATCCAGGGGGAACCAGGAAATGACAGGCCAGTCAGCCTCACGTCTGTCCCAGGCAAATTAGTAGGAACTGTAATCAGAGAGAAAACTGTTAGGCACGTAGAGGGGCAAAGCCTGCTGAGGGGAAATCGGCATCTGCAGGGGGAAGTCCGGCCTCACCAGCCTTTTGGCGTCCTTTGAGAAAGTGAACAAGCCTGTAGACCAGGGGTCTTTTCGTAGAAGAACAGCTGCAGGAGCTCATTAGCATATGGTATGCTAATGAGCTATTAGGCTATTAGCATATGCCACACCCCCTGACATCACCGGAAGTGATGTCAGAAGGGGAAGCAAAAGGGGGGGGAACCATCTTCAAAAGCCTCCCCTTCCCTTCCCCAGCTGGTCTGGGTGGGGGAGCTAAGAGAGAAGGGGTTTAAAGTTTAAACTCCTTCTCACTAGAGTTGGGCCACAGAAAGAGGAAAGAGGGAAGGAAAGAGAGAGAGTAGAGAGAAGGAAAGAAAGAAGGAAAGAGAGAAAGAAAGAGAGGGAAGAGGGAGGGAAACAGGGAAAGGAGGAAAAAAGAGAAGAGAAGAAGGTGGGAAAGAAAGAAAGAAAGAAAGAAAGAAAGAAAGAAAGAAAGAAAGAAAGAAAGAAAGAGAGAGAGAGAGAGAGAGAGAGAGAGAGAGAGAGAGAGAGAGAGAGAGAGAGAGAGAGAGAGAGAGAAAGAAAGAAAGAAAGAAAGAAAGAAAGAAAGAAAGAAAGAAAGAAGAGAAGAGAAGAGAAGAGAAGAGAAGAGAAGAGAAGAGAAGAGAAGAGAAGAGAAGAGAAGAGAAGAATGAGGGAAAGAGGAAAAAGAAAGAAGGAAAGGAGGGAATGAAAGAAATTCAGTGGCAATTCAGCCCCATTATACCTATGGGCCATTGAAGTCAATGGTGAAAACATAGGGTATATTCTGGGGGCTGGAGGGGAGGGGGTTTGAGGGAGAGGCTCCAGGATCACAGGATAGCTGATGGAGCCTCTCCCCAAGATACCCACCAAATTTCAAGAACATTGGACCAGGGGGTCCAATTCTATGGGCCCCCAAACAGGTTGCCCCATTTCCTCCATTGTTCTCTATGGTGGGAAAATAAGTTATTTTTTTCCCAGTATAGAGAACAATGGAGGGAATAGGGGCAACCTGTTTAGGGGCCATAGAATTGGACCCCTGGTCCAATGTTCTTGAAACTTAGTGGGTATCTTGGGGAGAGGCTCCATCAGCTATCCTGTGAGTTTCGAGCCTCTCCCTCAAATCCCCTCCTCCAGCCCCTAGAATATACCCTATGTTTTCACCATTGACTTCAATGGCCCATAGGATATAATGGAGCTGAAACTGACATTGGGCTGCCTGAAAGACTCTCCGGGACGCCGGCTGGGGGCGGGGCTTGGCTTCTGAGCTCCCGGAGCTGCGCTCCGGTGGGCTCCCCCCCGAAAAGACCCCTGCTGTAGACTATGGTGACCCAATAGACATTAGATGCCTGGATTTTCAAAGGCTTTTGACAAGGTGCGTCACCAAAGACTCCAGAGTAAACTTAGCAGTCATGGGATAAAAGGACAGATTCTTTTATGGATTAAAAAAGTGGTCAAATGTCAGGAAGCAAAGAGTAGGAATCACTGGGCGGGGAAGTCAGCAGTGGGGGTCCAACACGGATTGGTATGGGGGCTGTGACTATTTAATTTGTTCATCAGTGATCTGGAACGGGGGGTGAGCCGTGTAGTGGCCAAGTTTGCAGATGACACAAAATTATTCAGGATGGTGAAAACCAAGGCTGACTGTGGAGAGCTCCAAGAGGACCTCTGCAAACTGAGCGAGTGGGCGACAATGTGGCAAATGGAGTTCAATGGTGATGCACATTGGGCCAAAAAATCCCAACTGTATGTATCAGCTAATGGGGTCTGAACCAGGGCCATAGCCAGTGGTGGGGCACGGGGGTGGGGGTGGCCCTTACTGAGTCTGCAGTTCCTCCACCCCAGTCATTCCCAATCTTCCCTTCTGGCTTTTCTGAAGCCGTGCTGCCCCCCGGAAGGAGCAGGAAGAGCCTGAGACCCAGCACCGTTTGGGCTCACTGGCTTGGCTGGCAAGCCAGCACCTGCCCAAAGAGCGGAGTGCAAGTTGTGCCATGCCATTTGCAAAAGCCGCGGAGCCCACAAGCAGGACCCTCCCCCCAGCCAGGATGGAGTCTGGGGAAGCATTTGGCACAGGCTGCAGAGGTGCAACGCACTGCAACAGCCCCCCCAGTCCTGTCTGCTCCCCACCCCCCGGCTTGGACCTGATGCTACCTGGGAGGCGGGGAGATTAAAAACACCCAGCCTCTCTCTGCACACTTTGCATGGGGAGATGCCGTGCAAACTCACGTCTCGGAAGCGGTTCGATATTGCTGCTGTGCTGGGCAATGGAAGACAGCCATTGCTCATCCTCCATAAAATTGCCCGGGCTCTCACCTTCTTTGCTGGCTTGGCCGTCCCCTTCCTCCCCTCCCCCACTGCACTGTACTTTTAATTTAATTAGCACCCTCCCATTCCTGTCTACACGCCTGGTCTGGGCTTGCTGAGCCTGAGAGGAGGGAAAAGGATCTTGGGGTCATAATGGACAGCTCAGTGAAAGTGTCAATCCAGTGTGCTGCAGTGGTGAAAGAGGCAAACTCCATGTTAGGGATTATTAGGAAAGCAACTGAGAATAAAATCGCCAATATTGTAATGTCCCTGTATAGATCTGCAGTGCGGCCTTATTTGGAATACTGTGTGCAGTTCTGGTCACCGTATCTCAAAAAGGACAATTGCAGATGTGGAGCCAGTACACAGGAGGGCAACCAAGATGATGAGGGGGTTGGAGCCCCTTCCCAAGGAGGGAAGGCCGAAGAGTCTCTGTGACTTTTCAGTTTAGAAAAGAGATTACTGAGGTAGAGGTTTATACAATCATGCATGGAGCAGAGAGAGTTGGCAAAGAGAACTTTTTCTCCCTCTGCCAAAATGCTAAAGCTCGAGGGCACCCAATGGAGCTGATGGGCAGTAGGTTCAGGACGGACAAAAGGAAACGCTTCTTTGCACAGAGAGGGATTAAAATGTGGAAAACGCTGCCAGAGGGCATAGTGATGGCCACAGGAACAAACAGTTTTAAAAGGGGATGAGATGGATTCATGAAGGATAAGTCTATCAGTAGCTACTAGGCTATGGTGGCTGAGGGGAACCTTCACATTCAGAGGCAGCGTCAGGGGAAGGGTCTCCATGCCCTGTTGTTGGCTGGCTGGCCCCGGTGTGAGGCAGGCTGCTGGACTAGACGGACTATTGGCCTGACCCAGCAGGGCTTTTCCAACTGTCTTGTGGGTGCTGCTCTTTACCTGGTCATGGAAGCAAGTTTCAGTCAAGAAGGAGCACCTTCTCCCTGGGAGGTGCACTGGGAGCGGAGGGCATAGATCCACTGCCCTGCTCGGATATTCACGCATCCCTTTGTCAAATCAGGCCTTACAGCATTTTTCTAACATGGCCTCATCTTCTCCCTTCGCCCCACACTGCCTCTTTCCTAGTTTCTGCTCTGGCCACGTACCTCCCTGCCGCCCAGAGCCAGTGCAAGGGGACAGTCAGAGAGCAGTACTGACGAGAGAGTCCCTTGGCCCACCAGACCGGGGACACTCAGCCCACTGGACTGTCATCCCCAGGCCACTTCAGTGCTCAGCCGTTTGGCATGAATACCCGATGGCAGCTGAACCGCAGTGTTGATGTGGCCATTTGGTAAGCCAGTTATCTGTACCGTTCTGTCAAAGGGAGAGGAGCGTTCTGCCAGAGTTCTGGGTCTGACTTGTTAAGTCGATCCAGAGAAGTGGCTTGAACCCCACTGGCCAATGTCACCATGAGTGGCGGCCCCTTCCCTGTTGAGCTGACCACAAGGGCCCGCCCCGGCAGTTACTCGGCTGCTCCCGGCACTGGTCCTGGATTTCTGAGCCGTGTCGCCCTGTGTCACCTCCCGCCTTGCTTTGCGGCTTCCTCCCTCTGAGGAGAAGAATCTGAGGCCCGGCCCAGGGGAGCCCTTTCGCCCGGCCTGCTGCTGGTCACGAAGGGTGTGCCTCTCTCTCAATGGGGAATGCCAGGGGCATGCGGCATCCAGATCTGAAGCCCTGTTCCCTTTGGCCATCTTCTCCTCGCCTTGGCCCTGGCCCTGTGCTCTGTGACCTTATCCCTGCCGTTCAGCTACACCCCTGCCTGGCACACGCACTGCACCAGCTGGAGTTCGCATCTCACAATCGCACTCTGGTGATGGAGACCCAGGGCCAGGTAGGCTTGGGCATCACGGGTGCCTTTTGAGTTCTGCAGTGAGCAGCAGGAGGGGAGGCTCCCCCAATCAAGCCTGACAAGCCGCTAAATTTGCACTTGAGCCCCTTCACAAAGCCGCCACCTGATGCTCCGGGTGCCTCTCCCTAAGCCCCAGGTGTGGCTGTGCTCCTGAGGTCGTTTAGCATGGTGGACTCATTTAGAGCAAGGACTCATTTTATTTCTCATTTGGAAATTGCAGGGAAGTAGGAAATTTCATTAAGCTGAATGGTAAGAAAAGTCTGTGGATTCTAAATGTGGGCCAGCAGTTGGAGACCCTGGTGCTTGGTAATGTAAGTGGCGCTGTAAATCTTGGAAACTCGGCTGGGCTTTGGAGAGGGTACCTGACTAATGCCAGTTGTAATTTTTCTGTTAGTGGGATGGGAACATCTACTCAGTGCCCTGGCTGCGGCAGGTAATAAGTCATTTGCTGGGTTTTATGATATAATTTAGCAAAGAGGCACTTCATGGTCTACCAGCCGACACTCTTGCGCTCGGGAGGCAGCTGTGTTGTTCCCTCCCAATATATTTTCCCGTAGTTCATCATGGAAGGCTCTTGTTTTCCAAGTTGCTCAGTGCAAAAGAAGTACAAGTTGTGCAGTGTTTGCTGTTGCGGTGGAACTGCTCACTTGAAAGCGTCTGGAACCACCCAGGGCAGAGGAGCAGATCAACAAGAACCCCTCTGGACACTGTGTCGGACGTGCTGATTGAATTCCCGGCTGTGGTGCTTGCGGAGGGTGTGTGTGTGTGTGTGTGTGATTCATTAGCGCTCACCCCTGGAAAAGGCTCCTTGCAAGTAGTCATTTGAGCAGAAATCTGTACCAAACTTTGCTGTCTGTTGGGATTTGCTATAGGGAGGAAGCACATTAGGAGGGGAAGCTGTCTGAGTGGGCAGAGTCCAGAATTCTCTCACCTCTTGTGTCCTGCACAGGGCCCAAGTCAAGCGTGAGGCAGAGCTGTGAACCTGGAAGGCTCTGAGTCAGGTTGGGGCTCAGCAACAACTTTAATCCCCGTCTCAGCTTCTCTTCTGCAACGCGTCCAAAGGTTACGGTCCTTGCCAGGCAGGGTTGCCAGCCTCCAAGTGGGGCCTGGAGCGCTTCCCGGATGACAGCCGATCTCCAGACGACAGAGTTCCGTTCCCCTGGAGGACATGGCTGCTTGGGGGCGGGGACTCTGCGGCCCCTCCCCTCCCCAGGCTGAATCCCCAAGACTTCAGGGATTGCCCAACTCTATTACCAGAACGATGGGCACAGCAACAGGGAAGGATCCTGCCCTAAAGGATTCCATATTTGGGGCATGTTGGTAATATCCTTGACCTCTACCTGATTGGCCGCACCTGCGCCATTAGTAGTGCAACCCATTTCTAGGTTCTTTCCTCAATTTCCCAGCCAAGTTTCTACTCCTTTGCCTCCCCTTTCTCTGTTCATTTTTTTGTCTCTGTGTTTTCTCAGAGCTGCTAAGCTGCTGAATTGCTGCTGGATATTCTCTAGAACCAGACAGTCTGGGTATTGCAAGAGCTCCAGTGGCCCCTTCCCGTTTAGCAAAACCACGTCAGTGTCAGGTAGCCTTGTCATGTGTTTGGTATGCAGAGGGAGTACTCTTGCTTTTACATTTTCTGAAGTTTTATTCACAATCTGTTATCAGGTCTCTGACCTTGCATCTCCAGCTGCTGGAGCTTCGGCTGGGAACCAATGGTTTCTAGATTGCTTTGCTAGCTTTGCCCACGTGCGCGAATGTTATTCATTGGCTTTAGCTACATGGGGGGGATGCTTGAATGTAGTGTATCTTAGGGGGCCCTACACACAGTAATGTGGCCATTACTGACACAGAGAATGTACACGTGTCTTTAGTTCTGATTCACCATTAAACACTGTCTTCTGAAGAAGCCCTGTGTTGTGTGGCCTGACTAAGGAACCTGACAATCAGCTCATTTGGTCAATGAGAAAGCAGTAGGGTTGCCAGGTCTGACATGGCTGCAGCCGCAGGACAGGGACTCCTGATCCTTCCTGTAGTTCTTCTGGCACACCTGCAAAGCGTGCATGCTATGATGATGTCACCCAGAAGCATAACATTGGGGGCGATGCTCTGGGATTGGGGCAAGGAGACAGGGTTGGATAGGAAGGAGATAGGGTTGCTACCTCCAAGACAGCTACAATGCCATAGACTCTAGCCTCCAAACTAGCCATTTCCGCCTGGGGAACTATTGTTGCCAATCTCCAGGGAGGGCTGGAGATAATTCAGAATTACAACTGTTCTTCAGATGGCAGAGATCAGTTCCCCTGGAGAAAACAGTAAGCTCTGTGTCATTATACCCTGCTGAGGTCGCCACAGCAAATTGACGCTGAGTGCCCAAGGCCAGGGCACCCACCCAGAGCCTCTTTCTAGAGCTCGTATTTATTTCCACAACGGGCCTTATTCTTAGTCTATAATAATAAAAAGATCTGCATGTTCATCAGTCTGTCCATTTGTGGCAGGCAGAACTCATCAGAAAATAAACTATGAAAGACAAAATTGGGCCACCAGCTTCAGGATCCTCATGGAAATTCCAGGGCCCAAAATGAAAGGAACTGGAATATCTTGGCCCAGGTTATCTCCAGGACGCTCTCCCCCCCCCCCCAATGCTATTTACAGTGGGAATTAAGGTTGTGTAGTGGTTGAAGCATCAGACTAGGATCTGGGAGACCCAGGCTGAGATCCCCACTTGTGCCACGGAAGCTCCTCGCTCCCTCTCAGCCAGACTTACCTCACACAGTTGTTGTGAGAATAAGACAGAGGAGAGGAGAACAATGAAAGTTGCTTGCTTTGGATTCTCCTTGGGGCTAAAGGCGGGATATAAAGTAAGTAAGTTGATGAATAAGTCACAACCTCTGTTCCTCAGGCATTATCACTGAGGCAGATTAGCATTTATTATGCGTGTTAAGGGTGGAGGGGGAGAGGAAGCATCCTTTTACTACTATAATGGATGACTACTTTAATAGATGGTGGAAATATTAACTCCCCCCTTCTGTCCATAATATTAACAGAGGTTTCTTTCTATACTATTAAACACATACTAAGTTGCCAACTAGGAAAAGTGAAGTAGCAGTAATCCTGAAAAATAAGGGGGGGATTAGAAGTTGGGAAAGATTCCCCCCACCACCACCACCACACAGTAACAAGGCTGCCCTGGCAAGATCTGGCTATGCAGGAGCTGGGTGGGACTAAAGGTAAAAGGAAATGATAACTCTTGTCTGGAGATTGCATCCTGTCCTGACCAGTCTTCCCTTGCTCTAGTCCAGGCCTGGCTGATGATGGGTTTAGCAAGACTTACTCAGAAAATGGATTCTCCCCACCTCCCAGGAAACTCTGCAGAAAAGCTGAGGGAGCTCTTTTGCCGTGCTGTGCCTTCCCTGCCCCCCTCATGCACCCCTCGTGCATCCCCACACTGGGGGGAATTTTCTTTAAAAATGTCTTCCATGTGAATACAGCATGACAGCAGCTTTAGGGGCCCTTCAGCTGACTTGGGCCCCCTGAATTTTGTCCCCCCACCCCCTCTGGCAGCAGCCCTGATTCAGAACAATGGAACAGCACCCACCAGGGCTGCATAAGGGCATAAGATTCTGTCGGGGGCTAGGTGCAGTCACAGGCAGAGTCCAGAGTCAATGCAATGTCAGTCCAAAGTTAGGGTTCCAGAAGTCAGGCAAGGGAGAGTCATTCAGTCCAAAGATATACACAAGTGCAATCAGGTCTGAGATCCAAGTCCAAAGGCAGTCCAAAGGTCACTGGGGCAAATACCGGTCAGGAGCTGTGGTTGCAGAGCACACTTGGTAATGACTTGTTCCTTCCACATTGAGCAGTCTCCTTTGATTGGCTTTTATAGGCATCTCCTGGAAGGTCTTACTTGCAGCCAACTGCTTGGGAATAACCCTTCAGATACTCATCATCAGCAAGCAGCTGGCATCAATCCAGGAGACAAGTGCTTTGTCATCTCTCCTGCATTTCCTTTCTAAGCTTTAGTCTCCAGCGCTCAAAGGGTGTGGGTGAAGCTGGAGGGCTGGGAATGACCAGCTGGGCTTCATCTGTTGGAGGGAGGCTGGAAGGTGCTGGTGACTCTTCATCAGCTGACAGCTGTGAACTCTCACAAGAATGTGGACCACTTCATGAATTTGCGTGTCATTCTTGTGCTTCGTGAAGCGTTCCATATTTTTGACATGTGAACTCTGACAAGCCTGCTGTTCATCTTCTTGCTTGCTGACTTCTGCTGATTCAGAGCTAGCTACATTGGACTTCTCTTCTCTTGAGGAGTGCTCTCTTCCTGACTGACCCAGGACAGATTCTTATCTCACTAGATATGTATGTACTGCCGTCAAGTCACAGATATCTTATGGAGACCCCATGGGATTTTCAAGGCAAGAGACTATCAGAGTTGATTTGCCCTTGCCTCCTTTTGCAGCATAGCTCTAGACCTCCTTGGTGGTCTCCCATCCAAATACCACCCAAGGCTGAGTCTGCTTCACTTCCGAGATCTAAGTCTGGGCTGTCCAGATCAGGGGCTTATCTCATAACAGACGCTAATGTTCTGGCCCTAAGCATTTCTTCCCTGCTCTAATCAAGGTGATGGCAATGTGCATTGTACCTTTGCATCCTTCTTTGCAACACCCCTTCCACCTTTGGACTGGGATATGAGGACTCAAGGATCTCCATTTCGACACACATCTGCTGAAGGGAGCTTTGGTTCTTAAAGGCTTGAACTCTGTGAAGTTGGCTGCTCTCTAAGGTGCTTTTGGACTTGGAATTTAACCAAGAGAAAATAGAGGTACCCTCAGCTGGACTCATGACTTCCTGGAGGCTGAGGGCTGCATCTTGAGGAATGCTCCTGGGTCCTTTGGATGCAGTGATTAAGAGCAGTGGACTCTAATCTGGAGAACTGGTTTGATTCCCCACTCCTCCTCCACATGCAGCCAGCTGGGTGACCTTGGGCCAGTCACAGTTCTCTCGGAGCTGTTCTCTCAGGAGCAGTTCTCTCAGAGCTCTCTCAGCCCCACCTACCCCACCTGGTATCTCTTGTGGGGAGAAGAACGGAAGGAGAATGTAAGCCACTCTGAGGCTCCGAGTAAAGGGTGGGGTATAAATCCAATCTCCTCCTCCTCCTTCTGCTGCTGTTTTTGGCTAGCCAGACAGCAACAGTTATAATGTAATCACCTTTCCTGGCATATCCCCCCCAAAGAGTGTTGGGCTGTTGTGGCCGAAATCTGCTGGCAATCCCTGGCCCAAAGAGTGTCCAGCTGTCCTTTCTGGCCCTGGCCCCAACCTGGTGGAACACTCCTCTGGGGGAGGGGCCAGGGCCCGGCAGGACTTCTCACGGTTCCACGGGGCCTGCAGGACAGACTTGTTCCTCTGGCCGTATGGCTGAGGGCAGCGACGAGCTCTGTTTTGATGGTTTCCATCCCTCCCTCCCTCCCTCCCTCCCTCCCTCCCTCCCTCCCTCCCTCTCCTTTCCCCTCCCCCTTTTCTTCTCATCAGATAACTTTACCTTACTTGCCCCTGAGATTTTATGCCATCTTTTAGCTGTGCAGTGGGATTTATTTATTATTTTGTTGCATTCATTGTAATTAATGTATTAATCTTATTGAGTGAATGTTTTTACAAATGATGTTACCCGCTCTGAGCCTGGCTTTCAGGGAGAGTGGGTTATAAATTCAAGAAATAAATAAATGGGGGGGGTAGCTTTATCAGCCACGTCCCTTCCTAGGCAAGAAGGTTCTGGCCAGCTGCACTGATGCCTTAGAGACATCCAGCTAAGTTGCTCTAACATGTTCTGTGTGGAATAGCATTTGGCAACCGCAGCCTACCCAGAACATCCGGCATGTGTCAAGGACTGCCTTCTCCCGCACAGGACAATTTGCCCCATGAGGTTGTCTTCAGGGGTGTCCTGATCCCCTTGTCTGAGCCCACAGCCTGCCTGCTCTTGGACTGCTGCCTGTGGTTCTGGGCACCTTCTCTCTAAAAGGATGCTGCAGAACTGGGGGACATTTTGTGAGGAGTAATTAAATGACTAAATAAGCTAAGCAGGGCTTGGTACTTGGATGGGCGACTGCCAAGGAAGACGGGGGCTGCTGTGCAGGGGGAAACCAGGATGAACTTCCTCTGCTCCTCCCTTGCCTCGAAAGCCCCGTGATCCTGAGGCTGCCATGTGTTGGTTGCAACTTGATGTCACATAATTATTATATTAATTAAATGATTGGAGTGATAAAGCCTGTGTGAAGTTTGCCAAATGACACGTGGTGTGGTGAGAAAGAACTTATTCTCTGCCTTTTGATGTCCTGAGCTTGATACCTTCCATGGAAGCTGGTTGTGATAAATCAGAAGAGCACACAATTATTTCATAGAGTTCATTGTTACAAGATATTTTGATGGCTGTAGTCAGTGATGGCTTTTATTGGACAAATCCATAGAGAAAATCCATGGCTGGAGGCACTTAAGCACGCCTGCTAAGAGTGGAATCTCCATGTTCAGGGCCCTGACCTGGTTGGCCCCTGCTAGCCCGATTTCCTCAAGATCTCGGAAGCCAAGCAGGGTGGGCCTTGGGTAGTATTTGGGTGGGCGATCTCCAAGGAATACCAGGGTCGTGATGCAGAGGCAGGCAATGGCAAACCCCCTCTGGAACATTTCTCACCTTAAAAAACAAGTCTAGCTCACCACCTAGTGGGGCATAATGCTAAAAGAACTAGAATCTCTAGCTGCCAGACAGTCTTAGGATCTCCTGGCTATTCTACACACAATTCTATCTGATAATTAATTAATTATCCCATGTTCAGAAGGAGTATAACTTTTTATTGCAAGAATTTGGGTACCAGTAAAAGAGGGTGTCTACCTCCAAGGTGCTCTGTGTGTGAATTTCCCAGGATCTGGTCCCCTTATGGAGAGGGAGTATATTTCTCAGCTGCTGATCCTCTGCTGTTGCTTAAAAGATGCAAAATTTATAAAATCAAAGGAAAGTCAAACTCTGTGGAATGCGGATCCCACAGCCATGCAGTCGGGGGGGGGGGGGCAGCTGGGCACAGACCCTGCGGAACAGGCTGCGTTTCCCTGTTAGACCAGCTGTGCTTTTTGCCTGCCAGATGATCACCAGGAAGACAACACAGCGATTAGTGGAAGAGCCATTTCACACACTATTTCTTAATTAAAAAAACAAATTTGCTATCAGCTATACAGCTTTGTGATCACCACAGAGGTACTTGAAGGGCTGTTGTATAGAGGATGGTGTGGAGTTCTTTTCTGTTGCCCCAGAAGGTCAGACCAGAATTAATGGGTTGAAATCAAAAGATTTTTTTGGCTAACATTAGGAAGACCTTCCTGGCAGTGAGAGCGGTTCCTCAGTGGAACAGGCTTCCTCAGGAGGTGGCAGGCTCTTCTCCTTTGGAGGTTTGTAAATAGAGGCTAGGTGGCCCCATCTGACAGCAGTGCTGGTTCTGTGAACTCGGGCAGATCATGAGAGGGTGGCTGCAGGAAGGGCTGCCTCAGGGCTCAGTTCTCGTGGCCCTTTCTGACACACCCAGGGAAATGCTGGTGGCCACTTTGGGGTCAGGAAGGAATTTTTCTCCAGGCCAGTTTGGCCAGGGATCCTGGAGGGTTTTTTGGAGGGGGGATCTTCTGGGCATGGAGCAGGGATCACTGGGGGTATTGCAAATTTCCCGCCTTGTGCAAGGAGTTGGACTAGATGACCCTGGAGGTTCCCTCCAACTCTATGATTCTATGATTGTAAGAGGTGAACCTGGACTCCCTAAGAGTGCCAAAACAAGGTAGGGTGTGGCCGTTCTGCAAGAGTTAGGCAGATGGGTGCACGGCTGATCATGCCAGCTTACTGTCTGGGGCCTGCAGATTATTTTGCGCATTGGCACCTAACACCTGAAGACATTATACACACAGTCTCCAGAGCAGTGCTGCTGCTGGGACAGTTTCCTGCTTTGGCTCTGGCTTTTCAGCATGCAGCAGCAGCAGCAGCAGCAGAGACAGGCGCTACAGTACAGACCCTTCTGTCTGTCCTCAGGGATCCTTCTTCCCATCAGCACCTTTGCGCCACGTCAGAACTGACCAGCCTGCCTCTGGAGCTCTTCTCAGTCCTCTTTCTGCTTCACACTGTAAGACAGCAGCCTCCGACCAATAGCTGGCTTCGGCCATCCCTGAACTGCCTGTCATCTGCAAAGCTGCCAGTTATTTGTCAGCCTCAAAAGTGAAATAGCAGCAGGTACAAATAATTGGGTTTGGAAGTAGATTGTCCAACAAGTCATGCTCAGAAATCCCGGAAGCAAAATTGTAGAGGGCGAGGCGGACCAGAGAAAAAGGCTGTTAGGAGATTTGCAAAAGCAAAGCAAGAGGTTGGCAGGGGGACTCCTCAGTGGGCAGGGTGGGAGGGGTGGCGCTGTTCTACTCCTTGGGGTGTCTGGCCAAGCCTTTCTCATCGTTAGAGCTTGTCAGCTAAGTATGGTGAATCGTAGATTTGCAGAAAAGAAGGGAGGGGATATTTTCCCGGGTGAATCTTCAGTGTCGCTTCACAGAAGTTACATGGGGGTACCTGTCACAAAAATGGGAGAAGCTTATCTAGAGAACATCAACTGAGATTGCCAATAAAGACTGCAGGCACACGGGTGGCTTGAGTTGTGTCCAGTCTCTGCCCTTGCCTTGAAAGAGCTGTCAGAGTGAAGCAAGGAGCAGCCGAGCCGCCAAGGAGTGGCTGGGAGACTTTTCTGGGTGCCCTATTTTCAGCACCCAGTGCTGCTGCTGCTGCTGCTGCTGCTGGCAGAGGTGTGTCTATATTTAGAAGGGGAGGCTATAAATGTCACCTTTCTGGCTGCCGTCTTGGATTCTCCTCCATTTTCTTTCGCAAAGCACTGCTCTCCAGTGTCACAAGTTATCCTGAGGTCCCCGTGACCAGCTGTTGGGACCCAAAAGCATTCTGCTCCCCTGTCTTTGTGAGAGCCGAAATCCTCGCCTGACCTAGACTAAGGAGTGCAAAGTTATTTTGGATTTGTTTTTACCCGGGTAACTAACTGCTTGGCTGCAATGAAGAGAGACGCCTAAGCGGTCCCAGAGAAGCGTAGGAAAGGGAGAGGCTCCTCTTGAAGGATCCATGTGGATGCAGGGATGTCCCTCTCTGTGTGGGCTCATGCGTGGGCTTGACAAGGGGAGCACCCGCTTACTTCCCTGGGACTGGCTCCCTGGCACGTGTGCCGCCTCTGTGGCCAATGCCGGGTGACCCCAACTTGCACGGCTTCCCAAAGCTTGGCAAGTGGACTCAACACCACACCTTGTCAGGAAACTCCCCAGGAAGCCTGGGGGCTCTGGTTTTCTCTCCCCGGTGTCTTCGCCCTGCTGGCCTCAACTCCTTTGGTGAAGCCCTGCTGACCGACCCTCAGACCCAGGGGCAGGGGTTCCTGGGGCTCCCACCCTCTGCTTCCCCCCAGGCCCCTTGCTGCAGGCTGGCTTCACTCTGACCAGCCAAAGGAGGGGGACCTCCCATCAGCCGGGGGACCTCCTGTGGGCAGCCCACGTCCCTTGCCTCCGGCAGGCCTTTGCCTGTGAAGGAGCAGCTGCGCAGAAGGGCCCCAGCCCGGGCTTCCATGTCTCTGGCCCCGTAGTGCTGTTGTCTGGTGGCAAATGGGAAGAGACAACACGTGCTGGAAAAGCACGCAGGATTCCTCCCCTCAGACATTACTCTTGTAAGGATATCCTTAAAACAGGCTGTGTAGCCGCTCAAAACATGTTGTGCGTGAAGTCCACTTGGGCGGCTGGCAGGCGTGTTCCTTCCACAGTGCTCTCTTCCCTTCCTCCCCTTCACCCAGGATGGAGAGATGAGGATGGTGGCTAGACTGGTGCACCTCAGAAGGAGGCGTTGCTTTCGGGGGGGGGGCTGTAACCCCCTCTCTGACCCCCTCCAGCACGGTTCATCCAGGAGCACCGAGCCCAAGCTCCCTGCAGCTGCCCCTCTTTGCACAGCTCAGCCCCGGGACGTGGCGACATGCAGGCGCTGATGGGCGGGCCAGCGGGTGACTCGGACGAAGGCTGGAGTCAGGGGCCAGGGTGTGGCTGTCCCCCGCGTCACCAAGGCCTTGAGGCCTGCTGATGAATTGCCCTGGGATGCCTGCCATTTAGTACTTAATTAACGAAGGAGAGTAATTGCAGTTGTGCCTCATCATGGACAAATTTGGAGTGGCTCGTGTCCGACGGCATTTGTAAGGAGGACTTTTGCTGTTGCTGCAAGAGGAAAACACGGCTACCTGGCTGGGATTTGTCTGAAAGATGTTTGGTGCACTGGAGATGGAGGTTGAACCCGAAATCCACAGCTGGTTTGCCATTTAAAATGTGTCACAGTGTGTTTTGAAAAATTGTCCTCCTGTGACGCCATTTGAAATTATAAGAAGTGCAGTGAGGGGCCGTGTCTGTTAGCAGCAGGTGCCCTTTCCACTCTCCTGGCGTCACATGCGAAGGGGGGTCTCGTCCCTCTTCACTGCACAGGCAGATGCAGGTTGTCCCAGTCCTGGACACAAAACGCTGCTACTCAACCATTGCCCCCAAAGTAGAATTTGCCAGGCACTGTTGGTGAAGAAACACAAGCAGAAGAAGAGGAGGAGGAGGAGACTGGATTTATACCCTGCCCTTCACTACCCAAGGCGGTCTCAGAGCGGCTGACAAACTCCCTTCCCTTCCCCTCCCCACAACAGACACCCTGTGAGGTAGACGGGGCTGAGAGAGCTCTGACAGAAACGGCTCTTTTTCAAGAACAGCTCTGCCAGAACTATGGCTTGCCCAAGATCATCCAGCAGGTGCAAGTGGAGGAGTGGGGAATCAAACCCGGTTCTCCCAGATTAGAATCCGCGCACTTAACCACTACACCAAACTAACTCTTGAGGGGCACAACAGTTTCTACCTGTGCAGCAACAGGAGCATCTAGGCATTTATCTACTTGCTTAGAGTCACTGCCATTGTTGAAACTGATCTCTGCCAGTAGGCAACCAAGAGGGCAGCATGCTGCTGTTGCCCCTGCTAGGCTCTTTTTCCCTCACCTTGTTGGGCTGGGCACAGGCAACGCAGCTGGGGAGTGGTAGAAGCAGATGGACTCAGTCCCCGGTCACACAGAGAAGTTGCCGCACTGAAGACAGGAAGGTCAGGCAGATTTTCGGGGCGCAATCATACTGTAACATCTGGGAAGCATAGTGCTCCCATGGCCAACCTGTGGCGTCCCGCCAAAGATGCGGAGTTAAGAAGTACCTAGGAAAGTGCACTAGTATCCGGTAAATGCGAGGCAAAGGCGGGCGTCTGATCGCAGGAGCGCTAGTATCCCGTGACATCTGGCGCCCGCCCACGTCCTGTTGCAAACCGGATGTTGTAAGTCTCCATAGGATGCGCCCAAACAAGAAACCGAAAGCAGCGTGGCTTGTGTGATCACGCTGTGCCGCTTCTTTGCCACGCTTCAGCATTGCTGTGTGATCGGCAGCTAACTGCCGAAGCGTGGCAACTCGGGGGGACCGTGTGATCGGGCTACCGTGCTTTATTTTGCTCTGGGGCAAACAGCCACGCCTCCCCCCCATGTTATCTGGCCCGTGTGACCGGGGCCTTAGTTTGCTTTCTGGAAAAGGTCCGATGGATGCCATGCATGAGTCTGGCTGTAGATTTTCATCCTTTAGGTTAAAAGCATACTAAAAAGGTTGATTGTGCTTCATTGTCAAAGAAGAAGAGTTGGCTTTTAAACACTGCTTTTCTCTACCTTAAGAAGTCTCAAGGGGGCTTACAATCTCCTTCCCTTCCTCTCCCCACAACAGGCATCTTGTGAGGCAGGTGGGGCTGAGAGAGTTCTGGGAGAGAGTAATGTGACTGGTCCAGAGTCACCCAGCAGGCTTCATGCGGAGGAGGAGGAGGAGGAGGAGGAGGAGGAGGAGGAGGAGGAGGAGTGGGGAATCAACCCTCTCCCAGTTCTCCAGGTTAGAGTCTGCTGCTCTTAGCCACCACGCGATGCTGGCTGTCAGTGCCCTGGGCTTCGTTCAGATTCTCTCTTAACCACACTTCAGTAAAAATGCACACGGCTTGCTGCTGAGCTCACAGGCATGTCCCCCTGTCCTGGGCCAAGCCCGGGGATGGCTGGCATGGCTGCAGCAAGCACCCCACTGGGCCCAGGGACAACGGGCATGGCCAGAGAATGATGGGGGACTGATAGGAGTGGGGCTGAGATAATAAAGGCGCTTCCTTCCAGCCAGTAGGGAGCTCAGGGGGTCAAACAGACACAGGGGAGGATGAATGGGAAGGAGAGAAAAGGGTGGTGGGGGACGGGAGGGGAAGATGAGAGACAGGGGAAGAGTGCTGAAGCCGAGGAGGAAAGGAGCGGGGGGGGGTGCTGGACACACGGGCGAGCGAGAGAGAGCAGGAGAGGGGGAGGCAGGCGAGGAGAGCCAGCGGGGGGGGGTGAAGTGACCTCCTCTGCTTCCATTCTGAGGCTTCACCCCTCCCTTAGTGGGTCTTCAGGATGGCAGGGGGCAGGACCACGGAGAAGGCCCACGCCCAGTGCAACCCCCCCTTCCCTGTTAACACAAGGACTAGTGCTAACTGCAGTTTAATGCACTATCCCCCCCACCCTCACCGCCAGGATTAGTTATATTGACATTTAAGGACCTGGTTAGTGGTAGGGAAACTAACTCCCCTTCACTGCCGTGGTGGAGCCCAGGGGGAGAGGAGGTCTCGCTGGTGGGAGGGTCCAAGGCCATGAAGAGCTTTTCGTGTGACAGCCAATGCCTTAAATTGAGCCTGGTAGCTGATAGGCAGCCAGTGGAGTGACTGTAGAATGGGAGCCAGATGGATGTCACCTCTACCTCCCAATAATAACCAACTGCAGCATTCTGCACCAACTGGAATTTCTGAATTGATTTTAAGGGGTAACTGAACACTAGAGTAGTCTAGTCTTGATGTTACTCTAGCATGGATCCAGGCAGACAGATCAGTCTTCTCGAGGTAAGGGACCATTTTCTGAGCTAGAGTGAGTTGGAAGAAAGCCTTTTTTGCAACTGCATTAACTTACTTCTCCAGTGATAGTGTTGGGTCCAGTATAACACCAATGGACTTAACTGAGTCAGCAAGGATCAGTTGAACCCTATTGGAAGTGGTCATCGTGTCCTTCGAGATCTCTGCCTGCCAGCCAGCATTACTTCTGTCTTTCCAGGGTTTAGTTTCAATTTGTTCACTCTTGGCCATTTAACCACAGCAGCCGGGTAGTGATTTAGGACCTCTGCCACATAATCAGGAGATTTAGGTAAAGATCATAGAATCATAGAATGTTAGAGTTGGAAGGGACCTTGCAGGCCATCTAGTCCAACCCCCTGCACTCTGCAGGAACACAGCCAAAACCCCTACATACCTACAACATACCCAAAAGATGGTTGTCCAGTCTCCTCTTGAAAACGTCCAGCGAAGGAGCATCCACCACCTCCCGAGGCAGACTGTTCCACTGCTCAACCACTCTTACAGTCAGGAAGTTTCTCCTGATATTAAGCCGGTAACGACTCCCTGGTAATTTCCACCCATTAGATCTAGTCTTGCAATCCAGAGCAAGAGAGAATTAGATCCACTCCATCTTCTACATGACAGCCCTTCAAATACTTGAAGACTGCAATCATGTCCCCTCTAAACCTTCTCTTTCCCAGGCTAAACATACCCAACTCCCTCAGCCTTTCCTCATAAGACTTGGACTCCAACCCTCTCACCATCCTGGTCGCCCTCCTCTGGACCCGCTCGACTAGTAAAGATATAAGATACCTGTGCATCATCTGCATATTGATGACAGCCAACCCCAAAACTCCACATGATTTGGCCTGATAGGATTGTGCGTTGTGGGACCCCACAGGATTCATCCCACACTGATGATAACTGCTCTTCAATGGCAATTCTTTAGGTCCATTCTGTGGAGATTTGAGCCAGTCCAATGCACAACCCCTTCTGCCTCCAGGTGCCTCAACAAGTTGGCCTGGTCCACTGTGTCAGGGGCAGCAGATAAATCCAGCGGGAACAACAAGAAGGCCTGAGCTTTCTCTACATTTAGACAGAGATCATCAACTAAAGCCAGCAGAGCTTTCTCAAACCCATAGTCCACCCTGAAACCATACTATAAAGGGTCTGGAGCAGATGAGTTATCCAAGAAGACCTGGAGCTGGTCTGCTACTGCTCTCTCAATCATTTGCCTAGGGAGGGCATATTAGAGACAGGGCTACATCATTTTTCTGTAAGGGTGGGTTGGGCAAGTGGGTATCAGTGTGGCAAATGGGGTTCAGTGTAGCCAAGTGCAAAGTGATGCACAATGGGGCCAAAAATCCTAACTATAAATACACGATGCAGTCCAAACTGGCAGAGAGTGACCAAGAGAAAGATCTTGGAGTTGTAGTAGATAACTCACTGAAAATGTTGAGACAGTGTGTGACTGCAGTACAAAAGGCCAACACTATGCTTGGGATTATTAGGAAGGGAATTGATAAATCAGTATCATAATGCCTCTGTATAAATCGATGGTGAGACCTCATTTGGAATACTGTGTGCAATTATGGTCATCACACCTCAGAAAGGATATTATAGCATTGGAAAAAGTGCGGAAAAGGGCAACAAGAATGATTAAAGGGTCAGAACACTTTCCCTGTGAAGAAAGGTTAAAGTGCTTGGGGCTCTTTAACTTGAAGAAACAACAACTGAGGGGTAACATGATCAAGGTTTGCAAGATTATGCATGGGATACAGCTGGTAGAGAAAGTACTTTTCTCCCTTTCTCACAATACAAGAACTTGTGAGCACTCAATGAAATTGCTGAGCAATCAGATTAGAATGGATAAAAGGAAGTCCTTCTTCACCCAAAGAGTGATTAACACATGGAATTCACTGCCACAGGAGGTGGTGGCAGCTACAAAGTGGCTTCAAGAGGGTATTGGATAAACATATGAAGCAGAAATCCATCAGTGGCTATTAGCCACAAGATATAGATAGGAACTCTCCATCTGGGGCAAGTGATGCTCTGTATTCTTGGTGCTGGGGGGGGGAGCAAAAGTGTCCTGGCCCCACTGGTGGACCTCCTGATGGCACCTGGTATTTTTGGCCAATGTGTGACAGAATGTTGGACTGGATGGGCCATTGGCCTGATCCAACATTGGCTTCTCTTATGTCCGTATGTTTTTAGTAGCTGACAGATAACCATCTCTTTGAGTAGTCAAGAGAAAACACCTGAGTTAGCGATTGACTTATAATAGACACTAAGGATTCATTGATGTGATCTTTACATGATTTTAGAAGTCAGGATGGGCAAGGATCCAGGGCACAAGAGGTACCCTTCACAGATCCCTGGAGGTTGTTGATATCCATCACGGAAACTGGGTCAAAGGGGTCCATAAATAGAACAGACATGTTATTAGGCAGTTCTTCTGATGGATCTGTGTTACAGTTAGCATCTAAATCAGAGCATATTCGAAATATTTTATCAGGAAAAAACTGCAAAAGTATCACACCTAATTGTTTGGTCCTGACAGAACGAATGCTCAGTTTTAGGGATCAGCAGGTGCCATGCTACCTTAAACAGCTGGGGTGGTTGTGAGCGAGGCTGATGCAGCAGTGGCTGAGAGGTAACATTTCCTAGCTGCCACCACCATTGCTTCATGTGTCTTCCAGTGAGCTCTGTCACATGATCTGTCATACGCAGTACAAATTCTCTGCCAGCCCCATTCTAGATGTCTCCCGGTCCTTTTCAGATCACCCAGCCAACCCGGGGGCCGGGCTTCATCTCAAGGGCAGGAGAAGTCATGGAGGGGCAGCCTTGTCTGTAGCTTCAAGGCGCATCCAATTCCATGCTTCCACTACAACCTCAACAGAAAACACAGTTGGAATCCTAACATCCCCTGAAATGTTCTGGAATCCAGTAGGCTTGGTGACCCTGCGTGGGCAGGCCATTTTAACTGGGCCCCCCTCTTCTGAGTAGTGTTGCAGCCACACTGACCTTGGTTTTGATCCTCTAGACCACAAAGGAGGAGGATAGAGAAGTTGGGCTTTTGCCCACTGTTACTGAACCAGGGTTAAGGAAGACGCTGAGTGCCACCTTCGTGGTCAGGCATGTTCATTGGAATCATACTCAGTGAGCCGGGAGCTCAAGGCTGGAAAACGGTAACCCAAGTCAAATACGCAGGCTCAAAATGACCCCCAGGGCAAAGCCCAAACTGGAATTTCCCAGAAGCAAAACCCCTGCTAATAAAAGGGAATTGGGACATGGCCAAGGCCTGTGATTGGCTCCACGCTATTCCCTCCTCCCACCTTCTTCTGAGTGGGGGAGGAGGCAGGGTGGGAAGGCCCGTCGAACTGCTGGCCTGCTCAGGACTTGGCTGGATGGGGCGTTGCTTCCGGTGCTTCTGGACTGTTCCCCATATTTTGTACGCCTTGATGCAGAGTAGCTCTCCTGCTCGAGCTGCTGTGGTGAATTTGGCCTCCTGGCTTTTCAGAAAAGCAGTCGTGGTTCTGTCCAGCATGGTTCATTCAGGATAACTCTTTGTCAGGCATACATCTCTTTTTTTCTTCCATGCTCGACAGGCAGTTCTCTTTGAATTTATGGATCTTCCAAGGCCATAAGGAGGGCTGGCTTAAATACAGGCTGGTTCCAAAGCCTGTGCAGGGGGATCCTTCAGCCCTGCTAAAAGAGTCTGCTGACTGGCCTGTGATTTATTTCATGTTGTTCTCTGCTACCCTTGGAGTTTCTGTCGCTGACCAGTTCTGCATCATGGGTCATTTGGACAAACTGCTTCAAAGAGCTTCTGACTTTCCCTCTCCGAGCGGGAGTGCCTCTTGGGGGAGGGGATTCTGCATTCTGCAATCGGGCCTTCTTGCAATTAATAATATCCAGGGACAGGTCTGGTCTGTGCAAAGTAATCCCGTATTTTTTGACCAGAATAGCAGCATGAATTCAATATAATTTACTTCCTTTCCTGTTTTTTCAAATAATTTGGAAGAGGGTGGTAGAAAATGGAGGAGGGCAAGGGCAGAGAGTTTGCACAAGTGTGAGGGCAGCCCTGCACCCACCCAGCAGAGCCACGTCAGCAGCTGCCTAAGGAAGCCCAAGAGAGGCGGCTGTCACTTGCCCGAGGCGGCAGGAGCTGGGGGTTGTGAAGTCCATGGCAGGCCCCCGAGCCTGCAGGTCTGAGCTTTTGAGCTCTGGAGCAGCCCCCAGAAGTCCTCCTGAAACTTTCAAGACAAGAAAGTTGGACACTTGGACCCCGACTCAGTGCAAGGAAGCAAACCTTTGATGCTCGCACTTGGCTTTGTCCCAGGCAGAGACTGATCAGAAGAGGCAACTGAAATTGGTGGAACAGAATATTTCTGGTCAGTCTTTCTACTGTAAAAAACTCCTTGTCCTCAGCCTGGCTTGCAAGGAATAATTAGTTTCTTTACTATGCTACAGCACTAGGAAGATCAAACAAATAAGGCTTATTTCTTGGGGGGGGGGGTTAATCTTTTTTCCCCCGATGGTGTGTTTTTATGTCTGTCTTATGAACATCCCTATGCATTGCAAGCTGCTTCTCGGTCTTAGGAACTCTGGGATATTGTGAAGTTTAGGCCTCAGACCGGGGGATCCCTCACGTGCTCCAGGAGGGGTTGCCCTCCTGGATTCCTCCTCGGCTGCTCCCTTCTAAGCCTCCAGTGTGCATATCTCAGTGCAAGTGTCCTTCCCATAGAGCTCCTCTCCCCCAAGCTGAACCCCTGCCCAGTCCCTTACGACGCCCCTGCTGGCTGTTGCAAGCCCGCTCCCGGCTGCTGCGACCTGCCCCCACAGCCGCCTCCGCCGCCTCTGCCGCCTCCCACGTGCCAGCCCCTCCCCCAGACGTTGCCGGCTGTCTCGCGGGGGCTCCTGTCTGCCGCTGTCTCTCGCTGCCCCTGAGCCTTCCCTGCTGCGGCATCTTCCTTGTGGCTCCCACCCGCCCTCTCCTCGGGCCCTTTCAGTCTCCCGGCCACTCACTCCGGCCCCAGCCTCTCAGCGGTGTTGGAGAGCCACGTCCAGGCCAACCACGTTAACTTCCAGTCAGGCTGTTGGAGGCTCCCCCTGCTGCTTGGTTGCCTCTGGCCACGCCCCCTGACCTTTAAGTCCCGTGCTATCCCTCCCTTCCTGAGGATGCCGACAAGGAAGAAATCTGCATCTGCATGGTGCTGCCCCGCTCAGGGTTACACTTCCAAGGACCGTGGTTGCAGGGCTAGCGTCCACCTCTGCACTCTCTCATTATGATTGCCCCGTTCCTTCCTCTACTGGAGAGCTGCGTGGTCTGTTATGAGAACAAACAGGTTACACAATAAGTAATATCAGAGTGCTGTCACTGCTCACTTTATGGCCAAGGCTTGCTCCTTAAGGGTGGAGCATGCCAGATCCCTAGGAAACAGCTTCTCACTGAGGAGCGTAATTGGGTACTCTACGCCCCCTTACTCTTGAGCCAGCAGCACCCTGATCCCCACCTCCAAGACATCCGTGTACAGATGGAAAGGCCTTGAAGCACCAAGGACTTCAAGGGGATCCAGAGCAAGGTGTCAAGGCCCTCCTGACACTTCGGGCTCCACAGAAAGGACTCCATTTCTCAGCCAGTCTGACAGGGGTGCTGTTCCAAAACAGGGTACATAGTACCCAGTGAGCCCTAATAGTTGACAGACTTGCTTTTTAGTGTATGGCACTAGCAAGAGCTGTAAAGAATATACCTTTTTTAATGTACAGGCCAGACCTCCCCCTCCTCCCCCCCCCCCGTGTGTCCCAGGTGCTAGAGTTACAAGCTAGCTACGGCACACTTGGGGGCATTCAGGTACAGGTCAGCCTGCTCAATGGTCTGGAAGACCTTCTGCAAACATCATAGAGTGGGGTGTCAAACTCATTTGTTATGAAGGCCAAATCTGACATAAGTGAGACCTTGTTGGGCCGGGCCATGTGTGTCATAAAATGTAATGCCAGGTAGTAGAGATATAAACCTTATAAAGGATGCAAACACATAGGTTTGTGTTTTTTACTTAGAATAAAAACATGCTTAAAACACTAGCACTCCTGCAATATTTTGTTTATTTAACACAGTCTAACCTTTTGCTTTGAATTATTGCATCAAAATGTCTGTATTGTTGCAATCTTGAGTACGCTGTTCAAGTGTGTATCTGTCAGCTGCAAACCTACTTTTGATTTATTGACATTCACTACAGTAATCTCATGCTCAGAGTTCTGAGCCTACAACCCAGGGGAAAACATGAAATGGCTGGGCATTGCAAGCTTTTGTACATAAATTGCTTCATGTGCTGGTCAGGAACATGAGAAGGCACCATGACACAGACTGAGGGCTATGCGTTTGTCTACAAAACTATAGTCTTCCTCAGTGATCAGTATCAGCCTACTATCTGGGACATCTAAGTTCAAAATCTCCAAAGGAAATGTGCTGGGTGAACTTGGTCTGGACACACACTCTCAGCCTAATCCACCTCACTGGCTTGTTGTTATTCCTCATCTAAATAGTTCACATTGCTTTCCTACTGAGCAAGATTGGATCATAAGGGTGTGAATACAGTGAAAAGGGGGAGGGAACCCAGTTGCACCGAGGAGAGCTACAGCATAACAAGCCCAACAGAACACACACACTGTAGCAAGGCACACAAAAGCTCATACCTTGGATAAAACTTTGTTGGTCTTAAATGTGGTTTGTATTTCTCCCATGTGATTGAGGCAGCCAAGCAAAGCAAGCTTCCCTCCCTCCCTTTGGGGAGGAGCCTCAGCCAATGGAAGGGAAGAAAGGTTTGCCCTTCTCTCCTGTGCAATTGAGACAGCCTGCCCAGGAAGCAAGCTCTGGCTCATTCCCTCTCTCCCCTTGGGAGGGGGAGGAGCCTCAGCCAGAGCAGGGAACAGAAGCTTGCATATCTATCTCTCCTGAGTGACTGAGAGAGTCTGATAAAACAAGCTGCAATGCAGCAGCAGCAGTACTGGAAGAAGAAGCAGGAGACAGCAAGGCCAGATAGAAGCCTTTCGGGGGCCTGATTTGGCCCAAGGGCTGCATGTTTGACACCCCTGCCATAGATGTTTGGCCCGTAACCTGCTTAAGACAATCACATTGTCAGTGCATACCAGCAGATGATCCACCAGCTTCTGAAATGTTGGGGTCTCCCACTAGAGCCCCAAAGGCAGTAACATTCCTACAGTGCCAGCCACCTACAGTGTTTCAAAAGCAGTCTTCTCCTGGCCCTGCACCCGGAGAGGTATTTGCCAGCACCCCTTGGTCATATCAAGGGTGGTCAAGTACTGGGCCTCTCTGAGGTTCTCTAACAACTGTCAAACTCTGGGCATAGGGGAGGCATCAAAATGAGATATGCAATCAACGCCTTGAAAGTCCAAGCACATACGTATTGTATTATCCGGCTTGGACACTAAGATGAGTGGGCCGTTAGAGGGTTCTGTGATGCCTGCTTGCAACATATCCACCATCTTCTTTTTTACAGGTTCCCATGCTTTCCTGGGCAAGGGTCTCAAAAGTTCCAGGACAGTTTTCCTCTGTTCAGTGTTGACGGCATGCTCTGATAGGTGCGTGTGCCCTGCCACGGATGAAAACTGCTTCTGGTTTTGCTCTGACAGCTCCCACAGGTCTGCTTGTTGCTGTGGCGTCAAAGAGGTGGTAGGAATATCTGGCAGGCCATCTTTCCCTTGGTTCAAGTGGAGAAGGATTTGTTCCTCTGTGGGCTCCTCTGCCACCTCCTCTTTCAACTCCTTCAAAAGGTTTATATATAATAGTGTTGTTTGTGTCCTAGTGTGTCCTACAGACCACCAAGAAGGGGCCGAAATGCAAAACGCCCACCTTCTCAGTATGTGGCAGACCAACGATGACGTTTGTGGGGCTGCTTACAGCTGTTACCCACCAACTTGTGCTCCAGCAACTCTCCATGCCAGAGAACCTCAGTGGAGGTGCTTTGAGACAGCATTGCTCTCTATATACCTAGATCAGCATTTTACTTATGACCAGTGTTCCCTCTAAGCTGAGTGAGTGTGAGCTAGCTCACAGTTTTTTGGCCTCCGGCTCACACATTTTGGTCTCAGCTCAGGAAGGAGGGCTCCAGAGCAAACTAATTGATGCAGCGGCCAAGTCGCTCGCTCCCAGCTTTAGGGCCAGGAGCTCACCAAGTAGCATTTTTGCTCACAAGAAGACTCCGCAGCTTGGAGGGAGCCTTGCTTCTGACTCTGAGGTGGTTGCCACAGCAAGCCACAACGTTCTGCTGTCCATTGACCAAACGACGGCCGCATCAGGGCTTGCTCTGGATGCATGGTAGAAAGATTTGCACAGGGTCTTCCCTGACATTGCATTGAACGTGGATGCCAATTTTTGTGCAGGAGCTCTGAAGCCAAACTGATGCAGAAGGTGGCATAGAGACCAAACAAGCCTTGTCTTATATGCAGGCCTTGAATGTGAGGAATTGTTTGCAAACTTTGTTCCAGAAAATAGGAGCTTCTTGGAAGCTTATCAGGAATTTCTCAATTAGAAGGTCATAAATGATTTTTGCTTCCCCACGACCAGCTTCCGCCACTGCAAGAGGGAAGCTCAGCAAGCCTGGCTAGTAGCTGGCATAAATGGGCTGTGTACTCTAGAACAAGAGTCTCCAACGTGGTGCCCACGGGAGATATGGTGCCTGCCAACCCTTTTCCCGGCACCTGCCAAGTATTCTTAGGAGGTCGGGTGGAGAGAAGTGGAGCTCTTACCCAACAGAGTTTCTGACTGGAAACTGGAGATTTGATTGCCTGTGCAGATTCAAACAACATTTTTTGGGAGGCAGCTACCACTATGTGTTGGTTTTCTTCTCTCTCTCCCTCTCCTTTTTCTCAGTATATTTTTTAAAAAAATTACTCATCCCCTCTGTGTTTGGTGGCACGTCGTAGCCTGAGGCGTGCCGCCCGGTGTTAATCTCCTCTTTCGAGGGACGCGTGGTCTCCATCTGCAGGACCTTGGCCAAGGGTCAGACACAACAGCCAGGGCCATGGACACTGCGATTGCCCTCCGTCGCCACGCTTGGCTGCATCCTACAATTCTCCCCAATGATATGAAACTTAAGAGAGAGGGTTTACCTTTTGACAGAGCCATGCTGTCCCTGGCCAAGCCCAATGAGTCATTGACCACTATAGAAAAGAACAAACAGGCTGCCAGGTTGTTGGGGGATCCTTAACGAAACCCTTCCTCCTACAAGCAGCACCCTTACGGCAGACATTACTGGCACCCTTATCAGAGGGGCTGCAGATATGCTCCTTCCTCAGGACCCCCGTATCCTCACTACAAGGATCGCAGGTGCAAAGGGCCAGCCCAGCCCAGGCCTCCGGCACAGCTGATGCCTAAGAGATCCCACCCAGATGCACAAGGTGCAGTGACTGCATATGGTCACTTTTGGTGGTGGAATGGCTCCCTTTATGGAGGCCTGGGCTAAGGTGACCTCTGATGCATGGGTCCTCAGCATTGTTCATGTTCTATGTCAACAAGGAGAGTGGCATGGGATCATGCAACCTTTGCATAGAGACCACCACAGTCTGGAATTTAGTGCTGGATACGAACTCCACCAAATGTGCCGTCCGTATCTCTGGTGTCCTGAATGTACAGGTGGGCAGACTCAGCAGAATGAGAACCTCATCCCACAAATAGTCCCTGTCGGTGGGTTATCTCCTTCCCATCTTCCAAACCTGGGCGACACCAGAACTCGATTTGTTTGACACTCAGCAGAACTCCAAAACAAGAATGTTTTGTTCCCGGGCAGGCTGCGGGAGGTGATCCCTGGGCAATGCTTTCCAGATCGCCTGGACTCCTCTACGCTTTCCCACCTCTTCCCCTCATTGTCGGCCTGCTAGAGAAGGCCAGGCGAGAATGAGTGAACTTAATTTTAGTAGCTCCCTTCTGGCCCCAGCAAGTGTGGTTCCGTCCCCTTATGGACCTAGCCTGGGGATGCCCAAACCATGAGACTTGATAACTCTCCGTGGAGCCTTCTACCATGACCTCCATAGACTCCGTAGTTTTCCCAAGAAGTGTCTGAGGTCCTTCTGAACTCTCACAAGCTACCTACTAGGGGCTCTTATGCTTTTAAGCGGAACCGTTTTCCCTTGTGGAGTAGAGACCGGGGGGTCCATCCCCATAAAGCACCTCTCAGTTCGGTTTTTGATTACAGAACAGCTGGAAAGAACACGGGCTGAGGTTTCCCTTCCGTCAAGGTGCACTGTGCTGCCATTCCCTCCCTCTACAGAGACTGGGAGGGTTCTTCCCCTTTTCCCCATGCTTTGACAAAATGCCCCCTGAAAGGGTTGGCAAACTTGTGTCCCCTGAGAGAGAGACCCTATTTTTCCCCAGGGGTCTCTCTCCTTAGTGCTGAAGCCTTTCAAGCCTCTCAACAATGTCCTTGAGTCCTCTTATCCATGAAGGCTTGCTTTTAGGTGGCCATCACCTTGGCCAGGTGAGTTTGTGAGTTAGCTGCCCTTCGAGCCATTTTTGAAGTTTTTCCTGGAACGGGTAGTCATAGAATCATAGAATCACAGAAGAATGTTAGAGTCGGAAGGGACCTTGCAGGTCATCTAGTCCAACCCCCTGCAAGTCCTTCAGCCTTGCCTGAATTTTTGCCCTAAAGTTGTATCAGAATTTCATTTGTCCCAAGGCATTGCATTACCTGTTTTCCTCCCAAATCCCACTCCTGAAGCTGAGTGGGAACGTTCTCCATTGGACGCTGGGAGGGCCCTGCTTTTTTGTTTGACGCGAACGGCCGAGTATCACAAGGAGGGCTCTCTGTTTATATATTTTGTAGGTCTGAGGGAAGGGAAATGGGCTGCCCCGCAGACTCTCTCCCGGTGGTTGGTGCAAGCTGTCAAGTATTCTAATGACTCGGCTGATTCTCCTTCCCCGCTGGAGATCCGGGCTCACTCCACTAGAGCTGTAACATCTTCAACATCATACTGGGGTGGTGTCCCTTTGGAGGAGATCTGCAGAGCTGCCACATGGACTTCTTCTGATACCTTCATGTGACTTTATGCTCTGGACGTCGCAGCCAGAAGGGAAATGGAGCTTGGAAAGCCTGTTCTGCATTCTTGGTTTAAATAAGGGGAGCATGTTCCCGCCTCCTTATAGAGCTTCTTAGAATCCCCACGTGGGACTGCACAGACGATTGATGATGAAAACAGGGTTGCTTACTTGTAACTGTTGTTCATCGAGTATCTTCTGTGCAGGCACACGTACCCTCCCTCCTGCCCCATAACATGCTCTCAGCGGCATGGAGGAACTGAGGGTGAGCGGCACTAGTGTGCGGGAGCATGTGGCCATGGGTGGATTCAAGTTTTCCGCTTCTGTGCACAGTGCCTCTAGAGCCTTATACCTACCAATCCGGCAGGCCTGCACATGCGCAGTCCCCCTGTGAGCCTGTCCAGAAGATACTCAATGAACATTACAGCTAAGTAACCTTGTTTTCCAAGTCCTTGGTTTAGTTTCTAGGAGTTCTAATAATATCGAGTTGTTGACCATGTCAGAAGCTGCTGTGAGATCCAGTAGTATTACCACCTGGACAGCTTACAAGTGGCACTTGTCCACCAGGGCAGCCCGTCCGACTCCTTTCCAAAGGTAGGCCTGAAGGCACAGTGGGAAGGGTTAAGGGCAGTAACAGAGAGGGATGGTGTGTGCCTTGACCAATGGGCTGATGCCTCCAATATGCCTCTCAAAAAGTGCCAACTCCAGCTCAATCCTTAGTCCCACAGAACGCCCATGGCCTGCTGCTGGACCCGCCACTCTGCCTGCGGACGTATTTGAAAGTCTTTCTGAACAAATTAGTAAATGACCATCTATGGCACTTCCATCTGAAGAACAAGGAAGATTCTCTTGGTATGAGCTCCTTTAAATTACAGCCCCTCGACCAAAAATGGTGCCACAGTTTATTCATTTTTATAGCAGCGCGTTCTTTTTGGCTCGCCCACGTAGTCCTCTTTGTTCCTATGCAGTTGCGTGGAAACGCCAGAGGCTCAGGTAGAGCTGGGGAAGGGGAAAGTCACTCCTCTGTTGTGCGGCTGAGCTGAATTCTCTTTAATCACAGGTCTTCTGCTCCATGTCCCAAACACTTTGCGTTTTTGCCAAAGCGCACTCCCATCCCTTTCTGTGGATGGTTGTACAAGATACTCGCCACACGGAAGTGGAATCCTAGTGCCAATGGTGGATCGTGAAGCCAACTTGTTGAGTCAGTGGGAAAAAGATAAAATTTGACCCATATTACATGACTTTGCTTCTCAGATCACACTAGGAGGCTGATCTGTGTCTTCCAAGTCTGAACCACTCCAAAATGCAGGGTGGGGGCAGCATGACTGAACGCTGAAGCATTTTTTGGATACTGAAAGCCAGAACGCCAGGAGGACGGACTGCCTGAACACAGACAACAAGCACAACCTTTTCTGCAACATGTTAATTTTCTACATGCAGGAAAGGGAGCATTCAAACCTACACTCTGTTGGTCTCCCAACCTATCACATTTGCATCCCCAGGAGGGCTGTAACAAATGATTCTTCTGTGAAAGCCTAGATCAGGCCTCAGTCCAAGGAACACCAGTGGGCCCACTCAGCGTTCGAGAAAGGGTGAAAGATAAAGTGATGTTTCTCTTCTCCCTGACCGCCATTCCCAGTGTAATTTTAGCTGGCTAAAGCTGAAAATCCTGGATAGGAATACTGGATTTCCCAGAAGGGGCTCTAGGAAAATGGAAATCTATGCACTGCCAGATGTTTCCCCCACTCTTGAAGCCAGTTAGAAAAAGGTTGGCTGAAGACAAAAATGTCTGGCTTAGCCTCTAGAAACATGCAGGTGAGCAGTGGGCTACCGCAGCAGTGTGTTGGCACTTGGTCTGACAGCTGCAGGCCACCGCATCCTGGAGACCAGGGAGCTCTGCTAAAGTAATTGGCTACCAGCGGTGAGTGACTAGAATCACTGTAGAGATCTGCTGCATGGGGGGAGGGTTTCTTTGCCACAGAGCAAACATGCAAGCTGCAGTCCTGCTCCCCATTCTGCCTACCTGCTTAGGTCTGAGACATGAAGGGAATGAATTGCATTAACTGGACGGGAGGCTGCAGCCAAATGCAGCCAGATGGCCAAGTTGCGAGCTCGTTTGGATGCTGTTGGGTTTTGCAATGCCGCTGTTTGGAGATTAGCAAGGAAGACTGAAGCCAGATCTTGCCTAAACCCCGTCTGCCACAAGGACAGACAATGTGGGGTCAACCTGGATTGGGGGTGAGCTGTGCTGGAAAACTCCCAGGAGCCCCATTGCCCAGATGCTTCAAAGCATGGACAGCCCAGGTTTCACAGGAGACAACCATTCTTCGGTGGACTTCCTTCCCCCAGGGGCTCAGAGCAGCCCTTCAGTGCTACGATGGCTCTGCAAAGGAGGTCAAGTCTCATTGGGCTGCCTTAGGAGTTGGTCTGAGAGCCTGAGTGTGCCTGGGTGGAGTGCTGCTGACTGAGCCTTGGAGAAGGTCACGAGTATCGCCCGGGTCACTGCAGCACCAGCTCCGCGTGCACTGCTGAGAGGCCAGAGTAGTGGTGAATTCCCCCCCCCCATTTCCAGCCTTTGAGTTGCACAGCATAGAGCATATGTGGGGAAGCAACCTCTCCCTGGGAAACTTTGCCCTTTCAGTGTTAATCCTCACCAATTCCTGCATGAGCCGCTTAGGAGCAAATTTTTTTGGCTAAGAAGTAGAATTAAACTGTAATGGATTAAACTGTAACTGTAATTATTAAAATCTAATTAACAATGGATACAGTATTTAGCCTAAAACCACTTTTGGCAGGGGTTTATAATCTCTTACCCATCAGCTACATATTTTATTTAAAACAACTGATATCTTGAGATAAACTGGTAAACAAGGACCAACCCAGGACCTTATTTAGTCTGGGTGTGGCCAGTGGCATTCAGCCTTTTGGAGCAAGTCAGAGGGCAAAAAGCAAAGGGCTGTTGGCCATTGGCCCTTGCCTGAGGCCTTGAAGGGGGCTGGAGCAGTAGATCCAGCACCACCCAGGATATGGATGATTCTTGTGTATTTAGTTCCACTTGTTTATCAATATAGCTAAATGGAGCTAGGGATAGGCTGGGTGGGGGGATTTCTCTACAAACCTAGAGGAAGTCCCCAGGTTGCTGAAAAATCTGAATTAAAAAAATATATATTGCGGAATGAAAGTGCCCCCAGATAACAGTAACAGTGTCTATAGCTTAAAGAAAAGAATGCCCACAGAACTCTCAGTGGTTGTTGGAAGTTGCTAGGCACACAACACTATTGCCAAGCCTTGGTTTAGTCAGATCCTGGATACAATCACTCTCACAACACTCCTGTAGCAGCAAGATTTGTTTATTGAAAGAAAGAGATATTCCAAGCATAGACAGATTCTGTGTCGGAACTGACACCCGGATGCCAAGTCCAACCCTATACTACCAACAGGACATCCCCCTTTGCCAGCCACCCAATCAATATTCTCATTCAGCTCACCAAAGATCCAAGCCTGCCCTTCTGGCCGCCCCCAACACCTGCAACTAACGGTTCAATTTTCTAGAAGCTCCTTGTGTTACAAGGTCATGGTGGACGCTGAGATCATGCACTTCCCAGGGTTTTGCAGACTGCTGCAAGCTGGTGCTATTCAAGCTTCACATACATCTCCTCCCCACTTCCTAGCAAAGAAGATAAACAGCACATAGACAAAAACAGTGGAATGAGCACTTCTGAGAATATAGTTAACCCCTAATGCAACAGAGCATAAATTTGGCTAGACAACATTCTATGACAAGCAGGCTCGAGCTTGACATTCTGCCTCCCCCAAGGCCTCCCCTAAGCCCCCAGATTTGTGAGGATGTTTCTTATGGAAAGCGTGAACCAGTTTGCACATGATCTTCCTGAACCCATTCATTATGGCTAGGATCAAAATCACACCATTTGATCAAATAGTATAAGTGGCCCCTCTTGATCTTAGAGACCAATATTTCTTCCACCATCTGGTGGAGTTCCCCATCCACCATTAGAAGAGGTGGAGCTGGAGGTTGGGGTCTCCACGTCAGGGGTCCAGGATCCTTCTTCAGCAGACTAAAATGGAAAACAGGATGAATGTAGCGTAAGTTCTTGGGCAAGTCCAATTCAACAGCCACCTTGTTAATGACATGCAAAACTTTAAAAGGTCCCATATATTTCCATCCTAGTTTTTTACCAGGCTGCAAGTTCTTAGTGGATACATATACAGAGTCCCCAGGGTGTAGGTCCCACTCTGATGACCTGCCCTTGTCAGCCTGGGTTTTGTAATCCTCTTTTGCCTTGGTCAGAGTTTTCTGAATCAAGGTCCATTGTTGAACCAACTCAGACCACATGTTTTCAAGTTCTTGGGCCCCACCAGGTCAGATGCAGTTCTGGGGAGGGGGCCCCCCTCATAACCATGCACTACTTTAAACAGAATAGCCCCCATGGAACTGTGGACAGAGTTATTATAGCTGTATTCCATTTACAGCAACAAGTTAAACCAGTTATCCTGCTGGTAGTTAATGAAACATCTTAAAAATTGCTCCAGTACTTGATTGGTGCATTCTGACTGGCCATCCGTCTCTGGGTGATAAGCGCTACTAAGACCTCGTTCAATACCTAATAATTTCAGAAGCGCTTTCCAAAAAGTGGCCACAAACTGTGGTCCCCTGTCTGAGATTATCTTTTGAGGGATTGAGTGGAGTCACACAATGTGCCGCATTGAATAGCTGAGCCAGTTTTTTAGCAGTGGGCATTGTTTGCAGGGAATAAAATGGGCTTGCTTTGAGAATAAATCCACCACCACCCAAACAACAATCCTCCCTTTACTGAGTGATAGATCGGTTATGAAGTCTGTAAAGCAAAGCAATGGGGGGGGGGGAATAGGAGTGCACTGTGAGGCTGAAATGGTTCTGGAAAAGGTCCCCACTCCCTGCTCTCATGTCCCTTGATAGAGGACAACTTGCTGTGGACAGGCCCAGCTGTGACTGATGGAAACTCAAGACCCGTACAACTTCACCTGACCTGGCAGTGGTGGCCACTGTTCAACGTAGGGTTGTCAGCCCCCCCCAGTCGCCATGGGGTCCCCCGCTTTGGGGGGCTCTGATGTGCCACCAGCCAGGGATGTCATCACACAATGTCCCTGGTGCAGTGACATCATCTGGAAGTGACATCATCATGTCAGTGAGATTGCATGGTAACAATCCGGTTTGGGGGCAAATTCTATGGTTTTGAAGCCAAAAAACCATAGAGGTTTTGCCCCAAAACCAGAGTGTTGCATGTGATGTCACTGATGTGACATCTCGCCCACCCCCAGAATGCCCCCCCCAGATCCCCCAACCAGGGAGGGACTATCAGGGTAGGGAAGGAGAGAGCTAAAAATACGAGGACAGATAAAGGTAGGTTGGCTGGTGGGTGAGAAGGAGAGAAGGAAGCAGGCCCAGCAGCAATACCCACCAGACAACTGGGACAGGCCCAGCACTGGGGGGCACTAGGCCATTGGGGAGCTGAAGCCAGGGGAGTCAATAATGGGCTGGCTGGTGGGTGGAAAAGAGAAAAGGAAGCAGGAAAAGGAAAGAGGTGATAGGGGCTGCCAGTAGAGGGAAACCCACTTGTTCATTACGTTTTGTAAGCTGCTTTGGGTCCACGTGGAGGAGAAAAATTATTTAAATTGATAAATGTTGTTGTAAATAACTCACTGTTGCGAAGACAGGACATACCTTTGGTGTATTACCTGCAGTGAAATTTCTGCCTCTTGGAAAACTAGTGCTGCTGTTCCCTCATTGAATTTAATGCTGGACTTGCAGCATATTTCAGATCTTTGGGAGTGAGAAGCTTGAAGCATCTCAACAGTTTAGGGCTTCCAAACTCCTGGTGGAACCTGGAGATCTTCTGGACTTGCTCTTGATATCTAGACTGGAGAAAATGGCTGCTTTGGAGGGTGGGCTGTATGGGGCATCATACCTTGCTGAGGTCCCTCCTGAGGCCCTGCCCCCAAATGCCAAGGAGTTTCCCAGTCCAGAGTTGGCATCCCCAGTTCAGATGCTTCCGAGGAGTGGGGAGAGGATTGCTTCCTTTTTTCCCTCCCCCAGTTGGGTTTAAATGTGAAGGCCATGCCTGGTGAAGTCCTTAGAGGGCCGGAGCACAGATCCCTCCTTGCATTCTATAGACATGTTTTGGTCTGGGCATGGAGCCACAAGCCCTAACCACAGGCTCCCAAAACCCTGCTCAGCTATTACTATTTAATGCTATTATAGCTTTCATGTTAGAGCCATTTGCCTTGTGGAGGAGGGTGCTGTGTGGAATTCATTGATAAGCAGCAGTGACAGAGAGGCCCTTAGTTGGATAATTGCCCTTGTTTGCACTCTGCATCTCTCGATGTTCATCTTTGTTCCCAGCAGAGAGGGAAGCTTGCTCTCCCCTTGTTCAGTTGTTCCTGATTTTAATTGTGATGTCAGCTAATGAGCCCTGATTGGAATAATCATGGTGATTACACTGGCTTTCTCTCTTTGTAGTATCTAGTGGAAAGGCAGAGAGCAAAGAACCAGCAGCAACCCGCGGCTCTCCAAAGCCACTCCACTTGTGCCAACCTAACTTGGATCCAGGGGGTGGGGGTGGGATTTGCCTCCTTGGAACTGCTCTTCAACATTTTGGAGTTAGAATCTACTACTGTTGTTTTGTAAGCATGTCTGATTAACTATTTGGCATGCAGCACTTTAAGGGAAAGTAAAAATATTGAGTGTGACAATTCGATAACCTCACATCAGCAAATCATAATCCACAATCAACATTTGAAAATCAATGAATTTCAGAAGAAGGCAGAATTCTGAAACTGGCTCAAAGACTACTTGTTAACATGGGAGGGAGTGCATGATTTAGAGTGCTGCACATGGAAAGAATAGCAGTTGGTCAGAGAATGGGTGCCCTCCCCCCAGAAAGCAAATAGCAACTCTCAGGGGAAACTGCAGAGGAAATGGGGGGGGGGGTTTGTTTTCGGTCTGAGTGGCTTTCTCCAGACTAACAACTGAGGTTTATCTGCTTGGGGCCTTTGGTAGAATCCTTTGCTACTTAGGCACCAGTGACCTTACAAGGGTGGTGGCCAAGCCAGTCTGGGTGGATGGTGGTTTTATTTCATGGCAGGTGCTGTCTCCACCACCGGCAGAAAATCACACACCTGTGGCAGCATCCTGGCAGTGCTAAGCTGATGTCTTCAACAGTGCAGAAGGGCTGTTTTGCAGGCCACTGCATAGCTTACAAACGGGAGGTTCTCTGTGTCATGGAAAATTAAAACTTCTGCTTGTGAGGGTAGGACAGCCAGTTCTTTTTCAATGAAAAGACAGAGGGAGAATGGTCAATGGCTGAGATTGCCAACCTCCAGAGGGGGCCTGGATATCTCCCAGAATTACAGCTCATCTCCAGATTAAAAAGATCAGTTCCTCGGGAGAAAATGGCTGCTTTGGAGGGAGGACTCTATGGCAATTCCCTGCGCTGAGGTCCCTCCTGTCTCCCAACCCCACCTCCCACAGATTCCACACCCTCCCCCCAAGTCCCCAGGGATTTCCCATCCCAGAGCTGGCAGCCTTATCAGTTGTTCTGCAGACCTCTCCAGTTTCTCAAAAGGAATCAGCTGGTCCCATTCTGCTCCAAACCTGCATATCTGTAGCACAGTGCCGCCCAAATATTATACAAAAAATACACACACTACGCGTTAAAAGTAGAAATCCTGATGCAGTGCATGGATTTTACCCAAAGAACGTTCTGACTGTGGGAGGGAAATGCCAATGACAACATGGCTCTCTCTAGTAGTCCTTTGCAGTGTTCCTTTTGCAGCCCAGCATGTGCCTTTTGAATGGGTTTTGAAACAGGAATGCTGGGCCAGAAAATCCATTCACAGTCCTGAGGGGGCAGAGAGTGTGAGCAGCCCAGTTGCCACCCCTGTTTGTCCCCTGCGTGGCTTCAGCTGCCAGTGGCTGAGCAAGCCCAGCCGGTCCCGTCCGTAGGCCCCCCGGGGCAGCACAGGGGATGAGAACACCGGACCTGGATGCCACCGGGGGGGGGGGCAAGGTCGGGTATCGGCTGCAGACCACAGATTGCCCAGGAATATCCTTGTTTCTGTCCTGGACAAGCCCAAATCTGTATGGCAGAAATATGGCTGTGGCTTTGACCTTTTTTGGTGGATACCACATTAGCATTTTATATGCGTGTCAACAGAATATTGCATTCCTGGGCTTTCCAGAAACCATCAACATTTTGCTAAACCCTTTGCAAGAATAGGGACTTTCTTTGAGAACAGGTGGTAGTAGGAGCCACAAAAGCATCTTCATTTTACACAGTTTGCACATGAGAGCATTATGAGCAAGATGGTGTGTCTTCCACCACCCCATGCTTATTCTCTTATTCACTAAAAGGCACCTGTGATTCCTTTTCCCTTTCGGAATATCTGACGTGGAAAGGTTTTACTCAAAATGAGTATTATGACAATTGTTATGTACGGTTAACTGACAGTATTAGATAATGACCATTCCTAGGCATATTGTAGACATACACAGCATTTTCAAGAATATTTTTGTTTAGATGTAAATACTTTGGGCAACAGTTAATCTGTTACAATGTGTAGCATAATAATGCATGAAGGAGTTAAGTGTTTTCAGTGTTATGAAGCTTAACTCAATACTCAAATATGCTGGTAATCTGTGACTATATGTGAGTGTTTCAGTCCAAATAATATACTTTCTTTTGTTTACCACAGAATTTGGTTTCTATATTCAACTTTTATTTCTTCCTCTGTCTCAGATGGCAAAAATTAAGATATATGAGCTCTGGTAGCACAGAATGCAGCAGTTTGCAACTCTCTTTCAAGTATTGCAGGGAGGGTGATAGAAAACAAAGACATTTAAATTCCAGAAATCTGCCAATAGTATGATTTAAGTTTTAGATTATGTATTTAATGTTGTTAAATCAGTAGGAAAGTAAGCGTCGTATACCTCCTTTCCCCCAAATTTCCATTTTGTTGTTGTTGTTGTTGTTTTTTCTTCTTTTCTGAAAAAGAAACAAGGGGGGAAAGATGATTCTCTGTAGCTTCAAAATGTCTGTGAATTTTACCTCTTTGCAGAGTGCTCACAGGGTGCCCAGCCCAGGCCCCGTCTCCCAGTCCGAAGTGACCTGCAGGTTCTCCTCAGTTCCCGTGCCTGGGGGGCCCAGTTTGGATTGCAGCTGTGGCGCACATGGAAGAGGGGCTTCAGCCTCCCCCTCCCACACCATTTTTATGACCTGAAATGGTTCACGGGAAACCTGCTTGGCCAGCTGAGGAAGAGGGCCTTCTCCACCTGTGCTACAGCCATGAGCTCAGCTAGGCACCACAGCGACAGAAACTGAGGAGATCCTACAACTCACCTCTGACTGTTACCTAGGACCCAGGTTGAAGCTGTGGAGGGAAGGGTCTTTTTCTGTCCCCACCCCCAAAAGAAGGATTGTGGGCAACAGAAAGTCTATGAAGTACTTGCTTCCTTATCACACCTAAACTCATTGCAGTGCTCTAACAACATGATGTACATCATTTATAACTAAGGTATCATATACAGTATATTTGAAGTATTTATGAAATTTAAAAGGATAAATGTTTTACTATTCTACAAGCAAAATTATCAATAAACCACAAAACAGGGAAAGAGCTGCAAATGGCTGCACCCTATATATTACCTGTTAGTTTTCTAATAAACAAAAAGGAATTTATTATTTGTACCAAAATGGCCTCATAAAGTCGCAACAGGAATCATAGTGTAAACTAACAGTGAAATCCCCAAACTCTTCAATAGTTACTATTATACATTTTAACTGCAGACAAGGTTAGCTCCAGTTAAACAATAAACATATCCTTGAAAACATATGTCTGCAGAACAGAGAGGAATTATTGTCTAATGCGTTAAGTCGGTGTTGATTTCCCCATACTGCAAACGGAGGCCGAGACTAAGAGACACTGGCTTACCTAAGGCCATGAGGGAGTTCATGGCTGAGGTGGCAGATTCAGACCCCCGTTGCACCCTCCCTTGCCCCAAACTGCCCCATCTTTGCTTATTGCATGTCAGTCACGTGGTGGAGGTGGGGCTGCCATTGCAGAGTATTCAGAAATTCCCAGATGAAAACCGTAGCAGCTGCTATTACCTGGAGCTCATCATGTGGAGTGCATAACTCTGGTATTGTTACGTCTTCATTGGTTGCCCATTTCCTTCTTGGCCCAATTCAAAAGTCTCCTTACCATTGCGCTACACCTAGCTCTAGTCATGGGGCTTACTGGTACTTACTGCTGATGTAAGAACTCTGTGCCGTGGGCATGCTTCAGCCAGTCACATATTGCTGTACCTCAGGGATCCCAGCTGTTTAATGGGGCCAAAGTATAGTGCAACACCAGATGTTTAGACGTTTGTTGTTGTTCAGTCACACAGTCGAGTCCAACTCTTTGCAACCCCATGGACCACATTACATCAGGCCCTCCTGTCTTCCGTTGTGCTCTGGAGTTTGCTTAATTTCATGTTCGTTGCATTGACAACACTGTCTAACCATCTCATCCTTTGCTGTCCCCAGTGAGTGCTCCCTTCTCTTTTGGTGGCCAAAGTATTTGAGCTTCAGCTTCAGTATCTGGCCTTCCAAGGAACAGTCAGGGTTGATTTCTTTTAGGGCTGACTGATCTGATCTCCTTGCAGTCCAAGGGACTCTCAAGACTCTTCTCCAGCGCCATAATCCAAAAGCATCTATTCTTTGGCGCTCAGCCTTCCTTATGGTCCAACTCTCGCAACCATACATTACTACTGGGAATACCATTGCTTTGACCATACGGACTTTTGTTGGCAGGGTGATGTCTCTACTATTTATTATGCTGTCTAGGTTTGCCATCGCTTTCCTCCCAAGGAGCAGGGGTCTTTTAATTTAATGGCTGCAGTCACTGTCTGCAGTGATCTTGGATCCCAGGAACGTGAAGTCTATTACTGCTTCCATGACTTCCCCTTCTGTTTGCCAAGGAGTGATGGGGCCGGATGCCATGATCTTAGGTTTTTGGATGTTGAGTTTCAAGCCCACTTTTGCGCTCTCCTCTTTCATTCTGAGCAAGAGGCTCTTGAGATCCTCTAAACTTTCTGCCATTAGAGTGGTATCATCTGCATATCTGAGGTTGTTGATCTTTTCCCCAGCAATTTTAATTCCGGCTTGTGATTCATCCAGGCCAGCATTTCACATGATGTACTCTGCATAGAAATTAAATAAGCAAGGTGACAATATACCATCCTTTTCCTATGCTAAACCAATCAGTTGTTCCATATCCAGTTCTACTTGTTGCTTCTTGACCTTTATACAGGTTTCTCAAGAGACATGTGAGGTGGTCTGGTACTCCCATCTCTTTAAGGACTTCCCATAGTTTGTTGTGATCCACACAGTCAAAGGCTTTAGCATAGTCAATGAAGCAGAAGTAGATGTTTTTCTGGTACTCTCTTGCTTTCTCCATAATCCAGCAAATGTTGGCAATTTGATCTCTAGTTCTTCTACCTCTTTGAAACCCAGCCTGTACTTCTGGCAGTTCTCTGTCCATATACTGCTGAAACCTAGCGTGTAGGATCTTGAGTATGACCTTGCTAGCATGTGAAATGAGTGCAATTGTATAATAGTTTGAACATTCCTTGGCATTGCCCTTCTTTGGGATTGAAATGTAAACTGACCTTTTCCAATCCTGTGGCCACTGTTGTGTTTTTCAAATTTGCTGGCAAATTGAGTGCAGCACTTTAACAGCATCATCTTTTAAGACTTTGAATAGCTGGGATACCATCACCTTCACTTGCTTTGTTGTTAGTAATGCTTTCTAAGGCCCATTTGACTTTGCATTTCAGGATGTCTGGCTCGAGGTTAGTGATTACAGCATTGTGGTAGTCAAGGACATTGAGGTCCCTCTTGTATAGTTCTTCTGTGTATTCTTGCCATCTTTTCCTAATCCCTTCTGCTTCTGTTAGGTCCCTACCATTTTTTTCCTTTATCATGGCCAGCTTTGCTTGGAACGTTTCCTTGATTTCTCCAATTTTCATGAAGAGATCTCTAGTCCTTCACATTCTATTGTTTTCCTCTATTACTTTGCATTGTTCATCCAGGAAAGCCTCCTTATCTCTCCTTGATGTTCTCTGGAAATCTGCATTCAGTTGTGTAATCTTTCCTTTTCACCTTTGCCTTTCACTTTCCTTCTTTCCTCTGCTATTTGTAAATCCTCATCAGACAGCCACTTTGCTTTTTTGCATTTTTTTCCCTTTGGGATGGTGATTGCTGCCTCCTGTACAATGTCACGAACCGCCATCCATAGTTCTTCAAGCACTCTATCTATCAAATCTAGTCCCTTAAACCTATTCTTCACCTTCACTGTATATTCATCAGGGATGTGATCTAGGTCAAACCTGGATGGCCTAGTGGTTTTCCCAACTTTCTTCAGTTTAAGTCTGAATTTTGCTATGAGTAGCTCATGATCTGAGCCACAGTCAGCTCCAGGTCTTGTTTTTACTGATTGTATAGAGCTTCTCCATCTTTGACTGCAAATGATATAGTCACTCTGATTTTGGTGTTGCCCATCTGGTGATGTCCATGTGTAGAGTCACCTCTTAGGTTGTTGTTCACTATGACCAGCATGTTCTCTTGACAAAACTCTGTTAGCCTTTAACCAGCTTCATTTTGTTCTCCGAGGCCAAACTTGTCCTTTTGACTTCCTACTTAGCATTCCAGTCCCCTATGATGAGGAGGACATTTTTTTTTGGTGATAGTTCTATGAAGTGTTGTAGGTCTTCATAGAAGCAGTCCAGTTCAGCCTCTTCTGCGTCAGTGGTTGGGACATAGACTTGGATTACTATGATGTTGAATGGTTTGCCTTGGATTCGGACCAAGATCATTCGTTCATTTTTGAGATTGTATCCCAATACTACCTTTCTCGCTCTCTCGTTGACTATAAAGGCCACACCATTTTTTCTACGGGATTCCTGGCCACAGTAGTAGATATAATGGTCTTCTGAGTTAAATTCACCCATTCCCATCCACTTTAGTTCACTGATTTCCAAGATGTTGATGTTCATTCTTGCCATCTCATTTTTGACCATGTCAAGCTTACCTTGACTCATAGATCTTACATTCCAAGTTCCTATGCAGTATCGTTCTTTGCAGCATCGAACTTTCCTTACACCGTCAGCTGAGCATCCTTTTGACTTTGGCCCAGCCACTTCACTCTTTCTGGGATTACTTGTACTTTCCCTCTGCTCTTTCCCAGTAGCATATTGGACACCTTCCGACCTGAGGGGCTCATCTTCTGGAGTCATATCTTGTAGCCTTTTGTTACTGTCCATGGTGTTTTCTTGGCAAAAATAGTGGAGTGGGTTGCCATTTCCTTCTCCAGTGGATCACGCTTTGTCTGAGTTCTCTGCTGTGGCCTGTCCATCCTGGCTGGCCCTCCATGTCATAGCCCACAGCCTCATCGAACCACGCAAGCCCCCGGCCACGTCAATTGCCTTGCTGCTTCTGTTGTCTGAAGCCATTTGCTTCTGCTTCTCCCTTGTGGCCGTTTGGAGTCTTCATCCTGTTTGTCCTGCCATTGTCCTCCAGACGGCATGGCTGGCTGCCAGAGGCCACTCACGTCTCCGCCCAGCAGGGCCCCTATTTTCATCTGTGGAATGCTGAAGATTGCTCTTTTCTGCCTGCTGGATGTCACAGCAGCTGATTTGTGCCCTTAATTCATTTGTAGCTCGCCTTTCTCCCCAGTGGGGAGCCAAAGTGGCTTGCAGCAGTCTCCTCTCCTCCATTTTATCCTCGCAACAACCCTGCAAGGCATGAGTGGGGGTTCAGACCTGGGTCTTCCAGATACTAGTGCAGCACTCTTAACCTCTGCGCCACACAGTTGACTCTGCAGGTGTCTGTTTTAAAAGCTGATTTAAAAGCAAACAATTTGTTTCTCCTTTCTGTTCAAAGATATACTAATTACCCTACAATATGTCATCAGACATTTTAAGATAAACCTCAGCACCCTAAAACTCCACCAGCACAAAGAACACAGACAGAAAAACTCCCCTCCTCCCAAAACAAAGATTACACCCACACACACACAAAACAGAGCAACATCCAGTATAGGGTTTCCAGGTCCCCCCCTGGCTGCCTGCAGGGGATGGGGGGGAGTAGGGTTGCCAGATCCAGGTTGAGAGACTCTAGTAGGTGTGGGGGAGGACGGGGACCTCAGTGGGGTACAAGGCCACGGAGTCCACCCTCCAAAGCCTCCATTGTCTCCAGAGGAACTGATGAGCTGTAATTCCAGGGGGGGTCCCCAGGCTCCACCCGGAGACTGGCATCCCTGCTCCAATGGCACCAAACCTTCACAAAGAATCCAAACTAAAGAGGACAGCAAAAAATCCTAAATAGAACTGAAGCCGGGGGGAGGCAGGTAAATACGTGTGCTCGTGCAAAAAAACAACAGCCAGATATGAGATTCCCCCTCCCCCACAGAAACTAATAAGGAAAATAAAGCATTACATACGGAACCAGAAAGTAAATCCACCCCCACAATTCCAAAACTTCAACACTGAAATTTAAAAAGTAAGAACTTTGTCTGCCAGTAAAATGGCTCACCAGGGACACAACCACAAAAGCAACCCGGAGGAGGCTCCCACATCAACTCAGGCCAGCACAGGCAGTCCTCTCCCATTCCATTCGGGTTGCCAGGTCCCTGCCTTTTGCTGACGAGGGAGAGAAGATTCTCTCCTGGGATTTCTGGTGTATGCACTATGCACACGTGCCACAGTGCTGCCACCCAGAAGTGACATCATCATGCTAGGCACGTCACCAAGGGGAAACTCTAGCATTCAGTGAGATACCATTGAGTTTTCAAGGCAAATGCTAGAGCATACCCCTGGTGATGTGCCCAACGTGATGACCCAGTGTGATGACCCAGGCCTGATCCCCTGCCAGCCGGATACCCTGCCAGCCGGTTCCCCTTGCCAGCCAGATCCAGGCCAGTGGATCGGGGGCATTAAAGTGGGTAAACCCCCATCCCCACCCCGGGGATCTAGCAACCCTACATTCCATGGAGGTTCTGAGTCCCACAGGGCCCAAAGCACTCGGGAAAATGGCTGGCTCTGGCCTAGCCAAGTGGCCCTTATTCCCTCTGATTTCTCCAAGGCTCTTTGACTAGTTTGGTGCTGGGGGGGGGGGTAGCTGTGTTCAGTGGGTGGGACTCTTTGATTTTTCCAGCAGGGGGCTCCTCTGTTGCTGTTTGATATTGCCTTGGAGGAGGCATGGTATTTTTCCCCATAGGAAGCAATGGAGACCAGATGATGGGGGTACTTTATTCAGGGGTCTGTCAGCTTTGGAACCCTTTGTCTTGAAGGGCCATTGAGGGAGGTGTGGAGTTGGTTCCCTGCTAATATGGCTCAGTTTTCTCCACAAAACACCCATTTCAGACCCACAGAAAGATCCCCCTTTCCACCATAGGAAACAGTGGACCCATAAATCCAGAAGTCTCCCCCAGACCCATGAGAATAAATCCAGACCAGACCAGTATTTATTTATTTATTTATTCTGACATCAGGTCACAGCTGACTTCCGAGACCCCAACTGAGTTTTCAAGGCACGGGACCTTCAGCGGTGGTCTGCCCTGGCCTCCTTCTGGGACTTCTTTGGTGGTCTCTCACCCAAGTACAAACCGGGGCTTAGCTTCTGGGATCTGGCAAGATCAGGCTAGTCTGTGCTACAGGCAGAAAAAAAGGGAAGGAAAAAGACAACCCAACAAAATTGAATCAAGTGCCTGAAACGTTAGAAAGCAAAAGCAGGGCCAAAATCTGAAATGAAATATGAACTAGCTGTACATAAAAATACATGTATTTATTACAAAGACATTTAAGAGCATATCAATGCCCAACACGATCCTCGTAATATAGTAAAAAAGTATCATGCGCCCAAGAGATCTAATGCATTTCAACCCAATTGGGCATTCTTCAGAGGTCAAACAATAGAAGGTACAAATAGGCTTTTCTTACTGTCAAAAGACGATATGTAAGTAGATATAGGACCAAAACAGGAGTACTGTTAAGGAAGAAAATAATAATATTTCAGTAACAATTTAAAATGCTATGTCTAATAATGATATATATTATCTAAAAAGCCAAATTTATCAAGCCAAATTTATTGCACTTACTTCAAAAGTCAAAAGACACAAGAAAAATATTTCATGTGATGCCTCCTAGGAGCTAGGCTTGCGTCAAATGAAGATGCACACAAATTGAATGATATAGCTATTCTGTGCTTAAAAATAAGCAATAAGAAAAAAGTTTTGTAACTTGTACCAAAATATAGAATAAACCACACCTTAACAGAGTAAAATTCAAAATAAAGAAAATACCTTCCAATTTGGGTCCATTGACATTACGAGGATGGGTAATAAAACCTACAGATACAAGTTCTTTTTTAGCAAGTGATGGCTTCCACCTGCCACATTTCAAAAAGAACTTGCCTTATTCCCAGATGCTGAGAGTCAGAAAGAATTGCAGTCAACACTCTGACTTGGTCAAACAAGCCAGACTGCTGATGAGGCAGTTTAGAGGTAGGGGACAGTCCTCCAGAAATTCTACAAAGCTAAGAATACTAGCAGATCCTCCTTTTTGGTGCCTAAAACTAAAAACAGCCAAGCTGAGGGAATAATTATTCTGGTGACTTATAATGCAAGAGCAGTTCAAGTGAATAATGTTATTAGAAAACACTGGCACCTTTTATCTAATACTCCCCATTGTTGTTCTGCCCTTTTCTTTTCCTGTCGCAGATCTAAGAATCTGAAGGACATGCTTGTCAGAAGCAGTTTAAAATCTTTTTCTGTTAAACAGATGGGACTGGATGGTTGGGCTATACCAGTAGGGAATTTTCCCTATGGTAGGTACTCTGTCTGGGATCTATTACTGTTCACTGATTGTTTGTATGACACTGCAAAACAAAAAAAAGTACTCTATGGCTGCAGTCACACGTGCCAGAAGATCCGACATAGGCACGATTGCCTGACAGATCGAAAGGGAACGATCAGACAGCAACATCTGGGAAGCGTCCTGCATCTGTTGGCAAGCTGCACTGCTCCAACCACAGAGGCAGAGTAAAAAGACACCAGAAAAAATCCGGTAGTGAATGGGTTGCGACGGGCCACAGACGTACTTTCCCCTGTCTGATCGCTCAAGCATACTTCCAAGCCGTTGGGATGGTCTGATGAGGCCATCCCAGCTTGGTGCCGTTTCCACCCCCCTCCCCCTCGCAGTATGCACATCATCACATACCCATGGGGGGCCCTTGGTGTGGAGGTGCGGTTCCTTGTTTATGGGCATGGGAAACAAACAGCAAAAAAAACACAGTTGCGTCTGATCACATAGTGACGGGCTGCGCCTGCAGCCACTAAGAGGTGTGTGATCTTGCAACCGCGGGTCTAAGTCCTCCGGAGGGAATAGCCTCACTTCCCCTCCACTCCAGCTGGTGCGTGTGACCGCAACCTATCAGATCCTCCTTCAGTTTGTAATTCAAAACCAGCAATATGTGCCATAAAACGTTGTTGTGACCTTACCTATGTGGGGCGCACATCTAGACCTGTTAAGATTAGAATTGGGGAGCATAGAAGCTACATTCATCTAAGGAGGAAAAATGCTCTTGTGGTTGACCCCTTTACAGGCTTTGGCCACATTGAGAGGCACCGACGTTGCCTCGTTCTGGCACAATGTTTGAGGGTAGGGAAACATTCTGGATTCATGCTTTGAAGACTTCAGTCCCGCATGGTCTAAATGAATAAATTGATTGGTTATCAGTATAATTAGGGGCTGTATAGTATTTAGTCTGGGCTATATCCAGGTCAGGGCTCAAATCAGTATAGGGACATCCAAAAATTCAGAATTACAGTATTGGTGCCCCCCCTTCAAATTCCAAATTCAAATTTTACCAACTTTTTTTTTTTCCAAAATGTGGACTTAATCTTGAAACAAGATTTGCTTGAGACAGGAATGGTTTTGTATCCCAGTAAAAATTATCTGAGTGCATTCATTGCGTATGGCCTGATGTCTTAACATGGGGGAGCGTGCACAAAATGGACTGGGAGTCTGAACCTGCAGATCTGTTTCCGCCGCTGGGGTGTGCATGTGTGCCCACCTGCTTTTTAGAAAACAACCGGACAGCATGCTCCGCGGATGAGACACTGCAGTAATGCGGATGCTTGACCAGGGGAAGGCCGCGTGGGTAACCTGCAGTAGGGTGCACTGTCTGGATGATAATCTCCGTGACATTTTAAACCTGTAGAATTAGAGGCGGCCCCAAGCCGCCAGCATGATCACACCCATTGTCTGGACAATCACAATGTGTGCATTTTGCATGCATGTGCAGCTTTGGTATGTGTGAACTGACTACTGGGTGCAAATTAATGGGTTGATTTACTTCTTTTATACCCCACCTTTCTCCTCACCTGAGGCCCAAATCAGTTTACATAATTTCCCTCTCCTCTGTTTTATTCTCAAAACATTCCTGTGAGGGAGGTTACTCTGAGAGGGTCTGAGTGGCCCAGGCCTCCGTGGCAGAGTAGAGAGTTGAACCTGGGGCTCCCAAATTCTAGCCAGATGCTTGAACCATTTCGCTAGCTCTCATATATTCCCCTGTTCCAATAAAATGGCAACCAAGCATATCGAGGACGTGGCATGTACCTGCCCTTCCCTTGCATGTGGTTTCTGAGCTCCTGCTCCTCATGGATGTAAGGTCTGAAAAGTGCCGTTACCTCAGACCCGAGCTCTTCCGTGGGGCTAGTTCACATCCTCGGCCATCTTGTCTTTGTAGAATGACCCACAATCCTGTGCTGGCATTTCAGGGCAAGTGGAGGGGTTCTTCTGTAATGGCCAGTGGGGATGAGGGAAGGGAGGAGAGCTGGAACCTAAAGAAAAAATGTCCAGGCGGTAGTTCAGAGTTGCAGCTGGGTTTCCCCCAGAAGGGATGTGTTGGGGCAAATGCAGGTGTTTCTGCTCAAGTGAAAGACATGTGAAGTGTTAAGCCTGGCCAAAAAGAATTCTGCGGAAGCTGGCGAAATCCCTCTAAGGGGCTACACACATCTGCACATGGAGACCTGTTCGCTCCTGGTCAGGCAGAGTGTGACGGGTGCCCTTCGTCCCTCACCAGCCACTGCGTGAACAAGCTCTCCAGGCAGTGGGCAACATGGATAACTGGTATTTCTGCCACATTTGACTTTAACTGGATATTTTTAAGGCAAATACAAAGGCTCTTACCCAAGGGAAACTTTCAAGAAAAGTTAAGTGAAAGGATTAACGGACAGGGTGGTTGAGGGGGCGGGGGGGGGTTCTACACAGTCCTAGTTGAGTCTCTGTGACATTAGTTAATTAGGCTAATTAATCTAGTCTTCATCAGTATCCAAGGTGGAGGACTGTTCTGAGTACCTGCCATGTTGGGGTACAGTTGCCCAAAGGTTCTGCCCCAAAGGTCTTTGCCTTGAAAAACTCCTCATTCCAGTCTCTAGGATCATCTTCCAAGCCCTGGGCCACTGGAGTTACTGCTTCAGTGTCAAGACTTGCCCTAGGCTGTGCTTTACATGGCGGGAAGCCTTCTTGGAAGGAGAGGAAGATTTGTGGAAGAAAGAAGAGGAGCCCATCGTGGCTTTGTGCGTCAGAGAACTTCCTGCGGAAGGCCCCTTGCCTCCTCCCCAGTAGCAGTGTCCCACTGAAGTTCCCATGGAACAGGCAGACCATCAACTCCCTGCACAGACTTGTCCACCTCCCCCACCTCCAGAGTCCACCCCAAGGCCCACAGGAGCAGAGAAGGTGGGCAACGAGAGCTGGATCAGGTGGAGGAGAACTGGCTTGGAGCCTCCTGAGCGGCAGCCTCACTCAGGAGGATGAAGAAGAAGAGATTGGATCTATACCCCGCCCTTCACTTGGAGCCTCAGAGTGGCTTACAAGTCTCCTTCCCTTCCCCTCCCCACAACAGACACCCTGTGAAGTAGGTGGGGCTGAGAGAACTCTTTTGAGGACTGCCCTGGAGAGAACAGCCCTGAAAAAACTTGTGACTGACCCAAGGTCAGCCAGCTGGCTGTATGTGGAGGAGTGGGGAATCAAACCCAGTTCTCCAGATTAGAGTCTGCTGCTCTTAACCACTATGCCAAATTGGCTGTCTCCATCTTTGCAGGCCCAAGGACATGCATGAGCTACAGGAAAGATTGGGGCTCTCAGTTCCCTATATAAACCTTTCCTGGTTCACCATCTCCTCCCAAACTTGTGCTTCAACCGGGATGGATGCCTGGCACCAACTCTCCAGTGCCTGCCTGTTGTGGAGCTCCCAAGACTCATGTCCCTGCCCTAGATAGGCAGTTCCCACTCCGCTTGTTGTGACCCTGGTGCTTTACTGCCAAGCCTGCCAGGTACATCATAGGACATTTACAGTGGAATCCTAAGACCACTTTACTGGGAGCAAGCCCCACTGAATAGACCTTAGTAGAGTTCAGAGTAGACCTGCTAAGCATTGCTCTCAAAGGCCGCAGTCACACAGTCCTTTTAATCAGGTTTCGCCACTGTTCCCTCCCGCATTTAAGTTTGCCGATCAGACAGGCTAATCGGCCTCCCGCGCCAAAGCGGGCTTACTCCCGCAATGCTCCCAGGTTTTCCTGTCCCCGGGAAAATCAAGTATTTTCCTGGCACTTGTGCTTTGAATGCGCGATTTCGCCCATCTGGACAGCCGTCTTTCACAGTGATTGCGATTAGGGCCATCTGACCACTCTGTGCGAGTTTAAAAAAAAAAAAAGCTTCCGGCTTTGAGCGCTTGAGTAAACAAGTGCTCATCCTGCTTGGAGGAAAGTCCTGCCCGCCATCCCCCAGCATGGAGGCAGTGTTGAAAGTTTCTGGGGGAGGAAGCTGGGGGGCGGGCTGTCAGGTGAGCGGGCTTTGGCATCCGCCCCAGGAGTCCCCGAAGCTGTGGCGTTAGGAGGGAGGAAGGGAGCCCCAGGGAGTGCACCCAGCTAGCCAGCAGCATTGGGCGGAAAGGAGAACTCTTTCAAAGGTACCTTTTTCTTTTCTTTTCATCAGGCTGGTGGCTGGAAAGTTGCTGGGGGGGAGGTGGGCAGGCAGGGAAGGCAAGCTTGTGGTTCAGGGAGGGATATGTGAACATCCCAACTCAGGAAAAAATATTCCGGTTTTAATTACATGAGGAACAAAGCGCAATTGCCTTGCCGTGTGACCACACCCTTAGTATGATGAGCCAAATCAGCTCCAGATCTGGGAAGGCAGGGGGCTTTCTGTGCCTGCCAAGTGGCCAAAGCGCCAGGTCCTCTGGGGGACTGGCTCTGTGCAGCAGAACATAGAGCTGTGCTCCAAATTTACTCTGCATCCTTTCCTTCCAATCATACCTCAAGGATGGAGCATTTGCTCTAAATGCCTTATGCAGAGGGTGTCAGAGTCAGTCCCCAGCTGGTCTTGGGAACCTTAGAGAGCTCCTGTCAATCACAATAGACCATGGCAGCCCAGATGGACCAGGGGCCTGTCCTCGTGTGAGGCAGCTTCCTCTGCTGTTACAGTAATTAAAAGACATTTCTGTCCTTTCTGGATGTTTACTTCCTCTTCTGAGAATCCTGCAGAAATAGAAAAGGCTTTTTCCTGATGCCCTTGATGAGTCAGCAGCCTTGGCAAGGGGGGTAAATCGAGATGTGTAATTGTTTGGGCTCTGGAGGTAGAGAAGACCATGGCAATTTATTGCTTGCAAAGTGGGAAAAGACTGAATCCTTCTGGAATTAAACATAGTCATCAGGCTGTTGAGAGGTTTTACAAGCAGGCAGAGAAGGGGGGGTGAGCCTTAAGACTAAATAGATGGCATTTACAGTTCTGTGTATTTTAAAGGATGGTTGGTTAAGTACTTATCAGTTTATTTTAAAGTGCTGAGAAAGAGTCATCCTGAAAATAGTAAGCACTGATATAAGAAGAGTTTTGATGGAACTATTTTGAGGTTTATATATTTACTAGGAGGGAAGGCCATTGTAGGGACAATACAACAGGCGCTAGAAAGACTGGTCCCTCCGTCCCGCACTTTCTCCCCCTCCCCAGCCTCCGTGGTCTCTGGGTGGCAACTGGCTTCCTGGGCAGCCGCAGCTGGGAGCCGCTGGAGTGCCTCAATCGCCCTGTGTGGCGGTGGCAGCACAGCCCCCGGCCACATGCAGGCTGGGCGCTGGTGTGCCCCGGTGGGCCACCACAGCTGTGGAGGCAGCAGCAGGAATGCTCCCAGCCCAACGATCCCACAGCTGGCGAAGGGGCTGGGGCAGCAACCTCATCAGAGCAAACCGAGGCACATCCTGCTGCTTCCCCCCTCCCCAGGCCCCGGGGCACCGCTGTGTCCGTTGGCTTATGGGCCATCTTGATGGCTCTTAACTTGGGTGGTGCGCCAGCCCCCATCTGTGCGCAGGCAGGGCGCCAACCTGGCTCAGGGCTGGCCGTTCCACGATGGCCATGGCAGCAGGACTGGCCTCGGGTGGAAGACCTCGCAGGCGGTGAAGGGGCCGGGGCGCATGTCACGTCAGAAGGAAGTGAGGGCTGCTGCCCCTTCCTCCCTCCCCAGACCCTGGGGCCTGCTGCATCTGGCAGCCTCTGGGCTGCCTCCACGGCTCTTCACTCCAGCGGTGCGCCAGGCCCCATCTGCTCGCAGGCTGGCGACCAACATGCCTGGGGCCTCAGCGGCCCATGATGGCCATGGTGGCGGCAGGAGCAGGCCTGGGCTGACACCCCCACTGAACCTGCCAGGGCAGCCTTCACCTCAGAGCACAGTGAGGGCCAGTCACCCACTTTCTCCCCCACCAGACCCCGGGGTCGAGGGAACAGCCCGCCACTGGCCCCCTACCCAGGTGGGTCTGGTCACAGGGTGGGTGGCCCCCTGCAGTCACCCTGGGCAAGAACGATCGGTGCAGGGGTGGCAGGAATGGGCTTGGTCTCCAAAACATCCAGCCGCCGGAGCGTGCATCCCATCCGGTGGCTCCCCAAATACTGAGGGAGAAAGGCTGGCCTCTGGCTCTGTGGGCGGGACTGAGCCAACTCAGAAAGGCAAGGTAGCCAGTGGCCAGGGACCCGTTTATGAGTGGCAGTTCAGGTGGCCAACTGATTTTCATATGAATTGAATCTTGCCACCCAAGATCAGCTTTATAATATAATAATAATATTTATAAGTCTTCTCTTGATTTTTCACTGTTGTTCTGTGTCAGGAGAAGAAAGACAATTCCTTCATTGCACGTGTGAACACTCACATATGAGAATGGTGTAGATTTGTTTGCTGTGCCAGTTGTCTCCACATGGCAAACAACTTCTCATACAGAATGGCTAATTGGGCCTATAATGTTATGTATTGAAATGCGTGATTGAGCTTGAGATGTAGGCTGGTATCCTAAAGAGAATAACCTGATTGGCTGCTCTGTGAAGCAAGCCAATCAGAATAGCTGGAGCTGTTCCGGAAGGAACAGAAACTATTGGTTGTTAACTTGTTTAAGGGTGTGGTTACCATAGCCCAGATAGTTTAAAAAGGGAGCCAGTTGCTCCACTGTTCTTGTGTTGGTTTACTGTTGAGTTAAATAAAGCTGAATCACTAGTTAAGGTCTGATTTATGTCTCATACTTAACATTGGTGACGAGGATGGGATCTGGGTTATAGCGGGTAGGCAGCCCTGCTGAACAACTGATACCACGGCAGATAATCCAGAGACGTCTGGGACCCCGGCCACCGTAAACCTTCACCCTGCCAACCCACCGCCGGTGCTGGCTACAAGGATGGCAGACAGCATGAGGTTCGAGCAGGCTGGAAGACTGAGACTCATACGTTACCTGGTTCGAGTTCCACCTGCGGGCTAAGCAGATTGACAAAGAAGCCACACGCTCCTCAGCTTGTGTGGGCAAACTGTCTTCGATGTGGCACAATCCCTAGTGGCACCTGCAGACATACTGACGGTCTCCTTGGCAGACATTAAGAGTAGACTTCGAAATCACTTTTCCCTAAGCCCTCTCAAATAGCCTGCCATCAAGCAAGACCAAGGGGCAAGTGAGTCGGTGGCCAACTACATCACGGCACTATGGAAAGCTGCAAGAACGTGTGCCAACCTAGAGGTGGCACTGCGCGACCGGCTGATCTGCGGCCTGAGGGATGAGAGGCTGCAGCAAAGATTATTTGCAAAAACTGAGCTGACCTATGTTGCAGCCTATGCTGAAACTATCACAGCCAAAGCAGCAGAGAGGTCAACTAAGGAGGTGCAGCAGCCAACCAGCCCATCCATTCTTCGTTCCGAGAAGGCTGTGCACCATGAGTCTGCAAGCGACGCTGAGGGTGAACCAGAGGACATCCACAAGACCAGGGTGACGAGGCCTAAGTGACATAGCGAGAAGACAGCACCAAGGCGAGCCTGTGCAGGCTGTGGCGGAAACCACGACCGTGACCACTGTTGGGCCCATGACCTAAAGTGTCGAAACTGCGACAAATGGGGGCAATTGGCCTGAGTATGCCAAGTGGCTACCAAGAAAAGGTCACCCCCATCATCCCCGAGGCAGAACCGCAGAGCGCAAGATGAGAGTCATCCAAAGCCAGCGGAATGCCACAAGACTTCATGCTGTTCCTGTCCCACGACCATCTTGAACACCAGAACACAGACAAAGAAGGAGATCAAGGTGATGGTCCTGCTGGATGGAGCGCCATGTGAGGTGGAGGTCGACTCCAGGTCAGCAATGACCATCATCTCAACAGAGACGCTGCAGCTGTTGTTTCCTACGAGGAGCCGTCACCATTTGACAAGCAGTCCCATCCATCTTACCGATTTCCATGGCAGGTGCAGTGTCATTTGAGATACTGTTTAGGGGCTTCAGAAAAACACTGAGCCTCCTGGTTGCTGAAGGGTGCAGGTCCAGTCTCTTAGGGCTGGACTGGTTCGAAGCCCTGGGTATTGCTGTTACTGGGGTGAATGAAGTGAGCCTGAGTAAACTGAGTGAAATTTATGCGGAATTTCCTACTGTATTTGAAGGGTCACTGGGGAGGTATACGGGGCTGCCTGTGACTTTTGATTTGAGCCCCTCAGTGGTGCCCATTCGCATGAAGTATTGGTGCATTCCCCTCACTCTGAGACCAAGAATTGAAGCCGAACTTGACAAACTTGTTGCACAAGGTGTAATTGAACCGGTCTCCCACACCAAGTGGGAGACGCCTATTGTAACACCGGTTAAACCAGATGGGTCTATCAGAATTTGCGCCGATTATAAGTGTACCATCAACCTGGCATTGCAACAACATGCGTATCCCGTGCCAGTGATTAGCCATGTCTTGGTGTCTCTGGCGGGCGGGCAAGTGTTTGGAAAACTTGATCTTGCACAGGCGTATCAGCAATTGCCCGTGGACTCGGTAGCAGCTGAGGCACAAACCATTGTTACCCACAGGGGAGCATTCAGGGTTAACCGCCTTCAATTTGGAGTGAATGTGGCACCTGGGATTTTCCAGGGGTTAATGGAGAGATTGTTCCGAAGTATACCAGGGGTGGTTCCATATTTTGACAACGATTTGGTTGCAGAGGCAAATGAAACAGAGTTGGCGGGATGCCTCAGGGCTGTGTTGGGTCGATTCAGAGACACAGGTCTCAAGGTAAAAAAAGAACAAATGTCAGCTAGGGGTAAAAAGAGTGGAATTCCTTGGTTTCCTAATAGACGAAAAGGGGGTACACTCAACTGAGTCCAAAGTGGCTGCGATCCAGCATGCACCTGAACCCAGAAATAAAAAAGAGCTGCAATCCTTTCTAGGGATATTAAATTTTTATCATGCGTTTCTACCTCATAAGGCATCCATTGCCAAGCCATTACACAGGTTGCTGGGAAAAGGGGCTAAATGGGAGTGGGGAACATGGAAGAACATGGCATTCAGGGCTGTAAAAGAGCTGCTAGTTTCCAATAGTGTCCTCACTCACTTCGACGAGTACAACCCTTTGGTTCTCACTGCCAATGCGTCTCCTTTCGGCATTGGCGCCGTTCTCAGCCATGTCATGGAAAATGGGCGGGAAGTGCCAATTGCTTATTAATCTAGGACACTATCGCCCGCAGAAAGAAATTATGCACAAATTGATAAGGAGGCTCTCACCCTGGTTGCTGGAATAAAAAAGTTTCACGATTTTTTATATGGGCGAAGGTTCCTGATGGTTACAGACCATAAGCCTCTGTTGGGACTCTTTGCGCCTCACCAGCAGACCCCACAGATATTGTCTCCTAGAATGTTGAGGTGGACTGTGTTTCTTTTTGCTTATGATTTTGACCTTATTCATCGGCCAGGCAAGACCATCGGACATGCCAACGCACAGCCGGGGGCGGCCATCAACCCTGCACCAGCCTGCGAAGTCCTGATGATTGAAGACCTGCCTGAGCCTCCGGTGCACACCTCAGACATTGCGGCTGGGTCAGCCAAGGACCCCACTATGGCCTGGGTGTTCAACTGGGTATGGAGGGGATGGCCAGCAGGCCATTTCAAGGTGGAGTTCAAGCCTTACAGCAGCCAACAGCAGGTGCTGTCAGCTCACAAAGGGTGTTTATTATGGGGCGATACGGTGGTGGTCCCTCCAAACTTAAAAGAGTGGGTTCTAGAGACCCTACATGCCGGTCACCCGGGAGTTGTCCATATGAAAGCTTTTGCATGGAGCTACGTGTGGTGGCCACGCATTGACCAGAACATAGAACACTAGGTCCAAGCTTGTCAGCCATGTCAGCTCTCAAGACCTGATCCCCTTATGCACCAGTACAACACTGGGGAAACACACATAGGCCATGGTCCCGCTTGCACATCGACTTTGCGGGGCCGTTCCAAGGGTAGGTATTTTTAATAGTCGTGGACGCTTACTCTAAGTGGTTAGAGGCAATACAGATGAACAAAATGACCTCAACCGCTGTCATTAAGGCACCTTAGCGCAACGCACAGCCTACCGGACACCATTGTTTCTGATAACGGGGCACAGTTTACTTCATGTGAGTTCCAGGACTTTATTAGGTGGAACCTAATTAAACATATAACATCTGCACCATTCCATCCATCTACAAATGGGCAGGTGGAGAGGATGGTCCAAACTACAAAAGAAGCGCTCCGCTGGATGACGCAGGGCGACTGGAACCAGAAGCTAGTGTCCTTCCTGTTGCACCAACATATCACTCTGTACGCACCAACAGGGAGGAGCCCTGCAGAGCTACTTATGGGCTGACGCCTGGCTTCACTGCTGGACAGGAAGCACCTCGACCTCACATCTGACAGACCACCACGAACAGAGGCTCTGGAAATGCCCCGATATCTACAAATCAGCAATGCAGTGTTTACACGAAACTATGGAGGACTGTTCTGCCCCTGAGGAATCAGAAACCGCTATAGAGTTAAATACCAGGCAGCAATCCAACAGGACCAGGCCCGTAGAAAAAAGCCCCCTATTAGAAAACAGCAGCTCTAAGGACACCAAAGCACCGCCATACACAGAACCGTTAAGACTGTCACAAAGAACCTGCAGCCGTCCAGCATACTTAGAAGAATATGATTGTTCAGGGTTTGCTCCTTCTTAGGGGGGAGGAATGTTATGTATTGAAATGTATGACTGAGCTTGAAATGTAGGCTGGTATCCTACAGAGAATAACCTGATTGGCTGCTCTGCGAAGCAAGTCAATCAGAATAGCTGGAGCTGTTCCGGAGAGAACAGAAACTATTGGTTGTTATCTCTATTTGTTCATTGGTTGTTAACTTGTTTAAGGGCATGGTTAGCATAGCCCGGATAGTCTAAAAGGGGAGCCTGTTGCTCCACTGTTCTTGTGTTGGTTTACTGTTGAGTTAAATAAAGCTGAATCACCAGTGAAGATCTGACCTACGTCTCATACTTAACATATGAAATGGGCAGTTTTCCCTTTACAGGGCCCTAGAACAAAAGCTCTGTCTTGCCACTGAGAAAACGGTAGTGTTGCGTGTGCCAGTGGAGCCATTGGGGGGGACAATGACTGCGGGAGCTTCTAGAGCAGAGCTGCCCCGTCCAGTTAGTGTTTATTTGTGACCAGGCAAAGCCATAGCATTTGAAAAGGACCATAATAAGTGGTGATTTACCCACATACATGTGGCCTGGGAGAAATTCTCTCATCACACTGGTGTGGGGAGTAGGACTCTTTCACACAGTCTAAGTGTTCCAAAAAGGTCTACTATGCGCAAGAGAAATGTACAGTCTTCTTTCACCATGCCTTGTATTTCTTTAATGTGCTCTCTCACAATCAATCTTGTGTAAAGACAACAGCAAACATTATCAGCATTTCCTGATTTTCTTTGCTCAAACACACACACAGTTTCTATGTCAGTTGGAAGCCCAGGACCACCCACCCAACTGTCTGTTGGCGAAGGAGGACCCAGGGATCCCACTACACCTGTGGAATTTCTGCCTGCTACTAGGTGTATAAAGGCACTGTTCTCTTCAAGGGACTCTCTTGAAGTCTTCATTCCAGTCTGGGAACTAATCACCTCCTCTCAGCATGGGAGGGAGGGAGGAAGGAAGGAAGGAAGGAAGGAAGGAAGGGAGGAAGGGAGGAAGGAAGGATCTCACATTTTTATGTTGTTACATAAAAAACAGCAGTCAGGTCCTTAAAGGGATACGCTTGGGCAGGCTGTGTTTTGTCCCGTCCCCCATTCAGCTCAATGTGGATCTGGCTCCAGGGGCCCCTAGTGAAGCTTTCCAAGTGAGATAAAGGGAGGGACCATTGAAATGCCCCCTGATAATCAGCTGCATCGTCATTTAATGTGAAGTTTCACAGAGGTAGGTAGGTAGGTAGGTAGGTAGGCAACCTCTGGCACGGACACCGAAGAGTGGCAGGCAAGATGAGCCCCAATGGTTCTGGTTCCTGGTTTGCTCGCGCTGTCTCTGGGCACGTGCAACCCTCATGTCCTTTCTCTGGCACATCCTCTGTTTGCCACACGCCACCCTCTTCCCTGGTGGGCGTTGGGAGTTTTTTGGTGCGTGGGTTGCCTGCCGTTGGACTAGCACGGGCCCCGCTGGGCTTCATTATAGCCCCAAGTGTATAGATGGGCAAGGACAGGGGCTCCCAGCATGGTGCCTGTGGCTGCCATGCTGCCCACGGGCACCTTTCCTGGCACCTGCCAAATGCTTTTAGAAAGGGGGTCGGGCCTTTGCCCAGCCAGGCTTCTGATCAGCTGTGCAGATTAAGTAGCAACCTTTTAAACTGAATTGTTGAAGACTTACTTTAAGGGCTATGCATAATTTTGTTCCCTGACACTGTGCAGTTGGCTCTGCCTCTTGCACCAGCCGTTTTGTGATTGTGTCAGAATTCCAAAGGTGCCCACAGGCTCAAAAAGTTTGGGGACCCCTCTGGATTAAGACAGCAGCGCGCTGGCATCCTGCATTGGAAGCTGCCACAGCAAGAGAAAGAGGGAGCACAGCAGCGCAAAGGGGCTTGTGGCTTGAGGGCGACTCCTCTGTCTCAAGGGAAAGGATTGAAAGATCAGTTGAACTCTGCAAAAAAGAGGGGGGAAACCCTTTGGATAACAGTAATCCTGGAGCAGCCTTGCATTTTTTCTGCCTTTATCAAGCTTCAGGGTAAGATAAAGTTGCCTTGATCTCCCTCCCCGCCACCACCAGTTTTACATTATCTTGGGGAGATGATGGATTGTTTGTCTAATATTTGGGGCTGTTAAGGATACTGCTGTTTAGACTACGGCTGCCGGGAAGGCCATCAGGCACTGAAGAAGTCAGACCCAGCTCTGTGCTTTCCAGGCATGTCTTTCCAAGCTGCTTCAGTCAGGCAGCAGCTGTTCCAGCCGTTCTTGACCAGCAGTTTTGGGAAGCAAGGAGCAGGTAGGTGCAAAGAAGGCAGGCTGGCCACATGGACCATCCAGAAATTTCTTTTCTTTCTCCTCCAGTTAGAGTTCACATATCTTCACCTGCAACCCCAGCTAGAGCCAGGATTCTGCCCTAGGCAGGCATTTCACTTCCCCAGGATATTTCTTGTGTCCTTTGGAGAGTGGGCCTCTGTCCTGCAGAAGGCAACGTAAAGCAGAGGACAATTTCAAATGTCCCGTCCCTGTTGCTTGCCCCCAACCCCTTTCATTTGTGTACCAAACAAATCTACATTTCTTTATTTTTGCACCATATCCTGAAACATAATTTTTTCCTGTAACAAAAAAATTAAAGGCATACATTGTACATATAAATTGTGTCTGCATGCACCTTGAAGTCATAATGGACTTTTGGCTCCTCCAATAAGAAGCTTTCTAGGCATGAGAAGCGGAGGTGGTTTGTCATGGCCTTCCTCTGCACAACACATAAACCAGTGCAAATTAATCTGCAAAGCTAAAAGTGAAGGGCTTGAAATCAGTGACAAAACTCTAAAAAGAGATAGAGCAGGGAGCATAGCCCAGCCCCCCATGACACACTATGGACTGTGAGAGGGAGGGCCAGAAGGGATGAGCCAGTGTTCAGGTCTCATGGCCCTTGCTCTGCTGATGGCCACTTTGGGGTCAGGAAGGAATTTTCCCAGGGATCCTGGAGGGGTTTTTTTCCCTGCTTTTCTCTGGGCCTGGAGCAGCAGTCACTGGGGAAGTGGGGTGGGAGGTAGACGTGAATTCCCTGCATTGTGCTGGGGGTTGGACTAGATAGCTAGGGTTGCCAGCTCTCGTTTGGGAAAGACCTGGAAATTTGGGGTGTAGAGTCTGAGGAGGGTGGTTTGGAGAGGGGAGGGACTTGTGTGGGGTATAATGCCAAAGAGTCCGGGTTCCAAAGCAGCTGTTTTCTCCCAGGGAACTGAATTACATTGCCTGGCGATCAGTTGTAATAGCAGGAGACCTCCAGCCACCTCCTGGAGGCTGGCAACCCTTTGTGAGGGTCCCTTCCAGCTCTCTGTTGCTCTGAATGCCAGATCACCCGGAAGGTCCTGCGAGGGCTTGGTCTCCCCCCCCACCCTCCCCGTCCCTTTCTGGAGAGTGCCTACTAGGTCTTGCAAGGCCCTGGGCTCCCCTCCCCAAATCAAACAAGGGCCCGTAAAGCTGATAATGGGAACAAACTAGAGAAGTGGTTAAAGGTGGGGGGGAGGAGGGATAAGAGAGGCGCTACTGAGAGCCGGTTGTGTTAAAAGAACTTGGTGAAATATCGCATTAATGCACTCAAGGCCCATTATGTTCCTTTTCCTGGCTGCCAAGGGTCTTGGGAGTTAGAAGCTAGTTCTAATAAGGGCAATTACCGGGGTGGTTGTTGGGTGTTTTTTAAAAACACACGGCTGTTTTTCAGGCCTGCTCCATAACTTCACACTATGCATCCTGAGAGTGAAAGAGCGTTATTAAAAGACAAAGGCCCCATAATGACTTTTATACAAGTCCTTGATTACACATTGTTGATATGATTTTTACCGATGGAGGTCAGCAGTGTCCAACAAAGAGCATAGTTGTTTGATGCCAGGAGGCTCAGAGGAGGCCAGAGGCAGCGAAGGGGAAGTTCTTGCCAGGGGGGCCACAGTGGCCCAGGCGATGGCTGGTTGGCAATTGTCTGCAAGGAGCTCTTCTGGAGTTAGGAGTGACTCCAGAGGCTGCCTCGGGCTGGCAGGAGCACAGCTGCCCACTTGGCTGGAGAGCAACGGCCTGGGCAGGGGCACCGTGGCACCCACCGGCACCTTCCCTGGTGCTGACCGAGTGTCTTAAGGAAGAAGGTGAGGCCAGGTGTCGTTTTTGCCCAGCAAGACTTCTGATTGGCCATCTGAGATTTGCTTCACTGGGTAGATTTTTTAAAAAGTTGCTTTGGCAGCAGCTGCCATTACGGCACAGAGGTCTTCACTGTGTGACTGAAGGTCAGCTGTGGCAGCCATTTTGTGGCTGGCTTCACCCTCCTGTGGCAGCCATTTTGTGCCTGCCCTCATGGCGGTGTGTCAGAATTGCAAAGGTGCCTGCAGGCTTGTTAAGGTTGGGGACCCCTAAGCTTGAGCATCGTTCAGTGACTTGTGGTCCCAGGCCAGTCCTAGTCTCCTGAGTCGTCCCCCCTGGCCTCAACAGAAGCATGCAGGTAAGTCCAGCTGTGTTACTGGGACCAGGTCTCTTTGAGGAGAAGCTCATGGGGTCTTCTTGACCCACCGACAGCCTCCCTTCCTTGTCAAAATTGCCCTCTGGCCAAAACCACTGGTGATGTCAGCAGGCCAGATGGCTGGCTGGAGGCAAGGGAGCCCGCTTGAGGGTGCACGAAAGGCCCTTTCTGTGCATATCGGAGGGACAGAGGCCACTGAAACGCCTCTCCTCCCTGCTCCGCTCCAGTGGCCCTGCCAGGTCTGACACACCATGATGGGAGCTGGGTCAACTGTGGCATGAGAAGAAGTCCACTGTGGGTTCCTCCTCTGTCTCTTGCTGCCTCAGCCCCCAAAATCCCCTGTTTTCCTAAAAGTCAGGTTGGACAGGGCTCTGCACAGCCTTAGGGAACTTGTCTCTGGATGTATCCTGCCTCACAAGAAAACAATGAAGCAAAAATGTCATGAGAACACCAAGGAAACAGCCCCATGAGCTACAGGGATATAGTGGAAAATTCTGCCCATGAATGGCTACTACCAAAGACCGTTTGGGCTTTGCATTTATCTTCTACCCACGTTTAGTAGACTGAGTCTTTTTAGGTGCCAGTTCTGGGAGAGTCCCATTCAATGTATCTGTGTTGCCACTGAAATTTCACCTAAAGCAAAATAAGTTGGATGGAGTCCCCCAAATCTAGTGTTTTTTAAAATGTTTTATATTATGAAATGAAATATTAAAAAGAAGGAGAAGAGGCGGAGGAGGAGGAGGAGATTGGATTTATACTCCGCCCTTCACTTGGAGTCTCAGAGCGGCTTACAAACTCCTTTCCCTTCCCCTCCCCACAACAGACACCCTGTGAGGTAGGTGGGGCTGAGAGAGCTCTTTCAAGAACAGCTCTTGTCAGAACTATGACTTGCCCAAGGTCATCCAGCAGCTGCAAGTGGAGGAGTGGGGAATCAAATCCAGTTCTCCCAGATTAGAGTCTGCACACTTAACCACCACACCAAACTGGCATTAGAGATAAGAGATAAGAATGGTAAAGACCTTGAGAGTACAGGTAGTTGAAAATAATAAAGTATTCCAATATGTTGGAAGTTTGACCTTTCAGTGACTGTATCCAGCTGTTATTAATTAACATGGGCCCCAACTAAGCGTCAGAAAAGGTGCAGATGTGCTTGAGAATTCCAGGCCTGTGAGGAACCAACTTGGGTTGTATTCAGTTGGGTCTCCATGTTGGTCTGAAGCGGCAGAGCAAAGTTTGAGTCTGGTGGAACCTGTAAGACCGGCAAAGTTTAATTCTGGGCATGAGCTTTTGTGTGCAGTTGCACTTATCACTGGTCTTGAAGGTGCCACCGGACTCAAACTTGGTTCCTTGTCTTGAGTTGTAGTAAATCAGGTGAAAGATCTCTGTTAGAGCGCATGTTAAGGGCAGCGCTTCTGGATGTGGCAACACTGACCCAACAGGCTCACACAAATGTAGTCGCCTATGGCAAGCGAAACTAGATCCAGGCAGGCAACTCCAGAAGCTTTTGCAGATGGGATGAGAATATGAGGGCAGTTAAATGTGCCACAAAAAGTGCTTGAAGGGGTCGTTGTGGGCAGACTGGCAACACCTTTTGTGAGCTAGTAATTTTAAGGCTAGTCAAGGTCTCCTGGAGCTGCCCCCACATCGGTTCTCCCACTCACGCTTCCTTCCCCCTGGCAGCCTCCTCTTCTGGCCTCCCCCTCTTCTCCTTCCCGCCCCATCTCCCCTCCTCACTCCGGCATGAGATTCCGGTTTCAGCCACTGGTGCCCTGTGAGACACAGCGGTTGTTTTTGTTCTGTTTTGTTTTTTTAAAAAAGTAATAATCAGGTGGGTGGCCGTGTTGGTCTGAAGCAGCAGAACAAAGTTTGGGTCCAGTGGCGCCTTTTAGACCAACCAAGGCCCCAGTCACACTGGCCAGATAGCGCGGGGGGGCGTGGCTCTTTGGCCCAGCGCAATTAGACCCATCAGATGTGACGGGTGGCATACTGCGGTTTCGTCTGTCAGCGCATGGGCATCAAGTAGGACAGCCGGGGGGGAAGTTGCACGCCAGCACGATCACACGGAATGATTCCATCGGCAGCCTGTGGCAAACCGTTTGCTAGGACATTTGTGGAGATACTTTTTAACTGCGCAGCTTTGGCGGCACCCCACTGGTTGGCCACGGGAGCGCTACGCTTCCCAGACCACATCCCGAAACTCCGCCTGGCATTTGTGCCTTCCGCACGGCAAATCCTCCGTGTGACCGGGGCCAAAGTTTTATTCTGGGTATAAGCTTTCGTGTGCATGCACACCACTTCTTCAGATACATAAAACAATTGTATTTTAAAAGATATTTTTGGTCTAGCACTCTGCTCAAGGTGACTAGCAACATGCAGAGCAATGCAATACTAGTCAATAAATAAATTACACAAACTTGTAATAAAATTGCATCATGAAAATCAGAATAAAAATAAAAGCAGCTGTCAAATAAATGTTTTAAGCAGCAGCAGCAGCTGTGAAAGACGGCACACAGCAAACTGCCAGCCCAGCACAGTCCACCCCACGCAGCCCCCGCCAGCGAGAGCACAACGAAGAAATGACAACAGCAGCAGAACTTTGGAGCAGCATCATTGATTATCCCTTCGGCCAGTTTAACAACAAAGCCAAAGAAAGAACAATTAATACATTGGGCAGGAAGGAAGGAGGGGACTCTGAGGGAATGCCAAAGGAAACAAACCAACAAAATTCTTTGCCTGCCGGCTGATATGCCCATCTATTAGGGTTGCCAACCTCCAGATGGCACCTGGAGAATGCCTGCTGAGATCTATAGAGATCAGGACCCCTGGAGGAAATAGCTTTCCTAGAATGTTGAGCTTCAAGCCCACTTTTGCGCTCTCCTCTTTCACCCTGAGCAAGAGGCTCTTTAGGTCCTCTTCACTTTCTGCCATCAGAGTGGTATCGTCTGCATATCTGAGGTTATTGATCTTTTCCCCAGCAATCTTAACTCCAGCTTGTGATTCATCCAGGCCAGCATTTCGCATGATGTACTCGGCATATAAATTAAATAAGCAAGGTGACAATATACATCCTTGCCGTACTCCTTTTCCTATACTAAACCAGTCAGTTGTTCCATATCCAGTTCTAACTGTTGCTTCTTGACCCTTATACCAGTTTCTCAGGAGACACGTGAGGTGGTCTGGTACGCCCATCTCTTGAAGAATCTGCCATAGTTTATTGTGATCCACACAATCAAAGGCTTTAGCATACTTTTGACATACTTACCTTGTGTTAAAAGCCTTTAGTTTTCACCAAGCAAAACTGTGAATATATCCAGTGCTAGAGAGAGCTGCAAACTGCTGCGTCTTAGCGTATGTCACTTACTTTATGCCCTCTAAGAGGTAGGAGAAAATAAAAGTTGAAAACAGACAACACATTTGGTAGTAAAGAGAAGGCAGTATGCTATTTGAATGGCACCTGTCACATACTGCCATAATATGGCTACCAGCATATTTGGATTTCAAGTTAAACTTTATAATACTGAAGATTTCAGTGTTTTCAGCGTGTTGTGTAATATCATCATCCACATCCTAGCATATTAACCATGGACAAAATTAGCCTCATGTATACATATTGTGGGGTTGCCAGCTCCAGGTTGGGCCTGAGGAGGGCAGGGTTTGGGGAGGGCAGGAGGCCTCCGCTGTCCATAAGGCAACAGGGTCCACTCTTCAAAGCAGTCGTTGTCTCCAGGGGGACAGATCTCTGTTTTCTGGCGTCCATTTGTCATTCTGGGAGATCACCAGGCCCCACCTGGGGGCTGGCAAGCCTGGGCCTGGAAGGAACCTCCAGGTGACTTGGCACCGCCCAGCTTGCATGACTCAGCAAGGCCTGGCTGCTTGCCGCTGTGCAACATCAGCCACCCTAGGAAAGCCAGTGTGGTGTAGTGGTTAGAGCTTCAGGGTAGGGGCTGTGAGAAGTAGGTCTGAACCCCCATCTTGCCGTGGAAGCTCACTGGGTGATTTTAGACCATTCACATACTTTCAGCCTAACCTACCGCACAGGGTTGTTGTGTGGATAACAAGAGAAGAGAATAATGTAAGCTGCTTTGGTCCCCATTGTGGAGTGGTGGGGAGGTATAAATGACGTAAATAAAGAACAGATATAGCTGAAGATGGGAGTCAGATAAAAGGTAGGCTGGTTAATGGCTGAGAAGGAGAGAAGGAGGCGGGGGGGATGAGGATTGCCAACAGTAGGGAAAGAGGTTAAAAAATTCCTTTTAAAAATTGGGGTGGGGGAGCCTGGGGAAGGTGGGGTTTGAGGAGGGGTCGAATGCCACAGACCCACCCTCCAAAGCAGCCTTTTGCTCTGGGAGAACTAGGGTTGCCAACCTCCAGGTAGGGGCTGGAGGTCACCCAGAATTACAGCTGCTCTCCAGATGACAGAGGTCAGTTTCCCTGGAGAAAATGTCTGCTTTGAAGTGTGGACTTTACGACATTATTTCCTGTTGAGATGGGCCCCCCAGGCCTCGCCCTTCCAAGGCTCCACCCCCAAATCTCCAGGGATTTCCCAACCTGGAGCTGGCAACCCTCGGGTGGAACTGATCTCTGTAGTCGGTAGATCAGTTGTGATTCCAGGAAAGCGCTAGTCCCCACCCAGAGGTTTGGCAACCCTAGAAGGAGAGAAGGAAGCAATTGATTCACACAGAGAGAGAGAGGCCTTTATTGGCATTACAGCACAAATCCAAATAAAATACACTGGAATCAGTGGTCAGAAAGAATATCTCTTCCTAGAGGCCTGGTAGAGCAATTTTGCTACAGGTTCAACGATAATTGATTCACAGAAGAATAGTCACAATACAGTATTTACTCCAATGTAAGAGTAGGGTTTTTTCCTAGGTGTGCCATCAAAAAAGAGGGAGAGGCACATAAGACACAGTTATGTCCGGGGGTTGGGGGGGGTTGTTTTTTGGTGCATAACATTTTTAGGATGGTTGTCTTACATTTAGGGTATCCTTCCCTTTGAATAAATGCAGTAAATATGAAGTCTTGTCTTCAGATGGCTTTCACTCACTGCAATAGGAAATATATTTCCTATGAGCCTTTTCTTCCCCAGCACTTCTATGAAACAAATTTCCATTTTTTTCATTGGAAAAAAAGTGGAAAGAAGACGGGGCGGGGGTGGGGGAGGACTTCTCCCAATTTTTTGTGGTTTTGTTCCCCAGGGCTTTTCATCTCCAGCACTCGTTGGTTGATCTTTCGGCCTCTTTCTCTCGGCCTTCCTCCTTCAGGCTGGAATTCTTCAGGCCGACTGAATCCGTATCCTGCATTATCTGTTCCCATGAAAATGCCTTCAGTTGGTTGCTGCCCCTTCTTTTCTCCTTGCCTGCTGGTGTCCTTCTGGTCCTCCAGAGACTCCCAAGAGCCCTCTCCGCTTCCACAAGCAGCTTTCTTGTGTTGTTGACACACCAGAAACCTGTCTGGCTCCATCTATCGGTGCAATTTAAGTTCACTTCTTTGCCTGGCATTTTTAAACAACTTCATACACTTTCCTTCCTTTTACCTGTTGCCTTACTAAGGTTATAAACATGAGGGCAAGTTCCGGGTCTTATTTTTGTTTTATACAGATGTTCTAGAAATAAAGTGATTAAAAACATGTAGCTGCAGAAGTAAATGGTAGAGACACTGACACTTCAAGTATGATGATAAACATGCATATCATTTCCTTTGGCTGCCTGTTGCTGGCAATTGTTTGACTGACCGCGGGTTCCTTTGGCAGGAGACTGGCCAGCACCAGCGCCAGATGGCGGTTTCAGTCTAAGGAGGCTTTTCAGGTTTCATGCCGTTTGAATTTGTCATGCTGGTGTGGCTAGAGAAGCCTGTGCTTATTTTTAAACGATGGCTTTATCTGGATGTTTTGGGCTATTTGTTATTTATAAATTCATGATATTTAGAATCACTCAAGGTGGCTTGCAACAAGAAGTTTAAAGCATGTTTAAAACAATAAATGGAGCAACATGAAACTAAATCAGCTAGCAATAAAACAAGTTTCCAAAGTATGTCATCATCTTGAATGTAAGATTTTAAACAAAGACTGAAGAACTGAATAGCACTAAAAACAAAGCAGAATAAATGATATTTTAAAGTCTGGCAAGGAAAGAGCCCAGTTATGGAGGGGAAAGGCCTACCTCCTTCCCTTTCAGATAAGAACTCCCTTTGCCAGTCTCTGGAAGGCCATAAATCAGGGAGACAACCAAGGCTGTGGTCAGACTGGCAGCTTGGCACAATATGGTGCCACCTCTAATTATGCCAGTTCAAAGTGTTGTGGGGCATATCATCTAGACAGCGCACCCTGCTGTGGGTTACCCACGTGGACATCCTGTGGTCAGGCATCCACTTTACTGCAGTGCCTCAGTCATGGAGTGTGCTGCCTGGTCACTTTTAAAATGCACATGTGCGCCTTTGCACACATGTGCACACACAGGCAAAACCTCCAGAAAAAAACACCCTAGCAGCGGGAACGGGTCTGCAGGTTCAGACAACTGGTCTGTTCTGTTTGCGCTCCCCTGCATTCAGACATCTGGCCGCGATGAATGTTTGGGGAACTAAAAGCTATTTATTCTGGTCCCAACTGGTCATATGATGGGGTGAGCATGACTGGGGAATGGCTGACAGCTGTGGCTGTGTGACTGGGCCTATTTAATCTGTTTGTGAACAGTGCCTATATTGGGCCAAACTGCCAGTCTGAATGCAGCCCAAGTCTCCAAGAGGCAGGAGTTCCAGGTCTTTGGGGCCACAGTGAAGAAGGCTCTGTCCTGCATGCCTGCTAACCTCCCACCCCACCCCCACCCCGAGAACATAAGGCTCAGAGAGGTTCATATGGCTGCAGGTGGGCAGGTAGTTCCTCAAGGCCATTTAGGTCTTTCAGGGTCACCACCAGAACTTTGAACTGTGCCTGGAAACAAACAGGGCACCCATGTAACTGCTGCAATCTGGGGGAGATATGATGCCTCTGGTCAGTCCCAGGCTGCGGTCACACACACCAAATAACCCACTTTCAACCCACTCTCCGTGCACTTTCCAACGGGATTTTGCTGTGTGAACTGGCAAAATGCAGTTAAAGTTTTACCCTGACTTACCAAATGATTGTTGGAAATGTCAAAAAAATGTTGGTTCTTTCTTCCACATGTGGTGGACGTATGATAGAGTTAAAAAAATATTGGTCCTGGATTCACGAAATATTATAAGAAATGTTAAAGAGTACTATACCTTATGTACCAGAATTGTTTTTATTGAATATATTACCAGAAAATTGTAAAAAGCAAGATTCCTATCTTATAATACATGTAGTGACAACAGCAAGAATATTATATGCTAAATACTGGAGAAGGGATGAGGTACCATCTAGAGAAGAAATCATAAATAAATTGCTTGAGACAGCAGAAATGGATAAATTAAATTTATTGTTGAGAGGACAGACTGATGCAAGCTTTGAAAATACATTCCCAAGATTTTACAAATGGATTGAAGACTACAATAAATAAAATATATTGACATATAACCAACCTAGTAGGAGCAAAAACTTTATTTTTAATTATATGCAAAAGACATATACAAAAATACAAGGTGGAACAGAGAAGATAAATAACTAAATATTGTATGAGGTATTTAAGCAGACTATTTAATGATGTAACATTAAAAAAAAAACCACTCATTTATATGTGTGTTTGTTTGTGCTATGTTTGTCTTTTATTTAAGAAAACATTTAAAAAAGGAAAGTGCACTGAAAGTGGGTTATTTGGTGTGTGTGACCACAGGCCCAGTCAGTGCCCTGGTTGCCGCAGCCTGCGCCAGCTGTGTCATTTTCTGGCCAACTTCAGTCTAAGCTCCATGTTACTGTGGCGGGAGTGACCAAGGCCACGTCTGCTGTCTCCGGGCGGGATGGCCAAGGCAAACCATCCTCAGACGGAAAAAGCCACCTCTGGCCTGCCTTCCTACTGATTTCTCAAGAGGTGTTCAGGATATCCCCTCCTCCAAAGCACCTGGAGGTCTCCCGCCGTTACAGTGGATCTCCAGGCAACCAAGATCAGCTCCCCTGGAGCAAATGGCTGCTTTGGAGGGGGGGACGGGGGCCCTCTCTGGCACTGCGCCCTGCGGAGGCCCCTCCCTTCCCCACACCTCCCCTCCCCCAGGCTTCACCCACAAAGTCTCCAGGTGTTTCCTAACCCAGAGCAGGCAGCCCTATTCGAGGAGAGTGCAGCTCTGTCCGCGACAAGCAGCGCCCTGACTCCTGGTTGGGCTTTACCCCCAGCAGCATCACTCCCGTCTCTGGTCTGGAGCAAGCCTCGGCTTATTTGGGGATTCCCCACCCCTTCACTGACTGGGTGCCTCAAAAAGAGAGGAAGTGGGTGTTGCTGAGCTTCTGGGACCTGACGAGATCGGGCTAGCCTGGGCGATCCAGGCCAGGGGACATTAGGGCTGCCAGCCTCCCGGTGGGGCCTGGGGAGCTCCCGCTTTTACGGCTGATCTCCGGCTGGCAGAGTTCAGCGCCCCCGGAGAGAATGGCTGCTTTGGAGGGTGGGCTCTCTATGGCTCTGGACCCTGCTGAGGCCCCTCCCCTCCCCAAGCCCCGCCCTCTAGCGGAATCACCCCCAAAGTCTCCGGGTATCTTTCATCCCAGACCTGGCAACCCCAGTGGAAATTATTCAAATTCTGGAAAGGCCTTAAGATGTTCTTTTAAGCAGACAATCAATAAGAGCCTCCTTTACAGCTCCCTCCAGTTAGGAGGCATGTTTTGTCCATTCCGGCCAATGACCGACACCTTCACTGGGCGGTTTGTAATAGCCGTGGAGGGAAAGGGTCAAACCCCAGAGACCTCTTCGGCAACTATATTTAATGTAGTGTCCACCTATGAGTAACTAGTGCTGACTTTATCAGCCAAGCTTCTTGCAATATTGTCATGCCACACCATTCAGGGCTCAAAGTCCTGTTGGGGACCTGAAGGTGAAAGGGCAGCATGAGGCTTAGTGGGCACAGTGCTGCCAGAAAAATACTCTTGTTTGCTGCCATCACCGCTGCGTGTGGCAGGCTTGAAAATGAGGACTTCGGCCTCCTTGGCTTTCCAGGCTCCAGCCTGTCCAGCCTGTGATAGTAGCCTTATCACCTTTCTATAAAGCTTTCCTGAACAATTGTATTTTTGCAAAGTTTGTGAAACTCCCCACAACAGGGAAAGGACATATAGGCAGGCCGTTGTTGACCGGGCCTGTGTGCAGGGTGCTGCTGCAAAAGGCTGGAACAGGTGAGCCAAACGGTAGTGGCAGCGCACCGGAAGGGAGGTGGTCTCGCAGATATCATGGCCCATATGATATGAGAGTCCCTTGCATTGGCGGCAGCACCTGGATCTAAGCCTTCAGGGGCAGCTCTTTCAAATGAAGCCTCAGGATCCAGGGAGATCTGGGTCTGGCTGGGTGTCCCCTGACCCTCCAGTTTTTAGCCCCGGGTGTTCCTGGCCTCTTCCTGGTCGTCCTCTGAGGAGTCTGTTCTGGAGTCTGGCCCAGGATGGGTTGCACAGCAATCAAGCAGGATTCTGTATCCCATAAGGATAAAACATGCCATTGCAGTCATCTGTGCCCTGGGAGTCTTAGTGGTCATTGCCTGGATTTCCACATAGTGGACCACTCTCCATCTTTGCCCTGCCCCATCATCATCAGAAAGAGGGAAATGCAGAACAGATATACACAAATTTGCTTGCTCCCGATAATTTTATAGATCAAAGGATTTTGCTTTAAACACAGCATCTGGGTTACCCTGGCGAAATATTTGTATTATTTCAAAGTGCATATGACCTTTGCTGTATGAATAGGATTGTTTCTGCAGCTTATATTTATTCAGATATTTAAACCCTGTCTTTCTTCTTGACACAGGGCAGTTCTAGCCACACAAGGACCATTGTTATCCACTCATTCTTCCCCTTCTCTTCTTTTAAGGTAAACAGAAATACCTCTGCGCCAGCCGAAATGACTGCACCATTGATAAATTCAGAAGGAAAAACTGCCCTTCCTGCCGCCTTCGAAAATGCTATGAAGCAGGGATGACACTTGGAGGTAATGGGAACCGTTGCTGCTGCCAGCAGAGGGGGCTTTGCTGTCGAGGTGTCCTGGTCCCAGAGGCGGCTGTCAGTGGGCAGGCTGGCCGGCCTTGTCTCGGCTGAGGCAGTCGTACTCCACTGAGGCAGTCGTACTCCAAGAGGCTTTGCAGCCGTCCTCTTGGGAGTTCAAGAGCACCAGCTGGGCAGTCCCAGCAACGGCTGGTCTCTGGCCCTGGAGGGTGGCTGCAAAGGGCAGACCTGCATGGAACTGTGCGAGAGGGAAAGTCCAGTCTCACCGCCCCCACGCTCTCTCTGCTCCTGCCCTTCCGTCACCACCCACCCCTCCCCTTTCATCAGCCTTGCTCCCCTCCTCCTCCTCCTCCTCTTCCTCCTCCTGCTGTCTCCGCCCTGCCGCCATCCATCGCTGCCTCCCCCAGCTGCTGTCCTCCTCCGACCACTCTTTCTTCCTCCCTCGCCCCTGGTCTGATCTTAACTGTTTTAAAAATGCCTGGTTATAATGCCAACTATGATCTGCACAAAATATCAACATCTTTTTGTTCCAGTTGCGATGTCTATGCAAGCACACACACATTGCACCTCTGGTTGGTTTATTTGTTTTTGTTTTTTTAACTTTAAAAATCTTTTCTGATTTTTCTGTGAACATTGAGGTTCCCCTGGGCTTATAGAAAGATATCGCCACCTGTTTATGGCTCCACTATGTGGGTGTTTTTTTTAAAAAAACTTCACTCTGGGACCAGATTGAGAATTCATATTAAAGACGGCTTCCTTGGAGGAGCTTGAATGCACTGACTGACTGAAGTGGCAGATTTGGGGCACCGTCAATAAAGGGCCAATTTTGTCCAAAGAAGTTGTTGGTTCTGAAGGCAACTGTCGGAGTTAGCATGGGCACACAGGCACCCTGAAAAGCTTCAGACCACTTGCTCAGGCACTGCCTTCTCTGACCAGCCATGGGTGCCCCAATTTGGGGGGGCAGAGAGAGAGAGAGAGATCTTTCCCAGCCCTGTCACCTGGGAGACTTTTACCGGCAGGTGTCCGAGATCAGGCACCTGCTGCATACAAAACCAGAGTGCTGCCCGCAAGGGACAGGCTCCCCCTGCGTGCCCAGGCACCAGTGCCCGTCAGTCCACCAGAGCAGAAGGCCCCTGAGGCCACACGAGGGAGGGGGGAAATGGCCACGGCTGGCTTCAGCTGGAAGAGCCTGGCCACTGGAGCTTTCGGGCACATTGATGGGTCCTAGCGATGTCGCAGAAGTTTGCGCTCGGTGTGCTGAGGGTGCCTGCTGTCGCTTTCAGTGCAGCTGCTCCAGCTCTGTGGAACAGCCTTGTAGGAGAACCGGGGAAGGCAAAGGCCCCTCCCTGCTTTTTTTACGGTCCCGCCTGAGCCCGGCAGCACCCAGAGACCCACAAGCGTTTGAGGGCATCAGCTCCCCAGAGTCACCAGCGCTCCCTCCGCCAGGCGCGAGCCGGAATGGAGAGAGCTGCAGCTGCACCCGAGGGCCACAAGAGAGGGCGGCTGGAGGGAGCCTGGGGCATCCCTTGGTGGCTTCTGTCGTCTGCTGGCCCTGAAGGGCCGGGCTCTGCTTTGGAGGCTCCTTGTAAGGCTTCTGCTGGCTCTTTTAGCAGGTTGGGGGGTTCAGTTTCCGGTGTTCTACCCGGGGTTTATTCTGTTATCCTCCTCAAGCCCCGTATGAACACGTCAAGCAGGTGCTGTTTGCTTATCCGAGCCCCACAGAAGCCCTCTCTGGCTCAGATGGCGCACCGGAGCCCGCCACTGCCAGAGGAGGATTCCTCTGACGGGGGCAGGTGCTGTGCTGACGGGGGCAGGTGCTGTGCTGACGTGCGGTGCTGACGGGGGCAGGAGGTGGGGAAAGTCCTTGGCCCAGCAACTCACCTGTCCCCTCATCAACTGAGGCACCCCAGTGCATACTGGGAAACGAAGCTCCGCAAACTACCTTTCCCCGCAGGGGTTCTCCCGCCAGTGGCAGAACAGGGGGAGCAGGGAGAGAGGAAGGGAGGGAAATTTTGCCTTCCTCCTAGCCAGTGTGCCGCCTGCCTGTGACTGCAGCCGCAGTGCCGCCAGCAAATGGGCTTGGAGCCAGGGACTTCAGGAGCCCCTCGGCACCCCAAGCCCCTCCTGAGGGCTGGCAGCCAGGCTTGGATGAGCCCAGGGTATCTGCTCAGAGCTGCCCTTCCCAGAACCAGACGGATACCAGGGGTGGTCCCGTGAGAGCGGACAGACACCCGGCAGGGCCTTCTTCTCGAGGCGTCAGAACAGGTGGGGAGAAGGCAGCAGTCCCAAGTCATCCTCATCCCAAACTTGGACACAAAGGCAGTTTTGGGACTGACTGGAATTCCCTGGGTCTGGGCAAATGATCAAAAGTGCAATGAGGTCTTTAACTGAAGTGTCTATACAGAGACCTTATAATCTCTCCTGGTACGGCATTGCCCTACAGCAGTGGTTTCCGAGTCCCTGTAGGAAGAGAGCCATAAAGATGCAGGGTGTTTTTTTTAAAGGTTAATTAAACAATTACACAATCAACAGAACAGAGGCAGCTCTCCTTCTCTCTCTACCCGCCCCCGTCGACCAAAACAACCTTGGGCAGGTACAGCACAGCTGGGAACAACCACGTGGAAGGACAGAGCCAGAGCCGGGAAGGAGTGGGAATGGCAGGGGGAGCAAGAGGGAGACCAGGGCCCCGCCCCACCCCCTTTCCTGGCACTCCAGATTCTCTGCCGGGACATTCCTTCTTCTGCCGTCTGGCTCTGGACCGGCAAAGCTGCTGGGAAGAACAGTAGAGCGTGTGCGTGCGTGCGCGGGAGACCTTGGGGGACCCCCCCTGCTTTTGCCGCACTCCTTGCTCAGAGCTTCCCTGAAAGAGGCTGTACCTTTCGCAGCAGGGATGCTGAGGAGGAGGAGGAGGAGGAGCCTGGGTTTACACCTTGCCCTTGTCATACTCCTGCAGCAATCAGTTCCCAACAACTTTCATTCAAAGAAGTAAAGGTTATTGAGAATATGAGAATTTGCAGATATCTTAACCATTTTGTGTTAGAACTAGCATAAAATGCGTGAAGCAAACAGTTACACATTGTTCAAGGAGACCCCCTGATGGCCCAGGGCCAATCGGAGGCCAGGTAGAAGCCCGCCAAAGTAACGGGCTACTTTTCCCAGAGGAAATAGTGCACCAGGCACTGAAGGTCAGACAGAGATAATGGAAACTGAGAAGACACAGCAGAAAAGAAATGTAACATTCCAGAGCCACCCCCCACTCCCGTGGCAGCCCGGGTTGAAGGGAGGCCTAGCTGGCAGCCCTTCACTACCCAAAGGAGTTCCAGAGCAGCTGACAATCCCCTTCTCCTTCCCCTTCCCACAACAGACCCCCTGTGAAGTAGGTGGGGCTGAGAGAGCTCTTTTGAGGCCTGCTCGTGAGAGAACAGCTCTGAATGAACTTGTAACTGACCCAAGGTCACACCAGCAGCTGCATGCAGGGAATCAAACCCAGTTCTCCCAGATTAGAGTCTGCCTCCTAATCACTGCACCAAACTAGCTGGCAGCAGCCACTGTGGCTCCCTAGGGGAGGTGGCTGCTGGTCAGCCTGTACTGTTGAGCCAGCCCTGCCCAACAGGGCCACCTAGGTCTTGAGGAGCCACGGGCAGAGACCCTGCTGAAGGGGCACCCTCCCATCCCCTCCCCACCATCATGACCCCTGTTCACATCCCCCTTCTTGCCCCCGTGTGTCCCCCCCCGCCTCTCAACACTCAAACCGCCCACACTCACAGCCGCCGACGCCCCCACTCCTCTTTCGTTCTGAGGAAAAGACAGAGGCGTGGAGGAGAGGCCTCTCGGTGGCTGCTAGCCACGGTGACCAAAGGGAGCCTCTGTGTTCAAAGGCAGTCAGCCTCTGGATCCCAGGGCCAGGAGGCAGCATTCGGGGAAGGCCTCCCTGCCCTGTGGCTGGCCCTCCAGAGGAACTGGCTGGCCCCTGTGTGAGGCAGGATGCGGGACTAGACGGACCCTCACTGGTCTGACCCAGCAGGGCCGTTCTGACGTTTTCAAGGAAACTGGGCAGTGTATGTGGCAGAGAGTGCGGCTGCCGAGCCACCCAGGATGCCCCTTCCCCTTCCCCACCCGCATGCCCACCTCCCAGGTGGAGCTGGGCAGCCCGGAGGGGAGGAGGCGGCCTTGCAGGCGAGTGGGGGAGGGAAGCGCCTGCAGGCAGGGAGCAGGAGAGGTGCGTAGGTGGGAGGGGGGGAATTAGGGGTGGTGGGCCCCAGTGGAAGCGCTGGGCCCTCCTCAGGCTATGCTGGCACCAGTCCTGCTGCCCAGAAAGAAATCCATGGCAGCGCTTTCATCACGAGAGCAGCCCTGTGGAATGCTGGTGGTGCCTCGCTGTCTGCTCACCACGAATGCTGCCATGGGGAGCAACGCGGAAGAAGGGGTTCCTTCCATTCACAGCCGTTGCATGCCCCTCCCTGCGCCAGCATGGCAAGGAAGACCCTGGGTGGGTGGGGGACCCTTCTTTCCCTCAGAAGCCCAGTCCAAAGGCCATGGCGGCAGGGGAGAGTGGTGGGCGGCAGGAGAGGCTTAACCCTTCACTCCATGACCCAAAGGCCACAGAATGCTGCTGGGGGGGAGGACCGCTCAGCAGCACCCCGCATTTGTAGGGCTCAGCACCCCTCCCACCCCACAAAGTGCTGCCTGGACCACAGGAGTTGTGTCCACTCCACAGGACACTTGCTGGGCTCATGAGCCGCTCAGCCCAGTCTCTGCCTCCTGAGAAGCTCCTTCTGAGGTTGAAGGTTGCCAGGTTTGGGAAGGGAAATTCCTGGGCTTTGGGGGGTGGAACCTGGAGAGGGTGGGGTTTGGCAGGGAAGGGACCTCAGCAAGGTATGATGTAGAGTTGCCAACTTTGGGCTGGGAAATTACTGGAGATTTAGGAGCAGATCCTGTGATGGGCTGGGTTTGGGGAGGGACCTTGGGGGGTATAATGTCATGGAATCCATTCTCTGGAGCAGCCATATGGGTCGTTGTAGTCTGGAGACCAGCTGTAACTCCAGAAGAGCTCCAGGACCCCACTTCAGGGTCGCCAATCTCCACATGGGGCCTGGAGGACTCCCAGAATCACAGCATTCCCAGGCTCCAGAGACCAGGTCCCGGGGCAGAAATAGCAGCTTTGGGTGGCAGGTCCTACTGGCTTCACATCCCCACTGGGCTCCTTCTCCTCCCCAAACTCTGCTATTCCCAGACATCCCCCCTCCAATCTCCAGGAATTTCCCCACCTAGAGTTGGCAACCTGTGCTGGTTCTGGCCAGTTGCCACGGATACACTACACACAAGTTAGATGCACAGTCCAAAACCAAGCCAAGAAACAGTGCCAGGGGTCAGAATGCCAGAAAATCAGTCAGAGTTCTCAGGAGTGAAGAGCGGAGGCTAGCAGCCGGGACAAGGTCCGAGATCACAGGGTTGCATCTGCACCAAGACAGGTGAGCGTGGTTGCTTATAAACGGGCCCTCCCTTCCCTGGGAGGCAACCTGCAAAGACTCACAGCCCCTCACGATGCCTTTGCAAGAGCTGCAGTCTGGCACTCCTCCGTCTCTCCCGCACCTCCAGAGGCTGACATGCCCTGCTTCTGGGGCAGTCAGTTGAGCTGGGTGGGGATTCTGGCCTCAGGGTGTCTCCCACTGGGGGTGCAGCTTGGCCGGGCTCTCCCTCCAACTGCACCCCCGGCCCTTTGCCTTGCTGCCCCTCCTGTGGAGATGCTGGAGCCTCTCCTTCCTCAGGTGCTGGCAAAGGCTCCTCTTCGGGGCTGGATGGCTCCGTGCCTCTTCCTCGTCTGAGGAATCGTCAGCCTCGGCTGAGCCAGGACCCAGGACACAACCCTAGCTTAATGCCATGGAGTTCCAAGGAAACTGGTCTCTGTAGTCTGGAAATCAGTTATAATGGTGGGAGGTCTCCAGGCCCCCCACCTGGAGATTGGCAGCCATACTCCAAGCCAGTTGGCTGCCCGGACCACTCTCTTCCTTCCAGAGCCAGACGGTTCTTTAGAAGCCAGAAAACTGACCCTGACGAGGCCATTCTCCATTCGTGTTGTCATCGCCAGCCGTAATGAGGGCTCCTCGTCGCATGCCAGGGCACAAGACAGCTTTGCAGCGGGGCAGCTCTTTCCCAGAGGCCTCCTCCTTCAAAGGATCGCGGCCTAAAGGGAGCTGCTCTTCCATGGTGGCCCGGGCGCCTCTTCTCTCTCTCGACTCCCTGCCCTCTCCTCCCACCCGTCTCAGTTGCTGGGGTGTCTAACTAATTGGCTCGCCTCTCTTCCCTTGCTGAAGCAGAGCGGGAGGAGGGAGATGGGCTTTCCCCATAAGCTGTAATTGAGGGCTCCCACTCATTTATTAATTTGCGCACTGGCTCCAAGCGAAAAACAGGCAATGCGCTGAAATGTGCCCCTTGCTCTGCCTCCGGTGCTGCTGCCGCTGAGCCAGGCTTGCTGGAACCGTCTCCTCCAGCTGTGCAGGACATTGGCTTGGTGCTGCTTCCGCAGCTGAGACCTTAAATAGGAGTTTTGTGTTCTGGAAGGTGATCAGGGCAGGTGAATCCCACCCACCGAACGATAATAACAAGCCTGCGAAGGGTTTTTGTTCTAGTGCATAAATATTGATGCTCAGAGATTTATGACATCCTGGCAAGGAAGTACCTTGATCCTTATCAGGCGGAGAACAACACGGGCAGGTTGGCAGGAGGAGGAATCAGGCGGCATCGGGGGAAGCTCGCTGGAAGAAGCCATTGGCAGCCTCTGCCCCACGGAGCAGTCAGGCCAGTTCAGGGGCAGGCCGACTATGAGGCTCGGGAAGCGTAAGCCTCGGGGGGGGGGGCCTAATCCTGGAGGAGCCCTGAAGCAGCGGGTTTTTTTAATGAGTTAATTTTTCAACAAAATTGATGGAGTTTTTTAAAGCGTTTGTTATTAAAATAAGGCTATTTTAGTGACAGAATCATATGCCAGTGGGTTGAAGTACTGACCTTAGAATATGCCCGAATACCCATTTCATATGGCCTCAAAATGTCCCTGTAATTGATCAGATTTCCATATTTTCTCAGGGGCTTGCAGCCCCCCCCCAGCCGTATGGGCCCCACTCCCCTGTTCTCAGCCATTTGGGCCCTGAGGTCCTTGCAGGGGCAGCTGGGCCCTTTGGACCTTGTTGGGTGTTGCCCTGTTGTGGCTGCTTGAGAAGGGGGGCCCATAACTGTTCAAGCATCAGGGTCCCTAAAATGGAGGTCTGCCATTAGACCAATTTCTCCCCTCGTTAAAAATCAGCAGCGTGAACCAATTGCCCCTCTCCCCCCATCTTCACCTCCTCCATTTATTATATCTAGAAATGTATTGTCTTCTTTTTGGTAAAGCCCCCCCCCCGCCCCGCTTACAACAAATGCAAGGACAGCATCGTAGTATTCAACAAAAGAATAGAAATATGCCATCAAAAAATAAAAAGGTAGATTAGAGAATATACTCACAGATCAACCAAAAGGCAGCGTCAGCAAGAACTCAAATTCAGCCTCAGCAGAATCCGTCCACCACCATCATTCTTACCTCAAACCACCGAAAGGTGGATTCCGGTGGGGGGCCTGAATTCGCAGCACAAGGCGTTGGTCTGAATCGCAGCACAAGGCGTGAATCCGGGGGCACCTTTAAGACCAACAGTGTTTAATTCTGGGAATAAGTGCGCATGCACATGAAAGCTTATACCCAGAATAAAACTTCGTTGGTCTTAAAAGTGTTCTAGCACCCAGTCTTCCCCTGCCTTTGGAGAGTTAAAGGGACGGGGCACGTGGAGCTGCCTCCTTAGGCCCAACCCAACCCCCCTTCCCCTTTTAAGTGGAGCCTGGAGGGGTGCTCAGGGAAACCCTGGAATGGCGGGACCCCCTGGTGTTGGGAATTCAAAGTAGGGAGGGGGAGCTTTGAGGGGAAAATACTAATGGGGGTGACATGCTTTACACACTCCCCAAAGCACTCTATAAATCTGAATTGTTAATATCAGTATCCCTGTCCCAGGTGGCTTTTTAAAGGCAATGTCAAAAATTATTATCAATCCTGTTGGCTAAACAGTGCCTACATATTCAGGAGCAGTTTACCTCTGAATACCAGCTGCTGGTGATGGGGACCAGCTATCACCTCCGGGTGGTGCTTGTGGACTTTCCGCTCATATCGGATTTGCCACAGTGTGAACAGAAGGCTGGATTGGATAGAGCCTCAGTCTAATCTCATAGGGGTCCTTGTTGAAATCCTTACGAGAACTCTGTAGGACAGGTCAGTGTTGCTGTCCCTACCTTGCAAGAGTGGTGTGCCTAAGCCCACCTGGTGAGTTTAAAACAGATTCAAGGTGATGACTTTCTGAAGTAGGGTTGCCAACTCCAGGTTAGGAAATTCCTAGCAATTTATGGGTGGAGCCTGGGAAGGGTGGAGTTTGAAGGAGGGGAAAGTGCTCAACAGGGATGTGATTCCATAGAGCCTACTTGTTGTTGTTCAGTTGCACAGTCAAGTCCGACTCTTTGCAACCCCATGGACCACATCATGCCAGGCCCTCCTGTTTTCATAGAGCCTCCTAGGGGTGTGTAAAAAAAAAATCAGCTTAGGTTGGATTCAGGTCAAATATCCATACTCCCGAATATACCTGAATACCAGTATCAGTATTTCACTGGTATTCAGGTGAGTATTCAGAACCATAAATGCATTTAGCTCCATTATACCCTATGGGGGCCATTCTTGTAGGGTATAATGGAGAATTTCACTCACAGAGCTGCGCTACACCATGACTCCATGAGTGAAGGGAAGGTATTTAAACTTTAAAGAGCAGAGCCAGTTTGGTGTAGAGGTTAAGTGTGCGGACTCTAATCTGAGAGAACCGGGTTTGATGCCCCACTCCTCCACTTGCAGCTGCTGGATGACCCTGGGCAAGCCATAGTTCTCTCAGAGCTCTTCTTGAAAAGAGCGGTTTCTCTGAGCCTCTCCCACAGGGGTGGGGAAGGGAAGGGAGTTTGTAAGCCACTCTGAGATTCCAAGTGAAGGGCAGGGTATAAATCCAATCTCCTCCTCCTCCTCCTCCTCCTCCTTCAATACTTTCCTCTATCCCTTCCCTCTGGGGTTTGGGCCACCTCTGCAGTGCGACTCCGTAGCAAAGGGAAGGTAGTTTAAATACCTTCCCTTCACTGGGATGTCGCGATGCAGAGGCAGCACAAGCTTGAGAGGGAAGGGAAGGTATTTCAACTTTAAATACCTTCCCTTCCCTCTCAGGCATGGCTCTGTGGAGGCAGCATGAGCCCAAGAGGGAAGGGAAGGTATTAATAGTTTTAAAGCCTTCTCTGTGCTGGAGAGTCCTACAGCAGGGGCCGCAGGACTCCACAAGTAGCCAAGCCTGAATAAAAGCTGAATAATATTGTCTTTTATTTGGGGACGGCTACTTCAGTAGCCAAATACAGATCTGTGGTCTGTATTTGCCTGAATAAATACTAGAAAAATACCGATAAGGTATTTTTTGGGTATTTATTCAGCTTGGTATCTAGAGCTCGCCCTCCAAACAGCCATTTTCTCTGGGGAAGCTGACCTCTGTGCTCTGGAGATCAGTTGTGATTTCCAGGAAAGTGTCAGCCCCTGTCTAGAGCTTGGCAGCCCTATTCTGAAGCAGGGCAGTGTTTGCTTTGGCTTTTTCCTGGAGGAGATCCTTGTGTGGACCTCCCCTCAGTGCTTCTCCCCAGCTGCAAGAGCTGATGGACTTCCTAGGAGAAGCGTCTGGCTGTGGCTCTGCCTGGGACAGCCCTTCACGCTGGCCTCGTCACTCATGCCAACGAGTGTGCTTTGCACACGAAGCTCAGGCCTTGAATAAAACTTTGTTGGTCTTAAAGGTGCCACTGGACTCAGACTTCGTTCAATAAACTCTGTCAGAGAAGAAATGTGAAATTCATTTCTGAACATAAGCGCATAATAAGGGCCCTTCTAGATCAGACCCAGGGACCATCTAGTCCAGCATCGTGTCTCATGCAGTGGCCAAGCAGTTCCCCTGCGGGGACAGCCACGGGGCACCGCGGCCAAGGCCTTCCCCTGGCACTGCCTCCTGGTTTAGTGCCTCTGAACATGGAGGTTCCTTTCAGTCACTGTGGCTAGTAGCTGCTGATAGATCTAACCTCCATAAATCTGCATAATCCCCCTTTAAAGCTTTTTATTCCTGTGATCATCACTACAACTCTGGCAGTGACTTCCACATTTTAGTCACTCTCTGTGTAAAGAAATATTTCTTTTTGTCTGGCCGGCTCTAGTATTTTGGGAGTAGGAGAAAAAGATTTCTTTCAACTCTCTTTACCCCATGCATAATTTCCAAAACCGCCATCGTGTGTGTTCAGTTCGTCTTCCAGGGGGCACGGCTGCAGGAGTGCTGGGATGTGGCTGTGGGGTGGCGCCACTTTCCTGGGCAGGGCTGAAAATTGGGGAGGATTCGGGTTCCCCAGGGCTGCAGCCAGGGGTGAGGCACGTGGGGCTCTGCCCTGTTTAATTTCGCAACACCCCCACCCTAGCAGCAGCAGCAGCAGACAACCAGGATGTGCATCTTAAAGCGCCGCTGCACACTCGAGCACCCGCTGCTCTCTAGGCACGATCTAGAGCAGAAGGCCCAAGGGGCAGCCCACTCGCCAGCCCACCCCCACCGCCGTCTCCTTCTGTCGGCCCAGGGGGCTCTGCTGCAGAAAAAGTGCCGGCGAAAAAGAGGTCTGAGCACGGAAGTGGTTGCTGGCGGGACCAGCCAGGCACACTCCTCTCCCCCTCCCCCACTCCCTCTCCTGCTCTTTTAGTACAATTAAAATCCATTTTAATTTGATTTAATTTGTATTTGATTTGCACTTAATTAAATTAGGATCTCCTGGCAGCCTCCTCCCCCAAAAAGATTCCTGTCTCTGGGCCTGGGGTTTCCCCTCCTGTGAGCTGTTGCCTCCTTGCGTATGCAGTGCAACCCAAGAGTAATATTGTGAAGTGTAGCAACATCTCTGACCGCCCAGGGACTTTGAGGAGATGCCACGGTCCGGAAAGTGCAGTTGCCTTGATCCACAAGGAGCCCGCTTCAGCCAACAGGCCAGAGGCTCCAGGCCGAGCTTTTGGGGAAGGGACAGAGCGGAGGCAAACTTCCCCTCTGCCGCTGCGGCTGTCTGTCAGCACCTTGCCGGCTCAGCCCACGGGCCAGAATGTCGCCTCAGTCATCAGAGGCAGCCGCGAGTGGCAGAGCAGTCCCTATAATTGCCTGGAATTAACTGATAAATGCATCCAAATTACCAAAATGTATGCTTTTCCGAGGCCAGCACAAACACCATTTGGAACGCAGAACGCACGGCACCTTTCCACAAGCGAGAAAGGGGGGGTCATGCCCCACTGCTCACAGGCACTCAGGCGCTGGCTGTGGGGCTGGAGAGCCGCAGGGGGTTCTGCTGCGACTGCGTCACCTGGTCACTCTGCTCCTTCTGCCACTCATGAGCAGCTGGCGGCTGCAGGGGGAATGGATTCCAGAGCCTTTGCGCCGTCTGTCTGTTACCGGGGGGGGGGCGCTAGATTTTTGCAGCCTTTTGCAGCCCCTGACAGATGAACAGCTTTGTGGCCGACGTCTCTGTGGACTGGAGCCCGCAGAGCTTCCAGGGTTCCAAGGGTCCAGCCAGCTGCTCTTCCTGCGAGGGTGCAGAAAGAGACCGCCAAGACCTTACCATCCCCAGATTTCATTCATTCATTGAACTAATTCATTTGTATCCTATTTTTCTCCCCGATGAAAAGCCAGAGCAGCCTACATCCTCCTCCTTGCCTCTGCTTTATTCTCACAACAACCCTGTGAGGGAGGCGAGGCTGAGGCAGTGTGACTGGCCCAGGGACTCCCAATGAGCCTCCATGGCACAAGTGGGGATTCGAACCTGGAACTCCCAGATCCTAATTTGACACTTTAACCCCTACACCACACTGCCCAGCTATCAAACCAGAGGCTTCTCCCATCTGGTTTCAGAAGGGCCATGGGAAGGGGCCTAATAAATCAGAAGGAGAAAGAAAACTGGAACTATACCCGTGGGCTCCACCCGCAAATCTCCAGGTATTTCCCCACCCAGAGCGGGTGCCCCCCGTGAGAAGAGCCTCCCCTGCTGGCTTGACAGGGCGCCGGGAGCTGAGGGTCTTCGAGGACCGCCCTCTCTGCTGACTCGGGTCCTCCGTGGCTGCTGTGGTGGGGCCCAGAGGCTCTTGGAGAGCCGGCACGGTGTCTTCCCAGGGCCCAGGAAGTAAGGGACTCCTTCTAGACGTCTCACTTTTCTCCATCTCGGGTGGCGTGTGGGGGAGCAGCAAAGTCACGGTCCACCTGGGACGGCAGACCCCCTTGGGCCGGCCCTACTGGCGCCTCCACCCGCCATGGTGTGCAGGGAGGGCTCTGCTCCGCCGGTGTTTCCACCACAGCAGGAACTGGCAGGCCGCACAAGATCCTGAGCATTTCAGCTTCTTGCTCTTGGGGCTGCAATGATAGCTTGCAGTTGGCAGTGAGCAATGCTGGGAGAATCTCGAAAGACGGAGGGAGGAGGGCGAGCTCCTTGACAGGCAAAGCAGCAGATGAGCAAAATAAGCAGCTGTCTGCATGTCTGCCTAACTTAGCCTAAGTCAGCTTTTCTGGACAAACAACTTGGGCTCAGCGGCCAACAGAGGTGGAGCTGTGGCTCTGTGGTAGATCATCTCCTTGGCGTGCAGAAGGTCCCAGGTTCAATCTCCAGCAGTTCCAGTTAAGAAGACCAGGTAGGAAGCGATAGGAAAGACCTCCAGCTGAGAGCCTGGGGAGCCTCGGCCACCCAGAAATAGAAGGGGGGAAATCTAAACCAACAAAGCACGAACCTCCAAAGGAAGTTTAGAAAACTTAATGAGGGTCAAAAGTTAAAAATATAAGTACAAAACAGTGTTTATTACAAAGACATTTAAAACCTCGTAGGGGCCCAAATAAAGCCTCATAAAATGTTCAAAGTTACAAATACAAAAAAAGGACAGTCTCTGCCCTGCGAGCCAGCGTGGCCGGCACCGCACAGGGGTGTGTACGTGCTGTCTGTGACGCTCCCGTCAGGACTCGCGCTGCCACATTCTGGATCAGCTGGAGTTTCTGGGTCAGCCTCAAGGGAAGGCCAGCATAGAGCAGGTAACAGTAGTCTAGTCTGGAGGCAACCGTCGCATGGATTACTGTGGCTAGGTCAGGGCGTGACAAGAAAGGGGCCAATTGCTGAGCCTACCAGAGATGGAAAAACGCCAGTCTGGCAATATTCGCGACAGTTAAGGAGGCATCCGGGACCTTGACGGATTGCGCCAGTGTCAGTGGTGCCCCGTCAAGGGTGGGAAGTCTGTGCCCCAGCCCTGCCATGCATCCCCCCAGCCACAGAACCTCTGTCTTCATCAGATGCAGCCTCAGCCTACTCTGCGTTAACCATCCTACCACAGCCTCCAGACCCTTGGCCAAATCGTGCCCTCTGGGCGGCCATCCAGCTACAGCTACAGACGGGTGTCATCAGCTGCCTGGCCCTGTCTGTCCTTCCCATTCACCCTGCGACAGAAGTCCCTGATTTTCTCGTGCCGTTGGGTATCTGTACCAGCTCCTTCCTTGTAGGCATAAGAGCCCCGCGTGTGCCCAGGGCCTCCTCTGCTCCCCAGCACAGAAGGGCGGGCGGGCAGAAGCACTGGAACGTATTTGTGAGCAAGAATCCCAGTTGTGCCTGACGAGTCTGTTCACTTCTGCTAAAAAGCACGTCTGAGCCACACAGCCACTGAGGACAACTGCGGGTGTGAGAGAGGGGGCGGTCGGGGCATGGGACCCCACTGGCTGGCCTCCTTTGACCTTTGCCCCCGTCCGGCTCTTTCCCCACCTGGCACTTTGGGGGCACCAACAATGCCGCCTTCATCCTGAGGAAAGCCCAGCCAGTCAGGAATCACTCAGGCAATCACTAGGATTTGGAAACAGAAAAGAATACCAACACATGCAGCTTTTGGGGATAAAATTAAGGAAATGTATTTATATATAGCATTATCAGCATTTATACATAAAATCACCAGAGCAGTAGTCATGCCATCAACTTCCATGGGGAGACCAAGGCATTGCTGGGGGAGGGGGCACCGATGTGAGCCAGGGGCAAACACTTTTGGGGTCAGTGGGCATGTGCCCCGTCCTCTGCCAAGATTTCTCACTGGGGGCCGTGAGCCCTGGGCTGCCAGGCCCCCCAGTGTCTGCTGGTGGAGGCAACACCCCTCCCCCTGGACTGCCAAGCCTTCCAGTATCTCCGGGCGGGCGGGCGGGGGGCTGTGTCTCTCCCTCCGGGCTGCCAGGGAGCATCACAAAGTTGCTCAGGCTGCCGAGTTTCCCCGTTCAGTCAGTCCAGTTTGTGGCAACTGAGCAGGTTCATATCGGAGGCACAGAGCTGGTTGTGTTCCTTTCTCTTCTAACGATAAGGATGGGGGGGGACTTCAAGGGATAATACTGTCTGTGAAGAAACCCATTTTAGGAACTAGCCGTGCCTTGCTTTGGAGAAGGAGAGGTCAGGACCCTTCTTAGATTGTGCTAATGAGGGGCCAAAACCCTGGACGGGAGACTGATTCACTGGCGGGACATCTGCGTGGCCACCCAATTGCCACGGGGGGGGGAGGGGGGGTGCTTGCTAAGCCAGGCACCCACCTTAGCCTACCAAGGTCGCTTCATCCGCAGATGTGCAAACTCTAATCGCTCTCAAGCAGCCAGGTGGGCTGGATTACCTTCTCCCGACCCTGCCTGGATGTCTCCGAGCCCACTAGCCTGCTCCAGGCGTGGGGGAGGCCCCCACCCTGGCAGCCCTTTTGTCCACCCTGCCTGGATAGGCAATCTCCTTTTGTTATCTTCCTGGGAAGCTTGCCCCCCCCCCCGGTCAGAGGCAGGAAATCCGTAGATTATCCTGGACTTGCCATGGATTCCTGGGATCTGCCAGTGTGTTTCTTTTATGCTGGCTCCCACAACTGTCCCGGCTCTGCCAGACAAAACGGGGCAGTCTCATCCTGTCCACTTGTGCCTGGACTGGCAGCTCCACTTTTCTTTCTCTGGGACTTTGGAACATCCCCTTCCACTTTCTTTCCTAACTCTTCATGCAGACATCGTTCTGAACATAACATCTTCACTGTTAGTGTTGCCAGGTCAGACTCAGGAAATATCTGGGGACCTTGGGGGAGGAGCCAGGAGCAAGGATGTGACGCCCATGGTAGGAGCTGGTACTTCTCATGCTGTGGTTGCTCTCAACACACTGGTGCCATTTTCCATTTGGAGAACTGTGTACACTTCTGGTCACCGCACTTCACAAAGGATATTATATAGCATCGGAAAAAGTGCAGAGAAGGGCAACTAGAATGATAAAAGGGCTGGAGAACTTTCCCTATGAAGAAAGGTTAAAATGCTTGGGGCTCTTTCGCTTGGAGAAACGACGGCTGAGGGGTGACATGATCGAGGTTTATAAGATTATGCCTGGGATAGAGAAGGCAGAAAAAGAGGTACTTTTCTCCCTTTCCCACAAGACAAGAACTCGTGGGCACTCCATGAAATTGCTGAGCAATCGGGTTAGAACAGATAAAAGGACGTACTTCTTCACCCAAAGAGTAATTAACACATGGGATTCACTGCCCCAGGAGGTGATGGTGGCATGGGCAGCTTCAAGAGGGGATTAGATAAGCATATGGAGCAGAAGTCCATCAGTGGCTATTAGCCACAAGGTATAGGTAGGAACTCTCAGGCTGGGGCAAGTGAGGCTCCGTATTCTTGGTGCTTGGGGTGGGGGACAAGAGTGGGAGGGCTTCTAGTGTCCTGTCCCCACTGGTGGACCTCCTGATGGCCCCCGGTATTTTCGGCCACTGTGTGACACAGAGTGTTGGACTAGATGGGCCATTGGCCTGATCCAACATGGGCTTCTCTTATGTTCTTATGACCGGTCTCCATAGGGTATAATGGAGCGCCCAGCAGCCATCTTTCTGATAACCCTGTATCAGGGGGAGGACCTCCAAACCAGGGGGTCCCCTGCCCCCAACTGCGGATTGGCAACCCTGTTCACTGTCCGTATGCTTGAGTACCTTTTCAGTTCCTGCGCCCTGTATTTCCATGGTTCCGTGGAAGGTTGTTTCATGCTTATTGGTAGCCTATTAGAGGTGCTTCGAGCTGTGTACTATGCAGGTAGAGATCCCTAAATCACATGTTCCGCTCCCTCCCCCCATTGGCAACTGTCAGTTCTCCAAGCTAGCCAGGCTCTGAAAGTGGGGAAAGGATTTCCCCTGACACTGAGCTTAATTCCCCCAAATTTGTTGGAATGGTGTGTTTGCGTGTGTGTTCTGACCTCAGCCCACATGTGTCAAAGGGTATACCATACATGGTGTGGCAATGGAAAGTGCCAACAAGTCACAGCTGACTTATGGTGGCCCCGTGGGGTTTTCAGAGTAAGAGACGTTCAGCCGTGGTTTGCCATTGGCTGCCTCTGCGTCCCGGCCCGGACACTCCCTTGGAGGTCTCCCGTCCAAATCCTTGCCAGGACCGGCCCTGCTCAGCTTCTGGGCTCTGGCGAGATCGGCCCAGCCTGAGCTGTCTAGGTCAGGGCTATCATATGTGGGGACACGAGATTATTCTGCTAACTAGGCCTTCCTTCAAATAAAGAAATATTTCTATTCCATCTCCATTTTTATATTTAGAGTGGTATGTTGGGGGGGGGATTTTGAAAAGCCTGCCACCCAAATATTGGAGGGTGTATGTCGGAGGCAAAGCAAATGTTCAAGCCGAGGCTTCTGAGAAGTCAGTATTTATTCTGAATTTTGAGGTGTGTTTGGGGATTCGTACTGTGTCCCCCATATGTGGGCAATGTAGTTGTTGGCGTGTTGGTCTAAGACTGGGGAGACCAGAGCTCAAGCCCCCCTCCGTAGCCCTGAAGATCACCATGCTTTGGACCAGTCACATACTCAGCCTAAGTGGGGAGGAAAAGAAAGGACGGAGGGAAGTATTTCCTTTCACAAACAAGTGAAATATTCACTCAAATTACGTCAGTGAAGGATTTCATGACATCTTACCTCTCCTCTTACGGAGTATTCTTTCTTTGACTGAGATTCAGACTGTTAAAAGTGAATTTTTAAAGTATGCGATTAATTGTTGATGGCATATGGTTTTAAAAAATATAAATAATTTTATATTGAAATCATTTAATATAGAGTGATATAGAGAGTCCCCTGGGAACTCGAGGCCCTAGTGCAAGCCACTACTTCTGGTCCTTGTAAGAGGTTATTTGTGTTCTCCATTCAGTTCAGTGGTGACATCCTTGTCATATTGGCAGAACCTGGAGTATGCAAATAATAGCAGGAAAATCTATGCTGAGACTCACAATATATAGGTGGTCTAAGTAAATACTCCTGTGCTGTCCTTCTCACCAGTATCATCTTCTGGCCTCTTGCTGATGACCAAAAGTGCCAGTTCATCCAAGTGATGGGAAGCCAGAGCCGCAAATGTGGCTTCACATGATGCATCCTGAGCGGATGGGATTTGTTGACTCAGCGGATAAGGATGATGTTAAACGTGCCTGCGTTCCTAGAGGGCAGGGAGGAAGGTCTGTCAGTGGCTTTTAGTCATGACAGCAAAATGTTACTATAATACAATACAGCCCTTGTTTATATAGCCAATAATATTACATTTTTTAAAAAAAAATCCTCCTGTTTTTCAGCAAACGGGAATCTGCCCTGCGCATGAAAGAGGCTTCTTCCTTGGAAATGTTTGTGTGGGGGAGTTCTGGGATGAGCCGCTGTTTGCTCTCAGGAACTGGCCACTTTGACATCTTTAGTGGGCCACATTAACAAAAAGATCAATATACCAAAGAACTGTTTTTCCATTTTATTTCTGCCTCAAAAGATCTCGTATTTTCAAATGCCGTTACTTTCAGAACAATTCCTGATGAATCATCCACGGCAGCCCCAGATACTCATTGGGGATTAGCTGCCAGGCGTCACAAGACAGCCCCGGAGCCAAGCAGGTCCATCTGGCTTGGGGCGAGAAGGCGTCCCGCCGTGGGTGCAGGCCAGTGGCCCCCTTGGCTAAGGGCAGCAGCTGGTAGCTCTGAAGCCCAGCACAAAAGGGGGGGGGAGGGGGCCTTTGGTTGGGGTGGGTAAATGCCCCCAAGCGGGCTCATTTAGGGTTCGAGGGGTTCTCTGGGGCTGACGAGGGTCCGACTCTGCAGGGCAGCAGTGTTCCCAAGGAGGCGGTCGGTCCAGGAGGTGGTGGCGACGCCGAGGGTGTAAAAGGCTGGTTTCGTCCTGCCGTGGGCGACGTCTGAGCACCACTGGAGCTTGCAGGAGGGTTGCTTTTTCATGCTGAGGGCAAAATGGGGTGAAATTGCCAGTGTCCCAGAGTGTTGATGTCATTTCCGGCATGACTGGAAGTGATGTCAGCCTGTTGCCAGTTTTGACCAAATGCCAGGATATTGCCTGCGATGTCATTATGTTGCCAGCTAGTTCCTGCCCCGCCTCGTGCTGGCAACCCAAGCAGAGTCCCACGACTGCTGCAGATCTCCTGGGGGAATTCAGTTCTGCAGTGCTGCAGGGGGCCAATTCAGATCGAGAATGCGGTGCGGAGGGAAGAGGGGCTTCAGGCTCCCCCCCCCCAATACCATTTCCCAAAGCAGCCCTGGGAATCGCTCTGTGTTGCAGGGGGGAGGGGTTACAGGTACATGTGCAGCCCCTCCCCCAGCATATAACACCCCAGGAAGGGCCATTTCAGGTAGTGAAAATGCACAGTGAGGAAAGCTGAAGCCTCTTCGCCCCTCATGCCATGGTCCTGAGCCCTGTGGCACGTCGAACTTGAGTACCAAGGGGGAATTTGCAGCTGCTGCAAGTCCCTGTGATTGCCATGAGTTATACGTAACGCGTAGTTGGTTCATGGCTTGCACCAGCCCAAGGTGTTTGTGTTTGCGTAAAGTGCTGACTTGTGGCAATCCTGCCAAGGCCTCAAAGCAGGAGACGTTCAGAGGAGGTTTGCCCACAGCCTGCCGCTGTGCAGCCGCCCTGGCCTTCCTAAGGGGCCTCCCCTCCAAGGACCAACCAGGGGCGACCCTGCTTCGCGCCCGAGATCTGAAGGGATCGGGCTAGCCGGGAGCTTCCCTGCCTCAGAGGCCAGCGGTCCGTCCGGGGTGGGGGGGTTGGCGGGATTCTGTGCTGCTCAGAAGGGCAGGAGGGAAGAGCCAGCCCCGAAGACCACTGGCCAGGAGGTTTCCCCTTTCCTCCAGCACTGAGCCAAGGGCCTGTTTACAGCTTCATTTGCCAACGCCATGCCCTCGCTTTCCCTCACTCCGTTTTGATGGTAGGTGTAAAGTACTGGGTTTCAGGCCTCATGACTCGGACGACGACATAAGAGAAGACGCGTTTATTCGTACTTCACATAAGACAAAGAACACACAGTAACGGCCGGAGGCCAACTATATACAGTTAGGGGGGACGGCCCTATATTCCTATTGGCGGGTTTGAATCGCCCGCCAATGCTGCCATTGGTTCACTACTGGCGAGCTCAGGAACCTAGTCCCTATTGTTCTCAGAGAGCGAAGCTTGGCAGTGTTTCGCCAGCTCAGCCCTCTGATCTCAGGACACAACACCCCTCCCCCATGGTTCGTCCCCTATCAGGTGACGTAGTCTTTTAAGTATGCTGGTGGCCTCCTTTCTCTTAGCGAACGTCGGGGGCCGGTACCGGACTGGCGGGGCCCCTATCGGTTGTTCCGCCCGCACACGGAGCTTGGGCCTCTGGAAGTCGCCGAGGCGGTGACGGTGGCGGCTGTAACGGTGGCGGCAGCGGCGGCGGCGACTCGGCTGCTACCGGGGCCAACGGTGGCGGCAGCGGCGGCGGCGGCTCAGCTGCTACCGGGGCCCCCTCCGGATTCCGTGGACTCTCTGGCGCTGGCTCCGCTGTCGGTGCTTGCGGTCGATCGGATGATGGGGCAGGGGCGGCATTTCCCGGTAACTCGATCTCTCTATCGGGGTCTTGACGCCTCCGGAGCTGGTCGATGTGTTTGCGGAGGACCCGGTCCCCATCGGTTAGGACCTCGTATGACACTGGCCCGGTGGGTTTTAGGATGCGCCCTGCCACCCACTGCGGCCCCGCTCCGTAGTTCCGGAAGTAGACAGGGTCTCCCGGTAGGAAGCTCCGGGGCGCCTCCCTGTTCTCGACCAGCTTTCTCTCGGGGGCTCGGTCCGGGTGGAGTCTGTCTAATAAAGTGGTAGGGCGGCGGCCCATTAATAGTTCTGCGGGGCAGTGTCCGGAGATGGGGTTTGGGGTGGTGCGGTATGTGAGAAGGAAGCGGGCCAGCCGGAACTCCCAGTCCCCCCCGTTATGCGGCTCAGGGCCTCTTTGGCGGTGCGTACCGTCCTCTCCGCCTGTCCATTAGTGGCCGGGTGGAAAGGCGCGGATCGTATGTGCCTGATGAGGTTCCTTTCGAGGAACGCTTGAAACTCCGCAGATGTGAATGCTGCCCCGTTGTCCGACACGATTGTGTCGGGTAACCCGTGCGTTGCAAATATCTTCCGCAGGGCCCTTATTGCCGCCTTGGTAGAGGTGGTAGACACTGGGCTTATTTCCACCCATTTTGAATAAGAGTCTACCGTTACCATGAACTGGAGCCCCTGGAACGGCCCCGCAAAGTCTATGTGCAGGCGTGACCACGGCTTGTGGGTAGACTCCCAGCTTTGGGTTGGCGCTCTCGGTGGATTGGGGCGGACCTCCTGACATCGTGTGCACCCTCTGACCCAAGATTCAATTTCTGCGTCCACCCCGGGCCACCACACGTAGCTCCTTGCCAGAGCTTTCATTCGTACGATGCCCGGGTGGGCCTCGTGCAGCGTTTCTAGCACCCCTTGTCTCATGGGCCCCGGAATGATCACCCTGTCTCCCCATAGTAAACACCCTTTCAATGCGGACAGCTCTTCCCGCCTGGCCTTGTACGCTGTGAACTCTGGCCCTGTCTGTTCCGCTGGCCACCCCCTCACCACCCAGTTTAGGACCCGGGAGAGAATGGGATCTCGGGACGTGCGGGCGGCCACATCTGCAGCCTGAAGGGGGGTTCGGCAGTTCCTCCATCAGCAAGACAGCGGGGGCTGGGGCCGGATCTTCCCCTGTCTGCGGCAGCGGTAGGCGGCTCAAGGCGTCGGCATGACCCAGCGCCTTGCCCGGCCGATGCTCCAGTCGGTATTGGTAACCCGCTAAAAATAAGGACCAGCGCAACACCCGGGGCGACAAAACTTGCGGCGTTTGTTTGTCCGCCGCGAACAGTCCCAGGAGCGGCTTATGATCTGTTACGAGCGTGAAGGGCCGCCCGTACACAAAATTGTGGAATTTTTTACCCCCGCCACCAGTGCCAAGCCCTCCCTGTCGATTTGGGCGTAGTTCCGCTCCGCGGGGGACAGCGTGCGGGAGTAGTAAGCCACCGGGACCTCCCTCCCATCCGGTAGCTTGTGTGCCAAGACTGCCCCGACCCCATACGGTGATGCGTCGCACGCCAGGATGACCGGGAGCTTTTCATCAAAGTGCGCGAGTACTGCGTTTGAAATCAAGAGGACTTTCACCCCCGAAACGCCGCCTCCTCCCTCGCTCCCCATGCCCAAGGTGTCGCCTTATCCAGCAGCCTGTGTAGGGGTTCGGCCACGGCGGCTTTGTGGGGGAGAAAGGAATGGTAAAAGTTCAGGAGGCCTAAGAACGCCTGGAGCTCGGCCTTGGACTTCGGGGCGGGGGCCTCCACGATGGCCTTCACTTTGTCCCTCGCCGGATGCAGGCCTGATGCGTCTACCCGGTATCCCAAGAACTCTACTTCCGGCACCCCGAGGAGGCACTTTTCCCGCTTCACTTTCAGCCCCGCGGCTTGGAAGCGTTCCAATACAGTTCGGAGGCGGGCGGCGAAGCTTTCCGGGGTGGTCGCGGCGATGAGGACGTCGTCGAAGAACGGCGTCACTCCAGGGATCCCTTTTAACAAATCGTCCATTAGATTTTGGAAGATCCCTGGGGCCACACTGACCCCGAACTGCAGCCTCTTCACCCGGAAAGCTCCCCAGTGGGTCACTATGGTCTGTGCCTCGGCCGTGGCCTCATCTACCGGGAGTTGCTGGTACGCCTGTGCGAGATCCAGCTTTCCAAATATGCGCGCCCCTGCCAGTGTTGCTAGGACATGGCTGACCACTGGTACGGGGTATGCGTGCGCCTGGAGTGCCTGGTTAATAGTGCACTTATAATCCGCGCAGATGCGGATCTCCCCGTTTGGCTTGACGGGTGTCACTATCGGTGTCTCCCATCTAGCGTTCGGGACGGGCTCTAAGACTCCCTGGGCCACCAGCCGGTCTAATTCGGTCTCTATTTTAGGGCGGAGGGCCAGGGGCACGGTGCGGAAGCGCCGACGGATGGGCGTCACGGTGGGGTCTAAGTGGAGCGACACCGGGGGCCCTTTGTAACATCCCAGTTTCCCGTCAAAGACCTCTGGGAATTCCTTGCACACCGCCCCCCAGTCCCGCACCCCACATTTATTTACTCCCCCAATCGATATGCCTAGGGCCTCGAACCACGCCCGCCCCAGGAGACTCGCGAGATTTCCCTCTACCACCACCAAGTCCAACTTCCCCTCAAAGTCTCGGTACTGCACTCGGAAAGTGCCGACTCCCCGGATGGGGACAGGGTTCTTTTGAAAGTCCACCAAGCTTAGTGGCGATGGACGTAGAGGGGGTCCCCCTAGTGGGCAAAGTCTTTTTAAAGTGTCCAGGGAAATGATGGACGCCGCCGATCCCGAGTCCACTTCCATGCAACAGGGGACCCCTCGATCCGCACGGTTACTTGGATCTTCGGGGCAGAGGAAAGGTTGGGGTTGGGGAGGCGAAGTACCTGTAGTGGTTGGTCGGTGAGGTGGTACAACTCGGCGACCTCTTCCGTTGTCTCGTGTGCGGTGGACGATGCGCGGTACTGGGGGACCGACGATCTCGAATTCCGGGAGCCCTTGGACCGGCAGACCCGGGCGAGGTGTCCCTGCTTTCCGCACCCGTGACAGACAGCGTCCCGGAACCTGCAGGATTTCCGTCCGTGGCCCTCCCCGCAGCTGGCACAGACGGCTCGGTTGCCGGAGTACTTGGCTTGCTCCCTGTTGGCCTGCTGGAACGGCGCCGGCCGGCGTTGTTGGGGTTTGAGGGCGAAGACCTCGTCCGTCTCTTCGTTTCCGGGGCTTGGGCTCCTTCCAACCACCTGCGCGGCCGCGACCGGCCGATCCCCTTCTGCGGCCTCGTGGGCAGTGGCGGCGTCGAGGGCCTCGTCCAAGGTGAGCTTCCGGTGTCCCACCAACTTGCGCCGCAGCTTGGAGTCCGCCAGGCCCCACACGAACTGTGTCAGCAGGTTGTCCTCCACCTTCGGAAACCCGCAGTCCACGGCTAGCGCCCTTAGCGCGGCTAGGAAGTTGGCAATGGATTCCCCTCGGGTCTGGACTCGCCTCTGGAAATCCATCCTCTTGGCCAGGAAGGTCGGCCGGGGGCTGAAGTAGCCATTTAGGACGTCCAGGATTTCCCCAAACGAGCTCTCCAAGGCCGTGCGGGGCACCAAGAGGCTCTTGGCGAGGCGGACGGTTTGGGTGCCGCAGGCGTTCAGGAGGATCGCTCGTTTCTGGTCGGGGTGGCGGATTTCGTTGAGCTCCAAGTAGCTGATGAGCTGGTCGACCCATGCGTCCCAGGTTTCTGGCTGCGACTGGTCGAAGTGCTCCAGTGTTACGTGGGAAGCGGCCATGGTTCTGTCAGGAACGGCGCGCGCCGGGGCGAGCGGTGCGGTGCTGCTCTCGGGGTCAGCGATGCGATGCTCGGCGAGCGGTGCGGTGCTGCTCTCGGGGTCAGCGATGCGTTGCTCGGCGGTGTCCGTTTCGTCGTTCATGGAGTCACAGAAGGCGTTAGAATCCCATCCTCGTCGCCACTGTAAAGTACTGGGTTTCAGGCCTCATGACTCGGACGACGACATAAGAGAAGACGCGTTTATTCGTACTTCACATAAGACAAAGAACACACAGTAACGGCCGGAGGCCAACTATATACAGTTAGGGGGGACGGCCCTATATTCCTATTGGCGGGTTTGAATCGCCCGCCAATGCTGCCATTGGTTCACTACTGGCGAGCTCAGGAACCTAGTCCCTATTGTTCTCAGAGAGCGAAGCTTGGCAGTGTTTCGCCAGCTCAGCCCTCTGATCTCAGGACACAACACCCCTCCCCCATGGTTCGTCCCCTATCAGGTGACGTAGTCTTTTAAGTATGCTGGTGGCCTCCTTTCTCTTAGCGAACGTCGGGGGCCGGTACCGGACTGGCGGGGCCCCTATCGGTTGTTCCGCCCGCACACGGAGCTTGGGCCTCTGGAAGTCGCCGAGGCGGTGACGGTGGCGGCTGTAACGGTGGCGGCAGCGGCGGCGGCGACTCGGCTGCTACCGGGGCCAACGGTGGCGGCAGCGGCGGCGGCGGCTCAGCTGCTACCGGGGCCCCTCCGGATTCCGTGGACTCTCTGGCGCTGGCTCCGCTGTCGGTGCTTGCGGTCGATCGGATGATGGGGCAGGGGCGGCATTTCCCGGTAACTCGATCTCTCTATCGGGGTCTTGACGCCTCCGGAGCTGGTCGATGTGTTTGCGGAGGACCCGGTCCCCATCGGTTAGGACCTCGTATGACACTGGCCCGGTGGGTTTTAGGATGCGCCCTGCCACCCACTGCGGCCCCGCTCCGTAGTTCCGGAAGTAGACAGGGTCTCCCGGTAGGAAGCTCCGGGGCGCCTCCCTGTTCTCGACCAGCTTTCTCTCGGGGGCTCGGTCCGGGTGGAGTCTGTCTAATAAAGTGGTAGGGGCGGCGGCCCATTAATAGTTCTGCGGGGCAGTGTCCGGAGATGGGGTTTGGGGTGGTGCGGTATGTGAGAAGGAAGCGGGCCAGCCGGAACTCCCAGTCCCCCCCCGTTATGCGGCTCAGGGCCTCTTTGGCGGTGCGTACCGTCCTCTCCGCCTGTCCATTAGTGGCCGGGTGGAAAGGCGCGGATCGTATGTGCCTGATGAGGTTCCTTTCGAGGAACGCTTGAAACTCCGCAGATGTGAATGCTGCCCCGTTGTCCGACACGATTGTGTCGGGTAACCCGTGCGTTGCAAATATCTTCCGCAGGGCCCTTATTGCCGCCTTGGTAGAGGTGGTAGACACTGGGCTTATTTCCACCCATTTTGAATAAGAGTCTACCGTTACCATGAACTGGAGCCCCTGGAACGGCCCCGCAAAGTCTATGTGCAGGCGTGACCACGGCTTGTGGGTAGACTCCCAGCTTTGGGTTGGCGCTCTCGGTGGATTGGGGCGGACCTCCTGACATCGTGTGCACCCTCTGACCCAAGATTCAATTTCTGCGTCCACCCCGGGCCACCACACGTAGCTCCTTGCCAGAGCTTTCATTCGTACGATGCCCGGGTGGGCCTCGTGCAGCGTTTCTAGCACCCCTTGTCTCATGGGCCCCGGAATGATCACCCTGTCTCCCCATAGTAAACACCCTTTCAATGCGGACAGCTCTTCCCGCCTGGCCTTGTACGCTGTGAACTCTGGCCCTGTCTGTTCCGCTGGCCACCCCCTCACCACCCAGTTTAGGACCCGGGAGAGAATGGGATCTCGGGACGTGCGGGCGGCCACATCTGCAGCCTGAAGGGGGGTTCGGCAGTTCCTCCATCAGCAAGACAGCGGGGGCTGGGGCCGGATCTTCCCCTGTCTGCGGCAGCGGTAGGCGGCTCAAGGCGTCGGCATGACCCAGCGCCTTGCCCGGCCGATGCTCCAGTCGGTATTGGTAACCCGCTAAAAATAAGGACCAGCGCAACACCCGGGCGACAAAACTTGCGGCGTTTGTTTGTCCGCCGCGAACAGTCCCAGGAGCGGCTTATGATCTGTTACGAGCGTGAAGGGCCGCCCGTACACAAAATTGTGGAATTTTTTACCCCCGCCACCAGTGCCAAGCCCTCCCTGTCGATTTGGGCGTAGTTCCGCTCCGCGGGGGACAGCGTGCGGGAGTAGTAAGCCACCGGGACCTCCCTCCCATCCGGTAGCTTGTGTGCCAAGACTGCCCCGACCCCATACGGTGATGCGTCGCACGCCAGGATGACCGGGAGCTTTTCATCAAAGTGCGCGAGTACTGCGTTTGAAATCAAGAGGACTTTCACCCCCCGAAACGCCGCCTCCTCCCTCGCTCCCCATGCCCAAGGTGTCGCCTTATCCAGCAGCCTGTGTAGGGGTTCGGCCACGGCGGCTTTGTGGGGGAGAAAGGAATGGTAAAAGTTCAGGAGGCCTAAGAACGCCTGGAGCTCGGCCTTGGACTTCGGGGCGGGGGCCTCCACGATGGCCTTCACTTTGTCCCTCGCCGGATGCAGGCCTGATGCGTCTACCCGGTATCCCAAGAACTCTACTTCCGGCACCCCGAGGAGGCACTTTTCCCGCTTCACTTTCAGCCCCGCGGCTCGGAAGCGTTCCAATACAGTTCGGAGGCGGGCGGCGAAGCTTTCCGGGGTGGTCGCGGCGATGAGGACGTCGTCGAAGAACGGCGTCACTCCAGGGATCCCTTTTAACAAATCGTCCATTAGATTTTGGAAGATCCCTGGGGCCACACTGACCCCGAACTGCAGCCTCTTCACCCGGAAAGCTCCCCAGTGGGTCACTATGGTCTGTGCCTCGGCCGTGGCCTCATCTACCGGGAGTTGCTGGTACGCCTGTGCGAGATCCAGCTTTCCAAATATGCGCGCCCCTGCCAGTGTTGCTAGGACATGGCTGACCACTGGTACGGGGTATGCGTGCGCCTGGAGTGCCTGGTTAATAGTGCACTTATAATCCGCGCAGATGCGGATCTCCCCGTTTGGCTTGACGGGTGTCACTATCGGTGTCTCCCATCTAGCGTTCGGGACGGGCTCTAAGACTCCCTGGGCCACCAGCCGGTCTAATTCGGTCTCTATTTTAGGGCGGAGGGCCAGGGGCACGGTGCGGAAGCGCCGACGGATGGGCGTCACGGTGGGGTCTAAGTGGAGCGACACCGGGGGCCCTTTGTAACATCCCAGTTTCCCGTCAAAGACCTCTGGGAATTCCTTGCACACCGCCCCCCAGTCCCGCACCCCACATTTATTTACTCCCCCAATCGATATGCCTAGGGCCTCGAACCACGCCCGCCCCAGGAGACTCGCGAGATTTCCCTCTACCACCACCAAGTCCAACTTCCCCTCAAAGTCTCGGTACTGCACTCGGAAAGTGCCGACTCCCCGGATGGGGACAGGGTTCTTTTGAAAGTCCACCAAGCTTAGTGGCGATGGACGTAGAGGGGGTCCCCCTAGTGGGCAAAGTCTTTTTAAAGTGTCCAGGGAAATGATGGACGCCGCCGATCCCGAGTCCACTTCCATGCAACAGGGGGACCCCTCGATCCGCACGGTTACTTGGATCTTCGGGGCAGAGGAAAGGTTGGGGTTGGGGAGGCGAAGTACCTGTAGTGGTTGGTCGGTGAGGTGGTACAACTCGGCGACCTCTTCCGTTGTCTCGTGTGCGGTGGACGATGCGCGGTACTGGGGGACCGACGATCTCGAATTCCGGGAGCCCTTGGACCGGCAGACCCGGGCGAGGTGTCCCTGCTTTCCGCACCCGTGACAGACAGCGTCCCGGAACCTGCAGGATTTCCGTCCGTGGCCCTCCCCGCAGCTGGCACAGACGGCTCGGTTGCCGGAGTACTTGGCTTGCTCCCTGTTGGCCTGCTGGAACGGCGCCGGCCGGCGTTGTTGGGGTTTGAGGGCGAAGACCTCGTCCGTCTCTTCGTTTCCGGGGCTTGGGCTCCTTCCAACCACCTGCGCGGCCGCGACCGGCCGATCCCCTTCTGCGGCCTCGTGGGCAGTGGCGGCGTCGAGGGCCTCGTCCAAGGTGAGCTTCCGGTGTCCCACCAACTTGCGCCGCAGCTTGGAGTCCGCCAGGCCCCACACGAACTGTGTCAGCAGGTTGTCCTCCACCTTCGGAAACCCGCAGTCCACGGCTAGCGCCCTTAGCGCGGCTAGGAAGTTGGCAATGGATTCCCCTCGGGTCTGGACTCGCCTCTGGAAATCCATCCTCTTGGCCAGGAAGGTCGGCCGGGGGCTGAAGTAGCCATTTAGGACGTCCAGGATTTCCCCAAACGAGCTCTCCAAGGCCGTGCGGGGCACCAAGAGGCTCTTGGCGAGGCGGACGGTTTGGGTGCCGCAGGCGTTCAGGAGGATCGCTCGTTTCTGGTCGGGGTGGCGGATTTCGTTGAGCTCCAAGTAGCTGATGAGCTGGTCGACCCATGCGTCCCAGGTTTCTGGCTGCGACTGGTCGAAGTGCTCCAGTGTTACGTGGGAAGCGGCCATGGTTCTGTCAGGAACGGCGCGCGCCGGGGCGAGCGGTGCGGTGCTGCTCTCGGGGTCAGCGATGCGATGCTCGGCGAGCGGTGCGGTGCTGCTCTCGGGGTCAGCGATGCGTTGCTCGGCGGTGTCCGTTTCGTCGTTCATGGAGTCACAGAAGGCGTTAGAATCCCATCCTCGTCGCCACTGTAAAGTACTGGGTTTCAGGCCTCATGACTCGGACGACGACATAAGAGAGGACGCGTTTATTCGTACTTCACATAAGACAAAGAACACACAGTAACGGCCGGAGGCCAACTATATACAGTTAGGGGGGACGGCCCTATATTCCTATTGGCGGGTTTGAATCGCCCGCCAATGCTGCCATTGGTTCACTACTGGCGAGCTCAGGAACCTAGTCCCTATTGTTCTCAGAGAGCGAAGCTTGGCAGTGTTTCGCCAGCTCAGCCCTCTGATCTCAGGACACAACAGTAGGGTTGCTTGTTTGTTTGTTATATTCAATTTATCGGCTGCCCTTCCCTGCGAACAGGGCTCAAGGTGGCTTACATCAGAAATAAGTACAATAATATTGAGTTGAAACAGCATTAAAACAGTTAAAAAAATCAGCCAACCACAGCGTTAACTCCAAGATGACAGTACTTTCCACCAGCCCCCTGGGTGGAGGGGATATGTAGAATAAAAGGGGGAGATTGGGAGAGTGCCAGACAGTCACTGTCCTCAGCCAAATGCCTGGCGGAACATCTCTGCCTTGCAAGCCCTGCGGAGAGGAAGGAAATCCTGCAGGGCGAGGGTGTTCTCCAGCAGAGAGTCCCACCAGGTGGGGGCCAGCACTGTAAAGGCCCTGGTCCTAGTTGAGGACAGCCGGATCTCTCTCAGGCCAGGGACCAGTTCTTATTGCTTGCTAAATGCTGGGTTCGAGACGCATTGCAGTGATCAGCTCCGGTTTATTAAGAGATTTCAACATACTACAGGACAAGCTAGCAGGGCTGGAGCCCTGCTTATAAGCATGCAGAACACCACACCTGACACACACCCACTCCAGTGATAGGCTGTTCACATGACACTGCTGACCTGTTGGTTAGCTCACGCTGCACAGGTTGAATAAGCACTGTCCAAGGGGTCCCCATCAGGACCTGCGCAGCCACATTCTGGATCAGTTGGTGCTCCCGGGTCAGGCACAAGGGTAGGGCTGAGCTGCCGCCGGGCGGGGGAAGAGCACAGGGCCCAGCTTCAAGCAGTGAGCAGAGAGAGAGATGAGGATCCAAGGAGACCTGGTTTCGAATCCCCACTCTGTCGTGGAAGCCCATTGCGTGACCTTGGACCCGCTGCAGTCTCTCAGCCTAACTGGCCTCATGGGATTGTTGTTGTGAGGGAATGGAGGACAGGACAAAAGACCCAGTTTGATGTGGATCCAATCTGGGAGATCTGGGTTTGATTCCCCACTCCTTCACATTTCTGTCCCTCCCTCACCCCCTCACCCTTGGCACCCATCTGGCCTGGACACCCTGCTGAGCTGCCCCCCCCCCCCGTGCCCCAGTCCCTATCTTGGTCAGCCCTGTTCTTGCAAATCCCTGGGCCAGGTGAGGCAGCTGTGAGGACCCAGGGCTCCTGGTGGGGCCCACCCTAGGTGACCCCCACCCACACGCCTCTCCTGCCACCAGTCTGTGTGCCCTTTGCTGTCTGTTTGCCTGAAGTGCTCTGCTACTCATGCGCATAGCTGCCCAGCGCCACTGGGCGCACAGAGGCCAGGCTGCAGGCAGGCAGGGAGAGGGTGCCAGCAACTGAGCACGGGCGGCAGGAGGCCTTGCAAGAGGGAGAAGGTGGGGGCATCCTGGCAGGAGGGGTGGAAAGGTATGGGGGGGTCCTCAAAGCCCAGAACGAGCCTTCCCATGGGCCATTCTCCTTGGAAAGATGACAGGTGGGACAGGTCGGAAAAGAGCCGATGCAGGGACCAAAGGCCTGTGAAGGAAAGGGGTAGTCCCGGAATGACAGGGGGTCAGAGGGACCAAAGTGACTCCCCTGGGGGTGTGAGATGGATTCAGGCCATCGGAAATGCCCTTCGCTTGTTTCTGCTTTTGGATCCCTGCCTCCCTCCCCCCCCCCCGCATAGCTAGAATGTTTTTTTGAGTAAGCTCGCCTGTTTACTTGCAAAATGCATCCACACCAGGCAGGGCTGTGCTTTTAGTTGGACAGACTGAAAAAAATGAATGCTCTTGACAACTGTTTATATTTATTTATTTATGGGTCACTCTGACCTGTTCTGCCTGGCCTGTTTGAGATTTGTTTTTAATGTTAGCTTAAAAGTTATTGTGAAAAGATGTGCTGTGGATTCGAGCTCAGTCCCTTCCCTCGCACCCTGTGCCTGTCCCCCCACCCCCACCCCATGGAAAGGCGCTGCCCTGCCAGGGCCACTCCTGCGGGCTATTCATGGCCACTTGCTTGAAGCCCCGGCTGGAAGAATTCCGTTTGCTCCACGGCCAGGGCCAAGGAAGGCCTGCTCACTCGCCTTCGGGAGGGTCCTGCGATGCAGCACCACATTATGCTCTTTAAGGGGAAGAGGAGGAGGAGGAAGCACTTTGTGGATTTAGTCCCTTCTTATATTAGGCCTGAAATCCCTTTAGGGTTGCCAGCCTCCGGGTGGGGCCTGGGGATCTCCTGCTTTTAGAACTGATCTCCAGCTGACAGAGATCAGCTCCCCTGGAGAAAATGGCTGCCTTGAAGGGTGGACTCTGTGGCACATGGGAGCATGCTGAGGCCCCTCCCCTCCCCAAACCCCGCCCTCTCCCGGATCCACCCCCCAAGTCCCCAGGTATTTTCCAGCCCAGGACTGGCAGCCCTAAATCCCTTATGTGATAGAGGGAAAAAGAAATCTCTCTAATTCATCACTTGCACCTAACCAGTATAAGTACAATAAGGGAAGCAGCTGATGCTGGCAAATTTGTGGCCAAAATCTGCCAAAAGGAGTGCCCCCCCCAACTTGCTCCTGCCCTTTGGGCCTGCCGCTCTCTGGAGGTGCTCCATCGCCCGCCTCTGCAGTGGCCTCCCCTGTGGCTCTCTTGCCTGCTCCTCCAAGCAGAACTCCATCTGATCAGTCGGGGCTGCTGCCAAAAATGGCAGCCTGGAGTTCAGGCTCCCCCTTCCTTGCCCATGCGGAGTTTGCCTTGCGTCCCTCTGGCATTCCACTGAGCAGTTCCAGGCTCCTTCTGCCACAGCCAGGAAAGCATACAGGCACTCAGCCCTCATGACAACAGAACGCAAAACCTAAAGAAGGTGGAGGAATGACTTCCCTACCAGGCAGAAGTCCAGAGGGCAGCACCTGTCATTTGTGCCCCCAGAATATGAATCTCTTCTCCGTTACATGGGGTTGCCAGCTCCCAGGTCTGGGCAGGGATTCACCCGCTGCTGGGGGCTTCAATCCGCCCCTGGCCAGCTGGCCGGCAGGGGAAGCCCCGCCCCCAAGAGCGACCACCCACCCGACCACCCTTCTCCCTCCTGTCCTGCCCGACTTAAAGGGCTTCAGCTGGAGGTCTCTTTAAATCTAGCGGGGGGGGGGAGGGCAGTCGCCGAGGCGCGCTGGGCTCGCAAAAAGGCCCGCCGGTCAGCTGAAGCCCTTTGAATCGGGCAGGAGGGGAGGGGGCGGGGGCGGGGCGGGGTGGGGGTCGCTCTTGGGGGCAGGGCTTGGGGCATCCCCGCCCACCCCCGGAACACCCCCCCGATCCCCCTGCCGAAGCGCTGAGAGGCCTTTCTCAATGTGACTACAGTTGTGCCTGTCTGTCAGTTCCACTTCCTTGTGCCCTCCTGGCAGATGCTCCTGTTCTCGGAGTCTATGATCCCAGGCAGCCAAGCGCTGCAGAGACAGCGGGGACATTGGCTGTTTCCACACAGGTTATCTGTTATGGGTCGTCGTCGTCCCGTCCCCCCCGCCTCCCCACAGACTCAGTGTATATTTGTGTGCCTTCTGGGGTTTCCCCAGGTTTTCTCCAAATCTTCTCAGATCTGCTTTGCTCCAAAGTTTTGGGAAAGATCACAGTAAAGCCTGGATGGTTACATGGGCGTAGAGTGGGGGTTTTGCGGGGGCCTGAGCCTTCCCTGAAATGTGCCCAGAGGGGCTCAGCCTAGCCCTGGCTGTGCTCGTCCGGCCCGGCTGAGCACCTCCTCCTCCTCCTCCGAGTCCCCTCCGTCCAGCCGCCAGACTGGCTCCCTCCATTCCCCCGAGCCAGGGCCGCCACTCTCAGCTGGTGCAGACCGGGTGGGGGTCGGAGGGAGGGAGGGAGGGCCCCAGGGTGGCACCGCCGCGCAGCATTCCGGACCTGGCAGCCCGCGCGCTTTGCTGGGGGGGCTGGGCGGTGGGCGGCCTGCCGGGGGAGAGGAGAGCGCACCCCACAGTTCGTTCCCACGTGCGGCAGGGCCGGGCGCAGCGGGCTGAGCGTTGTCGTCGGGGGCGCCTGGCGAGGAGAGGACGGGCCCCGCGGGCCTGGGGGCGGAGGGGGAGCCGGCCCCGCTCCTTGGAGGGCGGATGTTCTGCCCCCGCCTGGATGGTTGCAAACGGCAAAGGCTCTTCTTCCTCCCGGCCCAGCAGCCGCACCCCTGGCCGGCCGGAATCCCCGAACACCTCTCAGAAACAGCCTTGAGAAGGAGGGTTGCCCTCAGTAGTCCCTCTAAGCTGAGAACAAATTCAGAGCCCAGGAGCACCTTTGAGACCAACAAAAGTCTATCCAAGGTATCCAAGGCTGGTCTCCCCCCTGCAGCAGCGTCCCAAGCTGGGCGGAGGGGGGAGAAGGGAAGGGAAGGGCGAGTGCCGTCTGCGGAGCAGTCTGGAGGAGGCTGCCAAGCGCCCAGGAAGGTGCAGTGGGCAGAGGTGCTGCTGCCTCCTTCCCGAGGGGACTTTGAGGCTGGGTCGAGGCTTTTTTTGCTCGGAGCCGTTTGCCTTGCGTGGGGAAGGGATCGCTCTAGTGGTGGGGAGAACTCCAAGAGGGAGAGCTGGAAGAGGGGATGGACTTCCCTTAGGAGAGAAGGATCCCATAAGGATAGTCTCCACCACCCCCCAGCCCATTTCCTCCTCCTCCTCCTCCACATTTCTGAGCCCAGTCAGGTGCAGAGATTGGGGGGGGGAGGTCTGCTCTCCAAAGTAGCCGTTTCCTCCAAGGTGATGCTCTGTATTCTTGGGGCTTGGCGGGGGGGGGCAACAGTGGGAGGGCTTCTGGAGTTCTGGCCCTGCTGGTGGGCCTCCTGATGGCTCCTGGGTTTGGGCCACTGTGTGGCACAGAGTGTAGGACTGGATGGGCCACTGGCCTGACCCAACGTGGCTTCTCTTCTGTTCTAACTCTGTGCTGCAGCATTGAAAAAAAGTCAAACTCTTAAGGTAGGGATGATTAGGAAAGGGATTGGGAATGAAACAGCTGAGATTGTAATGCCCCTGTACAGATCTATGGGGTGGATCTGTTGTATGGAATTGTGGTCACTGAGGGTGTGGAGGGGGAGGTATTTGTGTATTTCCTGCATTGTGCAGGGGGGGTCAACTAGATGACCCTGGAGGTCCCTTCCAGCTCTGTGATTCTATGACTGTGATTTGTATCTCCCTGTCTAGCAGATTTCCTCTCTCAAATCTTCAGCTCCCCTCAGTGACTGAGTTGCGCTACAGCAGCGTGTATAAATTCCTTGCCATAAAAGACTTGACTGTCCCAACCAGTGTTTGAGATTTTTAATTTAGGCTTTTTCTCAGCTCAAGAACTCTGCTCAAAATACAGGAGTTGCCTAGTTTTCTTTAAACCCTTGTGAAATTGCACTCCCCTCCCTCCCTCCCTTGCTAAAATAGCCCTAGTTAGGGTTGCCAGGTTCCCCCTGGCCACCTCTGGGGGATGGGGGGAGGGGTGGCCCAGTCCAGGTTAGGAAACTCCTGGAGATTTGGGAATGGAGTCTGGGGAGGAATGGGACCTCAGTGGGGCACCATGCCATCATTTTTTCCCCCAGGGAAACTGATCTCTGTAGATTGGAAATGAGCTATAATTCCAGAGGATCCCCAGGTCCCACCTGGAGGCTGGCATCCCTAGCTCCAGTGCTGAAAGTGGAAGCTCTGGTTCTTCTGTGTGAGTTGGTGCATGCAAACCACTGGCATTGGCTTGCATTTGTAAAATGTATCTGTATAGGATGCACAACAGCCAGGTGGAGGAGGGGAGGGGTGTCATTCTACCAAAAATGAGAGTGTTTGGGTTTCTCTGTGAATCTGAGGACAGGAACTGGCACTGAAGTGAGACTGGAAAAGAGTGTGTGGCTTTCTGATAACCCTTGTGCTACAGTAATAATCATGCTACAATACAGTTTGTTAGTCTTGAAGGTGTTACTGAGCTTTTTACTGTTTTGTATGTTATGGCAGTGACATGAGAGCCAGTTGAGCTGTGGGTCCATCTCATGCTTCTGAGAGTGGTTACTCATCAGACCTTGCCCAAATGGTTCTGGGCATTGAAGCGCCCTTGCCCTGTGGTGATGGAAAGTGCTAGCAAGTCATAGCCAACTCATGGCAACCCTGTCGGGTTCTCAAGGCAAGAGACATTCAAGGATGATTTGCTATTGCCTGACTCTGCATCATGGCCCTGGTATTCCCTGGAGGTCTCCCATCCAAATACTAGTCAGAGCTGACCCTGCTTAGCTTCCAAAATCTGATGAGATCAGGCTAACCGGAGCCATCTGGGTCCATGGCATGGTGCTACGCGGGGGCTTCCCAGGCAATCCTCTTCAACCTATTCTTGGGAGCCACAATCATTAGGGAAGAGTCATGTGATAGAAGTGTAATAATAATTTACTCATAGTTGCAAGAGCCAATATGATTTGAGTCTGATGGGGGATTGGGCAAATTGATCTAAGGAACTGAAAGAAAAGAAAGTATTAGCAAATTCAGTGGTTAAGGATTTGAATAGAGCTCTTTATAGTCCAATCCTGAGGACACTTCCCTGGGAGGAAGCCCCCTTGGATAGACCTCAGTAGGATGCCTCTGTCAGACTAATGAGGAATTGTTATAGGAAGGGGATAAACAATTAAAGTATATGAGAGAGAGAGAGAGAGAGAGAGAGAGAGAGAGAGAGAGAGAGAGAGAGAGAGAGAGAGAGAGAGAGAATGTCTGAAAATGTAATGCAGGTTTCTGTGGACTGCCTCCCCTATTATATCACACAGACCTTGCAATAGCATTGTAGTTAACCCCACCTAAGAAACCTCTATGCTGTTTCTCAGGGCTTTTTTTGTAGAAAAAGCCCATCAGGAAATCATTGGCATGGTAGGCCACACCCAGCAGTAGAAACCTTTTAGCATACTGGGCCACACCCCTGACAGCACAACTTATTAGCATATTAGGCCACACCCCCATGTTACCAGAAGTGTGATCATCCAGCCACATCCACCTTTTGCTTTTTATTCTGTTTACCTTGTTTGTTGTTAAAACCCAGGGCTTTTTTTGTAGCAAGAACTCCTTTGCATGTTAGGCCACACACCCCTAATGTAGCCAATCCTAATGAGTTTCTGCGGTTGGGTGTGGCCTGTTATGCTAATGAGTTCCTGCTGGGCGTGGCCAACTCAGGAGCCAGCTGGAACTCCCTTCCTGTGCGTACCTGCCCAAAAATAGCCCTGCTGTTTCTATAGTTTTCTAAACTGTACTTCACACCAACTGTGCATCTCCATTCCTTTCTAATTCCTCTCAACTATGTACAGCTTTCTATGTTGTGCTTCATTTGGACTGCTTTGCTTTCTCAGGTCCGAGCCCCCTTCTTTTCTATAACCATGGATCTACATCCCTTTCCTCAAGCCTTGCTGCTTGTCCCAACTCTCTAAAGTCAGACCAGTTTGGCCAGTGGCAGCCCAAAATACATCTGCCTGTCCAGGAAGTTCAACTAAATACCACTAGAGGTTTTGTCACCACTGCTACATCACTGAATGCATTACAATCTAGGTTCATGTTCAGGCTATAATTTATGATGTTTTAGTTTGGGAAGATCTGTTTTCTTGGTCACATCAGTTGGTGCTATTTTTTTCCTGTAAATGCCTCTTCCATCCCAACGGACTCTGCTGCTCACCTGTGGTCTGTCAATCCCCTCTTTATCCCACCCTTCCTCCAGTCTCCCTTCCCTTATATTGGCCTGGCAACAATGGCAATATCACCCAACCTGATGAAGGGAGCTTTGACTCTTGGAGTCTGGAGCTTCCCTGAAACTCTTGTTGGTCTCTATCTGCTACTGGACTCAAATCTAACTGTCCCAGTATCACTGAGCAAGCATCATGCAAAATGTAGATCTGAACATGGGTCTCCTCAATCTACACTGGTCTTCATGCCATTGGTCCATCTACTTCAGCATGGTCTGCTCTGATGCAGGTGATCTCTAGAGACTCAGGCAGAGAAAGATCCTTTCCAACACCTGTTCTCTTAGACCTCCTTGGTTTAAACCTTTATCCTTTGGCACACAAAGCATGGTCTCTCCACCATCAGTCCATCAGTGTCATCATTGTTCTCCAGGGTTTTATGTAGAGGATTTTGCCCATGTCATGCTTTGTTTCTGAGCTGTTGGGGCCTGGCTTGGGGGGTTCCCAAGGATTCCCAGCCCCCCTCCTAAATTTCTGGAGAGCCCCTTCCTAAATCCCACATGGCTCCACCTCCATAAACAGTGACAATGGCCTGTGATGTCACTGGTTCCTCCCTGTGATGCCACTGGGCCTCGGTCATTTTAAGGACCTAGGACAGCAATGCCTCTGGCCCAGCCCCAGCCCCCCCCCTCCTGGGAAATTGGAAAGTCTACACCTTGGATGATTACTGTGTGGGTGAGAAAATCTGAATTTTCTAGGCCATGTGGCAGCTATTTTCCTTGACCCTGGCCTTGCCACAGCCGTGTCCTCCCCCTGCCACCAGGGGGCTTTTAAAAAATAATCTGTTCTAGAATATTGTTATAGCAATATACTGTTGTAACAATACATGCAACAAGTTCTCTAGGTCCCCAGCTTTCATTTTCTTAAAAAATCTCTAGCCTCTTCCATTGCAGAGATATAAGGGAAAAGGGATATCTTTTACTGTGTGTAAACCATGAAAGCTGGCAGTTCACAGAAGCTGTTACATCTATTGTTACAACAGTATTTTGCTGTACCAATATTCTTGTGCTGTTTTGTTTTGTTTTCTAAATTGCAAATCCCTGCTAGCCCAGGGGGTTGGGGTTGGCTGCTGCTAGGAGACTGGTGTGGGGAAACTATGGAGAAACTGTCCATGTGGAAGCCCCGTTGCTGCTGTACCTTATCTGCAGCCGCACCAGCAACGGGGAAACCGCACAAGCTCCTCCCTGTGTGGAAACCAATTCTGAAAGAGGATTCACTGTCAGACTCCATCTCCTGGTGCTGGCCTGCCTCGCCTCCCTGTTGCAAATCTCACCAGCTGGGTTTAAAAGCAAATTGACTTGTGATGGGCACACTAGCCTGATATTGGGGAATCTTGGCTCTGAAGATGGAGTTTTGGTATGGAGTGTGAGAGAGGTCTGGTGGGCCCTGCTGGCACCCCGTGGTTAGTTCCGCTTCCCATACTGTGCACCACAGGTGCAGAGGAGGGCAGGGGGGTTACTGTTTTCAGCAGCAGCAGCAGCAGCCCTGCTGTGTTACAGCATGAAGCTCCTACTACGTTTGCACTGGTGATTATCTTTGTGTTTCTGGGATGTTCCCTTATTTATGCACTACTGGCATCTGTGCCTTTAATGGCTGCACCTTGGCAGGGAAAATCCTGCCACTGTTGCCTTTCCTGGCACTGCGTCTTCACAATGGGGAAACAAAGGGTGCGGTCACACAGCCCGTTTGATCGGGGTTCGCCTCTGTTCTTTCCCGCATTTAAATTTGCTGACTAGATAGGCCGATCCACCTCCCGCGGCGAAGCCGGCTAACTTGCTCAATGTTCACAGTTTTTCCTCCCCCTTGGAAAATCAAGTGTTTTCCTTGTACTTGTGCTTTGAATGTGCGATTTCGCCTATCTGGACAGCCATCCATCGCAATGGTTGCGATTAGGGCCATCTGACCATTCCCCATGATGAGATTTTTTTTTCCAGGCTTCACATGCAGGCGTCCTCCAGGTTATGTCAGAAGCAGAGGAGAGACAGTCAGGGAGATTCTGTGGGCTGGAGCCAACCAGCTTTTCCACCAGTGACAGAGGAGGTGGTGGCAGCGCAGGGAGCCCGAGGCAGCGGCAGCGGTTTTGTGTGCCCTGCTGGGAGACACGCGCGGCTGCCCACCTGGGAGCGGAGACATGTCCGCGACCCCGTCCCTCCAGCTGGGGGCCCGGCCAGCCCTTCGAAAAACCCCATTCCTTTTCAGCAGGGAAGGAGACGCGCATGGGGAACTCTTCCACCAGCAGCAGCAGAGGAGTTATTCAGGCAGCATCTGCATGCTTCCTCGGGAGTACGCCCCAGAGAATGCAGGGCGGGAGGCACTTTCGAGGAAGCCTGACTAGGATCGGAAGAGAGGGGCCGGCTGCGTCTAATCAGCCCAACCCAAAGAAAAATGTTCCCAATTAAACTAAAGCGGGAACAAAGCGCAATTTCTCTGCCGGTGTGACCACAGCCAAAGTCTTGCCATGCGTCCTCCTTCTTTGTCAGGAAAAGACCAGGTGACCTCGGGTGAGGTAGACTTTTCATCTCTTGGAGCATCCACGTGGCTTGGATGTTTTCCCAAAGGCTGTGATTTCGGCAAAGCAGCCGCCTAACCAGACAAAAGCAGGGCCACAAGAAGCTGCCTTTCACTGAGCCAGGCCCTCAGTCCGCCAAAGTCTGCACTGTCTACTCAGGCTGGCCTGGGCTCTCCCAGGGCCCCAAGGGGGGGAGGCCTTTGGCGTCACCTAGAGGGCGGCCAGGTCCCCCCAGGGCGTGGGGGGTCCCCTGGTTTCCAGCATCCTCCCGCCACAGTGCCAGCCAACTGGCCAGTGGGGGAGGGTCACCACCCCAAACACGACATGTTTGTGTCACCCAAAAGTGATGTAGGTGCACTAGTGGCATCAGGGGGCGATGCTCTGGTTTTGGGGTAAAACTCTGGTAGAAACAGCTTCAAATGATAGAGTTTTGCCTAAAAACCAGAGCATCGCTTCCTAATGTCACCGACGTGCCCACATCACCTGGAGCTGGCGCTGGCACGTCATGCTTCTTCCCTCCCCTCTCCTGGAGCGTCTCGGTAAGTCCCCCACCGGCTTGTCTTTCAGACCTGGCAACCCTAAACTACTGTGCCAGAGATTGAACCTGGGGCCTTCTGCATGCCAAGCAGATTGTCTGGCCCTGAGCTGCAGCCCCTCCCTGAGCCCTAAAAATGTGTGTGTAAAGTGCCGTTAAGTTGCAGCTGACTTATGGCAACCTCAGCAAGGGGCTTTTGAGGCAAGTGAGAGGCAGAGGTGGCGGCTGCCACGGCCTTCCCTGCAGAGTCTTCCTTGGTGGTCCCCCTTCCAAGTACCGACCCTGCTTAGCTTCCAGCATCTGATGAGAGTGGTCTATACCATGCCCTGTCCCTAGAAACAGGGAAGTCTAAGTAATGGAAGGCGGCCACCAACGGCGCTATCAGTGGTTCAGGTTACATATTTAGATGGCAGCTCCCTGCTGACCTTCTGCACTCTTTCCAGCTGCCCTCAGTTATGCCACTCCCAAATGTGACACCGTCTTCAAAACACTTGCAGGTCAAGGTGGACACTGAGAATGGGGATTCTGGCAGTCATGCAGAACAGAGCAGTTCTCGTGCAAGGCCCAAATAAGCCACCATCGTAGATGTAGGCCCACCGGGGGCAGGTGGTGGACATGGCCTTGCTTCCCCAAGGTGGCTGCCAGACAGGGAGGCCGCATCCCTCCGGCAGAAGTATTAGCGCCATGCCTGGCATTGTCCAGAGTTGGCTGATAAGGGGGTGCTGCTTAAAAGTCAAGAGTGATCTTTCAGGCATCTGCCCACCCCGGTCAGGGCACATTTTGTTTTCTGATTTAAAAAGCATTCAAAATGAGTAATGGCCTTCTCCCCTCTGGCAGAAGTTGCAGTCCTAAACAGAACATTCCCATTTTATGGCTCTTGTGCCCGCCTGCTTAATGGCTTTCAGTCTCATCTTACAGACTGCGCTGCTGTTTGGTCTTGGATCACTTTTTCAGATGCACACCGTCGGCCGCTGCTCTTGCCCAAAGCTCTGGGGGCCAGGTTTTCACTTCCATGGGGCCAAGTGGTGGACGGGGCCTTGGCTCACGAGTGCTGTAAATATGGCCATCGGGGGTGGTCTGTCGCAGCCTCCTGCAGGTTCTGTACTGCCCTGATCAGATGGGAGAGTAAGCTATGAATCACAAGATGGCTGTTTCCCTCCCCCCTTTCATTTCTAGTCACAACCCAAATGTTCCCATGTCTGTCTCACATACGCAACAGTTGTCCTCACAGGCTGCTCTGTCGCATCGGCTCTCGTGAAGGTCCCACCTGGTGACATCTGTCAGGAAAAAACCACTCTCACTCTTCAGGAATCCAGACCCACGTAAAGTAAAGCAGAATCTCTGTGTTTGGGAAAGCTGGCAGGAGGGGAGGAACAAGCCAGAGCTCCTTGTTTGTCCAAATTTTAGCATGCCTGGCCCGTTTCCCCCCGGGTCAATGACAAGATCTCTCAGAGCTGTTCTCTCAGAGCTCTCTCAGCCCTGCCTCCCTCACAGGGGCGTCTGTTGTGAGGAGGGGAAGGGAAAGGAGATTGTGAGCCGCTCTGAGACTCCTTTGGGTAGTGAAGGGCAGGGGATAGATCCAATCTCCTCCTCCTCCCTCCTCCTCCTCCTCCTCTTCTTCTATGCCCTCTCATATTTTTCAAGTAAAACAGTGGAATGAGAAGCTTATGGGTTGGCCTTTCCCAGCTACGTCTTGTACCATCTGCAGAGAAAGGATGCTGTTTTTCATTTCTCTTTAGAGCAGTTTTAGAAGGGTTTAGGCTCTCTAGGGCCCCTTCTGCCCCCTGTGGTATGATGCAGACCACCGTTCCTTGTTCTCTAGAGCAAGGAGTGCCGCCCCCCCGCCCCGCCCCGCCCCGCCCCTGCCGTGGAGTCAGGCTGGTTCCCGCATCGGCAGACCGCGCCTGCGAGGGAAGGGCCCGGGGGGGGAGGGGGGGGCTGTGAGAGGGATCTCATAGAGTGGCTGGGGATGTCGTCCTGCCACTGTGTTTAGGAAGCACCCTGCTCGCAGCACCATTTTGGGTCGCAGCTGAAGACCCAGAGAGGCGGGCAAGACCGAGGGCAGGCAGGAGAAGGGCTGGAGGTCCGCCTGTAGAGTCACAGGCAGGCCAAGGCAGCAGGCCCGATCAGGGTGCTGCTGAGCCCTGAGGCGAGGGGGTGGCCTGCCCTGCTTTTCCTCTCTCCATGTTAAAAAAAAAAAAAAACCTTCAGCACAAAATCATTTTTTTTTCTGATCAAAAAAGTCCTCTCCCTGCTGGGGTAGTTCCCTGCTTGCCTGAGGTTTTTGTGACGCGAGGGAGGATTTAAAAACGTGGTTCCTCCACCCCTGGCCAGAAGTGGTGCAGGCCCCTCCACCGCCCGGGGACTCTGCCGCCTCATTCCCTTCTCGCTGTGTGGCCTCGTGCAGGCGAGATATCGCAGCACACCTGACGGGAAAGAGAGGGGTGGCGTCCAGATCCATTTCCAGCTGCGCTTTCCCAGATGACATTGGCACCATCCACCCTCAGGTGGCACCCAAACGTCTTGCCTGGATCGTAGGGCTTTGTTTGCAGCTGCAGACGGGCAGGCCTGCTGGGCCAAAGGCAGCCAGGGATTGTGTTCTCTCCCCCTCCCTCCCTCCCTCCCTCCCTCCGCAGAGTCTCACAGGATTCTTGTGAGGTTAAAAATGCTGCTCTGAGCTCTTTCAAGAGAGGCTGGGATAAAAATATCCCTGGCCAAGGAAGTGCCCAACTCTAGGAGTTTTCCACCCTTCTTGGCATCAGAGCAGCTCTAGAGAAACTGACCGTGGGCAGCTGAGTCAGGCCCTGGGTCCCCTTCGCTCAGGACTGTCTCCTCCGAGTGGCTGCCCAGGGCCTCCGACGGAGCCACGCTGCTGCCTGGGATCCTGCAAACCGGAGATGCCGGGGCTGAACCTGTCTGCCAAGCTCATGCCCCGTGCCACCCCTGCAAACGCCTCGTTTGAATTCTGCACACCAAAGCCTTCGGTTTACATATCTAATGCTACAGTAAATGCCAGTTTTTCCTTTGTGCATTTATTTTAGGGATTCGGCCATGGGCTTCAGTCTGATCTCCCCTTCTCATCCTTCTTCCCCTCATTCACTGTTTGGTCTGAAAGATAAATCTCCCTTTGGTGAGAGGGACGAACCCCCAGCCCAGGAAGGGCAGCCGTCGTTTCTCACCAGAGACAAAGCTGCCGTGTGCCCCAGTGAGGAGGAGCTTCCATTGGGTCGGCTGCGTGCGTGGCCTGGAGTGATGGCCAGTCGTGTCCCTTTGGCTACCACGTTTCTTGTTTGCTCTCAACCTTTAGGTTTTGGAGAGAGAGAAATGGGGACCAAGGATGAGCTCCCCGGGGAGGAGAAATCTGATTAGCCTTGTTAAGTATGAGACTTAAGGCAGCAGCTCATGAACAGGGATTCAGCTTTATTTACAAAGGTAGGAAACAACATGAAAACTGGAGAGCAACAGGCCCTATTTAAACTATCCGGGCTGGCATAGCCACGCCCCTTGTTGCATAAATAACCAATCAAAACAGTAACATAACAACCAATACATTTGTCTCCCTCCATAAGCTTCTAGCTTCCTGATTGGCCTGCTACGCAGAGTAGCCAATCAGAGTTTGGTCTTTGGGATACCAGGCGTAGATAGGAGTGAGATTCAAGCTCTGTTATTTATGCGTACCAGACACATAACAAGCCTCCTCTCTTGCTTCCTTCCCTCTGGCTCGGCCTCCTTCTCACTCAAGCCCACGGTGCCCCCCCTCCCTCCCCCCCGCCACTGCCTGCCTTCTCTCTCCTCGGCCAGCCCCCTCTCCTGCCCCTCCTGTCCCAGCGGCAGCCATCACGGCATCATTGCCCACCTTTAGGGCTGCCACGACTCCTGCCTTGTGCCAAAGGGGGGGGAGTCCTGGTCCCTTCCTGGGACCTTCTGCTGTGCGTGCAGCACGGTGACATCACCCAGAAGTTACTTCATTGCACTGCTGGCGTCGGGGGTGGAGGGACGCGCTAGTCTTTGGGCAAAACTCTCTAGGGGAGGATTACTTCTATACCATAGAGTTTGCCCCAAAATCTAGAGCGTCACCCCCAATGCCAGCAATGCAATGACATCACTTCTGGGCGATATCATGGTGACAGGGATGCCACACGATGATGTGCCTGTTTGGGGGCGGGGCTTCCCCCACTTGCCAGCTGCCTGGCAGCGGGCTGGGGACCCAGAAATCAGGGGCACCCCTGCCCTGCCTACCTTCCCCTGGGAACGGGTTCCACCAGCTGCCCTCTTGTTACCCGTCATGGCAAGGTTTATTGGGGCTGCTAGAGACCTCTCTCTGGTGGCTCTTGGTTTGGGATCACTAATCTTAGATCATGCAGGAGCTTTGAAAAGTTGGCCGCGCCAAGAGAAGTATGGCTGCACTTTAGCATCCTGTCATCTTTGGGGAAGCTTCTTCTGTAATGGCCATGCCAGTGTTTTTGAGGGGAAGGGTTAGACAAACCCGTTTCTTATACTCTGTGGAAACAAAAAGTGGCACAAGGACTATTGAAGACATGTTCTATCCCTATCTGCTCCGGGGGCCATAGCACATGCCCATCTTCTCTGCATTTTGGGGTGGGCAGAGCTGGGTCTTCAGAACAGAACCTCAGAGGCTCCCTCCTTTGGAAATGGATGATTCTGACCAGAAGGGTCTCATGAGCTGCCATTCATCCCGCCCCGTCTGAGCTCTTGTGAACGTTGGTTCAGTAACAGCCTCGGGTCTCCCGGTTCTTCTCTGCCTTTTGTGAAAACAGTCGGCAGTTGCCCCCTCCACTGAAGCCAGAGTGGGGAGGGGAACGGTCTCCAGGCACAACGACGGGAGTGCCAGCTGCAGTTCCCAGCAGCCTTCTCATCTGGCTGTTGTCAGAACTTGGTGGGAGCCCAAGATGAGACGATCCCCAACCCAGCCCCACTTTGGTTGTGACCTGCACAAATAATTGCCAGGATATGTCACACTGCACTTTGCTCTTGTTTTTCCAAGGCTTACTCACTCTTGTTTTTATTGCCATGTTCCCATTTTTGCAGAGCAGCCTCCCTTAATTGCTCTTACTGTAGATCATCCAAAGCATATTATTTAAAGATCAGCTTTTGTGCTGATTTACTGAGCTGCTCTTTGATTTGACATTTTTACGTTTGGCGGCTTATTTTTCTAATTATGGCCAAAGGAAGTTTCAGATAAGTATCATTTAATGTAGGGAGCCAGAGACCCAAGGACAGCAAATTCCACGTTTTTTTTCTCTGGCTGAAATTGAGCTACGAGGATTCTCCACCCCACCACCCACCCCCATCACCCCAGCTCATCATCCCCCCCCTTTTCCAAGCAGGCTCTTGGGAAGGCAGCAGGCTGGGAATGGGGCAGCCCGGGGGGGGGGATTTCACCATCTAGAACAGCAAAATCTGTTTCTGCAGATTTGTGATCACAACTATGCTGGTTGGTAAAGCAGACACTGTAGTGCAGATCAGCAGCCTCTTGGGCACTCATCCAGGGCCAGTTCATTTTAGCCCTGCTCAAGCAAAAGAGATGCAGCTTATCTGGTATCTGTTTGGTGCAGAGACATCCTGCCACTTAAACCTCTTTCAGGTTTTTACAAATCAAGTATTTATTCACAAGGCTAAGCACACATGACTTCTTTTCCTATCGTAGCACAGAACCGTTGCAGTCCACTGTACAGTAGAAACTGACTATAATTGGCCTGGACAGAGCAGTGTAACACATGAACAAGTCTGTAGCTGGCATTTGCTAGTGGCAAGTCACAGCTTGATAAAGCATGTGATGGTGTCATGGCACACTTGTGGTTGGTTAATAATGTTCAGCCATTTATACAGCAGGTGACTCCCAGGGCTATATGTGGAAAACTCTGGTTTGCCCAACCAATAATGCACGCAACTGTTGCATAAGAAGGCAACATTTCTTTCCATTTCCCAAAGAAGATGCACATTTGGCAGGTTTTCAGCAGCAAATGTGGAAGCTCCATGTGGTTTCCATAAGGAGGCAAGAAGAGCCGTCCTGGAGCAAACCAAACAGCAGTTTGTCCCGCATCCTGTGTCTCGTGATGCCCGCCAGGTGCCTGCCTCTGGACCCCGGGAGCAGGGCATGGCGACCTCTCTTCACTGCTGTTTGCTCCTAGAATTGTATTCCAGGTTTTATCAGTTCCATTCAGCTGTTGTAGCTGAGGCCAGTAGTTCACATTTCACCCTGGGGCAGATGTGAAAAAGACATCTATGTGGCAGGAAGCAAAGATGCTCATTTGAGGGCACGTCATATAACCATTCAGGAGCCAGGCAGATCCAGGTTAGTGCTGCATGAGGCCATCCACGAGGCTGATGCGGTAGCAGCATTTTCCATCCTACGGGTGAGGACCCAAAAGTGGGTCCAGTGCTTTGGAAAGTGGGTCATAGGCCAGCCCTCCCTATTGGCTGCCCCAGTCCTTCCCATTGCTCTCTTTTGTGTCTTGGAAAGCAAGAGCTGACCCTGGAGACAGTATCTTCCATGTCATGTCATACATTAGTTGGGTTTTTTTTCTTCACTGCATATTCCTGTTGATAGAGTAAAACGTGTCCTGATGGTTACTAGAGCGAGTTTCTTAGAATCTTAAGGGGGAATAGAGGGAGTTGTGGAGAAGGAGATGGTGGTCAAAAGCTGGGATGTACCCTATATATGCAAAGGAATGCCACTCGCTTTGTGTTTCTTTGTGCAATGTTTGTTGGTTTCTCAAAAAACATCCAGTTGGCCACTGTAGGTAACGGAATGCTGAACTAGATGGGCAACAAGGTCATAGTTTGCCCAGGGCACCAAAAAAACTTTGGTCCAGCCCTGGATGGGTCAACATGCCAAATAAATTTGGACTTGTGGGTCAGCAGATCCCAAAGATTGGAAACCACTGCTCTATAGCAACACATAGAACTCAGGTCTTGATATGGCACTGCCCACTGGCCATCTGAGGAGTTAATGACTGCTGGCCCAGGCCTGGATCCTGCGCAGAGCTGTGGCCTCCTTGCCACTAGGTAAGAGCTGAGACACCTGGGCTGCTGCATGTCTGCTGGTCTTCCGGACTGGCCCTTCACCAAACCATAGTGGAGATTTTTCAGAGTGATCTTCTTATTCTCTGCAGCCCGCAAGCTGAAGAAACTGGGCAATCTGAAGATGCAGGAGGAAGGGGAAGCAGCCGGCCCTTCGAGTCCCACAGAGGAGCAAGCCCCAAAGATGACCATGACCCGCATCGAGAGCCTGGAATGTCAGCCCATCTTCCTCAACGTCCTGGAAGCCATTGAGCCCGGCGTAGTCTGTGCAGGCCATGACAACAACCAGCCCGACTCCTTTGCAGCCCTGCTGACCAGCTTGAATGAACTTGGCGAGAGGCAGCTGGTGCACGTGGTGAAATGGGCAAAGGCCTTGCCAGGTAAGGGAAAGCTTTTGCATTCTTCCACCCATGCCAATTGTCCCAGAGTCAGGCGTCACAAACAGCACAGAATGCCTCCTCCAAAGCTTCATCGGCTTCCATTCCAAAGATTACTTCTGCTAAGAAATTTGGCTTGAAAATTCAGGTTGGATTCCCTTAAGAGACGGTGAGATGCCCGTTGTCTTCACCAGCAAAGCAGTCTGCACCTCTCTGCTCCAGGCAGTCCATCCTGGCACTTGCTTTCATTTCCTTCTGCCTGCATTTCTACATGCACTCATGATTGGCAACTCCCTCTTGGCCATTGAAGTTCAGAGCCATTGACTTCTTTGTTGCAAAGTCTTTCCTCCTCAGGCTTATAAATGGGGCTGATTTGGTTGTGCAGCGTACTCAAGAAAAGCCTGTGACAAGTTGATGGCTGTACATTGCACAAAGAAGTAAACTACATGTATTTAGAATTTATCCTTCATTCATAATTTGCAGTTAGATATTTGGAGCTGAAGGGACTGACGAAAAGGTAATTGACTACAAGAATGAAATAGAAAAAAATACAGTAATATAAAAAAATAAATTAGAGAAAATGTTTCTAGAGCTCAGTAGAAAGTTTGGATGAAAGAACTCAATATTTCAAAACGTGTGAGGACCCTACAGGATCGCAAATGTATTGCTGAAATAAATTCCAAAGGAGTGGCCATGTTAATTGATTGCAGCCAGTTGCAGCCAAAATGACAGAACCTTGTGGCTTCTTTGGTGTAGTGGTTAACTTTGGTGGTGCACAGACTCTAATCTGGGAGAACCAGATTTGATTCCCCACTTCTCCACTTGCAGCTGCTGGATGACCTTGGGCAAGCCATAGTTCTGTCAGAGCTGTCCTTGAAAGAGCAGTTCTCTCAGAGCTGCTCTCTCAGCCCCACCTACCTCACAGGGTGTCTGTCCTGGGGAGGGGAAGGGAAAGGAGTTTGTAAGCCGCTCTGAGGCTCCAGGTGAAGGGCGGGATATAAATCCAATCTCCTTCTCCTCCTCCTCTTCTTCTTCTTCTTCTTGACTAAGAGACGTGTTGTGGCAGAAGCTTCCATGAGCCGAAGTCCGCTTCATCAGAGGCAAGAAGTAGATCCTTGCAGGCTGAGAGTAACGCATCCGTGCAAACAGAAGAAGTGGGGCTGGGGGAGGAGTTACTACAAAATGAAGCCAGAAACTCAAGCAGTTATATCACCCCACTCCGCAAGGCACATATAAAAACAAAATCCATTCAAAAGCCCAAGTGTGCGCGTGCGTCCATGTGTGTTTATGCGCTTGCAGGCCTGGAAGTCATGGTGACTTCTGGCGACCCCTAGTAGGGCTATGTCGTTTCAGAGAGGTGGCTTTGATGTCACCTGCCTCTGGGTCCCGGCCCTGGTATTCATTCCTTGGCGGTCACCCTTCCAAAGCCTTGCCAGGATCAGCCCTGCTTCGCTTCTGAGGTCTGACGAGACCGGGCTTCCCTGCCCTGTCCAGGTCAGGGCGTGTGTCTGTTTCTTAAAATCAGGCCTCTCTTTTCATCGCAGAGGCAGACCAGGCAGCTTACACTATCAATTTAAAATAAAATACCTTGACACAATCAATATTTCTGTTGTTTGTTTATTAAAACATCCATACTCCACCTCTCCTCATGATTCCAGGCAGTTTACAGGAACAGTTTAAAAACATTTTCAGTTTCAAAAAATAACAAAATCTCCCCCCCCCCCGGCTTCAAAGATGCCTGCCATTCAAACTCCCCCGAGGGCCCTGGCAAATGGGGGGCCGTGCATGGCCCCCTGAAGACCTCCAAGGAGGGGCCCCCCTCACCTCTTTCTCCAGGGAGCCCCTCCCTTCCACAGCGCCGGAGGGGGGAGGCCCGGGCCCTGGTCGATGCCGGGGGGGCCGCCCTGAGGGGTGGGAGAGCCAGCAGGGGGCGGCCTGAGGGGCGCAGTGGGCGCATGGGGACGGGCCTTAAAGGTCATCACCACCGCCCCAAACTGAACGTGGAAACAGACCGGCAGCCAAAAGTAACTGTTCCCAAATGTGAATTAAAAAACATTTAAAATCAAATTACAATGCTGACAGTTAAAACTGCCATCCACAACACTGAAAGAATTACAACATCAAGAGGTGGAACACCAAAGTCAGGGGCCCAGAATCTACAAAACGTAGGCAGAGAAGAGGGAGAAAACATGAACAAAAACATTTTAACCTGATGCCTAAAACTGAGTGTGCTGGGTCCTAGAAGGACAGCATTAATGAGGGCATCCCATAACCAATGTACTATTGCTGAGGAGGCCCTGACTCAGTTTGGTGTAGTGGTTAAGTGCATGGACGCTAATCTGGGAGAACTGGGTTTGATTCCCCACACCTCCACTTGCAGCTGCTGGATGACCTTGGGCAGGCCATAGTTCTCTCAGAGCTGTTCTGGAGTTCCGGAAAGAGCTCTCTCAGCCGCACCTACCTCACAGGGTGTCTGTTGTGGGGAGGGGAAGGAAAAGGAATTTGTAAGCCGCTCTGAGACTCAGAAGAAGGGTGGGGTATAAATCCAGTCTCCTCCTCCTCCTCTTCTTCCAGTGTGTCTACAGAAGATCAGATTTGATGAGTAGGTAGACATGGGAGGAAGTAGTCCTTTAAGTGTTCTGGTCTCAGACCATTTAAGGTTTTAAGCAGAATAGTCACTGCTTTGAATAGTATTTCAGAATGAATGGGCACCTTTTAGGGTCTGCCAGCCCCCAGGTGGGGATTGAAGATCTCCTGGAATTAGAACTTATCTTCTAATTCCTTTGGGGAGGGGACTCAGTGGCATCATGCCCCACTGAGATCCTGCCCCTCTCCAAGCCCCTTCCTCCACAGGCTCCACTCCCAAAATCTCCCGGTATTTCCCAGCCCGAGCAAACTGTGCCATTCTTTTGGACCTGGGGAGATAACATTGCAGTCAGCAGCCAGATTGCCACATATTGTACTAGACGAAGCTTCTGAACGCTCTTCAAAGACATGCTCATATCGGGTACAGCAGTCCAGTCTGGATGTCACCAAGGGAGGGATGACCGTAGCTAGATCTTGCTTTTCCCGGCAGGGCCAGAGCAGCAGGTGGGCAAACAGACTGCAGGACACAGTGGAGACCCCTGCTCCTCTCCCTGGGCACCTGGGTCTCGTGGCGGCCCCGAGCCCCATCCAGGACAAGCGGCCTTCTGAGTCCCGGGGAGACCCGGGGGGGCGGCCGTGTCGGTCTGGAGCAGCAGAGCACAGAGTCCGGTCGGGCACCGGGAAGACCAACACAGTTTCATTCAAGTGCAATTGTGCAAGGCACACTTCTCCAGAGACCCTGAAATGGAATTACAGAACATCGTTGTAAATATAGGGGTGGCTTGTTAAATTAGCATGCAAAATAGTAAAGATATCTGTTAACAGATCAAAAGAATGACAAGCTCAGTTTCTGGTTATCATTTGTTTGGGTTCAGCTGAGGGGGGGAAAACAACACAGGTAATAAATATGTCAGAGCGAGAGACTGATGTGCCCTGAATTGTGAGGATCCCGTCCTTAGACCCCACCCATCTCCTTTCTAGCATGAAGGCAAACTCTACAGCATCTTGGCTGTGTAGAGTATTTTCCTTGTCCCTAAAACAGAAAATTACCATTTAAATCTACCATTCCAAATTACATTACGTATTCAATTATATTCTTAATTGTTAAGAGTAGTAAACTGAATTTTTTTAAAAAATCCCTGGTTAGCCTTATTTCATTCCAGCAATACCACAGTCTAGTCTGGATTCAGTTTTCATTTGTCAGTCTTCGTCCAGTCCTTTACCATCTCCCAAGAGTGAGGGTGATGTGGATGCCTTACCAGCACTCTCTCCAGGGGGCTCAGAGGAAGGGATGGGAGGCCTCCATGCCCACTTCAGCGCCTGCCTTGCTGCTGTTCCCAGGCCACCCTGGAGGGTGCCCGCTTGCTCTCAGCCCCGCCAACTCCACGCACTGGTTTAGAACAGCTGTGGCTTCTGACGTGGAAGAAGAAGAGACGGCACCCGGGAACATGAAAGCCAGGAGTGGATTTCAGTGGAGACCGGGGGGGTGGGGGGGGGTTGTCACTTCGCCAGTTATGTGGAGACATACAGCGTGCAGCACCCTATCGCCAGCTCCTGAGGAAAGAAACTGCCCCATAGAATCTACATATTTACACGATATATTTTTACACGTGAATGTGGAACGTGTAATGTGTGAAATGGTCCTCACGTTTTCTCCAACTGTCTGTAAGGAATTCCTTGGCTGCTGCAGGATTCCAGAATGAGTCGTCGTCGTCCCCCCCCTTGTCTGTAAGCTGCCTGGGGCACTTCTGATGGGGAGTGCATAACGGGAGAGTGCCTTTGCAGGCAGTAGAGGAAAATAAGGAAGCCCAAATGAGGGCAGCGGAAGTGGAAGGAAGCCCGCAGACGACTGCAGAATAAAGGCACATTTTCTTGCGCGGCTACTGTTGATGGCTCAACACATCTAGCTCGCAGAACTCAGCAGAGAGGGCCAAAAGGAAATGTCTCTGCGTCTTCTCCGCTCTTTTCAAGGAAGCGGGAATGGAGGACTGGGGTCCTCAACCACAACTTGGCACAGCTTGTCAGAGCTGAGCAAAGGAAGGCTGCTGGAGGGCTGGCCTGGCAGAGGCTGTCACTGTCGCTGCAGGTGCGGCGTGCGCTGCAGCAGAAGGCCTTCGAAAGGGCTCTCAGACAGAAGAGGGCAGCCAAGGCCAAGCAGATTCTGCCGTTGTGTGTGTTCAAGAGCTGCCAAGTACTCGCCCTGTGCGGTTGGTGAGTGGCACAGTTTGCAAAGGTGGCACAGAGGGGTGCCATCTTATCTACCTCTCTGGATGCTGCCTAAGTGAGGAGTGGGCTTAGATGCATAGCTGGGGCTGCAAGAATCAAAGCATCCAGAAGAGGCTCACCTTCATTTTGAAAGGGAAATGGAGAGCTGTTCTACACGCTGTTGCAGGCAGGCATTGGTAGAGTCCCACTGCAGTTGAATGGACTATAGCTGTTTCAATGGGATAATATCTCCCTGCATTTTTATTTTATTTTATTTTTTAAAAAACCTTGCAAAAAGATCGTGGGCACAGCAGGGAGCAGGACTGGCTAGAATCAGTCTCTCTCTCTCTTCTGTCTGTCTCTCTCTCTCTCTGCTGTAGTAGGCTTTTGCTTGCAGAAGGGTCTTTTATGTGTCTTTTATGTGTCAGAGCTTTTGAAAACACCACCATGCGTTCTCTCACCTTATATATAACAACCTAGGCTTAAGGTGGATTCCAGACTGCTTAACTTGCAAGGGAAGAATTCATATTTCCTGATCTTCCCCCATCTAAAATGCTCCTTGCTGGTACGTCCGGGAAAGGGCTGCAGAGAACAGGACATTTTTACGTGGGAGAACGTTCAAAAACCAGGCTGTGCACACAACCCCTTACAACCTGAAGTAGTACAGTCCCATCACCTACTTTTGCAAACTCAACACAGAGTCTACATGATGTCTTTGTCTACTTGAGGCAAGACCAAGATTAAGTCAGCTTGGATTAGGGTTGCCAGCCTCCAGGTGGGGCCTGGGGATCTCCTGCTTTTACGACTGGTCTCCAGCTGACAGAGATCAGCTCCCCTGGAGAAAATGGCTGCTTTGAAGGGCGGACTCTGTGGCATGGGAGCATGCTGAGGCCCCTCCCCTCCCCAAACCCCACCCTCACCTGGGTCGTGTGTCCCCCAAAGTCTCCAGGTATTTCCCAACCCAGGACGGGCAACCCTAGCTTGGATCATCGCAGAGAAGTAGGGTTGACAACCTCCAGTTAGAGCCTGGAGATCTTCTGGAATTACAACTGCTCCCCAGGCTACAGAGGTCAGTTCCCTTGGAGGAAATGGCTGCTCTGGAGGGTGGTCTAAATATCATTATCCCCCCACCGAGGTCCCTCCCGAAACCCCACCCTGCCCAGGCTCCACCCCTGGATCCCCAGGAATTTCTCAACCCACATCTGGCAACCCTGTGAGAGACCTGGCTTCTTGGGCAGGAGCTCTCAGTGCCAGGATCCAGTTTGCCTTTTGGCTTGGGGTCACATGGGGGCCAGGGGAGGAGGAGGCCTTTCACTGGGGATCGAGCCAAGCAAAGACCCGCCCGCCGGCATTCCTGGCTTCGCTGCTGCCACTCCGACTGCCACTGCCACTCCTGTTGCTGCTGAACTGCTCCGCTGTCATCGTGCCGCCTTTGGTGGGGTGGCAACGGCCCCCTCCCAATAGACACCAATAGAGAAGCATCAGTGGACCAGCCTAAACCAGGAAATGTGCAAATTTTATTTTATTTGTAAATCTGATTTTCTCCCTAATCAGGACCCAAAACAGCTGAGCACACTGTTCTCCCCTCCTCCACCCTTTCCTCACAACAGCCATGCCAGGTAGGCCAGGCTGAGCGATTGTGACGGGGCCCGGGGTCACCTGGCCAGCTTCCATTAACCCACTTTAGAAAAATCTGTGGATGCTGCAAGCACCCTGCAATGCTCCCTCTAAGCTGTGGAGTCTTGTGAGTAAAAATTCTACTTTGTGAACTACTGGCATTAAAGCTGTGGCTACTGGCATTAAAGTTTGCTCTGGAGCCCTCCTTCCTGAGCTAAGAAAAAAATGTGTGAGCTGGAGGCTAAAAAAACTGTGAGCTAGCTCACACTAACTGATCTTAGAGGGAACACTGGCACCCTGTAGTATTATCCAAAACTGCCTCATCACTGTAAACATATAATCATTCCTCCCACACTCATTGGGACATGGAACCAACTTGCATATGGATATTAAGTTATTTGATCTATCGTAGCAATAAAGTAAAGGGCAGTATCTTAATCTGGGTGGGGTAAGATGAACATCATTTCTGCTTGGAGTATTTGCTCAGCAGACATGATACATGTAAACTTTAAGTCTGAAATGCAAAGATGTTAAGAATGTGCCGAAAGTATACATTGCAGAGATGAACCATGTTGCTTACTTGCTGGAAGCCAAATAATTGCTGGGTATTATTGAATACCTACTGAGCACAGATAGAAAAAGGGACTTGTTATTAGTACAGAGGTGAAGCATTTAATTATGGCGGGAAAACTGTGTTCAGAATGCGCATCATGTGCCAAGTCCTGTTGCTATCGCTGGGCTTCCTTCTAAGCAAGTCTTCTGAGCAGAGGAGCCGAGCCATTTTCAAGCACCTGCTGGAAAGAGAGAAGAAGCCGCTGTTGGAAGACAGAGGCGGAGAGCGGGCTCTGCTCTGCTGTGGCTTGCCAGTGGCTCCTGCTGAGTCCTCCCGGCAGAAGAACAAGACCCCCAGTGAATGCTGGGGGCTCTCGAGCTCAGCAGACTTTGGACCTGACTCCTGTTCATAAGGCAGTGGATGGATTTATTAGCGTGGCGCAGCTTAGAACTCCAGCAGTGCCATCTTGGGCACCTTTTCCAAGCCCTTTCCCCTCTGCCTAGGATTGCTTCCAATCAGGAGGCTCCTTGCCTGAATCGCATCTCTCTCATAGCCTCATGAGTTGGCCCTAGACAAGCAGCTGTGTCTCAGGTTCCCCCTGCAACAGATCTAACCAAGTTATCACTGCATTAGGGCTATTGATATTCCACCACCATCATCAAGAGAATTAATTTACTTACAAGAAACACCGAGCAGAGCAAATGCATATAAGAAAGCATTCTTTTTCCAGCACAGTTTGCCTCAGATGTGGAACTCTTTGTTGCAGAAGAGGGTTAGGGTTCGAGAGGGGACTGCCTTCTTGTTGAGGCCCCAAGGATTGCTTAAGATGTTGACTCTCCCCAGAAGAAAAACCCACAGGGTAAAAGGACTAAGTCCCACGGGAGGTATTTTGAGCTTGGTGATAGATTTATGGATGTTGGGCTGCAGGAGCAAGCAGGCCACCTTCGACAGTCTCAGAAATCAGTGACAAGGGAACTGCTGTGCCCACCATCCATCATTCTCAATGTCAGAATCGGGCTCCGTTGAATGTCACGGTGACACAGGTTTTCCTGTTCGGTTTCCCTCCACTTCAAAGTCATCCCGACCATTTGGCATCCTTCCTTCCCAGCCCCCTCTGCCATAAAACTCCAGGGATGAGAAGAGGAGGTGTGAATGCAAGTGTGTGTGTGAGAGAGAGGGGGTAGAATAGCGTCAACTTTCTCATGAGATTGACCCTAGGATGTATAAATGGCGGAAGCCTTTCATCTTTGGAGAAACACAGGTTGCTGAAAGATAAATCTTTTAGTGCGAAGTAGTATGCAGAGGCGGGGGGAGTGAAAGGGGAGAAGTGAGTGAATGGGGGCTGTAGGATCATTGCATTGTGGGACAGGGATTGTGACTATACAATACTAACCTTTGATCTATCCTTTAGTCTGAACAAGAGATCTCTCTTGTGCACATCCAAATCTCTGTTTCTAATAAAGCTTTTATAAAAGAGTATTTGGACTGAGAGTGGATTAACTCAAGGGTCTGATACTCAAATAGGGAGTGGCCTGCACAGCCTGTGGATGGGAGCCTCATTTCATTCCAGAAGCAGACCTTTAGAATGCAGCAACATGGGATGCCTCCCTGAATGATCTCTGCTGCTCTGGCGGGGAAAGGAGAACCATTCCACGTTCATAGCACTGATCTCTCTTAGCACTGCTCTCTACAGAAACAGGCTGGCTCACAGAAGGGCAGAGACCACTTTGAAGACACAGCTAGCTTAAAAAATGGAAGGGGCGTCAGGCGAAGGAACACTGGCCAGCAGAAAGGAGCCTCCTCATCCCTCTCAGGGAACTTTGGATGAGAAAGGCCGTTCAGCAGCATGTAGCAGTCTTTCTGTTGCATTCCCAAAGGGGTGAGAAGTTTCGATAATCCCCTGATGATGGGAATGAATGGTTCAAGGAACTGACTTCGGCAGGTAGATGAAAGAGAAGCAGCGAGTCTCATTGGATTTCCTGTAAGACAAGCAGTCTGGCCAGATGATTTCTCCGCCACTGGAGGTTTTCACATTTGTTCTACTTCTTCTCCTAACCCATTTTTGTATGGGGAAGAAAACCACCAAATCGAATCCAAAGCCACTAATTCAAAAGCCAAGAATACACAAATCACAATATATTCTGATATTTATGCTTCCAAAGCAACCTTCTGTGGTCATCTTGCATCTCTCTCTTCTGCAAGTTGAAATCCACATTCAGAAACTCCTGAAAGTGGAACCCTTTGGAGACTTTGCATCCACACTTACCATTGTTTAATTGGATATATCTGAGTACAGGGGGTTGTGGGTGCACATTTGTGTTGAAGCAGAAATGTGAGCTTGTATTAAACTATGATAGAGATAATTCTTGTACGTGGATGAACCACAAAGGCCTTTTATGTGTAGTTTCATGCTCCAGATAACGTTTTGGTCCTTTTCCAGTTAAAACTCTGCTCATAGAGCCTCAGTTTTAAAGTATGAAGACTTTCTGGTGCATGTGCTCGTGTGTTTCCCTACCAAGCCACTATCTTTCCTGGCTGAGTCCTTGGAGGTGGCTGAGGATAGAAAATCCAGTCCTCTCCTTCTCACCGCTGGTGGCTCTAATAATGGTTCTTTTGGTGTTTGGGTTGACAGCTCCAGATTGGGACACTCCTGGAAATTTGGGGTTGGAGCCTAATTAGGGTGGGGTGAAATGTCGAGTCCATCCTCCAAAACAGCCTTCCCCCCCCACACACACACACACACCGGATAATTGAATTCTATAATCTGGAGATCAGTTGTAATTCCAGGAGATCTCCAGGCCCCACCTGGAGGCTGGCAACCCAGGTGACATATCCTGCCATTACTAAAAGTTCTCAAGAATCACATACGCAGTGATGTGGATTTGCAGATCTGAACTGATGGAATGCGAATTTAAACATGGAATTCTGAACAGCAACTTCCTTTTTTGAAGTTTTTAACTGAAATCTCAAGTTTCATGTCTTCGAGAAGTGATGGTCATATGAGTCATGATAGGCCATTACCACGGGTTCAGCATTTCAGTCATAACACAGGATGGGCACTCACTTTGAGAAACTGGCAGCTTCTACGACGAGAAGCAGCAGCTGAGATTCCTCAGCTGTCACGTTACAAAATGTTACACCATTTAGCTTAAAAGAACCATCATTTAAGAACCAGTGGGATAAGATCATATAGAACAGGAGTGGGCAGTTTTTTCCAGCTTGAGGGCTGCATCTGCTTTCATTCCTGGCAGATGAAATAGAAAGAGCTGGTGAACAAGCTGGGATCCTTGAAAGTGATGGGAAACCCAGATGTGGCCCACCGGGATATTCTTAAGTGTTCTCCAGCTGTTTCACAGTTTTTCAGGAGCATGAACTTCCTTCAGCTTCTTTCAACAGTTTATAGCATAGCTTGAGGGACAGATGAAAAGATTCCATGGGGCTCAGGCCTTACTGCCAGCAGGCCTTCAGTTGCCCATCTCTGTCCTGGGATACGGAGGCCTGCAGGCCTGGGGACTGGAGAAGATACAGAGAAATCACAGCCCTTGCTTGGAATCATGAGCTTGGGCTCTTGAGAGTGTGATCACAGGATCTCCAGTGGCGGAGAGCCAGTTTGTGTGAGAGCCAGTTTGGTGTAGTGGTTAAGTGCGAGGACTCTAATCTGGGAGAACCAGGTTTGATTCCCCACTCCTCCACTTGCACCTGGCTGGATGACCTTGTTAGTTCTGATAAGAGCTGTTCTTGAAAAAAGAGCACTTTCTGTCAAGAGCTCTCTCAGCCCCACCTCCCTCACAGGGTGTCTGTTGTGGGGAGGGGAGGGGAAGGGAAAGGAGTTTGTAAGCTGCTCTGAGACACCTTTGGGTAGTGAAGGGCAGGGTATAAATCCAATCTCCTCTCTTCTTCTTCTTCTTCTTCTTCTTCTTCTTCTTCTTCTTCTTCTTCTTCTTCTTCTTCTTCTTCTTCTTCTGACTTCTTTCAGGCTCAGTGACATTGAATGACACAAATGTCTTCCTTTTCTTCCCCAAGCCCTGCAAAGCATTCATTTGTGATTATTGTTTAAATAGGGCCTACTAGAGCTTTGTCTGTTTTGCTTCTGATTGTTGGCTTTTTGTATTTAATGAGATTCACACATATATTCAAGTCTATCACCTTGAGATCTGTTGTAATAGCAAAAGATTTCCAGCCACCACCTGGAGGTTGGCAACCCTAAGTCTAAGGAACGGGAAACTCAAAATAACCAATTATGTGAATAGTGGGTTTTTTTGCTGGGTGTGAAATCACTCCGCTTTCCAATATATAGGACAGAAGGACTCCCATTCTAGGTGTATCTGAAGAAGTGAGCCGTGACTCCCAAAGGCTCATACCCTATATGGCTGGAGAATTTTTAAAGATTCAAAGACTTTAAGTCCTTTTAAAACATTAAGTTTAACCTAAGATTCTGAATTACTCTGGGCCCATAACCTATTGGGTTAAATGTAAAAAAACCCCAAAAAGTTTGATTTGAAATCAGAGAAGTTTTATGCAGTATCCCTGATCCTCCATGTTTCCCAGTTAAGGGAGAAATGCTGTTCAAACAAATTACAAAGATTATTGGACTCCAATAATAACAAGAGAAAGAAAATTTTACTTACAAAAATAGAAGCACATCTTACATGACATGTTCATGTAGATGCATTATAACTTATTGAGAATAGATTAACTTTAAAAAGGTTAACTTGCTACAGCTCCAAGCCCAGGTAAGTGAGAGAAGAGAGATCTTATATATGAAACAGAAGGCCAAAGAGGCTCAACATCTAACCGATGAGAGGAGGGTGGGGTCAGGTGTGCCTGAGTGAGAGAGTTCTCTTAAACCTTTCCCTCCCAGATCCTCTTGCAGAACAATATCCAACAGTTTCCATCTTCCACATGGAGATGCCTGAAGCAGACATGCTCTCTTACACAGCAAGTGCTGAGATGCTCTGTTGACCTTCCATTGTTCATTTCCTTGTTTTAGGATTCCGTAACCTGCATGTGGACGACCAAATGGCAATCATTCAGTACTCCTGGATGGGCCTGATGATTTTCGCCATGGGATGGAGATCATTCACCAATGTGAACTCCCGGATGCTGTACTTTGCTCCAGATCTGGTCTTTAACGAGTAAGTTCTAGCTTCCGTTGCAGATGCCTACCTGGGATTGAATGGGATGTAAGGTGGGTGGGAGGGAGGATGGGTCATCATCGTCTCTTAAGGGGCTCCTGAGTAACAGCAGGAACTCTTTTGGTCTTTCCTTGTGGACGGAAGCCTGCTCCAGTTCTTTGCCATCAGAAACAAGCGCTCGCATGATGGCGGCTGACTGGCACTTGTGGGGTCGTTCCTCAGGATCCCATTGCCTGTTGGCTTTGATTGTCCCCAGCTGTTTGTGGACAGCCTACATGGGTGAGCAGCAGTGAACTGTGGCAGCCACTTCACATGTCACCTCATGTTACAACCACGAACATGTGAAACTACGTTATGCAAAATCATCCTCTAGTCCAGTAGTTGCTCTTCAGGGTCCCAGGCAGGGCAAAAGCTTTCCCGGCACCTACTGCCTGAAATCCTTTTCATTGGAGATGCTGGGGATTGATCTGCAGACCGTCCGTATACAAAGCATGTTTACCTTTTATCTGTTCTGCACCCTTCCTATGCCAGCGCTTTGAGTCTTCTGGAAGCAGGTTGCAGCAGGATTTGAACTGTCAACCACAGCAAGGACAAAATCTCCAAATACCATTCAAGACGCACTGGAGTGTGTGAACTCAGTAGAACAGGGGTCCGCCATCTTTCAAGCCTGTGGGCACTTTTGGAGTTCTGACTGGGGTGGAGGGCACAACCATCACACGACTGCTGTAGGCGTCCGAGCCAACCACACAATGCCAGGGAGGAGATCAATAACCCCAATACTGACTCTTCAGCGTTGCAGGCAGAAAGAAGCCCTGCTTAACAGGATGCCTTTCGAAATGGACCGGTGGCGGCGGCGGTGGTGGTGGAAAGTGCTCTCGAGCGGCGGCCAATTTATGGCAACCCTGTAGGGTTTTCAGGCAAGGGGCGTTCAGAGGTGGTTTGCCCTGGCCGGCCTCCGCACAGCAGCCCTGGTCTTCCTCAGTAGTCTCCCCTCCAAGGACTGGCCCGGGCCGACCCGGCTTAGCTGCTGAGGTCTGACAAGATCAGGCTAGCCCAGGCCATCCGGGTCAGAGCTGACGTTTAAAAGAAAGCCTGAGCCCAGGGCCCCTTTTCAGACCTTTCAGGGCTCTTCAGCAGTGCCATTTTTGTCGCTCGCTTGTCCCCGTTGCTGTGGGTGTGGGTGTCCCCCCCCCCGCCTTTCCCACACACGTGTTGCTACCTCTCGGACTACTAGAGAGAGCAAAACACATTGGGGGATGCCTGCCCACGAAAGCTGATGTCCCAGAATAAAACTTGGTTGGTCTTAAAGGTGCCCGACTGGACTCAGGCCTTGTTCTGCTGCTGCAGACTGATGTGGCTGCCTGCCTGAATCTACATTGTTTAAAAGTATTTTCTTGAATACGCGCAGCCTGCCTTCCTGCAGGCAGTTTGGATCCTTGTGCTGTGGTGGCGGCAGCTGCTGCTGGAGCAACTTCCAGAAAATCTACCCAGCCAAGCAGGTCTCCAGTGGCCAATCAGATGCCCTGCTGGACAGAATCCCCGCCTGGCCCCTCCCACTTCCTAAGACCCCTGGGCGGAGCCAGTGGGGCTTTGACTCTCCAGGCCTTCTATTTCAGTATGCAAGATACCGTTTTAAGAATCAGCCATTTCCGAGATCTGATCGTTAACAGTCTCATTATCTGTTTGGTTGGCAAGGGGGATTCACAAGACAGCTTCAGTGCCCAAGAACATTGTAGGAAAGCTCACATTCTGCTGCTTTTTCCACACTGAAACACTTGTGGAACTGAGGCCTCACAGGCAGAAGGCGAGGGGTCCTTGGCTGCCTGCCAGTAGCATATGTTCTGTGACAAATGGACGAGAGAAGTGCCCATCCAGCCTCCTTGGGAGAACACTCGCTCTGAGTTAGGCATTAACAGCCCAAACCTAGAATAGCATTTTTATTACACCTCTTGGGAAGAAGGGGGGAGCAGCCCCATTTTATGTCTCTTGAGGCTTTTCTGAAAATTGCTTTGTGACCGCGCTGATTTCCATAACTCTCTCTCTCTCTGTCGTTGCCTTTTCCTCCCCGGCGCCTTCATGTGCACACTTTGGATCGGCATGCTTAGAATGTCACCTGTGGCTGCTTCCAGCAGCTTCATAAGCAGAGGCAGCCTGCGTCTCCCGGGTGGTGCTGGCATGTGGCAAGAGCTGGCGGGCTGCCAGTTATGGGATGGGCCCAAATCCTGGAAGAGCGATGAGAAGCCCTCCTAGCGATAAGCGTTGAGAGCGGGGACGTGACAGGGGCAGGTACTTTGCTAACAGAAGACTTGTTTGGCAACCTCTTCTGAAAGAAACCCCAGCCAAAAGCACTCTCCTCATTCGTGTTGCTGATGGCTGCAAGCAAAGAAAATGCAGCCTTTCTCTATGAAGTAACCAGGAAATGAAGGCTCGATTCTCCAGGCGTGGGTTGCCAGAGGTGAGGATCAGAACAAGCCCTGGGTCCAGGGCTGTCACTGAGTGAACACCTGCTTTTTCTCCCATGGAAGCGAATTAGTGCTGTGAGCAAAAGGAAAGTAGCTGGGGACAAAACTGCAGTGAGGCAGAACCTGTCCCTGACACTGAGCGGCTTGGCCCTTGCCAGCAGAGTTTCCACCAGAGGGCGGAAAGCAGCCATTCCAGCCAAAATGCCGGGCATTACTGTGCTGGGAAGAAAATCAGAGCCCTGACCTGGAAAACCAGGCCAGCCCGATCTCGTCAGATCTCAGGTGCTAAGGAGGGTCGGCCCTGGTCAGAAGACGGATGGGAGACCACCAGGGAAGTCTAGGGTTGCAACACGGAGGCAGGCAGCGGCAGGCCACCTATGCACATCTCTTGCCTTGGAAAACCCACAAGGCCGTCATAAGTCACCGATGACTTGATGGCAAAAGAAGAAAATATCAGAACTAGAATGGCCAACCTCCAGGTAAGGCCTGGAGATCTCACAGAATGACAACTGATCTTCAGACAGCAGAGATCAGAGTTCCCCTGCAGTGGACTCTAGGGACATTATACGCTATGATTCTCAGCTGCCGAAGTCCCTCCCCTCCCAAACACCACTGCTCCAAGCTCCGCCCCCAAATCTCCCAAGAATTTCCCAACCCGAAAATGGCAATCCCAACAACAGATTTGTTTTATCAGACTAATCACCCTTTGAGCAATTCCCAAGCAAAACAGGTTTGGGGCGTATCCACACTCCCTGTCCCCAGGGTCTGATACCTGCACATGGAGGTTCTGTTCAGCTTTCATGCCTGACAGTCCCAGTTGGCAGTCTTGCTTGCTTTTCTTTGGGTATTCACATGTGAATATTCACCTGATTATTGCTGCATTTTCAGACATTTGCTTTAGTTGTCAGGAATTGGCACACAAACAGCAACAGTCACCACATTTCTATTGTTTCAGAGTCCCACGAGCGACACACAAGCTACGGTTGCAAGGTTCATTGGAAATGCTGAAGGGGTGGGGGGGACGTTCTGGGAGCTGGAAGTGGCGTCGCATGATGTGCCTACGTCACCCGGAAGTGGCATAGGCATGCCGGTGACATTGGGGGCAACTCTCTGGTTTGGGGGCAAAACTCTGTGGTAAAATCAGCCTCAAACCGTGGAGTTTTACCCAAAACCAGAACATTGCCCTCAGCATCTCCAACATGCCTACATCACTTCCAGGTGACGTAGGCACATCACATTTATTTCCGGTGACGCTGCTGTTTGGGGAGGGTTGTGGGCCCTGTGGGCCCTGTGCTGGGCGGCAGGGATGTAGTTATTCCCTGACCCACCTTCAGTCTTGGAGTTGTCCTGACCCCAGCTACCCCGCTGCTCTTCCCACCGAGAGACCAGCTGCCAACACGAACGCCAACCAGCCCTCGCATAGATGTCGGCTGCTGGCCACTACCAGTCTGCAGGCAAGGGACCCGTTGGACCTGCCGTTGGCCGGGGAGCCCACCTTCGATCTTGGCTGGGCCTGTGGTGGACTCCAAGAGGCTGTTGTCATTGGCTGGGCCCTGGGCAAGAGGATCCGGAGCTCCCTGTCATCACCTTGGGAGGAAGAACAGCTCTCTGCAGGTTTCTGGGAATTATTCAAAACCGATAAGTCCCCCCAGCAGCTGTGGACAGTCCGGGGTGACTCTGAGCATCTGTGAACATCTCAGGAAGCTTTTGTGGCCTCTTGACTTTACCCGGAACCCATAGAAACTTTTACTACGACCTTGGACAGACCGCAGCTCTTTGGATCGTTCTATCTGGTGCAGAGGAAAAGAGCGCAACGTGGAGGGTGCTCTGCTGTCTGAACTGCCACTTCGACCAGAGAAGTAAAAATTTTACCTCAACCACAGAAATAATTAAATTTGCCCCATCCCCCAGCCTATTACTGAAGGGTTTAATTAATTGATTTGTTTTATCCTTGCTATTAGGAGTGTTTGATTAATTTATATTAAATTAACTAGGATGATGAATTTTATAAATTGATTAACTAAAATGTAATGTGAACTGTGGGTTTTAATTGTTCAATTTAATTGGAATCGTATTTATTAGTAGGGTAGGAGATTTGCTGGGCTTTGAGGGTGGTTGGTGGTTGGTGAAATAGTGAGATGGTGTTAGGCGAATTGGGTTGGGAAATGCTAGTGATTATTGTATATTGGTGGTTCAGGCCTGCTTCTTGTGCTTACTGCCAGATGCTTAGTTGGGCTACATTTGAGCCAATAAGATCTAGCAGGGGAGGCCATGTTGGGGTCGGGGATACCGGTAATAGGGGGCAAGGGAGGTATGCCAGTGGGGCAAGGTGGAATAAGGGAAGGAGGCGTGGTCCCCTTCCTACCTGCATCCCATCTTGAGAGATGTTGGTTGTGGGGCTAGAAAAGAAGAAGGAAAGAAGAGTTTGGATTTATACCCCCGCCCTTCACTCAGAGTCTCAGAGCAGCTTACAATCTCCCTTCCCTTCCCCTCCCCACAACAGACACCCTGTGAGGTAGGTGGGTGGAGCGCTTTCAAGAACTGCTGAGAGAACAGCTCTGAAAGAACTTGTAACGTATTACACCAAACTCTAACACTGGTGTTGTGTAATGCCAGGTTTATGAATAATAAGGCCTGCGTCCTGCAAGAGTATCTGGCAGAGCAAAATGCAGACCCGGCCTGTGCGACTGAGACCTGGGTGAGGGAGAGGGAGACCATTGTCCTGGGCCAACTCCACCCCTCCCTGGTTTCTTGGTCCTTCACCAGTCCCAGACCAAAGGGCGGGGGGTGTTGCTGACATGGGGGTCTCCCTGCACCAAAAATTGCCGGCATTGACTGGGTTGGTCTAGTGTGGGATGGTGAGGAGACTTTGGCTATCTGACTGGTGTCTAACACACCAGCGTCTAACACACCAACGGATACCCTGCTGGGCTTGTTGAAGGGTGTATCAAGCTGGGCACTGGAATACCCAGGCTGTTGGTCCTGGGGGGGGACTTCACTGTTCGTGGCGATGATGCAGCCTCCTCTCAAGGCCAGGGACTTAGTGTCATCCATGGCGGCACTGGGACTCTCCCAGTTTTTATTTATTTATTTATTTGTTTGTTTGTTTATTTATTCAAGCTTATACCCCGCTCTCCCAGCCCAAGGCCGGCTCCTACACATCAGGCGGGCCACACACGGGATCTCACTTATGGAGTGGGGATGAATGTGGATCTGGAGGCTGCGGATGCAGTGCCATGGCCAGACTACTTTGCCCTGAAGGCCCGGCTGGACAGTCCTGACCCTTCATGTTTGGGTGGCAAGTGAATTTATCCTCACCCATGGGGACTAGTGGGCCCAAACAGGTTCCAGAATGCTCTGCAGGATCTGATGGCCCCAGCAATTCTTTGGATGAGCTGGTGGAGGACTGGTATACCTGGCTTCCTGGAGCCATTGACGTAATCCCCCCCCCCCCGCGCCCTCTCTGCTCTCAGGCCCAACTAGCCCTGTGGTATACCCCGGAGCTACGGAGGATGAAACAAGAGCCGAGGTGGCTAGAACATCTCACAGGACATTTATGAAAGCCAATGAGATGGAATTGAAGACCACTAAGAAGGATTTCCATGTGTCCTCCATTGCATCTACATACTCTCACTCGGCCCAGTTATTTAGGACAATTTCATCGCTGACTTCCTTGCCACAAGGCAAACAAAGTGATAAAGAATTGGCTATTGCCTGTGAGGCATTTGCGAGCTATTTTGCAGACAGTCTTGTCACTCAGCCAGGACCTCCTGGCCATAGTTGATACAGTGAGGGAACTGGAAGCCCCTTGTGTGTCTTTGGTCCAGTCTTGGACCATTTCAGCCAGCTGTCCCAGGAGGAGGTCAACAAGATCCTGGCAGCAGTGAAGCCCACAACTTCCCTCTTTGAGGGCTGATTGAGGCCTGCAGAGGTGGTGTCTGGGCGCCCCTGGGGGATATAATCTATCCCTTTCCTCTGGGATATTCCCAGTGGGCTTGAATGAGGCAGTGGTGTGACTGCTCTTGAAACAACCATTGTTGGACCCTGCGGTCCAGGCCAACTACTGCCCAGTCTCGAGCCGGTCCTGGGCAAGGTTTTTCTGGATGATGCCTCCATCCTGCATTCATGCCAGTCCGCCTTCCACTCTAGCCAAGGGATGGAGACGGCACTGGTCGCACACACAGATGACTTCCAGAGACATCTGGATCGAGGCGGATTGGTGCTGCTGTGGCTTCTTGACCTGACAGCAGCTTTCAACACGGTCAATTATGATCTTCTGACGCACTGTCTCACCAACGCAGGGGTATGGGGAATGCCTTACAGTGGCTTTCCTCCTTTTGGTGTAGTGGTTAAGTGCGCGGACTCTTATCTGGGCGAACTGGGTTTGATTCCCCACTCCTCCACTTGCACCTGCTGATGTGACCTTGGGTCAGTCACAAGCTCTGGCACAGCTGTTCTCTCAAGGACAGTTTCTGTCAGAAGTTCTCTCAGCCCCACCTACCTCACAGGGTGTCTGTTGTGGGGACGGGAAGGGAAGGGAGTTTGTCAGCCGCTCTGAGACGCCTCTGGGCAGTGAAGGGCGGGGTATAAATCCAATCTCTTCTCTTCTTCTTCTTCTTTCTCCATGGTCAGGGATAGAGGGTGGCACTTGGGGAGAGGATCTCTCCACAGTACTGGCTGGAATGCAGTGTGCTGCCAGGGGCGATCCGCTCACCTGTGTTAACATATACATGTGCCCCCTCACCCAGTTGGTCTGGGGGTTCAGACAGGGTTGTCACCAGTGTACTGCTGACACCCAGCTTTATCTGTTGATGGATGGATGGATGGACTCCACCCCAGATGTTGTGGGCAGGGCTCTGGAGGCAGTGGCTGGATGGTTACAGCAGAGTCGGCTGAAATTAAACCCAGCGGAGGTCCTGTACTTGAGCCTGGGTGGGATTGGGATTGGGAATCCGGCTTCCAACCCTGGGTGGGGCACCATTGATGCCAGCGCTGAGGGTGAAAAGCCTAGGGGTGATTCTGGATTCCTCACTTCCCACATAGGCCCAGATCACCAGCATTGCCAGGTCAGCCTTTTATCATCTTCAGCTGGTCAGGCAACTGGTTCCTTATCTCTCGCCCCGGAACTTAGCTACAGTGACCCATATAATGGTCACTTCCAGGCTGGATTACTGTAACTTGCTCTACGCAGGGCTGCCCTTGAATCTGGCGGGCACGCATTCAGCTGATGCTGCGCCAATTGCACTGGCTGCCAATTCAGTACTGGATCCAGTTCAAGGTTTTCATATTAACCTTCAAAGTCCTATGCGGCCAGGGACCAACATACCTATGGTACCGTCTCTCCCTGTATGTGTCCTGGAGAGCCCTGCACTATGGCATTCCCGAGCCCGAAAGACATCTGTCTAGCCTCAACCAGGGCCGGGGCATTTTCTGCCCTGACCCCGGCCTGGCGGAACAGGCTCCCACCCGAGATCAGGGCTCTGTGGTATCTATTACAGTTCCGCCAGCTTCTAAAATGGAACTGTTCCACCAGCAGAGGCAGCAGACGTCCAGCTATCTCAGCCTCCCCTGATCATACTGCCCTATTTAATGGCCCTACAATGCTAAAGAGATCTGCGCAGCATCTTCTGGTGAATTGGATGCCTTATTGACCATCTAGCCGGTACCCACACAGGAGGCACTAGGGTTGCCAGCCTCCAGGTGGGGCCTGGGGATCTCCCACTTTTACAACTGATCTCCAGCTGACAGAAGTCAGCTCCCTGGAGAAAATGGCTGCTTTGAAGGGTGGACTCGGTGGCATTGTGCCATGCTGAGGCCCCTCCCCTTCCCAAACCCTGCCCTCTCCTGGATCCACCCCCAAAGTCTCCAGGTATTTTCCAGCCCAGACCTGGCAACCCTAGGAGGCACTCTGGATTACCATGAACTGGCCTGCTATCTCATTCTGAATCGGTTTTAAACAGGATTTAAATTGTATATTTTAATATTGTTTTTGCTGTGAAATGACCTTTTGTGACCCTCCCTGAGCCCACTACTGGGGGATGGCAGGATATCTCTCCTTATATATAAAGCTGACTGGGGGGGGCAAGATTCCATGCGCTCCCATTGGCTATAAAATGCCCTCCCTCAGCCATTGGCCTGCCAGCCGCCACTCAAGAGTACTCGCGTGCCATTGGCCAGGTGCTGGGTCTGCTCCTCTTCCCCGCCCACTCCCCCGTCAGCCACTCTTCTCTGTCAGAATTCCTAGCAAATGGCTTTGTCTCTTGATGAAGACGCTTCTCCTGCTTGCCTCCTGTGTGGGACTTAACTTTTCCCTCAGGGGCTGTTGGTAGGGGTAAAGAAATGGCAGTTAGCTGTGTTTGTAAGATGGCTGCTGGGCTGCTGTCTGTGGTTGTTTGTTTAAAATGTTCCGCCATAAGGTTTAATTGAGCTGTAGTTCCAGAGTGGGGCCTGTAGGAGTATCACTCACTGGGTTGAGTGGGCCTTCCTCATCTGCTGGACTACATTTCCCAGCTGCCCCAAGGCAGAAAAGGGCGGGAAAACAGGGACTGTCCCATCGTGCAGGGCAGCATCAATACAGACTGCAGCCCATCCAGGGAGGAGGCCGTCTTGGTCCTACAGGAGGATAAGAAAGGCTCCTGCTGCCCGTGCTGACCAGGCTGTCCAGGCCACAAGCCAGAGACGTGGGGGAATCCTGGGAGGCAGCAGAAATTCAGCCACTCCACGGTCGCCTGGACTGGGGAATGAATGGAAGTTTCCCTGCTCTCTTGGGCCAGACGGAGAGGGGCTAGAGCAGAGAGCCAGAGGCCGGTGTGTAGGGAAAGAGGATGGCGTTTAACCCCTGTGGGTTTATGCCCTGCTGGTTCATAGCGTGTGCTTACTCCTACAGTGTGTGTGCGCCCCATAACCGTGTAAATAGTTAGATAAATTCTTTTATTGGGGCTAATAATCTGTGTTGTGCTCTGACCACATAGTCTCCCCTGCTCTGCACAATAACAAAGGGAGAGGGTAGCCCAAGGAGGCAAGGGAAGGCCAAACCCTTGGGTTGCCAACTTTCCAGGGATCCCCCAAAGATTAGGGGTTCCATCTCCAAATATGGAGATTTGGCCAGAGGGGTCTCACTGTCCCTCTAAAAAGGCAGTGATGATTCAGTGAGTCATGGCAGCGAACTTAAGGAGTGAAATATGCACACGGGACAAGGGTGGGAGGCAAAGAGCTGAGTGGTAAACTGGAGCCCGTTTCGCCACCGTAGGCAACCAAGCTTGGTTCAGACAAAGAACGGAAACTCTTTGCAAGCCTTTGAGAGGAATGCATTGGAGTCAGTCCTGAGTCTAGGGTTGCCAGCTCCAGGTAGGGAGATTCCTGGAGATTTTCTGGAAGATTCTATGGAAGCCAGGCTTTGGGGAGGGAAGAGGCCTCAGCTGAACAGAATGCCATGCAGCCCACCTTCTAAAGCAGTTATTTTCTCCAGGCAGGGGGGAGATATGTTGTCTCAAGTTCAGTTGTGATACCTGGTGATCTTCAGGCTCAACCTGGAGGTTAGCTGCCCTAGGCGTAACAGTCAGTGCTTCAAAGCAGGGTCTGCTGGATCCAGATTCTTGCTGTAGAAGCTGAGTGGGTGATTTTGGACCGGTCACAGACTTTCAGCCTAAACTACCTCACAGGGTTGTTGTGCAAGTCAAAAGGGGGAGAGGAGAATGATGTAAGCTGCTTTGGTCCCCACTGGAGAGAAAGATGACTTTTCCTCCTGGGAAACCATTGTTGCCAATTTCCAAGTGTGGGCTGGAGATCACTCAGAATTACAACTGCTCTCCAGATGGCAGAGATCAGTTCCCCTGGAGAAAATGGTGGACTATGTCCATTCCATCCTCACAACAACCTGCAAGGCAGGCCGGGCTGAGACTCGGGGGTGTGACGGGCCCCCAAGGCCACCTAGCGAGCTTCCATGGCAGAGCGGGGATTTGAACCTGGGTCTCCTAGATCCCCACTCACTCAAAAGGCGCATCAAGTAGATAAATCCACTTTCTTAGAATATTCACAGCCATCGCCAGTCTCCCTGAATTTTTCATAGGTTTGAGGCACTTCCCCACTTACTTTACAGAGGGAAATTGCATAGGAAATAGGCTCACGGCTCAGCGAACAATGAAAGCAGCAGGGCTAAAGTGTAGCTTGAACCTGAGAAGCTACCGGGTGCCAGCATCCTAAAGATAGTAATTTCTCAGTGTGGTAGGTCAGCAAAGCAGCATCAATGCTTCCTTCCCCCTCCACTGGTGACCCTCTTCTGACCCACTGGAAGGCCGTGACAGCCGCCATCGAAGGGATCAATAGGCTGCACTCTGCCTGCCTCTCTGGATGACTCACATTGGATGTTGTCATGGACTTGTTTAAATATTGCAAATTCTTGGGAGTGATTTCTTTTTGGAGAAAATGGGGAGGTCAAGGGGACCTCGGCATGCCATGTGATCATTTGTAATCTGACCATCTGGAATGGTTCTCCTCTCTTGTTGCCAGGACAGATTGCCATGAAGATTGCAACACAGAGAGGGTTAGCAGCTCACAGGGCGGAAGGCAGCTCTGGGCCGCGCACGGGGACTTCCCCTTCCAAAGAAAGCGGACAGAGTTTGAGTCCGGGAGCCCCTTTAAGGCCAACCAATCTGTGCCTGCACACGAAAGCTGGTGCCCAGAGTGAAGTTTTAAAGGTGCCTGTCCGGACTCAGGCTCTGTTCTGCGGCTTCAGGCCAACATGGCTGCCCACCTGAGCCCGTCTTTCAGAGAGAAAGGAAGAAAGAAAGAAAGAAAGAAAGAAAGAAAGAAAGAAAGAAAGAAAGAAAGAAAGAAAGAAAGAAAGAAAGAAAGAAAGAAAGAAAGAAAGAAAGAAAGAAAGAAAGGCGTGTGTGTGATAAACTGTTTCCTTCTTCACTCTCCTGACACGACATTTCCTCTTCTCTCCCCATCTTCTCCGCCCCCCCCCCCAGGTACCGGATGCACAAATCCAGAATGTACAGCCAGTGTGTCAGGATGCGGCACCTGTCTCAGGAGTTTGGATGGCTTCAGATCACTCCCCAGGAATTTCTCTGCATGAAGGCTCTGCTCCTCTTCAGCATTAGTAAGCAGCCCTCTTTCCCCCCTGCCTCGGAGAGGGGGGGCGAGGGGGGGGGTGGTGCTGATCCGAGACGGCAGCTGCAGCTTAAGCCTGTGCTCTGATAGATGCTGACTCCGATTATTATCACTCAAAACAAGGAGTTCTGCACTCAGGAGAGTTAAGTTTGGACTCCGGGTTGGAGCCAGGGATGGTTCCCTCGCCGGGCTTGGTGGCAGGCGGCAGCCACATCTGCTTCTGCTTAGGTGCTCGGGCCCCGCCGCCTTTGGCTGCTCCATTCATTGCTCTTCCCTCTTCCTTTCGGTGCCAGTTCCAGTGGACGGCCTGAAGAATCAGAAATTCTTTGATGAACTTCGGATGAACTACATCAAGGAACTAGATCGTATCATCGCTTGCAAGAGGAAGAACCCAACGTCCTGCTCCCGCCGTTTCTACCAGCTCACCAAGCTCCTGGACTCTGTGCAGCCGGTAAGGGAGAGAGCGGGGAGGGGGCTCGACCACCCACGTGGCCGGGTGGGAATGGAGTCTGGTGGAATCTGTTGAGATCTCTCGTAAGCTTGAGGCATGGGGAGAGGGGAACAGAAGTGGACCTCCAGGCCTGTACGCGATGCGGGAGTCAGTGTTGGAAAGGGGGGCCATGACATCACCGCCTTGTCCTCAGACCTGGATCCGTGCAGCAAAGGCCTGTGGGAGAACAGGCGGCCTTCTGGGGCAAGACACTTGCATTCAAACCTCAGAGCTGCTGAAAGATCGTTCCATATTGTCCAGGTACTCTTAGTATGAAGCAAGTAGGTTTTTGTTTTTAAGGCACAAGCAAAGTTTAGCACATCACTGATGCTTGTAATATGGAAGACAAATCTAGTAGAATACCCCCAGATGGCATCAGTGACGGAACTGCACAATGAAATTCAGAGAAACTGGAGGGGGGGCAAAAACAAACACATCCCCCCCCCACTGCCGCCCAGGAGGAGCTCAAAAACCCTTCTGATGCATCACAGGAAGGGGAGCATGTGGGGGTGGGGTGTCCCCTCCAAAGATCACTTGTTCCCCCCTCCCCCTTCAGCCCTGAAGCAGGCCACGGCCTGAACTGGCTGCCCCCACCCTGGTTTGGGGGCTTGGCTGGGGAGGGCCCACAGCAACCCCCCCTCCCCCCCCGCCCTCTGGGCAGCTCTCCCTGTCCAGTCAGGCCGTGCCCTGCTGTACCGCCAAAGAGGAGGCAAGAAGGACGTAGGCAGAGTGGAGAAAGAAAGGCCAGTTGACCAAACCGATCCTGTGACCCTCCATTAAACGAGAGAGAACCGGCATGCAGGCAGGGAAGAGTCAGCACCGGGAACACGGCCAACACACAGGGCCAAGCAGCCAGGGGGAGAAGCTGGCTGGGAAGCACCAATGGAGTCCCCAAAGGCATCAGACTGACGGGATTCCTACCGTTTTATCAACCCCTGACCCCCATTTCCTCACCTTGGGGGGAGGGAATCTACTCCCTCCTAAGGAGGGCCACCAGCCTCCAGGTAGGGCTTGGAGCTCCCCCAGAATTGCCATTGATCCCCAGACGACGGGACGGGTTATGGCAGCTTTGGAGACGGGTGGGCTGGGTGGCACTCTGCCCCACTGAGGCCCTTCCCCAGACCCTTGCCTCCTCAAGGTTCTCCCCCAGACCTCCAGGAATTTCCCAGCCCAGCATTGGCAAGCCTGCTCCGTAGGCAGCCTTCCTGCCCACCCCAGATCCAGGGAGGGAGGGGCCTGATATGCTCCGCCTCCTCCTTAGGGATGGGCTCCTGCGTCTCCTCCACCTGGCTGTCTAGATTAGCGTTCACTGCTCTTAACCACTACACCAGACTGTCTTTCCAGGCAGAGAGAAAAAGCATAGATTAGAGGTATTTCTTGACTGAAAGTGCATACTTACTGGTGAAACCATAGAATTTCTGCTGATTCCTAGAGAGGTGAAGCATCCTTTCCAGGTTTGCCTCAACAATGATTTTCATGTTGTGTTTCCTGCCATTTCTTCAAGTGGTGGCAGGAGACAAGAGTGGGGGGGGAATCCCCTGTGCTTAGCAGGAAGTTGGCAACCCTGGGAACATGCACAGCAGGCATCTTTCATATGACTGACTGCAGCTGGAGAAATGCCATATTAGTTTTCAAATATTCTATTTATTTATTTAAAACATGTATTAGCTGCCTTTCTTCCTTAATGAGCTCAAGGCCCTTACAGCATAGATAAAACATGTAAAATAAAATGCATTAAAATATAAAAACCAAAATTTAAGTTCACAACTCCAGACTGCAAGGAAACTTAACCCACCGCTGTCCTAAATAAAACCATCTTCAGCTGCCTTGTAAAGATCAAAAGTGTGTGGGGGGGGGAGGTGCACCTCCCTGGGGAGGCTGTTCCGGGGTCACGGGGCTGCCACTGATGAGGCCCCCCCTCTCTCCCCCACCCGCCAAAGAGGACCTCTTGATTGACGGGACCCTGGGTAGGGCCACTCCCTGCGATCTGGATTCCCGGGCAGGGAACAGGGTTGCCTCAGAGGCACTTCTTTGAGAGCTGCATGAAATCTGACAGAGATCAGCGGGGGAAGCTTTTCTCAGAACTCTGGGCGGGCCCTCTCCTGCTGCCGCCCCTCCCACCTCCTGGAGGAGAGCACTGGTGAGTTTCTAGGGCACTCGGCTTCATGCACTGACCCGGATGTGGCGTTGCCCTGGTTGCCCTCCCCCCCCCGCCTCCCTGCTGATTTCTCCTGGATGGTGCCATTGTTCAAGGGCATGGGGACCCAGTCAATGAAAAACAAAACAACTGGCACCCCTGTATTCTCAACATCCAGATATTACAATTGCAGTGCTGGGGGGGGGATATGGTATTTCCTCAGCTGAAATGCAACCTGGAATAAAACCATCTAGATCCACTCTAACAAATAAGTAACCTCTCCCCCGCACACCAATTTCCATTTGATGGCGCAGATGCCAAAGGCCTGGAGAGGCTCCCTCCGGTTCTCAGGGTGCTCTACTGACCCCTTGTGGCTGTTGCCGGGAGCAGATGAGCAAGCTGAGGAAGCACATCAAACTAAATTACCAGAAAAGGCCTAGTTTAAATTTAAGAAGCCTGTGTACTATGTGGATACTTCCTAAATGAAAGTGCATGCTAATTGGTTGGTACAGCCATAGGAACCTATTGATGCAAAGGTGAATAAAACTTCTTTACTGTTTTTCGATAGGAAGGAGATTACTTATTTTTAGGCAATTGAATGGTTATGGCCCTAAATGGGATCTCTCTTACAACCCGTGACTGCAGTGGGTGTCCTGAGGACTTGCTGGCTTTAGCTTGTCCCTTCTCCTTTGGCATATAACTGTCCTGCCCGGCCCCACAGAGAAGCAAATCATCGCAGCTGAAAGTAAAGGTGTGTGGCAGTTACTGGGCAGATCAGTGAAAAGGTAACTCTGATCGATCAGTGTACTGCACAAGAGACTATAAGAAGAGCCTTTGCAATCTGGTCTCAGCCACAAACTTGGTCATTTAACTGCCCCCCCCCCAAAAAAAAAATCCCAGATAATTAAGGAAGAAATTAAATAATGCCACCATTCGGCTTATCTGTCTCCATTTCAAGAACAGCCCATTTGCTCCTCCTCTCCACCTCCTGCCACTTATACAGTTTCTAAATCACAAGAAGACTCCTCCCTTTATCCCCTGACTGCTGGGTCTAATCAGGCGCCTTGGATGAGGGACTTGGTTGCACGTTTTTGGAAGTCCCAAGTATGCCACGTCTGCTGGATCACCCTTGCCCACACATTTGTTAACCTTAAAAAGGAAACTCCAAAATGTCAGTGAACCAGGATGCTACTTTGCAGGAACCAAATCAGTCCTTCTTCAGTCGGCGTTGTTCTTCTATATGTGTAATAATTCTAACTTTAATAAGAATTTCCAGTCGTTTATCCAAAACAGACGTTAGGCCAGCTGGCATCTAAATTCCTGCCCTCCTCAGGATCTGGGAGTTGCTGGCCACCTGGCTTTCACTCGGATAGTCCAGTATTTGTGCTTTCTGTCTAGAAAACCCAGTGAGCAAAGAAAGTAAAGGTAAAGGTTTCCCTTGCTTGGAAGGTAGTCAAGTCTGAGTCTAGGGGGCAGTGCTCATCTCCGTTTCCAAGCCGAAGAGCCAGCGCTGTCCAAAGACTTCTTTGTGGTCATGTGGCTGGCATGACTAAATGCCAAGGCGCACGGAATGCTGTTGGCTTCCCAGCAATGCAGTACCTATTTATCTACTTACATTTTCTTGCTTTTGATCTGCTAAGTTGGCAGGAACTGGGGCCAGAGACGGGAGCTCACTCAGTCACGCAGCGCTAGAGTCTCGAACTGCCAAATTACAGACCTTCCAATACCAGATATATAAATGCCCAGGATTTTCTAGTTGAGCAACTAAGAGATGCAACTTAGTATCAGTGGGACAGCCAGATAGGCAGCCCTCCCTGCCCAATCAGATCTCTGGCTTTCTCTAGCCATCCAATCCACAGCATCGGGAGGCAGGTATGCGGGGAAGTTTGGCTCATCTCAGCGTTCTGTTCCCCGTCCTTCCACCACCCCAGTCCTCAAGGAGTTCCCAGAGGTTGCAGTGGGGGAGGTGTTGTTTTGTAAATGTAGGAATTTTTTGCAGGACGTGAGCCCCACTTCTACTGCCATGGTTTGGCTGCAAACATTACTGATCTTTGAACATGTGAAGGTCTTTTTAATAATGCTAACACAAATTTGACAGAAGAACTTAGCTCTTTGGCTGACTTGGCTGAGTCAAACAGAAGGGGGGGCGTTATTACAGAACATAAAAACTTGACTCAGTGTAGAATCAATGCAGTCGTGAGGTAATAATCCCTGGAAAGCATTAATCCTTTCAGAACTTTGCATCACTTCCTGCCCACTAAGAACATTCTCTGCAGAATTAAAACCCAATCCCTTTGTTCTTTGCTTCTGCTGCTTCGTTTATATTCAATATTTAAAGCTTAAATTATCAGCAAAAAACCTTCCATTCTCTCCTTTTGGGAAACATTTCTGGAAGAACCCTCTCCCCCCCCCTCCCCCAAATCCCTAGAACAATTTTCCTGACTTTAAACCCTTCTATTTAAGGCCGTAATTCTGTGCACAGTTATAAAGTAAAGGTAAAGGTTCCTTTGCTCGAAAGCCTGACTCTAGGGTTGCGGTGCTCATCTCCGTTTCCAAGCCGAAGAGCCAGCGCTGTCCAAAGACGTTTCCGTGGTCATGTGGCCGGCATGACTAAACACCAAGGTGCACGGAACGCTGTTACCTTCCCACCGAAGTGGTACCTATTTATCTACTTGCAATTTCTTGCTTTCGAACTGCTAGGTTGGCAGGAGCTGGAACTAGAGACAGGAGCTCACTCTGTCTTGCGGCACCCGGGTCTTGAACTGCTGAACTACTGACCTTCCACAGCCTGCAGTTCAGCGTCTTAACCACTTGAGCACCGCAGACTTTTGTGCACAGTTACATGGGAGTAAACCCCAGGAGCTCAGTGGGAGTTGGGTTCATAGGTCAGGGCTGCCTGAGTTCAGCAATATTACAAGTTTTGCTGTGTCTGCCTGCATGGCTGGAGCTTGCCCATATGCCAAATACATGTCTAAATGTATATGATTTGTCGGTTTTTAAAATGGTATTACTCATTGTATACTTAGACATATTTCTCAGTCAGCTGACAAACGGGTGAACTCTCTAGTTGCCTGTCTTCTGATTCCCATCCGCCTCTTGCACCTGGCACTCACTTGCTTGGGAGCAAGTTCCAAGTCCTGAAATCTCATATTGACTAAGAAGCATGACTGTGTGATGGATCTCTTGCTTCAGAGTAGCCAAATTTTTTGGCATCACATATGTGCCAGCTAAGTCTGCTTGGAAAACATTGCCCCATCTTTTGTCAACAAAACTAAAAAACAGCTGCTTTAATGCTTGGTTCTGCTAGCAGAATACATCATTAATGTATCTGAATACATGTGAATATGTGTCCATGAAAAGTGCCAGTCCACTGACTTTCACACACCACTGTCTATGACTTTTGTGCTCCATAATCAAATATGTCCTGTGCAAAGGAATCCTGGCACATACATGGTTTAAAAACAGAGTTGAGTTCAACAGGAATTCTGGGTTTGGGGTTGTAACAGGTTATATGAAACAGTTCTTGGATTTGCCCTGACCTGGACAGCCCAGGCGAGCCCCGTCTCGTCAGATCTCGGAAGCTGAGCAGGGTCGACTCTGGCAAGGACTTGGGTGGGAGACCTCCTTGGCATACCAGAGGCGGGAGGCGGGGCGGGCTTTATTCAGCCAGCTCTCCGAATATCCTCCAGGTCCCCAGCAGGGGTCAGTCACCACAGGTCACCGTGACTTCCAGGTGCACACACACATTCACATGCACACACACAAATACATGCACATATAAAAAATACCACCACCACCACCCCACAAAAACCCATTCTTTGGATTTGATTTGCTTAACCACTAGTAAATGTCACTTTAGACTACTGTCCCTATTCTGTGTCTTCTGTGGTATGCTAATAGTAGATTATACCTACTAGTCAACAGTCAAACACCAGCAGCACTCTCTTCTCTCCTCGGGGGGTGGGGGTGGGGGGTGGGGGAAGTGCCATCAAGTTTCAGCCAAGTTGTAGTGACCCCTCCTGGGGTTTTCAAGGCAAGAGGCGTTCAGAGGTGGTTTGGCATCGCCTGCCTCTGCGTCGCAGCCCTGGGCTTCCTCGGTGGCCTCCCATCCAAGGACTCGCCAGGGCCAACCGGGCTTAGCTTCCAAGATCTGATGAGACTCTGGGATTGCTAAATCCAGGAGATAAAACATCCTCCATCTTTAAGCGAGGCTTTATGCATGGAAACTGTCTCATGGCAGAGAGGTCAAGAACATCCCATAAGGCCTCTGTTCAGGGAGCAGGACGTCTCTTCTCTAAGTCGTAGCAGCCCGGCCCTTTTGGCAGTGAGGCAAAGTCACATTTAAGTCTTACTGAACTCAGCATTTAGGGGCTAAAAATTGATAAAAGTTACATAATCTAATGTAAAATATGAGATGTAATACAGATAGTTATCAGTAGATTTCCCGTATCGTGCATATTGGGGGAGGGGGGGGAGTCAACAGTTTTTTAGCAAGTGTTTCCAGGATTTTTGTTGAAACCGTGTGAGATACATAAACCTGGAGTTATGTTTGTTATCTTCCAATTATCTGGCAGGGAGACCAATTTTAGAAACAAGTTGCATATTAACTGACTCGGTTCTGTAGACATCCCCCTTGAAAACGCTGGTTGTGAAGTAGCTAGCCCCCTGCCTTCCACAGTAAAGACGGACAGAGAAGATTTGTTCGGCTCCTCTGCAGTCTCCCTGTCTTCCTTCAGCAGTCCGTTCAGTCCTTCCTCATCCAATGACCAGGCTCTGGCTGGTTTTCTGATATAGTTAAATTCTTATTATTCATCTCAATATTGAGCAAATATGCTCCTCAGATTCTTGTTTTGCCCACCTGATCTTGACCTTTTGTTTGTTTTGGCAAATGGGCTCCTCCTACGGATGCCAACCTCAAGGTGGGACTTGGGGAACCCCCAGGATTACGGGTCTTCTCCAGACTACAGAGATCAGTTCCCCTGGAGGAAATGGGTGCTTCAGAGGGTGGGCTCTGTGGCACTCTGTGCCCCCCACTGAGGTCCCTGTCCTCCCCAGGCTCCACCCCCAAATCACTGGGGCTCTCCCAGCCTGGATCTGGCAGCCCTCCCCCCCCACCCCTAACTGTGTCCCGGGGGAACCTGGCGACCTTCGCTCCTCCTTGGTTTCCTCACGTAGACCTGATTTCCCTCCTTTTTAAAAGATGCTTTCTTGGCTTCTCCTTGACCACCCTGACATCCTCTGGGGTTTGGTAGAAGTTCTCCTGATTTGCAGAATACATTGTACTGCAGTTTCAATTATTACAAGCATACTGAAGAGATTTGACCCTCTTTATTCTCCCTTTCAGCTTCCTTTTGACTGATACTCTAATTTTTGAGAAGCTTCTGTCAGGTATCCCTGCCATAAGGGTGATGGGGGGGATATGAGACGGTATTAGATGTATCTGTGTTTCTCGTTTGGAATGTGGGGAGGTGACGAGGTTGCCTGGGAGACCGAGCCATATCTCACCTCACACAGGCCTAAATGGCCTTGGAGCCAGGCTGTTCGTCTCCTTTCGCTTTCTAAAGACAACAGCTAGGCTTGAGAACTTTCAGGTGGTGGGAACGTAGTAATTTAGTGCCTCAGAGCTTTCCCACGCGCGGGCTGGCTGTCTGTTGGTAGAGGTGTGGGGGCTCCTTCCCCCCCTTAGAGTATAACCCCAATGCTTCATGTATTCAAGTTATTCTTAACAATGCTTCTGTTCTAGTGACCTAGTATTGCAGTCTAATAAATACTATCCTTGTTTCAATGAATAAGGCCTGGTGTTTGACTGACTAACTGAGGACTCTGACAGTTTGTTAAGAAACACTTTTAGTTGGGACTGGTCAGAAACCCGTTGCCCACAAAATGAGCGACGGTGAAGAAGACACTCTCCCGATCAAAGACCCACCGGAGGACCAGAAACTGGAGGATAAGAAACCTCCTGTGACGACGGTGCTGAGCACCACAGCAGTCGTGCCCTTGGAAGTCCCGGGTACATATGTGCCGGCGTTGTGGGGCTTGGAATACGACTTAGGGGGGCCCTACGGGGACCCTTATGGAGCAGCGTACGGCGGAGTGACCACCCAACCCAAGCAGCGACGGGACTGGGTGAAGCCGCTCGCCGAGACGCATGAGACGTGGTTCTTCACCCCGCGAGCGTCGGTGAGAGAGAGCCGGTTCGAGAGATCGGTTCACCGGCTGAGCACGGCAGAAGGGGCGGAAGACCCACACAGGGAGTCGAGAGACGTGGAAGGACCCGTGGTGAGCCGGAGATGGAGTGGCGACCCGAGCCAAGATCGCCTATTCTGCTTGCTAGACGAGTCCCTCTCCCGCATACCCAAGATGATCTCGGACGGCATCCGAGAGGAAATGGACAGGAGGCGGAGAGAGGCGCCTCCTGATCAGCAACCCCCCGATCAAAGGATCGTGCCGGCGGGGCCACCTGGGGATGTCCCTGGGCAACCGGGGGCACCCCCGGACCAACCAGCGGGGCCCCCACTGCAGGGGCCGCCGGCGCCACGACCGCAACGACCCTGGGGGTTCCTCCCACCAAAACCGGCAGAACTCCTTGACGCGGATTTTGACGGGACCCCAGAGAAGTTCTCATTCTTCCTGGTGAGAACCGAAAAGTTCATCGAGAACTGGGGACACCTGTTCCAGAGCAAGGACCGCATGGTGGATGCGATCGCATCGCACCTGAAGGAGGCGGCGGCAGACTGGTATGTAGCCCTGCACCAAGCAGATGGGTGGGAATTGCGGGAAATCGACGCCTTTATGTGGGCCATGAAGGAGCAGTTCGAGGATGTCAACGCGAACAAGACCGCCCGAGCTTTCCTATGCGCTTTCAAGCAAGGTTCCAAATCCGTGAGGGAGTATACTGCGGAGTTCCGGAGGCAAGCCGCGAAAGTCCGGGGATGGCCTGATGGAGTCCTGGCAGAACAATACCGCCTGGGGCTCAACTCAGAGATCCGCCGTACTGTGATGCGTAGACGCGACCCGGAGACGTTGATGGGCTGGATGCAGGAGGCGATACCTACGGAAACCCGCCTGAAAACCATCCGACTAGATGACGCGGCGGCGTTGGGGAAGGGAACCCCATCGGGACCAACCCCGGCACCCAGGGGGAAGACCCAACTGACGACTCCCCGAACCAAAGATGGCATGCGGGAGATCCGGATGAAGCAAGGGCTATATTTGAAGTGCGGAGAATCGGGCCACTTCGCGGCAAGCTGCCCCGGATCAACCACCCCTCCCGGAGGGACGAAAAGCAGCAAGAAGAAATTTGACACATCCACACCCAAGCCGGTGGCGAAACCGAGAGGGGCTAGAGCGCTGCAAATCAATCCGCTGAGCAAAACCTCCGACTCGTCGGAGGAAGAAACCACGAAGGCAGGAAACGAGAAGGACCTGCTGTAAATAGCGCTGAACAGCAGGTCCCGGACTCGCAAGCGCTGAACCCGGTGAGCAGATCCTCCTCTCTCTTCTTTCTTACTGTGACTCTAATGGACCCGGGTCTACAGACCCATGTGAGAGTGTGAGCTCTCATTGACTCTGGGTGTGGGAAAGACATTATTAACCCCTCGCTAGTGACCGGGCTAGGGGCGAAAGTAGTCAAACTGGCTGAACCCCTCGTGTTTACCCAGATGGACGGCTCAACGATGAAAGAGCCGTGTAAATACGAGACTGTACCATTATGCCTGGGAATTGGGGACCACTGGGAGGTGAGACCATTCGTTGTTACCCCGGCTGCCCGTTTCCCTCTGGTCTTGGGGAGTGCATGGTTCTTTGACCATGACCCACACATTTTGTGGGAAGAGGGGAAGGTCAACTTCATCTCGGCAAAATGTAGGGACCACGTTTGGTGCGGGGGCTGGGGATCCCTATGACTGGGAAGCGACCCTGTGCTGGTGGGGGTGGCGGAAGCGGAGCTGGAGGCGATCCCGCGAGAATACCGGGATTTAGCGGCAGTCTTTGGGGAAGAAGAGGCGGACGAGTTGCCCCCCCACAGGAACTCAGACTGTGCTATTGAAATACTGCCAAACCAGAAGCTACCTAAGGGCAAATTGTATTCCATGAGCCCGGCTGAGAAAGTGGAACTGAGAAAGTTCATAGATAAAAACTTGGAGAGGGGGTTCATCCGACCCACCTCTTCCCCGTTTGCCGCACCCGTTTTATTCCAAAAAAAGAAAGACGGGGGGTTGCGGCTGTGCACGGACTATCGCGGGCTAAACGCTGTTTCAACCACCAATGCATACCCCTTGCCCCTGATCAAGGACCTCCTAGCTGCGGTTGCTGGGGGGAAGATTTTCTCTAAGTTGGATCTTAGGGATGCCTACTTTCGGGTACGCATCAGAGAAGAGGATGAATACAAAACTGCATTTAACACTCCCCTGGGGCAGTTTGAATACTTAGTTATGCCTTTCGGGCTACAGGGGGCGCCAGGGGTGTTCATGACCTGATTAATGAAGTGTTGCACAAGTATTTGTTCAAGGGGGTCCTTGTTTACCTTGATGACATACTTCTGTATTCCTCCGACCACCGTTCACACGTGAAACTGGTGAGGGAGGTACTTCAAACGTTGCACAAGCACAAACTCTTTGCTAAACTGTCTAAATGTGAATTTCATACATTGGAAATCGCCTTTTTAGGCTACCGCATCTCACAGAAGGGGATTGAGATGGACGCTGACAAAGTTAAAGATGTGGTGGGGTGGGAACCCCCCAAGACGAGGAGACAGCTCCAAGCGTTCCTCGGATTCGCCAATTTTTACAGATCATTTCTTTCGAACTTTGCACAGGTGGCCCTTCCCCTCACTGACCTGCTCAAAACTAAGGGGAAAGCCCCTGACTGCACCCGGCCGGGTGTGCGCCTAGACTGGACCCCAGAGTGCCAGCTTGCATTCGAACGCCTGAAGGCTCTCTTTACCTCAGAGCCCGTGCTGGCTCATCCCAATGAACTAAAGAAATTCATTGTCCAAGTCGACGCCTCGGACGTCGCCATGGGGGGGCAATCCTCCAAGAGGGGGATGACGGCAAACTCCACCCCCTTGCATATGTCTCTAAAAAGTTCAATGACACTGAGCGGAATTGGTCGGTGTGGGAAAAAGAAGCAGGGTCGATCCGGTTGGCACTGGCAACATGGCGACACTGGCTGGAGGGGGCTCGCGTACCTTTCGAGGTGTGGACTGATCACAAAAATTTGGAACTCCTCCGCTCGCCCCGCGCACTGAATGCCAAACAATTGCGATGGGCTGATTTCTTCTCTAAGTTTAATTTCACCCTGCACCATTTCCCAGGGAAGGCTAACTCGCTGGCTGATGCTCTGTCCCGCCTCCCGCAACACGATAGCAAATGGGAGGAGGTCCGGGACTCAGTCTTTACCCCCTCCCAACTGGGAGGGGCGGTAACCACACGCAAGCAAGCGCTGAACCCCCCCCCCACATCACCCCCTTCCCACTGGGAGTCGAAATTCGCATCTGCTATGTCTCAAGCGGACAGAGGAACGCTTGAAGGGGAGGAGGGGGTGGTGAAAGATGCACAAGACTGTTGGCGAAAGAATGGAAAACTGTTTGTGCCGCTGTCACTCCGGGGGGAGGTGATGGGTTGGGCTCACGGCTCCAAACTTGCAGGGCACACAGGCTTTGTGAAATCACTTCAGCTCCTACAACGGCAATTTTGGTGGCCGGGACTGAGGAAAGATTTGTCTTTGTTTACAAACGCCTGCCAGGTGTGCCTGATGAGCAAGCCCCGGCCGGGGAAACCCCCTGGCTCACTGCAGCCTCTCCCTACCCCGACTCGCCCTTGGGAGGTGATCTCCATGGACTTTATTACTGATTTGCCACCGAGTGGTGGAAAGACTGCTATTTGGGTCGTAGTCGATATTTTTTCTAAACAGGCTCATTTCGTCCCGTTTGCTTCCATCCCCTCCACAAAGAAACTGGCTGCAGCATTCCTGCAACACGTGGTGAGACTCCACACTTTGCCAAATAAGGTGGTCTCGGACAGGGGGGCGCAGTTTGTCTCCCAATTCTGGGGGAGTTGATGTCACTGCTAGGGGTGGAGAGGGGGTCAGCAGTGCATACCACTCAGAGACCGATGGTCAAACCGAAAGGGTCAACCAAACACTTGAACAATACCTCAGGTGTTTCACGAACTTTCAACAAGACGATTGGCATTCCCTGTTGCCGCTGGCTGAGTTTTGCTACAACAATACTCATCACTCCTCCACGGGGATGTCTCCATTCATGGCGGTGCACAGATATGAAGCCCCGCCCATTCCTTTTTTGAGTTCTCCCGCCCTCCCGCCGGGAGATGCAGGTGACTGGTGTAAACGCTTGCGGTCTGCGTGGCCCTTGCTAGTGAAAACACTCAAGGGGGCCAAAGCTGCGTACAAGGTCCAAGCTGACAGGAAACGTGACCTTTCTTGGACTCCAAAGTGTGGAGACTTTGTTTATCTCTCCACACAGAACCTGAGGGGCTTGCAGCCGAGCCGCAAACTCGGTTGGAAATATGTAGGACCTTTTAAAATTGTACGTGTAGTGAACAATGTTACTGTGGAGCTTGACCTGCCTAAATCACTGAAATCTGTTCATCCTGTATTTCATGTAAGGCTGCTACGGCGTGCGCCTGCAGAGAATGTCTGGAGACCCCAGCGCCCCACCCCACCTCCGCTGATGGTGGGGGGAGAACCGCATTATGAAGTTTCACAAATCCTGTACTCGAAGATTTCACGCAACCGGTTGTATTATCTCATTGACTGGGCGGACTTTGGGCCGGAACAGAGGGAGTAGGTTAGGGCGGAACATGTTCATGCCCCGAAATTGGTCCGCGCGTTCCATAAATTGTATCATCTGAAGCCGGGGGGGTAGATCTGATATCAGGAGGGCAGGATGTCAGGTATCCCTGCCATAAGGGTGATGGGGGGAGATGAGACGGTATTAGATGTATCTGTGTTTCTCGTTTGGAATGTGGGGAGGTGACGAGGTTGCCTGGGAGACCGAGCCATATCTCACCTCACACAGGCCTAAATGGCCTTGGAGCCAGGCTGTTCGTCTCCTTTCGCTTTCTAAAGACAACAGCTAGGCTTGAGAACTTTCAGGTGGTGGGAACGTAGCAATTTAGCGCCTCATAGCTTTCCCGCGCGCGGGCTGGCCGTCTGTTGGTAGAGGTGTGGGGGCTCCTTCCCCCCCTTAGGGTATACCCCCAATGCTTCATGTATCCAAGTTATTCTTAACAATGCTTCTGTTCTAGTGACCTAGTATTGCAGTCTAATAAATACTATCCTTGTTTCAATGAATAAGGCATGGTGTTTGACTGACTAACTGAGGACTCTGACAGTTTCCTTTTCTGACACCAGGGGTACCTAAACTGGACTTTTAGGGCATCTTCCATTTTCATAAATGCTGCAGGGAATCACTGCGTTCCCAGCTTCTTCACTCAGACTTACCTCTCGCACCATGTGCACCATTCAGGACCAAGGACCAAGTCACCTCCCCTCTCATCAGTCCTTTAACTAACTGTCCCTGTGCACCATCAATTATGTCTCTCAGTCATGACTGGAATATGCATGGACCCAGAGAGTGTGAGGAAGCGGCCCATTATTTCCCAATTTCCTCCTCTGGTCATCTTCCTTTCAGGTTGCCCTCAGACTTTTGATTAGGTAGCCAATAGTATGAGACCCACTTTTAAGCTGCCTTTCAGGGATGGTACCTGTACCCATAGCAATTCTGTGGGAGAATTATTCCTTTTCCTGCCTTATATTTATTTTGTTGTATTTATAACCCACCCTCCCCGCAAGCTGGCTCAGGGCAAGCTCACATTGCCTGGAACTGTGTGCCAAGGTTCACATACCGGTAAAACGTCTAAAAAACAATCAACCCTCTTTGACATACAGTGTCAACAATGGCAACCCATTGGTTTCCACAGTTCCATCAGATGTCTAAATCCGTCACTGTATCTCCCTTCTCATTTACCACCAAGCCCTCCAGTTCCCCCAGACTGTATTTATCTACTTATTTATAAAAATATTATGCTGCCTCTCCACAATCTGCTGGTGGGAACCACAACTAAAATAATCAAAACACAACCAGCCAGTTAAACAAAACAAGCCTATAAAAAGTCAATAAAACGACAAATCAGTTTTTTAAAATATCTTAGCTTGGCATATAAATCTAGCACTGACATATAAATAACTCCACCTTGATTCTTTCATCAAAATTTCTCAGCTTGTCTATTTTTTCCTCTGCCCTTCTGGTCATAATTTCCTGCCACGTTCCCTCAAGTTCTAGTTTCCTCCCATCTTGATAACAGAAAACGCTTCTGCTGTTACCCCTTGGGGGTCCTCGGGGCCTGCCAGGAGTTAGCGTAAAGATGCTCTGCAGTGTCTTTCATGCTAAGCACCAGCAGCCTGGTCCCGTTTTCCTTCACGTGGAGCCTCTTGTGTACAAAGATTCAGGAGGGTGGCCACGTTGGTCTGAAGGCACAGAACAAAGTTTGAGTTGGTCTTAAAGGTGCCACTGGACTTAAACTTTGTTCTTTTGTATAAAATTGGCTTCTTCCAAAGCATTCCCTGGGCACCTGAGGATCATAAACCCTTCCTCACAGCACTATTCAGCCACTCATTGAGGCTACTTGTTTCCGCTTGTCTAAAAATGCTGCTTTAACTTCCTACCTAGCAAAGTAAATGCCCCCTCCAGGACCACCTGGGTACACTTCCCAACATTTCTCTCTTCCCCACACAACCTACCAGCCTATCTAGACAATTTCCATACAGAATCCCCCATTACCCAGAGCCCCCCTCCTTCAAGCGCCAGAGGGCAGCTGTTCATCCTCTGAGGAATGGCTCCTTTCTGAGGACTGCTTCCTTCTTCCTCAGCCTGGCACCCTGTTGGGAGTGGGCCACGGCTGGGTTGCCAATTTGGTGTCGTGGTTAGGACCACGGACTCTAATCTGGGAGAATCGGGTTTGGTTCCCCACTCCTTCACATGCAGCTGCTGGGTGGCCTTGGGCAAGCCACAGTTCTCTCAGAGCTGTTCTCTCAGGAGCAGCTCTCTCAGAGCTCTCTCAGCCCCACCTACCTCACAGGGTGTCTGTTGTGGGGAGGGGAAGGGAAAGGAGATTGTAAACCACTCCTTCAGATAGTGAAGGGCAAGGTATAAATCCAACCTCCTCCTCCTCCTCTTCTTCTTCCTGACTCTTGACCGAGTGCCCCTTTCACTGGCACCGACCATTAGGAGCCTGGGCATGACCCTGGATGCCACCTTGTCAATGGAGGCCCACGTTCTGACGCTTGCCAGGCTGGCATTTCTCCAATTATGCCAGGTTTGGCGACTGGCCCCCTACCTGTCCCACGGTAATCCACACAACTGTAACTCGCTCTACGCAAGCCTTCCCATGAGGCTGATGCAGAAGCTCCAACTGGTCCAGAACGCAGAGACACCCACCCCGCCCCATACAGCACATATCCAACCTGTGCTGTGCAGCTGCACTGGCTTCCGGTGGAGCACTGGATCAAGTTCAAGTTGCTGCTTCTGACCTTCTGCTGCAGAAGGATTTCAGTGAAGCTTTTGATAAGGTTCCCCATGACATTCTGATGGGCAAACTGGAGGACTGCGGGCTGGACTATAGGACAGTTTGGTGGATAGGGAACTGGTTAGAGGACCGCACCCAAAGGGTGGTGGTCAGTGGCGTTTCATCATATTGGAAGGAGGTGTCCAGTGGGGTGACACAGGGGGCCTGGTACTTTTCAATATTTTTATCAATGATCTGGATGAAGGGGTAGAAGGGCTACCCCTTCATCCAGATGATACCAAGTTGGGAGGAGTAGCAGACACCCAAGAGGATAGAGGCTGATTTCCCACAAGTGCTGCTCCCCGTTCACTCTTCCCTTTTGCCCCGATGGTACACGACAATTTCACACAAGCTGCTGCGCAGCCGCATTTTGCCCCACAACTCCGCACGATTTTCCCCGTGTCTACTCAGTCCTGTTTTTTGAGGATCGAGTAGATGCAGGGGAAATTGCGTGAAGCTGCAGGGCAAAATGCAGCCACGCAGCAGCTTGTGTGAAATTGACATGTAACATCGGGGCAAAAGGGAAGAGCGAGCGCGGAGCAGTGCTTGTGGGAAATCAGCCAGAGTTAAAATTCAACAAGACTTGAATTCTCTGGAGAAGTGGGCAGTTGCAAACAGGATGCAATTCAACAAAGATAAATGCACAGTATTACATCTGGGCCACAAAAATGTCAAGCAGAAATACTGGATGGGGGATACATTTCTAGGGGGTAGGTTATGTGAAAGAGATCTTGGGGTAAGAGTGGACTGTAAACTAAATATGAGCAATCAGTGTGATGCGGTGGCAAAAAGGCAAATTCAGTCTTGGGTTGTATTAAAAGGGCCATAGCATCAAAATTGCAGGGGGTCATAGCCCTTCTGTATAGTGCCTTGGTCAGGCTGCGCATGGAGTACTGTGTGGACAAAATCGAGAGGGTGCAGGAGAGAGCGACGAGGATGATCAGGGGTCCTATCCTCTGCTGCCAACTGGAACCGCAGTTTGGAGAAGAGCCTGAGGGGGAAGATGATGGCTCTCTTTCAATATTTGAAAGGCTGTCATTTGGAGGAGGGCAAGGAGCGGTTCCAGTTGGCAGCAGAGGATAGGACCCGAAGCAATGTGTTTAAATTACATGCAGAAAGGTATTGGCTGGATATTAGGAAAAACTTTTTCACGGTCAGAGTGGTTCAAAGGTGGAATCAGCTGCCTAGGGAGGTGGTGAGCTCCCCTTCACTGACAGCTTTCGAGGAGAGGCTGGATGAATATTTGTCAGGGATGCTTTAGGCTGGTCCTGCATTGGACAGGGGGTTGGATGAGCTGGTCTGTATGGCCCCTTCCAACTCTATGTTTCTGTGACCTTGAGGGCCCTTAGCAGTCCGGGGGCCACGTACCTTCGAGACTGCCTCTCTCAGGATGCCCCCAATACAGCGTTACGCTCGGGTAGCAAAAATCTACTGGTGGTCCCTGGTCTGAAAGGGATCCAGCTGCCCTCAACCAGGGCCAGGGCTTTTTTGGACCTGGCCCCCACCTGGTGGAACTCTCTTCCGGAGAACATCCAAGCCCCACGGGATGTACTACCTTTCTGCAGGGCTTGTAAGGCAGAGATGTTCTGCCAGGCACTTGGCTGAGGACAGCGACAGGACAGGGAGCCGTCCGGCACTCTCAAGTCTCCCGCCCCCCCCCCCACCTGCCCCACCCCCCAGGAGGCCATGGGGAGTTGCAGTTTTTCTGTGGAAATTCCCTGCCATATTGGAATACCTTGTTTTATTTATTGACTCTGTATTATGTTTTATTATTGGTTTTAGCTTAATCCAAAATTATTTATTGTCCCATTCTGTTGTAAGCTGCCCTGAGCCTTGCTTGCAGGGAAGGGTGGCCTAAAAGTCCAAATAATAAGTGAATAAATAAAATAGGACCCTCATTCTCCACGACATGGGAGCAAGAAGGCTGAGGCAGGTCCCGGGAAGTTTCCTCGCTGCACCTCATTGCCTTGCTCAGCTTCTCCGGGTCAGCTGTTCCCCAGCTTTTTTTCAGGGTATCAGTTGTCTGATGTTCTTGGCAAAGTATACAAAGACTATCTATAATCTGCTGCAGGAGATTATGCCCAGCTAAATACTGGATGCGAGGGCATCTGGAATGGTTATGAAAACGGTGTGACGAAATGTTGCCTCAATACGCATATGCATATATTCAAATGTGGGGGCGGGGGAGAATCCAATATTCCAAAGGTGTCCTGGGGACTGTGGGAAATGGGTAATAAAATGATTGCCGCTGCATACTCAGATATTCTTAATGTTTCAAATGTGAACCAAATTCCTGTGGGCCATGACCAAGGCTCCCTCTAAGCTGTGGAGTTTGGTGAGCAAAAATTCTACTTTGGGAGCTGCTGGCATTAAAGTTGTGAGTGAGCAATTTGGCTACTGCGTAAATTAGTTTGCTCTGGCTAAGCTAAGATAAAAATGTGTGAGCCGGAGGCTAAAAAACTGTGAGCTAGCTCACACTAACTCAGCTTAGAGGGAACACTGGCCACGACATATATGAAAAGTTATGAAATTCAATCTTTGTAAGCTATTTCTATTCTTAGAAGGTCAAAACCTCACAATTCAGATCAAGAAGCAACCCAAACAGTTACCCTTTTCAGAAATGTAAATAGTCCAAAATATATTTTCCAGGCAACTCCTATTTTACAAAGAGAACAGCTTTTCATAAATTCCTGAGAAGGCCGTTGTTCAGCTTTAGTCCCATTCCCCACCCCCACCCCCGGTAGTCTCTGGTGGGATTTCAAAGAGGCCCCTGCCCTAAGGCTCCTGCCCTGCCTGCCCCCAGGAGTATTTTTAAGGGGGGGGGTGCGCTGTCTTGGAGAACGAAGCCCTGCCTGAAGCTTCTCTGCTTTCTCTCCCTCTTTCCTAGATTGCCCGAGAGCTGCATCAATTTACGTTTGACCTCTTAGTTAAGTCCCACATGGTCAGTGTGGATTACCCAGAAATGATGGCTGAGATTATTTCGGTGCAAGTCCCGAAGATCCTCTCTGGAAAAGTTAAGCCGATCTACTTTCACAGCCAGTAACGGAAAGGGGGCCAAGACCCAGCCCCCCCAGCCCCCCACTGATGCCCTTTCAGCCGTCGCTTGCCTGTCCTCTCTGCACTACAGCACTGCAGTGCCTTGGAATGCTGCGTCTTATGGAGATATGCAGCAACGCAACACTACCTGCTGGGATCGCTTTACATTTTGATTAACTTTTCTTCTCCTTGGGCTCTCCTGCAAGCTGAGTTGCATGACCCGGCTTTTGCCCCTGTTCTGAATGGTGGGACCCCCCGTTGTTGCTGTTTTTGAGAGAGGGGAGTTGAGGCACAGTAACAATTGGGCATGATGCCAAATGACATTTGTTTACATGCTTGCACTTACACATTTCCCACCATGATTTTTGTGGCCTTTTGTGCTGCCCTGGAAGCTTTGAGCTTTGAAACACACAAAGAGAGACACAAAGACATGCATCTCATTTTAGTTGTTGTTGCTATTGTTGTTATTCGTTTTTTAAAAAAACAAGGTAACAAGCAAGTTAAAAAGAAGAACATATTGGGAGTGGGTAAATTTTTCTTACCGTCATTTTTTCAGTGGGGTCCCCCTGTCTCCGAGATGCAAAAGGATTTCCTTAGAATATATGAGAGCAGAACACACATCTGGAAATCCAGTGCCAAAAATCAGTCCAGGAGATTGTAGTGAATTTTAGAACAAACCAACAGACAATGAGAAGACCTCTTTTTGCAGCTGTGGGCATCACACGAGCCCAGAGCCTGCAAGCGTGTGCCTGCACAACTGGGGCCATATTTCTGCATGCAAGGAAAGCCCCAGGCACCCTGCTTGTGCCAGCTGTGCACAAAGAGCCATGTCCCCTCTGCTCAGACCAGCAACAGCAACCTCTCAGCCTCTCAGCAGACCCACTGCCACGCTCCTGGCCACAGCCCTGGGTGCCACTTTGCCATGGCCTTGCTGGCATCTCTGTGGGCGTCAAGATTCTGGCAGCACCATTTACTTGACAGGGAAAGAGCCCAAGAGGCACTGGAGTTCTTGCCCTCATCAGAAACAGCCAGAAGAGTTTGAGGGGGTTGCCAGTGCCTGAAAGACTACGGCGGACTGTTTGACAACCATTTTTTTCTTCTGTGGACCACAAGTTAAAATTAATGCTTGCCCAGTGACTGATTACATTCCATAAGGACCACTTGCTCCTTCCCGTGGTGAAAGGAAGTGCTCTCCTGAGAAAGCAGCAGGCCTTTGGTGCTGAGTGCCATCCACTCTTTTCGTCCTGCTCACCGGCACTGCCAGCCTGTGTCCGAGGCCTTCACCCCATGGTGCCTCCTGCTCGGCTGAGCTCACCTGGAGATGCCTCTTTGCTTGTGGAGGTCCCGGAAGCAAAGCAAAAACAGAACTCTGAGCCTTTGAACTCTTGAGGAACTATATAGCATTTCGTCCGGGCCCACTCCACTGGGGAGTCTTTTTTTCAAAAACGGCATACGTTTCATGGTGCATTGTGGAAAGGGCTATCTGTGGCCCTTTCCCCTACCTGCAATTTCTGCTAGATGTTAATTGAGACTGCTAGTCCCCACTAGGATAACAGGACCCCCCCCTCCACGTGGATGAAGCATCCTTTGGTGTGCAGTAAAAGTCTCGCGTCCTCATGAAGCTTCACAAGGATATGTGTGGCCCTTGACCACAGAATGGCACAAGCTGGTGACACACAGGCCTCTAAGCGAAGCCAGGGGAATGTATTGCCAGCAGGACAGCTTGGAAGGCTCAGGATTCGTGGGGGTGGGGGGTGAGGGGGCTTCCTGTTTGGCTTTGTTTTTTAAAAAAAATCAGTGATTTGAGACACTTTGTTGGACAGCTCAGTTTAACGTGCTAAAGGCACACTGGTTCTCATAAGAACCACATTCATCTATATCTTGTTTATCCTCCCCCATCCAAAACACACACACACACCCCCTGGTCTGCCCTCTCTTGGGAATGTCAACACAGTGGCAGTTGCCTGGTCCGGGCACCGTCCTCCGCCCGGCCATCCACCAGCACTTAAGCTTTTGTCTTCACACGTTGGGGGGGAGGGGGTGTGTGAGAGGTTTTCCGCCTGCAGCAGTCGAGGCCGCCTCTCCTCCCCGGGGGCCCTCTGGCAGTCTGGCTCCCTTCTTGCCTGCTCCCGGGGCCATCGGAGGCCACCGTCAGGAACTCTCCGTTAACCCTTTGTAGAGGTGGATTGTGGGAATGGCCACTTCCCTCACACACACACACACACACAATGTCCCGGTCACCAGGGCGATACTTTTCCAGGTTTGCAGAGCAGTTTTGACTGCTCCGATCACCCACCACCGATGCTGTCTCTGGCAGCGGGAGCGAGCGTGTGGCCGTCTCTGCGGGCTTCCCTGCACTGGGGGGAGTCGCCATCATGATACTGGAAAGCCTCGCTGGGGCTTCCTCTCCCGCGTGGAGGGGGCAGCACTGCCCGGCCCACCTGAAGGTGCCCATTCTGGCTACCTGATGCAGGAACAGCCCCCTTTCGACATAAGCAGAGTGGGTGTGAAGCACTCACAAATCAAACACAGGTCTCTCATTTCCTCTACAGCAGAAGCGTTGGGAGCCACCAGCACCCCTCATTGCCCCTGCAAACGGAGTCTGTTCGGGGACAAACAGCAGAGCCCCATATGAGACGTGAACAAAGAGTCTGTTGCTGAAACCCAGTCGGTGACTTGCTTAGAAGAGATTTATTTGCCAACTTTGAAGTGCCCTCCATTGCCTGCTGAAGTTCTCTCTGCTGACATATATCTGTAGTTTGCCTGTCCAGACTTTTCACTGGGGGATGGCAGGCTCTCTGCTTCCTTAGCTTGTGTGTGTGTGTGTGTGCGTGCACGTGTGTGTGTGAGCCTCAAGGTGTAAACCCCCCCCAAAAAAACAAACCATTTGGCACTTTTCCAGAGGCATTCATCAACCTGGAGGTGTCCGTGCATGCCAGGAAGAACAGTCCCTGCAAAAACGACAGGGTCCTCCAGCACCTTAAGGCCGGCATGAAGAGTGTGGGGGCATCTGACGTGGCCATGCCATGTGGCAAGCAGCCTCTGCACCTGAGGACACTGCCTGGACCTCCAAAAGCGACCCCAATGGCTACGCGCCCCTCGAAAGGCCCACTGGGCTCTCCGTGCTCTTTGCAGGTCCAGCACAACCGCCCTTTCGGGATTCGCCCCTTCTCTTGATTGAAGAGGATGGGCAGCCTGTGGATGGTTGGATCATAGCAACGATCGCTGAATGGTCTGCTCAGAAGACGTGTAACGGAAACTGTGTAAATACTGGAGGGAGGGGAGGGAAGTATTTCCTTCAGTTTACTACTATGGCTGCTGCTACGGCAGTTTAAAAAAGGGAGAAGGGGAAAGAATGCTTGGGGAATACCAAGAGCCCCTGGCAACATCTTAGCCCTCCGTCCTGGTTTTTAATTATGCATTGTTGTTGTTATGCATTTGTAATGTTTTACTTATTGCTTGAGAACATTTTATTCAGCTCTTTGAAAGCTGCCTTTCTAACTATGCAGGTAGCTCAGGCAACCTGCATTCCGATTGGCTAGGCAGCAGAACAGGTGACATCTGGCCTTCTGTAGGAGTACCACATGGTGAGCATAAGGGAGGGTGAAGGGGAGAGGGGTGTGCTGAAGTACATGCACCTCCTGAGGGGGGGACAGGATCCTGTTGGGAGCGGCACACGTCATACCTGTGCACATGACACCATTCCCTGGGACTAACCCCGTGTGCACAGCTGCTGTGGAAAGAACTTACTAGTTCTCTGTAAGCGACTCTTTGGCCGCCCTGGAAGCAGAAGGAGCATCAACAGAGGCAACACTCAGCCTACTGATGCGGGGGGGGGTTAGCCAACGGGTTAGCAGCAAAGAGAGACTGAGTATTTGGCTCCAGTTGGGTATAGCACATAAATGGCCACACCCCTCCATAATACACTTTTTTAAAAACCCTGCACTTAAAAGATCCTTCATATGTGTTGGTATCATTTGCTCCTCTTTGTTTTTGAAGCCTATTTCTGGTGCATAACATGAGGTGGAGCCCTCCCACTCCTTGGGGGCTGCCCAGAGTCCCCTTTTCTGAGAAGTCTGCTTGTAAAGCTTTGTTTGGCTTTCTCATTCACGTGTGGCATTTCCCCAGAGTTTGCATTGGCAGTGCTGTTGCCAAAGAACTGATGGTTCTAAAAGCCATAGCCTTTTTTTCCCAAATCAGAAGGACTATAGTCGAGCTGGAAGGAGGCCATTGTTCGCATTGAGGCGCGTGTGAAGAAAGGAGCATGGGTCTGCCACATGTGTCAGTGTGAGGTCCCCCCCTTCCAGATGATTTGATTGTTTGGCAGTAAACTCTGCCCCCAGTCTTGGTGTGTGTGCCCAGAGCTCCCAAAGACTTATGCGGAGGAAGGGGCACACTTTGGCTTGAAGGGACACGATTTGCACTGACGAGGGGGACAAAAGAGAGACTGCCCTGTTTCTGCTCCCTTTCAATGGCATGAAGGCTCTCTGTGCAGACAGAGTGTTCAGGGTGTCAAAAATACTTGGGACTAGATGGTGGTGGCTACAGCACATTGGGTTGGGAGGGGGTGTTTGTTTTTGGTACATTCAGGTGATGCTGTGCTTGAACAATAACAAAATTGCTTAACACACACAAACACACATCTAATTTTGCAGCCTTCATATTGCACCTTGAAAGCAAACGAAGAACCCATGAAGATGTGTTGAATCAGATGACAGTGGGAAGCTGCTATGGGTCTTTTGTGCTCTCTGGATGAAAAGAAAAGCAGTTCTTGGGCTTTGGGGGTATTCTAGAGACCTGGTACACTCACAGTGCAATCCTAAGTGGAGTTACAGCCTTCTAAGGCTGTTGACTTGAATGGACTTAGGAGGGTGTAACTGCGCTTGGGATGGCACTGGCAGGCTTCCCAGGGCCGAAAGGCAGTGGGCGAGAGGGGCGTGGTCAGCCGTGCTGTTGCCCAGCAGTGGTTGAGCAGACTGCCAAGTGCAAATGTTTTGGTGGCAAGCTTGCTTTCCAGTCGGAGCAGGTGGCCTGGGTCTTGCCCGGGCAGCCGAAGGAGCGGAACGGGGGACGGGAGCAGCACTTCTCTCAGGCCGCCTTGGTGTGCCCTGTCTCCTGGCGCTGGCAAGAAGTCAAGACCCTGCTGAGCATTTTGTGCCACCTTTTACACACACACACAAATTATTTTTCGCTTGTTTCCATCACTTAAAAAACATAAGATCTTCACCTGCATATATTTTTATTTGTTAGATGGGGACCTGGGGGGGGGGGGGGTTGGGGTTTGGGGGTGCCTGCCTGGGCGTGTGTGTCGGGGGGGGCGTTCAATGAAAAGAGAGAAGTAGAATGATAAGCTTTCAGTTGTCTTAATGCAGCCAAATAAACTTGTGAAGCTATGAAATCTCAAAATCAGCAAGGCAGCTGAAATGTATAATATGTAGACAATTTCTTAAGTTGGGGTGTGGGTTTTGGTTTTTTTTTCCTCCTCTCAGCTTTGAGAAACACCAAGTGGGTTGTTGTAAAAATTCAATCCATGACAGCAGATCTCTTCTTCTGGGCCTCGCTCTGAGCCTGGTGATGGGTCAGCCGACTTCCTGGTGTGTCCCTCAGCAAGAGATTCTGTTCTGTTGACCGTCCACACAGGCCTTTTGCCATGTGGTGCCAAACACCACCCACAAGTTCTCCCTCTGGAATGGGTGGGGGAGTTCTGGGTGGACTTTGATGTAGCCAGCATGAGACTCAGGCGAAAGACACCCAGATGGAGCCGCTGGGTCTGGTCACCCAGGAACCGCTGCTGCGCGGGCTTCGTTGAAAGAAAGGGACTTGGGTGTTCCCTGGTGAATTGTGCCCTTGGAAATCAAAGCACTCTGTCTCCAGAAGCCAGAGCCCCCACCTCCCCAGCCTGTGTTGAATTGCATTCATTTTGGTTTATCAGAAAGACATGGGGTGGGGTGGGGTGCAGTTAGGTGGAGTGTCATACAAAGAGGAACATGGTCCCAGACAAAGCCTTTGGTTTCTTGCTAGTTCAGTCCATGGCTGGTTCCAAGAGAGGGTGGCCAACCATCGCTGGACCCGGGCGGGGGGAGATCACATGCTGTACTTAAAGCTCCTTTTTTTGTAATCTTGGATTCTCTGGTTGCTCCAATTATAATAAAAATGCAAAACTTTGTTGGAATAGACTTGTGTGGATTTGGCTATGTGGAGTTTCTTTTTCATCATGTGGGGAATAACATCTACTGTCTTTTTCCAAGAAATTGGGGGGGGGGGGCTGGCCCATTCTCCTGAGCTGGGAATATCATGTGTTGCTTCCTCATTCTCCCATCTTTTTGTTTAACAGAAGATGGTCTGGAAAACCATCTAAACTTGATTAGTGATTCAGACAAAAAATGATTATTGTGAGCTGGAAAATTCTTGGAGATTTGGGGGTGGATTCTGGGGAGGTCAGAGACCCCAGTGGAGTGCAAGGCCACTGAGCCCCCCCTTCCAAAGCCGACATTTTCTCTGGGGGGGGAGCTGTGATCCCTGAGGCCAGGAGACCATCAGCTATAATTCTGGGATTCCCAGTCCCTTCTGGGGGGTGGGCACCCTGATTTGGGTTAGAGAAGCCCCTATAGATTCTCCGCAATTGGATTTTTGTTTGTTTCCATGTTTCTGTCTTTGCTGAGCATAGGCACCCAGGCCTTTCCTTCCTACAGAGTCTAGTGAATCCCTTTTCTTTCATGGAGTACTTTTGGACAAGCATCAGCTGGGGCTTCTTTAAAAGACTGACCTCTGATCTCCACGTCCTACGGAATATTGTGTTTATCAAGCACATGCTAAGTTCAAAGCACTGGAGGCGTTATTTGGAAGAAGCTGGGCTGTGCTCCGTGAGAGAAAGAGCACAGCTACCAGGCCAGGGCCACCATTTTGCTCAGAAAACCCCTGGAGGTTGGGGGGGGGGCTCTGGGGAGGATGAAGGACCCTGGGGAGGGCTCTCAGGAGGGCGCCAGGCTACCGAGCCCAACCTCCTCAGCAGGCTGTTTTCTCCAGGGGGTCAGGTGTTTCCAAGAGGTGTCCAGTCCCCACCTGGAGGTTAAGTAAAACACTAAATCACCGTGTATAATTTTACATTTTTTTCTGTTTTTATATTATGCTAAATGTGAGTTATTAAAGTATTTTTAGAATGATTCACTAACACAAATACAACTTAAGCATTAACCATGAAGCTCAACAGTACATTCAGAACGATGTCACTTCTGTAGAAATATTTACAGCCAATAATAAGGTCTTATCTTAGGCATAAGGTCCTAATCTAATATACTTATTACAAAAACAACTAAGACAAACAACGGCGTTCTAGTATATGGACCTTCTGACCTTTATAATTGACTCACTGAAACAAAAACCAGAGAGACTCAATATAAAACACACCAATTCATTTACGGCTACTCCTTGGTTCGATAAGGAATGTAGAGAGTTTTTCAACCAGACATCCCTACCCCTTCTGTTATTTTACCTTCCACTTGGTAACATTATTTTTCAAATTTATTCCAAGAGGACTCCCCAGACGTCTTGCACACTGATGGTCTTTCCTTAGATGGCCTTTCTGAATGGCCTCCAGTACTGGACATATGCCTGCAGCATGGACCAATGCGATCATTGTACCCATCTTTAAGAGGGGTGATCACTCAAATCCTGCAGTTTCGTCAAGTTCTCCAGATAGTCAGCCAAACGCCAGGCTTCATAAGAAGATAGTATTTATTAAAGACCAGTCATAGAGCTGCATGAACCAGTTCTTTATCAGTGATGTCAGATAATACAAAGCCATAGTAATTATAGCCCATTCAAACTACCCCCCCCCCACCTATAAGCCAATGAGTACATTTCACACGCGTGCTAAGCCATGAAAGAAAACACCTCAGACCAGTACATTCCCCATGCCAGGGCAGCATGGGACCCAAGGTCAGGCGAAGTGATAAGAAACAGAACAGACACTCTAAATCAGGGAGACTGGAGACTCAGAGTTCCTCCCGCATTTCAAAACAGTGAAAGATGTCTCTCTCCCCCCCACTCACAGCAATGGCAGGGTTACCTGACATCTTGCCCTCCCGATAAATGCCCCCCCCCCCAGTTTCTCTGGGTAGTGATGGTGGAACTTATGAAGAAGACGGGGGGCATTGATGTGGTCCCCTCTGACCCATTCCCTATGTTCAGGGCCAAAAGCAAGAGTCCAGGATTTCAGAGACTTCATAATGTGGTTCCCCTTGGACCATGGGGGGTGTGATACAGCTTGTTGAGGATGCCATTTGTTCTCCCCGGGCTCACGGCGTAACAGCCTAAGGTGAAACACAGGATAGATAGCCTTTAATGCCTTTGGCAAAATCAGTTCAGCTGTTACCTCATTGATCATTCGTTTGATCTCACAGGGACCCACGAATTTCCAACCCAGTTTCCTACTGGGCTGGAGCCCTTTGATATTTTGGGTGGATACATACACAAAATCCCTGGGCTTTGGGTCCCACCCTTTGTCCCTTTTTTGTGAGCTTGAGCCTTGTAATCCTTTTTAGCCTCATGCAATGTTTTGCACAGGAGGGGCCAGGTATCCTGGAGTGGCTTGCACCATTCTCCTGCCTCCCCCACTGGCAAGTCAGTGTTAGAGAGAAATGGGAGGGGGGAAGTGTCACAACCATGCCCCGCCATGAAAGGCGACATCCCGGTGGATGAGTGACACACATTATTGTAGCAAAATTCTGCTAGGGGTAACAGACTCTCCCAGTTGTCTTGTTGAAAGTTCATAAAGTACCGCAGGTATTGCTCCAGGGTCTGATTGACCTGCTCAGTTTGTCCATCAGTCTCTGGGTGATAGGCACTGCTCAGCCCTCTTTCAACCCCCAGCAGTTTCAGGAGTTCACCCAAAAAATGCGAAACAAATTGCAACCCCCTGTCGGAAATCACCTTACGGGGCAAAGTGTGTAACTTGAACACGTGATGCAGGAACGCTTTAGCTAGCATTTTAGCCGATGGGACGGCTTTAAAAGGAACAAAGTGGGTTTCCTTCAAGAACAAATCCACCACCACCCAAATTACAGTCTTTCCTTTGCTGGGGGGGAGGTCCATGATGAAATCCATGGAAATAACTTCCCATGGCCGGGACAGGTTCGGGAGCGGTTTGAGTAGACCCGGTGGCTTCCTGGGTTGGGGTTTGCTCATGAGGCACACCTGGCAGGTCTGGACAAACACAGACAAATCCCGCCTCATGCCTGGCCACCAAAACTGCCTTTGTAGGAGCTGCAGAGATTTCACAAAACCCTGGTGGCCGGCTAGTTTGGTGCCATGAACAACGCCCATGATTTCCCCCCACAACGTCCCAGGTACAAAGAGTTTGGTTCCCTTGTACCAGCAACCATTATCCCACTCTTCCACCACCCCTTCCTTCTCCAGCTCCTTACGATCTGCCTCCGACAAGGCGGACGCAAACTTAGAGTCCCAAGACTGTTCAGGAGTAAAGACCAGGGATTTTGCCTGGCTGCAAGTCGTGACTACACCCCCAAGTTGGGTAGGCATGAACATAGAATCTTGGACCTTCGCCTGCTTACTGTCATGTTGAGGGAGGCGGGACAAGGCATCAGCCAATGAGTTCGCCTTCCCTGGGAAGTGATGGAGGGTGAAGTTGAACTTGGAAAAGAAATCCGCCCACCGGAGTTGCTTGGCGTTTAGGTTCCGCGAGGTCTGGAGGAGCTTGAGGTTTTTATGATCAGTCCAAACCTCGAATGGAACCCGTGCCCCCTCCAACCAGTGATGCCAGGTCGATAGAGCTAACTTAATCACCCCTGCTTCCTTATGCCATACTGACCAGTTCCTTTCCGTCTCGTTAAATTTCTTGGAGACATAAGCCAGCGGGTGGAGTTTCCCATCCTCCCCCTTTTGCAAGATGGCACTGCCCATAGCCATGTCTGAGGCATCGACTTGGACAATAAACTTTTTCCATTCATTTGGGTGCACTAGCACCAGCTCGGAGGTGAAAAGCACCTTGAGCCTCTCGAACGCTTCCTGACATTCGGGCGTCCAGTTGAGCTTAGCCCCGGGGCGGGATCACTCTACCCCTTTTCCCTTTGTTTTTAGTAGATCTGTGAGGGGTAGGGACACCTGTGCAAAGTTCGCCAGGAAGGATCTATAAAAATTGGCAAACCCGAGGAATGCTTGTAGTTGCCTACGGGTCTTTGGGGCTTCCCACCCCACCACATCCTGGACTTTGGCTGGGTCCATTTCAATTCCACGCTGGGAGATCTTATAGCCCAGGAACGAAATATCAGAGCAGTGAAAACAGCTTGTGCTTGTGTAACATTTGCAAGACCTCCCTCATCATTTTAACATGAGAGTCCTTGTTTGGGGAGTACAGTAAAATGTCATCCAGGTAAACTAGGACCCCTTTGAACAGGTGCTTATGCAACACTTCATTGATAAGGTTCATAAAGACCCCCGGAGCTCCCTGAAGGCCGAATGGCATAATGAGGTACTTGAACTGCCCCAGTGGGGTATTGAATGCCATCTTTCACTCATCCCCTTCCCTGATGCACACTCTGAAGTACGCATCCCGCAAATCCAGTTAGGAAAAAACCTTTCCCCCAGCGACTGCTGCCAGGAGGTCCTTGATGAGAGGCAGAGGGTAAGCATTGGTGGTCAACACAGCATTCAGGCCCCTATAGTCAGTACAAAACCGCAATCCCTCATCTTTCTTTTTCCGGAACAACACAGGAGCCGCACAGGGGGAGGAGGTGGGGTGGATGAAACCTCTAGCCAGGTTTTTGTCAATGAACTGCCTCAGCTCTGCTTTCTCTGCTGGGCTCGTGGAATACAATTTCCCCTTGGGGAGTTTCTGGTCCGGCAACAGTTCAATTACACAGTCAGAGTTTCGGTGGGGGGCAACTCGTCCGCCTCAGCTTCCCCAAACACTGGCTCTAAATCCTGATATTTGAGTGGGATTAAGTTCAGTTCTGCATCTGTGAGCCCCACGGCCACCCTTTGCACCTGGGTGGCTCCCCCCAGGAGTCATGCCACACATGCTCCTTACAGAAGGGGGAGATGAACTTCACCACCCCTTCTTCCCACAGGATATATGGGTCATGGTCATGGAGCCAGGGGCTGCCCAACACTAATGGGAAGTGTGCTGCTGGGGTCACCACAAACGGCCGGAGCTCCCAGTGTTCCCCCGCCTCCATGCATAGCGGCACAGTCTCGTACTTGCAGGGGTCTTTCATGGTGGACCCGTCCATCTGAGTGAAAATCAGCAGGTCCAGGAGTTTACTTTTGCCCCTAGTCCCATTACTAAAGAGGGGTTGATCAAGTCTCTCCCACACCCTGAATCAATCAGGCCCCTAACTCTAACATGGGTGTTGAGCTTGGGGCAGATTAGAGTCACAGTCACGAAGAAGAGGGAAGGCTAATTGCTCACCAGTCGTAGCGCCTCAGGGCTGGGGATCTGCTGCTCAGTGCTGTTCACAGCAGGTCCTACCCATTTCCCGCCAGCTGGAATGGGTCCTGTCCAAAGGATTCAGTGTCCTCCTCGATAGGGCTGGCCTGTAGGGCTCTTGGTCCTTTCAGCTTGGCAGTTGGTTTCTTGGAAGGGGTATCGATCCTCTTCTTCTCCCCTTTCGCTGCCGAAGTTGATGGACCCGATCCTGGACATGCCACTGCGAAGTGGCCAGATTCTCCACACCTGAGACACAGGCCTTGCATCATACAGTGTTCCCAGGTTCCGTCCTTCAGGAGTGGTAAAGGCTCCGCTGCTTTAGCTTTTCCCGGGGTGGAGTTAGTCTGGGCGGCTTTACCCAGGATGACTGCATCATTGATGCGGATAGTGCAAAGCCGGCTCTCGGTATCCGCCGCCTCTTTCATCCAGGCCAGTAGGTACCTAGGTTCCCCCCACCCCCCGGAGGATCGTTCCACAGATATTTGGGTCTAACCCCAACTGGTAATGTTGGGCTAGCACCCCATCAGGCCACTCTCTGATTTTCATGGCAAGTCGGCAGAACTCTTCGGTGTACTCCCACACCAATTTCTTTCCTTGCCAGAAAGTGCACAGGAACTCCTGAGCCGTCTTGCTCACGTTAGAGTCCTTGTAGTGAGCTCGCAAGGCCCACATGAAGGCATCCAGCTTGCAGAGGTCCCGGCCATCCTCATGGTGTAAGGTTACGTACCAGTCCACTGCCGCGTCCCGTAGTCTGGAGGCTATCGCATCCACGATGCGCTCTTCATTTGGGAAGAGATGGCCCCAATTCTCAACGAATTTCTCAGCCTGTACCAAGAAGAAAGAGGGTCTCAGGGGTCCCATCAAATGTAGCATCCAGTAGCTCAGCGGGATTCGGGAGCATCCGAGCCATCCCCTCGGGACACCCCGCAGTGTGGGGCCTCGGGGTCCCCCCGGCGGCACTGCTGGCTGGCCAAGGGGCGCTCCCGGAGGTGGCCCAACAGGGACCACCGGAGCAAGGGGTGGGGCCACCAGTTGCTGCGGCAGCCACCACTCAAGTTCACGTTGAATCCCCTCCGTGATCATCTCGGGGATCTTTTGGAGGGTTTCCTTCACCCTTCTCAAGAGGCATTCTCGGCTGTGCTCCCATCTGCCTCGGGGTTCCGTCGCCTCATCTGCCTCCAGCAGGTGGAACTGGGGTACTTCCGCTCCAGTCACCATGCTCAGCTGGTAGATGGACCGTTCGTAGTGGCTCTCCCGGTGGGGCCCACGGCGGGTCAACGACCATGTTTCAAAAGTCTCTGCCAGTGGTTTCTCCCAGTCCTGTCTTTTCCAGGGCCGCATAGTCACACTTGCATACAACCCCCCAAACGAGTCACAGAAAGCACCCTCGAAGTCATCTTCGGGGCCCCATGGAGTCGGTGCAGTTGTCACCGGCACCTCCGTTGAGGTCGGTACCAAGGTAGTTGGTACTGTCGAGGTGGGGACGGTGTCTTGTGACGTGGTCACCACCACCAGGTCTTCTTCTCCACTCATCTCAAGGTTAGAGAGATGTGGGGATGGTGAAGGCCCTGATTCAGAGGATCACTGACAATCTGTCAAGTTCTCCAGATAGTCAGTCAAACACCAGGCTTCATAAGAAGATAGTATTTATTAAAGACCAGTCATAGAGCTACATGAACCAGTTCTTTATCAGTGATGTCAGATAATACAAAGCCATAGCAATTACAGCCCATTCAAACTATCCCCCCACCTATAAGCCAATGAGTACATTTCACACGCGTGTTAAGCCATGAAAGAAAACACCTCAGACCAGTAAATTCCCCATGCCAGGGTAGCATGAGACCCAAGGTCAGGCGAAGTGACAAGAAACAGAACGGACACTCTAAATCAGGGAGACTGGAGACTCAGAGTTCCTCCCGCATTCCAAAACAGTGAAAGATGTCTCTTCCTCCCCCCCACTCACAGCAATGGCAGGGTTACCTGACAAGATTTTAGACCAACCAGCCTCCTATCTGTAATTGGTAAACTCTGTGCTAAATTATTACAAATTAAATTCAACGATAGGCTGACAACTCTGAACATTGTTGGACCAGAACAAGTAGGATTTAAGCAAGTGAAGTCTGTTCTGGACCACTGTTTAGTCCTTTCCCACCTAATTAATAAATATGTAGGGCGTAGAAGATCCAGATTATATGTGGCTTTTTTGGACCTCAAAGGAGCTTTCGACTCTGTTTCTAGAAATCTCCTATGGGGAAAAATGGCCAATACATCTCTGGATAAGAGGTTGCTCTTCCTTATTAGCAGAGTGTATAATGATAGTTCATGCCAAATCAGATGCTCTACATCTGGAAGATTGACCCCCAAAATTTCCATCAATAAGGGGGTCAAACAGGATTGCATGCTTGCACCCCTTCTTAACTTTTTTTTTGAGTGACCTTGCATCTTTTTTGACTCAGGTGGATGGACATTGCCCAAAATTAGGTTCCATTCATGTACTGATTTTGTTATATGCTGATGATGCGGTTCCCGGGTTGGTTTACTCCGTTTGCTGAATAGCTGTCAATACTACTGTAACATCAACCAGTTAGAACTGAACTATGTCTTGGTTTTTTTCCAAATCCAGAAAGCAATTTATCTGAAGAGTAGGTGATTATGAGCTTGATCAAGTAAAAACATTTAAGCCTCCATTTTCAAGCTACTGCATCTTGGGCCCATCAGCAAAGAGTGACAATTAACAACTCCAAGGTGAATATCAATGCACTCCTACAATTTTATTTTTCTGACTGGGGGAATCAATACATACCGGCTATGCTTAAAGTCTTTAACTTGAAAATAAGGCCCCAATTACTTTATGGTGTCCCTATATGGACTGACGCAGGCAGCAAACAAATCAATAGAACAGGAACATCTGTCCTTCTAATGGAAAATACTGGGCATTCCATCTTGTGTCTCATATGTGGCCCTAAGTTTGGAATGTGGCCAAAATCTTATGACCACTAGGATGTGGCTTGTGACCTTTAAATATTGGCTTCAGCTGCATTATAACTCTGACCCTTCCAGTTATATTTACCAGCTTTTAATGGAATCTGAGTCTTCACTTTGGCTAGCAACCATAGAGAGTAAATTGGGGACTCTGGATATTTATTATTTATTTATTTGTAATTTCTGCTTTTGCCCCGCCCTCCCCGCCGGAGCAGGCTCAGGCAGCTTACATAAAACCAATGAAACAACATGTAATTCAATACAAAATACATCTCAGGTACAAGTACTTAATAAACAGTTTAAAACAGTTAAAACCAACTATTAGTATACCAATGGCGGTACGCCAAATAAAGTGCAATCAAATTCAAACATCTGTACTCCCATATTGGTAACATCTAACTCTGATTGACACAGAACATGGCTGATAGGGTACAGCTCCATTTTCACGGCCCTCAGAACTGTGAAAGGTCCTGCAGGGCCCTGATCTCACTAGGGCTAGAAAAAACGCCCTGGTCCTGGTCAATGACAACCTAGCATCCCTCAGATCAGGGAGGGCCAGGTGATTTTGTGATCCAGATCGAAGTGCTCTCTGGGGAATATACAGGGAAAGGTGGTCCCTCAGGTAGGCAGGTCCCTGACCATAAAGGGCTTTAAAGGTCAGAACCAGCAACTTGAAGTGAATCCAGAACACTATTGGTAGCCAGTGCAATGCCTTTAGCACAGGCTGGATGTGCTCCCACAGAGGGAGACCCATCAGCAGCCTGGCTGCTGCATTTTACACCAGCTGCAGCTTCCAGGGCTGCACCAAGGGCAGCCCCATGTAGATAGCGTTACAGTAGTCCAACCTTGAGGTGACCATTGCATGGATCATTGTTGCCAGATCATTCTGTTCAATGAAGGGAGGTAAAGGTAAGGTTCCCTTGCTCGAAAGCCAGTCGAATCCGACTCTAGGGTTGCGGTGCTCATCTCCGTTTCAAAGCCGAAGAGCCAGCGCTGTCCGAAGACGTTTCCGTGGTCATGTGGCCGGCATGACTAAACACCAAGGTGCACGGAACGCTGTTACCTTCCACCGAAGTGGTACCTATTTATCTACTTGCAATTTCTTGCTTTCGAACTGCTAGGTTGGCAGGAGCTGGAACTAGAGACAGGAGCTCACCCCATCATGCGGCACCCGGGTCTCAAACTGCTGAACTACTGACCTTCCAGAGCCTGCAGTTCAGCGTCTTAACCACTTGAGCCACCGCAGCTCCTCAAGGAAGGGAACCAACTGCCTAATCAGCTGAAGATGGTAAAAGGCTGCCTTGGCAGTGGCTGCTACCTGGGCCTCCATTGTTAAGGAAGCATCCAGGAGTACTCCCAAACACCTGACCCTTGGCACTGGCATCAGCAGAGCCCCATCAAAGGTCGGTACTGGGATCCTTACCCCCGAGCCACTCTGATTCAGGCATAGGGCCTCTGTCTTTGTCGGATTCAATTTCAATCATCTAAGCCATTCAGCCACATCCTGTAGCACCTGAGCCAGGTCTTCTGGGGTAGAGTCAGACTGACCGCCCAACAACAGATAGAGTTGGGTGTCATCCGCATATTGGTGACACCTTAGCCCATGTCTCCAGGCAATCTAGGCAAGGGGGTGCATATGGATGTTAAATAGCATCAGTGAGAGCTCCGCCCCTTGTGGCACTCCACAAATTAGTGAGTGCCTTTGGGACAGCTGCTCCCCAAGAGCCACCCTTTGTCCCCAACCTGGAGAAAGGAGACGAGCCATTGCAAGGCAAGCCCCTGAATCTCCATGTCAGTGAGGCAGTGGGCGAGTAACTGGTAGTTGACTGTGTCGAACGCTGCCAACAGATCCAACAACAACAACAGTACCGCCATCCCACATCAATCCAGATGCCTCTGGAGGTCATCTGTGAGGGTGACCAGTGCTGATTCTGTCCCATGGCCTGGCCGGAAGCCAGACTGGAAAGAATGTAGTGTGAAAGTGTCATCCATAAAGCTCTGCAACTGTATCACCACCGCCCTCTCTATTAGTTTGCCCAAATAGGGCAAATTGGATACCGGCCGGTAGTTGGCCAATTCAGGTGGATCCAGAGATGGTTTCTTAAGGAGAGGGCGGACCATTGCTTCCTTGAGAGCCTCCAGGAACAGCCCCTCAGAGATGGACTTGTTGATAATGTCCCTGAGGGCACCACAAAACCCCTCACAGCCAACTTTAATTAGCCAAGAGGGGCATGGGGTTGGGTGTACGGTTGAGATCAATCTGCCAACTTCCTGTAGGCTGAGTAGATTGAAATAATCCAGAATGGGACCAGAAGACGTGCATGGAGCTTCGAGTTCCCTCACTGTTTCAACTGTGGCAGGAAGGTCGCAGTGGAGTTACAAGATTTTATCTGCAAAATAGCTTGCAAAGGCCTCGCAGCCAATCTCCAATTACTTCCTATTTTGTCTGCCCTGTGGCAGAATCATTAAAGACTGAATAATTCTAAACAATTGTGCTGGGTGAGAGCTAGCAGATGCAGTCTTGGCTGCGTAGAACTCCTTCGCAGCTTTAACTGCCATCTCATAGGATCTCATAAATGTCCTATAAGATACTCTTGCTGCTTCATCACGAGCACGCAGCCACCATCTCTCTAGCTGTCTAAGCCTTTGCTTCATCAGCCTCATCTCCCGGGTATACCACGGAGCCAGCCCAGAGCGAGGGCACAGAGGGCGTCTGGGGCAATCTCATCAGTGGCTGCCGAGAATTGGCCATGCCAATCCTTGACTAGCTCATCTAATGAGTCGCCAGGGGGCATTGGATCCTGGAGAGCCATCCGAGCACAGGTCCATTTGGCTCTGCAGGTGAGCAAAAATATGCTCGCCGCCCAAACAGGATTGGGGTGTCACATTCACCTGGGCCTTCAGGGCACGGTGGTCCAACCATGGAACTGCCATCACAGTAATTTGGTCCACTGTAACCCCCACTGTGAAGCTCAAATCAAGCGTGTGACCGGCTCGGTGCGTGAGGGCCGTTACATGTTGGGAGAGTCCCAGCGCCACCATGGATGACACCAGGTCCACCGCCTGTGAGGAAGCCACATCATCAGCATGGACATTGAAGTCACCCAAGACTATCAGTCTAGGGTGCTCCAAAGCCCAGCCCAACATGGCCTCCACCAGGGATGACAGGCTATCGGACAGTGCATTGGGCAGTCGGTACACCAGCCAAACAGCCAACCTCTCTGCGGCTTCCCACATGAAGCCGGCATGCTTGATGCTTGTGAGCCTCAGTGCCAGGAGCGCCTTGAAGGAGTAAGATTCCCAAATGAACAGAGCCACTCCTCCCCCCCGCCTCAAAGTCCGAGACTGGTGAAGGACCGAGAACCCAGGAGGAGCCAACTGGGAGAGAGCAACTGTCTCCCCATCTCATACCCAGGTCTCGGTCACATGCCAGGTCCACATCCTGCTCCAGCAGAAAGTCGCAGAAGATTGAGGTCTTATTGTTTATGGACCTGGCATTGCACAACACCAATATCGGAGGGTTTTTTTAATCCTCGCCCCACTACCTGCCACCTTTGGGATGGGGACAGGCTGGAAGGTGGCCAAACTTCTCTATTTCCCTGCCCCCTTCCCTTCCAGCTCTGCTTCAAATCTCTCCTTATACTTTCAGAATCAGAGGCGTTTCAAAAAATAAGGAACAGAGTACTGGAGATAGAGCTAGACAATTTATACAATGCAGCCAATAAGACCTGCTCTCCTCTTAGCCATGGGATACTCCCCACTGTAGGACTTCTCCCTAGTTATTTTTACCAATTACAAACCCCAAAAATCCACAGAATTTTTTTTCTTGCCAGGCTTAATGTTTTACCGTCAGCAATTTTAACCGGAAGATTTCAGAGTATTGTCAGGGATCCCAGTCAAAACATTCAACAACGATTCTTCATGAAGTTCAGTTTATTGAGGTTAGTACTTAGACACCATGAGCTCCTGTGTCAGGAATGACTAGAAAACTCCAGGAATCCCAGTTAAACTCTGTTCAAATGAACCCCCCCATATCCCCCTAAACCAATAGGCAAGCACCTGGGAGCACGGGGAGACAGTAGCCATTGCGTTCTCAGTGGGAAAGTCGAGACAGGCAGAAAGCAACTTCAAGGACGCTGGGCAGATAAGAGGGTGGCAGACACACGGAGGAGAAAGCGAAAGGCAGAAGCATCCCTCCACATCCCAATCCATGGCAGCTGGCTGACAGGTATACCCCTTTATTAATAGACATTGTTCCTGTTTAAATGGAACTATTGAAACAGTCTTCCATGTGTTGTTAGAATGTCTTTATTATAATAATATCAGACAAAGTACTTTATCTTCAATCTTATCCAGCATTATGGATTTTCTGGATGCATATATACTGTTGTTTCTACTTAACAACACTGATGACAATATAACTGATTAAGTGGCAAAATTTTTATATGTTGCCATTTTTATACAAAGCAATGTATTGTAACCTTGGGATATTTTAATTCATGATTCATTTTATGTTTAATTCTTTTATGTATTTGCTCAGTGTTCTCCCTTTTATAATGCTAATAAAGCTATGATGATGAGATGATGAGAAACAAATAAGACAAACAACGGTGTTCTAGTAATCATTCCGTCTGCATATTCTTCATCAGGTTTGTCTGTTGCTGTTGATTCAACACAATCTTGAAGTACTGAAGGCAATGTTTCAAGATTCTTAGTACAAGTTAGTTTCCGGTTTAAGCGTTTCACTGCTCGGTCGCATCTCTGTCTTGCTCCGATGGGGTTGTGCTGAGACTTGGCTAACGGGAAGGGTCCGAGTGTGTCCCGGACCCTCCTGGGGTCTCTGTAAGAGACCCTCAGCCTGGAGAGCTGAGGAGAGCCTCTTCCAAGGTGATAGCCAAGGAATTGAGGCTCACCTTTATCTCCAAAAGGTCCCATCACCACATGGCACTGAGAGATGACTGCCAGACCAGCAGTCATGATCAAAAGTTTTGAAAGGCTTCTAAAAGACTTCCAAGGCTTCAAAGCATGAGTTAAGCAATGCTCAGGTGATTTAAACAAACAAAAGAGCCTTGGCAGCAATTAGAAGCGCCTAAGGGCAAAGCGGCAGGGGGGAGGGAGAAGCTCAAGAATTCACACACCCCCATCTAAAGCAAGGCGGTTTTAAAATGGAACTAAAAAACATTGAACTAAGCTAAACGCATTAGAAGATTAGCAAAAACAAAAGCTGCATAATAACAAAAAGCAGATTAAGTTCTGCTAACTTTTACTTTGTTTTGGGAAACTTACTTCTTGTTGATATTATGATTGAGAGAGGGTGGAAGCTGGGTCTGGAGAAAAAAAGTCAATCGGAAATAGCCTACCAACGACTCCCTCCCACAACCAGGAAGTAGCAGTAGATATGTCTACACTGTTGGCGAATGCACTGCGCTCCCTAATGAAGCAGATGACCAACCTCAATGTTAAAATGGATAATATGCAAAAGCAGATGACTCAAATGAACAGAAGGACTTCAGTAACCAAAAAGACATTAAAAAAATGGAAAAACAGAGAGTATCAATAAAAGTGCGGATGAAGCAGAAAAAGAGAGATCCTCCAATAAAACTCAACTAATACAGCTCCAGCTGGAAAGATCCATGTACATCCTACATTTCCAAGGGATCCCAGAAGAAAAGAACAAAGACTTAAAGGCTCTCTTAGCAGAGACTTTGGCTCCAATAATGGATTACAAACAGGAAGATTTACTGAAGAAGATGGACTGGGCTTACAGGACTTATCCAGACTTTATTAAAAAAAAATAAACTCCTGGGAGAAATATGTTTGAAATTCACGAGAAGGTCTACCAGAGATCTGGTGCTAAAATTGATACAGGGGAACCCCTTAAAAATCAAGAATGAAGAGATAAAAATCTTGAAGGATATCCGCTTTGAAGTTAGAAAGCGGAGGAGACTCTAAAGGAAGCTTACTCTCTCTCTACAGAAGAAAGGGGTCCCTTACAGGTGGTTATTTCCTGAAGGATTGAGTTTCAAATATGAAGACAGAAAGTATAATATTGACACTGTTCCTAAGGCCAAAATGTTTGTGGATCAATATTGTAATTTAAAGCAACACAACAAAGATAAGAAACCTAAAAAGGATGAGGAGGAAGAAGAGGAAGACGAAGAATCCTACTCACAGGATTCAGCAAGCAGCAGTCCTAAACTCTTTAGTTCTTCAGATACATCGGTCAGAGAAAGGAGCAGCCGCTTCCAAACCCCAAAGGAAAAAGAAATTCAAGAAGAAAAGAACCTAAAAGAACCTAATAACCGTTGATAATGCAGGGGTTTTTTTAATGGACTTTCGGTTTCGGCGGAGCAAATGGCGGTCATGCTCTCGGGACATTCCCGGAGATGACCAGTCCACGCACGGTGGGGGGGGGTCTCCGCACAAGCGGAGACCCTAGCGAGCCTTAGTTAAAGGCTCCGAACCAGAGGGCGCTTTTGGGGAGTAGCCTCTTTGCCAGCCTGACGGTTGGAAAATTGAGGCTTTCCCCCAGCCCCAGTGGCCCCGCTGTGTAGTGCCCTGATGGGACTTAGCAACGCCACTGACTTCCCGGAGTGAAGCAGCGGAAGATGGATTAAAAAAGAAAGAACCAGCAGCGAACCGTGAGTTGAAGATCTGTTTGAAAGCGGTCTAAATGCGCTCCCCCCCTTAATCGTACAAGCTCATGGGAGGAAGGAGGAATCCCCCCGCCCCGAGAAAACGGAACTTATAAAAGAGAAAAGATAGGGGCGGAGTGAAAAAAACGGACTAGCGAAGTTACCTTTGGGGGATTTGTCGAAGGAGAAGAAAATAGATTGTCTCCTGAGTTGTGCGGCACAAAGTAAACAATAAAAATGTTGAGGCAGAAGAAGGTCCCAGACAAGCTGGCAAAGAAGCTGGGAAGAACTTCTGGTGCTGGTGCCCTCCCTTTGGAGCCAGCTGTCAACAGAAAAGCGAGATGCTGCACCCTCTGCTGGATCAGATGCAAAAAATCAGCGAAACTTTGTGTAACATGGAAAGTGTGCTCAATAATCAACAGAAACAGTTAACAGATATGGCTAAGAAGATGGAGGAGATGGCAGAGAGGCACGCATGCGCTAAACCAAGTCGGACGCTGAAACTCCGAGCTCCCCCGTAAACTAAGGAATTTACAGCTCAAAGGATTGTAAACAGCCAAATACTGGCATATAACCAGGTGGGAAGATAAGAAGGATCCAAACAGCAGCAGAGTCTGGAAACAGCAAGTAAAAAAACCCCTTTATTTACAACCACTCAGCGAGATAACGCTCACACAGCAAGAGCCTAGCTCATTAAGCCTTAATTAAACAGCTAAGGATGGCAAAAAATATCAAGGAACTGTCAGAACAGATAGCAAACCTCCAGAAGATATTCCTAGCATCTCAGGAAAAAATTAGCGAAGAAATTAAGGCTGTACGAGTAGATATGGCTAAGATAGGGAAAGAAATTGCCGACATAAAGCAAACAGCAAATTTTGCCAGAGAAAAGGCTCTGGCTAATGAACAGAGGATTGGCTCCCTAACAAAGCAGATAAATGACCTCTCAGACAGGAATAGGAGAGCAAACTTGATTTTGACAGGAATCTCTGAAGAGGTTTCTAACAGGAACCTGGAAGGCGTAGTTTCAGAATGGCTGACAACTAATGGAATCAGGATTCAGTCAGAAGACGTCGAAAGAGCTCACCGCCTGCAAAGAAAAGGCAAGGGAGGAGCCCCTCGTGACGTTATTATCAAGTTCTCCAGAGAAAAAATACAACAACAAATATATAAGGAGCTAAAAAAGAGGAAGGACTTGAGCTTCAGGGGCAGGAAAGTTTGGGTGAGACAGGATTTTTGCCAGGAGACACTTAGGCAAAAGAACTTAATGCGCCCCTATGCCCAAAAACTATATGCAAACAATGTAAAATTTACCTGGGGCTATCCTGCTTCAATCATAATATTCCAAGAAGGGAAGAGGCTCATGGCACGGAACGCCCTTGAGGCCAAAGAACTCCTTAAACAACTCAGAATAAACGCTGAAGACATAAGGGAAGAGGGAATGGAAGAAGAGCCAGAGGGGGAAGCAGACCCAGAAGAAGGAACTGCAGAGAGAGGAGAAAAGCGCCTCAGGACAGACTCACTAGAAGAAGACACCTAAAGGGAAGTATCCAAGTATAAGTTGAGCTAATGTTAATATTACAAGTATAAGGGGGAGGAGGGGATGTGTGCACCTCATGAAGTGGAGAGGGGGAAGGTTTCTTATCCCCACAAGTCTACTCTACCACAGGGATGGGAGGGAAGGGGGAGGGGTAGTTTAAGAATATGCTTAAAAATCCCAGGGCCACGGGAACTCAAAGTCCAGAATCATAAAGAATATGGATAGAACAATAAGATTACTTACACTGAATGTCAATGGATTAACGTCAAACCTTAAAAGGTACAGGATAGCTAAGCTGGCAAAAGATCAAAAGATTGATGTTTTATGCCTCCAGGAAACACATAAGAAAAAAAGATAGCAAGCCGTTGCTAAACGATCCGACTTGGGAGATACTAGCAGAGGCCAGAGGGGATGCCAAGGGTAAAGGAGTAGCAGTACTGATTCATAAGAAATTTAAACTAGAGGTTATGGAAAAAAAGAGGATAGGAATGGTAGATATCTGTTAGTAAAGTTTAAAATGGATGATAAGAAGTATACCATAGTAAATATATATGCCCCAAATAAAGGACAAAAGAAATTCCTGGGTAAAATATTTAAAAAAACAAAACAATTTTCCGAAGGAGAAGTGATTATAACAGGTGACCTAAATATAGACATAACAAAAGATAAATCATTCAAGTTAGGAAATTGGGGCCTGATAGAGGCACATGAGTCTGTGGGGAACCGGCCTAAACCCACACATATATCTAGTAGGCATAAAACAGTATCATGTATAGACTACATAATTTTAGAAAAGAATAGTAATATGATTATCAAAGGAATTACAACCCACCCAATATGGATATCTGACCATGCTCCAATAAGCGTTGAAATAGAATTCACTCAGCAACCAACAACCAGAACATGGAGATATAATAACTTAATAATGGTCACAGAAAGGGATAGACAATACATGTCTGAGCAGATAAAGCTATATTTTGAGGAAAATAGAGGAACAGTACCCACCAATATTCTATGGGATGCTGCAAAGGCAGTCATAAGGGGGCACTGTATAAAGAAAGAGAAGAATATAAAAAAGGAGTGGCATCTAGGAAGACAGGCCAAAATCCAAGAAATGGAGAGGCTACAAAGTAAACTAATGCAAAAATGCAATCCTATGATACAGAACCAAATATTAACAATTAAAAAACAATTGGAGGCCTTAGACTCAGCAACAATATGGAAAAGGGAAGCCATGGTGAGAAATGAATTCCAAAGAAATAGCATAAATTCAGCAAAAAGACTAGCAAATTACCTGAAAAATAGGAAGGAAAGACAAAGGGTGAAAAGTATAAAGGTAAATGGTCAAAAATCTCAACATCCCATTGAAATAAGGGAGGCGTTCGAGTCTTTCTATAAAAAATTATATAAGAAAAGGGACACAACAGACTTTGTAGAGGAAGTTAACATAACACTGAAGGAGGATGAGCAAGCCAAATTACAAGAGGAAATTACAATACAAGAGATAAAGGATGTAATTAAAGAATTGAGAAAGGGAAAATCCCCTGGGCTAGATGGGTTCACAAGTGAATTTTATAAGGAAATGATAGATATTCTTGCCCCAGAACTCCAAATGATCTTCAACGAAATCTTGAGGGGGGAAGGGCCCCAGATTCATGGAGACAAACAGAAATAATAGTAATTTTGAAACCAAATAAAGACCCTGAAGAGGTAGGTTCATACAGACCTATAAGCCTCCTTAACCAAGACTACAAGATCTTCGCAAAAATGCTGGCAAATAGATTAAAGAAGTTTAGTCCCAAAATAATAAAAGAAGACCAACATGGATTTATAAAGGATAGGAACATAGCCCACCCTATTAGGAATATAATAAACGTATTACAACACGGTCAAAAAAAAAAAGTTAGGTCTTTTAAAATTGGATGTCTATAAAGCCTTTGACACCCTATCTCAGGAATACTTGTGGCAGATTATGAAAAAGCATGAGATAGGAGATAATTATATAAGAGCAATTAAGGAGTTATATAGAGAGGGAACAGCAGTGGTAAAGGTCAATAATGCCAAATCACAAACTTTTCAGATCCAGAGAGGGGTCCGACAGGGGTGCCCGCTCTCACCAGTCTTATTTATTATAGCAATAGAACAACTAGCTGAAAGGATAAGAAACTGTGTAAGGATAGAAGGTTATAAGGTAAAGAAGGAAGAAATAAAAATTAATTTATTTGCAGATGATATTATAGTAGTTATGACAAATCCCAAAGAAGCGATAAAAGAAGTAAAAATTATCTTAGAGGACTTCGAATGCTGTTCAGGGTTAAAGGTTAATATGGCTAAATCAGAAATCATGTACCTCAATGTGAACAAAGAGGAAAGAAAAGAAATAAACAAAATTACAAATATTGGAATGGGCACCAAAAAGTTCAAATACTTAGGTATAGTGTTACAAAAGAAGATCGATAGAATATCGGAGGTGAATTATAGCACGATATGGAAGAAAATAAAGAATGAAATGAGAAAGTGGAAAAATAAAACTCTTGTTATATCTACTAGAATTAGGAGTGTTAAAATGTTCTGGTTACCTAAACTAACATACTTATTCCAGACGATACCATTAGAGGCCCATAACAAAAGGTTAGAACAATGGAATAGGGCAATTAGAGAGTGGATATTTGGCAGTAAAAAGTGTAGAATTCAAAAAAGGTTGATACACGGTCTCAAGGAGGAGTTGGGTTGGGGAGTCCCAGAGCTGAATAGATATTATGAAGCCTTTCAAATAAAGTCGCTATTAGAGATAGGTGAAGGAGAGGAGCAAAAATGGGTTAGATTTGAAAATGAGATAAACAACAATATAGGAAGATTCGGGATTTTCTCTAAAGCCACAAAAAAAGATCTCAAATTGATTAAAGGCCCCAGACATTCAGCATTAGAATCTTGGAGCAAGTGGCAAGCGAAATGGCTAAGAAGAAACTCAAGATGGACACCACTAGAATTAATATACAGCGAAATAAAAGAGAATAAATGGTGGGAATATCTTAAAACTAAAGGGTATTATAGGTTGGAAGACATGTTTAGAGGACGTAACTTAAAACCGGTGCACGAGATAGTGGAAGAGGTAGGTAACCAACACTGGTTAAAAATAACAGGCCTATATAGTATGGTTAATAAGATCAAGGAAAAAGAGAAAATATGGATAGAGGAACCGATAGAAGAACTATACAAAGGGATGCAAAAATCAAAACAAGGATTAGCAGGGAAAATCTATAGGAAAATGATATCAAATACAGACACGACAATATCTTACCTACAGAACACTTGGACCAAAGAAGGTCAGGTATCAGAAAACTTGGCAAGCAAAATAATGGAAGGAATAGAGGGAATTAAAGTGATCAAATTTAATGAAATGGAGCATAAATTCTTTACAAAATGGTACAAAACACCAGCGCAAATAGCAAACATGATCCCAGGAATGAGCCCCATGTGCTGGCATTGCAAACTGGCTAAAGGATGGTTTTCCCATATGTGGTGGGAATGCCCAGAGGTCAGTGTCTTTTGGACAAAAATATTGCAAATTATAAGGAGAACATGCAAAGTTTCACTGTCCATTAACTTTAATTTAATGTTAATGGGCATAATAGGGAACCCAGGAGTAAGTAAAGAGAACCAAGCTATATTCAAAGCAATGATACTAGCAGGAAAAGCAGTGATTGCTCTGGGTTGGAAGGACAAGAGTAAATGGACAGTAGAAATCTGGCATAATTATTTGTTTGATTTCATACAGTCAGACATAATAGAGAAACTGAACTGGAAGACCAAATGGGCAGACAGGACTACAGCAATCAGCACGAAATGGAAGACCTACCTGGAGTGGCTACCAACAGAAGGAAGAAAGGACATTCAGTGCAAGATTCGGACCTTGTGCCCGTGGCTGGGATCAAAGGACTAAAGCATTGGAAAAGCAGAGGGGGAGGAGGGAGGGAGAAGGGATAAAAAACCGTTACGAAATGTACGGGATAAAAGATAATATGTAATACTTACCAAAAACTATATAAAAACTATATTAAAAAAAAAAAAAGAAGAAGATGGAGGAGATTGCAAAGAAATGTCTGATCTCGACAGAAGACACCAAAAAGATCAAGAAAAAGGTCAACAAAATAGAAAAACATCAAGAGATGCAAGAAAGAAAAATATTAATGCTTCAGATGGAAAAATCAAACCTGACTCTCCGGTTTCAGGGCATAAAGGAAGAAGAGAAAGAAGATCTCAGAGGCATTTTGGCGAATGCCTTGGCACCAATAACTGGCAAAGAAGCGTAAAAATTAAGTGAAGAGATGGACTTGGTCTATAAGGGCCTACTCCAACTTTACAAAGAAAAATAATTTGCCAGCAGAAGTGGTTGTCAAGTTCACTAAGCAAAGCATTAGAGATCAAATTTTAAGAGCGACTTCAACAATGCCCTTGAAGATTGGTGAGCAGAGCATAAGGATCCTAAAAGATGTTCCATATGAAATTCGTATGAAAAGGAAGGCGTATAAAGGACTGACCTTGTTTTTGCAAAAGTATCAAATCAGTTATAAATGGTGGATCCCTGAAGGATTGGTCTTTAAATTTAAAGATAAAAGAGAGAAGATTGACTCTGTCTTCAAAGCCCAAGAATTTCTGAAGAGGCACGCCAGTTCAGAGGAAGATGCAGAACTTGCTAAATGGACAATGTTAAGCAGTGAAGAAGACAGTGACCCAGGGGAAGGAGGCGAGGAACCAGAAGATGGAGGAGCAAAGAAGGCCCATCATACAATTTGAGAGACTTGAAAAGAAGAAAACCCAAGATATGAACATTTGTTCATGGAGTGCAAAGAAGGAGCATACTAATAATTAACCCCAAAGGACTTTACTAATCATTTTAACAGGTTTGTTTTGGACTCACAGTAAGTTGAAAAGAAGATCGATCAACCACGGTAGAAGCCAAGAACTTTACATATACTAACAAAAAGATTAATATACTAATAGTGACTTCACTCACCCCTTTTCTTGGTCCCGCTGTATACCCTCCCCTTTTCTATATAAAAAGCAATAAAATTCTCTCCTTTTTAGGAGAGTTTTACACACACAAAAAAGATAATGCAGTTTTTGATAACCAGTTTATGCAACTCTTTATCATTTTTTGTTAAATTTTTATAAGCAATAATAACTTTGTAACATTAGGTGACAATGACATATATGTAGTCAGATCGTGACACTGTGTTAGTCTTCCCCTCCCTATATCCAGTAGTTGGTTTAGAGTTAGGGTTTAGCTTCCTCTACATCCTTGTAGAGTATGTAGAGCCAGTTTGGTGCAGAGAGCCAGTTTGGTGTAGTGGTTAAGTGTGCAGACACTTATCTGGGAGAACCGGGTTTGATTCCCCACTCCTCCACTTGCACCTGCTGATGTGACCTTGGGTCAGTCACAAGCTCTGGCACAGCTGTTCTCTCAAGGACAGTTCTAGAAAGAGCTCTCTCAGCCCCACCTACCTCACAGGGTGTCTGTTGTGGGGAGGGGAAGGGAAAGGAGTTTGTAAGCCACTCTGAGACACCTTTGGGCAGTGAAGGGCAGGGTATAAATCCAATCTCTTCTCCTCTCTTCTTCTTCTGTATTAGTTTTCCTTCCCTATTTCCCATAGGTTTTAGAAGAAGGGATTTAGTAACCTTCCCCCATATCCTGTAGTTATGCAAAACCAATAAAATACTTTAAAAAAAAAGTTTCTTAGTACTAGTACATATACTATATTGGTGCCACACTATTGCATTTAAGTTCTGGTGACTGGGAATCACCAATATTAAACTATGATGTGACTAGGTCTACAATACATTTCAAATGGCTGATTTGAAATGTATTGTAGACCTAGTCACATCATAATTTAATATTGGCGATTCCCAGTCATCAGAATGTAAACGCAATAGCGTGGCACCAATATAGTATATGAACTAGTACTAAGAATCTTGAAACACTGCCTTCAGTACTTCAAGATTGAGTCAAATCAACAACAACAGACAAACCTGATGAAGAATATGCAAATGGAATGATTACTAGAACGCTGTTGTTTGTCTTAGTTGTTTTTGTAATAAGTATATTAGATTACGACCTCGTGCCTAAAATAAGACCTTATTATTGGCTGTAAATATTTCTACAGAAGTGACATCATTCTGAATGTACTGTTGAGCTTCATGGTTAATGCTTAAGTTGTATTTGTGTTAATGAATCATTCTAAAAATACTGTAACAATTCACATTTAGCATAATATAAAAACAGGGGGGGGGATGTAAAATTATACACGGTGATTTAGTGTTTTGCTTAGTCACATACTCCGTGATCCGGTTTGTTGCAACCCACCTGGAGGTTGGCAAGCCTACTTTGTTACTGCACTGCTGGGGAAGCTGCTGGAGTGCCAGGAAGCCCACAGGCCGCGCATTTGCAGCTGAATGAGGCCGAGTGAGAGAGCACCCCCCTGGAGGGCGCCTCGGTCCCATAGCGGGGAGGGGAAGCCAGCGCTGGCCTTTGCTCGGGCCACCACCCCGCCAGGACTGCCTCCCCAGGAGAAATGGAACTGGCTGCTGCTGCTGCTGCTGCACCCGGAAAGGCCACCCACAAACAGTGGCAAAGCATCGGGGAAACGTCAGGAAGACAAAGGCGGGCAGAAGATTTGGGCACTAAAGTGTGGGAGACTTCAGACAGGAAAATAGACAGTGAGCTACAGTTGCCAGCTCTGGGTTAGGAAATTGTTGGGAAATTGGGGGTGGAACCTGGCAGGGGCAGGGGCTGAAGAGGGGACCCACCCTCCAAAGTAGCCATTTCCTCCAGGGGAACTGGTCTCTGTCATCTGGGGATCAGTTGTGATTCCAGGAGATCACCAGGCCCCACCTGGAGGATGGCAACCCTTGGAGGGCACAATGTGTGATTTGCATGGGAAAAGCTGAGAGGAGATCCACTGGACTGGCAGCTCTGGCCCCACCATGGGTGCAAGATGGGTTTACTTATGTAAAGTACTGGGTTCGCCACATGGAGATGCGGACTACGACATGCATTCAGACACGTTTATTGTACTTCACATAACACACACTGCAAACCCGGCCCTGCAAGGGGCAACTTTATACACCCCACCCAGCACACCCATAGTCACATTGGTGGGTTTGAATTTCCCGCCAAGGTCTAATTGGTGGACTCGAGGTGGACTAGGGTCCTAGGTCCTATTGTCTTTTTGTCCCAAGCTTCAGACTTAGGTGGCGGACCCCTAGTGGTGGTCCAGGTGCACAACACCCCTCCCCCCATAGTTCTGACCCAGCCTATGTCACACAGTCCTGTAAGTAGGCAGGCGGCCCACGTTCTGTCTGGGAACGCCAGGGTGCTGGGAACGGCTCGCTTGTGACCGGCTCTGGGTGATTTTCCGGGATGGGTGGTTGAGGTGGCAGCAGCGGCTGTTCCTCGGGCTCTGGCGGATCTGGTGTTGCTTCCGCCATTGGTGCCTCCCTGGGGGCTGGTGGGTTAGGCTGGAGGCTTGCCTCTGGTGTGCTGAACTCCGGCCCCCTTGGCTGCAGGGGAGCCTCGCCTTCCGCCGGGAGTTGTCGCTTCCAGAGTTGGTCCACATATTTTTTAAGGATCTGACCGTCCTCTGTGGAGACTTCATAAGAAATGGGACCAGTGGCTTTGACGACCCTGCCCACCAGCCACGGGGGTCCCTTTCCAAAGTTTTTGATGATGACGGGGTCTTCTGGGAAGAAACCCCAGGGAGCCTCCCTTTGCTCTGTTAACTTCCTTGAGTCTGGCGCCCGGTCCGGATGCAGCCAGTCCAGCAGGATGGTGGGGCATCGGCCCATCAGGAGCTCTGCAGGGCAGCGGCCGGTGACGGGGTTGGGCATTGTTTGTTGAGTTAGGAGGAAGAGGGCCAGCCGAAACTCCCAGTCCCTGTCTGTGATTTGGCTGAGGGCTTCCTTTGCGGTGCGCATCATGCGCTCCACTTGCCTGTTGGTTGCTGGGTGGAAGGGAGCTGATTTCACATGCTGGATAAGGTTCCTCTGGAGATAGTCCTGGAACTCTGTGGACATGAACACCATCCTGTTGTTGGAGACGATCATGTCTGGCAGGCCATGGGTCATGAAGATCTGGCGCAGGGTGTGGATGACCACCTTTGTGGAAGTGGTGGAGACCGGACTTATCTCTAGCCACTTAGAGTAAGAGTCCACAGTGACTAGGAAGATAAGTCCTTGGAATGGGCCAGCAAAATCAATGTGGAGCCTGGACCACGGTTTGCGTGTGGACTCCCATGGTTGCGGGGGTGCGCTTGGCCGGTTTGGTCTGGCGGCCTGGCACATCTGGTACCTCTGCACCCATGACTTGATTTCTGCATCTATCCCTGGCCACCAGACATAGCTCCAGGCCATCGACTTCATCCAGACTATTCCCGGGTGGGTCTTGTGGAGTGCGGTGACGACTCTTTGTCTCAGGGCATTGGGGACGGCCACCCTCTCCCCCCATAGGAGGCACCCCTTGAGAGCTGACAGTTCGTCTCTGTGAGTGGTGAATGCCGTGAATTCTGGGCCTGCGACAGCTGCAGGCCACCCCCTCACCACCCAGCCCAAGACCCAGGAGATGATAGGGTCGCGAGCCAAGCCGCTGGTGATGTCCAAGGCCTGCAGGGGCTATTCCAGGAGGCCTTTGAACAGGAGGACCCCGGGGGCCAGGGCAGGGTCGGCGTCTACGGAGGGAAGCAGAATCCAGCTGAAGGCGTTGGCATGCCCCATCGCCTTACCCAGGCAATGTTCCAGGTGGTAGTTATAGCCTGCTAGGAAGAGAGACCAGTGGAGGACTCAGGGCGAGAGCACCTGGGGGGTCTGCTTGTCCATCACAAATGGGCCGAGGAGCAGCTTGTGGTCAGTAACAAAGTGAAGGGGTGCCCATATACAAAGTTCTGAAACTTTTTCACCCCCGCCACTATTGCCAAACCCTCCCAGTCTATCTGGGCGTAATTCCTCCCAGCGGCCGACAACGTCCAGGAATAGTAGGCCACCGGGACCTCTTGGCCATCAGGAAGAACGTGCCCCAAGACCGCACCCATGCCATAGGGGGAAGCATCACAAGCCAGGACCACAGGCAGGGACTTGTTGAAATGGGTCAGCACTTCATTCGAAATCAGGAGGGCTTTTATGCCTCAGAACACGGTTGCCTCCCGGGGACTCCATGCCCATGGCACTGACTTGTCCAAAAGCTGATGCAGGGGTTCGGCTACCACTGCCTTGTGGGGGAGAAAGGTGTGGTAGAAGTTCAATAGTCCACAAAACACCTGAAGCTCTGCCTTGCACGATGGCGGAGGGGCTTCCACAATGGCCTTGACCTTGTCTCTCGCGGGTTGGAGGCCGAACGCGTCGACCCGGAAACCCAAGAATGGTTTCCTCCAGGACCCCAAGCACCTCCCGGACCCCAAGCAGGCATTTTTCCCTCTTGACTCTGAGTCCTGCGCCATCGAAGCGGCTGAGGACTGCACGGAGATGGGAGGCGAAGTCATCCAGAGTTGCCACGGCGATGAGGACGTCATCAAAAAATGGCATCGCTCCAGGGATCCCTTTCAACATCGAGTCCATTAACTGTTGGAAAATCCCCAGGGCCACACTCACCTCGAACTGTAAGCGCTTCATCCTAAACGCACCCCTGTGCATAACAATGGTCTGGGGGGTTGCGGTGGCATCATCAACTGGTAGTTGTTGATATGCTTGTGCGAGATCCAACTTTCCGAAGACTTTGGCCCCCGCCAAGGTGGCCAATACATGACTCATGACTAGGACAGGGTAGGCATGGTCATGGAGGGCCTTATTCAGTGTACATTTATAGTCTGCACAGATGTGGATGTCGCCATTGGGCTTTATGGGGGTTACAATGGGGGTCTCCCACGGCACATGCGAGATTGGTTCTAGGACCCCTTGTGCCACCAAGCCATCTAGCTCCGTGTCTATTTGGGCTGTAAGGCTATCGGGGCATGGCAGAACCTCATGCGGATAGGGGCCACCTGAGGGTCTAGCGGCAAGGAAACCGGGGGCCCTTTATAACATCCCAGAGCCCCATCGAAAACCCCAGGGAATTCCCCACACACATCAGCGTAATCACAAGGCACGCAGTGTCTCACCCCCCCAATGGTGATGTCCAACGGCATGAACCATGCCCACCCCAACAGACTGAACAAATTGCCCTCTAGCACAATCAAGTCCAATAAGCCCTCGAACCCCCGATACTTCACCTGAAATGTCCCCATGCCCCAGATTGGAACCTGGTTCCTTTGAAAGTCCACGAGGCTCAAGAGCAACGGGCACAGACGGGGGCCCCCGTTTGGACAAAGTCTGTCAAGCATTTCCACCAAAATGATGGATGCCGTTGATCCAGAGTCCACCTCCATAGCGCAGGGGAACCCTTCAATCTGGAGCTGGATCTTGGGGGTTGTGGGCAGGTTGGGGAGGCGGAGTACCTGTAGCGAGGGCTGGCTGGTCAAAAGGTAGAGGTCGTCCATTTCCATGGTGGTCTCATAGTGTGCGGCAGTCTGCCAGCGTTGTTGGGTCTGGGGGGTTTGGTTCCAGTTGCCCTTGGGTCTCCAGACGTGAGCGATGTGTCCTTGTTTCTCACATGTGTGACACGTGGCATCACGGAACTGGCACAGCTTGCGCTCATGGGCCTCCCCACAGCTGGTGCACGTGGCACGACTCGCTGGTCTTCTGGGGCGGCCTGGGGCGTGGGCGGCTCCCTGTGGCTTCCTGCGGCTCGATGCGTGGATGAGGCAGGTGTCGACTTCGTCTGAATTCCCAAGCACTGGGTCAGGGAGCACGAGGTGTGATGCTGACTGCAGCCTGTCTCGGTGGGAGGCCTAGTAGGCGCGAGCTGAAGGGTTGCTGCGTGCCTTGGGTTGACTTTTAGACCGGTGGAGCTTCACATCATCTTGCGGTGGAGCTTCCCATCATTGCCCCCCCCCCATACGAACTGGGTCAAGATGTTCTCTTCCACCTTGAGGAAAGCGCACTCCATGGCATGTTGGTGCAGCGCAGCCATATACGCCGTGGCCGTCTCTCCAGGCTTCTGGAGGCACCCCTGGAACTCCATTCGCCTGGCTAGCCTCGGCTTGGGCGTTAGGTACCGAGTCAAGGCCTCGATTATTTCTTCGTAAGAGCACTCAAGGATGGCCTTAGGGGCCAGGAGGCTCTTGGTTAGCCGGATGGTGACCGTGCCACAGGAACTTAGGAGGAGGTTCCTTCTCTTGGCTGTGTCGGTCACTTCATGGTATGCAAGGTAACAGATTAGCTGGTTTGTCTACGAATCCCAGAACTCGGGATGTGTGGGGTCGAAGACTTCAAGGCTTCCCTGAGCTGTGGCCATTATTCTAGCGCGGTACGGGGAGCAGAGACAGGAGAGCCAGGCACGATACAGTGGTGTGGTGGCTTCCACGGGGTCATGCTCGTTGCTGCACTGGTTGGAGAATCAGGCCCACTCCTGGGATCCCATCCTCTTTGCCACTGTAAAGTACTGGGTTCGCCACATGGAGACTCGGACTACAACATGCATTCAGATGCGTTTATTGTACTTCACATAACACACACTGCAAACCCAGCCCTACAAGGGGCAACTTTATACACCCTCCCCCCCGGCACACCTATAGTCTCATTGGTGGGTTTGAATTCCCCGCCAAGGTCTAATTGGTGGACTCGAGATGGACTAGGATCCTAAGTCCTATTGTCTTTTTGTCCCAAGCTTCAGACTTAGGTGGCAGACCCCTAGTGGTGGTCCACGTGCACAACAACTCACTTCTAGGTGGCACATCAGGAGCTGTGTGCATCGGGGCCAGGCCCAGCCACAAAGGGTGCTGAAGGGCCAGCGGCAGAGAGGGCTCTGCACGGCCTTTGGGATGACCCTCCAGGGCACGAGGCACCGGCTGGACGCAGTGAGGGACTGGAGGTTCCTTGGGCCCCTCCCCCCACCATTCTGCAGAGGTTACACACTTTCCAGTTTCAGTAGAAAAATGAAGCCGGCATACACACACCCACACACACACACACACAGGGCCTTGTGCTCGCCTCCATGAGCATGCACGTGGGGCCCCATGAAGCTGCCGCCTGCTGAGTCAGACCCTTGGTCCATTGGGGTCCAGCTCACCCACTCACGCAGGCCGTGGCTCTCCAGGGAGGTCCTTGGTATCACCTTCTGCGGGTCCTTCTAACTGGAGATGCTGCCAGGGATTGAGCCTGGGACCTTCTGCGTGCCCAGCAGACGCTTTGCAGGCCCTCCCAAAGAACAGAGGCAGAAATGCTCCCCCTTTGCCAGCTTGCATTCATAAAGGGTGCTGGGGCGTGGGGTGGGTGGGGGAGTCAATCTGCTCTTCCAGCCCACCCCCTCCTGAGTTCCGCACACTCGGCTGCTGCGGCCTGGGCCTGGGCCGTGCCAGAGGCCGATGCTGCCCCCAGCCTGAGCTGCTCGGGGGGCCGGGGCAGTGCCAGCGCAAGGATCCCCTTTGCACCGGAGGAAGATGGCAGAGAAAGCCTGGATCGGCCTCACCCAGTGTTGGCAGTCTTTTAAAAGTTGGTTATACATTTAATGACATAATATTTCAAAGTTATTTTTTAAGAACTAATTTAAAAAATAAAATAAGAACCAGCCCAGCTCCTATATGGTCAGCTGCTGCTGAACAAGACATCCCCCCCCAGGGACACGCAGGGCAGCTGCACATTTGTAGGCCTTGTTTCAAGGAACATGTCGATGCAGACTTCAGAGTATTCAAATCAGTCCAGAGACATTACACCCCCCAAAAAAAAAAATAATCCAGACCACTCTCTAAGACAGGCCAGCTGCACCTTGGAAATGAGGGCCAAGGCAAGGTTTGGACCAGGGTCTTCTTTGCAACGCAGTTCTTATGTGAAGCGGCTCTAAAGCAAAACCTTCACAAGGCCACCGACACACAAGGGCCACGTTTCTCAGGCGCCCCCCCCCCGCCCCAGTATTTCAGTGTCTCCTGTTTCTGCCGCCAGCCTCCTCTAATCCCCCACCAGCCTTGATCTCACCAACGCCACAAATGTGCTTTTGCCAGCGTGTGCTTGCAAAGCAGGCAACTTAATCAAAAGTACACATTTGCAGCAGGTACAGAATAACCTTTCCATGGAGACTCCGGCGTGAGTGACAGCCCCCCCCCGCCTAATTGCAGCCTGTGTCCACAGAGGAGCAGCTCGCAGATTGCATTTCACGGAGGCGCGGAAACCTCTCTCGCTTATTAAAGGCCTGGGGGGGGGGGGGAGCAGGGCCAGGCATTCAAGGTTTTTGCACACTGTCAGCTCCGGCAGACGGCCCCGGCCGGCCAGCTCATCCAGCAGCAACAGGTCCCAACAGGCGTCTGAAGCGGTTCTCTTTGGATGCTCTCCTCAGTGTTTGGAGGCTCCACAAACCCAAGTCGGAGCTGGCAGGCCCCAAGGAGCCTGTTATCCGGGAAAGCAACAGAATGTGCCACTCAGTCCAAAGTCCAATCAGGCTAGACAACATCTGAAGTATGGCTGTGGCTGATGCAGTCCTTCCAGAGTCCTTGCTTCCCAAAATGGCAAAGGACAGAGAAATTTGATAGAAAAACTTAAAGCACCAAAGAAAAATCCTGCACATTCCAAATGAACTCTTCTAGAGACTTTCAGTGTCTTGTTTGAATTATATTTTCTGGCTCTCTGGAGAGCATGCAGTCTGTTACAAGGCATTAGGCAGGAGGAAATTCTGCCGGAAGAAGAATGGGGGCGCATTTTCCTCCCAACCTCCCTCCAAGGAGAGTCAGGCTGCAGTCACATGCTTTCTAACTGGATCTTGCCAGTTGACACAGTAAAATCCAGTTGCAAAGTGCACTGAAAATGGATTGAAAGTGGGTTATAAATGGATTATTTCGTGTGTGTGATGACAGATCCAGTGCGGTGGGGTGGTTAGCATGTTCGGCTAGAAGCAAACCATTTCAAAGGGCCACACGACCCCACTGCCCTGCGGACTGCCAGAAGAACAGCCAGTGTGGGGTGGCTTCCTCTGGGCAGTGGCAGACGTGAGAGGCAGCCAGCGCTTGAGTGGATCAATTTAAGCCAATTTGGCCTGTCGAAAGTTACTGAGGGCAAGGAGCAGTATGGCTGTTCCGTGTTACAGCTGCTGGTGAGTTTCCCAAGCACCCCCGGCCTGGCTGAGGCCGAGACCAAGGGCTGGAGCAGATATACTTCTAGCCTGATCCGGCCCAGTTCATCATACTCGGGCTGAGCCTGAGACAAGCATTTGCAGCAGAGGTATCTTAGGTGAGGGGCGATCTCACAGCCGCCACTCCCTTCAACTGGCTCATTGACCTGCTGTTCTTAGCAGGGGGGCCGACCTCCCCGTGGGGCCTGGGCATCCCGCGGAATTGCAGCTCCTCTCCAGACTACAGAAATTAGCTCCCCTGGAGAAGAATGGATGCTGTGGAGGGCGGGCTCTCTCTCTGGCCTGGGATCCCCACTGCCCTCCCTCAGTCTCCACCCCCAAAGCTCTAGGAGCTCCTCAACCTGGAGCTGGCCATCCTTCCCCCTTGCCAGCAGCCCAGGGGACCTGGCAACCCTGATTCTGAGTTATGGGGAAAAAACCAATTTGTCCTGGAAATGTTTGCTTGAGAAGTTTTGTCTTGGACTGCATTAGCAAATGCTTGGCTGAATCAGTCTAGAGGCTCCTCTGCACAAACTTTTGGTTGGTCTCTGCCAAGCCAGGGGCTTTTATTGCTTTCGTTATGTCTGGCTGAGCACAAAGACAGCTCCATCTTTGCTGTGCTTCCCCCAGCCCCCATAAGACACCGGAAGAGGTCCTCCTAGTTGGGGGATTTCTGTCCATCAGTAGGAAGAAACTTATGAGCAGAATTTGCCCATCGATCCTTAAAATGAGAAGTGTGTGAGCGTGCCCCACGTCCTCCTGCCCCCTCCCTCCCCCAGTCTACAAAGAAAGAGCTGCCGCTGACTGAGATCCAGCCTGCCTTGAGGCCATCCCAGAAGCCCTTTCTTCTGGCCTGGTCTGTGCAGTGGTTAGTGGAAAGCACTCTGCCCACATGAGAAGTGAGTCCTGGGGCTCAGCCCGGATACGGTTGGAACAGGCCCTGCTCCGCTCCCCGTCCTGCTCTCCCCTCCTCCCCCTGCTTTCTCCCCCCCCATCCCTGGAAGGGCTGCTTGGCACACTGCCAAGCTGCCAGAAGGGAAGAGTCGGCCCTGCACCAGCAGCAGCCAAGGGCTTGCCGGGGAGCCGGCTTCTGGCTGGTGATCCGGTTTCTTGAGAGCTCTTCTCTGCGGGGGCTTTGGACACGGAGGTGAAAGTTGCCTCCCACTGAATCCGACCATCACTGGTCCATCCAGGTCACTCGTGCCTCCTCCGACCGGCAGCAGCGCTCCCAGGACTCGGGCAGGAATCTGTCTCGTGGCCTTAGCTTGGACCTGCTCCTTCACCCCTCTGTGCCTGTTGGGGTTAACTGGTGTAATTAGTCCAGTTCCCACTAGTTAGCAGAGTGCTTAAATAAAGGTACAAACGCAGCCGTGTCACTTGCAATGTGGTTCTGTGTAGCTCTGTGCACTGAGTAACCACGTTGCAAGTTGTTATGCATTGGAACTGAACCATTCCAGGTATGTCACCCGAGAGACGGGCTGAGCTTGGAGCACAAGAACAATAGCCGACCAGGACTCTGGAAGTCACTAGTCTAGTGGTCATGTTGTGTGAATAGCCTATCGCTGGGAGTGGGGTGTGTTTGGGTGTGGCCATGGCAGGCTACTTCACAGGGCTGCGGCTCTGGGGCCTTGCCTTGCTCTTGCTGAAGTCACAACGTTGAGCTGACTACTAGACTTGTGGTCTGTTCATCCATGGAACCCCCACTATTTAACACGAGTTTTAACAGAGAAATGCTTCTTTCTTTATTTGAGCGGTACACTTTTGGATAGGAAAGAATGGAAACAGAACAGAGGACTAACTTACTAGCTGAGGATGGAAGCAGATGGCGAGAGGGCTCCAAGAGAGGAGGGCATGCCGTCCCTCTGGGTGTGTTCAGGGAGAAGGGGGAGCTTCGTCTGGGCGAGTGGAAGGAAGGAAGGAAGGAAGGAAGGAAGGAAGGAAGGAAGGAAGGAAGGAAACCGTCCCTGAGGACACCGTCTGCATTTCAAGGGGGGGCGATGGCAGAAGAGCGGACGCGGGGAGGAAAGGTCAGTGTGCCCGTCGAGCTGCCTAGTCTCTCTTGCCACGAAGTCTGGAGGTCTGAGACACGGGTGCCTTCAGTCCCGGCACATGCCCCACACCCAGGGAGGCCCCCGCCTTTGCCAGACTGTGCCCTCCAAGGGTTGGCAATGCTGCCCCCAATGCACAGGTAAGGGGGGGGGTGTTTGTGCCGCACTGAGGTTTGGCAGGCAGTCAGCAGGAAGAGATTTGGGATCTCTCTCGAATCAGTCATCATTTGAGTGGCAAACTTCCACCAGTTTAGCGAGTGTTGGCCAATGCTAGTTGGTAAATTAGCACCACACCTGGTGATTTTAAGCTACTTTGTTTCCAGGGTGTAACCATAACAGGGAAAGAAAAATAAAACAATTAAAGCGGCATTTCGCTCCAAATACAGCCACTTTATAAACTGTATCAGCTCTCATGACGACTGACCAAAAGCTCCTGCTTGACCTGCTTTTGTGCCTTCCATTTTGCCACGGTCGTTTCCTTGAGAGGCAGTGTGGTGTAGCAGGCAGAGGGGTGGTGACCCAGGCACAAACCCTGACTGTTCCATGGAAGCTTGCTGGATGATCTTTTGCCCATCACAACCTCTCAGCCTGGCCTACTTCTCAGGGCTGTTGTGAGAAAATGGAAGAAGGGAGAATGATGTTCTAAGCTGCTTTGACTCCCAGCTGGGAAGAAAAGTGGGATAAAGAAATGCAAATACATCCGCTGACTTTGAGACCTCGGGACAAAACACCAAGGGGCCTTTGGGTGGGTCACCCTGTTGGCCTGGAGCAGCAGAACAAAGTCTGAGTCGGGGGGGGGCACCTTTCGGGCCAGCAGAGTTTTATTCAAGGTGGGAACTTCCGTGTGCACGTACTCAAGAGCCTACACCTTGAATAAAACTTGGTTGGTCTGAAAGGTGCCACTGATCCGATCATCAAGCTTCTGTTGAGAGACAGAAAAGGTGGCAGCCCTACCAAACGATTGCCACAACCTGTGTGTCTGCCCCAAAGACTATACACCACCCCTCGTTCTGCTGGGAGCACCCACAGTCGCCCGGTGCCTTCACTCTGGTGCCTGGCTGGCCGGCCGGCCAAGGAGGAATGCTTCCTTGCCCCCAGAAGCCTGGGCCGGAGGAGGAGGGAGGCTTAATTTAACACAAACTTGGAAGTGGCCATAAAATGCCAGGCTGCCTGTTGTGTATGCAGTCAACATAGTGCCATCAAAGAAGAGCCAGAGCTTGAGTACCTGAGAACAATGGGACTGAGGTTCCTGGCTCCCGCGTAGGGGGACCAATGGGAACGGCGGCGGGAATTCAAACCCGCCAATGGTACCAGGGGCGGCCCCTCCCCAATGTATATAGTTGGCCTCCGGGCCGGTTATCAGTGTCTCGTGTTGTATAATAGCGAACCATGCTAGCTGACCTACATCGCTGTCTGTGGTTTCTTTATGCGTCTAACCCACTATACAACAATGGCGACGAAGGTGGGATCCTGTTGAGCGCTCCAGCCGGGCTGTCGGACAACGCTACCGAAGACTCGCTCCACCACTCCACGGGCATCCTCCATGAGTGCCTCCGAGGGTGAATCCAGAGCCGCGTCGTTGCCGCCGACTAGCACAATGGCCATCGCTCCAGGATCCGGGCTGATACCGCCGTTCGACGCTTCCCAGCCCCGACGATGGGGAGCCTGGGTCACGGGTTTGCGGCAAGCCTTCGTGTTCTACCAGATCACGGACGAAGACCGTAAGAGAGGACTGCTGCTCTGCTCTTGCGGCCCCGTGATCGTGGATCTGGCCCAATACCTTCTCTCTCCCAAGAAGGTGGAGGAGTGCACGGTCGACGAGATTGTGAAGGCCGTGCAGAACTACTACTCCCCAAAGCCGTCGGAGATGACCTGCCACGTGGTTTTCCAGCATAGGAACCAGCAGGGCAAAGAAACTGCCGCGGGCTGCGGAGCTCGGAGAGCTCCGCCGCCTGGCGGCCGACTGCGCTTTCGGAGAGCACTTGGAGATGGCTCTCCGCGACCGTTTCGTCGCTGGCCTCAGGGACGAGAAACTCCAGCGCCGAATAATGGAGGGCGAGAAGGTGACCATCACCTCAGCGTTAGCCACCGCCACTGCGTGGGAGAGGTCACATCCGACCACCACCACCGCGACGCATCGTGTGGCCTCCCCCGGAAACAGCGACATCGACGACCCCGAGGTACACCGCACACTAGCCCAGCATCGCCCGCCAGCACCGTCCGCTAGCTCCGCACGCAAGCAACACGGCTCGGCGGCGCAGGAGTGTGCCAGCTGCGGAGGGCAGCATGAGAGGAGATCGTGCCGGTTCCGGGACGCCACATGTCGGGACTGCGGCCGCACGGGCCACATCGCAAGGGTTTGCCGGTCCAAGCCATCACGCGCAGCACAAAACCACCCCGCCGCAGGTCTGAGGCGCATTTCGAGGACTGCGCGGCCCCGGAGGCAGACCTATGCCGCCCAATTGACCAACGCGCCGGCCGCCCGAACACAGGTACTGAAACTCCCCAGTCAGGCCTCTACCCCAAAAATATACGTACGGATCAAAGTAGAGGGGGCCCCCTTACAAATGGAACTCGATTCGGGCTCCGCCTGTTCCATCATTTCGGAGGCCACATTAAGACAGATTTGCCCAAAGGGGGCCCCCGCTTGCGGCCATCACCCGTGACGCTCATGGACTTTCAGAGAAACCAAGTACCAGTGAAGGGGTAGGGAGTTTCAGGGTGCAGTACCGGGGCTTCAAGGGTCACTTGGACTTGCTCGTAGTCGAGGGCGACCTAGTTAGCCTCCTGGGGAGGGCTTGGTTTGGACCCCTAGGAATCGCGATAGAGGGGGTCCAGCATTGCGCAACCCGCGACTTCCAGGAAGTGTGCCGCGAGTTCCCATCCGTTTTCGATGGGTCCCTGGGCCGATATACGGGCCCCCGGTCTCGCTACAACTCAACCCCACAGTGGCCCCTATCCGCATGCGTGCCAGGTCCGTTCCGACTGAGTTTGCCTTAAAACCAAAAATAGACGCGGAACTGGACCGACTGGTGGCGCAAGGGGTTTTGGAGCCGGTCTCTTACGCAGTGTGGGAAACCCCGATCATGACCCCCATTAAACCTAACGGGGATGTCCGCATCTGCGCGGATTATAAATGCACGATAAATCGGGCATTGCAGGACCATGCCTACCCGGTCCCGGTGGTGAGCCATGTTCTGGCCACCTTGGCAGGGGCCAAGATCTTCGGCAAACTAGATCTGGCCCAAGCGCACCAGCAGCTGCCTGTCGACGGGCCGACCGCAGAGGCCCAAACAATTGTAACGCACCGGGGGGCCTTCAGGGTCAATCGCCTGCAATTCGGGGTGAGCGTGGCACCCGGAATTTTCCAGCAACTGATGGACTCTCTCCTCAAAGGGATCCCCGGCGTCACACCATTCTTCGATGATGTGATGATCGCCGCCGCCACGCCCGACGAGTTCGCCTCCCGCCTCCGCATGGTCCTCAGCCGTTTCCGGGACGCCGGCCTCAAGGTCAAGCGCGATCCAAGCGCGCGAAGTGCCAGCTCGGGGTATCATCCGTAGACTTCTTGGGCTTCACGGTGAACGCAGAGGGACTCCACCCGGCCCGGGACAAGGTGAAGGCCATCGTGGAAGCGCCGCCCCGACCTCCAAAGCCGAGCTCCAGGCTTTTCTCGGACTCTTGAACTTTTACCACGCCTTTCTCCCCCACAAGGCGGCGGTAGCCGAGCCCCTCCACAGGTTGCTCGACAAAAAGGCACCTTGGGTCTGGGGCCCGCATCAGGCTGCAGCGTTCCGGGCCGTCAAGGCCCTGCTCATCTCAAACGCGGTCCTGGCACATTTCGACGAGACCCTGCCCGTGGTCTTGGCTTGCGATGCGTCCCCATATGGGGTGGGAGCCGTGCTGGCGCACCGTCTCCCGGACGGCCGGGAGGTCCCGGTCGCGTACTACTCGCGGACCCTGTCTGCGGCCGAGCGGAACTACGCCCAGATAGACCGCGAGGGACTGGCAATTGTGGCCGGGGTGAAGAAGTTCCACGACTTCGTCTATGGCCGTCCCTTCGCCAGTCGTCACAGACCACCGGCCGCTGCTGGGCCTCTTCGCAGCGGACCGCCGGACGCCACAGGTACTCTCCCCTCGGGTCTTGCGGTGGTCCATCTTCTTGGCGGGCTACAACTACACGCTCCAGCACCGGCCAGGCAAGGCAATGGGACATGCAGACGCGCTGAGCCGCCTCCCCTGCCAGACGAAGGGGAGGACCCGGCCCCAGCTCATCATGTCCTCCAGTTGGAGGGTCTTCCAGACGCCCCTCTCCAGGCCACGGACATCGCCCGCCGCTCAGCCCGTGACCCCATCATATCCCGGGTTCTCGGCTGGGTGGTGAGGGGGTGGCCTACGGCCTCGGCGGGCCCTGAGTTCAGCGCATTTACAACACGGCGCGAGGAACTATCGGCACACAAGGGCTGCCTGCTGTGGGGGACCGGGTCGTAGTCCCCAGCGCACTCCAGCAACAGGTCCTGCAGGCTCTGCACGAGGCACACCCCGGCATCGTGCGGATGAAAGCCCTCGCCAGGAGCTACGTCTGGTGGCCAGGCATGCATCGATGGGGAAATAGAGGCCTGGGTGAAGCGTTGCCAGATCTGTCAAGAGGTCCGGCCAAGCCCACCATGTGCACCCCCCCAGGCATGGGAGTCAACAAGGACCCCGTGGTCCCGGCTCCACATCGACTTCGCCGGACCCTTCCACGGGTTAACATTCCTGGTCACCGTGGACGCATACTCCAAGTGGCTGGAGGTGAGTCCAGTCTCCTCCACCTCCGCAAGCGCCACCATCCGAGCCCTCCGGAAGATATTTGCCACGCATGGCTTGCCGGACACCATCGTCTCCGACAACGGCCCGGCGTTCACATCCGAGGAATTCCAGCGGTTCCTGCGGGACAACTTGATCCGGCATATCAGGTCAGCACCCTTCCACCCTGCCACGAACGGCCAAGCGGAACGCATGGTCCGCACGGCTAAGGAAGCTTTAAGCCGCCTGACCGAGGGGGACTGGGAGTCACGCATAGCCCGGTTCTTGCTGGCGAACCGGACAACACCCAACCCGGTCAGTGGCCACTGCCCCGCGGAGCTTCTCACGGCCCTGCGCGGCGCCCCGCCATCCTCCTGGACCGCCTGCACCCCGACAGGGCTCCAACAGGACGGAACTGGGTCGAGGACCGGGAGGCACCACGGGGCTTCTTCCCAGAGGACCCGGTGTTCGCAAGGAACTACGGCCGAGGCCCGGAGTGGATAGCAGGAAAGGTAATCCGCCCCACCGGCCCTGTCTCCTATGAGGTGTCGACAAATGACGGGCAGGTCCTGCGGCGCCACGTGGACCAGCTGAGGCGGCGCCTACTTCCAACGGTAGGAGACCGGGGTAACCAAGGGGAGGTGGAGCAGGCCCCACGAGAAGCTGAGGGAGAGCCCGAGGCGGAACGAGACTGCAGAGAGGCGGACCCCAGCGACGGCCAGCTCAGTATGCCCGAGGCCTCATCAGCCGAGGGCCAGACGGCGTACCCTTCCCCAGCGGAAGGAGGTGAGGGGGCAGGCCCCGCCACACCACCAAGACTTGGCTGCGGAGAAACCCCAACGCCTACACCACGACGGTCCATCAGGGAACGCAGAGCCCCCCGCATACCTGAAGGACTATGTCACCTAGACAGGATCGGGACTATGGGGGGAGGGGTGTTGTGTATGCAGTCAACATAGTGCCATCAAAGAAGAGCCAGAGCTTGAGTACCTGAGAACAATGGGACTGAGGTTCCTGGCTCCCGCGTAGGGGGACCAATGGGAACGGCGGCGGGAATTCAAACCCGCCAATGGTACCAGGGGGCGGCCCCTCCCCAATGTATATAGTTGGCCTCCGGGCCGGTTATCAGTGTCTCGTGTTGTATAATAGCAAACCATGCTGATCACTACATCGCTGTCTGTGGTTTCTTTATGCGTCTAACCCACTATACAACACTGCCCATGCTGCAGGCACCACGGAAATGCAGGCCCTGCTTACAGTGCCCATTTATAGCAGTTTGCAGCTTGGCTGTCATCATGATTCCTGCCAAAGACTCATGGCAGGCCATGGTGGCAACCTGAGTCCCAGGAGCCGAGTCCAGTCAAAGAGCCCCCGCAGGTGGTGCCCGGGGAGGGGGGAGTGTGGCCCTGTCCAGAACAGGCAATCCTCTTCTGACTTTGGCCATGGAGGGGTTGCCAACCTCCAACTGGGGCTTGGGGTTCTCCCCAAATTATAACAGAGCTTGGTTCTCTGTGGAGGAAAAAAAGGAAACTTCAGAGGGCAGAAGGAACGGCATCAGATCACCACCGACCGACCTCCCCTCCCCTCCCCAGACTCCACCTTCCCGAGACACCACCCCATATTTCCAGGGATTTCCCAAGCCAGAGTTGGAAGCCATCCATCTCAGTCTCTGGAACACTGGAAACTATTATATAGAGGCCTGCAGGGTCCTACATTGCACTGATTTCGACATACCTTGAATCACAAACTCTGTCTGACTGTCTTACTCCTCGGAGCCAAAGCTGTGAAAAATGCAAATACTCTGCCAACCAAGACTTGATCATTCTGCTTGGAAAAGATTTGGTCCTGGGGTTGTCAGGTTGTCGTCGTCCCCGGCCTCTGGCAGCAGATGTGGGGGGGGGAGGGGTTGCCTGATCCAGGCTGGGAAGCTCCTGGAGACTTGGGGGTGGGGCCTGGGGAGGACCCCCCCTGGGGCCTGAGTGGGGGACAAGGCCACGGAGTCCACCCTCCAAAACAGCCACCTTCTCCAGCTGGGGAGCTGGCCTCTCTCGTCTGGGGATGAGCGGTGATTACGGGGGATCCCCAGGGCCCACCTCGGCGGGTACTGATTCCAACACCAAACTACCCGGCAAATACCTAAAAAGCCGAATAACCCATTTTCTTTACAGGGAGCAAAAAATAATTGCACTTAGTCATCAAGTTTAGGATTAATCCATCTTTTCTAAAAAAAAAAAAATCTGGCAAGATGCAATTAGTGCATATTTGGCAGAGGCAGGGGTGGGCTCACAGCATTTCTTGTAATTATGGGAAACAAGGTCAGACTCAAGGCTAGAGATTCCTCTTCTGAACCCTTCTATTAAAGGACGTGGCTTTGATGAGTCTGCCTCTCCCTCCTTTTAGGATAATCTCCCTCAAAGCACATATTGTTATAGGGTTTTTTATTTCCCATCTTAGTTTCTCCATCTCATATACTTAGTCCAATTTAACAAATTAGTCTACATGGTTTTGTAGAGACAGAAGAGAGGCAATTTGAAGAAATGGTTGCAGGGAACCCTCTTGTTTAATGGGGGCACTCTGAGAACATCACAGAGCTATGGCTCGTTTGGACATTTTTGTTTGTGAATAAAATGTGCATTAGTATTAGGCTGTTTTGTATTAAAATGAATAGATTCACCTAGCTAAGTTGCTAGGCGCTCTCTCTCTCTCTCTCTCTCTCTCTCTCTCTCTCTCTCTCTCTCTCTCTCTCTCACACACACACACACACACACACACACACACACAGGGCGGGGGAGACAGGTTTTCACAGGGGCTAAATCTTACATTAAGCCCTGTAATCAGGGGTCTTTTCGTAGAAAAACAGCTGCAGGAGCTCATTAGCATATGGTATGCTAATGAGCTATTAGGGTATTAGCATATGCCATGCCCCCTGCCATCACCGGAAGTGATGTCAGAAGGGGAAGCAAAAGGGGGGAGACATCTTCAAAAGCTTCCCCTTCCCTTCCCCAGCTGGTCTGGGTGGGGGAGCTAAGAGAGAAGGGGTTTAAAGTTTAAACTCCTTCTCATGAGAGTTGGGCCACAGAAGGAGGAAAGAGGGAAGGATAGAGAGAGAGTAGAGAGAAGGAAAGAAAGAAGAGGGAAAGAAAGAGAAGGAAAGGGGAGGGGAGGGAAAGAAAGAGAGGGAAGAAGGAGGGAAACAGGGAAAGGATGAAAAAAGAGAAGAGAAGAAGGTGGGAAAGAAAGAAAGAAAGAAAGAAAGAAAGAAAGAAAGAAAGAAAGAAAGAAAGAAAGAAAGAAAGAAAGAAAGAAAGAAAGAAAGAAAGAAAGAAAGAAAGGAAGGAAGGAGGGAGGGAGGAGGAGGGAGGGAGGAGGAGGGAGGGAGGGAGGGAAGGAAGGAGGGAAGGAAGGAGGGAGGGAAGGAAGGAGGAAAGAAGGAAGGAGGGAAAGAAGGAAGGAGGGAAAGAAGGAGGGAAAGAAGGAGGGAAAGAAGGAGGAAAGAAGGAGGAAAGAAGAAAAAGAGAGAAGGAAAGGAGGGAATGAAAGAAATTTGGTGGCAATTCGGCCCCATTATATCCTATGGGCCATTGAAGTCAATGGTGAAACCATAGGGTATATTCTGGGGGCTAGAGGGGAGGAGGTTTCAGGGAGAGGCTCCAAACTCACAGGATAGCTGATGGAGCCTCTCCCCAAGACACCCACCAAGTTTCAAGAACATTGGATCAGGGGGTTCAATTCTATGGGCTCCCAAACAGGTTGCCCCTATTCCCTCCATTGTTCTTTATAGTGGGGGAAAATTACTTTTTTCCCACCATAGAGAACAATGGAAGGAATAGGGGCAACCTGTTTAGGGGCCCATAGAATTGGACCCCTGATCCAGTGTTCTTGAAACTTGGTGGGTGTCTTGGGGAGAGGCTCCATCAGCTATCCTGTGAGTTTGGAGCCTCTCCCTCAAACCCCTCCCCTCCAGCCCCCAGAATATACCCTATGGTTTCACCATTGACTTCAATAGCCCATAGGATATAATGGAGCTGAAATTGACATTCGGCTGCCTGAAAGACTCCCCGGGACGCCGGCTGGGGGCAGGGCTTGGCTCCTGAGCTCCCGCGCTCTGGTGCGCTCCCCCCCCCAAAGGACCCCTACCTGTAATATAGGAAAAATGCATCTCCATTGAAAGCAATAAAAATTAAGACCTTGACCACACACTGACCTTTGGGAATTAAGAACACTCTTACAACTCTCCACATCCAATGAAAGTGCTTAACATGCCTGGATCTCTTTCCCCACTTTTTAAACATAAGTTTGTTTTATGGTTTTCCTCTTTGTTGATGGGCAATACAGCCAAGGGCCACAGGTCTCCACACAAAGCCTACTGGCCTATGCGACAGTTTCCTTCCAGAGAGGTCCATTCATGTGTCTACAGGGCAGCATCATGAGAGGGTGTGTGCGCCAGCTGGTTCAGCCATGGCCGCGAGGCCCCTGATTTCTGCAGGCTGCACCAGGTGCCCACGGGGGCCATGGGAACTCTGCAGCAGAACAGCAGGAGGGACTCTGCACGGCCTGGTGCTGGGCCCGGGGCCTCCTCCGCACCGGGATTCTGTGGGCATTTCTAGTGTGTGAGGATGGCAGAGCCCATCTTGCAGCCGCTGCAGGCCACTGGGATGAGCTTCAGAGCCCTGTGCCGTGGGCACTTTAGGTGCGGCCATCCCATTGCACTTTTATCTGGGGAAGAGGGAAGGAGGCAGCGCAGGACAACTGGGGGGCAGGCGACCGCCATGTTCTTTTGTCATTCCAGCTCCATTATGACAGGTTCCAAAAGTGCTGCACCAAATCCTTGTACGACTCTCCCTTAGGACAGTGGCATCGGCCTTTGTCTTTGTTTCCCAGGGTGCTCTCTCCTGGAGGATGCCTGGATCTCTTCATGGGCCGTTTCTTAAGAGACGCCTTCAGCAGTCCCACTGCTCCGAGAGGGTGTGCAGCGCTTCTGCCCTCTGGATTCTGCACTTCATGTGGCTTATCCCAACTTGGGGGTCATGGAGGCACTGGGAATGGAGGAAGGCGGCCACAGCCGAGGGGTGCTGCTTCCCGTGGTCAGGCAGAACCACCCTGATGCCCCCCCCCCAGATTGAGCCCCCTCTCCCTGTGCCAGCTGAAGGAGATGGAGTGAGGCCTCACAGGGATGCTCACCAGGTAATAAACGGCGCCACTCTGCATGCGGTCCAGACCTGAGTTCCCAGGGGCTGACGGCCGAGGCTGAGGACTTGATGTGCGACAGAGAACTGCCCGGCTCCTCATCGGGCAGCTGCTGGGCTTTCTGGGAGCCCTCGGCCCGTTTCAGAAAATGCTCTGCCACTACCTTCCAGATGCTTTCCTTATAATGCGGCCTCGTCAGCTTTGCTTGATTCTCCTGGAGGGAGTCCCGGATTCAGTGAAGAGAACTTTGCAGCCATGCTCCTTGGCGAGTATCAGGAGGAGGACACATCATCCCTGTATAGTATCAGTGGCATCAAAAACTGCAACTCAGCCCTCTTCAAAGCTCGGGTACATCTGGACATCCTGAAGTGCTGGCAGCGCACTCTGTCTCCGGATTGGCCGGCCTCCTCGTTGTCTGGGCAGAAAAGCTCATAACACTTGTACATCTGGACAGCTGTCCCAGCAGCACTGCCCTGTTCTGAACCCCTCTTTCCTTTCTTTTGGTGCCCTTAGAAGCTCTTTGATTCATGAATGTTGAGCAGCAGAAAAGACTTTATTTATTTTTTAAGATGCAAGGGCTAAAAGGACTGAGACAAATTTTGCAGTTGCTAGAGCGATCTTAGGATCCTTATCGCTGAGCAAAAGAGCCAGGGTTACATAAGAACATAAGAGAAGCCAATGTTGAATCAGGCCAATGGCCCATCTAGTCCAACACTCTGTCACACAGCAGCCAAAATATACCAGGTGCCATCAGGAGGTCCAGCAGTGGGGCCAGGACACTAGCAGCCCTCCCACTGTTGACCCCACCCCCAGCACCAAGAATAGAGTGCATCACCTGCCCCAGACTGAGAGTTCCCATCTATACCCTGTGGCTCATAGCCACTGATGGGCTTCTGCTCCATACGTTTATCTAATTCCCTCTTGAAACTGTCCATGCTTGCAGCTGCCACGACCTCCTGTGGCAGTGAATTCCATATGTTAATCACTCTTTGGGTGAAGAAGTATTTCCTTTTATCTGTTCTAACCCGACTGCTCAGAAATTTCATAGAGTGCCCACGAGTTCTTGTATTTTGAGAAAGGGAGAAAAGGACTTCTTTCTCAACCTGCTCAATCCCATTCATAATCTTATAAACCTCAATCATGTCACCTCTCAGCCGTCGTTTCTCCAAGCTAAAGAGCCCCAAGCATTTTAACCTTTCTTCATAGGGAAGGTGTTCCAACCCTTTTATCATTCTAGTTGCCCTTCTCTGCACTTTTTCCAGTGCTATAATATCCTTTTTGAGATGTGGTGACCAGAACTGTACACAGTATTCCAAATGAGGTTGCACCAATGATTTATACAGGGGCATGATGATACTGGCTGATTTGTTATCAATTCCCTTCCTAATAATCCCCAGCATAGCGTTGGCCTTCTTTATTGCAGCTACACATTGTAGCTACTTCTAATGTATTTGAAGAAAGTTTTATTGTTGGCCTTTATGTTTTTTGCGATATGCTCCTCATATTCCCTTTTTGCTTGCCTGATCACAGACTTGCATTTTATTTGCCATAATCTGTGTTCCCTTTTATCAACCTCACTAAGACTAGCTAAGACTAGCTTTCCACCGCTTAAAGGAATCCTTACCTTTTACAGCTTCCATTACTTCCATTACTTTATTTGTTAACCATGCAGGCTTTTTTCTATACCTATTTGTACCTTTCCTAACCTGCGGTATATATTTTTTCTGAGCTTCTAGGATTGTCTCCAAGCTTCCCCAATGGTTTTGACCTTCTCCACTCTTCCTTTCAATTTCTTCCTCACATGTCCCCTCATACCAGAGAAGTTACCCCTTTTAAAGTTAAAAGTGGTTGCATCAGTCTTTTTGGGCAACTCCCTATCTGTACAAATGTTAAACTCAATGACATTATGGTCACTATTCCCAAGTGGTGCAATCACTTTTACATCTCTCAATGTTTCTGGAGTGTAGGGGGACGATCAGTTGAATCAAGACTTAATATAGTGATCCCAGATAATCTCAAAACTCTGCACTCTGGGGGGATCTCAACCCAGTGGAGGCAGCAGGTGAGTCTTTCCAAGATGTAGGTTTCCCCTCACCCTGCTCACCACTGGCGAAGTGGTAAACTGTGGCACAGAAGCTGGGATTTGCTGATCGGTCTTCCCTGTCTCCTATGAGCCACAGGAGTGGGGAACTCTGCTGTGTCTTGAGGGATTTCTTACTCTGTGATGCACTCACCAGACCCAGCCATCTGTCTGGCAACCGCTTGGCAGGCTCCAAGAGAAGGAGGAGGGAGGCTGCCCCAAGGGCCCAGAGGGCCCCTTCCACCACCAGAAGAGGCTGTGCCACTGCAGGGCTCACAAAACACTCTGGACAACTCCCCACCGGTCTCAAACACCACACCTGGCACAAGGGCCTACAGCATGGGAGGGCCGGTGGGTGCCGTAGCACCCACCCACACCTTTCCAGGTGCCCACTGAGGGCTTTTCAAATGGGTGGGGCATTTCCCAGCAAGGCTTCTGACTGGCCTCTGGAGACTGCAGATCTTTCAAGATGCTGCTTTGGCTGAAGGTAAGCTGCGGTAGCCATTTTGTGGCTGGCTCCACCTGCTGAGGCAGATATTTTGGGACTGCACCCATCACGCTGTGTCTGAATCCCAGGGGTGCCCACAAGCTCAAAGCAGTTAGGGACCCTGACCTTGTGGATGGACCATGCTGCTACGGGAAGAATCACTGGCCCAGATGTTCCAAAGGGACATCTCTAGTCTCCATTGGGACTAAAATGATGGTTGAGGGGCAGAAAAAAACATACTGCATTTAAAGTCTTTAAAGGAAAGCATAAAGCACAAAGCGCCCTGAACAAAAGAATCTAACATCAGCACTGATCTGCACTGCAGCAATGGGTCAGTTTTCTTCTCTCTGATCAGAGCTCGTTTCTCTATCAGGCACTCCTCACTTAAAAGGAGAAATTTTAAACTTCCATACTGTGGGTCATCAGGGCAATGTAAATTCTTATTAATAATAGGTAATTTTATTTCTCAATTACAAATAGTTGTCCTTTTAATGGTTTTCAGAGCAATTAACCATGCAATGCAATGGGTGTTACCTAATTTTCACTTCTTTGGAATCTTGAAAAATTGTTTTCTATAACTGTGTTTAATTATTCTTTGTTTTGTCACTTGGCATGCAATGAAATTGTATTCCAAAGTGCAAATGGTGCTGCTATAATACAAAAACAAAACAAACCCTGGGAGCGGAAGAAGCGTCTTTCCCTCTTCCCTTGTTTTTGTTTTCACGATCCCAGGGCTGCGCTTTCCCCCCTGGCTGGCTGGCAAAGCTGGAGCAGCCTGGGCAAGGGCGCACTGAGTGCTGCACGGGGACCATTGTGCTTCAGGCACCTTTAGGCCACCCTGCTGAGCCCTCCCCTTTGCTCCCCCTCAGTGGTTCCCCTCCTCTCCTGAATGGAAGGGCACATCCCAGGCCTCCCCAGTGTTTTCTGGGAGATCAGTCCTGATGCACCGCAGCCTTTGAGCATGTGCAGAACCTGCACAGGGAGCTCAGGGGCAAGGCTGGAACAGGAACGCTGCAAAACTCCCTGGTCCTTTAGTGGCGCTTTACAGAGCGCGAAGCGGCTGATTTCATGTCTGGTCCTCTTGAGGCTTGTTTGAACACACCCACACACACACCCTGTCCCAGGAGCCAGCCATCACTTGTTTCCCATCTGTTTCTGGGTACAATTCGAGGTGCAGGTTTTGGCCTTCAAGCCCAATATGGTGTGGGACCCACATACCTGAAGGGCTGCCTCAGCCCTTGTAGACCTGCCCAGCCACTCGTCTCGTCTCCAGAGGCCCTGCTCCCGTGGCCGCTGCCTGCCGAGGCTAGGAGAGGCGCTTCCTGGCCAGGGTGCCGCAGCTCTGCCCAGGGAGATCCGTCTCTCCCCTTCGGGGGCCGCCTTTCGTCTGTTTTGCTTGGCACTCCCGCAATGATCCCTCCTTCCTAACCAAAGTTTTAATAATTGTCTTATGTTTTATGTGTTTCAACTGTTTTTAAACTCTTTTAAAATTTGTTTTAATTGTGTCCTTTTTTATTCTTATGGTAGTGGAGCAAACAACCAACACCCGGTTCCATTTGGCTGATGGCTGCTTTATTAACAATAACCGTAGGGCAGGTAACTTGGCCATTGGACTAAGGAATAACAGTCCTTAGCGGAGCGGTACCTAGAGTCCCAGGCCAGGGCTGGCCAGGCCTGGCCTGGTTCTGCAGAGGCTTAGTGGGCCCCGAACCCCCGCAGGCTGCTGGCAGGGAGACTGGGAAGAGAAGCGTCGAGTCCCGCCTCCTCTCCTGCTTGCTCCGAGGCCTCCTGGGATCGCCTCTTAAAGAGGCCGGACACAACCGGTTTTATAATGAGCTTATATTACAGTGGTTGTTATGTACTGATACAGGACAGCACAGGGAATGGACTGAGCTTGAGCTACCTGAACAATGGGCCGCCAGCATCCTCGGATGGACCTATTGATTTAGGGTTGCATTGTAAGTAGCCAATCACGGGGAGTGGGGTGGGGGTGGGTGGGGGTGTTGTTTGGCACAAATATAAGCAGGGTCTCAGCCCCGCAAGTTTGTCTTTTTGGTTAACTGAAATCACCTAATAAATATGAGCTGATCACTAAACACGTCCAGAACCCAGTATGTTTCAATGGTTTTATAGGGTAATGTTATCATGTACCTTTAAATTGTTAGCCATCTTGGTGGCCCTTGTAAGGGCAGAAAGGTGGAATATACATTTTGTAAATAAAAATAATAAAATCACCTTTAGAATACAGGAGCAGGGCACCTGAAGATTCTTCAGAAGACTCAAAATGCAACACATCAACACATAGCTCGATCGTGCTACCGGACTCTGCCTGTGACCCATCAGAACACTACAGCCACTGTCTCAGACCCACCCCAATTCTGCCCTAACTTCAGCATAGCTGGACCTGCCAAACACCACACAAGTGGAGAGGGAAAATCCTCCCTGTGGCCTTACCAGCTGTGTTCATTTTTTGTTGTTGTTCAGTCGCACAGTCGAGTCTGACTCTTTGCGACCCCATGGACCACATCACGCCAGGCCCTCCTGTTTTTTGTCGTGCGCCAGAGTTTGCTTAATTTCATGTTTGTTGCCTTGATAACACTGTCTAACCATCTCGTCCTTTGCCCCATCCCCTTCTTCTTTGGCCTTCAATCTTTCCCACCATCAGGGGTTTCTCTAGTCAGTGCTCCAGTCCCTTCTCATTTGGTGGCCAAAGTATTTGAGCTTCAGCTTCAGTACCTGGCCTTCCAAGGAACAGTCAGAATTGATTTCTTTTAGGATTGACTGATTTGATCTCCTTGCAGTCCAGGGGACTCTCAAGAGTCTTCTCCAGCACCATAACTCAAAAGACTCTATTCTTTGGCACTTGGCCTTCCTTATAGTCCAACTCTCGCAGCTGTATAGTACTACTGCGAATACCATTGCTTTGACCATATGGACTTTTGTTGGCAGGGTGATGTCTCTACTTTTTAATATGCTGTCTAGGTTTGCCATTGCTTTCCTCCCAAGGAGCAGGTGTCTTTTAATTTCATGGCTATAGTCATCGTCTGCAGTGATCTTGGATCCCAGGAGCGTAAAGTCTGCCACTGCTCCCATGACTTCCCCTTCTGTTTGCCGAGGAGTGATGGGGCCGGATGCCATGACCTTCGTTTTTTGTATGTTGAGTTTCAAGCCAACCTTTGCGCTCTCCTCTTTCATCCTGGGCAAGAGGCTCTTTCGATCCTCTTCACTTTCTGACATTAGAGTGCTATTGTCTGCATATCTGAGGTTGTTGATGTACTCTGCATATAAATGTTCATAGGAGACCTCATATTTCCTTTGTTTCATATGGAAGAATTACAGAATTATTGTTTCCAAATCTGTGATTGTGTATAGTAATCAGAATACGCCACAGTAATTATATGCAATAAATTATATTTTATGGGAAACCTTTCTGATGGAAAAATGGATTTCCTAAAGCTAGTTGTTCTAACAGACCCAAAATTCAGTTTAAAGTCTCACCTTTTATGATGGCTTTCTGTTTCAGATTGTCTTTGGCTTCTCCCGTCCCTGTGAAACTGTTTTGTGGCTGCTCATCCAGCAGGGGGAAAGCTCCTGGCTTTCAGTGCAGGCAGCCTTCCCCAGAGCTACCCTGAAGGATCCATGGGCATGAAGTCCCATGGTGGTCCCTCCTCTAAAGATGACTTTATTTAGTGATCCCTTCCCCATGACAACTGGGTGCTATTTAAAACAAAAGGAACACAAATAGTGCCATCTTGAGCCGAGTTAGAACCTTGTAAGTCCATCGGAGTCAGCAGGCTTCAAACGGCCTGTTAGCTCTCCTTAGGGAGTGCAGGGTAGATTGCCTCTGACACGTGGCTGTGCCTTTTTGTTTGTTTTTCTTTCAAGGCTGGAGTTTTGTATTTTAAAAGTGCCTGGGTTTTGCAAAGACATTATAAACTCCCACATTTCCTGTTAAGTATGCAACTCAACAAGGTATAGATTTCAGCATAGTGATTTCAGCTTTATTTAACAGCAAACTCAAAGATCAGACAACACACAAACTAGTGGAGCACAGCTCCCTTTCTAAATGACCCGGGCTGTCAAAGCCACGCCCATACAATAGTTATTAACCAATAGGAACACAGGGATTTTCTGCCTTCCTAAATGAATCCCTTGAGCTAAAGTCAACATGGAACAATGTCAAATGAATCCTATGAAGCAGCAAGATCCTGTACAACTGGAGGCTCTGGAAAGGCTTCTGGCCTGGATTTCCGAGAGGACACAGTATCAGTCATGCCTGGACTCAGAGGGGGATTGGTGTCTAAAAGAAATGAGAAAAAGCTGAAAAGTTGTAGGAGTTGAGGTGGCTGTTCTTCTTCTGAAATCCAACCCAGAGATGTTCCACATCACCACAGTATTCAGAGGAACATCTTGGAGATCTGTCTCTACTTTTCTTTTCTTTTTTTAACGATTGCTCCGGGCACATGTGTTGGACATCTCTGACTCTGTCATGACATTCATTCCAACTGGAGAGACAACGATCAGGCTCAACAGAGCCATGACAGCTGGAGAACAACCTTTTATGTGGTTTTGGGGAATGGAAGATGGGGGGGGGGGGACACAGCCTCCCTCTGAATGAAAGAAAATCATGGTTGAGGAAGACAAGTAACAACAAGAATTCCATTAGTGGGGATGAAATATACTTACAGATTCCAAATCCTGGCTTGTTTTGAGATGGTGTAAACTTCCTCTTTAAGAACTAATAATTTATATAAATGCCATTGCCAAGGAATATTCACAGAAGACGTCTGTAGAAGCCACCTTGAGCTGGTTATCTGGAGTGGCAGTCCAGAACGTTTCCAAATAAATCAATAAACAGGTAAGTATTAGCAAATAAAACTTGAATGGTGTAAGCGTGGCTAGCACAAATTAGGGTTGCTAGCCTCCAGGCAGGGCCTGGAGGTCTCTCAGAATCACAACTAATCTCCAAATGACAGAACTCCGTTCCTCTGGAGGGAATGGCTGCTTGGGAGGGCGGACTCTGTGGCAAAATACCCAGATGAGGTCCCTCCCCTGGCTCCACCCCCAAATCCTCAGGAATTTCCCAACTCAGAGTTGGCAGCCCGGCACAAACCCAAGCCAGAAGAGCAGCCCCTCCCTGTTCCGTTCCTCAGTGGCTGGCCCTGCCCAGTGTCACCCGGGGGCCCCACTTCGCCTCTCCCATGCGGAGGGAGAAAGGCAGGAACAGAAGAAGCACGCCTCCGATGTCAGCGTGCAAAGATATACCCTGACAACTGCAGTACCCTCATCATCAGTCCACAAGCGAAGCCTGGACACACACACACACACACATGCACACCACCACCACATGCAACAAGGGTGGGCGGGATCCCAACCACCCCCAGGAGTAGGAACTCCACTGACTCATCCCCCCCCCAATTAAAGGTTTGAGGCCCGGGGCTGCGCGAGGGAGGAGGGGTAACTTTACTCTGCCTGTCCCGTTATGCTGATGGAAGAGGCAAAAGAGGAAAACTTCCCTCTCCCTCCCCAGTAGAGCCCCAAGCCCACATAGAGCCCACGAATCTGGTTTCTGGTTCTGGAGTAAGGAAATCCACGCCTTCTGCTGGCTTTGATTAGCCTGCAGCACTAGATTCTGACTGTTGACCAATGATAAGGAATCATATAGAAATACTTGTAGCAAAAAAGGGTTTTTTTGCTGCACATACTTATATATGACGAAATCTATCATAAATTTTCTAATTCATATACTAATTACTTAACCCTTTAAATCCAGTGCATCATCTCAAACCATTATCATTAACACCCAAAAGCTGGAAGACTGATACAATTCCGTGTAACTAAGGGCCTGCTTTAGGAACGTCTTTCTCTAGTTTCCAGATGCCATCTACTGACCTTTCTGGAGTCAAACAGATGGTGGGCTCTAGCCAGGGGTGTTCAAGACATTTTGCAGCTCCTGCTGTTGCCTCTGCCTTTAGGAGCAGAAACCCCACCTTTCAGAACTAGTTGAAGACTTTTTCATTTCCATTGGTTTTAGGCTGACAGTTGAGTTTTATGCTGGACTAGGAATAAGGCCCATTGTGGAAATAAATACAACGAGCTCTAGAAAGAGGCTCTGGGCGGGTGCCCAGTCTCGGGCACTCAGTGTCAATTTGCTGTGGTGACCTCAGCAGGGTATAATGACACAGAGTCCACCATTTTCTCCAGAGGAACTGATCTCTGCTACCTGAAGAGCAGTTGTAATTCCGAGTGATCTCAAGCCCCCACCTGGAGATTGGCAGCAATGGTTCCCCAGGAGTGCCTGGCTGGTCTGGAGGGTGGAGTCTATGGCATTGTACCTTTCTGAGGTCCCACCCCTCCTCAAACCCTACCCTCTCCAGGCTCTACCCCTCAAATCTCCAGGAATTTCCCACCTGGAGTTGGCAACTCTGTCTCCTTCCCAGCCAATCATCAACCTAATTTGGTTTTCTCTTCACTCTTTGGCTTTCCACACACACCCCCCACCTGCAGCCTCTACCATGCTCTGAAGCCCTGACTGCTATGTCACATTGGCTGTCATACAGGAGCCATCTCAGCAGGATATAAGGACACAGAGTCCACCATTTTCTCCAGGGGAACTGATCTCTGCCATCTGGAAAGGAGTTGTAATTCTGAGTGATCTTCAACCCTCACCTGGAGATTGGCAACAATGGTTTCCCCCAACAGGCACTAAGGGGAAATGTATTTTACCTCAGAACATGTTTTACTTGAGAACAGCAACAGCAAACTGTTTAGAATATTAGAGGCAAAGGACAATGAGGCTGCATATGCAAACAACCTTTGTGTTCCGAGGCAAAGGCCAATCAGGCCACATATGTAAATGACCTCTGTGTTCTGACTGGCTATGGGGGGAGAGGAACAGCAAACTGTTTAGAATGTTGGAGGCAGGACTCAGGCAAAGCAGCCAGTGGATAGGGAGACCCTCTAAATGACAGATCAAGGAGTGAACTGATTTCGGAGCATGTTGGAATGTTCAGGGGAGTCCATGACCAAAACAGAATTATATATAAGGAGAGATTCTGTGGCCCTCGTTAACTAGAGATGTGAAGGCCCAGGGGAAAAAATAGAAAAAGTGGGGGAGCCATTTCAGTTTTTTTCCTGAGGACTGCCCCCCCTGTTTTTCCAACTGGGAAATTTGGGGGAGGGCTGAAGACAGCCTCCTACAAAACACTTTCTGTTTTTGAGTGAGAAAAGCCTGGTCTTACAAAGCATTTTGCTCATTCCAAATGTACAGCACGAAAAAGTTTGAGAACTTTCACAATTTTTTCAATGGAAATTTGGGAAAGCACTAAAAGAAACCTCACCTGTCTTCTAATGCAGATATAAGCAACATTTCCAATATTTTTTTTTGCTTAAATGTAACAGTTTTTGAAACAATATGCTGTAACGTGTTTAATGATAATAAATTATATAAGAGTTCAGTATTTTCAGTGTTCTAAACATGCTGGCAGTCCTGCCTACTGTGACTCTGTGAGACTTACTGACCAAATGATACACTTTCATTGGTTTTCTTCTGTCAATTTTTATTTCTTCCTACTTCTCAGGAGGCAAAAATTAAAGATACCTGTGCTACGGTAGCATAAGGTGCAACAATTTGCAGCTCTTTCTCAAGGACTGGGTATACTTGCATTTTTTTCTTATAGAAAATGAAAATACATAAATATTCTAAACAATTTAATTTTATATGCGGTTGTTATAAATTTGATATAAGACAAAATACACATTTTATATAGTTAACAATAGAAAGTTTAGCTCTGATAGGAAAGTAAGTACTGCATATCTGAGTTTCCTCCAAAATTTCCAAACAGATCCAAAATGGGGGGGGGAAATGTTTCCCCCCCATGGCTTCAAATCTCCAGAAACGTTTCCTCTCTAGTTGTTACTGCCACTACAAGCAGATGCTAGTTGGGATGTTTTAACTGCTGCTTTAAAAAATGATCTTCTAAGAGGTTTCTGTGTTCTATTTTCTTTTACTATTGCTGCTGCTCTTTTAAGATTTCATTTTGCATAGTTGTTATTATTTTTTAAGCTTTTACAGGCTGTGGTAATCATTATATTTGATAGTGTCCTATTTGGTGATTGTTTGCTACCGTGGACATTTTAATAGAAAGAAAAGGTACATTCCCAAGAAATAAGCAGGCAGGCAGAGCAACCTGCAGCAGCTCCAGCAGCCCCGTTACGGAGTTGGCCTCAGACTCCCTGCTGGTGCACCACTGTGCTGCCCTCTGCTGGGCCATAGTTGTGCTGTGGACACGTCAGTGGTCTGGCTTGGACCCACCAGTGACACCCTGTGGCCTTCTCCAGCACTTTCAGCAACTGGGAACAAGCTGATGGATAGTGGTATGTCCCACTGGCTGTGCTACCCCAAGCAGCTGCCTGGGTGGTTCCGGCATGAAGCCCCTCTCTGGTCATTCAAAACACTGGCTTGGCCTCTTTCCCTGCATTGACTCACTGTGCCTTTTAGAGCACCTCCCGCATGCTCTGGTCTCACCACAGCTGCAGATCTCAAAGGTCCGCCCTCCGCCAGAATCAGCCGGACCAGCCTGGGCTACCATCTTGCCACTTTTCCCCTACCTTGACCCAAAGGGAGGGGAGTTGGAATTGAACTGCCCTCCCAAGCGATGGTCCCAGCTGACCAGTTTGGTGTCATGGTTAAATGTGCAGACTCTACTCTGGGAGAACTGGGTTTGATTCCCCCACTCCTCCACTTGCAACCTTGACCTTGGGCAAGCCGTAGTTCTGTCACAGCAGTTCTTGAAAGAGCTCAGCCCCACCTACCTCATTGGGTGTCTGTTGTGGGGAGGGGAAGGGAAAGGAGTTTGTAAGCCGCTCTGAGACTCTGTGTGAAGGGCAAAGGGGTATAAATCCAATCTCCTCCTCCTCCTCCTCCTCCTCCTTCCGCAGTGGTTTCCATCACTCTCAGAGCGCCTCTCCAGTGTGTTATCTTTTTGCATTTTGCATTTCTCCCCACTTTCACCTTGTATGTCCATCGGGGTATTTTTTAAAAATTCTGCATTGATTTTTGTCCCTTCAGCTCTCAGTTCACTTTCCATTCACTGTTCCCCTGCCTTTTCTGAAAGTGATTTTCCCCCTTGCTTCCAGGCCCATAGCCAGGATTTTTTAATTTGGGGGGCTTTGAGTTGGAGGGCACCCCATACACAGCCCCGTGCACCCCTCCCCAAGCAACTTGCCTCCTGGGGGGAAAGCCAGCAGTCTGCATTCCAGACACACATGCCGCCAGGCCCTCTCCAGCCCTGAGAGTGGGAGCCACGGCTTCCTCCTCACCCCTTGTGCCAACACGACCAGCCCATCAGCCCCTGGGCAGCGCTCGCCTGCACTGCAGCCCTGTGTCCTTCACCTGCTGCTGCAGTTGGATCCCCCTGGCCACTGGAGCTGGGCTCACCATCTCCCCACTGGCAGAGCAAGCTCAGGAACCAAATGCGGAGGGGAGGCAAGCCCAGCTGACAAGAGAGAGCAGCCGAGAAGAGAGAGCGGCTACAGAGGGTGAGGGAGAGCCACTGTGGCCAGCAACGAGTGGGGCCTGGGCTGGATGGGAAGTCGGGGGGGCCTTGGTGGTAAGTCGGGGGCGGGCCCTGAAAGGCTCCACTGTAGCTACAGGCCTGCTTGCTTTGCTTCCAAGCCACAGTAATTCGAACGCATACACATTCCCTCAGATTTCCCCCTCCCTTTCCCTGACCCTTGGAGTCCACTCCCCTGCCCACACCGAGGTTGTGCCTCCCACTCTGCACTTTCTGCCATCTTCCTCTGTTCATCGGTGTACAGGCAGGCACCTGACCCTCCACCTCATGCTGCCTCCGGGAGCTCCGACAGCACAGTGAATGCAAAGCTGCTTCTCCAGCTTCTTCACCAGTTCAGGATCGGCCAGGGTGGTGGTGGGAGCTGAGAGCTGTGCCCCCTTGGCCAGAAGAGCCAGCCCCAACTGAGTCAGCACATAGCTGAGAAGAAGCTGGAGTAGCAGAACCATCAACTCTTCATTTGGAGGCAGCTAGAAGCAATTTCTCAGCAACAACAGCTATGAAGAGTTGGGTGCTTGCATGCCACTGCTGGTACTGATGCCCCAGCCTCCAAGCAGAGAAGGAGGGCAGAGGCACATGCAGACAGTGCATGCCTTGTTTGCCTCCCTGGGATGAAAGAGGTGGGGGCAGGACTCAGCAGTGGCTCTGCCAACCAGCATAATTGAAAGAGGCTCACTCTGAGCTGTGTGCCCTTTTCCTCCCTTCCCCAATTCTGGCCTGGGAACTCGCCACAAAACATGGGCAGAGGGTAACAGGAGGAAACCAATAAAGAGCAGAGTCCTGTTGGGAAGTATAATATACTGAGTCCGATGCATGAAGTCGTGAATCAGCTCATAGTTTTTGGGGAACAATACAACTTTAGCCGGCTCACAGGCCAGCTTATAACCCCAAGGCAAACCACCACCACCCAACACCCGTGAGGTCTGTTTACAGTGTCAGTCCTTCATAGGTCTAGTCTTAGATCCTAGCCTTCCGATTGGAGTGGGCTTGGATCTGATCGTCTATTGTTTGTCTGTGCAAAGCTCAGGCTCTTCGCTTGACCACGTGCGGACCTACCCTCACATGTGGTCAGCTCCATACACAACAGGAAAGTTTTTGAAAAGGAGAAAATGGGGGGAGGAAGGCCAGAATGTGTGTGTACATTGGGGTGAGGGGTGGAAGGACAGTGAGGTGCAGGACTCTACAAGTGCAGAATGAAGCTTCTGGGAAGCTTCAAGCTCTGAGTCAACAAATTAACAAGGGGGGGAGGTAGAAAAATACAGCCCTTAATCAAGCTGAGCTGCTTTTTGCAGCTGCAGGCTTTGAAGGCTGCTCTCCGTCCCACTGCCAGGCTGGTAGAAGAGGAAAGCCAGCCTCGCTGGAATGGGAGACACTTTCTGGGGTGAACTTCCACAGTCTCATGAATGCCAAAGCTGAAACCACTGAAGGCAGCACCCTCAGGCGCTAAGGTGTGGCTAGCCAATTGAAGTCACACAATGAGAGATATCCAAGCAGCAAAAGGGTAAAAAAAGGTTTTATTTAAATAAATTTTTCTTTCAGCCAACATGCAGCCAAAAAGTTTAGCTCAGCTCTCCACTGAGCAACAGTTGTGTTCCAACTTTTATACTCTAGGTTCTCCTCCCAGTTTTACATAATCTGTGACATCATTTACAAATGTGTATTTCGTTTTTCTTTGTCTCTAACATCCATTAATCTTACTTTTGACAAACAAGATGTTTCTGGCTTTCTTTCAACTTTCATCCAGAGGTGTCTTGTCAAAATCTCCTTATTAAAAGTTAAATATGGTAGGCTCTTGGATAAAGAACCTTCTGCTTGGCTATGTTCCCAATCTTTCCCATCTCTAAAAACTTACTGGCTTAAATTCATAAAGAAGGGGTTTGCTATACTCAAATCTCTATTTGCAGCTGTACCTCTGCTCAATAAATTTTACCAGCCCCATCTTGACATTTCATTAAAAGTAAAGCATCTTCTTCAGCTAATTATTAAATTCCTTCTGGGCTTCTTGCGAGCTCATTAGATGTGACAGGAACTAGATATTATACTTTTCTGTTTGTTGCTAACTTTATTTCAAGGGAGCTGGGAGCATCAAATCCTTTCATCTAAATTTTAGGATCCAATAATCAATAGACTAGCATTCGAACCTCTGAGCTCCCTCTACACAGCCAAGCTTTGCAAAGATGGCCCTGTTAAAATGGAATGTGGAGGTCCAGTGTGGGCAAAAAGAAGCTGGAAGGAAGAACCAGGCTCAGCATTGAGGGGTTGGGATACTGAGAAAATGAAGAAAGGGGAGAAACTCTCAGGGGTGAGGCCAGCTGGAGCATTGTGTTGACTTTTGAATACTTGACTCTGTTGACTGAGGAGAATGGAGATGCGCACATACAGAGAGGCTGCCAACAATCATAGCTTGCAATGCCACACACAGCAGAAAAAATCTGGTTAGTTTCAACAGTGAGTTTTCCCCCCTTGCCTGCATTACTTTCTGTTCCCTTTCATTCAGTGAACTAACGCTAAAATGCATGCATGAGGCTTTAAATGGAAGATGTCTGCTGGACGCTACTGTACAGCTGTGAAAGGGCAATTGTTTAAATAAAAACACACTTTGGACACAACCACCCCACATGTCACAAGTGATGTTCTCACCCCAATTAAGAAAAACTGCAATTTTTGATTGCAGCTGCAGAATACATACACAGAAATACACCTGAGAAAAAGGATTGGTGGATATGGCAGGCACACAAATCTGAAGTCGAGCTTAAGGATGTGACTGCTGAGATTCTCCAGAGTAAGCTGCCAGTAGATAATGGGCCATGGTCCACATGGCAATAGTGAGAGGGAAACTCTGCTGCAGAGCTCTGAGGAAGGTAGGGTGATGCAGCAGGAAGAGTCAGGCCTCGAACCCTGCCCATCTTATCCATATCTAGGCAGGACAGGAGCACCTCTGCCTCATCTGGGTGAACAGGCACCTCTGCTGCAGCTGCCAGTGCTCCTCCAGTGCCTCAAAGGGACTGACAGGGGAAGCTCCTGGCCAAAGTGTGGAGTCCCCACAACACTCCTCCTATCCTCGAAAGAACCTTGGTGACGGCGAGGGATACCTAAAAGAAAAGGAAGACAGAGAGATACGAAGTTAGAAAACAAAAAGGCTGTGGAGAAAGAAGTCACTGTGTTCTTTAATGAGCACCATTAGTGTCCAACCTGTCTGTATGCCAGACGGAGCCAAATCTGGGAGGCTGAGGGATAGCCCCTCCCCCTAGGAGACTGATGACCCTGCAAGAGATTGATGACCTGCCTGCCTCGGGGGGGGACAGCTTCTTCCCATGGATTATGACTGCCCTGCCTTGGACCCGTGGGCATTAAGGAACAAGCTGAGTGGGGCTTCCGGCCGGAGTTAAAATGGCGAATTGACACACTTTGCGATTTGAGCAGAGTGGACAGCAGTATCTGGCGACAGTTTGGGCTTTACCTGGCCCAACGCAGCACTCCCCAGGCGGGGGAGTGGCAAGCAAGCAGCCAAGCCTGAGAGGGGGTTGAGATCGGTGTGGATAAGCCTCGGAGGAGGCTTGTTTACACCTTGATCTCCCTCCGTGAAGAGGGCAGTTGCAAATCAGCACTACAGATACCAGCTGGGCTGAGAATTCAGCATAAATCCGTCATCTACCGGCCTCTTTAACATCAAGCTTAACATCAGTTACAGAAGAAGCACTGCGAAACCCCGAGATTACAAGCAAGGTAACAAATGAACAATTGCTTACCGGTTTAAAGAAGAAGGCAAAATCTAAACGTTCGGATAAGTGTAAAAAGCTTCAATGAACTAATCCGCTTGATTTAAAAGTAAAAAGAAAGCTTTCCTTTAGAGAAAACGGCTGAAAAGTAACTTTGTTTTGCATTCCTGTGGTCAGCTAAGACTAAACTTTGCGTAGCAGAAACGAAACTGACTGTGATTCTATGATACAGGAAGTAGGCTAGAGTGGATGTTTTTGATCTTGCTGTGCCGGAAGTAGACGGACGTTTTAGAGTGTGGCACCGGAAGTTGGATTACAGTGATGGACAGATAAACAGGAAGTTCTGAAGGAGCCTACTCTAGCCAGAAAATCATAGAGAAATTGCGCCCGCCATTTTGAGGAGGACTAAATTTTAAAAAGTTATTTTTAAGCTGAAAAAGCACTGGAAGAAGTTATAAAGGTGGCGATTTGGCTTGAGGATTGCTAATATAAAGATTGACTAGCCCTGAACTCGCTTTCAAGACGGATTTGAGGTCAAGACCAAGGGCTGCCTCATCACCTAGTCCAAGAATGACCGCAAAGGAAAAAAAAGAGTGGCAGGCTGCCATGGAAGTGATGGAGAAACTGAAGTGGTGCAGAGTTTGGGAAAGCAAATAGAATCACAGCTGCAACAACAGTTGCAACAACAGCTGCAAATACAACTGGAGCAAATAGAACAAGTCCAAGTCCAAGTACAGAAAAAAAATATGGAAGAGTTAAAAGAACTGGTACTAACAGAAGTGGCAGGGATAAAAAAAGATACAGAAGAAGTTAAAAAAGAGGTTAAAAGTCTGGTGACAAAATCAGAAGAAATGGAACAGAAAGTTAAAAGAACCCTGTTAGAAAATACAAGACTGGAGTCCATGATGGAATATAGGGCCACTCAGAATCACTTGAAATTGAGAGGAATCGAAGAGGAGGAAGATCAAGATTTACGGGCCCTAGTAATTAACACATTGACAACTTACATAGGGGAAGATGTTGGAGACTTGGATCCAGACTTTGACCTGATTTACAGAGTAAATTCAGCGTATGCCAAGAGAAAGCAATTACCCAGAGATGTGATTGTTCAATTTGTGACTACTAAAATGAAGGAAGACGTTTTCAAGAAGCAATTTACACAACCGTTGGAAATTAATGGAAAAAAATAATAATTTTGAGAGAAATTCCGAGATCGATCTTACAAGACAGAAAGAAATTCAAGAAACTAACAGATAGGTTAAAAGAAATGAGTATCAGGTTTAGATGGGAGATTCCATATGGATTATCATTTACATACAATTCGGTGAGATTTATTCTTAAAACGGAAGGAGACATCTACAGATTCAAAGAGAACAACTTTGATGATTTCAAAGATATTTAATTCAAAACAACTATGGATTACAAATTTTTATCTTGGAACGTAAATGGACTAAATTCACCAAGCAAAAGAAGATTAGTGAATCATTGGCTAGAGAAACAAAAATGTAACATAATTTGTTTGCAAGAAACACATATCAGAAAACAAGATAATAAATATTTGGTTAATAAAAAATTGGGAGAAGAATTTCATTCATCAGCAGTTAATAAGAAAAAAGGAACAGTGATATACATTACCAAAGAATTGGAACCTAAACAAATCTTCTCAGACAAAGAAGGAAGATATGTTGGCGTGGAATTAATGATGAATAGAAAAAAGACATTGCTTGTAAATATATATGCACCCAATGGGGCAAAAGAGACTTTTTTTAATGATTTGACTAAAGAGTTGGACTGTTTAAATTATGATCAAATAGTCCTTGCTGGAGACTTCAATGGCACAGTGAACAATGTATTGGACGAAAGTCAGTGGAGAGGGTTGGAAAGCTGCCAAAAAAATTTTTCCAGCTAACGAAGCAAGAGAAACTAGAAGACGTTTGGAGGAAGTGGAACCCTAAGACAAAGGATTATACATTTTATTCTATCAGACATAACTCCTTTTCTAGAATCGATATGATTTGGATGTCAGAGGAGATGGCGCAAAAAACCTACAAAATAGAAATTTTACCAAAAACCAACTCAGATCACAACCCTTTACTTTGGATATCTAAAGAAAAACCTAAACAATTATATTGGAGAATTAATGAGGACTTATTGGACCAAAAATTAATCAATGAAACTTTAAAAAAAGAAACGAAAAGTTTTTTTGAACTGAATTTAAATAAAGGTACTGATATACAAGTTGTATGGGACACGTACAAAGCAGTAATGAGAGGTTTGCTTATTTCTTTGAATTCTAAAGATAAAAAACAAAGGATGCAACAACAAAACGACCTTCATGAAAAAATTAGACAAAAAGAAAAGGAATTAAAGAAAAGGCCAGGGAAGAAAAAAGATTATTAAAGAGATCCACTTTCTGCAGGATCAATTGAATGTTCTACTAAATAGAGAATTATATTGGAATCTGAAGAAATTACAGCAAAAAGCATTTGAGGGTGCAAATAAACCAGGAAAATTTTTAGCGTGGCAATTGAAAAATAGAAAATAAAGGAATTTTATAAGTAAAATTACTGAAGACGGAAAGGATGTTTTGAATTTGAAAGGTATAAAAAGAGCCTTCTTCAAATACTACGCCAAACTGTTCAAAAAGAAAGGAATTGACCAACAGAAAATTAAGAAATATTTGGAGACTATTGAAGTTCCAGAGCTGGGAAAACAAATTAAAGAGTTATTAAATGGTTTAGTAACAAAGGAAGAGGTGACAATGGCAATAGAAGACGCAAAGTTGGGCAAAGCTCCAGGTCCAGATGGCTTTACAGCAAAGTTTTATAAGAAATTTAAGGAGGAGCTAACCCCTATCTTAGTACTTCTGTCGAACGAGATAAGAAAGACTAAACGGATCCTAGATTCATGGAAAGAAGCAAATATTTCATTGATACCCAAAGAAGGTTTGGATTTAACTGAAGTAAAGAATTATAGACCAATATCGCTATCAAATAATGATTACAAATTATTTGCGAAAATTATTTCGGAAAGACTGAAAAAATATTTGAAAGATACTATAGCGGAAGAACAAGCTGGTTTTTTTACCAAATAGACAGATTAGAGACAATTTAAGAGTGGTGATTGATGCAATCGAATACTATGACAAACATCCAGAAAAAGAAGTTGGATTCCTCTTTTTAGATGCGGAAAAAGCTTTTGACAATTTAAATTGGGAGTTTATGCTGCAAGTTATTGAAAAAATGGATATAGGACAGTCTTTTCTAAACATGATTGTGGCAATTTACTCAGAACAGAGAGCAGCTTTGAATATAAATAAAGAAAGAACAGATTTCTTCCAAGTTCAAAAGGGAACACGTCAAGGCTGCCCGTTATCCCCGTTGTTGTTTATTTGGATATTGGAAATATTATTGACAGCGATAAGAAAAGATAACAGCATTGAAGGACTCACAGTGAAAGGTTTTGCATATAAATACAGGGCATTTGCAGACGATGTAATGTTTATGATTCAAGATCCAATCGACAAAATACCACAATTGATGGAAAAAATTGAAGAATTTGGATCAGTTGCGGGATTCTACGTTAATAAAAGTAAAACCAAAGTGATGTGCAAAAATATGACGAAACAAAGACAAACAGAACTTCAAGAGAAAATTCAATGTGAAGTAGTTACAAAGACTAAATATTTAGGAATTGAATTGACCATGAAAAACATTGATTTGTTCAAAAATAACTATGAAAAGGTTTGGCACAGGATTCAACAAGACATGAAGAAACGGGATACCTTGAATCTATCGTTATTGGGAAGAATTGCAACTGTAAAAATGAATGTTTTGCCGCGTTTGATGTTTTTATTTCAAGCTATTCCAATATTAAAACAAAGGAAAATACTGGATACGTGGCAGAAAGAACTATCGAAATTTGTATGGGCAGGAAGAAAGCCAAGGATTAAAATGAAAATTTTATGTGATGCAAAGGAAAGAGGTCTACAACTACCAAATTTAAGACTGTATTATGATGCCGTCTGTTTAACATGGTTGGAACAGTGGATTAATTTAGAAAATAAAAAGTTATTGGCTCTAGAAGGGCATGATAACAAGTTTGGATGGCATGCATATTTATGGTATGGAAAAGTAAAAATGGATAAATTTTTCAAACACCACTTCATAAGACGATCACTGTTCGAGACTTGGATGAGATATAGAAAATTCTTCTCAGAAGAAAGACCACTTTGGATAGTACCAGCAGAAGTGATTAATCCATATTCAAGAAATCAAGGGTTAGATTGGCTACCTTATAAAAGTCTTTTAAAATTAGAAGGGAAAAACTTTGTGTTAAAAGACAGATTTGATGTGGAATTTGAATATGATTGGTTGAAGTATAGACAGATTTATGACTTATTTAAGACCGATAAAAGAGAATATGGTTTTAGAGAAAATAATACTGAAATTGAAACTGTATGGCTTGAGAAAGGTAAAAAAATGATTTCTAAACTGTACAAGGTTTTATTGAAATGGTATACTGAGGACGAAATTGTAAAAGAGCAAATGATAAAATGGGCGGTAAATATTAATAATGAGATATTAATGACATCTTGGGAATATTTGTGGAAAAAGTCAATGAAAATTTCAACTTGTGTAAATGTTAAAGAGAATTGTTATAAAATGATGTACAGATGGTATATGACGCCTAAAAAAATTGCTATTATAAATGAAAGTATGTCTAACAAATGTTGGAAATGTAAGAAACATGAAGGGTCTTTTTACCATATGTGGTGGACATGTGATAAAGCAGTAAAGTATTGGACTGAGATCCACAATGAGATACAAAAAATTTTGAAATGTACTTTTAAGAAAGACCCACAGATGTTATTGTTAGGTCTTAAAATGGAAGAAATAAATGTAGCCAAGAGAACACTACTATGGTACTTGATTACAGCAGCTAGACTGACTTTTGCTCAATGTTGGAAACAAGATAAAGTACCTGAAACATGGGAATTGATTAAAAAGACGTTGTTTATGGCAGAAATGGACAAATTAACAAGAAAATTAAACAATGAAGAAGACGAAACCTTTTTCGGAGACTGGAAAGACTTTCAAGAATACTTGTTGAAGAATTGGGATGTAAAATGTGGTTTGATTTGTTTTGACAGCTATTGAGGAGAAGTGGAAAGAGACTCAGATCTTTGAATTGTTACCATTAGTAAAAGAAATATGTTTAGTAGTAAATGTAATTGTACAAGAGAAATATCAAGGGGGTTGGAGCAGTGCGGGAAGCCTTGTTTGGGGTGGAGAGGGAGAAAGAAAAATGGATATGTATTGGTTTGTTTAAATTGTATGAACATGTGATATATCCAATAATAAATTGTATTTAAAAAAAAAAAAAAGGAACAAGCTGAGTGAAATTCATTAATTATTTTAAAAATATCTCAAAAGAAAAGATATACAGAAAAAGAAAAAGCACATTATAACGATTTATATATATTACTGAGTTATCTCATTAAGTAATGGGACATTTCCTTTCCCTTTATTCCTTAAGAAGCTCATTGATTCATAAATCTTAATCAGCGGAAAATATTTCTTACTTTTTGGATGCAAGGGCTATGCAGATTGAGGCATATTTTGCAATTGTTAAGGTAAATCCAGGATCCTTAATGTTAAGCAAAAGAGCCAGAGTTCTTGGAGTATAAGGGGACAGTTGGTTAATTAAAGGCTTCATATAATCAGGGGTCATTTCCTGTTGGAGCACATCGGAACAGCACTCCAGAAGCAAGGAGCTCAGGTGTGGAATGCCCCCCGCCACCTTTCCTGGCCCGCCCGCACAGGCGGGTGGGCCAGGGAAGGCCTGCAGAGCCCCTACCACCCGGGGGGATTTAAATGCCTTTCTTTCCTTTCCCCAGATGGGGAAGGGAAAGAAAGACATTCTGAACATGCCTGGGTTCCCTGCCCGATCTTCTCTAGGTGCCCCGCAGTGGGCTGGCTGGAGAAGGGAAGGGCAAGCAGGCAGACATGCCTGCCCTTTGTCAGGGAGTGCGGCATGTGCAAATGAGTTATGCAAATGAGCTCCTGCACCTCTTTTTCTACAAAAGCCCCCCGGGATATAATGAAAAACCTACATTAGAACAGGACATGAAAGCGTGTATTGATCCTATTAAGGCCAGAAGGGTAAATTCTGTCAGAATAGGGCCTATTCAAAAATCTTCCCTGTAAAACCATGGTAGATATAATATTCAATCTTTCAAACAGGAAAGGTCTGCAATATTGCGGGATAGTAAGATAGTACATATGTGGGATATTGGTTTTGAAAAAGAAAGACCAAAAGATAGGGGTGAACAAACTCTGCAGGCTCTCAGAATCAAGCTGCTGTGGTTGATTTCTAGGACATGGCTTTTAATCATAGAAAATGCTTTCAATTTGCCCATCTTAAAATTGTCATCAATCAACAATCCAACTAGTATCAGTTTCTCATGCAAGTCTTTTATCCAAGTTGATTTCTGGGTATCCCGATTTTGAGCATCTAACAAACCATCTGAAGCATAGAGCAGTTTTAACCTTAGTTTAAAAGCATATAGCCACACTCTTGCTTCCAAGGATAACTGTCTAAATTCTGCCCACAAGACAATATTAGGCACACAATAAGGAACATTCAATATTTTCCTAAGAAATTGTGCTATGGGTTGGTTGATATCATCAGAGATAGCTTTAATCCAAACAGCTGAGCCATACAGAATAACAGGGGCTACTTTCAGATTAGAACCTTGCACAGCTCTAGAAATATACTTCCCTTCCCAATTGTGGATACGCCTATTTATAGCATTTGCACGTGGTTTTGCTTTATTAAACACTGTTCTTCTTCTGAGTTAGGGAGCCCAGGAGAGATCTGCAAAAAAAAAAAAATCCCCAAATAGGAAAAGGTCTTAACTTGCTCAGTACTGGACCCATTGATTGACCATTGAGATGAGTCCCATTTCTTAGTCTTGGTGAAAATTAACATCTTGGATTTCAAAAAGTTGGTCACCAAGTTTTCTCAAGAACATAGCTGGAGAAAGACTGCAGGGCCCTTTGCAGCCCAACCGTAGTTTGAGACAGGATCATGGCATTATCTGCATAAAGCAGAATAGGTACACCAATCTAAGCTAATTTTGGTGGAAGGCAGCAGTCACCAAAAACTGATGTTGCATGATTTAAGTGTAAGTTAAACAAGAAAGACACCAACAAACATCCCTGACATACCCCCTTTTCTTAATTGAAAGTCCCCACATTGTACTTGGACAATCAAACCCAAATATAATTGCTGAAAAGGTCCTAGAAGTCTTTTATCCAAATTAGTTTGATTGAGTTTGTTCCATAATCTGGGATGGTTTATAGAATCAAAGGCCTCCTTAAAATCAATGAAAGCCACATATAATTGACCTCCCTTAAAAGATGAATACTTCTCAGCTAAGTGATAAAGAAGCAATGGTCATAAGTTGAAGAACTCTGACTAAATCCTATCTGTTCGTGCCCCAAAAGGTTCTCTGATTCCATCCAATCCAAGAGCTGTATCAATAGGAAAGCAGACTATACCTTTCCTAGAGAAGAAAGAAGGCTGATTTGTCAATAACAGGATGGATCAAGTCTAGAACCCTTTTTAAGTATTGGTACAATAATGGAGTATTCCCATAAATCAGGTATTTGTCTACTGATGTTAATATGAGTAAAAACTGGGGCCAAGACTGTGGCCCAGTATTGAGGATTACCTTAAATATCTCGTTAGGAATTAGATCAGAGCCTGATACTTTTCCTAATTTTAATCTGATAAGGCAAGTGACCTCCTTGGTTGATACCTTGGGCCAGGTTGGTGCTGCATCAAGAGGAATAACAGGAGATATAGTAGGCACATTTGCATCAGATAATATCCCCTTAAAATAACCCTCCCATATCAGAGGGGCTATACAGCATGGGATTGTAGAGGTTGTATTTATAGTAGTACTGACAATAGACCAAAAGGTTTTATTATCATTGCTATTAATAGCTGAGAGAAGCAGTCTCCATTCCTTACTAAGGGCCACCTGTATCCTCTGCTTGGTGAGTTCTCTGTACACCAGCTCTCAAAGGACTGATATTGTACAGTTACTTTTAAACTCATGATGCTTCTGTTGAATATGCCTTTTAATTCTTTTACAAACTCTGTGAAACGGTGTCCTGTCAAGGTTCTTTTTCACAAAAAGGGATCTGAACAGTTCTAATACCACATCCAAGTTGTGCAAACAGTTAAGCACTGAATCTGATTGTAAAACCCTGTTGTCTAAAGTGTTACAGGGGGTGGAGCCCATTATGGTTTGAGCCTTGTTGCTAGAGTTAGAATTCCAGCATAATCAACAAACTTTATTTTGATTTTGGGAAGGAGGGAAGCTTTGTTCTGGAATACAATAGTATTCTAAGGATAAATCTATAGAAAAGAGGACTGGGAGATGGTCGCTTCCCATAAAGTCACCAACTTTTAGGAACTCAAAATGGGAGAGATAATCAAGTGGGCTCAGGATATAATCTATTACACTGGCTTCTCTGGGACTCATGTAAGTGAAGTCACTAACTCCATCAACCTCTGGGTAGCCATTCAATGGAATCAAGTTTCTCTGAATTGCAAATTTAGCCAGCTTTAAACCACCTCTGTGTCAGAGTCTCGCAGCAATCAGTTCTCAACAATGGTCCTTCATGAAGGTTCAAGTTTATTGAATACAGTAAAGGCAAGTCATCTGTGCATACACTTAGTGTCAGGATTAACTATAAAGGCGGGAGGGGAGTAGATATACGGGATTCGAAGGGGGGTCCCCTGACAAGGTTGAGCCAATCGGGGAATTAGCTGGAGCGTGCCTAAACTAATGGGTTCATATTCCCAGCGAAGCATCATGAGAGAGGTATCAAGGTATCACTCAGGCTATGAGATAAGACTCAGCACAGAGAAGTGAAAGTTACAATTCCAGCATAACAAGAAACACTACATTAGCTGCCTCACCCCCACAACTGAAATGGCAGCATAGCTGACATTCTGCCCCCCTGAAGATACCCCCCCACCAGGTTGCCAGGATACATTTTATGAAAAGCACGAATCAACAGGAGCATTGACATGACATTCATCAACCCATTCATTGTGGGAGGGGTCGAAATCCACCTATTGAACCAGGTAGAGAAGCTGGCTTCTTTTGACCTTCGAGTTCAGGATTTGGGCAACTTCGTGGTGGGGCTCACCATTCACCATCAGTGCAGAAGGGGCTGGAGGTCAAGGTTTCCAAGCATTGGGTCCAGGGTCCCATTTGAGGAGACTGAAATGAAAAACAGGATGCACGCCCTTCAGAGATTTAGGCAAGTCAAGTTCAACAGTCACCTCATCGATTCTACGTAACACTTTAAAAGGACCCACATATTGCCAACCCAGTTTCCTACTAGGCTGGAGACCTTTTAAGTTCTTAGTGGACAGGTAAACTGAGTCCCCTGGTTGTATGTCCCATTCGGGGGCTCTGCCCCTGTCAGCCTGAGTCTTATAATCCACTTTGGCTTTATCCAGAGTCTTTTGGATCTCAGGCCAGTGTTCTTTCAGTCCTTGCCACCAAGTCTGGGTAAGAGAAGTGGGAGATGTGGAAAACCACCTCCAGATTATCAAGATGCACACTCCTAAAGTCTACCTGAAGACTCTAGGTGTGGTCCCAAAGATGCCGTGCATCAAACCGAAAGAGCCGGTGTGCAATCAGCAAACGCAGCAGGGACTCTGTCTACATAACAGAGAACTGGGCCACTACACTGCTTTCTGCCCTACAGTCATCAGCCCCCCCGGGGAGCAAACCGCCAGAGTGAAGAAGTTCTGAGACCCCTGCAAAAGGGGGGGTGCCTGCCCTAAGCAGCCCAAGGCTTTACAGTTGGGAGCTCAGCTGGACAGCACCTCTTCCAGCGGAGACAAGAACCTCCAGCCAGTGGGAAAAGACCAGGACCTGTTGTAAATGGCACAAAACAACAGGTCCAAGAGCATCCCGTGCCACAACTGGTGAGCAACGACCCCCCTTTGGTTTTTGTGACTGTTTCAGTAATGCATCCGGAACTAGGAATGCAGGTACGCGTGAGGGCCCTCATAGACTCGGGGTGTGCCCAGGACTTGGTAAGTCCTTCTATTGTGGCAGGGTTGAGGGTCCCAGTACAAAGACTGCTTGAGCCATTGGTTTTCACCCAGATGGATGGCTCCATCATGAAGGAACCTTCCAAATATCAGACTATACCCCTTGTTATGGGAATGGGAAGCCTTTGTTATTAATCTTATGGCCCATTTCTCCATGGTACTAGGAAGCCCTTGGCTTGGGATCCATAATCCCTACATCAAATGGAGTGAGGGGATGGTGCACTTTGTAGCTCCCAAATGCAAGACTCATGTATGGGTACCCAAGTTGGGGGAGGTGCCCCAGACCCTCTCAGTTCATACGTGCTTGGCCGAAAAGGAGCAGAGTAACCATCCCTATGGAGTATAGAGACTTAGCCAGGGTGTTTGAGGAGGAAAAGCGGATGAACTTCCCCCCCACCGTAAGACTGACTGTGCCATTGAGATCCTACCAGGGCACTCACTGCCAAAAGGAAAACTGTATTCAATGAGCCTGGCTGAGAAGGGGGAGCTGCGGAAGTTCATTGACAAAAACCTTGCTCGTGGATTTATCCGCCCCTCCTCCCCATTTGCGGCTCCCATCCTCCTCCGGAAGAAGAAGAATGGAGGGCTAAGACTGTGCACGGATCACCGAGGGTTGAATGCTGTTTCCACTATGAATGCCTACCCTTTGCCTTTGATTAAAAGATCTCTCTTTTTTAAAAAATAATTTCTTAATTTTAAAATATATCACAAATATTAAACACAACACATATACTACAAAGTTGGATTTGAGAGATGCGTACTTCTGGGTACACATTCATGAGGGGGACGAGCCTAAAATGCCCTTTAACACTCCCCTTGGCCAATTTGAATACTTGGTGATGCCTTTTGGACTACAAGGGGCCCCAGGGGTGTTTATGTACTTGATCAACAATTTTTTGCACAAGCACTTGTTTGGGGGGGCTTAGTTTATCTTGATGATATCTTATTGTATTCAAAAGACAGAGAGTCCCACATCAAATTAGTGCGGGAGGTCCTCCAGACACTGTATGACAATAAGTTGTTTATCAAGCTGTTTAAATGCATCAATTTGCTGTGTTGACCTCAGCAGGGTAAAATGACACAGAGCTTACCATTTTCTCCAGGGGAACTGATCTTTGCCATCTGAAGAATAATTGTACTTCTGAGTGATCCCCAGCCCTCCCCTGGAGATTGGCAACACTGGTTTCCAGGAAGAAATGGCTGGTTTGGAGGGTGGAGTCTATGGCATTGTACCTGTCTGGGGCCCACCCCTCCTCAAATCCCACCCTCTCCAGGTTCCACCCCTCAAATCTTCAGGAATATCCCAACCTGGAGTTGGCAACCCTATCTCCTTCCCAGCCAACCACCAACCCTCTGACTTCAGCTTTCCATTCCACCCCCCCAACACACACACACCCCTGCAGCCTCTACTTAGGAAAAATACAGTCTTTCTCAACAGTGGGGACCCGAGGAGGAGGGAAGTGACCTCAGGACGGTATAATGACACAGAGTCCACCCCTTTTGATTTGCACCACAACCCTGTGAGGTAGGTTATGCTGAAAGTCTGTGAGTGGTCTGAAATCACCCAATCAGCTTCCATAGGAAGAACCTGGGTCTGGTAGACCCTGCTCTGAAGTGCTGCTACATCACACTGGCTGTCATGGGAGGACCACCTCAGCAGGGTATAATGACACAGAGCCCACCATTTTCTCCAGGGTTGCTGATGTCTGCCATCTGGAGATCAATTGTAATTCTGATTTATCTCCAGCCCTCCCCTGGAGATTGGCAACAAGGATTCCCCAGGAGGAAATGGCCAATCATCAACCTACTTTTATTTGCCCTTCTGTCTTCAGCTTTCCATCTCCCCCCCATTGGAGCCTCTACCTAGGAAAAGTATAGTCTTTCTCCACAGTGGGGACCCAAGCAGGAGGGAAGTGACCTCGGCAGGGTATAATGACACAGACTCCCCCAGCAAAGCAGCCATTTTCTCCATGGGAACTGATCTGGAGAACAATTTTAATTCTGAGCGATCTCCAGCCCTCACCTGGAGATTGGCAGCAATGGTCCCCCAGGAGGAAATGGCTGGTTTGGAGGGTGGAGTCTATGGCATTGTACCTGTCTGAGGTTCCACCCCTCCTCAAACCCCACCCTCTCCCGGCTCCACCCCTCAAATCTCCAGGAATTTCCCAATCTGGAGTTGGCAGCCCTATCTCCTTCCCAGCCAACCATCAGCCTACCATTATCTGCCCCTCTGACTTCAGCTTTCCATTCCCCCCCTCCCCACACACACACCTGCAGCCTCTACTTAGGAAAAATACAGTCTTTCTCCACAGTGGGGACCCAAGGAGGAGGGAAGTGACCTCAGGACGGTATAATGACACAGAGTCCACCCTGAAAAGCAGCCAGGCTCGTAGCTAACATGGTGCCCATAGGCCCCTCCCCCGTGGTTTTTACGGGTCCCTCCTCAATCCTTGGCTCCACCTCCCTCTCCCGCCACCATCACTGCCCTCAGCCCAGCAGTCAGTGACTCTGTGCTGCCTGCTGCTGCCCCAGCAGTCCTTGCTGCTGCTGGGAGGTCAGAATGGAGGGCTGCTGAGCGGGAACACCTGCCGCCTGCCGCGTATCCCTCCTGGGTGCCTCCCTGCCTCCCTCCCTGCCACGGTCAGCCGGGGTTCTGCAACGAGGCGGAGGCACCCTGCTCTCTCCCCCTGCCTGGCCTCTGCCACTGGAGACCAGCCAGGGCGCTCCTCTCCTCACCGCCTCGGGGGCAGGTCGCATGGGGTGGGCTTGGTGCTGGCTTTTTTCTCTCCACCCTGCCACCACCCTTCCGAAGCTGGTGGCACTGGCAGGGTCAATGGTGGGTAATCCTCTCCGTGCCCAAACCTTTTCTCCTGCAGTGGCAGCAGCAGCCTAGACTCTTGCCTTGCTTTGCCAGTGTCCTGGACCAGCCCTCCATCCCCTTCTTTGTCTCCTTTCCCTTTCCATGTGGCGTTACCCCCAGCCAAGAGAAAGGGGACACGCTAACATATGTTGCATACATTCAGTATTCTAATATACTATTCTGAAAAAGAAATACACTAAAATACATTAACATACAGAGGATTTTTGTTGAGAATATATATGTGAGGACTATAATATGCAATAAACCACTTGTATTTATTATTTATTATTTAGTTATTATTTAGAAGTATGAGCATGGCATGGCGGTACCACACAGACATATAATGGCAGCCCCCCCCCCAACAAAACATTGTCCCCCCAAGCAAAAAGTTGTTAGATACGAGGCTGAAAGCAGCTGCCCCCCCCCCAGGGGAGCTGATCTCTGCCATCTGGAGGGTAGATTTAATTCTGAGTCATCTCCAGCCCTCACCTGGAGATTAGCAGCAATGGTTCCCCAGGAGGAAAACTACAGTCTTTCTCACAATTCTCCTCTCCCCCTTTTGATCTGCACAACAACCCTGTGAGGTAGGTTAGGCTGAAAGTCTGTGACTGGTCCAAAATCACCCATTCAGCTTCCACAGCAAGAACCTGGGTCTGGCAGACCCTGCTCTGAAGTGCTAACTGATACACCTAGGGTGCAGCCTGAAGATCGCCAGGTATCACAACTGAACTCCAGACAACAGATCTCTCTCCCCTTGGAGAAAATAACTGCTTTGGAGGGTGGACTCTATGGCGTTCTATTCAGCTGAGGCCTCTCCTTTCCCCAAACTCTGGCTTCCATAGACTCCACCACAAAATATCCAGGAATTTCCCAACCTGGAGCTGGCAACCCTAGTCAGGATTGGCTCCAATGAGTTCCCCACAAATGCCAATGGAGGCCTGGAAAGGACCTCCTGCCTTTGCATTTTTACTGACAGAACCAAGCTTAGTGTTGCCATGCAGCCATTTGAGATGGCATTATTAAACTCTTAAATATGATTGCCTTACTGAACTGTGAAAAGAGTGTGTCTGGGCAATGGACAGAGCTGTATTCCCAAAAAAAGCAAGCATACCAAACCAGATGTGGGCCCAGGACTACAGAAGCCTCCTGCTCCTGCACCCCTGCAGCAGCGCCAGCACCAGGATGCAGACCAGAAGCCCTGACCTACACACACACAGAAACAGCAGCAGATCTCAGAAGGAAGCCATGCTCTATAAAAAGGACAAGATGTTCCTGTACAGAAGCCATAAGAAACTCCTTTCTCTATCACACAGGCATCCCGCCCCCACCTTCGTGTATTAACATCACCAAGAGAAACACACATTCCTCTCCAGCTTAACATCACCAAGAGAAACACACATTCCTCTCCAGCTTAAGACAAAAGAATGTGCCCAATGACAACAATAGCCAGTGATCAAGCTATCCTGTCATCCATCAAGATAATGCTGCTGTCAAACATTTGGACATTCATCCAAAGCACCAAACCCGTAACATGATTGGTGCCCTTCTTTCTCTCCTATGTCTCACCCCTCTTCCCCCAGAGGTGTCACCCAGCTGAATATTAAACTCATGATTGCCCAACCATTAATCCCTTTTCTGCCCCATTCTTAGTTTAAGTTTTCTTTATACCCCCTGGGGACCAGGTGACCAAAGGAGCCCCTGCCTCAGGTCACGTTTTTAGGTATCTAAGGAGACTTTTGTGCCTTTTGCTCTTTCTCTCTCTTGCTTTTACCTTTTCTTTTTACCTCTCCTTCCCCCCCCTTCTTGTTGGTTCCATTCTTGGCCAGTTTGGAATCAGTCCACCTGTATTGCTGGTCAACTCACAATCCCTTTTTCCTTATTGTGTTATTTTTCACTACATGTTCCAAGTGTCTCACTAGTCAGGTAAAGTATCACCCAACCAATGATATTTCCTGCTTGTGCAAACACCTCTGTACTTTCTAATCTGTATTCTTAGCCCTGAATCATGTGTGTGAATGCTTGATTTTATGTTTGTATGTTTGAAAACCTTCAGTAAAGGAACTACTGCTTTAGCAATCTAGCCTCAGCATTTATTCCTGGGTCCTGGGAATTCTAACTCCTGTAAACACAAGTTATGATCATATAATTAATGCCTTTTTGCCATATAATATTCATAATTCCCCACATTTATTAGTAAAATAAGGCAATTAAGCTAACATTGGTTGCAGCCACTGAGGGAAAAGTTTGCCCCACAGCAGGAGGAGAAGAGAATGGTTTCACAGTCGGTGGCCCACCTCAGTTGCCAGCCTGCAGCAGAGAAGCCAAGCAGAAGTATTCTTGAGTGGTGTTTGACTGGCCAATAGCTGATGGAGCACACAGCACAGCCAATGGGAGAGCCAGAAAGTGCCAATACATAGGGCAGTTTTATATATATAGGAAATATGTCTCTGGATTGGTCCTTGTAGCTTTTCAGTAAATTTTAGATTATTATAAGAAGTTGGCATATCTAACAATTAAGACAAATGCTTTTTAGTATTCCACTTTCCCCATCAATTACTCATTGTCCTTTAAAGAGAAGGACAGTCACTACCATCTGAAAGCTATTCACCTGGAGCACATTCTTATTTGTTGAAGGGTGAGAAGTCCTTTTGTTAACGTTATTATATAAAGGCCTTTCACTGGATGTTACATCTTTTTTACCATTTCTGAATAAAATGGCTTCCCATGTATTTGTAATGAGTGTTTCTGGTTCAATGGTTTTATCTTGAGAAGATAGCTTGTAATAAATTCAAGCCTCTTATAAATAAGTTTCAATGTGTCTGTTATAAGTGTGGTTTGAGACACCACCAGGACTCTTTTTGTAGCAGGAACTCCTTTGCATATTAGGCGACACACCCCTAATGTAGCCAATCCTCCAAGAGCTTACAGAGCTCTTCTTACAAGGGCTACTGTAAACTCTTGGAGGATTGGCTACATTAGGAGTGTATTGCCTAATATGCAAAGGAGTTCCTGCTACAAAAAGAGCCCTGGTACCACCATACTAAGATCCTGAGACCTCTTTTCAGTGTCCTCATCAAGAATTACCATATCATCTTTCCCCAGTGAAATAAATGAACCCGTTTGTGTTGTGTATTGCAATGTGAATCTGGGCTATACATTCCCATGTTGAGCTTGATTCTGAATGTGGCTCTTCAGCTGTCGCATTACTATTGGCTGGTTTCTGAGAAACCTCTGTACGAGAACCAGTTACCTTGTAAATATGTATCAAAGCGGGAACAATTGTGATTGGACCTTATCTCTGTAATTCTATTGGTCCTTAACTTATTTTGGGAGTGGCTTTGACAGCCCGGGAGAGTTTAAAAGAAGGAGCTGTGCTCCACTATTTCATGGTGTGTTTGTTGTGGTGTTCTGAGTTGGAGTTGCTGTTACAAATAAACTGAATCACTTGCTGGAATCATTTCATTGTTGAGTTCCATACTTAACAGTTTGGCTCAGGGAGGGAGAGTGGTCAAGCTCCTCAGCCTCCACCTGGCTCTGATGCATTAAAGGGAACTGGGGAAACACTAATACAAATAATCTAGTTTGCTTTGTTCTGATTCCATGTAAAAATCATCATCAAAGGGGCAGGTCTGCTTTTCAATAATCGGTAATCAATTAAAACAGCTGTAGAAGAAAACTAAACTATTCATAAAAACACAGAAAGCACTACCCCATGACTATCAACCAGCTAAGTAAATGAATAAGTGTAGCTTTCTCAGTTCTCGCTTATAAAAATATGCAACATTACATAGCCTAGGATAACAAATAAAAAAACAGAACTGAGCTCTCCTCTCAGCCATCCAACCCCACCCTATCCCCACCCGAGACTGATAGGCCCTTCACCTAACAGAGCATAAGTGAATGGAGAAGAAAATATAGTGAAATGGCAGAAAGGTTTTTTTAAAAAACACCTACCTAGGAGTTGGAACCCAACTAGACACCACAAATGAATGTCTGCAAGGAGTAGCAACTTTGATCAGTTAATAAGAAACTCCTCCACAGCTACATGTGTATAGCTTGTGGGAATACCTAAGATAAAACTGTGGAGACAGCTTTCGCTTCTTGCTTATAAAACGGACAGTGTGACAGAACTGGGCTGTTTGATCTACAGACCCTGTTCTGTCCACTTCCTCCACTGGGTTGCCAATTCCTGGAGGGAGCTGTTCTTCTTCCTTTCACTAGGGTATCCACTGCCTCCACCTGTTCATTTTAGGGGTCCTGAATTAGAGGGACAGAATCCCCCTTCCCAGTTCTGAGGCCTGGCCTCAAGGTCTCCTGCTACCCAGTGCCTGGTTACCACAAGGACCAATTGCAGCTTTGAGTTTTCCCTAAAGGCTTGGCCACTTGCACCCTGACCTCTTCCCTCCTTTTTACTGTAGTGTGTCTAACAGTGGATGGAGGATTCTGTGGTACAAAGAACCACGACCAGCATCAAAGAGTGAAATATTTATTTTTTTAAAAAAATGTTTACAAGTATGCTTTAGCACCATATCCAAATCAGCAATACAGAAACAAAATAAATGTTTCTTTCCCTCTCCTCTAAACATACCCTAACTGATGTTAACAGTAGGATAGGCACCTCCTCTTAGAAAGCTACAAATTTTCTAAAGCTCTTTCATTACTTTCCAGCTCCCTGCAGGCCTTCCCCAGACCGTAGGGTCAAAAGATGGCTGCCGTCCTGCAGACCAGAGCTCAGCAGTCTGTTCATTTCCAAGGACCAGCACCAAGAGACCCTGCCTCTTTTGAGCAAGCACTTTTATCAAACCTGTGTTTCCAACCATTTTACATCACTCTCTCCACCCCTTTTGACCTGGTCCACCCAGGTCACAAAGGGGGACCCTGGGACACCCAGGTGTGTCCTGGAGCATGCAGGTGCATCTTGGGAGCCCTCTTGGAAGGCCTTCTGGGAAATCTCCAGGAGCCCCCTGGAGATTCCTCAGTGAACTCTCCCAACCAGGTATTAGCATTTCTGTAGCTGGAATTTAGCAGATAATTGAGACAGGCTTCTTGCTATCCAAAGGAATGAGGGGGAAAAACAGTAACACTTTTTATTATTATTTTTATTATCAAGGTTTCAATTAGCAATGAACAATTCAAGAAATATAGCATAATGATCAACTCAGATTCACAAGTACGAGGCAGAGTGATAACAATAATAATCATGCATGTATCAGAAGCAGCCATGTTCCATAGAACTTACCCACCATAAGACCATGCTGAATGCTAACTTAATATCTGCAGATGTAGAACAGTCCCATCTCCTCTACTTAATCCTCTGAGAACCAACATTTTCCTGCATAGAGACCATAAGTTTAGCTGTAAGCCTCAATCAAATTAGAATCATGGTAGAATCAGGGGGGCGTTATCTGTGAATTTCGTGCATTGTGCAAGGGGTTGGACTAGATGACCCTGGAGGTCCCTTTCAACTCTATGATTCTGCATTGGTTTCTTATCTCACTACATATGGTAATCTCATTCAGTCCTTACATCTGTATTTTCACCAAGAAGGGCCATACGCCTTCTTTATTTTATTGTATTTCTTATTTGGAATAATAGATTGGAATAATGATTTCAATGTAATGCAATGAATAGTAGAGTGTAATGTAATTTGGAATGGCAGAATGGAACGTATTTCTCTGGCCTGGTGACAGAGGAGGCACAACACTGTGCAACCCATCACCCCACCTTAAAGAAAAGGATGCTGTCAGTTACCTCTGTGCTTCAGAGGAGACGGATGGAGCATCACAACAGGGTCTCCGTTAATTACGCTCAGCATCTCACAATTAATAAGGGTACATTTACACATCAATCTCCAATTTTGATATATTTATTTGCTTTGTTATGTTTTCCCCCAGAATTAAATCCAAACAAATGGTGACCATATAAACTAAACTGTTTGGTCCTTGAAGAAGAAGAAGAAGAGATTGGATTCATACCCCGCCCTTCACTGCCCAAAGGCGTCTCAGAGCGGCTTACAAACGCCTTTCCCTTCTCCTCCCCACAACAGACACCCTGTGAGGTAGGTGGGGCTGAGAGAACTTCTGACAGAAACTGTCCTTGAGAGAACAGCTGTGCCAGAGCTTGTGACTGACCCAAGGTCACATCAGCAGGTGCAAATGGAGGAGTGGGGAATCAAACCCGGTTCTCCCAGATAAGAGTCCGCGCACTTCACCACTACACCAAACTGGCTCTCTTTTAAACATCTTCATTATGCTGTTTGCTAATTTACTGCTCACCCTCTACCTATATGTATGGACTAGAAATTTCCATTCAAATGTATCTAATGAAGTGTGCATGCACACAAAAGCTAATACACAGAATTAAACCTTGTTGATCTTAAAGGTCACTCTGGACTCAAATTTTGTTCTGTAACAAGCTAAGACTGGGCAAATTCCCTCCACTGGAGGGAGACCAGCCAGATGACTCTCTTAGCTGAGGGGCTGCCAACTTTACCTGACCTGACCCTTCCCGCTCAGCCACCACTGGACGTCAAAAGCAGAGTGCCAGTCCCGTGGGCATCTCCAGTCCCTGTCACTCACCGATTATAAACTGGGCCTAAAAGAAGACGGGGCATGACACATAAACGCAGAGGGCAGCCACTGTGCCCAGACTCACTGTCTGAATCAGGTTGGCCGTCTTCATCCTTCCCTCTCTCCAAAGCAGGGTGGGAACTGCATGTGGTGCCGTGAACAGCCAGCCGGGGCCCCTCAGGAGTGACAGTCAACATTTTACAGGCCTCCTCCCTCGGGGACTGGATGGAACATCCTGCTCCCTTCTCTGTCCATTCTCTGCCCGGACCGATGCTCTGGGTGAGAGTGAGGTCTGACAGCGGCTGGTCTCCACTGGCTTGGCGAGGCTCCTGCGGCTTGTCTCTTGGGGGAGGGGGACTCTTTGCTCTGCCTCCAGCAACATTGGAGGACTCCAGCCGGATTAAAGGTAAGGCTCATTCAAAGTAAGATGGAAGAAAAGTTTGTGTTTTGTTGTTTTCAGTCTGAAACATGAGAATTCATGCTACCCTTGGAAAGCTCCACAGCTAGTTTGTTGAAGGAAAACTAGACAAGGATGAGGCATTTCATATGCTCAGCCACACCCATTGGGAAATTCTTGCCTTTTGGCCAGAAAAATCATACATTTGCAACCAACCACAGACATTAAATTCAGGCACTGCCCAAGAAGAGTCCAAGGGGATCGCATCCCCGCGTATTACACAAACATATGTCCACGTGTGTCCGTGCATGTGTGTGGCCAGTGCCTTTCTGAGAAGGCCCGTGCCCATGGATTATTGTTGTAAAAAGGAATGTGCTGGAAGAGCAGCACACAAAGATGAAGTCTGGCACGTGCCAGCGAGCCAGCATCCTTATCCTGGATTCTCTTGGCCAAGCTAATGAGATCCATAAGCAAAACGCATTGCGAAAAGTATTCCAGGGCCTCCCACTGGGGTATGGCTCTCCAGCAGGATCCTGGCCTCTTCCTCTCAGCAGCACCAGGTCAGAAAGGAGCCCTTGCTTCTCCTGGCTCTGGTGGCCGGGCTTGCTCTGACCTAGCTCAGGAGGAGGAGCCCTTTGGCCCTGCCAGGCGGCTGCTTCCCTATGTGGGCTCCAGGCTCTGGCGCCGATACATGCCCAGTTGGGCCTGAAGCAAATGCTCCCCAGGCAAGCTGCTTGGCCCTGCTTCCCCCCCCAGCAGCAGGCAACCTGCCCCTCGTGCTTCCGTGGTGGTCTCCCATCCAGGCCCCAACCGGGGCCAATCCATCTTAGCAGCCAAGATCGGATGAGAACAGGCTGGCCTGGGCCAATTCCCACCCCCACCCCCTAGCATATGTAGTCCTTATTTTCCTATCAAATGTAAACTTATTTTGCTGATATAACAACCTCAGATCCATCATTTGTAAAGTTGGTTAGCATATGAAATTGTATCAATTGTCACATGTGTGGAATTTATATAAATAGCTTGGTTTCCCACATGCAAAACTGCAATCATTACAGCAAAATAGAGGTGCAAACGGCTGCACCCCATTCCATCTTAGCATGTTTCACTCATTCCAAACTATAAAAATTATAAAAGGTTCATCAGCCCAATCTGCATCTAGCATTTGCTCCGCTGTTTACCAAACCCACACTGGAACAGAAATTCCCGTCTACCTTGCAGGCCACTTACACTTTGATTGATTGTCGGATTTTATGGCAGTGTCCAGACTGCAGGCTGCTTTCACTCCTTTTGATCTCTCAGTTTTATGGAAGCGTCTGCATAGATTTATGGCCATTTTATGGCCATTCAGGGGTGACTCTGCAGTCAGCATGGCGTTGGCCTGGGGTATTTGAATGTGGGTTGTTTTTTTCTGTTCCAGTGTGGGTCTGGTAAAACAGCGGGGCAAATACTAAATGCAGATTGGGCCATTGTCAATCTTCTCTGCAGGCATACATGGGGACTGTGCATGAACTATCAATAGGTTTTTACAGCCAAGAGCCTCCAGGGGGTATTGCACACCAGAGCCAAGCTTGTTCCCACTTAAGGATCATGTGCTCCCCTGCAGCAGCACCCCTACCATCAGTTCCTCTTTTGCTGCCGAAGGAGTAGGTTGGATGATCGAGAGCCTCCTAGACCCATTGTGGTGAAGAATTTTCTTGCATTCTTTGGATCGTTTCTGAGCTTTGGACTGTCTCAGAACGCACCATTTAAGAAGTGCACTCGCTGCAGTGTATAAATGACCCAAACAGATGAGCTGATCTGTTTCTGTTTTGTTTGGGAGGGGAACACGAGGTGTCCACCTGCAAAGCCTGCCAGAGCTTTACTCCCAAAGCCTGTGGGGACAGGGCTTCGCAGCTCAGGGCAGCGCTCTGAGGAAAGGCAGTTAGAGCCCTTCTCCCCATCCCCTCTGCAAAGACTCCAGAAAAGCCTCCAACAACCACATCATCAGATTCGACGTGGTTGGCTCTGCCCCCTGGTTCCAGATCTCAAAGGATGGGCTCGGGCTTGTATTCGTCACAGGCACAGCATGCCTCATCTGAACCGCCTGCTCAAAAGGCTGATGAAAGCCAAGGGTAAGCAAAGGGCCAACTCCCCATCATCAGACACTAGCCTGGACTCTGGAACTGACCCCAACATTACAAGAAAAGCCTGTAACACCACTGGAATGGAGGTCGTTCCATATTTCTGTTTCTTTCTTTTTTTCAGTATTTAGAATTTTTTACTGGTGACAACTATTACAAACACAACACACATAACCCAAAAACACCATTTTTGTAGAAAGATAATAGTATGAAACATTGTATATATTCAACATCAACATTGAACTTATAGAAACTATTAGCTGCTAAACATACAAAACCTACCTCCATATAGAGGTACTATAGATGAAAGTTTTGTGCCTAAGTATTGTGTGATATAACATAAATATCATTTTTACATCCTCAGACTATAACTGGAATAAGTATGTATCCAATTCACACCTTAACTAAATGCATTGCAAGTGTAGCTATACTCAAAGATGTGATAAGATAACTGAAAACAAAACATCACATCCATTTTTGAAATTGGGACTATTCAGAGGAAATATATTGCTGTTGAGCCAAATAATCTAGAACCGGGTACCATTTGCTAATAAAGGCTTCTTGATTCGATCCTTGGGACATATAATTTAATTTATTTGTGACAGTATCCATCAGATAGTGATTCCATAATTTACGAAACCATGCATCGACCGTTGGTGCCTTAGTGTCCTTCCAATGAGCTGCAATCGCAGTTTTAGCACCCTCAAGGATGACTTCAATGGTCGCTTTGTGTGTCCTACCAACTAATTTTTGTGGCCATAGATTTAAAAATATAATCTCAGGTTTGAATAGTATTCTTATAGATGTGACCTCTTGAACGATATTGAGCACATCACTCCAAAAGCTCTGAAGCTTTATACAATTCCACCAGCAATGGGCAAAGTCACCTTTTTGTTGACATTCCTTCCAACAGAGTGGAGATTTAGTGGAAGATATATGAGAGAGTTTTTGAGGGGTCATATACCACCTCGTCATAATTTTCATGTTTTGGAGCTGCGCTGCTATAGTCTTGTTTCTAAAGCTAGAAGAATTCCAAAACCTATTCCATGTCTCCTCATTAAACTCTTCTGTGCAATCTTTCTGCCACGCAGATTGGTAAGTTAGCAAATTAGTACTAGAGTTTTTAATTAGTAGTGAATAAAGTTTAGATATAACCCCCTTATTTTGGGTTTCATACTGACTAATCAGTAATTCCAGTTCCGTTAGCGGTTGTGATAGCAAAGTATTTATTTTGAGGTGATTCAAAACATGACCTAACTGCAAATAAAAAAAACCAGGTAATAGGATTGTTTAACCTGCGTTCCAGATCAGCCTTACTACATATGCCTTTCTTTGTTGCTATATCTTTCAGTTGAGATAATTTATTTTCCCTCCAAGTCTTGACCAGAGTAGGCTCTCTACCCGGCAAGAACCATTGTTGATTCAAGAACGTCGAATACCTAGATACTTTAGGCAGTAAAGTTCTAGAAAATCTCCTCCAGCACTGAATAGATGTGTACATTAAATCTATCTTATGTATTGCCTCAGGGGCAGGACTTTCAGGGGCCCAAACCATGTCTTCCAAGGATGATGGGTATAATAGATCATTGCAGATACCTACCCATAAAGGTTGTCTAGCTAAACATAACATTTTAATTGTGTTGGACATTAAAATAGCCCAGTTATAAATTGTTAAATCTGGTAAAGAACCCCCCACTCCAATGCTCTAGGTCTTTTTAAAATGGAAAAGCTGATTCTGGGCTTTTTTCTGTCCCAAAGAAAACTGATCAAAGTTGATTGCCATTTTTTAAGTATTGAAGACGGGATGTTGAGAGGGATTGTTCAAAATAAAAAAGGAATTTTGGCAGTATAAAAGATTTAATTAGATTTAATTTCTCTATCCAGTTCAGGTTAATTTTGCTCCATTTATAGATTGTATTCATTCAGAATACATATTTTGATGGTTAATTAACAACAACTCAGACTGATCCAGCGGAATCTTGATGCCAAGGTAAGTTAATGATTTAGATACCCATTGAAATTTAAATGATTTTTGATATGGTTTGCCAGAGCCTTTGATACATGTATTGGCATTAATTGTGATTTGTTGTCATTTATTTTAAGCCCTGAAATTAATCCAAAGCATTTCAGCAGTTCATGCAAAGCAGCAAGAGATTTGGTGGGATCAGTAACATACAAAATCATGTCATCTGCAAACATAGAAAGTTTGTGTTCCATGGAACTCAATTTAATTCCAGAAATGCCTGGATGTGCTCTAATAGCATTGGCAAGTGGTTCCACCGCCAGGGCAAATAATAAGGGGGATAACGGACAACCCTGGCGTGTGCCTCAAAGTTGTGAGATAGGTTTAGTGAATGTACCATTAATTTTGATTTTAGTTATGGGGGCTGTATATAGCATCCTGATTGTTGAAATGAATCTCCGCCCAAAAACCATAGTTTCCAGTGTTGACAGTAAGTAGGGGAACTCAACTAAGTCAAACGCTTTTTCTACATTGAGTGATAGCAAAATAGCAGATTTGTTAGAATTATTACAATGACGGAGCAGAGTAAGGGTTTTTGTGATGTTGTCAGCAAGATCCCTCCCAGGAATAAATCCCACCTGGTCAGGATTGATATATTCAGATATAAAAGAATTAATTCTTCTGGCTAGGGCTGCAGTTAGTATTTTGAAATCCTGATTCAGGAGTGAGATAGGCCTATAAGACACCAGATGTAAGGGGTCCTTCCCTTTTTTGGTATCACTACTGTTTGAGCTTCTCTCCATGAAGGAGGTAGTCTTCCTGATACTAAGACATCATTACAGGCTGTTGCTAGAGGCCCTACCAGTTCCTTAAGAAAGACCTTATAAAAATCAGATGGAAAGGCATCTGGACCAGGAGATTTAGAGCTCTTTAAAGATTTTATTGTTTCTGTTATCTCCATTTCTGTAAAGTAGGGACCTGTGTTCTTCATTTAGTTGAGGCAGCCTACTCTGTTCTTACAAAAAATTATTAATGTGCAATTGTTTAGGCTTAGTAGATGTGTACAGATTTGTATAGTACTTTTCAAAAACATCAGCAATGCTATCTGTTTAATTGGTAGTTTCTCCCTGTGGATTTTTTATGGCTGACATTCTGTTGGAGACCAGTTGCTGTTTAACTTTATGTGAAAGAAGATTTTAAAATCTTGGGAGAATTAAACCAGTATCTCTGCTTCGTAAAGACTAGCTTTTGTCTAATTTTTGTTGTTTCGATTTGTGCTAAACTACGATGGGCTGATAATAACTGCTTGTATATTTTTTTACTCGCTGTCCTTTTGTGTTGCTGTTCTAATTTCTTAATTTGCTCTGACAATTTTGATTCTAAATGTTGCCTCTCTTTCTTCAGATATGAAGCCTTAGAGATTAGAATCCCTCTAAGAACAGGCTTGAGAGCATCCCAACACATTGCTGAAGAAGTTGCCTCCTGTGTATTTTCTTTAAAGTATTGTTTGATGTCTAGTTCTAACTCCTGTCTGGGATCTGTTAATAAAGAAGTGTTTAGTAACCATTGCTGACTTCTCTTTGTGTGATCGACTGGGGATAGTGTGTAGTCTAACCAGGAGTGGTCGGACCAATTGGATGGCTCTATGGAGCGCAGTTGAAATTAAAATAAAATAAATTCTGGTATATACTTGATGCTGTGCCAAAAAATATGTATAATCCCTAACATTTGGATGTAACATATGCCAGATATCCACTAAATCATTCTCCTGAAAGATCTCTGCTAAACCAGTAAATCTATTTCTATTACCCTTTAATTTAGAGTTAAAATGGGACCTGGCTATTTTCTTGTCCACCAACAAATTCAAGTCTCCACCTAAGATAATCTCGCCTTCAGCTAATGTTTTGAGTTTGCTCAGGGTATCCTTTAGGAATGCTAGTTGGCCATCGTTGGGTGCATACAAAGAAGCAATTGTGATTGGTTTATTATCTAGAAGGCCTTTTACAAATAAAAATCGACCTTTGTAGTCTCCTAGTTTGGAAATAAAAGCAAAGCTTACCAATTTTGCTATCAACACCGCTACACCATGAGATTTGGATGTACCGCCAGCCATATATTGAAATGGAAATTTGGATGACCGAAAGACTCTTTCAGTGGTTGATTCGAGATGCGTCTCTTGTAGTATAACAATGCCCATTTGATGTTTTGAAACATGAGATAGAATGCGTTTTCTTCTGATCAAGTTGTTGATGCTGCGCACATTCGCAGACACTATTTTCAGCACATTGAAAGACATGCTGGATTACTATGTACCTGAGGATGCTGTGATATAAATAAGATTATTTAGATTCTGACCAGAAGTTACAATAGAAAAACCTGCAAGAGATTAAATGAGTACACCTACAATTCCTAAATTTAAGTTTAACACGTACTCGTGCAATCTTTCCTCTGAATGGTCCCCACCAACAAAAAAATGTAGTGAGAAAGGCACAATAAAAGATAAAACAAAAACCAAGATGCACTTAGCACAATAAAAAGTTGATATATATCTATAAATCAAGATTAATAAATAAGAAGCCAAAAGGAACTAGATTTCCCTGTTATAGCTGTGTCACACCCCTTTATAGTATATAATTGGGTGGGCTCCACTGCAGTTACAGAAATCTTTATATATTTATTTATTTTGCTTGTGTCCTCCTCCTCTATACACTATGCAATAGGTAATATACTTAGCAACAATATTCCCTCTACTTTTGCCTGGTAGGTGATTAGTTTTTAATTTAATACCGCTCTACCCCTTTCCACCCTCTGTAATGGAGCCCCTCCCTTAATTTAAACATAATCCCAAATTAATTAATCAATACAATGAATTAATATGTATATAATTAATTAGATATATAAAATTACCTTATAGACTGAGTACTTTTTATTGTTAATTGGAAGCAAATTTACAGTACTTTATTGATTAACTTTAAACAAGAACCAATACCACAGTTAAACAAAACTTACAGCACTTTCCAATGTGAAAAACAGAAAAAATATAAAGGTGTGAAAACCAGATGGTGCAAAGGTTCCTTAAGCACCTGTTACAACCAAAAGAGCAACAGGAGACAAGGTGGAGCAAAAAAACAAACAAACCCCTCCACTCCTCCAGGAATCCCTCCCCTCTCAAATAGTAAAAACTCTACAACTATGCAACCTAATCTACTTACAAATACTTAATAAACCTGAACTTCTCAGTGTACAGCTATTTTAATTGATCTCTTAGAAACATGGCAAATAGTAACTAGAAAAATGAGTTCTTACTATTATGTCATTTAGTTAAAGCATAACGTATCAATACAGTAGTACTTTTATCAACAATCAGATTTGTTACTGAAGAGAACAACACAATGTCTTAGAAACACTATGAATTTTGAAAACCCATTTATGATCTGACAGCTAGAAACCTACAACAAAAACTACAGAATCAATCAGATATCAGGACCCTGAGCGAACCATCTTGCTAGGCTCCGTTGGTGTCAGTGACTTGGAATTAAACCTTCTTTTTTGCATTTTTGGAGCAATCGCCATAGGCTCTTCCAGATTTAGTGTGCGAAGTAACTCAGCACCTTCTTATAGCGATGTAACACATTAAGTTTTACTTAGATGCATGAGTTGCAAAATGAAGGGTGAGATCCATTTGTACCTTCACGGCCTCCAGTAGGCGTGCTGTTATGGGCTTCAACTCCCGCCACTTTTCCAAGGCTTCTTGTGGCAAATCTTGATAGACCTCAATTTTTTTTCCTTTGTAGAGAAGATAGCCACGCTGTCTTGCTTTCTGCATAATGAGTTGTTTAAATCGCTGATCTAACACAGTCATTAATATGTCCCTAGATGCTCTATTTTTGAGTGAGTGTGGAGACCCCAATCTATAGGCTTTCGTCACAACCAACATGATGTCTCCTGCTGGCTGTGTCTCATGCAACAGCCATTTTGATAGAAAGTTGGGCAGATTTTCAGGCTCCTCCACGTTTTCCTCCAACCCTCTTATTTTAAGATTATTTTGGCATATGGACAGATCCAACTTCAGAGTTCATTCTGCTAAGACATCCTCTCCGTGATGGATGTCTGGTATTGCATGCTGATTTTAGTAAACTATTGTTCATCGCACTTTCTGCAATGGCTCTAGATTAATATTTTTCTGCATCGTTTTCTTGCTCTTATTCAAAGCTACTGATAAATCCTCTGCTGAGATGGGCGTGACATGTTTCTCCACCCCCATTGTGGTTGGCACCACTTCGGCAGGGATTAGTCGGCGCTGGCTGGGAACAATTGGGCCCACTATCAAGTATATTTTACTCTGTACCTTCTGATTTTTCACAATCACAGGTTGAAAAGTCTTTCCACCTTCTTCCCCCATACACTGGGTGTGCAGGTGCAGCTCTAGGTTGCCGATATTCACTGGAGAGGGGAGGGGTTCCTCGGAGTGAAGCTCTTAAGCAGCCATGTTCTCTCAAGTGCTGCCACGCCCCCTCCATATTTCTGTTTCTGAAGCAGTGTCAGATAACTGCCATGTTTTCTGTATAACCTCATTCCTTGCTTACTTGCATGCACATAGCTTTGCTTTGTTTAAGCAACCATGGGAGACATTCCTCTGCTAGAAGCCACTATCTGTACAACCTTGAACAGAGGGGAGGGCTTGGGTTCCCAGCTGGTGTGAATATATCGGCCCTCTTATGGGGGGGGGGTGATCTCCCATTTATGATGTAATGTCCCGCTGGGAGATTTCCCACGCACACGCTTGGATTTCATTTGCTTGACTAGTTGAAGCATCAGAGTATATATACAGCTCCCCATGCACAACCCATTATTCCTGACAATGACTCTGCATTAATGGGCAGCAGACTGGTATTCCAATAAAGCATAACTTTCTGAGTAAAGTGTGCCTGGACTTGCTTGCTGTTGAACCTGACAGAAATTGTCAGGAATCACCTTTCACCACCAGGCCGAATCTCTCTCAGCCGAGAAGAGCGGAGCCGGGGGAAGAGGGGTATCCACCACGGTCCCCTCCACAACTGTGCCCCCGACCACAATGACCCCAATACGGCGACGCCAGCCACCCCTCCAGTCTCTACAGGGGTGGGGGTCCCAGTGTTGATGGTCTCAGTGCCAGTCTCCAGGCCAGGAGGGCTGGCGACGACAGATGGCGGGGCCATCCCTCGACCTACAATGTCTTACATCCCTCTGCACCTGGGCAGAGGAGTCACATTTCGACAGAAGCAGAGGGACTGGGCAAAACACCTGGGAGACTCCATGCAAACCACCTGGTCGTTGCCGGGGAGTCAGAGCCAGGACAGCATGTACGACCCTCACATGAGTACCGGGAGTTTTGGCGTAACTCCAAGCCATCCCCTTAAGGTTCCCCCGAGGCAGTCGCCAAGTCTGGGAAGAGATGTGGAGGCGCAGCTGGATAGCTTGGAAACCGATTGCCACAAGATAATGTGAGACTTGGGACATTTACTACAAATGTTACCAACCATGATGACCCAGGTGGTGCAGATGCAACTAGCAGCCCAACAAGGGGTCCTGGCTGCTCCCCACTGCCTGGCCCTGGCCAGTCGCTGCCTGGCCCCATCCTGCCACCGCCAGCTCCCATGTTGCTGGCTCCAGTCCTGCCAGCTCCACAGCCACAGCAGCTGCTGCCCCTTCCAGTGCCAGCACCTCAGCAGCCCAGAGCGCCGCCACCTCCACCCCCTCCGCAACCACACGCCCTGGTGGTCCCACAAGTGATGCCCCGGCTCAAGGATTTACTGGACATCACCTTTGATGGTGACCCAGAAAACCTCTTTTTTATCCTGCAAGCGATGAAGTTTGTACAACGTTGGGCCCATCTATTTCAAGATGAAGAGCAACAGTTGGACTTTATTGCTTCCCGGCTGAGGGGAGCCACTACCAGCTGGTACGTGTCTTTGCATGACTTGGATGCTGTGGGAGTGTAGATGCATTCATGTGGGCGCTGCAAACTAGGTTTGAGGATCCAACGGTGGCCGAGAAGGCGGAGGCTTTCCTCCACACTTTTAAGCAAGGCAAACTCTCCGTGAGGGAGTACTCAGCAGAATTCCAACGACATGCAGTCAAGATCCATGACTGGATCAATCCAGTCCTAGCCCAACAGTACCAACTGGGGCTAGTAGCCAACATTTGGAACAATGTCATGAGTTCCCAAGAGCCCAGAACCTTGCGCGCCTGGATTGAGGAGGCAGAAAGAGCGGAAAGCTGATTGCGCACTATGAGACTAGACAGTGCGATCGCAGCTGGGAGATCACCTGCTACGCCCCACCCGAAACCCAAGCTGTCCCAGCCGAAAGTCTCTTTCTGAGACCAACGAATGAAGCAAGACCTATGCCTGAGATGCGGAGAAAGGGGCCACTACGCTGCTACCTGCCCTTCCGGAGAGACTGGTGGACCATCAGGAAAAGAAAGTGACAAGCATCGGGATGACACCCTGTTGAAAAAGGGGACAGCAAAGCCAAGGAACTCCCGTGCCTTACACACCACTGTGGAGATATTGGACGAGGTGTCAAGTGATGAGGAAGGGTCAGAGCCAGCAGGAAACGGCCAGGTCCTGTTGTAGGTGGCACAGCACAGGCACCTAATGTGGTAAGCAACTACCCACGCCTCTTTTTTGTGACTGTGACTATTATGAACCCTGCTATGAGGATGCACATTAGGGTTCGCGGCCTCATAGACTCAGGGTGCTGGAGGGATCTCACCAACCCCTCCCTGGTGTCAGGATTGGAGGCTGCTGTGGTCCATTTGGCAGAGCCCCTGATATCTACCCAGATGGATGGCTCTCAGATGAAAGAACCCTGTAGGTTCGAGACTGTGCCATTGTGGGTGGGGGCTGGAGATCATTGGGAAGACTGTGCCTTTGTGGTGTCCCTGGAGCTAAGTTCCCCTTGGTGTTGGGCAGCCCATATATATTGTGGGATGAAGACATAGTCCGTTTCATCTCCCCAAAGTGTCAAACTCACGTCTGGGACCCTGCCTGGGGAGTAGCCCTGGATAGTGACCCTCTCCAGGTTTGTCTGGCCATGGAAGAACTGGCCCACATCCCCAAGGAATACAGAGACTTGTCACAGGTGTTTGAGGAACAGGACTTTCCAATGAGTCAGGTTCTGTTGGATATAGAATCCAAACAGTTCTGTGGGCTCAACATAATCCACCAATGAGATGACCATCCAACCAGCACAGAGTGTCTCCAAGATACTTGGAGGAGTGGGACAATGCTTTTAACCAACTTATGGATCCAAGTCATTACTTATATCCTCATCCATATGCATAACCCACCATCAGCCATGGTGTCTTGCAGACCTCCCTCCCCCAGGATCAAAAGGAGAGAGGTGGAACCGGTGGCTGATTCCAGTGGTTCTGCATTGGAACGAAGCCTCAACAAATGGATGGGAGAACCTTCCTTGACATCCTCAATGGAAGACCTAAAGATATGTGGTGAGCAGATGACACGTATGGCGCAGTCTCTTGAAACAGAGAGAATTATGTCAGTTCTATCGCTAAAGACACAATTCATAGGCTCTGTTTTGGATTCTGTCCAAAGGAAGGGTTTTAGCCCCAGTCAGAATAATGACCATCTCTACCTTAGTAGAGCTACTCAGGACGAATCAGTTCAAGTCTGTTAAGAACATCCTCTGCCTATTGGGGCACATGGCTTCGATCACAGCAGTCTTACCATTGTCATAGAATCACAGTAGTCATAGAGTTAGAAGGGACCTCCAGGGTGTCAGGCCCCTGGTCAAGAAACTCTCAACAACACTTTCTTTAAAAAAAAACAAAAAAAACAAGATTTTTATTGGAATATATTCAACATTTTTAAACATAATTTCCAATTCAAGTTATATATTATATCCCTTCCCCCTTCCCCCCTAATAGGCTTCCAACACTGCTATTGCCAATAACAAGAAACAATAAAAGTAATCAAGTTTAAACTTATAACAATCTATAAACCAGGTAACTTATATTTTATATACAAAAATCTAACTTAATCTAACGTAACTTCATTTTCAATAAGAATCAAGGTTATACATTTTCCCTTTCATTTTATGTTCAGTTTCCATATAGATTTTCAAGTCTTCCCATTCTTTTAAGTATTGTTCTGCCATTTGTCCATTTAGATTTTTAGTCATTTTGTCAATTTCAGCTAAAAATAGCAGTTTCCTTAACCAGTCCTGTACATCCGGTACTTTATCCGCTTTCCACTGTTGTGCAAAGGCCATTCTCGCTGACGTGATCATATACCATAATACTGTTCTCTTTTCTTGCTTAATTTTTTCCATTGTCAAACCTAAGAGAAGAAGTTCTGGACTTTTTCTAATAGGGATTTTCAATATTTTCTGCATCTCACAATGAACATTTGACCAGTATACTTTTGCTTTCTCACATGTCCACCACATATGATAAAAGAACCCTCTATCTTTTTACATTTCCAACATTTGTTACTCAAGTTCTTATCCATACTTATATTGGCAATCTTTTTTGGTGTCATGTACCACCTATAAAGCTTCTTAAAACAATTTTCTTTTACGTTAACACAAGTTGATATTTTTAGAGCTTTTCTCCACAAAAATTCCCAAGAATCCATTGAAATTTCCTTATTCATGTTTATGGCCCACTTTATCATTTGCTCTTTAACAGTTTCATCCAAAGTATATACAGTTAACAATATTTTATACAACTTAGAAATCACTTTTCTCCCTTTTTCCAACCAAATATCTTCAAACTCATCATTTTTAGCTCTAAAACCCACCTCTTTACAATCTTTTTTATAAATGTCTCGTATTTGTCCATATTGTAACCAACCATATTCAAATGTCAATTCATTATTTGGTTTTAAAACAAATTTCTTCCCTTCTTTTTGAAGCAGCTCTTGGTATGTTAACCAATCATTACCTTTATATTCTGAAAAAGGATGAATAACTGCAGCAGGAACAATCCATAGAGGTCTTTCATCGGGAATTGTATTCCTGTATCTAGTCCATGCTTCAAACAACGTTCTCCTTATATAATGATGCTTAAACATTGAATCCACCTTGTTTTTCCCATACCAAAGGTAGGCATGCCAGCCAAATCTGCAATCGTGGCCCTCAAGGGCTAATAGTTTTCTATTTTCCAAATTAACCCAATCAGACAACCAAGACATACATACAGCTTCATGATACAAATGCACATTCAGGACTTGAAAGCCACCTCTTTCTTTTGCATCATACATTATTTTCATTTTAATTCTTGGTTTCTTTCCTGCCCAGATAAATTTAAAAATTTCTCTTTGCCATTTCACTAGCACTTTCATGTCTTTCACAATTGGTATTGTCTGAAACAGAAACATTAACCTGGGCAGGACATTCATTTTGACAACGGCAATTCTTCCAAGAAGAGATAGTTTAAGTTTCTCCCATTTTTTCAAATCATGACTTATCGAAACCCCCAGTTTTTCATAGTTATTCTTAAACAAATCAATATTTTTCATTGTAATATCAATTCCCAAATATTTAGTTTTTTTAACCACTTCACATTCTATCATTTTTTGTAACACTTGTTGCCTTACAGTAATCATATTTTTACATAATATTTTTGATTTATTTTTATTTACATAGAACCCTGCGAATTCACCAAACTCTTTTACTTTTTCTAGAACCAATGGCATAGTGTTAATAGGATCTTCAACAATAAACATAATGTCATCAGCAAACGCTCTTAGTTTATATGAGAAACCTCTACTGTTAAGACCTTTTATATTTTTATCATCTCTGATCGCTTGCAGCAATATTTCCAAAATCCAGATAAATAATAGTGGCGATAAAGGACAGCCCTGTCTAGTACCTTTTCTGACCTGGAATGGTTCCGTTGACTCTGCATTAACAATCACCGTGGCTTTTTGCTCTTTATAGATCGATTTGATCATTCTTGAAAAATTTTCGCCCATCTGCAATTTTTCAAGCACTCTAAACATAAATTCCCAGTTCAAATTATCAAATGCCTTTTCCACATCCAAAAATAAAAAAACAACTTCCTTTTCTGGGTGTTTTTCATAATATTCTATTGCGTCCAATACAACCCTCAAATTGTCTTTTATTTGTCTATCCGGCAGAAAAGCAGCCTGGTCTTCGGCAATAACTCCTTTCAAATACTCTTTGAGGCATTCTGCTAGTATTTTTGCAAAAAGTTTATAATCATTATTCAAGAGCGAAATAGGTCGATAATTTTTAACGTTAGTTAAATCTTGTGACTCTTTTGGTATCAAGGTGATTGCTGCTTCATTCCAGGAATCTGGAATTTTCCCATAGTCTCTGATTTCATTTAAAAGAATCTCTAGAACCGGCACCAGGTCTTCTTGAAATTTCTTATAAAATTTGGCTGAAAATCCATCTGGTCCTGGAGCTTTGGAGATTTTTACTTCCCCTATTGCTTTGCTGATTTCTTCTTTAGTTATTGCAGCATTCAAGAATTCTTTTATTTTTTCACTCGGTTGCATCAAATTTACCTTTGATAAATAATCCTGCATTTTCTGTGGATCCACTTGTTTTTCCTGAAAAAGAGTAGCATAATATTTATAAAATTCTCTCTGGATTCCTCATGGGTTTATAATTTCTCTGTTCTCTTCCTTCAGTTTAATTATTGTTTTATTTTCTCTTCTTTTTTCAATTGCCATGCCAAGTACTTCCCTGGTTTGTTCGCTCCTTCAAAGGACTTTCGTTGCAATTTTTTCAAGTTCCAATAAACTTCTTTATTTAACCTCGCATCATATTGTTCCTTTAGAATCCTCAATTCTCTCACAATCTTCTTTTTGCCAGGTCTCTTCTTAAGCTCTGTTTCTTTCTTTTGAATATTTTCCAAGATTTCTTTATCTCTCATCACAACCTTGTAAGCGTCCCATACCGGCTGCATCTGTACTTCTTTATTTAAATTTATTTGAAAATATGTTTTGGTTTCTGTCCTTATCTTATCCAAGATGCTTTGTTTGTCCAGTAAATCTTCATTGAGTCTCCATCGATATTTCTTTTTCTTAGCATAAGGTGACCATTTTATCGGACTGTGATCGGAAATAGTTCTAGGTAATATTTCTATTTTGCATGTTTGTGCTATTAAATTGCCAGACATCCAAATCATATCAATTCTTGAAAAAGATTCATGTCTAAATGAATAAAAAGTATAATCTTTAGTCTTTGGATTTTGTACTCTCCATGCATCTTCTAAGTGTTCATGCTTCACCAGTTGAAAAAATGTTTTCGGAAGTTTACCTAATACTTCATTTCTTTTTTTGATTTTCTATCAATTACATTGTTAACAGTGCCATTAAAATCTCCCATCAATATCATTTGTTTATAGGTTAACTGATGTAGTTCTTCCCATAAATCTTGAAAAAAAAATTCCTTGGCTCTGTTCGGGGCATAGAGATTTACAATTAAAGTCTTTTTGTTCTGGAGTGTAATTGCCACCACCAAACATCTTCCTTCTTTATCTTTAAAAATTTCTTTTGGTTCCAGCTCTTTTTTTACATAAGTGACAACTCCTTTTTTCTTCTGCGAAGAGAGAGAATAAAACTCTTCTCCCAGTCTTTTTTGAATAAAAAAATTGGCTTCAGTCTTTTTGATATGTATTTCTTGCAAACAAACTATATCACATTTTTGCTTTTCCAACCATAGTCTGACTCTTTTTCTTTTTGGGGGGGAGTTAAGTCCATTTACATTCCATTAAATAATTTGACTCTCCATATTGTTTTTGTAATTATTTATCAGAGTCTTTAAAATTGTCTTTAATGAATTTGGTCATTTGTTCCACTGATCTGATGGTGACTCTCTTCTGCTTGAAGGTAAAACTCACACCCTTTGGAATTTCCCACCTGTATCTGATGCCCTCTGTTTTCAGTTTGTCAATCAATTCTTTAAAAAATCATCTATCCTGAAGAATTATTCTGGGTAGTTCCTTCAATATCATTATTTTTTTTTGCCCAATCTTGAAGTCTTCCTGGAATTGTTGTTTAAACAAATCTTCTTTCATTCTTTTAGATATGAACTGGACAATCACACCCCTGGGTAGTTTCTTTTTTTGAGCAATCACAGAGTTGACTCTGTACACCAAATCAATGTATACTGCCACCTTCTCCTCTTCCATTTTTAAAAAACCTGCAACAGCTTCCACCATGACTGAGTGGATGTCTTCATTTTTGTCTTCAGGAATTCCCCTGAATCTCAAATGGTTCAGCATTCCATTATATTCTACCATTATGTTAGCCTTTAGAGCTTCTTTAGAGACATCAGCTACTCCAGTTTCCACTCCTTGTACTCTCTCTTCCACATCAGTTGTTCTTTTGTTCAGCGTCTGTATTTCTGTTGTAATTCCAGCTAGATCTTTTTTCAAATCAGCTACTTCTTTAGCCACTTTACCTAGAGTTTTTTCCATTTTTTGCATAACATCCATCATCCATTTTTCCATAGCCTCCATCATTCCCTGCAGTTTTTTCTCCTCTTTGGTAGTCATTTTAGGAGAGGACCAAGAGCTTGCCCTCTGTCTTTGCCGGAGGTTGTAGGCCATTGTTCAAAATATTTATAAAACTTACATCAAATTAAAGCTCTTTAAGTGCCCAGTTAAATCGCTCTAATTTCGCTTTTTTTCGTTCAGGTGTTTAGCCGCAATTTAATTTAGAAGTTTTGACCTTCCCAAAATGGCGGGCGCTATTTCTCTATGGTATGTGTCCCTTTCCTGTTCTTTACTTCCTGTCCAGCTCCTTTGTTCATCCCCATGCCTTTTGGTTCCTTCCTGTTTTTGTTTTTTTTTGTAAAACTCTCTTAAAAAAGAGAGAATTTTATTCTTTTTATAAGAAAGGGGAAGGGTAGACAGATGGAGAAAGAAAAAGATGGAGTGAAATTTTTTCTGTTAGTGAGGGTTAGTTTAGGTTAATAACCAATACCAATTTTGGCATCTATCATGGTTAGAAGATCTTCTTTTTAACTATTGTAAAGTCCAAAGTCAAACTGTTAACGCAGTTAGCAAAGTCCATTGGGGTTAGTAATTAAACAGCTCCTTCCAGATGTTACACGAACAGTCCTCAAATTATCTTCTTTTTAAATCTCTTCCAGTTACGGATTAAGTCCATTTTAACTTTGAGGTCTTCCATTCCATCACCACTTTCCCCTGGGCTGCTGTCTTCTTCACTTATCCCAATTTTGAGTGCTGCGTCTTCCTCCCTGCTGGCGTGTCTCTTCAGAAGTTTCTGTATTTTGAAGATGAAATCCGTCTTCTTTCTTTTCTCTTTTCCTTAAACTTCTGGTCTTCAGGCTTCCAGGGCTCCATAAACTCTTCAGATGAAATTAGATCTCCAGTTTGTTGCCTGCTATGTTCGACATCCCCTTCTACTGGCAGAGTATTTTCTTTTATAAAAGCGGAGTAGGCTTTGGGAGCCTTATCCACCTCTTCTTTTAACTTTATCGCTCCACTACCAGTTAGGGGTGCCAAGACATTTGTCAAGGTAAATCCGAGATCTTCTTTCTCTTCTTCTTTAACGCCCTGAAAACCTAGAATCAGAATCGATTTCTGTTCGAACTCCATCATCTTTCTAGTTGTTTCCGATATCTGTTTCTGTCGACTGAGGAGAACACTTTCCATTTTGAACAAAGTTTCATTGATTTTCTGCAATTGTTCCAGCAGGGGGCACAGTATCTCCTTTTCCTGTTGATTGACAGCAAGCTCTTGGGGGGGGCTGTCTGGACCGGAAGTCCCTCCTCCCTTCTCTTCCGGTGTCCACGGAACTTTTTCCATTATCGACATTTTTTTTTTAATTTACTTTTAAGAAGTTCGTGCCGCATCCCCCAGGAAGCTAAGATGATCGTAGTCTTCCATGCCACCCCAACGGTACTATCACCAACACTCTTTTTTCTCTCTGCCCCCCTTCGCGCTCCCTTTGTAGATCTTGCTTCTCAAAGGGGGTGGAAACTCCTCCCTCCTCCCAACGCTTATACGCATGCAGGGGGGCTTCGATTTACGCTTCAAAATAGATCTTCAACTCACGATTCGATGCTATTTCTTCTTTTTATGTTAAACCATAGCGCTGTCTTTACTCCTGGAAATCGGTGGCGCCGCTAAGTCCCATTACGGGCACGCCGCAGCGGGGCCGATTGGGGCGGGGAGAAAGCCTCAATTTCCCGGCTGTCTGCCGGCAAAGAGGCTACTCCCCAAGCGCCCCCGGTTCGGAGCCTTTGCCTAAGGCTCACTAGGGTCTTTCGCACATGCGAAGACCCCCCCTAACTGCACGTGGGCTAACCGCCTCCGGGAGCGTCCCGAGAAGCGGCCGCCATTCGCGACGCCAAAACCGAAACCATCGGTTCCTTCCTGTTTTGACTGCCAGTCACTGCAAATTCCTTCTGTCCTCCTCGGTCGTCTCTAGGAAGCGCTGCTTGTCTGGTCTGAAGTCATTTCCTGTTCTGGTGTTTTCTGTCACAGCTTAAATAACTTTCCACTTTGTTTCTCACGGGATTTATTGTTAGTTTCTGTTTTAAAGTCAATATCCCGACCGCAGGAATGATCAATCCGGCTTTTTGGCTTTTTTTTAGTCTTTAAATCGCGTTTTTCGGAATCGGAGTTAGTAAATAATATGCCGCACGGTCCTGCGCTTCATTGGATGTTGTTTATATTCGAAATCAACGCATCTCCGGTGAGCAATTTTTAAAAGTTACCTTCAAAGTCAGTGTTTTGTCATAGCAGTGCCTCTTTGGTATCAGTTTCCGTAGAATGTCTCAGAGGTCAGGGTCATGCATTCTTATGCTGAGAATCCAACTCGGTGGGGTCTTTTAGAGAAGTTCTGAAGTGCCCGCTTGGGGGGAGGGGATCAAGGCTGCTCGCGGTGCTCTTTAAAGCCTCACTATCAGCCGATCTCAACTCCCTCTTGGGCCAATGCTCATTGCTGGTCACTCCCCTACCTGGGGAGATCTGCGGCAGGCTTAATAGCCCACCCTGTCATAAAGACCCTCCGTTTGCTCTGGAAGCGAAGCCAGAACACGTTAGAATGCCATGGATCCCAGACTGGAAGCCTCTCAACAAAACTTTCTTTGGCAGTGATTTGTTTATTGAGATGTCTGCATGGTCCAGGTAGAACAGTACTGTGTCAGAACTGAAGTTCACATGGGAAATTCCATAGTTATAGCCAGTTCAGCCAAAATGTACCAATCACACATTGCCAGTCTCCCGCCTAAATTTCACGCTTCTAACTCCATGGGAATACATGGCCCCCTTATCTATGAAAGTGAGAAAAGCACAGCTTTGCCTTCAAGATTGTCCCTGCCATTCAGGGAGGTATCTTGGAGAAAGAGTTACAGCTTCTACAACCCCACACTTCACACACTCCAACACTCACACACCCACACAGGAATTTCCCATTGTCAGGCTCAATAGCAAATAAATCCAGGCATTCTTCTTAAGAAGGGTATGCTTTATTGGAATACAAGGTTGTCAGGAATGCCCATCTAGGCCAACCCAAGTGCAATTATAGTATGATGCAAAGCCAGACTAGCAAATGAACTCTTAGCGTGCGTGCAGGAAAACTCCCAGTGGGGTGTTACTTAATGACCAGGAGAACTACCCCCCCACACACCTAGTCACGTAGGACTGGAATATTTCCCCGGGCTGAGAAAGTACTCCAAAGCCTTCTTGTCAAGGCCACTCCGATAACAGGCGGCAAAGAAGAGTTCTCCCACAGTTGCAGCTGGCAAACTATGCGCAAGCGTAAAAGCAGGAAACGATACAAGAAACAATGAATACAGTGTACTTAGCAACTGAAAGACTCATGGCTGTCTTTTGCCACCCATCCCCCAGACATCATGGCAAAGTAGAGACAAATTTTGACACAGGGACATCTAGTCCATCCCCCAGCTCAATACAGGAAATTCACAAATACCTTCCCCTACCCACCCACAGTGACCCTTGCTCCATGCCCAGAAGATGACAAAAAACCTCCGGAATCCCCAGCTGTACTGGCCAGGAGAAAAATTCCTTCCTGACTCCAAAGTGGTGATCAGCATTTCCCTGGGTGTGTAAGAAAGGGCCACAAGAACTAAGCACTGAGGCAACTCTTCCTGCTCTCCCTCTCATGATCTGCCCAAGTTCACAGAATCTGCATTGCTGTCAGATGGCCATCTAGCCTCTGTTTGAAAACCTCCAAAGAAGGAGAGCACCACCTCCCAAGGAAGCCTGTTCCACTGAGGAACCACTCTGTCAGGAAGTTCTTCCTAATGTTTAGCCAAAAACTCTTCTGATTTAATTTCAACCTGTTGGTTCTGGTCCAACCTTCTGGGGCAACAGAGAACAACTCAGCACCATCCTCTCTATGACAGCCCTTCAAGTACTTAAAAATGGTTATCATATCACCTCTCAGTCATCTCCTCTCCAGACTAAACATACCCAGCTCTTTCAACCTTTTCTCATAGGACTTGGTCTCCAGACCCCTCACCATCTGCATTGCACTCTTCTGTAGACTTTCCAGCTTGTCTACGTCTTTCTTAAATTGTGGTGCCCCAAACTGAACACAATACTCTAGGTGAGGTCTAAACAAAGCAGAGTAAAGTGATACCATCACTTCACATGATTTGGGCATTATACTTCTGTTGACACAGCCCAAAATCACATTTCCCTTTTTAACAACTGCATCACACTGCTGACTCATGTTCAGTGTATGGTCTACTAAGACCCCTAGACCCCTTTCACACATACTGCTTCCAAGACAAGTCTCTCCCATCCTGTAATTATCCATTTGATTTTTCCTACTTAAATGCAGAACTTTACATTTATCCCCACTGGAATTCATTTTATTTGTTTTAGCCCAGTTTTGCAGCCTGTCAGGATCTTCCTCTATCCTGACTCTGTCTTCTACCATATTTGTTGCCCCTCCCAATATAGCATCATCTGCCAATTTAATAAGCATTCCCTCTATCCCTTTATCCAAAAGATGTTGAATAAAACAGGTCCCAGGAGAGATCCGTGAGGCACTCCACTTGTCACTCCTTTCCAAGAGGACAAGGAACCATTCACAAGCACTCTTTGAGTGTGATCTGTCAACCAGTTATAGACTCACCTAACAGTTATAGGATCCAAACCACACTTTATGAATTTGCCAAACAAGAATATTATATGGAATCTTATCAAATGCCTTACTGAAATCAAGATAAACTAAGTCTACAGCATTTCCCTGATCCAGCAAGGTAGTAACTTTCTCAAAAAGAGATAAGGTTAGTCTGACATGAGGCCTGTACAGTTCTGGGTTTTAGCACACTGTAGGACCGAGGTGCACCCACTATGGCAAAAGTTTTCCATCCCTAGAGGGGTGATTTGGGAACTGTCATGGTGAAAGCCTCTTGACAATCTGCCCCATGGGAGATCATTTGGCATGCCTCATTATGTGGTAGTGCTTACCCCAGAGGGTGCACATTATATGTGCACATTGTGAAGGTTCATCTGTCCAATGTACCTGCTCACAAACAGAGAAATAGGGCATATTAATTTGCTAGAGCTGTGAGCAGTCTTTCATTCCCTTATCAGTTTTTCAGATTGACTCATTTTGACTTCGAAATCTGCAAACAGACAACAAGGTCACTATGTTTTATGTAAACAAACAGGGTGGCCCAGGTACCAGGGTCCTCTTCCAAGAAGCCGTCTTAATCTGGCACACTGCACATATTCCAGAGAAACTGAATGTAGAGGCCAGCAGATTAAGCAGGGCAGGGACTCTGCCTCACAAGGGGTCTCCGAGGCTAATATACCTGGAACCTTTGCTCTTCCAACCCAACTGATACCATGTTCACCACCCATTTCCAATAACTGGAGCATGTATGCATGCCCATCATGTGTGAAAGAAGTCTGCCCTGTCTTCTTTACAGAACCAAAGTAAGCTGGTACCAGTCTTATAAATTTTTACCAACCTTGAAGGAGTTAAATGACACTTGCAAATCATTTTCAACAGGTTTTCTCTAAAAGAGAGGCAAACTATAAAGGTAGTATCATCAGTGAAGACAAATTTCCATGTTAAATCATCTAAGTTGTTATCTACTTTTTGCCACCTACTGAGAAATTTTATCCCCCATAAACCAGAGACACTGCTGCTGAATTACCTGCCTGATATCCCCAGAGATCAGCAAATGGCTGCCTTATGTATGGTTACAGCTGCCAGGCTGGTTTTTGCCGGGCAATGGAAACAAACAAACAAAACCCCCTAAACTACAAGACTGGTTGTTGAAAATAAAGGAGATCTACATTTCAGTGAAATTAGCCACTTATCAGAAAAACAGAGATACACATAGAGTAGACCTTTTATGGTCAAGAGCAATACAAAAAATGGAACGGGCAATTGTATAACAGGAAATAGTATTAACAACTGGTGACTCGCAAGAAACTTGTGGAATGGTTATCTCATTTGTCACACCTTTGCCTCCTCTCCTCACCCCTACCTCTCTCACACTATTTCTCCCTGTTGTGAGAATAATGGGGCTGCACGTGTCTTGTGAATGTGTTCACCCGTGCCACCCACACCTCTCCTCTTGGTTCGTGTGTTCCCTGAGTGTCGCCTCCTTACCAAAGGCAATAGATGCAAGCTAGGAAACCCCCAAACGCTGGCAGAGACACTTTTAGCAAAAGGTCTCTTCTTAAAATAAAACTTATCTTTATTAAGAAAACATCCAAAGGTTTACCAGGCAAGGTGGTTAGCAAGACGCCAAACCAACTGCCAACACAGTACAATCCTATTTCTTAAACATTGATAGTGAAAAATATAGACAATAAACATGCAAGCAAAGTTCCCCCCACAGAGCATTCAGAAAACGAAAGGCCTTTCGGGCTGACTCCCAAAGTCTCCAGAGAGTAAAATCTCTCTGGTTCCTTCAAGAGCCAGCGAAAGTCTGTTGGGACTGCCCAGTCTTTATACCCGAAAGATCAAAAAGATCCCCAATAATCAAATTACAGTTGTAAATTAAAATATTGAAGTTGAGGATATTTGCAAGGAAATTGCTTTCTTGCATCTCACACAACAAAAGTTGCCTTTTGTTTACAGAACCAGGAATTGTGTTTTTCCTGGTGTTCCCAGCATTGAAGATAAAACCATTCTTTCATGTTATCTCTGGGATGTGAGTAGGGGTGTGAATCCCTGTATCAGATGGATTGAAGTCTGTCACTGCCCAAATGGCTTTTCCTGCCAGATGGGATTTATGGTTTAAATGGATATAATGGGTCTCACACCTAAGGGAATTTACATTGATTTAGATCCTGGGAGTGGAATGAGTGAACTTTGTACGTGACAGAGAGGGGTGCTTTGCCTGGAACAAGGATTTTGCACAGACTCCTGGGATTTTGTTCAGTGACAACAGACCAAAGCAGTTTGCTAGCAAAGACAGAGACAGATACATGGATTTTATAAACTATTTGGTTCATTTTAAAACCCAAACCTTCTATATTTCTGAAATTTCTTACCACAATCCCCTCTGCCCCCTTTTCTTACTCTTTTTCTCCTCCATGCATGTGACTTCCTCTCTCTTTCTGACCTGTCGTTCTCTTTATTTTTCTGCCTCCCCACTTCATCACTCTTTCTCTCTCTTTCTGCCCCCATCACTCTCCCAGCCTCCTGCCTGCCAAAGTCTCAGAGCGGCTTACAAACTCCTTTCCCTCCCCCTTCCCACAACAGACACCCTGCAAGGTAGGTGGGGCTGAGAGAGCTCTTTCCAGAACTGTCCTTTCAAGGACAGCTCTGACAGAACTATGGCTTGCCCAAGGTCATCCAGCAGGTAGAAGTGGAGGAGTGGGGAATCAGACTGATTTCTCCCAGATTAGAGTCTGCACACTTAACCACTACACCAAACTGGGAAGGGAAGGAAGGGGGCTTGCAGAAGTGGGGACACCTAAGAAACATGCATGGAGGGAGTATTCTCCCACCTTTGCTTCCCTCCTTCCTCCCCTTCTTTCTCTTCCTTTCTCTCCCCAACCCAATACCCCCTTCTTTCTCTTTCTCTCTGCCCCCAGGCTAGGGTTGCCAGTTCCAGGTTGGGAAATCCCTGGATATTTGGGGGGTGGAGCCTGGTGAGAGTGGGATTTGGGGAGGAGAAAGACCTCAGAGTGCACCCTCCTAAGCAGCCATGTTCTCCAGGGGAACTGATCTTAGTTATCTGACAATCTCCAGGTGTTACCTAGAGGTTGACAACAGTATCCCAAACACAAATATTAATGCACAGTTTCTCTTCCTGCCTCATGCTTTCTGCTTCAGATGTTCACAATGTGAGTGCAGAGTGCCCAGGCTTCTCCACCTCCCTGCTTTTCCTTTAAGGCGTGTGCTGACCCTCAGGTGAAAGTGCAAAGCAGAGCAGGCAGAGCAGGCAAGCGGGCTGAGTGAGTGAAGCCAGGCCCAGGAGAGAGGGAGAGAGAGAGCGCAAGCGGCCACAGTGACTGTATTAGGTAACTTCTTGTCAGGAGAGGCAGGCAGGCAGGCAGTCAACGCTGGACTGGGGAAGGCAGCTTCCAGTCTCTGTGCCCCACCGCCTCTGCTCTGGCTCTGTAGTCCGGCTGGACCGGAGTCAGGATCGCAGGGTGTGTGGGCGCCCCTCCAACCCAGATTCTCCCCCCTCCTCCCCCTTCTCAGGTCTGTGCTCCCCATTTCTTTCCCTGCCTGCACTTACTTGCCTCTCCCCCTTTGACTCCTAAGACCCTGGGTTTCTTGTTATTGAGTACCGGGAGGGAGGGGGAGGGAGGGGAGGCTCCTTGTCTTCCACAGGATCAGGATTAAAAAAAAAAAAAAAAGGATAAAGCCTCTGCCTGTTGGGTCCACCCATACACAAATCTGTGGGGTAGTGACAGTTTCTGAGATGGCAGTTCCGTGCTGCGGGTGGATGGCTGGAGCCACAAGCCCTTGTCCTTGCGGCTCCAACACCTCCTCCTGCTGTTCTTGGTGGTGGCATGTGCAGCCGCACAGCTTTCCTTGAGCTCCTGAGCATTCTAAGTAGAAAATGCAGTCTGACTTTGGGAGGGAATTTAAGTATCCCCCATATACTTTTTTAAACATGTAAGATTTTTCTGCAACCCTGGAGAGTACTCCAAGTGTGCAGAAAAAGCTCTTTAGCCTCCAGGTACCCTTGTTTTGCGGAAATAAGTATCCACATGGGGGGGGGGGCACTTGGGAATTACATATATAGACAAGTGGAGACCTGCAAGAAACTTGTGGGATGGTTATCTCATTCGTCACACTTTTGCTTTCTCTGCTCACCCCCTCCCTCTCTCACACTAGTTCTCCCCTGTCCCCTTTTTCTTACTCTATTTCTGCTCCATGCATGTGACTTTCTCTCTTTCTGACCTGTCATCTTTCTCTTTGTTTTTCTGCCTCCCCACCCCATCATTCTTTCTTTCTGCCCCCATCACTCTCCCAGCCTCCTACCTGCTTCTTCCCCACAGAGCAGCAGTAGCAATGGTGGCAGTGCTCTCAGCCACCTACCTGCTTCCTCTCCCCGCACAGCAGCAGTGGCAGCACTCTGGGAATCACAACGGATCTCCCATCTACAGAGATCAATTCACCTTGGGCTGCCAGCTCCAGGTTGGGAAATTCCTGGAGATTTGGGGGTGGAGCCTTGGGACAGTGAGGCTTGGGGAGGCAAACAGCCTCAGTAGGGTATGATGCCATAGACTCAACCATCCAAAACAGCCATTTTATCCTGGGGAACTGATATATGTCTCCTGGACAACAGTTGTAATTCTGGGTGATCTCCAGTCCTCACCCAGAGGCTGGCAATGGTGGTTCTCATGGAGTAAATGGCTGGAGGGTGAAGTCTATGGCATTACACCAGTCTGAAGTTCCTCCCCTCCTCAAATCTCACCCTCTCCAGACTTCATCCCTCAAATGTCCAGGGATTTCCCAACTTGGAGTGGCAATCCTATTTCCTTCCCACCCAACAGCCAACCTACCTTTATCTGCCTCTCTGTCTCCTGTTTTCCATCTCCACTCCCCAGCCTTTACCTAGGGAAATTACAGTCTTTCTCCACAGTGGGGACCAAAGCAGCTTTCATTATTCCCTCCTCCTTTTTATCTGCACAAGAACCCTGTGAGGTTGGTTAGGCAGAAATATGTGACTGGTCCAAAAATCACGCAGTCAGCTTCCACTGCAAGATGAGGATCTGAACCTGGGTCTTGCAGACCCTACTTCGAAGCTCTAACTGCTGCACCTCACTGGCTTTCATAGGGTGGCTGCTGCTGAACGCTGGCAAGCAGCTGAGGCTAGGTGAGTCATGCAAATCAGGGGGGACCTGGCAACCCTAGACTGCTGCCAGGCCTAGAGTTGCCAACCTCCAAATGGGAACTGGAGAGCTTCCAGAATCACAACTGGACTCTAGACAGCACAGGTCTGTCTCCCTGCAGAAAATGGCTGCTTTGGAGGGTGGCCTCTGTGGCATGATACCCAAATGAGACCTCTCCCTTCCCAAACCCAGCCCTCCTTAGAGTCCACCACAAAATCTCTAGAAATCCCCCAGCCTGGCACTGGCAACTCTTGTGAGGCCTGGCCCCAAGGCTCCCTCCCTCCCTCCCTCCCTGAAAGGCCAAAAAGGCCTGGAAAGGGCCCTTCCCCACCCTTTTACCGACAAAACCAGTTAGAAGCCCCCCCCCAACGTTCTAATCTCTCACTGTTGATGCTTGGAGTTAGGTCCCTGCAGAGGCCATTTCAAAAGGTTTTTTGGGGAATTCAACCATTCCTGAAGGGATTTTTTTAGTTTTTGGATTTTTCTACAAACCCAGGAAGTCTACTGACTATGGAGGAAAAGCTGTTGGGGGAGAGTGAGCCCCCTGTTGGTGGGAATAGGTATCCGCACATTTTGGCAATTAGAATAAGGATATTGTCAGTTGCTGGTGAAAGGTTTTCTATGTCCATGGAGGCAGAACGAAAGAGGATTTAGATTGGCAATGTATTTTATGAACCTTTTGTATATATCTGTAATCAAGAGCCAGTCCAATGGCATGGACTCTAACCTGGGAGAACTGGATTTGATCCCCACTCCCTCCACATGCAGCTGCTGGTGTGACCTTGGATCAGTCACAAGTTCTCTCAGAACTCTCTCGACCCCACCTACCTCACAGAGTGTCTGTTGTGGGGAGGGGAAGGGATTGTAAACCACTCTGAGACCCCTTTGGGTAATGAAGGGTCGGGTATAAATCCGATCTCTTCTTCTTTTTCTAATTTATTTTAATTTTAAAAAAATTAAAAAGAACCCATCTTTGCTCAGTGGGGTACATCGGGTATATTTCTGTCTGCAACCCAGGACAATGCAAAGGTGAGGAGGTTTGCTCCCACACCAGGAGGGGTGTAGTGTCCCCGGGGGACGTATTCCAGAGGCCCTGGGTGTGGGAATTGTTTATGTGTTCCCTCCATTCCCATTATTAGGCAAGGTTCTGGAGAACACCAGAAGAGAGGGTTCAGAGATGATTCTCAGCAAATGTATTTCCAGAGCCTTATGGAACTAGCCCTCAGCCAATATATTCCCTTTCCCAGACTCAGAGATCTGATCAGTATTGGCAATGTATTATACCACAATCTGGATCAAGCAGGAGTGGATGGGAAATCCCTTTTTCCCCACTACCTGACAAAGAAGTTCCTTTAGGGACTATGTAATATCTGTCCACCTATAGATCCTGTAGTACCTCAATGGTCTCTATCTTGTTTTGACATACTTGATGGGAAAACCCTTTGAACCCATGGCTACTTGCCCATTGGCATTGCTTTCTATGAAAGTTTGTTTCCTGATAGAAGTCACATCTACCAGATGGGTGAGCGAATTAGCTGCACTTTGAGTAGAGTACCTGTTTTTGAAGTTTTTTTTCTAGAGAGTTATACTTCACCCAAGTCTCAGTTTTTTGCCTAAGGTTGTATATAGGTTCCATTTATTCCAGGAGATTATTTTACCAATGTTTTCCCCTGCACAAAGCTCAGAGAGTGAAAGGAAGCTGCATTCCTTAGATGTTAGGAGGGCATTTTTGTTTTACCTGAAACAGATGGTCAAGCTCCATAAGGATAAGGCTTCATTTATATGCTTCTCAGGCACCAGCAAAGGTATGAAGGCATCTTCCCAGAGGCTCTCTAGATGGACTGTGTCCACCATTAGGCTGGATTATGAGTTAGCCAGGGTTCTGTGCTCTTTAGAGGTGCCCACACATTCTACTAGAGCTGTGGCCTCTTCTGCTGCATTCTGGAGTGACGTTCTGCTTTCAGAGATTTGTCAAGCCACCACCTGGTCCTCTGTGGACAACTTTGCTCATCACTATTCACTAGACCTACAGGCAAGATGAGAAGCTCAGCTGGAGAAGGTGGTCCTCCAGTCCATGTTTGAATAGATGAGCATGCCCCACCGCTTGGTGTTTAGCTTGCTAGAATCCCCATGTGGGACTGCGCAGAAGATCGACAATGAAAAGAGGGTTGCACTTACCTGTAACAGTTGTTCATCAAGTATCTTCTGTGCAGGCACACATACCCTCCCTCCTGCCCCACTGCATGCTCTCCTCAACAGTGTAAGAGGTACTGAGGTTAGGGGTGCTGCTGTGCAGGAGCATGCGGTCCCTGGGTGGGAACAAGCCTTCCAGGTCCAGCACACAGCACCCCCCCCCAGCTCTTAGCTGTAAAAACCTACCGATAGGCAGGCCTGCTCATGCGTGGTCCCCATGTGTGCTTGAACAGAAGATACTCAATGAACAACAGTTACAGGTAAGTGCAACCCTGTGGGGTTTTTTACTGCTTCCCCAAATGTCCTAATTTTTCCATTGAAAACTTGAAAACAATGTCTAAAGAAAGTCACAGTTCCTCCACATTTCAAGTTTTGCATCCCTAACCCTGGATGGTCCCTGGAGAACTGCTACTCAGCTGCAAAGAAACCTCCCAGAGTGACTGAGGAAGGTGTAACTAGAATCCAGCTACAAGATTTTGAGACTAACAAGACTTTTTTGGGGGGTGAAGTTGCAAAAGCTTATTTACCCCCCACCCCCAAATCTTGCTGGTCTCTGAGGTGCTCCTGGACTCAAATCCAGCTGCTCTACTGCAGGCCAACAGGGCTGCCGTCCACAACTACCTTGAGGAAGGCGGGGTTGCCGTAGTCTTTGTAAGCAACAAAAGCACAGCTCCTCCTGCTGCTTAGATCTGGCACAAACAGGTCAGGCCTGCTTGAGAAAAGCCTGTTAGTGGAAACCAGTTAACAGGAAAAGCAACTTTTATTCCTTGGGAATGTGCACTGCATTTTAGAGTTGGGGGGATCCTGTGGACATGCAACCAGGAATCCGTGCATCCATGCTGTTACTGGAACAGGCTGATGGCCAAAGAGCCTGTCAGATCAAACACTGAAGAGGGAACGCAAACTTGTTCTTTCCAAGGCCTTTGGATATTTGCTGGGCAAGGAACTGTTTTTTCCCCAAAGGGAAGCCAGCTGTGTCTTGGAGTACCTTAAAAGACAAACCAATGCATTAGTGGCAGAAGTTTCCATGAGACAGTGACCACAGGATCAAACACGAACATTACTATTATCCCTTCTTGCTCATCCATGTGGGAACAAATGATACCACCCGGCACAGCCCAGAATGTATTAAAAGATACTATGTGGTTCTGGGTAAAAAGGTGAAGGAATTGGGAACGCAAGTTGTATTCTTGTCAGTTCTTCCTGTCGAAGGCTGTGGATCAGGAAGGGAAAGAAGAATACTGAAGGTCAATTACTGGCTACATAGATGGTGTCATCAGGAAAGGTTTGGATTTTGGGACCACAGTTCACATTTTCAAGATGAAGCTCTTCTGTCGGGAGATGGTCTGCACCTCATGAGGGTAGGAAAAATGTGTTTGGAAACAGCCTTGCAAACCTAATAAGGAGAGCTTTAAACTAAATCCTGTGGGGGAGCAAGACAAAAATGCAAAGCCTAGTATGATGCCAATAACTGGAGATAAGAATTCTAAAGTTTTGTGGGGAGTGGCACATATGCTAGATAACATTAACTCACATGTAAGTACAGAAACAAAAACCTGCATAAAACATGGACTCCAATATCTCTGCACTAATGTGCAGCATATGGGGGAAAGGCAGGAGGAACTTGAAGTCCCAATACAGGAAGGGGACTATGGCCCACCAACTGAAACTTGGAGGGATGACACTCACAATTGGAATATTAGGACTGAGAGGTATAACTTACTTGAAAGAGACAGACAAATAAGGAAGGACAGAGGAGTCGCATTGTATGTAAAGGAGGTATATACTTGTGAGGAAATACATGAATCTGAGCATGAAAGTCCAGTTGAGAGTCTCTGGGTAAAAATAAAAGGAGTAAGAAATAATACTGATATCATGGTGGGGGTCTGCTACAGACCACCAAGCCAGGTAGAGGATTTGGATGAGACACTCCTAGAACAGATTACAAAGTTCTCAAAGAGACAGGACATGATGGTCATGGGAGATTTCAATTACCCAGATATCTGTTGGAAGTCCAACTCTGCTAAAATTGAAAGGTCCAATAAATTCCTGACTTGTCTTGCTGACAACTTCGTTTTCCAGAAAGTGGAGAGGGAAACAAGGGGATCTGGTATCTTGGACTCAATTCTTACCAACAGGGAAGAACTGGTTGACAAGGTGACCATGGGTAGTAGTGACCATGTAATTTTGGAATTTACAGCCCTGGGGAGGGTAAAAGCCAGGCCTGAGGGCACCACCAGTACAGATATACAGGTTGAACTTCAGGAAAGCAAATTTCAACAAACTTAAAAGTTATGCTGGGTAGAATCTCATGGTCAGAATCACTTCAGGAGAAGTCTGCACTCACCTAAAATGCAGGCTCATTAAACCCTGAACCACTGCGCCAATCCTGCTGTGGAAACTAAACTCTGCACAGAATTGGCCCAGTACCAAAACTCTTATTTGAAACTCAGCCATTTCAGACCCTATTTATTTGAGATTCTCTCTCTCTCCCGTGTCTTTCTAAGGCTTATTGTTCTAGAGAGGGATCCATGTATACGAAAAACTGAAACAGCCCCAAATCATTACCACAGAATATGTGTGTAGTTCTGCCTGACATGAAGACTGACTTGGGTAATACCTCCCCCAACCCTGTCCAAGGAGACATCGGTTGTTTGCGTACACCCACATTCACACTTCTCTGTAGCATTTTGATTTAAAGCCCTTATTTTACAAGCATAAGCCCACCATGACAATGGACAGAGTGTGTGAGGATAGAGACTTTGTGTTTTACAAAGGCCCCCGGGGCAGAGTTCCGTGGCTCTTCATGCCCAGGCGAAGGAGACGCATCGGTGGCAGCTGTGCCATACAGTGGGAGGAGGGGAAACTGCCCTCACCACAATGTGAGACACCTCCCCCACCCCTTCAATGGAGAGAAACGACAGCAGCACAGAGGAAAAGGCTAAGTGACTGAGTGACATGACTCTATTCTCTTTTTCTCCTTTTCTCTGAAATGGGCTTCCTTTCTACCCATGAACAACTATGGGAGCCCTTTTCCTTTAAGGGGTGACGTGGGCACGATCTGACAGGCAGTGGGGATTCCGGGGTGGGGTGTGAAGAGCACCACTGGCAATGGTGTGAGATCATTTTTTTTGGGGGGGGAACCCAGAAACGAGGGCATGCATCTCTAGGAGAGTATCCTGCAATTCCTAGAGAGGTGTTCGGGTTCTCCCTGGAAGTGGGTGTTCTCAGATGTGGCAGGAAGAGTAGTTTGCTGACAGGAAGTTTCCCACCACGGGAGTAAACCCGGCAACCCTGGAATTATGTGAAAATGTTGCTCTAATTGCCTCGGGGGGGGGCGCTTGTGGTTGGTGGTGGTTTCAGTCTCTCCTAAGGATGTTGCATTTTATAAAAATGTTATCATCTCCTTGGGAGAGAAATGTTTCCAAATAAAACAAAAATATAACCAGCTGGCAACTGACTCATGGCATCTGACGAGGCCTCATTCTTGCTTAAAAGCCAGTGGTCTGTCCTTCACCTGTTTCTTCTTGCAACCCCCCCCACCGCCACACCCAACCCAACCGGGGGTCCAGACACACCACACCCTCCTGCTCCTCATCCTCCCGTCCTCAGGTCTTTCTTTGAAACAGGAGGACTCGTCCCAGCCCCGTCAGGCGGCTCCACCAGTTGGGGCCCCGACCTAATAACCAGAACTGTTCTCAGTACAGAATATATATACACAAAGTGTTCACATTCAAAGAGAAAAAGTGGAAGTAGGAGCCCGTTCTGTAATGTTTGCATTGCTTAATGTGTCATGTTAGTATTTCTGCTGTCCTTCATTTTTTTAAGACTTCTGTTTGCTTCTATAAACCTATTCCTATTGCACTGTTTATCGGATGTCCCGTGTGAGAAAGACAGCCTGTACAGAATGCAGATAAGTCAATGCCTGCAGTCAGAAGCAGGGCACCCTTGAAGACAGAAGAACGCTTGTCCATCAAGAGGCCGTGGTTCCAGACAACAGCGGAGAGAGAATTAGCAACCAAGAGCAAAAACCTGGTTTAATACTGTGAAGCCTCATACAGTCATTGTTCACCAGCTTGCGGCAAAATTGGCATCCGCCAGATCCCATTCTGCAAGAACTTGGAATCAAATTCTCCCGAGTTCACTGGGACAGACTTCCTATAGGTACACTTTGGGGCTGCAGCTCAAGAGTGTGGTATTACTACTGGAAATCGCCAATAGTCATATGTTATGCAATTTACTTCCCTGTGAATACTGCTTAGAGAACCATTTTGGGTAGGGTACTTTGCTTTTCCTTCTAAATAACCCATTTCCTAAAAAGTCTCAGTCCTCCACAGCAGTGTTATTTGAGAGTTCCCCCCCTCCCCCCTCCCTCCCCCGTTATCTCCTGTGCAGGAGAGGAATGGTTCTCATTTAATGGCCTATATACATTGCAGCCAACTGCTTTTGTTTTTATTTTTAATCACATTTTTGGGTCCATTTATTTGTGATGAGAGAGATGGAAACATATCTGGTTCTGTGATTGCCAGCATTTGTTTTTATTCTGACCCACGTTACACTTTCTGTGAACCAGCCTGGAAAATCCTCATTGCACACATGAGTTTTTGCTCAGGGAGTTGTCATGGCCCACTCCGAGTCGTCAGAGGGAGAGGCCAAAGAGCCAAGGCCACCCGCCGAGGAAGACTGGCAGGGCCAGGGAGAGCGGGGCAAGGCCGAGGCACCAGCTGGCAATGGTCCGGCGGCACCAGGAGCCGGGAGGCCTCACCACTGGCCCCTGAAATAGCCACTTTGAGGGCTCCCCTGGGCAGGACACAGCCCCCCGGGGGACACTCTCCCTCTGCGGGAACTGCCACGGCAGAAGGCCCAGGCTGAGGGGGCTCATAGGAGGCGAAGAGCTCAGCCGGACGCACGCAGCCCCACCCCGGAGCCAGAGAGTGAGAAGGATCGTCTGCCGCAGGATCCTGGCCTCAGCACAATGCAGCCACAGGAGCTCAGCACCTGCCAGCAGGGCAGCTGAGCCAAATGACTCCCTGGCCTCTTTGGGCTGAGGCTTGGGAAGGCTGCCTTGCTGGATCAACTGGTCCACTAGGCACAGCCCTGCATGCCAGCCCCAGGCCTACGGTTCCAGCTCCTGCCGATACTCCCAAGCCTCACTAGCCAGGCCTGAGGGCACCACCAGTCGAGGGGGCCTGCAGGACAGGGGCAGTAGATCCCCCACCCCCCCACCTACAACTGAGCTGCTCATGATCTGTTCCCCAGCATTAGCTGTCACATGGAAACTATCTAGAATTGATTTTCTGGCACAATCAGACACAGAGGTCTTGCTCAAGTTAACCATGTGACCTCTTTAATTTCTTCTTTCCCCTCAACTGTCAACCCCTTCTTTCTTTCTCAAGCTGTGGCATCTGGACAGCTTTGCGGGGTGGGGGGAGGCATGAAAGGATCAACAACTCAGGGAAAGTTCAGAGAATCACAGATTTGCAAGGGACCTCCAGGGTCATCTAGTCCAACCCCCTGCACAAGGCAGGAAATTCACAAATCCCCCCCTCCACACCCCAGTGACCCCTGCTCCATGCCCAGAAGAGGGCAAAAAACCTCTTGCTTCCTGATCTCAACGTGGCAATCAGCATTTCCCTGGGCATGGGAGAAAGGGCCAGAAGAACTAAGCAATAAGTTCTGTGCTACATCTGCCTCTCCTCTGGAGGGTGGTGCACCAGCAGCTTCTCCCACGGCCCCCTCAAAACAGCATGGCTGGAAAGGAGAGTCAAAGTAGGGGGAGGCCTTGCACTCATCACCCCCCCAGGTCCTGTGAGGCGGCTGTTGTGGGAGCAGCAGGGCAGGAGCAGCAGGAAAGTTTCCCTGCTCAAGACCTGAGAGCTGGGGGCTCTGACCTCTCCCCGAGAGCTTCTCCACTGGGCTGGAGAGATTGGAGACTGAACCACAGCCCCCCTGGAGGTTTGGGGGCAGCGCCTTGGGGAAAGGAGTGGCCTCAGTAGTGATGTGACGGCACTCCAAGGTCTCAGTTTCTCATAGACTCCATGGCACACCCCAGCATCTGCTGTTTCTTCCAGGGGAATTTACCTCCGTCGTCTGGAAACAAGGTGCAAATCCAGGAGAACTCCAGGTTCTACCAGGAGGCTGGCAACCGCAATCTTGAATCCCAAGTACTGCTCTGTTTGAGCATTAGAACAAAGTTTGAGTCCACTGGTACCTTTAAGACCAAAAAAGGCCAACACCATTCATCAGGAGAAGGTTTGGCATCTTTTCCCACAGTATTCCCAAAAGCATGTTCTAAAAATATGTTCGCCTAGGAGTTTCACTGTAGCCTTCCCTGTCAATTTTTTACCCCACTTTATCCAATGACTCCAGGTGACTTATAATACCCAAGAGTTCTTTGGCACACAGCTAGAAATGCAGGAAAGCAGACCTGGGGGTGCGGAAGTGCCACAGACCCTGGGATCGGAGAAGGCCAACACCAGTGGCTCAAAATCTGTGTCCACCCTGGTTGCTGGAATCATATAAGGATGACATTAATGAGCCCTGGATGGCCATCATAAACCAATCACTGACTCGGAGCAATTATCCATTTCTTTAAAAAAATCAGTACAGAAAACGGATGTGGCTGATTATTGCCCAGTCTCTAATCTGCTCTTTCTGGTCAAAGGGATGGCGAAAGCAGTTGCAGAACAACTTCAGGTTTCCCTCATCTTCTCTGGGGGCATCAGTTGATTATCTACATCTGCATGTCTTTATTTATTTAGAACATTAAGAACATAGCCAAGGTTTCACACCTCTTTCTGGGAGTTATCAGCTGTCTTTGACACTGTAAACCATGCCCCCTGGTTGAGATGTTTGGAGAGAGAAGCTGGTTGCCAGGGACGTGCTCTGGATGGTGACCAGCACCATGAATTGGACTTGGAAATGAACTGGTAGCCAATGGAGATGTTTGAAACAGGTGAGCTGCGTTCCTGTTGGCTAGCCCCTGGCAATAGAGGGAAAGGTGACACCAACCGAAGGGACCTCTTCTCACCACTGTGGCAATGAGCAGAGAGGCTTTACTGCCTGCCACCAAATCACCTGTACATTTGAGGCCCCCCCCCCCCGCGCAATACTTCGATCGAGGTCTGAACATAAAATGCATACAGTTGTAATAACATGGACAAGCAACTTTTTTAACCCATAGAAACTTTATGAGCATTATGTCTAACTGGACAAAATACATTAGAAAACACCTTTAATGCCTTGAGAATCACAGAAGAACAAGCTGAATTGCTGGACGGCTTCAGGCTGCTTAGCTTCGGATGAACGCAGGCGTGCAGGAAGACCCCCTGGCTTCCCATGGGGAGGCTGGTGGCCCTCAGCCGTGCAGAGAAAGTGATCACAAGAGGAGGGCATCACAAGGTTGCACATGTGCCACTTTTTCTGGTGCTGACTGCGTTTCATATTTCTCCCCAGCCGCCTCCAGCATGCTGACCAGTAGTATTTGTCTCCTCCTCCTCCTCCTCCTCCTCTCATTCAGTGATTCCTTGGACCATAGTTTGAGTACAATAAAAAAACATGATCCTCATCTCCAACTTTCCTGTTTGGTCACAATGACTTCAGTCAGTCGCTGCCCTGAGTAACACGCCCGCCCCCCACCCCCCCCACCCACCGCGATCAGAAGGACTCTTCAGCGGGAGGCCTCAGGGTGGGGGCTGCCAGGGCCCATGGCCCCTCCAAAGCGCCCCCGCTGGCTCACTTCACCAGCGCTACCTGTCACTTTGTGGTCTGATTTGTGCCCGCTGGTCACAAATGGGACAAAATGGAATGGATGGCACTCTCTTATTTGGCAGCAACGCTTCTCAGCCCAAGTGTGTAGGAGCACCGATATCACTCAGTGACAAATATGAAGCACATCTTTGATTCACCCCACCCCCCAGCCACTGTTTAAGCAAGGGCACACAAGTGCACAGGACATCCAGTTCAAAGTGCAGAGACTGTAACAGCAAGGAGGAAATTACTTATGTCACCAAGCGTGGCAGGCTGCCAAAACCAGCACTTTACTTGGACAGAAAACAGGATGCGCCCCACTGAGACGAAAACGCATGCAGCCCAGAGACGTGGTCAGAGAAGGACACAAATGTCCAGGATTTCCGCTGGCACAGCGTTGCCTTCCTTGCACACTATTAGGCAAGGAGACTTTTTTCTGTTTTGGTCCCAGGAAACTGCACATGTTGCAGTGGGAGCCCAGATCATCCAAGCACTGGAACCAAAAGGAGAGCTTTACGCATGCTGCAGATAAGCAGAACGTGGCAGTCCACAAGGAAGCGATGGCGACATTGATTCTAGGCAAGGAGCTGCCACAGACTCTGCTGAACTAGGGACGTGAGGCTTTAAAGGCCACTCCACGCCCCCACCCCAGTCCAGGGAAAACATCAGTGGCAGAGTTTATTGTGCCTGCAGGCATGCAAAATGGCTCCCCGGGCCCCCGAGAGTCTCTCGCCTGCGCTGGCCGGCAGTCCTGCCCAGCCTCCGGCCCAGTGGGGGTTGGACAGCTCCGAGGGCCGAGAGCTGCCTGCCTCGGGAGGCACGGAATGAGGCCCCACGCCAGAGCCAGAGGGAGCCACGGGGAGATGCTTTGGACTTCACAGGAAGCGCCATCTAAGGGATGCGCAAACGACTCATTTGGCAAGATCCAGCACTGTTCTTCCTGGGAAGGAGAAATCTGTTTGTTTTTTAAGTCTTCCCACTCCCACAAGACATCTACAAAAGGAATCACGAAGCGCGGCTCCCGCAGACGATTTGCTTGCTGAATGAGGCGGAGCACCGAGGATGAGTGGGCGGAGGCAACCGTCTGGGCAGGGAATTTTTCTGCATTTCTTCCAACAGCACAGGCAGGTCTTGTTGCAGCGGACTGAGAACACACACACACACACACAACAATTCTGTCTTTTTAAAGAAGTGCCTCAAACCTTCCTCGTAGTCCAGCTTATCACCAGCAGGAAATGTTCCAAGGCAGAGTCTGGGTGGAGCCCACCACAACCCTCTGATGGCCCCTAAGGAAGAGGCTGCAAAATGGGTCACTCTCATTGGCTCCAAACCCATCAACTGTCCACTAGCCAGCGATGCCACATCGAGTCAGCCTTCAGACGGCAAAAGGAAAAACAAGAAATGTTCGGTGGCCACTGGCAACGGTAAGAGCTTGGAAGCAGGAAAGAAAAGAGAGGAAGAACCAGAGGCTTAAATTAAGGGCAAGGGGGAGATCTTGTCTTCCATGGCAATGTATCCTTCTCTTCTGAGGATGCAAACAATTCACAATGGTACGTCACAATCCTGCAAAAAGCTGATCTGGGCAGCACAGCACACATGCTGGGAAGGAAGGGGACGGCGGCTGGCTCTTGCGGCAGTCCCTCTGGAACCAGCCAGGGTCAGCCCTGGAAAAAGAGCAAAGGCCAGGTCTATTACAGCTGAGCTGAACATCTGCCGGGACTCTCCCATTCAGCTTGCAAGCAGGGGAATGTCACACTGGAATTCCCGCCCCAAATGCCAACAGCAGTCGGATCCTCACAGAGGCAGCGCCTGCTTCCTCACCATGCCACAAATACCTTTGTAGCCTCTCAGCTTTCGTCACTTGGGAGCCTGCCCTGAGGTGATGAGGAACTGCAAAGAGAAAAAGGGGGGAAAATGTGCCAGAAATCCCCCTGCAGCCCCCTCCTGGAAGCTGGGCAAGCCCAGGATGGCAACTGCACTGCCGGGATGTGGCGCTCGAGGAAGCCAGAAGGGTGGAGCCCTGCCGTCGTGCCCTCAAACCCTCCAGGCGATGCCATGCCACAGCTCCGTGGAGGGGAGCCGGAGGCATGAGGGCAACCGCGGATGCCAGAGCTGCTCTGCAAAGCAGGCCCCAGGAAGGTCTCAGGATCCCACAAGTGAGTGCTGGCGCCCACGGCCTGATGTCTTGAGACCACGTGGTGGCCTCCCTGCCATTGCCACCAGCTGGCCACCACAAGACAGCTCGCCAGCACACACACACACACCAGCCTCCCCACCTCTCCTTCTGCAAAGGCTCCGGCCGCTCGGGAACGGCAGCTGCTCCGAACCCCCCTCCCCCCAGGCCCCCACCCCCCCAACGTCAGGCGAGGGAGGACAGCGGCCGCCCACTCCTACCTTCCTGTCCTGGAGGAGGCCGTCTCAAAGAACTTTGTTCTGGACGCCACTCTGCAAAGGCAACCAGCACAGGCACTGGTCAGGGAGGGAGGGGCTGTGGGGCAGGGTCCAATACAGGCAGCAGAGTTCTAATGCCAAGGGACAGACAGACACCAATAGGTGTCCCCCCCGTCCCCCCCGCTCAGAACAATCTGATGGAAGCTTCACTGCAAGTCCAAGACGGGGCTTGTAAAGCAACACATCTTGGCAAAGAACGTTTAACTCCCATAGTTCCACTTTTCAGCTCTTTAAATCTCTGCTCAGTGACACCTGGCTTCAAACGCCAATTCCGGGTGAATCCCACACGCCCTGCCACATTCAGCCCACCTAGCAGGACACCTTGCCATCTCCTTTCCATCTGGTGCCCTCCCCTCCCCTCCCCTCCCACCGTGGGCCAAGCTGGCTTTCCTAGGCCTGCACCACGGCAGAAGGCAGGTCTGGAGCGGCATGACCGCGGGCATGGGGAGAGCCAGCACTTTATTTTGCAAAACTGATGTCCTGCATTTCTGGCCTCACAAGGGCCAGTCAAGGCAGCTAACAAGTTAAAACATTCATAATAAAATCACATTTTAAAACCATTAAAACCAACCAAAAAGAACAGCAGCACACTGTTAAACCAGTTAAAGCCAGAATTAGAACACATGCAGAAATATAGAAACAATAGTGGAAACATCACATAGGATGGATGGAACATGGAGGGGATGTCAAGCAAAACCAAAATGCCTTCACCCCCTGGCAGAGGAGGGCAGCAGACGGGGGACCAGTGAGTCTCCCTGGAGAGGGAGTCTGAGAGGTCTGGGGCCACAACCAAGAATGTCCACCACCTGCCTACTCTCAGGAGGCAACTACAAAGACGATGCTGTTTTTGGCGGCAACTACAAGTTGCAGAGCTGCAGTGGCTCAAGTGGTTAAGACGCAAACTGCAGGCTGTGGAAGGTCAGTAGTTCAGCAGTTCGATACCCGAGAGTGCTGCATGACGGAGTGAGCTCCTGTCTCTAGTTCCAGCTCCTGCCAACCTAGCAGTTCGAAAGCAAGAAATCGCAAGTAGATAAATAGGTACCACTTTGGTGGGAAGGTAACAGCGTTCCGTGCGCCTTGGTGTTTAGTCATGCCAGCCACATGACCACGGAAACGTCTTTGGACAACGCTGGCTCTTCGGCTTTGAAACAGAGATGAGCACCACAACCCTAGAGTCGGATTTGACTGGCTTTCGAGCAAGGGAAACTTTTACCAACCTTTACAAAGGCCCTACAGGGAGCTGGGGAAGCGGAAAAGGAGGCAGAGAAGGGTCCAGACATACAGTCCCACACTTGCACCCTGCAGAGCTAGAATCCCAGAAGGCTTTGGGGAATGTGCTGGTGGCCCTCAGGGGAGAGGTTCTACCAGAGTCTTATTTGATGAAGCTGTTGTGGGTGGTGCTCTTCTCACATTGTAAGCTGTCTGAAGTCCACATTTAGTGGAGAAAAGTGAGCTAAAAGTCCCAAAATAAATAAAAGTGTTAAAGATTTATGAATAGCAAGGATCTAGGCCTTGTAGCTGCAAAGATATGACCTTAAAAGTGGGTAAGTACAGGGAGGAGAGGTCTATCCGTGGCTTCCAGCCATGCCGACCAAGGGGAACCTCCGTGCCCAGAGACAGTTGGCCACTGAATCCCAGAGCCAGGAGGGACCCCCCAGAGTCAGGGGAAGGCCTCGGCCTCTATGCCCCACTGCTGGACCTCCAGAGGTTGGCCCCTGTGTGTGACAGGAGGCTGGACTAGATGGAGCCTCACTGGTCTGATCCAGCAGGGCTCTTTTCACGCACTTCAACATGCTTGAGACTGGGCGGGGGGGGGGGTATCGTTTCCAGCAGCTGACCAGCAGTGCTATGGATCGTTCTTGGCCTCCGATTATTATGCAAAATAACTACTATTGTGTTCAGTTGCTTGATGCAAATTATTTACATAGTTTTTCTTGAATTTAGATTACCTGAGTATAGATTTCAGGTTCCTTTTCTTTCTTTCTTTCTTTCTTTCTTTCTTTCTTTCTTTCTTTCTTTCTTTCTTTCTTTCTTTCTTTCTTTCTTTCTTTCTTTCTTTCTTTCTTTCTTTCTTTCTTTCTTTCTTTCTTTCTTTCTTTCTCATGCTGCCCTGACTATAACTGAGCAGGATGAGTCCCCCTCCAATCTCCCCACGCAGAGACTCTGCAGGACGGCATCTGAAGTATTCTGCAGCCATTTTGCATCCGGACGGGCCCGAGCAGAGCAGCGCGGTGGGGCTTGGGGGCTGGCCGTGCCACACAGCACAAAGCATGGCTTCCCCGCAGAGACTCACGCTCCGCTTTCCCGTTCCTGGCCGGTGCTGCAGCATGGCTGCCGCTCTGATATCAGGAGGGGAAATGTCAGAGAGTGAGCTGGCAGCTGCCGCCCGTGCTCCTTGACCTCTTTTGAGGCCTGGCCAGTGGGAGGAGGACACGCACTCCAGACACTTCAGCAGCCCCTGGCTGCAGCGAGCCAGTCCTTGGCTGCTAACCCCCCCCCCCCCAGGCCTCCCTGGGCACATGGTGCGTGCCGGGCAGGGATTTCCTCCTTTCCGGCTGCCGCTTGCAGAAGGGACTTCCCCCTCGGGAGGGAGTGGCAGGAGCCAAAAGCACGGCGTGATTCTGGCTCCTCAGTTCACTCGGGACCCGCCCAAACAGCTCCAGCCCTTGGTGACGCGTTGTGGTGGGAGGGCCGGGTTCACTTTCACCAGCCTGGCAGACGAGAAGCAGGGGAAGGATGCCGGAGCGGGCACTAGAGAGGCCTCCTAGACAGTGCTGGCTCTTTTGCGTCCAACGGTGTTCTTCTGCCTTTTTGTACGCCTGATGGAGGTCTGGGGTTATCTAAGATCACCATTTCTGGGCTGGGCAATTCCAGCAGATTGGGGGGTTGAGCCTGGGCAGAGCAGGGCTTGAGGACAGGAGGGGCCTAAGTGTGGCACAACGCCACAGAGTCCACCTTCCCAAGGAGCCGTTTTCTCCAGGGGAGCTGGCCTGCGTCACCTGGAGATCACTTGTAATTCCAGGAGCTCTCCGGGCCCCACCTCGAGGCGGGAAACTCTACCTGATATCCCTGCTGAGCCCCTGCAGCTCCATCCAGACCCCCAGCATGGAAGCAGAGCCCACCCCACCCCATTTGGCTGCCCTGACACAGGCCTGGCTCGCGCAGGCAGGAGAAGGAGCCGAAGCCCGGGAAGGCACCGCTGGAGACTGGAGGGAAGATTCCAGCTCTGAACGCCCTCTTGCAGAAAAACTGGATGCGAACCAGAAACCAGCACAGCACAGAGGGAGGGGAAACGTGCCCGAATGTGATCCTTCTCGACCCTCTACCTACGGTACGGTGCAGGCCGCCCCATCTGCCTCCGGCCTCTGCCTCCTCCCCCCTCTTGCGCGAACCGGGCCCAACTCTGGCTGGGTACTCACACCGAGGGGAGGGCTTCTCCTGGCCCCCCTCCACTCGACACCTCGGCCTTCGGCTCCAGCTTCTGAAGGGGGGCACTTTGCAGGGAGGGTCTGGGGGTCTCACTGGAGGACGCGTGATGGTCGGTTTCTCTCCAGGAGACCGGACTCTGGCAAAGCCTTCGTAGTCCCCTAACGCTGAAAAACAAGACACAGTTCAGTGACTGTTAGGAGGCATGTGGGGGGGGGGTGTCAAGGGGTGTCAAGGGGGAAGAAGAGCCTTCCCTGCTCTCCCTGCCGCAGAAGGCGTCAAGGAGCCAAAGTGCTCTGGGAAAACGGCCTCTGGGGAGCAGAGCAGCTGGGCCCCTTGTGTCAAGGGAAACCTCAGGGGGCTCCTTCTTTTCCTAAAGGAGAAACGACGAGTTCTTGTGTTCCAGAGATCTGATGTACTGACTGCACAGGGGTCTGGAAGACAAAAGGGAGTTTTGCTGCCCAAACAGACCCCCCCCCCTTCCCTCAGGAGGTCTGCCTCCAGAACAGAGTCTGTGTTATTTATCAAGAAGAGCATTGTTATTATCAAACACATGCTCAAAACTAACATACATAACTGGAAATTTGGCTGGGGGGGGGAATATTCAGATGCAAATTCTCTCACATCCTCATAGTTTTCCCCATATGAGTGAAACTCTGCGTAAGCTTCCCAGCACATCCCAGTTGCAACTTGATGGGGCCATCAAGGGCCATACCAAGTCATTTGTCAGTCCAGTGGTGTTTGCAGAGGACCAGATGGCCACCCCCTCCTTATCACAGATAAAAAGCAGGGTTGCACTTACCTGTAACTGTTGTTCACCAATATCTTCTATGCAGACACACACTGGGACTGTGAGTCTGCAGGCTGGCTGCGGACATTTTATTTTCTAGCGTTAATCTCTAAGAATGGGGGCTCTGCCCCCTCAGAATGGCATGTGTGCAGGTTTTTCTGCCTAATGCATCACGTGTCCACGGGACGGACACCCCCATTCCCTCAGTTCTTGTCCCAGTGCTGCAAGCCTCAAGAAAAACAAACAAACTACATTAAGCAGACAAGGGACTCACAGTGGGGAAAGAGGGAGGGAATGTGTGTCTGCACAGAAGACATTGAGAACAACAGTTACAGGGGAGTGCAAACCTGTTTTCATCTTCCATCTACTGTGCAGCCCCACATTGGGACCTTCACAAGCTTCTCATCTGAGGAGGTGGGGTGAGTCCCTTACTGGAACAGCGACTGTACTTCAACTTAGCTGACCTCAGCTTCTCTCCTTGCCTGCAGGTCCAGCATGTAACGTTTGACAAGAGTGCCTTCAGACAACCACGTTCCTGCACAACAGGTATCTTGGATCAGAATCCTACTGTGGAATGCTGCAGAAGAGGCTGTGCCTGAGTGGACTGGGCTCTGATATCCAAGGGACACAGTTCCCCACATGCCCTGTAACAGCATCAGATAGTAGACACCACCCATCTGGCAATGGATTGTGATGAGGCAGGTTTATCCTTCTTAGAGCCACATTAACAAATAAAGATTTGTGCTTGCAAAAGATGCTTGTCCTATTCAGATAATACAATAAAGCTATTTTCACATCCGAGGCATGCAAGGTCTTTTCTGCCCAGGAAGTGGGAAAGGGAAAGAATACCAGGACAACAAAATCTTGAGCCAAATGAAATTTGGAAACAATTTAGGGAAGGAACTCCAAACCAGGGTGCCTGTCCCTCAGAAAACGTTGAAAACACTGGATCAATGAGGAGGCCTGCTAGATCTCTGACACACCCCCCCCCCGAGAGGTGATAGCCACCAGAAATGCCACCTTCCAAGACAGGTGAGCTTGTGAACAGCTGGCCAGGGGTGCAAATGGAGGTTTCATCAAAGCGGCCAGTACCAACAGGAGTGACCACTGTGGAACAATGCGTGGGATGGGGGAAAGATGTTAGCCAATTTCCTCAAAAATATCTGAGATAATTTGTGGGGGAAGACTAAACTCCCTTGTATGTCCTTGTGGCACTCAGCAGTGGCCGCCAAGCATGTCTTGATTGATGACACTGTGAGGTCCGAACAAACAAAGGAGAGTAAATATTCTAATATCAAGGGTAAAGGGCAGGTAAATGGACAACCCTCACGATCCACAGTCTAGCGCTCGAACTGGACCCATTCCCTATGGATAAAAACATCTAGGACTCCTTGCAAAAAAGAGTGGGTTAAGGTTGGATTTTCCAGGCTACTAAGTGGAGTCTGAACACCTCATGGTGCCAGAGAGGCACTTGAAAGAGGAGGTCTGGAATGGAGGGGAAAAGCATGTAGTGTCTCCTTGACAGATGCAGAAGGTATGGGAACCAGGTTTGCCTGGGCCAGAAGGGGGCCACCAAAATTGCCTCTGTCTGATCCAAAAACATTTCCATATAACCTTGGGTATCAGAGGGAAGGGGGGAAAGGTGTAGAACAGGACTCCTGGTTCAGTGAATCTGGAAGGCATCCCCAGGGAGTGTGGATTGGACCCTGCCATTGAGCAAAATAGAAGTGCTTTGGTCGACTTGGCCATCGCAAAAAGGTCTACTTGGGGGGTAACCCCACATCTCAAAGACTGGGGCTATGTACTCGAGATGGATGGACCACTCGTAGTCCATTGTGTGCATTCCGCTGAACACATCCACCTCTGTGTTGAGGGGCCCTGCTATATGAACAGCTCTTAGGAACAACCCCAATCTGATAGCCACTTCCCAGGTTGCGGTGGCCTTCCTGCACAGGGCAAGGGAACTGGTACACCCTTGAGCTAGCTCACAGTTTTTTAGCCTCCAGCTCACACATTTGTGTCTTCGCTCAGGCAGGAGGGCTCCAGAGCAAACTAATTTGTGCAGTAGCCACATTGCTCGCTCACAGCTTTAATGCCAGTAGCTCACAAAGTAGAACTTTTACTGACAAGACTCCACAACTTAGAGGGAGCATTGCTTGATGGGTATGTGAACACGACAGCAGACACCTGCCATGGGCTGAGAACCCTTGGCAGAGAGCCCTAACCCCCAATCACCATCAGAGACATCAGTCATCAATGTTACAAGGGGGGACCAGAACCCAAAATCAGCCCCTGATCGGAGGTTAGCGTCCGTCAACTACCCATGGAAGGACCTCAGAACAGACCTTGGAATGAAGAGACAAAGCCACTGGAGATGGGCAGCCAGGTTGTACCGCCTAATGAACCATAATTGTAGGTTCCTCATGTGTCATCTGATATGTGGGACTACAGCCGTGGTGGAAGTCATGAGCCCCAATAACTTCTGAATGGCTCGAACTATCTGCCAACACTTTCTAAGGAAGGCAGAAATCATGGATTTCAGACTTTCAACCCTGTCCAAAGGTAGGAAGGCTTTGCCCAACGTGGTATCTAGGGTCACCCCAGCAAACTGGATCTTCTGGGAAGGGATCAGGTGGGACTTTTGCCAATTGACCACCAAGCCGAGGCTCTGACAGATGGATAGGACTAGGTGGACCTGGGCACCTATAGATTCACTGTCTCAGGCCACCAACAACCAGTCATCTAGGTATGGGAAAATAACACAACCTTGTATATGTAAATGGGCAACTACCACCGCCATGCATTTAGCGAAGACCCTTGGTGCAGCTAAACCAAATGGTAGGGCTGTAAACTGAGAGACTTGGGTACCATATCTGAAATGGAGGAACTTCCTACTGGAGTGGTTAATTGAGATACGGAAGTATGTGTCCTTGAGATCGAGGTCTGTGAACCAAGCACCCGTGGAAAGGAGATCAGAAGAGAGACCATTCTCAAAAACTTGTTTAATAACCATAAATCTAAAATCAGTCTGCGACCTCCATCTTTTTTGTACGCAAGGGAAAAAGGGAGTGAAAACCTCTAGAACAGAGTCCTTCTGGGACTTTCTCAACTGCCCCCTTCTCCAAAAGGGAGTCCAATTGCGCCTTGACCTCTGGGAATGGATTATCAACTGCAGTGGAAGCTAAGGAACAGTAGGGAACTGAACAAAACTCTAACCAGTAACTGTTGAAACAATGAAAAGGACCCAGGCTTCGCAAAAGAGGGACAGCTTGTCCTTAAGGCTAGTTGGAACCTGGGTGGATAGCCAGAACTTAGACTGTAGTTGTCCTTGGTCCTTCTGGGCAACCTGCTGCATGGCCCTTTGTTTGTAGGGTGTCCTATGCCTTTGGTAGGGGTCCGACTGAAATGAGCATTGAGGATACTGGTATTGCTGGTGGGGCACGGGCCTTGGACTCCAATAAAAAGCAGTGGTGAAGACTTGCTAATGTTGGACTCACAGATCCTGAGTCAGAATGGAAGGGTAGACGGCCAACCATTTTGTGGTTTGTCTGCTCTTCTTTATAGCAGCCAGGAACTCATTGGTAGACTGGGCATATAGTGTTTTCTTCATAAAGGGAAGGTTCTCACCCCTCACCTGGGTATTGATCACCCATGTTTATCTCCTGCTTGGAGAGCTTAAACACTTCTGCTTGGAACAGTTTGGCTAGGCTTTTCAGATCATCAGCTGACTGAGGTATTTTGATAGGTTCTCCCACAAAAATAGCTGCTGGCCGCCCATTAAGGTCTGGTAGTTTGCAATTCTGAAGCTTAACGCTGAAGAGGAATAACGCTTTCTGCCCAGCATGCCAACATGGTGGCTCTTCCAATTCGAGGGGGAGGCGTGCTGCCCAGGCTGTGACAGGCCTACATATCCTTGGTTATAATGGAGGAGGGCAGTGGGTGGATTGGAAGGTCCTTGGCAGAACTGGGTTCTTGATCTTCCTGGGAGTGGCTTGGATCGAGGCCGGCTTATCCCAAATGGGAATGGTGAGGCCCAGCAAACCTTCAAGGATAGGAAAGGCAATACTGGTTGGTGTCTCTGAATAAAGCCTGCTCAGGATTTTATCCTTAGGTCTACTGCTGGACGCACCCACATCAACCTCCAAGGCCGTAGCCATGCAGAGCATCTGCTCACTATAAAGTCTTAAGTCCTCACTCAGAGACACAGGGTTAGGGTCCCCCACTGTGTCATTCAGAGACGGGTCCGATGCACTTTCAGCACTGTACCTGGAGGCAACTGACACAGTGTCGTTTCTGTCATAATGTGGCCAGAACGTGGAGGTTTCAGAACTTTCTCCTGACAAGTGTCTCACTGGGTCATGGAAGCTTCCCCTGTCACGTCTAGGTAGGTAGGAGACATGGGGTAGTTCATGGACAGCTGAGCGCCAAGCCAAAGACACAGGTTCCAAGGGTAAGGTTTGGCTCACAATCCTTATGTCCAATGGAGTGTAGGTCCTTTGCGGTTTCTGGACCCCTGCTGCAAAGAGCATAACTGGAACCCAGAATGGGGGGAGGCACCACGCCTGGTGCCAGAGTGGGTATGCTGAGAGGAGCTAAGCTGCATTACCCCGGAATACAGAGACTTGGCCAAGGTATTAGAGGAGGGGGAGTCAGATGAACTTCCCCCTCATCGGAAATCTGACTGTGCCATTGAGATTTTACCTGGCCACAAAATGCCTAAAGGGAAACTCTATTCCATGAGCTCAGCTGAAAAAGACCTCTTCTCAAAACAAGTGCATTTTATCCTTAGTAAGCAACTGCCATAGGCGAAAAAACTAGCGCAGCTGTTCATGCAGCACATTGTGAGATTGCATTCAGTCCCCCAGAAGACCATATCCAACCTGGGTGCACAGTTCGTGGCAGGGTTCTGGAAGGAATTGTTAAAACTGTTGAGGGGTGGAGCAAAGGTTCAGTAGTGCCTACCACCCAGGGACTGATGGGCAAATGGAAAGAACTAATCAGATTCTGGAACAGTTTTTGAGATGTTTCATTAACTATCAACAAGACAACTGGTTGGATTTGTTCCCCTATGTGGAATATGGTTATAATAACTCTGTTCATAGTTCCACTGGGGCCACCCCTTTCAAAGTGGTGCATGGATACAAAGGGGCCCTCTTGCCCACAGTGGCAACAGAACCGACGGGGCTGATGGACCTACAAACCTGGTGGGCTGACAACTCAGCAATGGTCCCTAATTCAACAGACTCTGACCAAAGCAAAGGAGAACTATAAAGCACAAGCTGACAAGGCCCAGGCACTTGAGTGGGACCTGCACCTTGGGGACTCTGTGTATATTTCCACCAAGAACCTTAGAGGGTTGCAGCTGGGGAAGAAGCTGGGATGGAAATATGTGGGCCCTTTTAAAATTGTAAGAGTCAATAAAGTAGCTGTTGAGCTAGAGTTGCCAAAGAACTTGCGGCACATCCACCCCGTTTTCCATTTCAGTCTGCTGAAGAAGGATCCGGGACCCTTGACGTGGAGACTTCATCTTGCAGCTCCTCCTCCCCTAAACATGGATGAGGAACTCCAACAGGAGATGGAAGAGGTCTTAGACTGTAAAATCAAATGGGGCCACCTGTACTATCTCATTAACTGCCGAGACTTTGACCCGAGCCATAATGAATGGATGCAAAACTTGTTTGTGCCTTCCATAAATGCCACCCTCACAAGCTGGGTGTGTGTGTGTGAGAGAGGTCTTGGGGGGGGGGCAGAATGTCAAACTCAGAACCTTGTTTGCCATGCGTTTTGTATGTGCCTGTGAGCACACTGTTTAGATCCTGGATTTGGGGCGGGAGGGTGAAAGGTGAGTGTGTGTGTGTGTGGGAACCTGCTTCACTTAGCTGCTTTGTAACTGTTTTCTTAAGAGGCCTCCCTAAGAGGGAAGTATGTGAATCAACCCTGAACACCTGTCTCTGCTAGCCAGCCTGTTGCAGATAATGTATTGTAGGTTTGCAGGTGGGGGAGGAGGACTAATGGAGTATGCTAGGTTTAGGCAGGCTGAATGAATGGATTGATTGGATGGGTTACTGGGTGGTGGTGGGGATTGTTTGAATCATGTATAATTCCAGAACTGGCACCACCCGAGTCAGTTCTGACACAGATGGTCTTAGCTTGATACATCCTCATGTCTTAATAAACAAATCACTGCCAAGAGAGTGTTGGTGGGAGTAAGTTTGTTCAAGAGTCTGACAGATACACTGGTCACTCTTGCCCTCTGAACAGGAGCCTGTAAAGGATGGTAGGTGTAGTGATGGGGTTCAAAGTGGGCCAGCTCCTTGGGCTGATCAGGAACCTGGGGACATTGATGGCCAGAATGTTTATGTTTGGGCATCGAGGCTGAGGACTTCTTATGTTTGTTCTTTCTGAGCTTCTTAGCTGGGGGCTCTGAATGTGATCAAGCCTTCTCAGCAGGTGCCAAAGAGGGGGACACTGATTGGGCCCTCTTGGAGTTGGGAGCTGTGGAAGAAGCATATTTGACTGGAGCAGGGGGTCAGTCTCGAAGCCAATGCCACTGGAACCAAACGAACCAAAGGAGTTTTGACTTCAAGCCAGGGGTTGGAATCAGGAGGGATTGCACAGGGGATATTGACTGAGAACTAGTGGTTGGTTGTTCTGGTAGGGAAGAGGAGAGAACCTCCTCCCAAAGGGCCACTTTCAACCACAAGGCCTTTGGTGTGAAGCACTGACAAATTGTACAGGCTGTAACATTATGAGCAGAGATCATGCTCATTTGTATGGGGCATCTCGGTGCTGCAGGTTGAGCATTTTTTGAAGAGCGCTTTAGTTGCCATAACAGAAGGACTACAAGCGCAGGGCTGGCAGGAAAATGACTGGTGAGCAGGATAGAAGAACGAAAGGGACCAAAACATGAAAAGTCCTGAACAGAGCAATGATGACTGAGCAAAAAAAAACCCCACAAGAAACACAGAGCACTAAAAAAAGGCGACCTACCACAGAAACGTTTTCGCACAGCACTGGCTCCTCGGCTTGGAAACGGAGATGAGCACCGCCCCCAGAGTCGAATTCGACTAGCTTTCGAGCAAGGAAAACCTTTACCTTTTATGCATGCAGTGGTGAAAAATGAACTGAGGGGATGGGGGCACCCGCCCCAGGACATGTGACACATTCATCGGGAAAACCAGCGCATGTGCCATTCTTAGCGGGTGGGGAACCCCATTCTTGGAGCTTAAAGCTAGAAAATAAAATGTCTGGAGCTGACCTGCACGTGGGCAGTCCCAATGTGCCACACATTGTTAGATGTTAACATTCTGATTTTTAAAATCTAAATTAGCTTACTTAAACCATCATCTTCTGTGTGCAGGATCCTTTAAAATTAACCAATCCATAGACCACCTCAAACAGAAATTAAAGACAAGAAAACACTTCACTACAAAATCCCCTGGGTGCCTGAAAGGGATCCTTGAACGGATCCATACGACAGCAAAACAAGAAAGGGGTGCAAGGCTAATCAATACAGAGCCCTAAGCAATATTCACCTCATAAGATGCGATGAAAAGCATTCTCTGCATAAAGAGAGGAAGCCCCTTCCCAAGCACAAACCGGACTGGGTGTGTGGGACATGGAGATCATTTGCTCTGCATTATAGCCCACTCCATCAGGTGGGTACGAGGTGGGTCATAAAAGCAGCCCAAACAGTGTGCGCCAGGGGTGGGCAAACTTGCTTAATATGACAGCCACACAGAATAAACGTCAGATGTTTGAGAGCCACAAGACATGAACAAATATCACATAGACGTTTTTATCGAAAAATATGCAGATTCCCTTTTTATTAACATTAAATTACCCTGTGTAATTGAACATTAAATTAGCCTGTGGCTCCTCACTTTGGCCACCCCTGGGGTGCACTTGTGCGGTGGGGAGAGAAGCCACACCGGGATTTCAGATCTAAGCTCATCCCAGCTCACATCAAGCAGCATATGGAAACCCAGGCATTGCTGGATGGTGATCAACAGCAGGGTTATTTGTCAGACTGGTGTGTCTCAAGCGGGAGTCCAGAAGCCTTGGGCAGAGGGGACCGTGAGGCCAAGGCCTTTGCCAGGACAGAACGAGAGCCCTTCTCCTCGTCCCCTTTGGAAAGGCAGCCCGCTCCGTGTCCTCGGAAAGGAGCGAGGCGCCAGGACAGACCCGGCAGTCCTCTTTCAAAGGGTCCGGCACACACAGCTGCCGCTGCCTCTTGTCACACAGAACGCAAGCCAGAGAACATGCCAATGCCTCACTGGGAACCGAAAGCTCAGCCCTGGCAGCTCGGACGGCTTGAGTGGCACCAAAGGCCCCAGTGCAGCCACCATCGTGACTTTCAGCACAGGCAGTCCACAGGCGATGGCTGTTTTTGCTCACACTGCAGAAGCTCTGGTTGTGGGTGGTGCTGAGCAGCTCTGGCTGCTCTTCCTGCCCCTTCCTGGCCCTCTGCAGATGTTATTAACTAATAAGAAGACTCTCACGGTCTCCGGGGCAAAGACATGAGGCAGTTGACCAGTTCACCTGACCAGTTCGCCGTCTCCCCGTCTGACCAGCTACCCTTTGGGACCAAACCTCGCAGGACGTGCACCAGCGCTAACATTTTTCTTAAAAATCACTTTTATGGCATAGCTGATGAAGGCGTCACTGTATGCTTTTGAGAATACAAGACAAAAGTCTCCTCCAAGTGTGTGTGGCTTGACTTGCCCTTGGAAAATGGAAGTGAGGAGGGCTTCAGGGCCCACAGAAGATCGAAATCAAAGTGTGGGTCTGCAGCCTGTGAAAATCGGGGAACTGCTGAGGCTGTGTGATGATACCAGGCACAGCCAGATTGCCAGACGTGCCCCTTCTCTCCGACAGCAGAGCCCTGGTCCCAACCACAAGGGACGCAAATGGGATCCGTCACCAGCTGAGGGGAAGCCCCCAGTATGCCAACAAAGACAGAAGTCCCAACTGGAACAAAAGGGGGCCGGGATCCCCCAAACCACAGCCTCCCAAAGGCCTCCTGATGCCTTCAGATGGCCCCAGCCGTTCTAGCTGGCTGTCCCATTCCTGCAGCCCTTCCCCAGCCACCCACAGATAGTGCCCTCTCCCTTCAAGCACGACCCCCCAAACGCCCTTCTTCTAGGAAGCCTCGGGCTCAATCTCGCGCACGATAAAGCTACCCACCTGGCCGTGCACGGCCTGCCCCCCTCAACCCCCCCCCCCGGCAGATCCCACTCACTGTCCAGAGCGGGACGGAGCACTGCAGGGCGAGGGCCTGCCTTTCTGCTGATGGGGCTTCACGGAATTCCATTCCCAGGGATGATTCACAACTAAAACCTCAGTTCTAAGTCCAGATGACAAATGTTGAGCCCTGGAAGGAGTCACCACACAGACAAGCCTAGGAACCAGGACAGCCTATGTGCATGTTGTGGTCCTCATTCATGGTGGCACCCAGTGGTGATTTCCATGGGTGAAAGAGCAATTACAGATGTGCCAGACCTTTCACAGCACCCAGTAACAAACAGGAGCCAAAATAGTTTTTACACAGGAGACCACAAGAGCTTCCAATGCATCCTTCAGTGGCAAAGATTTTTTTCCAAAATTCCACGGTCCCAGTGCAGACCTTGGGAAGGGCCCCCCACCCCACAAAAGGTTCAGGAGGATGACAATTATCACTCCCAGACCTGGCCTCATCCAGAAGGGTAATCAGACTAAAGCCATGCTATGTTCATTTCTCTAGAACATGTTTCACACTTCTTGAGCCTAGCAGAAAATGCTTGTGTGCACATGCATGCATATTATACTGAAAAAACACACTGCAAGAACAGAGATAAATCAATGCAAAATGTCACCCATAGTGGTGGGGGGGGAAGAGAATATTTTGAATTTTTAATACTTAAAACTCCACCACCCAAAGTGGTGTTCTGGTTTGAGGTTTTGTTTTGAATAATACCCCCTGAGGACCCACCAGACCTCAGGTCCACTGGCTCAACATCAGCTCGAGCTTGGCAGCCAGGACAGCCCTGCTGCGTGGAATCAAGACTGCCAGCTTTTAAATTAAGCTCAAGCTGAAAATGATTGGCTGGTCTGGGTCAGCTGTAACCAGTGAGGGCAAACTCACGGTGGTGCAGCTGACGGCCCTGTTCTCCAGTGTTTCTTGCTGAGGCTGGCTGACTTGTGGAATGAGAAAATCAACCTCAACCATGGGCGGTAGTTTCTGCACAAGACTTTCTCAAAGACACACTCAACTTCCTGCAACCTGCACTGTTGGTTAAAACAGTGAATTGACAATCAAGTGATTTCTTCATTATACCAATAGATGCCGCAGAAACCCAATTCGAAGTATTGTGCCAAATGAAGAATGCTGAAGAACTGGCCTCTGTGCAATTCAATGCAAGAGACAGAGGTGTTTCTTGACATAACTAGGGGTCAAAATACTCTTATTCTCAATCATTTAAGCTGAGATTGTGCCTTGACTCTGCAATAAACGAGATTCACGTCCATTCACCTTGGCTCATAATTCCCTGTTACATACCTTCTGACTAACAGAACTTTGTAACTGCAGATATTGAAATAAATTATATAATTACTATGAAAATTTAAGTTTACTTCTTCATAAGACACAATTTCACTATTTTTTACTAACTTGCAAATATGATCAAAAGTTTGCATCAGTCCAGCACTTGGTGGCCATTGTGTCCTGAGTAACCAAGATACAGGAGGCTGAAATGGTCTCCCCCCGCAAGAGGAATGGGTAGGACAAGCAAAGGCAGCAAAGGACACTGGATGGAGGGCAGGTCACAAGCAAAGGTAATTTGGGGGGGAAACAGGCAGACAGGCAGGCAGACAGACTTACCCTCCTTGCCACAAACCCCGGGTCTTGGAGCAGGCCTCTTTGTGTGGGCAGCAGACGTCTTCAGGGAGGCAGTGCCTGGCACAACGCCATTGGCAGCTTTGCTGGTGAACTTCGTCCCCCCGTCCTGCAGCCTGGACACCAGCCTTCCTACATCCACTTCCGCACACTGGTCAGGCTTGCCTTCTGAACTGGCCTTCCCAGGATCGAGCTCTCCTGCCCTCTGTGCAGGCAGCCTGCTACGCTGGAGTGGCCTGGGAGCTTCTGGGTAACAACCGGGCGTGATTGAGCCATTGGGAGTTGTGCTGAGGCGGCCACCTGCTAAAAGAAGGCCCCAATCCTGTTCACGGCCGAGATCTTGCAAGATGCACACAGACCAGTTCCTAGTAGCGGGCAGTGCTACGGAAAAATAACTTGCAAAACAGGAACCAAACATCCTCAAATCATGGTGGCTAAAGCTTTCATGGAGGAGCTTCAGTCTGGGTGGAGGTTTACTTTGTTTGTTTGTTTTGACTCTTATTCCACCTTAACCCTCGATGTAATAATGTAGCTCAGCTCTGCCTGATGATACTTAACTAGCCCGGAACTCAGACTCTGGGGGAAATCCTGCAATTTATGAAACGGGCAAAATAAGATGTCGGTAACCTGCATGGGTTGTTTTTGCCGCTGGAAGTGCTTTGCGAGGGGGTGTTAGAGGGTTCAAGTCCTGCTCCTCGTGACTGTGGAACAACATCTCCAGGAAGGCGTGCCTGGCCCCCTAACTTTCCACCTTCAGGAGGCACTTGAAGGTTATATTTGACTCGTTTAGTTTTTCATTTGACAGTCCTAACTGAGATTTTAAACTGTGGTCTTTTATGTGTTTTTTTAAATTCCATTGTTTTATTTAACTTGTCAGCTGCCTTGAGTCCTGCAAGGTAGAAGGGCAACCAATAAAAGTTTCCCATATGTATCTACTAAATAAATAACCTGGTGGTGGGGTCCAGGAAAGACTGCCGCGCAGATGCCACTGACTGCACTGGCAATTTCCACCGGCAGATGGGTTCATTTGCAGTCAGGCAACTGGGCTTTCCCTTGGTTGCAGACAACTAGTCAATGCAAACAAGAGATACACGTCTTCAAATACAGGTCTTACTAAATGTGTTATTCCAATCGCTGTAGTTATTACTCAGTTACTCGATTCTAATTAGCTCTTCCTGGCAACCTGTATGTAATATTTCAGGAAATCTGTTTCTGTATCTTTGAAGAAGTGTGCACCTACACATGCAGAGCCTCTCTGTCCTCTCACGTACCCGGGGCTGAGCTTGGTTGGTCTTGGGGGTGCTGCTGGGTACATGAGAGGCTTTGTTCCCATGTCTCTCTGTTAGCTCTTGCATTTGTGTCCTAATTTGCTGCCATTCAGTGATCTTGCTGCCTTGATCAAATATCTCAGCTTCACTTATGCATCTTAGCTCTGACTGGTCCTTCCTGACACTTCCAGCCCTCCCCCATCTTCCTGCATGTAAGACTCGAAGAAATGTTATTTCAATTTGTCTGAGGAAGTGTGCTGGCACACGAAAGCTTACACCTTAAATAAAACTTTGTTGGTCTTAAAGGTGCCACTGGACTCAAGCTTTGTTCTGGAAGATAAGACATTGCTGTCAATGTGGCAAGATCCTTCCAAGTTTCAATTTGCTGCAAAGTAAGCAAACTGCACACCCAGCCCATGACTGGGAAAGGACGCCCATCAGCATTCCTAGGGCCATGACTCATCATCCAGTATTTTCCTAGTGATGCCTGGCTTGGGTTGCCATCCACCTGGTTTCTCACAAGAAGATTCCCTCTCTGCAGGGCAAGTTCATCATCCTGCGATCTGGCAGAAGAACCAGCCCAGCTCTGCTTTTCCCAAGGCAGGCTGTTGCACAATGCCGCCCTGTTCCCCATTCACTTGGCTGCTGTCCTACACAAGCCATGTAGATGCTGCAAAGGCAAATGATTTTGCACCAATGAATCTGTATGGCCCCTGGCTCCTGGGACAAGCATATTTAATTCAGAAACAGCAAGACACAAAGAAGTTAAAAGAATGCAGGAAGAGCCCTGCTGGATCAGATCAGTGGTCCATCCTGTCTCACACAGTGGCCAACCAGATCCTCCGGAAGTCCACGCGATGGGCACAGAGGCCGAGGTCTTCCCCTGATGTGGCCTCCTGGCAATGAATGGTATTGCTGCCTGTGGACGTGGAGGTTCCCTTTAGTCACCATGACTATTAGCCACTGACAGACCTTTTCACTATGAGTCTGTCTAATACCCTTTGTTGTGCCCTAATCACCACCCCCAGTGGCCAGTTCCAGCAGGACATGCTGGGGACAACAACTTGAACCCACACCACCTAAAATCCAGGCGTCACGGGGCTGCTCCATTTGCCTACCCCAGGCTGTTTAACATCAACATGACACCCCTGGGAGAGATCCTGCATTGATCTGAAGGGAGGTGACATCCATATGCAAAGGACTCATGGCTGTGTTTCTTCTGACCTGAACTGGTGCCTGGCCATGGAACTGTGCAAGCTGAGGGCCAATAAATGGAAGTTTAGTCCAAATGACAGAAGTCCTGGCGGCTGGTCCCGAGGCCAAGCAACTCATGGTGCTTTTAACCGTCTGGGGCTGTTTTGCCAGCTGCGGCCTTTCCTTGAGAGCAGGATCTGTGCACAGTTCACCCCTGCTCTGATTACAGTGTGGCTGGACAACAGCAAGGCATTATGGGTAAGCAGAGCTATGACGCTTCAGCTTACCCAAAAGGCAGCTGCTACCCTGCTAGCAAGTGAAAGTTACAGGCTGATCACCTGCTTGCCTGCTTTAAAAAATCTCCACCAGCCACTGTGGCCCACCTCCAGACACAATTCGAAGTGCTGACTGTTACCTAGGCAAGTGGCCTGGGACCACGGTGCCTGAAAGTCCCTCTTCTCCTGTATGATCCTTCCTACCAGCTGAGGTCATCATCAGAGGCCCCACCTGCATGCCCCCTCAGTGTCAGGAGTAGGTGGGTGAGCACTGGAGGCAAGGCCTTTTCAGCAGCAACCCCTGGGGGCCCTGCGGTTCCCCCCCCCCCGGGTGGCTTGCCTGGCACTGGACTGGCAGGGGCTTTCAGATGCCAGACAAAGGCAGTCTGATTTCCTCAGGTCTTTTAGAGTTCTCTTCCAAAGACATTTTCAGCTGTTGACCGTTTTCATGTTCCCTGAAGGTTTTTTAAAGACAGTTTCACGCAGCACTGCTTTTATGATGTTCTAAGATCTTTATCCTAAAGTTAATCTAATTAAAATTGTCATTTCTTCCACCATTTGTTGCTGCCATTTTCACTGTATTTGGAGGATGTTTTATTGTTATTCAGTATGTTGTGAGCTGCCCTTGTGATATATATGAACACGCACAAACTTTTTAAATAGAATAAAATGCTGGCAGAGATCCAAGATGTGCTTAAGGCCAGCGCAAGGAGTTAACTGGAATGCTGAACTTTTCTTTCTTTGACTGGCTGACCTCTCTTCCACCTCCCAAGCCTTCTCCCAAAGTGCTTTTAACCCTCTCTGCAATTTTACGGGGGGGGGTGCTGCTTGAGAAGCAGAGGTCTCAAAGCCCTCTTTGAGCTCACCCGACTGGTCCCCCAGGTGCCAGATGTTACATCAGACACATCCTGAGCTCATTTTTATCACATTTCTGTACAAGCTGCTCCTCTTGCCCTGGGCACTGATGGCTCCACTGCTTCCTTCCTGCCCACGGATGGCTTGTGGGCCTGTCCCTCTTTGCTGCATTCACCTCAAACAGCCCCCACCCCATGGAGGGCCAGCTGAATTCAAGCAGCAGCCTAACACTGAAGGAAGCCACAAGAAAAGTCTGAAAATGGACAAAGCATCTGACATACAGCTCAACTAACCTTCATTCTCTTCCACAGAAGCTCCGAAGAAGATGGGCCGCTCCCTTAATGGGCGCTTGGAAATGGTGATGGGCTTGTGCCTCCGAGTGGCCACCCGCGGAGGAGGCACTGGTGGTGCAGCATTGTCCTCAGGGGGGCCGGAATATATCTGGTGGGGACAGAAGATCAAGTAGCAAAGGGTGAAAGATCTAAAAAAATTGATCCACACAGAGATCTCTTGCATCTCATTTGGTTTGGCTCTGCTGTCATTGAAGGGAGGGAGGGAGGGAGGCAACATCCATTCTGCAGCAACCTGCCTGTCTTCCAGAAGGCACAAGCAACTTGGCTGCATCTGTTCCCTGCAGTCACATTACCCATCTTTGGCAGCAGTGGGAGAGAATGTAGCCCTGACTCTGTTCCTCATTCTTTCTCATCTCAGCACCTGCCTTTTGAGTATGGTGAGCAAAACATCTCCCCTTGCATGCAAGCAGGCACAGCCCCAGAGCAGGGAATGAAAAAGAGGGGAGGGGAGAACCCATTGCTCATACAGAATAAAGAAAGTCCAGCTAAAGTGACTGGGCACACTGCTTGGGAAATAACCATCCTTACACATGGAGACTCCTATGAGGCTGATCTGCTTTGGTGGGAATGAAACCTGGCCAAGTCAGATCACCTCCTGAGCCCCTCCCCTTACTGGCCATACTGTTTTCCTTCCCTCCCCCTCAGCAGCTATGAAAAGCTGACGGCAAGGTACCAGAACAATGGCCGTTTCCAAAAACTACTGAAAGCTATTGTTTTAAGACATCAGACTAATTATATTAAAGAATGATACACATAATTGGTCGGGTTAATTTTTAATACACATTTGTCCTTTTAAAAAAGTTATTCCTCCCTGACCTGTGTCTGCTGGGTGCTCCTTTCCTGGCGAGTGACACAGTTGAAATCTGTAGCTTAAACACACACTGGCTTTCACACCCTCGTACATTTTAAAGTTTGACAGACACCCATCCCTGAGTGGCATGGCAGCCACTTTTTCTCCACCCACACCAGGGGTCCCCATCATGGTGCCATGGGTGCCCACCGACGCCCCTTCTGGCCAAATGTTTTTAGGAAGTGGGTGGAGCCAGGCAAGACTTCCCTGGCAAGTTTTCTGATTGATTATTGGGATTTTTTAAAAAATGTGTTTATATATATATTATTTTTTGAAATGCTGCATTGGCACCAGCTGCCACCACAGCACAAGGATCTGCCCTGTGTGACGGAAAGTCAGCTGCGGCAGCCATTTTGTGCCTGCCTCTGCCTTCTGCGGCAGCCATTTTGTTGCTACGCCCACCGTGCCATGTCAGAACTCCAAATGTGCCCACAAGTTCAGAAAGGTTGGGGAACCCTGATGTACATTCATGGCCCATGTGACGAGGGCTTTCATAGCAAGTGTGTTCTGGAAAACAGTGGCAGGGCATGGACAAGAGAAGCAACAGAAACACAAAGAATTAGGAGCTGCATTCACAAAGTTGTGACAACCCCCCACCAGTTCCCTTTTCAAAAGTCTGGTTGAAAAACTGCCACCACTGACCCCTCACTGAGAAGCTGGCCCTGCCCAAGTTGGGTTTGTGCCCAAGGAAGTGAAAGCTGCATTTAAACTATTCGTAAATGCAAAGAGCTACTGACCTAATCTCAACTTTGCAGATAAGGGTTTGTGTAATGTCAAGAGTTGTTTCCAGAAGGATCAAGTTTTTAATTTAGCTGTAGTGCTCAAGTTTAAAACTGTCAAAGCAGTAATTACCCACCCTGAGCCAGGGAACAATTTCCCTGTCCTTTGAGTCTTCATAACGTGCAGCATAAATAATATATCATACCTGCTTCAAACTCATTTGAAGTGTTTGCTTATGTATGAGTGGAAACATTTTCGACTCTGAACCCACACTTATAAGCCGCAAGTCTAATAAAATGTTACTAGCTTAACCTTATCACTGCAGAAATTAAAGGCCAGAAAGTAGTAGTCTGGCTTTTTAATTAAAAGACCTCATTCCAGAGATTAGAAATAGCTAACAGCTTTCATGTTGAGCGACGTGCTTCAGGGAATGTGTCAAGGTGGAAGGATGTGAGAAGGAATGGCTGGTTGGAGACACTTCTTGGGAGCAATTCTGAGTCCTAAGGTCAAAGCCTTGACTACTTTTCATCAGTCCTGACAGCAAATAAGTTTGCTCCATTAAAAATGCTCCACAGGTAGTCTCCATGGTCTCTCCCCAATTCACATGGCACTTTCCTCCCGTCACCCACCCGTTGCCTCTGGTCCCCACCTTAGCCTTTTTCTCTGTCCAAGGTTTCCCCGAAACGGTTCCCGTACAAGGTGGACAGGGCTGCACCTTTCAGCAGATTGGCTGCTGGCCTCCCGGTTCATGGTGCATGTGCAGTGGGTCACAGAGCTGGAAAACTTGCCTACTTCTGGTGCAGGATACCTCGGGAAAAGCTGGTGCCCTGGTCCCACTCTCTTTTTAAAAAGCAATATCAGATAAAAGGAAGCCCCATAACAGGAAAATGAAGGAACCCAAGTCCCACAAGGGAAGAAAGTTTTGTCTCAGAACCACTAACAGAATCATGAAAACAGGGTGGAATTCTGAACACGGAACCTGTTGATAGTTTGTCAGGAATTGCTCCTCGATCTTAAGCCAGTTTGGGGCCAGAGTTCCCTTTAACCCGGACTGCCCGAAAGAGCTTGCCAAGAAGCTGATTCTGCGGGGATAACTCTCCCCGCAGGCTGTGCTGGGCAGCCAGTTTAGACGGGACTGCCCAACAGAGCCCGCCCAGGAGCCAATCCTGTGGGGAGAGTTCGCCCTGCAGGCGCAGCTGGGGCTCTGCTGGGCAGCCCAGTTTAGACCAAACTGCCCAACAGAGCCCACCCAGGAGCCAATCCTGAGGGGAGAGTTCGCCCTGCAGGTGCAGCTGGGGCTCTGCTGGGCAGCCCAGTTTAGACCAAACTGCCCAACAGAGCCCACCCAGGAGCCAATCCTGTGGGGAGAGTTCGCCCTGCAGGCGCAGCTGGGGCTCTGCTGGGCAGCCCAGTTTAGACCAAACTGCCCAACAGAGCCCGCCCAGGAGCCAATCCTGAGGGGAGAGTTCACCCTGCAGGCTCTGCTGGGGCTCTGCTGGGCAGCCCAGTTTAGACTGGATTGCCCAACAGAGCCCACTAAGCAGCCAATTCTGCAGGGAAAGTTCTCCCCACAGGCTCTGCTGGACAGACCAGTTTTGCTGGTAATTCCCAAATATATCTGGGATTTTTTTCAGGGATTTTTTTCAGTTCTTCCCAAAAATCCTGGATACATTTAGGAAGCAGAAATATACCCAAAAAATACCAATAAGGTGTTTTTCAGGCATATTTTCAGTTTGGGTAAACCTGAATGCACATCCCTAGTCTTACATTATAATCTCCCACTGCTGATCTATGGTTGGCAGTTATCCTACAGCGAAGCGTCAAATGAAGACTGGGAAACCAGAATTCTTGACAGCTTATACCTTGGAAAATGTTGTTGGTCTCTAAGGTGCTCCTAGACTTGAACTTTGTTCTGCTCTAGATGTTTCAGAAGAATGATGCTCTGCAGAGAAAGCTGGCAAAGGCAGGACTTTGCCTTGAGAGGTGCCGTACCTTGTCAAAATGCTCTATGAGGATCTCCACCACAATGTTTTGGAACTTGATATTCATCATGGCTGCAACTGTGTCCTCCTGAGCCCGCATGACTGTGGGGCCAAACACCACTGCCATGTTGGAGGGAGTCATCAGGTTCTCTCTGCTATGTGCGCACACGCTGCCGGGAGGAGGAGAAGAGAAAGGAGTGAATCACGAGAGGGAGAGAGACCAGAGGGCTGTCCTATCAGGGAATCTGGGGCTTGAGCCATGAGCTAGCTGGCTGAGGCTTCTGAGCACCCTTCATGTACCAAAAGGAAAAGGGCAATATAGCATCAGACCCTGCCAGCGGGAGGCAGGATTAATCCCCTAGTCTGACGGACTGTGGGAGCCCAGCAGTGATGGAAAGTCCTTAAAGCAGGCTTCAAAATGCTGCACTATCAGAGTACTGGGAGATGAAGAGTTAAATCAACTTCATCAAGAGTGGAGAGCTTTGATTGACAGGCTACTCCAAGCACTCTGACTGGCCAGCTCAAGCATTTTATTAGATGGGTGCTGCTGAGGGGGAGGGGCATTATTCAGACAGATTCCTGATGGGAGAGAAGAGAGACAACTTTGCATCTTAACTGTTAAAGATCCACTCTGAGGAAGAATTCAGTTGAAGGATTGAAAGTGTAAAGTGCACATCTTATTGTCCTGGAATGTTAACTTGCACTTTCTCACTGTGTCTTAGCTGGCTGCCTGGCCTTGATGCTTCATGCTCTTGCCTCCCTGGGAACTTGTAGTCGTTACTTTAAGTGCACAAGGCTTGCACCTCTGATTGACTTGCCCCCCTCAGAGGGTCACGCTTCAAAAGCAGTATATCTTCCCCCTTCCCGCTTGTGGGGTTAGCCTTGACACAGAAACTCTGCACACAGATGACCTGTTTCTACTGAACTCAATAAACTTGATCCTTCTGGAAGGAACATTGTTGAGCCTGTTTGTTGTAGGACTCTGACAGAGTGTAGAGGCTAACCCCACAAGTGGGAAGGGGGAAGATATACTGCATTTGAAGCATGACCCTCTGATGGGGGCTCCGCTCACCTGCCTACATCTCCAAAAAGTTTAATGCAACAGAGTGGGATTGGGCAGTTTGGGATAAGGAGGCGGCTACTATCGACGCTTGAATGTGGTGTCAACCATGAATGCTTATCCCCTGCCTTTGATTAAAGACCTCCTGATGGAGGCTGTCAAGGGGAAAATCTTCACCAAGTTGGATTTGAGGGATGCAGATTTCAAGGTGTGCATCCAAGAAGAGGATGAGCCCAAGACTGCCTTCAATACCCCGTTGGGCCAGTTTGAATATCTGGTGATGCCATTTGGGTTACAGGGGGTCCCCGAGGTGTTCATTAATTTAATAAATGTTGCGCAAGCATCTCCTCAAGGGGGCACTAGATGATAGCCTACTATATTCCTGTGATAAAGAGAAGCTGGTGAGGGAAGCTTTACAAAACCTCTATGACCATAAACTGTTTGCCGAACTGTCGAAGTGAGTTTCACAAGACCCAAGTTGATTTCCTGGGCATATCTCCCCAGGGGTTGGAGATGGGTCCTCACAAAGTGGCAGATGTGCTGGGGTGGGAGGCCCCTCAAACCTGGCGCCAACTCCAATCTTTCTTAGGCTTAGCGAATTTCTATAGAACCTCCATCTCAAACTTTGCCCACGTGAGCTTGCCCCTCACAGACTTGCTTAAGACGAAAGGGAAGGGGCTGGACAGCACGAAGCCTGGGGCATGGCTGGAGTGGACAGCTGAATGTCAGGAAGTATTTGCTAAGTTGAAATCGCTGTTCATGTCTGAGCACACTTTAAGCCATCCCAATGAGAATAAGAAATTTACTGTACAGTTCGATGCCTCTGACATGGTGATGGGGGGGGGCAGCCTGCAAGAAGGGGTGGATGGGAAGCTCCACCTGCTCGCCTATGTCTCCAAAAAGTTTAATGCAACGGAGCAGAATTGGGTGGTTTGGGATAAGGAGGCAACTGCTATTAAGCTTGCATTAGTTACCTGGAGGCATTGGCTGGAGGGGGCGCGGGTACCATTCGAGGTGTGGACAGATCACAAGAACTTGGAGGCGTTAAGCACCCTTGAAGCCAAAACATTAAGCAGCTTCGGTAGGCAGAGTTCTTCTCAAAATTCCACTTCACTCTCCAGCACTTCCCAGGGAAAGCAAACTCCCTTATCCCACCTCCCCCAACATGCCAGTCAGAGGGAGGAGATAGTGGACTCTATGTTTACATCACTTGCAGGCAGGAGAAGGCAGGGTTGCAGGAGAAAGCTGAGCCGTGGACTGTCAAATTCAAAGAGGCATCTCAGAGTCAGACCAAAAAGAAATCACAGTGGATCCAAATATCCAGCAAGGGACTAATAGGTGCTGGTACCGGGTGGCCCAACTATTTGTACCAAATGCCCTCCTGGGGGGAAGTGATGCACTTTGGGCATGAATCAAAGCTGGCTGGGCATTTTGGGTACCTGAAAACTCTGCATTTGTTGCAATGCCAGTTTTGGTGGCTGCACATGAGGGGGGACATTTCTCGCAAACCCCAGGGGTTGCTCCAGCCATTGGAGATGCCTAGTTGGCCCTGGAAGGTGTTTTCCATGGACTTTATTACTGACTTGCCCCTTAGTAAAGGGAAAACGGTAATCTGGGTAGTGGTAGACCTGTTCTCTAAGCAAGCCCATTTTATCCCATTCAAACAACTGCCTAGTGCAAAGACCCTTGTCAAGATGTTTATGAAACATGTGGTGAAACTGCACTCGATGCCTACCAAAATAATTTCGGACTGTGGAAGTCAGTTTGTTGCTAAGTTTTGGAAGGAACTTATGCAGGTACTGGGCATTGAACAGGGCCTCAGCAGCGCCTACCACCCAGAGACTGACGGCCAAACCAAGCATGTTAATCAGGTGGTGGAACAGTTCCTCAGATGCTTTACTAACTACCAACAGGATGACTGGGCTGAATTATTGCCGTATGCGGAATACAGTTACAATAATGCCACCCATTCATCCCCGGGGCTATCTCCTTTCAAAGCAGTGTATGGGTATGAGGGAACCCCTTTGCCCACGGTGGGGACCCCCGACCTCCCTCCTGGGGACCTGAATACTTGGTGGCAGGGTCTCAGGGAACATTGGCCTGCTATCCAAAAGACTCTTGAAAAAGCCAAAGCGGATTATAAAACTCAGGCCGACAAGGGGGGGACCCTTGGGTGGGACATCCAGCCTGGTGATTCTGTATATTTGTCCACAAAGAACTTGAAAGGACTCCAACCCAGCAGGAAGCTGTGCTGGAAATATGTGGGACCCTTTAATGTGTTAAGGAAAATTAATGATGTGACTTTTGAACTGGAGTTACCCAAAACACTTAAAGCGATACATCCAATTTTTCATTTCAGTCTGCTGAAGCGAGATCCTGGTCTGAATGCCTGGAGACCCTGTCCTCCAGCTCCACCTCCACTGATAGTGGATGGTGAACCCCACCATGAAGTTGCCCAAATCTTGAACTCCAAACTGAAATGTGGGCAACTATTCTATTTGGTGCAGTGGAAGGACTTTGATCCTTCACATAGTGAATGGGTTGAACACTGCAATGTCCATGCTCCTAAATTGCTATGTGCCTTTCACAATATGTAACCTAATAAACTGGAGAGACCTTTGGAGGGGCAGAATGTCAGCTATGCTGCCATGCTTGGTGGTGGGGGAAGGGAGTCTGTAAAGTGAACATCTTATTGTCCTGGAATGTTAACTTGCACTTTCTCACTGTGCCTTATCTGGTTGCCTGACCTTGATGCTTCACACTCTCATCTCCCTGGGAACTTGTAGTCGTTACTTTAAGCGCGCAAGGCTTGCACCCGATTGTCCACCCCCCTGCACAATGCAGGAAATACACAAATACCTCCCCCTCCACACCGTCAGTGACCGCAGCTCCATACATCAGAGGGTCACACTTCAAACTCAGTATATCTTCCCCCTTTCCACTTGTGGGGTTAGCCTTTACACAGAAACTGTACGCACAGATGACCTGCTTCTACTGAACTTGATCCTTCTGGAAGGAACATTGTTGAGCCTGTTTATTGTAGGACTCTGACAGAAAGAGTCTGAGTCTCAGCCTATGCCGAAGGCAGTTTTACACAGACACAAGAACTGGGAATGAGATTTGGCAAGGTTGTTGGGAAGTGAGATGAGAGACTCCCACTCAGGCCAAAGGGAAGGGGACAGAGATCTTCTAGAAAAAGAAGAATCCTTGCCCAGTTGAACAGGGTGAGAGTTGTCGCTGCGAGGAGGAGGAGGAGGAGATCCCTGGTCTGTTGTGGAAGGAAACTGCTTGAGCCACCTCATGAGCTATATAGAAAATAGGGATTAAAAGGAGGGGAGTTAGGTACTGAAAGAAGGTACTAGCCTCAAGAAAATAAGAGGAGAAATAGGAAACTCTACTAAGAAGCATTGTAGTTTTGAGAAAACACAGGGGAAAAGCCTCTCGATATTAAGATCTCAGTAACTAAGAAAATAATCTTCAATAACTCTCATTTGCCCTTATAAAGAATTACCATCTGTACAATTACTGATTTTTGCCTCAAAGTTAACAACTCCTGATTACACCTGACCTTTCCCTGTCTTCTAAATAAAATCTTTTGTTCTGTTTGACTTTTAGATCGTCACAAGTGTCATTTTGAAGAGGTTCAACCCAAGATGGCTCCTTATTCTTCCCTTGGGCTCCAGGGCTGGGCTAAAACACAGATTATATCTCTGTGACATAGTGGGAAAGACAGTCTTTTAAAGACAAGGAAGAAAACTATGTTACTTGGGGCAGGTCAGTCACAGAAGGCAACACAATTTTGCAGGGAAAATCTACCTTGGAGGGAGGGAAACATGAGGGGCCGTCATACCAACCAAGGGTGTAGTCTTTCTAATTTCCGGGGGGGGGGGGCACTGGGGCTGGGGCAAAGGCATTGCTGTGCAAGGTCCTTAAAGGCACTGCGGCCCAGTGACATCATAGGGAAAAGACATTTGATAATCAGTGTTTTCTGACAAGCAATAGTCAGAAAAGTACTTCTACGGAAAGAAGAAGAAAACCCCCGTTGTCTAAATATATTAACACTGCTCTGAGGGAGAACTTAGATTCTCACTAAGTAATGCTACAGAACAATCTTATACAGACAAGGATACTGGAGAAGGATTTAGCAGAAGGTCTGGGAAGTTAGAAACAACTCCCAGACAAGCCAAATAGTAAATAACCTCCTGCCAGTGAAAGGGCCTGGTCTGTGATAAAGGACAGTAGCTTAGACACCTCAAGAGTTAATGAAAAACTGTATTATCTAAAGGAAAACTTGTAGTATCTGAAGAAATCTAGAAACATCAATAAGAACTGTATTGTACTGAAATATACTAAACAAAGTACCTCTCAGAAAGAAAGAAAGAAAGAAAGAAAGAAAGAAAGAAAGAAAGAAAGAAAGAAAGAAAGAAAGAAAGAAAGAAAGAAAGAAAGAAAGAAGAAGAAAGAAAGAAAGAAAGAAAGAAAGAAAGAAAGAAAGAAAGAAAGAAAGAAAGAAAGAAAGAAAGAAAGAAAGAAAGAAAGAAAGAAATAGAAAGTCTTGAAACAAAACTACAAATACATTCTCCTGAATGGTCTATGAATTCAGCTGTGTAAACATTAGAAAGTTTTTACCTCAGCAATCTCAATACCTTGACTAGTCCATTTTTACATATATTCCCTGCCTGTTTAATAAAATCTTTATTCTGCTTTGAAAGTTAATTTGCCTCAAGTGCCATTTCACAAAGGTTTAAAGAAAACTAGGCAACTCCTGCATTTTGAGTTCCTGAGCTGAGAAAAAGCCTAAACTAAAAATCTCAAACATAGGGTGGGACAGTCAAGTCTTTTATGACAAGGAATTTATACACGCTGCTATAGGGCAACTCAGTCATTGAGGGGAACTGAAGATTTGGGAGGGGAAATCTGCTAGACAGTTAGGGAGATACAGGGATTCATCATAACAGGTTAATACAAATCACAGTCATAGAATCATAGAGTTGGAAGGGACCTCCAGGGTCATCTAGTCCACCCCCCTGCACAATGCAGGAAATACACAAATACCTCCCCCTCCACACCCTCAGTGACCACAATTCCATACAACAGATCCACCCCATAGATCTATACAGGGGCATTACAATCTCAGCTGTTTCATTCCCAATCCCTTTCCTAATCATCCCTACCTTAAGAGTTTGACTCTTTTTCAATGCTGCAGCACAGAGTTAGAACAGAAGAGAAGCCACGTTGGGTCAGGCCAGTGGCCCATCCAGTCCTACACTCTGTGTCACCCAGTGGCCCAAACCCAGGGACCATCAGAAGGTCCACCAGCAGGGCCAGAACTCCAGAAGCCCTCCCACTGTTGCCCACCCCCCCACCCCCGCCAAGCCCCAAGAATACAGAGCATCACCTTGGAGGAAACGGCTACTTTGGAGAGCAGACCTCCCCCCCCCCATCTCTGCACCTGACTGGGCTCAGAAATGTGGAGGAGGAGGAGGAGGAAATGGGCTGGGGGGGGGGTGGAGACTATCCTTATGGGATCCTTCTCTCCTAAGGGAAGTCCATCCCCTCTTCCAGCTCTCCCTCTTGGAGTTCTCCCCACCACTAGAGCGATCCCTTCCCCACGCAAGGCAAACGGCTCCGAGCAAAAAAAGCCTCGACCCAGCCTCAAAGTCCCCTCGGGAAGGAGGCAGCAGCACCTCTGCCCACTGCACCTTCCTGGGCGCTTGGCAGCCTCCTCCAGACTGCTCCGCAGACGGCACTCGCCCTTCCCTTCCCTTCTCCCCCTCCGCCCAGCTTGGGATGCTGCATGGGAGACTGCTCCCCATGGCCATGCTGGTCCGAACTGGGTGGGAATTGGTGGAGAAGGGGGAAGCGCACCGCAGCAGCATTCAACCAGCAACAAATACCTTGAACAAACCTTTGTTGGTCTTAAAGGTGCTCCTGGGCTCTAAATTTGTTCTCAGCTTAGAGGGAACACTGCGGGCAACCCTCCTTCTCAAGGCTGTTTCTGAGAGGTGTTCGGGCATTCCGGCCAGCCAGGGATGCGGCTGCTGGGCTGGGAGGAAGAAGAGCCTTTGCCGTTTGCAACCATCCAGGCGGGGGCAGAAAGGCAGCTCTTCAAGGAGCAAGGCTGGCTCCCCTGGGCTTGTGGAGCCCGTCCTCTCCTCACCAAGCGTGAAAACCCAACATCAAAGCCCAGCCCACTGCGCCCGGCTCTGCCACATGTGAGAACCGTGGGGCTGTGCTCTCCTGGCAGGCTGATCAGGCCTCACCCACAGCAAAGCATGTGGACTACAAGGTCCGGCATCCTCCATGGCGGCAGCCCCCTGGTGCTCTCCCTCCCTCCGTCTCCCCCCACCTGTTCTGCACCAGCTGACAATTGCTGTGGCTGCCCAGGGGATGGATAGAGTTAGCCAGCAGTGGCCCCCGTGCCTGGTCTGGTGGCCAGAGGGAACCAGGAGGAGGAGGAGGAGCTGAGCCAGGCCAGACGAGCACAGACAGGGCAACTGCCCTCAAACTGGTAAAAAAAAATTAAGAAAAAGAAAAAACTTTTCCACTTTCAAAGCGGGGAGGGGGATGCAAGCCCTAGGGGAGGCTTTCTCCCTGGAAAATTTTGGGGATGGCTCCCACCCCCAAGCCCCTGCATACTCTGCGCCTATGATACCAGCCTTCTCAGAGCAGCACTTCAGCCCAAGCCCCCACGCTGGCTCCAGCTCCAGAAACTGATCTCAGGAACCCCAGGGCAGGAAAACACTCTCACTAGATATTTCTTTAAAAAACACTGAAGCTCAGTGCCACCTCCTGCAGGGCAGGCAGTGCGCATGCACTGGGAAGAGAGCCAGCTGGAGCATGAAGCGGCTGCAGCGGCTGCTGTTTCACACCTGGGCTCAGTGCCACCTCCTCCCAGGGCAAACAGCACAAAGCATGCTCCCACTGGGAGGAGTGCCCACCTGGAACACAAAGAAGCAGTGGCTGCTGCTTCAAGTGTGGGCTTCCGTAGCACCACCTGCTCCAAGCCCAAATGGTGGCTGCCAGATGACCCAGACAGTCCCACATTTTCACTGACTGTAAGGGGGGAAACACTGAAAAAATACTGCACATTTAAATACCCAGTGTTTTTTCAATCCCCTCTCGCCAGACAGTCAGTGAGAATGCTTGTTTGGGTCAGTACCAGACAACTGGTGACCTTACTCTTTATGTACTAGTCTGGGCAGAGTGGCTTCCATGGTATTCTTAGTAGTCGTTTTTGGTATCCAGCTCTAAATTTGTGTCATGGAAAACACCCACCCACAGAAGGGATCAGCTGAAGCTCTGGGCCTTCACCAGCAAGGCTGGAGAACGAGGCACGGGGCCTCCTCCGTGACAGCGCCAGGAGCTATTCCTTAGGAAAGCTCACCAGGCTACATTAGTCATGACAATTCTCAAGCGGTGTGCCATGAGAAATATAAGGTAATGAACAGCCCCCAAAACATATCCAAGCACGAAGGAGGCTGGCCACAGCATCTCTGCATGAATTGCTGCTGCATCCTTCCCTCGCTTTCTTCCTGATTGCCTCTGCTGGGGCAAGTCGTTCTGCCACATCTCTGCAAAGAAAGAGCCACACTTAAACGTGGGGGTGGGCGGAAGGCAATTCTAATTTTTACATGTACCAAGAGAAAAACTTTTTTGGTATCCAAGTGAATTAAGCATATATTAATTCAGAGGAGAACCCGGGCTACAGCAAATTTGGGGAGCTCTGAGTTGTGGCTTTCAGAAGGATGGCAAAAATGGTAGTTCCACAGGATTTTGGTGTCTGGCTGGTGCTATGTCCATTTTCACTTCTGCTATTTGGTATTTCTGGCTTTGCGAGTTCAGGTATTCCAGGATGCTGGTATTTTGATTGTCTACAGCTTTTACTGATGTCAATGCTTTTTATCTATTAATATGGATTTTTCTTATAAACTGCCTCAAGAAACTGTCTGTCAGAAACAAGACTTGTTTAATGTATTAAAACATTTATATTGTGCCTTTGCTTGTAGTTCAAGGTAAATCACAATAATACTCAAAAAAATTCAGTTTAAAAAACAAAATATCCAACCCCAAATCTCTCTTCCTCAACAGATATCTGCTAATTGAAAATTGAAACTCCATCAAAATCCCTGGCAAAAGGGCAGGCCTTGCAGCACCTCCCGAATGTCTCTAAGGACCCGCCCCCCGCCCCGCCCCCAGAGCCATGACAGAAAAGGCCCGGGCTTTGGTTGATGCCAGACGGGCCATCCCACGGGGGTGGGGGTGGGGCAGCCAACAGACGGCTGTCTGACTACTGTAGTTGTGGCGCAGGCAGACACGGAAGGAGAGGACCCTTCACAGACATTTGTAGGAAGACGGGAAGAGTGAGCCCCTGATGAGCTGCCGTGGAGAGCAACCGAGTGGGGCTGCAAAAGAGAATGGGTGGCCACGGACCACGACATCGCATGGCCAGAGAGTGATCGGAAGACCCCCGGCGATGCTCCCCTGAGGACGCCAGAGCAGGTGTCAGCCGACAGCACCGGCCCTCCGGAGAAGACCACCAGCAACAAGCCCCCCCCCCCCCCGCCCAGCCCCACCATTCTAAGCTGTTTGAAGAACCAGCAGGGTATTATTCTAATTGTCAAGGGGAGCGTAACCTTTCAAGAAGGGCTTTGAAAGCAGAAACATACGAAGCCTACAGATAAGTCTAGTCCAGGGAAAAGCAACCCATAACACAACACAACACAGTTGGAGACCACAATCCAAATTACACCCAGAGATTGCACAACGAAACCCTAAAGAGTCCCAGTGCCAAACACTCCAAGCAGCTTTTAATTTAAGTAGAAAAGGTCATGTTCCTGAAATGGATCTTTTGCTGCCAGGAAAATGCCCATCCTCCCATTCTGGAAGCCAGAGCCTCCTGAGCCGGACCAGCACCACCCTCCTGGATGCCTCACAAATCCCCATCAGAGGGATCACGGGAGCAGAACGGACTGAGCACCACACAGCCGCCGACACCCAACAGAGCCAGGAAGGCCCCTCCCCCCGGAGAAACAAAGGGAGAGGCAGGAAAGTAGCAATGCTAGGGTTGCCAACTCTGGGCTGGGAAATTCCTGGAGTCTGGGGGGGGGGCCTGGGCAGAGCAAGGTTTGGAGAGGGGAGGGACCTCCAAGGGGTCCAGTGCCAGAGAGGGCCCCCCCCCTCCAAAGCAGCAGCCATTTTTCTCCTGGGGGAACTGATCTCTGTAGCCTGGAGATCAGCCACAATTCCAGGAGATCTCCAGGCCTCACCTGGAGGCTAGCAACCCTAAGTGAAGCCCCTGCCATGGAAAATGGAAGTCAAGGAAGAAAGAAGAGTCCCTCTTGAGTCCCCACTCCCCTGTCATCTACTGGGGGACAAGATGAAAAAAGGGGTCTCCTCATTGTCTTTGCGTCTCTGGGCTGAAGCCGGTGCAGCCTCAGGGGGCCGGATCCGGCCTGGCAGCCACTCTGGAGGAGCCAATCCCTGGGCTTGTTTTGCCAGGGAGTGAGGAGGGAAACACTCTTTTCCTCAGGGGGCCACTCAGAGGAGGCCAAGGCTCCCCCCACCCACGGCAGAGGGTTCAGGGCGATGGAGCAGCCGGAGGGGTGGGGTCCTGGGAGCTCATCGCTGGCTGGCCTCGGATTGATCCGGTCACTTCCTTGTGAGGGCAAAAAGGGATAAGTCTGCAGAGGCACCACCTCCAGCTCCATGGAGGAAAGACAGAACAACCCAGAGGCTCACAAAACAAGCTTGCCGCTGAATTCTTCTCCCCCATCCACAACCGTCACAGAATCACAGAGTGGGAAGGGGCCCTGCAGAGGCCACCTAGTCCAGCCCCCTGCTCGATGCGGGATCAGCCGAGAGCGTCCCTGACAACAAGGGCTTGTCCAGCCGCTGCTTAAAGACTGACAGGGAGGGGGAGCTCACCACCTCCCCAGGCAGCCGATTCCACTCTGGCACAACTCTGACTGTAAAAAAAGTTTTCCCTAGGACCCAGCCAGACCCCAGCACCTTCCCGCCCTTCATTTAAACCCACTACTGTGAGTCTTCATCCTCTGCTGCCCACAGGAACAGCTCCCTGCCTCGCCTCAGCCTCCTCTTCTCCAGACTGAACGTCCCCACCATGTCCCTCAGCCTCTCCTCAGAGGGCTTCTTGGTCATCCAGTCACCTTCGATGAAGTGCTTGGAAAACATGAAATGCAAAGTGCCAAACAGGAACACAACAATATGAGAATGAGAGGCCGTTTTGTTGACATAAATTCAATTTACTCCTGAGCAAGCATTCAAGGACTGCTACCTGAAACAACTCGCCATGGCAACTACTGCTTCAAAAAGAAAGGCATTTCTGCCTCCAGCTGAGTCCAAAGAACACGCATGCACACATACGCACACGCCAGCTGGGATGGAGAACGGGTCTCCAGATCCAAGACAAGGCAGACTTGCTAACTGGCCTGGGCAGACCGCAGGTTTAATGTTCTCGCCTGCAGAGTCAAGTCACGTAAGCACAGAAACTGCCCCCTGCCCTCAGCACCCCAGACAAAGAGCCTGCCAAGAGCGGGCAGGGAAAAGGAGGGGAGGGAGGGGGAGGCGGCCAACAGGAGAAGGGTTCACGGGACTTCTGCTGGCCGGCAGGCAGGAGCACCCCCCACCCCACCCCCCTGCAGAGCGGTCCACACGGCTGGCTGGGGGAGGGGGAGTCAGACTGTCAGGCAACCCCTTCCCCCACTGCCGCCCTGGCTTCTGGTGGGGAGTGGGGGAGGAAAAGGAGAGGCCCACTGCAGACCGGGATCAGACCTAACATGAAGGATCGGCCTGCCGGCCAGCAGCCTCCGCAACCTCATGGAAGGTCCCCACCTTGAGACCTGCGCGCTGTGTGCAGGTATCATCTGCAACACACTCATTTCTATTTATTTTCATTTATAGTCCTCCTTTCTCACTTGGACTCAAGGTGGATTGTTGTAATGATAGGACTATTAACCAACCAATTACGGAACATAACCTTTGTATGACAACATTTGAATATAACAACAGAGATTCCAAGTAAACCGAAGGTATTCAGGCAATCAGCAAGCAGAGTACAAAATATGATAGGATTTGAGTCAGATAACCAAGGTTCCTGGTGAAACAACGCATTGAGCTGGGATTGAAGAACCGGAGGGATAAACATATGCTCCCTCACAGAGTTCACCACCTGAGCTGATCCGCTAGATCACAGCTCTACCCCCTCTACAACAAGGCCCTCCTGAGCAGTTCTGTTTGCATTCTGTGGAAAGGCACCAGTGTGGGGGCCATCCCAATAGCTTTGGGCAGATCTTCCCACAATGTGGGAGTCACCACAGAGAATGTGTGCAAAAGCGCAGTTGCCTATTTTACCCTGTCTGCCGGGGGGCTTCAGAAGTTGCTGCGGCAGAACACAGCTGGTCGGTTGCCCCTGCAGGTATGGAGGTCCAATGCCTTTAAGGGCTTTCTAGGTGACCGTCAGAACCCTGAACCCAACGGGGGGTCTACACAGTGGGAGTGATCTGAAGACTTTTGCTTAGTTCAGACAGATGACCACGTGGTTCAGCACACAAGGAACAGCACCGTGCGCCAGCAATGGGATTATTAGCAATTGGACGAATGGGACCATCGGGCATGATCTTTACCTGCTTTAAGTATCCCGGATGGACAAGGACTTGATGCACAAGCGGTGGAGGCCTTCACAGACCCCAGGGTCCTTCTGGCATATCCATCGCAGTAATCAGCTCAGAGTGATTCACAGAACGTGGGTGCTGAGTTAGGGGTTTCTGGTACCTCAGCTATATTATGGCCAGGGTCCAAATCAGAGTGCATCTAAGAGATTTTCTCAGCAAAGACATTTGTAAATGCATCACAGCTAACTATCGGTTCCTGGGAGTTTAGAGGCTCCTATTTTGGAGCTGATAAGTGGTAAGTTATTGGGGAGTGAACTGGACACCTCAGCAGTCGCAGCAAAGGAGACTTTCTTTGCCGCCAGCACCACCAGCTCCCAGGCCTTCCAATGAGCTCTATGGCACCACTCGCCGGTGTGCACTTGCCACCAGAGACCTCTCCCCACTCTCGAGAAGCCTGCCAGTTCCATCATAAACCAAGGAGCAGGATGGTGGAAGAAGTTGTCAGGGGGCCACCATGTCAAAAGCTTCAGGGAGTGGCAGACTCTAACCTGGGAGCTGGATTTGATTCCCCACTCTTTCTCGTAAAACCTTGGGCCAGTCACAGTTGTCTCGGGACTCTCTCAGCCCCACTGACCTACCTCACAAGGAATGGGATTGCACACCACTTTGAGACTCCTTAGGTGTCTGAGTCCCGCAGCAATCAGTTCTCAACAATTCCCATTCAAAAGAGTGACATTTATTGAATACAGTAAAGGCAGGTCATCTGTGCATACATGCTGTGTTAGAACTGATTGCAAACACGCAAAAAGGAAAGTTATATGCAATTCAAAGGGGTCTTCTGATGGAGCTGGGCCAATCAGAAAATAAGTCAAAAGCCCACCTAAGCTAACGAGTTCCCCGCGAAGGCAGCAACAAGTTACCAAGGTCACCGGCCTAGACTAGCAGATAAGATGAGCCGGGAAGAAACAAAAGTTAAGATTCCATTACAGCAACATACCATCCATCACCTTCCCTCCACCAGCTATGGCAGCAGCTTAGCTGGCATTAGGGTACAGAAAACAGGGCATAAAAACCTGCCCTCCTCCTTCTTCATCTTGCCCTCCAGTGGCCATCTGGGTCTCTGCCTGGCCCCAGGCTGCTCTCCCAACCCTCAGAGAGGTTTTCTCTCCCCCTTTCAGCACACCACTGCCACCACCTGGCCTCTGTAGGAATTACCCACTGAAAGGACCAGAGCTCCCAGCTCCTCTTCCCTGAACTGCTGTTTGAAAGCCACAACAGCTGTTTGCCCCTCCTGCTGCCCAGCATCTGGTTACCACAGGGACAGCTGGGACAGCCAATTGAGGACTGGCAATTTGCCCACTGACCACTCTCCTCCTGGCACCCATTTTAAATAGGGTGTTCAAGCCATGGAGGTCTATGTGGTACAGAGAACCAAGTACCAGCATTGAAATAATAAAACATTTATTCAAAAGAAAATGTCCACACACACACTCTCAGCACAGTGACAGACTGGGCAAGGAACCCAAAAGAATGGTGTAAGCACATAATTCCTCTGCCACTCACTCTATACCTGCCCTGGCTGCTCTTATTCAAAGGCGGAACTCCAGAACCATTTTATTCTCATAACAGCCCAGCGAGGCGGGTTAGGCTGAGAGGCTCATGGCTGAAAAAGGATTTGAACCTGGATCTCTCCCTAGTTCTGGCACCCTACCCACGCAGCACAGAAGAGTGCCGTAGAAATAGGTCTTGATTCCCACAGGGTTTCCACCTGGCACCCTACCCATGCAGCACAGTTATCACAATGGCAGAAGAATGCCATAGAAATAGGTCTTGATTTCCACCAATGGCCGCTCAAATGTCTCCCACATTTCGTGGTAATAGAACAAAAAGTTTTCTTGATGTTACAGTATTCAATTTGCTTTAGATTCACAATCTTTTATTTAATTACTGATAAAACTGGGATTCTACTTCCTGTCTGCTTAAAATTTGGAAGGGACATTGCCTTGGATGAGAGACACAAACCCCAACTTGCTCATCAAAGCAAAGAAAATAATGGAATTATTTTCAAAATTAATGTAATGAAATCAGTAGGAATGCCTTGGCCTCTATGCCCTATTTGCTGGCCTTCTAGGGCAAATGGTTGCCCTCTCTGTGAATGATGTTGGCCAAAATGGACCACTGATCTGATCCAGCAGTGGCCAAAATGGACCACTGTTGAAAAGGAACGTGGAAACATTAAAAAGACTTTTGGCATTGCTTGCAAAGCCTTTTCTGTTTGTTTAAACTGCCTTCTCTCTCAATTTGCCCTCAGTAGTGACATTCCGTGGTTAAGCCCAACTGACTACAGAGCATCCTGGTCCAGTTCCCTATTGGCCAGGAGCATGGACATGAATAACCCGGGAAAGAGAAAACAGCAGTAATGAGGTGGGGGTCTGTGTCTGGAGCTATGGGGCCGAAGCTGGTTAGGGGAGCAATGGCACTAAACAATATGCAAACGTTTCTCTTGCTCTTTGACAAGGAGCCAGACAGATGTGGGATAGCACCATCAGCAGAATGAAATCACAGCTGACCAGGCCCAGAACTGCAACTGACCCCGTTCAGATGCCAGTCCCCCTGCTGCACCCCCACGCTTGGCCCCCGGGCCCCAACGCAGCTCCCCATTTGGCATAAACGTCGACTTACTGGACGAGATGCCTGATGAGAAGTTCCAGCATCTCCCGGTTCTTGTCAGGGAGTTTATAGACCAGAGCATGAATGGCTCCCAGCCTGTAGTCCAGGTTCTCCGATTCTGCAGAGTGGGGGGAAAGAAGAAAGAAAAAAGTTTGGGCCTGAGATCAGCATGCCGGAAGTTTTCAGTGATTTCAGCTGAAATCTGAAGGGAGGGGCATCCCACATAATCTGGTGAATTCCAAACAGAACGGCGGTTTCTGGACTGTTGTACAATAAATTACAAAAAAAATTAGAAAGAATTACAGTGAGGAACGATAGAGCTGTTAGGGGTATTTCAAGCAATCTCAAACTGACTGGACAGGGCAAGGAAAGAAAATGCAACCAACAACGCCCCCCCCCCCAAAAAAAAAAAAAAAAAAATTGTTCCTCTGAGGCCTGGACTAATACCTTGGTCAGTACTCGAATGAATGGACTGGAAATTTTGTCGAGCCTGCCCCAGAGGACGGAAGCCTTTTAGCACTAAACCCGGCTCAGCAGTGCTGCTACAAGCCCACCCAAGGTGGGGGTGGGGGGTGGGGGGAGTGTGAGTGGGACACAACCTCTGCCTCTGGGCCTCCTGGGCTCCACAGGGGACCCCGGTTGCTCTGCCATGGCAATGGCTTTCTGCTTGCCCCCGCCTGGTGGAAAAGCGGGTGTTCTTGCCTAGCTGGGAGGGGGGCTGTGCCAGTGCTTCGCGGCACATCTCTCCTTAGCAGCAGGGCTCCCCTGGCACTAGGGCCACCCCCAGACAGAGACAGGAAGCTGGGGCCCCACAGGCTGCTCTCTTTCACTTGCTTGGAAAAGGTCTGTGCCTCCCGCTGGCTCCCAGGCATGCAGCAGAGGCAATATCCAGTGGGAACAATTCCCAGCAATCAGTTACAGGAAAAGGAGCTCGTATGTTGAAGGCAAAGCAGTCAAGAAAGGCCTTGAGCTATTCAGATGCTGGAAGCAGCAGGGAAGCTCACTCAAGATGGCTGGACTCTGGATTGCCAGGCTAATTGTTTTTACATGAGAATCTGGTCCCAGGAGCCCAGCACACATAAGGACCACCAGGCCAGCCGGAACGCCTTTGAGTTAATTAAGCAGGCTGCTTGAACTAGGCACCGACCAATTCATCCGTCTATTAACAGCAGCAACCGCGAGCGTAACAGCCACACGGCAGGTCCTTGGTGCCAGAGCAGCAGGGCAGGGTTTTCTTCTTCCTGGATTACAACTGGGAGCACATTCAAAAAGATACTCGTTCTTTTCTTCCCCCTAGGAGACCCAGAGGAGGCAAGGATCCTCCTCCTTGCAGATCTGGGAGGCTGCTTCACACCATCCAGGTGTTTCCTGCTTCCTTTTGCTCAGACAGCTGGAGCCCGAGGAGGCGGGAGCGTCGTCTCCAGGGTTCCCCCTGCCCCAGCCCGGGCTGCCCCTGGGAATCTGGGCGTGTCATGATTGCTCAGCACTTCCCAAGGGAGGATGCCATTGCCCAGAGATGGGCAAGTCAGAAGGGGGGCGGGGGGGATCAGTGCTACAAAGGACTCCACAGCCCCAAGAGGCCAAGAGTGGAGAATGCCTCTCACACAGTGACTTCATTTATCAAGGCCCATTCCAGCCCGTCTGGTGGCTTATGAAGAGTGGCCTGGCACTAGAGAGTCTCTGGTGAGGGTCAGGCTCGTTGGAAACACCCGTGCACCCACCCACCTCCCCCACCCTAGCCGGTGCAGAGGCAACACCAGCTAGCGAAGGTGAGCCTGTAAGCCAGGAACTGGCCTCAAGAGTGTGTGCCCTCCCTCCACATTCCCTCCCCTCCCCGGAGCTAACCCCCCCCCCCCATGAGCTGCAGGTAAACAAGTTGTCTTAATGAGGCTACTGTTACTTTGGGGGTGCAATTCCACATCCCGGATAAAGGGAGACCCTGGGTAGCCTTCACTAAACATCAAGAGTAAAAACCCAAACTGTGACCAAAGGGAAGGGGGGGCACAACACTTGCTGAGAGGCATCCGTGATGAGCACCTCTGCAGCCTGGCACCAAACTTTTGCACCCCCCTTCGAACACAGAGCGTGCCGCAGAGGCTAACTGGTTTGGGAGGCCTTGAAGCCAGTTCCCATCTGCTGTGACGACTGAAGGCAGGCAACTGGGAAAGGCTTATTTCCCTCCCACAAATTGGGATTCTCAACTGGGATTATACAGTGGTTAGGAACCCTACTCTGTGGTGTGGAAGCCAACACCAGTTTCCCAAGGCACCTGCATCCAGGCACAAAGGCAGGCTGGAGCTTGATTCAGCCCTCCCATGGCTCTCTGCCCCCTAAGGGGGAAGGGCACCCGACTGTGTCTGAGTCTCTGATGTTCGCTGTGATGTCTGAAAGCAGCCAGTGTTCCATCTGCTCCTGCCAACAATCTCCAGCAAAGATTTGGTACCCCAAAGCTCGTTCTTCTCCCTAGAGGCAAAAGAATACATTTCCAGGAAACCATTCCAGTATTTCCCCACTTTCCTCTGGCACATACTGGCAGCTGAGACCAATTCTTTGTGAAGTTTGTATGTCATGACAGGTTCAGAGAGGTTCCTGCAAAGGGGGAAAAAAACCAGAAAGAATGCAGAGTTCATCAGGAGACTGCAAGGCACAGCTGCGCACTACTCTCAATTACTATGGGAGAATCTGGAAATTTAAAAAAAAAATGCCGGTTTAATTCCACTGAGAAGGCCATCTGGCACCCCATCTCTAGGCTTTCTAACAGTTGGCAAAGTCGCCTATGATGCTTCAGCGAAAAAACACATCTCTTCCACAACAGACCCTCTCTGTGACCATGCAATAAATGCTTCTTTCCCCGTTTCTGCTAAGTATGTGAGGTCCTCAGTTCACTTTCATGTGTGTATGGCACCACTTCATCCCAGCTTCTACCGATCCAGGAGAAAGGCAGAGAGTGGACTGGCATTTCTCAGTCAGAGAATAACTATTGTGCTCACGGCCCAAGTGGAATGGAGCTGCCTGAAGCATCAAAGGGACTCAGAGACCAGCAGCAAGTTTGTTGAGGTCACTGCAAATGGGGCAGTTTTGTTGTGAACTCCTTGGACAAAATATTGCCACATGGACCTGCGATGTGCCACTGCAAGCAAAGCACAGGCCGAGACCACACACACTGGTTCGAAGTGGAGAGTGGTGAAAAAGCGGCTCCCACGAACGCCCACGTAGTGCCCCATGAAGCCTCAGAGTTCCGTGTCTTCCTGGCTTGTGCTTTTGGCTGAACCCCTTCTGGTCCCAGCCATTAGTCCGTCCACCCCCCCAAGCCCAACTTGACAGCCACGCTGCAAACCCCACAGACGCCTGGAAATGCGCAGAGGAGAGACAGAAGGGGAGAGGAAAGGGAGGAGGGGGGCTGGGATGGGCTTGAACCAGCCCAGTTACAGGTGGGAGAGTCTTCACCCAGAACTGGTGATCCAGTAGTCCTTCCTCAGTTACTCCCAAGCAGGAGATTTCATGCACAGTTCCTGCCTGGGGACCCTCCCAACTAAAGCAGCCCTAAGAATGCCAAGTGGGGCAAGGAGGTCATTTGCTCCACTGCTGCAGGGGCTGCAAATCAGCCAACTTTACCAACTGCCATCTGGAAGGAGTGCCAATGCTGACATTTTTGCAGCTACAGCAGGAAGAAGGTCAACAGGTAGAGCTGTTCATTGCTGGATGAGACCATGCCAAGCCTGTTCAATGTACCCCCTGGCCATGGCAGCTGTTAAAGCTTCTTCTGCACTTGCAAGTCAAGTCCACATGGACTCTTTCCTTGCAACTGCTAGAAATTTACCCACAGCTAATTTTCAAGTGCTTGTTTCACCCAGAGATGTGTCACTTTTCACAAAAGACAAAGCATGTGAGAAAGACAGTCTCCTTGTGTTGTGCTCCCTTTTCTATAAATACAAGCACACTTAGCACTGACTTCAGCATGCATCAGCCAGGTAACTGCTTGGCATCCACAATGTGCTGAAAAGGCAGGCTGTCACAGGGCACACCCTCTCGGACAGGGCAGGGAAGCTCCTGGCTAATTCTGCGTGGTGGGTAGAGCCGCTAAAGCTGAGTGCCTGCTGTGGCCCTGAGCTCAGAGTTCACTTCCTGCCAATCTCACCCTTCACTGTTTAAAAGACAGGCTTCTAGGCCTCACTGCTGTCAAGAGATCTTGGGAAGTCTCAGACCCCAACGGAAGGGCAGAGGTTCAAGGGAGCACTCACTGCTCCATCACGCCCCCCCCCACATTCCTTGACCGCCTTCTCAATAGAAGACATATCAGTAAAGTAATCAAACTGCAGAATAAATTCATAGGTACATATGATGTGAGAGACACATGCTGTGGTTGCCAGAGCGAAACAGAAAATACGTGTTTCTCAAATTAAACTTTTCTCCCTCCACCATAGTAGCTACAAAAGAGCCATCCTGAAAGCTACCTGAGGTAGAATTTCAAAGCACTGGCAATGGTCTTGATGTCCCAGTCACTGTTCTGGAGGTCCACGTCCCCTGGGCACTTGGGATCTGGAGAAGGAAGGAAGGAGACAAATGAAGTCAACTGATAACAAAATGTCATCTAACTGGCCTTTCTAATATATACGAAGTTATTTTCTCTTAACACAGCATGACAAAATGGCAAATTATAAATATATCTATTCTCTCAACTTATCAGGGTAATACTAAGAAACTGCAGTACACAAATAACAGGGAAATGCACTGACTTTAAAAGGGATAACTAGGTATCAATCATTTAAAAAAGGGGTGGTTGGAGGAGGAAGAAAAGGAGACCACGTCAGCCTCTCCACGGGGACAATTCCATGCTGTACAGTCACCTGCTGCCACCTCAAAAGTGGAGGCATCTGCACCCCCACCCTTGTGTTGCCGCCAGGATTTTTGGCAACTTAAAAAAAACAAAAAACCACCAGCAGCAACGACCCATATTTTAAAAATGCTGTGGAGGGAATTTGGTTTCAGTGAGGGTGGAGAAGTCAGAACACACGCGCCTTCCCATCCACGTGGGGAGACCAGGCTTAGATCTCCAGTCAGGCACGAAGTGACCCCGAGACCTGCCGCCCCCTCTCAGGGCCCAACTGCAAAGTTCTGTTTCTCCCACCCCCTCCCCAGTCTGCTCCACCAAACGTGCCCTGCAGCTCCTACGCAGGGGGCTCCATTCCCAGGCACAGGCGCTGCACCGAGGGAGGGTACTTACGGCCCTGCCCCCACACGCCCTTTTCCCAACCGGAAGAGGCCCAGGGAGCCGCTGTTTGCCCTGCTGGGGGACAACTGTGCACGTGGTTCCCACAAGGGGGCAAATGGTTCCCCTTCACAGGCGTCTTTGTGTGGGAGGAGCTTAAGCCCCCTCCCCATGGATGCAGGGGAATTCAGTTCCCAGCAAACAACTTGCAGTGCAGGCCTGATCACGCAGAGGATGTGAAGAAAACATAAATGTGTAATTAGGCTTGTAGCATAGCCTACTGCGCAGGGGTGTTGTGAGAGTAAAATGGACACAAGGAAAGCCTAACTATACCACCTGAGTCCCTAGAGGAAGGGAGAGATGAAAATGCAGTAGAAAATAATAACAGAAATTTATAGAGAATTAGGAAAAATCCCATTCTGCTTCAAAACCCAATAAGGGAAGAAGGCAGATTATGATCTATTTTTTTTAAACTGTAAGCTTCTGGACAAGGAACTGTTTTCCTTAGTTTGTTTTTTGCTTTGTTTTTGTTTATGAAACTCTGTAAATGTCAGGTAGCCCTGCCATGATGGATGGAGGGGAGGGGAGGATGGCAATGGGCGCCATAGTGGCGTGACAGGCGGGAGGTTGGAATCCGAGGGGTGTTGATTTATGTCTAGGGTGTGAGAGTGGAATATGCATCTGGTAACCCCTATCTCTCGCAGACTGAACATTCTGACCTTGAGGAGTCAAGCTGCGAGCTTTACTATCGCTTTCAAAGCTCCGGCTTTCTTGAGAATAATGGGGGCGTTGGGAACTTCATTAGCGTAGTAACTTTCGATTCCCAGTCGCATGTTATTCCCTGATTGGTAGAAGGGGGGGTCCCCATTCACCCCCTTCTCGGTATAACCACTTGCTTTCTGTAACCAAGTCATTCTGAACAATGTACCTGCTACAGTGACCTTTCTATTGCAGCTCTGATAATAAATGCTATTCTTGCTTGAACCGCAAGGCATGGTGTTTTGCTGACTAGGTTAGGACTTCTGACAGTTTGTTCAGAATCATTATCAACTTCGGGACTGGTCAGAAACCCGCAACTCCAAAATGAGTAGCGGTGAAGAAGGCAGCCGTGCTGATTGGCTGCGTCGGAAACACCAGCAGGAGTCCAGAGGCATTTCAAAGACTATCCGATTTACCAAGCAGAAGCTTTTGTGGGCTTGAAGACACACCGCTGGCCCCTGCCACGCTGTCATTTCTGCCACCCTTTCATCCCTCTTGCTTTTGGCTTCTCCCTCTTTCCCACGTGCGCTTTGCTTCCTCTGGGACTAGTAGAGAGAGTAAAACACACCGGGGGTGGCGGGGGGCGGGGACGGGGACACGACACCCTGAAGCAACAGGGACACACAGGTGACAAAAACAACAGTGCGGAAGGGGTCTGCCAGCAGGGCAAAATGGATTCAGCAGAACTGAAACAAAACAGAAGGGAAGAAGGAAAACACTGAACAAGATTACAAAGGCCATGAGGTGCAGAAGACAGACCTTGTGATGTCTCTATACACAACGCGAAGGTACAGAAGAGATCACTCGCAACAGTTGTTGTTGGGTTAACACAAGTAGCTATGTGGGTTTTTTAAACACTATTGCAGCCCGGAAATTGTTATTTTAAGCTGTCTGTGATCTGTTTTTATGAATGACGTTTTTATACAGGCCTGAAGCTTTTTAATGTTGGATTTTAATTAATGTATTTAATTGCTTTGTTTTTATTATTTTTATTTTGTTCCTGGATAGGTGGCATAAAAATGTTCCATGCATAATGTGCTGGACCCCATGGAGGGGCCTCCCAAGGCCAGTGGTGAAGTGGAGGTGGCTGGCCTTGGCCTTCCCCTGCCCAGCCTTCCCTGGTGGTCTCCCTTCCAAGGACGGATTCCACGTAGCTTCTGAGATCTGATGAAACTGGGCTATACCAGGACACTTCCCCTCCCAAAAGTGTTACGTGTGGCCAACTCTCAACAGCCATTGACAAGATCGCCCTCGCTCTGGGCTGGCTCCCTGGTATACCCAAGAGCCGAGGCTGATGAAGCGAAGGTCCAGAGGGTTAGAGAGACGGCGGCGGTGTGTTCATGATGAGGCAACAAGAACATCCTATAGGACGCTTATGAGATCCTATGAGGTGGCAGTCAAAGCTGCAAAGAGGGAGTTCTATGCAGCCATGATTGCGTCTGCGAGCTCATGCCCAGCCCAATTGTATAGAACTCTTTGGTCTTTAACAGTCCTGCCACAGGCAGACTAAACACTAGGGAACTGGACACTGGCTGTGAGGCTTTTGTGAGCTATTTTGCAGATAAAGTCTTGTCGCTCTGCCGTGACCTTCCCACCACAGTTGAGACAGTGAGCGAACTTGAGGCTCCATGCACGTCTTCTAGTCCGATTTTGGATTATTTCAGTCCACTCAGTCTAGAGGAAGTTGACATATTGATCTCAACACTATGCCCAAACATGTGCAGCCTTGGCCTGTGCCCTTCATGGCTAATTAAAGCTGGCCGTGAGGGGTTTCGAGGTGCCCTCAGGGATATTATCAACTAGTCCATCTCTGAGGGGCTGTTCTAGGGGCTCTCAAGGAAGTGATGGTCTGCCCTCTCTTGAAAAACCCATCTCTGGATCCAGGCGAATTGGCAAACTATCGGCTGGTTTCCAATTTGCTCTATTTGGGCAAATTAATTGAGAGGGCGGTGGCAATACAGTTGCAGAGCTTTAGGGATGACACTTCCATGCTAGATCCCTTCTAGTCCAGCTTCTACCCAGGCCATGGGACAGAGATGGCACTGGCTGCCCTCACAGATGACTTCCGGAGGCATCTGGATCGGAGTGGGACAGTAGTGCTGTTGTTGTTGGACCTGTCAGTGGTGTTCAACACCGTCGACCACCAGCTAATGACCCACCGCCTCGCTGACATGGGGATTCGGGGGCTTGCCTTTCAATGGCTCGTCTCCTTTCTCCACGGTCGGGGACAAAGGATGGCTCTTGGGGAGCAGCTGTCCCGGAGGTACCCGGTAATCTGTGGAGTGCCTCAAGGGGCGGTGCTTTCCCCGATCTTATTCAACATCTACATGTGCCCCCTTGCCCAGATTGCCCAGAGGCATGGGCTAGGGTGTCACCAATATGCGGAAGACACTCAGCTCTATCTGTTATTGGGCGGTCAATCCGACTCTACCCCGGAAGACATGGACCGAGCATTACAGGACATGGCTGGATGGCTTAGACTGAGCCAATTGAAATTGAATCTGATGAAGACGGAGCAGACCGGGGGTAGGGATCCCACTGCCAGCCTTAGATGGGGTGCCATTGGTGCCAGCGCTGAGGGTCAGGAGTTTGGAAGTGCTCCTGGATGCCTCCTTAACAATGGAGGCCCAGGTAGCAGCCACTGCCAAGGAAGCCTTCTACCATCTCCAGCTGATTAGGCAGCTGGTTCCCTTCCTCCAACGCAATCTGGTTCCCTTCCTCCAATCTGGCAACAATGATCCATGCAATGGTCACCTAGCGGTTGGACTACTGCAATGCTCTCTACATGGGACTGCCTTGGTGCAACTCTGGAAGCTGCAGCTGGTGCAAAATGCGGCAGCCAGGCTGTTGATGGGTCTCCCTATGCGGGAGCACATCCAGCCTGTGCTAAAGGCATTGCACTGGCTGCCAACAGAATACCGGATTCGCTGGTGGCAATGTGAATGTTTGTGTGAGTGTGTGTGCACCTGGGAGTCATGGCAACTTCTGGTGACTGACCCCTACTGGAGGCCTGGAGGATATTTGGAGAGGTGGCTGAATAAAGCCTGCCCCCACCTCCCGTCTCCTATCCAAGTCCTTGCCAGAGTCGACACTGCTTAGCTTCCGAGATCTGACGAGATCGGGCTTGCCTGGGCTATCCAGGTCAGGGCCAGCAGTGACATTTTGATTACTTGGACTAGAGGGGAAGGGAGCTTTTGAGATATTTCATCAGGACTTCCACGTCACCATCAACCTGAGCTTGGGGGTTCACTTTCTGTACACCATTGTGCAATTACACAGTGTATTGGAAGGCACCATATCCTCACACGTTTCCAAACTTCTGCCTACCAGAAAGACCACACCATACCATACATTGTCTACTAGCAAGGACAACAGCCTTTGCTCCAGTCAAACAGAGGCACACATCTAAAGGATTTAAATCAGGGACTTTTAAAACTACAATTGTGAAATGAAAAAAGAAGTTGACAAGGCCAGGGACAGAACAGACCTCAAAGAGTAAATGGGAGAATGGCACCTATTGCTGCTTAACTTGACATTATGTTAATCAGTCAATCACAACCCATTCTGGACGATGATAATTCTCCCACACAAGCCTTAGGCAGTAGGCCTTTATTTGTCTATCAACAAGTGCAGAGATCTCAAAGAGCTGCTCACCAGCAACAATATGCCACCAAGCGTAGACACTGCTACAAGGATAAACTGCTGCAACAAGCTCAGATGCCAACCCCGGTCCCACGCCCACTCAGGCGGAACTATTACAGGGCCTAATGCATACTGTAACATCGGGGAAGCATTCGCCTCTTCCTTCTCCAACCAGATAGAGCCCACCACTGGTAAATAATTGTCCTTCTACAGTCTGCACAGAACAAACAAGTCTCTACACAAAACCATAAATGGACACAAGTTTGACATAGAAGTGGGCAGCATCCAGAAATCCAAGGGAGAGCATCTCAGGCTTCTGGTGACTTGAAACTCCCCTCCCCTCAGAGGAAGAACTTGGAAGGCTGACTTCAGAAAAATTCCAACTCAGCAAATCCTATCCTGTATGAACCAGGGCCTGAGCACAGTTGATAGCCTCTGCAGCTATTAAACTGGTTAGAATAACTAGGCTAAGTTGTTATCATTAATTACAATGATTATGAATGGGTCACCATCAATGTTCCCTCTAAGCTCCATGGTGTTGTGAGCAAAAATTCTACCTCATAAGTGAAAAAGCTAGTGGTGTTAAAGTTGGGAGCAAGTCTACATTTGACTATTGCATAAATTATTTTTCAAAGATTATTTCCATAACCTTGTAAAAATCTCAGAATGAATTTGTTTAAACTATATTTAAACTATATTTTAAGAAAAATTTAAATATAAGAGAAAACAGAATCAAATCAAATTTCATTACACAAAATGTTGTCCTTTACAGGGGTAGACCAGGCCTCCAGATCACAGGTCTACCTGCCCCTTTTCACTATATGGGTAGATCTGGCCTCCAGAGAACAGGACTACCTGTCCCAGTCCACTATATTGGTAGACCTGGCTTGGACTGTTACCCTGTGCTGACCCTTAGAAAACATACCAGCACTTGGGGGGGGGGGCTCTTGTAGTCTACTTTGTGTTTTTTTTAGTGAAATATGACAACCAGGATTACAGGTCAAGTAAAGCAGATCTCCCTCATGGATCACTGCCTTGTCGTGGCGAGGGGGCTTGCGTGGTTCGATGAGGCTGTGGGCTATGCCGTGGAGGGCCACCCAGGACGGACAGGCCACAGCAGAGAACTCAGACCAAGCGTGATCCCCTGGAGAAGGAAATGGCAACCCACTCCAGTATCTTTGCCAAGAAAACCCCATGGACAGTAACAAAAGGCTAAAAGATATGATGCCGGAAGATGAGCCCCTCAGGTCGGAAGGTGTCCAATATGCTACTGAGGAAGAGCAGAGGGCAAGTACGAGTAACCCCAGAAAGAGTGAAGCAGCTGGGCCAAAGCCGAAAGGACGCTCAGTTGTGGATGTGTCTGACGGTGAAAGGAAAGTTCGATGCTGCAAAGAACAATACTGCATAGGAACCTGGAATGTAAGATCTATGAATCAAGGTAAGCTTGACGTGGTCAAAAATGAGATGGCAAGAATGAACATTGACATCTTGGGAATCAGTGAACTAAAGTGGACAGGAATGGGCGAATTTAACTCAGAAGACCATTATATCTACTACTGTGGCCAGGAATCCCGTAGAAAAAATGGTGTGGCCTTTATAGTCAACAAGAGAGTGAGAAAGGCAGTATTGGGATACAATCTCAAAAATGACAGAATGATCTCGGTCCGAATCCAAGGCAAACCATTCAATATCACAGTAATCCAAGTCTATGCCCCAACCACTGCTGCAGAAGAGGCTGAAGTGGACCAGTTCTACGAAGACCTACAACAGCTCGTAGAACTAACACCAAAAAATGATGTCCTCATCATCATAGGGGACTGGAATGCTAAAGTAGGAAATCAAAAGGTAACCGGAATAACAGACAAGTTTGGCCTTGGATAACAAAATGAAGCAGGGCAAAGGCTAACAGAGTTTTGTCAAGAGAACACGCTGGTCATAGCAAACACCCTTTTCCAACAACCTAAGAGGCGTCTCTACACATGGACATCACCAGATGGGCAACACCGAAATCAGATTGACTATATAATTTGCAGTCAAAGATGGAGAAGCTCTATCCAGTCAGTAAAAACAAGACCTGGAGCTGACTGTGGCTCAGATCATGAGCTACTCATTGCAAAATTCAGACTTAAATTGAAGAAAGTTGGGAAAACCACAAGGCCATTCAGATTTGACCTAGATCGCATCCCCGATGAATATACAGTAGAGGTGAAGAATAGGTTTAAGGGACTAGATTTGATAGACAGAGTGCCTGAAGAACTATGGATAGAGGTCCGTGACATTGTAAAGGAGGCAGCACTCACCGCCATCCCAAAGAAAAAGAAATGCAAAAAATCAAAGTGGCTGTCTGATGAGGCTTTACACATAGCAGAGGAAAGAAGGAAAGCTAAAGGCAATGGGGAAAAGGAAAGATTTGCCCAACTGAATGCAGATTTCCAGAGAACAGCAAGGAGAGATAAGGAGGCTTTCCTGAATGAACAATGCAAAGTAATAGAGGAAAACAATAGATTGGGAAGGACTAGAGATCTCTTCAAGAAAATTGGAGAAATCAAAGGAACATTCCATGCAAAGATGGCCACGATAAAGGACAAAAACGGTAGGGATGTAACCGAAGCAGAAGAGATTAGGAAAAGATGGCAAGAATACACAGAAGAACTATACAAGAAGGACCTCGATGTCCTTGACAACCACGATGGTATAATCACTGACCTCGAGCCAGACATCCTGGAAAGCGAAGTTAAATGGGCCTTAGAAAGCATTACTAACAACAAAGCTAGTGGAGGTGATGGTATCCCAGCTGAGTTATTCAAAGTCTTAAAAGAAGATGCTGTTAAAGTGCTGCATTCAATTTGCCAACAAATTTGGAAAACACAACAGTGGCCACAGGATTGGAAAAGGTCAGTTTACATTCCAATCCCAAAGAAGGGCAACGTCAAGGAATGTTCAAACTATCGCACAATTGCACTCATTGCACACGCTAGCAAGGTCATGCTCAAAATCCTACAAGCTAGGCTCCAACAGTACGTGGATAGAGAACTGCCAGAAGTACAAGCTGGGTTTCGAAGAGGTAGAGGAACTAGAGATCAGATTGCCAACATTCGCTGGATTATGGAGAAAGCAAGAGAGTACCAGAAAAACATCTACTTCTGCTTCATTGACTATGCTAAAGCCTTTGATTGTGTGGATCACAATAAATTATGGCAGGTTCTTAAAGAGATGGGAGTACCAGACCACCTCATATTCTCCTGAGAAACCTGTATAAGGGTCAAGAAGCAACAGTTAGAACCGGATATGGAACAACTGATTGGTTTAGCATAGGAAAAGGAGTACGACAAGGATGTATATTGTCACCTTGCTTATTTAATTTATATGCAGAGTACATCATGCGAAATGCTGGCCTGGATGAATCACAAGCTGGAGTTAAGATTGCTGGGGAAAAGATCAATAACCTCAGGTACGCAGACGATACCACTCTGATGGCAGAAAGTGAAGAGGACCTAAAGAGCCTCTTGCTCAGGGTCAAAGAGGAGAGTGCAAAAGTGGGCTTGAAGCTCAACGTCAAAAAAACTAAGATCATGGCATCTGGGCCCATCACTCCTTGGCAAATAGAAGGGGAAGTCATAGAAGTAGTGACAGACTTCACGTTCCTAGGATCCCAGATCACTGCAGATGGTGACTGCAGCCATGAAATTAAAAGATGCCTGCTCCTTGGGAGGAAAGCGATGGCAAACCTAAACAGCATGATAAAAAGCAGAGACATCACCTTGCCAACAAAAGTCTGCATGGTCAAAGCAATGGTATTCCCCGTAGTAATGTATGACTGTGAGAGTTGGACTATAAGGAAGGCCGAGCGCCGAAGAATAGATTCTTTTGAACTATGGTGCTGGAGAAGACTCTTGAGAGTCCCTTGGACTGCAAGGAGATCAAATCAGTCAATCCTAAAAGAAATCAACCCTGACTGTTCCCTGGAAGGCCAGATCCTTAAGCTGAAGCTCAAATACTTTGGCCACCAAATGAGAAGGGAGCATTCACTGGAGAAGACCCTGCTGCTGGGAAAGATTGAAGGTCAAAGAAGAAGGGGACGGCAAAGGATGAGATGGTTAGACAGTGTCATCGATGCAATGAACATGAAATTGAGCAAACTTCAGCGGACAGCGGAAGACAGGAGGGCCTGGCGTAATCTGGTCCATGGGGTCGCGAAGAGTCGGACTCGACTGTGTGACTGAACAACAACAACAAAGCAGAGGAGGAGCAATCACTGTCAGAACCCTGCCTAACCTAACAAACAGGAAGTTGCTTAAATGTTATCAACCTGCCCAAACTACTTATTCAAGTATTTGTATCCCACTTTTCCCTGTGACTCAAGGCAGTTTACAAATCGTATTGAAGGGCATAATAGGGGTGGGGAAAAAATCATTTTTTTCTGGCTCAAATATAGCCTATGGGGACCATTACAGTCAATGGGCCGCATCTCTCCTTATATATAACTGTGAAGTGGGGTGGCACTTTCTGAACATTCCACATGTTCCTAAATCAGTTGGCTCCATGATGTGTCATTCAGAAGCTGTCCCTATCCACTGGCTGCGTTGCCTGAGTCCCGCCTCCAACATTCCAAACAGTTTGCTGTTCCTCTCCCCCACATAGCCAGTCGGAACACAGAGGCTTATTGCATATGCGGCCTGATTGGCCTTTGCCTCTAACATTCTAGACAGTTTGCTGTTGCTGTTGGGAGTCATTGAATGTGTCCTGAGGTAAAATACATATCCCAATCTTCCCCTAAACGGTCACTGGAGTTGCCAATCTCCCCGTGGGGCCTAGAGATCTCCCAGAAACCACCGTGTTCTCCAGCTATAGCACCTCATTTCCCCTACAGAAAATTTCCCAGCTATTACAACTGATCTCCAAATCACCAAGATCAGTTCTCCTGGAGACAATGGCTGCTTTGGGCAGTGAACTCTATGGCATTATACCTCACTGAAGTCCCTCCCCACCCCAAACCCAGTCCTCCCCAGGCTCTACCCCTCAAATCTACAGGTATTTCCCAACCCAGAGTTGGCAACTATGTAATTGGCTATGGAACCACTTTCCAGACCCTCGGAACCCAGAAGACGTGGCATAGGAGGAGGAGCTTTTCTACCTTAGCTGCCACTGCATAGACCCAAATTAACATAAGCCAACCTCCAAGCGGCATCTGGAGATCTCCAGCTATTACAACTGATGTCCAGATGACCAAGATCAGTTCTCCTGGAGAAAATGACTGCTTTGGCCAGTGGACTCTATGGCATTATACCATGCTGAGGTCCCTCCCCACCCCAAGCTCTGCCCTCCCCAGGCTCTACCCCCTCAAATCTACAAGTATTTCCCAACCCAGAGTTGGCAACCCTGTAACTGGCTATGGAACCACTTTCCAGACCCTTGGAACCCAGAAGACGTGGCATAGGAGGAGGTGGTTTTCTCCTTAGCTGCCACTGCATAGACCCAAAACAACATAAGCCAACCTCCAGGCAGCACCTGGAGATCTCCAGCTATTACAACTGATGTCCCCTCAAATCTACAGGTCAGTTCTCCTGGAGACAGTGGACTCTATGGCATTATACCCTGCTGAGGTTCCTCCCCACCCCAAACTCTGCCCTCCTCAGGCTCCACCCCTCAAATCTACAAGTATTTCCCAACCCAGAGTTGGTAACCCTGTAACTGGCTATGGAACTGTTTTCCAGACCCTTGGAACCCAGAAGACGTGGCATAGGGGGAGGTACTTTCCTACCTTAGCTGCCACTGCATAACCCCAAAACAACATAAGTCAGGGGTGGAGGAAACCATATCTGTTACCATAAGGCTGTCCTCCCATACTGCCCACTTGGGGCAGCAAAACGACTTGAGACAACCCTGCCTTATAGCTAAGCAGAAGGAAATAAACATGGCTTGCCTCCCTCTATTTTCCCCTTCCCTCTGCCACCCCACAAGCCACAGCCGGGAGTCTCACCTGGAGCTTCCTTCCAGAGCCCATTGTATTTCTTCTCCTAGTAGGCTATAATGGAGAATCGATCCATGGGTCTCTTGGGCTCTGAGGGGCTGTTTTTTTTAAGTAGAGGCACCAAATTTGCAGCATAGCTGCTGGTGCCTCTCCTCAAAAACTCCCCCAAGTTTCAAAAAGATTGGGCCATGGGGTCCAACTCTATGGGCCCCAGAAGGAGATGCCCCCATCCTCCATTGTTTGTGAGATGAAGCAGAAATCCTCTAAACTGGCCTCTGAAATGTTGTGTGCCAGCACCTGCCTAGAGCAGCTTAGAGGGAACTGTGGTCACCATACTTATCTTATATACTTTTGAGGTTTCCATAAATATGTAATGAATATGGGTGTGCAAAACAAAAAAGACCACCAGAATTTTTCAAGTTCAGGTATACTGAACCTGAAAAATATCAGCATTTCCCGATATTCCTGAATCCTAATACCAGTCCCCATGGGGTATAATGGAAAATTGATCTGGGGATATCTGGAGGCTCTGTTTTTTAAGGTAGAGGCACTAAATTTGCTGCATAGCTGCTGGTACCTCTCCTCAACCCCCTGCCCCCCAAATTTCAAAAAGACTGGGCCAAAGTAGACAAAAATTACAAAAGAAAATGCTGGGAATGCCAAGATATAACCTTTTACCATATGTGGTGGATCTATAAAAAAGCAAAAAGATATTGGAAGGAAATACATGGAAAAATGCAGAACATATTAAAATTTAAATTCCCTATGGAAGCTAAGAACATGCTATTAGGAATACTGCCCGAACTAATTACCAAAGGTTTTGGAAGAGATATTTAAATATATGGTGACAGTGGCTAGAATAATTTATGCAGCAAAATGGAAATCAGACATTTGTCCAAGATTAAAAGAATGGGAAAATAAACTTGCCAACTATGCAGTAATGGCTAAATTAAGGGCTTACTTGAGAAATAGATCAATTTCGAAATTTGAGGAGAGATGGAGTCTTAATTATGCAAACAGGAGATAAATTTAGAACAAGAAACAGTTAAAAATTGTTACAAATGTACTGCTGTGTATATAAATGTATCACAATGTAGAAACAGAATGAGAAGAAGTTTTGAGTATATATGTATGATTTGAACGAAAACATATTACTTTTTATCTTATATGTGAGATGTATAATAGACTCTCTTTTAAGCTCTGGTATATTAAAAATTCTAGCTGGTATCCAGAAACATTGAAATATATAATATAGAATATGCAGTAATGAGGAAATTAATAATATAGTTGCAAAATAGATTAGTTACAAAATTTGAAATTCAAAATGTTTGAAGTAAGGAATATTGTATTCTATAGAAAATGTCTTAAAAACTATTATGAAGGGGATGTTGGGGAGAAATATTTACTTTTTCTGTTCTATATATCTTGACATATATAATCTGTTATAATCCCTCTTTATCTTTTGTATCCCCTTTATATTATACTTTGCTTTCTCATATATATATGACTTGCCTGATGCTGCACTTACAACGTCTTCCTCTTAACTTGCATCTCATTGTTCTTAACTGTATCCTGAAGAATCCCTTTCTGCACTAGAAGCCAAAAGCTGACCAAGGGAAGAACAGAGAGGATTTAAAGCACCGGCTCCCCATGTTTAGATTAGCTGAGCAACCACAGCATTTTTGTGGCAGCGAAAGGCTAAATGCTCTGGCTCAAGGAAAAGCAGAACAGATGATCCATCCGCTGCCATGAAGAAAGAGAAAAAACAAATCCTTCTCTTCAAGAAAGGGGAGCAGGCATTTGCTTGAGTGCTTCTAGGGATTCTCTGCGCCAACATTTCTTGGGGCCTGCAATCAGCTCTCTGTTTTTGCCATGTGAGGCAGCTGGCAAACAACTTAGCCAAGCCAATGTGTATTTAGCATCAGCAGAAGCTTCAGTCGGAAAACACTCCAAGCTCAGAGGAGGGAATCCGGGCATTTCCAACACAGGCAAAGCCCTGAAGGCAGCTCTTCTGGCCTGAGAGCTCTTTTTTAAAAATAAAAAATAATAAAAATCCAACCTGAGGAAGAGAGAACTCGCAAGCCAGTACATTGTGCTGTGCTACATTGGTTGGTCCTAACAGAAGGCATTAAGTGGTGTTTGCGTTTGGACTGTGCATCATCCAGCACAGTCAGTCATCAAGAAAGTCCGGTCCTGCCAGTTTCTGTGGGAGTCTAATGAAGAACTACAAAAGAGGGCACGGGGCAAGCATTTACACACACACACACACACACTCCAGCAGCGACTAGGTGATGAAAGGCAACAGCAGCCTCTCCAGAAAATGGGACAATCTCAGGAATGAAAAAACCACCAAGTCAGTGAGTGAATTCCCTGCTAGCTCAGTTTTGTTAACGTGGTGCTTGCCCGACACCTCTCCAAAGTCACATTCAGAATGGTCCAGCTGAAGAAACCTCACAAGCCTGAGTCTCCACAGAATCTTGCAGGAGGCAGCAGGGCCCTGCGTTGGGGGAAAAGGCTGAGTTCTGATATGCTTCATTTCTGTGGGGGCACAAAGGCACCAGGCAGCAAGTGGCTGGCCTGTGAGATACATCTGTACACCCACAGGCTTGACTTAAATTCCCAGGAAGACAAGCTTTCCATGATTTCCCATTTTAAAGGCAGATTTTCACTCCTTGATGTCTGACTGTGCAACCAGTGCAGTCTGTGGTGCAAAAGGAGTCAGCAGGAAAGGTATCTTTGGAACGGACTTTTCAAGCTCGGGCCTCGCTTGCCAAATATTTCCTGTTTTCTTACATTCATGTGCTGTTGCATTAGGGGTTATTATGTCACATTTCAGTATTCCATTGGTTGTGTTATGGATTCACATGTATTCTCCAACAAGTCCTATATTGAATGCAAAATTGCTCTTCTTCACTGCTGTTTATCATCTCTGCTGGGAACTGGGGGGGGGAATGGATGGGTGAGGCTGTCTGCTTCGCTTGGTTAATGCCAGCTCATAACAGTTCTCATGCAGGGGCCTCCCGAGTGTGCTGAGAACACCTTGGGAAGTATATGATCTCATCGTTCTGTGTGACCTTGTAGTCTGGAGAGCTTCTAGATAATGTAACTGTTAGCTTGCAGGTGTTAGGGGCGGTCACAAGGGCAGGGGCAGACGTATGGTGGGCTGAATGGGACCAATGATCAGTCGCTGGGCATTTGTGGTGTTTCTTGCTTTCAGTATTATTGGCGGAACTGGTGTCTGGGCCCCAGTTCTGACGCAGAAGCTGTCTATGCTTGGCACCTCTCTACCTCTTAATAAACAAATCTTGCTGCTACAAGAGTGTTTGTGAGAGTGACTGCATCCAGGACTTGACAGGACTAAAGAATCAGAGTATGTTTTACCCAGTGCCAGAAAGAAAAAAAGAACGTTCTCAGAGTTATGTGAAGAGGTTCCTGACCTCGGGCATTCCCTCTTGGTTTGGAAGGAACCAACTTCAGACCATGCTTATCCTGCACTGCCGCTTCACTGCCTCCAAAAGGAGTGCAAGGAGAAAGCCATCTTGGATGGTATCTCTGAGGGGAACTGTGATTCATATCCTCACTATAAACTTTAATCCGCTGCAAAAATAACTGAAGTGTCTTCACTCAGTGTAAGCTTTTTATTTTATTTTGTGGTCAAGTCACAGCCAACTTATGGCCACCCCTCATGGGGTTTCAAGGGAAGAAATGAACAGAGGTGGTCTGCCACTGCCAGCCTCTGCGCAGCAACCCTGGACTTCCTTGGTGGCTCCTATCGAAGTCCTCACCAGGGCCAGACCTGCTGAGCTTCTGAGACTGGGCTGGCTGGGGCCATCCAGCTCAGGACTCGGAAAAGGTCTCTGTGTTTGTGTGAAGTGCTGTCAAGTCACAGCCGGCTTGTGGAGACCCCTCGGGGGGTTTTCAAGGAAGGTGAGAGACATTCAAAGGTGGTTTGCCAGCCACTGCCTAGCAGCACGGGACCTCCTTGGTGGTCTCCCATCCATACGGCCAGCCTGCTTAGCTTCTGAAATCGGACAAGATCAGGCTAGGTTGGACTCCTGTTTTCCATATATCTATACACACACAACTCACACGACCCTCTGTGCTATTTGCTGTCAGAAAAGCCATGGATACACTCATGGAAATATTTATGGAACCTTTGCCACATCCCCATACTATGTTAAAACCAAACAAAACTTTATATTTTTCACCTTGTCCATACTGATTATTTTATTGCATTTTTTATCCACAGTGAACCTCCAGAACACTAATCCCCTATGTATACTTCACCTGCACAGCCTCCAGGTGAGGCTGATCAGACTGAGGGGTCATGATAGGCCCAAAGCTTCATGGCCAAGCAAAGACCTGAAGCCAGGTCTGTCATTTGCAAGTCCCCTGTCCTGCCCACTGCAGTCATTCCAGTGATTGGCCTTATTTACAAGTCAACACTTCAATAGGTCTACTTTCAGATCCAGACGAGCCCACAGGTGCGCCCTTGAAAGCCCTGTAGTTCACCCTGAACTGGCCCACCCCCTTAACCGCGACTGGGTTTCTCTGAAAGCCCATTAACCTGAGGCTAGTAGCCTCTAGCAGGTGCCCCCCGTTTGGGTGTAGCTTCTGGAGGGTCTCATCTGAGATAATGGAAAGGGACAATTCTATGTCCAGCTCTAGAGCCACAGGTCCTACCAGAGCCGGCCCAGCTCACTCACGACCGTCCTCTTCCAGAGCCGCACAGGTCGACTTGGGAGTGGCGGCACGCAGAGTACTTGAAGGACTATGTTTGCAGGAATGCCTAAATTATAGGGGGAGGGGTGTTCTGTATTAGCTACAGAAGATGGCCGCCACGGAGGTGGCCTGACCATGTGGTCTGACAAACCACAGACCTTTGTTCCAAAGACAATAGCTACTTCAGGTCTGAAGGCGCACCTATGGGCTCGCCCGGATCCGAAAGTAGACCTATTGAAGTGTTGACTTGTCAATAAGGCCAATCACAGGTGGTGGGTGTGGGTGTGGTGTGGGGCACGCATGTAAGCCAGTCACTGCCCAGCCAATTTATCTTTCATTCCTGATGTAATCCAATAAAACAACAGCTGATTCACTATGCTGAGTCTCCGGCTCAGTATTCTTCAGTGATGCTCTGTTTTGGGGGCAAAACTCTATGGTTTGAGGGCAATTTTACCACAGAATTTTGCCCCAAAAACTGAGTGTTGCCCCCAACGTGCCTACATCACTTCCAGGTGATGCCAGCACTTTTGGGGCAATGCTTCCAGCTCCTCCTTCCCCCCCTCCAGCATCTCAAAGAGACCTGGCTGCCCTATGCTTAGGTAACAGAACTTCATATGGCAGTCTGTTGCAATTTATTTATTTATTTATAATTCAATTTATATCCCACCCTCCCCTAAGGCTCAGGGCGGCTAACAGTTGGGGCCAAAGCCATAATTAAAACAATTAAAACAAGATAAAAACATAACAATAATACAACAAAGTGCTGGTGCTCTGATATTCCCAGTTCCAAGATTGGTTCCGGTAGGGTGGATCTGGACCAACAATGTAAGTTCCAAAGAGGTAGATAGCCAGTCTTCTTCCCAGGGCCCACTTGCACCCAGATGGTATCTCTGCCAATTTTCGAAAGCCTGGTGGAAGAGCTCCATCTTGCAGGCCCTGTGGAACTGCGCCAGATCCCGCAGGGCCTGGATCTCCTCCGGGAGCTCATTCCACCAATGAAAAGATTATTGCCTCTCTCATACCTGGAGTGTTTGTTGGAACACAATCAATAACACCTGCGTGAAAATGTCTCATGTTTGGCACTTGGAAATGCTCTGCGCAGTTTAAAATACACACACACACACACACTAGTAAATGGCGTCCTGCCAGACCCAGCTATGCTCCCGACAGACTCCAGAGGCGACTGCAGCTTCCTACCATTTGCATCCTCGTTTCTGCTTAATTGAACACTGATTCGTTCAGCCTCTTGCTTCCACTCTACTACATCTGGTTCCTTTCCTTCCCCTCCTGCTCCACCCCGTCCCCAGCATGGCCACTCGGACACTCTTCCAGTCCCCTCTCCCCACTCCTCAGCTCTGGGCAGTTTCCTTGCTTTGCTATAACTTGCTTTAACACCCTCAGCCGAAAGAGTCTGTGTTGCTGTTTATTGTTACTGCTGCCTTGGCAACATAGCTTCAAGCATTACTTCTGTCCAATTTTTTTTAATCCCTATTTTTTTCCTCTCAGCATTTCGTTTTTCCACAGATTTCAACGCCTCTCTTCTCTGAAATGTTGTCAGTTCTTGGGGACCAATTTTTTAACTGTTCTCTGCTGTATCAGCTGCCTCTCCTGCATGTCTATACCTCCTCCCACTGCCGGGAAAATTCATTTGTGCTTTTCCATCAACTTTATATAGTAAAGTAACCTGTTTATTCTATTCACTCTCTATTGTCTGCTAGCTGTTTCCCTCCTTTACCTGTAGTTGTATTCAAAACTTTCATTTCCCCTTATTTAAGTACCCATCGATTCGGGTGAATAGCCATGCTGGTCTGAAGCAACAGAACAAAGCTTGAGTGCAAAGGTACCTTTGAGAACAGCAAAGTTTAATTCTGAGCACCAGCTTTCATGCCCACGCACACTTCTTCAGGTAGTCTTCCCAGGTTCCGAGAGCTTCATTTTCATCCCCCACCCCGCTGATGCAAAACGTTTCCATTTCCACCTTCCCTAGTTCTGCCACTCTCTCTTTCTCCAGTTAGATGACTTTTCCTCTCACTCCCCGTGGCCCACTGCCTCCCTTGCATCACCCAGTCAATTTTAGTTTTTCCCTCAGTTTGAGATTTGTCTCTGGTTAGGCGAGAACTGTTCTTTTCCACACAAAATGCATAACAACACATGTGATTTGAGAACACAGAAAGGATAAATCTGGTTTCAATATAGAAAACTGGGGGGGGGGGGAATAGTTAACTGAAGAAGGAGTAAGAAATAAGTCTCTTGGAATATGTGTTATATGTAGTTGTATAGTGTATGTTAGGTATGTGTATGTTTGTATGTCTGTAGTGTATATTGAAAAATAATAAAAGTGTACCTTAGATCAGGCCCAGTCCTGATCAGGTTGCCAATTCCAGGTGGGCAATTCCTGGAGATTTGAGGGATGGAGCCTGGAGAGGGTGAGGTTTGAGGAGGGGTGGGACCTCAAACAGGTACGACACCATAGACTCCACCCTCCAATCCAGCCATTCCCTGATGGGGAACCATTGTTGCCAATCTCCAGGTGGGGGCTGGAGATCAATCAAAATTACAACTGCTCTCTAGGAGGGAGGGGGGAGGAGATGGAAAACTAAAGGTAGGTTGATGGTTGGCTGGGAGGGAGACAGGGTTGTCAACTCCAGGTTGGGAAATTCCTGGAGATTTGAGGTGTCGAACCTGGAGAGGGTGAGTGTTGAGGAGGGGTGGGACCTCAGACAGGTACAATGCCATAGACTCCACCCTCCAAACCAGCCACTCCCTCCTGGGGAGCCACTGTTACCAATCTCGGGGGTGGGCTTGAGATCACTCAAAATTACTACTGCTCTTCAGGTAGCAAAGATCAGTTCCTCTGGAGAAAATGGTGGACTCTGTCATTATACCCTGCTGAGGTCGCCCCAGCAAATTGTCACTGAGTGCCCAAGGTCTTGGCACTCTCCCAGAGCCTCTTTCTAGAGCCCGTTGTATTTATTTCCACAACGGGCCTTATTCCTAGTCTAAAATATTTAAAATGCCTCAAATTAAAATTGTACACAGCATTTACAAATTCCTATTCCAATTGTAACAATGTTAATGCCTTGCATCTCAGTAAGCTTTCCTGGCTGCTAACGCAAAAAGTGCTACCTTATAAGATACGAAAGGATCCATGTCCGACAACAGAAAAATTAGCTTGTCACTGTCAGAAAAACTGTGCAGTTGATTAAGTATTTGAGATAAAAATCTATTTCTAAGATCCGAATATAGTGGACAAACCATTACGTAGTGAAATAGATCTTCAATAGAAGTTCCACATAGACAAATAAGTTGTTCTGGGGGAATTTTTAGATATCTTCCAGTCAGTACTACACAGTATAAAAATGGGTGCATCTTTCATGATTCAAAATTCTGAAAGAAGACTGACAACTAAAAATACTGTCATGGAATTTGGGAGGGTGGCATAATAAGCTTTTTGATCCTGATTTTCTTAAAGCCTTAAGTAACATCGATATTTTGTTTCTGCAGGAGGCTTGGGCTCAGAACCCCACTTCCCTAACCCTACAAGGTTTCAGAGCAGACGCCACAGCGGCGATTAAGACACAGTCAAAGGGGAGGGGCAGTGGAGGATTGGCTATATTAGTTACTGTGGCCCTAAAAGCAGAAATTCAAGTTCTGGAAACTACATGTCCAAATTACATTCAAACACTATTAATCAAGGGTCCGTATGCAGATCCTCTCCTATGAGAGCCAGTTTGGTGTAGTGGTTAAGCGCGCAGACTCTAATCTGGGAGGACCAGGTTTGATTCCACACTCCTCCACTTGCACCTGCTGATGTGACCTCGGGTCAGTCACAAGCTCCGGCACAGCTGTTCTTGAAAAACAGCAGTTTGTGTTAGAGTTCTCTCAGCCCCACCTACCTCACAGGGTGTCTAGTGTGGGAAGGGGAAGGGAAAGGAGTTTGTAAGCTGCTCTGAGACTCCGAGTGATGGGCAGGGTATAAATCCAATCTCCTGCTCCTCCTATGTGTTAATGTTTATCTACCACCAAAGGAAAGCTGTGGGGCCAACTTTTCAAAACACTAGAAGACCTAGTGTACTAGTATCCCCGTTCTAATATGATCCTTGGGGGAGAGAGGGGAGGGTCTTTTAATGTCCCCCCGGCTTCCCCAGGCTCTCTGCAGCAGCCCTGTGCCTGGGAAAGCCAAGGCAAAGAGGGGAGGCATCTTTAAATGCCTCCCTTTGGCTTCCACAGGTGCTCTGTCCCTTGGCGTTACAGGGTGCCTACCACTCTGGGGAGGCCAGGAAACCAAGGGGGGCATTTAAAGCTCACCATTTCAATGGCTGGAAAGGTATCAGGCTTAACAGTGCGGCTGTGGGTCAGCTCTGCGGTTCAGCTGGATGCCTTGCCAGGCATCGAAATGGTCAATTTCCATCCCCTCTACTTGGAAACCCACCATTTCGATGGCAGGAAAGGCATCCAGCTGAACCGCGTCACGTGGTAGCCATAAGGTTTCCTGAATTTTCATTTGGCTTAAAAATACTGAATAAATACTGATAAGGTATTTATCCTGTATTTTTTTTTCAGCTCGGGGAAGCCAAATGCACACCCCTCGTTCAGACCACTAGTCTGCTATGAAACTTGCTTTGGTGACCCTGAGCCAGTTACACACTCTCAGTTTAACTTATCTAACAGGGCTGTCATGAGGGAAAAACTGAGGAAGGGGAAATGACACATATTACCCAACATTCTTTGAAGAAAGGGTGGATAAAAATGCACTAAACAAATAGCAGAATAACCATATTTTCTTCTGTTTATTTGAAAGTCCTGGACTTGACTGAGTTTCAGTGTTTTTCTCAGCTCTTCTGTGCAACCTCATGAGCTTATCAATATACTTTCCAACCATCAGGAGTCTAAACCCTGAAGGTGTTCCAATTATAACACGGGCCAAGGAGCAGGGAGGGTGTGTGTTTGCAACTGTTTAATCTCTCCCGGGGTTTTCCACTGTTGTCTCAGGTAGAAATGATGAAACCAGAATTCTTTCCCACCAAGCTGTTGTCCAACCAGCTGTTCCTGTTCCACATCATTTCTACCGGGGAGGGGGAGTGTTGTATAACATTTTTCCTTTTACTTCTTAATTTAGATCTTATTTTAACACTGTTATTTATTTATTTATCAAGATCACTGTGAATTCTAGTCTCATGTTTTTCACAGTTCAAAGCCATGCACCTTTTCAGACCTGATGGACGTCCATTGTGCTACCCAAATGACTAGTAAACCTATTAGAGAGACTGAAAGCAGCAACCTGGGTAAACTCAGGTTCAAATCCCCACTCGTGCCCTGGAAGCTGGCTGGGTGACCTTAGGGGCCAGCCACACCCTCGCAGCCTCGCCTACCTCACTGGGCTGTTGTGAGGATAAAATCGAGGAGAGGAGAACGGTGCCAGTCGCTTTGGGCCCCCCCACACATTGGGGGGGGGAGGGTTAGGGTGGAAATCAAGTAAATAAATATAAACAAAATCCCACTTAGTATTTTTCCCTCTTGAAAAGACTGGAAAGATAAATTATCTGCATGTATCAAATTAAATTAAATTTCATACTACTCTTCCCAAAACAGCACCACCTATAGTTCCTTGTCAGAAGACATGCTTTGCAGATGTCAAAATACACTGCGTGTCCCCAATTTACAGCAGATAGGTTAATCCAAACATATGGGGAAGTAGCGGGGTTGAAAGTAAACTTTAAAAAAACTAAAATACTAATGAAGAACTCTACTCAAGAAATAAAAAGAGAGATATATGAGACCTCAAAAACAGAAATCGTGAATAAGGTCAAATACCTAGGCATAATATTGACAAATAGAAAAAGTGCTCTAATGGAAAATAACTACAAATAATTGCTAACAGAAATTTAAAAAGACCTCATGAAGTGGAAAGACTTGCAATTCTCACTAACAGGTAGAATAGCAGCAATAAAAATGAACATTCTCCCTCGGTTTCTATTTCCGGCCCGAAACCTACCAATCTTGAAGAAAAATCATTTTTTTTTTGGAGCTTGATAAAACCATAAGGCGGTTTATTTGGCACCCAAAAAAATGCAAATTAAATGGAAGGCACTACAGGATAAAAAAGATAGAGGGGGATTTGGACTACCGAATTGGAATTTATATTATCAGGTTGCAGCAGCGGTATGGGTAAAGATTGGTTAACACTGGAAGATACAAGGTTATTGAGTTTGGAAGGCCATGATCTTAGCATGGGCTGGCATGCCTATGTATGGTACAACAAAGATAAAATACACTCAAATTTTCATCAACACATACTAAGAAGTTCCTTGATAAATCCCAGATGGGTCTCCCCGCTAGAAGCATTCATCAAACCAACATTGCTGACTAAAAACAAGAGGGAATCCTACGAGAAACTATTAAATAAAAGTAATAAATTAAAAAGTCTGGAAGAGTTACAATTAATGAATCTGAATTTGACATGTTAATTAATGGAAAGGATGAAAAACTATTTAAGAAAAGATGGTCTAGAATTTATAAATGGTGGGAAAATAATGGTCTGTAGAAGACCCCAAATACATGTACTAATTATGTATGTAACTACTGATGTAAAGTGAAATAACTTTATAAATAAAGTATTAAAAAGAAAAGAAAAGAAAATAGGTTTAAGAAAAATCTGTCGGAGCCTAAATAAAGCTTGTATGCTCCATTCCACCAGATTTTCAGATCAACTGGGAGAGGGTTATTCAGTAACAACCCTCTTCTAATACCATGTGTCAGTCAAGAATATTGTGAGCAGACGAAAATGCATTCTCCTACATTCAGTCTGATTCTTCCACCATCTATCTCAGATCTGCCTTGCTGAAACTCTAGCAGAGGGGTGGCCAAACTGTGACTCGGGAGCCACATGTGGCCCTTTCACACACATTGTGCGGCAGGGTGGCTGGGGAAGGGGAAGCCTGCCTCCCTGATCGGTCTTCCCTTCCCCAGCCAGCCTTCCCCTCCCTGGGTGGGCTTCAGGTGTGTGTGGGGGGGGAGCAGACAAAGAAAGCAACTTTAACTTAAAATGTGTTCTCCATTTCTTCCAGCTGGCTTGGAGAAAGCATTTGTCTCTTTAAATATCATTATCAATATCTGTTTTTACCCCTTTTGTTTTTATTTCTGGCAGTTTTAGTTAATGTTAATGTTAATAAAAAGCAAATTTGCATATTTTCCAATAAAAACATGTGTGTGATATTTGCTCATGTCTTGTGGCTCTCAGACATCTGATGTTTCTTCTATGTTGCTCTTATCTTAAGCAAGTTCGGCCACCCCTGCTCGAGCACCACCTTCTTTGCAATAAGCAAAGCTAGTGTGGCAAAAGGAAAGCACATCCCTTTCCAGAGGACAGGCCAGTTCGGGTCAAACTATATGTGAGCCACTCTCAGGAACTCATGTCCACGTGAAGCTGCCCCAGACTGAATCGCACCCTATTGCGGTCCGTCCGGGTCAGGGTGTTCTGCTCAGACGGGCAGCAGCTCTCCAGGGCCTCAGGCAGAGGAGGGTCTTTCACGTCGTCTAGTGGCTGGTACTTTCTAGCTGGAGATGCCAGGGATTGAGCCAGGAACCCTTTGCATGCCAAGCAGATGCTCTACCACTAAGCCACGGTCCCTTGTGGTGTTTTAAAATCCCTTTAAAATGATGGTGGTGGCCCCAGGGCAGACCTGTGGATGCCATCACATCTAGTTTGGCCCTTAGAAAGGCAGAAATGGTGAAAGGTTCAAAGACAAACAGGGAGGGGCCAGGCAACAGGGAAGACTTCTGGAGCTAAGATGAATGTGACGGGAGTCGAAGGGCTTGCACGCAGACATAGAACACTGTGAATTTCTGCTCCTTACCGAAGAAGGCATTCAAGAGCTTTTGGACCTGGATGTTGCTGCCCACCGTTCGATACACACCTTCGGTTGCAACCCCTGAGCAGCAAGAAAACAAGGAGATGAAATATTTACTTAACGGATGTTATATTGCATTCTGAAAGCTCAACAGCACCACCTGGCGCCATCATTTTTTAAAATAACGAACACTGATGACTCTCATGAAGATAGATTCAGGTGGGCTGCGGTGTTGGTCTGAAGCCACAGAACAAAGGTTTGAGTCCAGTGGGGGCACCTTTGAGGCCAACAAGATTTTAATTCTGGGTATAAGCTTTCATGTGTGCCTGCATGCACATGAAAGGGTGCATGCACATGAAAGCTTATATCCAGAATTAAACTTGGTTGGTCTCAAAGGTGCCACTGGACTTTTCAAACTTTGTTCTACTGAAACCCCCCCCTTCCATAGCTTTGATTGTCCGTGATGTCTGATACTACCACGACAAAAACATTCCAAACGTGCTTGGAAGTAAATATTAAAAATGGACAATCCAAAGTTATCAAAACATGTCAGATCTGATTGAAGTCCTTCCTTCTGAGCTCCCTTCCAGAGAATTCCGTAACTGCTTCAGAGACCAGAGCTGGGGACAGGAAACGATGCAAAGCTCCCCCCCCACATTGCTGTGAGTGGACCTGACCGCACAGCCCATCAGTGAGCCTCACCCGGCTGTGTCTGGTCTCTTGCACGGTAGCATAAGCATAGGCTCACTGCATAGCCATTGCTTCTCTTGGTCATATGGTTCCTTCCCACGGTGGCAGATGAGTCCAAACTCTGCTCTATTCATCACCATAAAGAGGCAAAGGACTGGGGGCAGTCCTCGAGGTGCCTTCTAGACAAAGGCGTTCTGACAATGAGCACTGCCAGCCTTGTTTACACATTTGCTGTCTGCCGTTCCCTGCAGAGAGCACCTAACTCCCTCCTACAGGCCGAATGGACTTAACGGCACATGTGCTCAACAAGCAAAAGAACACGGCCCTGCCTCACATGAAGAAATAGTCCTCTCAAACCCTCCTATGGGCTCCGTGTGTTGGCTTCCAGCTGATTTCCCCCCAGAAATATTCCAGCCTAATAAACTAAAACTCATCAGGAACCTTGGAAGAAAAAGCAGAGCAAAACCAGTTCTTTTGTATTTCCCATCAATTAGCTGAGGAGTTCTACTGGTATTCTTTTTGCGGCAACCGTTGGCCAGTCATTTAAAACTGTGATGGCAAAACTTCCTTGTTGGGGATCTCCAGTGTCACGGATGGCTCCCGTTCATGTCGGTGGCACTTCTATGACGAAACCCCAGGCTCACAGCCTGTCCAGCAGCTCTTCCCCACCAGCTCCGTCCTCCTTGTCGCCTGACTCTGGATTGTCGGGTGCCTTGAATGTGAGATGAGGGAGCTTCTCGGTATGTTAATTTTTCTCCCTGCCAATATGCAGTCTTGTTGTTCACCAAACATTTCTAAGAGTGCTTAAAACATCCACTTTTATTGCAAGAAGAAAAGTTTATGATGGATATAAAAGTTTGTCTCTGTTGCACTTTTGCCACTTTGAGCACGCCTGCAAGTTGTGCTCTGTTGTCCTCCTCTTGTAGGATTGTTTCCAGGCCGCTCGGGGAGACACTGATCCAGTCCTCCTTGCCTGGGGAAGCGGTGGGGCAACAAATTAGTCTGGCGGAGAGAAGCAACTTCAAAACGTACCTTTGGTCTCGACAGCGTTGATGCATTTCCGGACAAATCTGAAGCCGACCTCATTCAGCTCCACTATTTGGGGGTGAAAAAGAAAAGAAAGAAAAAACAGGACAGTAACAGTTACCATTTAGCTATTGGTGGCAGGAAGGGCAAGTTAGCAACCTTTGATGGAAGTGCCACACATCCAGACACTTGGGATATTCGTTAACAGAATAATTTGGAGAATTTGTGCAGTTACTGTCCATGGCCCATTATACAAACTTTTAGCAACTGCAAAGCATATGAGAAAGCAACACCTGGCTCTATAGAAAAAAATTTTATGCATTTATTTCTGGATGTGTGTCATTGTACAATAGGAATACTGACTACTGAGGAAGGCCCGATGGGGCCGAAACACGTAATGTCTATTGGTCAAAAGTTTTACCCATCAATTGGACAGGTATAATGATCAGCTCTGGATGTAATAAGCCCTAAGAGTCTGATATTTTGGACTATTTCTTTTAACCTTATGTGTAAACCATAATAAATATTTGTATTTTTATAACAATTTATTTGTTAGCTTGACCCTCTTAGATCACAGCTACATTTTGTGTTGAGTTTTCACCCCCCTTTTTCTCTTGGTTTTTACCACCACAGAGTATGCATGAAAATGCACTCTACAGCCCAGTTCAGAATTAGATATACATTTTTAGGTAGCTGAGTTTGGTGTATGTGGGCTGCTTTTTAGTTTTGTCTGGATTATGGTTTTGAAGCTGAGATTTCGTAATGCTTCAACTGTTGTTAGCCACCTCAAGACCACCTGGCAACCAGAAGCAGCATATAAATTTAATTAATAAATAATGACAGCATTATAGACAAAATCTAAATCCAGGAAAGCATTCTATACCTCGACAATATATACAGGAATGATTACTATGTACATTCTGACCCAGACCGTACAGCAGAGGTTCCCAGCCTTTTTAAGCCCGTGGGCCCCTTTGAAATCCTGACACAGGATGGTGGGTGCAGCCACAAAATGGCTGCCACAAAACAGCGGCCTCAGGGGGCAGAGCCAGCCATCCTATGGTTTCTGCAGCTTCCCTTCAGTCACACTGGGGTGGGAATACTCAGCCTGGGGTGGCAGCAGCCGCCGAAGCAAATTTCTTTAAATATCTGCACAACCAATCAAATCTCCAGCGACCAATCGAAAGCCTTTTTGGGCGAAAGCCCCAACTAGTTCTATCCGCTTGCTAAAAACACTGGGCGGGGGTGAGGAAAGGTGTTGGCAGGTGGCCCTGTGCCCACAAGCACCACGCTGAGGGTGGAGTCTGCGGAGGCCACGGGTCTTTCCTGAATCCTGATGGCGGGACAGGGAAAGAGGCTGGCCTGGCCGGGTTTCTTTTCTCAGGAGCTCTCCAGTCCAAGGCATGGCTGTCCGCGGCCTTGTGTGGAGTAAGGGGGTTCAAAACACCACCTTCAAGGGCACCCTGTTCCTCACACCCTCCAGAGCAATGTGTTGCACTGATGTCTCTCATGCCCTGCCTGGTGGCATCCCAGAGGTGGGCAGGGGCTGCTGGGTGTGGACTGGCTCCCTCCCTGCATGGATAACATGGTCCACATGCTGCGCCATGATTGGTGAATGCTGGCAGCAGGGTCTCCAAGGGGACTGGCGGTGGTCTGATCCTCTCTGCTTCCTGAAGGTTATGAAGGGGGGGGGGTCCTGACCTTTCTCTGATGGGAGAGTTAAGATACAGGGGCATGCATTCAGAGCTTCCCGAGCCAACCCCCCCCCCCCCAGGAAATACCTTATCGGTATCTTTGGGAATATTTTGACATCCCAAAAGTATCCGGGATTTTTCAGTAAAGCTGGGGAAATCCTGAAAAAAATCCCAAATATTTTCAAGAACTGGGAAGATCAGGGAAATCCTAAAAAAAATCCCAGATATTTTCAGAAACGGGGAAGATCGGGGAAACAGCTCCCCACCTCTCAGCGGTTCCCTCCTTTTATTCTGCAGTCTTTTCAAACCAACCTGGTTTAAAGGGACTGGAGAAAAGATCAGGGAAACAGCTGAGAGGCGGGAGATGCCACTGTGCTGTGTTTTGCAGCTTTATTGCTTCTGAGTTGTGTCCCCACCCCCACCCCTTTTCCATCTTGGGTCTGTTGGACCCCAAAAAATTCAGGATTTCTGAAAAAAACCAGATCTGAATACTTTGCTGGTTTGGGAACCAGGATTTTTCAGAAATCCCCAAAATTTCTGGGGTCCAATAGACCTGAACCAGGGGGAAAAAACCCTGTACACCTCTAGTGAGGGACCACCTGAGCCATGCCAATTTGATGCTACTGTGCGGTGGAGTCAGGGGATGGCTCCAGCCAAAGAGCAAGACTCAAGCCCACATCAGGAGTTCCTGGCACCCACACAAAAGTTCTGTATGAGCGACAGCTTCCAAGTTCACCTTAAGAGTAGGGGCATCTTCTTTCAGAAATGTAAACAGGGATCTAGGTAAAGGTAAAGGTTCCCTTGCTCGAAAGCCAGTCGAATCCGACTCTAGGTTGCGGTGCTCATCTCCGTTTCAAAGCCGAAGAGCCAGCGCTGTCCGAAGACATTTCCGTGGTCATGTGGCCGGCATGACTAAACACCAAGGCGCACGGAACGCTGTTACCTTCCCAACGAAGTGGTACCTATTTATCTACTTGCAATTTCTTGCTTTCGAACTGCGAGGTTGGCAGGAGCTGGAACTAGAGACGGGAGCTCACACCGTCATGCGGCACCCGGGTCTCGAACTGCTGAACTACTGACCTTCCACAGCCTGCAGTTCAGCGTCTTAACCACTTGAGCCACCGCAGCTCCTATCTAGCAGCACCTTAAAAAGTAACAATATTTTATTCTAGTATAAGCTTTCATGGACTTCCAGTTCCAGATTTGGAAGTCCATGAAAGTTTATACTAGAATAAAATATCATTACTCTTTAAGATGCCACCAGATCCCTGTTTACATCAGATGCAAAACAAATGAGCAGAATCAAATGGCAACCCTTTTCCCCCTAGGCAGGGGCTAACCCAGTGTAGAAGAGTAAATGGATACAAGTCTGACATTCAAAAAGGCACTACTTAGAACCCAGAGGGAAACCTGAAAGTCACCATCCTGCAGCGAAAAAACTTCAACGGGAGACAGCAGTGTGATGGGTCCAAACTAGCCGCCCTGAGCCTTCGGGGAGGGCGGGATACAAATCCAAATAAATAAAATAAATAATAGAATTCATCCGGAGTGTTGATACTCCTGAGGGATGCGCAAGGAACTGGGATTCCTTAGTCATTATGGATGGGAAAGTCCAGTTGCTAAAACCTGGGTTCTGCCGTCATTCCCAATGTCTGTAGCTTAGCAAAACTGGAACAGTAGCCAGTTTCTGCTATTGCAAACAGCCTCTGTGCTGTTCTTGAATTTTATACCATGGCATTACTTCCTGCATTTTGTGGCCCTTTAACCCTGTGGCTCAGGTTCACCTGATGAGGACCTAACAGACCGCACTGCAGGCAAATTCCAGAGAGTGCAGGAGGTGGGTCAATCCCACCGAGGGGCCTGGTCGCCTCCGGAAATAAAGTCTTATTAATCAGAAAGTGTCAGAAGACTCCTGTGTTTGCTGCAACAGACTAGCACAGTTCCTACAGTAACTCATTTGCCTCAATATTGATTATTTAGATATTTAAAGCCCTCCTTTAAATAAATGGGCTTACAACATCCTTCTCCCTTCCTCCAGTTCCCCTCACGGCGAGGAGAGGCGGAGAGCGTGTGACTGGCCCAAGGTCGCCCAGTGAGCTTCCCTGACAGGGTGGGGATTCCAGCCTGGGTCTCCCCCTGGGCACGTGAACCGCTACACCAAGCCTTCCTCTTCCACTACAGAGTTCAGGCCAGTGCTCACAGCCACCACACACCCCTGGCTCTCCACTATGGGCACACGGAGCCATGCAGGGCAGCAAGCAAGGTGGATCCTGCCCACGCTGAGGCTCCACACACTCTGAGCCCCAGGCCTTCTTCCAACCGCCTGCAGGGCTCAAAGGCTGCCTCCAGCTCCTCTAGTGGCAAACAGGAATCGGAGCCAAGGGACTGAGAAGTCAAAGTTCCCAGGGAGGCAGCAAACCAACGGACCCGGAAGGCAGTCCATCGACGGCGGCTCTTCTGACCTATCCGGGGGGGGGGCGGTGTTTCTGCATTCCGTTCTCCCATTGCTCCACGGAACCTACACTCTGCAGTGGCCGGTCACTCTCCGTGTCCTTCTGACTTCAGCGCAGTGTTCCTGAGCGCAGTGCTCCCTCTAAGCCTCCGGCTCAGGCATTTTTGTCTTGGCTCAGGAAGGGTGGCTCCAGAGCAGCTAACTTATGCAGCAGCCAAATGGCTCGCTCACAGCTTGAATGCCAGTAAGCTCAGAGAGCAGAGTTTTTGCTCACCGGACTCCATGACTGAGAGGGAGCCCTGCTCGTGGGAGAAGCATCCAGCCTCTTGGGGGCTCATCCGGAAGGTTTTCACTTAGCGCAGGACGGGACCAGAGACCCTGTGCAAGGCAGGGGGTCCCCAACACGGTGCTCATGGGCACCATGGCACCTGCTGGCACCTTCCCTGGCTCCCGGCCGGGGCTCCCAGAAAGCAGGTGGGGCCAAGGGAGGCTTCTGACCAGCAAGGCTTCCAACTGGCAACTGAGCTGGGCAGATTTTAAAAAATGTTGTGTTGACAGCAGTAACCACCTCTGTGCATGGCCCTTCACGGTGTGGCTGACGGTCAACTGTGGCAGCCTTTCTGTGGCTGCACCCACCATGCTCTGCCCTAATTCTAAAACACCGGCAGGCAGGCTCCAAAAGGTTGGGGACCCCCTGGCATTAGGAATCCCTGCCAGGGCTTTGTCTCTGACCACCGAGCAGGCCGTGTGCTCCATTCGCAAGAGATCCTCCAACCGGACGCTTGCCAACATCCTGTACCTGCCTCCATCGGGAGCCAGTGCCAGTCAAGCCGGCCATTTCCACCCACATTATGAGCATGGTTCACACAATTCTGTCGTCCATGCTAACAGAAGACACAGATGCAGAGCTGGGGCAGCACAGAGTCCTACGGTCCCTTCTTGTGCAAGGCCAAAAGCTGCAGGGGTCTCCAGGAGCTGGAAGGGGTAAGAAGCAGGACAACAGCAGCCTCCCACGGAAAGGGGTCGGCCGGCCCAACTGAAGAAGGTGGAGGACTCAAGGACAGCAATGGCGTCCAGAAACTCTTCAGTGGGACACGACTCCAGGGGGCCACGGAGCTAGGCAAGCATGTGACCTGCATTCTGAGGATGGCCCTGGGTTGGGCCTTGGGAGTCTGAGTAGAGGAACCGGATGGAGCCTTTGTCTGGGGTCTCATGAGGGTTCCCGGCAGCCCTGCCTGACCAGTTACCTGCTCCCACCTCACATTTTTAAAAAATGCACATGAGGGCTCTAGGCAGGCAGCTGCAATTCTCAGCAAATCCCGCAGAGAGCAGCAAAGGCCACTACTCAGAAACAACCTGCCGCAACCAGATTCACTGAGGCGGGACGTTTTTGAACAGAGAGACAAGCAACTCACTTTCCTCCTGCTTCGTGATAGGGCTGTGGTAGATCTGAAGGGACAAAGGGGAAACAAAGCCAAAACAAATGGTCAATAAAAACAGAGAGCAATAAGAAAGTCACATTTTAAACTCTCACAGTGCAAGGACACTTCCTTTTTCATTTTGTGTGCACAAAACAAATCAAGCAAATCAATCAATGTACTCAAGACATTTGCTGTGCCCTCACAAATGAGACTGCAAAGCTACATCGATCGGCTTCACCAGCACTCACAGGGTCACCCACGCAGCCTTCCGAGTGCGAAACATCTACCGAGTGCAGATCCTTACGTGTTGCTGACAATGGAGCCGCTGCAGGTTTCTAACTTAGAGCCCGACTAACGGAGAACAACTGGATTCAAGTCCTGCAGCACCTCAGAGACCGACAAGATTTCGGGGGGGGGAGCTTTCAGGAGTCCAAGCACCCTCCAGGGTATGAGCTGAGCTCTTCTACTGCTGGCCAGCAGGACCACCCTCTGAAACGACTGATGGAGAAATGCCCCAAGGGTGCCTTCTATGTGTCCCCCGGAAAGACATCCCCGTGCCTTTAAAAGTCCACCCAGCTGTGTAGTCCTTCACCAGCCCCGAACCTGAGGCCAGGGGTGGAGGCGACTGCCACTCTCCTTTTGCTGTTAATTGTCTGGGGGCCCGGGGCCCATTCTGCTGGTCTGCGGGCCACCGAGTTCTCCAGTGGTGCCACACGCATGTTGGCAACGGTGGTCCCAGGCCTGGTGCTGAAGACCTGCAGACCGACTGCCCTGGGGCACTTACAGTGGTCACGCTGAGGGCACCCTGGCCGGGCCAGCTCTGGATCTGTGACCTCCTGGGCCACTATGGGTCTTACCCGGGTTGTGACAGGCTCAGCTCATGAAGGAAGGATGCACCCAGGCCTTAATTGCTTTGTACCAAGCCTAGACTGGCTTGGGGATGAGAGGCTGAAGCCCATGCTACGGTCCAACTGGTGCTTCACTCACTTTTTCGATGAAACCTCTCTCACACACACACTCATCTGCATGCTGGTTTAACAACATCCAGGCAGGAAAAATTTCTAGTCCACCCAGCCATCTGTTGATGTTTGGGGAGGGGGCCGTGGCTCAGTGGCAGAGGATCTGCTTGGCATGCAGAAGGCCCCAGGTTCAGTCCCCGGCAGCATCTCCAGTTAAAGGATCAGGGAGGAGGTGATGTGGAAGATCTCAGCCTGAGACCCTGGAGAGACCCTGCCCCGGTCTGAGTAGAAAATACTGGCATGGACGGAGCAGGGGTCTGATTCGGTATAAGGCAGCGTCAAGTGTTCACGACGGGTAGTTTTGACCTGGTGACCGTATGAGATGTCGACAGGGCCTTGGGATCTGTGAAGGCCGGCTCTTGTGCTCGTGGCCCTCGTCTGTCCTGGTTAGTGATTTCTCACAAGAAGTAGACTAACAGGCCATGGTGCCCACTGTAAATTAATCCCTGACTCAAGGCATCTTTGCCCAGTTCCTAAAGGAGACTGGGGGATAATGACACGGCCAGTTCCTGTCTGTTTTCTGATCTGCCCTTTCTGACCCAAGCAACTGAGCAAGGGGTGGAGCTGGTGGCATTTCTTTATTTCAGTCTGGATGTAGAAAAGGATTGTGCTTCTTAGTTGTGGTTACGCATTTGTCTGCAGCCCTGGATACAGTAGGTCATGCCTTCTGGCTGAGACAGAAGTTTCTTTGCTCCACCTGGAGCCAGTGCCTGACCACACAGGAGCTGGAACTGGATCCCGACCAGAGATGCTGCTGGCGGGGAAGGCTGGGGTTCCGGAAGGGGCTGTGCTTTCTCCCCGGGCCTGGCCCTGAAGGCAACTCAGCAGCGCCAGGCAGCACCGAGCCCTGCCACTCCCTGACTCTCCAGAGCTGGTTCTAGAGGGCAGCCATGCTGCTCTGTACCAGAACAGCCGGACTCTCGAGTCCAGGAGCCCCCCAGAGGGGTCGTGACCTGGGCAGGGCCTGCATTTCACGCCTCTTTTTCATTTGCTCCATTGGCCACCGCTTCGTTTCTTGGTTGTCACCCACCAAGCACTCCGTGGCCTGGAACCTGCTTATCTGCAAGACCCCGACCCAGACACACTCTGCAGCGGCAGCTCGGCACATCTGAGCAAATGACTGAGATCAACAGCCACCCCTTCCTTGGGCCTTCTCTGCCCCACCCCACCCCGCCCCCGTGGAGAGGCCTAACTAGGGAAGTGAGGAAAGCTACAGAATCATGCTACAGAATGTGTAACACAGAACTAGTCTGCAGGGCATTTTTAGAAGGGGAAACAGGATCCATAGCTGTGAAAAACAGGGGATGCACTTACCTGTAACCTTTGTTCATTGAAAGGGCTTCTGTGCAGTCCCACATGGGTCTGCAGTACTGCAGGCCTGCCACCGGGAGGAAGTAGCGAGCTTATACTAGAATGTTCTTCCCAAGAGGGCTAGGCTCCTCACCAGAGAGTAATTTCCCAACCAAAAATCACGTGACCTGGGAGGAGCCTGCCCTCTTCCCTCAGTTCTCCCTCTGCCGCCACCTTGGAGCACAAGACTCCCACAGCGGGGAAGGAGGGGGGGGATGTGTGCCTGCACAGAAGCCCTTTCGATGAACAAAGCTTACAGGTAAGCGCAACCCGTTTTCATCTTCAAGGCTTCTGTGCAGTCCCACATGGGAGATTAGCAAGTTCACTCACATTGGAGGAGAGAGTGGGACATCTCAGCAAAAAACAGACTGCAAGACTGCCGTGCCCACTGCTGCATCTCTCCTCGTGTCAACGTCCATGGCGTAGCGCTTGACGAACGTCGATGGTGGCGACCACGTAGCTGCTCAACATATCTCTTGAATAGGAATCCTGGACCAGAAAGCCACTGAGGAGGCTTGTGTTCGAGTGGAGTGCGCAAACAACACTAGAGGGGACTGCCCCCCCGCCCCCTAATAGGAGGTCTGGATTTCCTTACAAATCCAGCAAGAGATGATCTGGGAGGAAACGGCCTGTGCCTTGTTAGAGTCACCAAAGCATACAAACAGAGGCGTCACTGCACGAAAAGGGCAAGTCCTATCTAGACAAAACAGCAAAGCCCACCGAACGTCTAATGAATGCATTGTATGTTCAGCCAGTGAGGTGTGATTAGGAAAAAACACAGGTAGCACCATATCGTGGGTCAAGTGAAACCTTGAAACAACCTTAGGGAGGAAATCTATACGTGGTCAAAGTACTACCCTGTCCTTATGAAAATGGAGGAATGGTAGCTCTATGGAGAGTGTAGCCAATTCCCCCACCCACCTAGTGGAAGTAATCGCAATAAGAAAGGCAAGCTTATACAACAAAAATGACAAATCACATGTAGTCGAAGAAGAAGAGAAGAGATTGGATTTATACCCCGCCCTTCACTACCCAAAGGTGTCTCAGAGCGGCTTACAAACTCCCTTCCCTTCCCCTCCCCACAACAGACACCCTGGGAGGTAGGTGGGGCTGAGAGAGCTCTTGACAGAAACTGTTCTTTTTCAAGAACAGCTCTTATCAGAACTATGGCTTGCCCAAGGTCATCCAGCCAGGTGCAAGTGGAGGAGTGGGGAATCAAACCCAGTTCTCCCAGATTAGAGTCCGCACACTTAACCACTACGCCAAACTGGCTAAAGGCTCAAACGGTTTATGAATTAATTCAGCTAACACTAAAGTCAAACTTTAGAGGTAGAGGCAACTTCGAAGGGGGGTCCAAGTTATTGAGATCTCGGAGGAAATATTTAGCATCCTGGGAGAGAAACACAGTAACCCCTAATCGAGACATGAAATGCCAAAATGGCTGCCAAATAGACTTTTATCGAAGAGTTAGCCAACCCTTTAGTCTTAAGGTGGATCAGAAACTCTAGAATGAACTGCAAATCACAGGATTGCAGTTCCAACCCTCTGTCCTGGGCCCAGGCAAGCATAGAATCATGAGCGTCTCATAGACAGCTTCCTAGCTGCTGTCAAAACTTGTGCCACTAGAGGGCAATGGGCGGTTCGGGACAAATCAGCCACGCTGTTAGCTAGAGTGTTTGAAGGTCTGGGTTGGATGGGAGACGTCCCGTTAAGAGATTCTGTGAGATAGGGCCCCTGGCCATCATCCACAGGTTTGGGAACCAGGGACACCTTGGCCAGAATGGGCTATAATGATGGCCGTGGTACCGTCGTGGTGGGCCTTTGCAACTATGTGATTCAATAACAGGATCGGAAGAAACGCGTAAAAAAGGCATCCCGACCAGTGAAGCTGGAAGCCATCTCCTAACGACCCCCATCCTGTTGCAGCACAGGTACAAAACAGTTCGCATTTGGCATTTGCAGGGGTAGTGAATAAGTCTACACATGGAGTGCCCCACTGATAGAAAAGCGGTTCTAGATAGGCGTGTCCCAGGGACCAATCATATGCCATGTGAAACACCCTGCTGAAAAAATCGGCTTGGGTGTTCAGACAACCAGCTATGTGCATAGCCGTGAGGTGTGCCCCTATTTGTATGACTTGGTGCCAGAGATCGATGGCCTCTGCAGAAAACGCTGCAGAAGCAGTACCCCCTTGTTTGTTTATGTAATACTGCACAGTAGTGTTGTCTGTGTGGAGGAGCACCCTTCACCCCTGGAAAGCATCTGTAGAAAAAGAGAAAGCCCATCTTACAGCCCAAAGCTCCAAAAGGTTAATATGTAACCTCTGCTCTCCTGGGTCCCAGCAACCTTGGGCAACTTCGCCGTCACAGTGAGCACCCCAGCCCAACAGTGAGACATCCGAATACATCTGCACCTCATGGGGTTGGAAACCAAAAGCGACCCCAGCACATAAATGAGTGCGACTGGTCCACCATGAAAGAGTGTGGGAGACTATTTGGGGTACTGTCAGCCGAGCATTTTGGGTATCGGTGTGGGCGTGGAACACTCTGATAAACCAGTTTTGCAACCCCCTCGTGTGTAAGCGGGCATAGGGCACCAGTGCAGTGGTGGCCGCCAGGTGTCCTAACAGGCACTGAAAAAATCTGGCCAAGCATCTGCAGACAGAAGTTAAGGAATGTATTAGTGCCCAAATACGGAGTGCCTGGCCCTCTGGCAGAAATGCCTTACCTACACAGGCATCTAAAACAGCTCCAACAAGCTCTATCCTCTGTACCAGACAGAGGATAGACTTTTGGAGATTGACCAACAGCCCTAGAGACTGCAAGGTCGTCAAGGCGATCAGGACCTGAGAACGCAAGAGTTCTGGTGCATCCACCAACAACAACCAGTCATCAAGACAGGGATAGACTATACAGCCTTGGAGGTGGAGACAGGCCACTACTACTTCATAAAAACCCTGGGGGCAGAGGCCAAGCCAAAAGGCAGTACCGTGTACTGGAAAACTGCTCCGGCACAAAGGAAACAGAACAGGTGCATACAGGACTTGTGAATCGCAATGTGAAAATAAGTGTCAGTCAGGTCAGTGCTGGCAAACCAACAGCCTGGGTGAAGTAACAGAATAACCTCCTGCAAAGAAAGCATTCGAAACTTCGGCTTCGGTAAATATTTATTTAGCCGCCTGAGGTCCAAAATGGGCTGCTGACCACCATCTTTTCTGTCAATGAGAAAAAATGGGGAATAGAAACATGGGGAGGCAGTGGGGTTTGAAACCTGGTGAATAGCCTTTTTCTGCAAGAGGGCCTGCACAGGCTGTGGGAAGGCCCCTGTCGACGTGCTTGGTGGAGGAAAAACACAGCAAGAAGCAGGATATGAAATGAACTCTAAATAATAACCATCCTTTATTATCGAGAGGACCCAAGGGTCGTCAGTAATATCCAACCACCTGTCATAGAAATGGGCTAACCTGTCGCCAAACGGTGGTGTGGGGCCTAGTCACTGGAGGTCAGCACCCCTAGCCATCTGGTCTCTGTGAGACCTCCCCCTAGGCATCTGTTTTTGCTTCAGGCATCTGTTTTGGTCATTGGAGGGATACCTAGGAGGAGCCTGGTAAGTCTGACCCTGAAACCTCGGTTCCGAGTACCGGAACGGGCGTGAGTAGGGAAGGCGTTGTGATGGTCTAGACCAATACCGCAGTTTCTGTTGAGTGCCCCCAGCAGCTGTGTTCCCGAAGGACTTTGCCTGGAGCCTGTATTCCCTAATACGTTCTAGAACCTCATCTGTTTCCTGGCTAAGTAACTCTTTCCCCAGAAGGAGAGGTCCTCAAGCTTAGCCCGAGTATCTAAGGGCAAGGCAGAAGAGCGAACCCAAGAGTGCCTTCGCAGCACCAACGCTGACCCCATTGCTCTGCTATGACAATCCGCATCATGGCGTGCGGCATTAACCCGCAATTTCCCCAAGCGCCTGCCCTCCCTGGCCAAACTCTGTTTGTCCTGGGGCAAGGCATCTAAGTAAGGAGTGAGCTTTTCCCACGGGAGCTGGTTATATAGTCCCATTACAGCCAAAAGATTGCAAACACAGAGACCCATGGTGCCGGAAGAGTACAACTTCCTGCCTATGGTGTCCAGCTTGCACCCCTCCTTATCATTTGGAGATGTACAAGAGCCGTATCTAGTACGAGATGGCATAACTTTGAAAATGAACGAATTTGGTGGTGGGTGACAGAACAGGAAACCACAGTCCCAGTCTATAATCTTGTAGAGTCTCTCCAGCAACCTGGCCGATGGAGCAGTTGAAGCAGGGTGTGACCAGGCTGCAAACATCATCTCCTGCAGACCCTGCAGGAATGGCAAAGCAACCGGACCTGTGTCAGGCATAAACAGAGCCTGCAGGAGGGGGTCCTTAGTCTTGAGTTCAGAAGAGGCGTGTTTTAATTCTATTGCCTTCGCCATCCAGACAATCTCATCGGCAAATGAGGACATATCCTCCAATGGCGAGACCGTTGTCTTGTCACCAATGGCATCCTCTGGTGATGGCACTGATGCCAGATCAGAACCATAGTCAGAAGGTGCCTCCAGCACTGAAGGTGAACCCAGGCGGTCATAATCCAAAAGCCGCAGAGGATCCCCGTGGATAGAATGGGGAGACCTGAAACGCGTGCGTCGACGAGAGCCGGGCTTGAGTGCTTGGCTGCAGGGACGAGGATACTCCGGCAGAGGCATCTCCAAGACGTCAAGGGATGGTACCAGGCTCGAAGGATCAACCAACAATACATCGGAGGACAGCAACTGATCACGGTGATGGAATATGTCCGACTGCGGCGAGCCCTCGGTACCAATGGTCGGTTCTGATGGAGAATGGTACCGAGCTGCATTGGAGCAGCTTTTGCACCATTGTGGTGAGCGGCCCCTTGACTCCGTGGAGCTCTCAATGGCGAGGAAGAGCGCTCTGGCGCCTTACGCTTTTTCTTTGCCTTTTTTGCCAGCGGTTCCAATTCTGCTTGAGGCAGAGAAGAAGGTGCGGCGGATTGAGCCTGGGCAGATGTTGGGGCTGAACAAACTGACAGTGGGCAGGAGGCCTTTATCTGTGGGCGTGTGGGAATCTGAAGCGGAGAGAGCCCTCTCCCATAAAGCGGCCTTCAAGTGGGCTGCTCTGCCCTTTCTAGCCTACGGAGTCAGGGCCTTACAGGCCTTACAAGTGGAGGTGTTATGGGTTTCCCCCAGACACAGCACACATGTGGAGTGCTCATCAGATTGTGCCATTTTAGCTCCACACGCCCTACATTTTTTGAAAAGGGCCACCTTCTTCTTTGAAGCCATGGTTCCTCACAGAAAAAATCTCCTCAAAAATCTCTTCAGCTCTCAGAGACAGTCCTCTTTCAGTGGTGGCAGAAAGAGAACTGAGGGAAGAGGGCAGGCTTCTCCCAGGTCATGTGATTTTGGGGCGGGAAATTACTCTCTGGTGAGGAGCCTAGCCCTCTTGGGAAGAAAATTCTAGTATAAGCTCGCTACTTACTCCCAGTGACAGGCCTGCAGTACCGCAGACCCATGTGGGACTGCACAGAAGCCTTGAAGATGAACATCTGTGAAATTTTAGGCAGTGTTCATTGCTTTGTTCACTGTATATAGTTATATCATCTCCTCATCCTTATCATCCCACTGCTGGACCTCCTGATGGCACCTGGTATTTTTGGCCGCTGTGTGACAGAGTGTTGGACTAGATGGGCCATTGGCCTGATTCAACATTGGCTTCTCTTATGTTCTTATGTTGGACTAGATGGGCCATTGGCCTGATTCAACATTGGCTTCTCTTATGTTCTTATGGTGGACTAGATGGGCCATTGGCCTGATTCAACATTGGCTTCTCTTATGTTCTTATCCAGTTTTAACCCACTGCTGGGTGTGGGGATGACATGGGCATCGATGTTAACTGTGTGACGTGCCTTGAGCCTCAGCAAGAAAGGCAGGCAGTGAATGGTTTGTCATTCTCTGGACTGATACAAGACACACACACCCCACACAGTTCTTCGACGTGTGCCTGAATTGTGCATGCTTTTCAACTTGCTGGCATTCCTCAATGAGATGTGGATGCAACAGACAAACCACAAACAGCCCATCCTGCACCTTCCATGCAGCATTTCCTCCAATACTGTAGCAGTCTCTCACCTTGGACAGGCCTTCCATTTAAAAAAAAAATTAAAACGCAATTTTATTTCTATTATTCTACAAGCAAGAGTTTAGAGTATCTGAAATGCTGATGAGACCAAATATTGTTTTAATAGATGCTTTAAATGATTTTTTTTTAAGTTTTAACAGTATCTTGCATCTCCAGGCAGTCCTTTTCCATATTGTACGCAGCACAATCTGCACACAGGAAATTCCATCAAGTACCAAGGTTGTATTGGAAAGCAGGAACTCAACCAAGAACCGGAAGGTGCAGAAGCAAAATACCCGCACACGCACAGGAACTGAAGGGCTGTCTGGCGGGGGGAGAGGTCACAGCCACATCAACCAGCCTGACTTTCTGATAATTATGTGCAGGACCAGGGTCAGTTCCAGTAAGCAACTGAAACGGAACAACTTGTCAGAACTGGCACAGCATTCAGCCATTTGGAAAAAGGAAAGCCTCATAATCATTTTTTAATTCATGTTTTCAATGAGGATTTCTTTTGGGTGAGGCAAAACTATCTCCTGTGAACAGCTGGCACAAGACAGCACATTGGAGGCCATGATCTCCCCCAAGGCACTGAGACCTGAGAATGGCTGGGGCCCCTTGGCACCCACGTTCAGAGCACCTACCGGCTCTTTGCCATCCGTGGCCCCTTGGCACCCACATTCAGAGCACCTACCGGCTCTTTGCCATCCGTGGCCCCTTGGCACCCATGTTCAGAGCACCTACCGGCTCTTTGCCATCCATGGCTTCCATCCAGAGACGTCTGTTGGCTTCTGAAAGAGCTTGCAAGGTGATGGCCCCAGGCCTGCATGAGATTCAACAACAAAAGACCAAACTGAATCTGGAATTGCAGTTTTTCTCTTCCTTACACTGATGGTATCAGCCGAACAAATAGAAGTGTGGGCCACCAGGAGGCCCAAGCTAAGGATTTCAGGTACCCTCTTTGCAAAGTGTTGAGCGTGTAGATGGGAAGCTGTCAGGAAATGGGACAGAAGTTATAGAAGGCCAGCTATTTTCTACTGATACCAGCTGAGGCAGCTTGACCAGGACCACAACTGATTTAAGAGAAAGCAACATGACCCCAACCCAGCTGACAGCAAAATGAAATAAAATGGCAAAGCTGTACCTCACAGGGGTTCACTCTCAAGCTAGGCCAATCTAAAATCCACTTAAGATACATTTGTAATTACAGATGTGTGGACACCCCAACCATGCCACTCTGCCAGCATTATCATGCCCCACAACATTTCTTAATCAGTTTCTGTGGGGCAGGAATCTCAAATTTCACCTTAGTTTCTCTTCAGGCAAAATTTGACGTCCAACTAGGACCCGGGAGAACCAAGTTCTGCCCTGGAAGCCCACTGGGTGACTTTGGGCCAGTTCCCCCCCCCAACCTCACAGAGTTGTTGGGACGATAAAATGGAGGCCGCCCAGGTATGTGACACTGAGCTCCCTGGAGGAAAAGTGCGATAAAAATGTACTTTACAGGAGAACACCCATGTTTTCTGGGGGCCCAGTCACAGAAGGCTGGAATGTTCTGATGGAAGGGGACTAGTCTTGACTTTTAGCTTCCCTAATAATTCCTGAGATGCTTTGTCTGAACAGGAACATCCAAACTCACCTCAGAAAGTTTCTTCAGGTGAAATTCTTTGGGAACTTTTGCTCCTATTATCTTTTTAACTCTTCAGATGATGCATCAGGCAACTTCCCACGCTCATGTCCGTCCCCCCCATCCCCCCCCCCCGGTGAGCCTTCCAGAGAATCCAGCGCAGCCTCAGAGACAGACAGGCCTTTGGCCCTCCGTGCCGTTGCTCTGACCTCAGGCTGCAGTGGGGCGACTCACCTTTCCATTGTCTCAATATCAAAACAAAATCTCTTGTCTATGGAGTCTGTCTTCCGCCTCACACAGGACTTCAGCACAAACTGTAAGGTACCCTGAGGAGAAAAGAATTCAAAGCCAACACAGACAATCACTTTAAAGCCCCTGGCAGGTATCAGTCTACACACACTGGTGCAAAGAAGCAGGCAACAGTGATTGCTCCGTTGGCCTCCGAGCCAGCTTGCTGCATGCCCTGGCGGGCAAAGCTCTGGCAAAGGAAGCCACTTACTTGCTTCGACCCGGGCTTCTGTTCCATGGGTGTCATTCTTAATGTCCTGTGTTCCTTCTCGTACTGGCAGTAGTACTTCATCCATGAGACACCCAGCGCCCCTACAACAAGTAGGAAGGGAAAAGAGGTAAGGCCAGGTCTCAGGGGCAGTCAACGTTTTTGCCTCCTGCATCCCCGTACCACCTCAGGCTTCTTGCGGCGCCTGTTCTGTCACTCCCTGGTCGTCCCTGCAGTCTGAATACCACCAAGGGAGGGCGGGGAAGCACCCGGCTCTGACCAGCCACGCACCACAGGCTCTGGCTCAGTTCCTGTCCTCAGGGAGGAACCAGGGGCTCAGCCACTCACGGCGCAGCTTTGGATAAATCACCCCGTCAGTCCCTCAAGGAGGTCGGGGCAGACCCAGTTTTATCCTGGCATCCACCCAGCCAGGCAGGCTGAGCTGAGCTGAGAGGCCGTCTCTGGCCCAGGCCCCCCTGGCCAAACACAGATCAGCATGTAGGTCTCCGCTGTTCTGCTCTGACCCTCCCACCGGTGGGCCGCTACAGGAGCTCCAGCTGCAGAGCAGAGGGGACCAGCAAGGCAGGCTCCCGAGGCCCCAGAAAGACTAGAGCCGCTTACATTTTTCTTGCGTATACAGGTAGCCTTCGATAGTCGGCTGCCCCGGCAGCTTGCAGGTCAGGGGAGCTTCCTTCATCCTTTTCTTGAGGTCTTCTAACCCTTCCCGCGTACTGGTAAAATGGTTCCTGGTCTGTCGAGGAAAGGGGGGAAGCCTGAATCTGTGTCAGCACACTAGCAGCAAGAGCAAAGAGCCTGGGCACACACTTCTGTTTAAAAAGGCAAGAACTGCGCTGCTGGATCAGGCCCAAGGTCTGCACAGGCCGACGTCTGGATGGGATTCCTCTGGAGTCTTTGCAGGACTCGCCAGCCTGTGAATTCCGGTGCTCAGGGCCTGCGACCTCCCAACAGAGGCTCTTGCATGGAAGGATCCCACCTAATTCCACTTCACTTCAGAGTTGGTGACCAGGGACACCATGAACTGCACAATATAACTGTTACCCCTGCAGCTGCCAGACAGAGGAAACTGATGAGCTACCAGAAGTAACTGTGGCAGGACAACGTGCCCCAAAGTGCGGGACAGGTGCCAGTCAGGCGGCGGGACTGTCAGGCCCCAGGTGGGACTGGGAAGGGTCGACTGCCCGGCAGACAGAACAGGATTCTCGGCGACAGAAATCTCAAACCTCACTCAGCCCTGGGAAAGACGACACACTGACCAATAAACTGGTGATGGGGATTATAAATATAGCAAATGCAGCAAAATTGGTGATGGGAATTATAAATACACCCTGAGTTCCTTCACTCGGGAAACCTTCCTACAGCAGAAGCAGAAGACGCCGCCCGGAAACTCACATTCTGCAAGCTGAGCTGGAGCTGCTGCTTGTATGGGAGGAAATCCTGCGTCAGCTCAACCGTCAGGTTGTTGTAGGTAAAGAGGCTGTGAAGAAAAGCCAGCACCTGTGCAGGAAACAACCATCAGAGCACACTTAGCACCACACACCAGCAGAATCAGGCCGCTAGAATCGTGGCAACAGCTCTCCACATTCAGACATCTTCAAACCAAATTCCATTTCTCTTTCTGCAACAGCCGGCTGGTGAGCAAACCGGCCACCCCTTTGCCTCAGATGAGGGGGACGAGCACGGGGGGCTCTGGGCAGGGCCACGGAAGTGTTGCGTGGCCTGGGCTGCTTTTTGCCCTGCCCTCACAGCCTGCTCAGATCCCGGAGCGAGCAAGGCCAAAGGCCATTATAGTGACAAGACATTACAGAGGGAGACACACAAACTGTAGCAAAAGCAAGAACGAAACAAAGTCAAAAGCTCTTAAAAACACAAAAACACACCTGCACAATACACAACTGAGATAGTTCAGCCATTTTGTGCCACTCTGTAAGACTTGGGGGCCCGGAAAGCACCCGTCTTATTATATGCTGATGATGCGGCACTGTTCCCCCCCCCTGCCCCCGCCAGGCTACCAAGAGTAATGCCATCCTTCTCTAGCCGCCACTGGGAACAAGATCTGGCAATTAACTCTGCAAAGTCGAAGATGCTGGTTTTTACAAAAGCCATAAGAGATTAAAGATATAAATAGATTTTAGAGGGTAACAAACTAAAGCACGTTAGGTCTTTTTAAATATCAGGGGGTAATTTTCAGTATACCTTTAACTTGGAAACCTCAATGTAAGGCTGTGATGGCAATGGCAATCTGCTTTAGTGCAGCAATAAAGTGCTTTTGCTACAGGAAAGGTGGACAGTACCTTCCGGCAGCGAATACAGCTTTCAAGGCAGAGACTACGGACTGGCTGCTAATACAATTCTTGCATCAGATCTGTGGGATCCCAAAATATGTGGCTGGAACTTGGCCACATTTGGTTGAATCTAGGGCTTGGATATGGTAATTAAATCAAACTCAAAATAATGTTCTCTGAGGATAATAGCTTATTATATTATATGAAACAGGATAATTCCTCCACTCCATGGAATGTGGCCATGATAGAAAAATCGAATATTACAGGATGCCCATTCTAAGACTGGGGAAAGGAATGCTGGACTGATAAGAAGCTCTGCCATGGTCCTTTTTAAACAATGTGACCCAGGGAGACAATCTAGAGCAGAGACTGAAGTTCTGTTCAGTGTAGTACCAATCTTAGACCAGGCAAGGGACACCCCCGAGAATCATCCACTAGGGAATGAGGGCAGAGAGTGTTGCTGAAGCCATCCATGCAAGCCACACCTAAGTGCAGCACCACAACCAGAATCTGAACACGGTGAAACGTATGCCAGCTCTAGGTGAGGGGAATCAAAGTTCAGCCCGCACTAAAGCTGCCAGAATTCTGTGAGGCGAAGCTAAAATTCTCTTTCAAAGGAGATTCTGAATGGGTTCCAGGGTCATGACCAGACATTCATTCCAGCCCCAGAACTCTATACCATAGCAGAACTGTAGAATGGGCTACTATGGAACAATTTCAAAGCGGGCTCAACCAAAAATCCTCCTTTCGAGCTGTAAAAATACAAGATTGCACCTGTGGTCCTTGAAACTAAAGACCTTGTGATCACCAAGTGGGTTTTCCAAGAGAAAGTTTCACTAAAGGTCACCCCAGGATATTTAAAGGTTTTGAGCTGTTTGATGGAATTACCATCTATCCACCACTTAAGCCTTCAAGGTCTCTGAGAAGAGACCTTGAAGGCTTAAGTGGTGGATAGATGGTAATTCCTTGGGGTCTGGGCAAAATTAACATTTAAAGCCTCACCCTTCCAGAAACTGCCCATTTTGTGCAACGTCCTTCTTGCTGATAAGGATGAAGGAGACCTTCTGACCACCCACGGATGGCGGGAAGAATTCAGATCCAGATGGGCTTGGAAAAATATCACTTAAATACAAATTAAAAAGCCGAGGGGCCAAAATATATTCCTGTTTAACCCCCTGAGTGACTGGAACCTCCTCGGCCAGGGACCCCCAGGGGGCTCACCTTGATTCTAGCGAAAACACCAGAATGAAGTTCCCATAACAGGAACAGTGGGTGCTTGTGCATGTCTGTGCCCACTAATTTCAGCTGGGATCGATTCCAATCAACTGAGTCAAAGGCAGCAGTTAGATCCACACATGCAACAAACAGGACTTGGTGGGATCCTGGTGTCTCTTCAGACAGCATGAATCCTGAAGAGGTGGGTCTCTCTCCCCACCCCCGAAAGCCCAGGGGACACCACAGGGAGGGAGAAGTGGGTGTGACAGAAAGGTCAAGTCACCATCAGGGAAGGTCAGAATGTGATGACAGAAGGGGACTAGTCATTGAAACTCTTTTAGAAGAAGAGGAGGAGGAGGAGGAGATTGGATTTATAACCCACCCTTCACTACCGGAAGGAGTCTCAGAGCAGCTTACAATTTCCTTTCCCTTCCCTTCCCCACCCCACAACAGACACCCTGTGAGGTAGGTGGGGCTGAGAGGACTGCTCTTCCAAGAACAGCTCTGAAAGAACTTATGACTGACCCAAGGTCACACCAGCAGGTGCAAGTGGAAGAGTGGGGAATCAAACCTGGTTCTCCCATATTAGAGTCCACACTCCTAACCACTACACCAAACTGGCTCACAATTCCTGTGAAGTTTTGTCCTATCAGGAATGTCCAAATTCACTTCAGGTGAATTTCATTCTGCAGATGATGCATCAGGCAATCCTGCATGGTAATATTTATGCCCATGCAGCACCGGTGACAACATCAAGATCTGCCTGCCAGAAGCCGCAGAAATCAAAGCTTCCCCTGTTTACTAGACTACAGGCCTGCAGGGAAGGCCTCTTTGTTCTGTTTTTACTGTTTTTGTATAGTCCTAATTTATCTTATTCATTTGAAATGTGGTGTTGGAGGAGAGTTTTACAGATACCGTGGACTGCCAACAAGACAAATAAGTGAGGTTTAAATCAAATCATCATTAACATTCATTTTGATGGAAGGTCAAGCCTGAACTCTCCCTAGAAGACAAAATGACTAAGCTGAGAGGCTACCATCCCTGAGAGGCCCCATCACAAGAAGACCAGGGTCCCTGGAGAAGACAACGATGCTGGGGCAAGTGGGAGGCAGCCGGACAAGAGGAAGACGGGCAGATGCCAACCGAGGGAGCCACAAAGGCCCTCCGCTCACAAGGCCTGAGCCAGGCTGTTCACGACAGAGTGTTTGGGAGGACGTTAATCCACAGGGTTGCCGTAAGTCAGAAGTGGCTTGATGGTACTCAGCATCCAGGCACAATTTATCTTAGGGATGCACTTGAAAAAAGCACTAGTGCCCAAGGCTGTTGATGAGCATCCATCCTGTAAAGCACTCTCGAGTGGCTTCTACTGGTGGCAAAACATTCACTGGACCTAGAATCACAGAATCGCAGAGACGGAGGGCACCTCCAGGGTCACCTAGTCCAGCCCCCTGCACAATGCAGGGAATTCACCAATACCTCCCCCCACGCCCCCCAGTGACAAGAAGATGACAAAAAACCCTCCAGGATCCCTGGCCAAACCGGCCTGGAGAAAAATGGCTTCCTAACCCCAAAGTGGTGATGAGCATTTCCCTGGGCGCGTAAGAAAGGGCCGCAAGAACTGAGCACTGAGGCAGCCCTTCCTGCCCTCCCTCTCGTGATCTGCCCAGGTTCACAGAACCAGCATGGCTGTCAGGTGGCCATCCAAAGGAGAGCCCAGCTCCTCCCCAGGAAGCCTGTTCCACTGAGGAAACCTTTACTGCAGTGAAAGAGAGACGGGAGGGTGAGGGCCTGTTTGGGCATTCTGTGTGTGGCAGCGGCCATTAGTGACACGGCACTCTCCTGGAGAACAGCAACAAAGCCAAGGCATTTCATAACGGCAGAAGAAAGTGAACCCCAAGTGGTTTTCCATTTCAGGGCCACTGGTTGGGCTAAAACTTCCTGCATGGAAAACAATTGTAATGAGAATGTGGGGGGGCACCTGTGCACAGAGTGGGCAGTCAGCGCCTGGAGCAATGGGGGGAGAGGGAGAAGGAATGCCCCTCGAATGTTGACATTTAAAAACTTCACTTTCTCCCTCCTTCCAAAGAAATTAAATAAATGGAAATAGCAGTACACAAAGAATTTGGAAAGACAGAGCAAAAGGAAGGAGGCTTACAGGTTCCACAATGCAGAACTTCTTGCTTTCCTGCACTTCTTGGATTTGGTACACATATTCCAGGGAAGATTCAAAGAAAACATGTTGTTCCTTATCCACCTGCAGGTCAGCCTAAATTAGAGAGAAAGAGGAGTGTTGTGGAATGCGCTGATTTATGGCAGCCACATACTCAGGAGCGGCTGAAAACTGTAAAACAACCCAGCGCGTGTTTGGCATTCTTCCCCAAGTGCTAAATTACATTAGCCACATTTCCTATCTGACCCTTACCTTGATTTCAGAATACCCATTCTGGCCAGCAAACGGGAATGGTGCTCCTCAGAAAGCAGGAAGATCTCTTGAAAGGAGTGAACCAGGAGCCCTGGCATACGAGCCTAGACAGCGGCCCCCCCGGACCACTGGCTCCCCTAAGGCAGTGAAAACGGGCTCTCCGGGGCCGCAGTTGCCAGTGCGGCGCCCAGGCATTCCATGGTGCCTGCCAACGGGAAGCCTAGGGCTTGCCTGCTTTCTGAATGTGGGGGATCAAATCCAAGGGCCCCAGGCAGGGCACTGAGCAGAACAGAAAACTACAAAGGGTTCCTGGTCACTTCCTAATAGCAGGACGCTGAGCTTATCCTTCACAGTCATATCACAGCTGCGTCCTGCAGCAACAAAGGTACAGCACACAGTAAAAAGTGACACAAAACTAGCAAAACAACTGTGTGCCACATTTCCCACAACAAATTCATAAAGGAGACTTCATTTAAAGAGTAATATATCTATTATATGAAGTCACTATGCCCATATAATCCATCACAGGAAAATACAGAGGCCAAACAGTAAATACACAGCATTATATACAGAAAGTCCAACACTTTTCCCAGGTAATTTTTCAGTGTTTCAAACATTGTAGTACCCTATAAGGGTGCTGGTTAGAGCAAGGGAGACCTCGCCCAACACTGAAATAACAGAAAAGCCTTGCCTTGTAAGGCACTGAAAAGGGATTCTCAGCAGTGCTTCTTTGATCCTGAGGAAGGACCAGAGGTCTGAAACACTGAAAAATTACCTGGGAAAAGTGTTGGACTTTCTAAATATAATTCTGTATATTTACTCTTTGGCCTCTGTATTTTCCTATGATGGATTGTATGGCCATATTGACTTCATATAATAGATATATTACTCTTTAAATGAAGTCTCCTTTATGAATATGTTGTGGGAAATGCGGCACACAGTTGTTTTGCTAGTTTTGTGTCATGGCCGCGTCTTGGCCACGCACACAGTGTCCCATGTCTTCAAGCTTAGAAGGGAACAAGCCATTCTCTCTCCCTTTGGAAACTGAACCCCGTTCCTCCAAAGCAGAGAGGATGCTGGGCTCAGAACTTCATTTTGCACTTGTCTCCGCCTCCAAGGGGGCCATTTCCTAGTGGTGCCCAAGACCAGGGAGTCTCTCAAAACCCCAAGAGTGCCCACACCAGGGGGGGAGGGTTGCCGTGCTCTAGTGATCCCAGCAAAGTCCTCGGGATCCTTGACAAGAGGTGCCACGGAGGGACTCCGTGGCTTCCTGCCAGCAAAGAACTGGCCCCGCCATGGGGGTATGGACTCAGTGGCCGTCCGTGCTCGAGCTGGCTGCCTCCCTCCAGGATTCCGAGCCAGAGGCCTGGGCTGCCTTGGCCTCGTCTAGCCCCTCCCACACCCCTCAGCCTTTGCTGCCGCTGCTGCTGCTGGGGGCTCCGCCGCAGGGAGACGTGAAAAGGTCGACGCTTGGCACCTCTTGCAGTTGGGCTTCCTTCTTCTTGGAAGATAAGTTCAGGTGGCGATCCAGCATGGAGTAAAACTTCTCACCGTCCTTCTCAAATTTCTTTTTCCGTTCCTGGAGTCAAGACAGAAATCAGTTGTGAGCAGCGACAGGTTGTTTGTTCTTTCTTATTTTTTAAGAGGCGTTCAAGCCCAGCCCGTGTGCCTGAAAACCGACCAGGCTGCTTGGTGGGGAAAGCCGATCATCATTACTTAGAGCCCTTCTGGTGTTCCTGCGTGCAGCGGGGGGGGTGGGAAGTCCAAAAAGATCAACAAGCCAACCTCTGATTGTCAGACTTCTTGGTATTCGAAAAATGTGCTCCCTGAATTGTCAGCAAGAAGAGCTACATGGCAGCTGTATTTTTTTTTAAAAAAATTAAATTAAAACATTTATTAGTGACTTATCTACTCTGTGGAGGAGCTGCGATGGCTCAATTGGTTAAGACGCTTAACTGCAGGCTGTGGAAGGTCAGTAGTTCAGCAGTTTGAGACCTGAGAGTGCTCCTGCCAACCTAGCAATTTAAAAGCAAGAAATTGCAAGTAGATAAATAGGTACCACTTCGATGGGAAGGTAACAGCGTTCTGTGCGCCTTGGTGTTTAGTCATGCCAGCCACATGACCATGGAAACATCTTCGGACAGCGCTGGCTCTTCAGCTTTGAAACGGAGATGAGCACCGCAACCCTAGAGTTGGATTCAACTGGCTTTCGAGCAAGGGAACCTTTACCTTTTCCTTTTTATCTACTCTGTGTAACTCAAAGTGGTTTACAATATAATAAAACAACTATTGACAAAAAACTAAAAAACTACAATTTAAAATCTATGAATCCTCCGTGCCGCTCAGAAAGGCATTTCTTCACCTCACAGCCACTATTGGGGGAGGTTTTGTGAGAGACGACCGTAGTCCTACAACTAGCCCAGCAGGCTCCAAAGCAAAATAGGACTCTGACCCTCAGTCCTGCCCGCCCCCCGCCCCCCCAGCTCTCCAGACACTCGTCTACTCTGCCAGCTTGCCTTATTCCTCTTTAGCATTCACTGTGGAGCCCCTGAATACAGCCAGACTCACACTGACTGTTTGACAATACAGGACAGATATACAAAAATAGCCATGAATCTGCAGACGAATGCACATCCCTATGCCTATGAGCTGCACACATCCCAACACAACACAACACCCCTTACAAACTCAGGACCACAGACTTGGCAGTGTCAGCAAATGCTTGCCAAAACAGGAACTGGCTCCCTTCCCGAGCTAAGTGAGCAAAAGAGGAATTAGACAAGCTTGAGTTCAGAAAAATTGAAGGAACTCTACTGAACTGTGGTCCCCAAACAAAATAAAAGACTGAGAACTATGCCTGGTGTTTGCACACTCCCCCTCTCTGCCCCCTCACTGTGCACAAAAGGCAACCTCGGAATGGAACTGGGGAGGCCTGCCATTACTGGAGGGCAGGGGCTCTCCCACACTATCCAGAAGGGAATCCAGGTGCTCCCCCAGGTACATGGGGAAAGCAGCCTCTCGTCATGTGCAGGGGGAGTACCCAGACGCTGGACAGGCTCCCAAATGGTGTCTGGGTTAAACACAACAGCCATGTATGTTAAGGATGGGGAGAGAAGCCAGAGTGGGTCCTGAGGAGAACTTCCAGCCCTTCTTCGCCTGTGCTGCTGTGCCCAGGGTCCTTCTTTCCACATCTTTGATCCATGACCCAGACTCTGTGGAAGCCAGGACCTTGGAGACGGAGCCAAGGAGCGACAAGGGAGCGCACATGCCAACGTCTGCTCCAGGCCCACCTGAAGCGTGAGTCACCAAGCCAAACACCGACCGGTGGCCACAGCAGTAACAGACCAGGGCCGTGATCATCCTCTGGCTTTTCCTGCTAGTCCAGAACTACAGAAACAAGGGCCAAGCACCCAGCACCCAAGCACCCAGCAGTGGACAAGTCCGGCTTCACCCCTACTTGCAGAATCTGAACTCAGAATGTGGGCAGTTTTGGGGGGGGGGAGCCAGAGAAGGGTAGTGGTTCCATACCTGACTAAGCAGAAAGGCCTAGCCTCAAATGCCCACATGACCTTGATGTTCACAGGCTGACTCTGGGCCAAACCCTGTGTAACTCACTCCACAGGGCTGTTGTGAGGACGAAGACCCGTGCAGAATGGCCTTGAGCTCTTCAGCGGAGAGGAAGGGTCCCAGTGGAGCAGACGGACGAGAATAGGCACACAGCTATAATCATATGGCAGATAGGCTAGAACAGGGGCAGTACCTCAACCATGTGGACCCTACAGGAAGTCTGGAACTCTGAGAAGGGGCATTAACACAAAACAGCCCCTTCAAACATACTCGGAAAATAAAGCTTGAGCCAGAGAGTGATTATTGGCCTTTGCCAACACAGCTTCCCCACACCCAAAGACCCAGTAAGCGCAGGACACCATCTGTTCCACTAAGTTTCATCAGGAGGTCTCTTTCTAAGAAAGAAAAGAGCTTGCCAGGCAAAGGGGGGGGGGGCGAACATTTCTCTCATATTTTGGGTTAACGCCAGCTATTGGGACAGGACTGGGGCTGCTGACCCAAAACACACCTATTCTGGCTGGTCCTCAAAGACCAGGGAGAGTCTTTTGATTTAAGCCACCCGAGACCGACTGAAATCACTGGGAGGACGCTGACTACAGACCCTCTTTCGGCAGCTGGCAGAAGGAGCTGACTGCAGGCCCCACACATGCGCCGAAAACACCAGCCTGTGCTATCTTGTCCCCTCAGGAAACAGCCAGTGGAGAATCCCCGACACCCAGAGTCAGAATAATTCTGCCAGCCAGCAAACATTTGTTTTAGGACATGAGGCTTTGCACACATGGGGAATTACCACGGAATGATATTTACCCGAGTTATTTACAGAAGAATCAGGTGCAATCTAAAATGAGGAACAATCCCTGCCCCTTTCAGATGGGCTGCTACTGGTCAGCTTGGGCTACCCAACAGTCCTTAACACTCCCCTTCCCCTTCATGCTTTGCATTGCAAGAAAGAGTCCAATCCAAATTTTTAAGAGCTGCTCTGCCAGTTCTTAATTGTGTATCCAATGCCTGGATACAACTGGAGTTTGGTAATCTTTAGGTTTGAGGCCAGGGTTTGTATCTATCTATATGTGGCTGAAAGGTCATTTCAACCCACAAGGCTTGCTTCCCCTGATATTCCAGGATGATTTCAAATCCAGTTGGATTAAGGCAGTTTACTTTCATATTCATAGAATTGGCTTTTCACCTCAGCTACTTTTACCCTATGGATGTGAACAAACCAAAGGGCTAATTAAACAAAGAGTTGAGGATATCGAAGGACAATCTGATACCACTAAGGCTTCAAAACTCAGGGTATTGCTAAATATCCAAAACACCATCAAACCGGCTACATAGCTGACTTCAGTGGAGGGAAAGAACTCTAGAAGGGCCTTTGATCTAGCCAGATGTTCTGTCCTTCCGCCTGCGGTTACTCAAGGCAGGTACAATAAAAACCCCTACCCTGAAAGGCTATGTTCATGTGCTTCATGCGAGGTCGAATCAGTAGAGCGTATGTTTTTCAGCTGCCCATTCTACAGAGAGGCTCGTCTTAAAATCATCACCCCATGACTTGATGGGATACCTGGTCATATTAATACGAGCAAAGCAAGACTTCACTGGCTTCTATCAGACAAGAATGCAGAGATGACCCGTTCAGTTGCTGAGTTATGTGCATTGATTCTTAGATTGTGGGAGTTGCATTTTAAAAGTTTTTAAATTTAGATTTTATTCTGTATATTATCTCTGTTTTTCATACTATGTTTGTATTGTATGTTGGTCTTAAGACCATAATAATCCTGGCATGGCCACCCCTGTGATATCTGCTGCTCCACCTCCCCACCCCTCAAGGTCTCCTGCTCTCCAGAAGGACCATTAATGTGACCATTTGCTCTTGGAATACACTCAGGGATGACGTGCCAGAGAGGTGGCCATTCTAGTCAGTTATAGGAGAAACCAGCAACTAGAAACCCCCAATATTTTATCGTGCTCAGATGGCCACAACCCCCACCACATGGCTGTTTTGGCACTTGGAAAGATGCGGGGAAGGGAACAAGAGTGCTGCCTTATGGGCATGTTTATGGCACATTACAATGACTTTAAAACCATGGCAGCATCCTTGCCAATGAGTGAGATGGAGACAAGTGAAGGCACAGACTTGTTTCCAGGGAGAGGAGAAATGAAGCAGTTTACAGGTGGTGCAAAATTCCAGAGCTCCTTGGAACACAAGAGGCAGATGTCATGCATCCAGCTGAATTTGAAACAAAGAGAACATCAAGAACTTTCTGTAGGAAAGCAGACAGATTCAGATGCCTCAGCTTGACTGTGGGGCCTCACAACAGCCTGGTTCACCCATGCTCCTAATCTGGTACTGGGAAAGAACATCTGTGGGATGAGACATGACAACTGAAGGCAGCCGGACATGCCCACCGTGACTCTGCCCTGCAAGACCAAAGACCCACACCCAGCAGGGATCACAAAAATAGTTCAGTTGTCTTTCACGACCCTACCCTTGCCAGGGATGAAACTTATAAGGCTTTGACTGAAGAATGCACGAAACAAGAAACCTCTTGCTAGGATGTGAAAACAGAAAAAAAATGTTCTGTCAATTTAGCATAACAATGAACCTTTAAAGAACACTGTGAGTGAAGGACCAAAAGACCAGCCAGGCTCAGAGATCATGGTCTTCGCTGACTCTTTTCTCATTTCTGTTCACACACGCCAAGGGAGTTCACAGGTTCAAGATGGTAAGACGCCAAGGAAGAAAACCCTGTCAGTCCTCAGGCTCTGCACGGCTTTTCTCCATGACCCACGATTCCTTCCCTCCCTGCTAGCCCCCCCCCGGTGTCTCACCCAACCTTTGCCATTATGGTTCTTCCTTTGTAATGCCAACTTGCTTCAGAAGTCTCCATGCCAAGGGGGGGATTACAGACAGCAACTTTTGAAATGCCACACTTCTTGATACATGGTGAGAGAGAAATGAACTTTTCCATCTATATAAAGGACTGCTTTTCAACATGTGATGTTTACAAATATAAGCCAGTCCAATTCGTATTTTTTAAATAACGAACTTACATGTGTTCTCACATTGATGGTAACCGCTCTAGGGAGAGGCCAATCCACAGAAACAGGAGAGCACATGGCAACGCTGCCCCAAGAACACACGCAGCTGGGGTGCTGTATTGCTTCACTGGGCACCCCGCTCAAAAATCCGTAGCATACAGAAAACGAGACATCTACAGTGAAAGGTTCCAGGCGGGCCTTCTTCTGAGCAGGCCGGCTGCCGACACACACAGAGGCTTTATTTTTTCTGTAGGCGGCACCAGCAATCTCATACTACCCACTTCAGTGAACTAAAAAGGGACTGTGTGAAAGAGCTCCTTTTTAAATAAATCATTAGACCACCATCCAATTGATTAAGCTACCAACATCTTAGTGTGCAAGAGATTTAATTTTGGGCTACTAATCAAGAGGGTGGGGAAAAAGACTTACTTTGGTGAGTCCTATTTGCTCCTTCCGGAAGTTTTCCAGAGGCTTGATCAGCAAGTCACTTGCATTCTGCACCTGCAGGCAAAAGTTTAAAAGATGGAACATTTTAGGTGTTGAACAAATTCTGGTGAAGGAGCCTTTGTTAAACTGTTGCAACAAGAAGAACAAAGGGCACGTCATGGCTCAGGTGGGGTGTCAGCTGACGTTGCCACCACTCTAGTTCCAGGCTCCTCTGAGAAGGCCCAGAGCACCCTCCCAGGCCTTTAGACCTCTTTTTTAGTCAAAATGAGCATGAGGACCAGGCAGAGTGAAAAATGAAAATAATTTATTTTATAGGAGGTCAAACAAACAAGGTGCAGAGAAATAACAGTGAGTGGGTGAAAAGAAATCAAATGCCCTAACACGTCTGAAAATACTGTCCCTAGCTCACTATCTCAAGTGACCTTAGACTACTCACCCTTCCCTCGGGATGAGGGTTTCTTCCCCACAGCAGCTTCCCTTCTGGCCCTGTTCCCTGGGAAGAAGAACAGCTTCTCCTCTGGCATCAGTTCTTTTATTCCCCAGCCCTCTTCTTCCCTATTGGCTAAAATCGGCACCAAAACTTCCCAAGGCCTTCTGGGATCTGTAGGCCCAGCCTACCCTACTGCTAGCCAGGCTCCCTGGGCCTAGTAGGCCTCTAGTGGCACAGTCCAGATCATGACAGGGCATGTCCCTCAAGGGCTGACACATCTGTATGCATGTTTTCATATTAGAACTCCACGGTGCTGAATCAGAACTTGGACAAATTCTGAACTAATCAGTTATGGGCTGGGGAGAGAGTACACGGAAGTGCTGAGATGTTCTGTTGTGAAGAGTTTTGAAAAGAATTCTACAGGAAAATACTCTGTACTTTATTTGTTTAAAGCAATTTATTAGCCACCTTTCTGCCTTATGTGGCTTACAAACACAGACAGAACAACAAAAAATACATTGAAAATATAAAACCAAAATTTAATAACACTTCTCAGGACTGCTACTAGACTTAGCCAAATGCAGTCCTAAATAAAACCTTCTTCAGCGGCCTCCTAAAGATCAAAAGTGAGAAAGGTGAGGTATAAATAAAATGAATGCATGATCGTACTAGGGACAAAGGGTCAGGGGGATATTCCAGCACTTTGCTACTGCTACACGTCCCAGATTGTGCAAAATGTGTAACCCCAACAGGAGCTGGCACAGGTAAGTTTGTTTTCAAAATTCCCAATGAGCCACGTAAATGGGCCCAACATAGTCAGCTGTTGTGAGCCAAATATACTTCCAGAGAAACTGTTATGTTAGTGGTGCTTCTCTGACTTTCAACTATTACTATACTCGTCAAATTATACAAAGTCCTGCAACCAACAGCTCCAGTTACCCAGAGGGCACTTCAAGTCAGGAGAGGGATTTTGGAATAAGCAACCTCTATTCCTGTTGTTCTGTGCAAGTCCAGGGTGAACTCTGCCCTGCGTGGAATTTCCAGGGGAAAGTGTCCAATAAGATGCTGACAAATCCACCTGTAGACACTCCAAATCAATAATATCCAGAGCACTGTACTGTGTCTTAGTTGACTTATGCAAATACAGAAGTCTTTGGGTTGAATGCCATGGATCCATTCTGGTAACAGTGGCACTTCCCTGGCCCCAAGAAGTGTCTTGCTACAGCGCAAGGTGCTGCTATTAGCCCAATGGATCCAGATGACTGGCACCCTGAAATACCACAGCAAAACAGCATGTTCCTAGGGGCGGGAAGGAACGCTACTGACTCAGTCTAGGCTGTCCTGGAAGATGGCCTCAACCTCTTCATGGAGAAAATCCAGCTGTTTAATGGAATTCCTGCCACCGGAGATGATCATATCAGTTTTGCATTTTCTTACATGTCGCTTAAGTCCAATGAAGAGACTGGCAAGAGTGTGGAGAGACTGCACACAGCATGTGGAACGCCTCTGGAATGCACTTATCACAGCCAAGTGCCACAACAGAGACGTGTAGCACTCGGGATGCTGGGAGCCCCCCCCACCACCACCACCACTTCACATCTCGAGCCCATCGGCAGGGAGTTCTCCAGCCTGCCATCTCTTCAGGACCGCCTCCTCTGGTATGTCCCTTGAAGAGCTTTGTGCTCCGCTGAGAACAACCGACTGGTGATCCCCGGCCCAAGAGACGTCCGGCTGCCCTCCCCGCCTGGTGGGACTCTCCACCAAACAACGCCCGTGCCTTGTGGGGCCCGATACAGTCCTGCAGGGCCAGCGAGGCAGAGATGTCCCCTCAGGCTTTTGGTTGAGGGCAGCGGCAGGACTCCCCTTATCTGGCACTTCCTTCCCCTCCCCCATCCCGCTTTTTCTCCATCTATTTGCGAGACGGAAATGCAATCAATAAATAGGTTTTAGTGCCACCTGTAAATGTGTTTAGTTATTTTAATTCTTGGATTTTAAATTGTATAGATTTTCAGTTGTTAACTGCCCTCAGCTGCTTTCAATGTTTCATTCTTCACAAAGCATATTTAGCTCTCCTCTGGCTATCGGAGGGTCTCCCCCCACCCTGCCCCCTCAGTTCCTTTTCACGGACACACGGTCATTTTCCCTGCATCCTCAGAAGCCAGGAGGAAGGGGCCTTCCTTCTCCACTACCAGCTGGGCTGTTTGGGTCACCTGTAGACTAACCAGCTGCTTTTCCCACAGACACAAGCTGGAGCCCCAGAAGGAACCACAGGGTGGGGAGAAGATCCTGAATCCCACCCCAAAGTCTCTCCCTTCAGGATTCCATGAGTTCTGGGGGGACTCAGCATGCTAATTTCCTGCCCCTCCCATTCCTGTGCTTCAACTGGCACGCTGCTGTTCTTAGTGCCTTTTCAGAAGCACATTCAGTCCTCACGAGGTTGGAGGGGAGCTTTTTTTTTGGGGGGGGGGGGGTCTTTTTGATTTATGAAGTCATTTTTTTTCTGGAGTCACCACCCCCAAGTGGTTAGAGACCCATCCCTTGCCCATGGGTGGCTCCCCCACCCCGTGCAGCTCGCAAGGTCCACTCAGGGCCACCCAGTTGATTATTGGATGCAGCAACACAAACCAATCACCAAAATGGAGGCATTTGCCAGCGAGAACTCATAAAGCCTTCCAGGCGAGCTCTGATGGGAAGGAAAGAACAAGAGTAGTGCTCATTCCCAGTCCACTGGGTTCTTCAGCTCTGGGTCCTCCACGCATTTGTAGCCAATAACGGGGGTGGGGGGTTTGGGGGGTGGAGGAAGGGCTTCCTTACCATCATTGACCTCTCCAGCTCCACCTCCTGGAGCAGCTCTGCAAACTCCTTAAAGGATTCCGCTGTGAAGGAGAGAAGGGGCAGGGGAGAGAGTGAGGAAGCGGCTACTCAGGGCTGAATCTCAGGCGACCAGACATTTAACCCCTGGATTATCACCATTCAAATGCACAGGGCGTGTTCTATTAAGTAACCTAACTTCATAGTCATATTTGTCTCCATAACCACCGAGTGCGGTAGGTAATTGTTTAGCTTGTGGCCAAGAAAAGACATCCAAAGTAGCTCAGCTTGATCTGGCCTCTTATACTCATCTCTAGAGTCCAACATATTGCCAATTCCTGTCTGCTAAAGCCGGGAAGGGCCCGGAGAAAGGCAGGCCCCAGGCTGAAAGATCCACTGGGTCCCACTGGCCGCTGCCCAGCCTCAGGCTCTCATGCACTGCAACGCTGGAGTGAGGGTTATTCTGCTATTAATTGCCAAAGATACTCCTATCCCATAGTCTCCCAAATTGACCTGAAGTGGCTAATAGCAATAAGCAAAAGGAAAAGAGCAGTAACATTTAAAATCAAAGTATATTTCAGTAATTCTAAAATCTGCCTGAGGCAGCTAATAGCACAAAATGACAAATGATACAGTTCCAAATCAAAATATATGTAAGTAACGATATCTAAATAAACCCTATCCCTCAGTATTTTAATCCAAAAACCCGCAAAACCCACAGTATGAAACCAGCATCAAAACTGGGCATATATATGAGGAGAGATTGCAGTTTGCCCGGATGGAGCCTCAGACCCTCTTCGTCTCTGATGCCTTTTTGTGTGCCTTTTCCTAGGGCTTCCTGGCTCTTCCAAGAGCCCAGACTTTCCAGCTCATTTCATTAGACCCGTTGGGGCCCCACAGTCCCTAACCCACCACAGCAGTTTCCCAGCCTCCCGACCCACTGTGTGAAGGGCGGCAGGAGATTCAAGAGACAGTTGCCAGTTCCCCACAGGCATGGCAAGGAAGGACACCAGAAGGATTCTGGCTTAGTTTCCAAGGCTACTTCTTTGCCAACCCAATTAATCCTTTGATGCTTAAACACCTGCCACTTTCAGCCAGAAGGGAAACTGGAACTGTGAGCAGAGAGACCAAAAAATAAAACCGCAGACAGCAAGACGCAGCCCCCTCACAGGGTCCTGGAAATGTGCCAGGCCACGGGGCGCTTGCTTGAACAAAATGCATGAGGGGAGGAGGAGGTAAGCAAGCTTGGGTCCCCACTGGGGAGAAAGGACAGGCACAAACGAAGCAAGCAAATAGATACATGAAATCGGCACGGCGGGGTCTCGTTCTGCTGGGACACTCAGAAATGGCAAGCAAGTGAAAGAGTCTTGGCTTTACATGCAGAAGGTCCCAGGTCAATCCCTGGCATCTTCAGTTTAAAAAGGACCACTGAGGAGGGAGGAGATTCCACAAGAGTCCTTCCTGTTCATGTGATGACCATGAAGAGGTAGCTTGGAACTGGCTCCCTACACCACTTTCCAGATATACACGCCTGCAGCAAGAGGGAAGGGGGCGTGGCTCAGTGGAAGGTCCCAGGTTCAATCCTTGGCCTCCTCAGTTTTAAAAGGACCACACAGTAGACGATTTGAAAGGGCCTCGCCCTCAGACCCTGGAGAGCCACGGCCAGTCTGAGCAGACAGTGCTGGCCTTGATGGGCAAAGGGTCTCATTCAGGATAAGGCAGCTTCGTGAGTGTTCATCCGCATGGCATGCAGAAGGTCCCAGGTTCAACCACCAGCATCGTCAGTTAAAACAGGCCAGGTAGCAGGTGATGTGAACAACCTCGGCCTGAGACCCTGGGGAGCCGCTGTCGGTTGGAGAGGACAGGACTGGCTTCGACGGGCCGGGGGTTGGGGTTAGGGTCAGATTCAGCAGAAGGCAGCTGCATCTATGTTCCTAGATCTGTCTGTGCTCACAGGACCACTCAGAAGAACCACCTCAACCAGTTGGGAATGTGATTCTGGAGTCAGTCTAGACAAAACCAATAGTTGCTCATACTGTCTACTCAAGGAGGAGCACAGCTGCAAGCCAAAGCCTCACTGGGCAAGCGACACAGCAGAAAGGAAGGGCGGGAGTTCTGGCCAAGGCAGAAGGCAGATCTGGTGCTCGTACAGACCACTCACGGGAGCTGCTAGGAGCCAGAGGGCATTCACGGGGTCCCTCACTTCAGCCTAGCCAGAGGTGGCCCTTAGTCCAACTCAGGATAAAGTTCCAGTGTGAGAACTGGTCACAAGGGCAAGCTGGGCGCTGATCGGGTGCATCTGGTTCCTGTCAGCCACCCAGCAACTGTGCAGATCCCCCAGCAGAGCACACATCTGACTGGGGAAGTCTGGGATCAGCACAGGGGAGAAGACGAGCCCTGTGCAACACTGCGCTCGCTCAAACCACTAAGGCTGCAGCCGGTAATGACTGCTACAGTGCTGGTTCTACATTAGAAGAAGAGATTGGATTTATACCCCGCCCTTCACTGCCCAAAGGCGTCTCAGAGCGGCTGACAAACTCCTTTCCCTTCCCCTCCCCACAACAGACACCCTGTGAGGTAGGTGGGGGCTGAGAGAACTTCTGACAGAAACTGTCCTTGAGAGAACAGCTGTGCCAGAGCTTGTGACTGACCCAAGGTCACATCAGCAGGTGCAAGTGGAGGAGTGGGGAATCAAACCCGGTTCTCCCAGATAAGCGTCCGCGCACTTCACCACTACACCAAACTGGCTCTTGCACCAAACTTGCATTAGATTGCAAATGATCCACAACCATCTAGGTAAAGGAATCCATGTGACAGTTATCAGACCAGCTCTTCAGAAAGGGAGCTCAGACGTATCAAAACCAGAGATGTTGTTTTCAATAACGAATTTGATATAAAACCACGTCAGAGCACAAAGGAAGCACCTACCGATATTGATCTCATCGTCTGTCAGCGTGTCTCCAATAAAGTCAAACTGAAAGGACTGAAGCGTTTGAGAGAATTTCTGCACAGCCAATGAATACACTAGGGAGAAGGAAAAAGATGAAACCATTTTAGGAATGAAGACTCAGGAACAGCAACTAGGGTTGTATGGAGGATCTCCGCCATCTGGATTTCAAGCTCTCCCCTGCAGCCAAGTGAAGTGGCCCAATCTGCAGACATCATTGAATTATTCAGGATGGTGAAAACCAAATCTGGACCCCCTTGAGGACATCTCAATTGTCAGTTTATTTTTTAAATGAAAGTATCTAGTCCTTTTACTTTTGGAGATGAAGGAATGTTTACCAGACGTATTCTACCTATCTAGCTGTTCATTAAAAGCAACTTTGCTCCTACCATCCAACATTCTAGCCAATCAGTGCAAAGCCACTGGAATAACTAAACACAAGTTCCTCTTCCTTAAAGTGCTGATTTCACTGGTATTGCATAAATTCAGTAACTGAATATAAATTAGATTCTCTGCATTTGTGTTATACAGTTCCCCACCACAACAGTCCCTCTCCTCCTACCAGCCCACCACTCTGTATGTGTTTCATTCACCCATCTAATATTCTGTCCTGAAACTAACCCCAGAACATGGATTAAAAAAACAACCAGCACTACACAATGGGACAACATACAGCTGAGGGAGATTTTTCTACAAATCTGCAGGAATTCCAGTGTTTGACGGGTGGGAACCTAACAAGGGGGAAATGATGAGGAGCTGAGGACACCCAAAGTCAAACAAAAAATAAGCTCCAGTGAAATTCCACCACGAGATCTCTGCCAGTATCTTGTGGGTTGTACTGCAAGGGCCGGAAGGGCAGAGGAGGGACTGACCGCAGTGGACAACAGGAGGTAAAGAAGTCAACAGTAGCCAAGGCAGTCACCAGGGGGGCGGGGGGTGGAGAGAGACAGACAGATGGATGGATAAGCGGATATTAAAAGTGCCTTTCTCAAAAAGATGAGGAGGGGGTATTAACCTGCAGTGAGAGGGGGTTCAGCCCAGATTTCTCTAGTGCGTTGCATTGGATTTAGACCGGTTCTCCATACATGACAGCTGCCCACCAAAGGGGGCTTGGGGTCCTCTGAGCTTGTATTGTCAAGAAGGAGACGGACTTCTCTATCGGCCCTCCCCAACCACACTCATTTTAAACATCTTTATGACAGCTTGCACTTGGACGTGTCATGTCGATCCTCTGATTGGGACACGCCAAGCCGCGATGATCAGGAGGGGTCTTGGCTGGTTCCAGACCCCCCCAGGAGTCTCTGTAGGAGACCCCCAGCCTGGGAAGCAGGGACAAGCCTCTCCCGAGGCAACGGCTTAGGGATCGAGGCTTGCCCATCCCCGAGAGGCCCTGACACCGTGGAGCCAGCATGGTGATGAGAGCCGACCCCCGGCCGAGTGGACAAGAGCATATGCGAAAGTAACTCTAGCAATGAACGAGCATGAGTTAACACTGAGTCAAGCAAACTTCTCCCGAAGCGATAAAGTCTCTGACTGCTCGATCAATATGAGAAGAAGTGGTGGATGGGGAAGGGTTGGAGATCCACCACCACCCTGAAGTGAAACAGGCCATAAGTGAAAGAAAGAACTAACCATACAAGACTTTCATTGAGCTTGAAAGGTGTAATTTAATCCAAGACACGTTGTATTCAGGCAAACTTGACTTTCAGACTAAAAAGTTTCTTTTTCATAAACAATGGCTGGTAGAGGGAGGAGAACCGCGCCAGATAAAAAACTTCCAACAGGAAGTGCTATACCAATGACTCCCGCCGAGCCAGATGTGGCTGCTGACTTTCCTAATATGTTGGCTTCAGCATTGTGCCCTCTGCTGGAGCAGATGTCAAACATCAGAAGCAACCTGGATTCCGTGCAGACGCAGTTGTCGCACATGGAAAAAAGGGCTGACAAGACAGACAACAAGATAAAAGAAGTTGAAACAAGGACTAAAGTTATCGAGAAAGAAATAAAACCCAATTGCTGCAACTCCAACTGGAAAAATCCATGTATGTTCTACGCTTTCAAGGTTTATCGGAACAGAAAGGAGAAAACTTAAAGATAATCTTAAGTGAAGCGATACCATCAATTTCAGATCTCAAGCAAGAGGACCTCCAGAAGGACATGGACTTGGTTTATCATACATATCCAGATTTTGGCCCAGGACAGACTGGCAATTTGCCCCGGTATCGAGTCGCAGCAAAAAAACCCCGGAGTAAACGATACCGGGTTTTCCCGTCCACACAGCGGGGGCCTCTGCCGGAAGATACTGGACGGAGGCGCGCGGGAGCGTTCAGACTGCCGCGCCGGAGGCGCGCTATATTCACTGTTTCCCCATTATTTCGGCTGTGGACGTATGTGCGCATAAGCGCATTTTGGCGATTTTTTTTTTTTTTGCCCTGCAACGCCGGCACCGCACTGGGCAGTGGAGCGGAGTGCAGCCAATCACACCGCTGCTGCCTCATGCCCAACGCGGGTTGCTCCCGGCTTTTCGGCTGCGTGTTCAGACTCCCCGGAAGCGGAGAAACGCGCGACAAACGCAGGCTTTCAAGATTTGCGTCGGCTTTTATCAGGTGTTTTTTTAATCCGGCAGTGAAGCGCGAGAGCACCGGTAGGCTACGGGTGGGGGACGCCAGGCAGATGTGCCTGTGTGAACATTCCATTTAATCCGATATTGAGTCATTGTCAGCCCGGGTCCCATCCCGCGGCAAATTGCCAGTCTGTCCTCGGCCTTTATAAGAAAAACAAACTGCCTGGCGAAATATATGTGAAATTCTCCAACAGAACTATGAGAGAAAACGGACTGAAAGCCACATTAGGGAAAACACTAAAAGTTCAGGAGGAAGAAATCAAAATCCTAAAAGATATTCCATTTGAGATCTGGAAACAAAGAGGCCAATATAAAGACTTAATTCTTTTCCTTCAAAACAAAGCAATAGCACACAGATGGACTTTCCCAGAAGGACTTTTCAATTTCAATAAGAAAATTAATATTGATTCTGTCCAAAAGGCCAAAAACTTTTCTAAACAACAATCAAACCAAAATAAAGATGATAATGAAGAAGAGGAACTCAGTGAGGAAGAATTGGATAATACCTCAAGTTACTCCAGCAGTACAACTGAAACTTCAGAATTTGAGAAAGGAGCGGTAGCTCCTAAGACACCAAAAGTAAAGAAGAAGCATAAGAAATAAATGCAAGATAATGGATTATAAAACACCTGAATTTACCATAACTTTATTTCATAACATAGAAACCTGAAACATATTTTTATAGGCATTCCAGGAGTTATAATTAATTGTAACTTACTGCATGCAGCTTGTTGTCATGCTCAGCCTGCGAGGCGGGCCCTGGTCCCCCAGTAGCCGTGGTGTCTGGAGACCCAGCGAGAGGGGTGGTCCTGGTGGCGGGAGGTACTCAAAAAGGGGGGGATGAATGAGGCGCCTCAGACCGGCAGGGGACGGGGTCAGAGTCACCCCGCAAGTCCCTCTGCCAGCGTTCCCAGGAATCACCCTTCTCGTTCTCTCTCTCTCTCTCCCCTATGGCTCCCAGCTGCACACTCTTCCTCCCCGGCGCCTCTTCTTCCCTGCCTTTTATCTTCCCGCCCTGCTCCCAGCACCCCCATCCATCCGCTGTGCCTCCCCACCCCCATGGCCCCGCCCTCCTTCTTGAGCAGGGATGCCAAGGGCCTTTCTGGGGCTTGCTGTTGGTCCAGGTGGTCTCCCGAGGGGCCCGGTCACGGTGCTGGGTCCGACTAGTGCTGTTGCCTCCCTGGGGGCCAGCATGGGCTGCCTCCGCCTCTGCTCCGTTGCTGTGCTCTGCCCTGGCAGCCTGGACGACTGTCGCCTCCCTCCAGGCCGGGGGCTTCCCAGGTGCGTGGGAGGGCTAGGGTTGCCGCGGGAGATTCCTCGCCGGGGGGGGTCGGGCTGAGTCCCGAGACCACGGGGCCAGGACACTTGTCTTAGATTTTAGTTGTGTTCCCTATTCCCTTTCCTTTAGGATGTAGTTTTGTAAAACCAATAAAAATATCATAAAGAACATATGTCATATCCCTCCTAATGATTTATGTTCAAACACATCATCTATCATTTTAGTTGCTTTCCCTGTACTCTTAACAGCTCGAATGATATCTCTTTTTTGAGTAAGTGTGACCAAAACCACACTTAATGCTCCAAGGGGCTGAGATGGCTCCATTTACAACCTCTCTGTTTTTTCCTGCTGGGACAGAGGAAAAAATAAAAAGACTCTAGACTATCTCAAATTGTATTTCCTGTTCCTGCTTTGTAAAGGCCAGCCCAGAGAAAGAAATTCATTCTGTCCTCATAGCGAACAAATATGAATGACCATGTCCTGAAGGATATGGTATTAAAAATTGAGATTTAACATGAGAAAAGATTGTATATTATTACATTAGTATTTCAGAGTGCAATTTTTATCATAAGAGATTTGCCATTAATTTGCATGAAACTGAAACAGAGTGGCTCTGAGGGCATTTTTCCCAAGGTTGTGTCTGAATTAGAGAGCTAGAAAAATACCAGGGACTGTGAACTGGGACTGAGTGGCACATGTTTTGTTTTAAAATTTCTTTCATTCAAAAAAAGGACAGAAAAAAGAATGAGGAGGAAGAAAACTCAGAATCTAGGAACTAATAACAGCGACAGACCAAGGTTTGAGTCCCGTGGGGGCACCTTTAAGACCAACAAAGTTTAATTCTGGGCATCAGCTTTCATGTGCATGATGCAGACAAAAGCTTATAACCAAAATTAAACTTTGTTGCTCTTAAAGGTGCCACTGGACTCAAACTTTGTTCTATTGCTTCAGACCAACTTGGATACCCATCTGAATCTAATAAAAACAAGCAAGCAAAGCATATACATTTTGTATAGTTTTATCTGGGTTTTAACTGTTTTACTATGGCTTCGAGCCCTTACTGTTAGAAGCCCTGAGCCCGATGGGGAGGGCAGGATATAAATGTGAAAAATCAATCAATCAATATATAAAACCAAAAATATAACAGCAGTGGCAAATCTACACATAGGTTTATATGAAAGATTTCCAAATACCTAAAAATGTATGTATGCAATTGTCACCTATATGCCATGCATTCTAATACGGATAGCGTTCTAGGGTCCTCGATCCATTGATTTACCAGTGGTGGGCATTTATCTCTCCAGTGTTGTAAGACAAGTCTTTTAGCTGCAGTAAGAGCATGGAGGGTCCAATCTTATAGACTATCGGTCAACGTCCAGGAGATAAGCAGACCATTTAAAAGTACATAAAGGGCTCTTTTTGTTGCGGGAACTCCTTTGCATATTACGCAACACACCCCTAGTGTAGCCAATCCTCCAAGACCTTACAGAGCTCTTCTTACAGGGGCTCTTAGAGGATTGGCTACATTAGAGGTGTGTCGCCTAATATGCAAAGGAGCTCCTGCTACGAGTGGCACTCACATATTTTGGACTTTGTGGCACCCTTTGCCACCACCAAATACAAAGGTCCCAGAAATGGGCTGAACCAAGGTCAGCCAGGTAAGCAGGGAATTTTTGACGGAGAAGTATCTTAACAAAGTGAGATGCGATTTGGATTCTTTTTACTTGTTGCTAAATTCACTTAGAAGTGAGGATATGACTACGAAGAAAGCTAATGCAATCTTAGGATGCATTAACAGAAGTATTATGTCCAGATCAAGGGAGGTGGTAGTTCCGCTCTATTCTGCTATGGTCAGGCCTCACCTGGAATACTGTGTCCAGTTTGGGGCACCACATTTTAGGAAGGATGTTGACAAGCTCAAGCGTGTCCAGAAGAAGGCAACCAGGATGGTGAGAGGGTTGGAATCCAAGTCTTATGAGAAAAGTTTAGCCTGGGAAAGAGAAGGCTTAAGTATTTGAAGGGCTGTCATGTAGAAGATGGAGCAGATCTATTGTCTCTTGCTCCGGACTGCAAGACTAGATCTAATGGGTGGAAATTACTAGGGAGTCATTACCGGCTAAATATCAGGAGAAACTTCCTAACTGTAAGAGTGGTTGAGCAGTGGAACAGACTGCCTCGGGAGGTGGTGGATGCTCCTTCCCTGGACGTTTTCAAGTGGAGGCTGGATGACCATCTTTTAGGTATATTGTAGGACCGTCTTTTGGCTATGTTCCTGCAGAGTGCAGGGGGTTGGACTAGATGACCTGCAAGGTCCCTTCCAACTCTAACATTCTATGATTCTATGAAAACATTTAGAGCTCCTTTTATCACAGCGGCACAAACTCAGGAGACAGAGGGAGCCCCTCAAGAATTTGTGCTTCAATCCCAGATGAGAGGATTGAGTTGAAAAGGACTTTAACAGAGGTGTCAGGGAGGAGAAACAGTCCCCAGCTGACCACACGCTGCTCCCTGATTCCCAGCCCAGATTTGTTTCTGCAAAACAAGATTGCTCCAACAGCCTTCCCTTCTCTGCAAATCAGATCATGTTCTGGAGGGTGGTACGTTTTGCTTTCCATCCGCTTTCCTGGGGAGAGGGACTATCTGGCAATCTCTGTGGAAAAAGAGGAGTTGTCCATCCCCGTCTAGCCTTTGGGAGTTTACTAGCCGACTGTTAATCCGATTAAAAAAAAAAAAGAAAGGAGGCAGGTGGCCCCCCCCTTCCACCCATCCCTAGTATGCTTTAATTGGAAGGATCCATTATTCAGGGAAGGGGGGGGTACAGGGATCCTAGTGGCGACCAGGGCTCCCCATCTGCCCCCTCCTCCCCTTGAGACTATTCTGTGCGGACAGCCCCCTAACACCGAGCCCGCTTACAAGCTGCTGCATATTGACAAACTGCTTCATCCCACCCCTACGCCTGGAAATATGGGAGGATCCCAGTCCGCTGACGATTGTTCCAGGATGAGAACAGAGCAGGAGGAGGAGGGGAGGGTTTGGCACCTGATACCTCTTCCCTTCTGGGCAGGGCCTGCAAATCAGCTGGGCTTTCTGAAGAGACCTAGAATGGAAAGGCCTGTTTTGGAGTTCTCCTTTCCAGGGGACAGAACACCACGGCTGGGTCTGCAGCTCACAGGGGAGCACTGCTGCGGGGCAGTTCCTCTTCTCCCCTCAATTGGCAAAAGCATCTTTTAGGCTGTGCAAAGCGGAGGGTTGCCAACCTCCAGGTGGGCCTGAAGATCCCCAGACGACTGAGATCAGTTCCCCCACGGAAAAGGGCAGCTTGGGAAGGTGGGCACGCTGGCATTATACCCCACCGAGGTCCCTCCCCTTCCCAGACACCAGGCTCAACCCTCAAATCTCCAGGGATTTCCAAAACTGGAGTTGGCAACCTGCGCTAAGTACCCACGGAAAGCCAGAAAAAAGCCTTCAGACCAGTGACTTTCTAAGCCCTGAAAGGTGCCTCTGCGGTGTTTAGAGGAGCTGCTGCTCAGACCAGACTTGCTGAAAGGGAACGGCTCTTGACAATAAGGACATCTTGGGGCCCTCCTCAGAGTCAGAAGGGGAAGAAAAGAGGGATCCCGTCTTTGGGGAGGAGATGGAGGTCGAAAGCCCTGCCCAGCCATTGTGCTGGGGTGAGGGGAGGCACTTAGAAGCCCCCCTCCCTCAGCCTCACAGGGTTGCTGTGGAGATAAAGGAAATAAAAACGGTAAAAGCTCTAAACAGGAAAGCAGTGTTTTGTGCTTTGCAAAGTGTTTTGCAGGATAAAAATGCTTATAAACAGGATTCCTGATATCACTTAAGTGGAAGCTCTCGCCCTTGGGAGGCCAGCACGCTGATGAATTCCTTCCAAGGGGGCTGGGCGGCCGTTAAGGAGGAACATGGTTCCTTCAGTGCCAGAAATTACAACTGGAAAAAATGAGCCAAATGCTTTCCAGACACTACTTGGAGCATGCCAGTGCTCTGCTCTGCTCTGCTCTGCTCTGCTGGTCTGCATGCCAAATAAACAGCAGCAGAACTTTTAAATTCTGCAGGCACCCCATCCACTTCAAAAAGAAGAGCACACTTCTAAAGTCAGTCATGAGAAGTACAGCAGTGCCGTACTGCAGAAAGAGAAGGCAGGGTACGACACTACAATCATCCTGGAAAGTGCTAATGGTCTCTTTAAATAAACATAAAGGAACTCTATTCAGGTGTGAGGTCTGTCTTCCTCCTTCTGCCATGGTCCCGGGGGATGCTGAGGTCTCAGATCTGGGAGAGCTGGGGGGCTTCACCCTTAGCAGCTTACTCCCAGTCTCAGTCCTTCCTCTATCTCTAGCATGGACTCTTGGCCAATCCTCCTCAACCTCAGCTGTTTGTCCCCTTTTATATCCTTGTCCCTAGTGCGTGGTGGGTCCCCCTGTCTATCTTCCCTCTTCCCTTTCCCTATTGGATTCTCCAATTCCCCTTTTAAGCCACTCCCCTCTGGCTCCACCCCTGCATCTCCTGTGTTTGTTTGTCTCCCTTGGTGTGGGTGGTTGTGGCAGCACTTGGCATCTTTTCCTCTTCCCCACCACGGCTCTAGTCTTGGAGCAAGGCAAGTACTCAGTTCAGCCCTGCTACTGTTTACCCCTCCCATCTCCCTCATGCTTTTACTCTTGCTCAACCTGGTACCTGAGCAGGCTGCTCCAGCCTCGGGTATTCAGGAGTCCTGCCCTGTATCTCTTAAAGCAGCCAGGGAAGGTTCCTCGGGTCCCCACGAGGCAGGATGCTCTTCTCCGGCGGGGGAAGGACCTGTTTCCCTGACATCCATTGGGCCTCCCTCAGGACATCCCTGGGAGGGCAGGGAAAGCTTCCCCTGTGGGCGGTTTTGGCACCGGCTTCCGGGAGCCATTTGACTGCTAATGCTTCTTTCTCTACAATGGAGTAGTTTTTCTCTGCCGGCTGTGATTTCCAACTGAGGAATAAAATGGCCAGTTCTTGGTTCTCAGACATTTGCAACAGGGCTCCTCCCAAGCCAGTTCCAGAGGCTTCTGTGTACAACCCAAAGGAAGATCGAAATCTGGATTCTGTAGAACAGGTTTTCCTGACAACCTCATCCTGATTTTGTTGGGTTGGTTCTTCTTCAAACAGTTGAACAGTGGCCCCACAATGGTGGCATGATAAGGGATAAATTTACTTATAATATCCAACAAAACTGAGAAATCACCAAACTCGTTTCTTAGTTTCCAGCCGGGCCATCAACTCCAACGTAGTCACTCTTCCTGGAAGGGGTTTGAGCTGTCCCCTACCCACCAGAAAGCCAACGTAACTTTAATTTTTGAAATCGTCTCTTTTTTCAGATTGGCTTTAAGACTGGCCTGGTTTAATGTGATGAGGACTTACTGGAGGTGTTGTAAGTGTGGGGGCCAGTCAGGACTACAAATTAAAACTCTTGAAATGGCTGAGATGGACAGATGGACTTTTAATTTTGAGAGGACAAGAAGAAGGAAGTTTCTGCAATACATGGTCAAGATTTTATATGAACATTTTAGGAGACTTCATTTCCATATTAATATGCAAAACACTTATGCAAAATTATTTGGTGATAATAATTGTAGTAAACATTGCAGGAGGTGACACCTAGATGATATAGATAAGTATATGTTGTTGTTGTTGTTCAGTCGCACAGTCGAGTCCGACTCTTCGCGACCCCATGGACCAGATTACGCCAGGCCCTCCTGTCTTCCGCTGTCCGCTGAAGTTTGCTCAATTTCATGTTCGTTGCATCGATGACACTGTCTAACCATCTCATCCTTTGCCGTCCCCTTCTTCTTTGACCTTCAATCTTTCCCAGCATCAGGGTCTTCTCCAGTGAATGCTCCCTTCTCATTTGGTGGCCAAAGTATTTGAGCTTCAGCTTCAGGATCTGGCCTTCAGCCCCCCTTTTATGTGTATGTGTTATGGCTGCTTTTGTTTGTTTTTGTCCATTGAAAAATAAAAATAAAATATCATGAAAAAAGGACTGCAAATTACAATATTGTTGACATAGGACCATGCAAACCCCACCCACTGAGCTAGGGCATGGCCGACGAGCCTTTGAAAGGTGGTGGGTGTCCCATTTATGCCAAATGGCATGCTTCAAAGTTGAAACAGGCCTTGGGGGTTTGCGAATGCCATATTCTCCTTATCGTCATGATGAACAGGAATCTGCCAATACCCTTCTGTCAGGTCTAGGGCTGTGAGCTATTGAGCTTTCCCAAGATGGTCAATAAGAAGATCAGCCCTGGGCATGGGGTACACGTTGAATTGTACAATGCGATTTACTTCTGTATAGTCCACACAGAACCTGATGCTCCCATCAGGTTTGGGGACCAGTACCAGAGGACTACACGAAGCACTTTGGGATGGCTCAATGATGCGGAGTTCAGCATCTCAGCCACCTCTTGATTCACCATCTCTCACTGCTTCCATGGTAGCAGCCTCCACCGAGTTCTGACTACCACCCCTTCTGCTGAAGGAATACAATGGACCGCCAGGTGGATTACCCCGGGTTCTGTAGAGAATACATGTGGTCCTCATGCCAGTAACTGTTGCAAGTCCTCCTGTTGTTGTGACATTAACTCGGGATCTAAGCTGGGGCTTGGCTAGCTGCTGGTGCGGGTCGGCTCAAGGGCCTGTCCTCATGGTTCATTCATCGGGTTGAGCCATAAGGTGGCACCCATCTGAATCATCGGGACTTTCTTGGGGATGCCATTCCTTGAGGTCACTGATACGGATCCTTCTAGTTTGCCATGGATGGGGCTCACATGGCACTTCATATGACAACAGTCCCAGGAGGTGCACCACAGGGAGCGGCCCTTGCCAAGGATCCCTTTGATTGTTGGATAGGATTCGACAGGTGACCAGGACCTGGGTTCCCAGCTGAAATACCCTGGACTTTGTGCTGTGATCATATTATTTCTTCTTTTCCAGCAGTGCACTCTCTAGATTTTGTCTGGCTAGAGACCGAGCCACCTCCAACTGGTGATGTAGTTGTTGGAGGTATTCTCAGGGCCTGGATCCTTCTTCTGGGGGGCTCAGGGCCAACTTGTCCTCTACCATGCTCAGGATCCCCTGGCGAATACACCCACCCATACAGGAGTTCAAAAGGGGTGTAGCCCAGAGAAAATTGTGACATCTCACAAAGCGGGAATAAGAGAGGGCCCACGTAAAGGTCCCAGGCCATCAGTTGATCATAGATTATTCACTGTAACATTGTTTTGATGGTTTGATTTAAATGCTCAACTAATCCCTCAGTCTGTGTCATCAGGTAACAGAAGACTTACTAGAGCCCTTCACTACCCTTCTGCGAGCCGGCTTATCCACAGACATGGGTAAAACCTGGACTGGAATTGCTCCAGATTCTAGTAGTCTGGAATTAATATAAAACATGAAACAAATTCCTGAACATTCCTGGCTGATGTAAAAGAGCCATCTGTACCCACCAGCAGAGCATATTCTTGGGTCAGACAGACAACAATACTTTAGCCCCCGGCCTCTTGGGAAACCTTTGAATGAATATGAGCTGTTAAGAAGGAGATCCTTCATACAACAGTGCGTCAGAGTAAATCAGTTGTGTCCACAGAATCACAGAATCAGAGTTGGAAGGGACCCCAACCTCCTGCACAATGCAGGAAATTCACAACTACTTCCCCCTCCACACACACCCAGTGACCCCCCCCCGTTCCATGCCCAGAAGATGGCAAAAAAACAAAACAAACAAAACCCCATCCAGAATCCCCAGGACCAAACCGGCCCGGAGAAAAACGGCTTCCTGACCCCTAGGTGGTGATCAGCACTTCCCTGGGCGTGTCAGAAAGGGCCACGAGACTAAGCACTGAGGCAGCCCTTCCTGCCCTCCCTCTCGTGATCTACCTAAGTTCACAGAACCCGCATTGCTGTCCGATGGGGCCATCTAAGCCTCTGTTTGAAAACCTCCGAAGAAGGAGAGCCCCCGCCCCCCGAGGAAGCCTGTTTCGGGAGAGGGTATTCAGCCCATTCATATATCCAGAGCTTAACTATTATTGCTGCTACCAGCGACTGACAATCTGAATTTCCCTGACTTTTTTTTAAACACCTTGGGGCTAATTCCCAAAACTCTACACGCAAAAGCCAGCGATTTGGCTGATGGCCAGATTCTCAGCAGCAAAGTTGACATTCTGGGAATAAAAGCCTGCAGTGCTAATTTCATTCCATGTAGCTCACAAGAATGCATTGAAGCTTTCTTATACTGAATCAGACCCTCAGGGTCCATCATGGTCACTGTTGCCTACTCAGACGGGCAGCAGCTCTCCAGGGTCACATCCAGTGTTCCCTCTAAGCTGAGTTAGTGTGAGCTAGCTCACAGTTTTTTAGCCTCTGGCTCACACATTTTTGTCTTAGCTCAGGAAGAATGGCTCCAGAGCAAACTAATTTATGCAACAGCCAAATCGCTCGCTCACAACTTTTATGCCAGTAGCTCACAAAGTAGAAATTTTGCTCACAAGACTCCATAGCTTAGAGTCACATCACCTCCTACCTGGTCCTTTTTAACTGGAGATGCTGCCAGGGATTGAACCCGGGACCTTCTGCATGCCAAGCAGAGGTTCTCCCACTGAGCCAGGAGACCCCCTCCCCTCCCTATGTATGCACACCTAGGAACCAGACTGGTGAGCTCACCCCAGGGCAGCTTCAAGATATTTTGTCAAGCCAAGCAAAATGTGCCTGTGCCCACCTCCATGCCACCAGCAGCCAAGAGGCAACCAACCCCCAGCAGCACTGCCAGCATTTGGGGGAGGGGGGTGGATCAGAGCCCACCAGGGGCCATGCAGGTCCAGGAGAGCACGACCATTGCCTCCACTTGCACCAGTAAGGGCTGGGGAAAAGCCAAGCCTCCAGAGCACTGGCTGTGCTGGAGGGGGTGGGGCTGGCTCAGATACAGCCAATGGGGAGGGGGGTTGCTTCCTGGGCCACTGCCAGTAAGCCAGGGCTCTTAAGGCTGCACATCAACACCCTCCTCATTGCAAATGAGACCCAGCTCAGTACACAGAGAGCTCACAGTGCCAGAAATCTGAAAGACATAGTGGGGAGGGGAATACCCCTCTTTCAAAAAACAAGCACTCTAACCCTGACAGTTTGGGGGAAACTGATATTTATGAAGAGTTTCCTATCAAATCTAAATATACTTTGCTACTTTAGCTACATAAAAATGCACCAATTATAACTTGAGTGTATAAAAATGTTACTAACGGCATGTTTCTGGAATGTAAAAGTAGTAATGCCTTTCTTTTCTGCAAACAAAACTGTACATGTACCCAATATATAGATGCAAGCTGCTGCTATGCTTAGCAGATGTATTTTAACTTTTGCCAGCTGAGATTTAGGGGGAAATTAAAGGCGAAAATGAGTGTAGTAAACAAGAGGAAGTGTATTCTTTGGAAAGAAAGAGATTCATACAGTTAAAACAGGAAGGCCTATCTGTGTATTTGAATATCAAGTTCACCTTTCTAATACTGAGAACACCAGACTCTTTAATTTATTTATCCAACACATGGAATGTATTGATTGTTGCCGAATTATTCACATTTGAACAAAAACATATCCTTGAAAATGTATGTATCTACAGTATATATAAGACATAATTAATGCTGTAAGTTGCCTTACATAACGTTTTTTCATGCAATCCCTTTTCAGTGAATAAAACCTTGTCTTTAAAATAATGCCATCGATTCAGCCCTGACTTGGACGGCCCCGGCTGGCCTGACCTCACTACCTCTTGGGAACTCAGCAGGGCTGGCCCCGGTGGGTACTCTGGGTGGGAGACCCCCAAAGGAGGCCGGCAGAGGCAAGACACCTCCGAGCATCTCCTGCCCAGAAAGCCAGGAGCCAGCTGCAACTTGACAACACTTCCCATCACCACCATTCATTCCAAAAGTAAGAAATCCATCAGGACAAGTGAAAACAAAAAGTTCTCAGGGAAAAAGAAAATGGGGAAGGACGTGGGGGGCTCCCCCTGAACTTGTTTCCATCCCCCCCTTCCTTCTCATCCCCACCTGCACACCATCTCTTTATTGAACATATGTACAGCCTTCCTCAGCCTCAAGGCAGCAAAGCAACAGTACGTTACCACATAAGGAATCAACTGGCACGATAAAAACAGTGCAGCCAGGCCTGCCAAAACCATTTACCCTCCATCAAACACCCCCTGCAATAAAACCAAATTGTCATGTTCTTCTGAATGCGGAGAGCAAAGGCCTCCTCTGCACCCCCTCTGGCAAGCCATGCCAGCGGGCAATCCTAGGACCCTCTCTTATCACAAGGAGAAGGCTATCTAAGGAAAAGTAGCGCCGTGTGGGCACACACTGGGAGATGCAGTTTGACAAGTACGAGGGCCCCAGGCTGCGAAGGGCACCAAAAGCAGGAGCCGGCACTTTGAACTGGGCCCAGAAGCAAAGAGGCAACGAGCTCAAATTATGCAGCAGAGGAGTTCTCTGTTCCAAGCACCTGGCACCAGCCAAAGCCTCTGAGCATCTTCGCAGGCAGATCAAATCTGGAGGATACGGTAGCATGGACCAGTGCAGCCAGGCAGGCAGGATCTAGATCAGGGACCAGGTTATAAACCAGATTATCACTGAAAGAAGCCACTCCTAACAAATCACCAGCCTGCTTGTCCATGAATAAGGCCAAGAGCACCCCCAAGCTCTTGACTTGTTCTACCAAAGAAAGCTCAACCCCATCAAGGCCTGGTAGAGCAACACAAGCCAAACGTTCTGCCTTCCCAACCAGCCAAGGAGGCAAGTCTTTTGAAATCCAAAATTCATGACCCTAAGCAGCTAAATCTAAGCATCTTCACTTGGAACTCCCTTCCATTACAGTCGTCTCTTTCTTTGAAGACTGCCACATTGCAGGCAGATCTAGACCTCAGCCAATTCGCAACCCCCAACACCACCGATGATCTCAGAGCTAATGTTTTCAACATGGCCTGCATTTACTTCCTTTGGAATCAGAAGTTTGGGGGAAAGGGCACCTTTCTGTCTAGAAGGAGAACGGCTTCTTCCAGGGACCACGTCTGGGGAAATCTTTATGAATTACTGGATTTGATTGGCCAGCCTCCTGCCCTTAACCGTTCCATCTCTCTTTCTTACTTGAAAAGTGATATACCTGTATTCTTACCACTGGCTTAAAAACTATCACTCCCCCTCCTCAAAAGTGACTTCCCCCACCTTAAAATTTCATAGCCAACTACTATGGAATCATAAAGTATCTCATGAACAACTGAAAATCAGAGAAGACAGTACTTTGTTTCTAAACCGGATTTAAAAAACAAACAAACACTGGAAAGTGTGTCAGGGACTTTGTTCCTCTTGAAGAGCAGAGCAGGGTCCTCCACTCCAAACCCCACTGCTCAGTTCTAGGACTTGTGGCCCACATCCTTTGCCCAAGTGGCAAAGAGAAGAATCCCAAGTTAATTGCCAGCTCACCAGCACCATGCCTCTGTGTGAGGGAAGCATGTCTGCACATGTAACACACACAGCACTGTCATGTGACCTGCCCACACCAGGCAGGGGAGAGGAAGCCTGCTCTGCTGCACAGAGATTGACAGCTCCGGGTATTTGGGGGTGGAGCCTGAAGGCAGCGGGGCTTGTGGAGGGCAGAATGCCACACAGCCCGCCCCCCAAAACTGCCATTTTCTCCAGGGGAGCTTATCTCTGTAGTCTGGAGATAGTTTGTAATTCCAGAGGCTCTCCAGGCACAAACTTGATGTTAGCAACCCTATGCCCAACTCCCCACACCTGTAAAGATGAGAGAACCCTGAAGCATTTGAATGAATGACTGCAGCCCAGCCAAGCCCCTGGTGGAACTGGCCCATGAGGGGGGTGGGGGAGGGAGCGGGGCTTTCCCCCGTTTTCCAGGGAATGCTGCATTTTTCTGATTCCCGCCCCCCGCTAAACGCCTCTAGTTTTCCTTCCTTTTGTTAGTGTCCACAAGACAAGCTTCCGTACTCCCACAATGCACTCTAGCAGTTAACAGAGGTGGATCCCTCAGTCTCACCTGCTCTACTGCTGCCCCCCTCCTTGGGTTCTGTTTGTTCTCACATACTTTTAAGGCTTAAACTTGCCCTTTCATCATCAGAACGCCATTCTCTGTGGGGAATAAAAAGTTTATCTTTTATAGGCATGGACTGAGCTGCAGAGAATTAAAGAACATGAGAACTGCCACCATATGTTCCAGAAAGGAGCTTATACATTTTCATGTATGGATAAAGTGAACTAATGAGGAAACTACTAAACACCCTTAAAATAACAAATACAGGCCCCGGCCACATGGAGAATTTACCGCACGAGAGGCACAACTGCCGTTCGGATTAAAAGGGCGCTATCATACAGTAACATCTGGCAAGCGCCACGCGCCCATCTCCAACTATATCGCCCGGCCGAAGAAACAGAGTTAAAAGATACTGGGGAAAGTGCACTATTTTCTGGAAAACGCACAGCACGGGTGGGCGCCCGTCCGCATCCCACCGGATGTTTCTTTGTAAGCCTCCGTGGTATGCGCGCTAACCCCGAACTGCGCATGTGCACAAACGTGTGCTGCTGAACCGCCTCACCCTTCTTTGCGACGCTTCCCCACCAACGTGTGATCACGGCTGATGGCATGGTGTGCAGAGCCTCGGGGGACAGGTCTGATCGAGACACTGCGCTTCATTTTGCTCTGGAGCAAAAAGCCTCACTTCCCCCATGGATTATCTCGCTCGTGTGACCAGGATCACATTTGATTTTGAGCTTCAACACTGCCTATGGGATGGGAACAGAATTGTAACAAATGTGTGGTTTTAACAACCGGCCTCCCAGGCACTATTGGAGCACAACTAGATGGGACGTAAGACTTCCATCAAGGATCATTTTATGCTCTCAGTTGTGTTAGATGGCAGCCAAAAAGTCGCATCCCCCTTTTGGATCATGGCCAGGATGCCATGGAAGACAAATTAACCCCATGTTGTGTCCCATACAAGATATTATTGGCTCTAGCAGGGAAAAGAACATGAACATTTCCTTCCTCTACTTGGAAAAGAGTCTTACCTGAAAAGTGTCACAAAAAGGAAGAGGTGACAGCCGCTCATTGTGCCAGCCCCCCCCGGCCCCTGCAGGTGCCTTTAAATACAATGAAATCAGGGGATCTCTTGTGTCTCATCTGCAGCAAGACACGACACAGGATCCACAAACAGATATTTCTTCTTCAACACAGCCACCCCTATTTTATTGGGAGGGGGGGGTTTTGAGGCTGCTGTCTGGTGCAGCTTTTTCAATCTAAAGCCAACCATAAACAGTGAGAAATGCAGTCTTCATTCTTCCACATCGTATCTACTTTGGCCCTCACCAGGGTGTAAATCATAGAACCACTGAACTCATTGGCATGCCCAGGGCCCAGCTCTACGTGCACTCATGGATCAACACTAGATCTGGGTTCCACCTGACATCTCTGGAATCACAGGACAGAAATCCCAGGGCTCACCCTAGTCCATGCCATGAAACATCTGTATTCAAATGAGAATGTCAGCAGCTGCCGGGAGTTTCTTTACGGGCACCCTCCCGCTCTCCCAGTCCTCTTGATCTCCCTGTGCTGCAGGGCACGGCCACAAAGGAGGTCTGGGGCACACCCTTGATTCACCTGGGGCCCAACACACCTGGGACCTGGGACCGGGCCTTGAGCACAACATCCTCTGCTACATGCAGACTGATGCGGACAAGACTCCTGGGGAGGCAGAACTTGTGGGGACGAGCTGTGGCCCAGTGACAGAGCATCTGTTCTGCATGCAGAAGGTCCCAAGCTCGGTCCCCAGAATCTCCAACTAAAAAGGATCAGGTGGCAAGAGATATGCAAGAGCCTGGAGGACCCCCCACAACCCACCTGCAAGGGAGCCATGATCCAGGCACAGGCCAAGAGCCGCCCACTCGCTGCCTTAAAGAGATCCCTTGGTCACCAAATAGGGGCACAACTCTCAAAGGTCCCATGTCCTAGGGAAGAGGGCATTTACAGAGACAGAAGCAAATGGGCCCCTCCCGCTGCATGTTATCCCTCAAGCCCCCCCGCAACATCCAGGAAGCAGCATCACAGTCGCACGAACACACATGAAGATGCCTTATGTGGAACCAGACAGCTGGTCCACCAAAGTCAGTACTGTCTACTCGGACTGGTCGTGCAGCTCTCCAGTGGCTCTCTTTCCCATCATCGGATCCTTCTCACTGGATGTGCCAGAGACTGAACCTGGGACCTTCTGAAAGCCAAGCAGATGCCATCCCACTCAGCCACAGTCCCTCTTCACACATTAACTCGCAAGCACTGCCTCGTTATCCAAGCAAGTAAACATTTTGCAGTGCCCACATCAGCAATGTACAGGGTGGGGCACATGCTGAAGCCCACCCCGGCTGTGAAATAATTGTTTTCATTTTTCTCACACTGCAAACTTCATATCAGCTTTATTACTTTACTAGGAAGAAGGCCCATTGCAGCCATAAATGCAACGGCTGCCAGCTTGGCCGGGCGGCTGTGGGCCCTGTCTCTTCCCCCACAGCTGCTCGAGTCCCCCGCCAGCCAAGACAGCTGGGGTCGTTCCCCCCCGCCGCCTGTTACGCAGGGAGGGTGAGCAAGCAGGCTCTGACAGGGAAGGGGAGGCAGTTTAAACCACCTCTCCTTCTACTGGCTTGTTCGGCTTCCCCACAGCCACGGGGAGGGCGGGCAAGCCAGCTCTGACAGGGAAGGGTAGGTGGTTTAAACTGCCTCTCCTTCCACTGGCTTGCTCGGCTTCCCTGCGGCCGCGGGGAGGGTGAGCCAGCTGGCTCTGACAGGGAAAGGTAGGTGGTTTAAACTGCCTCTCCTTCCCTCGGCTAGCTCAGTTTCCCACGGCTGCCGGGAGGGCGGGAAGAGAAGCAGACCCAGCCCCCAGCCAATGCCACCCAAGTAGTCTTGCGTGGCAGCTGACGGACCAATGGCTGGGGGAACGCATGGAATCTTGCCACTCCAACTTGCTTTTATAATCTATAATATATCTAATATCGAAGAGAAATGATGATGGGTGCTAAGCCCTCGCCAAGGTGCCAAGGAACAATCTGCCCACTCTAAAGACACACAACCCCTTTCTCTTCATTAACAGTAAATCAATGGACATCAAGGAGATTGTTTTAGAATTTCTGTATGTCACAGATACAACAAGAAAAAGTTCTTGCAAGCACTGTGTTGGGCAACAGGACAAAAAAGTATGGATTGTTGTCGTCTAATATTTGTGGCCAATACTGTGAAAATGGTGCCAAAGGAGCGTACGCCATTGTTCTAGGGAGGAAATCCCCAGGCATTATTTGTACCTTGTTCTCACCACAACTGGAATCTTGTGTTGGTGCAAGCTGCAAATGATAGTTTTATAATATTACATCACATTTATTCTTTTTTTCTGCAGCAACAAAAGGCAGGGAAGTGGCCTTAAAGCATTTGCCAGAATGCTCCTGAAAGCTGTGCCTCAAACCTCTTGGAGTGCTACATGTTGGGGCAAATGCTGCAAAAATCAGTTCTGTTGCAGTTGCCACAACCAGTCAATGCATCAGAGGCGCTTTTTCATGTACATCTTCATCATTATGGGTACAGACAGGCAAAATATATACTTGGCCATCTTTGTACCCAATTAAGGTCCTCAAGACAGGGAACAGTTTAAAACAAATCAAATCATTTTTTAAAATGGTACATATATATATATATATATATATATATATATATATATATATATATATATATATATAAAACCAACAATTAAAAAATTGAATTGTGATATTTATTGGAAGATTAAATTAGTTGTTCCAAAGATGCAACTCTTAGTTTTAAAACCTGAGCGATGCATTTCTCAGTATTAAAAACAAGTTTTATTTTCTGATATTAGCTAAGCTATAGCTCCTTTGATCCAGTGTTGAGTGATAAAATCAAGCTCCCCTCTTTCCACTTGCCCATCTCCAGTATGCTGGGATTGTTCAGTTGGATGGGTGCGGATTGGCCTCCCCACTGTCAGCGACGAAAGAAGAGAAACTTCTCCACACACCTTGAGAATGAGACTCCTCCAGAACTGTTATTTATTGATTTTACACAAATGATACCAATTTCATTGAACAGTACATAACAGAAGGCACAGTAAATAACAGAAGGCACGTTTTCTTTTCTCTCATTTTCTACAAAGTAATAAAGTACCTAAGAAAGCATGATTTGGTATGATTTCTCTGTACCAGAGTAAGCCTACTGACGTGGAAGAGGGAGTGGCTGATGAGGAAAAGGCAGAGGCAAAGGAAGGGGTTCAGTGGGAGGAGAAAGGGGGAAGGAGGTCTAGGCTACACCCTCTTGCCCATGGCCCACCAAACCTCGAACTGGCCCGGCTTTACTGCACTGGCCACCCAACTCTGTGCCCACCACCTCCAAGGATTCCCCTCAAGACCCTGATGTACCTACCATCTATTCACTGCAATGACCAGTGGGGGTACTCTGGGCTTCGAGGATTTGTCTTTTCTTTTAGGGCTCTACAAAGGTCTCCGTCTCTCCAAGCTACAGAGGTTCTTGGAATAATCCATGGCTGTAGATCTGTTTAAATCTGTACTACAGGAGTGACAGAAACTTCTCATCCAGGGGAGGTGAAACCAACAGGCCAAGCTTCCAAGGGCAGACCAGGGCTCAAGCAGGCCTGACCCCCACCCCGCACACGCAGGAAGGGCCCGACAACAGATGGAATGCTTCTGGGCCATTTTAAAAGCCATCACCAAAAAGGTGAAGAAGCTACAGTTGATGCCTCTGGCCCTTCCCAAGAGCCCCTGAAGGAAATGAGTGGCTCTGGCCAGGCTAAGCACCGCCTCTGAAACCCAAGGTGGCCAATGATGGGGGGAGGGAAGGTCAACCTTCATTCTGAGGACTTGCAATGGAAGCCAGTTGGAATGCCAGGTATGCTCAGGGCACCTCTGTCTGACCCCACCTTTCCAGAATTAACTTTATATTAACACTAGCCTGATACCCATGCTTTGCTATGGTATTTAAGTTCTGTAAATCCAGTTATAATACTGATGATGTGAAGTCTGAAATGTAACATTTGTTGTAGGAATTCTAATGGAGAAGATTGTAGTGTAAAAAATGAAGTGAGACATATGTACTTCCCCCCCTCATCTACTGAAGGACCTCTTTCTAGACCACACTGGTGGTTCTGCCCTCATGTGCCGGGATCACCAGGCCGCTTGATGGGCTCACTCTGGAGCAGGCCACATAGAACCATCCATTTAAGAAGCAGTCGTCTGTTAAGTCAACTCCTCCCACCTTCCACGAAAGTGATGGCCTCTCTCCTTGTGTTCCTGGATTGTTTTGCTCATATGGAGACTGTGTTGCTCTGAGCACTTCAGGGTGATCTTGCTGGTACTTGGCCTGCGCAGCTCAGTGCACTGCAGGAGTACTATGTGCCGCATTCCTAAGTTGCCTCCTTCTTGTAGTGTTGGTGTACCTGGCTTGATGTTCACCAGGAGTTTTCTTGGGGGCAGTAAGAGGTGAGAGGTTGAGGGGGAGGTTGGTGTGAGGGAGTGGTGATGTGGTGGACATTTCTTCAGGTTCATGAGGGAGGCATGCATTGAAATGGCTCCTAGAAAGGTCCTTTAATATCTCCCCATGAACATTCATTAACTCAATTGCCATGCTGGCTTTTTTGAAAAATGTCTATTTAGGAGTCTTGAATCGAGGATTTCTGTAACTGTCCTCAACTGTCTGTAGTCTCTTCTAACAATTGGGGGAACACATTTTGCCCCTTTTTTACCCCCTTAGGATAACCCCCCCCCTTTTTTTACAAAAAATATTCTCATTTATGTTACATTTAAAAAGTGGGACATAACTACATATTCAAAACACCATCTGAGCAATCAGATATTAAGCAAGTTCATATGAACCAATTTTCCAGAACCCACATTGTGAAAAGTTAAATAACCAAATAAAGAAAACCAGTTTTCTACATTTTGGATACATTTCCATTGTGGGTGGGCGTGTGGCTAGGCTGGGCCAGCAGCATCACTAAGGTGATCCTGTTGGGGTGGCATCCCTGATGGATTAAAGAATCCTGGCCCTGCTCCTACACCTGACAGACACCGGCCTGTCTGGTGTTGAGGGGGATTGTATTTAAAGGCATCAGGGAGGCGGGGCCAGCAGCAGGGCTAAGGCAATCCTGCTGAGCAGGGCTAAGGCAATCCTGCTAAGCATCCCACCTCCTCTCCTACAATTGACAGGTAGCTGCCTGTCCAGTGTAGGAGGGGAGGGGGGAGGAGTATTGGAAGCCACTGTGGAGGCATGGCTGGCAGGATCACTAAGGCACTACTGCTGGGGCAGACTCCCTCATGGCTTTAAGCACCTTGCAACCACTGCTGCACCTGACAGACAACCGCCTGTTAGGTGTAGAGGTGGGGGGGAGTATGTTGGAAGCCATCAAAGAGGCTGGGCCAGCAGTATTACTGCACCTCACAGGTGGTTGTTGGCCATTCCTGATTTCCCCAACTGTCATTAGTTCTCTGCAGTCTCCTGTGTTTTTTTTTTAACCTCAGAACACTGAGCTCTGCAGCTGACCAATCAGAGAGTGGGGGGTGCAAAGAGGCAGCAGCCTGGCAGCCACATAGGAATCAATGGAGGAAGCACATTTTACCCCTTTTGACCCCCTTAGGGGTTGAATTTCTAAAAATCCCTTCTTAGTGAGCATCTACGTCATGGTAGGAGCACTCTCCCCGAATTTGGGGTTTCTAAGTCCAGCAATTTGGCCTGGGCATTGATTTTATAGTGAGGGGATGTCTCAAAAGCTGGCAAACCCAAAAAAACCCCGCAGTCCCTATGGTGTTATGGGGTGAGGCCTGACAGTAGCTACAGCAGCGAAAAATTACAGAACTGGTTAGACCAGTATTCTAACAATATGATGGTGCAACTGCCACAGGTGCTGCAACACAGGTGTAGTGGACCAAGGTGCAAAGTGTGACATCATGGCAGTTAAAGTTCAGTGACCAGAAAGACAAATTCTCTAAATTTGACCACAAGTCAGGAGAGCAGATCACACGGAGATGACTGGCAGTTGGCCACGTCAACAGGGAGGGGGCCTCTGCCAAGATGGAAAAGCAGCCCAACCAGCCTTGCCCGGGGAAGGGGGGAATTCAACTGCCAGAAATGTAAGATCAGGAAATGAGGCACCATTTAATTATTAAGAGATCAGAAAGTAGAAAGCAGAGAAAGTGTTATGGGTATAACAACACAGGGGACTCAGGTCTCAGTACTGCAAGGTGTTACTGGAAAAGGCACATTGGATACCAAGGGAAAAAAATCAACCTCCTGACAGTCAGAATTGCATAATTACAGAAGCACCTGAGAAACACAGATGCCTCGATGCATTTTTTTTGCAAGGATCAATTGGAAGACCAGCAGTGGAAGATCTCTGCTCCCCACACCACACCCACCAGCGGGGCATACTCCCTTGCTTTAGCATGCAAGCCGGTTTCAATTCGCCACTCCTCTACTTGAAGCCAGCTGGGTGACCTTGGGTCTGTCACAGTCCTCTCAGCCCCCCAAATAAAAACCTAGCTCGCCACAAAAAGACTAGAGTTTCAGGCTACCAGACAATCTTCAGATCTCCTGGCTACGCTACACCCACTGCCATATGATAATTATTAATTATGATTGTTAGCATGCAAGCCAACTATAGATAGCTTGTATTTTAGCATCAGGATGCTAGGATTGTTGCTTTTTTTGGCATCTCTAAAATATTTTTATGGTTCCATTTCATTTCTAACATCTGCACAGGTTTAAGATTTGCTCTGTGACTCAGGGCCTATTAGTCATTTTCTGGATGGCTCACGGGCAGACAGCCAGCCAGAGCGGTTCCACTCAGTTGACAGCTCAACTCATGCAGAGTTGCTGCAAAGTCCCTGCAGGCACCAGGGCCAGATTTCGTAGGCTCCAGAGGTGCCCACAGGGCCATCTTTCAAACTCCCTGTGTGTTCCTAGCATGCATTTATTTTACTTATTTAAAATGTTGCTACCCTAGCTTTTTTGTAAAGGACTGTAGCGGTTAACAATACAACACAATAGGCTGACGGTACAGTATTAAATTATTAGCTCAGCCCAATAAGATTTAACATACTCAAACGTCTCCCTTCCAATCAAGAAATGCTTAAAAAATGGGGGTGGGGAAATACTGTTTTGCTAGCACTTCTAAAGGCCAACAGGGGAGGGGCTTGACATAGCAATCCATCACAATGGTGCGGCAGCAGGAATCTAAGTGCACACCCTCTGCTTCAGGATGTCAAGGAAGAGTTTTCCAGAGCCCACAAGGAGCCCTGCAGAGACGTTTGCTGCCTCTTGACAAGCACCATGTGGGTGAGGTCAGGAGAAGATCTCTGCTGCTGCAGCTGCTGCTGCTGCTGCTGGCCCAGGCAACCCGCCTGTGTACTGTGCAAGAGACACAGCAGAGATCCATATGTAGTGCCAGGACAGGCTTTGCTGACAGTCAACGGCTGCCATGCCATTAAACTGCTGTGGCTCATCTCGTGGGTAACAGGAGGGCAACCCCTGCCCGTCAGTGGCCACATCTGGAAACTGGCCCTTTCACAGAACAGCTCCTTATAAATTGTTTAGAATAAGAACCACTAACAAAAGGCCCATTCTTCCTTCCCTGGAAGCTCATATGGGACTGAAACAGTATTTCTCAGGCCCTGCACAGACTTCCACTTGATACTAACAAGTGAAGGGGGCGAGCTATGCCAGTATCAACTTAAGGGCAAGCTGTACTCTCCGCTCACATTTCACACAGCTTCCTTGGAGGCAAAGCCACTGCCCACTTTGGCAGGTTTTCCCTATGAAGGCACATCTGGTAATGCCAAGGCCAGTTTCTGACATTAGCCATTGAACAAACCCTGTGGGCAAGGTATTTTGTTCCTGGGCAGTTTCACTTCTGACCACCAGCATTTCAGAGAAGATTTTAGGCAAGAGCAAGGGCCACAGAAATGCAGAAGCTGCTGGTAACTGGCATAAAAGAGAACAGAGAAAAGCAATAAGAAGCTTGAATAAAAATCACTGGAGGAGCAGATGGTGTGCCTGTGCAGAAAGAAAAGGTGCAAAACAGCTGATCGGAGACATGGCAGCTGTCGCAATGGATGGGACGCTTGGCAAACAGGAAACAATGAGACTTGGCTGAGCCACACGGATAACAAGAACCAGGCAAGGCAAAATAAAATGAGCTTAACCCCGAACGGGACTTAGCGCTTCATTCCCCTAACACAGGACCAACACATTCCGCGATTCTGCCCTGGAATCCCGCTGGCACAGCCACACCATTCCCCGGACGATGGTACATTCCACTGACAGCAGCCCTGACTGCGGAACAAGTCCAGAAAATGAACTCTGCCTGTTACGTTCTAACTGTGAAACTGAGCCTATTCTTTTCCATTCTAAGGTTGATGCAAGGAATGGATTGTAAGCTGTAACATTCCTATTGGTCGTTCCTATGGAACTGTTTAAAGGAACCAACCACTGTTGTAAATATGTTTGTGGAGGGAACAGACCTCATTGGTCTTTAACTGTGTTATGCTATTGGTTGTTAACTTCTCTATGGGCATGGCTTTGACAGCCCGGACTATTTAAAAAGGGAGTTGTGCTCCACTTCTTGTCATTGTTGTCTGATCATCTTGTTGGTGTTACAAATAAAGCTGAATCACTGCCTTGTTAAGTTGCATACTTAACAATTGGCAACAAAGGTGGCATGCTAGAGCAGGTAGTCAGCCCTGCTGAACCGAAGGAACAATGGCAGACAAAGACACACACCCGGCTGTGCTAGCTGATGCTCCACCTGCTGGAGTGGCCGCAATACCAGCTGCGATGGCCGTCAACCCGGCGTTCAAGGCGTTGAATCCGAACACTGAAGACTTGGACTCTTACCTGGCAAGGTTCGAGTTCCACCTCCAAGCGAATCAAATTGCTGACGAGGCGCGGAAGAAGGCAACCCTTCTGAGCTCCTGTGGCAAGGCCGTATTCGATGTCGCCAGGTCCCAATGCGGCGTCGTGGGACGACATCACAAGCAAGCTAAAAGGCCACTTCTCACCGCAGCCGTCAAAGATCGCATGTAGGTATGCATTTTACAAGCACTGTCAATCCATCTCCGAGTACGTTACTGCTCTGCGGAAGGCTGCCTGGCCATGCGGTTTCACCAACCTCAAGGAAGCCCTCCTCGACCGTCTCATGTGCGGCCTTCGAGACGACGTTTACAGCAGTGCCTGTTTGCCCAAACGGAGCTGACCTACGCCGTGGCGTATGCTGAGGCTGTCGCCACCGAGGCTGCCGAAAGGTCCACACAAGAGGTCCGCCAGCGCCAGGCCCCGAGAGGAAAAGAGCAGTTGGTTCATCAGCAGTCAACCACCGAGTCTGAAGGGGAGCCAGATGACGTCTACAGGACGCAAGCTAAACGCCCATCGTGGACTCAACCAAGAACTGCAGCACGGCGTCCCTGTGCCGGTTGTGGTGACAAACATGAATGGGACAACTCTTGGGCAAAGGAGCTGATGTGCCGATCCTGTGGTAAGCGAGGTCATCTGGCCCGAGTCTGCCAAGCAGCCAAGAAGTCTCCACCTTTTTCTCCGTGTGAAAAGCCTAGGATTTGTGTTTGGGATGATGGCAAAGTGGCCGATTGCCACCAAAACGACACCTGCTGCTGTCCATTCACGGTCCTGACCACCGGAGCCAAGTCCAGCGGGAAGATCCACATCACGCTTCGTCTGGACGGTGTTCCCTGCACCATGGAGGTGGACTCCGGATCGTCCGTCACCATCATTTCAACGCAGACATGGCAGCGTCTATTCCTGTGAAAGAGTTGCCGCCGTTTGTCTCCAGTCTCGACCCAGCTGACTGATTTCCAAGGCAGGCGCATCCCCTTGGCGGGAAGGGCGAGTTTCCTAGTGGAATTCAAGGATCGGAGGGCAGTGCTATCCCTCCTGGTAGTGGAGGGTGAGAGGGTCAGTTTGTTGGGCCTGGATTGGTTCAAGGCTCTGGGCATTGCCATTACCGGTGTTAACCAAATATGTCAAATTAAAAGAGAATGCTTATATAGCGAGTTTCCTGAGGTGTTTGGTGAAGGGCTTGGTCAGTATACCGGACCTCCAGTCACTTTCGACTTAGACCCTGCGGTTCGTCTGATAAGGTTGAAATATCGAAGGATGCCTCTAGCCTTGAAGGCTAAAATAGAGGCTGAGTTAGAAAAGCTTGTAATGCAAGGTATTCTTGAACCTGTCCCATGTGCTAAATGGGAAACCCCAATTGTAACGCCTGTAAAACCTGATGGCTCTGTAAGAATTTGCGCTGATTACAAATGTACACTTAATCAGGCTCTGCAATAGCACTCATACCCAGTACCGGTAATCAGCCATGTGTTGGTGCCTCTGGGAGGGGGCAAGGTCTTTGTGAAACTCGACCTTGCGCAAGCGTATCAGCAGCTCCCAGTGGACAACGCAGCTGCTGAGGCACAGACCATCGTAACTCACAAGGGTACATTCCGAGTAAAGCATTTACAGTTTGGGGTCAATGTAGCCCCCAGTATTTTCCAAGGTCTAATGGACGGGCTCCTAAGGGGGCTACCAGGGGTCGTACCGTCCTTTGATGATGTGTTAATTGCTGGCGAAAATGAGAATGAGTTAATGGCTCAACTCCGAGCGGTACTGGGTCGCTTCAGAGAAGCTGGTTTATGGATAAAATGCTCAAAATGCTGTGTGGGGGTGAAACAAGTAGAGTTTTTAGGTTTTGTAAGACGCTAACAGTGTTCACCCCACGCCTGACAAAGTATCTGCCATCAAAAATGCCCCTCCGCCACAATCAAAAAAAGAGCTGCAGTCATTTTTAGGCATTCTTAATTTTTATCATTCATTTTTGCCTCACAAGGCATCAGTGGTGGAACGGTTACATGCGCTCCTACACAAGAATGTACGGTGGGAGTGGGGGGGAAAACAAAGGTGGGCTTTTACTGCTGTTACCGCTGCCCTTCTCCGAACTCGGACTTGGACTCTGACCAGGACTTTAACGTCCTATCGATCAAGGAATTGCCTGAGGCCCCGGTTACCTCAGTGGACATTGCTGCTGCGTTGGCTAAGGACCCTGTTCTCGCCCGTGTCCTTAATTAGGCATGGAGGGGATGGCCGGTGGGAAAAACTGAACCACAGTTCAAACCTTTTGTTTCGCACCAGAACGAACTGTCTGTGAGCAAGGGTTGTTTACTGTGGGGGAGTCGGGTTGTGATTCCTGCCACACTCAGGGAGCGGGTACTGGAGGCACTGCACTCAAGACCACCCGGAAATTGTTCATATGAAGGCCCTTGCGAGAGAGTATGTGTGGTGGCCCAAGGTTGACGAGGACATAGAGTCCTGGGCAAAAAGGTGCAAGGCCCCTGATCCCATCACTGCTCCACCACCGCAGGAGCAAAGACCTCTGCAAGGGTCTGGCCGATCTTGTTGTGCCCCCTCCTACCTCAAAGACTTTGTTTGGAGAGGGAATGTTCCATCTTAGGGGGGAGGGATTGTTATGTTCTAACTGTGAAACTGAGCCTATTCTTTTCCATTCTAAGCTTGATGCAAGGAATGGATTGTAAGCTGTAACATTCCTATTGGTCGTTCCTATGGAACTGTTTAAAGGAACCAACCACTGTTGTAAATATGTTTGTGGAGGGAACAGACCTCATTGGTCTTTAACTGTGTTATGCTATTGTTTGTTAACTTCTCTATGGGCATGGCTTCGACAGCCCGGACTATTTTAAAAAGGGAGCTGTGCTCCACTTGTTGTCATCGTTGTGTGATTGTCTTGTTGCCGTTACAAATAAAGCTGAATCACTTTGCTGAATCACTGCCTTGTTGAGTTGCATACTTAACACTGCTGTTTTATCATTTTCGACAGGAGTCAGGGCACTCTTGACAATGGCATCTCATCTTTCCCCGCAGAAGCTGGCAACGGACCAGTACTGGGGCTTGGATCTTTACTGGGGATGGTGAGGACCAGAAGAGAAGGACTGACTCCTCTTCCCAAGAGAGAAAAATCTCCATGAGAACAGCCGTACGGGATCAGACCACTAGTCCATCTAGAGCAGGGGTGTCGGACATGCGGCCTGGGGGGCAGATTAGGACCCCCCGGAGGGCTTCTCTCAGGCCCGCAGTGGAACTGGCTGCCTTCTGCTTCTTCTTCCAGTTCTGCTGCTGCTGCGTCATTGTAGGTTTGCAGCTTACAGATACACACCTGAACGGCATACTCAAGACTGCAACAGCACAGACGTTTTGATGCAATAATTCAGAGCAAGAGGTGTCAGTTATCAGACACTGTTAAATAAACAAAATATTGCAAGAGTGCTCATGTTTTAAGCATGTTTTTATTTTAAGTTAAAAAAAACCTTCTTTGTGTTTGTGTCCTTTATAAAGTTTATATCTCCACTACCTGGCATTATATTTTATGACACACATGGCCCAGCCCAACAACGTCTCATTAATGTCAGATTCAGCCCTCATATCAAATAAGTCTGACACCCCTGATCTAGACAGCACTGTGGGTCACAGCAGCCAACCAGTTGTCTATGAGGTCCTGCCAACAGGGCCCAGTGACCAAGGGCTTCCCTGATGTTGCTTCCTGGCACTGGGATTCAGAGATCTGCTACTCAGCATGGCTAAGAGCCACTGAAGGCGTTCTCCATGAAGCAATCGATGCCCCTGGCCATTACGACATCCTCCAGCAGTGAATTCCACAATTTAATTACTTGCTGAGTGGAGAAGTTAGCCAGATGGTTGTCAAAAAGCCAGACAAGATACCATGAACATCCTGACAGCTTGCTAACAGAATAAAAGGTGCAGGAAATAAGGAGACCCAGCAAAAACGGGGGGGGGGGGCTGCTCATGAATCCACAGAATTCAAACTGTTCATTACTGCATCTACACAGCTTTAACTTTCTCACACTGATCAGGATACAAGCCAGTAAGCTGAAGACAACAGTTTTCAGCATCCAAGCACTTCACTTCTAAAAGTCAGAGAGCCTTCAAAATACAGGCATTGCTGCCCTTTCCCCAAGGGCAGTGATGAAATGGAAAGGGACTGAGAAAGCATCAGTCCTCGAGCAGAGTAAATGTTATTTCTTTAAACACTTGTATGAGCCTTCAGAAAGCACCCTGTTCATTCCATTTCAGAGTCAGAGGAAATGGCAAAAACCTGTGATTGAAAGAACAGCCATCTGCTCTGCTGGGGGGAGGGCTTGATCCGCCCCACCTTCTGGAACCAGCCAGCCACATAAGAGTGCAATCACCAAAGCACCTGGCCATCCATCTTCACGAGGATGCCGTGGTCAAGGGTGTCAAAAGCCTTGGAGCGGTCCAAGAAAATCAACAGGAGTCCACTTCCCAGGGGGAGACCTGGCTCCACCCACTCCCCACCCCAACCACAAGTCCTATTTGACAGTGAGAGCTGGGCTGGGATCCGGGGGACCTAGAGCTAGGCCATGAGGCTCCCTGGGGCACCTGGGGCTTAACGACTGCGCAGGGTTGTTGGGAGAATGAAATGGAGGCGGGGGGAGAACTACCAACGCTCAGCCTGAGCTCCTTGAAGGAAGGGCTTGGTAAGAAATGTGCTGAGTGAATAAATACACCCGCCTTTATGGATCAGGCGTGCTGCACCAACTTGCCATCCTTTTTGTTTACTCAGTTCCGGAATCAGCCTTGTGTACACCGGAACTGGCAGTCTGTATGAGAGATGGAATTTGGCAAGAGAGCTGCAGCCATGCGTGCACACAAGAATTGGGAGCACGCGCATTCTTTCCCAGAGGAAGAAGAGTGCCTCCTTCAAAACGCCCTTGAAGTGTCAAGCATCATTCCAAAGGAATTCCCAGGACGGCTGTCAGGGCAGCTGGCTTTTTAAAAGCTTTCCCCAGCCCCAAAATGAAAGGACCCCATTTTGCAGAACCCCTCAAGACTAGAAAAGGAATTCTCAGGGAAGTGTTAGAACCATTTCCGTTGATCTACTGGGATGCCAGAACATGTCAAAGGTATTCCTGGTCTTGGGCTGGGGTGTTTGGTTGGTTGGTTTGGTTTTTTGCAAAGCAACATTTAATTAATTTTTTTACTTCACTCATGCCTTGCCTTTCTCCCCGACAGAGACCTAAAGTGGCTTCTGTCATTCTCCTCTCCATTTTATTCTTACAACAATCCAGTGGGGTAGGTCAGGCTGAACACGTCATTGGCCCAAGGACATCCAGCAAGCTTCCACAGTAGAATGGGGATTCGAACCTGGGTCTTCTACATCCTGTTCCAGCACTCTAACCACTACTCAAGTATGGCATTTACTGACTACACATGTGAAGCTCTTCTGCAAAGGAATATGTAGAACTTCACCAAAGCCAGAGTTGACATCAACTCAGAGTTGATGCCAGGCATGGAACCTTCATTAAAATCTTTTGGTAACACACTGAAAAAACTGGCAGTATTTATATTGTGAGTAATATTTCTAAACCAAGCCAAATGCCAGTATATCTTGGGGTAGAAAAATGCCACACATTAAAAAGTGTTGGTGGTGGAAGAAAACATCGGTTTTACACATCCAAACACCCAGAGCCTGAAAACATCCTTTCACAAGAGGAAGGAAATAATTGCATTAACATCAGCATTAAAAACTGCAGATTTTGTTGTTGGTCTGGAATACTTTTCTGGCCTCAGAACAGCTCTCTTGTGGTGAGGCTGCTGCTCTCCAGATTAGAAGGGGACGGTCACACCTGTACAGAGGGGCTGTGTCCCTCCAGGACACTTGCCTCACTTCCTTGGGTAAGTGCATTACCCGGGACCTGTCTTTTCAAAAGTCAGCCACTGGATAAGTGCCAGATTCCCCCCACACACACACACACAGCGCATCCTAGAAGGGGGGCACATTTGGTCCAGAACGGCCTTTGGCACAGCCAGCAACATCACAGAAGAAACTGAAGAACACTCTTCCAAAGAGATCAGATGAGCATTTCTGCCTCACCACAACTTTATGGGGTGGCTTAGGTTTGGAGAAAGCATTTGCCCAAAGCTACTGAGCAATTTTGGTGGCTGTGTAGGACCTTAGTGTGGGTTCCACACTCTCAAGCCCAGCCTCCTAACCATTCCACCACACCGCCTTCTCTCGTTGCTCAACGAGCCGGGGCCTGGGACTTGCCCGCCCTAGCAGCCCTCCCCTCCTTCCATCCCAGATGCAGATGGTGGGCTGTGGCTTTCAGCGCCAAGAGGGAACACACTGTGTGCACTTATTTCAAGTACATCCCACGCTTCAGCCATGGAAATTCAGAGCTTCTCCCTTCTGGCCCCCAAGAGTGGATCTCCTTACAAAAATATGTAACCTTTCTTTAAAATATGCCTCCATTCCTGAGGACTGGAAGGTAGCTAATGTCACTCCCCTCTTTAAAAAGGGCTCCAGGGGAGATCCGGGAAATTACAGGCCAGTCAGTCTGACATCGATACCGGGTAAGTTGGTGGAAACTGTTATTAAGGAAAGAATTAGTAGGCACATTGATGAGCAAAAACTATTGAGGCAGACTCAGCAAGGGCTCTGTAAGGGAAGATCTTGTCTCACTAACCTGTTAGTGTTTTTTGAGGGAGTGAACAAACATGTGGACAAGGGGGACCCAATAGATATTATTTACCTTGACTTCCGGAAAGCTTTTGATACAGTTCCTCATCAAAGGCTCCTAAGTAAGCTCAATAGTCATGGGATAAAAGGACAAGTCCTCTTGTGGATCAAAAACTGGCTTATAAATAGGAAACAGAGAGTGAGTATAAATGGGAAACTTTCTCAGTGGAGGGTAGTAAGCAGTGGGATACCACAGGGATCAGTACTCGGTCCGGTGCTTTTTAACTTGTTTATTAACGATTTGGAATTGGGAGTAAGCAGTGAAGTGGCTAAATTTGCAGATGACACGAAGTTGTTCAGGGTGGTGAAAACCAGGGAGGAGTGTGAGGCACTCCAAAGGGATCTATCGAAGATGGGTGAGTGGGCATCAATGTGGCAAATGGGGTTCAATGCGGCCAAGTGCAAAGTGATGCACACTGGAGCCAAAAATCCTAAATATAAATACATGTTGATGGGGTCTGAACTGGCAGAGACGGACCAAGAGAGAGATCTTGGAGTCGTAGTAGATAACTCAATGAAAATGTCTAGACAGTGTGTAACTGCAATAAAGAAGGCCAACGCTTTCCTGGGGATTATTAGGAAGGGAATTGAAAACAAATCAGCCAGTATCATAATGCCCCTGTATAAATCATTGGTGCAACCTCATTTGGAATACTGTGTACAGTTCCGGTCGCCATATCTCAAAAAGGATATTATAGCATTGGAAAAAGTGCAGAGAAGGGCAACTAGAATGATAAAAGGGTTGGAACACCTTCCCTATGAAGAAAGGTTAAAACGCTTGGGGCTCTTTAGCTTGGAGAAACGACGGCTGAGGGTTGACATGATCGAGGTTTATAAGATTATGAATGGGATTGAGCAGGTTGAGAAATAAGTACTTTTCTCCCTTTCTCACAACACAAGAACTCATGGGCACTCCATGAAATTGCTGAGCAGTAGGGTTAGAACAGATAAGAGGAAGTACTTCTTCACCCAAAGAGTGATTAACATATGGAATTCATTGCCACCGGAGGTGGTGGCAGCTACATGCATGGACAGTTTCAAGAGAGAATTAGATAAACACAAGTGGAGACCCGCAAGAAACTTGCAGGATGGTCATCCCATTACTCACACCTTTGCTTCCTCCCCTCTACCCTTACCTATCTCACAGTCTTTCTCCCTTCTGGGGGTGGAGCCATAGACTCAACCCTCCAAAGCAGCCATTTTATCCAGGGGAACTGATCTCTGTCACCCAGACAACAGTTGTAATTCTCGGTGATCTCCAGCCCTCACCCAGAGGCTGGCAATGGTAGTTCTCATGGAGGAAACGGCTGGTTTGGAGGGTGGAGTCTATGGCATTATACCGGTCTGAAGTTCCTCCCCTCCTCAAACCCCACCATCCCCAGGATCCACCCCTTAAATGTCCAGGAGTTTCCCAATCCAGAGTTGGCAACCCTATTTCCTTCCCACCCAACAGCCAACTTAACCTTTATCTGCCTTTATCTGCCTTCAGCTTTTCATCTCCACCCCCTCCCCCACAGCTTCTACCAAGGAAAATTATAGTCTTTCTCCACAGTGGGGACCAAAGCAGCTTACATTATTCTCACCTCCTTTTTATCTGTACAACACCCCTGAGAGGTTGGTTAGGCTGAAAGTATATGACTGGTCCAAAACCACCCAGTCAGCTTCCACCGCAATATGGGGATCTGAACCTGGGTCTTCCAGACCCTGCTCTGAAGCTCTAACGGCTGCACCACTGCTGGCTTTCATAGGATGGCTGCTGAAAGCAACCAGCCAGGCCAAGTTGAGTCATGCAAATTAGGTGGTATCAAGTCACCCAGAGGGTGCTGCCTAGGGATGCCAGCCTCCAGGTGGGATCTGGGGATCCCCTGGAATTACTGCTCAGCTCCAGACTACTGAGATAACTTCCCCTGAAGAAAATGGATGCTTTGGAGGGTGGACTCTAGGGCATTGTACCCCACTGAGGTCCCTGTCCTCCCCAGGCTCCATCCCCAAATCTCCAGGAGTTTCCAGACCTGGAGCTGGCAACCCCACTATCTCCATCCCCTGCCAGTGCCCGTGGGGGGATCTGGCAACCCTAGACTGCTGCCAGGCCTAGGGTTGGCAACCTCCAAGTGGGGCCTGGAGAATGAACTCCAGAGATCTGTGAACAACAGAGATCTGTCTCCTGGATAAAATGGCTTCTTTGGAGGGTGGATTCTGTGGCATGATACCCAGCTGAGGCCTCTCCCTTCCCCAAATCCTGCCCTCCTTGCACTCCACCCAAAAAACTCTAGGAATCCCCCAGCCTGGCCCCAAGGCTCCCTCCCTCCCTCCAAGGTTGAAAGAGGCCGGGAAAGAAAGGGCCCTTCTCCCCATCCTTTACTGACAGAGCCAGTCAGAAGCCTCTCCCCCCCCCCCCACGTTCTAATCTCTCACCGCTGATGCCTGGAGTTAGGTCCCTGCAGAGGCCATTTCAAAAGGTTTGGGGGGAATTCAACCATCCCTGAAGGGATTTCTTCACTTTTCGGATTTTTCTACAAACCCAGGAAGTCTACTGACTATGTAGGAAAAGCTGTTGGGGGAGAGGAGGCCCCTGTTGGTGGGAATAGGTATCCGCACCAAAAAAAAAAAGTCTGGGAAATAGAATAAGGATATGGAGCAGAAGACCATCAGTGGCTATTAGCCGCAGGGTATAGATGGGAACTCTCAGTCTGGGGCAGGTGATGCACTCTATTCTTGGTGCTGGAGGGGGCAGCAGTGGGAGGGCTTCTAGTGCCCTGGCCCCACTGCTGGACCTCCTGATGGCACCTGGTATATTTTGGCCGCTGTGTGACAGAGTGTTGGACTAGATGGGCCATTGGCCTGATTCAACATTGGCTTCTCTTATGTTCTTGTGTAAGAGACCTCTCTATGCCAGGGACCACCACACCGCACTCTCTCTCTCATGCCAGGGCTCCCCAGACGCTCTGGACCCAAAGTGTTATGTACTGGAGTGTGAATCCATCCTATGTATTCTTATGTTAAGCTTCAGTCTGAATGTGGCTCTTAATCTGTCGCATTACCATTGGCTGGTTTCTGTGAAACCATTGTAAATATCCAATCACTGTGTGAAAATGTATCTAAGAGGGAACGGTCCTGATTGGCCTTTATCCCTGTGTTATGATTGGTCTTTAACTTGTTATGGATGTGGCTTGGACAGTCCGGGATAGTTTAAAAAGGGAGCTGTGCTCCGCTTGTCATTGTGTGTTCCTGAGTTGGAGTGTGTGCCGTTAAATAAAGCTGAAATCACTTAAAGCTGAAATCCTGTTGTTGAGTTGCATACTTAACACAAAGGAAGGAGCATTTTCCCTGCCTTCACAATGCCCACTTGCAAAGGCTGGCGGGGTCACACAGCGGCTGCTCAGCCACCAACAGCCACGCTGGCAACTCTTCTTTTTCCTTCCCCCCCGAAGTCTCTCGCATCTCGCAAGGGACACCCACATGTCTGCCATTGGCACCGAGACACAATCAGAGCACCCTCCTGGGCTGCCGCTACCCAAAGCACAGGCCTGGCAGGGCCTGCAAAAGTCAGGGGGGCGGTGGGAGAACAGGAATGGAATGGCACTCGTTGCTGGCCCTCTTCCGTTTCGGAGGTCTCGCTGCCGCCGCCGCCGCAGGAGCTGCCTCGTAAAGGGGCCTGAGGGCGGGGCGGGCATTAACCCTTCAGATGCAGAACAGGGTGCAGAACGCCCACGATGAAAGCGCCTTGCATTCTGTTCCTCCTGTTGGAAACACTGTGGGGCAGGGTGGGGCACACGGGGATCCAGACTGGGAACATAAAACAGTGCCCCGAACAGATGAACCAAATTTTGCGGAAAGGTCTCGGATTATAAACCAACAGGCAAGAGACTGCCCTGCAAGAAAACAAGTCCTTCCAGGATGTCAGGAGCCGCACACAGAACTCAAAGGGGCAAAAGGCTTTTCCTGCTCAAGGCTGCAAATGACGGGCAGCCTCAGAATCCACCCCCACCCCCACCCCACGGCTCCATGGGCAGATGAGTCACCCTTGTCAAGGGAGGAAATCTTACAAGCAGTTTATGAGTCAACCCAGCTGGGCTCTTTCCAGGACAAAGGCTTGTGTTCTCTCCCTCCCTCTTCCCTCTCTCCCCTTGCAAGAAGGAGAGAAGGGGGGAAAGTCTGTCTAGCACAAACCCCATTTTCAAACTTGCATAATTGCTGGTTGGAATGGAAAATTGCAGCCTCTGCCAACCCCTCCACAAGGCTCCACTTGAGTAAATGATACACCCACCGGAACCCGCATTCTCTGCTTCCTTGGGAGGGGAGGGGAGGAAGGGGAGTGTTCAACTCTGCCAGCCCCTCCTGCTCATTACAGAAACACAGACCACCACCGCTCCACACACACACACACACACACACACACACAACACGTATCAGCAAGCCAGGTCAGCCATCTCCCAGAATGCTCCAGTTCTTTCTACAAATGACAGTTCACGGAGAGGCCGCCTCCCAAAGCTGGGAACAACTGGAAGGCATAGGGCAAGCCTATGGAAGGCATCGGGCAAGTTGGTGCAAGCACCAACTCTGCTGGCAGCATCCCCACGCAGCTTGCAACGGGCAGGAGGTCACCCCCATACGCAGACTGCTACACCGAGGGTGCAGCCTAAACCTGCCTTGCCTGATGCAGGAGTTCTCCAGGCCAACTCAGAGCCTGCCCTCTGGAGGAAAGGCAAAGCACCTGCTGCACGGGCACGGGGGCTGGCTTGCTCTCAAGGCTGTACAGTTTGCAGTCACGCTCTCATGTTCAGTTCAGAGGAACGATGCTTCTCCTGCTGCTCTGTCCCACCCACTCCCAAGAGCTGTCAGGAGGTTTCTAGGCAGCCTGCAAGACTATTAGGAGCCAGGCGGAGCCCCGCCTTCCTCCTGGAACAACACAGAACCCAGCAGTACTGCTCAGGTCTTTGCCACCAGCACCCCCAGCTAGGAACGGACACTCATCAGTCAAAGCATTCACCAAATCAAAACACCAAATGATACTTCGGATAAACTAAGGGAAGAAAGTTCATATGGCTACGGAGGACCATAACCAGGCAGTGATGGAGCTGCATGGTTGCCACAGAGGAAGGCAGCATCCCATTCTTACCACCACCCCCACCACCCAGAACATCTAGAACAGGGTCCCCAACATTTTTGAGCCAGCCAACACCTTTGGAATTCTGAAACAGCATGGTGGGTGCAGTCACAAAATGGCTGCCACAGGAGGAAGTGCCAGAAACAAAATGGCTGCCACAGCGGACCTTCAGGCACGCAGTGAAGATCCTTGTGGGGTGGTGGCAGCTGTTGCCAAAGCAATGTTTTAAAAAATCTGCACAGCCAATCAGATCTCTAATGGCGAAGCAGAAGCTCTGCTGGGCAAAAGGTCCACCTGACCTCTCCCTCTTTCTGAAAAGACTCAATGGGCATCAGAAAGGTGCTGGGGGCACCATGGTGCCCACAGGTACCACACTGGGTGTCTCTGACTTAGAAACACACAGGGGCTGATGTGAAGTTACCAGGTTTCCCAGCCTCTGTTGCTGATTGCTGAGTTGAGTATCTCAGGTCTGAACACGACACTGATAGGACAAAAGAACTCATGGGACGTTGCACACCCCAGCATCTCACTGAAACTGTGCGGTGATCTGGCTACATGTGCCACACTGACCCCCGAGTGCAGCACCCTCCCAGGCTGTGGACTCTTGCCAAGCTAGCCGTGCACGTGGAGCAGCTGGAAGCTCAGTTTAAACCGGGGGGGAGGGGGGGGCCCACACCAGAGTCACGTTTAAATCAGGCCTTGGTCATTCCTGAGGCGGCTGGGGGGGAGGGGCCACAGCTGCCATGGCTTCTGGTGCATCCACATTCCCCTGGAAGAAGAGCCACAGTCTGAGAGGTGCTGCAAACCACAGCGTTGGTCTGAAGAGACCACTTAAGACTTTATGGCCCTGGCAGAAAACACTCCTCCCAGGCAGCCATGCTCCAGTGCAGCAGGTGCACAGCAGTATTTGTCTTGCCAGCCACAAAAGACTTGCAATCCAGATGAGAATCCCCGGAGCCAGTTATACTGAAAAGCAGATTATAAATACACCAGATCTAATTGTTGACTTTTGGTTTCCGTTGTATAACGGCCATTTGTAATTCACACCTAGAGCTTGTTAAATTTATAATCAATTAATTAATTGTTGGTAAAGTCAATTAGAGAGAAAGTGAGAAAGCCAGCAGCTATTTAATGACAGGCTCAGCGCTATTTCTGTTGCTGTTGCTGTTCCATTCCAGGTGCTGCAAACCCTAACCTGGGTGGCCCCGGCCAGCCTGACCCCGTCCCGTCTCGCAAGCTAAGCCGGGGTCGTCTCTGGGCCAGTCCTTGGTCGGGAGGCCACTGAGGAAGTCCAGGGTCACTGTGCAGAGGCAGGCAACGGCAGGACCTCCTCTGAACACCTCTTGCCTTGAAAATAGTGTTCCCTCTAAGCTGAGTTAGTGTGAGCTAACTCACTGCTTTTTAGCCTTCAGCTCACACATTTTTGCCGTAGTTCAGGAGGAAGGTGGCTCCAGAGCAAACAGCAGCCAAATCACTCGCTCACAACTTTAATGCCGGGAGCTCACAAAGTAGAATTTTTGCTCACAAGACTCCATGGCTTAGAGGGAGCGTCGCTTGCCATATGTCAGCTGGGATTTGGTGGCACTTGACACACGTAAACACACTAAAAATATTAAAAGTTACCTGCATTTTTAGAATAAAAGCCCCAGATTTTGTTGCTGTTCTAAAAATTCTGCTTAAAAACAAACCAACATTGCCTTTAAAACCAAGAGACAAGCTCACACAGAAAGTCCATGCAGCAGAACACTAAAAACTAGCCTGAGAAGGAACTTGGAGAGCACATCAAGGCAGGAGGCGAATGAGGAGAGGAAGACAGGCAGACTCCCAGCCCAGCTCCAGGTCTGCTCCTGCCCGCCTGATGCTTCCCGTTTGGCCCAGGGCAGCCAATCCCGCACACTCCCCCCCCGCCCCCGCTGCCTTCTTCATGGAGGAGGAGCCTCACCCTTCTCAGCCACGGAGCAGGGCAGGACACTTTGCTTGGGCCTCCAGGTCCAGCCATCAAACCACTTCCGCCAGTTCTATCAATGCAGATCTGTACATCCAGACCCTCACAGTGGGAAAAGCCCAAGGCTTTCTTCGTATCCCCCAATAACAAACTCCTCCAGGTTTGAGGAAAGCTTGAGAAATCCATACTTTCTTAGTGATTTGATTCAACCACTGCTGGCAAAGAAGAAAAGAAAGCTGCCAAGTTGCCTGAAGTGGACCTGGTTCACAACCAAAAGGGATGGTGCAGAGGAGCCAAGGTCCAACAGGACCGGGTTCCCCAAACTGAAGCTCCGTTTCCAAAAGCTCTCTGCATGACAACCACAGGCTTGAGACAAGCAGACTTGATGCAGTGTGTGGGAATACAGAACCACCAAAAACAGGCTTGATTCTCTCCTCCTTCTCCATAAAAAGGTCACCTCTGGAGGGGCAACTAGGGTCGGAAGAGGGGGCACGTCATCCTTTTTCGATTAACTCCCCCTGTAAGATTCCAAGCACCTACGGACCCTCTGAAATGCACCAGGAATTCTGATGGGAGAGGGAAATCCCGGCCGGGGGGGGCGGCGGCAGGCAGGGAAAGGACCACACATCCACAAACACAAACTGGCACCCAGCACTTGAGTGGGCTCCGAATCCTCCAGCAAGAACAAGCTAGAAAGCTACACAGTTCCCCAGATTTTGACAATATTCCTTATTTCCTTTAAGGAAAAACATGGAGATGTAAAGTCACGCCTTTTGAGAACTTTTAGGTAAGCCTGACGTGCAGCTGCTTTACCTACAAGGGAACCACCTGCACCTGGGATCAGGCTATTTATTTACTTACTATGTCATTTACAGCCTTTCCCAAAAGGCTCAAAGGTGGACTACAAAAGAAAAAGAGCCAACAAACACAACAGAAACCATCTGAACCTTACAAAAGGTGTTAAAAACGACAAGGTCCTCTTCTTAAAATCAGCCTCCTGGAAAGCTCTGTGTGCACATTTTATGGAACGCCACATCAGGTGAGGCCGTTCCTTGGGCAAGAGCCATGACAGAGAACGCTCAGGGATGGGCAGTTGCTGACCTCACCCCTTTGCAGGACAGCGTCTCCGGAAGGCCTTGGCCAGGTAAGCGAAGCTGCCACAGTGGAGCATAGCAGGAGAGGCAATCCAGGAGACACTCACTGGCTACATGCCCAGCCCTTCTCCCCAGTGGGGACCCGAGGCGGCTCACAAGCACCACCACCCTTCTCCCTTTGCCTCTGCTCAGCAACCCTGTGGGGTGAGGGGAGAGGCTGAGAGGGGGCCAGGGGCTCGGGGCCTCCCAGCCAGCTCCCGTGACGGCAGAAGTGGGGAGTCAGCCTCAGCCTAGGCCCAACAGGAATCCTACAGTCAGGGCTGTGGATATTAACACTGGCAATATGAGCAGCTCTTTAGTCTCTTCCTAGACAAAGCTTTATGAAACAAAGATGATACAACTACATTTGGAAAATACAAAAAGTTGATGGAACTCAGAGGGACTACCCATGTATTCTGAAGCAGCAAAATACAAGCAGAGGATCATACACTGAAATGCTTTCCCTCCCTCCAATGTAAAAATTAAAAGCCTTCCCAACTCTAAATGCCAGGAGATGGACCGACATGAGAGGATGAGCAGGGCAGCAGATTCCTTTGCACCTTTACCTGGGGGAGATCCTCACTCCAACTCCCCACAACTGCCATCCTTGCACCCAGCTTGCCCTGGAACATGCTGGCTTCCCTCACGCAGAGGCTGCTTTGAAATACACACAGAAGAGTTTTTTGGCCCTGAAGCCTGCTTGGACCCTGTTAGACATTTTGAGCAGGCAGTGTGATGCAGCAGCAAGAAAGGCTAATGCAGTCTTGGGATTTATCAACAGAGGCATAACATCCAAATCACAAGAGGTTATAGTCCCACTGTACACCACATTGGTCAGGCCACACATGGAGTACGGTGTGCAGTTCTGGAGGGCTCACTTCATGGGGACAGAATGGAATAGGTACAGAAGGGAGTGATGAAGATGATCGGGGGCCTGGAGACCAAGCCCTACGAGGAAAGGCTGAGGGATCTGGGAATGTTCTGTCTGGAGAAGAGGAGGTTGAGGGGGGACAGGATTGCTCTCTTGAAGTATTTGAAGGGATGTCTCTTAGAGGAGGGCAAGGGGCTCTTCCTGTTGGCAACAGAGGTTAGGACTCGCAATAATGGGTTTAAATTATGGGCAAAATGATACCAGCTGGATATGAGAGGAAAATTTTTTACAGTAAGAGTAGTTCAGCAGTGGAATCGTTTGCCCAGGGAAGTGGTGAACTCCTCATTGTTGGCCTTCAAGCAGCAGCTGGACAAACTCCTGTTAGGGATGATCCTGCACTGTGCAGGGGGTTGAACTAGAGGGCCCGCATAGCCCCTTCCAACTCTGGGATTCTATGACATTTCTGAGCATACAGTTCAGCTCAGGTTATACCCATTTAGTGATACTTATCTCATTCCTACACCACTTTGCAACCTTTATGAGGATCAATGTCAAGGCAGATCACGATTATTCCTACCGTACATTGAAGCAATGAGCACTTCTTATCCCAACTGAAGGGTTAGGGTTAGTGTTCCTCAAAGGTCATGCTCCACCACTGATGGGAACATAAGAACATAAGAACATAAGAGAAGCCAATGTTGAATCAGGCCAATGGCCCATCTAGTCCAACACTCTGTCACACAGCGGCCAAAATATACCAGGTGCCATCAGGAGGTCCAGCAGTGGGGCCAGGACACCAGAAGCCCTCCCACTGCTTCCCCCTCCAGCACCAAGAATAGAGTGCATCACCTGCCCCAGACTGAGAGTTTCTATCTATACCTTGTGGCTAATAGCCACTGGTGGACTTCTGCTCCATATGTTTATCTAATTCCCTCTTGAAACTGTCCATGCTTCCAGCTGCCACCACCTCCTGTGGCAGTGAATTCCACGTGTTCATCACTCTTTGGGTGAAGAAGTATTTCCTTTTATCTGTTCTAACCCGACTGCTCAGCAATTTCATGGAGTGCCCACAAGTTCTTGTATTGTGAGAAAGGGAGAAAAGTACTTCTTCCTCAACCTGCTCAATCCCATTCATAATCTTATAAACCTCGATCATGTCACCTCTCAGCCGTCATTTCTCCAAGCTAAAGAGCCCCAAGCATTTTAACCTTTCTTCATAGGGAAGGTGTTCCAACCTTTTTATCATTCTAGTTGCCCTTCTCTGCACTTTTTCCAGTGCTATAATATCCTTTTTGAGATGTGGTGACCAGAACTGTACACAGTATTCCAAATGAGGTCGCACCAATGATTTATACAGGGGCATTATGATACTGGCTGATTTGTTATCAATTCCCTTCCTAATAATCCCCAGCATAGCGTTGGCCTTCTTTATTGCAGCTACACATTGTCCAGACATTTTCAGCGAGTTATCCACTACGACTCCAAGATCTCTCTCTTGGTCCGTCTCTGCCAGTTCAGACCCCATGTATTTATATTTAGGATTTTTGGCTCCAATGTGTATCACTTTGCACTTGGCCACATTGAACCCCATTTGCCACGTTGACACCCACTCACCCATCCTCAACAGATCCCTTTGGAGTGCCTCACACTCCTCCCTGGTTTTCACCACCCTGAACAACTTCGTGTCATCTGCAAATTTAGCCACATCACTGCTTACTCCCAATTCCAAATCGTTAATAAACAAGTTAAAAAGTATCGGACCGAGTACTGATCCCTGTGGTACCCCACTGCTTAGCACCCTCCACTGAGAAAGTTTCCCATTTATACTCACTCTCTGTTTCCTATTTATAAGCCAGTTTTTGATCCACAAGAGGACTTGTCCTTTTATCCCATGACTATTGAGCTTACTTAGGAGCATGCCAATAAGTGCTCTGGAAAACCACAGCAGAACAGATCTCTCTGGGGCATCGGTGGGGAATTGCTATATCCAAGCTCTGGAGGTCTGGGTTTCCCAAAAGTGCTTTTAATGTAGGGAAATAAGCAGTGGAGGTGTACAAAGGCCAAATAAGGAGTCGAGAGAAGAAGTAGTGTGCAGTCCCAGGTCCAAGTTCCAGAACTGCTTGCCACCCACAGGCTCCTCGCTTGCCAGCTACACCTTGCAGTTGTGAGCACAGCCAGTCCAGGTCAAGCGCCACAGAGAAAATGTTTCACCACACTTCATACTCATACTTTTACAAGGGACTCTGCGCACACATTTATCTCAAGATGCAAGATCAGGGAGCACACACGTGCACATGAACAGCACCTGACTCCCTTTCCGTTGGCCCGCCGTCAGTTCCTACATTCCCAATGAGTGCAAGTTGCTAGACAGGCCCTTTGGTGAGAAGCTGCCGAAGGAGCAAGTCTTGACTGACACGGGGGAGATGAAAAGCAGGCATGTTGGGCTTTGTAACAGCAACAATGTCCGCCTTGAGAGGGCGATGCAAAATGTCATAACTACTACCATGTCCTTGTCTCCTTCCCTCTTAAAGATGAGTGCAGCAAATTTGCTTGTGGCTATTGTTGAAAACACACATCTGTTTTAGATCGGCAACAACCTGGGTGGCTGGGATTTTCTCTAACAACCTCAAAGACCAACTGTGCCTAACAGCTTTACAAAACAAACTCGTCTGCCCACTGACCAGCTGCCTAAGGGGTTTACCAGCCTGGCGCCAGCTGGCAGCACCGTCCAGCGAGTTCTGCACAAGATCTGCCGGAACGTGACGAGAAGCGGGCTACGGCGACCCACCTACCTCTGCCCCAAACTGTTCCCTGGGTCCTCTACTGCTGCAGAGGCCTTCCTTGACATCTCACAGAGGTGCTTTGGGCACGTGCTGATTTCAGAGCCCCTCTCCCAGGAAGCTTCATCCTTATGCCGAGGATGGGCAGGCCTCAACGGCCAGGACTCCGGCTGCTTCAGGGTCCCACAAGCACTGTGTTGGGCCCCCCCAAGGTGATGCCTGTGGGTGCCAGGGGGCCCATCGACACCCTTTGCCCAGCAAGGCTTCTGATGGGCTGTGCAGATTTCTGAAGACGACGCTTTGGCAGCAGCAGTCAGCAGGGCACAAGCATCTCCTCCACAGGGATTGAAGATGAGCGGCGGGAGACGAACTGTGGTTGACGCCACCTCCTGCAGCCGCCATTTTGCGGCTGTGCCCACCGCACTGTGCCAGGATCTCACGGGGGGGCTTGCAGGCCCAAGAGGACTATGGGAGGCCACGTGTGGCACTACAGGCAAATTCAGCACCCAAAGGGCCCCCAGTTTCCTTTCAAAAGCCAGAACATCACCTATATTTCTAATACTCATACCAGCCCTGACAGGCAGTTTCAAATCCAGGTGCTCAGTATTCTAGGGAGGGAGACTGGATTTCCAGTCGCGCCCCACATGGCTCAAGACTTTCCCCAATATAATTTTCAACACTATGGCTGTGACCATGTGTGCAGCTGTGGGGATGGAGGCAGGAGGGGAAGAGCAAGCTGTTCCCACTGGCCTACCCAATGTCAGGGAATGAGTTCTCCGGGGAGAGGTTGACCTGCAGGCAAACTCTGGAATCTCCTGGTTTAATACTTGACCACCACCGCCCAACATCAATGGTTCCCAGCAGGGTTTGGAATCTCACCCTAGCCATGTGCTCTGCTCCTGAAAGGAGACCCTGCACAGACATGTCACACTAACCAAAGGTGGAAGGGTGCGGGATTTTCTGGTCAGTAACACCCTGACCCGGGTGGTCCAGGCTAGACTGATCTCGTCACTTCTCAGAAACTAAGCAGGGTCAGCCCTGGTTAGTACTTGGATGGGAGACCACCCGGGATGTCTGGGGTTGCTATGCAAAGGTGGGCAATGGCAAAACACCACTGCATCTCTTGCCTTGGAAACCCTACAGGGTCACCATAAGTCAATGAGGCTTGATCGCAAAGGGGGAGGGGGGAGAATAAGTGATGTACTTCACAGATCTCATGACAGCAATCCACAAACTCCCAGAACACCAATTTGGAATTAAGAGGTGCTTTGTTAATAATATGATATGGAAGAAGTTGCCATCACTTTTCCTAATACGTCACAAGGCCAATGCAGATGCACCAGAAAGGAGGTGTTGCCATGAAGCCACTAATACTGAGGGCACTATTAAAGGCTCTTCAATATCACTGCCTTGCTGGGCTGTGAAGAGCATGTGCATCAGGGCAATGGACAGAGCTGTGGTCCCAAGAGAAGTGCCTTATGCTGGACTGTGGAGTGTACACTGTGGCCAAGGGGAGCCTTGAGCCTAAGTCGTATGCGAGGCCAGATGTGGACCTTGGGATTGCAGAAGCCTCCTGCCCCCGCACCTCTGTACCCACCCAAGCCCTGGGATGCAGACCACCAGCCCTGGCCTCCATGAACACAGCCAGTAGCAGACCAGAAGAGAATCCATGTTCTGACAGAGGACCAAAGTTCCTGCACAGAAGCCATGAAGAGATCTCTTCCTCATCATCACGCAGCACATTCCTTCCCCCTCCTAAGCTATTCTCAAACAAAGACTGGTGCCCAGCTAGAAACAAAAGACGTGATTAAGCCTTCCTGCCACACCTCCAGATAGGTGACAAGCATCAGATCGCTAACGTGAAGCACCGAGTCTGTGAAGTGATTGGATCCCTCTACCCCTTCCTTTGCCTCACCCCTTCCCCAGGAGGTGTCACTGCCTGTCGCACGTCAGCCTTAAATTGCCCAACCACCATTCTCCTCTGTCCCACCCACCCTGGGATATTATTCTTTTTGTTACGTTTCCTGGGAACCCGTGACATGACCACTGCCTCAGGTCACACTCTGGCTACTTAAGATGAGCTTTCCCAGAGCTCGCTCTCTTCTCTTTGCTCCCCCCCAGTCTACCTTCTTGGTTCCATTCCAGATCCATTTGGAACTACTCCGCGTGTGTCCCTGGTTGGCTCACAATTCCCTCCCTCCCTTCTTTAGTTTCCTTTTTCACTGCAAGATCTGCTCCTCTCATCGGACAAGTAACATCTCACCCACCAATGATATTTCCTGCTAATGCAAACATCGTTATCTTTTCACATCTGCTTTTCCTAATGCTGTGCTGAGTATGTATGTGTTTGTTGATTTTTATTGTATGCTTGAGAATTATTCAGTAAAAGACCAATTATTTCATCAACCTGGTCTCCTCGTCTATTCATGGGATCTGGGAATTCTGACTCCGGTATACACAGGTTATGCCCCTATATTTTTTTGCCTATTGCCCTTTAATATTCATAATTCTCCCAAGCTTATTAACAATATAAGGCAATTTGGCTAACAGAGGAGCAGAGACATCTGTGACTATTGCATCAAAACTTCTCAAAGGAGATAAGAGAAGGACCAGTCCACAGGCCGAAGAGGTGTGAGAAAGCCAGTTTAAATGGTTCCTCAGGACAGATGTGAGGTGAGGCTTTTGGCCTGTGGCTCTTAGCCTAGGGACTCTCAGCCTAGGGGCTCTGTAAGAAGCCCAGGAAGAGCCAGAAAGCCAAGGACCTTGGCTCCTTGGGTTCCCAGCAAGGTAAGTAGACTTCTACAACAGGAACCATCTAAATACAAAGGGTTTTAAAAGGGGGGTTATAGAAAAGTATTTGTTTAAAAACAATTATGAAGCCAGAATGTCAGCAGGGGGTTGGGGGCTATCCACTGTTTTGCATGGAGTGTCACATGTATGACTATCTGCCCACTGGTCAGAAGTCTTGGGTGTGTGCTCGGTGCAAGGAGCTCCTGGTTCTCAGGGAGCGAGTTTGCTCCCTTGAGGCCAAGGTGGCTGACCTGGAGAAGCAGAGACAGTCAGTTAGGTGCACGGAGAAGACTCTCGGGGACTTGTTAGATATGTCCCACTCTGGATCTGGCAGCCCAGCTGCTGCCAGGGAGCATGAGGGTCAAGGGGAAACAGGGCACCATGCTGAGGATAAGGGGAATGTGCCCTCAGAAGGGACCTCTTCTTCAGCTGGTGAACGGGTATCCTTTCGTACCAAGGAACTGTCCCTGGGAAGGGTGGGAGGGGGGCTCTTGGTAGTTGGTGATTCGATCCTTAGGCAGGTAGACAGCTGGGTGGCGAACCCACGTACTGACCATATGGTGATTTGCCTGCCTGGTGCGAAGGTAGCGGACATTATGCGTGTTTTAGATAGGCAGGTAGATAGTGCTGGGGAGGAGCCAGTGGTCGTGGTGCACGTCGGCACCAACGATGTGGGGAAATGCAGTCGTGAGGTCCTGGAGGAGAAATTTAGGCTGCTGGGCAGGAAACTCAAGGCCAGGACCTCCAAGGTAGCCTTCTCGGAAGTGCTACCTGTTCCACGCGCAGGGCCGGAGAGACAGGCACAGATCAGGAGTCTCAATGCGTGGATGAGACGGTAGTGTAGGGGGGAAGGGTTCAAATTTGTTAGGCACTTGGATGCTTTTTGGGACAAGAGGGAGCTGTACAAAAGGGATGGTCTCCACTTGTCCTGAGAAGGAATCAGGCTGCTGGCACTCAAAATCAAAAAGGTGGCAGAGCAGTTTTTAAACTGAATAATGGGGGAAAGCCGACAGGAGATGAAAAGTCTCTGGTTCGGACAATATGCATTAGTATTTTTTATGTGTTTATTAACTCCTTCTTAACTATTTCTAAACTTGTTTTGATACTGGTTATTGGTTTGGTTTGTATCTAAAACAATAAAAATTATAAATTGAGAAAAAAAAGTCTCTGGTTCAGGATGGCTCATCTCAAAGAGATGAAGGGGTAGCTATTACTTTTGTACAAGGAAATGGATTACAATTGTCCACTAAGACTGTGGCTAATGATAGGAACTGCCTGGCAAGGTCTCGAGGCAGCAAGAGGAAGGCTGTGGGCTTAACAAACGTGGGAAACCATAAGTGTTTATACACAAATGCTAGAAGTCTCCGAGGTAAAATCGGGGAGTTGGAATGGTTGGTGCTGGGGGTGGAAATAGACATTGCGGGTATTTCATAAACTTGGTAGGATGAGGAAAATCAGTGGGATACGGTGATTCCTGGTTATAAATAATATCGGAAGGATAGGGGGGAAGGGTTGGAGGTGGGGTGGCTCCGTATGTCAGAGAGGGTATACCGTCCAGCAAGACTGAGAGGGTAAGAAAATTGGATTCGCTTCTGGAAATGCTATGGGTTGAAATAGTGGGTCCAAAAGGAAGCTTAACAGTGGGAGTTTGTTATCGCCCACCAGATCAAAAGATAGAGGAGGATTATAAAATGATGAATGAATTAAAGATAGCGGCTAGATGAAATAACTGTGTCGTAATAGGTGACTTTAACTACCCACGCATTGATTGGGTCAATATGAGTTCTAGTCGGGAAAAAGAGATTGAGTTTTTAGACACTCTCAATTACTGTGCTATGGAACAGATGGTCACAGATCCTACCAGGGGAGAGGCGATCCTGGATTTGGTCCTAAGTAACACCCAAGACCTGGTGAGAGATGTAAAAGTGATTGCACCACTTGGGAACAGTGACCATAATGTCATTGAGTTTAACATTTGTACATATAGGGAGTTGCCCAAAAAGACTGACGCAACCACTTTTACCTTTAAAAGGGGTAACTTCTCTGGTATGAGGGGACATGTGAGGAAGAAATTGAAAGGAAGAGTGGAGAAGGTCAAAACCATTGGGGAAGTTTGGAGACTATTTAAAAATACAGTCCTAGAAGTTCAGAATAAATATATACCACAGGTTAGGAAAGGCACAAATAGGTATAGAAAAAAGCCTGCATGGTTAACAAATAAAGTAATGGAAGCTGTAAAAGGTAAGAAGGATTCCTTTAAGCGGTGGAAAGCTAGTCTTAGCGAGGTTGATAAAAGGGAACACAGACTATGGCAAATAAAATGCAAGTCTGTGATCAGGCAAGCAAAAAGGGAATATGAGGAGCATATCGCAAAAAAACATAAAGGCCAACAATAAAACTTTCTTCAAATACATTAGAAGTAGGAAACCAGCCAGGGAGGCAGTGGGGCCCTCGGATGACCAAGGGGTAAAAGGAGTAGTGAAGGATGATAGGGAAATGGCTGAGAAGCTGAACGCATCTTTTGCCTTTGTCTTTACTGTGGAAGAGGAGAAGTGCTTGCCCACTCCAGAAACACTGGTTTCGGGAGGGAGTTTGAAAGACCTGAATCAGATTGTGGTGACAAGAGAGGAAGTCCTACGACTGATGGACAATTTAAAAACTAATAAATCACCAGGCCCGGATGACATTCATCCGAGAGTTCTGAAAGAACTCCAATGTGAACTTGTGGATCTCCTGACAAAAATATGTAATCTTTCTTTAAAATCTGCCTCCATTCCTGAGGACTGGAAAGTAGCTAATGTCACTCCCATCTTTAAAAAGGGCTCCAAGGGAGATCTGGGAAATTACAGGCCAGTCAGTCTGACATCGATACCGGGTAAGTTGGTGGAAACTGTTATTAAGGAAAGAATTAGTAGGCACATTGATGAACAAAAACTATTGAGGCAGACTCAGCATGGGCTCTGTAAGGGAAGGTCTTGTCTCACTAACCTGTTAGCGTTTTTTGAGGGAGTGAACAAACATGTGGACAAGGGGGACCCAATAGATATTATTTACCTTGACTTCCGGAAAGCTTTTGATACAGTTCCTCATCAAAGGCTCCTAAGTAAGCTCAATAGTCATGGGATAAAAGGACAAGTCCTCCTGTGGATCAAAAACTGGCTTATAAATAGGAAACAGAGTGAGTATAAATGGGAAACTTTCTCAGTGGAGGGTGGTAAGCAGTGAGGTACCACAGGGATCAGTACTCGGTCCGATACTTTTTAACTTGTTTATTAATGATTTGGAATTGGGAGTAAGCAGTGAAGTGGCTAAATTTGCAGATGACACGAAGTTGTTCAGGGTGGTGAAAACCAGGGAGGAGTGTGAGGCACTCCAAAGGGATCTGTTGAGGATGGGTGAGTGGGCATCAACGTGGCAAACGGGGTTCAATGTGGCCAAGTGCAAAGTGATGCACATTGGAGCCAAAAATCCTAAATATAAATGCACGTTGATGGGGTCTGAACTGGCAGAGACGGAACAAGAGAGAGATCTTGGAGTTGTAGTGGATAACTCAATGAAAATGTCTAGACAGTGTGTAGCTGCAATAAAGAAGGCCAACGCTATGCTGGGGATTATTAGGAAGGGAATTGATAACAAATCAGCCAGTATCATAATGCCCCTGTATAAATCATTGGTGCGACCTCATTTGGAATACTGTGTACAGTTCTGGTCACCACATCTCAAAAAGGATATTATAGCATTGGAAAAAGTGCAGAGAAGGGCAACTAGAATGATAAAAGGGTTGGAGCACCTTCCCTATGAAGAAAGGTTAAAATGCTTGGGGCTCTTTAGCTTGGAGAAACGACGGCTGAGAGGTGACATGATCGAGGTTTATAAGATTATGAATGGGATTGAGCAGGTTGAGGAAGAAGTACTTTTCTCCCTTTCTCACAATACAAGAACTCGTGGGCACTCCATGAAATTGCTGAGCAGTCGGGTTAGAACAGATAAAAGGAAATACTTCTTCACCCAAAGAGTGATTAACATATGGAATTCACTGCCACAGGAGGTGGTGGCAGCTACAAGCATGGACAGTTTCAAGAGGGAATTAGATAAACATATGGAGCAGAAGTCCATCAGTGGCTATTAGCCACAAGGTATAGATGGGAACTCTCAGTCTGGGGCAGGTGATGCACTCTATTCTTGGTTCTGGAGGGGGCAGCAGTAGGAGGGCTTCTAGTGTCCTGGCCCCACTGCTGGACCTCCTGATGGCACCTGGTATATTTTGGCCGCTGTGTGACAGAGTGTTGGACTAGATGGGCCATTGGCCTGATTCAACATTGGCTTCTCTTATGTTCTTATGTCTTCACAGAAGCCACTCGTGAGCTTCAGCCGACCATCCTGTTGAGGAAATCTCCTCCAGCCCAACACTAGCATCTAAAGAGAAACCCCGGCGCTCCTGTGGAAATAAGTCACCCTAACTGAGCAGAGGGTAGCTGAAGACCAAAGGGCCTTGAACTGAGGGCTTCGAACTGAGCCAGTTCACTGGTCCTCCATGACGGGAACCGCCCTCTCCGACTGGCCATGGCTCTCCGAGCTCTCACGCAGAGTACGGTCTCTCTCAGCCCCTTCTGCCTACGATCTTTCCACTGGAAGTGCCAGAATCTAACGTACCAGCAGTGCATATGTTCCCCTGGCACACCACAACCTCCTCCCAGCACAAGGGCCATTTTTAAGCATTGCCCCATACTCCCTGTACCCATTAAACACACAGAGAGAGTAAGACATGAAGTCTGAACAAAAATAAGCTCATGCAGTTATACCAGCCTGGCCATGCTACGACATTTGTTGTGGAGGTGAGACATTTACCAGAAACATTGTTATTTTTAAATACCCAGCCTCCAGAAGACATCAGCATTTCAGATCCTTGCTTACAGAGCTGATAACAGTTGCATATCCCTAACCACAAGCCTACTCTCTTCCGTCAAGGAGACCACAGAAGGGCCTGCAAGCCTTATGCAAACTCCAAAGGAGAAATAAAAAGGCTGCACCTCCCCTCTTACAAATGAACCTGCTTTGACAGTCTTCACGTCCATGAGGCACAAATCTGCACATCCTCCCCTCCCTACACAGTCCCTGGGTACCAGTTACAGACACACACAAACCCTGTCAATTTGTGATTGCTGCCTCTTCCACTTGGCAGGGCTAGCCCTCTGTGGCCCAGTCCAAGGCTCTGTTGCTGTTGCTCCAGCCTGGTGGGACTGGTTGCTGGTGAGGCTGAGGAGAGCCCTGTCAGAATCCATTCTTAGAAAAGCTTATGGACTGGCCCTTTCTTAGTAGGTATTTGCCTGAAATCTACTGGGCTGGAAACCCATTTCTGTATTTTGCTGAAGGTTTTGCTGTTTGGTCTGTACAATGACTGTAGTGAATTCAGTTGTTTAATTGTTCTTAGCATTTGCATTATTTTAAGTTGCTTTTGCTTTGATGTTCTTTATTGTGAGAACATTAGGGTAAAAATGAATAAAAATAATTTCTGTCCAAGACAACATGCCTCAGCCCATCTAACATCCAACACTGACTGTTATTGTGAAAAAGGGGAGAGAACTATGGTCACTATGGGAACTATGGTCACTGAGTACAAAGCCCCTTGAAAGACAACTCCTTCTACATTCCACTGCAACTACACCAAAGGCGCATTGCCCACACTGCACATAACATCTCTGAAACATCAGTCAGGCAAGGGCTCTTCTAGTACCCATCTGTTACTCAGCAATGGTTTCACTGATCCCCTTCCAAACATCTCAAGGCCCATACAGACACATCAGAAAGGAGAAGGAGAATTCTGAGTTGGCATTCACTACCATGTGTGGTCTGGAGAAGCCCTTATGCCTTGACAGTTTTCACTGGGGTTTGAGGGACTGTCAGAAAGCAGATGACCACAGCTGAAAAGTCCCTGGCAGTCATCAGTACTAGGGCAAAAATAGCTCAATGTGAAAAGGTTGTCTTCAGACCGTTGGATGAATTTCCTCAGCTGGGAGCCTACGGCCAGGGACCGCTCCTTCGCCACATCCTACCTGCTGGGTGGAGTCTGGGACAGCTACTCCATCTGTGGGGGATCTGCAGAAGGAAGCGAAATTGGGCGCAGACCTGGGTGTTCAGCCTTCTGGGCGGGGGACACACTGGTGCCCTTTGGGAATCAGATGCAGGACTGGCTGTTGTTGTACAACCTGTTTTATGAGCCCGCCTGCTCCCTTCCAATAAGCTCTGCAGGTATACTTGTAAACAGAAGCAAGTTTCTACTAAATTCTGTTCTCACATGACAAGGAAAGCCCTGGAACTTCCAACCACCCAGGAACTGAGTGGCTCACCCCACTTCCCAAACAAAGGCATCCCACAGAGAGTGCTCATCTACATTCTTCTAGCTCCCTTGGCCCTGCTTAGCACTTCAGCAGTGTAGCCAGCCTCCTCCGCCCTGAACCCGGGGCGATCTTTCCCAAGAGAGACATCCCAAGATGACCTCTGAACCTCCAAAAGCAGTGCCCTCATGAAGCCAGGCTTGGCTTAAACAGTGGCTTTTGCTGGAAGGCTAGGGGAACCACACTGGCTGGGAATACTCAGGCCAAGTGAAGATTCTCCACTATCAAACAGCCTCCGTGAAGTCTACTGCTGCTGAAAGATGCAGAAGCAGAATAAGGAGAGGGGGGAGAGAAAGGCGGAAGGTGCACCAAATCTGGGTGCAAAATAGCTCCTTCAGACAGGCTAGCTAGCAGAGCCAGAGCTTTGTACCATTTATACCTGTTCTTTTTAGGAGTCCAATTAACTTGGACATACTGATGCCTGCAGAGTGAATCTTCACAGGGAGCAACTTATACTCATTAGGCAATGGAGAGGTGGAAGGGCACAGGAGGTCCAGCATACAAGCCACCCCTGCAAACTTCTTGGCCCCTCAGGTCACTGGACCTGCAAGAACGCCATGGGGTCCACTGGCAAAAGTCAGCCCCCCCCCCCTTCTGCGAACGGAAAGGAAGGTTAGGATGCAAGGCACTACCATCCATGTGCATGCTTTCTAGAATTTTAGTCCTTTACGAATGGTTTAGATAAGGCCCTCCTGTTGCCAACGGAGCAGGTACAACGTCATGGAACTTCCATGAAGAGAAAAAGGGTCTGCATATGGCAGTTTCATGGGTTCAAGGAGAAAGCGAAGCTGGCAGGGGGAAACGCTTGGCCCAGTAATGGAAAGGGCTGTGGGTATGAACAGAGGTGTCAGGCAAAGGAACTGAAGACTGCATAATTGTGGACCAAGCACAGACATGGTAACTGGCCAGCTATATCTGTATCTGTGGCCAGCGTAGGGCCACAAGCCATTGCATCAAGTGGATGATGCATCCCGCCCTGGTCCATGAGATGTTTGGATGGGTAAAAGGCAGTGAATGATGTCATCACAACCACCAGCAGCTCCACCTCTAAAGCGAAAAGTGGGCAACACCATCAGACTGTCTCTGTGTGACCACAGCCCGTGCAGCAAACAGTCAGGAGGAGACCTGGGCAGGCCGGAAAGCAAATACATGTGATGTGTCTTGGGCTGCTGGGGGGGATCTGAACAGCTGCTGCTTAAAAATGCTCCTCACTTGATGCTGAATGGCTACACGCCGGAAGCAGAGCTCTCCTGAGTCTGACCACTGCCTTAAAGAGGCACAGCCAATTCCATATCCACCCAATGAGCACTGCTGCTCTCTCTTCCACACAGACCATTTTGGTCTGTTTTTTAGCAGCCCACCAATGGGGCCATAGAGCCAGATCACAAGAAAGGAGTGGTTTCCTGTGATCCCAGTTGTAGCTTGTCGGAAAATTATGCATTTTAATTAATACTGAGGAAATGTCAGTACTCCCCCAAACTGAGTGAAACTGATTATGATTATTATTTCAAGTTACAAAACAAAATTAAAACAATTTTTGAAGCTCCTGCAGCAAGTGGGAGCCAGGAAGGAGAGGAAGAATGCTCCCGCTGGTCCGTGGCGCAACGGCCCTTTGGACTTTCAAAGGCCACCCCTTCAATGGGTGGAAGGCCTGGAGTCCGCAGGATAGGCCTAACACCCTTTGAAAACAACGACCCTTTAAAACTGGGATGCGCTGAAAATAACTAGTGGGGGCCCTGGTCTACCACCCACTGAAAGAGTGGCATTTTAAAGTTCAACGATCCAATGCACCACATATAGAACAGCAGAAAAACCTACTGATATTCCACATATTTCTGCTATTTACTGGGAATGAAATGCTGGAACTAAAAAATAACACAGCTGGCAAATGTCTTGGTGCCCTGGCCAGTTCCTGTGCCCAGTCATTGCAAGCAGATCTGCTTAACTTGGACGGTTCTCGATCTCTGCAGCTGCCCTGACACAAAGATGCCCTGCATGCATGCAGTGCTCAAGGCAGCAAAGAGATCTTGCATCACAGGCTATGGGGCAAAAGGCCCTGGAAGTCTAGCACAGGCAACGGAAGACCAGCGGGAGGGGGGAGTGCTTAGTCCATCCCCTTCCTGCCATTTGTCAGCTCAGGAAGCTAATTTTCCTTCCATGTGGAGGGAACGAGGCTTTTAAGTCAGCTTACGAGTTTTATAGCAAAAACATTAAGGGAACGGAAGTAAAATTAGTTATTGCTCGTGTTATTGTACAGCAGATGCAAAAAGCTGCCAATATTATGGGATATGTGAGCAGAGATGAGAGACAGGATGCATTGACCAAGGTGCCCAGCCAAGCCTCCCTCGTTATAGACGCCTGGGGTCACAGAGCAAACTTAGTAGCCATGACAGATTAACCTGTTAAATTTGTTGAACTCTGTTAATACATCCCTAATGCTACATTTTCACAACCCTCTTGGCAACTCATCAGACTGCTTTATGAGTCAACTCCTGAATTTCTGTTTCAGCACTTGGTACCAGGATGCATCTATGGCCCAAACATTCAGTATTTTTTAAAGACCACTGACACAGCCAAAGGGCAGATTACTGTTTGTGTGTACCACTGGAGCAATTCAGTGATAATTTTGTCCTCTTCAGCTGCTTTTGAAACTACTGAATTTAAAGAAAAAATTAAAGATGACACAAAAAGCCACCTTGCTGAATGCATGCTACATTTTTTGCCATTTTCATGGAATTTTACTGGTAGTTCAGCACTGCACCCTCAAACTCCCAGGTTCACATGGATGACATGAGCCCAACAGTGCCTGGACGGCCCATCTTGCCTCCAAATGAATACAAGCATAAGAACCTGTTCAATACACAGTCCAAAAAGCTGCACTCCCATCCACTGTAATCAGCATGGCGCAATGCCTGTGGACAACAGACCACTGGCCTTTGGAGGTGCCGGCTTCACAGGGGGCAAAACACCAGCAAGCCTTCTTCACCTGGGCCACCTGCATCACTAGCTTGGAAATCCCAAAAATGTAACAGAAGCTTAAGGTCTTGAGAGAATTCCACAGAAACCCAAGGATGCAAGGACTATCCCTGCATAAGGCACAAAGGAAGCCACTGGGGCACAACCAGGCCTGCAGCACACCTGAGTGTGCCCAGGGACACAAGCGCCTCCTTTCCACAGCTAGTCCAGAGATCACTCCGTGTGAGGCTCCCTTCACAGCAGGTTCACTCAGGCATAAGCCTCCCTCCGCTTTGTGTTAAAATGAGCTCATCCTTAAAGCAGCCAGCAGAATTGGGTCCCAAGTGCCCCTGCTTGAAAGGCGGCCTTGGCAAACGGCGGCAGGGCGGGCGGGCGGGCGGGCGGGCGGGCGGGCGGGGTCGTCTGGTCTGCGGCGAAGGGAGCTGTGACCGCGGGGGGGGGGGCGTGCCGATCTCTCAGGCGCTCCTGGGGTCCCGGGTTGCCAGCTCCGGGGGGGGGCATCCCTGGGGAGTGGAGCCTGGGGAGGGCAGGGGCCGCGGGGGGGGGAGGGCAGGGGGCCGCGGGGCGGGGGGAGGGCAGGGGCCGCGGGGGGAGGGCAGGGGCCGCGGGGGGGAGGGCAGGGGCCGCGGGGGGGAGGGCAGGGGCCGCGGGGGGGGAGGGCAGGGGCCGCGGGGGGGGGAGGGCAGGGGCCGCGGGGGGGAGGGCAGGGGCCGCGGGGGGGGAGGGCAGGGGCCGCGGGGGGGGAGGGCAGGGGCCGCGGGGGGGGAGGGCAGGGGCCGCGGGGGGGGGGAGGGCAGGGGCCGCGGGGGGGGAGGGCAGGGGCCGCGGGGGGGAGGGCAGGGGCCGCGGGGGGAGGGCAGGGGCCGCGGGGGGAGGGCAGGGGCCGCGGGGGGGGAGGGCAGGGGCCGCGGGGGGGGGAGGGCAGGGGCCGCGGGGGGGGGCAGGGGCCGCGGGGGAGGGCAGGGGCCGCGGGGGGGAGGGCAGGGGCCGCGGGGGGGAGGGCAGGGGCCGCGGGGGGGGGAGGGCAGGGGCCGCGGGGGGAGGGCAGGGGCCGCGGGGGGGAGGGCAGGGGCCGCGGGGGGGAGGGCAGGGGCCGCGGGGGGAGGGCAGGGGCCGCGGGGGGGAGGGCAGGGGCCGCGGGGGGGAGGGCAGGGGCCGCGGGGGGGGGCAGGGGCCGCGGGGGGAAGGGCAGGGCCACAGCGCCCGCCCGCCCGCCCCCCCCCAAGCGCTCTGGGGCGAGGAGCCCCCCAGGAGGGGGCAGCCCTCCGACCGGCTCCGGGCGAGCCCCCGCCCCCCCCCCGCCAAGCCGGCTGCTGCCCTCCCTGCGCGGGGCTCCCGGCCGGAGCAGGCGGGGCAGGCGGAGGAGGCCGCCCGGCCGCGGGACTCACCCTTGAGGGCGCCGATGAGCGCGTTGCCGTCGCGGATGACCTCCTTGAGGAACTTGTTGGTGCGCTCCAGCTCCTGCTCGTAGCACTTGAGCCGCTCGCGGAAGTCGGGGCTGTCCAGGTAGCAGGCGCTGAACTCCAGCGGGGGGTGCCCCATGGCGGCGGCGAGGCGGAGGCGGAGGAGGAGGAGGAGGCGCCCCTGCCCGCGCCGCTGCACAGCCGCCCGCGCCTCGCAGCATCAGCGGGGAGGGCTCCGCAGCAACGCCGCGCCGCCAACGCCGCGCCGGCCCCGCCGGGCAGCTCCCTCCATCCCTCCCTCGGCGCCCGGCCCCCGCCCGCCCGCCTGCCTCCCTCCCTCCCTCTGCAGCCCGGGCCGCGGCAGTTGCTCGCCGGCCTCCCCAGCGACGGGCCGGGACCGGGAAGGGCTCGAGCTCCGCCGCCGCCTCCTGCTGCTGCTGCTGCTGCTGGAGCGGCCGCCGCACCTGGCCGGGACCGGGAAGGGCGCGAGTTCCAGCCGCGAGGCCGGTGGGGGTGCTGCTCCTGCCGCCGGGCGGGCGGGCGAGTTTGCGGGGGTGGGGGCGAAGAAGCGCCGTCTGGGCTCCGCGGGGGGCGGCGGCCGCCTGGCTGCTCCTTGCGTCCTTCCCGCAGCCTGGGCGGGGGCGAGAGGCCGGCGGCAGCAGGACAAAGCCGCCCCTGGCCCGGCGTCTGGGGACCCGGCGCGCCCCCTGCCGGCAGAGCGGAGCCAGGGCGAGGGGCGGGGCTGCTTCCCGGGGGCGGGGGGCGGGGGGCGGCTCTCCAGTCCTTCCTCCCCCGCCCCCCCCGCCCCCCCCCCCCGAGAAGGGGAACCGCTGGCCGGGAGGCGGCCCCGCCCAGATCCGCGTCCTCGGGAGGCGGCGGGCGACGCGAGGCTGGGCTGGGCGGGAGCTGGAGTCTGGCGCCTTGTTAGCGAGGCACTGCTCCGCCGCCGAACGGGACCGGGATTCCCTGCCACGTCTGTTTTATTCAGCAGAGCCTCCTGCCGCCTTTCCAACCAAGGTTAACAACCACACAAAAATGGAGACACACAGCCCAATACAGTTGTGCGAACAAATAACCACAATAATCTGTCCCGCTCTGTACGAATCACACTGTAAGCAGTTCTACTTACAACCATAAATGATACACATAACAAATGGGGTTGCCACCAGGCATAAATGACATCTGCACCAGTCGAATAGTGGCCTAACAGTCCTCCCCACAGGCCTGGGGGCGGGTCTCTTTTGTAGCTTTTAGCCTCTTATTTCTGGTTTAGTCTCTTAAAGTCTCCTTCTTAAAGAATAAGTCTCTTTCCTCTCTTTTTCTTGTGCCTTCAAGTGCTCAAGAAATTAAAATTGTGGAACAGGATTGTGGGATGTGCTATTCTTCAAATGCAATAAAGGTATGTGATTTGTCTTATGATCAATATTTCTTTTTTATGAGTTTCTTATGATAATTTGCTCATAATGCACACAGTTTTTTTCTGTGTGTGAGTCATGATACTCTGAAGAAGCTAACTTATAGTATTATTTTCCTGCATAGCCCTTTTTCAACCCCACCCTTGAAAATGTTACTTTTCATTAGTATTAGACATGTTGCATTTTATTGTTATTGTTCAGTCGCACAGTCGAGTCCAACTCTTTGTGACCCCAAGGACCACATCACGCCAGGCCCTCCTGTCTTCCTCTGTCCTCTGAAGTTTGCTCAATTTCATGTTCATGCATCAATGACACTGTATAACCATCTCATCCTTTGCCGCCCCCTTCTTCTTTGACCTTCAATCTTTCCCAGCATCAGGGTCTTCTCCAGTGAGGGCTCCCTTCTCATTTGGTGGCCAAAGTATTTGAGCTTCAGCTTCAGGATCTGGCCTTCCAGGGAACAGTCAGGGTTGATTTCTTTCAGGATTTAATTATTTGATCTCCTTAAGAACATAAGAGAAGCCAATGTTGAATCAGGCCAATGGCCCATCTAGTCCAACACTCTGTCGCACAGTGGCCAAAATATACCAGGTGCCATCAGAAGGTCCAGCAGTGGGGCCAGGACACTAGAAGCCCTCCCACTGCTGCCCCCTCCAGCACCAAGAACAGAGTGCGTCACCTGCCCCAGACTGAGAGTTCCCATCTATACCCTGCGGCTAATAGCCACTGATGGACTTCTGCTCCATATGTTTATCTAATTCCCTCTTGAAACTGTCTATGCTTGTAGCTGCCACCACCTCCTGTGGCAGTGAATTCCATATGTTAATCACTCTTTGGGTGAAGAAGTATTTCCTTTTATCTGTTCTAACCCCACTGCTCAGCAATTTCATGGAGTGCCCACGAGTTCTTATATTGTGAGAAAGGGAGAAAAGTACTTCTTACTCAACCTGCTCAATCCCATTCATAATCTTATAAACCTCGATCATGTCACCCCTCAGCCATCGTTTCTCCAAGCTAAATAGCCCCAAGCGTTTTAACCTTGCAGCAATGATTTATACAGGGGCATTATGATACCAGCTGCTTTGTTTTCAGTTCCCTTCGTAATAAGCCCCAGCATAGCGTTGGCCTTCTTTATTGCAGCTATACACTGTCTAGACATTTTCATTGAGTTATCTACTACAACTCCAAGATCTCTCTCTTCGTCCGTCTCTGCCAGTTCAGACCCCAGCAACGTGTATTTATATTTAGGATTTTTGGCTCCAATGTTTGTCACTTTGCACTTGGCCACATTGAACCCCATTTGCCACGTTGACGCCCACTCACCCATCCTCGACAGATCCCTCACACTCCTCCCTGGTTTTCACCACCTGGAACAACTTTGTGTCATCTGCAGATTTAGCCACTTCACTGCTTACTCCCAATTCCAAATCATTAATAAACAAGTTAAAAAGCATCGGACTGAGTACTGATCCCTGTGGTACCCCACTGCTTACCACCTTCCACTGAGAAAGTTTCCCATTTATACTCACTCTGTTTCCTATTTATAAGCCAGTTTTTGATCCACAAGAGGACTTGTCCTTTTATCCCATGACTATTGAGCTTACTTAGGAGCCTTTGATGAGGAACTGTATCAAAAGCTTTCCAGAAGTCAAGGTAAATAATATCTATTGGGTCCCCCTTGTCCGCATGTTTGTTCACTCCCTCAAAAAACGCTAACAGGTTAGTGAGACAAGATCTTCCCTTACAGACCCCTTGCTGAGTCTGCCTCAATAGTTTTTGTTCATCAATGCACCTACTAATTCTTTCCTTAATAACAGTTTCCACCAACTTACCCGGTATCGATGTCAGACTGACTGGCCTGTAATCTCCTGGATCTCCCCTGGAGCCCTTTTTAAAGATGGGAGTGACATTAGCTACCTTCCAGTCCTCAGGAATGGAGGCAGATTTTAAAGAAAGATTACATATTTTTGTCAGATCTACAAGTTCACATTGGAGTTCTTTCAGAACTCTCGGACGAATGCCATCCGGGCCTGGTGATTTATTAGTTTTTAAATTGTCCATCAGTCGTAGGACTTCCTCTCTTGTCACCGCAATCTGATTCAGGTCTTTCAAACCCCCTCCCGAAATCAGTGCTTCTGGAGTGGGCAAGCACTTCTCCTCTTCCACAGTGAAGACAGAGGCAAAAAATGCATTCAGCTTCTCAGCCATTTCCCTATCATCTTTCACTACTCCTTTTACCCCTTGGTCATCCAAGGGCCCCACTGCCTCCCTGGCTGGCTTCCTACTTCTAATGTATTTGAAGAAAGTTTTATTGTTGGCCTTTATGTTTTTTGCGATATGCTCCTCATATTCCCTTTTTGCTTGCCTGATCACAGACTTGCATTTTATTTGCCATAGTCTGTGTTCCCTTTTATCAACCTCACTAAGACTAGCTTTCCACTGCTTAAAGGAATCCTTCTTACCTTTTACAGCTTCCATTACTTTATTTGTTAACCATGTAGGCTTTTTTCTATACCTATTTGTGCCTTTCCTAACCTGCGGTATATATTTATTCTGAGCTTCTAGGATTGTGTTTTTAAATAGTCTCCAAGCTTCCCCAATGGTTTTGACCTTCTCCACTCTTCCTTTCAATTTCTTCCTCACATGTCCCCTCATACCAGAGAAGTTACCCCTTTTAAAGTTAAAAGTGGTTGCGTCAGTCTTTTTGGGCAACTCCCTATATGTACAAATGTTAAACTCAATGACATTATGGTCACTGTTCCCAAGTGGTGCAGTCCAAGGAGGGACTCTCAAGAGTTTTCTCCAGCACCATAGTTCAAAAGAATCTATTCTTCGGCGCTCAGCCTTCCTTATAGTCCAACTTTCGCAGCCATACATTACTACTGGGAATACCATTGCTTTGACCATGTGGCCTTTTGTTGGCAGGGTAATGTCTCTGCTTTTTATCATGCTGTTTAGATTTGCCATTGCTCTCCTCCCAAGGAGCAGGCGTCTTTTAATTTCATGGCTGCAGTCACCATCTGCAGTGATCTGGGATCCCAGGAACATGAAGTCTGTCACTACTTCTATGGCTTCCCCTTCTATTTGCCAAGGAGTGATTCGGCCGGATGCCATGATCTTAGTTTTTTTGATGTTGAGCTTCAAGCCCACTTTTGCGCTCTCCTCTTTCACTCTGAGCAAGAGGCTCTTGAGGTCCTCTTCACTTTCTGCCATCAGAGTGGTATCGTCTGCATATCTGAGGTCATTGATCTTTTCCCAGCATCTTAACTCCATCTTGTGATTCATCCAGGCCAGCATTTCGCATGATGTACTCTGCAAATAAATTAAATAAGCTAGGTGACAATATACATCCTTGTCGTACTCCTTTTCCTATGCTAAACTAATCAGTTATTTCATATCTGGTTCTAACTGTTGCTTCTTGACCCTTATACCGGTTTCTCAGGTAACATGTGAGGTGGTCTGGTACTCCCATCGCTTTAAGAACCTGCCATAGTTTATTGTGATCCACACAATCAAAGACTTTAGCATAGTCAATGAAGCAGAAGTAGATGTTTTTCTGGTACTCGCTTGCTTTCTCCATAATCCATGTTGGCAATTTGATCTCTAGTTCCTCTACCTCTTTGAAACCCAGCTTGTACTTCTGGCAGTTCTCTATCCACGTACTGTTGGAGCCTAGCATGACCTTGCTAACATGTGAAATGAGTGCAATTGTGCAATAGTTTGAACATTCCTTGGCTTTGCCCTTCCTTGGGATTGGAATGTATACTGACCTTTTCCAATTCTGTGGCCACTGTTGTGTTTTCCAAATTTGTTGGCAAACTGAGTGCAGCACTTTAACAGCATCTTCTTTTAAGACTTTGAATAGCTCAGCTGGGATACCATCACCTCCACTAGCTTTGTTGTTAGTAATGCTTTCTAAGGCCCATTTAACTTCGCATTCCAGGATTATACCATCGTGGTTGTCAAGGACATTGAGGTCCTTCTTGTATAGTTCTTCTGTGTATTCTTGCCATCTTTTCCTAATCTCTTCTGCTTCTGTTAGGTCCCTACCGTTTTTGTCCTTTATCATGGCCAGCTTTGCATGGAACGTTCCCTTGATTTCTCCAATTTTCTTGAAGAGATCTCTAGTCCTTCCCAATCTGTTGTTTTCCTCTATTTCTTTGCATTGTTCATTCAGGAAAGCCTCCTTATCTCTCCTTGCTGTTCTTTGGAAATCTGCATTCAGTTGGGTAAATCTTTCCTTTTCACCTTTGCCTTTTGCTTTCCTTCTTTCTTCTGCTATTTGTAAAGCCTCATCAAACAGCCACTTTGCTTTCTTGCATTTCTTTTCCTTTGGGATGGCGGTGATTGCTGCCTCCTGTACAGTGTCACGAACCTCTGTCCATAGTTCTTCAGGCACTCTGTCTATCAAATCTAGTCCCTTAAACCTATTCTTCACCTCTACTGTATATTCATCGGGGATGCGATCTAGGTCAAATCTGAATGGCCTAGTGGTTTTCCCAACTGTCTTCAGTTTAAGTCTGAATTTTGCAATGAGTAGCTCATGATCTGAGCCACAGTCAGCTCCAGGTCTTGTTTTTACTGACTGAATAGAGCTTCTCCATCTTTGACTGCAAATTATATAGTCACTCTGATTTTGGTGTTGCCCATCTGGTGATGTCCATGTGTAGAGTCGCCTCTTAGGTTGTTGGAAAAGGGTGTTCGCTATGACCAGCGTGTTCTCTTGACAAAAGTCTGTTAGCCTTTGCCCTGCTTCATTTTGTTCTCCAAGGCCAAACTTGTCTGTTATTCCGGTTACCTTTTGATTTCCTCCTTTAGCATTCCAGTCCCCTATGATGGTGAGGACATCATTTTTTGGTGTTCGTTCTATGAGGTGTTGTAGGTCTTCATAGAACTGGTCCACTTCAGCCTCTTCTGCAGCAGTGGTTGGGGCATAGACTTGGATTACTGTGATATTGAATGGTTTGCCTTGGATTTGGACCGAGATCATTCTGTCATTTTTGAGATTGTATCCCATTACTGCCTTTTGCACTCTCTTGTTGACTATAAAGGCCACACCATTTTTTCTACGGGATTCCTGGCCACAGTAGTAGATATAACGGTCTTCTGAGTTAAATTCGCCCATTCCTGTCCACTTGAGTTCACTGATTCCCAAGATGTCGATGTTCATTCTTGCCATCTCATTTTTGACCACCTCAAGCTTACCTTGATTCATAGATCTTACATTCCAGGTTCCTATGCAGTATCGTTCTTTGCAGCATTAGACTTTCCTTTCACCGTCAGACACATCCACAACTGAGCGTCCTTTCGGCTTTGGCTCAGCCACTTCACTCTTTCTGGGGTTACTTGTACTTTCCCTCTGCTCTTCCCCAGTAGCATATCGGACACCTTCCGACCTGAGGGGCTCATCTTCTGGCGTCATATCTTTTAGTCTTTTGTTACTGTCCATGGGGTTTTCTTGGCAAAGATACTGGAGTGGGTTGCCATTTCCTTCTCCAGTGGATCACATTTTGTCTGAGTTCTTTGCTGTGGCCTGTCTGTCCTCCATGGCATAGCCCACAGCCTCATCGAACCGTGCAAGCCCCCTCTCCACGACAAGGCAGTGATCCATGAGGGAGGCATTTTATTACGGTGTTATGTTTTATTCTATTAGTATCTTATTTTGCTTAGGTTTTTTTAGTACTAGTGTTTTACTTTAATGCTTTAACTTTTTCATTTTCTAATTCTTTTTTCTTTCCTTTCAGGATTCATGTTGAAATGCTTGGCTGCTGATCTGTGAACTGAAGTGTTAATGATGGAAAAGTGCAAATTTAGAGCCGATTGGCTTCTTTAAAAAGACCATAATGGACATTTGATGTTGGCATGGGCATCAAGACACAGTGAAACTGAAGTGTTTTGCAAACTTTGTGTGTGTACCTCCTTTTACTCAATCTGTTTTGATGAAATTACCAGTGTTGAAGACAAAAAGGAGCTCCAGATATCGGTGAGATATCGGTCAGAGGGTAGAGGAGAAGTAGTTTCAAGGCCTTTGCAGACATTCTTCATTGGGAAAGCTGATGCACAAACTCTTCATGAAAAAATTCACACTGCCATCAGTAGGACAAACCTGCCCATTCACAAGCTGCTGATGATTGGTTCAGATGGTTCTAATGTGAATAAGAAAGTTCACAGACTTTTCAATGAAAATTTGATTGAAATGACGTCATGTGGATTGGTTGATATCAGGACCTACCCCCTTCACATTGTTCACAACTCATATCTGAAAGCCTTGCAGACTTTTGGTGAAGATGCACCTGAATTAGCTATTTGTGTTTACCACTACTTTGAGGGGTGGCCAGCGAGGGCAGAGGAATACGAAAAGATACAAGAAGATCTGAAATTACCTCAAAAGAAATTCCTCAAACATTCTCCTTCTAGGTGGCTTACATTTCGCTCTGCTGCTGAGAGACTGCTCGAACAGTGGGAAGGAGTAAATCATTACTTTCTTAAATTCATTCCATCAACGAAGAATCGGGCTGTGTTACAGTCTAGTTCATTCAGGAAGATCGCCAAACTTTTACATTGCTTAACTATCAGAGCAGAATTGTATTTCACTATATCTTCTGTGGAACTTTTCACTAGCTTCTCCGAAAGATTTCAATGAGATGAACCTTAAATTCACATCCTGTACCCTCAGCTACAAGAACTGTTAGGAAAACTGGCTAGACATGTTTGCAAGTCTGTTTCTGAAGATAACTATGATGCGAATGAGTTATTTGATTTGAAAAGCGTGTTACCCATGAGAGATGATGTTGTTTCATAGGAAGTTAAAAAGGAACTTTCACATCTTCCAGAAAAAGATTTCTTGGTGTTTATGAAAAATGCTAAAGACAATTATGTTGCTGGATGCAAATACTTGATTGAAAAGGCAATGAAAGGATTAGGTTTGCTGAAAGCTCTAAGATGTTTAAACCCTTCTCTTGTGAAAACCCAGAAAAGTTGTCAAGATGTCGTTTCAGTTGCCAGAGAACTCCCTATTGATACAAAAGAAGATGTTCTCATTGAACAATGGAAAATGTTGCAAATGGAGACAGACCGCCCAGCTTTTGAAGGAAGAGTTGATAGTTTTGGGGATAAAATTTTAAGGAAAACTAATGTAGCTGGGGGGGGGAAATACCAAGAGTTGGTGAAAGTTATCAAGACTGCATTGTCTCTATCACATGGAAATGCAGACATCGAGAGGCATTTTTCTGTGTCAAGATGGGCTTTGACTGAGGACAAGGCTTCCACTTGTAAACGAGCATTGAATGCAACTTTGTTGATCAAAGATGCATTGAAAACCTATGGAAATAAACTGGAACTGGTTCCCATGACATCAAAACTTATTGCTATGGGACAAAGTGCACATAAGCAATACATAATGTACTTAGAGGAACAAAAAAGACTGAAAAAGGAGGAAGAAAAAAAGAAAGAGGAGGAGATACATTTAGCTCAAGAGATAGAAGAAAAGGCTAAACAAGCAGAAGAATCTAGGGGGGAAATTGCTGAGATAGAAAGTAAAAAAGGACCATGAGGCAACTTCTGAAGCATCTGATCATCTGTTCAAAGAAGCCAGTGAACAATTGAAGAAAGCAATACAGAAAGGAAATATGCAGGAAGTTAGTGTTAGGCAGGGGTCTTTTCGTAGAAAAACAGCTGCAGGAGCTCATTAGCATATGCCACGCCCCCTGACATCACCGGAAGTGATGTCAGAAGGGGAAGCAAAAGGGGGGGAGGCATCTTCAAAAGGCTCCCCTTCCCTTCCCCAGCTGGTCTGGGTGGGGGAGCTAAGAGAGAAGGGGTTTAAAGTTTAAACTCCTTCTCATGAGAGTTGGGCCACAGAAGGAGGAAAGAGGGAAGGATAGAGAGAGAGTAGAGAGAAGGAAAGAGGGAAAGAAAGAGAAGGAAAGGGGAGGGAAAGAAAGAGAGGGAAGAAGGAGGGAAACAAGAAAAGGAGGAAAAAAGAGAAGAGAAGAAGGTGGGAAAGAAAGAAAGAAAGAAAGAAAGAAAGAAAGAAAGAAAGAAAGAAAGAAAGAAAGAAAGAAAGAAAGAAAGAAAGAAAGAAAGAAAGAAAGAAAGAAAGAAGGAAAGAAGGAGGGAAAGAAGGAGGGAAAGAAGGAGGGAAAGAAGGAGGGAAAGAAAGAAAGAAGGGGGAAAGAAGGAGGGAAAGAGAAAAAGAGAGAAGGAAAGGAGGGAATGAAAGAAATTTGGTGGCAATTCAGCCCCATTATATCCTTTGGGCCATTGAAGTCAATGGTGAAACCATAGGGTATATTTTGGGGGCTGGAGGGAAGGGGGAAACTCACAGGATAGCTGGTGGAGCCTCTCCCCAAGATACCCACCAAGTTTCAAGAACATTGGATCAGGGGTTCAATTCTATGGGCCCCCAAGCAGGTTGCCCCTATTCCCTCCATTGTTCTCTATAATGGGAAACAAAATTACTTTTTTCCCACCATAGAGAACAATGGAAGGAATAGGGGCAACCTGTTGAGGGGCCCATAGAATTGGACCCCCTGATCCAGTGTTCTTGAAACTTGGTGGGTATCTTGGGGAGAGGCTCCAACAGCTATCTTGTGAGTTTGGAGCCTCTCCCTCAAACCCCTGCCCTCCAGCCCCCAGAATATACCCTATGTTTTCACCATTGACTTCAATGGCCCATAGGGTATAATGGAGCTGAAATTGACATTCGGCTGCCTGGAAGACTCCCCGGGATGCCGGCTGGGGGCGGGGCTTGGCTCCTGAGCTCCCGGAGCTGTGCTCCGGTGCGCTCCCCCCCCAAAAGACCCCTGGTGTTAGGTATGTTGGAAGGCTACGTTGCTATGTGTGGAACTGAGCGGCAAAAACTTAAAGAAGTGGATACTGTAGAGAAAAGAAAAAATAGTTTGATCACTGCTTTCTTCGGTGAAAGACCTAAAAATTCTTGATTTATTTTTTATTTGAATTAGCATTCCATTTAATAAAAAAAATCCTAATCATACTTTTTAGTGTAGTTTTTGTCTTTATTCAATAATAAATGAACAAGCCATACCCCATCCAGGACCAGAAACAAATTAAACTTAGCCTTAAACACCAAGTGATATACTGTGCATGAATATATATATGCATATATACACGCACATAATATATTCTGCTACTTTTTTAAGTTTGAGGGTTAAAAATAGCTTGATTAACAAACTGAAAAAAATTAAGTGGATAGAAAACCACCAGGTAGATATTATCATAAATTATAATAATCCATTTGATGCCAAGCTAAAGAACTTTTTCAGGTTTTTTTAGTGTGACTGTTAAAGTAATTTTACATCCTGCTTAAGTTTTGAGAGAAAAAATATATTTTTTATCATTTTGTAGTTACACAGAATGTGCATACTTACACGTTTGTTTCTGGTCTCAACCGGCTGTCCAAGTTTGGACTCTCTGGCCCCCGGGGAAGACGGGAGTTACCTCCCATCTCCAAGCAAGGAGGCCACCATCAAGCCGAATGAGAGATGGGGAGCTGGGGGAGTGGAAGATAAGGAGGCATACAGCAGACAAGACCTGGAAGTATTCACCGGAGAGAGCTGGACTGACAGAGCTTTGAGAACTGGAGATGCTCCAGAACCCAAAAGAAGCAAGAGAGATCAAGCCCCATGGAGACGAAGATGCAACCTTGATGTCCTGTAGACAAGATCCACCTGGGCAGAAAGGCGGAAACATACCCAGAGTGAATTCTCAACAATTGGTGGGTGAGGGGAGGAGAAGCCTAGGAAATGATTATTTAAGAGGGAAGTCAAGGGAGAGCCGGGGAGGACATGCCCACCTGACTCTGCGTGCAGAGACCTGGTCAAATGGGAGAAAGTGGGAGACAGGGAAGAGGGGGACGTTTCTTCTGAATTCTTCAGGTCGCCATCTCAATGGTGGAGCCCCAAAAGCTCTAGAAGTTAACTGACTTTGCAGTCTATCTTGCTTCAGTTCAGCTCTGTAGCTGGGCTAGAAGAAAAGGACGGCAATCTACGTGATCCATAGCCACTCTATTTGTGACTGTGTTCAGAAACAAAAGGGAGTGATCAATAACTTCTGTGCAAAAGGACTGTAAAAGAAGATATTAATTCATTTTAAGGGCATAATTTGCTGTCTAATACTTTATGTGTACAGTGTTATTCTTTGTGTGTGGTTTGCAAACTTGCACATGCTGTTCATCCATTGGTGGTTGACTTTGACCAATCAAGTGAAGAGCTGAAGATCCCCGTTTCTCTCTCACAGGCTCACTTGAGGCAGGGTCAGACGGCCCCTCCCTCCGGGGGTTTCACTGTCAGTTTTCATTGCCAAATGGTCCATCTGACCCGGCTTTCTACTGGCTAACCAGACACCAGATTTTTAGTAAGAGACAAACAGGATATGATGGCAGGCCTCCATCTCTTCTCCTCAGTCTTCCAGCCTCTGGAAGTCAGAGGTACACTTGCCTCTGCCCATGGAGGTGCCCCCTAGCTAGGGAAGGAAGGGTGGGAGGAGAAAGCCATTTTTAAAGCTGAGGGGGTGCGTGAAGCCAAAGGGGGGGTGATCTGCTCGTCTCAGGTCCTTTGAGCCTGCCTTTGGCTGTAGATCAACCATTTGGCTTTAAGATTTCTCAGGAGTCATAGATTTTAGGCTTCTAATTTTAGTCTCCCCCCTCATGCCAGTTTTCTACTCCTAAAAACACGGTTTAGATTAACAACAGGAAGTTTCTCCAAAAGCAATAGCTTTCCATGCCAGAACATTGTTGCTGCCATCTTTCCTGGGATCGTGACCCCTTGGAATAATTAGCAACCAAAAACTTCAAACAAACACATTTGCTTGCACATCAGACAATAAGGCTCCTTTTCCAACTGCAGAAAGAGGAAGTCAATGGGTTGACATGAATATCCTCTTTCAGAAAGTGTGCTTGAATTTACTGCTCGTAAAACTCAGATGCTGGCAGCCCAGCGCCTTCCAGACAGGATGCATGCACGGGTTGAGCAAGCTCTTACACATACCGTAATTGTCCTGCTGGATCACCGCAACCCTGACCAGAAGTAACCCCTGCTGTTCCATTAGTGGCCCGATTCTACCAGTCAGTGCTTCAATTTGCTGAGTGGGAAAAATGGGTAAGTCATGGACCTAACAAGATGGCTGCATGGGGCCCAGGAGAGGAGCCCTGAACTTGATTCTGAGCAGGGCTCCCGATCTGGTGTGTGAGAGATGCAGATGTTGCATCAGTTGGGAACAGTGACCACAAGGCTATTAAGTTCAGCATTCATGCCAATGGGAAGTGGCCCCAAAGTCCAGAATCACCACATTTGACTTCAAAAGAGGAACTTTAGGAAAGGGAGGGGACCAGTCAGAAGAAAGCTAAAAGGGACAATTCTCTCTAGGATGCTTCAAAACTATTTGAAACCATGCTAACTGAGACACACATAGAATGCACAAGTCAGACTAGCAAAGGTACCACCAAGCCTAAAAGGATGCCTGTGTGATTAATGGCCCACATCAAGGATATAAGAATATTCTACACTTCTGCCATTCTGAAGAATATGCAAAACAGAAATGTTCAGGAGGACATTTTTATAAATGGATAAGAACTACAGTTGAACAAACAGCCCATGAGGAGAACACCTTTACATTGGACAGAATTGTCCTCTGCCCCAATGAGGTATCACTTGCTTTTATTGCCCTGTTGTATAGTTAATCCACTTTTTGTATTGCTTACAGAAGGCTTTGCCTTAGATTGTTTGTTCTTTGCATTGCTAACTAGTGCTGTAATCCTTCTTCATTGGCTCTTTCATGCTTTTTGATTGCTCTGTTTTATATCTTTTAATCTGCCTGGAGTCCCAGTGAGAATGGCAGATTATAAATAAAGTTAAGTAGGTACTAGGCAAAGTGAAAACGAGTAAGTCTCCAGGTCCAGAAAGCATACACCCAAACATTCCCTGGGAATTTTCTGCCCGTGGGTGTAGTGCTGGCCATTAGTGCAGATGGCCAGTTTGGTGTAGTGGTTAAGTGCGTGGACTCTAATCTGGGAGAACCGGGTTTGATTTCCCCACTCCCCCACTTGCAGCTGCTGGATGATCTTGGGCAAGCCATAGCTCTGTCAGAGCCATTCTCTTGAGGACAGTTCTCGAAAGAGCTGTCTCAGCCCCACCTACCTCATAGGGTGTCTGTTGTGGGGAGGGGAAGGGAAAGAGGTTTGTAAGCTGCTCTGAGACTCCGAGTGAAGGGCGGGGTATAAATCCAATCTCCTCTTCTCCTTCAAAAGTGGGTCAGACAGTCATAAAGGAGACATCCATCCAGGGCTACTAGTCATTGCAAGTGAAGGGGACCTTCGTACCTCTGAGACTCAGTGCTGGGGGGAAGCTTCAGAGAAGGTCGTGACCTCTCTGCCCTGTTTGTTGCCCTCTAAATCAGCTGGCAAAAACTGCTGGGGGAAGGGGATGCTGGGCTCCAGGTGCTGCTGGTTCGACCCAGCCTGGCTCTTCTCCCCTTGAAGGGGATCCCTTGGAACAAGTGGTGGAAAGGGGGCCCTGGCCAGATGCGGCTCACCCCTGGGCCGAACAGGATGGCCAGCTTCCAGGTGCCAGCTGGAGATCTCCTGGAATTGCAACTGGTCTCCAGATGACAGAGGTCAGTTCCTCTGGAGAAAATGACGGCTTTGGAAGGTGGACTGTGTGGCATTCTAACCCTGCTGAAGTCCCCTCCCCTCCCCAAGCCCCGCCCTCCCCAGGCTCCACCCCTCCAAATCTCCAGGTATTTCCCAACCCTGAGCTGGCAACCCTAGAAGTGAAGCATGGATGCTACTCATGTCTGGCCACGAGGAAGCTGAAACAAGCCCCGTGCTGCTCCAAAGCTACGCCTCCCATCTAGCTTGCATAGCTCCCTGGGTAGGGTTGCCAGCCTCCAGGTGGGGACTGGAGTTCTCCTCAAAGTATGACAGATTTTCAGGGATCAGTTTACTGGAGAGAATGGCAGCTTCAGAATCACAGCCCTGCTGAATTTCCACCAGTTTCCAAATCCCATCTTCACAGGCTCCACCCCCAACCCTCCAGGAATTTCCAGTCTTGGAGTTGGCAACCCTACTCTACGTCTCCTGCCTTCTCTCAACAATCAAGCCAATAAATTAAGAAGTTGTGAGATGGCCATAGAGACTTAAAGAAAAGTCATGCATTTGCATACAAATATTTATTTGCAAAATCTATGTCCTGCCTTCCTGCCCTCCTCAGGGTCACATGATCCACAACCGCTCCGCAGAAAAGGAGCACGCTGGCTTGGTTTGGGATGCCAGTGACGGATACCTGCAGCAGTAGGCCCAGTCTTAGCTGTGGGGGGGGGGGGAAGGTGGCCTCTCCTAAAACAGCTTTCCAACTGCAGCATTTGTGTGTTATAATAAAATCATAAGAAGAACTATGCTAAAACTCTTGATAATACAATGAGTTGCAAAGACAAGCCAGGGCATAAAAACAGTTTAAAACAATTTTCAACAGTCAAAAATTATATTCATAAAATAACAGTCAGGACAGGTTAGCAACAGACCATAAAAACAGCTTCAAAAAGTAGAACTGCTCAGTTGGAAGAAACGTGTGCCGTAAGGAAGGTGACGGGTGAGCCCCAAGGGGGAGGACATTCCCTAAGCGAGGTGCCACTCCTGAAAATATCCTCGCCTCCTGCCCCCAGACCTCAGAGCTTGGGCAGAGGATCTGAGCAGGCTGAACAGTGCAGGAGAATGCAGTCCTTGAAGTACGGCAGCCCTGAGTTGCTAACAACCAGGACTTTGAACTATGTCTGGAAAGAGAAGGACAGCCAGAGCAGAGCAGGACCAACTGAAGTTTCCAGATGGTTTTCAAAGGCGCATCACAGTCACCAGGGCTGTTTTTGTAGAAAAAGCCCAGCAGGAACTCATTAGCATAATAGGCCACACCCAACAGCAGAAACTCATTAGCCTATTAGGCCACACCTTCATGTTACCAGCCATACCCACATTTGCTTCTTATTCTGTTTACCTTGTTCATTGTCAAAACCCAGGGCTTTTTTTATAGCAGGAACTCCTTTGCATGTTAGGCCACACACCCCCTCCTGTAGCCAATCCTAATGAGTGTCTGCTGTTGGGTGTGGCCTATTATGCTAATGAGTTCCCGCTGGGTGTGGCCAACTCAGGAGCCAGCCAGAACTCCGTTCCTGTGCGTTCCTGCCCAAAAATAGCCCTGACAGTCACCTTTACTGGATGTGACAGAGTGTGGATCACTGGAGCCAGAGCAAGCTTTTCAGGGAACGGCCAAAGCTGGCCTATCAGCTGAAGCTGATAACAGCATTTTCATGCCCCAGAGGAGACCTGAGCTTCCACTGTAGGCCAGGATCCAGCAGCAGAATCTGGTGGGACGGGGTTAGTGCCCCCTCTGGGACAAGCTGACTCTGCAGTCCTCAAACACATTCTCTGTTGGCCAGCAGTCCCGCAGTCTTGTGTGGACTGAGCTTCAGTTCATTGGCCCTGTTGTGCTCTCAAATAGGACTCTCTCCCCCCCCCCCATAGTCCTAGACGATCTTCTGGTGGTTTAATTTCAGCCTTGTGCCCCTTTTGCTCTTGCGTGTTCGTGGGAGGGAGAGAAGGCCAGTTGACTGGCCTCCCCCAGATGTCCTCCACTGACAAGCTGAACCTGCTCTTGTCAACTGTGGAAACGCTTCCGTCCAAAGCCACTCAGCCAGAGTCAGCAGAGGCATCAGTGACTTCCTCCAGCCAGCCAAGGCTCCACAGTGTCAGCCTCCCCAGCCCTGATCTGCTGTTAGATGGCGCCCTCTAAGGGATACCGTAAATCAGGGGTCCTCAAACTACGGCCGGCGGGCCACATGCGGCCGGCGGAGGACACTTATGCGGCCCGCCGAGTGTTTTGCCGCCCCCCCCAAAGGCCCCCCCCTCTTTCTTCCTCCAGCAGCCCTGGGCTGCAAGAGCGCCCAGGAGCTGAGGAGGAGGAAGGGCGAGCAGGCTGGTCGTGGGGGAGGGGGCGAACGCGGCGGCGGGGCAGCAGGCTGGTGGGGGGGAGCAGGGGTCTTTTTGGGGGGAGCGCACAGGAGCGCAGCTCCGGGAGCTCAGGAGCCAGGCCCCGCCCCCAGCCGGCGTCCCGGGGAGTCTTTCAGGCAGCCGAATGTCAATTTCAGCTCCATTATATCCTATGGGCCATTGAGGTCAATGGTGAAAACATAGGGTATATTCTGGGGGCTGGAGGGAAGGGGGTTTGAGGGAGAGGCTCCAAACTCACCGGGTAGCTGATGGAGCCTCTCCCCAAGATACCCACCAAGTTTCAAGAACATTGGACCAGGGTGTCCAATTCTATGGGCCCCCAAACAGGTTGCCCCTATTCCCTCCATTGTTCTCTATAGTGGGAAAAAAAGTTATTTTTTTCCCACCATAGAGAACAATGGAGGGAATAGGGGCAACCTGTTTAGGGACCCATAGAATTGGACCCCTTGATACAATGTTCTTGAAACTTGGTGGGTATCTTGGGGAGAGGTTCCACCAGCTACCCTGTGAGTTTGGTGCCTCTCCCTCAAACCCCTCCCTTCCAGCCCCCAGAATATATCCTATGTTTTCACCATTGACATCAATGGCCTACAGGATATAATGGGGCCGAATTGCCGCCAAATTTCTTTCATTCCCTCCTTTCCTTCTCTCTTTTTCCTCTTTCCCTCCTTCTTCTCTTCTATCTTTCTTTCTTTCCCACATTCTTCTCTTCTCTTTTTTCCTCCTTTCCATGTTTCCCTCCTTCTTCCCTCTCTTTCTTTCCCTCCCTTTCCTTCTCTTTCTTTCCCTCTTTCCTTCTCTCTACTCTCTCTCTTTCCTTCCCTCTTTCCTCCTTCTGTGGCCCAACTCTAGTGAGAAGGAGTTTAAACTTTAAACCCCTTCTCTCTTAGCTCCCCCACCCAGACCAGCTGGGGAAGGGAAGGAGAGGCTTTTGAAGATGCCTCCCCCTTTTGCTTCCCCTTCTGACATCACTTCCGGTGATGTCAGGAGGCGTGGCATATGCTAATAGCCTAATAGCTCATTAGCATACCATATGCTAATGAGCTCCTGCAGCTGTTTTTCTACGAAAAGACCCCTGGGAGGGAGCGAACGTGGCAGTGGGGCGAGCAGGCTGGTGGGGGGGAGGGGCGAATGCGGCGGCCCTCCAACGGTCTTAGGGACAGTGAACTGGCCCCCTGTTTAAAAAGTTTGAGGACCCCTGCCGTAAATCTTATATGCAATAGAATCAAAATGATCAGACTCCATAGAAACAACTGAGGACGTGCAACATACAAACGGAGACGGAGTGGATAAGAGACCTCAGCACAACTTGGGGAATCAGACATGCAGGGTTAGTTTTGCTCCGGCTTTCTTGAACTGGATGCCTTCCAGTACAGAGGCAGGTATCCAGGTGATGAGATATCATGCAAAAAGAACAGCCCGGCATCAAACCATAACCCACACACAAAAAAATCAAAAGTGCCAAGGTTCTGCATGCCCCTCCTTCCAGGAGCTGGGCCGGGCCTGGCCTGTCTGCCTCCCTCCATTCCTCTAATCCCAGGGTCCCCAAGAGGGTGCCCACCAACACCTTTCCTGATGCCCACCAAGTACTTTTAGAAAGTGGATGGGGCCAGGTGGCACTTTTGCCCAGAGAGGCTTCTGATTGGCCATTGGAGATTTGATTGGCTGTACAGATTTAAAAAAAAAAACAAAACACCTTGCTTTGTCGGCAGCTTTCATCCCAGTGCAAGGACCTTCACTGTGTGACTGAAGGTAAGTAGTTGCAGCCATTTTGTGGCTAGCTGCACCTCCTGTGGCAGCCATTTTGTTGCTGCACCTACCATCCCATGCCAGAATTCCAAAGCTGTGCACAGGCTCAAAAAGTGTGGGGATCTCAGCTCAAATGTCAACAGAGCCCTCTCCTGGCTTTCTGTTTGTCTCCCCCACCTGGGTGCCCATGTGTTCCAGGGAGGAGAGGAGGAGCACTTTGTGGAACCCAGGAGGGCAAGTGTTATGTCCTGAATGTGAATCGCTCCTATCTATTCACATGTTAAGCTTGAGTCTGAATGTGGCTCTTCAGATGCCGCATTGCTATTGTTCAGTTTCTGCGAAACCTGTGTAATTACCCAATCACTGAATGATATTGTTGCAAAGAGGGAACGGTCCTGATTGGCCTTTATCCCTGTATTCTGATTGGTCTTTAACTTGTAATGGGTGTGGCTTTGACAGCCCGGGAGAGTTTAAAAGAAGGAGCTGTGCTTCCCTTGTTGTGTGTGTTCAGTTGTGTGTTCCTGACTTACAGTTGCTGTTTAATAAAGCTGAAATCACTTGAAGCTGAATCCTTTGTTGAGTCTCATACTTAACAATTGGCGATGAGGATGGGATACTAGAGCGGGTAGGCAGCCCTGCTGAACCGAGACAGCAACGGCGGACGAGGACACACACTCGGTTGAGTCGGCTGAGGCTCCACGAGCAGTAGTGGCAGCACCGTCAGCCCAGATGGCCGTAAATCTGGCGTTCGAGGTGTTCGACCCGGCGATGGAGGACTGGGACTCTTACCTGGCACAGTTTGAGTTTCACCTCCAGGCAAACCAGATCACGGATGAGGCAAGGAAGAAGGCAACGCTGCTGAGCTCCTGTGGCAAGGCCATCTTCGACATCGCTCGGTCCCTAGTTGCGCCCACCGAGCTTAGCTCAGCTACATGGGCTGATATCACGGCGAAGCTCAAGGGCCATTTCGCGCCGCAGCCGTCAAAGATAGCCTGCAGGCATGCTTTTACAAGTGGTGCCAGGGCCCGGCTGAATCGATAGCCGAATTCGTCACCGCCTTGTGGAAGGCGGCCCGGCCTTGCAGTTTCACCGACCTAGAAGAGGCCCTCCTCAACTGACTGGTGTGCGGCCTTCAGGACGAGCGCCTCCAGCAGCGCCTGTTTGCCTGTTCTGAGCTTACATATGCTGTGGCTAACGCTGAGGCCGTCGCCACTGAGGCCGCCAACAAATCGACCTGAGAGGTGCAACAACGACCACCACTGGCAAGTAAAGAGCCTGCGGTCCACCAGCAGCCCACCAGTGAGTCCGACGGCGAGGCTGACGGCATATGCAGAACCAGGGAGACACGCCCACCGCGGACCAGACTGAAGACTCCAGTAGCGCATTCCTGTACCGGCTGCGGAGGCAAGCATGACAGAGACCTCTGTTGGGCCAAGGAGCTGATCTGCTGCTCCTGTGGCAAGCGGGGTCATCTGGCCCGAGTCTGTCGTGCCACCAAAAGATCTCCACCGTCTTCGCGACGTGCAGACCCCAGGGTTCGTGTTCAAAATGACGACAAGGCATCTGGCTGTCATCAGACTGACTCCTGCTGCTGCCCATCAATGATCCTGGCCACCGGAGGCAAGCCCAGCAAGAAAATCTGCATGACGGTTCATCTGGACGGCGTTCCCTGCGTCATGGAGGTGGACTCTGGATCGTCCATCACCGTCATCTCTACAGAGACGTGGCAACGCTTGTTCCTGAGGCGAAGCCGCCGCCGTCTGGCACCAGTGTCGACCCGCTTGACCGACTTCTAGGGACGGCGCATTCCGTTGGTGGGAAAGGCGACCTTCCACGTTGACTTCAAAGACTGTAAGGCTGAGCTGTCTCTCCTGGTGGCACAGGGTGAGCGGGTCAGCCTGTTGGGCCTCGACTGGTTTGAGGCATTGGGGATCGCTATCACTGGTATCAACAAAATGTGTGTAAATAAACAGGACTCATTGTATAGCGTTTCCTGAAGTGTTTGGTGAGGGGCTCGGCACGTACACTGGCCCCCCGGTTTCTTTTGATTTGGACCCTTCAGTTCGTCCGATACGACTGAAGTATAGGAAGGTCCCGCTCGCGCTCAAAGCAAAAATTGAGTGAGAGTTAGATAAATTGGTCAGTCAGGGTGTTCTTGAACCGGTATTCTACGGGAAGTGGGAGACTCCAATTGTGATGCCTGTCAAGGCCGACGGGTCTATACGAATATACGCAAACTACAAATGTACAGTTAACAAAACTCTGCAGCAGCATTCCTATCCGGTGCCGGTAATCAGCCACATACTAGCGTTGCTGGGAGAGGGAAAAGTTTTTGCCAAGCTTGACCTGGCTCAAGCTTACCAGCAGTTGCTGGTGGATGACGCAACTGCTGAAGCCCAAACAATCATTACCCATAAAGGGGCTTTCAGGGTAAAATGATTACAGTTTGTAGTAAATGTCGCCCCAGGCATTTTTCAAGGGCTAATGGAGGGGCTCCTGCATCGGCTACCCGGTGTCGTGCCCTATTTTGACGATGTTTTAATTGCGGGCACAGATGATTGTGAACTGATGGCTCGTTTAAGAGCAGTGTTGAGTCATTTTAAAAATGTCAGGCTGCGGGTTAAGCGTTCAAAATGTGTTGTCGGAGTAAAAAGAGTTGAGTTCTTGGGGTTCCTCATAGATGCAGACGGGGTCCACCCCACACCCGACAAGGTGGCAGCAATCCAAAACGTGCCTCCTCCCCAGTCCAAGAAAGACCTCCAGTCCTTCTTGGGAATACTCAACTTTTATGGTGCCTTTCTGCCACACAAGGCATCCGTCGCTGAACCTCTGCACGCTTTGCTCCACAAGAACGCTAAATGGGAGTGGGGTGAGCGGCAGAGGCATGCATTCGCTTCAGTGAAGGAACTTTTGTCATCGAGTGCAGTCCTGACGCACTTTGATGAAAACAAATTGCTGGTGCTTGCAGCTGATGCATCTCCTTATGGGGTGGGTGCCGTTTTCAGCCACCTGGTGCCGGACGGATCTAAGGCACCAATCGCATTTTATTCCCGATCCCTCACTAAGGCAGAAAAGAACTATGCCCAGATCGACAAGGAAGGCCTCGCCCTAATCGCAGGAATAAAGAAATTCCATGACTTTGTTTATGGGCGGCGGTTCCTCCTTGTGAGTGATCACAAACCTCTCCTGGGCATCTTCTCACCAGACTGGCCAACACCGAACATTCTATCGCCTCGGATGCTAAGGTGGGCGGTTTTTCTGTCGGCATACGATTTCGAGCTGGAGCACCATCCGGGGAAGGCTATTGGGTACGCAGACACCCTTAGCCACTGCCCTGCACCACTAACTGACTGTGACGAGGAGCCAGAACTGGACGTTTTGGCCCTGGAAGAGTTCCCGGAGGCACCAGTCACCTCCACAGATATTGCCGCTGCGTCAGCAAAGGACCCTTTAATCGCCCGAGTTCTCAATTGGGTGTGGAGGGGGTGGCCAGCCAGGAAAGTGGAGGTGGATTTCAAACCATATGTTTCTCACCAAAATGAATTATCTGTGACTAAGGGCTGTCTGCTTTGGGGAAGTAGAGTTGTAATTCCCTCTAAGCTAAGGGAAAGAGTCCTGGAGGCCTTGCATGCGGGCCATCCAGGAATGGTTCATATGAAGGCCCTCGCCAGAGGGTACGTGTGGTGGCCAAACATTGATGCAGACATTGAGGTTTGGGTTCGGAACTGCATGCTCTGCCAACACTCCCGGCCAGAACCACCTCATGCTCCTGTTCAGTCCTGGGAAAAGTCAAGGAGGCCATGGTCCCGCCTCCATATTGATTTTGCGGGCCCGTACCATGGGCAAATGTTTTTCATATGTGTAGACTCTTACTCCAAACGGTTGGAGGTTGTAAATATGAGATCAACGAATTCTGGGGCTGTGATTCATGCCCTGCGCAAACTGTTTTCCACGCACGGGCTGCCAGACTGTGTCATCTCCAATAACGGGCCACAGTTCGTTTCAGCAGAATTTGAGAGGTTCCTGGCTGACAACCTTGTACGCCATGTAACGTCGGCCCCATTCCATCCGGCCTATAACAGACAGGCCGAACGTATGGTTCGGACAACAAAAGAATCGCTTGGGCGCCTGACATGCAGGAACTGGAATCAGAAGCTGGCCTCTTTCCTTCTGAGGCAACACATCACCCCATGTTCGGCAATGGGGCGGAGCCCAGCTGAACTTTTGATGAGCCGAAAGCTATCTACTCTCCTTGACCGTTTGCACCCTGACTTGGACCAGTCCAAGCAATGGTCTGAGGAACCAGCACAGGGGAGAGTGTTCCAGTGTGGGGACAAGGTCTTTGCCCGGAACTACAGGGAAGGTCATCGGTGGCTACCGGCCATATTCACCAAAGTTGCAGGGTCCAGGCTGTATGTGGTCCGGCTTCCCAGTGGATGGGAGATTCGCCGCCACATAGACCAGCTCAGGGAGAGTTGGGCAGACTCCAGCGCCGAGTCAGTGCCCAAACTTGAGCTGGTCCCCGAGCAGGAGGGGCCTCCCGCCAAGGAGGTGAGTGCTGCAGAAGGGGACTCAGAGTCTGGGCAGACCCCAACTCCAGAGCCTGTGATCCCTGTTTGTGTTCCCCCTGTCTCTCCTGCGAGAGAGGTTACCAGGGCTCCAGAAGAGTGTGCCGCTCCAAGTCCAACGGAGCAGAGACTGCTGCACCGGTCGAACCGAAGCCGAGGTTCCCCCACACACACCTGAAAGATTATGTTTAGCAGGGTAATGCTCCATCTTAGGGGGGAGGAATTTGTTATGTACTGAATGTGAACGCTCCTATCTATTCACATGTTAAGCTTGAGTCTGAATGTTGCTCTTCAGATGCCGCATTGCTATTGGTCGGTTTCTGCGAAACCTGTGTAATTACCCAATCACTGAGTGATATTGTTGCAAAGAGGGAACGGTCCTGATTGGCCTTTATCCCTGTATTCTGATTGGTCTTTAACTTGTAATGGGTGTGGCTTTGACAGCCCGGGAGAGTTTAAAAGAAGGAGCTGTGCTTCCCTTGTTGTTGTGTGTTCAGTCGTGTGTTCCTGACTTACAGTTGCTGTTTAATAAAGCTGAAATCACTTGAAGCTGAATCCTTTGTTGAGTCTCATGCTTAACAGCAATGCTGAGTTGCGCCATCCAGATGCTTGGTTGTGCCACTGGAGGACCCAAAAGCAGCCCCATAATGTCCCCCCACATACACACTGTTTCCCAGCCACAGTTGTGTGAAGGCAACCTTCAGCTCTCACACACAGAGGAGGCACCTGCCTGCTTATGTAGCACACCAACAGCACAGAATCCCTTATAGAATAACTGTTGTTTACTCAGGACATTTTTGGGGTGCTTTTCCAGCTCCAGTAAGAAGAGATCCCAGCAGCAAACAAAGCTTTAACACAAGAGTTAGAATGGTGGGGTTGAAGTCCACAATACCTAAAACCAGCCCCCCCAGCACACCCAGCTGCACAACATCTGTGGCCAGGAAAAGTCTGCAAACAAAGACTGGACAGAACTGCCGATAGAGAATGGCCAGAGGGGCCCAACCAGAGATTTCCAAGAGAGAGCAGCACAGCAGAAGGCAAGCCTTGCAAGGCAACTTGCAGACTTGCCTGGGGCCAGGCTGCTGCTTGGGCAGCTTTCCCAGCACTGCCATTTGCCCCATGGCTGGCCGGGACAATCAGGTTCAGCAGACTCTGACAGAGGCCTTTCACCTCACAGCCTGGCTCCCTGCCTCCTGACCCACCAGGCTGCGCAGAAAGGAACAGCAGGGGAAGCACTTGGAGATTTTCCACTATTATGATTGATCTCCAGGTGATCAAGATCAGTTCCCTCTAAGCAGAACTGTGAAAACAGGTGTTTTAAATCAAATTTAATTGATAGCAAAGAATGTTTTAATTGGGCCAGGTGTTCTTGTGTCACCCTTTTGATGAAACTGGTATAGACCATCCCAGCTAAGACCTGTCATAAGTGATGATCGATGTTCTTGCATCAGCCTTTTTAATTGGGGATGGCATAATAATGAGTTCAAGATTTACGATGAGATCTTATACTTCAAAGAATGAGTTCAGAAGTTCATTTCACCTATGATTTTTAGTAATTTTAGATAAGAAAAGATCATACTAAGTTTCTCTTTCTTTAAGTTTTAACTTATAGGTATTGAAATAATGGAATCTATAAGCAATATCTATATGGCCAGGGACCTGCATACCTGAATGACTGCCTTTCCCCATATGTTCCTTAGAGAGCACTGCGATCAGGGACCCAGAATCAGTTGGTCCTGCCTAACATCAAGGAGGCCAGGCTTGCGTCAACAAAGGCCAAGGCTTTCTCGGTGGTGGCTCCATTCTGGTGGAATGAGCTCTTGGAGGAGATCAGGGCCCTGCAGGACCTGTTACCTTTCCTTTTTTTTTTTTTTGAAATTTTATTTCATTTTCAAAACAAATATTACATTCCATCTTGCCTTATTTTTAAACATATAAAATAGAGTCTTACACATTCTTAACATTATCTATCCATTTGTACACCCTTGCCCATCCTTTACTATGTACTTTTCCATTTTTGTTTGATAATATGAGACTTAAATCGTCCATTCGCGCTACCTCTAAAATCTTAATTATTAACTCTTTTCTGGAGGGTATTACATCAGACTTCCAATTTTGGGCCAACAATATGCGTGCGGCAGTTATTATGTACGACATTACATATATATCTTGTAATTTGTGTTCCTTCGGAATCATATTTAATAAATACATCTTCCGCTTCATTATTAGGTCTTTATCCCAAATTTCCCGAAGTATCCTTCTCACCATTTTCCAATATCCTTGTATCTTACTACATGTCCATCACATGTGATAAAAAGTCCCTGTGTTTGCTTTACATTTCCAACACTGATTAGATGTACCAGGATAACATCTTGCGCCCTTGTCCGGGGACCAGTACCATCTGTGGAACACCTTGTAAACATTTTTTTGCATGAAATAGCTCTCATGTATTGAACAGATTTCCAAATTCTAGACCATTGATCATATTCTATCGTCTTCCCTAAGTCCTTCATCCAGGTAATCATAACATTCTTGACAGACTCATCTTGCTCATACTCATCCAACAACAACTTATGTATTTTCTGTATCATTTTATCATTTGAGGACAACCAGATCTTATCCAACTCATTATTCTGATCTTCGAATCCCCTTAACATGTCTTTATTATACCTATCTCGTAACATTATCTGTTCCCACCAGGTTAAATTATTTTCACACTGTAACTTTTCTTCCTCTTTCAACTTATTACTCCTACTTAACAGGGACTGATAGCTTACCTTTTTACTCTCAGTTATCAAAGCTGGGCTAACGAATGCTTCAAGGGGGGACACCCGTCTTGGGATTTTCTTAAAATACTTCTCCTTTATATTACACCAAATTTTATTCAATGCACCCCTTACTAAATGTTTTCCCAAAATTTGAATGGATTTTGTCTTTCCCGTACCGTATGTATGCGTGCCACCCCATATACAAATCATGCCCTTCCAACGTTAGCATCCTGTCATTTTCCAAAGTCAGCCATTCTTTTATCCAGACCAGGGCAGCCACTTGATTGTATAAGTACCAATTCGGAACATTCATACCCCCTCTTTCCTTCCTATCCTGTAATATTTTCCATTTTATTCTAAGCCTCTTGTAATGCCATACAAATTGTCTTGTCACTTTATCCAATTCTTCAAAATATTTCCTTTTTAAAAAAATTGGTATGCTTTGGCAGTATATTCATCTTTATCAATGCTATTCTACCATAAGTGATAATGATATATTTTTCCATCTTAACAAATCTGCTGAAATTTCTTTCAATAACTTGTTATAATTATCTTCAATTAACGAACCACACTTATTCGTAAGGTTAATCCCTAAATATTTCACTTTCTTGACCATTTCCATAGACGATTGTTCTTGAACTACTCTCAGTGTATTTGGTAAATAGTTTTTAGTTAGGATCTTGGATTTCTTATAATTTATCTTGAGTCCTGCCACTTTCCCATGTTTCCTGATAGCATCCATCAGATGTACAATAGATATTTCTGGTTTCTCTAAGATAAATATCAAATCATCAGCGAAAGCTAATAATTTATATTCCTCCCTTTTTATTCTTAAACCCTTTATTTGTGTATTCTCCCTTATAGTGTCATTCAAGGATTCTAGTGCAAAAATGAACAATAATGGGGAAAGTAGACAACCTTGATGGGAATTTCAACCTTTCTGAATTTCAATGTTATTGGTTACATCTCCATTTATTATCACTTTGGCAAATTGTGTTTTATATATAGCCTCAACCATAGCATAGAACTTATATCTGCAATCCACTGTTTTCAGCTTCTGTAGCAAGTAATCCCAAAATAGATTATCGAAGGCTTTCTCCGCGTCTAAAAACATTAAAATAAGTTCTTCTCAAAAATTTGATAGAATTCTGTAGGAATACCATCAGGACCTGGAGGTTTTTTCTTTTTCTGTCTCTTAATTGCTTCCACAATCTCACACATTGTTATTGGGTCATTTAATTTTTTTTATGTTGTTCATTGAATCCTTTAGTATTTTCATTTATCTGGAAAAATTCTGAAATTTCTCTTCTACATTTTGCGAAAAATTTTGGATCTTTAAACAAACTCAAATTCATTAGACATCTGTTTACCTTTTGGCTCTCCCTTAGCCTTGGTAAGACAGGGTTGTGATCTGCATATGTATTGGGTAAAATTTCACATTCAATCATGTCTCATATTAGTTGATACCCAAACCATATCAATCTGTGACCAATTATTGTGCCTTGCCAAGTAATATGTATAGTCTCTCTTTTGCATATCTCTAGTTCTCCATGCATCAATTAAATTGTATTCTTCCACTATTCGCATATAGCTTTCCGGTAGCACATTGCCCCTCTTACGCCTTTTCCTGGGACTATTTCTATCTAATTCCGGGTCCAAAACTGCATTATAATCACCAACAATACAGGTATTATTTGTCTCCACAGTATTCAAAACTGTTTTTGTTGTTGTTGTTCAGTCGCACAGTCGAGTCCGACTCTTCGCGACCCCATGGACCAGATTACGCCAGGCCCTCCTGTCTTCCGCTGTTCGCTGAAGTTTGCTCCATTTCATGTTCGTTGCATCGATGACACTGTCTAACCATCTCATCCTTTGTCGTCCCCTTCTTCTTTGACCTTCAATCTTTCCCAGCATCAGGGTCTTCTCCAGTGAATGCTCCCTTCTCATTTGGTGGCCAAAGTATTTGAGCTTCAGCTTCAGGATCTGGCCTTCCAGGGAACAATCAGGGTTGATTTCTTTTAGGATTGACTGATTTGATCTCCTTGCAGTCCAAGGAACTCTCAAGAGTCTTCTCCAGCACCATAGTTCAAAAGAATCTATTCTTTGGCGCTCAGCCTTCCTTATAGTCCAACTCTCGCAGCCATACATTACTACGGGGAATACCATTGCTTTGACCATGCGGACTTTTGTTGGCAAGGTGATGTCTCTGCTTTTTATCATGCTGTTTAGGTTTGCCATCGCTTTCCTCCCAAGGAGCAGGCGTCTTTTAATTTCATGGCTGCAGTTACCATCTGCAGTGATCTGGGATCCTAGGAACATGAAGTCTGTCACTGCTTCTAGGACTTCCCCTTCTATTTGCAAAGGAGTGATGGGGCCAGATGCCATGATCTTAGCTTTTTGATGTTGAGCTTCAAGCCCACTTTTGCGCTCTCCTCTTTCACCCTGAGCAAAAGGCTCTTGAGGTCCTCTTCACTTTCTGCCATCAGAGTGGTATCATCTGCATATCTGAGGTCATTGATCTTTTCCCCAGGAATCTTAACTCCAGCTTGTGATTCATCCAGGCCAGCATTTCGCATGATGTACTCTGCGTATAAATTAAATAAGCAAGGTGACAATATACATCCTTGTTGTACTCCTTTTCCTATGCTAAACCTATCAATTGTTCCATATCCGGTTCTAACTGTTGCTTCTTGATCCTTATACAGGTTTCTCAGGAGACATGTGAGGTGGTCCAGTACTCCCATCTCTTTAAGAACCTGCCATAATTTATTGTGATCCACACAATCAAAGGCTTTAGCATAGTCAATGAAGCAGAAGTAGATGTTTTTCTGGTACTCTCTTGCTTTCTCCATAATCCAGCGAATGTTGGCAATCTGATCTCTAGTTCCTCTACCTCTTCGAAACCCAGCTTGTACTTCTGGCAGTTCTCTATCCACGTACTGTTGGAGCCTAGCTTGTAGGATTTTGAGCATGACCTTGCTAGCGTGTGAAATGAGTGCAATTGTGCGATAGTTTGAACATTCCTTGACATTGCCCTTCTTTGGGATTGGAATGTACACTGACCTTTTCCAATCCTGTGGCCACTGTTGTGTTTTCCAAATTTGTTGGCAAACTGAGTGCAGCACTTTAACAGCATCTTCTTTTAAGACTTTGAATAGCTCAGCTGGGATACCATCACCTCCACTAGCTTTGTTGTTAGTAATGCTTTCTAAGGCCCATTTAACTTCGCATTCCAGGATTATACCATCGTGGTTGTCAAGGACATTGAGGTCCTTCTTGTATAGTTCTTCTGTGTATTCTTGCCATCTTTTCCTAATCTCTTCTGCTTCTGTTAGGTCCCTACCGTTTTTCTTCTTTATCATGGCCAGCTTTGCATGGAACATTCCCTTGATTTCTCCAATTTTCTTGAAGAGATCTCTAGTCCTTCCCAATCTATTGTTTTCCTCTATTACTTTGCATTGTTCATTCAGGAAAGCCTCCTTATCTCTCCTTGCTGTTCTTTGGAAATCTGCATTCAGTTGGGCAAATCTTTCCCTTTCACCGTTGCCTTTAGCTTTCCTTCTTTCCTCTGCTATGTGTAAAGCCTCATCAGACAGCCACTTTGCTTTCTTGCATTTCTTTTTCTTTGGGATGGCGGTGATTGCTGCCTGCTTTACAATGCCACGAACCTCTGTCCATAGTTCTTCAGGCATTCTGTCTATCAAATCTAGTCCCTTAAACCTATTCTTCACCTCTACTGTATACTCATCGGGGATGCGATCTAGGTCAAATCTGAATGGCCTTGTGGTTTTCCCAACTTTCTTCAATTTAAGTCTGAATTTTGCAATAAGTAGCTCATGGTCTGAGCCACAGTCAGCTCCAGGTCTTGTTTTTACTGACTGGATAGAGCTTCTCCATCTTTGACTGCAAATTATATAGTCAATCTGATTTCAGTGTTGCCCATCTGGTGATGTCCATGTGTAGAGACGCCTCTTAGGTTGTTGGAAAAGGGTGTTCGCTATGACCAGCATGTTCTCTTGACAAAACTCTGTTAGCCTTTGCCCTGCTTCATTTTGTTTTCCAAGGCCAAACTTGTCTGTTATTCCGGTTACCTTTTGATTTCCTCCTTTAGCATTGCAGTCCCCTTTTGGTGTTCGTTCTATGAGGTGTTGTAGGTCTTCATAGAACTGGTCCACTTCAGCCTCTTCTGCAGCAGTGGTTGGGGCATAGACTTGGATTACTGTGATATTGAATGGTTTGCCTTGGATTTGGACCGAGATCATTCTGTCATTTTTGAGATTGTATCCCAATACTGCCTTTCTCACTCTCTTGTTGACTATAAAGGCCACACCATTTTTTCTACGGGATTCCTGGCCACAGTAGTAGATATAATGGTCTTCTGAGTTAAATTCACCCATTCCCGTCCACTTTAGTTCACTGATTCCCAAGATGTCGATGTTCATTCTTGCCATCTCATTTTTGACCACGTCAAGCTTACCTTGATTCATAGATCTTACATTCCAGGTTCCTATGCAGTATCGTTCTTTGCAGCATTAGACTTTCCTTTCACCGTCAGACACATCCACAACTGAGCGTCCTTTCGGCTTTGGCCCAGCCGCTTCACTCTTTCTGGGGTTACTCGTACTTGCCCTCTGCTCTTCCCCAGTAGCATATTGGACACCTTCCGACCTGAGGGGCTCATCTTCCGGCGTCATATCTTTTAGTCTTTTGTTACTGTCCATGGGGTTTTCTTGGCAAAAATACTGGAGTGGGTTGCCATTTCCTTCTCCAGGGGATCACGCTTGGTCTGAGTTCTCTGCTGTGGCCTGTCCATCCTGAGTGGCCCTCCATGGCATAGCCCACAGCCTCATCGAACCACGCAAGCCCCCTCGCCATGACAAGGCAGTGATCCATGAGGGAGTCAAAACTGTTTGCAACTCTACAAAGACATTTTTTTGATTTTGATTAGGTACATATAAGTTAACAAATAACATCTTCATCCCATTTCTTACTATTGTGATCGCTACTTTCCATTTCGAACTATATACCAGTTCTGGGTTTAATACTTCTTTTGCGTAGATTACTACTCCTCTTTTCTTTTCTCTTGCTGCCGCTATAAATGCTGTACCCAATTTTTTACACTCTGAGTATTTCACGTCCGTGTCCTTAATATGTGTTTCTTGCAGACAAACTATTTCTGGTTTTATTTTTTGTAGTTGATGGAATATCTTCCTTCTTTTTGTGGGCTATTTAATCCATTCACGTTAACCGATAAAACACTAAAATTCTTAGACACTAATATTTTTATTCTTTACAATTTTTTCCCTCTGTTTTTGTATTTAAACCTAGTCAAAATCTGGTATGTTGTTTTGTTGGTTTTGTTAGGCTTATTTCTATATTTTTTCAATTTGGATCCCTTTCCTTTAATCTCTTTGCTCTCTTTGTGTATATTACTTCTTCCTCCATTACGTCTTCATTGAACTCCTCTTCCTGATCCCCCTCTTCTTCTTTTACAACATCTTTTTGTAAGCCTAGTTCTTCTCCGTATCTATCTAGGAAAAATTCAGCTTTGAATACCGAGTCTATCCTATGCCTTTGATTTCCATATGAAAATAACACTCCCTCAGGTATTAATCATCTAAATACAATTCCATTATTTCTCAAAATATTTATTAATGTCGTATATTGCAGCCTTCTCTCCCTTACTCTCCACGGGATTTCTTTTAGGAATATTATTTCTTCCCAATATATAATTACTTTAGCCACATTCATTGCTCTCAAGATTTTCTCCTTCAGCTCTTTCTTATAGAATTTTACATGCACTTCCTGAAGTTTTTTATGTTTTTTAGCGTAGGCTGAATTCCTTCTATAAATGGCTTCAATTCCTTCTTCTATTTCTTCTTTTGTTGCTATTTTTAGCTGATCTGCTAAATGTTTCGCCACTTCCTCTTTGAGTTTTTTATCAATCATTTCTGATATGTTTCGGCATCTTATTATCATGGCTGCTTTATCCATTTCTAAATTTATTATTGTATCTTCCAATCTCTCACTTTTACTCTTTATTTCCTGGACGTCCAGGTCCATATCACGCAATTTCTACCCAACCTTTCCTTGGTTAGCAACTATTTTTATAATTTCTTGTTTATTGTCTATTAATTGTTTTTGGATTTCCTGTGTTTCTTTCCTAATTTCCTGCATTTCTTTTCAGATTTGTGTTGTTAATTCATCCATTTTTTGACTAATAGGTTCTATTTCTTTTTTGATTAACTCAGGCAGCATATTCTCAGTTGTAAATTTCATTGCCTGTGTCACTGCTTGAGATACACTCTCCTGAATCATTTTATTTCTTTCATTATAGCTTGAGACAGACTCATCGTGGCTACTTTAACTTGACTTATTCCTCCCATCTGACCTGGAGATGGTACTGATAGCCTTCTTCCCCCACTACCTCCAGTGACCATTAAATTGAGTTGACACCAATATTGTTGTTTGCAACCCTTCTTTTTATGTTCTACATTATTTGTCTATACACTCTTATTTTCCCTTCCCTTTCCCTTTCTCTTTCCCCTTCTCAGTTCTTCTAATATTATCTTTTCATTCAAACAGTGTTCTACGGATTCTTGTATTTTCCTCCTCCTTAACTATTATTCTTAGTGCTTTTATTAATCCTCCCCTTTTCTGTTCTCTTTAACACCACTGCTTTTCACACTTTGCCCTTGCCTATTATTAGTTTATTCATTCTATCCAATTTTATTAATAACCTTCTGCCTTCTCTATATATCTGCAGCCACTTTTTCTCCGTTTTCAATTTCTCTCTCTACATCCTTGTGTCCTCTTTCCCTTTGAATGTTTTACTTCTTCACGTTTATCCTCTTCTAGTTCCGTATCAGCATTCTGTATTCTGTGTTGCTTGCTCACTCCCTTGATGACGTCCTCTGACCTCCGTCTCTGCTCTTTTCCCATCTCCTCCCTTCTCCTCTGGTCGTGTTGTTAATTGGTGTTGACTTTTCACTCCACCTGATGATGTCCTCCAGCCTCTGGCTCTGCTCCTTTCACCGCCTCCTCCCCTCTCCTCTCGTCATGCCTCCACTCCACCGTAGGCTCACTCAGCAGGGTGAAAAACACCTCGTCATGCCTTTCCTTAAGGGGCCATCCACTCCTCTCCAGCAGGTATGAGGGCAAGCTGAAAAAGAAAGAAAACAATATAAAAACTTTCTGCAGTTTAACTTTCTTGCTGCTTCTAGTTTCCAGTTTTAGTTTATTGTCTTAGCCATTGGCCATAACAGCACAGAATAAAACAAAATACAACAAACCTTATACATCAAAGTGGGGAAGACCCTTCAATAACTTGCAGTAAGTCCTAAACTCATTCTTATCTTTTTTGCCGCCAGTGCAAACAAGGCCATTCTGCTGGTAACATGTGCATCTGTATCAGAGAGCAAAAAAACCACCAGATCCTGATCTGAGGTTCCATTATGCAGAGGTACAATAGGATAAATAAACCTTTGCCTAAGTGATTCGTGCCATACGCATCTCAAAATGTAATGCTCGACATCATCTACCTCACCCACACCACATTGGCATATTCTAGAGGCAGCAGGGGTACCCAAAAGGTGGCCAATGCAAACCATTGAAGGTATGGTATGGAATCTGAGGGCAGTAAAAGCCCTTCTTAGCTCCAGAGTAGTTAGCTTCTCAAGATATACCGTCCTACAATGGTCTCTCTTAAAGTTCTTATACAAGGGGGCTGTACGGCCACTTACCACCGCCTGGCGGTTCAAGAGCCCATCCTTACTAAATACCCATTCCTTCTAGCCCTCCTTCTTATCCCAAGTTTTACTCCTAAACCTATATTGGCAAAACTGTTTCTTCTCGTGCTAGCTGCTTCTACAACCCTTATAACCATTCCCTTGGGATCCTCATTTATAGGCAAATTATTCTACCGGGGTCTCAACCCACTCCCCACCATACATTACCAAATAATATTCCCATATGTCTACATAAATTTAGGGTACTTAGCTTCGGTTTTCTTACTCCAGTTGTTCTTCTTTTGACTCTTTAGCTTTCCCTTGGCTTGTCTTGTGCATGGCGTGTCTTCAGTCTCGCCGTTGCTCCCAACAACTGTAATTGGGCTTTCTTGCTATCGGACCGCTAGCTAGAGCCTGGGGAGTTGCCATGCCACTAGGCATTAACCAGATGCATCCCCTGCCAAATCTTTCCCCACAAGAAAGAATTTAGAGGCGTTAGAATTGCCTAAGAAAGTCCTGGGACAGGAGAGTGAATGCAAAACGCTCCTCTGTTGATGAGCCCAGATCCGGAAGTCCAGGACCTGTTACAGTTCCACACAGCCTGTAAAATGGAGCTCTTCTGCCAGGCTTTTAGAGCCACCACCACCACTGCCACCACCAAGACCTGACAGTTCTTGGAGAGCAAGCCCAACTCCTCAGGTCCCTAAGTATAGCCTGACCTGAGTGCCTGGGACATCTGTGGTAGACCATGATGCTGACTGCACCCTAAGGAGTTAATGCTAGGATTTTATAATGTTGTATAGTTATGGTTTAAAATTTATGCTTGATTGGGTTTTATAATTTATTGTTCTGTTTTATATTGTAAGCTGCCCTGAGCCAGCCTTGCTGGGAGAGTGGGGTAAAAATCTAATAAATAAATAAATGAATCTATATATATATGTTTGCCTTTTTCAGCCTATTTTAAATAGAAAAGACTTTGTTTGTTTGAGAAAGTTTTAACTAATGCCAATGAAGGGAGTTTTAATGGCAGAAAGCCCACTGCCAATGGTGGAATCCTTTTGCTTCAAAGAGAATTAGAAAAGGCCTAACTGGGGTAAATGAGAGGACAGCTATATACTGTAATAGAGAAACCCTCTTCTGATTTGTGTGGTGTTTTTTAGATTTTATATTATGTTTAAAGCTGAAACTTTACTAAGGTTATGATATAAGATATTTGTAAAGACAGCAGCTAGTTAAAATATTAATTTCTGTTACCAAGTTTATTTTTAAGGCAGAAAGATGCTTGCTTGAGACACTCAGAACTAACCTGGCAGAGATCCATCTGTTACAAACAAGCAGAAAGCTAAAAACAATGATCAAGAGCTGACCAGGTGTGTGAAAGTCCAGCCAAAACAAAAGATGTTAATCATGGGCATCAGTCAGTTAAAGAAGCTAATTAAAGGGGTCAAGTAAAAATGCATAACGTATTATAAAAGGGTGACTCCTGCTGGTTAAAGTAAAAATAACATTTTGACAAAGTAAGGAAATTTAAAAGGTTTAAATATTCTGTAAAAATTCCCTAATGAACCAAAAATTAAGAATAATGTGTAATACAATGTATATACAGAAGCTTTATGCCATAGACCACTTTATAATATTAGAAAAGTGTATATATAAGAGTTCAATTGTAAAAACAGTGCCAGAAATTCAATGTATCCATATATTTTTTTTAATAGAGATAGATCACAAAATGCCAGCAAGGCTGTTTTTGTAACATATACGCCTGTATATATATAAGAAAACTAATTTTGTAACTGAACTGATAGTTTTTATACTGAAAATGAACTTAGCTCCTTTGTGTGTATAAAGTTCATTCAAAGGTGAAGTCTGAGGAAATAGCCAAAGAGGATACATCTATCATTTATAGCGAGCAGAGCATCTGCATTGTAGAATTGAGATGTGGCCAAGTAACATCTTGTTTGTCAAATATGTGATTGATGACTGACCAGACAAAGAAGTCTAAACTGAGCACGTGTGAATGATGTCAATGAAGATGTAAAGTGAGGAGGAGCAAGAAGAGCATATGAGCAAGATCCCTGCTGTAACACACTGAACATCTACAAGCTGTGAGGTGTTCCTTTATTCGAATAAATTCTTTTGTTACCCTTTACTGCCTGGATAATTGTTTTACTGTGTGGTTTATCAGCTAGCCACACAAGTCAAAGAACCTTAGCACCCTCAGGGCATTGGTATCAGCATTATACCCTGCTGAGGTCCCTCCCCTCACCAAACCCTGCCCTCCCCAGGCTCCACCCTCAAAATCTCCAGGTATTTCCCAATTCAGAGCAGCCAGCCCAGGGGGCATGCAGGCACCCAGGGGGCATGCAGCCACCACAGCCCAGAATCCTGCTCATGCCAGGATTGCAGAGAGGCTGTAGGGCTGCCAACTCCAGGCTGGGACAGAGACCCACAAACTCAGGCCAAGGAAAGCACTCTTTGCCTGAGCCACATAACTAGCCATAGCTTTGCAAAAGGGTCTCCATTTTTAGGTTGCACAAGGCAGCCCTTAAAGCAATCTCCAGTCTTCCCCCTCCACCCAGCAAAGGTATGTATATGAAACAATAGCAAATTCCCCAGGTACAGTATCTACATTTCTAAAGCTATTCAGTGGCTATCAGGCGAATAGCCCTTCTGTCTCCCAACCTGCACATAGTCCCTTTTGTGTGACTCCGATACCTATGTGAAAACTCTTTTGTCTAAAACAACTGTCCTTCCTGCCCCATCCCTCAGGATACAGAGATAAAACTAAACAAACATTAGTTTCATCAGCAATCCTTCCTGATGCCAATCAGAGGCCCATTTCACACCTTTTGTCTAAGCCTGGGAACCTATTCAACCTGCTTCAGCAGGACCATCAGTGGTCATCAAACCTATTCAGCCAGCTCCAGCAGAGCCATCAACAGCACTAATCCCATCAACACTATTGTAAATCCAGATTCTGCCCCTCCGGGACTTCATTGGTCATGGCTAGGTTTTACTCCTCATGGTGTCACACACCCCTGGACCCCTTATTGGTCCAGGGAATCTTTTGTCTTCACCTATGTCTATATCCACTAAAGCACATGGCCTCAACTATGTGTCACTCTGAGGCAGCCTACAGTGCACCCCCAAACCCCACAGTTTGGGTCCTTTCCCTTTTCAGCAATTGACCCTTGCACATCTGGATAGATATAGTATTACCCCAACCTCCCCACCCCTCTATCTGTCTGCTAACTTCTTTTTGTTTCTTCTTGTATGCTTGCAATCCCTGATTTGAGTGTAAATACCTAAATTATTATTTTTCTTAATAAAAACCATTTCTCTTTACAATTTGGACTGGTTATTTACTCAACCAGGGGTCTTAAAGAGACTATCTGTGTAAACACTGACAGCAGATCTTGCTATTGTCCCACCTCTCGCTAAGCTCTACCTTTGACACTAATTACCACAATCAAACCAAAGGAAAGAATATTATTTAATAAAGTTGATAGGGGTAAGAGTACTTATACGCGGGGTAAAAAGGGACCCCTACTGCTTAGATTTTTGGTTTGACAGGCAAGACACAGATGGAGATGAAAAAGAAAGTGTTCTTTAATAGAAAGTAAAGTAGTAAGGTAAATGTGATGTGTGGATAACTTAGATATATAAAGTAATTATTGAGGGCAGATGCCATAGGATTCCTTGGGCAGAGGGACTCTGTCCCTGCAATAGCAGAGAGATAGAGACGACAGCGCATGTGTTCCTTCGTTGCCCCTTCTGCAATGAGATTAGTTATATATATATATATATATATATATATATATATATATATATATATATACACATTTGCTGTTAGTCATAAATGTTAGAAGACATACTTTGCTCTGATTAAGCACTGTACCATAATATTTCTTGACCTGACTGGACTGGGAGGTTTTATTTTACTATTGTAAATTAATATTCATCCTTGTTGCCAGGTACTAGTGACAAGATTTGTTATAACTCATATTTTGGTTGTTTTTATTGTTAATTTTATTATTCTGATCATGGACGATAATAAAAGATTTTAAGTAATATAGGGTTGCCAGGTTCCCCCCTGGCCACTGTCGGGGGATGGGGACCCCATAAGGTTGCCAGATCCAGGGTTGGGACACTCCGGAGATTTGGGGGTGGAGGCTGGGGACTTCAGTGGGGTACAATGCCATAGAGCCCACCCTCTAATGCAAGCATTTCCTCCAGGGAAAATTATCTCTATTGTCTGGACACTAAATGTAATTCTGGTGGCTCCCCAGGCTCCATCTGGAGGCTGGCATCCTGTCCTATTATATAAATGTGTAGTGGTCTGGCAAGGTTCTATGCTTGGCAAAATCAGTTCGCTGCCTGATCTGTCATTCAGAACAACTCCCTAGGCATTGGCTGAGTTGCCTGAGTCCCACCCACAGAAGCAGCAGGAGCCAAAACGCACCTCAGAAGACAGGACAGAGACTCCGGCCCTCTCGCTTCCCAGTGACTCTGGCCCTGCCACTTTGCACTGCTGCTGCTCCCAGCCTGGCCACGGCCTGCACTGAAGCTGCTACCTACTGCCCCTCCATGCCGTTGTCTGTCCCGGCCCCTCCCTTAGCCCCGAAGACACCCCAAGGTGTGGTAAGAAATTTTAGAAATATAGAAGGTTTGGGTTTTAAAATGAACCAAATAGTTTTTAAAATCCATGTCTCTGTCTCTGTCTTTGCTAGCAGGACAGTGAACAGCCTTGGCTTGCTTTCACTGAACCAAATCCCATGAGTCTTTGCAAAAAAAACCCCCTTGTTCCAGGCAAAGCACCCCTCTCTGTCACGTACAAAGTTCACACAGTCCATTCCCAGGATCTGAATCAATGTAAATCTCCTTAGGTGTGAGACCCACTATATCCATTTAGCCATAAAAGCCCATCTGGCAGGAGAAGCTTTTTGGGCACTGACAGACTTCAATCTATCTGATACAGGGATTCACACCCCTACTCCCATCCCAGAGATAACATGAAAGAATGGTTCATCTTCAATGCTGGGAACACCAGGGAAAAAAACAATGACACAGTTTCTGGTCCTGTAAACAAAAGGTAACTTTTGTTGTGTGAGACTCAAGGAAGCAATTTCCTCGCAAATAATCTCAACTTCAAGATTTCAATTTACAACTGTAATTTAATTACTGGGGACCCCTTTGATCATGTGGTACAAATGCTAGACAGTTCCAACAGACCTTCGCTGGCTCTTGAAGAAATCAGGAGAGATTTTACTCTCTGGAGACTTTGAGAGTCAGCCCGAAAGGCCTTTCGTTTTCTGCATGCTTTGGAGGGGGAGGTAAAACTTTGCTTGCATGTTTATTTTCTGTGGTTTTCACTATCAATGTTTAGGAGCGTTTTGCTGGCCACCTTGCCCAGTAAACCTTTGTATGTTTCCTTAGTTTTATTTTAAGAAGAGACCTTTTGCTAAGAGTGTCTCTGCCAGCATTTAGGGGTTTCCAAGCTTGCACCTTTTTGCCTTTGGTAAGGAGGCAACACTCAGGGAACACACGAACCTAGAGGGAGAGGTGTGGGTGGCACGGGTGAACACATTCACAAGACACGTGCAGCCCCATTATTCTCACAACACAAGGTAAGTAGGCAGCCGAGCCATGAGGAGCCTGGCTGACCCACAGGGGTCTTGAATGGGGGTTGGAAGAGTCAAAGGCCTGCCTGGCTGGGCCATGGGATTTGGACGGGGGAGAGCCAAGGCTTGGCTGGCTGGGCTACAGGGGCCTTGAATGGGGGGTGGGAGAGCCGAGGCCAGCCCGCCAGGCTGGGCCACAGGGGCCTTGAACAGGGGGTGGGTAGGAGAGCTATGTCCTGTCTGGCTGGGCCACAGAGGCCTTGAACGGGGGGGTGGGAAAGCCAAGGCTGGCCTGCCTGGCTGGGCCACAGGGGGCTTGAATGGGTGGGAGAGCCAAAGCCTGCCTGGCTGAGCCACAGGTGCCTTGAATGTGGGGTTGGGAGAACCAAGGTGTGCCTGGCTGTGTGTGAGAGACTTTACTTCCACTTCTGTTCCTTTCTATGCATTCATTATGTATCACATCTTTCTAGAGCTCGTTGTATTGCTTCTACAATGGGTTTTACTGCTAGTCCCGAATAAAACTGGTTCTCAGATAAAGTAAGTGACCCCTGAGTGGAGATTTGGTTCCCCTTTCTCTGGACAGGGTCCCTCAGCAGGTTTCCACAGAACCTGCAAATACCAGGGAGGAAGGATGGGCCCTGAACAAATCTTAGCTAAAAAGCCAAACAGAAGCCTGTCTATGCTGACACTTCTGTCCAGAGCCACCAAATCCCTGTCCAAAAATAAACAGGTCTCTCCCCCCTTCTTAAAGCTTAGGCTGGTTCAGCCCCTCCCCACCAGTGGAGTTCCCTGGGCTCTGATTGGCTGACAATCCCTTGGATTTGCACGAGGCCTAAATCACAAAGATTGGTTCAGAGCTACAGTGGATTTAATAGGGCCCCAGTAGTCTGAGGAAAAGTAGGGTATGCCAGTATTTCTCCTATATCATAATGTGTTTTGGGGTGGCAAGGTTTGATGCACACCAAAATCAGTTGGCTGCCTGAACTGCTACTCACAAATGGGTCCCGGGCCACTGGCTGACTTGCCTTGCTCTGTTGGCTCAGTCCCGCCCACAGAGCTGAAGGCCAGCCTTTCACCCTCAGTATGCAGGGAGCTGCCGGACAGGATGGACACTCTGGCGGCTGGACGCTTAGGAGACCGAGCCCATTCCTGCCACCACTGTGACTGCAGGTAGCTGCCTGCCCTGTGACTGGACCTGCCCGGGCAGGGAGCTAAGCAGCGGGCAATTCCCTCAACCCCGGGGTCTGGTGAGGGGGGAGAAAGTGGCTGACTGGGCCTCACTGTGTTCTGAGGCAACGGGCGGCCTGGCCTGTTCAGTGTGGGCATCAGGCCCAAGGCACATCAGTGGCCAGCCTGCAAGCAGACAGTGCCACTGGGGCAAAGAGCCGTGGAGGCAGCCTGGAGGCCACCAGACACAGCAAGGCCCTGGGGTCTGGGGAAGGGGGGAAAAGCGGGGTGGCAGGCCTCACTTTCCTCTGACGCAATGGGTGCCCTGGCCCCTTCACTGTCCGCAGGGTCATCTAGCCGAGGCTGGCCCTGCTGCTGCTGCCATGGCCACCGTGGGACCCCAAGGTCTGAGCTGCGGTGGCAGCCAGCCTGTGAGCGGCCAGGGTGAAGAGCCATCGAGGTGGCCCAGAGGCAGTCTGATGCAGCAGGGCCCCAGGGTCTGGGGGGGAGCGGGGGATGGGCCTCAGTTTGCTCCCATGCGACCACTGCCCCGGCCCCTTCACCAGCCATGGGGTTGTCGAGCCAAGGCCAGTCCTGCCACTGCTGCCACAGCCATGGTGGCCCACCGAGCCATGCCGGCTTCCAGCCTGTGCGCAGATGGGGGCTGGCATGCCACCAGGGCACAGAGCCATTGAGGTGGCCTGGAGGCTGCCAGGCACCGCTGGCCAGAAAGCCTGTTGCTGCCCAGCAACCCTAGGGATCTGGGGAGGGGGTAGAAAGTGTGGGACTGGAGGCCCTATCTTTCTAGAGCCTGTTGTATTGTCCCAACAACAGGCTTTCCTCCTAGTCCGATATATATAAAAGCCCTAATGCATTGGCACTTTCCAGCCCACCCAGTGGCTGTGCTGTGCACTCCATCAGCCATTGGCCCATCAACTGCCACTGAAGAGTACTTACGGGCCATTGGCTGGGTGCTGGGTCCGCTCCCACTCACTGCCAGCCTGGCCACTGTTCTCTGACAAAATAAACTGCCAAAATGGTTGTCCATCCTGGAGGGTGGGGTTTGAGGAGGGGTGGGACCTCAGATAGGTACAATGCCATAGATTCCACCCTCCAAACCAGCCCTTTCCTTCTGGGGAACCATTGTTGCTGTTATGTTTTGTGTTATATGGATAGCCTGAAATATAGAATGAGCCAGAGCTTCAGTCACAAGCTCCATAGACTCTTGGTATCCTAAAAGCAATAGCCTGATTGGCTGCTGATGTGCAATGAACCAATCAGGGAAGATTATTATTTTCGGCAGGAACAACCCATATTGGTCCTAAGCACTTACTTATGATTGGACCTTATTGTTCAGGGGTGTGGTTTAGCCAGTTCCAAACTGTATATAAGTTGGGTTGTTCTGTGTGTTCTGTTGTTGTTCTATTCTGTTCTAATAAACTTAAATCACTGGCTAAGAGAAGAGCTGCCTGATCTCAAGCTACAACAGTTGCCAGTCTCCAGGTGGGGGCTGGAGATCACTCAGAATTACAACTGCTCTTTAGGTGGCAGAGATCAGTTCCTCTGGAGAAATGGAGGACTCTGCATCATTATACCCTGCTGAGGTCACCACAGCAAATTGACGCTGAGTGCCCAAGGCTGGGGCACCTGCTCAGAGCCTCCTTCTAGAGCTCGTTGTATTTATTCCACAATGGGCCTTATTCCTAGTTTTAAATAAATTGGAGGTCCTTGCCATATTTGCCTGCCACTCCAGATTTTCTCAGTGTCCGAGTTGAGGCAACTTAAATCCATGGCAAAACAGCATCCGAATAACCTGGGGCAACAGCAGGCTGAAACCGGGCTGACCACTGAAGGGAGGGGATGTAATGCAGAATGGAGGGGAAACCTGGATTAAAAAGAAGGTTGGATTTGATTTTAGTGCAGAATTCTTTGGAGGACACAGTGGTGAACATGGATTAAAAGGAGAATGTGGCAAGGGCCAGTGTTGTTCCAGAGGGCACCTGCCTCCGTCTCATGAGGCCATCGTGATAACTGCTGCCACAGAGGAGGGAGAAGCCCGTGAGCGCACCCTCAGCAAGTGGCTGTTTCTCCTCTCCCTTCTGTCCGGGAGGGGCTGTGGCTCAGGGGCAGAGCATCTGCTTGGCACGCAGGAAGTCCCAGCCAGGTCCAGTCCCCGGCGGCATCTCCAGTGAAAAGGACCAGACAGGAGGTGATGTGAAAGACCTTCCTCTGCCTGAGACCCTGGAGAGACCCTGCCGGTTTGAGTAGACAAGGCTGACTTGGATGGACCGGGGGTCTGATTCACTCTCAGGCAGCTTCCATGTGGTCAGGTGTTCTGGGATTATTCTTGGTGGCCTTAAGAAAGCCCTCCCTACCCTTGCCCCCCCCCCAATAATCATAGCCCAATTTATACAGGATGTTGGCTGAGCCAAACTGCCCCCAGGATATTCGGCACTCAACGACGTCTTGTTTAAACTGCAGAGCTGCTTCATCTGCCACCTCAGCCAGCATCTTATTTGAGTTAAGTCCAAATGGCCCTACCCAACAGGGTTGTTGTGAGATGTTTGGGAGGTGCTTGCTAGCCATGATCGTGTGACCTTCTCTGGTGTTTTTGGACCACCTGTGAAACCAAGTCTAGTCCCATGGAAATGTGCAACAAGGAATATGAGGTATCATCAACAGACACTGGCCCAGTGGAAGAGTTATCCTTGCCTACACTGGATCCCTGTATCCAGTCATGGCCTTTTCTGTTTACCTGCCCACTGGGCTCCTTTTCTCCCCACAACAACCCATTAGTCCAAGGTGTGAGGACTGAGACCAGGCCAGGGCCCAGGATTCCATACCAGCAGTCCAAGGGGCAAGGGAGGAAGGCAAGAAACACCATCTGAGACAAGCTGTGTGCTGGACCTGTAAAGTACTGGGTTTCGGGCCTCATGACTCAGACGACGACATAAGAGAAGACGCGTTTATTCGTACTTCACACAAGACAAGAACAAGCAGTAACGGCCGGAGGCCAACTATATACAGTTAGGGGGGGGATGGCCCCATATTCCTATTGGCGGGTTTGAATCGCCCGCCAATGCTGCCATTGGTTCTCTACTGGCGAGCTCAGGAACCTAGTCCCTATTGTTCTCAGAGAGCGAAGCTTGGCTGTATTTCGCCAGCTCTGCCTTCTGATCCCAGGACACAACACCCCTCCCCCCATAGTTCATCTCCTATCAGGTGACGTAGTCTTTTAAGTATGCCGGTGACCTCCGTTCCCTTAGTGATCGTCGGGGGGCCGGTACCGGACTGGCGGGGCCCCCATCGGGTGGTCCTCCCGCACAAGGAGCTTGGATCTCCGGTAGTAGCTGTGGTGGTGACGGTGGCGGCTGTAATGGCGGCGGCAGCGGCGGCGGCGGTTCAGCTGTCTCTGGGACCCCCTCCGGACTCCATGGTCTTTCAGGCGCTGGCTCCGCTGGCGGTGCCTGCAGCCGATCGGATGCTGGGGCGGCCGCGGCGTTTCCCGGTAACTGGGCCTGGATCCCTGTGTCGGGGTCTTGCCACCTCCGGAGCTGGTCCACGTGTTTACGGAGGACCCTGTCCCCATCTGCTAGGACCTCGTATGACACTGGCCCGGTGGGTTTTAGGATGCGCCCGGCCAACCACTGAGGCCCCGCCCCGTAATTCCGGAAGTAGACAGGTTCCCCCGGGAGGAAGTTTCGGGGCGCCTCCCGGGTTTCGACCAGCTTTCCCTCTGGGGCTCGGTCCGGGTGGAGCCTGTCTAACAAAGTCGTGGGGCGGCGGCCCATCAATAGTTCTGCGGGGCAATGCCCGGAGATGGGGTTTGGGGTGGTGCGGTGTGTTAGGAGGAAGCGGGCCAGCCGGAACTCCCAATCCCCCTCCGTTATGCGGCTCAGGGCTTCTTTGGCGGTGCATACCGTTCTCTCCGCCTGTCCATTTGTTGCCGGGTGGAAGGGCACTGATCGTATGTGCCTGATTAGGTTCCTTGCGAGGAACGCTTGAAACTCAGCAGATGTGAACCCTGCCCCGTTGTCCGACACGATTGTGTCTGGCAACCCATGCGTAGCGAATATTTTCCGCAGGGCCCTTATTGCCGCTTTGGCAGAGGTGGTAGACACTGGGCTTATTTCCACCCACTTCGAGTAGGAGTCTACCGTCACCATGAACTGGAGCCCCTGAAACGGCCCGGCAAAATCTACATGTAGGCGTGACCACGGCTTGTGGGTAGACTCCCAGCTTTGGGTTGGCGCTCTCGGGGGATTGGGGCGGACTTCCTGACACCGTGTGCACCCTCGGACCCAGGTTTCAATTTTTGCGTCCATCCCGGGCCACCACACGTAGCTCCTTGCCAGAGCTTTCATTCGTACAATGCCAGGGTGGGCCTCGTGCAGCGTTTCTAGAACCCCTTGTCTCATGGGCCCCGGAATGACCACCCTGTCCCCCCATAGTAAGCACCCCTTCAAGGCGGATAGCTCTTCCCTCCTGGCTTTGTATGCCGTGAACTCTGGCCCTGTCTGTTCCGCTGGCCATCCCCTCACCACCCAGTTTAGGACCCGGGAGAGAATGGGATCTCGGGACGTGCAGGCGGCCACGTCTGCAGCCTGAAGGGGGGGGTTGGGCAGCTCCTCCATTAACAATACTGCGGGAGCTGGGGCCGGATCTTCCCCTGTTTGCGGCAGCGGCAGGCGGCTCAAGGCGTCGGCATGTCCCAGCGCCTTGCCCGGCCAATGCTCCAACCGGTACTGGTAGCCCGCTAAAAACAAGGACCAGCGCAACACCCGGGGCGACAGTACCTGCGGCGTTTGTTTGTCCGCCGCGAACAGTCCCAGGAGCGGCTTATGATCGGTTACGAGCGTGAAGGGCCGCCCGTACACAAAGTTGTGAAACTTTTTAACCCCCGCCACCAGTGCCAAGCCCTCCCAGTCGATTTGCGCATAGTTCCGCTCCACGGGGGACAGTGTGCGGGAGTAGTAAGCCACTGGGACTTCCCTCCCATCTGGTAGCTTGTGGGCCAAGACCGCCCCGACCCCATACGGCGATGCGTCGCATGCAAGGATTACCGGGAGCTTTTCATCAAAGTGGGCGAGTACAGCGTTAGAAATCAAAAGTACTTTAACCCCCGAAACGCCGCCTCCTCCCTCGCTCCCCATGCCCAAGGTGTCGCCTTATCCAGCAGCCTGTGCAGGGGTTCGGCCACGGCGGCTTTGTGTGGGAGAAAGGCGTGGTAAAAGTTCAGGAGGCCTAAGAACGCCTGGAGCTCCGCCTTGGACTTCGGGGCGGGGGCCTCCACGATGGCCTTCACCTTGTCCCTCGCCGGATGCAGGCCTGTTGCGTCAACCCGGTACCCCAAGAACTCCACCTCCGGCACCCCGAGGAGGCACTTTTCCCGCTTCACTTTCAGCCCCGCGGCTTGGAAGCGTCCCAGTACAGTTCGGAGGCGGGCGGCGAAGCTTTCAGGGGTGGTCGCAGCAATGAGGACGTCGTCGAAGAACGGCGTCACTCCAGGGATCCCTTTTAACAAATCATCCATGAGATTTTGGAAGATCCCTGGGGCCACACTGACCCCGAACTGCAGCCGCTTCACCCTGAAGGCCCCCGGTGGGTCACTATGGTTTGCGCCTCGGCAGTGGCCTCATCCACCGGGAGTTGCTGGTACGCCTGCGCGAGATCCAGCTTTCCAAATATGCGCGCCCCCGCCAGTGTGGCTAAGACGTGGCTGACCACGGGTACGGGGTATGCGTGCGCCTGAAGTGCCTGGTTAATGGTGCACTTATAATCCGCGCAGATGCGGATTTCCCCATTTGGCTTAACGGGTGTCACAATCGGGGTCTCCCATCGAGCGTTCGGGACAGGCTCTAGGACTCCCTGGGCCACTAACTGGTCCAGTTCGGCCTCTATTTTAGGGCGGAGGGCCAGGGGCACGGTGCGGAAGCGCCGTCGGATGGGCGTCACTGTGGGGTCTAAGTGGAGCGACACCGGGGGCCCTTTATAACACCCCAGTTTCCCGTCAAAGACCTCGGGGAATTCCTTGCACATCGCCCCCCAGTCACGCATCCCGCACTTATTCACTCCCCCAATCGTTATGCCTAGGGCCTCGAACCACGCCTGCCCCAGGAGACTCACTAGATTTCCCTCCACCACCACCAAGTCCAAGTTCCCCTCAAAGTCCCGGTATTGCACTCGGAAAGTGCCGACTCCCCGGATGGGGACAGGGTTCCTTTGAAAGTCCACCAAGCTTAGTGGCGATGGGCGTAGCGGGGGTCCCCCTAACGGGCAAAGACTTTTTAAAGTGTCCAGGGAAATGATGGACGCCGCCGATCCCGAGTCCACTTCCATGCAACAGGGGGACCCTCGATCCGCACGGTTACTTGGATCTTCGGGGCGGAGGAGAGATTGGGGTTGGGGAGGCGAAGTACCTGTAGCGGTTGATCGGTGAGATGGTACAGCTCGGCGACCTCTTCCGTCGTCTCGTAGGCAGTGGACGGTGCGCGGTGCGGTGGGACCGACGATCTCGAATTCCGGGGGCCCTTGGACCAGCAGACCCGTGCGAGGTGTCCCTGCTTCCCGCACCCGTGACAGACAGCATCCCAGAACTTGCAGGATTTCCTTCCGTGGCCTTCCCCGCAGCTGGCACAGACGGTCCGGTTGCCGGAAGGCTTGGCTGGCTCCCTGTTGGCCTGCTGGAACGGCGCCGGCCGGCGGTGTTGGGGTCTGAGGGCGAAGACCTCTTCGGTATCTGAGTTCCCGGGGCTGGGACTCCTCCCGACCATATGGGTGGCCGCGACCGGGCGTTCCCCTTCAGCGGCCTCGTGGGCTGTTGCGGCGTCGATGGCCTCGTCCAGGGAGAGCCTCCGGTAGCCAATCAACTTGCGCCACAGCTTGGAGTCTGCCAGGCCCCACACGAACTGCGTCAGCAAGTTGTCTTCCACCTTCGGGAACCCGCAGTCCACCGCGAGCGCCCTCAGCGCGGCCAGGAAGGTGGCAACGGGTTCCCCTTGGGCCTGGACTCGCCTCTGGAACTCCATCCTCTTGGCCAGGAAGGTCGGCCGGGGGCTGAAGTACGCGTTGAAGACGTCCAGGATCTCCCCAAACAAGCTTTCCAAGGCCGTGCGGGGCACCAAGAGGCTCTTGGCGAGGCGGACGGTTTGGGTGCCGCACGCGTTCAGCAGGAGCGATTGTTTCTTGTCTGGGTGGAAGATCTCGTTGAGCTCCAAATAACTGATGAGCTGGTCGACCCATGCGTCCCAGGTTTCTGGCTGCGACGGATCGAAGCGCTCGAGTGTTACATGAGAGGCGGCCATGGCTCTGTCTGGGAAGGCGTGCGCCGGGGCGAGTGGTGCGGTGCTGCTCTCGGGGTCAGCGATGTGATGCTCGGCGAGCGGTGCGGTGCTGCTCTCGGGGTCAGCGATGCGATGCTCGGCGGTGTCCTTTTCGTCGCTCATGGAGTCACGGAAGGCGTTGAAATCCCACCTTCGTCGCCACTGTAAAGTACTGGGTTTCGGGCCTCATGACTCGGACGACGACATAAGAGAAGACGCGTTTATTCGTACTTCACACAAGACAAGAACAAGCAGTAACGGCCGGAGGCCAACTATATACAGTTAGGGGGGGGACGGCCCCATATTCCTATTGGTGGGTTTGAATCGCCCGCCAATGCTGCCATTGGTTCTCTACTGGCGAGCTCAGGAACCTAGTCCCTATTGTTCTCAGAGAGCGAAGCTTGGCTGTATTTCGCCAGCTCTGCCTTCTGATCCCAGGACACAACAGGACCCCAAAGAAGTGGCCTCAGATGAGGAGAGACCATGCCTCCAAGCAGATGCTGTTGCCTTCTGCTGCTTGCCCTGTGGTGCAGGTGGGAAGGCCTGGACAGGCAGAAGTCTTGCTCTGAGTCCCTTTCCCTAGCCACCCCAGGCACAAAGCTGCCTGGCAAGTAAAATCTGAAGCTGGCACAGCCAAGCCTGCTGCTCCCTCACCAGCTGGGAGGGAGAGTGCACCATGCCAGGATGACAGGTGCCAAGTTGGCAGGACTAGTTCTTCCACCTGACGGGCTGTCTGGGAGAACAGACAATATTTGCCTTCTGTCTCAGGCTCTTTCCCCACTCCAAAATTCTTGATGGGTATAGCAGTTGGGGGCTTGATGTCATCCTGACATAACTAGAAAGAGGATGTGAAATGCAGCTGTTCCAACAAAAATCCCCTCCCCTTGTTGGACTGTGACTGATAGATATGGAACAGAAGGCTGCAGACAGGATGATTCTGGTGCATCGTCTCTAACATGAGGCTGAAGGACAGGAAGGTAAGGTGCTGTGCTCTCTCTCTCTCCTTCTCTTGCTCAGCATTCTTGCGGTGCTGTCCTGCCAAGAACATCAGAACCCTGCATATTTCCAGCACAATACTGTCCTTTCAGGCTGTAACAGGAACAGTGGGAGACAGAGGCAGAATATGCTGTCCAAGACACATCTGGTTTGTGATTTCCCATCATGCCTGAGTGCTGTTCTCTGGAATTTGGCAATGGATTGCTGATAGAAGGGGGAGCTCAGTGGGGTGGAGAGTCTCCTGGCCTTACTATTAAGAGGCTGGCTGGCTTTTCTGGCATCCCAAAGCCACAAGCTTGGATGTTGGCCACAGAACGTCTTGTTTTTCCTGAGCTCGCTTCTTCTCTTGTTAGATACGTCTCTTGTTGGTCCTCCAGAATTGTCTGACATAGCAAAGGTAAGAATCAAGCCCCCTTACTTCCGGGGGGGGGTCAGTGTGCACAGGACGGAGCGGAGGGGACAGAGACAAAGGGGCAGAGACGACAGCTAGCCAAGGGTGGGGGGAGGCACGGAGGAGAAGGCCAACATCTCCGCTGGCAGGAAGGGAGCCAAGCATTGCTGCAAATGAAAGGAGTGGCTATAGTGGTGGTGGTGGTGGTGGTGGAGGTGGGGAGTCAGAAAAGGATGGGATAATCCCGTGTTTGTATCTGTGAGAAAGGACAACTTAAATCTATCCCATTTGCGTCCCCCTGAAGGCCTCTCTTGCAAAGCAAGAAATTGTTTGTCATCTCAGAGGTTGGATCTGATGGTTTCTACTTCTGCACAACTGAACTTTTGTTATGTAATAGCAGTACTGTTGCCAACAGGCCTGGAGAAACATGTTCTGTTGTTTTAACAGAGGCTTAATTTGTGGAAGGAGGCAGTCAAAGCTTTTCATGGCAGGGAAGTAAATAGCATTGCCTGGTAAAGAACACCCCTTTCAGCTTCTGTTAAAGGGATAGGATATCTTTCTCCAGGCCTGCTGAAAACCCTGAATATGAGGGTGATTTGCCTTGGTTGCCTGTAAAGTTAGGATCTGTTTTGCAGAGTTTATGGTACCTAATTGTGAATTCGTTTACTGCAATGAGACCTTGTTTGTAGGGCAGATTTTAAAATATCTTTATACCTGCTGTTTAGTTGCATGTTCATGTTGGAATGGCAGGGACTTTTGGCTAATGCAGTAAGACCACTGCAGACACTCCTGTTACACAGCAAACAGAACTAACAGGGGACACAAATTACTGTCATCCTAGGTGGGCAGCCCTGCTAGTCTGGAGCAGCAAAAGAAAACAGGCATTGAGGCCAACTGCTCTTGGGACCTGGCTAGAAGCCAGGTATGGGTTTCGATAATAGACAGGTAGTTTTCGGGTTTCTTTTTTTCTGAGAAGCCTCAAAACTACATTTTAAAGACTGTGACATTTCTGACAATCCAGTGTGGAGGTTCCTAAAGTTTGGGTTCCTGGGGAAAGGACCAGAACAAGCAGCTGGTTAAATATAGAGAGGGAATCATAGAAGCATAGAATGTTAGAGTTGGAAGGGATCTTGCAGATCACCTAGTCCAACCCCCTGCACTCTGCAAGAGCACAGCCAAAAGATATCCCTACATACCTACAACATACCTGAAAGAGGGTCGTCCAGCCTCCACTTGAAAACATCCAGCAGAGGAGCATCCACCACCTCCCAAGGCAGTCTGTTCCACTGCTCAACCACTCTGACAATCAGGAAGTTTCTCCTGATATTTAGCCGGTAACGACTCCCTTGTAATTTTCACCCATTACATCTAGTCTTGCAATCCGGAGCGAGAAAGAATAGATCTGCTCCATCTTCTACACGACAGCCCTTCAAATACTTGAAGACTGCCATCATGTCCCCTCCAAGCCTTCTCTTTCCCAGGCTAAACACACCCAACTCTTTCAGCCTTTCCTCATAAGACTTGGATTCCAACCCTCTCACCATCCTGGTCGCCCTCTTCTGGATACACTTGAGGAGGGTGACCAGGATCATGAGAGGGTTGGAATCCAAGGGAAGACTGGAAATATTTGATGGTTTTCAGAAAAAATTTGGCAATGGTTTATAATTTTTAAAAAATGCAAAAACAATTTGAAGTGAACACTACTGGACATAACACTGCCTCCTCCTCCTGGAGGCCAGGACCGGCATGGTCACTCATTTGCAAACACCCAAGTGAGCCACTTAGGGGAGGCAGGGAGGCCCTGGGCAGCCGCTCGGACTCGACCTGCTTGTTTGTGTTTTTTTAAAAAGCCTCCAACATCTCCATTTGTGCTCTTCCCCGCTGGAGAGGGGAGGGAGGGACTGGCACCCCCCCCATCTTCATGGCTTGTTCTGCTGTAGATGGGGGAGGGGGATAAATGTTTGTTTTTCTTTTCAAGTGCATGCCGCTGCCAACGATGAGGCTGCAGTTTGAAAAAAGTTTCTGCAGTCCTTAGATCAGTGGTGTGTGTGGGGGGCATCTCTCCCTCTCCCTCTCCCTCTCCCTCTCCCTCTCCCTCTCCCTCTCCTCTCTCTCTCTGAAAAGTGCCGATCCTCCCCGTACTGGTGTAGAGGCTTTCCAGCTTGTTTTGCTGTGGGGCGAGGCGGGGGGAAGGTTGCTTCAGCGGCTTTTCCTTCCTCCCACCCATGCTCGATTTCACTTTATTTGGAACTTTGTCGGTGCCCTGTTGGCTGCTCTGTAGGTGTTTTATTTCTTAGACTGATTGATGGGGAGAACTTGAGAAGAACCCTGAAGGAGTGAAGAGAGCTCCAGTGGGGGGGTAGGTGAGATTGGGTTGGGAGCTGTGCTTTTGGTACTTTGCAAAGGGGTAAGGGGCACTGTGCCTCAGAGTACGTGCAGAGTGACTTCCCATGGAGCAAAAAAAAGGCCCCCATTCAAAAGAAGGGCTTGACGGTGGGGCAGCCTGAAGACCTTGGGTTCCCAGATGTCACAACTTGGCTTTTCTGCATAGGCAGCAGGCAAAAGTCAGTGAAAATGCTAACTTTAATTTAATTAACTTCAATTAAATTAATCTCTGGATTTTGAAACAAATTCAAAGTGACTGCCCCTGACACTGGCATCACCTTGCTATCGACATTCTTTCCTCCCCACTCCAGGGCACTGCCAGAGAGCTGAAGGATGAACTCTTCCAGAGAGAAGATCACCTTGAATGTGGGCGGAGTCCGATATGAGACCTCCCCCAGCACCCTCCAGGCCTTCCCAGGGACCAAGCTTTGCCGCCTCACAGAGCCCCAGGCTGACAAGGACTTTGACTACAACTCTGACTCCAGAGAGTTCTTCTTTGACCGAAGCCCTCGGCTGTTTGGTGCAGTGCTGAACTACTACAGGACCAAGCACCTCCACTGCCCAGAAGATATCTGCAAGTCTACATTTGAGGAGGAGCTGGCATTTTGGGAGATCAGCCATGTTCCCGTGGCTCCCTGTTGTTGGTGGAAGTTGATTAATGCAGAGTCCCGGCACGCAGAGGGCTCTCTCCAGGGCGAGAGAAGTGAGGTGGAGGGCCAGCGTCTCCCGGCCCCAGTGGGAAGAAGGGATCTCAGCTGGCGGGTCAGACAGCAGCCCAAGATCTGGGCGCTCTTTGAAAAACCCTCCTCTAGTTTGCCTGCAAAGGTAACTCGCTCAGGGGCGTCCTTTAAAACAAGGCCAAAGAAGCTGCACAAAGATGGGAGGGGAGGCTGGGGAGGGGCTCTGGAGATGGTCGTCTGAGGCAACACTGCTTCACCCTCAGGGCTCAGCTAGACAATATCTCTGCGACACTTGCAGTCGCACAATAAATCTGGGAGCAACAGTTTCCAAGTGCTCTGGGTCCCAGTTCACCTCTGGATTAGGCATGGGGGAGGAGGGCCTTCAGCCTTCCCTCCTGTATCTGTAGCTAAAATGTCCGGGGGGGGGGGCCTGTTTGCTGCACTGTGGGCACCACATGCTGCAGTCAGAAATATGCGGAGCCCCACAGCAGGGCAAGCAGACCCCCACAGCCCTTGCACCTCAGGAAAATGGTGCAGGAGGGAAGGCTGAAGTCCTTCCTCCTCCAGTACTGCATTCCTGGGCCTAAATGGGCCCCAGAATGCTTGGGAACTTAAGGCCTCCAATGTTACGTATGATCGAGAGGTAGTTCAGGGGACCTTGACCTGACTTGTGTCAAACGTCTTGTCTAGGCCTAAGACCAAATGTTTCACAATCTTCTTGTGTCTTTTTTATATCTGCATGAGATGCAGAAATTTAGCAGGTGCTGCTTGGAGATGCAGTAAGGAATGAAAGGATTTGCCTGTTGAATTTTTGCTAACAATGCAACCAGGGACCCTGCCAGAAAATAAGCAACAACCCATTTGCAGTGGGAATTCTGATTGTTTAGCATTGCTCTCAGAAACATACTATGGTCTTAACAAATCTAGAGGCAGCACAGGAATACGATGCTGCAACAAATCCCTGCACCAACCTTCCTCTCACATCTGCCGAAAGCAGGACTCGGTTTTGGTCAGCAATATCTGATCTGAACTCTCAAACTTGAACTCTCACGAGAAGCTAAAAGGGCGAAACTGAGGCCATTGTGCTTTGGTCACATGACGAGAAGACAAAACTCCCTGGGAATGACAGGGATGCCAGGAAAGGTTTGAGGCAGCTGGGAAAGAGGGGGACCCAACAGGAGACGGGATGGACTCGGCCAAGGGAGCCACGAGGGCCATCCGTGGGCAAGGCCTGAGCCAAGCTGTTAACAGTTGGAGGGCATTAATTCATAAGCTTGCCATAAATTGGAAGCAATTTGATGGCACAACACAAATATATCCGATCTATTTATAAAAGGCTCTGCCTATTTATTTCGTTATTTCCATGCTACTTTTCTCCACAAAGTGGACCCAAAGCAGCTCACAACATTGTTCTCCTGTCCTCTGTTATATCCTCACAACAGCCCTGTAAGGTAGATTAGGCAGAAAGACAGAGTTACTCTCTGAGCTCCCATGGAAGAGTCAGGATTCCAACCTGAGTGTCCAAGAGGAAGGCCCCAGTGGAGGGGCAGGACGGGGCAGGACCAGGATCCCAGTGTGTGGATGAGGCAGAATGGAGATCTGTCATAGTGCAACATTCACAAAGTAGTCTGGTGGCATAACTGACTTTTCTCTCTCTCTTCAGTGCCTGGCTGTTGTTTCTCTGCTCTTCAACATTGGAATAGTCATCGTTTTTGAGGAGAAGAGTCGTGCACAAATCCACTACCCCTATCCCGTGCCAATACATGACGACTTTGAAAATCAGACACACCATGAAATGCGTCGTGCCTTCTACCAGCCAGCTAATAACTTCCTGTACTTGGAGCTTTTCTGCATCTTCTGGTTCACATTTGAGTTTTCTATGCGACTTATATTCTGCCCAGACAAAAAGAAATTCCTTGCAAACCCTCTGAATATTACTGATTTCCTTTCTCTGTTTCCAGTTTACATTGAGCTCTTCTTAACTGGACATATCAACAATATGCTAAGCCTCTTATCTTGGCTGGGTTTCTTACGTGCCCTCTACATCATCAAACTCCTGAAGACCCTCAGGCTCCTGGAGACCCCACTGATGCTGCAAATTCTGCCCGCCACGTTCCGATTCATCTTGAAAGAGGTCTTCATCCTCATGATGATTTTTAGCTTTGAAGTCCTTTTCTTTGGTGCCCTCTGCTATCATGCAGAGCTCCAAAGTCCAGAAACATACTTTGGAGGACTGATTGACTCCTTCTATTGGGCAGCGATCACCTTGACCACGGTCGGCTATGGAGATATGGTTGCTATCAGTCCATTTGGCAAAGCCATCGCATGCTGCACAGCCATCTGTGGCATCCTGACCATCATCATTCCCCTCCCAGTCTTTTTGATCAAGTTCCAGGGCTATTATGCCACTGCCGTCATGAAGGAGAAGATGAAAAGCAACAAGAGGAGCAACCAAGAGAACCACAGGGCAGCGTCAGTCCAGCTATTTACAGGATGAGGAAACACCCTTCTGGAGAGCTCACACTATTATAACACAGTTGTAACTTACCATTTTAAGGTCTAGTGCTGCTTCTTTTACTGAATAGTACTTAAAGATGATTCTTGTGTACAAATGGTGAACTTCTTGCCTGAGGGGGGGGGGAGAAACCACCTTTTCTTCAATGCCCTCCTTTCCTGTGATGATTGGCTAACACCCACTCTCCCTAGTGGAGTTCAGTTTAGGCCTTCATGGTAGGCTGTGACCATGTTGGCCAGGGGTGGACTGGGAACCTAATATGGCCCTGGAAGAGGTCCTCAGCTTGGTCCCTCCCACTATCCAATAGACCCTTGCCCAATGGAGCACCCAACTCATCAAAGGCAGGAGGAGCTCCTGATCAGCCAGGGGAGGACCACCCAATGCGGCTGATGAGTCACTTGGGGAGGAAGGACACCTCCAACGCAGGCATTGCCCTTGCAGCCACTGGGGAGACATCTGGCTGATAGAGAGGCAGGCACCCCCCAGAAGAAAAAGATCCCCAGGGTCATCTAGTCCAACCCCTGCACAATGCAGGAAATTCAAACATACCCCCCTCCGCACCTGCAGTGACTATTGTTGCACACCCAGAAGATGGCAAAAAGCTACAGGCTAACCTGGCCAAACCAGCCTGGAGGAAAAAAAATGCTTCTGGGGGGGTGGGGATTGCTTCCTGACCCCAAAGTGGCAATCAGTGGCAAACAGCATTTCCCTGGGCGTGTAAGAAAGGGCCACAAGAACTAAGCATTGAGGCAACCCTTCCTGCCCTCCCTCTCATGATCGCACAATCACCATTGCTGTCACATGGCAATCTAGCCTCTGTTTGAAAATTTGCAAAGAAGGAGAGCCCATCACCTCTCAAGGAAGCCTGTTCCCCTGAGGAACTGGTCTAGGGTTCTTCCTAATGTTTAGCCAAAAATTCTTCTGATTTAATTTCAACCCATTAGTTCTGGTCTCACCTTCGGGGGCAACAGAAAACAACTCTGCACCAAGGGCGTAGACTTTGCCATTTCCCAGGGGGGCTGGGGCTGGGCCAGAGGCATTGATAAGTCATTAAAAGAACTGGGACCCAATGACATCATAGGGAGGAGCCAGTGACATCACAGGCCATTGTCACTATCTATGGAGGTGGAATTATATGGCATTTAGGGAGGGGCTCCCCAGAAAATTAGGGTGGCCTGGGAACCCCCTAGCAATGCCCCTGGGTTGGGCTAACCCCAGGAACATGTGCCTTCTTAGCACACTGTTTAGAAATTCCACCTTAAAATGCAGCACAGATTCTATTGCTAGGGACTGCTTTTCCACTCTGGGAACTGTCATTACAGTCCTAGAATAACCTATCTGGGCCCAAAAACCTTATTGGAAAAACCATTCTGCATTTTCTTTGCAACTTTTTTTGGGCTGCAGTGTATTTCAGCAGAGCCCATGCAAGTCAATTGGCATTCCTAGCTCCCATTATCTCCAATGGGCTTTCAGGGCTTTCCCATTATTTCCAATGGGCAATCTTGTCATTCCTTTTAGTACATCCCAGTTGGTTGCCCTTTGGAACTACCACACCATTTTAAGTAACAGCAAAATGAAGAGCATGAACATAGAGTGCACATCTCTTACCAGTGTTCTCTCTGGGCTGCACACAGATCAAAAGGAAATTTTAAAAGGCCTCTGATCTGCATGCCCCCCCCATCTTGTTAATGCAGATGCATTTACAATTTGAGATTGAAAGAAGAGCAGCCCACCCCCCACTACCATGAAAAAAACAAGAACTGTTCTCAGTCAAGGATATATAGACCTAAGTAAAATACACCCCTCCCCTCCTCCACCTGGCTGTTGTGCATCCTACATGAAGCAGGGTGATTCAGCAGATGCAAGCCAATGTCAGCGGTCTGCATCCACCATCTCACACAGAAGAACCAGAGCTTCCAGTTTCAGCACTGGAGCTAGGGGTGCCAGCCTCCAGGTGGGACCTGGGGATCCCCTGGAATTACAGCTCATTTGCAGACTACAAAAATTAGTTTCCCTGAAGAAAATGGATGTTCTGGAGGGTGGACTCTATGGCATTGTACCCCACTGAGGTCCCAGTCCTCCCCAGGCTCCATCCCCAAATCTCCAGGAGTTACCCAACCTGTATTGGGCCACCCCTCCTCCCGCATCCCCCAGAGGTGGACAGGGGGTACCTGGCAACCCTAACTAGGAATGTTTTAACAAGGGAGGCGAGAGGTGGAAAGAAAGCAAATAGATGGGAAGAGAGGAAGGAAGGAAGGAAGGAAAGAAGGGGGAGGGAGGGGAGAAATGAAAAGAAAGAAAATAGAAATCCCTCTCCATAATTTATCCAGGAGTTCAGGGGAGAGTTGGTCTTGAATGTATGCAATTAAACTCTTCGAGGTTTCACCTGCCCTCCTCCCCCTCAATTTCAGTGATTGTAAACTGTTGATTCCTGGCTTTCCTAATATCCTCTCTCTGTCAAGGGAAGGGGTGGAGCTCAACAAAGAACTCAGAAGAGTCTCCTCTTGGAGGAAATAAAGGGCTCTGGTTAAGTAGCGAACTCGGGAGCGGAAAAACAACAGCAGCGGCACAAGGCTGCAGGAAAGGTGCCTGGGCACCCAGCCGCCCAGAGATCCTCCATGGATGCCGGCCTCCCCCCCAACCTCCTCTCATGGCTCTCTGCAAGGCAAACCTTGCGGGGAATGGGAGAACAACAGCAGTGGCACGAGGCTGCAGGAAAGGTGCCCAAGAGTCCAGCTGCCCCAAGGTGGGCAAACCTCCATAGATGCCAGCCTCCCTCCCCATTTCCCCCACCTCCCGACCTCCCTGCACGGCTCTGAAAGGCAAGCCTTGCAGGGAGAGAGGGAAAAACCCTAGAAGAACAAGAGCGCAGGGTGCCCAGCCTCCCCGAGGCCGGCAATCCTCCAAGGATACCAGCTTCCCCTCCCAACCTCCTTGCATGGCTCTCTGCAAGGCAAGCCTTGCAGGGAGCGAGAAAACAACAGCAGTAGCACAAGTCCGCAGGAAAGGTGCTCAGGCACCCAGCCACCCTGAGGCTGGCCTCAGCCAGCCAGCCTAGGCACTCTCTGCCTAGTGCCCACCACCCTACCCCTGAAAACATCCCCCCCACCCTTGCTGGAGCCCCAGGACAGCTTCTTACCTTTCTGCTCGAGAAAGCTGAAAGCACTGAAAACATGTGCAGCCCCCAGCTCCACCAGGCCCAACTGAGGGTTTCTGGAAGCTGGGGGTGGGGCTTAGCTTTCAGGAAGCAAGCCCTGAATTTCCTGTCACCCCACCTGAAGTCTCAGAAAGCAGAGGGAAAACCCCTCCGCTTTCAAAATGGGTTGGGGGTGGCATGGGGTGGTAGTGGCAAAGCTTGTGAGCCTGGTTGCCCGGGGGGGGCTCAGTCACCCCTGGAAAATTTCGGAGGTAGCCTCAGCCCTCAAGCCCCCCTGAAGTTGACACCTATGCTCTGCACCATCCTCTATATGACAACCCTTCAAGTACTTGAAGATGGTTAGCATATCGCCTCTCAGTCATCTCCTCTCCAGGCTAAACATACCCAGCTCCTTCAACCTTTCCTCCTAGGACGTGGTCTCCAGACCCCTCACCATCTTTGTTGTCCTCCTGTGAACACGTTCCAGCTTGTCTGTATCCTTCTTATATTGTGGTGCAGGGCTCTCTTTGTAGCAGGAACTCCTTTGCATATTAGGCGACACACCCCTAATGTAGCCAATCCTCCAAGTCCTTACAGAGCTCTTCTTACAGGGGCTACTATAAGGTCTTGGAGGATTGGCCACATTAGGGGTGTGTCGCCTAATATGGAAAGGAGTTCCTGCTACAAACAGAGCCCTGGTGGTGCCCAAACTGAACACTATACCCTAGGTGAGGTCTAACCAGAGCAGAGTAAAGTGGTACCATCACTTCATGTGATCTGGACACTATACTTCTGTTGATGCAGCCCAAAATTGTGTTTCCCTTTTTAGCAACTGCATCACACTGCTGAATCATGTTCAGTGTATGGTCTACTGAGGTTTCTAGATCCTTTCTGCGCATATTACTGCAAAGACAAGTCTCTAGCCTATAAGTATGCATTTTTCCTTCCTAAATGCAGAACTTTACATTTATCCCCAATGAAATTCATTTTATTTGTTTTAGCCCAGTTTTCCATCCTTTCAAGATCATCCTGTATCCTGACTTTGTCTTCTACCATATTTGCTACCGATCCAAATTTAGTATCATCTGCAAGTTTAATAAGCATTCCCTCTATCCCTTTATCCAAATCATTGATAAAGATGTTGAATAAAACAGGTCCCAGGACAGATCCTTCAGGCACTCCACTTGTCACTCCTCTCCAAGAGGATGAAGAACCATTCACGGGTACTCTTTGGGTGTGATCTGTCAAACAGTTATGGATCCACTTAACAGTCATAGGATCTAAACCACATTTTTACAATATTATGTGGAATCTTATCAAAGGCCCTACTGAAATCAAGATAAACTATGTGTACAGCATTCCCCTGATCCAGCAAGGTAGTAACTTTCTCAAAAAAAGAGAGAAGGTTAGTCTGACATGACTTGTTCTTGAGAAACTCATGCTGGCTCTTAGTAATCACAGCCATCCTTCCTAAATGCTCAAGGACTGTCTGTTTATTTGTTCTAAAAATTTCCCAGGTATAGATGTCAATCTGACTGGTTGGTAGTTACCCGGATCCTCCTTTTCCCCCTTCTTGAAGATGGGTACACCATTTGCCCACCTCCAATCTTCTGGCACTTCACCTGTTCTCCAAGAATTCTCAAAAATAATGGACAGAGGCTCAGAAATTACACCCATGATTTCTTTTAGTATCTTTGGATGCAGTTCATCTGGTCCCGATGACTTAGTTTCATTTAAACTACCCCTTCGTGTCATTCATGTACTACCCCTAAGCCAATCCTAGGCTGCAACTCCCTTCCCTCATCATGTGTTCTGGTTTTGCCATATTGAGCACCGTTTCCCTTGCAAGAGAAGACTGAGGAAAAGTAGGAACTGAGCAGTTCTGCCCTCTCTTCATCACCTGTTACAATTTCACTTTCCTGTTCCCGCAATGGGCCTACCATGTCCTTGCTCTTTTTCTTGCTTTGGACATAAGAAAAGAACCCTTTTTTGTTGTTTTTAGCATCTCTCACTAGCCTAAGCTCATATTGAGCTTTAGCTTTCCTAACCCTCTCTCTACAAGCACTGGTTATCTTCATCCTTGGTTATAAGGCCCTCCTTCCATTTCCTGAATGAGTCTTTTTTATTTCTCCAGTCTTTACAAAGCTGTTCATGGGGCCACCTTGGCTTCTTTAGGCTCCTCCCATTTTTCCTTCTCATAGGAATTGTTTGTGATTGTGACTTCAGTATTTTGTTTTTAAGGAACTCCCAACCCTCTTCAACTCCCTTCTACTTAAATATTTCTGATCATGGGATTCTACCCAGCATAACTTTAAGTTTGTCAAAATTTGCTTTCCTGAAGTCCAACCTATATGTCTGTACAGCTTTTACCTTCCCCAGGGCTGTAAATTCCAAAATTACATGGTCACTACTACCCAGGGTGACCTCTACTTTCACCTCGTCAACCAGTTCTTCCCTGTTGGTAAGAATTGAGTCCAGGAGAGGAGATCCCCTTGTTTCCCTCTCAAGTTTCTGGAAAATGAAGTTGTCAGCAAGACAAGTCAGGAATTTATTGGACCTTTCATTTTTAGCAGAATTGGTGTTAAGTAGGCAACTCAACAAGAGTCAATGATTTCAGCAAAATTGATTCAGCTTTATTTGTAACAGCAAACAAGTCAATCAGCTGGTTCTCCTTCAGACCCGCTGGTCTAGCAGCCACCTCAGCGGGTGGTGAGTTAGCTGGTGTAGCCGGGTGTGTTTCCTTGTCTGCCGTTGTTCCTTCGGTTCAGCGGTTCAGCAGGGCTGCCCACTCGCCAATTGTTAAGTAGGCAACTCAACAAGAGGCAGTGATTTCAGCAAAAGTGATTCAGCTTTATTTGTAACAGCAAACAAGTCAACCAGCCAACTCAACGACAACACAACAAGTGGAGCATAGCTCCCTTTTTAAATGATCCGGGCTGTCAAAGCCACGCCCACAGATAAGTTAAGAACTAATAGAATAACAGAGATAAAGACCAATGAGGTCTGTTCCCTCCACAAACATATATACACTTTTGATTGGTCTATTTACAAAGTTTCATTGAAGCCACCAATAGGAATGTATCAGCTTATGATCCTTGTCTAGAATCAAGCTTAACATAATAAAGAATAGGCATGGTTTACAGTAAGACATAAGAGTTGGACTTCCAAAAAATATCTGGGTAATTGAAATCTCCCATAACCACCATGTCCCATGTCTTTTGAGAACTTTGTAATCTGTTCTAGGAATGTTTCATCCAAATCCTCTGCCTGGCTTGGTGGTCTAAAGCAGACTCCCACAATAATATCAGTATTATTTCTTACTCGTTTTATTTTTACCCAGAGACTCTCAACTGGACTTTCATGCTCAGATTCATGTATTTCCACACAAGTATACCACACAAGAACAATACTGCATAGGAACCTGGAATGTAAGATCTATGAATCAAGGTAAGCTTGACGTGGTCAAAAATGAGATGGCAAGAATGAACATCGACATCTTGGGAATCAGTGAACTAAAGTGGACAGGAATGGGCGAATCTAACTCAGAAGACCATTATATCTTTGCTGAACGTTGATTACAAAATTTTTGCTACAATCTTAGCAAACAGGTTTAAGAAGATAATGGCAGAAATTATCCACAAAGATCAGTCAGGTTTTATACCGAGAAGACAAATCAAAAACAATGTTAGGAATATAATTAATATATTAGAATACTACAAGCAAAATCTGGGGAAACAGGTTGCGTTAATTTTTTTAGATGCAGAAAAAGCTTTCGATAACGTTAATTGGGAATACTTAAAACAAACGTTTACATTATGGAATTGCGGTGAAAATTTTTTAAATTCAATTAAAGCCATTTATGAAGAGCAACACGCGAAAATTATTATTAATGGAGAAGTTACAAACAGTATCCCAATACAAAAAGGTACTAGACAAGGATGCCCCTTATCACCGTTATTATTTATTTTTGGATTAGAAACACTAAATGATCTAGTGAGAAGTAATGAGAATATAATGGGGACTAAAATTAAAAAGGAACAATATAAACTACAGGCCTTTGCAGACGATCTGGTATTCATCCTGGAAGAGCCAATAAAAGCTATACCGCATCTATGGAAGGACTTACAAGAGTATGCCCAAGTAGCGGGTTTAAAAATCAACATAAAGAAAACAAAAATTATAACCAAAAATTGTACAACCACACAAATTGCTAAGATTCAAAATACTTCAAATTTACAGGTAGTTGAAAAAATTAAATATTTAGGAATTACTATGACAAATAACAATAAAAATCTTTATAAAAATAACTATATAAAACTGTTAGAAGAGATAAAAAAAGATCTTAATACATGGCAGGACTTAAATATATCATTTATGGGTAGAATCGCCGCAATTAAAATGAATATTTTACCACGTTTCTTATTTCTGGCCCAATGCCTCCCCATTCTAACAAATAAAAAACTTTTGAAGATTTGAACCGAGTAGTTAAAACCTTTATATGGCACGCTAAAAAGCCAAGAATTAACAGAAGACTACTATCAGATAAGAAAGAGAGGGAGGCCTAGGATTACCAGATTGGAACTTATACTATCAGGCCGCAGCTATGGGATGGATACGAGATTGGATCCAACTAGAAGAAGACAGAATCTTAAAACTAGAAGGACACGATCTACCTATGGGCTGGCATGCCCACATCTGGTATAACATGGACAAAAAACAACAAATCTTTGAAAACCATATTATAAGAGGACCATTGATGAAAGTTTGGAGAGAAATTAAAAAGAGGTACTATCCCAAAATTCTGAATTGGATCTCCCCTTTAGAAGCCTTTGTCTTGCCATCATTATGGTTAAAAGAAAAAAAAATTAACTTATGAAAAACTTCTGACAGAAAATAAAGAACTAAAGTCACTAGATTCACAAGAATTTCAAAAAATAAACCTAACCTCTTGGGGAAAAAATACAGTTAAAATCCAGATTTGTTAAAGATAAAAAAATAAACTTCATGAGTACACACTCCCAACTAGATAAAATCTGGTTGTCGTCAGCGGACAAATTAATACAAAAACTGTATAACTTTCTTATAACTGAAGAATTAGTAGATGAAACGGTAAAACCAAATATGATCCTCTGGATGAGGGATATAGGGCATAACATTACTTTGGAACAGTGGTCCAGAACTTGGAGCTCTCTCAAGCTGCTCAGAGCCACAAACTACGGAGAAAATATCTATAAGATGTTTTTCAGGTGGCACTGGACGCCGGACAGGGTAGCAAAATGCTATAAAGAGGCATCAGATGTATGCTGGAGATGTAAAAAAAAGGTGGGAACGTACTTACATATCTGGTGGAATTGTGAAAAAATAACAAAGTTTTGGAAAATGATTAAAAAAATAATTGAAGAATTAACCAAACTGAAGTTAGAATTAAAACCAGAATCTTTCCTACTGAACATGCTACCGGAGGAAATTAAAAAGGTAGACCAGAGAATTATTCTTTATATATTGACTGCAGCGAGAATTATGGTTGCCAAATGTTGGAAAAAAGAAATCCTCCCCAATATAGAAGAAATAATAAATACTATATTGGAAATAGCTGAATTAGATAGGTTAAATCTTATACTCTCCGGAAGAGATGATTTAATACATGTAAATAGATGGGGAAAAATTTACGAATGGATTGAAAAGAAGAGATGAAAAAGAATCCAAAACCACTCCAACTGTATTTGTACAGGGTAACAGAAATTGGGGATTTAATGTATATCTATGTAATTTTGTCGGTGAAGTTGTTGACCCGGACTTTATCGTTGTGTATATATGTATATAGGTCAAGAAAAACTTATAAATAAAAATATTAAAAAAGAGAAGACCATTATATCTACTACTGTGGCCAGGAATCCCGTAGAAAAAATGGTGTGGCCTTTATAGTCAACAAGAGAGTGAGAAAGGCAGTATTGGGATACAATCTCAAAAATGACAGAATGATCTCAGTCTGAATCCAAGGCAAACCATTCAATATCACAGTAATCCAAGTTTATGCCCCAACCACTGCTGCAGAAGAGGCTGAAGTGGATCAGTTCTATGAAGACCTACAGCAGCTCATAGAACTAACACCAGAAATGATGTCCTCATCATCATAGGGGACTGGAATGCTAAAGTAGGAAATCAAAAGGTAACCGGAACAACAGACAAGTTTGGCCTTGGAGAACAAAATGAAGCAGGGCAAAGGCTAACAGAGTTTTGTCAAGAGAACACGCTGGTCATAGCAAACACCCTTTTCCAACAACCTAAGAGGCGTCTCTACACATGGACATCACCAGATGGGCAACACCGAAATCAGATTGACTATATAATTTGCAGTCAAAGATGAAGAAGCTCTATCCAGTCAGTAAAAACAAGACCTGGAGCTGACTGTGGCTCAGATCATGAGCTACTCATTGCAAAATTCAGACTTAAATTGAAGAAAGTTGGGAAAACCACAAGGCCATTCAAATTTGACCTAGATCGCATCCCCGATGAATATACAGTAGAGGTGAAGAATAGGTTTAAGGGACTAGATTTGATAGACAGAGTGCCTGAAGAACTATGGACAGAGGTCCGTGACATTGTAAAGGAGGCAGCAATCACCGCCATCCCAAAGAAAAAGAAATGCAAAAAAGCAAAGTGGCTGTCTGATGAGGCCTTTACACATAGCAGAGGAAAGAAGGAAAGCTAAAGGCAACGGGGAAAAGGAAAGATTTGCCCAACTGAATGCAGATTTCCAGAGAACAGCAAGGAGAGATAAGGAGGCTTTCCTGAATGAACAATGCAAAGTAATAGAAGAAAACAATAGATTGGGAAGGACTAGAGATCTCTTCAAGAAAATTGGAGAAATCAAGGGAACGTTCCATGCAAAGCTGGCCATGATAAAGGACAAAAACGGTAGGGACCTAACAGAAGCAGAAGAGATTAGGAAAAGATGGCAAGAATACACAGAAGAACTATACAAGAAGGACCTCAATGTCCTTGACAACCACGATGGTATAATCACTGACCTCGAGCCAGACAACCTGGAAAGCAAAGTTAAATGGGCCTTAGAAAGCATTACTAACAACAAAGCTAGTGGAGGTGATGGTATCCCAGCTGATGCTGTTAAAGTGCTGCACTCAATTTGCCAACAAATTTGGAAAACACAACAGTGGCCACAGGATTGGAAAAGGTACATTCCAATCCCAAAGAAGGGCAATGTCAAGGAATGTTCAAACTATCGCACAATTGCACTCATTTCACACGCTAGCAAGGTCATGCTCAAAATCCTACAAGCTAGGCTCCAACAGCACGTGGATAGAGAACTGCCAGAAGTACAAGCTGGGTTTCGAAGAGGTAGAGGAACTAGAGATCAAATTGCCAACATTCGCTGGATTATGGAGAAAGCAAGAGAGTACCAGAAAAACATCTACTTCTGCTTCATTGACTATGCTAAAGCCTTTGATTGTGTGGATCACAATAAACTATGGCAGGTTCTTAAAGAGATGGGAGTACCAGACCACCTCACATGTTACCTGAGAAACCTGTATAAGAAGAAGAAGAAGAAGAAGAAGAAGAAGAAGAGTTTGGATTTATACCCCACCCTTCACTGCCCAAAGGTGTCTCAGAGCGGCTTACAAACTCCTTTCCCTTCCCCTCCCCACTACAGACACCCTGTGAGGTAGGTGGGGCTGAGAGAACTTCTGACAGAAACTGTCCTTGAGAGAACAGCTGTGCCAGAGTTTGTGACTGACCCAAGGTCACATCAGCAGGTGCAAGTGGAGGAGTGGGGAATCAAACCCGGTTCTCCCAGATAAGAGTCCACGCACTTAACCACTACACCAAACTGGCTCAAGGGTCAAGAAGCAACAGTTAGAACCGGATATGGAACAACTGATTGGTTTAGCATAGGAAAAGGAGTACGACAAGGATGTATATTGTCACCTTGCTTATTTAATTTATATGCAGAGTACATCATGCGAAATGCTGGCCTGGATGAATCACAAGCTGGAGTTAAGATTGCTGGGGAAAAGATCAATAACCTCAGATATGCAGACGATACCACTCTGATGGCAGAAAGTGAAGAGGACCTCAAGAGCCTCTTGCTCAGGGTGAAAGAGGAGAGCGCAAAAGTGGGCTTGAAGCTCAACATCAAAAAAACTAAGATCATGGCATCTGGCCCCATCACTCCTTGGCAAGTAGAAGGGGAAGTCGTAGAAGTAGTGACAGACTTCACGTTCCTAGGATCCCAGATCACTGCAGATGGTGACTGCAGCCATGAAATTAAAAGACGCCTGCTCCTTGGGAGGAAAGCGATGGCAAACCTAAACAGCATGATAAAAAGCAGAGACATCACCTTGCCAACAAAAGTCCGCATGGTCAAAGCAATGGTATTCCCCATAGTAATGTATGGCTGCGAGAGTTGGACTATAAGGAAGGCCGAGCGCCGAAGAATAGATTCTTTTGAACTATGGTGCTGGAGAAGACTCTTGAGAGTCCCCTGGACTGCAAGGAGATCAAATCAGTCAATCCTAAAAGAAATCAACCCTGACTGTTCCCTGGAAGGCCAGATCCTGAAGCTGAAGCTCAAATACTTTGGCCACCAAATGAGAAGGGAGCATTCACTGGAGAAGATCCTGATGCTGGGAAAGATTGAAGGTCAAAGGAGAAGGGAACGGCAAAGGATGAGATGGTTAGACAGTGTCATCGATGCAACGAACATGAAATTGAACAAACTTCAGCGGACAGCGGAAGACAGGAGGGCCTGGCGTAATCTGGTCCATGGGGTTGCGAAGAGTCGGACTCGACTGTGCGACTGAACAACAACAACAACAAATATTTCCTTTACATATAGCTCCATTACCTTCCTTATTTTTCTGTCCCTTTTAAATAAGTTATACACCTCAATCCTAATATTCCAGTTGTGAGTGTCATCCCACCAAGTTTCAGTAATGCCTATTAGGTCATAGTCCCCTTCCTGTATTAGGACTTCAAGTTCCTCCTGCTTGTTTCCCATACTCTGCGTATTAGTGTAGAGACATCAGAATAAATGTTTTATGTACCCTGAGGTTATCATCTCTGTACTTACATGTGAGTTAATGTTATCTAGCATATGTGCCACTCCCCACAAAACTTTAGAGTTCTTATCCCCAGTTATTGGCATCATACTGGGCTTTGCATTTTTGTTTCACTCCCTCACAGGATTTAGTGTAATGTTCTCCCTATTAGGATTGCAAGGCTCTTTCCAAACACATTTTTTCCTACCCTTGTGAGGTGCATACCACCTTCCGACAGAAGAGCTTCATCGCTAAAGCATAAGCCATGGTCCAGAAACCCAAACCTTTCCTGATGACACCATCTACATAGCCAGTCATTGATCTGCAGTATTCTTCTTTCCCTTCCTAAGCCACAGCCTTCAACAGGAAGAATGGACAAGAATACAACCTGCACTCCCAATTCCCAGAGCCACATAGTCTCTTTTAATATGTGCTGGGCTGTGCCAGGCAGTATAATTTGTTCCCACATGGGTGAGCAAGAAGGGATAATAATCCGTGGGCTTGCTGAGTCTTCCTACCCTTTCCATCACATCCTGGACATGCACACCCGGTAGACAGCATACCTCTTGAGATGATAATTCTGGTCAACACACTTTAGCTCCTACTCCACTCAGTAGGGAATCCCCAATTACCAATATATGCCTTCTCCTATACTGGGGAGCAGAGGCTTGAGTCCTCTCATCACAGGGGTCTGAGAAATTTTCTTCAAGCTTTGTGGAGGCTGGGGGTGGAGCCCTTCTTCCAGTGGTTCAGAATCAATATCTGTGGGGAGATCCAGGAACCGATTGCTTAGTCACAGAGGCACAGAATGTCTCTTGATCTTCCTGCTCCTGTGGGCTACATTCTTCCATGTGCCCTCCTCCTTTGTTGGGTGCTCCTTCAGTTACTGAGATACCTTTCCTTCCTCCTCCTGTTGCCCTCTCAGGTGTGCTTCATGCATTCTGTTCATGGACTCTTCACCTTCCCTTATAAACTGGAGTATGGACAAGTGTGCCTCAAGTCCCTGTATCTTCTCCTCCAGTAGGGCTACCTATTTACACTTGCTGCAAGTGTAATTGCTGTCACCCTCAGGTAACACCTAGGTGCTCAAAAAAGAGCACACAGAAAGGCAGTTTGGATGGGTTCAATAGAAGGTTTAAGAACTTGAATGAGGGTTGCCAACCTGCAGGGAGGCCTGGAGATTACAGGAATTACAACTGATCTCCAGGCAACAGAGTTTGGGTCCCCTGGAGAAAATGACTGCTTTGGAGGGTGGATTCTATGGCATCACAACCCACTGAGCTCCTGCCCCTCCTCAAACACTTCTCTTCCTGGGCTTCAGCCACAAAATCTCCAGGTATTTCCCAACCCAGAGTTGGCAATCCTAGCTTGAATCCAAATTGGGGCTCCGTACAATTACTGGATCATGATTTTGGCTTTAAATACTTGTAAGGGCAAAGGAATGTAATACCCACCAATAGAAAAAAAAGAACCAATGAATAGTTGCAAGATTGATTCTGGAACTGGCAGATACACGTCTGCAATGGAGGCACCAGTAAAGGGAAGAATGAAAATAAAAGCCCAGATAACTGAATGAGTGGACTTGTTCAAGAGAATGGACATCAATCAACCATGTCAGAGGGTGCACAAATCTGGTCCTAGAAAAAGCCATGATCTTTAATATCTCATAGTTAACAGGTATGGATTCTGACACAGCAAATCTAGCTTTGTATACTGGCACTGGTTATGTATGTTGCATTTTAATTAAAAAAATTAAAAAGAAAGTCATTTTACCAATTTAAGCTGAAACCTTCCACACTTAACACTTAATCTGTAGAATATCTTTCCCCCATTATATTGTTTTGCCTTCATCTATGTTTTGACTGTCCAGTCAAACATTTAGTAAATGGGAGACTAAATATTCCTCATAAGTATATCCTGTGTTACTATAAGAAGAGATATGTGGCAGAAATGGAGTTTACTCACAACAAACACTTCATCCTAAATGTGTGTCACCTGTAGGGATGGGCATGAACTGGGAAAATGCAGTTCATTTTTTGGCTCATGGCACGCTCGGTTCATGAACCATGAACCACCACAAACTTTTAAGAGCTAAACTAATTGGTTTGGTTTGTGACATGGTAGAGAGAGCCCCCCCCAGGCATGCTAGAGATTAAACTTTCAGGGGCTGTCCAACTGACTCTCCTCTACCTGCCCTCACAAGTTTGGTGAGGATTGGATTTATGTAGTCCAAGTTATGGCCCCCCAAAGAAAGTGCCCCATCCTCCATTGTTTCCAATGGAGGGGGGAAAGCAAGGGCAATAGAAGAACAGAATCAAAGTCCCCAAGAATCTCTGCAGTAGAAACTGAAGGGGGGGTATTTTTTCAAGCCCAGCAGAACCAGTGCAATGTACTAGTGCCCAGCAGAACCCAGTGCCATTGTGGCAATGCCAGCTCAATCACAAATCAAGCAAGGGGGGATTTGGAAGCCCAGCAGAACCAGTGCAACATACTGGTGCCCAGCTGTCATTGTGCCAATGTGGCAATGCCAGCTCAATAACAATCCAAGCAGGGAGGGGCATTTTTGCGAGCCCAGCAAAACTAGTACAATGTACAGAGTTCCCAGCAGTATCAGTGTAACTACAGAGTGCCCAGCAGTACAAGTGCCACTGGCATGGCACTCCAGGGCAATGTGCTAGTGCCCAGCAGAACCCAGTGTCGTTGTGGCAATGCCAGCTCAATCACAAATCAAGCGGGGGATTGGAAGCCCAGCAGTACCAGTGTAATGTACTAGTGCCCAGCTGTCATTGCTCAATCACAATCCAAGCAGGGAGGGGCTTTTTTGCAAGCCCAGCAGAACCAGTACAATGTACAGAGTTCTCAGCAGTATCAGTGTAACCACAGAGTGCCCAGCAGTGCAAGTGCCACTGGCATGGCACTCTTAAAAGGACTGATCTCAAAGCAGAGTCACAAATCTGGGCGGGGGGGTGCAAGCTCTGTGCAAGAAAGGAATCAGGGCAAAAGGAGGAACCACTTGAAACTAGCATAACTAGTTTGAAACTGACAACAGCGTTTCCAAGGCTGGAGACTTCCAGGGGGGCCTCCCCCATTGCTTTGAAGTTTGGTAAACATTTTGTTTGAAGGGAGACTGTCTGTCTGGAAATGTATCAATTCACAAACCCACACAAACCTCCACAAACAGCTTCAAAATTCATGGAAAGTTTGTGCTGGTTGACCCACCATGAACTTCACTTTGCAAAGCACAAACCAGCCAAAATTCGTCATGAACTTCTTAATCTTGTTTTCTTGTACTTCCTGGATACCAAGACATATAACTATTGTACAATATACATTTTGAAGTGTATATATGTAATTCTTTTAAAACAGCCAAGACAGAAACAGTTCTATCAACTGCTGAAAATCCAAGAGACAATTACCTAATCTCTATACATCTCCTCAAAACCTGAAGTGGAGGGGGAGGCAATTGAGAATCCCTTCTTCTTAGGCCCCTAAGTCTCACAAGCAGTGTAAGAGACTTTTTGTTATTATTATAATAATATTAAACTTGGGCCTGTCTCTGTGTCAGGTAGTCCTGCCATTGTGGGAAGGAGGGAGGCATCCCTTTCAGCTGTTGGAATGTGGGAGTCAAGGGGGCCTCTGGTCTCACACTGATTTACTATTGTATGTTCTGCTTCTTATCAATTTGCCTGACCTTGGGTCTCAAGCCGCTGCCGCAAAGGCACTGAGATTGTATCTGGTCTGGGTTGTTTTTTTAAGCTTGTTCGCGTGCATGCGCACAATGTAATCATTGGTTAGGTGTTGGGGGGGTAGTTCAAATGGGGTATAACTTAGGATGCTTTCTGTTTCATGGTATCACTGACAAAGAGCTTGTACCTGTATCTCCAGCTTTGTCTTAATAAACACTATCTTTTGAAGAAGCCTGGTGTTTGAGTGACTATCTGGGGAACCTGACACTCTGCCATTCTGGCAATTTTCCAGTATGATTTTGACCAGAAGTGTTGTCGTCCCCCACTTCCATCTGCACACCCCTCCCTTCCTCCCAGCATGAGTGTATATACTGCACCTGAGCAAGTCCCATGAGGATCCCACAGAACTTGGACAGCAATCAGCATGCTTTGTTTGCATGGCATCCCCTTTCAAGGAAGCCTTTTGGGAGAAATCAGGTAGTGCCAACTGAACAAAAACAATCAGCTGTGCCAAGCTAGAAGACAAAGACACTTCTCCCTGTACTGTTTGCCAAGCACTGGCCACTGGGGCAATTTGGACACTAGGTGCCCTCTGACAGCCTGGAATCTCCAATTCAGAAAGTTCCCACCGAATATATGACTCAGCTTCATGTCTCCAGTTTTGTAATCCTGAATTACAATTCGACCAAAGCTTCCCTTCCTGCTGCCCTTCCCCAATATCATTTTGCCATTTCTATAGTTTTCTCCTGGCAAATTGTCCAGTTCCTCTGTTGTAATCTTTTGTTTTCTGAAAAGAACCCACTTTATGCTATGGTCCAAAAACAGGATAACTAACCTGGCTTTAGAGCTACTAATCTGAATCTGACCTGGGTTACAAACTGGACTGCAACACAGGCTCCCAACATACTAGATCCCTCCTTTTTTAAATCTGATTTCTACATAGTCTATGACAGCTATAGCATTGCTCCCCATCTGCATCTGTCCCCCCCCAAAGCACCCTGCTGCACACAAAGAGCTGGTACTTTGCTCCCCTTCGCTATTTAGGCCTCACATCCGGACGACTGGACACCTCTGTCCCAACAGATTCCACTTCTCCTCTGTCCTGTTCCCCATTTCCCCCTCATTTACAGCTTTAGCTTAAAGGTAACTCCTGCTCCAAATTGGAGTAGCTGTGGTCAGTTTGTTGTTATATTCAGGTGGGGTATCCATGTTGGTCTAGAGCAGCAAAACAAAGTTTGAGACCAGTGGGGGCACCTGCAAGACCAACAAAGTTTTGTTCTGGGCATAAGCTTTCATGAGCACCCTGTGCATGCCCATGGAAAGTTATACCCAGAATAAAACTTTGTTGGTCTGGAAGGTGCCCCCACTGGTCTCACTCTTTGCTTTGTTGTTATATTGTTAGTTTTGGATAAGAAATGTACTCCATCCATGCTTTAATTTAGTATTTCCTAATATTTGCTTTAGGATAAACCCTCCCACATTCTAATGAATCCCTCAATAAACTCTGTATATTCCCTTTTTAAATTGCTAAATCAGGTCTCTCTCACCCTTTTCCTACTGAGAACTTGATGTCAGCCACCTCTCTAGGCAAAAGATCCCCTTTCCCCACTTTTTGCACAAAAATGTAGGCGAATTCCCTGTTGCTGTCTGGACACCTGCTCACATGTTTATGAGGAAGTGTAACAGGAGAATAAGTTCAGACTTTCTAGGGCATCTTCACACACGAGTCATTATTGCCTCTTATTATGTTTGTGTCTGATTATTGCTGAACGTGTGTGAAGAAGATGTCCTCCTCCTTACAGGAAGGGAAAAAATATCAGAGAGAGGTCTCTAGAAGGGGGGGAATGAAACAAATTGTCCTTGCTTGTTGTTTCCCTCCCCTGTTGCACAACGATTCTGTCTTGCCAAGGAAGTTTGAACTTGGCCTGCTTCAAAACAACAGTGGCCTTCGAGGAGCTATGGGTGATGATGAGAACCAGTTGGCCCGGGGCTTATTGGCTTGTTTGAAAATTGTTCCCTGAAGAATGGCGAGTCACCGTCGATTGGGAAGTTTGGGGTGGGGTTGAAATAGGTTTGCTGTGTGATTGCTTTGTTTTCTAGCATCCTACAACTTGCCACTTGGAAGTGGGCCACTAAACATCCTGTTTTCACACAGCTCTCTGCTTCCCTTGTGGTCCTCTGCTCTTTCTCCCTCTCTGGCCACAAGCCGCTGAAGGGTGAAGGTAAGGATCAAAGGCACTGCTTTTTCCTTGGGATTCTTTGTGGGGACCATGTTCTTGGTAAAACAGACACATGAAATTTTCCTGGTAAATGAAAAAGCAGGCTGGCATGAGGTGGGACAACAGAAACAGCATGTAAATAACAGGTGACCCCTGAGGAGTGTTTCAGGTGGTCTGTATGAGAAAACACGGATATATGGAGGCAGGAGTGGAGCATCACAATGGGATAATGACCTCACTCACACGTTAGTGGAAAATGTGGTTTGGATCCTATGACTGTTAAGTGGATCCATAACTGGTTGACAGATCACACCTAAAGAGTGCTTGTGAATTGTTCCTCATCCTCTTGGAGAGGAGTGACAAGTGGAGTGCCTGAAGGATCTGTCCTGGGACCTGTTTTGTTCAACTATCAATGATTTGGATGAAGGGATATAGGGAATACTTACTAAATTTGCAGATGATACTAAATTGGGAGGGGTAGCAAATATGGTAGAAGACAAAGTCAGGATACAGGATGATCTTGACAGACTGGAAAACTGGGCTAAAACAGAGAAGAGTTTTCAGCTGAATATTAGGAAGAACTTCCTGACAGAGCAGTTCCTCCCAGGCTTCCTTGGGAGGTGGTGGGCTGTCCATCCTTGGAGGTTTCAAACAGAGACTAGATGGCCATCTGACAGCAATGCAGATTCTGTGAACTTAGGCAGATCGTGAGAGGGGGGCAGGGAGGGTTGCATCAGTGCTTAGTTCTTGTGGCCCTTTCTTAACGTACTCAGGGAAATGCTGATTACCACTATGGGGTCAGGCAACAATTTTTCTCCAGGCCAGTTTGGCCAGGGATGCTAGAGGTTTTTTGTCATCTTCTGGGCATAGAACTGTGGTCACTATGGTGGAGGGGGAGGTATTTGTGTATTTCCTGCATTGTGCAGGGGGTTGGACTAGATGTCCCTGGAGGTCCCTTCCAATGCGATGGTTCTATGATTCAATGATTGAATCAGGAGGGAATGGGAAATACATTTCCTATGGAGTTACTCTTGAAGATAACTCAGACTTTAAATCAGTGCAAAACACTGCAGCTTACATATTGCAGGGAGAGTGCTCATATTACATAAGAACATAAGAGAAGCCAACGTTGGATCAGGCCAATGGCCTATCTAGTCCAACATTCTGTCACGCAGTGGCCAAAAATACCAGATGCCATCAGGAGGAATAGCAGTGGGGCCAGGACACTAGAAGCCCTCCCACTATTGCCCCCCAGAGCACCAAAAATACACTGCATCATTTGCCCCAGCCTGAGAGTTCCTATCTATACCTTGTGGCTAATAGCCACTGATGGACCTCTGCTCCATATGCTTATATAATTGTCAGGCTCCTTAGTCAGGTCACACAACACAGGGCTTCAGTAGAAGAATCTCTTTATTGGTGAAACAGAACTAAAGACATGTGTACAGCTTGTGTCAGGAATACCCAAGTACAGCAGGGCTCCCTGAATTATAGTGGATTCAAACACCCCCCCTAAACGAGCTGAAGCCAATGAGTACAGTTTGCGCACGCAGGCAAAGCAAGTGGGCAAAGCGAGCAAAACAATTTAAAAGCCGTTGATTCCCAGCAGAGGAGTTCTGCAGCTGGAGACACTACAAGGTCAGGAAGATGATAACATACAGACAGTAGAAAAGTAATGGTCAGAGGCTGGTAGACCGAGAGTACTCCCCTCGCATTCCAACTCCATGACAGGGCTACCTGACATCCTGCCCCTCCAAACACTTCCCCCCTGGCTTGTCAGGGTAGTGACGATGGAAACAGCGGATGAGGCGGGGGGCCCAAATGTGCTCCACCTCCACCCACCCCTGTGTTGCGGCCCACAGTCTACCCATTCAACCAAATAGAACAGTTTGTTCCTAACAATCTTAGAGTCTAAAATGTTGGCAACTTCATAATGTGGTTTGCCTTGCACGATGGGGGGGGGGGTGCACGTTGCGGCCACCAAGCATTAGGTCCAGGATCCCAGGGGAGTAATCTAAAATGGAAAACAGGGTGCAATTGTCTCAAATGGAAAACAGGGTGCAAGTTTTTGGCAACTCAAGCTCCACAGTTACATCATTGATTTTATGTTTCACAGGGAACAAGCCCACATATTTCCAGCCCAGCTTTCTGCTAGAGTGGAGTCCCTTGATATTCTTGGTAGACACATAGACCGAGTCACTAGCCTGGATGTCCCAGCCCATGGAGAGTTTCTTATCCGCCTGCTGTTTATAATCCAATTTAGCCTTGTCTAAGGCTTTGCATAGGAGCGGCCAGGCTGCCTGTAGCTTCTTACACCAGTGCCCCACCTCCTCTTCCAACAGGGCTGCATCAGACAAAAACGGGAGAGGTGGCACCTCATAGCCATAAGCCGCCATAAAGGGGGAGACCCCTGTGGAAGAATGGCATGCATTGTTGTAGCAAAACTCCACTAGGGAGAGCAGCCCCTCCCAATCGTCCTGTTGGAAGTTAGTGAAACAACAGAGGTACTGTTCAAGGGTTTGGTTCACTCGCTCTGTCTGACCATCAGTCTCAGGGTGGTAGGCACTGCTTAAACTGTGATCAACTCCCATGAGAGGCAGCAGCTCACCCCAAAACTTGGAAACAAATTGCGAGCCCTGATCGGAGATAATCTTCCGGGGAAGTGTATGCAATCTAAACATGTGTTGGAGAAAAGCTTTGACCAGCACACGGGCAGTAGGCAGGGACTTAAAAGGAACAAAGTGAGCTTGTTTCGAAAACAGATCAACTGCCACCCAGATAACAGTCTTGCCATGGCTGAGGGGCAAATCAGTCATAAAGTCCATAGAGATAACTTCCCATGCCCTTCCAGGTGTGGGTAGAGGTTGCAGGAGTCCCGGCAGCTTCCTGGGTCTCAGCTTGCCCATGATGCAAGTTTGGCAAGACTGAACAAACAAGGAGAGATCCTTTCTCATTTGCGGCCACCGAATTGATGTTGTAAGAAGTGCAAGGATTTTACAAACCCCAGGTGCCCTGCTAATTTGTTGCTGTGCACCGCCAACATGATATCACCCTGCAAAGCCAAAGGCATAAACAGTTTATGGCCACGGTACCAACAGCTGTTAGCCCACTCCTCCACCTCCACCTCTTTCTGTAGTTCAAATCAGTCACTGTCAGAGAGGGCGGAGGCGAACTTCAGTTCCCAGGATTCCATGCCCACGAGGGGTTGGGCTGCGACTGGCTGCACTTCACAACTGCTCCTCCCAACTGGGAGGGTGTAAACATAGAGTCAAGAACCTCCTCCCACCGACTGTCATGCTGTGGGAGGCGTGACAATGCATCTACTAGGGAATTAGCTTTTCCCGGGAAATGGTGGAGTGTGAAATTGAACTTAGAAAGAAATCAGCCCAACGGAGCTGTTTTGCATTTAGATTTTGGGACATTCTAAGCACTTCCAAGTTCTTATGGCCAGTCCACACTTCAAATGGCACTCTGGTCCCCTCCAGCAAGAGTTGCCATGTAGAGAGCGCCAATCTAATAGCTCCCGCCTCCTTATCCCAAACTGACCAATTGCATTCCGTATCATTAAACTGTGACATAGGCAAGGGTGTGTAATTTCCCATCCTCCCCCTCCTGCAAGATGGCGCCATGCATAGCAACATCAGACGCGTCCACTTGAACAATAATTTTTTTTAGTTCATTTGGATGGGCAAGCACGGGCTTGGATGTGAACAGGGCTTTCAAACGGTCGAACACCTCCTGACATTCGTTTGTCCACATTATCTTAGCACCCGGCTGGGTACTCTCAGGGCCCTTCCCTTTCATCTTTAAGAGATCTGTGAGCGGTAAGCTCACCTGGGCAAAGTCAGTGGGAAAGGCTCTGTAGAAGTTGGCAAAACCGAGGAATGCTTGGAGTTGCCTCCGGGTTCGAGGGGGTTCCCAGTCCACCACATCATGGACTTTGGCCAGGTCCATTTCCAAACCCTGGAGGGAAATATGGTAGCCCAAAAAGTCAATTTCTGTACAATGGAATTTACATTTTGACAGCTTGGCAAAAAGTTAGATAAACATATGGAGCAGAAGTCCACCAGTGGCTATTAGCCACAGGGTATAGATGGGAACTCTCAGTCTGGGGCAGGTGATGCACTCTATTCTTGGTGCTTGGGGGGGGCAGCAGTGGGAGGGCTTCTAGTGTCCTGGCCCCACTGCTGGACCTCCTGATGGCACCTGGTATATTTTGGCCGCTGTGTGACAGAGTGTTGGACTAGATGGGCCATTGGCCTGATTCAACATTGGCTTCTCTTATGTTCTTATGTTCTTAAGTTTGTGCTTGTGCAACGTTTCTAAGACATCACGGACCAAAGCCATGTGGGACTTTTTATCAGAGGATTACAACAAGATATCATCTAAATAAATGACAATGCCCTTGAACAAGTGCTTGTGCAATACTTCATTTATCAGGTTCATAAAGACCCCTGGAGCCCCCTGAAGCCCGAAGGGTATCACCCTGTACTTGAACTGACCCAATAGGGTGTTGAATGCTGTTTTGTATTCATCCCCCTCCTTAATTCGGACCCAGAAGTATGCATCACGGAGGTTGAGTTAGAAGTAAATTTTCCCTTCCTAACCTCCTCCAAGAGGTCTTTGATCAGGGGGAGGGGATAGGCATTCATAGTAGACATTGCACTCAAGCCTCTATAGTCCATGCAGAGCCTCAATCCCCCATCCTTTTTTCCCCAGAACAATATGGGGGTGGAGAACAAGGAGGAAGCTGGCCAAATGAAACCCCTGGCAAGGTTTTTGTCAGTGAACACACGCAGCTCCTCCTTTTCAGTGGGACTCATGGCATACAACTTCTCCTTGGGTAATTGGTGCCCTGGCAATAATTCAGTGGCACAGCCTGAGTGTCTATAAGGTGGTAACTCATCCATCTCCTCCTCCTCAAACACTAGTGCTAAGTCTTGGTATTCAAGGGGAATCATGTTCATCGCCTCGCTAGCCAGGCATGCCTGAACCGGCTCGTCGGGAGAGGGGTTTCCCCATGCCCCATCCCATCCATGTGCTTGACATTTGGGTGATATGAACCAGACTATACCCTCATCCCACAATATATAGGGGTCATGGTTGTGGAGCCACGGGCTGCCCAGCACCAATGGGAAATGAGCCACTGTGGTGATCATGAAAGGTTGGTGCTCCCAGTGCGCCCCTGCCCCATTCGCAGTGGGACAGTCTAGTATTTGCAAGGGTCTTTCATGGCCGACCAATCCATTTCAGTAAACACCGGGGTTCTGGGAGTTTAACAACCTTAGCCCCAAGTCTCATCACAGATGAGGGATTGATCAGATCCCGTCCACACCCTGAGTCAATTAGACCCCGCACCTGCACATGGGTGCCCAATTCGGAATTCATGATAGTTACAGTCACGAAAAAGAGGGGGGGTTGCTGCTCACCTTTTTTTGCGCCGCTGGGCCGGGAACCTGCTGTTCAGCGCTACTCACAGCAGGTCCTGCCCATTTCCCACTGGCTGGGGTTCCTCCTCACTGGATGACTCCATCTCCCCTTCAGGAAGGCTGGCTTGCAGAGCACATTGAGTCTTGTAATGGGTGGTCGGTTTTTTCGCTGGTGTATCGGTGCATTTTTTCTCCGGGCCCTTCTTCAGAGTGCTGGACAATCCCAATTCTGGGCACACCACCGTGAAATGGCCAGCTTCACCATATCTTAAGCAAAGTCGTTGCTCCCACATCCCCTCCTTCAGCTTCAGTAGTGTCTTGGGTTTTGGCATCACCAACACACCCTTACCCAGGGTAGCCACAATGTTGATGCAGATGGTTCACAGACAGCTTTTGGCATCTGCAGCCTCTCATATCCATGCATTCAGGGAAATGGGTTACACACTTCGGAAGACTGTCGCCCGGACCTCCGGGTGGAGACCCAGTTGGTACTGCTCTGCCAGGACACCATCAGGCCACCCTTGGATCTTCGCTGCTTGCCATCTAAACTCCTCAGAATACTCTTGTGCAGTCTTCTTCCTTTGCCAGAAGGTGCGCAAGAAGGCTTGGGCAATTTCACTGGCATTTGGGTCTTCATATTGGGCCCTGAGAGCCCACATGAAAGCTCCCGCTCCCCAGAGTTCTAGGCCATCTTCATTATGGAGACTCAAGTACCAATCAGCCACCCGTCTCGCAACTGGGAGGCGATGTGATCCACAATGCGCTCCTGATCTGGGAATAAGTGGCCCTGATTCAAAATGAACTTCTCCGCATGCACCACAAAAAATGCCAATTTTGGGGGCGTCCCGTCAAACATGGTGTCTAACAGCTCCACTGGCTGGGGCACCTCTCGGGGTGGCTGCCTCAGGACCCAGTCCCTCAGGGGTTGGATGGCAGGTTGTTGACTGATAGGAGGTACCTGCTGCCCCGGAGGTGGCTGCTGCCCTGGGGATGGCTGTGCTGGTTGCTGGAGGGGTGGTAGAGCACCATTTCCATCACCATTCCTGGTAGGTTGCGGAATGACTCTTCAACCATTCAAAAGAGTCAATCTTGCCCACATTCCAGCAGGTCCAGCTGAGTATCTATGATACCTTCAGCCTCCCCCATCTCCCTGAAGATGGCTCCTGCCCCCATCTCGACACTGAGTTTATGCACAGGCTAGTCATAATGACTTTCTCAATATGGCCTCGGGGTGGGTGTCCAAGTTTCATGGGTATGCACATGAAACTTTCCCCAATGTAGTCCCTTCTGCCTTGTGGTCACCTGTGCGCTCACCCCCCCAAAGGGGTCCAAAAGAGACACACCCACATCCAACTCTTCCTCTAGGGTGGAAGTGGTCATCACAGTGGTTGAAGGGACCATTTCCCCAGACATAGTCTAGGTGGGAATCTCTTCCTCACTTCCGCTCATCTCAGGATGGAGAGAAATGGGTCGAAAGGATGATGGATTCCTGACACTTTGTCAGGCTCCTTAGGTTATACAGCGCAGGGCTTCAGTAGAAGAATCTCTTTATTGGTGAAACAGAACTAAAGATACGTGTACAGATTGTGTCAGGAATACCTGGGTACAGCAGGGCTCCCTGAATTATAGTGGATTCAAACACCCGCCTAAACGAGCTGAAGCCAATGAGTATAGTTCATGCAAGCAGGCAACGCGAGCAAAACAATTTAAAAGCCACTGATTCCCAGCAAAGGAGTTCTGCAGCTGGAGACACTACAAGGTCATGAAGATGATAACATACAGACAGTAATGGTCAGGGGCTGGTAGCCTGAGAGTACTTCCTTTGCATTGCAACTCCATGACAGGGCTACCTGACAATAATTCCCTCTTGAAACTTTCCATGCTTGTAGCTGCCACTACCTCCTGTGGCAGAGAATTCCATGTGTTAATCACTCTTTGGGTGAAGAAGTATTTCCTTTTATCTGTTCTAACCTGACTGCTCAGCAATTTCATGGAGTGCCCACAAATTCTTGTATTGTGAGAAAGGGAGAAAAGTACTTCTTCCTCAACCTGCTCTATCCCATGCATAATAAACCTCAATCATGTCACTCCTCAGCTGTCATTTCTCCAAGCTAAAGAGCCCCAAGTGTTTTAACCTTTCTTCAAAGGGAAAGTGTTCAAACCTTTTTATCATTCTAGTTGATTACACCAATCCTATGATCATTATATTGGCTGCTTCTAAATGTCTAGGTTCACTTCAAGGTGCTGATGCTTACTTTTTGTCTGGGAGCTGCATTATGATCGGGAAGAGAACTCTCAGAAAAAAACCCAAATTCCTCTCCCTAAGAATGGTTGGAAAGACTGAGGCAATTATAAATAGGTGGGAGGTGGAGTCCACGCATCAGTACTTGAAGATTTCACTGGTTGGTCTCAGGTTAAGGTTCTAGCAAGTTCCCCACGCCCGTTGGCAGCCAATGGATGCCCCACCCCCAGTCTGGAGCACTCAGGGCCAACGGGACCCCCCAGGCAGCTATTCCTCACTTTGGGACACCATCAAATGAGGCTGTGGGCTGGGCCATGGCAGCAGCGGCCATTCAAATGCGCGGTTCGAGGGAAGCTGTATTGTTGGGGGATGGTGGCTGAAGAAAAGCAAGGGACTAACATTATTAGATGCTCACTGGTCTAATGGGTTTCCCCATCTCTTTGCAGTGCTTGATGATAATTTCCCTGCTGTTCAACACTGGCATCCTCATCCTCTTTTTCATGGAACCAACAACCTACTTAGAGTACAACCATTTCAATGATTCAATAGTAAAGGTAAAGTTTCCCTTGCTCGAAAGCCAGTTGAATTCGACTCTAGGGTTGCAGTGCTCATCTTCGTTTCCAAGCGGAAGAGCCAGCGCTGTCAGAAGACATTTCCGTGGTCATGTGGCCGACACGACTAGACACCAAGGCACACAGAATGCTGTTACCTTCCCACCGAAGTGGTACCTATTTATCTACGTGCAATTTCTTGCCTTCGAACTGCTAGGTTGGCAGGAGCTGGAACTAGAGATGGGAGCTCACTCCATCATGTGGCACTACTCGGGTCTCGAAGTGCTGAATTACTGACCTTCCACAGCCTGCAGTTCAGTGTCTTAACCACTTGACCCACTGCAGCTCCTAGAATGATTCAATAGCCTATGGGATATTCCAGATTGTTCTGAAGGATTCTTTCCGAGAGACTATCAGCCTGCTTTATGTAGAGCTTTTCTGCATCCTCTGGTTCACACTGGAGTTTCTTATGTGACTCTCATTCTGCCCAGACAAAAAGAAATTCCTTTCCAGTTTACACTGAGCTCTTTTTGACTGGACATAGTGGTGAAATGCTGAGCACCTTATTCTGGCTGGGTCTGCTCCATGTGCTCTACATTGTCAAACTCTTAAAGATCTTCAAACTCCTGGAGACCCCTCGGATGCTGCAAATTCTGCCCTTCACATTCTGGTCCATCTTGAAAGAGGTCTTCATCCTCATGATGATTTTTGTATTTGTAGTCCTTTTCTTTGGTGCCCTCCATAGGAGACTGTTGAGAATTCGATATATAGATACACAGGCCCGTGGCCAGGATTTTTTTTAGTTTGGGGGGGCCTCTAAATAAGTCAGGGGCACACCTGCACACACTCTCCAAGCCAGCAGCCCTGTTCCTGCTGTTCCCTTCCCTGCAATTCACACAGACTGAGAGTCTCAGCCTGAGATGGATGCAAAGTGGAAATTCTTTCCCAGCTGCTCTGTTCATGGAAGCCTCCCAGCCCTACAGCCTATCTGCTGCCCGGAAGAGGGTTGGGCCCTAATTTCAGCCTATTTTTTTCAGCTGCACCAATTCAGAAGTGGTGAATTGGGTTCGCTTTTGGCAGCTTGAAACAGATGCACTCAGCAGGGCCAGCAGCTCTGGCACAGCTTGGCCTGAGAGAAGCAGCAGGTTGGACCCCACAAGTCTCCAGGCAAAGAAAGGGAGGCAGTGGCAAGGCCGTGTTGAGATCCACATGTCTTGTAAGTCTGGCTAGATGTATTTGATCTAGTGACAGGTAGCTGTCAGCCAGGAATCTCTGTTAGAGCTGGCTATAACCGATTCAGGGCAGTCTTGCCACTGCTATCACAGTGACTCAGCACTGAAGCCTGATTGGCTGGTGTTTGTATAAATGTACAGTGAGTGATGTACAGTCTCTCCTCCTCATTTGTATGATTGCAGCAGAGCACTTTGACACCATGTTTGATGGTGGCTGTGGTGTGTAAATAAATGTATATAGTTTGCAACTAGCTGAAGCCTCCAGTATTTATTTGGAGATACTCGCACTCTCTTCTGGCCCACTCCGTGCCTGTCACTTTCACTGTTCGAACCTGCGACAGGCCGTGGGTTAGCCAGCTAGAAAGGGAATGGCTGAGCCTTAACTCAAAGGGGAGCATCAGGAGTAAACCCTGGGTGGGAGGTGGAGTGAGCTGCCCAGGAAAGCAAGTGCGCCTTGCCCTGCCTGCTCGCCAAGCTCTGTTCTTCATGCCAGTGCCTGGGCTCCGCACCCTGGAAAGATGCTCATTGGAAGATGGGCGGGGGCACTTGGCAGCCTGTTGTTATCAGAGAAGGCCATGGATAAATGCCGTGTGCAGGACTGCAGGGGTGGAAGAAAGAGGGTGGATGGTGGCAGGAGAGGAGAGGAGGGAGGTGCACTGAAAAATAAAATAAAAAATGGGAAGTTGGGGGGCCTTGGCAGGAAGTTGAGGCACGGTGCCGTGTGTGTGTGTATTGTTTCTATTTGTATCCTGCCTTGCCGGACACGCTGGCTCAAGGCGGCTAACAAACAATCCAAAGTTAAAACAGTTAAAAACAACATCACAGTTAAACATCAGTTTACAGATAAAAACAGCAAATGATGGCGGTACTCAAGTCAACCCAATGGTAGAGATAACATCCAACAAAGTCAGATGATAACTATGCTCCAAGTTAACCCAGTGGTAAAAATGGCATCCAGCAGGGTCCCGGGCCAGAAGATGTTTTAGGGCACATTCATCAGTGGCGGCTCCTAGTCGAAAGCCTGGTGGAAGAGCTCCGTTTTACAGGCCCTGCAGAACTGTAAGAGGTATATTACAGTGGGTCTTCCAATTCAGACTCCCTGGGCAGGAACTTCCTGGCTATGTGGTTTGACTGTTTCATCTGGAGCTACTTGGACTTTGGCTAGAGTCTCCTGTGGCAAAGGAAATCAGAGCCAGATTTTCCAGGACTCTGGATGGAGGTACAGTGGCCCAAGAGAGTCTCTCCAAGTTGCCAGCCTGACAATTCAGGTTATGTTTGATCCTGACCCAGCCCTCTTGTGCTTCTGATCTTCATGTAACTAAAACTGACATATATTTTGTTCAGTTCCTTCTCTCGAGAAATCCTCAGACTGCCAGGCTACATGTGGAAGGAGGTGGTGGACTAGATGGCCATCTGACAGCAATGTGGATTCTGTGAACTTAGGCAGATCATGAGAGGGAGGGCATCAGTGCTCAGTTCTTGTGGCCCTTTCTTACGCACCCAGGGAAATGCTGATCACCACTTTGGGGTCAGGAAGCAATTTTTCTCCAGGCCAGTTTGGCTAGGGATCCTGAAGGTTTTTTTGTCATCTTTTGGGCATGGAGCAGGGGTCATTGGGGGTGTGGAGGGGGAGATATTTGTGAATTTCCTGCATTGTAGAGGTGGTTGGGCTAGATGGCCCTGTAGGTCCCTTCCAACTCTATGATTCTGTGATTCTATATATGGAGGAGAGATGGAGAGGGGTGCTGTTAAGTATGACACTTAACGTGATTTCAGGTAAGTGATTCAGCTTTATTCAGCAACAGCTCAAAGTCAACCAGAACAGCAAACAATTTTTGTGGTCTATCCAAATGGCACCCTTGCCCCCTCTAGCCAGTGCCTCCAGGTCGTAAGGGCTAGTTTGATGGCAGCCACCTCCTTGTCTCAAAAAGCCCAATAATGATCTGTGGGGGAGAACTTCTTGGACACATATGCTAGGGGGTGGAGATTTCCATCCTCCCCATAGCCACATTGGAAGTATCCACTTGGATTATAAAAAGGCTTATTTTCATCAGCCCCTTGAGTCTTTCAAATGCCTGCTGGCACTCTGGGGTCCAGTCCAGCTTTGTACTTGGCTTGCTACTGTCAGACCCCTTCCTCTTTATTTTTAATAGGTCAGTAACGGGCAGGGCCTCCTGGGCGAAGTTTGGATGAAGGCACAGTAGAAATAGACGTATCCAATAAATTATTGGAGTTGGCACCAGGTTTGAGTAGCCTCCCACCCCACCACATCCTGTACTTTATGGGGGTCCATGCCCAGTCCTGAAATCTGATAGCCCAGGAAATCCAGCTCCTCCTTATGAAACTCACACTTGGAGAGCTTAACAAAGAGCCAGTACTTGTAAAGGGTTTGGAGCACATCCCTGACCAACTTTACATGTGAGTCTTTATCTTTTGAATAGAGTAAGATATAAACTAGATACACTAGCGCCCCCTTGAATAAATGCTTGTGCAACACCTCATTGATTAGGTTCATAAAAAACCCAGGAGCTCCTGCTAATCCAAATGATATCACCAGGTATTCAAACTGTCCCAACATGGTATTGAAAGCTGTTTTGTGTTCATCCCCCTCCCAAATGCGTACTCTGTAGTAAGCATCTCGCAAGTCAAGTTTGGTGAAAATGCACCCCTGGAAGCTTCCGCCAGTAGGTCTTTGATGAGTGAGAGCGGGTAGGCATTGGAAATAGACACTGTGTTAAAGCCCCGGTAGTCTGTGCACAGCCACAGCCCACCATCCTTCTTCTTCGGAAGAGGATGGGGGCAGCAAAGAGGGAAGAGGCCAGGTAGATGAAACCCTGAACAAGGTTTTTATCGATAAACCTGTGTAGCTCCTCTTTCTCAGCTGGGCACATCGCATACAGCTTCCCTTTGGGCATCTTGTGCCCTGGCAAAATTTCGATGGGACAATCCAGCTGTCAGTGTGTATGTGGGGGGAGCTCATTTGCCTCTCTTCTTCAAACACTCTTGCCAAGTCTTTGTACTCAGAAGGGATGAGATCGAGCTCTCTCTGTGCCAAGCAAACACGCTCCAGAATGGGAGTTGGTACCCCCCACACTCGGGATTCCACCCATGGGCTTTACATCAGGGGTCTGGGAAGTGCAGGGTCCTGCCACTCCAATGAACGTATGGGTCATGATCTCAGAGCCAGGGGTTGCCTAGCAGCATTGAGAATTTTGTGGCAGGGGTAATAATGAATGGGCATTGCTCCCAATAGGACCCCATCCCCATCACTATGGGCACTGTTTGATACTTGCACACCTCCTTCATTGGGGACCCATCCATCTGGGTGAAAATTATAGATTCTGGCAACACTTGGACAGGTACCCCTAGCCCGGTGACTAATGCTGGGCTGATTAAGTCTCAGGCACACCCAGAGTCAATCAGGGTTCTTACCTATATCTGGGTGCCCTGCTTGGGGTTTATTACAGTCACCATCACATAGAACAAAGGGGAAGAGGTTCTCACCTAACTTGGTGCGTGGGATTTTCGGACCTGCCGGGTTGCACCCTTCACAGCAGGTCCCAATCTTTTCCCGCCGGTGCATTGAGCTTGTCTTTGCTGGTGCCATCAGACTCTCCCCACTCTCCTGCTTGAAGTGCTTTGGGTTGCTTCATTTGCGCCCCTCGCAGCTTGGGTTTTCTCTCAGAAGTCTTGCACTCACTTGCCTTCCCACCTCCGGGGCTCTTGTCAAGAGGGCAACTAGCCGCAAAGTGCCCCAAAGCTCCACATCTTAGGCACAGGCCCTGTCACATCCTTTGGTCTCTGAGGGCCTCCCTTGTCTTGGTTTCTGTCCCCCATGGTTCTGCCATTGCCGCTGCTGCCCTCACGGGAGCTCAGGGCTGGTACATTCACAAGAGGTTAGAGTGGTTTTCCACCTTACAGGCCACCTGCATCCGCCCATTCAGTGTTAGCGGGTTGCCCTGGGCCAGGGCCCGTTCCAGAATGGAGTGGTTCAACCCAGCCCAGTGGAACTCAATGAGGACCTCTTCGGGCCATCCTTGGAGCTTTGCAGTGTGCGTTTTGAATTCATCTGAGTACTCCCATACCGAGTGCCCTCCCTGGCGCAAGCCCCTCAGACAGGTTCACGCTCTTTCCAGCTACAAGTGGTCCTTGTATTGGCGGCAGAGTGCCCACATGAAGCTGTTCACATCTTGGAATTCTGGGCCCTGGATGTTGTGGAGACCCATGAACCAGTTGGCCACCTGGTCTCGGAGGCACGACCCGATAAAATCCACATGGTGCTCATCTGTGGCAAAGTGGGGCCCCAATATGCCCCTTGCCAGAAGCAGAGCTGACCCAGCTGAGCTCTGAGAAGGAGCAGGAGACAGAGCTGCTAGAAGGGTGAGTGTTTTTCACTTACTTTAGCTGAGGTGATTTAGCTGAGAGGGTACTCTGTTTGGGACTGTGTGGGTGAGTTGTGAGTTGTTGCAGAGTCCTGGCTGCTCGAGATAGGGTGTGAAAGGGTCATTGTTTGACTGTAATTGAGTGCCTGGGTGAATCTGAATAGCTGCTGGCCTCATCCTCTGCTGGGGGAAGCTTCTATTTAAGGCAGCACCTTGCCAGAGGCACAAGGCTTTGGCACGAACCAAAGGATGAGAGCTCTTGGCCTGCGGCTCTTAGCCTAGGTGCTCTTTAAGAAGCCCAGAAAGAGCCAGAAAGCCAGGGCCCTAGTCTCCTTAGGTTCCCAGTAAGGTAAGTAGACTACTACAAGGAGAACCACATAAATACAAAGGGTTTTATAAAATTATTATTTTAAAAGCAGTTATGAAGCCAAAATGCCAGCAGGGGGTGGGGGCTATCCAGTGTTTTGCACGGAGTGTCACATGTATGACTATCTGCCCACTGGACAGAAGTCTTGGGTGTGTGCTCAGTGCAGGGAGCTCCTGGTTCTCAGGGAACGAGTTTGCTCCCTTGAGGCTAAGGTGGCTGGCCTGGAAAAGCAGAGACAGTCAGTTAGGTGCACAGACAAGACTCTCAGGGACTTGGTAGATATGTCCCACTCTGGATCTGGCAGGGTTAGAGTTAGGGAGCTGTCAGGGAGCATGAGGGTTGAGGGGAAGCAGGGCACTGTGCTGTGGATAAGGGGAATGTGCCCTCAGAAGGGATCTCTTCAACGGGTATCCTTTCACACCAAGGAATCATCCCTTGGCAGGGAGGGAGGGGGGCTCTTGGTAGTTGGTGATTTGATCCTTAGGCAGGTAGGCAGCGGGGTGGAAAACCTGCGTACTGTCTGTATGGTGACTTGCCTGCCAATGGTAGCGGACATTATGCATGTTGTAGACAGGCTGATTTAGGCTGCTGGGCAGGAAACTCAAGGCCAGAATCTCCAAGGTAGCCTTCTCAGAAGTGCTACCTGTTCCACATGCAGGGCCAGAGAGACAGGCACAGATCAGGAGTCTCAATGTGTGGATGAGACGATGGTGTAGGGGGGAAGAGTTCAAGTTTGTTAGGCACTGGGATGCTTTTTGGAACAAGAGGGAGCTGTACAAAAGGGATGGTCCCCACTTGTTCCGTGAAGGAACCAGGCTGCTGGTGCTTAAAATCAAAAAGGTGGCAGGGCAGTTTTTAAATTGAACATTGGAGGGAAGCTGACAGGAGATGAAAAGTCTCTGGTTCGGGATGGCTCATCTCAAAGAGATGAAGGGGTAGCTGTTACTTCTCTACAAGGAAATGGATTAGAATTGTCCACTGAGACTGTGGCTAACGATATGGACTGCCTGGCAAGGTCCCGAGGCAGTTGTGGGCTTAACGTGCATGGGAAACTATATGTGTTTATACACAAATGCTAGAAGTGTCCGAGGTAAAATCGGGGAATTTGAATGCTTGGTGTTGATAGGGGGGGGGAATAGACATTGTGGGTATTTCAGAAACTTGGTAGGATGAGGGGAATCAGTGGGATATGGTGATTCCTGGTTATAAATTACATCGGAAGGATGGGGGGAAGGGTTGGAGGTGGGGTGGCTCTGTATGTCAGAGAGGGTATACAGTCCAGTAAGATTGAGAGGATAAGTGAATTGGATTTGCTTCTGGAAATGCTATGGTTTGAAATAGTGGGCCCAAAAGGAAACTTAACACTGGGAGTTTGTTATCATCCACCAGATCAAAAGATAGAGGAGGATTATAAAATGATGAATGAATTGAAGATAGTGGCTAGATGAAATAACTCTGCCGTAATAGGTGAGTTTAACTACCCACACATTGATTGAGTCAATGTGTGTTCAAGTCAGGAAAAAGAGATTGAGTTTCTAGATGCTCTTAATGAGTGTGCTATGGAACAGATGATCACAGATCCTACCAGGGAAGAGTCGATCCTGGATTTGGTCCTAAGTATCACCCAAGACCTGGTGAGAGATGTAAAAGTGATTGCACTGCTTGGGAACAGTGGCCATAATGTTATTGAGTTTAACATCTGTATAAATAGGGAGTTGCCCAAAAAGACTGACACAACCACTTTTAACTTTAAAAGGGATAACTTCTCTGATATGAGGGGACATGTGAGGCAGAAACTGAAAGGAAAAGTAGAAAGGGTCAAAACCACTGGGGAAGCTTCAAGACTATTTAAAACTACAATCCTAGAAGCTCAGAAAAAATATATACCGCAGGTTAGGAAAGGCACAAATAGGTATAGAAAAAGGCCTGCATGGTTAACAAATAAAGTAATGGAAGCTGTAAAAGGTAAGAAGGATTCCCTTAAGCAGTGGAAAGTAAGTCTCAGTGAGGTTGATAAAAGGAAACACTGGCTGTGGCAAATAAAATGCAAGTCTGTGATCAGGCAGGCAAAAAGGAAATATGAGGAGCATATTGCAAAAAACATAAAGAAGCAGGAAACCAGCCAGGGAGGCAGTGGAGCCCTTGGATGACCAAGGGGTAAAATGAGTAGTGAAGGATGACAGGGAAATGGCTGAGAAGCTGAATACATTTTTTGCCTCTGTCTTCACTGTGGAAGATGAGAAATGCTTGCCCACTCCAGAACCGCTGATTTCGGGAGGGGTGTTGAAAGACCTGAGTCAGATTGAGGTGATGAGAGAGGAGGTCCTACAACTGATAGACAACTTAAAAACTGATAAATCACCAGGCCCGGATGGCATACATCTGAGAATTCTGAAAGAACTCCAATGTGAACTTGTGGATCTCCTGACAAAAATATGTGATTTTTCATTAAAATCTGCCTCCATTCCTGAGGACTGGAAGGTAGCTAATGTCACTCCCATCTTTAAAAAGGGTTCCAGAGGAGATCCAGGAAATTACAGGCCAGTCAGTCTGACATCGATATCGGATAAGTTGGTGGAAACTGTTATTAAGGAAAGAATTAGTAGGCACATTGATGAACAAAAACTATCGAGGCAGACTCAGCATGAGTTCTGTAAGGGAAGATCTTGCCTCACTAACCTGTTAGTGTTTTTTGAGGGAGTGAACAAACATGTGGACAAGGGGGACCCAATAGATGTTGCTTACCTTGACTTCCAGAAAGCTTTTGATTTACCTTGACTTTCAGAAACCTTTTGTTTACCTTAACTTCCAGAAACTAAGCTCAATAGTCCAGGCATGCCTCCCCCTCTCCAACTAGGTGGCCTGCCAGAAAATAAATAAAAGCTTGTGCCAGATTTTTGTCAATAAACTTCCTCAACTCCTCTTTTTCCGTGGGGCTCATGGAATACAATTTCCCTTTTGGTAACTTATGTCCTGGCAAAATCTCAATAGCACAGCCCGTGGTACAGTGGGGAGGAAGTTCACCCGCCTCTTCTTCCTTGAACACCCTGGCTAAGTCCCGATACTCATGTGGGATGGGGTTTAACTTCTCTTTGGCCAGACAGGTGCAGAGCAGGATAGCTTGGGGCACCTCCCCCCACTCAGGTAACCACACATGGGTGTTGCACCCAGGAGCCACAAAATGCACAGTCCCTTCACTCCACTGGATATATGGATCATGACCCCTAAGCCATAGGCTCCTAGCACCATGGAAAATCAGGCCATGGGGTTCACAAGAATGAGCGTTGTTCCCAATGAGTCCCCATTCCCATTATAAGAGGCACAGTCTGATATTTGCATGGTACCTGCATGGTTGAGCCATCCATTTGGGTGAATACCAATGGCTCTGGCAACCGTTGCACTGGGACACCCAACTCCGTTACTATGGAGGGTCTCTGGCACACCCCTAGTCTATGAGCGCTCGTACTTGCACTTGGGTCCCCATCTCAGGGTTATGGACTGACACAGTCACAAAAAACAAAGGGGGGTGGCTGCTCACTGACTGCAACACAGACTACTCTCAGACCTGCTGCTTTATGCCTTCTTACAACAGGTCCCGGCCTTTTCCCGCTGGCTCAGGATTCTCATACCCACTGGAGGATGCACCACCGGACTGGGTGCCCAACTGGAGGGCTCTGGGTAGCTTTGGGCACAACCCCCCTTTTTCCACAGGTGTCTCCGTTCCCTTCCATTTGGGTGCCATGGGTGCCAGCGGAGCAATCACTGTGGGGCAGAAAGCAGCATAGTGGCCCGCCTCTCCACAGCAGAGGCAGAGCCCTTGGTGCTCCGCTGGTCTCGCACCAGTTCCTTTGGCTTGGGTCAAGAGGTCTTTGGGACCACTCCTGGCGTCTTCAGATACAATTTAGAGGTGTGCATCTTAGTCATCTGGAGATGGTTTTCAGCATCTCCTGCTTCTCTCACCCACGCCGCCAAAGGTACGGGGTTCATGCTGCGAAGCACAGTCTCCAGGATCTGGTGGTTCAGCCTCAATCGATACTGCTCCATGAGCATGGCTTCGGGCCATCCTTGGATCTTGGCAGCATACATCTTAAACTTGTCAGAGTACTCACACACTGATACCCTTGCGTCAGGGCTCAAAGGCTGATGCGAGCTTTCTCTGTTTCCATGGGGTCTTCATATTGTCTTCTCAGGGGTCACATGAATGATCGCACCTCCCAGAGCTTGGGCCCATGAAGGTTGTGCAGACCAACATACCAGTCAGCTGCTTGGTCTCTCAGCCTCGACCCGATGGAATCCACATGGTGCTCATCAGAGGGGAAGAGATGGCCCCAGTCTTGGAGGAACTTTTGCACCTGCAGCAGGAAGAAGGCAAGCTTCTCGGGATTGCCACTGAATGTGGCATCTAACAGTTCCTTGGGACGCTCCAACACCAAGACCACAGGGGCGGCCAGGGGCCCCGGCCCCAGTGGGCAGGCTGGAACACCCGGCCCAGCAGGCATAGCCGGCTCAGCAGGCACACCTGATCTGGTGGGGACTGGTACTAGTGGAGGTGGTGCCTGCCCCGGGGGCGCTTGCTGGCCTGGTGGGGCTTGCCCCCCCCCAGAGGGCCTGCTGGTGCGACAGGTTGCTGCAGCCGCAGTTCATGCTGAACCATAGTAGCGACAGTACGGGGTATCTTGAGCATCATCTCATGCAGCTCCTGTCATAAATCCTCTTGTTGGGCTTGCAGGTGGCACTTCACTCATTCCAGCTGATCTTCACTCCCACCACCATATCTCCCGAAACCATAGCCACTCTCTTGGTAGGGGAGGTAGTCGTAATGGCTGGTGCCCCCCGGCCAGGGGGTTGTGATCCACGACTCTCGAGTCTCAGCTGACATACAGGCCCATGAATAAGGTTCCTGTAGTCGAGCCCCCACTTGCACCAGTTGTGATGGGGGTTTCTTCCATTGTAACAGGGACCTCTTCCACAGTGGTCACTGGAACCCCACCCCCCGCCTTCCTCATCGCTCATGTTGAGTTACAGGGTCTGGGATTGTGGTAGATCTAACACTCTGTCTGAGTCCCACAGCAATCAGTCTCAACAACATTCCTTCAGAAAGATCAAGTTTATTGAGTACAGTAAAGGCATACGTTCAGTGTTAGACCTAACTCCACAGGCGGGAAAGGGGGAAAATATACAGGATTCAAAGTGGGGTCTCCTGATGGACCCAGGCCAATCAGAGGGTGAACTGCAGCATGCCTAAACTAATGGGCTCACAATCCCAGCAAAGCCAGAGGAGCAAGTATCAAGGTCATGAGCTCAGCAAAGAGATAAGACACAGCAAAAGAAGTGAAAATTAACATTCCAGTACTTGGAGATGTGCACCCAGCAGCCTCCTACCTCCCCCGACTTACAATGGCAGTGCAGCTGACAGGGACCACTACTCAGCTTCCCCAGAGGAGGCAGCTTTTGTGGGCCAAGAGCTCCTGCTGGTGAGAGATGTACGCCACGAATTATGCATCCCTGTGGCTGGTAGGCCACCCCTCCATACCCAGTTGAGGACCCAGGAGATGATGTGTTCTTTAGCTGAATGCACGGCAGTGTCTGAAGTGTGTAATGGATGTTCTGGAAGGGATTCCAGGAGCATGACGCAGTGTGCTGGAGCTGGGTCTGTGTCATAAACAGGAAGCAGAAGATGGCTGAGTGCATCGGTGTGGCCAGAGCCTCCTTGTTGATCTGAGCGTAGTTCCTCTCTGCTGAAGACAATGTGCGTGAATAGTAGGCGATGGTTGCCTTCCGGCCATCCAGAAGCTCATGACTGAGGACGGTGCCTATGCCGTACGGGGAGGCGTTGCAGGCGAGGACCACTGGGAGGGACTCATTGAAGTGAGTGAGAATGGAGTTGGATGTGAGCAGGGTTTTCACAGCTTGGAACGTGGCATTCTGGCGGTGGTCCCTGTCCCAGGAAGACTTCTTGTCCAGGAGATGGTGAAGTGGCTTGGCCAAGGCTGCCTTGTGTGGCAGGGATGAATGGTAAAAGTTCAGGAGTCCAAGAAATGCCTGGAGCTCCTGCCTTGATGTCGGAGGCAGGGCATTCATAATGGCCTTGACCTTATTGGGAGTGGGTTGTATGCCGTCTGCATCGATGAGGTATCCAAGGAACTCAACCTTTGGGATGTCCAGGAGGCACTTTTCTCACTTGGCACACAGGCCAGTGGACTGGAAAGGCAGAGTACCTTTCAGAGTTGGCTGACAAACTCAATGTTGGAGGAGCCCATGATGAGTACATCATCAAAGAATGGAATGACTCCCAGGATACCCTTGTGGAGAGTGTCCATAAGGTCCTGAAATATCCTGGGTGCCACACTAATGCCAAACTGGAGTTGCTTGACCTTGAAGTCTCCTTCGTGGGTGACGATGGTCTGGGCTTCTGTAGTGGTGTCATCCACGGGCAGCTGCTGATAGGCCTGGGCTAGGTTGAGGTTCCTGAAGATCTTTGAGCCGGCAAGGGAGGCAAAGAGGTGGCTGATGATGGGCATTGTATACATGTGCTGCTGAAGAGCCTTATTAAGTGTGCATTTGTAGTCTGCACATATTTGAACGTCCCCATTGGGCTTAATCAGGGTGATGATCAGTGTTTCCCAGTGAGTGTAAGAGACCGGCTTTAGGATGCCCTGAGCAATGAGGCAATCCAGTTCAATCTTGGGCTTGAGTGCAAAGAGGACCTGCTGGGCTTCCATTTGGATGGGCATGATGGATGGGTCAAGGTGCAGTGAGACTGAGGAGCTGGTGTAGCAGCTGAGGGTCCCCTCAAAGAGTGGGCTGAGCTCCTGGCAAATGGCATCAAAGTCTTGTTGACTGATGCACTGAAGTCCAGTCACCGGGATACCAAGTGGGTTGAACCACACAAGGCCAAGGAGGCAGGAAGCCCTCTGTGACCATCAGGTCAAGGATCCTGTCTAAGTTCTTGTAGTGAACCCAGAACTTGCCAGCACCCCAGACTGGAACGCGGTTCCTCTGGAAGTCAGTGAGCAGCAGTCCGGTTGGTTCCAGGCGGGGCCCACCTCTGGGGCAGAGGTGCTTGAAGGTCTTGACGGAGATGATGGAGAGTGCCGACCCAGAGTCGATCTCCATTTTGCAGGGGGACCCTTGGATTCCCACTGTCACGTATATCTTCTCTCTGGTAGGCTGGAAGACACTCTGGATTGGATGGACCTCAGTGGCATAGAGCTCTTCATGGTACATGGACTCATGGCGGACCCCTCGGCAACAGGGCGATGGTGCTCTGGGTGTGCCCTGGGAAATCTTGCTGTGGCAGGCATGAGCCACCTTCACTGCAGGTCCAGCAGGTTGCATCCCAGAACCGGCAGGACCAGCATTCATGGGGGTACCCACAGCTAGCACAGGGGCCAGAGCTGGCGGCTTGTTGAGCTGGCTGGCCAGCTGGCGGAGCCTGGCAGCTAGAGTGCTTCTGGGTGTTGCAATGGACCTGTTGCAATTCCTCCTCCTCTGCAGAGGCATCTTCATGGTGGACAACCTCACCCCTGGGGGTTGTATTTGGGCTATGGGTGCTGCGGATTTCTTGGGCGGTGCCCTCAGTCTTTTTGAAAGCCAGGGCCTCTTTGACGGCGGCTTGGAATGTCAGCTCTTCCTTGCGAAGAGTTTTCACTGCATTCTCTCATCTCAAAGGCTGCAGACAAACCGGTCCAGGTGAATTTCCTCTATGTCTCAGAACTCACAGCCATGGGCAAGACGGCAGAGTGCTACCACGTATGTGGGCATGGACCCCCCAGCCACCTGATCCCGTTTGTAAAAGGCGTGGTGGCGAGCAATGCAGGATGGCTGCGGTGAAAAATGGTTCTTTAGCAGAGCTATAATGCCCTTTATTTGTTTATTTGTATTTACTTATTTATTAGACTTTTATCCCACCCTCCCGCCGAGGCGGCTCAGGGCAGCTTACAAGCAGTTAAAACCAGTATACAATTTAAAACACAATATTACTACATCTAAAAACAATACAATGTATGAAGTGTCCCAGAGTTCGGCCGGTGCCACAAGATTCTGGGCGATCTCAAAGGTTGCGGAGCCACAGAGGTTGAACATGGTGGCCCGCTTGAGCCTGGCATCAGTGATTTGTTTGTCTCGAGGAAGAAAAGGCAGTCGGCATAGGTGTCCCAAAGTTCTGGGGACACAGGGTCGAATTCTTTGAGACGGCCTTGAGTGGCCATGTTTCTTCATCCATGAAGTGGCTTGTAGAAGCTTGCAGCAGCACTTTTCATCTGGGGTGATGGTCCCCGGAAATGATTCAGCTTCTTTGGCCTCTAGCCATGCTAGAAAGATCCCATCCTCATCGCCAGTGTTAAATAGTGGGTTTCTCATGGCAGAGGCGAAGGCAGAGTGATTTCAGCAAGCAACAGTTTATTGGACCTCAACAGGAATGCTTTACATGGGGCAACTGCCCTAACTATATACACCTAAGCCACTCCCAGCTCCCATGCAATTGGTGAGTTCAAATGGCCTCCTGGCTCCAGATGGGCTGGCTGCCCTCAGGGGCCAATCTGCAGGTTCCAGATCTTGCCTACCTTTGTTCTGGGACTTCAAGTTCCAACTAGGTGGCCTGCCCAGACATGTCTCCTCACTCTCCATCTAGGTGGCCTGCCAGACAAATCCAGGCATGCTTCCTTATGTCCAGACATAACCACTGACAACCACTGACAAACTAACGGTTATCTATATGTCTCCTCAAAACGTGAAGTTTTGGGCCCTTGAAATGGAGTGGGTGGGGGATAATTGAGAATCCCTTCTCCCTAAGCCTGCAAGTCTCACAAGGTACATAAGAAAATTGTGCATTATTACAGTCATATTAAACTTGGGTCTGTCTCTGCCATCATGGGAGTTTTCTGGTATGATTTTGATCAGAGGCATAAGCTCAAACTTTCTAGGGCATCTTCAAGCATGAGTTGTTGATTACCTCATATCATGTTTGGGTCTGATTATTGCTGAACATGTGTGAAGATGGCCTCATTTTACAAGAAGGGGGGGGAAAGAGAGAAGTCTCTACCAAGGGGGAAAAAAGAGGAATGAAACAAATTGTCCTTATTTGTTGTTTCTCTCTCCTGTTGCACAACGATTCTGTCCAGCCAAGATAGTTTGAACTTGGCCTGCTTCAAAACAACAGTGGCCTTTGAGGAGCCGTGGGCGATGATGAGAACCAGTTGGCACGGACCTTATTGGCTTGTTTAAAAATTGTTCCCTGAAGAATGGTGAGTCACTGTCGATCAGAAAGTTGGGGGGGGGAGGTTGAAATGGGTTTGCTGTGTTATTGGCTGGCTTTGTTTTCTGGCACCCCACAGCTCCTCACTTGGACGTGGACCACTAAACATCCTGTTTTCAGATAGCTCTCTACTTCCCTTGCGGTCCTCTGCTCTTTCTTCCTCTCTGGGCACATGCATCTGAAGGGCAAAGGTAGGATCAAAGGCACTGCTTTTTCCTTGGGATTCTTTGTGGAGACTGTGATCTTGGTAACAGAGAAGCATAACGATTTCCAGGCAGATGAAAAAGCAGGTTGGCAGGTGACAGGACAGCAAAAACAGCACACAAATACTACAAGTGACCATTGAGGAGAGTTTCAGGAGGTCTGTATGAGAAAGCAGGGATATATGGAGGCAGGAGTGAACCATCACATGGGATACTTGTCTCACTCACCCATTGATACATGTAGTCAGTGCTTTAAGATCTCATGTTGTTTCCTACTATGTGATCATCTTAATACCATTTTTTTTGTTTTAGTTCATGTTTAAAATTTGTTGTTTTTAGTGTTGGTTTTATTATATTGCTGATATTGTTTTTACCTTATTGTTTCCTACCTCGGGCCCCAAGATGCCTGGGAGAAAGGCAGGTTTAATAATTAAATAGATAGATGTGTCCTCCTACACAGAGGTATTTTTGATACATAAAGTACTTCCCAGGTAGAAAAATCATAATGTTTAAGGAGCCTTATGAAGTTTGCAAAGCAAAGAGTGACCAATGACCCTCCTGGTTAGTGGGTATCTGGTTGCTCTTAGAATTCAGAATCAGAGAAATGTTCTTTGGTTAGAAAAGAGAAGGCTTGATCAAAATTAGTTTCCACTAAATGCTTGTCACAATTGCAGAAAATATGGCATTTCCTCCTCAGGAAAAACAGCAGGGAAATTTCTAAAAGCACACACACACATAAGGGCTTTCAATAAAGCTAGCAACATTTCTCTAAGAGGTTTCTGCAAACTATGCAAAGCCACAATATTTATTTCTGCACAGGCAATGGGGTAGCACTGTACTAAATGGTTCACAAAGTTACCTGGATAAATTATTAGGGACTGTGGTCTAAACTACTGTGTATAGTTTGCTGTAAATTTAATCCTATTATGCAACTTGACATTATTTAATGTGTCATGTTAGCACTTACACTTTGCTTCAGTCCTGTTTTTAGATGTCTAGTTGGTTCTACAACCCAGATTCTATTTCATTGTTCATTCAATGTCCCATCTTGCTGATTGTATTAACTCACTCTGTGTAATCTGCCCTGACTTCCAGTGAGAAAGGTGGACCATGAATAGCATAAACAAATAAATAATATCATGAGCTGGAGAAGGGGACTTACTATCTAGGTTAAGAGTGAATAGTTGACATTAGGGGTGTGCATTCAGATCTACCTGAGCTGAAAATATACCCCCAAAATACTTTATCAGTATTTTTCAGGTATATTTTGGTATCCCAAAGATATCTGGATTTTTCAGGAAAACCGGAAAAAAAATCCCCCTCAGAATTCCAGATATATTCGAAAACAACCAGCTAAATCAGCAAAAAAAACCCAAAAAACAAACAAACCAGAACACCTGAGTGGCTGGAGCAGATTGCTCCTGCCACTCATCTGTTTTTTTGAGATTTTTCTGCAGTCCCTTTAAACATGGCATGTTTAAAGGGACTGCAAAAGACAGCCCGAAAAAAAGCTGAGTCTCCCCACCAGCTCAGCTGGAGCTCTCTTGGGCAGTCCCATTTAAAGGCACTGCCCAAGAGAGTCACAAACCAGCAGAGCTGGGGTGGGAGCAGTCTCTCTGCTGGCTCAGCTGTTTCTCTGCCTGTCTTCTGCAGTCCCTTTAAATGCCCCCTGTTTAAAGGGACTGCAGAAGAAAGCTCAAAGAACAGCTAAGTGACAGGAGCAATCTGTTCCTGCCTCTCAGTTGGGGTTTATTTTTTGTTTTTTTGGTTTTGCTGGTTTTTTTCCCTTTGGGATTGGGATTTCTGAAAAATCTCAGTTCTGAATACATTACCAGTATTGGGATTTGGGATTTTTCAGGAATCCCCAAAATTTGGGGGGTCCAATAGACCTGAACCGGAAAATGCACATCCCTAGTTGATGTCCTCCGGGCCTCTGAGAGGGATGTAGCTCAGAGTTATGCTACTTGCTCAAGCTTCCAGGGCTCAGCCCACGGCATTCCCAGTGGGAGGTGCTGGCATAATCGATATCTGCGGTGTTCCTTCCCCCATTTAGATGTAACCTAAACTGAGTTGTCCTCAGTTCCTTTTTTTTTTTTTTTGAAGATTTTTTTTAAAAAACAGGACAAACAAAAAAGACATAACACTTAAAGGGGTTACATATACTTATCTTTATCAGCTAGTTGTCACCTCCTGCAATGTTCACTACAATTATTATCACCAAATGGTTTTGCATAAGTATTTTGCATATTAATATGAAAATAAAGTCTATGTTATCTCCCAAAGTGTTCATATGTCTATATTGTTTATTTGTGGTAGTCTTCCAACCATTTATAAAATCTTGACCATGTATTATGGAATCTTCCTTCTTCTTGGCCTCTAAAAATTAAAGTCAATTTGTCCATCTCCACCATTTCGAGAGTTTTGTATATCAGTTCTTCTTTAGAAGGAAGCTTGGTTTTTCTCCAATACTTTTTTTTGGGGGGCCCCCCGAAGGGGAATTTTTTTAATTTGCATTTTCTAAACACTACAAACTACAACAGAAAATGGGATGGGAAACAACTACACCTAGGGAAAAAGAAAAGATAACCACAACTAACTAAAACCCCAAGAGATGGAGATCTTCAATAATGCTTGTATCTGTGTTAGTCCATAAAAAGCTTCAAAAAGCATTGAGCATGATCTAATAATCCCATTTCTGCATCAGCTTAACTATTTTCCCAATTCAAGAACCCTCCCCAAATCATCTCATAGAATAAAGGCTTTATATGAACTTTCAGAGTCATTTCTTCTTTTGCTTCTCCTTGCGCTCTCTCAGTTGATAGCTTTGTTTGGGAGCAGCCGTCCCCTTTTCTGCATCAGAGTCCTCGTTGGAAGACACAGAGTCCAACTCGCCAGTAGATTTGCTACCTTCTTCTTTCGTCTCCTCTTCTGGATCTCCCAGTTGCAGCCGCAAAAACTCTGGAGCTTTGAAAACAGAGCCAATTTTTTCTCTCCTTTCCTTTATTTTGAAAGTGATGCCTTCAGGTATTAAACATCTGTATGCAATGTTATTTGTTTGTTAAAAAAGGATTAATTCCTTATACGTCTGTCTCTTTTTTCTTACCTCAAATGGAATGTCATTTAGTATCCTTACGTTGTTGCCTCCGATTTTCAGAGGTGTGTTTGTGGTCGCTTTTAAAATTAAATCTCTTAAATGTCTCTTTGAGAATCTCACAACAATTTTCCCTGGCAGATTATTCTGTTTGATGTACGTAGAATAGGCTCTGTAAGCCACATCCATTTCGCTTAGAATATCTTCTACTTTTAAATCCATCAGTGGGGCCAATGCCTCGCTCAGTAGTTGCTTTAGATTCTCATTGAGGGCTTCTGTCACCCCTTGGAACTGGAGTACCATATTTCCATTTGCAGCTGTAACAATTGAGTTTCCACCGAATCTTGCTTCTTTTCTAGCACTTGCATCTTTTTGCCTGCTTTTATAGAGCTGGCATCAAGTTCCTTTACTTTTTCAACCACCTGCTCTGTTTATTTTGTAGTTTCTGCAAGTTGCAATTGCTGTGCTGCAAAATTCTGGTTAAGAGTTGTCAATTGCTGGTTAATGTTAGTCATCTGGTCCAGCAGAGGGCATAGAGAGTCTGCTAACAGCCTAGGAAACTCTATGGTCTCTTCCGGCCTCGGGCTCATGCCGCTTGGTGGTTTTGGTTTCTGTCCTTTGTTGGGTCATCTCCCCACCATCTTTCTTGCTTATTTACTTTGACTGAAAGTTTATAAAGTCTCTGAAAGCCTCCAATGCACTTTGACTTTAGCTGGTAAGGCTCTTAAAATTGGGTTTTTTGCTTGTTCTTCTGCCCCCCCTTGTTAATCTGCTTTATAGTCTCTGCGTGTGGGACCACTGGGGCAAAGGAGCGCCTCATTCTCCAGCATCATGCTGAAGAAGAGGCAGCCCCCTCAGAAGCCCCATGGCTGGGAGCCTTTTCCCCAAGGCTCCTGGGGGAGTAGCGATTGCTCACCCCCCCCAAGCCGCTGGCATGCAGATCATGTCCTGGGAGCGTCCCAGAGACACATCTGCTTTCAAGCTGCCATGAACCGGAACCTCAGTTTTTGTCCAATACTTAACATATAAAATTCTTCCAGTAGTCACTACATGTGTGATAAGGTAATAATCTTGTCTTTTACAATTTTCTGGCATTACATTTAATAGATATAGTTCAGGAGTAAATGGTATAGTACATTCTAACATTTTTTGTGAGATTTCGTGGATCCAAGACCAATACTTTTAACTCTGTTACAAGTCCACCACATATGGGAAAATGTACCGACAGATGTTTGGTATTTCCAACAATCATTTGATAGATCAGGTTAACACTTCATTAAAATATCTGGAGTCATATAACATCTATAAAACATTTTATAAATATTTTCTTTATACGAAACTGCTTTGGTAATTTTAACATTTGTTTGCCATATCCATAACCATTGATCTAAAACAATATTATGACCTAACTTTTGTGCCCATTTAACCATACAGTTTTTAATTATTTCATTTTGTGTTTTATTTTCCAACATCATTAAGTACAGTTTTTAAATCATTTTTTCCTCAGTATATAACAATATTTTGTCAATTTCTATTATTTTTGAATAAAAATCTTTTTTTTTTCTTTGGCATATCTTGATTCTATTTGTACACTTTCCCACCAGTTTAGGCCACTTTTTTTTAAATAGCTTCTAATGGTTTTAATTTATTTTTGACATCCAGAAGATTCTCGTATTTTAGCAGTGCACTTCGTTGAAATAGATTTGGGTTGGTAAATGCTTCTAATGGTGAAACCTATTTTGGCATTTTAGTATAGAAAAGCCTTTTCACTTCTTCCCATACCTTTAACAATGCTCTTCTAACAAGGCGTTGTTTAAAGCATTTATGAGCCTCAGCTTTTCCATACCATACGAATGCATGCCATCCCAACATTAAGTTATGTCCCTCCAGTGCTAATATCCTGGGGTTTTCTAAGGTAATCCATTCTCTTAAACCACATCAATGAAACTGCTCTATAATATATCTGCCACTCCAGTAATGCAAATCCAGCTTTCTCTTGGGCATCTTATGGAGCTTTCAGTTTTATTCTTGGTCTTTTGTTTTGCCATATAAAATGTTTTATCAGTTTGTCTAGCTCTATAAAATATTTCTGGTTTAGAAGAATTGGGATTATTTGGAATTAAAAAAATAAACCTAGGTAAAATGTTCATTTTTATTGTAGCTATCCTTCCCATGAAGGATATTTGTAGATTTTTCAATCTTTCCAAATCTTTTTTAATTTCCAAAATAAGTTGCATATAATTATCTTCCATAAATGAGCTGCATCTATTTGAAATACTTATTCCCAAGTATTTAGAAAGAAAAATTAACTTCTAAACCTGAAAGTTGTTGTAGCTGTTGCTTTTGGTCCTTAGTCATATTTTTCGTTAAGATTTTTGTTTTGTTAAAATTAGTTTTCAGTTCAGCTATCTGACCATAGTCTTGTAAAGCTTTTAAAATTTGCATAATAGAGTCAAGTGGGTTTTTTAATATGAAGACTAAATAATCTGCGAATGCTTGTAGTTTATATTCTTCTCCGCTTACTTTAAGCCCCTTAATATGTTTATTTTCTCTAATCATATCATTCAATATTTCAAGTACAAATATGAACAATAATGGAGAGAGTGGACAGCCTTGTCTTGTGCCTTTTTGTATTTCAGTGTTTCTTGTTAAATCTCCATTTACAAGAATCCTTGCTTGTTGTTTAGTATAATTTGCTTTAACCATTGTACAGAAATCTGTGCCACACTGTACAGATAGTAATTGTTGCAGCATAAAATTCCAGGAGACATTATCAAATGCTTTTTCAGCATCCAGAAAAATAAAAGCTAACTGTTTTTCTGGATGTGCTTAAAAATATTCAATTACATTCAATATAATTCTTACATTATTTCTCAGTTGCCTTTTTGGTAAAAAGCCAGCTTGGTTTTAATGAATTATTTGTATTAAAACTCTTTTCAATCCTGTGGCCAAAGTAGAGGCGTAGATCCTATAGTCTACATTTAGCAACAAAATAGGTCTATAATTCTTAACTTCTTTCTCATCTGTATTTTGTTTATATATCAAAGTTATTAAAGCTTCATTCCAAGTTTCTGATATTATACCTTCACTTGTTATATTTTGTATTACATGCTTTAGAGGAAGTATCAATTGATTTTCAAAGGTCTGATAGAAATCTGCTGGGAAACTATCAGGGCCTGGAGTCTTTTTTGTTTGTTTGTTTGTTTGTTTCTTTAATGCTTTTGTCACCTCAGAAAAGAATACTGGCACATTCAAAATTTTCAGTTGTTCTTCAGTAAGTTCTTTTGAATTGTATTTTCCCTCCCGCTTGCCCAGAATGGGCAAGGTTCATTATTTTTAAAGATTACATAAAAAAGAGCAATACATTTTAACATATCTAGCCAAGTGTCTCACTCACAACATCATGTTTACATACATATTACCATTTTCCCCTTGTTTTAATTTGTATTCCACTAACTACATCATTAAACCAAAGATCTGATTCCAATAAACAACTAATTTTTCTATCTGCTATCTGCTATATTTCATTTTATCTATAATATACTATTATGAATCAGTTTTATATCTTAAAAATAGAAAAGGAAAAAAACAGGTGTTTCTTAGCAGTTTGATAGTTCTAAATTAGGCACATATTTCTTGTATGTTAACACTTTAGAGCCTTTAAATTATTCTTACATATTTTTAAGCAAAGTTAGCTTTCAAAATCCCTTTTACTTGCACACCTAAGCATAGTATTGTATTTTGTATTTTCTCCATAGTATCAGCTCTCAACCTAACAATGCCAAAAAGCTTTTACCTTACACTGTATCATCCCATCTTTTCTCTTAAGAGACTTAAGTCATTACACATTCTCTAGATAAACAGCCCATTACTTATAATTTTTCCTGCAATACACACTCTAAGATTCAAACTGTCTTATATCTTTTATCATCCGTCAGTTAGAACATTACATGTAAACAAAATATATTGTTTCAGATTACACAGCCATTATTTATAACTTTCACTAATCAGTTAAAACAGTACAGATAGTCAGGTTATGTTCTTAATCAATTGTATATCAAGTATCAACATAAGTTGAGAAAACAGAAGAAAAAAGAAAAAAATATAAACAAATATTTCGCAACAGTTTAACAGTTTGGGTTCCAGTTTGGGTAATCCTTAATCTCAATCAATTAGAACAATACAGGCAATCAGAGTATGATACTTCAGATTACTTATAAAGTTTCAGTTTCTTTTATTTTCTTTGTAAATGTCTCTTCAGAATTGTTTCCCTTATGTGTCTTTGATCTCTGTAAATCTCATCCCCTTCAAGCTTGCTTGTGTGACAAAACAGACAGTTCTGTCTCTCCAGCTCTGCAAACACTGTATTATATCCAACCATTTCCAAAGCCAAGGCTTGACCTTGAATTGTATTTTTTTAAGAAGTCCTTGATCTCTTCTTGTATAGCTTTTGTTTTTTGATAGGCGTCTCATAATAGGCGTCAATAATTTCCTTTAGCTCTTTAGGCAGGTTTTCCTCATCATCTTCAACATCTCTCAAGACCTTAATATGCCTTTTTTCTTTCTCTTTCCGTAATTTGTATGCCAACCATCTGGTTGGTTTATGAGCATTTTCAAAATAATTTTGTTTTGCATAAGTAATCTTCTGGGCAATTTCCTTTGTTAACAAACAGTTCATTTGATGTTGCAATAGTTTCAATTTCATTCTTAACTGTTGAATTGAAGGGTTCTTTTTCATCTCCTCTTCTTGTTTCTTGATTTGTTCCTTTATTTGTATAAACTTCTCATTCTTTTGTTTTCTAACATATGCTGCTTCTTTGATTATCCATCCCTTGGCATAAGCTTTAAATGCATCCCAAACAATTCTGATAGAAATATCTGGCTGATTATTTTGTTTAAAGAACAGCTGGAATTCTTTTTTAGTACAAATTTCTCATTCTTCAAAAGAAATGTATTTAAAGTCCATCGGCTTTTTTTGGGGGGGGGGATATCTTGAAGTATAAGTATAATTTGATTATGATCTGCAAAGGTTGCTGGAAGTATTTCCACTTCTATAAGGTCATTTACAATTGTTGATGATATCCAAGACATATCAATTCTTGACCAGGACTTATATCTTGCTGAGTAGAATGTGAAGGTCTAGGTGCAAGAGCTGAGCCAGAGCAGCTGCTAGCAGCATGAAGCTGATTTGTTGCTTCCACAAAGAGTACTGCCCAGAGAGTGGAGTTAAATGCTGCTACCAATTAGCCAGCTGCATGATTGGCCAGGCTCCTGTTAGAACTCTGGGCTGGCTGAATGTTTCCCTTGTAGCCTGGCCTCTCTTCGCCTAGTTGCTAAGTTTTGCTCCCTTAAACGAGTCACACGTGGGGGTGAGTCAGGAGGACTTTCAGCTTGCAGTTCTTCCTTCTTATCTGGGCCAGGTGTGAAGACTGCTATTACAGGCAACTGCCAGCTCTCCTCCTCTGCTGCTTCAGAGGGGCCAGTTGTGGTTTCTGCAGGCTCTGTCAGCTCATCCTCATCCATGACAATGACATTTATTTTCTTTGAGTTGGTTTTGCACTTCTTCATATTGGGATTCCATTTTCTGTATCAAAGAATCTAATTTAGTCTATATTGATTCTACAGCAGCTAAAACAGCTGATTGCACTGCTGTTGTAATGTCAGCTTTCACCATTGTGGCCATTGAGTACTGAATTATTGAATACAAGTCTTTTAATGACACTTGTCCCAAACTGGAAGCAACAGGTTTAGTTACTACAGGGGATGTGCCCTGAAGTTTCTTTTTTGGGTCTAGACCACTAGCCATGTTAAAAGTGCCTCAGTCCCTTTTCCAATAAACCCCTGTAAAGCCAAATAGTTGTTATATTAGTATAACAATTTTTGTTATAGTCACACAATATTTAAAAGCCTTCCCAGTAGTTCCCAATAGATCAAATGAAATTATCAATTGTATATAGTACAGTGGGTACACAATATACTTTCAAAGATAGCTACAGAAGCAAAAACCTTTCCCAGCATCTCAGAGAGAATTGTCAACCGTTTACAAATAGTCTCGGCACAAAACCTAAATGTAATCGCTTACACAGAGACAAACCCAACACTACTGGATTTATAGTTATGTTTTGGAAAGGTGGGGGTTGGGGGAAAAAAAGAGGAGTCAGTTCCAAAGTGTTTTCAAGTTCCTTTCTCTCTTGTCTTTCAAAAAACATCCAGAATAAGTGCTTATGTTGTAATCCACTAGGTATTTGTTACAAATATGATGAGAAAAAAACCCCAGTTAGAAAGCCCTTTTATAAATCCACATAAAGGAAAGATACATCAAGAGGAAGGGAAAAATAAACACTCCCAGAAAATGAAATATATATATATATATGATTATCCAACGAACTGTTATAATCCACAATATGGTCTTGACAAAATAGGTTTAACTGTAAATCCAGAAAAGTAGTGAGAAATCCAATTGGTAGAGCATTATCCATAAAACAAGAAAGAAATTATAATAATTCATTTAATTCATAGATGACAAAAGGAGAATATTGTCATCTAGATGAAGGTCTTACAAAGTCTGGAAAACTCTTAAAAGGCTTTAAAATATCAAATTTCTGCTCAGCTAACCCATAGCAGAGTCTAACTCTTTTTCCTTTCTTCTGTTAGCCGGTTTAAGAAAGGGGGGGAGATGAATTCTTCATCCCTTCGTCTTTATAGTTCCAAATCGAAAGGGGCTACTCTGTAGGGAGTCTCTGATGTCATTGCGAACAGGTGTACTCACGATGTAAATCTTCTTCAGCAGTCTAGGTGATGTTCCTGCTTTCCCCCTCTCACCCGGGAAGTCACAACTTCGCATCTGTAGCTGTCATGGATGCCCTCAAGCAGTTCCTGCATCAGGATGATCTGGACCATCACCTGCTCATCGCCACTCGCAGGGGGTCCAGATCGAGTCCCCTGCACTAAGCTCCTCTTTGGAGAGCTCAATGGAGTCCGGGTAGCCCAAACTCCACTAAAAGAACAGTTGATTCAGTGGCTTCATGGGAGAGATTCCCAAGAGTTGGCTGTCTGTGTCGTGTCAAAACCCGGAATTCACAGGGTATCTCAGTTGTCCTCAGTTCCCACGTGTGTGGTGCCTGATTTGGATCTGGACTGTGGGGTACCCAGATAAGGCCCTTCATCCTTCCTCTTGCACCATTTTGCCAACCTGGAACGGTCCCTGGGGAAACCTGCATGCTCCCTGGGATACCAGTGGGTTTCCCCAGCAGGCCAAAAAAACACACCCCGGGACTGATTCAGGCTATGAATTGTTGTGCAGGGGAGGGGGAAACCAAAGCCCCTTCCCACAGGCACCACCATCCCAATCTGAATCAGAGGTTGCTTCCATGCACAGGAGTTGAGGAGATCCCACAACTTGTGTGTGATTCTGCTGCATCTGAGACAGGGGACCCCAGACACTCTCTGCGCACTAAGGCGTGAATCATCCCAAGCTTGAGAGAGCAGAAAAGTAGGGCCTGTCTCCCTGGACTCCCAGTGTGAATCCCACAGCTCTTTGGGGGATGATATGTCATATGCTGGGATCCCTGTAATGATTCATTGATACATGAACACCTTTAAGCCCTCTGTGTGGGGAGTTTGCACTGAGAACAGTATATCACTTTGCATTTGTGTGTGCTTTACCAGTATTTTGTTGTCCTTTCATGTTATTTGGTTGATGTTTTATGGTTTTGATATTTATCCATAGAATCATCAAGGCAATGGGGGCTACAGGCAGGAGACAGGCATCTTCTCTTGATGTGTCTTCTCATTGTAATCCTAAAGGTCTTCTGATTTCATTTATGGAATCCCGTAGCCTGATGCATGAGAACTACCTCACAGGCAAATGCTGGTAGGGAATTGTGCCAGTGGAGAGTGTGTGGTTCTGCGAGGAAGACCCAGCAATGGAGAAGTCTCCTAAGGTAGCTGCCTTTCTTCACCACAACCACCACCACCCTCCGTTCAGAGCACGCACCCGTTTCTCCAGTAAAAGAATGGCCAGAGTCTTTGCCCATTTGGATTCCTACTGCCTCATGTCTAGCAACGATACCTCTGATATTATTGCCCCCTTGGGAAGAGCAATGCACAAGTGCCTGCTTACAATGATGTGCCAACAAACCCTGTAGATGGAATGCCAGGACCAATGGTTGCCATATCAGTAAGCGAATGTCAAAAGGGAAGAAGAAGGTCTGATCGACCTCAGTTGTCACATTTGCTGTGTTAATTAAAACAAGAGAAGCCTGACGGTTGTGTTCTTTCTCTTTCCCGCAAGATGGAGATCTCTAAAGAAAAGATCATCTTGAACGTTGGAGGGATCAGACATGAAACTTACTGCAGCACCCTCAAAGCCTTCCCAGGGACCAAGCTGTGTCAGCTCACAGAGCCCCAAGACCGCGCTAAGTTCAACTATGACCCTGACACCGATGAGTTTTTCTTTGACAGAAGTGCCAGGCTGTTTGGTGATGTGTTGAACTACTACAGGACCCAACACCTCCACTGTCCTGCAGATGTCTGCAAGTTCCTCTGGGAGGAGGAGCTGGCCTTCTGGGAAATTCCTCATGCAAAGCTGGCCCCCTGCTGCTGGATGAAGCTGAGCAACACCGAAGGTCCAGAGGAGGAGTTTCTTCTCGAAGGCGACAGTGATAATAACAATGAAGACAGCTTGGCTCTTCTGGGCCAGGTGGAAAGAAGGGATTACCATTTGTGGGCTCGGTGGCAGCCCAAGATATGGGCTCTCTTTGACAAGCCCTATTCCTCTACAGCTGCCATGGTAAGGAATGCTTCTAAATGCTCCCTTAGTGTGGGAAGGTCTGCCAGAGCCCTGGGAATGGGGAATCAAACAAAGGGCATAATTGGGAGCATATTTAGTTTGGCCATTCATCTAGGGCTCTCCTCCCTATGAGGAAGCTTAGGCTGAGGCAGGATGGCTGGCCCATGGTTACCTGGTGAGCTTCATGGCTGGGTAAAGATTTAAAGGCCAGGTCTCTGCCACTGAAGTCCAACACAATATAAAGTAATCTGTTCACTGGCTAGCCCACACTACATAACTCACATCAGTACTGGGGACTCCTCATCTGGTTTATGTTGTACCTTGCAAGAGCACAAGATGTGGGACCGAGACATGAGAGGGTGTTGGCAGCCAGATACCTTCCTTCTTTTGCTGTGTTTCCTAATAGTCTGGAATCATTCCCTGTTCCTTTGGCAGTAGGGAATTGTGGTCGTGTGCAGAGCCTTGGCTGGTTGGTGAACTAATTCAGAGTCCTCATTGAAAAGCAGTAATGCAGTTCTAAACTGAGAGAGTTTAGAAATAACGTCACCAACTGAGAAAACCTTGAATCCTTTATGAGTGGAGCCATTATCCTCTCCAAACTTCAGTCTCAGCTTGTAATAGGTTCACCTGAAACCACTATCCATGGCTATTTATTCCCCTTCCTCCCCAAATTTACCTTTATGAAGAACAATGAATAGTCAGAAGGGCTGATAGCACTGGTGGAAATTTCACTGCTGTGAATAGTCAAGAGGGCTCATATTACATTGATCCTATGATCTTCAAATTGGCTGCCTCTAAATGTCTAGGTTCACTTCAAGGTGCTGATGCTTACTTTTTGTCTGGGAGCTGCATTATGATCGGGAAGAGAACTCTCAGAAAAAAACCCAAATTCCTCTCCCTAAGAATGGTTGGAAAGACTGAGGCAATTATAAATAGGTGGGAGGTGGAGTCCACGCATCAGTACTTGAAGATTTCACTGGTTGGTCTCAGGTTAAGGTTCTAGCAAGTTCCCCACGCCCGTTGGCAGCCAATGGATGCCCCACCCCCAGTCTGGAGCACTCAGGGCCAACGGGACCCCCCAGGCAGCTATTCCTCACTTTGGGACACCATCAAATGAGGCTGTGGGCTGGGCCATGGCAGCAGCGGCCATTCAAATGCGCGGTTCGAGGGAAGCTGTAATGTTGGGGGATGGTGGCTGAAGAAAAGCAAGGGACTAACATTATTAGATGCTCACTGGTCTAATGGGTTTCCCCATCTCTTTGCAGTGCTTGATGATAATTTCCCTGCTGTTCAACACTGGCATCCTCATCCTCTTTTTCATGGAACCGACAACCTACTTAAAGTACAACCATTTCAATGATTCAATAGCCTATGGCATATTCCACGTTGCTCTGAAAGATTCTTTCCGAGCGACTATGAGCCTGCTCTATGTAGAGCTTTTCTGCATCCTCTGGTTCACATTTGAGTTTTTTATGCGACTCTCATTCTGCCCAGACAAAAAGAAATTCCTTACAAATCCTCTGAATATTACTGATTTCCTTTCTCTGTTTCCAGTTTACATTGAGCTCTTTTTGACTGGACATAGTGGTGAAATGCTGAGCACCTTATTCTGGCTGGGTCTGCTCCGTGTGCTCTACATTGTCAAACTCTTGAAGATCTTCAGGCTCCTGGAGGTCCCTCTGATGTTGCGAATTCTGCCCTTCACATTCCGGTCCATTTTGAAAGAGGTCTTCATCCTCATGATGATTTTTGCATTTGAAGTCCTTTTCTTTGGTGCCCTCTGCTATCATGCAGAGCTCCTTGAACCATACTCACACTTTGATGGAATGCTCTCTTCCTTCTATTGGGCAGCGATCACCTTGACCACGGTTGGCTATGGAGATATGTATGCTATCAGTCCATTTGGCAAAGCCATCGCATGCTGCACAGCCATCTGTGGCATCTTGACCATCATCATTCCACTCCCAATCTTTTTTATCAAGTTCCAGGGCTATTATGCCACTGCCGTCATGAAGGAGAAGATGAAAAGCAACAAGAGGAGCAACTAAAAGAACCACAGGGCAGCACTGTTCCAGCTTAGAGATATAAAATTTCCAGAAAAACCTCCCCCTTGTACTTTTGTTGGGAAAAAACAGGAATTTGGGGATATATATATATATATATACATATATACACACACACACACACACATGCACATGCACACGTACATGCAGTACTTACCGTCCTAATAATATAAACTAATTTTACTGCTTTAACAACATAAATGCTTCATTCCTAATTTACTTAGCATATACAATTGCAATATTTGACATTAGGCCTCAGTTGGGGCTGGAGCACTCAAGAGTGGTGCTCCGGGAGTGAGGAGCAGAGAAAGGAGGGGGGGCAAGCAGAGAAAGACCTCCAGAGCGCCCCCCTTTCTCTGCTCGTCCGCCGATGCGGACAGGCAGAGAAAGACCTCCAGAGTGCCCCCCCCGCCTTTCTCTGCTTGCCCGCCAAGGCGGATGGGCAGAGAAAGAACTCCAGAATGCCCCGTGCCTTTCTCTGCTCACCTGCCAAGGTGGACGGGCAGAGAGATTTCCGAAGCACTCCCCGTCTTTTTCTGCTTGCCTGCTGAGGTGGACAGGCAGAGAAAGACCTCTGGAGCGCCCCCCCTTTCTTTGCTCACCTGCTTTCTTTGACCTTTTCCCTCTCTCCCTCCCTCTTTCTCTTCCTTCCTTCCTCCCCATCTCTTTCCCTCTTTCTTTACCATTCTTTGCTCTCTTTCCCTCCCTCCCTCTTTCTCTTCCTTCCTCCCCATCTCTCTCTCTCTCTCTCTCTCTCTCTCTCTTCTCTTTCTCACCAGCTTGCCATACCAGTGAAGTCAGGGGGTGTGGCATATGCTAATGAGCTCCTGGACTTCTTTTTCTACAAAATGACCCATTTGACATATTTATATAACTTAAATGTTATAAATGCCTTAGTTTTATACGAACAAAATTGCAAATATACTCAATGCTTGAGAGAAAACTGCAAGCTGAATTAAGCCCCTTTTTGCCCAGTCTGTGGGTAAATGTATCACAGTGATTTATTTATTTGAGGGAGAGGTAAAAAGATCAACCATGGCTGCAGTCAGACTGGCAGGTTAGTGTGGTTTGGGCATGCCACTAATTACTATGTCACATTTTGTGGTAGAGATTTTTGATCAGACTCCCACCCTGATCCAGCCTCATCCCGCACTTCTTCCATGGCTGACCATTCTGATTAGTGCTGCACATCAGCCACAGAGCATGCAGTTTGGTCTTATTTGTTCAAAAAAAGATAACAATGTTGACCTTTTTTGAAAACATTTCTTGGGTGTGCATGCACATATGTTCTACCATGCACATGCACATATGTTCTACAATTTTAAAACAAAATGCGGCAAAACCAGAACTAAAGGTTCATATTTCCCAATCAGTTTGAGTGCACAGCGGGGGCGTTCAGACATCCAGAAATGCAGGATCCATGCATGAAGATCTGTAAATACCTGATTGTCTCTGGTGGCTATTTACTCCATATCTAACTTGTCATATGACAAAGTGAGTATGACTGAGGAATGGTTGCAAGATGTGGATGTGTGAACAAGCCCATTTAATCCATTAGAGTAAAGCAACTATAGTGAGCCAAACTGCCCGTCTGACCATAGCCCATGTCAGTTCAAAAGTACAACAGAAAAGCAATGAAATCCCTTCATGCTGCCCTCATGAAGATTTGGCATCCTTCTAGCTGCAGAAATACATCTTGGATTTAAGAGCGGTGTATCTCCACAGTATGCCCACCTTGTCTTTAAAAGCATCTCACTCATTTGAAAAGAGTAAATATTTCATAGGCATCTTTTTCAGTACTCCCCCAAATTTCCAATTTTTATGTTGGGATTTTTTAAAAAAACCAAAAATTTCCCAGTAAAATATGGGGCAAACCCTTTCTCCCCATTTTTTCCCAGGCATTCACATCTCTATTCTGGCTGTTCACAGGATGAAGAAAAACCCTTCTGGAGAGCTCACACTACCACAGAATGGAAGCTTTAGTTTAGTTGAAACAAGTTGTACCTTACCACCTGAATAGCTAGACAGGGGTGGCCAAACTGTGGCTCAGGAGCCACATGCGGCTCTTTCACACATATTGTGCAGCTCCTGGCAGGGCAGATGGGGAAGTGACGGGGAGGCATGCCTCCTTGATCGGTCTTCCCTTCCTCAGCCAGTGTTCCCCCCCCAGGTAGGCTTGAGGCGGAGGGGGAGAGAAAGAAAGCAACTTTAACTTTAAATGCATTCTCAAGCCCCTTCCCCACACCAGCCAGCTTGGAGAAGGCATTTGTCTCTTTAAATCCCTTCTCCAAGCCAAGCCAGCCAGCATGGGGGTGAGGGGATTTAAAGTTAAAGTTGCTTTCTTTTCACCTCTCTCTCCTTCCCTCACCCATCTATTTGCTTTCTTTCTACTTTTTTCTTTCTTTGCACCTTTCCCACTCTCTCTCTTTCTCCCCTCCCTCCCCATCTAAAGTTAAATGTGTTATCCAAGCCCTGCCACACCAGCCATCTGGCTTGGCTCAGAGAAGACATTTGTCTCTTTAAATCCCTTCTCTCCAAGCCAAGCCGGTGCAGCAGCAGAGGTGGGGGGCTTGGAGAACACATTTAAAGTTAAAGGTGTTCTCCAAGTCCCTGCCCTGCAGCCCTGCCTGCCAACTTGGAGAAGGCATTTGTCTCTTTAAATCCCTTCTCCAAACCAAGCTGGCTGGCTCGGGGGGAAGGGGGGGTGTTGGGAGGGTTGGGGAAAACATTTAAAGTTAAAGTTACTTTCTTTCCACACTTCCCTCCCTCTTCCTTCCTTCCTTCCTTCCTTCCCTCCCTCCCTCCCTCTTTCTTTCTTTCTTTCTTTCTTTCTTTCTTTCTTTCTTTCTTTCTTTCTTTCTTTCTTTCTTTCTTTCTTTCTTTCTTTCTTTCTTTCCTTCCTTCCTTCCTTCCTTCCTTCCTTCCTTCCTTCCTTCCTTCCTTCCTTTCTTTCCTTTCTTTCTTTCTTTCTTTCTTTCTCTTTCTTTCTTTCTCTTTCCTTCCTTCCTTCCTCTTTCTACCTACCTACCTACCTTTCTACCTTTCTCTCTCTCTCTCTTCCTTCCATTCTCCCTCCCCCCTCCCCATCTATTTTCTTGCTTGCTTGCTTTCCTTCTTGCTTGCTTTCCATCTTTCTCTCTCTCTCTCTCTTTCTCTCCCTTCCTCCCTCCCCATCTATTTGCTTTCTTTGTTTTTTCTCTCTCTTCCCCCTCTCTCCCTCCCCCATCTATTTGCTTTCTTCCCACCTTTCTTTCTCTTTTTCTCTTTTTCCCTTCCTTTCTCTTCCTTCCTCCCTCCTCCCTCCACCATTTATTTGCTTTCTTTGTTTTCCTTCTCTGTCGCTTTCTCTCTTTCTTTCCACCTCTTTCATTCTATCTTTCCACCTCCCTCTCTCTTTGACAAATAAATATCATTAGCAAACAAATAACTATCATTGGACAAATAACTATCATTATCAATATCTGTGTTTACCCCATTTGTTTTTATTTTTGGCAGCCTCATTTAATGTTCATAAAAAGCAAATTTGCATATTTTTAAATAAAAACATATGTGCAATATTCGTTCATGTCTTGTGGCTCTCAAACATCTGACATTTATTCTATGTGGCTCTTACGCTAAACAAGTTTGGCTCCCCCTGTTATATACTATCTCGAAGAGTGACAATCCTAGCTCTCCCCCAGGTTCCATCCTGATCCATGTAAATGCCTACAGCCATAATAGTCCAGTCTCCATGCATCACTCTTACCTGAACTCATTGCTCTTCAAGCTGTGTGGGCAAATGAAATAATCCCTGAAGCTTCAGCCACTCATTGAACCATCCAGACAAGAAAACCGTTACCACAGTCCTTACTTATACTTTCCGGCAGAGGGGAAAAATGAGGAATGATGTCATTTGCAAATTCTCTTTGTCCCTGCTAACAAAAACGTCAAAAGCCAAATCCACAAGAGCATTTATAGTCTTTGTCTCCCATTCTTCAGGTTTTTGGACCTTCTTGCATATATTGCCCCACAAATAAAGCATTCAATATACGGTAGTTATCGGGGAATCAGGATTCAATTCCCCCCTTTTTCCAAAGGCATCCATCAGCTGATCCAAAAATTCTGATAGATCCTCAATCTTTTTCTGATGTATCTCATAAAGCTTATTTATATCCACATATTTAGGAACAGCATCCTTTATGCCTTTCAAAAGTGTTGCCCTATAGGTGGCATGCCATGCCCGATCTTCGGTTGTTCTTTGTCCCCACTTGGGGTCAGATCGTGGAACAACCAAATTAACATCAATAGCATCATTCCCCTTTGCCCACCATTCAGTCTCATGTATTTGACAAGCCATTTCCAATCACCAACCTCTTTCTTCAGGGGTAAGGAGGGTACTTCCTGTCCTTGAGGTCTCACCTCCTACTGAAGTGGGAATGTTGAATATTCCAAATGGGCACGTTCCCTTCGGCTACCAGGTGTGCACAGCTAGTAACAAATCAATTTGTTCTTCAGTCTCAGTTATGTTTTGTTGCATGGCTTGAAGCTGTTCAACAGGTGGGGAAACACTACTTGTTTTACTGACCCGGCATTGAGCTATATAATCCAATCCATTCTTGGAAGAAGAGTAAGAAAAATGGGGGAGAGGTAGATGTTCCTGGACTTTCTTCTTTCTCCCTTGACAAAGTAATTGGAAGTGCCAAAGGAGCCATCACACTACAGATAAAATGGACAGTCCGTAGCCTCCCATTTACTGGGTCCAAACTCATCTTTCCCTCCCTCTGTTCTCCCCTCTTACCTTTTGCCCTTTATACTATATGTCAAGTGGGGCTGAGGTTACAAAATCTGTTTAGAAAAAGCAATTACAGTTAGAATTATAAACATATATAAAACATATAGAGCTAAGCACTTGCATTAATTTTCATTATCAACAAATACAACGTACCTTATGTAAACATAATTCTTCTATAAGCTGCCATACATTTCTTACCTTTGTTTTACTTTGCTTTGAACACAAGTTGATTAAATCTTTCACAGTTACAAAACCACATGTACCTTCCTTAGGTTACTTTTCACCAACAAAGGTTTATTCAAGGTATGAGCTTTCGTGTGCACGCACACTTCTTCAAATACAGTGGAATGGGAGGTAAGGTTCAAACTTATAGACTGGCTGAACAGCAAATTAACATGTAATATGATGAAGATGTTTTAAGCTATGCAAAAACAGAATTAAATAACAAGCTAAGGTTATAAGGTCAACAATTGTAAACAGAGGACATTTTGTAGAAAAAGAGGTGCAGGAGCTCATTAGCGTAACTCATTAGCATAACTTATTTGCATATGCCACACCCCCTGACATCACCAGAAGTGTGTCAAAAGACAACACCCACCGCTCAGGCTCCACCCCAAAAATCTCCAGGTATTTCCCAACTTTTATGAGCCACTGCTCTCTTCTACATAAGAACATAAGAGAATCCAATGTTGAATCAGGCCAATGGCCCATCTACTCCAACACTCTGTCACACAGTGGCCAAAAATACCAGGTGCCATCAGGAGGTCCAGCAGTGGGGCCAGGACACTAGAAGCCCTCCCACTGCTGCCCCCCCCAGCTGCAAGAATAAAGTGCATCACCTGCCCCAGACTGAGAGTTCCCATCTATACTTTGTGGCTAATAGCCACTGATGGACTTCTGCTCCATATGTTTATCTAATTCCCTCTTGAAACTGTCCATGCTTGTAGCTGCCACCACCTCCTGTGGCAGTGAATTCCATGCGTTCTTCACTCTTTGAGTGAAGAAGTACTTCCTTTTATCTGGTCTAACCCGACTGCTGAGCAATTTCATGGAGTGCCCACGTGTTCTTGTATTGTGAGAAAGGAAGAAAAGTACTTCTTTCTCAACCTGCTCTATCCCATGCATAATCTTATAAACCTCGATCATGTCACCCCTCAGCCATCATTTCTCCAAGCTAAAGAGCCCCAAGCATTTTAACCTTTCTTCATAGGGAAAGTGTTCCAACCCTTTTATCATTCTAGTTGCCCTTCTCTGCATTTTTTCCAATGCTATAATATATTTTTTGAGGTGTGGTGACCAGAACTGTACACAGTATTCCAAATGAGGTCGCACCAATGATTTATACAGGGGCATAATGATACTGGCTGATTTGTTTTCAATTCCCTTCCTAATAATCCCCAGCATAGCATTGGCCTTCTTTATTGCAGTTACACACTGTCTAGACATTTTCATCAAGTTATCTACTACGACTCCAAGATCTCTCTCTTGGTCCATCTCTGCCAGTTCAGACCCCATCAACGTGTATTTATATTTAGGATTTTTGGTTCCAATGTGCATCACTTTGCACTTGGCCACATTGAACCCCATTTGCCACGTTGACGCCCACTCATCCATCCTCGACAGATCCCTCACACTCCTCCCTGGTTTTCACCACCTGGAACAACTTTGTGTCATCTGCAGATTTAGCCACTTCACTGCTTACTCCCAACTCCAAATCACTAATAAACAAGTTAAAAAGCATCGGACCGAGTACTGATCCCTGTGGTACCCCACTGCTTACCACCCTCCACTGGGAAAGTTTCCCATTTATACTCACTCTCTGTTTCCTACTTATAAGCCAGTTTTCGATCCACAAGAGGACTTGTCCTTTTATCCCATGACTATTGAGCTTACTTAGGAGCCTTTGATGAGGAACTGTATCAAAAGCTTTCTGGAAGTCAAGATAAACAACATCTATTGGGTCCCCCTTGTCCACATTTGTTCACTCCCTCAAAAAACACTGTTAGTGAGACAAGATCTTCCCTTACAGAACTCATGCTCAGTCTGCCTCAGTTTTTGTTCATCAATGTGCCTACTAATTCTTTCCTTAATAACAGTTTCCACAGATACTTCATGGCTGAAGAAGTGACCAGTGACCCAGTTATGAACAGAGGCCACAGTTCCCACATTTGCAGAAGCCTACAGATATGGGCAACATCCTCCTCACTTGCTACCTACATGTAGTGGCTGATGACTCAGTTTCAATGTATCTGAGAATGAGTGCATGAACACGAAAGCTAATACCCAGAATTAAACCTTGTTGGTCTTAAAGGTGCCCCACTGGACACAAACTTTGTTCTGTTGCTTCAGACCAACACAGCTACCCACCTGAATCTATGCAAACCAGAATTATTCAAGAGGGCTCTTCTACACGGGCAATAGGGTTACACTGTACAAAAGACTTCACAAAGTTACTTGAAGAAATTATTAGGGTACACCCAACATCTCCTGTCCACACATGCTTAAGGTGGGATAGCAGTTCAATGTTTCATTAGCAGTGGAATTTAAGAATATCTGTTCCAGTGCAACAGAACAAAGTTTGAGTTTAGTGGCACCTTTAAGACCAACCAAGTTTATTCACATGAAAGCTCAGACCCAGAATTAAACTCTGTTGGTCTTAGAGGTGCCACTGGACTCAAGCTTTGTTCAGCACATTTTGTGTTTATTGATTGTTAATGTTTATTTAAGCTGGTTATAGCCTAACTCATTAGCTGAAAGAGAGGGGGAGAAGGAAGGAAGGAAGGAAGGAAGGAAGGAAGGAAGGAAGGCAGGAAGGAAGGAAGGGAAAAGAAAAAAATTGAAAGAAATGGATAGAAAGAAACAAAAGGAAGGAAGGAAAAGAAATGGGGGAAAGGAAAAGAAAGGGAGCAAAGAAATGGAAAGAAAACGAAAGCCTCTGTGTATGTTTGCTTTCCCCAAGTTCTAAATTCCCCCACCAGCAGTTAAAAAGGAGCTTGAAGGCTTACATTTGAAACATCCTCCTTTGGCTGTGAGTTCCCAGGCTAGAGTACTCACTCAGCCACCCATTGTCCAGTTCATTCAACATATAAAAATGAAAGTGAAACAAGGGCTCCACCCAACAGGACCAAACTAAATCACACAGATATTAAGGGAAGAGCAGACTGTTCCATTACACATAGACATGTATATAAGAGCAAGACCCTTTGAAAGGATTGAAAGACCAAGAAATATAATAAAATAAATAAATAAACCTAACTGAAAGCGGGGGGGGGTATAAACTATGAGCTGTGGCAGGCTGGCTCGAGAAGGAAGAGGAGGCAGGGAGACATGCCTGCCTTCCCTGCTTGATCTTCTCCTGGGCTGGCTGGAGACAGGAAGGGGAGCCCAGTAGACATGCCTGGCTTCCCTTTGTGATCTGCTTTGAGTGCCCTGTGGCTAGAAGGTCGCACAGGGAAGCCAGGCATTTAAATCTGCCCGCCCCCCCAGTCTCTCCACAAAAGCGGAGCGGCTCAAGGGAAAGGAGAGCATATCTAGTGGCTTCCCTTCCTGTCTCCAGCCTTACAGACAAGGCCAGTTCTTTACCCTCCCCAGCTGACTGCTTCCCAGCATCTGCCTTCCAGGCCAGATGACCCATTCTGCCAACATGGCAAGTCTACAAGAAAGAAGGTGGCATAGCCCTTAGGGATGTCAACTTCCAGGTGGGACCTGGTGATCTCCTAGAATTACAACTGATATCCAGATGACAGAGATGACAGAGATGCTTTGGAGGGTGGACTGTATGGCATTATACCCTGCTGAGGTCCCTCCCCTCCCCCAAACCCTCCTCCCCCAGGGTCCACCAGACTCCACCCTCAAATCTCCAAGAATTTCCCAACCCAGAGATGGCAACCCTAACAGCCAAGCACCATCTGGAGGGGTAGTTTGGGGTCATTCTTGCTCAAAATAGTTCCCATTTATTTATAAATTAGATCCGGGACCTTCTGAAAGTCCCTCCCCCCAACCCAGAAAGCCGAACAGCTGCTGTGCATGAACAGTCCTGGCTTCTTTGGCACTGCAAAGTCAAGGGGTGGTAGCTGCTCCTGAACAGTGGGGGGGTCAGTATGTAAGTGCCCAGGAAGCTGCCCCCCAACTGTACAGCGCTGCCAGTAGTAGCCATCAATCATAATTGCAAAATGCATTTTGCACGGTAGACAGCATCCAGTCAGGAACAGTGGAACCAATCCTGTTCTTTTTTAAGGCTGGAAGTTGGATTGCCCTCATTTACAGTAAGAAAAGAGCCAGAGTCCAGGAGCACCTTAAAGACTAACAAAGTTTGTGGCAGGGGAGGAGCTTCCGTGAGTCCCTGCAGCCACTTCTTCAGCTACAGCTAGGATGGGAGTCCATCTGTCCTATTTAATGGAAAGTGGAGTGATTTCAGATGCCAAATGACATTAGCAGGCAAATGACAACAACAGGCATGGTTGGATATAGGGGAGATATGCAAAGAGGTAATAGGCGTGGTATGAAATTGAGCAAACTCCGGAAGATGGTGGAAGACAGGAGGGCCCATGGGGTCGCAAAGAGTCAGACTTGACTGTGCAACTGAACAACAAATAGGCATGGAGAAATCAGCATTGGTAATGAGACAGGAAACCCAGGTCTCAGTTCAATCCAGGTGGGTGCATTGTATCAAGCTTCATTATCAGTTGCAATTCAGCAGTCTCCCCCCACACTATGCTTTATCTTCCCAGCCACCCCACTTACCTTCTGGGATAGCTATATGATGCCATCTAATTTAATTGTGTATAGCTATTTTATTATCATGAGTTATTATGATGATTTTATGTATATTATATGTTGCTCGCCACCCAGAGTTCTGCTTGCAGGAAATGGAGCAGGATAGAAATCAAATAAACATAAACAACAATCTCTAATTTCCCTTCAAAATACCTTTATAAGATAACTGTGACTTTTAGATCAGCAAGTGAATGTCCTGGAAGGCTAAAATGTTCCCCCAATGGTTTTTGAATGTTGTGGCTTCTGATGCCAGACTTATGTCCATTACTCCTTTGTCAAAGGGACTGGCCTGTTTGTCCAGTGTAGCAGGTGGAAGGGCATTGCTGACACATGATGGCATAAATCACACTAGAGGATGAGCAGGAGTAGGAACCTGAGGTGGTCTGGCTGACGCTGCTGGGTCCACTGACGGTGTTGCTGGGATCTATGTGACAGCAAAGTTGGCATCTTGGTTTGTTGCAGGCCTTGGCACCAGAGCCCATGTGGCTGTTAAGTCATTTAATGCGTTGAACTGGCTTGAGCTGTGAGCTGTAGGCAACCACCAGTGGTATTCTCTTGTCATTTTCTCTGGCCTTGTGTCTTGTAGCAAGCGTGACCCTGGGTATCATTTTGGCCTTTCCAATCATCTTTCTTACCGTATCAGGAGGATATTGTAGTTGCAAAAATACCTGTTGCAGGAAGAGTTCATTTAAAACTATTAAAATACTTTTAAAACCTTGATAGTATTTCGGAAGTCCATTTAGTTAAATTTTGCAATTGCTATTGGCACTATAAGGCAGAGAATCAATGGGCCAATATGTTGTCCTGTATTCTACAAATATATTTCCTGCCTGCTTTGGAGGTAGTTAAATCCTGGTATATGAGCAAAATCCATAACCAGCCTCTTGAACCTTATGCTAGTCATGATATCAGCTTAGCTTGTCATTTAAAAATCTCTACATGGTTGACTTCCGTTAAAAAAAAATAAATGTTTCTCTCATTATCTAGGTGACCTTACTAATGCATCTTTAAGGAACACATTTACATGTAGACATTTCCAGACCATGCCTTCTGCCTATCTTTTTAGCAGATTTCACAAAATACCCAGGGAGGAACTGCTCTGCACTATGATCAAGTTGAAGATACTAAACATTATCTATATACTAATAGCCAAGATGCCCCCTCTGTGTGGATTTCTAAATCCACACATTGGGGGCACTTGGGGGGCAAAGAGGTTTTCCTGCACACTTGGGGCAATCCCCAGGTGTGCAGAAAAATCTGAAAAGTTTTTTTTAAAAAAAACTATATGGGGGATACTTAAATCCCCCCAAAAGTAAAAAAGCATTCCCTGCGCATGCGCAGAGAATGCACTGGGAACAGTGCCTCACATTGCTGGGGGGGGAGGCTTGGCAGGCCTGGTGACTGGGAGCCACTCAGGCCTCACCGCTGATGCTGGGGGGGAGCTTGGCAGGTCTGGCAGCTGGGAGCTGCACGGTCCTCACTGCCAGTGCTGAGGGGGAAGCTTACCTGTGGCCACTTCCTCCTCAGCCCTGAGGTCCTCCTGCTTCCACAGGCTGGGAGCCATGGGGAATAGTACCCCCCTCAAGTATCGCAGGTCCCTCTTCTTGTGTTTTATAGTGCCCACTCTATGGAAATATAAGACATAAATTGTTGAGTCAGTTCATTATTAACTTTTCAGGCTCTGATGAGGAATGCTGTAATGATTTCAGGTTATAAAAGTGTGTTTCTTTAAATGTTTCTTTAAAGTTTCAGAAGAACAAGAGGGGTGAAAGAGGGAGATGAGTGAGTGAGGTGACTGGTTGGTGACTGAGAGTGGATAGGTGGAGCTAAGTGTGAGGGGGGGAGGGAAGGCAGGGTGTGTCCAGTCAGCAGTCAGCAGCTGTCAGTAGTGGTCAGTCTACCGAGTCTGAAAAGCAGTCTTCTAATTAGAATCCTATATTAGTGCTGTGAAAGGCATTGGGATTCTAAAGGAGAAAGTGAAGTACTTCAGGGGGCATATTAGTCAAAATCTAATATTGTCACAGTAAAGAGTGTGAGGGGGAAAAGATGACAGAAACCTGAGTTTAAAAGGGAAAGATTTAACTGAGCAACGTATAATAAAGATTGGAGAATGTATATTCACTGAAGAGACAAGTAACAAAACATCTTGTAACCAATACGCTTCTGGTGCAAGTAAAGTTTTATCTTATTTATTGTTAACCTAGAGTCATATGCTGTTTAAAATATAAGACTCTCATCCTCAGGACCACATAGTCCAACAAAGGGGCCTTAGAGCTTGGGCACAATACTGTGGGAGAGGTTAATAAATAAGACTGGAATTAAATTCCTGGTGGCAGTGTTAGAGAAAGAAACAACGAGAGTGAGAGAAAGAAACAACGAGAAATTTTAAACCACATCATACCTAATCACACAAATCAAAAGAGAGGTAGCGTGACAAGTGCATTACATTTTTATTGCAGATGCATTTCCTTATGTTACTTTTCAAATGGCTACTTTTACATTCTTGTCTACTGAAATTAGGAAGAACTTTCTATCCTCTACTCAATACAGTTTAAATTATAGCTGTGTCAAGTATTGGGTATATTTTAAATAGCAAGTGGATGGGATTTATAGTTTTTATTTGTATTTCGATACATCTTCATATTATTTACTTACAAGAAGGGGGACCCACAATACTCAAGGGGGTGGGAGAGAAGGTCCACAGGAGGAGAAGGAAGCAGCCACAGGTGATCCTTCTCCCCTGCCCCCCCCCCGTCCCCAGCACCCACAGTGAAGCCTGAACTCAGCCCACCAATCTTTCTCCCCCCACCCCCAGCGGTGGTAGTGAGGCCTGGCTGGCCCACCAAACTTTCTCCCTCCCCCCCCAGTGGCAGCGAGGCCTGGCCGACCCACTAAGCTTTCCCCTCCCCCCCTTTCCCAGTGGTGGTGGTGGTGAGGCCTGAGCTCGGCCTGCCACATTTTCTCCCTCCCCTGCCCCAGGCGGCGGCAAGGGCTGAGCGGCTTACAGCTGCTGGTTGGCCAAGCCTTCTCCCACCCCTGCCCCCTCCCTGGTGGCGGTGGTGGCAAAGCTGTTCTCTGTTGGGTCTGTTGGGCTCACCAGGATCCCCCCCCCCCAACGATAGCAGCAATGGCTGTGGCTGAGTCTAGCCACCAGCCCTCCAAGGTTTCTCCCCCCGCCAGCCACCGTGGCCATGCTCAGCAAAGATGGTGAGCCCTTTGTGGCTCTTCTCCCTCCCCCACCGCCACTGCCACCACCAGCGGCAACGGCAGCAATGGCCACGGCAGTGGTCCCCCAGCAATGGCTACGTCTCCCAGCTAGTGGCTGCCAAGACTTCTCTTCCTGCACCACTGCTGCCAGCAGCCACAGTTCCTATTGGTGAGTGCTTTCTCTGCACATGTGCAGGGAAGGCTCTTTTACTTTTTTGGGATTTAAATATCCCCCATATACTTTTTTCACCTTTTTAGGTTTTTCTGCAAACCTGGGGACTGCCCCACGTGCGCAGGAAAATCTCCCTGTCCCCCAGGTGCCCCCGATGTGCGGATTTAGATATCCGCACGCAGGGGGCAACTTGGGAATTAGATATATAGATGGTACATTTTCATATGTGTCTATATCTGATGTTAATGTTATTCTTTGTTGTGATGTTATGACTTATGGTTACAACATTAAATTCATTCAAACCCCCAGTTAGGAGCAACCAAGCCTCTGAAGCCAGTGAGGAACAGCGCACAGACTTCTCTGGCTGAATGTTACTTGTCCATGTGTGTTTTTCCAAGAAAGGGCATCTGCTCCTGCTTCAGGCCACCATGAGCACCAATCAAGGTGGAGGTAAGCATCTTAAGCCCACTCACATCCCCCTTCGTTCTTCATTGGCTTGTGGTCAGTAGACAGACACCACGCAGAGTCCAAGCCAATTAGTTTGCAAAGAGATTCTGAAATTGCCACCCAGACAGCAACAAACTTCAGACTTCCTCCCCTTGTCTGTTTTTTTCCAGATTGTGTGAATGTTCCTATTTTCCCCAGCAGAGGGTGCACGCTGACAGCACAGGAGAGATCAGAGGGGGGGAGATGAAGGCAGGACCAAAAAGAGCAGTCCTGCCACAGAGCAGCTGTCCTCACACTTTGCTAGAAGTTTGTGGGGTTTTTTTAAACAAAATTTTATTGGAGTGTATTCAACATTGTTAAACATCGTTACCAATACAATTTAAAGATTACATCCCATCCCCCCACCACCCCTAATAGGCTTCCAACACTGCTAATAACAGAAAAAAAAGAGTTAAAAGGTAATCAAGTTTAAACTTGTAAAAATCGACAAATCAGGTAACACAATTCTAATACGTAAAAGCCTGACTCTTTCAGCTAGAAGGTTTTTAGAAGAGAAAAGAGGCAGAGATGTGTGGCTTCTAGTTGCGTTCAGGGCCCCTGGATGAGGAAGGGGCCATTCTTCCCCAAGTCCCAGAGTGCGACAGCGCTTTCGTGATATATGAAGCAGTGCAGATACTGGGGGTGTTTCTAATAGGACCGTTAGCCATGTAAAGGCATCTGCCCTTTAACAAATTCATCAATTAATGCACATTTAAATGAATGTCATTATTACTGATGACGATGGAAGTTGGCAGCCCCATAGGGTTCTCAAGACAAGAGATGAACAGAGGTGGTTTGCCATTGCCTCCTTCTGCATAGGGTAGAAATAAATCTTTGCTCATTCCCTCCCTATACCACAAATTGTGTAAAGCAAGATCCACAGGCAGGTTTCCTAGGACATCACACAGTCTGTAGCATTTCCACTCAGGCAGCTGATGTCTGCGTGTGGGGCTGATCACCACCTCTGTGGGGTGGAGGGATGGGAGTGAGTCCAAGGTTTGCTCTCCCATATCAGCATAGCTTTGGCAGGAGAGCCACCTATGGACCAGCCCCAGATCTCTCTCTTCCTTGTCCACGTTTTATTTATTTATTTATTTATTTATTTATTTTTCTAACTTTTCCTCCACCCTCCTTGCTGAGGCAGGCTCACATACAATCAATAAAACAATATATATCTTAATAAAAATACAATTACACAAGTTAAAACCGTACACAAGTTAAAACTATATATCAGTGGCGGTACAATATCATAAAGTGCATGTAGAAATACATTCAGCAGTACTACCACGCTAAGTAACTACTAAGTCTGGGTCAGCGCAGGGCACAGCTGATAGGAACTGCTCCTATCGGAAGGCCTGCCAAAAAAGTTCTGTTTTCATGGCCCTGCGGAACTGTGGGAGGTCCCGCAGGGCCCTGCTCTCGCCAGGAAGCTCGTTCTAATAGGAAAACACCCTGGTCCTAGTCAATGTCAACTTAGCATCCTTTGGACCAGGGAGGGCCAAGCGATTTTGAGATCCTGATTGCAGTGCTCTCTGGGGAACATACAGGGAAAGGCAGTCCCTCAGGTAGGCCGGTCCCTGACCATAAAGGGCTTTAAAGGTCAAAGCCAGCACCTTGAAGCAGATCTAGTTATGCTATTGGCAGCCAGTGCAATGTCTTTAGCACAGGCTGGATGTACTCCCACATAGAGAGGCCCATCAACAGCCCAGCCGCCACATTTTGCACCAGCTGCAGCTTCCAGAGTTGCACCAAGGGCAGCCCCATGTAGAGAGCATTGCAGTAGTCCAACCTCAAGGCGATCATTGCGTGGTCAGAAGTCCAGAATCACACGTGGAAAGTTAATTTGTAAAGAAGCTGAAGGCCTAGGCAAACATTCCTGTGCCCCTCACACCCCGGAATGACTTCTGCCCATGAGTGCCATGTGTGAAGACACAGCTAACATTAAAGGTTAGTCTACCACTAACACAACAGTGTGCTGGTGCCAGTGAGATCCGAGGTGATGATATAACCAACCTCCTGTTGGGGCCTGGAGATCTCCTGGAATTATAACTGATCTCCAGCTGACAGAGATCAGTTCCCCTGGAGAAAACGGCTGTGTTGTGTACTCGCGGGGACGGTACACGCAGTCAGGCAGCCACGTGGCTGGACAGCTTAGTGAGCTGCACTACCTGAAACAATAGAGCCCTAGGCTCCCCAAGCCCAGCCAATGGGCTAACAGGGATCCTAGAGGAAACACCTATGAGATCGCAACTCTTGTATATGGCCTATCACGGGTGTGGGTGTGTGTCATGGGTGTGTTTGTAAAGGGACATATAAGCAGCCTGCGAGCTGACTAGTTGGCTGTTGTTACTTGCTGAATCACGGAGTAAAGGTCTGAGGTGAAACTTACATGTGTCAGTCTCAGTACTTTTCACTGGCAATGAAGGTGGGATCCTGTTGAGCACGCCTGACTCCAGCCGGCACTGAGCACTGATCACCATGTGGACACCGTGCCCCGCACCGCTCTCCAGCAGCACTGCACCACATTTCGCTCCACGGATCTTCACTCACCACCACGTGCTCGAGTCATGCCTGCTGCTCCAGGACAGATCTCTACCTTCGACCCAGCCCACCCTGAGCTATGGGAATCCTGGGCCAAACAACTGACCCACTTCTTCAAAATTCAGAAGACAACAGATGCGGATCTAAAGAAGCCCTGGCTCTTAAGCACATGTGGCATCGCCATGATACAGCCAGCCCGGACCCTCATCGTGCCTAAGAAAATGGAGGAGGCTACTTACGGCAACCTGATCAAGGCCCTGAACGGGTATTATGCCCCAAAACCATCGGTCATGGCCATGTGAATGGACTTCCTCGCCTGGGTCCCAAAACAGGGTGAGACTTCTCCTGGCTGACATCCGATGGTTGGCCATAGATTGTGAATTCCCCGACATGGAGGACGCACTGCTGACCCAGTTAGTGTGGGGAATCCGGGAGCCGAAGCTTTGGCACAAGTTGTTCAGCCTCGAAGAGCGGAAATTAGAGAAGGCCCTCCAGATGGCAACGGCGTTCAAGACATCTCAAAGGGATCAACAGGCATCCACCACCGCACACCAGACCCATGCAATTGCGGACTTTGGCGACTCTGACCCCGAGGAGGTCCATCAGCTGCGATGCCCTGGCCAGGCCAACTCTCCGGCCCACCGCTCATCTGGGTCTGCGCAATGCCCCGCCAACTCAACTGCCGCCATCACCTGTGCCAGCTGCAGAAATGACCATGAGAGGCATTCATGCTGGTTCCGCGACATGATCTGCAGGACATGTGGGAAGACCGGCCACACAGCATGGGTCTGCCACTCCAAAGGAACTCCACGGCACCTGAAGACAACCCACTCTGCATTGTCGGACCTGAATTCCATGACCTGAGCCCATCACCAGGTACTGAATTTGCCCCCTGATGCCCCAGATAAAATGAACGTGACTGTTCAGATACAGGGATCCCCCTGCCGAATGGAGTTAGACATGGGGTCATCTTTCTCCATCATCTCGGCGGATACGCTGTGGGCCCTATGCCCTCAAGGGGGGCTCCCCCTGAAGAAACCATGGGGCTTATCGCTCCGGGACTTTCAAAAAACCCTGGTCGCCATTAAGGGTTGGGGCAAATTCAGGGTGAAGTACAAGGACTTGATGGATGCTTAAACTTGTTGGTTGTGGAGGGAAAGTTAACGAGTTTGTTGGGGCTTTCAAGGTTTGGGCCACTGGGATTTGGGGTAACCAGAGTGAACTCAGTGAGACAGGCTGATTTTAATAAGGTGTGTGATGAGTTTTCCAGAGTTTTCCAGAGTTTTCCAAAATATGGGCCCCCCCAGTCTCCCTAGAACTAGACCCCAAGGTACGGCCAATAAGGCTGAAACACAGACAACCCCCATTGGTGCTGTGGCCTAAAATTGAGGCCGAGTTAGACCGCCTGGTGGCCCAAGGGGTGCTGGAGCCCATGCCACACGCCAGATGGGAAACCCCGATAGTCACCCTGGTGAAGCAAAATGGGGATGTCCACATCTCCGCAGACTATAAATGCATGATCGATAAGGCCCTACAGGATCATGCATACCCAGTACCAGTTGTCAGTCATCTGCTAGCTTCCCTCGCCGGTGCCAGGGTTTTTGGGAAACTCAACCTCACTCAAGTGTATCAACAGCTGCCCATTGGTGACGCCACAGCAGAAGCCCAAACTATTTTAACCACAAGGGGGCTTTCCGGGTGCGCAGGTTGCAATTTGGGGTGAGTGTTGCTCTGGAGATTTTCCAGAGTCTAATGGATTGTTTCTTCAAAGGGATCCCTGGAGTGCAACCCTTCTTTGAGGATGTTTTAATCATGGCTCCAGATGCAGAAACCTTTGCCAATTGCCTTCGAATGGTCCTGCAGCGTTTTGATGAAGCGGGGTTGAATGTAAAATGGGGGAAGTGTCTGTTGGGGGTTCTGAGGGTGGATTTCCTGGGCTTCATGATGGACACGGAGGGCATACACCCCACAGCAGATAAGGTCCAGGCCATCGTCAATGCCCCTTCCCCTTCTTTGAAACTCAAACTACAGACCTTTTTAGGTCTCTTAAATTTTTATCACTCTTTTCTGCCACACAAAGCCATGGTGGCGGAACCCCTGCACCACTTACTGGACAAGGGAGTGCTGTGGTCTTGGGGCCCCAAGCATGCCTCCGCTTTCCAGGCCGTTAAAGATCTGCTGTCCTCCAACGCCGTCCTCACGCATTTCAACGAGGACCTCCCTGTGATTTTGGCCTGCAATGCATCCCTGTATGGGGTGGGGGCCGTACTGGGACACCAGCTGGCCGATGGCCAGGAAGTACCGGTTGCTTATTATTCCTGTACCCTCGCTGCAGCCGAGCGCAACTATGCACAAATAGACAAAGAGGCCTTGGCAATAGTGGCAGGGATGAAGAAATTTCACCACTGTCTGTATGGGTGGCCCTTTATGATGGTCATGGCCCACAAGCCCCTGTTCGGCCTCCTGGCTCCGGATTGCCAGACCCCGCACATGCTGTCCCCAAGGGTGCTCCACTGGTCCATCTTTTTGGCGGAGTACCAGTTCGAGCTCATGCACCGGCCTGGCAAGGCCATGGGCCACACAGATGCTTTGAGCCACCTTCTGCTCCCATCCCACAACCCAGACCCTGTGCCCGCACACCACATTGCCCTCCTAGAAGACCGCCTGGTGCTGGTTTTGGAAGTTGTGCACCTCATGGGCTGTGACCGCATCCTTTCCTGGGTCCTCGACTGGGTGGTGAGGGGGTGGCCTGCGGGCCAGGAGGGGCAAGAGTTCACAGCGTTCATTTCCAGGTGAGACAAATTGTCGGCACACAAGGGGTGTATTCTCTGGGGCAGCAGAGTGGTGACACCTGGCCCTCTGCGAAAATGGGTGCTTGCAGCCTTGCACAAAAATCATCCTGGAATTGTCAGGAGCAAGGAGTTATGTCTGGTGGCCAGGGTGAGATGGAGAGGTAGAGGGCACAGTGAAGAGGTGTCAACCCTGTCAGGAGTCCTGGCCAGAACCGTCGAAAGCGCCTGTGCAGCCGTGGGAGTTGTCCCACAAGCTGTGGGTGAGACTGCATCTAAACTTTGTCAGCCCATTCCAGGGGCAAATATTCTTCCTCTTAGTGGATTCCTACATGAAATGGTTAGAGGTGGTGCCCATTCCCTCCACATCTTCCCGTTCGGCTGTCCAGTCAATGTGGAGGATTTTTAGTACGCACGGCATACCGGACTCGCTTGTAATGGACAATGGGAGGGCCTTCACATCGGCTGTGTTCCAAGAGTTCACAGAATATTACGGCATCTGCCACATACGCTCGGCCCCGTTCCACCCAGCCACCAATGGCCAGGTGGAGCGCATGGTCCACTCGACAAAGGAAGCCCTGCGCTGCATGGATCACAGAGACTGGAACCAGGGCCGGCCCCAGGTGTCTGGGCGCCCTAGGCAAGACAGCCTGGGGCGCCCACCCCACGGGGATGCCAATCTCCCGGTGGGGCCTGGAGACCGGGGGGTGGAGCGCCGGCTTTCCTGAGCACGCCGCACTAGCGGCGTGCTCAGGAAAGCTAGGGAAGGGGCGGCCGTTTGAACGGCCGCCCTTCCCAGCCCCAGGGCCGGCTGGAGACGGGGGGGGGTGGAGCGCCGGCTTTGAACGGGCGCCCCTTCCCTCCCAGCCCCAGCACCGGCGGCGTGCTCAGGAAAGGGGCGCCCGTTCGAACGGGTGCCCCTTCCACCGGCTGGAGACGGGGGGGAGCCAGGGAAGGGGCGCTCGTTTGAACGGGCGCTCCTTCCCTCCCAGCCCCAGCGCCGGCTGAAGATGGGGGAGCGCCGGCTTTCCTGAGCACGCCGCAGTAGCGGCGTGCTCAGGAAAGCCAGGAAAGGGGCGCCCGTTTGAAGGGGCGCCCCTTCCCTCCCTGCGCCGGCTTCACGGGGGGCGGGGCGGGGGCGCTTTGGCGCCCCTGTGGACCCCAGCGCCCTAGGCGAGCGCCTAGCTCGCCTAGTGGGCGAGCCGGCAGTGACTGGAACTATAAGTTGGCTGCCTTCTTATTCAGCCAGCACATGACCCCCACACTGCACCACTGGGTGCTCCCCTGCTGAACTATTAATGGGACAGCATCCCACAACACGACTTGAGCGCCTTCACCCGGACCAAGCTCCGGAGCTGGCGCAACCACCCCAGCTACCCAGCACATCCCCGGCCCAAGAGATGGGAGCTAGCCCAGAGCCAGTCACCAACCCCTCCCCACAGGCACCAGAACCGGCCCTGACCAAACCAGACATCTCCACCCCACCACCAGAGATCCGGTGCTCATCAAGAGAGCAGCGAAAACCAGAGTACTTAAGGGACTATGTTTGCCATACATGTTCTGGACTATGGGGGAGGGGTGTTATGTACTCGCGGGGACGGTACACACGGTCGGGCAGCCACATGGCTGGATGGCTTAGCGAGCTGCACTACCTGAAACAATAGAGCCCTAGGCTCCCCAAGCCCAGCCAATGGGCTAACAGGGATCCTAGAGGAAACACCTATGAGATCGCAACTCTTGTATATAGCCTATCATGGGTGTGGGTGTGTGTCATGGGTGTGTTTGTAAAGGGACATATAAGCAGCCTGCGAGCTGACTAGTTGGCCGTTGTTACTTGCTGAATCATTAAGTAAAGGTCTGAGCTGAAACCCACATGTGTCAGTCTCAGTGCTTTTCAGGCTGCTTGGGAGGGTGGACTGTATGGCATTGTAACCCACTGGGGCCCCTCCACTCTCCAAACCCCAACTTCACCAGGTTCCACCAACCCCAACTTCGACCACTAGAGTTGCCAGCCCTGTGCCAGCAAATTTTGGTTGCAATGCCTTGTGGGGCAATGCCTGGAGATGGTGGAGTTGCAGGTAGCATGATGTGACATTCTCCTTGATACTCTAGGACGTGGGTCCCAAATGTGTTGCCAGTGGGTGCCCCAGAGCCCGCTTACAACTTTCCTGGTGCTCACCATATGTTTTTACAAAGTGAGTGAGGCCATATGGGCCTTTTACCCAGCGAGGTTTCTGACTTGCTGTGCAGATTCTTAAGAATGTTGCTTTGGCAACGGCTGTCACCGCAGCACAAGGATCTTCATGGTGTGACTGAAGGTAAGCCGTGGCAGCCATCTCATGGCAGCCATTTTGTGGCTGCGCCCACCACGCTGTCTCAGAATTCCAAAGGTGCCTGTAGCCTCAAAAAGGTTGGGGACTTCTGCTCTAGGAATTTCCGCTTTACCACAGAGAATGGTGAAATTCTTAGAACATCACAGAGAGTGTGATATCACTTCCAGGTGAATATCTGAGTGTGTGACATCACTTCTTGGTGATGCTACAGGAATCCCTCCAATCTCCGTGGCCTATACTATACAGATGGGGGAAATTCCTAGGGCATCACCATCAATGCTATTTCCTTTCCCCATTTTCCATCCTACTCCTCAAATTGCTGTCAGTGGGCAAATGGTAAGCCTATTCAGGACACATGGAGCCCTTCAGTTGGCAAAGAAGGCCACCCATGGCCATTTTAGCTGAATGAAGCCTCTTCTCCCCTTGTGCTGAACTCCCAAGCTGAATCAGGCCCTGGAGTACTCAAAGTCATTAGTTCCCTGATGTCACATTTGGCTGCAAGTGGAGGCGGGGATACCCATCCCAAATCAGCAGCAGCAGCAGCTACCTTTATTGGCATCGTAACAAAACATACATCATCAAGGGATAAAAGTACAACCTTCATCATTGGAGTTTAGACATTTCTCTCCTCTTAATGGCACAACATAGAAATTTAGCCACCAAATCAGTGATCTCAGAGTCATGGGAAGATAGTAGAAAAACCATCTTGCAAACATCACATTGACCCTCACAAATTTGTAGCAGAGGTTTTAGATATATGGCATGAATATCCCAGTAAGATATACAGTGCAGGAGAACATGTTCAGTACTTTCTATCTCCCCCAGATCGCAAAAACAAAGCCTAGAGAAGTGTGGGATTTTTTAAAACCTCCTGTACAGTACAGCAGAAGGAAGAACATTAAAACGTGCTAACATAAATGCCCTCCGATGCTCAGGGATAGTCAAGCCAGAGAAGTACTCAGCCAAAACACCATTAGTAGACATCCCCCGCCACAAAGGGGAACATCTAGCAGAGGCAAGACTTCTAAGTTCTTGCATCTCAATATCTATAAGTCTTCGCTTGATTAAAGCAAAAACACACCTCTCAGAAAGGTACGCGAGGTTGTCCAAACTGAACCCAGTTACAGACATTCCCCCCCCCTTGTAGGACATCCACTCAGATGATTGTGATTCAGTTAGCATGTGAGCAATTAGACTATTGGAATTACTTCTGAAATGTAAATGGAGCCAAAATTTAATTGCTATGATCCAGGCTTTTGTCTCAAGGCACCTTTGATTTGTCTCCAAACAAATAGCTGCACAGGGCACGTATTCTGGCAGCCCTAAGTTTTTCTTTAAGAACTTAGATTCTACATGTTCAGCTGCTTCATTAAAAGCTGAGATCCAGATTGTAATGACATAGAGCAATTTGGTGCTAATTTTGTAATTAAACACTCAAAGGGCTGCAGGGATATATTGATTCCCTTTAGTATAAAAAAGTGAGAAATCGCGAGAATGTTACTGTTCACAGATTTTAACACTTCTTTAATATGAGTATCCCACCCAGTTCTGTAGCAGAGTTAGACTCCTAGATATCTAAAACTTTTGCCCTGTTCAATCACTTGTCCTCTAATATTCCACTTAACAGGTTTCCAGTTTTTTCCAAAAGTGATGATTTTGGACTTATCAAAGTTTAGGGTCAGTTTATTCAATTCACAATAGTCTAGAAAGCAAGACAATATCCTTTTCATCCCTATTTCTGAGAGGGAAAAAAGCACGGCATCATCTGCATACAGGGAGTAACGGGATATGGGTCGCCCCTGATTTTGGATCATGTCCATCAATTCCTTCTAAGAAGGGAGCCGGGTGTCAGGCAGAGACTCCACGCCTAGAGAAAGGAGCATTCAAGGCCGAAGGCCCAATAAGACAAGCAAAGCAAGCATAGCAGCTGCACACTGAGCACATTCCAAAGGCAGAACGAAACACCATGGTGGGGCTACCCAACACCGGGTCATTTAAAAACAGGTTAAACAGAAGGGAGCCAAAATGCACCCTTGCTTAACTCCAATAGTAATTGGGATCTTAGGAGTTAAATCACCCATCTTTGAGCATCTAACCTGACAGGTAGTCTCAGAATGGAGCTTTTTAATCAAAAAGAGCAATCTCTCATCAGTCCCCAGGTCCCTTAGTTTCCTCCACAGGATATCTCTAGGAACAGAGTCAAAGGCACCCTTGAGATCTAAAAAAGCTGCGTATAAAGCAAGCCCCTTCACTTTCCTATATTTATTTGTCAGATGGTTCAACACAAATCCAACTTGTTCCATGCCTAAAATTTGCTGGTTTGAAATCCATAGCTTAACTTTATTGGCCAGGTATCTTGCATACAGCTTCCCAATGGTGGGTAACAGGCTGATTGGCCTGTAGTTACTAGGGAGCTGGGGATCTCCTTCTTTAAATATAGGGGCCACTATAGCATTAGTCTATGCTTCAGGTCTCAGGCCATTGTTATTTATAGCAGGAAATAGGGCAGCTAATAAAGGAGCCCACCACTCTGGGAATGCCTTAATCACTTCAGGAGGAACTGCATCAGGCCCAGGAGCTTTCCCCGGCTTAATTGACTCAATAAAAAAATTCCACCTCTTCTCCCTGAACCGGGGGCAACTCTGGGCAATCATCCAAGCTAAGTACAAGTTCATCTACAGTATCAGTACTATTCTCCTGGAAAATCTTTATAAAGTATTCATACCATGAATTAACTGTTATTAAACAATTGACAGAACCACTGCTACCCACAGCGTGTGAAATCAAAGCCCAAAATTTCCTCATGTCATTGCAAATCGTGGCTTGGAGGGGGTGTTCCCAAGATCTCTATAAAAAAGCTTTTTGCTTACTTTTATATAGTTGGAGTAATTCTGTTTTAAACTCAAAATACTCCTTCGGTAGAAGCACTAGGTTTGATTCCCTATACTGATAGTGAATAGAGCACACTTGGGAGGGACTTCAAATTATGGCACTCACTATCAAACGAGCCTCTTGTAGAGTCTTCCCCAACATAAGGTTGTTGCTTGGACTGAGACTTCAAAATCTCAGAAAGTTGTAACATGGCTTTTTTGTATGCCTGAAGCAACTCTGCTGTCTTGTTCAAGTTCCTTGATAGTAATATAAACTCATCTAAAAAATGAGAGAACAGGGCGCCTGCTGCCATTTAGGCAGCCTTATTAGACCAATATATTCTGGACATTCTATTTTACACCCTCCCATAATCATCTTTCAAGTGATCACACCCACAAAAGGGGGAAGGGAAATTTAATTCTAAAACCAATGGAAAATGGTCACTTTTCACACACCCCAATATAGAAAACACTTTAACATCGTCCCCCTTAGATGGGGAAGTCAGCATATAGTCCACAACACTGCAACCTCGGGATGAAGCAAAGGTAAATTCTCCCGGCAGGTCGTGGGGAGGCAGACCATTCAAAATATCCAGATTGAACCTCAAGAAGAGTTGGGCTAAGCAAATACCCACTTCATTAATTTGCGGATCCTTTGAATGTCTCAGATTAGAAAAACAGTTGGGCCATCCCAAATCATTTGGCCCTCAGAGGGGAAACCAAAGTCCTCTCACCAGGTTGCTGTAAGAGCCTGTTAAGTATGACACTTAAGACAGCAGCTCTAAATAAGTAATTCAGCTTTATTAACAAGATAGGAACAAAACACAAAAACACCAGAGCAACAGGCCCTCTTTTAAACTATCCGGGCTGGCATAACCACACCCCTTGTTGCATTAAGAACCAATCAGAATAGTAACATAACAACCAATAAGTTCATCTCCCTCCAGAACCTTTCTAGTATCCTGATTGGTCTACTATGCACAGTAGCCAATTAGAGTTTGCTGTTTTCGATACCAGGCTTAGATAGGGGTGAGATTCAAGCTCAGGCCACTTTTGTATATACGATACATAACAGAGCCATTGATGCTGCCTGAGCTCCATGAGATAAAAATGTAAAGACCTGTATGAAAAGCCTCTAGAGGTCTGCCTGCTTAGAGATTTTCATGTGCCGGCAGTGCAGTGGTGAAATATTATTAGCTTCTTATTCTTGCCTATTATCTGGTTCCCCAAGGCAACAGGGTGTAACCATCTCGGGGGGCTGAGTTTTGAACATGTCCTCAACTAACAGCAATTGTTTCCTGACAAGTCCTGCCCCTCACTCCAGTGCCTTACTGAGATCGATGGTGTGGCTTTGACATTCCTGTCACAAATCTCTTTAACTATCCCTTATATGAAGACCATTGTTGGAAGAGGGCTTTCCTGTCGGTCGGAGAACTGAGAGCACATACTGGGCAGGCCTTCCCCAAGCCTCACAGAGCCACGTGGCCTCAGTGGTGGGTCTCTTTAAATGGGCTTCTGTGGTGTCAATACACACAGGACACCCCCCGAGATGAGAAGTTTCTGGGCAGCGCGACACAGTGGGCGAGACAATCCCGGAACCATGTTTCACTCCCTCAGCACAACTAAGTGATGTAGTCAGGGAAATTATATGCAGACGCTCCAGCTGGACTGTACCATTTCAGAATGCAGGAGATGGGAGTGGATCGTGTTGGTATGCACAAAGGAAACTAGTGTGTCAGGATGAGGCAAAGCCTGAACATGGCTTCACCCTGACATGTACAGGAGGTATTTATTTATTTGCAACCTTTATTAGCTGTCTTTCTTCCCCATGGAGCTCAAGGGGGCTTACATAAAATACAGAGAGTACATAAAAATACATAAAACCCAAATTTAAAAAACGATTTAGGATGTGCTTTAATCAAATGTAGTCCTAAATAAAACTATCTTCAGCTGCCTCCTCAAGGTGGAAAGTGAGGGGGGAGCCAAGCGTGCTTCCCTGGGGGGGGAAGCCATTCCATAACGGTGGGGCTGTCACGGAAAAGCTCTTCTCTTGAGTCTTGGCCACGGGAGCGTCTTTGATTCAGCCTCTCCCAGTGAACTCAATTCCCCGGCAGGACCCTTTTTAAGCTGAGCCAGGCACCATCATCTGCTTTCTGCGGATTGGCTTGCTGAGCCTCCAGCATTGCTGCTGAGAGGGTCTGTGTATGGAGCAGGGTTGCTCACTCCAGGCTGGGCACTTCTCTGGGGAGGGTGGGCTTTGGGGGAGGGAGTGGAGTGGGGAGGGGAAGGGATGTGGCTCAGCGGAAGAGCCTGTGCTCTGTGTGCAGAAGGTCCCAGGATCTGTCCCCAGCATCCAGGCACGTAGCTGTGGTGGGGCATTTCGGGGCCATGCCCCTCACCTGTTAGCCACACCCCCTTTTGGTGCCACCACTGCCAGCTGCTCTGGCGCCTCACAACCCCTCTCTCTCCCACTCTCTCACCCCCTGGATTTCCCAAAGCCCCACCACCTGAAATTGTCTGGCTACGCCCCTGCCAGCATCTCCAGTGGAAAGGATCAGGCAGTAGATGATATGAAAGACCTCTGCCTGAGACCTTGGAGAGCCACTGAATAGACCATCCTGACCTTGATGAACTGATGGTCTGGTTATGCAGCTTCACGTGTTCAATAATGCCATACAGTCCACCCTCTGGACGATCAGCTTTCCCCAGGGGAACTGGTCCCTGTAGTTGCAATTCCGAGAGACCTCCAGGTCATGCTTGGAGCTTGGTGACTTTAGGGTGGAGGCAGCAAGGGGATGACCCAGTCTGATTGCAGGGCCTACCTTCTTCAGGACCAGGTGAGGCAGAAGAGTACAACTGACCTGGCAGGACCTCCAGCTGTGAAGGGGACACATCTGGTCAGTATAGGGGCAGGCAAAATCCTCACATCATCTTAGCCACAGGCTGGACCAGGTCTAGCTTGTGAATGAATCAGAGCAGGGATCTTTGTGGGCATTTTGAAAAGGGCAACAGAAAAGCATTCCTAGCAAAGCTCTTCTCAAGGTGTTATGTATTTGTAATATACCTAGCGCAGAACATGTGCTCAGGCCAGCCATGTGCTCGGACTGGTTCCAGCCGGTCTGACATACGGCCAGGCAAAGTGCCTGAGCTTCGCTCCAAAGAACAATGGACAGTAGCATCCTAGCTCCCTTCCAGTCAGGGAGCAGGGATCCCAGGGGATAATTCAATCAATGTGTAATGTATCCACAGGAGAACATGGGCTCTGGACAGCCATGTGCTTGGACTGGTTCTAACCGGTCCACCATGTGGCCAGGCGAAGGGCCTGAGCTTCGCCCCGAAGGACAATGGACTAGTGGATCCTGACTCCCCTCCAATGGAGGAGCAGGAGTTAATCCAATCAATGTAAATAGCGAATCACCGTGTGTGTGTGTGTGTTTGGGATAAGGGCCTGTAGCGGCTCAGTTTCTTGTTCTTCATCTAATAAAGTATGTGAGAGCTGAAATCACTAGTAAGTCTCAGTACTTTTCACTGGCGACGAAGGTGGGATGTCAACTCCCTCCATGAACAACGACCACGAGACGAGCACCGCTGACCGCCCCAACGCCGAAAGCACCGAACGCCGCCGCCGAGCTTCGTGTCCGCCTCTTCGGTTCCTGGGCACCGCACCGCTCCCTAGCACCGCTGACCCCGAGAGCAGCCTCGCTTTCAACGCCGCCAACTCTACGCCTGAACCGCGACCTCCACGGGTGAGCACCATGGCCGCTAGCAACGAGAGCTTCCCCGCCTTCGACATCTCTCGTCCTGCACACTGGGAGACCTGGATCGAGACGCTGGAGCGTCACTTCGAGATCCATGGCATCACGGATGCGGGTACGAAGAAGGCCTATCTCCTGCGCTACTGCGGCATCGAGGCACACCTCCTCCTGAAGGACCTGGTAAACCCCCTCCTGCCGAAAGACGCGGCCGCCACCTACAACATGCTGGTCAAGGCGTTTACTGAACACTTGGCACCAAAGCCCACCAAGTTCGCGGAACGAATGGAGTTCTTCGCGAGAATGCAGGGCCCCGACGAAACATCTTCGGAATTCCTGGCCGGACTACGCCGCACAGCCACAAGGTGTGCCTTCCCCAACCTCGCAGATACCCTCCTAAACCAGTTCTTGGTGGGGCTGAAGGAGGCGAAGCTGCGCCGCAGGCTCGTCAGCCGGGACGACCTCACTCTGGAGGCCGCCATCCAAGAAGCGGCCGCCTACGAGAAGTCCCACGCAGATCGCCGGCCTAAGATGGTCCATCGCCTCCAGGACTCCGGCCCCTCGGATGACTCGAACGATGAGGAGGTCCTACAGGTGAACCGCCGATCACAGCCACGCACCCAACGCAACAGGGGATCCCCCGCACCACCAAACCAGCCCAACGCATCTGCCTGTGCCAGCTGTGGCGACGCTCACGAGCGCCGGACCTGCCGTTTCCGGGACGCCGTCTGCAGGACCTGCAACAAGGCCGGACACCTCGCCCGAGTCTGCCGCTCCAAGGGCAAGCGCCTGGGATCCACTGCCCAGCTGGACGCCGCAAGCCTGCACACCGTGACAACACAGCGCCGGCAGACGGTATGTAACTTGCCCCCTGAAAGCCCGGACAAGGTGCATGTGACTGTCCAAATAGAGGGGTCCCCCTGCCAAATGGAAATAGACTCAGGGTCCTCGTTCTCTATAATTTCCGCGGAGACCCTTAAAACGCTATGCCCCAAGGGGGGACCCCGACTGCACAAGCCACGGGGGTTGAAACTGACGGACTTTAACAAAAACCCAGTGGCAGTCCGTGGCTGGGGCAAGTTTCAAGTCCGATTTAAAGGGTTCTCGGGCTTGCTGGACCTGTTGGTTGTGGAGGGGCGCCTCTCAAGCCTCCTGGGACTGTCGTGGTTTGGGCCTTTGGGACTCCAAATAGCAGGAGTAAACCACCTCGGGACCGCTGACTGGGAGGCAGTTTGCCGGGAGTTCCCCAAAGTATTCGATGGGACCCTGGGGAGGTACAATGGGACCCCGATTTCGCTAGATCTGGACCCTAACGTACGACCCATCCGCATAAAGGCACGGCCCCCTCCCCTAGCCATGCGGGGAAAAATAGAGGCCGAGCTCGACCGCCTGGTCGCCCAAGGCATGCTGGAACCGGTCGCGTCAGCGCGCTGGGAAACCCCCATTGTAACGCCAATTAAACCGAATGGGGCTATACGCATTTGTGCAGATTACAAATGCACCATAAATAAGGCTCTGCAGGACCACGCCTATCCGGTCCCGGTAGTGAGCCATGTCCTGGCCTCCCTGACGGGGGCCAAAGTTTTCGGCAAATTGGACCTGGCGCAGGCTTACCAGCAGCTGCCAGTGGACACGGCCGCTGCGGAAGCGCAAACCATCACCACCCACAAGGGGGCTTTCCGGGTCAATAGACTGCAGTTTGGGGTTTCAGTGGCGCCAGGGATTTTTCAATCCTTCATGGATTCCCTCCTGAAAGGAATTCCAGGGGTCCAGCCCTTTTTAGATGATGTCATCATCGCGGCACCGGACTCCACCGCCTTCACCGAACGGCTGCGTCAGGTCCTGCAGAGGTTCAACGAGGCTGGCCTCAAGGTGAAGAAGGAGAAATGCCTCCTGGGTGTGCCCCGCATCGAATTCCTGGGGTTCGCAGTCGATGCACAAGGCATCCACCCCACAGACGAGAAAATTAAAGCGATCACACAAGCCCCGGTCCCCACGTCCAAGCCGGAACTCCAGGCCTTCCTAGGCCTCTTGAATTTTTACCACGCGTTTCTGCCCCAAAAGGCAACGGTGGCTGAACCCCTCCACCGGCTGCTGGACAAGGAGGCGCCGTGGGCCTGGAAGCCGGAGCATGCGGCAGCTTTCCAGGCGGTAAAAGACTTGTTGGTCTCCAACGGGGTGCTGCACCACTTCTGCGAGGCTTTACCTGTGGTTCTGGCGTGTGATGCGTCGCCCTACGGGGTGGGGGCGGTGTTGGGGCATCGGTTGCCGGATGGCCGGGAGGTTCCGGTCACCTACTATTCTCGGACCCTGTCTTCTGCGGAGCGTAATTACGCACAGATAGACAAGGAGGCACTAGCGATAGTGGCGGGGGTTAAAAAATTCCACCATTATCTCTATGGCCGCCCGTTCGAGATCCTTACAGACCACAAGCCTCTCCTGGGCCTCCTTGCGCCCGATCGACAGACGCCACAGATGGTCTCACCCAGGGTTCTCCGCTGGTCCATATTCCTGGCGGGGTACTCTTACACCCTCACCCACCGCCCGGGAAAGGCCATGGGTCACGCGGACACGCTCAGCCGCCTCCCACTGCCCGCAACGGACCCAGACCCGGCCCCCGCCCACGTCATCGCACTCCTAGAATCGCTGCCCGATCGCCCAGTACATGTCAAGGAGGTGGCCCGCCTCACGGGCCGCGACAGGGTTCTCTGTCGGGTTTTGAACTGGGTGGGGAGGGGATGGCCGACAGCTAGACAAGACCCGGAGTTTGCGCCTTTTGTCACAAGGCGCGATGAGCTGTCGACCTATAAGGGGTGCCTAATGTGGGGAGGCAGGGTGGTCATTCCGAAACCACTACAGGAACGGGTACTGAGGGACCTTCATGAACACCACCCTGGGGTAGTCAGGATGAAGGCTCTGGCGCGGGGGTATGTCTGGTGGCCAGGGTTAGACCGGGATATTGAGGGCATTGTAAAAAGGTGTCAACCCTGCCAGGCCTCCCGACCCGCACCCCCGACGGCCCCAGACAGGGCCTGGGAATCCTCTCACCGCCCCTGGTCGCGCCTGCACCTCGACTTTGCGGGCCCGTTCCAGGGGCAGCTGTTTTTATACTTGTAGACGCCTACAGTAAGTGGCTAGAAGTAGAGCCGGTACCATCCACCTCCTCCCGGGCGGCCATCCGAGCGATGTGGCGGATTTTCAGCTCGCACGGACTCCCCGACACCCTGGTCACCGACAACGGGACGGCCTTCACGTCTGGGGAGTTCCAGGAGTTCACCCGCCAGCACGGGATTCGCCACATCAGGTCGGCCCCGTTCCACCCCGCCACCAATGGCCAAGCCGAACGCATGGTGCGGACGGCCAAAGAGGCGCTCCGTCGGACCGAAGGAACGGACTGGGACTTCAGGCTGGCGCACTTCCTGTTCGGCCAGAGAACGACGCCCCATGCGACAACCGGCCGGAGCCCGGCGGAACTATTGATGGGCCGACGCCTCACCACCAGGCTGGACCGGTTACATCCCGATCGAGCGCCCGAGCGGGAGCCCTGCACGGAAACGCCAGCGGCGGCGCGAGGGTTCTTCCCAGAGGACCCGGTGTACGCACGGAACTACGCGAGAGGGCCCCGTGGATTCCCGCCCGAGTAGTCCGGGTCCGTGGCCCCCGGTCCTACGAAGTCTCGGTGGAAGACGGCCAGATCCTGCATCGCCACATCGATCAGCTACGTCGCCGGGTGCTACCCCTGGAGCCGGATGAGGGGGAGGAGTGGGACGAGCCAGCTCAACCAGACGCGGGGGCGGACGCACCTGAGGAAATCCCTGTGGACTTCAACTCCGGACTGACAGCCACCGCAAATGACACGCCGGCCGAGATGGTGAGCCCAGCGCCGCCAACACCAGAGCGGCCACCAGTCCCCACAGCCGCCCGGGAGGCTGTCAGTTCCCCCATGCCAGAGCCCCGTCGCTCCACGCGAGAGCGGCGGCCCCCCAGCTATTTGAAAGACTATGTGTGCGGGTGTTTATCGGACCAAGGGGGGAGGGGTGTAATGTATCCACAGGAGAACATGGGCTCTGGACAGCCATGTGCTTGGACTGGTTCTAACCGGTCCACCATGTGGCCAGGCGAAGGGCCTGAGCTTCGCCCCGAAGGACAATGGACTAGTGGATCCTGACTCCCCTCCAATGGAGGAGCAGGAGTTAATCCAATCAATGTAAATAGCGAATCACCGGGTGTGTGTGTGTTTGGGGTGTGGGTCACTTGGGAATAAAAGCCGGCCTGCGAGCCGGCTCAGTTGTCTTGTTCTTCATCTAATAAAGTATGTGAGAGCTGAAATCACTAGTAAGTCTCAGTACTTTTCACAATGTAAATAGTCTGATCACGGGGATTGTGTGTGTTGGGGTGTGGTTTTCTTTGGGAATAAAAGCCGGCCCACAAGCTGGCTTTAGTTGTCTCGTTCCTGATCTAATAAAGAAGTATGAGAGCTGAAATCATTCATCAGTCTCAGTACTTTTCAATGGCAACAAGGATGGGATGCTGTTGAGCACACCTGACTCCAGCCGGCACCGAGCATCGATCGCCACGAGGACACCACGCCCCGCACCACTCCCCAGCAGCACCGCACCGCACTTCGCTCCACGGATCATCGCTCATCCCGATCCAGGACAGATCTCCACATTTGACCTGGCACACCCCGAGCTGTGGAAATCATGGGTCAAACAGCTAACCTGCTTTTTCAAGATACAGAAAACAACAGACATGGACCTGAAAAAATCATGGCTCCTAAGCACATGCGGCATCGCCACAATACATCTCGCCAGAAGCCTCATCGTTCCAAAAAAAAAATGGAGGAGGCCACCTACAATGACTTGATCAAGGCTTTGAACGGCTACTATGCACCGAAGCCTTCAGCCATGGCCATGCGGATGAATTTCATCACCCAGATGCAAAAACCTGGAGAGACCACCCCCGATTTTCTGGCCAACATCAGACGTCTGGCTATAAACTACGAGCTCCCCGACAAGGAGGACGCGCTACTCACACATTTTGTGTGGGGAATCCGTGAACCAAAGCTCAGGCACAAATTAATCAGCCTTGAGGAATGGAAACTAGAGAAGGCCCTCCAGATGGCAACGGCATTTGAGATGTCCCAACGGGATCAACAGGCTTCCGCCACCGCACACCAGACCCACACCATCATGGACTCCAGTGACTCTGACATCGAAGAGGTACTCCAGGTCAACCAACGGCCATTCCAGCACACTCAACAGGGCCAAGGGTCATCTTCATCCAAAGCCCAGCACCCTGCAGCCTGCACTAGCTGCGGCAATGCTCACGAGCTACGGATCTGCCAGTTCTGCAATGCCATCTGCTGAACATGCAACAAGGCAGGGCACATCACGAAGGTCTGCTGCTCCAAGGGACAATGGCCAAAAACCACTGCACAGCACGATGCAGAGGATCTCCACACCGTTTCGGTCCACCACCAACAAACGGTATGTAACTTGCCCCCAGATGGCCCGGACAAGGTGCATGTGACTGTCCAGATTGAGGGGTCCCCTTGCCTGATGGAAACTGACTCAGGCTCATCTTTTTCTATCATCTTGGCCGAGACCCTCCGTTCCCCAAACCTGAAAGGGGGGCCCTGGTTGCACAAGCCACAGGGTCTCATGTTGCGGGACTTTAATAAAAACCCTGTGGCGGTCCATGGCTGGGGCAAGTTCTGGGTCCAGTTCAAGGGGTTCTAGGGACTGCTGGACCTATTGGTGGTGGAAGGGCGCCTCACCAGCTTGTTGGGACTCTCATGGTTCAAGCCCCTGGGCCTCAAGATAACGGGGCTTAACCAGATCTGAACGGCTGATTTTGAGGCTGTTTGCAGAGAATTTCCCAAGGTGTTTGATGGGACTCTGGGGAGGTACACCGGGGCCCCCATTTCCCTGGATCTTGATCCGGCTGTACGCCCCATCCGTATCAAGGCCTGAGTCCCTCCCATTGCAATGTGGGCTAAAATAGAGGCAGAGCTCGATCGCCTTGTTCAGCAAGGGGTGCTGGAGCCAGTCGCGTCTGCGCGTTGGGAGACTCCCATTGTCACGCCACTTAAACCAAATGGTGACGGATCTGTGCTGATTACAAGTGCACCCTGAACAAGGCCTTGCAGGACCATGCTTATCCGGTCCTGGTGGTGAGTCACATCCTCGCCTCTCTGGTGGGGGCCAAGGTCTTCAGTAAGCTTGATTTGGCACAAGAATACCAGCAGCTACCCGTAGATGCCACTGCCGCCGAGGCCCAGACCATTGCTACACACAAAGGGGCGTTCCGGATCATGAGGCTACAGTTTGGGGTTTGGGTGGCTCCTGGGATTTTTCAGTCTTTCGTGGATTCCCTCCTAAAAGGCATCCCTGGAGTACAACCTTTTCTAGATGACGTGATTGTCGTGGTGCAGGGCCCCGCCTCCTTTGCAGACCAGCTCTAACAGGTTCTTCAGAGGTTCGACTCCATCGGCCTCGAAGTAAAGAAGGAAAAATGTTTCCCGAGGGTGCCCTGCATCGAGTTCCTGGGGTTTGTGGTAGACGCCCAGGGGATCCACCCCACGGACGATAAAGTTAGGGCAATTACGCACACACACACACCCTCGTTCAAGACTGAACTGCAGGCTTTCTTAGGCCTGCTCAATTTCTATCATGCTTTTCTACCCCTCAAGGCAGCCATGGCAGAACTGCTCCACTGTCTCCTGGACAAGGACATGCCTTGGGTCTGGGGGCCGACACATGTGGCGGCATTCCAAGGCGTCAAGGCTTTACTGGTTTCTAATTCGGTCTTGCACCACTTTACAGAAACTCTTCTGGTGGTCCTCGCGTGCGACGCCTCTCCCTATGGGGTCAGGGCTGTCTTGGGCCACCAGTTGCTGGCCGGCCGGGAAGTCCCGGTCACCTACTACTCGAGGACCTTGTCTTCTGTGAAGCACAATTACGCGCAGATAGACAAGGAGGCGTTAGCGATAGTGGCTGGTGTAAAAAAATTTCACCACTATCTCTACGGCCTGCCCTTAGAGGCAGTGACCGACCACAAACCACTCCTGGGCCTCCTTGCACCAGACTGCCAGACACCACAGATGGTCTCCCCCAGGTGTCAGAAAATGCCTTTGATGTTTCTCACTGAATCCATTGTTTTATGTTCCCTACCCCGCTTTGCGCTTGCATAGCTATGCAGGCAGAAACGTGGGAGCTTCTTCCCTGCCGCTTTTCCTTATCACAGTGGCCTTGAATGTAGGCTTTGGACTATTCTTGTTTTGCTGAGAATTTTCCAGTCCTGGGAAGGCAAGGGGAGGGGGGAGTAGTCTCCCGCTCATGAAGTATTTCTCCCGCCGGGAGTTCCCGCGCGAGTGCACAAGTTTCATTTGCTAGGCGCTTCATTGCATCACACTATAAGTTAGCTTGCTTTGCTTCGCCCCCATTCCTGACAATGACCTCCTACTGTGGGTTTTTAGCAAGATAATCCAATAAACCTTTCCTTGTGCAAGAATGACTGGATCTACTTGATTTCAAACCTGACAGAAATTGTCAGGAATCCACTTCATTCCCCCACCGTCAGTTTCCGCCGTCTACCACGATGAGCGGAGCTGGGGGGGGAGCCACGGGCGCAGTCCCAGTGACTACTACTTCGGGAGCCACGGGCGCAGTTCCAGTGACTACTACTTTGGGAGCCACGGTCCCAGTCACTACCGTGGCAACTCCAGTGGTCACTGTCCCGACCACCACTGTTGTTCCGGTGACTACAACTACAGTTTTGGCAGCGCCAACACCACAATCAGTAGCCGGGTTGGTTACTCCGCCATCGATCGGCACAATGGGTGCTCCATACACTCTCCCAATCTACAGCCCGGCCGGGCCAATGCAGAGTCAAGGAGGAGCGGTTCCACGAACCTACGTGCCGGGAGCCCCAACACCCTGGGATAAAGGGGTGACCTATCGCAGATCACGCGATTGGACTAAGAACCTGTTGGATACTACCCAGACAACCTGGACTATGCCAGGAAGCCAGAGCCGGGACAGCCTTTTGGATCCCAGAGGTAGTTTTGGACTTCCCCAGGGGAGGTTGTCTCGAGGATCTCCCAGAACTGGGTCCGGTTCGGATACCGATGCCCGCATGGACTCTATTCAAGAGGATACCCGACGTCTGGTAAGGGACATGAGCAAACTAATGCAATCCCTACCACAGATGATGGACCAAGCAATTCGAGCTCATCCGCTGACGCAACCTAGACCGGCACCAACCCCTGCACCACCGTTGCCACCGGGACGGCCACCTCCTGCTCCCCCGGGTCCGGGGCCGGGCCAACCAGCTCCCCCGGGGCCAGGGCCGGGCCAGCCAGCACCGGTCCCACCTCCACTTGTCGTCCCAGCACCAGGACCCGGGCCAGGGCAACCAGGACCTATCCAGCCGCCAGCTCTGCCCCCGCCTCAACTCCCTGCTCCAGCACCCCTCATGCAGCCAGTCCCAGTACCGGTCATGGCGCCGGCCCCCCAGTAATCCGCCCCAAGGACATGCTTGAGATCACGTTTGATGGAGATCCAGAGACTGTGTCCTTTTTCATATTGCAAGTAGGGAAATTTGTGCAGAGATGGGGCTATGTGTTCCCAGACGAAGAGCAACAGGTGGAGTTTATCGCGTCCAGGTTCCGGGGGAGTGCTACTAGTTGGTATGTAGCCCTTCATGATCTGGAGGCAGCGGAATTGGGGAATGTAGATGACTTCATGTGGGCCTTGAGAAACCGTTTCGAGGACCCGGGGCGGCCCAAAAGCTGAAGCCTTCCTTCGCACGTTCAGACAAGGCAAACTTTCCGTGCGGGAGTATTCAAGGGAGTTTCAAAGGCACGCAGTGAAAATTCGGGACTGGACCGATGCGGTCTTGGCTCAACAATATCGAATGGGACTAGCCGTAGACGTCCGCAATAATGTCCTCAGCTCTCAGCAACCTCGCACCCTCCAGGGTTGGATGGAGGAAGCCGAAAAAGCGGAAAGTCACTTACGTATGATGAAACTGGATCTATCTTTAGGCAACAACCGTCCGAGTCTTGCGGCAGGCCAGCCCAGACCCAAACCAACATCCACCCCAAGTGGGATGAGAGATCAGCGTATGCGACAGGGCCTCTGCCTGCGGTGTGGGGAGAAGGGGCACTTCGCCGCATCCTGCCCGAAAGGGGATCCCAATAGAGCTCTACCACAGGAGGAGCCCAGAAGGTGGACAACCCCTACCCCAAGGAAAGGTACAGCGAAACCACGCAATACACGGGCCCTTTTTGCTAGCCCCGACCAAGCGGATACCATGATGCTGGAGGAGGAGAGTGAGATGCAGGGAAACGAAATGGTCCTGTTTGTGAATGGCGCTACACAGCAGGACCCAGCACCTGAGGCGCCTAAACTGGTGAGCAATTACCCCTCTCTCTTCTTTGTGACTGTTCTGGTGATGAACCCAGCAATGATGACCCATATTCGGGTTCGAGCCCTCATTGACTCAGGGTGCGGGAGGGACCTGATAAACCCGTCTATGGTTATGGGGTTGGAGGCAGCCGTGGTCAACTTGAAAGACCCAATAACTTTCACGCAAATGGATGGGTCTCCAATGAAGGAACCATGCCGATTTGAGACTGTTCCTTTAAGAGTAGGCATTGGTGACCACTGGGAGCTACGCTCGTTTGTAATAGCCCCTCAAGCCCAGTTTCCCTTAGTGTTGGGTAGCCCTTGGTTACATGGACATAATCCTTACATTCTATGGGAGGAAGGGAGCGTACAATTTATCTCCCCGAAATGTACAGAACACCAATGGGACCCAGGGTGGGGAAATCCCCCATGCAATGAACCTCCACGAGCTTGTTTAGCCACGGAGGACCTTAACCGCATCCCTAAGGATTACCGGTATGTAACCAGGGTTTTTGAGGAGGAGGAAGCTAATGAACTACCCCCCACCGTAACTCCGACTGTGCGATTGAAATTCTTTCGGGCCAGAAATTACCAAAAGGGAAAATTTACGCCATGAGTCCCAGTGAAAAGGAAGAACTACGCCGCTTTATCGATAAGAATCTGGCCCGTGGATTTATTCGGCCAGCATCATCCCCTTTTGCAGCACCTGTATTGTTTTGTAAAAAAAAAGATGGGGGCTCAGACTCTGCACGGATTACCGGGGACTGAACGCAGTGTCTGCAACTAATGCCTACCCAATGCCCCTCAACAAAGACTTATTGGCAGAGGTGGCTAAGGGGAAAGTGTTTTCTAAACTGGATTTACGTGATGCCTATTTTCGGGTCCGTATCAGAGAGGGGGATGAATACAAGACTGCATTTAATACCCCGCTGGGGCAATTTGAATATCGGGTTATGCCCTTCGGTTTACAGGGGCACCAGGGGTCTTCATGAATTTAATCAATGAAGTATTACACCCCTATTTATTCAAGGGGGTGGTTGTTTATTTGGATGATATCTTGGTCTATACCCCGGATCAAGAATCTCACATTACCCTTATGCGAAAAGTATTGGAAACGCTATTAGAACACAAACTGTTTGTCAAACTGTCAAAATGTGAATTCCACCAGGAGTGCATTGACTTTTTGGGGTACCGCATATCCTCCGCGGGGTTAGAAATGGACCCAAAGAAGGTCCAGGATGTGTTGATGTGGGAGCCCCCCAAAACCAGGCGACAGCTCCAAAGTTTCCTCGGTTTCGCCAATTTTTACCGTCAATTCCTGCCACACTTTGCCCAAGTAGCCCTCCCCCTCACGGAACTGCTAAAGACTAAGGGGAGGGGATCTAAGGCTTCTGTGCCAGGGGCCCCTTTGAACTGGACCCCCCAGTGTCAGGAAGCTTTTGAACAACTAAAACAGTTATTCACGTCTGAACCCATACTAGCACACCCCGATGAGACAAAAAAGTTTGTGGTCCAAGTTGACGCGTCGGATACCGCTATGGGTGGGGTGATTTTGCAAGAGAATGGTCAGGGACAACTACAACCCCTGGCTTATGTATCAAAAAATTCAATGATACAGAGAGATTTTGGCCCATTTGGGATAAAGAAGCAGCGTCTATACGTTTAGCATTGATCACCTGGAGACACTGGTTAGAAGGGTCCCAAGTACCTTTTGAAATCTGGACTGATCACAAAAATCTTGAGGTACTGCGGAAACCCCGGAATCTAAATGCAAAACAATTCTGGTGGGCTGAGTTCTTCTCTAAATTTCAATTCACCCTTCACCATTTCCCAGGTAAAGCCAATCATCTGGCAGACGCTCTCTCCCGCCTTCCCCAACACCTCTGTAAGAGGACAGAAATACGTGAGTCTATGTTCACCCCTGAACAATTAGTTGGTGCAGTTGTAACCCGTAAAACCAAACGAGCACAATTGAATCCCATCCAGGCATTAACCTGGGAAAAACAATTTGTCACTGACATCACCACACAGGAAACAAGTGAGTTACAAGCCAGGGATGATGTGAAATGTGGTCCGAACGGCTGCTGGTACAGGGGAAATAAAATTTTTGTCCCTGAAGCTACCCAGTCCCAGATGTTGCAGACAGTCCATGACTCAAAATCTGCGGGGCACTTTGGATATGTAAAATCCTTACGACTGCTGCAACGTGGCTTCTGGTGGCCCCGGATGAAACAGGATTTATCCCTTTATATACAATCCTGTTCGACGTGCAATCGTTGCAAAGCCAGACCGGGAAAACCTCCGGGTCTTTTACAGCCTCTACCCACCCCGAGCTGACCCTGGGAAGTAATCTCTATGGACTTTATCACAGATCTTCCCCCTCTAGACATATGACGGTCATTTGGGTGGTAGTGGACTTATTCTCTAAGCAAGCTCACTTTATACCGTTCCCCAGTCTGCCAACAGCCAAAGTCTTGGCCAAAGCCTTCCTCCAACACATTGCCAGGCTACATACGTTACCACTCATGATAATCTCCGACAGGGGGTTCAATTTGTTTCAAAGTTGTGGTCAGAGTTAATGACTCTAATGGGTATTGAACGTGCTCTCAGTACTGCCTATCACCCTGAAACCGACGGGCAAACGGAGAGAGTAAACCAGACTTTAGAACAATACCTAAGATGTTTCTCTAACTATCAACAAGACAATTGGGTAGATTTATTACCACTGGCGGAGTTTGCGTACAACAACTCATGGCACGCTTCAACGAAGATGTCTCCCTTCAAAGCTGCCATGGGTTATGACAGCCCCCTCTTCCCTTTTTGAAGCCCGGTGAGACTGTTGGGAAAGCCTCAGCATGGTGTAAAACTTTCCGGGACTCTTGGCCCCTAATTGTTGAGACATTGAATGAGGCCAAGGCACAGTACAAAAAGCAAGCAGACAAAAAGAGGGCAGATGGCTGGAAACTGCAACCGGGAGACTCGGTCTATCTGTCAACCAAGAACCTAAGGCTAGCGCAACAGTCCCGGAAACTTGCGTGGAAATATATTGGTCCTTTCAAAGTGTTGAGATGTATAAATCAAGTAACTGTACAACTAGATTTGCCTAAATCTCTTAAAGCAATACATCCAATTTTCCATTACAGCCTCCTCAAACCTGCATTACCCCCGACTAAATGGCAAGCTGAGCTTCCGGCGCCTCCCCCCTTTGATGGTTGACGATGAGGAGCACTACGAAATTGCTGACATTTTGGACTCTAAGATTCTCCGTGGACAACTCCTGTACCTTGTTCAATGGGTACACTTTGGGCCCCAACACAGGGAGTGGGTGAAAGTATCTGATATCAATGCACCTGATCACCTGAAAGAATTTCACACTCGATACCCTAATAAACCTGGGGGCCCTCATTCTCTCCTTCCTGAGTGGTGGGTGGGTAGTATTTTAGGAAGGGCAGAATGTCAGAAAATGCCTTTGATGTTTCTCACTGAATCCATTGTTTTATGTTCCCTACCCCGCTTTGCGCTTGCGTAGCTATGCAGGCAGAAACGTGGGAGCTTCTTCCCTGCCGCTTTTCCTTATCACAGTGGCCTTGAATGTAGGCTTTGGACTATTCTTGTTTTGCTGAGAATTTTCCAGTCCTGGGAAGGCAAGGGGAGGGGGAGTAGTCTCCCGCTCATGAAGTATTTCTCCCGCCGGGAGTTCCCGCGCGAGTGCACAAGTTTCATTTGCTAGGCGCTTCATTGCATCACACTATAAGTTAGCTTGCTTTGCTTCGCCCCCCATTCCTGACAATGACCTCCTACTGTGGGTTTTTAGCAAGATAATCCAATAAACCTTTCCTTGTGCAAGAATGACTGGATCTACTTGATTTCAAACCTGACACCAGGGTCCTGATATGGTCCATTTTTCTGGTGGGGTACTCCTATTCCCTCACCCGTCAGCCCGGTAAGGCCATGGGCCACACAGATGCCCTCAGCCGCCTGCCCCTGCCCATCGCAGACCCCGACCCAGCTCCTGCTCACACAGTTGCCCTCTTGGAGACACTTCCCGATCGGCCGGTCCATGTGTGGGAAGTGGCCTGCCTCTCAGCCTGGGATAAAATCCTCTGCCGGGTGTTGGACTGAGTGTGGGGGGGGTGGCCAGTGGCCAAGGAGGGCCCCGAGTTCGCTTCATTTGTAATGAGGAAACATGAACTGTCAACATACAAAGGGTGTTTGATGTGGGGAGGCCGGGTGGTGATTCCGGCTCCGCTCCAGCAGCACGTCTTGGAGGCTTTGCACAAGCATCACCCGGGAGTGGTACGGATGAAGGCATTAGCAAGGAGCTACATCTGGTGGCCAGGCCTCGATTGGGACATTGAGGACAAGGTGAAACGATGTCAGTCCTGCCAGGCCTCATGCCCTGAACCACTGCGGGCTCCGGAGAGAGCCAGACTGGGATTACAAACTGGCATCTTCCTTTTTGGACAACGCATCACCCCCCACTCTACCACGGGACGCAGTCCAGCGGAACTCCTCTTGGGTTGCCGCCTCAGTACTTTTCAGTATTGAGCCCCTGCAAAAGGGCTTAGCTTAGAACGCATAACAATGACTTGCTAGGATCCTAGAATGGACCAGTAGGGAGACAGAGATTCTAGAGGCTTTTCGGCCAGGGATTTCAGTCTTCTGTCTCTTGCTGAATCACTATTAAACTATAAGCCGATCACTTCTACGCATCTAAAACCAGTATATTGCACAAGGTAACCGGGGTTTTCCCTGAGTGGCAAGTAACCTGTCTTCCTACCCATAGTTTTGGGATTCAACCAAGATTTATATTCATTTAAGGCAGGGGTCCTCAAACTACGGCCCGCGGGCCACATGCGGCCCGCCGAGGACATTTATACGGCCCACCGGGTGTTTATGCCGCCGCTGCTTGTCTGTCATTTTTTTTTACATGAGAAGGAAGCAGTGACAAATATGGAACCGGACATTGACCATCTCATTAGCCAAAAGCAGGCCCATAGTTCCCATTGAAATACTGGTAAATTTGTTGATTTAACTTTACTTCATTTTCAATATTGTATTTGTTCCCGTTTTGTTTCTTCACTTCAAAATAAGATATATGCAGTGTGCATAGGAATTTGTTCATAGTTTTTGTTTTTACTATAGTCCGGCCCTCCAACGGCCTGAGGGACAGTGAACTGGCCCCCTGTTTAAAAAGTTTGAGGACCCCTGATTTAAGGAGAGTAAGAGTGAAGAGTACCCCCTTTTCCAGGAAAAAAACAACCCCTGTGTGCCAGGTTTCCAGACTTTGGGAATGTGGAATCAACTTCTGTGTTCTGGGAGCTGCTGTCCTGAATTAGAGTGACAATTTAATCCCAGGATGCCTTCAAAATAGAAAAGCAACAACACAGCACTTCATATGTGAAGGGGGGGGGGCTTCTAGTCCCCTCCTTCCATCCAGCTCCTCCCGTCTCCAAATAACGCCTCCCATTCCAGCTGTTCTGCTGCCGGTATTTTGTGTGGCTAAGTGGTCTCCCTTTAGGAAAAGTAAGAGCCATTTTTCCTGTTTGTGAAATCTCAGCGGTGCCAAGATCAAGGGAGCCCTGGCAGGCCCGTGTTGGGTTCAGTGGCTGGGATTTACCGCGCTCCATGGACTGCCATATAGGGTTGGAAATTCCCCTGATTTAGCTCAAAGGGCTGGCTGGGAAGGCGGCCTTTTCCTCCTACTGAGTGATTCAAGGAGGCCCTGGAATGATGTCATGGTACATTTTAGGCTACAATAACAGGAAATCATCAAGTGTTTATACTGACAGCTGGGGGCTGTGATGATGTGGCCCTCCCCACCCGCCCCACTTCCTTAGTATATCTGTTTCCTCTGATTAAAATACTATATAGGGGCAACACTGGTAGAGGAAAGGGGGAAGGGAGACAAAGATACACATTTTAAACTAATGGGATTAAATGCCTGGCATGGTGTGAGTGTTCTCATGGGCACACAATCACATACACTGTAGTCATGCATCACAGCTTGTCCTACTGAGGAAACAAGAGGGAAAAGGGGGTTCTAAATTAGCTGCTTCAGAATCTAGCTGTGACCAAGGACTGTTCCCAGTATGACGGGCACAGAACGGCCACACCAGAGGGATAAGGGATAAGGCGTGCTTATTTGGGCCTCCAGGTCTCCTTGAGGTTACCAGTTGTGGCCTGGGAAATCCCTGGAGATTTTGTGACAGGGAGAATTTAGGAAAGGATTTAGCGTAGAATCTATGGCGGGGTCCTCCCCCCCATGCGGTGCCTCTTGGGCCCTGGCGCCTTTCAACACCTTTCCTGGTGCCCATCAGGTGCTTTCAGAAAGTGGGAGGGGCTGGGTGGGGCTTTTGCCCAACAGGGCTTCTGATTGGATGAGCAGATTAAAAGGCATCCTGTTAAAGAGAACTCCTGCCTGAAACGTTGAAGAGGTGGTATTAGAGTTATATACATATAAAACGTTGCTCCCTGGTATTTTGTGGTTGGCTCCGTCTCCTGTGGCACCATTTTGAGATTGTGCCCACTGTCAAACTCTGCTCTGCTTAGTTTGCCATGGTTGTAGGGGGGAGGGAAATTCCTAAGGGGGAGGAGTGAATGCTGAGTGTGTGAACCGTGCTATCATAGAAGCAGTAACTTTTCCCAAAGAAGCCTTCCTCCCAGAGGAACGTCCTTGAAGCCTTTGGTGGCAGCTTGCTAGGGTAGATAATGGGATCATATATTTCCCAGAGGGGATGGGTGGACAATGCAATGGCTAGGTGGGATGAATGTGATGTGTGATTGGTCACTCATAGTAATGGGGTCGTTTGAATTACCTATAACTGTACCTGCACCTGCCAAAATCCTCAGTTCTGACACAGTACTGTTCTGGATCATGTCTGTTTCTCAATAAACAAATCACTGCCAAAGAGAGTGTTGCTGAGAGTAACTTGTCCAGGAGCCTGACAAACTGTCAGAACTCCTCTCTCTTCGACCGCTGCCCTACAAATGTGATGGCTGGCTAGATGGCTTAGAGCCCATTCTGAGGGCCACCCAGTGGTGGGGGTGGTGGCAAACTGCCCTCTCTGCTTCTGTGCCATCTGCAGTAAGGTTGCCAACTCTGGGTTCAGAAATACCTGGAAATTTGAGGGTGGAGCCTGGGAGAATGGGGTTTAGGAAGGGGAGGGGCCTTGGCAGGGCATAATGCCGTAAAGGCCACCTTTCAACGCAGCCATTTTTTCCAGCAGAAGCAGAATAAATGCTTTAAATAAATAAACATTAATAAGCAAAGTAGATCAGCTCTAATTGCAGATCTCTAGCCCCCACCTGGAGGTTGGCAACCCAGATCCCCAGAGCACTGCCCAATGGGATGTACTCCACTGCTTCATGTTAGTCCCCAGAATAACCCAAGGAACACCCATGGTTGTGATCTCTTTTCTAAACAGTTTGCAGATAAATTAGTTCTAGTCCATTCCTACTGGACGAAGGCTAACAGTTGGAGCTCCTCCCAGACAAGGAAGAGCAGCTGGAAGGTGATTTACATGGGCAGAGAGGCAGCATTCGGTCAGTTCTTGATGCTCATCGGCTGTGGTTGGACCAGTTGCGGGAGTTACCAGCTCAGGCACTGGCCGTGGCAAGCTGTCAACTCCCAAGGAGATAGAGGGCCCCTGCCTGCCAACTCACACAATGCCACTGTGGCACTGCAAACCTAACAGGACTAAGGCCAAGCCAGAGAATCTCTGCAGGAGAAATTGAAGGTGATGGTGGAGGGCATCTTTGCAATCCCAGCAGTACGAGTGCAATCAAAAAGTATCCAGCAGAATCCAGTGCCATTGTGGCAATGCCAGTTCAACAGGACTTATGTGAAGTATAGAATCCGGGGGGGGGGAGGTTGCAAGCCCGGCACAACCAGTACAGTGTACAGAATGCCCTGCAGAACCCAGTGCCACTGTGGCACTGCAAGCTTAACAGAACCAATATGAAAGCAGAGTCACAAGAAATCCAAGCAAGGAGGAATGATTTTCTAAGCCCAGCACAACCAGTTACAATATGCAGTATGCCTAGCAGAACCCAGTGCCACTGGCATTGCAAGCTTAAAAGGCCTCAAAGCACAGAGTCACAAATCCAAGCAAGGGTTTTAATTATAATGAAAATAATGTATGACATTAAAGACAGAGGTGGCTTTCAAGTTCCGAATTTGCATTTGTATCATGAAGCTTTATGTATGTCTTGGTTAACTGACTGGGTTAATTTTGAAAATAGAAAACTTTTGGCCCTTGAGGGTCATGATTGCAGATTTGGCTGGCATGCCTATCTTTGGTATGGGAAAAATAAAGTAGACTCAATGTTTAAGCATCATTATATAAGGAGAACGTTATTTTATGCATGGACCAGATACAAGAATACAGTTCCCGATGAGAGGCCTTTATGGATTGTTCCTGCGGCAGTTATTCATCCTTTTTCAGAATAGGTAATGATTGGTTGAAATACCAAGAGTTGCTTCAAAAGAAAGGGAAAAAATATGTTTTAAAACCAAATAATGAATTAGCATTTGAGTATGGATGGTTACAATATTGCCAAAAAAGGGGCATTTACAAAAAAGACTGTAAAGAGGTTGGTTTTAGAGCTAAGAACGATGAGTTTGAAGATATCTGGTTGAAAAAAGGGCAAAAAATGATATCTAAGTTGTATAAAACCTTGTTGACTGTATATACTCTGGATGAAACTGTTAAAGAGCAAATGATAAAATGGGCCATAAATATGAATAAGGAAATTTCTATGGAATCATGGGAATTTCTGTGGAAAAAAGCCTTTAAAATGTCAACCTGTGTTAATATAAAAGAAAATTGTTATAAGATGATGTACAGGTGGTATATGACTCCAAAAAAGATTGCTAATATTAGTATGGATAAGAACTTGAGTAATAAGTGTTGGAAATGTAAAAAAATAGAGGGTTCTTTCTATCATACGTGGTGGTCATGTGATAAAGTAAAAGTATACTGGTCAAATGTACATTGTGAGATGCAGAAGATATTAAAAATTCCTATCAGGAAAAGTCCGGAGCTTCTTCTTTTAGGTTTGACAATGGAAAAAATTCCACAAGAAAAAAGGACATTACTATGGTACATGATCACATCGGCGAGAATGGCTTTTGCGCAACAGTGGAAAGCGGAGAAGGTGCCAGATACACAAGACTGGTTAAGAAAACTGCTGTTTTTAGCCGAAATGGACAAAATGACTAAGAAACTAAATGGACAAATGGCAGAACAATACTTAAAAGACTGGGAAGGCCTGAAACTGTATATGGAAACTGAATATAGAATGAAAGGGAAAATGTACAATCTTGACTCGTATTGAAATCGAATGAGAAATGAAATGAACACTTGATTGTACTGTACCTTTATTGGAAACTATGTTTGAAAGAGTCAGGCATTTATGTATTAGAATTGTGTTACCTGGTTTGTCGATTGTTATAAGTTTAAACTTGATTACCTTTTAACTCTTCCCCCCCCCGTTATTAGCAGTGTTGGAAGCCTATTGGGGGGGTGGGAGGATGGGATGTAATTTTTAAATTGTATTGGTAACAATGTTTAACGATGTTGAATATACTCCAATAAAATTTTGTGTTTTTTAAAAAAAATCCAAGCAAGGGTGTGTGTGTTTTTGCAAGCTCTGTGTGAGAAAATGGGAAGAGAACACAAAGGAACACTGGGGGGGGGGACCCTCTTGAAACTGACATGACTAGTTTGAAACTGAGCCAGTTCATGCCCATCCCTAATGAGCACAGTAGAAAAGCATTGTTGGTACATGAAGGCATATATTAAACTGGATGACGCGCAAGTGTATGAGTCCTGGATGGTGTAGCTGAAGTTATTAGTTTCCAGGACAGTATTGCCTGAGTGTAATTGTGGACAAAGTTGACATCTAGGCCTGTTGCACAGTTGGGTTACTGGATCAGTGTCTCTGTTGTGTAGTCCATGGTTGTTCTTGGGAAGTGATTGATGCTTGTAAGCAGGGAAAGGCCTGCCTACCCTAAGCCTGTGAAAGAGGAGCATGCTTAGTCAGGAGGGGCTGTAGATCATTGATGATGTGTTGAATTAGTTTAATATGTTGTCAAAGGCTTTCACCGCCGGAGTTCATTTGTTGTTGTAGATTTTCCAGGCTGTATGGCTGTGGTCTTGGCATTATAGTACCTGATACTGTTTGAGTTGGGCCATTTTCTCAGGTTGCCAAGTCTGCAGTGTCTTTCATGTTCTTTTACTCTTGCCTGGATGCTACTTTGTGTGGTCCCAATGTAAACCTGTCCACAACTGTGGGGCATGTGGTGTACTCCTGCAGAAGTGAGGGGGTCTCTTCTGTCTTTTGCCGATCGTAGCATCTGCTGTATTTTTCTGGTGGGTCTGAATACTGTTTGTGGGTTGCTGTTTTTTCATAAGTTTTCCCATCTGATCAGTGATTCCTTTGATCTATGGCAAATGCACTTTTCCTGTGGGAGACTGTTTTTCCTGTCGTTTGTTTTACCTTTGGTTTAATTGCTCTTCTGATTTCATTCTTGGAGTAGCCATCTGCTTGAAGAGTGTGGTTTAGATTATTTAGTTCATCACTGAGAAAGTGCGGTTCACATATCCGTCTTGCACGGTTTTGATTATGCCTCTTTTTTGCTGAGGGTGGTGATTGGAGTTTTTGTGTAAATAACAATCCGTGTTAGTTGGTTTTCTGTAGTTTTTGCCATGGAGCAAAGGAATCACTGATCAGATGGGAAAACTTATGAAAACTAATGAAACTCATGAAAACCATGTCAGATTACATAGGGAAGCTATTGAAATTCATAAACATAAACATAATTTCAAAAGGAAGAAGAGAGCTTAAAAATAAATAGGGCATGGTTTCCAGTCCTGAAAAACACAAAATGCTCTACACCTGACAACAGCACTATAGATAAGACTAGAATTTCAATAGCCAATCCATATGCAAAAGAACCTCCTCAGGAAAACATTAGCATGTCACAGCCTGGGAAACTCCTACAAGATAATGACTCAGCCCTACCCCACCTTCCTGAGTAGATATAAATTACCTACCTATTTTTCTTCTCACATTGACACAGAGAGTACTCCATCTTTCTGTGTTATACCTCTGAGGATGCCAGTCACAGCTGCTGGTGAAACATCAGGTACTACAATGCCAAGACCACGGCCACACAGCCTGGAAAATCTACAACTAATGAATTGGTTTAACTTGTGAACTGTAGCTGACAACCAGTGGGGTTCTGTTGTTGCCTCCTATGGGTCTGTCTTATAACAGGCTGGCTCTGGGTACCCGGCTGGCTCTGCTAATTAGCTCTGTTACTTTACTGGGTGGGTACTGTAATCAAAAAATGCTTTCCGAAAATCCTCCAGGTGAGAGCTCCTGTTTGATGGGTCAGAACAAAGGTAATTGTAATGCAGTGCTTGATCATAGATTAAGGGTTGCTTTATATATTCCAGATGGTATCTGGAAACATACAGTTCTGCTGCATAGTGAGTTGGTTTTGAAGCTGAAATGATTGCCTAGTTTCCCATTGGCATCCAGAAAATGTACTTGGTGTATGGAGCGGTTGTTGGGGCTGATGCTGGGGTGAAATTACTGAAGTCCCAACTGAATCTCCAAGAGCTTCCTTATCAAGTGTCCAGATGATGAAAAGGCAGCATCAATAAATCCTAGGCCAGGAGTTAATGGACAGGACTAGAAGAAGCCCTGTGCTGAGTCAGCCATGAAAATATTTGCATCCTGTGGGGTCAGCCCTCGGGGTGCCATTCATCGGGAGAGATAAACTGTTATCAAATTCAAAGTACTTGTGGATGAGGGCAAATAAGCAAAGTTCAATAGTTAGGCTGCTTGTGGCATCATCTTGGATAATGTTACTGATGGCTTGTCGACAGAGATCTGAAGGCCTGGGGAAAAATCTGAGAAATTGGGGGGCCTCCCCCCCCGGGGCCTTCATTTCTATTTTTCTGATAGGAAATTTGGAAATTTGGGGGAGTACAGAAAAAAACTCCTATGAAATAGTTTGTCTTTTAAAAATGAGTGAAATGCTTTTAAAGACAAGGTGGGCGTGCTGTGGAGCTATACAGCTCTTAAACACAAGATGCATTTCTGTGCCTAGAAAGATATCTGACCTTCACAAGGGCAGCATGCAGGCCTTTCGTTGCTTCTGTGACTCTTCTCTTGTGGTTGACCTTTTCACCTTTCCCAATAAATAATGTGATGCCCATAGCTCCAGACTGGGTATCAAGTAGCTTATTGCCCTGCGTTGCTGGAGGGGGGAAAGATCAGAACAAGGTGGGGCAGAAATTGCACCAAAGAGGAAAACTCTGAAAGCTTCATTGAGAACTGAGCTCTCTCTAACCAGTAGCCCCAGAAGGATGAAGAAGACAACACCTAGCGACAACTACATCTAGCTATGCAGATATTATTATCAATCCTTTGTATGTCCCTTATTTCTGACCAAATAATATATTTTATTTATGTTATTTAACACAGATCTTGTGTTTTCTGTTTAACTCCGTTTTTTTTCTGTTTTTCAGACAGCAAAAATTAAGGTACCTGGGCTAAGGCAGCATAGGCTGAATCAGCTTGAGGGTTTTTCTTAAGTACCGGGTGTATTCGCAGTTTTACTTGTAGAAAACTACCTATTTATTGTGTTAGAGGAAAATTTGTTCTGAGTACTATATATGTCATATCTATGTAATTTATAAGATCATTGATTTTGGGTGTTAAAATGTGGGCACGTATATTTTTTTCCTTGCTTACATATATTGCTGTGCCACTGCCTTTCGTCTTGTAGAAAACGAAGTCATGTATAAGTTTTAAATTCCATAAAAATTTCAAATATTGCAGTTGTATATGCTATGAAATGATAAATGATGCATTTTATGTTGTTAAAACAATAAAGTTAGTTTAGGATTGATAAGACAGCAAGTATTGCATATATTTTTTTAAAATTACCCAATTTTCCATTTTTTTCCGGGGGGGGGGCGGACACAAAAGTTTTTTTCCTGGGCCTTCAAAATGTCCAGAAATTGTTCATCTCTACTTGCAGCCCATCTTTGTAGGGCATGTTGCTATATAGAGACTCGGCCTCTGTGGTTGCAAAGGTGCCGTTTTCTGGGAGACGATCATTGTTGCTTCTGCAGGGAGTCAGTTGTGCCTGTAAGGAACTGGAGGTGTCTGAAGGTGAAGTCCATCTAGCCAGGCACCTCCACAGTGGCAGTGCGCAGCCCCGCAGCCAGGATTTTTTCATGGGGGGTTCTGGGGTGTGCTAATTAAATGATGTGCCCCAGGATACGCATCTCCCCCCAGCGGCACCACTTGCCCCATGCCACACAGCAGCCTCCCTCCTGGCTGGCCACTTCTGGAGACTTCTGCCCCCCCTCCTTCCAGGCTCTGCTGCACCTCCCTCCACCTCACCCGGCGCCTAGCACCTCCAGACCCGCATCGCCCCCAATGCCGCTCCTGCCTTGCTCTGGCTCACTTCTCCCCAGCCTGCCTGGCTCACTCTCCTCTCTCCTCAGGTGGCTCTCCTGGTTGCCTCCCCTACAGGCCGCTCACGTCCTCCAGTGGAACGGAACTATTTGATCTAAAGTTTTTCAGAATAAAAGGGGAGATTGGGAAGATTGGGGTGGGTGCACAGAAGATTCCATAGGGGCGCTGCCCTCAGTGCGCCCTCCCGGGCTATGGGACTAGCAGTGCATATGCCTGAGACAATGGGGCATTCCCATTTCCTTGGAGAACCAGGGAACTGAATAGGTTCCACTCAGAGGGAAAGGGCATAGAGAAGTTTGCTTGTCGGTAGCCTGGACCATTTCTTAATTCAACCAAGTATTCATTAGGCATACAAGTTATGTGAATCACAGAATCCTCTCAGATCATCAGAAACGCTTTGGGATCCATCAGTCTTTCAGACTGGATCACCTTAACAGGTCCCCTACTCCTGTGGAAGGTACAGGAAGCTGTAAGTCTAAACTCAGCAAGGTTTAAGTCTAAACTTACTTCCCTGTGAAAACACATTGGCAGGATTCAGACATCAGGACAAACCGCAGTGCACTATGATCTGAGAGAGCCTTGGTGGAGTGCTTTGGGCAACCCCTGCCCCTCTTTGCTTTGCAAACTGCAAGGTAGCTGGCTATGCCTGGCTTTACATTGAAGGGGTAACATGCCATTTCCGCAGAGTGAGTACACAGTGGGAATCACACAAACTGATTAAGAATCAGAGAGCCTTATTAATGAACCGCCACACGGGAGGGAGGGAAGGAGGGATCAGGAGACAGAGAGAGCATGCCAGCTACGTGACTGGAGGGAGGAGAGAGTTCTGGAAGCTTCTGACAATAGTGTTCCAGGGACACACAAGAAAATGACCCTTAGCAGAGGAAGGATGTAGAACCCCATTTGCCTGTCTGGTAAGTTCTCCCTGTGTTGCCCCCTGTGGGAATCTCACTTCTTTCCCGTACACCAGTCATTGCATAATCCAGGGATCCCGCTGACACCTTTCCTGGCATCTGCCAAGTGTTTTTAGGAAGTGGGCCGGAATTCTGCCCGGCAGGCCTTATGATTTTTTTAAACACTGTTTCAGCAGCACCTCCACCACAGCACAAGGATTGCTGCTGTGTGACTGAAGGGAAGCCGTTGTCTGGGGTCAACGCACTTACCTCAGGGGACCACGGAAGGCCCACGGAACCAGCAAGCCCCGACCAGCGCAGCCTTGACAGAGTCAGCCAGCCCACTCTCAACAGCAAAAGCCAACCCACCCGAGTCCCTACCAGAGGTGGCCTTGGGGACCCCGGGACCCAGGGGCAGGGAGGACAGGCAGCACTGACCTTCCTGGAGGAGACGGGGTGGGGCAGCCGGCCCTTTAAAGAGCTCCAGGGGGAAGGGCCAGTGAGCTCACCAAGCCGAGACCAGGATAAATGGGTTCCGAGGGGAAGGGCAGAGGGAGGTTTGCTCCTCTGTCACCTGGGCCATTTCTCGATTCAGCTCTCCAGAACTGGGGTGGGGAGGGAGGACTGGCTGACCCTGGGGTTGGCCTGCCCCTGGGGGAGCATTTAAAAGGTGTGCCCAGGAGCAGCCAGGGAGGAAGGGAGGGACCCATTCCCTTGTGGGTGGGAAGAGGTAATTGGCAGAGCAGAGGGTGGAAACTGGGTGAAGAGAAAGCCCCTCTTCTTGCTCTGTTCTGAGGCTCCATCCTGGGACATTCGCCCGACAAAAGCAACCCTGGAGAGCGAGACAGGCCTGGATTTGGACCCGACCCCAGTGGAATCCGACATCTATGTTTATGCAAGGAGGCACCCTGATCAGCAGCGCTTCCGCCTAAAATGTTAAAGAGTTACTATCACAGTTAATTTGGCATAAGCTCGCTCCCTGACATTTGGCGTTTGGCTCTGCCTCCTGGGACAGCCATTTTGTGGTCGCACCCACCACCTTGAGGTAGAATTCCAAAGGTGTGTGCAGGCTCAGAAAGGTCAGGGACCCTGGCATATTCCGACATGTCTCTCTTGCTCACCTGGGAGCCTAGGGCTGCACGCACAAAAGATGGGTATGGGCTTGGAATCCTCCTGCAAAGGGCAGGCCCACTTGCATGCCAGGGCCCCAAGGATGGTTTGTTGCAACCTCTGAAATATGATGGCTTCTCTTGCAAAGCTGGAGAGGGGCAAGGATTGCACCAAGCTCATCCATGTGGCTTGCCCTCCCACATGGACCATGTCTTCTCACCGCTGTCTGCTCAGCTGCCTGCAAAACCACCTGCAAAAGGATTTCTGCACATCTCTCCACTCTGCATCTTCTGTGGAAGGCCTGGCATTTGCTGCCACAGAGAGTTCCCCTTGATCAATGGCAGCTGCTACAGTCAGGTTCCTCGGGGATTGCTGGCAGGGATCTGGGCTTCTTATCTCCCCTCGGAGTGCCGGCGGGGGCAGCTCATTGTCCTTCACCACATTATCAATTGTGAGCAAACAGAAGGGTGCTGGAGCCGAAAGAGAGTCAACAAACAAAGGATAAGCTCAGCTGCTCTGTTGGTTTTTCCTAACCGCAGCCAAGTGGAAAGGGAAAAGAGATCTTTCCCCTCTCTGCGGCAAGGATTTTTAAAATTGTGGCACATCCTGCAGTGCAAAGACCACTGCACTGCACATGTGCAGGGAATGCACAGAGAAGGCAGGCACAAGCTTTTCACAAATCCTGTGCAAGAGCATCAAACTCCAGGAGTGTGGCCCATTGGTACCCTAACGCCCCAGGAAGCCTGTGCTGCTGAACAAGCCGTCAGTCGCCAAAAGCTTTCAGAGGCAGAATGATTCTGTGCAGCTTAACACAGAGTCCGCTCTTGGGGACCAGGCGTCAGTTTTGTGGGTGGACTTGGACAAGGTGCTGGCCTGCCCCTGCCCCTGCCCCTGCTGTAAAAGGGTGTGGCAGGGCTGGAGTCTGGGAGATGCCGTGGGTGCAAGGTGGTGTGGGCAGTGAGGCGGGTGGGCATTCCATTGGCAGAGAGGTGGGCCACTGCCCTGTTGGCAGGGTGCAGCTGGGAATGCTGACAGCCGGAAGAGGATGGCTGATCCACGCAGCAGCCATCAGAGGGGAAGGGATCCTGCCGGGGTCGAGAGGGGCTGGGGCAGGGAGGAAGGACGGAGCCCACGGCTAGGGAGAGCGCTTAAGCTCGTGGTTCAGAGACGTTGGGAGATGGCCTGGAAGTGAGGGGGCTTGAGGGGACGCTGGTCCGGAGTAAGGTAATGCCAGGGGCATGGGCAGAGGACTGGGGGCTTGGAGGGATGTGGTGCTGGCTGGCTGGGGAGCCTACCACTCTGCATCTGCTTGATAGATGGAAGACTAAACGGACGGTGGTGTCAGTGTATCCCAATTCTGCCTACTGGTTGTGGGGGAATGGAACCATGCCCTGCACCCGGTGTGTTGCAAGCCTCCACCCTAGCCAGCCCACACCTACCCCTCCCTGTGCAGTGGTGTGCGACCTACCTTATAGGTCTGTTGTGAAGATGACAGGGTCATAAACACATGCATACATCAACTGAGATCTGCTGGTTCATCTATGTGGCTTCTGTGCAGTCCCACATGGGAACTGCACATGTGCAGGCCAGCCACATCAGAGGAATTAGCGAGTTTTTTAAAAATCATCTAGAGATCCCGAGAGTGCTGCCCCTCCCCTCCCCACCTCAGCACAAGCCTCCTGCCCAACTGTCACTTGATGTGGGAGGGGTCAGCACTCTCCCTTCCATTCCCTTTTTGCTGCCACAAAGAAAGGACATGAGTTAGCGAGTACCGTTTTTCTGAGGAGGAATTTCTGCCAAAAGTTCACCTTGTGTTTTCTGAGAAAAATGGCATTATTTAAAAAATGTAATGATTGTGGAGCGAAGATGGCCCAAGCAGACAATCATAATTCATGTCTCCTCTGTTTGGGAGAGGAACATAACATGACGACTCGCTCTCCATGTAACAAGATGACGCCCAAGGCCAGGGGTAACAGGGCAGCGCATGGGAAGGTGGCACTGTGGGAGTGGACACTGAGTGGCCCAGAGCCGCTGCCCTAAGAGTCAGTGGAGACCGGCGCAGCACAACCTTCAGGGATCCTTGCCATCTCTGTCATACTGAATGATCAAATGGAACTGGCCTCCTCTTCCTGGGCAGCCTCTGAGTCCCCAACTAAAAAGCTTAAAAAGAGCCACAAGAAAAAAACATCAGGCACATAACCCACACTTGCCGCAGCAACACGCCCCCTCCAGGAGCTGTACATCAGCCTCACTGAAAGAACAGGGACCCAGCTTGCTTCGCCAACACTTGCCTTCCCCCGTCTGTGCCCCAATACCGCCCTTCACGGGGCCGATCCCCTCTGGGGTGGTGTTGCTTGGCATCCAGGTCTCCTGGATACTGATTTCCATCCACACAACCTAACCTCGAGCAAGGGGCCAAGCTGATGAGATGAGACTCTCCGGAGTTGTCATATTGTGACGTCATCAACTCGCCAGCTCCAAGATCAGTGCACATAGGGCATTCCTCTCATTGTCAGCCCTGCTGCAGGTATCAGTGCATGCCTCCATGCGGGGGTGAGTGGGACCAATGCAAGCTGACTGCAAGGCACATGGAATTGGGATTCTCTAGGGGATCAAAGAGAAGGTCATCTGTTTCAAAGCAGTGATGATCACAGGAGTCTTGTCTCTCCAGATCCGAGGGACCTATGAATGAATTAGAACAAGAGTCTGAATCCACTCTTTGGCAGATGAACAAGACCATTGGCACCACTACATCAATGACTCCCACTGATGATTTTATGTCATATTCTACCCTGGTAGTAAGGATGGCCAGAGCCCTAAGACTGCAGTGTGCAACTTCAGGACCAAAACCAAAGGATGCTTTACGCAGGTATTATTCTCACCTGGTTCGGATCCCCTTGCATCTGCAAAAAAATTGGAAAGTATAAGGTAAATGAGGCTGGTTGTGTGCTCCTATTCCAGCACCCCAAAACAAATTATTTTGTTTCATAAGTCCTGCCCACAAAGGGTCATTTTGGCTCCAAGAGTTTTCCCAGTGACACGGGGGACGGGGGACGGGACTGGATTCGATCGGTTGCTGTATTTATTCCTCTAGGGCCATGGGCCTCAGAGTGGTTAACTCTGCAGCTGTTATGGCTCTTTATAAGTGTTTGCTTTGGAAAAAGATGTCACCTGTCGAAGGCGCCTTACCTCAGGATAAACGCCCTTGGCGAAAGCCCTTGTAGAAGGAGGAATGAGATTGGGCAAGCAACAGCCAAGTGCAGTGTGCCTTGATGGGCTCTGCATGGGTGCTGAGGCACCACTCCCAGCTACGGTGGCGCAGGCAGTAAGGCACGCCTGCTTTAACATCTGGGAACAGGCACTATGGCTGTTCGAATCCCACCGTGACCGGGGTGAGCTCCCGGCCCTAGTCCCAGCTCCCGCCCACCCAGCAGTTTGAAAGCGTTAAAATATATACAGAGCAAGTAGATAAATGGGTACCTGCCTGTAGGTGGCAGGGGGCACCCTCCCTCCTTGGTGTGTGCAGCAGGAAAGCATCGGCGATCCAGCAGGGATGGCGACAGCAGCAGAGGCGGCATGGAGGCAGCGCTGGGCGGCAGAGTCCAGAAGGAGGGCGGAGTCGCGGAACGACAAGCGGCGCGTCGGCACAGTGCAGCAGAGGCAAAGGGACATATTCGGAAACTGCAGCCGATGCGAGGCTGTACACCGAAGACGAGGCCTTCCGGGAAGAAAGCTGCTGAGCTGGAAAGAACCTGCCCCAGAACATCATGGATGGAGTGCTGACGTCTGAGGCCCACTGGAATAAGGACAAAAGAACTAGAAGACCCTGCTGCCTGGGTACTGGTAGGATGCCTTCCCCCTATGAATTGTGGCCCTAGATTAGGAATCATAATCCTGTGTAAACCGCTCAGAGACTCCTTGGGGTCAGAGTGGTATAGAAATCGAAAGTTAAATAATAAATAAATAAATAAATAAATAAATCATCTGCCCTCCCGCCTGATACCCCTGCACAGATGGAGGGTAAAGAATTATTCAGCGACCAAACTGACAGCATGCTTGAATGCACTGGAAAGTACAAACTGACTGCCAAGGCCTTTGGCGTCACCCCCTCTACCACTGTGCAGGCAAAACCCAGGTATTGGTCAAGACAATACCCACATTATTCTTCTGGCAGAACCTTCAGGTACTTTGAGTCTAGGTACCAGCCAGGTCCATACCAGGAGGGGTCCTTGAGGGCCTCTTTCCCCCAGTCAACACCGCATAGGCTGCAGCCAAGAAATAAGTGGGGGCAAGGCGCTAAGCCATGGGAACCCTCAAACTGGGGACATGAGTTGGCCTAAGTTCTGTTCCACTGTTTAAAGATGGGTTGTTACAATATGTTGAGGTCTGGTTATCTATCACTAACAAAGCCTGGGTGCTGTCAATAATAAAGAATGGCTACTTTTCAGAGTTTCAAAATTACCCTGTGTCACTTCCCTTCTGTTACTGACCAGGATGACATGTTGTCAATTGCTCAAGAAACTATGGTCCTCTTGCAGAAAGGGACCATTGTCAAAGTGGATATACACACTGATCTAAGTGGGTTTTATTCCCCATACTTCTTAACTGATAAGAAAGATGGAGGCAAATGTCCTATATTAGACCACAGGAACCTCAATAAGTCTACACAAACCAAAATTTTGTATGCCCTCTTTACAAGAGATCATTCTATTATTGAAGAAAGACTTGTGGTTTGGAAGTATTGATTTGAAGGATGCATATTTTCATATCCCTATACATAAGTATTGCAGGAGATACCTGAGATTTATATAGGAAGGGGTTCATTTTGAGTACACGGCCCTTCCTTTGGGTCTGGCAACTGCCCCTAGGATCTTTTCTAAATGTATGTCAGTGGCAATTGAACACCCTTGGTTAAGAGATTGCATGGTGTACCCATATATTTTGATGACTGGCTGTTTGTGGCAAACTTGCCAGAGGCCCTACAAGTTCCACTTGAACAAGCCCTGGACACAGTAGGGAGGTTGGGACTGATTGTGAATAGGGAAAAAATCTTCTGCAGCATTTACGTCAGGCCTCCCACTGGAAGACATTTGCAGGGCAGTGACCCAGTCAACACCTTCCACTTTCATCCTCCAGTATTCAATGGATGTGGATTCCAGGAGTGAGGCAGCGGTGGGGAGTGCAGTACTACAGTCAATAATTCACTGAGATGTCCCACACCCTCCTCCAAAGTAACTGATCTTGCCATATTCCCATGTGGGACTGCACAGAAGCCACGTAGATGAAAACAGGGGTTGCACTTACCTGTAACCTTTGTTCATCCAGTGGTCTCTATGCAGGCACATGTCCCTCCCTCCTTTCCCTGCTGTGGTCTCCTAGGACTCTTTGTAGGTGGGGGATGGAGAACTGAGGGGAGAGTGCTGGCCCCTTCCACATCAAGTGACAGTTGGGCGGGAGGCTTGCACTGAGGGGGAAGGGGTAGCACTCTTGGGATTTCTAGATGATTCTCTTAAAACTTGCTAATTCCTCCGATGTGGCTGGCCTGCACATGTGCAGTTACCATGTGTGCCTGCACAGAAGACCACTGGATGAACAAAGGTTAAGTGCAACCCCCATCTTTCATGCAGTCCAGATGACTCCCAGACTCACATCGTGCTGTTGTGTTGTTCTTGACAAAAGTAATGGAGTACCAGCGGCAACTGACCATTTTCTCACTATCTGTTTCACGATAATAGCTGAGATCATCACATGCTCCAGCACTTAAAACTGAGAGAACCAGCAAGAGCCTCCCGTATACTAGCATGCAGAATGAGAAGATCCGGGACTAGTATGTTGTGCAATGGAGACTATCTAAGCAGCTGATTGCTGCTACTAGATGCTGCTACCTTAGAGTGACTGAGTAATCACCCCTAATTAATTGTGTTATTTACTAGTAATTAATTGATTTAACTGATGGTGCAAGCGTCTTAGGTGTTTTGAATTAATTAATTGAAGGTGATTATTAAGTTAGGCGCTGTACTAGGGAATTGGAATTAACTGTTAAGGTCGTCCAAACCAATTGTAATATAACACGGTGATTGCTATTACTGATTAAACCTAGTGAGTTAGGAAACTAAATAAAATTAAATTAAAAAATAAATAAAATTAAATCAATAATATAAAAATAATTATAAAGTGGGGGGGAATTACATAGACAAAAAAGAAAAGAAAAAGAAGGTGGGTGGGTGGGATTTCTAAAAGGCCTTTATTTATTTACTGGCCAATATCTGATCTTAATTGGCAATCAATCCTTAGATTATTTTTGTGTTAGGATAGGCTGTGTAATTGTAGTAGTAGCATTACTGTTTGTGCACTTTACTGTACCCTTATATGGAGCACTATACTGAGTGTTCTGCTTGCTGCTCGGCCGGCAGTCTGAAACCTGCGGAGACCACCGAGGGCAACGATGTGGGCCAGGGAATTCCGGTGCTCCTGGGGAGGGGAAAGTATAGCAGTGGGAGCAGGCAGAGTATTATGTGAAGAATGCGGAGAAATGGGGAAGCTTGGCCCCCTTCCAGCCTGCGACCCATCTCGAGAGATGTTGGCAGTGCGTCTAGGAATCATATCCCCCCTCTGACATTGGTGTTGTGTAATGCCAGGTCCATAAATAATTACCATGCTCCTTAGGGACCTCTTGCAACAGCAGAATGCGGGCATGGCGTGCATGACCGAGACCTGGGTGAGGGAGGGGGAGATAGTGGCTCTCTCCCAACTGGCCCCTCCCGGGTTCGGGGTCCTTCACCAATCTCAGACTAGGGGGCGAGGGGGAGGAGTGGCACTATTCATCTGGGAGTCTTATTCCTTTAGGGCGCTTCCGCCTCCGAGGATCACAGGCATTGAGTGTGCCGGCCTGGTCTGGGAAGTTGGGGAGAGTTTGGCGATTTGGCTGGTGTTAACGACTGCCTAACGCACCGGCCAATAGCCTGCCATACCTGATGGAGGCCATAGCAGGCTGGGCATTGGAACACCCTAGACTGATTGTCCTGGGCGATTTCAATGTCCATACTCAGGCAGCGGACCTGGTGTCATCCATGGCAGTACTGGGACTCTCCCAATATGTAACGACCCCCACTCACCAGGCTGGGCACACGCTCAGGGCAGGCTCACCCACTAGGCGAGCTAGGCGCTCGCCTAGGGCGCCGGCCCTGCAGGGGCGCCAAAATGCCCCCCGCCCCCCCCCGTGAAAAGCCCCCCTTCCCGCCCAGCCCTGGCAGCCCCAGAAAAGCCGCCGCCACCGCTGGGAGGGAAGGGGCGGGCGTTCTAAGCCCGCCCTTCCCCCGGCTCTCCTGGGCGCCTCGCAGCTGCGAGGCACCTAGGACAACGGCGCTGGGCCATCTCCAGTCCCCACCGGGAGGTTAGCATCCCCGGTGGGGTGGGCACCCCAGGCTGTCCTGCCTAGGGCACCCAGACACCTGGGGCTGGCCCTGCACACGCTCGATTTGATCTTCACGGCAGGGGTAACAGTGGACTGGGTTACTGCCTTGGCAGTCCCATGGCCAGACCACCATGCCCTAGGGGCCCACCTGAATGTACCACCTCCAACCCTGTTTAGGCAGCGAGTGTATTTTAGCTCACCCGTGGAGCCAGATGGACCTGGTGTGGCTCCAGATGGCCCTGTGGGATCCGATGCCCCCTGGCAGCTCATTAGATGAGCTTGTGGAGGACTGGAACAGCTGCCTCTCCGCAGCCATCGACGAGATCGCTCCACGGTGCCCTCTATGCCCCCGAACTAGGCTGGCTCCTTGGTATACCCAGGAGTTACAGCTGATGAAGCAGGAGCTCAGATGGCTAGAGAGACGGTGGCACCAAACTTGAGACGAAGCAACAAGAACATCTTATAGGACATTTATGAAAGCCTATGAGATGGCAGTCAAAGCTGCAAAGAAGGCTTTCTATGCGGCAGAGATTGCGTCTGCTAGCTCTTGCCCAGCCCAATTGTTTAGGACGATTTGGTTGCTAACAGCTCTGCCACAGGGCAGACCAAATGCTAGGGAATTGGACATTGGCAGTGAGGCTTTTGCAAGCTATGTTGCGGATAACCTCTTAGCACTCTGCCGCGATCTCCCCACCACAGTTGAAACAGTGAGCGAGCTTGAGGCCCACTGTACGTCTTTGATCTCGATCCTGAATCGCTTCAGCCCTCTCAGCCTGGAGGAAGTTGACAGTTTACTCACAGCTGTGCACCCAACCTCATGCAGCCTTGACCCGTGCCCTTCCTGGCTTATTAAATCTGGCCAAGAGGGGTTTCGAGGTGCCCTCAGGGAGATTATCAACAAGTCCCTTGTAGAGGGGCAGTTCCCTGGGACACTCAAGGAAGCGATGGTCCGTCCTCTCTTGAAAAAACCATCTTGAGATCCAGCCAGTTTGGCCAACTACAGGCCGGTCTCCAATTTGCCCTATTTAGACAAACTGATTGAGAGGGCGGTGGTGATACACCTGCAGGGTTTTCTGGATGACGCTTCCGTGTTAGATCCCTTCCAGTCCGGCTTCCATCTGGGTCACAGGATGGAGACGGTGCTGGTCGCTCTGACTGATGACCTCTGGAGACATCTGGATTGAGGAAGAATGGCGGTATTGCTGTTGTTAGATCTGTCGGCTGCATTTGACACAGTTGACCACCAACCATTAGTCCACTGCCTTGCCGACACGGGGATTCGGGGGCTTGCCTTGCAGTGACTTGCCTCCTTTCTCTAGGGTCAGGGACAAAGGGTGGCGCTAGGGGAACAGCAGTCCAGGAGTCACCAACTTGAGTGTGATGTGCCTCAGGGGGCTGTACTGTCCCCAATGTTATTTAACATCTATATGCACCCCCTTACTCAGATTGCCCGGAGGTATGGGCTAGGATGTCATCAGTACGCTGATGACACCCAGCTCTATCTGATGTTAGGCGGCCAGTCAGATTCTGGACCAGAAGACCTGGACCGGGCATTGCAGACCGTGGCTGGTTGGCTTAGACTGAATCAGCTGAGGCTGAATCCAGCGAAGATGGAGGCCCTGTGCCTAGGGCGGGGTGGTTTGGGGGCAGGGATCCCACTCCCGACCTTCAGGAGGGCCTCACTGGTCCCAGCGCTGGAGGTTCGGAGTTTGGGAGTGCTCCTGGATCCCTCCCTTACCATGGAGGCCCAGGTAGCCGCCACTGCCAAGTCAGCCTTTTATCATCTCAGGCTGATTAGGCAGTTGGTTCCCTTCCTCAACCATGCTGACCTGGTTACAGTGATCCACGCGATGGTCACCTTGAGACTAGACTACTGTAACTCTCTCTACATGGGGCTGCCTTTGTCATGGATTCGGAAGCTACAGCTAGTGCAGAATGCCGCAGCCAGGCTGTTGATGGGTCTCCCTAGATGGGAGCATATCCAGCCTTTGCTAAGGACACTGCACTGGCTGCCAGTAGCATACCGAATTTGCTTCAAGGTACTGGTTTTTACCTTTAAAGCCCTATATGACCAGGGTCCAACATACCTATGGGACTGCCTTTCCCCATATATATCCCAGAGAGCACTACGATCTGGGTCTCAAAACCAGCTGACCCTGGAGCACTTCCGGGTTGGCAGGCTGATGGCAGCTGTTTCTCCCAGCTCCTGGGGACACAGACTGCAAACCAGTGGGCAGAGAAGGGGTACGACTGTACGCATCCCCCCAAGGCTTGAGAGATGAGCCCTGAGTCAGGGGGTGCTGAGGTTCGCCACCCCTGGCTTTTAGCCTGGGGGTAGGGGCGTCCTTTTGCCCCGATGGTCTCTCCGCTGTGTTCCAGTACTGGCCAAGGCTTTGCGTACCAGAAAACCAAGCAGGCGGTGATCAAGTTTTAATTAAGCGACTGGCTGAATCGATGAAGTAACTGAAGAAGTGTGAGTACAAGTTAATGAAGCACTAGAGGGAAGAGTTTATCCCTGCAAGCATGGGGGGAGGCAATTGCAGACACCCCCCCCCGGATGATCAGATAAAGGAAACTACTACTGGATAAATGGAGCTTGAAGGAACTGTAATGGAGGACCGCTGAGATCTAAGAACCAAGTAACAGATAAACAAACATTTGGGACTTTAAAAACAGTATCTGAAAATGTACTATATGGCTAGCTAGAAATGGCTAGAAGGAAGAATCAGAACTTTCTCTTTTAAAGACTGTTAATACCACAGTAAGAGATAGAGTGGAGCAAAGTCTACACCCCCTAAAAAAAGAAGCAGGGGGGAAAGGGAACTCCCTCCCCACATATAACAGTATAAAAATAAAGCTCTTAGGGGGTAGGTGGAGCGAAAAGAATGCCAGAAAAGAGAGAAAGTATTGAATGGGAAAACTTACGAGAGGTGAAGTGCTTCCTGAATATTGGCTGGAAACGCTGCAGAACCTTCCTCTAGCAGACAGAGGGTGGGAAATCTCCCCTCTCGAAAGACAAAGTAACTGTGTAAACATTTGAAAATAACCTTTTTAGGCATTGGAAAGTGTCCTTTTTCTTCTTAAAGAAACTCTAAACATCTCTGTGAGTGGTGGCTGTGAAATGTTGAATGGGGGTGGAAGTCCCCCCTTTTAAAAATAAAATACTTTGGAATTAACTGGAAATAAGATGGATAGGCATAGAGAATCATTGGAGGTGGCGGAATGATTTGATGGATTTATGGGACCCCAGCAATCTGGCAATAAAAAGAAGATAAACAGACCCCTGGTGTTGGAAATGGAACCTCTGGAAATGGCACCTGTTGTGTCGAAAGAATTAAAACGAAACTGAGTCTTCCTCAGGAAGTTGAAAGTTTAACTGAACAATAAATTCCACTGAGAAAGATTGGTGGGGCAGCAAAGCAGCTATGTTCTCCTACGACAAGCGGGGGGAGGGGAAACTCTCCTCCTAAAAATAAAGTTACTATATATTTTGATGGGGGGACAGAGCTAATGAAATTTTGGATGAAAGGTGGAGTTCCAGAAGATATCAACAATATGGACTGTGAGCTGAAGAAGACCGAGGGGAGAAGATTCTACAGTGAAGATCCTTTTCGGAGATAAGACTTTTGGCTGAGGGGGGATGTTTGGATAAAATAGGGGGAAGGGTTTGCACAGAAAAGATGGGTGTTTGATGATGAGTGCTCAAATGAAATTTAAATGCATTTTATTAACTTAGACTAGTACCATAAAAGGAAGAGGGGAAGGGGATGTTATTTGATGCCTACTTAGGTTCTTTTTTTCTGTCTTTTTTCTTTTTTAATAAGAGGGTAAATGGAGAGCCTTTAGGAGAAGCATATTCAAGCCTAATTTGGATGTATTTAATAATTTTACTTAAATAATTTTGGATTGCAGGTAATGGTTGGTTAAAAATTTTTAAATAGTCAGATGTGCAGAAAGTAATAGCCAGATAGTCAGAAATTATTGTAACCAGATGATGAGGATGCCTGATGTTTGCATAAAAAATTTTTTAAGTGTATTTTAGAAGTATACTCCAAACAGTCAGTATGAGCTAGAGCTTCTATAAGCGATTTATTCAACTGTCGCCTTCAGGGTTAACAACTGAAAGTTCTTTTTTGTTAATGCCATATTTGTAAGCATTGTATATGATCATCACACCTTGGATTTTCTTTCCTATCATAGATATTTTCTGTAGATATTTAGAAAACGCAATAAAAAATCCCCTTCGGGGGGCCAAAAAAAACCGGCTGACCTTCCCTGGCCCAAGGGAGGCCAGGCTAGCTGCTACTAGGGCCAGGGCCTTTTCAAGGGCGGCCCCTACCTGGTGGAATGAGCTCCTGGAGGAGATCAGGGCCCTGCAGGACCTCTCTCAGTTCCACAGGGCCTGTAAGACGGAGCTCTTCCACCAGGCATTTAATTGGGGGCCGCCGCCGCTGCAGTGCCCGGCCTGTAACCTAACCATCAAGCAGCTGCCATGAGAGCCGACGAACAGAAGAACATCCAGCGATTACCATTGAGCAGTTGTCATAAGAGTCGATGAGCAGGAGAACATCTAACACTTGTTGGGAATCCATTTGAAAGCACGCCACCTAATCGAATTTTAATCGCTGCCAGCACTTTCTATTGTATTATTTTTAACGGTTGTGTTTTAATTATATAAGTTTTATTCTGGATTCATGCTATTTGGAAGCTGCCCTGAGCCTGCTTTGCAGGGGGGGCTGGGCACAAATTTGACAATAAATATACCCTGTGCAGAGACACCAGAGGTGCATACCACCGCTCTGTTGGGCCGAGCTACCCAGTGAGACCACCCGATGCTGTGCCTCTCCCAGGATGGGGCCTCCATCCAGACGCATTTCTGCTTGGCCAGCAGTTCAGTCCTATACATGCTCAGACAGAAATCCTATTGTGTTTAATGGGACTTGGTCTCTAGTACGTGTTCTTAGGATTGTAGCCCAGAGGCGCCTAAGCAGGCCTACTCAGAAGTAAGTCCCATTGTAGTCAGTGGGCCTTAAACCTAGGAAAGTGCTTTTAGGATTACAGCCAAAATTAGCAGCTTTACAGACTCCTGGAAACTTGTTCAAATGAACAGAAGTCAGAGTACAGTTTCATTTCTTTAATGTTCTCAAAAAGCCTCTGACTGGAACTATCTAGCAACTCCCTCGTTATTTTTAACTTTCTAAAAATAGATGGTCTCAAAATGAAGTGATCCAAATCTTGGATGGAAAGAAGCAGTCAAGGGCGCCGCAAGTATGAGGACAGACGTGGACGCCAGCCGTCCAAATCCACCATCTTGAACTGAAGCTCAGTTTTAAATTTTTATTTTTCTCTTAGGACGCCAGTCACATTCAACAGGGGGCTCAGTTCTGAAGAAGCTCCTTGTGCCACAGCCAGCCAGGGCACACAGCTGGGACGATTTTCAGAAGGTCTAACCTGAAACAAGAAGATATTCTCTAAGGGAGGAAAGAAGCATTACGATCAGGACCAAAAGCCTGAGGGGGAAATATCCCAGAGGAAGGAGGAGGCACGTGAACCCCCTGCTGCAGGCCGCACGTCTGGCCTCCTCTCCGCCTTCTTTTGTTCCCCGCACGTCCCCTGGGCTTTTCACCCCACCTATGTTGTAGGAAGAATTCCATGAGGTAAAGTCCTTTCAAACTGGCATGCAGTTCTTCCTTGGGCAACGGCCTTTCCGGAGGAATGGGGAGGATCAGGAACCACTTCTCTAGAGCCTCTCCGCCCCCCCCCCGGGAAAAATATTTTGGTTTTGTCGCTGTGTTGAAAGGGGCTTGAGCTTCCACTTATTTTCCCCTCCCTTTCAAAGAGCTCTACAACTAAGCTGCTTAACATTTTTCAAAAGTTGTTCAAGGTGTGTTGATATTACGTATCACCTCTGGAAGATCCTTACTGGAATATAAATTCTGTCTGATACCGAAGACTCCTACATCTTAAAAGCCAATTGTTGCATGTCGTTTAATCTCCATAGCCTCCTTCAGGGATGTCACTCAAGGGGGGCCCTGCAGGTCAATGCAACAGCATTCCATGCACAGCCCTGGATTCATTCTGCAGCATGCAGATAACTCCACAGGGCCTGTTCTCATCAGATTCCAGAAGCTAAGCAGGGTCGGCCCTGGCTAGTATTTGGATGGGAGACCTCCAAGGAATACCAGGGCTATGACACAGAGGCAGACAATGGAAACCACCTCTGAATGTCTCTTGCCCTGACCTGGATGGCCCAGGCTAGCCTGAGCTCATCAGATCTCAGAAGCTAAGCAGGGTCGGCCCTGGTTAGTACTTGGACGGGAGACCACCAGAGAAGCCAATGTTGAATCAGGCCAATGGCCCATCTACTCCAACACTCTGTCACACAGTGACCAAAAATCATCAGGAGGTCCAGCAGTGGGTCCAGGACACTAGAAGCCCTCCCACTGCTGCCCTCCCCCCGGCACCAAGAATAGAGTGCATCACCTGCCCCAGACTGAGAGTGCCTATCGATACCTTGTGGCTAATAGCCATTGGTGGACCTCTGTTCCATACATTTATCTAATTCCCTCTTGAAACTGTCCATGCTTGTAGCTGCCACCACCTCCTGTGGCAGTGAATTCCATGTGTTCATCACTCTTTGGGTGAAGAAGTACTTCCTTTTATCTGTTCTAACCTGACTGCTCAGCAATTTCATGGAGTGCCCACGAGTTCTTGTATTGTGAGAAAGGGAGAAAAATACTTCTTTCTCAACCTGTTCTATCCCATGCATAATCTTATGAACCTCAATCATGTCACCCCTCAGCCGTCGTTTCTCCAAGCTAGACAGCCCCAAGCATTTTAACCTTTCTTCATAGGGAAAGTGTTCCAACCCTTTTATCAGTCTAGCTGCCCTTTTCTGCATTTTTTCCAATGCTATGATATCCTTTTTGAGGTGTGGCGACCAGAACTGTACACAGTATTCCAAATGAGGTCGCACCAATGATTTATACAGGGGCATTATGATACTGGCTGATTTGTTTTCAATTCCCTTCCTAATAATCCCCAGCATAGTGTTGGCCTTCTTTATTGCAGTTACACACTGTCTAGACATTTTCATTGAGTTATCTACTATGACTCCAAGATCTTTCTCTTGGTCCGTCTCTGCCAGTTCAGACCCCATCAATGTGTATTTATATTTAGGATTTTTGGCTCCAATGTGCATCACTTTGCGCTTGGCCACATTGAACCCCATTTGCCACGTTGATGCCCACTCACCCATCCACTCCACCCATCTTCCAGAGAGGAGTGCATTTGTTCTGATTAAGCAGAGACCTTGTTGATATTGAAATGCAGGGACTTAGAAGTCTTGCCTCTGGCAGGTGCTCACCTCTGAAGTGGGGGATGCCCTCTAAAGCTTCTTTGCCTGAATATTTTGCTTGTCTGACAACCCCCAATCTGCGAAGAGCAAAGAGCATTCATGTTAGCTCATTTCCCTTCTGCTGTATCGTATGGGAGGTTCAAGAAAATCCCATACTCATCTAGGTTTTGTGCCTGTGGCTCGGGAGAGATCGAAAGTATTAAACATGTTCTCCTATATTGTTCTTTTTGCTGTGATATCCGTGCTGTTTTTCTAGAAACCTCTTTATCAGAGTCAAGTAAGGCAATCTGATGCCTATAAGATCATTTCACTATTACCGTCCCATAATCCTGAGTTCATAGAATTGGTAGCTAAATTTCTCTGTTGTGCTACTAAGAGAAGATTGTTTCAGTTGCAAGGGTAAAGGATGTATCCTTGTCTCCCTGCTGTACGTTCTGTCGATAGGCCAACAAAGGTTTTGACTGATGAGGGTGTCAGAAAGGCATTCACGGACAGTTTGGCCTGCCAGCACCCTTCCCTCTAACCTGGTTTCTCGGCATCCTTGCAGACCCAGGAGGCTCAAGTCCTGAAGCAGCTGGCTGAGAAGCGGGAGCACGAGAGGAAGTACTTCACAAGGCCTTGGAGGAGAACAACAACTTCAGCCGGCTGGCTGAGGAGAAACTGAACTACAAGATGGAGCTGAGTAAGGAGATCCGTGAGGCTCATCTAGCTGCCTTGAGGGAGAGACTCCACGAGAAGGCAAGTCCCAGGGGGAGCCCCACACCAAAACAGTGCCTCTGAGCATGTGAAGAGGACTAGTGTCGGAGCTCATTCCCAGCATGGCCTTTGATGTCGATGGAGCTGGGGAGCTCTTTGTGACCGTGCAATCCCTATTAACGAGGTTCCACTTAGATGTCTGGGGATCAGTACTGTGTTTCTTATAGCAGTCCATCTGCTAGCAGGGAGTTTACACTAGGCACTCATTCAGTAAAGCCAGAATTTGAATCTCGATGAAGACAAGTGGAAACTAGGACAGACCCCACCTTTAAGCTGAAGGTGATTTCGACTGCTTATGGTTTCCGGGAGTTCTGCCTTCCATCATTTCATCCAGATCCTAGTCATCCAAAAGAGAATCTTGGATCCAAGATGTATATTTAAACTAATTCCTTATTCATATACATCTCCCTACCAGATGAAGGAAGGAGGATGTCAAATCAGACTTCAGCAGTTCTCTTAGGGTCTGCATTATTGAAGTATACAAAGTTTAAATTAGACATACCAATTGAGAACACCACACTCAGTTAGATGGGTTGCAACCAATGCAGCCATTATCTAACACCCCACAGCTGAAGAATCCTGCTAGGTGGCTGTATGGTTGACAATATCCAACTCTGTAAGTTGTTTTAAGACAACCAGCCACTACTCAGCTGATGCTGTGTTTGGAACAAATGAATTACAACACATTCTAGATCCAGTGGACAACGACCCACCCATTAAATGAGGACACTGCTTTGGGAGGTCCCATCAAGAAGTCCTCTGCCTCAGAGGGAGAACAACCATTGGATACTTATCATGAAGGGTCATTCTCCTCTGAGGAAAGGAGGACATCTTGCCCCTCCCAAAGTCATTGTCAGTCTAGTTATTCAGCAGATACACGTCTTATCTCTATGGTATGAATTGCCTCTTTTTCTTTAAGTGTGGGCTGGATGGTGCAACCATTGGATGGATCCATGGTTGGTTGAAAAATTATACCCAATGAGTGCTTGTAAATGGCTCTGCGTCTACGTGCTCGGTCCTGGGCCCAGTGTTGTTCAATGTTTTTATAAATGACCTGGAGGAAGACATAGAGGGGATGCTTATCAAATTTGCATATGACACGAAGCTGGGTGGGATTGCTAATTCTGAAGAAGACAGGGTCAGGATTCAAAATGATCTAGATAGCTGAACAGTGGGCTGAGACAAATAAAAAGAATTTCAATAGAGATAAGTGCAAGTCTTACACTTAGGTACAAAAAAATCAAAGGCACAGATATAGAATGGGAGGGACTTGGCTTGACAGCAGCACATGTGAAAGGGATCTAGGTGTTATGGTTGATCACAAGCTAAACATGAGCCTGCAGTGCGATGTGACTGCAAAGAAAGCTATTGCAATCTTAGGATGCATTAACAGAAGCATTGTGTACAGATCACGGGAGGTGGTAGTTCCAGTTTATTCTGCTATGGTCAGGCCTCACCTGGAGTACTACTGTGTCCAGTTTTGGGCACCACATTTTAGGAAGGATATTGACAAGTTTGAGCATGTCCAGAAGAGGGCAACCAGGATGGTGAGAGGGTTGGAATCTAAATTCGAATACAAATTTATATACAAATCTAAATTATAAACAAATATAAATAAAATTACTAGGACAGGACTTGGCACCAATGCATCCTCAACTGGTGCTGTGACTTCCACTAGACAAAGGATGGGCTAGACTGCAGATAACCCCTCCATCCCGTCATAAAGTGGCCCCCTCCCGAGCCATCTGTTGTGACACGGTCCTGTCAACATAACTCCACTGGTCTGACTTTTGATTGGTCAAAAGGGCCCGCCCACTCAGATCTTAGGCCTTAAGAAAGTTAGTCTTTTGTTCTTTGTTTGTAGAAGAAGAGTTGGTTTTATACCCTAGCCCTTCACTACCCAAAGGAGTCTCAGAGTGGCTGACAATCGCCTTCCCTTCCTCCCCCGTTCCCAATAGACACCCTGTAAAGGAGCTCTCTGGACAGAGAGGCAAGGATTCCTGCCTGACTTCACTCGAAAGGGTGACATCTGGTAACTGAGGATTAGTGACCTAATGTCTGGCTGGGATGTTAACTGCAGGGTTGTTTTTTGGCTTTTTTTTGTAATGTTCACAGCTAATATTCTTTTGAGATATTGTTGCATACTTTAATAAATATTCTTTGATTACAATTGGAGTTTTGTGCTTTAAATGCCTCTATCCTAATTCAGTACCTTAGACCTTAAGAGTCCACCTACCAGATTAATGGTTGTGGAGGCTTATTCTGCAAGTGGCCTACCTTGCAGGGCTGACTTTCTTGATTAATCCCAGGGAGGTCAGAAGCTTACAATTCTGGCAGCAACATTGTGCTGATAGAATTATGGAGACAGATTAGCTCACTATTTGGAATTCTCATTCAGTTAGATCTTCCATTTTTTCCTACTAAATTTGAAATAATGAAACTGATGATGCCCAGCTGCATCATATTTACCCTTCCATAAGACCGCGCTGTAATAAAAAAATGTGGCCAGATAGCTGATTATCTTCACTGCTGGTGGTTGTGTCCCGTTTTACAAAGGTTCTTGGCCCGAGATGTTTTTATTAGAATTTGGATCGATGGTATAGCAAATAAACCACAGGCTGAATTAATCTCAATATTGCTGTCTATAGCAAACTGGAAAAATGAGTTACCTCTAAACATCCAATCATGGTATACTTCAATATGGTCATATTTTGTATTGTCTAAAATAACAGTGAACTTGGTAATCCCTTTTTCAGAAAGAAAGTATCATAATTTTGTTGGTATCTGGTTTCCTATGCTACAATTTCTGCCAGAAAAAGATATTCTACCCTCTGAACCCTAGTATAGAGACATGCTTATATTTTAGATGGTGAAAACTATGTTCATAGACGCTTGAAGAATGGCAAGAGTACAACAATTTTAAGAAGTTATGATTTTGAATAACTATTGTATTCCGGTTTTGGTATTTATTGTATTATTTTTGTTTATCTGATTTTTTAGTTATTTCATGTTCTTTTGAGTTTTTAGTTTTTATAACGTCTAAATGCTGAATTTTTAAATTAAAAAACCTCAAAAAAAGAAGCTTGCCCCTTTTGGAATTCTATAAAGGGGCAGCGGATCCCATCACCAAATGGCCCCACCTGGCCACAAAACATTGGCCATGGTGGCAGAGCACAGAAGGTCCCACAGAACAGGGGTCGGTTCCAAGCCTGTAACAGAGGCAGCTGTTTCTGGATGGGTGCAGATGCAAAAGCGATGCCTCCTCAGCTCCTCCTGCTCCTCGGAGACCAAGGATGGCCCCCGTGCTGGGCAAGAAAAGGTGTCTGTCTTCCATTTCCAAAGGAAGGGGAGGGTTGGCTCCTTGCCCAGCCACAGGTAGAGGCCCTCTTTGCTAGCTCGGCAGCTGTGAGGGAGCCGCCCAAAATCCTCTGTCTCTGCTCCATTCAAGGCCATTTCCTTTCTTTCTTTAGGCTATTTGTATCCCACCTTTCTGTCCTTACAAGGGCCACCAAGGCAGCTAACAATTGAAAACACACACGATAAAAATAACTTTTAAAAACCATTAAGATCACCCCCCCCAAACACACATCATTAAAATAATTAAAAGCAGTTAAAATACATACAAAACATAAACACAGCAATTAAAACAGTGATTAGGAAGGAGGGACCACTGAGGGAAAAGGCCCACCTAAAAACTCAGAAGGCCAGGGGACCCGAAGCAGGGCCTCCAGAGATGACTGTGGTAGTCCGCCCCCACGGAAGCCAGTGGGTGCCCAGGAGCTGATAGGCAGGTGTCGTGGCACTAACGGGTACCCTATGGGGGTGTTATGACAGGACAGGATAGGAAAGGCTTAGACAAAAGTTGGCCTGATGGGAGACTGAGGCCCTGCATAGCAACCAAGAGCCTCCACTGTGAACTGAGATTGCCTCTGGTTTATCTCTGTGACAGACTTACTATCTGGCCTCAGCCGTGGCCCCGCCGCTGCTCCAGGGTGTCTCCAAAATGGATGCAGAGGAGCAACATTATGGTAGATGTATGCAATTCATCAAGTCTTAAGGAAGCATAACTAAAGAGCAAAGCTTGCAGTAATGTGGCTATGTTCAGAAGTCAAGTTGACTATACAAAGCAATGCCAGGAATCTTGCTGCCTTGGCAACTGACGCCCAGGAATTCCCCCACGGAATGAAGGGGGCACTTTCCGTAATGGCTGCAGTTCCATATTTGCCCTGTAAGGCTCTTAATGTCCGTCCCCCTCCCCCGCCTGGATTAAACCGCTCTGGTGGCTTCTCTGTCAAAAGGTGGAACATAAATCAAATAAATGAAAGCAACCCAAAAGAATTAAAGAGGCTTTCAAAGTGCCCAACAACCACTCCTTTCAGGGTGAGCCCAGGCACGGGGCGGGGGGGGGAGGGACTTAGCCCCTTCCTTCTGTTGTTTTCCTGCCCCAAATTGTCCCCCCCACTGGCCTTTCCGAAATTCTAAGTTTCCACACTTAAAATCCCTAGTGGGGCGGGGGGGGGGGCAGAGAGAGGCTTCAGTGCCACCCCCTCTCTTTAACCTCCCCACAGGCGGCAGCCTTTCCTCCTTTGCGGGAGTCAGTCAGGCCAGGCCTGTCTTCCTGTTGAGTAAGTCACCGGAGCCCAGGAAGCCCCCTCCCTGGGCCCGTAGCCAGACACTGGTTTGGGGGGGCCGCTAACTTAATTAACGGATTAAGAAATACTCCTCCCTTCTCCGGGCAGACCATGGGAGTGAGTGCCATGGGAGAGGGGCTGGGGGGGCTGTTCGCCCAGCAGGAACTGTGGCCAACACCAGCTGCCCGTGGGGCCTGCACAAAGGCCACCCTCCTTGGGGGCTGTGCCAGTCAAGACGCAGTGCGGAGTGGGAGACCTGGCTGGTGAAGGATGCCCTTTCCTCTGCGCTCCAGGTTGCCCACTATCGGACCCCAACAAGCTTCTCCCCCGCCACACGGGCAGGCCAGGCCCCAGTGGAGCTCGGGCAGGGCGAGGTGGCTCTCCCTTGCTGGTCTCCAGCTGCTCCAAGGGGGCGGCCCAGCTCCGAGAGGGCTCCCGCGAAGTATGTGGAAAATACTGCTCACTACCGAACAGGGTTGTTGTAAGGCTTACCAGGCGACGCCCGTGAAGGCTTTGAACACTACCTGAAGTGCCACAAAGTGTTTTACGGAGTTATTCTGACCTACGGATCTGGAGGGCACCCGGGTACTTCTTTCAAAACGTTGTTCCCAGCGCGCCCACATCACCTCTGGCCATGGCTGGCCTCGGGAGGGCACGGGCCCGTCCGCGGCAGCGACTTCGCCCCATCCTTCCCGGGCACGGCAGCCGCTCCGCCTCCAGGCTCCGACCGCCGCTTCCCCTGCCTCGGCGGGGACCAGGCGGAGCCGCAAGGCAAGGCAAGGCACGGCGGGGCTCCCACGTGCGCGAGCGCGGGCCCGGGAGCGCGGCGGAAGAGGCGTGGGGGGCCGCCGGCTGGCGGGGCGGGGGCTGGCGAGCGCCGGCCCCGAAGAAAGGCGGTGCGCGGGGCGGGTGGAAGCGAGCGAGCGAGCGAGCGGCCCGGAGGGAGGGAACTGCCCAGTCGCGCTCCGGGTCCCGTTAGCAGAGGCGCCCCGCTCCGCCCGCCCGCCCGCCGCCAGAAGCCCGCCAGCGCCGCGCCCAGCCCAGCCCGCCGGCAAGATGCCGAAAACGGTACGTGCGACCGGGCGGGCGGGGTCCGCAGGGGGAAGCGGCTGCTGGGGTCGCAGGGCTCGGCAGTGGCCTTTCCCCGCCTTCGGCTCCGCGGGGCCTGGCTCGGGGCGCTTCGCTCGACGTGGGACCCCCGAGGGGGCTTGCGGTTCTCCGTCGGCGGACTGGAGCCTGCCTCTGGCCGAGGGCGCGTTGGCCGAGCCGGAGCCGCCGCCTTCCGCCGCCCTGGCTGCGCGGGGTGGGGGGCCCTCCTCGTGGCTGCGCCCGCCGGCCTGGGCGGGATCTCCCCTCGGGCGAGCCGCAGCCGACGAGCGGGAGTCTGCGGCTGCCCCCGGTAAGCGCCGGCCTGCCGGCCCCACTTGCTGCTCGACGGAGCTTGCGGGGCCATCCGCGCCCGCCGAGGAGCCGCAGGGGATGCGGGCGGCGTCGTGCTGGCAGGCGGGCCCGCTTCTTCTCCCGCCCCGGCGCAGCCTGCGGGAGCCCTCCGGCCGGGGCGGCTGTGCGGCTGGCCGGGGAAGCGCGACGCAGGCGCTCGGAGGGGCCGGCTGTGGCACGCGGTCGCAGCCCCACGCGGGCCGCTCGGCCTCGCCAGCCGTCTCTCGGGAGGGCGCCGGGCCTCGGCCCGACTCGCGAGGGTTTCCTGGCTGCGCGCTCCCCAGGCCGCGTTTCGTCAAGCCCCGACTTGACTGGGTGGAATGGAGGCAGGGCGGCGCGGCGGCGGCAGCTTCCGGAGGGGCGCGGGGCCCGAGGGACAGACGGGGCGCTGCGCCTGGCAGGGCTGCTTGGAGCGCTGGCGACCCCCGGCGGACCTCCGGAGGGCACCTGGGTGGGGGGCGGAGAGCGGGAGCGGGTGGGTGCCTGGCCCGAGCCGGCATGGCTCCTGGAGAACGAGGGCAGGAAGGGCCCTTTCAAGGGGGAAAGGCGGCCGCTTTCTTGGAGAAAACCTGCAGCTCCTCCCAGTTAGCAAGCCGGGAGATCCGACGGGAAGATGCTTCGAGGCATTAGAGGCCGCGCACCAGTAGCCAGAGGGGGGTGAGAAGAGGGTCGCTTCCGGAGAGTGGGGAGTGGCGGCCGGAGGGCGGGCGAAGAGCCGGGCAGATTCTCGGGCCAGCAGAGGTGGAGAGCGGCTGCGGGGAAGGCGGGGGGGGGCCTTTTCCAGCCCTCCGCGCACGAACAAGGCCAGCTTTCCTTGTCGGCAGCCTCAACGGATTCCCCGCTGGTCCTAAAGGACAGACGCACAGCCAGGCCCTTTCGTGCCCGGCTTCTTGGTAAACGGGTAGCTTTTGGGCTTGTATCGGCCTGCCGTGAGGAACAGGCTGTGGGAGCCGCGGGGCTGGCAGCAGAGCCGCGAAGGCGTCGGCGGAGGAGGAGGAGGATGTTGCAACAAGGCGTCTCTTCCTGTTTCAATTCAGGGGCACGCCCTGCTGCAGATCCAGGCGGAGGGAGCCCCTCCCTTCTGGGCCGCTTTGACCACTGCCAGAGAGTCGCAGCTGGGCAGACCAGTAGTTACTGGTGCAGATGGCAAGCAGGTTAAGGCGCTGCCCATCCAGCTGGCCTCATCTTTTCCAAATGGCTTTCTGGGGGTGGATGTGTAAAGCTGCACTTTGGAGCTAGTGATGGGGGAGTGCTCTGTGTGCCCCCCTCCTGGCAGCACTGGGTGTTTTCCTTCGCAGCAAATAGGCCTTCTGGGGGAAGGGGGCTGGCCTACACTGGGGGGGGGCACATCTTCACCTAGGGGTGCAGTTTGAATGCAAATGTACCCCTTGCCCCATGTTGGTTCCTTAGATGAGAGAAAACAGCCAGGGTGGGGTTTTTGGTTCCAGATGAGTTTTGACGTTGCAAAAATGGGACTTGAGAGGGGAAAGAGAACTTTCTGATGAAGCACAGTCTCTTGAAATGGTCAGTGAAATGCTGCTCAAGGCACAGCTGTAAAGTGTATCTGTTTCCTTTGTTTACATCCCCAATGAGGACCCAGAACTGTTCACCCAACTCTCTTCACCTTCATTTTATCCTCACCACAACCCTCTGACCTGAGGTCACCAGAGTGGGGACTTGCACCTGGGTCCCTGGGATCCCAGCCGGGTACTCTGACCTCTGGGCCATGCTGCTGTGCAATGCAAAGGCAGGGAACAAGCTCAGAGGAGGGGTGGACTGTAGGCATGCAATTTTGCTACAGCCAAAATAAACTTTAGGGTGCTTTTAACCCGCTCTTCTCCACTCAGTTAGGGACAGAAGGCAGCTTACAACATTACTGCTCCCCAACATACAGACACAATAAAGATCCATTTTTTTAAAAAAAACCCAAGTTAACAACAAACGATCATCTGCAAACCAACGTGTGGGAGGGGCAGAGCAGATATTGGCAGCCCTGCCTTGGGTGGTCACAGGCTCCCTCCCCAAGCAGGCAGGCAGGCAGGCAGGCGCTTAGAGGCACTCAAAGTAATATACTAAGATGGCAATCCTATTTCCTTGCTTTGTGAAAGCCCCTTCCATTCCATTGTTTTATGTTAATGTAACAAAGCAAGATGCAGATGGCCAGATTTCTCAAATGCTAATCTTTGTCATGTGCTGTTAAATAATAGCACATAATCAAGAATTCAAGTGGCCCAGCATTCCTTGCAAGGCTCCAGGCACCCAGGATCTGCCAGTGGACAGCCATATCTCTTGGCTTACACTGTGTATACCTAAGGTTACTACTGCTTAAGCTGATTCACGCAAGAAGCTGGATTTCTCTCCACTTAATTGGTGGCTGCTGGGGTTGTACCGATTCAGAAGTACGCTTTGGAATGGTAGATCTGTGATGGTCTATTGGTGCATGCTGTGGACATAAAGCAGTGTGCTTGCATGTGAGAACCAGCCCTCTTCTCTGTTCAGAAAGTAGACTTCAGTGCTTTGGGTTGTACTGGCTACTGGTAGAAGTCTAGCATTGCTGAAGACAGAAGAGGCTTGTAGATAAATTATTTATTTTACTTACTTTCTCCCCAGTTGGGACTCAAAGCAGCTTACATTGTTCTCTTCTCCAGTTTATCCTCACAATAACCCTGCGAGGTGGGGTTAAGCAGAGAGTAGGTGGCTGGCCTAGGGTCCCGCAGCCAGCTTCCAAGCCACCGTGGTTTCCTAGATCCCTGCCTGACACTCCGGCCCCTGCCCCTCCCCTCACTTTTCTCTTGCAAGGGGTTTGTTGGCCTGAAGCTGCTACATCAGCCGTCCCTTTCCTTTTCTTACTTTCCTGCTGACTGGAGCTGATTTCCTCCTCCTCGTTGATCCTCCAGCCTCTGCCGGGGCTGAGATCCCTTCTGCCCCCTGTGTGGAAGAGCCAGGTGGAGGCAGAGCCGGAGCTGGATGAGGCCCCTTCTTGAAAGCCTCTGGTGCTAACCGTGGTTGACCCTGGCTGGCTGATGGACCGTGTGTGCCGACATGGGCAATGGGCAGTTGAAATGGCAAAGCCCAGGAGTAAAAATGGCCTTGGCACAAGAGGAGAGGGCTTGGCTGGAGGCAGAGACAGGGGCTGCGGGGGGGGGCATGGGGGAGAAAGAGGCGGGGCACTGACCTCTTCCTAGAGGTGAGGGGGAAGGCCGGTCTCTGATCTGGGAGATGTGGGCCCCGGGTTCAGCGCAGGGTCTCGCAGTTTGTATGCAGCTATGGAGTCCACCTTCATTCTTCTAATCGTGAAAGCCTCATATTCTGGTTTGGGTTGCTGGGGCTATTTTTTTTTACCGGTGTGTTAATACTTCATTTTGAACTAACTTCATCTACTGGTGTGTTTGCTGTGATGTACTTGCAAGCCACCTGGAGCAGTAGGATTCCTGGAGAAACAGCAGCAAAAGGTTCTTTGAAAGTCCTTCTGGAATCTCCCCCTTTCTGACACTGGGCTTGACATGAGGGCTGTCTGCCCCTTCCAGTCCAGATGGGAGCACCAATGAATCGGCCTCTGCTTTAGAGCCTCCTTGAAAGCAAATTGCCTGTTGCTGCAAAAGCGAGCCCCTTCTGGCCTGCACTAAAAGCTCATAGAAAGCAGTGGCTGTTTGCACAGACAACAGTAAATGAAGTTGCAACACTGGCGTGGCACTGGAAAGAAAGGTGGGGGGGATAATTACCTCACAACTGCTTGGCCCTCCTGCCCACAGCTTTTGGGGTCAGTTCTCTTGAAAGCCCCCCCAGTGTGATGCTCCCCCGGCTGAGGACTCGGTGTCTCCCCTGGAAGGCGTTGCCGGTGATGGTGACCTCCTGTGGACCTTGGCGAACACTGGCTTACGGCCTTCCCTCTGCGTCGCTGTGCTAAGGAATCGGGGCCTCTTGTCCCAGTCCCTCTTTCTCTGGTGCGTCTTCCCCAGGTCTAGAGCAGCTCCCTAGTTGGCACCTTCGGGAGTTCCCAGAGAACTGGGGGGAGGAACCATTCTGGCCAATTCTGCCCTGTCCTGGTGCACCTTGGGAAAGCGAGGCAGGGTGGGGAAATCGGCTGGGAGGGTGCAGGGAGGCCCCCGCGTTGCTTAATGGGGACTGGGCCTCTGCCGGCTGGGAGAGCAGGGGGTGTGCGCTCTTGTGAGTAAGTGCGGCACAGGAAGCCGCTGCTCTCCAAGTGGGGGGGGGGTTGAGTTTGAGCTGATGTGGCCTCTGTTCACGGTGAGGCTTCGGGTGACTCATGCAGGGCTGCATTCCCAAGAACACTTGCCTGAAAGTCAGCATAGCTGAATAAAATGGGACTTACTTCCAAGCAGGCCTGCTTAGAATTCCTCCCTGTGCCTGTGCTGCTGTAGATTTTTTCGGCTGATGGACTTAGAACTGAGCTCCCCTGAAGGTGCACAGGGCAGTAGCTTTCAGGCTGCAGGGCTGCAGTCAGTTCCCACGTGGCAAGGCAGTAGGAGGCGGGTGTGCCTGGAGAACCTTCCGGAGGAAAAGCAAAGCGCTGCTGCCTTTTCCAGCGGCTTCACCTTGCGTGCTGGAGACCCGTTTTCGGGCTGATCCCTGACCCCTCAGGAAACCGCCTCTGACCAGTGGGGGAAGCAGGGCTGGGAGGCACCTTCCAGGGAATCAGCCAGAAAGGTGCCCTTCTCTGAGAGGAAGCTGTTGTGCTTCTTTCTCCACCACGGGCAGGATCGTGACTTGCTGCCACCACTGTGGGCGCCCCGGTCTCAGACACTTCCTTTCCAACTAAAGGGCATCGCATAGCAGCCAGCGAGATTCAGACTACGCTTCTCCAGGCCACAGCTGAAAACTATTTCATTGACCACCCGGCTGAGGGACTGGGCCCTCTGCTTCCCTTCGCCCGGACTCATTCACCTGCGTTTATAGGGACCGCCCTGTAAGATGGAGGCGGGTGGGCGGCGGGTGGGCGGATGCAGGAAAGCTTCTACCTAGAATAAAACTTTGTTGGTCAAACGTTCACGTAAGGTAGTTTGTATCCTGTATGTGGACACATACTGATAACTTAGTGAATGGACTGTTTTGTGGAGTGGTTCCTGGCACGTGTTTGTATAAGTGGCTTGCATTCCTACTTTCCAGTGGTGCTGGTGGCTACTGTGTGGGGAGAATCCCGCCGGCCTTGCAGGGGGTGTCACAGGTGCCTGCGGTCTTGGGGGATTCCAGGAGACTGCTTTTATCAACCTTTCCTTTAACCAGCTTGGAATGCCCACCCTATAAAGGGGAGAGGACTTGGTGTGGCTGAGCTGGAATTTTAATGACTCTCTGAATCAGGGGTGTCTTTATGCACAATCGATTGATGCCCTGAGGCCCTGTCCAGTTTGTTTGGGCGGGGTAGTGACTTGTGTCCAGTACCTTTACTCGCGCAAGCAAGTGGCACTCAGCAAGTGGCGGAAGATTAATAAGGTGGGAAACGGCGCCCAAAGAAGCCTTTTGCCTGTCAGCTTCCCCCTCCCGTTCTCATCACAGGATCGGGATGAAGCATGCAGGTGCTTTTGGGGGGAGATGCAGAGATCCCTGGGAAACAGGCCGTCCCACCTGAGCTGTGCTCCTCTGGAGGAGGCCACGTTGTGTGATCCAGTATGACTGGCTGAGAGGCAGCTCTGTATTTTCCTTGGTGGGCTGGCTCTCCTAGGTGGGCTGTGGAATGTGCTTTAACCTGTTTGGACTGGTAAATGAAGTTGCAAGAATTTGGTGATTTGCATTCTGCTGAAACACTCCCCTTGGTCTTGCGTGAGTGAAAGAGACAGCCCTTAAATCCACCTTTCTGTCAGTCTCTAAAAATGTTCCCAGAATAGCAGAAATAAAGTCTCCTTCCTGTCCATGCTGACCTCCCTTCCTCAGAGAACTTGGTGGCCTGTTGAACACTCCCTGGCTGGTGCAGGGGATGCAGCTTGGCTTCCAAAAGAAGCCAGTTGGGCCTTCGCAGAGAAGAAGGGCTGACCTGCCTCCCCCTCCCCCTCAGGAAATGAGGCCGCTGCCTTGAGGGGGAAGGAAGCCCTGCGCATGAAGCTGTGCGGCTTTGTGGTATCTCGTCTTCCCCTGCATGCCTGGCAGGAAATGGCAGCTCTTCAGCCAGAATGTGAGCTGGTTGGAAATGAGTCTTCAGTCCGTTTGTGGCGGGCGGGTTTTCTCTCTGCCTCCTGCCCGTCCCCCGTCCCCCGCCCCCCAGGCCGGGCATCCCTGCTCCCAACCGCAGCTCCTGGGGCCGATCAGGGGCTCCCACTGGCCTCTTTCCAGCATTTGGGAAGAAGGCTGGTGACTAAATGCTTCCTCTGAGTGATGTCAGCTCCTGGACTCTTCCCTGGCTTGGCGCAACTCAAAAGAAGGCCTTATTTGGCGCTCCCCGCTCGACGGGCCCTCCCTGAATTAGCACAATAAAGCTGCTGTTATCTGGAGCTGAATCATCTCACACACACACACACACACACACACACACACACACACACACAAACCCCGGCTCCGGCAGGCAGGCAGGCAGGCAGGCCTGCTTGGGGAGAAGCCCCGGCTCTCTTGCCTGGCTCAGGCTTCCCTCCTCTGTGGCCAGAACCACCAGGTCACACCTTACCAAGTCGGACTCCCGTTGCCTCTCCCCAGTCACCTGCGGGGCCCACTTCAACTCTGGACTGTGCTGTGCAGGGAAGAGGGGGTCTCTCTCCCCCCCCCATACTCAGCTTTCCCGGGTGGGGGGGGGTTATTTGCCCTGCACCTCGTTAAAAAACTGTGGAATCTTTGACCAGCTCACCTTTGGTGGGGTGGTCTGGGCCATGCCAGGAGAGGCTGCATCCTGGGCCCGTCCAGCATTGAGTCAGGCCAGTGCTCCATCGAGCGGCAGATGGTCACCTCCAATAAGCAGCAGCTCCTCAGAGCCTCTGGTTGAGGATGTTGCTTGTTTGCTCCACACCCTCCTAATATACACATTTTGTACCAGAGATTTTAACTTGGTTCATGGACTCTGTGCTTCTGTGCTGCCTCCCCTGCTTTATGACTGCTCTCGACAGAGACCAGGGCCACAGCCCAGCATTCCATATCTCTGCTGACTGCAGAAACTCTTTGGCTCTGATCGCAAGACACCCTTTGAATCTGACCTGTCGTTTAGAAGTTGCTTTTGGAGTAAAACACGCTCCTCTAATTTCCTAGGGCTTGATGAGGTGCAAAATGCCAGCCTGTGGGTGCCTTTGGGTGGAGTATGGGGACTGTGTTCCAAGGAGGAGGAGCGGCTACTGACCTGGAAATGTCTGTTGGCCTGGGCATGCCTGTTAGCCAAAAGGAGACCCCAGACTGTAACTTGGAGGGCAGCTCAGCCCCCTCCTTGGTGACCAGGTAGGTGCCCTGTGGACTTGGGCGACAGGCCTGTTTCCCAGAGGTGGCTGGCTGGGTTCATCTCAGGGCTACTTTTTTGTGTTGGGGGGCTTTATAACGCTCGTCTCCTGGCACAGTCTTTGGATCACGTGAAGCTGTGGCAGAGTGTGAGGCTGCAAGGGTGCCTTCTCTGGGGGCTTTGTGTTGGCCCCTGCCGGCAGGCCTCTTGTTGCCTGGCTGGACCTCGTCCCTATTCAGTTTCTCTAGGCTCTGGGAAAGCCACCCATTCTCAACGATGAGTGCCGCAGAAGCAGCTTGTTGGCAGCCCCAGCAATGTAGTGGGAGGGGAAAGGTCTCCCTGCCTCTGGCTTCAGGCTAGCATGAAGTCGGTGATGCTGCCGGTGACTCTGCGAGGGAGGGTGAGTGCTGGAGTCAGCGAGGAGGTCTCTGCTCTGCACACAGGAGAGGCACAGGCGGGGGCACCCTGCTGCCTTGGCTTCCCGCAGGCCCCTCTCAGGGATGATGCAGCTCATGTCTGGGTGAGGGCTGCACAGCTGGTAAGACTCTCTTCCTGACAGACTCCTGGCTATTGTTGTGGGGGGGGGAATTGTCTTGTATCTGATGCCAAGGCAAGGACAGGGGAGGGACTGTGGCTCAGTGGCAGAGCATCTGCTTGGCATGCGGAAGGGCCCAGGTCCAGTCCCTGGCAGCAGCTCCCCTTTCAAAAGGACCAGGCAGTCGGTGATGGGAAAGGCCTCCCCCGGAGACCCTGGAGAGCCGCGGCCAGTCTGAGCAGGCAGTGCTGACCTGGACGGACCGGGGCGAGGGGGGGGGTCTGATTCAGTAGAAGGCCGCTTCATGCCTCTTCGCGTGTGAAATGCTTGGATGCAGCCCTACAGCTGTAGGCAGCTTCTTGTCCTTGCAGGCAGAATGGCCATTGCCAAAAATGTGTGGTGGTGAGAGAGCGATGGATGGCTCTCCCACGGCGGCCGCTTTCCCCTCTGCCTTCGGAGGAGCAGGCAGGGGAGGTGCAATTCAGTTAGGGTTAAACCTGCCCTTTTGTGGCTCCTTCTCCAGTTTTATTTATTCGTTTGATTTTTATCCCGCTTGTTTCCCCACCAGGCTGGGCTCTTAGCTTAATTATGCCATCTTGGGGATGAGTGCTTTTGCAAGCCAATTATACCATCCTCCTTGGCTTAGTTATGTCCTCACACAGGGTGAAGACCACAGGTGTCATAAAGTTACCTTTAAGAGTTGGGGGATTGAGATAATAGCACTGGCAGAGCATTAATTCCTCCCATTGTGCCGCATAACCACCCCCCTCCCCAGCAAGCATCTGCTATTAAGTATTTAAAAACCAGGATGTGGATATGGATCTCCTGACGTTGCCTCCATTTTGCCCCTTCACGTGCAGCGGGCGCAGGTGCATTACGCATGGCTGAGAGGCCTGCAGCTGTTTGTGTCGAGACTGCATGTCCCCTCCCCCCCCCCGGCCTACAGCCTCTCTTTAGTTTGGAAAAGCTGGGAAGCTGGCCCTGTACCAATATTCAGCGTAGATTCAGTTGGGGGCAGAGCCGTGTTGGTCTGAAGCAGCAGAAGAAAGTTGGGAGTCCAGTGGGGCACCTTTAACACCAACAAAGTCTAATTCTGGGTATGAGCTTTTGTGTGCCGCATGCACACACGAAGGGTTATAGCCAGAATTAAACTTCATTGGCCTTAAAAGTGCCACTTTGTTCATGTAAGGAAGTTTGTAATTTGCATGCACATGAAAGCGTATACCCAGAATTAAACTTGGTCTTCAGTGGACTCAAACTTTATTCTAATATTCAACGTAGTGTGAGGAACTGGGGCTGGCTGAGCAAATGGCTGGTCTGTGATTTTGCAAGCTGCGAGAAGGCAGCAAGAAAGAGCAGTAGTGTGGCTGTGCAGGTGGGCCTGTTCCTGTTCTCACGTTGTCCGTACCCGAGGACAGCCCCCGCTTCTGGCTTTAAAAGGGGACTGTTTGTCGTTGGCTGCTCGCTGTGCTGGCTGAGGGGAACCTCCAGGTTCAGAGGCAGTCAGACCTTTGGATCCTAGTGCCAGGAGGCAACATTGGGGGAAGGCCTCGGCCTCTGTGTTGCAGGGCCTTCAGAGGAACTGATTGGCCACTGTGTGAGACGGGGTGCTGGTTTAGGTGGGCCATGGGTTCTTCTGATGTTCAATTTCTCATTGCAGGTGAGGCTCTGTAGTGATGGGAGAAATGTCATTTCTCACTACTGTGTTCTTCTGAGAAATCCCTAAGAGAGGCCTCTGATAAGGAGTTGGTTGTAGGAAATAGCCAAAATATGGGTGTCACGAGTGGCACCAGAAGTGGAGGTTGATGGCATTTGCCTGCCTCTTTAGCTCTATGCTTCAGGTGCTCAGGGTTCCCCAGCTTGTTGTACTAGGAGGAAAAACATGCCAAGCACAATGTGTGCACATGGTCTAAGTCAGGGGTGTCAAACATGCAGCCCGGGGGCCAGATCAGGTCCTCAGAGGACTGCAATCCAGCAGCCCACAAGGCCCTGGCTGTTCCCTGCTTCCTCTTCCAGTTCTGCTGCTGCTGCTACGTCACAGCTTACTTTACCAGCCTCTCAATTGCACAGGAGGGATAGATCGGCAAGCCTCTCCTGTGCAAGGTTTGCAGCTTACAGATATACACACCTGAACAGCAGACTCAAGATTGCTACAGCGCAGACATTTTGATGCAATAATTCAGAGCAAGAGGTGTCAGTTATTAGACACTGCTAAATAGACAAAATATTGCAAGAGTGTGAGTGTTTTAAGCAGGTTTTATTTAAAGTTTAAAAAACCTTTAATTGTGTTTGTGTCCTTTATAAAGTTTATATCTCCAATACCTGGCGTTACGTATTATGACACACATGGCCCTGCCCAGCAAGGTCTCATTTATGTCAGATCCGGCCCACAATACAAATGAATCCGACCCCCCTGGTCTAAGTGTACCGGGGGGGGGGAGGCTAAGGCGGCACACGAAGGCGTCGTATTTCTAACTCCAGGCACAGTTGTCATATGTTGCCATCCTGCTAGGCAACATTTGATGGCAACCTGCTAGTTTTGGTTTCTCATTCTCTTATAAAAACATCAGAAGAGTTCAGCTGGACCAGTCCAGTGCTCCATCTAGTTGAGCATCCAGTTGAGCATCCAGTAAAAATGTGTGTTTCACGCAGCAGCTAAGCAGTTGCCCTGGTGGGCCAACCGATGCCTTTGAGTGCTGCTGACTCCTGGCACTGCTATTCAGAGGCTCCCTTTAGTCACCACGGCTGGTAGCCACCAATAAGACCTCTCCTCCATGACCCTGTCTGACCCCCTTTCAAGAACGTCTGTGCCTCTGTGGCCATCGCAACATCCTCTGGCAGCGAAGTCCACATTTTAATAACTTGCTGCATAAAGAAGTATTTCCTTTTGTCAGTCCTGGATGTACTGCCCATCAGCTTTATTAGATACCCCTCTAAGTTCTAGTATTTTGGGAGGGGGAGGAACAGTTCTCTGTCTACCCTTTTCCCCAAGGGCATAATTTTGTGGTACTCCAAATTAGGTCACCCCATAAGTTAGGGGTGGCCGAACTGTGGCTTGGGAGCCACATGCGGCTCTTTCACACATATTATGCAGTTCCTGGCAGGGCAGCTGGGGAAGCGAAGGGGAGGCATGCTTTCCCTCCCTCCCTCCCATCTATTTGCTTTATTTCTCTTTCTCTCTGTCTTTCCACCTCTTTCATTCTCTCTTTCCACCCCCCCCCCAACAAATATCGTTAGCAAACAAACAAATATATTTGGACAAATAAATATCATTATCAATATCTGTTTTTAACCTCTTTGTTTTTATTTTTGGCAGTCTCATTTAATGTTAATAAAAGGCACATTTGCATATTTTCCAATAAAAACGTGTGAAATATTTGTTCACGTCTTGTGGCTTGCATACATCTGACGTTTATTCAATGTGGCTCTTACGTTGAGCAAGTTTGGCCGGCCCGGCCATAGGTCAATACAGGGGCATTATAATACCGGCCATTTTGTTTTCAGTCCCTTTGCTAATCATCCCCAGCAGAGAGTTTGCCTGTTTTGTCAAGGTGGCGCTTTGGGTTGATGTTTTCATTGAGCTGTCCGCTACAACCCCTCTCAAAGTTGCTGTCCAAGCTTTCTTTTAAAGGCAGCATTAACGATTCTGCAAAAGGAGTATGTGGCTGAGAGCAGGCGCAGGGGTTTCTGTGGCTGCTTTCCAGCAATGCCCTGGAGTCTGTATTGGAGGCCAGTCAGTCAGTCAGTCAGTCAGGGTCGGTCTGTCTGTCTCTCCCTCTGTTCCTCCTTTCCTCCTCTGATACCTCTAGGGCAGGGGAGTGTCGAACTCATTTGTAATGTGGGCCGGATCTAACATAAATGAGACCTTGCTGGGCCAGGCCATTTGTGTCATAAAATGTAATGCCAGGTAGAGGAGATATAAACTTTATAAAGGACACAAACACAAAGGTTTCTTTTTACTTAAAATAAAAACATGCCTAAAACATTAGCACTCTTGCAATATTTTGTTTATTTAACAATGTCTGATAACGGACACCCTCTTGCTCTGAATTATTGCATCAAAATGTCTGTGCTGTTGCCATCTTGAATATGCTGTTCAGATGTGTACCTGTAGGCTGCAAACCCACAACGACGCAGCAGAACTGGAAGCAGAAGCAGAAGACAGCTAGTTCCACTGCGGGCCTGACAGAAGCCCTCCGGGGGCCTGATCCAGCCCCCCCGGGCCGCATGTTTGACACCCCTGCTCTAGGGAGAGTGGATTAGCCTTTGAGTCTGGGTCTCATTTATTCCCTTTGGAGAGGAGTGTCTTTTTTTAGTTCAGATTTGGAACTCCATGCTGCCCCTGTAGAGCAGAAATGCTAAGGGAAGGGGGTTTCCTGCAGACCGTTTTGCATCTTAACTTCTTCCATCTTTACTCCCCTTCCCCCGGCGGCCTGGCTAACAGAACTTTATAGGCTGTGCAGATTTGGGGAAATAGCCCCCCACCCGCACGGCCCCAGTCGCCTTTGGAACAGGCCGCCCTTGGGGTACTTCACACCACAAATGACACATTAGGAGGCCAATTGTCAGCCTGGCCTGTAACCTCTAGTTTGGCCCCTGCCCTGGGAAGAAGCAGTTCACCCACCGCAGGAAACCGCTGCAAGAGGGTAAGTGTGGATTGCCTCCCCTGGTAGACTGTCTGGGGCATCTGGACATGGTCAATGCCGGCCCTGGCTGGGGTCAGAGGCCACCCCCCCCCACCCCCCAGGCTGCTGCTTCGTCCGGCTTGCATGCTGGGACGCCAGTGAGGGGTCAGTTCAGAATTCAGACAGACGCAGTCTTGGTAAAATCCCTCTCAAGAATGCAAAGGGGAGAATTTTGTTTCCCATACTACTTTCTCTCCTCCCACCACCGTGCCAAAACTGCTGGGGACCACGTGTGGCGAGTGTGCAGGTTTTGAAGGGCAGAGTCTTACTTTCTTGCTGTCCTGGTAAAACTCCGTGATTTGGTGATAGTTGGAAGAGTTTGAAAGCTGAGCTGGCAGCACAGAAATTTCAAATGCTGACAGGCGAGGTTTTCCCAAAAGGCTCCCTGGCCGCAGCATTTGGCATTATTGTTGTTCCATTATTGCTTACTCTTGTTCTGTTTATCCCCAGTCACGTTTTTACCCCACCCTTCTTGCAAGGGGCTCAGGGCAACAGGCATGGCTCCCCACCTCTCTGTTTTATTCTTGGAAGAACCCTGACAAGCAGGTGAGGCTGAGCATGTGACTGGCTCAAAGGTTTTCCCTTTGTCTTGGAGTCTTGGAGTCAGGAGATGGAGCCTGATCTCCCTGCTTGGTGGAGTGGTTAGGAGCGCGGACTCTGATCTGGGAGAACCGGGTTTGATTCCCCATTTCTCCACATGCAGCTGCTGGTGTGACCTTGGGTCAGTTACAAGTTCTCTCAGAGCTGTTCTCTCAAGGGCAGTTCTTGAGAGAGCTCTCTCAGCCCCACGTACCGCACAGGATATCTGTTGTGAAGAGGGGAAGGGAAAGGAGATTGTAAGCCCCTCTGAGACGCCCTCGGGTAGTGAAGGGCGGGGTATAGATCCAATCTCTTCTCTTCTCCTTCTGTGGCAGGTCTGGCATCTCCACTGCACTGTGCCGGACCCTGTTCTGCACTCTCCTCTGTGGCTGCACGTGGTGGGCACGTTCCTTGGCCCTGCTGAGGAAAGCTGCTGACAGGCCGGTGTCCCGGGGGGGGGGGACCTTCCCTCCCACAGCCACCCTTTCTGGGGTGCAGGAGTGTGCAGAGTGGTGTGAAAGGGTTGGTCATCCGTTCCTCAAGACCGGAAGGGAGGCGGCCTCGTAGTTGTAGAACGTTGCTAGTGGAGCTTGAGTGGTGTTGGGGCCACGTGAGCTTAGATCTGTGCTCCACTGGGAAGTCAGCAGGGTGGCCTTAGGTGAGAGCAGTGGCATCTCTGTGGGAGGACAAATGCTTGCCCAGTTTTGTGGGGTGGTCGTGAGACTGCCAGAAAGAAGGTTTTGTTGGAATTAGACCAGGGAAATACTCATCGTGATGATGGTGGAGGTGGTGGTGATGAATTGGGGTGGGTGGGTAGATGGCTTAGACTAGGGGTCCCCAATGTCGTGCCCCCATGTGCCCCGTGGTGCCCACCGACACCTTTCCTGGTGCCCCCCCAAGTGACTTTAGAAAATGGGCGGGTCAGGTGGGGCTCTTGCTAAGGCGGTCTTCTGATTGGCCACTGGAGATCCTGTTGGCTCGACAGATTAAAGTAGTGTTGTTTCAGCTGCAGCTACAGTGTCGGCTTTATTCTCTCTCTGTCCTCTTTCTCAGTGTATTTTTTTTAAATCCCCGCAGCACTGAGGCTTCCTCTCTGTGTGGCTCTGCTTCCTGTGTCAGCTGTTTTCTGCTTGGCAGCCATTTCGTGCTTGTGCTCCCCACCCTGTGTCAGAATCCCAAAGAGCCCCCGGCTCAGAAAGGCTGGAAAACTCCCCCCCCCCCATCAGGCACTGCAGGGCCTTGGAGGAGGCAGCAGAGCGCATAATCTGAGGGAAGTGATGCCATCCCCGTATGACTGGGGGGGGGGGCTGCCTCCAACGCAACAAGCAGCCATTCTCACTGCAATACATTGCTTTGTCCTCTGGCGTGGAAGCGGGGGCATTCCACTGCCATCGCTCAGCTTGCAGACTGTTTATTCTGAGCCGTAGAACCTGCTGAGCGCAGCCTGCCTGCTCCCTGCCCTCTCGGTTTGTGGCCGGGTGGGACCAGGGAGACTGGCTTCCCAGGGCACTGCTGGCTCTGCTGCTGCTGCTGCTGCTGCTGCTGCATTCTGGGTGTGTCGGGCGGTGTCGTCAGGCTCTTTCCAGCATGTTGAAGCACAACCTGAAGTGTCTGTAGAACAAACTTGAGTCTGAGAGATACAGCGTGATGTAGTGGTTCGAGTGCCAGATCAGAATTTGGGAGACCCAAGTTCAAATCCCCCCTCTGACATGGAAACTTGCTGGGAGGGCCATGGGCCCAGCCTACCTCACAGGGTTGTTATGAGGAAAAAATGGAGGAGAAAGTGACAGAACCCACTTTGAATCTTCATTGGGGAGAAATGCAGGGCAGAAGTGAAGGAACTCAAATGCAGAACTCTGCCATTGCCCTGACTTAGGTTCTGCCACATGGCCACAGCAGGCAGGCAGGCAGGGAGGGAGGGAGGGAGGGAGGGAGGGCGTGCTGGTGGAAGATGTGCAAAAAGTGTTCCCAGTGAGACCGTGGGGCCTACCTGGCAACAGAAGGTCCACCAGCTGCCTTTTCCGTGGTTCACATACGTGGCCATCCTTGCTGATGTGAGCGCTGAAATGAGGCCTGTGCTGAGCCGGTGCTAGAACAGAGCCGGATGACTAGAGGGGGGCTGGAACGACTGCTCAACAGGTTTCCATGACTATTTTCAACAAATTTCACCTGTTTGTTTATGTTGCTTTGCCTTGTTCCATGCCTTGGTTGTTCTCAGATGCTCTCGGCCATATTATACTTCCAGATGACGTTGGCTGTGTAGTATAGTGGCCACAGCCTGGTCGCTATATGTATAATAGCCCTGGTTGGCTGGGCGATGGCTGCTCATTGGTGTGCATGGCATCTTTTCCTGCTCCCAAGGAAAGTCTTAACTGCATGGTTAGAGCCTTACCCAGTTGTGGAAGATTAATCCTAGAGAACAGAAGCTTTGGGGGATTATTGCAATATTTGTAAAGTCTGCCACAAACAAAGCCCCTCAGTGATTCCCAAGCCCATGCCTCGATCCTTCATCCAGTCAAAGGTAAAAATGAAGCCCAGGGAACGCTGGCCCAGTTCTCAGATTTCCTCAGGCAGGGCGGAGGAGAGGAATCACTTGATGTTCCTCCGCCCAACAGAAGCAGGAATAGCCAGGCTTTCTTGCAGGGAGTAGGGCGGTCAGACTGCAGGAATCCCCAGGAGGAACTGCCATCTTTGTGTACCCTGTGAAGCTCATCCTCTCCAAAACCCAAAGAGACCTCCTTCACACCCATGGGGTTGTGCACAGCCCAGTGTGAGCCTGTGGCACCCAGTGGATGCCAAGCACCAAACCGGTTTTTGCCCACTGCTGTACATTTAGGGCTCTCTGGCCGTGGTTGAGGGCAGCCGGATCTCTTTGGGGCCAGGAATCACCAGTCACTCGTTCTCAGCAAAGTGTAACACACTGCGGGACGTACCAGAGGAGGTGGTCCCGGAGATACGTGGGTCCCAGACCACTCAAGGCCTTGAAGGGCAATACAAGGACCTTGAACCTGACTCAGTACTCCACTGGGAAAAAATCTTGACAATTCAATTAAGGCAATACTGCTTCTTAAAATGCAGTTCAGGCATTCTAAAAGAAAATATTTTGTAGGCGATCTTTCTAGTATTCTTGAAAGTCTTAATTTTTCTTGCAGAAAAATAAAACCTTCAGGAAAAAATGGTGTGTTCTGGTGTGTGTTCCCCTCCTAGTCCTTTGCGCCACTATCCATGACCATTGAAACTGTTTCCTGCGTAAAACTCGCCAAACCGTGCCTTGGCTAAAAGCCAGCTGAGAGACAAAATGGCTGTGCAGTCTGGATATGGTGCAGAATTTGCCAGTCGGCTGTTCTTGCTTTATGTCTACCTCTTAGTCAATATGAGAGGCAATCCTTCGGAGAAAGGTTCGTGGTAAGCTGCCTGCTCCACTGTTCAGTGTCCGATGCTGTTCAGACATCATGGTAGAGGGGCTCTCTCAGCCATTGCCAGACTGTCCTCCCTACCCTTATTCTGGCTTCTCTCTAGAATGTGCCCTGGCACTGGCAGCAGCCTGGCTCCAAGGGGAAAGGCCTGTGCTGTGCCCGTGCAGGTGGAAGACTGAGAGATGGCAGACTAGAAGACCAGTGCTGTTTTGGTGGCGGGGGTGGGGAGTGTGTAACAGCTACTGGAAACTGGCCCCTAGTTCTTTTTCAGGCTAGCCAGTAACAGTGACTCCAGATCCTGCTGGTTGCCAGTCTGCGTTCTAATAAACACTCTGGAAGAATTTTGTGAGATAAGCTGGATTTTCCCAGTAGCTGCACTGCTCCATTTTATTTATTTTACTTTATTTTTATTAATTCAATTTATACCCCGCCCTTCCCGCCCTCAAATTGTCCTGGCTTTAAATGATGCTAGGCTGCTGTCTACAATCTGTGCCACAGCTGCAGTGGTGGTGGAGGTTCTGTGTGTGTTTGGGAGGGGGTTTCAGTGCAAGGAGAGCCTTGAATTGCAAGTATTTATGGTGTAAGAACCTGCTAGTAACTTGGGCTGCCTGTGCGGATACCCCTGTGTACTGGGTCTCCTTCCTCTACTTCCTGTGTCCTCAGCTCGCCAGCGCTTGGAAGCTCCCCCCCAATGAGAAGCTGGAGCAGGACATGGTCCCTCCCCCAGACCTGCCACCGCTTATCCCTTTATCTGGATCTTTCCCAGGCTTATTAACGTGAACCAGACACTTGCACAGAAGTCCCTGGCCGTGAGTTAGAGTGGTGATGGCGAAATTACTATTTTAAGTGCATAGCTTAATTTTTTTAACCTTGCAGACCATTTTTCTTCTTGTTTTGATTCAATGACATTGAGTTGGAAAATGGGCGTGCGGAGGTTGATAGAAATTCAGTAATTTGGCTTTTGCCTGAGACTGATTTGTGGCAGGTTCAGGACAAGCTAAAAATAGTTCCTTGCCACACATAATTCACCACCGTAAAATGTGGCCAGTAGCTTTGGCTGCTTTCCCAGAACAGTGGTCAGACTTCTGGAGTTACTGGTCTGGTGGTGGTTGATCTAAGCAGAGGCGCCCCCCCCCCAGTGCTGGAGTGGCCTCCCAGAGAGATGTGGACAGATTCTGTTGGAGAGGATGTGGGGCAGGGTCCCACGGGGGCCATTCTCAGCAGTTAAGTCACTGCTGTTCGACACTCCCTGCGTGGAGAGGAGCTGCACACAGTAGATATTGTGAAATCCTTTGACTTCCTGGGTTAGACCTCACCTGTAATATTGTGCTCAGTTTTGGGCACCACAATTTAAGAAGGATATAGACAAGCTGGAATGTGTCCAGAGGAGGGCAATGAAGATTTTGAGGGGTCTGGAGGCCAAGTCCTATGAGGAAAGGGTTGAGGGAGCTGGATATGTTTAGCCTGGAGAGGAGACGACTGAGAGGCGATATGATAACCATCTTCAAGTATTTGAAGGGCTGTCCTATAGAGGATGGTGTGGAGTTGTTTTCTGTTGCCCCAGAAGGTTGGACCAGAACCAACGGGTTGAAATTAAATCAGAAGAGTTTTCAGCTAAACATTAGGAAGAACTTCCTGACAGAGCAGTTCCTCAGCGGAACAGGCTTCCCTAGGAGGCGGTGGGATCTCCTTCTTTGGAGGTTTTCAAGCAGAGGCTAGATGGCCCCACCTGACAGCAATGCGGATTCTGTGAACTCGGGCAGATCATGAGAGGGTGGCCTCAGTGCCTAGTTCTCGTGATCCTTTCTGACACGCCCAGGGAAATGCTGACGGCCACTTTGGGGTTAGGAAGAAAATTTTCTCCAGGCCAGTTTTTTGTCATCTTCTGGGCATGGAGCCGGGGGGGCGTGTCACTGGAGGTTTGGGGGGGGAGGTATTTGTGAATTTCCTGCCTTGTGCAGGGGGTTGGACTAGATGACCCTGGAGGTCCCTTCCAACTCTGATTCTGTGATTTTTCCCATCTACACTCCCCCCACCATTTACTTACGTTGGTGGACACATGCATGCTATTACGTCATAACATCTTGTCTGATGGCAAAAATGGTGCTGATTCACAACAGCATAATAGCACCAGTTTAATTTTTTTAAAATGGCAAGCAGTTCAGAGGCTGACAGCCAGAACTCTGCTTTCCAGAGGACAAGGTGCAGTGGTACCACAGAGAACACCCGCATGCCAGATATTACGGTCCTGTTCTAAACAAAAGCAAAGTGGGAAAAGGGACCAAGAGGAGGAAAGATGGTGAGAACAGCAGAGTATTGCCCACCCAACCACATGCGCAAGGGGGGGGATCGTTGTGCTGTGGCGGGTGGGTCGTGGGTCGCCCACCCTGTTCATACTAGTTCAGATGAAGGGGACCACAAATGCCCTTCAGAAGCGATGGCATTGCCTGCTGTTGCACACCGGCAGGCACCAGGAATATGGCGTGGACTGACTCCCCCTTGACAAAATATTGGAAGCTTTTCTGTGCAGGCCAGTTCCTTTTGGGTGGCTGCGTGGATGCTGCTTCCCAGGGCTCTTCAGACCTGTGTGGTTCAGCCCTGAGGCTCGCAGGGTTGGAGAAAGCTTTGGAACAGTTAAACTGTAACAATCAAAATGGTGCTGAATGAATGGGCCCCATCCTGAAGCGGTTTTATGTTCAAAATATGTATCTTGCAGCCTTTCCAGCCTGCAGAGAAGTTTGTAGCCATGTCCAGGAAGGCTCGTCCCAGTTAAGCCCCAAAGGACCAAATAAAAGGCAGCACAATAAAAGCACCGGGGGTGGGGGTGGGGGGCAGCAGCAGAGTAGTGACCAAAATGGCTGGCCAGGCATCACATTCCTCACTGGGGGGGTGGGGGAGGCCAGTCTGCAAAGCGATTTGACACCCCCTCCAAAGTTACATAAAGGGTTTAGGCTTGCCTGCTTTCACCGGGAGTCTGCTCTAGAGGATGAAGGCGGCTACAGAAAAGCCTTTGTCTGGCTCCCGTGAACTGGCTGGAAGCGGGCACCACCCCATAGTGCATGCTGGCAAGCAGCTCTTTTCACATGCAGGTTTCTCTGCAGTTTGAGGCCAACCTGCAGCATTTCCACACACAACCCGATCTTCCTGCAGTCCTTGTTTTCCATTTGTTGTCCTGCTGTGGTTTCTTTGGTGTTTCTTCCATACTTTCTTGCATCTGATCAAAGGTAGTTTGAAAAAGCACAGCAAAGCCTCAAGGGGAACTTGGAAATATAGCAAATGAAACACAAGGATGTAAAGAAGCTGAGACAAAGAACATGGCCGGCCGGCCGGCTCTCAACCCACATGAAACCCTGTGCAGGAAGAGGCCCCTGCTCTTTTTTAAAAAAAATAAAAAAAAAAATTGGTGAGTGTTTTGTGTGTGTGTGCGCCCGTGCGAGCGTGCAAGCTTGGAAGTCATGGTGACTTCTGGCGACCCCTAGTGGGGCTAGGATGTTTCAGAGAGGTGGCTTTGATGTTAACTGCCTGTGTGCCGCGGCCCTGGTATTTCTTGGAGGTCACCTTCCCAAGTGCTTGCCAGGGTTGGCCCTGCTTAGCTTCTGAGACCTGATGAGACTGTGCTTGCTTGAGCTATTCAGGCCAAGGGGAAAGGCCCCTGTTCTTAATGGCTTCGGGCGGGGGGCTTGCTTTTGGTGGTTTCCCCTTGAGGTGTGAGTTAAACTGGCATACCACGAGATCTAAGCCAGGGGAAATGTGGCAGATGAGCTGTCGTGTGGAAATCTGCACAGAGGTCTTGCAGATTGCACAAATAAATCTAAATAAAAGGGTCCAAGAGAACTTCTTGGACATGCTGCTTCAGTGCACCCATAGTCCTTGTACACGGCTAGCTCTAAAGGTCCTTGGGTGGTGGATGGTGCCAGTCCAGGCATGGCCGTCCAAAGCCACAAGGAAGCTGCATGGAGGAAATTCGCAAATCGCTTCTTGCTTCCCCGGGGCAGGGGTCCCACCCTCTGCCCGGCCATCCTGCTTTCCTCTTGGGCGTGCGTCCCATGCTTGAACTTCCTTGTAACCCCAGTTGTGAGTACAGGAAGTTTCCGATGGAGAAGTCCTCCAGTGGAACACTTCCTCTTTCCAGAAGGCGGAGCCCCTGCCAGAGGGCCATTCCTGCTTTGCAAAACTAGTGCTGTGCATTGAACACTGAGTCACCTTCCTTTCAAAAAATAAATAAAAAGAATCTTGAACTGGCAGTGCTGGCCATGGATGTCAAATCAGCTTCTCTGATATAACCATTTCTGGTTAAAGATATATTTGGAGCTAGACCTCATAGTCTGGGCAGGCAAGGGCCGTGTGGTGAGGAACCAGGGGTTATTTCCGAACAGTGTGGCCGCTGGGCAGTTGCTCAGCAGAATTTCTGAGCTGTCCAAATCCTTGCTGTGCTCCACCCAAGGCTCAGTCTGCCAAGAAAGGGAGGTTCTCTGACAGGCAAGGAACATTTTTGACCAGATGGTTTGTAAAGTGTTTTGTGTAGTCATGTCTTCCCTGGAAATATGCACTGGCATCCCGTTGAGCCGCAGCCCCTGAAAGGCCGGATTCCCATTTGAGGTGGGAGAGGAGAGTCCAGGTTGTGGCCCACCTCCAGCGGTTGTCTCTCTGCCTGGGCATCTTCTGCAGCCCTTGACAAGCTGGAGCCCACTGCTGTGCCCGTTGGAGTGGGAGGTTGTGTGGCACACACATGGGCAGACACACTGAGGTACAGGTGGCAGTATCTTGTGCTGGCGGGAAGGAGGCAGCGATGCATGGGAGTTCGTTCCTTCTGGGAGCTCTCAGACATGTCCCCACTTCCAGGGAGCAGGATCCCGTAACTGGGCAAAAGAAGAGGACACAGAGAGGCAGCCTCAACCAGCCACAGTGACAAGGAGGCTTTCTTCCCATGGTCTTGCCTCCACGCCTTTCCCTCAGACATTGAAACTCTGGTGACCACCCATCCACGTACACCAGATGTCTGCCTAGTGGCCCAAGGGGTTCCCAACGGGTGGTGCCACGTGGCCCAGTGACACCTTTTCCTGGCGCTGGCCAAGAGGTTGTAGAGAGTGGGCGGGGCCAGGTGGTGCTTTTTGCCCCGCCCCTGGCCATTTGATTGGCTGTGCAGAGTTTTAAAAATGTTTTGGCAGCAGCGGCCACCCCTGTGGAAGGATCTTCACTATGTGACTGAAGGGAAGCCGCAGCAGCCATTTTTTAACTGCAGCCACCATTCTGTGTCAGAATTCCAAAGGCACCCTCAGGTGTGGGCGGTCAGGCCCGCAGAGTGAGGGAGCGTGTGGCCTGTGCGCCTCGGGGCCTGTGGATCTCTTCCCTGGGCAGCGACTGAGACCGGCTGCGGTGGGTATCTCTGTCTGGCTGGGAGTGTTCAGACTCAGGCGGTCTGCAGTTGGCTGGTGATTTTGCTGAGGGAGCTGAGCGCCACAGCGTCCTGGGGTTTCCAGGGCTGCAGATGTTTCCGGCACCTTCTCCTTCCCCCCAACCTGATCTTTGTTGGCTTCTGAATTGCTAAAAAGAAGGTCCCTCTAGGGTCATCTGCACCTGCAACTCTGTGTTTTGAAATCTGAAAATGAACCAGAAATTACCAGGTTGCTGGTGAGCCTCCGGGCTTTTGCTTCCAGAGCCAACAATAAGCAAAATGATGCTTCGCTGGTAGGAGGCCGTTTCAGCTTGTCACTCCCACTGAACGGCTCCTCGTTCTTCTCCTGGTGCTTTTCATTTTAGCTGTTAGAATATTCTTAGTCAACTACGCCAGATGGTGTCCCGTATATCAAGGCCATTGGAACTGGCTTGAAAGGTTTCCCTGGCGATGCTCCGGCCGGGGTGCACGCAGGGTTCACACTGGGCCGAGGGGACACTCAGCAAAGAGGGATCACTCCCCTAAGCTGACTCAAGGTGCTGTAATGCAGAGCAATATATGCATGATGGGATTGATGGCTGCCGGTGTCATTCTTCCTTGCCTGTATCTTGGGCTGGAAAAGCTTCCCCTCTTTAGTGACCACAGTGTGTCCACATAGTGAAGAGGACATCACTTCAAGGAAGAGCGGCCTCTCTCTGTTCTTCTGCTTATAGAGTACTCTGGAGCGGGGGGGGGGCACTACCTTTTTAAGCCTGCAGGTACCTCTGGAATTTTGACGCGGTCTGGGGGAGCCACCCATGAAATGGCTCCGTCAGTGAAGAAGATCTGGGCGCTGTGGTAGCGCCTGGTGCTAAATCGGCATTTGTAAAAAATCTGCACAGACAATCAAACCTCCAATGGCCATTCAGAAGCTATGCTGGGTAAAAGCCCCTCCTGGCACCACCCACTTTCTAAGAAGACTTGGCAGGCTCCAGGAAAGGTATTGGCAGGCGCCAGGAAAGGTACTGGTGGGCGGTAACAGGGGACAGGAGGCTTGCAGGGTTTGGAAGTTTGCTGAATCCAGACCCTTGTCATTTGCCAAAGTCCCACAGTTCACTGAGGCCAGCAGATGTCCTCATGTGAAGAAGCTGCAATGCCTCACTTATAGGTGTGACTTGGGCCCTGGAGGAGCCTCCCCCCAGGGCTGGATGTACAGAGCCAGCCTGCAAAAAGCAATCCCCCGGAGGGAGCGGGGAGTGGCATATTCTCAAGCGCTCCCGAATCCAGCCTTTTTATCCCCTGAAGACTGGAGGTGGGGGTGCCCCATGCTGGAGTCTGTCTTTTTCCTGCTCTGTATTTGGCGCCTCCAAGAGGTAAGGGGCTGTGGCCAGACCTGTGGGTATAGGTGGCCACGGCAGGTTTCTCAGGGGTGCTGTGAACTCGCCGGGACAACTTGCACGAGGACCATGGATCCCAGCAAGGTGCTGAAGGGGGTGACGCAGGGGGTGTCAGGCGGGCAGCCCTTCAGAGCTCTTCTTTGAAAGGGAGACCCGTTGGGATGGAGCTCCGTGCCGTGTGCTGCAGGCTCACTCTAAAGGGCCCTTTTCCTTGCAGCTGCTCAGAGTGTGGCTTCCGGGGGCGCGGGGGGGGGAGCCCAGGGGCCACACTCCACTTCCAAGTCGCAATCACCTGTGCTGAGGGAATGTTACGGTACCTGCAGCGTCTTTCCCGAGCAAAGGTAAAAGAACTTTGGTGGTACAGAGTGCCTTCAAGTCGCAGCCACCTTAGGACAATCCGGTAGGGTTTTCCAGGCGAGAGACGTTCAGGGGTGACTTGGCCATTGCCTGCCTCTGCACGGCAACCCTGGGCTTCCTTGGTGGCCTCCCATCTGAGGACGGACCAGGGCTGACCCTGCTGAGCTTCTGAGCGCTGACGAGATCCAGATCAGGGCAAAAGCAGTTCGGAGGTTGGCTTGTCAGGGAAGACCATGGCTAAAGTCGTTCTCTTCCCTCTAGAATCTGCAGCATCTCTAAAAATGGCCTTTGAAATGATTACGGTTTTATCCACTGTGGAACTCTCCTGCGTCTTGCTCTGGAGTAGCTGCCACCATTCTAGAATTAACCCTTTCAGCTCTGAATTGCTGCCTCTGATCCAACGACCCATTGGAGCTTCTCTTCGAGAAGAATTCCCTTTCCCTGAAAGGATCTTCTGCATCATTCTGAACCTCTTTGGCTCAGGTGGGAGACCTAGCAAGGCATTTCATCCAAACAATAAAGTGCATTTCTGAGCACAGATGGAGATGCTGCAGAAAAAGAAGCCAGACATACGTTAGAAAATAAATGCATGCTGATCAAAACATGGGCTAGTGTTTCTTAGGTTATAGTGGCTGAAGGGCTGATAAACTCTTGTCCTTGTCAGCTCTGACTTTAGGGTTTTTTCCTGGGAAAATGTGGAGGGGGAAGAGAAGACTGAACCAAGCGAAGCCGGACCAAGGCTGAGGGCAGGAGGTTTCCCTGGAACGGGGGCTTGTCCTGTGCTTTTTAGTGGGGTGCAAAACTCAGCCCTTTTGCTCTCAGACTGCCCAAGGCACCAGCTGGCCTGGCTGGAGCTCGGTGGGGAATTCACCATCAACAGCAGGATGTTGGTTGCTGCTCATGAATGTCTGCCAAAAGTCACAATCTCTTATGTCACAGGCCTCGGGGAGGGGGGGACAGAAGCTTCTGTCCCCACAAAGTTGAACCTGAAGAAAGAAGGAAGACGGGCCCTTTATGCAGCTGCAGAATTTCCAGGGGGTGGGGGGGATGGGACTTGAGGTTTACATTTAAGACGCTGAACAGACTGGTGCCCAGATGGAGAAGGCTGTCTCCCGGGCAGCCACTCCCATGACACCAGAAGGCGGGGGCTGCCCAAAGCAGGGCCCCGCCCGTCTGAGTAGACCTTCCAGACGCTGGTGGGTCACACTGTTCCTGGGAACCCACTCATCTTGGTGGTCTCATCCCACTGAGATGGTCTGCTGTGACTCTGCTCCTGTCGAGCTGCTCCTGGTAGTCCGGAAAAGCCACTCCCATTCCTAAATGGAACTGAAATATCGAAGGAAGCCCATCCAGTGTGCTCAGATGTTGGACCTCAAGGGCTCAATGAAAATATAGCCGTGGCGGCCAGCTTCTTTGGCACGTACAGTGGCGATAAAGGCGGAAGGGTATAAGTTTTTTCCGCCTGTGCCCACTTGCATCTTCATTCCTTGGACTGGCTCCGTGGAGCGGGCCGCACCAGAGAGGCAGAAGATCGGGTCTGTGCTCTGGACATGTGCTCTCTGTATTATTTATTTATTTTATTTATTTTATTTATTAGATTTTTACCCCACCCTCCTGGCAAGGCCAGCACAGGGCGGCTTACAACAATATAAAATGGTACAATAAATAATAAAACCAGACAAGCATAGATTTAAAACTATAATTGTACAACTTAATAAAGTGCTAGCAATAATTTCTCAGGCACAGTCAGCATCATATTTTATGACAGATGTCCCAGGCCCTCGGGTCAGACTATATTTGGGGGGCCCAGGGGGTCGGGCTCGCTCCCCGAGAACGGTCAGATGTTGGTGGTGGCAGTGATGGTGGCAGCTCTGAAGGCCTGGCGGAAAAGCTCCATTTTACAGGCCCTGCGGAACTGTAACAAGTCCCACAGGGCCCTGATCTCTTCCGGGAGCTCATTCCACCAGAATGGAGCCGCCACTGAAAAAGCCCTGGCCCTCATCGATGCAAGCCTGGCCTCCTTGATGTTCAGGAGGACCAGCCAATTCTGGGTCCGCAATCGCAGTGCTCTCCGGGGAACATATAGGGAAAGGTGGTCCCTCAGGTATGCAGGTCTTTAAAGTGCCTTGAACCGAATCCAGTATGCTATCGGCAGCCAGTGCCGTTCTTTTAGGGTGGGCTGGATGTGTTCCCACACAGGACGACACAACAACAGCCTCACCGCTGCGTTCTGCACCAGCTGCAGCTCCCGGATTTGGGCCAAGGGCAGTCCCATGTAGAGGGCATTACTGTAATCCAGTCTCGAGGTGACCATCGCATGGATCCCTGTTGCCAAGTCGTTGCATTCGAGGAAGGGAACCAGCTGCCTGATCAGCCTAAGATGGTAAAAGGCCAACCTGGCTGTGGCTGCTACCTGGGCCTCCATCGTTAAGGAAACGTCTAGGAGCACCCCCAGGCTTCTGACCTCCGGCACTGGCACCAACGGCCCCCCATCAAAGGCTGGGAGTGGGATCCCTACCCCTGGACCGCCCCAACTCAGGCACAGGACCTCCGTCGGATTCAATTTCAGCCGGCTCAGCCTCAGCCAACCAGCCACGTCTTGCAACGCCAGGTCAGGATCTACCAACCTGCCTGCCTGTACCTCAGAAGCAGCACTGAGAACTAGAAACTTCCTTAGTTTGAAAGCCAGGGCTGGCCTGATGCTGATTGCAGATCATGGGCTTGTGTGGCCCTTCTTCTTCAGAGTGCCTGGAAAACTCACTATGGTGAGGTTCGGGTCCCCCCCCGCTTCTGAATCTCGCTTACACGAGATCATACGGATGCCCGATTCCTTGATTTCCCCCGGGAAATCTTGCCCAGCTCCTTCCAGGGGTACAGTTATGGGACTCTGGTAACTTTACCTGCTGATGAAGGACACTTCCTTCTGGTTTGTGTCCATCTTTCCCCCTGGGTGTGCTGCAACTGGGGGCAGAAAGCGGGGGCAAGGCAACAAACAGGAATGGAAAGGGGAATGGTAGACCAGGGTTCCCCATCGTAAGTCAGGGATTGTTCTTGCCTGCCCTCGCAAATGAGGATGAGAGGACGAGTGAGCCCTTGGGCTTCCTTCCCTCACTATTTGGTCTCATTTCCCCTTCAGGGTTTCCTCCTTCCCAGGAGGCCTTAAGAAAGGAGGTGTTCCAGGTGGCTCTTCCTCCTGCAGCAGCCGCTTTGGGCCCCCTCAAAGTCCCAGAGATGCCCACAGTCTCGGAAAGGCGGGAGGGCCCTGCAAGAGACTCCGTGGCCTCTTGACTGAGGAGGGAGAGCACCCGGCTTCCTACGAGGCTTGAGCGGCACAAGTTTGCTTCTGCTAGCGCCCCCCTCCCCCCCCTTGCCAAGATGGCAGGTGCCTGCTCCTCTGGGGGCCTTCTGGGCAGAGGATCTCTCCCGCTTCCCGTCCTGGGGCCAGCCCTTGCCGCCGCCTTCCCCAGACAGTGCTGCGGCAGGCAAGTGTGCGTGTGGCGGGCAGCGTTGACTAGCGTGAGCTCTACGCTTGGAGCAGTTCAGAGGCCATGCGTTTCATCCCTCCCCCGCTCTGGGCCCTGGGAGTCTCTTGGCCGGCCTGGCTCATGCAGGCCAGACCTGTTGGCCTGGTGGGTTAACAATCAAGAAGGACCTTTCAAGTGCCCTCCTGTGTGTTGTCACACACCCCTCCCCCCCCCCGCCAAACGGCTCCCGTCCGTGCTGTGGGGAGGGGAGGGGAGAGCCTCTCCGGGACGCCTCCTCCAGCTGTCCGGCGGTGCTGCTGGCTCTGATTCAGGCCCAGGGGCTTCATCCCGTCTCCAGAGTGCCGCCTTGGGCGGGTGTGGACAGGAAGGAGGCGGGCCGGCGCCCTGCAGCGCTCTCTCGGAGGAAGGAGGGCCGGGGAATGTGTGCCAGGGCCGGCTGGGCAAAGAAGCCACCGAGGAATGCTTTTCCTCTGTTTTTAGCCCAGTGGCAGCTCCGGAACTGGCAGGTCCGCAGAGCTTGGAGGAGCGAGAGTGGCAGGATAGTTGCCCTGCTGGCTGAACAGTCTGAAAACGGCTGTCCCTGCCCTCGTGCCGTGGGGGGCTGCCAGGCCGCCTCTGGCCACCGGTGGGTGGGAGGGTGGAGTGGGGGTCTCTGCTCCAGGTCGGGAAACTCCTGGGGATTTGGGGGTGGAGCCCGGGGAGGAGGAGGACTCCAGTGGGATACAGTGCCCCAGAGCCCACCCTCCAAAGCACCCCTTTTCTCCAGGGGAACTCACCTCTGTAGTCTGGGGATGAGCTGGAATCCCAGGGGCTCCCCAGGCAAGGCTCCCTCTAAGCTGGGGAATCTTGTGAGCAAAAATTCTACTTTGTGAGCCTTTGGCCTTTGCATAAATCAGCTTGCTCTGGAACCATCCTTCCTGAGCGAAGGCAAAAGTCTGTGAGTTGGAGGCTAAAAAGCTGAGCTAGCTTGCACTAGCTTAGAGGGAACACTGTCCCCAGGTCCCCCCTGGAGGCTGGCCACCCTGTCCTGGTTCCTTGCTTCCAGTCCGCGCCCTGCCGCGTGCCTCTGCTGGGTGCCCTTCAGCTCTGCCCTGCAGGGAGCTGTGAGGAATCCCCAGGCGGGGGGGGGGGCCTGTCTCTTGCAACCCTGGGCTTTCATTGCTTGTTCAAAAGTCACCTGGACTGAATGTTTTAAGTATTTTTTTGTTGTGTGGGAGAAAACCATTCATTAGGGCTATAGCCGCCAGCGATGAGCAGTTGGCTCCCACAGACAAGTTAATGCTGGAAGATGTGGGCACTGTGGCAAGGGTTAGGTCGAAGGGATGCCTCCGGCTTGGAAAGTGGGGCAGGAATCGCCTCCTGCTGGAGTGGGAGAAAGCCCCAGCTGTGGCAGGGAGTGGGGCTCCTCTTCCCAGCTGTCTGGGACCCCTGGAGTGCCTCCTGGTTGGCATTCGCTGGCTGGTCAGCTGAGGGCGATGAAAAGGCTGGCTTAATTCAACATAATCCCTTCAGCAATGGCAAGCACTTTCATGTGACCCGGGGCCAGACCCCTCAGCCTTGAAACTCACAACCCCGGGGGCGTCGAAACACACAATCCCACGGGGAGTCTGGGCGAGGGAAGCTGGGGACGGGCTGTCGGAGGAGAGGGGGCCAGATGTCTGTAAGTATGCCTAGAGCTGCAGGTGGGGTGGCCGGGCTGGACCAGCCAGGCCTGGGGGCGGGGGGCTGGGGGGGTCCTGGCAGGCATCCTTGAGCTCCCCCACCAGGCGCACAGAAGAGAAGAATGCGGGGGATGGCCTTGTCCATGTGAGGTGGAGGTTTCTGGGGCTCCCGATACTGACTGGAAATGCAGCCCAGGCACAATAACCCTGACCCTGATAAGCTGTCAGATCCCGACTTCCCTGTGGCTGAATCTAGAGGGCGTGAAGGCCAGCAGCGCCTGCAAAACCACGGTGGTTTTGTGGGTTGCTTCCAGACCTTTTGAGCTGCCTAAGCAGAAGGCCCTTCCTGGTGGAAGCAAGAGGTCTGCTCTTGGTCAGTGCTGGATCTCAGTACAGGAGGCCACTGCGTCCGTTCTGAAGAGGCGAGAGAAGGCAGGCGGGGGCTGGGGGCTGGGGGGGGCTCGACACGCCCTCTGAGTCAGCGTGTGGCCAGGGAATCCCTGGGACGTGTTGGTGACAGAGGCGCTGCCTTTAAACAAAAGGGATGAGACACCCAGTGAAGGGCCGAGGGTCTGATTCAATATAGGTGGCTTTATGTGTTCGTATGACTTGAGGTGACATTTGAGCCAGGGATCTCGACTTCACATGTAGAGCATGTGATCGCATGCATGTCCTCTGTGTTTTTGACTGTTTGTGCCTGACACTGAACCCGGGACCTTCTGCATGCCAGACTAGTACTCTGGCGTGAAGCCACATCCCAGGGCCAGAGCTCCCTTGTGTGGCAAATGGGGAGAGCTCCATGGTGGTAGATTGGGCCAGACTCCCTAGTGGGGAGAGAGAGAGGCCTGGCTTTGTCCTGTTGCTCCGAGTGAGGGGGCCAGAAGAGAGGTGCTAAAGTAGAAGGCCCAGAGCCCTGGACTTCCCAGGCGTGTGAGCATTGCCTCCTCCTGTGTGAATTAGGGGAAGGGACAGCCTGATTAGACTTTCCTCACTTGCGTGCAAGGCTCTCCATCCACTGCAGAAAGGGAGCGGCTCACACAGGTGGAGGCAGGAAATTTTAGGGTGGCGGCAGCTCTTTGGCTCCTCCAGTTTTCTCTTCCTGTCAGTGCACCAGGAACTCCGGACGTGCAAGGTATTTGTAGGTAATATTTGCACATACTGTGGCTTTTAGTGGCTAGTCCAAGGTATTTGGTTCCCAGCGCATGGCCATGCAACCAATAAAATCTTCCATTCCCTGATGTGCTGCAGGGATACAGCAGACCGTGCACCTTAGAGTGCCTCTGCACACGCAGGTGCCCATCCTTGCAGAAGAGCAGCAGGGAGTCGGCCTTTTCTCACCACACCACCCTCCCAATGTTGTCCTTCTGGGCTTTGTGCATGTCCTGGGCAGCAAAGAGCAGCATGTGGGCCCAGAAATGGCATGCGCGTTGGGGGGGATGCTTCCTCTCTCCAGCCTTGTCTGCCAGGAGGCAGGAGGGTACCCCTCCCCCCCAGAGTCTCTCAGGGAACTGGGCTCCTCCTGACCCCGTGCTCATGACCCGCTCCCTTGCTTTTTTGCATGTTTAGGGCAATTGGCTGCTGTGCTGATTTGCCCTGAATCTGTCTCCTGCAGCTGCTGCCTTCCTCTGCCAGAAGAGCCACTGAGGGCCAGTGCCCAGCCTTCATCTTGCACGTCTGAAGATTTCCCTGGGCCGGGGGGGGGGGGAGGGAGGTCTCTAGTTAGTCTTACTGGCAGGCTGGGGGAGGGGGGAGGGATTTGGGCTGCTGTGTTTGGGCTCCCCCAAAAAAGAATTGGTCCCCTGGCACGGCTGGCTATTGAGCAGGGTGACGAGTGCAGCCGGGACGAAGTCTTTCATTCGCGTGTGGTTTTGAAGCCAACATGAGTTTTGTCTTTGGTGCCTCCTGGTGTGGAATTTGCCTGTGAAGGGGAGGGCGGGGCAGGCTGGAGGTTGGTCTGGAAAGTATACAGAGAATGCAGTCTTTGAAGGGCCTTCGTGAAGTCGCGGCGCCAGGCACCAGTCAGCATGCAGGTTCCACTTTGACATGCTTGGGGGCAGGGAACAGCTCCAGGGGAAATGGCAAGGACGGGGCTTCTGGCCACTGCCTCCCCTTTGGAGCAGGCGCTGCCCTCACTCAGGAGGCGAAGTCCTGTGCCGGGGGCAGCAAACGCCAGAGAAGTGACTGCAAGGGACTCCCCCGTAGGGGCTCAGGGCCAAAGGCAGACCTAGAAGCATCTGAATCCGTTTCCTGGCACCGATGTCAGGGAGACAAAGGGACGGGCTTCTTTTCCTCTGGGCCTGGGCCTGGGGGTGGGTGTGGAGTCACCGTGGCTGGAAGGGGTTTGCTTAGAAAGGGGATTTTGCTGACGCTGAACACCTCTCCCATTGTTCTTTCTGGTCAGCAGATGTGCAGATTTTTTTATTTGTTCAGAGGTGGCAGCAATGGACCATGTGCGCCTGTGCCTCAGAGGGAGAGGGAGAGGGAGAGGGAGGGCTCTTTCCGCTCCCTGACTCCTGTCTCCAGGGTTTGATGTTGTATCTCCATCTTTGAGCTTTCCCTCAAAGCCATCTAAAATGTCCCAGATTGTTTGAGACCTGTGCGCATGCATCTATGTTTAATTATAGTGCATATCCATCTTCAGTAACATCCACATTTCTTTAGTGAAGTGAACTTTTAGATGTGTGTTCTAAAATGCAGAATTGTTGGGAAAAATACAAAAAATACCTTAGGTGTGCCTCTGATTTGATTTGCTTGCAAAATGTCTATTCAAATTCTTTAAATGAAACCTACAAGCTGCATGTCAAAACTCACAGAAGGGCAAAGGTGCAGGAACCAGATAGCAGGGAGCTGAAAATTACTGAAGTGCTCGCAACCTGTTTGTGCATAGGCCTTGTAGGTAAAAGTGGGTGAGACTGCTCCAGGTGAGAACTGGACAGGTGGGACAGTCTGTGGAGTGTTAGCCGTGTGCAAAACCTCATTTTTTTTAAAAAAAAGATGTTTTTACATGTGATCTATAAGCATAAGCAGACCCTAATACAATTTAATGTTTTTTGTAATATTTAGAATCACAGAGTTGGGGGGGCCATAGAGGCCATCTAGTCCAACCCCCTGCTCGATGCGGGATCAGCCGAGAGCGTCCCTGGCAAGGGTCTGTCCAGCCGCTGCTTAAAGACTGCCAGGGAGGGGGGAGCTCACCACCTCCAGAGGCAGCTGATTCCACTGTTGCTCAACTTGTATCGTAAAAATGTTTCCCCTAATATTCAGCCCACCCTTAATTTAAACCCATGATTGCGAGTCCTGTCCCCTGCTGCCCACAGGAACAGCTCCCTGCCCTCCTCTAAGTGACAGCCCTTCAGATACTTCCAGAGAGCCATCACACACACCCCCGCACCCCCGCAACCTCCTCTTCTCCAGACTGAACATTCACAAGTCCCTCAGCCTTCCTGCGCAGGGCTTGGTCTCTAGACCCCTGATCATCTTTGTCGCCCTCCTCTGCACCTGCTCCATTCTGTCCACATCCCTTTTGAAGTGAGGCCTCCAGAACTGCACACAGTATTCCAGGTGTGGCCTGACCATTGCAGTGTACAGCGGGACTAGGATATCTTGTGATTTGGATGTGATGCTTCTGTTGATACACCCCAAGATTGCATTAGCCTTTTTTTGTCCCTGCATCACACTGACTGCTGATATTTAACTTTCGGTCCACCTGTACCTCAAGATCTTGTTCACACACACTGCTACCCAGGAGTGTATCCCCCATCCAGTATGTGTGTTCCTCATTTTTGTTACCCAGATGTAGAACTTGGCACTTATTTGTTTGCATCTTGTTTGCATCCGCCCACTTTTCCAGTGTGTTCAGATCTCGTCGAATGTTGTCTCTATCTTCTGGTGTGTTCGCTGCTCCTCCCAGTTTGTTGTCATCTGCACATTTAATGAGTAGCCCCTCCACACCCTCATCCAGATCGTTTATAAAAATATTGAAAAGTACCAGGCCCAATACCGAGCCCTGTGGCACTCCACTGGACACCTCCCTCCATTCAGATGAAATGCCATCGAGTGCTCCCGCCAGTTCCCTGCCCACCTGACTATCCTACAGTCCAGTCCACAGTCCTCTAGTTTACCCATCAGGACATTATAGGGAACCCTGTCAAAAACTTTACTGAAATCCAGGCAAACAACATCGACAGCGTTCCCTCGATCCAGTAAGCTCGTCACTTGATCAAAGAAGGAAATGAGGTTGGTCTGACAGGACCGGTTGGGGACAAATCTGTGCTGACTTCCCGGAATCACCAAGTTGTCCTTTAGATACTGGCAGATTGATCCCTTTAAAATCCGCTCCAGTATCTTCCCTGGGACAGAGGTCAGACTGACTGGCCTGTAGTTTCCCGGGTCATCCCTCCTCCCTTTCTTGAAAATCGGGATAACATCTGCCCTCCTCCAGTCTTGTGGCACGTCTCCCGTCCTCCAAGAGGTCTGGAAGGAGATGGACAAAGGCTCTGCAAGCTCTCTAGAAAGTTCTTTGAGCACTCTTGGGTGCACGCCATCTGGTCCAAAGGATCTGTACTCACTCAGTGCAGCCAGGTGCTTCTCAACGACCTCTCTGTCCCCGTCAACCAGCAGCCCGGACGCCATGCCTTGCCTACCACCATCTCTAGGTGAGCCTGTTCTCTTCTTCAGGGAAAAGACTGAGGCAAAATAGGCACTGAGCCCTTCTGCTTCCTCTCTGTCCTCTGCCAGAGTGTCTCCATTTTCACCCAACAGTGGGCCCATCGCCTCTTTTTCTTGTGCTCACTCCTCACATACCTGAAGATTTTCTTGTTCTATAACAGCCCTGTAAGGTAGGCTGCTGTTGTGATACTTTCTATTAAGAGCAGCCAAAATGGTGCTACATACATGTGTGAGCCTCTAAGTTTTCCAAAGCTGAGTGTGTGAGCCAGTTTGGTGTAGTGGTTAGGAGCGCGGACTCTAATCTGGGAGAAGCGGGTTTGATTCCCCACTCCTCCACATGCAGCCAGCTGGTGTGACCTTGGGTCAGTCACAAGTTCTTTCAGAGCTGTTCTCTCACGAGCAGTTCTCAAAAGAGCTCTCTCAGCCCCACCTACCTCACAGGGTGTCTGTTGTGGGGAGGGGAACGGAAAGGAGTCTGTAAGCCGCTCTGAGACTCAGAGCGAAGGGCGGGGGTATAAATCCAATCTCTTCTTCTTCTCCGCTTCTAATTAGGCTGGATTTCAGAAACAAAAAGTGGGGGATCGTGGGGTAGGGGAGAGAATTCTGCAGGCTCACGTAAGGGAGGGGTGGTTTCTAAGAGAGTGTGGCTTGGTGAATTCTGGAGAAACCTGAATCGGGGCTTCTGCTTCAAGGCTCCGTCCTTCTCTCCATGACTTCTACACGCCTTTCCCATGAAGACAGCTGGAATTCCTCAGGCAGGTTTAGCAAAGTCCAAGGCAGTTGTTGGTGGTGTTGATTTAAGACTGTTGAACCAGTTAGGATACTTCTATAAGTATATATTTGTTATTAGCTTCCTTTCCATAGCAGCTGAGAACTTTATGCAATTGTAACAGTTTAGCCGACCTGATGGGGGTGCCCCAATGACAGGGGTATTATTGGAACAAAAATTGGGCCAAGAGGGAGATCCTGACGTTTGTCTTTGTTTGCTTTGGCCTCTGGTTTTTCTCTCCTCCTCCGATAAGACGTGAATACAGTGTTGGATCTCAGAAGCTGAGCAGGGTCAGCCCTGGTTAGGACTTGGATGAGGGAGACCACCAAAAAATTCCAGTGTAGCTACGAGAGAGGCAGGCAGTGGCAGGCCACCTCTGTATGTCTTCTTGGCCCTGACCTGGATGGCCCAGGCTAGTCTGACCTTGCGGTGTCTTGGGAGCTGAAGCAGGGCTGGCCCTGGGGAGGACTTGGCTGGGGGACCCCCAAAGAAGGCCAGGGTCGCTGTGCAGAGGAAGGCAAACCGCCCCCGTTCCTCCCTTGCCTTGAAAACCCCGGGGGGGGTTGCCAGAAGTTGTTTGCGCTTTGATGGCACTGTCCACCATTCATCCTGTAGCAGTGCGCCATAATGTCACTGGGGTACTTATTGGGTGGGTGGGCAGGTGGGTGGGGACGTTGCATCGTGTACATAAAACAGCTGCTCCATACCATTCCCTGGCTGGTCTTCTGCTGGTGCATCATCCCAAGTCCCGGGTGTTACAATTAGGGTGGGGCTGTGGCTGGACCATCCAACGCTGGTTTAAAAAAAAAAAAAATATTTCAGTGTTTTTAAAACAAGGTACAGGAAAAAAGGGTATATGGGGAAGTTTTTAAAATATATATATATATTTATACCATCTAACTTTGTCGTTAAACATTCTCTGATTTGGAGTGGGCCTGCAGTGGTACAGATGTGGGTTTAACCCTCTCTGGCTCTGCACACTTTCCACAATGAATTTTACACACACCCCAAGCTGCTGTTCACCCTGGTACGAAGAAATGAGCTTAATTCTCCCCCCACCACCACCACCATGGGGGGGGGAATAGGCTCCCTGGGACCTGGTTTCCATCCGGGGAACACGGGGGTGGGGTGGGGATTCTACAGCTGCTTTGTAATGCTAAATAAAGTCTGGTTAAGTCTGCCTGTGGGTGTCCTCCTTGGGGAGGCAGGCTTCCCACTCGCTCTGGGCTGCTCGTGGTCGTGGAGGGTTTTGCGTGGGGTCCCAGTGCAGTGATGGGACGTCCTTCCTCTTCTCTTCCAGATCAGCGTGCGAGTCACCACCATGGACGCTGAGCTGGAGTTTGCCATCCAGCCCAACACAACAGGGAAGCAGCTCTTTGACCAGGTAAGGGGGGGACCGGGAGCCGGCCGGCCGGGGGCGGGGGGAGCGGATGCCGCCTCGGGTGGGCGCTTGGCTGTGGCTCATTCATGCGTGTTGCTGCCGTCTACACGAGAGGAACAGGAATGTGAGACTTTACTTATTTACTTCGTTTATAGTCTTGACTTTCTCACTGAGACTCAAGGGGGATGAAGCAATTTTAGAGAACATTAACAAAGAGTCCAGTGGCACCTTTAAGACCAACAAAGGTTTATTTTATTTTATTTTTATTGATTGATTAAATTGGATTTACTAGGCCACCCTTCCCAACAGAGTAATAGACAATCTCAGTATAAAACTAGTCTTAAACAGTCCAATAAATACCAATAAATAAAAACAGTATATATGCAGTATATGAGGGGGCAGAGGAATCCCAGGGAGGCTGGGGTCGTGAGGGATGGGGACTTGTGTCAGAGTGCCAAAGGAAGCCCCGTTGCTGTCCTCAACCGAAGGCCCGGGGGAAAGGGAGCCGCCCCCACAGGGTGAGGATGCCTTCTGGCAGAGCGTTCCACCAGGTGGGGTCGAGGACAGCCGGACTTCTCTCGGGCTGGGGGCCACCAGGAAGTTCTTGTTTCCTGAGCATAATGCTCTTCCAGGGGCATGCTGGGAGAGGTGGTCCCAAAGGTATGTAGTTCCCTGACCGCTAAGGGCCTTGAAGGTCAGAACAAGAACCTTGAACCGGTGCTCCACTGGAAGCCAATGCAGCTCACGCAGCACCGGTTGAATATGTGCTGTCCGAGGGGTATGGGCTTTCATGTGCATGCACACTTTTTCAAATACAATGGAATGATGTATTTAATGAACAGTGTGATACATAGAAGCAATGCATTAGAACTGGGTCGGAAAACTTGAGAATGCAAAAAACAACTGTGTTGCATATAACAAACAATGGAAAGAATTTGGATTGCAAGGTTAGAAAGCAAAAAGGTGAGGAAACAGTAGAATGAGACATGCAAAAACAATGTGAGGAAATGTTAACTACAACCCTTGTTTGCTGATGTCCTCCTGGACAATTCCATTTTGCACTGTCTGCAGAACAGTAAATGTCTGGGATCCTTCCTGACCTCCTCAGGCAGGTGGGGGCAATAACCAAAGGCTCAGGTGTGGGCAGAGCCCCCTCTTACCCACTTGTTCAAGCAAACAACACTTCTGCAGGGAAGCAGATCGTATCACCTAAGCAGGACTTTGGCCATTGTAGGGCCTTCTAGGTAATACCAATACCTTGAATTGAACCCAGGAACTAATCTGTAGCCAGTGGAGCAACTGCAGAATGTGTGGCGTATGCACAGTCTGCCTGACTCCTAACAGTCATCAAGCGGTGGCATTCTGCACTTGCTGAATTGCCCAAGTGGTCTTCAAAAGCAGACCTGTGCCGAGTGCACTACAGTAGCGTAGCCTCGGGGTTACAGTGGCATGGGCCCAGCACTGAGATCAGAATTGTCTAGACAATTGAGTGTGAAGCTGTACAAAACAGCCATTGTTGGGAACCTGGTGAGGAGGGCGGGATATAAATCAAATAAATAAATAAATAATTGTGAGAAACTGGCTACCATTAAGTAACACGGAGGGTGTGTGATCCTGAAGGTCTGAGGGAACAGATTGTGTTGCTTTTAATCCTTATTTTAGGGGAAGGGAGTGTGGAATCGTGTTCATCACTGAACTTCAGCGGGCAGGTTGGTACTAAACGCAGAGGGGCAAGAGAGGGAGACGGTGTCGGACTGGACTGAAAATGGATTTGGGCGGAAGGGCTGCATGAGAAATGGCGTCTTTTGAGGTTCCCTCCTTCAGCAGGTTGAAGTCAGCCGGTCTGTCTGAGCTGGTCCTGCTTCATTGTGGCTTTCAGAGGGACGCTGCTGCTGCTTGCACTGAAAAAGCCTGTTTGGCAGGCCTTTCCCACGTGATGCCACGCTCTCTTTAAAGCTGGTACCTGATCAGTAAGGGTTTTGGGTTTTTTTTAAGTCTGCCAGTGGACCGATCAAAATGCTGTTTAAGTACTTTATTGTAGCATTAGCAATGAACAGAATTATGCATATAGGTAGAGGGTGAGCAGTAAATTAGCATACAACATAATGAAGACATTTAACAGATTCAAGGACCAAACAGGAATAACAAGCTTAGTTTATATGGTTACCATTTGTTTGGGTTTAATGGGGGGGGGACTTCTGGGCATAGAGCAGGGATCACTGGGGGTGGGGGGAGGTATTCGTGAATTTCCTGCATTGTGCTGGGAGTTGGACTAGATGACCCAGGAGGTCCCTTACAATTGTAAGATTCTATGATTCTATGAAATAAATGTGTCAAAATTGGAGATTGATGTGTAAATGTACCCTTCCTGATTGTGGAATGCTGAGAGTAATTAACGGAGACCCTGCCATTACGCTCCATCCATCTCCCCTCAAGCATGGGGGCGATCATACATCTTCTTCGTTGAAGTGGGGCAATTGGCTGTGTCCCCAGACCAGAGACATACCTTCCAATCTACCATTCCAAATTACATGACATTCTACTGTTCATTACATTACACTACAATTACTATTCTGATCTGTTATTCCAAATAAGAAAATAAAATGAAGAGGATGTATGGCCCTTCTGGGGGATTGGTGAGGTTAGTATTTGTAGTGAGATAAGTAACCAGTATCCCTGTTAAGTCCTCCATTGTTCTGAGTGTTGTCATAACTTGCAACTCAGCCATAAGCCCCATAAAATGTTTGTGTGTGTACCCAGGGTTAGAACGTGAGTCCTGATCACCACTAGCAGCTGAACAGATGGATGGAAACTGGGGCTGTTGAGCGGAGACAAGAGAGTTTATCAGCTGCAGCTGTTGAGAAAGCCTCTCCCCCTTGTAAGCCCTGCAACCAGGGAGTCATCCCGCCAGAGACAGGGAGGCAATTTCTTCTTGCGCTGCTGCTGGCAGGGGAAGAGAACAACTGAAGGGCTGGAGGGCGGAGGAGCCACTCAAGGGCTGCTCTCTTGAGGAACCATGGGAAAGTCACGGGCCTGCCCACTCTCACTCAGAGAACCCCCGCTCCCTTTCCTACAGAGACCCATGTTTCTCCTCAGCTCAGAAAGAGACCTTGCAGGATGGCTGTTCCTTTCACCACAGACGTCCGGGCTTGGGAGGGGAGAGGTCTGTTGTGGTGAACCTGCTGGGAAAGCCGACACTCTCCTTGGGAGCTCCTCCGTGCTCTCAGGTTGCATGTCAGTCTCCCGATTCATTTTCTAATTCCATAGTCGTATTACATATTTTGAGTGAGCAGAACCTTCTGGGAAAAGCTGACCGTTTATTCCAAAAGATAATAGTTTACGGCAGTGTTTTAGTGCTGCCCCCTAACTTCCCATTTTTCTGCTGAAAATTCTTGATGGGGCAGAGGGAGGACATGGATGTGTTTCCTTTCACAGCTCCGGCATCTCTGGGTTTCCTGTGGAAAGGCCCTCAAGTGAAGAGTGCACATGTTGCCTGTTGGCCCCGGTTTCCCATGTGGGGACATGGCTCAGTACTGAGGGTTCTAGACTGTTGTGACAAAGAAGCTCTAACTGAAGGAGGCAAAGGGGTCGATTATAGCGGAGGAGAGACTTGTTTTGATGCTGGAGGCAGAACTGCTCCATAACATACATCTGTCTGGTCTCTGAAAATGCCAGCTCTTCCTGAGCGAAACATTTACTCTGGGTTTTTTATTTTTCTATAATTTCATGTCCTCTTCCTCCTCAACTGTAGCAACATTACCCCCTCCCTGAGCTTCTCTTCCACCTGTCCAAACAGCTGTTGCTTTTTCAGGGCCATTCTTGACCGACAGTCTTCTGTGGTTTGCTCGTGCAAGCAAGACAGGAGTGGACATATCTTGGAGCCTCTTCTCCCTCACTGGGTGGATAGCAAATTGTGGTGGGCAGACCACAGCGAGAGAGAGAGAGCAGAGGGAGGGGCTTGGGCTTGGGTCCCAATCCCTGTCTGCTACAAAGGTTTGTTGCCACAAATGCTGTTCATTCTGCACTTCTCTCTCTTACCAGTTGGAGTTTTGCTCTCTAGGGCTAGGGTCAAGTGTCCCCAGCATGGTGCCCATGGGCACCATGGCACCTGCTGATGCCTTTCCTGGCGCCCACTTAATGTTTTTGGAAACAGGGCAGAGCCAGGTGGGGGACTTGGCCAGCAGGGCTTCTGATTGGCCATGGAGATCTGATTTTTTTATATTCAAATATCTTTATTAAATTTTAATGCAATTACAATACATAGAAGTGAATCAGTCAATCAAAACATAAATCATACTGTTCTTAATATGTGCTACAAAGTTTCTTAAATAAGTACATTATCTTTTTTTTTAAGCACCCCTAAAAGAGGCATTTTTATTTTTTTAAAAAGTCAACCATACATTGCACTATATAACATACATTACAATTACACTACACACACACAACATCAACAATGACATACAACATTTAACATACACGGGGGGATACATATTCTATATCAATCCATTATCGACATTACTTCACAAGTGTCAGGTTCAACAGCAAGCAAGTCCAGGCACACTTTACTCAGAAAGTTATGCTTTATTGGAATACCAGTCTGCTGCCCATTAATGCAGAGTCATTGTCAGGAATAACGGATAGTGCGTGGGGAGCTGTGTATATACTCTGATGCTTCAACTAGCCAAGCAAATGAAATCCGAGCGCGCGCATGGGAAATCTCCCGGCGGGACATTACATCATAAATGGGAGACCCACCCCCCCTTAAGAGGGCCGATACATTCACACCGGCTGGGAACCCAAGCCCTCCCCTTTGTTCAAGGTTATACAGATAGTGGCTGCTAGCAGAGGAATGTCTCCCACGGTTGCTTAATCAAAGCAAAGCTATGCGCATGCGAGCAAGCAAGGAATAAGGTTATACAGAAAACATGGCAGTTGTCTGACATCCTGCCCCCCCTAAAACATAATCACCCCCTTTTGTTATTGTTCAGGAAACCTCCCAGCTTGCCTGGGAGACGTCAGTGAAAGTCTTGTAACAATCTGGGTGCTCAGATATCCGTTGCTTTCACCCACTCCCTATGCTGTGGACCAAAATGCACCCATTCCACAAGGTAATACAATTGCCCATGATTTATCTTAGAATCCAGAATGTCCGAAATCTCATAATGTTCTTCACCATCCACCAAGAGCGGGGGAGGGACCACTGCCTCGGGACGCCATCGGTTTGGAGGCTGACTGGGCTTTAACAAGCTGAAATGGAAAGTTAGATAGATATTTTTAAGATTCTTAGGTAGTTCTAATTCTACAGTCACATCATTGATCAATTTGTAAATTTTGAACAGACCAATGTATTTCCATGCCACTTCCACGAGGTTTGCGGGAGCCGTAAGTTATTGGTTGAGACATGCACTTAATCTCCAGGCTGCAGAAGCCAACCCTCCACCTTTTCTTGTCACCCTGGGCTTTGTACGCTGCCTTGGCATCGTCCAGAGTCTCACTTTTATGCGGCCAAGAGTCTCTCATTTTCGCACACCAGTCTGTTGCCTCCCCTCCGACTCCTTGGTCAGGATTGAGGAATGGCAGTGGAGGGCTGTTGTACCCCGAAGTGGCTTTAAAAGGAGAGATCCCCGTCAAGGCATGATACACGTTATTGTAGCAAAAATCGGCTAGGGGAAGGAGATCCACCCAGTCATTTTGTTCGAAATTAGTGAAACAGCGCAGGTACTGTTCCAGGGTTTAATTCATTCATTCAGTTTGGCTATCAGTTCCTGGGTAGTAAGCACTACTTAGGGCCCGTTCCACCCCCAAGAGGCCCATCAGCTCTCCCCAGAATTTGGAAACAAATTTAGTTCCCCGATCCGTGATTATTTTAGCTGGCAGTGTGTGAAGGTGCACTACATGTTGCAAGAAGGCTCTCACCAGGGAACGGGCTGTGGGCAGACCGGGGAAAGGGATGAAATGAGCCTGCTTAGAGAACAAGTCCACAACCACCCAAATCACAGTCATCTGCTTACTGGGAGGCAAGTCTGTAATGAAATCCATTGAAATAATTTCCCACGGTCTACCGGGGGTCGGCAGGGGCTTCAATAAACCCGGGGCCTTCCCTGCCCAAGGCTTGCACATTATACAGGTTTGACAAGATTGAACGTAAACGGATAGGTCCTTACGCATGTGCGGCCACCACAATCGACGTTGCAACAGAGGTAATGATTTTACAAAGCCTAAATGGCCCGCCGGCTTGGAGCCATGGACTGATTGTAATACATCCCCTCGCAACAGTTCTGGGACAAACAATTTGCTCCCTTTGTACCAACAGCCATTTTCCCTGCACTCCAGGTCCCCTGCCAGCCTCAGTTCATCTTTTTCAGCATCGGATAAAGCCGATGCAAACTTGTCTTCCCAGTGAGTAGCAGGGGGCTGCGCGGCACATTCCTCTTGCTCCTGGCTACGTGTTAGCACCACACCACTTAATTGGGAAGGCGTGAAGAAAGAGTCGCGGAACTCCTCGCTCCTGCTTTCATGTTGGGGGAGGCGACAGAGCGCATTGGCCAGGGAGTTTGATTTACCGGGGAAGGTGGTGCAGGGCAAACTAAAACTTGGAGAAAAACTCAGCCCACCTGAATTGTTTGGTGTTTAGGTTACAGGGTGTGCGGAGAACCTCGAGGTTTTTGTGATCAGTCCAAACCTCAAAGGGAACATGGGCTCCTTCTAGCCAGTGTCTCCACGTGGCCAGGGCCAAACGGATTGCCCCAGCTTCCTTATCCCACACAGGCCAGTTTCTCTCAGTATTATTGAATTTGCAGGATACATATGCTAAGAGATGGAGCTGACCATCAGACCTCTCTTGTAAGATCGCCCCCCCCCCCAAAGCGACATCTGAAGCATCGACCTGAACCACAAATTTCTTAGTTTCATCTGGGTGCGCTAACACTGGCTCTGACTCCCCGGCAGCGACCAGGTGGTTTGTGTGGAGTCTCCCAGGTGTTTTGCCCAGTCCCTCTGCTTCGGTCGAAATGTGCTTCCTTTGCCCAGGTGCAGAGGGATGTAAGACATTGTAGGTCTAGGGATGGCCCCGCCATCCGTTGTTGCCGTCCCTCCCAAGCTGGAGACTGGCACCGAGACCATTGACACTGGAACCCCCACCCCCATAGAGACCGGAGGAGTGGCTGCCGTTGCCGTAGTTGTCATGGTCGTCATGGTCGGGGGTGTGGTTGTGGAGGGGACCATGGTGGGTACTCCTCCTCCCCCAGCTCCGCTCATCTCAGCTGAGAGAGATTCGGCCCAGGGTAGGGGTGTGCAAAAAAAAAAAATTCGGTAAAATTCGGATTTGGGCATATTGGACCCAAATTTTTTCGGTATTCCCGAAAAAACCCGAATACCTATACCGGTAAAGCATTGAAATCCGAAAATTTTTGGGATTCCAGAAAAATTCGGGTCCATTATATCCAATGGGGCCATTGACTTCAATGGCAAAATTTTCTGGAAAGTTTGCAGGGGACTGGAGAGGGGGGGGTTTGAGGTAGAGACTCCAAATTTGGACTGTAGCTGCTGAAGCCTCTCCCCAAAAGACCCCCCAAGTTTTGAAAAGATTGGACCAGGGGGTCCAATTCTAGGGGCATCCAAAGAGCGTGCCCCCAGTTCTCCATTGTTTCCTATGGGAATGGATCAGGCAAGCAGATTCTCCCTGTAAAAAAACCTGAGAGGTGTGGTAGTGGTGTGAGGGGGCATGTTTGCCAAGCCAGCAGCAAACCATGTGCAATCACCACCCCACCAACCCCAGGTCTCTCCCAAACCAACCCTAGGAAGAATAAAATAAAGAGAAAAGAAATTAAATTTAAAAGTGCCCTAATAAATCAAACCAGTCTGAAGTCTTCTGAGGTATTGATCTGAGGTCCACGAAGAGCAGGGAGGAAAGCAGGGCAGACTCAGGAGCAGGGGCAGCAGAAGCTAGCCAGCCACAATCTCCAACAGCCAAGCCAGGCAGCTCTCTCTCACCAGCCAGCAGGATCCAGGAACACAGCAATGAGAGTCAACCCAGAGACTGGCTCCTTTTAGCTCTCTGAGCATACACAGAAAGATTTCAAAAAGGAAAAACCTTCTGTGATTGGCCAGAGAGCAGATGCCAGAACCCTATTGGCCACCACAGTGCTCCTTCCCTGGGAAAGGAGGAAACTGGTAGTTGGGCTGCAGGCAGCAACAACAGCCTTGCAAACTGCAATGCATTTTGTAAATGCATTGCAGTGATTGGCTGTCTGGAGCCTCCTCCCCGCCCCCTCCTGGAAACAGGAGGAAAAGGCGGGAAAGAGGGGGAAACGACGGGAAAAGGAATTCCCGGGCCCTTTAACAGTTTAAAAGCCCCCACAACGCCGTTTTCCGGCAATGCCGAAAAATGCCGAAAAAATCCTGAATTTTCCGGGATTTTTTTTTGGGAATTCGAAGATTACAGTGAATAGCCTGTCTGGGATCCCGAAAGCCGAAAAGAACTCGAAAATGCTTTTTTCGGGGTTTTTTCCGTTTTGGGATTCCCGAATGCACACCCCTAGCCCAGGGGTGAAAGGTGATTCCTGACAATTTCTGTCAGGTTCAACAGCAAGCAAGTCCAGGCACACTTTACTCAGAAAGTTATGTTTTATTGGAATACCAGTCTGCTGCCCATGAATGCAGAGTCATTGTCAGGGATAACGGGTAGTGCGTGGGGAGCTGTGTATATACTCTGATGCTTCAACTAGCCAAGCAAATGAAATCTGAGCGTGCAAGCAGGAAATCTCCCGGCGGGACATTACATAATGAATGGGAGACCCACCCCCCGCTCTGCAAGAGGGCTGATACATTCACACCAGCTGGGAGCCCAAGCCCTCCCCTTTCTTCAAGGTTATACAGATAGTGGCTGCTAGCAGAGGAATGTCTCCCACGGTTGCTTAATCAAAGCAAAGCTATGTGCATGCGAGCAAGCAAGGAATAAGGTTATACAGAAAACATGGCAGTTATCTGACAACAAGCTCCCTTAAATATATGTATTATTCTGCTTTTGAAATTACCCTTTTTCCTTGTTTTGTCATTTAGATTTCTTCTAATACTTTTAATGAAGCAGTAACACAAAATGTTGATCTATCCAGCATATTTGTTTTGTTTTATCCTTAAGAATATTTTGTGTATCTATATAAGGAGCCCATTTCAGCATTGCACTTTTCTGCTCAGTTATATTTTCGGTGCGAGCTATCCAGTCTGTGACTTCATCTGATATAGAAAACTCCCAGACTTTTCTATATCACTGTTCAATTGTAGGTACAACTTTGTCTTTCAATTTCAAAGTGATACGACTTTTTGCTGCAATGAGTAAGGTCGAGATTAGTTCCTTATTGCTAACATTAATCTGCATTTTGGGCCAAAGATTCAACAAGATTAGAGTGGGAGCCTTCTGTATAACATAACCCATTATTTTTTTGATTTCAAGGAGGACCTCAGACCAGAAATTACTGACTAGGGGGCATAGCCACCAGCAGTGTATGGAGATCTGATTGAGTCTACGGATTCAAATAACATTTTGGTGGCGGCAGCTGGCCCCCTCAGTATTGTTTGTGTTCTCTCTCATGCCTCATTCCCAGGGTATTTTTTAAAAAATTACTTCTCTTGTTCACTGCCCTTAAGGCTCCTCGGGGAGGGCGGGGTGGGTGGGGGCGTTGGCTCCATGATGGTTGTTTCATGGTGGCCTCTGCCTCCTGTGGCAGCCATTTTGTAGTTGTGACTACCACCCTGTGTCAGATTTCCAAAGGTGTCCTGCAGGCACAAACAGGTTGGGGGCCCCTGGGCTAGACATCGCCCCCCCCCCCGCCCTGTGCAGTGGCTGCTGTCGTCTTGTTTCATGCATATCCCACCTCCCTCCCTCCCTCCCTCCCTCCCTCCCTCCCTCCCTCCCTCCCTCGTGGAGCCCAGACGCTCCAGCCACACTGCACAGCGTCACACCACACCACGTTCAGGTTTTTTTGGAGAAGAAATTCTGAGCTAACCCAGTGAAACCACTTCCAGGATAAACTTCTTCCCCCTGGGCTAGCGATTGATCCTCGTGCCTGGGGAGCCACCTGCCTGTGGTGTGGGTGTTCTCTGCTGGCACTGCCTGGCCTGGGGGATGGGGGATGGCACGCCACTGAGGGCAGAGAGCTGGGCACCATACGTTGTGGTCTTCCCTGTTTTAAGATCCCTAGAAGTGCAGCCAAACTGATCAATTCATTCTCCAGCAAGTAATTTTGCTTAGTGTCTTATGCTGGGAGAGATGCTCCCTAAACAGATTTGCATGCTGGGATTTAAAGTACAGGCTGAGCTGCATGACCAGACGCTTTGGACTACATTTTGATGTAAAGGTCTTACACAGTTTGGCTGCTGTAATAAAAACATCTGTTTGCAGTGAGTTAAAATACAGCATGTTCTCCCTTGTTCTTCTGAACCATTATTATCTTGACCCAACCTGAGCACCAGAGTATGCCTGATATTTCTTGTGGCGTCACAAATCTGCAGGCCCGCGTGGCAGAACGGGCTGCCCTGCCCAGCTCAGGCAGGTAGCTTGTTTGGGCCGCATTTTCTGGTGCCGGGTCCAGCAGCAGACTCCTGTCTAGCCAGGGGTCTCCAGCTTGGATCTGCCGCAGGCCTCCGGCACCGCGGGCAGCATGACCAACTCTCCCCACTGCCCTCTGTATCACTGTCCCTCGTGGCCAGGCAAAGCTAGTTGCTTCCCAAAGCTAGAATGCTTCCCATTCTGTCCAAGTGCTTAGACATGTGACTGAGATGATAATCCAAAGTGGGTGTGCTTTCAGGGATTTTAAGGCTTTGGAAAATTCCTAAACGTAGTGATGTAATGTCCCTAGTAGAGTCAAATGCCTTGCTGCCAGTTTAGGAATACTGGAGCGCTTGGCTTGCAAAAGTTGTTCTTAGAGCTGATAAAATGAAAGGGATGACAATCCCTAGACATATGACATTGGTGCGCTTTGCTTATTTTACACATGCTTTCTGCAGGAAACATTGGCACGTGGGTAGCCAGTCCACAACTCCTGGTGGACACGTAGGTAATGTTTCCACCCATCTCTGGCATCTGGAAGGCCAAATTGTTCCATTTGAGCACCGAAGCAGTTGTGTTGGCTCTTCATCACAGGTCACCTCCTTGCTACAATTGCTGGAGTACTTTCCACCTTCTTGGTGTGTGTTATGACAATGCAGCAGGTGCTGAAGGGAGGCCCTGGGATTTGGCCCGAGGTTCCCATGTGAAGGAGCAGGCAGAGTCGCAGCAGGCCTCGTGAAGAGTCCATTAATCCCAGGGGGTAGAAGGCCGGACTGCAAAAGGGGAGAGACAGAAGGTGCCGCTGCACGTGCATCTAGCTGTTCTGCTGCAGACCAACATGGCCGCCCCTCTGAAGCAAACGGGAGAGAGGCCATCTTGGATTGCACTTTGCTTCCTTTGGTATTTTCTGTGTACAGCTGAGTCTCGAACTGAGGACTGCTTTTGGCTTCTTAAATACTTAGGACTACTCTGCTCTGAAATTTCTGGAGCTTCTAGTCACTTTGTTTCTAGGGGACTCCTTTCACATTGTCTTGTCTCTTGAGGAACCTCCGGTATATCAGCCATGCTTTGTCGAGGAAACTGCAGTGTAGAATATGCCCGTTTCAACAGGGTCTCTGCCCACTGCAGAGAAAAACCTGGATTAGAGGGCCAAAAGAATTCCATGAACATTTGTGCACTACTAGAGCTGTTCCTGTCTGAGAATTTCTAACAAGCTTCTGAGAAGCCCCCTCCTCGGGGGGGTACCGAAGACACTTTTAAAAGCTCTTCTGTCAAGTTGTGCAGGGGTATGTTTGGTTTCTCAAACATGCATGAGTCTCACCACAATTTTTTAGTGCCTTTTGGTATTCAAAATGCTTAATGTGTGGCACTGGAAAGCAAGTGGGCTATCAGTCCCCCAGGACCCCTTCAATGTATTATGTATTAGTGCCATCTGAATAATGCCATTTGTGAACTTATTTTTAATTAGTTTATTTAACTATTGGAATGTTTTAAAAGGATGTATTTACCATTGTTGTTCATCGCTCAGAGCCTTGAGCCCTCAGGGATTGAGCAATTTATAAACCTAATCTATAAATAAATAAATGCTGGGCACTGTGGGCAAGTCAAGGGGCCACGCCAGGAATGTGTAGTGGACTCCCTTCGTCTGCCCCTCCCCTGAACTCACAGCACAGGAGGGGAACACCTGCATCAGCGACTGTGGAGGGCTGATCATTGGAAGGGTTTGAGAAAGTAAAGAGGAGATCCCTACCTGTGCTGCACTCAACGCCCTGGCCAGGCTGGCCCAGGCGACCCTGATCTTACCAGACCTCAGAAGCTAAGCAGGGTCGCCCCTGGTGTTTGGATGGGAGACCCCCAAGGAATACCAGGGTCACGATGTGGAGGCAGGCAGTGGCAAAGCACCTCTGAAATGCCTCTCTCTTTGCAAACCCCACAGGGCCCAGTCATGGCACTTTCTACCACCTCTGCTTCCCGTGTGGCCCGTGGGCACTTTCTAGCAGAGGTGAGACTTGAGGCCCAGCCTTCTGGGTCCACATCCTGGTCTCTCTGCCACTGCCTCTCCCCCACTGCTTGGCTGCCTTGCACAGCTCCCAGGCAAGGGCCCTTGTGCCAGCGGAGGCCTGGGAGGGGCCCGGAGGGCTCTGGACTGAGGCTGTCCGGGGGGCGGGGGAGCTGTGGGGCGATGGGAGGGATCAGCTGGCCTCCCTGCTCAGCCCTCTAGCCAAGGCTCTCAGAGGGGAAGGAGCTCTGGGGGCCGCACCTCCCCCAGGATCTAATCTGTCCTTTTCTGAGGCTGGCCTGGAATCCAGGAGCTGTCTGTCCCTGGACAATGGCAAGAGGAGGAAGTTGATTTGCAAAGGAAATAACCCACTCAACTCTGGCCACAATGGGAAACAAAAACGATTGTCCCATACTTTTATTTTTACTGCCTGACTGAATGTTCTCACTTGCCCAGCCTATCACTTTGTAAAAATAAAAAAGTTAGCCTCTCCCCCCCCCACCCCGACCCCGTGTGTGTGTGTGTGTGTGTGTGTGTGTGTGTGTGTTAGAAAGAGAGAGAGAGCATTCAGTCTGAGCCCTGTGCTAGTTCTGCAGTTCTTTTAACTGACTTAAGTTTCCGCATTATTCTGCTCACAGTCACAGACCCTTAAAGACGGAGCCTTCCTCAGTCCATAGAAGCAGGAGGGCAGAAGAGATCCATTTGCAGCAAAGCTAATTACTTGCTGCTTAAAAAGCCCTCCTTGCTGTGTTGGCACTTGCCTCACAGTTTTACACTGCTGGAGCCCAGTGAGCTTGGGTGGAATGAATGTTTCTCTTACTGAGAAGGACTTTGTAAAGAGTTAAACCAGCAAGAATATTTCTGCTCCAAGGGCCAAGTGTGCAGAGCATGAGATGGAAGTGGGGTGAATCAAATGCTGATGTCTCCCAACTTCACTGTTTCTAAAATGGACTCCTGGACGTGGATGGAAAAGACAGAGAGAGTTTAATGGGATTTTTCAACCACAGTCCACCACTTCTCTCCCCTTTGCAAACTTTGCTGTAATCTGTATGTGTCAGGAGACCTGGGCTGAAACCCCCCCCCCGCCATCCAGGAAACTCTTTGGGTGATCCTGGGCCAGTGTCACACCCCCCCCACACACACACACACACCTCTTCACGCCCTAACCTACATCACAGATCCCTCGGAGGAGGGAAAACCAGGTATGCTGCTTGGGACACCTGTAACGGCCAATGTAATGAAGACTGTGAAATATGAAATGCTTAATAAAGTCAAATAACTTATATAAATGTGCATTGTGAGTTCTGTTTGCATAATAATCACTTAACGACAAGATTAACAATGCCAATGAGTGTATCACTATATCAATATAATATTGCAAACAGTACATAGTAACAAATTTAGAAATAGTAAAAAAGGTCCAATGAATATTTATGAAGAATGCAGAAGAATCCATCCTACAAAGACTCCAGATAGATACATTGTTTCAGATATCTTCTTCAGAGATGGACTTTTTTCGATTCACATACAGGCCAGTAATGAAAAGAGTCTTATAAGCTAAGTAATATACAATTATTGAAACTTTAAAATTTTAAAGAGACAAAAATATACCTACTATGGCTGTATTCATTTAAATCTCCAATATCAATTTTTAAACACCATCTAGGTTCTACATGAAAACCAATAAATATCATATATTATTCCAATTGCAATATTGTTTTAAAAATACAGTAACAATGACAATAAGCAAGAGTGTACCAAAACAGTAGAAGACAAGGTTTCAGTATTGGGCTTTCAATCACATTTAGAGAAAGAGTCTAGTCTGGATCATTTCGGAGTTGGTATATGGTTCCCATTCTTTATATATTAGGTGGATGCCACCTCCCGGGTGCCCTACAGTATCTGGCTTTAATTCCGTTTTGGAACCTTTATGCAAATACTAGCCTGATACCCATGCTTCACTAGCCAAATACTAGCCTGATACCCATGCTTTAAGTTCTGTAAATCCAGTTATAATACTGATGATGTGAAGTCTGAAATGTAACATTTGTTGTAGGAATTCTAATGGAGAAGATTGTAGTGTAAAAAATGAAGTGAGACATACGTACTTTTTTTCCTCTTTACTGAAGGACCTCTCTGTAGACCACATTGGTGGTTCTGCCCTCATGTGCCGGGATCACCAGGCTGCTTGATGGGCTCACTCTGGAGCAGGCCACACAGAACTGTCCATTTAAGAAGCAGTCGTCTGTTAAGTCAACTCCTGCCACCTTCCACAAAAGCGATGGCTTCTCTACTTGTGTTCCTGGATTGTTTTGCTCATATGGAGACTGTGTTGTTCTGAGCACCTCAGGGTGATCTTGTTGGTACTTGGCCTGCGCAAGCTCAGTGCACTGCAGGAGTACTATGTGCAAATGTCTTTGCCATATTCCTAAGTTGCCTCCTCCTTGTAGTGTTGGTGTATCTGGCTCGATGTTTGCCAGGAGCTTTCTTGGGGGCAGTAAGAGGTGAGAAGTGTGAGGGGGGGTTGGTGTGAGGGAGTGGTGATCTGGTGGACATTTCTTCAGGTTCATGAGGGAGGCACACGTTGAAATGGCTCCTAGAAAGGTCTTTTAGTATCTCCCCATAAACAGTCATTAACTCAATTGCCATGCTGGCCTTTTTGAAAAATGTCTACTCAGGAGTCTTGAATAGCTGATTTCTGTAACTGTCCTCAACTGTCTGCAGTCTCTTCTCTGTGTTTTTACCTCAGAACATTGAGATCTACAGCTGAGCAATCAGAGGGAGGTGGGTGCAAGTAGGCAGGTTTTACCTCAGAACTCTGAACTACATGATTGACCAATTTGGGGAGGAGGCAGATAAAGAGGCAGAAGCCTGCCAGGTACATGGAAAATAATTGGGGGAACCAGGGGTCTTTTCATAGAAAAACAGCTGCAGGAGCTCATTAGCATATGGTATGCTAATGAGCCATTAGGCTATTAGCATATGCTACGCCCCCTGACATCTCCGGAAGTGATGTCAGAAGGGAAGCAAAAGGGGGGGAGGCATCTTCAAAAGCCTCCCCTTCCCTTCCCCAGCTGGTCTGGGTGGGGGAGCTAAGAGAGAAGGGGTTTAAAGTTTAAACTCCTTCTCATGAGAGTTGGGCCACAGAAGGAGGAAAGAGGGAAGGGAAGGGGAGGGGAGGGAAAGAAAGAGAGGGAAGAAGGAGGGAAACAGGGAAAGGAGGAAAAAAGAGAAGAGAAGAAGGTGGGAAAGAAAGAGAGAAGAGAAGAAGGAGGGAAAGAGGAAAAAGAGAGAAGGACAGGAGGGAATGAAAGAAATTCGGTGGCAATTCGGCCCCATTATATCCTATGGGCCATTGAAGTCAATGGTGAAAACATAGGGTATATTCTGGGGGCTGGAGGGGAGAGGGTTTGAGGGAGAGGCTCCAAACTCACAGGGTAGCTGATGGAGCCTCTCCCCAAGATACCCACCATGTTTCAAGAACATTGGATCAGGGGGTCCAATTCTATGGGCCCCCAAACAGGTTGCCCCTATTCCCTCCATTGTTCTCTATGGTGGGGAAAAAACTTACTTTTTAATCTCATTTGTAATAATTTGTAATTTCTCTTGTCTTTTTTTCTTAAATTCTGAATTCTGTTGTATCAAATGATCTCTAATAAATGCATTGCTTGCATCCCAAACCACTCTCAAGTCAGTGCCTTTATTTGTTGATTTAAAAAAATTCTTTTAATTTTTTCTTAGAATCCTCAACAGTTGTTTCTTTTTGTAACAATGTTTCATTTAATCTCCATCTGAAAGTTTTCTTTTAAGAACCAAATTTACAGGATTATGATCCGAAAAAGTCTTTGCTAAAATCTCTGCTTTAGAGACCTTGGTAACTAAAAGTCTCTTGAAACCCAGATCATATCTATTCTTGAAAAGGATCTATGTCTTTTTGAAAAATACATATATTCCCTCCATATATCAACTGGGCCCAGGCTGTCCATAAAATAAAAAAAAAACTTTGGGCAATTTACCTTGTGTAATTTTAATCCTTTTTCCTGAAAGTCTGTCTCTTTGAGGAGAAATCGCTCCATTCTAATCTCCCATCAAATACCAACTTTCATAAGAAAAATATAACTTATTCATAAATTGTTTAAAAAATGCCTGTTTATCTTAATTTGGTGCATAAATTCCCGCATTGTTTCTCTTTTGAGGAGCATTTGCTCCATTTATATTCCATGTTAAGGATTTGTAATCCCTAATTAGATTTTAATTTTAAAAGGAGTCCAGGTTTGTGTCGTCTGCTTCAGTGTCCTTTTCTAAATCCTGTTGTGAATCCTGTGTAGCCTCTTCTAGTTGAGTCATTGTTTGCATTTCATCCAACTCTCCTTTAAATTTTTCTAAAAATGCTCTTGCCTTCTGTACCAAGTTCAGTCTTATCTCTTTGTGCTGTTTAAAACTAAAGAATACACTCTCTAGTTTATCCCATCGAAATGAGATCCTGTTCTGTTTAAGTTTTTCAGTTAAGAAGATGTATGCTTTTCTTTTACATAAAATAATATGTAAGTATCTCTTTCAATATAACTATATCTGTATTGTCAGTTCTCAGTCTTATATTATAATGCTGTTGCAAGATTTTATCTCTTGCCCCCTTCCTAACAAAATGCACCAGAGTGTCTCTTGGTACCTTTCTAATTTTGGCGTATCTGGAATTTCAAAATCCAAACCTTTTTCTTTGAAACCTAAGAAATCTGCCAAAGTTTTGATAATCCTACCTATGATATCTTTATCAGAAATTTCTGGAATGAGGATAAACTTAGCTTATTATTCCTGTTTGCATCTATTAAAACATTTCAATATATTGTATGCTGATTTGCTGTTCAACCTCTGCCTTATGTGTACGGATGGGCAAGTTCCACTTCATTGTGTCTGAGGAAGTGGGCCTGCACATGAAAGCTCGTCCCTTGAATAAATCTTTGTTGGTCTGAAAGGTGCCCAGTTGGACTCAAACTTCGTAAGAAATCTTGTCTTTGCCATAGAAATAACCTCTCTTTGTCTGACAAGATTAATTCTTTATTTCTGTATATCTTTTTTTCTTTTCTCTCCTTTATGTTTTTAATATTTCTGTTATAAAATCCTTAATAAAATCCTTTTTTAAAAAAGAAGTCAAAAATGTATGTGCCAGTGCACATAAAATGAAAGTATTGGGTGCATCTTCCACCCCTCAAAAACACTGCCTAACAGAGAATCAACAAAGTACAAGCAAAAGAAATCGGTTAGCTCAGGAGGTCGGGCGGGCATCTAAATGAGCCATATAAGTAACTGCTTGCTCACCTTCAAAACAGTTTTGAAGCAAGGTCTGCTTCCCCGCAGAGGAGCCAGCTTTTGCATCCGTGCTGCTGGTCAGAATACGGCTCCGCAGGGCCCTCTCCAGCTTTAGCGCTATGGCCTCCCAGACTTGGAAAGAGGGACCTGATCCCAGGGCAGTCTCTGTAGTGCCGCCTCCATAGCACAGCCTTGTACTTGACGCGATGTGCAGCTTCCTCACCGTTCCTCCCTTCTGGCTTCAGAGCAGGGTTCCCCAGTGTGGCACCCGGGAGTCCTTCCCATTCAGAACATGGGCGGGGCCTTTGTAAGACAAAGGTTGCTATTGGCTGCCCTCACTCAGATCAAAGGGGTTTCCATGGGTGCAGCAGCCGCCAGCACCACTGGGGGATCAGGAGATCTGGTAACGTCCAGACTTGGGGTTCTGTTCCCCTTCCTTCTGCTCCCTTCCTTCCACTGGTTTCTCTTTGTTACTTTTTATTCCCCTTCTGCAGTTATTTTGCAGCCATTTTGGGTTTGGTTCTGCCTCCTTTTTGGCAGCCATTTCAGAGTAGCAGTCACCCCCCCCTTCAACATTTCAAAAGTCCCCTCAGCATGAAACCGGCTGAGGAATAGAGAAATAGGGCTGTCTAAGGCTAGGAGGCATTTCACATTACCTTTCTAAACCAGATGGGATCCATTGTTGGCCCGTCACCTTGTAAAACGGTACAATTTTCTTCCTGTTAATGAGCCATCCCTGAAGCATTATGTCCATGTCAAACTGTGCTGCTTTTCCCCCACCTTTTTCCTCTCCATGTGTTCCTCGGAGGGTTCTGTTGGGAGTGCTGTGGCGCTGAAACAGGGCCACAAGTCAGTGCGATAGCGACCCCATTGAGATGACTGGACTCCATTGAGATAGACTGTGATACATGCGATCCTGACTGCTGTCGCCTGGAAACAAGGAGGACAGAAGTAGCTCATTGGACAGTGGGTTTAAACGGGAGCTTTAGCCTTCACTGATTGGTGTGGCAGATGTTTCTGGGGGACAACAGTCGCAATCACAGTCATCTCAGTGGTGCTGCTATGGCGCCAGTTTGAGGTCGTGTTAAAAAGACCCCTCTGAGAAAGATCGTGCCGGTGGGGGGGGGAGAGCGGGGGGGGAGCAAAAAGCACTAGCGGTCATTTCATGCAGCACACCGTAGTGATTCAGAAACGCAAGAAGGGGTTGGAAATGGGAAGAAAGCAGTTTTCATCAACAACGCCTCAGGCACACTTCACCCATGGGAGACAACCGGGATTGTATGAAAAGATAAATAAATTCTACTAGCAAGCCAGTTCCTTAAACAGGTCTTTCTGAAATGACAGGAAGAATCCGTTAGTAACCAGCTTCTGAAATGGGATACGCAGGCAGTCTGAAAAGTCTCCAGACAAAGGCGCCCCTAGAGCCCAGTCCACATGCTGCTGACCCAGACAAGTATTGGGGATGTCTCCGTACAGGCAGGGTTGTCTAAACTAGGTCTAGAAGTAGAAGTGGATGGCTGGAGGGCCAGAGGATGTGGCTTCTTCCTGTTGAAATCTACAGAGAAATTGCCCAGCAGAAGAAGAGGCAAAGCTTCCTTACTGCATGGCCCAGGTCCCAGACAGGCCTGTTTTCTGTGATCCTGAAGGCCGGCAGCTTTCTCCTGGCCTGGTTATCTGCAAGCACCTGCAGACACCCCCTGGCCTTTCTCTTCCACAACAAGGAGTTACACATTCAGATGCCTGGGGCAGAAGGGATTCCCTTTCTCTGCTTCCAGGCCTGTTGGACACTGGCTTCCTGCTCAGCCCCATATCTCACCTGGACAAGCAGGTGAGTGGCAGGGCAGGCTCCTGCCTGCTCTCCGGCTCTGGGTGCCTGCTTTTTGCTGCTCCTCACCAGGGCCTGGTCTGGGCCGACTCCTTCAGGTCATGAGATACAGATGGGCAGGCTGCTCAGATTTGTCTACCTTGATTCTAGTGATGAACCACTTTTTAAATTTGTCAGTTGCAAAATATCTTTCAGCCCTTGTTTATCAGGTAGCTGTTTTATTTCCTGTTTTTTTGTGTGTGTGTTTTAAAAAAACCTCTCAAAATTTCCTTTTGAATCGTGTCGTTGGTGGAGTTTCCCCGGCCTGCTTTTCTGGTGACTTTCAGCTCATGGTGTAAAGTTGCACTGCGGGTGGGGGCATGCCTTCTCCGCACTCTGCAGGTAGCAGGGCTGTCCCCTCAAGGCATGCCTTCCCATATGGAGGTGGATGAGTGCAGGGTGCAGTTGTAGAGCAGGGGTCCTCAGCCTTGCTCAGTGGGCACCGGGGAAGGTGTTGGTGGGCACCAGGGCACTCATGGGCTCTGTGCTGGGGCCCCCCCCTCCCCCGGTTAGCGGAGCTGACAGTTTTCAGGACGCTTTGCAAAAGGCAACAGAACCGTTGTTCTACCTCTAGGAGGTGAAAACAGATATTGCAACACGTGGCTTCCTCCCTCTGCCTTTTGCTGCAGATCCTTCCTTCCTTCCTTCCTTCCTTCCTTCCTTCCTTCCTTCCTTCCTTCCTTCCTTCCTTCCTTCCTTCCTTCCTTCCTTCCTTCCTTCCTTCCTTCCTTCCTTCCGCAACTGTTCTGTAGGGCACTAAGAGCAGAGCTGGCTGTGAACCCACCCCCCAGTGGTTCCTAGCCCCTGCTTGCTGCTTGGGAAAAAAACTGGAAATGGGAAAGACGGAGGAGCTTCAGGTTGCTCCCTCCTGCCTTACTGAGTTCATCCCAGGCAGGAGGAGCCCACTCGTGTGTCCTTGGTTACTGGCCAAGTCTCTGGCCTTGAACACCTCCTCCAGTGGCCGTGGAGCGTTCAGGAATGCTTTGGTCTGGAACCCCCTCAATTTGTCTGTTTGGCAGTCCTGCTCCAACACCACATTTCAAATCAATCAATTCTTCCTGTCAGCTTTCTTCACTGTCCAAATTCCACATCCATACATAGTAATAGGGTTGCCAGTCCTGGGCTGGAAAATACCTGGAGACTTTGGGGGTGGATCCAGGAGAGGGCGGGGTTTGGGGAGGGGAGGGGCCTCAGCATGCTACCATGCCACAGAGTCCACCCTTCAAGGCAGCCATGTTCTCCAGGGGAGCTGATTTCTGTCAGCTGGAGATCAGTTCTAAAAGCAGGAGATCTCCAGGCCCCGCCTGGAGGCTGGCAACTCTACATAGTAATGGTGAATACTGTAGTACAAATTGTCTTCTTGATCTTGGTCGCCAGCGACACCTCCTGACTCTTCAGTATCTTTTCTAGTTCCTTCATGGCTGCCCTTCCCCGTCTCTGCCTCCTTCTTGTTTCTTAGTTGCACTTTCCCGTTTGGTTGAGGATGGAGCCAAGGAATAGAAAACATCGAACCATTTCAATTTCTTCATCGTCAGCCTTAATGTTGTGTAATTCCCCCAGCAGTCTTTGCGTTTGTCTCCTTGATGTTCAGCTGTAGTCCTGCTTTGGCACTTTTTGCTCTCACCTTCAGCAGTAACCATTTCAAGTCTTCGCTGTTTTCTCCTAGTAATGTGGTGTCATCTCCATATCTCAAACTGTTATTGTTTCTTCCACCCATTTTCACTCCATCTTCTGCTAAATCTAATCCAGCCTTCCTTAGGATACATTCCACGTACAGATTTCCTAGCTAGCCCTTTTAAACAAAGCCCCTTTTGGGTGAGGAACCTGCTTTCTTAGGTGCTGGGGGAGGTTGCTGGAAGGCCCACTCGTCGCTGTCTACTTCACAGGCACTCCGGCCTAGCGACCCTGAGTGGCACATACAGGCACAGCCTCTGTTTTGAGCACAGTGGTTCATTAGCCAGCTCGAATGCGCCTGTCTTTTCGAGCTCCGATCAGCTCACCGCACAATAACTGCCGAAAGCTGTGCGACCGGGCCGGCTGGTGTAGCCGTCCTTCAGAGGGGACGTGTAGGGCTGGCTCCCCCTATTCTCTCCGGGCTGCTGCTCTGGAGGGCGGGGCCAGCTGGCCCACCCTCCTCAGAAGGCTTGAATAGGGCTGCTGCTCAGCGGAGCCAGCCTTCCTCTCTTCCGCAGTGGCACCCTGCAAATGCCTCCTCTTGAGGCAGCCTCTTCGTCTTGGCTTGCTGAGGGGCTGCTTTGGTGCGCCGGCCTGGCTGTGTGAAATAAAAGCCCTTTTGTGCTGCAGCCTCTGGGGCGCTGGTTGGTGGCTTCTGGCAGCTCCGCCTCCTGAACTCCCAAACTTATGGGCTGGCCTGAGAACAGGGCTCTCCTTCGGTCCAGACTGCTTCCCCCCCCTTGCCCCCCACCCCAGGAGTGCCCCATCGGCTCTGATGCCCCCTCGGAAAGCCTCCCTCTCAAAGGTCACCAAGACCTCTTGGCTTCTGGGCGTGTGAGTCAGTGAGGAGTGCATAGGTCGGCCACTGGACACAAGCCCAGAGTGAAATGCCAGATTTCAAAGCATGAAGAAGGAAAAAAAAAAAGCTTGTGAGGTTATCTTTGATAAAAGATCCCAGTGCAGACTGAGAGAATTCCCTTTGTTGCAGGGGAAAGCACACACGCTCTCCCAGCACGGCCGCTCATTCCAGTGCCTACGGAGAGGGATCCAGTTTTCCCACCTCCTCGCTTCCTCCCCCCCCCGCATCCCCCCCTTCCCTCCCTCCCTCCCTCCCTCCCGGTGTTTGTGCTGCTCTGGCTGGTGCCATGAAATCTCAGTCAAAGCTCCACACAGGTGCTGGGGTCTTTCCAGCTGGCAGTAGATGACGGTTAGTGCTAGGCCGAGGGACTGAGCTGGCATTTGCCACCCCGCCCAACTCAATAGGGAGTGTACAAAATCTCTTTTGAGAATTTTCTGTGGCCTCTCTGTCAGCTGTACTTTCCCCTGGAAATTCCAAGGACGCCAGCAGGATTGTGCTCGATTCCTGAAGGTAGCACTGAAATGAGCTGGATTATTGCTCCTTCCTCCCTATTCAGGGAAATATGTGACACAAGGCTCTGCCGGAGGAGGAGGGACCCAAACTGGCCCCCACGAGCGGCCGGGGAGGCCCAGCACCCCTTGCTTTCAAGCACCCGCTGGGGCATGGCCGATGGCCGGAAGGTCGTTTTGGCGCGCAGAGATTCTTCTGTCCCTCTCTGAGGGGCTACTGGATTCTTGTGGTGACCAGACTCACTGGAACAAACTGAAATGACTCTGGATACACAATTAAAACTAAGGAAAACATTTTGCTTGTTGCTCAGCATACTTTTGAGGGGAAACATATAGCCTAGCTTAGCTAGATTTGAGTCCCGTAGCACCTTAGAGACCAACAAAATTTGGGGGTTATAAGCTTTCAAGAGTAAAAGTTCCCTTTGCAAGACGGAGCAGAGACCCCAAGCCCTTGTGTCCCAGCCAGAAGGTGGGAGGGGGTGCTGCAAAGAAAGGAGTCAGAATGTTCCCAGCTTGACTAGAGCAGAGGAGGAGGGCTTGAGGGGCAGAAAATTAGCATCTGTAGTGAGATAAGAATCCCATGTCCCTGTTCACCTCTGGAGGGGTCCATTGTTCTGAATTTGTGAATGAACTCAAGCTCAGCAATCTCACATTGTAGTCTCCCCTTGAAGCTTCTGTGTTTGAGGGCTTCCAGTCTAGAATAGACTGAATAGAATATTCAGTGACGTGCCTGTTTTCCCTTTACTGTCTGTTAAACCTCTCCCTGTAAAAGCAAAGGATGCCAGTCCCTTGCCCACTCCAGGCCAAGAGCAGAAGTCAGTGCTTCAGAGCAAACGCTGTTTGGCATCCTTTATATTTGCTTCTGTAAAGGGGAAATGCAGCAGCCCTTGGGCTTTCTTGGTAATCTGACTTGCCTCTGGTGGTTTAGCTCATGCTGCAGGATTCTCTTTACCCCTGGAGGCCAGTTTCCTGCATCTCTTGAAGGAGGTTGTGATTTGTCCTGCAAATGCAGAGACCTTAATGGAAGCAAACTGGGGCAATGTGGCCCTGGGCTATGTAGAACGGGACTGTGTCATCAGAGTTGCTTGGAGGTGCTGGCCTCTGTTTTGGACTAGCAGGTCTCTGGTTAAGAGGGTATTTGCTGTGTGTTTGAGATTCCAGCTAGCTGTTTCTCAGCCTTCAACGAGTTATGAGACTGTAGAAAAGAGCAAGAAGTGAGCCATGCCTCATGAAAGCTCCTCCCCTGCCACAAATTCTGTTAGTCTTGAAGGTGCTCCTGGACTCTCTGGCTCTTTTGTTCTAGCACCAGGACGTCTGAATTCCAGAGCTGGCTGCCGTGGTGACAACAGACATCTGGTCTGTCTGCAGACACTGTGGAAGTGTCATTAATGGGAAAGGGTCATCACGGCAGAGTGGCTTCTGATTACCTGTCGAAATGAGAAATGGGACATGAGTCTGTCCGGCCACATGGATCCTTACTAGAGTAACCACCTTGAGAGACTATGCGTGTGTAAAGTGCCCTCAAGGTTTAGCTGGCTTATGGTGACCCCTCATGTGGTTTTCAAAGTGTGAGGTGTTCAGAGGTGGTTTGCCATCGCCTGCTTCTGCAACAATGCTGGACATCATTGGTCGTCCAAGTGCTGGTGGTGGTCCAAGCAGTAACCGGGGCCAGCCCTGCTTAGATTCTGGGATCTGATGAGACGGGGCTCGCCTGGGCCATATCGGTCTCGCTGTTGTAATGCACTCTACATGGGTCTGCCCCGGGTCAACTCGGACACTCCAGGAGGTACAGAATGCCCCTCAGTGCAGTTATTGTGGGGATCTTAACAAACGTTCAGTGGCACGTTGAAGACCAACAAAGTTTAATTCTAGGCATAAGCTTTTATATGCAGGCTGTAGGTCTTCCACATGAAGGCTCGTACAGACCCAGAATTAAACTCTGTTGGTCTTCAAGGTGCCCCCGCTGGACCCAAACTTCGTTCTGTTGCTTCTGACCAGCACGGCTGCCCCCTAGACTCTCTGGGTGGGGACCTAGGCAGAGCGTGCACATGGCACACATTATGCACAACATTTACACCCACTGGCTGCCACTTGTTTACCAGGCTCAGACTGCCACGTACAAAGCCCTCCGTGGCCTCGGCCTGTCACACCCGCAGGGCGCCCTCCCTCCCTGTTTGCTGCCATGACAGCTCCGCTCCTGAACAGGGACCTCGGCAGGTGCAGATGGGCAGGGTCAACAACTGCCCTTACAGGTGCATCCCTTATTGTGGCCCCGGCCTCGTGAAATGGCCTGCCGGTCATTCCACAAACTACACAAAACAGAATTGTTGAGGGGGGCACTTCTGTAAACGTAGCCAAGCAACAGGATGACCGAATGATTCAGGAGGGCCCTTTTGTGAACTCCTGCCTGTGCCCCTGTGAGTGAGGCCGGCCGGCTGTTTGTTGTTTCTGTTATCCTACTTTTACCACATTGTATCTACTTTCATAATTCCATTTTCTGCATCACTTGATATATCAACTCTGATATTTTTCTGCCTTGTTCCTAATTTTTTAATACTTGTCTTATTGCTTTGCTTATTAGATTTCTCATGCTATTTGATTACAATGTTTTGTACCGTATAAAAACCACCTTGAGTCTTAGTGTGAAGGGTGGGTTATAAATAAATAAGCCAGGTGTTGTTGAAAAGGTTCCTACTCAGTTTTCCTGGTAGTAAAAGCAGCTTTTCTGTGGGAGTGGCCAAGGGTCTGGTATCCTGGCCTTCTGTTTGTGGACAAATGAGTAACTCAGCAGGCTAGAAGTCTTGAAGGAACCTGCAATTAAAATGGTATTTCTGTGAAGAAGTCAACCTTTTATCTGTGAATGTTAATTGTCCTGAGTCTACAGTCAGAGAAATTTGCAGGTGTGTTGATATCTGTAGTTCGGCAGTTCAAGCCCTGAGTGCCATGTGACGGAGTGAGCTCCCGTCTCTGGCCCCAGCTCCTGCCAACCTAGCAGTTCGAAAGCAAGAAATTGCAAGTAGATAAATGGGTATCGCTTCGGTGGGAAGATAACAGCGTTCTGTGCACCTTGGCATTTAGTCATGCCGGCCACATGACCATGGAAACGTCTTTGGACAGCGCTGGCTCTCTGGCTTGGAAATGGAGATGAACACTGCCCCCTAGAGTCAGATTTGACTAGCTTTCGAGCAAGGGAAACATTTGCCTTTATGATATTCTTCCACTTATGCACTTGGGGCAGGGTTTGCTTTGAAATGCGCTGTGCTGCCATGGGTGGCCCAGGCTAGCCCAGTCTCATCGGGTCTTGTAAGCTAAGTAGCCTCGGTTAGCCCTCGGTTAGCCCTTGGAGGGGGGACCACCAAGGAAACCCAGGACTGCTGTGCAGAAGAGCAGGCAGTGGCAAAACCACCTAAATTTACCTCTGCCCTGACCTGGGAGATCTCCAGCCACCAGCTGGAGGTTAGCAACCCTGATGCATGTCTGTCCCTATAAACTGGAGGTGCTGGATCCAGGGCCACCTTCCCCGCCCAGCAGCAGTGCATCATAGAATCAGAGAGTTGGAAGGGACCTCCAGGGTCATCTAGTCCAACCTCCTGCACAACACAGGAAATCCACAAATACCTCTGCCGCCGCGCCCCCCCCCGCCCCCCGCGACCCCCGCTCCATGCCCAGAAGAGGGCAAAAAACCTCCAGGGTCCCTGGCCAAACCGGCCTGGAGAACAATGGTTGCCTGACTCCAAAGTGGTGATCAGCATTTCCCTGGGCGTGTCAGAAAGGACCACAAGAACTAAGCACTGAGGCAATCCTGCCTGCCCTCCTCTCATGGTCCGCCTGAGTTCTTCCTCACGTTTAGTCAAAAACTCTTGATTTAATTTCAACCCGTTGGTTCTGGTCCGACTTTCTGGGGCAACAGAAAACAACTCCGCACCATCCTCTAGATGACAACCCTTCAAGTACTTGAAGATGGTCGTCTCCTCTCCAGGCTAAACAATGCCCAGCTCCTTCAGCCTTTCCTCACGGGACTTGGTCTCCAGACCCCTCCCCATCTCCATTGCCCTCCTCTGGACATGTTCCAGCTTTGTCTATATCCTTCTTAAATTGTGGTGCCCAAAACTGAACACAGTACTCTAGGTGAGGTCTAACCAGCACTGAGTAAAGCGATACCATCACTTCATGTGATCTGGGCACTCTACTTCTGTTGACACAGCCCCAGATGGCATTTGCCTTTTTGGCGACCACATCACTCTGCTGACTCATGTCCAGCGTATGGTCTACTAAGACCCCTAGACTGTTTTCACACATACTGCTGCCAAGACAAGTCTCCCCCATCGTATAATTATGCGTTTGATTTTTCCTACCTAAATGCAGAACTTTACGTTAATCCCCATTGAAATTCCTGTACATACCACTTTTCACCCCAAACACTCATTCCCCCTTGATCTGGCATGAACTGTGGTGCCTCCTTGTGTGGAGTTTTGGGGGCTCAGGCAGGGCACAGGCCACACTGAGGGGGCTGGGCTCCTTGTTTGATACTCCTTGCAGACTCATTTAAGAAGGGGAGAACAAGCCCCATGGCCCTGCTGTCATGGCTGGCCATACTTCCTGACTGGGGACTGGGGGGGGGTCCCCTCTCTCAGACTGAATGTGCTTTTCTTGCTAAGATGCTGCGGGGGGCCTCCCGGGACGGTAACTCTCCACTTGGTCACGGTGGACATTGGGCCAGAGGCCGGTGACAGGAGCTAACATGCTGGTTTCTGACTTCCTTGACAGGTTGTGAAAACCATTGGCCTGAGAGAAGTTTGGTTCTTTGGACTTCAGTACCAGGACACAAAGGGCTTTTCAACATGGCTTAAACTAAACAAAAAGGTATTGATGCTTGTTCTTTGTACTGTCTCTCTGTCGCCTTCCCAAACAGGAGGGAGCCTGCCTTTCTCAAGTCGTCCTTCAACTCAACACCCGTGGAAGCTTCCCCCCCACCTCCCGTAGCCCTCTGCCTTCCTCCCTCCAAGCCCGACTGAATAGCAGCAGCAGCAGCAGCATCATCCCAGGAGTGCTGGCAGAGATGTTTGCAATAAGAGTTGGTGCTCCGGAGAAAGTGGCTACCCACATCCAGTTTCTGTTGCCTGCTTCCCCTTAATGAGTTCCCTGCTCTCAGGCGAAATAGCCTTGGGCTTGTTCTCTTCCCATCCCCCCTATTTCTGGTTAAGTGTGCTTCCACAGCAAGGTCCCTGGGGCACTGTCATAGATGCTGTGTGTGTCTGTGTGTGTGTGGATGGTGAGGGGAACCTGCGATGCTGTCCCTCCCAGAGCAGCAGACAGCTCTCTACTCCCACCCCCCAGGCCTCCGTTCCTCCTTACCCCTCTAACCCTTGGAGTAGACCAAGGACTGCAGTCGACAGGTTTGGAGCTTTGCGGGTTTAACTTGGGGGAGCCTGGTGTATCCTCCCCTCCCCACACACCCCATTGATCCCCCTGGCCACACTTCGTGTCACGAAGGAACGAAGACACAGAGGGTCAGAGCATTTGGGCATCTGCCTACAGGCCTGGAGCGCTGCTGCAGCTGAGTGAGGCTTTAAGCCATGTGCTCACACAAGACAAGCAGAATGCCCTTTGTCAAAGAAGACTGTGGCCCCAGACCAAGGGAAGGCCAGCAAGGAAGCAGCACAGAACTCTTTAACACCGGGAATGCTGAACTGGTCCTCAGCGTGCCCTCGGGGCTTCCTGATCCAACTGCTGCCTCTGCAGGCCTTAGCTTCTCAGGGGGGGCACCCATCCCCATCCACAGCAGCCCCCCCCCGCCCCAAACTCCTTGGGAGGAGGGGTTTATCGGAGCCGGTCCCCCTTTGCCACACTTTCCCACCTGAATGGACAAGGGTTAATCCTGGGCGACTGAGGGCAGGAAGGAAAGGATGAAGTCCACCTTCCCAGGGAGAGAGAATTTGGTAAAAACCACACAGACTTTGTCTAAGGAGTTCAAGCTGTTGTGGGTGTCTAAGAACATCACTCGAGGGAGAAGAGGCCGCAGAGGGCCAGGAACCCTGGTTATGGAGCAGGAGACCTGTGAATGTACCCAGGGCACCTGTGCCCACAATTCCTTGCAGCTGCACTGCGCATCCCCTTGGAGCAGGACAGAGTTGTGACTGGGCTGGCTGCAGGTGCTGCCTTCTGAAGCCAGTCCCGCTTCTGTTTCTCTGCAGGTGACAGCACAGGATGTCCGGAAAGAGAGTCCCCTGCTCTTCAAATTCCGGGCCAAGTTCTACCCGGAGGACGTGGCAGAGGAGCTGATTCAAGACATCACGCAGCGCCTCTTCTTCCTGCAAGTGAAGGAGGCCATCCTGAATGATGACATCTACTGCCCCCCCGAGACCGCCGTCCTCCTGGCCTCCTACGCCGTCCAGTCCAAATACGGGGACTTCAACAAAGACGCGCATAATCCTGGCTACCTGAGTGGTGACAAACTGTTACCTCAGAGGTGTGTCCCATTTGGCACTCTTCTGGGGGGCGCGGTGCGTGGCACATCACTAGACTGCGGCTTCCGCTGCTCGAATCCTTCTTGTGAATGAAAACAGCAAAGGCTTTGTGGAGATTTTAGTAACGTTCCATGAATGGGATAAGCAGCTGCGGGACCAGAGCTCCCCGGGGTATGTCCCGGGCCAGAGAGCCAGTGGGGTCTAGCGGGCAGAGGGGCGGACTAGGACCCTGGGCAACCCAGGTTCTAATGCCCACTCCTGCCATGGAAGCTTGCTGGGTGACCTTGGGGCTGTCACAGTCTCTCAGCCTGGCCTGCCTCACAGGGTTGTTGTGATGAGAAAATGCAGTGGGGAGAATGACATTCTAAAAGCCATTTTGCGTCCCAGCTGGGGAGGACAGCCGGAGGTGGAGGCGTGCCTGCCTGCCCGCATGCCAAGGGCGCCTCCAGCCCCATGCAGTTGGTTCTCCACAAGCTGGGAAGCCAGCAGTCAGCAGCAACCCCTGCTGCGTGTGGGGCAGCTGAGATGGCCCAAACTCCCCCCAGTCTGCCTCAGAGGCTGCCGCTTGCCTACGTTTTGGCTTTGAGGAATGAACAGCTCAGCTGCACCGTGAGCATGAATTTCTCCTGCGGTCTCATTGCCAACCAAGGCCTCAAAACCGAACTTCCTCAGTCCCAGAGTTCTGTAGGAGAGCCTGGCATTTCTCGTCACCTTGGGCTTTAGAAAGTGAGGCAGCAGGAGCTTGGGAAGAGGCGGGTGCAGGAGGGGAGAGAGGAAGAGAGAGGGAGAGAGGGAGAGATCAGTCCTTTCTCAGAGGACACGTTTTTGAGCAATGAGGACATGCTGGGGGGCTGCCTTTCAAGAGGGGGGTGAGGTAAGACTTTGAAATGTGCAGCAAGAGGGAAGAAATCTAGGCAGACAGCCTGGAGCGCAAGAATGGCAGTGCAGCTGAGGCCATTTCACTCAAGATGCCACTTGCGGGGAGTGAATCTCTGTGTAGGTTTTTTACAGAAATCTGCACCAGCCCCTAATGTGCTTGGCCAGGGATCCTGGAAGAGGTGTCCCCCCACCCCCTTTCTGGGCAAAGGGGTCCCTGGGGGTGTGGACGGGGAGGTATTTGTGAATTTCCTGCACAGTGCAGGGGGTTGGACTAGATGACTCTGGAGGTCCCCTCCAGCTCTTACGATGCTTTGATGCTATTTGAAAGCCGCTCTCCTCCCAACTTATTTTTCTGTCCTTTGTTTCCTAGAGTTTTGGAACAACACAAACTCAGTAAAGATCAGTGGGAAGAGAGGATCCAGGTGTGGCATGAAGAACATCGGGGGATGCTCAGGTGAGCCAGAAGCTTGCAGGGCTCTCTGACAGTGTGCGTGTGTGTGTGTGTGTGTGTGTCTCCTCTGTGCCTGAGTGTTGCTGGGACTTCACAAGTGGGCGTTTGTATGGCTCTGTGCCTGAGTGTTCCTGGGTCTTAGCAGGGCCTTGTAGTCCTCGTACCAGTCCTGGATTCTGCCCAGGTTACAGGAGTAGGAGGAGTTGCTTGGCTTAAGGCCATTTGGTGAGTCCTGTAGACTGAAGCAGGATTTGGAGCTGGAGACTTCCTGGCTTATGGCCTCAGCAGTGGGACTTCATGGAATTTCGTGGCTTTCAAGCCAAGCTCTGAATCAGTCTCCAGTCTCTGTTTGAGAAACAAGGAAGTTTCTTTCTGGAGGGCGGCCGTGTTGGTCTGCAGGAGAAGAGCTGGGTTTGAATCCAGGAGCAGCTCAGAGATCAACAAGGGAGCTGAGAGCGGAAGCTCCCCCACCAGGCATGACGGTTCTTGGCACTGAGAGTGTCGTCCGTCCGCTTGAGAACTCACTGGCAGAAGTCAGATGGGGGAAGAGTGGAGCATTTGTGCCCCGCCATTCACTCCCCCACGGGTCCCGGTCATGTTTCCTTGCTCAGGTCCTGCCTCCGAATCGCAGCTGCAAGGAAATTCAGTGACTGTGCTCAGGGTAGTCATGCAAGCTCAGCTTGCTGCCCCTTTGCCTTGGGTGGAACCAGCCGCAGCTCTGCCTTACAGGTGCTGAATAACTTTCAGCCATCGTCACTGCTACCTTTTTATAGTGCTTTTGAGTGTGCCGCATGCTCCCTGCAATCCCTGCAGCATCGCTGTAGTACACCAGTGGCATTATCTCTATATTGTGTTCTGTTTTTATTTATGGATCCTGCAGAACCATGAAATGTAAAATCTTTGTGTGTATATGTGTGTGTGTGTGTGCACTTTAGGGAAGATGCTATCTTGGAATATTTGAAAATTGCACAAGATCTGGAGATGTATGGCGTGAATTACTTCAGTATTAAGAACAAGAAGGGCTCTGAACTCTGGCTGGGAGTAGATGCCCTCGGACTCAACATTTACGAGCAGAATGACAGGTAACCAGCGCAACCTTAGCCTTCTTGTATCTGCAGAGAAAGAGGCCTGCTGCGTCAGACCGTCTCTCTCCTCGTCCAGCATCCTGTTCCCAACGATGCCTGGTCTCCGGAAGCTCACAGGCAGGGCTTGGAGGAAACGGCCTCCTCCTGGGGTGCGTCCCCTGTCCTTGCCCCGGCAATGCCCGCAGCAAAACTGGAGCTGCTTCGGAACACGGAGATTCCACTGAGCTGTTATGGCTCACGGGCCAAGCCAGGGGGTGGGGGTGGAGGGGCAGGTGATGCCAGTCCGCTGCTCCCCTCCTTCAGGCCCGAGAGAAAGCCCCGGGCCTCCTCCCACAGCCAGTCCCACCTTCCCAATCAGTCACTCTGCTCTGGTCCCTTTCCAAGAGCCCTGAATCAGGCTTGTGAGTCGGGAACTGGATCCTTCCTCCAGGATACAGGAGTGTGCTTTTCTTTCGTCTTCACTTTGTGCAGGTTAACACCAAAAATTGGATTCCCTTGGAGTGAGATCAGAAATATTTCATTCAATGATAAGAAGTTTGTTATCAAGCCAATTGACAAGAAAGCACCAGTAAGACTTTCTTTATATCTTACAGTTCACCCCCTTCCTATTTCGCTTGCCAGAATCACCTGCATTTTTATCTTGCCTTTCTGCTCAGGGCAGGGCCGGTGAGTCTCCCTTCCTCCTCCTCCTCCTCCTCCTCCTCCTCCTCCTCTTAGTTGCAGCAACCCTGCAGTGTAGGATTGACCAGGGGCCCCCAGCGTGGGGCCTGTGGGTGCTGTGGGGTCCACCAGAACCTTTTCTGTTTCCAGAGAGTGGGGAGGGGCAGGTGGGGCTTCTTTTTGCCCCTGGAGATTTGATTGGCTGGGCAGATTTTTTCATTTTTATTTTGGCAACAGCCACCGCCACAGCACAAGGACCGTTGCTGGCTGCCTGAGGGCGAGCTGTGGCCGCCCTTGCCTGGCTGGGCCCACCTTCTGTGGCTGCCACCTTGTAGCTGTGCCAGGACTCCTCCAGTGCCCACAGGCTCGGGGGGGGGGACCCCGCTGGGCTGGGCTGGGCTGGGGGAGAGAGCGACCGGCCTGGGGCCACCCCAGGAGTTCTGGGGCAGATGCAGCTTGGAGCCTGGGCCTCCCCTGGGGCCCCCGCCCGTCCCTCCCGCCGCTGTGTCACAGGGGGCCGTTTATGCTCTCAGCCCAAGAGGGGTGCTGCTCAGCTGGAGGAACTCTGGGGTCGCAGGAGGTTTGGCATCACTTGCCCACCACCCTGGAGCCTCCAGGACTGGCTGTAGAGCTGGCCGGCGGAGGAAAAAGGGCATTTTGAACTAGCATCCGTTTGTCGAATCGACCACTTGTGATGCCTCTCGCCACTCATCAGCCAAAAAACTCCATTGTTGCAGTTAACGTTACCCCTTTTTCTGAGCGTGTTCAGCTTACATAAAAACTGCCCTGTGTCTAAAGGACCTCCACTTTGCTTGTCAGTCTGTTATTGCACAAAAAACATGGCTGCTGTCCTGTCACTTGCAGAATAGTTGGGTCCCCAGTAGGGGAAATTTCATTCTGGAAGGTTGAAATTCCAGGCCTGCAAAGGGCTGTGTTTGTTCTGACGATGAATGTTATGTGCCTTGTGTACAGGGCTGGGCCCTGTGCTCGGAGCCATGGAGCTGCCCGCCCTTCCCCCCCAGTCCCGGGTGGTCTAGCGTGGCTGCTGTTCATTGGGGTGTTCCCTTTCTCATCCGTCTTCTGTGGATTGCCTGGGCTTGCCCCTGCGGGCTGCTCAGAGCCACCCCCGAGCAGAGCTTCCTGTTCTGGCCCCACTGCTGGGCACCTTGAGGGAGGTCAGCTTCAGACTTAACTCTCCAGTTCTGCAGCTTTCTGGTCTTTCTTCTAAGCAAAAGACTGCTGGAGGCCTGTTCGCCTACCTGGTGTGAACAAGTTAAATGGAAGGGGGAGGGGATTAACCTTGGCATTCCACTGTTCTGCAAAGGAAGGGAAAGTGTGTGAGTGCATTAATAATCTTAATCTTGTACTTCCCCTCCTTTGTTTTTGCAAAGGACTTTGTCTTCTATGCCCCACGGCTAAGGATTAACAAGCGTATCCTGGCTCTGTGCATGGGGAACCATGAGCTCTACATGCGCAGACGCAAGCCAGATACCATCGAAGTGCAGCAGATGAAGGCCCAAGCCCGGGAGGAGAAGCATCAAAAGCAGATGGAGAGGTGGGTGAATTTGTCCCAAGAGGAACCGTATGGGATATGCTCAGTGCTGGTAAAGGGAGCCGGTGGTATGGCTGGGGGTTGGCGGTGGGACTAAATGTGCCCGATATTCTGCGGCCGAAGGGCGTTAGGCGATGAGGGGCTGGCTGCCCCTGCCCAGCTGCCCAGAGATCCCCATGGGTTTAAGCCAGCTGTGCGGAAAGTGGGATCTGCTCCTCGCAGCCCTTCTTTCGGAGGAGGCGAGTGGGCGTGTGGTTCCCATCGCCCTTCTCAGAGTCATCCTACAAGGGAAGGGGCTGTTCAGCCGTTAGCACGGTGGGGGAAGTTGCCGTCAGGTCGCAACCAACTTGTGGCAACCCCTTCGTGGGGTTTCCAAGTCAAGAGATGTTCAGGAGTGGCCTCCCGTTGCTTGTCTCTGGGTGGCAACCCTGGACTCCTTAGTGGTCTCCCATCTGAGTACAAATGACCCTGCTTAGCTTCCAAGACCTATCGAGACCAGGCGACCCTGGGACATCCAGGCTGGGGCGACTGTCAGCATGCACGGGACAAATTCAGTGCAAATCCCAGCCTGCTTCGGGAATCTTGAGAATGAGCGATTGCAGAGTGAACTGGGTGGGGTGGGCGTGGCGGAGGGTAGTTCGCAGGCAGCTGGGAAAGGCTCTTCCTCCTCCTTAACAGGGCGTGCCCCCTCTGTGTAATGGCCTCCAAACATTGCCAGTGTGCCTTGAGCAATTAAGCCAATTTGTTCTTGGATGGCCCTCTGAGGAGGAGGAGGCACTGAAAGATTCCCCCCATTCCCAAGACAGGAGCAGTGGTGACATCCGAAAGGGGGCGGGGGGGCGGGTAAGGGTGCCCGGACAGCCTGGATGCAGCCCAGATCAGGAGATGTCGGGTGTGGTGGAATCCCAGGAGTGAGCAACACACGGGCCGAAAGACCCTGTTCCCATCCCTGGGTCGTGACTGGTTGGGCAAAGGGAGGGGCAGGATCTTCCAGAGACGCAAGGATGCCTTTCCCCTTCTGTAAGCGTGGATGCGATTCTGGCATCTTTTGAACCAGGCAAAATATAAGAAACATCCCCAGCAGAATGTGCAGCCGTTGGTGACTGCGACCGACCACGAGTAAAAGACTTCGGCAGGAGGGACCCAGACCAGTGGGGAGTCTGTCTGAAGGGGGCCGTGAGTTCTGTCAGCCGGGTAACTGTCTGTGATGTCTGTGTGTCCCCCACCCCCGCCCCGCCCCGCCTCTTAGAGCCTTGCTGGAGAATGAGAAGAAAAAGAGGGAACTGGCAGAGAAGGAGAAGGAGAAGATTGAGCGGGAGAAGGAAGAGCTTATGGAGCGGCTGCGGCAGATAGAGGAGCAAACCAAGAGGGCTCAGCAAGGTATGGGGCAGGTTTTCCCAGCGATGGCACCGCCAGAGGGCTCTCCTGTGCGGGTGCTGTGGGGACAGGCCTCCACATGCGTCTTGGGCCAGGAGGGCCGGGCCGGGTGCGGAGCTTCTGCCTGGGGAGTGCAGGGGGCTGCCATGCTCACTTTCTCCCTTTAGAACTGGAGGAGCAGACCCGCAGAGCGCTTGAGCTGGAGCAGGAAAGGAGACGAGCTCAGGAAGACGCGGAGAAGCTGGCAAAAGAGCGGCAGGAAGCCGAGGAGGCCAAGGAGGCCTTGCTGAAGGCGTCACATGATCAGAAGAAGACCCAGGAACAGCTGGTATGCCGGCCTTCTCCGCCACCGAGGGTTCCGCCTGGGGCCCTTCCAGAAGGACAGAAGCCAGAGACAAGTCTAGGAAATTGACCCTGCGGAGCACGACATCAAGGGCCAAGGAGGGGACTTAGAATAGACGCCAGTTTATCTTATTTGGGGCTGGGTGGTTAAGGGCCTGGGCAGGGGAATTCAGACAGGTGGTGGTGGTTGGCATTGCGCAGAAAGCACATCAGCCTGCTTGGTGCAGAGTCCACATTAACCTGGTGGCCATGGCTGGCAGCAGCTCCCAAAGGGAGCCAGTTATGTGCAGCCATATCGTCCAAGATCTTTTGAATGGGAGGTGCTGCTGCTCCCAGGCTATCAGATGCTTCTCTTAGGCTTTGAATTGCCGTGTGGTGCAAAGCATCTGAATGGGATACTGAATATGACTTGCAGAAGAACTGAGCTTTGAGGATGTTCTTGTGACCTCTGATGCCCTAGACAGGTATAGCATGCTGGACTGTGTTTCCAGAACAGTGGCAGAGGAGAGGAGGAGGGTCCCGTATTCCAAGAAACCTCTGTCTCTAGGAGGTGCAGGCAGCTTTGTTGGTACCCACGGGAACGGCAGACATGACTTGGTAAACATGTTGCCTTCATCTGCTGCAAAGCATGTCTCCTAGGAACTGTTGTTCAGGGAGGAGTGCAAAAGGACACACACTCTTGCATTAGAAATCTCAAGCAGAACTTTCAATAGTTTTGCTAAGATGCTATTCCCAAGGCATGTGACAAACTGTTTTTAAAACTGCTATACATCTATAGCCTCAGTTCCACCTGAGATTACAGCTGGGATACAGAAAACCAAAAGAGTCACCTGGACTTTTAAGGGCACAACCTTCTAAATGCAAGCAACCTACTGTTTTGCTTTTTCAGGCCGCTGAGATGGCAGAGCTCACCGGCAGGATCTCGCAGCTGGAAATGGCCCGGCAGAAGAAAGAGAGCGAGGCGATGGAGTGGCAGCAGAAAGTAAGTGGGCCTTTTCTATCCTTTCCTCCCCTTCGCCATCCCCAAAGGCCTGGCCTCCTGCATTATAGCAACAGAGGTGTGGTTTCTAAATGGCTGCAGCTGTAAGTCACAGAGCAGGAGGAGAACCAGCGTGAGAACTGGCTGTCGGTTCTCCTTTGCACAGGTGCTTACCAGTCTGGGATTTCCGATGCACACTGTGCGCTCCTGCCAGTGCAAGTTCATCTTCTTTTTAGTTGCATGTTACATTGGTAGAAATAGTTGGCCTGGGCAGGCATGTCCCTCTGTGGATATTATGGAGTCCTGTGCAGACTGCATCAAACGTCGTGGGCTTTTGCAGTCTTTGGCTGGGCCAAGATTGATTTCTCTTCCAATCCACCAAGGTGCTAGATTCTGCCAGATCACTTGTTGTGCAAAATGAATTCACTACCACCAAATTTGAAAACAGAGTAAACAAGAACATAACTTGCAACCTGAAAGCTATAGCCCTACAATAACAATACAATTATAGCAGTGATAGCAATTATACTTTCCCCTGATTTCCCCTGTCACTCATTAACCATTCATACACATAATTGTCAGTTACCTTATATCGTGTAGTGACAGCCCATCAGATCTTACCTGGGCCCACAGCAAAACAAGTGGACTCTTCCTGTCCTGCTCACTCTTTGGCCCTGCTTGTCCAAACCAGCCAGTTCCTCGGGGTTATAAGTGTGTTTGGCAGGGAGGCCAGAAGTCCAGCATGTAAATATGCTGCAAAATGAAATATCCTGAACACACGTGTTAGAAAGAGCACTTGCTTATGGCAGCATTTCATAGAATCATAAACTTAGAGTTGGAAGAGACCTCTAGGGTCATCTAGTCCAGCCCCTTGCACAATGCAGGAAATTCACCACTACCTCTCCCCACACCTCCAGTGACCCCTGCTCTGTGCCCAGAAGAGAGCAACCCGCCCACTCCAGAAACCCTGGCCTGGAGTAAATTGCTTCCTGACCCCAAAGTGGCGATCAGCATTTCCCTGGGCATATAAGAAAAGGCCACAAGAACTAAGCACTGCAGCAACCCTTCCTGCCCTTCTCATGATCTGCCTAAGTTCACACAATCAGCATTGCTGTCAGATGGCCATCTGGCTTCTGCTTGAAAACCTCCAAAGAAGGAGAGCCCACCACCTCCCGAGGAAGCCTGCTCCACGGGGGGAACTGCTCTGTCAAGAAGTTCTTCCTAACTGAAAACTCTTTTGATTTAATCTCAACCCGATCTTCTGGGGCAACAGAAAACAACTCCACACCATCCACTAGATGACAGCCGTTCAAGTACTTGGTTATTGTATCACCACTCAGTCATCTCTTCTCCAGGCTAAACACACCCAGCTCCTTCAGCCTTTCCTCACGGGACTTGGTCTCCAGACCCCCCTCACTATCTTCGTTGCCCTCCTCTGGACACTTTCCAGCTTGTCTCTATCCTTCTTAAATTGTGGTGCCCAAAACTGAACACAGTACTCTAGGTGAGGTCTAACCAGCACTGAGTAAAGCGATACCATCGCTTCATGTGATCTGGGCACCCTACTTCTGTTGACACGGCCCCAGATGGCATTTGCCTTTTTGGCGACCACATCACTCTGCTGACTCATGTCCAGCGTATGGTCTACTAAGACCCCCAGATCCTTTTCGCACATACTGCTGCCAAGACAAGTCTCCCCCCATCCTATAGTTATGCATTTGATTTTTCCCACCTAAATGCATTTGGTCTAGAACTGCCAGTTTTGGAAAGGGAGCCTGCCTTTTTCAACTCCTAAAGTGAATAGTAGAAGGCTGTGGCGACTTCACACTCCCATTATCACTGCATGTGCATTTTCTGACAGGCAATCCTTCCAAAGGCCTAACGTGAGCACCAGGTGGGTGGGGGTGCTCCTTGCTTCAGTTATGGATCTACATGTTGTATCTGTAGAAGTACGTTATGATTGAGCACCTCTTCTTTTTCCCTTCATTTTAAAAAATCAGAACCTGGTATTCTGTATGCAGTTGTATGCACAGTAGTGTGCTGTGTTCTAGACCTCCGACTGGATAGCACTGTGGTTTCAAATACTACCCGGGACTGCCCACAATACGCAAAAATGCAATGCAAATGAAATGCTTCTAATTAGCAGTTCTAATTAGCAGTATCAAGTGAAGCTATTAGGATATAACAACTAAACAAGTAGGGGACCTGCAAGAACTGCAGAGGGCATCTCATTTTCCCTTTCCTTTCCCTGAAAGCCCCCGTGGCCTCTCCCATTTTCCAGCTTCCTTCTGTCCTCCACACCCACCAGCTCACCTGCCTTTATCTTCTCCTTCCCACCCTCAGTTTTTTCTCCTTCCCTACCCCCGACAGCGACTCCTTGGTAAAACCCAAGTTGTGCTGTGCCGGGTGCCAGGGCAGGCCCAGTTGCATAGTGGGGAACCCAACAAGGATTTGTGAGGGCACCTCCTTTCCCCCTGTGTCGCCCCTCCACTACTTCCTCTTGTTCTCCTCCTGGTAGCCCTCATCTCTTTACCTTTCCTTGCTTCCTTCTCTTCTTTCTGACTACCAACCAACCAACCTGCCTTTTGTCTACCCCCCTCCCCATCTTCAGCTAAGTTTATTATTTATTTACTACATTTGTATCAGTTCTTTGTCCACACGTTGGACTCCAAGCAGTTTACATCATTCTCTTCCATTTTATCCTCACAACAGCCCAGTGAGGTAGGTGAGGCTGAGAGGGTCCAAGTCCAGCCAGCAAGTTTCCATGGCAGAGTGGGGATCTGAACCCGGGGCTCCCAAAGGCTAATCTGTGACTTTAAGCATTGCACCATAACTGGCTTTCGTGGGGTGGCTGCTGTTGAACAGTAGCAAGCAGCCAGTCTCCGATAAGTCGTGGGAGTCACGTAGCAAATGGGCAGGTGGTTGCTGCCCAGCCTGGCCCCAGTAATTCCTCCCTCAAAAGCCAAAAGGGCTCGGCCCCTTCCCCTGCCTTTTACTGACAGAAACCAGGGATTCGGCTGGCAGTACTGTTGTGGTTGCCGAATAACAGCCACTGAGGGGGCATTTCTTTCTGAAGGGTGCTGCGTCCGTTATTTGGGGAGGTAGCCCCCAAATGTATACGTTTTTGGGTTAGATTTCAGATTTGTTTGTAAACCTGGGTCTTTCCTTAGGTTCGTAGAAATATTTATCTTGTCAGTTCACCATTCCAGTCTCCAAATTTAAGTATCCACAGATCTGGCCACGTGGATCCTACCAGCTTTTCGGCTGATGAAAAACTCCTAAATAGGAAACTCCTAAAGAGTCATTATATGTGGGATGGGGCTGCAGTAAAGAAACACACTGGGCAAGGTTCCCCCTTCCCTCTTGCACTGGTGGGAAAACCGTCAGGATCCAAGCTGGTGTTTTGTTTCACACTTGTGCTTAGTTGAGGAGTCTTCAGTAATTTGGCTTTTAGCACGATTGCCACCGTTGCTTGTCTGTTTAAAGGTGCTTGCTGCTTGGCACACAACCTGTTGCTGCACTGGAAAACCAGTGAAAGTGCTCGTGAATTTCAGGGCTTCTGATGTGGTGGCCACCCTGAATGTTAGACTTCGCCCTCTGGTGATAAACATTTAAGGAAGAAGTGGGCAGATCCCCTCATGAGCATTTCCTTGCGTCACTAGCTCGCTAACGGGCTGCTGTCCTCTCCTTGCAGGCTCAAATGGTTCAGGAAGACCTGGAGAAGACCAGGGAGGAGCTGAAGACGGCCACGAGCACCCCCCACGTCCCCGAGCCCATGCAGTCCGAGAACGAGCACGATGACGAGCAGGACGAGAACACCGCCGAGGCCAGTGCGGAGCTGAGGGCTCATGCCTCCGCCAAGGACCGCAGCGAGGAGCAACGGACTACGGAGGCAGAGAAGAATGAGCGGGTGCAGAAACATTTGAAGGTAAGGGGGGATTGGAGGAGGGCCGGGGCCAGGGGCAGGGAGAGACCTGTCTTCCTCCTGGGCCCAGGGGCAGATGCACAATGTGTGGCCTTCCTCAGCCGCGGCAGCCCACGGTCCCCCTCCCCCGCAGAGTGCGTTGGGAGTATTAGGACTCCAAAAGCCGGGGGATTCTCCTCGCTGTGTTTGTCACCAGAGCCTGATATTAGAAGTGATGGGTCAGCTAGCCAGGCCTCGGAAGCCTGCAGGTCTGGCCCAGGCCTTCTCTAGCAGAAGAAACTGTGCTATGAGGCCTGGTCCCCCTGTCCCCTGCATGAACGGACTGTCTGAAGAAGAGCCCAGTGACATTATTTCTCAGCCCATCAGTGTGCGTCTCCAGTCCTCCAGAAACTGAGGTCATCCAATTACTGTTCTTTCAACTGTTGTCATATACAGGAGCACACAATCAGATAAAGAAAACTGGGCAGGTGGCTCTTTAAAGACAGTGTGCTATAACCACCGTCAGATATTTGGCCACCTGTACAGTAACTTGGTTTTCTACACCTCTTAGTAACCAAGAAATTTTCTCATCCAGGGAGTCAAAACACAAGTACTGGGAAAATTAAGTTGGGTCTTAAATCTGAAAATACAGGGCAATTATATAGTTGATAGAGTTTATTTGATCTGAACCATAGGTACACAATCTATCAGAAAACAATATACTTTGGTATCTTCCTATAAAAACTGCAGACGGCAACACATTCTACTGTGCTAAAATAAGTGCCCTCCTATATCTTGGTATTGTCTGCAGAAGAAAATATCTTAACAAAAAAGAAAACACAGTGTATTGAAGAGCAAACAAGACAAAACACCATTACTATAGGCTGATAAACACACAACTGAAATATATCAGAAACAATATTTCCAAACTTCTTATTCAATAGCTTATTCTTTTGATTGTATAAAGCATTTTTAAGTCAGAAAAATTACAAAATTAATTCAGAATGAATGTACAAATAATTGTCCCAAGATACTACAATGTGGACAGAAAAAAGAGTTATTGGATCAGAATGCAGACAAAATAAATTTACACAAAATGTCTGCACAGTGTCAGGCTCCTTAGTCAGGTCACACAATGCAGGGCTTTAGTAGAAGAATCTCTTTATTGGTGAAACAGAACTAAAGACACGCGTACAGTTTATGTCAGGAATGCCTGGGAACAGCAGGGCTCCCTGAATTATAGTGGAATCAAACACCCCCCCCAAACGAGCTGAAGCCAATGAGTATAGTTCACGCGCATGGGCAAAGCGAGCAGGCAAAGCGAGCAAAACAATTTAAAAGCCGTTGATTCCCAGCAGAGGAGTTCTGCAGCTGGAGACACTACAAGGTCAGGAAGATGATAACATACAGACAGTCAGAGGCTGGTAGAATGAGAGTACTCCCCTCGCATTCCATCTCCCTGACAGGGCTACCTGACATCCTGCCCCTCCAAGCGCCTCCCCCCCTGGCTTGTTGGGGTAGTGACGATGGAAACAGCAGATGAGGCGGGGAGCCCGAATGTGATCCACCTCCACCCACTCCCTGTGTTGCAGCCCAAAGTCTACACATTCAACCAAATAGAACAGTTTGTTCCTAACAAGCTTAGAGTCTAGAATGTTGGCAACTTCATAATGCGGTTCGCCTTGCACCATCGGGGGGGGGCGTTGTGCACGTTGTGGCCACCAAGCATTAGGTCCAGGATCCCGGCAGAGTAATCTGAAATGGAAAACAGCGTGCAATTGTCTCAAAGTTTTTGGCAGTTCAAGTTCCACAGTCACATCATTGATTTTACGTTTCACAGGGAACAAGCCCACATATTTCCAGCCCAGCTTTCTACTAGGCTGGAGTCCTTTGATATTTTTGGTAGACACATCGACCGAGTCACCAGGCTGAATGTCCCAGCCCATGGAGCATTTCTTATCTGCCTGCTGTTTATAATCCAGTTAAGCCTTGTCTAAGGCTTTGCATAGGAGCGGCCAGGCTGCCTGTAGCTTCTTACACCAGTCCCCCTTCTGCCAGGGCTGCATCAGACAAAAATGGGAGGGGTGGCGCCTCATAGCCATAAACCACCATAAACAGAGAGATGCCCATGGAAGAATGGCACGCATTATTGTAGCAGCGGAGGTACTGTTCAAGGGTTTGATTCACCCGCTCCATCTGACCATCAGTCTCGGGGTGGTAAGCACTGCTTAAACCGCGCTCAACCCCCATGAGACCCATCAGTTCACCCCAAAACTTGGAAACAAATTGTGAACCCCGGTTGGAGATAATCTTCCTGGGAAGTGTATGCAACCTAAACAGCTGTTGTAGAAAAGCCTTGGCTAGCACTCGTGCAGTGGGCAGAGACTTAAAAGGAACAAAGTGAGCTTGTTTTGAAAACAAATCCACCACCACGCAGATAACAGTCTTGCCACAACTGGGGGGTAAATCAGTGATAAAGTCCATAGAGATAACTTCCCACAGCCATCCAGGCATGGGTAGGGGTTGTAGGAGCCCCGGCAGCTTCCCGGGTCTTGGCTTGCCCATCATGCAAGTCTGGCAAGACTGAACAAACAAGGAGAGGTCCTTCCTCATCACTGGCCACCAGAATTGACATTGCAACAAGTGGAGGGATTTCACAAACCCCAGGTGCCCTGCCAATTTGTGCTCTGCCAACATGATATCACCCCACAAAGCCAAAGGCACAGTTTATGGCCGTGGTACCAACAGCCGTTAGCTTGCTCGTCCCACTCCCCCTTCCTCTGTAGTTCAAGCCGGTCACTGTCAGAGAGGGCAGAGGCGAACTTCAGTTCCCAGGATTTTGTGTCCACAGGGGGTTGGGCTGCCAACTGGCTGCACGTCACAACCAACTGGGAGGGTGTAAACATCGAGTCAAGAACCTTCTCCCGCCTACTGTCATGCTGTGGGAGGCATGACAATGCGTCCACTAGGGAATTTGCTTTGCCCGGGAAATGGTGGAGTGTAAAATTAAACTTAGAAAAGAAGTCAGCCCAACAGAGCTGCTTTGCATTAAGATTTCAGGGCATTCTGAGCACTTCCAAGTTCTTATGGTCAGTCCACACTTCAAATGGTACCCTGGCCTCCTCCAGCCAGTGACACCACGTAGAGAGTGCCAATTTAATAGCACCCGCCTCCTTGTCCCAAATGGACCAATTACGTTCTGTATTGTTAAACTTCCGGGAGACATATGCAAGGGGGTGCAATTTATTATCCTCCCCCTCTTGCAAGATGGCGTCACCCATAGCAACGTCAGACGCGTCCACTTGAACGATAAATTTTTTGAGTTCATTTGGGTGGGCAAGCATGGGCTTGGACGTGAACAGGGCTTTCAAGCAGTCAAACACCTCCTGGCATTCATTTGTCCATATTATCTTAGCACCCGCCAGGTACTCTTAGGGCCTGTCCCTTTCATCTTTAAAAGATCCATGAGCGGTAAGCTAACCTGGGCATAGTCAGCAAGAAAGGCCCTGTAGAAATTGGCAAAACCAAGGAAGCCCCCTGACGCCCAAAGGACATCACCGGTACTCGAATTGACCTAACGGGGTGTTAAACGCCATTTTGTATTCATCCCCCTCCTTAATCCAGACCCGGAAGTATGCATCATGGAGGTCGAATTTAGAGTAAATTTTCCCTTTCCTAACCTCCGCCAAGAGGTCTTTGATCAGGGGGAGGGGATATGCGTTCATAGTAGACACAGCATTCAAGCCTCTATGTCCATGCAGAGCCTCAATCCCTTGTCCTTTTTTTCCGGAACAATACGGGGAGGAAGCTGGCCGAATGAAACTGTCAGGTTTGAAATCAAGTAGATCCAGTCATTCTTGCACAAAGAAAGGTTTATTGGATTATCTTGCTAAAACCCACAGTAAGAGGTCATTGTCAGGAATGGGGGGCAAAGCAAAGCAAGCTAACTTATAGTGTGATGCAATGAAGCGCCTAGCAAATAAAATTTGAGCACTCGTGCGGGAACTCCCGGCGGGAGAAATACTTCATGAGCGGGAGACTACTTCCCCCTCCCCTTGCCTTCCCAGGACTGGAAAATTCTCAGCAAAACAAGAATAGTCCAAAGCCTACATTCAAGGCCACCGTGATAAGGAAAAGCGGCAGGGAAGAAGCTCCCACGTTTCTGCCTGCATAGCTACGCAAGCGCAAAGCGGGGTAGGGAACATAAAACAATGGATGCAGTGAGAAACATCAAAGGCATTTTCTGACATTCTGCCCTTCCCAAAATACCACCCACCCACCACTCAGGAAGGAGAGAATGAGGGCCCCCAGGTTTATTAGGGTATCGAGTGTGAAATTCTTTCAGGTGATCAGGTGCATTGATATCAGATACTTTCACCCACTCCCTGTGTTGGGGCCCAAAGTGTACCCATTGAATAAGGTACAGGAGTTGTCCACGGAGAATCTTAGAGTCCAAAATGTCAGCAATTTCGTAGTGCTCCTCATCGTCAACCATCAAAGGGGGGGGAGGTGCCGGAATCTCAGCTTGCCATTTAGTCAGGGGTAACGCAGGTTTGAGGAGGCTGTAATGGAAAATTGGATGTATTGCTTTAAGAGATTTAGGCAAATCTAGTTGTACAGTTACTTGATTTATACATCTCAACACTTTGAAAGGACCAATATATTTCCAAGCAAGTTTCCGGGACTGTTGCGCTAGCTTTAAGTTCTTGGTTGACAGATAGACCGAGTCTCCCGGTTGCAGTTTCCAGCCACCTGCCCTCTTTTTGTCTGCCTGTTTTTTGTACTGTGCCTTGGCCTCATTCAATGTCTCAACAATTAGGGGCCAAGAGTCCCGGAAAGCCTTACACCATGCTGAGGCTTTCCCAACAGTCTCACCGGGCTTCAAGAAAGGAAGAGGGGGCTGTCATAACCCATGGCAGCTTTGAAGGGTGACATCTTCGTTGAAGCGTGCCATGAGTTGTTGTACGCAAATTCCGCCAGTGGCAATAAATCTACCCAATTGTCTTGTTGATAGTTAGAAAAACATCTCAGGTATTGTTCTAAAGTCTGGTTTACTCTCTCCGTTTGCCCGTCGGTTTCAGGGTGATAGGCAGTACTGAGAGCACGTTCAATACCCATTAGAGTCATTAACTCCGACCACAACTTGGAAACAAATTGAACCCCCCTGTCGGAGATTATCTTGAGTGGTAACGTATGTAGCCTGGCAATGTGTTGGAGGAAGGCTTTGGCCAAGACTTTGGCTGTTGGCAGACTGGGGAATGGTATAAGTGAGCTTGCTTAGAGAATAAATCCACTACCACCCAAATGATCGTCATATGTCTAGAGGGGGAAGATCTGTGATAAAGTCCATAGAGATTACTTCCCAGGGTCGGCTCGGGGTGGGCAGAGGCTGTAAAAGACCTGGAGGTTTTCCCGGTCTGGCTTTGCAACGATTGCACGTCGGACAGGATTGTATATAGAGGGATAAATCCTGTTTCATTCGGGGCCACCAGAAGCCACGTTGCAGCAGTCGTAAGGATTTTACATATCCAAAGTGCCCCGCAGATTTTGAGTCATGGACTATCTGCAACATTTGGGATCGGGTAGCTTCAGGGACAAAAATTTTATTTCCCCTGTACCAGCAGCCGTTCGGACCACATTTCACATCCTCCCTGGCTTGTAACTCACTTGTTTCCTGTGTGGTGATGTCAGTGACAAATTGTTTTTCCCAGGTTAATGCCTGGATGGGATTCAGTTGTGTTCGTTTGGTTTTACGGGTTACAACTGCACCAACCAATTGTTCAGGGGTGAACATAGACTCTCGTATTTCGGTCCTCTTACAGAGGTGTTGGGGAAGGCGGGAGAGAGCGTCTGCCAGATGATTGGCTTTACCTGGGAAATGGTGAAGGGTGAATTGAAATTTGGAGAAAAACTCAGCCCACCGGAATTGTTTTGCATTTAGATTCCGGGGTTTTCGCAGTACCTCAAGATTTTTGTGATCAGTCCAGATTTCAAAAGGTACTTGGGACCCTTCTAACCAGTGTCTCCAGGTGATCAATGCTAAACGTATAGACGCAGCTTCTTTATCCCAAATGGGCCAAAATCTCTCTGTATCATTGAATTTTTTTGATACATAAGCAAGGGGTTGTAGTTGCCCCTGAACATTCTCTTGCAAAATCACCCCACCCATAGCGGTATCCGACGCGTCCACTTGGACCACAAACTTTTTTGTCTCATCGGGGTGTGCTAGTATGGGTTCAGACGTGAATAACTGTTTTAGTAGTTCAAACGCTTCCTGACACTGAGGGGTCCAGTTCAAAGGGGCCCCTGGCACCGAAGCCTTAGCTCCCCTCCCCTTAGTCTTTAGCAGTTCCGTGAGGGGAAGGGCTACTTGGGCAAAGTGTGGCAGGAATTGACGGTAAAAATTGGCGAAACCGAGGAAACTTTGGAGCTGTCGCCTGGTTTTGGGGGGCTCCCACATCAATACATCCTGGACCTTTTTTGGGTCCATTTCCAACCCCGCGGAGGATATGCGGTACCCCAAAAAGTCAACGCACTCCTGGTGAAATTCACATTTTGACAGTTTGACAAACAGTTTGTGTTCTAATAGCTTTTCCAATACTTTTCGCATAAGGGTAGTGTGGGATTCTTGATCCGGGGTATAGACCAAGATATCATCCAAATAAACAACCACCCCCTTAAATAAATAGGGGTGTAACACTTCATTGATTAAGTTCATGAAGACTCCTGGTGCCCCCTGTAAACCGAAGGGCATAACCCGATATTCAAATTGCCCCAGCGGGGTATTAAATGCAGTCTTGTATTCATCCCCCTCTCTGATACGAACCCGAAAATAGGCATCTCTTAAATCCAGTTTAGAAAATACTTTCCCCTTAGCCACCTCTGCCAGTAAGTCTTTGATGAGGGGCATTGGGTAGGCATTAGTCGCAGACACTGCGTTCAGTCCCCGGTAATCCGTGCAGAGTCTGAGCCCCCCATCTTTCTTTTTACAAAACAATACAGGTGCTGCAAAAGGGGATGATGCTGGTCTAATAAATCCACGGGCCAGATTCTTATCAATAAAGCGGCGTAGTTCTTCCTTTTCACTTGGACTCATGGCGTAAATTTTCCCTTTTGGTAATTTCTGGCCCGGAAGAATTTCAATCGCACAGTCGGAGTTACGGTGGGGGGTAGTTCATCAGCTTCCTCCTCCTCAAAAACCCTGGTTACATACCGGTAATCCTTAGGGATGCGGTTAAGGTCCTCCGTGGCTAAACAAGCTCGTGGAGGTTCATTGCATGGGGGTTTCCCCACCCTGGGTCCCATTGGTGTTCTGTACATTTCGGGGAGATAAATTGTACGTTCCCTTCCTCCCATAGAATGTAAGGATTATGTCCATGTAACCAAGGGCTACCCAACACTAAGGGAAACTGGGCTTGAGGGGCTATTACGAACGAGCGTAGCTCCCAGTGGTCACCAATGCCTATTCTTAAAGGAACAGTCTCAAATCGGCATGGTTCCTTCATTGGAGACCCATCCATTTGCGTGAAAGTTATTGGGTCTTTTAAGTGGACCACGGCTGCCTCCAACCCCATAACCATAGACGGGTTTATCAGGTCCCTCCCGCACCCTGAGTCAATGAGGGCTCGAACCCGAATATGGGTCATCATTGCTGGGTTCATCACCAGAACAGTCACAAAGAAGAGAGAGGGGTAATTGCTCACCAGTTTAGGCGCCTCAGGTGCTGGGTCCTGCTGTGTAGCGCCATTCACAAACAGGACCATTTCGTTTCCCTGCATCTCACTCTCCTCCTCCAGCAGCATGGTATCCGCTTGGTCGGGGCTAGCAAAAAGAGCCCGTGTATGGCGTGGTTTCGCTGTACCTTTCCTTGGGGTAGGGGTTGTCCACCTTCTAGGCTCCTCTTGTGGTAGGGCTCTATTGGGATCCCCTTTCGGGCAGGATGCGGCGAAGTGCCCCTTCTCCCCACACCGCAGGCAGAGGCCCTGTCGCATACGCTGATCTCTCATTCCACTTGGGGTGGACGTTGGTTTGGGTCTGGCTTGGCCTGCCGCAAGACTCGGACGGTTGTTACCCAAAGATAGATCCAGTTTCATCAGACGTAAGCGACTTTCCGCCTTTTCGGCTTCCTCCATCCAACCCTGGAGGGTGCGAGGTTGCTGAGAGCTGAGGACATTATTGCGAACGTCTACGGCTAGTCCCATTCGATATTGTTGGGCCAAGACTGCATCGGTCCAGTCCCGAATTTTCACGGCGTGCCTTTGAAATTCCCTTGAATACTCCCGCACTGAGAGTTTGCCTTGTCTGAACGTGCGAAGGAAGGCTTCAGCTTTTTGGGCCGCCCCGGGTCCTCGAAACGGTTTCTCAAGGCCCACATGAAGTCATCTACATTCCCCAACTCCGCTGCCTCCAGATCATGAAGGGCTACATACCAACTAGTAGCACTCCCCCGGAACCTGGATGCGATAAACTCCACCTGTTGCTCTTCGTCTGGGAATACATAGCCCCATCTTTGCACAAATTTCCCTACTTGCAATATGAAAAAGGACACAGTCTCTGGATCTCCATCAAATGTGATCTCAAGCATGTCCTTGGGGCGGATTACTGGGGGGACCGGCGCCATGACCGGTACTGGAACTGGCTGCATGAGGGGTGCTGGAGCAGGGAGTTGAGGCAGAGGTAAAGCTGGCGGCTGGATAGGTCCTGGTTGCCCTGGCCCGGGTCCTGGTGCTGGGACGACCGGTGGAGGTGGGACTGGTGCTGGCTGGCCCGGCCCTGGCCCCGGGGAACTGGTTGGCCCGGCCCTGGACCCGGTGGTGCTGGTTGGCCCGGCCCCGGGCCCGGGGGAGCAGGAGGTGGCCTTCCCGGTATCAACGGTGGTGCCGGGGCTGGTACCGGTCTAGGTTGCGTCAGCGGATGAGCTCGAATTGCTTGGTCCATCATCTGTGGTAGGGATTGCATTAGTTTGCTCATGTCCCTTACCAGACGTCGGGTATCCTCTTGAATAGAGTCCATGCGGGCATCGGTATCTGAACCGGACCCAGTTCTGGGAGATCCTCGAGACACCCTCCCTTGGGGAAGTCCAAAACTACCTCTGGGATCCAAAAGGCTGTCCCGGCTCTGGCTTCCCGGCATAGTCCAGGTTGTCTGGGTAGTATCCAACAGGTTCTTAGTCCAATCGCGTGATCTGCGATAGGTCACCCCTTTATCCCAGGGTGTTGGGGCTCCCGGCACATAGGTTCGTGGAACCGCTCCTCCTTGACTCTGTATTGGCCCGGCCGGGCTGTAGATTGGGAGAGTGTACGGAGCCCCCACTGTGCTGATCGATGGCGGGGTAACCAACCCGGCTGCTGATTGTGGTGTTGGTGCTGCCAAAACTGTAGTTGTAGTCACTGGAACAACAGTGGTGGTCGGGACATTGACCACTGGAGCGGCCACGGTAGTGGCTGGAACCGGGGCTCCTGAAGTAGTAGTCACTGGAACTGCGCCCGTGGCTCCCGAAGTAGTAGTCGCTGGAACAGCGCCCGAGGCTCCCGAAGTAGTAGTCACAGGGACTGCGCCCGTGGCTCCCCTCCCAGCTCCGCTCATCGTGGTAGACGGCGGAAACTGACGGTGGGGAGATGATGAGGATTCCTGACAATTACTGTCAGGTTTGAAATCAAGTAGATCCAGTCATTCTTGCACAAAGAAAGGTTTATTGGATTATCTTGCTAAAACCCACAGTAAGAGGTCATTGTCAGGAATGGGGGCAAAGCAAAGCAAGCTAACTTATAGTGTGATGCAATGAAGCGCCTAGCAAATAAAATTTGAGCACTCGCGCGGGAACTCCCGGCGGGAGAAATACTTCATGAGCGGGAGACTACTTCCCCCCTCCCCTTGCCTTCCCAGGACTGGAAAATTCTCAGCAAAACAAGAATAGTCCAAAGCCTACATTCAAGGCCACCGTGATAAGGAAAAGCGGCAGGGAAGAAGCTCCCACGTTTCTGCCTGCATAGCTACGCAAGCGCAAAGCGGGGTAGGGAACATAAAACAATGGATGCAGTGAGAAACATCAAAGGCATTTTCTGACAGAAACCCTGGCAAGGTTTTTGTCAGTGAACACACGCAGCTCCTCCTTTTCAGTGGGACTCACGGCATACAGCTTCCCCTTGGGTAATTGGTGCCCTGGCAATAATTCAGTGGCACAGCCTGAGTGTCTATAAGGTGGTAACTCATCCGCCTCCTCGTCCTCAAACACCCGTGCTAAGTCTCGGTATCAGGGGAAATCATGTTCATCTCCTTGCTAGCCAGGCATGCTGTTGGGGGGGGTCCCCATGCCCCATCCCCCATCCCATCCACGTGCTTGACATTTGGGTGATATAAATTGGACTATACCCTCATCCCACAATATATAGGGGTCATGGTTGTGGAGCCACGGACTGCCCAGCACCAATGGGAAACGAGCTGCCACGGTGATCACGAAAGGCCGGTGCTCCCAGTGCGCCCCTGCCCCCATTCACAGCGGGACAGTTTTGTATTTGCAAGGGTATTTCATGGCAGACCCATCCATTTGAGTAAACACCAGGGGGTCTGGGAGTTTAACAACCTTAACCCCAAGTCCCATCACAGGTGAGGGATTGATCAGATCCCGTCCACACCCTGAGTCAATTAGACCCCGCACCCGCACATGGGTGCCCAGTTCAGAATTTATGATAGTTACAGTCACGAAAAGGGGGGGGTTGCTGCTCACCTTTTTTGCACCGCTGGGCTGGGAACCTGCTGTTCAGCGCTACTCACAGCAGGTCCTGCCCATTTCCCACCGGCTGGGGTTCCTCCTCGCTGGACAACTCTGTCTCCCCTTCGGGAAGGCTGGTTTGCAGAGCATATTGAGTCTTGTGGAAGGCGGGCAGCTTTTTCGCTGGTGTATCGGTGCGTTTTTTCTCTGGGCCCTTCTTCAGGGTGCTGGATGATCCCAATCCTGGGCACGCCACCGCGAAATGGCCAGCTTCACCACATCTTAAGCAAAGCCCTTGCTTCATCCGTTGCTCCCGCATCCCCTCCTTCAGCTTCAGTAGTGTCTCGGGTTTTGGCGTCACCAACACACCCTTACCCAGGGTAGCCACATTGTCAATGTGGATGGTTTGCAGATGGCTTTTGGCATCCGCAGCCTTTTGTATCCACGCATTTAGGGAAACGGGTTGCACGCTTCGGAGGACTGTCTCCCAGACCTCTGGGTGGAGACCAAGTCGGTATTGCTCTGCCAGGACACCGTCAGGCCACCCTTGGATCTTTGCTGCTTGCTGTCTGAACTCCTCAGAATACTCCCGCACAGACTTCTTCCCTTGCTGGAAGGTGCGCAGGAAAGCTCGGGCAATTTCACTGACATTCGGGCCTTCATATTGGGCCCTGAGAGCCCGCATGAAAGTGTCCACTCGCGGAGTTCCGAGTCATCCTCATTATGGAGACTCATGTACCAATCAGCCGCCCCGTCTCACAACCTGGAGGTGATGTGATCCATAATGTGTTCCTCATCCGGGAACAGGTGGCCCCAATTCAAAACGAACTTCTCCGCACGCACCACAAAAAACACCAGTTTTTCGGGCATCCCATCGAACGTTGTGTCTAATAGCTCTGTCGGCTGGGGTGCCTCTCAGGGTGGCTGCCTTGGGACCCGGTCCCTCGGGGGTGGAATGGTGAGCTGTTGACCGATAGGAGGTATCTGCTGCCCCAGAGGTGCACCCAGAGGGTGACTGTGCCAGTTGCTGGAGGGGTGGTAGAGCTGGCTGCGCCAGCAGCTGGTGTTCAAGCTTGCAATGCACCACCTCTGTCATGATTCCTGGTAGCTTGCGGAATGACTTTTCAGCCATTCAAAAGAGTCAATCCTGCCCGCATTCAAGCAGGCCCAGCCAAGTGTCTACGATACCCTCGGCCTCCCCCATCTCTCTGAAGATGGCTCCTGTCTCGACACTGAGTTTATGCACAAGCTGGTCACAATGACTTCCCTGACATGGCCCTGGGGTGGAAGTCCAAGTTTCATGGGTATCTGCACAAAACTTTCCCCAACATAGTCCCTTCTGCCTCGTGGTCACCTGTGTGCTCGCCCCCCCAAAGGGGTCCAAGAGAGATGCACCCACACCCGTCTCTTCCTCTAGAGTAGAAGTGGTCATCATAGTAGTCATAGGGACCATTTCCCCAGATGTAGTCGGGGGGGGAATCTCTTCCTCGCTTCCGCTCATCTCGGGATGGAGAGATATGGGTCGAAAGGATGATGGATTCCTGACACTTTGTCAGGCTCCTGAGTCAGGTCACACAATGCAGGGCTTCAGTAGAAGAATCTCTTTATTGGTGAAACATAACTAAAGACACGCGTACAGCTTGTGTCAGGAATGCCTGGGAACAGCAGGGCTCTTTAAATTATAGTGAAATCAAACAACCCCTCTAAACGAGCAATGAGTATAGTTTGCGTGCATGGGCAAAGCAAGCGGGCAAAGCGAGCAAAACAATTTAAAAGCCGTTGATTTCCAGCAGAGGAGTTCTGCAGCTGGAGACACTACAAGGTCAGGAAGATGATAACATACAGACAGTAGGAACAATAATGGTCAGAGGCTGGTAGACTGAGAGTACTCCCCTCGCATTCCAGCGCCATGACAGGGCTACCTGACACACAGTTCCAAATAGAGATTGCACCAAAACTCAGTGGGCATTCTGACTGACGAGCACCCAGGTTTCAGCTCATTTCACTGGCTGTCTTCCTCAAAGTCGAATCAGCTCCAGAAATAGAGGCATCATTCTTAGTCTAGAACCAAAACCTGAAAGTAAATTCAAACAGGAGAAGCTGATCACAAACTTAAGGTCTGTGTGACTGACTGAAGATGGCAGCAAGCAAAGGGTCCGTCTGCCACTGAGCTGCTGGGTTTCTCCAGTCGTTGCTATGCCAGGAGCGGGCAGAGCGCTCTTGGCAGTGTGAATCGAGGGGGAGGACATGGACTCTGCCGAGGCCTCCTCCTCCTCCCCATACAGGCCTTTCACCTGACTGATCAGAGACTGGGGGTGGGGACGAAGATCCCCCTAGCAGCTGTCATCCTCATGGCTGGTTGGCCAGGGAATGTTCACCAGGTCATCGGCCGAATGACCCCTCCCGTGCTACGTCTGGAACATGCTGACGGGGCCGTGTCTCTCCTTCTTTCTCTCCCCTCCCCCTCCCGACAGGCTCTGACCTCTGAACTGGCCAACGCCCGGGATGACACGAAGAAGACGGTCAACGACATGATCCATGCAGAGAACATGAGGCAGGGCCGCGACAAGTACAAGACGCTGCGCCAGATCCGGCAGGGCAACACCAAGCAGCGTATTGACGAATTTGAGTCCATGTAACCCTCCCTGTTCCCACCGTCCCCATCCTCTCCGCCCTCCTTTTCCTTTCCCTCGCTACTCATGTGTAACTCTTGTGCTGGAGCCATTGCAGGAGGACGGTCCCAGTCAGTCAGAGGGTTCTGTGCAGGTGCCGCCAGCCAGCATAGGACCAAACAGTCCCTTGTGCCTTCTTTTGACTTTCTGACAGTAGTGAGGCCCTTCACTTACCGTGAGCGAAGCCAAACCCCCCATCCTGCGTGGCTTTCTGATGCCTTGTATCAGCCATGCTGCAGGTACGGGTCTCACTTCAGGCCCCTCCCTACTGCCCAGTCTCACTCTGGTTGCTGCAATACTGTTGGCCTGGTGCAGGTTCTCTGCTTTTCAGACTGAGAGAGCCTTGGCATGAAATGGCAGTAGAATTTAACAGAAACTGGGTTAAATGTAGAGTGTAGCATTTGTGCCTTTTTCCTAAAGACCAAAGTTGTTTGTGGCTTCCCGGGTCCAGCAGGTCCAGCCTGATGCTCCTGATCTTCTAGGTGCCTTGTCTGTCCCACTAGCTAAGAGGCTGCGTTCCTTTAGCCACCTATTCTGGGTGGGTCTAGTTATACCTTTGGGAACATCTTGCCGCAAAATAAATTTTTTGTGTGTCCGTGAGCAGGGAAGTTTTGTACAGCCACAGAGATTTGTGGCCATTCATATCGCCAACTTAAGTCCAGTGGAGTATTTTTCATAGGGGGTGAAAACAGAAGCAAAATGCCGCAAGTAGACTTTTGGCTGAGGGATTCCAGAACACCCCAGACGTGCTTAAGGTGCCTTACAGAGGATTCCTTCCCTCTTCCCAAAGCACGAGCCTTTCCTAAAGAGGTCTCGCTGACTTAGGTGACCAGTGCCGCTCTTCCCTTCACTCCTCTGGGTTGCTGGCCACGTGTCTGGGATTTAAAACTGGTCTTGGTTCCTGCTGCCTTGGGAGCTTCTTGTGGCATATGCTGTTTGCTCTTAGGTGAACACGAATAACTGCTGACGGTGACATATTGACTGGCTAGAGTTGCTTGGTTGTCAGCTGTCAGGTGCAATCCTGTTTTTTCATTCCTGCCCGTGCTGGGACTCGGGGCCACCCCTGTTAATCGGAGGAAGAGTCTGTTTTCATCAGGGCTGCACTGGGCATGGCTGTGGACCTCCTTCAGAGAAAACAGGGAAAGGTAGATAGTCTAGGAAGCCATCCTCTTTTCATCTGAAATGAGGTTCTCTGCTCTTCTGATCCCTGGGTGCCCTTGATTTACCCTCTTTAAAGTCTACAGTGCAGAGAACTAAAAGCTGCCTACGGTGGTAGGAATACGCAAGCCAACTTCAGTGGTGTGTGGCCAAAAAATAGCTACTGGAGTCCAAAACCATCGCTTATATAAGCAGTACATCAGTCTCTCCAAAGATGCAAAGTCTCCGCATCTGTCATGCATGTTCACGCACTCACAATCCTTCGCTGTAGATGTCATGTGCCTTTAGGACACGAGGGTGCGGGGAATGCAGTGGGACAAGCCCCTCCGCCTCTCCGGAAAACATAAAACCCCACTCCTTTGAGTTCTTTTCCTTTTCTTAGAATAGAGGCTTTCAGTGAAACGTGTCAGAACCAATTTACATCCTCTTTACTGAAAAGTTTCTGGCATTGAGTTGATGGTGGTTTTCCCTCTCATTACTGAGTGAACAAATTGCCACTTGGCTCCCGGTGCTGGAGCTCTGCCCCTCTGCCTGCAGTTGTCCCTGGCACACTGGCATTTCTACCCATCCTTGCCACCTTTGCCAAGGAGAGAATGCCCCGTGCCTGAAAGACATTGGCCCAAGGAGCGTCCTCTGTCCTGGGGGCTGTTTCTTCTGAATGGTCCAGAATAGGAACCAACCGGCGTGTGCCGGCAAGTCTGTTGCCTTCTTGAGTCACGTCTGCTCTTCTTTGATCTTACCAGTATTATGTATTCCAGTGGTATCTAATGAGATTGATTTCATTCTTTTCTAGCTATGCGCAATTAGAAAACATTAGTCTTGGAAATGTTTTTTTGGGGAGGAGGGTAACGGTGACTTTCCCATTCTCCCTGGAAAATGTATACTGTATTGTAAAGAGATAATATTTTGCAAGGAAATTAATGTAAGAAGCATTCAGTATTACAGTAAGATTTCTAGACACAGGGTTTTTTTATTATTATTCCTTAGGATACATGGAGGTTTTGCCTAACCCCCTCCCCATTTTGTTTACTGCTATTTGGATATATACTGTCCTCCTAGAGGGGGCTGCCCTGTTAAGCATTTTGCCTGGCTTTTATTTGTTTGTGTTTTGAATTTTACTGTAAATTATGTTTCCTTTTTGACCAGCCTTTTTACATGTTGTGTTAAAACACCAGCCCTCTGGAGAGGCTGCGAGGTGGCCCGTGCATTTGTAGCTACACACAAAACTCCTTGCCAGTCAGATGCCTGGTGTTGTGAAGGGTTTTGTTCAAGGTGCACAGCCTGTCCTTCATCCAGTGCCAATAAAGTTTAGACCAACAGAACCTTTTGTGTCTTCTGAATGACTGCAGCCTCTTGTTTCCTGTGCCTTCCACTCCCACATCTCACTGCTGCCGGTATGAGAACTGCATGAATGTGAAAAAAGAGCCCAACAGCTGGGTGAATTGGCCTTGAGTCTGTCAGCTGTGGGACCCCCCGTTGCTCGGCAGGGAAGGAGGTGGTGGGCAGCAAGGGAAGTCACCACTTCAGTTCACGGGGGAGCAGTCTCGTGGGTGGGAAGTGCCGTCAAGGCACAGCGAATTTATGGCGATCCCTTGCGGGGTTTCCCAGGCAAGAGACGTTCAGGGTTGGTCTGCCCTCGCCTGCCTCTGCATAGCAACCCAGGATCTGCTGGGTGGTCTCCCATCAAAGTTCTAACCAGGGCCAACCTTGCTCAGCTTCCCAGACCTGGTGAGAATAGTCTTACAAGCCCTAAAATGAGAACTTGATGTGTTTTCAGGGCAATGCTGTGGAACTTTTTTTTTATGCATGTCCCAATTGAGCTGGTAGCAGCTGCCTTAAGTTTACTCTGCCTGTCTTAGCTTCCTTGGCCTGGCCTGAGCTGGGCAGAGGTCAGTTGCAGCAGTGTTCTGAGGGATAATCTGCTGTGTTTCTGTGGGATATTGCAGAAGCACCACCAGTGCCCTTGCTGAAGATGATGTGGTGTCATATCTGGGTGATACTCTATGCTGGCTCCCCAGTCTCTATGATCTTTACCACAGAGACTAGGGGAGATTCCTAGAGTGTCACTGTGTGGACGCTATTTTTTTTCTCCTCAGTTCCTCATGGCATGAGGGTTGGTAACTCTGAACCCTGGACAAATTTATGGGACACCTATTTCTGCCAGTATCAATATACAGAGAGGAAAGCACATTCATGATCTCATAATGGAACAGAAATTCCTGAGTTGAGAAGAAAATTTGGGATGTAAATCATTTCAAGAACACAGTGTTCACACTCCTAACAATTTTTTTCAAGTTTTACTGGACTTTCAAGAAGGAGAGATTATGATATTTGGAGATATGAATGGGGTCTAGATTAAAAAAGACAGATCTAAAAGAATCAAAGGAGGAAAACTTCCCAAGAATGTCTTTAAATATATGGAACTGTTACAGCTAAAAGATGCATGGAGAACTATCAATCCAGGTCTTAGAGATTATATTGACAGACATCAATTATATTCTAGAATTGACATGTGTTGGATACCTAAAATGTCAATTACGAACCTGGAAAATGTGGAGATTCAACCAAAGATATTCTCTGGCCATAATCGGTGGTTGGCAACTTGGCAAGGCAAAAATAGAAGATGGAGACTGAATGACACTTTATTGTTAGAAGAGGATATAATTAAAAAACTGTGAAAGAGACTAAGAAGAATGTTTTAAATTAAATGATACAAAAGGTGTCTCTGTGACAACAATTTGGAAAACCAGTAAGGCATGTATAAGAGGAAAACTTATAGCTATAGCCTCCAAGAAGGAGAAAGAAAAAGATGGAAAAATCAAGGACATAACAGGAAAAATCCAAAATCTGGAAGGGCAACATAAAAAAATCTTTAAATAAGGCAACATTAAATGGAATCAAGTAATTAAGAAATCAATTAAATTTGCTGAAAACTGAATATATGCAGAAGAAATTGAATTTCGAACATACTAATAAACCTGGAAGAAATTTGGAGTATTGTCTACAGAAAGAAGAACTATAACTGGAATACGAAAAAATGCAATTTCCTTTATGGAGAAGGAAATTCAAGAACAGTTTGCCTTATTTTTTCAAATCTCTATAAAAAGGACATATTAATGGAGGACAGCATTGAAGAATACATCCAGAATACATCCATTGAGACCCTTTCAGATGACAATAGAAACCTTCTGGACCCAAACCATTACAATGCAAGAGATTTCTCAAGCAATTAAAAAACTGAAAAAAGATAAAGCACCTGGCCCAGATGGACGTTCAGCAATGTATTACAAATGCCTGGAAGACAAATTAATTTAACCACTTCAAAAAGTTATGAATGAAATAAGTACCTTCATGGCAGGAAGCTCATATAACATTGATATATAAAGAAGGCAGTGATTCACTGCTCCCTCAATCCTATAGACCTATTTCTCTATTGAATGTGGACTACAAAATTTTTACTGCAATTGTGGCTGAAAGGTTAGGGAAATGTATTACGGAAATAATCAATCTGGACCAGACTGGTTTTGTTCCAAAGAGATTTATGAAAGATAACATATGCTTTGTAATCAGTGGAACAGAACTGGTTAAAATAGGGGGACCAAAGGGGTGTTTATGTATCTGGATGCTGAGAAAGCTTTTGGTCCTTTATCCCCAAAAAACACTACAGTATTTGAATTGTGGTTCCAGATTTATGAACCAGATACTAGGCATTTATTCAAAACAGCATGCAAAAATTATAATAAATGGACTATTAACAAATAGATTTGAAATAGAAAGAGGCACACGTCAAGGATGTCCACTGTCTCCAATTTATTCTCGCAGTGGAGGTGCTAGCCTCCAAGATAAGACAAGATCCAAATAATGAAAGACTGAGAACAGAAAGAAGAATTTAAACTTAGAAGCTATGCAGCTGATGTCTTAACAATCAAGACCCCCCATATTTCCCTGTCATATGTAATAGAACAAATTGAGAAGTTTGGGTTCTTCTCAGGATACAGAACTAACAGGAAGAAAACCAAAATAATCACAACATTTCTAACACAACAGGAAGAGGATTCCGTTAAGAGAACTACAGGATGCAAAAAACATCAAAGACAGTTAAGTATTTCATAGAATCATAGAATGTTAGAGTTGGAAGGGACCTTGCAGGCCATCTAGTCCAACCCCCTGCACTCTGCAGGAACACAGCCGAAACCCCTACATACCTACAACTTGCCCAAAAGATGGTTGTCCAGTCTCCTCTTGAAAACGTCCAGCGAAGGAGCATCCACCACCTCCCGAGGCAGTCTGTTCCACTGCTCAACCACTCTTACAGTCAGGAAGTTTCTCCTGATATTAAGCTGGTAACGACTCCCTTGTAATTTCCACCCATTAGATCTAGTCTTGCAATCCGGAGCAAGAGAGAATTAGATCCACTCCATCTTCTACATGACAGCCCTTCAAATACTTGAAGACTGCAATCATGTCCCCTCTAAACCTTCTCTTTCCCAGGCTAAACATACCCAACTCCCTCAGCCTTTCCTCATAAGACTTGTACTCCAACCCTCTCACCATCCTGGTCGCCCTCCTCTGGACCCGCTCGAGTTTGTCAACATCCTTCCGAAAATGTGGTGCCCAAAACTGGACACAGTACTCCAGGTGGGGCCTGACCATAGCAGAATACAGCGGAACTATCACCTCCCGTAGATAGATATTTGGGAATACATCTGTCTGGACAAAATGGTACAATGTTTAATGATAACTACAAAACTACATGGATAAAGATATCAGGAGAGTTAGCAAAATGGTCTAAACTGAATTATTGTGGTTGGGAAGAATCTCCACAATAAAAATGAATGTGCTGCCAAAATTGAATTTTTTATTCCAGATGCTACCAATTTCCATACAAAAAAAAAGCTTTGATGGACTGGCAGAAACAATAAATGCATTTATTCGGAATAGTAAAAAGCCAAGAGTTAAATTTAATGTGTTGCAGGATGGTTAAAAGAGGAGGATTGGCAGTTCCCAATATCAGGCTATACCATCAAGCAGCTAAACTAGCATGGATTGCCGAATGGGTAAAAATCCAAATGATAAGACTAATGGAACTAGAAGCTGCAGGGCTAAAGAATGCACTGCATCACCCTCTTTGGACTGGAAAAAATCAACTTTGGAAAAGTAAAGGACAAGACAAAAACTATATAATTAGAGATAGTTTGCTCCAGACTTGGGGGTCTTTAAGAAAAAGAATCAGCCCCATGAGATACCCTATTATGTCGCCGATACGTGCATATGTGTAGTAGACATGAGAGAAGAAACTACGACTTCTTAACATACAAAGATATGATAAATGCCAAAAGCAAAAGCAAAACCTGGCAAAAGAGTCAAGAAGGTAAGAAGGTACAATGGTTAGCCTATCCTCAATCAATCTCTAGACTTAAGGAAGATCTCCTTATAGAAAGGGAAAGGAGTAAGAGACTTGACTAAGTTTGAAGAAATTGTTATACAACACAAAAACCATTTGCTAGGATGACTTTACAAACTATTGCTCTAATATGGTACAGAGACAGAACAAGTTAAAATATGCACAATAAAATGGATGTAGAATGTTGATAAAGAGATATCCCTCTCACACTGGGAACATTTATTGATGAAAGGTACAAAATTTACAGCCTGTTAGGCTTTAAGAGAAAACTGGTACAAGATGTTCATCTGATGATATTTTATTCCAATGGATATCCACAAAATGAAAAGAACTACAAACTAACCTGTTGGAAATATAAGGAAGTAGAAGACATGTTTTACCATATGTGGTGGTCTTGCAAAAAAAAAAAAGAAAATACTGGATTGAAATACATGAAGAGTTTCAGAAAAATTTTAAAATCAATATGTTAACAGTGGCAAGAATACACTTTGCATATATTTGGAAGACAGAAGATTGCCCAACAAAAGAAGCCTGGAGTGACAAGTTACCTGAATACGCTGTAATGGCAAAGTTAATGAACCCAGTAAACAAGAGACCAACTGAAGGATTTCAGCAGAAGTGGAAAGCATATTACTCATATTATGGTCAAGGTTAATATCTGATGATGTCTGTATTAACTGATACAAAAAGTTGGCATCTCCTGAAATCACCACAGAGACAGGGAGAAATATAGACATTATTAATGTATAATATTTTAATAGTTTTTATATATGTCACAAACAAAAAGTTAAAAAATATTACTAAGTGATATATAGAGGATCCCTAAAGAAAAGGAGTTATAAATGTTACTTTAAAAGCATTATCCTAAATTGTTCATAATTGGGTATGCTTTGGTTTGATTCTAAAAGGAAAAAGGACATTGATATACTGAGAAATGGTTGTAATTGAGTTCAGAAGATATCCTACTCTTGTTCTATGTATTAAATACCAGAATTGTGTCTTCAACAAAGGTAAACTGTAAAAACTGCTGATAATTAATGACTTTCTGATTTCCTGACACACACACCCTTTTCTTTTCTGTACCCTTTCAACTATATAATGAAATAAAATACAAACAAGAGCACAGTGTTCACAGGCACGGGGATCCTCTGTCGTAATTCCGCATGCAACAGATGCTGAAACAGCAGTTTAGTTGTTTGTGGAGAACCAGCACAAACCAACTCTCTCTTTCTCTCAGCACAGTATAGCAAACATCATCTGTACTTGTTTTGTAAATTGTGCTGCACCTAAATGTTAAACTGAAAACAACTATTCCTAAGGAACACTATTTCTAAAACTCCCATTTCTAGGGCAGCAACAAGACGCTTGCTTTCTTCTCTGGTGAGCCACCAGGGGGAACTGACTGCGTTCTGTTTGTTTTTGCCTATGTAGCCCTCAAGGGTCTGTCCAACTGTCTGCCTAAAACTGCAGGCTGCATTTTTTTGGCAGGAAATCGTGGCCACATCTGGGCTAAGCAGTGAGAAAGCGTTCAGCGTGTATGCATCAAACACACACCTCTGATGGGAGGGAGACAGCAGGAGGAATGGTCACCTGGAATTCTGCAAGTGAGTTCTGCTCTCCCAAGCATTTCATATATGGGAGTTTGGGTGCAGATCGCCCACTAGGAGCCCTGGCTTTGGGCTGAGGCAGCCGTGTCCCGCCGGAGAACGTTGGGGCCCATTAACAGCAGCAAAGAGGTAAGCAGTTCTGATCCACGACCACAGGGCACGGTCCTGGAGGAGCCCCACTGAAATGGGTCAGAACGCCTGCCCACTTCCAACTGCCCAGAAGAACTGGCCTCTGCTATTTACTGGGAGCCCTGACCTCGATGGCCCAGGCTGGCCCGATCGCATCAGATCTCAGAAGCTAAGCAGGGTCGGCCCTCATTAGTATTTTAATGGGAGGGCACCAAGGAAGTCCAGGGCTGCTACCCAGAGGCCGGCACTGGCAGACCACCTCCGAACCTCTTTCCTTGAAAGCCACACCAGGGGTCGCCATAGAAGAAGAAGAGTTGGTTTTTATACCCTGCTCTTCACTACCCAAAGGAGTCTCAGAGTGATTTACAATTGCCTTCCCTTCCTCTCCCCACAACAGACACCTGGTGAGGCAGGTGGGGCTGAGAGAGCGCTGAGAGACATGGTGACTGACCCAAGGTCACCCAGCTGACTGCATGTGCAGGAGTGGGGAGTCAAACCCGGCTGTATGCTGCTTTCAACCACTACACCAAGCTGCTACTTGACGGCACTTTCCATCACTACCCGTTTGTGGGAATGCCTGCCCTCCAGGTTTTCCATCTTCAGAAGAACCAAACGGTCTGGGGCAGAGAGCTACAACTACGAGGCTCCCATCATGTGGTACATTTGGTGCAAAACTTTCCGGCCTCTGTGCCTCCCCTGCTCCCTAGTGAAGGCTGCAACTGAACACTGCAGCTGATATGGGGCTGATGCTAAAGATAAGGGGTGAAGGCTTTTCTGGCCCCTGCACCAGCCACCAACCAGGAAGAAGTGCAGCAGCCTTGCAGGTCACCTCTACAGACGGCAGCCGAGGCCATTTGATAGTTTGCTTCGCTATTTTATTGGTGTTTTATGGAGCACAAGAGGTTGGGTCCCAGTCCCAGGGAAATTAACAGGCCACATTGCCCCTGCCCCCAGTCCCTGGGAGACTGCACTGTCCTTGCCCACAAGCAGAAGTTTGCAAGTGGCTTGTCCTGTGTGGGCCAGGCAATGCAGGAGGCGCATGAGTGCCCCGGTGCTATAGCCAGTGATGGGAGGATGCAGCTGTCTCAGACTGGAGACAAGGGAGGCAAAGAAGGGGAGGAGAGGGGAAATGACTAGGGAGCGGCTGCACTGACTCCAGTGTCCTCAGGCATGACGGCTTCAGTCAGGTCACCTGTGGGGCCTGAAGCATTCACAGAAAGGGTGAGTTTGGGAGAGACCAGTTGAAAGGAAGAGGCATTTTTCCTGGGAGGCTGCTCCAGGCCCAAAGGGTAGAATCCGCCAAGGGAGGAGGAGGAGGAGATGCTGAGCTGGGGAAGCGAGGGGCCGAAGGCTGGGGCGCATCTGGTGATAGCAGCGATGAGGGGAGGGAGCCAAGGCCACCGGGGGGGGGGCTCCAGTGGCGAGGAGTCTGTGTTGCCATTGGACAGGAAGGCAGCGGAGGGCTCGGAGGAAGGCTCCGTAGTCAAAACCAAGGAACGGTCTCGGTGGCCGAGCGCTGGAGGGGGAGGCGGGGGGACAGCTGAAGGCCAGAGTCAAGGAAGCGCTTGCAGCTGAGCAAGAGGTGACTGACTGGCATTTCTACTGTGTGGGATGCAGAAGGCCGTATTTTCAGGACTTGGCAACAGGCGGGGAGGAGAGTCAGAGCAAAGGCTTTTTTAGCAGGCCAGATGGTGACATCATAAAGAGTGACGGAAGGAAGGGAGGCCTCAAAGGAAACCTGAAGTGGCTGGCCCTCACAAGGGCGGGTCAGACAGGCTTCTCCACAGGTGGTTCCGATGCTTGAAAAGGTGTGGGTGAGGTGGGCTTGTGGTGGCATTGTGAAATAAGTAAAAAATACTGGGCATGGGTCCATGAAATGACTCAAAAGGTGTTAGGCACGACTATACCATTTACACCGGAGGTATTGTTATTGAATTGTATACCTAACCACCACCGCAAGAATACCTTTAGTGGCCAAATCCTTCCCCAAAACGGCAGCGGCAGCCATGGCGCAAACGCGTGGCCCCTGAGACGCCCAGCCTGGCCCTGCGGAATGTCCAGGGACTGCTGCCGCCCTGGGTCTCTGTGGCCGGCTGCCTTGGGCCTCCCGTTTGGGGACCCTGGCCCCGCCCGCGGGCGCCCGCATTCCCGGGAGGGTGCAGATTCCCACAAAACTGCCCTAAGAATGGACTCCTGCATAGCAAAGTGTTTTCTTGTGGTAATTTGCAGTAGCCAGTGCTTTTTAGGCAGCCCGAGGGCCATCCCCAGTTGTCAGAGGGGTGGTCCCGCCCTGGCTGGCTGGCCCCCAAGCTTCAGGGTGGGGGGAGGGGGAGTGACGGCCAGCTGGAGGCACCCGAGAGCGCCGGGCAGGTCGAGAAGCTGCTCAGGAGTCAGAGGGGTGGGTGGGTGGGTGGGCAGGAAGCTCCCCGGGGAGCAGAGAGCCCCAAGCTGCCGCTCCGTGCCCCCCGGCCTGCTTCCTCTCCCGAAGCCTCCACCCGCTTGGAGTCGCCTTCCTTAGTTAAGTTAGAGGGAACTCACAGTGGGATGGTGATGGCCGTTTTCAAAACTCCCAGTGGCCCCCACCTTTATTTCCTTCCGAAGGAGAGGGAGAGCGGCTTCAGTAGGGGAAGCCACAGGCGAGAGGAACACTTTAGGCGACCTCCCCTCTCTTCGCATGTCCCTGATCCACACAGAACTGCTCTTTGGCGCTGAGAAGCACTGGGGGAGCCACCGTGTCTCCTGGACTGTCTCTCCTTTGCCTGAGCCTCCGTTCCTGCACTTTTCTTGACTCCTGCCCCCCCGCCCACCCCGCCTCCGTGGAAGAAAGAGAAGCTTCAAGGTCCTTTGGCAGGTGACTGGCAGGCAACCCTCTGTTTACTGGGTCAGACGCACGATGGAGCAATTCAGTGTTGCAAGCTCCAGCGACGAAGGTTCTCTCGAACGAGCCACGTTAGCCAGGGCTGCCTCGGGTGATGATCGGCAAAGCAGGCATCAGAGAAGACGAGCCTGAAAGGCCGGTGCGGACAAGCAGAGCTGCCGTTCAAGTGATGCCGGTGCCTTCAGTAAAAGAGGAGCGGTCTGAGTTGCTCCCAGCGGTGCGGCCTCTCCCTCCCTGTGGCATTTGCCTGTTCAACCAAGGCACATCCTGGCTGAAGCAGTTTACAGCTGAACATCAGCTGTGCCCCAAAAAGAAAGGATGGCACCATTGGCACGGGTATCCGGGGGCCACTTGGCCAGGCTCCAGAGTGCAGCTGGAGTTCAGCCACAGGTGCCGGCTGTGCTAGCCGCAGCCGGGAAGGCCCACCTCTCCGTTGTGGTTGCCTTTTTCTTCCCCTGGCTGTTGGGGTAGTCCAGTCTGGTTAAAGAAGATAAAAACAGGAAGCCTTCCTGTGTGCAACCAGCCAGAACTACCAAGAAACTGATGGGTGCTGAGTTCTAGTCTCTCTGGTTCCTTCTGGACCTGTCCCACCCCGAAGTGTCCTTGGTCTGTGGGGAGAGTATTTGGACACGTGAAACTGCCTTGTATTGAATCAGCACACACACACACACACCCCCGCCGGTCCATGAAGGTCAGCCTTGCCTGCTCAGACTGGCAGCAGCCCTCCAGGGGCTCAGCCAGTGGTCTTCCACATCACCTCCTGCCCGGTCCTCTTTAATTGGAGATGCCAAGGGTTGAACCTCTTCCACTGAGCCACCACAGCGCCTCCCTGTTTGGATAGGGGCACTTCCCCTGATTTTGGCAAGCTTTCCCAAGCAGCAGCCACCGCTTCGCCCCTTTGCAAGGGAGGCAGCCGTGGCCACCCCTCAGGCCTTCTTCTGCAACCCTCAGCCTTCCCATGCTGCTCCAGCACCGCCTCCGTGCTGTTACCTGCCTCCCGGGTCCAAGAACCCCCACCACATACTCAGGACCCAACTTGGCTAAGGAGCTGAAAGCTCAGAGGCTGTGGCAGAGAAAGGGGGGAGATTTTCAGCTCTAAAGAGGCCTTGGTGCTTTGCCCGGCTGCTGCTTAGAACTGGACAGAGCCAGTTGCCGAAGGACTCCCTCCTAAGTCTCCAGAAGCAACAGAAAAGTCAAGAAATGTACGGCTGAACTAGCCAAGCTGCGGTGGGGGGGGGGGAGTCCCTTGCATGAGTGTCTACAACATTAAGGAACAGTTCACCCAAAGTACTAATTTACAACAAAAACATGGAAAGGCAGTCTGGGGGAAGATGGAACAGGAGTGATTAGGGATTGCTAAAATCTCGCTTAAGCCTGGCTTCACACGATCATGTAAAAGTGCTCTTGTCTTGGGCAAGATGTGGTTAGAATATGTGTGGAAGGAGCAGGCCCAAGGAAATGGCGCACCTGAACATCTGACCCGCCCCCAGGGGTCTCTAGGCAGAGGCAGGCCAGGGCCAACCACCTCCGTGGATCGCTTGCCTTGGAAACCGCACAGGGGTTTCCCTAAGTCCGCTGTGGCTTCAGGGCACCTTCTGCCACCAGCAGCCTGCCCCTGCTGACCTGGATGGCTCCCCTCGCCCCCTCTCACCAGCTCCCAGAAGCCCACTGAGCGGAGTCGGCCCTGGTTAGACCACCAAGGAAGTCCAGGGGCGCTATGCGGAGGCAGGCGGGGCAAACCACCTCTGATTGTCTCTGGCCTCTGGAACCCTGCAGGGTCACCAAAAGTTGGCTCTAACTTCTGGCATTTTGCAGGCACACACACAGAGCACTTTGATGACACTTTACACACACACACACACACACACACACACACACACAGAGGAGTATACTATTGTACTTAACAAAACAGTTTGGTTTGTAGATCTAACCTGGCCTGGGTGTGTCTTGTAAGTGGCCCTGCTTGCCTTCGTCCTAACCCCCCCCCACTCACAGTGCTGCAGCTTCCTCAGCAGAACCGAAGTGGCTGCGATGCAGCAGAAGGGAGGCCGGGAGGGCGCCACAGGCCTGCGGCGGGGGTGGGTGGGCGGGAGGGCGGGCAGCAGGCGGGTGAGGGAAAGGGGCATGCCTGGGAGAGCAGGGCCAGGCAGGGCACCAATGCGCGTGCAGGCAAAGCATCTGCACTATGGGACAGAGCCTGAAGGCTGGCTACCCGTGCCAGGGGGCCAGTGAGCCGGAGCACCTTGAGCGGGAGAGGGCGACGCCGGGCTCTGGCCGGCCGGGGGGGGGTCAAGCGCGGGAGGGAGCGGGGGCTCCGCCACGAGGCTGGGGGACAGGCCTCCTCCTCGGCCTCAGCGGGTGGTGGGTGCCCCTTGCAGCGCGGCGGGGGCCTGGAGGAGGGAGGCCTGTGCCTGGCCCAGGGGAGCGCACCCGAGGCGGGCCTCCGCAGGCTGCCCCTTGGAACCCCCCTTCCCCGCGAAGCCCTCCCGGGGCACCCCCAGCAGCCCCCTGCCCGGACCGGGGCCCCTCCTCGGCCGCCCTCTTCTGGCGGGGCCTTCCCGGAGCTCCGGGGAGCGGAGGCGCCCCCACCCCCACCCACCCACCCCCCACCCACCCACCCCCGCGGGCTCTCCGCCGCCGCCGCCGCCGCCGCCGCGTCCCTCCCGCAGAGCAGCCGCCCTGCCCAGGGGAAGGGGGCCCCGCACGCCAGAGCTCCAGCCCCCACCGGGAGACGGGCGGGCGGGCGGCTGGAAAATCCCCGCGCATCTCCTCGGCCTGCCGGGAGGGCACCAACGCCCCCCCTCGCCCCGGCCCCTCCCTCCGCATTCCAGGCTCCGCCGCTGCCGGGCGGCCTTGGCGCAGGAGGAGCGGCGCCTCCCCCCCCCCCCCCGCGGCCGGCGGGCAAGGCGGCGGGCGAGGGCGAGCGGGCGGGCGGGCGGGCGGGAGGGGGGCCTGGCCCACCGCAGCAGCTCCGCCGGCCGAAGCGGGGGGGGAGGGAGGCTGCGGGCGCCCCAGGAGCTGCCTGGCACGCCCCCCCCCCGCGCGCCCCCTCTCCTTCGCCCCTTGCTGCCGGTCGCCGACCGGCGAGGCAGCCCCCGCGGGGTCCTCCTCCTCCTCCGCCGCCGCCTCCTCGCTCCGTCGCTGTCAGCCGCGGGCACCCGTTTCTCTTTCCCCGCTTTTTGCACCGGAAAGACGGGACTGGAACGACTTTAAGATATAAAATACTAACAAAGAGCCCCTCCTCCCCCCCCTCTTCTCAAGCTCTAGACTGGGGGGGGGGGGTGGAATAAGAAAAAAGAAACAAAACTTTATATTTTCTGTGTTCAGGTAAAAAACACACCCACACCCACACACCCCAATGTTGGCTCCAATCAAGGACTTCGTTTTCCTCTTGAGCGAATACGGGACATTTCACTCACAATAAACCTGACAGATCCTCACAGATCTTAATTTACCATTTTATAAATAACAAGGCAGCCCTTTGGGTTCCCTTCCCCAGTGCTTCCAAGTCCTTAAGCGAAGGGTTTGGTTTTTTTAAAATGTGTCATGCTCACATCTAAAAAGTAAGGCAGCATCTGCCCAGCCAGTTCAGCATCCGTGTGTGCCTGATTTGTGTGAGGGCCCCCGCCCCGCTGGCTCCTGTCCACAGGGTGGTGCCCGGAGAAGCCGGGGGGGGGGCGGGAGGCCCCTCCAAGGTCCTGCTGCCCCCCCCAAGGACCTCGTCTGTCTTTGTCACAAGGAGTTCCAGCTCTGGCTGCAGCCATGCCATATCGGCCAGGAGGAAAGCTGACTCCACCGTCAAGGCCGCTCTGAGCCAGCCCCGCCAAGGGCCTGGTGCGCATCTCGCACCCCCTTCACCCCCCCCCTTCGAGGAACAGGGGCCATGATGGTCACGGCAGGGAGGCAGACGGAGAGAGGCCATTCCACAAGGAGGCCCCTCTGCTCTCCTTCCATGCTGCTCCCCCAGGGAGCCCCTGAGGCCTAGTGGGGAGAGCATTGGACTGGCCAGGCTTGGGTTTTAATCCCCCACTCTCTGTCTAACTCATCAGGTGACCTGTCACCTTTTCTCTGCCTAATCTGCCTGGCCAGGTTGTTGTGACGATAAAATTGGTGAAACTTCATTCCTCCCAACCTCTCTTCATCCCGAGGGTGGGACAGGATGCCAACGTCTTGCTTGTTCTGAGGCCTTGGACTGGGCAGGGTGTCCGTCTGAGTCACAGACTTCTGGTGTCCTGTTTCTTTAAAAACACTGCTCTTTGTGGTCCCTTTTTGCTGGGGCAGGGGGGCTTTCCAGAATGGTGAGTTTGAAACCAGCTCCACTTATGACTGTGGAGTCTTGTGAGCAAAAATTCTACTTTGTGAGCGACTGGCATTAAAGTTGTGAGCGAGCAATTTGGCTGCTGCATCAATTAGTTTGCTCTGGAGCCGTCCTCCCTGAGCTGAGACAAAAATGTGTGAGCCGGAGGCTAAGAAACTGTCAGCTGGCTCACCCTCACTCAGCTAGTATCTTTGGTTCAACAGGTCTCCAGCTGTGCAGAGCGCAATGTGCTTCAAAATGACTCTTCCCTCTTCTTGCCCAGTCCAGTTGGACTCAGATGTGGCCCTGACACCCCGCTGGGTTTTTAGGAGCCCAGATGCATGCTCTGCTGAGGCTGCAATGGGAGCGTGGACTGTGACACTCCCCGAAGCTATGGACAAGGTTTCCCCTCATTGCCCACTCCCACCCTGGGGACAGAAAGCAGCCCCCGGTTTGCCATGGAGCCCAGCTGGGTGACCTGAAGAAGTCTGAGAGATGTCTAAAAGGACACTGGCGGAGAACGTGTGCTGAATAGAGTGGCCAGTCCCCAGGTCCTGGCAGGGGCTCTGCCCAGCAGGGGGAACCCTGTCCCTAAACAGCCATGTCCAGGCTCGGCATCTGCAATGTGATGACATCACCCAGAAGTGGTGGCTTCATATCAGGGATGTTGCATGTGATGCTCTGGTTTGAGGGCAAAACTCTATGGTGAATTTGGCCTAAAACCATAGAGTATTGCCCTTAAACCAGAGCGTCGCCACACAGTGTTGCCAACGTGATAACATAGTGTCAGCGACGTCTTGGAACACCCCCAAATCCCCCCACCAGCGCAGCGCAGGGACCTGGCAACCCTCGTGCTGAAGCAGGCAGATGATGCTGTGGAGCCCACCAGGAGACCCACAAAGCAGCTGCAAAGAAATGTGGCTTCTGTGTCCCTGCAGCATCTGCTAATTCACAACCGTCCCCGTTCAAGTTTGCTCAGCATCTGCTGACTTCTAAAGCGGAGTCTTTGTTGTCCCAGGAGCAGATGATGTGCTATGCTTTGATCTGGAGGTCAGTTGTAACAGGTACACCAGAAGAATGACCTAGTCTGTTTATGGACCACTTTGACCCAGTTTCCATGATGGATGCTGACAAGATCCCGAGATCTGTGAAGGCTACTACTTGTGCCCTGGATCTTTGCCCGTTTTGGCTGCTCAGGTAAGGACCACATCAACAGACCCTTAGGACCTATCACAGATCAGTCAGTAACTCAGGGCACTTTCCCTTAGCCGCTCAAAGAGGCAGTTATCCGTCTGCTACTTAATAAACTGTCCCTATGTGGCCAATTATTGTCCTTAAATCAAATCTGCCCTTTCTGGGCAAAGTGACCGAGAAGGCAGTAGAGGAACAACTCCAGGTCCTCTTGGATAACTCCACTGTTCTGGACCCTTTTCAGTATGGCTTCTGGTCAGGCTTTTGGGACAGAAACAACTCTGTTACCTTTAGCTGATGACCTCCATCTGAGCCTAGACAAAGTCCAGGCCTCCTTGTTGCTCATAATAGATTTTTATCTCCAGCCATTGATACCGGATGTATTGCTGAACTGGTCTGAATCATTCCTCACAGGCTGGGCTCAAAGGGTTGCTGCTGGATACCAGTTATCATCAGCGTGGACCTATCCTGGGGGGTCCCACAGGGGTGCTGTCCTGTCTCCCGTGCTTTGCAGCCTCAGGACAGATTGTTCTCAGTTTGGGGCACATCTCGGAAGGCCTCGTGCTCTCCGCTTCCGGTGGGGTACAGCCAGCCCTTGCTGCTGACGACTTGTTCAAGAGCCCTGGGGGTGAGACGGGGCCCAGCGTTATTCCTGGAGAAACAATGCCGCTGCAAAGAAGGGCTTTCTTCCAGCACAGCCTGGCCTGTAAGATGGCCCCTTCCCTTGACCACATGGATCCACACCACCATAACATCAGGACTCGACTCCTGTGATGCGCCAGATGTTGATCCCCCCAAAAAAATTAGTCTGGAAACTCCAGCTGATGCAGAATGCTGCAGCTCAGCTATTACTGGGAACTAGACAGGCTGCCCATCACTTACCGGGCTCAGCTTAAGGCATTGGCTGTCACGCGAGAAGCTCCTCATGGCCTCGGGCCCTCCTGCCAGCGAGACCTCCTCTCCCCCTGGGCTCCACCATGGCAGCTTCGCTCCTCCAAGCAGGGCCTTCTGCAGGGGCCAGCCTGCAAACAGGCAAAACCGACCACGGCCCCCACACCTGGCCTTCTCCGCTGTGGCCCCCTGCCTTGTGGAATGGCCCGCCTGAGGAGGTCACGAAGGCTCCCCTGCGCCTGGATTTTTGCAAACTACGCAAAGCCACTGTATTTATTTCTGCACAGGTTTTAGGGCAGCACCACACTACACAAAGTGACTTGGACAAATGGTTCAAGACCGTGGTCTGCACTGCTGGCCTGGCCTCTGGCTGTAAGCCGGATCCCACCATGCCATTTTTGCATTGCTTTAATGTGACATGTAAACTCTTCCGCTTTGCTTCTGCTTTTAGACTTCTGGCTGGCACCGTTGGCTGGATATCTCATCCTGCTGGTTGCATTGACTCGCCCCCTGGAGTCCACCTGGAGTCCCAGTGTGAAAGGCGGACTGTAAATAATGTGAATCCATAAATGCACATCTCCAGGTGGCCATTCCAGAGGCGTGGCTGGCCAGATTTGTGGCACCTGACAGGCTACCAGGATGCAACTTCTCCTCCTGTTCTAGAGGGGAGGGGCCGGTGCCTCCTGCCATTCTGCCTCCTCCACAAATGAGTCGTGCTGGAGCTGGCTGGAGTGAAGGAGAAACACTCTGCATGGGCTCAGAGGCCCTGGTGCATAACAGGACGCCCCAGCTCTTGCACAGGAAAGCGGTTCTGCCCCCAGGCTGCATCCTGGCCCATGGAGCCGGGCCAAAGGAGTGACTTCCCCTGCCTTGGGCGCCCCGCGGCCTTGGCCGGCTGCTCGGGTGGGAGGGGCTGGCGTGGCCCCGGAGCCGCCCTTATCATCCCCGCCCGGGACTTGCAGGGGCGGAGAGCGAGCCGGCGGGAGGTGCGCTCTGCTCAGCATGCTGCCTCCGGGCTTCTCTGGGATCGCTCGTCCTTTGCTGCGCGGAGCTGCTGGGCAGAGAGCCTGGGCCCGCGGGGGCTTCGTCGGGAGGAGAGCCCTGGGCAGCCCCGCTCCCGCCGGCCCGCACCCCGGGAGAGGCTTCGGTGGCACCCCCGGGCTTCAGGAGCCCCCCGGGGACACGGGGTGAGCAGGGCGCGGCGCCTTCCTCTCGCAGCAGCAGAGGCATGCCTTGGGTGGCGGTCGGCCTGCTAGGGATGCCAGCCTCCCGGTGGGGCCTGGGGAGCTCACCTCCAGGCCACAGCGCTCGGTGCCCCTGCAGAAACGGAGGCTTCATTGGAGGGGGACTCCGTGGCCTTGGGCCCCATGCCCCGCTGGTGGCCGGAGGGGGGGGGCTGGAAACCCGGGCCTTGCCCTACCTGTGGCCGGGGGCAGGAGCAGGACACGGAGCCCCAAAGCAAAACGCCTTTAGGTGGCCGAGCGCTGGAGCCTTCCCGGCTGGGCGCCATTCCGAGGGGAGGCAGCAGTCCTCCTCTGCAGCAGCGCCTAGGCAGGGGGGCCGGGGGGGCGGCGGCGGCGGCGGCGGCGGCGGGGGGTCTCCTGGGCTCTCGGCACGCGCGGCGATTCAGACACCCGCCGACCCGAGCGGCTCGCCCCTGCACCCCTCCTCCTCCCCGCTCAGGAGAGGCAGGCCGAGGGCGCGGGGCGCGGGGCGCGGGCCGGGCGGGGGAGCTTCAGGGGGCAGCAGCCGGGCTCGTGCCGCCGCCGCCGCCGCCCCCCCCCCCATGTCTCCCGGCCAGCCTCCTGCCGCGCCCAGAGGGGCCCCCGACTCGCTCGCGGCCTCACGGGAGAAGTCCAAGAGGTTTTCCCTCTTCTCCGACAGAATCTTCCATTTTTAACTGAGATTCAGACTGTTGTGGATGAAAAAAATATTTTAAAGACCACATGATTAATTGTTGAAGGCACCTGGTTTTCGGAAATGCAAATAGTGTCATATTGAAACCACTTCGTGTTTATTAGTAAGCATGGACCCGGGCTGGGTGCAGCCTCGTGCCCCCCCCCCCCCCCTGGTGGTGGCAGGCCAGCGCGGCCCCCGACCCACCGAGCCAACCACGGGCCCCACGGCTGCCCCCGGCTTGGCTGCATCATGCCCGAAATCGGCGCGGTGGGTTAGGGCGGGGGGCGTGGCTGCTGAGCCGTGGCCCGCTGGGTGGGTCTTGAGTCGTTTCAGCCTCTGCTAGACGAGCCCAGCGGGGGCGGGGGGGCGGGGGGGCGTCAGACTTCAGGGCCAGGGGCGGACGCGGCCGGCTCGTGGCTTCACTCAGGCCAGCAGCTCTTTTCTCCCCCCCACCCTTTGAAGCTTGAGGCTGCTGAAGTTCCCAGCTCCCCCCCCCCCAGCTCCCCTCCCCCTTGCTTGTCTTTGCCTGCTTGGGCAGGAAGGTCTTCTGGGTCTGCAAAATTACAAAGAAAATACCCAATGGATTTTCCCATTAAGGTCTCTGCACCTAGATAGACTACTCTGAGTGCTCTGGGACTGGAATGGCAACCGGCAGAGTAGAATGATGGCCCCTAGCAATAGAATCTGTGTTCTGAGACTGGAATGACAGAGCGCAGAGTAGAGTGACAACCCCTGGGAGTAGCAGCAGATTCTTCTGGGAATGGAATTCCACTCTGGGAGCCCTCATTCCAATCCCAGAACGCTTCTGCTATTCCCAGGGACTGTAATTTCACTCCAGTGGCTGCCATTCCAGTCCTAGAGTAGTCTATCTGTGCCCAGAGACCTTAGTGGGAAATCCATTCTGCATTTTCTTTGCAACTTTGTCTGTGCTGCAATGTATTTCAGTGGAGTGGAGCTCAAAAAGTTTCACTTTCCAGTGTTTGTATAGTTGAAGCTGTTGCTTGAGGGAGTTGTCTCCTTGCAAATATGGGGTTGATGTTTTGAGCTAGCTTGTCTCTGCTGAATGGACCTGAGAATGGTTGCCTGAATGAGTACTCTAACCTGGGAACCCACAGCCAAAGGGGGACATTACACTGGAGAGCCACTGCCACTCTGAGTAGACCTGGGAGGGAGGAAAGAAGCTTGCAGTACCCAGCCATTTTATGTCCCTGGGCTCAGAGCATTTTATATTTTTAGTTTCTGTTGTCATCCTTGTGCTTTTTCTTGATGCTTTATTTTAAAAATTGCATTGCCAAACCGTATTCCCATACCTTTCTATTTTAGGCAGGCATCTTTGGGGGGGGGGGAGTTGGGAGGTGTCAGTTATCAAAGACTGTTAAACAAAATATCACAAGAGTTTTAAGCATATTTGTATTTTAAGTAAAAATATAATACCTTTAATTGTGTTTCTGTCTTTTATAAAGTTTATATCTCTGCTACCTGGCATTACATTTTAAGATACACATGACCTGGCCCCACAAAGTCCCATTTATATCAGATCCAGCCCTTGTAACAAATGAGTTTGACACCCTTGTCCTAAGAGGTGGAAGACTAAAACCAGTTTGCCAAAAGCAGTCGGGGTTAGGGAAACCCCTGGAGATTTGGGGGCGGAGCCTGGTGAGGCAGGGGTTCAGAGACTGGCTTCGGCTGGGTCTAAGGCCCCAGAGCCCTCCCTCCCACCCTCCCAATGCTGCTGTTTCCTCCAGGGGAAATGAGCTCTGTCACCTGGAGACACCTGGTGTCATCCCAGGAGATCTTCAGGCCCCACCTGGAAGCTTGACAACTGTATTTGCAGTAGAAGCTGAGCTGGTCTCCCCCAGCCTGTTTTTGCTGCTCCTGACAGGTGGCCGGGGGGGGGGAGCCTTCCACAACCCCTGTCCCCCCCCCTTGGAACAGCAAGTCCCAAGGCTGCCCTTGGGTGGGGGGGGAGAGCGCAGCAGCGGGACATGCCAAGGTTGCAGGATCACAACAAACCTTGCTGGGCCGCTTTCTGAATGGTCTCCCCACCCCCACCCCCCGCAGAAGGTCCCTCTGCCTGTTCTCAGGCCGACCCTCCCACCAGTGTTCCGGCTTCCCGGAGATCAAGGGGATGTGGCATTCTCTGTTGCCCTTGTCCAGAACCTCTGGGAGCCTGAAAATGGATTCAAGGGCAGCCTTCCACAGGACAGGACAGGGAAAGGGGTGTTCGATTCCTAAGTAGCAGGACTAGAATTTTAGGCCCCAAAGGTCCAGAGGGAAAGGTGACAAATGGAATATCACAGAAGGCTTAGAAATGTTTGTTTGTTGATGGGGTCTTCTTTTCTTTCTGGTGGTTTCCTCAGGGGGAAAGGGAGGAGAGTCATTTTAAAACTCTTCCCCCGCCTTCCGCCTGGTCTTGTGGACCTCACTCTCTCCCAAAGAGGGGTGCGGATGGCCCAGAGAAAACGGGCGGTGTCCCTGCACAAGCCCTCGCTCCCACTCCCGCCCCGTCGCCCTGTGCGGAGGCTTCCTTTGGCTCTGAATCAGCAAAACGGAGTCCTGCCTCAATTTGGAGACCACTCTCTGCTCTCCTGTGAAGGGCAGGCCGATGCTTCAGCTCTGCTCAGCTCTGTGGCAGTAGCCCTGGGACCCCGGGGTCACCAACTCCCCCTTGGGGGATTCCTGGGGGTTTGGTGGCGGAGCCTGGGGGGCGGGGAGGGGAGGGGCCTCAGCGGAGGGCAGACCGCCCCAGGGGAGCCATTTCCTCCAGGGGAGCTGATCCGAGTCAGTTCTCATTCGGGGAGATGTCCAGGCCGAGGGTTGCCGTTCCCCTTGCCATTTAGGGCCTGCTGGCCTGGATCCGGCTGGCGGGGGGAACTCTCCCAGAGTCCCAGGATCACACCAACGTGCCCAGTGCGATGACGTCACCCGGAGGTGTGGGTGGGACACTCTAGCACTCGGCCAAAAAAGTCCGTGATACCATAGAGTTTCTGGCCAAATGCTAGAGCATGCTCCCCGGCGATGTGCTTAGTGCAATGACGTCACTTCTGGGTGACATCATCGCGGCATGTGCGCTATGTGCAGGTGCCATAAGATCCCAAGGAGGAGCCAGGAGTCCCGTCCCCCCCCGGCCGTGGACAGGAGATGGGGGTGGTGGTGGGTAGGGCTTCCAGATCCAGACTGGGAAACTCCTGGAGATTTGGGGTTGGAGCCTGGGGAGGATAAGAACCTCAGTGGGGTGCAGTGCCATGGAGTCCACCCTCCAAAGCAGCCATCTTCTCCAGGGGGACGGATCCCTGTAAGATGAAGATGAGCTGTAAGATTCCAGGAGATCCCCCGGTCCCCCCTGGAGGCTGGCACCCCTAGCCGCTCCACCTGGAGGGTTCGCAAACCTATGCAGGGCATGGCAAGGTCAGAGGCCCCTCCCCCTCTGAACGGGTCTGGCCCTTGTGCGGAGCGAGCGCCCTCCCTCTCCCTCTCGGTGGGGGGCAGCCCAGGGCTCTGAATAGGGGGCAGGAGCCTGGCCGGAGGGGGCTGCGTTCGGATCAGCTGAAGCGCCCAGGATTGGGACCGCGTTAGGCTCTTGTCCGTTCTGGAGCGTTCTTTTAACTCCTTACCCTGCACATCATTTGCTCATCATAGTTAATTAAACATGACTTTGCATCTGAGTAGTTTCTTCATTTTAAACTGCTGCCTGCTGTCCTATGTTTTTCCCATGTTTTACTCCGCAAGGCACCCTGCCCTTGTTCTTGGGGGAGGCGCTGCAGACGTTTTGTAATGAAACAAACCAGGCCCCTAATGTGTTCTTCTTCTGTCTTGTGATTTCCCACCACCCCAAAGTTCTGCAGACAGAGTAACAATTAATTTTATAAATCGGGATGGAGAGAAATTCTCAGCCACAGCTAAAGAAGGGGAAAGCTTGCTGGAGGTGGTGGTGAATCAAAACCTCAGCATCGATGGCTTTGGTAAGTGAGGGAAGCTCCCCTCTCCCTTTCCTCAGGAGGAGGAGGAGGAGGAGGAGGCACTGCTGGTGTCGAGGGAAATGGCCGCCGCCGCTGCTGCTGCTGCAGGGACTGTGGCAAGGAAACTGGCTGCCGGGTAGGCAGGGGTGGGGAAGCAGCCTCCTCCGCCTCCCGTGGCCTCCTCCCCTCCCCTCCCGTCTCCCGTCTGCTCCCTTCCAGGGCTGTCCTGGGGCTCCTCCACCACCCACCCTTCCTTCTCCCTACAGGGGCCTGTGAGGGGGCCCTGGCCTGCTCCACCTGCCACCTCATCTTCGATGACGGCACTTTCCGGCAACTGGACCCCGTCACGGCTGAGGAGTTGGACATGCTGGATCTGGCCTACGGCCTGACAGACACGTAAGTACCAGTGGACCTTGCGCAATCCCATTCTGTGGGGCAGGAACAGTGCCCAGTTCAGCAACTTGGGAGTGTCTCAGCTTGAAAAAAAAGTTTCTAGTCCATATGGCTACAAATACAGCTTTGAAACTGAGGGAGCAAAGCCTGATGAAGCTCCAGAAACCTCAGAGGGCAGATGCAGTTGGACTTTCCAGGTCAGAGAGCAGAACCTGGTGGAACCCCTGTGGTGCCTGCGAAGGTACACAGAAGGCACGTCAGAAACTCAGACTCTGGGATTGCTTTTCAGGTCCCGTCTTGGCTGCCAGGTGCGCGTAAAGAAGTGGATGGATGGCCTGACAGCCCAGGTCCCCGTGGAGGTGTCTGACATCAGGAAAGAACGGGAAGTGGAGAAGCAGAGCAAACAGTAGCTGACAGGGGCTCCACTGAACGCCCTTCCTCTGGGATGCCCACCACCACCACCACCTTTGTTTCACAAAGTCATGTCTGCTTGTGACCTGTCCAGATTAAATCTCCATCCCACCTGCTTCCACACGGAGATCTCCCCCCTGCATTACTTGGGGATGCCCACGTGACATGGGGATCATTCTGAGTGAGGTCTGTGGTATTCCTGGGGCCTTCCCCTTTAAGCGGGGGACGGGACACACACACACACACACACACACACACACACACACACACCTTTTTTATTCCTGCTCAAAGAGGAATCCTTAGGGTGGCCCCAGAGGGTTAGGGTCTATGTGGACACGCCCTCCATCAGCACTGTGGGGAAGGGGGACTGGAGCTTGCCACTAAGCCAGGGCTGGAGGCATCCTCACATTTGCCCAGCAACCTGCCTGCCGCTTTCCTCTGGGCCCCGGGAGGAGAAATGGGAAGAGCATCACGAGGGTCACAACAGCACTGTCCATGAAACCCCCAAAGGGATGCTGCGATGACGCGTGAAATGAAGACTCCTGGTATTTGTGGGTGGCTGGGCTGGCGTCCCCCGGAGCTCTGCTGCTGACCCTCCACTTTCCAAAGGGCACAGAACCGCTCGCCGCCAAGTCCTCCTTCCCCTGCCCTGTTCAGCCCTGCAGTGTTTGGCCATGGAAATGTTCTCCGTGGGTGAGGTTGGGTATTGGCCTGGGTGGCAAGTGAGAAAATAAGCCTGTGTGGCGAGGTCTGTTTAAGGAGCAGTTGGCTTATGCTCCTATCTGAAACCATTAAGATTATTAACCAGGCAGAAACCATCGCACTGTTTTACTTATAAATAAGCTCTATTTGTGTTTAAGTGAAAACAACTGTTTTATGCAGAGTAAGGGACCCCCCCCCTTTAGCTCAGAGCCACCCCCACGCGCTGACCCTCCTGCCACTCCCCCACATATGACGGGGCCGCCCTCTTCTTTGGGCCCAACTAAGACTTCCCAGGCAAGAGCCGTTGGTGGCAGCAGCGAAAACAAGGCAGGCCAGGAGGCCGCATAGAGCCCATCACCCCAGAACACCAGAGAGAGGAGCCTTGGCGGAGGCTATGCCCATACAGGGATCACAGAGAGAAAGAGGGAAAGGTTACAGATGTTGGCTGGGGGGGGGGATATTGACAAGGGAATATTGACTGGGGGAGTATTGTTATGTAGGGAGCAAACGGAGAGGATTCCAAGAGGGGCCCCCATCCGTAACAGTCCCTCCAGCTCGCAGCGTGCTGGCACCACCTCCTGGTCAGGTGGCTCATGCTGTTCATGGAAAAGAGCCCCTTTGGCGTTTCCCTGCGCTCTCCCTCCCTCCCTCCCGATCTCCAGGGTGAGTCACTCACCCCTTTCCTCGTGGGTGGCAGAGTGGGCCTTTGGTGTGGATACGGCATCCTGGACTTGGAGATCTGCCCGCTAGTCTCCACTGGCTCCAAGCATCTCCAGCCAAGCCTTTCTGCTCTTTCGGCCCCGATTCAAAAGCTCCCCTTCCCTAGGAATCCTCTGGCACAGACCAGGGCATTTCCTCTCAGCAGGCGACTTGTCCCCGGGCAGGTGCTCTCCATCAGTCACTCCCCAGGCCAGCCACCGGTGCGGGTCTCTCCCAGGGTCCCAATGACACCATTTCATCCTCCAACTAAACTCAAACGAAACCTTGATGTATAAAGATGAGGCAGGACAATCTTTGGCATAGATTTTCCTAGAGCGTAACCGCATCTCTCTTGCTTCTTTGTCCCCCACCCTCTATCTGTTCTTTCTACTCCCACTCCAATTTACCCGTCCACCGTCACCTCCCCAGGGCAGAAAGTGGCGGAGAGTCCTTCTGACTGGAAAATTCGAAGTATCTTCTGTGATCCAAACCAGCCTTTTTGTATCAGTACTTGAAAAAAGTCAGCAGACATCTGATAAAGAAAAGTGTGTTTTTAATGAATTATTTACAACCATAGCTTCGAAACAGCTCTTTACTGAATTTATGTGCAAGACAGAAATGACCGTGGCAAGTTTGTGGTACAGGCCAGCTCAAGTGGGACCAAAAGCAGACACAGGTTGGCTGAGAAGAAGGCCCCCCTGCCCCACGGAGAGAAGGCGGCCCTGACTCTCCTCCCTCCCCCAACAAAAGCCCTCCTCCTCCTCCTCCTCCTCCTCCTCCTGCGTGCCCCAGACCTCCAGTGACCAGACCGCCAGAAGGAAGAGTTCTGTCACTTGCGTTTGGTGCAAGAACTCTGGGGAACCAGCAGAGGGAAGAGCAGGCAGCCTAAACCCCTCAAATATAGCAAAGTAACTTTGTTATGGCCTTCTCCAGGGTGGTCTAGATCCACAGGGAAAACCTTTTCCATGACTTCAGTCTCGCGCAGCCCTCCCTCACACATTTCGCCGTTTTGCCCCCCTTCCTTCCCCTCAACAAGGAGCCCTTCCTCTCGGCCAGGGCCTCCCCTCTCACTTGGCCAGCAGACTCCGGCCGCCGCCATCGTTTCCCTTTTAGCAAACGTGCCCCGGGTGGGGCTCTCGGCTGCGCTCCCACACAGACCCCTTGCAAAAGGACACAACTGGAGCAGTCAGAGAAGCCGCTGGTGACGTTCCCCCGTCAGGGCATCTCAGCAGCAGCTGTTGAACATCAGTCAGAGGGACCCCAGGTGAAACGGGCCTGCCTGGAGACATCCCCGCCCCCCCCAGAGCTGCGCTTCTCCAGTGCCGTCTGCTGCCCGTTCGCTGCTGTCAGCTTGCTCCCTCCGTTGCTTTTTATACATGCTCCGCACTTGTGCTTCTCTTTTCAGAGCAGGGGGTTTGGGCTGATGTACAAGCCTGGCAGTGTTATCCTACAGCCAGAAATACTTTCCATGTAGTGCACTAAAATTCAGGGTGGAAAAAGGAACCGGAAAAACCCCCCACTACCTGTGAAGCTGCCTGATACTGTATCAGCCCCCCCCCCCCGTCCATCGAGGCCAGTGTCACTAACTCTGACCGGCAGCAGCCCTCCAAGGTCTCAGGCGGAGGCCTTTCCCATCTCCTACTGCCGGGTCCTTTTTGACTGGAGGTGCTGCCGGGGACTGAACCTGGGGCCTCCTGCCTGCCAAGGAGAGGCTCTGCCCCTGAGCCACGGCCAAGCACCAATTAGCAGATGAGATGCTCAACGTGTCTGTGTGGGGGGTGGGAGTGTGCAAAAACCAGCTGAACTAGAAATGCTTTGATGCGGAAGAAGGGGCTAGGGCCCGATCAGAATGAGGGCCATGGTGGACAGGCCCGTCCTTGTCTGATGAAGGCCTCACTTTCACGTAAAGGAACTAGGAGCGGAGCATCAGCTGGGGCAAGCTGGACGACGACAGGTAAGCTGTGCAAAACGGCTCACGGCATTCCCATAAGACGGCACACGGAAGGCAGCCAACCGCTGGAGAGAGCTCCAGCAGGACCAGCTCTTCCCCGTGTGCAAAACAGCCCCTCCAAAAGAGATCCGAATCAGCCGACCAGCATCCCTCCCACCACCACCACGCCACGTGCTCCATCCCTCCCCTTCCTGCTGCCATATGGCTCTTTGGGCATCAGGCGAAACCCAAACGACCCGAGTTCTCCACAAAGTGACCTGGAAAGTCGCTTGAGTTTTTAGACAGAAAGGGCTTCCTCCATCTACTCTTTTAAAAAAGTACTTTCCTTCTCAAAAGCCACAACTGAAGTAAGTATGTCATGTGGAGAAAGCAAGGCGTCTGTATGGGGCCTGCTATTAAGAGCGCTTGGGAAAGGTTCTGGTGAAAATCAGTGAAAGCAGAGTGCTCCAGCTGCAGCTGAAAACGGGAAAGGCCGCAGCCCCTATGTACCCGGACCTGGGGGAAGTGACGCTGGGCCTACAGGCCCACAAGCACATTTAGGGTTATTCTGTTTTTAGGGAGGGAAGACAGCATGGAACAGCCCCAGCCTGTCTCAGCAGGAAAGCAGGGCTGGCACTCGGAGGCCACCAAGGAAGGCTCTGCAGAGGAAAGCAATTCCCACTCGCCTCACAAGACCCTTCTCTGGGTCACTGTAAGTCCCTTCGTGACTGGACGGCCCTTATCCTCCTCCATATGCCAAGGTGGGCCACTCAAGAAACTGGCCTTGTCTTTTGGTTTGGGCATTTGGGCCTAGCGGAGTTACTGAAGGCTGCTCTCTGGGGAATTAGTGTCACAAGGATTTGCAGCTTCAGGAGAGACACGGAGTGAAATGGGGCCAGGCGCAGGTGGAAGGGAGACCATGGGCCTGGGTGGGACCTTCCAGCGTGGAGACCCAGAGGGAGTTTCCCACTCAAACAGTTTGTTTCCTTAAGGCAAGGAACCCCCCCCCCCAGGGCTTGGGGAAGTTGCTTGATGGGAAGCGCCAGAGGTGGGTAGGTGGCCAGGCCACACGCGGGCCCTGAAGTCCAAACAAATCACTAGAAAACAATGCAGGGCAAAGGCCCACAATGGGATGCAAAGTGAATTTTTTCTTTCTGGATTTCAATTCCCATTGTGTGAATTTTAAAAAAACAAAACCCACCTTTTCGGTAGCATTTTTCAAGGTGTTGAAAAATTCCGTAGCCAGGAATCTTTTTGTCAGGGGACATTCAAAGTCCTTAGGTGGCAGCGGCTAATTAGATTAAATGCAATTAAATTAAAGCACCCCAAGAGCACTTTTGATGTCTGGTATTGGTTTGTGAGTTTAGTTGGGCTCTGTGTGTGTGTGTGTTCATGCGCATGTGCAAAAGATCTAAAAGATGGAGGTGCTGTGTGGGATCCGAGTGTCGCTGCCACAAGATGCTCCGGGGCCGCCAGCCAGATCCAAACAGGGAGAGGCCTGATCACACGACCTGAATTACTGTGATCACATCAACCCAAAATGGAGGAGGAACGGGCCGGCAAATGTGCGTGAAAGGCACGGATTCCTTGCCCATATTTTGAACTTTTAGCCTGGTGGCGAGGCAGCACGGAGGAGACGGGCAAGCAGAACAGCTCCCCAGGCCCCCTGCTCTCTCCTGGGCACGAGAGCCGAGCTCCTCGGCCATCCGAGGGGGCTGCCTGCTGGGCCCAAGCCTCTTGCCATGTCCAGCTTCCCAGCCCCACCTGTCAGAACACCGAGGGAGGGAGGGAGGGAGGGAGGGAAGGAGGGAGGGAGGGAGGGAAGTGGGGGGAGCTCATTAGGGGCTTTGGGTGACACGCAGCTGCCGGCTGCAGGGCGGGATTAAGGGCAGCCACTCCCTCCGGAATTGAGGAGCTCAGCTACAGGCTAAGCCATCCATCAAACATGATCTCTGGGCTGGTGTGGTGGTGACGTCCCGCGCAGCGAGGAAGTAGTGAAATGAATAAATTCGCAATTACTTGGATTTAAAGGGAGAGACTGAGGTGGGGCACAACAGAATCAATCGGGGGCGCTGCCCCGTCTTCCCCACCACTGGCTACGGCCCTGAGTCTTATTTGCCCTCCGTGTTTTGGGTTCCTTGCAAACTTTTGAGTGCCGTCTCCCCCGTGCCTGGCTCAACTCAACCCAACTGCCTTTCTGTGATTTTTAGCAAGAGCAACGGACAGAGTGGGACATGCCCCAGTTTGCTTAAAGCTCTGAGAAGATCAAGGTGGGTGGCCATGTTGGTCTGAAGCAGCAGAACAAAGTCTGAGTTTTATTCAAGGTGTGAGCCTTCGTGAGCAGGCCCATTTCTTCAGATACAGTGAAACGGAATTATGGGATGGTTGAGGAAATCCTGTTCCACGGGACCTGCCTGCACATGGAAGCTCCCACCCCGAATAAAACTCTGCGGGTCTTAAAGGTGCCCCCCCCCCCGGGCTCCGACTTTGTTCTGACGCTTTGGCTGTTGTGCTGCCCTTCAGGCTCACGGCAAGCAAACTTCCTTTCCTCTTTGCTGAGTGGAAAATATAGTTAAGAAGAACCCCGCAATATTATTTACATATTTACTTGTGTGCTGACCGAGGCAACCTGTTAAGATTCCTCCAACTAAGGTATGTACCTTACACGACTCTTATTGTTCAGAAAGCCCAGAGTGTCGCCAAGGCCCTCGTTTCCGATGTGGTGCCCCTAGACAAACGTCTCTTCCGCCAGCATCAAGTTGCCCTGCCCCTTGGCCGCTGAGCCAGCACAGGGCTGGTTTCGCAGCCACTCCGCCCTGCTCCGGACGAGTTCACTCTCCACGGCGTCTGCATCCACGGAGCGGCGGCTCTTGGGGCTGTCGTGGCTGAAGTACTCCCGGACGGTGTTGCGGATGGAGGTTGGGAGTTGGATGCGGAAGGTGTGGCTGAAGGTGCTGCCGCCGCCGCGTTCCTTGCCGTGGGTCGTGGGGCCTGCTGCCTGCTGAACCGGCTCTTCCAGGGGAGGGGCACTTGGAGGGATCACCCCTTGGCTCACCGATTCATGGTGGTACCTTCTGGAGATGGACTGCAGTACCAGCGGAGTGTGTTGCCCATAAAACACTGTCTGGGGAATATGAACTCTTACTGTGTGCACATTCTTGGGAACATCTGGGTTGCTGCTACCGTCTGAGCTGGTACCTGCAGTCACATCCTCGTCTTCTTGTCCCGGCGGACTTCTTTCTTTTGGGGCCATGTACACTGTTATCTTGGTGCGTTTCAGTCTTTCTTGGCTGTGAGGGGCAGCTTCCGGGCCCTTTATCTCTACGTGCTTCACTGCCTTCTCCCTCTGCCCCTGCTGACTCATCACAGGGATGCTCTCCCAATCAGAGGCCAGAGGCCTGGGACTTGAGGCTCCGGGGTCGTGGGGCACGAGGCCTTCAGGGAGAGTCTCTGCCTGCCTCACCTCTTCCTCGCCTCCTTCCCAGCTGCGTTCACAGTGGAGGCTTCCCAAAACACTGATGGGCATGAGGCTCTTGGCCTGCCCTGGGCTGCTGCCGCTCGCCAGGTCTTGCCCCCCCCTCTCCACATGCCTTTCCCAGCCGCAGGGGCTCAGGGGCAGAGGGGAGGCCAAAGGCTTCTGCCCCTCTCTGGAGGCCCTCTTTGCCCCCTTCGAGGACCAGGCCTGGAGTCTGGCAGAAGTGCCAAACATGAGCGGCAGGGAGGGGGCGTCCGTGGGACTGAAGGCAGACGATTCGGAGCAGTACGAGAAGGCGCTGTCCAAAGAGCTGAGGGAGGAGGCCGAGGGGGAGGTGGTGGGCGAGGACAGGCTGGAGAAACTCGACCTGTTGGACGGGTTTGACTTCTGCAGACTGAGGCTTTTTGCCAAGCCACCGTGTGGAGCCGGGGCCCGCCCCCAGAATTCCTGCCTGGCTCTGCCCAGCCCCGGGCTCAGGCCTTCATCGAGGAGCTTCTGGCTCTCCAGCTGCAGCTGCTGAAGCCTTCGGACGCAGCCTCCCTGGCGGTGCATGAGGGCGGCATCGCAGCTGGACTGCCGGGCCACTGGCTCGTGGTCCTGGGCGGGGAGCTGAGAGCTCAGGCAGACGCTGGGCTCTGAGGAGCACCGATTCCTCGCAGGGTCGAGCGAGCAGATGGAGCCCATGGAGCAGAAGGAAGCCTCTTCCTCCAGGAGGTCGTAGCTGTCGGCATGGGCGGTCTTCCGGGCTGTGCTTTGGTAGCAAGCGGTGATCTCGCTGAACAAGTCCCAGTCTCCTTGCTCCTTGCTGAGCTGGAACCCACCAGGCGGGCTGAATATGCCGTCCTCTGTTTCCAGCGCGTAACCTGGCTTTGGGGCTTCCTGGTAGGAAGCGGCAAATTCCATCTCGTCTGAGGAGTCGTTGTGTTGGGCTGCTGGGCAAAGACACACATTCAGTCTAATTTTGCCTCACCCTCTAACTAATTACCAAGAATTGTTAATCCATCACTACAATGCCACCTGCCAGGGAAGGGGTCATCTGCCCAGGTGCTCTTGGACTGGCTTAAGGAGCGGCACCTGTGCTCACTGACTACCCCCTTCCCCCAGGCGACGTGGCCAGTGTGATTGGCTGGCGCAAAACAGGACTTTCGTTTGTCCGCCTACCATTTTGACACTTAGTTTTTAGGAGCGTCAATGAACACCCGCTGTGAAATCCACTCCACGGTTGCTTGGGCCCTCTTTGTGGACATGCCTGCACTCGGACCTGTGCTGCAAGTCAGCTCCTGCTTAAGCGCTGCTCTTGGTCCCCTTCCTGCAGCGGCACTTCACCCGCGGAGCGCCTCTGGAGCCCAGCCCGGGCAGTTTGTCTCTGTAGGTGAAGGCCTGAATTCCAAATCGGGCGCTTTCGCACACGCTCAGTAACATGCTTTCAATCCGCTTTCCGTGCACTTTGCGACTGGCCTTTACTGTGTGAAATGGCAGAATCCCCTTGCAGGCAGTCGCTGGCGTGGACTGAAACTGGATTATTTAGCATGTGGGAAAGCAGCCTTTGACTTCGGCGCTTATTGGAGTGGGCTGTTTCTGTGTACTTTTGCCCTGCAATTTTTAGGAAACAGTGACATTTTTGGGAGATTTCATACCACAAGCAAGTTGCATTATTTTGCTGAGAACTGTTTTAACTGTAAGCTCCCACGGAAGCCAGTAAACCAAGGTCCGAAATTCACAATATGTCAGGTCTCTGTTCTCCAGACATGACCCTCCCTCTCGGCTGCCAGACAACAGCTGCGGGGAACACCCGTTTTAAAGCCTGCCGGGCCCCAATTCCACTTGAGCGTGTGGCACCGGGGTCCTGCCTCCCTCTCTGCTGGTGTCCCAGGCTGAAATGGCTTTGGTGAAGCGTGGCTCTAGAATGAGCCAAATGACTCCTTCCCCTGGGGCTGCTTCAGCTAAGGAAAAGCACATGGGGGGGGGGGGCACACCTCTTTCTCCACACCATCATTCTGAGCTGAATTGGACTTGCACAGGCTTTGAAAACGTTTACCACCGCAGCTGTGCAGCTGCAGGGAAAGCGAGTTGAGAGACTTGTGCAGTCCAGCCCTCAGAGCACGTGGGATACAGATTCATAGTAAGCAAGTCAGTTCATTAAAGAAGCCTTCTAGGCCCAGCCAGCCACACATCTCTTTGGCACTCTCCTTCTGGGCCGGGTGCTGAATGGACTATTATTGTTGTTGTTGTTGTTTATAGTCAGCCCTTCTCATTTTGGGTCTTCAGGAGGATTACAAGCACGGAAAAGGGCAGTCAATCAGCACCACAGCCACAGCCTTACCCAGTAAGTCGTCAGAGCTTCTTCCTGGCTTCTCTTTCTCTGGCCTTTGAAAGAGCAAAGCAACGTCTCCTCCGAAAATCTCAGCAGAGTTTTCAATCAGGAACTGCACCAACATGGCCACCTGCCAAAGGGAACAGTTGCCAGGGTGAGAATGGCGCCCGCAACACTCACAAGCAGGCGCTTCTGACCACCCTTCCTCCGAGGGACTGTGAGGAGCCGAAACGCAGACCCAGCAGGCCCATATTCCAACACACACACACCCCGCTACTTTGGTGTGGGCAGGAGTTTCTTTAGGCCAGCTCTGCCCCACTCAAGCATCTGTCGCTGCAGTCAGAAGCGGCCCAGTCCAGTGAGAGACGCTCCACCCCCTGGGCACACCCGTCACCTGTTTCTGCTAATGGTGACGTCAACTCTTTGTCAAGCAGAGTTTTCATCCCCAGTCAGTCGTTTCTGGGGTCACGCAAAAGCCTCCCTGGGCAGTCTGACACTGGGCCGGGTCTCACAGGGGGGCAGGGTCCTACCTTCTTTGTAGACTTGCTTTCCTCCTCGGGCCCAGTGGGGCTGGGGAGCCAGAGCATGTTGGGGGCAATGCAGAGGGCCAGGTTGAAAGCATTCATCTGATTCTCCATGGAATTCTGCTCAATGTGATGGAGGACTCCAAAGAGGTGCCTGAGCAGAATGAGGTTAGCTTCTGGGAGCTGATTCACTAAACTGGACCAAGAGAAGATGTCAAGATGGGGGAGCCCCTGGCATGCTGTAAAGCACTTTCCTGACAACACACAGCCCACACGCCCTCCCTCTCCCTGACAAACGCGCCGTATTCTCAGGGGGAAATTCACCCCTGCCCCTGTGTGGCCAAATTGCAGGAGGCAGAAGGGGGAAGGGGAGGGAGAAGGGCCCCCCCCAGGCTCTGAGGACGTTTCCTTTGAGGCCAGCCTCTCCCCCAGTCTCCGCGCAGGTTCTGCCCCACGACTGAGTTCTCCTCAAGGATACAGACCTTGCCTGCGGCCACAATGGAGGCCTGGCGCGGTCTGGCAGTGCCTCCATTTACAGCAGGTTAAATCGTCATGGGAAGGGGTGACCAGACAGCAGCACACGCCGAAGCATCCACATTTCCAGCGTGAAGCATGGCCCTTGCTCATGCTCATATGCGCTCATGCTCATATGTGCTTGGGCACATACTCCCTACCAGGCAAACACACCCACCCCACTCTGGACTGAGACAGAAGTGACCATTCACGCTTCCCATTGGGCATCCAACAGTGGGGTTCCGACATCGGGAAGAGGAGACTGGAGGCGCTGGCACACTCCACTTCCAGGATGGGCTGGGCCCGGGTGCCAATGCCTGGGGCATGAAGGGCAGGTGTCGCCTGATGGTGCTCTTTAAATCCACAAAGGTGACACAACTGCGTCGGCATGAACTGCTCGTGTGACCACAGCCCTGGAGAGGGTGGCATCTTGAATTCTATCTAAATGATAAATGTCCAAAATTTGGGGGGGATAATATCCCCATGCATTAATGTCCGACAGCAACTGTCTCCAGAATGAAAGAAAGGAGGCATACGCCACACAGCAGCGCCCCGGGTGCCCTGGAAGCTTCTTAAGGAATCTTCAAGGTGAATTAACTGTAAATGTGCTTGTCAGAAGAAGGAGAGCCAGTGTGCTTATGACTGGAGGGCCACTGCAGTTTGCAGCCCCAAGAAAATGTGGGGTGAATCCCAAGCCACACGTGACCTCGAAAGTCACAGGAGAGGAGATTCTGTGGGCTCCTGAAACGCCCGAAGCACCCTGGGCAAGTGGACTGTCTGAGCAGGGGAAGGATGAACAGGCAAGAAGCCCTCTCCTGCCTGCCCCTCCCGCCTCCTTTGGGCTGCCTAAAGGCAACCTGGGACCCAGCCCCGCCCCAGAGCTGCTCCAGTGGGAGAGCAGGGGGGAGCTGGAGGGAGTCTGCATCTTCTCCACACCTTCCTTGAGCCATGGGAAAGGCTTCTTGGGTGTGGTGTGTGTGTGTGTGTGTGTGTGACTTTTGAGCTGGGAAAGGACCAGAGCCGGAAGGGCAGCAGGAAGGTTCCTTCCCACGTGCTCTTCCCTCCCTCCCTCCCTCCCTCCCTCCCTCCCTCCCTCCCTCCCTCCCTCCCTCCCTGCTGGGGCCACCTGGGCAAAAAGACTGAGTCCCAGAACTGCGCTGCTTGAGCCTGGGACCTGGCCGGCCTGGTGGCAGCCACCCGCGAACGGAGCAGGCACCCTCAAGGGCCACCCAGGATCCTCTGCAACATGCTGGAGGGCCCTCGAATGGCTGGTGACGTGGCAAGAGTTCCACGGAGCACCACAGCTGGGCACTGCAGTCATGGTCTTGCCAGTTCTGAAACGAGGCCCAAGCGAGCATCCTCCTAGCAAGCCCCAGTGAGGAGGGATGCAGCCGCCCTGGCCCTTGCCCTGGGAGCAGCAGCGACTGGAGTGGGGCAGGGAATCTCTGGCCACGTCAGGAGCCACCTCTGACAGAAGACGCCATGAACATGTGGGTCAGCGGCGCAGGCCAGAAGGTGCCACTTCCCCCTGGGAAGGGCTGAAGTTACAGGGCGGCCGGCACATGACTCTCCCGCACAAGGCAGAGAGACAGGAATGCTCACAAACCTCTTGACTGCTTCAGTCTTATGCGCTCGGGTCTCCTTATCCATGGCTTCCATCCATAGACTGTGCATTTCTGAGGATAGAACACTATCAGGTATATTTCGCAGAAAATCCTAAATCAAATATATACGTGCAGAACAATGCAGTCAGTGCCGAGATTTGTTTGAAGATGAAGCACAAACTCTCTACTTTAAAACATGCAGTTTAGAATGAGGACGTTAACAAACACAACAGGTATTCTTCTATTCAGATCCAGGTTACAAATTCTGTTCACTGGGGTGTTTGTTGTCTCACGGGGCGGGGGGCGGGGGGGGGCACAGCCCGAGAGGTCCTGAAGAGCAGGATTCCGGGCTCCCCACTGCGGACACTGTCACGTGACGCCACCAATGCAAACTATCTGGTCAACTTGACACCAATACCTGTGGAACAGGAGTGCAACTTCCTCACTGGTCTACGCAAGAATGGCATGTTGAAGGTCTCTGATCTTTTGACACAATTTCTGCCCACACTCCTCTCCATTAGACAAGATCCTCAGGCCTGCAGAACTTGTGGTGTACCAAGCCGAGACCACCATGGGGTTGGGTGGGGTGGAAAATCCTGCCTGCCTGGGACTGCGACACTGAGAGGGGGAGCCACAGTCTGTGGCTCAAGGAATGCCTCCAAGCTGATGAGCCACAGTGGCCCCCCCAGGCAGGCGCGCACAACAGCGAGGGGCTTCCTCGTTCTAGCCAGTCTCAGGCCAGACCCTGCCGCTTCTCCAGCCCCTCCAAGGTCCACGCTGCTCAGAGACCCTCTTCAGGAGCTGCCCGGGTGATCTGCCACAGGTCAGGGTTCAGTTCCCTTCTCAGGCTCTCCAGAAAGTGGAGTCAGGCCCATCTGGCCTCTGAGGTGCCTGCATGTGCATGAACTTCTTCTCTTTTTGCCATCAAGTTGCAGTGAACTCCTCTCAGCATGCAAGAGCTGTGATTCTTAACCAGCCTGCAATGCTTCCCAGAGGAGCTGAACTGTGTCTGGCTGGCTTTCGGCACACCACGGCCAATGGTGCTTTGTCCGTGCCTGCTCTGCAAGCTGAATTGAGCTGCGGCTAGAGGGATGTGGCTGCAAAGACATCCCACCCACCCCCTCACGCACAGAGAATGTTACCAGCATTAGAGAAATGCACTTTGCTTCCCTTTCCGTTTCTCAGAAGTTCCCCCCAAAATTCATCTCATAATTTAATTTCAAAAAGCCCTTGATAGTGATTTAGGAGTGTGTGGAATTGTCCCCACCTCCCAGCACAGGACAATCTGCGAGTCTTATTGGAACCCTTCTTTGTTTTCCTGGGAGTTCCTCAAATGTTTTGCCTTGAAATGTTGCATGAATCAAAATTTGGTGGCAATTCTACACCAATCAGCTTGCCGACAGAGGTGGAAGTCAGCCTGCCTGTCTCGGGGCCACGGATCTTTTGGTTAAGGGAGTTCCGCACATCACCCCCTCTCGACCCTTTCAACAGGCCACATGTCGCCCTGCACAGCAGCTTCAGGCTCTCAGTCCACGCAGTTGCAGCCCGTAGCGCTCCGCTCTGATACACACCCACCTTGTCCTCTCGTTCCATTCCTCTGTCCAGCCTACGCACTCTTTGGAGCAGGGTCTCCTGCAAGTCCTGACCTGCAGGTGGGCAAAATCGGCCCCTGGCCACACACCGGCCTTCTCTGCCGTGGCCCCTACGCTGCACAAGCCTCTGCCCAAGGAGGCCAGGAAGGCCAGTCTCTCGTGGCTTTCCATGAGCTACGCAAAACGGAATGATTCAAGAGGGCTTTTCTATGCAGGCAACAGAGTCACACTGTACCTCATGATTCACAAAGTTACGAGGATAAATGATTAGGGATTGTGGCCTATACTACTGTGTGCAGCTTGCAGAAACTAGGACCCTATTATGTATCCTATGCCATGTTAATAGTTTGCTTCAGTTCTGTTTCTAGACTTCTGGTTGGTTCTTGAACCCTAATTCCCGTTCCCTCGCTCACTGAATGTCCCAGCCTGTTGATTGTATTGACCCACTCTGTAATCTACCTTGAGTGCAAGTGAGAAAGGCTATGAATAATGTAAATATACACATAAACAAGTGCATTTTGAGCCTTGGTTGTAACATTACTGCAAAGAGAAAAGTGCACTGCAGGCAACAGATAGTTTTGTAGGGAGCACTAACTCTCTGGTCTTCTTTGGGGAAAAAAATGAATGTGTCTATTCTCAGTGCAGGCAAGGAGGACTTATACAGCCTTCAAAATGTCAAAATAGATAAGAGTGTTATTGAACAAAAGGCTAGCAAATGTGGCTTGATCTACATTCTTGCACACACAGGAAAACTTTAAGGGCACCATCCAGCCACTTTAAAGTGCTATTTGGTTACTTAACATATGATCTAACTCACAGTGATGACTGCAGCTGCAACAAAGACAGATTCACGATCCACTTGAACTTCGTCTCCAGAGTTGAGTTTCTCTTTCAGCTCCTTGCATATCTTGGCATTTGCTGAGCGCCTGAAGATGCCCCTTGTAGAGGGACCTTCATGGTAGAGGAGCTGCAGAATATCCTAGGAGAGAAAAACTACCTGCTGAATATTTACCAAAGACGGTTCTCGGCTTTAATGTCCATTTCAGACATATTACTTTAGGTTCTCACAAGTGGCATACCTTATCACAACATGTAGACAAGACCTTCAAAGAAACATGGAAGGTGTAAAAGAACAAGTCAAGTCTTTGGCCTCCTAATGCATGTTGCCGTTTTGTTAATGTGAGCCATAGGAGAACTTCATTCCTAGCGTTTGGCGAGGAGGATTAATTTTGTTTGTGATGAGAACACAATTCTGGAGCTTTTTCCCCTGGCAACGCAGCGGCCTTGAAGGAGAGGAAAACAGGGTTGCACTTACCGGTAACTGTTGTTCATTGAGTATCTTCTGCGAAGGCACCCATGGGGACTATGCATGAGCAGCCCTTTCACTGGAGAGGTTTGTACAGTTATCAAGAAGTTGTTCCCACCCAGAGACCACATGCTATCAAACAGCAGTGCCCCCACCCTCTGTACCTCTAGCGCCACTGAAGCCAGGGTATGCAGCAGAGCAGGAGGGAGGGTATGTGTGCCTGCAGAGAAGATAATCAATGAACAACAGTTACAGGTAAGTGCAACCCTGTTTTCATCATTGATCTTCTGTGCATCCCCACACAGGGATTCTAGCAAGCTACTCACCAGGTGGTGGGGTATGCTCTCTTCACTTAAACAGTAAGTGCAGGACTGCTTTCCCCACCTGAGCTTCTCGTCTCGCCTGCAGATCCAATGCACAATGATGTATGAAGGTGTCTGCTGAAGACCAGGTAGCAGCTCAGCGTATCTCCATCAGCAGCACTCCATCAAAGAAGGCTGCAGAGGAAGCTACAGCCCTGGTAGAACAGGCCTGAACATTAAGGGGGCACAATAACTCTGTCAGAACATAACATTCTCTGATGGTGGAGACAATCCACCAAGATAGGGTTTGGGAAGAGCCCCCTTTCCTCTATCAGGTCCCACAAAGGTTACAAACAGTGCTTTGTCACTGTGGAACTCCAAGGTTCTCTTAAGGTAAAATAACAAGACCCTTCTAATATCTAGTGAGTGCAGCAGTCGCTCTGATTCGGAGCTTGGTGTATGGAAGAAGACTGGCAAAATAATGTCCTGAGATAAGTGGAATGTGGACACAACTTAGGGGAGAAGTTTGAGGCTGGGATAAAGTACTACCCTCTCAGGGAAAAATGTCAAAAACGGGAGATCCACCTGAAGGTCCGCTAACTCACTCTTCTAGCTGAAGTGACAGCTGCCAAGGAACAGACCTCCATGGATAAATTAGGCAAGGGATATATTGCAAGGGGTTCAGAGGGTTTACGCATTAATGGAGCTAGAACAAGTCAGAGGGGCCACTGGGGAACTAAGGGATCTCTAGGGGGACAAAGGCTGCAAAGTCCCTCAAGGAATTTTTTAGACTGATGATGAGAGAATATTGACACCTCTCCAAAACCCTTATGGTAGCAGGAGATGTCAGCCAGGTGGACCTTTAAAGAAGAAAAGGCCAAGTGTAACAGGTATTCAAATATGATCTGCAGTGAAATCCTATATGGAGACAAAGTTCTGTCGCCACACCAATGGAAAAACTGTTTCCATTTATACAAATAAGATCTTCTGGTACTGGGTTTATGTGAATTTAAAAGAACATTGTTAACCTCATGAGAGAAAGCTAAACCTCTGTCCCAGGCTTCCAAACTGTCAGGTTGAGGTGATCTAGGTCATGATGGAACACCTGATCAGTGCTGATTAGGTCTAAATGTTCAGATAAGTGGAGATACTGCCCCTGGGAGGTCTCCATCAGGCTTGGAAACCAAATCTGGTGAGGCCAAAATGGGGCTACCAGAATCATACTTCAATTTTCTCTTCTGGCTTTTTCTATGACTCTGAATAACAGGGGAACAGGAGGAAATGCGTAGAACAAAACTCTCACCCAAAGCATCCCCAAGGGAACCTATGCCCCTCCCTGCTTGGGAGCAAAATCTTGCAGCCTTTGTGTTGTCCAGTGTGGTGAAAATATCAACTTCTGGGACTCCCCAGAGAGTGCAAATCAGTTCCAGGTACACTAGATTCATGGACCACTCATGTGATAGCATCCATGCCCTGGTCAATCTGTTGGCTTCTACATTTAAGGCCCCTGGGATGTGGATAGCCTCTACATGGTTTCCAATGCTGCAGACCAAGCTAAGGTGTTTGGAACCTGTGCCCCCTTGCTCGTGTGCCCCCTGGCAACGTAGTGACAGTATTGTCTGACTGAAGCAGAATGGACAAGTTCTGTAGAATATCTGGGAAACAGCTAAGGGTATTATGGACTGCCCTCGATTCCAGCAAATTAATATGGAGCTGCCTTTCACTCTCGGACCACATGGCTACAAGTGACGCATCTGTGGTGAGAACAACCTCATGTTCAGGGACCCCAAAAGATATGCCCTGGGATAAATTATAATGGGAGAACCACCATGAGAGAGAACATACAACCTGTCTGGGAACAAAGAATCCATGCTATAGAGGATGTAAGTCTACCTGATATTGGGAAAGAAACCAGAGCTGTAGAGTTTGCATACGCAGCCCAGCAAAATGGGAGAACTGCTGTCATTGAAGCCATGTAACCCAGGAGGCAAAGGATCATTCAAAACAATTGGAAACAGTTCCACCTAAATTGCCCAGCTAATCGGGAGATGGTCTGTGCTCTCCCTGGGGGCAAGAATCCTTTACCCTCCACTGAATCCAGTAGAGCTCCTATGACTTGTGCCCTTTGGGATGAGATTAGACAGGATTTCTTCCAGTTATCAAGGAGTTCTAATCTCTGGCAGGTCTCCAAAACTAGTTAACAATGTGTCATTAACTGATCTTTGGAGTCAGCCACAAGTAACCAATCATCTAAGTAAGGGAAGTTCTGACAACCCTGCAAACAAAAACAGGTGACCACTGGATCTAGGCACTTAGAAAACACCCTGGGTGCTGTGGCCAAGCCAAAGGGCAAGACCGACTATTGAAAAACACGGACCCCACAGCTAAATTGTAGGAACTTATGATGCTGAGGGTGAATAGAGATATGAAACTAAGCATTTTCTAGATTAATAACAATGAACCATCAATTCACCTTTACTAACTGTAATACTGAGGGACCGGGGACCATAGGGAACTTGGAAACATTGAGGAAAACATTCAAATTTCTGAGATCCAAAATTGGCCTTGTCCCCCACATATTTTTTTGTCAACTGGTAACATCTTGGAGAAAAACCCTTTTGATATTTGGGGATCTGACACCTCCTCAATTGCATCTTTCTCAATTAATGCTCCTAAGGCCTGCAGCAGATCAGGCGCGGCTGGGTTAGATACTTCCAGCTGGGAAGAACATGAAGGGACCAGCCTAAACTCTATTCTATATCCAAATTTACGAACAGATAATACCCACTCATTAGAAGTGATGGTTTCCCAGGCAGGAAAATACACAGCCAACCTATCACCGAACTTAACAGGAGAGGGATTCACTGCTAGTCAGAAAGCAGATTTTTGTGACGAAGCTGTCTCTATCTGAGGAGGTGGTGTTGCCTTGATCCAGTATGCCTAGAGCCCATGCATTTGGAATGTCCCTGTTGGGGCATATAAGGGGTCACGGGCATGGATGAGGGAGAGCTGACAGAGCTGCAAGAAGGAACCGCAGCTGGCCCCTCTCAAGCAGCAGAGGAGGAGAGCTGGCAGTTGCCTGTAACAGCAGTCTTCACACCTGGCCCAGACAAGGGGGAAGAACGGCAAGCTAAAAGCCCCCCTGACTCACCCCCACGTGCGACTTGTTTAAGGGAGTGACAGCGGCAAAACTTAGCAACCAGGAGAAGAGAGGCCAGATTACAGGGAAAACGCTCAGCCAGCCCAGAGTTCTAACAGGAGCCTGGGCGATCATGCAGCTGGCTAATTGGTAGCAGCATTTAACTCTACACTCTGGGCAGTACTCTTCGTGGAAGCAACAAGTCAGCTTCGTGCTGCTAGCGTCCACCTTGGCTCAGCTCTTGCACTTAGACCTTTAGGCCCCCTGGCTTTGGACTTGGCTCTGTGTTCCTGGCTCCTGACCCCAGCTTGGCTTTTGGGACTATGCTTCTGGTTAGTGATTTTGGATTTGGCTCTGTGTTTCTGGCTCCTGACCCTGACTTGGCTTTTTGGACTTTTCACTGTGTTCTTGGCTCCTGACCTTGGTCTGTTCTGGACTCCCTTTGACTGGCACCCCGGCCCGTGACATAAGACTTAGCAGTAGGATACTGGACCCCTTGGTAGTTAGAGGATTGGAAATTTCTCTGGTAAGGGTGCCAGGGCTGCCATACAAACAGCCTATGCTTGTATTGAGAGGGGCCAGAGTGAGACACCCTTACCCATTTTGCTGTTTATTTATTCTTCATGATTAAGGAAAGTGTCTCATCTGTCTTGATGGAGAACAGTGTGGTAGGTCCTCTTTTTTTTTTTTTTTTTGGTTTCCACAGGCAACGCTGTTGACCTCAACCACATGTGATGTCTAAGGATGATGGAGCTTGCCATACCACATATAGCTGAGTCCCCAGAGTGCCACTCGGCATTGTTTTAAGAGTTTGATGGCTTCAGCCTGTAAAACTTTAGCAAGGGTTCTCTTGTCTTCAGGAAGGAGCTCCAGGAAGGGCATGATTCTCTCAAAGAGAAACAGTTGGTAACCTGTCATAATAGTTTCATCGTTTTCAATTTTGAATCCAAGTGCGGAGAAGGAATAAAGCTTCCATCCAAGAACATCAAGTTTCCATCCCTCACCATTCATGGGTGCAGCATGGTAAGACTGTTGGCCCTTGGGTAGCATATCCTCTGTCACTAGGGAAGATGGCGGATGATGAGTAGTCAGATAATTAAATGGTTCTTTCTTGATCATATAGAAGTGTTCAATTCTTCTGGAGGTGGGCTGAAGAGATACTGTTTTTTGCCAAAATTCTTGTGACAGACCCTCCAGGCCTGATAATGCACTAATGCTGGGAGAGTTGGGAAACAAACAGCTCAATATTTTATCCTTCAGTTTGTGCTCCGAAGTGATGACCTCTGTTTCCAATGATTGGGCTATACAAATCAACTACTCCCTGTACCTCTGGAGTTCTTCCATCAGGGAAGCTGATGACGGATCTCCCACTCATTCATCTGGGCTTGGGTCCGATATTGTGTCAGACCCATTGGAGTCTATAGGTGCCTCTTCTCCCCTCTGAAGTATGGGCGAGCGAGGCCTGCAAGAAACTGTAACTGAAGGCGGTTATGAAGAGATCCTATGATAATGGTATGAACCTGGATCCCTGGACTGAGGAAAGTGGTTGTCCCAATCTTCCAAGTAGACCAGAGACATAAAATGCAGTTGGGTTGTAACTACTGGGCATCTGGAATCTGTTCCAGTTCCGAGGTGTGTGAAACTCAGCCCGCCGGGATGTCCATTTCAACTTCACCCTCTGAAATCAATATTGGAGAGGATCTCAGATTCGGGGATGGCATCCTCAGTCTTTCTTGAAGAACTGAAGTTGTTTCTGGAGTATGCATTGGAGCGCTCTGCTGGGATGCGGATTTGTGTTTCTCCTTCTCTTTAGATCTCAACTTAGCTTTTTGGTTGAAAGATTCCACGAGGCTCACTGGGTCAGAAGAGAACATGACATCAATTGGATCTGTTGGGACACGGAACTGGGAGGTGGAGTTGAGTGTGCCAACTTTGATGATGCGGCAATGGACGATATTTTTGGAGCTGATCTAGATGGAGATTCTGAAGGCTTGTAGGTGTCAGATAAACTGCCATTTTCACTTGTCTTGCCTTAAACACTGTTTCCATTGTTTGTTTTAATTAGATTGCACACATGCACATAGTTTGCTTTGCTGAAACTGTGGGAGAGCTCTCTGCCGCCAACTGCTATTTAAGTGGCCTTGAACAAGAGGCGAAGGCATGTCTTCCCAGCCGGTGGAAATATTCTTGCCTTTTGATAGTGGGAGGGTGGGGGCTGTTCTCCCGTTCATTATGTAAACTCCCGCCGGGAGAATTCCCGCGTGCGTGCTCAGTTTTCATTTGCTAGTTGAGCCACTGCATCATACTATATCTGTAGGCTTTCATGCCTAGTGGGGTATTCCTGAGAATAACTCTGCTATCAGTGGCAACCTACTTGTATTCCAATAAAGCATATCTTTCTTTGTGAAGAGTGCCTGGACTTGCTTGTTGTTGAACCTGACAGCGGGCCAGTTTGGTGTGAGAGCCAGTTCGGTGTAATGGTTAAGTGCGCGGACTCTAATCTGGGAGAACCGGGTTTGATTCCCCGCTCCTCCACTTGCACCTGCTGGATGACCTTGGACAAGCCTCTTCTCCCCTGTTCTCCATCTACCTCACAGGTTGTGGGGAGGGGAGCCACTCTGAGACACCTTTGGGTAGTGAAGGGTGGGGTATAAAACCAATCTCTTCTTCTTCTTCTTCCTCCACAACGCTACCTTTAATTTTGATGCTGTCTGATGAGGTTTTAAAAATAACAGAGGAAAGAAGGAAAGCAAAAGGCAAAGGTGAAAAGGAAAGATTTACCCAACTGAATGCAGATTTCCAGAGAACAGCAAGGAGAGATAAGGAGGCTTTCCTGAATGAACAATGCAAAGTAATAGAGGAAAACAATAGATTGGGAAGGACTAGAGATCTCTTCAAGGAAATTGGAGAAATCAAGGGAACGTTCCATGCAAAGCTGGCCATGATAAAAGACAAAAATGATAGGGACCTAACAGAAGCAGAAAAGATTAGGAAAAGGTGGCAAGAATACACAGAAGAACTATACAAGAAGGACCTCAATGTCCTTGACAACCACGATGGTATAATCACTGACTTCGAGCCAGACATCCTGGAATGCGAAGTAAAATGGGCCTCAGAAAGCATTACTAACAACAAAGCTAGTGGAGGTGATGGTATCCCAGCTGAACTATTCAAAGTCTTAAAAAGAAGATGCTGTTAAAGTGCTGCACTCAGTTTGCCAACAAATTTGGAAAACACAACAGTGGCCACAGGATTGGAAAAGGTCAGTATACATTCCAATCCCAAAGAAGGGTAATGCCAAGGAATGTTCAAACTATCGCACAATTGCACTCATTTCACACACTAGCAAGGTCATGCTAAAGATCCTACAAGCTAGGTTTCAGCAGTACGTGGATAGAGAACTGCCAGAAGTGCAAGCTGGGTTTCGAAGAGGTAGAGGAACTAGAGATCAAATTGTCAACATTCGCTGGATTATGGAGAAAGCAAGAGAGTACCAGAAAAACATCTACTTCTGCTTCATTGATTATGCTAAAGCCTTTGATTGTGTGGGTCACAATAAACTATGGCAGGTTCTTAAAGAGATGGGAGTACCGGACCACCTCACTTGTCTCCTGAGAAACCTGTATAAGGGTCAAGAAGCAACAGTTAGAACCAGATATGGAACAACTGATTGGTTTAGCATAGGAAAAGGAGTACGACAAGGATATATATTGTCACCTTCCTTATTTAATTTATATGCAGAGTACATCATGTGAAATACTGGCCTGGAGGAATCACAAGCTGGAGTTAAGATTGCTGGGGAAAAGATCAATAACCTCAGATATGCAGACGATACCACTCTGATGGCAGAAAATGAAGAGGATCTCAAGAGCCTCTTGCGCAAGATGAAAGAGGAGAGTGCAAAAGTGGGCTTGAAACTCAACATCAAAAAAACTAAGATCATGGCATCCGGCCCCATCATTCCTTGGCAAATAGAAGGGGAAGTAGTAGAAGTAGTGACAGACTTCACGTTCCTGGGATCCAAGATCACTGCAGATGGTGACTACAGCCATGAAATTAAAAGAAGCCTGCTCCTTGGGAAGAAAGCAATGGCAAACCTAAACAGCATGATAAAATCCAGAGACACAACCCTGCCAACAAAAGTCTGCATGGTCAAAGCAACGATATTCCCAGTAGTAATATATGGCTGCGAGAGTTGGACTATAAGGAAGGCCAAGCGCCGAAGAATAGATTATTTCGAACTATGGTGCTGGAGAAGACTCTTGAGAGTCCCTTGGACTGCAAGGAGATCAAATCAGTCAATCCTCAAAGAAATCAACCCTGACTGTTCCCTGGAAGGCCAGATCCTGAAGTTGAAGCTCAAATACTTTGGCCACCAAATGAGAAGGGAGCACTCACTGGAGAAGACCCTGATGCTGGGAAAGATTGAAGGTCAAAGAAGAAGGGGACGGCAAAGGAAGAAATGGTTAGACACTGTCATCGATGCAACAGACATGAAATTGAGCAAACTTCAGAGGACAGAGGAAGACAGGAGGGCCTGGTGTGATCTGGTCCATGTGGTCGCGAAGAGTCAGACTTGACTGTGCGACTGAACAACAACAACAACAACAACAAAAATCCCCCCTAACCTTGGGGGTGAAGCACTGGCAGGCCTTACAAATGGGGGCGTTGTGCCTTTCACTCAAACAGAACAGACACAAGTCATGTTCATCCGTTTGCCTCATCTTCGACCAATGGTGAGTGCATTTTTTGAAAAGTGCTTTCTGAGCCATACCAAAGGTCTCAAAAGTGACTGATCGATTTTGAGAAATTTCCTACCAACATGAAGCTTTGTAGACTTCACAAGGAGACAACCTACTCCTTCGGTGTCAAAAGAGGAACTGAGGATAGGGGCACTGCTGTGCGGGAGCACGTGATCCACGGGCAGGAACAAGCTTCTTGGCTCCGGCACACAGTGCCCCCTGGAGGCTTTTAGCTGTAAAACCTCTCTGATGAAAGGCCTGCTCACACGCAATCCCCATGTGACACTGCCCAGGAGACTGATGATGAAGTAGATGCACACCCAGTATTGTCTGCACATGCTGGGACCTTCTGCTCACATAGTTCCTTGCCTCATCCATGCTTTCACAAACCATCAACACTCTGTGTGGAAGATTTTGGTCAGGGGACAGGAATCTCCAGGCACCTTTGCAATCCACTTCCTGTGCTTCTAGTTTTGCACTATTGCAGTGAAGCAAGGAAAGCACAAGAATCTGCGCTGCAGGCCTGCCCACAGAGAGACCGTGCAGGGATGCCCCTCCGCCTGCCTCCTCTCCTGCCCAGCGGACCTGCTCCTGGTGCTCCCTGCTGGGATCACAGCCCAATCACGTTTGCTTACAACACTGTGCAGGCACAGACCTTTGTGCATGGGCAGCATTGCAAGGGCAGTCTGACTTTGGGGGCTAGCAATGGCCATCAACAGCAGAGAGAAAACAGAGGTGAAAACAGCAGAGGGAAGGCAGCAACTTGAACAGACTTGCTCAGGATGGAGAGGCTCAAAAGCATCATGGACACAGATCTGGCTAGATGTGATGTTAAGCCGTCCATAGTATTGGAACGGAGATATGAGAAGATCTCACAGACTGAAAGGATTTGTCCATGCTCCCTAGGCGAGGTGGAAATGTTGGGACACATTTTTATCCACTGTCCTTTTTATAAAGAAATTAGAACTAAGATAATCATTCCTTTTTTGGATGGATGAGTAGTGCTGACAGATGTCTGGAGAAAGTACTGGCAGATGAAATTCCAGCTATTACTACAGTAACAGCTAAGTTTTGTGCCCAAGCAATCAAAGTGCACAGCACACAATAGACCTGTTCAGTAGGACTTCTCCCTATATGATATATTTAAATTCTGAAATATGATGACTGGTACATTTTATCTGTGAAATATGATGACCTGCATATCCTAATGATGTTATTTGTCTTTTAAGATATTACCTTTTATATTGTACTATGTTTGAATGTGGTCATTGACTGTAATAAATGAACTGAACATGGAACATTGTGGACATACTGCATGACTCCAAACCCATTCTAAGGTCTACCCCACATTACCACGATTGGCTTGGGAAGGCTTCCATCAGGACAAACTGATGTTAGGGACAGACCAAAAAGCTTCCGCGGGGTGGTTGGGGACTGTGACACCGGGCTGCCCGTTGGGGTACTGGTACTTCGGCGGAGAGCCCAGTCGATCAAAGACTTCTTCCTCTTAGTGAGTTTCTGGCAAGTTTCTGAAAACAAAAAAGACCTTTCAGTTTCCAGATGCTCCTTCTGGGAGAACTTTCCATTAGATGTAACATCACATATCATTTGATGATCAGCAGGGCACTGGGAGAGGCTCCCGTATTTAGGAGACATGAGCTCCACCCAAAGAAGCCTCCTCTCCGCTTGATCCAACCCCTCTCCTGCTGCCAGCGGCAAATGAGAGCCACTTCACAAACTGAACAAACCGTGAGTCAGTCTTAATACTTTATTCTGACACCTGTCGTTTCATTTCCCTTGCACCTAAATTAATCAAGCCCTGGATGATCTCTTACACTGTCAAGTTGTGTGGCCAGTGCTTCTAGGCAACTGGCTGCTGCTTTCCGGTCAGAGATGATCAGGAGAAGAAGAGTTAGACAATTACCCTCCTACTTAGTGCTTTCCACCTGCGGGCAACCCTCCCGAGAGGCAGGGGTCGGAGTTCCAGGGCACCAAACGCACCGTCTCGGCCGCAGAAGGAGCGGGCAGAAGCACTCGTGCTAAGTAGATGCTCATCGAAGGCTTAAACCTCCAGCTTCCATCATGGCCAGCTGAGAGCCACTTATTTTGGCCCCCAAGGGGCTTTTGGCCCCCGAGGGAGTGAGTTTGCTTAAGGCAGGGCATGAATCTTCCGACTAATATCAAAGTCCACAAGACTCAAGGGGAAAAAGTTGAGTTCCTTAAAATAAAGGGTAAAACAGTACAAAACGGAAACAAATAAACCCAGCCAAGTTTTAGCACATGATGTTCCACAGCTTTCAGCCAAACCAGTGGGGCTGGACAATGACTAACTCGGGACTTAAAAGTGCTTGTTCATGCCCCAAATATATGTATGTGGATGTGTGTGCATATGCACACACACCTATCCATACACACAAAAGCCCAAAATTAGAGGCTAAATGAAGTTTTGGGGAAAGCTCAATTAAATTTTGTCACTCAAATCCGCATTAAATTCCCCCTCCCCTTTCCCATCGATCTAGTTCATGGATGCTGTTGGTTTTAGCAGATTTAGGGAAAACAATGTGTGTATATATTGAATTTGACAAGATGCTATTGCCTTAAAATTCACCAACGGGATATAAGAATTAGGTTTTTTAAAAGTATCCCTTAAACTAAAATTGGAAAATCACAATCTGTTCCAAAGCTAGGTGGCTGAATGTGAATTCCGAAATTCTGCTGTGTGTTTGCATTAGTGAGAAATTATTAAAAATATTCCTCTAAAGCAAGTACTCCCTGACCTGGCTGGCTCAGGCTGGCCTGGTCTTGCCAGATCTCAGAAGCCGAGGAGGGTCAGCCCTGGTCAGCCCTTGCAGGGGAGGCCACCCCCGAGGAAGCCCAGGGTGACTGCGCAGAGGCAGGCCAGGGCCAGCCACCTCTGGACCCCCCGGCCTCCAAAACCCTACGGGGTTGCCATCTGTCGGCTGAACCCTGATGGCATCCTGCACCACCCAAGCAGCAACGGCATACTACAACACTAGGTTGCCCATCCAAATCCCCACTGGCCTTTGCTCAACACCACTTGGTACCTCTTTGCAGCTGCACTGGAGCGTGAGGCTTGGGTTTTAGGATGAACTGACATTGCCTGTCCCTGGGGAGCTGATCCAGGAGGAAAGCTTCGTTTTCATCAGACAGCGGCCTGTTATTGGTGGCTAGAGAGTCTCGGAGGCAGCCAAGGACAATGCTGAAGGGATGCTCGTGGCCTGTTTCCACAACACACAAGAGCGACAGTCAACAAATAACCCAGGTTCAGAGAGTCCTGCTTTCAGAGATGGACCTTGAACTTGCAAAAGGTTGTTGAAATTATGACCAGCCTTTTATAAATATCTACTATATATTAATTAACTAAAAATAACTAGCCAGTCCTCCTTAGACTGAGATGGCAGATCACTAGCTTGCATTGTTAGCAACTGGAACACATGGAAACTGCTTGCTGTCTTTGCTCAGGCCTGATGCATTTTCCCCTTTCACTTGTCCTTCTTTTTGTTTTCCTGCTTTTCTTTTCGGCACCAACCATGGTGAATTGATATTGGCTGCAATCATAAAAGTCCTGGGAGTAAAGCCCATTGAATAAAACAGCGTTGCACTTACCTGTAACTGTTGATCATCAAGTTGTCTCTGTGCCGGCAACACACTGGGACCGCACACCTGTGCAGGCCAGCTGCTGGGAAGATTTCTCAGCTTCTCTTTAGCATGAACAACAGAACCGAGGGAGCCCCTTCCCTCCAGTGCTCCTCAGAGGCCGTTTTCCCGCTCACACCATCACATGCTCAGGGGAGGTCCTCCCCCTTTCCCTCAGTTCTCCCTCGGCCACCACAATTAGCCTCAGAAATAGGAACAATAAGCTCAGAGTGGGTCACGAGGGAGGGGATGTGTGCCTGCACAGAGACAATTCAATGAACAACAGCTACGGGTGAGTTCAACACTGTTTTCATCCTCGTTGTTCTGTGCAGTCCCACAATGGGAGACTAACAAGATAACTTACCAGGAGGTGGAGTAAGTGAGCCATTGAAAGATCGAATGCGAGACTGCTGTTCCTGCCGCCCTCTCTCTCCTTCTGCGGATGTCCACAGAACAGGGCCTGGTGAAGGCAGCCAGAGACGACCATGGCACAGCCTTACAGGTGTCAGCCGATGGAAAGCCTCATCGAAAGGCAACCGAAGCGGCTCGTGCCTTTGTGGGATGCGCTCCGGCCTGGAGAGGGCGCGGGACACCTGCCAGTTCGTAAGATCGGACTGCTGGGAGAGATGATGATCCGCCTGGGCCCTGTCTGTGATGAGGCTGCCCTCCCTTTAGAGGGGCCAGCAAAGCAAACAAACAGTTGTGGGACCTTTCTGAACTGCCCTTTCCAAACAAAAACAACGAAGCACATTTTACATCTAACATGCAGTTGTCTTTCTGCTGTAGAGGATGGTTCTGGGGAGAATATGGGGAGTGAAATGTCCTGACTCAAGTGAAATTTAGAAACTACTTTGGGTAGGAAACATACACTAGGTCTCAAAACTACTCGTTGGTCATGAAATTCGAAGAACGGGTGGTCAGCTCTAACTGCTGTTATTTCCCTCACCCCTCTGGCTGACATGGCTACCAGAAAGGAAACCTTGAAGGAGAGATTAATTGGACTAGAACCAATGATAGACCACTGGGGAACAATGGGAACCCTGGGAGGGTAGAGGTTGTTTAAGCCCTCTGGGAACATCTTGGAAGAGTTATGAGAGAGAGAAAAATAACTACCCCTCAGTTAAAGAACGGAAGGCAGAAATAGCTGCCAAGTGAATTTTAACAGAAGAAGCAACCAAACCAGGAGGAAGAGGAATTGGCTTTATACCCAGCCCTTCACTCGGAGTCTCAGAGTGGCTTACAATCTCCTTCTCTTCTCCCCACAACAGACACCCTGTGAGGCAGGTGGGGCTGAGAGAGCTCTGAGAGAATTGCTCTTGAGAGAACAGCTCTGAGACAACTGTGACTGGCCCAAGGTCACCCAGCTGGCTGCATGTGGAGGAGGAGTGGGGAATCAGACCCGGCTCTCCAGATTAGAGTCCGCCGCTCTTGACCTCTACACCAACAGGTATTCTGATACTAATAGCAGGGGGCAATACTGGTAACAGGAGCAATACCCATGGCGAGGGCCCATAAAGAGAAATGTCTCCATTTGTGATTGTAGGAGACTCTAGTGGACAGCCTATGGAAGTTCAAATGACACCAGCTCAGGTGACTCAGGGAAACTGTCTCTTCTGGCGTCAGTAACCAGGCAGCCAGGCACAGACACCGGACATCATGGTAGAGTGTATCCTCCATCTGTGAAAGGTCTTGGACTGGTAGCAGATGAATGTAACTGCCCTTTGACCTCCAAAGGAGGACCTGAAACCACGCCTGACAGGGCCAGAAAGGGGTAACCAGTATGCAGTGTGTGTGTTGTCTTTCATCCATTTGCCTATCACCTTCTCTACCAAGGGTAAGGAAGCGTAGAATAGAGTATGTGCCCAAATTAGTTGAAAAGCTTCTCCCAGAGAAAATGGATCTAGGCCAGACCTTGAATAGAAAAGGGGAGCTTTGGTATTAAGGTGTGTTGCAAACAGGTCTACCGTAGAGTAACCCAAGAGAATAAGAACAGGGGAGATATAGTCCTGCCCCAGTGATCATCCATGGGTGGGCTCCACCGATTTGCTGAGTAGGTCTGCCCTGGTGTTGTCAAAACCTGCCATGTGGAGAGCCTATGGGGCAACCAATGTCGAATAGCCCATTCCCAGATTGTAATGGCTTCTGGGCAGAGGGGGTGGGACATTATACCACTCTGCTCGTTTAGATCGAGCACGGTGGTGGTATTGTCCGTTTGCACTTGGACCACCTTTCCACACAGAACAGCTGTGAAAGTACTAAGGGCATAACGAATGGTTCTTAATACCGAAAGGTAGATATGTAATTCCTTTTCAGCTGGAGGCCAAAAATCCCTTATGCATCTGTCATTGCAGTGGTCACCCCAACCCATCAAAGAAGCGTCAGTCAGTGACTACAATCTCTGGGAATGGAGAACCAAAAGGTATCCCAAGAAATAAGTTAGAGTTGAGAATCCACCAACCCAACTGTTTTAAAGTCAAGCTAGGAATAGAGAATTTTCAATTCTGGGAGTGCACAGAGGGGTTAAATCCGTATACAAACCAATTTTGTCTTGGTCTCATCTGTGTGAATTGGTATATGGAGGTACGCATCTTGTAAATCCAAGACAGCAAACCAGTCCTTCAGACTGAGAAATTATAAAACAAAAGGAAGGGAAACCATACAGAACTCCTGCACCTTAAGGAAAAAATCCAAACCTCTTAGATCCAAGATTGGTCTTAACCCACCATCTTTTTTATTAACTAGAAAGAAACTTGAATAATAACCACAGGGAGGGTCATCAGAGCCTAGGCCCTGAACTGCTCCCTTCTCCAATAAAAGCTGTAATCCCAAAGCTAATTCAGGAAAAGTGTTGTCAATGGCAGCAGCTGTGGGTTGTAACTGAGGTAAATGTAAAAATTCAAGGTGGTAGCTCATTTCAACTATTGATAACACCCACGAGTCTGAGGTAATTTGTTGCCACTAAGGCAAAAACTTAGAAAGTCTGTCCAAAAAGGAGACAACGGAAAATCTGGTAACAGGTGCTAGTCAGAAAGGAGGCCTTTGAGGCCTGTACAGACTCCTTAAAGGAGTGCTGCTGTTGAGGGCCAGACTGGCACTATGATCCTGATCTGTGCCTCGTATGTTCAAGAGGTTGGAAAGAGGATGTTTGAGGGTACTGGTATGACTGATGATGGTAAGACACTGGAGTGGTATCTAGGCCTGTAAGATGAAGTGGAGCCTCGAGTGATGCCAAAGGACTGGGTGTTCTGTCAATTTTTCTTAATCTATTGTAGGAAATTGTCAGTTTTAATAGAGAATATTGAAGATGCTTCAAAGAGTAAGTCCTCCACTCTGGATCTTGTGTCAGGAGGGAGAGCAGTTGAGCAGAGCCAGGAATATCTCCGTAAAACTATCGATGAAGACACAGCACAAATGGATGCATCAGAAGCGTTCCTGCCAGAGTTTACTTGTTCCTTTGACAATTGTCCTTTCTGCACCCATATTCTGCCTTGGTTTCTGAGAGCATCCTATTCTTCTGTTCCGCATTCTGTCCTGCTTTCTCTTACACTTTGTGTAGGGGCTTTCTCTTGTTTCTGAATTTGTTTTACAGGAATCTGCATTCAGACCACTTCCAGCACACTGTCACACCACAACTACTAAAGCCCCTTTTGCTGGGATTCTTTGTTCCCATTTGCTTTCAAATAGTTAATCCTTTCTAAAGTAGGATTGTTTCTGTGGGTATTTAAGTGCTGCCCACTGCCCTCCCCATTTCCGCTTCTCTCTTTAGGTTGACAGTCCCTCCCTGTTCTGTTTTCTTTCCCTCCTTCTCCAAAGACAAAAGAGGATGTGTCCTCCTGCTCAGGCAAACTTTTTAAAAGCCAGAGAGAGCATAAGAAGGGATCATCAGTAAATATAAAGGACTAGGGGATTCCCTGCTCCCAAATGTGTCAGTTTTGCACGTGTGAGCCTGAATTGCCCCCTCCCTTCCCTTTCTTTTTGCAGAACCACAGAGGAAGGGAAGGCTTGGCAGGCAGTTAGCTCAAAAAATGCAGGTTTTGCTTGTAGATGCAGAAGGCATACAGAATACACAAATAAATAAACCAGCGGGGAATAAAACAGTGCAGAGGGAATGTGTGCGATTGCGAAGTCAACCCTTAAGGCTTGACTCCTCAGATTCTACAGAGCAAGCTTTTAGTGCAGAAAGGCCCAATCTCAGAGCTTTAGTCTAGGGATTTTTTTCTCTTTGGGCAGCTTATCAAGGTAAGGCGAAATCTTCTCCCACAAAAAGAGGTAGTAAGCTCCCATTATTGCCTGATAACTGGCTATCCTTAGGTTGAGGGAGGAAGAGGAGTATGTCTTACAACTCAGAGCATCAGTCTTCCTGCCCTCTTTGTAGGCCGGTGTGGAGTGGGAGCCCACCTTTTGCTTTGCTTGCATTTCTTCAGCTATGATGGAAGATGGAGCAGGATGAGTAAAAAGAAATGGGAATCCTTCCTGTTGGACTTGATACATATTCTTCACCCTACGAGCAGGGATGGAGGAAAAGCGATAATCCCAGGGGGATCAGAATGAAGATGGCCTAGGATCTTGTCCCGTGACTTCGTGTCAGTGGAAGCGATCTAAATGTCCAAGGATAGGCCGTTCTCACCATTTGTTCCAATAAAGCTGGAAATCTTCTTGTGATGAAACAGGATCATGGCCCATGACAGTGTCATCCGGAGATGGGTTGGAAGGTAGGTCCGAACTGGCTATGGATTGGCACTCCTCCTCTTCTTTGGATCTGGAGATAGATATTGGAGGCTGGGCATTAGGTAACCAGCAAAATGGTCAGATGGCCTGTCCTTAGTTTTAGATTTGTAAGGTCTTGGTTCAGGCTGAGATTGATATTGATCCCCCCACCCAAGGGAATGGAGAGGGGTAAAAGAAAGGATACTGCTTCCATGGTCCTGGAGGGAAGCCTTGTGGCCACGGAGGAGGCAGTGCTGAGGTCAACGGAACCGAAGGAGGATCTGCAGGCAAGTCGGCTTGTTCCAGAACCACCTCACCCTTGGAGAGGGATGGAGCCAGAGAGGACAGCGCTGGTGAAGGCGCGCACGGTGTAGGCAATTCAGTCAGATCACGAGAAGGTCCTGGGTCTGAAGATCTCACTGGTTCCATCGAAGCCAAGTGCCGTGGCTTGATTCAGAATGTTTTGTCAGATCCATGGAGCCCAAACATTGACTTTTGTGTTTCCCCTTAGGCTTCATGCTTCTCAGGTCCCACTTCAGGGAACCTCGACTTTCTATAGGTCAGATCCAATCTCAGAACTGACAGAATGGAGGTTACTGAGGCCAGACAAGAGGGATGATCTGTAGCTGATTTCGATGTCGAAGGAGGAGCATGTTTCGCCAGGGCAGATGATTTAGCTCCTGAGTCTACAGAACCTGACAAAGCTCCCTCCCACAAGGTGCCCTTTAGGTGTGAAGCGCCATCTGCCCAGGTCTTGGGGGCAAATTGTTGGCAGATCATACAGGCTGCCACATCATGGCCTTCCCCCAAACAAAAGAGGCATATGGAGTGTTCATCTGTGCGCATCATCTTGGTGGCACAAAACAAACATTTGCTGCTGAGGGACTTCTGCGACATTATTCCAAACAGAGAGAAAAAGGCAGAGAAGATCTCAAGTAAAGGAGCAAAGCTAGAACATTCTTCACAGAGCGGCAGCAAGGGATAAACCGAGGGAAAGAGGGAGCACCTTCCCCTGGAGCATGTGACCGTTTGTGCGGGAAAATGGCCTTTGAGATGCTCTGGAAGGGAGGGGCTCCCCAGCTCTGTTGCTAAGGCTAAAGAGAAGCTGAGAAAGCAGCTGGCCTGTATACGTGCACAGTCCCAATGTGGGACTGCACAGAATAATGACAATGAAAATGGGACTTACTTCTGAGTAAACCTGCTGTTGTGGATTTTAACCTTAAATCAATATTCTGGATATTTTGAGACAGTAGGCATGAAAGTTTGTGTTTAGGTCCATCTGCAAGCATGCATTTTTTTTACTGTTCTAACTGTTTTAGGGCTCAAACCTGGTGAGAGACAGGGGGCAGGAACATGGTGGGAGGCATCATTAGCACAATGTCACTCCCAGGGAAAATCTGGAAGTGACGTCACACCATTCTAGGAATAACCGGAAATGCCAGGGTAAAACCATAGAATTCCTGGCAGAGCAGTGTGACGTCACTTCTGATGTGATGTTGTGCCAGTGCAAAAAAAATTATTTAATTTTTCTCCCACTGGCTGACCGAGCCGAGCCGACCTTCCAACCCATCTCTGGATGACACTGTCAGAGACCCTGATCCTGCTTTACTACATGAAGATCTCCAGCTCAAAACTGGAATACGCTGAAATCTGCCGTCTCCCCCTTGTTTGGCAAAACTCTGGGTGACAGGCTTTGACCCTTAACCTTTCTTGAAGTCTACGGAGGCAGAATAGAAACGACACTGATTTCTATGGGATACGCCAATGTTCTCTGTATCTATTTAATCTTTTGTTTAATCAGATTGAGAGCGATCAGATGATTTTTAAACAGAAGTTTTAATTACTTTGTCAGTCTACTGGCTGGGAAACGCAGGGTTTCATTGTGGACTTGAGGCAAACAAATAAGCAAACCTCGGTTACCTTCCTTGGAGACTGAGGGCTGTGACTGGCAGAGACGGTCAGTCATCAAGCAGCACGATGATCTACGGTTATCTGTCTATGGCTCACGCATTACTTTAATTCAGTCAAAGGGTTTTTCAACTTCATGTGGCTGCTTAAAGTAATGCCCCCCCTTACGGGTGGGTCCCAGCAACCGCCACAGTGCTTAGGATGGTTCTTTCTGGATTTGGAATCTTTCTGCTGTTCCGACTGCTGCTGCTGGAAGGTGCCTTAAGGTCCTCCAGTGATGCACTCGGCATCAGGGCACAAAGAGCCAGGGGGTACAGACATCTGCACCAAGGTCACCGGTAATCCACTTTTGAAACTAGTTTGAAGCTGACCTTAACTAACGTTAAATTTCACACATGTAACTCTCACCATGGTCAGAGCTGGCAAGCACAGGGAATTTGAGTAGCAGGATGGGACGGGAGGCCTCATGGGAACCTAAGAGTCAGTCAAGCCTCGAATTAACCTGATCTCTTAGCCCTGATTAGGAGAATGTTATTGCTTGTGTGGCCAAGGGGAGGAATGGGAAGGTCTGAAAATAAAAGCCGGATTTAAAAATTCTCAACCGTCCACACTTTCCTGAGCTTCATCAAAAATTCAGTCCTGAACTGATTCCCATTTGATTCAAAAAGCCTCTCCCTAAATAGGATACTGTCAAATGTAATAATAGAAGTGGTTATTAAATATTATGAGAAAGGTCAAAAAGACATGCTCTGTCCCCTTGGCCAAAGTAAATACTTCATCTAACTTAAATTCAGCATTCGAACATACATCATCATCTTACTAATGCCAATGATACAAAAAAGGAAAACATTTTAATTTGGGCCAGTTTAAAGATCCAGGATTATTCTAGGGTTGGTGCCTTGAATTCGAACCATAAACTACTACACTGCTTTTATTTTCATTTCTGGCATTTCTGAAATCATCTTCTGCTACCCATAACTCAACCTTTTGGTTCCAGATCTCAAATCTGTCAGGCACAATAGCAAGTAAGTCCAGGCATTCTTCTACCAAGAGTAATGCTTTATTGGAATACAAGGATGTTGCCCACAGTAATACTTCTATTGTCAGGAATGGCCAAGAGGGGCCAGCTAGGCAGTAATATAGTATGATGCAAAGCAGGGCTAGCAAATGAACTCTTAGCGCGTGCGCGGGAAAACTCCTGGCGGGAGGGATACTTAATACCCGGGAGAACTACCCCCCCCACCCCCTAGTCACGTAGAGCTGGAAAATTCCCCAGATGGAGAAACGCTCTCAAGCCTTCTCTTCAAGGACACACGATAACGAAAGGTAGCAAAGAGGCTTTCTCCCACAGTTGCAGCTGGCACACTAAGCGCAAGCGCAGAAGCAAGGGACAAGATAATAAACAATGAATACAGTGTGGCTTGCAACATAAATCATGACAGGGTTCTGACAAAACCCCATTTACCGCGTTTCATACAAGCAACATTCCAAAGTTCTTATGCACCAAATAGATATTTTCCCCCGAAGGGAGAACGTAACCTGTGCATAAAATCATTTAGAATAATACCCGGAGGTGTAACAGCCCCATAGCCAGGAAATTTTTGGTGATGGGGACAAAGAGTGGGCACAGTGTTTAGTACACTGCTAAGTTAATTAGCTCCATTAATTAAGTGAGCATGATGGCTAATTAAATCAACAGAGCTAGTTACATTAGCACTGTGGAAAGCCCCCCTCCCTCCCCTCCTGCTCAGCTGCAGTCCCTTACCACCTTACCTTGGTGGGCAGTCCTTCCCTGACGAGGACACACGGCTAACCAGGAGGGGAGGGTGAGGGGCAGCTGAGTGGCATGGGGAGGGCCGTCCCAGTACACAAAGCCTTGTGGTCTGGCGCTGGGAGGGCTGCAGGCTCACTGCTCGCCACGTGCCCCATGCTTCCTCCCCTTCTGCCGCCGCCTCCTCCCCCTCCTGCAGGCTAGCGAGAGAGGAGGAAGAGAAGAAGGGGAGCTACAGCGAAGCAGAAGCCCAGCCTCCTCCGGCACGAAGCAGGCAGGCAGGCAGGCAGGCAGGGGGGTGTCTGGCATCCTCCCGGACTGGCGGGGACACCCCCAGATGCCCCCCATGGCTATGGGCCTGGGTAACAGTCTTACAGCATGATCTCAATGGACTTAGACGGGAGTAACTCAGCACAGGACTGCACCGTTAATCCTTACGGGGCATCTTAAAGGCTAAAAACATTTATGCCAGCTGGAGTTTCTGTGAGTCAGTTTCCTTTTTCAGACACTAACATCTGAAGAAACTCTGACTCACAAAAACTCATGCTGGAAATAAGGGCTGTTAGTATTTAAGGTGCCACTGGACTTCTGTCTATTTGACCATCTAGAATATGCTGTTGTTCTATTTTCATGCATGTGTGAGAGACTGTGGGGTTTGTGCGCTTGAGGCCACTCAGTGTCTCCAGAAAGTGGACTCTATGAAATGCAGGTGAGAAAAAGTTAGAATTGTGCAGAATCCAGAGAAGGCCGTTAGGAAAGCCCTACAGAAGCCACATGCGAAAAGCGACTCATTCATCCTGGGAGTCCTCTGCTGCCTGGCTCCAACAGGAGGCTTTGCAAGTAGATCCTGTTTCTTTGGGGATGTCTCCGTGGGCTGTGCAAGCTGCTTATTTAAAGGGACACCAACGCCATGTACTTTAGTGGAAAGATTATCTAACTTTTGGCTTCTTCTGGTTAAATAATAGTTCTTTACTGAATTTTTAGAATTTGTATGTTTTCACACAGGCCAATTAATTTGGTTACCATGCACCATGGACTTTGTAGTCTTCAGCCTGCATATACAGTAATTCTTGTGTTTGGTTTTCGAATTTTGTAGTCTTCAGCTTTCATAAACAATAGAGTGCCTCTTAAAAGAATGCAGGATGGTTTTTGATGAAAGCTGGGCGCATGGAGGGGAATCTGTTTTCCCTCCCCTTATCAGGTCTGCCCATTTCTCATCAAATTCCACTTGTGCAGAATTCAACAGTAAACCTTCTCTGGCTGAGGTCAGACTGGCAGTATGAAGCATGAGGGAGTTGTGGCAAAAAGACCCGGAACAATGTGTTCTGGGTATTCCCGGTCACACTGCACCGACTGATGCGGGAGCATACCGGGGAGGAGGCGCAAGGGAGCGTTCACACTGTTGGCCTGCCCCTGGTGAAGGTGCGGCTGTAAGTGGCTTTTTTTCACTCCAGCAACATGCGCCTATGCGCATAGGCACAGCAGCAATTATCAATGTGGTTTGTTTGCATGGCTTTTAGCATGCACACATCCAGGAAGTGAGATCAACGTGCTCTCCAGAGTTTGCTACCACTTTCACCTGGTACTTTTTAAACTTGGGAGGGAAGCGTTACAAGACGGGTTGGGTACGGCTGTGTGAACCGGCCCCTTTAATCCGTTTGTGAAACGTGCCTCTATCGGGCTAAACTGCCAGTCTGAACTTGGCCTCTGACGCTGCAAAACTTTCCTCTAAGGGTTTGTTTGTGGAATGATAGCAGAGATGCCTACCAACAGCTGGAAGTATCCCGCTTGCATACATTTCCCATTCAATTCCACTCTAATCCCAAGCCTTCCTCAGAAACTTTCTAAATCATTTTATTGAAAGAATATATTGCATTCAAACTGCCCTTCTCTGATGCATTAATCTGACAGCATGAGTTTTACATCTTACCTGGCAAATGTTGCCAGTAAACGTCTATGAGTTTTTATTTAAAGGCCCATTGGATTCTGGGATGTGGTAATAGTTCAGACCTCTCTCAAAAGACCAGCTTTGGATGATAAGGGGAATAATACTTTTATCCCCCAGAAATGAATGGTTCAGTTCCAGTCACTTCAGCAGGTGTCTCTACTATTGCTTAAGTCCTTACCAATAAGTGGGTATGCAGGATCATCCCTTCCTGATATTACCCAGAGGTGATAGTCACTTGGTCGGCCCTGCGAATTGAGAAATGGAAAGAGGGCTTGTCAATGTGCAATGGGGCCAGGCTCCGAAAGAAAGGAAAGCCGTCCAACTGTACAGAGAGTCCAAAACAACGGAAAGAGCAACCAGTCGAGCAGGCCTGGGCTCAGGAAATGCACGGCTGCAAATCGCCTGGAAAACAACAGGATGGCCATCCCTGCTGGCCTCCAGAGGAAGGGAAGAGATTCAGCACAGGAAAAAGATACAAGGCAGAGCTTTTCTGAATCCATTAATGAGGCTCAAAGAGAATCCTCATCAAATAAAAGTTCAGGAGTTTATTAAATAATAAAAAATGGCAGCCCAGTACAGTCACTTTCAGAAGACACCCAGCGTGCTGTGAGAGAACTGCTCATGTGCTGTTTGAAATGCATTATTACGGATACGTTCCTTTCTCTCATGATTTCTTAATTTAAAGATTTAAGCTCTTGTGTAGGAATGTAGTGCTCTGAAAGCAGAAAGTGTACAACTTAAGGCATCTGAAACGTAAACCTAAGAAACCTTTTAGGGCCTTCAGCTTCTCAACTGTGCTGGGAATTATGTGGCCATCTGGGGGAAGATGCTTCTCAACCAGTGCTTTAAGGACTTAACTTGTGAGATGCCACAGTGCCTCCTGTTTCCCAGGTACTCCTTCCAACTCATCACTCTGTACCAAATCGGCAGGTATGTGTGGTTGCCGTGCAATGAGGAGGAAGTACATGCCCAGGAGTACTCTCTTCTCCTGTATGCAGCCTTGACTCTGAGAGCAGGACGTGCCCTTAGTTCATCTTCATCTAGGTCCTACCAAAGTCCTTTTCCAGCAGAGAGAGGTATTTAAGATTGCCTGAGGCATATGATGGCCAGGCTGGCTCCTCAGTCCTTTGGCCTTGTGAGGTCTACGGCTTCTTTTTGCTGTTATGGCCTTTAAGTCTGCCCTAGCAGTCCTTTAGCCCCACAATGTTGGGTAAGTGGATACTGGCCAGGCTTCCCAAGAACTTATTGTAATTTGGCGGGGGCCAGATACATCCTGGCAGGACCATTCCCGGGGGGAAGTTTCCAGCCCCATTGCCAGAGTGTCGCCTGGCGTCACTTCCTGGCGACGGCATCGTGCAGCGTGGGTGTTCCACAGAGGAATGTTCTGGCTGGGGATTGTGTGTCCCCTGCCGAAATACAGTAAGTACTTGGCAACCCTAATACAGGTGCTTGATCAAGATAATTTTTGGTAAATAAGAAGCATTCTGCTCATGCTCAGAGGCACACAGTTGTGATGAATGACTGTAAATATACTGGGCTGAGTGAGAGGGGCACTCAGTTTTCTCCTCCACCCCCACCCCCCGGTGACACAACTTACTCCTGAGAAAATTTTCTGCTGCAAGTAGAAGAGGTTATTGATCTCACCTTGATTTCCTGCCCAGTGCCCTCACTTTTTGGTCCTGACATTACGCAAGCAGGAAGAAGGAAGGAGCAAAGGAGAAAATGTTATGAACAGCATGTACAAGAACGAGTTCATTCCGCAGAGAGAGTGCTGAGGACTCAGGACAAGGGCTCTCTTGCCATCCCCACAGGGATCCCTTGAAACGCAGTGGATTAAAAAATGGACTCCGCATTTCCCCTTACATCTCCATCAGGAAAAGGGACCAAAGCCTAATTTTTAAAAAAATCTGGAAGAAATTGGGGAGGCAGGATATCTTTCAAAAACAGGCATTGCCCCAACCTGACCCCTGAACCTGATTACCTAACTGGGATATAAAGCTGACACTTACCAGAAGCCCCAGGTTTTGCGTCGTTTTCTTGATGATGTCATCTGCGGTCTCCATGTTGGATATGCTTATTGTGGTGTTCTAGATATGGAGAACAGAGGCATATTTCAGAGCGACTGCAAGGAATGCGCGCAGTGTTTTCATATCAGCATGGCACAGACCCTGGGGCCACTGATCCACATCATGCTAACTTTGCATAGGTGGATGCCAGTGACTCTGTTTAAATGTGATAACGCTTTAATAGACACATTTAAAACTGTTCAGTGACTTCTACAGGCATCATGAACTCCCTGTCTCCCCAGTCCACCCATTCTTTTTGTTGGTCTACAACAGGAGTCCCCAAGATGGTCTCCATGGGCACCCGCTAGCGTCTTTCCGGCTGCCCACTAGAAGTGTGTCATTGTTTTTATCAGCATTTTTTGGTTCGGATCTATGGGACCCTCCCCCAAATTTTGGGATTCCTGAAGAAAACTGGATCCCAATACTGGTAAAGTATTCAGATCTGGGATTTTTTGGAAATCCCATTTTTTTTAAGGTCCAGTAGACCCAAACTGAATAATACGTAGAGGGGGAAAAGGAGTGGCAAAGCTGCAGCGAAACAGCTGAGAGGTGGCTCAGCTGGGGCTCTTCTGGGCAGTGCGGTTTAAACCAGACTGCCCAAAAGAGCTTACAAAGCAGCTGATCCTGCGGGGAGAACTTCGCTGGGGCTCTTCTGGGCAGCCCGGTTTAAACTGCACTGCCCAACAGAGCCCGCAAAGCAGCCGATCCTGCGGGGAGACCTCTCCCACCCACCCACCCACCCCAGCTCTGCTGAGGCTCTCTTCGGTAGGTCGATGGAACAGCCCAAAAGAAGCCCAGCTGAGCCAGTGGGGAGCGTGTGTGTGTCCGTCCGCCCCCCGTCCCGTCCCCCCTCCCGGCTGTTTTGCGGGGTCTCCTCTGCAGCCCCTCTGAACACCTCCCCATTTTAAAAAAACCCCAAACAGCTGAGCGGCGGAAGCGCCCCCTGCTCCAGCCCCTCAGCTGCTGTTGACGGGAATTCCCAAAAATATCCAGGATTTTTTCAGGGATTTTTTTTCAGTTCTCCCAAAAAATCCCAGATATATTTGGGACGACAAAATATACCCCCAAAATACCAGTAAGGTGTTTTTTGGGTACATTTTTGGTTCAGGTGGACCTGAATGCCCACCCCTAATGCCCCCCGGGTGTTTCTAGAGAGTGAGCCAGGCCAAGCGGGGCTTTTGCCCTGCAGAGCTGCTGACTGGCCAGCAGAGATCTGACTGGCTGTGCAGATTTCTAGAAACACCGCCTGTGGCCTCAGCTGCCACCCCAGCAGAGGGTCCTTCCTTGTGTGACTGCAGATCAGCTGCAGCAGCCATTGTGAGACTGGCTCCGCCTCCTGCAGGTGGTATCAGAATGCCAAAGTCACCTGCAGGCTCAAAAAGGTTGGGGTCCCCCCCCCCACAGCAGGCACTTTGCAGTAAAGAAAAGGTCCCTTCCTTGAGGAGCTGCCTTCAGCAGAGGGAGCGGGTGGACGGAAGCAGAGAATGGCCCAGGCCAGGCAACCACTACCTGGAGATTTTGGGGGTGAAGCCTGTGGGAGGCAGGGTTTGGGAAGGGGAGGGGCCTCAGCGCGGTACAATGCCGTAAAGTCTTCCCTATAAAGCAGCCATTTTCTCCAGGGGATCTGATTTCTGTTGTTTGGAGATCAGTTGTAACAGCGGGAGATCTCCAGGCCCCATCTGGAGATTGGCAACCCTAGGAACAGCAAGGTGTCCACAGGCACAGCTGCTGTACGGACTTAGTGCAAACTAAGCAGTGGAAGGAAACATCAGGGTTCTTCTCTTGCTTCCCACCATGGCTGTATCCAAAGACCGCAAAGTTAGTGGGACTGAACAGGATTCACTAGTTTGTGGCGAACATCTTTGCTATGGAATCTTCATCACTAGCACCAATTTGTCAGAGTAACTGAGCGTGGCAGTCGGTGTGCTCAGGACAGCACAGACCCTGGCTGTGGTTGTTAGAGAGAAGATGCGGAAAAGGTGGGGAGGGGGAGATCTGGCAGCAAGACTCAGGGTCAACAAGAAGCTGGAGTCCCGGAGCGAGCTGGCTGGCACGGGCCCCAGACCTGGCCCACAAAACAATTTGATCTCATCTACGACAACCCTAATGGCTTTACTCAGGGTCCAGGACAAAGTACACTATCCATGACAACAGAGTTTATTCCAAAATGAATTTGCGTGTTTGTGTGTGGGAGGGAGGGAGGGAGGGAGGGAGGGAGGGAGGGAGGGAGATTTCTCTTGGAGTTTTGTAAGTGGAGTCCCGTAACTAGGAGCCCCTTCCTGTTAAGCGGTGCTGACTCTATTCTGGAGCAGGCCATGAATCGGTTGGTCTGTGTAGCAAAACACACTCCTGCCCTCCAGACCCCTCTCAGGAGCCGGAAGCACCTTCTGCAACTACAGATGTTGGCCACCCCTGCTTGGCTCATGCTTTCAAAGCAGCTGCTGTTCTGGGGTGTGTCCTGGATCCTTTTCACCACCTTCTGTTCAGCAGGAGGATTTTTAAAATTCAGTGGTACTCACAGAGGAGCTATTGTCACCATCCATCAACAGAATCTGCATGAATAAGCCTTTGGGACATTCATTCTGCTTCATCTCACTACTGTGCCTGTAATTCAGAAGGATACCATAAGAAAGAAAGAAAAAAACAATGTGCAGGACACACCAGTTTCCACAGGCTGGGGAGCATCATGAAAGAAGTACAAATAACAACTCATGCTGCAATTATTAGAATAACTAAACTTCGATTATGGAAAAGAGAGGAGACCAGAAAGGATTAGATGATTTCAGTAGAAAAAGGTTTCTGGAATTCGGTTGATTTTGCACAAAGAATTAACATTTTGTTTAAAGGTCTGGAGCAGAGCAGTTGTGGCCGACGTGTCGTGAAGTCTGCAGATAGGAGCAGCTGAGGGCATTAACAGAACCACGTAGCCCTCTACCCCCACCCCACCCCACCCCTTTTGGGGGGGGGGGCGCGTTTTCTCTCTAGCCTACTGAGGCAGACAGCAGGCACACAACAGGCATTCTAGATACCACCTGGCACTTGTTGGTGCAGGCTGAGATAGAGGAGAGAAGATGGCATCTCTTACCACAGCAGCGTTGACAGCCATCTTTCTTTCACTTCGGGCGAGCTGGGAAGGAGAAGTAGACGCGGAGGTCAGGCAGTGTGCAAGGGGGCCCGCAGAGGGCCTTTGGCGGCACCATTCTGGACAGTTGGAACTATAAATCACAATCCTTGACAAGGCCAGAAGCAAAAGTACAGTCCCTTCCTGATTCTATTTTATTTTAATAAATAGAAATATTCTTAAACTCTAGTTCTGCTGAGCTAAATTTCCAGGCAGGAGTAGAGACTTCGATATTGGAACAGTGTCTGATTCAAAGAGTCTTCACTTTTTTTGCAATAACTTTTAATCAATATTTTCTCTCTCTTCCTTAACTTACAACTCCTAGAAACCATTTCCCCGGTATTTTCTTAAATAACCCAGACCTGGGTTTGCATAAACATATGCTAGCTGTAAAAGCAAAGGACAGGGACTTCATTCTTTCAGGCAAGAACCTGGCATGAACAGTAAGGTCAAATGGAAGGATGATTCTCAAAAGAGACGGAAAGGCCACAGAGAATCATGCTTCCCATCTTTTGGTCCCAAGATAAAAGGGCACGGGGAGAGTACTGGTAGCAGTGACCAGGCATGCGTTGTTTACAGACTGAGAGAGATCCCTTTTCTTAGATGCAGCCTACATTCAGGAGGGCTGCACTTGGGTAAGGTTACGACTGTTCACGGTGGAATCGGGGCCATGCCCATTCAGAGGCACCGCTCAGAGGCTCGAGAGGGTACCTGAAGGCCAGGGAGGGTGCCCCACCAGGGGACACCCTTCTTCCCCATCGGTACAGACAGATGAACAAGAGTAGTGAGAAGCAAACTTTCAGAGCTGAAATCACTGTAGCCCTCATGGCGTGAACTGAACTGTCAAGTGCCCACGAAGGAATCCTTTTAGGAATTAGCAGGGATGGATAGCAGCCATTGATTCGGCTAAGAGAAAGGAAAGGAAAGCACTGAGGGGAGCACACTGTGAGCTCCATTTGGGGGAAAATATTTCAAGAAATAAACAGCCAGGGGTAAAGCCCACTGTGTGCCCTTTGTGACTTTAGTCACAGAAAACCAAAGCTATTCTTTCTTTTCTTTTTTTTGTATTTCAATTTCATTTTTATTTTTATAACATACTTTACAAAAGAAACAGAGCATCATTCACTCAAAGGGGTGAATTAGAACATTAGGAAAAATAAAAAGGAAATGGGAGGAGGAAAGCTTACGCTTAATAATGAATTATACAGCCCTGACAGAACCAAGTCTGAGTCCGGGGGGGGGAGGGGGGCACCTTTAATACCAGCAAAGTTTTATCCTGGGGATGAGCTTTTGGGTGCCGCACGCCCCTGCAAACACCTGACAGGCTGCGTTCTGGTACCTGAGCAGGCCCTCAAAGTCAGATGAATTCCTCAGTCGAAAACCACTTAAGGGTTTGTTCAGAAGAAGCTTCTCGTTCGAAAAGACTCAAGAAAGCCCTTTTCCTTGGCCACGTGGGCAGGGGGGAGGGGTGTGTGAGCGTCTGGAACGGGGGGGGAGAGCGCTGAAGACCAATGAGCCTCACCTGTAAGTGACAACGAAGTTGCTGGTGGGCCAGCCGAGAACGAATGAGTTCTCAGGGCTTATCTTTTTCTCCGACACTTCACTGAGGCAGGATCCTACCCACACCTCGCTCAGCCGTACTTGCTTCTTCATTTTCAAGCTGGAGGAAGACCTGGAGGCCGAGCAAGAGACAGTCTGTATTCGCAGTGGAAAGGTGTACCCTGGGCCGTGTGTGCTTTGCATGCACATGAACTGTTTCTCTGAGCATCCCAAACACAGAACTCCTTCTCTTCACTTCTGCAAACTTACGAGCACCAATGAGGAAGGTGTGTGATTCACACTCATGTTTTACGCCACACATGCATAAATGGGAGGAACCCTGTCTTCTCTCTATTTCGTCCTTATTGGTGCTTCAAGCATCACTGGAGTTGGGTTATTTCCCCAGAAATGCCATCGTCTCTTTTAAGAGATAAGGTAATGATGGATCACCTGTGAGGCCACCAATCCTGAAGGCAGCCAAAACTTAAGGATGGGCTGCACCAATCAAGGACTGTGCCCTTCTAATTTGTATAAATGAACATTCACCCGCAATGGCCAACATCATCACACTGGATTTCAAAAAGTTCTATAAAATGAGCGGACTCATCCAAAGGAAGTTGGAAGGGAGGGTAAAGAAGGTAAAGTACCTTCAGGAGGCTCGGAAGTTGCGGAAAACAGCAGCAACGGGTGAGCATGTTGCGGATGAGGAAGGCACCATACAAGGAAAGAGGATGGCAGCTTGGTTCATGAGCAGAGCCAAAGAACCCGTGAAAGGCAAGAACTACCCAGCACCCAGGGGAGTGAGACCTCCGGAGGGAGAATCCGCCCTGTTGGGCTTCTGGCCAAACAGGGAATCAGGCCCACGGATCTTACTTTGACTTGGCCACAATTAGCCTGTCGCTGAAGAGGAACAAGTGGCGCTCTTGAGTCTGCAGGCCCACGGTCAGGTGCACGCGTTCGTCCAGGAGGAGTACGGAGTCTGGGCTCCCAAAGGCCCCAACTGGTAAGCCATTGTCAGGATGGGACAAGGGGAAAATAATCTCCCTGCTGGAAAAGAAATTGGTGGAATTAATCCCAGGACAGTCACTTGTTTCACCAAGAAATTCCCTCAACTAACCATAACTCCTCAACCAAAGAAAAGTACAGAAGGTCCAAACAGAAATTCAGAAATCAGTATTAAACTCAGGGCCCAACCAGGCTGTGCTGGAAGTCCTGTTGAGTCCTGGGCTCCTAGCCTTTTAAAATACTCGGCACGTTGGAGATGAACTTCAAAAACTGCAGACATGGAATTCCCACAATGCATCTGGTTTGGCCCTGAGTCTCCCCTGGAGAGTCTTTCATCACTTCTTTAAGAAAACAGTGAAGACTCACTTTTCCTGCATCATGTTCATCTAGCCTGCCTCTACGGCTTGCTTGAAGAAAAAAGCAGTACACACAGAGAGACGAATCCAAAAGTGGGAGGCAGGTAGGCTGCAATTTCAGATTGGACACAGGCCTCTCCAGGGCCTGCCTGTGCCCTTCTCCCCTGTAACCTTCTCTCTCTCTCTCTCTCTCTCTCTCTCTCTCTCTCTCTCTCTCTGCCCTTTCACCCCCCAAGAAAGGTCTCCTGCTTCCTTAAACAACTCTGCTCATGCCTTCTGGCCGCCCCCCCCCCCATATCTGGAACGCCCTCCCGGATTCCCCATGTGATGCTCCAGGTTAGCCAATGGCCAGCAGCCCGTGGGAGACAGGGCGACACCCCCTGCCAGGGGTGCAATGTCACTTCCAGCAAATACCCAAAAGTGACATCTTGTCACTAGTGTGACATCAATGTGATGCTCTAACCATAGTTTTTTGTCCAAATCCTTAAACACTGCACTGACGTCACGCTGGTGACCTGATGTTATTCCTGAGTATTTGCTGGAAGTCATGTTGGGCCTCTTCTATGGGGCCATTTTTAAAAGCTTTTCTATCCTGCCAGCCCTCAGTGGGCCTGCAGGCAACGGCGAGGGTGCTTCCACGCCTATCAAGAAGCAGAATGTTACATGGAAGTGTCCCCATGGGACGTGGTGGGGCTGATCGTGATTCCCTTCCTAGGAGCCCCCCAGCCCCACCCACTCCCTTCAGCCCTGAAGCAGGCCACGGCCTGAACTGGCTGCCCCCACCCTGGTTTGGGGGCTTGGCTGGGGAGGGCCCACAGCAACCCCCCCTCCCCCCCGCCCTCTGGGCAGCTCTCCCTGTCCAGTCAGGCCGTGCCCTGCTGTACCGCCAAAGAGGAGGCAAGAAGGACGTAGGCAGAGTGGAGAAAGAAAGGCCAGTTGACCAAACCGATCCTGTGACCCTCCATTAAATGAGAGAGAACTGGCATGCAGGCAGGGAAGAGGTAGCGCCAGGAACACGGCCAACTCACAAGGCCAAGCGGCCAGGGGGAGAAGCTGGCTGGGAAGTGCCAATGGAGTCCCCAAAGACAACAGACTGATGGGATTCCTACTGTTTTATCAACCCCTGACTCACATCGGGTCAGACTCGACCCCTGCCTAGGGTTGCCAGCTCTGGGGTGAGAAATACCTTGAGAGGGTGAGGTCTGCGGAGGGGAGGGACTTCAATGAGTTATAATGCCACAGACTCCATGTCATGGAGATGGGGTGTGTGCTTTGGAATGATGACTTTCGTTTCTGCTGTGCCTTCACTGGTTTCATTATCTGTATGTTGTGCTATATGACCTTGGGTGCCTGGTGTGGTATTTCTCCTGGGAAATGTTGCCTGTTACTTTGGTGGGCTCCTGTAGGCTACCTGATTAGCTGTGGGCCACCAGGGGACCCCTTTGAGTTATGTATATCTATTTGCTTCACGCGCTTTCTCTTTAGTTCTAACACAAAACAGTTAAGATACCTGCAGCATCAATGTCTCAATAAACTTTACTTCTATGAATGAACATTTTTGGGAACTCATTGTCTCAGGAGTCTGACACCATGTTCCAAAGCAGCCATTTTCCACAGGTGAACTGATCTCTGTCACCTGGAGATCAGCTGTAATCCCAGGAGATCCCCAGCCACCACTTGGAGGTTGGCAATCCTCCTCCACAGGCAGCCTCACTGCCTCCCTCCACCTGCAAGGGTTGAGTGAACTCCCTCTCCTTCCTCGTGCTGGGTCTTATATGCCCCCCTCTCAAGGCTCCACCTCCTCACAAGTGATTGGCTCTTGCTTTTCCCTCCATTTCCCCCCAGTCCAACCCTGAAGCTTTGATACGGCTGCTATTTCTGTGTTGAGAAATTCCTTGAGATTTTGGCGGTGGGGCCAGGGTTATTCCCTCAGCAGGGTATAATGTCATAGAGTTCACCTTCCAAAGCAGTCATTTTATCCAGTGGAACTGATCTCTGTTGTCTGGCGATCACTTGTAATTCCAGGAGATCTCAAGACCCCACCTGGAGGTAGGCATCCCTAGGCTGGAAGGAGCCTGGAAAATGTAGTCTGGCAGGAAAACTGGCAGCACGGCTGGAAGGAACGGCTGTCTTGAGGCTTACAGATCATTCTGCTCCTCAGCCTTGTGCATGGTTGACAACCTCCAGGTGGTGCCTGACATTCTCCTGGAATTACAAGTGATCTCCAGGCGACAGTTCCCTTGGAAGAAATGGCAACTTTGGAGAGTGAACACTATGGCTTCATGTCCCTGCTGAGCTCCTTCACCTTACTAAAAGTGGTCATTTTCACACACTGCCCCCAGATCTCCAGGAATTCCCCAAGCTTGGTTGGCAGTCCTACCAGGTATCACCCCAAATCTTCAGAAATGTCCCGAGCCGAAGTCAGCAACCCTCCTCTCATGCCTTCCATCAGCAAAAGTGATGGTTTCGTGCTTTTCAGTGCAGCAACCAGACAAGATACAAAGTCTCTACAGGCATGCAGGAAATATGGCATTATTTTATTTAAAAGAGAAAAAAACCTCCTCTCAAAGGACTGATGATGAGTGAGTATGCTCACAGCCTCAAGGCCACTGAGTGGAGGGATTGGGGGACAACATTCAAGGCGGGCAAGTCAGCAGGAGGGCCCCTGAAGCCAGCTGAATGTCTTTCCAACTGTTTTCCTTTCAGTGCAGTCCCAGCTGCAGCCACTAGGGCGCAGGAAAGTCTGAGCACAGTAAGAGGCATTCTGACCATCAGCTAGACCCACCTTTCTACAAGACTGAAACAAACTCACCTAACAGATTATGCTAAGCCCATCAACCAACCCAGCACCGGTGCAAGACAAGGGAGCATGTTGATGACTGCTACAGGAGAGGCCAGCCTGCAGCCTGCTAAGAAGGTCATTTTCTTCAAGAGTCTAGCCTTTCTCTCTCCTTTTCCTTGCACCCAGATCAGCCAGATCTCGCAAAGCAGCAGTTAGTGTCCTGCAGCAAGATAAAATAGCCTTTCCCTTTACTCATTTTTCTTTCTCCCTCCATCTAATTCTTCCCTTCCCCCATTTGTTTTCAAGTGCTGTTCTCAAGTCCTTATCTTTATCCTGATTGGCAACAGAATGCACTTGATAGTAGTACATTAATAAACCTTCATCAATATTATGAACAGAAGGGGGAGGGTAATATTTCCCCATGATATAACAAAGTAGTAAAAGGATGCTTCCCCTCCACCCTTTACATGCATTAATCTGTTTTAGTGGTTATACACGTAGAACAGAAGTCAGAACTCCCAGTTCAGGCAGTGGGTTGTTATCAATGTGTAGCTGTAAAGTTTACTTTGCTATATGACAAATGACGTAATCTTTTTAATGTCATTATAAATTAGATGTATAACAAATGCCATAGCCAGTCTTTCTCCTCAGTGGGGGCCCAAACCTGCGTTCTTCTCCTTCCCTCCATTTTATCACTTGGTTTTGAAGGCCCAGCTGGTTGTTCCGACTCCCCCTTGTCTAGGCGACAAGCTGATTTATGCTCGCCTGCAGAGACTAACGGACCCAACTGGGTTCCAGAATGCTCTGCAGGATCCGATGCTTTCTGGCGACTCATTGGATGAGCTGATAGAAGATTGGAACTCCCGTCTTTCTGAAGCCATTGATGTAGTCGCTCCCTGACGTCCTCTTCATTCTCGTCAAAAACCATCTCACTGCTATACTATGGAACTCAGGGGGGTGAAATGAGAACTTAGATGACTTGAGTGAGTTTGGCAGCGTGCTCATGATGAAGCCTCAAGAACAGCTTATAGGACACTTATGAAAGCCTATGAGGTGGCAGCGAAGGCTGCAAAGAGGGAAATCTACTCAGCCTCCATCGTGTCTGCTAGCTCATGCCCAGCACAATTGGTTGGGGTAATTAGATCTTTGACAACCCTCTCAGAGAAGAACCAAAAGACTAGCAATTCGGTTATTAGCAGTGAGGCATTTGCAAGTTTCTTTGCAGATAAAATCTTGTCACTCCACCATGACCTACCCGCCAGTGTTGATACAGTACGTGAACTGGAGGCCCCTTGGCTGTCTTCAGATTCAGTTTTTGATAACTTCAGCCTGTTCTCCTCTGCCAATGTTGACAGGATCCTGGGTGCTGTTAGGCCAACCACTTGGTTCCATGTCCCTTATGGCTGGTGAAAGCTGGTGGTGAGAGGATATGGGGCCCACTGATGGACACTGTAAATCTGTCCCTGGAGACAAGGGCCTATCCAGAGGGTCTGAAAGAGGCAGTGGTAGTACCGCTCTAGAAAAAACCATCTTCGGAGCCTACTGATCCAGCCAATTACCGCCCAGTTTCAAATTTGTCATTTCTGGGTCAGGTGATTGAGAGAGCAGTAGCCGAGCAGCTCCAGAGTTTTCTGGATGACACATCGACATTGGACCCATTCCAGTCCGGCTTCTGCCCTGGCCATGGGATGGAGAGGGTGTTGGTCGCCATGATAATCTCTGCAGACAACTGGATCGAGGCAGGTCAGCGCTGCTGTTGTTGCTTGATCTCACAACAGTGGTGTTTAACACAGTTGATTATGATCTTCTGGCTCACCGCCTTGCTGGTGTAGGAGTTCGGGGGTAGTCTTAAAGTGGCTCTCCTCTTTTTTCCATGGTTGGGGACAGAGGGTGGCACAGGAAGAGAAAATACCAACTAGGTACCCCTTAATATGTGGGGTCCCTCAGGGGGCAGTCTTCTCCGTGATGTTATTTAACATCTATACACACCCCCTTGCCCAGCTTGTATGGAGTTTTGGGTTGGGATGTCATCAGTGTGCTGATGACACCCAGCTATATCTGCTACTGGACAGCCGCCTGGGTACCACCCCACATAATTTGGCTGAGGGATTGGAGGCTGTGGTGGGATGCTTTAAAAAGAGTAGACTGAGGCTAAATCTGGTGAAGACGGAGGTTCTGTGGCTGGGGGGGGCATGTCAGGGCTGAGGCACAGACTTCCAACACTTGACAAGGCACCACTAACACTGGCGCAATCCGTCAAGAGTTTGGATGTGGTCCTGGATGCCTCCTTAACTATGGAGGCCCAGGTTGCCAAACTGGTGTTTTTCCATCTATGCCAAGTGCTGCAACTGGCCCCTTTCTTGTCACACCCTGATCTAGCCACAGTAATCCATGCAATGGTCACCTCCTGTCAGGCTCCCCCTGGGTCCCGGGGACCTTCCCTCCAGTAGCTGTGGTGTCAGGGGGTCCAAGGGGGGGGGCGGTACTGGGAGGCAGGCAGAGTCCCCAGGATAAGGAGACAGAGAGGCCTCAGAATGACAGGGGGCGGGGTTAACGTCACCCCAGTTGCCCCGCTGCCCCATGCCTGGGAAGCTGCCGGTTCGCTGGGTTCTCTCTCTCGCTCAAGATCGACTCTCTTCTCCTTGACACGCGTCTCCTCCTCGGCCCCTCCGTCCCTTATATCCTCCTCCCGCTGCCCCAGTACCGCCCGTGCTCCTCCCCGGTTCCACCTCCCCAGGCCCCACCCCCCTTGATAAGGTAGGACGCCCTCCTCGCATCAGGGGTGTGTGCTCTTGTGCCAGCGGTGGCCTTGCCGGCCCGAGGGCCGCACCACCGGTGCCACCGACCGTCTGGGGAGGGTTGCTCGTCTCTGCCGCTTCCCAGGGCTCGCGCCGACGAGGCCTCACTCGTCCTGACGTCCTCTCCGCGTCGCTCTCCGCCGGAGGGGGGCTGGGGCCCGTCCCGGGTGCCCCGCGTTGGCCTGGTTTCTCGGGTGAGTGCTCGGGGTGCGTCGCGGTGGGGGGGCGCAGCCCGGCCCAGGCCGCCAGGTCCGAGACACCTCCAGATTAGACTACTGTTACTTGCTCTACATTGGCCTTCCCTTGAGACTGATCTGGAAACTCCAGCTGATCCAAAATGCAGTGGCGTGAGTCCTGACGGGAGCACCAAGGACGGCACACACACACCCTGTGCTGTGCCAGCCACACTGGCTTCCAGTGGAGTACTGATTCAAGGTGTTAGTATTGACCTTTAAGGCCTTGAGTGGTCTGGGACCAGCATATCTCCGGAACGGTCTCCTCTGGTATGTCCCGGGGGGGGGCTTTACGCTCTGCTGAGAGTAATCTGCTGGTGGTCCCCCTGGCCCCAAAGACACCCAGCTGTCCTTTCCTGGCTCTGGCGTGGTGGGACTCTCTGCCAACTTCCATCAGGGCCCTGCAGGACCTTAATGCCAGGCTTGTGGCTGAGGACAGCAACGGTCTCCACCACAGCTGGCACCCTCCTCTTTACTCCTCCCCTGCCCACTTCAGCCTCCTCCATAACCTGCCCACGAGGTGGAAGAACAGTCCAGGGCAGGTTTCTGAGTTAAATTATAGGCATGATCTGGGGACTGTTCAATTAAGATAAACTGACTGTTGGTTTTAATCTGTATTTTTGTATGTTTTAACCTGTTGTAAATGGCCCAGAGCCCCGTGTACTCAGGAGTGGGGTGATTCAGAAATCCAGTCCTCCTCCTCCTCACAACAATCCTGTGAGGTCGTAGGTCGAGACACGTGACGCATTCCTTAACAGCTCCCTTATTACTGCCCACCCCCTCCGGCAGCCGGCTGGCATGCACTGGACGCCACCCTCGCCTCCCTCTTGGCCGCCAGACCCCGGGCGGAGGGGGCAGCAGCACAGAGAGCAGCTCCTCCGGCTAGGGCACCGCAGAGGGGCCCCACCCCTAAAGCCCCACCGCCGGCCATGGCCCTGCCTCAGCCTCTTATCCCCACCCCCTCAGCATTTCCTTTCCATTTCTGGGCAGCTTCCACCAGACGACCCCCTCACCACATGCGCCTGCTCACCTGCTGCCCCCCACCCCCAGCTGCTTGCAGCCTTCCCTCCCTGGTATCAATTCCTCACGGGCCGAGTAAGAGCCTAGGTGGGCCTCCAGTACTGGTCTCCAGGTTGCATGTTTAATACACCTGCCCTAAGCCGACCCCCAAACCCTCACTAAAAAGCCAAAGAAAAGCCTGGCTAAGCTGACGTTCCTGTGCAGAGCCACCAAATCCCCGTCCATAAGAATGCTGGCTCAGCCCCTCCCATCCAGTGGAGCTCCCTGGGCTCTGATTGGCTGACAATCACTTGGATTTGCATGAGCTGAAATCACAAGGATTGGTCTAGAGCCCTGGAGGAGAGGCGGGACTTCTGAGGGTGATGGTGACAGGGTGTTTGCTGACCTCTTGAAGTGGGTCAAAACAATGCCTCTCCTGCCCCTCATCCCACCTGCCCCGCCACTCGAGGATGCTTCTAAGGGCTCAGGCCTCTATAAAGCCAAAAGAGGCAAGGGAAGGGAGCTATTAGGATTGGACACACACACATCCTTTACTATCTTCCCCCCACCAAGAAATCTTTCAGCAGTGAACATCAGAAGAGCCCTGCTGGATCAGACCAGTTAGGGTCCATCCAGTCCAGCACCCCGTCTCACACAGTGGCCAACCAGTTCCTCTGGAGGGCCAACCACAGGGCAGAGAGGCCGAGGCCTTCCCCTGACGGGAACCTAAGAAGAGCCCTGCTGGGTCAGACCAGTGAGGGTCCATTTAGTCCAGCACCCCGTCTCACACAGTGGCCAGCCAGTTCCCCTGGACGGCCAGCAACAGGGCACAGAGGCCGAGGCCTTTCCCTGATGAGAACATCAGAAGAGCCCCACTGGATCAGACCAGGGAGGGTCCCTCTAGTCCAGCCTCCCGTCTCACACAGGGGCCAGCCAGTTCCTCTGGAGGGCAGCAACAGGGCACAGAGGCTGAGGCCTTCCCCTGATGAGAACATCAGAAAAGCCCCACTGGGTCAGGCCAGGGAGGGTCCCTCTAGTCCAGCATCCTGTTCCTCTGGACAGCCAACACCAGGCTCTGGGATTCTGAGGCTGACTCTCTCTGAACATGGAGGTTCCCTTTAGTTCCCATGGCTAGTGGCCACTGACAGACTCATCCTCTATGAATGTATCTAATCCCCTTCCTGTGGCCATCACTATAGCCTCTGGCAGCGAATCCCACATTGTAATCACTCTCTGTGAAAGAGCAGCAGTCTTCCAACAGCTTTAAAAAAGGACTAGGAAAGGAGTCATAGGCCCATTCGAATTCCTCCCCTACCCAACCCCTACCCCAAAATGCCCAGACAGCATAAGGGCAGAGCCGGCCCGAGGTTTTTTGGTGCCTAGGCGGGGCTACCTTCTGGCGCCCCCCCCCCTCCGCCGCCGGGGCTCTCCAGGGCGAGGGAGGGCTCTCCTCCTCCTCCTTCCCCCTCTCGCCCACCGCTGCGGGGTGCGCCGGCAAGCCAGGGGAAGGGGCGGGGTTTTTTGGCTGGGCTTTTGGCAGGGGGCGGGGGCCTTTGGGTGCCCCTGAGGGCCAGTGCGCTCTAGACGAATGCCTAGTCCGCCTAGTGAGCGAGCCGGCCCTGCATAAGGGTAAAGAATAACACCCCCCTGCCAGCCCCGTTGCCCGTAGAGTCTTCCCATTCGGGAGGCAAATACTGGGAGCAGGGGGACAGGACACCCACCTGCCTCCCACCCCCTCCTACCAGCCTTGCCCAGCCCTCGGGGGGCGCTTCACCTACCGGCAGCTCCGTCTTCGGTGCCTCCATCCGTGACAGCAGCGGCAGCAGGTCTTCCTGCCTCCCGCTTGCTCAGGCTGCCACCAGAGTCCTCCAGAGTGAGCCGCCGCCACTGCCGCTGCCGCCGCCGTAGAGCCGCGAGGGGGCTTGAGTGAGGGAGAGGGGCCGCTGCCACATGGCCTCGCCGGGTCTTCCTGCTTCCGAGAAGCAGGAGGATCTGACGAGGCCACGTGATGGCCGCCCTCTCTCCCCCCTCCTGCTCTGCCGGGTCTGCTCAAGCCCCCACGCAGCTGCGGCTCAGGCTGCCTTCAGCAGAGCCCCCCGGAGCAAGCTGCCGCTGCTGCCTCAGAAGTGCCGTGGATGCCCCTGCCGGTGGGTGACGCACGGACCGAGGGCTGGGCAAGTCTGGCAAGAGGGGGCAGGAGGCAGGTGGGTGGGGCTGGGCGGGGCAGATTTGTGAGGGGGCATCACCCTCGTCCCCCCCACCCCCACCCCAGTGGCTACAGGCCTGCTCACCGCCCACTTTCTGCTGCCAGGTGAGGAAGAACTTCCTGCTTGCCTGTTTGTGTTGGAGGGAGGTGCTGTTCAGCGGGCGGGGGGGGGGGCAAAGATGGAGCAACGTGGCTTCCAGTGTAAGCCCAGAGGTGACATCACTGAGGTGTCAGCATGATGCTCTGGGATCCCTACAGAGTTCAGAGGAGACCTTAGGAGCATTATGCCAACACAGTGACATCAGGCCTGGGTTTATGCCAGAAAAGGTGTCATGCAAGTCGTTCCCCCCTCCACCTCCTCCCTCTCCCACAAGCTGCGCCCCTCCTTCTTCCATCAGCCCACAGGACAGTTGTGTGATGGTCTCCGGGCACCTCTTCCCCCAGAGCTCAGCTAGATGGTGCTACTGGGATGGGAGGGCTGCAATTTCCCAGCTGGTTGTCCTGCTCCCCATTCTTCCTGCAGACATCAACTAACAGTGCACAATATCAGGTGTGCAATTCTAGCTCGGACGCCACCACTATGCCCTTGTTCTTCTAGGGCAACCCCAGCCACAGCAGAGACGATGCCCCGGAAATCCACCAGTGATCTGGTGGCAAATGTCAAGGGCCAGGCTGCCCCCGCCCGTCTCCTTCCCGGCATCCAAATGAAGCCGCAGCTGTCGGCGCTGGGGAGAGGGAAGGGCTTTGCCGAGTTTGCCGCCCTCCCCTCTGACAGCTCTGGGGCCGGCGCAAGCGTCTCTCCTTCCCCAAGGCGGGACAGTTGCACAAGGCGTGAGATGAAAAATGGCGCTCTCTTAAAAGGTTGTTTGGTTCTAAGCGTAAATCATTTAAAGTTTTTATCTTGGGATTAAAGAAATATTTATTTCAATTAAATAAACTGCCAGGAGATATTATATATGAGGTTGTTTTTGGAACCCAACAGAAACAGAGAATGGTCTTCCCTTTTCTGTCATCTCATTCCAGGGTGGAGAGAAAAATCTGAGCTCTTCTTAAAGACTAGAAGGAGCCACGCTGGCCCAGGGCTTTCTGAGGACCTAAGAACAAACAAGCCGGGACTTTGGAGCACGATAACAGAGCAGGAGATGACAATCCCCCTCTGAATGCCTCTTGCCTCGAGAACCCTACGGAGACACATAAGGCGCTGCGCCGGCCCTGGGCTGGGAAACACCTGGGGATTTGGGGGGTGGAGCCCGGGGAGGGCAGGGTTTGGGGAGGGGAGGGGAGGGACCTCGGTACAGTGCCCTAGGGTCTGCCCTCCAAAGCAGCCAGGCCCCCAGATCTCCAGGAATCTCCCAGGCTGAAGCTGACGACCCTAGCTAGCCCTCTCCTCCTCCTCCTCTGGGTCTCCCTCAGGAGCCTGGGACTATGGCTTGCCGGGGACCTGGCGATCCTGAACATGGACACAGCCTGAGGCTGGCCACGCGGGGTGGGCAGAGGCCTGACTTGAGCTCTGGTGCAGGATGAAGGGCCCAGGCAAGACAAGAGACCCTCTCCAGACGGGCTTAACTGGCACCTGCCCTGCCTCTCCCACAGCAGCGGAAGAGAACTGCCCCGGAGGCAGTGCCGGCACATCAGCCCTGCAGTTTCTCGCATGACAGCTTTGCTTGGAGAAACCTGGATCAGCAGGTTATAAACTTAGATCAGCAGATTATAAATAAGGGTCACAATAGAATGGGCACTCGTATATGGATAAGCGTAGGAGGAAAAAGGGCCATCAAGTCCCACCAGCTCATAGCGGCCCCCAATCCTGGGGCATTTCAGGCCAGAGAGGAGGCAGAGGTGGTTGGCCGCTGCCTGCCCCTGCGCAGGGACCCCGGGCTTCCGTGGTGGTCTCCCACCCAAGGACTAACCAGGGCCAATACTGCTTATCTCCCAAGCTCTGATGAGTTATCCAGGCTGCTAGATAAACATAATAGACATGAAACAGAGGTGTTCAAAGAAGAATAAATTATGTATTTATACAATTATTGTTTTGATTGTCCTGAAGACCATGTCCCAATTCTGGGACTGATTCTGGGCAATAAAACATGAACCGTGGCCTCCTCCCGTTTTATTGTGCCGCTTCCCAATTAAGATCTGCTTCACAAGCCTCGTTCTTTGAGCTCCCACCTTCAGGGAGGCTGGCGACAACAAGAGACAGGGCATTTTTTGTGGTGGCACCTCACCTCAGGGACGCCCTCTCCCCTGAGTCTCTCCGGGCACTTACTTTACTTTTAGGCCCCTGGCAAAAAAAACCCCACTTATTTTCACCCAGGGTTTCAGTTAGGGGTTTTATCTTACCAGTTTTTGAATGGTCTGCTTCTGTTTTATGGATAGTTTTTATGCTGCTGACATCTGGCTTGTTTTAATAGTGTGGTTTTTCCCTGTTAAGCTGTCTTGAGCAGGACTCTGAAGAGGCAGCATAGAAACATTCTAACTAAGCAACGAAATAAAGCCAACACCTCATGCGAAGCATTTTTATCTGCTTACCTGGATTTGGTCTTGCTGAGAGCTTTGCTGATGGCTGAAGTGGATCGCCGCCTCTGCACGATCGGCTTCATCTTCTGTGAGAGAAGAGGATAAGCTGGTTACGTGGCCTGCCTTCTCAGCCTCACCTTCTCCCTGGCATATTCATTTTCTGCATGCATGGAGGGTCTGCATTTTCTGGTGGGCATTCAAAGGTGTGCTCCCACTCCTGAATTCTGAAGCAGCAGAGCCTCAAGAAGGAAGACCAAAGCCATGATGCAAAGGTAATACAAAAAGCAACGAGACGGAATGAGACGGAAGACGAGGGGAGGAGACGGGTCGAGATGCGACATGGCCCTCCAGGTGGGAAGCGGGAAGCACATGGCCTCCCTGGGACTGGGGTGGCGGAGCAGCTGAGCAGGCAGGCTGGGTCCTAGAGCAGGAGACCGGCTTCTCCCGACAGAGGGGGCAACCAGGCGACTTGGAAGGGGCAGCCTCTTAGGTCAGGCAACTAGGCCAGGAAGGAGCACTCTCCCCACTTGGCCACACCTGAGAAGTCTGTCTTGAAGAGCTGAGCCAGGCAAGACCAGGTGGACCTCAGCAGAAACCAGAGAGCAAGCTCCGCAGCTGGCTGAGCCCCCCCCTCCACAGCTTATAGACCACGCCCATCGGGCCAGTGGGAGACTTCCTTGGAGGAGGGGCTCTTGGCCCAGGGCCAGCAGCGGGGCGGGGTGGGGGGCTTGCTGGGAAGCGCATTCAGACAAGGGGAGGGCCTTGCGGAGAAGGTTTAGAAACAGAATCAAGGCAGAGGAGGGAAATCTGGCTTTCTGAGGTGCCCCAATGGGATGCGACATCCTTATGAAACTGCGATCCAATAGAGCCAGGTATGCTTACCCAGAGGAAAGGGAAGGCGTTGAAGTCGTTTTCTTTTTTGATGGGAAATCCTCCCTTTCTGTGCACACACACACCCCGCCCGTCTTCAAGAGCCAATGACCTAATTGCTCCCCCATAGGCTAACAAACTCCCTCATGGATCACTGCCTTGTCGTGGCGAGGTGGCTTGCGTGGTTCGATGAGGCTGTGGGCTATGCCGTGGAGGGCCACCCAGGATGGACAGGCCACAGCAGAGAACTTAGACCAAGAGTGATCCCCCCTGGAGAAGGAAATGGCAACCCACTCCAGTATCTTTGCCAAGAAAACCCCATGGACAGTAACAAAAGGCTACAAGATATGACGCTGGAAGATGAGCCCCTCAGGTCGGAAGGTGTCCAATATGCTACTGGGGAAGAGCAGAGGGCAAGTACAAGTAACCCCAGAAAGAGTGAAGCGGCTGGGCCAAAGCCGAAAGGACGCTCACTTGTGGATGTGTCTGACGGTGAAAGGAAAGTCCAATGCTGCAAAGAACAATACTGCATAGGAACCTGGAATGTAAGATCTATGAATCAAGGTAAGCTTGACGTGGTCAAAAATGAGATGGCAAGAATGAACATCGACGTCTTGGGAATCAGTGAACTAAAGTGGACAGGAATGGGCGAATTTAACTCAGAAGACCATTATATCTACTACTGTGGCCAGGAATCCCGTAGAAAAAATGGTGTGGCCTTTATAGTCAACAAGAGAGTGAGAAAGGCAGTATTGGGATACAATCTCAAAAATGACAGAATGATCTCGGGTCCAAATCCAAGGCAAACCATTCAATATCACAGTAATCCAAGTCTATGCCCCAACCACTGCTGCAGAAGAGGCTGAAGTGGACTAGTTCTATGAAGACCTACAACAGCTCATAGAACTAACACCAAAAAATGATGTCCTCATCATCATAGGGGACTGGAATGCTAAAGTAGGAAATCAAAAGGTAACTAGAATAACAGACAAGTTTGGCCTTGGAGAACAAAATGAAGCAGGGCAAAGGCTAACAGAGTTTTGTCAAGAGAACACGCTGGTCATAGCAAACACCCTTTCCCAACAACCTAAGAGGCGTCTCTACACATGGACATCACCAGATGGGCAACACCGAAATCAGATTGACTATATAATTTGCAATCAAAGATGGAGAAGCTCTATCCAGTCAGTAAAAACAAGACCTGGAGCTGACTGTGGCTCAGATCATGAGCTACTCATTGCAAAATTCAGACTTATATTGAAGAAAGTTGGGAAAACCACAAGGCCATTCAGATTTGACCTAGATCGCATCCCCGATGAATATACAGTAGAGGTGAAGAATAGGTTTAAGGGACTAGATTTGATAGACAGAGTGCCCGAAGAACTATGGACAGAGGTCCGTGACACTGTAAAGGAGGCAGCAATCACCGCCGTCCCAAAGGGGAAAAAAAGCAAAAAAGCAAAGTGGCTGTCTGATGAGGCTTTACACATAACAGAGGAAAGAAGGAAAGCTAAAGGCAACGGGGAAAAGGAAAGATTTGCCCAACTGAATGCAGATTTCCAGAGAACAGCAAGGAGAGATAAGGAGGTTTTCCTGAATGAACAATGCAAAGTAATAGAGGAAAACAATAGATTGGGAAGGACTAGAGATCTCTTCAAGGAAATTGGAGAAATCAAGGGAACGTTCCATGCAAAGCTGGCCATGATAAAGGACAAAAACGGTAGGGACCTAACAGAAACAGAAGAGATTAGGAAAAGATGGCAAGAATACACAGAAGAACTATACAAGAAAGACCTCAATGTCCTTGACAATCACAGTGGTATAATCACTGACCTCGAGCCAGACATCCTGGAAAGCGAAGTTAAATGGGCCTTAGAAAGCATTACTAACAACAAAGTTAGTGGAGGTGATGGTATCCCAGCTGAGTTATTCAAAGTCTTAAAAGAAGATGCTGTTAAAGTGCTGCATTCAATTTGCCAACAAATTTGGAAAACACAACAGTGGCCACAGGATTGGAAAAGGTCAGTGTACATTCCAATCCCAAAGAAGGGCAAGGAGTGTTCAAACTATCGCACAATTGCACTCATTTCACACGCTAGCAAGGTCATGCTCAAAATCCTACAAGCTAGGCTCCAACAGTACGTGGATAGAGAACTGCCAGAAGTACAAGCTGGGTTTTGAAGAGGTAGAGGAATTAGAGATCAAATTGCCAACATTCGCTGGATTATGGAGAAAGCAAGAGAGTACCAGAAAAACATCTACTTCTGCTTCATTGACTATGCTAAAGTCTTTGATTGTGTGGATCACAATAAATTATGGCAGGTTCTTAAAGAGATGGGAGTACCAGACCACCTCACATGTCTCCTGAGAAACCTGTATAAGGGTCAAGAAGCAACAGTTAGAACCGGATATGGAACAACTGATTGGTTTAGCATAGGAAAAGGAGTACAACAAGGATGTATATTGTCACCTTGCTTATTTAATTTATATGCAGAGTACATCATGCGAAATGCTGGCGTGGATGAATCACAAGCTGGAGTTAAGATTGCTGGGGAAAAGATCAATAACCCCAGATATGCAGACGATACCACTCTGATGGCAGAAAGTGAAGAGGACCTAAAGAGCCTCTTGCTCAGGGTGAAAGAGGAGAGCGCAAAAGTGGGCTTGAAGCTCAACATCAAAAAAACTAAGATCATGGCATCTGGCCCCATCACTCCTTGGCAAATAGAAGGGGAAGTCGTAGAAGTAGTGACAGACTTCACGTTCCTAGGATCCCAGATCACTGCAGATGGTGACTGCAGCCATGAAATTAAAAGACGCCTGCTCCTTGGGAGGAAAGCGATGGCAAACCTAAACAGCATGATAAAAAGCAGAGACATCACCTTGCCAACAAAAGTCTGCATGGTCAAAGCAATGGTATTCCCCGTAGTAATGTATGGCTGCGAGAGTTGGACTATAAGGAAGGCCGAGCGCCGAAGAATAGATTCTTTCCAACTATGGTGCTGGAGAAGACTCTTGAGAGTCCCTTGGACTGCAAGGAGATCAAATCAGTCAATCCTCAAAGAAATCAACCCTGACTGTTCCCTGGAAGGCCAGATCCTGAAGTTGAAGCTCAAATACTTTGGCCACCAAATGAGAAGGGAGCATTCACTGGAGAAGACCCTGATGCTGGGAAAGATTGAAGGTCAAAGAAGAAGGGGACGGCAAAGGATGAGATGGTTAGACAGTGTCATCGATGCAATGAACATGAAATTGAGCAAACTTCAGCGGACAGCGGAAGACAGGAGGGCCTGGCGTAATCTGGTCCATGGGGTCACGAAGAGTCGAACTCGACTGTGCGACTGAACAACAAAGGCTAACAAAGGAAGCCCTGACAGGAAGACCTGGTGCTTCCTGTCCTGAGCCCATCTGTGTTTCTCCCCAAATCAAAATATGTGTATATGCTTTGTATACAAACAAGAACACACAAAGACCCAAGATCCTGCACAGCAACTTGTAACCCCGCCCAGGGGTTCCTGTCCGTTTCTGTCAAAAGATGCCATTTGCTGCGGCTTTAATGAGGACGGGAACGTGATTCACAACCGTACCCACATCGGCAGCCTGAGGCGGAGTCAGTCGCTGCAGACAGGTTTCCCCGGCTGGGCCAAACCCACTTTGGTATTTCTGTTGCCTTGAAAGTCCAGCAAAAAAAGGGCAATGTGAAAGTTGGAGGCCCTCCGTCAATGTGCAGGACACGCATCGAACTCTGCTGCTCATGAGCTCAGGAAAACACAGATATAATCTAATCTTGCTTATAACGGACGGGGAAGAAACATTCCAGGGGAACTGATCCCTGTAGTCTGGAGATCCCTTGTGATTCCAGGAGATCTCCAGGCCTCGCCCAGCGGCTGGTACTCCCTCAGTGCCCCAGAGCACCCCCTCCAAATCAGCCCTCTTCTCCAGGACAACTGACTGCTGTCCTCTGGAGGTCAATGGTGATTCCGGATCTTTAGACCACAGCTTGGCATCTGGCAACCCGACAGGAAGGTCGGGAAGGACGTGCCCATGACAAGCATTTGCGGAAGCATCATCATGAATCCCTGGAGGTCAACTGAGGCCATGACCACATGGGAGGGGCACTCGCCTTGCCCTCCGCCTCAGGGCTCTTGGTCCCACCAACCCCTTACCCCAGAGGTAGTTTTGCCTTACCCATGTCCTCCTCCTCCCTCCCTCCTTCCTTCTGGATAGCCCAGGCCTGCACTCCTCAGCCTCTGATTCCAGGGACGTGTGTAGCTCATGGCAGCCTCTGCACCCCCCATCCTCCATCTCCAAGCAGCTGAGCTCACCTCTGCTTCCTCCTTGGATGCTGTGGATTCTGGCCATGCCCTCTGGTGTATCTGTGGGCCACACCCCCTCCCAGCACCCCAAACTCCAGTCTCATGCATGTGTGTGTGGGGGGGGAATGACATGGTCCCAATGGAGGAGCCCACAAAGCCAGAGAAGCTTGACAAGAACTTGGGTGAGGAGAATCAAGCCAAACAAGGAGAATCTTCACTGTCTCCTAAGTATCCGTGTAACGGTCGGCATGTCTACAGACAGCAGATGACTGGGTCATTGTCTTCAACCATCAATGAAGTCAGTTTTCAAGGCCTGGCCCAGTCTCCAGATTGTTCTGCTGTTTTGTTGTCACTCATTACTGTTTCACTTTGTGACACAACCAGGCAGCTCTTTCAAGCATAAAGCTGCCTCTTTTTATTTGGGCACGTGTGTTTGCTAGGACGATACAAAATGTTCACTTCTGGGGAGGCGCCTGTGGCCAGATTTGGCTTTCAAGCCTGGATTTCTCAGGTTGTCTCTTTATGTCCACCTGTAAAGTGTGGTAGCGCAGGTTTTCTTGACCATGGCTTAGCATTACCTTGGACAAGGAACTGTACAGAACACAGAAGAGAAACAATCCTTGTCCAACTTTGTTTTCAACCATGCTGAACAGTGCACTTTCAATTCGCTTTCAATGCACTTTAGTGACAGTTTCCAGTGATAGCCATCTTCAAGTATTTGAAGGGCTGTCATATAGAGGATGTGCTGAGTTTTCATTTTTTTTCTTTAAAAAGAATTAAATCAAAAGAGCTTTTGGCTAAACATTAGGAAGAACTTCCTGACAGAGCGGTTCCTCAGCAGAACAGGCTTCCTCGGGAGGTGGTGGGCTCTCCTTCTTTGGAGTTCTTAAAGCAGAGGCTAGATGGCCCCACCTGACAGCAAGGCTGATTCTGTGAACTTAGTTCAATAAAGACCAAAGCATTGATATAATTACAATCATATAAGCACAATCAAGTCCAATCTTAATGTAGAAAAGTTTCCTCTTGAGATGAAGACGTATGAAGAATGATAAACTGAGAATCCAGATATTAAGAACTCCGTTTCAAAGAACTTCATTCTATGTAGATTTTGCCATTTCACACAGTAAAATCCCATTGCAAAGTGGATTGAAAGCAGACTGAAGGTGTGAAAGCACCAAGGTTTAACCTTGTTTGGTTGTCTTATTGGCATCTCCAGCACAGCACTTCTTGGACCTCTCTCTGTGTTTCTCTCCTTTTCTCAACCAACTAAGGTGGTCAGCTGCAAGGAATTCAGACCTGTGTTTAGCTGATATGACTAAGCACAGAGTGAATAAACAAGAGAAAAATAAGTCAGGCCTGAGAATAACGAGGATGCTAAAGCTTTGCCAAAAAAAATCGTCCCAGGCAAATCTGAACTCTTTTTTTATGGAGAAGTTTAGCGACAGCACTTTAGCGAGGGGTTTTCATATATTGACCGACTTTTATGCTGCCCATCATGCCCTCAGTAGGAAGAGGCCTGTGCACTCCGGTTGGACGCTCTGTGTACACAGAAGGTGATCAGAACCACACCCTCTGGTCCCATCCTGTCACTGAACCCAGCCTCTTACACATGTCTACCACACAGTGCATGTGTGATGCATACTCAGTTTCCTAGGGTGTGGACTGCGCTATCAAGACCCTTTGGCCCTTCAGCAGAGGTGATCTTGAATATGCCAAAGGTCAGGAATGGAGAGGCCAAAAAATGCATTCCTGACCCTCACAACTGTCACAGGCATGGCCTACACAGGGGGCATCTGCACAGGCCTTCCGTGAGCCCTGCAGCTACGAGGAGACGGGAAGGCGGCTCCCTCCTAGCCTTTGGACGGCTCCAGGCCACGGGCTCCACACTGGCTGGAAACTGGTAGAAGTGAGCAGGCAAAGCGCCCAGCTGACCCCCGAGGAAAATCTGCAGCTTTCAAGCGAGGATCAGCCTGGCTTGCGAGGTCTTGGAAGTTGCTTCCCAGCATATGTGTTTAATAAAAGTCGGGGGGGGGTGTTCATTCTCTTCCTACCAGAAAAGCTGGGTGTGGCGCCTGCTGTAAAACGCCACAGGCTGCCTTTCTGACCACCCCTCGTTTATGAGGGGAGTCAACTTTGCTGAGGGAATTCTCCAAACTAGGATGCAAGAAAGGAATCTGCTAGCTTCTTGCAAGCATTGCTGTGCATTTTTAAAATGTCCTGGTTTTGCTGTACACTTTGGCTGCAAAAGAAGCCTTATGCTGCAGGTAAAACCAAAAGGGGAGGGGGAGAGACAGAGAGAGACAGGGGGAAATGTCCTGTCCCTTTAGGAGAGCCTTAAGAGCGTGTGGAAATGGGCGGCTGAAGCTCTTCATGGTATGAAGGTCAATAACATCCCATTAAGGCTATATTAAGGACGTTTTTCTCCCAGCCAGATGGCAACCCAAGAAACAAACCAATTTCTTTCTAATCTGTTCCTCCACACTAAAGATCCAAAATCTAGCAGGATATATTTCCTCTCAGGCCAAGGTCACCCAATGTGCTATATGACTAAAGCTGAAAAGAAGAGTCCCCGGAAGTAGCACGGGGCCAAAGTCAGGAGTGGTGCGAAGGGCCGCCAGGGTTTTCCAGGCGAGAGACCTTCAGAGGTGCTTTGCCATTGGCCTGCCTGGGTGTGGCAACCCGGCTCCTTCTCGGTGGTCTCCCATCCAAGGATTCACCAGGGCCTACGGGCTGCTGAGGGCAACTGGTGGTGCGGAGGGTCTGCCCCTGACAGCCAGGAAATCTTGACCGTTTCCCCACGGGTAAGAACAGTGGGAAAGGGGTGTGTTCCTCAGCGCACACACACACACACACACACACACACACCCGGGCAGTAATGCTGAAGCCCTGCTGTTTCCGGAGGGAAGCTGCACACAGTTTGGTTTGTCTGCACGTGGTTTAAATGTGGCTGTACCATGTGGAGCTGTCCTCTGATCTGAGGAATCACACTCCTGTTCTCGCCTTCCTCTAGGAAGCTCAGGCACGAAGGGGGTCCCCACCTTCATCCCTTCAGAGACTCTCGGAGCACCTGGGGCCTGAGACGGCCCAGACGCGGCACAAGAGTGGCAGGCAGGAGTACCTACATGCTGCAAAAGCCAAGTCAGGTCCCCCTCATCAGAGGGGATGTGAGCAGATGTGCAGTATTATCTTCATGTCACCTTCATGCTCCGAACCCTTAACTCTCGTGCCAAGACGTAAACCGGGGGGGGGGGACAACCTTTTTGAGCCTGCAGGCATCTCTGCAATTCCGACCCAGCAAGGTGGGCCCAGCCACAAAATGGTTACCATCCAGACGCTGGAGCCAGCCACAAAATGGTGGCCACTGCAGTTTACTTCCCTTGCAGATCCCTCGGCCCTGGTGGCAGCTGCTGCCAAAGCAACATTTTAAAAAATCTGCACAGCCAATCAGATCTCCAGTGGCCAATCAGAAGCCTTCCTGGGCAAAAGCCCCCCCTGTTCCCACCTACTTTCTAAAGACACTGGGTGGGGGCCGTGGGGGACCCCTGCTGGAAGTGGGCTCCTGGTGAGCTGCGGGCCCAGTGAGCTGGCCTCCCCGGCCGTCCCTGCCCCACTCGGGTGGTATCTGCAGAGCACATCCAGTCTGGCTCCTTACTGGCACTCGCAGGACCTGCCCTAGTAAATATCATAAATCATCAGTGCAATAAATGAAATCTAAAATGTAGCCTGATTACTGGCACAGGCCATTGCTTAGAAACGGCCACCGTCCACCTGGAAAGGATTTGTACTTGTCTCTTAAAAATGTCCCACCTCTGGCAGGGGACCAGGTCAGTCCAACTGGAAAGCTCTGCCAGGTCCGTTTGGGACCTGGCTGTGTGACTCCCACCACACTGGAGGGAGCGTCTGTTCTGGAGGAGGCTCTCCTCGTTCACATTAACCAGGCACGCAGATTCCCGGAGCTTGTCCCAGGGACGCCACCAGCCCTCCCTTGTGCTCCGTTCCGTTGCCAAGGTGACCAATCCGCGTTTACTGAAACATTCGCTGAAAGTGCTTGAAAATTTGCAACTCTCTATGCTGGGACTGCACGTCACTCATCCTAAAGCTGCCAATTCTGACTCTGTATTTCTTGGCATGGGGAAACTCAAGAGCCTGAGAGCCTCATTCCAGACCCATGTATGGCCCTTTGCTATCAACGTGTCAGGCTGAAAGGGCTGGGGCTCCTCCTTAGCCCTGCTCTTGGCACGAGTGCCAGCATTACTGCCCAGAACATTAACCACGGACAGAACACAAAAACACTCCGACGCACCTGCCCTAGTCAGAGGAGTGAAAGGTCTCCTTGAGACATCACAGGGGCAGGACAAACATGAAGCCAGGCTTGCAGAAGTCCTCCTGGCCTTTTGGTTAACGCATTCCCTGGTTAGTTCAGAAGCTTTTAGAGAACGCAGCTCTGCTCTGCCCGGCACGCACAAAACCTCTGCCCCCGTGACTGGGCATCTCCAGCTCAAGGGGCTCAAAGCAGCAGAAATGGGAGACCAAAAAGCAAAGTGACGCATCACAATATTTTAATGGGAGTCTGAAATATCCATCGACTTAATTCTCCCATACTATGTCTGTGTGTAACCGATTGTAGATTTAAAAGAATAGATTTTTATACCCCTGTAACCCTTCAAAGGCAAGAGGATTTAAGGCCACCCAACCGTGTGCCTGGAGAGAGAGAGAGAGTGTATGTGCGTGCATGCGCACATGGAGGGATCATGCCACTCATTGGGTCAAGCAGTAACCATTCAAGCAGGCACCAGTACTGGGAGCCATGAAGCCATGAAGCAGACCAAGAGAAAGAGATCTGGGCACACGAACCTCTCACAAAGCAATGAAGGTGTTTCTTTTTTCCATATTAGAAAGCCAAGCAGTGAACTGGAATATTTTTATTTCTATTGTTTGGCTCTGTGAAAGGCAGAATGCAGGAATATCAGAACTAGTGCATGTTCACACATGCTCAAAACACTCAGTCCCAGAATGGAATTTCCTGTGAACAAATTTGTTTTCCACGGATTCTGAGTGCTGATTTCCCACATGGATCCACAGAACCACATGTCTGGTAATGAACGGGATTTGTATGTTCAACTGTGAAACTCCCTCAGATCGAAAAGCCAATGGGGGCTTCTAGGGAGTGGGAACGGCACCTGCACCCCTGCTGCCATTTCGCTGATCCTGCATTGGACGCCAACTCCAGCCTCAGAAATGCCTGGCGATTTGGGGGGGTGTGCCTGGGGGGGGGGTTGGGGAGCGATTTCGCCTAGAAACTCTGGCATATCACTGAAGCTGCCATTTTCTTCCAGGGTAACTGGTCTCAGTAGTCCAGAGATCAGCTGTAACTCCAGGAAAATGCCTGGCAAGGGGTGGCAACTCTAGGCCCGGCATCCTCTTCCAAAGCAGGTCTCGCCCTCACAACAGCACAGGTCACACAATTTACAGCTCCGCCTTCTGAACTGCCTTCCAATCCCTGCGAGTCCCTGCGTTCCATCCCTCTTCAGCCAGTTTGCAGCAATGCATTGGGGGGGGGGTGTTTGCGCGTGCTCTGCATCGGGGTGAGGCGAGCTGTGGCAGCATCCACAGGGACACCACTCTCTGGACAGGGGATGCGACAACAGGAAAAGTGGGAAGGGGCACGGAGACAGCCTTGGCATGGAAACAGCGTGGAACAGCTTTGGTTGCCCTTTGGTCACCCTCCTATGCCGGAAGCGAGACAGGAGGAATGCGACCCTGCTGACACTGCTGGACCTCTGGCGTCTTTTGATACCATTAACTGTGGTATCCTGGGCTCCACTCCTACTTGGAGGGCTGTCTTGGGGCATATTGTTCAGCCCCATGGATTCTGCAGCACGGAGTTCCTCAGGGGCCTGTTCTGTCCTCCATGCTATTCAACATCTCCACGAAACAGCAGAGTGGGGTCATCCGGAGTTTTGGAGTGCGTTGCTGTCAGTATGCTCATGACACACGGCTCTATTTCTCCTTGTCATCATCAGCAGGTGAGGCTGTGGATGTGCTAAGCCCGTGTCTGGCTACAATAATGGACTGGATAAGGGCTAATAAACTGAGACTCAGTCCAGACAAGACTGCGATGCTGCTGGTGGGTGATTCCTTTGACCCGAAGAGGGGTGTTCAACCTGTTCTGAACGGGGTCGCACTTCCCCTGAAGGAGCGGGTTCGCAGCTTGATCCTTGATCCGTCTCTGTCACGGGAGACTCAGGTCGGCATCAGTGGCTCAAAGCGCTTTCTATTGGCTTCAGCTGGTGGCCCAGTTGCACCCCTATCTGCACAGGGATAGCCTAGGTTTAGTCATTTACGCTCTAGTAATCTCCAGACTGGATTACTGCAACACACTCTAGGTGGGGCTGCCCTTGAAGACGGTTCAAAAACTGCAGCTGGTGCAGAATGCAGCAGCTGGATTAATAACTGGGGCCCGGAGGTCCGAACACATAAGACCAGTTCTGGTCTGCCTGCATTGGCTATCTGTATGCTTCTGGTCCCTATCCAAGGTGCTGGTCTTAACCTATAAGACCCTACTTGGCTTGCGACCACAATATCTGTCGGAGCACCTCTCCCAGCCTCGATCTACCTGGACTCTGCACTCATCCTTCCTCCAGGAGCCAAACCTTCGAGCGGCTTGGAGGGTGACAACTAGGGGGTGGGCCTTTTCATGGCAGCCCCCCCCCCCGGAACAACCTCCCTGCTGCAGCCTGCCTGGCACCAAATTTGCCATTTTTTTGGTGCCAGGTTAAGACAGCCTTTGAAGACCTCCCTGACAGTGCAGGGGCCTGATATGATTAGCCAGGAACTTTTCTTTCACTTTGGGTTAGGTCTTTTGGGGCCCATCTATTGTTTATAATGTTTTTATGTGATCTTAAATTATTTTTTAATTCTTTTTATTTGCATTTTATTGTTTTTATTCTTGTAAACTGCCAGAGAGCTTCAACTACGGGTGGTATAAAAATGAAATGAGGAGGAGGAAGCGGGGGCGGCGGGGGCTTCATCCTGCCTGCTTCCTGCTCCTTGCCTGAGTCTCACAACCATCCAGGCTGTGCCGTTGTGCGCCTGGGCTCCGGGGGTCAGAGGCTTAACAGTTCCCTACCACAGATTCCCTGGGGCTGTTGCAGAAACTCAGGTCTAGCTCATGCTTCTGTCGCCCTGACATGATTCTGAGAGGGATCTGTTGCACATGGTTTGGAATGGGTTAAAAAGTTTTCTGTTGCAAAAGGCACACGGCTGACTCACAGAAAGAGGGAAGGGGGCCACAAGCAACACAGAGGGACATTCTAAAGGGACCTCTGCACCCAACTGCCCAGCTCCAAAGACTCGGGGGCATTTCGGTCTTTGGAAGCAGCAGCAGCAGCAGGTTCTGCAGGTTCAGCCCTCTCGGTGCAACCTCCCCTGCTTCCTCTCCCCTGCTTGCTCCTGAGGGCCCACTAACAATGCTCCCCGCCTCCAGACAAAGCTAAGGGGCTCAGGGTCTGTGGTGTGTATGGGGGGGGGGGAGCAGGAAAGTCCTGCTCTGTGAGGTCGGCCGACCATGAACTGGCCTGGGTTGGGTCCAGCCAGCTTCTCCACTGGCGAAAAAGAGTGGAGGAGGTCTCCTTGGACCACTGAAAAGGCTGTGAGCTGATCAGGGGACCTGCATGGACCCATGTGGGATGGAAGCCGCAGGGAGGAAGGGAAGTAGGTGAGGTTGAGAGAAAAGGCTGGCTGGATCCAACCCAACCCTATAGAGCCTGGGGTCCCTGGGGTCATCTCTCTGGGGGGGCCAAGCCAGTGGCCCCAAGCCCATTTCTGTACACAGAGAGAGTTCAAGCTTTTCACTTACTGAAAAGGGCTCCTGTCAGGGTTTGGCTGGAAATTTCAGGGTTCTTGCCTCCTTCCTCCTATCATCTCACAAGGCAGAAGCAAAATCTGAAGGTGAGGATGCCGAATCAAGTGGGTCGTCCATTTCCAGCTTGCCTGGGGGTGTCTTGCCATTCCCTTCACCCTCACCATGTCCTTCAGATGCCACACTGAGGCCCCAGGGACACCCGTAGGCCCTGCGATCCCTGGTCCCCTGCAGCTGAGGGGTTCCAGCCCGTGGCACGCGCTGCCACAACAAGCCTCTTCCCCCCACCCCCATGGCGCCCTTTTTCTCAGGGCAATGCCCGTGGCAGCCCATGGGTGTGCCCCCCCTCCCCCCGTCCCCTGGCCTTCAGCCTCTGCTTAGGGGCAAGCTGTGGCGGCTTTCAGGACATCAATAAAACAAGGTCTGGAAGCAGCAGCTCTGGCTTCAAGGGACCAACAAGCTAAGAAGAGGGGCTCTAAATATTTATCTGAGTTACTTCAAATAACTCATCTTCACTTGGCATTTTTACTAATTGTTTTTCCCCTCCAAGCACTTCTAGAACTATGCAGATGCAGGAGGTGCTAATTCGTGTCTGAAGGAACAAGCTTCCTCTTCCTTCCAAGAAACGGAACATGATCCCGTCATTTCAAAATGTTCCCCAAAAGCAGACGGGGAGGGGCAGAGCTCACCTGGCTCTTGGCAGTTTTCTGCTCGTCCTTCTGGGAGAGGCTGCTGGCTTGCCCTGTGGCGGCTTCACGCTGCCCTCCGGAGCTGTTTCTGCTGGCAAGGCCACCCTGAGGATTCCTGGACCTTTTTTTAAAAAACCAGGAGCTCAAAACATGCCCTCAAAAGGACAAAGGGCTCAGATTAAAACCCACAGGAAATGAGCCGTGTTTACTCGGCATCAATGAGGAGAGGATTCCCAGGGGGCAGCCGCTGCTCCACAAGCCCCAGCTGCCCAGGAGAGACCAGCGGGGATGCCAGAAGCACCAGAGGAGGCCTCCAGAAGCCCCCTCCGCCCAAAGCTGCTTGCTTGCCTTCCCTGCTCAGATTAGAAGCCTGCAGGGGGGAGAAGCTGCCGAAGAGCAGGAGGTGGTGACAGCCTGCGCAAGGGGAGCCACACTGGTGGGATGTGCCTTCCTGGGAGGACCTGCGACTTCTCATGCTGACTATGCAGCAGCCAAATGCAACAAAGCACCCAGGAACACTGTCAAAATGCTGTGCAAGGAAGTAATTTTTTTTTCTGCAGAGAGAGCAACAAAATAAGCCTGGGACCTTCCACATGCTACATTTTTAGGTGAACACCAGTAGGTTTTTATTTAGTCAGTTAGTGAAGGAACAGACCTGCTAGCCCTGTTCCCTCAGGTCCCAGGAGATCAGAAAACCCTGCCATGTAGTCCCAGGTGGGGCCGGTTCCAGGTTGGCGGGGGTGGGGACACGGACCTTCCCTCCCGCCCACCACCCGGGATCCACACCCTCCTCCCTCCCTCCCACCCTCCCACCTGCTTCTGTGTCCTTCTCTTGTCTGTTCACAAGCCCTCCCACTGCCCTTGTTGACAGCTTGCCTACACCCTTTCCCCTGTGGCATGGGGCAGTGTGTGCAGCAGGGGGCACGGGAGGCGGAGTGCTAACAAGGGAGTGGGCAGGGGGTGCCAGCAGCAGTGGGCCTGCCAGAAACCCTGGACCCTGGCATACTGGCACCAGCCCTGCTCCCAGGCACACCTACATCAAACTGGGTAGGGTGATCACTGCCACCAGCAAATCTGAGAGTATCTCCTGCTGGAGGGATCTGCACATCCAGGGCTCTGCATCTGCGCTGCCATTTAAAGATGCCACATGGTTGCTGTGGCTCCTGCTTTGCTCTTCCAATCCAGCATGGGATGATCTCCTGCGCTTTTGCAGTTGCAAAAGGTTTAGCACCCAAGGAATGGTGACCGCCCCCGCCGCCCCTTCCCATTACCACTCTTTATGGAGCAAGACCGAATGGGCACGGTGGGTCCACAGAGATCAGGCTTACAGCATTCAAAATACAAGAAAGTTTAATATTGGTCACGATGGGCCAGTGGTGTCTCTTCATCAGGCTACAGATAAACCTGAGAAAACAAGACGGCAAAATATGCAAAAACAAATTACACGAAGGTATACCAAAATAGGGGTGTACGGTAGACTGCAAACTCTCCTGCCTCCCCCGTCCCGATACGTCCCCCGAAGGGCATCAAGATCAGCAGACAAGAGTCTTCTGCTGGTACCCGGCCCCCAAGACACCCGGCTGGCCTGGGCCAGGGCCCCTCCGGCCCCGCGGTGGTTCCTGACGTCTGTCCGGCACACCACCCCCGCCCCCGCCCCTAGAACGGGAGGCTAGATGTGCCATCCTGTTCTTAAAATGTTTTCAAATATTTATGTTTGAATGTTTTTAGTTTTGAATTTTTATGGTTCAAATCGGTTTGATAATGTATTGAGCTATTTTGTTGTAAACCACCCTGAGCCCTACATATGTGGGGAAGGGCAGTCAAGAAATCTAATGAAATAAATAAATAAAACTGAAAATACCACCTGAACCCATGGAATAAAAATAAAACAGGTGAAAAGCATATGGTTATAAACAATATTCAAAATACCAAATAACAAGTGTATAAATATGCAGAAAAACTAGGGTGGTTGCCGGGTCCTGCCTTCTTCCGGGGGGGGGATCTCTGGGCCTTGCCAGGACCTTCTGCCGCACCAGGTCACCAAGGTCGTCACGTGGCTACTCCCCAGATTTATGGGCAAAACTCTACGGCTTGGGACCAAGTTCACCACAGCATTTTCTCCAGAAACTAGAGTGTCACCGCATGACACTGCCAATGTGAGGACATCTCTTCGGAGGTTTCACCCCATGGGTGGGGGTTCCCCCCGCTGGCCAGCTGGCCAGCAGCAGAGAGGAGCCCGAAAAGTGGCGGGACCCCTGCCCGGACCGGGGGGCTGGCAAGCCTAGGGAAGACAGACAGGACAGGCGTGTGAATACCTGATGCCTCAAAAAGGAGTTAAAATACATGACAAGCTGATGGGCTGCCGGCCAGACCTGTCTGAGTGAATCTTCTTCAGACCATTTCTGTGTTGTCCTGTTTATTCAGATCATTTAGCATTTTCAAACAGCCACCCCTTCAAAACAAGGAGCCAAAAAAGGTCTTTCACCTGTATTGTATAAGATGCAAAAATAACATCAACTGTTATCACTGCAACTGCTGAAAATCCACCATGCCCCGCTGCTCACGCCACGCACACCTGGATTTTGACTGGGGACAGGAGTGGGGCTAAAGCAAACGCTCAAGGCTCTGCCCTCCCCCAAACCACCATCTCCTGAACTGGCTCCATCTATTCACAAGGAGGCCCGAAACAGAACGGAGTCTGCACAGGGAGCCCATTCCTGGCTCCTTAGGGGCACAGCCAACGCCTGGCAGCAGCCACCACCGTCAGGTCTCAAGCAGTCACTGACGCCAGCAGTCAGGAAGACCTACGAGCCTGCAGGTCTTGTGTTTTCATGCACTCCCTTCGTGAAGTGTTTCCTTTTGGCAGCTCTCAGTAGCACAAAGCCAAGCTTGTCTTCATGAACAGATATGCCTGCATTCATGGATACAAGTCAGACGTTGCAGGACGACACCCATTCTGGAATGTTTAACATCTAAGAACCAAAACAAACAAAGAAAACAATATACTATTTATTTAGTTCGCCTCGGCCATACAGCAAAGGGAACTGAAACGCGTGTCCTGATGGAGAGCACGGCCCAGGCCAGCCCGATCTCGCCCGGTCTCCGGCGCTGAGCAGGGTCGGCCCGGGTAAGTCCTCGGAGGGGAGGCCACGGAGGAGGGCCAGGGGGCTACGCAGAGGCAGGCCATGGCTCAACCGCCTCTGAATGTCTCTGGCCCTGGAAACTCCACGAGGGGCTACTGGAAGTCAGCTTCAACTTGACAGCCCTTCCCACCACCCACCCACCAACCGAGGGCTCCCCGGGAGACCAGGACAGGAAACCAGCCCATCTTAATCTGCACATCTAACACAGAAAAATCCAGGGCAGGGCCCTCTAACACTGTCCGTCTTTCATTCCGAGCCTGTCAGGAACACGACTTCTTGCATACCTCTCAACCGGTTCTCATGCCTATAATGGGGGGAACAGATGCACAACACCACACAGCCAATATGAAAAGCGCAATGCGATCCACGGGTGGTCAGCATCTCCCGGATTAACACAATGACTTGCAAGTGTTTTCTGTGCTGTCTTCTGAAAAGAGATTTTGAGTCTTGCTGGTTGCAAGAGACATTTGTTGGACTTTGTTTTTTAGATGGAGAGTAATTAATGGGGTTAAGATGCTGAGCTGCAGACCGGAAGGTCTGTAGTTCAGCAGTTCGAGACCCAAGTGCTGCGTGACAGAGTGAGCTCCCGTCTCTGGCCCCAGCTCCTGCCAACCTAGCAGTTCAAAAGCAAGAAATTGCAAGTAGATACATAGGTACCACTTCGGTGGGAAGGTAACAGTGTTCCGTGCGCCTTGGCATTTAGTCATGCTGGCCACATGACCACAGAAACGTCTTTGGACAGCACTGGCTCTTCGGCTTGGAAACGGAGATGAGCACTGCCCCCTAGAGTCAGATTCAACTAGCTTTCGAGCAAGGGAAACCCTGACCTTTAATGAATGGGGTGGGGCTGTGGATCAGTGAAAGAGCCTCTGCTTGGTACGCAGAAGGTCCCAGCTTCATTCCCCGGCATCTCCAGTTACAAGGACTCGGCAGCTGGTGACCGGAAAGTCATTTCTCTGCCTAAGATCCTGGAGAGTCGCTGCCTGTCAGAGTAGGCAATACTGACCCTCGATTTTTGGATTTTACTTTTTAGACCAGCATGGCTGCTAACAATTGATTTCATTATCAGCTGTTCCAGTGTCAGCTGCCTTTGGAATTATTGATTGATTTCTGGTATTTCTGGTCTGCCTTTCTCACAGGGACTCAGGCAGATGACACAGCATCAGTCAAGACAATCAGCACGGAGGGGCTTTCGAGGAACAGTGACACGGGACTGCTTTCTGCAAAGGATGCAAAACCGAACAATTCCAGAGGGTGAGAAGGCTGCACTGCACAAAATCAGGGGTCATCTTGTAGATAAAGAGATGCAGGCGCTCATTAGTATAACTCATTAGCATAACTTATTTGCATATGCCACACACCCTGACATCACCGGAAGTGTGTCAGAAGGCAACACCCACCGCTCAGGCTCCACCCCAAAAATCTCGAGGTATTTCCCATCTCAGAGCTGGCGAGCCTATCTGGAGCAAAATTGCTTATCACGCCAATGTACCTGCATTATCACATGAAAAAATAAATTATTGCAAAAAACCTGTTCAAATAAACGGTCTACTTGTATGAACAGTGTAACATTAGAGAATTTGGACTTATGCAAGATTGCAGCTTTTTTATATGCTCAGCAAAAACTTTTGATAATGGAAGAAAAGCCACAGTCTCATGCAAGTTTCTCTTTCAGTCACTTGCAAACACTCCAGGAAGTGGTACACATTCTGCATGCTCCGTGTTTCACAAGGCTAGCAGATCTGCTATCTGGAAAAGACATCCCGCCTTCTCCAGTAAATTATGAATAACCTGACCCCTTGAGAGAGAGGTGTGCCTAAAACAGAGTTACACACTTGACACATATAATAATATTAAATATTAAATACATAACCAAGTTGATACATACAATGGGTATGTAGACTGACTGGACAATTCCCCTAAATACTAATATCCAGATTTGGACAGTTTTGGATTGCTAGCTATGGGGGGGGGGGGGAATTGAAGAAGAAGAAGAAGAGAAGAGATTGGATACATACCCCGCCCTTCACTATCCAAAGGTGTCTCAGAGCGGCTTACAAACTCCTTTCCCTTCCCCTCCCCACAACAGACACCCTGTGAGGTAGGTGGAGCTGAGAGAGCTCTGAGAGAAACTGCTCTTTTTCAAGAACAGCTGTGCCAGAACTATGGCTTGCCCAGGGTCATCCAGCCAGGTGCAAGTGGAGGAGGAGTGGGGAACCAAACCCGGTTCTCCCAGATTAGAGTTCACGCATGTAACCACCACACCAAACGTGCAGATCTGCCCTCGCAGAGGAGGGAGAGCTTGTGCCTGAATAAAACTTGGTCTTGCTAGCTGGGGGGGGGGGGGAATTGCACAGATTGGTGCTTTCAGAGGAGGAAGAGCTCGTACCCACTGCGTGTGGGGGATGCACACTCCGGTCTGAGAGGTACGGGGTCTCTTGCCCCTTTAAAGTAGCCGCCCCCTGTGCAGGCTGTGACGTGTGTGGCCAGCCCGGAGCCCAGAGCTGCTCAGCCAGGATGCACCCCCCCTGCCCGTGAGGGGCTCTGGCAGGCCACTGAATCACAGAGAGCTGAGAGAGAAGAGCAGGAGGGCACCCATGGCCTGACCCCCCACCTCCATCCCTAACTCAGAGACTCACCAGAAGAGGAGGGTGGGGGGGAGATGGTGCCAGGCAGCGGGCAGCTCTGAGTCCTGGGGCTGCAGGGGAGGGCCATAGTCAAAGAAGTCTGTTTGCAATTCCAGCTGCAGAAAAAAAGCCTTGTTGCTCCACTCGTGTACCACCCATCAGGTAGCGCAGCACGAAGAGAGAAGGCGCTGCCTGTTGGGCGGGGGTGGTCTACGCATGCAGGGCGGCAGGCCAGCAGCTGCTGTGCTGCCGCCACCATACGTGCCCGCTCCTGGCTCGTTCCGCCTCAAAATGAGTCCTGCACAAAATGGTCTACAAAGTTACTTGGATCAATTATTAGGGGCTGTGGTCTACACTACTGTGTCTAGCCTACTGTAAGTGGGGATCCTACTATGTAATTTTTGCATTGTTTAATGGGTCAAGTTAATACTTATGCTTTGCCTCAGTTCTGTTTTTTAGATCTCTGGTTGGTTCTATGGAGGATTCACACATTTGTGGCTATTGCACTTTTGAAATTGTTTACTTCCCATAATTTCCTGTCCACACAGAAGAGTTTGTCATGTTATGATCATAAATCCACTTCTCTCTCTTCGTTGACATTGGTGGAGGTGTAAGAACTTAAGAAGAACCCCGCTGGACCAGACATTTAGTCCTGCATCCTGTCTCACACAGTGGCCCACCAGCTGCTCTGGAGGGCCAGCAACTGGGTATAGAGGCCAAGGTCTTCCTGTGATGTTCCCTCCTGGGTCTTGGATTCAAAGGCTGACTGACTTTAATCACGATGGCTAGCAACCACTGATAGACTTCTCCTCCACCAATCTGTCTAATCCCCTTTTAAAGCCATCTATGACTGTGGCCATCACTACGTCCTCTGACAGCATATTCCAAATTTTAATCACTTGCTGCATAAAAAATTATTTCTTTCTGTAAATCCTTGAATCTATTGCCCATCAGATCCATTGGATGAGTCCTAGTAAATTCTAGTATTTCTAGTCTATCTCCATTACTTTTTCCCCAGTTTGTGCCAATGAGCACCACTATATCATGACAGCATAGGACTGCTCTCCTTGTCCCCACCTACTTTCCCTTCCCATAAACTGCATAGAGTTGTTGTACTCCAAACACAGCACTTTAGCCTTGGGGCCACATCCCACCACAGTGCCAGGCAGACACTTCCTCACAGATACCGTGAAGGGAGTCCACACGGCGGTGATGTCTTCAGAGTTGCTCCTGCATTTCCTTCTCTCCCCAAATTTCAAGAAGACCCAAAAGCACTTTCTGACACCAGGACCTGCCCGCCTATTATTTCCTTCATGGGACATCACACAGGAATACTGCCTGGCGACAGAAACAGCAATGGCACCAATTCTGCACCAATTGTGAGGAAAAAACAACAACAACAAAAATCACAGTAAATCAGTTCTTAGAAAAATCAAGACTATAACAGTGGACAGAGAGCCGCTGTCATCCGGAGCCACCGTGATAACTGTATGTATGACGGTAACTGCACTCGATTGAACTGGTGTGGAATGACCTCAGTAGTCCATTTATCACAACCTGAAACACATTTCTTATGGAAATCGCTAAACAGTCTGCCAGCCACTCCACCCAGTCATACCCCATTTCTGAGACAGGAGGAGGATTTATACCCCAACCTTCACTTGGAGTCTCAGAACAGCTTGCAATCTCCTTCCCTTCCTCCCCCCACAGCAGACACCCTTGTGAGGTAGGTGGGGCTGAGAGAGCTCTGAGAGATCTGCTCTTGAGAGAACAGCTCTGAGAGAACAGCTTGAGAGAACGGTGACTGGCCCAAGGTCACCCAGTTGGCTGCATCTGGAGGAGGAGTGGGGAATCAAACCAGATGAGAGTTCGTTGCTCTTAACCACCACGCCACTGAGGCACACATAACCCAATCTTTTCTGTACAGAGGGTTCCCGATCACACAGGTACCAGACAATGGTCCTTTGCCTCTGTTCAGTGGCCTACTTGTGACAGAAAGGCTCTGTGACAACTGGCTGAGGTTCCACTGTATAAAAAAGCCCAGTTAAAGTTCAGCATCAGGGTGTGGATCTTCTAAATCATTTTTCAAGAAGCCCCACTGGGATGAATCATCCTGTTTGGAAAAAAAGGAATAAAGCTGGAAGACGTAAAGGCTACTTCTCCATTATTGGCAGACGCCTTCACTCACCAGCCTGCCTGTGACACCATGGAGCAAAACAGTACACGGAGGGAGAACAAGGACTTCTCTCAGGCCACCCAGTGTGTTCCATGCCTGTCAAAAACTAATATTGCATGTCGTCTTTAAAACTGCTGAATTCTAATTATTGCTCCGTGTAAACGATCACATACAGTAGACAATAAATTCTGTTGCATGCAAGACATGAGGCACCGCTGAATGTCAGCTATCAAGTGCTGTCTAAACCAAAACGTGTCAATTATTAAACACTAACTGCCACTTCATGAGCAGATATGGCAAGATGCCCTGCCCCACCTGCCCCCCTCAGCATGGTCCAACATGTGCCATTATATGCTGACTCCCAACAGTCAGCAACATGTATTGGAATCGAATACCATGAGATGTCAAATACCGACATCAGATGGTGAATATTCACTGAATGCCTGAGCATCTAAGAAATATCTGGCATCACAGAACAGAATTCTGAGGAGAATTCTTGGAGAAAAGTTCTCTCACCTCAACATAGTTACTGTGAAAATACACATCCTTTTTTTTTGCTTACAATTAATGTGACGCAATTGTACGACAACACATTTCCAAAGAAGGTTTAAATGGATAATTAATACAAACAGGGAGTAAATCTAGATGATAATTTTTAAAGGGTGTATCTGTGTGAGAGAGAAAGGTTGGGAGTGCCAATGCATTTCTGTGCATAAAAATCATCTTCAGGCCAAAGCAAATTGTAAAACAAGGTGTTTTTTAAGAAAGCAAGTGAAAATTGCACTGGATTGAGATTTTGGCAAAATGACTATTTTTGTATAGCAGCCAAATTTGAGGGCTGAAAGAATGTAGTGCATTCCTGGGGCCCTTACAGCAGCCTGCCCTCTTCCCGCTAGCATAACTTTTCCAGTCAGCTCCTGCTTAAAAAAAAAAGAGGTGGGCAGACAGAATTAGGGTCTGCATTGAGAACTGAACGAGGAAGACTAGAGCGAGGAAGACTCTGTGGCCAGCAAGCAGCAGGGGAGCTCTGTGGCCAGGGGGCCAAGCAGGGAATGCTTCCTCTTGCACCAGCCCCTCTGTGACTGAGAGCCACGGTAGATTTGGGTGTGGGGCACACAAGTTCCAGGTCCTGGCACTGCTGCCATTAAGGGTACCCTTTCAATAGAGTTCCTTCTCTAGGAAAGTTCAACTGTACCATTCAATACTGGCCTTCAGGATACAAGCAAAGCCCTTTTGATTCCAGTAAGCTGACAGCAAAGAAAAATATCTGTGTCCAAATCTACTTGAGCTTTTTGACTGAATATTTTATTATGAAAATTCTGCAAGTCTTTATTATCGATTTAAACATGAAACTTACAATGATATAAAATTTTTGCTTTCTTTTTTTTATTTGATTTACATCCTTATGATATTTAAAGCCATAGGTGGAATATAAATTCCAAATGTGAGTGAATGAATAAATAAGTTTTGCAAAGACTGGCTTGCTCTTTTCATCTCATTCCTCTGTTTTGTGGGCTGTACTGGCTCCTGTTCATCCTTCACGTAACCCATTTCTACATCACTACCTCAATTTCTTCCTCCTCACCCTCTTTCATCTCTTCTTCAGCTGAATCTTCCCTCCAACCTTCAAGCGTCCAGACTCCTCCTTAAATCTCTCCTCCTTTCTGGTAGATGTGCAGACAGCCTGCTTATCCCGCTGTGGCCCTGTTTCTCATTTGACATGGATTTTTTTGTTCTGGGGTGGTTCTGTCGGATGCCCCGGAGCAGCTCTCTCTCTCCTCGCTCCTCCTGCGCTTGCTGGCAGGCGGGGGTGTCCTTCTTCCAGCCCAGCACGGCTCCTTCAGGGCCGGGGCAGGACGACCAGCAGGGCGGGGCACACCGCAGTCCGTGGCAGCGGCGGTGCCTCCTACTCCCCAAGCCTCAGGCACGCCTGGAGAAAGTCGGCGGTGGTTCTTCAGGAAGCGGCCCAGGGAAAGGGGCCGAGGTGTTGGCGCTGCTGGTGTCGCTGCTGCTGCCTCCCTCTGCCGCTGCTTTATTTGGCAAACAGCCGCCTTAGTTTGGGGACGGGACAGACAAGGTGGCGCTCCGGAAGGGGGGGGGGCTCTCTCCGGTTCACAGGGGGACCGACACATGCTGAGAGGGGTGAATGGAATGAGCAGGGGGAGGGGGCGACAAAACGCACAAGAGGTGCCTAAGAAGCTTGTGGCATGTGTCCACTTATGCGCACATCGGTAACCCAGAAAAAACAGCGGCAAAACAGGAAGTAAGCGATCTGACTTCCCAAAAGGTTTCAGCCTGCAAGAGAGCAATCAGACATCCGCGGAAGCGCTGTGAAACCAGTAGGATCCATCAATACCAAACTTTCGGTGGTGTCAGGAAAGTGAGGGGCGAGCATGCGGGACTGATGACTGTGGGACAGGAGACAGATCTGGTTGTCTGAACAAGCAATTTAAATCCACTGGGGAGAAGCAACAACAATGGATCAAAATGCTCGTCTGATTGCAGCCTTTATCTTTGCAATGCTCTGCCAACAACATGTAGTCTGAGGTTCATTTGTGCACATTCCTTACAAGCTTCCATTTTTAAGAAAGTAAACCTTCCAGCAGGGCCCTTCTATAATGTTTCAACTGAAAATTACCTCAAAGTTTGAGTCTGGTGGCACTTTTAAGACCAACAGTTTAATTCTGGGTATAAGCTTTTGTGTGCAGGCCACTGGATTCAGACTGAAACACACCCGTTCATGATGCTTAGAGGGATACTCCAGGGAAGGCCTGGATCACTGAAACGCCTGGGCCTTCCAGGAGGCAAGAGACCCCTGCCTTCCCATCATTGCCTCAAAGAGGGAATTCCAACAGGTTCGTCTTTTCTCTTTCCTTCATGACAAGCTGCACTTGCCAACTTTTGCTCTTCTAGACCCTTACAAAGACCTGGGGGGGGGCACTCTGCTGGTCTCCATTTATCTGGTCACTCTACTGCTTGCCTCATCCCTCCCCTCCCCAAAGAAAACCCCAAGCCATGCATTGAATGGACTTCATCCCGTTTGGTGCCTTAGGGAAAGAGTTCCCCAGCCTCTTTCAGCCTGCAGGCACAGGGTTGCCAGACCCCCAGTCTGGGCGGGGGCTCCCCAATTTTCAGGTCTTCAGCCTGCTGCCAGCCAGGAGGGGAAGCCGTGCCTCCAAGAATGACAACCCACAGTCACCCCTCTCCCCTCCCGCAAGATTTAAAGGGCCCTCCAGCAGGCCCTTTAAATCTTACCGGAGGGGAGGGAGTGGGTGACTGGTCGTCCTTGGGGCCGGGGAAGTTTCCAATGAGCTCTCATCATGTTGGGGATGCCCTGTCCCCTCCTGGAACGACCCCCCAAAGTCCCCCACTGGAGACAAAGCTGGACCGGGCAATCCTCTGCAGGCACCTTTGGAATTCTGACAGAGCCTGGTGGGCCTAGTCACAAAATGGCTGCTGCAGGAGGCAGAATCAGCTACAAAATGGCTGCCGGAGCTTCCCTTCAGCCACACAGTCAAATCTTTATGCCCTGGTGGCAGCTGCTACCACAGTGATGTTTTTAAAAACCTGCACAGTCAATCAAATCTCCAATGGCCAATCAGAAGCCTTGCTGTGCAAAAGCTCCACTTACCTCGCCCCCACATTCTAAAGCACTCGGCGGGTGCCAGGAAAGGTGGTGATGTCAGTGGGTGCCATGGCACCCATGGGTAGCACGCTGGGGACCCCTGCCACAGGGCCTCATGCATTTGTGCTCCTCGGAGACGCACGGCCTGTATTCCAGCAGAGTGATTTGTGTGTGTGTGTTTGCAGATTAAATTGTGATGTTTGCAGCTCAGCAGCAGAAAAGAGGTCTCCACCAGGTCTGCCTCTGGTTTTCACTCCAGCAGAATACTATTAACCCCTCCATGTTCCATAAGCACCAGGCAACGGCACCGCTCCAGTTTGCTCAGTCACATTTGATGAGGAGCTGGTGAAAGGTGGACGCCTGGAGATTTGGGGGGTGGCTCCTGAGGAGGGCGGGCTCTGGGGAGCAGAGGTGCTTTCATGGGATAGGATGCCATCGAGTCCACCTGCCAAAGCGGCCCTTTCCTCCAGGGGAACTGATCTCTCTTGCCTGGGGAATCAGTTGTAATCCCAGGAGCTCCCCAGCTACCACCTGGAGGTTGGCAACCCTAATCTCATGCAGCAACCACACAGTGGAAGGGAGCCATCCATGGCTCAGCTGCCCACTGGGACCAGGAGGGAGCAAATGCCGCCTCACAGAATGGAGGGGCAAGCAGCAAGGAAGGGGCCAGAGAAGAATGTGCCAAAATTCCCTCAAACAATTCCATTCAAGGAAAACGGAGGTGAGACTCCAATACCTTCCCATACACTGCTGCAGTTACCCTGACAACAGCCCTGTAAGGTAGTCCATATATGACAACTGAGAAGGCTGAAACAGAGAGATTTAGCAGGATAAACTCAGAACTTCGAGGAGGCTGGAACCAGGAAGGATCATTGTTCACTATTCAGACTGTTAACATAGCAGTTGTACCCAGTATCAATATATATATATATATTCTTTTCTCCACTCTCCCACATTGCTATTAAGGGCATATGGCCATCACATATGAAAGAGGTCAAGTCTCCCCCACCTCGCTTCAGTCTCCCCCACCTTTGTTCCCAGTGTTCTTCGATGAATGCAGAAAATTTCTGATATACTTAAGACAACTTGTGATTACTTTTGCTTACACTGCAATGGGATTTTAAGAGTTGATTATATTTTTATGGTGTTCTTCAGCCTGCTTCAAGAGCCAGTGAGGAAATGAAGGAGGGTAGAAATGCCACAATAAACACACCCACCTAAGCTGGCTGAGACATAAGAACCCAGAGCAAGAAGAAAATTTCTTCCCTTAGATCAACAATTAGCCAAATGAATGCTTGACCATCAAAACAATCCCGAAGTTCCCATGCATAACCTACATAATGCCATTTCTTAACTAAACAGACTGGCATGAAAAACAAATGATACCTCCAGCTCTGAAGACAAAATCCCAAACTAGACTGCTGGTCTCTTCCTGCATCTCAGTTCCTGCATCCCTCCCTGTTTATAGTAGAACATTAACAGCTCTGCCAGTGGGCAGTGGAAAACATTGAGGAAAATTCTACTGACGTCATACTCAGCTGCAGGCTCAAATCCCCCCGCCCTCCGGCATTTTTGGGGCCAGTGCCCAATATTTATGTAAGCACAAGATCAGCCCAAATTGGGGCTGTAAGTCAAAGATGGGATGTATGTTTCCAAAATATACATTCTACTCTTTTATAACTGATGACCCACCAAGCCCAGCAGCCATGGACTGTGGCCAGCCAAATCTAGAGTGACCTCGCCCCTTCCCCTCCTCCCAGGCGAGGCAGGCAACCAGCAGCTCAGCTTAGTGACAGAGGACCCTCGAGGGCCCAGCCACGGCTGTGGTTCCACAGAGGTTCTTGGACCGCTTCTCCACTTGTCAGCTTCTCTTGGGTACCAGCCCCTGGAAAACTCAAGGGCACGTGCCCTCACTTCACGCCAGAGACGGCTGAGCATCTCTTGTGCTGTGTTATGAAAACAAGGGGGGCAGATAATGCACTGGACTATTTATCTGATTCCCCTCAAGGACAGCTTTCTCCATTAGTAGCCAAAAATATGGCAATAAACCTATGGCATACCAAGAAAAAAAATATCTTAATGAAAATTCCCCACAAATTGTTCCCAGGTTTTGTGAGAATTATTCTCAAAGCTAAAAAGCTCCCCCTTCCCCCACACAATACTCCCTTCCTCTCCCTCTCTTTTTCTTCTTTTTTTTTTTTTGCAGGGGGGAGAGGATGAGATAAAGGCCACCTGTAACAAGAATGCAAATCCCACCTCCCATTCCAAGTCAGCAGCCAGCAAACCAACTATTCAACCAAAAAACACTTGCGTTTCCTTTCCGATTTTATCCTATCACCACCGGCTGCAAGACTGACCCCACCTTGCCTGATTTTGGAAAGCTCAATCACGGCAGGCTTCAGTCTTGGGATCTATTTCAGACCTTTTAAAAAGTAATACCTGGGCAGCCTATTTATTCCCTATTTTTCATTCACGAGGCTGGGCCACTTGGGGGTACTTTGTGCAGTGATGCTAAACTGCAATAAACAAAACGAAGAACACAACATCTGAAAGGACAGAAATGGGGGGGGGGTTCTTGCATAAGGCTAGAATTCAGGGTTATCAATGAGCCACTTGCAGTATAACCAAGACTGACTAAAGGAAGCATTTCTTCACATAACTCACAGTTGACTTGTGGGATTCACTGCCACAGTGAGTGGCAAGGAGCAGTCATTTATAATGCTCTTACGGGGATCAGACAAGTTCATGGATTTATCAGCAGCTCTTTGCCTTGAAACCAGAAGCCGAAAGGGAAGGTCACTCATTCCTGCCCGCAGTAGGAGCCTTCCAGAAGCCCTCGGCTCCTGCCTCTGCTCCAATCAGGCTCTTCTTAATTTAAATCTCCAGCCATATTATGACTAAGAGCTTCCGTATCACTCTGAGCACATGCCATTTGGTGTGCCCTTACAGCAAGGGTCCCCAACACAGTGCCCGCGGGAGCCACAGCACCCACCCAAACCTTTCCTGGTGCCAATCAAATGTTTGCAGAAAGTGGGTTGGACTGGATGGGCATTTCTGACTGGCCGCTTCTGACAGGGCTTCTGACTGGCCCCTGGAGATCTGACTGGCTGGGCACATTAGAACAGCACAGTTCCCTGGCAGCTGCCTCCAGAGTGTGGGTTTCATTCTCTCACTCCTCCTCCTTCCCGGTCTGTTTTTTTAATTGCCCTTCTTCTCCCCTGCACTTGGGCTTCCTCTGTGTGTGTTGTGTTGCTCCGCCCCCTGTGGCACCCATTTTGTGGTTGTGCCCACCTCCCTGTGCCAGAGTTCCCCAGGTGCCCACAGGCTCACAAAGGCCTCAGAGGAAGCCTGGTGCCAGGACTCCAGCTTATGCACGCCGCAGGGATGCATCAGAAAACAGGACGGCTACGGCACTCCCTGACCTCTAGATGCACCTGCCCGCTGCCGATGAGACTTTCCCTCCCCCTTCAGCAGCAGCCAGTCTTGCAGAGCGGCATCCCCCCCCATTACTTTGGCCCCCACCCCCAAGTGAAGTGGGCAAGGCGGTCCCCTGCCTGAGGCATCCTGAGCCTTGTTCACTACATCTCAAGATGCAGGCTGGGACCCTCCAGTGGTCAACAAGAAACTTCACTTAGCGGCTTCTTTGGCCATTTCTAATAACACCCGGTTTGTGTATAAATAAACCATCCCGGGCAGCAGAGCAGAACCCCCGGCAGCGGGACGGGACGTTTCCCCAAAGGAGGCCCCATGCAGAAAAGGTCTGCTTTGTGAGCCCACCATTAGAAAAGAAAGGAGTCTGAGTTAAAACATGTTGTGCTCATTCCTTTCAGGAGACGGGCCTCAGGTTCTGAAGGCAGCCCAAAGTCACGGGAGACGGGCTTTGCTTCCCATGGTGGGCATACAGAGCTGTTTTCTGTCCCTTCACTGCCTCTGGACAAAGTCCAGTTGCCAGTCTCCAGGTGGACCCTGGAGAGCTCCCAGAATCACAACTGATCTCCAGATGACAGCAATCGGTTCCCCTGGAGAAAATGGATGCTCTGAAGGGGGGACCCTCCCCTTTCAAACCCCACCGTCCCAAAGTTCCACCCCCAAAATCTCAAGGAATTTCCCCACCTGGAGCTGGCAACACCAGAACAAACCACATGGAAACATGCATACGCTATCTGACAGCTTGTCCAGAGGGAAAGAGGGATGGGAAGTCATGCAGACCGTCCCTGGCCTTCAGGGATTCGCTTTCAACCTGCTTTCCGCTCTCGGACAGAGCGGCTCTCTGTCTCCGGACTGTTTCACTGTGAAAAGGAAAACTCTCCCAGTCCGCAAAGGAGTGGATCTTTCAGCCAAGCTACATTTAAAACTGGATGCCACAGAAGGTGCCTGACATTTCTCCCGCTGCTAGAGGCTCCTCCTATTGGGCGCTCCCCATTTCTCCAGCCGCCCTTCCTGTCCTAGAAAGCAACTGTTCAGCCATCGACCTGTCAAAGTCCTCAGCTGCATCAGACCTTGGCACCAACCGCAGCCCTCGACACAAGGCTCTGCCTCCCTGGAACCTGGGCTCCGTGCACCTGCAGCATCAGGACCTTCACAGCAGCCCAGCCTTACAGGGCGGTTGGGTGGATTGCAACCAGGTGAAGTACGTGCTTTGAAAGCCCTGTAGAAACACTGCACAGCACTCTTGCGGAGAAGGGATTCTGACAGAGGCGAGCTTGAGGAAAGCAACCAGAGCTGGAGCACCTTCCGGAGAGAAACCTTTGCCTCTGGGCTGCTGACATTTGGCCCTGGGGCTGCCAGCTTGGCCTGTAACTCTAGAAGTCAGCAGGGCACGTTTTCACCCCATGCGAGGGGATGCACCAGAGCAGAAGCCTTATGAGAGCTGGCAATTTGGGACTGCTGGGTGTTCCAGAACAGGGGCCCTCATGTGACTGCAGTGACCCCTGAAAACCTTTGGAAGGCATAAAGGCTCTTGGCTCTCTGAAGCCACAAGCTAGTTGGGAACGACAGAGAGCGCCAGAGCCCGGAACTCCACCAGGAAGGGCAGGTCTCCCTAGGAGACGGAAAGCGGCCTCCGGTCTTGCTGGGATCCTGGAAGAGCCCCCCCCCCCGCTGGAAGTCGGCAGGGGCAGCTGGTGGCCTTTGGTCACTCCAGACAGCTGCAGCATGCCTGCCCCTCCCCTGCCCACCCCATCTGCGGGGAGGGCTGTGGCTCAGTGGTAGAGCCTCTCCTTTGCATGCAGAACATCCCAGGTTCAACTCTGGGCCTTTCCAGCAGTCCAAAGAACCGGGCAGTAGGTGATGGGGAAGCCCTTCCTTCGACCCGGAGAGCTGAGGCCAGCCTGAGCACACCATACTGACCCCGGCGGCCCCGGGCTCTGGCTCAGTGGAAGGCCACTCCTCTTGTAACTGCCCTCCGAGTAGCAGCCACCACTGCCCATTGTGACAGGGAAGAGAAAGCCCCGGGAAAAGTGGAGGCTGTCCGGGGATTTGGAGGACCCGGCTTTCTTTCGCGCCTCTAACAAACACCCGATCAGCAGAAGTCAAGCAAACCTCGTGAGAGCCCGGCTGATGCCTGGCCCTTGAACTGCTGCTGCTAAAGAGTCACTGGAAAACTCCGCACCAATTTCCACCGCGCCCCCCACCCCAAGCGCCAGTGAGCGCCGCCGCCGCAAAGACAGCCCCGGGGGGCTCCGAAGCTTTCCCCCGGTCCCTGCAGCCGGCAAAGGGCGCCGCTAGTTGTCCCGCCCGACGGCCTCCTCCCAGTCCCAGCCCCAGGATCCCGCTCTCGCTCTCTCACCCCAGTAACAAACCAAACAGGCGCGTTGGCTGCAGGGAGATAAACGAGCGAAGTCCCACTTTCCGCATTCAGAGCGCTTCGCAGCCACGAAACTGTCGCGCTGCTTTAAAACCCCCCTACAAGGCAGGCCGGGCTCAGTCCCTCCCTGTTGCAGATGGGCCGTGCAGAGCGTCTGGGGCCCGGGGCGCCACTCGAACCCACAGCCTCCCCGGCGGAGGGACGGCGGCACCACCGCCGGCAACGTCTTCCCGCTCGCCTGCCCGCCGGGGGAGACGCGCGCAAGCAGAGCCCCGGCCCGAGCAGCGCCCGGAGCGCCCGCGGTCGGTGCCGCCCCGAAAAGCGGGAGGCCGGCCGGCCGGCCAGCGAACTCCTCGGCGGTGCAACCAGGAGGCAGGCAGGCAGGCAGGCAGGCAGGCGGGCGCCCCCACGCCCCCCCCCCCAGCAGCACTCGCCTGGCTCCACGGCGGGGCCCGCCGGCGCCGCTCCTCCTCGCCCGGGCCCGGGGGCAGGCTGGCCTTCTGCTGGGGAGTCATGGCGGGGCTCCCGCACCGCCGCTCAGGGCTCCCGCACCGCCGCGCGCCTGCGGCTCTTCGGAGCGCCCTGCGGGCCCGCCCGGGGAGGCATCTCGGCGGCGGCGGCGGCGGCGGCGGCGGCCCGGGAAGCGGCGGAGGAAGGCAGCGGGACTGGCCCGAGCGGCGGGCCCGGAGCTCCGCGCGCTGACTCGGGAGGACCGGAGTGCCCCGTCCGCCCGAGCAGGGGTGGGGGCGTCTCCCAAGCCGCGCGGCCCCTCCTCCGCCGCCGCCGCCGCCGCCTCCTCCTCGCGCTGCCGCCTAAATGAGGCCGTCGCCTCCGGGCCCCCGCCCGCCCGCCCGCCGGGAAGTCCCGCAGCGGGTCCGGCAGCCGCCCCACGTGGCGCTGGGGTCCTTCCGACCGGAGGCGCCCTGCTCGCCAGTCACCGGGCCGTGCGAAGTGCCCTCCTCAAGTCGCGCTGTATGTGTCAATTGCCCTCAGGTGGCGAACTTTATAGGTGCCCTGAGTAATCCAGAGTTTCTCACATTCTCTTCCGCCGACGTGAACTCGTGAGACCCCATCCCGGGACTGCTGCTAGGGTTGCCCCCCCCCCGTCACAACTGACTGCAGGCGAGTACAGAGATCAGTTCCCCTGGAGGAAATGGGGGGGGGGACGGGGGGACTGGATAGCCTTGGACCCCGCTGCTGCCCCGCCCTTTCCCAGACTCCGCCTTCCGCAGCCTGTAAACACCCCCCACCCCCACCCCCGAAATTTCCCAGCCCAGAGCTGGCAACCCTGTCTGGTCCAGGATTTCATTTGTAAAGTGAATGCCCCTTGGCTCCTTCTTTAAACCCGGGGAATGCGCATACATGCTACCTGTACATGTGTTCACTGTAACCTGAACAGAGCTTGAGATTTTAGAGTGCGGAAGGGGGTAATATTTGGGATGGTGTGGCAGTGAAGAAGGTTCTTGTAAACTCCCTCCAACACTAGTACCATGTTGTGACTGTTATATAGGCAGACCTCACCAGGCGTCTGCAGCTAAAGTAAGGAGCTTGGGTCCCAAACACAATGGGACCTCGGATCCTAGAGCACCTAGTGTCCACCAATAGGCCATCTGGCAGGAAATTCAAACCCTCCAATGGGAGGTGGGTGTACTGGATGGGGTGTATATAGTTGGCCCTTGTGGGGCGGTTTTCCAGTCTTGTGTGTGAAGTACAATAAACGGGTCTGAATGCATGTCGTAGTCTGAGTCTCCTTGCGGCGAACCCAGTACTTTACAGTGACGATGAGGATGGGATCCCGATAAGCGGGCCTGACTCTCCAAACAGCGCAGCACAGAGCACCAATCCAGAGGAAACCACCATGCCCCACACCACTCCCAAGTAGCACCGCAATGCACCCAGCTGCCCCCAACTCCGCTCCCCACACCGCACTAGAGTCATGGCAGCCGCTCCAGGACACCTTGAAGTCTTCGACCCCACACATCCCGAGTTCTGGGATTCGTGGACAGACCAGCTAACCTGCTACCTCACCTACAATGCTGGCAAGAGAAGGGCCCTCCTCCTCAGTTCCTGTGGCATGGCCACCATCCGGCTCACAGAGCCTCCCAGCCCCTAAGACAATCCTGGAATGTCTGTACGAGGAGATAGTCAAGGCCTTGACCAAGTATTTCACATCCAAGCCAATGACGATGGCCAGGTGGATGGGAGTTCTAGGGGGGCATCCAGAAGCCCGGCGAAACGGCCGCAGCTTTTATGACTGCGCTGCACCAACATGCAATGGAGTGTGCTTTCACCAAGGTGGAAGAAAACATCTTGACCGAATTTGTCTGGGGAATCAGTGACGTGAAGCTCTGTCGCAAGATGATCGGCACCACCGATCTCAAAATCAACGATGGCCTCCAGCTCGCCATCGCCTACGAGGCCTTCCACTGAGACAGGCCACAAACCGCCTCCCACCTCGTGCTCCCCGACTTGGTGCTCGAGCACTCCGATGAGGAAGACGTCCGCCTTGTCTGCCTCTCCAGCCGCAGGAAGCTGCCAGGAGCCACAGGCGCCTCAGGGCACCCCAGGAAAACAGCAGAGCATGCCACGTGCGCCAGCTGCGGAGAAGCACACGAGTGTAAGTTGTGCCGGTTCCATGATGCCACCTGCCACACATGTGGAAAACAGGGACACCTCACCCGTGCTTGCAGATCCAGGGGCAACCGGAACCACCCACCACAGCCGCAGCTGTGCCGACAGACCTCCATGCAATACGAGGCCACTGCGGAATCAGATGACCTCTACTTCTTGACCAGCCAACCCTTGTTTCAGGTACTACGCCTCCCCAACCTGCCCACAGCCCTGAAGATCCAGGTCCAGATAGAGGGGTCCCCCTGCACAATGGAAGTGGACTCTGGGTCAGCAGCCTCCATCATATCAGTGGAAACGCTGAACAGACTTTGTCCGAACAGGAGGCCCCACCTCCACTTGTCGCCCTTGAGCCATTGGACTTCCAATGGAACCTGGTCCCAATTCGGGGCGTGGGGACCTTCCGGGTGAAGTACAGGGGGTTTGAGAGTTGTTGATAATGGTCGAGGGCAACTTGGTTAGTCCCTTGGGCCAGGCATGGTTTGCGCCGCTGGGCATCACCATTGGGGGGGTGAGGCAATGCGCGCAGAGGGATTTTGCCGAGATTTGCGGGGAATTCCCCAGGGTTGGCGATGGGGCTCTGGGCTTCTATAAGGGGCCCCCGGTTTCACTGCAGCTAGACCCCCTAGTTGCCCCCATCCGCATGCGGTTCCGCCGCACCCCGATAGCATTGCAGCCAAAAATAGACATGGAACTAGACCGTTTGGTGGTACAAGGGGTCCTTGAACCCGTCTCGCACGCACTGTGGGAGACTCCTATCGTAACTCCCGTCAAGCCCAACAGCAACATCTGCATCTGTGTGGACTATAAATGCACTTTGAACAAGGCCCTCCACAACCACTCCTACCCAGTCCCGGTCGTGAGTCATGGGTTAGTGTCCTTAGTCAGGGCCAAGATCTTTGGGAAGTTGGATCTTGCAGAAGAATACCAACAACTGCCTGTAGATGAGGCCGCGGCTGCCACTCAGACCATCGTGACACAACAGGAGGCATTCAAAGTCAAGCGGCTACAGTTCAGAATTAGTGTGGCCCCAGAGATATTCCAACAGCTAATGGACTCTCTGTTAAAAGGGATCCCTGGAGTGATGCCCTTCTTTGATTACATCCTCATTGCCGTGGCCACCCCAGATGACTTCGCCTCCCGTCTCCGCACTGTCCTGCATCGCTTCGACTCGGTGGGCCTGAAGGTCAAGAGGGAGAAGTGCCTTCTTGGGGTCCTTGAGGGTTCCAGGTCGATGTGACGGGCCTCCATCCAGCAAGGGACAAAGTCAAGGCCATCATAGAGGCCCCCGTGCCCAGCAACAAGGCGGAACGGCAGACATTTTTAGGGCTTCTGAACGTCTACCATGCCTTTCTCCCCCACAAGGCGGCAGTAGCCAAGCCCCTGCACCGGTTGTTAGACAAGTTGGCACCATGGTCCTTGGGCCCCTGGGAGGTGGTGGCATTCAGGGGTGTAAAGACCCTCCTGATCTCGAACAAGGTGCTGGCTCATTTCAAAGAGTCCCTGCCAGTGGTCCTCTTGTGTGATGCCTCCCCTTACAGCATGGGCACAGTCTTGGGTCATGTTCTCCCTGACGGCTGAGAGGTCCTGGTGGCCTACTATTCCTGGACCTTGTCGGCCACCGAGCAGAATTACGCCCAGATCAACTGGGAGGGCTTGGCAATTGTGGCTGGGGTGAAGGAATTCCATGACTATGTGTATGGGTGCCCCTTCACGATTGTTATGGACCACAAGCCACTCCTTGGCCTCTTTGCAGCGGACAAGCAGACCCCTCAGGAACTCTCCCCCCGGGTTCTCCACTAGTCCCTCTTCCTGGCAGGTTACACCTACCGCCTGGAACATCACCCGGGCAAGGCTATGGGTCATGCCGATGCCCTCAGCTGCCTTCCACTTCCAGACACGGATGCTGATCCTGCTCCCAGCCACGGGGTCCTCTTGCTCCAGGGCCTCCCAGATCCACCCCTGCAGGCTGCCAACATGGCCTGCCACTCAGCCCGCGACCCCATCCTCTTCCGGGTCTTGTGCTGGGTGGTGAGGGGGTGGCCTGTGGCCTCGGTGAGCCCTGAGTTTACGGCTTTTGCCACTCCCAGGGATGAATTGTCAGCTCTTAAAGGATGTCTCCTGTGGGGGGAGAGGGTAGTTGTCCCCAGCACCCTGCAGCAGCAGGTCCTCAACACACTACATGAGGTCCACCCAGGAATCGTCCGAATGAAGGCGATGGCCCGGAGCTACGTGTGTGTCAGGTAATCCTGACATCAGATGGATGGAAGAGTAGGAGGGAGGGATGGTCTGCAACTTTTCATGCTCTGGAATGTAGGGAGGTGTGCAGGGTGCCTAGGAGACGATGAGTTACACCGCCTGGGCAATCTGTTATCTCACCAAATGTCCTTGGTCTCACAGAGTCTTCTTTTATGTTTGGGACAGCTCTTGGGCATTTGGGTTATTTACTGCTTTATTGCTTTCGCCCCTTTTCCCACACGCGGGCTTGGCAACTATTGGTAGATAGAGGGGGGGGGCATTTTGAGCTGGTATAACTGTGGGTGCCTTTTAGATTTAGTCATCACTGACAATGAAGTGTCACCGTGTCTTTTAGAACTGCTTTCAATAAACGCTATCTGCTTTATGAAGCCTGGTGCTTGACTGACTTTCTGGAGAACCTGACAGATGTGGTGGCCGGGGATCGACTCAGAGATCGAGTCACGGGTGCAGGGGTGCCTGACATGTCAGGCAGTCTGCCCAAATCCACTGAGCACACCCACCCAGCCGTGGGAGTCCACACATAAGCCGTGGTCCCGGCTCCACATAGACTTTGCCGGGCCATTCCAAGGACTGATTTTCTTGGTCACGGTGGACTCCTACTCCAAATGGTTGGAGGTCAGCCCGGTAACTACTACATCGACAAAGGCTGCCATCCGGGCGCTGCGCTGGATCTTTGCAAATCATGGATTGCCGGACACCATCGTCTCCGACAATGGGGTAGCATTTACGTCAGCAGAGTTCCAGGACTTCCTGCAGAGGAACCTCATCCGCCACATGAGGTTGGCACCTTTCCACCCCGTGACTGATGGGCAAGCGGAGCAAATGGTGCGCACCGCAAAAGAAACCCTCAGCCGGATCTCAGACAGAGACTGGGAGTTTTGTCTCACACGCTTCCTCCTGACCCAGCAGATGACAACCAACCCCATCAGTGGCCGATGCCCCACAGAACTCTTGATGGGTCGCCGCCCCACCATCCTATTGGACTGACTACACCCAGACCGGGCACTGGAATCCAGGAAGATGACGGAACAACGGGAAGCTTCCAGGGGGTTCTTCCCAGAAGATCCCATCTACATAAGGAACTTTGGGAAGGGACCCCAGTGGCTGGCGGGAAGAGTCATACAGGCTACTGGCCCCGTGTTGTACGAAGTGTCTACAGAGGATGGTCAACTCCTAAAGAAACACATTGACCAACTGCTGAGGTGACAACTTCCGGTAGCAAAGGAACAACCCCCGCGGCTCATGGGGCCCGAGCCCGTCCACGCCAGCCAAGCACTTGAACTGATCCACCTAACCACAGGGAGGCACCAGCACTAGAACTGCTGGCCACAACACTGGGATCAGTGGAACTGCCACCGCCCCTGCGGCAACCAGAACCGGCCAGTCAACCCGATGCGGTCGTGAGCAACCCTGTACCCACGTCCTGGCATTCCCTGCGAGAGTGCAGACCACCAAGCTATTTGCAGGACTATGTCACATAGGTTGAGGCGGAACTATGGGGGGAGGGGTGTTATGTATGCAGACTGCCACCAGGGGTCCACGGCTAAAGTAAGGAGCTTGGGTCCCAAACACAATGGGACCTCGGATCCTAGACCACCTAGTGTCCACCAATAGGCTATCAGGTGGGAAATTCAAACCCTCCAATGGGACGTGGGTGTACTGGGTGGGATGTATATAGTTGGCGCTTGCGGGGCCAGTTTTCCAGTCTGTGTGTGAAGTACAATAAACGCGTCTGAACGCATGCTGTAGTCTGAGTCTCCATGTGGTGAACCCAGTACTTTACAGTGACCTTTTTAAAAAGTTGCACATCATGTCACTTGAAGAACCTTTAGCGCCCTCCTCTGGTGCACTGCTCTGAGAGGAAAGCATAATGGATAGCTGTGGTCTGTGATGGAGGCAGCCCACCTCCATTGCCGGCCACTGGTGGAGGGGACAAGTAACTCCTCCCAGGGGCCCGCTTTCCTCAAGATCAAACTTTCTGTCTGCTAGGAATTAATCTGACTGCTTCTGGCAAGCTGCCCTTTCTCAGCCTCAGGCACACACAACAGGGGAGTGGTTATTCAGACTGTCTCTGCAAGACTGTTGGAAGGCTTACAACCAGGTGATATATGAGAAACGTTTTGCACACCCTGAAGAAACGCTAGAGGACCTAACAAGTATTGCTTATTAGAGGTCTCATCCTAGCGATTGCATCAGCTTTCTCCGTATGATCTCTCATGAGTCACAGTAAGAAAGGGGGACTATAGATAATGGGAGAGAGAGATCAGTGATTAATCATATTTTTATGCAAGCCTTCCTCTTAGAAGGCATGTGTTGCCCCCTCTGTCCCCAAAACAACCCAGCAAGGTGGGTCAGCATGAGATCATATAATTGGCCCAGCTTCATGTCTGAATGGGAATCTGAACTCTCACCTCTTTGATTCCCACCTACTCCTCTAACCCCTGCACCACACTCTGTGCCTGTCATCCCTCCCCCTGCATTTTGTTACCTTTGTGTGGGGGGGGGGAGGATGTGCATTGTTTCTCTACAGTGCTTACAATGGGATTTTTGAAAAGCAGCTCTCTATACATTGTTACCCCAAGGAGGAGGTAGTCCAGTCTGGAAGTGACTGTTGCATGGATCACTGCAGCTAGGTCAGGGCGGGACAGGAAAGGGGCCAGTCACCTGATCTGGCATAGATGTAGGAACACCAGGCTGGCAGCATTTGTGATCTGGGCCTCTCCTGGAAGGGAGGCATCCAGAATCATGCCCTGGCTCGTCACCGTTGGTGTCAAAGGCGCTTTCTCAAGAGTCAGGAGTAGGCACCCCAAACCGGAATCTCCCCAACTCAGCCAGAGGACCTTCGTCTTCACTGGATTCAGTTTCAGCCGGCTCTGTTTCAACCATCCCCCCGGAGCCTTTGCCCTCTGCCAGATTTTCAGGGGCAGAGTCCAGTTGGCCTTCCCTCAATAGGGACAGCCGGGTGTCAGCAGCGTACTGGTGACAATGCAGGCCAAATTGTCACACCAATTGGGTGAGGGGACGCATGTTGCGGTTAAATAACGTTGGAGAGGGAATAGCCCCTTGGGGGACTCTGCATGCCAGGTGCTCCAATCTGGGGGAGGGGGGCAGAAATATTTTGCATTTCCACCCTGCCCTTCCTCCAGGGACCTCAGGGCAGGGGGCAGGGGTGGAGAAGACTGGCCCAGAGTCACCCTTGGACTGGGACCCCCAACCTGGTGGCTGCCTGGCACACGCCAAGGATTTTTAGAAAGTGGGCTTTTGTCTAGCAAGGCTTCTGGTTGGTTTGGGGGGATTTGATTGGCTGTGCAGGGTTTTTTAAATGCTGTTTTGACAACAGCTGCTACCACTGCACAAAGATTTTCAGTGTGCAACTGTGTCAACCCTGTGGCAGCTGGCCCTGCCTCCTCTGCCAGCCGCTCTGTGGCTGCACCCATCATCCTGTGTCAGAATTTCAAAGGTGCCCACAGGCTGAAGAGGGTTGGAGACTTCCATGACCTGGTGGGCTTTGGAATGCAAGTCTTCCAGGTCCTAGGGTGGCACTCAGGCTGCTGTGCCAGACTGCCTTTCCCCCTTCCCAGAAATCCCCCTACTATCATGAGCCGCCTACCACAATCACATATGTGCAGACAGGATGTCACGCCACCATCTCAGAGTCTGCAAGATGCTAATCTTGCCTTCCTGTCATGCAAGCCATGCGCAGGAATTATTATCTGGAGGTGAGATTTCCACCGAAGCTGGTGGGATTCAGATACGGCCTTTATTAAACGTGGTAAGGGTTGTCAAAATCCTAGAAAGTTCAAGAGGCCTGCTGCCTGCTGCTTTCCTCCCTCTTTCCCGCTGAGCCCCTGCGCCTCCTCCCCTCCACAGTTTGGTCTTTAGAAAAGCAACCTGGTCTTCATTAGAAGAATGGAGACTTCTCCAACAACTTCAGTCAAGCATTTCCCCTTCTGTATTCTTTCCAGATAAACTCAGGATGTGGAAGCAGAAAGGGGGGAAGAAGAAGAAGAAGAAGAAGAAGAAGAGATCATGCTGCCAAGATGAAGGACATATTTTGTGCAGTAGGAGAAGGGAGGACAAGCAGAGAACCACATTTATTTTCTATTTATTTAAAACGTATATTAGCCACCTTTCTTCCTTATGGAGCTCAAGGCGGCTGACAAACATTGATGGACCATAGGAAAAAATACGTTAAAAATATAAAACCAAAATTTAAAATCAGTACTCCAGACTGCTACTAAACTTAACCAAATGCAGTCCTAAAAAATAAACAAAACCTTCTTCAACTGCCTCACAAAGATTGAAAGTGAGGGGGCCAGGTGCACCTGCCTGGGGAAGTCGTTTCATAATCGTGGGGCTGCCAGTGGGAGCCCCTCTCCCGTGTTTCCTTGTCCTGGCCTGAACGTCATGTCGGAGCAGAGGGGTCAGACTGGTCTTGTCACCTCTCTCTTGCTTCTCCCTTTCCCCCCAGCCCAAAGGGTCAATGAACGGCCTTCTCGAGATCCAATAATTATGGCTTCTTTTGAAGTATGGCATCGTCCAGTGCCTTGGGGGTTTGTGGATGGGCTCTGGGTCCAGGGATCCATTTGTGGCTGACTCCTGTAAACTCAAACTAGTTAGAATCAAGGTCTAGCAAAATGCTCCATCAATTTCACACATAAGGGAAAGAAAAAATTATTGGAGTTGGAAGAAATAGGAGAACATCAGGGGACGAGCTGAGCTGGATCTATCCATCCAGTCCGGTATCCTGTTTCACACTGTGACCAGCCTGAGACTCTCAGGAGGCCCACAAGAAACACATGGAAGCCAAGGAGCCCCTGTGGTTGCTTGGCTCAACACTGCTATTCAAAGGTGTGGCAGAACTGGTCTACTCTGGCCTGCAGGCCTCGCTCCACCCTGCCCTCTCCCTGGAGAGTTTTCCCTCTCTCTCTAGGGTAATGCGCCGCCACCACCTGCCCTTTTTGAGGACTTGCCCGCTGGAAGGGACAGGACACGCAGTTCCCCTTCTCAGTTCTGAGGCCTTGCCTCTGTGTCACCTGCTGCCCAGTGCCTGGCTACCATGGGGACAGTTTAATGCCTTGGGTGCCCTTTGAGGAATAGCCACTTGTCAGCCTCCTGGAGCCCCTTTTAAAATAGCATGTCTGAAACAGTGAAGTTCTATGTGGTGCATAGTTTAAAAGTATTTATTGAAAAGAAAATGTTTACAAGCATACTTTTAAAACAGTGCCAGATTTGAGCAAGGAAAACAAAAGAAATTAGTAAAAATGCAAATTCTCTGTCGTTTCCCCTATACATGCCCTGTCTTATGGTAAAATATAGGACAGGCTCTTTAGCTTAGCTGTTCTAGTTCTCTACAGAGCCACCATTACCTTGAAGCTTGCTCCCAGTCTCCCAGGTGACCACATGGTCAATGGCCATCTGCTTGCAGACTTGAGTTCAGAGTTCTCTTCGAAGCAGCATCCCAAAGAAAAAGAGGTATTTCCTGTTGCATGAGATTTTATCTCTGTCTCCCCTCCCACTTGACCCCTAGTCAGCCCAGGTCAAGGCAGCTTTTCCTGTTTGTCTCCAGGAATCTGCTTTCTCAGCCTCTCTAGAATTTGACACCTCCAAACCTCTTCCCTGCTAGCAGAAGGGAGGGTGAATTGGCCCATCCCATTGTCTCTCCTGCTAGATCCATTAGCATTTGTAAGAAGATGAGCCTGGTCATGACCATATCCTGGGGCAAAGAATTCCACAACTTAATCTGAGTGAAGTACTTCTCTTGTCTGTCCTGAACATATTGACCATCATCTTCATTGGGTGCTGGCAAGTTCTACATAATAAAAATGTATCTACTACCTATGTAACCTATCTCTAAATTCAGCTGCTGTACCAGAAGACTGGAGAATAGCAAAGTTACACCAATTCTTTTATAACATTTTATTTTTAATTGAGACAAACATACATACACAGATCAGGGGGTTCCATTTCATCACTGAAGTATCTAGTTATATATCTCATACAACATCTAAATATCTATTTTCCTTTTTTTGTAGTATTTTTTTTATTTTTGTTAACAACAAAAATAAAGAAAACAACCAACATACACAAATAAACAAAACAAACATAAAATGGGACAATCTCTCCACCTTTTTGAATAAACTGTTTTGTTATCCATACATGTCTCAATGTAAAAAAATTATTTCTACACCTTATATTGTTAAACATAGTTTTGCACACTTTATCATAAATGTTCTTATTGTCCTCTGTTTCGGTTATGTCCATGTTTCATTTATTATATTCTTCAATCCAGTTGTAAAGTCTTGATCATGTTTCTTCAAAGTTTTCCTCTTTGTATCCTTTCAAAATTAAAGTTAATTTCTCAGTTTCAGCAGTTTCTAGTAGTTTGTTTATTATTTCTTCTTTTGAAAGTGTCTCCTTTCTTCTCCAATATTTAGCATACAATATTCTAGCAGTTGTAACTACATGTAAAATAAGATAAGAGTCTTATTTTTTATAATTTTCCAGAAGTATATTCAATAAAAATAATTCTGCTACAAAAGGTACATTACTTTTTAAGATTTTTTGCCATATTTTATGTATCTAAGCCCAAAATTTTTTACTTTTATCACAAGTCCACCACATGTGAAAGAAGGAACCAATATTTTTTTGACATTTCCAACAATCATTCAATATTTTAGGGTAAAAATTGGATAACTTACCTGGTGTGTTATACCATCTATAAAAAAATTTATAAATATTTTCTTTATAAGAGATCGCTTTACTAATTTTTATGTTTGTTTCCCATATCTTGGACAATTGGTCTAGATCAATATTATATCCCAAATTTTGTGCCCATTTAATCATAGAACATTTTCCCACTTCATCTTGTGTTTTAATTTTTAACATTATGGCATACGATTTCTTAATAAACTTGTCATCTGTATACATCAATATTTTATCTATTTCAATTGGCTTTTCATAAAAATCCATTTGTTTATCTTTAACATATCTAGATTCTAATTTTGCTTAAATATTTATTTTCTATATTCCACCTTATTTTTATGTATATTCTTTTGCAATTAGTTTAAAATAAAGTTCCTGTTCCTTTCAAATTGGTTATATGTCAGTCTAATTTATAAGATCTTGAAAAATTGTATAGTCTCTCTTGTCCAAAGGGTTTTGACCTTCTTCTCTTAAAAGTATGTGTAATCTCACATATCTAGAAAGTTTTCGGCCTTTTTGGAGGATTTCATCCTCTTCTTCATTCTCTGGTTTCTCCTCTTAAGTTTTTAAGTCTGGATTCTGTGTCTTTTCCCTATATATGTAAGGAAAATAGCTTCTAGAAGTAGCACTCTATATTCAGTTCTTTGGATGGTTTGAGGTTCCATATATTCTTTACTTTTCTCTCTCTGAAGGAAAATTTCATTTGCTGCTGTAAAGATTTCATCTCTTGTCATTCTTTCATATAATCTCACATTCAGTTCTCCAAACATTTTATATAGGTTGACTTCATTCTGTAGGCTGTGTTATTTTGCTTGCACACTTAATCTGTATTTTCTGTATCCATATCTCTCACAAAGGTGTATGCCATGTCAGTTTGCTCACCCATCTGGCTGATCTTCTGCTGTAGAAAAAAGTCTAGCTTAGATTGCATAGAATCCAGAGCCATTTTCATAGCTTTTTCTACTATTGGAGTGATTATTTATTGTAAAGAAAGTTGGAGATCTGTAACCATTAGTGTTAGAACATTTTTCCCTTCTTCTACTCCAGCCATTTTAAAATATTGATTTAAAAACAGAGAATCTATCCAGCGCTTTGTCAATAAAATCTCTACAATCACATAGCTTTCTATGCTTACCCAATTACATTAAAAACAAGAAGGTTCCCAGGCAAGGCAGACAGTCTTATTATTTAGAACCTCAGAACATAATATACTTTACAATTTTCAACAAGCCGCAAAGGTATACACAATGAGTTATAAGGAAATGATGTAGTGAAAGTTAAAAATACATGCTTAATAGTTCATTAATTCTTCCTTCTTTCTCCTTGATTTTAGTTTATGGTCCAGATAAGAAGATGTAGATATTTACAATCCAAATTAAATGTCTTTCTATAAATCCTTATGGCTCAGTTATAATTCCAGGGAAAATAGGTTTCTGTTTCAATAATATAGAATCTGATGCTTATTACAGTGTTCCAAAGATTTAAAATCCACAATATGGTTTTGTAATCCAAAATAGAATAATATCACATTGATAAATCTGTTTCAGTTTTCTTCTCAGACATCAACCTTATCTTCTTTAGCCCAGTAAATGTATTAAGAAAGTTCTTTTCTCTTTTCTTAGCCACTTTAGAGAAGGGGGGAGATTCCTCACCCCCCTTTCTTTTCCCCCTTACAAGCAGTTTAAAGGGCTTGATGAGTGGAAAAGTTCCTAGTAGACCTGGCAGAGACGGACCAAGAGAGAGATCTTGAAGTCGTAGTGGATAACTCGCTGAAAATGTCTAGACAGTGTGTAGCTGCAATAAAGAAGGCCAACGCTATGCTGGGGATTATTAGGAAGGGAATTGATAACAAATCAGCTAGTATCATCATGCCCCTGTATAAATCATTGGTGCGACCTCATTTGGAATACTGTGTACAGTTCTGGTCACCACATCTCAAAAAGGATATTATAGCATTGGAAAAAGTGCAGAGAAGGGCAACTAGAATGATAAAAGGGTTGGAACACCTTCCCTATGAAGAAAGGTTAAAATGCTTGGGGCTCTTTAGCTTGGAGAAACGACGGCTGAGGGGTGACATGATCGAGGTTTATAAGATTATGAATGGGATTGAGCAGGTTGAGGAAGAAGTACTTTTCTCCCTTTCTCACAACACAAGAACTCATGGGCACTCGGTTTCGGTTTCCGGCGTCGCGAATGGCGGCCGCTTCTCGGGACGCTCCCGGAGGCGGTTAGCCCACGCGCAGTTAGGGGGGGTCTTCGCATATGCGAAAGACCCTAGTGAGCCTTAGGTTAAGGCTCCGAACCGGGGGCGCTTGGGGAGTAGCCTCTTTGCCGGCAGACAGCCGGGAAATTGAGGCTTTCTCCCCGCCCCAATCGGCCCCGCTGCGGCGTGCCCGTAATGGGACTTAGCGGCGCCACCGAATTCCAGGAGTGAAAACAGCGCTATGGTTCAACATAAAAAGAAGTAGTGGCATCGAATCGTGAGTTGAAGATCTATTTTGAAGCGTAAATCGGAGCCCCCTGCATGCGTATAAGCGTTGGGAGGAGGGAGGAGTCCCCACCCCCTCGAGAAGCAAGTTATTCAAAGGGAGCGCGAAGGGGGGCAGAAAGAAAACAAAGTGTTGGTGAAAGTACCGTTGGGGCTGCATGGAAGAATGTGTTCATCTTAGCTTCCTGGGGGATGCGGCACGAACTTTTTAAAAGTAAACAAAAAAACAAAATGTCGATAATGGAACAAGCCCTGCAGACACCGGAAGAGAAGAGAGGAGGGACTTCCGGTCCAGATAGCCCCCCCAAGAGCTTGCTGTCAATCAACAGAAAAAGGAGATGCTGTGCCCCCTGCTGGAACAATTGCAGAAGATCAACCAAACTTTGTTTAAAATGGAAAGTGTTCTCATCAGTCGACAGAAACAGATATTGGAAACAACTAGAAAGATGAAGGAGATTGAACAGAAATCGAATTTGATTCCAGGTTTCCAGGGCGCTAAAGAAGATCTCGGATTTACCTTGACAAATGTCTTGGCACCCCTAACTGGCAGTGGAGCGATAAAGTTAAAAGAAGAGGTGGATAAGGCTCCCAAAGCCTATTCCGCCTTTATAAAAAGAAATACTCTGCCAGTAGAAGGGGATGTCGAGCATAGCAGGCGACAAACGGGAGATCTAATTTCATCTGCTGAGTTTGTGGAGCCCTGGAAGCTTGAAGGCCAGAAGTTTAAAAAAAAAAAGAAAAGAAAGAAGAAGGATTTCATCTTCAAAACACAGAAACTCCTGAAGAGACACGCCAGCAGGAAGAAGGATGCAGCATTCAAAATTGGGATAAGTGCAGAAGACAGCAGCCCAGGGGAAGGTGGTGGAACGGAAGACTTCAAAGTTAAAATGGACTTAATCCATAACTGGAAGAAAATTAAGAAGAAGATACTTTGAGGACTGTTCGTGTTACATCTGGAAGGAGCTGTTTAATTACTAACCCCAATGGACTTTACTAACTGCATTAACAGAGTGATTTTGGACTTTGTTTTAGTTAAAAAGAAGATCTTCTAACCATGATGGATGCCAAAACTTGGTATTGGTTATTAACCTAAACTAACTCTCACTAACAGAAAAAAATTTTCACTCCACCTTTTTCTTTCTCCATCTGTCTACCCTTCCCTTTTCTTATAAAAAGAATAAAATTCTCTCTTTTTTAAGAGAGTTTTACAACAACAAAAAAAAAAGAACTCATGGGCACTCCATGAAATTGCTGAGCAGTCGGGTTAGAACAGATAAAAGGAAATACTTCTTCACCCAAAGAGTGATTAACATATGGAATTCACTGCCACAGGAGGTGGTGGCAGCTGCAAGCATTCCCAGTTTCAAGAGGGAATTAGATAAACATATGGAACAGAAGTCCATCAGTGGCTATTAGCCACAGGGTATAGATGGGAACTCTCAGTCTGGGGCAGGTGATGCACTCTATTCTTGGTGCTGGAGGGGGCAGCAGTGGGAGGGCTTCTGGTGCCCTGGCCCCACTGCTGGACCTCCTGATGGCACCTGGTATATTTTGGCCGCTGTGTGACAGAGTGTTGGACTAGATGGGCCATTGGCCTGATTCAGCATTGGCTTCTCTTATGTTCTTAGTAGTGTTGCAGTTAGGGTTACTCACAGTGATTTATCTTCTTGTAATGTTTTATTGAGATGTTCTGTTTCCCCCTCATCTCGGGAGTCATGACTTCATGCCCATGGCTGCCATGCACGCTCTCACTGAGATCTTGATGCGAGCAGTCTCAGACTTCCACCTGCTTGCTGCCACTCATGGGGAGTCCGAGTCAAGCCCCTTGCCATGAGCTCCTCTCCAGAGACTCATTAGAGTTCAGGAGCCCCCGAACTCCTCTTAAGGATCCAGTGATCTGGTGGCTTCACAGGAGCAAGTCCCAGAGCCAACCATTCTTGTTGCACCAAAACCCAGAAGTCAATGTTACACCAATTTTTAAAAAGAGATCCAGAGGAAAACCAGGAAATTACAGGCCAGTCAACATAATGTCTGTCCCAGGCAAATTAGTAGGAGCTGTAATCAGAGATAGTATTGTTAGGCACATAGAGGGACAAAACCTGCTGAGGGAAAATCAGCATGGCTTCTGCCAAGGGAAGTCCTACCTCACCAAAAGGAGTTCTTTGAGAAAGTGAATAAGTATGTAGACAACAGTGACCCAGTAGACATTATATGCTTTGACTTTCAAAATGCTTTTGGCAAGTTACCTCACCAAAGAGTCCAGAGTAAACTTTGCAGTCTTAGGATAAGAGGACGGGTTCTCTCATGGATTAAAAAAGTGGATAAATGACAGGAAGCAAAGAGTAGGAATCAATGGACAGTTCTCACAATGGAGGGATGTAAGCAGTGGGTTCTCACAAGGACTGGTACTGAGCTTTCTGGAGTCAAAGCTCCCTTCGTCAGACACAAGGCAGAATGGAGATATCTGAGACCTTATATCAAGGGAAGATTACAATGTGAGATAGCTGAACTTGTGTTCATTCACAAATCCAGAACAATGGAAATGACCTCTGGAGGGGTGCTGAATAGGGACATGGGATTCTTATCTCACTGTTGTTGTTGTTCGGTCGCACAGCTGAGTCTGACTTTTTGCAACTCCATGGACCACATCACGCCAGGCCCTCCTGTCTTCCATCATCCTTCGGAGTTTGCTTAATTTCATGTTCGTTGCATCGATGACACTGCCTAACCATCTCTTATCTCACTACAGGTGCTAGTTTCCTGCCCCAGAACAACCAAGCATTTCTCCTCTGCTCTAATCAGACTGGTTGCAACTTGCAGTGCAGAGTTTCCCTCCCACCTTCAGGCTGGGGTATAAGGAGGACTCAGAGGTCTGACCAAGGGAGCTTGGATTCTCAAAAGCTTGTACCCCGAAAACCTTGCTAGTCTCTAAGGTGTTCCTGGACTCAAATCTGGCTGCTCGTTTCCAGTGGGCCCTGCGTGTTTATCTGTAAATAAGGCAAATCCATCATCTGCTCTCTGGGAATGCTGGTGCTTCCTGATTCCCTCCCTGTCCCCAGGGAGGTGTTGGCAGAGAGAGGTGGATGTATTCCATGTGGTGTGTTCATTTTCTGAGGCACTCTTCAGTCCCTCTCACAAATGTCTGTGCTCCAAAGTGTTTGGGACTCACAGCTGGAAGGTAGAGGCTCTTCTCCCCTCGTCTTTGCTGTTTTGGCACTGGGACTCAGAAGTGTAAGCCAAAGCCAGGGCCATTCCTCCTTGGGGCAGAAACTTCATCCTGTCCCTGCTTACTCTGGAGTGTGGAAGTCCCCTCTTTAGCCCTGAGGAAAAGCCACTTAAAAGCATTTCCCAGAGTAAACTTAGAAGAGGAGAGAGAAGATGGGAGGGCGCTGGACATTTCCCACCTGGCTATGAAATGCCTCTCTCAGCCTCTGCTAGAAAACCCTTTTCAGGGGAGATAGTTCGCAGCCCAGATAGAAGTGGGAAGCTGATAAATAATTATGAAGGGGGGTTAATTACAAAAAAAATATTAAAAAACAGCAAGCAGTCCTCAGCGAACTATATTCAAAATACAACTACCAAAATTAATTATCCACGTACCCTCTCTCTCTCTCTCACCTTCTTCATACAAACCTTGTATTCCTTACTAACCTTCTAAGTGCATTACCACTGTTTACTCCAACCCATAATTTCATATACTGTTGAGAATCACAAGCTTGGTCTGCTCTTCAGGACTGCTCTCTTATGTTTCCTTCCCTTAAGTGCTTTCTTAAGCCCTGATGAATAATTTTTAAGAGAGCTGGAAGTGGCACGGGAGAGCTGAGAACCATCATGTGTTTCTGGACCTGGGACATGCTGCCCTTTTGGGCTTCTTCTATTGCCTCTGGTCAGTTAAAAATAATTTCTGTCAAGCTTTGAGATTTCTGCCCTCCCAACTTGCCCCATTCAGCCCTCCAGAGACTCAGCACCTTATGTACTTAATTATGTTGTTTAACAAACATAGTCACACATACACACTGTTGGATCTGTCTTTTGTTGCCTTTTAATGTTTTGAGGGTGGGCTGTTGGAAGATGAGTCAGTTGGGCTGGGAGTGGAAGCAGTGGAAGATGAGTCAGCTGGGCTGGGAGAGAGAACCTAGGAGAGAGCTGCTGGGAAGGTGAGTGTTGTCTTTTTTTTGCCTTTCCTAAACTGCTGGGGAGCATTAACTGAGGTTGCTCTGAGAGAGGACAGAGTTTGAGGATGAGTGGGTGCTTGTAGTCTGCTGGAGAATGGTAGTTTTGTCTGGGTCTTTTGTCTGGTCTGTTGCTCATTGAGCAAGGTTTGTTTACCTGGAGCTGATTGCTGGCCCCACCCTCTGCTGTTGCTACAAGGAGGCCAGGACAGTGAGGCCTTTGGATGACAAAGGAATAAAGGCATTGCTAAAGGAAGATGGGGAGATGGCAGAGAAGCTCAATGATTTTTTTTCTTCTGTGTTCACAATGGAAAGTTTGGGGCATGTACCCACTAGGGACAAAAAAAGGGAACAAACTTAACCCTGAAACCCAGGATCAAGAATCTAAAGAGGGAAGTCAAACAGAGTAGAGGGCCAACAATTAATATATATATAAAATATAAAAATACATGTATTTATTAGCAAAGAATTAAAAAAACATATAAGGGCCCAATTACACCTCATACAAAAATACCAAAATCAAACACACAAAGGCCAATGGACTAGACTTGACATCATTTGGCATGTGATTGCATCTTTGGAGGCCTCATTTGTACTTTTATTCTGTGCCTAGTGGTTTCACTTTGAAAGTAAGTCAATATGTTTTTTAGTAGAATATAGGCATTGTTTATTCATTTTATTATATGTATTTAATTTCACATGTTTTTTATTTTTTACAGCAATTCTTTTCTGGTCCGTTTTGTATCTATAGTGTATATTTGTATGATGGTATAAGCCAATTTGTTCCTCATTGTGTTTGACCTCTGAAGAAGGCCTGAACAGGCCAAAACGTGTCAGGTCTAGAATAATTTAAACATTATAGGAGAAAACAGAATCAAGTCAAATTTCATCCAGCCTTTTCCCCTATAATGGTAGAACTGTCCGGAGAACAGGTCTACCCACCCTGTCCACTACCTGGCCTTGAACCGTTGCCCTGCGGTGAGCCTTAGAAAACATACCAGCACTTGGGGGGGGGGACTTTGTGATTTTTTTTAGTGAAATATGACAACCAGCATTACACATCAAGTATAACAGAGGAGGAACAATCACTGTCAGAACCCTGCCTAACCTAACAAACAGGAGTTGCTTAAATGTTATAAACCTGCCAAAACTACTCATTTAATCAAATATTTATATCCCACTTTCCCCTGTGACTCAAGGCAGCTTATAAACCATACAAGGAGGAAGTTGACAGACTCCTTGTATCTGTGCGTCCAGAAGGAGGTGCCCCCACCCTCCATTGTTTCCAATGGAGGGGAAATGCCCTGTGGGCTGAAGCAGTAATCCCTGCACTGCGTGTTAAAATTTCGTGCACCTGCACCCCCTTGTGCAGCTTAGAGGAAACTGTGGACTGGGAGGTATTTTGGTATTGCCCTTACAAGGTTCTCACCAAGCAAAGGCACTTGATGCAGCATTCTTGCTCTGGCAGGCTACAGGCTCAGTGACTGTTTCACACGCCGTCCAAATTGTGCCACTTACTGCAGAGACATGTTATGCGGTGCCCTGGCTGCCCAAAGAATACCCACTTTATAGCTGTTCCTTAAAGAACAGTTTGGAGTGCACATTGATACTTTTCTTCCATGCTGTGGGATGTATTAATGGACAAATGGATGCTGTAGGGCTGGTAAAGGCCAGGCAGGCCAGCTTTTTGGTCTCTTTGGTAGCTGCAAAAGGAGCGGTCAACTAAGTTCCTTGGCTATTACATCTTTTCCTACCCTCCAAAACTTCATGATTCACTATTTGTCATGGACTAGTCCTATTGCTTAAGTAATGAAATTGTGAGCACTTTTATTTATAGTAAAATGAGGAGAAACTTTAATAAGCCTCACCTGCAGACTACAGATGCCAGCCTCCAGGTGGGACCTAGAGATCCCCGGAATTACAGCTCAACTCCAGACTACAGAGATCAGTTCCCCTGGAGAAAATGGATGTTCTGGAGGGGGGACTCCATGGCCTTGTACCCCACTGGGGTCCCCTATCCTCCCCAGGCTCCATCCCCTAATCCCCGGGAGCTTCCCAACCTGGAGCTGGCAACCCTGGCCCCCATCACCCACGGGTGTCCAGAGGGGACTGGGCAATCCTCCTGCAGACAGGGCTGGCCCAGGCCCATACCCAGGATTTTGTAATTTGGGGGGCCTTTAAATAAGTCAGGTGGTACTGACGTCACAAAATAAAATAAAATAATTAAAAACTTCCTTTTGCAGCATTTGCACTCTGCCTGCCTATGTAGGGAAGCAAGCTGCGCTTGGGGAAGGGGAGGCAGTGGGGAGTCCTCTGGGTGGCCCAGAGAGTTGGTAATCCTCTGGGCGGCCCAGAGAGCCAGGGGGAGGCTGGGGGATGGAAGTTGTGGGGCTTGCTGTTGTGGATCCCCACCCACCCACTTTCCCTGCCACCTGCCCTTGCCCGTGTTCCTGGCTGCCAGTTGTCACTGAGGGGGTGCCTAGTGGTGGCGCATTCTTGGGGGGCAGTGGCGGGTGATGCAGGCCTCTGAGTCTGGGTGGTGGTGGGGTGTCATGACCCCAGCGGGTTGCCCCCTTCCACTGCCACCACCCTGGACTTACGGTCCCTTGAGAAGGCCCAGGGTACCCTCTCAAGCCCATCCAAAATGCCCCTTTTCAAGCCGAGAACCTTAGGCTTGATGACCAGGAAGAGAACTTTTACGCAAATGGTTTATTTATACAGTATTGGGGCAAGGAAAACAAGATAAGGTGCTTTAACAAGGTATAACAGAGTTGAAAGGCAAAAAGAACACAAAGCTAACGCAGCTACCTATTACTCCTTAACTGTTACTACTTAAGGCCTACAAGCCTTCTTACCAGGCCTCCTGCTTGCCACTCATGCTGAGCCAAGTGGGGAATCTTTCTCCCACCAGACCAGCCTGTCCCCTGTGAGACCAGGCTGCAGATGAGACGAAGAACACCGTCCCCTTCAGTTTAGCTCGGAGAGCAAGGACACCATTCTCCACAGCTAACGGCTAAAATCAAAAGACTCCTCACCAACTATGTATCAATCTCTTCACAGAATCCCTGCACTCCCATTGGCTAAAAACTATCCCCAAGCATTGTGGGGATTGTAGGCTGTCTGCTTTCCACTGCCAGACAGACCTCTCCTATAGTTTAGGCCTCTAGGCCCTGTCTCCATCCTGCACAGATCATGACAGGGGGCTTGCAAGGAGAGGAAGAACACATGGGCAGGTGGGGGCAGGTGGAAAGGAGGGCATGAAGGTGGCACTGGCAGTGGGCAGATGGGGGGTCCTGGGCACTGTCTGACCAGGGCCCCTCGAACCAGGAACTGGCCCTGCCTGCAGAGAAAGAGAGGAGTGTGATTTGGGGTGTTTTTGTTTTTACGTAGGCATCAGCTGTGAATGAATATGACAGCAGCATGGGAGGCATTCATCCTCTGTCCATGGACTGAGTGACTGATCTAAAACTCCCCACCCCTGCAAGGACTGCTTCCCCATATGCAGGAGGGGAAAGACGGAGGCCAGCAGGACTGCTCCTCTGCTTCATTTATTTATTTAGATATTTTTATCTCATTTTTCTCCTGCAGCTCAAGACTCCAAGTGGCTTACACACACACACACCCCAAAAAAGATCTAAAAATAACAGTTCAGTAGAAAGCAGCAGCCAGGAAGGGAGGGGCTGAGCAGCTGGAAGAACCCCATCCCCCCCCCCGGCAAGCAGCAGCAGCAGCAGGTGAGGCGGAGCTCAGGTCCGGCTTCCTGGTGTCCGGCCTGCTGTTCCCAGATCTCTGCCCCTGTTAAGGCGCCACACTTTGGAGGGCAGACTTGATAGCATTGCATCCCTGCTAAGGTCCCTTCCCTCTTTAAACTCTGCTCTGCCCAGGCTCCGCCCCTAAATCCCCAGGAATTTCCTGACACAGACTGGCAACCCTACCTGGGAGCCAAATCCTGATTTCACAAGCCAAGCCAAGTTAAAACAAGCCACGCCTGAGGCAAGCCCAAAGCACCTTTTTGTAGTTTGCTTCATTCTGCTGCTATTAACTTTGTCCAGCTGGCAATCTTACTGGTAAGAATCCAGGGCTACTATTTTATTTTTCTTTGGTCGTGTGCTTATGATGTTAGGCTTGTTCTGAAACTTGGACTCCTCCACCCCTGGCAGTGCAGGCACTCTCAGGAGTAAAGGGCATTCCTTTCACATGAAGGGCATTCCTTTCACACAAGAGGCACTTCTTTAACCAAAGGATGCCCATAAGGGCTGGCTGGGAAATGCCTGTAAATATGCCATGTCCTTCTCTCACACCCTTCAGAGGCCTCTCCAAGATCTGAGAAATGGTTGCCTTCAGTCCCCTCTGTGATGACAACTTGGCGAGGTCTTTTAAGAACAGTGTTCTCCACGGGATCCATAATGCCCTGGATATTTATTTTGCAATATGAGCATCTCATTGGTAACAACCATCCCCTCTTTGTCCCATCAGGAGAACTGCTTCATGTATCCTGATGAGTTCAGGAGGTTTTCAAATGACTGGCCATTTAGGGGGAAAGAATGCGCTTTCCAAAGGACTTCCAGCACAGCCGCAGCTCTGAGTTGTTCCCTGTTATATACTAAAAGGCCCATGCCTGTGCTAGCATGACCAAGCGATCTAGCAGACCTTCGTGTCTTGGAACAATAGCCAAGTCAGAGCCTAGCATGGACCAATAGGCTTGCGCGGATCCCACTATGAACCTATGGGCAACTGGTAGTGTAAATAGAGCCTATCGCAGGGTGCGGGGGTGTTACGGGGGGGGGGTGTTACACGGATATAAGCCGGTCACGGACCAGCTAGTTAGTCCTTGAGTTGTGAGCTACTCAATAAACCATGAGCTGATCACTATGCCATATGTCCAAACTCAGTATATTATACTGGCGACAAGGGTGGGATCCTGATGAGCAAGCCTGACTCAGCCTCCAGCAACGCACCACACACCCATCCCCTGGACTCCGCACCCTGCACCACTTGTGGATCAAAAACTGGCTTATAAATAGGAAACAGAGTATAAATGGGAAACTTTCTCAATGGAGGGCGGTAAGCAGTGGGGTACCACAGGGATCAGTACCCGGTTCGATGCTTTTTGACTTGTTTATTAACGATTTGGAGTTGGGAGTAAGCAGTGAAGTGGCTAAATTTGCAGATGACACAAAGTTGTTCAGGGTGGTGAAAACCAGAGAGGACTGTGAGGCCTTCCAAACGGATCTGTCGAGGGTGAGTGGGCGGCAATGTGGCAAATGGGGTTCATTGTGGCCAAGTGCAAAGTGATGCACATTAGAGCCAAAAATCCTAAATATAAATACACGTTGATGGGGTCTGAACTGGCAGAGACTGACCAAGAGAGAGATCTTGGAGTCATAGTAGATAACTCAATGAAAATATCTAGACAGTGTGTAACTGCAATAAAGAAGGCCAACGCTATGCTGGGGATTACTAGGAAGGGAACTGAAAACAAATCAGCCAGTATCATAATGCCCCTGTATAAATCATCGGTGCGACCTCATTTGGAATACTGTGTACAGTTCTGGTCACCACATCTCAAAAAGGATATTATAGCATTGGAAAAAGTGCAGAGAAGGGCAACTAGAATGATAAAAGGGTTGGAACACTTTCCCTATGAAGAAAGGTTAAAACGCTTGGGGTTCTTTAGCTTGGAGAAATGACGGCTGAGGGGTGACATGATTGAGGTTTATAAGACTATGAATGGGATTGAGCAGGTTGAGAAAGAAGTACTTTTCTCCCTTTCTCACAATACAAGAACTCGTGGGCACTCCATGAAATTCCTGAGCAGTCAGGTTAGAACAGATAAAAGGAAGTACTTTTTCACCCAAAGAGTGATGAACACATGGAATTCACTGCCACAGGAGGTGGTGGCAGCTACAAGCATGGACAGTTTCAAGAGGGAATTAGATAAATATATGGAGCAGAGGTCCACCAGTGGCTATTAGCCACAAGGTATAGATAGGCACTCTCAGTCTGGGGCAGGTGATGCACTCTATTCTTGGTGCTGGGGGGGGCAGCAGTGGGAAGGCTTCTAGTGTCCTGGCCCCACTGCTCGACCTCCTGATGGCACCTGGTATTTTTGGCCACTGTGTGACAGAGTGTTGGACTAGATAGGCCATTGGCCTGATTTAACATTGGCTTCTCTTACGTTCTTATGTTCTTATTTCATCATAGCACCGCACAGTGCTGCCGTCCCCAGATCATCGCGCCCCGCACTGCAGAGTCATGGCTGCCGCTCCGGGAAACATTGCAGTCTTTGACCCCACTCACTCTGAGTTCTGGGAAGCGTGGGTAGAACAGCTGACCAACTTCTGCAGCTACCAAGAGTTTACCGATGCCGACAAAAAGAGGTCACTTCTCCTGACCATGTGTGGTGTCGCCTCCATTCATCTGGTACAGAGCCCTCTCGTGCCCAAGAAGTTGGCCAACTCCACATATGAAGACATCATAAAGGCTCTCACCAACTACTTTGCGCTGAAACCCATTAAGATGGCAAAGCGAATGGACATATTTGTGTGCATGCAAAAAGCAGGGGAAGTGGCCACTGTCTTCATGGCTGAGCTCCACCAGCTAGCCAACTGTGAGTTCCAGGATGTCAAGGACATCATCCTCACCCAATTTGTCTGGGGCATCCAGGACTCCAAGCTCCGCCGCAAATTCATTGGCATGGCATGACACTCCACATGGCCACTGCATTTGAGAGGTCTCATTGCGACCAACCGCCATCTTCCACGCACCATACCTTGACATCAGCGGCCTCCAACCTTTTGGACGAGGACGAGGTACATCAAGTACAATGCCCAGCTCATCGTGATCCCTGGCCATTGTCAGCCACTGTCCCAGCCAGTGAGAACCCCAACAATCAAGCAAATTGTGCAAGCTGCGGAGCTGCACACGAACACCGGTCCTGTTGCTTCCATGATGTCATCTGCCGCTCTGTCATGCCTGTCCTTGACTCAGCCCCTGAACCAGCCCCTGACAGCCAAAACAGGGAGGCTTCGGTACCTTTAAGGGCTGAAGAGGCACCAGGACCTGCAACCGATGTAAGTGCTGTGGAGGATACACAGCAGCCTGAGCCAACTGTGGGATGCTTTGCACCTGGAGCGGTGCCTGAAGCACCACCTGCCTCTCCCCCACCTGTGCACCGGCTAAGGGATCGTCGGCGTCAAGACCTGGCCAGCCGAAGAAAAGAGTCACGCTCCAGAGGGCAAAGAACCTTGAGCCCTGAGTATTAGCAGCAGTCAGGACCTTGCTCACAGGTGCTCATGGGCTACGGAGCCAGAGCACTATTTAGGAAAGCCTCTGGCCATGAGCACACTTGTGCTAGCAACATCGTTGTCAGGACCTGAATCTTTGTATCTCGGCCTCAACCCTTGTGAAACTCTTACCAGCTTTTGACCCTTGGCTTCGTGGACCCTGCGTTTCTCTCTGAGTCCTCTGGCATCGTTGTGATTTATGGACTTGACTCTCTGGTATGTCTGACCCTACTTATGGACTGTGATTTAAAACCTGTTTGAACCGTGCTACCTGATTTACTCGGCTTTAACCTTGGACTGTTCCTGGACTTGTGCTCATTCGTGTCGCACCTTGGGGTCCTGCCCTGTGTCAGGTATCCCTGCCATAAGGGATGGAGGAGGGAGGGAGGATGGGACTGTAGGGTGTTGATTGATGTATCTGGACTGGTGGGATGGAATGTGGGGAGATGCCGATGTTGCCTGGGCGACCGGGCCATATCTCATCTCCCAGGCCAAGAGTGGCCTTGAATGCCAGGCTGTGCGTCTACTATCGCTTTCTAAAGGCAACAGCTAGGCTTGGGAAAGGTGGGATGGAGGGTAGACTATTATTTACTGCTTTCTGGTGTTCCCGCGCGTGCGCTGTCCATCTATTGGTAGAAAGGTGGGGGCCCTTCCCCCCCTTAGAGTATATCTCAATGCTTCATGTATCCATGTTATTCTTAACAATGCTTCTGTTCTAGTGACCTAGTATTGCAGCTTAATAAACAGTATTCTTGTTTCAATGAATAAGGCCTGGTGTTTGGCTGACTAACTGAGGACTCTGACACCCTGACACGCTCCAGGAAAACAGGGCCACATCACCCACACCTGCAGATCCAAAGGAATCCACCATCAGGCAACTGCACATCAGGAAATCACGGAACTCCACAACACCACCGTCCACCGCAATCAGGTACATTATTTGCCCCGGGGCTCCACCAAGAAGATTAAAGTGACTGTGTTAATTGAGGGCACCCCTTGTGAAATGGAGTTGGACACGGATTCCTCCCTCTCCATTATATCCGAGGACACTCTTAGGACCCTCTGCCTCGATGGGGGTCCCTTTGGATGCTACCGGCCTCACCCTCTGGGACTTCCAAAAGAACCCTGTACTAATGTACTAATGTGTACTAATGTGTACTTTATAAACCCAGTAGCAATTAAAGGGGTGGGCCAGTTCCAGGTGAAGTACAGGGATTTCAAGGGCCCCTTGGAATTGGTGGTAGTGAAAGGCAGCCTCACCAGCTTGCTGTGGCTGTCATGGTTCACTGCCCTGGGACTTGCTGTGACCAGGGTGCAGCATGTGCAGATTGGGGACTTTAACAAAGTGTGTGATGAGTTCCCCGTTGTGTTTGATGGTACGCTGGGCTGCTACACTGGTCCACCGGTCGCCCTCAACCCCACAGTACATTCCATCCGTATGAAAGCCCGGTGGCCTCCGTTTACACTACGGCCCAAGATTGAAGCGGAGTTTGACTGCCTTGTAAGCCGGAGGTGTTGGAGCCGGTGCCGCATCGTCATGCCTGTGAAGCCCAACAGAGACGTAAGAATATGTGCAGACTATAAATGCACAATTAACAAGGCTCTGCAGGACCACGCATACCCCATATTGGTGGTTAGCCACATGTTAGCTTCCCTAGCGGGCGCAAGCATTTTTAATAAATTGCACATGGCCCAAGCGTACCAACAGCTCTTCGTTGAGGACACAGCCGAGGCACAGACTGTAGTGACGCTTCGAGGAGCCTTCCGAGTGTGTCAGCTACAATTTGGGGTTAGTGTGGCCCCAGGAATATTTCAAAATTTCATGGACTGTCTCCTCCCCTTTTTCGATAATGTTCTAATTGCGGCACCATCAGTGGAAGCCTTCGTGGAACATCTGCGCGCCATACTTCATCGCTTCGACACTGCAGGCTTTAAAGTGAAGTGGAAAAAGTGTCAGCTGGGGGTTCAGATCATTGAGTTCCTGGGCTTCATGATGGACGCCCGGGGCATCCATCCCACCCCATCCAACCCATCGTTCATGCGCCTACCCCCTCTTTGAAAGCAGAACTGCAAGCATTCCTGGGCCTGCTGAATTTTTACCATTCTTTCCTCCCACACAAAGCTGCAGTTGCCGAACTGCTTCAATGCCTCCTGGACAAGCATGCCCCCTGGAAGTGGGGGCCGTCTCATGCAGCAGCATTCCGGGCCGTTAAGGAGCTGTTGACCTCCAACAACATCCTAGCCCACTTCGACGAGTCCCTCCCTGTTGTCCTTGCCTGCAATGCGTCACCTTATGAGGTTGGGGCTGTCCTGGGGCACCAGCTACCTGATGGCCGTGAAGCCCCTGTGGCCTATTACTCATGCACCCTAGCTCCGGCCAAGCACAAGTATGCCCAGATAGACAAGGAGGCCCTGGCTATCATGGCCGGGGTCCATAAGTTTCATGATTATTTCTATGGGCGGCCCTTCACCATTGTAACTGACCACAAGCCTCTCTTGGGGCTCTTGGCCCCAGACCGGCAAACCCCTCAAGATGCTGTCACCACGAGTGCTTTGGTGGTCCATTTTCCTGTCTGGCTACCAATACACACTTCTCCACAGGCCAGGTAAGGCGATGGGGCCATGCCAGTACACTCAGCCACCTCCCGCTACCGTCCAGCAATCGTGATCCAGCTCCAGCACATCAGATCTTGCTGCTCGAGGACCTGCCCAACCAGCCCATCCAGGTTGCTGACGTCTCCAGGTGCACCTCCCGGGACTGCGTTCTCTCCAGAGTTTTAGACTGGGTGGGAAGGGGATGGCCCACCGGCCGGGTAGCCCCTGAGTTCACCGCATTCTCCTCTTAGAGAGACGAACTGTCGGCCCACAAGGGCTGCCTGCTTTGGGGAAGCAGAGTAGTCATCTCCACTCCTCTGTGCCAACACGTGCTGACAGCTCTGCATGAATGAAAGCTCTGGCCCGCAGTTACATATGGTGGCCAGGCATGGACAGGGAGATAGAAGAACTAGTGAAGTGCTGCCAAACATGCCAGGAGACACTGTCAGCACCTCCATTGGCTCTGGTACAACCGTGGGAATCAGCACACAAGCCATGGGCCCGCCTGCACCTGGACTTTGTGAGGCCGTTCCAGGGACAATTATTCTTCATACTAGTGGACTCATACTCGAAATGGCTAGAGGTCATTCTGGTACCCACAACATCATCCCGCATAGCGATCCGTGCCATGTGGAAGATTTTTAGTACCCATGGAATCCTAAAAACCCTAGTGTCCAACAATGGTCCCCTTAGCTGTTCCCTTGCTCAACTTCGAGATGTGATTTAAGACCTGTGTTACTCTGATGATGGCACCCTCAGGATGCTGTGGACCACCAGTGTGATCTATCTGCATGCTGTGCACCAAAAACGTGAAGCAGGCAGAACACAGAACAGCTCCCTTTTTGGCTCCATCAGTTGCTCCACTGTCCTCAGTGAGAGCAGCTCATCAGGGTGCAGCCGAAAACAGGGAGCCACACTGTTCCTGCATGGGAAATGGCCTGGGTGGGGGAGACAGGAGCTCCCCCCAGATGTGCTCCCAGCCCCAGTGGGTTCTGTTTTGTCTTTAAACAGCCATTCCCCACAGCTGCTATATGTGGCCACAGGGAGCCTGAGTTGGGTCCAGGAAACCCAGGCCCAACCAACTATCAGGTAGCCTTGTCATGGGGTTGGAATGCGAGGGGAGTAAGCTCAGTCTACCAGCCTCTGACCATTGCTGTTCTACTGTCTGTATGTTATCATCTTTCTGACCTTGTAGTGTCTCTAGCTGCAGAACTCCTTTGTTGGGAATCAGTGGCTTTTAAATTGTTTTGCTCGCTTTGCTCGCTTTGCCCGCGCGCACGAACTATAATCATTGGCTTCAGCTCATTTGGGGGGTGTTTTAATCCACTATAATTCAGGGAGCCCTACTGTTCCCGGGTATTCCTGATACAAGCTGTACACGTGTCTTTAGTTCTGTTTCACCAATAAAGAGATTCTTCTACTGAAGCCCTGTGTTGTGTGATCTGACTAAGGAGCCTGACACCAACTCATTCAAAGCCCAAACATGCAGTTTAGCCTGCAAGAAGGCATCTGCTCTGGGGACACATGTGGCATTACTGGGCTCCTGGGCCAGGAGGAGGATCCAGGACTCTAGTGTGAATGTCCCCAGTAGAATCTCTGGCACAGAGGGTTGACCCACGACACCCAACATTTTGCCACTCTGAAACCAAGGAGGCACGATGTTCCCAGGCAGATGGGGCAACAGTGGACTAAAGGCAGGGCTACTCAGGGCTAACTTTCCACAGGCCCAGCTGGGCCTCCATCCTCCTGGTAGGCTAATGGAACAGGAGAACATTAGGCTGGAGGTGGGGAAGGAAAAATGTCTTCCTTTTACCTATGAATCTTGAAAGCACCTGCACATGTACATGCACACTTCTCTCCCCCTCTTTTGGTTTTAGATGCAACCACCATCACCATGAATTAATATGAAATGGGAAGAGTCCTGCAATCCTTTCCAGAAGTCAGTTCCCCTCCCGCACCGGCTTCCCTCACAGGGGTCGGAATAATCCCTGGTACATGGGCTTATGCCAGGAGAGATGCATGTACATCCTAGATTCTGAAGGCCTTAAATTGTGGGTAATCACCAGCACCTTGAACTGGACTGGGAAACAAACAGACAGCCTATGTGGTTATTGTAATATTGGTGTAGTGAGTTCCGTGAAGTTGGCACCTGATACAGATGGGCCACCACATTCTAAAACTTTAAGGTCAGCCCCACATTAAATAGTGTACTACAATAGTTCAGCCTCAGACTTGACTAGATCAACACGGCCAGGTAAACAGCCTCCAAATGGGGAAAGTCTGTGGGCCAGACAAACATCAGAAGAACCCAGTGAGGGTCCACCTAGTCCAGCATCCTGTCTTACACAGTGGCCAACCAGTTACTCTTGATGGCCAAGAATAAATGTTTTCTCCTGGCTCTGGTATTCAGGGGTTGACTGCTTCTGAATGTGGAGGTTCTTTTTAGTTGACATGGCTAGTAGCCACTAATCTTCTAATCCTTTTTTAAAAACCACTTGTGCCTGTGGCCATCACCGCATCCTCTGGTGGCAAATTCCACATTTTAATCACTCGCTGTGTAAAGAAGTATTTCCTTTTGCCTGTTCTGAATCCACTGGCCATCCACTTAATTGGGTGCCCACAAGTTCTAGTATTATGGAAGTGAGATAAACAGCTCCCTCCATCTGCCCCCTCCATCCCATGCATAAATCCACACCCACTCAGCCTCATGCACAGGCAGCCCACTGAGGCCAGAACTCCTCACTAGAGGGCCAGGGAGAAAGGGGACCCAACCCAGAAGCCACCTTGCTTTGCCTAATTATGGGCCAGCCATCACTAACCCCCAGAATACAGGTGGGACCTTGATGCCACTTCTCCCTTGCAGCCGGAAGAAATCAGGCACTCAGCCCCATTGAGGGCAGCAGCAGGATAAGGCCAAGTAGCCAGAGGCCTGGTTTGGAAACCCCACAGCAACTGGGAAAAGAGGGGGCTTGATGTGCCCGGGAGAGGGAAATGTGACAGAGACCCATGGGTGGTTTCTATGCTGGCAAAACCATGGTCATGCTGCACAGATGTCATATGTATTTCATGGTGGGATGAGCCTCTTTTGGTTTATGAGCCTCACAGCCTCAGTTGAGTCATTTTAGCTTCCAGCGAGAGTTCAGGCTTGATTTGGTCTAGAACCCACCAGTTTGTCTTTTGGGTGCTCCAAGGCATCCATACGGCTACACTTAACAGTATCTGTGGGAATCCTCTGCTGCCTCCAGCCCTCTGCCTTCCCATCTAAGCACTCTCCTCCCTCCCACCTGCTTCTGCAGCACGGTTCCTGGCTGCCTTCCAAACAAGTGGCTAAGACTGCCCAGGGCAGTGATGGGGGCTGGGTCTGATTCAAATAGCTCATTTGGGGCAACTGTAAGTCCTGCAAATGACATATTTGCCTGGGTCTGAACCCAAGTTTTGGAGGCCAGTTTGGGCTGATTCTGAGCTCAGATTAAGCATGGATCCTCAAGATGATGTCTGGATAACAGGAAACTGCATCCCCTTTTCAAAGGGCAATCTGTGGCTCCAGTCCCAGAAAATCTGTTTTACCTTCCTCTCTCAAAGTAGAATCATGCATGGAATGGAACAAGCTGAAAATAGTATAGCTGTCAACCACTGCCTGTGCTATATTGAATCTCTCCTGGGATACCACCGGATTTGATAAGTTCACATGGAAAGAAATCAGCTTTTCCTAAAAGGAGAGACATGAATATTTGGCAGTGGCTGATAGGGCAAGGCTTCCTGGCAGATCGCTTTCTGACTGAAGAGAGCTTCTTCCTGTTTCAGTGACTGTGCACCGAGGTATTTACTAACCGAACACAAAAGGTTTGAGGAGAAACAAAGAAACTATTAATACTTTATTCCCATCCCTGATTCATTGTGTTTCCTCTGACGGGAACTGGTACGATTGGCCCATCACTAGTCCTGGAGAGGTCAACTAGTTTCCTTCATGGATTTCTCTTCTTAACCTAAACAATCCACTTTCAATGCACTTTCCAAGTGGATCTTGCCAGTTCACACAGTAAGATCCAGTTGGAAAGTGCACTGAGAGTGGGTTGAAAGTCGATTATTTAGTGTGTGTGACTGCAGCCTCAGTTCAAAGTAAGTTCAGTATTCGTGGCTTTTTAAAAGAAAACTGTTTTTAAAAAGTTCATATTTGCCACAAGTTCTCTCTAGGCTTTTCTTCATGGAACATATTTTTTTGCAGAGGCACCCACAAAATGGTCTGCTAATTTAGAGGTGCATGTGCGGACTCTAGTTCCTCATTCATCCTTGGGCGATGGTACTTGATTCAGAATATAGCTGAACATTATGAGCTGGCCAAATGTTTATTGCAGAACAGGTAATTACAAACTTTGGCATCAGCACTAACTGTATCAGTAATGGTGGAGGTTCTCATAGAGTACTTTAGGTGTGAATTATACTTAATGGAACAGAAATTAACTATCGTTCCACAGTTAAAACTAGAAGGAAGACCCCCTTTGGAGAACAGAGGACTTACAGAACAAGATGGTCAGCTTCATCCATGAACGATCTGTAAGTGAAGTCCCTAAACACACATATATGTAAAATTTTCTTTTGGTATCCAATATCTGCCTTCCTTATTGCTGAAAATCTCATAAATATTAATGTCCTAATTATATTAGTGACTTATTATTTCTTAGATGAATTGGTGCTGTATATTTAAGGCACATCTCATCTCCACATTTCACATGCATTTCTGCAAATAAATAACAGCAACCTCCTCATAGAGAATATGAGACATTACAGAATGTTTCTTGCTTTTACAAGGGGGATTTAATCCCTTCACAATCAATGTCATGACTTTCAAGAAATCCCTTTTTTCTAGTCAACACAAAATGTAGCCTTCAATCACAAAAAGAAACAAACTTTAAACAATTAAATCCCTTGTCCCTAACTCCTAAACAGTCTTTTTGTAGGTGACACCTAAAGATCTAGAGTCCAGTAGCACCTTAAAGACTAACAAGATTTGTGACTCACAAAAGCTCCTCCCCTGCCACAAATGTTGCCAGTCTTTACTGTGCCACTGAACTCTTGCTCTTTTCTACTGCTGCAGACAGACTGATACAGCTCCCCGTCTTGACTTAAAGATCTGGCAGACGTCTCCTCCCCTGTCTTTTTTATTCTAGTGCATCATGTTTCCATTCCAGTTCTTTTAGCGTTTATAATCCAATTTCACATGAAAATAATTTGCTTTTGTCATCGTCTCCTTCTGTTTCCCTTCCAATTTTTTACAATGTTCTTCCAGCTAGTTTTCCAATTTCTTTACCCTGTCCTCATTACTCTGAATAATTCTGTCTTTAGCCAACAAGCCTTTCTATGAGTCAAACAATGAGAAGTATTCAGACATCTCTTCTTTTGGGGAGTCTATTTTTAGCACCTTTGTTTGGACCCATTTGATTGAAAAAATGTGATGTTTTCTTTAACCCAACCAATCCCATGTTAGCTATTCCAAAAATATTCAAGGAGTTAATAAAACAGTGAAATAATGCTGTAAATTTTAAGAACATTTAAACAGGAAACAAAATATATAAGTAAAAAAATCTAGAAGCCCAGAGAATAACACTCCATTTGGAAACTTTAGTTCCAAAACACAAGCTAAATCTTTATCAATAGCAGCTGAACATCAATCAGACACCGGCTAGGAAAGGAAAAATGAAAACCTTAACAATGCAAAATAAAATCTCACAAATACTTTCAGAGAAAATTTCTAACAGAACCAACTAAGACTATAAACTGAAATGGACAACAGACTCCATATTCAAAAGCCCGTGCTTGAGGGCAGACCAGTTGGTAAACTGCTTGGGGCAGCATCTCAGGCCCCCTCTGATGTAACATGAAGATACACTGGGGTAGCCGACCCCCTCTGCTTCCAGCCTTGGCACGCTGCCAGCCTAGCAACTGGAAGTCAGGCAGCAAAACTGGGTCTGCATCCACCTGTTTACCTGCAAGTAGGGCTCCTAACAGGTCTGTCCCTTTAATAGAGGCTTAAAAAGCAGCTGAAATTTGTTCATGCCATGGAGGTAAACAACATCCACCTGGTAAATAACATCCCATTTTTGTTCTGTTAAAGGTCCTGGGCAGTTTTTTTTCTCCAGGCAACCTTCTGTGTGGTTTCAGGCTCATCTCTGAGCACGGAGAAGTTTAGGGCTGGTTCCCTCTGAAGAGGGGGAGCACTCAAGACCTGTGGCATTTTTGCAGTGTTTGCTTTATTGACCAACACAGGTAGAGGCAAAAAGAGGCATGCTTTCAGAGCAGCCAAAGTGCTATCCCACATGGCATCTCAACAGAGAGAGAGAGAGACCCTGTACCAGTGTTCCCTCTAAGCTGAGTTAGTGTGAGCTAGCTCACAGGTTTTTAGCCTCCGGCTCACACATTTTTGTCTTAGCTCCAGAAGGATGGCTCCAGAGCAAACTAATTTATGCAGCAGCCAAATCGCTCGCTCACAACTTTAATGTCAGTAGCTCACAAATTAGAATTTTTGCTCACAAGACTCCACAGCTTAGAGAGAACATTGCCCTGCACCCCAGAAGTGCCTCAGAGCCACCTCACAGTGGAGGTCCTGTGCTTCTCTCTGTCCCCGTCAGCCAGGGTCACCATGTCCAGCTTTGGGCAGAATCTCTCCCACCCTTGGCCAGCCCTTCCCACCACCACTTACCCGGGTGGTGGGACAAAGATGGGAGCCGTGGGGAGGGTGATTATTAGATATGAGACTCAGGCGGCAGCTCGTTGAACAGTGAAATCAGCTTTATTTACAGAGTGAGAGCAAGATAGGACGACAGCAAAACTGGGAAGCAACAGGCTCCTTTTTAAACAGTCCGGGCTTGCTAAATCACGCCCATTTGTGCAGTAAGGACCAATCAAAATACATACATAAAGTCCAATCACCTCGCTTCCCTCTGGCACATATCTTGTACCCTGATTGGACAGCTGCGCAGAGTGTCCAATCAGATTTCAGGCTTCAGGATACCAGGCTGTAATGGGAGCTGGACTCAAGCTCCTACATTTATGTATAGCAATACATAACATCCCTCCCCCCTAAGATGGAACAATCAGGGAACACTCATAATCTTTTAAGTAGGAAAGAGGCCGTCGCATTCTTTGCGACTCTCTTACCGGTTCAGACTGGGGAGTTGGTTCAATGTCCTTGTCTCTCTGTTCTCTGCTGGGACCTGAGGGACTGTGGTCAGGAGTCGGGTTCTGCCCTGATCCTAGCTCGGCAACTGGCTCAACGCCCCAGCTGTCAACACCAACCTCAGCCATTAGAGGGTCCACTGGTGCTGCTGTGGGGTTTGGGACCATGCTAGGCTCAGGCTCATCCTCAGTCCGTGAGTTGGCCCATCGCTGCCTAAGTTGGTCTACGTGATGCCTCAACTGCCCTCCGTCTGCAGTCTGCACCGCATACGAGAGGGTGCCAGTCACTTCGGTGACTACGGCTGGTAGCCAAAGATGTCCCTCGCCATAATTTCTGGCAAAGACAGTGTCCCCTTGCTTGAACGACCTGGGAGATGGTAAGGTCTCAAGCTGTGGTGGCTTGGCTGACGTCAAGTCAGGGTAAAGTCTGTCTAGTAGCGACGTCAGCCTGTACCCCATGAGTAACTCGACAGGGCTCCTCCCTGTCACCGAATGGGGGGTTATATGATGATACAGCATAAATAAGGCAAGTCGCTGGCCCCAGTCCCCATGTATAAGTTGCTTGAGGGCTTCCTTCGTGGTCCGCACCATCCTTTCAGCCTGCCCATTTGTTGCTGGGTGGAATGGTGCGGACGTTATGTGCCTGATAAAGTTGTTTCTAAGGAACTCCTGGAACTCCTCAGATGTAAACTGAGTTCCATTGTCCGAAACAAGGGTGTCAGGCAACCTGTGGGTGGCAAACAGCTTGCGTAAAGCATTAATGACAGACATGGATGTCATGCACGACATTAACACCACCTCCAACCATTTGGAGTAAGCATTGACAACCAGAAGGAAGACTTTCCCTTGACACAGCCCCACAAAATCAACGTGCAACCTTGACCAGGCCCTGTGTGGAGTTTCCCAATGATGAGTGGGAGCTTGTGGGGGATCAGGCCTGGTCTCCTGACAGGGCTGGCACATTTTAACCCACTCTTCAACATCCTGATCAATGTGGGGCCACCAAACATAGCTCCGGATCAGAGATTTCATTCGAACAATGCCCGGATGCCCTCCATGTAATGCCAGCAAAACTCTTTTTTGCAAATTGGGAGGCACCACCACCCGGTTCCCCCAATAGCCCTACCCATTCAAAGTCATATGCCGCCAAAAACACTGTCCATCACAGCATGCAGGGCGACAGAATTTGAGGGGTCTGGCGCCTTGGTGCGAACAGTCCAAGTAGTGGCTTATGGTCTGTGACCATGAGGAACTTACGCCCATAAAAGAAATCATGGAATTTCTTAACTCCAGCGATTCAAGCAAGTCCCTCCTTGTTTATTTGGGCATAGTTCCTCTCGGCAGCAGTCAGTGTTCTCAAATAGTACGCCACAAGTGCTTCCCGCCTGTCCACCGTTACATGATTTAAAATGGCGCCAATACCAAAGGGGGAGGTGTCTGTGGCAAGAACCAGTGGTTTCCACTCATCATAATGAGTTAAGACAGTAGCAGAAGTTAACAAGTTCTTTATAGCAGTGAAAGACCATTCTTGTTGCAATCCCCAGACCCATTTTGCGCCCTTAATTAACAACCTGTGTAGGGGTTCCACAACAGTAGCTTTATGTGGTAAAAAGGCATTATAAAAGTTCAGAATTCCCAAAAATGATTGCAGCTCATTTTTGCTTTGAGGCTGCGGCGCCTTCTGTATGGCCTGTATGGCTCTGTAGGGTGAACCCCATGTTCATCTATGAGGAACCCTAAGAATTCCACTCTGGACACCCCAAAATGACATTTATTCTTTTTAACCTTTAAACTGGCCTTTTGAAATTTGCCCAGCACCACTCAAATTCGATCTGCCAATTCCGTTTCGTTAGCCCCTGCAATCAAGACATCATCGAAATATGGAACTACACCTGGCAGATCCCTTAAAAGGCCCTCCATCAGCCCTTGGAAAATACCTGGGGCCACGTTCACCCTGAATTGTAACCTGTTTACCTTGAACGCACCCCTGTGGGTCACGATTGTCTGTGCTTCAGCTGCACATTGATCTACTGGCAGCTGTTGGTAAGCCTGCGCAAGGTCTAATTTTGCGAACACCCAGTCCCCTGCGAGGGACGCCAATACATGACTGGTGATACTGGATATGAGTGCTGTTGCAATCCCTTATTGTTTTTGTAAAACTCTCTTAAAAAAGAGAGAATTTTATTCTTTTTATAAGAAACGGGAAGGGTAGACAGATGGAGAAAGAAAAAGATGGAGTGAAATTTTTCCTGTTAGTGAGGGTTAGTTTAGGTTAATAACCAATACCAATTTTGGCATCCATCATGGTTAGAAGATCTTCTTTTTAACTATTGCAAAGTCCAAAATCACTCTGTTAATGCAGTTAGTAAAGTCCATTGGGGTTAGTAATTAAACAGCTCCTTCCAGATGTTACACGAACAGTCCTCAAAGTATCTTCTTTTTAAATCTCTTCCAGTTATGGATTGAGTCCATTTTAACTTTGAAGTCTTCCGTTCCATCACCACTTTCCCCTGGGCTGCTGTCTTCTTCGCTTGTCCCAGTTTGGAATACTGCATCTTCCTCCCTGCTGGCGTGTCTCTTCAGAAGTTTCTGTATTTTAAAGATGAAATCCTTCTTCTTTCTTTTCTCTTTTTCCTTAAACTTCTGGCCTTCAAGCTTCCTGGGCTCCATAAACTCTTCGGATGAAGTTAGATCTCCAGTTTGTCGCTTGCTATGCTCAACATCCCCTTCTACTGGCAGAGTATTCTCTTTTATAAAAGCGGAATAGGCTTTGGGAGCCTCATCCACCTCTTCTTTTAATTTTATCGCTTCACTGCCAGTTAGGGGTGCCAAGACATTTGTCAAGGTAAATCCGAGATCTTCTTTCTCTTCTTCTTTAACGCCCTGGAAACCTAGAATCAGATTCGATTTCTGTTCGATCTCCATCATCTTTCTAGTTGTTTCCGATATCTATTTCTGTCGACTGATGAGAACACTATCCATTTTAGACAGAGTTTCGTTGATTTTCTGCAATTGTTCCAGCAGGGGGCACAGCATCTCCTTTTCCTGTTGATTGACAGCAAGCTCTTGGGGGGGGCTGTCTGGACCGGAAGTCCCTCCTCTCTTCTCTTCCGGTGTCTGCAGGACTTTTTCCAGTATCGACATTTTGTTTTTTTTGTTTACTTTTAAAAAGTTCGTGCCGCATCCCCCAGGAAGCTAAGATGATCACAATCTTCCATGCAACCCCAACGGTACTTTCACCAACACTTTTTTTTCTCTCAGCCCCCCTTCGTGCTCCCTTTGTAGATCTTGCTTCTCAAAGGGGGTGGGAACTCCTCCCTCCTCCCAACGCTTATACGCATGCAGGGGGCTCCGATTTACGCTTCAAAATAGATCTTCAACTCACGATTCGATGCTACTTCTTCTTTTTATTTTAAGCCATAGCGCTGTCTTCACTCCTGGAAATCGGTGGCGCCGCTAAGTCCCATTACGGGCATGCCGCAGCGGGGCCGATTGGGGCGGGGAGAAAGCCTCAATTTCCCGGCTGTCTGCCGGCAAAGAGGCTACTCCCCAAGCGCCCCCGGTTCGGAGCCTTTGCCTAAGGCTCACTAGGGTCTTTCGCACATGCGAAGACCCCCCCTAACTGCGCGTGGGCTAACCGCCTCCGGGAGCGTCCCGAGAAGCGGCCGCCATTCGCGACGCCGAAACCGAAACCCTGTTGCAATCCCTTATTGATTGTACACTTGTAATTGGCGCAAATCCTAACAGACCCATCAGGCTTAACAAGTGTTACAATAGGAGTTTCCCATTTTGCATGTGATACTGGTTCAAGTACCCCTTGAGTGACCAGTTTGTCCAACTCTGCCTCAATCCGCGGTTTAATAGGCACCCTTCTGTATTTCAAGCGGATGGGCTGTATTGTAGGGTCTATATCAAATGAAATTGGCAGGCCCGTATATTTTCCCAGTGACCCATCGAATACCTCAGGGAACTCTGCATAGAGAGAACTCAGTTTATTCACACATATTTGGTTGACCCCTGTCTCAGCAATACCAAGGGCCTTGAACCAGTCTAAACCCAACAAGCTGGTTCTGTGCCCTTCAGCCACCAAGAGACTCAGTGTCTCCCTAAAACCTTTAAATTGTACCTCGAACTCAGCCTCTCCCACCACAGGAATACGCCGCCCCTGAAAATCGGAGAGGTGCACTCAGCTGGGCACCAAACAGTGGTGGCACCTTCTGGGGAATAGACGCTGTAGGGCTTCCGACGAGATGATGGTCTTAGCCGATCCCGAGTCGACCTCCATCTCACATGGTGTCCTGTCCAGCAACACGGTTGTCAGGTATGAAATCAAGTAGATCCAGTCATTCTTGCACAAAGAAAGGTTTATTGGATTATCTTGCTAAAACCCACAGTAGGAGGTCATTGTCAGGAATGGGGGCGAAGCAAAGCAAGCTAACTTATAGTGTGATGCAATGAAGCGCCTAGCAAATGAAACTTGTGCACTCGCGCGGGAACTCCCGGCGGGAGAAATACTTCATGAACGGGAGACTACTCCCCCTCCCCTTGCCTTCCCAGGACTGGAAAATTCTCAGCAAAACAAGAATAGTCCAAAGCCTACATTCAAGGCCACCGTGATAAGGAAAAGCGGCAGGGAAGAAGCTCCCACGTTTCTGCCTGCATAGCTAAGCAAGCGCAAAGCAGGGTAGGGAACATAAAACAATGGATTCAGTGAGAAACATCAAAGGCATTTTCTGACATTCTGCCCTTCCCAAAATACCACCCACCCACCACTCAGGAAGGAGAGAATGAGGGGCCCCCAGGTTTATTAGGGTATCGAGTGTGAAATTCTTTCAGGTGATCAGGTGCATTGATATCAGATACTTTCACCCACTCCCTGTGTTGGGGCCCAAAGTGTACCCATTGAACAAGGTACAGGAGTTGTCCACGGAGAATCTTAGAATCCAAAATGTCAGCAATTTCGTAGTGTTCCTCATCATCAACCATCAAAGGGGGGGAGGTGCCGGAAGCTCAGCTTGCCATTTAGTCGGGGGTAATGCAGGTTTGAGGAGGCTGTAATGGAAAATTGGATGTATTGCTTTAAGAGATTTAGGCAAATCTAGTTGTACAGTTACTTGATTTACACATCTCAACACTTTGAAAGGACCAATATATTTCCAAGCAAGTTTCCGGGACTGTTGCGCTAGCCTTAGGTTTTTGGTTGACAGGTAGACCAAGTCTCCCGGTTGCAGTTTCCAGCCACCTGCCCTCTTTTTGTCTGCTTGCTTTTTGTACTGTGCCTTGGCCTCATTCAATGTCTCCACAATTAGGGGCCAAGAGTCCCGGAAAGTTTTACACCATGCTGAGGCTTTCCCAACAGTCTCACCGGGCTTCAAAAAGGGAAGAGGGGGCTGTCATAACCCATGGCAGCTTTGAAGGGAGACATCTTCGTTGAAGCGTGCCATGAGTTGTTGTACGCAAACTCCGCCAGTGGTAATAAATCTACCCAATTGTCTTGTTGATAGTTAGAGAAACATCTTAGGTATTGTTCTAAAGTCTGGTTTACTCTCTCCGTTTGCCCGTCAGTTTCAGGGTGATAGGCAGTACTGAGAGCACGTTCAATACCCATTAGAGTCATTAACTCTGACCACAACTTTGAAACAAATTGAACCCCTCTGTCGGAGATTATCTTGAGTGGTAACGTATGTAGCCTGGCAATGTGTTGGAGGAAGGCTTTGGCCAAGTCTTTGGCTGTTGGCAGACTGGGGAACGGTATAAAGTGAGCTTGCTTAGAGAATAAATCCACTACCACCCAAATGACCGTCATATGTCTAGAGGGGGGAAGATCTGTGATAAAGTCCATAGAGATTACTTCCCAGGGTCGGCTTGGGGTAGGTAGAGGCTGTAAAAGACCTGGGGGTTTTCCCGGTCTGGTTTTGCAACGATTGCACGTCGGACAGGATTGTATATAAAGGGATAAATCCTGTTTCATCCGGGGCCACCAGACGCCACGTTGTAGCAGTCGTAAGGACTTTACATATCCAAAGTGCCCCGCAGATTTTGAGTCATGGACTATTTGCAACATCTGGGACCGGGTAGCTTCAGGGACAAAAAATTTATTTCCCCTGTACCAGCAGCCGTTCGGACCACATTTCACATCATCCCTGGCTTGTAAGTCACTTGTTTCCTGTGTGGTGATGTCAGTGACAAATTGTTTTTCCCAGGTTAATGCCTGGATGGGATTCAATTGTGCTCGTTTGGTTTTACGGGTTACAACTGCACCAACTAATTGTTCAGGGGTGAACATAGACTCTCGTATTTCTGTCCTCTTACAGAGGTGTTGGGGAAGGCGGGAGAGAGCGTCTGCCAGATGATTGGCTTTACCTGGGAAATGGTGAAGGGTGAATTGAAATTTAGAGAAAAACTCAGCCCACCGGAATTGTTTTGCATTTAGATTCCGGGGTTTTCGCAGTACCTCAAGATTTTTGTGATCAGTCCAGATTTCAAAAGGTACTTGGGACCCTTCTAACCAGTGTCTCCAGGTGATCAATGCTAAACGTATAGACGCTGCTTCTTTATCCCAAATGGGCCAAAATCTCTCTGTATCATTGAATTTTTTTGATACATAAGCAAGGGGTTGTAGTTGCCCCTGAACATTCTCTTGCAAAATCACCCCACCCATAGCGGTATCCGACGCGTCAACTTGGACCACAAACTTTTTTGTCTCATCGGGGTGTGCTAGTATGGGTTCAGACGTGAATAACTGTTTTAGTTGTTCAAAAGCTTCCTGACACTGGGGGGTCCAGTTCAAAGGGGCCCCTGGCACAGACGCCTTAGATCCCCTCCCCTTAGTTTTTAGCAGTTCCGTGAGGGGGAGGGCTACTTGGGCAAAGTGTGGCAGGAATTGACGGTAAAAATTGGCGAAGCCGAGGAAACTTTGGAGCTGTCGCCTGGTTTTGGGGGGCTCCCACATCAACACATCCTGGACCTTCTTTGGGTCCATTTCTAATCCCGCGGAGGATATGCGGTACCCCAAAAAGTCAACGCACTCCTGGTGGAATTCACATTTTGATAGTTTGACAAACAGTTTGTGTTCTAATAGCGTTTCCAATACTTTTCGCATAAGGGTAGTGTGAGATTCTTGATCCGGGGTATAGACCAAGATATCATCCAAATAAACAACCACCCCTTGAATAAATAGGGGTGTAACACTTCATTGATTAAATTCATGAAGACCCCTGGTGCCCCCTGTAAACCGAAGGGCATAACCCGATATTCAAATTGCCCCAGCGGGGTATTAAATGCAGTCTTGTATTCATCCCCCTCTCTGATACGGACCCGAAAGTAGGCATCTCGTAAATCCAGTTTAGAAAACACTTTCCCCTTAGCCACCTCTGCCAATAAGTCTTTGATGAGGGGCATTGGGTAGGCATTAGTTGCAGACACTGCGTTCAGTCCCCGGTAATCCGTGCAGAGTCTGAGCCCCCCATCTTTTTTTTTACAAAACAATACAGGTGCTGCAAAAGGGGATGATGCTGGCCTAATAAATCCACGGGCCAGATTCTTATTGATAAAGCGGCGTAGTTCTTCCTTTTCACTGGGACTCATGGCGTAAATTTTCCCTTTTGGTAATTTCTGGCCTGGAAGAATTTCAATCGCACAGTCGGAGTTACGGTGGGGGGTAGTTCATCAGCTTCCTCCTCCTCAAAAACCCTGGTTACATACCGGTAATCCTTAGGGATGCGGTTAAGGTCCTCCGTGGCTAAACAAGCTCGTGGAGGTTCATTGCATGGGGGATTTCCCCACCCTGGGTCCCATTGGTGTTCTGTACATTTCGGGGAGATAAATTGTACGCTCCCTTCCTCCCATAGAATGTAAGGATTATGTCCATGTAACCAAGGGCTACCCAATACTAAGGGAAACTGGGCTTGAGGGGCTATTACAAACGAGCGTAGCTCCCAGTGGTCACCAATGCCTACTCTTAAAGGAACAGTCTCAAATCGGCATGGTTCTTTCATTGGAGACCCATCCATTTGCGTGAAAGTTATTGGGTCTTTCAAGTTGACCACAGCTACCTCCAACCCCATAACCATAGACGGGTTTATCAGGTCCCTCCCGCACCCTGAGTCAATGAGAGCCCGAACCCGAATATGGGTCATCATTGCTGGGTTCATCACCAGAACAGTCACAAAGAAGAGAGAGGGTAATTGCTCACCAGTTTTGGCGCCTCAAGTGCTGGGTCCTGCTGGGTAGCGCCATTCACAAACAGGACCATTTCGTTTCCCTGCATCTCACTCTCCTCCTCCAGCATCATGGTATCCGCTTGGTCGGGGCTAGCAAATAGAGCCCGTGTATTGCGTGGTTTCGCTGTACCTTTCCTTGGGGTAGGGGTTGTCCACCTTCTGGGCTCCTCTTGTGGTAGAGCTCTATTGGGATCCCCTTTCGGGCAGGATGCGGCGAAGTGCCCCTTCTCCCCACATCGCAGGCAGAGGCCCTGTCGCATACGCTGATCTCTCATCCCACTTGGGGTGGACGTTGGTTTGGGTCTGGCCTGGCCTGCCGCAAGACTCGGACGGTTGTTGCCCAAAGATAGATCCAGTTTCATCATACGTAAGCGACTTTCCGCTTTTTCGGCTTCCTCCATCCAACCTTGGAGGGTGCGAGGTTGCTGAGAGCTGAGGACATTATTGCGGACGTCTACGGCTAGTCCCATTCGATATTGTTGAGCCAAGACCGCATCGGTCCAGTCCCGAATTTTCACTGCGTGCCTTTGAAACTCCCTTGAATACTCCCGCACGGAGAGTTTGCCTTGTCTGAATGTGCGAAGAAAGGCTTCAGCTTTTGGGCCGCCCCCGGGTCCTCGAAACGGTTTCTCAAGGCCCACATGAAGTCATCTACATTCCCCAATTCCGCTGCCTCCAGATCATGAAGGGCTACATACCAACTAGTAGCACTCCCCGGAACCTGGACGCGATAAACTCCACCTGTTGCTCTTCGTCTGGGAACACATAGCCCCATCTCTGCACAAATTTCCCTACTTGCAATATGAAAAAGGACACAGTCTCTGGATCTCCATCAAACGTGATCTCAAGCATGTCCTTGGGGCGGATTACTGGGGGGCCGGCGCCATGACCGGTACTGGGACTGGCTGCATGAGGGGTGCTGGAGCAGGGAGTTGAGGCGGAGGCAGAGCTGGCGGCTGGATAGGTCCTGGTTGTCCTGGCCCGGGTCCTGGTGCTGGGACGACCAGTGGAGGTGGGACCGCTGCTGGCTGGCCCGGCCCTGGCCCCGGGGGAGCTGGTTGGCCCGGCCCCAGACCCGGGGGTGCTGGTTGGCCCGGCCCCGGGCCCGGGGGAGCAGGAGGTGGCCGTCCCGGTAGCAACGGTGGTGCAGGGACTGGTGCTGGTCGAGGTTGCATCAGCGGATGAGCTCGAATTGCTTGGTCCATCATCTGTGGTAGGGATTGCATTAGTTTGCTCATGTCCCTTACCAGACGTCGGGTATCCTCTTGAATAGAGTCCATGCGGCCATCAGTATCCGAACCGGACCCAGTTCTGGGAGATCCTCGAGACAACCTCCCCTGGGGAAGTCCAAAACTACCTCTGGGGTCCAAAAGGCTGTCCCGGCTCTGGCTTCCCGGCATAGTCCAGGTTGTCTGGGTAGTATCCAACAGGTTCTTAGTCCAATCGCGCGATCTGCGATAGGTCACCCCTTTATCCCAGGGTGTTGGGGCTCCCGGCACGTAGGTTCGTGGAACCGCTCCTCCTTGACTCTGCATTGGCCCGGCCGGGCTGTAGATTGGGAGAGTGTACGGAGCACCCATTGTGCCGATCGATGGCGGGGTAACCAACCCGGCTGCTGATTGTGGTGTTGGCGCTGCCAATACTGTAGTTGTAGTCACCGGAACAACAGTAGTGGTCGGGACAGTGACCACTGGAGTTGCCACGGTAGTGACTGGGACCGTGGCTCCTGAAGTAGTAGTCACTGGAACTGCGCCCGTGGCTCCCGAAGTAGTAGTCACTGGGACTGCGCCCGTGGCTCCCCCCCAGCTCCGCTCATCGTGGTAGACGGCGGAAACTGACGGTGGGGGAATGATGTTGGATTCCTGACAATTTCTGTCAGGTATGAAATCAAGTAGATCCAGTCATTCTTGCACAAAGAAAGGTTTATTGGATTATCTTGCTAAAACCCACAGTAGGAGGTCATTGTCAGGAATGGGGGCGAAGCAAAGCAAGCTAACTTATAGTGTGATGCAATGAAGCGCCTAGCAAATGAAACTTGTGCACTCGCGCGGGAACTCCCGGCGGGAGAAATACTTCATGAACGGGAGACTACTCCCCCTCCCCTTGCCTTCCCAGGACTGGAAAATTCTCAGCAAAACAAGAATAGTCCAAAGCCTACATTCAAGGCCACCGTGATAAGGAAAAGCGGCAGGGAAGAAGCTCCCACGTTTCTGCCTGCATAGCTACGCAAGCGCAAAGCAGGGTAGGGAACATAAAACAATGGATTCAGTGAGAAACATCAAAGGCATTTTCTGACCGTCATGCAGATTTTCTTCCTGGCCCTGTGTCTGGTGCTCAAGACAGTCGTGGGGCAGGAACAGCAGGTGGTCTCGTTGCAGTCCGCAGGTCCAGGAACGCCGACGCCTCTCACCTTGCGACTCTACCATGGTGAAGACGGGGGCAACCTTTTCTTCCCCTTCACTCGACACACTTTGGCGATGTGACCCATGCTCAACAACGGAGGTCACGTGCCCAGCACCGATCCCACTCATGGGCTCCGTTGCAACCGGCACACGCTTGCTTGGGTGCTGCTTTCACTGGTGTCCACCGAGGCCTTGCTGCCCAAGCCTTGTGGACTGCCTCATCCTCACCTTCGGAATCGGTCTCAGAGTCGTGATGGACAGCCTTCTCCATCCACGGTTGGGGTGGACTGCCAGCCTGTCTCACCTCCTTCGCTGACTTTTCCGTGGCTTCAGTGGCTATGGCCTCAGGGTAGGCTGTGGCGTAGGTCAGCTCAGTTTTTGTGAAAAGCCTCTGCTGCAGCTTTTCGTTCCATAGGCCACACATCAACCTATCAAGCAACACCACTTCCAGGTCAGGAAAATTACAGGCTCAGGACACTTTCTTCAGCGCTGTGACATATTCAGCTATCGTCCCACTCGGCCCCTGGTCCCATTTGTAGAAGGCATGCCAGCAGGCGATCTGCGATGGCTTGGGCCCAAAGTGATTCTTAAGCTTGCCAGTGATACCAGCAAGGGAAACAGACAGGATGTCCGCTGGGGCTACCAGGGACCTGGCCATGTTGAATACAGCTCGACCACAGGAACTGAGCCGCAGCACCATCTTCGTGGCCTCCACCTCGATTTGGTTAGCCCGTAAGTGGAACTCGAATCGCGATATATATATAAGTCCCAATCCTCCAGCTCCAGTTCAAATGCCTCAAACTTAGTGCTGGCTGCCATCCCTCTCACCAGTTCTGCCGATGGGTTGGCAGGGTGTCGTCCTTCTTCCCCTGGGGCCCCGGGAGGGTTTGCTTCATCTGCCGTGGTGGCGATGGTTCAACAGGGCTGCCTACCCGTTAAGATGATCCCATCCTCGTCACCAGTTGTTAGATATGGGACTCAGGCAGCAGCTTGTTGAACAGTGAAATCAGCTTTATTTACAGAGTGAGAACAAGATAGGAAGACAGCAAAACTGGGAAGCAATGTTTCCTCTAAGCTGTGGCGTCTTGTGAACAAAAATTCTATTTTGTGAGCTACTGGCATTAAAGCTGTGAGCGAGCGACTTGGCTACTGCATAAATGAGTTTGCTCTGGAGCCCTCCTTCCTGAGCTAAGACAAAAATGTGTGAGCCGGAGGCTAAGAAACTGTGAGCTAGCTCAAACTAACTCAGCTTAGAGGGAACACTGGAAGCAACAGGCTCCTTTTTAAACAGTCCGGGCTTGCTAAACCATGCCCATTTGTGCAGTAAGGACCAATCAAAATATGTACATAAAGTCCAATCACCTCACTTCCCTCCTGCACATATCTTGTATCCTGATTGAACAGCTGCGCAGTGTCCAATCAGATTTCAGGCTTCAGGATACCAGGCTGTAATGGGAGCTGGACTCAAGCTCCTACATTTACGTATAGCAATACATAACAGTGATCATTCTGATATGATCTGGAGCTGAGGTCACTGGGCCATCTGTAACACTCTCCCCAGAGGTCTCCCACCATAAGTGGGCAAATGGGAGCCCTACCCTGTGATATGGCTGCACTATGAATGCAGATTGCCAGTCGCAGCTGTAGCCTATTCCTGGATGGAGGCAGCAGCTTCCTGCCTTTCTGCTCATCAGATGCCGTCTCTCAGAGGGTTGCCAATTGCATTTCCATTGTTTGTTACTCAACCTCCGGGTGGTGGCTGGAGATCTCCTGGGATTACCACTGATCTCCAGCCGACAGAGATGAGTTCACCTGGAGAAAATGGCCACTTTGGAAGGTGGACTCTGTGGCATTGCACCCCCCTGAGGTCTCTCCCCTCCCCAGGGCCCACCCCCCAAATCCCCAGGTATTTCCCAACCTGGAGCTGGCAGCTCTGCTCTTCTGTGGCATGGATCGAACAGTCCCTGCTGGGTCAGCTTTAGAGGTACAGCCACTCTTGGTCTGCCTGTTGCCCTCCTGTTGCCATGTCTGAGAATTCCTGCAGGATTTGGACAGAAAATTGCTGATCTCTTAACAAAAATACACAACGTGTCATTAAAATCAGCCCCCTTGCTGGAGCTTTGGAAAGTAACCCACATGATGCCATTTTTAAAAAAGAAGGAATGCAGGAAATTCAGAGGAAAGCTAGGGAATTATAGGCCAAGTAACAAGTGTTCACGGTAGAGACATGCATCTGGAAAATGACCACTTAAAACATGAGCCAGTTATATTCTCTTCATTAATGTAGCTGTTATTACTAGATCAAATTGGCAATAGTCAACACACTATTCAAAAATCTTTAGATGTGGGCATTATTCAAGTGGTTCCCTGTCTGGTGCAGTGTTTGCATAATTTAAACAGAGAAGATAGAATGAGGAAAGAATGACTTGCCTCCATGGAGAATTTCAATGACAAGTGTTGTCTTTCCAAAGAGTTCAGTTCTTATTGCTGGCTCACTGTATTGGGGAAGGCTTGAATTCTGTATGAGCCCCTGGATTCTGTTGTCTTAAACCAGGAGTCTCCAATGTGGTGCTAGGGACACCATTCCCCAGGTGGGGCCGGGGACACCCTGCTTTCGTGGGCTCCTGCTTGCCACCAGCCAGCTGGCCAGCAGGAAATTCCCCCACCCTGATGCCATGCGCAATGTACTAACGTCACCCAGAAGTGATGTTGGGGTGACACTCTGCTTTTTGGGCAAAACTCTATAGTTTGAGGCTGTTTTTACCATAGAGTTTTGCCCAAAAAGCAGTGTCACCCTTGACATCACCACTGCGTTGGCGTCACTTCCGAGTGACATCAGTGCATTGTGCAACATCCCTGCCCCAGGCCCCCCAAATCCCCCCCCCCAGCATGATGAAGGGACCTGGCAACTCTAGTGGACACCATGGCACCCTCTGGCACCTTTTCTGGAACCCACCAGGCATCCTGGGGAAATGGGCAGGGCCAGGTGGGGCTTCTGAGCAGACCCTGGAGGTCAGGTTGCCCCCCCCCCGAGCCTGCCTGAAGGTAGGGCGGGACGGACATTGAGACAGATAGAAGAAGAAGAAGAAGAAGAAGAGGAGGAGGAGGAGGAGGAGGAGGAGGAGGAGGAGGAGGAGGAGGAGGAGGAGGAGGAGGAGGAGGAGGAGGAGGAGGAGGAGATTGGATTTATATCCTGCCCTTCACTACCCAAGAGAGTCTCAGAGCGGCTTACAAACTCCTTTCCCTTCCCCTCCCCACAACAGACACCCTGTGAGGTAGGCGGGGCTGAGAGAGCTCTGAGAGAAACTGCTCTTGTTCAAGGACAGCTGTGCCAGAGCTATGGCTTGCCCAAGGTCATCCAGCAGGTGCAAGTGGAGGAGGAGTGGGGAACCAAACCCGGTTCTCCCGGATTAGATTCCACACATTTAACCACTACACCAAACTGGCTCCGTAGGTAGGTAGGTAGATAAATTGGCCGTGCAGATTTTTTAAAAATTTGCTTCCTCAGCGGCTGTAACGGCAGCACAAGGGTGTTCACTGCATGACTGAAGGCAAGGCGTGTGCGCACTCCTTTTTTCAAAGGCATCTTGTTAAGCAGAAATTCTGTCCAAGTTGTTGAAGAGCTACTGTGAGAGTTATGTGTGACCACGAGTAGTAATAGGGTATACACTTCTTTTATTCAGAGACCGGAAACGTTTGACAGCTGCCCCCATCCCCCTGCGGAAGCCACGCTTCCGCTAAGGGGGGGCTATGCTTCAAAAACAGGGATGGGCAAGATGGCCGCCAGTGTCAGCCCAGAAGGGAATGGAGGAGGCTGTGCTATGGGGCTGTTAGCAGCAGGGGGTTTGCAGTGGGGAGAAGGAGTCTGGTACAATGGCAGCCATTTGTGTTGTTGTGCTTGGTGCAAAAACTTCAGGCTGTGGGGGCAGTAAAAGCAGAGAGAATATCCAAGGGGGAGCAAGTGTACAAGTTTGTTTTTTAACAAAGTGGTGTTGAAAAAGTGTGTTTGGTGTAAGTTCAAGCGCTTGGAATTTTCAGAATATCCCCCAGTTCTCTCTCACTGGAAACTCAGACAGGCAAGAAAGGGGGAGATTTCCACTCCCTGCTTGAAAAAAGGGAGAGCTGAAATCACTATGCTCCCCCCCCCCATTGTTGTGCTTGGTGCAAAAACTTCAGGCGATAGAGAGAATTTCCAAGGGAAGCATGTGTGCAGTTTATTTATTTATTTATTTTTAACATGTGCTGAAATGTGTGTTTGGTGTAGGTTTCAAACTTTGCCAGCGCTCTCACGCTGGAGGCTCAGGCTGGCAAGAAAAGAAGAAAAAAGTTTTCCTCCTCTGCTTGAAAAAGGAGAGCTGAAATCACCATGCCCCCCCCCTTCACCACCACCCCTGAGAAAAGGAAAGACTATTGATTCTAACGTATATCTACTAACAAAAAAAAGCACATTTTGCAGACTGTGAAAATTGGGCACAACAACACCCCTTTTTTCCTTTGGGTTGTGTGTATCTCTGTGTTTAGTGCAGACTCCCCAGGGTCTGAGAAGTCTCTCTCACACACACACAGCCAGCTGATTTCCACTCTTTGCAAGCCCCCCCCCCCGAGAGCAAAGGCAACCAGTTTGCTGCAAAGGGGGAAAAGTGTCCTTTTTAAAAAGTGAAATGGCTGCTGCATATCACAGGAATAGGTAAAGAGCAAATAAAGAGAGAGAGAGAATCTCTAAAGCCTGCTCTCTCTCTCTCTTTCTGCAAACGTCCCCCCCCCACCCCCAAGGTACACACATCGCAAAAAACAGCTTGATTGAAGCAAAGGGAAAGAACAAATAAAGAGCAGACATCCCCTTTAACATCTCAGCAACAATTTTAACCCATAGAAAGTAGTGTTAATTTGAAAGCAAGCAGAGAGAGAGAGAGATTGCACTAGAGAATCTCAAGACGTTCTTTACAAAAATAGCGTTCGTACACAATGTATGTTACACATACCATGAATAAATGGAAGCAGTTCTAGAAAATAGCTTGTTTGAAGTTCCAGTTTTAATACACAGGTGTTCAAATGGTTCCTTAGCGGTAGTCTCTAAAGCATCATTGCAAATCAGTGTTTTGCAACGGACCCCGATTGTTTTTGATTTTGCCTTCTGAGCAAGCGTCACGGTCAGTCACAGTACTCATCACTGAAAGAAAATATAATATGTAGTCATGCTGTAGAAAACTAGATAGCCTTGTTACTCTATGATTTGCCAATCGGTAGTATGCTTAATGGATTAACAATAGAATGCATTGTGGCGGGCGCTAAATAATACAATCTATTCCTGCAATTACATAGTTTTGGTTTGTTTTCAGTTAGGGTGTCGGCGTTTGCTGTACAAATGTGCAGGTGGGAGCATCAGATGTGTTTCTGTTCAACGCAATGGGTAGTTTTTTTTACTTTAATGATCTATATCCACGGTTTAAAAATTATAACTGGATATAAGTACCACCGGCACGCCGGTATGTTTGTAACTCCGACCTGGGTCCACGGAGTCATTTTATACCGACTTTTTAATTTGAGCGTATAAAAATAGCACGGTATTTTACTTATTTTATACCGTTCTCCAAAGCCGACCCCTGCACGAATTCATCTCGGCGTGCCACGGCCAATAAGAGAGTTGTTGCTGTTCAAACGCACCAATGAGCGCCCGCGGGCTTGGCAGGGGATTCTCTTTAAAATGGGAGAGACGGGCGCCGTGCTGCAGGTCACCTGCCGCTGCCGCTGCTGGTTTCCTCACACCATGGAAGAGCCAGTTTATGAAGAAATGAAGCCTGTGGCACCTGAAGGATCTGAACCCGTGAAAGAGGCGGCTATTGAAGAAGAAGAAGAATGGGATGGCTGTGTTCAGAATTTAAAAGAGGATGTAAGTAGCATGGGGCTGAGGTGAGGAATGGGATGTTGGGAAGAAGGCTGTGTGTGTGTGTGTGTGTGGGTGTAGAATAACAGAATTGTCTGTCTTGCAGCTGGAGGATGAAGGATTGTATTGGAGGCTGATTGCGGATTTAATTGAGATTTGTCACAAGCCGGTGCAGGAAAATTGCTGTGCCCACTGTGGACTAATAGCGTATTACCAAGAGTGCAATTGGTTGAGAGAGGCGGCCGTAAAAGAGGCAGCACGCAAGAAATCTGGACCTGACGAGGAAGAGGAGGAGGAGGAGGATGTAGAACCAAGAGTGTGTGCCGAAAATTTCATTGAGGAGGTAAGTAGCAAGGAGGGAGAAATGGGGAGTTTGGGGGGTGCTGTTGACAGGAAATAACAGGCTGTGTCATCTGTCTTGCAGCTCCGTTATGATGAAGTGCCTTGGAACCTGTTTATACAAATTGTGGAACTTGCTTTTCAAAAAGTGAAACCGTCCTGTTGTCGTTACTGTGAAGATATAGCGTATTACCAGGACCACAGTTGGGTGAGAGCGGACGTCAAGAGGCAGAAGCCCCCCTGCGTGGAAGAATTATATCCTGATGTAAGCTTTTTTAATGGTTCGATGAGGCAGAAGCCCCCCACCCCCACCCCCGCGTGGAAGAATTATATCCCGATGTAAGTTTTTTAATGGTTCTGAGGATATCTAGAGGTGAAATGGGGAAACTTAGGCGTGTGTTTCTTTTTCCATGACAGATAGGGAAGGTTCAGAACTATTCAAAGGTGGCAAAGGCCTTTCCCGGGAAAGCTGATTCGCGTTGTTGCAGACACTGTCGGCTGCTAAGTTACTGTCAAGATTCAGACGCTGAAAGTGATGATGAGAAAGATTCCGGGGCAGGTACAGAGCGTGAGACCTCGGGAGATTCTGGGGTTGATACGGAGCCCGATGCTGTGGGTGAAGTAAAAGAACTGCCACCTTCTCGACCACAAACCCCTGAGCCTGAGGATGCTGATCCTGCCAAGGATGAAGAAGAGAAGTGTCCGTGTGTTCAGGCTTTATTTCCAGATGTAAGTGCGTCAAAAAAGAGCCCTCTGTGTGAATGTAACAAAACAACATGTGAGCTAAAAATTGTTTTTCTTTAAACAGGTGTGGGATGGTCCTGTCGATTTTACACTTCTGGCTAGTTGCATCAGTGAGAAGATAAACCCCGAATGCTGCTATCGCTGTGGTTTGATCGAACTGGCCCATAAGCTCAGAGATGGAGAGTTTGGAGCCGATCTAGGTTTGCCGAAGGTTACACTGATTGAGATAGAGGGGAAAGACCTGTGTGAATTCCTGCAAGGGAAACTGATGGACCGTGCCGAAAAGCAGAACCAATGCGGAGAAGATGAAAAGCGGGAAAAGACGGAGTGAAGATGGGGGAGGGGCTGGAACACAGTCATCTGTATATTTGTTGTCTAATAAAAAAATTCTTTTATTGTGGTAAAAGAGAGTGAAGCGTCATGGCTTGCCTCGGGGAGACTAGAAGTTTTGGTGGGGTTGAATCTCTTTTTTGTACGGCTTCTAAGAGGGGACATGGGGTGAGCAGAATAGGGGCCGCGTTCCGCTCAATTTGCAGGCCAATTGTGGAAAAGATTAGGATCCGGTTATCACCATAGCACCACCCCCAGTATATTTCCATCTTCCTTTTTACAGTCCTTATGCCAAACCTTCCCACCCAGTTCTTAACCCGCCCTTACTCCAATCGGTGCTCCAAAACAACAATCTTTCTCTCACTACCCCCGCCAAAACTGATACCTCACACACTTGATTTTGGCTTTTTCTCTACCCAAAACCCTGCATCTTGACCTCTATGAAAAAATGGCCAAAATTAGACAATGCGTGATATTACATATAAAATGGCTAAGACCATATTAGTGTGATATTCTACTCTTCCTCCTTTCTCTTCTGCCCCTGAATGTGTTTTTAGTATCACGTGTTTGATTTTTCCCCGCAACATTGATGAGATGGGTTCTTTTTTCACAAAAAACACTTTGATTTTTTTTATTTTTATACGAGACAATAGTTACAGATTTTTTAGCAGTGTGCAAATACTTTTTACATTTTATTATAGAAAGGTTGTCAAAGACATGCGATTCTGAAATGTATTACACAGAAATTTTTCAACAAGTTTCACATAGGGTTGGTGGCATTTCTGAAACAATGCTCTCAAATGTTCACAGGGTCTGGGTGCAGAACGTATGCCTTCCACAAGGTTGGCCAGTGCTAAGAGATCATTTTCGTTCATACTGAAAAAATCCAGGGAACATGATACCACAGTGATCACATACAGCACGGGACCCATGTTCAGATTGCAACACACATATTTTAAGTTCTCTTCATAAAAAGCCGACGGCCATGTCAAACATTCGTGTGCCAGCTGAGCTGGTTCATCTAGCATGCAACCTTCACATTTGGAGTAAGAGAGGTCATTGGCACAGTAATTGATAACTGAATAAGCTGCCGCTGTAATCAGTTTGTACATTGCTGAACGTGACATTTGTCTCTCCACAGGTGGGATGTCATCAGCGGTCATTCCCACATATTCCTGTAGGACTCTGTGAACCGGACCATGATTCTCAACCAAATCCACAAGGCGGCATTTCTAAAAACAAACAAACACGAAAAAATGAGGGAAAAGCTCCATACCGCATCCCCAACGGCCTTCACACGTATTTTCCATTCAGCTATACACACCTGGAATAGCACCTCTGGTTGTTGACTCAAAGCAGAGCTCTCCCCACTCTGGAAATGTTGCCCCTTCACAGGAGTACAGATTTCAGTCCCTTCTTCTTTCTTTTTCTCTGGTGAAGTAAAAAGCCGCTTTGGAAGACAATCTAATTCATTTTCCTTGTTCGAATCGCTGCTAACCTTTCGCCTTCTGGCAGTGGTTTTTTTCTTCATCGGTGCTCTGGGGGCCACAGGTTCAAAAACATTTGCTGGTGTGCTCTGCATGGTGTGAGGAAACCAGCAGCAGCAGCGGCAGGTGACCTGCAGCACGGCGCCCGTCTCTCCCATTTTAAAGAGAATCCCCTGCCAAGCCCGCGGGCGCTCATTGGTGCGTTTGAACAGCAACAACTCTCTTATTGGCCGTGGCACGTCGAGATGAATTCGTGCAGGGGTCGGCTTTGGAGAACGGTATAAAATAAGTAAAATACCGTGCTATTTTTATACGCTCAAATTAAAAAGTCGGTATGAAATGACTCCGTGGACCCAGGTCGGAGTTACAAACATACCGGCGTGCCGTCGGTACTTATATCCAGTTATAATTTTTAAACCGTGGATATAGATCATTAAAGTAAAAACTACCCATTGCGTTGAACAGAAACACATCTGATGCTCCCACCTGCACATTTGTACAGCAAACGCCGACACCCTAACTGAAAACAAACCAAAACTATGTAATTGCAGGAATAGATTGTATTATTTAGCGCCCGCCACAATGCATTCTATTGTTAATCCATTAAGCATACTACCGATTGGCAAATCATAGAGTAACAAGGCTATCTAGTTTTCTACAGCATGACTACATATTATATTTTCTTTCAGTGATGAGTACTGTGACTGACCGTGACGCTTGCTCAGAAGGCAAAATCAAAAACAATCGGGGTCCGTTGCAAAACACTGATTTGCAATGATGCTTTAGAGACTACCGCTAAGGAACCATTTGAACACCTGTGTATTAAAACTGGAACTTCAAACAAGCTATTTTCTAGAACTGCTTCCATTTATTCATGGTATGTGTAACATACATTGTGTACGAACGCTATTTTTGTAAAGAACGTATGCGCCCCATAGATTACAGGCCCCGTGCAAAAGATTAGAAATATTAGTAAATCATAATATATCTTGCAACAAGTTACTTTCCCACCTGATCCAAACGGTAATGCCTAGATTCTTAGTGAAGATCTGCTGCGGTTCTTTTTTAAACTATTCCACTAGTAGAAAATAAAAATGCATACGCTAAATGATTGCTCTTAGATAATTGATTCATACTATAAGTAAAGTGGGGTGGGCCTAAATTTATGTGTGTGCGTGTGTAGAACTTCAGTTTAAGGAAATAGTAATCTAGAGAGCTATGCAAAAAGAAACTGGACTATTTCTTTTTTGTCTTATACATAATATGAATTTTATACAATTATTTCTTTCTATATCCTATTACTCTTTTAAAACAAAAATATATTATTGATGATTTGTGTGAAATTCTGTATATAATAATTCAGGCCAAAACCATACAGACTATCATGGGTTTGTATGGAATACATCTATGTCTAGAAGAATGCCATTTCTAGATATTAAATCAGTCTGATAGGCATAAGCTGAAGGGGCCACGGTTCAACTTTTAAAAATCCCACTAATTTCAGGATAAGTCATTTGAATGTATTCTTTGACCAAATGCTAGGATCCGGGTCACCCTGCATGTATTTGCTCCATGAACATCTGTAGCAAGGTGTATTGATAACTACTATACTGTTAAGTTTAGCTTGGGTGATATGATTTTGCTGTTTCTTTCCTCAAATCTGTGTAGCTAGTAGACACAACTGTCATTTCCCTTTATCTTGTGCTCTAGTTTAATAACTTGTAGCAGATAAAGTTTGCTTGTTTAAGAGAGATGTCTGTGTTTCAAACTCCCTCTCTGTGCACCGGGGGTCTTTGCTCATGCTAACATGTACGCGTGGGGGGGGGGGTGAAGTACTCGGGAAACTCAGCCCTATGTACACGTTCATAGGCAGCCTATATTGGCGTTCCCCAAACCATGACAGAATCATAGAATCATAGAGCCGGAAGGATCCTCCAGGGTCGTCTAGTCCAATCCCCTGCACAATGCAGGAAATTCACAAATGCCTCCCCCACACCACCCTGATGACCCCCTGTTCCACACCCTGAAGTTGACACAAAACCTCCAGGAATCTCCAGTCATACTGGAGGCAACAGAACATGGGAACTGGTATAGGATTACAAGCAAACTGTTGCAGCTGTTTCTTTTTAGAATTAGCATGAGAGTATTTTACATAAGCATTTTGCTGTGATATAAAAATTAACATGAGCTGTTGGGATCTCCTGCTACAGCAGATAAAATACATTTTCATAAAACCAACGTTCATGTGCTGCAAAGCAATATGTCTTCTTTCAGTTGTTGTTGTTTTTTTTGGGGGGTGGGGGGCAGCTGTATTAACTTTGTCAGAAGTTTCCCTTAATTTTGCACAGATCACATTCATTCCCCTGCATAATGATAACGCCTGTGTTATAGATACTTGTTTTAAAGTGATTGTAGTTTTAATCTGTGTGCCTTTTAGGAAGCTGGAATGCTGCGGGTGTGTGTTCAGATCCTAATAATCCATTCTTTGCTTCTGGCAGAGAGGAATGTGAAAGCTGGTAGCTTTTTAAAGATAGCGTGGAGAGGTGTGCAGCGCGGCCTGCCCCTTTTATCTCTGTTACCCCTGGAACCACCCCCTTCCGCTGCTCATTGGTGCGTTTAAATGTCGCCAGACACTCCACCGCGTGACGGAGGAGGGCGCCCCAAAATCGAAATTTTGGGGGTACCCCCAATCACCCCAATAATAGTGCCCAGAGGTCCCCCTCGTCGAGGTGAGTCTGCTGAGGGGTCACTCGATACCCCCAAAATGAAATCATGTGCCGCTTGAGTGTTCTACCTCACAAGGTCGGCGTAGGCTAAAATCGACAAAACAGCTCCTACAGCCCCCAAATCGCACGTGCCGCCTCGGGACACTCCCCCTGACCTCTCCTAGAAGGCTGGGGTCCTCTATACCACGGCGCACACTGCGGGACCAGTGTATTGTTTATTGCAATTCCCCTATGATTTATTTCACTTCACACAGAAGGGAAAGAGGGTGGGCATGAACACAATGGTGGCCTTTTAGTTTCAAGGAAGCCACATTTTCTCCTTATATTGTCCCTGTCTCAAAATACACGTGCTGGTATTTGGGGTGTGTGTGCAGTATCGATGTCATTCTCTCCTTCACACATTGTGAGTTCTGATCAACAGGGACCCTAAAATGCCTCGTGCTATTATGCCACAATCATATGTGATTAACCTTTTTTCACCAGAGACACGGAATATTGCTATAAATGGTCAGTGTGCTTAAACATTCTCATATCTTAAATAAAACAGGTTTTTAAAACTGTGACACACATTTTGAGTGAAATCAGTGGAGAGATATAAAAATCCCCCCTCCAATCTTTTTAAAATGATGCAATTTTCCTGTTTTTCGCACTAGGCATATCCTGTTTTTAGGTTGGAGCAGCAATGATGTCATCTTCCTGTTTGTCCGGTTACCTCTAATGCCAGATATCTTCATAGATAAACCAAACACCCCAACTTTGGCTGGGAGTGGGGTGTGTACGGAACTTCTGGGAAAAAACCTCCACCCATTCAGAGTTTTGACAAGTGCTTGAGTAGTTTTTGGATTGGCTGACTGCCACAGCTCAAAACTTCCCGGGGCTGAAAACAGCCTAGGATTGGGCTAGGAATCTTCGCTCCGCCCCCTTGGAGCTGTTTCTTCTGTCGGAAGTACAGAAGCTTGCTGTCTTCCCTCCTACACACAACTGCCTGGAAAAACTTTTTGCTTTTAAGGGCATTTTTGCCCAGAAGAGTTTTCTCTGGTTTTGCACACTGTATTTCTTTTAAAAAAGGATTGAAACCGGGGTGTGGGGGGAATTTCCTGCTTGCATGCTTTAACTTGAGTTGGGGGCACGGGGGGGGAACTGGAGACTGGCATTCCCTATGTTTTTCTGGGTAAGTGAGCTGGTTGTCTTTTTTTTTTCATGGCTTGAGATTCTCTAGTGCAATCTCTCTCTCTCTCTGCTTGCTTTCAAATTAACACTACTTTCTATGGGTTAAAATTGTTGCTGAGATGTTAAAGGGGATGTCTGCTCTTTATTTGTTCTTTCCCTTTGCTTCAATCAAGCTGTTTTTTGCGATGTGTGTACCTTGGGGGTGGGGGTGGGGGGACGTTTGCAGAAGAGAGAGAGAGAGAGCAGGCTTTAGAGATTCTCTCTCTCTCTTTATTTGCTCTTTACCTATTCCTGTGATATGCAGCAGCCATTTCACTTTTTAAAAAGGACACTTTTCCCCCTTTGCAGCAAACTGGTTGCCTTTGCTCTCGGGGGGGGGCTTGCAAAGAGTGGAAATCAGCTGGCTGTGTGTGTGTGAGAGAGACTTCTCAGACCCTGGGGAGTCTGCACTAAACACAGAGATACACACAACCCAAAGGAAAAAAGGGGTGTTGTTGTGCCCAATTTTCACAGTCTGCAAAATGTGCTTTTTTTTGTTAGTAGATATACGTTAGAATCAATAGTCTTTCCTTTTCTCAGGGGTGGTGGTGAAGGGGGGGGCATGGTGATTTCAGCTCTCCTTTTTCAAGCAGAGGAGGAAAACTTTTTTCTTCTTTTCTTGCCAGCCTGAGCCTCCAGCGTGAGAGCGCCGGCAAAGTTTGAAACCTACACCAAACACACATTTCAGCACATGTTAAAAATAAATAAATAAATAAACTGCACACATGCTTCCCTTGGAAATTCTCTCTATCGCCTGAAGTTTTTGCACCAAGCACAACAATGGGGGGGGCATAGTGATTTCAGCTCTCCCTTTTTTCAAGCAGGGAGTGGAAATCTCCCCCTTTCTTGCCTGTCTGAGTTTCCAGTGAGAGAGAACTGGAGGATATTCTGAAAATTCCAAGCGCTTGAACTTACACCAAACACACTTTTTCAACAACACTTTGTTAAAAAAACAAACTTGTACACTTGCTCCCCCTTGGATATTCTCTCTGCTTTTACTGCCCCCACAGCCTGAAGTTTTTGCACCAAGCACAACAACACAAATGGCTGCCATTGTACCAGACTCCTTCTCCCCACTGCAAACCCCCTGCTGCTAACAGCCCCATAGCACAGCCTCCTCCATTCCCTTCTGGGCTGACACTGGCGGCCATCTTGCCCATCCCTGTTTTTGAAGCATAGCCCCCCTTAGCGGAAGCGTGGCTTCCGCAGGGGGATGGGGGCAGCTGTCAAACGTTTCCGGTCTCTGAATAAAAGAAGTGTATACCCTATTACTACTACCACGCTTTCTGACATTCTGTAGCTGGCTCTGCCTCCTGTGCCAGCCGTTTGGCGCTTGTGCCCACAGCCCTGGCTTGGACTTCCACGGGTGCTGTCTGGAGTCAGTGCGGCCACACACACACCCCACTCCCCCCAGGTGTCAGGTAGCCCTGCCATTATGGAAGGGTGGGAGGTGGGCTATGATGGATGACAGGGAGGGAGGTGGGCTATTGGCGCCTTAGTGGCGTGCCAGACGGGAGGTTGGAATCCGGGGAGTTGTTGATTTACACCTCGGGTGTGAGAATGGAATGTAGCTTTTATTTTATTATCTCTTTGCAGCCCAGACGTTCTGACCTTGGCAAGTCGGGCTGTGAGCTTCTCTATCGCTTGCATAGATGTAGCAGCTGTGGTTAATGGGGGCGGTGGGAAATTCATTAGCTTAGTAACTTTCGATTTCCCAGTCGCATGGTATTCATTGTATGGAAGAAGGGGGGGTCCCCATTCACCCCCTTTCCCTGTATAACCGCTTGCTTTTTGTAACCAAGTCATTCTGAACAAGAGACCTGTTTCAGTGATCTATCTATTGCAGCTTAATAAACACTAACCTTGCTTGCATCAAAAGGCCTGGTGTTTTGCTGACTAAGTTAGGACTTCTGACAGTTTGTTCAGAATCATCATATACTTTCGGGACTGGTCCTAAACCCACCACTCCAAAATGAGTGATGGAGAAGAAGACACTCTCCCGATTGAAGAAGAAAAGGACAAGAAGCCTCCTGGGAAAGACGTGCCTAGGGAGACCCCTGACACCTACGTGCCGGGACAGTGGGGTCTGGAGCACGACTTTGGAGGGCCCTACGGCGATCCGTATGGGGCAGCCTATGGAGGGGTGACCCACCGAACTGGACGTAGACGAGACTGGGTGAAACCCCTGACGGAGACCCATGAGGCGTGGTTCGGGACCCCGAGAGCGTCCATGGGGATGAGCCACCCCGAGAGGTCGGTACGCAAGCTGGTCACCGCGGAAACCATGGAAGACACCGGCCGAGACTCCGAGGCCCGAGAGAGTGTCGTGGTGAGGCGGCGATGGAGTGGAGAACCAAGCCAAGACCGATTGATGCGCTTCCTGGACGAGTCCCTCGCTCGCATCCCACAGATGATTGCGGAGGGCATTCGGGAGGAGCGCGAACGACAGAGACGGGAAGAGCCGCCGGCACAGGTCCCTCCAGATCAACGCCCAGCACCGGACCAAGACCAAGGGAACGTGCCAGCCGGGCCCCCGGACCAGCCAGCGGGACCAGGGCCACGGGGCCCGCCGGGGCAACCACCCCCTCGTCCTTGGGGGTTCCTGCCTCCTAAGCCTACAGAGCTCCTGGACGCGGATTTTGACGGAGACCCAGAAAAGTTCCCGTTCTTTTTGGTGCGAGCCGAGAAGTTCATCGAAACTTGGGGCCACCTATTCCAGAGGGAAGAGCGGATGGTCGACGTCATAGCGGCTCACCTGAAGGGAGCAGCGGCTGACTGGTACGTGGGGCTCCACCAAGCCGATGGGCGCGAACTGAGAGAGATTGATTCTTTCATGTGGGCCATGAAAGAACAATTTGAAGACGTGCACTCAACTAAGGCAGCAAAAGCAACGATCCGGAGCCTCAAGCAGGGCGCGAGGTCGGTGAGAGACTACACCGCGGAGTTCCGCAGATGTGCCGCTAAGCTACGAGGAGAAGGAAATCTCCTGGAGTTTTACAAGTGGGGCCTAAATCCGGAGGTCCGCCGTGAAGTTACCCTGAATCAGGATCCGAACACCCTCACCGGATGGATTCAAGCCGCAATCACGATGGAAAATCGGCTGAAGACCATCAAACTAGACGATGCCGCAGCGATGGCAACCAGAGGTACCGCACCGACTGCGAGAGGAAAGGCTCCCACCCCGAACCCAAAACAGAAGGACGGGACAAGGGAACTCCGGATGAAGCAAGGTCTGTGCCTCAAATGCGGAGAAGGGGGCCATTTCGCCGCGAACTGCCCGACCGCGCCTGCATCGATCGGAGCGCAAAAGGGAACAAGGAAGAAGTTCGACACATCCACGCCAAAACAGGTGGCGAAACCGAAGGGGGCGAAAGCTTTGCAAGCTAAACCACTCAGCGAGCCATCCGACTCCTCTGATGGCGAGACCGTGCCGCAGGGAAACGAGGCGGACCTGCTGTAAACAGCGCTGAACAGCAGGTCCCACAACCCCAGGCGCAACTCCCGGTGAGCAAACCCCCTCTCTTTTCTTTCTCACAGTGACTTTAATGGACCCGGGTCTATTGACCCATGTGAGAGTACGGGCTCTCATTGACTCGGGGTGTGGGAGAGACCTTATCAACCCCACCCTACTGACGGGACTAGGGGCAAAAGTCCTTAAATTAAAAGACCCCTTGGTTTTTACTCAAATGGACGGGTCTACAATGAAAGAACCCTGCAAATACGAGACTGTGCCTTTGCGGGTGGGACTGGGACAGCACTGGGAAGAAAGATCTTTTGTAGTTACCCCTTCCGCCCGTTTTCCCCTGGTCCTAGGCAGTCCGTGGTTCTTTGATCACGATCCCCACGTACTCTGGGGGGAGGGGAAGGTGAACTTCATCTCCGAGAAATGCCGCTCCCACGTCTGGAAGACAGAGTGGGGACCCATAAGCGGGGGCCAACTCTTGGTAACGGCTGGGGTAGCCGACGCAGAGCTCGAAAGCATTCCCCCCGAATATCGTGATCTAGCCCCTGTGTTTGGGGAGGAAGAAGCCGATGAACTGCCCCCCCACAGGAACTCTGATTGTGCAATTGAAATTTTGCCCAACCAAAAGTTACCTAAAGGGAAACTTTATTCTATGAGCCCCTCGGAAAAGGTGGAACTGAGGAAATTCATTGACAAAAACCTCAGCAGGGGTTTCATACGACCAGCGTCCTCCCCTTTTGCAGCCCCCGTACTCTTTAGGAAAAAGAAAGACGGGGGATTACGACTTTGCACGGATTATCGGGGATTGAATGCAGTTTCTAACACAAACGCTTACCCCATGCCTCTCATTAAAGACTTGTTGGCGGCAGTCGCTGGAGGGAAAATTTTCTCGAAACTTGACCTCCGGGATGCCTACTTCCGAGTCCGGATTCGGGAGGGGGACGAGTTTAAAACGGCTTTCAACACACCCCTCGGGCAGTTTGAATACCTGGTCATGCCGTTCGGGCTACAGGGGGCCCCAGGGGTATTCATGAACTTAATTAACGAAGTGTTGCATAAGTACCTGTTCAAAGGGGTCCTTGTTTACCTTGATGACATTCTTTTGTATTCCCCCGACCTAAAGTCTCATGTGAAACTGGTGCGGGAAGTACTACAAACGTTGCACAAGCATAAACTGTTTGCCAAACTGTCGAAGTGTGAATTTCACAAAACAGAAATCCCTTTTCTGGGCTACCGCATATCTCAGAGGGGGATTGAGATGGACCCTGATAAGATTAAAGATGTAGTAGGGTGGGAACCTCCCAAAACGCGGAGGCAACTCCAGGGTTTTCTCGGATTCGCGAACTTTTATAGGTCATTCCTATCGAACTTTGCCCAGGTGGCTCTTCCCTTAACAGACTTATTAAAAACCAAAGGGAAGCCACCCGAATGCACTCGACCCGGCGCTAAACTTGTGTGGTCACCAGAGTGCCAACGGGCTTTTGACGAATTGAAGACCCTTTTTACTTCAGAACCGGTTTTGGCCCACCCAAATGAACTTAAAAAATTCATTGTCCAGGTTGACGCCTCGGACGTTGCTATGGGGGGGGGGCGATCCTCCAGGAGGGGGAGGACGGCAAATTGCACCCCCTAGCCTATGTGTCTAGAAAATTCAACGATACTGAACGGAATTGGTCCATTTGGGAGAAAGAAGCGGGTTCGATCCGCTTGGCGTTAGCTACCTGGCGCCATTGGTTGGAGGGTGCGCGAGTCCCATTCGAGGTCTGGACTGACCACAAAAACCTCGAGCTGCTCCGCTCCCCCCGTTCCTTGAACGCCAAACAGCTCCGCTGGGCTGATTTCTTCTCCAAGTTCAATTTCACACTGCACCACTTCCCTGGGACATCGAACTCGCTGGCCGATGCTCTATCACGCCTCCCTCAACACGACAGCAAAAGGGAGGAGATTCGTGATTCCGTATTCACTCCTTCCCAGTTGGGAGGAGCGGTAACCACTCGGAGGCAGGCCAAACGTTCCCCCCAGCCACCAGACCCTCCCCCGAATGACTGGGCCGTAAAATTTTCCACTGAACTGTCTGATGTGGATAGGGAGGAGGTGGAGGGGGAAGAAGGAATGTCCCGTGATGCGCATGGCTGCTGGACTAAAAATGACAAACTCTTTGTTCCCCGATCTCTCAGGGGGGGAGGTAATGGGTTGGGCACACGGATCTAAGCTGGCTGGACACACAGGGTTTGTAAAATCCCTCCAGCTCTTGCAGCGGCAGTTTTGGTGGCCGGGCCTACGTAAAGATGTTTCACTCTTCACATCTGCCTGTCAAACCTGCTTAATGAGTAAACCTCGGCCCGGTAAACCCCCAGGTGCCCTACAACCCCTCCCTACGCCGGCTCGGCCATGGGAAGTGATCTCTATGGACTTTATTACGGATTTACCCCCTAGTGGGGGAAAAACTGTCATTTGGGTGGTAGTGGACCTGTTTACTAAACAGGCGCATTTCGTTCCTTTTGCCGCCATCCCCTCTGCTAAGAAATTGGCCTCTGCGTTCTTGCAACACGTCGTGAGACTCCACACCTTGCCTGCTAAAGTGATCTCCGACAGAGGAGTTCAGTTCGTTTCAAAGTTCTGGAGCGAACTTATGTCACTACTTGGGGTAGAACGGGGAGTGAGCAGTGCCTACCATCCTGAATCGGATGGGCAGACTGAACGTGTGAATCAAACGCTGGAACAATATTTGCGGTGTTTTTCTAATTTTCAGCAGGACAATTGGCATTCTCTTTTGCCTTTGGCTGAGTTCTGTTACAATAATACTCAGCACTCATCAACGGGGATGTCTCCTTTTAAAGCGGTGCATGGGTATGACGCCCCGCCTCTACCGTTTTTGTCTTCTCCCGACCTCCCGGCGGGAGACGCTGGTGACTGGTGCAAACAGTTGCAGGAGGCGTGGGGCTCATTGGCCGAGACTTTGGAAGAAGCTAAGGCGGCGTATAAACTCCAGGCCGATAAGAAACGTAGTCTTGCCTGGATTCCCAAATGTGGAGAGTTTGCTTACTTGTCCACCCATCATTTGCGTCGCATTCAGCCGAGCCGCAAACTCGGTTGGAAATTTATTGGTCCTTTTGAGATTGTGAGAGTAATTAACAATGTAACTGTTGAACTTGCGTTGCCTAAGTCTCTAAAGTCTGTTCATCCTGTTTTTCATGTACGTCTTCTTCGCCCAGCGCCTGAAGGGAACAAATGGAGACCGCAACGACCCGTCCCGCCTCCGCTGCTGGTGGGGGGAACCTCACTACGAAGTCTCACAAATTCTGGACTCTAAACTCTCTCGCAATCGCTTGTTTTACCTTGTTGAATGGATTGACTTTGGGCCGGAGCAGAGGGAGTGGGTACGGGCGGAAAATGTTCTGGCCCCCCGGCTAGTTAAAGCCTTTCACAAATTGTACCCCCATAAACCAAAGGGGTAGGACTCTTTTCGAGGGGGCTGCATGTCAGGTAGCCCTGCCATTATGGAAGGGTGGGAGGTGGGCTATGATGGATGACAGGGAGGGAGGTGGGCTATTGGCGCCTTAGTGGCGTGCCAGACGGGAGGTTGGAATCCGGGGAGTTGTTGATTTACACCTCGGGTGTGAGAATGGAATGTAGCTTTTATTTTATTATCTCTTTGCAGCCCAGACGTTCTGACCTTGGCAAGTCGGGCTGTGAGCTTCTCTATCGCTTGCATAGATGTAGCAGCTGTGGTTAATGGGGGCGGTGGGAAATTCATTAGCTTAGTAACTTTCGATTTCCCAGTCGCATGGTATTCATTGTATGGAAGAAGGGGGGGTCCCCATTCACCCCCTTTCCCTGTATAACCGCTTGCTTTTTGTAACCAAGTCATTCTGAACAAGAGACCTGTTTCAGTGATCTATCTATTGCAGCTTAATAAACACTAACCTTGCTTGCATCAAAAGGCCTGGTGTTTTGCTGACTAAGTTAGGACTTCTGACACCAGGGGACTACCAGCCCTGCGGAAGGCACACTGCAGCAGCAGGCCTCGAAGCCAGGGAATCACCCAAAGAGTGATTCACACCCAGATCACCCAAAGAGTGACTCACACATGGAACTCACTGCCCCAGGAGGTGGTGGCGGCTACAAGCAGGGCGGCTTCAAGGGGGAACTAGATAAACATCTGGAGCAGAGATCCATCAGTGGCTCTGAGCCACAAGGTGTAGATAGGAACTCTTGGTCTGTGGCAAGGGATGCTCTGTATTCTTGATACTGGGGGTGGGCCAAGAGTGGGAGGGCTTCTAGTGTCCTGGTCCCACTGCTGGACTTCCTGATGGGACCTGGTATTTCTGGCCACTGTGTGACAGAGTGTTGGACTAGATGGGCCATTGGCCTGATCCAACATGGGCTTCTCTTACGTTCTTATGTTCAGGAGGCAGCAGGGCATGGCCTTGACAGAGTCTGCTCAGGAGTCAGCCAGCCTGAAGTAGCCCAGCTGGCACGCAGCTGCCTGCTCAGCAGAAGAAGCCACCCCAGCTGAGTTCCTACCAGAGGCCACCTGGCACTGAGACCCAGGAGAGGCCTGTCAGGGAAGCAGGCTGCATTGACCTTCCTAGGGGAGGGGAGAAGGGGAGGGGAGCCAGCTCTTGAAAGGAAGGGCCAGGGAGCTCACTAACCAAGCCAAGCTTCCACTGGCCCAGGGGCTTGTCACTCCCCAGGACTGGGTTGGGCAGAGAGGACTAGCTGAGCCCAGGATTGAGCCTCCCTTGGGAAAGCATTGAAAAGGCATGCCCAGGAGCAGCCAGGGACTCAAGAGGGAGAGGTAGACCCATTCCCTGTTAGCTGGGAAACAGGTAATTGGCAGAAGATGGAATCTGGGTAAAGGGAAACCGCCACCTCTTGCTCCATTCTGAGGTTCTCTCCTGGGGCACTTGCCCAACAAAAAGCCACCCTGGTGTCAGACTCCTGGATAAATCAATTCCCAACAACATTCACTCTGGAGAATGATAAGTTCTCAGAGGGGATAAGGTGTCTGGCACATCAAAGCAACCTAGGAAGCGAAAGTGTTTTGGCTCTACATTCTCCCCCTCCCCCTGCGTGGTTACTATGGCAAAGGAGCTGTTGAACAGCAAATTTGACACCTGGAGAATGAGATGACTCTGAGCCCAGACCTGGCTCCAGTGGAGTCTGACAAGATTGGGGGTCCCTGCCTCAAGTAGGTGTGTCCTCTGGTGCCGCACCTGTCACAGGTACCTGGCTTTGGCACACAGGCAGCCCTGCAACCACCTTGCAAAGCAGGAGGGGCCAGAGGCAATTGTCCATTGCAGATGGGGGTGCGAAGATGACTAGATGGCTTATGCAATTGTGAATAACGTGAAGAAAGTGGACAGGGAGAACTTCTTCTCTCTCTCATTACACAAAACTTGAGATCAACCAGTGATGTTGATGGCCAGTAGGTTCAAGACTGGCTTTAAAACTGGCTGAGGCAAATTCTTGGAGGTGCGACCCATCAGCGGCCACTCAAGGCATCCTGAGAGGCAGGTGCCACAGCGCAGCAGTGGTGGAAGGCCTTAAACATCATGGTAGGCTTCCCGGAAGCCTCCAGCCAGCCATTCCTGGAAACAACAGCTGGAGACCTTTCGTATGAACCAGCACAACTGCTCTTGGGTTATATTTTTTAAAATCTGGCTTTTTAAAGAGACACTTGTTCTCAGAAAGAAGTAGATGGAGAGTTATTGGTCTGGCGGTTTCTCTGGCCACTCTGACCTCTACATGCTTCCCCCCCACACACCCAGGAGCTGGAGAAGACCCAAGGCCAATTTGTTTGAAGAGAAACGCAGCCCTGGCTGAACTTTGCCCAGCTTCCTCAGATGGCTGCAGAACCATTAGAATCAGAGAATCAGAGAGCGGGAAGGGGCCATTCAGACCCTCTAGTCCAACCCCCTGCCCAATGCAGGACCAGCCTAAAGCACCCCTGACAAATATCCATCCAGCCTCTTCTTGAAGGTTGCCAGTGAAGGGAAGCTTACCACCTCCCTAGGCAGCTGATTCCACCTTAGAACCGCTCTGACCCTGAAAAAGTTTCTCCTAATATTCAGCCAATACTTTTCTGCATGTAACTTAAACCTGTTGCTTCAGGTCCTATCCTCTGCTGCCAACTGGAACAGCTCCTTGCCCTCCTCCAAATGACAGCCTTTCAAATATTTAAAGAGAGCAACCATGTCCCCCCTCAATCTCCTCTTCTCCAAACTAAACATTCCCAGGGCACTTAGCCTTTCCTCATAGGGCTCAGCCTCCAGACCCCGATCATCCTCGTTGCTCTCTTCTGCACCCTCTCGATTTTGCCCACATCCTTTTTGAAGTGAGGCCTCCAGAACTGCACACAGGACTCCAGGCGTGGCCTGACAAGGCAGTCTACAGAGGGGCTATGACCTCCTGTGATTTCGATGCTATGGCCCTTTTCATACAACCCAAGACTGAATTTGCCTTTTTTGCCACCACATCACACTGACTTGCTCTTACTCCAAGATCTCTTTCACATACAATCCTCCCCAGAAACGTATCCCCCATCCAGTATTTGTGCTTGACATTTTTGTGGCCCAGATGTCATACTGTGCATTTATCTTTGTTGAATTGCATCCTGTTTGCAACTGCACACTTCTCCAGAGTATTCAGTCTTGTTGAATTTTAACTCTATCTTCTTGGGTGTTTGCTACTCATTAGCAAATTTAATGAGTAGCCCTTCTACCCTTTCATCCAGATTGATAAAAATATTGAAAAGTACTGGGCCCAAAACTGAGCCCTGTGGCACCCCACTGGAACCTCACTCCAATCTGATGAAACACCACTGACCACGACTCTTTGGGTGCGGTCCTCTAACCGGTTTCCTATCCACTGAACTGTCCTATAGTCCAGTCCACAGTCTTCCACTTTGCCCATCAGAATGTCATGGGGAACCTTATCAAAAGCTTTACTGAAATCCAGGTAAACTATATCAAGAGAGTTCCCACGATACTGTAAGCTCGTCACACAATCAAAGAAGGAAACCAGGTAGGTCTGACAAGATCTGTTGGGGACAAAACCATGCTGACTTCCCCAGATCACTAAGTGGTCCTTTAGATGCTTACAGATTGATTCCTTTAAAATCTGCTCTAATATCTTCCCAGCCACAGAAGTCAGACTGACCGGCTGGTAGTTTCCCAGCCCATCCTTCTTCTCTTTCTTTTTTTTTTAATATAACTCTCCTAAAGAGGAGAGAATTTTATTGCTTTTATATCAAGAAAAGGGGAGGGTATATAGATGGATTAAGAACAGTGGTGAGTGATAGTAATATTAGTATATTAAACTTTCATTAGTATATGTAAATTCTTTGGCTTCTTCTGTTTTGATCGATCGTCTTTTCATTAAATTGTAAAAAAAATAAATGTTAATAATGTCCTTTTGGGTTAGTATTAGTATAGTCTTTTAATGCGCTTTCCAAACCAATCTTCATGCTCTGGGTTTTCTCCCTTTACATCTCTCAAGTTGTAAGAAGGACCCTTTGCTGCTCCTCCATCTCCTGGTTCTTTATCTCCTCCTTCTGAGCTGCCGTCCTCATTGTCGCTCAGCACCATCCATACTGCGAGGTCTGCTTCTTCCTCTGAGCTGGCATGCCTCTTCAAAAAGTCTTGGGCTTTGAAGATGGAGTCGATTTCCCTCTTATCTTTAAATTTAAAGACCAGTCCTTCTGGGATCAACCACCTGTAATTAATTTGATGATTTTGCAAGAATATGGTCAGTCCTTTATATGCCTTCCGCTTCATATGAATTTCAAATAGTACATCTTTTAAAATCCTTATATTTTGTTCTCCAGTCTTCAAGGGCGTTGATGATGTCGCTCTTAATATTTGATCTCTAGTACGTTGCTTAGTAAATTTAACAACCACTTCCACTGGCAAATTATTTTTCTTTGTAAAGTTGGAATAGGCTCTATAAGCCAAATCCATCTTTTTGCTTATTTTTTCCACTTCATTGCCAATCAGTGGTGCCAAAGCATTCGCCAAAGTACTTCTGAGATCCTCCTTTTCTTCCTCCTTTATGCCCTGAAATTGGAGAGTTAAATTTGATTTCTTCATCTGTAACATCAGTAATTTTTTGTCTTGTACTTCTTGATGTTTCTCCATTTTATTGACCTTCTTCTTGATTTTTTGTGTATCTTCCGTTGAGACCAGACATTTCTTTGCAATCTCCTCCATCTTCTTAGTCATATCTGTCAATTGTTTCTGTTGATTACTGAGAGCACTTTCCATGTTAGACAATGTTTGACTGATTTTCTGCATTTGATCCAGCAGAGGGTGCAGCAACTCACTTTTTTGTTGAGTGGCAGCCGGCTCCAGGAGGCAGGAACCAGAACCGGAAGTTCCTCCCAGCTTCTTCATCAGCTTGTCTGGGAACTTCTTTTGCCCCGACATCTTTGTTTTATTGTTTACTTTTTAAAAGTTCATGCCGCACAATTCAGGGAAGAATCCCTCTTCTTCACTATAAGCGTTTCCCCAAAAGGTAACTTTATTTTTCCAAGTTTTTACTCCCCCCCCCTTCTTCTCCCCTTTAAAACAGTCCCATTCTCTTAAGCGGGGGGGTGTTCCACCCTCCTCCCTTGCAATTCTTCGGTAAGGGGGGAGTGTGTTTAAATCCTTTTCTATGCTTTTGATCGTCAACTCACAGTTTGTAGCCGGTTATTTTCTTTTTCTATCGTTTCTTCGCTTCATCACTCCGAGTGGCTGGTGGCGTTGCTAAGTCCCATCAGGGCACAACACGGCGGGGCCTCTGGGGCATGGGGAAAGCTTCAATTTTCCAACCGTCAGGTCGGTAAAGAGACTACTCCCCGGTGTGCCCCCTGGTCCGGAGCCTTTACCTAAGGCTCACTAGGGTCTCCGCTTGTGCGGAGACCCCCCAACCGTGCGTGGGCAAGTTGCCTCCAGGAGCGTCCCAAGAGAGCGACCACCATTCGTGTCCGCCGTTCTTCTCTTTCTGCCCTTCTTCTCTTTCTTAAAGACTGGGATAACATTCGCTCCTTTCCAATCTTGTGGCACATCCCCAGTCTTCCAGGAGGCCTTGGAGATTATGGACAGAGGCTCTGCAAGTTCCTTAGAAAGTTGTTTGAGCACTCTTGGGTGCACACCATCTGGCCCAGGGGATTTGTATTCATGCGGTGCAGCCAGGTGCCTCTCCACAACCTCCTTGTCAATGTCAACTGGACACTCAGGTGTCCTGTCATGTCCTCTATCATCTCTAGATGGGCTCAAGTTCTTCTGGGAGAAAACAGAGGCAAAAAAGTCATTAAGCCTGTCTGCTTTTTCTCTGTCCTCCATCAGAGTTTCTCCTTCTACTCCCAAAAGTGGTCCAATTGCCTCTTCTACCTTGTGTCTTCTACCTTGTGGCAAGAATGAACATCGACATCTTGGGAATCAGTGAACAAAAGTGGACAGGAATGGGCGAATTTAACTCAGAAGACCATTATATCTACTACTGTGGCCAGGAATCCCGTAGAAAAAATGGTGTGGCCTTTATAGTCAACAAGAGAGTGAGAAAGGCAGTATTGGGATACAATCTCAAAAATGACAGAATGATCTCGGTCCGAATCCAAGGCAAACCATTCAACATCACAGTAATCCAAGTCTATGCCCCAACCAGTGCTGCAGAAGAGGCTGAAGTGGACCAGTTCTACGAAGATCTACAACAGCTCGTAGAACTAACACCAAAAAATGATGTCCTCATCATCATAGGGGACTGGAATGCTAAAGTAGGAAATCAAAAGGTAACCAGAATAACAGACAAATTTGGCCTTGGAGAACAAAATGAAGCAGGGCAAAGGCTAACAGAGTTTTGTCAAGAGAACACGCTGGTCATAGCAAACACCCTTTTCCAACAACCTAAGAGGCGTCTCTACACATGGACATCACCAGATGGGCAACACCGAAATCAGATTGACTATATAATTTGCAGTCAAAGATGGAGAAGCTCTATCCAGTCAGTAAAAACAAGACCTGGAGCTGACTGTGGCTCAGATCATGAGCTACTCATTGCAAAATTCAGACTTAAATTGAAGAAAGTTGGGAAAACCACAAGGCCATTCAGATTTGACCTAGATCGCATCCCCGATGAATATACAGTAGAGGTGAAGAATAGGTTTAAGGGACTAGATTTGATAGACAGAGTGCCTGAAGAACTATGGACAGAGGTCCGTGACATTGTAAAGGAGGCAGCACTCACCGCCATCCCAAAGAAAAAGAAATGCAAAAAAGCAAAGTGGCTGTCTGATGAGGCTTTACACATAGCAGAGGAAAGAAGGAAAGCTAAAGGCAATGGGGAAAAGGAAAGATTTGCCCAACTGAATGCAGATTTCCAGAGAACAGCAAGGAGAGATAAGGAGGCTTTCCTGAATGAACAATGCAAAGTAATAGAGGAAAACAATAGATTGGGAAGGACTAGAGATCTCTTCAAGAAAATTGGAGAAATCAAGGGAACGTTCCATGCAAAGCTGGCCATGATAAAGGACAAAAACGGTAGGGACTTAACAGAAGCAGAAGAGATTAGGAAAAGATGGCAAGAATACACAGAAGAACTATACAAGAAGGACCTCGAGGTCCTTGACAACCACGATGGTATAATCACCGACCTTGAGCCAGACATCCTGGAAAGCGAAGTTAAATGGGCCTTAGAAAGCATTACTAACAACAAAGCTAGTGGAGGTGATGGTATCCCAGCTGAGTTATTCAAAGTCTTAAAAGAAGATGCTGTTAAAGTGCTGCACTCAATTTGCCAACAAATTTGGAAAACACAACAGTGGCCACAGGATTGGAAAAGGTCAGTTTACATTCCAATCCCAAAGAAGGGCAACGTCAAGGAATGTTCAAACTATCGCACAATTGCACTCATTTCACACGCTAGCAAGGTCATGCTCAAAATCCTACAAGCTAGGCTCCAACAGTACGTGGATAGAGAACTGCCAGAAGTACAAGCTGGGTTTCGAAGAGGTAGAGGAACTAGAGATCAAATTGCCAACATTCGCTGGATTATGGAGAAAGCAAGAGAATACCAGAAAAACATCTACTTCTGCTTCATTGACTATGCTAAAGCCTTTGATTGTGTGGATCACAATAAATTATGGCAGGTTCTTAAAGAGATGGGAGTACCAGACCACCTCATATGTCTCCTGAGAAACCTGTATAAGGGTCAAGAAGCAACAGTTAGAACCGGATATGGAACAACTGATTGGTTTAGCATAGGAAAAGGAGTACGACAAGGATGTATATTGTCACCTTGCTTATTTAATTTATATGCAGAGTACATCATGCGAAATGCTGGCCTGGATGAATCACAAGCTGGAGTTAAGATTGCTGGGGAAAAGATCAATAACCTCAGATATGCAGATGATACCACTCTGATGGCAGAAAGTGAAGAGGATCTAAAGAGCCTCTTGCTCAGGGTGAAAGAGGAGAGTGCAAAAGTGGGCTTGAAGCTCAACATCAAAAAAACTAAGATCATGGCATCTGGCCCCATCACTCCTTGGCAAATAGAAGGGGAAGTCGTAGAAGTAGTGACAGACTTCACGTTCCTAGGATCCCAGATCACTGCAGATGGTGACTGCAGCCATGAAATTAAAAGACGCCTGCTCCTTGGGAGGAAAGCGATGGCAAACCTAAACAGCATGATAAAAAGCAGAGACATCACCTTGCCAACAAAAGTCCGCATGGTCAAAGCAAGGGTATTCCCCGTAGTAATGTATGGCTGTGAGAGTTGGACTATAAGGAAGGCAGAGCGCCAAAGAATAGATTCTTTTGAACTATGGTGCTGGAGAAGACTCTTGAGAGTCCCTTGGACTGCAAGGAGATCAAATCAGTCAATCCTAAAAGAAATCAACCCTGACTGTTCCCTGGAAGGCCAGATCCTGAAGCTGAAGCCCAAATACTTTGGCCACCAAATGAGAAGGGAGCATTCACTGGAGAAGACCCTGCTGCTGGGAAAGATTGAAGGTCAAAGAAGAAGGGGACGGCAAAGGATGAGATGGTTAGACAGTGTCATCGATGCAACGAACATGAAATTGAGCAAACTTCAGCGGCAGCGGAAGACAGGAGGGCCTGGCGTAATCTGGTCCATGGGGTCGCGAAGAGTCGGACTCGACTGTGCGACTGAACAACAACAACACCTTGTGTCTGCATCTCACATATCTGTAGAAGTTTTTCTTACTGTAGCGAGCCCCCCTGGCCAGACCCAACTCATACCGAGCTCTGGTTTCCCTGATGGCTGATCTGCAGTACCTAGCAACTCTCATAGACTCCTCTTTAGAGGTCTGACCTTCCCTCCATTTCCTTTTTCTCCTTTAGCTTACTCTGAAGCTCTTGGTTCATCCACATTGGTTTCTTGGAGCCCTGACCACGTTTCCATCTTGCTGGAATAGTGAGGGCTTGAGCTCGCAAAAGCTCATGTTTGAGAAGAGCTCCTCTCCCTTCCAGCACACTCCCCCCCCCACAGAATGACTCCCATCAAGCCTCTGAGTTCGTTGAAGTCGGCCCTACAAAAATGTAACCTACGAGTCTGGCTACGAACTTCCTTGACCCCCCCACAGCAACTGGAATTCAGGGGGAGGACATGGTCACTTCCCCCTAAGGTCCCCCCACCTTCACCCTGTATGGCCGAGCCCCTTGCAGCTCCCTCCACCATTTGAAAGAGGAAGTTGTCAGCCAGACAGGTCAGGAAGTTGCGCGATTCTTGTTGCTTTGTTGAGCCTGTCTCCCAGCACACACCGGGGAAGTTGAAGTCTCCCATAATTACAAGGTTCTGATGTCTGGATCAATCTGTTCAAGGAGGGCAGCATCCATTTCCTGTCCCTGGTCTGGCAGTCTATAGCAGACTCTGCCCCCCCCACACACACCAACAGCCAATTAAAATAGCAAAAATAATAGCTTTAGCATCAAGATTCACTGGTGGAGATCAGAACATCCGGGCTGTGTGCATTGTGAGACCCGGACACCTCGCACGCTTCTCTCTCTCCCTCTCTCTGCCAATGTGGTATATGGTTAAGAGTGGCAGGTTTGATTCCCCACTCCTCCTCCACATGAAGCCTGCTGGGTGACCTTGGGCCAGTCCCAGTTCTCCCAGTTCTCCCAGAATTCCCTCAGCCCCACCCACCCCACAGGGTGCTTGTTGTGGGGAGAGGAAGGGAAGGCGATTGTAAGCTGCTTTGAGACTCCTTAAGGCACAGAAAAGTGGGGTAAAAAGCCAACTTTTCTCTCTGGTGTTGACATGTAATGTATACCCAAGAGCTCAAGAATTCTCACCACACCTATATATTTTATTGGCTAAGATCAAGTGTAGTACCTGTTCTTATCAGTTTAATATCTGATATGGCCTCTATCTGAGGACTATATATTAAATGGATTTTTGTAACTGGGAGATGGAATAGGGGCTTGCTCCAAAAATAAAAAAAATAAAAAAACATTTGTAAGCCCACCTTTCCTCCTCCTATATGGAGAAAGCAGATGGGTAACAACAGGTTAACACAACGTTCCTGCCTCTTTTGCCTTCGCAACACCCCTTTCTTCATCCAGTTTCTTCATCCAGTTTGGTGTAGTGGTTAAGTATCTGGGAGAACCAGGTTTGATTCCCCACTCCTCCACTTGCACCTGCTGATGTGACCTTGGGTCAGTCACAAGTTCTGTCAGAGCTGTTCTTGAAAAAGAGCAATTTCTGTCAGAGCTCTCTCAGCCCCACCTACCTCACAGGGTGTCTGTTGCGGGGAAGGGAAGGGAAGGGAAGGGAAGGGAAGGGAAGGGAAGGGAAGGAAGGGAAGGGAAGGGAGGTTGTAAGCTGCTCTGAGACACCTTTGGGCAGTGAAGGGCAGGGTATAAATCCAATCTCTTCTCTTCTTCTTTTATTAACCTCTAGCAGGTCCCCCCTTTGTTGTCTCTTTTCTCCGCTGAAAAGTCCCAGGCTCTCCAGCCTTTCCTGGTGGGGACGGTGCTGTAATCCCCTGATCATCTCACTCGCCCTCCTCTGGACTTTTCCCAGCTCTGCAATGTCCTTTTTTCTGCAATGATGACCAGAACTGCAGACAGTGTTCAAAATATCAGCCATTTCATTTCCCACCCTTTTCCTAGTCATTCCTAATTTGGGATTTGCCTTTTTCCATGGCTGCCGCCTGCAGAGAGGCTCAAGCCTGGAGATTCACCAGGAGTGGCCAATGGTACAGCTACTGGGCTGCGTTTAGCTTGCTGGGTGACTAGTTCTACAGACATACACGATTGGAGTCATTGTGATGTGAAGAAAATCACTCTGGAAATGTAGCCTCCTTCAGCTTTGGTTTAAATTTAGCTTTGGAAAGAGCCCTCCACAAACACCCAGCAGCAATCCTGGTTCTGAGTCGCTGCTCCACGGTTTCAGTGCATGAAGCAGTTATAAGTCTGTGTTACTTCTGTGCAGTGAGACAGGAACAGGAAGTACGACTTTGCTCCCACTTGGAAAAAGAATCCCTGTTGGGAAGGTGGGAGCCCCGCTTCCTGGGGCCCGGCCAAAAAGGAGCGTGCTCAGCAGGATTCCGGGAATGCCTCTTCTTCCTCCTGAGGCATTTCCACAGCTATCTCAAGGACAGGAATGGAGACACTGCAGGAAGAGTGGAAGTCGTGAGGAAATGCTGTTCCTGGGAAAACGGGCTGCACGGGGACCCCACCCTCCACCCCACCCCCTGCAAGCGGGGCGTGATTTCCTGACCCTCAGGATTGGACCTCCGGTTCTTTCCTTTCACCTCTAAAAATGCTGGTCTCTCAGGGTGTGACATCATTTTTGAGAGGGGCACGAGAGGAGCAGTGAAAGCTCGTGCTTGTCCAGATGTTTGTAGATGTGGCTCGCCACCGGTATCTCAGCACCCCCTCCTCCCCGGCTCTTCTTTTGATGCCTCCTCTGTGTCCCCGGGCCTTCAGCACCCCAGGATCCCCGCACACTCTCCAGCCACCGTGAGACCTCGGGGGCCAGGCCGCTGCCTCGGAAGCAAAAGAGCCTCTTCCGTTCCAGACCTGGGTTGGGAAATCCCTGGATATTTGGGGGGGGGGGGCTGGAGGAGGGCAGGGTTTGGGGAGGGGAGGGAACCGGGGGGGGCGGGGATGCAGGCCTGATGCGTCTACCCGGTATCCCAAGAACTCTACTTCCGGCACCCCGAGGAGGCACTTTTCCCGCTTCACTTTCAGCCCCGCGGCTTGGAAGCGTTCCAATACTGTTCGGAGGCGGGCGGCGAAGCTTTCCGGGGTGGTCGCGGCGATGAGGACGTCGTCGAAGAACGGCGTCACTCCAGGGATCCCTTTTAACAGATCGTCCATTAGATTTTGGAAGATCCCTGGGGCCACACTGACCCCGAACTGCAGCCTCTTCACCCGGAAGGCTCCCCGGTGGGTCACTATGGTCTGTGCCTCGGCCGTGGCCTCATCTACCGGGAGTTGCTGGTACGCCTGCGCGAGATCCAGCTTTCCAAATATGCGTGCCCCCGCCAGTGTTGCTAGGACATGGCTGACCACGGGTACGGGGTATGCGTGCGCCTGAAGTGCCTGGTTAATAGTGCACTTATAATCCGCGCAGATGCGGATCTCCCCGTTTGGCTTGACTGGTGTGACAATCGGGGTTTCCCATCTAGCGTTCGGGACGGGCTCTAAGACTCCCTGGGCCACCAGCCGGTCTAGTTCGGTCTCTATTTTAGGGCGGAGGGCCAGGGGCACGGTGCGGAAGCGCCGACGGATGGGCGTCACGGTGGGGTCTAAGTGGAGCGACACCGGGGGCCCTTTGTAACAACCCAGTTTCCCGTCAAAGACCTCCGGGAATTCCTTGCACACCGCCCCCCAGTCCCGCACCCCACATTTATTTACTCCCCCAATCGATATGCCTAGGGCCTCGAACCACGCCCGCCCCAGCAGACTCGCGAGATTACCCTCTACCACCACCAAGTCCAAGTTCCCCTCAAAGTCTCGGTACCGCACTCGGAAAGTGCCGACTCCCCGGATGGGGACAGGGTTCTTTTGAAAATCCACCAAGCTTAGTGGTGATGGACGTAGAGGGGTCCCCTAGTGGGCAAAGTCTTTTTAAAGTGTCCAGGGAAATGATGGACGCCGCCGATCCCGAGTCCACTTCCATGCAACAGGGGACCCCTCGATCCGCACGGTTACTTGGATCTTCGGGGCAGAGGAGAGGTTGGGGTTGGGGAGGCGAAGTACCTGCAGTGGTTGGTCGGTGAGGTGGTACAACTCGGCGACCTCTTCCGTTGTCTCGTGTGCGGTGGACGATGCGCGGTACTGGGGGACCGACGATCTCGAATTCCGGGGGCCCTTGGACCGGCAGACCCGTGCGAGGTGTCCCTGCTTTCCGCACCCGTGACAGACAGCATCCCGGAACTTGCAGGATTTCCGTCCGTGGGCCTCCCCGCAGCTGGCACAGACGGCTCGGTTGCCGGAATACTTGGCTTGCTCCCGGTTGGCCTGCTGGAACGGCGCCGGCCGGCGTGGTTGGGGTTTGAGGGCGAAGACCTCGTCCGTCTCTTCGTTTCCGGGGCTTGGGCTCCTTCCCACCACCTGCGCGGCCGCGACCGGGCGATCCCCTTCTGCGGCCTCGTGGGCAGTGGCGGCGTCGAGGGCCTCGTCCAAGGTGAGCTTCCGGTGTCCCACCAACTTGCGCCGCAGCTTGGAGTCCGCCAGGCCCCACACGAACTGTGTCAGCAGGTTGTCCTCCACTTTCGGAAACCCGCAGTCCACGGCTAGCGCCCTTAGCGCGGCTAGGAAGTTGGCGATGGATTCCCCTCGGGTCTGGACTCGCCTCTGGAAATCCATCCTCTTGGCCAGGAAGGTCGGCCGGGGGCTGAAGTAGCCATTTAGGACGTCCAGGATTTCTCCAAACGAGCTCTCCAAGGCCGTGCGGGGCACCAAGAGGCTCTTGGCGAGGCGGACGGTTTGGGTGCCGCAGGCGTTCAGGAGGATCGCTCGTTTCTGGTCGGGGTGGCGGATTTCGTTGAGCTCCAAGTAGCTGATGAGCTGGTCGACCCATGCGTCCCAGGTTTCTGGCTGCGACTGGTCGAAGTGCTCCAGTGTTACGTGGGAAGCGGCCATGGTTCTGTCAGGAACGGCGTGCGCCGGGGCGAGCGGTGCGGTGCTGCTCTCGGGGTCAGCGATGCGATGCTCGGCGAGCGGTGCGGTGCTGCTCTCGGGGTCAGCGATGCGTTGCTCGGCGGTGTCCGTTTCGTCGTTCATGGAGTCACAGAAGGCGTTAGAATCCCACCTTCGTCGCCACTGTAAAGTACTGGGTTTCAGGCCTCATGACTCGGACGACGACATAAGAGAAGACGCGTTTATTCGTACTTCACATAAGACAAAGAACACACAGTAACGGCCGGAGGCCAACTATATACAGTTAGGGGGGACGGCCCTATGTTCCTATTGGCGGGTTTGAATCGCCCGCCAATGCTGCCATTGGTTCACTACTGGCGAGCTCAGGAACCTAGTCCCTATTGTTCTCAGAGAGCGAAGCTTGGCAGTGTTTCGCCAGCTCAGCCCTCTGATCTCAGGACACAACAGAGTCCACCCTCTAAAGCAGGCAAGTAGGGTCCTCAGCTCCAGGTTAGGAGATTTGGGGGTGGAGCCTGGGGAGAGTGGGGGTTGGGGAGGGGAGGGACCTCCGCAGGGTGGGTACAAGGCCAGAGTGTCCACGCCCGGAGGAGGCCGTTTTCTCCAGAGGAACTGATCTCTGTCTCCTGGAGATCCGCTGTAATAGCAGAGCTTGGCAGCCCCACAACCAAGGGAACTTGTAAGGTACCGAGTTCGCCGCATGGAGGACTCAGACTACGACATGCGTTCAGGCGTGTTTATTGTACTTCACACAAGAACTAGCTAAATGGCCCCAGGTAAGAATGGTCATGGAGGGCCTTGTTCAATGTACATTTGTAGTCTGCGCAGATGCAGATGTCTCCATTTGGCTTAACGGGTTTCAATGGGGGTTTCCCAGATTACATGTGATACTGGCTCTAGGACCCCTTGCGCTACTAAGCCATCCAGCTCTGCATCAATTTTGGGCCTTAAAGCAAGCAGAATGGTGTGGAACTGCATGCGGATGGGGGCCACAGTGGGGTCAAGTTGCAGTGAAACTGGGGGGCCCTTGTAACACTCCAGAGCCCCATTGAAAACAGTGGGGAACTCTCCACAAACCTCCACAAAGTCCCGCAATACACATTTATTCACCCCCCCCCATAGTGATGCCCAGTGGCGCAAACCATGACTGTCACAAAAGACTAACAAGATTTCCCTCTACCATGATCAAGTCCAGAAAGCCCTCGAACCCCCGGTATTGCACCCAGAATGTCCCCACCCCCGGATCGGGATGGGGTTTCTCTGAAAGTCCAGTAAGCTCAGGGGTGATGGATGCAGGAGGGGTCCCCCATTGGGACAGAGTCTGTTCAGTGTGTCCACTGAAATGATGGACGCAGCCGACCCCGCACCTGCTTCCATAGAGCAGAGGGAACCCTCAATCTGGACATGGACTTGGATCTTCAGGGTAGCAGACAGGTTGGGGAGGCGGAATACCTGGAGAGAAGGCTGGTCAGTGAGGAGGTAGAGGTCGGAAGTTTCTGCAGCAGCCTCGTAGTGTGCGGAGGTCTGGCGGCGTGGCTACGGCCGGGGTGGATGGTACTGGTTGCCCTTGGATCTGCAGATGTGGGTGAGGTGACCCTGTTTTCCACATATGTGGCAGGTGGTGTCGCGGAACCAGCATGACTTTTGCTTGTGCACCTCACCGCAATTGGTGCACGGGGTATGACCCAGTGGTTTCTGACAGTTGGGTGGCTGGATGAGACAGACATCATTCTCGTCTGAGTTCTCGGGCGCCACGTTGGGGAGGACAAGCTGAGACACTGCCGGTGGGCGATTGCAGTGAGAGGCCTCATGGGTGATGGCGAGCTGGAGGGCCTTGTCGAGCTTGAGGTCGGTGGTGCCAATCAACTTGCAGCAGAGTTTCACGTCACTGACCCTCCATATGAACTGGGTCAAGATGTTATCTTCTACCTTGGGGAAGGTGCAGTCCATGGCGTGTTGGCGTAGTGCAGCCATATACACCACCACCGTCTCTCCGGGCTTCTGGAGGCGCTCCTGGAAATCCAGTTACCTCACTAGCATCGCTGGCTTGGGCGTTAGGTACCGAGTTAAAGTCTCAATTATTTCCTCATAAGAAAACTCGAGTATGGCCTTAGGGGCCAGGAGGCTCTTGGCTAGCCGGATGGTGGCCATGCCGCAGGAACTTAGGAGGAGGTTCCTTCTCTTGGCCGCATCAGTCACTTCATGGTAGGTGAGGTAACAGGTTAGCTGATCCATCCATGAATCCCAGAACTCGGGATGTGTGGGGTCAAAGATTTCAAGGTTTCCCTGAGTGGCGGCCATGGTCCTAGTGCAGTGCGGGAAGCAGACACGGGGAGAGCTGGGCGTGATGCGGTGCTGTTTGGGAGCAATGCAGGGCACGGTGGCTTCCACAGGGTTGGTGCTCGTTGCTGCACTGGTTGGAGAGTCAGGCCTGCTCACGGGATCCCACCTTCATTGCCACTGTAAAGTACTGGGTTCGCCGCATGGAGGACTCGGATGACGACACGCATTCAGACGCGTTTATTGTACTTCACACAAGAACTAGCTAAATGATCCTGCAAGGCCCAACTATATACACACCACCCGGTAACCCACGTTCCCATTGGAGGGTTTGAATTTCCCACCAAGGTACCATTGGTGGACACTAGGTGGACTAGGATCTGGGGTTCCCTTTGTTTATGGGAACCAAGCTCCTTACAGTAACTGCGAACCCCCGGTGGCGGTCAGAGTACATAACAGAACTGCTCTGCATAGTCTGGAGATCAGTTGTGATACTGGGAGAGGAGACTGGCAACCTGGGTAGTTCTCACCTGCTCTCTGCTCAGTCCCTTGTCTGCCCATGCCTATAGAGATAGTTACAAGGTCACTTCTAGCACCACCAGCCTTAGCATCCCCCTGCTCTCGTGTGAGTGTTTACAGGACAAGACTGTGGTACCAAGGGCGGAGGGCATGATTAGCATGAAAAAGGCCCCCAGTTCAGTCCCCAGCAACTGAAAAAGACAGTCAGAGTCAATAATACTGAGCAGGTGGTTCTGACTTGTTCAAAGCTATTTGTTCACATGCTCTGCTCCCTCCTGATGGGATTGCTGCCCAGTGGAATTGCTCTGACCTTCATTCATCAACCCCACAGTGGGGTTTGCCAAGTTCAACTTATTCTGGGTGCAGAGATTTGTAGAATCTCCCACTCTTGGCCATGGACAGATTCTTGTTCAGCACAGAGCTGCTAAGTTTGTACCGCTTATCCTGTGTCTAGATCCAGGTGGTCAGAAAGGCACCTTTAGACCTTTATCTGCTATTTTGACATATTTATTGCTTTATACCTATTGTCCTTATAACCTTAGCCTGTTTTTTTAGCTCTGACTTTGCATAGCTTAAACATCATCATATTATATGTTAATTTGCTGTTAAGTCCCTGTCCATAAGTCTGAACCTTACCTACCGTTCCAGTGTATTTGAAAAAGGGTGCCTTGCACACGAAAGCTCATACCTTGAATAAACCTTTGTTTGTCTTCATGATGGCTGACTGGACTCTGCATTTGTTCTCCTGTGCCTGTTCCTCTTGGGAACCATGGAAGGAAGCAACAGTGGGCACCACCTGATCCCTGGAAAGCCCCATCAGTTATTTTCCAAGACTCCCCAGGGGCCGCTCACACCCTTTCAAGCCCATCGCCACCCTCACCTAGCGGCCAATCTAGACACTGCCAGGTCTGCACGCAACTTGGCAGATCGTGATGTGGTCAGATCACCCCCCCTCCCCGCCCCAGAGCCCTCCTGCTGCATCCTTGCGACTCAGCTCTCCCGCGGCCAAGAGTTCCCCTCTGTGCTTCCCCAGGGCAGCGGCCGGCCGAGATATGGACACAGCCTCCGGCTGGCCTCTTCTTGCCACCTGAGGAGTAGTCAGCGGTACAGACTTTTTGCCAAGAGCCAAAGGGATCTTGCCCCGATCTGGATAGCCCAGGCGGGCCCGATCTCATCAGACCTCAGAAGCTCATCAAAGTCGGCTTCTGGAGACTCTCTGGGAAGTCCAGGGTTGCTGTGCGGAGGCAGGGAATGGCAAAGCCGCCTCTGAATCCGCCTTGCCCTGGAGACCATATCGGGTCAGCTGCAACTGGACAGCACTTCCCTCTAGCAAAGGGCCCTTTCCTCTCCGCCAAAGACTGCAGGCGCCCCGGGCCCACAGAGGGTGGCGTGGTCTTCTCTTGGTTTCTTTTGTTATTTAAACTGTATGTTTCGGAAAGGGGTTTTTCAGATTTTGCATTTGGTAAGCCACTTCGTGTCCCCACTGGGGAGAAAACCAGGACAAAAAATATTGAAATTAATAAACAGATTTTAAAAAGAAGCTGAAAGGGAGGGAAAAGAACATCAACTCCTTTCGGGTTGCTTGGGAAGTATTTAAAGCCATACAAATGGAAGCTCAGAGGAAATACACTCCACAGACTAAGAAAGATGCAGCCAGCCAGAGCGAAGGCCAGTGTGGCCATGTGAGCAAAAGGAAAACCCATGGAGTGTTTGGTAAAAACATGAAGGCAAATAACAGCTGCACTATTTACATCCATGATGCCCCGCCTTTCTCCCCCCCCATCACCACCGTGGGAACACAAAGCATCTCACGACATTCCTCCATTTGATCCTCACATCAGCCCCTGAAGCAGGCTACCCTGAGAGTTCTGGTCACCACATCTCAAAAAGGATATTATAGCATTGGAAAAAGTGCAGAGAAGGGCAACTAGAATGATAAAAGGGGTGGAACACCTTCCCTATGAAGAAAGGTTAAAATGCTTGGGGCTCTTTAGCTTGGAGAAACGACGGCTGAGGGGTGACATGATCGAGGTTTTTAAGATTATGGATGGGACAGAGCAGGTTGAGAAAGAAGTACTTTTTTCCCTTTCTCACAATACAAGAACTCGTGGGCACTCCATGAAATTGCTGAGCAGTCGGGTTAGAACAGATAAATGGAAATACTTCTTCACCCAAAGAGTGATTAACATATGGAATTCACTGCCACAGGAGGTGGTGGCAGCTACAAGCATGGACAGTTTCAAGAGGGAATTAGATAAACACAAGAGGCGGGACCCGCGGTACTCGCGGGGGGGGGAGGGAGTATTCTGGCCGCCAAGCTTCCCCCACCCTCCCCCCCAGCAGCGGCGACGGCAGCAGCGGCGAGGCCAGCCGGCCGGCCGAGATTCCCCCTCCCCAGCAGCAGCGGAGGGGCAGCGAGGCTGGCCGGCCCCTCAAGCCTCCCCCTCCCCCCCGCAGCCGCGGTGGCAGCAGCGGCGAGGCCAGCCGGCCCGCCGAGATTCCCCCTCCCCAGCAGCAGTGGAGGGGCGGCGAGGCTGGCCGGCCCCTCAAGCCTCCCCCTCCCCCCCCCGCAGCAGCGGTGGCAGCAGCGGCGAGGCCAGCCGGCCCGCCGAGATTCCCCCTCCCCAGCAGCAGTGGAGGGGCGGCGAGGCTGGCCGGCCCCTCAAGCCTCCCCCTCCCTCCCCCCCCAGCAGCGGCGGCGGCAGCAGCGGCGAGGCCAGCCGGCCCAGCGAGATTCCCCCTCCCCAGCAGCAGCGGAGGGGCGGCGAGGCTGGCCGGCCCCTCAAGCCTCCCCTCCCCCCCCGCAGCGGCGGCGGCAGCAGCGGCGAGGCCATCCGGCCCGCCGAGATTCCCCCTCCCCAGCAGCAGCGGAGGGGCGGCGAGGCTGGCCGGCCCCTCAAGCCTCCCCCTCCCTCCCCCACCCAGTAGCGGCAGCGGCAGCAGCGGCGAGGCCAGCTGGCCCGCCGAGATTCCCCCTCCCCAGCAGCAGCGGAGGGGCGGCGAGGCTGGCCGGCCCCTCAAGCCTCCCCCTCCCCCCAAGCAACAGGGCGGCGGCGGGGGAGGCCGGCCGGCTGGCCCGCCAAGCCTCACCCTCCCTTTCAAGCAGCAGAGCGGCAGTGGCGAAAGCGGCGAGGGGGGGGAGGCCGGCCGGCTGGCCCGCCAAGCCTCCCCCTCCCTCCCAAGCAGCAGGGTGGCGGCGGCGGTGGCGGCTGGCCGGCTGGCCCGCCAAGCTTCACCCTCCCTCCCCAGCGGCGAGGCCGCTGCCCGCCAAGCCTCCTCCTTCCTCCCTCCCCAGCGGCAGAGGCGAGGCCGGCTGGCCCGCCAAGCCTTCTCCCGCCCTCCCATCCCTTGACGGCGCGGCGGCAACGGCCAGTTGTAGAGCGTTCCCTGCGCATGTGCAGGGAACGCTCTTACTTTTTTGGGGATTTAGATATTCCCCTTACATTTTAAAAAACTTTTTAGATTTTTCTACACACGTGGGGACTGCCCCACGTGCGCAGGAAAATCTCCCTGCCCCCCAGGTGCCCCCGATGTGCGGATTTAGATATCCGCACAGGGGGGGCAACTTGGGAATTAGATATATAGACAAGTGGAGACCTGCAAGAAACTTGCGGGATGGTCATCCCATTCCTCACACCTTTGCTTCCTCCCCTCTACCCTTACCTATCTCACACTCTTTCTCCCTTCTGGGGGTGGAGCCATAGACTCAACCCTCCAAAGCAGCCATTTTATCCAGGGGAACTGATCTCTGTCACCCGGACAACAGTTGTAATTCTGGGTGATCTCCAGCCCTCACCCAGAGGCTGGCAATGGTAGTTCTCATGGAGGAAATGGCTGGTTTGGAGGGTGGAGTCTATGGCATTATACTGGTCTGAAGTTCCTCCCCTCCTCAAACCCCACCATCCCCAGGATCCACCCCTTAAATGTCCAGGAGTTTCCCAATCCAGAGTTGGCAACCCTATTTCCTTCCCACCCAACAGCCAACTTAACCTTTATCTGCCTTTATCTGTCTTCAGCTTTTTGTCTCCACCCCCTCCCCCACAGCTTCTACCAAGGAAAATTATAGTCTTTCTCCACAGTGGGGACCAAAGCAGCTTACATTATTCTCACCTCCTTTTTATCTGCACAACAACCCTGTGAGGTTGGTTAGGCTGAAAGTATGTGACTGGTCCAAAATCACCCAGTCAGCTTCCACCGCAATATGGGGATCTGAACCTGGGTCTTGCAGACCTATTCTGAGGCTCAACTGCTGCACCACTGCTGGCTTTCATAGGGTGGCTGCTGAACAGCAGCAAGCAGCCAGGCCAAGTTGAGTCATGCAAATTAGGTGGTATCAAGTCACCCAGCTCAAATACTTTGGCCACCAAATGAGAAGGGAGCATTCACTGGAGAAGACTCTGATGCTGGGAAAGATTGAAGGTCAAAGAAGAAGGGGACGGCAAAGGATGAGATGGTTAGACAGTGTCATTGATGCAACGAACATGAAATTGAGCAAACTTCAGCGGACAGCGGAAGACAGGAGGGCCTGGCGTAATCTGGTCCATGGGGTCGCGAAGAGTCGGACTCGACTGTGCGACTGAACAACAACAAGTCACCCAGAGGGTGCTGCCTAGGGATGCCAGCCTCCAGGTGGGATCTGGGGATCCCCTGGAATTACTGCTCAGCTCCAGACTACTGAGATAACTTCCCCTGGAGAAAATGGATGCTTTGGAGGGTGGACTCTAGGGCATTGTACCCCACTGAGGTCCCTGTCCTCCCCAGACTCCATCCCCAAATCTCCAGGAGTTTCCAGACCTGGAGCTGGCAACCCCACTACCTCCATCCCCTGCCAGTGCCCGTGGGGGGACCTGGCAACCCTATACTGCTGCCAGGCCTAGGGTTGGCAACCTCCAAGTGGGGCCTGGAGAGTGAACTCCAGAGATCTGTGAACAACAGAGATCTGTCTCCCTGGAGAAAATGGCTGCTTTGGAGGGTGGATTCTGTGGCATGATACCCAGCTGAGGCCCCTCCCTTCCCCAAATCCTGCCCTCCTTGCACTCCACCCCAAAACCTCCAGGAATCCCCCAGCCTGGCCCCAAGGCTCCCTCCCTCCCTCCCCCCTCCCTCCCTCCAAGGCCGAAAGAGGCCGGGAAAGAAAGGGCCCTTCCCCCCACCCTTTGACTGACAGAGCCAGTCAGAAGCCTCCCTCTCCCCCCCCCCCCAACGTTCTAATCTCTCACCGTTGCTGCCTGGAGTCAGGTCCCTGCAGAGGCCATTTCAAAAGGCTTTTGGGGGGAATTCAACTGTCCCTGAAGGGATTTCCTCACTGTCTGGATTTTTCTACAAACCCAGGAAGTCTACTGACTATGTAGGAAAAGCTGTTGGGGGAGAGTGAGGCCCCTGTTGGAGGGAATAGGTATCCGCACAGAAAAAAAAAAGTCTGGAATTAGAATAAGGACAAGTGGAGACCCGCAAGAAACTTGCGGGATGGTTATCTCATTCGTCACACCTTTGCTTCCTCTGCTCACCCCCTACCTCTCTCACACTATTTCTCCCCTCTGCTCCCCTTTTCTTACTCTATTTCTGCTCCATGCATGTGATTTCCTCTCTCTTTCTGATCTGTCATCTTTCTCTTTGTTTTTCTGCCTCCCCACTTCATCACTCTTTCTCTTTCTGCCCCCCACCCCATCATTCTTTCTTTCTGCCCCCAGCCTCCTGGCTGCTTTCTGCCCCCAGCCTCTCTCCCAGCCTCCTGCCTGCTTCTTCCCCCACTCCGCAGAGCAGCAGTAGCAGTGGTGGCAGTGCTCTCAGCCACCCACCTGCTTTCTCTCCCCCCCACAGCAGCAGTGGCAGCACTCTGGGAATCACAACAGATCTCCCAGCTACAGAGATCAATTCACCTTAGGGTTGCCAGCTCCAGGTTGGGAATTTCCTGGAGATTTGGGGGTGGAGCCTTAGGACAGTGAGGCTTGGGGAGGCAAGCAGGGTATGATGCCATAGACTCAACCCTCCAAAACAGCCATTTTATCCAGGGGAACTGATTTCTGTCTCCTGGACAACAGTTGTAATTCTGGGTGATCTCCAGTCCTCACCCAGAGGTTGGCAATGGTGGTTCTCATGGAGGAAATGGCTGGAGGGTGGAGTCTATGGCATTACACCAGTCCAAAGTTCCTCCCCTCCTTAAATCCCACCCTCTCCAGGCTTCACCCCTCAAATGTCCAGGGATTTCCCAACCTGGAGTTGGCAACCCTATTTCCTTCCCAACCAACAGCCAACCTACCTTTATCTGCCTCTCTGTCTCCTGTTTTCCATCTTTACCCCCAGCCTCTACCTAGGAAAATTACAGTCTTTCTCCACAGTGAGGGCCAAAGCAGCTTTCATTATTCCCTCCTCCTTTTTTCTGCACAACAACCCTGTGAGGTTGGTTAGGCTGAAATATGTGACTGGTCCAAAATCACACAGTCACCTTCCACTGCAAGATGGGGATCTGAACCTGGGCCTTGCAGATCCTACTTTGAAGCTCTAACTGCTGCACCTCACTGGCTTTCATAGGGTGGCTACTGATGAATGGTAGCAAGCAGCCGAGGCTAGGTGAGTCATGCAAATCAGGGGGGACCTGGCAACCCTAGAATGCTGCCAGGCCTAGAGTGGCCAACCTGCAAATGTGCCCTGGAGACCCCCCAGAATTACAACTGGACTCTAGACAGCAGAGGTCTGTCTCCCTGCAGAAAATAGCTGCTTTGGAGGCTGGAAACTGTGGCATTATACCCAGCTGAGGCCTCTCCCTTCCCAAACCCAGCCCTCCTCCTTAGAGTCCACCACACAATCTCTAGAAATCCCCCAGCCTGGCCCCGGCAACTTTTGTGAGGCCTGGCCCCAAGGCTCCCTCCCTCCCTCCCTCCCTCCCTCCCTCCCTCCAAGGCTGAAAGAGGCCTGGAAAGGGCCCTTCCCCCACCCCTTCCATCGACAGAGCCAGTTAGAAGCCTCCTCCCCCCTCCCCCCCCCGAACGTTCTAATCTCTCACCGTTGCTGCCTGGAGTTAGGTCCCTGCAGAGGCCATTTCAAAAGGCTTTTTGGGGAATTCAAGAGTTCCTGAAGGGATTTCTTCACTTTTGGGATTTTTCTACAAACCCAGGAAGTCTACTGACTATGCAGGAAAAGCTGTTGGGGGAGAGTGAGGCCCCTGTTGGTGGGAATAGGTATCCGCACTTTTTGGCTATTAGAATAAGGATATGGAGCAGAAGTCCATCAGTGGCTATGAGCCACAGGGTATAGATGGGAACTCTCAGTCTGGGGCAGGTGATGCACTCTATTCTTGGTGCTGGAGGGGGCAGCAGTGGGAGGGCTTCTAGTGTCCTGGCCCCACTGCTGGACCTCCTGATGGCACCTGGTATATTTTGGCCACTGTGTGATGGAGTGTTGGACTGGATGGGCCGTTGGCCTGATTCAACATTGGCTTCTCTTATGTTCTTATGTTCTTATGAGAGGGCGTGAGTGATCTGAGGTCACGCAGCAAGCCTCCAGGGCAGGGCTGTGGCGTTGCCAGCTTCCAGGTAGGACCTGGAGATCTCTTGCTTTTACAGCTGATCCCCGGATGACAGAGATCAGCTCCCTTGGAGAAAATGGCTGCTTTGAAGGGTAGACTCTATGGCATTGGACCATGCTGATGCTCCTCCCTTCTCCAAACTCCACCCTCTAGAATCACCCCCAAAGTCTCCAGGTATTTTCCAACCCAGACCTGGCAACCCTACAGAGCTGTGAAAGATATATGTAGCCAAGTACGTAACATAATGTTCACAACTGAAATGCATTCTTTGATCGGGTCCAAACGCATTCTTTGATCAGGTACTCAAGTTCTGTGGGCAGGGAGCGGTGATGGAGTTGATCGACGTGCCTCTTCAGGCTGTGTTCATCTTCTGTTGAGACCTCATAGGGCATGGGCCCAGTGACTCAGACCACCCAGGCAGGGATCCAAGGGGGCCTGCTGGCAAAATCCCATGCATAGATGGGGCCACCTGGGAAGAACCCGCAGGGTGCATCTCGCCTTACGTGCTGTGGATGTCCTTCCGGGGGCCGGTCCGGGTGCAGTCTGTCCAGGCGGGTGGTTAGGTGATAACCCATAAGAAGTTCTGCAGGGCTATGGCCGGGAGTTGTCTGATGGCCAAACAAGAAGGTCACTAGCTGGTGATCCCAATCCCCTTGGACGATCCACTGGAAGTTGTCCTTTGTGACCCACACCAGTCTTTCAGCTTGCGCATTGGTGGCCGGATGGAAGGGGGCCGAGCAGACATGCTGGATCAGGTAGTGGCTGAGGAATTCTTGAAATTTGCTGCAGGTGAAGGCCGTTCCATTGCCCATGATGATGGTGTCTGGAAGGCCGTGGGTGCTGAGGATCCGGCAAAGCACTCGAATGGCGGCCTTTACCGGTGTGGAGGTGACCAGCACCACCTCTAGCCACTTGGTGTAGGAATCCACCAAGACAAAGAAAAGCTGCCCTTGGAAGGGTCCCGCAAAGTCTAGGTGGAGGTGGGACCAGGGTTTGTTAGTGGACTCCCAGTGTTGTACTGGTGCCTTGGGTGGCTCTTGTTGGGTTTCCTGGCAGGTCCGGCAACAGCTAACATAGTCCTCAATCTCAGCGTCCAGGCCGGGCCATCAAACGTAACTGTGGGCTAGCGTTTTCATGTGCACAATCCCAGGGTGAGTCTCGTACAACGCCGCTAGCACTTGGCACAGTGGGCCTGGGACTGCTACTCGGCTTCCCCATAGCAGGCACCCCTTGTGTGTGGAGAGTTCCTCCCGGCAGGAGGAGAACGCTGCAGATTCTGCGCCCACTCGACCTGTGGGCCAGCTCCTTCCCACCAGGGCCGGCCCTAGGATTCTTTGTGCCCTAGGCGGGCTACCTTCTGGCGCGCCCCCCCAGAGCACCGAGAGCTGGGCCGCGGCTTGGGAGGGCCATGGGGTGGGCTTGGGAAGGCCGTGTGGGGGGGGGAGAAGCTGCGCCGCCTGCCAGCCCCACGGCCCAGCCCGGAAGCCCCAGCCCCAGCCCAGCGGTGGGCTTGGGACTGGGAGGGCCGTCGGGGGAGGGGGAGAAGACGCGCCGCCGCCCGCTCCACGGCCCAGCCCAGAAATCCCAGCCCTGCGGCCCAGCGGTGGGCTTGGGACTGGGAGGGCCGTGGGGGGGGGGAGAGGCTAGGTGTTTCCAGGCAGGGCTGAGGACCAACCCCCCCCCTTCCAGTAAGCTGCGCCGCTGCCGCCGCCCAAGGCGAGCGAGAGGCAGAAACCCGCGGCGTGCTCACGGCACCTCTCCAACCCGCCCCGCCCCCGGAGCCTTGAGGAGTCTCCCGGCCTGGAGTTAGCAGCCCCCTCCCCAGAGGGTGCTCCGACCCCCCCCTCACTCCTCGCCTCCCTGAACAGCTGGGCCGGGCCCCGTGCAGAGGACCACCCCTTCCAGGGGGCGGGCGAGCAAGCCAGCCAGGGAGGAGCCGGGCCGGGCGGGCGGACGAGCGCCTCGGCGGGGAGAGCAGAATGGGGTGCGTGCCGCCCGTCCTGCCCATCCCTGGCGGAGAAGCCATGCCGCCGCTGCCTGCCCACCCACCCCAGGGCCAAGCCCGGGAATCTACCCTCTGCCCGGAGCCGCTTCTTCCCTTTCAGCCGGCAAGCCCCCGCTTCTTCCCTTTCAGTGTTTCTTTGGCTTTGAGCGCCTGCTAGGGCGCTCTTTGCTGGCGGTGCTAGCCGCCACCCCCACCTCTTCTCCCCCGCTCCTGAGCCATCTCCTGAGCCCTGGCAGGGCCCTCGGGGAGGTGGCGGGAGCGCTTTTCACTTTGGCGCCCCAGTGGCTGGTGCGCCCTAGGTGAGCGCCTAACTTGCCTAGTGAGCGAGCCGGCCATGCTTCCCACCCAGTCCAGGACCCGGGATAGGACACAGTCCCTGGCTGTGTGGCAGGCCATGTCTGCTACTTGCAGTAGGTCCAGTAGGTCCTCGATCATCATAATCTGGTGGGTCAGGGCTGGGTCTGGATCGCAAACCGGCAGGGGCAACCGGCTTAGCACATCAGCATGTCCCATCACCTTTCCCGGCCAGTAGACAAGCGTGTAGGAATAGTTGGAGAGGAAGATTGACCAGCACAAGATGTGTGGCGACAGTACCTGTAGTGTTTGACGATCTGGGGCCAGGAGGCCCAGTAGCAACTTGCAGTCAGTCGCTGTGGTGAAGGGCTGCCCGTAGAGATAATCGCAACATTTCTTCATCCCAGCCATGATTGCCAAAGCCTCTTTGTCTATCTGAGCGTAGTTCTGCTCGGCTGGGGACAGGGTGCGCAAGAAGTAGGCGACCGGTACCTCCCCGCTGTCGGGTAGTGCATGGCTGAGGACTGCTCCTACCCCATATGGGGATGCATCTCAGGTGAGGACGATGGGCAATGACTCATCAAAGTGGGCCAGGACAGAGTTGGACATGAGAAGTTCTTTCACGGCTTGGAAGGTGGCGGCTTGCTGTTGACTCCAGACCCAGGGGACCCATTTGTCCAGGAGGCAGTGCAGGAGCTCCACAACTGCTGCTTTGTGCAGAAGGAAGGAGTGATAGAAGTTTAAAAGGCCGAGGAATGCCTGGAGCTCTGGCTTGGATGTAGGTGTGAGGGCATTCACGATGGCGCAGACCTTGTCAGGGGCAGGATGGATGCCATGTGCATCTACAGTGAAGCTCAGGAATGCCACGTGAGGAACGCCCAGAAAACACTTCTCCCATTTCACCTTCAGGCTGGTGGTGGAACCTCTGCAAGATGATGTGCAGGCGGGTGGCGAATTCCTCATCTGAGGGGGCGACGATCAGAACATCGTCGAAAAAAGGGTGAGCTCCGGGGATCCCTTTAAGGAGACAGTCCATCAAGTTTTGGGGAATTCCCAGGGCTATGCTAACTCCGAGCTGTAGCCGCTGCACCTGGAACCCTCCCCTCTGTGCATGACAATTGTTTGAGCCTCTGCCGTGGCATTGTCCATGGGAAGCTGTTGGTATGCCTGGGCCAAGTCCAGCTTCCCAATAACTTTGCACCTGCTAAGGAAGCTAGGACGTGGCTTACCACTGGGACCGGGAATGCATGGTCCTGTAGCACCTTATTGATGGTGCACTTAAAATCTGCACATATGCAGACGTTCCCATTTGGCTTCACCAGGGTCACAATGGGGGTTTCCCATATTGCGTGAGGCACAGGTTCCAGGACGCCTTGGGACACCAGCTTCTCTAATTTGGCATCTATTTTCGGTTGGAGGGCATAGGGCCTTTAACCTGATGGGCTGTATGCCCGGGTCCAGCTGTAGGATGACCAGTGTAGCACCCAAGCATTCCATCAAAGACCGCAGGGAACTCATTGCACACTCCTTGAAAGTCCTTTTGTGTCAAGTGGTACACCCCCGTCACCCCGATGCACAACGGCTCGAACCATGCCAGCCGTATGAGGCTTGTGTGCTGTCCCTTGGCCATGACCAAATCCAGCAGTCCCTCAAAATGGCAGTACTGCACCTTGAACTTTCCCTCCCCCAATAAGGGCACCGCATTTCTCGAAAAGTCCCAGAGCGTAAACCCGGCAGGCTGTAGGGGTGGGCTGCCATTGGGGCATAGGTTCTTAAGTGTATCTTCTGAAATGATCGAAATAGAGGACGCAGTGTTTAGCACCATGGGACAGGGGCGGCCCTCAATTAAACAGTCACTGTTATCTTGTTGGGGGAGGTCTGGGGTAAGTTCCGTACCTGGTGCTCTGGGATGGCTGTTGTGTTGAGTTCCACTGAGTCTGCGGGGTTAACAGTGGCCGCTGGATGCCTCCAGGTTTCCTTGGCCCAACACGCATGGGCAACGTGGCTGACCTTCCCGCAACTGCGGCATGTGGCCTCGCAGAATTGACATGACCACTGCTCATGTGGATTTCTGCAGCTGGCGCAGGGGGAGAGGGCAGCGGTGGGTGAGTCGCCTGAGCGGTGCGCTGTTGGTGGGTGCTGTGGTGCTAGGGAGTGCCGATGAGTTGGCCTCAGGAGTTGGAGAACATCTTCTTCCTTGTGGTGGCTGGCCATGGCCAGCCCTTGTATAGATGGTGGCCCATATGCTGGGTGGGGGCCCTTCCCTCCATGTATCATCGCCATGCATTTTTTGGCGGCTTCGGCAGCGAGGGCCATCTCTAGGGATTTCTTGAAGTTGGGATCCCCTTCTCCAAGGATCTTTCATTGGATCCTCTCGTCTCTGAGGCTGCAGACCAGCTGATCCCATAGGGAATCTTTGAGGGCTGGGAATTTGCAATGCTGGGCAATGTGGCAGAGCGCCGTCACGAACTCTGCGATGGATTCCGTGGAGGTCTGGTTCCTTGAGTGAAAAGCATGGCAGGCCATGATGACCGATGGCTTTGGGGGGAAATGCTCCTTTAGGCAGTTGATGATCACCTGGTAGTCCATGTCCTTGAGCTCCGCTGGAGTGAGGAGCAAACGAGCGAATGAGCGATCTCATATGTCAGATAACCGCTTACACGAAAGAATGTAGCACGCTTCATTTCAGCCTTGTGGATGCTGGAGGATTCTAAAAAGAAATCAAATCAGCCCATGTAGGACTCCCAGTCCTCGGTGGTGGCATCGAACACATCGAACAATCCAGGAGCAATTGCCATTTTCTCCGGCGCGGTGCAGTGCATGGGATCCTGAGCCTCGGTGCATGGTGTGTCATCAGGGGGACTGAGTTGCTCATCTGGATCACTGTCAGTGAAATATAGTGGGTCCAAACACGTTCAGTGATCAGCTCATAGTTTATTTGGCAAACTCAAGACACAGACCCTGGGCCGAAGCCCAGTTATATGTCCCAGTAAACTCACACCCCCAAACACACCCCACCACCGTGATAGGCTACTTACACCCGGTCATCTTTCCAGGTGAACCTATTGGGCTATCTAGGATCCGAGCATTCCTACTGGGGTGCTCTTAGGATCCAAACCTGTCTTTGTTCTTGGTTCCAAGCTCAGTACATTACAACAACAGAGCCAAGAGGCCCCATGGAGCAGTCTGAGGATGTGAAAACAGGCTCCTGAGTAAGTTCAACAATCATGGAATGAGATTAGTCCTGCTTAAATGGAAGGAGCACTCGTGAGTGGGGTGGTGGCGGGGGCCTGAATCCCAAGCGGTGAATTGTTGCTGGGAAAGGAGCTCCATGTGTGCCGGCAGAGCTGTGGCCATCAAGAGCCCCTCTCCCTCCCTACTAAAAGATGTAAAGGGCCCTCCAGCTGGTTGGCTGGCCATATGCTCCCCATCGATCTCCTGAAGCCCTTTAAATCTTTTAGCAGGGAGAGAGAGGAGTGGCTGGGGCTTGGGGGTGGGGCTTCACCCAGCTGTCAGCCTGCCGGGGGCAGATTTGAGCCCCTAGGAGCAGGGGAACCTGTCAGACTCCTGGATATATTAGTTCCCAACAACATTCACTCTGGGAGAATCATACATTTATTGAGACATTGATAGGATCCAGACCTAACACTGGCCATGTTAGAACTGAGGGCAAAGGCATGAATGCAACAGATATACAAGGTTCAAGCAGGGGCTAGGACCAATCACTCCTTAATATTCCCCCCTCGCCAAAAGCAACGGCTAGCAACCCCCTAGCTATGCCAACTCCCCAATCTGAAAGATGAAGTCAAGCAGTAAAAGCTGAGATCCAAGGACATCTAGTTTCTCAGAGGTGATAAAGATGCATGCTACTTCAAAGCAACCTGGCAAAACCAAAAGCATTTCAGTTTCACCCTCTCCCATACTCCCCCGCCGGTTGCTATGACAAACGAGGCATAAAATGCATAGTGAGTTTGACAGAACCCCCTGCCTGGACAGGCGGGGCTGGCATCCCCAGTTGCCAGACCCCAGGGCCTCTGAGCGGGGGGGGGAGGGGTCAGCAGGGCCATTTGGCCAGGGCCTCACATTCTCAGGGGCCCTCAAATTTACAATTTTGACATTAAATCACATGTTAAATAAAAATGGGAACATTTATTCTGAAGTCTTACAATATTCTTTTCTTATTGTATTAAATGTAAACATTTAAAATATAGTCCTACTAATTTCGTATCATTGTTTTCACACTTCTTCATTTTTTAAGTTACTAGGGGAGGCCCTCAAAAATGGAAGTGGCCCGGGCCTCTCTTGATGTCTGTGAGGTAGGGCTGCCAGACCCCTAGGCTGGGTGGGGGTTTACCTGTTTTTTGGGCTTCAACCAGCTTGTAGAGAAGCCTCGCCCCCCAAGCCCCACTCCCAAGCCCGAACACCCGCAGCCACCCCTCCCCCTTCTCTCTTGAGAGATTCCATGATGGTTGAACTCACTCAGGAGCAGGGGTCATTTGGAGCAGGAGCGCACAGGAGTGGAGCTCCGGCAGTTAGAAGCACAGGTGGTGGCAAGCCCCGCCCCCAGCAGGAGTGAAGCAGCACATGTAGCATTCTTCCTGGGTGAGGAGGAGACAAAGTGCACCCCGCCTCTCCTTTCCTCCCCCTCTGCTCCAGCCCTAGCTCAACTGCTGCCTCCAGCAGGCAGCTGGCCTGCCAGCTGCTCCCCCTGCATAACCCAAGCCCAGCAAGCCCAGCTCCCACCTCACCCACCAGAGCTCCCCACATGGCTGTGAGCAAATGGTTTTTCCATTAAGGTCTTTGGGCCCAGATAGGCTACTCTGGGACTGCAATGGCAGCCCCCAGAGTAGAAAGACAGTCCCTAGGGGTGGAGCCTGAGTAGTGGGTATTGCCTTCTGAAACACTTCCAGTCAGAACTCTTTTTGTAGCAGGAACTCCTTTGCATATTAGGCAACACACCCCTAATGTAGCCAATCCTCCAAGAGCTTACAGAGCTCTTCTTACAGGGGCCACTGTAAGCTCTTGGAGGACTGGCTCTGTTAGGGGCGTGTCACCTAATATGCAAAGGAGTTCCTGCTACTAAAAAAACCCTGCTTCCAGTGATGTCAGTGTGTGTGGCATATGCAAATAAGTAATGCTAATGAGTTATGCTAATGAGCTCCTGCACCTCTTTTTCTAGGAAATGACCCCTGCTCAGGAGCCTGTTTTCACATCCTCAGACTGCTCCATGGAGCCTCGTGGCTCTGTTGTAAACATCGTGTTACGTACTTGGCTAGATATACCTTTCACAGCTCTGTAGGGTTGCCAGGTCTGGGGAGGGGAGGGCCCTCAGCATCTCAGACTGGAGAGCAGTCATGGGCCCCGCCGGCTGGAAGTGCTTAAAGTGCTTTAAGCACTTCCAGCCGGTGGGGAGGGGCCCTGTGCGCCTGAACTCCGAGTGCACCGCCAATCAGAGTTCAGGTGGTGGCTGGCGGACACCCCTCTCCCTCCCCTCTTGCAAGATTTAAAGGGCTCTCCACCTGATCAGCAGGCCCTTTTAATCGTGCAGGATGTTAGGGTGAGGGGTGGCTGCTGGTAATTGTTCTTGGGGGTGGGGCTTCAAGCAGGACAGATGCCCCGCCCCCTCTGGGAATGCCCCCCCAAATCCCTACCGGGGACAAAATTGGACCTGGCAACCCTTCTGTGTGGGACTGCCAGACCCTCTCCCAGTGGAGGCGGGGGGTCCCCTGATGTCAGGATCAGCTGGCCAGCGGGAGGGACTTATCAGTAGAAAGAAGGCGGCCTAGGCCACCTTGCCAGTGTCACACAGGATGTGATTGTCATCACACCATCAACTTCTGCATAACACGCTTGTATTTCGGCAAAACCTGTATGGCAGAAGCCGGTTTTACCATAGAGGTTTTGCCCCCAAACCAGAATCACTCGCATCATGACATCACTTCCTGTGTGATTCCAGCAATGTGGCCTAGGCCTTCTTTCTACTGGCAAGCCCCCCATCCCCCGCCCGTTGCCAGAAGGGACTGGGCAGCCTCACGTGGTCCTGGCTCCCCCTTAACCACCACACCACACCACACCGGCTAGTGGGGCCACGACTATTGGGTTTGTTCAGAAATGATCTGGAATTGAGACTGAGCAGCCCTTTGGCCATGTTTGCAGGTGACACCCAATTATTCAGGATGCTGGGAGCCAAGAGGGGTTGTGAGGAGCTCCAAAATGATCTCTCCAAACGGGGTGACAGACGTAGTTCCGTGTGTGTCAAAGGATGCCGACTGGGGAGGAAAATCCGGCCTTCAAACACATACTGGGGGGGGGGGAGGTCTGAAATGGCCGTGAGCAGCCGGCAAGGAGATCTTGGCAGTTGACAGAATTATGCAGGGGAGCAGGAAGAGTGGACAGAGAAAACTTATTGTCCCTCTCCCATCAGTACTGGAAATCGGAGCAGCCAAAGAAGTTGATGGCAACAGATTTGGGAAAGGCAAAAGGAGATACGCCTTTACTCAACATGTGATTGAATCCTGGGATTCCTTGCCAGGGGTTGTAGTGATGGCCACTAATTTAGACGCAGGGTTGCCAACTCCAGGTTGGGAAATTCCTGGCAGTTTGGGGTTGGAGTCTGGGGAAGGTGGAGTTTGGGGAGGGGAGGGATCTCAGGGGAGATTTGAATCCGCGGCACCCACTCCCCAAGGCAGCCATTTCTTCCAGGATACTGGCATCTGGGGTCTGGAGAGCAGCTGTAATTCTGGGGGATCTTAAGGCCCTCACCTGTAAGTTGGCAACTCTAGTTAGTTGGCTTTAACAGAAGATTAGATACATTTGTTCTCTGTCCTCTACCTTCACTGTTACAGCATTAACTTTGGGGTGTTGTAGACATTACACAGCAAAACCCTGGCATGGCTGTTGATTGTACTCTCAGTGGCGAGCTGCAACCAAGTCTAGTGTGTGAAATACTAATATTGCATTCTTCCAAAATCTTAGGTATAAATGTAAAAAAAAATGTAATGCATGAAGATGCCCTTAAACCACAGCTGCAGCCAAGCAAGACAACACTCTCCGGCCCTGTTTTTATGTTTCTGACTCTCCAATTGCAAGTCGTGGCCTATCAGGAGCCCACTCAGATCTCTTCTTTTGAGTCAAAGGGCTTTTTTACTACTGGTTAATGAGGCCAAGCAACGCTGACTTCAAAGAGGGACGGAAGGGATGGCGTGAAGCCTTTTGGGAGGCCTGCTGAGTCTCCGGCCAAGGGGGTGATGAGAAGGCAGGGCCAGCCATCTTGCCCAGCCAGGTCTCAGCTGTCCACCCTTGAAAGGGCAGGAAGTCAGGGAAGGTGTCTGAAGTCAATTTATGTTGGTAGAGGAGGGGAAAAATGGAGCTGAGCTGGAGAGAAGCCAAAGGTTTGCACCGGATGTTGCTGGAACAATGCTGTCGGCTCAAAGCACAGAGCAGGTCTTGTGAGAACATTTCTGCAGCCGTTGGCAAGACTCTCAGCGTGGTGTGGCCTGTCCTAAGTGCCACAGAAGAATGGCAATGCCGCATCATGACCCCCTGTGGTGACCCCCCACCAGCTTGCCTTTGTTCTCATCTGGATTTGCTGGAATCTAGTTCACATAAGGAGCTGCAGTGGCTCAAGTGGTTAAGATGCTGAACTGCAGGCTGGAAAGCCAGTAGTTCAGCAGCTCGAGACCCGAGTGCCACATGACGGAGTGAGCTCCCATCTCTGGCCCCAGCTCCTGCCAACCTAGCAGTTCAAAAGCAAGAAATTGCAAGTAGATAAGTAGGTACTGCTTTGGTGGGAAGGTAACAGCATTCTGTGCACCTCAGAGTTTAGTCATGCTGGCCACATGACCACAGAAACGTCTTCGGACAGTGCTGGCTCTTCAGCATGGAAACAAAGATGAGCACTGCAACCCTAAAGTCGGATTCGACTGGCTTTTGAGCAAGGGAAACGTTTGCCTTTACCTTTATTAGTTTACATATGCAAGGGAATGAGGAAGGGCTAAGGTAGCCAAATGCAGTCAGGGTCAAGCAGGCTGTTGCTAGGCATCCAAAAACTGCCCTGCAGTCGATGACCGATGGAGGGTTCTGGCTCGGCACGCTCCGCTGGCTCCTCTCTGGGGCTGCTTTTCAGGTTGGAGGAAGGCTGTGCCTTCAGGGAGCTAAAACTACTGCACAAACTCCCACCTGCTTTCTGAACTGGTGTAGCCCATTCTGCCACCTCATTCCCACCATGTCCATGTGCATGTATCAGACAACCTACAGAACAGTGCTAGAGAGTGGCAGGATGAGGCACTTGCCCCTGTGTAAGGGAGAGACCAGTGCTGTCACCGTGCCGTTGAAATAGGCTGCTTCCCAGGCATCTGGTCTTTAATACAGTCAAGGAGCAGCCATAGAACTTGGCTGTAAGTCTCGGGGAGGGGGGAGGAACCCTTCCCAATCCATAATGGCTCTCTGAGGCAAACGGTCAAAGAAAGACAAGCACCCTTGCTAGGGCTGCCAGCTTCCAGCTGAGGCCTGGAGATCTCCTGGAGTTACAAGTGATCTCCAGACCACAGAGATCAGTTCCCCTGAAGAAAATGGCTGCTTTGGAGGGGGGGCTCTCAGGCATTGTCCCCTGCTGAGGAGGTCCCTCCTCTCCCCAACTCCCCCTCCCAAGATCCACCTCTCCAAATCTCCAGGAATTTCCCAACCTGGAGTTGGCAACCCTAACTCTTGCTTTGGATCAACCAAGCGACTGGAGACGGTACGGACAAAGCAGTCTAAAACAGGGATGGTACAGAATAAGCTTTCCGGTGATGAGGAAGCACATTTTGACACTCAGATGTCTGCCATGCATTCGCACTGTAACCACCTGACCAACGACAAAGATCTCCCTGTCAGTGTAAGCACAGCCCTGTGCAAAGGGTGACTTGAATGACCCTCGGAGGGGTCGGTGACTACTCCTGCTCTGTGCATTTGCGCTCCTGTCCAAACAGAAACCCCACTCACCACTAGCCAGCGGATGAGCCCTGTTTATAACTATGGACTGTGTCCATGTTTATTCACAAGACAGCCTGTGGTCAGCTAAGGAGCTTGGCAGAGCCTCTTTCTAAGACACTCTATCACCACAGGAGTTTTCCCTGTGCCCTCCAGGGACTGTCAAGCCTTAGGTCGGGGGGGGGAGAAATCCCACAGGCTTAGTTGGGGGCTGGTGGGAGGGGTTTCCTTCCAACCGGGATAGCCCACTTTCTCCCAGTGGAGAAGGAGGGGGGTCTGAAGCCCTTCTGCCAACCACGGTATTCCGCCCCCCCCTTTGACTTCCTTCCCTCCTGCTCTTTATTCCCTGTGGTGATGAGCGGCAATTCCTGTCCTGTTCCTCGAGACGGCCTGTCACATCCAGTCCAGCCGTGCCCGTCAGGCCTCTGGCCCTGTGGGACCACTGGTTCATAACTAAGGATGTGCACCAGCTCCAAAATTCAGATTGAGAATTTGGTATTGTGACTCCTCAGATTTAGAATTCAGAATTTTTAGAATCTGGATTTTCTGATTATTCAGAATTTCATAGAATCATAGAGTTGGAAGGGATCTCTAGGGTCATCTAGTCCAACCCATTTCGTTAATGTCAATAGGAAACAGCCATTTCCCATTAAAAACCAGGCAAATCACTGATTTAAAAGGTCACTCAGCCTTCCAGCACTTTCCCAATGCCTGTGCCAACCCCAGAGAGCTGGGCTGATGTGGCAAAGACACAGAAATTGCCAGGCAGCTGTACCAGGGTGCCGGGCAAAGACTGGCACCTGGGCATTCAGAGGCCTGAATTCAAGATTCTGTATAGCAATCCTTATGCCAATATGGCCTGTTAGGTCACCCCTAAGGGAACAGTGATCGCTAAGAGCCAAAAGGCTTGTGGGATAGAAAGTGCTGAATGTCCTTCGTAAGGGGGAGGGGCTTTCCCAAAGGAAGGTTATACAGTCTATGAAGTCAAAGAAGAAGTCCTCTTATCTTTCAGCTTTTGACTAGGAAGGCCCAAGCCATGCAGGGCCGAGCCTTCATGTAGGGACTACTCCCTCTTCTCCACAGGGCAAAGGGCAATGGGCAGAAGTCCCAACCTCGAGAACTCAGGTAATGCTGAACTTTAAACTATTGTAACTTCAAGTAATACAAGCGTCTCTTATTTAAAAATCGTTGAGGATTGGTACTGAGTGTAGGGAAAGGGGACTGCATGTTTTCACCTTTGTCTTATATTTTGGATGCTCAGAGCCTGATCTCTGCAACACACCATGCCTGTTCGGTATTTGAGTAATGAGGAAGGGCAGCAGGTAAGCTCGCCATCTCTTAGCAGGATACCTGGAAATGGTGGAGTTCCTATCGATGGCCTCTGCATGGCCTTGGAGGTGCAAAGCAGGAGGTGCAGCAACTAAACAGAGACTCTAAACAGCGATGCGCGCACAGAGCACTAGACAGACAACCTCGTTTAGCAGGAGACCAACGCGAAGAAACAGGATGGCTTGCGGGTCCCTTCCTTCCACAGTGATGCAAAAGAACCGGTCCCTCCAGGATCCTTTTTGAGGGTGGGAACATAAGGGTTGGATTCCTTTTCTCAAGCCCCTCATCTTTAGCTGCTCTCTGGATCTCTGGGCACTAGACCGGGAGTGGGCAGATCTTAGGCCTGAGGGATCCTGCTGCTCCTGACAGCTCTCAGACACATTTTGGGCCATATCTGCTCCGTGAGCCTTGCTGCTGGCCAACAATCTGATGCTCCTGACAAATCGATAAGTACACTGAGAGAGAGAGAGAGAGAGAGAGAGAGAGAGAGAGAGAGAGAGAGAGAGAGAGAGAGAGAGAGAGAGAGAGAGAGAGAGATGAAAAGCTCCTCCTGGGCTGTGATAGGCCCAGCTCTGCACTGGAGCCACTTGAGGGCAGCCAGTGGTTGCCCAAAAGACTGGAGGGGGGAGCAGAAGTGGGCTGGGATGAAGGCAGTCAAAGGGGGGAGCAGAAGGCTGCTCTTAGGACACTGGAGTGTGGATTTTTCATCCATATGGACAATGTTATTTGGGGTTTTACTGCTAACGGTGACTTAATGGCACGGGCATTCCAAAGCAGAGAGACACACCCACAGCCTTAACCCTCTCCAGGCCCCCTAATCCAGTCTGAGAATAAACAGAAACCTGCCCTACCTGACAGTAAACTGAACAAGCTGGAGGCAACTTGCGAGACGCGGAGTTGGCAGGCTGGGAAGACAGAAGGGAGCTGCTGCTGCTGCTGCAACATGTGCCTCCTCTACCACTGGACCAAGGGCCAAGGTCTGCCCGGAGCCTTTCCCCCACTCCTGCACAACCGGCCAGCACTTTGCTCACCCGCACCCCATCCCCACAGTTTTTGAAACTGGAGAATAGGAAGGAGGGGAAACGGGAGTGTAACGAGAACAAGAGGGGCAGAAATGTTGCCAGACCTGGGCTGGGAGATTCCTAGACAGTGGGGAGTAGAGTCTGTGGAAAGGGCAGGTTGGGGAGAGAAGGGGGTTCAGTGGGGGGTGTGTGTGTGTGTGATGACATGGAGTCCATCCTCCAAAGCAGGCAGGTTCTTCAGAGGAACGGATCCTTGTGCTATGGAGAGCAATGGTAGTTCTCAGAGATCTCCAGGCTGGCCCCACATGGAGGCTGGCAACCTTATGACAGGCAGGCAGAGACAATAAGGGAAAGGAGAAGGAGATAAGAAGGCTAAGACAATGAGAAAGAAAGGAACTGCAAGAACCCACCTCCCTCAGACCCCTCCATCCTTCTCTCTTTCTCCCACCTCCCTCAGACCCCTCCTTCCTTCTCCTTTGCTGCTCCCTCAGACAACCCCTCCCTCCTTCTCTCTGTCTCCCACCTCCCTCAGACCCCTCCTTCCTTCTCCTTCGCTCCTCCCTCAGACAACCCCTCCGTCCTTCTCTCTTTCTCCCACCTCCATCAGACCCCTCCTTCCTTCTCCTTCGCTCCTCCCTCAGACATCCCCTCCATCCTTCTTTCTTTCTCCCACCTCCCTCAGACCCCTCCTTCTCCTTCGCTCCTCCCTCAGAAAACCCCTCTGTCCTTCTCTCTGTCTCCCACCTCCCTCAGTCCCCTCCTTCCTTCTCCTTCGCTCCTCCCTCAGGCAGTCCCTCCTTCCTCCTCTCTTTCTCCCACCTCCCTCAGACCCCTCCTTCCTTCTCCTTTGCTCCTCCCTCAGAAAACCCCTCCGTCCTTCTCTCTGTCTCCCACCTCCCTCAGACCCCTCCTTCCTTCTCCTGCGCTCCTCCCTCAGACAGTCCCTCCTTCCTTCTCTCTGTCTCCCACCTCCCTCAGACCCCTCCTTCCTTCTCATTCACTCCTCCCTCAGAAAACTGCTCCGTCCTTCTCTGTGTCTCCCACCTCCCTCAGTCCCCTCCTTCCTTCTCCTTTGCTGCTCCCTCAGACAACCCCTCCCTCCTTCTCTCTGTCTCCCACCTCCCTCAGACCCCTCCTTCTCCTTTGCTCCACCCTCAGACAACCCCTCCGTCCTTCTCTCTTTCTCCCACCTCCATCAGACCCCTCCTTCCTTCTCCTTCGCTCCCCCTCAGACAGTCCCTCCTTCCTTCTCTCTGTCTCCCACCTCCCTCAGACCCCTCCTTCCTTCTCATTCACTCCTCCCTCAGAAAACCGCTCTGTCCTTCTCTGTGTCTCCCACCTCCCTCAGACCCCTCCTTCCTTCTCCTTTGCTGCTCCCTCAGACAACCCCTCCCTCCTTCTCTCTGTCTCCCACCTCCCTCAGACCCCTCCTTCCTTCTCCTTTGCTCCACCCTCAGACAACCCCTCTGTCCTTCTCTCTTTCTCCCACCTCCCTCAGACCCCTCCTTCTCCTTCGCTCCTCCCTCAGAAAACCCCTCCGTCCTTCTCTCTGTCTCCCACCTCCCTCAGTCCCCTCCTTCCTTCTCCTTCGCTCCTCCCTCAGGCAGTCCCTCCTTCCTCCTCTCTTTCTCCCACCTCCCTCAGACCCCTCCTTCCTTCTCCTTCGCTCCTCCCTCAGAAAACCCCTCCGTCCTTCTCTCTGTCTCCCACCTCCCTCAGACCCCTCCTTCCTTCTCCTGCGCTCCTCCCTCAGACAGTCCCTCCTTCCTTCTCTCTGTCTCCCACCTCCCTCAGACCCCTCCTTCCTTCTCATTCACTCCTCCCTCAGAAAACCGCTCCGTCCTTCTCTGTGTCTCCCACCTCCCTCAGTCCCCTCCTTCCTTCTCCTTCGCTCCTCCCTCAGAAAACCCCTCCATTCTTCTCTGTCTCCCACCTCTCTCAGTCCCCTCCTTCCTTCTCCTTCGCTCCTCCCTCAGAAAACCCCTCCGTCCTTCTCTCTTTCTCCCACCTCCCTCAGACCCCTCCTTCCTTCTCCTTCGCTCCTCCCTCAGACAGTCCCACCTTCCGTCTCTCTTTCTCCCACCTCCTTCTGACCCCTCCTTCCTTCTCTCTTTCTCCCACCTCCCTCAGACTCCTCCTTCCTTCTCCTTAGCTCCTCCCTCAGACAACCCCTCCGTCCTTCTCTCTGTCTCCCACCTCCCTCAGACCCCTCTTTCCTTCTCCTTCGCTCCTCCCTCAGAAAACCCCTCTGTCCTTCTCTCTTTCTCCCACCTCCCTAAGATCCCTCCTTCCTTCTCCTTCGCTCCTCCCTCAGACAGTCCCTCCTTCCTTCTCTCTTTCTCCCACCTCCATCAGACCCCTCCTTCCTTCTCTCTTTCTCCCACCTCCCTCAGACCCCTCCTTCCTTCTCCTTCACTCCTCCCTCAGACAGTCCCTACTTCCTCCTCTCTTTCTCCCACTTCCCTCAGACCCCTCCTTCCTTCTCCTTTTATGCTCCCTCAGACAACCCCTCCCTCCTCTCTGTCTCCCACCTCTCTCAGACCCCTCCTTCCTTCTCGCTTTCACCCACATCCTTCAGACCCCTCCTTCCTTCTCTCTGTCTCCCACCTCCCTCAGACCCCTCCTTCCTTCTCTCTTTCTCCCACCTCCCTCAGACCCCTCCTTCCTTCTCCTGCGCTCCTCCCTCAAAAAACCCCTCCGTCCTTCTCTCTGTCTCCCACCTCCCTCGGACCCCTCCTTCCTTCTCCTTCGCTCCTCCCTCAGACAACCCCTACTTCCTCCTCTCTTTCTCCCACTTCCCTCAGACCCCTCCTTCCTTCTCCTTTGCTGCTCCCTCAGACAACCCCTCCCTCCTTCTCTCTGTCTCCCACCTTCCTCAGACCTCTCCTTCCTTCTCCTTCGCTCCTCCCTCAGACAGTCCCTCCTTCCTTCTCTCTTTCTCCCACCTCCTTCAGACTCCTCCTTCCTTCTCTCTGTCTCCCACCTCCTTCAGACCCCTCCTTCCTTCTCCTTCGCTCCTCCCTCAGACAGTCCCTACTTCCTTCTCTCTTTCTCCCACTTCCCTCAGACCCCTCCTTCCTTCTCCTTCGCTCCTCCCTCAGACAACCCCTCCATCCTTCTCTCTGTTTCCCACCTCCCTCAGACCCCTCTTCCTTCTCTCTTTCTCCCACCTCCCTCAGACCCCTCCTTCCTTCTCCTTCGCTCCTCACTCTTACAATCCCTCCTTCTTTTTCTTTCTCTTTATCCTCCCTCTGACAAAGCCTCTTTCTCTTTAATTCCTCCCTTCCTCAGTCTACCCCCTCCTCCTTTCTCTTAATCTCCTTCTCTCATCTCCCTCAGATGATCCTTCCTTCTTTCTCTCCTCCCTCCCTTCCTCTGACAATCCCTCCTCCTTTCTCTTTCTCTGCTCCATCTCTCAGACAATCTCCTCCTCCTCTTCTCCCCCCTCCTCTTTCCCTACCTTGGAGACTGGCAGTAGCAGTGCCTGGGAGCTGCTTCAGGCCTGGCGTTCACTTGCTGTCAGGTCCAGAACCTCTCCTGGTGTCCACCGTCATGCCTGGAGCAGCTGGCTTAAGCTGGGCCCAGAGCAGCTCCTTGCAGCCATCACTGACAGCTCTATGGGAAAGTGCCATGTCTGCGTGTGCACAGACAGTACTGTTTCATTGGGGGAGGGGTTAAACCCCCATTTTTTTAGTTTTAAGATTTTTCTGAAAACTCAGGGGGTCCTGCAAGTTTGTAGAACTATCTGTTTTTGATAAACTTTGGATAAATGTGTCCCCAATCCGTGGATTTAGGCTATCCACAGTTGGTGGCCACATTTGAGAAAAAGATGTATAGATAATACACATATAGCCCTTTACTGTGACACTGAACATCTTATAATTAATTATCAGAAAACTGAGGTTCTGGCTTTTGGGAAAAACTCCAAGATCAGACAATGGGAACTACAAGGGCAGAAGTTGGAACAAGTCTCCAGCTTCAAATATTTGGGTGTAGTGTTGCAAGCTTCTGGCACCAATACAATCCATTGTAGTTGTGCAGCTGATGCAGGAGAGAAAACAGCAAATAGTATTTTGAAATTTCATCAGTCTCATGGGGGGGGCACCATGTTCCGGCCACTCTTAGATTGTTTAAAGTGAAGTCACTGGCCCAGCTGACTTATGGAACATTCCTGGGGCTACCAGTCTAAATTCCTTAGAGCATTATTACAAGTACCTAAGTGTGTTTCAAACACTTGGGTCAGATTGGAAACAGGAATGCTTTGGGCAGAGGCTAGAATTCATATCCTCTCAATTTATAAATGGGTAACAGGAAATATAAATCCCAGGGGCTTGTTCCCTTTAATCTTGCAGGACCAGTTTCAGTCCAGTTGGCAGCAGTCTTGAATTCCATCCAGAAATTAGGCTTTTCTCCCCAAGCCCTTCTGGATCTTGGTACAGACCAGGCAAAATCACTCATTAAACAGAGAGTGACTGACACTGAAAGACAATTGGGTATTCCCAGTTCTCCTGGCTCTTTCTCTCCAGCACATACCAGACATATAGTCGCTCCTGCAGCCTATTTACGTTTTCTTGAGTCCAGTAACTCAAGAAGGGCATCCACATTAGCCAGAAGCATGTCTTTGCTGTCTGCAGTGTTGGAAGGGAGGTTTAAAGGGACCCCTTACTCATTGAGGTTCTGCCCCTGCCCCATCCATGAAATAGGCTCTCTATTTTTTTTTTTTTGTAAAACTCTCTTAAAAAAGAGAGAATCTTATTCTTTTTATAAGAAACGGGAAGGGTAGACAGATGGAGAAAGAAAAAGATGGAGTGAAATTTTTCCTGTTAGTGAGGGTTAGTTTAGGTTAATAACCAATACCAATTTTGGCATCTATCATGGTTAGAAGATCTTCTTTTTAACTATTGCAAAGTCCAAAGTCACTCTGTTAATGCAGTTAGTAAAGTCCATTGGGGTTAGTAATTAAACAGCTCCTTCCAGATGTTACACAAACAGTCCTCAAAGTATCTTCTTTTTAAATCTCTTCCAGTTATGGATTGAGTCCATTTTAACTTTGAAGTCTTCCGTTCCATCACCACTTTCCCCTGGGCTGCTGTCTTCTTCACTTGTCCCAGTTTTGAATACTGCATCTTCCTCCCTGCTGGCGTGTCTCTTCAGAAGTTTCTGTATTTTGAAGATGAAATCCGTCTTCTTTCTTTTCTCTTTTTCCTTAAACTTCTGGCCTTCAAGCTTCCAGGGCTCCATAAACTCTTCAGATGAAATTAGATCTCCAGTTTGTCGCTTGCTATGCTCAACATCCCCTTCTACTGGCAGAATATTCTCTTTTATAAAAGCGGAATAGGCTTTGGGAGCCTCATCCACCTCTTCTTTTAATTTTATCGCTTCACTGCCAGTTAGGGGTGCCAAGACATTTGTCAAGGTAAATCCGAGATCTTCTCTCTCTTCTTCTTTAACGCCCTGGAAACCTAGAATCAGATTCAATTTCTGTTCGATCTCCATCATCTTTCTAGTTGTTTCCGATATCTGTTTCTGTCGACTGTTGAGAACACTATCCATTTTAAACAGAGTTTCGTTGATTTTCTGCAATTGTTCCAGCAGGGGGCACAGCATCTCCTTTTCCTGTTGATTGACAGCAAGCTCTTGGGGGGGGCTGTCTGGACCGGAAGTCCCTCCTCTCTTCTCTTCCGGTGTCTGTAGGACTTTTTCCATTATCGACATTTTGTTTTTTTGTTTACTTTTAAAAAGTTCGTGCCGCATCCCCCAGGAAGCTAAGATGATCGCAGTCTTCCATGCAACCCCAACGGTACTTTCACCAACACTTTTTTTCTCTCACCCCCCTTCGCGCTCCCTTTGTAGATCTTGCTTCTCAAAGGGGGTGGGAACTCCTCCCTCCTCCCAACGCTTATACGCATGAAGGGGGGCTCCAATTTACGCTTCAAAATAGATCTTCAACTCACGATTCGATGCTACTTCTTCTTTTTATTTTAAACCATAGCGCTGTCTTCACTCCTGGAAATCGGTGGCGCCGCTAAGTCCCATTACGGGCACGCCGCAGCGGGGCCGATTGGGGCGGGGAGAAAGCCTCAATTTCCCGGCTGTCTGCCGGCAAAGAGGCTACTCCCCAAGCGCCCCCGGTTCGGAGCCTTTGCCTAAGGCTCACTAGGGTCTTTCACACATGCGAAGACCCCCCCTAACTGCGCGTGGGCTAACCGCCTCCGGGAGCGTCCCGAGAAGCGGCCGCCATTCGCGACGCCGAAACCGAAAACCATGAAATAGGCTCTCTAGAACACATATTGTTCAATTGCGTATACCACAGGGTGATCCGTATGGAGACTATTAGTCCGCTGTTAGAAAGGTTTCCTGGCAGATCCAGCAGAATTAAACTCGACTACCTCCTGTCTGACAGGAACCACCAGACAACAAGACAGGTGGCCTAGATTCTGTGCCCAGGTTTACAAGGAGCATAGAATGCATGGCCATTAGATTTTTCAATCTTTTATCTAAATTATACACAAATTTTATGGCTGTCTTATTTTATCTCTATGCTATAGTCACAGTTTTTAAAATTTAAGTATGCCACTGTTGGTTTTATCTCATATTTATTATTCAAATGTTTTTATGTAAAACGATTGAGGGCACTGGCCATTGACTGTAACAATAAATTTAATATACATATATAAGGTTACAAAGATTGAAAGTAAATCATTTTCCTTCATTTTCTATTTCTTTTTATCTTTTTCTCAGCTTGCTCTTTTTAAGAAATCCCATATGCAACTGCACAAAAACCTATTTCAAAATTCACTTTTTTAAAAACAATTTTTTACAATTTAAAATGCAGCTGGACGTATTTTGTGTTGACAAAATGATCCTAGCTGCATTTTAAATGAGAACCAGAGTAGAGGATAGTTCTTTCAGTATTTTGCATTTCTTTCAGCTATCTGCAAGTTTTAGTCCAGCAACTGTAGATTAGAAGAGTTCTTGCCTGGACAGGCACAGTGATTTGGGCAATAGAACAAGAGTTTGGGGAGCACCGACTCCAGGGTGTTCTCCCAAGGCAAAGGTGTGTGTGTATGTGTGTGTGTGTGTGTGTCACAATCATACGAGAGCAAGAGTCTTCAGATAGCTGAAGAAGTGAGCAGTGACCTACGAAAACTCCTCCCCCGCCACGGATTTTGTCAGTCTTGAAGGTGCTCCCGGACTCCAGCTCCTTTCTCCTGCTACAGACAGACTAACACGGCTGCCCATACAGTCTGATGCTTGGTAGCATCAAAGAACCAATGGCCCACATGAGTGAATGGTATCAAGTCAGTGGCTCAGTGGTAGAGCACCTGCTTGGCATGCGGAAGGTCCCATGTTCAATCCCCAACATCTCCAGTTTCAAAAAGCAAGTAGCTGATTATGTGAAAGACCCTCTTGCCTGAGACCCTGGAGAGCCGCTGCCAGTCTGAGTAGACAAGACTGTTCTTGGTGGACCGGGGGGGGTCTGATCCAGCATAAGGCAGCTTCCTGTGTTCAACTCAGTTCAGGCAGTGGAACGAGCATTTGCCTCATAAAGGCCACATTCTACCTCCACAAAAACTTGAGGGAATGACAGTTCCAGTCACAAAGTCAGATCAGACACACGGGCTGGTTGGACGGTGGGTTTGGCTCAGAATGTCATGGAAGAGTCCTCCTCCACAAAGATGAAACTCTTGGCCATGACGCATGAGCCTAAAAACTGGAGTCAGGGACACACGGTGGCACCTTCCTCCTTGCAGCCACGTCAGGCTGCCAGGCAGGTGTGAAGGGAAAACCTCTGCAGGCCACCTTGGATGGAGGACCCCAAGTAAGTGGCTGCAAAGTAAGTACTGTGCCCCTTTGGTGGTACTGCCCACCCAGACCCCTAAGTCCCTTCAGCACAGCACGAGGTCCCTACTATGGTTGCCAGCTCCAGGCTAGGAATTCCTGGAGATATCAGTGTGGAACCTGAGGAGTCCGTGGTTGGGGAAGTGCCTTTGATAGAGTATAATCAGGGTTGCCATGTTGCAACTGGCAACCCCTTGGAGCATTTGGGGTAGGGCCATGCCAGTGCCCTGACATCTCTTCCAGTGAAAACCCTGAGAGACATCATGGGATGCACTGGGATTTTCAGCACTCTATGATAAGTTTTTGCAAATCTTAGAGCATTCCACAATGTCACTTACAGTTTTTGCCAGAAGTGATGTCAGTGTACAAGCACTGCGCACCCCCACTCCACTTCCCATTTTCTTCTGCCACTGCTTCAGGTGCTTTATATTAAATACTTTGGGAGTTGGTATAAGATAACTGTCAAGTCCTGGAATGCAATCAATCTCATGAACACTCTTGTAGCAGCAAGATTTGTTTATCAGGAGAAAGAAAGGATCCAAGCAAAGGCAACTTTTGTGTCGGAACTGACTCCCAGATGTCAGTCTCGACGATATACTGGGAATAGGAAATCCCCCAAATGCCCCTTAGCCAATCAATGTGCCCACTCAGTCCGCCAAATGTTTGCTCTGCCCATACCACTGCCCCCTAACACCTGCATACTGATGGTTACACTAGCTAGAAGCTGCTTAGACTACAAGGTCACATAAAATGATGAGATCACATTCTTCCCAAGGTGCACCCAGGAGGCTTCTGCATGAGAACTGTTACATGCTGACACTAACCAAGCCAAGACAAAATTCACTCCCCCCACACACACACAGTAGACAGTAGTGATGATAAACAAGCCAGGCAAGAAATACGGAAGAATACATATGACTGTGAGAATATATTGTGTAAGCAAAAGGAAACACTTGGCAAGCGAGGCCCGAGCTTGACAATAACTTTGGTAACTGAATATATATTAAAACTATACACTTGTTTGGTATTTCAAAATATTTATTTAAAGGCATTGATATAAGACTTGTTAATTGCATTAACAGCGTTCATTTGTTTTTGATAATTGGCACACTGTGTTCCCCCCTTGGTTTATCTACTGCTTCAGGTGCTGGCAGGCCAGCCCATCCAAAGCAGCCATTTTCTCCAGGGGAACTGATCTGTGCAGCCTGGAGAGAAGCTGTAATCCCAGGAGATGGCCTGGAGGTTGGCAGCCCTAGATAGCAAGCCAGTTGCTCCAAGGAGCTCATGAAGAGAGCATGGAAGCAATTGCTGACCCCGCTTGCTGTGGGCTCCAGCATCTTCATGCAGAAAACAACAGGCATTTCCACTCCGGCGTTTCCAACAAAAAGAGCCTTGTGAAGCAGAGCTGCAAGACACCTGCTTTGTTAGTCAGAGGTGCTAGATGGACCACTAGATGGCCTTGAGCATCTTCTGAAATTTATCTCCAAATTGTTAATACAGTGCCAAGGACTTCCTTTACTTTCTGCCTTACAAAGGATCCGTGCATCTTGTTTGGTGTCAGAGAGATGGCTGGCCTTTGTAATTCCAGTGAGGGTGAGCGCTGCCCTTCACCCCTCCTTCTCTCTCTCTCTCTCTGGCCATCCAGTGGCAGCCACCTTACGGGAACCCTGTAGGGCTGTCAAGGCAAGAGACATCCAGAGGTGGTTGGGTTGCCTCCCATCCCAGGGCTATCCAGGGCCAACCCTGCTCAGCGTATAAGTGTGGACAAGATTGGGCTAGCCTGGCCTACCCAGGCCTGGGCACATTCAGCTCTGCTTCCCTGTTAATGGCTAAACTGCTTATTCCAGAATGGGTGCATGTGCCATTTCACACACACCATACTGATGTGCAAGAGCACATATGTGCAGGGTTATCATTACACACAAAAAGGAAATTGATGTGATTCTGGTTGCATTGATTCCATTTGGTGCTAGGATTTAATCAGGAACCTTATAAAGAAAAAAATGCCCCGGCCAAAGATGGTGGCAGAGAGATCATGCGCAGTGGCTGAAGTCCAGGCACCAGAAATGATGAGTCATGGATGGATCAGATGAGCCAGAACCAGCAAATGTCCCCTCCCCCACCCCCAAAGGCCTGGGTACTGCTGCGTCTCACCTCCAGCACCTGCCAAAGTTCCTCTGAGGAACCTGGTGACCTTCTTCTGCCAGTGGTGCTTTCAGTCCCGTGCATGAGCCGCTGTTTCTAAACATGGCAATGGGGGCACCGTCTCACTTCTGGCCCACATTAGACGTGGGTAGCATTACAGGACTTTTGCGCTTTGGTCACAAATCCTCTTCTAGATAAGCACTGCTATAAAAATCTCAGCAAAGTCTTCTGGTATTTTCAGTCCACTTTGGAGAATAGAAGGAAACACATTTATCTTTGTTTGAGGGCAGGGAGAACAAGTCCTTTAACTCTGCCTTGACTTATAAAAATCCCATCCATTTGGTTCCAGTGGGACAGCCAGAGCTTCTCAGGAGAATTTATTATCCCTGGAGTCTGAGAAGAACAATAGAAGGAAGAACCCCTTTTTAAAAAAGGCTAGGTAGGAAAGGCAGCAGAGCTTTGGTGTGGGAACTGGGGCTGGAAAGCTGGGCAGACACAGGCAGCCGCTCCCAGGGGTCTCTGGAGGCTTCAGGACCTCTTGGCCATGGGAAGGACAGGCTCTCTCCTTCCGCTATGAGGCAGCTCCAGGACAGAGTTTTCCCATAGAGTTTCCACTGGTTCCTAGAGACCACTGACATCACTTCCAGGTTTTCCCCGGAACTTATGTCAAGCTGTCACCGGAGGTGATTTAAAAAAAAAAAAAAAAAAACACCTATATTGGCTGCTGGCGTGCTGGTGGGCAGTGTGGCCCCTGGGGCAGAAGATTTCCCACCCCAAGCTGGCATTTGAGGTCATATTCAAGGGGTGTGGAAGAGTCTCAAAAGTACCACTGGGTGGAATCTCTGAAAATGCTGTAAACCCTTTGCCTTGTGCAAGTCCAGATCCCCAAAGAATCCCAATTCTGCTAGGAATCGCTATTGTGCATAATGAAGAATGAATAAATCGCCCCTTGTGGAGAAATGCCGTTTTGTGGGCCCTGGATAGGAGGGGGCCATCAAACCTGAGGGAGGCCTGGGCCTAGTCTCCTCCTCATCCCCCCCCCTCCTGTCTCCAACCAGTAGTCAGAGTGCAGCTCCCTAGAGAGGACAGGAAGTCCATCATGGGGGTGAGGAGGAGATCTGCCCCAGAATGCTGCAGGAGGGGAACTTCCTGGTCGGGAAACTGCTGGGATATATACAGGGGAGCTTTGGGGCGGGAAGCCAGTCTGAGGGAGCTCTGAAGGCAGCCGGGCTGTTGGCTGGAGTCTGCAGGAGGCAGGGTGATCGGTCCTCCAGGGAAGGGAAGGGCTTGTGCCTGCCCTGCAGACTATCTAGACAGGGGATGAGTTTAGAGGAGGGAGAGACGGAGCGTTTTGGTCACTTTTCTTTTGATTCTTCCGTTCAGTGTTAACAAGCCTGTAAATAGTTAAGTTCAACAAATCCTTTTTACTTTTGACCTAGAGAAGTCCCTCTGAACCGCATAGTCCCCCCAGCCGCTTGGACACGCCAGAGGTGGGTCAGAGACTCCCTGAGGAGGAGGAGAACAGGGGCAAAAGGGCCAGTTGCCAACTCTCCAGGGGAGGCCCGAAGATTATCAAGAAGCCCCAGGGTGGGTTCCTAGCAACACCAGAGGGAGGTTAGGAGGCTGCCCCGCCTAACCAGAGCCCAAGACAGGGACAGTGGTGGCAGCGAAACCCGGAAGTAGTGGAGAAAAACCTGCCCCTTCAGGTGCCGGGTCAGGCAAAGGAGGGGTGGGCAGAGCGGGGCCTGCCAGCTGACGTGGGCCCATTCCACCACAGCTTGGTCGCATAGCGGTGGGATAGGACAGACAGAGGGGACAGAAGACTTAGTGAGAGTCTGAATGAACAGGCATCTAAGAACTGGTGTATCCACCAGACAGTGACAGAAGATTTGTTTTCTTTTTCGGGTCGACCGGAGTAGGGACAGTTTAGATAGATAGGATGGAGAAAGAGATCCTTGCTAGACTTTCCACTCTGAAAAAGCATGAACTTCAGGAGGAGTGCAGGACCCAAGGCATTGAACCAGGAGAAATGACAGTGGATGAACTTAAATACCACCTAACATCTCATTATAAAGCCGCAGCTGGAGCTGACACCTCTGAGAAGCCCGTTTCCCCCAGCACAGTAGAAGTGGAAAGGCTACGCCTGTTACAGATAGAGCAACAAGCCGAGGCCCGCAGACTGGAGCAGGAGAGGGAGACAGAGATGAAGAAAGCAGAGATGGAGATGAAGAAAGCAGAGATAGAGATGAGGAAAGCTGAGATGGAGATGGAGAAGCAGCGTCTTCAGGCTCAAGAAGAGCAACGAAAGCATGAACTTGAGATGCTGCGCCTGAAAGCTGCACAAAGCCAGAAAATAAAAGTCACCCCCAAGGACTTCGTCGCATACAAGGAGGAGAAGACCCCTCCATATACCTTTCCAACTTTGAGAAGGCAGCCAAGCAGTGTGGAGTTGCAGAGGAAGACTTTATGGCTTACCTCTGTAACATCCTGACTGGGGAACTGGCATCCATTTACCACAGCATGCCTATGGAGGTTGGGAGGATTACTTTTGCAGTCTTTAAAGCCACCGTCTTTAAAAGATTTAAACTAGGGGCAGACCACTTTCGGAAACAATTTCGGGGCTTGGTCCCACAACAGTGTAAATCGTATGTTGAATTTGGGGTAAAGCTGAATGACTTGGGGAGGAGATGGGTAGAGGAGGCAAAAGCCCGGGATTATGAGGCTTTGTTCCAGTTGTTGGTCCTGGACGAATTCTACTGTAAACTCCCCAAAGAATTGAAATGCCTGGTAAAAGATAAAAAACCAAAAAATGTTGCAGAGGCCTCAGAACTGGCAGATGAACTGGTGCTGAACAGGGAGGGGTTGGATTGGAGGACTTCCCATTTGGGAAGGGAAGGGAAAGGCCCCCAGAGGGGTGGGAACGTACAACCTCCCCCCAAAGGGGAAGGGACACCTGCCCAGGCAGAGGGTAGGAAGTCCCCTGATTTGACTAATTGGAATTGGCCCCAAATTCGAAGGTGTTACAGCTGTGGGGAGGCTGGACACATAAAGTCAGCCTGCCCAAAGCTGCAAGCTGAGACCTCCAAACCCACTCCAAAAGCACCAGTTACTCCAAAGGAGAAGGAGGAGCGTGTTGCGGTGGTAAGCCATGAGTGCCTCTTCACCAGAATGGAACCAGCAGAAGCCTGGAGTGATTTTGTAGAACCAGTAAGGTTAAAAGGCCGGTTGGTTTTGGGACATGCTGACACTGGCTCCTCAGTAATCTTAGTGAGGGCAGATCTGGTGTCAGAAACTGATATTGTCCCTAATATGGCATTCAGAATCCAGGGGGTTCTGGGACCACCTGCCACGATTCCTGTGGCCAGGATACCAATAGAATGGCAAGGGTCAGCCGGTCTCACGGAGGTGGGGGTAATGAAGGAACAGGCAGTTCCAGTGTTATTAGGCCGGGATCTGTTGGCTGGCCAGTACACTATTAATGCAGTAACACGCAGCCAAACCCTCAGAGGGAGGTGGGAGGAGGAAGGCAACTTCAAGGAAGCCAACTCGTCACCAACTAGGGAGGGGGAAGTAGCCCAGGTTACTGAGAAAGAGGAGAGGGTGGTCATCCAGGAAGGGGAGAACCGGCCCATCTCAAACCCTGAGGGAGGGCATTCCCAAAGGGAAGAAGGGTGCCTTTCCACCCAAGAACAGCTGGAAGCTGTGGAACCTTCCAGGCAGGAAGGGGTTCAGTTGAGGAATGCTGAAGAACCAACTGAGGTAACTGAGAACACAAATGAAAACTTTACAGAAGGTCCTGGAAACAGGGGGACTAGGGGTGGCTTGGAGGGACAGATGGCAGAAAGTTTGGGGGAACCAGAAACGTTCTTATCAGAGGTTCAGAGTGACCCTAGTCTGGAACCACTGCGCAATGTGGCAAGGGACCATGAAGTGGAGTTCTCAGAAGCTATCACTGAGCAGGTGGTATGGAAGCAGGGTCGGTTATATAGGCTCTGGTTGCCACCTGATAGACAAGAGTCTTGGGAAGTGGTTCAACAGCTTGTGGTTCCCAGGAAATATAGGCTAAAGCTCTTAGGGTTGGCTCATGATGTACCTTGTGCAGGGCATTTAGGGGTTAACAAGACCAGACGGAGACTGTTGCTAAACTTTTACTGGCCAAAGCTGGCTCAGGATGTGAGGAATTACTGCAAGTCTTGTCCAACGTGTCAAAAGGTGGGCAAGAGTGGGTGCAAAATCCGAGCTCCTTTGCAGTCCCTTCCTATCATGGGAGAAGCATTCCAACGGGTAGGAATCGACATAGTGGGCCCGTTCCCAAAGCCTACTCAGAGAGGCAAGCGGTTTATTCTGACTTTAGTGGACCATGCGACAAGGTACCCAGAAGCAGTACCTCTAGCCTCCACTGAGGCTCCAGTGGCAGCAGAAGCCTTGATCAAGGTATTTTGTCGACTGGGGTTTCCTAATGAAATTCTGACAGACAGGGGGTGCAACTTTTTGTCTGAACTGATGGAGTGTTTGTGGAAATGCTGTGGGGTGAAGCACCTGAAGACTACCGCTTACCATCCTCAGTCAAATGGGTTGACTGAGAGGTTTAATGGGACTTTGAAGGGAATGCTAAGAGCCTATGTGGATACTCACCCCCAAGACTGGGATGAGAGACTACCACAATTATTATTTGCTTATAGGGAGGTACCCCAAGAATCTACAGGATTCTCCCCTTTTGAACTTATGTTTGGCAGAAAGGTCAGGGGACCTCTAGACCTGGTCAAGGAAAGCTGGGAGGAGAAAATCCCAAAGGCAAAGAAATCGGTGGTGGACTATGTGTTATCCTTCAGAGAACGACTGAAGGGGATGATGCACATTGTTAAAGAGAACTTGGCCAAAGCGCAAAGCAATCAGAGCAGTTGGTATGACAAAACTGCTAGGTCTCGAACTTTTGAGATGGGGGACAGGGTAATGGTTTTCCTGCCCCTTCGCACAAACAAACTTAAAGCTGCATGGGAAGGACCCCATGTAATTATGGATAAACTGGATGATGTTACATATGCAGTGGCCATGGAGAGGTCTGGAAAGAAAACTAAAGTGGTGCATGTGAATATGCTTAAACCATTCCTCGAGAGGCCCGTGGTGCTGCATATCACTAGAAGGGAAGGAGTAAATGAGATGCTGGATGATGACCCACTGGATGTTCTAGCTCACTTCTCAGAACCTACAGACTGGGAAGAACTGGTGTGGCCTACAGGAATGCCCAGGCAAGACAAGGAAAATATCCTTTCAGTGTTACATCAGTTTGAGGACATTTTCCGGAAGGAGCAAGGGAGGACAGATCTGGCAAAGCATGGAATTGATACTGGCTCTCAGGGACCCATCAGGTGCCCCCCTTACAGAGTCAACAGTAAGGTGTTGACAGATATTCGGAGGGAGGTGGCAGAAATGCTGCAGATGGGAGTTATACAACCCTCAGTAAGTCCTTGGGCAGCACCTGTTGTGCTAGTGGCCAAACCGGATGGCTCAATTCGGTTTTGTGTGGACTACCGAAAGTTAAACTGTATCACAAAACCAGATGCCTATCCTATGCCCAGGATAGATGCCCTGCTAGATACGCTAGGTTCAGCCAGGGTGATATCTACTGTGGATTTATGCAAGGGTTATTGGCAGATGGAACTAGAGCCTGAGGCAAGGGCTAAGTCAGCCTTCATTACCCCAGATGGACTGTACGAGTTCATGGTGATGCCCTTTGGCCTTAGAAATGCCCCAGCATCTTTCCAAAGGCTAGTGAACAATTTGTTAAGTGGCATGTCGGACTCTGCAGTGGCTTACATTGATGACATTGCCATTTTTAGCAAGGACATGGATTCGCACCTGGAACATTTGACTAAAGTGTTAGCAGCCATCCGCAAAGCAGGTCTCACCATCAAGCTGAACAAATGCCAATTTGGTATGCCAGAAGTGGTGTACCTTGGACATAAGGTGGGGAGTGGGAGAATCACTCCAATGTGGGACAAAGTGGAGGCTATCCAAAAGTGGGAGGCCCCAAAGACTAAAAGGCAGGTCAGAGCCTGCTTAGGACTGGCTAACTACTACAGGCGGTTTGTCCCAAATTTTAGAACGATTGCAGACCCACTCTCCTCTCTCACCAGGAAACATTTACCAGACAAAGTGGCTTGGGCTCCTAGCTGTCAGGAGGCCTTTGAGCAGCTGAAGGCAGCTCTGGTTTCTGTGCCGGTACTCAGAGCTCCTAACTTTGATGAGAGGTTCTTTGTTGCCACAGATGCCTCAGACCATGGGATTGGAGCTGTTCTGATGCAAGACTGGGAAGGGACCAAACATCCTGTAGCCTACCTGAGTAGGAAGCTCATCCCCCGAGAGAGGAACCTGTCCTCAGTGCAGAAGGAATGTTTGGCAGTTGTATGGGCTCTGGACAAACTTCGGCCTTATTTGTGGGGACAAGAGTTCACCCTCCTGACTGACCATTCCTCTTTGCAATGGTTGCAGACTATGAAGAACACCAATTCCAAGTTGCAGAGGTGGTCCTGGAGGATTCAGGAATACAACATGAAGATTGAGCACATTGCTGGATGCAACAATGTGATCGCAGACTTTCTGTCCAGAAAGGATGTGGACAATTAGGGGGTTACAATTTGTATTCTTGGGACTCTCGTGAACTTTAAATGTTATGTTTTGTTAATGAGTTTCTCCCCGGTTAATTGGATTCTGCTACGGGATTACCTCTGGATGAGGATACCCCTCTGACTCAGAATCTAAGGAGGGGGAGGTGTGGAGAAACGCCATTTTGTGGGGCTGGGATAGGAGGGGGCCATCCAACCTGAGGGAGGCTTGGGCCTAGTCTCCTCCTCATCCCCCCTCCTGTCTCCAACCAGTATTCAGAGTGCAGCTCCCTAGAGAGGACAGGAAGTCCATCATGGGGGTGAGGAGGAGATCTGCCCCAGAATGCTGCAGGAGGGGGAGCCACTTCCTGGGCGGGAAACTGCTGGGATATATACAGGGGAGCTTTGGGGCGGGAAGCCAGTCGGAGAGAACTCTGGAGGCAGCCAGGCTGTTGGCTGATCGGTCCTCCAGGGAAGGGAAGGGCTTGTGCCTGCCCTGCAGACCCTCTAGACAGGGGATGAGAGTTTAGAGAAGGGGGAGACGGAGCGTTTTGGTCACTTTTCTTTTGATTCTTCCGTTCAGTGTTAACAAGCCTGCAAATAGTTAAGTTCAACAAATCCTTTTTACTGTTGACCTAGAGAAGTCCCTCTGAACCGCATAGTCCCCCCAGCCGCTTGGACACGCCAGAGGTGGGTCGGGGACTCCCTGAGGAGGAGGAGAACAGGGGCAAAAGGGCCAGTTGCCAACTCTCCAGGGGAGCCCCGAAGATTATCAGGAAGCCCCAGGGTGGGTTCCTAGCAACACCAGAGGGAGGTTAGGAGCCCAAGACAGGGACAGTGGTGGCAGCGAAACCCGGAAGTAGTGGAGAAAAACTGCCCCTTCAGGTGCCGGGTCAGGCAAAGGAGGGGTGGGCAGAGCGGGGCCTGCCAGCTGACGTGGGCCCGTTCCGCCACACCCCTATTTTACAAGCCTCTACTAGATAAGTGCATTAAATAGATATAAAAAGAGCTTTAAATGTAAGAGCTGCATCAAAGTGTTTATGAACCTGTAACTCCTCAACATAAATTCTCCCTCAGGAACTTTTGAGAGCACTGCCTCATAAAAATGCATTCAGTTAAACAAACGGGTGGAGGGGTCACTGGGAATATTAAACAGACTTCAGGCATCTGAAGGCTTGGGGCTGAAATAAATCCTCAGTGTGTTTATAAAACCATTTGCACCTTAATGTGAGGAATGAAAGTGGAGAATGTCTGTTTTTGGAACCTGTTTTTCCCATAGGACTCGGCAGCGGCTTCTCTAGCTATCCGGTGGGGAAAGTGTCCCCCAGGCAGCCTGAAGCCACAATGGCCAGTAGAGGGGTCCGCCCAACCCGCACGCCAGTCACCGTGTGCCTCATGAACTGATTCTGTCGCAACCGGTGGGCAGGAGGGGTGGCGGGGTGGCAGCATCCGAGAAGGAAAATTAAAAAGAAAAGTAAGGCCTCGTTTACTTAAAGGAAGTTCTGACCATAAGAGGTCCTGGCAATTCCTAGTGTTGCCCAGCTTGTCACTGTCTGCTGCTGTGAGGGAGTGAATCGGAACCCAAATCATTTGGCATGCTGATGGTCTGACATATTTATACCCTGCCTCTTGGGCACAATTTACACAGTTGACAATATTGTTAGGCACTCTCCGCCTGTGCCACAATTCCAAGTGGTGAGGAGTTCCAGGGGCAGCACTGACTACTCTGGTTCCCTTTGGAAGCAAAACCCCCCCTGAGTCTGACAGCATTTTTGTAACCGTTGCTTGATGCACATGGGCAGAAGTAGGCAGCTCAAGGGGAGGGACATAGACAAGCCCCCACGGAAGCAGGTCTGCCCCCCAGATCAGATTCCCAGAGAGGGGGGGATCTTGCATACCCGGGGGGGACTTCAACCATCTCACAGCTGTCTGCTTCTCTCTCTTCCTGTTTCAAACTCAAACTACTCAAACTTGGCCCCCCCCCTATACACTCACCTCAGCTGGGATGGGTCACGTTTCCCATGATGCCATGCCAGGGCCCCCAGTCTTCTCGGGCCCATGGGCATTTATGGAATTTTGAAAAATGAAGCCTGGGGACCACACAGAGTTGCCAACCTCCTGGTGGTGGCTGGAGATCGCCCGCTGTTCCAAGTGATCTCCAGGTGACACAGATGCTTGCCTGGAGGAAATAGCCGTGGACTCTATAGCTTTATACCCCACTGAAGTCCCTCCTGTCGCCAAACCCCACCCTCCATAGGCTCCGCCCCCCAAATCCCCAGATAATTCCCAACCCGGAGCTGGCAACCCTAGTGCCACATCACAATAGCTGCTATTGAGGACAGGCGCCCATCACAAAACGCCTGCCATGGAGTACCGGGGCCACAGGACACTGGGAGGTTGTAAGCCAAGCATCACCCTATGATGGAGGCATCTGTTTCTGAACAGCCATTCCCTGCCAGCCTAAAAGTGATGCTTCCTGCTTCTATGAACTGGAGGAAAGCCAGGGATGGCCTTTTGCTTCAGGTAAGAGATGCCTTGGAAAGATGCCATGGAAAGAGGTAAATGGCAAGCAGACAACCCCTCGGTCAATGAGATAGGGCCACGCGGGGGAATCCCTGCCCCAATAAGCACTGGAACAGAGCCCCACCCCCACCCCGGTTGAGGGCACAGCCACAATCATTCAGGAACATTAACATGCTTTTATCATAAGTCCTGTTTGCCATCCCTTTAGGCCAAATCCATTCACACTAATCAGATAGCAGTCTCACAATGACATGACAAAACACTAGTAGAATGCCCACCAAATGGTGGCAGCACACGTATAAAAGATGCTGAGGAGGGGGGCCAGCAGCTGATGGGTGAGAGCCCGTGCCAGGCCTCAGCCTCTGCTCCGCCATTTCCATCCTCCCTTCTGGCTCTCCTGTCTCCAGACCTCCACTCTCCATTGTGTTGTCAAACAGTAGCTGTGCTGGATATTGTTTATCTCTGTAGGCTCTATGAATTCTCCATCTTCTGCTGCCAGGCCTGATTGTCTTTGACACTTTCCTTATAGTGAGAAGGCTACTGAACACAGGCTGAAACTGGTTGCGGCCAGGTGAAATGGCCAGAAGTGAAAGGCAGGATGAGGGCCAAGAAACTGAAGTTCAGCGCAGAGAAGAGACTGGGACAAAGGAGTAAGAAGTCTGTCTGTCTTCGGTGGGGTGGCACTCCACCTGAAGGAAGAGGTCCTGACTCTGAGCCGGGTATCAGCAACTCAGTGGACAGCTGGATACTATTGGTGGCACACGTGTCCGGTTTGCCAGCTCAGATATGGCCAGCACTAATTACTTTGGAGTGCATCCCAATTAGAGTGCTACCATGACTTTACATGGGGCTGCCCCCTGAAGGCTGTCCAGAAACTGTGAATGAAGCCGAAGGCAGTGAGAAGGCAGCCTAGGGCTACATCTGCCTGCTGTAAAAGAAGCTGGGGGGATGTCACGGTTAGTGAGTCAAACTAGAACTTGAAAGCCCGGCCTGATATTCCCACTCAGCCATGAAGCCCACGGGTGGGTGGGGACCTTGGCCTGGCCACTGTCTCTCCTGATGTTTCTCATAAGGGAGAGGCAGAACCAAGGACTCCTGAGCTTCCAGGAGGAAGCTGGCAGGATGAAAAATCGATCAATGGATGGAGAGGGAAGGAGGGAGCAGAGCCTGCCCACGGGGCCCTACAAGGAATGGCACACAGCAGGAAGGATGCTGTATGGCATCGCGACCCCTTTGCCCAGCCTGTATCCAGTGCGGAGAGCAGGGTGTTGAGGAACGGCTCAGCAATGGGATAAGCGATCCAGGGACTCACCCCTTTGATCAGGTGGGGCAGCTGCTGGGATGGCCAGACATGGGCACCAGCACACCACAAGCACGAGAGGAGCAGTCCCAGACCAGCAAGTGGCAAATAAAGGCAGAACGGAAGCAGACCGGCCACTGGGTTCTGATGCAGAGCTTTGGCGACATACATCTCCTCACATCTTTTAACCCTCTAAGTGTAATCTGTTTGGCTTATGTGAGCCCCTAGCCACAGACTTGGATGGCTGCTGTGTCTCTGTATGATCTGCTGCTCTGGCCTTGCCTCTTTTTGATCAGTCTCCACTGGGCGGAGGGGTGGCAATAATTCTCCCTGCTGAAGTGTGACCGGGTCACTCAGTCACTCCCAGTGCAAAGGGCAACAGACTCACCCACCCTCACAGGACTCTGTAGGAGTCGCCCAAGTCAGCTGCACATGCTAAGCAACTCAGAGGGCTGGCGTCCCCGTTCCAGGGGCATGAACGAAGGGTGCCTCCAACTTCAGTTCAGAAACAAAGTTTGGGAGACACTGACTTAACAAGGTCATGCCGGCCCTGTGGTGCAGGTGGTGGAGGAAAGGGCTACCAAGTCACTGCCTGCCTCCTTACAGCAGCCCGGTTGAGCTTCCAAGGCAAGGGGCACTGAGAGGTGGTTTGCCACTGGCTGCCTCTGCATGGCCCAGGCTCACCTTGGAAGCTGAGCAGGGCTGGCCCTGGTGAGGGCCTGGATGGGAGACCACCGAGGAAGTCCGGGGTTGCTATGCAGAGGCAGTGCAGATACCTGCCTACAAACGGTGTTTGCCAGTTAGCGAAGTGCTCTGCATGGACATCTGGTGCTTCTGAGATCCATATGACCGCCGGCATGGAGTCTAAGCAGGGGCAGGACTTGGACAGAATGATAGTATTTCCTGGATCAGAACCGACAGGAAACAGTCCTTTTAATTCAAAGATGAAATCCTTTCCATGGTTGTTCTTCTAGCCCAGTGACTCAACCTTCCAAGTCCCTCTGCCTGCCAATAGGCAACAATGCATAAGCACAATAGAACTGGCACTGAGAGGGAGCCGAGGTGGCAGGCTGCTAATGTGGAAAAGAGGCCCGTGTTATTTACCAGCAAGTGCTCAGCCTGTCCGCAGAGTCCTTCCTCTTTCCAGTACAGCGGTGGTTCTTCCTTCCATGTGGATCTTGGCTAGGGTTGCCAGGTCTGGGTTGGAAAATACCTGGAGACTTTGGGGGTGGATCCAGGAGAAGGCGGGGTTTGGGGAGGGGAGGGGCCTCAGCATGGTCCAATGCCATAGGGCCCACCCTCTAAAGCAGCCATTTTCTCCAGGGGAGCTGATCTCTCAGGTGGAGGTCAGTCGTAAAAGCGGGAGATCCCCAGGTCCCACATGGAGGCTGGCAACCCTAATCTTGGCCCTGAAGTTCTTCACTCTAACCAGCCAGCAACCTTAGCTTTTTCTAAGCTGGAAAATGAGGGATGGGAGCAGCTCCACCTGGCTTCCCCAAGGCACTTCTCCCCTCCAGTTCCTCCTTCGATTTCCCTCACAGCTGTTGCAAATGTCTCCAGTGGCCAAGAAAGCACTGAGGGGCAGCGCTAGGGATGCCAGCCTCCAGCTGGGAACTGGGGATCCCACGGAATCAGAGCTCATCTCCAGACCACAGACATCCATCTCCTTGGAGAAAACGGACACTTCGGAGGACAAGTACCTCCCCCCCCAGGTCCCTGTTCTCCCCAGGGTCCATCCCCAAATCTCCAGGAGTTTCCCAGTCTGGATCTGGCCACCCTAACCTCCCCATCCCATGCCGGTGGCCAGGGGGACCGGGCAACCCCAGGCAGTGCAGGCCCAAGGGACCCACTCCTCAGGCTGGGTCATGCTGCCATCTCTCAGGTCATCCTCCTTGATTATTCCACAAACTTCTGCCTCCGCTTGGGGCTTAGAAATCATGAGACCCAGCCTCGCAATTTCACGGGCTCCCTCCCTACCTCTCCAAAGTGTTCTTCCCAAGGCTGCCCACTCTGGGTTGAGAAATTCTTGGAGATTTTGGGGGTGGTGCCTGGAGAGCCAGGTTTGGGAAGGACCTCAGTGGGTATAACACTATAGAGTCCACCCTCCAAAGCAAGCCATTTTCTATGGGGGAACGGATCTCTGTAGGCTGGAGATCAGTTAAAATTCTGGGGGATCTCCTGGTCTCACCTGGAGGATGGCAAGCCTAGAATTCTTCCCCTGGATCCACTCTTTTGTTGGAAATATATGTGTGTTGCAAGGTCTAATTCAGTCTGTTTACCTTGTGTGCTATTGTTTAGACTGACCTGGAAGGGAAACCTGGCTCAGAGCCAATGAAAACAAAGCCTGCAAAATCTAAGTCTGTTTACTCACAATCATTGGTTAATGTATTCAGGTGATTTCCTTCTAGAGGTCAAGAAGAAGAATCTCCATTGCAGTTGTTGTTGAGAGACTGTGGTCGGTCTGTTTCTGTAGCTGTAGAGATGTAGCCTTAGATCTTTTATTTTGTAGCTTTTCTTGTGTGCCCTTCCCTTAGAAATAAAGATTTTTACACAGAAAGAAATGCCTCCTCTCCAGAGAAGTCAAGATCCATTGCAAACTCTGAGTATCTAAATATTTTTGCCAATTTTCCCAACATCTTTCAAGGTATTAAGACATTTTGATGTTTTTGATTAAGACTGGCTTTTGATGTTAGGCTTTTAAGCTTTTTTGCTACAGTCAGATTTGTATTCATACCTTATGTACTTTTCAGTCCTCAAGAATGAATGCTAGAAGCAAATAATTCTGAACCGCTTCCCTGTCTCTGAAAAGGACACAATCTCTGCGGCCCCGCCCATTCTTCGGCAGGGCCAGGGCTTGTTGCCCCTGACTCCAGCTGTCCTCTAGCATAGGGGCCCCCAACCTTTCTCAGCCTGGGGGCACCTCTGGGATTCCGACGCAGGGGGGTGGGCACAGCCACAAAATGGCTGCCACAGGAGGCAGAGGAAGCCTAAGGGGAGAAAAGCAATAATTTTTAAAAACAGACGGGGAAAGAGGAGAGTGAGAGAGAATGAAACCAACACTGTCGTGGCTGCTGTTGCTGAAACAATCTACCCAGCCAATCAGATCTCCAGTGGCCAATCAGAAGCTCTCCTGGGCAAGAGCTCCACCTAGCAGTCTTCCCTCTCAGCTGAGTCAGTGTGAGTCAGCTCACAGTTTTTTAGCCTCTGGCTCAAACATTTTTGTCTGAACTCAGGAAGGAGGGCTCCAGAGCAAACTAATTTCTGCAGCGGCCAAATCGCTCACTCACAACTTTAATGCCAGGAGCTCACAAAGTAGAATTTTTGCTCACGAGACTCCACAGCTTAGGGGGAGCATAGCCCCCTAGTCCCATCCGTTTTCTAAAAACACTTGGTGGGCATCAGGAAAGGCATCGGCAGATGGCATGGCACCCATGGGCACCACTTGAGGGACCCTTGCTCTGGCATCCGATTGTGCCCTTATTCCAAGGAAGGAAGGAAGGGGGAAGGAAGGGGGAAGGAAGGAAGGAAGGAAGGAAGGAAGGAAGGAAGGAAGGAAGGAAGGAAGGAAGGAAGGAAGGAAGGAAGGAAGGAAGGAAGGCCCATTCACCAAGGGAGCCAGCACCGTTGTCCCTCCCTCCCTTTTATTATCACCACAGCCCGTGACATGTATTTGGTTTTAACAGTATATCAATAATAATAATAATAATATTGACAAGGGGCTGTGGCACAGCGAAAGAATCTCTGCTTTGTGTGTAGAAGGTCCCAGGCTCAATCCCTCCCTATCTCTGGCAGTGAGTGATGGGAAAGGTCTCTGCCTGAGTCCCTGGAGGGCCACTGCCAGTCTGAGTGGACAAGACTGGCTTTTAAGGAACAAGGCTCTGATTCGGTATAAGGCAGCTTCATGCGTGTTCAAGACTGAAAGGGAGAGTAGCTGGTGCAGGTCAGAGTCCACCAGAGTCCTCACTGATGGAGGATTTGAACCCTGTCATGCACAGTGTTAGTCCAGAACTTAAACCGCTACACTAGGCTGGCTCTCGTACCCCTCCCATCACTTTGCTGGGGAAAGTGGGGAGCCATTCAAGGGAGTGGAGGGGTCGGTCTTCCACTTCTTGCCTTTGGCGAAAGCCAGCAGCCACCGCAGCAAGAGAGGGGTTCAGGGCTCCTGACGCCTCCACCTCTGCCTTCCAAGGGAGCTAAGACCTCCCCACCCCCCTTCTTGTGGCCAAGGATTCAGGGTTCAGTGGCAGCGACAGACAAGGGTGGGCTGGAAACACGCGGATCCCTCAAAGCTTGCCCACAGGCATGCTCACAGGCTGGGAGAAATGGGCAGCTGAAGCTTTTCACGGCAGGAACTAAAATCACATCCCCTGGGAAATTACATCCCATTCGGCCAATATGAGAGAGACAGGGCATTTGTCCTCCAGGTAGCTTGCAACCCGACATGGATGGTAAAACCTTACGATGGGTTCAGTCTTTTATTTGTATGAATTTGAATGTGTGTTTGTATAATATCCTGTAGTTCATCACTGTGCCCCTGCATCGGCCACGGGAACTGGCATTCCAAGATAAGCCTCGCTCACAAACATGCATGTGCACAGAGATATATAATTAAGGAATACACCATTGTTGGATTGTATTTGTTTTGATTATGGTACAATTTAGTTAAAATATTTTTCTTTATTATAATTATCACATACGTTCCGTTACTTTATTCTGTTTGGATTTTGATTAGATCATATCAGAGAATGCACATCCCTTATATAAATCACCCTTGGGCTTAGAGCAGTCTGTGTGTTCCACATGTACCAGTCTAAATATACCTGAAAAGTACTGAGACTGACGAGTCAGCCGAGTGAAATTAGCTCATGCCTTTATTTCAAGATCAGGAAGAAGACAACTTTAGCCGACTCAGAGGCTGGCTTATATTCTGTAAAAACCCACACCCAAAACACACCCCCACTCTGTCATAGGCTATTTACAGTGGCCAAGAGTTCCATGGGTTCTCGGCCGGGAGCCTAGTCCTCCTATTGGTGTGGGTTAGGATTCGCTAGTCCATTGTTCACTGGAGTGAAGCTCTGAGGTTTAGCTGGACCACGTGGAGCCCCCTGGGTGCCACGCGGTCGGGACCGAGTACATTACGCCCCTCCCCCCTTGCTCCGAAGACACCCACACACAAAGTCCTTGAGGTACATCAGTGTCTTATGTTCCCGTGTGGAGCATCGGAGCCTGGCCACAACCGGGACCGGAGCTGGCGCCGCTACCTTCGGCAGGGTGCCGGCTGGCGGAGGTAGGGTGATTGCGGCCGGGGCAGAGTCGCTGGGTGCCTCGGCTGGTTCCGGCAGCTGGTGGGCGGTCGACAGGCTGGGAGCTGCATCGTGTGGAATGGGGTTCGTGGCTGGTAGCTCGGTGGTCTCCGGTTCCTCGGTGTCCTCTGGATCCAGTGGCAGCATCCGCTGACGGAGTTGGTTGATGTGGCGGTGGAGGATTTGGCCGTCCTTGCAGGAGACCTCATAGGAGCAGGGTCCCCTGACTCTCACCACTCTGGCCAGGATTCGGGGGGGCCCTTTGGCAAAGTTCCATGCATACACCAGGTCCTCCAGGAAGAAACCTTGGGCAGCTTCTATCTTGGGCTCTCGATCCGGGTGGAGGCGGTCCAGCCGCATTGTGAGATGTCTGCCCATGAGCAGTTTGGCTGGGCTGCGATTCATGGTTGTGTGGGGGGTGGACCTTTGGCCGAAGAGGAAGGATGCCAGTTTATAGTCCCAGTCCATTGCTTCTAGCCAGCGGAGTGTGTCTTTCACCATCCACACCATGCATTCGGCCAGCCCATTGGTGGCAGGGTGGAATGGGGCCAAGCAGATGTGGTGGATTCTATAATAGCTGGTGAACTCCTGGAACTCTCCGGACATGAAGGCCATTCCGTTGTCCATCACCAGGGTGTTGGGGATGCCCTGGGCACTGAAGATCCATCACATGGCTTTGATGGTGGATTTTGAAGAAGTTGACGGTACCGGCACTATCTCCAGCCACTTACTGTAGGCGTCCACTAGAATAAAAAATAACTGTCCCTGGAACGGTTCGGCAAAGTCTAGGTGGAGTCGGGACCAGGGGTGGTGTGAGGATTCCCAGGTCCTCTCCGGGGCCCTGGGGGGGTCAGGGCGTGAGGCTTGGCAGGGTTGACACCTTTTTACCTTGTCCTTGATGTCCCAGTCCAGTCCCGGCCACCAGATGTAGCTTCTTGCCAGTGCCTTCATTCTCACCACCCTGGAGTGATGTTCGTGTAGTGCTGCTAGGACTCATTGTTGGAGTGGGGCCGGAATCACCACTCGACCTCTCCACATCAGGCAACCTTTGTATGCTGATAATTCATCTTTCCATGAGACAAATGGTGTGAACTTGGGGCCTTTCTTGGCTGTAAGCCACCCCCTCCCCACCCAGTCCAAGACCTGACAGAGAACCTTGTCCCTGGCCATGAGGTGGGGGACTTCCCGGACTTGAACCGGCCGGTCTGGAAGGGCTTCTACGAGGGCTACCTCATGGGCCAGGGCAGGATTGGGGTCCACAGCAGGCAGCAGGAGGCGGCTCAGGGTGTCCACATGTCCCATGGCTTTACCTGGCCAATGGATGAGCGCGTAGGCATAGCCCACCAGGAAAATGGACCAACGCAAGACCCTGGGAGAGACCATCTGGGGCGCCTGATGATCGGGGGCCAGGAGGCCAAGGAGGGTCTTATGGTCAGTCACCACCGTAAAGCGCTGCCCATAGAGATAGTGGTGGAATTTTTTTATGCCCGCCACTATCGCCAGCGCCTCCTTGTCAATTTGCGTGTAATCATGCTCTGCCAATGACAAGGTCTGTGAATAATAGGCGACCAGGACCTCCCAGCCATCCAGCAACCTGTGGCCCAGGACTGCCTCGACCCCATAGGGAGATGCGTCACAGGCCAGGACCACCGGGAGCGACTCATTGAAGTGGTGCAGCACAGAGTTCGATGTCAGCAAATCCTTCATTCCCTGGAAAGCCATGGCATGCGCGGGCCCCCAGACCCACGGAGCATCTTTGTCCAGGAGGCAGTGGAGGGGTTCAGCCACTGCCACTTTCAGAGGCAGAAATGCATGGTAAAAATTGAGCAGGCCCAAGAAAACCTGCAGTTCCGTCTTGGAAGAAGGAGGTGGGGCCTGTGTGATTGCTTTAATCTTATCGTCCATGGGGTGGATCCCTTGTGCATCTATGGTGAAACCTAGGAACTTGATGCGGGGCACCCCGAGGAAGCACTTTTCTTTCTTTACCTTGATGCCAGTGGAGTTGAACCTCTGAAGTACCACCTGGAGCTGCTCTGCGAAGGTGGACAGGTCCTGCACCACGATGATCACATCATCTAAAAATGGCTGCACTCCTGGGATGCCTTTGAGCAGGGAATCCATAAAAGATTTGAAAGATCCCCAGAACCACACACACACCAAACTGCAGCCTACTTACTTTGAATGCCCTCCTGTGTGTAGAGATCATTTGCACCTCCGCAGAGGCCGCATCAACCAGTAACTGCTGGTAACTGCACGGTCGGGACCAAGTACATTACAATACCAGCGGGACTGTATGTCAGTGAGATTTCCACTTTCTCAAATATCTGACTGGTTTGCTGCTGTGCCTAATGGGATAATGATGTATTCTATCTGCTACTGATGTGCTTGCATCTGCAAAAATCACTGAATGCATACCTATATTAAAAAAACATTACATTCTTTGAAGACCTAGACTGGTGTACAAGAAAATTCATCTGGCAATCGAAAAAACCATGAATTAAAAGAAAATTGCTTATTGACAAAAAAGAAAGAGGGGGACTAGGAATACCTGATTGGTATCTTTATTATGAGGCTGCAGCTATGGTCTGGATAAGAGATTGGATAACCTTGGAGGATAAAAGAATATTACAATTAGAAGAGTGCGAGTTACATATGGGCTGACATGCCTATGTATGTTATCACACAGATAAGCTGCAACAAAACTTCCAAAACCATAAAATTAGAGGAGCGTTAATGAAGGTATGGAAAAAAAATTAAAGACAGGTACTATCTTAAAATACCTAGATGGGTCTCCCCACTAGAGGCTTTTATAATGCCCACATTATTAGAAGACAATAAAAGGGTAACATATGAAATGTTATTAAATAGAAACAGTGAACTAAAAACCTTCGAACAATTACAAGCGATGAACATAAATCTCACTAGTTGGGAAAAGATACAACTACAATCTAGATTTGCTAAAGATAAATCAATAAACTTTATTAAAACAAAATCAGAACTAGATAAAATATGGCTTTTGTCCTCGGATAGGCTTATACAAAAAGTATATAATTTTCTCCTATTAGATGAAACAACAAGAAGAAACAGTAAAACCATGTATGATAAACTGGATGCAAGATATGGGATATAATCTAAATGACTGGTCAAAATCCTGGAACTCCGTGACATTAGTAAGAGCTGTATCATTTAAGGAAAACATATGTAAAATGTTTTATAGGTGGCAGTGGATGCCGGACAAACTGTCAAAATACGATAAGGATGTCTCAGGGACTTGTTGGAGATGCAAAAATAATGTGGGAACATTTTACCACATATGGTGGCGCTGTGAAAAGATCGTTAAATTTTGGAAAAGTATTTAAAAAGTAATAGAAGAAATATTAAACATAGGATTACAACTAAAGCCAGAAATCTATTTACTCAATATTATACCGGAAGGGATTAAGTACCACGATTCATGCATTATTTTGTATATACTTACCATGTCAAGAATCCTCGTAGCTAAATGTTGGGAAATGGATACGATGCCATGTAGAGAAGAATTAATTATGAAAATGGCTGAGATAGCAGAAATGGACAAATTAAATATGATTCTTTCAGGAAAAGACGAGAAAATGTTTCAGAACAGAGGGCAAAAAGTGTATAATTGGATTGAAAAAATGACCAAATGAACTCCCATATGTACTTCTGATAGCATTGTTTTACCTTTTTCTGTATTTATTCTCTTTGTAATGGAAAAATGATAAATAAATCTATTAATAAAAAAAATTGCTGGAAAGATTATTTCTCTCCCTGTAAAAGCCAGTGTCCACTATTCTCCTTCACAGAACAAGAAACAGCACCCAAGTAAGGGAGGGGGTGTGGCCGGGCAGAGCGGGGCGGGCTGGACGGACAGTCAAGGGATGGGAGAGCCCACCAGGATGGCCCTGTTTGCTCTCTGCCCCCATGGAGTGAATGGAGGATCCGGGGACCTCCGGCTGCCACAAAATGGGTTCCCGTTCCTTGTCTCTGGCACTCTGCCAGGGAAAGGGTTGGGGAAAGGGAGAAATATAAATTTTGAGTAGACTTGAGTAGTTTTTGAGTAGTTTGAGTTTATCTTGAGTAGTTTTTGATCATTACACTGAATGTCACTTGAGCGGCTGTTTGCCCTTTGATTTCAAGAATGCAACCGTATTTCAAGGCAAAAATCAGCTCACACCCCTGTATGCAACAGCACCTCTGGCAAGGTGGAGGTTCTTTTTCCTTCTTTGAGCTCCTGCCACGGGGGGGGGGAGTCCATCAAAAATGAGTAGATATCAACAAGCACAGAGGGAGCCAAAACATCTGGCAGCCAAATGGTGTCTCCTGGACAACACCCCAGTTCCCCGCCAACAAATGGCATTTTTTGCTTCTTGGCAAAGAACAAGAGTCGATCTGGACTGGGCCTGGCACAAAGCCAAAATGGGGGCGGGGAGGAGACAGCCTCATTGTTATAAACTATACAGGAAGGCCTGGAATTTCTGTAGCCTCCGCCTCCCCTTCCTGCCGATTCCTGGCGCGTTCCAAGGGAGCATCACACACAATTTTTGCATCAGTTGGTAAAGCAAAGCTGCAATTCTGGGATGACCAAAACAGAGGGGGAAAGGACCCGGAGTTCTCTTCTTTGTCGTATATAGATGCACTAGAAGATGGCTTAACCTTCTGGAGCCACTTCAAACTCTCCCATAGGATCAAGTGAGAGACTTGGGACTGGTTCACCTTCAGCACAGGGAGGCCACCATTTGTTGACATTTTCAGTGATGCTGACATGTTGTTTTGATCTTGCACACATTTCTGCGCATGTTCAGATGTTAGAATGTAGGACAGCCACAAGAACATAGATTCAGGTGGGTGGCCGTGTTGGTCTGAAGCAACAGAACAAAGCTTGAGTCCAGTGGCGCCTTTAAGACCAACAAAGTTTAATTCTGCGTATAACTTTGTTGGTCTTAAAGGTGCCACTGGACGCAAACTTTGTTCTGTCCACAAGAACAGTCCACCAGATCACAAAATCAGAAGAAAAAGTCAACTCAAGTTGAAGACACCCCTCAAAATGAAACTGTGAATCAGCCCTAACCGCTGACTGTATGAATCAGCCTTTTCCACAGTGACCTTGCATGAATTCATTTGCAGAACACCCAGCACAGCTGAACTGGGAAGCTGCCAAGGGGACAATAAGCTCATTCACGGGCAAGCACATTCTTCAGGAGTGCAAAAGAGGAAGTCTGAGCATCTCGTGCTTCTTCTCACACTTCTGGGTCACGGCCCAGAGAAGGGCACCTTTAGGGGGAGGAGCGGATTCTCCTAGAGAGGAGACAGAACAGGCTGTGTGTCCCGGGAGCCTGGTTAGCGGAAGTCTTTCACACTTCCTCTGTGGACCCCCCCCACGATATAAAGCCTTGCAAGGAAAGGCCTTCAGACAGCAAGGAGATCAGTCTGAGCAAAGTCCTGAAAGACTGTGGTCAGCACCTCGGGTTGCAAAGTCTAGGTTAGGAGATCCCTAGAGATTTGGAGGTGTGGGGAGGGGAGAGATCTCAGCAGGCCATAGCACCATGAAGTCCATATTCCAAAGTAGCCATTTTCTCAAAGAAACTGAAGTCTATGGCCTGGCGGTCAGCTAGAATTCCAGGAGATCTCCAGGCCTGGAGGCTGGCAACCCTAGGAAACACTTGAGGAGCTCTACCCCAAGGGAAGTCTTGAGGACCCTTATTCTGCCACCGGAGGCACAGTGGAAGAAGAATGATAAAATCTACCATCCTGAGATTTACCTCAGAGAAAGGTCTGAATATTCGAATGAAATGAGATTATATGTGTCAAAACTCTCAAAGTGGAAAGTTTGAGGCATCTGCCTTTAATCTTAAAAAAGAAAACAGACTTGTCCCAAGAACATCTGGCTCTTCAGGCCTTGTTGTGTACTGAAGCTCCATTTTGCAGTAACGTGACAAAGAATCAGTTCCAACAGAATGCCTGACTTTCACAAAAGAAATGTTCCTGCAAGCAGGATAGCATCAGAACAACAAATGGCTCCTTCATGACCTGGAAAACCTCAAGTTACTAATGAAAACGTAAGATTCTGCAATGGCCGTTCACTCCTACTTAGACTGCTCTAATAAACAGACCACAAACCAGGGTGGGTTTTTGTTTTTGCCTTTTTGCAAAGTTTAGCTGCTCAAGTACAGTTGAGAGCCATCCTTGGTGCACTGGAGAGAGATTTAGGAAAACCCCCTCACAAACTCTAATGCTGGACCTGACAATTTCCCCAGCATGAAAGAAAACAATACAGATAGTCCCAGCGTTGCAGCCCTCCAGGTCCTAATCTTGTGTGTCCACTAGAAGAAAAAGCACTTGAGGGTGCAAAAGCCTGTGAGAATTCACACTGCCCAGTTTTAAGCACAAGCAGCAGTAGATTAAAATCTGCATCAAAGTTCTCAGCTCCCTGTCATGCTTGCCCTCAGATGAGCTGGTGAATACAGAATCATTCCAGACGCAGCTGGAGAGCCCCACTCTTGCAAGACCTTAGATGTGGTCAGAGGTTGGCAAAGCCCTCCTGGCACTTACCAGCAGCTTGGGAGGCTGGCTAGGAGGCCACAATGATGTCAGGGCTAGAGACCCTCTCCCATGCACACATCCACCATTAGAGCTAGGCCAACTGGCTGTTAGACTCACTTTACAGCCAGGAATCTCTGTCTCTACATGTAGCAGAGTGCACAAGGGCTACAGGCAGCAGAAGCTTCTCGGTACTGTGTGTGTGCTAGCAAAGTTCCTGAGTTACACGGAGCCACCTGTCAGTTTCATACTAATAAGAATCCTTTAGTCAAGGAACTACATTCTAGATAGTGCAGGTGGAGAGACAGGGATAGGATCTAATCTAAACTAGCTAGATCAGAGGGCTGAATCTGACATAAATGCCACTTTGTCAGGCTGGGCCATGTGTGCCATAAAATGTAACATGAGGTACCAGAGATATAAGCTTTATAAAGTTGATTTCAGATGCCGAATAGTAATAGCAGGCTTGATTGGATTAGGTGTGATATGCAGAGGAATAGTAAGAATGGAGAGATCAGCATTGGTGATGAGACTGAGAACCTAGGTCTCAGTTTGGTCCAGGAGGATTCAGTCCAGGAGGATGCAAAGAATAAATGGAAAGAAGTGAGCAGCAACTCATGAAAGCTCATACCCTACCACAAATGTTGTTAGTCTTCAAGGTGCATCAAGAACCAAAAAGGTAAGAAAGAAACCTAGTAGAGAGCCAATAAAAATTTATATATACTTATTATAAGTAAAAATACATGTATTTGTTTTGAATTTTTTAAAAAAACTTATAAGGGCCCAATGAAAGCCTCATTACAAAATACAAATGGCATACCCATAAGGACCAATTATTGTGACCTAACATGTTTCAGCCCAATCAGGCTTTCTTCAGAGGTCAAAACAAATAGGCACGTGTTACAAAGAAATGGCAAAGAATATGTCAATACTGGACCTAAAAAGCAATGTTCGACAACAAAATTAATAGACACATGACAGGAATGTTTATGACGTCTTTTAGGATTAAGTCATGTGTCCAGTGCATATACACAGGTGGTAAATGTTGTTACTGTTGTGTACCTTCCAATTGTGATCTAGCAAGGAACAATATAACCAATTAATCAGAGGCAAAAATGACCTCAATAGCATCTTTTTACTTGAGTTGGGGTGATTTGCAGTGCAGTGTTATGTCTCCCTCGTAACCAGACCAGAGAAATGCGTTCCAATACACCATTATAATATTCATTGCATTACATTACAATCACTATTCTAAGCTACTATTCCAAATAAGAAATACACTGAAATAAAGAGGATGCATAGCCCTTCTTAGAGAGAATACAGATATAAGGACTGCACCTCCACACTTGAGGGGAGACAGATGAAGCATAACAACTGGGTCTCAGGTAATTTACTCTTAGCGCTCCATAATTATGAAGGATACATTTACACATCTATTTCCAATTTTGACATATTGATTTGCTTCTCTGTTTCCCCCCAGAATTAAATCCAAACAATGATGACCTTATAAACTTACCTTGTTATTCCTGTTTGCATCTGTTGAAACATCTTCATTATGTTGTATATTAATTTGCTGTTCAACCTCTGCCTTATATGTAAAGGTAAAGGTTCCCTTGCTCGAAAGCCAGTCAAATCCGACTCTAGGGTTGCCGAAGAGCCAGCGCTGTCCGAAGACGTTTCTGTGGTCATGTGGCCGGCATGACTAAACACCAAGGCGCACGGAACACTGTTACCTTCCCACTGAAGTGGTACCTATTTATCTACTTGCAATTTCTTGCTTTCGAACTGCTAGGTTGGCAGGAGCTGGAACTAGAGACGGGAGCTCATTCCATCATGCGGCAGTCTCGGGTCTCGAACTGCTGAACTACTGACCTTCCACAGCCTGCAGTTCAGCATCTTAACCACTTGAGCCACCGCAGCTCCTTGCCTTATATGTATGGACTGGTAAATTCCGTTTCATTTGCGTGCCTGCACACGAAAGCTCATACCTTGAATTAAAACTTCGTGGGTCTTCCAGGTGCCTGACTGGGCTCAGACTTGGTTCTCCTGCTTCAGACCAACATGGCCACCCCACTGGATCCCTCACTGGAGGCCAGCTAAATGTAAGCATGTAAAAAAAAAGGTTTGCACCCTCCACTTTTATGTAGGTAGTGCTGCTCGACCTTCTTCCAATGCTGAACTCACCAGATTCCCTTGCTCCCTTCTGGTAGTTGGTTCCCATCCAGAGCCTTCTTCTCATGCTACAAGCACACAATCACCAGGCCCTTCCCATCCTTAGAGGCAGAATATGTTTTTCTCTCTTGTTCTACCCTCCTTCCCAAATCTAACCCTCTACATCTTTGTACCCACTCCTCACCTCTTAGCTCCTCCCCCTCCCATTCTCCATCGGTCTGCCTTACTGCTAGCCAGTCTTCCCATAGCCTTCTCTGATGTTCAGGGACTCCCTTCCCTCCTAACCAAGTCTCCTTCCCCGTTTATCCCACTGCACTTTTTGGTCCTCTTGTACAAGCCCTCATCTATTGCCTTCCTTTGGGTTGGTTTTTTCTGGACTAGCCACATGGGAGAAACAGTTTGGGTTAACTGTAACATTACTTGGACATTTACACTAGAAGTAATGCAACAACACACTAAAATTGTGCGAATGTGAATGGATCTATTGGATTGCTACATATAAATTGCTGTGGCATTTGCAATTGCTCCTTGTTTTATACTTTTGCCTTGAATTGACCCCTCTCTTTTCTGTGCCTTTGATAGGGTAATAAACGTACTTGCTGGTTAACTGCTTACCTCATCTCCATTTTTTCTTCTCGAGAGAGTGTCCTGCCAGATTTGTGCCCATGAACACAACAAGCTCCAGCAATCTGTTTTTACCCTGCACTCATGTTTTTGAGGTTTGCACAAGTAGAGAATAGTCATGACAGTCCTGAGACAGGGACTAATTTGGATGAAAAATTAGATTTTAGGAAAGTGATAATGATTAGGGTGGGGGTCTCAACAGTCTTGGCACATTTTCTGTTTCACCCCAGGTCTGTGCAGGGGGAGGGTGGGGGGCAGCATAGCTAAAAACTGACAGGGCTGGTCGACATCAATCTGTCTCTGTCCCTTTAGAGTTGTGGGTGGAAGACCCAAACTTTACCCCCAGGAAGAAGAAAAGAAAAAAAGGGTGGTGGTGCTCGGGGAACTGTGAACGGGTGGTAGAGGGTAAGTGGAACTGCTTAGTTTCTATTTTATTTTTGTCTCCTTTTGTATAGGGAATTGTGTCCAATCGGCCAAAAATAATATAAATAATGAACTGAAAGAATTAAGAACATAAGTAAGGAAATGGTTAGAAAGCATCTAGCTACCTTAAATACTTTCAGATCTCCAGGGCCAGATGGCTTGCATCCCAGGGTACTAAAAGAAATTGCAGATGTCATTTCAGAGCCTCTGACTCTAATCTTTGAGATGTCCTGGAGTACTGGTGCTGTGCGGGAAGACTGGAGAAGAGTGAATGTTGTCCCGATCTTCAAGAAGGGAAAAAAGACAGACCTGGGAAATTACAGGCCTGTCAGTTTGATATCAATAATTGGGAAAATTCTAGAGCAGATTATTAAACTGTGAGCACCTTGAACGGAATAAGTTAATTGGTAGTAGCCAGTGTTCCCTCTAAGCTGAGTTAGTGTGAGCTAGCTCACAGCTTTTTACCCTCTGGCTCACACATTTTTGTCTTAGCTCAGAAAGGATGCAGTCCAGAGCTCCAGTCCAGAGCAAACTAATTTATGCAGTAGCCAAATCACCTGCCTGCTCACAACTTTAATGCTGGTAGTTCACACAGTAGAATTTTTGCTCACAGGACTCCACAGCTTAGAGGGAGCATTGGTAGTAGCCAGCATGGGTTTATCAGGAATAAGTCATGCCAGACCAACCTTATCTCCTTTTTTGACAGAGTTACTAAAATGATTGACTCTGGCAATGCTGTAGATATAGTGTATCTAGATTTCAGTAAAGCGTTTGACAAAGTTTCTCATGATATCCTTGAGGATAAGCTGGTTAAGTGTGGGCTGGATGGTGCAACAGTTGGATGAATTCACGGTTGGTTGAAAAATAGTACTCAACATGTGCTCGTAAATGGCTCTGTGTCTACATAGAGGGAAATCTCGAGTGGAGTACCACAGGGCTCAGTTCTAGATCTGGTGTTATTTAATGTTTTTATAAATGACCTGGAGGAAGACATAGAGGGGATGCTTATCAAATTTGCAGATGACACAAAGCTGGGTGGGATTGCTAATTCTGAAGAAGACAGAGTCAGGATTCAAAAGGATCTAGATAGGCTGGAACAGTGGGTGGAGACAAATAAAATGAATTTTAATAGAGATAAGTGCAAAGTCCTACACTTAGGTACAAAAAATCAAAGGCACAGATATAGAATGGGAGGGACTTAGCAGCACATGTGAAAGGGATCTAGGTGTTATGGTTGATCACAAGCTAAACATGAGCCTGCAGTGTGATGTCGCTGTGAAGAAAGCTAATGCAATCTTAGGATACATTAACAGAAGCAAGGGTCTTTTTGGGGGGAGCGCGCCAGAGCACTGCTCCAGCAGCTCAGCAGCCACAACAAATAGCGGTGGAGGCAAGCCCTGCACTCAGCCGGCATCCCTAGCCCGTACCGAAGCACTGTGGCCTGAGGGCCGCATGAAGAGCCCCCCCACTGGTGTCCCTGGCCCACGCAGAAGCGCTGCAGCCCACAGGATGCGCAAAGAGCCCCCCCGCTGGCATTCCCAGCCCGTGCAGAGGCGCTGTGGCCCGGGGGACACACAAAGAGCCCCCTGCCAGCGTCCCTGGGCCACGCAGGAGCGCTGTGGCTCAGGAGACGCCAGGAGAAGCGGTAAGTAAGGGATCCGCGGGGGTGGGGGTGGCGGGGGCTTGATGAGGGGTAGTGGGAGACCCTCCCTCCCTCCATCTCTTTGCCATCTTTCCCCACATTTTAGGAAGGATGTAGTCTTCAAGTATTTGATGGGCTGTCATGAAGAAGATGGAACAGATCTATTCTCTCTTGCTCCAGATTGCAAGACTAGATCTAATGGGTGGAAATTACAAGGGAGTCATTACCGGCTAAATATCAGGAGAAACTTCCTAACTGTAAGAGTGGTTGAGCAGTGGAACAGGCTACCTTGGGAGGTGGTGGATGCTCCTTCGCTGGATGTTTTCAAGCAGAGGCTGGATGACCATCTTTCGGGTATGTTGTAGGTATGTAGGTATGTAGGGCTATCTTTCGGCTATGCTCCTGTAGAGTGCAGGGGGTTGGACTAGATGACCTGCAAGGTCCCTTCCCACTCTAACATTCTATGATTCTATAAGAACATAAGAGAAGCCAATGTTGGATCAGGCCAATGGCCCATCCAGTCCAACTCTTTGCCACACAGGGCCAAAAATATCAGATGCTATCAGGAGGTCCAGCAGTGGGGCCAGGACACTAGAAGCCCTCCCACTATTGCACCCCCCCCAAGCACCAAGAATTCAGAGCATCACCTGCCCCAGGCCGAGAGTCCCCAGACCTTGTGGCTAATAGCCACTGATGGACCTCTGCTCCAGATGTTTATCCAATTCCCTCTTGAAGCCGCCCATGCTTGTAGCTGCCACCACCTCCTGTGGCAGTGAGTTCCATTACAGTTCAAGACAGAAAAAGAGACGTTCAAGGGATATCTGGTGTCTTTAAATGAGTTTAGGTTTAAAGGGCCAGATGAATTAGATCCTACAGTAGTAAAGGAATTTGCTGATGTTCCTGCTGTGATCTTTGAGAATTTGTGAGGAATGGGCAAGGTGCTGACAGAATAGGGAAGGGGAAATGGAGCTCCTTAAAGTAAGAAAGGTTAAAAGGGAGACCCATGAAATGTCCGGGCAATTAGTCTGAGGTAGCTACCTGGAAAGACATCGCAACAGGTCATAAAACCCTGGAGTAATAAGCAGTTGATTAATTGTGTGTATGTTCTGGGCTGTCAAGTCATTTCCAACTTAGGGCGACCCTATGAATTAACATCCTCTGAAATACCCTGTCATTAACAGCCTTGTTCAAGTCTTGCCTTTGTGGCTTCCTCTCCGGTTGGGCCTCCCTCTTTTCCAGCTGCCTTCATCTCTGCCCAGCATGATTGCCTTTTCCAGTGACTCTGGTCTTCTCATGATGTGACCAAAGTACTATAGCCTCAGTTTGGTCGTTTTAGCTTCTAGGGAGAGTTCAGGTTTGATTTGATCTAGAACCTACTTATTTGTCCTTTTGGCAGTGCTCGGTATCTGTAAAAGTCTCCTCCAACACCACCTTTCAAACAAATCAACTTTCTTCCTGTCAGCTTTTTTCAAGGTTAATGACAATTGATTAAAATTAACAAGACAACAATGTGGTTCTTAATAAAAGTCAGCAAAGATTTGTCAAGAATAACCTCTCTCTCTCTCTCTCTCTCTCTCTCTCTCTCTCTCTCTCTCTCTCTCTCTCTCTCTCCTTACTTCTTTAGTACATCAAAGGGAAGATGTATAAGATACCCTCATGAAGTTCTGATTGGCAAGGTAATAAAACGTAGTATCATCCTCACAGTGTTATGAATGTCTCTTCATCAAACTGCAGAACAATTTCGAGTCAGGTGGACCATCAGGCTGGTACCTGGGGGGGCTGGTACTACTGAACACCTTTATTAATCACAAGGGGCTCCACCCCGTTTGCCCTGCTCGCCAGTCCCATAGTTTGCTGGGTTTGTGATATTTAACAGTAGTTGGAATACTGCCTCCTGCCAAAAGAGCTGCAGGACTACTGGATGAAGCTTCAGCGAGAGCGATCATCCTTCTTTGCAAACTGTAGCCAAAATTAGATTTATAATAACAAACATTATTCCCTGTCTTTCTCTACAATAGGGATCCCAAGCAGCTTGCATTGGTTTCCTCTCCTCCACTTTATCTTCACAACAAGCCTGTGAAGTAGGCCTGTCTAAGAGTATGTGACTGGCCCAAAATCACCCAGCAAGAGATTACGTGGCCAAAATGTTTCAATTCCCTTTTTTTTTTGGCACTGCAACTCCCATGATCACCATTAAGTTGGTGGCCAACTCTCAAATGCCTGTCTTTATTTTCTGATCAGTTATACCTGCCACAAACAGAGTACCTTGGCTTCTACTGCAAATAGCTGGTGGGTGGGTGGGTGTCACAATCACCTGGGCAAACCTATTCTGATTCCATTCATCTTTAGCAGAATAACTCCCATGATCATCCTGAAGCTGGTGGCCAGTTTTGAGACTCCCAGCTTTATTTTCTGCTTAATTATGCCTGCGAAAGACAAGCTTAGCTTCCATCGAAAATAGCATGGGAGGGCTGGAGCTTCTGGACAGAACTTGGGCCAGGATATTCCCATTCCCTTCACTTTGGGCATCGCAAGGACCACAATAATCCTGAAGCCAGTGGCCAATTTTGCAACTCCAAGCTTTGTTTTTTAATCAGACAACATTTGGTGCCAATGCATATAGGATCAGGGGCTACTGGAGATTAACCTGGGCCAGGATGTTCCGATTCCCTTCATTTTTGGCACTGCAACTTCCAACTTCATTCTGGGGTGGGTGGCCAGTTTTCAAACTTGCAGTATTATTTTCTGATGAGTTATGCCTCCCACTAACAGAGACCCTTAGCTTCCAATGCCCATAGCATTGGGGGGGGGGCTACTGGAGATAACATTGGGGGGATGTTCCTACGCCCCCCCTCGTTTTGGGCATTGCAGCTCCCCTCATCAGGCTAAACTTGATGGCCAGTTTCTGATGATTCGTGTCTGCAGAGACAACCATATCTTCCACTGAAAAAAGTGTGGGTGTGTGAAGGGGTTAGGTGTTTCTGGAGATTATATGGGCCAGGATGTTTTGATTCCCTTTATGTTTGGCTCTGCAATTCCCATGGTCATCCTGAAGCCAGTGACCAATTTTGAGACTCTCAGCTTCATTTTCTGAGGGTTTTACATGCCACACATAGCTGGGTGAGTCTTTCTGCTGTTATAGATTTGGGTTAGGGTTGCCAGCTCTGGACTGGGAAATTCCTGGAACCTGGGGAGGGGCCTCCGCAGTGTATAATGTCATGGATTGTCCTCCCTCCGAAGCGGCCATTTTCTCCAGGGAAATGGATCTCTGCTGCCTGGAGATCAGTTGTGATTCTGGGAGCTCTCTGGGCCCCACCTGGCAGTTGGCAACCATCATTTGGATGACGGTGTGGAGACAGTCTTACCAAGTTTGGGGTGTGCAACAAGAAGGTATCTGGGACCCTGCTGCAGCACCAGAACTTCACTTGGTCCAGACTGCAGCTGCAAGACCGCTGACAAGAACTGGTTGCTCAAATATATTCTGCCAATCTTGAAAGAATCTCATGGGCTTCCAGTTTGGCTTTGGGAGTCCAAGTGCTGGCTCTCACCTTGAAAGCCCCAAGGGATCAGAGACCTGTCTGCAAGTGTTAAGATTTCCAAGAGATGTCCTGTCTACGTGCCTCAGTTTCTGAAGGGAGGAGGGTGGCTCCCAGAGACAGCAGCCATCTTTGTTGCGATGTGTTTGGGAAGTCTTTGGCTCCCAGTAAAGGTGAGCTTTTTTCCTCAGGAAAGAGGGAGCGTTCCCTTCATTTGTGCCTTCTAGATTGTGTTCATGTTCCTCTTTTAATGTATGTTGTGCTGCTGCTTTTATCCAATGGCTTTATCACTTATAGATTTTATTGCATTTTGATGTACCTCAAGAATTATGTTATGAAGGGGCACAGAAGTGTTTTAAATAAACAGACTGGTGGTGACTAGATGCATGTTTTGCCTCCCACTTCAGCAGACTCCCATTTTGCCTTCTGGCCCAGCGAGGAGGCCGCCAGTCTGACAGAATGCTTCCTGCAAGCACCAGCCAGGGAATGTGATTAAAGCTATTCATTACAGAAAGGAAAAACTTACTGTGAGCAATAAAAAAATCTCCACCACTGAGCAAAGGAAAAATAAAAAAGTGCCAAACCATTTAGCCCAGCAGTGTCTCACTTGCTGGATTGGCAAAGGTTGCCAGCTTCCAGGAGAAAAACGGCTACTTCGGGGGGTGGACTCTGGCCTTCTGTGCTGCTGAGGTGCTTCCCCTTCCCAAACCCCACCCTCCCCAGGCTCCACTCTAGGGCTGCCAGTGCCCAGGACCCGGCAGGGGTTCCCCTGGTTTGGGGGGCTTCAGCTGGCCAGTGGGGGAAACCCTGCCCCAAAACAACCACATCCCTGCACAACATCCTCAACACAATGATATCACCCAGAAGTGATGCTATCATGTTGAGTACCTCACAGGGGACGCTCGGGTCAGAGGGCAAGACTCTATGGCAAATTTGGCCTAAAACCATAGAGTTTTGCCCTCAAACCTGAGCGTCGCCATGCCACATTGCCGACGTGATGACATCACTTCCAGGTGATGTCATTGTGTTGGGGATGTCCCAAAATGCCCCCTAAATCCCCCCACTGATATGGCAAGGGGACCTGGGAACCCTATTCCACCCCCAAATCTCCAGGAATTTCCTAACCCACAGTTGGCAACCCTGGCAGCATTGGACTGCGTCATACCAGGCCCCAAAGCAAAGGGAAGATGAAATCACACGTTTTACATATTGCTGTATAATTGCTGGATTACCTTTAATGCTGCAGACCTGGTGGCATATTGGTGATGTGGCTGGGTGTACTGCACCATTCCTATATGTGGCCACTTGTCCTTTGAAGACTCCAAGGAGAACTCCACTTTCTGTCCCCCAAATTTGTGTGGTGAAACTGTGCTCTCAGTCACTGAGAAACATTTCTGCTTTCAGATTCCCCCATGCCACAAAGAGGGTCTCACCCATGTTGGCTCACCGCAGGGCTCCTTCCTCCAGCTGGGTGGGGCACCATACAGAGGTTCAGCCTGTGGATGCAAATGTGGGTCATTGCCTCTTCTTGTGAAGCCTTCTCTAGCCATCTTTGTGGGCAGCGCCATCTAGTGACTGCTACAGATCTTGCAAACACTAGACATAGGCGGGGTAGGCAAATGTCAAAGCAGCAACAGGCAACAGGCTCTCTTTGAGACCGATTTCCCACAAGCAACTGCGCCGCTCTCGCTCTTCCCTTTCCCCCCATTGTATTTGTCAGTTTCCCACTACTTGCTGCGTGGCCGCATTTTGACCTGCAGCATCCCCCAATTTTCCCCACATCTTCTAGATCCTTGTTCTTTGAGACCGAGAAGATGCAGGAAAAATCGGGGGATGCTGCAGGTCAAAATGCGGCCATGCAGCAAGGAGTGGGAAATTGATGGATATAATTAAGGGAAGGGAAGGGAAAAGTGAGGATGGTGCAGCTGCTTGTGGGAAATCAGAGTGAGTCTTTTTAAGCAGAATCAGCCCAAGCGCTGTAAGTGTAGTTAGGGGTTGTGCGCTTTTAAAGGCAACTCTTGATGCAGTAAGGGCCAAAATACATGACCTGAGTGCTTGACCCAACTTGCTGTCACATGTATTGTGGCTCTGAGCCCTACAGGTGAGGAGGATGGAAAAGCCTAGATGCTCCAAACTGCATCAAAGGCTCCCTTATTTCTTCTTTAGGGGAAAGACTATGGCTTAGCAGTACAACATCTCCTTTTAATGCAGAAGGTCCCAGGTTCAATCCTGGCATATCCAGTTAGAACTTGGGGTCCCCAGTCTGGTGCCTGTGGGCATTATATACAGTCCTTTCGTGGCACCTGCCAAGGGTTTTTAGAAAGTGGGCCAGGCAGGTGGGGCTTGTGCCCAGCAAGGTTTCTGATTGGCTGTGTATATTTTTTTTAAAAAAATGTTGCTCTGGCAGCAGCTGCCACCATGTCACAAGGAATGTTCACTGTGTGACTGAAGGTAAGCGGGGGCAGCCATTTTGTGTCTGGCTCTGCCACCTCCTGCGGGGTCCAGTTTTTGGCAACCATTTTGTGGCTGTGCTCACCATACTGCACTAAAATCCCAAAGTTGCCCACAGGCTCAAAAAGAATGGCGACACCTGAGTGAGAAGGACCAGGCAGGAGGTGATGTGTGACAGACCCCTCAGCCCAGGACCCTGGAGAGCTGCTGCCAGTCAGAGGAGACAGTGCTGACCCTGATGGACCCGGGGGGGGGTGTCTGACTCAGCGGGAGGCAGCTCCATGCTCGACCGATTCCTAGCCTCCAGCCTTTAAGCCCTTTACACCTAAAAGGCCAGCAAAAAGCCCTTCCACCCACCCCGTTCCCAAAAGATGTGCTCTTATGCCTCTGAAAGACAGCCAGGAGAAGGAATTTCTAGCAGCTATACAGAAATGGCGAGAAAAGCGGCAGGTGACCGTTTCTCTTCTTTACAAAAGTCATGCCCAGAATCATTTTCTTCCTGTTCTTTCTCCTTTTTTGGTCTTCCCCTTCTGTAAACCAAAGAAAAAGAGAAATGGGTGGGTAGGGATCATCTCACTAATATGGTGGTTCTTGGGTCAGAGGGTGGCCCATTTGGTGTAGTGGTTAGGAGCGTGGGCTCTAATCTGGGAGAACCGGGTTTGATTCTCCACTCCTACACATGCAGCCACTGGTGTGACCTTGGGTCAGTCATAAGTTCTTTCAGAGCTGTTTTCTCAAGGTCAGAGAGCTCTCTCATCCCCACCTACCTCATCAGGGTGTCTGTTGTAGGGAGGGGAAGGAAAAGGAGTCCGTAAGCCGCTCTGAGACTCCTTTGGGTGGTGATGGGCGGGGTATAAATTCAGTCTCTTCTCCTTGTTGTGGGTCTCCACTCAGTTCTGTGTCCTTTCAGAACATCCTTTTGGTGTGTTTTTCTCAGAGTCTCAACAGGAGGTGTTCTGGAAAGAACATCCCACCCACCCCCTCAGTGAAGTCAATCCTCTGCCCATTTCATGTTGCTGGTGGGAATGGCCTTTCTCTTCCCTGCTCCTGAGGTCTCCCTCCAGTTCTCCTGGCCTCTGGCTGACAAGTCTTTGCTTAGCGATTGGAGTCTTGGCTCTGCATGCAGCCTCTTTTCACACAGGACACATTCCACTGGCTGCTACTCATACTGGGACTTCAGCACTTCACACCTGTCTTGCCAATGTGAGCAGCACTTTACTTATGGCTTCAGCTCTTAACTCAGGTTTTCTCTTCCTTGGGGTGGTTAATAAGCATTTTATAAAACCTTCCTGAAAGAGAGCACAACATACTATAGGTGTGACCCAAAACATTACAGGTTCAGCATGGCAACCTGAGATCTTTACTGCCAGTTTCTGTTAAACTCAGAATGTACTGCCAAATTGCCAGATATTTTGAGCATCCCCACTCCTGTCCCCTGGTCCAGGGCATGGCTGGCAAGGCTGAGCCAGGAGGAGAGCAAAGGGCAGCCCTCAAGGAAGATGCCAGAGGGCAGGTGGAATGCAGGAGTGATGGCCCCACTGTGTGGATCGTGAAAATCTGTGGCTGGTTTTTTTAAAAATGGGTGTGCCACAGAATCTGATTGTTTTGATGCACAACCTGTATTCTAGACAAAAGGCTACCATTAGGACTGAACATGGAGAAACAGAATGGTTCCCAATTGCCAAAGGTGTCAGACCAGGGTGTATTTTATCTCTTCAATCTATGTGCAGAAAATACCATAAGGATTAGATTTAGATGAAGGTGGAGTGACAATTAATGGTAGAAACATTAACAGTCTGAGATATGCAGATGTTACCACATTACTAGCAGAAAATAGTGAAGACTTGACACGGCTACTGCTGAAGGTGAAAGCAGAAGTGTCGAAGCAGGACTACAGCTGAACATCAAAGAGACAACCCCCCCCCAAGTTTCAAAAACATTGGACCAGGAGACCAATTCTATGGGCCCCAGAAGGAGATGCCCCCATCCTCTATTGTTTCTAAAGGGGGGGGAGGGAAAAAGCAGGAAAAAAAGCAAAGGCAACAGAAGCCCAGCAGATCAGAATCAAAGTCCCTGAGACTCTTTGCAGTAGAAACTAAAGGTGTGGGGGGGGCATTTTTGCAAGCCCAGCAGAACCAGTGCCACTGTGACACTGCAAACCCACCAGAATTAAGGTCAAACAGGACTAAGGTCAAATCTCTGCAGCAGAAACTGAAGGTGGGAGGGGGCATTTTTGCAAGCCCAGCAGTATCAGTGCAATCAGAGTGCCCAAAAGTACCAGTGCAATCACTGAGTGCCCAGAAAAACACAGTGCCATTGTGGCAATGCCACCTCAACAAGACTGATGTGAAGCACAGAATCACACTCCAAGCAATGTTTCCAATGGATAGGAAAATGCCTTAGTCTGAGCAGAAGCTAAATTCCCAGAGCTGGCAGCTAAATTTTTATGCGCCAACACCCTCTAGCGCAACATGGAGGGAACTCTGGCACTGACTATAGTACCATGGTTTATTCAGTGCCCATATGCTCTGGTGTGCATCAGCACCCTGCAGGAAAGAAACATGCTCTGGAAAATGTGGCAAACTGAACGTGCACAGCATATTGCGCAAAATGTGGAAATTGCCTCCCCAAAGGAAAAGTAGCAGATCACTACATTCAGGTAATTTGGGACTCCTAAATCTAGGAACTGTTTGTGTGGGAAGAATTTCATAAACATCACTGAATTCCAGTGCTGTACCTGGCCTGTTTGACACCCAGAGTAAATATTTTTTCAAACCCTCTGCTCTAGGCTTTTTTCTTTTTTTTTGCCATCAAGTCACAGTTGACACATGGTGACCCCATAGGGCAGTGGCAAACCTGGCATATTTGACACCCAGAGCAGATCATTTTTTAACACCCCTTGTACTAACTTTTACTAACACTAGCCAAAGCATCCCAAAATAGTGATTACACACTACCCTCCAAAGAAGTTGCCCCCGTCCTCCATAGTTTTCCAAAGGACTAAAGTCAAACCAGAGAATCTCTGCAGCAGAAACTGAAGGGGGGGGGGTGGCATTTTGCAAGCCCAGCACAATGTACAGAAAAGGGCAACTAGAATGATAAAAGGGTTGGAACACTTTCCCTATGAAGAAAGGTTAAAGCACTTGGGGCTCTTTAGCGTGGAGAAATGACGACTGAGGGGTGACATGATCGAGGTTTACAAGATTATGCATGGGATAGAGCAGGTAGAGAACGAAGTACTTTTCTCCCTTTCTCACAATCCAGGAACTCGTGGGCACTCAATGAAATTGCTCAGCAGTTGGGTTAGAATGGATAAAAGGAAGTTCTTCTTCACCCAAAGAGTGATTAACACATGGAACTCACTGCCCCAGGAGGTGGTGGTGGCTACAAGCATGGTCAGCTTCAAGAGGGAATTGGGTAAACATACGTAGCAGAGGTCCATCAGTGGCTATGAGCCACAAGGTCTAGATAGAAACTCTCAGTCTGGGGCAAGTGATGCTCTGTATTCTTGGTGCTTGGGGGGGGGCAACAGTGGGAGGGCTTCTAGTGTCCTGGCCCCTCTGATGGCACCTGGTATTTTTGGCCACCGTGTGACACAGTGTTGGACTGGATGGGCCATTGGCTTGATCCAACATTGGCTTCTCTTATGTTCCTATGTTCTTATGAGTACCCAGCAGTACCAGTACAATCATATAATGCCTAGCAGAACCCAGTGCCATTGTGGCAATGCCAGCTCAACAGAATTCAAGCACAGAATCACAATCCAAGAAAGGGAGGGTTGAAAGCTCAGAAGAACCAGTGCAATTTACAGTTCCCAGCAAACCCAATGCCTTCAGTTCATAATATTAACAAATGTTAACTCTTCAACATTTCAGGCAGAAGCTGTTTAACAGGATACCTTTTAACGTGCACAGCCAATCAGAAGACCTGCCAGGCAAAAGCCCCACGCAGTCCTGCCCACTTTCTAAAACCAACCACAAAAAGCATTTGCAGGTACCATGGCACCCATGGGTACGAAATTGGGAACCCTGCCCTACCACCATGCTCCACGAATTTGTTTCTAATCCACTTCCAGACCTCTGGCTGATGTGGCAGCTGCTGCTGGCAGCTGCTGATATTTCAACCCCCTACCCCACCCCCAGGGCTGCCAGGTCTGCACCTTTTGCTGCTGGAAGGCTCCAGGCAGCTGTCCTGGTCACCATAGAGTTTTTAGCCAAATGCTAGAGTGTCTCTCTGCACCATGCCCAGCATGATGATGTCACTTCTGGGTGACATCATCACGGTATGCACATCAGGCACTGCAGGGGTCTTTGGGGGTGGGGCTCCCCCGCTGGTCAATTGGCTGGCGGTGGATTTGTTGTCCAGAAATCGGGGGGAAACCCATCCCCATCAGGGGTATGGCAACCCTACCCACTTCAGTGTTGAGGTAGGAGCAGGCCTGGCAGCTCCTCACTCTGGAAAACCAAAACAGAAAGAGGAGGAGGAGGAAGAGATTGGATTTATACCCCACCCTTTACTCAGAGTCTCAGAATGTCTTACAAACTCCTTTCCCTTCCCCTTCCCACAACAGACACCCTGTGAGGTAGGCGGGGCTGAGAGAGCTTTTTCCAGAACTGTCCTTGAGAGTACAGCTCTGACAGAATTATGGCTTGCCCAAGGTCATCCAGCAGCTGAAAGTGAAGGAGTGAGGAATCAAACCCGGTTCTCCCAGATTAGAGTCCACTACACCAAAAGAGAGAGAGAGGGAAAAAACCTTCAACCCAGAGAAAGCAGGTAACCATGAAAATTGACAAGAGGCTTGATAACAGAATAAATACTGGTGGGTTACATATGTTAAGTCAACAGAGCTTTAACACATTATAAACAGTAAACAATTCCACTAAAACCAAATGCATTTTGGTCACAAGGCCTTCCTCAGTGGTACGGTGATTGTATTTTGCTTCCTTAATGTGGATATACACAATTCACTCTGACCTTACAGAGGTATTTGGACCATGAACAACAACAATCTGAAAAAAAATATGGTTCTAATAAAGAGGGAATTATCTAGTTAATGAACTGACTCTGCTTCTTGAGTGTCTTTTAAAGCTTAGCTCAGAAATGTTGTATTCTGAATAATTTTACTCTATGGTATGTATTTTAACAATATGTACCACTAAGGAAGGCCTCGGCCTAAACACATTTGGTTTTAATGGAACTTTTTACTGTTGCCATTGCACTGAAGTCACCATTCAGCCAACTCAGTATCTCCAGTGCCTCAGCCAGGACCAGCCGATGGTGGGTCTGATGACAACTCAGAAGCAGGGGAGGAATGCCTCCACCTGTTAACACAGGAAATGCCTGGGTCCCCAAGAGTTACAGTTAGAGCCACTGACAAGCATGAACGCTTCCCAGGATTTACAACCAACCTCTGAGAAAAAGGAGATATCTCCACCTTTGCTGCTGGATCGTCAAAGGGAAAAGAGATGAAGGCGGAAGACGATGCAGTGGCGGTAGGTGCTTGCAGCTGTGGACAAACACTGGCTCCTTTTAAAGGACAAGAAACACCTGGATGGGCTGCTGTAATCCCATAAATCCTGAGCAGTTCCTCGCTGGCAACATCTTTCATTTCCAGCTCCCTGCTTTTCTCTGCCGCTCCCTGGAATAGCCTTGGGTCCTGACTCCTTGCATCTTGGCCTTCATTCTGGACCTGGCTGCACTTCTTGGACTCCCTTTGTGTGCTGACGCCTTGTGCTTTGACCTTCAGATCAGAACCTGACTACGTCCCTTAGAACTCGCCCCCTGCATATCTGAATTCTACTTGAAATTCTGGATTTGAATTTGAAATGTCATCAAATATTATTGAACTACCTGGTTCTTCAACGTGTCCACTTGGAGACGGGGTTGCCGGAACTGGTTTGGGAAACTCCTGGATATTTGGGGGTACAGCCTGGGAAGGGTGTGGTTTGGGGAAGGAAGGGGGGGGCTCTGTGGCGCATCACAGGCCAGAGAGTCCAGCCTCCATAGCAGCCATTTTCTCGCGGGGAACTGGTTTCTATAGTCTGGACAGCAGTTCCAGGCTCCACCTGGGGATTGGCAACTTTACTTTGGACAGGGAACTTCTACAGCTTTCACAAAGGTCCACAGCACTTTGGAATGAGTGAATCTGATTCCTTAAGAAGGCACAGCCAGGCGTTCCCAAGAAACTCCCCCCCAAACACACACACACACACACACACACACTCCTGCAGCAGCTGTAGACAGCTGCTGGTTGCTGAGGAAGAGCCTCCATTGCCACAGCCGATAGAGGCTGATGTAAGCTCCCAACTGCCGGACTTGAGCAACCAAGTCCATGACCCAGGAGCAGAAGGCCTGGGGGGGTCACTTCCCTGTGGCAATGACTTGGCAAGCAGAAAGAACAATTTTGCAAAGTCGCCTTTGCCAGGGCAGGACGAGTGGCAGTCAACAAGGAGCACGTTTGCTGGCTCTTCAGAATCAGGAGGAAGCGGCTTGCCGTTCTTTGGGCCTGTCCTGCAACAGATATGGTGAGAGCGGCATCTGGCAGCACAGATGATCTGCTGAGAGCCTCGGTGTGCAGCCTGCGAGGGAGTTCTCACACTGGTAGCCTCAGGGCCCCTTCACCCTCCATGCAGGTCACCCCCCAACCTTGCAACCCAGCCCCTACTTCCCTACCATGCTTCATCATGCAATGCAGCTGACTCAGACCACAGAGACGTGAGTTCAGATCCATGCCCAGCCATGAAGGTCTCCGTCGACCTTGAGTGAGTCACAGTCTCTTCGCCTAACCTCAGAGAGAGCCAGTGTGGTGTAATGGTTAGAGTGCTGGACTAGGATCCGGGAGGGCCAGGTTCAAATCCCTACTCTGCCCTGTGTGACCTTGGGCCAGTTGCATGCTCTCAGTCTAACCTACCTCACAAAGTTGTTGTGAGGATAAAATTGAGGCGACCAGAGTGATGGGGAGAAAGGTGGGGTAGAAATGACATAAATACATAACGTGCCTCACACAGGTATTGGAGGATAAAAGAGGATTCCTGACAGGTGGGCACCAGCCCTTGATGGGCAGGCTCTGCTGGAGACAACTCACAAATCCATCTGGAAAGGAAGACAGATCCATTTCCAAACCACCGTCAATCATTTGCCCAGGCAGGAGAAAACCACTGAATCTTTTTGCACATTTGGAAGTTCACTATATTCTCCATGAAGATCGTTTCAGAGGGTGGTGTCCGGGAATTTCTTTGGCACACCGGGTCACCCTAAAGGTTGAAACTGGAAACAACCACACCCAAAACCAGAGATGCCTTAAGCAGAAAAACAGAATTTATTTAACAGGCAGGGGTTCAAGAACACCAGGCTCAAGGACCCTGATCTCTGAGTTTTCACACCACATTTATAGAACTTCCAAAGGAACTGTGTTAAACTTCCAACATACACTTTTTGGCAGGAAAACATACAATTGGTTCAGGACTTGGTGGTCTGACCGATCTCTGCTGTTGCTTAGGCAGGTGACACTTCTTCTACTCAGTTTCTGAACTAGCTCAGACCAGTTTAACTGCATCTGCTGCTGTAAATCACAGACTGGTCAACCTCAGGCCAAATGTTCACTCCTAGTTTGGTTCTGGCCACTTAACTTTAACAGTAGCCATGTCAGTCTGCAGTAGACGAGCCCAACTCAAGTCCGGTAGCACTTTAGAGACCAACGAGATTTTGGGGGCATCAACTGTTGAGAGTCAAAAAGCTCTCTTCGGAAGAGATATGGTACCCAACAAAAGGAGCTCCGATTCCCCAGCGATTCTGCTCTGAAAACCTTGTTAGTCTTGAAGGTGCCACTGGACTGGGATCTGTATTCTCCTTGTGACCTTGGGGGGGGGGCGGGGTCAGAGACAGAGCTGGCCTTCCCAGATGGAGGGGCTGGGCCAGTGACGGTCCCAAGGCTCTCCACCTGACCCTCCGTCTGCTGAACCAGCCCTGGAACACTGGAGCCACGGCTCCTCCGCTCGAGCAGGAGACTCTGCAGGTTACTCCTCACTCAGGATGGCTTATAAGAAATAATCAAAACCGGTATTACAAAACCCAAAAGAGTCCTGGAAGTCATTCACAGCGGTCCCAAAGGGTTTCTCCGGTCTCTTGAATCACAAGGTGGGGGTGAGCAGGCAGGCTCCTTAGGAAAGGGAGCTCCACAGGGGAGGCATTGCTTCTTGAGGAGGCCTTGGCCCTTCCTTCCCGTGGGATCCAGAGGCACATGGAAGCCGGCATCCCCAGGGGGAAGGCTGGAACACGGGCTGCTCAGGTAAAGTGTAAAACAGGGGTTGCCAATATATATATATCGCTGTGTACAATAAATATATGTTTATGGTAGAACAGTCTTATGCTTTATTCTTTTTCTTTTTATATTTTTCAATACTGTTTTCTAAATATTGGTATCAAATATTATCAAAAATATGTTTCACCCAAACAATACATTGAGTGGATGTAACACTGTTACTAGTCCCGCAGAACTCTACTAATTTACCCATTTCAAATGAATCTTTTTCAAGGACTGTGATGTATATATAAACGACAGGAGGCACAATCATTTTTCTTTGTGAGCACAAAAGCTCTTAAGATAGCCGCATTGTGTGGGGTCCCATCAGAACCCTTCCAGCAAACATGGTAACCCGTCTAAGACAAGATATCTCTCAAATTGTATCAGGTAGCCTCCAGGCTCAATATTTTTGATAATATTTGATACCAGTATTTAGACAACAGTATTGAAAAATATAAAAAGAATAAAGTATAAAATTGTTCTACCACAAACATATATGTATTGTACACAGTGAAATATATTTTTGTGTGTCTTTCTCATGCTGTGACCCACAGTTTTTGTATTAACCTCCTGGGGGTGGCTGGCTGGAGATCTCCTGGGATTCCAGTTGAACTCCAGGCAACAAAGATCAGTTAACCTGGAGAAAATGGCTGCCCCTGAAGGTGGACTCTGTGGCATTCAACCTTGCTGAGGTCCCTCCCCTCCCCAAACCATGGCCTCCTCCCCAGGCTCCACCCCACAAATCTCCAGGTATTTCCCAACCTGGAGCTGGCAACCCAAAATGAAGGTAAGGTGCAGCAGCCATTTTGTGGCTGGCTCTGCCTCCTGCAGCAGCCATCGTGTGCCCACCACCCTGAGCCAGAATTCTGGAGCTGCCTGCCGGCTCAAACCCTGGAGGATTCCTGATGTGACGGGGACGGTTGCTGCTCCAAAACTGTCAGCTGAGGTTTTTGCTGATAAGTATGACACTTAAAGGCAGCGTTCCAACAAGTGATCAGCTTTTGATGATAGTGATTCAACAGCTCAGAATAGCTCAGAACAGACAACGCAACATAGAGCAACAGGCTCTTATTTAAATAGTGTGGGTTAGCATAGCCACGCCCTCATCAGTGGTAACAACCAATCGCATTGCTTAGATAAAGTCCAATCAGTTTGCTTCCCTCCAGCACAATCCTTGTATCCTGATTGGCCTGCTACGCAGAGTAGCCAACCAGGTATTGCCATTCTGGATACCAGCCTGTCCATGGGATTTACATCAAGCTCAGGACATAACATCCCTCCACCCTATGAATGGACTACCTCCGAACAGATGTAGTCCTTCAGATAAGCCTAGACCATTGAGACCGACGCAGGGTCTCTGTCGGGAGTGTCTGCTCCTCACTAGTAGTCTGAGGACTACTGTTTGCCTGTTCAGGCACCTGGGATTCTGTCCCTTGTTCGGTTGGAGCTACCTCCCTAGCTTCTGCGACCTGAGGAGTTTCACCCCCTCTACCTCTTGAGGCACTGGTCTGGCAGTTGGGCTTTCTGCTGCTCGGTCAGGGGTGGACCATCACTGGCGTAGCTGGTCAATGTGGTGCCTAAGTTGTCAGTCATTGTCTGTCTGCACCACGTAAGACCCAGCTACATCTATGATGACACCCGGACGCCAAAGATGTCCCTCCCCGTAGTTCCAGGTGAACACTAAGTGCCCTGTTTTAAAGGACCTGGGAGTTTCCCTGTCCTCCCTCTGGGGCGGTTGATCTGTGGTGAGATTGGGGTGGAGTCGGTCAAGGAGGGTGGTGAGGCAGTGACCCATTAACAACTCTGCAGGACTCCTCCCTGTGGCAGAGTGTGGTGTTATATGTTGGTATAGCAGAAAAGATGCTACCTTTTGACTCCAGTCCCTCTGAGTCATTCTCCCCAGAGCCTTCTTTCTGCCTGCCTGTTTGTTGCAGGATAGAATGGTGCAGATGTAATATGCTTTATTACATTGTCCTGCATAAATTTTGCAAACGCTGCAGACACAAATTGAGGCCCGTTATCAGAGACCAGAGTGTCCGGCAACCCATGTGTAGCAAAAAGCTTTCACAGTGCTTTTACGACTGTTGCGGTCGTCATCTTGCTCATGAGGAGCACTTCAAGCCATTTCGAATAGGCATCTACCACAATCAGGAATACCTGCCCGTGAAATGGGCCAGCAAAGTCCACATGGATTCTGGACCAGAGTCTGTGTGGGTTTTCCCAAGGATATAGAGGAGTGTGGGGGGGGGATCCGGCCTGGACAGTTGGCACTCATCGCAAACCTTTACCTACTCCTCAATGTCATGGTCTATCCGAGGCCACCAGACATAGCTCCAGGCCAGAGCTTTCATTTTTACTATGCCCGGATGACCCTTGTGCAGCGCCTCCAAGACCTGTCCCCATAAGGGAGGAGGCACTACCACCCTGTTCCCCCACAACAGACAGCCCTTATGTACTGACAGCTCTTTTTGACACGTACAATAAACTTGAAATTCTGGTGGCAAACGATCCATTGGCCACCCTCTCCACACCCAGTTAAGCACCTGGGAGATTGTGGAGTCCTTTGCTGATTTAGCGGCAATGTCTGAGGCATGGACTGGCAGCTGCAATAGTTCTTCCAGGGCCATTACCTCATAGGCAGGAACAGGGTCCAGAGCAGGTCCCAGAATGGGACACCGGCTTAAGGTGTCCGCATGTCCCATTGCCTTGCCAGGGTGGTGTTCAAGTTCAAAATCATAAGCCACCAGGAAAACCATCTAGCGCAGAATACGGGGTGAGAAGACTGGAGGCATTTGGCGACCCGGTGCAAAGAGGCCCAGCAAGGGTTTATGGTCGGTGACCATTACAAACTTCCGTCCATACAAAAAATGATGGAATTTTTTAACACCGGCGACCAACGTAAGTCCCTCCTTATCGATTTGCGCATAATTCCTCTCAGCGCCCGTCAGTGTTCTTGAATAATAAGCTATTGGCACATCCCACCCATCCACCATTTTGTGGCTAAGGATGGCGCCAATTCCAAACGGGGAGGTATCTGTGGCCAGGATTAGCGGCTTCCCTTCATCATAGTGCGTTAACACTGAATTAGACACTAGCAAGTCTTTTATTCCCTTAAACGCTTCATCATGCTGCGGCCCCCAGGTCCACCACGCCCCCTTTTCAAGAAGTTTATGCAATGGTTCTGCCACCAATGCCTTGGGGGGTAAGAAGGTGTGGTAGAAATTTAAAATTCCCAGGAAGGACTGCAGCTTTTTTTTTGTTTTGGGCTTTGGGGCTTGTTGGATGGCAGCAGCCTTGCTCTTCGTGGGGTGGATGCCCTGTTCATCGATTAAAAACCCAAGAAATTTGACCTGGGAAACCCCAAACTGGCATTTTTGCTTTCTAACTTTTAATCCTGCCACTTGGAATCGGCCCAGCACACTCCTAGTATGCTCTGCCAGTTCTTTGTCAGTGGCACCAGCAACCAGCACATCATCAAAATAAGGCACCAGCCCTGGCAGATCCCTCAGCAATCCCTCCATCAAACTCTGAAAGATACCAGAAGCTACATTGACCCCAATTTGTAAATGATTGACCCTGAACGCTCCTCAATGGGTCACAATCATCTATGCTTCAGCTGCCCTGGGGTCCACAGGCAACTGCTGGTATGCTTCTGCAAGGTCAAGTTTTGCAAACAGTCGCCCACCCTTCAGCGAAGCCAATACATGTCTTATAATGGGAACGAGGTAAGGGTGCTGTTGTAAAGCTTTGTTTAAGGTACATTTGCAGTCAGCACATATCCTGACTGAACCATCTGGTTTGATTGGAGTTACAATGGGTGTTTCCCACTTCACATAAGGCACAGGCTCTAAAACCCCCTGAGTCACCAACTTATCTAGTTCTGCCTCAATTTTTGGTTTGAGAGCAAGTGGCACAGTCCTTTACCGCAACCTGATGGGCGCTTCTGAGGGGTCTAGCTCAAACGTGACTGGCGGACCCATATACTTTCCCAGGGTTCTGTCAAACACTTCAGGGAACTCCACATACAAAGAACTCAATTTATTTCCACCAATGTGGTCGATCCCTGACACAGCAATTCCCAGAGCCTCAAACCAGTCTAACCCAAGCAGACTGGCCCTCCGCCCCTCAGCCACATGGAGACCTTTTAAATTGTACCTTGAAAGTGGCTTCCCCCTTGGAAATCTGAAAGATGCACCCCACTGGGTGCTAACCTGTGGTGGCTCCTGTTAGGAAACAAATGCTGGAACGTCTCTGTGGATATGATGGTCAATGCCGATCCCGAGTCGACCTCCACCTCACACGGCACTCCGTCCAGCAGCACGGTGATATGGATCTTCCTCCTGGTGCGATTTTGAGTGCTCAGGACAGTTGTAGGGCCGGAACAGCTGGTGGTCACGTTGCACTCCCCTTGCCTCTGTGCTCTTGTAGTATGAATGGGAACATAAAGATTTTTTATATAGTTTTTTTCCCCTTTTTGATTATTCATATTTGTATTTTCTCATAGTTTTATGGATTTCTCTTTTAAGTAATATTTTATTAGGATATAAGGAAGGCCGGTTATATAGAAGGCTTTACTCTTGTAAGTCTGGTATTGTTAGCAGACAAGATAATATGTATAAAGTTCATGATTCTGTAGTTCTTAAAGACAAAACCTTGAAATGTCTGAGTCAAATAAGATTTTAGTCTTGTATCAGGGAAAAAACCCTTTTTATTTGGGATATGAAGAATCCTTGCCCCTTATCATTTTGGGTTAAGTTAAGTAAACATTTAGGTTTGACGTAGATATGTTTCTTTACATCTGACAAATCAAAAGCTTATTATTTGAATGACCATTGTCTTTTGTAACTAATTATGCCTTTTTGAAGATTTTTTTCTTAATGATGCCAGTTCACGTATAAAAGGTCATGTCCTTCCTGCATATGCTCAGAAAGCAGTCAGTTTTTGATGGGCCATTTGGTCCAACTGTTTCCCCCCCCGTCTAATTGCAACTAAACACTAAGAACTTCCTCCTCATTTCTGACTCCATTTCTTGACTAGAAATTTATTTGTACAATACTCTGATGTCTCGCTCCTTCCTTGACATCACTGAAGACAACTGAGGTGACTTCCTTGGACCTGTTGCCTTGCAGACTCTGGCCAAGTGGCCCCGCTTGTTGCAGTTCGGCACCGTAGGTCACGTGCCCAGCACTGGTCCTGCTCGTGATTGCCGCCACAACCTGCGCGTGACTGCCAATGTGTTGCTTTCCTTGTGGTCTGCTGCGGCTTCGCTCTTCGCATCTGATGGACGTCATCACCCTTGGCCTCAGAATTGGTGGTCAACTCATGATGCACCACCTTCTCGACCCGTGGTTGCGATGGCCCGGTGGCTTGTCGGACTTCCCGTGTGGACCGTTCGGCAGCTTCGGTGGCTATAGCCTCTGCATAGGCTACAGCGTCGGTGAGTTCAGCTTTGGCGAACAGCCACTGCAGCAGACGCTCGTCTCTTAGGCCACACACCAACCGGTCCCCCAAGGCCGTCTCCAGGTCAGAGAAACCACACGTGCGGGCAGCTTTCCTCAGCTCGGTGACAAACTCCGCAATCAATTCTCCGACCTTCTGGTCCCGTTTATAGAACATGTGGCAGCACGCAATTTCTGATGGACTAGGCACATAGTGATTTTTCAGCTTTGCCTTCAGGTCTGCCAGTGACACTGTCAGGATGTCAGTCGGCGCAACCAGGGACCTTGCCACGTCAAACAAGGTTCATCCACAGGAGCTCAACAGGACCGCCGATTTCGTGGCCTCATCCTTGATTTAGTGTGCCCTTAGATGACAATCGAACCATGTTATGTACGATTCCCAGTCTTCCAGGTCTGGTTCGAACACTTCAAACTTGGCACTGGCTGCCATCCCTCTGGCCAGTTCTGCCGGTGGGTTGGCAGGGTGCTGTTCTGTTGGTGGCGGAGCCGTGACTGGTTCCGCTTCGTCTGCCGTTGTGTCGGTATTCAGCGGGGCTGCCTACCCGCTATATCCCATCCTCGTTGCCACTGATAAGTATGACACTTAAAGGCAGCGTTCCAACAAGTGATCAGCTTTTAATGATAGTGATTCAACAGCTCAGAACAGCTCAGAACAGACAACGCAACATAGAGCAACAGGCTCTTATTTAAACAGTGCAGGCTTGCCTAGCCACGCCCATCTCAGAGATAACAACCAATAGCATTGCTTGGATAACATCCAATCAGTTTGCTTCCCTCCAGCACAATCTTTGTATCCTGACTGGCCTGCTACGCAGAGTAGCCAATCAGGTATTGCCATTCTGGATACCAGCCTGTCAATGGGGATGAAATCAAGCTCAGGACATAACATTTGCCTTTACACAACGCCCGTATGGAAGGGAAGCACGTTTGAACTTCACCCAATCCCTTTCAAGCTGCTAAAAGCCTCCTGCCTGCAACAACAGCTAAGGCTACCAACTTCAGGTAGGGAGATTCCTGGAGATTTGGGGGCAGAGCTTGGGACAGGCAGAGTTTTGGCAGGGGAGGGGCCTCAGCAGGAATGTGATGGCGCCGAGCTCACTCTCTGCAGCTACCATTTTCTTCTTCAGGGGAATTGGAAGGGCTGCCTGCTCTGGGTTGGGAAAGGCCCGGAGAGGGTGGGGTATTGGAGAGGGGGAGGGACTTCAGCAGAGGATAAGGAGTACACAGACTCCACCTTCCAAAGCAGCCATTTCCTCCAGGGGAGCTGATCTCTGTAGTCTGGAAATAAATTGTAGTAACATGAGATCTCCTGGCCTCACCTGGAGGTTGGCAACCCTAGGAATTGGTCATTGTACTTTGGAGATCAGTCATAATCCTGAGAGAATCCTGGGTCCCACCAGGCGTTTGGCATGGTTGCCAGCTCCAGGTAAAGGAGAACCTGAAGATCTGGGGAGGGTGGAGTCTGGGAAGAGGAGGGAGCTCGACACCCAGGGGGTGCCATGGAGTCCACCCCCCCCCCACCCAGCAACCCTTTTTCCTCCAGGAGTGCTGGTCCCAGTAGTCTAGAGGTCAACTGGAATTCCAAGGGAGCTGCAGGCCCCACTGGGAGGCTGGCGACTCTAATGTGTTTCTTAAAATGCCTGCCTGAAGAGCCCAGCCTTCAGGGTGTGAGTTCTCCTCATGCGGACCAAAAAGCTGTTCCACCAGGTAAGCACCACAACTGAAACCACCCCAGCATGAGGAGTGGTTGGTTGATCAGACCTGCCTCAAAAACAGGATCTTCCATACCTCATGCTAGCAGGGAGGTAGCTCAGAGGGAGCACCGGGGAGACGTTAATAGTTGCAAAATCATAGGATACACTAAGGGTCACACTAGGTCTGGTGCCATATATTGGACTGCTAATTCGACTGGAAAAGCTGCAGTGGGAAGGGGAAGGGGTGTTTTTTATTCTGTGTTGTAGATCACCCACGCACCCTGTGAAAGTTGGTATTAGGTAGCATTGCCTCCAGATGGGGCCTGGTTATTTGGCATTAAAACTCCTCTCTAGATGACAGAGATCTGTTACCCTGGAGAAAATGGCCACTTTGAAGGGCATACTTTATGGCATTATACCCTACTGACTCCCCCCCTTCCCAGATCACATCCTCCCCAGACTCCACCCTTAAATCTCCAAGAACTTCCAACCCAGAAAGTCTTATTTTCTTGTTCCCTGCCCCCAAGGAGCTAACAGGAGCTGGGGAGAGTTGGTTTCAGTTAGGGAAACAGCACATGGAGAAATATGAAAATGACCCTCTTCCCCAATCAAATCGGCAGCCCACGGGGTGTCAAACCCTGCTGTGCTTTGCTTGCTTTGGTTGCCATTGTGGCTGGGGGAGGGAATTCCTTAGGGGAGGGGGTGGTGTGAGTGACTGAGAGCTTTCAGTTTTAGAAGACATAACTTTCCAAGTCAACCTCCTTTCCCTCCTTTTTCTTTCCTGGGGAAGGTGTCCTTGAGAGGCTCTCTGTACCAACTTGGATAGCAGACATATAAGTCTCACTTGGTTGGGATGGCAACATTAGTTGTGGTGTGAATGTGACATGTCCTTGGGGGAAGGGGAAGGGGTTTTTCTTTGAATTTTCTATATTAAGCTTGTGCCCACCAAAAGTCTTCAGTTCTGACACAGTGACTTTCTGTATCTTGCATATACCTCAATAAAGTTATCACTGCCAAGAGAGAGTTGTTGAGTATAACTAGACCGGGGTCTGACACAGGGATGCTTTGAAATTTTAAAAAACTGTGGGAAATCATGATCATCCATGTCCTGCCTCCCACCTAGGGAGCCCCCAAAATGGGAGTTAGATGCCCATGGTTATCTCATAGGGTTTAATGTGCCCATTTGTGTGTTTGGAGTCTTCTGGCAGAAACAGTGTGAGGGATGTCAGCCTTCAGGTGGGACCTGGGGATCCCAAAATTACAGCTCATCTCCCAACTACAGAGATCGGTTTTCCTGGAGAAGATGGCTGCTTTGGAGGGGGGACTCCATGGCCTTGTACCTCACTGTGGTCCCTGTCCTCCCCAGGCTTCATCCCCAAAAGTCAAGGAGTTTCCCAAACTGGATCTGGCATGCCTAGCATTGCTGTTCTTGGGACAAGTTAATGGAGTCTATAAAAGAGGGGGAAATGATGTGGTTAAAAACATGATGTTGCATTTTGTTTCAACAGTTTTTGCAGAAGTTGGCTAACCTGAGTTGAAAACACAGAAAAGAACAATCTTAAGCAACAGAGTAATTTGAGGGGGGGGGAATTGGGCAACACAGGAAGGGCAGTTTCTCCTGTTTTCTGAATTTCACATTTGTTATCAGTAATTTTAAGCAAGACCCCATCTGCAGATACTTAAATCCATGGATTGAGGCCATGGAGAAGGAGGGAGATTTTTCTGCATGTTGGGAGAACCGCCATGATTACATATTTTTTAAAAAAATATTAAAGAATGGGGGAATAAACTTCCCCACAAACAGAGGAACGTTGTCTGCAATTGCACTGGCATCCTTAGGGCAGAGGGGCAGGAGCAAGGAGGTTGGGTGGACATCAGAGTTGTCTTTTTCTCATCTAAACAACCAAGTTCAATAGTAAAATTCACAATTTTTGCATTAATATGGTGCAGAATGTATAAAGGATGTAAATCCTCTGTAAAATGGCATTAAAACATGAAAAATGAACACAGTGTGAAAACCAGCAAAGAAAACAGGTGGGACAAACACTGATAAAGAAGTGTGAAACCTTTAAAAAATGAGAAACAGCATATTTGAATATCCCTACATTAAAGACCAGCCAAGTGGTGAAATTGCACCTCACCAAAGACTGTGGCGGTTAGTTGGGGTTTTCTTATCATCCTGGGCTCATCTGAGAGACAACCAAAGCCTCAAAGATCCTCCAGAAACAAAATGAAGCCAGACCTTTAAATAAACATGACAAAAACATAATCTTCCTCCAGCAGCAGTATCCTCTCTGTCTATAAAACAGACACCATCGTCAGTGTTTGCCATCTGAAGGCTTGGGAGGCGTGAGACATATCTTGTAAATCTTTTCAAGGTATTGCTCTATTTCTCTTCTACATTTGCAGGGTATTTTTTAGAAGTACACTAATTTTTTTAAACAAAAATGTACATTTAGAAATACATTATTTTAAAAAAAACCAAAATCTAATCCAGGGGCACCAACAGGTGGGAGATTAAAAGGGAGGGGAAGGTCTTCAGCAAGGTTACCTTAGATTCTTTATTGGCTCAGTCAGGAATAACTTAACCCCATTTAAACCAGGAAGCTCAGTCTCCTAGTCAAATTTACCACAGGGACCTGAGGGGGAAGCACAAAGATACATCCAAGGGGTTTAACCTCCACTGAAATCTCTCTTTGGAGACATGTTCCCTCCAGTCTCCACATGCCAGGGTTTCCACCCTCTGAAGACCTCCCACTATTGCAACTGATCTCCAGATGACCAAAATCAATTCCCCCGGGGAAAATGGCAGCTTTGGAGGGTGGTCTCTAAGGCTGCAGTCAGACATGCCTTTAGATTCGACTGAGCTGCGAATGCCTGACAGATCTAAAAGATAGGATGAGACAGCAACATCTGGGAAAGGTCTTGTAGTTGTCGGCACCCCGTGGTGCCCCGCCATAGAAACAGAGTTAAAAGACACCGGGGAAAGTCTGGTCTTAACTGGTTCCGACAGGCCATGGACAGACTTCCCACTGTCTGATTGTGCAAGCACACTCTCAAGCCATCAGAATGGTCTATCCATTCCATCCTGTCTCAGCGCCCTTTTTTTGCTCATTTAGCAGTATGTGCATAACCACATAATCGTCCCATAGGATTGGGGAATTTAGAAAGCGGAGAGTTATTTCTTGGAAGCAGAGATGCATATGTGTGAAAACCCTCCATGAAGAACTCTCCACATGGGGGTTCTGTTCCTTGTTTATGTGCATGCACAAAAAAAAATGCAACCCCTCCCATGCCTGAACATGCCATCTGATCACACAGTGACGGGCTGAGCCTGCAGCGAAACGGGATGTGTGATCGCACGACTCCATGTCAAATTTCAATGGAGGTAATAGGAGCGCTTCCTGACTGCGCCAAATGGCACATCTGACCACAGCCTAAGGCATTATCCCCTCCCCAAACCCCACTATGCCCAGGCTCCGCCCCCAAGATCTCCAGGAATTTTCCAACGTGGAGCTGGCAACCCTCCCACACATGCACACAAATGCGCTGAGCCACATGGGAGACACTTCCCTGGCACGCAGCCCCATGTGACCGTGGTATGTGGGAGCAAAGATGTGGAAATCAAGCCATTCCATTCCCTGTGGGGATTTAACTGTGAGCCTCACATTGGGTTGAAGAGCTCCAGATTCTCTGGAAATGGGAGTAAGAAGAATGGCCATACACCCATGCAGAGTGCCTTTCCTCCGCCACAGGGAATCCAAGTCAGACACTCTTGTCTTCTGGGCAGACTTGTGTCCTGACATTCCTCAGTTAGGTACTGCCTGGGAGGTCAGAGGTCGTGGCAGAGGAAGAACTCAGAATGCTTTGGGAGAGCAGGATCACTCTTTCTGCTGGGGCCTTCAGCTCTCCATCCCCCCTCCCCCTTGCTCTGCATGTGAACCACGCGGCCACCCAGGTGGAGTCAAACATGGCGCTGCTAGAGTCAAGCCCAGGAGCAGCTATCTGACGAAGGGAGCTTTGATTCTCAAAAGCTCATGACCTGGAAATCTTATTGGTCTCTCGGGTAGTCCTGGACTTGCATGTAGCTCTTCCCCTGCAGAGCAACACGGCGACCCTCTGGAACAATCACGGGGCTATGTGCTCATTATGCCCCTTCTACTGCTCAGGTGACTATTCCGGTTGGGAAAACGTGGTTTAGCACTGCAAGAAAGCTGTTTCTGCAACAACCTGGACAATGTCTGTGGCTTAATTTCTGATGTTTCCCTGAGGAGACACAAGGAGAAGAACGAACATGAGGGGAGACAGGGGGCAGCTGACCTAAAGAGTGTTCTGGCATTTGCTTTAACCCTTGACTTATATGCCAGAGTTATATTTTGTAGGCTTTAAGAACAACAGGGGTGGGCAAGAACATAAGAAGGGCAGTACAACTGGTATTTGCAACCAAGTGGAAGTCTGAAATCTGCCCAAATCCTGAGAACCAGAGAGACAAAATGGAAGAATATGCTGTTATGGCATGAATGATGAACTATAAATAAAAAACCAATCACCAAATTCGAGAATAAGTGGAGAGCCTTTTATATTTACTACTACGTAGATTAGATAAAGCTGTTAGAGGAGATACAAAGAAATTTAAATTGATTAATACTCAAATCATATAATCATATTCTCATAGTTATACTCATTAATCTTTTACAGTTACCTATTTACTAGTTATCATATGATAGTATAAACCTTGTATAAAAATAAGAAAAAAGGTTTTTTTAACTCTTTTCTTTTTTATGTTTCTTGCTTATATGCTTTCCTACCTAGCCCTATAGATAGGAAATAATGGAAATATACACCAAAATATATTTACCATATTTTGATTTGTTATTATACTTTTTCATGTTTGATATTCTTATATTATGCAGTGTCCTTAAAATGTGTTTATGCTTCTCACTTTTCCCTTTGCATTTGTATCCCCTTAAATGGTAAAGTAAGAAGGGCCTTGCTGGATCAGACTAGCAGTCCACCTAGTCTGGCATCCTGTCTTACTCAACGGCCAACCAGTTCCTCTGGAGGTCCAGCAACAGGGCATAGAAGGCGAGGCCTGCATTAGAACATCAGAAGAGCCCTGCTGGGTCCGAGCTGCAGTCCACCTAGTCCGGCATCCTGTCCCACGCGGGGGCCAACCGGTGCCTCTGGAGGGCCACAGAAAGAAGACGCAGAGATCAAAGGCTTCCCCTCCTGCTGCTGCCTCCTCCCAGCACTGGGATTCTGCTCCTTCTCTAGACGGAGATTCCCTTCCGTCAAGGACATCACAGGGTTTGATTCAGACTTCAGCTCTAGCTTGTATATTTTTCCAGCCCAGGACACTAAATGGTTTAGCAGCCTGTGAAACAGGTTCTGGTTCGTAAGGGAAGTCTCAGACACAGTGTACATGGATTGCATTAATGGGTTTAATTTGATTCAAATGTCATCCATAACCTAAAAGTACTATGGTGTATGCACGAACAATCTATGTCCCAGGCAGGGATGCCAGCCTCCAGGTGGGACCTGGGGATCCCCTGGAATTGCAGCTCATCTCCAGACTACATAGATGAGTTCCCCTGGAGCAAAGGGATGCTTTGGAGCGTGGACTCCATGGCCTTGTGCCCCCCACTGAGGTCCCTGTCCTTCCCAGGCCCCATCCCCTAATCTCCAGGAGTTTCCCAACCTGGATTTGGCAACCCTGTGGGCCCCTACCCTTTGCCAGTGGCCAGGGGGGTCTGACAACCCTAGCCCAAGGGAAGGTTCATAGCTCAGGGGCTGAGCACATGAGTCACATATAGGAAGTCTCAAGTTCAATCTCCAGTTAGGGATCTTGAGCAGCAGGTTTGGGGAAGATGTCCCCCCCCACACACACATATTTTTCCCTGGGACCAACTGCCCTCTGGAGTAGATGGATCAGTGCTCTGTTTTGGTAAAAGATGGAGACTTCCTTCATTCATACTCAGCACTACATTTATTCCATGTTTAATTATAAAGGTGTTTAATTATAAAGCCCTTCACCCTCAGAGCTGTATGCTTTTGTCCTGCCTTCAGCTTAAAACTCTTTAAGAGGAAAGAAGACAGAATTCAGGATGTCGGACAAATCCTCCCAGATGTTTTGTGTTCATGAGTCATTCCAGCTGGGTGCCACCACATCATCTTTCTTTTAGGAAGACCAGGGCTAAGCCCAGGGTTGATAGTTACTGGCTCCTGTTGCCCACTGCTGCTCCAGTGGCCGGTGGAAGAAAAATGAACTAAAAAATGCTGTTGCACAATGGCATCCAGTCACTTCTGGAAGAAACCCAGAAGTGACATCACACCACTCCAGGAATTGCTGGAAACTCTGCAGAGGCATGATGTCACTTCCAGGTTTTCCTGGGAAGTGTCATATCTCTGTCCTGACAATCTGGCATCACTCCCTCTGTGCCCAGAAGTGATGTCAGCACACCTCTGGAGGATGCTGGCCACGCACTGGCATTTCTGCTGGCACTCCCCCCCCCCCATTTCCTGCCATTTCCCCCACTGTCAGTCAGCTGAGCAGCCTGCTGGTGGCCGGCTGGGGATCCCCCCCCACCCCCGGGGAGGGGGTGGTGAGACTGTGAGGCTGCCTGAGCCCTGAGTAGGAGAAGGCCTGAGACTGCTCTCAGAGCTGCTCGGGGAGACAGGGAAGTGCCAGCAGCACTGTGCAGAGCCCAAACACCTGGTTTCCAACTGCCATTGGCCTGTGGAAACAGAGTGTTGCCCCTCTCACTCCACGGTGAAATTCTTTGCCTTTGAACACCGAGTGGAGAGCATCCCCGGCGACATGCTGGCATCTCTTCTGGGCACAGGGGGAGCTGCTGGCAGTGACATCACACGTCCAGCGAGGGCCTCTGCCACCAGGAAGCCCCCTGGCTTGATCCAGACACTATTTCTTGCCTGTCTTCAGCATCAAATCCATTCCGATCAAGCAGTGACATTAAAATTTGGGTCAGGGACCCCTTGAGACCTGAACCTTGTAGATCATGTCCAGGCACAGGGTTGCCAACTAGGGGCTGGAAAATTCCTGAAGATTTATGGATGGAGGAAAAAAGATGGAAGGTGTCAACCTGGCCCTTCTTGGGTTTGGTTGCCATGGAAATGTGGGTGTGAGAACAAGAATGTATACTTTCATTTCTGGCCACTATGCTGTTATCTGTTTTAACTTAGCCATGTAACCTTGAGACCTGAACTGTCTCTGGTATCCTCTCTCGCCTGAGAATTCTATGCCATTAATTAGGTGGGCTTTGTAGCTTAGGTGCAAATTGGCCAGGTGCCATTAATATCCTGTTTGGTTGTAGTATAATTGCTTGCTTCATGCGCTTGACCTCAGTTCTAACAAAGAATCATTAAGAGTCTGGATCCTATCAATGTCCCAATAAACTTTAATTCTTCTGAATGACTGTTATTGGGAACTGATTTCTCCAGGGGCTCTGACAGAAGGAAGTGTAGACCATGTTCCCTTTTTTCTTCCAACTTACAAGTGTGGCATTATTTTCTTCACAGTTTATGAATGGAGCTTGGGGAGGGACCTCAGCAGGGTGTAATATCATAGTGTTCACCCTCCAAAGCAGCCATTTTCTCCAGGGGAACTGATTTCTGTAGTCTGGAGATCAGTTGTCATTCTGGGAGATCTCCAGGCCCCACCTGGAGGTTGGTGACCCTATGTCCATACAATGCAAATGGGCAACTTAAACTTGCTTTTAAAGTGTTGTTGAAGTGGTATTGTTTAGGGGTCTGCATTCAGATACAACCGAGCCAAAAATTTATCCAAAAAATACTTTATCAATATTTTTGGGGTATATTTTGGCATCCCAAAGATATCTGGGATTTTTTTGGAAAGCCAGGGGGTAAAAATCCCCCTAAAATCCCAGATATATTCAGAATTTTCTGGGAAGATCGAGAGCCAGCATTGCATTTTTTTCTTGTTTACTTCTCTGTGTCTGGGGACTCCTATGGGCTTCCCCACTTCTCTTGTCAGTTTCAAACTAGTCTTGTCAGTTTCAAGAGGGTTTCCCCCCCTTCCTACTTAGCCCATTATCCAAGCACAGCTTTCTGCAGAGAATCTGAGCAGTCAAGCCTTTAAGCGTGACTTCAGATTCTGTGCCTGCCGTATGCACCATTCTTTTTCTCTGGTGTATTTATTCTGCAGCCCAGAATAAACACCCTGGTCTCTCTGCTGCCTTCTTCTGCCATCCAGTTTGAACCAGGTGGCATGAGAAGGCAGCCCAGCTGGGCTCGCTGTGTGTGCAGGGAGCCGATAGCTCCCAGCAGGCACAGCTCAGGAATGCCTCTTCCTGCTGCCCAGTTGAAACTGGGCAGCAGGAGAAGACAATCCCATTGCGGGCGAGGGTGGCCCCACTGGGATCGCTGTGAGTGGAGAAGGCACAGTGATCCCGCTGCCTTTTCCTGATGCCCAGTTGAAACCGGGAGGTGGGAGAGGGTGGCCCTGCCAGGAGTAATTTCCTCTCTTTTTTATAAGCCGCATGAAATTAGCAATGGTCCCATATCATCGCTAGACTCATGCCGCTTGTAAAAAAAAATTAAATGTAAAACAATAAGGGACCTCTAGGGGCAGCAAAGGGCAGGGGTTGAATCCAAGGGAATCTGTATGCTTTTAAATTACCTTCGGCTTGGGAGCGAAACAAGGGAAAAATCGGCACAAAGCCACTCTTAGAAAACCCAGGGAAACAGCGGCAGGAAAGCGAACTGAGCACTGAAGGGGAGGAAATCAATGCAGAATGAAAAAGAAAACCTGACGGACATGCACAGTGAAAGCAAAGGAAAATACCCATTCATAATAGGCTTTTGTTTCCCTTCTAATTTTCTTGCACAGAGCTTGCAAAATCCTCTTGTTTGGAATTGTTGTGACTGCTTTGAGATCAGTCCTTTTAAGCTTGCAAGACACTGGGTTCGGCTGGACATTCTGCACATTGTAACTGGTTGTACTGGGTTCTTGTGAAATCCAAGCTTGCAGTCTTTACAGAAGAAGAAGAAGAGATTGGATTTATAACCCGCCCTTCACTACCCAAAGGAGTCTCAGAGCTGCTTACAAACTCCTTTCCCTTCTCCTCCCCACAACAGACACCCTGTGAGGTTGGTGGGGCTGAGAGAGCTCTGACAGAAACTGCTCTTTTTCAAGAACCGCTGTGCCAGAACTATGGCTTGCCCAAGGTCATCCAGCAGGTGCCAGTGAAGGAATGGGGAATCAAACCCGGTTCTCCCAGATTAGAGTCCATGCACGTAACCACTACACTAAACTGGCTCTGTCCTGCATTGCATTGGTTCTGCTGGGCTTCCAGACCCACCCCCACTTGGAGTGTAATTCTGTGCTTCACATCAGTCTTGTTGCAGTGGCATTGCCACAATGGCACTGGGTTTTCCTGGGCACTCTATGATTGCACTGGTACTTCTGGGCACTCTGTGATTGGACTGGTACTGCTGGGCTTGCAAAAATGCCTCCTCTCACCTTCAGTTTCTACTGCAGAGATTTGACCTTAGTCCTGTTTGACCTTAGTCCTGGTGGGTTTGCAGTGCCACAGTGGCACTGGTTCTGCTGGGCTCATTGCACTGACTCTGCTAGGCTTGCAAAAATGTCTCCCCCACTTTTAGTTTCTACTGCGGAGAGTCTCAGGGACTTTGATTCTGATCTGCTGGGCTTCTGTTGCCTTTGCTTTTTTTGCTGTCCCCCCCTCTCCTTTAGAAACAATAGAGGATGGGGGCACATTCTTTGAAGGCCATAGAATTGGATACCCTGGTCCAATCTTTTTGAAAATTGGTGGTTCTTTTGAGGAGAGTACCAGCAGCTATGCTGCAAATTTAGTGCCTCTGCCTCAAAAAACAGCCCACCCAGACCCTTGGATAACCCCAGATAGATTCCCCATTGAGTATAATGGCCCCCATAGGACATGAAACAGTTCAGGATTCCTGAAAAATCCCAAATCCAAATACCATACTGGTATTGGGATTTTGAAATATTGGGAAATACTGATTTTCCGGGTCCAATATACCCTCCCCCAAAAAACATTTTTTGCACACCCCTAATATTGTTTTGTATTGCTTGAAGGATGCATGAGAAGGGAGAGCGCCATGTGTGGGGTGCCAAGGCTCAGGGGAGTTGGGGAAGGATTAGAGATCTGTGAAGAACTGCAAACCATAACTGCCCCTCTAAAGTCTGAGTGCTCCTGCTCCTCGCAGAGGCAGAGGCAGAGGCAGGCCATGGAAAGCCTCCTGTGTGCACACATACAGTCTGCATGGCATGGGGGGGGGGGCTTCAAAGATTGTGGGAAAGCGTGTGACAAACTTTATAGGCAGTCCCTTGCTCCTCTCCCATTTATTTTTAAAGATGCACAGGTTTTTCCCTTCCTCTTTTATAAGAAGCTTGAAACAAAAGCGGAAGCGAAAAGCAACTACCTCCCACCCCCTTCTGCCATCCTTCTTCCCGGGGGGGGAGGGAGTGGGATTCACCTCTGCCTGCGCACAGAAGGAGCATGGTCTCCAGTGGAATCGAAGGAGGGGGGCAGTCAGGACTTTCAAATAAAGCCAAAATTGGGCGTTGTGGCGCTTTCCACACAGTGGAGGCCGGGAGAGAACACTGGCGGCCACATTTCTCAACCCTGACATGTTGTCACTTCGCATCCAGATATTTCCTGTCATCTAACCTCAGCTTTATCTTCCCCATTTTCAGCTTCCTCTTCTAAAGAGGAGAGGCCCCTTCAAAACACGCCCCAGCTTTCCTTGGCAGGACTCCACCGCTCCTCTTGGGCTGGGCCGGGAGCCGTGCCTCAGCCGGGGCAGGAGAAGGGTGCCAGGCTGCCCAGCTGGTGACCACGCAGAGACAGGTATGAGATTCCTCCTCGCCTAGGCTCAGCTGTTTGCCCTTTTTGTGTGATGGTCACAGAGGTGACAGGCCTAGAGCAGGTATACAGGCTCCTATCTGCAGGAAGAGGTCAGGTGGAGGAATCGCTGCCCCTGCCTTTTTGCCCACCCTCCGCTCTGACTAAGGGGGTGTGGATGTGAAGCGCCCTCAAGTTGCAGCCAACTTATGGCAACTCTGTAGGGTTTTCAAGGCAAGGGGCGTTCAGAGGTGGTTTGCCCTGGCCGGCCTCTGTGTGCCGATCCTGGCCTGCCTCTGTGTCTCCGTTCCGAGTACTAGCCAGGGCCAACCCTGCTTAGCCCCCAAGGTCTGACAAGACTGGGCTAGCCGGGGCCATCCAGGTCAGGGCCTGACTAAATAGGTCTCTGGGATGATAGGAAACGCTAGCAAGCCCCCGGGCACCCACCTCTTTCAAAGGGCTTTGGATTCCAGATGAATGGCCACGGCTGCTTGTGGGGTAGTGGCGTACACTCTCCCATTCTGGCCCCACGTCAACAAGATCCATAAGGGTTTGTACTGTTTCAAAAGCCTGCAAACCCTTTTTTACCAGGAGTGGGACCAAAGAAACTTGCCTATGTGCCAGGAGAAGTAGTGTCTCTTTCAAGCAAGGTCCATCTCCTTTGGAAACTTGGGAGATTTGGAGAGACATCGGATTGGCCAGGGGCTCTTGCAGTGATTCCTGGGCTCCAGGGTCTTTAGCAGCTGCCCAAGAGTCAGAAATTCTGCAACTGGAGGCTTTTTGCATTGCTAAATTTCTATGGCAGGGGACTTCTGGTCTGTGGTGGCTACAGGCAGAGGATCCTCGGCCCAAACAAAGCGGGCAGCCTCGTCTGTGAGGAACGTCTGCTTGGCTTCCCAGTTTTTCTCTCAGGCCTCTCCAAAGAGATCTCCCTTTCTTAAGAGCAGAGGCCGTGGCTCAGTGGCAGAGCATCTGCTTGGCATTCAGAAGGTCCCAGGTTCAGTCCCCGGCAGAATCTCCAGCTAAAAGGACCAGGGAGTTAAGTGTTGGGAAAGACCTCAGCCTAAGACCCTGACAAGCTGCTGCCAGTCTGAGTGGATAATACTGACCTTGGTGGGCGGACATGGCCTCCTCCCTGGATCTGACCCAGTACAAGGCAGCTTCATGCATTCATGTCTCCTCATGTTTGTCTCTTCTTTTAGAGCATCTTTTCCTCAGTATGGAGGACTGGCAACCTGCCATTTTGACCTCAGACAGTACCTAGACCTGCAACAGCAGGACTTGGCTTCTGTGCTATGAGAGCAGCAGCAGCAGCAGCAGCAGGAGGACCTGATGGCCACTTACCAGGCTGCTGTCTGCAGCTGGAAAGGGGGCCTCCTTCCCCTTCCCCTTCCAGCTGCTTTGGGGTCTCTGCTTTGGGGTTATAATATGACTAATGCTGGTGAACAGGAGGAGTTAACATGAGTTAGTGGAAAAGATTATTGAGGTTTTAAACACTCCAAAGTGCTGCAGAAATCTGAAGTGTGGTGAGCTTTCTTGAAACATTTTTTATCTTTTTTTGCTGTTTCTACAAAACTAAGACTATTGTTACAGGTTTCATCTGAAAACTCAACCCATGTCACCTTTTCACTTACTGGAGTAAGACCAACCCCAATCCCCAACCCCCCCCTGCTGATACTTATGACAAACTGTGATGCAGCAATCCTATGAACATTGACTTAAGAGTAACTCTCAGCTAATTCAGTAGGGCACATGTCTAAGTAGCTATACAAAGGATGGAGCTGCACAGTTCTTGCATTTTAAGAATATTTGGACTTTTCTTCACTCACTCTCTCTGTTTCATCCTCTTGGTAACCATCATGGCTACAGGGGTTCTGCAGAGGGCCAGCACCAGCATGCCCTGAGGTGGGCCAACTGCCAGGGCCTGGAGTTTCTTGCAGGCCCCACCGTCCCCCCCACTAACACCCCCCGCCACACACCTGCTTAACCTTCCCCTGCTCACTTGCTTACAAGTGCTCCTCCTCCCATGCTCCTGGCTGACCAGCACCAACAGGTGGTGCAAGTGATGCACTCCCAGCCCAGTGTTGTTCAGGAAAGGGCGTGTGGGTAGCTGAGAGTGTGCGCGGGGGAGGGGTCATGAGCAAGCAGGAGAAGGACAAACAGAAGAAGAAGATGAAGAAGATGAGACTGGATTTATACCCCTTTGCCCTTCACTTGGGGTCTCAGAGCGGCTGACAAACTCCTTTCCCTTCCCCTCCCCACAACAGACACCCCGTGAGGTAGGGGGGGCTGGGAGAGCTCTGAGAGAAACTGCTCTTTTTCAAGAACAGCTGTGCCAGAGCTTGTGACTGACCCAAGGTCACATCAGCAGGTGCAAGTGGAGGAGTGGGGAATCAAACCCGGTTCTCCCAGATTAGAGTCCACACACTTAACCACCACATCAAACTGGCTCAAACAGGCAGGGAAAGGTACATAGAGGGGGCGGGAAGGGCGGTGTGAGTGAGGGTCCTGGTGGTGGGAAGAGGAGGGGAGGGGGGCCTCTGGACACTCTCTGCCCCAGCCACCTCAAAACCTGGAACCAGTCCTTGTTCTGAGACCCAAAGTCTACCGATGTCAATTTTTCTGTTTCTTCTGGCTGTCTTTTTAGTAGCACTGTTTGGTATAAGCATGGGATAGTGGTGGTGGTGGGGGGGGTTCATTTTGGTTTGCCTTTGTAAAAACGTAGCTAAAAGAATGGACATAATTTTAGAGTCCCAGATGGCAGGAAAAGGATTTAGGCGACAGGCACCATCCAGAAGCAGGCGTGATATACGGTGCAGCCTTACTCAGAAGGGAGATTCAGGTGGGCGGCCACCTTGGTCTGAGGCCACAGAGGGAAATCCATCTTCTTGGTTCCTGCAGGAAAGTGTCTGCAGCCTCAGTCCCACTGAAAGGTGCTGACGGGGGCTGTCCTGGCAGTCGGAAGGCTCACCTGGGCACCTGCCATGGATGCCTGCCGAAGGCTGCCCAGTCTCATGTTCCGGTGGAAATGGGGCAGGCAGGGGCTCTCCAGATCTGCTGAGCTCTTCAGGAGGATGGAAACTGTTTCCTTCAGCTTCCTTCTATTATCCTGGTGCAGGACAGGAAATTGTACAATATATTTAACAGGGGGAAATGAATGTTTGAGGACTGAGAAATATCAGGGGCACTTAATCATGTGGAGCAGACAATATAGTGAACTAAGAGGGATGGGTTCTGACGGGAGGCTGCAGACTGACGAATTCTGCATCTGAAAATGCAGAAAATGTAAACCCTCCCCTAGAAGGAATGGCTGGGGGCTTAGATAGCTTTGGTTAGGAACTCCAAATGACGGAACCACCAGAGACAGTCGATTGAAGCATTATGGAGGAGGGCAAAGTAGGAGAGAGGCGGAGCTGGCCCCGGGGCACCGGCAATTGGGGAGTGGGGGGCTCTGTAGAGACCCCACTGAAATGAATGGGAGAGGCACAAGACCCTTCTCTCGGCCGGGGGGACGATGCCCTGCACGTCCTGATCCCAGCGGTGGGACCCTGCTTTGGCACCCGACAAGGCACAAGGGGAGGCAGGGACGAGAGCTACTGGGTCTGCCCTGCCATGTACCCAGGATGGATCGGGGCCTCACATCAAATTTTAACAGAACAACAACATGGATCCATGCCCGTTGCCTCTTGTAGTTTGACCAGTCCTTTTGGGTTGAATGGGAGGCCAAAGAGATGCTCAGATCTCTCCCACCGAATCCCTGGGATTAAAACGTTCTTAGAACTGGCAGCACCCATTTCTTCCTCTGCTGCATGGTACGCATGACATTGCTGTCCTGGCTAGTGTCAGGCTTAAAACTGTTTCTCCAGATGACTTCTCAAACTGTATTTTAATCTGTATTTTATATGTTTTAACTGGTATTTTGAAGGTTCTGGGGGGGCAGCATACAAATTCTCTGAATCAGTCAGTTCATAGTTGCTCTTCCCCCACCACCCAAGGAGTGTGATCCGCGAAAACAGCTGCAGGCAACCAGTTATTACATCCTGAAAGCCATTCTGCTAATTGGCTCCTTTGGCAGGCTGAAAAGGAAACATCCCATCTTAGAAATGTTCTTGTCCCTCTCTGAAACACATTTCCTTACTTGGAATCTGCTTAAATTTAAAATTCAGCAAGATGTCAGGAAAAATTCTGAATGTATGAATGGCAAACATTTTCAAATTTTGCTTTTGAAATTCAGCTTGAGGAAGCAATAAAAAAGATTTAAATATCTTGCGGATGAACTTTAAAGCAATAATGTTACATGTCAACTTTCCAAATTCAGTACACTATTTATGAAAAGCTTTGAATGCAACAAAATATATAGCTGAGTATCTCAAACAAAAATAATCATATAAGGAGAATATAGAATACCATTATTGAAATATCATTCTTATATACGGGTACTTATAAGTTGTTCTGCAAATAGGAACCTGAAGATATTTCACATTATTGTTATAAAATAGAGGGACTGAACTTGACTACTTTCATCAGATCCCGAAAGCTAAGCAGGGTCAGTACTTGGAAGGGGCACTGCCAAGGAAGATTCTACAGAGGAAGGCCACAGCCAACCACCTCTGCTTCTCACTTGCCTTGAAAGCCCCTTGTTGGGGTTGCTAGAAGTCGGCTGTGACTTGATGGCACATCACACACACATGCATTTGTCAAGGAGGTCAAATGCATGTTTTTCAGATTCGATTTTTAACCTCCTCTCACTAAGAGAAGAAGAGAGATTGGATCTATACTCTGCCCTTCACTACCTGAAGGAGTCTCAGAGTGGCTTACAATCTCCTTTCCCTTCCTGTCCCCACAACAGACACCCCTGTGAGGTAGGTGAGGCTGAGAGAGCTCTGTTGAGAATTGCCCTTGAGAGAAGAGCTCTGAAAGAACTTGTGAGTGACCCAAGGTCACACCAGCAGCTCTGTGAGGATCTGGCGAGACTGCCTGTCCTACAAGCAGAGAGTGATAATGAACAAGGCGTGGTGAGCTCGAGTTATCCCATCTGCCTCCCAAAGCCAGACCGAGGGAGATGTGTGCCATGAGCCACCGGATACGTGAGCTGCCCAGCTCCTCTGTGTCTCCTCCTGGAGTTCTCCTTTTGTGCACGTCAGGCTCAAGGTCAGAGTGCTTGGCCCCAACAAGGTCCCGCTTCCTTGAACTCTCTGCCTTTTGTTTTGCAGTCTACATGTCCGTTTGCTGATGGTGCCGCCAGCCACCTGCTACAGAGTCCTGCAGTGCTGCTCTCCGTGTATTTGACGAGCTGAGTTCGACACTCAGTGTGGCAGTGTCAGTTTGTCAAATATACAAAGTGCGGCATTTGCCCTGCAACACCAAGCAGCCACGGAGGGATTACCCGCAAAGACAGGAGCCTGCCTTGAGTTTCGCTCCAGCGAGTGGCAACAGAAGAAGACTGAAGGCCCCTGGGCAAGAAGGGCCACCTTCCATCTTGTCTCGCGTGGCTGGCAGTTCAACACCCCCACACCCCCTCTAGCACCTCGACAGCCGGGGTCATCTGCGGGTTTCATTCTGCAGCCCCATGATCTGCCAGAGCCACTCCAGACTTAGGGTGGCCAACTCTTGCTTGGGAAATTCCTGGAGATTTGGGGCTGGAGCCTGGCGGAGGGGGGTTGGGGAAGGGAGAGACCTCAACATGGTATAATGCCCGAGAGCCCCCCTCCCCCCAAAGCAGCCAAATTTCCTGCCCAGGAACAGGCTTGTGTGGTTTAGCTGTGGCTGCCAAGAGAGCGTCATGTCAGCAGGGCTTCCACATGGGGGGCTCCCCCCAGTTTCCCTGCCCCAAGTCCCTCCAGCAGCAGCCATCCCCTCCCCTGGGCCACCCCCACCTTCTTGTCTTTTTAATTCAGCCACTGAATATCCTGCCACTAACTGGCTCTGTCTACAAACAAGCACACACATTTCTCACACAACAGTCATCCAGGCTTTGCTGAGATCTTTCCAGTTTGGTGTAGTGGTTAAGTGCACGGACTCTTATCTGGGAGAACCGGTTTTGATTCCCCACTCCTCCACTTGCACCTGCTGATGTGACCTTGGGTCAGTCACAAGCTCTGGCACAGCTGTTCTCTCAAGGACAGTTTGTGTTAGAGTTCTCTCAGCCCCACCTACCTCACAGGGTGTCTGTTGTGAGGAGGGGAAGGGAAAGGAGTTTGTAAGCCGCTCTGAGACGCCTTTGGGCAGTGAAGGGCGGGGTATAAATCCAAACTCTTCTTCTTCTTCTTCCCAAAGCGCTGAAGCCGAAAGGGTTTGGGAAAGATTGAGGAAAAGCCTGGGAAACTCTGTGAGGTGGGTGAATGAGAAGCAGGGATGATGATGATGATTTAAAAAACCTGCTCCCCAAAAGCATCAAGCCCAGGAAAAATAAACCCCGTGGAATGGCCAGGACGAAAACTGCTGACTATCTGTACCAGCTCCATGCCTGCTGGGCTGTTAGATGGATGTCTCTGCCCAATGACATCGGGGGTCCTGCGGGACTCGTTGGGGAGCCTTCTCATTCTCCCCCTCCTCTGCTAATGGGAGCTAGGCATTCCTGTATTATGGCCTCATACAATGCTCCCCTCTCAGCTGCGGAGTCTTGTGAGCAAAAATTTTGTGAGCTGCTGGCACTAAAGCTGTGAGCGAGTGATTTGGCTGCTGCATCAATTAGTTTCCTCTGGAGCCATCCCTCCTGAGCCGAGACAAAAATGTGTGAGCCGGAGGCTAAAAAACTGTCAGCTAGCTCACACTAGCTCAGCTTAGAGGGAACACTGGCAGCATGCAGGTTTTATGACATTACACAGCTTCTGCATATTAGTATATTGTATTGTAATACATTTCCCTGTTTTAAACTGTTGCATACTGTCCTGAGCCTGGGATGGTGTCATAAAAGCCTAGTAAATAAATAAGTTGAGCGACAGAGACTCTGGCTGATGATGCCTCCCGCTTCCTTCAGGGCTCTCCCCCTTCTGACCCCTCTTCTCTGCCCAAACACCTGCGCAGCCGCATCCCCGGAGCAGCCCGGCCACGGGCCAGGCAAGGGCAGGCGGGGCCTCGCGGGGAGGGGAGGGCAGGCGGGCTGCTCGGAGGGGGCGCGGCCTCGGCGGCAGAAGGCCCCGCCCGCCTCACCCCCCTCCTCTCGTCCCTGGCACCGGGGGGGGGGGGCCGCCCTCGCCGCCGCCGCCTCCCCCTCGGCCGGCTGGATTTCTTTCCCCGCGCGGGAGCCCTGCCTCCTCTTGGAAGGGGCCCCTCTGCTCTGAGAAGAACCCGAGCCCCCCCGCCCCGCCCCCCCCCCCCCCCCTCCTTCCCCAGCAGCAGCAGCAGCAGCAGCCCCACCCCCACGGGGCCCGGGAGGAGGGGCGGCCGGGCGGGGGCGGGGGGGCCCGGGCCGGGGCGCGGCAGGGGGAGCCGGCAGGAGGAGGAGGAGGGCGGGACGCGGCCGACCCAGGCTCCGGCCCCCGCTCTGCCTGCCTGCCGCGGAGGCTCTGGCGGGGCGGCTGGAGAACGAGGCGAGGCGCTGCGGGCCCCCGCTGGGGGGAAAGGCCGAGGGGCGCCGGCGGGGGGCGGAGCCACGCCCAGCGGGGGGGGAGGAGGGAGGCCCGGCCGGGAGGGAGGGAGGGAGGGAGGGCGCGGGCGGGGCTTCCCTCCTCCTCCTCCTCCTCCGGGCTGGTTCTGGGCGCCCCCGGGAGGGAGGGAAGGCTGCCGGGCACGGATCCCCCAGCGAGGAGCGGCCCCCGCCGGCCTCCAGCACCCCGCGGGGAAGGCGCCCCGAGAGGGTGTCCCTGCCCGCCCGCCTGGAGTCTCCCGCCGCTCTCCTGCACAGGCCTGTTAAGTACGGCGACGCAACAAGGACTCGATTTCAGCAAGTGATTTCAGCTTTATTCCTAACAGCAAACACCAACTAGAAGGCACCGAGGAACACCCACGACACAGTGGCGCACAGCTCCTCCTCTTAAACTCTCCTGGGCTGTCAAAGCCACACCCATTGTCAGATAAGAACCAATAACAGTGCAGAGATAAAGGCCAATCAGGACCCTTCCCTCTCTGGTACATTCTCACATAGTGATTGGGTATTTACAAAGGTTTCACAAAAACCAGCCAATGGCAATGTGGCCGATGAAGGAGCCACATTTAGGCTCAAGCTTAACATTGCAGTACATAGGCAAGATTCACAGTACAATACATAACACCGCCCCCTTCCCTATGACTGCCCACGTGCCAGCCACGCTGTCATGCCACCATCCCGTGGCTACCTGGGGATGCCGGGTCCTCTCCGGCCACCGGCAGGGGATGGGGGGCGGTAGGGTTGCCGGCTCCAGGTCGGGAAATTCCTGGAGATTTGGGGGTGGAGCCTGGGTAGGACAGGGGCCTCAGTGGGGTACAGTGCCCACCGACCATGGAGTCCATCCCCCAAAGCAGCCATTCTCTCCAGGGGAGCTGATCTCCCAAGTCCGGAGAGGAGCTGTAATTCCAGGGGATCCCCGTGGCACCCGGAGGCCAGCGTCCCTGTCAGGCTACCCTATCACCCAGGGTGGCCCATCTGGCATCCCCCTGAGCCCAGGCCTTTCCCCTCCTGGCTCCTCCAGCTCTGTGGAAGGGGCTTCCCAAAGAGGTGTGTGGGGGGTCCCCTTCTTGGAGGTCTTCAGGAGGTGGGGCAAGGCCTGCCTCTTTGCCAGGGCTTTCAGGGGCAGTTGAGTGGCAGGCATCTTTGGATGGGGAAAGGGGAAGGAGAGATTTGGGGTTTAGTTGGGGATGTTTTAAACTATTATTCTAAGATGACTTGAACCCTGATGACAGGCAGAGTAGAAATGTTTCAACTAATAAATAAATGACACAGACTGTTGTTGTTGTTCAGTTGCACAGTGAAATCCAACTCTTTGCAACCCCATGGAGCTCATCACACCAGGCCCTCCTGTCTTCCGCCATCCTCTGGAGTTTGCTCAATTTCATGTTGGTTGCATCGATGACAGGTCTAACCATCTCATCCTTTGCCCTCCCCTCCTCCTTTCCCCTTCAGTCTTTCCCAGCATCAGGGTCTTCTCCAGGGAGTGCTCCCTTCTCATTTGGTGGCCAAAGTATTTGAGCTTCAACTTCAGTATCTGGCCTTCCAGGGAACAGTCAGGGTGGATTTCTTTTAGGATTGACTGATTTGATCTCCCTGCAGGCCAAGGAATTCTCCAGCACCATAATTTGAAAGCATCTATATGGTCCAACTCTCACAGCTGTACATTACTACTGGGAATACCATCACTTTGACCATATGAACTTTTGTTGGCATAATATCTCTATTATGCTGTCTAGGTTTGCCATAGCTTTCCTCCCAAGGAGCAGGCATCTTTTAATTTCATGGCTGCAGTCACCATCTGCAGTGATCTTGGATCCCAGAAACGTGAAGTCTGCCACTGCTTCCATGACTTCCCCTTCTATTAGCCAAGGAGTGAGGGGGCTGGATGCCATGATCTTCATTTTTTTGATGTTGAGTTTCAAGCCAACTTTAGCACTCTCCTCTTTCACTCTGAACAAGAGGCTCTTGAGGTCCTCTTCACTTTCTACCATTAGAGTGATATCGTCTGCATATCTGAGGTTGTTGATGCTTTTCCCAGCAATCTTAATTCTGGCTTGTGATTAATCAAGGCCAGCATTTTGCATGATGTACTCTGCATATAAACTAAATAAGCAGGGTGACAATATACATCCTTGTCATACTCCTTTTCCTATGCTAAACGAATCAGTTGTTCCATATCCGGTTCTAATTGTTGCTTCTTGACCCTTATACAGGTTTCTCAGAACATCTCTTTAAGGACTTGCCATAGTTTGTTGTGGTCCACACAATCAAAGGCTTTAGTGTACTCAATAAAGTAGAAGTAGATGTTTTTCTGGTGCTCTCTTACTTTCTCCATAATCCAGTGAATGTTGGCAATTTGATCTCTAGTTCCTCTACCTCTTCAAAACCCAGCTTGTACTTCTGGCAGTTCTCTGTCCAAGTACTGCTGAAGCCTAGCTTGTAGGATCTTGTAGGACCTTGCTAGTGTGTGAAATGTGTACAATTGTGTGATAGTTTGAACATTCCTTGGCATTGCCCTTCTTTGGGACTGGAATGTATACTGACCTTTTCCAATCGTGTGGCCACGGTAGCATTTTCAAAATTTGCTGGCATATTGAGTACAGCAATTTAACAGCATCATCTTTTAAGACTTTGAATAGTTCAGCTGGGATACCATCACCTCTGCTAGCTTTGTTGTTAGTAATGCTTTCTAAGGCACTCCAGGATGTCTGGCTCGAGGTCAATGATCACTCCGTCATGGTTGTCAAGGATATTGAGGTCCTTCTTGTATAGTTCTTATGTGTATTCTTGCCACCTCTTCCTAATCTCTGCTTCTGTTATGTCCCTACCCTTTTTTCCTTTATCATGGCCAGCTTTGCACAGAACGTTCCCTTGATTTCTCCAGTTTTCTTGACGAGATCTCTTCCCATTCTATTGTTTTCTTCTATTACTTGCATTGTTAATTCAGGAAAGCCTCCTTATCTCTTCTTGCTGTTCTCTGGAAATCTGCATTCAGTTGGGTAAATCTTTCCTTTTCACCTTTGTCTTTCACTTTCCTTCTTTCCTCTGCTATTTTTAAAGCCTCATCAGACAGCCACTTTGCTTTCTTGCATTTCTGTTTCTTTGGGATGGTGCTGATTGCTGCCTCCTGTACAATGTCATGAAACTCCAGCCATAGTTCTTCAGGCACTCTGTCTATCAAATCTAGTCCCTTAAACCTATTCTTCACTTCCACTGTATAGTCCACTGTGATCTAGGTCAAACCTGGATGGCCTAGTGTTTTTCCTAACTTTCTTCAGTTTAAGTCTGAATTTTGCAATGAGTAGCTCATGATCTGAGCCACAGTCAGCTCCAGGTCTTGTTTTTACTGACTGGATAGAGCTTCTCCATCTTTGACTGCAAATGACATAATCTGATTTCGGTGTTGCCCTTCTGGTGATGTCCATGTGTAGAGTCACCTCCTAGGTTGTTGGAAGAGGGTGTTCGCTATGACCAGCATGTTCTCTACAGTTAGCCTTTGCCCGGCTTCATTTTGTTCTCCAAGGCCAAACTTGTCCATTATTCTGGTTTCCTTTTGACTTCCTACTTTAGCATTCCAGTCTGATGATAAGGACATCTTTTCTTGGTGTTAGTTCTAGGAGGTGTTGTAAGTCTTCATAGAACCAGTCCATTTCACCTTATGCATGTATATGTAAAAGGGGCAAAACAGTAGGAGACTGGACCTGAACAAAGGCCTGCTGTACGATTACTGCAATCCTGTGAAGGAAGCAAGATCTCTGCACATCATGTGCCACCACTTCCCCTTCAAAAACTGCTTGCAGTGGCAGGAATTCTGTCCGCAGTTATCTTCTGTGGACAAAGTGGAGGGAGCCGGGCATGTCCTTTGGCGCATGCAGTTAGAGATGTCAAAATGCAGTGCTGACTAAAATCACTTTAATAGTCTCCTGAAAAGCCTGCCGAGATTTACAGAATCCAAGAGCACGTTGCCTGCAACATTGGCTTGGCTTCTCTGTTACTGGGGACAATACAAAGCTCTCCTGTCCTGCCTTACTTACTTGAGTCTATAAGTGTCCAAATATTTTTCATATAAATATTTCAGAAATTTCCTTCATTTATGGTTTTATTTGTTTAGTTTTTCCATTGGCTTCAACAGGAAACACATCTCCATGGTTGTCCATGAGTCCTCCCTGCTGAACTTCGAAGAGGCAGGAGCCGGGATTCTTGTTTGCAGGAGGCAACTCCAGGTGGGGCCCGGTGAACTCCTGGAACTTGAACTGATTTCAGTTCCCCAATGTCTGCCTTGGAGGGTGGACTCTCTGGCATTGCACCTGATGCGGTTCCTCCCCTCCCCACACTGTGCCCTTCCCTGGTTCCACCCCCAAATCTCAAGGAATTGCCTAGCCCAGAGCTGGCCACCCAAAGCAGGCAGTCTTTGAGACGCTTGCTGTCGGCTCCTGCAGGAAGCCAGGCAGAGTTATGAAGGCAGACTGGAAGACAGGCAGCAGAACCTGAGAGCAGGCAGGGAGGGCAAGGCTGGCTCTGGAAACCACAGGGAGAGACACTGCTGCCTAGAGCTTGCCTTTTGCCCAAGGAACTCCCCCCCCGCCCCCAGGTAGGTGCTTGCTGGAAATCACTTATGTAGGTCTGCCAGCACTGCAAATAGCACTCTCAGGGTGAAGCTATTTGTTACCTGTTCTTTTTGTAATGGTTCTTTTCAGCAGAATGCTGCCACAGGGGCTGCAATTTATTTATTTATTTATTTATTTATTAACCCACCCTCCCCACCAAGGCGGGCTTAGGGAGGCTTACAATAATTAAAAAACACGATTAAATACAGTTAAAAACCTATCATTAGCATAGATTACTTAAAATCCTTTAAAATATAACACATATATATATATAAATATAACAATCCTTTAAAATATAACACATAAAATGCTGGAACAGACTTAAGCAGCAGGAGCATTAAGGGAAGAGGCCAGTTTGAGGGATGAGAGACTGGACTTGCCAACCTCCCGGTGGGGCCTGCAGACCTCCTGGAAGTACAACAGATCTCTAGATCAGTTCCCCTGGAGAAAATGGCTGCTTTGGGTTGTGGACTCCATGGCGTAATACCCCTCTGTGTTCCCTCCCTTCCCCAAACCAAGCCTTCCCTAGGCCCTAACCCCAAAACCTCAGGAATTCCCTGACTGGGAGCTGGCGGCCCTAGGCCAGGTGCACGAGCACCCACCCCTCTAGATTGCCCCAATCAGTCCTGTGGGCAGCTGGGCTGGAGAACTGATCCTGATCGCAAGGACCACTGCAAGGTGCCTTCTGGGGCCCAGATACTGGCAGGAGGCATTTCCCGTCCCTCCCCCTTTTTTCTAAAAAACCTCCGTCCACTCAAGGACACAGCTCAATGTTCCCCATCGTTTTTCAAACCTAACTTTGTGGAATTCCTTTATGGTGCTGGATTTCAAAAAGCAGAGGCCTGGGCTCTTTGGAGGAAATGAAAAAAGATTCCTCTAAGTTGGCATCAAGATGAAAATACCAAACCCTCCTAAACCTCCTCCTCATAATAGCATGCTGCCTTTCTGGCCATCACCTCTGGTCCACAGGAAGTGCCTTTCCCCACAACTCTGCAGATGAGGGAAATGGGCTGTTCATATCCACAGGTGGAAGTGGGAAGGATAATGAATGGGAATTGGCCTTCAAGGGAGATCCACCAGACGGCACCCTTGGTGCCAAAAGGCATGGATGATTCTGCAGGCCTCCCCTGTTTGCGGCCCCAGTTCTTGAAGGCCGGGTTTCACACATGCACCTGAAGTCTGGGTGCAAAGCTGACAAAGGCCCCTTTCAGACAGCCTTTGTAATCCGTTTTAGCAGCAGATTGCTAATGGGTTTTTTGTGTCAGTTCAGTTCATCCATGACTCTTTTAACAACCAGCTGCTAGTGGGTTTTATTTACCTGTTCATACAAAGCTGAGCCTTTTTTGAGGGAAACTGCTTTCGTCCATTTTCTACCCCTTCATTGCGCTTCTGAATCACTGTGGTGTGCTGTGTATAATGTCCGTAGTGCTTCCTGCAGTGCTGCTTTCCCCCCACCCTTTTTCACAGCACAATCTTCCTCTCCTTCCCCCCCCCAAATGTTCTAAGTTGAGTGCTATAGTGCTAAACCAATACAGCACTTCAGTGTTACAGCAGCCCCCTTTGACTCCATTGAGAGACTATATTGCTTCAGCTCTACAGCGTCCAGGTCAGAACATTCAGGGGGGGAGGGGGAGGAAGATCACGTGGCGAAAAAGAACGGGGGAGTGGCGCAGTTTGAAATGGCCACAGCACTTCAGAAATGGCTCATTAATGGGATGAAGTTTGCTGTATGAACCCCCTTGTCCCTGTATCGCTTTTCTCAGAACTGGTCCAACAATGGATAACATCCAGTTTAGAACAGTACAAGAGGGGACCAGCAACAAAATGTTGCATAATGTGTTGTGGCCCTACTGTAGTCTTCATTGCCAGCAGTCCCTGCAAGGAACTTGTGGGGAGGGGGCATTCCCCTACCTTTTTCCCCCTCTCCCCTCTTCATTGTCAAAGTTTCCTCCTCTTGTCTTTCTGGACAAACCCCTTATCTACCAGTCTTCCCTCACCTCCCCTTCTCCTCTCACCCCTTCAGTGTCAGCTTTCCTCCCTACCCCCTTCTCTAGCAATCCTTTCTTACCCCCTTTCTCCTCTCACCCCTTGTATGTCTCACCCCCTCTTACCCTGCCCTTCTCAGACACTGTCCACTTTCCCCCACCTCCTCTCAGTCTGCCCCTCTCTTCCTCTCCCCTATTTCTCTACCCCCCAATCTACCCCTCTTCCTCTTTCACCCCCCTCCCTCAGACAATCTCCTGTTCCTTTTCTTTCTCTCCCCCCAACAGACAATCCCCTATTCTTTCTCTGTCTCTCTCTTCCTCCTCAGAGAACCCCTCTTCTTTCTGTTTCTGGTGAGGGAGGGGGGCCGGGGCAGGCTCCGCCTCTCTGGGCTTCAGCTGACGGGCGGCAGGGCCAGCTTGGGCAGCAGCTGCACAGGGCGGGTAGGCAGGCTCCCGGTGAGACGCCGCTGCCCCTTTTGCTCTTTTAGTCACCCCACCGCTTCCCTCCCCGGGGGTGCCCAAACCTGGTGGCTGAAGCCCTACTCTTCATTGCCAGCAGTCCTGGCAACGGCTGGGACAGGTCTGACAGTGGGGCACATGGTTATTGGTGTGGTCTTTCCCCAGTGGTCCCAGTAGCAGCGTGGATGGTTCTTGCTGCTGCAGTCCTAGTAGTGGTGGGATGGTTATTGCCATGGCGACTTCCCTCGCAGCTCCAGTGGCTTTTCCCACACCTCCAGTAAGACTGTTCTCGGCACATGTGCAGAGCAAGCAGTTTTACTTTGGGGGGCATTTACATATCCCCAGTATACTTTTAAAAACATTTTAAATTTTCCTGCAAATCTGGGGAGTACCGCACGTTTGCTGAAAGATGTTTTCCCTCCATGTGCCCCAGATCATGGGAAATAAGTATCCACACGCAGGGGGACCCTTGGCTATTAGATATATAGATTCCCCCTCCCCTTCTTTGTTTCCTAGGAAAGTCTGGAGAGACCTAATTTTACTCTTTCACTAGATGCTCCTCAGTGCAAGCAGTGGTCTTACCAGGCTGAGGAGATGAGGTGCCAACTGCAGTTTGGGAAAATCCTGGAGATTTGGGGGTAGAGTTTGGGGAGGGGGTGGAGGAACTCGGGAGGGGGTGATGCCAAAGAGTCCCCCCTCTGAAGATGCCGTTTTCTCCAAGGAAACTGATCTCTGTCCTCTGGAGATCTGTCGTAATTCCAGGAGATTACGACTGATCTTGAGAAGACAGAGGTCAGAGGTTGGCGGTGACCCCGCCAGTGCGGGAGACCAGCTGGGCTCTGTTCCTGTGCCCTTGGCTCAGTCTCCCCAGCTGTGGCTTCATGCTGCTGCCCGTCGGCCAGGCAGGTGGGCCCTTGCTTTGCCTGGCGCCGTCCCGTACTCCTGCTTCTCGGGACTCCTGCAGCAGGAGCTGTCAGCAGGCCTGGCTCAGGTGAGAGTGGAGAGCAGACAAAGCGGGCAGAGAGGCCGGGGGGGGGGCGGTGTCCTCCTAGCAGTGGGAGACACTTACAGCTGTTCTCGTTCTTCCCACTCTTTGGTACTACTAAATATTAACATATTTCAACGTGACTGGCCATTTTAAATATTTTAGATATAGCACAGAAGAGGTATGTTAGAAAGTACTGAGACTGCTGCACGGCAGAGTGAATTCCGCTTATGCTTTATTGTAGATCATAGAACAAGAGCTGCCTTTGCCGGTCCGCAGGCCGGTTTATATTTCCAACTGACACCACACCCAAACACACACCCCCACACCCATGACTGGATATCTACAGTGCACCTCTGGACCCATGAGTCCTTCCCAGGATCCTAACCTCCCGATAGGTGCGTGCTAGGATCCATTCAGGCTATTGTCTCTAGAGGCGAAGGTCGGGTCCTTCGCCTGACCACGTGCTTGCCCGACCATGTGTGCGGACTTCCCTGGGTATTTATACCCCCCTTTCACCCCTAGGAGTGGCCAAAGTCGCTGACATTATTCTCCCCACTTCATTTTTTTGTCGCAACAACCCTGTGAGGTAGGTGAGGCTGGGAGTATGTGACTGGCCCATGGTCCACCCAGCATGCTTCCATGGCAGAGTGGGGATCACAAACCCAGCTCTCCCAGATCCGACACTCCAGCCACTACACCACACTGGATCTTCCAAGATACCGACAGAGAGACTGGGTTACGTGGGTCAGGCAAATGAGCAGATCACTGACGGAACCTGCACCCCAAAGCCGGTCTGCTGGCCTGCGGCAGACACAGCCATTCCCCACCCCAGCCTCCTAGGGTTTGGGGGAGGGGGCAGTTGCTGCTCTTCATCCTCTCGTAGAATCACAGAGTTGGAAGGGGCCACTCACAGGCCATCTAGTCCAACCTCGTGCTCGATGCAGGATCATTGAGGGGGGGGGTGTTGCTGCTCTTCATACTCTTCTGACATCTGATTCTATTTAATGGCATGGAAAATAACTTGCAATGCCTTCCTGTCTCCAGCACATAATGAACTCCAGCTCAGATTCAGCACCAAAGCTTGCAAGGCACCCACAGGACACTCTCACCACCCATCGGCCATGTGACCTGTGAAGGGAATGTGTGGCCATTCCACCAGGCGCTGTGTGGGAAGAGGGGCATGTGCCGGCGTGCTCTTCCCCTCCTCCTCCCCCCCTCCCCCAGGGCCAGTGTTCTCAGAGCAAGGCCGATGCATGTGTCCCACTGCGCAAGGACCACGCCACACCATTTATAAGAATCACAGGATTCAAAGTCCTGATCACATGAGGGGAGTATTCTTTGCTGCTCAGGACTTTTATCAGTCTTTCCGGCCCCAATCCACACATGCTGAGCAATTACAGCCAGCTGCACTTGCCTGGCGGGGGGGGGGGGGAGAGGGGGCCCTCAAGTCGCAGCTGACTGGTGGAGGCCCCCTGGTGGGGCTCCCAAGGCAAGAGGCGCCCCAAGAGAGTTGCTCGTTGCCGGCCTCTGCGCAGCCGCCCTGGGCTTCCTTCCTCGGTGGCCTCCCGTCCAAGCACTGACCTGGGCCGACCCTCCTTAGCTGCCCAGATAGGGCAAGCCTGGACTACCCCTGGGCCACCCAAGTCAGGGACCGATGCAGCGTTACTCCAGATCCGTCCCTGTGCCAGGCCTGTCTCAGGGAGAGCATCCTCCATCCATGAAAAACCCGGAAACGCTCTGGATGCAAGAAGGAGGCCTTTGAAGCCTGTTGCACACACAAGCCCCAATCTGGCAACGTTAACCCAGGAGAAGAGGTGGAAGGGAGACAAGCACTTAACCAACGAGTGACTTTATTACCCTGCCCAAGAGACAGACTGAGGAAGAGAAGAGTCAGGGAAAGACGACCAGGCAGCTGGTTTGCAAGAGCAGCACGGCAGTGTGCCGATGAAAATCCAACAACAGTTGTGTATTGCCTGTCCTGAGGAAAAAAGGTCTGGTGCTCTCGAGTCAGTGGTGCCAGAAGATGCTTTGGGAACAGAACCAACAATGGGCTGGGCTTGAGGGGGGATCCCGGGATTTCAGCAGTGGAGGCAGGCTCAGGGGCAGGCTTCCCAAGAACTTACCGTAATTCGGCGGGGGATGGATACATCGTGGCAGGACCATTCCCGGAGGGTGGGGGGAGATGCAGTGCACGATGCCAATGGTACCATCGAGTTTCCATCCCTATTGCCAGAGCATTGCCTGGCGTCACTTCCTGGCGATGGCATCGTGCGCCATGGGTGTTCCACGGAGGAATGTTCCAGCTGGGGACTGTGTCCCCCCGCTGAATTACGGTAAGTACTTGGCAACCCTCCCCTCCCCTCCCCCACACCCCACCCTCTCCAGGCTCCACCTCCAAAACCTGCAGGTGTCTCCCAAGGCAGAGCCGGCAGCCCTCACAATTGCACCAGAGCAAATGTGTGTGAAACAGCTTCCTCTTGGTGGGTTTGGATTTTTGTAAATTGTGCCCGGTGAAGCAAGATGATATGTACCTCGGGGGAAGCACAAGTGCAGACACGGTCCTCCTGCCAGGCAAGTTGACAGGCGGCAGCAGAGCTATCCGGGAGGGGGGTGGGGACTGACTTCCACTCAACAAGGCCTGAGCCGTGGCTCTGGCTGGGTGGCCTCCCCAGGGCCTGCGACCGAGTGGCTGGCTGCACCTGCCACGGAAGCCATTTTGGGGCTGTGTTCACCACCCTGTGGCCCCCCTGCCCTCATCCGATGCCCGCAGCAAGCCCCAATTGGCTTTTCGGAAGGAAGGGGGAACCCGAGGAGACTCCCAGTGCCCTTTGGAGCAGAGCGGACCCTTCTGAGCTGACTGACTTCAGAGGACTGAAGGGCAAAACCCTGCCTAGGCCTGCTCCCCCGCCCCACAGACACCGCTCGTGGCTGATGCTGTGGCCGTGGCACTCTGGCCAGAGAGCTGAGCCGGGGCAATTCCCCACCCACACCCTTGGGAACACGTGCCGAAGCCTGCTGCTCTGCTTGGATGGCGCCAGGCTCTCTTCCTCCAGGCACTCGTGGGCAGCCCATTGTTATGGCAGCTGGGAGTTCAATTGGCTTTGCGCGTCTGGACAAGCTCATGGGATGGCTGGCTCCAATGAAGAGATTCTGAGGGTGAACCTCGAGTGACACAAGCTAATAGGCGGCCCCGAGGAAAGGGTGGCAGAAGAGGGTGTTTCCGCTCTCACTGCGTGCTTGAAGGTCCATCACTGGCTTGGCCTCCATGTGGCCACGCCAGCCCCCCACTGAGTGTCGACCACTTCGTACTCCGACTCCATCTTGTGCACAAGCTTCTCGTAGTCACTGTCGAACTTTGTGTCCATGCGCACATATTCAGGGCTTTGGGTAGGTTCCATGGTGTAGGTGTTCTCAGCCCTTGTGGTGACTTGCTCAGATCCGCACCTGTGCGTCCGGGGAGGCACAGGATTGCTGCTGAAAGAGAAAGCCAAGGTTAGGGCCGTGCCATGCAAGGAGAAGTGAAGAAGGTTCAGCGGATGTGCCTTTGTACCCTAAGGGGTGGGTTGCCCCTTCCCATAACGGTGCAATTGGCAGGGCACCTCATCTGCAAGGCCTCCCGTCGACAGGATTTGAGATCTGCGGCTCCGGTTCAAAAAGGCACAAGGGGAAGCAGGCTACAGTTGAGCCAGTCCGGGTCTGAATACTCTTGCCCACTGCCTCTCCCAAAGGGTGTGACTCAAAGAGAAGCCAGCATGCAGTCGTGGGGTGGGTGGGGCTGGGTCTCCCCCCCAGTGAGCTGAAATATACCTTGAGAGTGGGAAGCCGGTCATGGCTTCCCTCCTTTGCCTCAGGTTTTTACATTTCTGCAAATACCTGAAAACCTGGCTGATGATGAGGCAGTGGGATAAAAGAGGTACGAGAGGGGCCAGTGTGGCGTCGTGAGCAGAGTGATGGAAGAGGACCCTCAGCAACCTGGTTCAGATCCCCACTCGTGCCCTGGAAGCTGGCTGGGTGACCTTGGGCCAGTCACACGCTCTCAGCCTCGCCTACCTCACTGGGCTGTTGTGAGGATAAAACAGAGGAAATGAGAACATTGTAAGCTGCTCTGGGTCCCATTGGGGAGAAAGGTGAGGTACAAATTCATTTATTTATTACTTCTTACTGTTTTTGCAACCAGAGTAATAAGCAGCAAGTGAGGTACAAGTAGGGTTGCCAGCTCTGGGTTGGGAAATACCTGGAGATTGGGGGGGCAGAGCCTGGGGAGGGCGGGGCTGCGGAGGGGAGGGACTCCAGTGGGATCTAATGCCAGAGAGCCCGCCCTCCAAAGCAGCCACTTTCTCCAGGGGAACTGATCTCTGTTGCCCGGAGACCAGTGGTAATAGCGGGAGATCTCCAGCCACCACCTGGAGGCTGGCAATCCTGGGCACAAATGAAGTAAATAAATAAACACATAAATATGTTGAAATTCTCCTTGGGAAGTGATGCCTTTCTCCAACTTGAGGCTGAAGTTGGTTCCTTATTTGCATTTCCTGATTCCTTATTCTTGTTTTCTTAGCACAGATGCAGCATTATAAAACAGCACCCCGACAGCCTGTTTCACTCAAACATTTTGGCAAAAATGTTCCCAAATATTGAGGGACCTTTTTTAAAAGCAAGCAAGTGAAACCAAGCAAACTATGAGCAGATGAAAAGCAGCCGAATTAAAGTGTGAACAAAAGACTCTGTGGGAACAAACCATCTAGGAGGGGGGAGCAACGTCAAAGCAAAATCTTCATACTTGAATTGATTTGCGAATATCTGAATCTTTATGTTCCTAATTCAGCTTTTTCCTGCTATCTCACTTAAAGGTGTCTATTGGATTGCAGGACAAAGAAGCTAGGGAGACAAACAAGGTTTGACACTTAACATTATTACTAAAAATTAAGTCTTTTGATATATTTTTTAAGACATTCATAAAATAAGACTTTGAGAAGTGCTATCTAGACATTTTTCAAAATCAGAAAAGTCAAACTTGTTTTTTATTTCAAGTTTGTGAAAAATCGTAGCTGCAGGGTCTTGCCTGCACCAGCCAAAAGAGAAGACCTGAGCAGTGCAGGAGCTGGAGAAAACGTGGGCATCAGGAGTCGGTGCTTGTTTGGAGGAGACCTGTCAACACTGCGCTGCTGCTGCTGCTGCTAGACTGAGCAGTTTTACTGCCTTCCTTTAGTGACAGTCAGAGAAAGAGATCCAGGTGGAGCGGCCCGGTTGGTTCGAAGCAACAGAACAAAGTCTGAGTCCAGTCAGGCACCTTGGAGACCAACGTGTCTTATGAAAACTTATACCCAGAATTAAACTTTGTTGGTCTTAAAGGTGTCAGAGAAATAGCTTGTGGTGGGTTTGGGGTCCAGTGAGTATGAATGGCCCTGTCCTCTGGGTCTGGCCTCAAGTGGCATGGCGGGGGGGGGCACGGGGGACGCAGCGGTTATGGCCAAAGGAAGGGTGAGGTTTATTAATGGCTGTATTCACATTCTCAAAGGGCCTTAAGAGTGAGGAAATGGCTATGGCACCCATCTGGGCTTGAAGAAAATTACCCCTTTCAGCTGAAGGGAGGGGGTGGGTATGTGTTTAGAGTCGAGAAGAGGAAGGGGGGGGAACAGACATGGCTGCGAGCTGGCAGAAGCACACTTGGGGGCACAAAATTCCTCTCTCTCTCTCTCTCTCTCTCTCTCTCTCTCTCTCTCTCTCTCTCTCTCTCTCTCTGGAAGATGAAGGAGGGTGGGGGATCTACTGCCCTGTAGGAGGAGTGCCTCTTTGGCTGGTTCTGCACCTGGCATTCACTCCACATTTTCTCAACACTGAGGAAGAGGTGCAGCTCAAAAACACATTCAGATGCCCCGGGGCAAGGCCATACTGACTGCAAAGTCACCCCTGAACGGCCATAAATCTATGCAGAAGGTACCATAAAACCTGATGATCAAGGAAAGTGAGAGCGGCATGGAGTGTAGAGGGTACCATAAAACCTGATGATCAAAGGAAGTGAAAGCACACAGGACCCTGTGGCTGTGGACATTGGCATGCCTTCCCCCAAGGTGCCACTTCTCATGTGCAGGGGGCATTTGCTCCCTGCTGCAGCACAGGGCACGGAGACTTTCTTCTCCGATTTCAAACTTCTCTTTCCTGCACCCAAAGTAGGCACACCTGCTCAGAGGTGGAGCCGGGGAGGCAGTGAGCGCTACCAGTGTGCCAGCTGGTGATCCCGCACCACACTTTTTAACCTCGTCAGTCATTCTTTTGCTCAGTTATTCAGTGTGATCAGGGGGCGTGAGGGGCTGCTCTGGAGCCTCCGGCAGCCACAGCCGCTCTGCCAGAAGTAAAGCCCCCCAAACCGGAAGGGATGCCAGGGCAGAGTGACCACAATGGCACTGCAGCCACAGAGCAGGGAAAGCCCTCTCCCAGCCTCCCGGGAGCCGTCCCACTCCGAGCGGAGGAGCCAAGAGGAAGAGCAGAACTGGAAAGTGGAGAGCGGCCAGGGGGGCTGGTCTCGGCAGGCAGCTGCTCCTCGACTACCAGGGGATACGAAGACCCAAGCCGGCCCTTTGGAGAGGCACTGGCCTTGCCTGAAGTCCTCCCCTTCTAAACCACGGCAGGAGGCCTTCTTCACTGGGAACCTTCTTGTGAGTTAAGAGGGTGGGGCACTGAAACCTGAATCCCAGAAAGACTGTTCCAGTGTGGGTTTCATAAAACAATGGAGGGAAAAGCCAATGCAGAATCACCCCTTGTGTATTTGGAAACAAGCCATCATCACAAGGCTTCCTGGGGAGGTGGTGGGCTCTCCTTCTTTGGAGGTTTTCAAACAGAGGCTGGATGGCCCCATCTGAGAGCCATGCTGATTGTGTGAACTTAGGCAGATCATGAGAGGCAGGGCAGGAAGGGTTGCCTCAGTGCTTAGTTCTTGTGGCCCTTTCTGACACGCCCAGGGAAATGCTGATGGCCACTTTGGGATCAGGCAGCAATTTTTCTCCAGGCTAATTTGGCAGGAGATCCTGGAGACATTTTGTCATCTTCTGGGCCTGGAACAGCGGTCACTGGGGTGTGTGGAGGAGGAGGTATTTGTGTACTTCCTGCATTATGCAGGGGGTTGGACTAGATTACCCTGGAGGTCCCTTCCAACTCTATGATTCTAGGAACAATCACTGTGAGAACCCTGCCTAATCTAACAAACAGGAAGTTGCTTAAATGTTATCAACCTGCCCAAACTACTTATTGATTCAAATATTTATATCCCACTTTTCCTTGCGACTCAGGGCAGCTTACAAATCATACTGAAAAGCATAATAGGGGTGTGCAAAAAAAAGATGACCATTTTTTCTCAGGTCCATTGTAGCCTATGGGGACCATTATAGTCAACAGGCCCCATAGGCTATAATGGTGAATTGATCTGGGGGTATCTGGGGCTTATGGGGGGCTGGTTTTTTTAAGCAGAGGCACCAAATTTGTAGCATAGCTGCTGGTGCCTCTCCTCAACCCCCCCCAAGTTTTAAAAAGATTGGACCAGGGGGTCCAATTCTATGGGCCCCAGAAGGAAGTGCCCCCATCCTCCATTGTTTCCAATGGAGGGGAAAATGCCTTGTGAACAGCTCACAACCCCTCAGCTGCCTGTTAAAATTCTGTGCACCAGCACCCCCTAGTGCGGCTTAGGGGGAAGTGTGTCTGTAACATTCATATTACCAAGATATTTTCATCCAACATTTCCATCTTGCAAAGCCCAAAAGCTACTTACTAGGTCACTTCATTGGTGTGGCCTGAAAAAGAAACAGTAGAGCATTATGTGAAAATCTTTCTCTCAGCAAGCAAATTCCTTTAAAAACAGCAAGTGGCATCCACTGAAAATGTGAAGCGAAAACCAGAAGGATTGTGGAACCTACCCAGAGAGGAAGGCTTGACCATTCAGAATGCAGCAAAAAAACTCATACAAAAGAGACCATCCAATGTGCCATGTCTGCCCCCCCATGTTCTCCTGAGTCACATGGCATTGGCACAGCTGGTGATTGGCTGACTGAGCCTCTTTTTCACTATCTTCTGACAATGGGCTGTAGATAGGAAGTTTTAAAGGATGCTGGGGGAGGGGCCTGCAGGACTGTCTGATCAGACCCAGCTCTTTAAGTTTTTGAGGCACCATTAAAATACCTAGAAACAGTCAATGTGCACCCAGGACAGACGGTTCGATGCCATCCTTCAGCTCTCTAAAAATAACTATTTCCTGTTAGGGATTTGCATATCTGGACATAAACAAATGGAAAAATGAACAGAAAATGCTCTATTTCTTGATGTTGTATAGTTATTACAATGGATCCAAATTGAAAAAATTATGATGGTTGGTAATATCCATTCAGACCTCCCTGTCTTGTGGAGGCCTAGCTGTCTGGCTCAGACGGAAGCCAGAGGGGAAGGAAAGGGCGGCACCGCAGGTACAGGACAGGCAGGGCTGCTTCCCAGCCAGCTGTTACACACAGAGCGCATGAAGAGAAGTTTCCCGGCTGGGGTCTGTTTGCACAGCGTCTCCTTCAGCCACAAAATGGCTCATTGATGCGCGGGGGGGAGGGGGGACTCTGAGTCTACCTTTGCAGGGGTTTCTGTTCCCTCGGTGATTCCATCTGCTGCTGCTGCCCCTGCTGGGCTCAGGGTGCTGGACCCACACCCTCTGGCGCGAAGGCAGTGCTGCAGACTGGGAGGGAAGGGGAGGCAGGGGACCAGGCACAGGGAGGCAACACACGGCATCCTCACCTGCGCCTGCTCTGTGCTGAGGTGGCTAAGTGTTAGGCTGCCAGTTCCCACTGAGGGCGGGGCATCTCCCACCCACCCAGAGAGCCCACCGCCCCTTCAGCTGGAAGGCGGGAGGGAATGGCGAGACCCAGGCATCCCCCCTCCCCTGGCATGGTGACACGGCTCCTGGTGCAACTAAGAAGTAATGTTCACAGCAGGTAACACTACAGCATCCACACAAAACTCGTGACATCCAGCCAGAACTCCGTAGGGACATCACCCTGATGTGATGATGTCACTTCTGGGTCACACTGGAAGTGAGATCATTGTGCCAGGGAACTCCCCCCCACCCCCTGCCTCTCCCCTAATATTTTTTAATTATTTATGCATTTAATGGGATTTCTATCCCGCCCTCCCCCGCAAGCAGGCTCAGTGGTACCTCTGCTGTGCGATCCACTGTTTTGGGGTTGCCAGATTCCTCCTTGTACCTGTTTGGCAAGTAAGAATTTTAACTGTCTATAAAACAACTTCCAAGTATTTGTCCAAAAGTTGGGGAGGAGATCAGGTGTTCCTTATAGATCTTTCCTTTGACCAAATGCCCCATGGACATCTTTCCAGGGCAAACATTTTCTATTATGAATACATTGATTTTGTTTAAAAAAAGATAGTATAGAATCAATATATTTTGCTGAAATGAATCTTTGAAAGAACCTTCACAGATATCTTATTATACTGAGAACGAAATACTCTGGAGTTCCAGACAGAGCATTCTCTGAGACAGAGAATTCTCTGAGCATGAAGCTCCAGACAGAGCATTCTTCTCTAAGCATGAAGCTCCGGGATACCTTTCAAGTGCTTTCATCACCAGCATCCTTGTTCTTTCACTTGAGCCAAGACTTCTTCTCCACATCAGCTGAAGCAATGCTGGTTTTGGAAGGACTCCTTAAAGGTGAGAAAGCCTCAGCCCGTGTATTGCACTGGGAAAGCCCATCTCTATCCCCTGGGGACTCATAGGTAAAAAATGGCCCCAATTCAGGGAAGGGTTCCCTTTGGATTCCTTCCAGCTCTGCAAGTTGCTCTCCGTGGGCTTGGAAGTATCCTCTACATTTCGGGTTGTACAGACTGGACTCATTTTCCTACATATATAGCACAAAACTGCAGAAAGCTTCTCCTCTTGAAGTAAGTCATCCTTGCTGCACAGCGACAAGTTGTCACCCAGGAGGAAGAAACCTTGCAGGAAAATTAAACTTCGGGTCAGGAAAAAATAGGGGATCATAGATTGCAAATCTGCTGTGTGGCATTCAAAGTTTGCATCATTGAAATCAAAGTCCCTCTTCCAAGTTGTTGCTTGAAGACAATCTAGTATCTACAAATGATCCAGAATGCGGCAGCCTGACTATTGACAGGGGCTGACCTCTGGGAACAGTTGCTGCCCATTTGGGAACAGCTACGTTTGGCTGCCGGTCTGTTTCCACGTTCAGTTTGGGGCGGTGGTGATGACCTTTAAGGCCCGTCCCCATGCGCCCACTGCGCCCCTCAGGCCGCCCCCTGCTGGCTCTCCCACCCCTCAGGGCGGCCCCCCCGGCATCGACCAGGGCCCGGGCCTCCCCCCTCCGGCGCTGTGGAAGGGAGGGGCTCCCTGGAGAAAGAGGTGAGGGGGGCCCCCTCCTTGGAGGTCTTCAGGGGGCCATGCACGGCCCCCCATTTGCCAGGGCCCTCGGGGGAGTTTGAATGGCAGGCATCTTTGAAGCCGGGGGGGGGGAGATTTTGTTATTTTTTGAAACTGAAAATGTTTTTAAACTGTTCCTGTAAACTGCCTGGAATCATGAGGAGAGGTGGAGTATGGATGTTTTAATAAACAAACAACAGAAATATTGATTGTGTCAAGGTATTTTATTTTAAATTGATAGTGTAAGCTGCCTGGTCTGCCTCTGCGATGAAAAGAGAGGCCTGATTTTAAGAAACAGACACACGCCCTGACCTGGACAGGGCAGGGAAGCCCGGTCTCGTCAGGCCTCAGAAGCGAAGCAGGGCTGATCCTGGCAAGGCTTTGGAAGGGTGACCGCCAAGGAATGAATACCAGGGCCGGGACCCAGAGGCAGGTGACATCAAAGCCACCTCTCTGAAACGACATAGCCCCACTAGGGGTCGCCAGAAGTCACCATGACTTCCAGGCCTGCAAGCGCATACACACACATGGACGCACGCGCACACTTGGGCTTTTGAATGGATTTTGTTTTTATATGTGCTCTGCGGAGTGGGGTGATATAACTGCTTGAGTTTCTGGCTTCATTTTGTAGTAACTCCTCCCCCAGCCCCACTTCTTCTGTTTGCACGGATGCGTTACTCCGGCAAGCATCTTTGAAGGGGGGGGGGGGAGATTTGGGGTTGCTGTTTCATTTCAGATTGGCGTTTCAACAGGGGTCATTTCGTAGAAAAAGAGGTGCAGGAGCTCATTAGCATAACTCATTAGCATAACTTATTTGTATATGCCACACACCCCGACATCACTGGAAGTATGTCGGAAGGCAACAACCACCACTCAGGCTCCACCCCTAGGGACTGTCTGTCCCAGAGTAACCTATCTGGGCCCAGGAGGAATGCTACACGTGCTACTTTGCGCTCCTGCTGGGAGCTGGGGGCCTGCCACTGCCTGTGCTTCTAACTGCTGGAGTTCCACTCCTGTGCGCTCCTGCTCCAAATGACCCCTGGCATTTCATCAGATTGGGGGGAAGTGTCCAGCGGGGTGCCGCAGGGCTCAGTTTGGGCCCGGTACTTTTCAATATTTTTATCAATGATCTGGATGAAAGGGTAGAAGGGCTACTCATTAAATTTGCTAATGAGTACAAACACCCAAGAAGGTAGAGTTAAAATTCAACAAGACCTGAATACTCTGGAGAAGTGGACAGTCGCAAACAGGATGCAGTTCAACAAAGATAAATGCACAGTATTACATCTAGGCCACAAAAATGTCAAGCACAAATACTGAATGGGGGATATGTTTCTAGGGAGTAGTGTATGCGAAAGAGATCTTGGAGTAAGGGCATGGCCGGCTCTCCCTCGCCTAGGGCGCTGGGCCAGCAGGGCCAAACGCCCCCCCGCCACCCCCGTGAAAAGCCCCTCCGCCACCGCTGCCGCCTCCCCGCCACTGCCGCCAGCAAAGAGCGCCCAGTGGGGCTCAGGAGGCGGTGGCAGAGCTTGCCCACCCTCCCCCCCTGGGGGGGAGAGAAGGTGGGGGCAGTGGCCGGCAGCAAAGAGTGCTCCAGCAGGCCCTCAAAGGCAAGCCGACGCTCGGCTTGCCTTTGAGCACCCACTGGGGCTCAAAGGGAAGGGCTGGGAGGGAAAGCCGGCGCTGGGAGGGAAGGGGTGGGGGTTAGAACCTCCACCCCTTCCCTGGCTTTCCTGGGGGCCCCACAGCTGCGGAGCCTCCAGGAAAGCTGGTGCTGGGAGGGAAGGGGCGGAGGCTAGAACCTCTGCCCCTTCCTTGGCTTTCCTGGGGGTCCCGCAGCTGCAGAGCGTCCAGGAAAGCCGGCACTCCGCCGCCCCCCCCCCAGTGTTCAGGCCCCACTGGGAGGCTGGCATCCCCAGTGGGGTGGGAGCCCCAAGCTGTCCTGCCTAGGGCGCCCAGACACCTGGAGCCGGCCCTGGGTAAGGGTGGACTGTAAACTAAATATGAGCAGTCAGTGTGATGCAATGGCAAAAAAGGCAAATTCAGTCTTGGGTTGTATTAAAAAGGCCACAGCATCGAAACTGCAGGAGATCCTAGCCCCTCTGTAGACTGCCTTGGTCAGGCCACGCCTGGAGTCCTGTGGGCAGTTCTGGAGGCCTCACTTCAAAAAGGATGTGGGAAAAATCGAGAGGGTGCAGGAGAGAGCGACAAGGACGATCAGGGGTCTGGAGACTGAGCCCTACGAGGAAAGGCTGAGGGCCCTGGGAATGTTTAGGCTGGAGAAGAGGAGATTGAGGGGGGACATGGTTGCTCTCTTTAAATATTTGAAAGGCTGTCATTTGGAGGAGGGCAAGGAGCTGTCCCAGTTGGCAGCAGGGGATTGGACCCGAAGCAACGGGTTTAAATTACATGCAGAAAGGTATCGGCTGGATATTAGGAAAAACTTTTTCATGGTCAGAGTGGCCGTGAAATCAGCTGCCCAGGGAGGGGGTGAGCTCCCCTTCACTGACAGCTTTCAAGGAGAGGCCGGACAAATATTTGTCAGGGATGCCTTAGGCTGGTCCTGCATTGGGGAGGGGGTTGGGCAAGAAGGTCTGAATGGCCCCTCCCAACTCTATGATTCTATGATCCTCTTTTGGGTTCAATGTTTTTATAAATGACCTGGAGGAAGACATAGAGGGGATGCTTATCAAATTTGCGGATGACACAAAGCTGGGTGGGATTGCTAATTCTGAAGAAGACAGAGTCAGGAGTCAAAATGATCTAGATAGGCTGGAACAGTGGGCTGAGACAAATAAAATGAATTTCAATAGAGATAAGTGCAAAGTCCTACACTTAGGTACAAAAAATCAAAGGCACAGATATAGAATGGGAGGGACTTGGCTTGACAGCAGCACATGTGAAAGGGATCTAGGTGTTATGGTTGATCACAAGCTAAACACGAGCCAGCAGTGTGATGTGACTGCTAAGAATGCTAATACAATCTTAGGATGCATTAACAGAAGCATTGTGTCCAGATCACGGGAAGTGGTAGTCCCACTCTATTCTGCTGTGGTCAAGCCTCACCTGGAGTACCGTTGTCCAGTTTTGGGCACCACATTTTAGGAAGGATGTTGACAAGCTCGAGTGTGTCCAGAGGAGGGCAACCAGAATGGTGAGAGGGGTGGAATCCAAGTCCTACGAGGAAAGGCTGAAAGAGTTGGGTATGTTTAGCCTGGGAAAGAGAAGGCTTAGAAGGGACATGGTTGCAGTCTTCAAATGTTTGAAGGGCTGTCATGTAGAAGATGGAGCAGATCTATTCTCTCTTGCTCTGGATTGCAAGACTAGATCTAATGGGTGGAAATTACAAGGGAGTCATTACCGGCTAAATATCAGGAGAAACTTCCTAACTGTAAGAGTGGTTGAGCAGTGGAACAGCCTGCCTCGGGAGGTGGTGGATGCTCCTTCCCTGGACGTTTTCAAGCGGAGGCTGGACGACCATCTTTCGGGTATGTTGTAGGGCTATCTTTCGGCTTCATTCCTGCAGAGTGCAGGGGATTGGACTAGATAACCTGCAAGGTCCCTTCCAACTCTAACATTCTATGATTCTATGATTCCATGAACTTAAACTGTTTTTAACTATTATTATAAACCTCCTTGAACCACAAGGAAAGGCGGGATATAAATGTTTAAATAAAGAAACAAAGAAATGACGTGTCCACCTCTATATACAGCCTGGTGTCCTTATCCAAAGTGTTCCAGAACCCCCCAGTGCCTCTTGGGAATCATTCGCTCCACCACCATGATTTTCAGAACAGCCCTTCCCTTTCCAGGGACTCACCAGGCCTGGGCTTCCTTCTACAGAAGACGACCAGCGAGATGGCGAGGAGCACTGCAACACTGAGCATGGCAATCAGGACGATGACGTAGAGGGGCAGGCTGGTCGTCCGAGGAGCTGCAGCGAAAGGGCAGAGACCACTTCAGTGGGGGCCGGTTTACAAAACAGGGGGGCCACCAAATCAAAGGTTCCAATGGCCGCTCTCTGCAGGTTGTCCTAAATCTCAGCATCCCATCTGGAAAATGGAACCCTTCAACAGCCTGCCTCACAGGGCTGCTGCCAGGCAGCATAAATCATTCTGGCCTGGCCCACCTCCTTCAAGTATGGCCTTTCTCCACAGGAGTCTGGCAACCTCCCACAAGGTCACCTGGCACGTGGTCTTCTGTTTGAGAGGGCAGGTTAGGTGGGGATGCCCTGCTAGAGGTTTCTTGGTGCAAGACTGGTGGTGGTGGAAGTGTCCTCAAGTCGCAGCCGACCCATGGCAACCCCATGGTGTTTCCAAGGCACGAGAGGTTCAGAGGTGGCTTGCCGTGGCCTGTCTCTGGGAAACCGCTTAGGTGAGCCATTGGGCACTACTGGCGACAAGGTTTGGGTTTCCCAGCCAACAGCCCTGGAAAGTTCCACTGTCCTTTTCATGGGTTATGTTTGCAGCCTGTTTTGTGGGCCACCTGAAGCTTTACTGATGAGATTAGCTCTCAAAATAATGAAAAGAAAGCAAGGCTGAGCACTTCTGCACATTAAGGCCGAGATCCTGAGCCCCGGACTTAATTCCACAGCAGAATGCTTACAGCTGGGGGTGTCAAACACCCAGCCCGAGTGATTGATAATAATACGGCTATGCAGAAGAGTGGTGAGAAGGATTCAAACCCCACCCCGCTGGAGCAGCTGGCCTTGAAGGGGCGGGCATTCCAAAAGCCTGCGGAGCCTTTGGAGCAGGGGCCCCTTCAGAATTCTGAAACGGTACACGGGGATCAGCCCCAAAATGGCTGCCACAGGGAGTGCAGTCAGGCACCGTGTGGCGGCCACACCCTCCCTTCAGTCCCACAGTGAAGATCCTTGGGCTGGGCTGGCAGCTGCTGCCAAAGCGACAGGCTTTAAAATCTGCACAGTCAATCAAACCTCCAATGGCCAATCAGAAGTTTTTCTTGGCAAAACCCCTACCTGGCCCTGCCCACTTTCTGAAAATATTTGGCGGACACCAGGAAAAGTGTCAGCAGGCACCATGGCGCCCACGTGTACCACGTTGGGGACCCCTGCTCCAGAGCATCAATGCGACACTGGGGCAGCCCCACTGGCCCCATCTCCTTTCAGCTTCCCACACCTGAGTAGACAACAGGCTGCTCTGGAACTCTGCCATCCCTCCGAGGCTCTAGAGAAGTTGGAGCCAGACCTGCAATTCAAGTCGAAGATCAAGATTCAGCATAAAAGCAGCGAATGGCACCCATGAAGCAACTGTGGGAGGACAGAACTCATGTACAAATGTTGCCACCCTCGTCCAACCATCACCTTTGCCTGAGGAAGGGTCTTGGGATGGGGGGTATGATGCTATTCAGTCATCCCCTTCTGGCTGAGGAAAAGCCAGGAGGGGAACTACAACAACATCCAAAGCTCTAAATCGATAAATAAGGGTTAGAAGGAAAGAGCTGGCACATCATTGTGTGTGTGCGTGTGAGGGAGGGAGGGAGGGAGATATCCTGGTTTACTACCCCTTCTCCCCCAGACCTGCCAAGGAGATGCCAAGGGGGAAGTGAGGAATCCTTCTCCTTCCAAGCCCAGGAGCCACGTTCCATCTTCCCCCCGCCCCGGCCTTCTGTTTCTTTGGAGGGGGGAAATGGTTGGAAATATGTCAACATCTTCCAGACAGCAGCCTTGAACTGTCTTTTCCTGGTTTCCAATGCAGCTTCCAAAGTAGCACTCCGGGACAAGGGGACCTTCCTCCACGCTTTGAGGTTCACACCTCCCATGACACATGGTCCCAACGAGACCCCACGTGCTCCTCATTTTGTTTCCGTGTGCATGTGCTGTAGCAATATATCTCTATGCCGTCACCCAAAGCAATACCCCCCACCCTTTCCCCACCTAGTGTACATGTCTAATAAGTCATTTGTTTCCTCCTTTCCCATGGGGGAACAACTGGTTTCCATTGGTTGGGCACCTTTCTGAATATCAGAAAATTCCTGGGGAGGTGTGCTTATTGGAGATTGCAGACGGTCATGGCCAATCACAGGCCAAGCTTCCTGCTCGTGTGTGAGGCTGTGGTGGCCCTCTTACAAAACACACTTCAACTGTGTGCCGTTTGCAGCCAACAACAAAAAGTGTTTAAACTCAGTTGTAGATGCAGACAAAGGTAGAGAGCATGTCTCTCACAGGTGGCGGTGGAGCTGCTAAACTGTAAACTGTGTAACATAAAAAAATGAAACAACGGCTTGGACCCTGCAAACTGGGATCTTCCGCACCTCCCCACCCCCAGCCCATGCAGACCCCAGGGAAATTGAAGGCCAGGCTGGAGGGACAGATGTGGGCCAAGACGGCTGCAGTGAGGCAGAGAAAAGAAAGAACCTCGTCCCTTTGGCTCCCGGTGGCAGAGAAGCTTCAATCCCAGCAGATTTCAGGGTTTCATCCTGTCCGTCCCCCCCCATTCCCCCTCCCCACTGCACCTGCCTGACCCAGGTGGCGCTTTGGGCAGGCGAGTCCTCAGCTCCAGCAACAAATTTTTCTGGGGCCAGGAAGGGCTCCAAGGGAGAGGAAGGTGGGAAAGATCCGCAATGCACATGCTGGTGCAATATGGGATCCAACCCAACGTGCACAAGGAATTTAAATGGCTTGTATGATGCAGCATTGCATGTTTCCGGCCTGCAATTCTTCAAACAAAAAACTAAACTGAACTAACGAGAAAAAACTAAGAGAGGAACACAATAACTGAAACTGGCACAGTCCTTTGTGTAAAGTCTAATGCTTCTAGCATAGTTTATGTGTTTTAATTGAATTATTTTATAATTTGTATTTTAATGCTTTAGTGTTTTTTTATATTCACAGCCTTGTAGAACCTGTTGGGGTAGGAGGGTGGCCTAAGAACATTTGAAACAAACAAACGAAGGGGAAAATGGGGGGAAACACGGGTGCCAATGAGGAACTGCAGGGGGAAGTGGGGGGAGGGGGGAGGTGGACGGGGGCAGCAAGGGAGGCGGGAGGCAGACGGGAGGAAGCTCATAACTAACCGGATTCCGTCAGAAACCCAAACTTCAGGCACACGGGGAAGATCTTTGTGCCGTGGTGGCAGCTGCTGCCAAAACATTTTTTAAAATCTGCCCAGCCAATCAAACCTCCAAAGGCCAATCAGAACCCTCGCTAGACAAAAGGCCCGCCTGAGCCTGCCCCCTGCCAGGAAAGGTGTTGGCCAGAGCCATGGCTCCCACAGGCGCCATGCTGGGGATCCCTGTCCCTGGGGTGCCCCCGTGCAGCGGCTGAGATGACTGCCACGTCCCAGGAGAGACCTGCTTCAGTAGGCTGGAGGCCGGCTGCCGGCGAGACCCCCAAAGCCCCAGGAAGCCCCGTCTGCAGAGCCCAAACACGGCAGTAGCAGCAGCAGCAGCAGCTTCACTCCAGTCCCCGCCTGGCATCCCCTTCCGCAGCCACCCTTCAAAAGGGCTTACCTCTTTGGGCAGTGGTCGTCTCTGCATTCTCAGAGCTCGGTCTGTTCAAAGTGGGAAATTCTGAAGGGTCTGCCAAGAGAAAGACCACTATTGTAGAAGCCTAATCGGCAGAAAGAGAACATGTCAGTGGAGCGAATGGAAAACTAGTTGAAGGAGAATTGTTGGAACTTTATTTGATTTCACAGCTAAAGAGTACCAGCTATCTGAAGAAGCAGAACGCAAACGCAGAAGTGAAGCCAGCCGTGCAGAGCTGCTGCTCATGCAAGAAGTAGAACCTTTGTTCTCCTGAAGTTTTTCATACAAAGGATTTGTGGGCCTCGTCTGAGTTTTCCCTTTCCATCATGCACTTTTTGATCCTAGCTCTTTGAGAATATATAAAACTGTTTGAATTGTTTTGTACAATACAATCTTTCCGCTTTTGTCCATAATTGATTCACGGAGTGTCTTTATATTGATACAATCTCTTCCCGTGAGTTCTCATTTTGATATACAAGGGAAAGCACCCGGCATTAGCCTTGGCCACCTCCCCCCTTAATAACAGAGTCTTCGGTGGCCGATCTGGGAAGGTCCTGGGATGCTGAGGAGAGGGGCATACGCCCTGGTGGCTTCCCCAAAAAGTGTTGAGAAAACCTGAGTGAGGAAAGCAAACTAAACCTCTATTTCATTTTACAAAATTTACATGACATCTTTCTGCCCTTCACAAAGACCACCAAGTTGGCTAATAACTTAAAACAGACATATCTAAAGTCACATTTTAAAGGCATTTAAATCAGCCCCCAACAAAAACATATCATTAAAACAATCGAAACAGAACTAAAGGCAGACAAAGACATCAAATCAACAAAACTTTGGTCCCGAAGGAGGGATTGCTGAGGGAATGGCCAACAAAACAGAAAATGTCTTTGCCTGCTGGTGGAAGATGGCGGCAGGAAAGGGCAGGTGGCTCTCCCTCGGGGGCGGGGGCGGGGGGGGGGAGAGTTCTAGAGTTCTGGTGCTGTGGCTGAGAAGGCCTCCCCCAGGTTGCCGCCTGTCTAATCTCGGAAACCGGGAGCACCGAAAAAGGGCCTCCGAAGATGACCACAGTGGTCGGGCGGGTTGATAACAGAATGTTTTAGGTATGCCGTTCCCACACCTGGTGAGCAGCTGGGGCAATCCCTGGTGTCGGGGAGATATGCAGAGCCACCTCCTGCTGAGTCAGAACGGTCTGCTCCGAGTGCGGGTGGCTCTCCAGGATGACAGGCAGAGAAAATCCTTCCCCAACAGCAGCTGGGACCAGGGACCTTCTGGGCCCGAGACACGTGTATGCCGCTGGACCATGCAGCTGATGTTCACTGGATGCATTCTCAAAGGGTGCAATCTACACCATCAGGATCAAGAATCCACATGAGTCATTAGCTGCACTTGAAATTATTTGTTTCAGTTTCGGAACCTGATCTGTTGTAGCTTTTCGGAATTATAGCATTTCTGGCGTAATTCAGAAAAGGTTCCTCTGAGCACACCCAAGCTTCTGCCCAGTTATCCCACCCCTCTGAGAAGGGGCTCAGCATCCCACGTGCCCCACCCTGCCCCTCTCCACACCCAAACATCTGGAACGGCCTGAAGGACAGGGGGCTGACCTGGAGGGCCCAAAGGCGGATCGGAGGGGGGCGGCAGCTGTGCCTGCCACCGAAATGCAGGAGGGGCTTGTGTGCAATTCCATGGATTTGTGGGAGATAATAAAGGAAGGGAAATGGCTCAGATTAATACTGGGTACTGAAAACATTTCGTTTACTGAGTGTTAGAGGAAAGGACTTTTGAAATCTTAAAACAGAGAAGGGGTCCCCAGTCGTTTCCAGCTTGCAGGCACCTCTGGGATTCTGGCAGGGTGGTGGAGCCAGCCACAAAACGCCAGGGAGGGAGGTGATGCATAACTCTAAGAATAACTCCTCACTATGTCAAATGAACACATTGTTTTAAAACATTTCCTTGTGAACACACACCGTCTCCTCAGTCACACAGTGAAGATCCCTGTGCTGTGGTAGCAGCTGCCGCCAAAAGCAATTAAAATAAAAAAGAATCTGCACAGCCAACCAGATCTCCGATGGTCAATCAGAAGTCCGACTCGGCAGAAGCCCCCCCCTGGCCTCACCCAGTTTCTAGGAATGCTGCTGGTGGGCAGCAGGAAAGGCACTGGGTGGGCACTATGCTGGGGACCCCTGATATAGAGGGGGAAAATGTATTGGGAAAATGCTTTCTTAATGGTGTTTCTTAAAACCCGTTAACCCTCCATTATGTGATTTGGAGTCCTTACCTCTTACAGTTAGCTGAAAGGCATTGCTCCGCTGGGCAGCAGAGCGAACTCGGTTCCCCACTTCACAGAAGTACGTCCCCGTGTCCGATACCTGCAGGCTGTCAAAGTGGAGGACGGCAGCCTGACCGACTTGGTCTTCATTTCCTCTTTGCGCTGCCTTGAACCATCGGTATGTAATGGGTGGGGAGCCATTGGCGTGGCAGGTCAGGCTGGTATTCCTCCCGCTGGGCAGGATGGATCCCGGGCTCCCAGCCATGATGACAGGCTTGGTCACTGGCACTGGGTAAGAGAAGGAGGGCATTTATTGGGCAGCTACAGCAGCTGGGCGTGGAACAACCAGCTGAAATCCAAAGGACACAGGAGGAAAGGGAGGGCGGGAAATCAAAGGGCGGGAAACTAAAGAGTGGGTATTTTTCCATCAGGAAGAAGGTCATGTTTCTGGGTAGAGAATGGCTTGGGGAGCCTTTCCTGCCCTTCATCCCCATTGCTCATGGGAAAACCAAGCAAAGTTTAGAAACCTGCACGAGGCAAAGTTCCTTATGCATAAGTTTCACAACACGAATGGCATTTTCACCCACGGCATGCCCTGTGGCCCTTGGGGGTTACCTTTAACGATGGTGAGGACCGTCATCCTCTCCTTCGTCATCCGGCTCTTGTTTCTTGCCACCCAGACAACTTCACAGGTGTACTGCCCACGATCACTCATCTCCAGGTTCTCAATCAGGAGGGAGACATCTCCAGGTGGGTCTTTTGGAATATGGATTCTGTTTTTGAAATGTGTCAAGAGAGTCTGATCCCCAGAGTTAGGATCCCGGCGAAAGAGGGTCTTAACGCCGTCATCTGACAGAGAGGTTTTCCACAAGACGGTTTCTTGTTTGAAGTCAGCAGAGGGTTCATACACACACGGCAAGCGGATGGATGCTTTCCAGGTCCCTTCAATTTCCTGTACACCAGTGAGATCCAGCAGGGCTGCAAGCACAACAGGACAGCCGTAAGCAGACGACAACTCTGTGAAATCAATAACGCAATCTCTAGACAAGGGGACTGCGTGCTGGGGAATGGATACAGGTTCTCTGACACAAAGGTCTGGTCTGCAGCAGACGGCTTGATTCGAGTCTGGTGGCACCTCAGAGACCAGCAAAATTTCTGGGGTGTGACCTTTCAAGAGTCACAGCTCCCTCCATCAGGGGTCTCACAAAGGGAGCTTTGACTCCTGCGAGCTTATATACCCCCCAAAATCTTGTTGGTCTCTGAGGTATTACTGGACTCAAATCTGTCTTATACAGAGGTCACTTTCACGCTATTAAGAACCTGGACAACCTAAAACAGGAACAACCTCAGGCAGCCTATCATGGACTTCTTTGCTAATAATCATTTACTTCTTGCAAATAAAGAACACCCGTGTTGCCCACCCACGTGATATTGGTCAGATTCTCCAGACCTGCTACTGCCCGGGACCCACCAAAAGAGTAGCAGAGTGCGGAAAGGCTTCCATGCAGCAGAGGTGGGGCTGGGTGTGGCAGCAGACTTACAAAGGTCCACGCAGTCAGCAGTCAGTTCTAAAGCGAATGAGTGACTTTTCTTAAAGGAAACACATGCTGGAGAGTGCAGGTAAGAGGCAGGGATAGATTACCTACTCTAACTAACAGGATGGCTTTGGATGCTAGATGCATGTCCAGCCTCCATGGTGCAAGATGGAGAGATCAGGCACCTTCTTTTGTGTGTGCGCAAAAGGAAGAGGGGGGAGAGCAGAAGCAGAGGAAATTGCCCCTACGAGTCGCATTCTACTTCAAAGGAAAGGATCAGATAGCAGGAAGGAAAGAGGCTCTATGTGTCCTGACCCCTCTACCTGCCTAAACTCTTTCGTGCCATCTTCTCAAGTCTGAGACAGGAGCATGGCCGGCTCGCCCACTAGCCCAGCTAGGCACTCGCCTAGGGCGCTGGGACCACAGGGACGCCAAACGGCACCCCCCCCCCATGAAAAGCCCCCTGCCACTGCCACTGCTGCTGCCTCCCCGCCACCACCGCCAGCGAAGAGTGCCCGGCGGGGCTCAGGAAGCAGCGGCAGAGCTTGCCTGCCCTCCCCCTCCCCCTGGGGGGAGAGAGAAGGCGGGGGTGGCGGCGAAGAGCACTCCAGCTCTTCCCTTTGAGCCGAGCACCGGCTTGCCTTTGAGCACCCGCTGGGGCTCAAAGGGAAGGCTGGGAGTGGGAGGGAAAGCCGGCGCTAGGAGGGAAGGGGCGGAGGTTAGAACCCCCGCCCCTTCCCTGGCTTTCCTGGGGGCCCCGCAGCTGCGGAGCGCCCAGGAAAGCCAGTGCTCCACCGCCCCCCAGTTTCCAGGCCCCACCGGGAAGTTGGCATCCCCGGTGGGGTGGGCGTCCCAAGCTGTCCTGCCTAGGGCGCCCAGACACCTGGGGCTGGCCCTGGACAGGAGACAGCAGGAAGTCCTCCACTTCTAACAATATTTTAGTTCTTTCACAACCAGCCATTATGCACTAAGCCCCCATGAAATCTGGCACAACCTAGATCTGAATACTTGCAGAATGCTTGCGCAGCGCTTGGGCTACAGGGCCCTGGAACGCTGCCACCCTTCCAGGAGACACACCGGCGGATAAGAGAGGCACGCTTCACCCGTGGGTGAGAGATTTCGGTCTGGCATCTGCATGTGCCCCGTCTCGATTAATTAAGAAGAGTATGAAAAAAATTCAGTTGTACCTTTAAGTTTTTAAAAATAATTTATTTCTAGAGCATGCACTTATGTTTCAGTTGGCCACTGTAAACTCCCCCTCCCAGGAGTCAAAGGGCAACGCTGTGAGTGAAAAGGCAAGAGGACTCAAGCTGCCCAGGGTTTTGTCTCCTGTAGATGGGTTTGCTTTGGTTTGGTCTGAGCGGTGGTCTCCTCATGAGGGCAGTTTTGTGCCCTTAGTTCTGCCCATTTGATAAACCACACTTCAGCTCTGCAGCTGTAGGGAAATCATGTACACATGGCGGGGGATGTTCCACAATTCCTTCCCTTTGGAGAGAGGAAGATGCAGCGGTCTCATTTCTTGGATTCCTGCAGACACTAGGGACCCTCTTGCAACATTTGGGAACAAACACTCCCGTAACACTGGCAAACAGTGAGGGAGTCGGCCAGTCTGGGCATCTTCTATATATTGCCTGGGTGCCTTGCTCTGGAAGTGTTGGCAGAGTTCAAACAAGCAGAGGAACAGAGCACCAACTGTTTAAAGAAAACAACTCAGTTTATTAAAGTAGAAATAAACTCTGATAGAACAGAGGAGAGAAAGAGAGACTTAACTAACTGCTGTGAGAGGCAGAAACAAAGGGGGGAAGGCTCAGTTGGTGCAGGAAGTCTCCAAAGAGTATATCAGGAGACAGGAAGGACATCATTTGAAACTGTGGGAATTTCCTATTATTCTAGCGATGCTGACTAGCAGTCCTTCAGCTGCCCCCTGTAAGGCTGTGCTTCTGATCTTCAAGTAGGTGCACTATAGACCTTGTATATCCCAACACTGCTCCTCAAGGTCTGTTCTACAAGTCCACAAGATTCATTTCTCTTCGTAAAATCTCAGCTTTGCAACACAGTGTTCTAGTTTAGAACCTGTACGTTTAGAAAAACCATTTGTATTCTACCCTCCTTCCTGGAGGTGCTTCTGTGAATGTCCATTTCTGATTCTTGACTTGAGATTTAATTCCTTCCTCTGTGGTATTTCTCCATCTTTCTGCCTGATCAGTGGGCCTTCTCTTTATTTCTTCCCATGAGGAAGGTTCCGTTGCCGTCTCTCTCTCTTTGTCAGGCAGGAAAGCTTTCTTGGTGGTGCCCCCTGGTCGGATCTAGCCAATCCTCTGACGTCTGGTTCCTCTGGATTCCCTTCTGGTTCCTGGGGGTCTTCTGGTGTGTCACCTGTAGGTTCCAAGGGGGTTGATTGCATTGCTTCTGGCTGATGCATTTTATTGTCTTCAATTGGTTTGGATTCCATAGTGTCCATTTTTTCTGTAGTTTTAGATTTTTCTTTCTTGTCTATGTAGATTATGTTGCAAATTTGTATAGTTTGTGTTTTGGGATCAAGGATTCTATATCCCTTACATCTCACAATACAAGAATTCGTGGGCACTCAATGAAATTGCTGAGCAGTTGGGTTAAAACAGATAAAAGGGAGTCTTTCTTCACCCAAAGAGTGATTAACACATCGAATTCACTGCCACAGGAGGTGGTGGTGGCTATAGCATGGGCGGCTTCAAGAGGGAACTGGATAAACATATGGAGCAGAGGTCCATCAGTGGCTGTTAGCCACAAGGTATAGATAGGAACTCTCAGTCTGGGGCAGGTGATGGACTCTATTCTTGGTGCTGGAGGGGGCAGCAGTGGGAGGGCTTCTAGTGTCTTGGCCCCACTGCTGGACCTCCTGATGGCATCTGGTATTTTTGGCCACTGTGTGACAGAGTGTTGGACTGAATGGGCCATTGGCCTGATCCAACATTGGCTTCTCTTATGTTCTTATCCAATAAAAATACCTTGCTCAGTCCTCAAATCCAACTTGGACCACTTTTCTTTGGGAATGTAGGCAAAGGCTTTTGACCCAAATACCCTTAGATGTTTCAAGCTGGCCCATACCACAGTTCACACAGCGTGCTCTCAGCACCTTTTGTGGGCAGCCTGTTTTGTAGATAAGTGGCTGTGTTGATGGCTTCTCCCCAGCATTTCTCTGGTAGATCTGGTTCTAGTAACATGCATCTGCACATTTCTGTCAGGGAGCGGTTTCTTCCTCTCAGCTGTGCCATTTTGTTCTGGTGTGTATGGGACACTGAGTTGATGTTCAATACCTTGTTCAGTTAAATACCTTTTAATGTCATGTCCCACATGTTCTCCTTCATTGTCAGTTTGAATTGCCAGCAGTTTCCTCTGGAACCTGTTGCTAACCATTGCAACATATGTCTTGAATTTTTCAAATACTTCACACTTCTCCCTGATCAAGTAGGTAACAGTGCATTTAGAGAAATTGCCAATGAAAGTTTAAAAAGTCTTTGTTTTCATTGGACCACAAACATCACTATGAATGAGCTCCAGGGGGCGCCTTGTTTCATTTGGTTCATGATTGTTGCTGAAACTTGGTCTTGTCCTCTTTGCTTGGATGCAATGCATGCAATTCCTTTCAATTGTACATTTATTTATTTGTATGCCTATGGTCAAATTCTGGTTCTCAAGTTGGGCAATTGCTTAATTATCTCTATGCCCAAATCTTTGGTGCCATAACCTAGAATGTTTCTTATGATTGCAACTTTTGGTCAAATTTGTACTTTGCATGCATGTGTCCAGAGCACATAAATTTTCATGCACTCTCCCTGTTGCAATCAGTTCACCATTTCGTTTGATAAGACATCTTTCACCAATTGAGGTCACCATTCCTCTCTTTGCAAGAACTCTTACTGAAAGCAAGTTATTTGCTATTTGTGGCACATACAAACTGTTCTCAGAAAGGATTTCTGTGACCTATCTGTGAGTCTGCATTTTATAGTTCCCGATCCTACCCCTTCTACCACAATAGATCTCCCATCAGCTACACTTAGTTTCTTTCTTTTTTCTTCATTTAAAATTTCAAAAAAGTCTCTGTGTGCACTCATGTGCATTGAGCATGCACTAAGAACCATATAAGACTTCTGGTGGCAAATTTAGTTAATATGAAACACTTCTTCAGGGGTGTCTGTTTTAAATTTTCCCCTTTTATTTGTCTTGGAGGGGTCCCCTTCTTTTTAAAAATCATTGCAGTCAATGCTCCCTCTAAGCTATGGGCAAAAATTCTAGTTTGTGAGCTAGTAGCATTGAAATTGTGAGCAACTGATTTGACTACTGCATAAATTAGTTTGCTTTGGAGCCATTCTTCCTGAGCTAAGACAAAAATCTGTGAGCTGGGGGCTAAAAAACTGAGCTAGCTCACACTAACTCAGCTTAGAGGGAATACTGATTGCATCCCCTTTTAACATGCCCCTGTTTTCCACATAAATAACAAGTTACTTTGCTTTTATTATTCACATATAGAACTACTTGGTCAGCATTCTGCTTGGCCTTTCTTTTGGGCTCCTCAAACAGTTTATTTTTGAATGTTTGCTCCAGTTTGATATATAGAGAGAGATTTCCTTTTGACTCTATTTGGCATAAAACATTTTCATAAGTCATGGGTAGACTAACTAAAATCTAAACAACCAAATCCTGTTCTGCAATATCTTAGCCAGCACTTTTTAGGTCTTGACCCAGAGCAAGCATTTGATCTAAATGCTCTCACAGACTGAGGCATCCTTATGCTAAATAACTTCTTTTGGATATAGAGCTGCCTCTTTAGAGAGGAGTTAATTTAAAGTCTCTTCAATTCATTCCAGACTGCCTTTGCAGATCTCATTTGAATGACTTGCAAAACATCTCTATGGGATAAACCTTTTACTAATGCACCTCTTGCCTTCTCATTGTGCATGTCCCAGGACTTCTGCTTTGCTAGGGTGTCATTACCTGGCCAGGATTCATTAATGACATACCGAAGTTCCATTTCAAGCAAGTAGCTTTTCATTCTCTCCCTCCTGATGAGAAAATTGTTGTCAGTCAACCTATCTAGTAGGCAGTTGTGCTGAGCTGTGCAGGAAGCAGCCATTTTGCAGTTTCTTCTTTTTGCCTATCGATCTATGTAAACTTTCCTCTTTTTCACAGTGGTGCTCAGGCTGGGCCCAGAACCCTGTTGACAAAGTTCAAACATGCAGTGCACCAACTGTTTAAAGAAAATAACTCAGTTCATTAAAGAAGAAATAAACTGTGATAGAACAGAGAAGAGGGAGAGAGACTTAACTAAGCGACTAACTGCTGTGAGAGACTGGAATGAAGAGGAGGGCTCAGTTAGAGCAGGAAGGCTCCAAAGAGCCAATCAGGAGACAGGAAGTCCCTAATCTAGCAAAGCTGACTAGCAGTCCTTCAGCTTTCCCCTCAAGCTGTGCTTCTGATTTTCTTCAAGTAGGTGCATTATAGACCTTGTATATTCCAGCAGGGCCTCCCCCCTGCAGAAGTATCTTTCCCCTGCCACAAGAACCTAGGGAAGGCTCCTTGAGAAGGGGGAAGCACCCCCATTTGTGGAAAGCACCAGGAGACCCAACCCATTGTGTGTCTTTTTGCAAACATGAAAATGCAAAGGATCGGAGAACAGAAATGAGAGAATTTGATCCTAGGCATGGGACAGTCCTGAACTCTGGTTATAGCATTATTCTATGAGTCCCTAAGACACACACACACACACACACACACACACCCCTTTAGACTTTTGTGAAGAAACTACCATGCCAGAAAATCATGCAACTTGGTCAGCTCTTACGCACTAGGGGGAAAAGTTCATTATCCTTGCTCAATGTGATGGTATTGCTACATTCTGAAAATCAGATCCTTCCAACCTCTTTGCAGCAGGTACAACCCGCCCCCCCAGTTTCACTTTTTCATAAATAGCATTTTCTTAAATACATCAACAGAGGCTCCTTTGCTTAGATAGTCAATTTCAGCAAATGAAAACTAATAGGGCAGACTTCTTTTGGTGCCTGAAAGAACACCACATTTCTTTCCCAGTCTGCCAGATGGATGAAGTGATCATCTTAGTGGGCAGGTATGTGTTTTGCACACACCTCCTTGAGCATTTGCCCTGCACAGCAATTAGTCAGGACATGTTTTTTTGCGGGGGGGGGTACTCTCACACATCATTGCTTCTTTCTCTGCTGTGTGTTGCCTGCAGCACTGCCTAAAGGGAGGTCTCAATTTTAACTCAAGAAAACAGACACACAAGGTATTCTGTTAGGAAGATATGTGACACTTGGTCGGCCACAAGCCTAAATTTAAACATATTGCAGGCATGGGTCTGTAATTTTGTACTTCTCGTCCCCTTCTGAATGTGAATAAAGAAGGGAAATTTTTTCCACTGAACCGAAGTCCAAGAACTTTTGTTAAAGCTACAGTCCAATGAGGAGCGTTTCAGTCTGAAGCAGCAGAACAAAGTTCTTTCGTTAAAGCTGTCAGCAGCTTCCTTCTGAAAACTAAGTTTCTGCAGCTGCCAGGAGGGTCACTCACTGCACATGTCTGTCCTTTTCCCTGGGCTCTCAGCTAACCTACAACCAATACAGAGATCTGCACACACCAGCAGGCTCATGCACACAAGTCACCCCCCTCCCCAGATCCAAACTGCAGGCATAAACTTGGTGCCTCTTCACGTGTTGCGCCTCCAACAGGAGGCACAACCTATCTGTGCTGTCGTGTGCATTCCAACCCCCCTGTCCTGGTCTGCATTTGCTCCGCTGACTCATCACGAGTAAACAGCTTCTCTACACAGGGTTCGAGGTTCAGAGGCTGCATCCAGTTACACTCACCAGAATTCTGAGCATCTCACACCCATAGTTCTTTTCTTCAGAGAACCCCTCCACCAAAGGAGAACCCATCCACAGCATTCCCTTTATTACATTTACAGCAGCAAACAACACATTTTGTCTTCTTGGTGTTAAATACTGCTGAGGTTACATAGGGTTGCCAACCTCCAAGTGGGGCCTGGGGATCCCCTGGAATTACAACTGATCTCCAGGCTACAGAGATCAGTTCCCCCGGAGAAAATGGCTGCTTTGGAGGGTGGGCTCTATGGCATTGTACCCCCCTGAGGTCCCTGTCCTCTCCAGGCTCCACACCAAAATCTCCAGGAATTTCCCACCTGGATCTGGCAACCCTACATCCCCTGCCAGTGGCCGGGAGGACCTGGAAACCCTCAGTATCATTCTGTGCCAATTTGTGGAGAGGGCATGCGTGGCACTCACCTGTCCCACAGCCCGTGGATGCAAGCATGAGTAGCCAGAGCCGAAGGGATGGCTCCATTCTCCAGGCACAGAGCTTCACCGGGGCCTTCCCCACTCTTCATCCAGAGAGGCCGTGCCCTCCTCAGAGACCAGGAGTGAAGTAAGCCCAACTTCCTTTTCTTCTCTCACTATATTCTCTGGGATCTCACGTTGCTTCCTTCTTTCACAAATGGATGAATAAAACCACAGGGCGAAATGCACTGGTTTCAGTGGCCAGGACATCACTGAAAGATTCTATAGTCTTTCTTTGTTGTAAAACTTTTGATAGCACTGAATGCTTTCTCAGCACATATTTCTCTCCTCCTGCTTCTTGCATTCCTACCTCTTCCCTCAGTGTGTGTCCGAGCGGAGGAGTCTCTGGGACCAAAAATGTGCAAGGGGTTCAAGTGCTGGGAGTCGTGTTTGTCCCATAGAAGCACAGGACGGGAGAGATGACGGATGCTATTGTATTAGCCAGGAGTTCATAAAGGTGTTGCCTGTAAGTGCCTGCATGGGAAGAAAATGCAGCCGAGATGCTGGAAAAGCTCTAGAGAGACAATCAGGCACTGAGGTGGGCGGGCTGCCGCACTGGGCCTTCCTCTGGCTCTGGAGAGCTCCTGTGGGATAGCAGATAAGCTGCCCCGCGAGACCGGCCTCCGCTTGCCCCTACCTGTGTTCTGTGGGTACATTATAAATAAAGCCAGATGAAAATTCAAGGTTGCCAATTCTAGTTTGGGAGTGGTGGGTTTGAAGAGGGGAGCAACCTCAGCGGGGGGTAATGCCACCAGGCCCACCCTCCAAAGCAGCTGTTTTCTCCAGGGGAGCGGATCTCGGTTGTCTGGAGATCGGTTGTAATAGCAGGAGATCCCCAGGCCCCACCTGGAGGCTGGCAACCCTAAGAAAATGGGAACTTTCCTGTCATGACTCCTGAGGCTGCATGCCTGGGCGGGGAGGGATGGTGGGGTACGTGGGTCTCTTGACTCTGCCCCTCGAGGGTTATCTGGGTAAGGGTGAGAAGGGCAGCGCTGCTGGGCCTGGGGGCAGGCCCTGGGGGACTCTGGCAGGAGCAGAGCAAGCAGCAGCAGCCCCCCCCCGCCCCCACTGCTTAGCCAGGGCCACCCCTTCCTCCCACAGCCCAACAGGGAAGGGGCGGGGGTGACTGGAGGGCATCACTCTGTCGCTGGGAAGTGGTGTAGTGGGGGGGGGGTGCCCACATGTGGCCTGCATAGCGTGCATCTGATGTTGCTGATGTTGAAGATGTTTTTTAAGTAAGAGAAGAGAAGATCTGTCCACTAGACCAAAAGCCTGGCGGGCTGGTGGGCTCTCTCTCCTCCCCTCACACACCTTGCAACTAGTCTTTTTCTGATCAGCTAGCAACGCCCCCCGCGGGCCCCCCCCCGTGAGGTGGATACGTGCCTTTCTCCACCACAGCGCAGAGTGCTGGATGGCCCCACAGGTTCAGGTGCAGGGACCTCCCCCGTGGCAGGGAACCTCGGGGCGGGCGGGCGGGCAGGGGGGCACTCACAAAATGGTACCTTGTTAAGATACAGGTGAAGATTTCATTCAGCAAACACAGATGAATACAAATTTGTTTTTAAAGTAAGGCTAGCATAATAAGTAAAACACATAAGTAAAAAATAACGCTAGATCTAACATCTCCGCCTTCACCCTGTTAGTATACTAAATATCACACGGCCGACTCCCCCCATGGGATGGCCTGGCCACAGAGGTCGGGAAGCCCCCCCCCCATTCCTCTCACTGTACGGATTGTGGCCCTTTTCACATGGCTGCTCTAAACCAGATGTTATTCATGGTTAGCCTGATTTCAAGCAAAGCGACATAGGGATGGGGGCTTTCCTTCTGTTAATGAGCCATCTTTGAAGTGCCATGGTAATTTCAAATAGTGCCACTTTTTCCCACACCCTTTTCCACTGTGCACTCTTCCTTGGACTTTTAAAAAACATTCTAATAAGAGTGTTAGAGAACTATAGCTGCATCATTGAGATGCCTGGGCTCAATGGAGTCATCTCAATGGTGCTGCTATATGCTATAGCAATTTAGTGCTATAGCGTTCACATTAGAATGTTTTCTAAAAGTCTGAGAAAAATTGTGTGCAAAAAAGGGCGGGGGGAAAGTGGCATTGTAGGAAGTGCTGTGGACATTTTAAACAGCACACCACAGTGATTCAGAAGCCCAATGAAGGGGTAGAAAATGGAAGAAGGCTGTTTCCCTCAAAAGCGGCTCAACCAGGCTTTGCTAACCTGGCGCAAGCGGGTTTGTATGAACAGGCAAATAAATTCCACTGGCAGCCAGTTACTGAAACAGGCCTGTCTGAAATGACAGGAAAAAATCCATCAGCAACCAGTTCCTAAAATGGAATCCAAAGGCAGTTTGTGAAACAGAATAGCTCAGGAGGGCATTTTGTAAGGGGAACAGGGCTGTAGGGTAATGGAATGGTTCAGGAAGGATGCGTCATTGTAAGAAGAACAGTACTGTAGTTGACTCCTATATTTATTGTGTGTTTTATTGTACTTACTGCGTTATACGTCTACTGTTTAATTCCATTTTCTGCATTCTCTGCGGTGCATCATGTCATACCTTTTTCTTTTGCCTTGTCTTTCTAACTTTGTGACCCTATTCATTTATTTCATTTGTTCAGTGGGACCTAAAGTGACTTAAATCATCCTCATCTCCTCCATTTTATCTTTACAACAACCCTGTGAGGAAGGTGTCAAGAGAGAGACCCTCTTAGAGTATTGGCTCCCCATCCCCATTGGTGGTTACTAGTCAAGGCCACCTCCCCAGCCTGTTATTGAGCTCACATAGTCCAGCTGTGAATGTCATAAGGGGGGCGGCAGCCTCCTCCTGCCCAGAATATTCCGTGGAGACAGCCTTGTGATTGGCTGGGGAAGGTCTGCTTTTCCCATAAAGAATAGCCTGTGATGGGAGAAGACATCCCCTTTTCCCCCTGCATTTCTTGTCCCCCCCCCACCTGTGATATTGCTGCATGCTTTGGAACATCATGCTTTAGCTGTAATAACTGCTCTGCTGTAATAATTGAGGAAGTAGTTAGCCAGTTTAGCTTTATTATTTCTGTTCATTTGAGCTGCCACTGAACTATATGCATGAGGAGTGTGCAGAACCAAACACAGGATAAACCAAGGCAGGGTCAGCCGTGACCGCAGGTGGAAAGGGTGGGGTGTTAAAAGGACATTTGACTAGTGCTCCGTACCCCCACCCTTCTCCTGACAGAATGAACCCAAGTGGCCTTCTAAACGCAGTTCTTTCAGATGAGATGTCAGGGAAACAGGAGGAAAAACCCAGTGACTTTTATTCACTACCAGGGACAGGGGCAATAAGGTTGTTCAGTAAACAGGCTTAAACCTATTTACAGGTATAACACACAGCCCTGGCTGGGTTCATTAAATTATAACATTTCAGTCGCCAACTCCTGGGTGCAGAGGACTGTTATCAGCCACGCTTTTACTCTTAAAGTATTAGCCTCCCCCCAGCCTCAGGAATCTCAGGGCGTAAATGTCGGCTCCTCCCAAGAACCGCATATCTTAAACTAAATAAAGTTAGAGTCCAGTCGGGCACCTTTAAGACCAACAAAGTTTAATTCCGGATATACATAAGAACATAAGAACATAAGAGAAGCCAATGTTGAATCAGGCCAATGGCCCATCTAGTCCAACACTCTGTCACACAGCGGCCAAAATATGCCAGGTGCCATCAGGAGGTCCAGCAGTGGGGCCAGGGCACCAGAAGCCCTCCCACTGCTGCCCCCTCCAGCACCAGGAATAGAGTGCATCACCTGCCCCAGACTGAGAGTTCCCATCTATACCCTGTGGCTAATAGCCACTGATGGACTTCTGCTCCATATGTTTATCTAATTCCCTCTTGAAACTGTCCATGCTTGCAGCTGCCACGACCTCCTGTGGCAGTGAATTCCATACATTAATCACTCTTTGGGTGAAGAAGTATTTCCTTTTATCTATTCTAACCCGACTGCTCAGCAATTTCATAGAGTGCCCATGAGTTCTTGTATTGTGAGAAAGGGAGAAAAGTACTTCTTTCTCAACCTGCTCAATCCCATTCATAATCTTATAAACCTCGATCATGTCACCTCTCAGCCATCGTTTCTCCAAGCTAAAGAGCCCCAAGCATTTTAACCTTTCTTCATAGGGAAGGTGTTCCAACCCTTTTATCATTCTAGTTGCCCTTCTCTGCACTTTTTCCAATGCTATAATATCCTTTTTGAGATGTGGTGACCAGAACTGTACACAGTATTCCAAATGAGGTCGCACCAATGATTTATACAGGGGCATGATGATACTGGCTGATTTGTTATCAGTTCCCTTCCTAATAATCCCCAGCATAGCGTTGGCCTTCTTTATTGCAGCTACACACTGTCTAGACATTTTCATCGAGTTATCCACTACGACTCCAAGATCTCTCTCTTGGTCCATCTCTGCCAGTTCAGACCCCATCAACGTGTATTTATATTTAGGATTTTTGGCTCCAATGTGCATCACTTTGCACTTGGCCACATTGAACTCCATTTGCCACTTCAATGCCCACTCACCCATCCTTGACAGATCGCTTTTGAGTGCCTCACAATCCTCCCTGGTTCTCACCACCCTGAACAACTTTGTGTCATCTGCAAATTTAGCCACTTCACTGCTTACTCCCAATTCCAAATCGTTAAAGCATCGGAGTGAGTACTGATCCCTGTGGTACCTCACTGCTTACCACCCTCCACTGAGAAAGTTTCCCATTTATACTCACTCTCTGTTTTCTATTTATAAGCCAGTTTTTGATCCACAAGAGGACTTGTCCTTTTATCCCATGACCATTGAGCTTACTTAGGAGCCTTTGATGAGGAACTGTATCAAAAGCTTTCCGGAAGTCAAGGTAAATAATATCTATTGGGTCCCCCTTGTCCACATGTTTGTTCACTCCCTCAAAAAACACTAACAGGTTAGTGAGACATGATCTTCCCTTACAGAGCCCATGCTGAGTCTGCCTCAATAGTTTTTGTTCATCAATGCGCCTACTAATTCTTTCCTTAATAACAGTTTCCACCAACTTACCCGGTATCGATGTCAGACTGACTGGCCTGTAATTTCCCAGATCTCCCCTGGAGCCCTTTTTAAAGATGGGAGTGACATTAGCTACCTTCCAGTCCTCAGGAATGGAGGCAGATTTTAAAGAAAGATTACATATTTTTGTCAGGAGATCCACAAGCTTCATGTGCAAGCACACACTTCTTCAGATGCACTGAAATGGAAGTTTCCAGTCCATCCATATAGGCAGAGGGTGACTGAGAAGCAAATTAGCATACAGCAGAATGAAGGTTTAATTCTGGGTTACGGAGGCAGGCAATGGCGAGCCACCTCTGAACGTCTTGTGCCTTGAAACCCCTTCAGGGTCGCCAGAAGTCAGCCACAACTTGACAGCAAAAAGCAACAGCCAGTTAGAGAGTAATGTAACTAATAATGAAATTAATTCTAAATGAGTGGATAAACAGAGAACTCCAGCAACTATTCTGAATTGTAAGAAACAGATGGTACATTGCCATCTACAGAGAAGAGGATTCCATAAACCCACTGGTGCCGGAATGATTATGCTGTTCATAAAATACAGATGTGGGCAACAGGAGATTGCTTAATGTTGAGAAAGAGCTTTTCCAATCAAATATTATACCCTCTGTGGTGCAATCGAGAAGTTGTGAGAGATGTATGAGACGCCTTAGACATTCTCCAACCAGCACTCCATTGGCTAATGAATTCACTGCAAAAATGTCAATCACAAGTCCATCTGGCATGAAATAAATAATCCATTAGGGTGGACAGAGCTGCTTTCAGGACTGCTAGAAGCCTGGGGGTGGCGGAGAATAACCAGGCCCCCTTTCCCCCTTGGTATGGACACTTTCCCCTCCAACCACACCCCTTCCATTTGGCCCCTCCCTTTTCTTCTTCAACCACTCCTTTTTCCATTTCAGTTTGCTTGCTATGGTAAAGAGAAATCATACCAAATTGTGCTTTTTTAAAGTTATTTTTATTACTTTATATAAAATCAGCAAGAAGAAAATATGTCTTCCATGACTTTATTTGGTGGGCATTCAATAAAATTGGTATCACTTGTGTAAAAACAATAAAAATAAAAATAATATAGTTCTGGAGGAGACTCATTCTCATAGTCTGTGGAGAAGTTTTCCCATTCTCATCACTGAAAGTGAGGGGGCTGATCCACATCCACCCAAGACACTTAAACAATTGAACAGTCCCAACATATTGAAGATGCTCATGTGGAAACATCAGGAAGAATACAGGGTACTTAATTTAGCACTCAGCACTGGATCAAAGGAACCATAGATTAACTGATAGAAGAAAATAAAACGTATTTTTAATACTGAGAAATGCATCACTCAGCTTTTAAAACAAAAAGCTACATCTGTGATACAACTAATTTAATCCTCAAACAAATATCCCAATTCTTGGTTTTCTATATATGTTCTGTTTTTTAAAATTGATTTGTATTATATATCTTTTTTTAACTCTTGACTGCCTTGAGGACCCTAATTGGGTACAAAGATGGCCAAGTACATTTACCCATAGTGATCAAGATGTGTACCATAAGAAAGCACCTCTAATGCATTGACTAGTTGTGACAACAGGAATGAAACTGATTTTGACAGCATCTTCTTCAACATGTAGCAGTCCAAGATGTCTGAGACAGAACATCCAGGGTCCATTTTGGCAAATGCTGTAAGGCCATTTCACAGCATTATGTTGTTCCAGAAAAAAAATGAATAAATGTGATATATTGCAAAACAAGAAGTCCTTTGCCTGGCCAGAACTGTCTGCAGCGTGCATCAACACAAGATTCCAGTTGTGGAGAAAACAAGCTACAAAGAATGCCTGAAGAATTTTTTTGGCTTCTTTAGAACAATGGCTTGCACTCCTTTGGCACAGTTATCACAGCACTGGGGACAAATATTAGACGCCAACAATCTATACTTTTCTGTCACGCTGCCTAACACAGTACTCGCAAGACCTTTCTCCTGCTGTATCTGTGACATGCAGTATTTTTTAAAAAATCTCCTTGATGTCCACTGATTTTCTGTTAACCAAGAGAAGGGGATTGTGTGTCATTAGAGTGGGCAATTTGTCCCTTGGCACGAGCTTAGCATTTGTCACCAAAAAGTAATGAAGTTGCCATTTTCCACTTTACTATGGTGAAGTTTGTAAAGTGAGGAAAAACCCAATTATTCCGCAGCAGAAGCTCTCGTTATCTTCCCCTGGCAGCTCTCGTTGGCTGGCAAATGACCAGCTAAGCCCAGTTTTTATGCCAGGCCTGGATGTAGTGACTATCAATGATCTGGTATCTTACTTTACTAACTAAAACAAGCAGACTAGATCCAGTGGTCATAGATCTGGCCCCTTCTCTGGATCTGACTGACTTTTTTATTTCAACCCGTCATGACTGGATAAAGTCAAGGCCAGCCAGATAATCTCATTCTCTCCCTGAACCCTGTAGTAGATAATTCTGACCATTTTGTTCAGACTAATTTAGTAACAATGCTAATGTGAAAGGAAATAAACATGGTAAATTGATCTATAGGCCACGGAGAACAAGCAAGCATGATTAGAAATACCATTTTTGCGGGAAGATTCCTTAAAAAAATTACTGGAGGTTTGAACCTGAGGAAGGGTGGGTTTTGGGGAAGACAAGGATCTCAGTCAGGCACAATGCCATAGAGTCCCCCCTCCAAGGGAGCCATTTTCTCAGGGGAAAACTGATCTCTGTATGATGAACACAGTGGAATGGATCCAAACATCTTCCAGGCAGCCTTACTTGAGCATAAGGGGCCTTCATCCAGTTTAAGTGGATCTCTTTCCACCTGAGTCCACTGCCTAGGGCGCCGGGCCCGCAGGGGCACCAAACTGCCCTCCACCCCCCCCCGCGAAAAGCCCCCGCCACCTCCCTGCCACCACCTCCAGCAAAGAGCACCCCGGCGGGGCTCAGGAGGCCACAGCAGAGCTTGCCCACCCTCCTCCTCCCCCCTGGGGGGGAGAGAAGGCGGGGGCGCCGCCACCAGTGAAGAGCGCCCCAGGGCACTCAAAGGCAAGCCGGCACTTGGCTCAAAGGGAAGAGGCGGGGGTTTAAACCCCGCCTTTTCCCTGGCTTTCCTGGGCGCCCCGCAGCTGCGGAGTGCCCAGGAAAGCCAGCGCTCCGAGGGAAGGGGCGGGGGTTAGAACCCTCGCCTCTTCCCTGGCTTTCCTGGGTGCCCCGCAGCTGCAGACCACCCAGGAAAGCCAGCACTGGGAAGGAAGGGGCAGGGGTAACCGGGCGCTGTCTCGCTGCTCAGGCCACTGCCCCCCCCCCGGTCTCCAGGCTCCACTGGGAGGTTGGCATCCTTGGTGGGGTGGGCACCACAGGCTGGCCTGCCTAGGGCACCCAGATACCTGGGGCCGGCCCTGCCTGAGTTGGAGAAACGCTTGTGAGATTGGCAGAATGCTTCAAACTTGAGGCAAATGGAAATAATTTAAGAAATTAATAAAGAGACTTTTTTCATTGAAGTGGTTGGCTAGAGGAAGGAGCCCCTTCAGAGTCATGTATTATTCTATGTGGTGAAGATTATTTTTATAGAAAATATACTCTCAGTATGTGTCATGTACCCAGCGAGACCATGCACATGGTCGAGTCCACGCGTGGTCATGCAAAGGGCCCAAGCTTCGATCCGAAAGACAATAGCCAGAACGGGTCCTAGCGCACAGCTATCAGAGGGCTAAGATCCAAGAAGGGACCTATGGGACTCGAGTGCACTGTCAATAGCGTATCACGGGAGTGGTGTGTGTTGGGTGTGGTTTGGCTACAGGCAGGGGTCTTTTTGTAGAAAAACAGCTGCAGGAGCTCATTAGCATATGGTATGCTAATGAGATATTAGGCTATTAGCATATGCCACGCCCCCTGACATCACCGGAAGTGATGTCAGAAGGGGAAGCAAAAGGGGGGGAGGCATCTTCAAAAGCCTCCCCTTCCATTCCCCCAGCTGGTCTGGGTGGGGGAGCTAAGAGAGAAGGGGTTTGAAGTTTAAACTCCTTCTCATGAGAGTTGGGCCACAGAAGGAGGAAAGAGGGAAGGAAAGAGGGAGAGTAGAGAGAAGGAAAGAAGGAAGGAAAGAGGGAAAGAAAGAGAAGGAAAGGGGAGGGGAGGGAAAGAAAGAGAGGGAAGAAGGAGGGAAACAGGGAAAGAAGGAAAAAGGAGAAGAGAAAAAGGTGGGAAAGAAAGAAAGAGAGAAGAGAAGAAGGAGGGGAAAAGGAAAAAGAGAGAAGGAAAGGAGGGAATGAAAGAAATTCTGCGGCAATTCGGCCCCATTATATCCTATGGGCCATTGAAATCAATGGTGAAAACATAGGGTATATTCTGGGGCTGGAGGAGGGGTTTGAGGGAGAGGCTCCAAACTCACAGGGTAGCTGATGGAGCCTCTCCCCAAGATACCCACCAAGTTTCAAGAACATTGGACCAGGGGGTCCAATTCTATGCCCCCCAAACTGGTTGCCCCTATTCCTCCATTGTTCTCTATAGTGGGGAAAAAAATTACTTTTTTCCCACCATAGAGAACAATGGAGGGAATGGAGCAACCTGTTTGGGGGCCCATAGAATTGGACCCCCTGGTCCAATGTTCTTGAAACTTGGTGGGTATCTTGGGGAGAGGCTCCAACAGCTACCCGGTGAGTTTGGAGCCTCTCCCTCAAACCCCCTCCCCTCCAGCCCCCAGAATATACCCTATGTTTTCACCATTGACTTCAATGGCCCATAGGATATAACGGAGCTGAAATTGACATTCGGCTGCCTGAAAGACTCCCCAGGACGCCGGCTGGGGACGGGGCTTGGCTCCTGAGCTCCCGGAGCTGTGCTCCGGTGCGCTCCCCCCCGAAAAGACCCCTGGCTACAGGGATATAAACCAGCCTCCGGGCCAGGGAAGTCCATCTCAAGGTCTGCCTGTAACTAAATAAAGTGTGAGCTGAAATCACTCTCCAATGCATCAGCCTCAGTACTTTATGCTGGCAACAAAGGTGGGATCCTGATGAGTGAGCCTGACTATTCCTCCAGCACAGCACTGAGCATCGATCCAGTGGAAGCTGCTGAGCCCCGCACTGCTCCCGAGCACCACCACAATGCGTACCGCTCCCCAGGACACTGCTCCCCTCTTCACTCAAGAATCATGGCTGTCACTCCAGGACACCTCGAGGTCTCCGACCCCACACACCCTGAGTTTTGGGAATCGTGGATAGATCAGCTCACCAGCTTCTTCACCTACCACGAGGTCACCGATGTCAACAAGAAACGGGCCCTACTCCTCAGCACATGTGTAGTGGCCACCATCCATCTGGTCAACCGAAAATACCTATGACAAAATCATTGCGAGCTTAACGAAGTACTACGCACCAAAGCCCACCATGATGGTCAAGCGAATGGACTTCCAACTGCGCCTCCAGAAAACCAGCGAAACGGCCGCTGCATTCATGGCTGAACTCCGTCAACAAGTGATGGACTGTGAGTTCACGAAAGTGGAAGAAAACATCCTGACACAATTTGTCTGTGGGACACTAAACTCTGCTGCAAACTGGTAGGCACCACCACCTCAAGACAGATGGAGCCCTTCAGATGGCCACCACATTCGAGGGCTCACACTGTGACCGTCCGCCATCTTCATCTTCATCTTCAACATACCACGTGTTCCCAGCTGCAGCATCCAACAATTCAGACAAAGATGAGGTCCTACAGGTCCGCCAACCCAGCTGCCAGAATCACCAACCCCAGGCCGGGGCCACTGCACATTGGGGAAAGCCAACATCCCAAGCATCCTGTGCCAGCTGCAGAGACTCACACATGCACAAAACATGCTGCTTCCCTGATGCCATCTGCCGATCATATGGAAAGCAAGGCGACATTGCCCAGGCCTGCCAATCCTGCGGCAACTGGAGGACAATGGACCTGCATATGCTGACCATCAAGCACCACCAGCACCAGGTAATGAATTTGCCCCCAGATGCCCCCTACAAAATGCACGTTACTGTTTTAATAGAGGGGTCCCCCTGCCACATGGAACTGGACACAGGCTCCTCATTTTCCATAATTTCCACAGAGACATTATGGAAACTCTGCCCCCGGGGAGGACCCCTCCTGAAGCAGCCACAGGGTCTGTCCCTTAGGGACTTCCAAAGAAACCCCGTGGCCATCAAGGGCTGGGGCAAATTCAGGGTGCAATTCAGAGACTTTGACGGCCCTTTAGAATTGCTGGTGCTGGAAGGGAAATTCAAGAGCCTGTTGGGACTGGCGTGGTTCAGGCCCCTGGGATTCAAGGTGATGGGTGTCAACTCCATACAGCCTCAGGACTTTAATTCAGTCTGTGAGGAGTTTCCAGCAGTCTTTGACGGTATGCTTGGCCGCTACTCCGGAACCCCGGTCTCTCTGGAACTTGATCCTGCTGTATGGCCCATCAGAATGAAGGCCAGGCAGCCCCCATTAGCCCTGCAGCCCAAGATAGAGGCCAAACTGGACCACCTGGTAGAACAGGGAGTGCTACAGCCAGTGACTCATGCCCGCTGGGAAACCCCCATAGTTACCCCGGTGAAGCCCAATGGGGATGTCAGAATTTGTGCCAATGATAAGTGCACCATTTACAAAGCACTGCAAGACCAAGCGTACCTGGTACCAGTGGTCAGTCACATGTTGGCCTTCTTGGCAGGGGCAAGGGTTTTTGGCAAACTGGATCTGGCCCAGGCCTATCAACAGCTGCCGATGGATGACACCACCGCCAAGGCCCAAACAATTGTAACACACAGGGGGGCTTTTAGAGTGCGGCGGTTGCAATTTGGGGTGAGTGTGTGGTGCCCGATATCTTCCAAAACTTGATGGATTGTCTTCTCAAAGGCATCCCAGGAGTCCAGCCGTTCTTCAATGATGTTCTGATCGTGGCCCGAGACTCCAATACGTTTGCTGAATGGCTCCGGGCAGTGCTGGAGCATTTCGCCACAGCCGGGCTGAAGATGAAGTGGGAAAAGTGCCTCCTGGGGGTGCCGTGGGTGGAATTCCTGGGGTTTGCGGTAGATGCCCAGGGAATTCACCCTACACAAGACAAAGACTGCGCCATCAGTCAAGCACCCATGCCCTCTCCCAAGGCAGAGTTACAGGCTTTCCTGGGACTTTTAAAATTCTACCACTCCTTCCTACCCCACAAGGTTGCCATCGTTGAACCCCTCCACAGGCTACTCGACAAGCACACTCCCTGGGTCTGGGGTCCTAAACACGCCGCTGCTTTCCAGGCAGTTAAGGAACTGTTGTTCTCTAACGATGTCCTCACCCATTTTGATGAGTCCCTGCCCGTTGTTTTAGCATGTGACACTTCTCCCTACAGGGTGGGGGCCATCCTGGGGCACCGGTTGGCTGATGGCCGCGAGGTTCCTGTGGCCTATTACTCCTGGACACTGTCAGCTAAGGAGCATAACTACGTGCAGATCAACAAAGAGGCCCTGGCCAGAGTGAAGAAGTTTCACGACTTCCTGTATGGCCAGGCCTTCACGATCATTACTGACCACAAGCCCCTGCTGGGTTTGCTTGCTCCGGACCGCCAGACTCCCCAGATCTTGTCTCCCTGGGTGCTCCGCTGGTCTATTTTCCTTGTGGGATACCAGTATGCACTGCTCGACTGCCCCAGTAAAGCAATGGGGCATGCACACACTTTCAGCCGCCTCCCACTGCCTTCCTCCGACCCCGACCCCATGCCAGCACACCACATCACCCTGCTGGAGGACCTGCCTGATTGCCCGGTCCAAGTGGGAAAAGTGTTGCGCCACTCGGCCCGGGATTGCATCCTCTCCCAGGTCCTTGACTGGGTGGGCAGGGGGTGGCCTGCAGGCCCAGTGGGTCCCGAGTTTGCAGCATTCTCAGCCCACCATGACGAGTTGTCTTCCCACAAAGGGTGTCTTTTGTGGGGACATTGGGTGGTGATACCGCCACCCCTGCAAAGCCGAGTGCTCACCGCCTTGCACGAACACCACCCCGGAATAGTGAGAATGAAAGCTCTGCCCTGGAGCTATGTCTGGTGGCCGGGGCTAGACGGCGAGGTTGAGGACACAGTTAAGCGATGCCAGAAGTGCCAGGAGTCATGCCCCGAGCCCCCGAAAGCACTGATGTGACCCTGGGAGTCATCCCACAAGCCATGGGACTTTGCTGGGCCCTTTCAGGGCCAAATCTTCTTTATTCTAGTCGATGCCTACTCAAAATGGCTGGAAGTGACACCAGTCCCATCGACCTCGTCCCAATCTGCCATCTGAGCAATGTGGCGGATCTTCAGCTCACACAGCATACTGGACTCACTAGTAACGGACAATGGAACCGCCTTTACCTTCTCTGAGTTCCAGGGGTTTGTGCAGTACTACAGTATTAGGCACATCCACTCCGCTCCCTTCCACCCCACAACCAACGGTCAAGCGGAGCGCGTGGTCAGGATGACTAAAGAGGTGCTGTGCCACATGGACCAAGGAGACTGGGGCTACAAGCTGGCAGCCTTCCTGTTCGGCCAGCTCACAACCCCTCTCTCCACCACCAGCTGTAGTCCTGCAGAAGTACTCATGGGCTGCCGTCTGACAACCCAGCTGGACCGCTTCCATCCGGACTGGGCACTGGACCACAGCACTAGCCCGGAAGGTGGCACTGAGAGGGTTCTTTCTAGAGGACCCAGTCTATGCCCAAAATTATGGCCAGGGTCCCACCTGGGTTCCGACTAGAGTGGTTCAGATGACTGGGTCTCTTTCATATGAAGTTTCCTGTGAGGACGGCCAGATATGGAGGCGACACATCGGTCAATTATGCCGCTGCATCCTGCTTACGGCCCCAGAAGTACAGACGTGTCAGGTTCAACAGCAAGTAAGTCCAGGCACTCTTCATAAAAGATACACTTTATTGGAATACAAGTATGTTGCCCATGTTAGCAGAGTTATTGTCAGGAATACCCCACCAAGTATGAAGGCCTACAGATATAGTGTGATGCATAAGCCTGACTAGCGAATGAAAACTTAGCGCGCGCGCGGGAATTCTCAGAAGGCCCCCCCCCCCACTATCATAAGGCAAGAATATTTCCACCGGCTGGGAAGACATGCCTGTGCCTCTTGTTCAAGGACACTAAGGTAGCAGTCAGTGGCAGAGCTTTCTCCCACAGGTTCCAGCAAAGCAATCTATGCGCATGTGTGCAAGCTAATTAAAATAAACAATGAAGACAGTGTCTGGAGCAGGACAAGAGAAATATGGCAGTTAATCTGACAAGACGATGACGACATCTCCCCCGGGGAACCAGAATCTACTGATCCTCCGCACCCAGGGACAGGCACGATTCCCAGAGGGGTGGACAGTGACAACCCAGATCCCAGCAGCAGAGACTCCATCCCCAGAGCCAACCAGAATGATGCCGGGGACCCCAGCCCTGGCTCCAGACGCCACTCCACACGGGAGTGAAAGAGACCCTTGTACCTAAAGGACTTTGTATGCTAGGGTAACCTGGACCAAGGGGGGAGGGGTGTTGTGTACCCAGCAAGACCATGCACATGGTTGGGTCTGCACGTGGTCATGCGAAGGGCCCAAGCTTCGATCTGAAAGACAATAGCCAGAATGGATCCTGTCAATAGCGTATCATGGGAGTGGGTGTGCTTTGGCTACAGGGATATAAACCGGCCTCTGGGCCAGGGAAATCCGTCTCAAGGTCTGCCTGTAACTAAATAAAGTATGAGCTGAAATCACGCTCCAATGCATCAGCCTCAGTACTTTATAGTATGTAATTTAAATATATACAATTTCTATACTTTGCTGTTGCAAGAGTTAAAGGGACAAACACAGTGGTAGAATTTACCATTTAAGAGACATTCTCTACTTTTTGAACAAAACTAATGAAGTGTTAGCTTGAAGACTTGCCCTAAAATCGCTTGGCCTAATTAGTTCTAGAGCAACTTGTAGGGTTGCCAAGCCCCTGGTGGGGCCTGGAGATCTCCCAGAATTATAATTGATTTCTCGATGACACAGATCAGTTCCCCTGGAGGAAATGGCAGTTTTGGAGGGTGGACTCTGTGGAGCGGGTGCAGAGAAGAGCAACGAGGATGATCTGGGGCTGGAGACCAAGAAGCCCTGTGAGGAAAGGCTGAGGGGACTTCTTGGGAAGGTTCAGTCTGGAGAAGAGGAGGTTGGGGGGGGTGTGTGTGATGGCTCTCTGGAAGTACCTGAAGGGCTGGTCACTTAGAGGAGGGCAGGGAGCTGTTCCTGTCGGCAGCAGAGGAGAGGACTTGCAGTAATGGGTTCAAATTAAATTGTCGTGTCCGGCAAGGTGGGATACAAATAGAAACAATAAATAAACAAATGGGGGGGGGGCAGTATCAGCTGGATCTTAGGGAAAACTTTTCTCCAGTCAGAGTTGTGCAACAGTGGAATCAGATGCCTGGGGAGGTGGTGAGCTCCCCTTCCCTGGCAGTCTTCAAGCAGCGGCAGGACAAACACCTGTCATGGGTGCTCTAGGCTGATCCTGCACTGAGCAGGGGGTTGGACTAGATGGCCTCTGTATGGCCCCTTCCAACTCTGTATGATTCTATGATTCCTTATACTCCGCTGAGGTTCCTCCCCTCCCCAAACCCCACCTTCCCTAGGATCTACGTCCAAATCTCCAGAAATTTCTCACCCCAGAGTTGGCAACCCTAAGAGCAAGCCTTAGGCACTGCTGCATGATGTGTTTTTTGTTGCTCTCCATATTGAAGCTGTTTTGAGCTGTTCCTCATTCTCCACTTCTGACACCACACAGCATTTCCAGGTTGTCTGATAAAGACTACCAGACTAGGGGGGAGGCATAGTTGGGCCCTGCGCAGAGAATTCTCAGTCGGCATCATACACCTCAACCCCTAGCCGGGGGGGGGGGGATTAGCCAGGGCCTCTCAACATCCTGAAGGTAGCTCAACTGAAAAAGGGTTCATTTGTGTCCGTGCGTGCGTGTATGCGCATGTGTGTAAAAGATGCTGATGGCAAAGATACAAGATGCACGAGTTTTTCCAGGACTGACTCACGTCAGAGTCGCCTATTCTGGGCCACATACGTAACGGTCAAAGGAAGAGCTACGCCTCGCTTTCCTCCCTCATTGCAACAGGGTGGCTCTGAAAAGGGAAGCGGGCCCTTCTGATATTCCAAAACTGCCTATAACATCATTGTCAACACTGGGGAGCACAGCAAAAAGGGAAGCAGCCACCTCTCCCCCCGTCGAGTCAGGTGGACGTGCCCTCCCTTTGCGGCCCGTGTGTCTTTCACACCCTGCCCGGGATGGCGCAGGCTGGCCGGATCTCAGAAGCTCAGCCAAGTTGGCTCTGGTTAGTACTTGAATGGAAGACCATCAAGGAAGTCTCTTACCGTGTAAACCCTGCTGGGCCACAAGAAAATGAGCATAAAATGTAGCAGCATAGTAATTATGTGAGGCAGCCAGGGTTGCCAGCTCTGGGTTGGAAAACACCTGGAGATCTGAGGGTACAGCCTGGGGGTGACAGGACTTGGGGAGGAGAGGGACATTGGTAGGGTAGGATGCCATGCAGTCCACCTTCCAATAAATGTTTAAATAAATAAAAATAAATGATTTATGTGGCTTGGAGATCAACCGTAATTCCAGGAGCTCTCCAGCTTCCACCTGGAGGGTGGCAACCCTAGGGGCAGCGGAGGGGCAGATGCTGCCAGTTCTAGACTGCTCACCTTTCTCCCCCACCCCCATCTTTTGATGTTCATCTGCACCACAAACTTGTACAAGGCTGACGGAAGCAGCCACTTTAAGCCCATCTTTCCGGAACACACGGCCACTTGTGCTGAGGTGGGGGGCAGATGGGCCTTTGTGCAATGGCTAGCTTAAATCCTTTAAGGCAGCTTCAGAGGTTTTAGCTACATGACACTTTGGAGTGACTTTTGGTACCCTTGGTTCTCTCTGATAGGAGAGGGGTGGGGGAATGCAGCATGGCTGGATGTGATTTATTTTCCCCTCACAGACCTTACCTAGAGTCTCATGTTCAGTTTTGGGCACCACAATTTAAGAAGGATGGAGACAAGCTGGAACGTGTCCAGAGGAGGGCAACAAAGTTGGTGAGGGGTCTGGAGGCCAAGTCCTGTGAGGAAAGGCTGAAGGAGCTGGGTCTGTTTAGCCTGGAGAGGAGACGACTGAGAGGGGATATGAGAACGATCTTCAAGTACTTGAAGGGCTGTCACCTAGAGGATGGTGTGGAGTTGTTTTCTGTTGCCCCAGTGGGTTGAAATTAAATTAGAAGAGTTTTGGGCTAAACACTAGGAAGAACTTCCTGACAGTTAGAGTGGGTCCCTCAGTGGAACAGGCTTCCCTCAGGAGACGGTGGGCGCTCCTCCTTCGGAGGTTTTCCAGCAGAGGCTAGATGGCCCCATCTGACAGCACTGCGGATTCTGTGGACTCGGGCAGATCACGAGAAGGGAGGGCAGGAAGGGCTGCCTCAGGGCTTAGTTCTCGTGACCCTTTCTTACCCAGAGAAATGCTGATCGCCACTTTGGGGTTGTCAAGCTTCAGTTTCATTTCACCTTGTTCCACTTCACTGCTTGCCATAATTTAGGAGGGAGGGAATTCCTGAGGGGAGTGCATGGGTGTTTTGGAGAAGCCATGACTTTCCTTAAGGTTGTACCCCATGGCCGGTTCCCAAGGGAGTTGGCCTTGGAGGCTCTTTTGCCAGGCCTAGACATAGATAAGGCACCATGTATCTGTCAGGGTTGCCATAGAGACAGTAGGGGCTGGATGGTGACGTATGTGAGAGGTGTGGGGTGTATTTTGTATTATCTATGATAGGGGCATTTGCACGCCTTTTTCTCAGTTCTGACAGGGAGCCTGTTTTCCTAAAGTAAGCATCTCTCAATCAACTACCACTGCTTAAGTGTGCTGTGGAGAGTGTCTTAACTGGGGGACCTGACAGGGATCAGGAAGCAATTTTTCTCCAGGCCAGTTTGGCCGGGGATCCTGGGAAGGGTTCATTTGCCATTTTCTGGGCATGGAGCAAAGGTCACTGGGGTGTGTGTGTGGGGGAAGTATTTGTGAATTCCCTGCACGGGGTTGAACTAGATGACCCTGGAGGTACCTTCCAGCGCTATGATCTCCCCCCCCCAGAGGACCCTTGCAGTTTGCATGAGTGTGTGTACATGGGTATGCCCATAAGAATAGTGGGGTGTTTTCTCTAGCAAACAATAGTGGTATTCTTGTTTGTTTTTCCCCCTATAATTGCCTGGTTATTTCTGCACAGAATTGCAAAGCTGCAGGACAGCAGAGGAAGTTCTCTATGCTGTCTATGCACATCCTGGTGCTATTTTAGAACACCAACCACAGCCCACAGCCACAGTCCCAGGGAGAAGCAAGTGGGGCTTGCAAGCCAAGAGCAGCATGGAAAGAACCCCCCCCCCTTTAAAGGGAAACCTTTCCCAGTGTTGATTCCGATGACAGTCTAAAGACAGCAAACACTGACCAATGGCCAGCTGCCAAAGGAGGGAGAATCTGCCCCTTTCCTTCAGTAGCCAGCCCATGCGACCCGTGCCCCCCCTGGGGGGGCAGTTTCACAATGTCAGGTCAGGTAAAAGAGAGTGGGGGGGATCCTGAGAATGAGGGCCCAGATGGGCACCTACTTCGCACAAGTAGCAGCACGAGCAGCAAGCCATTCAGCATGCTTCGATTTGGTTAACAAGTGGGGTTGCCAACCCCCAGGTGGTGGCTGGAGACCTCCTCAAATTAGAACTGATCTCCAGGCAACAGAGACCAGTTCCCCCAAAGGAAATGGCACCTTCAGAGGCTGGACTCTATGGTGCCGTCTCCCTGCTGAGCTCCCTCCCCTCCCCAAATCTCTTCTTCCTCCTGAGACTCTACCCCCAAACCTCTAGGAGTTTCCCAACTTCCCAAGCCAGAACTGGCAACCCTCCTCCCAGGCCAAGAGGCAGTCCCAGCTGGCTGGCCACGGAGACTGATCTAAGGCAGGGGTGTCGAGCTCATTTGCTACAAGGCCTGGATCTGGCATAAATGCCACTTTGTCAGGCCAGGCCATGTGTGCCATAAGCTATAACACGAGGTACCAGAGATATAAACTTTATAAAGACGATTTCAGGTGCCAAATGGCAATAGCAGGTGTGATTGGATTAGGTGTGACGTGCAGCCGGGTAGTAGGCATGCAGATATCAGCACAGATAATGAGGCAAGGAACTGGGGTCTCAAGCGTGGTCCAGGAGGATGCAAAGAATAAATGGAAATAAGTCTGAAGAAGTGAGCCGTGACTCACGGAAGCTCCTCCCCTGCCACAAATTGTGTTAGTCGTGAAGGTGCTCCTGGGCTCTGGCTCCTTTTCACTAACAAGGAATGCAGGCTGTGCTGTTAGGTTTCTTCCCCCCCTTCCGTCTGTTAGAACTGGAAAGGGGATCTCTCCAAGTGCCGTGAGACCATCTCTCCCTCTCTGGCGTGTTCTCTCTGGCTCTTTCCCTCCCAGTTTGGTGTAGTGGTTAGGAGCGCGGACTCTAATCTGGGAAAATCAGGACTTCCTGCTGGAGCAGAATGTGGACCTGGTACGCGTGACGGAGACCTGGGTTTGGACAGGGCCAGACCACCCATAGAGGCCACTTAGGCAGTTGCCTATGACGCCATTTTGGTGAGAGCGGAGCGCTGGCCTGCCTGTGTGTGTCCGCGTGTGCTGCGTGGGGGGGAGGGCCAAGCCACGGGGGGGGAGGCAGGAGCTGCCTGTTGGTCTCCGCAGCTGCCGGCCAATGTGTCGCCTCCCCCCCTCCCCATTGCTTTGCCAGGGATGGAGCCCTCACTCGTGGGCGCTACAGGGCCCCCACCCTCCTGGCGCCCTCTGTCCTGCCGGGACTGAGAGGCAGATCTCCGGGGCAAGAGTGCCCCCACTGGCCCCCACACGCGGTGGCGGCAGCAGCAGCAGCAACAGGGTAAGTAGCTTTTGGACTGCTTTGGGTGTTCTTCCAGCCGTTGCCTCTGAGCCCATGCTTGGGTGCCCAGGCTGCCTGTTGGCCCCCATCTCTGCCCCCGGCTCTACACCCCCCATCTAACAACTTTGTCTGCTCCCCCCCCACTATCCCATGGGGAGCTGTGGCCAAATCCAGCTTCTCCCAGACAAGACAAAGGTGGCAGACCAGCAGCAAGGGGGCCAAGGTGCCTGGTGCAGAAGAGCCGAGTGTGGGTGTAGTTGTGTTCCCCTGCAGTCGTATCTCAAGCATAATCCTAACTATAATTTTCCACAGAATTTGAGGTCTTAACACCCATCATTATATTATCTAATTGTACTTTTAAAATATTGCTCATTTACACCAATGTCTCAGCATTTAGATCAATATTTAATGGAATTAAATGCATCTGCTGAACTATTTAGCATACTTTATTCAGCAATGCAAATCTACACAAATATTTCACTGCTGTAGAAATAAAAATAAATGGGCCAGATCTAGATTTTTTTAAAAGAAAGCTTGAACAAATGCATTTCTTGCAAGCTAAAGGTTAGCACAGACTTAATCTTGAGCAAAAGAGATATGAACTTGCAGGATTCTTATACGCCTAAGAAGTTTTAGGAATATTTTTAAAAGTTTAAAGGGTAGCCATGTTGGTCAGCAGTAGAACACTTCAGTTTGAGTCTAGTACCATCAGAGAGACTAACAAGATTTTCAGGAGGAATCAAACCCAGTTCTCCAGACTAGAGGCCACTGCTCTTAACCACTATACCACACTGGCTCTACCCGTATTATACTTTCTGCACATTTAATAGAAGGCATTTATGTTTGAAAATTGGTGGGCACACCAGGGTGGGTGGGGAGAGAAGGTAGCCTCGCCTAGTGTGCAAAAAAAACTGGCACTGGCCCTGAGTTCGAGATGGGGAGACTGTAGCTCTCTCCCAGTTGGCCCCACTTGGGTTCTCCATCCTCTACCAATCCCGGACTCAGGGGTGGGGGGAGGAGTGGCTCTGTTCATTCGGGAGGCTCACCCCTTCAGGGCGCTCCCACCACCAAGGCTCACAGGCATCGAGTGCGCTGATTTTATGTGGGAAGTCAGGGAGAGTTTGGCCATTTGGTTAGTGTACGACTGCCCAATGCACCGACCGATAGCCTGCCATCCCTGGTGGAGGCTGTGTCGGGCTGGGCACTGGAGCACCCTAGCCTGATAGCCCTGGGAGACTTCAGTGTCCGTGTCAACGATGAGACCTCCTCACAGGCGGTGGACCTGGCGTCATCCAAGGCAGTGGCAGGACTCTCCCAATATGTAGCGCTTGATCTGACCTTCGCGGCGGGGGTTACAGTGGACCGGATTGCTGCTATAGCCGTTCCATGGTCAGAGCACCGTGCCCTGAAGGCCCGCATGAACGTTTCACCCCGACCCTGTTTGGGTGGCGAGCACATTTTAGCTCGTCCGCGGAGACAAATGGATCCTCTGTGGCTTCAGATGGCCTTGCGGGATCCCATGCCCCCTGGTGGCTCATTAGATGAGCTAACGGAGGATTGGCATGGCTGACCCTCAGCGGCCATTGACAAGATCGCTCCCCCACGCCCTCTGCACCCTCACGCTAGGCTGGCTGGCTCCTTGGTTTACCCAGGAGTTGCGGCTGAAGTGAAGGCTCAGACGGCTAGAGGGACAGTGGCGGCGCACTCGTGACGAAGCAACAAGAGCATCTCATAGGATGTTTATGAGATCCTGTGGGATGGCAGTCAAAGCTGCTGAGAGAGAGTCCTATGTGGCCCTGATTGCGTCTGCGAGCTCACACCCAGCCCAGTTATTTAGAACGATTCTGTTCTTAGCTACTCTGCCACAGGGCAGATTAAATGCCAGGGAATTGGACATTGGCTGTGAGGCTTTTGCGAGCTATTTCACAGATAAAGTCTTGTCACTCCACCATGACCTCCCCACCACAGTTGAGGCAGTAAGTGAACTCGAGCTTCCATGTATGTCTTCTGGCCAGGTTTTGGATTATTTCAGTCTGCTCAGCCTAGAGAAAGTTGACAAATTACTCTCAACTGTACGCCCAACCACCTGCAGCCTTGATCCACACCCATCATGGCTAATTAAAGCCAGCCACGATGGGCTACGAGGTGCCCTATTATCAACAAGTCCCTTTCCAAGGGAGTGTTCCCTAGGGCACTCAAGGAAGCAGTGGTCCAAGTTTCCAAGCAGTGGTACGCCCCCTCTTAAAAAAATCATCCTTGGATCTAGCTGAATTGGTTTCCTGCCAGTTTCCAATTTGTCCTACTTGGGCAAACTAATTGACAGGGCAGTGGCAAATCAGCTGCAGGCTTCTAACCAGGCCATAGGATGGAGACAGTACTGGTTGCACTCACAGACAACCTCAGGAGGCATCTGGATTGGAGCAGTTCGGCAGTGTTGCTGCTGTTGGACCTGTTGGCAGCATTTGACACAGCCGACGATCAACTACAGATTCACCACCTTGCTGACGCTGGGATTCCGGGGTCTGCCTTGCAATGGCTCTCCTCATTCCTACGGGGTCGGGGATAAAGGGTGGCGCTAGGGGAACAGTTATCCTGAAGGCACCCGATAGTCTGCAGAGTGCCCCAAGGAGTGATACTTTCCCTGATGTTATTTAACATCTACATGCACCGCCCTGCCCAGAGATATGGGCCAGGGTGTCACCAGTACACGGATGACACCCAGCTGTACCTATTGTTGGATGGCCAGTCTGACTCTCGTCCGGGAGACCTGGACCTGGCATTGCAGGCCGTGGCTGCTTGGCTTAGAGCAGGGGGGTGTCGAACTCATTTGTCACGAGGGCCGGATCTGACATAAATGAGACCTTGTTGGGCCAGGCCATGCGTGCCATAAAATGGAATGCCAGGTAGCGGAGATATAAGCTTTATAAAGGACACAAACACAAAGGGTTGGTTTTTTTACTTAAAATAAAAACATGCCTAAAACATTAGCACTCTTGCAATATGTTGTTTATTTAACAGTGTCTGATAACTGACACCTCTTGCTTTGAATCACTGCATTAAAATGTCTGTGCTGTTTCAATCTTGTTTATGCTGTTCAGGTGTGTATCTGTAAGCTGCAAACCTACGATGATGCAGCAGCAGCAGAACTGGAAGAAGAAGCAGAAGACGGCCAGTTCCACTGCAGGCCTGATAGAAGCCTTCCAGTGGCCTGATCCAGCACCCGGACCACATGTCAGACACCCTCGGCTCAGAGCCTTAAACTGATCGACAGAAATTGAATCTGACAAAGACAGAGGACCTGCCCCACTCCCGACCTTTGACCATGGGTGCCACTGGTGTCCATGCCAGAAGTTAGGAGCTTGGGAGTGCTCTTGGATGCCTCCTTAACGATGGAGGCTCAGGTAGCAGCCACCGCTAACTCAGCCTTTTATCATCTTCGGCTGATTAGGCAGATGGTCCCTCCTGGCTCCTAAAGTTGCCAGGCTAGCAGCAGCCAGGGCCAGGGCCTTCTCAGTGGTGGCTCTGTGCTGGTGGAACAAACTCCTGGAAGATACTCGGGCCCTGAGGGACCTTTTACAGTTCCGCAGGGCCTGTACGTCAGAGCTCTTCCACCAGGCCTTTAGTTAAGGAGCCGCACCCAACAACTAAGGCCCTGTGCCCAAAGCCACCAATAGCCTGCCCACTGCCAAACTGTAATAACAACTGCTGACTGTATTTTTAGTATGTCTGCCACAATTACTACCTCACCATTGCAATATAAGCTGATAACTAGCACTTGTTTTTATGGCTATAATTGTTTTATTTGTTGAATTTTATGTAAGGCGTCCTGAGACTACCCTGGCGGGGAGGGTGGGGTATAAATCAAATAAATAAATAAATAAATTCCCCACTCCTCCACATGCAGCTGCTGGTGTGACCTTGGGTCAGTCACAAGTTCTCTCAAGGGCAGCCCTCGAAAGACACCATAGGGTGTCTGTAGTGGGGAGGGGAAAGGAGAGGAGTTTGTAAGCTGCTCGAGACTCCTTCGGGTTGTGAAGGGCAGGGTATACATCCAATCTCTTCTTCTTCTTCCCTCCCCTCCCTCTCTCTTTGAAGAAGTGTGCTTGCTCACAAAAGCTTCTACGCAGGCCCCTAGCTAGGAAATTTTTAGTGGGGGGGGGCCTGGGAAAGTGGGGGGGCTCCCAAAAGCCCCATGCATGTGCACTGACATCACAAAAAGTGCACTGACATCACAACAAATAAAAATCAAATACAAAATGCTCAAGCTGCTGCTGCTGCCAGCTCTGAGATGCACCCCCATCTCCCTCCCTGATGCTGAGCTGAGGCAGGGATGGAGGGCATCCAGAAAGGGAAAGAAATGGGAAAAGGGGAAAGAAAGAAATGGGGGAAAGGGAAAGAAAGAAAGGGGAAGGGAAAGAAAATGAAAGCCTCTGTGCATGTTTGCTTCCCCCAAGTTCCAAATCCGCCCCCCCGCCAGCAGTTAAAAAGGAGCCTAAAGGCTTACATTGTAATGTCCCCCTTTGGCTGTGGGTTCCCAGCCTAGAGTACTCTCTCAGTCACCTGTTCGCAGGTCCATTCAGCATATACAAAATGAAACTGAAACAAGAGCTCCACCCAACACGACCAAACTAAATAACACAGGTATTAGGGGGAAAACAGACAGTTCCATTACATATATACATGTGTACAATGAATATACCACAACATTACAAGAGCAAGACCTTTTGGGGGGAGTGAGAGACCAAGAAATCTAATAAATAAAACCAACTGAAAGCAGGGGAGGTGAGGAGAGATGGGCTTCCTCCAGTACAAACCAGGTGTGTAATGTACTCAGTCCCGAACGCTCGGCACCCAGAGGGCTCCACGCGGCCCCACAAACCTAGGAGCTTTGCTCCAACGAACAATGGACTAAGCAGATCCTGGCCCACACCAATTGGAGGGCTAGGCTCCCAGCTGAGAGCCTATGGAACTCTCAGCCACTGTAAATAGCCTATGAATGTGTATGGGTGTGTTTTGGGGTGTGGGTTTTCACTGAATATAAGCCGGTCTGGGAGCTGGCTAAAGTTGCCTTGTTCTGCACCTAATAAAGTATGAGAGCTGAAATCACTGGTCGGTCTTAGTATTTTTCAAGGTGCAAAGGATACATGCAGCAAACATGGGTTAAAGACTACAGCCAGGGAAGCACCCAGATCACTGCCTTGCTACTTTGAAATGGGGGGTTGGAGAGGGGAGAAAAGGAAGGGCTGAACATAAAAAGCCATCTGAAAAGGTGGGAGGAGAAGGAAAGAGATAGAGAAGGCTTGGAAATGAACATCAACAGGCACAGTTGAGGGGATATAAAAGTTGGGGAGAGCAACAGAAAATCCAGGGAGGGGCTCCCCCCCCCAGAGCTCTGTGGCCAACTTGATCCCCTCACAGCATTTCCGGGGGGGGGGGCTGATTTAAAAACGTGCTCTCCTTCCTGCCTTTCCCGGTGGTACTAAAAGAAGCCCTGCACCACAGATGCCTCTTGCCTGCCCGAAGAAGGAGGGGAGGGGAGGGGAGGGAGGAGGAGGGGAGGGGAGGGAGGGGAGGGAGCCCCACCAACACACACCGCAGGCATTTCTCTCTCTTTTCCACTGCTCAGTGGGAAAGCGGCGTGGACACCCCCCCCCACGCACATACACTAAAGGGAAGGGAAAAGAGCCCCCTGAAACCACACCACAGGCACCCCCCCCCAGCTCACCGGCAATCAGACTGGACTCCCCACCCACCCACTCTCTCTCTCACACACACACACACAAACAGGCACAACTGATGCACCAGGCCTGTGTCCCAGAGCCCCGGGACAGCTCTCCCGGGCCCACAGCAGCAGGGAAGGGACACCAGGCCTGTGTCCCTCCGCCCCCCCTCTCTTCCCTTGGGGTCGTGGGCCCAGAACTCGCCCACCTCAGCCAGCCTCCGTTACTAAATGCACCACAGGCGTCCCCAGGGCGAGGAGAGCAGCCGCCGCTTTGCTCCCCCCCCCGCCCTCCTCTCCTCGCCGGCCTTGCCACGTGGGAAAACCCTTGTCCAGAGGACCGGCAAACTTTCCCCCGCCTCATCTGGCCCACCTCTCTTTCCACCCTGCCGCCCACCCTCCTGCTCCAGGAAAGCCTATGGGCCAGCACAGGGGGGGGACGGGACGCACACAGGAAGAGGGCGAGCGAGAAAGAGAGCCGTCCTCTTGGGGCCCGGGCAGAAGCCGCGGCAGCCCAGCCTCCTTGGCGGGGGGGTTCTCTGGGGCCCTGCACGGCGGGCGGGCGGGGGGGGATGACTGTGCTACATCAGGGAGAGGCGAAGCACAGCTGGCTTGAGGGGGACGGGGGCCGGAGTCACACTGGCAGGCAGGCGATCGATGGGGGGGGAGAGGGGCGGGGGGGGCCAAGGATCAAGGGAGGGGCCGTAAAAACCACAGGGGGGCCGGGCCCCATGGTAGCTATAGGCCTGCTTATACCTGGTATAAAAAGCTGTTGGTTTTCCTTTTAAAAAATGGCCTTTTTAAAAAATAAAAATGGCCTTAAAAAAAAAAAAGGCCTAAAGGCCATTTTTATTTGTTTTAAACACACAAAATACACCATACAATACACACAGTAAACACTACAACCACAAAAGACAAAAAACAACAGGAAACAACCAACATCCTAATCTAACATTCAATATTTGTGGGGGTGGGGTTGCAACTCATAATCTATGTTTCTTGCCTTAAAGTGTATAGTTATATCTTACATGGGTATCTCTACTCTATCTACATCACTTACTTATAATCACTTAAATTCAGTCCATCCTCTATCTTCACACCAAAGTCAGTTATGTCCATCCTGTCTTCCTAGGCCATACCACTCGTAAAAACGATGCCATGTATTCTGGAAGGTGGAATCTTCCAAGCCTTTCATAGTCAAAGTTAGTTTATCCATCTCTGCTGCTTCCAATAACTTCATAATATATTCTTGTTCTGAGGGTGTCTGCATTGTTCTCCAATATTTTGCATATAGGATCCTCACCGCTGTAGTCAAATATATTATCAGGTAATGATTGTCCCTACCTGTCTCTTTTGGCAACACGCCTAGTAGAAAAATCTCGGGTTTAAAAGGTATAACTTGGCCTATAATTTTCTGTATCATTCTATGGACCCATATCCAATACTTTTTAACAATATCACATGTCCACCACATATGGTAAAATGTACCTGTCTTACTACCACATTCCCAACATTTATTAGAACATTTCTCATCCTATTTTGCAATTCTATCAGGCATAACGTACCACCTATAAAACATTTTATACATATTTTCTCTATACAGCACCGCTTTAGTTATTTTAACATTTTTATTCCATATTTGATCCCACTGTTCCAACTCTATATTATAACCAAAGTTTTGTGCCCATTGAATCATGTTATTTTTGACCACTTCATATGACATATAGTCTGACAACAGTAAGGCATACATTTTTTTTATAAATTTCTCCTCTGGGGCATACAATATTTTTTCTATATCTGATAGGGTTTCTTCAAATCCAATTTTCTTATCTTTCATGAATCTTGATCCAATTTGTGCTCTTTGCCACCACGTAACATCCGTATCAAGTTCAATCTCACCCTTTGAGTTTATAATGTCCATATATCTCTTTGGCGGGTTCTCATAGTATACCTTAGGTAAAGTCATCGCCTCTAAAGGGACTATCAATGTTGAGGTTTTAGTAAACCACCTCTTTCGAATTATCTCCCATACTCTCAACAATGCATCTTGTACCCAATGCTGTTTAAAATACTTATGGACTGATGCTTTTTCATACCATAGGAATGCATGCCACCCAACTAGAAGGTTGTGCCCCTCTAGGCTTAGTATTCTTCTGTCCTCCAACATAATCCATTCTTTGATCCAGGGGTTAGGGTCTGTAATTCTTTGATACAGCCCCAGGTCTGTAATGTAGAGTCCAGCTCTGTAATGTAGAGTCCAGTTCGGAAGGCCAAGCCCCCCTCTTTCTTTCAAATCTTGTAGGGCTTTCAGCCTGATTCTAGCCCTTTTCCCTTGCCATATACATTTAGTTGTTATTTGGTCCAGTTCTTTAATAACTTCATATTTTTTCAATATTGGAATCGTCTGAAAGAGAAAAATCCATCTTGGCAGAATCTTCATCTTAAACAAAGCAATTCGTCCCATCAATGAAATTTTTAGGTTCTTCCACTTACCTAGATCCTGTTTTGTCGCTTTCAGTAATTCTTTATAGTTATTGCCTTGTAGAGAACTACATTTATTTGTCAAGTTTATCCCTAGATACTTAATCTTGTCGCAGAGCTGATATCCAGAGTCTTTTTGGAGAAATTCTCTCTGTGTATGCTCCATATTCTTGGTTAATAATTTTGTCTTATTAATATTAACTCTTAATCCCGCCACTTGACCACAGTCCACTAAAATTCTGTTCAACTCTGCAATTGAATACCTAGGATCCTCCAGTATGAATACAAGATCATCTGCAAAGGCCAGTAATTTAAATTCCTTGCCTTGTATTTTCAGCCCTTTCACCTTTGAATTTCGTCTTATTTCTTCTGTCAATATCTCCAATGCGAAAATGTATAATAATGGCGATAAGGGGCAACCTTGTCTTGTACCTTTCTGTATCGGGAACTGCTCTGTCCTCTCACCATTAATCATGACTGTTGCTCTCTGATTTGAGTAAATGGCTTGTATCATCTGGATAAATTCCTTCCCAGCCTCGGCCTTCTTAAGTGTTCTAATATAAAAGACCAGCTCAGATTATCAAATGCTTTTTCTGCATCTAAGAAGACCAGTGCCATTTCCTTTTCCATGTGGGCTTCATAATATTCAATTACATCCAAGATACATCTCAAATTATTTTTTTAATTGTCTTTTAGGTAGAAAACCAGCTTGATTTCTATGTATTGTTTTTACTAAAATACGTTTCAATCTTTCTGCAATAATGGAGGCAAAAATCTTATAATCTACGTTTAAGAGAGAAATTGGTCTATAATTCTTAATTTCTTTCCCATCTGTATTCTGTTTATATATTAGGGAAATCGTGGCTTCTCTCCAAGTATCTTGGACTTCTTCCCCCTCCATAATTTTTTTACATACTTCTTGTGGAAGGAGCATTTCTTCAAATATTGAGTAAAATTCAGCTGGGAATCCATCTGTGCCCGGTGCTTTGCCCTTATTTTGTCTTTTTAAAGCTTCCACCATCTCCATCATCATGATTGGTTGATTCAGTAACTTTCTATGGTCTTCTGTAAACTTTTGAACTTTATATTCCTCCAAATATTGGGTTATTTGTTCATCCTTAATATCATTTTTTCTATACAGCTCTTTATAAAAGTCTTCCACAATACTCTTTAAATCTTGTATTCTATTAGTTTCGTCTCCAGGGTTTTTTTTAAGTTTTAGTAAAGGCCTTTTCTGACTGTTTCCTCACTTGATATGCAAGCCATCTAGTCAGTTTATTTGCATTCTCAAAAAAGTTTTGCTTAGCAAAGGTCAATTTCTTTGCTAATTCGAGTGACAGTAAACAGTTGATTTTATGCGTAAGCAACTTGATCTTACTCCTATTTTCTTTTTCTAATCCTTTTTCCAATACTTCTTTATCTTGTTCTTGAATCGCTTTCTTCAAGTTAACATATTCTTCGTTTCTTTTCCTGTTTATTCTTGCCACTTCTTTTATGAAGTGACCCTTAGCAAAGGCTTTGAATGTATCCCATACGATTCTCCTTGGCATATCTGGTTTAACATTCTCTTTAAAGAAGAAAGCAAATTCCTTCTTTAAGCATGTCACCAATTTGCTGTCCTTCAGTACAGAAAGATTTAGTGTCCATCTTCTTCTAGGATTTGTTCCCTGTAGTTCAAAAGTTACAGAATTATGGTCTGCATAAGTGTTTGCCTCAATTTCCAATTCCAGTAATTCTTTGACCATTGAAGGTGACATCCAACACATATCCAATCTTGACCATGAATTATGTCTTGCTGAGTAGAATGTATATTGTTGCTTTCTGAAGTTCCTTACTCTCCATGCATCTGTTAGTTGCCATTCTTCTATTATCTGGCAAAGTGAATCAGGAAACTCATTGCCTTTTGTTTTCTTCCCAATGGTACTTGCTTTTCTGTCTTGTTTATTATCAAAAACTGCATTAAAGTCTCCAATAATGCATAACTCTTGAAATTCCTGTTTTGCAATAACTTTTTGGAGTTTTTGGTAAAAATTTTCTTGGTTTTGGTTAGGGGCATAGATATTCACTACCAATGTCTGTTTTATTTGTCTCTGGATAGCCACCATTAAAATTCTTCCATCTTTAGAGGCATATACTAATTCAGGTTGTAAATAGTCTTTAATATACGTGGCTACCCCTCTTTTCTTCTTTTCTTTGTCTATGGCTGCAAAAACTTTCCCCAGTCCTTTAATATCCAAATATTTTTCATCTCTTCTCCTAATATGTGTCTCTTTTCTGAGGTCCATTTAAACCATTAACGTTTACCGATATCGTCCTCAATCTTCTTCTGTCCATCTAGATTTAACTTCTGTTGTTGTTCCCTTTCATCTTTAGCCCTTTGTCTCATAGCAATTGGGGATCTCTTGAATCTAAATCTTTTCTGTCTTCGTGGTTTAGGAAGCCTTAGGGGTGTCAGTGGTGCCGTTGCTCCCTGGGGTTCAGATTCTGTTTCTTTTTCCACTTCTCCTTCTTCCCTTTCTTCTCTTTCCTCACAGTTGTCTTGATAATCTGACAATTCTTCTCCATATGTTCTCAAGAAATCCATTGCCTTAAAAACTGATGTTATCTTAAATCTTTTCCCTTCAAAAGTAAAGAAGTAAAGAAGACTCCTTCTGGAAGAATCCACCTGTAGATGATATTATTAGTTCTCAGCAAAGTTATCAGCTCAGCATATGCCTTTCTTTTCTCTCTCACTCTCCAAGGGATCTCTTTCAACACATTTATCTCTTGTTCATTCATCTTCAATGGTGATATGTTAGCTTCTTTCAGTATTTTATCTCTCACCGCTCTCTTATGGAAGTGCACCTGCACTTCTCTTGGTACTTTAAATCTTATTGCATAAGCTGAATTCATTCTAAAAGACGTGTCTATCTCTTGCTCCATCATATTCACATCTTCCATCTGTAAATGGTCTGCCAACAACTTCACCATTTTCAGGTTCAGATCTTTCTCTTTTTCTTCCAGAATATTTTGAAATCTTAAGATAAACGCTGCTCTTTCCACCTGTAATCTCATAACATCTTGTTCCAGCATAGATTGTTTATCTTCATTTTCTTGTATCTTCCATTCCATCTCTTTGGTCTTAGTTTCCACCTTTTCCATTGCTGTATTAAGGGTTGTGATTTTTGATGTATTTTCTGTTATTTGCTTCTGGAACGTTTGTAAACTCTGTGCAAATTGTTCCGTGATGTCCTTCATTGCTATCTGGATGGGTTCTGCAGCTTGAGGTATCATGTCTCTCACTTCCTGAATCGCTTGTTTGATGGGCTCAATGGCTTGCAGAACGGAATTTCTAATTTCTTCCATACTGCGCTTAATTGGATCTACCACATCAGTGATGGTACTAAGTATTGTGGATTGCACTAAGGCTTGCATTTCTTTCTGCATCTCTTTTTGTGAGGAACTTCCCAGTTTTGCAGCTGCTGAAGTAGCCATCCCTGGCAAAACTAGAGAGGATTTTCTTCCTCCACTTTAGACATTTTTCAACATTCCTTCAAAATTACAATTTCTTTTTTGCAATTTTTTAAAAAAATTTTTACACCTGCTAAATTTGCCTATATCAATTATTATTGTTTCTATCTCTTATCCAATGTTTGGGAACAAGTCTATATTCTTGGCTTTATGCCCAGGTTGTTATCCTTTTGTTATATGTCAACTAGTGAGAGCAGAGACTTTATTTGGGTTAGCCCTTCCTTGGCGGTCTTCCCAGAAACGTTTCAACTATATCAGCTTAATGTTCACCAAACACTTGTACAATTGGCAGTTTTCCCAGATTATCCAACTCTTATTTTGACCCCCTCAAAATGCTAAATAGTGTCCTATATTCTGTTACCAATCCCCCTCCCAGATACCACAAGGAGGCTACATATACCTTCACCCTCTAATTACCACAGAGAAGTCCTTAATGTTTCTTTAAAAATGTTTTTTTCCTTCTACCTTGTCTTTCCCAGCAAATAATTATTTCAATGAGTATAGGATTTAAGGGAGGCAGCAAAGAAAAAAAAAATTGAGAGCGCTGAAAGAGACTAAAGAATATTTAATCTTCCACCCTGCCCCTGAAGGGTTAAAAATTAGCGTGCGGTGAAAAAGGGGCTCTCGCTGGTAATATTCTTCCACCCTACCCCTGTTAGGGCTAAAATTGTGGTGCACTGCAATGGGGTTTCCCACTCCTTGCTTCAATTCCAACCGTTACTATTTTTACAAATGTTTCCCCTCTCCTCTGATCAGGGTACTTAACAGACTCAAGCCTTTTCTTCCTCTGCTGCTAGGCTTGGCAGGGCAGAGTAAATAAAAACTGTTTTTCACATCATTTTTAATCTGGCATCAGTACACTTCTCGCAGATGGGATGGAGTTTATCCCTTTCTCTCGCCCACCTCCCGCTTATTTACACAGTATCAAACTTCCGCATTTTCACTTAATAGCCGTCTGATCTTCAGTGGGGAGAGCCCTCCCTCCTTTTGCTACTCCTTGGGGCTAATTATTCTTTTACAGCCGCCCTTTACAACCTGTTCAATTTTCATGGATACTCACAGGAGCGCTTCATTGGCAAGGTTTCTCTCCCCCCCCCCATTTGGAGGAGCATTGGCTTCATTCTAAAAGAGCCCGAACTTCGGTCCCACGTTGGGGGCGATCCTGGTCTCCCTGTGAGTTGCAAATCTCACAGGGACCTGGTTCAAGCCCCTTGCAGCCGTCCGTCCCTTCCCGGGGCGGCGGGGGGTCCTTTAAGTGGGCAAAAGACCCCTTTAAAGACTCAGAAGTTGCCACAGCTTGAAAGAGCTGTGTATCACCATGCCACGCCTCCTCTCTCTCCCTGTTGGTTTTCCTAAAAGTACTACAGAGCCCTCAGCTAATCAAGGGAAGGGAGGCTTGACTTTCTTCTGCTTTGCTGCGAAGCAGGAAATAGGAGAGACTGGCCAAAAGGAGCTGTGATGCAGGAAGCAGAAACAGGAAGCAGCAGAGCCAGTTGGTCAGGGGCCATATAGCAGCCCTGCAGGGGCTAGATCCAGCCAATGGGCCACATTCAACACCCCTGATTTAAGGCACTGAAATGTTCAGTTACCACTTTGCTGTTGCTGGTCATTTGACCACCTGTTTAGTTTAAGGCCATCTGCAGCACAGTGAGAAACTTTCAAGTCAAAACCCAAAACACCTCAGACTTTGGTAGAGCATTCCCTCTCTGGAAGGCGGCTGCTGGCCAGCAATTCTGAGCCAGGCTGCTCTTGAAGGCAACGCTCGTTTGCAAGGGGGTAAGTAACCTGACATTTCTGCTTTGCACAGTTTGCTTGTGGGTCACGGAAATATTGAAACACCCACCCAAGCTCCCCTGCCCTGCTGACTCAGCTTTTACCAGGCAGGCATTGGGCAATGCAATTCTAAGCAGAGGTACGGCCTTCTAAGTAAAGGGTGTAACTCTTTTAAGAGACTGCTGAGGACTGCCATGTCATGAGGTTTTCCCAGCTGACTTAAGGTTACCAGAAAGAGGACACATTGATGGCTTCACACATCATCTTGCCAATGACCTGCAGAAATCCTTCACCTCCACCACAGCCGTTTCACAATGTTCCTGCAAAGTGTCATTTTGTGCTTCGCAACACTGTGTGAAAACACAAACTGAACAGACCAAGTCCTGCATTCTGTCAGTGAGTCAGAATACTGCTGTTGCTGTCCCCCACCCCCCCGCCAGGAACAGCAGGAGCAGCAGAGGCATGCGCCTCCCAAAGAGTGATTCATGTGCTCTCTTAGTTCCAACCTTTTATGAGATTGTGAAACACCACTCAGCCTCAGGGCCCCCTCTGACCCGCTGATCAGGACCTCATTTTAAAAAGGAGGGGGCACCCCTTGTTCATACAGCTTTCCTCCTTCCTGCGTACCAGCGAGCGGCCTTGGTTCCAACTCACTCCACACAGCTTCTATGTTGCTGCTTCAGCTCCTAATGGACTGAACCAGCCCTTCTTATGGCGATCACATCACCTTGTGGCAGGGAATTCCACTGGCTTGTGCGCAACTCGCAAATGCACACTAAGAGCTGGGTTCGGCTTGTGCAGCCAGCAGGGGACTGGCAGCCCGCTCCCATTGCCCTCTCCCTGGCCCCACCAGCACTTTCCTGCCTCCCTCTCAATGGCTCAGCTTGGAGAACCCCCCCCCAGCTTGGAGGGAAGGTGGGTGCAGGGTCGGCAGCTCCTTGCCCCTCGTCAATGTGGAAGAGGCCCTTGAGAGGATCTGAAACAGCCGAGAGGAGTTCAGGAGGAGCCCCTGGCTGGTGGGCTGGTGCGGACCTCAGTGCTGGCTCACCTGCCCGGGAGGGGGGGAGAGAGGCCTCCCTCCCACCGCCCGCTCCGTCGGCCCTCACCAGGCTGTCTTGGCTCTGTCTTGAGTTCTCCCTTTAAACAAGTTTATGTATCTGTGTGACAGTAGAGCAGAAGACATCTATACATACGTGTCGAAAAATCTGTAAAGGTGAGGGGGTGCCACAAGGCAGCCTTGCTGGGTGGGTGGGCGCCACAAGCTAGCTTCGCCTAGTGCACAAAAAGACCTCGGGCTGGCCCTTTCCCCAGGCACTCTTCCAAAGTCCCCAGGAATCTCCCAAGTCAGAGCTGGGATCCCTAATTACTGATACAACACTCTGCCAGAGCTCCATCCATGGTCAGAAATATGCCAGGTCTGCAGAAGGTCCAAGGTGTAACTGCTGGCATTTCCAGCCAGACCAGGATAACTGGCAATTTAGAGACTCATCTCTCTTCCCCAAGCCCAAGAGGCACCCACAGCCAGCAGTGGGCTATAGAGGCCCTCCGGGGCAGGGGGACTCTTAAAGCAGCTTTATGTACCCACCAATACCAGGGGAAGCCCCCAGGAGGCTGGGACACGGCGGCTGACCTCCAGCTGGGAATCACCAGGTCTCTCCAGCTGGTTCTCCCCCTGGGGAAAGAGCAGGGCCGCTTTGGGGAGCAGGCTGTTAGACCCTAGTGAGGCCCCTCCTCTCCTTAAACTACGTCCTTGGGTCCTACCCTCAAATCTCAAGTTTTCCAACCTGGAGTTGGGAACGTTGGGTGGCGTGACACTGAAAGAGGACATTCAAAATGGCTTTTGCCAAGAACTTCGCTGCCCTTTCCACTCTCAGGATTGCAGAGCAGCCACCAGGGTTTGCTGGCCTTTTTTCCACGAGCACAGCCAACGGCTCTCTGGTCCAACCACCCAAGAACTGAGCAGCTTGTGCCAGTCCCTCCTGCATCCATCCCACCTGCATCCGCCATGCTCTGGCGACAGGAAGCCTGCCCAAGCGGGCCCCTTGCTGGAGACGATGACCTTCCGCACAGAAAGAGGGAAACCAGCGGCAGCTCCGGGGCCAGCCAAAGCAAAGGAGGACTTTGCTTCCTATAGCCTGAGCCAAGGCTCTTGTCAGCTACACTGCCATTGTATGTAGAGGGGGGGAAGGAAGCCGCTGGGTCTTCATGTTCTGGAATGTTTGCTTTCACGCCTTCTGCTGTGTCTTATCTAATAGCCTGACCTTGGTACTTTGTGCACTTTGCCCTGCCTGGGAACCGGCCCCGTTATTTTTGGCGCCCACAGCTTGCTCCTCTGATTGGCTCGGCTCCATCAGGGACTCCCACTTGGAATGTAGCATATCTTCCCCTCTCCCACCAGGAAAGAATGTACGCACAGATGACCTGCCTTTCTTGTCTTCAATAAACTTAATCCTTCTGAAGGAACGTTGTCGGGACTGATTGCTGTGGGACTCTGACAGCTCATTCATTTGCAGCCAGGTTTTTACACACATCCACACAATTATTTCAATTGGCAGCATTTGGGGAGAAAAGAAACTCTTAAATGGGCTCAGCAGGACATTTTCAGCGACCTTTATTTCTAGCAGAGGTGACATATTCCTGAGAAAGCTAAAAAAAACCAGACTCTGCTCATCCCCACCCGGCCTCAGCACAAGTTTAAAAATTAGGGTGCATCAATCGCTTGAACAAAATGAGGGGCAAGGTTGGCAGAGCTGCTCATCCCAAATGCACGCATGCTGCTGGGGCCCAAGAGCCCAACACTCACTCACACACCCCAAGCATCCCCACGGGAGATGTTGCTGGGCCAGCAAACAAAAGAGGTTGTCCTTGGCCAGGGATGGGGGGCCAGCAGCCTCCCTCCACCCCTGGCTGCACGGGAGCAAGAGGCCACGAAATGCTGCAGCTGTGCCTGCCCCCCCCCTGCCCACAACGCTGGCCCCAGCTCCAGTGCGCCTCGGTCAGGGAGTGACCCGGGCACCACCGTTCAGTGTCCCGGTGCTGGGGCTGCATATTGCGGGTTGTGGACCTGTTACTTACTGACCAGTTACTTGACCAGAAAAAAGGGGAGAGAACAAGGAACTTGACGGACCCAGCAGGGTGAAACGGCTTCAGGTCTGATGTCTGAATTTACAAATGAAGCCCACAGGCCCATGTTTGTTGTAAAGGAGAGAAAGCCGGGTGAAAGCCAAGGGGAGTCAGCGTGGTGTCCTGGCTAGAGTGCCAGGTGTGGATTCGAATCCCTGCACTGCCACGAAGCCCTCTGGGATACCCCGGGCTGGTCACTTCCTGTTGTGAGGATAAAATGGGTGTGGGAGACCCATGCAGGCCAGGTACGCCTTGAAGGAAGGGGGGGAAAAGACACACTACACAGGAGTTAGCTGAAGATGGCGCCAGAGACTGGAAACTTCACTAAAGCTTCTCTTTCAAAGGAGGAACCAGTCACTAAGGGAATCGCTGCTGCAAACTGTCAGGTTTTCACACAGCATGAGAAAAGTCTGAAGTACATTCATGAGAGCACCATTGGACAAGAGGCTTCCCTTTTGGACAGTGACCTCCTCAGCGCTCCTAAATGCGCCGCAGCCTCCAGCGCAAGCTGCAGACCCTCTCCAGCTGCCTCCTGGCATTTATTATTCTGATGCCCCACAGCGGAGGTGGAACACCCCCCCCCTTGGGCTTTGCCCAGCATGGCTGCTTATTGGAAGAATACAGCAGGAGGAAAAGCAGCGGCTGCTGATAGAGCCCCAATCCTTGTCTGTGAACTAAGCGGGGTGGTGAGGGAAGTTACCACCCTGCTGGATCAGGGGAATGCTGCAGACAAAGTTTATCTTGATTTCAGTGAGGCTTTTGATAAGGTTCCACATAATATTCTTGTCGACAAGTTGAAAAAATGAGGTTTGGATCCTATGACTGTTAGGAGGATCTGTAACTGTAACCCAAAGAGTGCCTCTGAACAGTTCCTCATCCTCTTGAGAGCCAGTTTGGTGTAGTGGTGAAGTGCGCGGACTCTTATCTGGGAGAACCGGGTTTGATTCCCCACTCCTCCACTTGCACCTGCTGATGTGACCTTGGGTCAGTCACAAGCTCTGGCACAGCTGTTCTCTCAAGGACAGTTTCTGTCAGAAGTTCTCTCAGCCCCACCTACCTCACAGGGCGTCTGTTGTGGGGAGGGGAAGGGAAAGGAGTTTGTAAGCCGCTCTGAGACGCCTTTGGGCAATGAAGGGCGGGGGATAGATCCAAACTCCTCCTCTTCTTCTCTTAGAGAAGAATGACAAGTGGAGTGCCTGAAGGATCCGTCCTGGGACCTGTTTTGTTCAACATCTTTCTCAATGATTTGGATGATGGGATAGAGGGAATGCCTCTTAAATTGGCAGGTGATACTAAATTGGGAGGGGTAGCAAATACGGTAGAAGAGTCAGGATACAGAATGATCTTGACAGGCGGCAAAACTGAGCTAAAACAAATAAAATGAATTCCAATGGGGATAAATGTAAAGTTCTGTATCCAAGTAGGAAAAATCAAATCCACAATTATCGGATGGGGGAGACTTGTCTTGGCGGCAGTATGTGCAAAAAAGATCTAGGGGTCTTAGTAAACCATACACTGAACATGAGTCAGCAGTGTGATGTAGTTGCTAAAATGGCAAACGTGATTTTGGGCTGTATCAACAGAAGTATAGCATTCAGATCACGCGAGGTGATGGTACTTTATTCTGCTCTGGTTAGACCTCACCTAGGGTATTGTGTTCAGTTTTGGGCACCGAAATTTAAGAAGGATAGAGACAAGCTGGAACGTGTCCAGAGGAGGGCAACGAAGATGGTGAGGGGGGTCTGGAGACCAAGTCCGATGAGGAAAGGTTGAAGGAGCTGGGTACGTTTAGCCTGGAGAGGAGACGACTGAGATGTGATATGATCACCATCTTCAAGTACCTGAAGGGCTGTCATCTAGCGGATGGTGTGGAGTTGTTTTCTGTTGCCCCAGAAGGTCAGACCAGAACCAACAAGTTGAAATTAAATCAGAAGTGTTTTCAGCTAAACATTAGGAAGAACTTCCTGACAGAGCAGTTCCTCAGTGGAACAGGCTTCCTTGGGTGGTGGTGGGTGCTCCTTCTTAGGACATTTTCAAATAGAAGCTAAGATGGCCATCTGATAGCAATGCGGATTCTTTGAACTTGGGCAGATCACAAGAGCTGCCTCGGTGCTTGGTTCTTGTGGCCCTTTCTTACACGCCCAGGGAAATGCTGATCGCCACTTTGGTGTCAGGAAGCCATTTTTCTCCAGGCCAGTTTGGCCATGGATCCTGGAGGATTTTTGTCATCTTCTGGGTGTGGAACAGCGGTCACCATAGGGGTGGAGGGGGAGGTACTTGTGAATTCCCTGCATTGTGCAGGGGGTTGGACTGGATGACCCTGGAGGTCCCTTCCAACTCTATGATTCTAAGTCAGGACCATTTTGTAAGAAAAAAGGGGACTGAATCCACAGGCACCAGGCCTCCGGAACAGCAACTGCCAGAGACTCTGGCAGCCTCAAAGCTTTGGCCCCTGCAGGGAAAGGACAAGACAACTGGGGTGATCACTGGTGTGTGTGTGGGGGGGCCCCTGCTCCTCACTGGGCATGAGTGAACGCAGGACGATGCGCACAGAGGGGGAGGAGGCTCAAGCACGTGGCCCCACCCCAAAGTGAGCTCTGAGCTTCTGCAACATGGAGGCAGAGGGGTGTGTCTGTGTGTGTGCCGGAGTCTCCCCCTGCCCAGCTGTCTCTCCCACTTAGGAGCTGAAGTAGGCAACAGCCCCCCCCCCCCCTCCCCTTGCCAGTGCCTGGACAGCCAGTGCAGCAAGCCTTCAGGAAACCCTATCAGGAGATGAGCAACTTGCTGTGCTGTTAAGAGACATCTGGGAAACGAGGAGGGAAGAGGGGTGGTGCCTCCCCCCCCACCCGGGAACAGAACAGCTGAGGGGAGGCTTCCCCCCACCCCCACCCCCACTGACCTCATCCCTTTACTGGGACAGCTCTAAAAATGGAGGTTTTGTCCTGAATTGTGCGTGCCGGAAGAGCGGTGCTCCCAACTGTTGGGACAGAACGTCTGCCGTGAGAGGCACGGGGCAGGGTGCTCGACCTTGAGGGGCGGGGAGGCGGACAGGCAAGGCGTCCCTGGCCCCCCACATCAGAGGTGCCTCAACAGGCACGCACACACACACACACGGGCTGCCGCCAAAGATTTTTTTTTTAATTGTCACCCTCTTCCTACCCCCCCATCACTCCAACCACGAGAAGGTTTCCGGCATGCAAGGTGAATGAGAAACACACTTTCCGCATAATTTTATGGATCGGAGTTAAAAATACACTGTTTTCCATAGGAAATAGAACTTGTTTACGCAGATACTGAGAGGCATATTTAGGAGTGCATACGATAGGATTTAGCCCCATACAAAAATTGGACTGCTGCTAATGGCAGGGAAAAAGAGTTTTGTGATTAAAAAAAACTACCCTAACAAAGCCACACAAACTGGTTGCCCTGCCGGTAGATAAGACATACGTAAAAAAAAAAAAGCTGGAAGTCGATCACCAGCTGCTCTTTGCTATCTTTTAAGAACACCACCATGCAGCATCCTGGCCGCCGCCTTCCTGGGAGCTCTCCTGGTGAAACAACCCCCCCCCTTCGCCCTGCTGCAGACAGGGTGCTGCTGCCCCGCCTGGCAGCCTCGTGCACGTTCTAGGGCTGGGAAGAAGCCGTTCCCAGGAGACCTCTGTCTGGCTCAGGCGGCTTGATCTCAGAGGCTTCCTCCATGAAGTTTGCAACGGGGCTCAGAAGCAGGAGCGGGAAGAGCTTATATTCCCCGTTCACGTCTTCAGGGAGAAGGGGTGGGTCATGGGGGTCCGGGCCAGGGCCATCGGCAGCTGGATCTGGAAACTGCTGAGCAGCCGCCCCCCTGCTTGAAGAAAGAGGAGAGGGAGGCCCGTCCTCCAGCGAAGCCAGGAGAACATCACTGGCGCTCTCCATCTTGCAGGCAACCTCGCTTGAAGGGGCGTCTTCCAGTAAGGAGAGCAAGGGGTTCCCCCGATACTGGATCAGCTGCATGTCTGTGGGGAAGAAAAAAACCCCGCATTAGGAAAGCAAAATGCTCAGGCCCAGAGGGAGCAGCGGCCGCACAACTCTCAAGGGAGGACCACTCGTCTGAAAGAGCTACAGGTCTAGAACTGGACACAGAAGTTTCCCACCAGCCCAGACATTCTGCTGCCAGTCAAAAAATCTGACGAGGGGCATTCGGACTCTTGGAAGCTCAACCCCTAGAAAAGCTTGTTGGTCCCTCGGGTGCTCCTGGACTCCAATCAAGCCGCCAGTCAAGAGAAACTGAGGGATGTCTCTCTACATAAATGCATGGCGGGGTCTGCAGCGTGGTGCATGTGGGTGCCACAGCACCCGCTGACCTCTCTTCTGGTGCCCACCAAATGTTTTTAGGAAGTGGGTGGGGCCAAGTAGGGCCTCTAAGTGGCTACTGGAGATTTGATTGGCTGTGCAGGTTTGTTGAAATGTTCTGGCAGCAGCTGCAACCACACCCAAGGATCTTCACTGCGTGACTGAAGTTAAGCCACGGTGGCCATTTTACTGCTGGCCACACCTTCTGCAGCAGCCATTGTGTGGCTCCGCCCACCATGCAGTGCCAGGATCCCAAAGGTGCCTGCAGGGCTTGAAAAGGCTGAGGAGCCCCCGATGTGTGAGCCGAGCCTCAGAGAAGGTGGGGAGGCACAAAAGCTGCTTCACGGAACCTGCAGCCTGAGAGAAGAAAGAGGCCATTCCTTGTGCCGTGCTGCTGGGCCAAGCCAGAGCTATTCTAGGGCTTTTAGGGGGCCAGGGGGCCAACCATCTGGCATCACTTCCCCAGGCCTGTTCCCTCTCTGTTCCCAGCACCTCACTCGCATGCCCCTGATGCCACCCCACGGGCAGGACTGTGGCAGCTATGCTACAGCTGGGGGGGGGGGGAGTGCGTCACTCTCCTGGGCCATGGCCTGCTTTCAAGCAGAGCCTGGAAGGAGCATTAAGGAAGCCAAATTTTAAAGGTGCTCCCCTATTTCAGGGGAAACTGAATCAAGAAGGTATCAGTGATTTCAAGAAAAAAAGAGGGATGCCATTTCAGACGGGCAGATTCGAGTCCAGTCACACTTTCCAGGCCACCAAGATTTTCCGGGGCCTTTGAAGCCAGAGCTCCCTTCATCGGATCCCATCTCGACTCTTGAAAGCTCCCTCCCGGAAAATCTTGTTGGTCTCTCTGGCGCTTCCAGACTCAAAACTGGCTCTTCTACTGCAGACCAAAACAGCTTCCCTCTGGAACTCTCTCAGACTGCTCTGTGTCTGGGAAGAGGCAGCAGGAGTCTCCAGCCAAGTTCAATCTTACAGTCAGGATCAAGCTGAAAAAGAACCGAGCTCTTCAATGATCAGCCACACCAGCCAGAGCGTGCTTGTGGAATGTGTCGCCCGTGGCCTGGCATCCCGGACGAGGGCACGCTCTCCTCCCAAATGGCTCCCCGGCATTTGGAAGCCACATTCGTGCTTCAGTTTTCCAGACTATTTCAGCTGCCCCGGAATCAGGTTGCAAAAGCCACTCCTGGTTTCCCCAGCAGCTCACCTTTCTTCTCTGATGTCTGCTGTCTGCCTGTCTCAACAGTATCTGTATTTTCTGGCAAGAACTCCATCTAGAGGCAAGTGAGGAAGCCGGTTGAGTGGTCACATATTCCTTGGAATGAAGCACGGCCATGAAGCTCATCCCAGCTGTCCCTAAGGGCTGTCAAGGCCCCTGGGTTTCAGAGCACGCCAACACCTCTGCCCCTGAAATCAATGGGACTTTCCCTTTGGCCGGATCGCGCCCACAGAATTATACAAGAAGTCATCAAATACAGGTCTTGCAAAAAACAAAGAACCTCATAGCACCAGTTCTGGTGACTCTTGCTCTGCCGCTGAGACTCTCACAGAGCTTGTTCCCACAACAAAAAGTTTTGCCAAGTCTAAACCAGCCTGCAGGCCCAGAGGCCCCCCCCCAACATGGCTTGCCAGTTTGGCCACTCCCACATCTTGGCTTCCCACTGCAGGTGTCAGAAGTGTTCTTTAAGTTAACTTACTTTCATTAGTTTTTATGACCAGAGGTCTTAAGCTCAATTGTCAGATATGGATATACAACATTAGCCACAAAATTCAAAAATTACAATCAGAATTTACAATTGAAATAATCAAATTTAAAAGATCTAAAATGTTAAAAACAGAAGTCACAAATAAAAACTATGATTCATTTAAATAGATCATATTAACTGAGTGGGGCGTGTGCCTCAAGGCCACCTCTCTGTAGTGACCTGACAACTGGTACATTTCTAAGGGCTGGTTTGTCGTTCTTGTTTTAAACAGAGCTGTGAGGACTCTTCAAAGAGTTAGGATGCGAGAGGCAACTCCCCCAAGCCCATCATACGAATTGTGCAGCCTCTGCTTCATTTCAGCCCCCAAGGCTGGCCCACCCCCCGCCCCACACCCAGTGGCCGGCTTCTCCAGGCAGCCGGACCCCTCAGCCCACGCAGCAGATCCATCTGCTGCACTGCATGCTGGGAGACACTCATCCCTCCTCACTGGGAGATCACTGGGCCTCGAGGTGGCCCACAGCCATCTTTTCCCACAAGGTTAGACAGTCCTCTCAGAGCCAACGTCACTGGTGGAAGCGGCCAGACTTTTACTCCAGGCAGCAGAATCAAACCCATCACGGAAAAGTTCATTTAATTCGAATCCAAAATTTGGCTGTCATGTCAACCTGGCTCCTCTGGGGCTTCCCCAAGAGCCTCTTCTGCCTCTTTTAGGCAGCAGCTGTAGGCAGCAAAGTGGGAAATGCCTTCTCCTGACAGGTCGGTGGAAAACCCAAACTTAGTCTGTGTGGCCCCTCAGCTAGTCATTGAGTGCTCCTGTTCTCTCCTCGCAAAGTGACCCCCGGACGGCTGTTCCTCTGAGCGCCCCCCCCCGCCTTTCACAGTCACTCAGCACCAGGCTTCCCTGTAACGTGCGTATGTGCGCAATTACTCAGAGATTTACACTTATCCACGCATGGCTTTTCAGCCTATGCACGGGGGTGCCTCCTCTCAGCCAGTCCTGCCCTCCACTTGCCTGCGCCTGCCGGCTGGCGTGGCACAAAAGCTGCCCTTCACTTGCTCCTCTGGCGCTGCAGCCCCGTGTGTGTGAGGGAGAGGGGGAAGGAGGAGGGACTTTGAATCTTCCGCAGGAAGGAGGGATGGAGGGAGCTCTGTGTGTCTGTGTGTGTAATTGAGGCAGGTGGGATTTTTAAACATTCTAAACTCGCTGAAAATGTCTACACAATGTGTAGCTGCAATAAAGAAGGCCAACGCTATGCTGGGGATTATTAGGAAGGGAATTGATAACAAATCAGCCAGTATCATCATGCCCCTGTATAAATCATTGGTGCGACCTCATTTGGAATACTGTGTACAGTTCTGGTCACCACATCTCAAGAAGGATATTATAGCATTGGAAAAAGTGCAGAGAAGGGCAACTAGAATGATAAAAGGGTTGGAACACCTTCCCTATGAAGAAAGGTTAAAATGCTTGGGGCTCTTTAGCTTGGAGAAACGACGGCTGAGAGGTGACATGATCGAGGTTTATAAGATTATGAATGGGATTGAGCAGGTTGAGAAAGAAATACTTTTCTCCCTTTCTCACAATACAAGAACTCGTGGGCACTCTATGAAATTGCTGAGCAGTCGGGTTAGAACAGATAAAAGGAAATACTTCTTCACCCAAAGAGTGATTAACATATGGAATTCACTGCCACAGGAGGTGGTGGCAGCTGCAAGCATGGACAGTTTCAAGAGGAAATTAGATAAACATATGGAGCAGAAGTCCACCAGTGGCTATTAGCCACAGGATATAGATGGGAACTCTCAATCTGGGGCAGGTGATGCACTCTATTCTTGGTGCTGAAGGGGGCAGCAGTGGGAGGGCTTCTGGTGCCCTGGCCCCACTGCTGGACCTCCTGATGGCACCTGGTATATTTTGGCCGCTGTGTGACAGAGTGTTGGACTGGATGGGCCATTGGCCTGATTCAACATTGGCTTCTCTTATGTTCTCTTATGTTCTTAAACATTGAGGGGGGCAAGTGTGTGTGTGTGAGACTGCTTACGCTTGCTTCCTGGGAAAGTAAGTCTCCTGGATCTCTGCTCTGGGTCTTCTCCTGAAGTCAGAGCTATTGGGGGTGGGTGCAAGGAAATAGCCTTTCTGAGTTTCTCCTCCTTGGGGAAACCTGAGCAAAAAACCCCATACACTGAGGTGATCTTGTTGTTTCTGGCAAGCCCCCTTTTCCCTGCTTTCCCCCTGCAATCTCCTCCATTTCTCTTGTAAAGCCTTGGCAGTTTGCTAAAGGTTGAAAAGCAGACTGGGAGTTTGGGGGCAGCTTTGTGTGCATGCAAGCTCAACCCCACCCCCCAAGAATTTACCAGACCTTGTAGGAATGCCATTGTTGGAAGAACTCGGTATCTGTTCCAGAAAGGGAGAATTAGGCTTGCGGATCAGTTTTTGAGTTTGTTTTTTTAACAAAAAAGCCTTTGCTGAAGGAAGCTATGGCATTGGCTGTTTATATTTTTGTAAATGTAGCAAGCAATTTACTTCAGTCTGATTTTCACAAATGCAAACCCTACTTCTAAGTGTCTGGCACCATAATTTTATCTTTGCATGGATAAGTGCATGCATTGCCTAGTCAGCTTGCTAAAGCACTTGCCTGAAGTTGCTATTAAAACTGCCTCTCTCAACTTTTGTAGAATTTGTTCTGTTTTGTTCCTTAGTCAGGACTCTGCACATGCTTTCAGCATTTTTTTTAAGCATGGTGTTCATTTCTTGTGAAGCTATTTTGACACACTATAGCAGGAGTGTATAGAAACTGGGCCATTTGGAGTTTCTACTACCTGTAGATTAGATATTCTTATCTAAAGCAAGATTTCAGAGGCGGTTTCTCTTGCCTGCAGTTTTCTGGTTATACACTACTGATGCTGGCTCAACTGTCAAAAGGCTGTTAGGTGTCTGGGGGGAAAGCGGCTTGGGTTCTTTACAGTTTTTAAAGTTTGTGTTCAGAAAGAGATATGTAGACAGAACTACCTGTAATACCTAATTACATTCTAGTGTTTCTTAAATCCTAAACGGTAAATTTGACAACCGATACCAAAGCTTTAATTTCCTTTGCATTCCTATTTTGAAGTTGTAACTGGAAAAGCATGTCTTCCTCTGGATTTTTCACTTTAACAGCCTCCAAGTTGTAGCGTACAGTGACTTATTTCCCCAAATAGTATGTACATTTTTAAAAACCTTTGGCAACTATTGCTGTTCATTGTTTTAATTTGGTGCTAGCCACTTCTCCAGTGAGTCCCCTGCGCCTGGAGCTCACGAAAGCCCCTCCCCTGCCCTCCCAGGGGCTCGGGCTCTGCTCTGCTGCTGCAGACAGACTAGCGGGGCTCTGCCCATCTTGATCGGTCTGCAGTTGTGCTCAAGTCATTCCTAAAATATATTTTAAAAGAATTACTTAAGTAATACGAATAGAGGCTCCATATCAATATAGCTTGTAATACAAATGATAAGAGTTTTTATGTTTGTGTTTTGCATGCTTGTAAACTAAAATAAGAAACGTATATAAAATATAAAAAATGTAAGCCCATTCACAGTTTTAAAGCTAGCACCATTTTTTGCTCATGAAGGAAAATTTTGGCTCACGACCCTTCCCACCTTAGAGGGAACACTGCTCAGCACATGGACCTCCTTTGCTGTGCCCAGGAATCAAAAAGCAGCCCCTTCAACACCCCAGAACAGTGCCAAAATGCTTCTTCCAAAGGAAAAAAAAATTCAGGTTGGAGCCCTCCTCACAAGTCAAAGGCAGCTATGCGGAGAGTTAAAAAAAACACAAAAGGCTTTTTACAAACTGGGCTGGAGAGCGGGGTGGAGAAGAGGGCCGCCCTCCCTCTGCACTGACCAGCAGACACCCTCAGGTGATGGCTCATGGGACCCCCAAAGCCGTTACAGGCATCTGAGCCGGGGCTGGCACGGGAGACCCCGGCTCAAATGCCCTAGCGCCAAGCCACAAGGCTCAGTTTGGGTAGCCTGACTCACCTCACTGTGTGGTCATGACACGAAGAAGAAGAAGAAGAAGAGAGCACGGCCTTCTTCCTGAAACACTAACCTGGGCTTTGTGGAGAAAGGGGAAGTACTCAAATCCACCTCGGCCAGTCGCCACGGCTGGTGCCCAGGGAGCAGAGCCCCAGAGGATGGAGGCTGTCCTGCCAGGGCTCAGTCCTCTTCTGGCGACACAGCTTCACCTCACTAGAATGTGCAGAAAGCCATTCAGAGCCTCAGCAGAAAGGAAGCTGCCATGGGTAGCCTACTGGGCGCTGCCAGCTGCAGCAGAAGAGGCTGGAGGGGAGAGGCGGCACTCAGCTCCAGGGGCACCACCTGCCTGTGGCTTCCACTGCCCCCCACCCCAGACGGAGAAGAGGCTCCCAGCAACCCTGCCCCTCACAGCAACCCTGCCCCCGTCATGATCTGTGCAGGACGGAGACAGGGCCTAGAGGCCTAAACTATAGGAGGGGCCTGTCTGGCAGTAGAAAGCAGACAGCCTACAATCCCCACAATGCTTGGGGACGGTTTTAGCCAATGGGAGTGCAGGGATTCTGGGAGGAGACTGTTGCATTCTTGTGGAGGTGTGTCTTAAGCTGTAGGCTGTGGAAAATGGTGTCTTTCTTCACACAGAAGTGAACTGAAGGGGACTGTGATAAACTCTGTGTGTTGTGAGGAAATGGATCTTGCTGTCTCTCTGCAGTTCTCCCTCTCACGGAATCACTGAGGGAGAAGAGCTGGTCTGAGAGGAGAAGGTCCCTCACTAGTCAAAGTGACTGTACAGGTAGTGAGGCCTGGTAAGAAGGCTTGTAGGCCTTAAGTAGTAACAGTTAAGGAGTAAAAGGGAGCTGCGTTAGCTTTGTGTTCTTTTTGCCTTTCAACACTGTTATACTTTTTTAAAGCACCTTGCCTTATTTGCCTTGCCCCAGTATTGTTCTTAATAAACCATTATTAAGTATTCTGCCCGGACATCATGCCTGTGTTTTCTTGGCTGTAAAAGGGGCATTTTTGGATGGGCTTGAGAGGGTACCCTGGGCCTCCTCAAGGGGCCGTAAGTCCAGGGTGGTGGCAGCGGAAGGTAGCGACCCCTGGGGTCATGACACCCCCCCACAAGAGGCCTGCACCACTTACACCCTCCAGATTGGTGGGAACGTCTGTCAACTTGCCATCCAACACAAGCTCAGGACTGCAGGGCTAAAGAAGAAGGCAAGAAAGTGAGACACAGAGGTAAGCAGGCAGGAAACATTCAGACAGGCTGGTCAACATTCAGAAATTAAAAAGGCACCTGCCTGTCTAATTAATTAATTGGCTAACATGTTTTTAGAGATACAGTTCATCAATAAAACTGATCCAAATACAGCAGTGGGGGCAAAAGGGAACAACATCAGCCACAATGTTCCTGTCATGTTCCCAGTAATTTCCCCCAATTTTTGCATAATTTCTTCACTTTGTAAACACCTTCCTTCGTTTAAAAAAAGCTCCCCAGAGATGTTCAGCTCATTCTAGCAGCCTCTCTGCACCCAGAGGCAAATATTCAGGTGACAGAGACCAAAGTTCTTTGCCGGGGGGTGGTGGTGGAGCAAAGTCCCCCCCCCCCACTTTGCCAAAACTGCTTGCAGATAATTGGCAAGAAAACGGCATCTACTCAAAGCGCTTGCCCCACCTCGAGAGAGGGCCGTGGGCTTGATCAGTCCCGTGAACATGCCAGAACAAAGAAACCCCCGTGCTAATTTTCCCACGGAGCATGCCTGGTGCAGAGAAGCACCCATGCAAAGGAACAGCCAACCCAGGACAGGTGCAGGAGCTGAAACTTATAGGCTGCTGAGCCCAAATGAGCCACAGGTTAGGGAACAGCCTTTCGCGAGCTTTGTGTTGAAGTTCTGCTTGTTTATCTGCTGCATTCCAGGTTTCCTGCCTCTCAGCTTTGCTTGGATTTCCTGAAGCAATCCTCTCACTCGCTTGCATTTCTATATAAAGCTTTCCTTTTCCTTGGAACCAAGGCCTGTTGCTCTCGGTTTGTTCACACAATCTACACACCATCATCTACACAAGGATTCTGAGATGAGTAACAGGTTGGAAGAGAAATTCTCCTGTCTGTTCTTTCCCTGAGGAGCTGGAAACAGAGTGGTGGCAGCTACCAGGAGACCGCCCCCCGCCCCCTCCAGCTGCTCCTGCGGAGGAGTTGGCCAAGCAAGGCAGGAGCAGGGCGGGAGCCGTTCCTCACTTCTTCCCCTCCCTCCCCGTTATCGCAATGTCTCACCAATTTGCTTCTGGCCAGAAGCGCCAGAGACCGGCTGCTCAGCCCTCCACAGGTCCTGCTCGTCCCCCCCCCTTCTGAGAGCAGTGCCTCATCTGTGGAACTGCCGTTCTCAGGTGGAAGAGTTTGCTACCAGTTCCCACATTGCTAATTCTCATCTGTTGGCAATTCTGTATTGGACGCTAGTAGCTGTGCAATGCTGTATTGTTTAACATGCTATCGATCACTTCAAATAAATGCTGGCCTGTAGGCAGAGTATGACTGTGATAAATAACATACTGCCTGGCTACCTGGTTCTCCAAAGCCGGGATCACCGCACAGGTGATCTGATTTGTAAAAGCGGCTTTGGCTCCCCAGGGAAAGTGACCTCCATGCCCGGCAGTGGGAACGGCTGCTGCTCACACCACAAGGAAGCACCGAAGGCTTCCCATGCGAGGCCACGGAGGTACTCACGTCAGGGGGCGTTTCCGAATCATGGCCGCACTTCTTCCCGGACAGCATGGCCTGAAGTTCCTCGAGGCTTGCATCAATGCAGTTCAAGAAATCCTGCATCTCCTCCCTAGGACAGAAGGCGGGAAAGCCACAAAGTCAAAGCACGAAGGGAAGACAGAAGGTCGCAGCTGCTGCCGATGTCCAGGGATGAGCCACATTCCCCACGCAGATGGGCCACAGGACAGAAAAACGGGACGAAACCAGCAATGTCTCTTCCGGAACCAAGTTCCAAGGCGTCTGCAGGAGGCCAATCTGCATTTGTTTGTGCACATCCCACTTCCCTCCCAGTTGAAGAAGGAGAGGAGACTGGATTTATACCCTGCCCTTCACTACCCAAAGGGAGTCCCGGGGCAGCTTACCATCTCCCTCCCCTTCCCCTCCCCACAACGGACACCCTGTGAGGTCGGTGGGGCTGAGAGAGCTCTGACAGAAACTGCTCTTTTTCAAGAACAGCTCTTATCAGAACTACGGCTTGCCCAAGGTCATCCAGACAGGGGCAAGTGGAAGAGGGGGGAATCAAACCCAGTACTCCCAGATTAGAGTCTGTGAACCACTACACCAAACTGGCTCTCTCCACCAAACTGAGACTCAAAGTGGCTTTCTAGGATGGTCCTGACCTTGACAGCCCAGACAAGCCCGATCTCATCAGGTCCCAGAAACTAACTCAGGCCGACTTTGGCAAGTATTTGGATGGGTGGCCTCCAAGGAATACCAGAGGCAGGCTATATTCATGCCACCTCCCTGGAGATTTATTTCTACAATTCAACTTATATTCTGCCCTCCCTGCAAGCAGGCTCAGGGTGGATCACAACACAGCAAAGCCCTAAAGGTCAATACCAGTACCTTGGAACAGATCCAGTACTCAACTGGTAGTCGGTGCACTTGGTGCAGTGCCGGCTGGACGTGCGCCCACACGGGCAACGCAGTCAGCAGGCATGCCGCCACGTTTTGCGTTAGCTGGGGTTTCCGGATCAGCAGCAAGGGCAAGCCTGCGTCAGGCTAGTTATGGTAATCAAGCCTCGGAGTGACCGTTTCGTGGGCCCCTGTGGCCAAGTCCCCATCAGAGGGTCACCAGAAGTCAACCATGACTTCCAGGCAAGCACACAACACACACACACACAAATACAAGAAATAAATAAGTAAGTGGCTTTCTAGAACATCATTCTCCCCTCAGGCATTTTTTCATTACAGCCCTGTGAGGTAGGCCAGGCCCAAGGTCACCCAGCGAGCGTTAGTGGCAGAAGAGGCGACTCAAAACCTGGCCCCCAGGCACCCTACTCCGCCCCCGGCTCTGAGAAAGACACGCCCTCTGGGAATATTTCACTTCTTTCAGCTACTCCAGGTAGAGTGCTGGGTGGCAACTGAGGCTGCAGAAGCCTTCTGGACCCACAGTGCTCTCCCCCCTGAGGAAACCTCTCTGTCAAGCCGAGCCTTCTCCCCCCCAATACTTTCACCATCTTCAACTCATGGAATCTGAGAGCTGGGAGGTGCCTCCAGGGTCATCTAGTCCAACCCCCTGCAATATGCAGGAACTCCACCACTGCCTCCCCCACCCCGCCCCCAGGGACACACTGCAGGAAGCCCCAAACAGTGAGCAACTTCCTATTCTTCCTGCCTTGCCAGTGACAAGCTGCTGTCCTTGGCACTCTTTCGAAGAGGTGTCTCTGGGCTGTACCTAGGAGCAAGAACATTGTCCTCCTCATTTATACGGCTTTGGCCAAAGAGCCCAACTGGCCTGACGTGCTGAGGGTGAGGGAGTCCGTCTTCCCCGCTGGAGGCTGCCATTCATCCGCTCAACGTGTGCTCCGAGAGCAAAGGGCCCTGGGGGTCCAACTCATTTGCCCCCCGAGATGCTGGTGGGACCGGGAAAGATACCTGTGGAGCCGGTCTGCTTGGAAAAAGTCAGCCCAAAGCAGAAGCTGTAACTAATGAGAGCCAGTTTGGTGTCGTGGTTCAGAACAGCAGACTCTCACCTGGTGGACCAGCTTTGACTCCCCACTGCTTCTCCACATGCAGCCAGCTGGGTGACCTTGGGTCAGTCACAGTTCTCTCAGAGGTGTTCTTGATAAGAGCAGTTTCTGTCAGAGCTCTCTCAGCCCCACCTACCTCACAGGGCGTCTGTTGTGGGGAGAGGAAGGGAAGTAGATTGTAAACCGCTCTGAGACTCTGAGTGAAGGGCAAAGGGGCATAAATCCAGCTCTTCTTCTTCTTCTAAGCGCTTGGGCTGGTGACAGAATCCGAGGAGCCCAGCCCTCTGCCCAGGCCTGTACCTGCACGAGGGGCCGCTCTCATCTGTGGAGTGCCCCACCCCAAAGGCCCTTCGCAGAACCGCAACCCAGCCGAGCACGAGAACAGAAGCCGGGAGCTTCTGGTGGACCCCGAGGCCCCGCTGGGAGCCCCACGTGCACGGCTGGACTGTCAGGAACACCTTCCCCAGCAAGACGCTCCTCGCATTCACAAACCACATGCAGGCCCAGGATCGCTTGGGGGCAGATGACCGGCGTGGTCAGTGTAAAGAGATCCTGAGGGCGGGAGCTGCTCTGGGTCCCCAGCTGGGGAGGAAGGGGCGGCATAAATGAACAAGGAGCGATGCACGATCCCCTTGCAAATTCTATGTGGATGCTATTTTTTTAAGGGGGGGGGGGGCACGTGTGTGCATTGAGTGCCAGCAAGTCACTCCCGACTTATGGCAACCATACGAATCAACCTCCTCCAAAGCATCCAGTCGTTTGCAGCTTTGCTCGGCTCCGGCACACAGAGCGCCTCGGTGGCTCCCTGGACGGTGCCTGTCCCTCTCCGGTCGGGTCTTCCTCTTCTCCTGCCGCCTTCGACTTCTCCTAGCATCACTGATGACACCAACTCAAGTCTGCTGGCTGCTGCAGGATTTCTGGCCGATGACACACCTGAATCTGTTCCATCAAACTTGGTGGGCAGCAGGTTCAGGACAGACAGGAGGAAGCACTTTTTCACGCCCAGAAAAATTAACTGGTGGATGGAATGCCTGCTGCTACTAAAAGGGGGGTCCATCGAACTCATGGAGGAGACGTCCATCAGGGGCCATAACAGCGGCAACAACTGAACGGGAGGCAAAGGGTGAGCGAGGAAGCGGCTACTTGGGTCAGAGACCACAAGGGAGCCTGAGCTTTGAGCCAGTTGCCAACGACTGGTTTTCACCTGGGAACCCTAAGGGCCCAGGAAGGCCTCCCACTCTCAGTGTGGGTATTCTACAGTCCTGGTCTGACCCCTTGGAAACCAGCCGTACCTCTCCAGCACCGGGCCGCTCTGCGCCACTGCCTGGTTTTCATCCAAGATGGAAGCGATCACTGCAGCAGGGTCTTCGGTCACACCAGGCTGCACAGAATGCAGTTCCACAGCACTGCTCTGTTCCACGCTGCCCCCCACTGGGTTGCCCACGAGCTGAACCGGATGGCTGACCTCTGGTAGTCCCAGCTCCAAGGCCTGCGGTGCTCTCCAGGGAGGGATGCCTTCTGCAGTGGGCAGCTGGACACCCCTGAGGACACACAGCACATGCAAAGGGAGCAGGGCTGAGCACCGGCGCTCTAGAGTAGAGACTGACACGTTTTGGAGGCATTACGAGACCCTTTCCTAGGAAACATCCACAACTAAGGCACAAAACCAGAAGTGATGTGCTAGAACTGACGGCCCACTCAATGTCACACTTCCCTGAAATGGACAGATGGCCCAGGGAGGATCGTGAGCAGGCCGCCCCACTCCCCCTGGTCCACAGCATTCCAGAGGCAGAGAGGGGCTGGCCAGGAGGCCAAAATGGCCCCAACAGAGGGAGGGGGAGGCTTGCCGCAGCTCCCTCTTGCCCACCTCGCGCAGGTAGTGGCTCTTGTGACCCTCGGCCACGGCAGCAGTGGCTTCTGCCCACATTGTGAGGATCCACCCCTGTCTCCCAGATTATCCTATTTCCAATGGCCAATCAGAAGCTCTGCTGGGCAGGCGCCCCTCCTGGCTGCGCCCATGTCCTCAAGACACCCGGGAGGCCCCACGGCACCCACAAGCACCACACCGGGGAGGCCCTGAGTTAAGCCACAGCTCAGTGGCAGGACCCCTCCTTGGCACCCAGGTTCAGATCCCTGCCTGAGCCTCAGAAAACTCGCCAAGGGAAAATCCAGGCCCAGAAAGGCCACCGCCCGATTCAGCAGAAAGCCCCAAACTCCCCCCTTCAGCTACAACGTCACAGCCCTTCTTGTTCAAGGAAAAGCCCCACTTTTAACTCAAGCCTGTTGCAGCCAGTGACCACCCCCGCCCCACCCCGCTGGCCAGCAAAGCCCTCGCGACGCCCCTTTCTGCTCCCGGCCTCTCGGGACAACGAGTCAAGGGCAGCACAGGGCCCGATGGGGACACTCCCCCCCCCCGGCACTCCCTCACCGGCTCCCGCTGACGGGGTGGGCGACAGCAAGCGGCCCCTCTGGGCAATCCCCGGCCTCCTCCTCCTCCTCCTCAGGGACGTTGGTGATGTCACAAATGATCAGTGCGTCTTCGCGGCCCGCGTGGTGCTCAGAAATAGTCGCCTGCAGGAGAGAGGCAACCACAGCAGGAGGAGGACATGCAGGTGCTATTCTTGCCCCAATCATTATTCTCACCATTTTACAAACATCGCAATGATACTGATTTGTATTCCTGCATCAGGAAAGGAACTAGAGTGTCTACTGGTTACCTGAAGACGTTATCATCTGAGAGTCTGTAACCTCGGTGATCAGGAGATTCTGGCACCCATCCTGAGAAGACTCACTCAGAGCCACCCCTAGAAACAGAAGGACTTACCGTTTCACAGTCCTCAATAGGAAGGCGAATGTACTGACGGCCGTATTTTGCAGGCGAGGTCCCTGAACCATCAGACAGCGATCTAGACAGAGACAATGAGCAGAACCTCAGAACATGCGTAGTAAATTCAGAAAGACGGCTGCATCCAATGATTTTCCACAGACATTTCCGACGCAAGACATTCCTAACATCAGCGGCCTCCTCTCTTAGTGACGTAGAACAAACAGCAGGTAACAGAAGTGCAGATTAACTGATGTAAGAGACCAGTCCTAAGCAGGTCTACTCAGAATCCTACTCAGGTTTACTCAATGGGGCTTACTCCCAAGAAAGTTATGTCAGTACTGTATTGTAAATCCTGCTGTTAATTTCTCCCTTGAAAAACTCTTGATTTCTTACTTCTATTTGCAGCAACAGAAAATAAGGCGCAAGAGAAGAAGAAGAGATGGGATTTATACCCCTTTGCCCTTCACTTGGGAGTCTCAGAGCGGCTTACAGACTCCTTTCCCTTCCCCTCCCCACAACAGACACCCTGTGAGGTAGGTGGGGCTGAGAGAGCTCTTTCCAGAACTGCCCTTTCAAGAACAGCTCTGACAGAACTATGGCTTGCCCAAGCTGCAAGTGGAGGCGTGGGGAATCAAACCCGGTTCTCCCAGATTAGAGTCCGTGCACTTAACCACCACACCAAACAGACAGGGATTCCCACTCCCTTTTTGTTTGTCAATTTTACAGTGGCGACACAAACTGTTTGAGGGGTAACTGAAGATAACTCATCAACCACCCACATACATAGATATCCTAACTGGAACATGTTAACCACCAATATGGAAAGTTAATTTTTTCTAAAATGAGAAGTTGTAAATTAAGTCCAACTGGGCATGATTCGTGATGCTGCCCCGGTAAACTACAAACCACTTCCTAGCTGCTAGTAATGATAAGTGTTCCCTCTAAGCTGCGTTAGTGTGAGCTAGCTCAGTTTTTTACCCTCCAGCTCACACATTTTTGTCTTAGCTCAGGAAGGACTGCTCCAAAGCAAATTAATTCATGCAGTAGCCAAATCGCTCACTCACAATTTTAATGCTAGTAGCTCACAAAGTAGAATTTTTGCTCACAAGACTCCACAGCTTAGAGGGAGCATTGGTAATCACATATATCAAGAGAACAACTGTGATAACCTAACTAATTACCAATCCTTTTTATATTTAAATGAACAGTGCACTATATATAATGTGAAAAATTGTACTACAAACTTGTTGTTTCTTATCTACAGTTCAAAACCTTTAAAGGATGATGTTCCTTTAATTAGGATACACTAATAAGGTGCAAAATGCTTTCCTCTCTAAGAAGACGCTTCTTGTTTTGATGAACTCTCTACACAGAAGGACTGAAGTGCCTATTATTGAATCCTTTAAAGGTTTTGAACTGTAGATAAAAAGAAACAAGTTTGTAATACAATTTTTCACATGTTATATGCAATGCACTGTTCATTTAAACATAAAAAGGATCGGTAATTAGTTAGGTCATCATAGCAGGAGGGAACTGATTTTTAACAATAGTTATGGTTTCTGAATCATCCAGACCAGACCTTGCGCATACACAGTCTGTTAGTTTTAAGCTTCCAATTTGTATGGTTATCTGGGATAGAATCCCCCCCAGGATGCAACCCCAGAGAGACTTTCAGCCCAGTCTTGAGGTACGGGAGGGGACCCCACACCACAGCGCGCACCGGGAGGGCAGCCTGGCACCTCAGAGACGGAAATTAAGAGCTACGGCAATGAGACCGTTAGGAGGTGGAACCAGGATCCCAGAGACCTGGATTCAAATCCCCCTTCCACCATGAAGCTGTCTGGATTAGAGAGTCCCTCTCTCTCAGTCTCACCCACCTCACAGGGTTGCTGAGAAGGAAGACACCCCCCCCCCCCAAATAGGCCTGAGCTCCCTGGAGGAAGAGGTGAAAATGCAGCAGATGATTAAAACAAAAAGTATACAGCGATACATAACCCTCTGTGTTCAATCACTCACAAATTAAATGGAATTTATATTCTTACACAGCAAGTGGCTGCTGCAAAAGATGTGTCAAGGCCACACATAGATCCCCCCATGCACCGTTCCCTCAGTGCGCCCTCTAGCAAGGCCCAACTGGCATCCCAGTCAAGCGGCAGAGGAAGGAACAGTTACCGCTTCCGCTTGAGCCCCACAATGCAGTTTCGCCTCATCAAGCTCAGTATAAACTCCAGGATCTGAAGAGAGAGGAGAGAAAATGTCAGCAGGGCCTCCTCAGCAGCACTGCAGCCATGCAAGGCCAGGGAACAGCCCAGCCAACACGCCCGCTTCCCCCATGCTGGCAAAACCCTTGGCTGTGAAACATCCCCGGGGACGATCTCGGAAGGTCACATGGTGCCCTCAGTGCTCAGGGATAAGATGCTGAGGGTGAAACGCCTGCTTTTTTCGGAACCTTTCAGAAAGCCACCAGGAAGGAGACCTCCCATCAGGGCAGTCACAGGTACCAAGCCACTGTGCCCAACGCAGAGCCCAGGCTGCCCCACGACCTGCCGCCTGCTTCGGGAAAACCTGACTGGAGACCAACAAGAGGCCTGACGGGAGTGTCCTCCAGCCGGCTCCTCAGCCCCCACCCATGACCCGTGATGACACTCAAGAGTCCTTCTCCGTCTGCTGGGGGGGACCGAACCGTTCTCAGGAGCCCCCCACCAAGGGGGAAACCACTGATGTTGCAAGAAGCCGCCAAACTTTGCTCAGTGGAGAGGGAGGACCACCTCAGTGAGATCATGTAAGCTTTACAGCAACCCTGTAAAGGCAGGCAGGACTGTAACTCCCATCAGCCAGAGGCAGGGCCATGGGAGACTTGCCCAAGGAAGCCTCGTCAGCCCACACTGGAGAGAGGACTCCCAGGCCGACCAACCTACCGTAAAAGGGGTCAGCATAGAGCCGCGAGGGCTCTGAGTCACAAGAGAAGCCCCAGTCTGCATTTTCTGGGTCACCTCCTTCCGTTACACCGTCAGCCCGTCGTCCTGCACGGAGCACAGGGGAGTGGGGGCTCTTCTCCCCTCCTCCCCTTCATCCTCAGCTAGTGGGGCACGCCCAGCCCAGGAACATCTCGTGAGTGTGATGGCCAAGTCAATCTGAGCTGGACTACAGATCTGGACGACAGCCCCCTCGCCCCACTTTGGACTCTGCCAGTATCTAAAGTGCCGTCCCTTCATCCTGCTGCCCCCTTCAATAGCTCTGCCCAAGATCGGATGTGTCCACATGTCCTACGAGCATCTCAGATTCCACTAGGGTTTGGGGAGTTTTGCCTCCCTTCCACCCACTGCGAAAGCACAGATGTTGCTATAACCCCTCTGAGTCAACTGCTCAACACCAATACAACCGGTACTCTCGTTGTACTACCATGTGATGGACATGGAGATCCTACAGGGATCTAGGGAGGGTCAGAGCGAATCTGCCAGGCCCATGGGGGGGGGGGAGCTTTTGTGTCCGGGGTGGGGGGCTCAGCTTTGCACTGCGATCCTCCACACCCAACTAGGAATATTTGGGTCTCTGAATCCACACTGTCAGGTACCCAAGCCAAATCTAATACCAGGCTTGGAAGCTGGTTCTTTTTTCCTGAGAAAAAGTGAAGATGGGCACTTCCACTCACACTCACAGGAATACACAGAAGGGGTCATGAAGCCTTCTTCACTGGAAGAGGCGATGCACTGAGACCCCCTAAAAGCTGTCAACTGCCCACTCATCCACACTATCAATTTTTACTGGGGCCCAACTTCTGCAAAACTTCATGTCAGGCCCAGGGTGACGCACACCGACTGAAAGCCCACATCTGCCAGACAGCTGGTTTGCACGGCTCCTCACTGCAGGATTTGGGGCTCGCCCTGCCTAAAATATGGACAGCTCCAGCATCTTGCAAGCATCTGGTCCAAGTGCCTAACTCTTCACAGGGCTACCTGAAGGTTTCTCCATCACATGTTCTTACTTTTATTAAAAGCTTTACTTGGCCCTGACCCGAGTGGCCCAGGCTAGCCCCATCTCGGAAGCTAAGCAGGATTAGCACTGATGAGGGCTTGGATGGGAGACCTCCAAGGAACACTAAGGTCAGTACCTGGAGTCAGGCAATGGCAAACCACCTCTGTTCATCTCTTTGTCTTGAAAACACCACGGGGGTTGCCAGAAGTCAGCTGCGACTTGATGGCACTGTCAGAATCCTGGTTAAATCAGTTCTCAACACCACTCACTTTGAAGAAAGGTTAGTTTATTGAGACGTTGATGGATACCATACTGAACACAAGCTTTGTTAGGACTGAAGGTGAAAGTGCCAAGATTGCAGATACACTGTGTTCAAGCAAAGGCACTAAAGCTCAGGACCCAGTCACCCCATGGCATTTGCCCACCAGAAGTGACGGTCAACTACCCCCTCCCCCACTAAGCACCTACCCCTCTACAGAAACAAAACAGGTCTCTGCGACACAGGTCTGCCACATCAAAGCACTCAGGAAAGAGAAAGCATTTCGATTTTCACCCCCCTCTCCCCCTCCTCCTTCCTCTACGGCAGGCGAGCTATAAAATGCACGCGGAGCCCGTCAGGCGCTTTCCACCACCACCAATCATCTGTTTCTACTTTCAGTATCCTAAGGTCTCGCAAAGCCCAGAGGAAGACCGAGGAGATGAAAGATCCTCAAGGCTCCCCTCCCCCCCCCCGTGAGGTGCACCCCCGGCCCCAGGCGTGCTGGCTCGAGAGTCACCCGGAGAAGGGACAGGCCGCGGCTGGTACCTTGGAGAGGAGCTGCTGCTGCTGGCCGTGCTTCTGCCGCAGAGACGCCACCTCCTTCCACAGGGCTTTGTTCTCCCTGCACGAAAACGCACCAAGACCAAGGAAAAGAACAGAGACAGTCACTCGGCTTGCTCCAGACAATGACTCTTCAGTTTCCGCAGTTGCATTCGGGGTCGTGCATCTCACCTTCAGCACAGAATCCCAGAGTCCGTTCACGCTTTATGTTCTTCGGAGTACACCTAAGATGTTTATGGGTATCCCTCAAACTGTGAAGGCCACACACTCATTTTTATACAGGTGGATTCAGGGAGCCAGGCCTGGACACAAGACCCTGTCCCGGGGGCACGTGGCAGCCCGTGGGTGTGCCCTACAACATAAAGTGCCACAAAGATGGTTCTCAAGTGCCAAGACCCGGCAACAGCCCAAGCAACGCTCCAGGGGCAGCCTCACTGGCAGCCAAAGTATGGGGCACGGAACGTGTTTTGCAGGCATGACCAGGATGGGTGAGAGCATGCTGGTGCCATCAGCTGGCAGACCACCGAGGGGTGGCCCAATATATTATTGTTATTATCATTATTATTTGTCTTATTTCTACACTGCCTGTAGCCGAAGCTCTTTGGGCAGTTTACAAGAAGTATACAAAAATACAAGAGATAAACATTAAGAGTTAAAAATTAATTTAAAATAACATTAAAAACAATAGACCAGACCCCAAAAAAGACCTAACCCAGAGATTGAAAAAACAGTATCAGGCCCCTGCATAACCAGGGGGTTCTTTGGGAGTTTAAAGGCTTTCACAAAGAGAGCTGTCTAGGGGTGTGCATTCGGGAATCCCGAAATGGAAAAAAAACCCGAAAAAAGCATTTTCGGTTTTTTTTCGGCTTTTGGGATCCCGGACAGGCTATTCACTATAATCTTCGAATTCCGGGAAAAAAATCCCGGAGAATTTGGGATTTTTTCAGCATTTTTCGGCATTGCTGAAAAACGGCATTGTGGGGGGTTTTAAACTGTTAAAGGGCCCGGGAATTCCTTTTCCTGCCATTTCCCCCTCTTTCCCAGCTTTTCCTCCTGTTTCCGGGGGGGGAGGCTCCAGACAGCCAATCACTGCAATGCATTTGCAAAATGCATTGCAGTTTGCAAGTTTGCATGGCTGTTGTTGCTGCCTGCAGCCCAACCACCAGTTTGCTCCTTTCCCAGGGAAGGAGCACTGTGGTGGCCAATAGGGTTCTGGCATCTGCTCTCTGGCCAATCTCAGAAGGTTTTTCCTTTTTGAAATCCTTCTGTGTATGCTCAGAGAGCATAAAAGGAGCCAGTCTCTGGGCTGACTCTCATTGCTGTGTTCCTGGATCCTGCTGGCTGGTGAGAGAGAGCTGCCTGGCTTGGCTGTTGGAGATTGTGGCTGGCTGGCTTCTGCTACCCCTGCTCCTGAATCTGCCCTGCTTTCCTCCCTGCTCTTCGTGGACCTCGGATCAATACCTCAGAAGACTTCAGACTGGTTTGATTTATTAGGGCACTTTTAAATTTAATTTCTTTTCTCTTTATTTTATTCTTCCTTAGGGTTTGTTTGGGAGAGACCTGGGGTTGATGGGGTGGTGATTGCACATGGTCTGCTGCTGGCTTGGCAAACATGCCCCCTCTCCAGCCACACCTCTCAGGTTTTTTTACAGGGAGAATCTGCTTGCCTGATCCATTCCCATAGGAAACAATGGAGAACTGAGGGCACCCTCTTTGGATGCTCCTAGAATTGGACCCCCTGGTCCAATATTTTCAAAACTTGGGGGGGGTCTTTTGGGGAGAGGCTCCAGCAGCTACAGTCCAAATTTGGAGTCTCTACCTCAAACCCCCCCCTCCAGCCCCCTGCAAACTTTCCAGAAAATTTTGCCATTGAAGTCAATGGCCCCATTGGATATAATGGACCCGAATTTTTCGGGAATTCCAAAAATTTTCGGATTTCAATGGTTTACCGGTATAGGTATTCGGGTTTTTTTTGGGAATACCGAAAAAATTCGGGTCCAATATGCCCAAATCCGAATTTTACCGAATTTTTTTTTTTTGCACACCCCTAGAGCTGTCTTAACCCGGTGCTGAAAAAATGGCAAATTTGGTGCCTGGCAGGCTGCAGCAGGGAGGCTGTTCCAAAGGGGGGGCTGCCATGAAAAGGCCCACCCCTAGTTGTCACCCTCCAAGCCGCTCGAAGGTTTGGCTCCTGGAGGAAGGATGAGTGCAGAGTCCAGGTAGATCGAGGCTGGAAGAGGTGCTCCGACAGATATTGTGGTCGCAAGCCAAGTAGGGTCTTATAGGTTAAAACCAGTACCTTGGATAGGGACCAGAAGCATATAGACGGCCAAAGCAGGCAGACCAGAACTGGTCTTATGTGTTTGGAACTCCAGGCCCCAGTTATTAATCCAGCTGCTGCATTCTGCACCAGCTGCAGTTTTTGAACCGTCTTCAAGGGCAGCCCCACCTAGAGTGTGTTGCAGTAATCCAGTCTGGAGATTACCAGAGTGTAAATGACTAAACCTAGGCTATCCCTGTGCAGATAGGGGCGCAACTGGGCCACCAGCTGAAGCCGGTAGAAAGCGCTTTTGAGCCACTGATGCCGACCTGAGTCTCCCGTGACAGAGATGGATCAAGGAGCACCCCCAAGCTGCGAACCTAAGCAGGAGATACTCAGCTTGGGCACCCTGACCTGGATGGCCCCGGCTAGCCTGATCTCATCAGACCTTGGAAGCTAAGCAGGGTCGGCCCTCGTTCGTGTTTGGATGGGAGGCCAGCAAGGAAGTCCGGGGCTGCCACGCAGAAGCTACCACTGGCAAAATGTCTCTCGCCTTGAAAACCCCATGAAGGGGCCACCGTAAGTCAGTGGAGACTTCATGACGCTTTGCGCCAGCACACCCAGCTTGGGCAGAACCTACTAGTCCATTCTGGCATCAGTGCCCAGAAGAGCAGGGTGGAAAATTTTCCACTGTTTTATTTTACCAGAAACCTTTTTCATTTTGAAAAACTCAGTGTTTCATTTTTGAAAAAAAAAATCAATAAATGGATGCTACTGCCAGTACATCTGGTAAGCTTCACAGTTCCAAAGAGGTAATGAAGATTTTCCCGAGAATTGCTTGAGTTCAGGCATGTTTTCCTGATTTATAAGGGGGAGGGGATAAAATCTGAAATACATATACCAAAAACCAATTTATGAACATCTACAGTCAAAGCAGGAAGAGAGGACCACACCTTCAAAAGTGTACAAAAAATGCCCCCCCCCCCCCAAATCTCACTCTCGCCTCACTTGTCACTTTCTCTGTTGTTATATTCCAGTTCCCACCCACCCACCCCACGCAGGCAGATAAGAACTTACTGACTATTTTTGTTCTTGGAAACATAAATATTCCACGATCTTACCACTGGATGATTCAGGCTTAGCATCTGATGGGACACACTGCAAGATTATTATATATAATATATATTATATATAATGTATATACTATATAATGTGTAATATAACACACATACACACACTTGTTATGTTTTATTTTAACAATTATCCAAAGGTTGAGGACAGTGACCTTCCTGCAGTGCCCTGACCAGCTCTCCTTTTGAGACACAATCCGTGGTCACGAGAGACGTCGGCACCTTTTCATATTGGCCAGCTTGAGGTCCATGTTGCTCTGCTGCTCTCTCATCTCCTGGACTTCAGACAACACTTTGTGCAAGTCTTCTGGGCAGACCTTGAGTTCCTCCGCTCTCACCGCAGACACCTGTGGCAGGACCAAGGCACAGGGGGTTTCTCACAGGCTCATTTTAAATACGCACCGTTCTTATAAGGATCGCATGCAATATGAGAGGACTGCCTCTCCAAGAGAGGACAATGAAGACCAGCCGAGGAATGAAAAGTGCAGAGCCTCCCTGCTACCCACCACGGCAGAAGTGCCATAACCTATGCCAACTCAGCGGCCATTTAGCATTTACAGCTAAAGAAGTCTGCAAAAGGTGAGAACCAAACAATAGTGGTACATCAAGACCAGAGAGGCTCAATCTTAGGTATATTATCTAAATGCTGTAAACAACAGAAACAGAGACCCAAACGAACTTCCACGGAGCATCCCATCACAACAGACCTTGTCTATTCTCACTTAACCCACCACATAATCTCTGTCCTGCTCCAGGTCTTGGGAGGAAATGGACTGGGGACTGTGCTGGGACTCTGCTTAGCACCCAAGCTCAAAGAGAAAGCCAGCTTCCCTTAGAGATGTGGGGATTTCCCATGTGACAGACGGGGCCCCATGGTCACTGCAACATTCTCCCATGTGCATGAGATTCACACCCACAACAGCTGCATCCCTCTGGCCAAGATGACAACCAATGGGTGGCTACATGAGACTCGCGCTTATGACTGAGGGCTGCAGAGGGGTCAAGGGTCACCTGGGAGCCAGAAAGCCCCTGCCCCAAGACCCCACAGAGTCTGGCAACTTCCTAGTCAGCCCTGGGTGAGCCTCTGTTCCTTTGCCTCTGCCAAGCAACCTGGGAACAACGGAACTGGCCTACCCCACAGAAAAGCTGTACAAATTACCAGAATAATGTAGTAACTGAAATATGCTACATAAACACCTTATGCAATTCTGCTTTTCCCCAGATCACACAGATGCACACCCCAGGAAAGGTTTGGAGAGCCACCATTCTGGACGGTTTTCTGTTTCACACACACACTTTTTCTCCCTTCCTCACAACGCAAGAACTCCTTGTGGGCACTCAATGAAATTGCTAAGCAGTAGGATTAGAACAGGTAAAAGGAAGTCCTTCTTCACCCAAAGAGTGAGTAATACATGGAATTCACTGCCAGAGGTGGTGGGTGGCGGCTACAAGCATGGACAGCTTCAAGGGGGAATTGGATAAACATCTGGAGCAGAAGATCATCAGTGGCTATTGGCCACAAGGTATAGATAGGAACTCTCAGGGTGCGTTCAGATGGGGCATTTACACCGGTATAGATGCCAGTTGGAATCAATGTACTTACAGGCAATCACACGTAGAACATCTGCCTTCTGTCCCGAACTGTGGCCAACCGTTGCAAACAGCCCTTAAACCACTGTGTTCTGCCACTAGATCCCCAAGTGGTGGTATCCTGAGTGCACCGGTTCCAGCCGCATTATCCCCGTCTGATCGCTCTCTGCCATTGTAGAGCCACTTCCGTTTGGAAGTCCGAGGCTTCCGCTTTTCACCCGCCACTTTCTTTGGTGATATGTGCTTGGGCGAAGCTTCGCCCCAGCGTTTGTGAAACAAGCAAACAAAAAAGGTGCCTAGTGTAAGGCTTTAGAGAGTCCGAGATCTCACGGAAGCCACTTTCGGTTTAAAAATTTAAAGGGACATCTTCCCTTCAGGGCATGTTTTCAGGACGGGGTGTTCTGCGCCTGTGCAAAGATCTGAGCTCTGTGGATGGCTGCCTATGCACATGTGCAGAATGTAAAAAAAATATTAAAAACCCGCTGACGGTGTGAATGGGCATACTGCGATGTGCTGCGCAATCAGGAGGTAAGTCTGAAACACCCCATCTGAACGTACCCTCAGTGTGGGGCAAGTGATGCTCTGTATTCTTGGTGCTGGGGGAGGCTTCAAGAGGGAATTGGATACACATATGGAGCAGTGGTCCATCAGTGGCTATTGGCCACAAGGTATAGATAGGAACTCTCAGTCTGGGGCAAGTGATGCTCTGTATTCTTGGTGCTTGGGGGGGCAACAGTGGGAGGGATTCTAGTGTCCTGGCCCCACTGGTGGACCTCCTGATGGCACCTGGTACTTTTGGCCACTGTGTGACAGAGTGTTGGGCTGGATGGGCCATTGGCCTGATCCAACACTGGCTTCCCTGATGGTCTTATAAAAAAAAACACCCTTATTTGGGCTGCTCATTCATAAACAGAGCTCCAAAGCCACATACTACACATAATAAGAGCAACTGAGGCTACATCACATGACACTCATCTGCAAGGTGCTGCGGGATATCAACATTTCTATGCTCCCGACCATCTCAAGCTCCGGAGGTACTCCTTTGGGGCAGGAATTCAAGAGCTGACAAGTCATGATCCCAAAGACCTGCTCAGGTTCCCATCAAGTTTACTGTCCTGGCAGGAGGCACACAAAATCTGGGCCCCACCCACTGATCTTCATGGGCAGGAACCCTCGTAAGAGAAAGCACCCCTCCCCCATGTGCTAGGCCCAGGGCTTGGGAGGTTAACTAAACTGGCAACACACCCCGCACAGCCCACTGACAGGCAGCGGAGCCTTTTCAAAGGGCATGGAGAAAGAGCTGGGAAAACCTTAACTGAACTGGTTCCATGCACAAGTAGTATAGACAAGGAAAAGCCACTGAGCTGCCCCAAAAGCTCGGGAATCATGCCCCTGCCGATACAGCAAGGCCTGCCTTGGATCCTGACAGAAATCTCTACGTCCACCATGAACTTGGGATTTCTGAGAGCCAAGAAACCAGAACCAGTCTGAGCTCTCCAGGTACAGCAAAAACTTGAGAGGAAGTTCTAAGACCAGCAGGCAGGTCTGCCAGGCAGACTTCCCCACTGCCAGCCCCCTGGGAGAGAAGGAGGTTTGGTTTTTGACAAGCAGAGGTTTATGCTTCAAGGACAGAAAAAAACAGGTTGCTTACCTGTAACTGATGATCTTCGAGTGGTCATCTGTGCATTCACACCCATGGGAACCAGTGCGCCTGCGCTGACCTGGTCGGTGTTGTACAAAGCTCACAACGGGATTTTCGCACCTCCGCCCTGGGCCTGCACAGGAACCCCCACCGCGCATGCCCAAGGGGGCAGGGCATGGACATCCTGCCAGTTCCTTCTGACCGCTACCAACCCAAGTCATGTGGAGGACAACTAAGGATGACAGCAGTGGGGAAGGACAGTGGGCGGTGTGAATGCACAGATGACCACTCGAAGATCATCAGTTACAGGTAAGCAACTTGTTTATCTTCTTCGTGGTCTCTGTACATCACACCCATGGGAGATTAAAAAGCAGTGGCTCACCTGGAGGTGGGTGCTGGCAGACTCAGCGAGCTGCAGCGGACAGGACCAGACGACCCAAGTCACCTTTCTGTTGTGCATGGACGTCCAGAGCATAGTGTTTGATGAACGTGGTTGGCGTACACCATGTAGCTGCCCTGCAGATGGACAATACTGATGCGCCCTTCAGAAAGGCCGTAGAAGTCACCATAGACCTGGTAGAGTGCGCCCTCAGGTGAGGGGGGAGCAAATGCTTTGACAGGGAGTAGCATAGTCTGATTGTCCCAACAATCCATTCGGACAAACGTTGGGGTGAAATGCGCAACCCCAAGGAAGCCGAACTGTAGGAGAGGAACAGCGTATTGTCACGTCTGGTAGGTAGAGTCTGATTTAGGTAAAAAAGATATGCCCTCTTGACATTGAGGGTGTGAAGTAGGTGCTGCTCTTCCCCTTCAGGATGTGGAAAAAAATCCGGTAAAAATATCTCAGAGTTTAGATGGAACTCCGACATGACCTTTGGGATGAAGAAGAGATCTGGCACCAAACGCACTCCGTTTGGCAGGAAAACCAGGAATGGCGGGTCATGTCGTAGCGCCATGAGTTCGCTGACCCTCCTGGCTGATGTGACAGCCACCAGAAAAGCTGTCTTCCAGGCTGCATACTGTAGATCACACTGCCATGGGTTCAAATGGGCGCCTGGTGAGTCGACAGCACCAGAGGCAAGTCCCACAAATCTGTAGGCGCGGCCACTGGGGGATGTAATCTGATGAGGCCCTTTAGAAATTGTTTAGACATTGGATGGGAAAAGATTGTGTAGCCATCCAGGCCCTCATGGTATGCAGAGATTGCTGCCAAGTAGACTCTGATAGATGAGTGGGAGAGACCCTGGTCCTTGAGGGAGATGAAGTCAAGGACTCGGTCCAGGCCAACAGAAGTTGGAGATTCCATAGGAGAGCAGAGGTAGGAAAGGAACCTGTGCCACTTCCTCTGGTAGGACAGACGCGTGGACTCCTTCCTTGCATTACAAAGGACCTCAGAGACCCTGGCAGAGAATTTCAAGGTTGTATTTATTTATTTTTTTGGCCCTCTGAAGGGGATTTCTTATTGCTTTTTTAAATATACAGCTAAAACTACAAAGGAAAAAGGGAGGAGTAAACTACAACTAAGGAGAAAGAAAAGCAAACCCACACTAAACTAAAAACCCAAGAGTAGGAGATCATACCCCAGTTAGAATCTCTGTTAGTCCACTACTGTTAGTAAACAATGGAAATTGTGAGTTCCTGTCCATCTTTGCTAATTCATTAGTTAATTACTTGTTATGAGAGACTTCCAGAGCATCTCCCGTAGCTCGCTTCATAAAGGCAATTTACAGAGTCCTTCTGCCTTTACTTAGGCTTTCTATCTCTAAGACCATAGGTTGTCTTGCGGGCAGCAGCACCTTCTTCTGTGGCCAAGTCTTCGTCCGTCTCTGAGGGTGTGGAGCCACTTGAACCAGTTTCACCATCTTCTTTGGCTCCCAGTTGACGTTTCAGAAACTCTTTGGCTTTGTACACAGAGTCAATCTTCTCTTTTTGTGGAGTTTAAAGATGACCCCTTCTGGTACTGCCCATTTATATGCAATTTGATTAGTTTGAAGAAAAAGGATTAAATCCTTGTAGCTCTTTCTTTTTTGGCGAATTTCAAATGGAGTATCTTTTAGGGTTTTGATAGTTGAGTCCCCCAGATTCAGTGGAGTTACTGATGTTGCTTTTAATATTGCATCTCTCGTTTGTCTTCTTGAGAATCTGACTGAAATCTCTCCAGGCAGGCTATTTTTTTTGGTGTAATTGGAATACGCCCTATACACTACTTCCATATCACTCATAATTTCATCTGCTTTTAAGCCTGCTAGTGGTGCAATGAGATCACTGATTAATTTCTTCAAATCCTCCTTCAGTGATTCAGGCACTCCCTGGAATCTGAGGATCATATTTCCTTTTTCCATTTGTAGAAACAATAGTCTGTTTTCCCGGTATTTTTGCTTATTCGCTAGTTTGTCCATCCGTTTCTTCAAAACCTTGTTCTTGGCGTGCATCTCTTTCACTACTTCCACCATTTGCTCTCTCTTTTTAACCATTTCCGCCAGCTGGAGCTGTTGCACTGCGAAGTTTTGATTGAGTGCAGTTAACTGCTGGTTAATACCAGTAAACTGATCCATCACCGGCTTGAGCGTATCCGCTAAGAGTCTCATGACATCCATCCCCTCTTCTTCCGGCCTCGGACTTTGACCACCCATAAGTTTCGGTTTCACTCCTTTCCTCCCTACATCCGCCATCTTTGCCGATTGTTTACAAAAGCCAACTGCTGATACGCAACCTCTGAAAATCGCTTTTGATTTAAAACCATACTGGTAAGTCTCTCAAAACAATTCAAATGCTTGATTTTTCCCTTCCCCACTCTCTTTTTCGGCTTTTCTGCTGTGCTTGTGGGATATAGGGGGGGATAGGGAATTCCTCAGTGATTTCAAAGTTCGTTTACATCAAACTCACTTTCACTGTCGGCCACTTTCGACCTTGCTTGTATCTTCGTCAAGTGCTTGATCCCGTCAACCCAGCTAGTGCCATATGGCCACACAGCAGTAGGACCGTCAGGGCGGAGGAGCGCCTCAATTCTCCAGCATTGCGCCGTCAAAGAGGCTAAAAAGCCCTATGGCTTCGAACCTTACCCTAGGGCTCCATGGGAAACTGCATCAGCGGCTTCCCTCCTGACCGCTGGTGTGCGGATCGCTCCCCCGAGCGTTGGGGAGAGAGCCTGCCATCGCTGCGCCATAAACCGGAACCTCGTCAAGGCTGTATTCTCCAGGCCATCAGTTTTAGGTTTTTCACTTTCAGATGGAACAGTGTTCCTTCCTCTGCTGTGAAAAGGTCCGGAACCCTGGGGAAGTGGTGGTATCTTCCTCCTGCTAGATGAAGTAGGATGTGGAATCAGGGTTGCCTGGGCCACCATGGCATTATGAGGATGCAATCTGGATGAAGTTTGGCCAGTTTGTGCACCACTCTCAGAAGCAGAGGTAGAGGGGGAAACATGTAAAGGAATGTCTGTTCCCACGGAAACAGGAAGCCGTCTCCTAGGGAGAGTGGATCCTTTCCCCCCTGGCTGCAGAAGTGTGTGCATTTCACATTCTCACTGGAAGCGAAGAAGACGATGTCTGGAGTGCCCCATTGTTGGAAGAGGGGCCAGAGGTAGGACCAGTTCAGTTCCCACTCGTGATGATGAGTGAGACCTCTGCTGAGAAGGTCTGCCTCCACGTTCAGCACGCCTGGAATGTGAGTGGCTACCGGGACGATCTGGTTGGCAATGCACCAATCCCACAACTCGATCGCTAGGTGACAAAGGCTCCGGGACACCGTCCCTCCTTGTCGGTTTACATAACCGAGTGCCGTAGTATTGTCCATCAGGATGGCCACACAGTACCCTTGAAGGAGAGGTTGGAAAGCCCGCAGAGCCAACTTGATTGCCAGCAGCTCTAGGTAGCTGATGTGCCGAGTTGCAGTACCAGCAGCCCACCAGTAACCGATACTGACGCCATTGAGATGGGCTTCCCAGCCCCATTGGGAGGCATCCGTTGTCATGGTGTAATGAGGGATGGGGAGGGTGAAGGGGGCGCCCTCAGTGATATTTGGGATGACAGTCCACCAGGGTAAAGAGTCCCGCACGCTCTTGAGGCAGTAAGAGGGACTGAGGCATGAAGGCTGGACGGAAAGTCTTTAGAAACCAGAGTTGGAAGGGCCTCATGTGGAGCTTCGCTAATGGGAGGACAGATGTCATGGTAGACATGTGCCCCAAGAGGCATTGTGCATGGTATGCGATTGACGATGGAGAAGTGCGAATAGAGCTCACCAGGGAAGACAGGATTTGAACTCTGTATATTGGTAGGTAGGCCCTGCAGGTGATCGTATCCAATAGAGCTCCTATAAACTGCACTTTCTGGCACGGTTCCAGATGAGATTTCGTGTGGTTGAACTGAAGTCCAAGGGAGGACAGGAGGTGCAGTGTTAACACAATGTGGTCTTGTAGAAGGGTTGGGGTATCTGCCACCAGAAGCCAGTTGTCGATGTAGGGGAAGATGGTGATCCCCTGGAGACAAAGATGGGCTGCCACTACCACCATGGTCTTGGTGAAGATCCTCAGTGTGGTGGAGAGACCAAAGGGGCGGCACTTGTACTGACAGTGGGAGTCCCCTATGGCAAAACGGAGGTACTTCCGATGTGCTGGGTGGATGTTGAGGTGGAAATAGGCGTCCTGGAAGTCGATGGTAGCCATCCAGGCACCTTGGGAAAGCAAGGGAAGGATGACTTGCAAGGCTGTCATTTTGAATTTTCGGTATCGAATGTACACATTGAGATCCCGAAGATCCAAGATGGGCCGCAGTCCCCCGTTGCGTTTCGGTACTGTGAAGTACCGGGAGTAGAACCCCATCTGTTCCGAAGCCTTCGGTATAGGTTCTATCGCCCCCTTCTATAGTAAGGAGTCGACTTCCTGAAGAAGGATGGTGGAAGGAGGTGTGGGGTGGACAACAGGGAGAGTGGGGCGGTCGAGAAATTTGATAAGGTAACTGTTGGTCACGATGGATAGGACCCAGGCATCTGTAGTGATAGCCCTCCAAGCGGAGGGGAAAGGATTGAGATGAGTTGTCTCTGTCGGCATCGAAAGGGAAAAGCCAAAGACCCTGTTTGGGGCCTTGGTGGGTCTTGGATCTGGACTGCTGTTGGAGAGATCCAGACCTCGATTTAGCTTGGTAAGGGTACTGTTGGCAGTTGCCCACAGGAGATTGGCGCAGTCTCCACACGCTGTCGGGGGAGGGCTTGTTGGAGTATGGACGCCGTGGGGTGTAACGGGACCAGGATCGTTGTCTGTACAAACGTTGTGGTGCTGAGACTCCTAATGACTTAGATGCCTTTATGTTCTTATCTAATTCCTGCAAGGCAGCGTCAGTAAAGGCATGGAAAAGGCCTTCCCCATCGAAAGGAAGGTCTTCAATGTAGGACCTGGTGTCCTGTGGTAAGGAAGGGTTCTAAGCCATGCGTGTCGACGGAGGGATACTGAAGAGGCCATCAATGTTGAAAAAGCATTGAGGGTGTGTTTTGCTGTATTCACCAGTTGCTTTGCCACCAGGAGACCCTCCTTCTGTATCGACCGCGCTTCACTCACTCTATCCTCTGGTATAGAGGGGAGGAAATCAGACATCCTTTGCCAAAGGGAGTATTGATACCTCCCAAAGCAGGCCATATAGTTGGAAGTCTTGATCCCCAAGGCAGTAGAGGAGTAGATCCTGCGACCATAGGCATCAATCTTTTCGCTCTCCCTATCTGTAGGCGTGGTGTTAGATGCTTGTTTTTTGATGATGTGGATACGACCATCGAGTTCGGGCGGGGATGTAAATAAAGGAACGAAGCACCCTCTTCCTGCACCGAATACAAGTGATCGAGTTGTTTGGTAGACACCAGGGCCCACGGAGTCTTGACTGCCCGGAGAAAATGCTTCAACATTGGAAGGGCTATGGGAGTTGAAGCGTCGATCTCGATGATGTCATAGACCTCATCAGAGGCAGAAGGTTGAGACTGTACTATTGGTAATCCCAGAGAATGGGCCATTCGCTTGATTAGGTCGCCGTAGGAGTACATGTCTTCAGAAGGTGATATCGGACTGTCCCCAGCGATGGTTTGTTTCAGTGAAGGGTCCCTGGGGAAGACATCATCCTCTGAATGCTCCACATCCAATTCCCCGTGAGAGCATCTGGAACCCAATTCCGAGACCTGGAGTGGTGTCGATATCGGTGGATGCTTTGGTGGTGATTGGCTGGGAAGGTGTGGTGGTGGAGGTGGTTTCGACATCAATGCCGAGGGAGGATGGCGACATGGAGAACGCGACTGATGCCAATGGGGTTCCCAGGCCTTCGGATCTTGTGTTGGGTGCCAAGGCATAGACGAAAACCAGTAGGGCATCTCTGTACTGTGATCAAAGGGGAACACTGGAGGTCCGTATGGATACCCTGACAGGAGTTCCCGCGGATAAAGTGGATGGTACCTGTCTCGTCTAGGATCATAGTTCTCCCACAGATTCCGATCCCCATGATGTGGAGACTGAGACCTTTCTCTAGGTCGGTGTCAGGAATGTTGGGATTGGCCACTTGCCCAGGAACCCGATGACAGAGAACGGGAACCCACCACCTGCGTGTCGGAAATCTGATCCAGGTCAATATCCAGAGGCGACACTGAAGGAGGTTTCTTAGGCTGCCTGATATCCGGCACCGGGGGGTTCAGCTGCCGTGGTGGCGAATCTAAGATTTCAACGGAAGGGTCGACATGGACCTTCGGCAGCTCCAGTGGGGGTCGATGTGACTGAAGGGGTTGCTGTAATGCGTCCGCATGCACAGCAGAGCCCCTGGGAGACGTTGCACCGCTCACACCGTGAGACTTACGTGTGTCTCCTCCCCTTTGGGTAGTAAAATTTGTCTTTCTTGGGCTTTTTTACTGGGGTAGACACCGACAAGGTTGTCTTCGAACTCACCTTCCTCTTAGTAGCCAGCCCCATATCGGAGGAAGACTTGCCTGTTCGGGGAGGCTTCAGTGTGGAGAGCTCCTTTGGCACCGATGCTGACGACATAGACGGTTTCGACACCGACTGATCGACCTCCATCATTGAAGTCGGGGGATCAAGAGCAGACTCCCACAGCGCCATCTTGAGTCTAGCTGCCGTGTTTTTCCTGGTCTGGTTAGAGAACCGGGCACAAAGGGCACAAGCTTCTGGCCGATGGCTCTCACCAAGGCAGAGTATGCAAAGAGAGTGCTCATCTCGGGGGGCTAGCTTGCTGCCACAAGAAGAGCACCTCTTGAAACACCCCCACCGCTTGCTTTCCATAAACTGACTCGGCTGAGGCAGTTGAAGAGTGGGGGGAGACACGCAGTCCGAAGACTGCGGAAAAAGGCAGGGGAAAGACTTTGTTGCACAGACACGCTTCCTGTTCTCAGGACTCCTCATGGCAAGAGGTCACAATCTACATGCAATGAGCATATAAGCAGCTACTTCAGGAGAGCACATCAGATTGTCCAGAGAAAAGGAAAAACAGCCATTTTAAGAAGGAGAGGACAGTAGCCAACTGCTAACTTTGGCCTCTCCATATACCTGTATGCCGTTCCTCTAAAACACAAATGCATGAAAATTGCCTGATGGCAGATTTTTTGAAGGCTTCTACAGTCAGAACAACTACCAGTGATAAAAAGATAAATGGCAAAAGAGCTTATATGACAACAAAGTGGGAGGGAAATTAAATGCACCCTCTCCCCAGCCAGCACTACTGACTGTACTGACCACAACGTAGAGGGGCCACTTTTAAAAGGACCCCTCCTCTTAAGTAGTAGAGAATTCAGAAGATGTGAAAAGGCAGCGTAGAAATTCAAGCCACACCTGCCCTTTTTAGAACTGACATTTAAAAACTCGCAAAAGGAGTCTGAAGGGAGCATGCGATAGCAGAACTGATTTAGAAGTCACTTTACTGGGGGGTGGGTGAGGCCCCCAGACTCCTGCCTAGAAATCAGAAAAACAGCTTTGCCGCAGATCTTTGGTAAAGCAACTGCAGGTCAGGATCCACTAACAACGTGCAGACAAATATTCCTGTCAGGTTAACTGCTTGGAAAAGATACACAAAACCCCCAACTAGGCTTGAAATCAGACTTAACTATATGCACATGTCCAAGAACAGGAAGGGGCACAGAGCAACAGCAGGGGAAGACTTTTATTTGATGTGGTTGGCTAAGCACACAGGGTTCAAATCCCACCTTATCGACTTTAGCACCACAATCCTATGCACAGTTACATGGAAGTCCACCTATTTCTGCCTGGGCCTGGGCCTCCTATCTGCAGGACACAGAGGTAGCTAGTCTAAGCTGCAAGTGTACAGATACTGAAGTTTTCCCCTGTACTGTTTATACAAATAAAAAGTTTTCCAATGAAGAATATGTAAAAAGTCACTTTGAATGGCATCAGGCCTGTAGCCAGCAGTGGGGCACTGCAGGTGGTGCCCCCTATCAAATCTGCAGCGCCCCCCACCAAATTTTCCCAAGTCTTCCCTTTAGTAACTAAAGTTTATAGTTCAAATTTATTGCTGAAACTACACCACACCGGCCAGCCTGAAGTGTGATTTCCCTAATGTTCCTGTCCTCCTCAGATGTCCCTTCCTTCCTGCCGAATTGAGCCTGGGTTGCGTGGCACTGCCTCCCCCCCACCCCCCCGAAGCACCTGGGTTTGTGGGGCTTAGCGGAGATGGATGAAACTGTTTACTCGGAATCAAGTCCCCATGAGACCCATGGGGCTGACTTCAAGCCCAGGAAAGTGTGCCGGGATGGCAGCCTTTTACTCTTTGAGAGATGATCCCGGGACAAGGACGACTGTGTAAGAAGGGTGCGCCTGCGTGCTTGGGGGGGGGAGAGAGGCAAGCATGGGCAAAACTTTCTCTTTTCCACTCACTTTACCTTCAGTGGATCCCTGCCACGCCCTCTCCCTTCCTTCCTCTCAGCTGTGCACTCCTGGTGTGCGTCTCGTCTTGCCTTTGCTATCAGGGGTGGGGTGGCGGCAGCTGCAGCCCTGCCTGCTTTCGCTGTTCTCAGGTCAATGCCCCTGGGGGGGTGAGCTTGCCACCTGCTGCCCTGCCTGCCTTGGACGGCATGCAGGGATGGATTATTAGATCCATTCATTAAATTAGCTCCCCCGGGGAAAACTCTAGCTATGGGGCTGAATGGCATGCAAAGCACATTCTGGAGCAGGGGTCTCCAACACTGTGCCCATGGGCACCATGGCACCCATCAAGTGCCAGGTGGGGCTTCTGCCAAGCAAGTCTTCTGACTGCCGACTGGAGATTTTGACTGACAGACCACGCCATGTCCTAATCCCAAATGCACCTGCCAGCTCCCGTTCTAGATGGGCAGACTAGCCAGAGAGAAGTCGAAGCTCTACTCAAGCGGCATCCAGCTGAAAAGCAGGGAAGAGGCATAGCCAGCAGCACCTCCCTGCTCCCTCCCCACACGCGCAAGCAAGAACGGTTTACATGCACTTGATCATCAGAGAAGAGACAGCAACGACCTTCTGACCCACGGCATGCTCATTGGGTGCAACCTGAGGGTGGGTGGGGGTGCTACCTTGCGTTTAATGTTTGCCAGCAAGCTGAACTTCTCTCGCTTGAAAAATGGGTGCTGGAACTCAATGGCCGAGTTCTTCGCAGAAGTCATCATGCCATTTTCCAGGGCAACCACCTTCCTGAAGCCATCTGTGAAGGCATTTGAAAACTTAGCATTCTTCTGTGAAATTACCACAGGTGAGACTTTTAAATCTACCCTTATGTTTAAGACTACCTTAGCAGCATGCTAGTTCAGGAATTCATCCCAGGCGTTTTTTTGAAGCACGTGTCTCAATCCTCATCCTATTTCTGATGCTTTTTGTTGATACAACAGGCCGCCCAAGATCTCGCACTAACAAAACCACAAGATTCTAAGAAACACCCCCTTCCAAATTCTTAAAGGCATGAAATTATCTTCTCTTCCAGTTCAAAAGGATCAAATGTTCTCAAAAGAAAGTAGGTAGTGGTAGACATTCACATCAAACATTCCCCCGCCCCCAGCTCACACAAAGCCTTTCAACTTTAAAGCTGCACACATCATCCACTGATCTTTTTTGGACTCTTTTCCTAGTTAACAATCCTAACTGTATCAAGACTATCAAAAACAGTGGCAATGTTCCCAATGTGCAACATGACAGCTATCTGCAGATGAATTAGGGGAGTCTTTGATTCAACACAGGCACGGAGTACAGAAACCAACGCTCTTCCCTAGGTGAAACGCTTATGCACTCACGCTCTTTGCTCCATGTAGGTCACAAGCAGTGTTCCCTCTAAGCTGAGTGAGTGTGAGCTAGCTCACCGTTTTCTAGCCTCTGGCTCACACATTTTTGTCTTAGCTCAGGAAGGATGGCTCCAGGGCAAACCAATTTATGCAGTAACCAAATCACTCACTCACAACTTTAACAACAGTAGCTCACAAAGTAGAATTTTTACTCACAAGACTGCTTAAGGAAACTGCTGTTCTTAGCTGAAATGGACAAAATGACTAAAAAACTAAACGGACAAATGGCAGAACAATACTTAAAAGAATGGGAAGACCTGAAAATCTATATGGAAACTGAACACAAAATGAAAGGGAAAATGAATAACCTTGATTCTTATTGAAAATGAAGTTACGTTAGATTAAGTTAGATTTTTGTATATAAAATATAAGTTACCTGGTTTATAGATTGTTATAAGTCTAAACTTGATTACTTTTATTGTTTGTTGTTATTGGCAATAGCAGTGTTGGAAGCCTATTGGGGGGAGGGGGGAAGGGATATAATCTATAACTTGAATTGGAAATTATGTTTAAAAATGTTGAATATATTCCAATAAAAATTTTGTTTAAAAAAAAAAGACTCCACAGCTTAGAGGGAGTATTGGTCACAAGCCCATGTGTGTTTTAAGAAGTGTGAGAGGAAAAGCTTTGGCCAGACAGAAGCATCTTATAAACACTGCACATTGTTGCCATTCACAACCTCTTCCAGTCTCACCACTTTATTCCATGCCTGAGAAGTCATCATGTCAAAATGAACAAAGCACAGAGAACTTCTTTTTCTAGTTCTTCTGCACATACGTTCCAGACACCAGTTAATTATGTAGGTAGGAAAACTTTTATGGGCACAACTAACACTAAAAAGAGTTCTCACTTATTAAAATGTAAGATTATCCTTAAGGCTGTGGCTGTAACACGTTTCGGTGTAATAATCCTGCCTTCTAAACAACTCAACTTAGATCCTCTTTGCACTGCAAAAGATTCTCCCCTCCCATCAGCCACGCACACGCCTGCAAGAGAGCAGAGGAAGAACTTGTGAATGAGCGCATGATTCAATCACATGCAGTTCCTGGGGTCTGAAAGGTGGCCATCTGTAGATTAATGGTTTATTAGTGATTGGGCTATATGACTAAGGTTGCAATGCAATGGAATTGCTAGCTTAATTAATTGAAAATCTTCCTTATTTAATTATTAGTGATTTGAGAGTGGGTTTCGAATTGTTAAACAATTTTGTTTTTAGGTTCAGCTAAATGACAGTGTGATTTGCAGTTGAATAATTGTTAGAAACTTTTTTTGTATGAGAAAGTTAGCTATTGCACATTTAGCTGGGAGGGGGGAAAAACTAAAATCTGCACACAGATACCTTAAGGGAGCCTACAAACAGTTGGGCTACACAAGGGTTGACAGTGAAAAAAGCCTGCATGGTTAACTAACAAGTAATGGAAGCAGTAAAAGATAAGAAGAATTCCTTTAAGTGGCAGAAGGCTGGTCCGAGTGAGGTAAATAAGCCGGAGCACAGGCTGTGGCAAGTAAAATGCAAGTCTGTGATCAGGACTATGAGGAACACACTGCAAAAAGCATAAAGACCAACAATAAAAAGGCCAACACTATGCTGGGGATTATTAGGAAGGGAACTGAAAACAGAGCAGCCAGTATCATAATGCCCCTGTATAAATCAATAATGCAACCTCATTTGGAGTACTGTGTACAGTTCTGGTCACTATACCTCAAAAAGGATATTATAGCATTGCAAAAAGTGCAGAAAAGGGCAACTAGAATGATAAAAGGGTTGGAACACTTTCCCTATGGAGAAAGGTTAAAGCGCTTGGGGATCTTTAGCTTGGAGAAACAATGACTGAGGGGTGACAAGATTGAGGTTTTAAGATTATGCATGGGATAGTGAAGGCAGAGAAAGAAGTACTTTTCTCCCTTTCTCACAATACAAGAACTCGTGGACACACAATGAAATTAATGAGCAGCAGGTTTAGAACAGATAAAAGGAAGTATTTCTTCACCCAAAGAGTAATTAACATGTGGAATTCACTGCCACAAGAAACTTAAAGAGGGGTGCAAAAATAACATAGGTACATTTTTTCACATGTGATGGCGGTGTGAGAAGATTTATAAATTTTGGAAAGATATTAAACAGCTAATATTAGAGATTATGGATACAGATCTACATCTGTTACCAGAAATTTATTTGCTAAATATAATACCAGAAGGGTTTGGGCATGATGATAGATGTATTTTGTCATATATTCTTACCATAGCAAGAATTCTTGTTGCTAAATGTTGGAAGGCAGAGAAATTACCCACTAGAGAAGAGTTGGTTACTAAAATATCTGAACTTGCAGAAATGGATAAATTGAATATGATACTTTCAGGAAAAGATGGAAAAGCTTTTCAAAAAAGATGGTATAGAGTTAACAAATGGTTCGTAAAGAATGTTTAATGTAAACTCCAAAAAATTAGTTCTGTACTGTATTTTTGTTTTTGCTTTTGTAACATAAAAGCCTGCAAATAAATTTAATTTTAAAAAAAACTTTAAGAGGGAATTGGATAAACATATGGAGTAGAGGTCCATCAGAGGCATTAGCTGTAAGATACAGATGGAACACTACGTCTGGGGCAGTGATGCTCTATATTCTTGGTGCTTGGGGGGCAATAGTGGGAGGGCTTCTGGAGTCTGGCCCTGTTGGTGAACCTCCTAATGGCACCTGGTATTTTTGGCCACTGTGTGACACAGAGTGTTGGACTGGATGGGCCAATAGCCTGATCCAACACAGCTTCTCTTATATACTTATGTTTGTTACAACAGTTACAACCTCTAGAGGTAGATTCAGGTGAGTAGCATGCACACGAAAGTTCATACTGTGCATAAAACTTTGTCAGTCTTAAAGGTGCCCCTCGACTTGAGCTTTTTTCAACCTTTAGAGGTAGTCTGTGAACATTTTCATCAGTACACTACCAGAGGTTTTGCATTACCATCACTCTGTCTATTATTTAGTGGAATTCTACTTAAAATTTGAGGTACGCTTTGGGCTCTGTGCTTGAATGTGAATATTTAAGTTATAAGTGAATATTAAAAAGTTATCATAATGGCCTGATTATGCCTAGACTGCCTTTTAAACAAAAGTAACTCAAAAGAATGCCCACACGGTTCCTCTACATCTGTGCCCTGAAGCTGTAAACCACAGAAGCTTTTCCCACCATTAATGATCTTCTCATCAGGGAATCCTTGTGAGTTGCTACAGAATCCCAGGAGGAGTTTTACAGTCAAGGTCTTAGGAGGAAAACATTCTGTTAAGTTTATACCAGCTCCTTCCAAGTCACCAACACAATCAGTCACCCTGAAGCCACCAATAACTGCTTGCTTTGTATTTGGCAAAGTGGTTTTGGAGTTTAGCAGGGGCTTTCCCTCAAGGCAGAAGCACCGCCTTGCAATCCAGAAACAATCCAGGCCTAAATCTTGCTATGTGCTGCTTATGCAAAGCTTCCTGTGGCCCATGGCTCTGCTCTCCACTTTCAAACAGAAAGGGAAACTGTTCCCACACTGAGTAACAGATACTTACAGATGTTGAGCTGACGGATGAAGCTGGACAGGTTGTTGTGTTTGAAGTACTTGGGAAGCAACTCTTTTGCAAACCTCTGCTCATCCAGAATGCTAAAGTTCTGTCCATTCTAGAGGAAAAGGAGAAACACAATAAGGAATGTAAGGTAAACAATCCTGAGACACGGCCCACTATCCACACATCAAGGCACATTTTACTTCATTAGTAAGTGCTCTTTTTTTAAAAGATTTATTTATGATTTTTACATTACAAAAAAGAAAAACAAAATTGCAGTGTATAAATCAAACTTTGGAGTTTACATTAAACATTATTCCTAAACTATTTGTTAACTTTGTACCATCTTTTTTGGAAAGCTTTTTCATCTTTTCCTAGAAGTATCATATTCAATTTATCAATTTCCGCCACATCACAAATTTTTATAATCAACTCTTCTCTAGTAGGTAAGGTATCGGTTTTCCAACATTTAGCAACAAGTATTCTAGATGCAGTGAGGGTATAACCACGTCTGAAACCATCTGGTATTAAGCTGAGCAAGTAAATTTCTGGTAACAATTGTAGCTCTATGTCCATAATCTGTTATTAACTGTTTAACATCTTTCTGAAACTTATGGATCTTCTCACACTGCCACCACATATGGAAAAAAGTGCCTATGTTGTTATTACATCTCCAACAGTTTCTTGATATGTCTTTATAACATTTGGCTATTTTGTCAGGCGACCAATGCCATCTGTAAAACATTACAGTATATTTTCTTTATATGATGTAAATCTTAATAGTTTGGCAGATTTCCATATTTTCAGCCAGTCATCTATATCCAAACTATATCCTATGTCCTGCATCCATGTTACCATTGATGGTTTAACTGTTTCATCTTGCATAACATCAAAAAATAAGAAGTTATACAGTTTTTGTATCACTTTGTCAGAGGTTGATAACCATATTTTGTCTAGGTCTGTCTTTTCATTATAAAAATCCATTACTTTATCTTTAGTAAACCTTGACTGCAATTGCAATTTTTCCCAATGAGTAAGATTAATATTCAATGTTTGTAGTGTCTCCAACGAATTTAACTCTTTTTTCTTGTTTAATAGTGTTTGATATGTAGCTCTCTTATTGTCCGACATCAATGTAAGCATTATGAAAGCCTCTAAAGGTGAAACCCATCTAGGTATTTTTAGGTAAAATCTTTCTTTAATTCTCCTCCAGATCTTTATTAGGGCTCCTCTAATTGTATGATTATGGACATTTGAATGGATTTTATCTTTATCATACCACTAGCGGCAAGGCCTGCTGCGCGAGCAGATGCAACGGGCGCTAGCCGGAGTCCCGTCAAAGGCCCCATCCTCCTCCTCAGTGGCCACGCTTGCAGGGCGAGGCCGGCTCCAACGCCTCCTCACCACTGCTGCTCGCTGGTTGCAGTGGCAGGGCGAGGCTGGCTCCGCTGCCTCCTCACCGCTACGGCTTCCCAATGGCCGAGCGGCAAGCGAGGGGAGGTCGTCTCAGGGCTGCGGCCCAGCGAGGCAGCAGTGCCCGCAGTCACCTCGAGTGGCCTACATTAGGGTGGACAGAGTGGCAAGGGAGGGAGCCTGTCATTTGGCTGCCAATCGAGGAAGTGGGCGCTGCTTTCCAGTAGGTGCAGCAGCGGCATGGCCCCCTCTCCAGAATGGGTCCGGGACCACCAGTACGCAGCTGTTGGAGCATCCACCTGGTCCAGCGGCTGGTGACAGACTGCAACCAAGAGGTTGTGTGCTGGCTGCGTGGGTGGGACTGAGCCCATGCAGCCAGGCACGTCAGCCAATGGCCAGGGCCCCATGTGTGACTGGCAGCCCCTGCGGCCAACTCATTTTGGCGCGCATTTTGCCCATATAAGGAAGGACAAAAACTCAATTATTATAAGAAAGGATATGTAGGCATGCCAGCCCATGTGTAAGTTATGGCCCTCTAGATATAGCAGTCTTTTATCTTCTAACCATAACCAATCCCTAATCCAACCCATCGCTGAGGCTTGGTAATAAAGGGACCAATTTGGTATACCGAGGCCACCTTTCTTTTTTATCTTGAAGAAGTTTCAAATTAATACATGCTTTTTTGGAATGCCATATAAATTTTCTTACATATTGATCCAATTCCATGAAAAATTTACTATTTTTAAAAAATGCTTTGTTCTGTGCCAGAAATAGGAAATGCGGAAGGATGTTCATTTTAATAGTGGCAATTCTACCCATAAATGATAGGTGTAGATCATGCCATTTCTGTAGGTCTTTTTTGATATCTTCTAATAATTTCCTGTAGTTATTTTCAAATAGGTTACTATTTTTACTTGAAAGGGTGATACCTAGATATTTAACTTTGTTGATTACTTCTATATTAGATTGAGACTGCATCTTATTTATTAGGTCTTGAGAGCAGTTTTTTGTCAAGATTCTTTTTTTTTTTTTAATTTATTTTAAGTCCTGCTACCGAACCATATTCTTGTATTACATTAAGCGAGTGTGGTGTAGATGTTACTGGATCTTCCAAAATGAACACTAAATCATCAGCGAAAGCTTGAAGTTTGAATTCCTCTTCTTTAGTTTTAAGGCCTCTTATGTTTAAATTTTCTCTTACCAAGTCATTTAATGACTCTATTACAAAGATAAACAATAATGGCAAAAGCAGACATCCTTGTCGAGTTCCTTTTTGAATAGATATATTTTGAGTTAAATCTCCTTTAACTATTATTTTTGCAAATTGTTCTTTATATATAGATATTTATCATTGTCATAAAGTTATTGCCACAATCCCAAGTCTCCAATTTGTATCTTTGTAAGTGCTCTGGTAAGAGAAACAGCAGGAAAGGGACATGAAGCAGCATGGTGCAGCAGTCAGCATGCCAGAAATTGGAGATTCAACTTTCCTCTTGCACGGAAAATTCACAAGGGCAAGTATGGGCAACTTCCTTGGCTTCCCAGGGACTTCCTTGACCTCCTGTACCTTAAAGGGCTGCTGAGGGGATAAACAAGCACTTTAACATGAACAGAGCTTATTTGAAATGATCACAAAACCAGACACAATTTCCCAGGAAAAGAATATTCTACAATAAACTGAAGTCTGGGAAAGTCAGAAAAGATACAGTCAACTGACGGCTCAGGTATTGGACAAATAGTGTCAATTAAGGTCAAGTCATTTAAAAACATAAATTAAATAAAAGATCTGTTAATCATCCCACAGTTTGATACTTATGCCAGCTATAAAAATAAATTTGTCAGATTTGAAATCAAGTAGATCCAGTCATTCTTGCACAAGGAAAGGTTTATTGGATTATCTTGCTAAAAACCCACAGTAGGAGGTCATTGTCAGGAATGGGGGGCGAAGCAAAGCAAGCTAACTTATAGTGTGATGCAATGAAGCGCCTAGCAAATGAAACTTGTGCACTCGCGCGGGAACTCCCGGCGGGAGAAATACTTCATGAGCGGGAGACTACTCCCCCCTCCCCTTGCCTTCCCAGGACTGGAAAATTCTCAGCAAAACAAGAATAGTCCAAAGCCTACGTTCAAGGCCACCGTGATAAGGAAAAGCGGCAGGGAAGAAGCTCCCACGTTTCTGCCTGCATAGCTACGCAAGCGCAAAGCGGGGTAGGGAACATAAAACAATGGATTCAGTGAGAAACATCAAAGGCATTTTCTGACATTCTGCCCTTCCCAAAATACCACCCACCCACCACTCAGGAAGGAGAGAATGAGGGCCCCCAGGTTTATTAGGGTATCGAGTGTGAAATTCTTTCAGGTGATCAGGTGCATTGATATCAGATACTTTCACCCACTCCCTGTGTTGGGGCCCAAAGTGTACCCATTGAACAAGGTACAGGAGTTGTCCACGGAGAATCTTAGAGTCCAAAATGTCAGCAATTTCGTAGTGCTCCTCATCGTCAACCATCAAAGGGGGAGGCGCCGGAAGCTCAGCTTGCCATTTAGTCGGGGGTAATGCAGGTTTGAGGAGGCTGTAATGGAAAATTGGATGTATTGCTTTAAGAGATTTAGGCAAATCTAGTTGTACAGTTACTTGATTTATACATCTCAACACTTTGAAAGGACCAATATATTTCCAAGCAAGTTTCCGGGACTGTTGCGCTAGCCTTAGGTTCTTGGTTGACAGATAGACCGAGTCTCCCGGTTGCAGTTTCCAGCCATCTGCCCTCTTTTTGTCTGCTTGCTTTTTGTACTGTGTCTTGGCCTCATTCAACATCTCAACAATTAGGGGCCAAGAGTCCCGGAAAGTTTTACACCATGCTGAGGCTTTCCCTACAGTCTCACCGGGCTTCAAAAAGGGAAGAGGGGGCTGTCATAACCCATGGCAGCTTTGAAGGGAGACATCTTCGTTGAAGCGTGCCATGAGTTGTTGTACGCAAACTCCGCCAGTGGTAATAAATCTACCCAATTGTCTTGTTGATAGTTAGAGAAACATCTTAGGTATTGTTCTAAAGTCTGGTTTACTCTCTCCGTTTGCCCGTCGGTTTCAGGGTGATAGGCGGTACTGAGAGCACGTTCAATACCCATTAGAGTCATTAACTCTGACCACAACTTTGAAACAAATTGAACCCCCCTGTCGGAGATTATCTTGAGTGGTAACGTATGTAGCCTGGCAATGTGTTGGAGGAAGGCTTTGGCCAAGACTTTGGCTGTTGGCAGACTGGGGAACGGTATAAAGTGAGCTTGCTTAGAGAATAAGTCCACTACCACCCAAATGACCGTCATATGTCTAGAGGGGGAAGATCTGTGATAAAGTCCATAGAGATTACTTCCCAGGGTCGGCTCGGGGTGGGTAGAGGCTGTAAAAGACCCGGAGGTTTTCCCGGTCTGGCTTTGCAACGATTGCACGTCGGACAGGATTGTATATAAAGGGATAAATCCTGTTTCATCCGGGGCCACCAGAAGCCACGTTGCAGCAGTCGTAAGGATTTTACATATCCAAAGTGCCCCGCAGATTTTGAGTCATGGACTGTCTGCAACATCTGGGACCGGGTAGCTTCAGGGACAAAAATTTTATTTCCCCTGTACCAGCAGCCGTTCGGACCACATTTCACATCATCCCTAGCTTGTAACTCACTTGTTTCCTGTGTGGTGATGTCAGTGACAAATTGTTTTTCCCAGGTTAATGCCTGGATGGGATTCAATTGTGCTCGTTTGGTTTTACGGGTTACAACTGCACCAACTAATTGTTCAGGGGTGAACATAGACTCTCGTATTTCTGTCCTCTTACAGAGGTGTTGGGGAAGGCGGGAGAGAGCGTCTGCCAGATGATTGGCTTTACCTGGGAAATGGTGAAGGGTGAATTGAAATTTAGAGAAGAACTCAGCCCACCGGAATTGTTTTGCATTTAGATTCCGGGGTTTCCGCAGTACCTCAAGATTTTTGTGATCAGTCCAGATTTCAAAAGGTACTTGGGACCCTTCTAATCAGTGTCTCCAGGTGATCAATGCTAAACGTATAGACGCTGCTTCTTTATCCCAAATGGGCCAAAATCTCTCTGTATCATTGAATTTCTTTGATACATAAGCCAGGGGTTGTAGTTGTCCCTGACCATTCTCTTGCAAAATCACCCCACCCATAGCGGTATCCGACGCGTCAACTTGGACCACAAACTTTTTTGTCTCATCGGGGTGTGCTAGTATGGGTTCAGACGTGAATAACTGTTTTAGTTGTTCAAAAGCTTCCTGACACTGGGGGGTCCAGTTCAAAGGGGCCCCTGGCACAGAAGCCTTAGATCCCCTCCCCTTAGTCTTTAGCAGTTCCGTGAGGGGGAGGGCTACTTGGGCAAAGTGTGGCAGGAATTGACGGTAAAAATTGGCGAAACCGAGGAAACTTTGGAGCTGTCGCCTGGTTTTGGGGGGCTCCCACATCAACACATCCTGGACCTTCTTTGGGTCCATTTCTAACCCCGCGGAGGATATGCAGTACCCCAAAAAGTCAATGCACTCCTGGTGGAATTCACATTTTGACAGTTTGACAAACAGTTTGTGTTCTAATAGCGTTTCCAATACTTTTCGCATAAGGGTAGTGTGAGATTCTTGATCCGGGGTATAGACCAAGATATCATCCAAATAAACAACCACCCCCTTGAATAAATAGGGTTGTAACACTTCATTGATTAAATTCATGAAGACCCCTGGTGCCCCCTGTAAACCGAAGGGCATAACCCGATATTCAAATTGCCCCAGCGGGGTATTAAATGCAGTCTTGTATTCATCCCCCTCTCTGATACGGACCCGAAAATAGGCATCACGTAAATCCAGTTTAGAAAACACTTTCCCCTTAGCCACCTCTGCCAATAAGTCTTTGATGAGGGGCATTGGGTAGGCATTAGTTGCAGACACTGCGTTCAGTCCCCGGTAATCCGTGCAGAGTCTGAGCCCCCCATCTTTTTTTTTACAAAACAATACAGGTGCTGCAAAAGGGGATGATGCTGGCCGAATAAATCCACGGGCCAGATTCTTATCGATAAAGCGGCGTAGTTCTTCCTTTTCACTGGGACTCATGGCGTAAATTTTCCCTTTTGGTAATTTCTGGCCCGGAAGAATTTCAATCGCACAGTCGGAGTTACGGTGGGGGGTAGTTCATCAGCTTCCTCCTCCTCAAAAACCCTGGTTACATACCGGTAATCCTTAGGGATGCGGTTAAGGTCCTCCGTGGCTAAACAAGCTCGTGGAGGTTCATTGCATGGGGGATTTCCCCACCCTGGGTCCCATTGGTGTTCTGTACATTTCGGGGAGATAAATTGTACGCTCCCTTCCTCCCATAGAATGTAAGGATTATGTCCATGTAACCAAGGGCTACCCAACACTAAGGGAAACTGGGCTTGAGGGGCTATTACAAACGAGCGTAGCTCCCAGTGGTCACCAATGCCTACACTTAAAGGAACAGTCTCAAATCGGCATGGTTCCTTCATTGGAGACTCATCCATTTGCGTGAAAGTTATTGGGTCTTTCAAGTTGACCACGGCTGCCTCCAACCCCATAACCATAGACGGGTTTATCAGGTCCCTCCCGCACCCTGAGTCAATGAGGGCTCGAACCCGAATATGGGTCATCATTGCTGGGTTCATCACCAGAACAGTCACAAAGAAGAGAGAGGGGTAATTGCTCACCAGTTTAGGCGCCTCAGGTGCTGGGTCCTGCTGTGTAGCGCCATTCACAAACAGGACCATTTCGTTTCCCTGCATCTCACTCTCCTCCTCCAGCATCATGGTATCCGCTTGGTCGGGGCTAACAAAAAGGGCCCGTGTATTGCGTGGTTTCGCTGTACCTTTCCTTGGGGTAGGGGTTGTCCACCTTCTGGGCTCCTCTTGTGGTAGAGCTCTATTGGGATCCCCTTTCGGGCAGGATGCGGCGAAGTGCCCCTTCTCCCCACACCGCAGGCAGAGGCCCTGTCGCATACGCTGATCTCTCATCCCACTTGGGGTGGATGTTGGTTTGGGTCTGGGCTGGCCTGCCGCAAGACTCGGACGGTTGTTGCCCAAAGTTAGATCCAGTTTCATCATACGTAAGCGACTTTCCGCTTTTTCGGCTTCCTCCATCCAACCCTGGAGGGTGCGAGGTTGCTGAGAGCTGAGGACATTATTGCGGACGTCTACGGCTAGTCCCATTCGATATTGTTGAGCCAAGACCGCATCGGTCCAGTCCCGAATTTTCACTGCGTGCCTTTGAAACTCCCTTGAATACTCCCGCACGGAGAGTTTGCCTTGTCTGAACGTGCGAAGGAAGGCTTCAGCTTTTAGGGCCGCCCCGGGTCCTCGAAACGGTTTCTCAAGGCCCACATGAAGTCATCTACATTCCCCAATTCCGCTGCCTCCAGATCATGAAGGGCTACATACCAACTAGTAGCACTCCCCCGGAACCTAGACGCGATAAACTCCACCTGTTGCTCTTCGTCTGGGAACACATAGCCCCATCTCTGCACAAATTTCCCTACTTGCAATATGAAAAAGGACACAGTCTCTGGATCTCCATCAAACGTGATCTCAAGCATGTCCTTGGGGCGGATTACTGGGGGGCCGGCGCCATGACCGGTACTGGGACTGGCTGCATGAGGGGTGCTGGAGCAGGGAGTTGAGGCGGAGGCAGAGCTGGCGGCTGGATAGGTCCTGGTTGCCCTGGCCCGGGTCCTGGTGCTGGGACGGCCAGTGGAGGTGGGACCGGTGCTGGCTGGCCCGGCCCTGGCCCCGGGGGAGCTGGTTGGCCCGGCCCCGGACCCGGGGGAGCAGGAGGTGGCTGTCCCGGTCGCAACGGTGGTGCAGGGGCTGGTGCCGGTCTAGGTTGCGTCAGCGGATGAGCTCAAATTGCTTGGTCCATCATCTGTGGTAGGGATTGCATTAGTTTGCTCATGTCCCTTACCAGACGTCGGGTATCCTCTTGAATAGAGTCCATGCGGGCATCGGTATCCGAACCGGACCCAGTTCTGGGAGATCCTCGAGACAACCTCCCCTGGGGAAGTCCAAAACTACCTCTGGGATCCAAAAGGCTGTCCCGGCTCTGGCTTCCTGGCATAGTCCAGGTTGTCTGGGTAGTATCCAACAGGTTCTTAGTCCAATCGCGTGATCTGCGATAGGTCACCCCTTTATCCCAGGGTGTTGGGGCTCCCGGCACGTAGGTTCGTGGAACCGCTCCTCCTTGACTCTGCATTGGCCCGGCCGGGCTGTAGATTGGGAGAGTGTACGGAGCACCCATTGTGCCGATCGATGGCGGAGTAACCAACCCGGCTACTGATTGTGGTGTTGGCGCTGCCAAAACTGTAGTTGTAGTCACCGGAACAACAGTGGTGGTCGGGACAGTGACCACTGGGGTTGCCACGGTAGTGACTGGGACCGTGGCTCCCGAAGTAGTAGTCATTGGAACTGCGCCCGTGGCTCCCGAAGTAGTAGTCACTGGAACTGCGCCCTTGGCTCCCGAAGTAGTAGTCACTGGGACTGCGCCCGTGGCTCCCCCCCCAGCTCCGCTCATCGTGGTAGACGGCGGAAACTGACGGTGGGGGAATGAAGTGGATTCCTGACAATTTCTGTCAGATTTGAAATCAAGTAGATCCAGTCATTCTTGCACAAGGAAAGGTTTATTGGATTATCTTGCTAAAAACCCACAGTAGGAGGTCATTGTCAGGAATGGGGGGCGAAGCAAAGCAAGCTAACTTATAGTGTGATGCAATGAAGCGCCTAGCAAATAAAACTTGAGCACTCGCGCGGGAACTCCCGGCGGGAGAAATACTTCATGAGCGGGAGACTACTCCCCCCCTCCCCTTGCCTTCCCAGGACTGGAAAATTCTCAGCAAAACAAGAATAGTCCAAAGCCTACGTTCAAGGCCACCGTGATAAGGAAAAGCGGCAGGGAAGAAGCTCCCACGTTTCTGCCTGCATAGCTACGCAAGCGCAAAGCGGGGTAGGGAACATAAAACAATGGATTCAGTGAGAAACATCAAAGGCATTTTCTGACAAAATTACCGGTTACTGTAAAACAGAGCAATTTACTTCTTTAGAAAAGGTTGTAATTATTGTAACTTCATAATGCTGGACATTGTTCTATCAATATAAACAATTCATGCAAACTTCCCCCTTGAGTTTTATCCTGGAGCATCTGGATCAGACCACAAAAAAAAAAAAAAAATTAAGATCAGAAACAAAGCATGAGCACCAGACGTCTGCTGGGCGGTTCCTGCAGTTCCAGCGGGAGGTCTGCGGAAGAAGCGGGGCGTCCCCACTAAGAAAGGACACCGCCATTAAATACAAAGCGGCACCAGCATCCCTGGCTTTACACAAAGTCTGACACTATCAAATAGGCAGGCGTATTTCTGTCAATCCTAATATAACAAAGACTACTTATTTAGTAAGGTTAGGCGATGCCTCCGCAGAGACCAGCTCAGCTTGGCTTCTATGGAATCCACTGACGCGATTTGTTCAGTCACCTAGGCACACAGCTTTTAAATTCTGTTGTAAACATAATGTATACATTTCTCCAGCCCTTCCTCTAAGGATCTCAGAGCAATTTTGTTTGCATAACAGCCACATAAAAGTAGGTTAGGCATTTTAATACACAAGTTTAACAAGACAGAATGGAAGTAAATTGTAAAAAAAATTAAAAGTATTTAATTTGGCTGGGTCATGGGCTAGAAGGTAAACTAACCACTTGTCAATTGCCACCCACAGGGTTGCCTGTAGCAAAAATGGTCTCCTGATTAAGGTAGCTGCGTAAATCCAAAGACAACTGGGTCTTCCTCTCCTTTTAGGATGTTGCTGTGCCCCCTCCTCCCTCCCCCAGGATGATTTGTCAGGAGGACTGATGAGTATTCTTGTGGGCAGGAGTGTATTTATTACCATGGTACTTCTGATTACTTGAAAGGACGTGACTTCTGGATGCTTTGCAAGCAGTCCACAGCGAAGACAGCTACTCAGCAGCTAAGTCCTGGACACCTGCATGGCTGCCTTTACCTGAGCCCGGGGCCTTGCGTCTGGTCTGACAATACCTGCTGGCCTGCCCCACCCCAGCCAACAGCTGCCCCACTGACAGGCGAGCTCTGTGAAGTCTACCGATTGCAAGACACCAGGGCTTGGGAACCACGCGGCAGAAAGGGCAACCATGAGACTGACTCCATCACGCGTGCAAAACCAGGCTCAACAAACCCCCAAACCACACAGCTCCAAGTACAGCAATCCCTTTAAGAGGGCAAAATTGACAAGCCACCAATGAGAAGCCAATGCAGGATCCATTTGGAATTAAACAGAATGACTGGAGAAAACACGGTCTACCAAAAACAAGAACATCTTTTTCAAAAGTGGAACTCCCAACTTCAGAACAGAAAGAATCACGCGCCATTCCAGCTGGTTGAATGTAGAAGTATTAACACAGAAGTAATAGCTAAGTATGGTTGTGGCGATTACTGACAAGGAGCTGAAGGATGAGAAAAGCCTTGCAAGAGAACTGAGAATCGCAGCCCAGCGGGGGACGGGACAGCCTCTCATTAAGGATGGTTCCATTGGAAGGCAGCCATATGGCCTGCTTGTTTGGCTCTGGGGAGACTTGCCTGGAGAACACTGATTGCTTATTAGTTAATCACTCCGAGGGCAAGAATCACCTTTTGGCAACTATGCAGGAAAATTTCATGTTTGTAGGCTACGCATGACTAAGGCAGGCAAGTTCAGGCAAACTAGAACATTCCTTTTGAATAGGCTGGTTGGAAATACCTACAAGAGCCACAGTGAGCTGAAAAGTCCACAGTCACAAGCTATTTGTTGAACCTCCTCCAGGTCCACCCCCCCCCAACCATGTAATTTTTAGATCTGACACATAAATCCCTTCTAAAATTGGTCACTGTCCCAGAGAACTGGACCGTGGCCAGCAGAGTTCTGAGTTTCACCAAAGGCTCCAGGGATGACCAAGGAAGCAACACAGCAACACACCCATTTTCAGCACAGAGCCAGCTGGGAGAAGTTTTATCCAGGGCCAGTCACACACACTCAGCCTAACCTGCCTCACAGGGCTGTTGTGAGGATAAAATGGAGGAGGGGAGCACCTGTGGCTCCCCACAGGAGAGAAAGGTGGGGTATAAAAGAGGCAAACGAAATAAATAAATAGTGAGCCCTGCTGAGGTATCCAAACTCCATAAGATTTCAAGCTCTTTCAAGCACATGGATCATATGGATGTTGCCCACAGCACATGGCGCTTTATTTATTTATTGTCATTTATTATATTCCCTAGATAGGGCTCAAGGCAGTTTACAGCAGTCACTAAAATCACAAACACTAAACAACAAATAAAAGAGAAGTAAACATACCAGTAAAATTCATAACAGCAATGCAATTCAAACAGATGGCAGACAAAATCCAATTGTGCTACCACCTTGCGGGGGGGAGGGGGGAGAGTGCCAGCCAGGTGGACGCAGTCACCGTCCTCAGCCAAAGCTGGAACAAGTCCCACAGGGCACAGATGTTACTCGGCAGAGAGTTCCACCAGGTTGCGCTGATCGCAGGGTCCCTGTAAGGACCCGTGCTGCTACATTCTGGACCAGGTGAAGTTTCTGGGTCAGCCTCAAGGGTAGGCTCATGCAGAGCGAGTTACAGTAGTCCAATCTGGAGGTGATCATTGCATGGATTATTGTGGCAAGGTCAAGGCGGGACAGGGAGGGGGCCAGTTGCCTGACCTGGAGTGGACAGAAAAATGCCAGCCTGGCAACATTTGTGATCTGGGCCTCCATTGATAAGGCAGCATCCAGAATCACACCCAAGCTCTTGACAGTTGGTGCGAGCATTAAGGGCACACTGTCAAAAGCTGGGAGTTGGCACCCCAACCCTAAATCCTCCCTGCCCAGGCGCAGAACCTCCGTCTTAGCGGGATTCCGTCTCAGCTGGCTTGTTTCAACCACCCCATCACGGACTCCAATCCCTCAGGCAAAACAGTTGGGGAGGCATCCGGCCAGCCACCCATCAACAGATATAGGTGGGTGTCATCAGCATTCCGAAACTCTGCACCAGTTGGGCCAGGGGGTACATATAGATGTTAAACAACAATGGGGAAGGGATTGCTCCTTGAGGGGCCCCACACGCCAAGGGGTGCCCGGTGAGTCACTCTGTCCCCTAGCGCCACCCTCTGACCCCAACCTTAGAGAAACTAGGTAAGCCACTTCAAGACTACCCCACAGACTCGTACTTCAGCGAGATGGTGGATCAATCGTGATCGACGATGTCGAATGCTGCTGTAAGATCAAGAAGCAACAGCAGCTCCAACCCACCTCAATACAACGGCCTGTGGAGATCGCCTTTTTAAGGCAACCAACGCCATCTCCATCCCATGGCTGGGGCAGAAACCTGCCTGGATGGGAATGGGTTCAGTGCTGATGTGTCATTCAGAAAATGCTGGAGATATTCCACCACCACTTTCTCAATTACTTTTCTCAAATTCCGGTTTCTGCCCTGGCCACAGGATGGAGATGGAACGAGTCGCTTTCACAGATGACCTCCGCAGACACCTGGAGCGGGGGGGGGGCACTGTTGCTCCTTTCAGATCTGACAGCAGTGTTCAACATGGTTGACTACAATCTTATGACCCACCGCTGCGCAGAAACAGAAGTTAGGGGGATTGCCCTACAATGATATTTCTCTTTTCTCCAGGGCCGGGGAGGGTGGTGCTTGCCGAAGAGAACTCTCGGAGATACCCACTTGAATATTACAAGCTGGTTGGCTTAGACTGAGCCGATTGAAATTGAATCCAATGAAGACGGAGGTCCTGTGCCTGAGCTGGGGCGGCCTGAGGGGAGGGATCCCACTGCCACTCTTCGGTGGGGCACATTTGGTGCCAGCACCGGAGGTTAGGAGTGCTCTTAGACGCCTCCTTATCTATGGAGGCCCAGGTAACAGCCACTGCCAGATCAGCCTTCTACCATCTTCGTCTGATTAGGCAGTTGGTTCCCTTCCTCAACCGCAACGACTTGGCAACAATGATCCATGCGATAGTCACCTCTATGTACTGTTTCTGACCTTTAAAGCCAGGGACCAACATACCTGTGGGACCACCTCTCCCCATATATGCCCTGGAGAGCCTTGCACTCGCTTGAACAACATCTACTGGTGGTCCCTGGCCCAGTGGAACAAGCTCCCACTTGAAATCAGGGCCCTACGGGACAATATCATTCTGGTTGGTTGAGGCAGAGGGTGGCCTCCCTCACTAAAGTTTGTCATCATCATTCGGCCCAGATTAAGAAGACCTCTGGATCCAACCACTGCAGCTGAAACTGTTTGTGGTTATACACAAACAGTTGTTTTAAATTGTATTACTTAGTTGTTTTAAATATCATTACTTGCTGTAGATTTTCTGGGTTGTGTGGCTGTGGTCTTGGCATTGTAGGACCTGACATTTCACCAGTAGCTGCGACTGGCATCCTCAGAGGTATATATACAGTAGCTGTGACCTCTGAGGATGCCAGTCACAGCTACTGGCAAAACGTATGAAAGCCTTCGACAACATGTTTTAAATATTGTTATACAAATCCAGAGAGAGAGAGAGAGAGAGAGAATGAGAATGAGAATGAGAATGAGAATGAGAATGAGAATGAGAATGAGAATGGAAGTGGTGGAAAGAAAGTGAGAGAGAAAAAGAAAGGAAGTAGTTGTGGGCAATGTTCCCTCTAAGCTGTGGAGTCTTCTGAGCAAAAATTCTACTTTGTGAGCTCCTGGTATTAAAGTTGTGAGTGAGTGATTTGGCTACTGCATAAATGAGTTTGCTCTGGAGCCATCTTTCCTGAGCTAAGACAAAAATGTGTGAGCCAGAAGCTAAAAAACCGTGAGCTAGCTCACACTAACTCAGCTTAGAGGGAACACTGGTTGTGGGGGGGGTGAAAAGAAAGCAATTTTAACTTTATATGCACCCTCCAAGCCCCCGCCCCCATGGCAGCTAGCTTAGCTTGGAAAACGGATTTAAAGAGACAAATGCCTTCTCTGAGCCAGCTGCCCAGGGAGCTTTGAGAATGCATTTAAAGTTGCTTTCTTTCTCTGCTTCCCCCCACCTCAAGCCTACCCAGGGAGGGGAACACTGGCTGGGGAAGGGCAGACTGACCAGCTTCCGCTTCCCCAGCCACCCAGCTAGGAGCCACACAATATGTGTGAAAGAGCCACATGTGGTTCCCGAGCCACAGTTTGGCCACCCCTGAGATAAACGCAAGGACTTTTTTCCTGTTTTATCGTTTTCCAACAGTTCTTTCAAACTCTTGTTACAATGAAAAAGCTACCGCTTCTTGTTCTTTTACTTGGGAATACAAGCACCCACACCAACCAACACTCAGCAACCTAAGAGAAGTGTGTGGGGGTGGAGACAGCCTTCTCTGTCCACCAAGACTCTGCCCATGAAGGGCTCACTCGGTTGGGGCAACTGCTGTACAAAGCCACCACATGGCAGCTCCCACGGATGCAGCAGCATCACCACGCCAGGGGGGTGCCACTTTCTGTGCTGCTCCCGTAAAGAAGTGCCCCTTGCTCGCCTACAGAACCCCACGAGGCAGCAAACATCTGCTGTAACAGATTCCCAAATCATGCACCAGCCAACACTTCTGTGCTGCAAGACCAGCTGATGTGTGCCATGGGAAGATACTGGATGGGGCCATTTTCTATGCCTGGAAGGGGTTTATGTCTCATGAACCTCTCCCCCCTCCCAACAGATGGGTGGCAGCAGCCAGTTTGGTGTAGTGGTTAAGTGTGCAAACTCTAATCTGGGAAACCCACTCCTCCACTTGCAGCTGCTGGATGACCTTGGGCAGTTTGGTGAGCCAGTTTGGTGTAGTGGTTAAGTGCGTGGACTCTTATCTGGGAGAACCGGGTTTGATTCCCCACTCCTCCACTTGCACCTGCTGATGTGACCTTGGGTCAGTCACAAGCTCTGGCACAGCTATTCTCTCAAGGACAGTTTGTGTTAGAGTTCTCTTAGCCCCACCTACCTCACAGGGTGTCTGTTGTGGGGAGAGGAAGGGAAAGGAGTTTGTAAGCCGCTCTGAGACGCCTTTGGGCAGTGAAGGGCGGGGTATAAATCCAAACTCTTCTTCTTCTTCTTCTTCAAACCATAGTTCTCTCCAGGACAGTTCTGGAAAGAGCTCTCTCAGCCCCACCTACCTCACAGGGTGTCTGTTGTGGGGAGGGGAAGGGAAAGTAGTTTGTAAGCCGCTCAGACACCAAGTGAAGGGCAGGGTATAAATCCAATCTCTTCTTCTTCTCCTTCCTGAGGGGGCAAGATGTACTGGTACCCTCATACAGCCACGCAATCACTGACAGGTGAGGGGTAACCTCTGAAGCACTGGCAGGACCCTAGAAGGAACACCCCATTCCTGAGCCAGGGAAGGGCAAGAGAAGCCACACCAAGCGGAGGCTTCAAGCAGGACCCCTGCCCACCACTCTAAGCAGAGGAAACACAACTCGGTCACAGAACGGCCGGGCACTTCTCCTTTTAACCCGGTGGAAAGACCTGCAGCACAGGGATCGCAAGTATACTAAAATCAATAGGTGCAAAAAATCCAGGAACTAACCTGTAAAACAGGAATCAGATGGCACTGGCCCCCTCTGAAATCACAACACGTACAAGGAACGTACACAGAGAGGTGCAGGAGCTGTGCAGAAAATGGTACCCTGCTACACATGCATCAGGAATGTATTGAATGTCCAGGGCAAACTACTGGATCAAGTCCAAACATGCCAAGTAGGCCTGTTAATCTGACTATTGCACAGATATCCATCACTTCATCCTCCTCAGCCTCCACAGGAGAACCTCCTCCTACCAAATAAATAGACTTCTAAGGCTGCAAAGCACCTCTCAGTTTCCCTCCAAGAGCAATACAAGAGGCGTGGCTCACAGGACTCCCCAGTGCGACGTGGGAGCGCTTAAGCTGTTGCACAAGGAACTTAATGGCACGCGTGAATACACCTGAAGCTGCTTAGACTGAATCCGACCATCAGTTCATCGAGATCAGACTGGCAGGGGCTCACCAGGGGCTCAGGCAGAGGTCTTTCCTATCACCTGAACCTTTTAACAGCAGGTGCTGAGGATTGAACCTGGCAGCTTTGGCATGCAAAGCAGAGGCTCTTCCACTGAGCCCTGCCATCCTCCAAAACCTGATATTTCACGCATGCACACTTCTAGCATCTACCCAGCAAGATCAGCAACATTTATCATGCTCAGTTGCTTCAAGAGCACTTACGAAAACTTACTGGAAATCCACAACCACACCCTGTAACTCCTTGATGTCCTGGAATCTGCAAACACATCATCTTGGAAAAAGTTACGCATCAAGGACAGGCAATCAGAGGACTAACAAAACCAGAGGCTTCCCATGCAGTCTAGAACCCACGGTGGACTCCTGGGACAAACCTCCTATAACTAGAGATGTAAAATTTCCAGAAATTTTGAAGCTTGGGGAAAAAACCAGTTTTCCCCCATTTTTTTCCTGGAAAAAAAACACCCCAAAATGTTCAGAAAAACTGGGAAAAAATGCTACATTAGCACTTCTTTTTTCTTTTCCAGATTGAAAGTCATTCTGCTACTTTAGGAACATAAAATATGACTAGGGACAATTTTACTTGGCATGAAATTATCACAACAAGCATATTAAAAATATAGTGTATCCAAACAATTATTACAAACAGAATTCACTTTTTTAATATTTATTTGTAATTGTAACAAATGGAGCAACAATCTCCTGAACTATTTACTAGTTTATGTGGAATAGACAAAAAAACCCTCCAAAAAACAGTTTTTTAAAATCCAGAACAATTATTCATATTTCCTCTCCACAGCATTAAATAAAAATAAAAAAAACATTCTCATGCAAAAACAAAACTGAAACCTTTTCCTTTTCTTGTGACAACAGCACCTCCTAAAGGAAGAAATGCATCTTCTTCTTGCATTGGAGAGTTCAGTTTGTAACCGAGGACTTGCTTGTCCTCAGTGCACAGAAATTAGATTAATCTGATACCAACCATATTTTCTAGAAATTATTTGGAAAATATTTGAACACCTTGTCTTAAAAGATTTTATTCATTATGTTAAAATAAAATGTTCCATAATCATTTTTTTTTCTTTTCTTTTTTCAATTTTTCCAATTTTTCAGAAAAAAACAAAAAAGGTTTCAGGAAGAAAATGGAAAAAAAACGGGGGTTTTCCAAATTTTTCTACTTTTTTTCTGGGCCTTCACGTCTCTAACTATAACCACAACCCTACTGCTTCTCTACCAGGACCTACCTACCTTTTGAGTGCTCACCTAGACCAGTATGGGCTTCATCCATCTCTACTGGAATCCCCTTTCCTCTGTTTTTTCTTTATTTCACTATTTTATTGCTGATCCCAACTTTTGTACCCTGATATTAACTATACTGGAAGCAAACTATTGCCCATCTAGTTAGAAGAAAGTTATGGCAAGCTCAGTCACAAGTTGTGGAACTATTTTGAATGCCTACATTAACAGTTTTAACAGGGCAAGACTAAGCGCAAATGTCTGCTCTGTGTACATCTCATCCTGACAACAGGTCCCCTGCGCTGTGATCTTTGAGCCTTAACACTCCCTAGGAAAGGAAAACGGGAAAGAAAGAGCCGCTGGAAGTCAAGCCAAGCCAAACCAGACAACTTCAGAGGTTCTTGTTTGTTGCATATTTAACTGTCCACAGGTGCTCATTCTCCCTGGTGGCTCCCACCCCATGGAATAGCCTCATTGAGGTCAGGAAGGCTCTCACATCTCTGCTCTACAGAGTTTGTAGAATGACAGAACTGTTCAGGAGGACATTTCTATAAAGATGATAGGGCTACAGCATAATAGAATGGCTCGGCAAAGGACTTTTAAAGTGAAGGCATTGAAGACTACCACTGATGTAATACCACTTTTCTGCATTTTATCTGCATTCAGTATAATGCTTAATATTTACACTTGTGGTAGATTTCTGTAATGCCAGTTCTAGTATATTTCTTATTATATATCTCACCCTGTAGATCACATTGACTTACAGTGTGGAATCTGCCTCATTTCAACAGGAAAGGAAGATTACAAATATAGGAAATAAAACTAAAATAAATTTATTAAAGACAGGCTACTTGGCAATGTGGTTTGGTATTGTACCGTAATGCACAGCTCCTTACTGCAAGGGAGATCCAGGCATCATTCAGGAATCCACTCCCAGTAAGGGAAGGCTGCTTCTCTGAGGACTTAGGAATTCAGCCTACATAAGAACATAAGAGAAGCCAATGTTGAATCAGGCCAATGGCCAGGACACTAGAAGCCCTCCCACTGCTGCCCCCTCCAGCACCAAGAATAGAGTGCATCACCCGCCCCATACTGAGAGTTCCCCATCTATACCCTGTGGCTAATAGCCACTGATGGACTTCTGCTCCATATGTTTATCTAATTCCCTCTTGAAACTGTCCATGCTTGCAGCTGCCACCACCTCCTGTGGCAGTGAATTCCATATGTTAATCACTCTTTGGGTGAAGAAGTATTTCCTTTTATCTGTTCTAACCCGACTGCTCAGCAATTTCATGGAGTGCCCACGAGTTCTTGTATTGTGGGAAAGGGAGAAAAGGACTTCTTTCTCAACCTGCTCTATCCCATCCATAATCTTAAAAACCTCGATCATGTCACCCCTCAGCCGTCGTTTCTCCAAGCTAAAGAGCCCCAAGCGTTTTAACCTTTCTTCATAGGGAAGGTGTTCCAACCCTTTTATCATTCTAGTTGCCCTTCTCTGCACTTTTTCCAATGCTATAAAATCCTTTTTGAGATGTGGTGACCAGAACTGTACACAGTATTCCAAATGAGGTCGCACCAATGATTTATACAGGGGCATTGATACTGGCTGATTTGTTTTCAATTCCCTTCCTAATAATCCCCAGCATAGCGTTGGCAGTCTTTATTGCAGCTACACACTGTCTAGACATTTTCATTGAGTTATCTACTATGACTCCAAGATCTCTCTCTTGGTCCGTCTCTGCCAGTTCAGACCCCATCAACGTGTATTTATATTTAGGATTTTTGGCTCCAATGTGCATCACTTTGCACTTGGCCACATTGAACCCCATTTGCCACGTTGACGCCCACTCACCCATCCTCGACAGATCCCTTTGGGGTGCCTCACAATCCTCCCTGGTTTTCACCACCCTGAACAACTTCGTGTCATCTGCAAATTTAGCCACTTCACTGCTTACTCCCAATTCCAAATAGTTAATAAACAGGTTAAAAAGCATCGGACCGAGTACTGATCCCTGTGGTACCCCACTGCTTACCACTCTCCACGGAGAAAGTTTCCCATTTATACTCACTCTCTGGTTCCTATTTATAAGCCAGTTTTTGATCCACAAGAGGACTTGTCCTTTTATCCCATGACTATTGAGCTTACTTAGGAGCCTTTGATGAGGAACTGTATCAAAAGCTTTCCGGAAGTCAAGGTAAATAATATCTGTTGGGTCCCCCTTGTCCACATGTTTGTTTACTCCCTCAAAAAACACTAACAGGTTAGTGAGACAAGATCTTCCCTTACAGAACCCATGCTGAGTCTGCCTCAATAGTTTTTGTTCATCAATGTGCCTACTAATTCTTTCCTTAATAACAGTTTCCACCAGCTTACCCGGTATCGATGTCAGACTGACTGGCCTGTAATTTCCCGGATCTCCCCTGGAGCCCTTTTTAAAGTTGGGAGTGACATTAGCTACCTTCCAGTCCTCAGGAATGGAGGCAGATTTTAAAGAAAGATTGCATATTTTTGTCAGGAGATCCACAAGTTCACATTTGAGTTCTTTCAGAACTCTCGGATGAATGCCATCCGGGCCTGGTGATTTATTAGTTTTTAAATTGTCCATCAGTCGGAGGACTTCCTCTCTTGTCACCGCAATCTAATTCAGATCTTTCAAACCCCCTCCCAAAATCGGTGCTTCTGGAGTGGGCAAGCACTTCTCCTCTTCCACGGTGAAGACAGAGGTAAAAAATGCATTCAGCTTCTCAGCCATTTCCCTATCCTCCTTCACTACTCCTTTTACCCCTTGGTCATCCAAGGGCCCCACTGCCTCCCTGGCTGGCTTCCTACTTCTAATGTATTTGAAGAAAGTTTTATTGTTGGCCTTGATGTTTTTTGCGATATGCTCCTCATATTCCCTTTTTGCTTGCCTGATCACAGACTTGCATTTTATTTGCCATAGTCTGTGTTCCCTTTTATCAACCTCACTGAGATTAGCTTTCCACAGCTTAAAGGAATCCTTCTTACCTTTTACAGCTTCCATTACTTTATTTGTTAACCATGCAGGCTTTTTTCTATACCTATTTGTGCCTTTCCTAACCTGCGGTATATATTTTTTCTGAGCTTCTAGGATTGTATTTTTAAATAGTCTCCAAGCTTCCCCAATGGTTTTGACCTTCTCCACTCTTCCTTTTAACTTCTTCCTCACATGTCCCTTCATACCAGAGAAGTTACCCCTTTTAAAGTTAAAAGTGGTTGCATCAGTCTTTTGGGGCAACTCCCTACCTGTACAAATGTTAAACTCAATGACATTATGGTCACTGTTCCCAAGCAGTGCAATCACTTTTACATCTCTCACCAGGTCTTGGGTGTTACTTAGGACCAAATCCAGGATCGCCTCTCCCCTGGTAGGATCTGTGACCATCTATTCCATAGCACAGTAATTGAGAGTGTCTAAAAACTCAATCTCTTTTTCCCGACTAGAACTCATATTGACCCAATCAATGTGTGGGTAGTTAAAGTCGCCTATTACGACACAGTTATTCCGTCTAGCTGCTCTCTTTAATTCAGTCATCATTTTATAATCCTCCTCTATCTTTTGATCTGGTGGGCGATAACAAATTCTCACCGTTAAGCCTCCTTTTGGACCCACTATTTCAACCCATAGCATTTCCAGAAGCTAATCCAATTTTCTTTCCTTCTCAATCTTACTGGACAGTATACCCTCCCTGACATACAGAGCCACCCCACCTCCAACCCTTCCCCCCCATCCTTCCGATATAATTTATAACCAGGAATCACGGTATCCCACTGATTTTCCTCATCCCACCAAGTTTCTGAAATATCCACAATGTCTATTCCCCCCCCCAACACCAAGCATTCCAACTCCTCGATTTTACCTTGGAGACTTCTAGCATTTGTGTATAAACACTTATAGTTTCCCATGTTTGTTAAGCCCACAGCTTCCCTCTTGCTGCCTCGAGACCTTGCCAGGTAGTTCCTATCATTAGCCACAGTCTCAGTGGACAATTTTAATCCATTTCCTTGTACAAAAGTAATAGCTACCCCTTCATCTCTTTGAGATGAGCCATCCCGAACCAGAGACTTTTCATCTCCTGTCGGCTTCCCCCATTATTCAGTTTAAAAACTGCTCTGCCACCTTTTTGATTTTGAGTGCCAGCAGCCTGGTTCCTTCTCGGGACAAGTGGAGACCGTCCCTTTTGTACAGCTCCCTCTTGTCCCAAAAAGCATCCCAGTGCCTAACAAACTTGAACCCTTCCCCCCTACACCATCGTCTCATCCATGCATTGAGACTCCTGATCTGTGCCTGTCTTTCCAGCCCTGCGCGTGGAACAGGTAGCACTTCTGAGAAGGCTACCTTGGAGGTCCTGGCCTTGAGTTTCCTGCTCAGCAGCCTAAATTTCTCCTCCAGGACCTCATGACTGCATTTTCCCACATCGTTGGTTCCGACGTGCACCACGACCACTGGCTCCTCCCCAGCACTATCTACCTGCCTATCTAAAACACACATAATATCTGCTACCTTTGCACCAGGCAGGCAAGTCACCATACGGTCAGTACACGGGTTTGCCACCCAGCTGTCTACCTGCCTAAGGATCGAATCACCAACTACCAAGAGCCCCCCTCCCACCCTTCCCAGGGACGGTTCCTTGGTACGAAAGGATACCTGTTCACCAGCTGAAGAAGAGGTCCCTTCTGAGAGCACATTCCCCTTATCCTCAGCATGGTGCCCCATTTCCCCTTGACCCTCATGCTCCCTGGCAGCAGCTGGGCTGCCAGATCCGAGTGGGACATATCTAACAAGTCCCCGAGAGTCTTCTCCATGCACCTAACTGACTGTCTCTGCTTCTCCAGGTCAGCCACCTTGGCCTCAAGGGAGCAAACTCGCTCCCTGAGAACCAGGAGCTCCTTGCACCGAGCACACACCCAAGACTTCTGACCAGTGGGCAGATAGTCATACATGTGACACTCCATGCAAAACACTGGATAGCCCCCAACCCCCTGCTGGTGTTCTGGCTTCATAATTGTTTTTAAACAAATACTTTTATATAACCCCCCCTTTAAAACCCTTTGTATTTATATGGTTACTGTTATAGAAGTCTACTTACCTTACTGGGAACCCAAGGAGACAAGGTCCCTGGCTTTCTGGCTCTTCCTGGGCTTCTTACAGAGCCCCTAGGCTAAGAGCCACAGGCCAAGAGCCTCACCCTTTGGCTCGTGCCAGAGGCTCGTGCCTCTTGCAAGCTTCCTGCCTTAAACAGAAGCTTCCCCCAGGAGAGGGTGTGGCCAGCAGCTATTCAAATTCACCCTAGGCACTTAATTACAGGCAAACAATGACCCTTTCACACCCTAACTCCAGCAGCCAGGAGTCTGCTACAACTCACCCACACACTCCCAAACACAGTCCCCCACACATTACCTTCTCAGCTAAAGCACCTCAGCTGAAAGTAAATAAATAAAAAAATATTCACCCCTCTGGCAGCTCTAACACCTTGCTCCTTCTCAGAGCTCAGCTGGGTCAGCTCCTCTCTAGGTCAGCCTAGAAGATTTGTTCAGAGGCCACTGCACCAGAAATCTCACCTTTGCAGCCCAGAATGTCATTATGATAAACACAAGGATAATCCCACAGATACACTGAAAGGTACAGAGTGACCAAATGAGTAAGGAAGACAATTTTTCAATATTGCCTCCTCCAATGGCCTGATCACAAAACTAGGGCAGTCTTCAGCCTTCGTATTAGCAAAACAGAAAGCAAAACCAAGACTCACTTCTTCCTATTTAAATGACGCCACCAATTAAAAAGGAGATGGGATTAGCCACAGGCAAGAAGTACTTTCAGCAAGACTTATGCCGGAGGGGTCAAGACACAAAATTCCTGCTGCTCTATTTCATTCAGGGAAAACAGCAGCAACAGAACAACTTCCACTTTAAGAGCAAATGAAAAACAATGAGACGTCTTTCACATTCCACACGATTCACCTGCAAAAGAAACACTGCTGGTGCAGACATAGCAGAGACCTGTGAAAGAGTCTTAAAATGGTGATCCAGGATGGCTATTTGCAGATTTAGCAGATTACTTTGTGCCATGTCCAAAAGAGCCACGGAACTGAAGCATTCTTGGATAAAGCAATGACCAATCATCCTTTGAAAACATAAGTTCTTCAGGTAATATATATGCATGATGTGTCTTGTTTATAAGACAGAACCCATGTGCATTCACTTTAAAAATGAAACCGGGGACCACTACCTGGATGAATGGGAGGTTTAAGTCATAGATTCAGTTGTAACATGCGTTGAATGTAACGTAAGAAGTACGTTATAAGTACGTCTTATATATAACAAGTATAAAGAAAAATCAAGTGGGCACTATGCACAGATTGTACACGGGCTCACTGTAACTCGCAGACAGGTTTATCGAAGCCAGCAGTTACTCAGTGCTAGTGGCCAATCCTAATAATCATGGGTGTTCACAGGTTCAAGAGGAGAATGTCTACCTGCTTTGAGAAAGCAGTCTTATAAAACAGCACAGTACATTCAGAAAAATTATTTTTGTTGCTTATGACCCATAACCCTAGAGCTGGAGACAAAACTTACCACCAACATTTTAATCAGTAAAATAGATCCAACCAGCATAAAATAGGCAGACAGTGACTCCTAAGTGAAGCCCCTGGCCAGCTGTGAAAACTGTTAGAAGTTGCTCACCTAAGTGGCTTGCTATGCAAGTGTCCTATTGTCAGAGAGAAACCAATACTGAACACTGGGCAGTGATAGATGTGGAACACACTACTAGAAGTCACGGGTCTTTATACAAACGCAGGCATGAGGCTGCCTTGGCTCTCACAGCAACAAGGTCAGGAAAGGACCATACCTCAGCTCCACTCCCCATTACTTTCAATGGTCCTGCCATGGGCTATGCTTCTAATCTGAGGAATCCAGATAAACTAACGAAGATTGTCCAGAATGCAGTCTGAAAACCACTGCAATAAAACATGCCTTCCCCCTAGCCTGGCATATTATCAAACCCCACAGAAGGGTTAGCTCCCCCCGCCACAGAATGCATGCCCATCTGCAGAGCAAAATGCAAATGCTTTCTTTTCTCAAGCATTACGACAGTGGAATACATGCAGTTAAGCCTGTACATGAGTCATATGAAGGCCACACATTCTTTTGCACCACGCAGACCCCAATTCACTATAGTAATGTAAGCAGGCGCAGGCATATGTATCATGATCACTCCTCGTGAAACAAGATTAAACTGGTCTAGGGAGGCTGCCTGCTACGCCTCTTTGGGCTGGGATGGCCTGGCCCGTCCGCGGGCTCTGTGAACCCGGCAGCAGCAGGCTCCTCACCCAGCAGAGCTGCAGGCAAAACCACCTGCCTTCACGTGAGGCTGCCTGTCGCATCCCTGCAGGAGTCACTGCCTCGAGCCCATTCCCTTCCTTCACTGAAGCATCCCACGCAAAGACTCTTGCCGCTGCACCGCACCCGCGACGCTAGCCCGCCCCGCGGAGCGGCGAAAGAGACAAAGGGGCGCGCCGCTGGTGCTGCGCGTGCGCCCGCCGAGCCCTCACCCGGCTCCAGCAGATCACGTCGTCGCTCCCGGGGTCTTCCACGAGCGCCCAGAGCTTGGCCAGGAAGCCGGGCACCGCCGCCACGCCGCCCTCGCCCCCGCCGGCCGCGGCCTCCGCTTTCTTCATCCCGGGCGGCGACTCCGGCCTCGCTCCGACGCGACGCAGCGAAACGCGCCGGGAGCCCCGCCCACCCTCCGCGTCGCCTGGCCGGCATGACGTCAGGGCAGGGGCAGGGCCAGGAGCCCGAGGGCAGCCGATGGGCGGGGCCGCCTCGCTCTCGCCCGCCAGAAGACCGCGGCGCGGCGGCTCGGTGCGGGTTGACGTCACTGCCGCGCTTCCCCTGAGAGAGGCGCGGGGAAAGTTCTCCTGCCGTGGAAGCTCGCGGTGCTGCGCCAGTCCCTGAGCCCTTCCGCCCCCGTGCCGCCGGAGGGGCTTCGAGCCAGAGGATGGGGGCTTTCGTCCCCGCTCGCTCGCTGGCTGGCTGGCTGGCGGGAGGCGGCCGTCTATAAAGGGAGCGGGAGGACAGCGGCAAGTGAAATCGAACTGGGCAGCGGTGGGGGGGGTACTTTTTAGAAGTACCTGTGGCAATGCTGAGCGACCCCCCCCCCGGTTCTGCATTGCTCACTGGACCGAATTGCAGACCGGAAGGTCGGTAGCTTGGCATGCCGGCCACATGACCAGGGAGAAGTCTTGGGACAGCGCTGGCTCTTCGGCTTGGAAACGGAGAGGAGCACCGCCCCCTAGAGTCCGATTAGACTGGCTTTCCAGCAAGGGAAACCTCTACCTTTACCTTATTCTCTGTGCAATCCAATTGAATATTGCTTTGTAAAAAGAGGTGTGATGTGGCTAAAGAAAAGATGGACACAAAGCGCCAGAAGGAAAAAAAAAACTTGTGTAGTCTGCAGAGCAATCTGTGCAGCAATATAGGCAGAGAGAAAAAAAGGCATAAAACAGGTTGTCTTTGTCAGGGATTAGAAGTGCATTCCTCAATGACAGGGTTATTGTCAGGAATAAAGCATAAAGGCCAGGACCTGGAATGTCATGTTGTGGGGCTGTGCTGAGTAGCCCAGCCCTCCAATCAGAATACCAGGGAAGTGGTGTCTGCTAATCAGCTAAAACATGATTACCTCCTTTAACTCTGTGGAGCCTTTGCACTAAAACGAGAGGCAAAGTGAATAGGCCCATCATGTCAAGGTAAAGTCATGTCAAGTCAATTAATATTGCAGAACACCAGGCATTACTGGGAAAGGTTCCCACACATAGCGAAAGAGCCATTGAAGATGGCACCACTTCCAGAAGGTCATAGACAAAAAAAATGCTGTGAGAGAAAGGACCGTGCTAAGACCACATGCATGATGCATATTAGGTCTGTCTCAGAAAGAAAGAAAACTAAGTCTGGGCATCCCATGAAGGGTAAAAGACAGCAAAACAACAGTTTTGTTTATTGTGTCGCATACAGATATGCAGGGCTTTTTTTGTAGAAAAAGCTCAGCAGGAACTTATTAGCATAATAGGCAACACACATCAGCAGAAACTCATGTGCATATTAGACCACACCCCCATGTTACCAGAAGTGTGGTCATCCAGCCTTTTGCTTCTTATTCAGTTTACCCTGTTTGTTGACAAAACCCAGGGCTTTTTTTAAATAACTCCTTTGCATGTTAGGCCACATGCCCTTAATGTAGCCAATCCTAATGAGGTTCTGCTGTTGGGTGTGGCCTATTATGCTAATGAGTTCCTGCTGGGCATGGCCAACTTGGGAGCTAGCCGGAACTCCGTTCCTGCCCAAAAATAGCCCTGCAGATATGTAAAAATGCCAGGAAAGGCAGCAGTGGAACAGAGCTGATAATCTTAGTAAAACTGCGGGGGGGGTGCAGGCAGGTTGCTTTGAAAAGGATCAATAAAGACCTGTCAAAGTAGCAGGGAAAATTTAATATAGGAGCCTCACATAAGCCACACTAATCTCTGCACACATTTGTGAAGCAGCTAAGTATAAACCCAGTGAAAGGGAACATTTAGATCTAAGCCTACACAGAATTGCAGGAAGCCTGATGGACAAAGCAGCAGAGGTGAAAGGATCTTGATCACCAGAGACTTGTCAGTAGGAGATGCCAAGGATGGAACTTGGCCTCTTGTATATGGACAAAAGGTAGCAGAACCCTCAGACATCATGTTAAGTGAAGGCAGGAAAAAAACATGACTCAGGGATCTGGCAGCAAGCCTGTTATTGCCCCCAGAATGTTGTCTGACTGGACAGCAGAATTCACAGCATCTGTGAGGAGGTCATTCACTTTAATGTTTTATTTTGTTCTGTTTTTTGCTTGTTTATATTAAGTCCATGCTAGGGTACGGTAACATGATTGATCCGAATTAAAGGAACAGATTTATCATGGAGATCATCAGCATAGGCTGTGAGCCACAGTGCATTAAGATACGTTCAACAGAATAGTATAAAGGTCATAGTGACCTGTTGATTTATAAACTAATGGGAAAGTGCAGTATATAGAAAGAAAAAGAAACAAACTGCATCCCATCCGGGTTTATTTTAGATCATTAATACTCTGTACCAGTTAAATAAAAGAGTAAGTGGCATTTTACCTGCAGGCCAACAGGAACAATATAGCTGACCCATGGAACCCAGAATACAATCATTGATTGCAGCAAAGTATACAACAAGAGCCATTAATTATAATTTGCATGTTGGACTCTTGTCTATTAGGGCAGCTGTTTTAAGAAGAAAAAACACATGCTGTCTTTTAAAAAGTGGTACGGAGTCTATCCTACTCTGTAATCTGGACTCAAAGAGTCTTCTAACACCTCATCTTTCTTTTTTTCTAATCCTCACTAGAACCCAGCAAGGTAGGGCACCATGAGAAGCTATGAAGGTGCGAGGTCAGAAAATTGTAACACAATTTGATATTTGGATCTAGTCTTCTACGGCCAGACCAGCACTGAATCCACATATGACACTGGGTCTTGCTGTGAATGATGTCACATAAGAGTGACTTGTGCAGGCTAAGGAATCCTCCAATTCATTGACAGTTCTGAAGGATACCATGGAACCAAGAGGAGAGGCAAACTACTTAGGCTTGCCTCCTAAACAATACTTGCCAATTAATTCTGAGTTCCCCCTAAAGATGGAAACAGTAAGCCTTGCCTGTGCTTGAAATAACACCTGCATTGAAAATTCCTGTAGGGTTAAGTGCTGAGAGATTGCAGCAAAGCGGTGGATCAAGGCTGCTGTGACACTGCTGTGTCAGCATTTAAAACTAGATCTTAGGAATAGGGCTTGGAATGGAGCTCAGCAGAGAACTGGTTTTGACCTTGGAATCCAGGCAGTCCCAATACAGTGAGTGGTCAAAAACCACAGCAGGACTTAAGCATAAGTAGTCTGTTGTCTAGGACATGGCTAACAACATGGAGGGGAAACTCTGCCCACTTCAGCCACTCTTCAAAACTACAGAAGCTGAAGAGGTCCAAACAACCCCAGCTAAAGGGCACAATAGCATTCTGACACAATACCTTCCATAAAGGGGCATAGAGAATTACAAGGCTGTGTGAACCCATGCCTCCCCAGATTCCACCGTGGACCTGAGGACAGCCAGGGAAAGGTTCCTTCAGTCAGGCACAGCAAAGGTTTAAAACAGGCCTTCATGAGGCCACACTTTGAGGCTTCTGGTCAGAACTGACAGGCAGAGAGAAGGAAATCTTTCATTTAGACAGGCAGCTTCTGCCAGGCCATGCCTCCAAGCTGCTTCCCTGGAAGCGGTGGGAGTGGCCAGGGAATCTTTCAGGCAGGCAGTCTCTGCCAGGCCGCACCTCCAAGCTTCTTCATTTGAAGCAAAGAAAGGGGCCTTCATTCAAGCAGCCTCTGCTAGGCCACGCCTCCCAGCCTGTCCCTCCCCTCTTGGCACCAAGAGAAGGGAGCGGGGAGGAGAGGGCTTCTAGGTCGATGTCAAAGGCGTAGAGGCCAGAGACCCCTCAGGGAATGACTAGGCAGAAATGTTTCAGCATCAAGGGGATTGTGACTTCAAGGCATGAAAAGAGCCAGTTATTCTGAGGCTCTGTCTACAACACCCCAGCACGGAGGGGAGACTACGCCTCCATTCAGACTGCTGCCACACAGGCGAAACCTCCTAAGAGGGCCACTGAAGCCAGGCTCATTGTCCACCACACCTCAGCAGAGGGGGGGATACGCCTTCATCAGGCGGCTGCCACACAGGCGAGCCTCCGAAGAGGGCCCCTGGGGCCAGGCTCTTTGTCCACCCCTCCTCACCAGGGAGGGGGAAGCCTTCGAAGAGAGAGCTCTTCTGAGTCCAGCTCTTTCCACACGTGCCTTCAGGGGAAACTGGTGACAGCAAGAGCAGGCAGCTCTGCTGTGTGAACCCCCAGGCAGCCAAGGCACAGAGAATTCCAAAACAAACATCCGTGACCAAAATAACGAAGAGTCAATAAAGATAAGTTCCAAAGATGTTTACTGTAGTAATTTCTGTAGAAAATTTTCTTTAATTATGGCTCACATGCTAACAAATACTGCACAATGAACAATTTGTTTCAAAATATTTGCTTTATCTGAGCATGTAGCAATCCCAATTCTTATCACTAAAAGGAAGAAAATACACATTCAATTATAAATGTAGCTTAAAGAATGACTAAGGCACAGAGAATGGCTGTTTATCAGCACAATTTTTAGTCATAATGACACAGTGGAAATCCACAGAACATTTATTCTTTAGATGTATTTCATTGTTCACTAGAATAAAAACTGTTTAGAGAAAAAAAGTCTCCTCAGTCTCAAAACTGAGGTGAGGAAAAAACACAACAGCAGCAGCCATCTTCTCTCCACAGGAGCAAAAAGAGAACTGAGGGAGTCGCGCCCCTCCTCCTGGTCATGTGAGCATTTTGGCAGGAAAGCACCGGGGAGGAGGGGCACTCCTCGTCTATTAGAGAGCTTGGGAGTCTTTTCTGTGGCCGGCCTGCAACTGCACAGTCCCGTGTGTGCCTGCACAGAGGGCACGACGATGAAAATCACATTCATCAGGGAGGTTGAAACTTTGATACGCACTGTTTATACCCTCTTCTGTAGATCCAGCACAAGAAAAGCCAAACTGGAGGAAATTGCCAGTGCAACAGACAGAGGCATTGTTTCATTTAGGTCACTGAATGAAGTAAGGTGGCTCTCTAGACACTTTGTTGTAAGTGCCTTGATTAAGAATTATGACACCTTAACTGGATATTGCAAAGAACAAGTAGAAGAAGATAACGACTCAATAAACAAATACTGCCTTGAAAGATCCACAATTCAAGGTGGCATTATTTATCCTTAGTAATGTTCTTCATGATTTAGCAGAACTTTGCAAAATTCTTGAGAAGAGCTCTTTGACAACCGTGGAAACATTTCAATTCACCAAAGCCAAAATCAGGAAAATTAGATCTCAGTATCTAGGAGACAAAGTCTACTTCAGTGAAACTGTACAAGATCTAATTTCATCTGGCAACTCCAGTGTAAATACTAATGCCATTCTCAGTTTCATTAGACAAACTTGTGATCAGATGGACAAAAAATTTCCAGAGAATGAATTACAGGATTGGCGTGTGTTTGACCATATTTAACCGAGACTATTGAACCCCTTCAACCTGAACAACTTTTGCTTTGGGAATCAAGAGCTTTCAAGATTAATCGAGTGTTACTGTGTTTTGTTCCAGAAAGATAAATAATCATATACTAAGGAACTTCATAAGCAATATTTGGACTTCAAATTAATCATTGCAGAGAAGATGAAAGCTGGAGGAATGAAAACCTTCCAGGACGTACTAACATTTGCATAACAACAAGAACAGTTCAGTGAATTCAATCTTCTGGACATTCATGGGACTTTTCAAGCCTCAAGTGCTGATTGTGAGAGAGGTTTAGCTTGATGAATGCCATCAAAACTGATTAGAAATCAGCTAGATACAGATCACCTGGAGAACTTAATAAGAATCAAACTGCACATGTCTAATGGGAATAATATTAATATTGACAGTGTTTTCAAATTCTGGAAAACTGAGAAAGGAAGAAGTCCAATTAGAACATTTGCTGTAATGAGACTTGATACCGTTCTCAGAATGTTTAAATCATTCTTAAAATGTAGTTTAAAAAAATCATTCTGAAATTCTCACAAGGTTATAGTTACAGTTCGTCCTGGTCCCAACCGGAAGCCTCAGGAACAGGAACGGGGAAGAAGATCCAGGCCAACTGCCTGCAGAGGGAAAGGGTGACACATGGCCGAGAAGGGGAGCCCCAAAACCCTGCAGCACCCACCCCTCGCTCCCAACCTACCTGGAGAACCAGGGAGGACCAGGAGGAGGATGGCAAAGAGGCAACAGGAGGGCTGACAGAAGATCCCTCCCTGCCAAACCAGGAGAGTCCAGCTCCACGGGGGCCGCCTGGGTGACCAGGGCAGAGCCTCCATGTCTGGAGATGAGCCCACCCCCAACAACAACCTGAGCTGTGGAAGGGGCCTGATGAGTGGGTGGCAGCCTGCTTCAGCATTGAGGTGTTGGCAATCGGCCCCCGAGCAGCCCAGGAGAGCAGCTGGAAAACGGAGGCACGCCGAACACAAGTTCCAGGGGACTGGGGTGGATACAGAGACTCGGCATCCTCAGCTTTAGAGGGAGGTGGGGCTAGAAAGGGGGAAGTCGAGGGGGAGCGGGAAAGAATAAAAGGGGAAGAGAGGAGGTGGCCAGGGAGAAGGCAAGGACCACCCTCAGAGAGAGAGAAGGTCCGGTGCTAGCCATAGGAAGCCTGATCCATGGCAGGGAGAGGGGTGACGTAACCTCTATATTTCCCTGCATTCTGAGGCCTTCCCTCCCTCTCTTCCTAGTCTGATGCCTCAGAAGCCGAGGGAATGGAGGCCTGGCGTGTGGCGGAGGACTGCCAGTCTCGCTGGGATTTCTCGAAAACAGTGGCCTCATGTAGCGCCTGTGCAAGGGAGAGCTCCTCATGGCTGATGAGCTTTTGGTGGAGTTTCTCCTCTTGGATGCCCATCACAAACCGGTTGAGGAGGGCATTGTCGAAGCTTGGGAATTCGCATGTGAGGGCCAATCTGTGAAGATCTGCCACGAAGTCGGCGGCCATCTTGTTGGACTTTTGCTGGCGCATGTAGAAATCCACATGCCACGCCATCTTGGTTGGCTGAGGCACGAAATGGTCAGTCAGCACCTTGATGAGTACGTTGTAAGTGGCTGCCTCGAGCGTGGTGGGTGTGATGAGGCCCTGGACTAGCCTCAAGGTTGCAATCCTGCAGGAACTGAGCAGGAGAGACCTCTTTTCTTCACCCTCAATGTCCTGGAACAGTATGAAGTACTTGAGCCACTCCACCCAGGTCTCTCAAAGCTCTGGGTGAGTGGGGTCAAATTCTGGCAGGTGTCCTGGAGCAGCAGCCACGGTCCTAGTTGCGATGCGACGCGTGTGGCACTGGAGCTTGATGTGCAGTGCAGTGCAGATGGGCTCTGGGCTGGCGCAACAGGATCCCCTCCTTGTCCCCAGTGTTGAATAGTGGGGGTTCCATGTTTGAAGGGACCACAAGCCTAGTGATCAGTTCTACTTTATTAGTGATTTCAGCAAGCACAAGACTCCTGAGCCTCAGCTCTGTTAAGTAGCATGCAATTGCCACACCCAAACATACCCCACTCCCAGTGATAGGCTATTTACATAACACTACTACTAGACTGGTTACTTTCAGAATCCTGGCTGGCTATTGTTCTATGCTCCAAGCTCAGCCAGTCTCTGGGGTGATTCTTTTTTTTTAAACAAAATTTTTTATTGGGAAAACAATCAACATTTTCAATAACGGTACCAATACAATTTCGAAAAAAGAAAGTTCCCAACCCTTCCCCCCACCCCCCCTAATAGGCTTCCAACACTGCTAATAACAAACAAAAATATATGTTAGACGATAATCAAATTTAAACTTATATGCATTGACAAACCAGGTAACACATTATATAAAATCTCTACCATTACAACATATTCTCAAATAACAGTATAATACAATTCCAAATTCATTTCACTTCTCGTTCAATAACCATCCGTATCCAAGTTATATATTTTCCCCTTCATTCTATATTCATTTTCTAGATACAGTTTCAAATCTTCCCAATCTTTTGTATACTGTTCTGCCATTTGTCCATTTAACTTCTTTGTCATTTTGTCCATTTCCGCTAAAAATAGCAGTTTTCTCAACCAGTCATGTATATCTGGCACCTTCTCCATTTTCCATTGCTGAGCAAAGGCCATTCTCGCCGACGTAATCATGTACCATAGCAGTGTCCTTTTTTCTTGTGGAATTTTTTCCATTGTCAAACCGAGGAGAAGAAATTCTGGCTTTCTCTCAATTGGGATTTTTAATATTTTCTGCATCACACAATGTATATTAGACCAATATGTTTTCGCTTTATTACATGACCACCACATATGGTAAAAAGAACCCTCTATTTTTTTACATTTCCAACATTTGTTACTCAAGTTCTTATCCATACTAATATTAGCAATCTTTTTTGGTGTCATGTACCATCTATACATCATCTTATAACAGTTCTCTTTCACATTGGTACAAGTAGACATTTTAAAAGATCTTTTCCACAAAAATTCCCATGATTCCATAGAAATTTCTTTGTTCATATTTATGGCCCACTTTATCATTTGCTCTTTTACAGTCTCGTCCAGTGTATATACAGACAACAAAATTTTATACATCTTTGAAATCATTTTCCGCTCTCTATTCAACCATAAATTTTCAAATTCATCATACATGGCTCTAAAGCCAAACTCTTTACAATCTTTTTTATAAATATCCCTTATTTGACAATATTGTAACCAACCGTATTCGAATTCTAATTCATTGTTTGGCTTTAAAACATATTTTTTCCCTTCTTTTTGCAATAATTCCTGATATTTCAACCAGTCATGGCCTTTATGATCAGAAAACCGATGTATAACAGCAGCTGGTACAATCCACAAAGGTCTCTCGTCCAAGATTGTATCCTTGTACCAGTCTCTGGGGTGATTCAATCAGGAAATGATTCCACCCCAATACACAACACATTGAGTCTAACAGGACATGCGTTTTCTCAACCTGTGTAGTAGCCAGTGCTGGACACATCAGATCTGTGGAGATAAAACAATGTGTTTGTACATTTATAAATTGAGACTGGCTAATCTAGAGGTCACGAGTCATTTCTTAATGGAAGCAGTTTTTGAGTAACAAAGAATAGCCAGAGCTACTTCCTCCCTGCTTGCATGCGGCTACATTTTCTTCTGTCTTAGAAAAACAACACGAAGGAGGAAAAGCACCAGAAATGAGGCTAGCAGCTAAATCATGCAGAGAACAGTCCTATGACCAGTGTTCCCTCTAAGCTGAGTTAGTATGGGCTAGTGCAGAGCTTTTTAGCCTCTGGCTCACACCTTTTTTTTTTTTTACATTTTTATTGCTTTTTATCTCTACAAACTACAAAGGGTAAGGGTAAGGGAAATTCTAGACTAAAATACAAAGTAAACAAGGACCATATAACAGTCTATATATCAATTTCTTGATGTTTCCCTGCTGTTTGGCTTTCAAAGATGTGGAGATTAGCTATTAACATTACTTATTCAAACAAATACAAGCATAGTTAGTCATAGTAGGTGCATCTTAGTAATTCAAATATTAGTACGAAAGAAAACAGATTTTCAGAGTTATGCTATTTGTCCACTTTCTTTCCTCTATGTTTGTTTTTATCAAAGGTCAGCTTAACTTTGTTTAGGAGCAACTGCTCCTAATTCTGATTCAGAGCCAGAAGCTTCTTCTGAAGAGCTACTACTGCTTTTTGATCCATGTTCTTCTGTAGCTATATTGTTCTTTGCTTTTCCTATTTCTTTCGCTGGACTTTGGTGCTGTTCCAAAAATGCTTTGGCTTTTGTAACAGAGTCAATCTTTTTTTTTCTTCTCTTTGAAGTTGAAGGTAAGTCCTTCAGGTGTTATCCATCTGTAGGGAGTGGAGTTTTTCTGTAGAAATGTCAGGTTTCTATATTGCTTCCTCCTCTTTCTCTCCTCAATGGAACATCTTTTGCTTCTTCTCCTTTGATTTTTAAGGTTATCCCATTAGGCATTTTCAGTATCATGTCTCTTGTTGACCTTTTAGAGAATTTCATGAATACTTCACTGGGCAGTTTGCTTTTCTTAATAAATTCTGGATAGGTTCAATATACCATATCCATATCATTTTGTAAAGATTCCGCTTTACAATCCGCCACAGGAGTTAGAGCTTTGTTTAAAATCTCTTTCAGGTTCTTACCTTTTTGCTCTGGGATACCTTGAAATCATAGGACATATGTTGATTTTTCATCTGCAGTTGTAACAGTTGTTGTTTCTCTGAGGTCTTTTCTTTTTCCACTGCCGCCACTCTTTGATTCAACGTGTTTGTCTTATCGTCAACCTTTTTCAGCTTTTTAGCTGTCTTCTCTTTTCTTGCAGTGGTTTCCTTCAGTTCCTTTTGGAGAGCATCAAAGCTGTTGTTGAGATTAGTCATCTGGACCAGCAGAGGGCACAGTGCTGGAGCAATCATTTTAGAAAAGTCTGTGGTTACTTCCAGACCAGAGTTGTTGAGCTGGCAGTTCCTGAAGAAGGTTATGTCCTGGCAGCCATTTTTTCAGCCCTATGTGGCGTTGTTTACATTAAAGGTAAAAGTTCTTTAAAGTCTCTAAAAGTCTGTTAAGTTGCATGCTTCTTACTAGTCCACACCCCACTCAGCTAAGTTGTTGTTCTCCCACCAGAGCTGTCACTTTGCCCCTCAATTTCCTCTTTTTACAGGCTATTCTTTCCAGGGTAGGATTAACTCCTCCCCCTTCGCTACATTTGGGGCTTTGTGGCAGCTTTACAGATTTATGTTTGGGTGCTTGTTTCGTTAAACGAGTATCCACTCACACTTTGCTCCACGGCTTACTTCCAAGGGTAAGGAAAATCTCCTATTGCCAGATCGCTTGCTTGCTCGCTTGCTCCGATGTGCGCCTTTGGTACCATGGCTGGTCTTGCAGCGGTGGGACCTATCGGAGCAAAGAGGAGCCTCGATCCTTCGTGTTCAAGCCCAGTGTGGATATGCAGAGGTCTATGGTGATGCCAGTAATGGTGATGTGAGGTCATGTGAGCAGGACCCAGTCAATGTGTGTTGACCCAGGATGTGAACGACCCTTTTTATTGTAACCTGTCATGCTGGGCAGTTAAGAACTTTTCTGCTCACCTTCACATCTTTAAGGCATTCCCTAGTTATCTGCCTGACCTGAAGCTGTTTCTTTCTTACCTGGCTGTAGTTCTTTGTTGTTGCAGTAAAGAGGCTCCTTCTGATGCTGCTCTCTCTCTTGTGGTTCTATGTGGCCCGTAAGTACTGTGAGTTCACAAACTGAGCCAAGGTGGTCTAAGGAGGGAGAAACAGTGCAGACGGAAAGGCCACAACCAGTTCTGCCTGTGTGGCCCAGTTGCGAGGAGAGAAAAGGCTCCTGTGAGTCCGGGGGGGGTCCCCAACTCCTGATGATAAATGTCCAGTTCGAGTCCAGCGTCTTGTTAAAGCCAGACTTGAAATTGTTAGATAGCACAAAACTTCTTCAGCATGTGTAAAAAGACTCCCAGGATGGCATGCAGCCTCCCTGAAATTCCCAATCTATCTAGCTGTTATTCCCATCTTAGTCAGTCTATTATTTATTTATTTACTGGGGAGCTGCAGTAGCTCAAGTGGTTAAGACGCTGAACTGCAGGCTGGAAGGTTGGTAGTTCAGCAGTTCGAGACCTGAGTGCCGCATGACAGAGTGAGCTCCTGTCTCTGGTTCCAGCTCCTGTCAACCTAGCAGTTCAAAAGCAAAGAAATTGCAAGTAGATGAATAGGTACTGCTTTGGTGGGAAGGTAACAGCGTTCTGTGTGCCTTGGCGTTTAGTCATGCCGGCCACATAAATAATGTTTTTGGACAGCGTGGCTCCAGGGCCAGCTCCAGGTGTCTGGGCGCCCTAGGCAGGACAGCCTGGGGTGCCCCCATTGGGGATGCCAACCTCCCGGTGGGGCCTGGAGACCGGGGGGTGGTGGCGGAGCGCTGGCTTTCCTGGAGGCTCCGCAGCTGCCTAGGTTCAGACATCAGCTGCTCTCGGGCTCCTAGCCCTGCCCCTGCCCTGACGTCATGCTGGTCATGCCGGCCCCCTCCCTCCCAGCGCCGGCTTTCCTGGGGGCTCCGCGGCTGCAGGGCCCCCAGGAAAGCCGGGAAGGGGGCGGGGGGTCTAGCCGCTGCCCCCTCCCTCCCAGCACCGGCTTTCCCGGGGCTCTGCAGCTGCGGGGCCCCCAGGAAAGCCGGGAAGGGGGCAGGCGGCTAAACCCGCCTGCCCCCTCCCTCCCAGCGCCGGCTTTCCCGGGGCTCCATGGCTGCGGGGTCCCCAGGAAAGCTGGGAAGAGGGCGGGGGGATCTAGCCACCGCCCCCTCCCTCCCAGCGCCGGCTTTCCTGGGGGCTCCGTGGCTGCGGGGCCTCCAGGAAAGCCGGGAAGGGGATGGGGGTCTAGCGGTGGCGGGGGGGGCGCCCGGTTAGGGCGGCTGGGGGGCACTTTTTTGGGGGGAGTGGGGCGCCATTTGGTGCCCGAGTCCAGCGCACCCTAGGCGAGTGCCTAGTTCACCCAATGGGCGATCCGTGGCTGGCTGGCTCTTCGGCTTGGAAACACAGATGAGCACTGCAACCTTAGAGTCAGATTCGACTGGCTTTTGAGCAAGGGAACCTTTACCTTTACAAGGGGGCTTACATTATTCTGTCTTCCATTTTATCTTCACAACAACCCATGTGAGATACCTTAGGCTGAGCATGCATGACTGGCCCGCGATCACCCAGCAAGCTTCCATGGCATGAGTGGGGATTTGAACCTGAGTTTCCCAGCTCCTACTCTGACACTGGCTGATTTTGTACCCATCTGTTTCCTCACATTTTTTGCCACAGCCACGTCTGGAGGTTAATCTCCCTCTACACTGCATTCTGCTTTCAGTTTCTTTGTTCATCAGGTTTTATGGTACCTTCTGCATACATTTATGACCATTCAGGGATGACTTTACAGTCAGTACAGCATTGCCCTGGGGCATCTGAATGTGTTTTTGAGAGGCACCTTTTCTTTCCTCCACTTCTTATTCAAAGGGAACAATAAGCAGACAACTTGACACAGCTTCATTGATCTCCGTCAGTTCCCTCGCCTCTATTTCCTCCTCTGTATTTATCACCACACCATGAATTACTTGGCTCAGGCGGCTAAGGACCACTGAGGCAAGTACTGGCACAGGAAAATCTGCATACCAGATTGAATGAAAACAGATATTCCGAGGCAAGGGGGAACCAGGTTGAGTGCTGAGAATATGTGGAGCAAATGCCAGATGCAGAATGGACCACTGTAGCCACTACACCACACTGGTTCTCTAAGCATTTATGTACCTAATTCGTAACCCAACTCCAGCCCCCGTTCAACATGTGCTGTAACATTTTGGGCTTCAACCTTCCGTCCAGCAGCTTGACAGTGTCCTCCCCACAAACAAACAAACAAACAAAAAACTCTCAAGCCCTTCACCACTTGGATTCTGTCCCACCAGCTGATCTCTGGCATTCTCACCGCCAGTAACCCCTGCAGACTTCCCATCCCACGCTTTCTCCAAGAAGCTCCAACTGGCAACCATAGTCTCCTTTCCTCTCTTCATCCTCACAGCAACCCTGTGAGGTAGATTAGTCTGAGAGTGTGTGATTGGCCCAAGATCGCCCAGCAAGCTTCCCTGGCGCAGGTGGAGGGGGGTGCTGAACCAAATCCTAATGCAACCCTGCACTCACTACACTAGAGGGGGGCGGGGGTGACATGCCATCAAGTCACGGTGACCGCTAGTGGGGTATTCAAGGCAAGAGATGCCCGGAGGTGGCTGGCCATTGCCTGTCTCTGTGCTGAGACCCGGGACGTCCTTCGTGGTCTCTCATCCAAGTCCTCACCAGGGCCGACTTTGCTTAGCTTCTGCGATCTTTTGAGATCGAGCTAGCAGGTCAGGTCAGATTTCAGATGTGCTGCTGCCCTGCCTCTGCGTAGCAAGGCTGGACTTCTGTGGCGGTCTCCCTTCCAAGTCCTCACCAGGGCCAACCCGGTGCTTAGCTTCCGAGGCTGATGCAATCAGGCTAGCCGGGGCCATCTGGGCCGGGGCAAGAGAGGAACAGAGGTGGTTTGCCATTGCCTGCCTCTGTGTCACAACCCTGGACTTCCTTGGAGGTCTCCCCTCTGAATACTAACCGAGGCTGACCCCATTTAGCTTCCGAGAGCCGACGAGATCTTGCTTGCCAGGGCCACCCACGCCGGGGCCACTTTACTGGATGGGGTCCTAATTGTCTGCACTTTGTTCTTGTCCATGCTGTCGCTACTTATGTAATCCGCGGCCAGGCCTCATTAGGAGCACCACACGCCCTGCTTGTCCCTTGCCACCGAAACCTGGGGCGATAAGGCAGTGAAGGCTGCCAGATCTCTCTGCTGACTGTGATGGTTCTGCAGCAGCAGCCGCCGCCGCCGCCTGCCCCCTCCCAAGGCACTGCCTGTCCCCGACAGACCGTCCCTCCAGCCCAGGCATCACCACCCTGTTTTATGGAGGAGACTTTGCCCCCTGCTCAGCTTGTCAATCTGGTGCGGTTTTGTTGGTGCTTCAGGCGCTGGAAGAAAATGCTGGGGAAATATTTCTCAAGTCCTTCATGCTAGTCATCAGCTTCCTTCTCTGACAAAGTAAGAGAGACATCTGTTCCCTGAATTAGGTGAATGCTTTCTGTGCTAGCTTCTCCGCTACAGTGCTAGGCCTACTTAGCTGAGCAAGTCCAAGTAGGACTTCCTTCTCAGTGAACATGCAAAGGGCTAGGGTTATTGGTGGGGAGAACCTAAATGTGTGTGGGGGGGAGGCTGGGGGGGGGGATGTCAGTCTGCCGGACAGAACGCGTAAGGCCTGGAAAGGCACAGCACGTGGCAGGGGGCACAGGTGGGCTGTGGATCTTCCTTCCCTTGATCAGAGCGGTTGGTTCTGCAAGAGGGTGCCCTTTATCTGTTCTAATGTCATGAGAGTTTTGTACCCTCAGTCACTGAGAAGAAAGCCAAGAATGATGGCATTTTAGGTATGTCTCAATAGCAATCTGTGTTGATTCTCAGGTGGCAAATGTGTTGTTGTGAGGCAGGCTAGGACTGCTCTGTTGGATGGACCAGGAATGCTCTTTCTTCAGCTCGTCCACTGTTAAGACTGCAGGCCTCTGCATGTAACCTTGGGAGTCAGCCCCACTCAACACACTGGAGCCTACTTCCAAGAAAGCGTGCACAGGATTAGAACTGTGTGTAGGAGACATGGCCAGGTTCTGCGTTTGACCCATTATTTATCCATTTATACCCTGCCTTCCTCCCAGCGGAGGCCCAAAGCCGCTGACATCATTCTTTTCTCCTACATTTTATCCTCACAACAACCCTGTGAGGTAAGTTAGGCTGAGAGGGTGTGACTGGTCCAGGATCGGCCAGCGAGCCTCCATGGCAGCGTGGCGGTTTGAACCTGGAACTCTCAGAGCCTAGTCCAGCACTCCGACCACTCCGTCACGCTGGATCCCGTGGCCCGTGTGCACATCCACAAAGGGTACGTGGTGCCAAATAGGTCTCATTTGCAGTTCAATCCATTTCACAGGTTTGCTGTGAAGATAAAGATTCAGAAGGGTTCCATGAGGCTGCTCTGAGCTCCTTGGGGGAAGGGCAAGATCAAAATGCAATCGATAGATTGATGGCAAGTCACTGAGGAGGAAACATGATTTTTCATAATAAGCAAACCTTAATGATAGGGGGATTTCTGTAGAAGATCGAGCATAAGAGCAGGTGAGCATAAGAGCATAAGAGCCTGCCATGCACTGGTCTTTTACCTCTCTTTCACCATGTGTCACTGTTGGTTTTTTTTATCATTCTGCATTTCCCCTGCTGTCACCATGCCTGTTTGTCACGTTCTCTTTTTCGTTCTGCATTGTTCCCCTCCCCCTTCAGTCTTCAGTGCGCTTTCCACTCGCAGTTTCCCCAGGGTTTTTCAGAGTGGTTTTGTGGTGGTCATTCCCTTCACCACTTCAAAGCTGTAAAATGGAGAAAATGGCTGCTTTGGATGGTGAACTTTATGGTATTATACCCAGCTTCCCCAGGCTCCACCCCCAAATCTCCAGGAATGTCCCAATGTGGAGTTGGCAACTCTGGGAATACAACTCTTTCTGTTTCCATCCTTCGGCCTCACATGTTCACTGTGAGGTGAGGGGACCAGTATGCTGCTGTCCTGTCCAGGTCACTGCTTATCTTGACACCCCACCACCTGAGTGAGAACGCACTATACCGCTGGGCTGATTCTTCTTCGCCTCCAATAGCAGACCTGGCTCAGTCCTCCACTCCGGTCAAAGTTTTGGGGTGCTGCCCTATTTATTTATTTATTTATTTATTTATCTATTTATAGTTTCGATTTCTATACCGCTCAGACCCCCCCAAGGGGTCTCAGAGCGGTTTACACAATTTATTGGTCCTTCTGGTTCTTACGACTCAAGCTGATTGTTTCCTTTCTTTCCAAAGATCTCCAAAAGACTTTCCAAGAGCTGAGATGGGATCCTATCAGTGCACCACAGTCCACATCCATTTCCTCTTTCTTGTCCTGGCAGAAGGTGCCAGCAGAGTCTACTATCTGGGAATACGTGAGGTGGAATGGAATTATGCTCCACTGCAAAAGAACGAGGTCATGGGACGGAGCTTTACAGATGACCTGTAGGTTCCACTTCTCTTCAAAAAGAGGAGGCGGCTGCTTGGAGATGGACCAGATCTTTCCTGACTTAATGTGGAACTTCTTTTATCGCAGGCATTTTCATATTGTGAATTCATAGTGCCTTAAGAGAGCTTTGCCATGGGGAACATGCAAACTGCCCATATCTGACACCTTAGCCTGTTACTCTAATTCATGGCATTTTTTTAGTGTTCAAAGTAGCCTTTGCATGCATTACCTCAAGGCCAAACAGACATGCTGTTTTTAAAGAGTTCCCCTGCAGCCATGCAGCAGCAGCAGCAGGGAATGTCTGTTTAAAAATAAAGGCGAGCCCATTTGGGCCTGGAACACCTGCTGTGGGAGTCGCTCATCCCTTCCCCCCCAGCCATTTTCCCACGCACAAATGTTGCGGGGGGGGGGGGTTCCCTGTTTTTGCTGTCCCATGTGTAATATTCTGTGCATGTGGAGCGGCAGAAACTCCCGCCCATATTAGCTGATGCGAAAACGGCGGGGGGGGGGCAGGCGAAGCTCTTCGTCCCCCAAGGGAGCGTTCCAGGCCGAAAGGGGCTCTACTTTCCTTTCTCACAGACATTCCCCACGGTGTGTCTGAGAGGAAACAGCTGGGTCTGGGTCAGTGTTCCCTCTAAGCTGACTTAGTGTGAGCTAGCTGACAACTTTTTTAGCCTCCGGCTCACACATTTTTGCCTCCGCTCAGGAAGGAGGGCTCCAGAGCAGACTAATTTATGCAGCAGCCAAATCGCTCGCTCACAACTTTAAGGCCGGTAGCTCACAAAGTAGAATTTTTGCTCACAAGACTCCACAGCTGAGAGGGAGCACTGCTCTGGGTAACTGTTATAAAACAGCCTGTCTAGTCTGGCTCTGTTGGCCAGCACTGAGGGAGAGCCGGCAGGCTGAGAGAGGTTTGTGGTGCGGCAAGATGCAAACTGAGTCACATCTCAGTCAATCCAGCTCTGGCTTGGAAAACTCCTGGAGATTTGGGGGCGGTGCCTGAGGAGGGCGGAGTTGAAGGGGGGAGGGGCTCAGTAGGGTGTGATGCCATCGAGTCTACCCTCCAGAGCAGCCATTTTCTCCAGGGGAACTGATCTCTGCAGTTTGGGGATCAGTTGTAATTCCAGGAGATCTCCAGGCCACACCTGGAAATTGGCAAACCTACTTTCCTGTCACCAGCAAAGTGGGGCTTTGGCCCAGCAAGCCTTCTGGTTGGCAACTGGATATATGATTGGCTGTGCAGATTTTTTAAAAAAGTTGTTTTGGCAGCAGCTGCCAGGTGGGGCCTGGAGATTTTCCAGCATTACCACTGACTTCCAGGGGGTGGGGATCCCTTCCCCTGAAAGAAAAGGTGGCTTTGGGTGGTAGACTGTGGTACTATTTACACCTTGCAGAGGTCTCTCTCCAGGCCCCACCCATAAATCTTCAGGAATTTCCCTACCTGGAGCTGGCAACCCTAGCAGACTTATGCATGGGCTACTGACCCGGCCACTCCTTGCCAGAGGCTGGGGTCCTCGCAGAGCTTGCTAGCCCGGGTGGATCTCTACCGACCCAGCAAGGCACTGCTTAAGCAGCCAGAGTGCTCATCCAGTATGCACATAACACGAAAGGATTGTGCCTGAACTCTGCACTTGGGCACATTTAGAGCACATCACTGAGCAACAGGGATTAGCAGAAATAGAAGTAGCCTGAATTCAGCTCACTCCCGCTCAGAAGTATCCTGGGGATTGTCTCATATGATTAGCATCTATCCCTTTCTCCCTCCATTATTGTCTTCTGTCCGTGGGGAAAGACTTTTTTGTTTTGTTTCAGATTCCCTCAATAACTCTTATTAGTCATCCTCTCTGCTGTGTTTATTCAATTGATTAAATAATGGGTGGAGAGAGAGAGAGAGAGAGAGAGAGAGAGAGAGAGAGAGAGAGAGCGAGATATGTATTTTAAACACTGTTTTTAATGTTCTGAAATGTTTTCAACATTTGAAATATTTTAATGTTCTAACGTTCACCAGCTTGGGGTTTCTGAACTGAGTGGAAAGGTGGCATAGAAATTTTTTAAATGAAATCACTATATTCCAGTTTAATTTTTTGAACCCGTTTAGGTTGCCAACTGTCCTGAAGAAAGAAATGCCCTGTCCCTTTAATAGAAGCTTGATGTGATGTTAGTAACCATCGAACAATCTTTATTTGTTACTATCATAGGTCAGCCAGTATTGTTACACAGAGAGCGTCATCAGGACATCTGCATACAATTAAATGGGCTGATTTCAGTAGTGCAGATATGATTAATAAAAAAGACTTGACCAGCTGCTTCCTTGTTAGAGTGGTTCAGCAGTGGAATCGGCTGCCTGGGGAGGTGGCGAGCGCCCCCTCCCTGGCAGCCTTTCAGCAGCGGCTGGACAAACCCTTGTCAGGGATGCTCTCGGCTGATCCTGCACTGAGCAGGGGGGTTGGACTAGATGGCCTCTATGGAACCCATCCAACTCTGTGTGATTCTGTTATTCCTGTTGGCCACACGGAGGCACAAAATTTGGCCACCTTTAAAGGTGGTTTTGTTAGAACAATCTGAGAGGAGGAAGGACATATGTGCATATTATTTACCATATGATGTTTACCACTATGTGACAAAAGTCTTCAGCTGCCCATTTCCACACAGGAAGCGCCTATGAAAGAGGCTGCCCGTTTTTCTGCCCAGACTTTTTGCAGCCCTGGAGCGACCACGCCCTGACCCGGATAGGCCGGGCTGGCCCCCTCTCGGAAGCTAAGCGGGGCTGGCCTGGTTTAGCCCTTGGGAGGGAGACCCCCGTGGGAGTCCGGGGTCACTGCGCACAGGCAGGCCACGCCAAAGCAGCTCTAACCCCTCTTGCCTTGAAGACCCTACAGGGTGGCTATAAGTTGATTGTGGCCTGACAGCATTTTACGCAGGCACACACACAGCCCAGCCCTGGCCCGAATAGCCCAGGCTAGCCCAGCAGGCCCAGCCCTGGATCGTGCTTGGGTGGGAGGCCACCGAGGGAGCCCGGGGTCTCTAGGCAGGGGCCGGCCAGGGCAAACCGCCTCCGGAGGTTTCTTGCCTTGAAAACCCTGCAGGGTCACCATAAGTCGGCTGCAACCTGCCAGCACTTTTACCCCTGCTGGGCCAGTGGCTTCCCTTGGCTTGTTTTGTTTTTGTTTTCAGCTGCCAATCCAATGTAGAATTAATGCACTGTATGTTTGATGTACTCTATGGTTGATTTATTTTACTGACCTTTTGGTCCCCCTCTGAATGTGGTATTAAGCAATGAATGATGAACAAAAGAGCAGAAACACACATTCATTTCCAACTGACTTTATGCAAACTGCAAAATATTTCATTTTGTCGTTCTTTGACTCCCACAACAGACCAGTCAAATGCGTCACCCACCCTGAATGAAGCCCGCCAGCAGCATATCCTGGCCCGCCAAATCCTTGTCCATCCTGATCTCTCTCTCACACACACACACACACACATGATCTGTACCAAAAGCCGTTTCCACGCTTATGAGGGAGGACTGCTGCTCGTTGGGTCGCCAGCCTCTAGGTGGAGCCGGGAGATCTCCCAGAAGTACAACTGACCTCCAGACAACAGAGATCAGCTCCCCTGGAGAAAATGGCCACTTTGGAGGGTGGACTGTATGGCATTGCACCCCCCTGAGGTCCCCATCCTCCCTAGGCTCCACCCCCCAAGTCTCCAGAATTTAGAGTTGTCAGGTCCCCCCCCGGCCTGCGAATGTGGGGGCGGGGCCTGGGGAGGACCCCCCCCCGGGGCCTGAGTGGGGGACAAGGCCACGGAGTCCACCCTCCAAAACAGCCACCTTCTCCAGCTGGGGAGCTGGCCTCTCTTGTCCGGGGATGAGCGGTGATTCCGGGGAATCCCCAGGGCCCACCTGGAGGCTGGCATCTCTACCAGAATTTTTCCACCCCAGAGCTGGTGACTCTGTATGAGAGACAGGTTCTGTGCTAATGGACAAGGAGGTCTGCCCCATTCGATCTGTCATGTGCTTGAGTAAAGCACTTGTTACTCAGAATGCATATTTGATTTCAAAATGGCTCCCTCATTCCTACTTTGATGCATTACCTGCAGTCACCTACAAACAGCACAAAAGAGAATGAGGGCCAGTGCGCTTCAGCATCAAGGGTGTAGGATTAAATGTTGAATTGGGTATATATGTGGGGAGAAATCTTGGTATCTTACCTTTTTTGCCTTTCCTGTCCTCGCAGAATAGCCTCTAAATTCCTCCAGCCTGCCAAGAACAGAGTCGGCAGCATTTACAAGAAGTCTGTCTATAAGCAGTATTCCGATTCCACGTACACGACGGAAGTGCCCCAACCTGCCTGGCTGGGATTCCTGGGTCCCATCATCCAAGCTGAAGTGGGTGACACAATCACAGTGCACCTGAAAAATTTTGCCACTCGGCCATTCACTATCCATCCTCATGGCGTCTTCTATAAGAAGGACTCCGAAGGTACATGAAATTGCCTCGTGAAAATGTATATAGAGTAAAGGTGACTTTGCATTCTTTGGACGCTTGAGGTCACCCTTTCCTCTTTGTATTGGAATAGGAGCCTTCTCCTAACAAAAGGGATATGAAAGTAATCAGAGAGTTCCTTTTACACTCTGGCCCTTCTGATCGCATAATTTGAAATCAGTCTTGCACTGATCCTCCTAGGAACTTTGTCCAAAGGACCATGTTCTTATTAAAGCAAACACATCCTGTAGTTTACAATCTTTCTCACTGAAAGTTGAAGTGACTCACTTTTGGAAAGTGAATTTTAAAAGTCTTTTACTTTTAGCTTTTCAAGTAATACATGTCCCACAGTAGCCAGCTTATCTAAAGGCTTCTCTTTGGAAATGAGAATTCTCATCCTCTTCAAGTCTGGTTGAGAAATGTTCCCTGAAGAAGATAATCTACTATGATTGCAGGACATACAATTTCTACAATGCATCATTCATGTCCTTAGAATTTTTCTCCACTTTTTATATATACCAACAATTGATAATCTGTTATTCTCCTGCTTCTCCCATTTCACAATAGCTTCATTTCGTAGTGCTCATCTCCAGTGGAAGGCTTGCTTTTGGTTAGCAGCTCTGCAGCTCCCTATTCCTGGAACTGGTTTTTAATTTGAAAAATCCATGCATGGAAATTCTTTTCACCGAGCTTGGGAAGAGCTGCATGTCTGCATCTTTTTTCCAATTCAGAAGGGGAATAAAACTTTTCTAACATCAAATCTGCATTTGCATTTTTAAATCAGTTTCGTGCTGCTGTGACACTGTCTTTCTCTATGCTTGACAGCGTCACAGCAGCACGAAACTGATTTAAAAATGCAAATGCAGATTCGACCTTAAGATTCATTTTGCTGTGCATGGCTAAAGCTGTTAAGCTTGCTGTAAAGAAAGATGTCTTGACGTTACTTCCAATATTTTGATGAAACTGATGTCAACATGGCGGCACCCATTTCGCACCAGCGTAAACTTCACGGGGGCTGAGGAGCTCGCACCCCTCCCAAACTTATTGAGCCCCCCCCCCGGCCTTGCTACCCCCCCCATCCCCTCCACCCCATTTTGAAAGTGGAGGGTTCCCCCCCCCTCTGCTTTCTGAGACTGTTCGGCTGGATTGGATGGGAGGGAACAAGTCAGGGCAGTGGGGGCTTGCTTCCTTCTGGAAGCTAAGCTCCACCCCCAGCTCCCAGCAGCCCTCAGTTCAGCCTGGAGAGGAGCTGGAGTGGGCTGCACGTGGAGACTGGCTTCACTGCTTTTCCCGCGCGCACACACGCACAGAAAAAGCAAGGTAGGAAGCATGCTTGCAGCTTGCCCAGGAAAGCTTACACTTTATCTGAATGTCTGTGGGTCTTTAAAAGTGCCGCTGGCATTGGGGCCCTTCTCCTCTAACTCTCCATCTCCCAAGGCCAGCTCTGAGCCTCTTTTTCTGCTTTGTAAGACTATGTTGGATATTAAGGAGATGCAAATATAAATTTGTGATGCTGTCTTGTGATCTGCAATACAGGAGAAGGCAGCATGGATCCTTTTTCTGAGGGGGCTGAATAGCACTGGAGAGATTCTGGGAGTGAGGCCCTGTGCAGAGTTACTCCAGAGTAGCCCCATTGGGTTGCATAGGGCATTGCTGATGGCAGCCTCACTGAAGCTCCCTCCTGGAGAGGACAGGAAACATTTTTCCTTCCTCTGCAGTACTGCAAGGGTTAAACTCCCAGAGTTTTTTTGCTAGGGAGACCACGCAAGGAGTTGGGGGGAGGGGTCGGAAAAGGGGGAAAGCTCTTTTTTGGGGTTGGGGAGGGGTTTGCTTTTGGACGGCAAAAGAGGACTGGAAGGGCTTCAGATAATCAACAGCTGGGAAAAGCCCCGCAGCCAGATCCCGGGAAGGTTTACTTTGGAGTAAGTCATTGGGGGATAAGCTTTGAGATCTTGGAAGGGAGGAAGGCTGGGATCATTCTCAGCCACGGTTGCTGTAGGTTTGCCAACTCGTGGGTGCCAAATTGCTGGACATTAGGAAAGGTGCACCTGGATATTGACTCCCTGTTAGCAATGCTCCCTCTAAGCCGTGGAGTCTTGTGAGCAAAAAAATCTACTTTGTGACCTACTGGCATTAAAGTTGTGAGCGAGCCATTTGGCTACTGCGTACATTAGTTTGCTCTGAAGCTATCCTACCTGACTTAGGACAAAAATGTGTGAGCCAGAGGCTAAAAAGCTGTGAGCTAGTTACAGCTTATCTACAGACATGAGAGATCAGTTGCCATGGAGAAAACTGATATTTTGAAATCATTTGGCATTGTACCCCCCCCCTCCTCCCCAGTCTCTTTCCCCAAATCTCCAGGTGTTTCCCAGCCTGGATCTGGCATCCCCTGCCATTGGCCAGGAGGGACCTGACACAACCCTCGCATGAGCTTTTTTAACATACATTTTGTTCAAACTTTTGTTGCTCTTAAAGGTGCCACTGGACTCAAACCAGGATTTACTATTTGCTGAAAAGAGTTTGTTGCAGATAGTGTGCTTTAAGCAAACCATGATTTACCACTATGTCTGAATGCAGCTTTCCATTCAGGCCAAGAACCTAACTATATGATACACTTTCCCTGGTTCTGTTTGCTGGTCAAATAAACCACCATACTCTGGGAGTTTCTTGATTCTTAGGTGTGCATGGGTGCATGGCTGGATCGCCCATAGGGCGAACTAGGTGCTTGCCTAGGGCGCGCCGGCCTCAGGGGCGCCAAATGGCGCCCTACTCCCCCCCAAATGGCGCCCCACTCCCTAAACTGGCACCCGCAGCCGCTAGACCCCCCGCCCCTTCCCAGCTTTCCTGGGGGTCCCGCAGCCGCGGAGGCCCCAGGAAAGCCGGCGCTGGGAGGGAGGGGGCGGTGGCTAGACCCCCGCCCCTTCCCGGCTTTCCTGGGGGTCCCGCAGCCGCGGAGCCCCCAGGAAAGCCGGTGCTGGGAGGGAGGGGGCGGTGGCTAGATCCCCCGCCCCCTTCCCGGCTTTCCTGGGGGTCCCGCAGCCGCGGAGCCCCCAGGAAAGCCAGCGCTGGGAGGGAGGGGCGGCGGCTAGACCCCGCCCCCTTCCCTGGCTTTCCTGGGGGCCCCACAGCTGCGGAGCCTCCAGGAAAGCCGGTGCTCCACTGCCCCCCTGTTTCCAGGCCCCACCGGGAGGTTGGCATCCCTAATGGGGTCACCCCAGGCTGTCCTGCCTAGGGCGCCCAGACACCTGGAGCCGACCCTGCATGGGTGTGATTCAGATGGGAAAGAGAGGAGGGCTTAGGTCTTCCAGCTGGCTGCACTATTTTACTGACATGAATTTGAACCCAATCCCTGCATACCTGAGTACTGATGAACTCCAAAACACATCTGACTTGCAGATAGATCCAAGAATTAAGAGTCCAATTTGCCACAATAGCCTGTGATGTCACTGGCTCTGTTACATGGAAGTGACCGGACAAATGTCAAGCAGGAAAGACTTCACACAGGAAAATCAATTAAAGCTGGTTTATTGAAGCGTAATTTGCCAAGTACAGGGGTGCAAGGATAGGCAGTCTACCTATTTGCCTCCAAAAGTCTGTGACGCAGCACAGCTCAATTTAAAGCAGCCCCCCCCCCCCACCTCTCTGGCTGGGCCACCCCTCACAGTCTGGCTACCAAATTCCCTCCCCTAAACCTGGTGACCAGGCTTCTACCCCCCTTCTCTCCCCCTTTCTCCTCTTGTGTGTGTGTTTCAGCAGGCTCTTATCTTGGATGTTAGTAAGCTAAGCTATTCCTTTGTTTGAGGCTCTATGGCCTTGGCTAACTTTATCTAGTTTCAAGCAAGCAGAAAGCTCCCATGCTGTTTATGTTTCACTCCCTCAAATTCCCCCTTTTGCATAAGCTTTTCTGCTAATATATTTTGCTAACACATTTTGATAGTTCAGAACATTGATTCTTCCCCTTTCAGCTCCTCCCTATGATGTCATTGGCTCCCAGTTCTTTTAATGACCTAGCAATGCCTCTGGCCCAGCTCCAGTCCCCCCCTCTGGAAATTGGAAAGTCTACGCCCTTGCCATTTTGTACCATTTTCCTCCCGCCAGCATTTCAGGTGCTGAAAGGCAACAAAACTTTTCTGGGAGGTCTGCCCCATAGTAGGAAACCTGGCAACCCTAGCATATTGACAGCCTGGTCACAATCAAACAGACAAACAAAACTCTTCAGTAGTTCCAAAAAAAACCCAGTCACTTTAAATTACACAATCACCATGTTCTAGAGCCTTGGAGCATATGGGTTGTATAGTTAGAAGAGTAATACAGCAATGAAGCATGAATACAAAGCACTCCAAAACACACAAGGCAGAAATTATAAGTTTATTGAAGTAGGTTCCCATTCATTGGAGTATAATCAAATAGAAGTCTGTTCTAAAAAGAGCACTTCTATCTAAAACAAACGGCTGGTTAATCTAGTTTCACGTGAGTGGATGTATCCTTGCCTGGGTGTACCTGACCATGTTTCTGGCACGTTCTCACAGGAGAGACCCACAGGAACATCCTGTTCCTTGCAGCTCCACGAGGGAAGAGACAAAGACACAGGAGGAGAAGGGAGGGCCTGGAGTGCAAAAGGAACTTGCTGCTCAATTTCAGACAACAGAATGCAAGATAGACTCACAGTCCCAAACGCTCATGATCAAAATCAAAATCAGGCCGCTGAGCGCATGGTCATAATGGTCATGGCTGGATGCATGCTAGTTGATTCAGGGCCTTCCAACAGACACTGGGAGGCACCTTTTCTTTCCTCTGCTTCTGGGGTGAAGCTGCAATGACTACGATATTAGGCTGCCTACAAAACCACAGCGAAGACTCCCTGTGAGTTGGGACACGGCACAAAGCCAGGCATAGAGGCCTATGTTCATGTACGTCTACTTTTGGCCTACATCAAATGCATCTTGTCCAGCATTTGGGCCAACTCCAGGCTGAGAAATTCCTAGAAACCTGGGGGGGGGAGGTACAGCATGGAGAGGGTGGAGTTTGCAGAGGACAGAAACCTCAGTGGGGATTAATGCCACGCAGTCCATGCAGCCGTTTTCTCCAGGGAAACTGATCTCTGTGGTCTGGAGACCAGTTGTAATTCCAGGAAATCTCCAGGCCCCATCCAGAGGTTGGCAATCTTTGTTGGCAGCCACAGTCCATGCGACGGGTTCTGCAGGGTCTGGCCAGGCACATGGGAAAGGCAGGGGAGCTGCCGACTGCCATTAATGAGCACCAGGTGGGCCATTCATTCTAGTGTTCCAAGAAAAACGATCCACAGTCTCTGGGGCAGGGCCTTCCTACCTCCCAAAACACATTGCTTCTGCATTATTTTTATTTAAAGCCTTTGCACCGGCAAAACAGCCACTGAGGTGGCTTCTAGTTCTCTACCGTTAAAGCAGTAAAACTTTTCAACCGTGTGTATGGATTGCCTACTTCTTGCAGGATCTCAGTATCCAGATACGTCCTCACAGGACCTCAAGAAGGATGATGCTGTCCTGCCTGGAGGGAGCCACACCTATACCTGGACTGTTCCCGAGGATCATGGCCCAACTGCTGACGATCCTACATGTTTGACTTGGATCTATCATTCTCACATCGATGCACCAAAAGATATTGCCACTGGCTTAATTGGGCCATTACTTATATGTAAAGAAGGTAAGACTGCCATAGGTTTTGTAGCCTACCTAGAAATTATTTTGGTGGTAGAAAGTGCCAACCTCTGGAAACCCGGTAAGGTTTTCGAGGCAAGAGATGTTCAGAGGTGGTTTGACACTGCCTGCCTCCACATCAGGACACCCTGGCCTTCCGTGGGGGGTCTCCCATGATCCAAGTACTGACCCAGGCTGACCTTGCTTAGCTCCCAGGATCTGATGAAACTGGGCTAGTCTGAGCCATCCAGTTCCGGGCTGAAATTATCTTGACGATGATATAGTAAGGAACAAAGCCTTTCTTCCGCATTCCCTAGTTATAGTTTATTTTGTCTCAGGTTGCTATTCAATATACAGCCCCATGTCATTCCTTTGCTGGTATCACATTTACCTTTTGGTAACCCTCACAAATGAATACTGTGTGACTTGCATCCAAGTAAACCTGTATAGAATCAGGCTGCACAATAGGGTTGCCAGACCCCCCAGTGGAGGCGGGGGTCCCTTGCTGCCAGGCCCTGCCCCCAGTCCTCGGTCAGTTTGCCAGCGGGGTGGGGGTGGGGGGGCTCATCAGGAGAAAGGAGAAGGCCTAGGCCTCATCACCGGTATTACGCAGGAAAGGAACGTCATCATCACACCAGCTACGTCCGGGTGATGCAGCTGGTATTTTGACAAAAACTATATGGTAGAAGCCAGTTGTTATGTCCTGACTGGTGAACTGACTGTATTCTTTTCTATGTTAAGCTTCAAGTCAGGACCAGGATTGTAAGCCTCGACAATCCTATTGGTTGTTGTAAATTCGTAACCAATCAGAAACTGTATAATATTTATGGAGGGAACAAACCTCATTGGTCTTTATCTCTCTACTGTTATTGGCTGTTAACTTAAGAAGGGGCATGGTTTTGTTAGCCTGCACTGTTTAAAAAGGGAGCTGTGCTCCAGTGTTTTGTGTGTGTTGTCTGATCGTCTTGTTGCGCTGAATAAAGCTGAAATCACTGTTGAAATCACTCTCTTCGTTAAGTCTCATACTTAACACCAGTTTTACCATAGAGTTTTTGCCCAAATATTAGAGCATTACCCATACATTGCTGGCATGATGATGTCACTTCCTGCGCAGTGCCAGTGGTGAGGCCTAGGCCTTTCTTTTTGTAAGCCCCCCCCCATTCCCCTACCACACAACTAGATGCCAGTCTGTGTTCACTCTGGCAATTAAAGTACAGTTTTATCCAAGCTTTACAAAACCCAGAAAAGCAGAAGGAAGAAAACCTGTCAGTTTAGGGTCAGTAATTCTGAAGGGCTCCAGAACATGGGGCATTGACATAATAGACCATCGACTTGGACTGGCACCAGCTCAGCAGGATATGGGTAGAGAAGGCTCTTCTCTAATAGCTGCTATCCAGGATCTTTTAACTGGAGATGCCAGGGAGTGAATCTGGGACCTTCTGCATGACAACTGTGCACTCTGCCATCGGTCATGCCCCTTCCCCAATAAACCCATGCTGTGTGATGAGTTGTCTACATCGTATCATTGATCCCACAGGAAGACTCAAGCCCTTCTCCAAGGAATCCCACCTTGTGAGTTCTATTTGCAGGCTTCCTCTTGAACAGGAAGCTCGCTAAAGGAACTGGAACGTGTGAGGCCCAAAGGCAGTCGCACATGTTCCTGTAGACAAGAAGAACAGCTAGTGCTGCTGTACTCCAATGCATGTTTTTTGAACTAATAAGAAATATTTGAAGATAGGCCTCTAACGCCAGAAAGATCAGAGTCAGGAACAAGATGCGAGAACTCCAGAAAAAAGTTCTGGTCATTCTGCTAGATTCAGGCTTGTTATTCACATGTAACATAGTATGCTAATAGGGTCCCAGGTCCCCACCCTGAATCCTGCATGACAGTCATATGGGAGCTGCAGGTTCTCTTCAATTCCCATGAGTGTGGTGTATTTTTGGATTGTGGCTGCAATGCATGTGGAGAAGGAACTTTAGCCTTCCTTCCCATGCTGTTTTCCAGAATTGCAATGGTCCCAGGAATACACATGTACACTGGTGGGTTTCCCCAGAATCAATGCCACCTCTAAGCTGTGTAGTCTTGTGAGCAAAAATTCTACTTTGTGAGCTACTAGCATTACAGTTGTGAGCGAGTGATTTGGCTGCTGCATAAATCCTTCCTAAGCTAAGACAAAAATGTGTTAGCTGGAGATTGCAGGCGTCTGCGCAGCGGGACAGACGCACTTGAGTGTGCTGGCACTTCTGGATTCGTTAAAGGGGTCTTTTACATAGTTAACGACCCCCTGCAGCTCTGGGGAAGGAGAGAGAGGTTGCAAGGGGCTTGATCCAGGTCCCTATGGGGGTGGCTACCCACAGGGAGCACCAGGATCACCCCCAACGCGGGATCCGAAGTCGAGCCCATCTTGTATGGGCAAAGCCATTGCTCCTGCACTGAGGGGGGGGAAGAGAAACTGATGCCGAAGAAGCACTCCTGTGAGTAAATTTTACAACTTGGAATGGTTTTTAAAAGGGTGAATTGTTGCAATTCATTGCCCTAGAAGGGAGTAGCAAAGAAGGGTGGGTTCTTCCCCCTGGAATAAGTGGCCAGCAAATGGGAGAGTTGGATGGTGGCAATGCATTAAAGTGGAGCAGGGTGAGAGGGACAGAGGAATAAACCTCTTTTTACAGATGGAATAGCTGTTGGTACCCAAGCCAGAATTTAAAGGTGGAAGAGTGAGGAAATTCCAAACATAAACCCCCCAGCCCGAGTGGAAACAATATTGGTGGGGCTTGAGGGGGATTGCTGATTGATAAATGCCCTTGGAAAGACGGAGGGGATTCACAATTAAAAAGGGAACTTGTTGATCGGATGGAAAAGTAGCGGGAGCCCCCTTACAGCGCTCTTAAATTTTTAACCCTACAGGGGCAGGGTGGAAGATCAGAGGGTTGTGCTGCTTTAAATTTTTCTTAACTGCATCAATGGAAGGGATTAAAAAACTTAGGCTGGAGAATTTGTCAAGCTTGCACAAAGCTTGGAAGAAGAACAGAAAATGAAAGAAGGAGAAAGAAACTTATGGTTTATAAAAATGAATAAGTGGTCTAAGGCTTAAAATACAGGTGGTTATATAAGGAAGAGGGGCTGTCTTGCGTTTTTCTGGGGATAGAATATCTTGTTAAGATTGTTGTGGAAAAAGGGGAAGGAAAGAGTCTAAACATATAGAGGTGATATTCATAAATAAGGTCTGGGCAGAAAGTTTTGTAAACAGTCTGCTGGGTAATAGTAAACAATCTCTGAGTGTGTAGCCAAAGGTTTCTACCCAAAACAACTATTTGGGTTGTTATAAGCAAAGGCTGGGCATTTAGCCAGTTAGTAGAGTGTGTTCCCAAACATTTGATAGGCGTAAGTTAAAAATTTTTCTGGGCTTCTCAATTGTGAATTGGAGTATAATAAAATAAAACAAGACAAAGCAGGCTATAAATCTTCTCCTTTTCTGGGTGAAGGCAGAGAACAGGCATTAGGGTAGAGGATTTGAACTAAAGGGAACGATGTTGGGCAATATGTCAAACCAACCTAGCCAAGGTAAGAGAACCCCAGCAGCATCACCAGGGGTTCCCAGCTCTGGAATGGCAAAATTTGGAGCTCCAGTGCAAAAGGAAATGCAAGCATTAGTCCAGTCGACGATTTTAAGTACCATTACTGAAGTTGTGGAGCCATTAAGGCAGCAATGGAAGAAATTAGAAACTCCATTCCGTTAGCGGTAGAGCCAATCAAACTGGCAATGCAAGATTTGATCCCTCTGGCTGTGGATCCCATCAAAACTGCGATGAAAGACATTACAGATCAATTCTCGCAGGGCCTACAGGCACTGCAGAAGCAAATTTGGAGAATACTACAAAAATAACAGAGTTAAACAGTACAATGGAAAACATGGAGGCTAAGGCAAAAGAAATGGAGAGGAAAATTAAAGAAACAGATGAGAAACAAAGCGTTTTAGAACAAGATGTTACAAGATTACAGGTGGAGAGAGCTGCCTTTATATTAAAATTTCAGAATGTTCCAGAAGAGAAAAATGAAGATTTGATGAATAAAATGGCTAAGTTATTGGCAGAGCACTTGCATATGGATGAGGAAAGCATGATGGCTCAAGAGATAGACATGGCTTTTAGGATGAATTCTTTATATTCAAAATGATTTCAAGTACCAAGGGAAGTACAAATCCGATTTCATAAGAGAGCGGTAAGAGACAAGATATTAAGAGAAGTGAATGCCACACCTTTGATGTTGAACGAAGTGGAGATAAACGTATTAAAAGAAATCCCATGGAGGGTCCGGGAGAAGAGGAAGGAATATGCAGAACTGACGGCTCTGTTGAGGAACAATGATGTTAACTACAGATGGATTTTACCCAAAGGTCTATTTTTTATTTATAGAGAGAAAAGATTTACAATAACCTCAATTTTCAAAGCGATGGATTTCCTGAAGACATATGGGGAGAAGTTGTCAGAAGAACAGGAAGGGAGAGAAGAAGGAGAGGAAGAAAATGGAGAAGAAGGCAGGAAGGAGACTTTGGGGGTGTCGGCACCTTTGGTGAAACTTCCGAGACTGAACAAGTACAGAAACGAAATCTCCAATGATATGAGACAACAGGTAAGAGACAAATAGGAACAACAGAACCGTTACAAAGATGGATAGAAGAAAAATGAAGTTTATCTCGGTGAACGTGAATGGCTTAAATGGACCTCAGAAAAGGAGAAGAATATTTCATCAACTCAAAAAGCAGAAGGCGGATATGATATGTATACAAGATACGCATATAAGAAAAGGAGACGAAAATCATCTGAATATCTAAGGAATAGGGAAATTGTTTGTAGCCTCGGATGGGGAAAAAAAGAAAAGAGGGGTAGCTACCTATTGTTAAAGAACACTTGCAACCAGAACGCATCTCAGGATGGATGAATTTTAATGGTAGCTATATAGAGACAAACTAAAAGGACAATTATAGTTAATATATATGCACCGAATCAACATCAAGAAAAATTTTACAAAAATTTACAGAAGCTCATTTTGAATCAGGACTTCCAAGAAATTTGTATAACTGGAGATTATAATGCAGTGTTTGATAGGAAGGAAGACAGAAAAGCAAATATTCAAGGAAAGAAAACGGGAGGTAATGAATTTCTGGAATCGCCATGTAAATTGATAGAAGAATGGCAGTTAATAGATGTCTGGAGAGTGAGAAACCCAAAAAACCATCAATATACTTTTTTTTCGGCTAGACATGACTCCTGGTCAAGACTCGATATGTGTTGGAATTATAACCACAATGATTAAAGACTTATTAGAAGCGGAAATTGAGGCTGGCACTTATATGGACCATAGACCAATTTCATTGGAATTGCAAGGGACAAGACCTAGAAGCAGGTGGACTTTAAATGTTTCAATACTGAAAGATAAGAGTGTAGTAAAGTGATTGAAGGAGGAGTTTCAACATTTTTTTAAGGAAAATATACAACCAGATATGCCAATGAAAATTGTGTGGGATGTGTTTAAAGCGTATGCTAGAGGCCAGATAATAAAAGAAGCTGCAAGGATAAATAAGAAGAGAAACAAAGAATATATAAATTTGCAAAAGGAAATCCAGGAACAGGAGGAGAAAACAATGGTGAATCCAATGGAGACAAAGTGTCGGAGTAAGATTAAACTGTTACTACATAAGATGAATTGTTTACTTTCCCATGAACTAGCAAAGAAGTTGGCCTTCGCTAAACAGAACTTTTTTGAAAATGCTAATAAGCCTACTAGATGGCTGGCTTATCAAGTTAGGCAACAAAGAGAAAAATCATACATAAAAGTGTTCAGAAAACAGGATGGAAAGGAAGCAAATAAGATCCAAGATTTAAAAAATATAGTGGAAAATTTTTATAGAGATTTATATAGAAAGACTGAAACTAATATAGAACAAATAAATCAGTATTTAGAGAAGCATCAAGTCAAAAAATTTACAGAGGATCAAAGAAAAATACTTAACCAGCCAATTGCGATGATGGAGGTGGTGGAGGCTGTTAAAAGGCAGAACAGAGGTAAAGCACCTGGGCCGGATGGTCTTCCTATAGAATTTTATGTGACATTTGAATAACAACTTATCCCACAGCTGAAAGAGATATGTAAGAAAACAATGGAAGGGGACGAGATCCCGGACTCGTGGCGAGAGGCAGTGATATCCTTAATATATAAGGTGAATACAGATGAAAAGGAAATTAAGAATTATAGACCAATTTCTTTATTAAATGCAGACTACACGATCTTTGCCTCTATTATAGAGGAAAGATTAAAGAGAATATTGTCGAAAACAATTCACAGAGATCAAGTGGGATTTTTACCTAAGAGACAGATAAAAAATTATTTAAGGTGCATTTTGGATGTAATAGAATATTGTGAAGTGCATCCGGAAAAGGCATTAGCTTTGGGTTTTTTAGATGCAGAGAAGGCCTTTGACAATTTGAACTGGCTCTTTGTAATGGAAATCTTGAGGAAGGCCAAGGCAGGAATGGAATTTATCCGGATGATTCAAGCGATATATATCAGCCAAACTGCTGCAGTTATGATTAATGGCGACCATATGGCAAATTTTGAAATACAAAAAGGAACAAGACAAGGTTGCCCTTTATCACCATTATTGTATATATTTGCACTGGAGATATTAAATAAAGTGGTCAGAAATTACAAAAAGATTAGGGGGATGATGGTGAGTGGTGAAGAATATAAACTTTTGGCTTTTGTGGATGATCTTGTATTTATACTGGAGGATCTACTCTCCTCAATCTCTGAGTTGAATAGGGCACTTTGGGAGTATGGCCAGGTGGCAGGGCTGAAAGTTAATATAAATAAAACAAAAATTATGACTAAGAATATGAGGACAGAGCAGAAAGATAAGTTACAAGCAGCCTCGAGTTACCAGTTATGTGAAAAAGTAAAATATTTGGGAATTAATCTGGCAAATAAATGTAGTGCTTTGCAAGAAAAAACTACAAGGAGCTACTGAAAGCAACAAAGCAAGATTTAGGAAAGTGGAAGGACCTACAAATATCGTTGATGGGCAAAATAGTTAAAATGAATATACTTCCAAAATGGATCTTCTTCTTCTTCTTTTTTTTTTTTTTTTGGTAAAACTCTCCTAAAAAGGAGAGAATTTTATTCTTTTTATAGGAAAAGGGTAGGGTAGACAGCTGGAGAAAGAAAAAAGAGATGGAGTGAAAATATTCTGTTAATAAGGGTTAGTTTTAGTTAGTACTATTTTTAGCATCCATCGCGGTTAGAAGATCTTCTTTTTAACAATCCAAAGTTCAAAATAACTCTGTTAATACCGTTAGTAAAGTCCATTGGGGTTAGTTATTAAACAGCTCCTTCCAGATGTTACACGAACAGCCGCTGCTCAAAGTGTCTTCTTAAGTCTTTTCAACTAAAAGTTGAGTCCCTTTCATCTTGATGACTCCCGCTCCGTCACCTCTTCCCCCTGGGTCGCTGTCTTCTTCGCTGCTTGCATTCATCCCAGTTTTGAGTGCTGCCTCCATCCTGCTGGCGTGTCTCTTCAAAGGTTTTATTGTTTTAAAGATGAATTCCATCTTCTCTTGTTTCTTTTTTTTCTTATATTTCCGACCATCAACTTTTACGGGCTCCATAATCACAGAAAAAATTAGATCTCTGATATAATTCCTGCTCAGCTCGACATCCCCTTCTTCTGGCAGAGTATTTTCTTTTATATAAGTGGAATAGGCTTTTAGAGCCATGTCCACCTCTTCTTTTATTTCACTCGCTTCACTGCCAGTTAGGGGTGCCAAGTCATTCGTCAAGATAAAACTGAGATCTTCTTTCTCTTCTTCTTTCTCGCCCAAAAGGGTTAACATCAGATTAGCCTTTCTTGATGTTTCTGAGATTTGCTTTTGCCGACAGAGAAGAGCACTTTCCACTTTAATCAAAGTTTCATTGATTTTCTGCATTTGCTCCAGCAGGGGCCGCAGTAGCTCCTCTTGTTGAATGACAGCAAGCTCTGGGGGAGGGTTACCCGGACCGGAAGTCCCTCCCCCCTTCTCTTCCGGTTTGTGCAGGACAATTTTCGGCGTCGACATTTTCCCTTTTGTTTACTTTTTCAAAGTTCGTGCCACATCCTCCAAGAGGCTGACAGTGTCGCAATCGCCTGCCAAACCCCAACGGTATCTTCACCAACGCTTTTTTTCTCTTTACCCCCCTCCTCGCCCCTTTATTAATCTCGCTTCTCAAAAGGGGGTGGGGACTCCTCCCTCCTCCCTACGTTTGCGGGGGGATTTATCTCGCTTCAAATTAGATCTTCAACTCACGATTCGATGCAATTCTTCTTTTTATTTTAACTCATGCCGCTTTCTTCACTCCTGGTGGAATTCGGGAGCGCTGCTAAGTCCCATTACGGGCACGACGCAGCGGGGCCGATTGGGGCGGGGAGAAAGCCTCAATTTCCCGGCTAACTGCCGGCAAAGAGGCTACTCCCCAAGCGCCCCCGGTTTGGAGCCTTTACCTAAGGCTCACTAGGGTCTTGCATAGATGCAAAGACCCCCCCAAACTGCGCGTGGGCTAACCACCTCCGGGAGCGTCCCGAAAGGTGGCCGCCATTCGCAACGCTGAAACCGAAACTGGCAAAAATGGATCTTCTTACTTCAGACAATTCCAATTTTGCAGAACTTTGGGATGTTTAAAGAATTGGACCAGGTTGTTTCAAACTTTATCTGGCAAGAAAAACGCCCAAGAATAAGATTGAAGGCACTGCAGGATTCAAAAGAAAGAGGTGGATTTGGACTACCAACTTGGACATTGTACTATAGGGCAGCGGTGTTAGCCTGGATCAGAGAATGGATTATGTTGGAATATAGGAGGCCGCTAAGATTAGAAAGGCATGACTTAATGATGGGTTGGCATGCTTTTTTGTGGTATGGAAAGGCCCTCACGCACAAATATTTTAAGCAACATTGGTTACATGCATCATTAATGAAAATATGGGAAGTTATACACAAGAGTTGATTTTCAAAGACTTCTAAAATGATCTCACCATTGGAGCCATTTACCTTACCTAAGCTTTACGATGAGGATCCACCAAAGAGATACATGGATATGCTGGACTCTAGGAACGAACTTAAGTTGGAAGATTTATCATGGTAGCAGAGAGCACAGATAGAATCTAGATATGCTAAGGACAAGAAGATTGGGTTTAATAAGAATTTAACAGAGATGGAAAAGATCTTGATTGTCCCAGAGGAGAAATTTATAAAGAAGGCATATACAATTATGTTAAAAGAAATGATGGTAGATGAGACTGTTAAAAGTAATATGATTCAATGGGCCCAGAACCTAGGTTATAATATTGATCTTGAGCAGTGGGATCAAATATGGAGTAAAAATATTAAAATAACTAAAGCAGTATCTTACAGAGAAAATATGTATAAGATGTTTTACAGATGGTATATAACACCAGAGAGAACTGAGAAATATGATGTTAAATGTGCTAATAAGTGTTGGAAACGTGAAAATAAGACAGGTTTGTTCTTTCATATGTGGTGGAGTTGTGAAGTTAGTAAAAAATATTGGATATGGATACATCGGTTGATACAGAAAATTTTAGATACTGTAATACCATTTAAACCGGAAGTACTACTTTTAGGTATATTACCCAAGGAGATGAATAGAGATGATCGTTATTTGATAATATACTTGACTACTGCAGCCAGGATCTTATATGCAAAGTATTGGAGGACTACCCAAACACCATCAAAACAAGAATATATTGCTAAGTTTTTGGAGGTGGCAGAGATGGATAAGTTGACTTTGACCATGAAAGGGCATACTGAATCTACCTTTCAGAACACTTGGTCACGATTTTATGATTGGTACAATTTAAATGAGTAGAAGGTGTTAGATTAAAAGCAACTAGATAGTGGTTGGAAAAACTTTAATGTAAGTAAGTTGAGAGCTGAAAAAGATACTCACATAAATGGAAAAGGTTTGGAGGTAATAACATATAGGGAGCATTTAAGCTGATGTTAAGCAATAGTGAACACCCCTGTGTATGTTTTGTGTCGTATGTTTGTGTGTATTGTATTGTATTGTATGGTTTTGTATTGTGATTTTGTTATGTGGAAAAATAAAATAAAAGCCTGTCCTTTGGGACAGTTCAAAAAAAATGTGTGAGCTGGAGGCTAAAAAACTGTGAGCTAGCTCACACTAACTCAGCTTAGAGGGGACACTGCCCAGCATCCCCTCCCTGAACTGTTTCAGGTCAGGAAAACAGTGTGGGGCAGAAGGCTGAAGCCCCTTCTCCAAGTGCACCAGTCACAGCAGAATCTCTGGTTTATGCAGCAAGAGTCATGCTGCAGATCCTCCCACACTAACATTGCCCCTGTCAGTGTGAAAGGCAGCGTGGGGCCATGGTTCAGGCTCCTCCCACATCACATCATCTTCCAAGGGAGCAGCAGTGCCCACACCTAAAGGTAACAGAATACTTGAAAGTGGTCTGCCTAGTGGAGGTCTTGCTTGTCACCCAGATGGGTCCATTAGCTAGTGTCTGAGCAGGCAATCAGAAGTTGATTATCTCACTGATGTTGTACATTCATGCTGGTGTCCATTCAGCAGATTCCCACCTCTGTTTACTCGCATCCTTTCCTGGTACAGGAACTCTGAGAAGTGCTTCTCAAAGACGCCATGATGTGGATCTCAGTTTCTTTCTGATGTTCGGCGTGGTTGATGAGAATGAAAGCTGGCACCTGAGAGAAAACATTGCGTCTTTCTGCGGAGAGCCAGAATCCGTTGATGAGAAAGATGAGGAGTTCAGGGAGAGCAACCAGATGCATGGTAAATGCCCCCTTGTCTTCCCTGCATTTGATATCCCAAGTCGAAAGGACTGATGCATTCATCCCTAAATCTGAGAAACTCAGCTATCAGAAAGGACAGATACACATGAACTGTAATGCTGTCAACTAGTTAAAATTTTTTGCTGGTGGATTCATCACCTTATAGTCAACCAATACATTTCATATCATCTAAATCTCACATCTCCTTTTTGGTTATTTTACATATCAGCAACATACAATTAATTGTTAGCAACATACAATTCATTACACAAAAGAAAATGAAAGAAGAGGAGGGAATCTTTAATTATTTCCTTTTTAATTAGACATGTGTGCCCATATCATAATTTCTCTTCACAAGGGAATATGACTTCAAGCAACCAATCCCCACACAATGTATTCTGTAGGATTGGTCACATGAAGGCTGTAGCAGTGCCCTTCTGGAATGCATGAACTGGTTCACAGTTTACCTCAGAGTTGGAGGCCCAATCTGCATCTAGCATTTGCTCCACTGTTTTACCAAACCGACACTGGGGGAGAAAAAGATGTGGCTCAAAACCACATTCAGATACCCCAGGCCAACGCCGTACTGACTGAAGAGTCACCCCTGAATGGCCATAAAGTGGCTATAAATCTATACAGATGCTAACATAAAACTGAGAGATCAAAAGGAGTGAAAGCAGCATGCAGTCTGGGCACTGCCATAAAATCCAACAATCCATCAAAGTGCAAGTGGCCTGCAATGTAGACAGGAATTTCTGCTCGAGTGTGGGTTTGGTAAAACAGCAGAGCAAATGCTAGATGCAGATTGGGCTCAAGTCAGGTTATAAAGTGACTGACAGTGGACAGAAGGATTGAGTGAAAAACATCTAATTGTTAACTTCTTGAGTTATACTCTTATATTTATATGGCAGAATGAGGGCATCCTGGGTGTACAGTAAGGTGGATCTCAAAGCCACCAGCACGCCCACCCCTGCTGCCTTTAGCTTCTGCCTCCAATGGCTGAAGCTGCAATCCAGAGCATGATCCATGACGGAAAGGGATCTCTGCTGTGTTGGATACAGGATGGAATGGAGGAGGCTCTGGACATGGGCTTTCATCTGAATGCTTTCTCTGATCCATTTCAAATTCTATCACTTCCCTTCCGCCAGGCTCAGAGCAGCTAAAATAAAGCAAATCATAAAATTAATGCCCCATTACTATTGAACGAATGTCATTTGACTGCCATCTTGACCTTTTGTCAGGTATCCCTGCCATAAGGTTGGAGGAGGGGCCGGATGGAACTGTGGTGTGATAATTGATGTCTCTGTGCTGTTGTGGTGGAATGCGGGGAGGTGCCGACGTTGCCTGGGCGACCGGGTCATATCTCACCTTCCAGGCCAAAGATGGCCTTGAGTGCCAGGCTGTTTGTCTCTTTCTGCTTTCTTAAGACAACAGCTAGGCCTGGGAAATGTGGGGTGGCGGGTGTAGTATAATTTAGTGGCTTTTTGATGTTCCCGCGCGCGCGCGCTTATCCTCTATTGGTAGAAAGGTGGGGGGCCTTCCCCCCTTTGGGGTATATCCCTGTGCTTCATGTATCCAAGGTATTCTTAACAATGCTTCTGTTCTAGTGACCTAGTATTGCAGCTTAATAAAACACTATCTTTGTTTGAATGAATAAGGCCTGGTGTTTTGGCTGACTAACTGAGGACTCTGACACCTTTGTTTCTACAGCCATTAATGGGTATGTGTTTGGAAACCTACCTGTGATGACCCTCTGCACTGGGGATCATGTATCGTGGCACCTCTTTGGGATGGGCAATGAGATGGACGTCCACACTGCCTTCTTCCATGGACAGGCCCTGACCATCCGAGGCCACAGAACCGACGTGGCCAGCCTCTTCCCAGCCACTTTTGTAGCGGCTGAAATGGTCCCTCGAAACCCCGGGAAATGGCTGCTGAGCTGCCAGGTTCACAAGCACCTGCTAGGTAAGGAGTCGTGGTGAGTGGGACTTGGCCAGGGGCTGCCCGTCTGCCTTGCCCACTGCAGCCACCGGGAACAAGGACTTCACTTTTGCTACTTCCCCATGAAATATGCACAGCACTATAGCCACATCTGAGGCAGCACTGAAAGAAAATTTGGCTTCAATACAAATTTCCAAAAAAAATCCAACATTTACATAAGAACATAAGAGAAGCCAATGTTGAATCAGGCCAATGGCCCATCTAGTCCAACACTCTGTCACACAGCGGCCAAAATATACCAGGTGCCATCAGGAGGTCCAGCAGTGGGGCCAGGGCACCAGAAGCCCTCCCACTGCTGCCCCCTCCAGCACCAAGAATAGAGTGCAGCACCTGCCCCAGACTGAGAGTTCCCATCTATACCCTGTGGCTAATAGCCACTGGTGGACTTCTGCTCCATATGTTTATCTAATTTCCTCTTGAAACTGACCATGCTTGCAGCTGCCACAACCTCCTGTGGCAGTGAATTCCATATGTTAATCACTCTTTGGGTGAAGAAGTATAGCATTTGTTTTTCCAGTATTTTTAAATTTTACTTTTGAAATTCGTTACTTTTAAAAATGCCACCCCTTGTGTGACAGCTGCCTAGGCAGTCTCCTTGTGTAAATGTCCATCTTCTTGTCCTCTCAGGTGAAGCCTTTCCTTGCCTTGCCTTCTCTTCCAAATCTTCTCAGTGTCCCCCTCCAAGGTTTCTCTTCTAGTGGACTGTCTCTTCCTCTAATTGTCCCTGTGGTCCTCTCTCCCCCATTAAAGATCCCCCATATCCTTCCTCTCCTGTAGACCTGACCACATATTTTCTAGTAGTGTCACTAGGATATTCCTGACTGGGCCAGTATTTCTTTTGTTTTCTTTTAGGCAGTTTTAAGAAAGGCAAAAAAAAAACCCAAACCCTTTGCTTTTTAATTTAAATAGGGCTAATTTTATTGCTCCTGCCAACCTAGCAGTTTGAAAGCAAGAAATTACAAGTAGATAAATAGGTACCACTTCAGTGGGAAAGTGACAGCATTCCGTGCACCTTGGCATTTAGTCATGCCAGCCACATGTCCATGGAGAAGTCTTCGGACAGCACTGGCTCTTCAGCTTGGAAATGGAGATGTTAAATCCCTAGAGGATGCTTGGAAGCTATTTAAAACCACACTAATTGAAGCCAAATACATACATAGATACATAAACTTTATTGCATTAGCTCATAGCCTTAGCAAATGACACTGGGAGAAAATTGCTGTACAAGCAATACAAACAATCTCGATGTCAACTAAAACCCTTAAAAAGACTGTGTAAGATTAAAATAAATAGTAATTAAAATCATAGCAAAGTAGAAAATTAGAGGCGATGTACTGCTGCAGTGGCTCAAGTGGTTAAGATGCTGAACTGCAGCATCAGTAGTTCAGCAGTTCAAGACCCAAGTGCCGCATGATGGAGTGAGCTCCCGTCTCTGGTCCCAGCTCCTGCCAACCTAGCAGTTCAAAAGCAAGAAATTGCAAGTAGATTAATAGGTACCACTTCGGTGGGAAGGTAACAGCGTTCCGTGTGCCTCGGCATCTAGTCATGCCAGCCACATGACCATGGAGAAGTCTTTGGACAGTGCTGGCTCTTCGGCTTTGAAACGGAGATGAGCACCGCTCCCTAGAGTTGGATTCGACTGATTTTTGAGCAAGGGAAACCTTTACCTTTACATAATTTAATTGCATCATGCTTTCAATTTCAAATTATGTTTTTGCCCTTCATTTGGAACTTCTCTCTAAGTTCAACATTTAACAATTCAGTGTTACCAACATATACTTGTGTTCCGGATCTTTTACACTGACCTTGCTGTCTGCCACTTTCTTTTCAGTGGACTCAACCTTATTAATAACAGCAGATAAACTGTGAACCCTATCTAAGTGTTCATTGTGCTTTTGAAGAGTCTTTAGTCTCTCTCTTTAACTTTTAACCCCACCCACCCACATACACACTTTTTACTGCAGAAATTATCTTGGAGAATCTGCTGGGCTTGTTGTTCTACTTTCCCCACCATTGGAAACAATAGTGGGATGGGGGCATCCTCTTTGGTCCAATCTTTTTGAGATCTGGGGGTTCTTTTGGGGAGAGGCTCTAGCAGCTACACTGCAAATTTGGTGCCTCTATCTCAAACCCCGTCTCCCCCGGCCGCCAGGGCTGGCCCCAGGTATTTTGGCACACTAGTTGAGGACACTTTCTGGCGCCCCCATACACCCCCCAATTTCTGGCGCCTCCCCTTCAGGCACCCTTGCAGCTGCCCGGGACCATCCCTCACTCACTCCCAGCAGCCCTTCCCTCCCATCACTAACCCCCCCCCGCAAAGTTCATGCCCGTGAAGCCGGCTTCCTCCAGCTGCATGGAGATGCCGGCCACCCTCCTTGCATTCATGGTCACCGCCGGCCGAGAGGAGCCCCGAGCAAGAGAGCGGGAACCAGCAAGGGCCAGGCAGCAGCCATGCCAGAGCCGGAGAGCTGAGCTCACCTCTGAGGTGGCCAGCCACCGAGCGATCTGCTGCTGATTCACTTGCAAGCAGAGAAGAGGGGGGACCCCCCCCGCCACCAAAAAAACTGAGGTTGCAACACACCTGCCCAGCAGGGGAGCATGCATCCTGTCACTGCCGCCACTGCCTCCCATCTCTCCCTGCTGGGGAGCACACCTGCTGGGGGGGAGGAGGAGGAGGAGGAGAGACCCATCAACGAAGGTGCACGCTGTGGAGCAGGTACCTCGAAAGCCGTGCTGGGGGTGGGCAGGTGGCAGCAGCAGGGGCCTCGCTGCACCCCTCACGACCCGGGCGGAAGGAGGGAGGGCGGTCACGTCGGGAATCGAGGGAGAGAAGGGGTAGCGGCAGCCAGGGTGGCAGCAGTGGCCAGGGCGCACAGTGCAAGCTTTTGGCAGGGGCAGGGGGCTTTTGGTGTGGGGAGGGCGGCTCAATTCGGCGCCCCCATGATGGCCCTGCCCTAGGCGAAAGTCTAGTTCTCCTACTGAGTGAGCCGGCCCTGCTGGCCGCTGAATATACTCTAGGAGAGATTTGCCATTGACTATAATGGCCCCATAGGGTATAATGGAGCTGAATATATGCCTGAATAATGACAATAAAGCCTTATTCGGGTATCTATTCAGCTCACCTTCTGCCGAATGCACAGTCCTAACAGTGACCTTCATCTTGAAATCAGTAGCTCACAAATATCTTCACAATCTCTCGCAGTTCCACCAACGTCCACCTAGATGGGCTGCTGACTTCAGCAAACGGTTTTGCTTCTGGTCCAGCTAAAGGTTATATTTCCTTGAAAAGTCATGCCTGGGTTTCCCTGATACAACTTGTGTTCCCTGCAGTCTCAGATCAATGGCAGGAAAGGTCATGGTAAAAATCAGAGGTAGCTGTTTTCTGCTTGGAAAAGTGGAACGGGGGGAGGAAGGATGCCTGCCTCGCCCCCCCCCCGACTTTGAGAAGCTGAAACAGACCCTGCCAGGGAGCTATTTACTCAGCCTTGGAACAGCATCGTGGATTACTCTGAGCACATGCTGGTCCAAAGTTATGTAAACGTGGTGTCTAGTTTGGCCCTTAGCTCATTATGGCAGCCTTCCCTGGGCCACCACCATTTTACACAACTTAAAAATGCTGCAAATTGGGCCTGCAGCACAGCGGGACGAGGCGCTCTTGCCTCCACGCCCCCCCCATGACTTTTCAAGCACTGAAGCAGTTTGGCCCTCAGGAGAGGTACGTGAGAGGGGGCGAGGGCAACTGATCCAGCTGCACTACAGCATTTTAACATCGCCTGCATTGGGCTTTGAAATGGCCGTGGCATCATGTCTAGTTCTGCTCTTAGCCCTCCACACGGCTGTAACAATGCTGTTTGAAAATGCATTCTCTCACTAACACTCAGACCAATAATTTTATTGATTAAGTTATCTTCACTCCCAAAAGTGACAAGATGAGTATAAGATCAGGCGTTCCAAAATTGTCTTCATTACCTTCGTTACCTTCAGAAAGACAATCCCCGTCTTCATAGTCTCCCTCTGCTGGCTAATCAAACTTGTGTCAGGTTGATAGAATGAGTGCGCCCGGCCCTCCCTCCCTCCTCTCTCTCAGACGACTCCAACGGTTATTGCCAGCTGCCCTTAAAACCACATTAGCTTGCAAGCAGAATGGCTGCTGCTGTAGCTCCGTCTTCAAGCAGCTTGGGCTATTAGAAGTCTCTTTCATTCAGGTAATATGCTCTCCTATCTATCTACCACCCACAGAAACTGCTCTTCACTCCTGGTAATTGTTTGGGACTCTGGGCAAGAGCTCTGAGTTTGTAGAAATCCCAAGGAAACGACATGTGAGATCCAGGTTTGCTTACAAGGAAATTTTAATAAGCTTACAGAAATAGCAGGCTAAGCTCCCATCCACTGGGCCTCGAGCGCATACACACACAACAAAGCTTTTCAGAATCCAAGACCACATGCATCACTAAAACTAGGCATCTTATACTCTAAATGCCGGCTACCAGTCAAGAAATCATTAGTTAAGCTATCCAAAGCACTAGGGTGATCCAGGCCTTCTTGCACCTGGCATCCAGGGGAGGGAAGAAACTACCCAGGCCTTGAAGATAAGGGCTGCTAACAAGAATGAGAGAGGGAAAGTTCTCTTGGGAGTGGCCTGACGGCTGTCCCCTCACAAAATTCAAAGCAAACACTAGCCTGTAACAAAGATGAAGTTCCCAAGGCTATACAGCGATTCAACAGTGTGGGCTGACTCTTGGGGGAACAGGTGAGCCAAATGGTATTCTCCCACACTCTGCCACACTGTCTTCTTTCTGGTCGCCTGGTACAGGTGGTCCTGCCATTGGGCACAACACTGGAGAGCCAGTTTGGTGTGGTAGTTAAGTGTGTGGACTCTAATCTGGGAGAACCGGGTTTGATTCCCCACTCCTCCACTTGCACCTGCTGATGTGACCTTGGGTCAGTCACAAGCTCTGGCACAGCTGTTTTTGAAAGAGCAGTTTGTGTTAGAGTTCTCTCGGCCCCACCTACCTCACAGGGTGTCTGTTGTGGGGAGGGGAAGGGAAAGGAGTTTGTAAGCCACTCTGAGACTCCAAGTGAAGGGCGGGGTATAAATCCAACCTCTTCTTCTTCTAAATTGTCCTGCTGGTTCAGGCAGGCAAAATAGAATGACACTTGCATTCTGTTGACCACGGCTGACTAGAGTGCATCAAGGGTACTCCTCTTCATTGGCAGCTGTTGCCTTTCACTTGCTTCACTCACTTCTGGGGATGGCAGGGTTTCTCGCCAGCAGTGGAGTGGCACTAGCAGGCAGAATTTATGGAGTCTGCATATTGGTGCCTCCACTGTCTCTTCCTTCTCCATTTCCTCTGAAATGCTACTTATTCCCATTTATTTGCTGCCTGAAGCAGACCACAGATAAAGCCATCACTCCCACCCCAACAGCGTTCAAAATAAATCCTGATTTGATAAAGTCAGTGATATGAATGGTAGAGTGACAACAGGGTTCAGCAGGGCAGTGGGCAGTGGGCAGTGGGCATGGGTCCTCTTAAGTCTGGCCCTGTGAAATGGATATATGTTCCTCATGTTCATCTTTCAGAGTTCCCTTTCCTTAAGTTTCTGGTTTCAGCTTTTTCATTCAACTGATATACGTAACTTAACAATAGATTCAGATGGGTGGCTGTGTTGGTCTGAAGCAACTGAACAAAGTTTTAATTCAAGGACACCTTTAAGACCAACAAAGTTTAATTCTAGGTATAAGCTTTCGTGTGAGAGTGCTTTTGTGCTTTCGTGCCTATTTTTCCTTTGTATCACTTCCAAGCTGAAGGTAATTAAAAAATGTACAGATTCCCTTGGATTCCGCCCCCTGCCCTTTTGCCGCCCCTCAAAGGTCGCTCCCCTGCCCACATCAAGGTTGCCTCTCCCAGTCTGCACCTTTTGCCATCCTCCCCCTTCAGTACTGATTACTTTCCCCCTCTTTTTAATTTTTATTTTTTTATATAAGCAGCATGAGTCTAATGGTATGAGACTATCACTAGTCTCAGATCACTAAATAAAAGAATTAAAATTATGGGGGGAAGTTTAAAAGAAGCTGTGCGAGGCTTAGTTCCCTGCTGTGTTGACTTGAAAGGGGGATTGGAGAGGAGGCAAATGGAGTGTCCCCAGTGCAAAAAAAAGAAAAGAAAAAAAGATTTCAGTGCTGCATGCAAACAAAATGGGGGGGGATTGTCAGTGCGGAATGATGCCGACATGAGATGTAAAGAGAGATTCAAGGGGACAGTAAGCCTAAAGCTTTGAAAACATTTTTCCCTTTAATGTTTTAGTGAACAAAGTTTTGGGGGGAACCATTTTGGCAGTCTCTGGATGCCTGATATTAAAATGGCGGCTGAGCCACATGGACCTTCTGCAAATCGCCAAACTTAAGAATTACTTGGGATTGATCCATTTGGAGGAAAGAGTGCAATCAACGCAGTCTCATGCCACACCCTCCGAAAGGAGCCATTTTCTCCCAGAGGAGGACTGATTTATGTTGCCAGGAGATCCGTTTCAGAGTTGGTCTGCTGTGGAAGAGCCAGAGCCGAGTCCAGGAGCACCTTCGAGACCAACAAGGCTTTTTTGGGGGGTGGGGGGGTGAGCTTTGGAGAGCCCGGGCTCCCGGAAGCCTGGTGGGCCCTGGATGTCTTGTTGGCCTCCAAGTGGCTACTGGACCCAAACCTAGGAGATCAGTTGTAACTCCAGGAAATTTCCAGCCTCCACCTGGAGGTGGGCAACCTTCGGCCGGCCCCTGCAGCTTTGTCCCTCCAGTACCCCCCTGGTTTTCCAGGCCAGAGAGAAGTCTGTCTTAGTCAGCCCTCTTCGTCTAATAGTTTTTCGGGTCAAAAAGCTTCCGTGGGTTTTTGACTGGCACATGCTGTGGGTGAGAACTGACTGCTCAGTTACTGGCTGAGCCGGGGCTTTGACTCCCATTTTGATGCTTAATTATTTCAGTCTGAATGATATGTTTTTACTTGTTTCTCTATGTGTTGCCTTGGAGAACCACATGGGAAGAAAGGCAGCTGATGAGAACAAGACGTAAGGCACCGCACAGAAAAACAAAACCCTCGTGATGTAGGAAACAAGTTTGATATTGTCACATGTGGCTATCAAATACAAATGGGTTTGGTTTTTTCCTTTATGATTCCCAAGATTTGAACAAAATGAAGTATAAAGAGTGGTAGAGCATATGACTTTCACCCAGAAGGTCCCAGGTTCAAATTCTGGTGTCTCCCATTTGGACAAACAAGTGGATTGCCTGCAGCAGGATCTAGGAGAGCCCTCCGCCGGAGACCCCGGGGAGCCACAGCCAGTCAGAGTGGCCAGAACCGGTACAGTGGCCTGGCTGAGGGTTGCCAGCTCCAGCCCGGGAAATTTCTTGGGGGTGGTCCCTATGGAGGGGGAATTTGGGCATGGATTTCACCAAGAATCTGCTCTCTGGAGGAACTGGTCTCTGTACAGGGGTGTAAGCTACAGGGGGCAGTGGGCTCAAGCCCCCCCCAGGGGACCTCCCAGAGGGGTCATTGCCAGACCCTCTGGGATTTCATGGAGCTGCTCAGGCTGTCAGGCGCTCAAGTTCAGCCAGTCCTGTTTGTCTTTGCAGCGACTTAACAAGTTCCTAAGAGGACAGGGCTGGTTTGGTTTGTTAGTTTTTCTAAAGATTATTTTCCGAAGCATCTTTTGTAAAGATGAGAGGGGGAGGGAACCTTCAGCAGATCGTATTCTCTGTGAAGAAACAATATATATGCAAAGCCGACCTCCAAGGTCAGGGACAAAGGGTGGTGTGGGGGGAACAGCTCTCCTGAAGGTACCCACTGGATTGCAGAGTGCCACAAGGCGTAGTGCTGTCCTCAATGCTATTTAACATCTATATGCGCCCCCTTGCCCAGATTGCACAGAGACATGGGTTGGGATGTCACCAGTAAGCTGATGACACCCAGCTCTATCTGTTGTTGGGCGGCCGGTCCAGCTCCAAATCGGAAGATCTAGACCAGGTGTTACAAGATGTGGCTGGACGGCTTAGGTGGAGCTGACTGAAACTGAATCCGACAAAGATGAGGTCCTGTGCTTGAGTCGGGGCAGACCAAAGACAGGGATCCCACTCCCAACCTTTGATGGGGCTCCATTGGTGCCAGTGCCGGAGGTTAGGAGCTTGGGAGTGCTCTTGGATGCCTCCTTAACAATGGAGGCCCAGGTAGCAGCCACTGCCAAGTTGGCCTTTTACCATCTTCAGCTGATTAGGCAGTTGGTTCCCTTCCTTGAACACAACAGTGTTCTTGGTAACAGTGATCCATGCAATGGTCACCTCGAGATTGGACTACTGTAATGCTCTCTACATGGGGCTGCCCTTGTCGCAAATCCAGAAGCTACAGCTGGTGCAAAATGCTGCAGCCAGGCTTCTAATGGGCCTCTCAATGTGGGAGCACATTCAGCCTGTGCTGAAGGCATTTCACTGGCTACTGATAACATACCAAATTTGCTTCAAGATGCTGGTTCTTACCTTTACATACCTGAGGGACTGCCTTTCCCCATATGTTCCCCAGAGAGCACTGTGATCAGGGTCCCAACATCGACTGACCCTTCCTGGATCAAAGGATGCCAGGCTGGCTGCAACCAGGGCCAGGGCTTTCTCGCTGGTGGCTCCTCTCTGGTGGAATGAGCTCCCGGAGGTGATCAGGGCCCTGTGGGACCTTATGCAGTTCCACAGGGCCTGCAAGACGGAGCTCTTCTACCAGGCTTTCAACTAAGAGCCACCCCGAGGGAGAAGCATACTCCCTGAACAGCCTGTGCTAGCTGCACAATGGGTTATCTCTGGGCTGATCACTAGGATGGCACAATGAAAGCCGACTGCCATCTTAAACCTAAATGTAAATTCAACTTTGAAATGTCGATCTGTTAGCACCTTTTTAATGCTGAATTGTTTTATGCTTAAATTATTTATTGTGGTTTTATTCATTCTGTAAGCCACCCTGAGCCGGCCTTGGCTGGGTAGGGCAGGGTATAAATTTGATAATAAATAAATAAATAGAGAGAGAGAGAGAGAGGAAGCATGAAAGGGGGAAAGGGAAGATCAGTCCCTCCAGCAATCAAAAGGTCTCAGGGGCTGGACTGAAGAATGTGTTTCCTGCAGCCTACAGCACAAGCCCTAATGCCAGTACAGCTGGATCTGAGGGCCATAGCACCTGAAGGACCACAAAATTTCGGAGTAGGGGGTACACACTTTTGGAAGTCAAAGCTCCCTTCATTGGTATGCCCTCAAAACCTTGTTGGTCTCTAGGGCTGCCAGCCTCCAGGTAGTGGCTGGAGTTCTCACACGGGACTCAAACTGAGCTCTTCTACCGCAGCCCAATATGGCTGCCCCATGGAACTCTCTGGATCAAGAGGATGATGGTTTCCATTCTCAGATGGGACCCTGCCTTAGGGAAAGAAATGGCCCCATCTCCATTTTATCTTACGGGTCGGGGGGAGTGTTACCAAGAACCCCCTTCCTACCTAGATGTGTGCTGTCTGCCCTCATTCCATCCTGGCTAGCAGTGCCTTGCTTTGGAGAAGGAGAGGTCAGGACCCTTCTTAGACTGTGCTAATGAGGGGCCAAAACCCTGGGCAGGAGACTGATTCACTGGCGGGACATCTGCGTGGCCACCCAATTGCCACGGGGGGGAGGGGAGGGGGCTTGCTAAGCCAGGCACCCACCTTAGCCTACCAAGGTCGCTTCATCCGCAGATGTGCAAACTCTAATCGCTCTCAAGCAGCCAGGTGGGCTGGATTACCTTCTCCCGACCCTGCCTGGATGTCTCCGAGCCCACTAGCCTGCTCCAGGCGTGGGGAGGCCCCCACCCTGGCAGCCCTTTTGTCCACCCTGCCTGGATAGGCAATCTCCTTTTGTTATCTTCCTGGGAAGCCTCCCCCCCCCCCGGTCAGAGGCAGGAAATCCGTAGATTCGCATCCTGGACTCTCCTTGAATTCCTGGAGCTTATTTATTTGAAACCCTGCAACTATCACTGTTCCGCCAGACAAAGCGGTGCTGTCTCACCCTCTCCACTTTCACAGAGGCTGCCAACTCTGATTTTCTTTCCCTGGGACTGTGGGGCATTTACTTGCAGGAGCACCAGTCCACTGCCTTACCTCCCCCACCCCCCTTGGGATCTTGGAATTTCTGCCTAAAGCCCCAGTTCTCAACCTGTGGGTCCTTGAAGCAGACAATGTACTGGAAGTTGGGGTATCCTGGGACTTGCAGCTTTAGAGAAAAAGAAAGGGAGAAGATGGGAATGTTTCTGTTTTCAGCCATGTTCTTTTTGTCTCTCTGCATCCGAGGAGGGGGAGACAAAGCTGGTTCAGCAAATCTGGAAAGTAAGGCGCCTGTGCTGCCTGGGACCCTCCTTCAACCAAACCCAGGCTCCCTCATTTCAGATCATGGTATCTGGGAAGCCATTATTGATTGTGAATTCTGAGGCGCATTTGGAGTGTTGGTCCCAGATGGGGAGACCGGAGTCCCAATCCACACTTGGCTGCGAGTCACCTGGGATCGATCACACGCTCGGCCCAATATTTAAGGAGAACGGGGGGGGGGAAGCATTTTCTTTCATACACAAATGAAATATTTGCTCAGCTTGTCTCAGTGAAGGAGTTTGTGACATCTTCCCTCAGCTCTGACAGAATCCTCCTCCTTTGAGATTCAGAGTTCAGGCTACTAAGAGTGATTTTTTTAAAAAAAACCACATGATAATTTAAAAAACACTTGATTAAAAACCATGTGATTTATACTGGAAATATAAATATGGACCTGGAGCAGGTCCAGCCCCATGCCTCCCCTCCCCCCAGGAATGGAGAGGTCTGCACCCCCCCCCCTTTGTAGATCAGTTGCAATTCTGGGAGAACGCCAGGCCACACCTGGCGGTTGGCAACCCTAGCCTGACTCCACAGGTGGCAGCTGGCCCTCTTGACTGTCTTGGCATTGTTGGCAAGCCAGAACAGAGGCCTTCTCTCGGGGACTGCGGCAGGCATGCTCCCTTCTTTGCAAACTCCAACCTCCTCATTGCACCTCGGGGCCGGAGCATCCCCTTTCCACGTCTCTGTTTCACACCCTGTCCTGACAGTGCTCAGTTTATCGTGTCTCCCTCTTTGACCACCAGCTCTCGGGCAAGGACATGACTGTCCTCTGTGCTTTCTACAGCAGGGATGGAGGCTTTCTATGAGGTCAGAAACTGTTCCTCTCAAGACCCAGAGCCTGCCCTGGGAGGGAAACTACGGAAATATTACATTGCAGCAAAGGAAGTCCAGTGGAATTACGCACCCGCAGGATTAGACCAGGGCACTGGGGAAAGTCTGCAGGAGCCGCACAGGTAAGGGTGGTGGTGGTAAGGAGGGGCTCAGAAGTCTGGCCCTCTGTTTGGGACCCCTTTGCCATGTTAGGGAAAAGGGGCTTAAGGGGAGGGATATGGAGATTTCAACAGAATACTTGACTCTGAAACTCACAAAGCACCAAGTTTGGGTTTTACACCATTCACAGCCCCCCCAGATGGATGTCTTTGGATTTAAAAGGTTTTATTCCCAGAGAAACTTTGTGGCTCAATTGATTAAACAAGGAGTTTGTATATAGGAAACTACACAAGAAATGAAATGTAGTTCAAAGTTTCCCCACCCCCATAACATACCCAGCTCCCTCAACCTTTCCTCATAGGACTTGGTCTCCAGACCCCTCAACATCTTCATTGCCCAGATGTCACAGGTCAGTCCCCCTGGAGCAAATGGTTGCTTTGAAGAGTGGACTCTATGGTATTCTACTATGTGAGGTCCCTCCCCTCTCCAAACCCCATCCTCTCCGGACTTCACTCCCAAAACTCCAGGAATTTTCCAACCCATAGTTGACAACTCTACTCCTGGGGGTTGTGAGCTGCAGCCTGGGAACCCTATGCTACAAACTGAAGCTTCTCCATCAAGACCTTAAGTTCCCCCCCACCCAACCTGTTTGTTTGTTTGTTTGTTTGTCTTATTGTCCAATCTGATGAAGAATTCTGGGGAACTTGGAAGCTTGCTCACTGTTTCGTCATATTGTGGTCAATGGTCCCTCTAAGCTGTGAAGTCTTGTGAGCAAAAATTCTACTTTGTGAGCTACTGGCATTAAAATTGTGAGCAAGTGATCTTCATAAATTAGTTTGCTCTGGAGCCATCCTTCCTGAGTTAAGACAAAAATGTGTGAGCCAAAGGCTAAAAAAACTGTGAGCTAGCTCACACTAATTCAGCTTAGAGGGAACACTGATTGTGGTTGCTCCTAATAAGAAGGCATTACACTGCTGTTGCTTGCTTGCTAAGACTTCCCCCCCTTGGCTGCTTTTCTGCAGTCCCCCAAGCCCCAGGGAGTGGTTCAAAGAGTTACGGCCCACAACCACTGCTGACCAGGGCTTCCTCCTCCATCCCAACTCATTCTGTCTGGAGATGGGCCTTTGGTTGAGGACAGCAACGGGTTCCATCATAGCTGGCATCCTTTCCGCCCCAGCTGCTTTTCATATCTATTTTACTCTCTTCTCCCCTGCCCACGAAGCGGCCTGCAGTCTGAAATGGGGCAAATTAATATACGCCATCTTTTGTTTGAAATATCTTATTAATGTTTTAATTGTTTTATCTCAATGTTTTATGAATGATGAACACTGCCCAGAGCCCTGCACTGCAGGGATTGGGTGATTGACAAATGTAATAAACAAACAAATAAATCGTGTTGGAGGTGGACTATATGAGGCCCTATTATCCACAGTGTGCCTGTTCTCCTTTATTAGTGCAGGGTTCTGTTACATTTCAAAAAAACAGACAGGACAGTGACCCAAGAAAAGCACATAGAGGCAATGCTGCCTCCATTTTATCATTTTCAGCTCTCAGAGAACCCGCCCCCCCACCCCCCATGGTACCTGCCAGCCTCCGCCCAAGTCAAGAGCCAGGAGCCAGGAGCAGTGCTTCTGAAGAGCAAATCCCTGGCTAGACACAGGGTGGCAGAGGTGATCTGCAGATCGGGCTGAGTCGTGTGCCTGGCGCAAGTGCTCTTCGACAATATGGAGAAACAACTTTCTCCCTTCCTCGTAACACAAGAATTCAGGGGGGAGGGGTCAGGACTCAAGTGTGAGTATTTCTCCATTAAATGTGTAACTGTTTTCTGGGATTCACAATATACTGTAAATTCCGCAAAATGCAGCATGAGCTTAGGCAGCACTGCAAAGAGATTAGACAGAGGACAGATCTATCAGTAGCCTCCGGGCATTGACTATGACAGCTCAACAGAACCGTCATGTACAGAGGCAGTCTATTTCTGAATGCCAGGTACAGAAGACAAACATTAGGATGACAGAAGCAGAAGCAGCAGCAGAAGAAGAATTGGATTTATACCCCACCCTTCTTTTGGAGTCTACAATCACCTTCCTTTCCCCTCCCCAAAACAAGGGGCAGATAGGGCTGAGAGAGCTCTGAGAGAACTGTGACTGACCCAAGGTCACCCAGCTGGCTTCATGGGGAGGAGTGGGGAATAAAATCCAGTTCTCCAGATTCAAGTGCACCGCCAAATTGGCTAATCCAACACAGGAGTTATTAGAATCTGGACCTACACACACATGAATCAGGTAGTTGTGAGGATAACGCAGAGGAAAGCATGAGGTATGCTGCTCTGTGACCCTGAGATGAAGGACAGGATAAATATGTGACAGAGAAAACGGACAACGTTACAGTGTGAGGGGCTCTGAGCCCTTCGTCTTCCACTGGGATTGTGTAAGCTGTATGGCCTATCCTATGAAGGTAGAGTGGAAATTACCTCAGTGGGAGAAGGCAGAAGTGGGTTCACCAAGCCCTGCAAGGCAGCCTTTCCTGAGATTTCCACACCTCCCTCCACCAAGCCTCACTAGGTAGCGAAAGCTCTCCTGCTTCTCCCTAAGCTCTTTCAGGGCTCCAGTTGCCGAGTCAGAGAAGACAGGAGTCCAGCGGCACCTTGAACCACTAACGGTGTTTATGCCAGGATAAGCTTTCATGTGTTAGTCGTCACTTCTCCAGACGCAATGAAGAGGAAATCATATTCCACATTTTTATAGAGGAAATTACTGAAAGGGCGGGGGAAAGGGAGGAGAGAGGCTTCGAGTGACTCCTGTCAAAAATCTTCCAGGGGTGATTCTCTGTGCAGGAGTTACAGATCAAATGAAAATACTGGCGAGTGTGCACATTTTGGGTTCTGGTCTCAGATTCTAAATTTTGATGTGCTCAGTCAACTGGCTGTAAGTCTGGTTTTTCCTCTTTTCTAATCAAGTTGAGGAGCTGCGGTGGCTCAAGTGGTTAAGACACTGAACTGCAGGCTGTGGAAGGTCAGTAGTTCAGCAGTTCAGGACCCGAGAGTGCCGCATGACGGGGTGAGCTCCTGTCTCTAGTTCCAGCTCCTGCCAACCTAGCAGTTCGAAAGCAAGAAATTGCAAGTAGATAAATAGGTACCACTTTGGTGGGAAGGTAACAGCGTTCTGTGCACCTTGGTGTTTAGTCATGCCGGCCACATGACCACGGAAACGTCTTCGGACAGCGCTGGCTCTTCGGCTTTGAAACGGAGATGAGCACCGCAACCCTAGAGTCGGATTCGACTGGCTTTCGAGCAAGGGAACCTTTACCTTTACCTAATCATGTTGAAAATACTAGTGTCATTTTGCGAGTTAACTCTCCTCTGCACAAAGGCTGTGTCTCCTTGTCAAGATCCTTTATACAAATTCAGGGTGAAAAATGCTTTGAGCTTTGACACAGCTGGATCCCCATTAGCAAATCCTGTGCCCCTTATTGTGAATAGCTGCCAAATTTTAAAATTCAGCTGTTGTACGAGGCTTGTAATTGTCTGGGTTTAGCTTCTCAGAGCTGTTCTTTAAGAAGAGTCCCACTCGGATTGGGGGCACATACTGGAAGGCCAGATTTGTGGAATACACGGATGAAACTTTTCGGGTGGAGAAAAAACGGCCAGAAGAAGAGAAGCACCTTGGCATACTTGGTAATACAGCAAGGGGATGTTTCCAAACAGTCATGGACAAGACTTGAGGGTGCCTGGGAAGGAGAGTCATCATAAACAAAAGGGTGGCACTCAGTTTGTTATGTACCAAGGTAGACCGCGCATACGGTCGGGCTCGCACATGGCCATACGGACGAGCTGAGCTTCACATCCCAAAGACAATAGAAGCGAAGGATCTGAGAACTCGCCTATCAGGCAGCCTGGATCCTAATAGAGAACCAATAGCGGGAGTTGTTTGTAAATAAACCAGTCACGTGTGTGTGTGTGTGTGTGTGTGTGTGTGTGTGTGGGTGTGTTTAGAATGGGAATATAAGCGGGCCACGGGCCACGCCAGTTATCTCAAGTTCTCCTGTGCACTAATAAAGTATGAGCTGAAATCATTCTTCGATGCCTCAGTCTCAGTACTTTATACAGCTGATATGGATTTTCACATGTGCACATCTATTACCATAGAGATATGTTTGTGGGGGGTTGGTTGCTGCTGGGTTTTTGTGTGTGTGTGTTTTTTAAGACTGAGCCTGGAAGCCTCACACATGGTGTGAGCTAGAATCTTGCCTTTAGAAACCTTAACCAAAAACTGGGGTCAAGCTGGCCCTGAGAAGTGGGGTAGAGTGATAACATTTTGCTTTCAGTCTTCTGCACCTTATTATATCCCCTAACCTTAAGGAAGCCAGTGGCCCTCTGGCATTTCAAGGTCCCCCACCCCGCAAACTGCAGGGTGTGCTCTGATAGTGTTGAGGCCATTTATAGGTCGACTGCACTGGATGGAAAACTTAAATTAGCATCCAGGGTGAAAATGACAAAACTGTGATTCCTTAATTTTCTTATATTTTTCTCCCTGGTGTCTTTGATGCTGCTCTGTTCTTTTACTGCCAAAGGGAAATACTTAATAAGGGGTCCCCCCCTCAAATCTGCTGCTCATTTCAACCCCCAAGATTTGTTTATTTCAATTTGTCCACCACACCAGATTAGTAAAGTACAGCTTTTGTTCAGGCAAGGCTTAAAGAACAATGGAACATCCCTCTCCTTTTTTTCTTTTTAAATGATAATGTTATTCCATGACCCCTCTTTCATTCCAACCTTTCCAACCCAAAATGAGAAGGAGAGACTTGGAAAAGAACTGAGTAGCCCAAATCTTTGATGTTCTTAGCCTTTTATTTCCAAGCCTTTGGGGAATTATTGGCTGTGATCAGATGTGCAGCTTGATCTGGTGTCATTGCTGTTCCCTTCCAGATTTAAAATGCATGTCCAGGCAGCAACATCTGTCTTCTGTTCCCCAGTTGTGGGCACCCTGTTCTGACCTGTCTTCGAGCTGAAGTTATTTGGCATTGGGGAAAGTCTGGTCCTTCCTGGTGCATGTGATTTCACCCCACATTTTTGGATGTCTGATCAATCCATCGTGCTCTCAAGCTGCTTGGGAAATCTGAATGCTCCCTTCCAGCTTGGGGCTTTTTTTCTTGAGGCAGTCAGCAGGGGCACAGAATTGCATATTCACACCCTTCTCCCTCTCTGTCTCTCTCTCTGTCTCTCTGTCTCTCTCTCTCTCACACACACACAGAGGAGCTTCTCAAAACTGTGTTTTCTTTTTTAAAAATTTCCAAAGAAAGACGCCTGTGTACTTTTTTCTGTGCTTTCCAGCCACGAGGTGGGGAAGGGGTTAATTGAAAAGATTAATTTTTCCAAAGGGGGAGGGAAGGAGGGGGCAGTCTGAGAACAATGCCCATGACTCCAGCTTTGCTCTAAGCTTTTAAATAAAAATGCCAGCAGCACACAGGACACAGGATGAGGCTTCTCTGTTCTCTCCCCCCCAGCTTTGAAACATTTGAAACACTGAATTTATCGAAAGTAGTTTCAAAAACACTTCCTTCACACTGAATTACATATCCCAGCAGCCTCCTCCAGCAATCCCACTGGCCAACAGCTGCTGTCATTCTGCCAGGAGTTTGAAGGGCTGCTTCCCATAAGTGGTTATGTGCATGCTCAAAAGACAAATGGTTAAAAAAACTGCCCAGCCGCTCCACTCTGTGGCTGCTGCATCTTATCGATCAACCACAGGGTGAAAGTGCACTGAAGCAGGTTAAGGGGGGAGGTCTGATCAAAACTCTCTGTTACAAAAAACCCTGGATCAATTAGAAGCAGGGCCACACTAGATCAAACTGCATATCTGACCATAGCCATTGAGTGGCCTTGGGTAATTTTGAGTGGCCTTTAGTAATTTTGGACACCAAACCATAACCACCACCCCTTCTCCTTTTCTCTCTCCTCCAGGACCTGTCATCAAAGCCGAAGTAGGAGATACCATCCAGATCACCTTTGCAAACAAAGCCTCCTGGCCATTCAGTATCCAACCCCATGGCGTATTTTATGGAAAGGAGTGGGAGGGAACCCCCTACCATGACGGTTGGTGCATTCTTATTGTAAGATCTGTCACAAAACTCCCAATTGTGTAAAAATGATTCTCCTCTAAGCAGATCTGTTCAAGAGGAATACAGGATGAAAAACAAGTTCTTAGGAAAAGGGTAGAAAATATGAGGCCAAGTATCACAATACCTTCATGTGTCAACAGTTGTGGGGGGTGGCTGTGTTGGTGGGTCAAAGAGCTTGAGCTGAGTGTAGAGAGCAACAATATTTTGGAGGTATCGGCATTGGAGAGCCAAAGCTCCCTTTGTCAGATAACATGAATCCATACTGGGGATGCCGCGTGCACAAAAGCACAGAGAAGGTGAATGATGGAAGTGAAGGACTAAATGTTTTTCAGGTGTTCTTTTTAATTTAAATAGCGAAGGGGAAACATGATAGAGGTTTATGCCCTAGAACTCAAGGATACCCAGTGAAAGAGATTGCCTGACTGTTCAAGACTGACAAAAGGAAATATTTCTTCACACAGTGCCCGCAGATTTAGCACAGACCTCTGTAAAAACATACTGAGAGGTTTACCAGAGGCTGTTAGTTAAGCATGTCAGAAAACAAGTTCTGACACATCTGTTTCTAAATCCCAGGAGCTGGTATCAGACAACAGGAGAGGGATGATGCCTGCCATCCGGCAAACCTCTTTTGGAAACAGGATGCTGGGCTGAGTGGCCCAATCCAGCCAGGCTTGTCTTTTGTTCTCTTCTAGAGGGGCGCGTCATTGCCACTGACATTTTCCATCTTGCTAGGTGTGCTTAGCCAATTGCCAGCAGCTTTCCAAAGGCATCAACTCATCCAGGAATTACTCACATTGGGAGAAATGGGGCAGATACCCCTTTTGTGATCTCTTGGGAGCAGGTGTAGAGTGGAACAGGGTGGAACCCTAATTCTCCACAGTGCAGTGTGTATGACTCAGGTGCCTGTTAGGTCCAGTGCATTTCGGAAAGGGCCAACACGGGGCTTCGATGTTTACCCAGCCTTTCCCCTGTGGAGGTAAGGGCAGTGTAGATGGTTCTCTCCTCCCCTACTTTATCCTCTTAACAACCCTGGGAGGCAGGTTAGACCGAAAGACAGCTATTGGCCCAAGGTCATCCAGTGATTCAAAGGCAGGCCTCCCTAATCCTCCCTAATCCAATACTGCAACCCACCTGGGGCTCATGGGCACCATAGCACCTGCTGACACCTAGCAAGACCTTCTGTTTGACTGCGGATTTTTTAAAAACATTGCTTTCAAACCCCCAACTTTGAAACATTTGGATTTATCGAAAGCAGTTTCAAAAACACTTCCTTCACACTGAACTACATATCCCAGCAGCCTCCTCCAGCAATCCCACTGGCCAACAGCTGCTGTCATTCTGCCAGGAGTTTGGAGGGCTGCTTCCCATAAGTGGTTATGTGCATACTCAAAAGACGCACTGCCCAACCGCCCCACTCTGTGGCTGCCGCATCTTATCCATCAACCACAGGGTGAAAGTGCACTGAAGCGGGTTAATGGGGGAGGTCTGATCAAAACTCTCTGTTACAAAAAACCCTGGATCAATTAGAAGCAGGGCCACACTAGATCAAACTGCATATCTGACCACAGCCATTGAGTGGCCTTGGGTAATTTTGAGTGGCCTTTAGTAATTTTGGACAGCAAACCATATTCGAGTAAACCCTAGTTGGGAAGATGCTTCTTGTCCTTAGGAACCTTTTGTGTTGCAGTAAAGATGATGGAAAGTGCAAGGTATCGAAAATTAAAAGAACTCTACTGGCCTGGTTCACTTTAGCTAAGATTTCTAGATCCTTTAGGTCAATTATTTCAAGTTGATTCCCCATGAAAGCTTTCAGATGTCTCTTAACAGCTGTTTTAGTATTCCAGCCAGGGGTATTACCCTTATAAGGGCAGACAAGTCAAGCAAACTGTGGTAGGTTGAAGTACTAGCTGAAAAGACTTGTCAAAGTCATCAAATTTCAGATCCTCCGGATACGTTTTAGTCCTGTGGGGGGTCCAGCATGACAGCTAAATTTATTTAAAAATCCATTACTTTCCCTGGTACAATTGCATTTATCTAAATTTCCCACCTGTGTGCACAGGGCCTCTATTTTGTTAAACAGCTCCTGCAACCTTTTGCAGATATAATCCACCATTCTGGCTGTCAGCTGTAACAAATCAGGGGGGTTCGAGACTACATTCGAGGATACATCCTCCTCCTCATGACAGTGCATGCCAAAGTTCCCGTCCATCATATCACCCACCAGATCCTCTTCTGAGGTTGAGCCTCCTCAGCTGGCTCCTCCAGAACCCCCAGCACATCAAAACGATTTGAAATGGTAACTTGAGGAAGGTAATAATCATCAGTCTTTCGTTGTTTTGAGAAAGGTGGGGAAAGACCCTCTTCATCTCTAACAGGTTTAACCGTTTTCATTTGGAGACCCGAGGCTCACAGCAGCATATCCAGAATGGGGCTGTATCTGCATTCGTCTTTCCCACCAGTGCCCCGCCTTTTGACTCCGTCTTCAAAAAAGCTGTCCACATTTGGTGTTGTTTTAACACCTCAAAAGTGCTAGCATAGTTTCTGGCATCCACATATGTTTATCTTCCTTTCGGGGCAGCTCCACTGTCATTGCACGGTGCTGGCTCAAGGTGACCCTGTGCCCTAGGCGGGCACAGATGCCAACCCCTGGTGGGGCCTGGAGATGCCTCCCCCCAGGGGGAGGAGGAGGGCGGGCGACCTGCCTCCTGCGCCCCGCGGGACGCATTTTCACCTGGCAAGAAGACCAGCCAAAGCCCGCCCCCCCCAGGGGGGTCATTCCCTCTCTGCTCACCCCCCGACGGGGGATCGAACATGCCTGCTGCCTCCTGCCGCTCTTCCCTCCCCGAAGCGAAGTCCTTTAAGCCAGCTGGCTGATCCAGTGCGGGGAGAAGCGGATCGCGATCGCAAAGGGGAAAGTACTTTTAATAACTGCCCTTCCAAGGCCGGAATCAGAAACTAGAGACAGAGGACAATCTACTGGACACCCCCCCCCCGCCTTTCCCCCCTCACTTCCGCACGTGTCAGGATCGGGCCCGGCATTAAAGCGAGTCCTCTGGCACACTTGCTCTGGAGCGCCTTTTGCAACAACAGGAATCTCGTGGCACTTTTAGGCTTAAAGGCTCACAGATTTATTGGGCTGGAGCCTAGAAAGACTTTGGCTTCCATAAATCTGCAAGACTTTTAAGGTGCCAGGGGAGCCCTTTTTCCTTCCGCTGCGACAGACTGACATTTAGTCTCCCCAAAGAACACAGTCTCAGGCCTGCAGCAAAAACAGGCAAAGGACGTCATGTTCCCAAAGGCTCCTCGACAACCCCGTCCCACGGGAATCGGGACCAATGGAAAATGCGGGCCATGTTTTATGGTCTAGAAGAGTGCGCCTCTGACCATGTGCGGAGTGCCTTTGCATACCCACCGGAAGCAGATTCAGCACAGCCCCCCTGCGGGCTGTCTGCTCCGTGCATGTGGCTTGTGGGCAACCAGGTGGGCCCCCCCCCAGCTCTTCCTCCAAGGACCGCGCACTCCCAAAAGTCTGGCTAAAAGGCCTCAGTGGAAGGAAGTGGAGGGGCAGCCAGGATCCGCCAGCTGAAGCGCTCTCCCCCCAACTGACTGTGAGCACCACCACCACCACCCAGGCCGAGGAATCCTCCGCTTTCACTTTCTCTTGTTCCAGGCCTTCCAGCACCTCCTTGGAAGCCTCAGCCTCAGCCTGCCTCCTCACCAGCCCCTGCTGCAGGGAGCATACCCCACCCCCCCGCTTTTGGGTTTGATGCCAATTTATTATATTTTTCTTAAATCTGAGTTTAACAGCTAGTTAAGGAGCTGGGGGGAGGGTGGGCGAGCTGCGCCCTGGCCGGGCGCTCTGCACTGGGGGAGGTGGCGGCTGTGGTGCCCGGTTAGGGCGGCGCCGGGGAGGGTCCAGGGGGGCAGGGCGCCATTTGGCACCCCTGAGGGCCAGCGTGCCCTAGGTGAGCCAGCCCTGATTGCACCTCCACACTGCTTTAAACGAATCGTCTCCAAACAACATTCAAACATAGCATAGAGAAAGATGCCGTCACAGCAACACGCAACTGGTTTAAAAATGCAAATGCAGATTCGGCCTTGGCCAACCATAAGAAAAACCAGGTTTTAAATCAACTGGACACTTCACTCTTTTCTGGCAGCTTGTTGTTTACTTAACTCATTTGCCAGTCATCAGCCACCCCGGCTATGACTCGTGTCCTTCAAAATTCAGCTGAGCACAACAGGATAGCCCAGATAAAAGCATAAAATAAAAGGTTTTTTAAAATAGCAGGGCTGGAAGCCAGGTTACAAAATGAAGAAGGAAAAAAATAATGAACGCATTCCAGGCGGCACCGAAGCCTGCAATAATCTTCTCCTGCTGGAGAATAGCCAGGCTAATTAGTCAAAACAAAGATAAAACTAATCTAGAGCCTTCCTTCCCAGCATTGGGTGAGTAGTTTGTCCAAAGAAAGCTAGTTAAAATCTTTAAAAAGATTAAAAGCCTTGGAGCAGGTACCTATAGTGTCTTTAGCGGCTGCCACCCAAAACCAGAAGCTTAGAGGGAACACAGTTGGCGATCCCTGCTCTAACCCTTGCCTCCCTATGATATGATGCTGTCGTATGAGGAAAGCTAAGGAGGTCATCCATACCAGTCTCGGGGCCTGTTCCAAATCACCATGTGCGGAGTGATCTGAGCTTTCTGAGGGCTTGTGAACCGAATGAACGCTTCTGCTGTCTTCCCTCAGAACAGCTTGTTCCGTCTTTACAATACAAGTACAAGCTGCACAATTTCTGTTTGCATTTCAAAAGGCTTCTCCCGGAATGGAGCTACCGTGAAACCTCTGGGGAACTTCACATACCGCTGGACAGTCCCACAGCACGTGGGGCCTACAGCCACAGACCCTCCTTGCCTGACTCGGATGTACTCCTCTGCAGTAGATGCCGCCAAAGATACCAGTTCTGGCCTGGTAGGCCCTTTGCTGATCTGTCAGCCCGGAGCCCTCAGTGAACAGAACAAGCAGGTACAGTCTGTCTGCTTGCAGAGTCTAGGACAAAAATTGTCTCGGCAGGAGTGAGAGGAGAAGGGCTGTTTGCTGAGGCGAGGCCTCTGTCAGGGCTGGCTGGCATTAATTCCTCCTCATGGAACAATATCCTCAGCCTCACAAGCTGCGGCTTGCATGGGTCTGGGCAAGGGACTGACCACAGGGTGGATGTCCCATCATGAACTTTGCCTTTGCCCACTGGCTTTGAGAGAGAGGTCCATTGTGGGGGTTTAGAGCACATCCCAAAGCTGCCATCTGCCTTTAGATCTCTCTCCAGCCACAGGGTTGGCTGTTCTGGGTTGGGAAATACCTGGAGATTTTTTTTGAGGGGGGGTGCCTGGGAAGGGTGGCGTTTGGGGCGGGGAGAGGGTTCAGCAGATTCTGGCACTCCACCTGCCAAAGCTGCCTTTTTCTTCAGAGGAACCGACCTCTGTCACCTGGAGACCGGTTGTAATACTGGGAGATCTCCAGGGCCCACCTGGAGGATGGCACCCTGGCTTACAGCCCCCCCCTCTTCCTGAGGCTCAGTGCCCCAAGATAGTGTCTGTGCCTTGAGATGGATTTGAAAGAGGGCCAGGCATGTTCATGGAGGAGGACAGATCTGTGACAGCTATGAGCCAAACAGAGCTATTTAACTGTTCCCTCAATGGAGCCCCCAGGTTCCGAGGCAGTATGCCCATGAAGTCTACTTGCCAGAGACCCAGGAGGGCCATCATTGTGCCCCATCTGTGGGCTTCATGGGAGAATCTGAGTGGCCGCTGTGGGGACCAGGCCGCAGCCAGGGTTCCTCCCTAGCAGGCGCTTCAAGCCAATAAGCAGAGGATTTCCGGTTTCCCTGCCACCAAGCCCAAGTGTCTGCCCATAGCTTAGTTATCTGTGAATTCAGAAACAATCTGAATAAGAACAATTATCTCCGAGTTCAGAAGCCTCCAGTGCTGAAAGCCAGCTGGCACCTTCCTTGAACACTGAATGACCTCCTTGAGTGACTCTCCCACAGCCACTCACGGGGAATGCCACACTGGCTCTTGTAATGGCAATGGGATTGCACGATCGGGCGGCCAGGTCTGGGCTGGAAAATACCTGGAGACTTTGGGGGTGGATCCAGGAGAGGGCAGGGTTTGGGGAGGGGAGGGGCCTCAGCATGCTACTATGTGCCACAGAGTCCACCCTTCAAGGCAGCTGTTTTTTCCAGGGGAGCTGATATCTGTCAGCTGGAGATCCGTTTTAAAAGTGGGAGGTCTCCAGGTCCCACCTGGAGGCTGGCAACCCTAGTGTGTGAGTTTAATACCCACCTAGCTAGTATCGTGTCGTGGTGGAAAGTAGCATCCAGTTGCAGCTGACTTATGGTGCTCCCGGAGGGTTTTCAAGGCAAGAGGCGGTCAGAGGTGGTCTCCAGCCAGGGCCAGGCCTGCTTAGTTTCCAAGAGCAGAAGGGAGAGGGCTCGCCTGGGCAGGGCATTCCGGCCAGGGCAGCGGGAGGACATAGCGATCCTGGGAAAAATGCTCTCTGTGCAGGGCTAAGTGAGAGGAGCCTGGAACTGTAGTACTCTCAGGGCCACCCTGCATGGGGCTCCCAGCCACGGTCTGCTTCTCCCCCTCCCCCTCTCTCCTCTCACCCCCACCATGGAGTGCGAGGGTGCCAGCAGGGTGGATCATAACCAATGAGTTATTCAAATGTTGAAATCTGGATGTTTCAGAAACGGAATGAATTCCATGTGTTGTTTTCCTAGAAGGCAGTTGACAAAGAGTTCTACCTTTTGTTCGGAGTGTTTGATGAAAACCTTAGCTGGTATCTGGATGTGAATCTGAAATATTACTTGAGGAAAGAAGAGGCTTTTGAGGATCACAGCTTCCAGGAGTCCAACAGGATGCATGGTATGTCCACACCCGCTCCAGGAGAGTGAGGATTAATAGGTATCATAAAGTACAAAGAGGGAGGTTCCCATAATGCAGATCTCAGCAGGTCTTTGTCACCTGGCAAACCACAGATTCAGTTCCAGTCTCTGCGCTGGGTCAAGGAGTGTCTGTCATTCCAAGCAAGTCCACCACATCTTGGGAAACTGAGACACTCAGATGAAACCCAGATGCAATTCAGAAGTTGCCTTAAATTAGGTGATAGTAGCACCACCAATGAGCCCAATTCAGTTGTTTATGTTTAGTAGCCATGAGCGTCCAGTAGTCTGCAGTGCTTCAAGGGAATTTAGTTCCCCCCACATTTCACACGAGCAAATGATGTTCAAAAGCTTGCCCACTGAGTGGGTAGGAACAGGGAATTCACACATGCTCTGAGGGTGTGGCATTTGTGAAGCTCTGCAGATCCAGGTCTGGCCCTTATCTTGAGGAGAAGTCCAGGGACCCAGGCTATGTCTCTCTGCATTCTGTGGAGGAAAAGCGGGCTGTTTGTGTAACAAATACATTAAAAGATTCAGTACCCTCTTTCCCACAAGCCTTAGAGGAGACAGGTCATCTACGGTTCTGTTTGTGTTAATGTGATGTGTGTGTGGTTTTTCCTTCCCTCCCTGAAGCCATTAATGGATTCATGTTCAGTAACTTGCCTGGTCTAGACATATGTAAAGGAGAAAGGGTTTCCTGGCACCTCTTGGGCCTGGGCACTGAAGCTGACGTCCACGGAGTGGTCTTCCAAGGAAATACTGTCTTGATGGATGGGATGAGGCGAGACACGGCCAGTCTCTTCCCGCACACGTTCGCCACAGCACTCATGCAGGCGGACAACGATGGTGAGTGCCAGATCCATTCAGGCTGCACTAATCTCTGTGGTTTCCCTTAGCAGAGCCGTGCTTGTTCTATGGTGAAGGTGTTCATTGGCGGTTGCAGGTGCCATCAGGAAGTCACAGCGGACTCATGGCAGCCCACAGGGTTTCCAAGGCAAGAGAGATTCAGAGGTGGTTTGCAGGGCCTGCCTCTGCATAGCAACCCTGGACTCCTTCCTTGGCAGCCTCCCGTCCAACTGCTAGCCAGGGCTGACCCTGCTTGGCTTCCGTGACCTGACGAGAGCGGGCCATCCCGGGCCATCCAGCTCAGGGCAAATACATTCACTGCTTTGTCTCTTTGGTGGAGCAGTGGGATCGGGTTGGAAGTGTCCTCAGTACAAATCTAATTTCTCCTCTCAGGGGCCAAGTTTCATTTTGTTTTTAAATTTTGTCTGTGCTAGACGGACTTGATTTTTTTTAAAAAACTGGCTCTGCAAGTTTGCTGCCAAAGCCAGCTGCAGATGGCAGCAATTAGTGGGTGCCCATGATGTCTGCAAGATATCTTGCTCCTTCCCGTCCCCAGAACAGTTTTGCAGATGTTCTTTAAAGAGGAAGAGAAGAGGAAGAACATCTTAATGTGCATGGGGCAGTTTATAGGGAAGGGGGGAAAGGCGGGAAGCTGGACTGAAATATCCCAGGCTGGTCGAGAACATGGCGCATTTGTCATGCCAGCTGTGAAGTCATTTGTCAGCTGGGCTCCCACAGCAGACAGAGAGACCTCAGTGACTTCTCTTTAAGTATCAGGCCTGCCTTACATCTGGTGACGGATCTCTGTGGGCCTCCTGTCCACAGTGTTTTTCTTCACGCTGCCTTCTAGGGTCTTCTGAGGTCTACTGTCAGACGAGCAACCATTACCAGTCTGGGATGAGGGGACGTTACTCAGTTCAGCAGTGTGGGAAGAAGGAACCTTTTCTCAGCAGGAGATTTGAGAGGGTGAGGACTATCTACATCATGGCAGAGGAGGTGGATTGGGACTACGCACCGGACCGCAGCTGGGAGCTGGAAAGGCACAATGGTTCTGGTGAGGAAAGGTAACAGGGTCGTTTCAGAGGTGAATGAGCTTTGGTTGCCTCATTTCTACAAACTCTGTACTGCAAGACACATTGATGAAGTGGCAAGAGTATCCCTGTCTGTGGACCAGAAGTGGGGACAATTAGCTATATTTTTAGGTGCCAAATAGTTGTGTAACTCCTTCCTGCCTGTGACATGCCCCCCCCCCCCCCCCCCCCCCCAGCGGAGAAGATGCCACAGATGGGAAACCAGATGCTTCCTGGGAGAGTGTGAGAGAATCCGGAGGGACCATTTGGGCAGGAGGTGGGGGGGGGCAAAGAGGTTTCAGTGGGGACAAGCAGAGTACAAAGGCCCACTCACTGATGCATACAGTCAAGGTGAAACTGCAAAAAAACCAACAACAAGTACAGTAGAACCTAACAGTTTAGCCGCTGACCAGGTCACCGAGTTCAGTCCCTGGCCTTGCAGGATCTCAGAGAGCGAGACAGGCAGAGACTGCTCTCAGCCCGAGACCTCGCCCAGTTAGAGCCACGCTTGCTTTCCCCACTCCCCGCAGGTTTCCCTTTGTGGAAGCTCAGGTCCCCAGGGGTGAAACCCCTGCACAGCCATGAGCTCTCTTGCATGCAGATGTGTGTTGTTTTACTAATATCAGCAGAGCATCAGTAATGCAAGAAGGCACTTTGAAATCCACAGCTATGGCAAGGTATTTCTCAGCCGTGGGAACGGACTCCTGGGCTCCACGTACAAGAAAGCTGTTTACAGGGAATACGCTGATGGGACATTCAAGGCCCCAAAGAACAGGAGCAGCGGTGAAGAAGAACATTTGGGCATCTTGGGTAAGAGTATCCCGATGCCGGCTGCTTTCATGCAGACGACATTAAGGCTTCTCTAGGGCGGGAGCCTGGCCTACCAGGGTTCCAAGGTGGCAGAAAGTGTACGACGAGTCCATGCTGCTGGTGGGTGATGCCATTTTGAATCATTTCCCAAATTAAGAAACGTCTGGGACAAAATTCAAGCCCATGCATTTGTTGTTGTTGTTGTTTTATGAAAAAGTCATTAAATGGTTTCCCCCACCTATTGTCTGAAATGGTACCGTCCATTCTAGCACCTCTGCCCTTTCTCCCTGCCTCGTTTTGTTGCCTGTGTAAACCAGGTCTCAGGCCTTACCCTCATGCCGTTTTAGCCCCTTGAATGGTTTCCATGGGCCACAAGGATTCCTAGATAACCGGCAGTGGAGTCCAGCGATGAGGGGCCTCCTTAGTTTTGGAACCTCCAGAGCGGGAGCTGCGTTCGTCTGTTGCAGCCAAAACAAGAGTCTCGTGGTGCTTAACGACTGACACATTTATTGTCAGAAGAAGCTCTCATAAGCCAGGGAACTCTTTGTCAGGTGCACAAGATGTTACCCTCCGTTGGCAAAAACATATAAATATGAGTACAGGGAGAGGAAGGGCAGAAATGAGTTTGGGTGGGGGGTGTTACAAAGGGAGGCCAGAAGATGCAGTAATCCAAGAGCAAGGTGGGTTCTGTCCTTTTGCAGAGCGCAAATGAAAACGAGATCCACTCAGAAGAGTGAAGGATCTGGTCAGGGGAATGATGGATCACCGTCAAGTGCTGATTAACTGGCAAAGGGGGAAGAGTGTACATGAAACTCTAAAGGAGATTATTATGTTCTGTAATAGTAAAACTTCTTCCAGTCCTCTTTTAAGGCCTCATAGTGTCACACTTGGATGTGAATTCTAATTCAACCGTTCTTACTGGGAGCTCCCTTGGGAATTTTCTTGTGTTGAAGGCAGGCAACTTTTGTTATGTGTGTGGGAGAACTCACACTGTAATACCACACCATAGCGGCAATTGAAGAGTGTCTGCACACATCTGCAGGGGCATGCCAGAAAGCGCCTGGCCACAGCAACAAATCTCTGTGGATGGACAATTGCTACGGATCAGAGGCTGCCTTCTGAGGGCTCATCTGCACAGGGGGAAATCCTTCTGTTGGTTGAGGACGGTCAACGGGATTTCTGTGCCTCCCAGACGCACAGTTGCCCTTTCCCCCTGGTGACTCCAGCCCGTGGGCAGAAGTGGCTTCAGCTTTCCCTGGCACCGTTTTTGCTTCCTCAGACTACCTTGTGGGGCCATTACTGGCTTTATTGTGGGACTCGCATGCAGCCACACAAGCCATGGGGTTTTGCATGCCTCTGGGAGATGCAGACCTCTGACTGACCACCAAATCTACAGGCCTCCGGTTGGCCACCAAATCAAGGACTTTGCGGAGTGCAGACTGGCCCTTAGTCCCCTGATTCTGTGTGCCTTCGAGGCAAGTCCCGCTGTGTTCAGTGGCGCTCAGTCCCAAGTAAATGCCCAGAGGACTGCAACCCAGAATGGGAACGGGGTGGAAGTTCTTACTTTGCATACCGCAGGTCATGGATTCAATTCACGGCAGCATCTCCAGTCTAAAGGGACACACAAGAGGCACTGCCTTTACTCTTGGGTAGCCTCAATAGCAGGGGCACCCCCAGGCCCGTAGCCAGGATTTCTTTTGTCAGGAGGCATTTAAATTTCTTGGGGGGCACCTAAATGATTTAATTAAAGTTAGCTAATTAAGTGCCCTGCCACTTTCGCCCAGCCGCACCCTGATGGCCTCCTTCTCTTCCCACCCCCCTGCAGAGGGGGCTTCCCCAGTCTGGACCCCTCCCCTCCCCACCCAACTCATTCACTCTCTCTCTCTGTAGGCAAGGCAGGCAGGTAGGATGGGAAAGAGGTGGAGGAGCGTGCCAGTGCGCTTGCCCGCTTGGGGAATCCCCCAGCAGCCACCCGCTGCTTTCCCTTTTACAGGGGCTGGATGGGAAAGAAAGGTAATCTCTACTCCCCTCCAGCCTCCTCCATTCACTCCACCCCTAGCTCGGCTCGGCTCGGCTCGGCAGGAGAAGGGGAAGGCCTCCTTAATAGCACCCGCCGGCACCGCCACCGCCGCTTCCTCCGCCAGCCGCCTCCTCCTCCCCCTGCACCCCACAAGGCAGCTCAGGCCACGTTCGCTCCCTCAAGACTCCCTCCATTTCCCAAGGCCACCTCCCTGAGAATGTAAGAGGAGAAGCCACAGCAAGAGGAGGAGGACTTCCAGGTGGCAGGATGGTGGGGGAGGGGAGAAAAAGGGAGCCAGAAGTCCAGTCGTGGATGGGACCCAGGAGCTAAAGCCACTCCTGATTCCGCTGCCAACGCTGCCCTGTGCTGGAGGAGGCCAACGAGGCATATAGAGCTGCTGCTGCTGCTTCTCCTCCTGCAGCAGGGACCACAGCTCAGCAAGGCAAACCCCCCCACACCGGTCCAGCTTGTTGCTGCTGCCTGCGCTTCAAGCCGGGATCGCCTCCCATCTCCTTTTCTCTGGATTCTCTACCAGGCGGGAGAAGTCAAAGTAACTTTTCTGGCCCGGCCGCAGCTGGAGTGGCAGCAGCGGCAGCAAGTCCTCCAGGCAGCCTACAGAGTCAGAGGGCCTGCCTTGGCTAGGAAGTTGGGGGGCTCTAGCAGGAAGTCGGGGGACTGGGGGGCCCACTGTAGCTATGGGCCTGGGCACCCCACTTTCTAACCTGAACCAGAGACCCCCAAAACTCAGGCCAAGGAAGACACTCCTGGTTCTGAAACATAGAGCAAGCCATAGCCCTGGAAACAGGGTCTCCATTTTTAGTTGCCAACAAGGCAACCCTTAGAGCAAACCTTTAGTCTTCTCTCCCACCCAGGAAGATATGCATATGAAACAATGACAGTTCCACCAGGTAAAATATCTACATTTCAAAACGCTATTTGGAGGCCACCTGGCAAATAACACTCCTACCTTCAGAACCTCATCCAGCCCTTTTGTGTGATCCCATGTCTATGTCTGAGTTCTTTGTCTCAATACTTGTCCTTCCTTGCTCAGTCCCTCAGGATACCGAGATAAACCGATCAAACATTCAGATTATTAACAATCCTTCCTGATGCTAATCAGGGACCCATCTCCCATCTTTTGTCTGTATCTGGGAACCTATTCAACTGCCTTGGCAGAACTATCAATGGACATAAAATCCATTCAGCTAGCCCCAGTACAGTCATCCAACACCTGGCTTCTGTTGTTAATTCAGACTCTGCCCCTCTGAGAGCTCATTGGTCACATCCAGGCCTTGCCCATCCTGATGCCTTGCACCCCTGGGACTCATCATTGGCCCAGGTAATCCTTTGTCTTCACTTGAGAGAAGCCCCTCAAGACCTCCTATCGGTCTGCATTGTTTTCCAGTGTCTATATCCATCCAGGCACGTGGCCTCAGACTGGGTGCCTCTGCCCTGATGCCAACAGGCAGTCCACCCTCAGCCTTTGGGTTTGTGCCATAAATCTCTTCTTCATGGACCTCTGCATGCCTGGACAGGTGGTATCACCCCATAACTGACCCCCCTATTAGTTATCAATCACCTCTGCTTTCTTCTGTATTGTGTATGTGAATGCTTGATTATTGTTTGTATGCTTGAGAATATTTAGTAAACAAATCATTATTTTAGCTACCCAGTCTCTGTGTCTATTCCTGGGTTCTTGGGAATTCTGACTCCAGTATACACAGGCCTATTGCCATTTTATATTCATACTTCCCCAAGCTATTATTAAGAAATAAGGCTAACACATCTGAAGTTTCAGAAAGGCATCACCAATGTCAAAGCTGGCTTGGCCAGTTCTGTAAGGCAGCTTTATATGCCCATTTCTTCAGAGATCTCCCATTGCTTACAGCACAGTCTTGTGCATACCTACTTGGACATAAGCTCACAGGGTTGTATGGGGCTTCTCCGAAGTAAATGTATCTAGGATTTCAGCCTCAGTCTCTTAAGAAAGAAAAATATGACCAGCTGCCACTAGCAGCAAAACCAACTGGGTTGGGGTTATGGGATGGTCACAGACACCCGATTGTCCCTCCAGGTTACTCAGTAATGCTATGAGCAAAGCCAGAATGTCTTCCTCCTCTTCCAGTTTGTTTTCCCCTTGGCAGATGGTGTTTTGCTGTCATTTCTGGTCCATTCCTGGACATTTTGCAGACTGACACTATTGCCTTTGTGGCCTAAAGCATTATCTTCCCATCTCCAGGGCCGTTCATTTGGGCAGAAGTGGGCGACATCCTCAACATTGTGTTCAAAAACAATGCTACACGGCCTTATTCCATTCATGCCCATGGAATAGTGGAGAAGAGCAAGACGGAGCCAGAGGTGGCAATGCCTGGTGAGTCTCCTTCAGCCGTTTTCCCTCTGAGCTCCATCTTCTGTTAGGGATGCCAATCAAGGCTGAGCATCCCCAGCTAAGCTCCTGCTGCTTCCTGTTTCTCCCCAGTTATTATTCAATGCCAAGAGACAATTTGGTGTAGTGGTTAAGTGTGCAGACTCTAATCTGGGAGAATGGGGTTTGATTCCCCACTCCTCCACTTGCAGCTGCTGGATGACCTTGGACAAGCCATGTTTCTGTCAGAGCTGTCCTTGAAAGGACAGTCCTCAAAAGAGCTCTCTCAGCCCCACCTACCTCACAGGGCATCTGTTGTAGGGAGGGGAAGGAAAAGGAGTTTGTAAACCCCCTGAGACTCCTTTGGGTAATGAAGGGCGGGGTATAAATCCAATCTCTTCTTCTGACATGATGGTGTTCTGTCCTCTCTCTGGGCTCATGACTGCAGATTTCAGGGGCATAAAAATATAGTTCTGTTCCAACTCAGGCCAATATTCATAGATAGTCTGGCTGAAGCAATACTTGGTACTGCCACAAGACTGAAGCTCAGTTATTCAAAACAGTCTGTGATTACTGTACTTGGAAGCACACACATGAAAGCTTATACCCAGAATTAAACTCTGTTAGTCTTAAAGGTGCCACCAGAATCAAACTTTGTTTTATCACTCCTTGTTATTCCTGCTTCCTTACTGTACTGACTGATGCTGGGCTAGTCACATTGCTTTGCCTCAGTGCTCCTCACCAGCTGCAAATGGGAATACTGTACTCTAAATGCTGTCTCTGTAGTAGGGGGGCAGAAGCTAAGATTTGAAACAAGGACTTCTTGGTTCACAGTCTGGTCTCTTAGAATGAATACACGTGGACCACTTAAAGCATATCAGTTTTCAGTGCGGTTATGCCCTTGGAGCTTTCAAAACAGTTCTTGAATGTTAGTTCAGTAATCCTTACAACAACTGTGTAAGGTAGGCCACTAGGTAGAAGACGGCTTGCCTAGGGCCAGTGCACTAGCTGTAGGGACAACTGCTTCTTGTGCAAATGAGACAGAATGTAGCATTGCCATCCTCCAGGTGGGGGATAGAGATTTCTTGGGATTACAGCTGCTCTCCAGATGATGGAGGTCAGTTCCTCTGGAGAAAATGGCTGCTTTGGAGGGTGAACTTTGTGCACTTATACACTCCTGAGGTCCCCCCTTCTCCGAACCCCACCCTCCCCAGGCTTCACCCCCAATATCTCCAGGTATTTCCCTAGCAGGAGTTGGCAACCCAAGTTATCCAGTCATTCTGCGCAGGATGAAGAAGCCTTAAACTCATGGCGTGAAGCGTCTCTTCCTCTCCTCCCCCTCCCCCCTTTTTTTGTCTTTTGATGTCCCACCTGAGTTTTGGAGAACTCAAAAGCTTGCATGCTGTTTGGTGTCCTTGTAGTTAGTCTTGATAAGAGATTTTATATGAAAATCTTTTAATACTTGTTTACGAATGAGATTCTGTGTTAAAAGCCCATGCAATGCTGGACCTTTTCTATTTTTTCTTTTATGATGAATTAATTAAATGTTTGCCTTCTCAAGATATTAGGTAATTGGGCTTGTATTAGACAGTTACCAAAAGCTGCGTTAGTGGAATTGGTATCACAAAAAAACTTTATAAAACTCTGAGGAAAAACAATCTAAACCCAGGGATTTGTTCACTTTTTAATGGGTGAATTAATAACATACTGCACCTCTTGGATTGTAATAGGAATGTTTAAAGCAGTTTTATGTTCTTTGGCTATCTGCAGAATGTCTAGTGAGCCTAAAAATGAATTAATGTCTTCTAAATTAAGATCCTCTGAGAAGTCAAGTTTCTTATAAAAATTTAGCAGCGGCTTCATTGACATCTGTTGTGAGAATAATTGTTTGTATGTTCCCTGAGTGTCGCCTCCTTACCAAAGGCAATGGGTGCAAGCTAGGAAACCCCTAAACCCTGGCAGAGACACTCTTAGCAAAAAGGTCTCTTCTTAAAACAAACTTATCTTTGTTAGGAAAACATCCAAAGGTTTACCAGGCGAGGTGGTAAGCAAGACGCTTATACCATCTGCCAACACAGAACAATCCTATTTCTTAAACATTGATAGTAAAAACCATAGAAAATAAACATGCAAGCAAAGTCCCCCCCCGCAAAGCATGCAGAAAACGAAAGGCCTTTTGGGCTGACTCCCGAAGTCTCCAGAGAGTAGAATCTCTCCTGATTCCTTCAAGAGCCAGCGAAGGTCTGTTGGAACTGACTAGCATTTGTACCACATGATCAAAGGGGTCCCCAGTAATTAAATTACAGTTGTAAATTGAAATCTTGAAGTTGAGATTATTTGCGAGGAAATTGCTTCCTTGAGTCTCACACAACAAAAGTTACCTTTTGTTTACAGGACCAGAAACTGTGCCATTGTTTTTTTTCCTGGTGTTCCCAGCATTGAAGATGAACCATCCTTTCATGTCATCTCTGGGATCAGTGTTCCCTCCAAGCTGAGTCGGCGTGAGCCAGCTCACAGTTTTTTAGCTTCTGGCTCACACATTTTTGTCTCCGCTCAGGGAGGAGGGCTCCAGAGCGAACTAATTTATGCCGCAGCCCAATCGCTTGCTCACAACTTTAATGCCAGGAGCTCACCAAGTAGAATTTTTGCTCTCCACAGCTTAGAGGGAGCATTGTCTGGGACGGGTGTGAATCCCTGTATCAGATGGATTGAAGTCTGTCACTGCCCAAATGGATTTTATGGCTTGTGGATAGTGGGTCTCACACCTATTGGGAATTTACATTGATTCAGATCCTGGGAATGGAATGTGTGAACTTTGTACGTGACAGAGGGGAGTGCTTTGCTTGGAACAAAGGAGTTTGCAAAGAATTATGGGGTTTGGTTCAGTGAAACAGGCCAAGCCTGTTTGCTGTTTTGCTAGCAAGGACAGAGACAGATACATGGATTTTATAAACTATTTGGTTCATTTTAAAACCCAAACCTTCTACATTTCTAAGATTTCTTACCACAACATCACAAGTAAGATTTTGGCCATGATCAGAGACATTAATTTTTTCCTTTGTTCGTTGGTCAGTTTGCAAGTCAAGAGCCCTTTGGCCTTATTCTTTTTTCCAAATATATTTCTCTTGTAACCAATAAAGCTCAGCTCACTTCTGGAGAAAGTTGCCTGCCAAGCAGTGTTCCGTAAACAGGCAATTCCTCCAGCAGGCTGACGAAATTTGTGGCTGGGGAGGAGCTTCCGTGAATCACTGCTCACTTCTTCAGGTCCTTCAGATTCTTCTGGTGTCTGAAGAAGTGACTGCAGTCCGTGACTCACGGAAGCTCCTCCCCTGCTACAAATTTTGTTAGTCTTTATGGTGCTCCTGGACTGTTGCTCTTTTCTACTGCTGCAGACAAACACGGCTGCCCATCTTGATCTATCCCCAACAGGTTACCCTCAATTTTTTTTTTGTTCCATGCTTCTAATCACTTGATATTTTGAAGCAAGCTTCAAAGAGGTAGCCACTGTAGGATTGCCAAGTACTTACCGTAATTCGGTGGGGGACACACAGTCCCTGGCCGGAACATTCCTCCGTGGAACTCCCACACCGCACGATGCCGTCACCAGGAAGTGACGCCGGGTGACACTCTGGCAATGGGGCTGGAAACTCGATGGTATCATCGAGTTTCCAGCCCCATTGCCAGAGCATCGCCCGGCGTCACTTCCTGGCGATGGCATTGTGCGCCGCGTCTCCCCCCCGGGAATGGTCCTGCCAAGACGTATCCATCCCCCCGCCAAATTATGGTAAGTTCTTGGGAAGCCTGAGCCACTGGATTATTTTCGGGGGGGGGGTGATTGTTTGATCTCATCAAGGACTTCTGTTTTTGTAGTCATCTCAAAAACTACAGATGAGTCAGAGATTTGAGAGAAAACTTACTAAAGCTATATGAGCGTGATTAGAAAGGGCTTTTGATGCCTCTAAAAGGAAATAGATACTTGCAATAAAAGTAGCAGTATGAAAAGACGATAAAAAGTTTTAATTGCTTCAAATAGTTTGAGTAATCTCCCTGTATCTGTCAGCTGGACCATGTCCTTTCTGTCAACAAAGTTATAAAGAATGTAGCCTTTTATTGGTAACAGAAGGTTTATAACTGAATATAAGTAACTCTATTAACATTTCTACCTAGAACTAATTTTCCAACTGCAATGCAAAAAGTAAAACTTCAGGAAATTCTGATGTTTGTTTGTTATGTTCCATCTTCCTTCCAAACCTTTCCTTTTCTCCAGTACAATAAACTTTTCTGTACATTTTCTGTAAATACTACAGCGATGGTCTGATGCTGCATGTAGCACAACCACTGCACAGTGGCAGGCCGAATATTCTGCTTGTTTGTATGCCTCCTGGGAAAACGTGACATTTGTATTTTGGTATAGTAGAAAACGAAAAATATCTTCATTGTGCGACTGAGGCCACTTACATTAAAACCAAGAAATGTAATGTTCACAATTTCTAAATTTACCCAAACTAGTTTTTAAAAAGACAATGACAAGAAAATATTTTATTACTTTCGGCTGTTTTTATTTATTTATCAAATTGATATCCCACCACTCCCTTGACAAGTGAGGCTTGGTGTGCCTGACAACAAATTAAGACACAATTCATTAGACAATATAATAATATATATATATATATATATATATAAAACACAATTTTAAACCAATTATATAAATCTCCTATTAAAACAGCTGCATCCAACATCCCAACAGTAGAATAATTTGTTGGAAACAATACAAGAATTGCAAGACATATGCGCTGACTAATTAAAAGCCTGTTGGAAGAGCTCTGGCTTACAAGCTGCCAAAATTGTGTGATGAAGAATGCAGGCAACATGGGGGACCATTGTGAGAGAGAGGGTATGATGGTCCCAGACTGCTTAGGGCTTTAAGGTTTAAGACCAGCACCTTTCATTTGATCTGGAAATCAATTGGCTGTGTATGTGTGTAGACCACAATGTACTGGTCAGAAGTCTAGCAGCTGCATTCTGGATAACCTGAAGCTTCCAGGGTGTCTTGAAGGGCAGCCCTGCATAGAGTGAATTGCAGTAGTCCAGTCTGGAGGTGACTGCAGCATGAATCACTGTGGCCAGATCCAACTGAGACAGAAAGAAGGCCAGCTGACAGGTCTGGTGAAGATAGGAAAACACAGATCTCGCTTCTGTGTCCAGAGAAAGCAAGGCATCAAGCCATACACCCAAACTCTCCACAAAGTCCACCAGTGACAGTTGGGCCCCATCAAGAGCCAGGAGCTGTAATCCCTGCAACCCCTGTAGCTAGAACAGGCAAGGATCCAAGGAGCAGGTTGTTGGCTTTACAGCATCCAGGACCCATTCAAAATCCAACAAAGAGAGGGGCCAGAAGCGGTCCAGAAACAGACCAGATGAAGCCCTTGGAGCCTTGATCACACTATTTGCATTAAAACTAGAGGCAAGGTCCTGTCGGAGCTTTGAGATTTTATCTGCAAAAAAGTTCACAAATACATCATGGCTAAATAACAAAGCCCTGGGACTCCATCTTCAAAGAAGTCATTTGGCAAATTATCCTAAATAATTGCACTGGACGTGAACTAGCAGAAGCAATGGAGGCTGAAAAGGTGCTTCACTGCCACCACTGCCACTTCTTAGGCCTTCAATGGGGATCTGTAGCATGTTCTTGTAGCCTTGTCACGAGTTGATCACCAGATTTGTTCTACCTGTCTGAGCAACCGCTGACTCTCTAAGCTCCTCGGTAAACCAAAGAGCAAGAGAGCACCGAGGGTGCAGAGGGCATTGGGGAGTGACTTGATTGATGGCCTGCTGAATGCCTTTATTCCAGTCCTTGGGGAGCTCATCAAGGGAACTGCCAACAGGCCATGAAAAATCCTGCAGAGCATTCTGGAAACCAACAGGCTCCATAATGCTTTGTAGGCAAGCAAAAATAGGCTCTCTGTCCTTGCAGAGGGGACTAGCAAAACTCAACCTGAACTTTAAGAGGAAATAATCTGATCACATCATACCCAATGGACTGCGTCTCTCTCACTATGATCCCCCATGTTGTCTGCATTCTTCATCACACAATACAATCACGTTATTCAGGTCTACATCTGCACAAAAAATCAAATCCAGCATGTGGCCTGCTTCATGTGTGCGGGCTGACACAACCTGGGAGAGTCCCAATACTGCCATGGTTGACATGAAATCCAAGGCAGCACCCAACAAGGTAGTGTCTGCACAGACGTTGAAATTCCCCAGGACTACCAGTTGTAGCATAAAAACATAAGAACATAAGAGAAGTCAATGTTGGATCAGGCCAACGGCCCAGCCAGTCCAACACTGTCACACAGTGGCCAAAAATACCAGGTGCCATCAGGAGGTCCACAGTGGGGCCAGGACACTAGAAGCCCTCCCACTGTTGACCCCCCCAAGCACCAAGAATACCGAGCATCACTTGCCCCAGACTGAGAGTTCTAATAGCCACTGGTGGACCTCTGCTCCATATGTTTATCTAATTCCCTCTTGAACCCGTCCATGCTTGTAGCCTCCACCACCTCCTGTGGCAGTGAATTCTATGTGTTCATCACTTTTTGGGTGAAGAAGTACTTCCTTTTATCTGTTCTAACCCGACTGCTCAGCAATTTCATTGAGTGCCCACGAGTTCTTGTATTGTGAGAAAGGGAGAAAAGTACTTCTTTCTCAACCTGCTCTATCCCATGCACAATCTTATAAATCTTGACCATGTCACCCCTCAGCCATTGTTTCTCCAAGCTAAAGAGCCCCAAGCATTTTAACCTTTCTTCATAGGGAAAGTGTTCCAATCTTTTTATCATTCTAGTTACCCTTTTCTGCACTTTCTCCAATGCTATAATATCCTTTTTGAGATGTGGTGACTTGACCTGTACACAGTATTCCAAATGAGGTTGCACCATAGATTTATACAGGGGCATTATGATACTGGCTGGTTTGTTTTCAATTCATTTCCTAATAATCCCGAGCATAGTGTTGGCCTTTTTTATTGCAATCGCACACTGTCTCAACATTTTCAGTGAGTTATCCACTACGACTCCAAGATCTCTCTCTTGCTCAGTCTCTGCCAGTTTGGACCCCATCGACATGTATTTATAGTTAGAAGGTTTGGTTCCAATGTGCATCACTTTGCACTTGGCCAAATTGAACCCCATTTGCCACGTTGACGCCCACTCCCTGGTTCTCACCACCTTGAACAACTTCGTATCATCCATAAATTTAGCCACTTCACTGCTTACTCCCAACTCCAAATCACTAATAAACAAGTTAAAAAGCAACAGACTGAGTACTGATCCCTGTGGTACCCCACTGCTTACCACCCTCCACTGAGAAAATTGCCCATTTATACTCACTCTCTGTTTCCTATTAATTAGCCAGTTTTTGATCCACAAAAGGACTTGTCCTTTTATCCTGTGACTTTTGAATTTACTTAGGAGACTTTGATGAGGAACTTTATCAAAAACTTTCTGGCAGTCAAGGTAAACAACATCTATTGTGTCCCCATTGTCCACATGTTTGTTTACCCCCTCAAAGAACGCTAACAGGTTAATGAGACAAGATCTTCCCTTGCAGAACCCATGCTGAGTCTTCCTCAATAGGTTTTGTTCATCAATATGCCTACTAATTCTGTCATTAATAACAGTTTCCACCAACATACCCGGTATCGACATCAGATTGACTGGCCTGTAATTTCCTGGATCTTCTCTGGAGCTCTTTTTAAAGATGGGGGTGACATTAGCTACCTTCCAGTCCTCAGGAATGGAGGCAGATTTTAATGAAAGATTACATATTTTTGTCAGGAGATCCACAAGTTCACATTTGAGTTTTTTCAGAACTCCCGAGTGTACGCCATCCGGGTCTGATGATTTATCAGTTTTTAAGTTGTCTATCAATTGTAGGACCTCCTCTCTCATCACCTCAATCTGACTCAGGTCTTTCAACACCCCTCCTGAAAACAGTAAGAGACTGCCTCTGATAGCCTTTGCAGGTACCCTGCTGTGCTAGGCGCAGGGGTCTTTTAGTAGAAAAAGAGCTGCAGGAGCTCATTAGCATATGCTATGCCAATGAGCTACTAGGCTATTAGCATATGCCACGCCCCCTGACATCACCAGAAGTGATGTCAGAAGGGGAAGCAAAAAGGGGGGGAGGCATCTTCAAAAGCCTCTCCTTCCCTAGCTGGCCTGGGTGGGGGAGTGAAGAGAGAAGGGGTTTAAAGTTTAAACTCCTTCTCATTAGAGTTGGGCCACAGAAGGAGGAAAGAGGGAAGGAAAGAGAAGGAAAGAAGGAGAAGGAAAGAAGGAGAAGGAAAGAAGGAGGAAAAGAAAGAGAGAGAAGGGAAGAAGGAAGGAAAGAAGGAGGAAAAGAAAGAGAGAGAAGGGAAGAAGGAAGGAAGGAAACAGGGAAAGGAGGAAAAAAGAGAAGAGAAGAAGGCAGGAAAGAGAAAAAGGAGAGAAGGAAAGGAGGGAATGAAAGAAATTCGGTGGCAATTTGGCCCCATTATATCCTATGGGCCATTGAAGTCAATGGTGAAAACATAGGGTATATTCTGGGGGCTGGAGGGGAGGGGTGGGAATGGGGGCAACCTGTTTGGGGACCCATAGAATTGGACCCCCTGTTCCAATGTTCTTGAAACTTGGTGGGTATCTTGGGGAGAGGCTCCAACAGCTACCGTCTGAGTTTGGAACCTCTTCCTCAAACCCCCTCCCCTCCAGCCCCCAGAATATACCCTATGTTTTTGCCATTGACTTCAATGGTCCATAGGATATAATGGGGCTGAAATTGACATTCGGCTGGTGGAAAGACTCCCCAATCGGCTTGTAGGGCCGAAACTGACATGCAGGAGCCTTTCTGCCCTTGGAAGCTACTGTGCTCCTGAGCGCTCCCCCCAAAAAAGACCCCTGGCTAGGCAGATGGTATACCAGCAGGATTGTCGCCCTCCCCATAGCACTCATGCTAGGTCACTCTAGGCGTACGCAATCTAGGCTGGCAATTTGAGGCTCAGAGATCCTCTGAATGGAGAAACCATCTCGGATAAGGATCGCAACACACACACATCCTTGTGTTTGAGGATGGTGAAGGACCAAGTAATCAGAGGAGGGGCAGCTGGGGAAAAGGAACCACTTCATCAGGCCCCAACTAGGTCTTGGTCAGGCAAGACAGATCAAAGCTGCCCTGCTGAATAATATTCTGCAGGGCTGCAGTCTTATTCCTTATAGATCTGACATTGCACAACACCAAGGATGAAGAGGAGGGACTCTCAGAGACCTGAACACCATCGTAACCAAGGATGGGATGGAGATTAGAAGGATTCCGAGCATTCTCATATCTCCAAGCCCTTCTTTGAACAGCATACCTCCCACCACCACACCTCCCAGCCTCACACGTTACCAGGATGCTCAGCCCACCAGGCCATATTTAAAGGTGGAAGGACAGGCAAGACAGAAGAACAGGATGGTAAAAATAACACTTCTAAGCTGGCACTATATAGCCTACCATAGGGATATGGAGAGATTACAGAATCAGCAAACAATTTAATACATAATACTAAGGAGTGTGGGGAAAACCCCAGTATTGGGCCCCAATTTTTTTTGGTATTTCTGAAAAATCTCACATCCCAATACCAGTATGGTGTTCGGATCCAGGATTTTTCAGAAATCCCAGGTTGTTGTTGTTGTTGTTGTTGTTGTTGTTGTTGTTGTTTTTTTGGGGGGGTCCAGTAGACCTGAGAAGAAAAAGACATTTAAAAAAAAAAAAGCCAGCCCAACCCTGGGGCTGGCTTGGTTTCTCCTGCAGTGCAGTTTAAACTGGCTCCAGGATCTGCATGTGGTTTAAATTGAGCTGCAAGGGGAGACAGCCCTGACTGAGGGAGCATGGGGTTCTCAGCTCCCACTGCCCCCATTAATATAGCTGAATACACCTGAATGAAAGCCAAAAAACTCCGCTTTTATTGGGGCTCAGCTATACCAGTTGTCAGTCACATCCTCTGATTTGTATTCGGCTTAAATAATACCCCCAAAATACCGGTGAGGTATTTTTCATGTAATTTTTTGGCTTTATGTATTTATTACTTTGAGTTTTACCGTACCCTCCCCACCAAGGCACCCCTACATAATACTAATATTAACATATGATTAAAGCCCAGTAAACATTCAATAAGATCAACTATAAGTAGAGAAAAACCAATCAAATTTCCACCAGAAAACAAAACAGAAACAAGGCAGTATTTGGGCAAAGAGACCACCCACCTGATCCCACAGATCTAACTACCAATTCCACGGTAGAGGAGTATCCTCCACCACATACATATTTATTATGGAAAAGTTCACCCATAAGAGATAAAGTCAACAATAGCCCATGCAAAAGGTCGCAACAAGTTCCATGCCTTTGTCACACCATCCTTTCTGTAACACACATAGCGTGTGCTAACGGTGCTGCCGTGGGCCACTCGCAGGTCCTAAGTAGGGTCTTTCAAGAGGTGGGGCTGCCCCATGCACACCTGTGCTGGGTGGCACAGCATTTGCCTAAGTAAGTAGGGTGGGTCCCAGTTGCAGCTTCAACTGTCTGGTGATGGTAAGTTTTCCCACCTAGTTGCTGTAAGTTTTTGTTTGGTAAGTGCCCTTGATAAGAATTTCATATCTGAATGAGTTAATATTAAGATATGTAATCAACCATTAAGAAGAGAAAAGAACACTGTATGAGCCCCTCAGCTCTTTGGAAGTAGGTCTGAAATGAGATTCTTAACAGAAATAATAAAATGCTACCTTTTTTCATTATTAGGTGAAATTGTAACATACCACTGGGATGTTCCTGAAAGATCTGGTCCAGGACCAAATGATTCTGCCTGTGTTTCTTGGATCTATTACTCAAAAGTTGACCCAGTAAAGGTTAGATTTTTCCACTTTTTTTGGGGGGGGGGACGGGAATTTTACCGGGAGTGGAATTTACCATCAAGATGTTGAAATTAAGGCTGTGTTCATACTAGTTGCTATTCTGGAAACGAAACTGGACACTGAACTTCCATCCACATAATAAAGGAAGGGAGGAAAAGAGACAGGTGAAAGTTTGTGAACCTCTTTTTGGCCGTGGTCACACGGTCATTTTGATTGGGTTTCACCGCTGTTCCCTCTCGCATTTAAAATTGGTGATCAGATGGCCGAATTTGTCTCCCGCACTGAAGTGGGCTCACTCACGCAATCCTCCCCATTCCCTAGCAAGTTTTCCAACACTTTTCAAGTACTTACCTGATATTTGCGCTTTGAATCTGCCATTTCACCAATCTGGACAGCCATCTCTCGCAGTGATTGCGATTAGGTCGTCTGACCATCCTTCGTGTGATGAGGTTTCTTTCCCCTCCAGCTTCCATCTATGTGTGCATGAGCAATCCTGCGCTGAATAAATTCAGTGTTTAAACATTCAAGCGCATGTATAGACTCCAGCGCTTGGTAGTATGTCACCGGTTCATTTTGTTTGCTGTTCAGGGGGGGACCTGTAAAAACAAGGGAGTCCAGCGAGTCCGGGGGTGGTGGTGATTCAGCCGTGTGCATATGCTCATGCACAAAGCAGGGTGTTTTTTTTAAAAAAAAATAAAACAAGCTGCGCTGCCCAAGTGTCTGGATGGTGCCTGGAGCCTCCTTGCATGATGCAAGCAGTTGGGGGAGAGATGTATGATCATCCCAACCCGGAAAAAAAAATTCCCAAACAAATTTATAGCGGGAACAAATTGGGATAAGCTTGCCGTGTGACCATAGCCTTAAAGAGGATTTCAACCCTCTGCTTCCCCCCCACCCCATATAATGCATGTTTGGCTCTATAGGTGAACAGTACAGGAGTGTGATTCTTACGCCCTAATAAAGTACTAAGTATCATTTGACTTTATTCATGTGAAGGCAGCCAGCTAGATAGATCCATGCTATTGTGTTGGTGCTGTTTCTGATTTTAAAAGCTCCTGTCTTGTGGCAGTATTGCTGAGGGATCATTCATTCTGCTACGAATACAGAGAGCACCATATTGAATGTTGCCACCACACCTTTACTCTGACCACAAGATCTTACAGCTGGTCTTCTTATATTGCATTGGTACAACGCTACTATTGGCCATCTTCAAGTGGTTCAAAGGCTGTGCATACCATTGTTGCATAAATTACAGTTATTCTGCATTCATATTTTTGCACAATATTATATGGTTTGAAATTTTAAGGTTGCAGTCATATGTTAAACTTCAAGACTACAAGAAGCTGTGCTGCAGTGTAACTTAATGAAATGGACATTAATTAGAACTTCTAGCTGCTTATCCCTCAAGACCCGTGATGCAGTGCAAGGCCTATGATGCAGTGTGTCTGTGAGTGAACTATGCCTCCAGAAAGCATCTGGAAGTTGTAACTGCACATGCACAATTACAGATCTATTGCAGGTTCTTTCATATTTTTCAGCCCTGTTCTTTTGACCCTTCAAATCCCCATTTTGATTCCACTTCTCCTTGTGTAAACTGAACCTGTGACTCTCTCTTTTCACAGAATATATATCTTTTTCAATATAGTATATCATTAAATCAGCTTTATAAATATATAAATGCATCGCAGTGTATATAACACACACACATACATTTATTGACTCATCGGAGTTCTCAGCCAAATTCTGACAGGATTTTCTGTGGGATTCCATAACTGTGGTCTGGGAAAATGGACATGGGGGGGGGGGAGTCGACCTCCTTGCACAGCCTATAGGCCCATTCTGCATCTAGCATTTGCTCCACTGTTTTACCAAATCCATACTGGAACAGAAATTCCCCTTTACCTTGCATGCCACTTTCACTTTGATTGATTGTCGGATTTTATGACAGTGTCCAGACTACATGCCGCTTTCGCTTCGTTTGATTTCTTAGTTTTATGGTACCTGTCTCCATAGATTTATGTCCATTTTATGGCCATTCAAGGGTGACTCTGCAGTCAGTACTGCGTGGGACTGGGGTATTTGAATATGGTTTTGAGCTGCATCTTTTTCTGTTCCAGTGTGGGTTTGGTAAAACAGTGGAGTGAATGCTAGATGCAGATTGGGCCACAGACTCTTCCAGGAAACAGTTTCTCCTCCAGTCCTTCAATCTCTGCTCTTTGTCTTCAGGATCTCTTTAGTGGCCTCATTGGGCCCTTGAAGGTCTGCCGTAAAGGGGTGCTGGATTTCAATGGGAGAATTAAAGGTGTAAGCAAAGAGTTTGCCCTCCTCTTCTTGGTTTTTGATGAAAATCAATCCTGGTACCTGGAGGAGAATGTGAAGAATTATGCTACTCAGGGAGACTGGCCCTATGCGCACCGGCAGGATGAAGAATTTGTGGAAAGCAACAAAATGCATGGTACGTGGTGTCTTGCATCAGATCCACACATTGCTGCCATTATTCTTTGCAAAGAATTGCCTAGAATTGTCCTCGGACAAAGCTGGGTGAAAAAACAGTGTTTGCTCTCATTCCACTTGGCTCCCAGATGCGGGGTGGGGGGGGAATGCTCATATTTATTCCTTTGGGCTTCTTGTTGAAAGGGCTCCAGGAGGGGCATAAAGATGTTAAGGACAGAAATCTGAAACTTACTAAAAATAAAGTCATGGCTAAAAATATCCTTGTTTACCCCCCCATCTACTGACTATAGGGCTGTGTGACTTAAGTGGAATTCATCACCTTGAGTTGCTCAGTTTCCATGTTTTGAACAATCAAGTTTCTGGCCCTCATGGCTGTGAAATAGGCTTGAAAGTGTTTAATCAGTACCTCTTGAAACCTCAGGTACTGGGAGAGGGTGTACAGTGCACAGAGGAGGCTTTCCAGGGGTCAGGGATGGACTTCAGCCCAGCAGGACATCAGACTCTTTCACATGATCACTGAATCCATAAATGCATGCAAAATCTGGGTTTCCATAATTTAGAAAAGGCATAGGCCGATTTCCCACAAGCGCTGCTCTGCACTCACTCTTTCCTTTGCCCCAATGGTACGTGTCAATTTCACACTAAGTGCTGCGCAGCTGCATTTTGCCCCGCAGCTTTGCACGATTTTCCCCGTGTCTACTCAATCATGTTTTTTGAGGACTGAGTAGACACGGGGGAAATCGTGCGAAGCTGCGGGGCAAAGTGTAGCCATGCAGCACTTAGTGCGAAATTGACACGTACCATGGGGCAAAAGGGAAGAGCGAGTCCAGAGCGGCGCTTGTGGGAAATCGACCATAGATTTTCCCCAGTGGGTGATTTTAGTTTTTGTATAGCACAGCCCTGACTAACCCCTGCCCTTAAGGAAGAGGGATGAGATCCCTTCCAGAAGCTCCATAAAAGGGAGGACAGTTGTCATTTGCCTACTGGGCTTCTTCCTGGGCTTGTAACTGTGATGGCAGACAGATGAACCAGCAAATCAAATGTTTACTCAGAGCCATTAATGTTGCCCCTTCTTCTTCCCCATGTGCTTCAGGTCAACTGCCTGACTTCTTTCCAGTCCAAGAGCCAGTTTGGTGTTGTGGTTAAGTGCGTGGACTCTAATCTGGGAGAACTGGGTTTGATTCCCCGCTCCTCCACTTGTAGCTGCTGGATGACCTTGGGCAAGCCATAGACTTGTCAGAGCTGTCCTTGAAAGAGCAGTTCTTGAAAGAGCTCTCTCAGCCCCACCTTCCTCACAGGGTGTCTGTTGTGTGGAGGGGCAGGGAAAGGAGTTTGTCAGCCGCTCTGCGACACCTTTGGGTAGTGAAGGGCAGGTTATAAGTCCAATCTCCTCCTCCTTATGGATGAAAACAAAAATGGAAACTTTTGCTATGCCATGGGGAAGGGTTCTTGGGTCAGATCCCTGCCAGTCAACCCAGCCCAATTCTCCTCCAGACTTGTAGAGATAACCTTTATCCTGAAAGGAATACTGAATGGGTTTGGGTCTTCAGGCTCCAGCCCGGAGTGGAATTAAACAGGACAAGAAAGAAGGGTCTCATGCCCAAAATGGCATCCCTCTGGTGAGCTTGTAAGGGCTCGTGCGAGGTGATGCAAGTCCAGTTTTCCACTCCTGCCGGCAGCAGCCAGTGACATGGGGGTGGAGCAACACACAATGTAATGATGTCAGGACACGCGTCAAGTTTGCTTATTTATTTGCATTATTTATGGAGTGCCAGTTTGGTGCGGTGGTTAGGAGCATGGACACTAATCTGGGAGAACCGGGTTTGATCCCCTACTCCACCACATGCAGCTGCTGGTGTGACCTTGGGTCAGTCACAAGTTCTCTCAGAGGTGTTCTCTCATGAGCAGTCCTCAAAAGAGCTCTTTCAGCCCCACCTACCTCACAGAGTGTCTGTTATGTGGAGGGGAAGGGGAAGGAGATTGTAGCCGCTTTGAGACTCCTTTGGGTAGTGAAGGGTGGGGGGTAAATCCAGTCTCTTCCTCTTCTTCTCCTCCTCCCCCTGATAACTGATAGGGCAGCCAATGGAGTAACTGCAAAATGGGACTAAAATGCTCGCTTTTTCTAGATCCTGATAATAGCCAAGTGTGGCCTTCTGCACCAGCAAGAGTCTCCAAACTGACTCTGAGGGGAGTGTGTTATGATAGCCTAGTCTTGATGTTACTGTGGTGAAGATCCAGGTGGCCAGATTGGCTGTATCAAGGGAGGGGACCCAGATGTGATGCGAGGGAAGAGGAGACTCATCATGGGGAGGCTGTTACTGCTGACATTCAGTTCCACCTTCCGCCCATGCACCTTCTGAGTGCCACCAGCCAGCATCTGCAGTGAAGGGGAGAGCTGTGGCTCAGTGGCAGAGCCTCTGCTTTGCATGCAGAAGGTCCCAGGTTCACTCCCCAGCATCTCCAGTTACCAAGGACCAGGCAGGAGGTGATGTGAAAGACCTTTCTCTGCCTGAGACCCTGGAGAGCTGCTGCCAGTCTGAGTAAACAAGACTGACCTTCGTGGACCAAGGGTCCGGTCCAGTATAAGGCAGCCTCATGTCAGCGTGTGAGCCGGCTGACTGCATAGCCAGATGGAGCCCTAGCTCTGGAGTCTGGGTGTTATCTTCCGCCTCCCCTGGCAGCTCCCGTACCTCTCTCAAGATGCCCCTCCCACAAAAGAATCGGCATGGAATCTGAGTGTCCACATATGCTGTTTTCCGGCAATTTGCCTCTCGCTTTCCCAGTGGGCATGCTGCTGCCTCTGGTCTTCCTGGGCTCTTCTGCTCATTTGCCAGCAAAGCTTGGGTCTAATTGTTGCTGAGTAGGAAATGAAATCCTACCAGGTGGCAATTGACACATGATTCATTCCTGAGAGTAATTGATGAGAAATTCAGAGAATGTTCGCATTGGCCTCTCGGCTGCAGCTGGGCTTTCAATTTCTGAATAAAATCATAGCGCTGAAATAAACAAAACAGTTGTTGAGCTCAGACTCCTGCCAGAAGGCAGAACGAGCTCTCCTCAAATCAAGAGCCGGGAGCACGGAGTGGGCTGACAGACGCAAGCTGATGTACAAAGCAGGGGGCTGGAGGTGACTCATGCAACCAAGCCAAGCTGCAGGGAAAGGCAAACAAAACAAATCAGATCTGCCCTGCAGCAGAATCCCTTTTTGACTCAGTATACTCACCTGCGCCCCAAATGCAACAACATCTAACTGACAGGAGCCTAACAGAAGAGACGTAATTGGATGCGTCTCCATGCCACCCCAACATCCTTCCTGTTTTAGTTCCTGATATCTTCGAGGAAGTGTGTGTAGGAGACCAAAAATATTTCAGATACTGTGGTTCATTGTGCTTTTGGGCTTGAAAGCAGTAATCAGACATGCTTTTCAAATGGCCCACTGGGGGCCAGGACTACCAAAGAAAGGTTAAACTCTGAGGGTAGACTGTTGCAGTGCGCTGTATGTGAGGCCACCCTTGAAGTCTATCCAGAATCGTCAATTGGTGCAAAACAGGGTAACTTGCCTATTGGTTACAGCATGCAGGTGGGAGCACATTAGCATGTTTCCAGCGATGCAGTTCTTCCAATGAACTGGCATTTCCATTCATGGAAAGGAGTGGGTTCAGTTTGGTCAATTCCCTCTTCCCACTGCAGACCCTCACCTTGCTCCCTGTGCTGTTCCTGAGGATCAACTGTCCCCCAGAAACAACAGCTGGGGATCTCAGTGATCTGTAGCAGGATGGGGAAATCAGAAAAGCCCCACTCTGTGAGGTCCGCAGATAGCTGGATACATGCCATTATTACACTGGCTACCAATGGGCTTCCAAGTACACTTCAGAAAGCTTGTTGTGGCATTCAAAGCCCTACGTAGTCTGAGACTGGCTTACTCAAAGGGCCACCTTTCCCACTATGAGCCAGTTCAGATTCCTCGTGGATCCCCCCCCCCGCCCCCTTCAAGTTATTCCATTGGTCACAGGGGTGGCCCATTCATTTCCTGTCGTAGCCCTATTTTTTTTTTTTTTTGCGCGGGGGGGGGGAAGTAAGGCTGACCTTTTTAAGTGGGCTTCTGGAAGTTAATTTGCACATGGGATTGTCCAGATGTTGGGCTGTTTTGACTGTTTGGTACTGCAAGTCAGATTTTTGTAAGTTGCCTTAAGCTGCTGTACTTGATGGGAGATGCAGCATGGAATTTTTTTACATAAATAAAATAATACCACGAGGAAGAAACAGGGCAGTCCTCCACTGTGGGAGCCTGGAGAGTCGCTGCTTCCCCCCCCCCGCCCCCCCGTCTGCTGCTCTGCCTCTGCCAGCGGTCTGTCCTGCAGAAAGTTGCACGTGAAGCTTTTCCCATTACTTCATGTCTGTATCAGAAAAAGCTTTGCCTATTCTTATGTTCTTATTTCACTGCCGTTGGAAGTGGTAGCAGCTGCAAGCAGAGGCAGCTGCAAGGGAGGAGTGGATAAACATGGAGCAGAGGCCCATCCGTGGCTCTGAGCCACAAGGTACAGGTGGAACACAGTGTCTGGGGCAATGGGGGGGGGCAACAGTGCTTGGGGGGGCAACAGTGGAAGGGCTTCTGGAGTTCTGGCCTCGCTGGTGGGCCTCCTGATGGCACACGAGTTTGGCCACTGTGTGACACAGAGTGTTGGACTGGATGGGCCACTGACCTGATCCAACATGGCTTCTCCTATGTTAAACCTCTGTGTGTGTGTGAGCAGGGTGCTGCAGAAAGGCCCAGGAGCCAGGCAAGTAAAAAGAAGATGGCAACTTTGGATGCCACCAAGTATTTTCCGGTATTTAAGGTTACCAGATTAACAAATCCAAAGCCCTCAGCGTGCCCAGAGTTGCAGCCAAAGTAGAGTTAAGAACGGATGGTTTTCATTGTGAGGGGAGGTATTTTGACAGCTGTGGGTTTTCTCATCACTGCATTCAAAGCCGTTGACATTCTGTGCTCAAGTCGTCCAGTTAGGGTTGCCAGCCCTCTGTTCATGGTCCCTGAGAACAATTCAAGGGTGGGGCCTGGATGGCGGAGCATCACCAATGTCATGAGGTCACTTCCAGTTGAGCAGACAGCAGTGTCCGGTTGAGGGGGTGGGAGGTTGCCTGCCACAGCAACCCCTAAAAACCCTCTGCAAGACACTTCAGTGGGAAGTGGTGGCGGCAAAACAGTGTAAACCTGTACAGACCTTCTCACTGACTCTGCTAGTCCTACATTTCCTCCCGTTGAGCCCTTGAAGCTGCTTTCTACTTAGGGCTGCCAAGGGGCAGGCACTGGGGCACTGGCATCATATTGGCATCACTTCTGGTGAAAACCGAAAGTCATGGACACTCTAGGATTTGCAAAATGCTATGGCCCCGACCACCTTCTGTGAAGTCCTGCAGGCAGCGGGGAAGTAGTGGTGGGCTCCACAGGTGCCATGTTGGAGAACCCTGATTGAGTGCCACAATCTACTCATTCCTCTGAATTCCAGTTTTTTTTAAAAAGCCTTTAGCTGTTACCACTGCATGGTGGCTGCAGGTAGACGGCCCACAGGATGCTCCGCCCACAGCCACCCTGCAGTTTCCCTTTTGAAGTGGAGAAGATCAGGTGTTTATTTTCTTCGGCTCAAAGGGGAAAAATTGGGAACCAGGCAAGTCCTGCTTACCTGAACATTTCCACTTATTGTGAGTGCATTTCTGCCACCCATGTGGAGGCAGCCTGGTGGCTCTCAGCTGGTCAAAGGCTCTGATAACTGGATGCATTGGAATCTTACCACCATCTCGGCCTTTTGCTGAAGGACTCCGGCACTGAGTCATGCAGCCACCTTCTTTATGCCTTTAACTGGTCAAGCTTTTTCCACCACTGTTTTTGAATTCTGTCTGCTCTGCAGCTGCTACTGGCTCAGACTTCTTGCCCACACAAACATGGGACCTCTGCCCATCTCCTGCACTCCGGAGTATTAGACAAATGGGAGATTGTCAGACTTGGGCTAACCATGTATACCTTTTGTTCTATGCCTTGACAATTTTGATTCCGTTTGCTTGTAACATAAACAGACTGTTTTTCTTTTCTTCCTTCCACAGCCATCAATGGTAAACTATATGCAAATTTGCCTGGGCTGACAATGTACGAAGGAGACTGGGTGAACTGGTACCTGCTGGGAATGGGCCAGGAAATTGATATCCACACAGTTCACTTTCATGCTGAGACCTTCCTATATCGAGTAAGACTCTCTATTGGTTGACCAAACGTCTGTGTGAGCCTCACATGGATGGCAGAACTTTTTTAACATACTTAACAAGCTGAAGAGCTTTGATGAGCCTTCAGCCCAGGGTGAAAGACTCCCATGCTCTACGGGTATTTCCTTTAACTGAAAAGAAGCCTTTGAATGGGGCCTGCAGGCCCATCGTTACCGGGAAGCATCGGGTGTCAGTTTGCACAAGAGGGTCTGATGATCAGTTTGGATGTCAACAGCCACAGCAGAGTGGTGGAAACACACGCCTTAGGCTAAAATTGTTATGTTAGTCTTTGTTACAAGACCATCAATTTGCAGAGCACTTTAGATCCTGAGTAGGAAAAAAAGGGGTTCTTGCCCCCAAGGTGGTTGCAAGCCACCATTTTGACAGTGGGGATGACAGCAGAAGAACAGGAAGTCAGATGGAGGGATGGAAGGGATGCAGATTAACAAAGAAAGGCCTTTAGCCAAAGGCTTCACAAAAAGATAAGTGGTCTGAAGGATGAGAGAGAAGGGTACCACGTGAGTTATTCTGACAGGATGCTTCAGGAGGAACGGGTCAGGAAGGTGGAATGGTCTTCAGGGGGCAGAGCTGCAGAGCAAATGCTTCTTATGAGCTGTGATGGGTCAGGAGGAGGGCACAAGAAGTGGGGCAGGTTTGGCTCAGACAGACTGTGCATCCCGGTCCAGCAGTAAAATGCAACTTGCAGGTTTGTGCAGCCTCAGTTGGCCTTAAGACCGTGCCCGGAGGGGAAAGGGGATTTAATCATTCAGCCTCTTCTTGGTGCTGCTGTTTGAAACTGTTGCTCTGCTGCTAGTATTCTAAAGGAGTGAAGATGTGTCCGTGGAAAACGTTTAGTGGAGAGACTGAGATGTCCTGATCTCATCTGTAAGAGCCCTTTGACGATTCACACTGAGCCAATACAGAAAACCAGAGTGGTTGCCCAATTGTCTTGTGCTTCTGAAAATGTGATGTAACTTTTTCTGCATTCTCATGTGTGGTAAAATTTGGGGTCTTAAAGAACCCACTTTCTACATGGCTGGACAGTTGTCTGTCAGCAATCGATGGCTGGTGACATCATGGGAAAGTTATTCCTTCGAGCTGTTTTTAGATATCACAAGACCAAGAGTTATTTTTGTGCTCTGAAAGATTTAAATGGCAGCTTGGCTTTTCTTCTTCTTCTTCTTTTTAAACTAAGCAACATGACCTGCTGTTTCCCTCCTCCTTGGCTTGCTGGTGGGCTGCCTTGTTGAGGCTGCTGAGTTGCTGGTTTGACTGGAGTTTTGCTTTGCTTTGCTTTTGTACTTTTGGCACTTTTTTGAGCGTAAAAATTTAGATGGATTAGACTAACGCCTATATTTTTATTGCTGTTATAATTGTTGTAATTTATCATAAGCTTTCTTAAGAATTTTGGTTGGGAGGTGGCATAAAATGCATTAAACTAAATTGGTAGAAGGAGGAAATTCTGCCACTTGATGTGGACCAAATATCCAAAGTGGTCTAGTTCAGTTCAGACATCCCTATTTGGCTTTCCTTTTCCCCCGAGAGAAAGGATTTTCTTTTTCTTTTTCTGGACACAGAGTTTCCCCCCTTGAGATCAATGCTTTTCCTCAGCATTGTCTCTCACAGCATACAAATGACACGTGAAAAAAAACAATTGGCATTGAGATAGTTGAGATAAACCAAAACCAGTGGAAAGGATGGGATGCAAAATCCAGAGGCACCTAAGGACCATATCGACTTGTCCCTTGGCAGAGCAAAGGTCCACACTGCATAGCAACAAAACGAGTCAGTAACTAAAGATGAAGTAACATAGCAACACAGTCTTGTGAGCTGCAGGACTTTCCAGGGCTGTTATGTGCGCTTCATTAGCATTTCCAGTGCATTCAGTTTGCGCTCTGAAGCACAGCTGTATGTTCCTGTCGGCTTCTCAAAGTTTGTCTTCCTGCACAGTCCAAACCTGCATCTGGTGCGTGATGGAGGAACATGACACCAAGCTACTGCCCTAGAGGTGGCCTGGCTTGCTGATGTAGGACTGCTGCGTTAATCTTGGGCTCTGTATGCACTAACATTTGGCTTTCTAGAGCACGTGGAAGTTCCCTAGCAAAGCATCTTCACATGGCACAATTGCTGCCAACGAGGCACCCGCCAGTATGTTTCCTGGTGCCCACTTGTTTCTTGGGGCGGAATGTGTGGCATCTGAAATGCCATGGACTCCACTTGTCCACAGGAGACCGATGGAGTTCTCCCTCTGAGGCCAGTCTTCATGAGAGAATAATGGCACTTCCAGGCTAGGTCTGTTCTGAATTCAACAGCAAGGTTCTGAAATAGACTTTGGGCTCCTGGGAAAGAAGGATCTGCAGCACCATAGCTGGAGGCTCATTAGTCTGGTTTCCAGAGCGGCAGTGCAGTCAGCCTGAATGTAGCGGCTTCCCTGTCCATAGGCAGAGCAGACACTCCCTCGGTCAACAGACCTCTGCAGCCCACAAAGCTCTTTGCTTGGCCCAGGGCTTAGATGTCCTGGAGAGGAAGGAGCCCCACCTGTTCCTGGACTCCAGCCAGGGTCTGACGGAGGCCTGTTCCTGCAAAGAAACACATGTCCCCAGGTAGTGGTCTGGCTCAGTGGCAGGGAGATGGGCTGCTAGTCTTCATTGAGGGGCCTCCTTGTGGGCCTGCTGTGCCTGCTGCTCTCGCTCCATGGGGTGAGCGGTGATCTGGCCCTCTGAGGAACTGGGCCTGCTGCGCCAGGATTTGGCCAGATGGCAGCACCACTTGGAGCTGAGGCTTCAGAGCCCTTTGGCCAGGGCCTCAGGACCCAGGGGCTCTGGGCTGGGGTGAAGTATAGTGGTGCCAGGTGTCCCCCTGATCTCCCCCTGGGGTAGTTACCGGCTCATCCTGGTCATCCTCAGACAAGGAGCCCATTCCTGGATCCAAGCCTGACCCAGGAGAGGTCCTGGAAGTAGTGTTGGCAGACAGTGCCTGGCAGCTGGTGGGAGGGTTGTGGTGGGTTGCAACATCCAGGGAGAAAAATTAAAAAAGAAAAAGAAGGCCTCATCAACTTACAGGAAGTTCAGACCACAGAGTTTCTGGCAATTTCTAGAACCATCCTTTGTAGGGTTCCCAAGTACTTACCGTGGGGGAGCGGGGGATGCATGCTCCCCGGCCAGACCAGTCCTCCTTGTAATGCACCATGCCGTTCCCAGGAAGTGATGCCAGGCAACGCTCTGGCAATGGGGCTGAAAACTTGATGCTACCATCGAGTTTCCAGCTGCATTGCCAGAATGTTGCCTAGCATCACTTCCTGGCGACAGCATGGTGCTCCACACCTGTCCTTCCCCTGGGGATGGTCCTGCGAGGACGTATCCATCCCCCGCTCCCATACGGTAAGTTCTTGGCAAGCCTAACCCTTTGTTGCTTCTGGGTAGCTTTAGAAATTGCCAGGAACTCTATGGTCAGGACTTGGAGGTCTCCTGCTATAAGCTGGCAAATGGAACCTTGCCTGGCAGGGACTGTTCTAGAGGACTAGGCCGCAAGCTCACTCTTGTTCTACCATAATGATGCTTCTTCTGATCTGCTTTAGCCAATCTCACAACATCATGCCAGCAGATCTCCCCTATGCCAGGTATTTTCCCAAGCAGGTATGAGTTTCCCTGCCTTGCAAAACTTTTTGTCCCTCCCCAATGATGCGCAGAGGCAGAATAAATTATTGCCATGCAAAAAAAATTTTCTTAACTAGCATAATCCTTCAATTATTGATTTGGTCTTTTTTTTTTTTTTTGGTGCAGACTTGGTGCACCCTTCGTTGAGATTCAGGTAGCCAGTTCCCTACAGGACACAAATCTGTTCCAAGCTGACACTCCCTCCCCTCATTCTCCTTGTGACAGAGTGGAAAGAGCTACAGAGCAGACGTCGTGGATCTCTTTCCTGGGACCTTTGAAATGGTGGAAATGTTGGTTGGCAACCCTGGGACGTGGCTGCTGCACTGCCATGTGGCCGATCACATCCACGCCGGCATGGAGACCCTTTTCACTGTCTTACCCAGGCCAGGTAAGGTGGCCACCACAGTCACACAAGGGGCTCATAATTCCAGCTGGCAGAAGCGATGCAGCTGGCACACCTGCTAACTCTGCAGAGCTTGCCAGGCTCAGCTGCTCGTGCATGACTCTGCCCTGCAGGCCGTCAGGGCAGAGTCGGTTCCAGGTTTTGAGGGTTCCTGTCTCCCACCACCAGACATCCCCCATGCCCCCCACCGCCTCCCACTCCTAAACCCTCCCACTATCTTTGCTCAGTTGTGTGCAGTAGCTGCACACCCTTTCCCCGTTGGAACAGGCAGTGTCTGGCATACAAAGAAGACAACCCTGCGGGGGCAGTAAGAAGACAAGTAGGTAGGATAGTGAGGTCAGCACCTTCCCTCTCCCGTTAAGTGTCACCCTTTGTCTGTCTCCAGACTGCTACTTTTGGGACATTCCCCCCCCCATTGTCTAGTGGGTTCGATGCATAAGGAGAACAGACGCTGAGTGATTAGCAGCTCACACTTTACTGGACACAACACAAGAATACACCAACGGGTCAAGCGACCAACTATATACAATCCCTGGGTGCCCCCCACAGGTCCCTTTGGCAGGTTTGAATTTCCCGCCACAGTTCCCGTAGGTGCTGACTAGGAGTCTCAGGAGCCTCGTCCCCCTTGTTCTCTTGGAGCCCAGCTCCTTGTGTAGGCCGCCGTGCCCTAGTGGCGGTCTGCGGACATAACACCCTTCTTCTCAGAAGTGCCACACTCAGCCTTGCCCTCCCCCTCAGCTAGGGATGCAGTTCAGAAGCTGCAGCATCACCGCTGGGCACCCCGTGCCTTTCTCCAGTGATGCGGGGCAAATGGGAGGATGGGTGGCTGACCACTCCAGGCAAATAGCTGGGGAGGGACACGTGGACAGGTTGCCGGAAAAGGGAGTGTGGGCAGGGGTCAGCAGCAGCAGTGCACCCCACCAGCAGCCCTGGGCCTTGGCAGCTGCCCCACCCCCGGGTATGCTGCCACCGGCCCTGTGCCAGGGACTACAAAGGCCCCCTTCCCCACCCCAAGAATGGGCAGAGAGAAGGGTGAGCATTTGGGGCTGAGCAGATGGCAAGGCAGTCTGTCCTGGCTTCCCTAACAGATGCACATCCCCGGAGTCAGGCGGGGCTAGGGTTGCCAACCCCCTGGTTTGGCAGGGGTCCCCCGCTTTGGGGGGGGGGTTTCTGTCCGCCACCGGTGGGAAAGCCCCGCCCCCAAGCCCCAGCACCCACAGCCGCCCCTCTCCCTTCTCTCTTGAAGGGCTCCCTTTAGGTGCAGAGAGCTGACATTTCCCCGCTCACCCAAACGCCAGCCCCCTTTAAGTGCAGGCAGCCTTCCCCGCGCGCTCCATCTCGAGCGGAGTTCAGGAGCGCTGGGAAACACCAGCTTCCTGCACTTAAAGGGGCAGTGCAGGAAGCTGGTGTTTCCCTGCGAGCCCGATCTCCACTCGAGATCGAGCGCGCGGGGAAGGCTGCCTGCACTTAAAGGGGGCTGACATTTGGGTGAGCGGGGAAACATCAGCTCTCTGCACTTAAAGGACTCCCTTTAAGTGCAAGAGCCAGCATCTCCCGTGCGTAATGGGCATGCGGCCGGGGGGGGGGGGCGGAGGTCCCCAGTGTGTCGTCATCACATTGGGGATGCCCCACCCCCTCCAGGAAAGTCCCCCGCTGGGGGTGAAGATGGACGTGGCAACCCTAGGCAGGGCAGGGGACCAGGCACTGAGCAGGGGGGCCTGCCCTTCCTGACGGGGTGGGCAGGCGCTTGAGCTCCTGGAGAGAGCTGGTGGAGCTGGAGTCAGCAGCCTGACTGGGAGGTGCAGGGGGAGGGCTGGGGCCTGTACACGCGCCACACCGCCATTTGCCACCACTTCCTGCTCATTTCAGCAGAGTCCCCTGTAGGAATAGCTGCCCCCATCCAGATCTCACAGGCGCACCCCAGGAGCCCAGGGCACATCCCTGTCTGGCTCCAGACCCGCCTCTCCTGCAGTGGGGCCAAGGGGCATCTGTCAGATGTCCTCCTTTTCTGCTGTCCACTAAGACGCTGCTCCTTCTGTAAACTTATCTCCTGGCAGGTCCAGCGCTCTGGGATGCGGATTCCATTGCAGGTAAGACTTCCATTTCCCCACAGGTCCATATACATCTCAAGGGTCCCAGATAGTGAAGAAGAACGTTTCTGTTCTGAGCCGCAGGAAGGGTTAGTGTGGGGTACTCGGGTGTGGTGTGGAGGTCAGGGTGTCAGACTAGGGTTGTGATCACACAGGCAGTTTGGTCCGGCATAGTGACCCCCACCCCCAGATCAAAATGGCATGATCAGACACACACATCTGGCACTCGGCAGCCATCCGTCCCTGCCTTACTGCAAAATGACTCCCATATGCCTTAAGCAGCCACCAGGAGAATCCGGTGGTTTCCCTGGTGGGGCGCTTCCATATCAGCTCTTCCAACATCTGAACGCACAGACGCGCCAGGGGAGCACGGGAGCCATGTGATTGCCCCATCCGTTTCCAGCACGGCAGAATGTTGTTTTCAGCAACCCAGCCAATCAGAGGGGTGCATCAGCCATGGCTCCATGCTGGTGGCATTGTAGCCATGTGAACCGGCCCTCACAGGCGGATTACACAATGCAGCTGGCGTTGCAGACCAGTGTGAATGCTGTGAAGCGCACCCAACTCCAGCGGCTTTTTTCTCCGCGGGATGCTGCCACGGTAACCTGCCAGTCTGGACACAACCTAGGATTTGAGAGAGCCAGGTTTAAATCCCTGCTCTTCCAAGGAAGTTTGCTGGGTGACCTTGGGCCAGTCACATGTGGTCAGCCTGACCTACCTCAGAGGGTCGTTGTGAGGGTAAAATGGAGGGGAGGGGAGTGATGCCAGCCACTGCGAATCCCCCACTGGGAAGAAAAGGCAGGGGATAAATGAAGTAAATAAATAAATGATTTAACCTAATAGAAGAAACTGGACATTTGGAGGGGGGGGATGAGGTGTGGGGAGAATCTCTTATGCCGCAGTTTTTTGGTTCAGAATAACAAATGAAGTACATTTTAAAATAATATTGTTGCGGCCCATTTACACAACTGCGATTACACTTCTGGATCCTCGCTGGAGCAGCTGCCTGGATTAGTGAACTCTTCGGCTTTGATGCTGAGCCTCTCCCAAATACGGGGTCTGCTGAGCACATCCTGTTGCAGCTTCTGCCAAAGGTGAAATCAACTGAGGAAAGCTTTTGCGCGCCCACACACTCTTCATGAAACCTGCCAGTTTGGTGTAGAGGTCAAGAGCGGCGGACTCTAATCTGGAGAACCGGGTTTGATTCCCCACTGCTTCTCCACATGCAGCCAGCTGGGTGACCCTGGGTCAGTCACAGTTCTCTCAGAGCTGTTCTCTCAAGAGCAGTTCTCTCAGAGCTCTCTCAGCCCCACCCGCCTCACAGGGTGTCTGTTGTGCAGAGAGGAAGGAAAAGGAGATTGTAAACTGCTCTGAGACTCCAAGTGAAGGGTAGAAATCCAATCTCTTCCTCTTCCTCTTCCACTTGCTAAAGTCTGTGAAGCTCAATGTAAAAGTGCAGAACAGGAAATTGAGATCTTTTTTGAAAAAGAAAATCCATCAGACATCAGTTAGAGAAATAAACATTAGTATACTAGTGTTTCAGAGGTGTATTATTTAATGAGATTCAGTGAGAAATAAAAAAACAAACATGGGTTTAGAAGACCATATTGTATCTACAGTCACTTGCAGCCAGTTCCTGTGCACACTGACAGTGCAATCCTAAACAGAGTGATTCTTCCAAGCCCATTGACTTCAATGGATTTAGAAGGGCATAATTCTGTTTAGGATGGCAACGTAACACAGAAGCGAATCCCGCTGTGTTCGGTGGGGCTCCCTCCCAATCAAACAGGCACAAGGCGGCAGTCTCCATCGAATCCAGCCATATTGGCCCACCTTCTTGCATCACAGGTATGTGTAACTTCTAGGCTTTCCTCTTAAAAAGAAGTGCTGAAGTCTACATACATTTTTCTAAACCCAGATAATAACAGTTTTCTTGGTTTGTTTCCATGTTACCCACTTCTGCTTTTTGTTTTCATAATTTCTCAGCTGGAGAAATCTAAGAGATTCTTAGGAGCCCTTAAAGGGCGATTCAAATTGGAGTTCCATATGTAATTACTGGTAGATTAGTAAATTATTGTCTGAGTAAAATTAAGGCTTTTATATTTTTATATTTCAGAAATATACTAAGGAGCACAGTTTTAACCAAGTTCTACATTTCATATCCTGACAGCAGTAAATTTAGATTTGATAAGAAAGCTATTACGAAGTATATTTCCATTCTCCCCCCTCCAACACTAAATGTCTGTTTTTATAGGTGGGAAGTGGGGCATGAAACGCTGTTCTTGTCTGAGAAGCCCTTCCTGTACGTGGGAAGCAGGGGCTTCATCGAGGAGAGCTCTACCCTGGCCCCCTTCTAACAGGATAGGTTTTGAACCCGTGGGCAGTGTCCCACCCGGAGGTAGCGACGGAGCTCCCCCCGTCCCCTGCATCCGAAGCAGCCAGGCCATTCCTGAGAGGGCGGGAGCACGGCAGGCTCTCTCCGGATGACTCCCCTCAGAGCGACAGAGGCCTTTGGCTCCCCACTAATCCACGCTGCTTTCTAAACTGTGACTCCTCTTCCTCAGGAACTCCCCTTGACTCCGAAGACGGCTCCGGTCAGATCCTTCTGTTTGGGGCCAAAGTGGCCCCAGGGCAAGTGGAGGTCACCCTCCTCCTCCTCACCATCGCAGGGATTGTGCTGTTCCTTGTGGCCAGCGCCCTCCTGGGAGTGATCCTTTACCTCCAGAGGCAGAGGAGGCTGAGGCGCAACCGGCGGTCCATCCTGGACGAAGGATTCAAGCTCATGTCGACAAAAAAACACAGTATTTAGGGGGGGCTTCAGAGCCATGCACGTGGAGTGCCTTTTGGGGGCGGGGCAGGAAAGGGGAGCAAATGTCAGAACCACTGAGTACACTATCCTCTTAGGAAAGGCCAAGAAGAACCATTTCCAGCAAGCTCCTCTCTTATCTTTGACGACTTCCCATTGCAGGCGACTTGGAGTTAGAAGTGGGCTCCTTGCCCCATGGCCAGAGGGGGAAGATGCAGGCAGCTCGAGCTGGGACACTCACACCCACGAGCCTTCTGGGACTGGGAATGGGTTGCCACCCAACGTCCATCCAACTCAGAGCCTCCCCTCTGATTCAGAGCACCTGGGTCGGCCCTACTGCCTCAGCAGCGTAACATTTAGACCTGTTCCACAGGGTTGTTGTGAGGCCAGAAAGCGACAGGGCTATATGGTGACTGGCCCAGCCCCACACAAAGATCTCTGTCTCATCTTGGCCTGTTGACAGTCCTCACGGCCATGAAGTTCAATGACCAGGCCCCTTGCAAGCAAGTCTGTGACCAGGAGAAACAACAAGTAAGCTTGCCAACGTCCAGGCCTGGCCTGGCATTCTCCTGGAATTACAGCACACATTCCCACTCAGCCATAAAGCTCACTGGGTGACCCTGAGCCAGTTGTTCTCTCTCAGCCTCACCTACCCTAAAAGGGGAAGGGAAGGGAAGAAGCACGGATGCCCCCGAAGCTCCTTGAAGGATCTGTATAGTATAGTAAATGTGACCAGTACACTTAATCTGAAATGGTTTGAGGAATGTCAGAGAAAAGCTGGGGCAACCCTGGGAGGTACATGAATGCACTGCCATGCTGTGGAGAAGCAGAGGAAAAAACCTGCTCCCCAACCGCACTGAGCCCCGGGCAAATAGCCTGCGTGGGAGTGGCCTGGTCATCAGAAGATATGGCTGAAAGACCAAGGTGGGCACCTGGAGCCCCGTTACTATGCGAGTTTGACTAAGTGTTTGCCACTTCCAGGATGCGGAATTTCAGCTGTGGTTTGGAACAGAGATTAATTTGTAATCCTTCTGTTAAAACACAAGTTTTTTTACCCTAGAATTCTATCTAATTTCCGCACACTTCTGGCTTCCTTGGTTTGCCAAATATCTATTTCGGCTTGTTCTGCAACTAAGAATTTTCATTGCCTGTAAAACAGGGACCTTTTCTTCTCCTGAAATTTGGCACGAAAGAACTCTTGGATAAGGAGTGCAGTCCCTCTGAGTCCCATCTTGGCTGGGTGGAAAAGAAACAAACAAAAATGACAGCTGGAAATATATTTCCCATTGGAACACGTGGAGATGAACGGAGAACGAAGAAAGTGGACAGGAGTAACACCCCCCAAAAAAGAACACAAGTAACAGTTTTCAAAACTGGAAGGATCCCCAAATGAAAAAAAATATTTCAGCATAAAAAATATATATATTTCAGTATATCACACTTTCTTGTTTAAATTGAATGTTCATGTTGGGTAGCCACCAGTGAAAAGACGTTCCCTGTTAATTGTCAGCAGGAGCTTAGTGTGCGGTTGTGTGCCCAGACTGTCTGTATTCTGGGGTGGGTCACGCATGGATGGACTCAGTCAAGGAAGCCGCAGCCTTCAGTTTGCAAGACCTGAGCAAGGCAGTTAATGATGGGATGTGTTGGGGGTCATAACCAATGCTCCCTCTAAGCTGTGGAGTCTTGTGAGCAAAAATTCTACCAGTTTGGTGTAGTAGTTAAATGCGCGGACTCTAATCTGGGAGAACCGGGTTTGATTCCCCACTCCTCCACTTGCACCTGCTGGGTGACCTTGGGCAAGCCGTAGTTCTGGCACAGCTGTTCTTGAAAAAAACAGTTTCTGTCAGAGCTCTCTCAGCCCCACCTGCCTCACGAGGTGTCTGTTGTGGGGAGGGGAAAGAAGTTTGTAAGCCACTCTGAGACTCCTTTGGGCAGTGAATGGCAGGGTATAAATCCAATCTCTTCTTCTTCTTTGTGAGCTACTGGCATTGACGTTGTGAATGAGCGATATGGCTACTGCATAAATTAGCTTGCTCTGGAGCCATTCTTCCTGAGCTAAGACAAAAAATGTGAGTTGGAGGCTATAAAACTGTGAGCTAGCTCACACTAACTCAACTTAGAGGGAACAATGGGACTCATAACTAGGTAGGGTCACCATACTTCGGAAGTGATTTGTAGCCCTTAACACACACATGTGGGTCCAAGGACAATGTCATCTGTGAAGCGCCCTTGGAGGTGATTAGAAGTGCAGTCTTTGGCTCAGTACTGGTTTTGACTGTCCTGGCTTGCCCCAAAGGATCCTGGGGACTGTAGTCTGTTTGGGGTCATAGTGGGAGTTTGTGCCCCCAACCCAGTCATCACAAGGGCAGAGTTCCCTGGTGGGAGGGAACGGCTATTTGAGCCTACAGCATAGATTTGCTTTGTGTGTTTTTAACAGAAGGGGTGGGCCATCTGGTGAAGTGAATCTGTGATCTGAATAACTTGAAGTGTGCTGGCATTTTTCATGTCCAGGACCTTTGCTTGTGAGCTGAAATCGGGAACTTGGAAATGATCACTCCCTGAAGCACACTGATGGTGGCTTGCCACAAAAGTAGGGATGAGAGGTCTTCTCTGTCTGGTTTGTTGCAGAGGGCAACTGTCTTGTTCTGCAGTAGAAAAGCTCACCTGGAGTTCAGGAGCACCTAAGAGACCAGCAAGATTTTTTGGGGGAGAGTGTAGAGGCTTTCTGGAGCCAAAGCTCCCTTGGACAGTGTTAAATAGTGGGTTTAACATGGCAGAGTTCAAATGGCCTCCTTGCTCCAGATAGGCTGGCTGCCCTCAGGGGCCAATCTGCAGATAGGTTCCAGGATCCTGCCTGCCTTTGTTCTGGGGCTTCAAGCTCCAACTAGGTGGCCTGCCCAGAAAAGCCCAGGCATGCCTCCCCACTCTCCAACTAGGTGGCCTGCCAGACAGGTACAGACATGCCTCCCCACTCTCTAACTAGGTAGCCTGCCAGACAAGCCCAGGAATGCCTCCCCACTCTCCAACTAGGTGGCCTGCCTAGACAACCGCAGGTGTGCCTCCCCACTCTCCAACTAGGTGGCCTGCCTAGACAACCACAGGCATGCCTCCCCACTCTCCAACTAGGTGGCCTGCCAAGACAACCGCGGGCATGCCTCCCCACTCTCCAACTAGGTGACCTGCCCAGGCAAGCCCAGGCATGCCTCCCCACTCTCCAACTAGGTGGCCTGCCCAGACAACCGCAGGCATGCCTCCCCACTCTCCAACTAGGTGGCCTGCCAGACAAGTCTAGGCATGCCTCCCCACTCTCCAACTAGGTGGCCTGCCCAGACAACCGCAGGCATGCCTCCCCACTCTCCAACTAGGTGGCCTGCCCGGGCAAGCCCAGGCATGCCTCCCCACTCTCCAACTAGGTGGCCTGCCCGGGCAAGCCCAGGCATGCCTCCCCACTCTCCAACTAGGTGGCCTGCCCGGGCAAGCCCAGGCATGCCTCCCCACTCTCCAACTAGGTGGCCTGCCCGGGCAAGCCCAGGCATGCCTCCCCACTCTCCAACAAGGTGGCCTGCCCGGAGAAGCCCAGGCATGCCTCCCCACTCTCCAACTAGGTGGCCTGCCAGACAGGTCCAGACATGCCTGCCCACTCACCTGGGCTTTATCTTCCACAGTGAAGTGGAAGGGCATTTGGGCTTTGAAGGGCATCACATCGATGTGATTCAGATGACACGGTGGGTCTGTGATTCTAAACACACTTACTTGGGAGTGAGCTCCACTGAGCTGAGAGAGTACCCATGCTTCGGATTGCTCCTCCAGTTGCTGGCCCCTGCTCATTACAAGCCAAAACCAAGGCTGTGGTTGGAGTCCAGCTCATAAGGAGCTCGTTTGGAATGCTGCATCCCCCATTTACCTCCCATGCACTGGCCACCAGGAGAGCTGACAAAGGAGCTCCATTATGCTTTCCAGCGTGGTCATGGCAGCATGTGGGGCACTATAGGTCCCATTGTCCTTGTGCCCCAAATGCTGCTGAGTCTTTTGTTGTTTCCAGATGGTTTTCACCTTTGAAAAGCACCCAACAGCTGGGAAAGCACCAGTCGTTTATCCTCAGTACTGTCAGGCAAAGCTATATCCATTGCACATTTGTCCGTACAACCATTTCCAAAGGCACAGGGGCCAGGAAAGAGTCTGGCAACTCTCCCTAGGAACTGCTCACTGGTCCCTAGGCTCATTCCAGCCACAGGCTCAGCTTTTGCTCTGCCTGGCACTGGGTGGGTAACAGCCTTGCCTTCAAGTGCCGGAGGGATGCCTGAGGGAGTGTGGAGTGCCCAGGGAGAGAGGGTCATAATGACACTGCAAGAGATGGGGCTAGTATCAGCAAGGATTCCACTCCTGTGTGGTTTCCCGTTCTGCTTGCCTGAGCCAGGTCCACGCTCTTCTCTGTCCCTGGCTGGCTGGGAGATACCTTTGCCATGAAGGTAGTATATGCATCCATCTGCTCTGGGGAGCCACACTGGGGAGACACACTGAAATGCTGTGACTTCAGTCACTCAGGCCTTCATAGCCACGGTTCCGCTGGGACGTACTTGGGCTCTGATTCTTCAAGAGAAAAACAACTGGGGAGGGTTTGGCCAGCAGTGTCAGCGGGCAGAGTGCCTGCTTAGTGTTCACCAACCACATTGGTATGCTCCAGGCTGCCTTCCCCAATCATGCCGAGAGCTTGCTTGGGTTTGCTGGTGTGTGATTAATGGGTCGTTCCTTTCTGCACACATCAGGGAGAGGAGGGCAACAGAACTGTTCAGTTGTCTTGGCGTGCAATGCTTCTCCTTACGGCATTGGTGCAGTCCTGGGCCGTTGCTTGCTGGATGGGAGGGAAGTGCCGGTGGCCTCCTACTCCCAGACCCTGTCGTCACGAACTGCTCCCAGACTGACAAAGAGGCCCTTGCAATCGTGGCGGGAATAAAAAACTCCCACAATTACCTGTATGGCTACCCCTTCACCTTCGTGACTGATCACAAGCCCTTGCTCGGTCTACTCGCCGCCAAACGCCACAGCTGCTGTCACCCTGGTCCTGCACTGGCCCATTTTTCTGGGAGGTTTCCAATATGCCCTGCAATACCGGCCAGAGAAGTCTCTGGCAGCCTTTTCCTCTCTGTCAGGAAGACACTATTTTAAATCTCCCTGCCACTTCTGGCGCTTCTCCTTCTAGTACCACTAGAGCCCCTGCAACCAGCTGTCTCACCGGTTAACTGGGCAGATCGACCAGCCATGCTGGACCTGATGGTTCAATAACTCCCTTTGTTCTGCATCTCTGGAGGGGCCTAGGCTGGGGCACCAGAAGGAGAGTAGCGTAGCTCCCAGCCTGAGGTGCCGGGCAGTGATATGGACACACATGAAGCTACCTTATGCTGAATCTGAGCATCAGTTCCTCGAGGTCAGCATGGTCCACTCAGATGGGCAGTCTCATGGTGAGGCCTTTCACCTGACTTACCGCCTGATGCCTTTTAACTGGAGATGCCGGAGATCAAACCTTGGACTTTCTGCACCCAAATCAGATGCTCTGCCACTGAGCCACAGTCCCTTCCCAAGAAGATGGCTTCAGAGCAAGGGCATAGACTTTCCAATTTCCGGGGGGGGGGCTGGAGCTGGGCCAGAGGCATTGCTAGGTCATTAAAAGAACTGGGAGCCAATGATATCATAGGGAGGAGCTAGTGACATCACAGGCCATTGTGGCAAATTGGACTCTTAATTCTTGGATCTATCTGCAGGTCAGATGTGTTTTGGAGTTCATCAGTACTCAGGTATGCAGGGATTGGGTTCAAATTCATGTCAGTAAAATAGCGCAGCCAGCTGGAAGACCTAAGCCCTCCTCTCTTTCCCATCTGAATTGCACCCATGCACAACTAAGAATCAAGAAACTCCCAGAGTATGGCGGTTTATTTGACCAGCAAACAGAACCAAGGAAAGTGCATCATATAGTTAGGTTCTTGGCCTGAACGGAAAGCTGCATTCAGACATAGTGGTAAATCACGGTTTGCTTAAAGCACACTATCTGCAACAGACTCTTTTCAGCAAATAGTAAATCCTGGTTTGAGTCCAGTGGCACCTTTAAGAGCAACAAAAGTTTGAACAAAATGTATGTTAAAAAAGCTCATGCGAGGGTTGTGTCAGGTAACTCTGCCATAGCTGGGGAGGGGGGGAGAGAAATCTTTCACTGTTCTGGAATGCAGGAGGAACTCAGAGTCTCCAGTCTCTGTAAATTAGAGTTTCTGCTGTGTGTCTTATCAATTCACCTGACCTTGAGTCCCATGCTGCCTTGGCATGTGAAATTTACTGGTCTAGGTGTTTTTCTTTCCTAGTTCAGCGCACACGCGAAATGTACTCATTGGCTTGTGGGGGGGGGGTAGTTTGAATGGGCAATAATTGACCATGCTTTGTATTCTCTGGCATCACTGACAAAGAACTGGTTCGTGCATCTCTAAGACTGGTCTTTAATAAATACTGTCTTCTTGTGAAGCCTGGTGTTTGACTGACTATCTGGGGAACTTGACAGATTGTCAGTGATCTTTGAATTGGGACTTTGACACCCCCACCTCTCTCTACCTCCAAGATGAGTGGAGAAGAAGACCTGCTGGTGGTGCCTACGTCGCAAGACACAGTCCCCACCTCAACGGCGCCCACAACTTCGGCCCCAACTTTCATGGAGGGGCCGGTGATGACAGCACCGCTTCCATGGGACCCCGAGGACAATCTCTTCAGTGACCCATTTGGGGGGGCCTATGCGAGTGTGACTACGAGGCCTCAGAAGAGACAGGACTGGGGGAGATCCCCTACCATAGACTTTTGAAACATAGTCGCTGACCCCCCCATAGGGCCTCACCAAGAGAGCTGCTATGAATGGTCCCTCTACCAGCTAAGCATGGCGACCAGAGCGAAGGGACCCCGGTTTCAACCACTGGAGGTGGAGGAGGCAACAGAACCCCGACGTGGACAGGAGCGCAGCCAGGAACACCTCTTGCGAATGGTGGAGGAGTCTCTCCAAAAGATCCCGGAGATGATCGCAGAGGGGATCCAACATGAACTCAAGCAGCAGCAGCTGCAGCAGCCCACAGCCCCACCCGCTCTCCCAGTGATCCCTGCAGTGCCACCTCCGGGAGGGCCCCCTGGCCAGCCAACAGTACCACCGCCGGGGGGACCTCCGGGCCCCGCACCCCAGGGCGCCCCATGGGGATGGGGAAGGATGTTCCCGAACCCTGCCGAGTTGCTGGATGCAATGTTCGATGGGACACCCGAGAAGCTCTCTTACTTCTTGGTGCGGGCCGAGAAATTTGTAGAGAATTGGGGCCATCTCTTCCCGAATGAAGAGCGCATTGTGGATGCAATAGCCTCCAGACTACAAGACGCGGCAGTGGACTGGTCTGTAACCTTGTACCATGAGGATGGCAGAGAGCTCCACGAGGTGGATGCTTTTATGTGGGCCTTGCGCACTCACTACGAGAACTCTTAATGCAAGTGAGACAGCTCAGGCCTCCCTGCGCACTTTCTGGCAAGGGAAGAAATCAGTGCGGGAGTACACCGAGGAATTCCGCAGATATGCCACGAAAATCAGAGAGTGGCCTGATGGAGTACTAGCCCAACAATATCGGTTGGGATTAGACCTGGAGATCCACAGAACGATCCTACGTGGAGGAGAACCGCAGTCCCTGTTGGCCTGGATGAAAGAGCCAGCTTTGCACTATTCGCATCGATGACGCAGTCACCCTGGGGAAAGCTGCCTCGACTATGACCACCCCGAGGAAAGCCAAGGCAATGGCCCCTTCACTTTGTCCCAAAGACGGGACCCAGGAACAACAGATGAAACAAGGGCTGTGTCTCAAATGCGGAGAATCTGGCCACTTGGCAGCGGTGTATCCAGGATCAAGCCCAGCACTGTCAGTGCCAAAAGGAGAGAGGAAGAGGGTCAACACACCATCCAAGAAACCAACTGCAAAGCTGAAAGGACCGAAGGCCCTGCAGCATATCCCTATTGAGGAGGACACCGAGTCCTCAGGAGATGACCTGTTCCAGCAGACAGGAAATGGGAAGGACCTGCTGTGAACAGTGCTGAACAGCAGGTCCCCAACCCTGAGGCGCTATGACTGGTGAGCAATTACCCCTCCCTCTTCTTTGTGACTGTGACTCTGATATGCCCCGAGCTCAATACCCCCGTTAGAGTAAGGGGGCTATTCAATTCGGTGTGTGGGAGAGACTTAATCAACCCCTCTTTGGTAATGGGATTGGGGGGTGAAGGTAGTTTAACTCCCAGACCCACTGATTTTCACTCAGATGGACGGGTCCACCATGAAAGACCCCTGCAAGTATGAGACTGTATCACTGCGCATGGGAGTGGGGGAACACTGGGAGCTCAGACCGTTTGTGGTGACCTCAGCAGCCCACTTCCCCCTGGTGTTGGGTAGCCCCTGGCTCCACGATCATGACCCGTATATCCTGTGGGAGGTAGGGGTTGTGAAATTAATCTCCCCCCCACTGCAAAGAGCATGTGTGGTCTGACTCCTGGGGGGAGCCGGCCCCACTTCAAAGAGTAACTGTGGGGCTCGCGGAGGCTGAACTGAACCAGATCCCATGTGAGTATCGGGATTTAGCTCTGATGTTCGGGGAGGCTGAAGCGGATGAGCTGCCCCCCCATCAAAACTCTGACTGCGCAATTGAACTGTCGCCAGACCAAAAACTCCCCAAAGGGAAACCGTATTCCATGAGCCCGGCAGAGAAAACAGAGCTGAGGCAGTTCACTGACAAAAACGTGGCTAGAGGTTTCATCTGCCCCACCTCCTCCCCCTGCGTGGCTCCAGTATTGTTCCAAAAAAAGAAAGATGGGAGGTTGTGGCTGTGCACTGACTATAGGGGGCTGAACGCAGTGTCGACCACCAATGCTTATCCTCTGCCCCTCATAAAAGACCTCCTAGCAGCGGTTGCTGGGGGAAAAGTGTTTTCCAAATTGGATTTGTGGGATGCCTACTTCAGGGTGCGAACTAGGGAGGGGAATGAGTATAAGACGACATTCGGGGGTTGCACGCATGCGTTAAACCAAGCCGGCTGTGTTTCCTCCGAGCTCCTCCTTCGAACTAAAGAATTTATAGCTCAAAGTTTGTAAATACTACGCAAACCCAGATAAGAGGCTGATAACCAGGAAGCAGCTGGCTAGAACAACTTCAGAGTGGTAAGAAACTAATTTATTGCTGTGCTAGAAAGGAAAGCCTTGAGATTCTTAAGGCCGCTCCCAAAGCTTTGAACCAGATATGGCGAAGACAACTAAGGACCTATCTGAACAAATTGCAGGACTCCAAAATACAGTCCTTGCCTTTCAAGAAAAAATTAGTAGTGAGTTAATCTCACTACGTGGAGAAATTAGCAAAATAGGCACAGAAATAGCTTTTATAAAGCAGACAGCTACAACAGCCAAAGAGCTTGCTGAAGCTAATGAGCAAAAAATAACCGCTCTGAACCGCCAAATAAATGACTTGTCAGACAGAAACAGGAGAGCTAACCTTATTTTATCAGGGATATCTGAAGAAATTTCCGTAAATAAATTGGAGGAGTCTCTGATACAGTGGATGCAGACAAACGAAGTAGAAATAAAAACAGAGGATGTTGAGAGAGTGCATCGACTACAAAGGAATGGGAGGGGAGGGGCCCCTAGAGATGTAATAATTAAATTTGCCAGAGAGAAAATTCAACAGCAAATATATACGGCACTAAAGAAGAGGAAAAACCTGACTTTTAGAGGAAGAAAAGTCTGGGTGAGACAAGACTTTTGTCAAGAGACCTTAAGGGAAAAAAACCTCATGCGCCCCTTTGCCCAAAAGCTTTATGCAAATAATGTGAAATTTTCATGGGGCTATCCATCCTCGATAATTATATTTTGGGAAGGAAAGCGACTTATGGCAAGGAACACTACAGAGGCAAAGGAACTACTTAAACAATTAGGTATCAACACAGACGATATGGGAGAGCAAGAAATGGAAGAGGAATCGGGGGTTTCTGAAGATGGCGACAAAGGAACTTCAGAGAGAGGAGGGAAAGCCTCAGGACCAGCTCCCGATAACCAATTAAGGGAAGTATACCTTTATTGATTGAGCTAATAACTATTAATAGTATTATCATTTTTTACAGTATCAAGAAGGAGGAGGAGGGGGATGCGTGCACCCCATGCCGTGGAGAGAGGGGAAGAGATTTTCTTTCCACCTTTACTCTCAACCACGGGGGGGGGGGAGGGAAGGGGAAGGGTAAACTAATTAACCATTCAAATTTTTCACAGCCACAAGATGTCAATGCCTTAATTGATGTGGGATATGGATAAAACAATAAAAATTTTATCACTGAATGTCAATGGTTTAACATCAGAAATTAAACGATATAGGATAGCCAAGTTGGCAAGAGAGCAAAAAACTGATGTTCTGTGTTTACAGGAAACACATAAGAAAAGAAATGACAACAAGCCTTTGCTAAAAGACTCGACCTGGATGATGTTAGCGGAAGCTAGGAGCCACACCAAGGCCAGAGGAGTGGCAATAATGACTCATAAGAAACTTAGAGTAGAGGTACTAGAAAGAAAGACAGGGAAGGGAAGGGAGATATGTGATGGCTAAATTCAGATTAGAGGGGAAGAAATTTACATTGGTAAATATATATGCACCCAATAAAGGACAAAAGAAATTTTTAGCCAGGCTATTTAAAAAAACTAAGCAATTCGCAGAGGGAGAATTAATTATGACAGGAGATTTGAACATGGATCTGACCAAAAATAAGGCAATTAAAATAGGAGATTGGGGCTTGAGGGAAGCACATGAATTGATAGGACAGCAGCCAAAACCCACCCATGTATCCAGCCGGCACAAAACCCCATCATGCATAGATTACATAATTGTAGAAAAAAGCAGCAACCTGACTATAAAAAAAATTACAACGCACCCAATCTGGATATCAGATCATGCACCAATCACTATAGAAATAGAAGGTAATCAAAAACCAAAAAGTAGAGCTTGGAGGTACAATAATTTAATAATGGCTAAAGAGGAAGATAGGAGCTATATGATGGAGCAGATAAGATTATATTTTGAGGAGAATAGAGGGACTGTCCCAACTAATACCCTGTGGGATGCCGCGAAGGCGGTGATAAGGGGACACTGCATAAATAAGGAAAAGTACATCAAAAGAGAACGCTATCTAAAAAGACAATCTAAAATTCAGGAACTGAAGAGGTTGCAAAAGGAACAAATCAACAATCATGATTTAAAAGTACAGAGTCAGATAACAACAATTAAAAAACAATTAGATGAGTTGGACTCAGTTACATTATGGAAGAGAGAAGCAATGGTAAGAAATGACTTCCATAGAAATAGTATTAATTCGGCCAGAAGGTTAGCTAACTATTTGAAAAACAGGAAGGTAAGGCAAAAGATAGAAAATATAAAAGTGAATGGCCAAAGAACTGGCAACTCAAAAGATATAGTAAAAGCCTTCGAGACCTTTTATAAAGAGCTATATAAAAAAAAGGACATAGTCATATATGAGGAAGATATAAGAACAACACTTAAAGAAAATGATAAAATTATGTTAAGGGAGGAAATAACACTACAGGAGATAAAGGATGTAATTAAAGAATTGAAAAAGGGTAAATCCCCAGGCCTAGACGGTTTCACAAGTGAATTCTATAAGGAGATGGTAGACATATTGGCCCCAGAGCTCCAAGAGGTATTTAATGGAATACTGAAAGGGAAAAATGCCCCAGATTCGTGGAGGCAATCAGAAATAGTGGTAATTCCTAAACCACATAAAGACCCAGAGGAAGTGGGCTCATATAGACCTATTAGTTTACTAAATCAGGATTATAAAATCTTTGAAAAAATATTGGCAAATAGATTAAAGAAGATCATACCTAACATAATAAAGGAGGACCAATATGGATTTGTAAAAGACAGGAATATAGCCCACCCCATAAGGAATATTATAAATGTATTACAACATGGCCACAAAAAAAAGGTAGGCCTCTTGAAATTAGATGTCTACAAAGCATTCGATAGACTCTCCCAGGATTTTCTGTGGCAGGTAATGACTAAATATGAGATGGGGGAGCCATATATAAAAGCGATCCAAGAAATGTACAGAGAAGGGACAGCAGTGGTGAGAGTTAACGAAGAACACTCACAACCCCTCAAGATTCAAAGAGGAGTCCGGCAAGGATGCCTGCTCTCGCCCCTCCTATTTATACTAGCAATAGAACAGCTAGCTGAAAGAATAAGAAATTCTGCAAGGGTGGAAGGATACAGGGTAAAGAAGGAAGAAATGAAAATCAATTTCTTTGCCGACGACATCATAATCGCTATGACAAACCCCAAAAAGGCAGTAAAGGAAATAAAAGTTATATTAGAGGACTTCGAAAAATGTTCAGGACTGAAGGTGAACATGGCTAAATCAGAAATTATGTACCTTAATGTGACTAAAGAGGAAAGGGAACAAATACATGGGATTACTAATATTGGAATGGGCACCAAAAAATTCAGATATTTATTTATTTATTTATATCTTCGACTTATATCCCGCTCGAACCCCCGAAGGGGTCTCTGAGCGGCTTACAGTTACTCTTGAATCCTTATCTAAGGCCACATAGTTGATTGGGAAGGGACTGCCCTACCAGCACCCCGTGGAGAGTGTTGTTCTTGTCAGTTTCTTATCAGTTTCATCCTGGGTCGGCTCGGCGTTCGCAGGTCCTTCCGGCGCGTGGTTCCTGCGTCGGCGTGGCTCCGGCTCTGTCTTTCTGACTCCGCCGCGCCTGCGCCTCCACGCTCTCCTCGCGCTGTCGTCTCGGCTCCGCCTTTCACCGTCCCCTGGAGCTCTCGCCATCTTGCTGCCATCATGCCGCCCGCCTTGTTGCCGCCGGCGCTCCACAACCCCCGCAAGGGAGAGGGGTGCTCCCTGCCATCTAAGACAGGTACCCATTTTATCTACTTGCTATTTTGTTGTTATTCAACAGCTTTCGAACCGCTGGGTAGACGGGAGCTGGGACTTGGGCCAGGTGCTCACCCTGGCCGCGGCGGGATTCGAACAGCTGTAATGGCTGTTCATAGATGTTACCAGCAGGCATTAGTTGCCTGCGCCACCGCTCCCAGCATTGTACTACAGAAGAATATCGATAAAATAGCAGAGAACAATTATAACAAGGTCTGGAAGAAAATAGAAAAAGATATGAAAAAGTGGAAAACTAAAATAATGAATATATCTACTAGAATAAAAAGTGTTAAAATGTTTTGGCTGCCAAGATTAATATACCTCTTTCAGACAATACCTCTAGGAATGTATACCAAAAAACTAGACCAATGGAACAGAGTGATTAAGGAATGGATTTTTGGTAGTAAAAAATGCAGAATACAGAGAAAGATAATTTATAGCCATAGATCAGAGTTGGGATGGGGAGTCCCTAGCTATTACGAAGGCTTCCAAATAAAATCGATACTGGAGATAGGCGATGGAGAGGGACTAAAATGGGTGAGTTTTGAGAACGAAATCAATAATAACATAGGGAGCTTTGGGGTATTCTCCAAACTGACAAATAAAGATCTTATACAAGTTAAGGGACCTAGGTATTCAACACTAACAGTATGGAACAAGTGGCAGCCCTCATGGCTTAAAAGAACCTCAAAATGGGCACCACTAAAGTCCCTCTATAACGAAACAGAAGAAAATAAATGGTGCGAACTCCTGAGATCAAAGGGATATTATAGGCTAAGAGACTTATTTAGAGGAGGCACTCTAAAACCAGCACAGGAATTAATCGAGGAGATAGGCAAGCAATATTGGTTAAAAATTACAGGCCTTTATAGAATGATTAAGGAAGTTAATGAAAAAGGAAATATTTGGACAGAAGAACCAATTGAAGAAATACATAATAGGATGCAAAAATTTAAACAAGGATTAGCAGGATATATTTACAAGAAAATGTTATCCAATAAAGATAAGGCGATAATTTATTTACAGAAAACATGGTGTAAGGAAGGCCAGATATCGGAAAACGATGCAAATAGAATAATGAAGGGAATAGAAGAAACCAAAATTATTAAATTTAATGAACTGGAACATAAATTTTTCACAAAGTGGTATAAAACACCAGCGCAGATAGCAATCATGTTTCCGGGATCGAGTTCTATGTGTTGGCACTGTAAACAATTTAAGGGTTGGTTCTCCCATATGTGGTGGGAATGTCCAGAGGTGAGAGTCTTTTGGTCAAAAATAATACAAATTATAAAGAAAATATGTAGAATCTCATTGAATGTAGACTTTAAACTAATGTTAATGGGTATATTAGGAAATAAGGCAGTCAATAAGGAAACCCAGGCTATACTCAAAGCTATGGTGTTAGCAGGCAAGGCAGTGATAGCTCTGGGCTGGAAAGATAAGAGCAAATGGACAATAGATACCTGGCACACTTATTTGTTTGATTTTGTGCAGTCGGACATCATTGAGAAATTGTGCCAGAAGACCACATGGGAGGATAAAGCCGAAGAAATTAAAGCGAGATGGAAGACCTATCTATCTAAAGTGGATAACAGTGGAAGGAAGACAGGACATTCGGTGGAAGATTCAGACTTTGTGCCCGTGGCTGTGAATAAAAGATCAACAAACAAGGGGTAGAGGGAGGGAGGGGGGAACTTATTGAGTTATGTAAAGTAAGGAGACAAAAGATATTGTGTAATATATAGAAAATTCAAAAAAAATAAACCTATTAAAAAAAAATATGACATTCAATACCCCTTTGGGACAGTTTGAGTGCCTGGTTATGCTGTTCGGCCTTCAGGGGGCTCCAGGGGTCTTCATGAACCTGATAAATGAAGTGTTACACAAGCACCTATTCAAAGGGGTCCTTGTTTACCTTGATGATATTTTACCGTACTCACCCGACAAAGACTCTCATGTTAAACTGATGAGAGAGGTGCTTCAAATGTTACACAAGCACAGGCTGTTTGTTAAACTGTCTAAATGTGAGTTTCATTGCTCGGAGATTTCATTTCTGGGTTATAAGATCCCAACAGGGAATCGAAATGGACCCAGCCAAAGTCAGAGACGTGGTGGGGTGGGAGGCAATTACAAAGCTTCCTTGTTTTGCCAACTTTTACAGATCCTTTTTGGCGAACTTTGCACAGGTGTCCCTACCTCTCAACGACCTACTGAAAACGAAAGGTAAAGGGGTAGAGGACTCCCGCCCCAGGGCCAAACTCAACTGGACCTCTGAATGTCAGGAAGCGTTTGAAAGGCTCAAGGTGCTCTTCACCTCTGAGCTGGTGTTAGCACACCCAAACGAATTGAAAAAGTTTATTGTCCAAGTCGATGCTTCGGACATGGCTATGGGCGGCGCTATCTTACAAGAGGGAGAGGATGGGAAACTCCACCTACTAGCATACGTCTCTAAGAAATGTAATGAGATGAAACGGAACTGGTTGGTTTGGGATAAGGAAGCAGGAGCAATTAAGTTGGCCCTATCAACCTGGCGTCATTGGTTGGAGGTGGCGCGGGTTTCTTTCGAGGTTTGGACTGATCATAAAAACCTTGAGCGCCTCTGGACTCCGTAGAACTTAAACGCCAAACACCTTCAGTGGGCAGACTTCTTTTCTAAGTTCAGCTTCACACTCCATCACTTCCCAGGGAAGGTGAACTCATTGGCGGATGCCCTATCCCACCTTCCCCAACACGACAGTAAGCGGGAGGAGATCCAGGACTCTATGTTCATGCCCAACCAGCTAGGGGGTGTAGTCACAACTCGCAGCCAGGCAAAGACCCCACCCCTTCCTACGGAATAGTTGTGGGACTCTAAGTTTGCATCCGCCCTGTCGGAGGCGGACTGCAAGGAACTTGAGAAGGGGGGGGGTTGAGGAGTGGGGCAATGGCTGCTGGTACAAGGGAACCAAACTCTTTGTGCCAGGGACATTGTGGGGGAAAATAATGGGTGTTGCGCACGGCACCAAACTGGCTGGCCACTTCGGCTTTGTAAAATCTCTGCAACTTCTCCAAAGGCAGGTTTGGTGGCCAGGCATGAGGCGGGATATGTCTTCATTCGTCAAATCCTGCCAGGTATGCCTCATGAGCAAACCCCGCCTGGGGAAACCACTGGGACTGCTTCAACCGCTGCCGACCCCATCGCGGCCGTGGGAAGTTATCTCTATGGATTTTATTACAGATAAAAGGAAGCTGAAGTGGAAACACAAGAGAGTTAAATCCCTAGAGGATGCTTGGAAGCTATTTAAAACCACACCAATTGAAGCCAAATACATACATAGATACATAACTTTATTGCATTAGCTCATAGCCTTAGCAAATGACACTGGGAGAAAATTGCTGTACAAGCAATACAAACAATCTCAGTGTCAATTAAAACCCTTAAAAACATTGTGTAAGATTAAAATAAATAGTAATTAAAATCATAGCAAAATAGAAAATCAGAGGCGATGTACTGTTCCTATATTAACACATCCAGCATAGTACTTGCAGTTTATCCATCAGCTGTGCTAGAAGCCAAATAGATGTCAGGTAGCCCTGCCATGATGGAAGGGTGGGAGGTGGGCTATGATGGATGAAGGGAGGGAGGTGGGCTTTTGGCGCCTTAGTGGCGGGACAGACGGGAGGTTGGAATCCGGGGAGTTGTTGATTTACACCTCGGGTGTGAGAATGGAATGTGGTTTTTATTCTTCCTATCTCTTGCAGCCTGGACGTTCTGACCTTGGCAAGTCGGGTTGCGAGCTTCTCTATCGCCGGCATAGATGTAGCAGCTGTGGTTAATGGGGGCGGTGGGAAATTCATTAGCTTAGTAACTTTCGATTTCCCAGTCGCATGTTTATTCATTGTATGGAAGAAGGGGGGGTCCCCATTCACCCCCTTCCCTTGTATAACCGCTTGCTTTCTGTAACCAAGTCATTCTGAACAAGAGACCTGTTTCAGTGATCTATCTATTGCAGCTTAATAAACGCTAACCTTGCTTGCATCTAAAGAAGGTCTGGTGTTTGCTGACTAAGTTAGGACTTCTGACAGTTTGTTCAGAATCATCATTTACTTTCGGGACTGGTCCTAAACCCACCACTCCAAAATGAGTGATGGAGAAGAAGACACTCTCCCGATTGAAGAAGAAAAGGACAAGAAGCCTCCTGGGAAAGACGCACCCAAAGAGACCCCTGACACATACGTGCCGGGACAATGGGGTTTGGAGTACGACTTTGGAGGGCCCTACGGCGATCCGTATGGGGCAGCATATGGAGGGGTGACCCACCGAGCGGGACGTAGACGAGACTGGGTGAAACCCCTGACCGAGACCCACGAGGCGTGGTTCGGGACCCCGAGAGCGTCCATGGGGATGAGCCACCCCGAGAGGTCGGTACGCAAGCTGGCTACCGCCGAACCCATGGAAGACACCGGCAGGGACTCCGAGCCCCGAGAGAGTGTCGTGGTGAGGCGGAGATGGAGTGGAGAACCAAGCCAAGACCGCCTGATGCGCTTCCTGGACGAGTCCCTCGCTCGCATCCCACAGATGATTGCGGAAGGCATTCGGGAGGAGCGTGAACGGCAAAGACGGGAAGAGCCGCCGGCACAGGCCCCTCCAGATCAACGCCCAGCACCGGACCAGGGCCCGGGGAACGTGCCAGCCGGACCACCGGATCAGCCAGCGGGCCCGGTGCCACGGGGGCCGCCGGGGCAACAACCCCCTCGTCCTTGGGGGTTCCTGCCCCCTAAGCCTACGGAGCTCCTGGACGCGGATTTTGACGGAGACCCCGAGAAGTTCCCGTTTTTCCTGGTGCGAGCAGAGAAGTTCATCGAAACTTGGGGCCACTTGTTCCAGAGGGAAGAGCGGATGGTCGACGTCATAGCGGCTCACCTGAAGGGAGCAGCGGCTGACTGGTACGTGGGGCTCCACCAAGCCGATGGGCGCGAACTGAGAGAGATTGATTCTTTCATGTGGGCTATGAAAGAACAATTTGAAGACGTGCACTCAACTAAAGCAGCAAAAGCAACGATCCGGAGCCTCAAGCAGGGCGCGAGGTCGGTGAGAGATTACACCGCGGAGTTCCGCAGATGTGCCGCTAAGCTGCGAGGAGAAGGAAATCTCCTGGAGTTTTATAAATGGGGGCTGAATCCGGAGGTTCGCCGTGAGGTTACCCTGAACCAGGATCCGAACACCCTCACCGGATGGATCCAGGCCGCAGTCACGATGGAAAACCGGCTGAAGACCATCAAACTAGACGATGCCGCAGCGATGGCAACCCGAGGAAACGCACCGACTGCGAGAGGAAAGGCTCCCGTCCAGAACCCAAAGCAGAAGGACGGAACAAGAGAACTTCGGATGAAGCAAGGCCTGTGCCTCAAATGCGGAGAAGGGGGCCATTTCGCCGTGAACTGCCCGACCTCACCTGCATCGACCGGGGCGCAAAAGGGAACAAAGAAGAAGTTCGACACATCCACGCCAAAACAGGTGGCGAGACCGAAGGGGGCGAAAGCTTTGCAAGCTAAACCACTCAGCGAGCCATCCGACTCCTCCGATGGCGAGGTCGTGCCGCAGGGAAACGAGTCGGACCTGCTGTGAACAGCGCTGAACAGCAGGTCCCACAACCCCAGGCGCAACTCCCGGTGAGCAAAACCCCCTCTCTTTTCTTTCTCACAGTGACTTTAATGGACCCGGGTCTATTGACCCATGTGAGAGTACGGGCTCTCATTGACTCAGGGTGTGGGAGAGACCTTATCAACCCCACCCTACTGACGGGGCTCGGGGCGAAAGTCCTTAAATTAAAAGACCCCTTGATTTTTACCCAAATGGACGGGTCCACAATGAAAGAACCCTGCAAATACGAGACTGTACCATTGCGGGTGGGACTGGGGCAGCACTGGGAAGAAAGATCTTTTGTAGTTACCCCGTCCGCCCGGTTTCCCTTGGTCCTAGGCAGCCCGTGGTTCTTTGATCACGATCCCCACGTACTATGGGGGGAGGGAAAGGTAGATTTCATCTCCGAGAAATGCCGGTCCCACGTCTGGAAGACAGAGTGGGGACCCATAATCGGGGGAATACTCTCGGTGACGGCTGGGGTAGCCGATGCGGAACTAGAAAGCATTCCCCCCGAATATCGTGACCTAGCCCCAGTGTTTGGGGAGGAGGAAGCAGATGAACTACCCCCCCACAGAAACTCTGATTGTGCAATCGAAATTTTGCCCAACCAAAAGCTACCTAAAGGGAAACTGTACTCTATGAGCCCCTCGGAAAAGGTAGAACTGAGAAAATTCATTGACAAGAACCTCAGCAGGGGCTTCATACGGCCAGCGTCCTCCCCATTTGCAGCCCCCGTACTCTTTAGAAAGAAGAAGGACGGAGGCTTACGGCTCTGCACGGATTATCGGGGCTTGAATGCGGTGTCCAACACTAACGCTTACCCCATGCCCCTCATAAAAGACTTGTTGGCGGCAGTCGCTGGAGGGAAAATTTTCTCTAAACTTGACCTCCGGGATGCCTATTTCCGAGTCCGGATTCGGGAGGGGGACGAGTTTAAAACGGCTTTCAACACACCCCTCGGCCAGTTTGAATACTTAGTCATGCCGTTCGGACTCCAGGGGGCTCCTGGGGTCTTCATGAACTTGATTAACGAGGTGTTACATAAGTACCTGTTCAAGGGGGTCCTTGTTTACCTTGATGACATTCTTTTGTATTCCCCCGACCTAACATCGCATGTGAAACTGGTGAGGGAAGTACTACAAACGTTGCACAAGCATAAACTGTTTGCCAAACTGTCCAAGTGTGAATTTCACAAAACGGAGATTCCTTTCCTGGGCTACCGTATATCTCAACGGGGAATTGAGATGGACCCTGACAAAATCAAGGATGTGGTGGGGTGGGAACCTCCTAAAACACGGAGGCAACTCCAGGGTTTCCTCGGGTTCGCGAACTTTTATAGATCGTTCCTATCGAACTTTGCCCAGGTGGCTCTTCCCTTAACAGACTTACTGAAAACCAAAGGGAAGCCACCCGAATGCACTCGACCCGGCGCTAAACTAGTGTGGTCACCAGAGTGCCAACGGGCCTTTGACGAGTTGAAAACCCTCTTCACCTCAGAACCGGTGTTGGCCCACCCCAATGAACTTAAAAAATTCATTGTCCAGGTTGACGCCTCAGATGTCGCTATGGGGGGGGCGATCCTCCAGGAGGGGGAGGACGGCAAATTGCACCCCCTTGCCTATGTATCTAAGAAATTCAATGATACTGAACGGAATTGGTCCATTTGGGAAAAAGAAGCGGGATCGATCCGCTTGGCGTTGTCTACTTGGCGCCATTGGTTAGAGGGAGCGCGAGTCCCATTCGAGGTCTGGACTGACCACAAAAACCTCGAGCTACTCCGCTCCCCCCGTTCCTTGAACGCCAAACAGCTCCGCTGGGCAGATTTCTTCTCCAAGTTCAATTTCACACTGCACCATTTCCCGGGGACATCGAATTCGCTGGCCGATGCTCTGTCACGCCTCCCCCAACACGACAGCAGAAGGGAGGAGATTCGTGACTCTGTATTCACTCCTTCCCAGTTGGGAGGCGCGGTAACCACGAGGAGGCAGGCCAAACGTTCCCCCCCCCCGCCAGACCCTCCTCCAAGTGACTGGGCGGTGAAATTTTCCACTGAAATGTCTGATGCGGATAGGGAGGAGGTGGAGGGGGATGAAGGAATGTCCCGCGATGCGCATGGCTGCTGGACTAAAAATGACAAACTCTTTGTTCCCCGGTCTCTCCGGGGGGAGGTGATGGGTTGGGCACACGGATCAAAGCTAGCTGGACACACGGGGTTTGTGAAATCTCTCCAGCTCTTACAGCGGCAATTTTGGTGGCCAGGGTTACGTAAGGATGTTTCACTCTTCACTTCTGCTTGTCAAACCTGCTTGATGAGTAAACCTCGCCCTGGAAAACCCCCTGGTGCCCTGCAACCCCTCCCTACGCCGGCTCGGCCATGGGAAGTGATCTCTATGGACTTTATTACGGATTTACCCCCTAGTGGGGGAAAAACTGTTATTTGGGTGGTAGTCGACCTGTTTACTAAACAGGCGCATTTTGTTCCTTTTGCCACCATCCCCTCTGCCAAGAAATTAGCTTCTGCGTTCTTGCAACACGTTGTGAGACTCCACACTTTACCTGCTAAGGTGATCTCCGACAGGGGGGCTCAGTTCGTTTCAAAGTTCTGGAGCGAACTTATGTCCCTGCTTGGAGTGGAGAGGGGAGTGAGCAGTGCATACCATCCTGAATCGGATGGGCAAACTGAACGTGTGAATCAGACCCTGGAACAATACTTGCGCTGTTTTTCTAATTTCCAGCAGGACAATTGGCATTCTCTTTTGCCTTTGGCTGAGTTCTGTTACAATAACACTCAGCACTCGTCGACGGGGATGTCTCCATTTAAAGCGGTCCATGGTTATGACGCCCCGCCTCTGCCGTTTTTGTCTTCTCCCGACCTCCCGGCGGGAGATGCTGGTGACTGGTGTAAACAACTGCAGGAGGCGTGGGGCTCATTAGCAGAGACTCTGGAGGAGGCTAAGACTGCATACAAAATCCAGGCCGATAAGAAACGTAACCTAACCTGGGTTCCCAAGTGTGGAGACTTTGCTTATTTGTCAACCCAACATTTGCGTCGCATTCAGCCGAGCCGCAAACTTGGTTGGAAATTTATTGGTCCTTTTGAGATTGTGAGAGTGATTAACACTGTAACTGTTGAACTTGCGTTGCCTAAGTCTCTAAAGTCTATTCATCCTGTTTTTCATGTGCGGCTTCTTCGCCCAGCGCCTGAAGGGAACAAATGGCGACCGCAACGACCCACCCCGCCTCCGCTGCTGGTGGGGGGGGAACCTCACTACGAAGTCTCGCAGATTCTGGACTCTAAACTCTCTCGCAATCGCTTGTTTTACCTGGTTGAATGGATTGACTTTGGGCCGGAGCAGAGGGAGTGGGTACGGGCGGAAAATGTTCTGGCCCCCGGCTAGTTAAAGCCTTTCACAAATTGTACCCCCACAAGCCAAAGGGGTAGGACTATTTTCGAGGGGGCTGCATGTCAGGTAGCCCTGCCATGATGGAAGGGTGGGAGGTGGGCTATGATGGATGAAGGGAGGGAGGTGGGCTTTTGGCGCCTTAGTGGCGGGACAGACGGGAGGTTGGAATCCGGGGAGTTGTTGATTTACACCTCGGGTGTGAGAATGGAATGTGGTTTTTATTCTTCCTATCTCTTGCAGCCTGGACGTTCTGACCTTGGCAAGTCGGGTTGCGAGCTTCTCTATCGCCGGCATAGATGTAGCAGCTGTGGTTAATGGGGGCGGTGGGAAATTCATTAGCTTAGTAACTTTCGATTTCCCAGTCGCATGTTTATTCATTGTATGGAAGAAGGGGGGGTCCCCATTCACCCCCTTCCCTTGTATAACCGCTTGCTTTCTGTAACCAAGTCATTCTGAACAAGAGACCTGTTTCAGTGATCTATCTATTGCAGCTTAATAAACGCTAACCTTGCTTGCATCTAAAGAAGGTCTGGTGTTTGCTGACTAAGTTAGGACTTCTGACAATAGAATGCCCTCCACAGGCCAGGAAATGCATTGCCAAGTCTACAAGAAGGCCTGAATGGTTAAAAATGTCAAGAAAGTGATAATCTTTTCATTAATCACAGTCACTGAAGCCCCTGTATCTATTTCCCTGTACCTATTTCCAGTGCTGCACCAGCAAGGCGGGATATAAATTGAAAGTAATAAATAAAATAAATAATAAATACAGGTTTGTTATTCAGTTCCACAGTGACTGTATAAGAGTCTACTCTTTTTGCCTTTTATACAACACATTGTGTGGGCAAGGCCTTCTTCCCTTTCTGCCTCTTTCAAATAGCAAGCTTCCAGCTTCTTTCCTTTGTCTCTAGGAGGATCTCTCTCTCTCTCTCTCTCTCTCTCTCTCTCTCTCTCTCTCTCTCTCTCTCTCTCTCTCTCTGCCTTATACTCTCTGATAACTGCTTCTACATTTTCTGGCCAGATGTCCCACTTTTAAACATTTACGGCACTGGGATCCTTTTTGTCAACAAACAAGGCCAAGTGACTTCCTCCACATCTGAAACATCCCTTTAGGGCTGGAGTCCTTTGCTTCTGGCTTTGTATGTTATTTAAGGGGTTCACCTGAATGTCCTTGATGTCTAGGTGTAAATCCTTACAATTTTTCATTGCTGCCTCCATGGCTGTCACGAGTTCTACAGTTTTGGCCCAAGTCAGGCTCCCTTCTGACAATAACTGCATTTAAATTTTCTCATCCTGCACACAAATCTATCTCTTAAATTCTCCAAAACATTTCCAAATGAGTAGTGCTCTATAAGTTTTTTGAGCTCTGCTATATAGTCTAATATAGATTCTCCTCCTTTCTTCATTCAATTATGGGATTTAAAACATTCCATGATGACATTAGGTCTAAGAGCATAACGTTCAGTCAAAACCTTTTGAAAATCTGGTAAACTTTTGACTCCGGGCTTCTCAGGATGTACTAGGCCTCACAAGACTGCATAAGTTTTGCTGCCACAGAGATTGAGAAATATTGCTTTCTGTTTAACTGCATCTGTGATCCCATTAGCCAGAAAACAGTGGCGCAGTCTTTCAATATATTGCTGCCAATTCTCCTCTTCTAGATTAAATTTCCCGATTTTTCCGTGCAAGGCCATGCTTTGTATCCTCATCAACCTGGAGGTTGGCAGGTCGCTGAGTCTAGCATCTGTTTTCAGGGCTATGGAAAGTTAGAATTTAGATGACTAGTTTTTGTTGATTGTTGTTGTTGTTGTTGCTGACATTTTTAGGATACTGAGTAAGGTTGCCAGGTCTGGGTTGGGAAATACCTGAGGATTTTGGGGGTGGAGCCTGAAGAGGGGAGGGTTTGGAGAGGGGAGGGACCTCTGAGTTTTGTGTAATACCGTCTTCTTTTTTTCCATAGTACCATTCTGAATTACCAGATAGAAATAGCAAATGTGAACCTTCATGATGCATCAGGCCTGTTGTGCCATACCAAGAAACGCACAAAATCAGCCATAGAATTACCACATGGAGGGAATCATTTGTTGCTAATAAGATATCATTCTGAAAAAATGATGTTTTGGCTGGTCATAATGAAAGGTATTAGTCAGCTTCTGGACTTGGAGAGTGTGACGCTCACTTTGAAGAGAGCTGGGAGTTCTGCCTTTGCCTTTCAGAGCATCACAGCCAGGGAGGCATGCGTGGGCTTGTTTTTCCTGGCCATGAATCAAGTGACAGAAGTTTGCAGACACAGGAAAACGTGTGAGGAGAGCTCATGTTCCTCCTGCCGACTGGCATGCTGGGAAGACACATGCAGTTACTATTAGCATGTTTACTTTGGGATTGTTTCCTAAATAGGCAATTCTCTTGTAGGGGTGGATTCTGAGGGACAAAACAGACAGGATATGAAGAGATTCTGAGCAGATCCTCCTAGAATTCTTGGAAGGCTAACAGAAGCCTGAGGAGGACCCACATCATGGCCAAGCGGGAAGGGAGAGAGGGCGTCCCTTGTCACCCCGAGCAGCTTCACTGATGCAGACCAATTCAAGCCACCAGCTACCCCCTTACTATTACCCATCACCAAAGGACAAAGACAGATAGCCTCTCTGAAAAGTACTGAGACTGACAAGTCCGTAGAGTGAAATCAGCTCATACTTTTATTTAAGATCAGGAACAAGACAAATTCAACCGGCTCAGAGGCCGGCTTATATTCCCAAAGAAACCCACACCCCAACGCACACAATACCCATGATTGGCCTATATACACTGATTGCATCATCTCCTCGGATCCCAGTTCCCCGATTAGAAGGGAGCTAGGATCCAACCATCCATTGTCCTCAGGAACGAAGCTCAGGCACTTCGCCCAGCCACGTGGCGGACTGGCTGGAACTGGTATGAGCACATGGTTGGCCTGGACACACGTTTTGCAATGGGTACATTACACCCTCCCCCCTTGGTTGAAAGACACTCGCAAACATAGTCCTTTAAATAGGCCAGGAGCTTCCATTCCCTCATAGAGTGGCGTGTTGCAGGGGCTGGCATTGAAGCCGGCACCGATACTCTTGGTGGAGAGCTGTCCAGTGCCGGCAGAGTTGGCGTTGCTTCCGGGGACTGTGTGGCAGTTGGGGACTCCGGGGACTGGCTGATGGTGCCTGTGGCTGTGGTCTCCGTTGGGCAGTTGGACACTTGGGAAGGCTGTTGCTCCAGGGCCTCAAAGGCTTTGGACTCCCTGGGGTCATCCGGTTCCAGAGGCAACATGCGTCGATGGAGTTGGTCGATGTGTTGGTGGAGCACGGTTCTGTCTTCACAGGAGACCTCGTACAAACAGGGGCCCTTAACCCTTACCACCCACGCCAGGATCCAAGGTGGACCTTTGGTGTAGTTCCTCGCATAGATGGGATCTTCTGGGAAGAACCCTTGGGCAGCATCCTGGTCCTTGGTGCCTGGCTCATGCCCCAGGGCCCGGTCTGGGTGTAGCCGGTCCATGTGTGTCGTGAGGTTGCAACCCAAGAGTTCAGCCAGACTTCGTCCCATTGTGGTGTGTGGGGTGATGCATTGCCCAAAGAGGAAGGAGGCCAGTTTGTAGTCCTGACCTGGGGAGTCGTCGGTGAAGTGCGTCCTTGGTGGTCCAGACCATCTGCTCCACTTCACCGTTAGTTGCAGGGTGGAATGGAGCTGAACACACATGGCGAATCCCATAGTAGGCAGTAAAGTCCTGGAACTCCCCGGACGTGAATGCAGTGCCGTTGTCCGTTACCAGGGTGTCCGGGAGTCCCTGAGCATTGAAGATCTGCCACATGGCCTTGATGGTGGATCTCGAGGAAGTGGATGGCACTGAGATGACCTCTAACCATTTGCTGTAAGAGTCAACCAGAATAAAAAATAGTTGCCCCTGCAATGGCCCCAAGAAGTCCAGGTGGAGACGAGACCAGGGGTGGTGGGAGGACTCCCAGGCTCTCTCTGGAGCTCATGGCGGGTCGAGGCGAGAGACCTGACAGGGCTGACATCTTTTTACCTTGTCCTCAATGTCCAGATTGAGGCCCAGCCACCAGACGTAGCTCCTTGCTAATGCCTTCATCCTGGGTGATTCTCGTGCAGAGCCTCTAGGACGCGCTGTTGGAGTGGGGCTGGGATCACCACCTGACCTCCCCACATCAAACACCATTTGTAAGTCAACAGTTCATCTTTCCTAGCGACAAACAGAGTAAACTCGGGGCCCTGCTTGGCCATTGGCCACCCCCTCCCCACCCAGTCCGACCCGGCAGAGGACCTTATCCTGGGCTGAGAAGCAGGCCACCTCTCTCACATGGACCAGGCAGTCAGGAAGCATTTCCAAGAGGGCGACCATGTGTGCGGGTGCCAGTTTGGGGTCTGTGACGGGCAGAGGCAGGCGGCTGAGGGCATCCGCATGGCCCATGGCTTTCCCATGGCGATGGATGAGGGAATAAGCGTACCCTGCCAGAAAAATAGACCACCTCAGGACCTGGGGAGAAATCATCTGAGGTGTTTGACGGTTGGGGCGAGGAGACCCAGGAGGGGTTTGTGGTCTGTCACCACTGTGAAGGATCAGCCATAGAAATAGTGGTGAAAAATTTTCACATCAGCCACTATCGCTAATGCCTCCTTGTCTATCTGCACATAGTTGCACTCTGCAGAAGACAAAGTCCTCAAATAGTAGGCGACTGGGACTTCCCGGCTGTCTTCAAAGTACACAGCACTTGATACTGTGAATTATCTATCTGCCTTGAGCTGAGAAGAAAGGGTGAGGTATATATATTTTAATAATAAAATAAAATAAATCTGAGAACCACAGAGAAGAAAAAAATGTTCCAGCCAGCCCTGAATCACCACAGGCTTTATTTATTCCAACATTACTTTTATATCCTGTTTTCTTCCATCATGGAACGCAAGGAGGACAAATGTCAGTTATTTGGGGGAATAAATTTATTTATTTAGAATACTTCTATGCCACCTCTTCAGAGTCCTGCTCGAGGTGGCTTACAATTAAAAACACTAAGCAGCATAAAAAACTACCCCATACAGAGTCACCAGCCAGAGCTTACTACACTTCAACCATGTGGGAAATGTGGGGGAATTCTTAGCAAAAAACTCACTTTCACCCAAAGGACAAAGAACTGTTAGATTCACTGGTATAGTAAGCCAGGAATCTCTGCCTTCTTTAGCAGTGTTGTGTACCAACTTAGACAAAGCATGTGGCTTTTCCTGTACACACGAACAGCGAGATGACCAGAGCTTCGATCTAGAAAACAATGGACACATAGGATCCTGGTAACTGCCTATCAGCTGTCCAGGATCCTAAAGGAACCCCATCAGAGTTGGGATTATGTAAATAGCCAATCACGCGTGTATGTGGGTGGAGTTGTTGTTGTGCATTTAAGCAGCCTGCGGGCTTGCCCTGCATCTCTCTGTACCTTCTGAAGTCACTGAGTAAAAGTATGAGCTGAAATCTCCCAACAATGTGTCTGACTCAGTACTTTTCACTGGCAATGAGGATGGGATCCCGATGAGTGGAACAGACCCTGCTTCCTGACAAGCACTGAGCACCAATCTATAGGACACCGCCACGACCCGCTCTGCTCATGAGCAGCACTGCACTGTGCAATGCTCCACAGGACACCGCTCCCGCTTAGACCAGGAAGTCATGGCAACTGCTCCGGGACAGATCTCCACCTTTGACCCAAGTACCCAGAGCTCCGGGAATCCTGGGTCAAACAGCTAACCCATTTCTTCAAAATTCAAAAAACCACGGACGAGGACCTGAAAAAATCATGGCTCCTGAGCACATGTGGTGTCACCACGATAAGGCTGGCCAGGAGTCTTATCGTCCCAAAGAAAATGGAGGCAGCTACCTACAACGACCCAATCAAGGCCCTGAATGGGTACTACGTGCCAAAACCTTCGGTTATGGCCATGAGGATGGACTTCATCGTCCGCACTCAGAAACCCGGTGAGACCACCCCCGACTTCCTGGCTGACATCTGACGATTGGCCATAGACTGTGAGTTCCCTGACATGGAGGACGCACTGCTGACCCAATTCATGTGGGGAGTCCGGGAGCCAAAGCTCTGGTGCAAGTTGGTTGGCTTCGAGGAACAGAAACTGGAGAAAGTCCTCTAGACAGCCCTCCAGACAGTTCAAAGCGTCCCAACAGGATCAGCAAGCTGCCACAGCCCACCAGGCCACTGCTGTTCCAGACTCCGGAGACTCCGACAACAAGGACATCCATCAGTTGTGGCGACCTGCCCAGACCAGCACCCCAGCTCACCGCGCATCTGGACCAACACACTGACACGCCAGCTCGACCGCAGCATGTGCCAGCTGCGGGGACAACCACAAACGCCATTCCTGCAAGTTCCGCAACGCAATCTGCTGGACGTGTGGAAAGACTGGCCACCTAGCACGAGTCTGCCGTTCCAAGGGATCGTAGAGGCGGAAGGCAACATACACGGCATCCTTGGACCTGAACTTCCTAACCTGACTTAGACAAAGCATGTGGCTTTTCCTGTACATGTGGTCAGTGAGGTGACCAGAGCTTCAATCTAGAAAACAATGGACACATAGGATCCTGGTAACTGCCTATCGGCTGTCCAGGATCCTAAAGGAACCCGATCAAAGATGGGATTATGTAAACAGCCAATCACGGGTGTATGGGTGTGTGTGGGTGGAGTTGTTGTTGTGCATTTAAGCAGCCCGCGGGCTTGCCCTGCATCTCTCTGTACCTTCTGAAATCACTGAGTAAAAGTATGAGGTGAAATCTCTCAACAATGTGTCTGACTCAGTACTTTTCAAGCAGAGTGCACAAGGGCTATAGGCAGCAGTAGGTTCTTTGTTCCGCATGTGCTAGCAAAGTTACAGAGTTCCATGGAGCCACTTGTCAGTTTCAAACTAATAAAAATCCTTTATTCAAGGAACTACATTTTAGATAGTGCAGGGTGAGAGATAGGGATAGAATGTAATCTAGCTATATGGATGTCTGCATCTGCATCCATAGTGCCAAAGATGGAGAGAAAACTTGCTCCTTCTTTGTGTGTGAGGGAGAGAGAGAGTGAATGGAAGGAAGGAAGCAGTTCCCTGAGAGTATCAGTCTACACATCAAAGGGACAGAGGCAGAAGAGTAAACAGGAAGGAAATTCACAGTCTGCCTGTCTATCTATCTGACTCTCTTATAACCCCCCCTCCCCAGAGGCTGAGGCTAAGAGGCAACGTCTTGTCTCACTCTTCCAACCAGAATGACCCCATTACTTTGAGTCATATAGACAAGCAGCCTCATGGAACCACCTTCAGGCCAGGACATTGGTCATCTGCTAATGCAAGCATATCTAAGTGCTGCAAAGGCCAGAGCTCCAAGGGTCCTTAGAGAAGGTGGCAACCTGAGCACTGTCACTTCTTGGTGCTCCCAGAATCCCACGTAGTTGGCTGTGGAACCTATGGGGGCCTTCAGATGCCACTGCTATGGCTCCAAATCCTCCGAACCTTCTCCAGTCTGTACGGGTGGTCTCTGTGAGATGGGGCCTTGACAATTGGCACTCATTAGACAGTGTCCTCTCCTGTAGGATCCCCTGGGCACAGAGCAGCCTATGGCTGTTTTCCCAAGGGCAGTTCTGTCCCCAAAATGATAAAAGTGGGCAGGGCAGGAAGTGGCCCATGGTTGGGGCAGGGCTGATCATGCAGTCTCTGGAGTTCAGCACAGGAAGCCCAGGGAGCCTCATGCTCTGGTCCTGCAATGAGAGGGCTGGCCAGATCCCAGCTGGGAGTCTGAAGGTGGCCTGGCCTTCCAAGGGATCTCCAGACAATGCAGATCAGTTCACCTGGAGGAAGTGGCTGAGGTCTCTCCCTGCCCCAAACCCCCTCCTCCTCAAGCTCTACCACCAAAAGAAGAAGAAGAAGAAGAGTTTAGATTTATACCCCATCCTTCACTACCCAAAGGAGTCTCTTAGCGGCTTGCAATCTCCTTTCCCTTCCCCTCCCCACAACAGGTAGGGGGTTGAGAGAGCTCTGAGACAACTGCTCTTGAGAGAACAGCTCTGAAAAAACTTGTAACTGAACCAAGGTCACACCAGCAGCTGCATGTGAAGGAGCGGGGCATCAAACCTGATTCTCCCAGAGAGTCTGCACTCCTAACCACTACACCAAACTGCCAGGAATTCCCCAAGCCCAAGTTCAAAACTCTAGAGAATGCCCGTCCTCTTGTGAAAGGGGAAGGAGAGGATTTGGTTCTCTGGCTGGAACCCTCTTTCCATTCTACTCTCCTGCACTTGCCAACCCCCCTCCTCCCTGCCCAGCCTCTTGCACAGTATATATAGCCAGGCAAAATGCAGACAAAGCATGGGACAACAAGAACCACCCAGGGAAGAGGCAGCATTAATTTATTGCAGCTGCAGGGTGGGTAGCAGGGGAGGGATGCCATCCTCCAGGTGGGACCTGGGGTCTGTGCAATTACAGCTCATCCCCAGACTACAGAGGCCAGTTCCCCTGGAGAAAATGGACACTTTGGAGGGTGGACTCTAAGGCATTGTACTCCCCTGAGGTCCCTGTCCTCCCCAGGCTCCACCCCCAAATCTCCAGGAGTTTCTCTCCCTGGATCTGGCAATTCTACCCACCCATCCCCACTGGTGGCTAGGAGGGACCTGGCAACCCTGGGCAGGAGGCTTCCAGCCAAGCTCCTTGTGCTGCCTGCCCACCCACCTACCCTGGAGGCTTTTATGGGGGAGGTCAGGAAGTACTGCTAGCCCTGTTTGCATGGCACGGAGGAGGTCTGCCTTAGCAGGTGGGTCTGGCTGCCCTCCCTACACTTCTCTCTTTTGACTGGGTTGAGTGGGGTGCCTCAGGTTGCTAGTCCAATACTTCCTGCAGTCATGAAGCATCTGAGCAATCTGTGTGTCCAGCCTCCGGGGGGGGCCTGGAGACCTCCCAGAAGTACCACTGATCTTCATACTACAGAGATCAGTTCCCCTGGGGGAAATGGCAGCTTTAGAGAGCAGGCTGCATGACATCGCATCTCTGCTGAGTTTCTTCCCCTCCTCAGAGTCTACCCTCCCCAGATTCTGGCCCCAATTCTCCAAGAATTGCCCAACCTAGAGTTGGCAACCCTAGGAACAACCATGTTGTTGTTATTGTTGTTGTTGTTGTTGATGATGATGATGATCATGAAAGGCAGTGACATTAACTAGAGTCAAACACTAGGCCAGGGTCAGGCCTGTAGCTACGGTGGGTCTTTTGGGGGCCCTGCCGCTTTTATTAAAGGCACAGCCCCACAAAGATTTCTCCTGTAAATGCTTTTTTCAATCATTTTTAAACATTTTTAAAGGCGTGCACTCCTTTAAGCAGATCAGGGTGCTGTAGTTGACTAATTCCTGCTTTCAGCAAGGGGGTTGGAGTGGGTGACCTCTAGGTTACCTTCTAACTCTGTGTCAAGAAACTGGTCTCCTTTAAGAGAGTTTTTCTATCTAAGTGTTAGCTTTCTTGACTTTAGAAGTCATCATCCCCACCTGCTGGGTTATTATCAGAATTATTGCTTAGGCTGGAAGAAGTGATTAAGTTGTAGCAGCTGAGAACTGGTATCTAAAGTGGTGGACAGCTTGCAATTTAGAGATCTATACTGATAACAGGTTTTTATTGGCTAAATGGTTAAGAACACCTTTGTAAAAAAGACAGCTTGAGAAGACTCAGAGGGAGAAGAGACTGCCTTGAAGTTCTCTTCAACTTCCACCCTACTACTGTGCTTCCAAGAGATGCCAGAGCTGCGGGCCTGATAGGGAAAATAGTGACTAGAATAGATAGCTAGGTTTTTTGTTTTGGTTTGCATTCCTTGCCGAAATGTATAGATTCTTTTCCCTATGTGTTGTTTGTCTGTTTTAGTAAATAAAGCTTTATGTGTTTTTATACAAATTGGAGTGAGTTTACTGGCCAAACCCAGATAAGTATTTCCAGTGCCATGCCTACCATCTCCCAGAAAATTTATTCTCCCTTCCCCTCCCCCTTTCTCAGCCTGCTGTTGTCACACGCTGGGGCTCAGATTTGCAGAAGCCTCTAGGCTTTGTGTCAGAAATGCTTCTTTGATGTTTCTCACTGAATCCATTGTTATGTGTTCCCTACCCTGCTTTGCGCTTGCGTAGCTATGCAGGCAGAAACGTGGGAGCTTCTTCCCTGCCGCTTTTCCTTATCACGGTGGCCTTGAATGTAGGCTTTGGGCTATTCTTGTGTTACTGAGAATTTTCCAGTCCTGGGAAGGCAAAGGGAGGGGGAGTAGTCTCCCGTCCATGAAGTATATCTCCCGCCGGGAGTTTCCGCGCGCGCGCTCATATTTCATTTGCTAGGCGCTTTTTGCATCACACTATAAGTTAGCTTGCATTGCTTCGCCCCCATTCCTGACAATGACCTCCTACTGTGGGTTTTAGCAAGATAATCCAATAAAACCTTTCTTTATACAAGAATGACTGGATCCACTTGTTATTGAACCTGACAGAAATTGTCAGGAATCTTCATCATTTCCCCACCTTCAGTTTCTGCCGTCTACCACGATGAGCGGAGCTGGGGGGGGAACCTCAGGCGCAGTCCCAGTGACTACCACTTCGGGAGCCACAGCCCCGGTCACCACCGTGGCAACTCCAGTGATCACCACTCCGACTACTACCGTTGTTCCAGTGACTACAACTTCGGTATTGGCAGCGCCGACCCCGCAATCCGCGGCAGGATTGGTCACCCCTCCATTGATCAGCAGAGTGGGAGCTTCGTACACTCTCCCAATCTATAGCCCGGCCGGGCCAATGCAAAGTCAGGGGGGAGCCATTCCATGATCCTATGTGCCGGGGGCCCCAACACCGTGGGACAAAGGGGTGACCTATCGCAGGTCGCGCGATTGGACTAAGAACCTGTTGGACACTACCCAGACAACCTGGTCCATGCCGGGGAGCCAGAGCCGGGACAGCCTGTTGGATCCCAGAGGGAGCTTCGGACTTCCCCAGGGACGGATGTCTCGAGGATCTCCCAGAACAGGATCAGGTTCCGATCCAGAGGCTCGCATGGACTCTATTCAAGAGGATACCCGACGTTTGGTACGGGACATGGGCAAACTAATGCAATCCCTACCACAGATGATGGATCAAGCAATTCGAGCCCATCCGCTGACGCAACCAAGACCAGAGCCAGCGCCTGCACCACCGGTGGCACCGGGACAGCCACCTCCTGCTCCACCGGCCCCAGGGCCGGGCCAGCCGGTACCAGCCCAACCTCCACCGGCCAGCCCAGTACCGGGACCCGGGCCAGGGCAGCCAGGACCTATCCAGCCACCAGCTTTGCCTCCGCCTCAACCCCCTGCTCCAGCACCCCTCCCGCAGCCAGCTCCTGCACCGATCATGGCCCCTGTCCCTCCAGTAATCCGCCCCAAGGACATGTTGGAGATCACTTTTGACGGGGATCCCAAAACTGTGTCCTTTTTCATATTGCAAGTAGGGAAATTTGTGCAGAGATGGGGCTATGTGTTCCCAGATGAGGAGCAACAGGTGGAGTTTATCGCTTCAAGGTTCCGGGGGAGTGCTACCAGCTGGTACGTAGCCCTTCATGATCTGGAGGCAGCGGAACTGGGGAATGTCGATGACTTCATGTGGGTCTTGAGGAACCGTTTCGAGGATCCGGGGGCGGCCCAGAAGGCAGAAGCCTTCCTTCGCACTTTCAGACAAGGCAAACTCACCGTGCGGGAATATTCAAGGGAATTTCAAAGGCATGCAGTGAAAATTCGAGACTGGACTGATGCTGTGCTGGCTCAACAATATCGAATGGGACTAGCAGTAGATGTCCGCAACAATGTCCTCAGCTCTCAGCAGCCTCGCACTCTCCAAGGCTGGATGGAGGAGGCCGAAAAAGCTGAAAGCCACTTGTGTGTCATGAAACTGGACCTATCTCTGGGTAACAACCGTCCGAGTCTCTCGGCAGGCCAGACCAGACCCAGACCAACCTCCATCCCGAGCGGGGTGAGAGATCAGCGGATGCGACAGGGCCTTTGCCTGCGGTGTGGAGAGAGGGGGCACTTCGCCGCATCCTGTCCCAAAGGGGATCCCAACAGAGCCCTACCACAAGAGGAACCCAGACGATGGCCAACCCCTACTCCAAGAAAGGGAACAGCGAAACCACGCAGCACACGAGCCCTTTTCGCCAGCCCCAACCAAGCGGATACCATGATGCTGGAGGAGGAGAGTGCGATGCAGGGAAACGAATTGGTCCTGTTTGTGAATGGCGCTACACAACAGGACCCGGTCCCTGAGGCGCCTAAACTGGTGAGCAATTACCCCTCTCTCTTCTTTGTGACTGTACTTGTGATGAATCCAGCGATGATGACCCATATCAGTGTTCGAGCCCTCATTGACTCGGGGTGCGGGAGGGATCTGATAAACCCATCTATGGTTATGGGACTGGAGGCGACCGTTGTCAGTCTAAAAGACCCAATAACTTTTACTCAAATGGATGGGTCACCGATGAAAGAACCATGTCGATTTGAGACTATTCCTTTGAGAGTAGGCATTGGTGAGCACTGGGAGCTACGCTCGTTTGTAATAGCCCCTCAAGCCCAGTTCCCATTAGTGTTGGGTAGCCCATGGTTACATGGTCACGATCCTTATATACTTTGGGAAGAGGGGAGCGTACGATTTATCTTCCCGAAATGTGCAGAGCATAAATGGGACCCAGGGTGGGGAAAACCCCCATGCAATGAACCTCCACGGGCTTGCCTAGCCACAGAGGACCTTAATCACATCCCCAAAGAATACTGGTACTTAACCAGGGTGTTTGAGGAGGAGGAGGAAGCGGACGAACTACCCCCCCACCGTAACTCCGACTGTGCGATTGAAATCCTTCCTGGCCACAAATTGCCAAAAGGAAAGATTTATGCCATGAGTCCCATAGAAAAGGAAGAACTACGCCGATTTATCGATAAGAATCTGGCCCTTGGATTTATTAGGCCAGCATCGTCCCCTTTCGCAGCACCCATGTTGTTCTGTAAAAAAAAGGATGGGGGGCTCAGACTGTGCACGGACTATAGGGGTCTTAATGCGGTATCTGCAACCAATGCCTACCCAATGCCCCTCATCAAGGACTTGTTGGCAGAGGTGGCAAAGGGGAAAGTGTTTTCTAAACTGGATTTACGTGATGCTTATTTTCGGGTCCGTATTAGACAGGGTGATGAACATAAGACTGCATTTAATACCCCGCTGGGGCAATTTGAATATCGGGTTATGCCCTTCGGATTACAGGGGGCACCCGGGGTCTTTATGAACTTAATCAATGAGGTGTTACACCCCTACTTATTCAAGGGGGTGGTTGTTTACTTGGATGATATCTTGGTCTACACCCCAGATCAAGAATCTCACACCACGCTTATGCGGGAAGTATTGGAAACGTTATTAGAACACAAACTGTTTGTTAAGTTGTCAAAATGTGAATTCCACCAGGAGTGCATTGACTTTCTCGGGTACCGCATATCCTCCGCTGGATTAGAAATAGACCCAAAAAAGGTCCAAGATGTGTTGGATTGGGAACCCCCAAAACCAGGCGGCAGCTCCAAAGTTTTCTCGGTTTCGCCAATTTTTACCGTCAATTCCTGCCTCATTTTGCCCAGGTGGCCCTCCCCCTCACAGACCTCCTGAAGACTAAAGGGAGAGGGGCTAAGGCTTCAATGCCCGGGGCCCCTTTGAACTGGACTCCCCAGTGTCAGGGAGCATTTGAACACCTAAAACAGTTATTCACGTCTGAACCTGTATTAGCACACCCTGATGAGACAAAAAAAATTCGTGGTCCAAGTAGACGCATCGGATACTGCTATGGGGGGGGTGATTTTGCAAGAGAATGCTCAGGGGCAACTACAACCCCTTGCCTATGTGTCCAAAAAGTTTAATGACACGGAGAGATTTTGGCCCATTTGGGATAAAGAAGCAGCCTCTATACGTTTAGCGTTAATCACCTGGAGGCACTGGTTGGAGGGGTCCCGGGTACCTTTTGAAATCTGGACTGATCACAAGAATCTTGAGGTGCTGCGAAAGCCTTGGAATCTAAATGCAAAACAATTCCGGTGGGCTGAGTTTTTCTCCAAATTTCAATTCACCCTCCACCATTTTCCAGGTAAATCTAATCATCTGGCAGATGCTCTCTCCCGCCTTCCCCAACACCTTTGTAAGAGGACAGAAATAAGAGAGTCGATGTTCACCCCAGAACAACTAGTTGGGGCAGTAGTAACCCGGAAAAGCCGGCAAGCACAATCATTAACCCCAAGCCATGGCACAACCTGGGAAAAGCAATTTGCCACTGACATTACTAAACAAGAAGCAATTGAATTAAAAGCTCGGGAAGATGTGGAATGTAACGCAAATGGCTGCTGGTATAAGGGCAATAAAATCTTTGTTCCAGAAGCTACCCGAGCTCAGGTGTTGCAATCAGCCCATGACTCAAAATCTGCTGGGCACTTCGGGTATGTAAAGTCGCTACACCTACTGCAACGCAACTTCTGGTGGCCCCGAATGAAACGGGATTTATCCCTCTATATACAATCCTGCCCAACATGCAATCGTTGCAAGACTAGACCAGGAAAACCTCCAGGTCTTTTACAGCCTTTGCCCACCCCGAGCCGACCCTGGGAAGTGATCTCCATGGACTTTATCACTGATCTTCCTCCCAGCAAACATATGACAGTCATTTGGGTGGTAGTGGACTTATTTTCTAAACAGGCTCACTTTATACCATTTGCTAGCCTGCCGACGGCCAAAGTCCTGGCCAAAGCCTTCCTTCAGCACATTGCCAGGCTACATACATTACCGCTCAAAATAATCTCCGACAGGGGGTTCAATTTGTTTCAAAACTGTGGTCGGAGTTGATGACTCTTATGGGTATTGAACACGCTCTCAGTAGTGCCTATCACCCAGAAACCGATGGGCAAACAGAAAGAGTAAACCAAACCCTAGAGCAATACTTAAGGTGTTTCACTAACTATCAACAAGACAATTGGGTAGATTTATTACCACTAGCAGAATTTGCGTATAACAACTCATGGCATGCTTCAACGAATATGTCTCCCTTCAAAGCTGCCATGGGTTATGACAGCCCCCCTCTTCCATTTTTGAAGCCCGGCGAGGCTGGTGGAAAAGCCACAGCATGGTGTAAAACTTTCCAGGAGTCCTGGCCCCTAATCATTGAGACTTTAAACGAGGCCAAGGCACAATACAAGAAACAGGCAGACAAAAAGAGGGCGGGTGGCTGGAATCTGCAACCGGGAGACTCTGTCTACCTTTCCACCAAAAACTTGAGGCTGGCACAACAATCCCGGAAACTTGCTTGGAAATATATTGGTCCATTCAAAGTAGTGCGATGTATAAATCAAGTGACTGTGCAACTGGATTTACCTAAATCTCTTAAAGCAATACATCCAATTTTCCATTACAGCCTCCTCAAACCAGCATTACCCCCGACTAAGTGGCATCCTGAGCTTCCAGCACCCCCCCCACCACTGATGGTCGATGATGAGGAGCACTATGAAATTGCTGACATTTTGGACTCTAAGATCCTCCGTGGACAACTGCTGTACCTTATTGAATGGGTACACTTTGGGCCTCAACACAGGGAGTGGGTGAAAGTGTCTGATATCAATGCACCTGATCACCTGAAGGAGTTTCACACCCGCTACCCAAATAAACCTGGGGGCCCTTCATTCTCTCCTTCCTGAGCGGTGGGTGGGTGGTATTTTGGGAAGGGAAGAATGTCAGAAATGCTTCTTTGATGTTTCTCACTGAATCCATTGTTATGTGTTCCCTACCCTGCTTTGCGCTTGCGTAGCTATGCAGGCAGAAACGTGGGAGCTTCTTCCCTGCCGCTTTTCCTTATCACGGTGGCCTTGAATGTAGGCTTTGGGCTATTCTTGTGTTACTGAGAATTTTCCAGTCCTGGGAAGGCAAAGGGAGGGGGGAGTAGTCTTATGTCCATGAAGTATATCTCCCGCCGGGAGTTTCCCGCGCGTGCGCTCATATTTCATTTGCTAGGTGCTTTTTGCATCACACTATAAGTTAGCTTGCATTGCTTCGCCCCCCATTCCTGACAATGACCTCCTACTGTGGGTTTTAGCAAGATAATCCAATAAAACCTTTCTTTATACAAGAATGACTGGATCCACTTGTTATTGAACCTGACACTTTGATTTTAAAAGGCTTCATTCCACAGTAGCTGATGGTCCTCAGAATTCTGGCTTTTCTTCCTGCACTGCGAACTTCAGCCCAGCCAGAAAAAAAAATTGCCCCACAAGCCACAAACTCCTGGCTATGGGCCTGGCCAGGGTTATACCAGCCATACTTGGTTCCCAACCTCCAGGTGAGGCCTGGAATCTCTCACTTTTACAACTGATTTCCAGACTAGAGATATCAGTTCCCCTGGAGAAAATGGCTGCTTTGGAGGGTAGTCGAGTTGCTATGGCATTGTACCATGCTGAAGTTCCTCCCCAAACCCCACCTTCTTCAGGCTCCACCCTTAAAATCTCCAAGTACTCCCCAACCGAGACCTGGCCACCTTATGCCTCCTGACTAAATATGTGGTTCTGGCTTTGTGTACTTACTCAAAGAGGCCTAGGGAGCCTGCAGGAAGCATGGTGGAAGTGGGGGAGGGGACACATCACCCTTCCCAAGTCAAGGGAGGCCGGCCCAAAGACTCCCTTTTTTGCTAAGGAACAGATGCAGTCTAGGGATTCAAGTGTCAGACTGATAATCTCAGGTTCAAATTCCCATTCTGCCATAAAGGGTATTAATCCAATCTCGGGAAAGCCTCATTTTGGCCTGCTTGAGGTTTAGCTAGGGTTATGGCTGTGATTTTCTATGTCACTCAACTCAAACACAGGGGTAGCTGATGTGTTTTGTGTGTTATGAACCACTCTGACATTAAACTGGCACAGTGTTTGGTTGGCTGAAGGAAGCTGTGGAAAGCTTCTGTCTGACTGCAGTTATTATTGGTAGATTTGTTAAGCTCAGTTACTTTCCAGTTGAATCTTTTATCAAATAAATACTTAGCCTTGTTTCTATTTGAAAGCATAATCACCGGGCCTGCTTCCACTTAACTGCATTTCTGACTCTCCTGGGCTTTTCTGCCTCTGTTCTCAGTCTTTTGTGATTCAGTTAGCCCCATGTTTTAAATGGATTTCTGTACAAACTAAGATACTACTTACAGGATACCCATAGCAGCCCATGTCCGTCCTGGATCTGTGTGGGTGGCGGGGGCAATAGTGCTGCCCAACCAGAATGATGAATACATAACTCATGCTTTATAACAGGATATTTTCAGAACTGGCTGAAACGACAGAAGGGAACTGGGGGGACAGTTTTGTGGTTGCCTCCTCCGCTTCCTCCTCCTGTGGCAGCCATTTTGTGGTTGTGCTTCAGCATCCCAAAGGTGCCTGCAGGCTGAAAAAGGCCAAGGTCCCCTGGACAATCGGATCGCATCAGTTATTAGGATCACCCAGAACATATATTACATGGGGGTCAAAAAACCCACTGGGTTAAAAATGAATGCTCAGATGAATGAAGTTGTTGTGGTGAAACATAGGGGGAGGCAGTTTCACAGATACGAGTGTCCAAGACCATGAAGGGCTTTGCATGGGATAGCCAGTACTTCAAGTGGACCCCACCAAAGTTCACTGTGAAAAAAACTGATTCTATTACAGTTACAGTCCACAAACTTGCTTCTTCTTGTTATGTCCTGACTAGCGAACTGACTGTATTAATTCCTATGTTAAGCTTAAAGTCAGGACAGGATTGTAAGCCTCGACAATCCTACTGGTTGTTGCGATTTTTGCAACAAATCAGAAACTGTATAATAGTTATGGAGGGAACAAACCTTATTGGTCTTTATCTCTCTACTGTTATTGGATGTTAACTTGGCTAGGGGAATGGTTTTGATAGCCCACACTGTTTAAAAAGGGAGCTGTTGACTGATCGTCTGGTTGCTGTTAAATAAAGCTGAAATCACTGTTGAAATCACTCTCTAGTTAAGTCGCATACTTAACAATTGGCCATGAGGATGGGATCAAAGAGTGGGTAGGCAGCCCCAATGAACCAACATGAACACGGTGGACGAAGACACACACCCGGTCGAGCCAGCTGAGGCACCACCCACTATAGTGGCCGCTCAACCAGCTGCAATGGCCGTCAACCTGGCGTTTGAGGCATTCAAACCCAGCACGGAGGACTGGGACTATTACCTGTCACGGTTTGAGTTTCACCTCCAGGCGAATCTGATCATCGACGGGGCGCAGAAGAAGACAACTCTCCTCAGTTCCTGCAGCAAGGCTGTTTTTGATGTCACCCGGTCCCTGGTTGCTCCTACCGAGCTTAGCACGGCCTCATGGACAGACATCACTGGCAAGCTGAAGAGCCACTTCTCGCCTCAGCCATCCAAAATCGCTTATAGACATGCGTTCTACAAGCGAGGTCAAGGCGCTACTGAGACCACAGCTGAGTATGTCACTGCCCTGAGGAAGGCTGCCCAGCCTTGTAATTTTACCAACCTTGAGGAGGCCCTCCTCAATCGTCTCATGTGTGGCCTTCGAGATGAGTGGCTGCAGCAGTGCCTGTTTGCCAGAACCGAGCTGACATACACTGTGGAGTACACTGAAGCTATTGCCGCCAAGGCTGCAGAGAGGTCAACGCGTGAAGTTCGTCAGTGCCAGGTCCCAAGTGGAAAGGATCAGTCGGTGCACCAGCAGTTGACCAGTGAGTCTGAGGGGGAGGCCAATGACATCTGCAGGACGTGACCTGCACAGCCTTTGTGGACCTCATTGAAGACTGCATCGCGGCATTCCTGCACTGGTTGTGGCAGCAAGCACGGGAGGGATTGCTGCTGGGTGCGTGACATCACTTGCCGATCTTGTGGTACGTGTGGCCATCTGGCAAGGGTCTGCCGGGCCATGAAGAAATCACTGCCATCATCTCCCCAGGTAAAGCCTAGAGTTTGTGTCCAGGACGGTGGCAGAGCATCCAGTTGCCATCAGACTGACACCTGCAGTTGCCCGTCGACAGTCCTGACTACCGGAGGCAAGCCAAGCAAGAAGATCCACATCACGCTTCTCTTGGACAGCATTCCCTGCACGATGGAAGTGGACTCCGGATCGTCCGTCACCGTCATCTCGATGCAGACGTGGCAGTGCATGTTCCCGCAGAGGAGTCACCACTGTTTGGTGTCAGTTCCAACTCATCTGTCCAATTTCCAGGGCCGGCGCATTTCACTGGCAGGAAGGGCAGGTTTTGAGGTTGAGTTCAAAATCAGAAGGTTGTGCTACCCCTTCTGGTTGCCAAGGGCGATCGGGTCAGCTTATTGGGCCTGGATTGGTTCGAGGCCCTCGGCATTGCTATTACTGGTGTCAATCAAATATGTTTAAGTAAAGGGGAATGTTTGTATGATGAGTTCCCTGAGGTTTTTGGTGGAGGACTTGGTCGGTATACTGGGCTGCCTTCGATCTTGACCCCTCTGTAAGGCCTGTCAGATTGAAATATCAAAAGGTACCTCTTGCGTTGAAAGCAAAAATAGAGGCAGAGCTTGATAAGCTCGTGGCACAAGATATTCTCGAACCAGTCCCACATGCTAAGTGGGAAACACCAATTGTAACCCCTGTAAAAGCTGATGGCTCTGTTCGTATATGCGCCGACTATAAGTGTTCAATTAACAAAGCTTTGCAGTAGCACTCCTACCAGTGCTGGTTATTAGTTATGTGCTTGGCATCTCTGGGGGGAGGCAGGGTTTTCGCAAAATTAGACCTTGTGTAGGCGTACCAGCAACTCCCAGTAGATGACGTGGCTGCTGAGGCACAAACTATTGTAACGCACTGGGGAGCATTCTGAGTTAAAAGGCTGCAATTTGGTGTTAACATTGCCCCTGGGATATTTCAAGGTCTAATGGAGGGGCTACTCAGGGGGATGCCAGGGGTTGCTACCTATTTCGATGATGTTTTAATCGCAGGGGCTACTGAGAACGAATTGATGGCTCGCCTAAGAGCGGTATTGGGCCAGTTCAGGGAGGCCGGCCTATAGGTAAAATGCTCAAAATGTTGTATTTGAGTTGATCAAGGGGAATTTTTAGGGTTCCTAATTGATGCGGATGGTGTTCACCCCACTGCTGATAAGGTGTCCCCTATTCAGAATGCATCCCCACCAAAATCGAAAAAGGAGCTGCAATTATTTCTAGGAATTCTCAATTTCTATCATTCTTTTCTGCCCCACAAGGCATCGGTGGCAGAACCTTTGCATGCACTTCTTCACAAGAATGTATGGTAGGAATGGGGTGCGAGGCAGCAGCAAGCTTTTGCCGCTGTCAAAGAGCTCCTGTCCTCCAAGGCCACGTTAACTCATTTTGATGAGTCAAAACTCCTGGTACTGGCCGCCAACGCATCCCCATATGGGGTGGGAGCTGTGTTAAGCCATGTGATGCCAGACGGTAAAGAAGCGCCCATCGCTTATTATTCATGGTCCCAGATGGCCGCAGAAAAAAACTATGTTCAAATCGACAAGGAGGGCCTCACCCTCATAGCCGGAATCAAGAAATTCCATGACTTTGTGTATGGGTGATGGTTCCTCCTTGTGACAGACCACAAGCCGCTCTTGGGCCTTTTCACCCCTGACTGCCAGACACCTAACATTATGTTGCCATGCGTGTTGCGTTGGGCAGTGTTCTTAGCGGCTTATGACTATGATTTGGAACACCGACCGGGAAAGGCCATTGGGCACGCAGATGCCCTCAGCTGCTGCCCTTCTCCAGTGTCAGACGCCGACCCTGCTCCCACTTGTGATATCCTCACTATCGATGAACTGCCTCAAACCCCAGTCACCTCCTCAGACATTGCCGCTGCATTGGCTAAGGATTCTGTGATCACCAGAGTTCTTAATTGGACATGGAGGGGGTGGCCGGTGGGGCAGGTTAAACCAGAGTTCAAGCTGTATTGTATGCGGCAAAACGAACTCTCAGTTAGCAAAGGGTATTTGCTCTGGGGGAATTGGGTTGTGGTTCCACCCAAACTGTGGGAAAGGGTCTTGGAGGCCTTACATTCTGGTCATCCTGGCATTGTACAGATGAAAGCCCTTGCCAGGGGCTATGTTTGGTGGCCTAAAATGGATGCTGAAATAGAAGGGTGTGTCAAAGAGTGTATGGTCTGCCAACAATTGCGACCAGAGCCTCCTCCGGCTCCTGTGCAACCTTGGGAGAGTACGCAGAAACCTTGGTCATGAATTCACATTGATTTTGCAGGGCCTTTTCAAGGCCAAATGTTTTTTATTGTAGTTGATTCTTTTTCTAAATCGTTGGAGGTGGTTCATATGCACTCAATAAGTGCAAACGCTGTTATAAATGTGTTGTGCTGACTTATAGCCACCCACGGACTGCCGGACATCCTGGTGTCCAATAACAGGCCCCAATTCACCTCTGGGGAATTTGCTAAATTTCTGGAGGACAGTGTAATTAAACATGTGATGTCGGCCCCATTCCACCCAGCTATGAACGGGTAAGCCGAACGTATGTGTCAGGTGATCCTGCCATAAGATGTGAGGGAGGGAAGGAGGATGAGATGGTCTGTAACTTTTTATGCTTGGAGGGGGGAAGTGCAGAGGTTGCCGGGGCAACAGGGTTCTCAGCCTGGGCTATCTCCTATCTGACCAAATGGCCCTGTCATACGGTCTCGGTTTCTCCAGTATGGACAGCTGGGCCCCTTTATGGCTCAAACAACTTTCACACCTTTCTCCCGTGCGTGGGCTATGTAGCCATTGGTATAATGCTTGGGGGGGGCTGGCTCAGTGGGGTATATCCATAGATGTTCCTTGTGTGCTTTATTCCTGACAATGCAACGTTGGTGCGCTTTTAGAACTGCTGCTGAATAAACTCTATCTTCTTATGAAGCCTGGTGTTTGACTGTCTTTCTGAAGTGCCTGACAGTATGGTGCGATCGGCTAAGGAGGCACTCCAGCGCCTGCCGAGTGGGGACTGGGGGCAGAAGCTAGCTTCTTACCTCTTGAGGCAGCACATTACACCCAGTGCGGCCAAGGGGAGGAGCCCCGCTGAACTGTTGATGGGCCGCAAATTAACCACTCTGCTTGACTGGCTCCATACAGACCTTACTGAGTCCAAGCCCCAGTGAGCTGAGGTCCTGGAAAAGGCGCGGTGATTCCAAATCGGGGACAAAGTCTTTGCACAGAATTACTCAGAGCATCATTCGTGGCTTCCCACCATAATCTCTACTGTCTTGGGCTCCCGCATGTATGTGGCGCAGCTTCCTGACGGAATAAAGGTACGGCACCACATAGATCAGCTCAGGGAATGGTGGGCTATCTCCAGCCTAGAGTTAAGCCCAGAACCTAAGAGGATCCCCGAAGAGCAGCAAGGGCCTCTGGGTGAGGAGGTGAGTGTTGCTGAGCCCAGGACCTGGTCCCTCTGAGACTGACACCCCGGGCTCACTGGACAGTGAGTCCGCCAGGACCCCCGAACCGTTGGTTGCTCCAGAGCCACAGGGATATGATTTAGTAAGAGTTACAGAGACTTGGTGGGATGATCCCATGACTGGAATGTAATAGTGGATGGATATGAGTTGTTTAAGAAAACCTGAAAGGGTTGAAGAGGAGGTGGAGTGGCACTGTATGTGAGGAGAGGGTTTGTTTGTCAGGAAATACTGCAGGAGGAGGGCAACAGCCCAGTGGAAAGTATCTGGGTGAGGATAAGGGAAGGAAGGACAAGACAGTATTGTGGTTGGAGTCTGCTACAGACCTCCTGACCTGGATGAACAGCTTGACAGAATATCCAAACAACATGACCTGGTAGTGATGGGTGACTTTAACTTCCTTGATGTGTGCTGGGAGACAAACTCTGTAAGGCGTCCACAGTAAAGCACGTTCCTGATCTGTCTGGCCAACAGCTTCAATCAAATGGTGGAGGACCCACCCTAGAGAGTGATCATCTACCCCTCCTCCTACGCCTCAACCCCCTATCTCATGAGAGATCTAAAAACTCAAATCGGGGCACAGATCATACCTACAGAACAAACAGGCTGTTGAGCCAAGTGGACACCCCAATTAGGGCAAAAACTGAAACATTTAGTCGAGGAGGACTGCATGGCAAGCAGAGCAGCCATCATTGACTGCCCCGAAGGATAGGATCCTCTAATCCTTTATGACAACATCACCCAAAGATTAAAGCCTTTATTATCACAAAACATCGATTTACAAATTAAGAAATCCAGACGCTCCTCCAGGAAATGGTTTGACAAAGACTGCCAAGATGCCAAAAGATTCTGTATCTCTGCATTCCATGCCTATAAACCTGTGTCCGATTCAGAAAGCCCAGCACATTATCAAGCCTATTTGAATGCAAAGAAATTTTACAAACTAACTGTGGCCAAAAAGAGGAAAGCAGATAAAATGGAAACATGGGGGAAATTGATCCCGGCAGCTAAAGACAAAAACTCCAATTTGTTCTGGGAATTGGCCTCCAAACATTCCTTCAAAGTTTCCTCACCTTTAGACTCAGTAATCACAGCCGACATCTGGGAATCCTACTTCCAAAAGATCTTTCCAGATAGTACACGTGATCAACATGTGCAAAGAACTTCAGATTTACCAAACTGGCCTCCAGTCTCAATAAAAGAAGTTACAGCACTTATAAAGCAACTAAAGAGAGGAAAAGCCCCAGGTGTTGACAATATACCCTCTGATTTTCTATTGAATAACATTGAATGGTGGGCACCACGTCTAGCCTCACTTTTCTCAGACATAGCTTCAACAGGGTGTATGCCAGAGGACTGGAGGCAGGCAATCATTATTCCATTCTTTAAGAAAGGGAGAAGAGATGACCTAGCCAACTTCAGACCTATACTAAGCATTATAGGCAAACTATATGCCAGCCATTTACTGGACAAATTGAAATGTTGGATTGAACAAGAACAAATCCTTGCTTTGGAACAGGCGAGCTTCAGGGAGGGAGGATCTACACGGGGCCACTGTATAATTATGCAACATCTGATAGAGAAATTTGCATCTAGTAGGCCGGCTTCGTTATATGCTGTCTTTCTCGATTTGAGATCAGCTTTCAACACTATAACTAGGGATCTGTTGTGGGATAAATTGAAAGCTATGAACATAGATCTTAGACTTTTATATTTAATACAAACCCTCTATACAAATACTTCCCTTAGAGTCAGATGTGATAGGGCTGGGCACCTCTCCAACCTGGTAACCACAGCTAAAGGAGTAAAATGGGTGTGTCCTGGCACCAGTGTTGTTTAACTTATACATTAATAATCTGATTAGTAGCATAAGTTCTGTCGATACCCACCCCCTACTTTAGCTAATAGGAAAATCCTGGCCTTGCTTTTGCTGACGATACAGTTCTATTGTCTAGGACCCCAGTGGGCTTGAGCAGAGAGGTTCTCCTAAGATGGCAGTGTTGCAGGAAGCTTGTGCTCGCACTCCCGCAACTGATCGTGCCGAGTAAACTGCCACGTAACAACAGGTAGTGCTCCAGGCTGAAAAAGGATGGTGAATGTATCCAGCTGCTGCTGTGGGGTACAGGGTGGGGGACTGTACCATTTACTGCGCTATCTACCCCCGGCATGGTCTCGGACTATTGCAGAGCTCTGAGCCAACCTACCTAATGAGAGTACTATCACTTACCTCCTCAGTTTGGCGAGAGGTCCCTGCTGGCGCTGATGGAGCATTTGAAAGTTTCGCGGCTGGCACTCCAGTGGTGCAGCAGCCATCTTGGGGCCAAAATCGTGACAGAGACTCCCTTCCAGCAATGACTGTGTGTGTGGTAGGGGCACCGGCGGGCATCTGGACATCGACAGGAGAGCCTGGGGAGGGTCTCCCACTTCCTTGGAATCTCCCTGCTCAACCTGTGACTCAAACAATGGCCCAGCAAGCAGCCGCAAGCCCAGGACAGCCGGGGCAGCGATTGCCACGCAGCAATAATGCTGTCAGCTTCTGGATAAGAACAACTACAGCGAAGCCTCTGTGGACAAGCTGGGCTGGGAGAGCACAGAATACCAGCTTGATGTGGTCTCTCTTTTGGGATTACAAGAACAGGACAGTCTGGGGGGCTGTGACTGAAGGAGTAAAGTGCAGAGCTGGTGAGAGACCGGGGTCTGAAGTGCCCCTAGTGGCCTGCTTACTGAAATGAATTGCTGTGAAAAGCGATGTGGTTTCCTCCTCCATCTGCAGATGTGCAACTGGGAAAGAACTGAGGCCCCTAGTTGGCAAGCAGTAATTCCTGCAGCGGATGGTTGCTGGTCGGGGGCTGGGTGGGATAATATTTATTAGATTAGATGTTAGGAATGTTTAGAATAGGAGATTGCTTAGAATAGGTGATTGCTTTCAACTTAGGGTCCAATTGGATGTAGATTAGCTGAATATAGATGAGATAATCGTTAGGTTAGCAGCAGGGCTATGTTATTGCCCTATCAAAGGATGTAATTACTGGGTAATTGATGGGATTTGATCACTAATGTAACTACCAATTAATGTATGTGGGAGGATAGGTTTGCTTTTAGCTATCGGTGAATAACCGCCAAGTAATGTATGGTATTAGTAGAAGGATAAGTTTTGTTTCTAGCTTTACTTAATCACTGCAGGGATGTGATTGTAATTAATAGCAATCTTTATAGGAAGCTGAGTATTATATAGTAGGATGATTGGATGATAGGACTGATCAGCACCAGAAGCAGCAGCTTGTTACCAGTGTGCACATAGGGGGTGCACCTCATTTTGCCCCGCTAGTGATCTGCTAACGTGAAGACTGGCTGGCGTGGCGATGCCTGGGCAACAGATTCCAGTGCTCCTGGGGAGGGGAAAGTATTGTGGTGGGTCTAGGCAGAGAGAGAATGGAAGGGCGCGGAGAAACAGAATGGCTCAGCACCCTTCCAGCCTACGACCCATCCCAAAGGAGGTTGGCAGTGGGGCTGGGATGGACAACCCCCCTTCGACATTGGTGTTGTGCAATGCCAGGTCTATAAATAATAAGACCACGGTCCTCCAGGACTACCTGTTGGAACAGAAGGTAGACCTGGCATGTGTGACCAAGACCTGGGTGTCATGGGTGCTGAGGATGGGCCATTGCCAGCTCCAGCAGAACCCACAGCTGGCCCCTCTACAGCTGCAGAGAGCAGCAATTTACCAGCATGGCCTGTGCTGACACCTGCCTCAGAAACAATTAACGAGCAGCAGAGACAGGCAGACAGCCCTCCTGACTCTGACTCTCTCAGAGTCACTCAAATGTGAGAAAGACTCTGACAAGACTTAACAGCAAGGAGACATAATGCTAGATTGTGAAACAGGCAAGCTGTAAGTCCAGAGTTCTAACAGATGCAGGGCTGCCCTAATTGGAAACAGCAGCGAAAGGGCGATTTAGCCTCGGGTGAAACTGGTTCCATTTGTGGACGCAAACTCATCATCACTCTGTGACGCCTTGCTGCTCTCCACCCCTCGGTTTCCAGACCTTGTTTCTGCTGTCTGCTGCTGGCTTGTCGACCCTACTTCTGGTTTGTGTTTTTGGGCTGTTATTCTTGGCTTCTGATTACTCCTTCCGGCTTCTGACCCAGGACTGAACGACCTTGCTGTTGGCTGACACTTTACACCCTCACTCTCAGCTCTTGCCCCACCCTTCTTGGCTCCAGTCCTCAGACTGAACTCGGACTTCCCTCTGCCTGCACTCCAGACCGTGACAGATTGCATCCACAACACACACTCACTCCACATTATGGAGGAAGGGGCAAACAGAGGCTCCGTGCAACTGGCAGACCTCTTCAACCAGGTACAGCAACTCACACAAGTAGTTGCTCTCTTGCAACAACAACAGCTGCAGCAGCCAGCCGCAGTTGCTGTCACTCCTCCTAAATGTCCGATAGCACCATCTGAGAAATTTGATGGTAATGTGGAGGAGTTTGCTGCATTCCTAGCCCAGTGCAAACTCTATATTGAGCTGCATGCTCGGGACTTCCCCAACGACAAAACTAAAGTGTGTTTTGTTAGCAGCCTCTTAAACAGACAGGCAGCTAAATGGGCTACTCTCTTGCTCGTAGCCCCATCACCCCTGTTGACTGATTTCCAGGGGTTTCACGATCACCTCTCCACAGCTTTTGCTAATCCCCAGCAAGCAGCTGAAGCCAATTGAAAAATCCACACCCTGAAGCAAGGCAAGAACTCTGTTGCTCACTACTCCATGGACTTCAAACTCCTAGCCCAAGACCTGACTTGGAATGGGGCAGCCTTACTGGACCAGTACATAGAGGGGCTGGCCGATAAGTTCCTAAATGAACTGGCTCGAGTAGACCAACCCCCCACGCAGCAGGGACTGATCACTCTCAGCCTTCATATCGATGGCCGCCTAGAGAGTCAGTGTCAAGCATGGGGCAACGGCCATGCAGTGCAGGCCCCACACTGTCCTACACCCTGGAACCTTCCTGCAACCCCCAGTGCTGGGGGAGGTGAGGGTGAACTTATGCAGCTAGGAGCTGCTCAGCCACGACTGACCCCAGAAGAGAAAGCAAGATGCAGAATGCAGAACTTTTACCTGTATTGCAGCGGGGCAGGGCACTTCTCCTCTGGATGCCCTGACAAATGGCCCCGGACGGGCATGGCACCACCCCTGCCAACAAAAGACTGGCCCCAAGCTGTCGGTTTGGAGCAACTAGCCGGGTCCTCTGAACTCCCCGAGAATGACCAGGGCCTGTTCCTTGTCCTGGTTAAGCTACATCTGCCTGATGGACGCTGGCTATTTGTATATGCCATGCTGGATTCTGGGGCGACTCATTGCTTCATTGATGCCACCTTTGTGAAGCAGCACCAGATCCCTGTGCAGACCAAAAGGACACCAACCCTGGTGGAAGTTATTGATGGGCACCTCCTCCACTCTGGCCCGGTGACTCAGGAAACCTGCCCAGTTACCCTGCACATTCAGCAGCACCAGGAGCAGCTACAGTTCAATGTGGCTTGGATGCTGCGCTTCCCACTAATCCTAGGGCTGTCCTGGCTGAGGACACACAACCCCATTTTGGACTAGGTGCAACAGGAGCTGCACTTCCAAGAGCCCTGCCCCCACCTCACTCCGCCTTCCACCTTGGAGGCTGCTTCCTCGCCCAGTGGTCCTCAGATCCCACAAAAATATGCTGACTTCGCTGACATCTTCGAGGGAAAAGGGGCAGATCAGCTTCCTCCCCATCGGCCATATGATTGTGCCATCGACCTAGTACCCAGGGCACCCCTACCTTTGGGGCAGTTCTACCCTATGTTGGAGCCAGAGTTAGCAGCCCTACAGGACTTCCTTGACAAAAACCTGACATGTGGATTCATCCGCCCCTCCACATCTCCGCTGTCCACTCCAGTCCTCATTGTGAAGAAAAAGAGCAGGGAGCTCTGCCTCTGTAATGATTGATTGGTAGACTCAAGAAAGGAAAGGCCCCGGGCCCAGACTTAAGACCTTCAGATCTACTGAAGGATAATGCAAACTGGTGGTCCACCCTCTTGGCCCCAGTATTTACTTACATAGATGCAACGGGCTTGTCAACCCTGCTTCTAGTTTGTGTTTTTGGACTGTTATTCTTGGCTTCTGATTACTCCCTCTTGCTTCTGACCCAGGACTGAACGACCTTGCTTTTGGCTGATGTTTTACATCCTCACTCTTGGCTCTTGCCCCATCCTTCTTGGCTCCAGATCTTGGACTGAACTCAGACTTCCCTCTGCCTGCTCTCCAGACCATGACACTGGGTGCAGGACGGAGACTGTAGCTCTCTCCCAGCTTGCCCCACCTGGTTCTCGGTCCTGCACCAATCACAGACTAGGGGGTGAGGAGTGGTTCTTTTCATTCAGGAGGCTTACTCCTTCAGGGCGCTCCCGCCATTGGAGATTGCGGGCATTGAGTGTGTCGGCCTGGTGTGGGAGGCCGGGGAGAGTCTGGCAATTTGGCTGGCATACCAACTGCCTAATGCACTGGCCAATAGCCTGCCATCCCTGATGGAGGTTGTATCAGGCTGAGCGTTGGAGCACCTTAGGCTTTTAGTTTTGAGTGATTTCAACGTCCATGCCAAGTACGTGGCTTCCAGTCAGACAGCGGCTCTAGTGTCATCCATGGTGGCACTGGGACTCTCCCAATTTGTAACGACCCCCACTCACCGAGCTGGGCATATGCTCGATTTGATCTTCATGGCTGGTGTAACAGTGGACCGGAAGCTCTTCAGCTTTTCTAGGCAAAAACATTGCCTCAGTTAATGTATGGGACAACAATTGGATCCCCTTCTTCCCACTTTGCCCCTGTAGAAAAAATTCAATCGAGATTTCTGAGAGCTTTATTTCAGGTACCTAACTGTGTGTCTAATGCCAGCCTATGACTTGAGTCAGGGTTGATCAAGGTAGAAGCTACGGTATGCCTTGCTTCCCTCAACTATTGGTTGAAAATATCTCATAACCCACGTGGTTTAATGGCATTAGTCTTGCAAGACCATTTTCAATTCTCTTGGGAAAAGGCCATTCATCTTAATTTGCAGAATTTGGGTTTCTCTTCTGACTTTGTTCTGCAATTGGGTCTTGACCAAGCAAAATTAATGATCAAACAAAGGGTGTTGGACGTAGAGTGTCAAAGAGACATTAACTATGTTCCAAACTTCCTGACACCAGAGAAACTTAAATATGTAGTTGCCCTGGCACCTTATCTCTCTGTCCTGGAGGTACCCAGTCAACAGAGAGCTTTTACTTTGGCGAGATGGTGAGTCCCCCCCTCTGCAGTCCTAGAGGGGAGATACAAAAAGACTCCCATGGAGGAGAGGATTTGCCTGTGTGATTCCAATGAGGTGGAAACAGTCGAGCATATAATGTTTTATTGTAGCTTCTATCAGGAAGTTCATTTAAATATAATTTCCCCTCTTCTCAATAATTTTACAGGATGGTTGGATGAATTAATTTTAAAGAAATTGTTAACGGGTGCTAATCAACAGGTTACCATCAGCTATGCCAAATTTTTCTCAGTAGCCTGTAGAATACACAGAGAAATTGTATGTTCAGATTTTAACTAGTTGTTGCCAATAGAGCAGACCAATTTTATTTTTGTATGATTTCATTGCAAAGTTTTAACTCTGACATGTACTGGTCATTGGCTGAATAAAGATATATCTATCTATCACTACTACAATGGTGGAGGAAGCTACAAGGGGCTCAGCCGTACTTTACTTAGTATTGACCAACAGGCAAAAGATGGTAGATAGGGTGAAGGTGATGGGGACCTTAGAGGGAAGTGACCATGATCTGCTAGAATTCCTTTTGCTGTGGGGGACCAAGGAAGTTCATAGCCACATGTGTATGATAGATTTCAGGAGGGCAGACTTTAATAACCTCAGAGGCATGATGAGAATCATTCCATAGTCTAGACTGCTGGAAGGAGCAAATGAAAGGTGGGCTCTCCTAAAACAAGAGCTCTCGCAAGGAAACATGTTAGGCAATCCAAGAAGCCAATGTGGATGAACAGAGGACTCCATGATGTGCTAAGGAAGAAAAAGGAAATGTTCAAGAAATGGAGGCAAGGACTTAACTCTAAAGAAGTGTATCTGCAGGTTGATAGTATTGTAGGTCGGACATCAGAGAGGCTAAAGTCCACAGTGAACGAAAGCTGGCCAGGGAAGCTCACTATAAACAAAAATCTTTTCTTCAGATATGTGAAGAGTAAATGCAGGATAAAATAGGTGATGAGCCCACTGTTGGGTGAAAATGGAGAAACTCTGACAGAGGAGAGAGAGAAAGCAGAAAGGCTTAATGCCTATTTTGTCTCAGGTTTTTTTCCCTGAAGAAGAGAACAGGTTCATCTAGAGATGGTAGTAGACAAGGCACAGAGTCCTGGCTGCTGGTTGGCATGGATAGAGAAGTAGTTGAGAAGCACCTGGCTGCAATGAATGAGTACAAATCCCTTGTGCCAGATGGTATGCACCCAAGAGTGCTCAAAGAACTTTCTAGGGAGTTTGCAGAGCCTTTGTCCATCATCTTCCAGACCACTTGAAGGATGGGAGACTTGCCACAAGACTGGAGCAGGGCAAATGTTATCCCAATTTTCAAAGAAAGGAGGGGGGATGACCCAGGAAACTACAGGCCAGTCAGTCTGACCTCTGTCCCAGGGAAGATACTGGAGCAGATTTTAAAGGGATCAACCTGCAAGCATCTAAAGGACAACTTGGTGATCTGGGGAAGTCAGCATAGATTTGTCCCCAACCGGTCCTGTCAGACCAACCTCATTTCCCTCTTCGATTGAGTGACGAGCTTACTGGATTGAGGAAATGCTGTTGATGTTGTTTACCTGGATTTCAGTAAAGCTTTTGACAGGCTTCCCCATGATATTCTGATGGGTAAACTAAAGGACTACAGACTGGACTGTGAGATAGTTAGGTGGATAGGGAACTGGTTGGAGAACCACTCTCAAAGAGTAGTTGCCAATGGCATTTCATCTGAATGGAGGGAGGTGTCCAGTGGGATGCCGCAGGGCTCGGTTTTGGGCCTGGTACTTTTCAATATTTTTATAAATGATCTGGATGAGGGTATGGAGGGGCTACTCATTAAATTTGCAGTTGACATTGTACAGGGTTTTTTCTCTCCCTCATCCCAGTCCAGGAGTGAGAGAGACCAAAATCCCGCCAAAATCTCATCCACATCATGTATAGTGATCTCCTTATAAAGTGGTGTTTAAAAAGGTTGTCCACTTTAGACTTTTCATACCATAGGTAGGCGTGCTATCCAAATTTACGATCATGTCCTTCTAATGCCAACAGTTTTCTGTTGTCCAAATTAATCCATTGTTCAAGCCAAGCCAAACATACAGCATCATGGTATAGTCTAAAGTTAGGGAGTTGGAAACCTCCCCTTTCTTTTGCATCACATAGAATTTTCATTTTAATCCTTGGTTTCCTTCCAGCCCACACAAACTTTGAAATCTCTTTTTGCCATAAATTCAACACTTTACAGTCTTTTACTATTGGAATTGTCTTGAATAAAAATAACAGACGAGGTAAAATGTTCATTTTAATTACCGAGATTCTGCCCAAAAGTGATAGATTCAAAGTATTCCATTTTTTAATGTCTGCAATTTTCAGTTCTAAGTCCATTGTTCCTTTCAGATACCTTGCTAGTTTCTTTATTGCGCTCCAATCATGATGGTTAGGCTAACTCACCTTTCTGCATAAGATGCCAACTGATGCTGTGATGTCAGGCCTCGTGGTTTTGCTCAAGTAGAGAAGCTTTCTAACTGCTTTTCTGTATTCTCCAGTGTCTTTGAGAGGTCTTCCATCCTTTTCCTTTAGATATCCAGGTTCAAGTGGTATGGATGATGCTTTGCAGTTTTTCATACCAATAGATTCTATAAAGTCCATATTTTTTTGTTTCTGGCATAGAAGAAAGGTTCCATCCTCAAGCCTTTCAACTTGTATTCCAAGGTAGTGTTCTACGTCTCCAAGCTGCTTGACTTCTACTTCCTTGTTCAGTCCATCAGCTATTTCTTTAATATCCTCTCTGTTTTGACAAGACACAATCAAGTCGTCAACATAAACAAGAACATACTGGTATTGTCCATTTTTAATTCTAGTGTACAGGCAAGGTTCAGCTTTCACTTGCTCAAAGCCTTGCTTCTGCAATAGTCCTGTAATTTTGTCATACCAAGCCTTTGCTCCTTGTTTCAGTCCATAGAGTCCTTTGTTGAGTCTGTAAACATAATTTTCTTGTCCTTCAACTTTGAACCCCTCAGGTTGTTCCATAAATATTTCCTCAGATAGTTCTCCATTGAGGAATGCAGTCTTTATATCGAGATGCTCTACTGTCACGTCTCTTGACATTGTGACACTAAGAAGTGTTCTAAACGTTGCTTGATTGATAACTGGCCAGTAAAACAATAATAAATCACCATGTACAATTAGACAATTTTTATTTGTTTTTATATGCTATGTGTAGATTTCAATTGTTAGTATAATTACAACAATATCCCTACAGTATAAGGTATAAAGCTTAGCAGTACATTCAAAATAATACAGTTACTAGTTACAGAAACAATCAAGACAAATGACTATCTGTTTGCGTGTCCTTCATCAGGTTTGTCATTCTGTTATTGTTTCTTCACAAGCATGAAGTGCTGCAAGCTGCAATGGAGTAACATACTTAATAATACAAAAACATAAAGAATTCTCTAGTAATACAGAGGAGCATTTTACACTTTATAAACTCACCCATGTTTCAAAATGCTAGTTCTTATACAATTTTTGATTGTACGCTACCGTGCTTAGATTCTAGAAAAAAGCAGACAAACACAATATGTATTTCACAATACTCTAATGATAACACATAAAATAAAAACATCAAAAGTAAGGACAACATTTTAAAAGTTACCAACCTGGTGACTGGGGAGCTCCTTTAGCAAGCTCTAATGTGACTGAGTCTACAGCATATTGTAATTGGCTGAGCCTCCCTCAGTGTGGCACAATATCTCAATGGAAAATCTATAGGCTGCAACAGGTGTTATGTTTTAAGATGGCATGTTCTATCTTAAAGGTACCCTAACCATTTATAGAAAAGACCTCAAATCTAATTCCTGATTCAGTCCTAGTGGAATTAGTGTGTGTAGCCTGAAAATAAATTCAGCTTCTCTTTGTAATAAAACACGAGATACATCAACTTGATTGTAAGATTGTGATCTGTAATGGAACAACACCATAAACTTTAAGTCTTCTGGTTTGTGTGCCGCAGATTTGAAATGGGCAACCATTGGAGCAGACTCCACCTGATTCCTAATACAAGATAGATGTTCCTGAATATGAATTTTTATACGTCTTGTGCTTTCATGAACAGACAGAGGCATATACCACATTAGAAGTATTACAGTTGCTGAAATGATTAATCTTCACTTGCTCTACATCAGTTGGATTTTGGAAAACAGAACCTTCAATTGATAATGCACAAACATTACAACTTTTCCCACATTTAAAGTGTCCCAGTCTGAGTGGAACTGTACCATGTTGTCTACTAATATCAGAATGGACCAAAACGTCTCCTAAATTTCTGGTTCTTCTAAAACCTATCAAAGGAGTCAAGGCGCACCCCGGAACCTCACTGAGTAAATGCCAATGTTTTAATATAATGGCTTTTATAGGTTTCACTAAGATATTACATTGTAAAGCACATTTGTTCTGTAATAAGGACATTCTATCTATTTTGCTAGCTCTAGAATAAGGAGAATAGACTATGTGTTCTGGGTACCTCCTGTGTAAAGATTGACTATGTGTTCTTATTGTATGTGTTATCATTAAAGTATTGTGAAATTCATATTGTGCTTGTCTGCTTTTTTCTAGAATCTAAGCACGGTAGCGTACATCATAAATTGTATAAGAACTAGCATTTTGAAACATGGGTGAGTTTATAAAGTGTAAAGTGGCAGGGGAGGCTCTGCAGTCCTTCCCTGGCCCATCTGCCTGGGTTGGCGGGCCAGGAAAGGTGGGGGGGGGGCCTGGGCTCCTTACTGCCGGAGCGCTGTTCCGGCACGTTCCTGCAGGAAATGACCCCTGGGCATAGGTATGACTTGAAATTTATAGTTTCCAGATCAAGTATCCAGCACTATATTCAACTATTATGCTTCTCATTCAAGGCCCATATTATTTGATTTTTATTTATTTGGCAGTGATTGATGCCCCTAACTTGGCAATGCTCTCTTTAGTAATAATTTACTTTTAAAATACTTCTACAGGTTAAATGCAATACCTTATTATTATATTAAGGTCTGAGTCTCCCCCCCCACACACAATACTCTGTACTTGTGATAGCTGTGCATCAGGTAGAAATGGAACAACTTCTAATAGCATGGACCTGTAAAGTGGACCTGTTTGATTCCTGTCTGTCATGCTGCAAATAATGGCTCAGACAAAGCCTCTGCCATGAAAAGGTGGCCATCTTATCTTCATCCTGATCCAAACTTTCATGATAATAATGTGACATGTTGTGATATCATGCCCTGTGATGTCACTTCCAGGTCAAAGCTCAGGTGATGCCACTACCTAAGTGCCACCTGTTCTAATGATGTCACATCCTGCACCAAAACCCCACCCCTTCCCATGATGTCACCTTCAGGCCACTCCCCCAAACCCACCTCTTCCTCTGAAATCACCTTGTGGCTTTCAAGCATCTGACATTTAGTCTATGTGGCTCTTACATGAAGCAAGTTTGGCCTCCCCTGCTCTAGGCTGATCCCTTCCAACTCTGTGTGATTCTATGATTCTATGCAAATCTGGTGCCCTCATGCCCACAGAGAAAGAACTGATAGTCTCCCCAGGCCCTGGAGGAGTTGGGGTGTGAGATGTAAACAATGTTTCCCCTCCCCCCCATATAAAACTTTAAAGGCAGTGACTATTTCACACTAAGGAGGGGGAGAAATCGCACTCCTTAAATCTGGGTAGGTGCTGTCCAACATGTTGCTTCAGCTGGGAGAATAGCTCCAGAGGAATGTAGCCTCCTTATACCCATAACATGGGATAATATTATTCCTAATGGAACACTCAAAACTCTGCAGAGGAAAGGCAAGGTAAAAATGTGACAGACAGCTACGTTAGGTAGCTAGATAAAGAAGTGCCAGCAACAATTATTAGGCATTACACAAGTGTAAAGGAAATCCTACAGTTCCCCCATAATTTGTACCTTGCTTTTGAAGTAACATTTTGCATGTCTCAGTAAACAACAGACATGCAGGTGAATGGAGGAGAAAACTCTGTTTAAAAAATTGAAATCATTGGATTACTAGGCACATCAGCTATGTCTGTGTCTGTTGCTGACTGTTGTGCAAATGCTGCACAATAGGCCAAGGTTAGCTGCTTGGTAAATGATGCGCCACCAGATCCCCGATTATCATCCAAGATTTGACCCATAACATTATAGCTAATAGCTCAGCCACCACCTGTTACACAACCCAGCACTTTAAAAATTGGGCAATTGTGTTCCTTTTCATGAGTTTCTATTTTTGTCCATTAAGCGGAACAGAGCCCACAGGGACAGAGTTTCTCGCCATCTTGCTTGATTTCGCTTTCCAATTAATGCTTCTCAGTGCTTTGGGAAGCTATTTTTGCAACTAAAGAAGTTTCAGCCCTGCCCAAACAAACTCATCTTGGTGTGTGTCTCTCTTGCAGGCAACAAAATGCTGAGTGCAACAAAGGCTGTTCATTTCTGTAACAGCAAGGACTGCAAAGATATAATCAAAAGAGAGCTTGGATGTGATCTGGAGGTCACTAATAATTTCATCATGTCATTTCTGGAGTGTGGGGGGGAGTGTTCCTGAGGTTCTCTGCAATAATTCTTCCGGGGGGGGTGCATGCCTGATGTACCCTCTTTTCAGCAGCCTCAAAATATCAGTGGTGGCTGAAAATATGCATGAAGAGGCATTTGCACAGGCAGAACACCCCTGTTCTCCCCCATGCGTGCTTATTCTTCGATAGCACCTGGATGTCTGGCCGATTCATGGCCTGTCCATTCTGATTGGCCACTGCCCACTGGGTCAGGCTCAGGAGCGGTGCAGTCCACTGTCCTGCTTCTGTGAGTGATCAACCAGGGGCTCAGCGTGGCATTCTCAGGTCCACCTTCCTTGGCATTCACAGCTATAACTGCCTCTGGACACAGAGATTCCATGCAGCTATCTTAGCTAATACATATAAGCCATCGATAAACTACTAATCTCCATGAATTTGTCTTATCCTTTTTAAAGACACCAAACTAGTGGCTGTAACAGCTTGATAGTACTAGGTATTCATAATGCTACTGCTAAGGAGGCATTTATATTGTAATGTGCTTGTGGCTACATTAGGGGTGTGTGGCCTAACATGCAAAGGAGTTCCTGCTACAAAAAAAATCCTGGGTTTTGACAACAAACAAGGTAAACAGAATAAGAAGCAAAAGGTGGGTGTGGCTGGGTGACCATATTTCTGGTAACACAGGGGTGTGGCCTAATATGCTAATGAGCTGTGCTGTCAAGGGTGTGGCCTAATAGGTGAATGAGTTTCTGCTGCAATACTTCTAGCTGTGATTGGTTAAGCTGATGTATGTGGAAAAGTTCACAGCCTAACTTCTTTGAGGGAAAGAGAAAGCATCAGTTTGGCTGGGGTTAATACCTCACGCAAGAGTGAAGACAGGGAAGAGCAACTGGCAGTTAAGGGGCAGGGAGCCCAGAGGTGAAGAGGCTGGGAGAACAGGGCACGATAAGCAAGAGAGGATAGCCTGAAAGAAAAGTGTAGAGGAAAAAGAGCTGAGGAAGAAAAGGAGGCTGATCAGAGAGGCTCTGGAAACCTGGCATGAAGATCAGGAGGGGCTTCTGCTGTGGATGGGGAGGGACTAGGGGAGACTGGTCAAGAGTCAGCTTGGAGAAACAAGGAAGTTGCCAGGTGAATTTAGACCTAGAGAACTGTGGCTTCTTTTGCTTCTGTATTTTGTGATCTGCCAATCATAAAAGGATAAAGAGGGCCCAAAGGTAATGGGGGAAGGGGGATAAATTTCATATATGTGGCTTCTGGCTTCTAGCACTGGTATTTTGGAACTGGAACTGGAAATGCCTAATGAACAGTCAGGAGAAATAGACATAGTGACAGGCAGGGCTTTTATTGTAGAAAAAGCCCAGCAGGGACTCATTAGCATAATAGGCCACACCCAATAGCAGAAACTCATTAGCATATTAGGCCACACCCCCGACAACACAGCTCATTAGCTCATTAAGTCACACCCCCATGCCTTCCCTTGGCTTGCCTGGGTGCCCCATGGTTGCAGGGCGCCCGGGCAAGCCTCCCCTTGAAGGGAAGGCAGTTTAAACTGCCTTCCTTTGGCTTGCTCAGGTGGCCCATGGCTGCTGGAAGCCCAGGCAAGCTGGCCCTTGTACAGGCCGGGGAAGGGGCCCCAGCCTGCCCGCCTCGGAGTCGCCGGGGGTGGGGTTGCTCTCCAGGCCTCCCCTCTGTAGCCACACACAGAGGTTTGGGCTGTAGTGGGCGTGGCCAACTCTGAAGCCAGACGGAACTCCGTTCCTGTGCGTTCCTGCCCCAAAATAGCCCTGGCGACAGGCAGGCAGGCATGTGTCCATCCTGAACGAGATCCCCAGAATTCTTCAGCATATATATTCAATAAGAACAAGGAAAAGGGAGGGGGCAGGGGAGACAAAAATTATTTCAGAGCACGTTAGAAAAACCCAGCGGTCTGGACTCCATCACATATAGCATTTTAAGATGGAGGACAGTCCGTGTTCTGCTGAGCTAAGCAGCAGGGAGAGTGCTAAGTGGGCGCCCCAAAAGCGGCAGGGGTGGAGAAGAGAGCAACGGTTCCCACTCCCCCCACTCCACATAAGCACATGATTCACACTGCAAAATAAATCACCCCAGGCGCATTTGGAGGAGCCTCCATAGTCATATAAAAAAGCCAGGCTATATATCTATCAATTGCAGGGAGAATAACCTCACTGCTCCGGCAGGACAAGAGCACTTGGGCTAAGAGGGCTTAAATCCATTAACATGGCAACCCAGCAAAACGGGGGGGGGGGAGTTTGCTGCTGCTTGTAAATCAGAATCACGTAACATCAATATATCTGTTTCCAAACTGATCCATAGACAGGGTTGCCAACTCCAGGTTGGGAGATTCCTAAAGATTTGGGGGAGGGGGGCTAGATAGGACAAGGTTTGGGAGGGGAGACACCTCAGGGGGCATGATGCTACAGGGCGCACCCTCTAAAGGAACTGTTCCCTTGAGGGGAACAGATTGATGTCTGCTGGAGATCACTTGCAATTCCGGGAAATCTCCAGGCCCCACCTGGATGTTAAACAAAAACAACAAATTGGAAGTACACAGTAAGGAATGGCAATAAGAACAAAACTGTGTACAAAATAATTCACCAAAAATCTTTGAAAAGGTGGCATTTATACAACAGGAATATTTTATCCTCTCAAAATATCTAATCCAAAATCACAGTACAAACATCCATACAAAATAAGGCTGAATGAATAAACATCTGTACCATCAGTCTTCAGTGTTCACCCAGGAAACACTTAAGGAACAAGAGAAAAATTATTCCAGTCAAAGGCTGCAGCTTATCATGTTCCACGCACAAGCTTCTTCAAAAAGTGAAACTTTATGAACACTTGCTTCCAAATCCAGGCTTAAACAATATTCAGGAATTGGCATGCAGCTCACAAATGCAAATCAATTCAGAGCCATCAGAGCCCACCCTCTACAGCCGCCATCTTCTCCAGGGGAACTAGTCTGGAGATCAGCTGCAATGGTAGGCGACTTCCAGGTCTCACAGGAAGGTTGACAGTCCTGGCCTGGGGGAAATTCTGATTGTCATAGCAACAAGAAATACATTGATGCTGTATTCCAAAGTGGATTTGGGCACTTCTCAGTCTTAACAGGCCAATTCTCCACAGCACGTTCTGGGGAGATAGGGAATGTGCCCTTTGCCAAAGGTCACCTAGAGAATTTCACACCAGCCAGAAATCGACCACGGGGCTCCCACATCCAAATCCAGCTCCCAAACCAGCACAACAGCAGCCTATACATCCAATGCTGCTGTCCTTCAACCAACCTGATAGTTTCCAAACAGAAGAATTTCCAGGAATTTATGAAGTTCTTCAGATTGTGTTCTGAGACACCCATGAAGCTGCCTTCTACTGAATCAGACTATTGGCCCAGCAAGGTCAATATTGTCTACTCTGACTTGCAGCAGCTCTCCAGGATCTCAGGCAGAGAAAGGTCTTTCACATCACTTCCTGCCTGAATCTTTTTAACTGGAGATGCCGGGGATTGAACCTGGGACCTTCTGCATGCCAATCAGAAGCTCTTCCACTGAGCCATGGTTCCTTGCCAGAGGACACCCATTGAAGCTACAACCCAGAATCCTTTGCAAGGCCAAGTGGCTCCTTTGCAGATACCCAAGGGTTCTTCACAGATCTCTGGGTGGAACAGGTTTTGAATTTGGAAAACAGTTGCTGTAGCAAATGGGGTGGGGAGAGCTTTTTAATAAAAAATTTCTAATCAGCGTTTGCTGTATAGTGTAGCAATGGAAAGTCAGCTGGCAGCTCAACGTACTCCAGAAGAGTTCAATGGAATTCTTAAGTGCATTGATTACGTTCCGCAGTGGGCGATCGGCGGCTTGCATCTGAGCGAAACCAGGGCCGGCCCTAGGGTTTTTTGTGCCCTAGGTGGGGCTACCTTCTGGTGCGTGCCCCCGACCCAAAATTACACAGAAGTAAATTCCAGTGAGTTAACTGGCTCTTTGTACTGGAGGAGGGCAGCCTTACTCGGAGGTGAGTGCGGTGGGAATCGGCTGGGCCCGGGGCCTGAGCAGCCCTTCTGAGTGCTCCTGTTCAGCAGAGGTTCCCGCCCATCCCGATGCCTCCAAGACTTCCCCAGCTAACTCCTGACCAGCCACCGTCCTCGCGGCCTGCCCCGAGATCTTCCTACGGGCCTTTATTTGGTGTAAAGGCCCATTGATCTCAACTGATTTTTCCCTCCAAATCATTGGCGTTTATAGTTTCGAATTATTTTGAAAAGAACCAAATGCAAGCGCGGGAAATTATTAGCCTTCCTAATTTCTCATCATTGATAAGAAGGAGGACTAATTGGGCCGGACATCATGTCCTGTGAGTCCGTTCCGTTTAGTCTTGCGGCAAATCCACATCCAAAAGAAAAAGAAGTGGGGGGAGGGGGACCCCGCCCGGAGTAGCTGGCTCATCATGGATCGGCTGTTAAGCATCGGGGCTGTGAATTGTGTTCCCCTCCGATCACTTCACGTGGGGAGCTGCCTGTGGCCCCATGGCAGTAGACGGAGGATGGCTCTCCTCCTGGTCTGGCTTTTCATGAGGATAGCTTTGAAATGGCGGTTCCAGAGAGAGGATCCTGTTCTGGGGAAACTTCTTGCAGTCTCTTCCCGACCCGGGAGGAGGGGAGACGAGCAGCCAGATCCACCGTGAGCTCCCTGCGGAGCCCCCGACCCTCCTCACACCCAGAAAGATGGTCCCTTGCATGGGATCCAGGAGGCCCCCTTCGCCTGTGCCTTGACTGCCCCATGGCTTGGGCTGATGGGAGGAAGACACAGGCTGGGGGGGGGGAGAGATAATGCTAGTCCTCTTCCCCCCCAGCATACAACACACAACATGGGGGTGGGGCTCAGTGGCCTCTGGGCACCTTAGAACAGGTGACCTCCCAGGACAGCCTTCTTCTGCTTTGCGTAGCTCTGCCCACACCTCCCACAGCCAAGCGTGCTGGGCGCAGTCCACCCAGCCATGGCTGGGAAGGGTGGCTGCCCAGGGAATGGATTAGGGCGGCCTCCGGGGTGGGGGGGGCCTAGCTTGCCCACTGCATTGTTTTGAACTCCTGCTCTAGCAGGCACTGATCCACAGCCTCCCTGGCCCCGCACCCTGCCATCCCACCATCCGTCCATGCAAGCACGCACCGGGCTGGGCTGCTCCGCTCTGAAGGCTCTGCTCCTCGCCAGACACCCCCCTGCTGTTGCTGCTGCCGGCGGGGAATGTGGAGAGCCCAGCACGGGAGCCGCAGCCGGGAGTGGGTCAGCACGCAACGACGGTGCCAGAAGCGGGGGAAGATTGGAGGGCCCTGTTGCCTGCCCTGGCGTGGTGGGCTGGGGGTGGCGGGGGAAGGGAGTGCTGCCGCTGCCTGGGCCAGCTCCTCCTCCTCTTGCACGAGCAAGCCGGGCCCGATGCCCCCTGCAGCGCTGCTTGGCGGCCCAGGCTGTGGCTCTCTCAGCCCGCCTGCTGCTGCAGCAGCAGGGGGGAGGGCTGGTCCCTCCACACCGCCTAATAGTCTGGGCCAGGCGCTGGGGACACTCCCCACGTGCACCCCGCCCTGCCCTCTCAGCCTCTGCCTCCTCCTCCCCACACCCTCAGCAGGAGCTGGGGGGCTTTGGGGGGCAGGGCGGGTCCTATTTGGCACCCCAGGGCTGGCTGGCGCTCTAGGCGAATGCCTAGTTCACCTAGCAGGTGAGCCGGCCCTGAGCAAAACATCCAGGGAGCCTGGGCTCTCCAAGGGAAAGCAGGCAGGCTAGCTGCTCAGCCCAGTCAGGGGCAGGAGACCCACATCTTAGCTTATGTCTTCAAATAAATGTGAGCAACTGAGCCCCCTCCTGCGCCTGGCCCCTACAGCCTGCCCCTTCATCATTCCATTGATGCCAGCCCCACAGAGCTCCCACTGCCCAGAAGCCTACGCCCCCGCTGGGGTTGCTGAACTCCTGATGGGGCCTGGAGATGTCCTGGAAGGGCATCAGACCAAAGAGATCAGCTCCCCTGGAGAAAAGGGGATGCTTTGGAGTGTGGACGCTATGCTGCTATGAGCCCTTCTGAGGCCCCTCCCCTCCCCAGACTCCGCCCCCAAATCTCCAGGAATTTCCCAAGCTGGGTTTGGCAGTCCCAGGCACTCCGCCCTTCCCTGTCTGTACATCAAGCAGCCCCTCCCCCTTTGTCCATACCCCATGCATCCCACAGGCCCAGCCTTGCCTACAACTCTTGGTTTTTCCAAGAGTTTTCCAATCTGTGTGATACTGGATGCGGGATACACTTCTGAGTAGCAGTGTGTGTAAACAAGATCTTGGGGTACAGGTGGGCCATAAGTTAAATATGAGCAGCCAATGTGCTGCAGTGACAAAAAAGGCTAATGTGATCTTGGGGTGTATCAACAGAGGCATCACATCCAAATCGCGAGATGTCATAGTCCCACTGTACACTGCATTGGTCAGGCCTCACTTCAAAAAGGATGTGGACAGGATGGAGCAGGTGCAGAAGAGAGCAATGAGGATGATCAGGGGCCTGGAGACCAAGCCCAATGAGGAAAGGCTGAGGGTCTTGGGAATATTTAGTCTGGAGAAGAGGAGGCTGAGGGGAGACATGATGGCTCTCTTGAAGTATCTGAAGGGCTGTGTCACTTAGAGGAGGGCAGGGAGCTGTTCCTGTGGGCAGCAGAGGATAGGACTTACAATAATGGGTTTAAATTAAGGGACAGACAGTACCAGCTGGATCTTAGGAAAGACTTTCTTTACAGTCAGAGTTGTGCAAGAGTGGAATCAGCTGCCTAGGCAGTCTTTAAGCAGCGGCTGGACCAACACTTCTCAGGGATGCTCTAGGCTGATCCTGCATTGAGCAGGGGGTTGGACTAGATGGGCTGTATGGCCCCTTCAGGCTCTGTGATTCTTTGATTCTGTGATGCCTCCTGCTTTTCTAATAGTTCTGACAGAAGTGTCCCCTCTGCCCTTAACTCCTTGCCCCCCGCTCTTCTACCAGGCAGGCTCTCCTTTCTTTGTACCCTGTTGGGCTCAGCCCAGGAACCTTGCATCAGTGTCCAGAGCCCCTCCTTTTCCTCCTTGAGAGAATCCATTCCAGATTTCCCCCTTCCCTTCTTTCCAGCCCCCTCCATGCAAGCACCACTCCTGGTTGGGATTCAGTGTGACTGCAGAGTGCAGAACCAGGTAAGTGAGTTGGAGGCTGAATGACGTCCCCAGAGCATCCTGCTTCTGTACAGCATCTTTCCTTTGATTATGCTGAGGATGCTGGTGACACCTGAGCTGGCTTGGCTGGGGCAGAACTGGATCCTGCCAATTACATTAAAAAATCCCAGCGTCAAGTATAGGCTAATGGGGCTGAGACTGAGAGGAGAAAGTATATTGAGGTCGCAGAAGATAGCTCAGTGAAAGTGTCAACCCAGTATCCTGCACGGCGGAAAAGGCAGAGCCAGTGCTGGGGATTATAAGGAAGGGGACTGAAAACAAAATGGCTGATATTGTAGTGCCCCTGGTATAGGCCCATGGTGCGGCCTCATTTGGAATACTGTGCGCAGTTCTGGTAACTCAAAAGGACATTGCAGAGCTGGGAAGAGTGCAGAGGTGGGCAACCGAGGAGGTCAAGGGGTCGGAGCACCTTCCCATGGAGGAAAGGCTGGAGAGCCTCTGGGACTCTTCAATTTAAGGGGGACATGAGAGAGGTTTATAAAATCATGCACAGGGTGGAGAGGTACAGTCATGGGGGGCGGGGAGGTGTTTTGCTTTTCCCCTCTGTGTTTGTTTTCTAATAAAACAAAACCAGGCTGCTTGTCTGATTGGAGGAACAGTGTGGGCGGAGACATCCAATAATTTTTCAGCTCAAAAGTATGCCCCCCCCCCCAATTGCTTGCACTCCCTGGAGCAAAAGCTGCAGGGATTCCACCTGAAAGAAGTGCGGGTTTCAGTGGACAAAAAGCAGTAAGGAAGAAGTTAAGCTGCTCCTGCCCACAGTCTTTTTGTTCTGAATGCAGCATCTGTTTGCTTTCAGTGTTGGGGGGAGTAATTGAACCACTGGACAGGAGCACAGAATGTTGGGAGTAACAGGTCAGTTAGTCCAGTATCTCATCTCAAACTTAGCAGAGTGCACCTTGGCTACACGCAGTAGAAGCCCCTTCTTCTCAGTGTGCTAGCAGAGTTACAAGGCTACACAGAGCCATTTTTCAGTTTCAAGACTAATAATGGTCCTTTTTATTTAGGAACTACACTCTAGATAGTGAAGCTTAAGAGGCAGAGATAGAACTAATCTAAACTACCTTGGATGGATGCAGATCCAGAGAGTGACCCGGCATCCATTGTGCCAAAGAAGAGAGAAGAGGTGTGGTGTGTGAGGGAGGGAATGGAAGGAAGAGAGGCAATTTCTCCGAGATCTATCAGCCTACTCCAAAGGTAGAGTAAACAGGAAGAAAACCCACAGTCAGCCTGACTATCTCACTGATGTGTTTACAACCTCCCCACTTGGAGGCTGAGGCTTGAGACAGTGTCTCAGTCATCTCTTCCAATGCCAGATTCCACGTCACAGGTGGTATGGGCTGTGATTACTCTCTTTGTGGCATTCCAGCAATGTTATCTATTTATATCTGGTGGTTGTTCAGGCAACCAGTGAAGGGCCGTGGCGAGCAGCACAGAGGCTATGGCAGGGACTGTTGCTGCTACTGAGTGGGGACGGCATTTGTAGAGCTCACGGCTGAAGAACCCACACTGTTCAGTTTGACAGAAGGGCTAAGCTGCATTTCTGGCTCTTTCTCACTTTTGGTATGCCAGCATTTGCTTTTTCAACACGGAAGCATCTTCTCATGCACAAATGATCCTAAGATGAAAAGTGTTTTCCTGTTCTTTCATCCCGGTCCTCACTTATCAGCTCCCCAGGGCTAATTTTCATGGTTTCTTATGGTTCCAAAGAGCTGTGCTCTCTCTACATGCAAAAACAGAAAGGCAGGTTGAGTCTCACAATCTCTCAGTGAAGGTGAGAAAGCAGTTTGGCAACGGGTTAGATGTGCTTGCCAATAACTGCCAATAGCTTGCCAAAATCAGGGAAAGCAATTGGGAACAGATTCCCAGAAGTATTCGAAAACCAGATGCTAGTCCTAACACTAGAAGTACTCCAGTGCTGAGGGTTGGATGGAGCTGGCCAAAATGTCAAGATTCAGTACCACAGGCCATCTCTTTATGCAACTTGACATGTTCAGCAGAGAGGGCCCGTCCAGAAGTAAAAATACAGTCCTGATCACTGGCACATGATGGGCACAACACAGGGCTTGGCCATGGGATGCCCAGATCCTTGCATAATCATTCAATTTACCAAAGAAGCCAGAGAAAACCAGATTTTATTTTCATGGTGAAGTGAGAGCTGGTATAGTGGACCACTGAGCTGTGGGTCTGACTGTTGCTGGTTGACATCTCACTTGAACCTCCCCCTCCTGGCTTTCCACTGGTGAAAGAAGGGGGAGAGGCCCCTCTGAGCACCAAAAAGACAATGCTGAAGATATCCCCAGAGCAGGCAAAAGCTGCATGGGGTGGTGGCTACAGGGATTAGGGAAACTGGAGGAAATCAAGCAGAAAAGCTGGTAGGATCCAAAGCACAGTCACAGCCCTCCAGCTGGGAAGCTAATAACACCAGTCTACCTTGTAGAGTTGTTATAAGAATCACCAAGACACAGTTCTGATCACTTAAAGTCAGTTTGGTGTAGTCAGTTTGGTGTAGTGGTTAAGAGCGGGGACTCTAATTTTGGAGAACCGGGTTTGATTCCCCACTCCTCCACTTGCACCTGCTGATGTGACCTTGGGTCAGTCACAAGCTCTGGCACAGCTGTCCTTGAAAAAGAGCAGTTTCTGTCAGAGTTCTCTCAGCCCCACCTACCTCACAGGGTGTCTGTTGAGGGGAGGGGAAGGGAAAGGAGTTTGTCAGCCGCTCTAAGACTCCAAGTAAAGGGGGGTATAAATCCAATCTCCTCCTCCTCCTCCTCCTCCTCCTCCTCCTCCTCCTCCTCCTCCTCCTCTTCTTCTTCTTCTTCTTCTTCTTCTTCTTCTTCTTCTTCTTCTTCTTCTTCTTCTTCTTCTTCTTCTTCTTCTTCTTCTTCTTCTTCTTCTTCTTCTTCTTCTTCTTCTTCTTCTTCTTCTATAGCACTACATAACCTGTAATTACTATATTATTAAGCTTTCCATTGAAAAATACTGTAGAAATGATTACTACCTAATAGAAAAGCTGCTTCCTCTGTGAGTGACAATCCCATGCATCCTTTTTGCAGGGCAAGGATTTAATGAATGTCTAGAGATTGAGTTTGGGAGCCCTCGAGGGAGTTCTCAGAGACCAACTAAGGCAAAGTATCTTTTCTGTGATCAAAGCAGCCACCAGCCTTGAGGATCTGATGCCATCATGCAGCCCCCCTTTATTTGCCAGGGGAATCCCGGCTTCCTGGTCTGCGTCCCTGGCAAGTCCCTGGCTCTGTGCTGGCCTTTGAGGGAAGCATCGTTCAAATGGCTGGTGGATCTCACCTCTGGGTGGGCCCCTGTGCTCAACCGGCTTTTCCACACCCTGTTGCTGTTGCAGGATCTTTGAAACGGTTGACAACATAATGAAAGACAAGAAAAATATCTTTGACCAAAAAAGAAAAGGACAGACTGGCAATTTGTCCCGGGAAGGGACCCGGGCCGACAACAATTCAATACCGGAGTAAATGGAACGTTCACACAGGCACATCTGCCTGGCGTCCCCCACCCGTAGCCTACCGGTGCTCTTGCGCTTCACTGCCGGATTAAAAAAACACCTGATAAAAGCCGTCGCAAATCCGTTGCGCGTTTCTCCGCTTCCGGGGAGTCTGAACGCGCAGGCGAAAAGCCGGGAGCAACCCACGTTGGGCACGAGGCAGCAGCAGTGTGATTGGCTGCGCTCCACTCCACTGCCCAATGCGGTGCCGGCGAATATAGCATGCCTCTGGCGTGGCAGTCTGAACGCTCCCGCGCGCCTCCGTCCCGTATCTTCCAGCAGCAGCCCCCGCTGTGTGGACAGGAAAACCCGGTATAGTTTAATCCGGGTTTTTTGCGACGACTGGCTACCGGGGCAAACTGCCAGTCTGTCCTCGGCCAGTCTCTTGGCTTTTGAATCAATGGAGAGGACTCTGGCAGAGTTATCTGACACAGGAGGAGTAGCAGAATCTTCTGCAATGTGCTAACAGTTGTGGTGAGGGGTGACCTTTGGGGTGACAGTCAGGGTGTCCCAAACGTCATCCTTCTTTTCACTTGTGCAGTGTTGGAATGTACTCCGTGGGTTCTTTCCCTCTCTCAGTGATGGTGAGACAAAGAGGAAATCCCTTTGCATGATTACTCAGAGGTAATCTCCTCTATGTTACTTCCACATAAGGGTGTGTAGGCATCCAGCCTTGGTGCGGTCTAACTGCCAGTTCTGACACCTGGTCTTGTGCCAGGGTTGGTGACCAATATTACAGCGGAGTCAGATGCTAGCTGTGCTTTGAAGTATTTGGTCTCTAAGGATGCGCTTCCAAATGTCAGTCTCCCTCTCTGAATGTCAAGTGAGATTTGCCCATAGAACTGTGCCACTGGCTGAAAAAAATTATGCTCATGTATGCATTCATTTGAATTTATTTATTTATAGCCTGCTTTTCTCCCCACATTTTGGACTCAAAGCTGCTTAGAATATTGTTCTTCCCTCCACCATTTTCTCACAAGAGCTCTGTAAGGTAGGCCAGCCCAAGAGGTTTGTAATGGGCCTAAGGTCACCCAGCCAGCTTCCATCGTAGAAGCTGGGATATGCTGGAAGCTGAGGTCTGCCCCTTCAAGACTGAGTACACAGAAACAGAGCACGAGGTGGCAGAACTGGACTGCCAAGTTGGGTAGCCAGTGTCTTATGGTGCTTAGAGTGCTGGACTAGGTCTGGGAGAACTGAACTCCAGACAGCAGACCTCTCCTCCCCAGAGGAAGTAACTGCTTTGGAAGGTGGGCTTTATGGCATTTTGTTCAGCTGAGGCCTTTCCCCTCCCCAAACCCTGGCTTCCATAGACTCTACCAGAAAATCTCCAGGAATCTCCCTACCTGGAGCTGGCAACCCAGCTGGCAACAGCAAGAACCTGGATGTAGCAGACCCTGCTCTGATGCACTGACTGCTACGCCTAGGGTAGCCAACCTCCAGGTAGAGCCTGATGATCACCAGGTATCACAACTGAACTCCAGACAACAGATCTCCCACCCAGAGGAAATAACTGCTTTGGAAGGTGGGCTTTATAGCATTCTGTTCAGCTGAGGCCTCTCCCCACCCCAAACCCTGGCTTCTATAGACTCTACCAGGAGATATCCAGGAATCTCCCTACCTGAAGCTGGCAACCCGAGTCAGGACTGGCTGCAATGAGTTCCTCACAAAGGCCTGTGAAGCCGGGTTTCCTTCCTTTATCTGAACCAAGCTTGGTTGCCTACTGTGGTGAAACGGGCTCCAGCTTACAACTCAGCTGGATGGGCTGGAGTCTATATTGATGCTGCCCTGCCCCTTGGGACAATCCCTCTTCTCCCGCACTTTTTTGCCTTGGGACAGCTGGGAACTGTAAGCCAGGAGATGAGGAACCCCCATCCAATCCAGTGAGTGATACCCCTGCAGGCCCCTTGCTGGAACTACAGCTCAATTAAACCTTATGGGGGAACATTTTAAACAACCAACCATAGACGGCAGCCATCTTACAAACATAGGTGACTGCCATTTTGTTACACCTACCAACAGCCACTGAGGGAAGAGGTAGTCCCACACAGGAGGCAAGCAGGAGAAGTGTCTTTGTCAAGATAGAAAGTCGTTTGCCAGTAATTCTGACAGGGCACAGTGGCTGAAGGGGAGTGGGTGGGGAAGGGGGGGTCCTATTGCAGATCCAGGACTATAAAAGTCACTGGAAGTAATCCTGAAAAAGTGAAAAATGCCCTCCCCCCCAAGCCATTTCTTCTCTTTGCCTTCTAAGGACCTCTGTCTGTGGGGCTGAATTACCAAACTGCTGTGACAGCTCCAGGGTCAGCCAGATGGCGACAACTCAGCACCACCAGGCAGGGGAGCTGCCCCACTTAAGATGCTGTAATTGCCGGTGTCTGGGCAGCTGAGATGGGTTTACAACCAGCTCTCTGCCAAGGTGGAATTAGTCTATCTGAGACCCACTGCTTAAATTCTAAGGAACTGATTTCAACTTGTGACAAAGAGTGATTTCCTCTGCTACTGAGCCTGCATTTCATCTGATGATAAGATAAGCACTTGATGTGTGCCTCTTAAAACTGCCAAAATATTAGAATTAGGGTTTAAGATTGAATTACAAGAAGTTTACTAAACTTATTAAGATTATTATTCAAGAAAGTTCACATGGTTAAGGAGTTTCCAAAGAGAAACCTTTTCTTTCTTTCTTTTTTCTTTTTTGGATGAAAGTGTTTGCTAATTGGCAATTAGACTGGAATTTGGCTGTACTGTTTGGTTTGAAACTAATTTTTTATTTGCACACTGCTATTCCTTAAGGTCTTGATTGGCTCAGATCCAATATTTATGATGGTCAGAACTTTGGAATGCTATTATTTACAAGTTAAGATCATTGGGGGTTTTCCACCAGGACTTTATATTAGAGAGAGCTTCCCGTTTGGATTATAACTGGATTGCCATAGTAACAGAAGACCTTGTGGCAATGAAGAGCCCTGGAAATACCCTAGCACAGTTTTGGCTATTGGGTTTGGCTGTGCCCCTTGCATATGTCAAACTGTGGCCAGCAGAGGGAGCTCTGACTCTGGATTGCAATTTATTAAAGTTGGATTACAATTTGGCTAGCATATTTATTAAGGACATTAAAAGGTATTAATCCACTTTAACTGGAAATATTATTTGGAACTTTGACTGCTTTTTCTTTGGTGACATTAAGCCTTCAGTTGTGGGAGTACACATTATAAGTTCTACAATATCTACTAGGAAGGGAAAAAATCAACAGATTTATCTACAGAAAAGACAATTACACCTGAACTCCTTCAATAATTATTCAAACAAATGCCCAATTAATTTGAAGGGCTTGAAAAGAGAATTGATGAGAAGTTTGATGAGATCAAAAGTTTGCAACTATGGATGGGAAGCTTGAGAAAATGAAAGATCAAATGACTTAACAGGTTAAACAAATTGACAACTCTCTAAAAAATGTAGGTGATGTGAAATAAATTTCAGAAAATGTGGATAATTTGGAGAGTAAAACAGAATTGGTGAATGAGTTGGGAAAAGAGCAAGGTAATCTGGTATTTTGCCTATGGCTTAGAGGCATTAATGAAACCATGGGTGAGGATATTAGAGCAAGAGTTAGATTTGTTAGAGGTTGAAGAAGAAACCTTGGAACTAGAGTTTGATAAAGTATACAGAATAAATTCCAGACAAGAAATGTCTCTAAGGATACATTGGATCTCTTTGTGAGAACAAAGACTAAAGATCAAGTCTTACAAACTCATTTTAAAACAAAGTTGAGAACAGATAATGCAAAGATCATTGTTATGAAAGAAGTTCCACTTAGGATTTTGAGAAAGAGAAAAGACTATGCCTTTTTAATACAACAGTTAAAAATAAAAATATAAGGTTTTGATGGGACAATCTGGAAGAAGTAATCTTTACTTATAAGCAACAGAGATTTACATTAAACTCTGTCTTTAAAGCAAAAGACTTTTTGGAAAGATTCAAAAGTGACTTCGAGACTCAGGATACAGAAGAGAAATCACCGGATACATTACCTGACCCAGAGGGAGGGAAGGAAGAACAAGACTGAAGTATCGACTATTTTGTATTTAAACACCAGCCATGGATTACAATTCTTTAACATGGAATATAAATGGGATTAATGCACCCCCCAAAATGGAAGAAAGTATTTCATTATTTGAAAAAAAAACTAAAATATGCTAGTATTTGTTTGCAAGAGATGCATATTAGAAAAATGGATGTAAAATATTTGACATAAATCAGTGTGTGAAGAATCTATCTCAGCAGATTCCCTCCCCCCGCAAAAAAGTGGCATGTTACTCTATATAAACCCCCAACTGAAACCTGAGTTGGTTCTTTCTGATGAACATGGTAGGTTTGTGGGGGTTCAAATTAATTCAGCTGGGGTTAAGATGATGGTGCTGGGAATTTATGCCCCAACAAGGACAAAAGGTCATTTTATAAACATCTCATGGATAGAATTGTAGGCATGCCTTTTGACAGTTGGTGTTTGATGGGTGATTGGAATGGAGTTATTATTCCACATATGGACAGATCCACAAAAAAAAAATTAAGATTACCCAAGGTAAACTGCCCAAGTATTTTTTTTATTATTTGATGAATATCTTGGGATTAGATGACATATGGAGGCAGAAAAATGGCAGTTCTAAAGAATTTACTTACTTTTCAGAGAGACATAGATCATTTGCAAGACTTGGTATGATTTTGGTATCTAGCCATTTTACCAAAGACCTTTTCCAGATCACTATCTTGTAAATATGATTTGTAAAAGAATGTCTAACACTTTTAAATGGAAGTTAAATGAATCTTTACTGCAAAAAGAGGCAATTGTGATAGATTGTAAGAAAAGTTAAAAGAATTCTTTCAACAACTTAAATGAAGGCACTGACTTGAGAATGGTTTGGGACACAAGTGAAGCCTTTCTGAGAGGGCACCTGCTACAGCACAATGTGGAAGAGAAGAAAAAGAGACAAGAAAAAACACAGAATATTTTGGATGAGAGTAAAAGAAAATAGGATGAACTGGAAAAGTCCCCAAACATTACAAAATTTTTTCACCAAATAAAATGTTTAAAACAATTATATATGTTAACAATAAGAGAGATATAAATAAAGTTGAATTATGTAAAACAAAGAAACTTTGAATCTGCTAATAAACCAGTGAGATGGCTGGCTTAGAAATTGAGAAAGATATATATATATATATATATATATATATATACACATATATATATGTATATGTGTGTGTGTGTGTGTGTGTATATATATGTGTATATATATATATGTATATGTGTGTGTGTGTGTATATATATGTATATATATATATATATATATATGTATGTGTGTGTGTGTGTATATATATGTATATATATATATATATATATATATATATATGTATGTATATGTATACACACACACAAGATGGTGATAAGGTATTAACAGATAATATGGATATTCAAAGAGCATTTCATAAATATTACTCTAATCTATATAAAAATCAGTATGTCCCTCTTACTAAAATAAATGAATATCTTAAAAAAAACAAGTTTTACCTAAGATCTCAGAAGAACAAATCAAGGAACTTGTAAAGGCTATAAAAATTACACCTGGAAAAGTGCAGGGACCAGATGGCTTATGAGGAATGTATTATAAGTGTCTTGAAGGATAAATCTTACTTCCATAGCAATTATTCTTCAGGAAAGCAAGATACCAGAAACCTGGAAAGATGCAAATATATCATTATTAACTAAAGAAAAAATTATACGCCAATTTCATTACTGAATAATGATTATAAGTTGTTTCTGACAATCTTAGTGGAAAGATTTAAAATAATGTTATAAGATTTCATATAGGATGACTAATGTGGCTTATTACCCAAGAGGTAGTTGAAGGACAGTGTTAGAATTGTTCTTGATATATTGGAATACTTTGACAAACAAGTGGCTTTGATCTTTTTAGATGCAGAGAAGGCTTTTGATAATCTGAATTGGTCTTTTATGTTTAAAGTAATTGTAGATATGAATTTTGGTGACTTCATGAAATGGGTTAAATCGATTTATATCACAGTCAGGAAAAATAATTGTTAATGGGGATTTAACCAAGCCATATGAGATACAGAAAAGAACAAGACAATGATGTCCTTTATCTTGTCTTCTGTTTATTTTAGTTCTTGAAATACTGATGAGAGATATAGGACAAGATGAAAAAGTTGGAGGTATCAAGACCAAAAAAGAAAGTGAGAGCTTTTGCGGATGATTTAGTGTTGGTTTTGGAAGATCTATTAAAAGGAAGTGACTCTCTGATGTATGAATTAAAAGAATTCAGTGCAGTTGCAAGTTTTAAGATTAATAAACAGAAGACAATGGTGTTAACCAAAAATATGAATTTACAAGACAAAGGCCGAGTTCAGACTGGCAGTTTGGCCCGATACAGGCACGTTTCAGAAATGTTTCACAACAGATTAAACAGCCGGTTCACACAGGCACATCTGTCAGGCGTTCCCCAGCTGTACTCAACCAGACTTGTAACGCTTCCCTCCCGAGTTTAAAAAATACCAGGTGAAAGTGGTAGCAAACCCTGGAGAGCACGTATATCCTGTGTTCATCCCACTTCCCAGAAGTGTGAACATGAACAAGCTGATCCGGTAGGGATGCTCTTATGTGCATATCGTCAGATTACATTACAGAAAGCCGCTTACAGCTGTGCTTCTGCCAGGGGTGGGCCAATAGTGCAAACGCTGTCTTGTGCCTCCTCCCTGTTATGCTCCTGCATCAGTTGGTGCAGTGTGACCAGGAAAACCCAGAACAAACCCTTTTCCAGGTCTTTTTGCCATGACTCCCTCATGCTTCGAACTGCCAGTCTGAGTCCCCGGCCGCATGTGCCAGATAACGCTGAGGGGAGGCTATTTGCACTGTTGCAATTTGACACACCCCAACGCAATCAGACGCAACAGCAGTGAACCGGCGTTGTTTCCGTCGGTGCGTGTTTCCAGCGCACTCCAACCAGGAAGCAGGGACACGAGAGGAGCGCGCTGGAGTGATCACATGGAGAGCGTCCATCTGCAGCCCATTGCAACCATTTGATAGAGGACTTTCCCAGGTACTTTAAAACTCCGCATCTTCGGTGGGATGCTACGGGTTGCAGATGGGTGCGCGATGCTTGCCAGATGTTCCCATGTGATCTTACCCATAAAATCTGCCCAGCATTCGTGGCTCTCCCACAGCAAATTCTCCATGTGACTGGACCCTGACCTCAGCCCAAGTGGCATTAACTAACAAAACAGATTTCATTGTATGTTTGAACTGTATATGAATTATATGTTTGTTGTTGTATGTTATTTCATAATAATTATTTTAAGACTTAGAAAGAAATAAAAAAGGATCTATTAAGATGGGGAAAATTACAACTATCCCTGTTGTCCATTTTTCTGGTTCATGCCCACCTCTAGTTTTGACCAATCCATGACTGTATTTGAAACAGAATTGTGTAAGAATGACCGAATTGTTATTGCTGAAATCTATAAACTTTTGCTAAAATTTGAAACAGAGGAAGAACAGGTTAAAAAAATCATGATAAAGTAGTCAAAAAAATTGGTTATACTATTCAGATGGAACAATGGGAAAATCATTGGTTGAAAGAACTTAAATTTACTCTAAATTCTAATCTAAAAGATAATTTTTATAGAATGATATATCGGTGGTATATGACCAGATAATTTAGCTAAATTGTATTAAAATGTTGTGAATAAATGCTGGAAATGTGAACAACATGAAGGGACATTTTATCATATATAGTGGACTTTTAATGAAGCCAAAAAATACTGGATACAAGTACATTGAATTATGCAAAAGATTTTAATGATTAACATACAATTGAAACCAGAAGCTTTTTTTGTTGGGACTAGTAGATAAACAACTAGAAAATACGTATGGAACTTTGTTTCTGTATTTGACAACGGCAGCAAGACTATTACATGCTCAAAAAATGGAAAACCTCATCAGTACACTTGTCAGGGATGCTCTAGGGTGAGCCTGCATTAAGCAAGGGGTTGGACTAGATGGCCTGTATGGCCCCTTCCAACTCTGTGATTCTGTACCTACGACAGAGAAATGGCTAGCCAAGATGATGAAGCTTGCAGAGATGGTTAAGTCTTTGATAAAAGAAAAGACTTTACTTAAATTTATACCTATATGGAAACCCTTTATGGACTTCTTGCATAAAAAGGGGAAAAAATGGGGAGGAGTGGGAACATGGTGGTTGTCTGAGTCTTCGGCTTCGGTTCCCTTCCTCCCTCAGAAACCCCTAACTTTGGTTTTAGTGCTGCATTTCTCCTACATACTATGGGGAGAAATAACGGAACACCTGCAAATACATTCAAAACAATTCCGAAATCTCCAGCTAAATCCTCTGCCCTCAAAGAGACAAAAACAGACCAGAAGGATTTTCTCGCCGAAAAAGGTAGGATGGTGGATGAAGAAGAACAGTTGGAAATACAGAGAGGATGAAGAAGTTGCTTTTTTGCAACTTCTTGAGGCAGCTCTTAATAAATTAGATTTACCAGCAAGTTTAAACAAACTGGAGAATAGGCTTCGTGATCAGATGTCACAAGTTGTTCAACCCATCAAAGATCAATTATCTGAGATTCAAACTTCTCTTCATAAGTCCTCAAAAACAGCAGATTAGGCACTGAAACTAGGGACTGCTTTAAGAGACAACATGAAAGCACTATATGTCTCTGAGGCAGTCTAAAGATCGGCTCCTTTCTTTGGAATCTCAGGTGAAGGCTTTAAATTTAAAATTATAGGGGATCCCAGAGGAGGCATCCAACCTTATTTCTTTTAACTGACTAAATTCCATTTTATGTATGGACTTGAACGTTGTGCCTGCCATTTTGAAAGCCTTTCGGCTTGGCCCGTTTAAAAAACAGCAATGTGAGGACCTGAGAGATGTACTAGTGCAATTCACTAGCTGGAGTGTAAAGAAAAGAAAAAAAGATTTGGCAATACTTAAAGGACATTTATTAAGGAATTTCAAGATTTTGTTTTTCCTGATGTCCCTCAAGAAGTGCTTTGCATTAGACATTCACTTAAAGGGATCACAGCTAGACTTAGGGAGGCCAATATCAAATACAGATGGCTACCCAATGGCAGACTGTCTCATTTAAAGGAGCTACTTACCTTGCAGTAGATTAAGATTCTGGTCTTGATTTATTGTATGCTCTCTGTTTTTCCAATTATTCTGATGACAGTTGGTCTCAAAAGAGAAAACTACAACTCCCAGAATCCCCAGAGGTGAATACCAAGATCTCCGTGCGCAACTCAATGGACTCGGATTCTGAGGACATTGCCGATTAAACCACTCAACTGCTTTAAAGTCTATATCTTTTCAACGTTCTTCTGATCATTATTTTAAGCAATGTGTGCAGGGTATGTTAAGTGTTGTTTTAAGTATTATTTTCTTTAAGGTTTGTGCAATTTTGCTGAGGGAGGGAGGGGGGAGATGAAAGTTCTCTTGCTTCTTGGTGACTTCATTCTTGTCTGGATGCCTCCCTGTCGGTTTTGCAACTGTAGCGAATGGGAGCAGGTGGCTTCTTTTTCCACGCTTGAGTGTTTCCAAGTGACTCTATTTACTTAAAGGCACAATTCTTAGGATCTTTTTGAAGCTTTTTAGGTGGCTTTTTGTGCCTGTTGTTTACTATTAGTCTTAATCAACTGTGATTATTATTGCTGGTGTTTTTAAAGTGTCTTCTTTCTTTTGATTGTTGAACATGTTAATTAACTCATTTTTATCGGCTATTTTAAATGGGGGGATTCACTAATCTCATTGATTTTGGAGGGGAAATATTATTGTTGTTGCAATTAATTCAGTAATTAATTCTATCTTTTGATTGGGGTAATTTTATATTTAAGGGTAGGAGGAGGGTGATAAATATTATTGTTGCAATTAATTCAATAATTTTATTTTTGGTTGTAGTACTTTTAATTTTTAAAGGTAGGGGGAAGGTGTTAGATATTATTTTGCTGTAATTAATTCAATAATTACTGGACTCTATTGATTGTGGTAATTTTCCTCTTAGTTTTGGAATTTTAATTAATCACAAATTTCTTAGTGAGTTGATCTTTTCTTTTCTTACTAAGATCATCTAATCAACTTTTACATTCCACAGAATATCAGATCTCTAAAGTTTTTATATTTATATACAGAAGGCACAAATTTTCTGGTTGACCAACCTTTTAGGTTATATTGTTATTTTTTACTGTTCTGGATTTATCCTTCTAAAAGTGATCTGATTTGATTTATACTGTTCCTTCTAAAGGGTGTGACTGACAAAACTTTTCACTAATTTTTGGTGCTATTACCAATTAACTCTATCAATATTAGAGGCTTGAATAATCCTATTAAATGGGGAAAAGTTCTGCAACCTGTGAAGAAGAACAATCCAGGGATCATCTTTGTCCAAGAAACTCACTCAAGAGATGATACCAATGACATTCTGAAAACCTCCTGGAGATCTCATTATTGGAGCCAACTGAAACTTCATCTGCAATGGTAATTTAGACAGGTTGTGGCCTAACTCTCATAAATCTCATAAACATCCAGGATCCACAAAACTCTCTAAGCTTCTTATCAAATAGCAGCTCTGTGACATCTGGAGAATGTGTCAGGTTAAAATCAAGTAGATCCAGTCATTCTTGCACAAAGAAAGGTTTATTGGATTATCTTGCTATAAACCCACAGTAGGAGGTCATTGTCAGGAATGGGGAACAAAGCAAAGCAAGCTGACTTATAGTGTGATGCAATGAAGCGCCTAGCAAATAAAACTTGAGCACTCGCGTGGGAACTCCCGGCGGGAGAAATACTTGATGAGCGGGAGACTACTCCCCCCCTCCCCTTGCCTTCCCAGGACTGGAAAATTCTCAGCGAAACAAGAATAGTCCAAAGCCTACATTCAAGGCCACCGTGATAAGGAAAAGCGGCAGGGAAGAAGCTCCCACGTTTCTGCCTGCATACCTACGCAAGCGCATAGCGGGGTAGGGAACATACAACAATGGATTCAGTGAGAAACATCAAATGCATATTTTCTGACATTCTGCCCTTCCCAAAATACCACCCACCCACCACTCAGGAAGGAGAGAACGCGGGCCCCCCAGGTTTGTTAGGGTATCGAATGTGAAAGCGTCTCAAATGGTCAGGTGCTTTGATATCTGAAACTTTCACCCATTCCCTATGATGGGGCCCAAAGTGTACCCATTGGACCAGGTATAGGAGTTGTCCACGTAAAATCTTAGAGTCCAGAATTTCCGCAATTTCATAGTGTTCCTCATCGTCAACCATCAGAGGCGGGGGAGGCTCCGACATCGCAGGTTGCCATTTAGTCGGGGGTAACGCCGGTTTGAGGAGGCTGTAATGGAAAATTGGATGTATTGCTTTAAGAGATTTTGGCAGATCTAGCTGTACAGTCACTGGATTTATACATCTTAGCACCTTGAAAGGACCAATATATTTCCAAGCCAGTTTTTTGGACCGCTGCGCCAGCTTTAGATTCTTTGTTGACAGATAGACAGAGTCCCCGGGTTTCAGATTCCATCCCCCGGCCCTTTTTTTATCTGCTTGTTTTTTATACTGTGACTTGGCTTCATTCAAAGTCTCAACAATTAGGGGCCAAGAATCGCGGAAAGTTTTACACCATGTTGAAGCTTTCCCCACGTTTTCACCAGGTTTCAAGAAAGGGAGAGGGGGGCTGTCATAACCCATGGCAGCTTTGAATGGAGACATCTTTGTTGAAGCGTGCCATGAATTGTTGTAAGCAAACTCCGCTAATGGCAGTAAATCAACCCAATTGTCTTGTTGATAATTAGAAAAACATCTCAGATATTGTTCTAATGTCTGGTTTACTCTCTCCGTTTGCCCATCGGTTTCGGGGTGATAGGCAGTACTAAGAGCCCGTTCAATACCCATTAGGGTCATTAGCTCTGACCACAACTTAGAAACAAACTGACTTCCCTATCAGATATTATTTTGAGTGGCAATGTATGTAGCCTGGCAATGTGTTGAAGAAATGCTTTGGCCAAAGCCTTGGCAGTTGGCAAACCTGGGAACGGTATAAAGTGAGCTTGTTTTGAGAACAAGTCCACTACCACCCAAATGACCGTCATATGTCTAGAGGGGGAAGATCAGTAATAAAGTCCATCGAAATTACTTCCCAGGGTCGGCTTGGAGTGGGTAGAGGCTGTAAGAGACCTGGTGGTTTCCCCGGCCTGGCTTTACAACGGTTGCACGTTGTGCATGATTGTATGTAGAGCGATAAATCCTGTTTCATTCGGGGCCACCAAAACCCACGTTGCAGAAGTCTCAATGATTTCACATATCCAAAATGCCCCGCAGACTTTGAGTCATGAACTGTTTGCAACATTTGGGATCGAGTAGCTTCTGGAACAAACATTTTATTTCCCTTAAACCAGCAACCATTTGGATCACATCTCACATCATCCCTGACTTGTAATTCACTTATTTCTTGTGGGGTGATGTCGGTGAGAAATTGTTTTTCCCAGGGGAATGTCTGGATGGGGTTCTTTGCTGTTAGTTTGGCTTTACGGGTGACAACCGCCCCAACCAGTTGTTCTGGGGTGAACATAGACTCTTGTACTTCCACCCTCTTACAGAAATGTTGGGGAAGACGGGAAAGAGCATCCGCCAAATGATTAGCCTTCCCTGGGAAATGGTGGAGAGTGAATTGGAATTTGGAGAAAAACTCAGCCCACCTGAATTGTTTAGCATTTAGATTACGGGGTTTTCGCAGTACCTCAAGGTTTTTGTGATCAGTCCATATCTCAAAAGGTACTTGGGACCCCTCTAACCAGTGTCTCCAAGTGATCAATGCTAAACGTATAGACGCAGCTTCCTTGTCCCAAATGGGCCAGAATCTTTCGGTATCATTGAATTTTCTTGATACATAAGCTAGAGGTTGTAGTTGTCCCTGAGCGTTCTCTTGCAAAATCACCCCACCCATAGCAGTATCCGATGCGTCTACTTGGACCACAATTTTTTTTGTCTCATCGGGGTGTGCTAAAATCGGCTCAGACGTGAACAGACGTTTTAATTGTTCAAACGCGTCTTGACACTGCGGGGTCCAGTTCAAAGGGGCCCCTGGCACTGAAGCCTTGGATCCCTTCCCCTTAGTCTTTAGAAGTTCAGTGAGGGGAAGGGCAACTTGGGCAAAGTGGGGCAGGAATTGCCGGTAAAAGTTGGCGAAACCGAGAAAACTCTGAAGCTGTCGTCTGGTTTTGGGGGGCTCCCACATTACCACATCCTGGACCTTCTTTGGGTCCATTTCCAACCCCTCAGAGGATATGCGGTACCCTAGAAAATCAATACACTCCCGGTGAAATTCACATTTCGAAAGTTTAACAAACAGTTTGTGATCCAATAGCCTTTCCAACACTTTTCGCATGAGAATGGTGTGAGATTGTAGGTCTGGGGTATAGACCAAGATATCATCCAAGTAAACGACCACCCCCTTGAACAAGTAGGGGTGTAGGACCTCATTGATTAAGTTCATGAAGACCCCAGGTGCCCCCTGCAAACCGAACGGCATAACCCGATATTCAAATTGCCCCAGCGGGGTGTTAAATGCGGTCTTGTATTCATCCCCCTCTCTGATGCGAACTCGAAAATAGGCATCTCTCAAATCCAGTTTAGAAAACACTTTCCCTTTTGCCACCTCTGCCAATAAGTCTTTGATAAGAGGCATCGGGTAGGCATTGGTTGCAGACACTGCGTTAAGTCCCCGGTAATCCGTGCATAGTCTGAGCCCCCCATCTTTTTTTTACAAAACAACACGGGTGCTGCGAAAGGGGATGAAGCTGGCCTAATAAATCCACGAGCCAGGTTTTTATCAATAAAGCGGCGCAGTTCTTCCTTCTCACTGGGACTCATGGCATAAATTTTCCCTTTTGGCAATTTCTGTCCCGGAAGAATTTCAATAGCGCAGTCAGAGTTACGGTGGGGGGTAGTTCATCAGCCTCCTCCTCCTCAAAAACCCTAGTCAAATAGTGGTAATCCTCAGGGATGCGGTTAAGGTCCTCCATTGCCAAACAAGCACGTGGAGGTTCATTGCAGGGAGGTTTTCCCCACCCTGGGTCCCATTTGTGTTCATTACATTTCGGTGAGATGAATTGAACATTCCCTTCCTCCCATAGAATGTAAGGGTTATGTCCATGTAACCAAGGGCTACCCAACACTAAGGGAAATTGGGCTTGAGGAGCTATCACGAACGAACGTAGCTCCCAGTGGTCACCAATGCCTATTCTTAAAGGAACAGTCTCAAATCGGCATGGTTCTTTCATTGGAGACCCATCCATTTGTGTGAAAGTTATTGGGTCTTTCAAATGGACCACGGCTGCCTCCAGCCCTACAACAATAGACGGGTTTATAAGGTCCCTCCCACACCCAGAGTCAATGAGGGCTCGAACCCGAATGTGGGTCATCATTGCTGGGTTCATTACTAGGACAGTCACAAAGAAGAGAGAGGGGTAATTGCTCACCAGTTTAGGCGCCTCAGGTGTTGGGTCCTGTTGTGTAGCGCCATTCACAAACAGGACCATTTCATTTCCCTGCATTTCATTCTCTTCCTCCAGCAACAAGGTATCCACTTGGTCAGGACCCGCGAAAAGGGCCCGTGTATTGCGTGGTTTTGCGGTGCCTTTCTTTGGGTTGGGACTCCACCTTCTGGGCTCGTCTTGTGGTAGACCCCGGTTGGGGTCTCCTTTCGGGCAGGCTGCGGCAAAGTGCCCTTTCTCCCCACACCGCAGGCAGAGCCCCTGCCGCATACGTTGATCTCTCATTCCACTTGGGGTGGATACCGGTTTAGGTCTGGCTTGGCCCGCCGCCGAACTCGGGCGGTTGTTACCGAACGATAAATCCAGTTTCATCATGCGTAGGCGGCTCTCGGCCTTCTCGGCTTCCTCCATCCAACCTTGGAGGGTGCGGGGTTGCTGAGAGCTGAGGATGTTATTGCGGATATCCACAGCTAGACCCATTCGATATTGTTGGGCCAAGACCGCATCCGTCCAGTCCCGAATTTTCACAGCATGCCTTTGAAACTCCCTTGAGTACTCTCGCACTGAGAGTTTGCCTTGTCTGAAGGTACGAAGGAAGGCTTCGGCTTTTTCGGCCGCCCCGGGTCCTCGAAACGGTTTCTCAGAGCCCACATGAAGTCATCTACATTCCCCAACTCCGCAGCCTCCAGATCATGAAGCGCTACATACCAGCTGGTAGCGCTCCCTCGGAATCTGGATGCGATAAACTCCACCTGTTGTTCTTCATCTGGGAAAACATAGCCCCATCTTTGCACAAATTTTCCGACTTGCAATATGAAAAAGGACACAGTCTCTGGATCTCCATCAAATGTGATTTCAAGCATGTCCTTAGGACGGATCACTGGGGGAGCCGGCGCCATAACCGGGATCGGCTGCATGAGAGGTGCTGGGGCAGGGAGTTGAGGCGGAGGCACAGCTGGCGGCTGGATCGGCCCTGGTTGGCCTGGCCCTGGTCCTGGTGCTGGAACGACCGGTGGAGGAGGTGCTGGTGCTGGCTGGCCCGGCCCTGGACCCGGAGGTGCTGGTTGGCCCGGTCTCGGGCCCGGAGGAGCAGGAGGTGGACGACCCGGTAGCAGCGGTGGTGCCGGGGCTGGTGCCGGTCTAGGCTGTGTCAGCGGATGAGCCCGAATGGCTTGGTCCATCATCTGGGGTAGAGATTGCATTAGCTTGCTCATGTCCCTTACCAGCCTTCGGGTATCCTCTTGGATAGAGTCCACGCGAGCGTCGGTGTCTGGCCCAGACCCAGTTCTAGGAGAGCCTCGAGGTATCCTCCCTTGGGGAAGTCCAAAACTGCCTCGGGGATCCAACAAACTGTCGCGGCTTTGGCTTCCCGGCATGGTCCAGGTCGACTGAGTCGTATCCAACAGGTTCTTAGTCCAATCGCGTGACCTACGATAGGTCACCCCTTTATCCCATGGTGTTGGGACTCCTGGCACATAGGTTCGGGGAATCGCTCCTCCCTGACTCGGTAGTTGCCCAGCCGGGCTGTAGACAGGGAGAGTGTACTGAACCCCCAATGTGCTGATTAATGGTGGGGTCACTAATCCGGCTCCCGATTGTGATGTTGGTGCGACCAAAACCGTAGTAGTAGTCACTGGAACAACAGTGGTGGTCGGGAGAGTGACTACAGCAGCCGCCACAGTGGTAACAGGAACCGTGGCTCCTGACGTAGCGGCCGCCGCCGCTGCACCTGTGGCCCCTGGAGTGGACGTCGCCGCGGCTGCACCCGTGGCTCCTTGAGCAGTCGCCGCTGCTGCTGCGCCCGTGGCTCCTGGAGTGGTAGCCGCCGCAGCTGCGCCCGAAGGAGTAGTCGCTGGGGCTGCGCCCGTAGCTCCCGTACCCGCTCCGCTCATCGTGGTAGACGGCGGAAACTGACGGTAGTGGGAATGATGGATTCCTGACAATTTCTGTCAGGTTAAAATCAAGTAGATCCAGTCATTCTTGCACAAAGAAAGGTTTATTGGATTATCTTGCTATAAACCCACAGTAGGAGGTCATTGTCAGGAATGGGGAACAAAGCAAAGCAAGCTGACTTATAGTGTGATGCAATGAAGCGCCTAGCAAATAAAACTTGAGCACTCGCGCGGGAACTCCCGGCGGGAGAAATACTTGATGAGCGGGAGACTACTCCCCCCTCCCCTTGCCTTCCCAGGACTGGAAAATTCTCAGCGAAACAAGAATAGTCCAAAGCCTACATTCAAGGCCACCGTGATAAGGAAAAGCGGCAGGGAAGAAGCTCCCACGTTTCTGCCTGCATACCTACGCAAGCGCATAGCGGGGTAGGGAACATACAACAATGGATTCAGTGAGAAACATCAAATGCATATTTTCTGACAGAATGCTACACCCGATGGACAGAGACTACACATATTTCTCAGCTAGACACAAAGTTATCATGAGAATTGACTACATTTTGGTTTCACAGTCTCTTCTTCCATGTGTCTCATCTGCCACTATTAAACCTAGGTATCTAAAGGATCATGCTTGGCTAGAAAGTATTGTGAACACTGATATTAACTCAAACAAAGATAGATGCTGGACAATTGATAGAAATGTTTTATTGAAAGAAGCACTAAGAAATTCATTAGAGATTGACATCCACAACTTTTTAAAAGAAAACTCTTCGTCTGAACTTTCTTCTACAGTTCTTTGGGATTCGATGAATGCAGTATTGTGTGGTTCCATAATCGCAATTACTTCACATCTGTGGAAGGAAAAAAACCATATTAGAACAGAACTGTTAGACCGGATAGGGGACTTGGAAGCTGAACACAAAAAAATGGGGGGGGGGATTTCAAAAACTTTAGGCAGAACGCAAAGCTCTTGAAGTGTTAGGCGTCAACCAAATTCAGAAGAATCTTCTATTCCTAAAACAATGGTTTTAGATCAAATCTTCCAAAAACATTTGTATGCTTAAATGGAGAGTTAATAATAAAAGACAAGCTTCCTTCATTGGCTCTTTGAAATGTCCCAATGGTGCTTCATGCTTTTCATCTAAGAACATTGCTAACTCCTTTGCTGACTTCTTTAACAAACTCTACAGTTCTGATAATCCTAAATTGTCAGACATCAATTCGTTCTTAACTTCCACTTCTTTCTCTCAACAATTATCGGAAGTGCATGCTTCTTTTATGGAAAAACCGATTTCTTTACAAGAACTCTTGGATACCATCAAAACTTTGAAACTGAATAAATCAACTGGACCAGATGGTATTCCATCGGAATTTTATAAGGCGTTTCAGTCTACGCTAGCAGAACATTTATTCATCACCTGCAACAATGTTTTGCAAACAGGAAAAATTCCTTCATCTTGGATGGACTCCAATATTGTAGTGTTGCTGAAAGATAATAAAGATCCTACAGATCCAGCCTCTTATCAGCCTATTGCGTTACTCCACCATGACCCAATTTTTTTTACATCTATCTTAGCTTGAATCTTTTATTGCAACTATATTAAAGAAGATCAAACTGGGTGTATCCCACAAAGACAACTACCAGATAACGTGAGGAGAACTCTCAATGTCATCATACACGGCTACCGCATGAAGATTGATTCAGTAATTTTAGCTTTAGATTTTACTAAAGCTTTTGACTCTGTGGAAGTGCCCTTCATGATCTTGCTACTAAGAAAGATGGGCTTTTGTGACAACTTCTTTAGGCCCTTTAGGCAAACCCTACATCAAGACTTCATGTGAATGGCTGCTCTTCTTATCTCTTTCAGCCAACGAGAGGCACAAGGCAAGGCTGCCCCCTCTCGCCTCTGTTATTTATGCTCATAATAGAACACTGGCAGAAGAATTGCGACAATGTAATGACTTCTCTGGAATCCCTTTGGGAGGAACTGAACATAAAGTCAATCCATATGCAGATGACCTGACATTATATATTTCCAGCCCTACCCATTTGCTACCACACATACAATGTATTCTCTCAGAGTTTAGAAAAATCTCTGGTCTTCAAGTCAGTCTAACTAAATCTGAATTATACTCCATTTGGATTCCTTCTACACTGCAAGCTCAAATTATGAAAATCTCTCAGTTCAGATGGATTAAGGATTCCTGGAGGCATCTGGGAGTTCAAATTCCTAAGGACCTTAAGGACCTTCTTCTCAGCCTTCCTTATGGTCCATCTCTCACAGCCATACATTACTACTGGGAATACCATTGCTTTGACCATACGGACTTTTGTTGGCAGGGTAATGTCTCTACTTTTTATTATGCTGTCTAGGTTTCCCATCACTTTTGTTCCAAGGAGCAGGCATCTTTTAATTTCATGGCTGCAGTCACCGTCTGCAGTGATCTTGGATCCCAGGAACGTGAAGTCTGTCACTGCTTCTGTGACTTCACCTTCTATTTGCCAAGGAGTGATGGGCCAGATGCCAAGATCTTAGTTTTCTTTATGTTGAGCTTCAAGCCCACTTTTGCGCTCTCCTCTTTCACCCTGAGCAAGAGGCTCTTGAGGTCCTCTTCACTTTCTGCCATTAGAGTGGTATAGTCTGCATATCTGAGGTTGTTGATGTTTTTCCCAGCAATCTTAATTCCAGGTTGTGATTCATCCAGGCTGGCATTTTGCATGATGTACTCTGCATATAAATTAAATAAGCAAGGTGACAATATACATCCTTGTCGTACTCCTTTTTTGATGCTGAACCAATCAGTTGTTCCATATCGGGTTCTAACTGTTGCTTCTTGACTCTTATACAGTTTTCTCAAGAGACATGTGAGGTGGTCTGGTACGCCCATCTCTTTCAGGGCTTGCCATAGTTTGTTGTGATTCACACAATCAAAGGCTTTAGCATAGTCAATGAAGCAGAAGTAGATGTTTTTCTGGTACTTTCTTGCTTTCTCCATAATCCAGCAAATGTAGGCAATTAAAAGATAGGGGAGCCCTTAATTTTTCTTTGCCAGATCGGCTTCACTTGAGCAGGAGCTTTATATTACCTAGATTTTTATTCCTCTTTCAAACACTTCCAATTCATATCCCAGACAAGAATCTTCATCTTTGGCAAAAGACTCTCTTCTCTTTCCTATGGGAAGGGAAAAAATCTAGGATTAATCTAAATATTCTAACTAAACCAGCATCTCTTGGGGATCTAGATTTCCCCCTTCTTCATACATACTTTCATGCGTCTATCCTGGCAGCAGTGGTGCAAATACAACAACAAGAGTCTCTACCCATCTGGTGTCAAATGGAACAAACTTATGTAAAACCTTATACATTACAAGAAGCTAGTTGGATGGTATTTTCACATCGCCCCCAAACCTTCCAAGAAAATCCATGCTTACAGGCAATGTTCAAGGTATGGGACTGTAAGAGAAAACAATTGAACAGGTATCTCACCTCTCACCATCATAATTAACCAACCCTGGTTCCTTCCAGCCCAGGAGATAGATGACACAAGTGGGATTCTCTCGACCGATCGATCTTATATCCCATGGAAGAATCCGAGACAAGGCATTTTTTGAGCAGCAAGCAGGCAAACAATTTTCTTGGCAAAGTTATTTACAACTAAAGAACCTGATGGAATTTTAGCTTCTAAAGGCATTTTAACCTTATTCTAACTTTGCAAATATCTTAGTAATGTATGCTGAATTGTCTAAGGGTCTGATGGCCAAATTATATAAGGCACTACTGTTAGCAGAAGATAAATCTCCATTGAAACATCAACTTCGTTGGCAGGAAGATCTGCATATGGACCTGATGGATCTTCTTTGGAAATTTTTTTGGAATTCACCAGTCAATTCCACAAGAAGTTACGCTCTTTGTTTACAGTCCTTCAAGTTAATTTCTCGCTGGTATTATACCCCAGGAAAATTGCACAAAATAAACTCAACAATAAGTCCCCTTTGCTGGTATAACTGTGGGCATTTAGGGACATATTTCCACTGCTGGTGGGAGTGTCCTATTATACACTCTTGGGGGGGCAACTTTATTCAGCAAATCAATGAGATCACTTTGCAAAGCTTACCTGTATGTCCGAAAATATCACTCCTTAATTTAATAGTGCCGACTTCGAATTCAATAGCTCACAAATAAGAAAGAGCTCTATTCTCTTTGCTGCTGCAAGGCTGATAATTGCCTCAGTATGGAAATTCACTTCTCCTCCATCTCTACACCTATGGTTTGAAAAAAACTGGGACCAGTTTATTTTAGCAAAACTCACACATATTACTCAAATGTTGATACTAACTCTTCATGATTTGTTGCTACATGGTCAAGGGTTCTCCAATTTATATCTGAGAAGACATTCTTCCTTCAAGATCTTCATATCTTCCTTGGATTTATTTCTAAGTATGTTAAAACATCTATATTCCTAGGATACTCCACATATATTGGCAGAGTTCAGTTAATTCTTTTCAAGATCAAACACCATTCTTTTAGTTATTTTTTTAAAGATGGCTCTCATACTTATAAGATTATGCAGTTAAAGTATATTGTAATATAGTTGGGTTATGTTTATCTTGTTAATGTTGTGATTATTATACATTCTCCTACAAATAGGTTTCATGTATTCTGCATTTTGATATGTATTGTTATTTCAAAAAGTATTGTTGTTTTACTATGTTTTTCTTAACAAAAAAAAAATTTAAAGGAAAAAAATGAAATGATGATTTCTGGTCTTGAAATTTAAAAGGTAAAGGCAGTACTCTGCCTAAGTACAGCTTACACAGAAAGGTGATTGTTAAATATGAGACTTAACAAGGTAGTGATTTCAACAAGTGATTTCAGCTTTATTTAACAGCAAAACAGATGATCAGACAACACACAAAAAACAGTGGAGCACAGCTCCCTTTTTAAATAATCTGGGCTGTCAAAGCCACACCCATACTTCAGTTAACATCCAATCATAAACTAGGGATAAAGACCAATGAGGTCTGTTCCCTCCATAAAAGCATATACAGTTCTTATTGGCTATTTACAAAGGTTTCATAGAAACAACCAATGGGAATGTCGACTCTTACAATCCATTTCACTGACTCATGAGTCAGAACATAACAATGATATACTTCCCTTGGTCTGATTTTGGACTAAGGTGGTAATAAGTTATAGTTGCGAGGTCCCCTCGTTGCTCCAGCAGGGGAATATAGGGGGGTGGTTGGAGATGCCCCCAAGCCCTGCCCCCAAGAGCAACCACCTGCCAGACCACCCCTCTCTCTCCCCTTCTGCCCAATTTAAGGGGCTTCATCTAATTGGTAGGGACCATGTGAACCAGCTGGAAGGCCCCTTAAATCTAGCAGGAGGGGGCAGAGGGGCGGTCATGGGCCACACACTTGGCTCTCAAAAAGACCCTTTAAAGGGTCTTTTTGCATGTAGGTGGGGACCATGGCACAGGGGGCTGGGGGAAATCAACTCCACGACCACCCCTCTCCCTCCCTCCTGCTAGATTTAAAGGGCCCCCCAGCTGGTCAGCAGGTCATGTGGTCCCCACCGATCAGCTGAAGCCCTTTAAATCAGGCAGGAGGGAGAGAGAGGGGTGGTCCGGTGGGTGGTCACTCTTGGGGACAGGACTTGGGGGTAGGGCTTCCCCCACCGGCCAGCTGGTTGTGTGTGGACTGAAGCCCCCAGAAGCAGGGGAGACCACTCCCAGACCTGGGGGCTGGCAGCCCTATAATAAGTCAATGGATGGCTTCCTGTAGCAGAGAACATCAGATATTATTCCTTTTTCCTGCTGTCAACTGCTAGTTGTTCTGTTGCTTAGTTGTATTTTTTCTTTTGTTACTTTATCTTGTGGGGATTTTTCCATTCTTTTTTATTTCTTGTATAAAAACCTTAACAAAATCCATATTAAAATCCACGTTCTGCAGTGGGGTGGGGGGCTCCCATCTCAGTTGAGCCTGAATTTGGTTGTAGTTCAACAGGTCTTGCTCTGAAGGTACCCTGGCCTTCTCATTTGTGGGATACAGGCAAGCACACTTCCAGCTCATAGCTTTCACCAACAGCCATGAAAATGGTGGTGGGTAGGTGAGATCTGAGAGCCAGTTTGGTATAGTGGTTAAAGAGCACAGACTCTAATCTGGGAGAAATGGGTTTTGTTATGTCCTGAGCTTGATTTCATCCCCATTGACAGGTTGGTATCCAGAATGGCAATACCTGATTGGCTACTCTGCATAGCAGGCCAATCAGGATACAAGGACTATGCTGGAGGGAAGCAAACTGATTGGACTTTATCTCTGTAATGCTATTGGTTGTTAGGAATGTGGGCGTGGCTATGCTAGCCCGCACTGTTTAAATAAGAGCCTGTTGCTCTATGTTGTGTTGTCTGTTCTGAGCTGTTCTGAGCTGTTGAATCACTACCATTAAAAGCTGATCACTTGTTGGAACGCTGCCTTTAAGTATCATACTTATCAGGTTTGATTCCCCACTCCTCCACATGCAGCTGCTGGTGTGACCTTGGGTCAGTCACAAGTTCTTTCAGAGCTGTTCTCTCAAGGGCAATTCTCGACAGAGCTCTCTCAGCCCCACTTACCTCACAGGGTGTCTGCTGTGGGGAGGGGAGGGGAAAGGAGATTGTAAGCCACTCTGAGAGTCCTTCAGGTAGTGAAGGATGGGGTATAAATCCAATCTCCTCCTCCTCTTCCTCTCCTTCTTCTTCTTCCTCTTCTTCCCTCTGCTGCATCAGGCTGAATGTCCTGGCCCAGGCAGCAAGGCCCTTCTTGCAGGGCTGTGTGAGAGCCACATGGCAAACAGCTGCCCGCTTTGCTGGGAAAGAAGCTGCTGCTCTCCTGACTGGGGTTGCAAACTTAGAACCAGGAAATATCTGGAGATTTTGGGGGTGGAGCCTTGGGAAGGTGTGATTTGGGGAAGGGAGGGGACCTCATTCATATATAATGCCAGAGAGACCACTCTCTGAAGTAGCAATTTTCTCCAGGGGAACTGATCTTGGAGGCTGCCACACCCCTATCCTGACAGACAGACGGACAGATGCACAGCCAGACAGACAGATGGTGCTCTCTGGAAGCTCTGCACCACTTGGCCTGTACTGAAGTCTGTTCTCCACGTGAGCCAGAGAGGATCCACCTGCTGGGCCAAGGGCATGGGGCAGTTCTCCCTCCAGCTCCTTTTGTTAGGGGGCTTGAAAAAGTAAAGGCCCTGCATCATTGTTTTCTTCAAAGCAGGAGCACCGGAAGCATCAGACCCTGCCCTCACCCCACCCCCCACAGGGATTCCAGATCCAGAATATTCTAGCATCTGCTCCAAAAACAGGCCCCAAAAGGCAATCTGCCCAGGCCCAGCTTGCCTACTGGATGCTCAGGTAGGGGCTGTGTTGACAGTAAAAGATTCCCCCCCTCCATTTTACTCAGAGCGCTTTTGCTTCAGTCAAAGGCTTTTGGACTTTCCCCCCAGCAGGCCATTTGGTGGCAGCCTCACCAGGGAGGGCAGGGGGCGTTCTCTCCTTCTCCACTTCGTCCACCATGCAGAGAATTTCCTTACTATCCTTGGACTCCCAAGAGGAGCCCCAGCTTGGGCCAGTGGTCAAGCCCCCTGCTCAGCATCAGCACCCCCCTGCAGTCATGTTTGTCTGTGGGTCGGGGTGTGTGTGTGTGTGTTCATTCGTCTCTCCAAAATTCTCTTTGCTCCCATCAGGGCTCCTCAGATGCTTCACCCCAAACATGAACCTCCAAAGTGACCTCAACATTTCATTCTAGGCACATATATGTAGCTCCCCCTGCAGCCAGGAGCGCTTTATTGCTGGGGTTGCCAATCTCCTGGTGCGCCTTGGAGACCTCCCAGAATTACAACTGACTCCAAAGATCAGCTCCCCTAAGGGGGGAGGGGAATGGATGCTTTGGAAGGCGGACTCTATGGCATTGTACCCTGATGAGGCCCCTCCCCAAACCCCGCCCTCCCCAGGCTCCACCCCTCCAAATCTCCTGGAATCTCCCACCCCAGCGTTGGCAATCCTATTTAATGCCCTTTGTAGTAAATGCAGCCGCACGAGGTCCGGGAGGGGGTGGGCTTACAGTGAGCGTGTCTCTCCAGGCCGCCTCCCCTGCAGTGGTTGCCACATCCCGTGTGAGTGGACAGGATTTTCCAGGGCTGGTGTCAAAGAAGTGGGATGCTCTTGCCAGAGAGGACTACCTTGCAACATCATTGTTCAGTTCTTAGGGACAGGTGAAAAACCCATTCATCCTTGCTTCATATTAGCAGACAACGTTTCTACATTCACAATTATATGACTTCCTGTTGTGTTTTGTCATTGCTTCCAGGCTGTTCTCTGGGTGGTTTGTTTTTTGTGGGAGAATATTTTATTTTATGTAACTGTGTATCATTTCAAGTGTGTCTGTACAGAGAGAGGCACTGTGTGACTATTAAGCATGACTATGTGTCAGAAAAAAGTCTATTTGATGATTCTCACTGAGTCCATTGTTATGTGTTCCCTATTCCGCTTTGCGCTTGCGTAGGTATGCAGGCAGTAACTGGGAGCTTCTTCCCTGCCGCTTTTCCTTATCACGGTGGCCTTGAATGTAGGCTTTGGGCTATTCTTGTGTTGATGAGAATTTTCCAGTCCTGTGAAGGTGAAGGGAGGGGGAGAGTCGTCTCCCGCTCATGAAGTAATTCTCCCGCCGGGAGTTTCCTGCGCGTGCGCTTACAGTTCATTCACTAGTCGCATTTATGCATCATACTATAACTCTGCTTGCATTGCTCTTGCCCCCATTCCTGACAATGACCTTCTACTGTGGGTTTTAGCACTGTAATCCAATAAAGCCTTTCTTTTGATCAAGAATGCCTGGACCTACTTGCTTTTGAACCTGACAGAAATTGTCAGGAATCATCATCACTTCACCACCTCCAGCACCTGCCTTCCACAACGATGAGCGGGGCTGGGGGGGGAACACCGGCGACGGTCCCAGTGACTACCACACCGGTTACCACGGTTCCGGTCACCACCGTGGTAATTCCAGTGACCACCACTCCGGTTACGACCGTTCCGGCTACCGTTGCTCCAGTGACTACGACTCCAGTAACCACAGCTTTGGTCCTGTACTCTACGGCTGGACCAGTCACCCCTCCTTTGACCAGTACAGTGGGAGCATCGTACACTCTCCCGATCTACAGCCCTGCTGGGCCGACCCAGAGTCATGGAGGAGCAATACCGCGAACCTACTTTCTTGGTGCCCCAACTCCTTGGGACAAGGGGGTTACCTATCGGAGGTCGCGTGATTGGACTAAGAATCTTTTGGACACTACCCAGACTACCTGGTCCTTACCGGGGAACCAGAGCCGGGATAGTTTACTGGATCCACAGGGAAGTTTCGGGCTTCCCCAGGGACAGATGTCCCGCGGATCTCCCAGATCGGGGTCCAGCCCGGATGCTGACGCCCGCATGGACTCTATCCAAGATGATACCCGACGTTTAATGCGGGACATGGGCAAGCTGATGCAATCCCTACCGCAGATGATGGACCAAGCAATTCAAGCCCATCCGCTGACTCAACTGAGACCGGCTCCAGCCCCCGCACCACCAGCATTGCCCGCGCCGCCCCTCCCTGGCCAGCCAGTCCCGGGGCAGCCAGGACCAGCAGCACCCGTGTCAGGCCAGCCAGCTTCGGCCAGACTCGGGCAACCGGGACCCATCCAGCCTCCACCTGTTCTACCACCGCCTCCAATTCCTGCTCCAGCACCCCTTCCGCTGCCCGCTCCGGTACCTGGCATGGGTCCCATCCCTCCAATAATTCGCCCCAAAGACATGTTGGAGATTACTTTTGACAGGGACCCTGAGACTGTGTCTTTCTTTATATTACAAGTCGGGAAATTCGTACAGCGATGGGGCTATGTGTTCCCAGACGAGGAGCAACAGGTGGAATTTATCGCTTCAAGGTTCCGGGGAATTGCTACCAGTTGGTACGTAGCCCTCCACGATCTGGAGGCGGTGGAGCTGGGGAATGTCGATGACTTCATGTGGGCTTTGAGGAATCGTTTCAAAGACCTGGGGGCGGCCCAAAAGGCGGAAGCTTTTCTCCGCACCTTCAAACAAGGCAAACTGACCGTGCGGGAGTACTCACGGGAATTTCAACAACATGCAGTTAAGATTTGAGACTGGACTGACCCTGTGCTGGCTCAACAATACCGGATGGGACTAGCAGTGGACATCCGCCACAATGTTCTCAGCTCCAAAGAGCCACGCACCCTCCAAGGTTGGATGGAGGAAGCTGAAAAGGCTGAAAGCCGACTGTGCCTCATGAAGCTGGACTTATCTCTTGGAAACAACCATCCGAGCACCTCGGCCGCCCCGATCAGAAGCAAGCCAACATCCACCCAGGGTGGGGTGAGAGACCAACGCATGCGACAGGATCTGTGTCTATGATGTGGGGAGAAAGGGCACTTTGCAGCATCCTGCCCCAAGGGGGACCCTGGCCGAGCCCTGACCCAAGAGGAACCCCGACGATGGCCAACTCCCACCCCGAGGAAGGGTACAGCGAAACCACGCAACCCGCGGGCCCTTTTTGCCAACCCTGACCCAGTGGATGCCTTGATGTTTGAAGAAGATGAGAGCGAGCCGCAGGGAAACGAACTGGTCCTGTTTGTGAGTGGCGCTACACAACAGGACCCTGCCCCTGAAGTGCCCAAAATGGTGAGCAATTACCCCCTCTCTTCTTTGTGACTGTTCTTATAATGAACCAAGCAATGATGACCCACATCAGGGTCCGAGCTCTCATTGACTCGGGGTGCGGGAGGGATTTGATGAACCCATCACTGGTAACGGGTCTAGAGGCGGCGGTTACCAGTTTGAAAGACCCTATTACCTTTACCCAAATGGATGGGTCACCGATGAAGGAACCGTGTCGATTTGAGACTATTCCCTTAAGGGTGGGCACAGGAGAACACTGGGAGCTGCGTTCTTTCGTAATAGCCCCACAAGGCCAGTTCCCATTAGTGTTGGGCAGCCCACGGTTGCATGGGCATGATCCATATATACTTTGGGACAAAGGGACAGTGCGATTTATCTCCCCGAAATGTGCGGAACATAAGTGGGACCCGGGGTGGGGAAACCCCCCAAACAACGATCCTCCACGGGCCTGCTTAGCCACAGAGGACCTTAACCGCATTCCCAAAGAATACCGGCATTTGGCCCGTGTGTTTGAGGAGGAGGAAGCTGACGAACTACCTCCCCATCATAACTCAGACTGTGCGATTGAGATCCTTCCAGGCCACAAATTGCCTAAAGGGAAAATTTATGCTATGAGTCCTATGGAAAAGGAGGAGCTACGCAGATTCATTGACAAGAATCTGGCCCGTGGATTTATCCGACCGGCTTCGTCCCCCTTTGCGGCCCCCGTGTTGTTTTGTAAAAAGAAAGATGGGGGGCTGAGACTGTGCACTGATTACTGGGGCCTTAACACAGTTTCCACCACCAATGCTTACCCCATGCCCCTCATCAAGGATCTGCTGGCGGAGGTGGCGAAGGGGAAGGTGTTTTCCAAATTGGATTTACGTGATGCCTATTTTAGAGTCCGCATTAGGCAAGGTGATGAACACAAGACTGCCTTTAATACCCCGTTGGGACAATTTGAATATCGAGTTATGCCCTTGGGGTTGCAAGGGGCGCCTGGGGTCTTCATGAACTTAATAAATGATGTGTTGCACCCCTACTTGTTCAAGGGGGTGGTTGTTTACTTGGATGATATCTTGGTGTACAGCCCAGACCAAGAAACTCACACCAGACTGCTTCAGGAGGTATTGGAGAAGTTATTAGAACACAAACTGTTTGTTAAGCTGTCAAAGTGTGAATTTCATCAGAGCCGCATTGACTTCCTAGGATATCGCATATCCTCAAATGGGTTGGAGATGGACCCAAAAAAGGTCCAGGATGTGTTGGCTTGGGAACCCCCCAAAACCAGGCGGCAGCTCCAGAGTTTTCTCAATTTCGCCAATTTTTACCATCAATTCTTGCCTCACTTCGCCCAGGTAGCCCTCCCTCTCACAGATCTCCTAAAGACAAAAGGGAGAGGGGTCAAAGCTTCCATGCCGGGGGCCCTTTTAGATTGGACTCCCCAGTGTCAGGAGGCATTTGAACAACTGAAGCAGTTATTTACTTCCGAACCAGTATTGGCACACCCAAATGAAACCAAAAAATTTATTGTCCAAGTAGACGCATCAGATACCACAATGGGGGGGTGATCTTACAAGAGGATGCCCAAGGGCACCTGCACCCTCTCGCCTATGTTTCCCGAAAGTTTAATGACACGGAGAGGTTCTGGCCCATTTGGGACAAAGAAGCAGCTTCCATTCGCTTAGCCCTAATTACCTGGAGGCACTGGTTGGAGGGAGCCCGGGTATCCTTTGAAATCTGGACTGATCATAAGAATCTTGAGGTACTTCGGAAGCCTCAGAATTTAAATGCCAAATAGTTCCGATGGGCTGAGTTTTTCTCCAAGTTTCAATTCACCCTCCACCATTTCCCGGGCAAGCCCAATCACCTGGCAGATGCCCTCTCACGCCTTCCCCAGCACCTTAGCAAGAGAACGGAGGTGAGAGAGTCCTTTTTTACCCCAGATCAACTGGTTGGGGCTGTATTAACCCGCAAACAAAGACAATCACAGCCCATAACCCCGAATCAAGGGCTGCCATGGGAAAGCCGATTTGCCACCGACATCACTGACCAGGAGAGAGTTGAGCTAAAAGCTCGAGATGATGTAGAATGCAAACCCAATGGTTGCTGGTACAAAGGCAATAAACTGTTTGTCCCAGAAAGTACGCGACTGCAAGTACTGCAATCTGCCCATGATTCAAAATCTGCTGGGCACTTCGGGTATGTGAAGTCGCTACACCTATTGCAGCGCAATTTCTGGTGGCCCCGAATGAAACGAGATTTATCATTCTACATACAATCTCGCCCTACATGTAGCCGTTGCAAGACCAGAGCAGGAAAAACCCCTGGTCTATTACAGCCGTTACCCATCCCAAGTCGACCCTGGGAAGTGATTTCCATGGATTTTATCACTGATCTTCCCCCCAGCAAACACATGACTGTCATTTGGGTGGTGGTGGACTTATTTTCTAAACAGGCTCACTTTATACCGTTTCCTAGCCTGCCAATGGCAAAAATCCTTGCAAGAGCCTTTTTACAACATATTGCCCGGCTCCACACTTTACCTCTCAAAATAATCTCCGACCGTGGGGTTCAGTTTGTTTCCAAACTATGGACAGAAGTAATAGCCCTCATGGGCATTGAGCGTGCTTTAAGCAGTGCATACCACCCGGAGACCGATGGGCAAACAGAAAGGGTGAATCAAACATTAGAACAATATTTGCGTTGTTTCACTAACTATCAACAAGACAATTGGGTAGATTTATTGCCATTGGCAGAGTTTGCATACAACAACTCCTGGCACGCTTCTACCGGAATGTCTCCCTTCAAAGCCGCCATGGGCTATGATAGCCCCCCTCTTCCATTTTTAAAACCCGGGGCGACTGGTGGGAGAGCCACAGAATGGTGTAAGTCTTTTCGAGAATCTTGGCCAATGATTGTAGAGCCTTTAAACGAGGCCAAGGCTCAATATAAGAAACATGCGGACAAAAAAAGGGTGGGGGGATGGAACCTTCAACCAGGGGATTCCGTATACCTTTCTACTAAGAACTTACGGCTATCGCAGAAATCGCGGAAGCTCGCTTGGAAATATATTGGTCCATTCAAAGTTGTTCGCTGTATTAATAAAGTAACTGTTCAACTGGACTTACCTAAATCACTTAAAGCAATTCATCCAATTTTCCATTACTGCCTCCTCAAACCGGCATCTCCCCCGACTAAGTGGCATCCGGAGCTTCCGGCACCCCTGCCCCCACTGATCATCGATACCGAGGAGCATTATGAACTAGCTGACATCCTGGACTCTAAAATTATCTGTGGACAATTGTATTATCTGGTTGAATGGGTACATTTTGGGCCCCAACACAGGGAATGGGTGAAAGTCTCTGATATTAATGCACCTGATCTCCTGAGGGATTTTCACACCCGCTTCCCAGCCAAACCAGGGGGCCCCATGTTCTCCCCTTCCTGAGTGGTGGGTGGGAGGTATTTTGGGAAGGGCAGAGTGTCAGGAAAAAGTCTATTTGATGATTCTCACTGAGTCCATTGTTATGTGTTCCCTATTCCGCTTTGCGCTTGCCTAGGTATGCAGGCAGTAACGTGGGAGCTTCTTCCCTGCCGCTTTTCCTTATCACGGTGGCCTTGAATGTAGGCTTTGGGCTATTCTTGTGTTGATGAGAATTTTCCAGTCCTGTGAAGGTGAAGGGAGGGGGAAAGTCGTCTCCCGCTCATGAAGTAATTCTCCTGCCGGGAGTTTCCCGCGCGCGCGCTTACAGTTCATTCGCTAGTCGCACTTATGCATCATACTATAACTCTGCTTGCTTTGCTCTTGCCCCCATTCTTGACAATGACCTTCTACTATGGGTTTTAGCACTGTAATCCAATAAAGCCTTTCTTTTGATCAAGAATGCCTGGACCTACTTGCTTTTGAACCTGACACTATGACTGCACTCAGATGCGGGAATAAACCCCACTGGACTCAACAGGAGTCCCTTCAGGGTGCCTCCCGTTGCTTAGGCTCCTCCTGCTGCACTCCGACTGCCACTTCCTCAGATCACCCCATGAGGCGCAGAGTTGCCTGCAGGGCAGTGAAGAGAAGAAGCGCCAAGCACGGGATTTCCAGCCTCCACCTCTAGCTGAAGACAGCCTCTTTGGGGGATTATAGTCTTGCTGCTGTTCTTCATGTTATAAAGATCAGACACTGACACCCCCAAAATCTCCAGGTATTTCCTGATTCAAAGTAGCCACTGACAGGCCGGCCGCTGCTCCATGAATCTGTCTGACCTCCTTTCAAAGATACCAGTGGCTGAGGGCCAGGCAGGTTCTGCTACAAAGCACCTGGACTCCTGGAAGGCCTGGGCCTCTCTGCTCTTCAGCTTCAGTTCCCCGTGGGAGACACAGGGGGCCAAGCCTGATCTCCAGGCAGGGGTGGGTGAAGGCTCACTGGGGCCCTTAGCAGCACTGACCAGTCTTGGTGCCCCCCCCCTTCCCACACTGACCCCGTCCATTGTAGTGGTTGACTTGTCTGGCCAGATATACAATGCAGGTTGCAGCAATACAAAAATGTATTCATAGGATAACATAGGATAGCACAAACAAAGCCAAGCTTTGGCTACATAAAGTTCTGCAAAAATGCAATACGACATCTATTTTAATATTTCACAAGTTAAATGTATCAAAGTTCCAATATTCAGGACCCGAAAGGCGTTTTTCTACATTTCATTTTTGCAAAATCACTGATAACACCCTTGAAATTCATACTTCTCAGAATGTCTGCTTCAATTGTTAATATACACAGTGAGTTGAGTCTTTCTTGAAGCATAACTGATCTGTTTGGGTTTTTTACACGTTTCAGTTGTGAGAAAGACTTCTCTGTTGTGCAGTTGGTGACCATTAATGTTAAAAATATTCTTAAGGCAATTTCAGCATTTGGAAAGGCACTCTCTCCTTTGCCTTCTGTAATTGTGTTGTAAAGTTCCATGTGAGTGAAAGATGTTTTCTTGGTTGTTTTAAACTTATAAAGAACATATGAATGGAACTACTGAAGCTCTGTAGACAAAGTGTTGTTCATGTCATCTGGATAAGCATCAATGAAGATATGACAAGCCTTTGAGTACCTTTCACTTTCTGATAAATGGGAATTAGCACCTTGTTGGGTGACATTAGGAACATCTGTCAGACAAGAGAATCTGTCTGCTATTTCAGTGTACACCTTTCATCTCATCCTCATTTCCGTTTCTAACTTTTCAACAATTACATAAAAAGTGGAGATACGGAATTTGTCTCTGGCACTGAGAATGACCTTTGGTGCATTTCCATCGTTGGGCATTCTCTTTCTTATACACTTATGCGTTTGAGTTGCTTTGTATTCTACATCAAGGAGCATGTCCTTTGCAAGTGATTCAAATCTCTCACTCATCTCTTGATGTGTGCAACTAGTCTGCTGATGTTGGCTACAACAGACAGATCCTTTCGCTCATTCTCTTTTGCACATTTTCTCTTTTGTGCACCACTCAACTGAACACGCTTCATTTTTGACGTTTACATGGGGCTAAAATTTAAAAGGGGCAGAAAGGGTAATTGAAATGACTGTCATGACAACTGAATTTGGCTCCATCATTTTACTTTTAAACATAGCCTATGACACCCCCCCCGCTCCACCCCTCCCCAAATAACCAGGACATTCCAGCCTAGATCTGGTAACCAGTGATCCCTCTAAGCTGAGTTAGTGTGAGCTAGCTGGCAGTTTTTAGCCTCTGGCTCACAGATTTTTGTCTTAGCTCAGGAAGGATGGCTCCAGAGGAAACTAATTGATGCAGTAGCCAAATTGCTGGCTCACAACCAATGTTCCATCTAAGCTGTGGAGTCCTGTGAGCAAAAATTTTACTTTGTGAGCTATGGCCATTCAAGTTGTGAGCGAGTAATTTGGCTGCTGTATAAATTAGTTTGCTCTGGAGCCTCCCTGAGCTGAGAGAAAAATGTGTGAGCCAGAGGCTAAAAAACTGTGAGCTAGCTCACACTAACTCAGCTTAGAAGAAACACTGCTCACAACTTTAATCCCAGCAGCTCACAGAGTAGAATTTTGCTCACAAGACTCTGGGGCAGCTTAGAGGGAGCATTGCTGGTAACTCTGACCACGAGGTAAGGGGACCCGCCCCGCCCTCCCAGGGCTTTTGCCCGGGAAGACACAACACCAAGTGTCAAAGGGGGGTGGGGAGAATTGGCATCGGAGATGGACTGGTCGCTGTTCAGGCCCCCTTCCCCCGCTCGGCCCCGTCCCCTCCGTTCGACCCAGGCTCTCCCTCCCTTCCCTCCAGCGGCTCCCCCCCCCGCCCCTTTGCAAAGCCGGCAAACAATCCGCAGCGGGCTCCGGCGCCGGAGAGAAGCGGCATCGTCGTGCCCCCGCGGGGAAGGAGGCCGGCAGGAGCAGGGTCGGCTGCCGAAGGGGCGCCACCCGCCGAACGCGGGGGAGAAGCGACCGGCGCCCGCGTCCCTCTGGCTGGCGGGCGGGCGGGCGGGCGGGCGGGCGCGCGTCTCTCTCCGCGTCCCCCAGAGGCTGTCCGAGGCGCGGGAGGCAAAGCGCCTCTCTCCGGCGAAGCGGCTGGCGGAGCCTCCGGCCGGCGGCGCCCCGGGCAGAGTTGCCGGGCAGGCGAGGCGCTGGAAGCCGACGACAGACGCGGGGCAGCAGCTTTTTCCGCGGGGAGGAGCCGCCGCTGGCCGCCAAGGGAGCGGGAGCCAGGAGGAGCAGCGCTGCCGCCGGAGTGAGGCTGGTGCGCCTGGACGGACCTCGTCTGCCGGGAAGGGGAGCGGGGCCGAGGGCGGCAGAGCCCGGCCGGGAGACCCTTCGACTCGAGCGGGGGGGGGGGGGGCGGGGGGGCTGCCTGGCCGCCGAGGGAGAGGCCCCCTCCCTCGGGGGGTGCGAGGCGCTGACTGCCCGGGACGGAGCGCAGCGGACCGCCCCCCGCCCCCCCGGGGAGACCGCCAGGCCCCTGACTTGTCCTGCGCGGAAGGTGGGGACGTCTCCCGGCCCTCTCCCGGCGGGGTTCTGGAAGCCATGGCCAGGCGCCTCTGGGTGCCCTCCCAGTACACCGCCAAGCCTTTCCGCTGGGCAGAGGGACCCAACGGGACGGACTTCCTGGCCACCCTCTTTGCGTTCCGCAACCGCTCGCCCTTTTTCCCCGAGGACCTGGACGTGGACGACATGGGCGACTTCGAGAGCGGCACCCGCTACGAAGGGGAGTCCCAGAGCCCGATGGTGAAGGCCCTGCTGATCGTGGCCTACTCCGTCATCATCTGCATCTCGCTCTTTGGCAACCTGGTGGTGTGCCACGTGGTGGTCAAGAACAAGAGGATGCACTCCGCCACCAGCCTCTTCATCGTCAACCTGGCGGTGGCCGACATCATGATCACCATCCTCAACACCCCCTTCACGCTGGTAAGCCGCTGGGTCCTGCCTCCGATCTGGAGCCCCCTCTCCTTCCAGGCACACCCCAGCCCAGGCCCTGTCCGGAAGCATCAGCAGATCGACAGAAGAATAAAGTGGGGAGGATGGGGAACCACCAATCAATAAGCAACTGTTTGATGCTTTTACACACGCTGGATGATGCACTTTCAAGGCACTTCAGCAATCATTTGCAAGTGAATTTTCCAGAGTGAAACAGGAAAAGCCATTTGCAAAGGATCGTCAAAGTGCATTATCCGGTGTGCATGAAAACAGCCATACCCCAAATCTACTCGTGTGCCAGGACACAGTCAGTGAAGTAATAATAGAAGTGGCCATGGGGAGATAGATCAAGATGGGTAGCCATGTTTCTCTGCAGCAATAGAAAAGAGCAGGAGTCCAGCAGCACTTCAAAGACGAACAAGATTTTTGGAAGGACAGGAGCTTTTGTGAGTCACACCGCTCACTCCTTCGGATACAGTGACTCACACAAGCTCCTCCCCTGCCACAAATTTTGTTTGTCTTTGAGGTGCTCCTGGGCTCTGGCACTTTTCTGCTGACCACGGGGAGCTTCTTCCACATCATCACTGAGGGCCGTCATCAGTGCATTGGCTCTGCAGAAGGGGCTCGAACATGCTTCCAAGTGGCAGTTCCTCCCCTGAAGCTCTCTCCATGCGAATGCCCTGCACTGTGCAGTGAACCTCCACTCCAGGAAGGCTCCGGGCCTGCACAGAGAGGCGCCTTGCCATGCCAGGCATCTGAGTAGTTAGCGGCACAAAGCTGATCCTGAATGTGTCGATCCAGGGAAGTGACAATGAGCGGGGTCCAGGCGAGCTCTTCTGCCAGTGGAAGGGTTGGGGTCGTTCCACCAGTTCCTTTTTCTTGCAGCAGAGACCCGATATGCTTCGCCTGCTGTTCCTGAGGGTCCTCTGCCCCCAGAGGCAGTGGGAGGAGGCAGGCAGGAGCATTCTGTCCCACTGACAGAAGTGCCTGGTGTGAATTGAAAGCCTAGTCTGGATCCAGGGCATCCCAGCTTCCAGGGAGATGAAAAGTTTGCCACTCTTTCCCACCCTTCTCCTTTGCTCCCAAAGAGGTTTCCTTCGCTCAGCCTCTAACTCTCTGTGTGAATCAGGTTCACTGTCCAGACAGCATGCCAGAGGTGAGTTACCTGACTATGAACACAGAATTTAGGAAGACGAGTCAAACCCTTGTTCCAGCAGTTAGCAGTTCTCTGGGAAACTGGTGGGGAAAGAGATCTTTCCTAGCTTGAGTTCTTTGAAATGAGATGCTTGGAACGCAGCCTGGGAACTCTGGCATGCAAAGTGCCTACTCTACTGCTGAGCCATGCCTTTCTCCACCCAATGATGACGGAAAGGCTTAAAGCCCTTCAGTTCCTTAGTAGTACTTCCTGCATTCAGGAGCTAAGACCCAACACTGGCAGCAGCTTTGGGGGTTGTATTTCAGTAGAGCTTTGGGTACGGCTCTTGTTTTCTTATCATAGATACAGATGGTTGGTATATTCTTGTACTTAATGTTGGAACATATCTGCCAACTTTGCTTACTGGGACAGTTCTGGCAGGCTGGGCTAGTGCAGAGTGACATTTCACAGTTCTGAAAATGTTACTATTGGGGACGAAGATGCTAAGTGACAAAGTATGTGGTGGTATGAGAACTGAGTGTGAACATATAACTTTAAGGGGAGAGGAAGATTTATATTTTGAAGGCTATTTATTTATAAAATTTGTACCCCACATTTATGCCCTTCTAAAGGCCATCAAGGTGGCTAACAACTTAAAATATACATGACAAAATCACATTATAGAACCATTAACATCAACCTCCCTCTCAAACAGACATCACTAAAAAAAATAAATTAAAAAACAGTTTAAAGAGTTAAAATACATACAAAACATAAAAACATTGGTTAGGAAGGAGAGATCATGGAGGGAACACCAAAGGAAGCACAAAAGTCTCCACCTGCTGGCGGAAGAGGGCAGCGGAAGGGGACAGAGGAGTCCCCCTGGGGAGGGAGTCCCAGAGCTCAGGGGCCACGGCCAAGAAGGCCCCCTCCATATAGAAGGGTAGAATAAATATTCCCTAAGTCTTTGAGCAGCAGGAAAGCGGCATGGTGTCGAATCATAGAATCACAGAGTTGGAAGGGGCCATGCAGGCCATCTAGTCCAACCCCCTGCTCAGTCTCGCCAGATCTCAGAAGCTAAGCAGGGTCAGCCCTGGTTAGTTCTTGGATGGGAGACTACCCTCTGCAGAGGAAGGCAATGGCAAACCACCCCTGCTTTGAAAGCTCCTTGCTGGGGTTGCTAGAAGTCGACTGAGACTTGACGGCATTTTACACTCACAAAGTCTTTGAGCAGAGTTTGGACCCCAGACTCAGTGGGCTCACTCATGTATATTTCTTTCATCTGCCCTGAATCTTTTGCCCATCAATTTAATTGGACACTTGTGAGTTCTAGTACCTGTGTTATGGGAGACAGTGAAAGCTCGCTCTCTCGCTCTCTTGCTCTCTCGCTCTCTCTGCTCCAGGCATCTCTCCTTATAAATATTTATCTTTTGGTTTCACAAGATTCCATGCACTCCCATTGGCTGTAAAATGCCCTCCCTCAGCCATTGGCCCATCAGCCGCCACTCAAGAGTACTCGCGTGCCATTGGCTGGGTGCTGGGTCTGCTCCTTTTCCCCACCCACTCCCCCTAGCAGACAGCTCTGTCTCCTGAGGAAGACAGTTCTCTTGACTCCTGTGAGGGACTGTCCCCTCAGTGGCTGTTGGTAGGCAGCCAAGCTTGGTTCTGTGAGTAAAAAAACAAAGGACTTTCAGCATAACCCCCTCCCCTGCCCATAACCCCCTCCCCAACGGCCACTTTCCTGTCAGAATAAATGGGAAAAGGCTCTTTCTCCTGCTTAGCTTCAGCATGGCTGGCTGGCTAACGAGGTGGGCCAGCGACCATCAAACCATTTTCTTCAACTCCCCGCTGTGCGACTGACTTTCCCCTAGGGATGCCAATCTCCAGGCAGGACCTGGAGATCTCCCACTGTTACAATTGACCTCCAGATGACAGGGATCAGTTCCCTGGAAGAAAATGGTTGCTTTGGAGGGTAGACTCTATGGCATTATACCCTGCTGAGTCCTTCCACACACACCCCAAATGCTGCCCTCCACAGAATCCACCCCCCCCAAATCTCCAGGTATTTCCAGAGTTGGCACCTGTACTTTCTCCTCTGTCAGTAAAAGGCCCTTTCCACACCTATGTTGGCCTTAGGGAGAAAACTCATTGGGCCCAGTCCTGATCAGGTTGCCAACTCCAGGTGGGCAATTCCTGGAGATTTGAGGGATGGAGCCTGGAGAGGGTGAGGTTTGAGGAGGGGTGGCACCTCAGACAGGTACGATGCCATAGACTCCACCCTCCAATCCAGCCATTCCCTGATGGGGAACCATTGTTGCCAATCTCCAGGTGGTGGCTGGAGATCACTCAAAATTACAACTGCTCTGTAGGAGGGATGGGGGAGGAGATGGAAAACTAAAGATAGGTTGATGGTTGGCTGGGAGGGAGATAGGGTTGTCAACTCCAGGTTGGGAAATTCCTGGAGATTTGAGGGGTTGAACCTGGAGAGGGTGAGTGTTGAGGAGGGGTGGGACCTCAGACAGGTACAATGCCATAGACTCCACCCTCCAAACCAGCCACTCCCTCCTGGGGAACCACTGTTACCAATCTTGGGGGTGGGCTGAAGATCACTCGAAATTACTACTGCTCTTCAGGTAGCAAAGATCAGTTCCTCTGGAGAAAATGGTGCTCTGTCATTATACCCTGCTGAGGTCGCCCCAGCAAATTGTCACTGAGTGCCCAAAGCTGGGGCTCTCTCCCAGAGTGTCTTTCTAGAGCCCGTTGTATTTATTTCCACAATGGGCCTTATTCCTAGTAACTTTATAAATCTCAGTCACACGGGTTTCGGTTTCGGCGTTGCGAATGGCGGCCGCTTCTCGGGACGCTCCCGGAGGCGGTTAGCCCACGCGCAGTTAGGGGGGGTCTTCGCATGTGCGAAAGACCCTAGTGAACCTTAGGCAAAGGCTCCGAACCGGGGGCGCTTGGGGAGTAGCCTCTTTGCCAGCAGACAGCCGGGAAATTGAGGCTTTCTCCCCGCCCCAATCGGCCCCGCTGCGGCGTGCCCGTAATGGGACTTAGCGGCGCCACCGATTTCCAGGAGTGAAGACAGCGCTATGGTTTAAAATAAAAAGAAGAAGTAGCATCGAATCGTGAGTTGAAGATCTATTTTGAAGCGTAAATCAGAGCCCCCTGCATGCGTATAAGCGTTGGGAGGAGGGAGGAGTTCCCACCCCCTTTGAGAAGCAAGATCTACAAAGGGTGCGCGAAGGGGGGCTGAGAGAAAAAAGTGTTGGTGAAAGTACCGTTGGGGTTGCATGGAAGACTGCGATCATCTTAGCTTCCTGGGGGATGCGGCACGAACTTTTTAAAAGTAAACAAAAAAACAAAATGTCGATAATGGAAAAAGTCCTGCAGACACCGGAAGAGAAGAGAGGAGGGACTTCCGGTCCAGACAGCCCCCCCAAGAGCTTGCTGTCAATCAACAGGAAAAGGAGATGCTGTGCCCCCTGCTGGAACAATTGCAGAAAATCAACGAAACTCTGTTTAAAATGGATAGTGTTCTCATCAGTCGACAGAAACAGATATCAGAAACAACTAGAAAGATGATGGAGATCGAACAGAAATCGAATCTGATTCTAGGTTTCCAGGGCGTTAAAGAAGAAGAGAAAGAAGATCTCGGATTTACCTTGACAAATGTCTTGGCACCCCTAACTGGCAGTGAAGCGATAAAATTAAAAGAAGAGGTGGATGAGGCTCCCAAAGCCTATTCCGCTTTTATAAAAGAGAATATTCTGCCAGGAGAAGGGGATGTTGAGCATAGCAAGCGACAAACTGGAGATCTAATTTCATCTGAAGAGTTTATGGAAGCTTGAAGGCCAGAAGTTTAAGGAAAAAGAGAAAAGAAAGAAGAAGGATTTCATCTTCAAAATACAGAAACTTCTGAAGAGACATGCCAGCAGGGAGGAAGATGCAGTATTCAAAACTGGGACAAGTGAAGAAGACAGCAGCCCAGGGGAAAGTGGTGATGGAACGGAAGACTTCAAAGTTAAAATGGACTCAATCCATAACTGGAAGAGATTTAAAAAGAAGATACTTTGAGGACTGTTCGTGTAACATCTGGAAGGAGCTGTTTAATTACTAACCCCAATGGACTTTACTAACTGCATTAACAGAGTGACTTTGGACTTTGCAATAGTTAAAAAGATCTTCTAACCATGATAGATGCCAAAATTGGTATTGGTTATTAACCTAAACTAACCCTCACTAACAGGAAAAATTTCACTCCATCTTTTTCTTTCTCCATCTGTCTACCCTTCCCGTTTCTTATAAAAAGAATAAAATTCTCTCTTTTTTAAGAGAGTTTTACAAAAAAAAAAAAAAAAATCTCAGTCACACTCCCTCCAACTATCATTTTTTCTAAGGGCCCCTTAGCCTTTCCTCATAGAAGGTGCTCCAAAACCTTCATCGCTTTGGTTGCCCTGTTCTGCCTGTTTTCCAGCTCTGCAATATCCTTTTTGAGACATGGTGACCAGAACGGAATGCAGTGATCTGAATGTGACCGCATTACAGATTGAATCCCTCTTTTGCTGCTACTGCTGCCCAGCTACATGGTAGGATTTCTGGTGGGCTGGGTCTGGCCTCACTCCCCTTCCCTGCAGCCACACAGCCACTGTGAGGAAAGGCATTTTTAAAGTCCACAAGGGCCCTGTTTGGCTCAGGACTGTGGCACGGGAGGGGAAGGGGCTCCTGCCTCTCCTTTGTGCCTTTCTCTTGAGCTGAAAAGGCCCTGAGGGGAGTTATTTCCCCCATTCTGGAGCTGTGAGTGCACAGGGCCAGTGTTCTCTCTAAGCTGAGTTAGTGTGAGCTAGCTCACAGTTTTTTAGCCCCTGGCCCACATATTTTTGTCTTAGCTCAGGAAGGAGGGCTCCAGAGGAAACTAATTTATGCAGCAGCCAAATGGCTCCCTCACAGCTTTAATGCCAGTAGCTCACAAAATAGAATTTCTGCTCACAAGACTCCACAGCTTAGAGGGAGCATTGCTCACAGGGCCATTTCATCTCAGGAAAATGGTGTCTGTGGGGGAGGCAGGGCCCTCTTCTCCCTGCATGCCGTAGTCCTGAGCCAAATCAGAAAATGTAACTTGTAGTTTGACCTTTAATAACCTGGGGGGGGTGAGTTATCCACCACAGCAGCGAGATCTCTCTCCTAGTCAGTCCCTGGCTGTTGAGACCCCATCAATTTATGGGTAAAGTTAAGATTTTTTGCCCAAATGTATCTTACTTTTGTACGCTAATGGGGTGCTCCACTTACACCCTTCTAAGTCAATGGAAGCAACAGGCTTACAAGGATGTAACTATTGTTTTCACACATGCTATGTTTAGGACTGCAGTGAAAAATTATTTATTTACTTCATTTATATCTGACCTTTGTCCCCAATGCTGCTTACATTCCCCAGTGGCTGACATTCTTCTCCCCTCTCCTCCATTTTGTCCTCACAACAACCCTGTGAGGTAGGCCAGGCGGAAAGTGTGCGACTGGCTCAACTTCACATCACTCAGTGAGCGTCGGAGGCAGGAGCGGTGTTTGGAGCAGCCCAAATTAACCTCACATGGGGGGTGCTGCCAGCAGATGAGTCAGAGAGGGATTTGCATTAATTTACTCATGAATCAACACACACACACACACACAACAGGTTGGCTCCAAATGCCATTTGCTCCTAAGGGGCAGGGCCTGGAAATCTCCTCGAATGACAACTGATCTCCAGACACCAGCGGCCGGCCCCCCTGGAGGATGTGGCTGCTTTGGAGGGGTGGCTGTATGGGATGACACATCTGCTGAGCTCCCTCCCTGGAGCCCGCTGCTCCGCCTCCAAAACCTCTAGGAATTTTCCCACCCAGAGTTGGGAACCCTGTCAGAACTTTCCTGCCAGTCCCCTCCCGCCTCAGACCACGCTGTCCCCAGGGGACAGGAGACCCTCAGGAACAGCCTGTGGGAGGAACGGGGGTCTGCATGGAGGGAGGAAGGGGGGAGGAAAATGGCATTTGGACCCAAGCCAATGGAAAAGGTCTGCTTTGTGTTATTGTCACCGTTGTAACACAAACAAAGGAAAAAACCAATGAGGCTGGTATTTTTGGTGTCCTGGCTGTTTGGTTTGCAGAGTTCAAGGAGAGTTCAGGCTCCGAAAGAGAGAATTAGCTGGGATCTAATGTCAAGACAGACTTGTGGCGAAAGCAGTTCTTCAAGAAGGCAGGTCTTTCTTCCACACTTCTGAAGCAGTGTGCGTGCACACAAAACCTTCTACCAACTTTGTGGGATTCAAACTTTGTTCTTCTGCAGTCTGTGGCTTTTGAGCACAGCAGCTCTTGCTGGCCAGAACTCTCTGGTTCTACACAACTGACAGGTGGTGGGCCGATGATTCCCCCCCCCGCTTCTCCTTCAGGTCAGGTGGGTGCTGGGGGATCAGGGGGAGCCATTTTGCTTGCTCCTTCTCACATGCCAGGAAGCACTACATACCGCAAGAGGGCAAAGGCCAATGTCTTTCTTGCCCAAAAGCCTGGATACCAGGCAGGGCTTATGAAGCTGGGTAGACACGGAGACAAATGTTACTGTTAAGTAGTGGGTTCTCAAGACTATCATGGTTCCAGCACAGCTCTTTATTTCAGCAATGTTAAGAACAACAACACACGCCGCGAGCTGCAACTATATACAAAGCCCCCAGTCCCAAACACACCCACAAAGTACAAATAAACCAGTAAGAACGTAAAGCTCGGAGCCTTCATTTGCATCACTGACACTTCTGCTACCTGATTAGCCTGCTCTACAAGGGCGGCCAATCTGAATGTAGCTGCAAGGAACCTTTCTAACAGTGCTTGTTCATTTGGAGCTGTCACTACACAACAGTTACACTTGCCTTAAACAGTGCTGCAGTGGGCGGGGGGAACACAGCCAAGCAATTAGCTTGCTCCTCTCACTCTGGATGTCAGGCGGCACTGCAGAATAGCGGAGGGGTCCAAGGCAGATATTATGCTTCCCCACCCTGGATGCCAGGATTCAGGGAAAATTCCTTCCTCAACATGGAAAACAAAGAAGGGTCACACACAGAATTTGCCATGGGAGAGTAATGAATGCCAGGCGTAGTTTGGGGGTGCGATCACACGGACACATCTGGCGAGCGTCGCGCACCCGTCCCCAACCTGTATTGTCTGGCCGAAGATGCAGAGCTTAAAAGTAGCTCAGAAAGTCCACTACCAAATGGTCTGCGTGTGATCGCTCCAGAACGCTCCTGTTGCGTCCCTGCTTCCTCGCTGAAGCATGCTGGAAACATGCACCAACAAAAAAAAAAACCAGTTCACTGCCGTCGCATCTGATCATGTAGGGGCGGGTCAAATTGCAATGGTGCAAATAGCCACGCCTCCCCCCCCCCGTGTTATCTGGTCCATGTGACCGGGGCCAAAGTATAGCTTAGTTGTGTTTTCTATTGAAACCAAATGAGAAAGCTAAGATGAATAAATGCAAGAATGAATGACACAAACACAAAAGTTTGAGAAATGAAAGCAAAATTAAATTAAAATGGGGTGAAATTGCACAAATCTAGCTTACCTCTGGCACCCAGCTATTTGTGCAATTCAGAATGAACTGAAGTGTTATCATGGTTTAAGAACATAGGAACATAAGAGAAGCCAATGTTGAAACAGGCCAATGGCCCATCTAGTTCAACACTCTGTCACACAGTGGCCAAAAATACCAGGAGGTCCAGCAGTGGGGCCAGGACACCAGAAGCCCTCCCACTGCTGCCCCCCCCAGCACCAAGGATAGAGTGCATCACCTGCCCCAGACTGAGAGTTCCCGTCTATACCTTGTGGCTAATGGCCACTGATGGACTTCTGCTCCATATGTTTATCTAATTCCCTCTTGAAACTGTCCATGCTTGTAGCTGCCACCACCTCCTGTGGCAGTGAATTCCATGTGTTAATCACTCTTTGGGTGAAGAAGTACTTCCTTTTATCTGTTCTAACCCGACTGGTCAGCAATTTCATTGAGTGCCCACAAGTTCTTGTTCTCATCTGGTTTTTAAGTGTGTGAGCATATATGCATGTGGGTATAAAGTTCCATGTTTTAATTCCTGGTGGGCACAATCTCATCTTCCACCTGATCTTCTCTCCTAGGTGCGATTTGTCAGCAGTACCTGGGTTTTTGGGAAACTGATGTGCCACATCAGCCGGTTTGTCCAGTACTGCTCTGTTCATGTGTCGGTGCTGACCCTTGCAGCGATTGCTCTGGACCGCCATCAGGTACGAATCAGAGGCACTCTGCTGCAAAATCTGAGCTATGCACAAAAGTAGCTCAGACAGTGTACTTAAAAGATTCCTCTTCTGCAATTAGAAACATCTATGCATGTTGAGTAGTTTATATCTATTGGCAAAATTTCTTCTAATGGGATTCAGGTTCTCAAGTGATACATTTCTTTCAAATACTGGCTCCTGCTTTTCTCAATACAATTGGAAGTTTTCAGCACATTGGAACATAATTACAGATCTAATGAAAGACACATATTTAAAATAGCACCATACTGGGAGTTGCACAAAGCCAGGATCTGATTGCAACATAAAATTAAATGCCAGCAGTCATAATCTGGAACCTCCCCACAAAAGCCAGGTGAAGTAGTAAGGCTCATGATGTCAGTTGCTGGCAAATGTTTCTGGGGGAGGCTTTGCCACGAGATCAGCGGGCCAGATGATAAGATTCTGCCCCAACTGTTGTGTATGCAGTCAACATAGTGCCATCAACGAAGAGCCAGAGCTTGAGTACCTGAGAACAATGGGACTGAGGTTCCTGGCTCCCGCGTAGGGGGACCAATGGGAACGGCGGCGGGAATTCAAACCCGCCAATGGTACCAGGGGCGGCCCCTCCCCAATGTATATAGTTGGCCTCCGGGCCGGTTATCAGTCTCTCGTGTTGTATAATAGCGAACCATGCTGATCACTACATCGCTGTCTGTGGTTTCTTTATGCGTCTAACCCACTATACAACAATGGCGACGAAGGTGGGATCCTGTTGAGCGCTCCAGCCGGGCTGTCGGACAACGCTACCGAAGACTCGCTCCACCACTCCACGGGCATCCTCCATGAGTGCCTCCGAGGGTGAATCCAGAGCCGCGTCGTTGCCGCCGACTAGCACAATGGCCATCGCTCCAGGATCCGGGCTGATACCGCCGTTCGACGCTTCCCAGCCCCGACGATGGGGAGCCTGGGTCACGGGTTTGCGGCAAGCCTTCGTGTTCTACCAGATCACGGACGAAGACCGTAAGAGAGGACTGCTGCTCTGCTCTTGCGGCCCCGTGATCGTGGATCTGGCCCAATACCTTCTCTCTCCCAAGAAGGTGGAGGAGTGCACGGTCGACGAGATTGTGAAGGCCGTGCAGAACTACTACTCCCCAAAGCCGTCGGAGATGACCTGCCACGTGGTTTTCCAGCATAGGAACCAGCAGGGCAAAGAAACCGCCGCGGAGTTCCTCGGAGAGCTCCGCCGCCTGGCGGCCGACTGCGCTTTCGGAGAGCACTTGGAGATGGCTCTCCGCGACCGTTTCGTCGCTGGCCTCAGGGACGAGAAACTCCAGCGCCGAATAATGGAGGGCGAGAAGGTGACCATCACCTCAGCGTTAGCCACCGCCACTGCGTGGGAGAGGTCACATCCGACCACCACCACCGCGACGCATCGTGTGGCCTCCCCCGGAAACAGCGACATCGACGACCCCGAGGTACACCGCACACTAGCCCAGCATCGCCCGCCAGCACCGTCCGCTAGCTCCGCACGCAAGCAACACGGCTCGGCGGCGCAGGAGTGTGCCAGCTGCGGAGGGCAGCATGAGAGGAGATCGTGCCGGTTCCGGGACGCCACATGTCGGGACTGCGGCCGCACGGGCCACATCGCAAGGGTTTGCCGGTCCAAGCCATCACGCGCAGCACAAAAACCGCCCCGCCGCAGGTCTGAGGCGCATTTCGAGGACTGCGCGGCCCCGGAGGCAGACCTATACCAATTGACCAACGCGCCGGCCGCCCGAACACAGGTACTGAAACTCCCCAGTCAGGCCTCTACCCCAAAAATATACGTACGGATCAAAGTAGAGGGGGCCCCCTTACAAATGGAACTCGATTCGGGCTCCGCCTGTTCCATCATTTCGGAGGCCACATTAAGACAGATTTGCCCAAAGGGGGCCCCCGCTTGCGGCCATCACCCGTGACGCTCATGGACTTTCAGAGAAACCAAGTACCAGTGAAGGGGGTAGGGAGTTTCAGGGTGCAGTACCGGGGCTTCAAGGGTCACTTGGACTTGCTCGTAGTCGAGGGCGACCTAGTTAGCCTCCTGGGGAGGGCTTGGTTTGGACCCCTAGGAATCGCGATAGAGGGGTCCAGCATTGCGCAACCCGCGACTTCCAGGAAGTGTGCCGCGAGTTCCCATCCGTTTTCGATGGGTCCCTGGGCCGATATACGGGCCCCCGGTCTCGCTACAACTCAACCCCACAGTGGCCCCTATCCGCATGCGTGCCAGGTCCGTTCCGTTTGCCTTAAAACCAAAAATAGACGCGGAACTGGACCGACTGGTGGCGCAAGGGGTTTTGGAGCCGGTCTCTCACGCAGTGTGGGAAACCCCGATCGTGACCCCCATTAAACCTAACGGGGATGTCCGCATCTGCGCGGATTATAAATGCACGATAAATCGGGCACTGCAGGACCATGCCTACCCGGTCCCGGTGGTGAGCCATGTTCTGGCCACCTTGGCAGGGGCCAAGATCTTCGGCAAACTAGATCTGGCCCAAGCGTACCAGCAGCTGCCTGTCGACGGGCCGACCGCAGAGGCCCAAACAATTGTAACGCACCGGGGGGCCTTCAGGGTCAATCGCCTGCAATTCGGGGTGAGCGTGGCACCCGGAATTTTCCAGCAACTGATGGACTCTCTCCTCAAAGGGATCCCCGGCGTCACACCATTCTTCGATGATGTGATGATCGCCGCCGCCACGCCCGACGAGTTCGCCTCCCGCCTCCGCATGGTCCTCAGCCGTTTCCGGGACGCCGGCCTCAAGGTCAAGCGCGAGAAGTGCCAGCTCGGGGTATCATCCGTAGACTTCTTGGGCTTCACGGTGAACGCAGAGGGACTCCACCCGGCCCGGGACAAGGTGAAGGCCATCGTGGAAGCGCCGCCCCCGACCTCCAAAGCCGAGCTCCAGGCTTTTCTCGGACTCTTGAACTTTTACCACGCCTTTCTCCCCCACAAGGCGGCGGTAGCCGAGCCCCTCCACAGGTTGCTCGACAAAAAGGCACCTTGGGTCTGGGGCCCGCATCAGGCTGCAGCGTTCCGGGCCGTCAAGGCCCTGCTCATCTCAAACGCGGTCCTGGCACATTTCGACGAGACCCTGCCCGTGGTCTTGGCTTGCGATGCGTCCCCATATGGGGTGGGAGCCGTGCTGGCGCACCGTCTCCCGGACGGCCGGGAGGTCCCGGTCGCGTACTACTCGCGGACCCTGTCTGCGGCCGAGCGGAACTACGCCCAGATAGACCGCGAGGGACTGGCACTGTGGCCGGGGTGAAGAAGTTCCACGACTTCGTCTATGGCCGTCCCTTCACAGTCGTCACAGACCACCGGCCGCTGCTGGGCCTCTTCGCAGCGGACCGCCGGACGCCACAGGTACTCTCCCCTCGGGTCTTGCGGTGGTCCATCTTCTTGGCGGGCTACAACTACACGCTCCAGCACCGGCCAGGCAAGGCAATGGGACATGCAGACGCGCTGAGCCGCCTCCCCCTGCCAGACGAAGGGGAGGACCCGGCCCCAGCTCATCATGTCCTCCAGTTGGAGGGTCTTCCAGACGCCCCTCTCCAGGCCACGGACATCGCCCGCCGCTCAGCCCGTGACCCCATCATATCCCGGGTTCTCGGCTGGGTGGTGAGGGGGTGGCCTACGGCCTCGGCGGGCCCTGAGTTCAGCGCATTTACAACACGGCGCGAGGAACTATCGGCACACAAGGGCTGCCTGCTGTGGGGGGACCGGGTCGTAGTCCCCAGCGCACTCCAGCAACAGGTCCTGCAGGCTCTGCACGAGGCACACCCCGGCATCGTGCGGATGAAAGCCCTCGCCAGGAGCTACGTCTGGTGGCCAGGCATCGATGGGGAAATAGAGGCCTGGGTGAAGCGTTGCCAGATCTGTCAAGAGGTCCGGCCAAGCCCACCATGTGCACCCCCCAGGCATGGGAGTCAACAAGGACCCCACTATACAACACCAACATTCCAAGATAGGAACATGAAGGCATTTTCACTGTGGTAAAAGGACATTTCACCATAGCTGTCTGTGCACAGATGTACTGTTCTGCGAAGTCAACGCTGAATCTTGTACTCTGAGTGCTCAGAGGCTACCATCAAACTGCCTTTGCAAGGAGTCCAGTCAAAAGACTGCAGAATGAGTCTTTCCTGTTCTGAGGGCTTTTCCTGCTCAAGTTATTTTATCATTTGTGTGCCCACAGGGTGTGCCCCCTCCCCCATTCTTTTCTGTACCTGTTTTGCTCCCTGTAGTGGTTGCCTCAGTCATTCCTAGCTGTTTCTCGGGGGGGAGTTATGAACACTTTAAAAGTCCTCCTACAGACACTGGAGAAACAGCAGTGAAAGATTGAAGCGACCACTACAGGGAGCAAAACACATGTGGAAAAGGAAAAAAGTCAGACACAGTGCGGGCACACAACTGACAGATATAACACATGAGGAAAAACCCTAAGTTTCAGTCATCCCAGGCATTGAGAGAGAGAGAGACAGAGAAAGAGAGAGAGAGAATAATTTTCTAGTTTCTACTCGGTGCTTTCCCACAAAAATAACAGGGGACTGTTCTGTGAACTACATAGAAACACACTGATAAACACCAGACAGAGGTATCTCTGGTGGCCTTCTGGTGGCAGTGAACAGTAATCTTAGATGCACTGGAGAATGAAGAGCTGAAGTTTGCACAGTGGCTTGGCAAGTACTTACTGTAATTTGGCGGGGGACACAAAGTCCCTGGCCGGAACATTCCTCCATGGAACACCCACGCCACACGATGCCGTCACCAGGAAGTGACGGCGGGTTATGCTCTGGCAATGGGGCTGGAAACTATGTTTCCAGCCCCATTGCCAGAGCGTCGCCTGGCATCCCCTCCTGGCAACGGCATCGTGCGCCACGTCTCCCCCCCCCCGGGGAATGGTCCTGCCAAGGAGTATGCATTCCCCAACGAATTACAGTAAATTCTTGGGAAGCCTGACTTGGGACCAGGGAACTCTGACTAAATGCCACATTCCCAGTGGCAAAAATCCATGGCTATGGAACTGTTTTACCACCATTCATAAATTAGCCTTAAAAAACTTTGCACATTTCCTGTACCTGAAATTTTAATGTAAAACTTAACCTAGGCTAGTGTCATGATCTGTGCAGGATGGAGGCAGGGCCTAGAGGCCTGGGCTCTGGGAGGGGCCTGTCTGACAGTGGAAGACAGACAGCCTGCAATCCCCATAATGCTTAGAGAGGGTGATAGCCAGTCAGAGTGCAGAGAAGGCTTGTAGGCCTCTGGAGATCTGTACATGACTGGGAGAAAAGCCTGTGGCCTAGGGCCCAGGAGAGGCCTATGTGGTAGTAGAAAGCAAGCGGTCTACAATTCCCACAATGCCTAGAGCCAGCTGCAACCAATGGGGATACTAGAAGTCTGAGGTGATGTGTTCTTATACTTAGTTTCAGTTTAACTGACGTTCTTTTTCTCTGTGGTCCGTGAGGAGACTGGTCTGGGACAAAGTTTCCTCACTTGGGAGAGTGAGTAAGTTAAGCCTGGTCTAAAGAGGGCTGTGAGGAAATGGTTCTTTGGCTCTTCTGCGGTTTTCCCTCTCACAGAGTCACTGAGGGGGAAAGGCTGGTCTGAGAGGAAAGGATCCCTCACTGAGCTCAGCGTGAGTGTTAGGCAGGAGGCCTGGTAAGAAGATAGGCCTTAAGTAGTACCAGTTAAGGAGTAATAGGTAGCTGCGTTAGCTTTGTGTTCTTTTTGCTTTTCAATACTGTTACACCTTTTTAAAGCACCTTGCCTTATTTGCCTTGCCTCTTAATAAACCATTGTTAAGTACTCTGCCTGGTCCTCACGCCTGTGTTTTCTCGGCTGTAAAAGGGGCATTTTGGGATGGACTTGAGAAGGTACCCTGGGCCTTCTCAAGGGACTGTAAGTCCAGGGTGGTGGCAGCGGAAGGCAGCACCCCGCTGGGGTCATGACAGCTAGAATGAACATTTGATTATAAATGTGTGATGATGTGATGATATACATGTGAGTGATCTGGTCCCTCTCTCTTTCTTTGGTTGGGTTGCCACTAGCCTGTCTCTCACCACATTAGGACCAGTAACTCTTAGAATTGTCTGGTTCCTCCTGGCAGCTGGTGGGGGGGGGGACGGGACTTACTAGGAGAAAGCACATGTGACCCCAGCCAGCAACTTCCAAGTGACGCTCTGGTAATTGGAAATTCTACTGGCCAGCGACTTCCAGGTGATGCTCTGGTAATTGGAAATTCTACCATAGAGTTTTTGCCCAAATACTAAAGCATTGCCCATAGGTCACTGGTGTGATGATATCACTTCCAGTGCAACACCGGCAATGTGGCCTAGACCTTCATCTTTATACTGGTAAGTTCCCCCACCAGCCATCTGATCAGTGGCCGGGGGCAGGGCCTGGCAGTGGGGAACCCCCACCTCCATTGGGGTGTGTGTGTGTGTGGCAACCCTAGTCACTTGGATGTCTTCATTGTTCTGTAAGGTCCCAGACCATGATTTGGCTGAGGTACCTTCCTTTGCCTTAGATGGAGAGGAGCAGAGGGGACATTATCTTGTTTGGCTCAAGCCTTCTAAAGGCCCTAGCCAGGCCTGGGTGACCTTTCTCTACCCAGAATCCCTGTGAAGGACCAATGTCACTTTCTGAGTGATCTCCCCCCCCCTGCCACTCCCCTGGAGTGGAGCTTCCAGAAAACTCATTGCCAGACAGCTGGTTGTCAAAGAGCCAGCCATCATTGTATGAACCTTTGTAGGGTGTGTCTGTGGCACTACCAGACCTGGAGAATGCTGGACTTGACATTAGGGCAGGGCTCCCCAACCTTTTTAAGCCTGCAGGCACATTTGGAATTCTGACACGGCGTAGTGGCCGCAGCAACAAAATAGCTGCCACAGGAGGTAAAGCCAACCACAAAATGGCTGCCACAACTAAACTTCAGTCATACAGTGAAGAAGACTCTTGTGCTGTGCTTGCAGCTGCTGCCAAAGCAACATCTTTACAAATCTGCACAGCCAGTCCTCCAACAGTCAGTCAGAAGCCTTGCTGGGTAAAACCCCTCTCTAGCCCTCTCCTAGGGTTGCCAGCTCTGGGTCAGGAAACACCTGGAGATTTTAGGGGTAGAGCCTGAGGAAGGTGGGGTATGTTGAGGGGAGGGACCTCAGTGGGGGGAACAAGGCCAGAGAGAGTCCGCCTTCCAAAACAACCATTTTCTCCAGAGGAACTGGTCTCTGTTGCCTGGAGATCAGTCATAATCCCAGGAGAACTAGCTAGAGGTTGGCAACCCTACCACACCCACTCCTAAAAACAATTGGTGGGCACCAGAAAAGCTGTCTATTGGCACCATGCTGACCATGGGCAGCATGTTAGGGGCCCCTGGCATAGCATGTCAACAAAGGGGTGGCCTTGTCCCTGCCTCCCCCCAACAGTTCTTAGCAGGAATACTTCTGGATTCTGAGAGGCAGATTCATCCAGAACCAAGATGAAACCAGTCCTCGTTGGTTATTGATCTCAATAGACATCATTTGAAACATGTGTTTCTGGGATTAGGTTCTAAAATGACTCCCTTTTGAAAGAATTTTTGCAAACCCAGAGTGAAAGCTCTATCAGCTCTGTGACTTCTTTAGGTCATCATGCATCCCTTGAAGCCCCGCATGTCCGTTGTGAAAGGAGGAATTTGCATCATCATCATCTGGGTGATGGCCAGCTGTTTCTCTCTGCCACACGCGATCTACCAGAAGCTGATATGGTTTCCTAATGGGTAAGAGGAATGACCAGCCACATCGCTAAAGGTGACATCACTTGCATTCATTTTTGGTGTAAATGATGCAGCAGGAGGAGAGCACGTCCAGAACAACTGCATTTGAGCTTTCAACTCTTACAGTGTTATGTCAGTTGGCTGATGCTCTGAATTTCTAGTCCCTGGGCTTTGTTCTCCAGAACTGCTCCCTTCCGTACAACTAAGAACAGCAAAGCTTGGTTCCTGCTATCAGCCATAATGATCATGCTATTTACATAAAATGTGCATTTTCATGTGTGTGCATGATGAAGAAAGAGCACACTTTTTGCTCTGGTGACAGGGCTTGCTTTTGTACACAAACAGCTGATGAGATGGTCAAAGGGTTTCTGGGCTGCACCATGAAGATAGGTTCAGAGAGGGCGGCCGTGTTGGTCTGAAGCAACAGAACAAAGTCTGAGTCCAGTCAGGCACCTTGGAGACCAACACAGTTTTATTCTGGACCACTTCAGCCTGCAGGTGATAGGGGTGGGAAATATTTATTGAATAGTCTCGGGGGGGGGTCTGCGCACGAAACACCAGGTGTGTTATGAAAACAGGCCAGGCTAGGTGCTCTGCGTGCACACAAAAGCTTATAGCCAGAATAAAACTTTGTTGGTCTTAAAGGTGTCGCTGGACTCAGACTTTGTTCTGGGCTACACCAGTGAAGACTGCAGCTGCATAAACGACTGTTCCGCCATTAAAAAATCACTGCACATAATAAACCAAATGTCCGGAATAAGAGTTCTCCCCTAGCCTTTTTTTATGATAGACCTAGTGTTTTGCATGCACTCCACCCCCCACCCCCAAGAGTATTCAATAAATATTCCCCACCACTATTGTCTGCAGGCTGAAGGGGTCCAAAGGAAAATATATCACCCTCACCTGTGCTTCGCACACATAACCAAGGCTGCTTCCATATCAGGATGGTTTTCCGTGGCAGTCTGGCTGCTGCTGTGATTCTGCAACAGAGATTCGGGTATTCTCTTTGTGGCTTCCCTTTCACTCCTGATGTGCATTGACCCCCACACACACACACACACACACACACTGGGTTGTAATGTGACTCTCCACACATCCTGTTTTAATTTCTTTTTAAAAACTCAAATTTGGAGAACCAATAGAAACAACACAGTACTTTAAAAACATTTTTTTTTAAGTCCCCATATTTGCAGACCCCTCCAACTGTCCTCTTCCCCTCGCTAAAAGGCAGGATGAGCCGTGGGTGATTCTCTTCTGTTTTGTTTTTTAAAAAGAACCACCATTGGGAGGAGTAACGCAATACCTCCCGTAACCTTTTAAAAAATCCTTTTGTGAGCAGACCTGCCCACAATCCCCTCTCCTCTTCCAAAAAGGTGGGTGATTCCCTCCTGGTATGATCAGGGGACTGGCCCCTTGTTGTCATCAACAAACAAAAAGAGCAACTGACTCGCACTACACCTAAGTCCTGCAATGATGCTATTTCCCTTTCAGACCCAAGAAACCGCTCCTGTTGATAGCGTCCTGCCCGGGAAATAGCGTTTTTTTAAACAGGTTTGGAAGGTTAGCATTACAAGCTGCCTGAGTCCTGGAAATATGAGTTTTAGCAGCACCTCTAGCTATGCTTGAGACAAACATGTTATAAGTGGTTATCTCAGGGGTCTCCAACTGGTAGGCTGCCTGGAATCTAGAAATCCCATGACTGAAGGTGAGCTGCAGCCGTAGCAACCAGTGGCACAGCACAGGCCTTCTGCAAATTTAATAGTATTTTTACATCATTTATTATCTGCCTTTCTTGTTGAGATATAAGGCAAAAGGGAGATTTCAGCAGGTACAGTTTCTCCTATCCCTGCATGGCAAAGCCACATCTCCTCACATTCCATCTGTTATGCAACCCTTCAGGATAAAGGAGTCCTATACCCCTTTCATCCTGTCAACCCAGGGGGGGGTCCCCAACATTTTTAAGCCTGTGGACACCTTACGAATTCTGATGTAGGGTGGTGGGTGCAACCAAAAAATGACTGCCATAGGAGGTGGAGCCAACCATGCAATGTCAAGGAGTAGGGTTGACAGGTCCCCTCGGTCACCAGTGGGGAAGGGGGGTATAGGGTGTCCAGATCCAAGCTGAGAAACTTCTGGAGATTTGGGGGTGGAGTCTGGGAAGGACAGGGATCTCAGTGGGGTACAAGGCCATAAAGCCCACCCTCCAATGCATCCATTTCCTCCAGAGAAGCTGATCTCTATAGTCTGGAGATGAGATGTAATTCTGGGGGATCTCCAGGTCCCACCTGGAGGCTGGCATCCCTATCAAGGAGCAAGGTATGCATTATAAGTCCAAGAGCCAGTTTGGTGTAATGGTTAAGTGTGTGGACTCTAATCTGGGAGAAATGCGTTTGATTCCCCACTCCTCCACTCGCAGCTGCTGGATGACCTTGGGCAAGCCATAGTTCTGTCACAGCTGTTCCTTCAAGGGCAGTTCTGTCAGAGCTCTCTCAGCCCCACCAACCTCACAGGGTGTCTGTTGTGGGGAGGGGAAGGGAAAGGAGATTGTAAGCCACTCTGAGAGTCCTTCAGGTAGTGAAGGATGGGGTATAAATCCAATCTCCTCCTCCTCCTCTTCTTCTTTTTCTTCAACATTTCTGCCAGAAGCTCTGATTAACAGGATGCCTTTGAATCTGCGTAGCCAATCAGAAGCTCTGCTGGCAAAAACCCCACCAGGCCCTGCCCATTTTCTGAAAGTATTTAGTGGGCACCAAGGAAGGTGTCAGTGGGCGCCGTGCTGGGGACCCCACCCTAGAGGAAAAACCCAGAAGATGACCATAGATAGTTAAAAATGAAAAGTCAGTCCTATTGGCAGGCTGCAGAGAAAGGTAGGTCCCAAGTCCAAAAAGGGTTAAAGATGGCTAGCCTACCTCCTTACCTTTAGAAGCTGGCATGTTTTTTTTACTTTGAAATTTTGTCTTCCTCTCTTCCAGAAACAGAACAATACGAATGGCTTGTCTCCCCAGCTTCCCACCTCCAACTGACCTTTTCTGGAAGTACCTGGATTTGACTACCTTTGTCCTTCTGTACCTTCTCCCTTTGTTGGTAATCTCCATCACTTACACCATGGTTGCCAAGAAGCTCTGGATGAGGAATGCCATCGGCGATGTGACCATGGAGCAGTACTACGCCCACCAGCGCAAGAAGAAAATGACCTTGAAAATGCTTATGGTAGTCGTAATGGTCTTTGCCATCTGCTGGTTCCCCCTCAATTGCTATCTGATTCTCATGTCTAGCAAGGCAATCCACAGCAACAATGCCCTTTATTTCGCTTTCCACTGGTTTGCCATGAGCAGCACCTGCTACAATCCCTTCATCTACTGCTGGCTGAATGAGAGCTTCCGCTCAGAGCTCAAGTCCCTGCTGGGCGTCTGCTGGTGGAAGGATGTCTCTGGGAATCATGCCCTGCAGTCCATATCACCTCCTTTCAGGCACGCCTGGGATGAGAATTGCCACTGCAAACAAGACAGCACCTCTCGGCACACAAGGGAGGAGTCTCACCAGCATTCAGCCAGGACAGACATCTCTATAGTTCAGCCAATTGTGACAGGAAGCTGACTTTCTGAACCAGCCATCTTCCTGGGCTTTGAATGAAGTGTGCCTCAGTTGTGCCTGCAGAGAGAGCGCAAGCACATTTGGGGAAGCAGCAAATCTTCATTTGATAGCTGAGCTTTGCAGAAACCAGGACGTGGTGCCTTTTGACCCCAGAAACCCATTAATGCTTAGAATGCACTGCTACAATGCACCACTTAGATAGTACAGAAAATCATTTTAAAAATACAATTTCCAAATAAAACTCCATGCCATTCACCATAGGACCAAGGTCTCAAATGCACCTCTGTATGAAGTTTGATTTGGAAATTGCAGTTTAAGACATAACTTTATCTGTACAATGTCCAAGGATATAAACTGCAGCAGGCATAAGGGGTGTGGACTCTGCACATGTCAAAAACAGAGGTGGGGCAGTGTCTGTGTGCTGACTGGGACAAGACAGGAAATCTGGTTTGGACCCAGCCCTTGACTAGCAGTCAAGCCTTCTCCCATGCCTACATGTTTTGAATAGTATCACTGCACACAGAAAGCTAGAAATTTGCTTTTGTTCCAGACTAAAAGATAAGAAGTCCACCCTGCTCTCCCCTACAGATAATGCCATTCTGTGTTGTAACTATTCAGCCTATATTTAGTGGCAGTGAGGCAAACAACTGCCAGCTATTATAGTAGACCAAAGAAGCTGAACCAACTGATGCATAGGTCCAAGGAGATGGGCTCCATAGAGCCATGTCCACAAAGCAAATTACACAGCTCAGCCATGCAGTGGGTTTGTGGGAGGCATCAAGGGCCCATCCCCTTGGCTCACTCGGCTCCTCCTCCTCTTCCCCCAGTTAGGAATATGTGCTGGGCAGCTTGGTCCGCTGGATCAGGGCCCTGTGCTGACTGAGAAATGCAGAAATTTTCATCCCTTCTGGCTGAAATTCAGGCCTTTTTCTTCCGTGAAAAACTCATTGGGAGATCTTTCACTGTGACTTGTTATGTTTGCCAGGGAATATTTTTTCCTCTGCAAGATCAAAGTCATTTCTGATAAAGAAACAGTACTCTTATTTCCTCACTCCACGCAGCATGACTTGGAAAAACTGTCAGTTGCCGTTCATTGCCTAATCGTGGGTGGATTAATAGATTCTGTACAGGAAGCCAGGCCACTTTGATAACTGCTGTGCACAGGAAACTCTGCTATGCATTTCTAAAATAGTTCTAAAAACCTACTTCAGGAGTTGACCCCTACAATTCACAGCTCAAATTTGAACTATTAAAGTCTACTCAGACTGGCAGGGGGTCTCTAGAGTCTCAAGTTGAGGTCTTTCACATCAACTGATCCTTTCAATTGCTAGGGATTGAACCTGGGACCTTCTGCATGCCAGTCAGATGCTCTGCCAATGAGCAGAACCAAAGCAGATGCTCTACCACTGAGCAGAACCCAATAATGCTGAATCAAGAACCAAAAAGGTAAACCCTGGTGGAGGCCTAACAGTTAAAACCTCATATAAACTTATAAGTAAAAACACATGTATTGCTGGGGATTGAACTTGGGACCTTCTGCATGTCAATCAGATGCTCTATCACTGAGGCAGATCCCCTCTCTGATTTATGGGTTGGAACCTGTTGGATAATAATGATAAGTTAAGTGTACCTACATGGAGTCAGATCCGTGAAAAAATTTCTGTGCTTCCGATGCATATGATATTTTTTTTACATTTAACCCAATAGTTTATGGGCCCAAAGTCTATCAGAAGCTTAAATTAAGCTTACTGTCTAAGCTTAAATTATGCACAAACTTAATGTTTAAAAAGGACTTATCTTTGATTAGCAAATCCTCTTATTTTTTTTCTTTAAAACTCTCCATTGTTCTCCATGTCACCATGATAAGAATGGCTGAATCAAGCAGATATTTGTAAATCCCAAAACTTACTGCTAAGAACTATAGAAACTGGCTTAAAAGATTTCATATACTCCTTGAAGCAAAAGGAGCTGCTAGAATCCTGAAGGAAGAAAACCAACGGAGGAAGGCAAGGGACTGGGCTCTTGGATAATCAGAAATGGGTCTGCCAAGAACACTGTTATGGGATCATTGAATGACAGTGAGACTTTCATGTTTGAAAATTCCCAAACAGCAAAATAAATGCTTAAGAGTCTAGAAGAGTCTTTTGGCTTTAGTAGTATTAAATCACAAGAGGAATATGGGCCCTGGTCATACGGGCCAGAAAACGTGGGGGGGAGGCGTGGCAGTTCGCCCCGGAGCAAAATAAGGCGCGGTAATCCGATCACACGGGCCACCAGGTTGCCACACTCCGGCGCTGAGTGCCGATCACACAGCACTGCTACAGCGTGGCAAAAAAGCAGCGCAGCAGAGCACACAAGCCGCACTGTAGCAAAGGACGCATCTGCCGTGGGGGGGGGGTAGGTCCCTGTCGGTGTCTTGCATGTGCGCATGCATCATTCAGCATTGGTGCGCATCCCATGGAAACTTACAACATCCGGAAACCCCAGGACATGGGCAGGCGTCAGAAGCCGTGGGATACTGGCGCTCCTGCGATCAGATGCCGGCCTTTGCCCTGGGGTTTCCAGAAACTAGTACGTCAACCCTAGTAGTTTTTTACTCCACGTTTTCCACGGGAAGCCATGGGTTGGCCACGGGAGTGCTACGCCTCCCAGATGTGCTGGTATGATCGCACATGGAAAGTCCGCAGGGCTACTGTGCCTTCAGCAGGGCAAATGCTTCGTGTGAATGGGGCCATGGATAAGAAAACTTTGCAAAACAAGGCAACATAACAGGGAAAATAGTGAAAAATATACATCTAGACTGAGGCAGGTGTTTGAAAGTCTAGCAATCTGTGGCTTTAATCTAACTGATCAACAAAAACCAAATTTTATGCTTGGGACTTTGGGGGAAAATCTTTCTGCATTTGTGAGTGTGCAGATTCAAGGTCAAAAGAAAGATGCAAAAGCTTTCAATCAGGCATTTCAGGGCAAATGTTCAAAACAGCTTATTGACTTTGAATCACCAAATGGCTCAAGTCCCACCCACAGAAAGGGATAAAAACTGATTGTTGCATTGCATTAGTTGCAACAAAAGGGCCACTTTGCAAAGGACTGTAGAGAGCCACAAGCTAACAGTAGTTTTCTAAGACACACAGGAACAGCCACACAAGCTATAAACAGAGAGGCAGTTTTAGAAATCAAAAGCATGGTGACCTTATGGAGCATACAAAGGGAAAAGTTTTTTACTAAGTGACCAGAAAAGCCTTATTGATGATGATGCTGAATAAGTGGCTAATAGGCAACAGGGCATCTAGCCACAGCACACACTGCAAGGATTTTTTTGATGTACTTAATGAAACTGAGAGAGGAGAAATAAAAATGGCTAATGTTGAATGCATACAGATTCAAGGCATAGGTACTGGCACTTTATGCTATAGCACACCTCACAAAAATTTCCAAAATGAAGTTGGAGATGCCCTGTATGTTCCTGAATCAAGCTGTAATTTACTGAGTGTGTCTACATTAGACAACAAAGGCTTTGACATATGTTTTGGAAAAGAGAAATGTACTATTAGCAAAGACAATGTTGTATATGCACAAGCTTACCTAGGATTGCAGCCCCCAGGTCTGGGACAGGGGGGTCCCCCACTTTTGGGCTCTCCAATTCACCCTGCCCAGCTGGCTGGCAAGGGAAGCCCCACCCCAAGCCCCACCCCCAAGCATTACCACCCGCCCGGCCACCCCTCTCCCTCCCTTCCTGCTGGATTTAAAGGGCTTCAGCTGATCAGCAGGGAGCACATAGCTCATTGGTCAGCTGGAGGGCCCTTTAAATCTAGTGGGAGGGAGGGAGAGGGGTGGTCACACACTCTGCTTGCAAAAAGACCCTTTAAAGGGTTTTTTTGTGAGTGGGTGGGGGGCGCAGCATGTGGGGTTGGTTTCCCTCATGTGGTTCACTTTGACAAAAGCAGAGTCAGGAGTGAAGGAACTGCATCATGTGACTCAGAACAGGCAGATGACCGTTACTGGCTCTTGTGCCTTGAAACAGTGCAAAATGATGAAACATCAGAAAAAAGACACACACCCTGAGAAGGCAGCTTCCAAAGCAATCACACCAGAGTTTCAGAGCAGTCCAACACAGGAAGAGGAAGCAAGTGAGAATAAGAAGACAGGTGGACCAGTCAGCTCTGTGACAGCAAATGAAAGTCCAAGACCACATCTCCAATGCTCATCGTGACAGGTACATCTGTCCGGCATTCCCCAGCCATACTCAACCCGTCTTATAACGCTTCCCTCCCGAGTTTAAAAGATACCTGGTGAAAGTGGTAGCAAACCCTGGAAAGTATGTGTGTCCTGCGTCCGTCCTGCACCAACGAAATGTGAACACTAAAAGCCGCAATTTTTGATTGTGCGCTTGTGTGCTTATGTGCATAAGTGCATATATCTGGATTACAAAAAAGAAAGCCATGCCTTACAGCTGTGCCTCCGCCAGGGGTGGGCCAACAGTGCGAATGCTCCCTTGCGTGCCCTCCCCGGTATGCTCCCGCTTCAGTCTGCGCAGTGTGACCGGGAAAACCTGGAACACGTTCCGGGTCTTTTTTGCCACGACTCCCTCGCGCTTCAAACTGCCAGTCTGAACTCAACCACAGAGTGCCTTAACAGAGAAGTAGAAGTTCAAGCAGTTCCTCGGTGGAACAGGCTTCCCTCAGGAGATGGTGGACTCTCCTTCTTTGGAGGTTTTCAAACAGAGGTTAGATGGCCGTCTGACAGCAATGCTGATTCTGAGAACTGAGGCAGATCATGAGAGAGAGAGGGCAGGAAAGGCTGCCTCAGTGCTTAGTTCTCATGGCCATTTCTTACATGCCCAGGGAAATGCTGATCGCCACTTTGGGGTCAGGAAGCAAATTTTCTCCTGGCCAGTTTGGCCAGGGATCTTGAAGGTTTTTTGCCATCTTCTGGGCATGGAACGGGGTCACTGGGGTATGGAGAGGGAGGTATCTGTGAATTTCCTGCATTGTACAGGTGGTTGAACTAGATGACCCTGGAGGTTCCTTCCAACTCTATGATTCTATAAAATTAAGGAGCTAGGAAATGTTTCTTGCTACCTGGGCATACAGATTGAAAGGGAGGAAGATGGTTCATTTCTCCTAAACCAGAGACAGAGACATCTTACAGATGTTAGGTCTAGAAAATGCCAACACAGCAGCAACACCTATGGAAACTGACTTTCTTAAGAACACTGAAATAAGTGAGTCTTTATTATTTAAAGACAATCATTATAGAAATGTCATAGGAAAACTTCTATATCTAAGCACCACTAGCAGACCCAATATTGCAACCAGTGTTGGGATCCTGAGTGGAAAGACAAGTGCACCCAGCAAGAAAAAATTGCAGTAAAAAGGGTGGCTAGATATCTAAAAGGTGGCCAGATGTCCAAAAGGGGGGCTAGATATCTAAAAAGAACCAGTAATCCGAAATTAGCTGGTTACACGGATGCAGATTAGGCAGGAGACAGTTTAGACTATAACTCCACAAATGGGTACTTGTTCCTGTATGGAGGTAGACCAATCTTCTGGGCCAGTAGAAAGCCAATTACAGTAAGTTTGTCTTCCTCAGAGTCTAATTATATAGCATCTGCTGAAGCATGCTGAGAAATGTTGTGGCTAGATCAGTTACTAAAGGACGTTGGAGTCGTTGAGCAAAAGCCAATTCAATTTAAAGAAGACAACCAAAGGTGCATTAAGATTTCTCAGTCAGAAAAAATGGCTATGCACACTAAGCACATTTGTGTGAGCTGCTCTGGCAGTTGGTTGCCTTCTGTTTCATTTCATGTATAGGACCTCTCTTCTTCTTCTTCTTCTTCTTTCTCTTACCTGGGCTTGGAGCTGTAGCAAGTGAACCTTTTTGAAGTTAATCTGTTCACAATAAGTTCAATGTACCTACATGAAGAAGTCATGTAAGATGTGCTTTTATTTTAGTAAGTAAAATATCTTTCTCTTGTTATCACTGGAGTCAGATCATCTTTGTAACTGGTTTGAGCAACATTTTCCCCTTAACCGGGAAAAGTGGAGAATTGGGGATACTGTGAAAAAGCTTCTGTTCTTCCAGGGCAAGTTATTATTTTTTAATGTATATTTTATTGGTTTTCAGAAAAGAAAAGATAAAAGGGAGAGTCATACATTTTCACACAAACCCATAAGCAGTACTAATTATAAGCAATAAGCACAATTACGTCCACCAAGTAGAGTTCTAAGATATGTAAGCCGTGACCAGCCAGTTTTAGCCAGTAAAGAGATATGAGCTGGAAAAGGCTCCTGTCTCCGGTTCTCCCTTGCAGCAGCATATTGGGACACAGCTGATGTGGTGGGAGGCGGGGCCTTCCTAGCATCCTCTGAGGGAAGGCTGTTTCATTGTTCCAGAACCACAGGGGTGAAACTCTAGCCTGAGCTGATGAGACCTGCCTGCAGGATGGCATCAGAAGCAGCCATGGATCCAAAGAACAGAGATCCACACAGGAGCACAGGCGGAGAGGTTGCCTCGAAGACACAAGTGTCCCAGAGGAAGAAGGGCTTTCTAGGTACTCATCAGTCAGTACTTTGAACTGCGTACTTTAAAGAACAGGAAAAAGGGAGCAGCAAACATGCAGAGGGGGAGGTGGTGGTGGAGGAGGAATATTATTGCCTATCTTTGTCTGCAGTGGGGAACTGTCTGGGGTGATTCAGTCCAGTTGGTCCTTAGATGGACACACCAGCTATGGTTTGCTTGAGGTCTGAGGGAGGATACTTGACAAGGAGGTTAAGGAGTTGATGCAGGAGTGATTCCAGGCCATAAATCCATAGAGGGAGGGAGGCTGCGACTATGATCACAAGAGCAGTTTGGCCCGACATAGCTACGCCTCCCCTCCAGATCAAATGGGTGCAGTCAGACAGCCACATCTGTCAGATGTTCCCCAGCCATACTTATGCATGCACAGGGGTCATTTTCTACCAGAACGCACTGGAATGGCGCTCTGGCAGTAAGGAGCTCAGGGACAGGAGGCCCCCGTTGCCTTTCCTGGCCCGCCACCAAGGCGGACAGGCCAGGGAAGGCCTGCAGAGCCCCCCCCCCCGCCACCTGGGGGGATTTAAATGCCTTTCTTTCCCTTACCCATCTGGGTTGTGAACAGTCAGACTCAACTATGTGACTGAACAACAACAACAACAAAAGTGTTGTGGGACATACCAGCCACACAGCACACCCTGCTACAAGTTACCCACGCAGGTTCCCTGCCCGATCTTGGAGAAGATCAGGCAGGGAACTCAGGCAAGCTTACATGCCTGCCCTTTGTGAGGGGGTGTGGCATATGCAAATAAGTTATGCAAATGAGCCCTTGCACCTCTTTTTCTATAAAATGACCCCTGTGCACACACATGCATTTTGAAATTTTTTGGGCAGCACGCTTCCTGCCTGAGGCGTCGCTATAATGTGGGTGCTTCACAAGATGTCTGCGTGGGTAACTTGCAGCAGGGTGTGCTGTGTGGCTGGTATGCCCCACAACACTTTTGTTGTTGTTGTTGTTCAGTCACATAGTCAAGTCTAACTCTTCGCAACCCCATGGACCACATCACGCCAGGGCCTCTTGTCTTCCGTCATGCTCTGGAGTTTGCTTAATTTCATGTTTGTTGCATCAATAACAAAGTGTTGCGGCTCCCTCATGGTGCTTGCATGGTGAGGGGGCTTGCATTGTTCAATGAGGCTGTGGGCTATGCCATGGAGGGCCACCCAGGACGGACAGGCCACAGCAGAGAACTCAGACCAAGTGTGATCCACTGGAGAAGGAAATGGCAACCCACTCCACTATCTTTGCCAAGAAAACTCCATGGACAGCAACAAAAGGCTAAGAGATATGATGCCAGAAGATGAGCCCCTCAGGTCGGAAGGTGTCCAGTGTGCTACTGGGGAAGAGCAGAGGGCAAGTACAAGTAACTACAGAAAGGAATAAGTGGCTGGGCCAAAGCCAAAAGGATGTTCAGCTGTGGATGTGCCTGACAGTGAAAGGAAAGTCCGATGCTGTAAAGAACAATACTGCCAGAACCCAGGGCACACAGCTAGGATTGCATGCAAGAACCTAGGCATGTGGACACGTGCAGAGTGGAGTGTGTTTGCAAGCTGGAAGTGTGCAAGATGTCAATGGGAAAGAAGCTCAGTTGTAGGGACTGAGCACAACAGCAACAAATGTTGACTTTAGCAGGCTTGCTGGGAGGAGGGAGAAAACCTGGGAAAGCTTATTTATTTACTTGATCTATACTCTGCTGTATCCCCAATCTGGAACCAGAGTGGCTTACATAGCACTCTCTTGTCCTCCATGTTATCCCCACAACAACAACCCTGTGAGGTAAGTTAAGCTAAGAGGGAGTGACTGTTCCAAGGTCAGCCAGCAAGCTACCATGGCAGAAAAGGGATTTGAACTGGGGTCTCCAGATCGTAATTGTTAAGTATGCAACTTAACACAATTGATTTCAGCAAAGTGAATTCAGCTTTATTATAACAGCAAACTTCAACTCAGGAACACACCACAAAACAGTGGAGTGCAGCTCCCTTTTCAATCGTCCGGGCTGTCAAAGCCACTCCCATAAATAAGTTAAGGTCCAATCAGAATACACGCATAACAACCAATGAGGTTCATTCCCTCCGAAAAGCTATTTACAATTGTGATTGGTTATATACAGAGGTTTCACAGAAACCAGCCAATAGTAATGCGACAGATTACAATCCTCTTTCTGCCTGAAGCTTAACATACAAAAGAATAGGATGGATTCAGCTTCAGGACATAACAGTAATCTGACTCTAACCACTAGACCATACTAGACTCTAACCACTAGACCATTTATCTCCAAGGACATTAGAATTAGGGCTTCTGATTGGTGCAGGAAGGAGGGTGAGATGGACTGGAGCCATGTTAGATGTCGGATTGGTCCATTTAATGAGAACTGTCTGCAAAGGAATCTTTGGTATGAAGGAAATGAAGACAGCTGTTGCCTAGACGCTCCTCCGAGCACTTGACTGGATGAAAATAAAAACAGAATAGCCATGGTGCCTTGGTAGTGCTGGGTTGATTCTGTTCCGTGAAAACCTTCTGATGGTCCTGGTAACCTTAGCTCCTTCCTTGACGAAGCAGCCCTTGCCTCAAGAACTCAGATGTGATCATCCAGAGTGGATAATCCCAGCCTCACGTTCCTTTCACCGTCCCACCTTCATACTTGCCTAGGGATTTCTGGAAAATCTGGAAAACTGTTCTATACGTGGCAAAGGCTTTCTGGCCAAGTGCTAATCAAGATGACACAGAAGAATGCCATAGAGTTTCCAGGACTGTCATTGCTTCCAGGAAAACCTCTCTTACGTTTTCCCATAGAGCTTCCAATGATCCCTAGAGAGGCATGATATCACTTCCAGGTTTTCCCCAGAAGTGATGCCACACCATCACTGATGGCCACCCCCCATCTCCCCCCAGTGTCCCAGCGGCTGCCAGGCCATGCCTATATGAACACCTACGGCTGCTGAGAACCACCCGGCCCCACAGCTCAATGAAGAATCAGTCATGGTCACAGGTGCTGGGGAGTTCTCGGCCAAGATTCAAAAAAGCCTCTTTCTTCCTCCTCTTGGAAAGAGGGGGGTTGGATGAGTGGCCTTAATTGGCTGTAAAGTTCCATTTGTTCTTGCCTCTCTTGGCACAATGTGTTGCCTTTATTTTCCCTCTGTCTGGGAGTGTCAGACGATAGGGGTTGGCCTAAGGCTTTTTCTGCTGCCCCTGAACCATGCCCCTCAAGAAGTTTGTCTTTCTCAAGAAGTTCTTTCTCAAAACATTTTTCTTTTCCCCTCCCATCATTGCACAAGTCAAGGACCTGGTCTGTGCATTCTCCATCTGGTTAGTTTGTAACAACTCAGGTTTGTAACAAGTTTGTAACACCCCCAAATGTAACTCCAGACTTTCAGTCCCCTGATTTAAAACGTGCCTAAATTTCTCTGCAGTGTCTTGCAAAGAAGCCTCCAGCCAGGGATCTCCTTTTGCACCTCAAAACCCAAGGATCTCTGTGGAAGATACGGATCCCTCAAAATCTTATCCTGTCTTCTGTACCCCTCCCCCAGTCTCCTCTACTGAAATTGGTACGTGAAAGTCAGCGGAATAAAGTACCAGCAGAAAGGATTGCTTGACTGTCAGCAGACTGAGGAAAAACCAGAAAGTTCTCTTGGGCCTACTGAAGCCTTTTGACTAAGCTTCATTTTACTGTTCTCCTTGCTTTTCTCCTCAATTTTCTGTCCTCCCTCAGCTGGGGGGCTTCATTTTCACTCCAATATGTGGGGAAGGGTCTTATAAAGAGCAGTAACCCCAAAAAAATCCACCCAAAAGGGGATAAAACACCAAAAATTATCAAAAACGTTACTCACTATTAAGACACGAAATGTTGGGGTGGGGGCTGGCAGAGGGACTGATTCCCTTGGGGGGCCCCTTTCTGCAGATCAGGTTGCTGCTGAAGACAGAAGATGAGGCCAGGCCTTTCCCCCTGGACTAACAGCGTCACTTTACACCAGTGGTTCCCAAACTTTTTGGGCCACTACCTTCTTGATTCCATAGACTCGTCCCCAGGGCCCCCTACTCTGCCCTATAAAAAGCATTACTCAGAATAGCAGTTTATGTGACCCACTAAGGGAGGTAATTAAAAAATTCAAAACAGTAACAATTAATTGCACGTTTATTCAAAATCCAATTAACATTTCTTAGTTTAATTTATTCAACAAAATTAATGAACTTGATCCAGTGATAGTAGCTTTTCAAAGTCTGATAGTCATTGAGCAAGAATCTTAGATATCATATTTAGTCACTCCTTAACTGTTCAGTAAATTCTTAATGCAATGGATGGGTTTGATGAAGTCTTAAATCACCATATTTAGTAATCTGGAGCTGATTTTTTTGCTTGAAGAGAAGTTGGATGATCACACTAAAACCATGTTCCACCAACTATGATGCTGGAAGTGCAACAAGAAGCTTCTTTACCACTGCCAATAGTACTGGATAGGGATCAGAAATTTCCTTCTATAACCATATAATTGATACAATTTCTTAAACATTGACCTGCTCAATGGCATTTTGTAGCTTAATTAGTTCTGCATCCGCTATGCCACCTTCCTCAGTATCTGAAAATGGATTTGTCACCCAATCTGGAATTCCCATCAAAAGAAGATTCTCAAATTGCTCAGACATATCCAAAGGGTCACAAAAAGAACTTGCAGATTATCATCTTGTAACCCACCTTTCTCTTGAGGGAGGGGCTGTGGCCCAGTGGTAGAGCATCTGCTTGGCATGCAGAAGGTCCTAGGTTCAATGTCCACTATTTCCAGTTGAAAGACCTGGCAGTATGTGATGTGAAAGACCTGCACCTGAGACCCTAGAGAGCCCCTGCCAGTCTGAGTAGACAATACTGACTTTGATGGACCAAGGGTGTGATTTGGTATAAGGCAGCTTCATGTATTCATGTGTTCTTCTAGCTCAGACAGGCATGGAAATTGGTATAGCTTGTGATGGCCTATATTGCAGTTTGAGTAGAGTTAACTTGGAAATAAACATAGAGATGACAGATTTAGCCTTAATAAGATTGAAATCATTTTCTGCAAATTCATTTCATTGAACTTTGCAAATAGTTCTGATAAATAAGCAATGTCATGTCTGATCTCTTAGAGTTTATCACTGAGCAATGCATTCAAGTCTTCAAAAAAAAAAACCTCCACAAGAGTTTCAAAAAGGTTGTAAGAGCATCTCACACAGTACCCTTTCAATAGCATAAAACAGCAAATCATTCTGCACACAGAGCTCCCAGAATTATCAATCATTGAGAACATGGGTTTTCATTTTATTCACTGCAGTAATGCCAGTGTGTAAAGACTTGTTCAGGCAATCATTGAGGTTTTTGAAATCAGATGTTGCCGATGAATGATACAGTGAATGGTAAAGACATTTGGCACTGCTTTTTTCAAGTAAACAACACACCCATGGTAGTGACCGGTAGAAAAGAGCAAGAGTCCAGTAGTGCCTTAAAGACTAACAAGTTTTCTGACAGGTTATAAGCTTTCATGAGTCACTGCTTACTTCTTCAGCAATCAGTCACTGATGAAGCTCCATCAGTTGCACAAGCAGGTAGTTAGTACATGGAATTTCCTTGTCTTTGAAGAACTGCTCAACAACAAGAAACACTGACTGTTGTTAGTTGCCTTGCAAATAACTCTTGAGACAATTTTTTTGTCTTTTATAAAGTACATGGAAGTGAGAATCTATCTTTGCAGTGAATTGTTGCTCGGAGGAATCATTTAATTATATCATGTGGTTAATTAATTAATTATCATATGGCATTGTGTGTAGAATAGCCAGGAGATCCTAAGATAGTCTGGCAGCCAGAAGTTCTGGCTCTTTAGTGTGGTGACTTATGCAAAACAGTGCTCAGAACCTCACTAACAGGCAAAATACAAAAAGGTATGCGTGGATGTTGGAATGTTTGACAGAAGTAAATGATATGTCAGGTCCTGGAAGGTCCCTGAAGCCTGTAAGGTCCTGGAAAAAGTCCTGGAAAAATGGGAAAAGATTATTTTAAAGATCATTTTAATGTATTGCCTCCTTTTAATATTTTGTCTTTCATGTTATTACTGAAATTCTGAATAAAGACAAATGTAATATATTTTCTTTATACAGTTCTGTTTAATTTTTTAAAATCTTTTGTGGAAAATATACCCAAATTCCCCCACCCAATATTCATATTTATTTATCATAAATTTTCCTCTTATTACTGGAATTTTTTACCCTAAATTTTCCCTCAACTACCTACATTTTCCTTTCTACCATCATTTTTTTCTTTAAAATCAGTATTTTTTCCTAATTGAAAACAATCATTGAGAATTTTAAATCTTTATATAACCTAGAATTATTAATATTGGGTGGGCTGTGACAAAAATAACATATAGCTAAAAAAGCACCCTTCATAGTCAACAGGAAAATAGGTCCTTTACTTTTAAAATAATGCATGCTAGGAGCTGTATTTCATTAACCCCTTAGGTCAGATGTTCTGAGATAGCCTTCCCTATTGGTTACACACAGGTCCTCTTCTGGGTAGCTAGCAAGCCCACCAACATTTTTTTAGCCTTTTTCCATTCTTTGTTAGAGTTCGCCTAGTGGCAACAGAGACACTCTTAAGAACATAAGAGAAGCCAATGTTGAATCAGGCCAATTGCCCATCTAGTCCAATACTCTGTCACACAGTGGCCAAAAATACCAGGTTCCATCAGGAGGTCCAGCAGTGGGGCCAGGACACTAGAAGCCCTCCCACTGCTGCCCACCAAGAATACAGTGCATCACCTGCCCCAGACTGAGAGTTCCTGTCTATACCTTGTGGCTACTGGCCACTGATGGACTTCTGCTCCATATGTTTATCTAATTCCCTCTTGAAACTGTCCATGCTTGTTACTACCACCTCCTGTGGCAGTGAATTCCATATGTTAATCACTCTTTGGGTGAAAAAGTACTTCCTTTTATCTGTTCTAACCCGACTGCTCAGCAATATCATTGAGTGTCCATGAGTTCTTGTATTGTGAGAAAGGGAGAAAAGTACTTCTTTCTCAGCCTGCTCTATCCCATGCATAATCTTATAAACCTCGATCATGTCACCCCTCAGCCGTCGTTTCTCCAAGCTAAAGAGCCCCAAGCGTCTTCATAGGGAAAGTGTTCCAACCCTTTTATTATTCCAGTTGCCCTTCTCTGCACTTTTTCCAATGCTATAATATCCTTTTTGAGGTGTGGTGACCAGAACTGTATACAGTATTCCAAATGAGGTCACACCAATGATTTATACAGGGGCATTATGACACTGGCTGATTTGTTTTCAATTCCCTTCCTAATAATCCCCAGCATAGTGTTGGCCTTTTTTATTGCAGTTACACACTGTCTAGATATTTTCATTGAGTTATCTACTTCGACTCCAAGATCTCTCTCTTGGTCAGTCTCTGCCAGTTCAGACCCCATCAACGTGTATTTATATTTAGGATTTTTGGCTCCAATGTGCATCACTTTGCACTTGGCCACATTGAACCCCATTTGCCACATTGACGCCCACTCACCCATCCTCAACAGATCCCTTTGGAGTGCCTCACAATCCTCCCTGGTTTTCACCACCCTGAACAACTTCGTGTCATCTGCAAATTTAGCCACTTCACTGTTTACTCCCAATTCCAAATCATTAATAAACAAGTTAAAAAGCATCGGACCGAGTACTGATCCCTGTGGTACCCCACTGCTTACCACTCTCCATTTAGAAAGTTTCCCATTTATACTCACTCTCTGTTTCCTATTTATAAGCCAGTTTTTGATCCACAAGAGGACTTGTCCTTTTATCCCATGACTATTGAGCTTACTTAGGAGCCTTTAAAGAAGGCCTGTGTCATTCATTCAGCAACCCGATTGTATGCATGAGGAGACAATAAAATTATCTGAGTCATTTCAAAACACAATTCAGAAACACAAGTACAATATTTTCAGTTGTATAACTGAGGAAGAATGCTTTGAAAAGTCTGGCATACCTAGGAAGGACAGTGTACTTGTGTTTCTGAACTGTGTTTTGGAATTGTGACCACCAATTTGACATTATTAATTGACATTGTTATTATGTTGCAATAGACTAATATCTATTGGTAACTTCTGAAATTTGTGAATTATTTGATGGTCTACCCTTGCATTTTTTATCTTTGTATATCATATACCCTTGGGTCCCTATTGTTTGATTTATCTTGACTGGAACAATAAATGGCAGGTAAAGGAACACCTAGGTTTTTTGTTAAATCTTGATCCAAGGGTTATAGATCATTTTGATAGATTACCGAACTCCTTTTGGAGTAAAACAGCTGAACCTCTCTTTCTTTACTTCCAAGATTCCCTTCCAAATCCTGAATATTCAGCAATGGTTTGGTCTTTACGGAATCCTCCCTCAGAAATTCTTTTAACAATCCAATTCTAGCCCCTCTTGTTCCTTCAAAGTCAATTTTGAGGAGGACACAGGAAAAAAGGAAAATCCCCATTGCTTCTAAGAAAGCAGAATTTTCAGTCCATAATAAATTTGCAAGCTGTCCACAATCAGTTAAATCTGACTCTATGTCAACCTACTTTACAGGGGAAAGCAGTTCATGGGAAGAATAAGCTATCCTCAAGTGTTACTAATCATTCCCTTTTTAAAAATGATGACCAATTGGATTCTGTGGATTCTAATTGTGGAGAGAATTTTTCTGATCAAGCCTTATTAATATTTGTAGGGTTGGGCACACAATGAGTTCACCCACTCCAAAGAAATCAGCCCCTGCTCTGACCCTGGTGCAGACCAGAGCTGTCAATCCACTGACAAAAGACAGAGACACCGGGGTTCCCAGGAAAACAACTGATCCTTATCTTGCAGCCAGGAAAGATCTGCTTTGTAGGGGCTATTCAGAGGAAAACCTGAAAACCATAAAACCCAGAGATATAGCTAATCTGCATGTTAGCCGTTCACACCTCTGTTTCCCCAGGGCATCAGGAATGATTCAGTTCTGTTATGATAACATGGGAACTTCCGAGCTTGTTTTATGTTAAGGTCCACTCTGTACCAATATACTGATCATTTACATCCTAAAGTCAACGATTGGTGTTTCCTGATGTCAGAAATGAAAGGGACCATGTCATGCACATCAATCGAACGTTTGATGCTGTAATTGTCTGAGGTGTAAAGTCGTGGGAAACCCTTTGAAAGATCCTGTATAAAAGACCCCTGGTTTCTGACAAGCTTTGCCCGATTTTGGGGAAACTTTGAGAGGATCGCCTTTCATGGGTTCCCCATCTCGGGTCCGGGGGCCTCCGTGTTTTGTGTTCTGTGTTATGTAGATGTCTTGTCTGTTTGTCTCGTTAAGCTGCTGAATGCAATGCTTGTCTCTGTCTCTTTTGGTTGGGAGAGGTGCGGTCTAGCGGCTGGCAGCCGCCCTCCTTCCTCTATAGAATAAAAGAAACGCTATATAGTTTCACCTTTTGGTATGAGTGTATTCTTTATCTTGGAGCCTAGCGGCTCTTGTTTTCCTTTCCTCCACCCCGTGCCTTTAGTGAGTAGGGCCGTTTACCGTAGCCTACACGAACCTTGAAAGGGGGAAGGGGTTGCCCCGGGAAAATTCTCCCAACACTAATCTGCATTCATTTTGCACTGTTCTCTCAGACGAGCAGGATAATATCATCAAGCACTTTTGAAAATTATAGAAGAATTTATTGCAAGAACTAATGGCAGGAACAAAATCACTCTCTTGACCTATTAGGGCCAGTTTTAGAATCTTCAAATAAACATGTGAACCAGTCCTCTCAGGATAGTGGGGAGAATTACTTCCTATCTAGCAAAGAAAGTGTCCCAGAGTTATAGTCCTCTGAGGGTAAAACCCCCTACTCCCCTTGAACCTACTGTCATTGTTAATTCCAATAAGCCAAGTCTAAATAGCATCTCTGAAGAGCACAATCTAAAAACGTTTGCAGATAATTGACAGATAAGAGGGAATTTCACATTACAGAGATTCTGCCGGATTGAAGCCGTTTCTGATTCGTCTTGAAGTAAACCGGTACAGGGCTGCCATTTCACACATGGCTTTCCCTGACCGGAAAAGAGCCGAATCAGAAGCGGTTTGGCAATTCAGACTGCACTGCTTTGTTTTCCCGCCGTTTCCCGCCGTGCCTTTTTTTTTAAAAAAATGTTCGCTTTAGAGCGCTATATCACTATAGTTCTGTGGTTAACATACTTAGCTGGAATATAGCTGGATGGGGCACTAGAATTTGTAGTAAGGAAACTAAGATCTTCCTTTCCTCCTTCGACATCATATTTCTGCAGAAAACTGGGCTTATTGGAGATCTTTCCCCCCTGGGTATAGTTCTATTTCCCAGAAAGGCCTCTGTAGGTCCATACAAAGGCAGGCCAAGGGGTTGGTCTTGCATGTTTACTATCTGCTGCACTGAAAATCACGTTGTGTAACTTTTGGCCATAAACAATCTTTTTATGGCTATTTTGATAAAACAATGATTTTTCCTTTATAATATTTTCTGTTTATGTCCCTCCTTCAAAGATTTTCTTGACTGCTTAAAACTGGGAATGCTCAGTGCCACCTATACTGAAATAAAAACTACATTTCTGTTTATTCCTATGATTACGGCAGGTGACTAATGCAAGAGTTGGTACCAACAAAACTTCTCTTTTTGGTAGAATTTTAGGACCTTTGTATTGATCATGCAGATGATACGTTGTTATCTCTTACAAATTTGACAGAAGCTATACAGCCTTTAAAGGAAGAATTAAATTTAATCAAATTTCTGGCCCCAGAGTAAACTTTACAGCATCTCTCCTACAACTCAATTGAAAGCTTCTCATGCCCTAAATATACCATTAGTACATAAAAGTTTTGGAATATTCATTGCAAAAATAAAATGTACCAATATAACTATAAAACACTATGGAAACTGACAAAAATGGATCTGATTAGATGGGCAAAGCAGAAAACAGCTGTGACTACTCAAGTTGCAATGATTAAAATGTCCGTTCCTCCAAAATTATCTTTTCTATTTTATGTATTACCTTTTAGTATTTCAGGGGAGGAAACTGAAGGATAGGCAATTAAAATTAGACCAGTTTATATTTAATTCTAAAAACTCCTAAGGTATCATTTTATTCGAGAAGGAGGCTGGGGTATACCAAACATTTCTCTTTATCATGATGCATATCAATTGAGACATTTAATCCCCTGTTTGTCCCTTAAACTTGACCTAGTTGTCAGCACTCCATGGCCCTATTTTGGTATGGAGGAAATGGGAAAAGGTATTATACCCATGAATTTCTCCATTGACCCCCATTCCGTATCATCCCAAATTTGCTTCAGTTAAAAAGTATGGTTCCAGGGGTAGCAATTCTTTCCCCAATCAAATAACCTTAATGAATGCAACTATGACATTCTTAAATAATAGTAGTCAATTGTGAACTGAAGGAATGATTCCTGGATGGACAAAATGGTTGTTGAAACATCAAATTTTAAGTTTTCTCCAAAAGAAGGAAACTAAAGATCAAATAAACAGGCCATTAACTGAATGTAAAGAATTCAAAATTTAGGTAAGGGGGAGGGAAAATTAATTACTAAAATGTATAGGATATTATTACATCAGGGCCAAACTCCAGTGCATTTGATTAAAAGGACTGGGAACTAGAACAGAGAGCCAGTTTGGTATAGTGGTTAAGTGTATGGACTTTAATCTGGGAGAACCAGGTGTGATTCGCCACTCCTCCACTTGCAGCTGCTGGTTGACCTTGGGCAAGCCATAGTTCTGTCAGTACTGTTCTTGAAAGAGCAGTTCTTGAAAGAGCTCTTTCAGCCCCACCTACCTCACAGGATGTCCGTTGTGGGGAGGGGAAGGGAAAGGAGTTTGTAAGCCACTCTGAGACTCCAAGTGAAGGGTGGGGTATAAATCCAGTCTCTTCTTCTTTTTCTTCTCTTCTAAATTTAATGATAGGACTGGAAACAAATATTTCAACAATTTCCTTTCAAATCAATTTCAAGAGTTTTACAAGAGCATGCATTAAAGATGTCTCAAAGGTGGTACTTCACTCCAGTTAGGATAGCCCAGTTAATGAAAATAGATAATAAAAACTGCTGGAAAGGTTGTGGGGAACTAGGGACATTTATCTATATGTGGTGGTCTTGTCTAGTCATAGCACATTTTTGGAAATCAATTTTTTGCAGAGATTGCAAAAAACAAAACAAACCCAACAGCCCAGAGACAAATAAATCCTACTGTTGAATTAGCGCTGCTTAACTTATTTATCAATGAAAATTCAAAATGTTAAAAAAAAATCAATTTTCATTTCATTACAGCTAGGATACTTATACCCAATGCTGGAAGAATGATAAAGTGATTTCCTTGGATGGTGGCTATGACAGACCCCTGCTTCTTCTTCTCTGTGAGGCAAAACACTGTTCCCCACTCTGACTGAGCAACCTCTTACTAGCGTATTTTAATTATAGAATTATAAGTTTCTGCATGTCTCACCCTGTGTTAAAGAAATTATTTGGCTTTTGCCCAGGCCAGAGATCTACTGTAACTCAGCAGGAGCCCTCTTATAAATTCCTTTGGAAATGAAGTAAATGAAGTAAAGTTCAAACAGAAAGGTTGATTTTATTGAACAAGCACAGCTGAGTTAGGAATAGGGCAGGGGATGAAAAGTTGAAGTAAATCTGGTTGTTTATACAAATTATAATATTTTGTGTTTTTTCCATGTTTATTTATATATTTTTATATACAAACAAATAAATGAATTATCAATCATTAAACATTTTACATTGAGTCTGTTTTTAATCATTATTATTTATCCATTTATATAATCTCGACCATCTTTTCAAGAAGAATTCTTCTCCTTTTCCCTGAATTAACAAGCTTAATTTGTCCATTTCTGCTAAATTTAACAATTTCAAACTTAACTTTTCCCTACTGGGAGTTTTTTCTAATTTCCAATATTTGGCCAAAAGTATTCTTGCGGATGTTATTATAAGTATCACTAAGTAGGCATCACAATAGTTAAGACTTTCCGGTACCATATTCAACAAGTATATCACTGGATCTAAGAATAAATGAATATCCATGATTTCCCAAATTATTCACTGCACTTTCTCCCAAAATTTTTGAATTTTTACACATCGCCACCACATATGATAGAATGAGCCTATATTAATCTTGCATTTCCAACATTTATTTGAATTATTCGCATAACTTTGCTATTTTTTCCGGTGGCCAATACCATCTGTAGAACCCTTTAAGAATATTTTCTTAATATGAAATGGCTCTCATTAGTTTATTGATTTCCATATTTTAGACCACTTTTCTATTTCAATAGTATATCCCAAATCCTTCATCCATAAGGTCATTACAGGTTTAACAATTTCATCTTCTGTGTACAACTTGTACATAGAATGTACAACTTCTGGATCATTTTATCATTAGATGAGAGCTAAATTTTATCCAGTACATTTTTTATTATCCTCAAAGCCCTGAATACATCTTTAGTATATCTGGATTTTAATTGTACACTTTCCCACAAAGAGAGCTGTATATTATGTTGTAAGCGAAGGTTGTTCTCTGATTTAAGTTTGTTATTCTCATCTAGTAATATATCATATGTTGTTCTGTTGTGTTTTGCCATAAGTGTTGGCTTTACAAAGGCTTCCATAGGTGAGACCCATCTAGGGATTTTGCTGTAATATCTCTGTTTAATTGCATTCCATACTTTTATTAGTGATCCTCTTACCATATGATTCTGAAATTTGGAGTGGATTTTATCCTTTTCGTAACAAATGTACGCGAGCCAATCCTATATAAGTCGTGCCCTTCCAACTTTAAACATCTTAAATCTTCCAAGTTAATCCAATCTTTAATCCAATAAAGTGCAGCAGCTTGATAATAAAGCTTCCAATTTGGAACACCAAAGCCCCCTCTTTCTGTTTTCTCCTGTAAAAGTTTTAATTTTATCCTGGCTCTTTTCGGATGCCAAATAAATTGCCTAGTTACTTTATCCAAATCTGTAAAGAAATTGTTTCTTTTAAGGATTGGAATATTCTGTGCTAAAAATAGAAATCTTCGTAATATATTCATCTTAATCGTAGCAATCTTCCCCATAAGAGATAGTTGTGGTTCTTTCCATTTAGCTAAATCTCTTTTAATCTCCCCCAGTAATTTGTTATAGTTATCATCTATTAAAAATTACTGTTTCTATTTGATGATATAATCCCCAAATACTTTGCTTTTTTAACAATCTCCATATCTGATATTTTTTAAATTTCTTGTATCATCTCCTGTGAACAATTTTTAGTTAGTAACTTGGTTATCTTAAGATTAACTTTAAGTCCAGCTACTGCTCCATATTCTCTTATTATTAAATCTAGTAAGTGTATCAATGAGACTTGAGAATTCTCCATTATAAACAGCAGATCGTCTGCAAATCAAATTATAATATTTTTGAACAGCCAACAGAGTATAGTTGAAGCTTATATTCTTAGAGACTCAGTTCATAACAGTGAGAGGTTTGTTTGTCTTGGAGATTTCTTTCAGCAACAATGTCTTAATAAAGTTCCATAAGACTATTTTAGCTTCGTGGATGTTAGTAGTTTCTTTCTGTATTTAAATATTTCCCTTATGGGATTATAACTTTCCTTTTTTTACTCTAGAGGAGTCTAAGACCATTTCCCTTTTCTCACACACCAGGGGTAACTGGGTAAGAAATATCCTGGCCAAGTTCAGACTGGCAGTTTGAAGCAGGAGCAAGTCATGGCAAAAAAAGCCCTGGAACAAACTGTTCTGGGTTTTCCCGGTCACACTGCACCGACTGATGCAGGAGCATGCTCCAAATGACTTGCCTGTTTCCCTCAGACCGACACACACACTCCTCCTGACTGGCAATTGCCAAGCCAAAGTCCAAACAACAATTGATTCCCTCTGACCAGACTGAAAAGCCTTTTTAAAGTTCTCCTTAGCTTTACAGTGAGGCATTAACCCCTAATCTCCCAGCTCTCTGAATTTGATGAACCAAGTATCTTGGCTTTGGAGGTCAGTTCAGCACAGTGGAATATAGCAACACTTGAAAAACTAACAAAATCAGATTAATCCAGGGGAGAAAAAAAGAACGATGATTTTAAGATAATTTGGAATAGTTCTATAAATTATTTAAAACAATTTTCAGAACATAGCTCATTTGAAAATTGTTCCTAATTGGATGGAGACCCTTACCTGAAAGTTTGATTTACAGAGCAATACTGAGCTGCGCCTACCCTGTAGCAGCCAGCCACTGTTCAACCACAGTGGTGCTAGTCTATATCCTAAGGGACAAGTAATGCTGTGGCTTAGTGGGGGAAAAAATCAGTTTTGATGTTTAGGTAGTCACTTTTGCAGCCTCATCCATTCTGAATCCACCTCAGTGTGTCCTTATGGCATAGGTTGGAGGTGGGCCTAGCAGGAGGGCAGGGCCCTGCAGGTCAATGGGGTGGCCAGTCTATGGAGCAGATGAAGGTTGGCTCAGGGGAGGGCCAGTGTCCTTGCAGCTGTCCCCCTGATAGACACCCATGGCAAAGACATCGGTGCATCTGCCGCCTCTCATGAACGGAGCAACAGTCATCCCTAAACTCCCTTTGGGGCGTAGGGCTGCCTCAGACACTGAGGCCTCTTTTGGCGGATGTGCTCCTTGGATATTGGGTGGCAGGATGCTGGGGAGGGGGAATGTCCTTGAGCCATGGTCCATGGAGAGCTGAGTGCATCCTCCAGGCCCACCCACATCCCCAGGGATCCACCGATGGGGATCTGGGTAGCCATTCCCACCTTCTGAACAGGAGGCCTGGGAGGCCAGTCTTCCATGAGAGGCCTGTAATGTGACTGCCCAGAGTTGGCTAAGTGCCGCAGGACGATGCCAGACAGGGTTTGGATGGTGGGGTGAGTGGTAATCAGTGGCATCCTCTGCCCAGGTTCCCTGCCCCAGTGCTGGCACCAGACCTATACACACCCCAACCTACAAGAGGCTGGGGATGTGGGTGGGCCTGGAGGATGCACTCAGCTCTCCATGGACCATGGCTCAAGGACGTTCCCCCTCCCCAGCATCCTTCCACTGTGCTGAACTGACCTCCAGTAGTGGCTGTGGCTGGTCGCATTAAGGCCCTGGTTGCGAGGTCCAGGGCTGGCCAATGTCTGAAGTAGTGGCTGCCACCAGGGTTTGGTTCAAAATCTCACCACTTGACTACCCACTGTCTCCGCTTGCCTCTTTGGCTGCTTTGGAGGAGGCTGCTGGGTTAACTGGTGCATCCTAGAAGTCACCTGGGGGGAGGAATGACAAAGACCAATTCAGTAGGGTGGCAATGGAGGGAGCAGGAGTTTGGCCTGTGGTACTTGGTCAGAGTGATGCCAGCAACCTTGACACTGACACAGAACCTCAACTCCACAGCCCATCACCACGACAGGAGGATCAACTGCCATGTGGTGGCCTTGGCCCCTTGAAGACCCTCCTCCAGTGCCTACTCATATGGGGCGCCTTTTGCCATGAAGGTGCAAACTCGTCCCCTTGCAGGGGTGAAGGAATCATTCCAGTGCTTCATGGTAGACATTTCCATCTGGGCAGCATGTCCCAAGGCGGACACCCATTCTGCCACCATGCACCAGAATTGTGGCAGGAGGTCACAGAGCTGCTCCTGGCAGTGGCCAGAGCCACCCTGGCATGTTTGATGACCAAACTGAACAGCAGCGCCTTCTCTGCCTCTGTCCAGTTGGGCTGCTGCCACCTGCCATTCCCCCTGCCAGATGTGCTGGTCACCATTCTACCCACAGACGCTGGAATATGTGGGCAGCCTATCCTACTGTGGAAGCCAAAACATCCAACTGGACAGCTCCACCTCCATTTCCCACAGCATGGTGATGCACCGGCAGGAGGCCACCAGACTGCAGAAACAAGGGGTAAGTAGTGTCCCCAGCCCCTTGCTCTCATTCCATGAGGGTGCTTGTGCCCCTGACTCTCCCTGGCCATGACATCTCTGTTCCATTTCTCTACAGTGTAAGGCCACCTGCAGCATGGATAGTGTTGACTGCTGGCCCCACAGATGCTAGGAGTCCATCACATTCACCTGCTCCCAGTCCCAGAATGCAGCAGTGCAGGTCCTTACTGAGACCCCATGATCAGCACATATCCATCCTGTGTTGCATGAGCTGCACTGGTTACTGGTTGAGCACCGGATCAGATTCAAGATTTTGGTGCTTACTTTTAAGGTCCTTAATGGTCTGGGACCTGTGTACCTTTGGGACCCCCTCTCCCAGTATACCCCTCAGAGAGCATTAAGCTCAGCAGATAAGAACTTGCTTGTGGTTCCCAGCCCAAGAGAAATCCAGCTGTCCTCAACTAGGGCCAGAGGTTTTAGTGCTCTGGGCCCAACCTGGTGGAACTCTCTGCCAAGTAACATTCATGCCCTGTGGGACTTACTACAGTTCTACATGGCTTGCAAGGCAGAGATGTTCCGCCAGGCATTTAGTTGAGGACACCGACAGTGTCCATCTAGCCAGCACCCTCACCAGTCACCCCTGCAAGGTGGTAGCACAACTGGAGGTGGTAGCACAACTGCCATCTGTTTTTTAAACTGTATTGCTACTATGGAATTAAGGAATTTTGCTATTATGGGATTTCATTGTGACTTCTATCCATTTTAAACTGTATGATATGACCTCAGCTAGAGTAAGAGTATTATGTTCAGTATTGGGCACCACAATTTAATAAGGATATAGACAAGCTGGAACATGTCCAGAGGAGGGCAAAGAAGATGGTGATGAGGAAAGACTGAAGGAGCTGGGTATGTTCAGCCTGGAGAGGAGACAACTGTCAGGTTCCCAGTCAAGTCACTCTTCACACACACTTTCTTGGATAAAAGTTTTATTAGAAGATATAAGATGTTCAGGGATTGAACTCTTTGTCAGAACTGGGGTACCAGGGCAGGAAAGGTGCATATAGTTACAATCTCACATTCCATTCATACACATCAGCTATACTACACAGGCAAGGGTAAGCGATAAGGGCATTAGAATAACGCAATAGGGGGAAGGAGGGGAAATGGTTACAACAATAATCAGGGTGGAAATAGACAGGGCCGGCTCCAGGTGTCTGGGCGCCCTAGGCCGGACAGCCTGGGGCGCCCCCACTGGGGATGCCAACCTCCCGAAGGGCCCTGGAAACCGGCGGCAGCGGCAGGGCGCTGGTTTTCCTGGAGGCTCCGCAGCTGCGGGACCCCCAGGGAAGGGGGCGGGGGTCCAGCCTCCGCCCCTCCCTCCCGGTGCTGGCTTTTCTGGGGCCCCCGCAGCTGCGGGACCGCAGAAAAGCCGGGAAGGGGTGGGGGGTCCAGCCTCCGCCCCCTCCCTCCCAGCGCCCGCTTTTCTGGGGGCCCCGTGGCTACTGGGAAGGTGGCGGGGGTCTGGCGGCGCCAGCGGGCGCCGGGTTAGGGCGGCGGGGGGACACTTTTTTGGGGGGAGTGGGGCGCCATTTGGTGCCCCTCAGGCCTGGGCTCCCTAGGCGGGCGCCTAGTTCACCCTATGGGCAATCCGGCCCTGGAAATAGAACAGGCTCAGCAATCATGAAGGTAGTAATACAGAAGGTACAGTTGGTCAAAGAGCCTGAGCCTGACATGCTGCCCCCGCCCCCCAGCCTCACACCCCCAGTTTGTGGGATGTTGGTGATGGAACTGTTTAATTAATTGGGCAGCTTTCACATGCTTAGCAAGAACCAACTCATTTTGCTCTGGCCCAAAATCCTTCCACCTGACCAAGTACTGCAACTGGCCCCTTTTTACACATGAGTCAAGGATAGCATCCACCACATAGTGGAGTTGCCCATCAATCAGAAGAGGAGGTGGAGCTGGCGGACATGTGGTCCAAGGCGAGGGGCCGGGTCCCTTTTCAGGAGGCTGAAATGAAACACAGGGTGGATAGAACAGAGATTTTTAGGGAGTTCTACTTCAACAGCCACTTTGTTGATTACCTGAGACACTTTAAAAGGTCCCACATATTTCCACCCCAGTTTTCTCTTGGGTTGCAGTCCTTTAATACATCTGGTGGAGATGTACACTGAGTCACCTGGAGATAACTCTCACTCAGGACTGTGTTTACCATCAGCATAATGCTTATAGTCCTCTTTAGCCTTGTTTAATGTCTTTTCTAATATTTCCCATTTCTTGGTGACATTAGACCACCACAGCTGTGCGTCCCCTTTTACTGTTGGCAGAGGATCTCCCTCATAACCATGGACTGCCATAAATGGGGTCATCCCAATAGAACTGTGAAGGGAATTATTGTTTCAGCAAATGGCAACTGTGGCACACAGTCATTTTGTTGATAATTAACATAGCATCTCAGAAACTGTTCCAGTATTTGATTAGTGCATTCCGTTTGTCCATTGGTTTCAGAGTGATGGCTGCTACTGAAGCCCCGTTCCACCCCCAATAGTGCCATCAGTTCTTTCCAAAATTTGGCTACTAACTGGGACCCACGATCAGATATGACCTTCTTTGGAACCCCATGTAACCGTATCACGTGTTGCAAAAACACAGTAGCCAATTGCTTGGCAGTGGGGATGGTTATGCAAAGTATAAAGTGAGCCTGTTTAAAAAATAAGTCCACCACCACCCATATAACTGGCTTCCCAAGGCTGTAAGGTAAATCAGTTATAAAGTCCATAGAAATCACAGCCCATGGTCAGTCAGGGGTTTCCAATGGTTGCAGATGGCCAGGCACCTTGCCACTCCTCCTCTTGCTCATTATGCATGTTTGACATATAGCCACGCATTTAGAAATGTCCTTTCTCATCCGTGGCCACCAGAACTGGTGTTGCACCAAGTGCAAGGTTTTTAAATAACTGAAATGTCCCGACAATTTGTCATCATGACTCCACGTTAAAATCTTCCCCCTTGACACTTCTGGCACATCGGGTTTTATCTCCCTTACACCAACTACCATTGTTTTGTTGCTGCAGCCCTTCAGTATTAATGGTCTCTAATTCTTTCAGGGTAAGAGTTGTTTCAAACCTTTCCAGCCATTTGTTTGATTCCTCCTTCCCCCCTCGCTTTTGCCTGACTGCGTGTCATCACTGCCCATCCCAACTGGGCAGGGGAAAAGACAGTATCAATGACCTCATCGCATTGGCTGGTGTGTTGCGGGAGGTGGGAGAGAGCATCAGCTAAAAAGTTAGCCTTTCCAGGGAGGTACTTTATGGTAAATCGAAACTTTGAGAAAAACTCTGCCCATCGCATCTGCTTAGCATTCAACCAGGGTGGGTCCTTAATGCCTCTAAGTTTTTGTGATCTGCCCATACTTCAAAAGGCACTCTCGCTCCTTCCAGCCAGTGGCACCCAGTGTTAAGGGCTAGCTTCACAGCCGCAGCCTCCTTGTCCCAAACTGCCCAATTATGGTCTGCCCCCCGAGAACTTTTTTTGACACATAAGCGAGTGGATGCAGTTTTCCATCTGCCCCCCACTGTAAGATCACCACCCCCATCACCACATTAGAGGCATCTACCTGTACAATAAAACCTTTATTTTCATCTGGATGATAGAGGATGGGCTCTGATGTGAACAGTTTCTTTAGATTCTCAAATGTCTGTTGACACTCAGTAGTCCACTACAACTTACTTCCCCCTTTGCTCACCTCTGGGCCCTTCCCCTTTATTTTTAACAAATCAGTGAGGAGCAATGACACCTAGGCGAAATTGGGGATGAAGGCACAATAAAACTTGGTGAATCCTAAGAAGGATTGTAATTGCCTCCATGTTTTGGGGGGTTCCACCCTACCATGTCTTTGACTTTCTTAGGGTCCATTCCCAACCCATCTTAAGTAATATGATAGCCCAAAAAGTCTATTTCAGTCTGATGAAACTCACATTTGGATTGTTGTTGTTGTTCAGTCGCACAGTTGAGTCCAACTCTTTGCGACCCCATGGACCAGATTACGCCAGGCCCTCCTGTCTTCCACTGTCCGCTGAAGTTTGCATTTGGATAGCTTAGCATATAAATGGTTGTCATAGAGGGCTGTCAACACCTCTCACACCAATTTCATGTGTGAATCCGTGTCTTGCATGTACACCAACACGTTATCTAAATATACAACGACCCCCTTGAACAACAAGCTTGACCCCCTTGAACAACAAGCTTCTGCAACACTTCATTTATCAAGTTCATGAGCACTTCCCAGGCCCCTGCTAGTCCAAACGGCATGACCAAATATTCAAACTGCCCCAGTGGAGTGCTGAATGCAGTTTTGTGTTCATCATCCTCTCTTATACGGACTCTGAAGCAAGCATCTCTTAAATCCAACTTGGTAAATATTTTCCCTTTGGCCGCTTCGGCCAATAAATCATTGATCAATGGCAAGGGATATGAATTGGACAGAGACACAGCATTTAGACCTCGATAGTCAGTACACATTCTCAGCCCCCTATCCTTCTTTTTCTGGAAGAGTATCGGAGCCGTGAAAAGGGAGGTAGCCGGTCTGATAAATCCCAGCTCCAAGTTTTTGTCAATAAAGTGGCACAACTCTTTCCTCCCAGAAGGGTTCATGGCATATAATTTTCCTTAGGGCAACTTGTGCCCTGGCAGGAGCTCTACTGCACAGTCAGTTTTTCGATGAGGGGTAACTCATCTGCTTCCCTTTCTTCAAACACCTGACTTAGTCCCTATACTCCAGAGGTACGGCATTTAGTTCTGTATGCGCCAAACATATTCTCTGGGTCATGGGACAGGGCTCCACCCCCCAGTTGAGAGTCCACTGGTGCTCTTTACACTGGGGGTCTAAGAAAGTTAGTGTTCCTTGGCTCCACTGTACAGAAGGGTCATGGGTTACATAAGAACATAAGAGAAGCCAATGTTGAATCAGGCCAATGGCCCATCTAGTCCAACACTCTGTCACACAGTGGCCAAAAATACCACGTGCTATCAGGAGGTCCAGCAGTGGGGCCGGGACACTAGAAGCCCTTCCACTGCTGCCCCCTCCAGCACCAAGAATAGAGTGCATCACCTGTCCCAGACTTAGAATTCTCATCTATACCCTGTGGCTAATAGCCACTGATGGACTTCTGCTCCATATGTTTATCTAATTCCCTCTTGAAACTGTTCGTGCTTGTATCTGCCACCACCTCCTGTGGCAGTGTATTCCATATGTAAGTCAAGGGTTTCCTAGCACCATGGGGAACTGGACAATAGGATGTACTATGAATGATCTTTGTTCCCAATGTCCAGATACACCCACGGGCAATCCAATAGTCTGGTACTGACATGATTGCATAGTAGTTCTGTCCATCTGGCTGAAAACTACTGGCTCCTTTAGTTTAATCACCCCAGCTCCCAGTCCCATAACTAGTAGAGGGCTTATTAAGTCATGGGAAAACCCTGAGTCAATTAGGGCCCTCACCCATATTTGGGTTCTGGCTTCTGTGTGTAAAATCGTCACAGTCACAAAAAACAAGGAGGTACAATTTCTCTCTGAATCAGGTACCTCACGGACCTGCTGGCTAGCACTTTTCACATCAGGTCCTGGCCTTTTCCCTGCATCTGAGGCTCATCTCCATCACTAGTGGAAGTGGTGCTCAATGAAGAGAACTCAGCAGCTTGCAGGGCCCTTGGAGACTTCCCCTGCAGCTTCCCTTTCCTCTCCCGATAGTCTTCATGCCACTCCTCTCGCCGATCCCGGTCTTCAAGTCAGACCCAGGTGCAATCGATGGTGAAATGGCCTGGCTTGCCACATCTCAGGCAAAACCCCTTCTTGAGGCGGTGCTCTCAATCTCCACTCAGCAGGAATCCTCTTCCATGTGCGCCTCGCATTGCGTCTCCTCCCCAAGCTGGGGCTTTATGGTGGTACAACTTCACCAAGTTGCGGCAGTTCTCGGCATCACATGTCACTTGAATCCACCCAGCCAAGGTGAGGGGGTTGTCTTGGGCCAATGCCTTCTGCAAGATGATGGTGTTCAGGCCAGCTTGGTAGAACTCAGTGAGCACCTCTTCGGGCCAGCCCAGGAGCTTAGCAGCTGTTGCTTTGAACTCATACTCCTGCACTGAATGGGTACCTTGGCATAGGCCTCTCAGCCGGGTTCTTGCCTTCTCCAGCCCTAGAGGGTCTTCGAACTAGCGACGAAGGGCTTGCATGAATGCATTGACATCTCTCAGCTCAGGTGCAGCCATATTATACAGGATGAAAAAACAGTCTGCTGCCCTCTCTCGCAGCCATGACCCCACAAAGTTGACTCTCTGCTCATCCGAAGCAAAGGTGTGGCCCCACTCCCTCAGCATCTTGTGTACCTGGATGGCGAAGAATGCCAGTTTGGAGGGACTCCCATTGAACGTCGCCTCCAGGGCATCCTAGGGCCATTCTCGCCCCATGCCACTTGTCTGTGGAGTGGGTTGGGGGATGGTTTGGAGTCCTCTTCCTTCTCCTCCTCCTCTTCCTCCCCCAAAGTCTTGGAGATGTCTTTCTCCATTAACTCCTTAACTAACTTGGGCAAATTTTTCATGAGGTGCTGGAACCCTTCTTTCAGTTCTTGTAAATCTGACCACAGGCTGGATGGCTCTTTGTCTATGGGGGGGTCTTCCTCCCACTCCTCTCGCATGTTGCCCAATTCGGGGTCATCTTGAAAAGTGCATGAGACTGGGGTGCCCCCCAACCAGGCCAGATCATCCCAGCAATCGGGGGCTGGAAGAAAACTTGCTTCTTTGGGTGGATGCCCGGAGTCTTCGTTGGTTTCTTTTTCTGGGGGTCAGGCATCGGGTTCTCAGGTTCAGATCCGGTGCTGGCACCTGCCCTGCTATCTCCTTCTCTGTTCCCCATTTATTGAGAGGGGATACCGGGTAGGAAGATGAAGCAGTTCTGACAACCTATCATGTTCCTAGTCAAGTCACTCTTCGTACACACTTTCTTGGTTGAAAGTTTTATTAGAAGATATGAGATATTCAGGGATTGAACTCTTTGTCAGAACTGAGGTACCAGGGCGGGAAAGGTGTATATAGTTACAATCTCACATTCCATTCATACACATCAGCTCTACTACTCAGACCATGAAAGATATACGGTCCACCACTAGCTAATCAGAGACTCTTCTCCAAGGACATCTTCCCTTGAGAAAGGCATCGCTTGAGGTGGCATGGAAGATTTACTGAAGCTAGCCTCCCTACTCTTACAGACTGAACTGCCCCCCCACCCTCCTGGGATCAGCTTCTCCAGGTGTCCCGTGGCTGCAGGGTGCCTCAGGGAAGCCAAGGAAAGGAAGTTTAAACTGCCTTCCCACAGAGGCTTCACTTCCCTATGCGTGCTGCAGCAGCGGGGTGCCCAGGGAAACAAAGAGAAGGCTTTGCAGGCTCTGCTGGGCTGTTTGGTTGAAGCCAGGCAGCCCAGCATAGCTGAGCCCATGGGGAGACCTCTCCCCAATCTTTCTTCACTTCCCCAGCCAGCTTATCAGGGCCTACCAGCTAGGGAAGGGAAGAAAGAAGGGGTTTAAAAAGTTAAAACCCCTTCTCTGAAATCTCTCAATTGTACCCTATGTGGCTATAGGGTACAAAGGAGAGATAATGCCGCACTGCAGTTTGAATCCAGAGAAGGAGTTTAAACTGTAAACCTCTTCTCTCTCAAGTCACGCCACAGTGGCTGCATGATCTCTCCACTGTATCCTATGGCTCCATAAGGTGCAATGGAGAGATCATGCCATGGCTGCAACACGATTCCTAGGCCCTGGCCAGAGAAGGGAGAGGTGGCATTTAAATGCCTCCTCCTCACTCCACCAGCCATGCTGCTGCTGTCTAGTGTCTTCCCTTCCCTAGTAGCAGGCCAGCCAAGGAAGGGAATGAATGGGAGGTAGAGCAGGTCAGTTTCACTCCCTTTTGCTTCCCCAGCTGGCCCACAAGGGCAGGCCAACTGGGAAAGCAAAGGCACCGATAAGGTGCTCCTGAATAAAAGCCAACCTTATTTGACTTTTGTTCGGGTGCCCTTCCCCAAATCAGAGAGCAAAGGCAATGGTCTGTTTCAGTGGACTGGAACTGACCAGCTCTCCCTTCCCTTCCTTTCCCCAGCCACCCTGTTACAGCAGGCCGGCTGGAGTGGGAATGCAAAGGGGAGGCTTTTTGTGTAATATTCGCTAGTGTGATTTATCATCAGAAAACCTGCAGTAGACATGCAAGTCCAGTAGGTTGCTATATATGATACTTTAATTTTACACATATGTCTTATGTTTTAATTGCTTATTGATACACTATATAATAAGTGTTTTGTTGTATTTTTGTTTGCTACACTCGGCCATTTGAGTGCCTAACTGAATATTCAGCCCATCAATTTATTTGGGTGACCCCAGGATCTAGAACCTTGAGAGAGAGAGAAAAATATCTCTCCCCCAACTTTCTTCATCCTGCCCATAATTTCATAAAGCTCTATCATACTAGTTGTCTTTTTTCTTATCTTAAAAAATCTCAATTGCTTTAGCATTTCCTTGAATGGGAAATGATGCAAACAACGCCTCCCCCCCCCGTCATTTTGGTTGCTCTTTTCTGTATAAATGCAGGCGTACATTGGGTAGAAAAGATAATGACATTCATTTTATCAAAGAAACTGCCAGACTGCCTGCTTCAATTGTCCTTCCAGTTTAAATAATTCTCTCTAATCCATCAGGTGATGGTAGATCACAAAAGTATTTGAATGAATTGTAACAAGCTTTATTAACTACATACTCTTTGTAGGGGCAAAATGTTCCAATAGTTCTTCTCTACAGTAACTGAGTGAGCACTGGAAGAAAGAACACTGCATAATGCCAGCAAGACAATTTACTTGTAAATTTTAAGCAGGTATGCAGATAACTTGGAGCATTTGTTCAATGAGTGTGTGTCTTTGGAATATGAACAAAGTTCCAAAGGATACAAGATGCACCCCTCATAACTTCACAGTGAAAGAGGCTAGAGACTTACAGTGAAATCCTAAGCAGACTTACATCCTTCTAAGTCCACTGAAGTCAGTGGGTTTAAAAGGGTGTAACTCTGTTTAGGGTGGCACTGTTAGTTTGTTAAAATGAGAGGTGGACATTCAGGGAAACTAGTAGACTGCGGAAATAGATCGTTATGCTATAGCAATCTGACATTATTATTTCTTTTTTAAACCTGAAAAAAGCTAGTGGTGTTGAGGAGGGAAATGTCAGCTGCAGAGACTGAGTCAAGGAAAATGGCACCAATATGGCCAAATCTTTTTTGTAGTAAAACTCCCCTAAAGAGGAGAGAATTTTATTCTTTTTATATAAGAAAAGGGTAGGGTAGACAGATGGAGAAAGAAAAAGATGGAGTGAAGTTTTTTCTGTTAAAAAGGGTTAGTTTTAGTTAGTAATCAATACCATTTTTGGCCTCCATCATGGTTAGAAGATCTTCTTTTTAGCTCTGCAAAGTCCAAAATCATTCTGTTAATACAGTTAGTAAAGTCCATCGGGGTTAGTAATTAAACAGCTCCTTCCAGATGCAACACGAACAATCCTCAAGGTATCTTCTTTTTAAGTCTCTTCCAGTTATGGATTAAGTCCTTTTTAACCTGGATGCCTTCCGTTCCATCGCCTCTTCCCCCTGGGCTGCTGTCTTCTTCATTGCTTATCTCAATTTTGAGTGCTGCGTCTTCCTCCCAGCTGGCGTGTCTCTTCAGAAGTTTTTGCTTTTTAAAGATGTAGTCTATCGTCTTTCTTTTCTCTTTTCCCTTGTACTTCTGGCCTTCAAATTTCCAGGGCGCCATATCCACTTCACATGAAATTGGATCTCTGATGTATTGCCTGCTATGCTCAGCCTCCCCTTCTACTGGCAGAGTATTTTCTTTTATATAAGCGGAATAGGCTTTGGGAGCCATGTCCACCTCTTCTTTTAATTCTTTCGCTTCACTGCCAGTTAGGGGTGCCCAAACACTCGTCAAGGTAAATCCGAGATCTTCTTTCTCTTCTTCTTTTATGCCCTGAAGACTTAAAATCATATTCGTTTTCTGTTCAATTTCCGCCATCTTCCTTGATGTTTCCGATATTTGTCTCTGTCGACTGATGAAGACACTTTCCACTTTGAGCAAAGTTTCGTTGATTTTCTGCATTTCCTCCAGCAGAGGGCGCAGTATCTCATTTTCTTGTTGATTGACAGCAAGCTCTGATATATACGGACATTTACAAATTAGAACAACTTGAGCTTTTTTTTAAATTATTGGATGATAACTCAGTTTTTGATAATGTATCATCCGTAACTTTGGGAGTGCTACTTCTGTCATCTAGCCTTCTACAGCAAGAACTGGTGGGTGGGTGGCAACAGGCTTCTATTTTTTTTTTGCAAAAACCCTCCTAAAAAGGAGAGAAATTTATTCTTTTTATATATAGAAAAAGGTAGGGTATATAGAGGGACTAAGAAAAGGGCAGAGTGAGTATCCTGTTAATGGGGGTTAGATTAAGTTAGTATAAATACATTTTTTGACGGTCACCGCGGTCGAAGAGTCTTCTTTTTAGATTAACAAAAATCCAAAATAGCTCTGTTAATCAGGTTAGTAGTGTCCTTTGGGGTTAGTTATTAATCAACTCCTTTCAGACGTCTCATGAACAATCATTTCTTTGGTTGTCTTCCTTTAGTGTCTCTCAGGTTATACGATGGGCCCTCTTTAGCTTTCCCACCTCCCGCACCGGCACCTCCCTCCTCTGGACCGCTGTCATCTTCGCTACTTGTCCAATTTGCGAGAGCTGCATCTTCCTCTGAGCTGGCGTGCCTCTTCAGGAACTCTTGTGCTTTGAAGATAGAGTCAATCTTTTCTCTTTTATCCTTGTACTTGAACACTAGGCCTTCCGGGAACGACCATCTGTACGTGATCTGGTGCTTTTGTAGAAAGTTGGTCAGTCCTTTATACGCTTTCCTCTTCATCCGAATTTCATATGGCACATCTTTCAGCGTTCTGATAATCTGTTCTCCAATTTTCAAGGGCACCGCTGAGACTGCACGCAAGATTTGATCTCTAGTATTCTGTTTAACAAACTTGACCACCACTTCTGCTGGCAGGTTATTTTTCTTTGTAAAGGTGGAATAGGCCCTATAGACCTTATCCATCTCTTCTTTTATTTCACGCTGATCCCTGCCAGTTACTGGTGCCAAGGCATTTGCTAGTATAGATCTGAGATCTTCATTATCTTCTTCTTTAATGCCCTGAAAACGAAGCATCAGATTCGATTTCTCCATTTGAAGCATCAAAATCCTTTTTTCTTGCTCATCTTGATGTTTTTCTAGTTTGTTGACCTTTTTCTTAACTTTTCCGATGTCTTCCGTCGAGACCAAGCATTTTTGCGCAATATCCTCCATCTTCTTAGACGTTTCTGTCAGTTGCTTTTGTTGGCTGCTGAGGACACCTTCCATGCTAGTTAAAGTTTCGCTGATTTTCTGTATTTGAACCAGCAGAGGGTGCAGTAGCTCGCTTGTCTGTTGACTGACAGCAGGCTCTGGGGGGTTACCCGGGCCGGAAGTCCCGCCTCCCTTCTTTTCCGGTTTGAAAGGGACCTTCTTCATGGCCGACATCTGCTTTATTTGTTTACTTTTTAAAAGTTCGTGACACGTCCCTCAGGAGACCCGCTTACACTCAGGCTTCAGTAGCACCCCAAAGGTATTTTCCTCAACCCTTCTTTCCTTATAACCCCCTTCGCTTTCTTTTAAAAGTCCCGCTTCTCACTGGGGGGGATTCCCCCTCCTCCCAAACGCTCCTTCGCTCAAGGGGAAAGGATTCGGGTTTCGCTTCAAAGTAAGACCTTCGACTCACGGTTCACCGCCGCTTCTTCTTTTACTTTAATTCATATCGCTGTTCCTCACTCCTGGAAGTCGGTGGCGCTGCTAAGTCCCATTACGGGCACAACGCAGCGGGGCCGATTGGGGCGGGGAGAAAGCCTCAATTTCCCGGCTGTCTGCCGGCAAAGAGGCTACTCCCCAAGCGCCCCCGGTTCGGAGCCTTATCCTAAGGCTCACTAGGGTCTTTCGCACAAGCGAAGACCCCCCCTGACTGCGTGTGGGCTAGCCGCCTCCGGGATCGTCCCGAGACGCGGCCGCCATTCGCAACGCCAGAAACCGAAAACCGGTGGCAACAGGCTTCTAGACTCCTGCTCTCCTTTGAAATCAGCTAAACAACTCTGTATTGACGATCTTCTATCAAAGGAAATAGTAAGTGAAATTTCTGCTTACTCATCCCCAAATCATTTGAAGTGCTGAATCTAGAGCAGGAGGATGTAGAGGAGGAGCTGATATTGCAGCCAGATCCAGGTAATTTCCCTTTAATTGGGACCAATAGAGGCAAATTTTCTAATATAACAGAGACAATAGAAGCCCCCTCAGGTGACTCCCACAATGAACAGATTCTGCAGGGGCCTGCAATCACACAAAGACCTCCAAAAGAAGTTTATGGAAACCACTGCTTACTAACTAGGGAAATGGTAATAGCCACCTTCCAAACCCTAAATGGCATTTCTAACAAGCTTGACATACTTAACAACATGGTCAAGGCTTTTAAACAAAATCTAAGCAATCACTTACTCAGGAGTGAAGCCCCTAAAATCATCAAGCCATGCTCCCAGCCTCTCAATTTAATCCATAGTTTAAAGAACCCTCCACCATCACCTACCTCTCAAAAGAACAAATGCGGGCCCCTCTCTTTTTCTTCAAACAAATCAAGTGGCGTTCCATATTTCCTTTAATCACATAAATCGTGGACGCTGGGATAACAAAAGTGGCATTCTTCACTCCCTGTCAGCTCCTTTGACCTGAAACATACCTCATTGATCTCATAAAATCTGACAGATTACCTAGCAATCTCCATGGCTTTAGTTTGCACTTAACTTTTGCTTGCCCAGCAATTCCACTGATGTTGCAGAGAATACCTTGCCTCTTTTGGAATTGCAACTTGTAGAGTGTTCACAGACAAGAGAGTTCACCCTCTACTGTCAAGAAGCTTCCCAGCATCACTTCAGTCTCCATGTATATCACTTTCCCCAGAAGCAGGTTCCAAATTGACTTCACTTCAGGCACCTCTCCATAACGGCTCCTTATTTAAAAACACCTTGCAGGATGAGCACCTGTACATTGCTTCCTCTCTGGATAATTTAAAACATTCCATAAACTAGCTGTGAATACTGGCAAAACCTCTCAAATCCGGTTCCTCAGAGGGTTTGGCAGTCATGAAAAGTCAACTTCTCATCTACAAATCAACACTAAAGCAACATGTAACAGCAATGTATCTTGAGCTACTGGTACTGTAAAAGGGTATGAGTTTTCAGGAATCACTGCTCACCTCTACAGATACCCTTCTCAACACTATTAGCCTTTTGGTATCTAAAGACGTGAGCAGTCACACATGAAAGCTCCTACCTGCCACATATTTTGTTAGTCTTTAAGGTGCTACTGGACTCTTACTGCTACAGACAGATCAACATGGCTACCCATCTTGGTACTCTAAAGAAGGTCATTAAAGCAGCTTGCAGTGGGACTCCAGCATCAATCTCTGTACCAGCTCATGTGTCCAAATCAAAGCCAAAGTCAAAGTTCAGGTCTATGACAAGGCCAAAGACAAATATAATTGTTAAAGGAACAACCACATGGAAAAGCTGTCTGTCCAGAGTGACCCAATAAATCTAACATCCTTCATAGAAGTGATGAGTCACTCTACTCCTTCAAATAATTAAGAGGTGGAGGATTTAATTTCACTCTCCATGACATCCATATATATATATATACTTGTATGACATCCTGTTTTATTCCTGCTACCCAGCAAAATACCTGGAACATGTCAGAGCTGTGCTACAACACCTCCATCAACGCAGCTTGTATGCTGAACTAGAGAAAATGTTGTTTCCACCTGTCCTGTGTGGACTTCCTAGATCACTGCCTCTCACTCCAGGGAATTTCAATGGACCCCTCAAAGGTAGCAGCCGTACTCTCTTGGCAAGCCCCACATGACTGGAAGGGTGTCCAGTGCTTGCTGGGGTCTGCAAATTATTACTGGTCCTATGGTGACCTGGCTGCACCCTTGACACAGCTGCACTGGCCTTGGGAACTCTTTCACTGGATTCCAGAAGTACAACAGGCCTTCCAGACATTGAAGGAAGCTGTGACAGATAACACAGAAAAGCAGGCTTTCTGAAATGCAGCTTAAATCAGAGAGTCAGGGAGTTCCCTGGAGAGAAGAGCTTAGGTGATTGGCTGCTCTGCTCACTCTCTGATTGGCCAGCATCAGCTGAGAGAGAAAATAGAACAGCTGATCTGAAGGGGAAAGAGGTATTTCACTGTTGGGTCTTTAGCAAGTTGGTCTTTTGCAGTTTGGTCTATGTGTGAAAAGTAATGTCTGGATCTGTAGCCAGAGGGTTTGGCTTCTGAGGGAAGAGACATTTGAGAGTTCGTGTTTTCTGACATACAATTGTCAGAAAAGTACTTCTACAGAAAGAGAAACCCCATTGTCTGAATATATATTAAAACTGCTCTGAGGGAGAATTTAAAATTCTCAGTCAGAAAACTACAGAACAACTTTATACAGACAAAGGATACTGGAGAAGGATTTGGTAGAAGGTCTGGGTAGTTAGAGTGAACTTCCAGACAAGTCAAATAGTAAAAGGAGTTATTGCTTCTTAGGGACAAGGAGAATAACTTCCTGCCAGTGAAAGAGGTTGGGAAGAGAACCCTGCTCTGTGATAAAGTTAGTGAAAAGCTGTAATATCTAAAGGAAAACCTGTAATATCTGAAGGAAGAAGAAATCTAGAAACATCAATAAGAACTGTGTTAGTGCTGAATTATACGAAACAAAGAAATAGAAAGCCTTGAAACAAACTACAAATACACTCTCTTGAAGATTCTAAGAATTCAACTGTATATATTAGAAAAAAAATTGCCTCAGCAATCTCAAAACCTTGACTATTCCATTTATACATATATTCCCTGTCTGTTTAATAATTTTTTAATTCTGTTTTTGAAAGTTAATTTTCCTCAGGTGCCATTTCTCAAGGGTTTAAAGAAAACTGGGCAACTCCTGTATTTTCAGTAGAGTTCCTGAGTTAAGAAAAAGCCTAAGCTAAATATCTAAACAGAGTGGGAGAGTCAAGTCTTTTATGACAAAGAATACACACACTCTACTGTAGGGCAACTCAGCTACTGAAGGGAACTGAAGCTTTGGCAGGCACAATCTGCCAGACAGATGGGGAGATACAGGGGTTCGTCATAGAAGCCTTCACGTCTGAACCCAGACCCAGATTTAGCCATGGCCGGCTCAGGGCAGCTTACTCTTGACAGCTCACCCCCACTGAGTGCAACTATACCATCTGGGAAAGGGAGCTTCTAGCTATCAAGGTAGTTTTAGAAACCTGGCATCATCACCTGGAAGGGGCTTGTCACCCAGTGCAGGCCAAACTGACCATTGCAATCTAGAATTTTTGCAAACAGCATGAAAACTTAATCAAAGACACCAACCAGATTAATCCAATGGCTTATCAATTGGCTCTTCTCTTCTCCCTACAGATACACCCTGTCTTCCACCAGTCCCTCCTCATCTCTGCTCTGCCTTCTGACCCTCTTCAACCACCATCGGTAGCACCACTGCCCCTCTTGGTAGACGGAGAAATATGAAGAGGCACAGATCCTAGCTTCCTGAATGCATCAGGGCCATCTGCAATACCTGGTGAACTGGAAGGGTTATGGGCCCAAAGACCAATCCTGAGAAACTGCCACAGATATCCACGCCCCATTATTAGTCTGGTGGTTCCCTGTGGCCTACGCCAAAAAAGAAGAAGAAGAAGGGATTGGATTTATACCCCACCCTTCACTACCCAAGGGAGTCTCAGAGCGGCTTATAAACTCCATTCCCTTCCCCACCCCGCAGCAGACACCCTGTGAGGTAGGTGGGGCTGGGAGAGCTCTGACAGAAACTGCTCTTATTCAAGAACAGCTGTGCCAGAACTATGGCTTACTCAAGGTCATCCAGCTGGTGCAAGTGGAGGAGTGGGGAATCAAACCCGGTTCTCCCAGATTAGAGTCCGTGCACTTAACTAGGACATATCCCACCTCAGGCCCGTAGCCAGGATTTTGTGGCTTCTGGGGCAATTTTTTTTGTGGTGGGGCTGCATAAACAGTCCCCCCAAAAAACACCTCACATGCTATGAGTAATTCTCATGTTAATGCATGCACAGCTGGATGAGCAATTGAAACTGGTGGGGGGGGAGCTCTGGTTTGCCCTTAAAGGGACATCTGATTCATTCTTCCCATTGTAGGGCGTGCCATGAATGGGCCCCAGGATCATGTGACTCCCCCATTGGAACGTTCAGCCTACATGGGAGCCTCAAGCCAGGCGCTCTCTTGCTGCAAGGTTGCCTCTAGCAAATGGGGTGAGAGAGGAAGTCACTGGCCTCCAACGCTTCTCATCATTGGGTTGGTGGCACACCTGCAGATATGGCCACAGTCTTTTAAAGACAAGGAAGAAAACTGCATTACTTGGAGCGGATCAGTCACAGAAGGCAATGAAGTTCTGGAGGAAAAAACTACGGCCAAATCTGCATTTGCATTTTAAATCAGTTGCACGCTGCTGTGACACCGTCTTTCTCTATGCTTGTTTGAATGCTGTTTGGAGAAGATTCTTTTAAAGCAGTGCAGAGGTGCAATGACAGTGGAACCGCCCTGAAAGGAAGAATAAACATATGTGGCGTGCGAAAGGATGCTATAGCATAGTTGAGGTGTGAAAACAACGCCAAATGTGGACAGCCTTTTTGAAGACGGAGTCAAAAGGCAGGGACAATGGTGGGAAGCCAAATGCAGATTAGTCCTACATCTGAGGGATGGAATTGCCAGGGGCCATCATAAAAGGCAACTCAGCATGCCTGGTCAATGGGGAATGCTACATTGGTCTACATGTGTGTATGTCTTTCAGGGCTCTTTGTAGCAGGAACTTCTTTGCATATTAGGCGACACACCCCTAATGTAGTCAATCCTCCAAGAGTTTACAATACCCCCTGTAAGAAGAGCTTTGTGTGTCGCCTAATATGCAAAGGAGTTCCTGCTACAAAAAGAGCCCTGGTTATCAGCTTAATCAGGGGTCTTTTCGTAGAAGAACAGCTGCAGGAGCTCATTAGCATATGGTATGCTAATGAGCTATTAGGCTATTAGCATATGCCACGCCCCCTGACATCACCGGAAGTGATGTCAGAAGGGGAAGCAAAAGGGGGGGCATCTTCAAAAGCCTCCCCTTCCCTTCCCCAGCTGGTCTGGGTGGGGGAGCTAAGAGAGAAGGGGTTTAAAGTTTAAACTCCTTCTCATGAGAGTTGGGCCACAGAAGGAGGAAAGAGGGAAGGAAAGAGAGAGAGTAGAGAGAAGGAAAGAAGGAAGGAAAGAGAGAAAGAAAGAGAGGGAAGAAGGAGGGAAACAGGAAAAGGAGGAAAAAAGAAAAGAAGGAAAGAAAGAGAGAAGAGAAGAGAAGAATGAGGGAAAGAGGAAAAAGAATGAAGGAAAGGAGGGAATGAAAGAAATTCAGTGGCAATTCAACACCATTATATCCTATGGGCCATTGAAGTCAATGGTGAAAACATAGGGTATATTCTGGGGCTGGAGGAGGGGGTTTGAGGGAGAGGCTCCAAGATCACAGGATAGCTGATGGAGCCTCTCCCCAAGATACCCACCAAGTTTCAAGAACATTGGACCAGGGGTCCAATTCTATGGGCCCCCAAACAGGTTGCCCCATTTCCTCCATTGTTATTTTTTCCCACCATAGAGAACAATGGAGGGAATAGGGGCAACCTGTTTAGGGGCCCATAGAATTGGACCCCCTGTTCCAATGTTCTTGAAACTTGGTGGGTATCTTGGGGAGAGGCTCCATCAGCTATCCTGTGAGTTTCGAGCCTCTCCCTGAAACCCCCTCCCCTCCCGCCCCCAGAATATACCCTATGTTTTCACCATTGACTTCAATGGCCCATAGGATATAATGGAGCTGAAATTGACATTCGGCTGCCTGAAAGACTCTCCGGGACGCCGGCTGGGGGCGGGGCTTGGCTTCTGAGCTCCCGGAGCTGCGCTCCGGTGGGCTCCCCCCCGAAAAGACCCCTGAGCTTAATAATGCGATGCCTCTCTTGGTCTAATCTGGGAGCTTCTTTGTGACTTCTTTTCTTCCCATGCCCTTTGTATTCTCCCTCTTTCCTTGTAGACTTGCAAGGAGCAGGACACATCTACAGGTCTCTCCAGTAGAAGCCATGCCGTGTTACCAGATTAGCTGGTCATTTGTGAAAGGGAAAAGTATCCTTCAGATTAGGCTTCCTGCTCTCTCCTTTTAACTGCAACAGGGATATGAATTGAATAAATGTTTTACCTTTTTGTAATATACTTGCTTGAAGTTTATTGACCTGAATGTGATACCACACTTGTATGACTGTGCAACTGCTATATTAATTAATACATATCCCCAATAATTTGCCCTACACCCCAACCCAAATTTAGAGATAACTATTTAGCAGGCTCTCATTTTCTAAAACTTCTGTGGACTCCCCCCCCCCTTTTCCCTTATTGGTGTGAGAATTTTGGTTCTGTGTTTTATAGTCCTGCAACAGAACTTATGTCTTCCATGAAGTTCTTGGGTGTAAATAAGCATTTACAAGGAAGATTCTTTTTTTGTGTGAAACACGCTTTGCTAGAGAAAGTCAGCAGCTCCCCCGTACACACCCTTTTGCACCTTGTTTCTGTTCTGCTGCAATTCCCAGCAGACAAGAACACCAGTGCTTTGACGTTCCTTCTGCATTGTTCATTCTAAATGGTTTGATTTGTTGCCTAGTAATTGAAAATAAAGCTGTCTAGTCAGTGTTCAAAGAGAGAGTGACTCAACAGCTTTCACATATGAGACCTGTCAGCAGGTCTCTCACTGCCTTGCTCATACAAGCCCCATTCACGCACCCATCCATACAGAAATGAACACATGGGGGGAAGGAATAGAGGGATTCCACCGGTTGTCCTTCCCCAGACCTGCAGGCATTCATCCAAACCTGTGCTAAGAGCTCTGTTCACGTGGCAGGGTTGGGACCAGCCAAAGGGGTCTCACTGCACCCCCCCATGTGTTTATTCCTACATAGATGAATCATAGAATCATAGAGTTGGAAGGGACCTCCAGGGTCATCTAGTCCAATCCCAACAGAAGGTGCTGCTCACACTTGCTTGGGAATTGCCCATTAGGTGCATCCAGGTAGCTGCCTAGGATGCCAGAGCTGAGGTGGTTGCCAGAAGGTCCCAATTCTACTGGACAGGCCAACCTCCTGTGACACTGAGACTGGTCACACTGCTATGGCAAGCTGTTGTGATGCACCCTTTCAGCCTGCCTGTCAGGCACTTCAAAAAGGACAGCTAAACAACAGACTTCATGAGAAGTTAAAGTTTATTCAGCCGCAGTTCTAAAAGCGCATTAACGTTGCATTGTCAGGAATGAAAGACACAAAGAAACATCTACAGATATACCCCACTAGCTAGCCCCCCTAAGCATTCTACCAATGGCTACATAGCCCGTGCGCAGGAAAAGGTGTGAGAGTTTGTTCGAGCCATAAAGGGGCCCAGCTGCCCATACCGGAGAAACCTGAACCGTATGACAGGGCCATTTGGTCAGATAGGAGATAACCCAGGCTGAGGAACACCCTGTTGCCCTGGCAACCTCCCCACTCCCCCCCTTTCAAGCCTAAAAGGTTACAGATCATTTCATCCTCCTTCCTCCCTCACCTCTTATGGCAGGATCACCTGACACAGCCTTCCCCCATCGTCAGGATTTGTACTATGGTGATTTGCGCTATGGTCAATGGTAGCAACAGGATCCAGTGCCTATCTGCTTGATATTGCACAAATGCACACGTGCAGCAACAGGACCTTTCCCTACCCCTGGGAGCAGCAGACAGCAGCACTGACATCTGTGACAGCAGCAGGATCCAGACCCTGTCTGTAGGGTGCAGCACACCACCCTGATGCACCCAAGCAGTGGCCAGGACCTTCCCCCATCATGGGAAGCTGCAGCCCCAGGCAGTGCCACCAAGGAACCCAGTGAGGGCAACCAAGTGCAGGTGGCCAGGCAATCCCACCACTCCAGGACACACTCTGTTCCTGAGAAAACAAGGTCTGCCTACTTGGGCGCAGGATGAGTGGAACAGAACACAGAGGGAGGAAAGGGCCAGATCTTTAATGCTGAACTTAAAATGCTGATTTAACAATGGCGGGCGTGATTTCTCTATGATTTTCTGGCTAGAGTAGGCTCTTTTAGAACTTCCTTCTTCCTGTCCCACCTCATAAACTGTCCTCCAGGAAGCATTCCACTCTGCCAATCTTCCGGTCCTCCAAGGTCCACTCTAGCCTTCTTTCTTGTTTCCCTAGTCACAGTTCCAGCCAGAAAGAATTATCTGCAACACCTTTCATGCAAAGCCTCGCAATCTTTTCTGTTAGTTTCGGTCTCTGACTCAGCTCTCTGTTATTTTTCACAACCACAGGAATGTTAAACAAAGTCACTTCTTGACTGATTTAACACTTTGACAAGCTCCTTTTAAATCCACAATGAACAAATTGATTTTTTACAAGTCTGATGCGCTTAACCATCTGCTTCAATTTTCACTAGAACTTCATCCCGGTAAGCAAAATACTTCTGTTACCTTGCATTTTTATCTTTGGGTTTCTCATTGCTTCTTTTTGCATTTCAATTGATCTTTGTTCTTAAGAAGTCAAGGAATGACGGATTTATGCTGATTTCTCAGCTCAGTTGGCTCCTTTAGTATTGTCTTGCAAATGCCCGCTTCGGGAGAGGAGATCAAAGTGTAAACAACTCTCCTCCAAGACTTGATCACACCAATCTCAACTCTTACTTGGACTTTGTTGCTTGCTTGCCAACCCCCTGCCTGGGGGATGCTGCGTTGGACAGTAAAATGCCCAAACTGTCAGAAGAAGCCACCGTCCACCCTGCATGATTGCAAGGTGTGTCAATTCACCATTTTACTCCGACTGGAAGCCCGAAGCCCCACGTTTTGGATGATCTCATTTGGAGAGCAAGTTCAAGAGCAGGTCAATGAATATATGTAGCATTTTCCAATTCAAATTTTTATCCAGAGTTTTGATGCCACAGAAATCATGTGAGGTGCATAGCTGTGATCTGAAAATAAACTTAATGAAGGTGTTCTTATTCCCACCTTTCTCAGGACAAAGATGATGAGACAGCAGAACCTTAGTGGGCGGCCAGGGGATGTGACGCACACATTCTCCAGACATGGATTGAAATGATCGACTGAGGCAAACAGTCATGAGAGGAAAATGTCTGTGTCACATTTCCATCACCTTTGGAAGCAGACTCCCTTCAGCTCTAGGATGAGTAGTGGAAATGGCTTCAAGAGGGGCGTGATAATGATGTAAAGGCTGCAAAACAGAGACGGAATCCTTTCCCCATCACACACCACCAGCAGCTTGGTTTATCTGCCTTGGAACCATCTGAGGGTAATTGGTCAAAGTCATCTGTCCCAAAGCACCTGATTCTGTTACCCAAATTGGCTGCCTCTTATTTGCATGGGGAAATTAGCTTAATTCGAGACTAAGCAAGAAAGCAGAATCTCCACCAATGTAAACCAGGATTTTTCCTCAGAGAACTCTCAAAATAAATCAGTCATATGTTCAACTGGGTTTTTATTGAAAAATAATAAAAAGGCAAAAACACACACACAAGCACACTGAAAAAGCACACAAGCCAACTAAGAGAAAAATAAAGGGAGGAGTGTGGGAAGAGAGAGGGAGTTTCAAAAGAGCTTATATTTACCAGTCTTAAAGATTCAGGTCCATGGAGAGAGAGAGAAATGACCAACACTTTGTTCAGGGGGAAGATCTCACACACGAGTGAGGGTGTGAAGTAGGAGCCAAGAACACACACACACAATGGAGATGAGTGTTTCTATTTATAGGGGAAATGTTCCCTGAGGCACTATGACAGGTTTGCCTCAAAAACAATAGCCTGATTTTTCACAGACTTGAACAAAGCTTGATGGTTCTCCCAGAGGGAGCTCAAAGAACTGAGCAGAGCATAATGGCTCACCCAGGAATAAGAGATGGGTGTTAATGCTCATTGATGACCCCCAAAATACATGATGGGACGGGAGAAACTTCCAGGTGTTATGGATATGCTAACAAGGGTAAATGTGGAAAAGGGGAAGCAGGATTGGGGATGAAAGAGGTTAATTCAAGGTGAGGTGCTGCATTTCTTTAGGGTGGGAGAGGGTTGTTTACAAGCCAGACTCTTACTTCACTTCCAAATAGTTTCCCAGGCTGGTCTCCTGACTGGCATCCCTTTGGGGGTAATTTCTGGGCCAGGCAGTGTGTTGAACTTATGATATTTGGAACAATATTACATGAAGGGTGTTTGGGCTCCTTTTCTCTCTGGGTGCCAAACTACCCATCTGCAGGAGAGGTCTGACTGCTAACAATGATGGCAAGGTTTGTCCTTGCTAACAGAAGAGTTGTGAGTCATGGATGCAAACAGAAAGGATGGTGATCCAATTTTACTGAAAAAGCAAATGAAGGACAACAACAACCCGCATTGAGAGCTGAAACTGTGACGAACTGACAGGCACGCTTGATCATGGAGCCCCTATTATGGCTTTGCTGCAAACAGGCAAGAATGGCTACTTTAGAGGTTGGGGCTGAGCGAGGCAGCATGGCAGTCGCATGATGTTACTGCTCCTCTGAAACTCTTATCCTCCAGCTACAAATTTTGTTAAAAATAATCTTCTAAACAAAAAAACGATACGGGAAAGTCTGGAGGGGGCAAAGGAAGATCAGCAAAGAAAGATTCGACTTTGGTAGCTACTTTCTTCATGAAAGAAAAAACTCCATCATCTTCAGAAGATAGCAACTCCAATATGGCGATTGCAACAAGCTCCCTGGAGCTAACTGAAAGCCCTCTAAACAAGAAGGACATTTTAGACGACAGAACTTTTATACCGTGTTCAAGCCAAGTTAGAAGAACTTGCAGAGGGTCTCGGAGCAGCTGGCAGGGCAGCAGAGGTGGTTCTGGAGGTGGCAGAAGCCCTCCAGATCGATGTAAAGGCCTTAAAACGTTCTGAAAATCAACTGCAAGCAAAAATCATTACCCTGGAAAATTGTTGCCGTCAGTTTAATCTGAAGCTGAGAGGAATGGAAGAGGGGGCAGAACAAGGTACCATCGAGCTTCCAGCCACATTGCCAGAGCATCGCCCAGCATCACTTCCTGGCAACGGCATTGTGCGGTGCGTCTTTCCTTCCCCTGGGGACGGTCCTGCCAGGACGTATGCATCCCCCACCGGTTTACAGTAGGTACTTGGGAAGCCTGCTCCTGAATCACCTTCAAGGGTTTATAATAATTTACATCCAACTTTTCAGTAAAATCCCCCAAATGCCTTAAAATAAAAACTGAAATCACAACATGCAGTAAAATACCAAATAAGTAACCGACCATCAAAACCACTGGCAGAGCAAATCTGGGCAAAGCAGAAAGCCACAATAAAGCCAGAAGTCTGGGTCCACAGAAACCAAAACCAGCTGTTGACAGAATGCTCCCCGCCCCACTACCATTAAACCTAAATGCCATTGAAAGAGAAAAGCTTTCACCTGTTTCTGAAACTTACAACAGGCTGCCTGAGGAAGCTGCAGAGCCTCCCTGCCACACTCTAATGTCTGCTGTTACAAACCGCTGGTGCAGGTGTGGTATGCAGCAGGGCCTGTCAGGTTGACCCGAGTGAGTAGTCTCACGTGGGGGAAGGCAACCTGGTCTTTTCCTCTTTCTTTTATTCAAATTTTTTCTGTCTTGACTTCCTTCTAACACTGCATTGAAGTCTCCAATTATACAAGTTTCTTGAAATTCTTGTTTGACCTGAGTTCTTGGAGAGACTTATAAAATTTCTCTTGGTGGTTATTTGGTTTGTAAATATTTACCAGTAGAGTTTTCTTTATTTGTCTTTGAAGTTGAACCATTAAAATGTGACCATCTTGAGAGGCATGGATTAATTTGGGTTGAAGATGTTCTTTCACATATGTTACCACACCTCTCTTCTTTTTCTTTTTAACTGAAGCTATAAATGCTTTACCTAGTTTTGGGATTTGCAAATATTTTGGGTCTATTTCTTTAATATGAGTTTCTTGTAAGCAGATTACATCAAAATTACCTTTTTTTAGTTGTTGGAAAGTCTTTCTTCTTTTCTGTGGACAATTCATTAATATTTATTGAGATGAGTCTCATTTTCTTATTACTTCTGTCCATTTTGGTCTTTATTCTGTGTTTGCATTTTCAGGTTATCTCTATATTGTTTCCTTGTCATAGGAGGGGATGTCTTGGTGAGCTTGGCTTTCTTTAGTACTTTGGGTACTGTTGATGTTCCAGTTGCTCCGGTTACTTGAATTTCAGCTTCTTCTTCTTTTTCCACACCCATTTCTTCCGTTTGTATATCCCCTCCATTCTTTTTCAGAAAATCTTGTGCTTTGAATATGGATGTGATTCGGTGTCTCTTCCCATTAAATAAAAAAGTTAATCCCTCCAGAAGCAGCCATGTATATTGTATCCCATTTTTCCTTAAAAGAGTAGTTAAATTGGTGTATTCTCTTCTTTTTTCTCGTACTGTCCATGGTACCTCTTTCAGTACTTTTATTTCATTACTGTTGAACATCAATGGTTGAATGTTGGCCGCCTTCAAAATTTCATCTCTGTAAATTCTTTTATGAAATCTTACATGAACCTCTCTGGGGAGTTGGTTATATCTGGCAAATGATATGTGTTGGATATCAGCTACAATGACAAATGAAATATTAGAAGCAGAAATAGAACCTCAAACATATGCAGATCATAATCCAATTATAATTGAGTTGCAAGATATCCCTAAGAGAAACAGATGGAAATTAAACACGACAATCCGAAGAAATGAAAAGTTTGTTAAAGATTCAAAGAAAGAGCTTCAAGCCTTTTTTGAAAGAAACATCCAACCAGAGATTTCAATAAATAAATTTGCAATAAATTTGAAAGAGGATGGATGATAAAAGAAACTTTATATAAGAGGAAACAGAGAATGGAGAAATATCTTCAGTTACAAAAACAAATTAAAGAACAAGAAGGGAACCTAAAACAAAATGATAAGAACGATAAAGGAAGAACTAATCTTAAGCAATTACAACATCAAATGAATTGCCTCTTAACAGAAGAAATAGCGACGAAAATAATCTATGCCAAGCAAAATTATTTTGAGAATGTAAATAAACCAACCAGATGGTTAGCGTACAGATTACATAAGCAAGAAGAAATATACATTGAAGGTTTATGAAACAGAAACGGGGAAGAGAAGTTTAACTCAGAAAACTTGAAAGAAATTACCGAGCAATATTATCAAAATCTTTACAATGGAACAGAAACTACCCAAGAGAAAATTGAAGAATTCTTAAGCAAGTACAAGACAAAAATTTTTACAGAAGAGCATAGAATAATACTAAACCAACCAATCAGTATGATAGAAATTGTAGAGGCTGTAAAAAAAAAAAAAAAAAGGTAAATCACCAGGTCCAGATGGCCTTCCAGCAGAATTTTACCATGTTTTTGAAGACCAGCTGATTTTTCCTTTTAAAGAAGTGTGTCAGAATGTTACAACTGAAGATAAATTACCTGACTCATGGAATGAGGTGATAATATCTTTGATACACAAACAAGGCCAGGATAAAAAAGAGATCAAAAATTATAGACCTATCTCTTTACTAAACGTGGTTATAAAATCTTTGCATCTATCCTAGCAATAAGGATTAAAAAAGTACTAGCTCAAATAATACATAAAGATCAAACAGGTTTTCTTCCGAGAATACAATTGAGAAGCAATGTCAGGACTATTCTAGATACTCTGGAATACTATGAAATACATCCGGAGAAACAGTTGGTGTTGGTGTTTTTGGAAGCAGAAAAAGCTTTTGATAATGTTAGTTGGAAATTTTTAAAGAATTTGCTTAAATATGCACAGGCTGGAAGTCATTTTACTAAAAAGATAGAAGCAATAGAAGCAATTTATTTGAAACAACAAGCTAAGGTTTTAATTAATAGAGATTTGACATGAAAGATTAATATTCAGAAAGGGACTAGACAAGAATGTCCACTTTCTCCAGTGCTGTTTATTTTTGGGCTTGAAGTCTTAAATCAGAGCAGATTAACAAATTAGAGGATTGAAAATAAGAGAATATGGAGAGGTCGCAGAGCTCAAAATTAATAAAAATAAAACAAAAATCCTGACAAAAAATATGACAGAATTACAAGTAAGCTACCTGCAGAAAATATTAAGACTGGAAATTACAAGGAAAGTTAAATATCTTGGAATAAATCTAATGAATAGATGTAGTTCTCTCTTTGAAAACAATTATTCGGAACTATTGAAAACTATAAAACAAGATCTAAATAAGTGGAAAGATCTCCAATTATCATTTATGGGAAGAATAGCAACTATTAAGATGAATATTTTACCAAGGCCTATGTTTTTGTTCCAAACTTTTCCAGTTCTTCATAATCAATTTTTTAAAGATATTGACATATTGTTGAAAGAATTTATATGGCAAGGGAAGAGGCCAAGAATAAAATTTAAAGTATTACAAGATTTGAAAGAAAGATCTGGTTTTTGCCTTCCAGATTGTATTTTGTATTATAGAGCTACAGCACTTGCATGGATTAAAGACTGGGTTACATTAGAAAATCAAAGACTGTTAAAGTTAGAAGGTCATGATATGCAATTAGGATGGCATGCATTCCTATGGTATGGGGAGACTGATTCACACAAATACTTTAAACAACACTGGATAAGGGCAGCCTTATTAAAAGTGTTGAATCCAATCAAAATACAATTTTATAAGATTTTGAAGTTGGTTGCACCTTTAGAAGCATTTACAAATCCCAGGTTGTTAGGAGAAAATTCAAAAATGAAACATGCAGATTTACTGGATGTAAAAGTTACTGGATGTAAAAAAATTTAAAGTTGCCTAAGGGATTGAATTGGTGGCAAAGAGTACAGATTTCAAGGTATACTAAAGATAAAGCAACAGGCTTCAATGAAGATTGGCTTGAAATAGATAAGCTGATGTTAGCAGGTGATCAGAATTTTATAAAGGAAATGTATATTTTACTGCTGGAGTTTCCTTAACCTGGGCGGCAGGAGAAGGCAGCACCGACCAGCGCCTGCAGGGAGCCATCAGTTCCTCTCATGCAAAGTGAGCCTGGCAAGCCACCCTCTCCTACCGCCTGGTTTAAACCGGGTGCCAGGAGAAGGTAACATGGAGCTGCGTCTGCAGGGAGCCAATGGCTCCCCCACACACAGTGAGCCCAGCAGTCCCAGGCAAGCTGGCTCCTGCAGGGACCCCCCCCCCCTTCAAAGCAGGATCCTGCTCAGGCTCCACCGGCTGGGAGCACACTCAGCTGAGGCCAGGAGAGCTTCAGCCATCTCAGCCAGTGCCTCTTGGTGGGTCCTACAAAGGGGCACTGGAGCCTGCACTGTGCCAGCCAAGTGATGTGAGGCGGGAGCCAAATGTTCCCTCTAAGCTGAGTTAGAGTGAGCTGGCTCACAGTTTTTTAGCCTCTGGCACACACATTTTAGTGTTAGCTCAGGAAGGATGGCTCCAGAGCAAGCTAATTTAGCCAAATCGCTCACTGACAACTTTAATGCCAGTAGCTCACAACAGAGAATTTTTGTTCACAAGACTCCACAGCTTAGAGGGAGCACTGGAGCCGACCGCTGCTTGCTCCTAGGCCAGTGCAGCCTCCTGCGGCTGGAGCTGGATGAGCTACAGCAGCCGCCCTCCGAAGGCTCTTCCTGGCTGACTGCTGGCGCACATGCCACTGGGGCTGCAGGGCCCACCTCTGTTGGAGCAGCATCTGGCAGTGAGCTGGGCTAAGTGGTAGAGGTGGGCTCGAGCTGAGGGGACTGTGGGGGCCTCTCCCTTGCAGGGATGGAGCCGGCAGAGGAGCCCCGGTCTCAGGCCACACTGCTAGCAAAACGTCATTGGTGGAGGGAGGGGGCACGCAGCCAAGGACCTCCATCATGCCCTTCCAGGGATGAGTCATGTGGCCTGGGCCCAGCAGCCATGGAGCTGCTCCCCCCCCCGCATCTGGAAGGTGGGCGAGCAGGGTGAATTTGGGGAGCTAGTGCCAGGAAGGGGCTGGGGGAGCCTGATTAGAATCCTCTTTCCACCTTGGAAGCTCACTTGGTGCCCTTGAACTAGTCAGTCACAGGGTGCATTCAGACAGCATGCTGGGAGCAGTGTAAATTGCTCCAGTCTGATGTGGGTTTTTTAACCCGGAGAATCGTGATCACACTCACCTCCTTGTTCTGGATTGCTGCGCAGCCACATCGCTCCCTGCCATTGACACGAGGGAGTGTGCATCAGTGGTTTTTTTTCTCTCTCCATTTGAGCCATCTCTAGAACTAAAATTTTTGTGCGTGCGCAGAACAGTGATTTCCACACTTCCCTTTAAACTTTAAATGAACACTTTAAATGAAACTTTTACCTCGAAACTGGCCTCCGTGAGATCCCGAACTCGTCTAAGGGCTAAAACTAGGCACCATTTAAACTTTGCTTTTATTAACTTAGGAGCGGAGCTCCGTCCATGCACACACCGCCAAAGCATAAAAAAATGGCAGACGAAAAGCAGAAGCCTGAGTCCCATAATTTCACTTCAGAGGGGGGTTTGTAGTACACTTAGAAGCATTTAGGCCTTTCCCTTACTTCTCACACTATACCATCAAATAGCCTCCTCCCCAATCCAAAAGTAAATAATTAGGATATTAAAAACAGCCCCCCAGTTGAGGCAACAGGTCTCAGGCATACCTTCAATGAGACCCCTAGGCAGGGGAGCCCCACTGGCCACCTTCAGAATGCCTGGTTTCATCCTTGTTTGTGATGGGCCAGTTTTTAAGTGGGGAGGGCAAAGAAATCAAGCATCTGGGAGCTTATCCTCTGGGCAGTCCATAACAATTCTCCTTTGCTTTCCAGCAACAGCCACAGCAAATGGGAGAAAAGGCTGCCCAAAATCCTGAAGAGCCCTCAAACTTTGTTGATTGACCTTGGGAAAGGGGGAGGTGCAGGAGCCCTGTTCAGAACCAGAGAGCTCTAACCTGTATTTTAATATTTTTGAGTGGCTCTTGTTAATTTTAGAACTTTTACTTGTAAATGCCACGGACTATTATTACCCTTTTATAATAAACCTTTCTTTAACTTTTGCTTATAATTATGATTATAACCTTCGAGATATTTCACGCTGCTTATGATATCAAGGCTGCTCCCTAAATAATATTGCAATTCTTTTGTCTTTTTATATGAAAGACTTAAACAGGCATCTTGAGAAACATTGATACCCAAACAGGTCGTGACATTTGCAGAGAAAACAGAAGAAATATAAACTTTATAACTAATTTGTAACAATATATCTTGATTGTTTGCATGGTTAAACTGATTAATGAGAGGATGAGTTATCTAAAGTGAAACTCTCAAACTGCTAAAAAATATTTGTTTATATATTATTTCTTTCTTCCTTCTTTTCTCTGAACTTATACTGATACTTGATAAATGACTGATTAAGAATATAACTTGTAGTTACAAATATTGACTATCTTTATTGCCTTAACTGATTAGTGAAAGTTATAAGTAATGGTTGGTTTATTTGATACAATATGTTCTGGATATTTGTAATGCTCTAACTGATGGTTGATAAAAAAATTATACGGTAGTTTTGATTTTTAAAGTGGGCCTTGCAGGGAAAAAATAAAAGCAATGGGTTGATTACCTAGAGAAGGTGTAATGACAAGTATTGTGAGAGAAAAGATGGATCTATATAATGTGAGGTGAAAGTATATTGGCATTGTAAAGTTGAGAGTTGATGTTATGGAGAAAATAAAAATTACTGCATTTAGGTTTGCAAGCAAATGGGATTTTGAAAGCTAACAATGCCAAAAATATAAAAGAATATATTAAAGGGACTAGATTGATATTATGTAAGAAATATGTGATCAAATTTGAATTGTCAAATTGCTGTGAAATACCTGGGTTTTTTTCCTTTTATATTTTTATTGTTTTAAAATTAATTAATAATAGTTATAGCAGATAGGATATGGAAAAAATGAATTGTTTATTGGGAACAGATTTTTACTTAATTATATTTGTTGTGGACTACAGGTTAACAAAGGAAAAAAAGGGAATTATGTATCTAAAGATGTTATGGACAAGACAATGGCTGGATATTTTGAAGTGTATTGCTCTTTTTTGTTTTATATAACTCTATAAAAAACTAATAAACCTTGCCCATTTGGACAAGCAGAAAAAAAGAATATCTGCATCTTTGTATAGTCCTACACACACCTTTTTTAACTATACCAACACTTACTCAAAAAACTGCACTGTGTGGCATAGTGTTTGGATAGGATGACTGCGTCCAAATCCCCATGCGGCTGTAGAAGCTCACTGCGTGACCCTGGGCCTTTTAGAATCTCTCAAGCCTCACCTCGCTGTTGTGAGGATAGGGGAGAGGACAAGAGGATGGTATGAAAGGCTTCCTTGGGTTCTGATCAGGAAGAAAAGTGGGTTATAAACAAAAAATAAGCACAATCTCTCCTTATATATAAAAGCTGGACTCTCTCCTGAGGAAGACATTTCTCTTACTTCCTGTGTGGGACTAACTGTCTCCTCAGTGGCTGTTGGTAGGCAACCAAACCACTAAGCTTGCTTCTGTGAGTAAAAAAAACAAAGGACTTTCAGCATAACCCCCTCCCCCACTTGGCCAGTTTCCTGTCAGAATATACTTAACACACCTCTCACTCCTTTTTGGCTCCACCATGGCTGGCTGGCTAATGAGGTGGTCCAGCGACCATCAAACCATTCTCTTCAACCCCCAGCTATGTGGCTGACTTCCCCCAGGATTGCCAATCTTCAGGTGAGACATGGAGATCTCCCGCTGTTACAATTGATCTCCAGATGACAGAGATCAATTCCCCTGGAGAAAATGGCTGCTTTGGAGGGTAGACCCTATGGCATTATCCCCTGCTGAGTCCTTTCATGCCCCCCCAATGCTGCCCTCCACAGGATCCACCCCCCAAATCTCCAGGTTTTTCCCTAATCAAAGGTGGCAACTGTGCTTTCTCCTCAGTTCCTGTTGCTAGGCAACCAGGTTCTGTCAGTAAAAGGCACCTTCCACACCTATTTTGGCCTTTGGGAGAAAACTCATTGGGGCCGGTCTTGGGTTGCCAACTCCAGGTGGAAAATTCCTGGAGATTTGAGGGATGGAGCCTGGAGACTGTGAGGTTAGAGGAGGAGTGGGACCTCAGACAGGCACAATGCCATAGACTCCACCCTCCAAGCCAGCCATTCCCTCATGGGAAACCATTGTTGCCACTCTCCAGGTGGGACATGGAGATCTCCCGCTGTTACAATTGATCTCCAGATGACAGAGATCAGTTCCCCTGGAGAAAATAACTGCTTTGGAGGGTGGACCCTATGGCATTTTCCCCTGCTGAGTCCTTCCATCCCCCTCAATGCTGCCCTCCACAGGATCCACCCTCAAAATCTCCAGGTATTTCCCTAATCATAGCTGCCAACTGTGCTTTCTCCTCCGAGCCTGTTGCTAGGCAACCAGGTTCTGTCAGTAAAAGGCCCTTTCCACACCTATTTTAGCCTTTGGGAGAAAACTCATTGGGGCCTGTCCTGATAGGGTTGCGAACTCCAGGTGGGAAATCCCTGGAGATTTGAGGGATGGAGCCTGGAGACGGTGAGGTTAAAGGAGGGGTGGGACCTCAGACAGGTACAATGCCATAGACTCCACCCTCCAAACCAACCATTCCCTTATGGGGAACCGTTGTTGCCCGTCTCCAGGGGAGGGATGGAGATCATGCAGAATTACAACTGCTCTTCAGATGGTAGAGATCAGTTCCCTGAAGAAAATGGTGGACTCTGTGTCATTATACCCTACTGAGGCCACCACAGAAAATTGGCGCTGAGTGCCCAAGGCTGGGGCACTCTCCCAGAGCCTCTTTCCACAACGGGCCCTATTCCTAGTAACAAATAAATGTTTCACATGAAGCTCAAATTCAGACAGTAGTTTAGACATGCTGAGCATGGGAGGGAAGGGGATAGAAAACTCAAAAGTGAAGACCAGCTGGAAGAAACCCTCATATCTTTTTGCCAAAGGTGAGATAATACAATGCAAAATGCCCCTGTGGATTTGAACTGGAGAGTGGTGCTTCCTGAATAGTCTGGTGTTACAGATTATCAAAACCCCAGGTAGTACATGTATTTACTCCTCAGTGGGAAAGTACAAAGGTCAATTATTTCTAACAGGCAAGAGAAGATCTGAAAAGATGTTCTGGACAAAATGTAACTTTGGAGAAAGCCAAAAAAAACCCCAACAACTTAAAAATGTAGAAGCTGTGAGCACTTACTTCAGAAGAAAAATAACTTGCCAAATGAATGCAGGTTCATTCTCTGGAGCGACTCCTTGCAAGGCAAAGACATGAAGGGGCCTTATCCTGACCCAGACCCTTGCTCTGTCAAGGTCAGCATTATATCTCCTCTAACTGGCTGTGGCTTTCAAGAGTCTTAGGCAGAGGCATTTCATGTCACCTGCAACCTGATTGCTTCTACCTGGAGATGATGGGGATTGAACCTGGGATCTTTTGCATGTAAAGCAGATGCTCTGCTACTGAGCCAAGGCTACATTGTACAAGTCTCTCAAAGTTCTTCCCTTCCCCCACATGTTCCCACAACCACCACCTCCCTGCCCAGCCATGCACACTCCCAATATAGTAGAGCTGAATGAAGTTTTTACAGGAAAGAAGTGTTTTTTGAAAAACAATGAACTTGGGCAAGTGGACATTTAAAAGCCATCAACCAGACTTACAATGTATGGTTGATTTTTAAATACATCCTCAGGGTTTTGAATCTAAAGCACAGTCAAAAATTGTCAGTGTTCCAGTTTCAAGATGTCTGACATTTTAAAATGCCTGTGAAAAATTTGCTCCAGCATCAAAAGGTAAGTGGGATTTCGGAGAATGGCAAGGGAGGGAGGCAGGAGCTCCTCTCCCCCCACCCACACCCGTGGTGGTCCCAACCAGAAGTGGTCCTATGTGGTGCTTCTAAATGTAGGTGCCATGGAGTACTCCCAGAGAGTGGCCTGCTGCAAGTCCCTGTTGGGACCACGTGTGAAATCACGCGTCGTTTGGGTCATAGTCTGGGGGCTGGGATAGGGTTGCCAACCTCCAGGTTGCACCTGGAGATCTCCTGGTATTCCAGTTGATCTCCAGACAACCAAGATCAGTCCCCTCTGGGGAGGAAACGGCTGCTTTGCTGTGGCCAAAGAGGGTGTCCACACATCCCGCATCAGGCCCTCGGCAGGAGCACTGGCTGGCTTGCCCTTCCATACAACATTCGAGGTCACAAAGTCAGGACCAAATAAGATTTTAAAAGCACCTTGGATGGGAACCAGTTCTGTAATCACCCACCCAGTCGGCACACCCTGGACCCTACCCCACTTGCATCCTGCTACACAACCTGTGATGTCGCTCTGTCATTGGACTTCAAGAAACCATAGCTGCAGCAGACATTGAGTGTATGCCGTGACAACACATGGGGATATTTGCGATATGTAGTCAGTAGATTGAGAGACAGTTTGGTGTAGTGGTTAAGTGCGCGAACGCTAATCTGGGAGAACCAAGTTTGATTCCCCACTCCTCCACTTGCACCTGCTGGATGACCTTGGGCAAGCCATAGTTCTGATAAGAGCTGTCCTTGAAAAAAGAGCCGCTTCTGTTTTAGCTCTCTCAGCTCCACTTACCTCACAGGGTGTCTGTTGTGGGGAGGGGAAGGGAAAGGAGTTTGTAAGCTGCTCTGAGACGCCTTTGGGCAGTGAAGGGCACAGTATAAATCCAATCTCTTCTTCTTCTTCTTCTTCTTCTTCTTCTTCTTCTTCTTCTTCTTCTTCTTCTTCTTCTTCTTCTTCTTCTAGATTTGCAGGTGTGTGTGTGAGAGAGAGAATCTCTAGGGTTGCCAAATCCAGGTTCAGAAACACCTGGAGATTATTACATTTTTGCCATCTTCTGGGCATGGAGCAGGGGGGTCACCAGGGAGTGTAGGGGGGAAGGTATTTGTGAATTTCCTGCAGTGTGCAAGGGTTAGACTAGATGACCCTGGAGGTCCCTTCCATCTCTATGATTCTGTGATTTGAGGTTGGTGCCTGGAAGGGTGGGGTTTATGGAGAGGAGGGATCTCAGTAGGGTATAAAGTCACACAGTCCACTTTCCAAAGCAGCCATTTTCTCCAGGAGAAGTGGAATAAATGTTCGGAATAAATAAATAATACATAAGTGATCTATGTAGTCTGGAGACCAGTTATAAATAATTCCAGGAGCTCTCCAGGGACTGTCAGCGCCACCAGTCTCCGTGCTGAGCAAGAGACTCTTCTGTGCATGTAAACAGACTCCAAAGTGGACAAGACTATGAGAGCTGAACTCAAGTCAGGATCTGAACATAAAGCCTGAAGGATTCCACAGATCTCACAGCAAGGCTGCCCCCGAAGATGAGGGTGGCAGAGAAACAGCTCAGACTGTCAGGTCAAAAAAAAAAAGTGGAAAGTCTTTTGCCAGTTCAAAACAACATGATTCACTTTCTTCTCCAGGCCCGGAGGTGGGTCACTGTTGCCTGGCCAAGGCCACCTGCGCCTTTGTTGCTGAGCAGACACCACCCAGCCGGCAGGCCCAGAACAGCTAGGAAAAGCTCTCAGAGTGATTGTAAGGCAGACAAATGTTTTCCTGTCTACTGTGCATGGTTCTGACTTACCTGAGACATGGATGTTTCTTTCAATTCTATACCAAGATTTTAAAAATAACCATCCAATGCAAGAGTACAATGACCTATTTACATATGATGTTTGCATTCCATGATATTTCCCCTAATGTGCAATGCACCCACACGAGCAGATGTGCCAATGAGCACCTATGGTGGAGAGGTGTCTGAAGCTGCATGGAGACTGGATGGCACTGTGAAAAAGTATGGTACATGCTAGGCCATGCTTCATCAGGCTCCTTCCCATGGAACTCTGGCATTTGTAGTTCAGGGCGGGGCTAAGGGCATGCAAGCCTCTCCCCACAGCTGAATGTATGGGGAGAAAAGAGAGGTGGATGAATCAGCAGAGAGACTGCCCAGGGCTGCCCAGAGACATGGGCTGGGCCCGTGAGGACACCCATTTCCTTTTCCTTTCCTTTCCTTTTTTACTTGTCAGGGATGCTCTAGGCTGATCCTGCCCTGAGCAGAGGATTGGACTAGATGGCCTGTATGGACCCTTCCAACTCTGTGATTTTATGGTCATCTATTTGTTATTTTTTTTGTTGTAAGCTTCATCAGTGGGGCCTGTGCCTATTCACACTGTATGACCCCTAGGTCTGAAGGTCATATAGAAGATGCGCAGAAATCTGTTGCTTATGTGGTAGCAAAATTTTGTACTATAGCAATTAGAAAGCGGAAATGTTTGGAATTATCATAAGTTACTTTGAGCTCTGAGTTTTATGAATATTAAATGGTTTTAAGAGATGTTTTGATCTTATATGGGTTTTTGACCATAATAAACATTGACGGAGTGACTGAAAAGGCAACTGTGGTAAGAAATTTGAGAAATATAGAAGGTTTGGGTTTTAAAATGAACCAAATAGTTTATAAAATCCATGTATCTGTCTCTGTCTTTGCTAGCAAACTGCTTTGGTCTGTTGTCACTGAACAAAATCCCAGGAGTCTGTGCAAAACCCTTGTTCCAGGCAAAGCACCCCTCTCTGTCACGTACAAAGTTCACTCATTCCACTCCCAGGATCTAAATCAATGTAAATTCCCTTAGGTGTGAGACTCCCTATATCCATTTAAACCATGAAATCTTCTCTGGCAGGAAAAGCCATTTAGGCAGTGACAGACTTCAATCCATCTGATACAGGGATTCACACCCCTACTCCCATCCCAAAGATAACATGAAAGAATGGTTTTATCTTCAATGCTGGGAACACCAGGAAAAACACAATAACACCATTCCTGGTCCTGTAAACAAAAGGCAACTTTTGTTGTGTGAGACACAAGAAAGCAATTTCCTTGCAAATATCCTCAACTTCAAGATTTCAATTTACAACTGTAATTTGATTATTGGGGATCTTTTTGATCTTTCGGGTATAAAGACTGGGCAGTCCCAACAGACTTCGCTGGCTCTTGAAGGAACCAGGAGAGATTTTGCTCTCTGGAGACTTTGGGAGTCAGCCCGAAAGGCCTTTCGTTTTCTGCATGCTTTGGGGGGGGGGGACTTTGCTTGCATGTATTGTCTGTGTTTTCACTATCAATGTTTAAGAAATAGGATTGTACAGTGTTGGCATCTGGTCTGGCGTCTTGCCAACCACCTTGCCTGGGAAACTTTTGGATGTTTTCTTAATAAAGATAAGTTTTATTTTAAGAAGAGACCTTTTTGCTAAGAGTGTCTCTGCCAGCGTTTGGGGGTTTCCTAGCTTGCATCTATTGCCTTTGGTAAGGAGGCGACACTCAGGGAACACACGAACCAAGAGGGAGAGGTGTGGGTGGCATGGGTGAACACATTCACAAGACACGTGCAGCCCCATTATTCTCACAACAGCAACCAAAGAATATCAACTGAAATAGTATTTATTATAGTCTACGGCGGTGTATTGATCTCTTAGAGCATAAAATTTCTGCACAGAACTGTGAACTCCAGAGGGTGCTTCATAGGATGTCACTGGGCATCCATGCAACAGCCCAACAGGCTGTAACAGAATATTTACAAGTTCTGTGCTCATTGTTGATTGTAACAGTTGCACATAGCGACCTGTTAAGTTAGTATTGCCCTTTCTGTTTTTGTTTTTCAGTCAAGCAGAGCAGCTAAATGTTTGGATTAAAGATGTGTTGGCTCACTCCAACTCTTTGTGCATATCGTGCCAAACATCCACAGACTGGTGTCTCAGAGACCCAGGTTCAGGGACTCGCGGGTAGCGGCACAGCGCTATCGGGTGCATGGTCGGGACTCTCTCGTCCAACCCCGACCTTCTCACTTCTTTGGAGCCCCCTGGGTCCTAGTGACAGCCGGGGTCTTCGCTTGTCCTCCTGTAGGGAGGTCGGGTCGCAAGAGACTTGTTTGGGTGACCCCCCAGTGGTGGAGGGGGGCCATGTTTGATCCTGTCCTGATGCGGAAGCGGACACGTAGCAGCATGGTTCACCATGTTGCCTAAGCTGTGAATGCCTGTTTTAAACTTATGATTTCATAATTCAACATACAACAAAGACAGGACTGTGAGTACACGTATACTCTCTTTTGAACTGATGAAACCCTATATTGGTAGATCTCCTAAGGATTATCTCTGAAATAGGAATGGGCTTGGAAAGGGATAAGAGTTAAAGATTTGAAATGGCGCTGGCGGTGGAGAAAATAGAAACCTCAACAACAGAATTAGTATTGATAAATCTAGGAAACATGGAAAATGGGTACATGACTCTAGAGGAATTTAAAAAATATTTAATAGATGGTGTGCACCAGAAGAAGCTTGTAAGAACTTTATAAAGAAGTTCCAGAATGCAGACTTGGAAGTTAAAAAAAAGGCCTCCAGACAAAATTTTGACTTAAAGAGGCAAATTCTGCTGAAAGGAAAAATAAAAAAGAAGACGCAGGAAAAATACCACCCAGAAATAGAGAAGCCAACTAAAAGCATTGAGAGGCGTTCCCTAGGGAAATGGAAAAGAGACTATCAGAAACTGAAGACGGAGCTGGCAGACCAAAAAAGACAAAATTTGAAAGACAAATGTTTTGAATATAAAGAAATAAGACACTTAATTGCGGTTGCCAAAAAAAGAGATGCTACAAAAAAACCCCTGCAGTGTGTACCATGTGATAGGATGACCCTCCTTATGTGCATAATACATGAATTAAAAAATTGTTTTTTCTGGGGTCTGACCAGAGTAGGTTATAAGGAAAAGTAGAATTGAGCTTGAATGGTTTTTGAAATGGTAACTGCTAAAAAAATTAATAATATTCAGTTGATGGTTAAAGTTATTTTGCTAGTGTCACAAGAGCGAAGGAGAGGATTTTTTGGACATTAAGAAAGATTGGTGGAACAAGGAATTAATCTCTCATGGTGGGAGAGAAACCAATTAGGATCTAGGTACTGTAAACTATGGGGTTTTATGACAAAAAGACAGCACTTGATGAGATCTTGTTAGGTACAGATAACAAAATCATACGAAGATTATATAGGTTTTTACTGGAGTATAAGATGCATGACGAAGAGGTTAAAGTTTCCATGATTGGATGGGCTGAGAATTTTGGGTACAGTGTTGATTTAAATAGCTGGTCTAGAATTTGGCGTATTATGAAATACACAAAAGCAGTTTCTCTTAAAGAAAACTTGTATGAAATGTTTTACAGGTGGCATTTACCACCAGTTAAGCTTGCTAGAATGTATCCTAATTTATCTAACAAGTGCTGGAAGTGTAAAGATAAAGTTGGTTCGTATTTTCACATTTGGTGGATGTGTGATAAAACTAAGAAGTATTGGATTGAGATATATGTTATGCTAAATCAGATAATTGAGGTTCATGTCCCTTTTAAACCAGAAATATTTTTGTTAAATATAATACCAGATTACTTTAAAAAATCTGACATGTATTTAATTATCCATACTGTAACTGTGGCCAGGATTGTTTTCGCGAGTAAGTGGAAGAATGAAGAGACACCAACACAAAAGGAAGTTTTAATTTAGATTTGAAATTAATAAAGATAGCTGAAAGAAACTATTTAACAACTCAGCTCCAAGGAAGAGAAGAGACCGAGTTTCAAGAGGCTTGGGCCAGATTCTATATTTGGATAGGGAAAAAGACAATATAAACATTAGTCTTATTATCAGTGGTTTAATAGGAGGACTCACAGAAGAAGAACTTTATGTTATGTATATAATTGGAATCCATATGTTGGTGTTTCTATTAAAAATAAATTAAAGAAAAAAGAAAAAAGAGACCCAGGTTCAAATTCCTGTCCCGCAATGGAAGCTTGCTGAGTGACCCGGGGCCAGTCTCTCATGCCCTCAGCTTAGCCCATCTCACAGGGCTGTTTTGAGGCTAAAACAAAGGAGAGGAGAACAGCCGGAGCCTCTTTCGACCTTCACTGGGGACCAATAAGCCGGCCTCGGTGGGGGGGGGGAGCACAAATCTGATAATCAGTCAATAAATAAATAAATAAAGGTGGGGTAGGAAGGAATGAAATAGATAAATTAATAAATTATAGCCCAGTTGTCTCACTGAGACTCAGGGCAGAAAATGAATTATATCCCACTTGATAGTTGTTTAATCTCATGCAATGAATGATGTTTAAAAATACGTTCTACCACATTCATCAATGTGCCTATTAATTCTATCTTTAATAACAGATTCCACCAACTTACCCTCAGAGTGGAATGATAGTCCCAGAATGCTTCTGCAACTCCCAGGGGCTGTCATTCCAGTCCCAGAACACTTCTTCTACTCCAAGGGTCTGTCACTCCACTCTGCAAATTTAGAAGCTGCAGGAATTACATGATCAACATGGCTACTCCTTCCTATTTTTTATATGTAATTTCTCCTTCATAAACCTGATATTTTCCTTTGAATTGTTTTCAGTCTTGGCACCCACTGCTTTGTTACTGTTCTCTACTTCTGCCTTTCGTCTTGACATGAACCCCCTCCACCCCCTCACACACACACACACACACACACACACACACACACACACACACACACACACATTGCTGTGCTGGAGAAAGGGGTACACATTATCATCATGCCAAAAGTAGTGCTTTTCATTGTTCCATGTTTTTTTCTTAAAATAGGAACTGTAGATGCTGCAGTCCAAAACAGCAAACCACCACCCCCCCTTCATAGAATCACAGAGTTGGAGGGGGCCATCCAGGCCATCTAGGCCAACCCCCTGCTCAATGCAGGATCAGCCCAGAGCATCCCTGACAAGCAGTGTTCCCTCTAAGCTGAGTTAGTGTGAGCTAGCTCACAGTTTTTTAGCCTCCAGCTCACACATTTTTGTCTTAGCTCATGAAGGATGCAGACTAATTTATCGCTCACTCACAACTTTGATGCCAGTAGCTCACAAAGTAGAATTTTTGCTCACAAGATTCCACAGCTTAGAGGGAACATTGCTGACAAGTGCTACTTTCAGGGGCTACTTTTCTTGAGGTGAAAACTACTGAGACTGAGGCATAGCGTAGTGTAGCAATTTCAGCTCATACATTATTCAAAGATAGGAAAACTAGAGATGATCCTGCAGGGCCAGAGGCCCACTTAAATAGCAGTCCAAACCACACCCAACACACACACACCCGTGATAGGTCTATTTACAGTGTAACCCTGACCACAGGTTCCCAGCCAATTGGCTAGGTTTAGGATCCTCTCCATCCATTGTCTCAGGATGCGAAGCTTTGGTCATTCTCCTGGCCATGTGGGACCCTGACCGTATGCATGGTCCCCGTTATTACACAATATTAGGATTTCCCAAATGCAACACAGGGCCAGGAATCCCCCCTCCAGGAATTCCCCCCCATCCCCACAACTGCTTTCCTGTTGCTCCAGCTGTGGATTCCTTCCTTCTCAATCCCCTGTCCCTCTTCATTCTTAATGCAAAGATCGGGGGGGGGGTTCCAGTGGAGTCCCCAATGGAGGCGGGGGGGGTGCAGAGGAACAGTGTCTCCCTCTTTGGGAGGAGCTAAAAGGCTCAGGGTCTTCCATCCAATGTTCAGCCTCGGATATGGCAGGGAGGAGGGTTCAAGCCACCCAGCTCCACAGCCCCTTCAGGCCGCTCCCTGTCCTTCTGGTCTCTGAATTGGTGTAGTTGAGCAACAATATTACAGAGGTTAGAAATAAAATAAAATAAAATAAAATAAAATAAAGTAACCTAATAGCCTTGACCGGATGGCCCAGGCTAGCCCCATCTCATCAGATCTTAGAAGGTAAGCAGAGTTTGCCCTGCTCAGTGCTTGCATGGGAGACCACCAAGGAATACCAGGGTCATGATGCAGAGGCAGGTGATGGCAAACAACCTCTGGACATCTCTTGCCTTGAAAACCCTACAGGATCACCATAAGTTGTCTGTGACTCGATGGCAAAAAAAAGACAGGCAGAATAAGGTGGGGGGGGCATTCCTTTGCATTGAAGCCGAAGGTGTACCTTCTGTTTGGGAATCTTTCCTTCCCTTTGCAATTCCCTTTGTTCTTAATGCTGAGCTCTACATAATGTAGCTGATGTAGTGAAATTAGTTAAAAAACAGCAACAGCATATTTAGAAAAGCCCAAATGCAGCTGCCCTCTTTCACCCCACTTGTGAGTCATCAGTGAAGCTGAGAGTGATTTTAAAAAGTTTTAAAAACCAAATGGAGGGATGAAATGCAGGGTGTCATTCCATTTCATTGAAACCAAAGGGTGTACCTTCCATTCCAAATACGCTACTGAAAAGAACACCCCAGCAATGCCAAGCAGGGGGCAGGATTCTGCCTCCCAGTTCAGGGGCCAAAAGCATTTCTTTTGGACAGAAAAAAAACCGAGCAGAGGCATGAATGCAGGATGACATTGTGTGGAAAAGGAAAGTAAGACACATGAGTGGGGCGGCTGAAACAGAGAAAATCCTCTGTCTGAAGGCAACCACTACAACTTTGGGTTTGGAGGGCAAAGTTAAGGAACAGAAAGTACCTAGAAGAGTGAGTTTAAATACCACTTTGCACATAGATACTATTAAATCACTTCTTAAAGCCAAGCAGCAGCAGCAGCAGTAATGGTGGATGGAAGAGAAGCAGATACAAGAGGAGAAGAAACTGAGGTAACTCCTTCAACTTAACTGAGTACAGAACAGCAGCTGGACGTTTCTGACCAATTGCAATGGATGTGGGCCATAAATAAAATGCTAATCTGTGAAGAACTTCTGTTGAGTATCTGAAAAGAAATTACAAAAGGTTCCACAGAGCTTGAATGACGCTCAAAAGAAAAGCCAGATGAGCCACATAAAAGGGTCTGTGAGGAAAAAAAAGAAGGATGTTTCAGACTGTCCACAGGAAATTAAAGGCACAAAAATGTGTGCAAAAATCAGGGGATGTCTAAACGTAGGGCCACAGATATGCAAACCAGAAAACACTGTGTAATATGTTATTAAATCTATATTCACAAACTGTGCTCAATTTACAAATTTTACGAATATACTATTAGTGACATACATCTCATTTAGTCATGAATATAAATCAGAATACACAATTCCGATCACTGCATAATATCATCACATACTCATTAAAGCATCAATCCATGCAGTGGGAAACACTCCCAAGATTGCTAAATCCCTTACAGGTATCTAGATTTTAGTACTCATTCCAGCATAGGGAAAGCTGCCATATTATATTATCTGTTAAGTGGTGCTGAGAATAATCAATCAGAAGGTCCTGAAAGGAACTAAATAGAGAACACAGAATTATTAACTGCAAAAATATATACTGACATAAGACTTTAAAACTGTATATTCTCACCCTTCTTAAGAAGATGTTATAGACTGCAAGAGTGTATGTATATAACAGGTTTGAAAAGTGCATGCTCTCACCCTTCTTAGCAGCGTACAGTAACTCCATGAGACCGTGTTATAGGCTGCAGGAATATGCAAAGCAGATTTAAAAATTTATATTCTGTAGCATTCTGTAAACTCAATAGGGAACAGGTCTTCTGAGATCTTCATGTAGCCACAAGAAGCTACAATGCAGCAGGAATATAAACCTTACACCTAACTGCCAGTACTTGAAATTGATGAGGTACTTTCTCTAGTACATCAGCCTTCAGATTAAAATAAAATGAGTCCAGATCCTGACTGAGTCTATGAGATCCCTATGTGTGGAGTCTATGAATCCAATAAGCTTCTTTTTTGCAATAAAGTCCTTTTTACATCCATTTGATTGTGAAAATATGAAAATAAAGGACACAATTACCAATTTGAAGTTATCAAATTATCAAATTTGCCCATGGAAAATTTCTTTGGGCACGGAGCATTTAAACTTTAAATATTGCTTTTAAGAATTTATCTAAATTCATCCCAAACGTCTTCACAAGTCGTGCTGTCCGAATCATCCCAACTCTGAGGCAGGATGGTTTCCGAATCTGGCTGCCTGTCAACTGGGGAAGAATGTTTAAGCAACAACTGGAAAGTGTGATTTAGCGACTGGGCAACCACTTCCATGAATGTGTGGGGCTCCCAGAACCAACACAATTGGAATTTATTGGGCTAATTACAGCTCTGCAATTGGAACCTTGGATTCCTGGAGGACTTTGGAATGTATTGGACTTATGTTCTCCTGTTTGGACTTATATGATTCAATTTGCTAATTAACATGCATTTATGTATGCACTTTATTACAGTATAATACACATTTATATTTCATAATTTTGTCATGGTTGTTTTTCCATCTCTCAGGAGCTTGAACTCATGTCAGGAGTCCTAACTTAGTCAGCAAAACACCAGGCCTTGTGATGCAAACAAGGATAGTATTTATTATAAAGCTGCAAGAGAAAGGTTCACTGATGCAGGTACATTGTTCAGAATGACTTGGTTACAGAAAGCAAGCAGTTATACAGGGCAAGGGGGTGAATGGGGACCCCCCCTTCTCCTAGTCACAGAATACCATGCGATTGGGAATCGAAAGTTACTACGCTAATGAAGTTCCCAACGCCCCCATTATTCACAGCAAAGCTGCAGCTTTGAAAGCGATAGGAAAGCTCGCAGCTTGATTCCTCAAGGTCAGAATGTCCCGTCTGCAGGAGATAGGGGTAACCAGAGCTACATTCCATTCTCACACCCTAAGCGTAAATCAACAACTCCCCAGATTCCAACCTCCCGCCTGTCACGCCACTAAGGCGCCCAGAGCCAACCTCCCCTCCCCTCCATCCATCATGGCAGGGCTACCTGACATGCAGCCCCCTCGAAAATAAGCCTACCCCTTTGGTTTATGGGGGTACAACTTGTGGAACGCCCGGATAAGCCGGGGGGCCAGAACATTTTCCGCCCGCACCCACTCCCTCTGTTCCGGCCCAAAGTCAATCCATTCAACCAGATAAAACAAGCGATTGCGAGAGATCTTAGAGTCCAAGATTTGCGATACTTCGTAGTGAGGTTCCCCCCCCCACCAGCAGCGGAGGTGGGGTCGGTCGTTGTGGTCTCCATTTGTTCTCCTCAGGCGCCTGGCGTAGAAGCCTTACATGGAAAACAGGATGAACAGACTTTAGGGATTTGGGCAAAGCAAGTTCAACAGTTACATTGTTAATCACTCTCACAATCTCAAAGGGACCGATAAATTTCCAACCGAGCTTGCGACTCGGCTGAATACGACGCAAGTGTTGCGTGGATAAATAGGCAAACTCCCCACATTTAGGGATCCAGGCAAGATTACGTTTCTTGTCGGCCTGGAGTTTGTAAGCTGCCTTAGCCTCTTCTAGAGTCTTGGCTAACGAGACCCACGCCTCCTGTAAGTGTTTGCACCAGTCTCCAGCGTCTCCCGCCGGGAGATCGGGAGAATTCAAAAATGGCAGCGGCGGGGCGTCATATCCATGTACCGCTTTAAATGGGGACATTCCGGTCGACGAGTGCTGAGTATTATTGTAACAGAACTCAGCTAAAGGCAAAAGAGAATGCCAGTCGTCCTGCTGAAAGTTGGAAAAACACCGCAAATATTGTTCCAAAGTTTGATTGACACGTTCGGTCTGCCCATCGGATTCTGGATGATATGCACTGCTAACCCCCCTCTCCACCCCAAGCAGTGACATAAGTTCACTCCAGAATCGTGAAACGAATTGCACCCCCCTATCCGAGATCACCTTAGCAGGTAAAGTGTGGAGCCTCACTACGTGTTGCAAAAACGCAGAGGCTAGTTTCTTGGCAGAGGGGATAGAGGCAAACGGAACAAAATGAGCCTGTTTGGTAAACAAGTCCACTATCACCCATATGACAGTTTTCCCCCCGCTAGGGGGTAGGTCCGTAATAAAGTCCATAGAGATCACTTCCCATGGCCGAGCCGGCGTGGGGAGGGGTTGTAACGCACCCGGGGGTTTGCCGGGCCGAGGTTTACTCATCAAGCACGTTTGACACCCAGACGTGAAAAGGGAAATGTCTTTCCTTAGCCCCGGCCACCAAAACTGTCTTTGTAGGAGCTGGAGAGATTTCACAAACCCTGTGTGTCCAGCCAGTTTCGACCCGTGCGCCCACCCCATCACCTCCCCCCTGAGGGACCGTGGGACAAAGAGTTTATTGTTCTTAGTCCAGCAGCCGTGCGCATCACGGAGTATTCCGTCTTCCCCCTCCACCTCCTCCCTATCCGCATCCGTCATAGCTGTAGAGAATTTCACCGCCCAGTCCTTGGGAGGAGGGTCTGGCGACGGGGGGGAGAGTTTGGCCTGCCTCCGAGTGGTAACTGCCCCTCCCAGTTGGGAGGGAGTGAAAATTGAGTCATGAATCTCCTCCCTCTTACTGTCGTGTTGCGGGAGGCGGGACAGCGCATCAGCCAGCGAATTTGACGTCCCCGGGAAGTGGTGCAGTGTAAAGTTAAACTTGGAGAAGAAATCAGCCCAGCGGAGCTGTTTGGCGTTCAAGGAACGGGGGGAGCGGAGCAGCTCGAGGTTTTTGTGATCAGTCCAGACCTCGAACGGGACACGCGCCCCCTCAAGCCAATGGCGCCAAGTAGCCAGCGCCAAACGGATCGATCCCGCTTCTTTCTCCCAGACCGACCAATTCCGTTCAGTATCATTAAATTTCTTTGAAACATAGGCAAGGGGGTGCAGTTTCCCATCCTCTCCCTCTTGGAGGATCGCCCCCCCCATGGCAACGTCTGAAGCGTCAACTTGAACAATGAATTTCTTAAGTTCATTAGGGTGGGCTAAGACCGGTTCAGACGTAAAAAGGGTTTTCAATTTGTCAAAAGCCCGTTGGCACTCTGGTGACCATTCCAATTTAGCTCCAGGTCGAGTGCATTCGGGTGGCTTTCCTTTGGTTTTCAATAAGTCAGTCAAGGGGAGAGCCACCTGGGCAAAGTTTGATAGGAACGATCTATAAAAGTTCGCGAATCCGAGGAAACCCTGGAGTTGCCTCCGCGTTTTGGGGGCCTCCCACCCCACTACATCCTTAATCTTGTCAGGGTCCATCTCAATTCCTTTTTGAGATATGCGGTAGCCCAGAAAAGGGATCTCCGTTTTGTGAAATTCACACTTGGACAGTTTGGCAAACAGTTTATGCTTGTGCAACGTTTGTAGTACTTCCCGCACCAGTTTCACATGAGATTTCAGGTCGGGGGAATATAAAAGAATGTCATCAAGGTAAACAAGGACCCCCTTGAACAAATATTTATGCAACACCTCGTTAATGAAGTTCATGAAGACCCCCGGGGCCCCTTGGAGCCCGAATGGCATGACCAGATATTCAAACTGGCCCAGGGGGTGTTGAACGCCGTCTTAAATTCATCCCCCTCCCGAATTCGGACTCTGAAATAGGCATCTCGGAGGTCTAACTTCGAGAAGATTTTCCCCCCAGCCACCGCCGCCAACAAGTCTTTTATGAGGGGCATGGGGTAAGCGTTTGTGTTGGACACTGCATTCAAACCACGATAGTCAGTGCATAGCCGCAACCCCCCGTCCTTTTTTTTCCGGAAAAGCACCGGAGCCGCAAACGGGGATGATGCTGGCCGTATAAAACCCCTACTGAGGTTTTTGTCAATGAACTTTCGCAGTTCCACTTTTTCCGAGGGGCTCATAGAATACAGTTTTCCCTTTGGCAACTTTTGGTTGGGCAAAATTTCGATTGCACAGTCTGAGTTTCTGTGGGGGGGTAATTCATCGGCCTCCTCCTCCCCAAACACAGGGGCCAGGTCGTGGTACTCGGGGGGGATGCTTTCCAGTTCCGCGTCTGCCACCCCCGCCGTCACTAGGAGTTGCCCCCCGTCGTGGGTCCCCACTCTTTCCTCCACAAATGGGACCGGCATTTCCCGGAGATGAAGTTCACCTTCCCCTCCCCCATAGTACGTGCGGATCGTGGTCAAAGAACCACGGGCTCCCTAGAACCAGAGGGAAGCGGGCTGCAGGGTTAACTACGAAAGATCTTTCTTCCCAGTGTTGCCCGAGTCCCACCCTCAAGGGTACAGTCTCGTATTTACAGGGTTCTTTCATAGTGGACCCGTCCATTTGAGTAAAAATTAAAGGTTCATTTAGTTTAACAACTTTCGCCCCTAGTCCCGTAATTAGTGTGGGATTGATGAGGTCTCTCCCACACCCAGAGTCAATGAGAGCTCGTACTCTCACATGGGTCAATAGACCCGGGTCCATTACAGTCACTGTGAGAAAGAAAAGAGAGGGGGGTTTGCTCACCGAGTTTTGCGCCTGGGAGTGTGGGACCTGCTGTTCAGTGCTGTTTACAGCAGGTCCGGCTCGTTTCCCTGCGGCACGGTCTCGCCATCGGATGAGTCGGATGCCTCGCTGAGCGGTTTAGCTTGCAAGGCTTTCGCCCCCTTCGGTTTCGCCACCTGTTTGGGTGTAGATGTGTCAAATTTCTTCTTGACTCCTTTTGGCGCCCCGGCCGGTGCAGAAGACGTTGGGCAGTTCGCGGCGAAATGACCTCCTTCTCCGCATTTGAGGCAAAGACCTTGCTTCATTCGGAGTTCCCTGGTACCGTCTCTCGGCTTCGGATTCGGGGCAAGGGGTTTCCCCTTCGCTGCAGGCGTGGGACCCCTGTTAGCCATCGCTGCGGCGTCATCCAGTTTGATGGTCTTCAGCCGGTTCTCCATCGTGATGGCGGCTTGAATCCATCCCGTGAGGGTGTTCGGGTCTTGGTTCCTGGTGACTTCTCTGCGGATCTCCGCGTTGAGCCCCCACTTGTAGAAGTCTACTAGGTTCCCTTCCCCTCGGAGTTTAGCGGCACATCTGCGGAACTCCGAGGTGTAGTCTCTCACCGACCTCGCGCCTTGTTTGAGGCTTCGGATCATTGCCTTGGCTGCTTTAGTAGAGTGCACATCTTCGAATTGCTCTTTCATGGCCCACATGAAAGAATCGATCTCTCTCAGCTCACGCCCGTCATCTTGGTGGAGTCCCACATACCAGTCTGCGGCCGCTCCCTTCAAGTGGGCTGCTATGACATCGACCATGCGCTCTTCCCGTTGGAAAAGGTGACCCCAGGTTTCGATAAACCTCTCGGCTCTCACCAGGAAGAACGGGAATTTTTCGGGGTCTCCATCAAAATCAGCATCCAGGAGTTCTGCCGGCTTAGATGGCAAGAACCCCCAAGGGCGAGGGGTGGTTGCCCAGGTCCTGGCCCCGCTGGTTGGTCTGGCGGGCCGGCTGGTACGTTCCCTTGGTCTTGGTCCGGCGCCGGGCGCTGGTCGGGAGGAACGCGGTCTGGTGGTTCCTCACGTCTCTGCCGCTCACGCTCTTCCCGTATCCCTTCCGCGATCATCTGTGGGATGCGTGCGAGGGATTCGTCCAGGAAGCGCATCAGGCGGTCTTGGCTCGGCTCCCCACTCCACCTCCTTCTCACCACGGCACCCTCGCGGCTCTCAGTGTCTCGACCGGTGTCCTCCGGGGCTTCTGCTGTGATGAGCTTTCGGACCGACCTCTCGGGGTGACTAGCTCCCATGGAGGCTCTCGGGGTCCCAAACCACGCTTCGTGGGTCTCAGCCAAGGGTTTCGCCCAGTCTCGTCTGCGCCCAACTCGGTGGGTCACCCCTCCATAGGCTGCCCCATACGGGTCTCCGTAAGGCCCTCCAAAGTCGTACTCCCCACCCCATTGTCTCGGCACATGTGTGTCAGGGGTCTCCTTGGGTACGTCTTTCCCTGGAGGCCTTTTCTCCTTTTCTTCTTCAATCGGGAGAGTGTCTTCTTCACCGTCACTCATTGTGGAGTTGCGGGTTTACGACCAGTCCCGAAAGTTAATGAAGATTCTGAACAAACTGTCAGGAGTCCTAACTTAGTCAGCAAAACACCAGGCCTTGTGATGCAAACAAGGATAGTATTTATTATAAAGCTGCAAGAGAAAGGTTCACTGATGCAGGTACATTGTTCAGAATGACTTGGTTACAGAAAGCAAGCAGTTATACAGGGCAAGGGGGTGAATGGGGACCCCCCCTTCTCCTAGTCACAGAATACCATGCGATTGGGAATCGAAAGTTACTACGCTAATGAAGTTCCCAACGCCCCCATTATTCACAGCAAAGCTGCAGCTTTGAAAGCGATAGGAAAGCTCGCAGCTTGATTCCTCAAGGTCAGAATGTCCCGTCTGCAGGAGATAGGGGTAACCAGAGCTACATTCCATTCTCACACCCTAAGCGTAAATCAACAACTCCCCAGATTCCAACCTCCCGCCTGTCACGCCACTAAGGCGCCCAGAGCCAACCTCCCCTCCCCTCCATCCATCATGGCAGGGCTACCTGACAACTCAGTACTATAAGCCGTCACAGTGCCGTGCACCTGCTGCGAATAGCAGATTTTTCTATGGGCATTAACTGATTGCACCAGGTTGGCGAATGCCATCTTCAGCTCCTCCAGGACCCCATTGGTAATCTTGTAAGAAGGGGGACTGGCTGAGGAGGAGCGGAATGGACCATTTGGCCACCTGCTTCTTGGGCACGCTCAGGACAAACTCCACCTTCATTGGTCATCAGGGAAATCCCATGGCCATCGCCCAATATAGAGGTGAGTGGGCCAAGACTTTCAAGGATGATGCCATTATACCACCAGATGGAACAGCTGAAAAGAATTCCGCTGATGAGAAAATATACAAACTGATGCTGGTTTGTTGCTGGATTTGTTTTTTTGAATAAACCTGGAAGAAGTTCACGAGATGCTGGATCTAGATTTCAATCTGGCAGAACTTTCACCAGAGGATGGGGAGAAAATTGATCATATCAATGAGGTCTGATGTGTATAGAAATACGATGAGACTCCTGTCAAATTTATTAGCACAAGTGTCAGGTTGAAGTGTAGCAAGAGAAATAGGATTTCAGTTCAGAAAATTAGTTTCTCCATATCACAGTACATATAATGCCACCACTCATCAAATGTGAACCTGTGAGAAATAAGGAATGGTATTTGGCCAGAATCATTAATCAGTGGCACAAATATTATTGCCAAAATATATCTATGGTGGTTAACAAAGTCTGTGCTTTGCATAAAAATAAACAGCTTTTGTGGAAAAGCTTAAACAGATATATTCGTAATAGGTGTGAGAAATAGAATAGAGTTTTGGCAAGGAACATATATTAATTGTATTGCTAATGCTAGGAACTTAAGAATTAGAACAACAGGTCAAAGAGTCAGGGCCAAATGGAGAGTCACAGCCTGGTGAGGATGTTGGGTAGGCAAAGGAAAAATAATTAACTGTAGGATGAACAAGCAATAAATAATCCATATGCTCACTCCCAGGAACTCAAGATGGTTAGTTCAGGAAACAAACACCCCCCTGACCTTGAACAAATTAAAGATGGCTGACAGATGTGGTGGACCATGCCAAGAAACAGGAAGAGACCTGATGAAAGATTGGCCCTGGATTTCCTGACACTGATGAACACCTATGTTTAATTACTTAGAAGAAGGTATTAAACAGGAAATATCTGTAACCTTATTTGGAATTAATAAGTGTATGTATGGGGGGGGTTCGTCATGATTTAGTGCACTTGGGATTAGTCTGTATCCCTCAGCTGATATACCAACGTCAGACTGAGGAAGGGCCTTTGTTATTTTCCAGTCCATGGAGAGGTATATAAGGAGGTGCTTTAGAGACAATTAGTGTGCTTGCTTACTTGATTGCTTCGCACCCTCTTGCAAGAGTATATTAATAAATATTCTTCTGCTTCACCGAAAGAGGTCTGGCTCCAGTAATTTTTGGTACAGTATATTCATTTCTTACAAACCTAGCCCATCAATGCTTCTATGGATTAAAAGGCAAAAGGGCAGAACCAAAGACATTGCTAAAGCAAGAGAACAAATGTGGTTTAAGGGAATGTTCTCAAAATTACTCACACTACCTAATCCCAGGACATCACAAAACAAAAGACATTTTGACATGCTTGGTATAGTGTGGGAGGAGTTACCATGGCACAGTCATGTAAACAGAGTGACACCTTTCGAAGTCCACTGGCGTTAATGGGGTCAAAGTGTGTAACTCTGCTTTAGCACTGTACTGTAAATGCCCTTGAACAAGTAATTAATCCCATAAGTTTACAAAGACTGGAAGGACACATTATGCACCTCCATTTTCTATTTCTTTTCCTCATTACTGCATTTTCTCAAATGCAAGACTAGTTTTTTTCTAAGTATGCCAGGGTCCGGCTTATCTAAGGGACCGCCTCTTCCCGTATGTACCCCCAAGAGCACTGTGATTGGGGAATAGCTACTGCCTGGAAGTACCAGGCCCTCGAAGTGTGAAGCTTGCCCAAACCAAGGCTAGGGCGTTCTCAGTGGCGGCTCCCACCTGGTGGAATGAGCTCCCAGAGGAGATCCGGGCCCTGCGGGACCTAGTGCAGTTCCGCAGGGCCTGCAAGACGGAGCTCTTCCGCCAGGCCTTTGAGGAGGAGCCGCTGCCGCTATCATTCCATCATTGAGAGCCTATCATCCATCTGCCCCATTATCTGGAGGGATAGATGCCGCCCGTGAGCTGGGATATACTACTCCTGGTGCCCCATGCAATTAAGAAATTCACTGCCAATGTGGGATATCGTGCATCGTGCATCTTGGTTTCATATGAATTTTACTGTTGTACTGAATTTTACTGTTGTATTGAATTTTTTACTGTATGTAATATTGTTTATTGTTTTAGTTCTGAAACTCGGCTTGGCCGCTTGTTAGCCGCCCTGAGCTACCGGATAGTTGTTGTTGTTCAGTCGCACAGTCGAGTCCGACTCTTCGCGACCCCATGGACCAGATTACGCCAGGCCCTCCTGTCTTCCACTGTCCGCTGAAGTTTGCTCAATTTCATGTTCGTTGCATCGATGACACTGTCTAACCATCTCATTCTTTGCCGTCCCCTTCTTCTTTGACCTTCAATCTTTCCCAGCATCAGGGTCTTCTCCAGTGAATGTTCCCTTCTCATTTGGTGGCCAAAGTATTTGAGCTTCAGCTTCAGGATCTGGCCTTCCAGGGAACAGTCAGGGTTGATTTCTTTTAGGATTGACTGATTTGATCTCCTTGCAGTCCAAGGGACTCTCAAGAGTCTTCTCCAGCACCATAGTTCAAAAGAATCTATTCTTCGGCGCTCGGCCTTCCTTATAGTCCAACTCTCACAGCCATACATTACTACGGGGAATACCATTGCTTTGACCATGCGGACTTTTGTTGGCAAGGTGATGTCTCTGCTTTTTATCATGCTGTTTAGGTTTGCCATCGCTTTCCTCCCAAGGAGCAGGCGTCTTTTAATTTCATGGCTGCAGTCACCATCTGCAGTGATCTGGGATCCTAGGAACGTGAAGTCTGTCACTACTTCTACGACTTCCCCTTCTATTTGCCAAGGAGTGATGGGGCCAGATGCCATGATCTTAGTTTTTTTGATGTTGAGCTTCAAGCCCACTTTTGCACTCTCCTCTTTCACCCTGAGCAAGAGGCTCTTTAGATCCTCTTCACTTTCTGCCATCAGAGTGGTATCATCTGCATATCTGAGGTTATTGATCTTTTCCCCAGCAATCTTAACTCCAGCTTGTGATTCATCCAGGCCAGCATTTCGCATGATGTACTCTGCATATAAATTAAATAAGCAAGGTGACAATATACATCCTTGTCGTACTCCTTTTCCTATGCTAAACCAATCAGTTGTTCCATATCCGGTTCTAACTGTTGCTTCTTGACCCTTATACAGGTTTCTCAGGAGACATATGAGGTGGTCTGGTACTCCCATCTCTTTAAGAACCTGCCATAATTTATTGTGATCCACACAATCAAAGGCTTTAGCATAGTCAATGAAGCAGAAGTAGATGTTTTTCTGGTATTCTCTTGCTTTCTCCATAATCCAGCGAATGTTGGCAATTTGATCTCTAGTTCCTCTACCTCTTCGAAACCCAGCTTGTACTTCTGGCAGTTCTCTATCCACGTACTGTTGGAGCCTAGCTTGTAGGATTTTGAGCATGACCTTGCTAGCGTGTGAAATGAGTGCAATTGTGCGATAGTTTGAACATTCCTTGACGTTGCCCTTCTTTGGGATAGGAATGTAAACTGACCTTTTCCAATCCTGTGGCCACTGTTGTGTTTTCCAAATTTGTTGGCAAATTGAGTGCAGCACTTTAACAGCATCTTCTTTTAAGACTTTGAATAACTCAGCTGGGATACCATCACCTCCACTAGCTTTGTTGTTAGTAATGCTTTCTAAGGCCCATTTAACTTCGCTTTCCAGGATGTCTGGCTCGAGGTCAGTGATTATACCATCGTGGTTGTCAAGGACATTGAGGTCCTTCTTGTATAGTTCTTCTGTGTATTCTTGCCATCTTTTCCTAATCTCTTCTGCTTCTGTTAAGTCCCTACCGTTTTTGTCCTTTATCATGGCCAGCTTTGCATGGAACGTTCCCTTGATTTCTCCAATTTTCTTGAAGAGATCTCTAGTCCTTCCCAATCTATTGTTTTCCTCTATTACTTTGCATTGTTCATTCAGGAAAGCCTCCTTATCTCTCCTTGCTGTTCTCTGGAAATCTGCATTCAGTTGGGCAAATCTTTCCTTTTCCCCATTGCCTTTAGCTTTCCTTCTTTCCTCTGCTATGTGTAAAGCCTCATCAGACAGCCACTTTGCTTTTTTGCATTTCTTTTTCTTTGGGATGGCGGTGAGTGCTGCCTCCTTTACAATGTCACGGACCTCTGTCCATAGTTCTTCAGGCACTCTGTCTATCAAATCTAGTCCCTTAAACCTATTCTTCACCTCTACTGTATATTCATCGGGGATGCGATCTAGGTCAAATCTGAATGGCCTTGTGGTTTTCCCAACTTTCTTCAATTTAAGTCTGAATTTTGCAATGAGTAGCTCATGATCTGAGCCACAGTCAGCTTCAGGTCTTGTTTTTACTGACTGGATAGAGCTTCTCCATCTTTGACTGCAAATTATATAGTCAATCTGATTTCGGTGTTGCCCATCTGGTGATGTCCATGTGTAGAGACGCCTCTTAGGTTGTTGGAAAAGGGTGTTTGCTATGACCAGCGTGTTCTCTTGACAAAACTCTGTTAGCCTTTGCCCTGCTTCATTTTGTTCTCCAAGGCCAAACTTGTCTGTTATTCCGGTTACCTTTTTTTTTTGGTAAATACAATTTATTATTGGATATATCACATACTCATACATTTTCAACCAACCTATATATCCATTTTTCTAATTTCCCTTCTACCCCCCAAACAAGGCTTCCCGCACTGCTCCAACCCCATTAATATCTCTCTTATTCTGTTACAGTTACTTCTAAACCTATTTTCTCTTACTAACGGTAACAATTCAAAAATCTAATTCTATTTCATTTTCCTCTTAATAACTATCAAAGCAAATCAAACCACGTTTAATGTCCCAATTTTTCAACAAGTATTTTTGAAAGTCTTTCCAGTCTTCAAAGAACGTTTCATCTTCTTCGTTGTTTAACTTTCTTGTTAATTTGTCCATTTCTGCCAAAAACAACGTCTTTTTAATCCATTCCCATGTTTCAGGTACTTTATCTTGTTTCCAACATTGAGCAAAAGTCAGTCTTGCTGCTGTAGTCAAGTACCATAGTAATGTTCTCTTGGCTACATTTATTTCTTCCATTTTAAGACCTAACAATAACATCTGTGGGTCTTTCTTAAAAGTACAATTCAAAATTTTTTGTATCTCATTGTGGATCTCTGTCCAATACTTTACTGCTTTATCACATGTCCACCACATATGGTAAAAAGACCCTTCATGTTTCTTACATTTCCAGCATTTGTTAGACATACTTTCATTTATGATAGCAATTTTTTTAGGCGTCATATACCATCTGTACATCATTTTATAACAATTCTCTTTAACATTTACGCAAGTTGAAATTTTCATCGACTTTTTCCACAAGTATTCCCAAGATGTCATTAATATCTCATTATTAACATTTACAGCCCATTTTATCATTTGCTCTTTTACAACTTCATCCTCAGTATACCATTTCAATAGCACCTTATACAGTTTAGAAATCATTTTTTTATCTTTCTCAAGCCATACAGTTTCAATTTCAATATTCTTTTCTCTAAAACCATGTTCTCTTTTATCGGTCTTAAATAAATCATAAATCTGTCTATACTTCAACCAATCATATTCAAATTCAACATCAAATCTATCTTTTAACACAAAATTTTTCCCTTCAGATTTTAAAAGATTTTTATAAGGTAGCCAGTCTAGTCCTTGATTTCTTGAATATGGATTGATCACTTCAGCTGGTACAATCCAAAGTGGTCTTTCTTCTGAGAAGAATTTTCTATATCTCATCCATGTCTCGAACAGTGATTGTCTTACAAAGTGGTGTTTAAAAAATTTGTCCATTTTTACTTTTCCATACCATAAATATGCATGCCATCCGAATTTGTTATCATGCCCTTCCAGGGCCAATAGCTTCTTATTCTCCAAATTAATCCACTGTTCCAACCATGTTAAACAGACGGCATCATAGTACAGTCTTAGATTTGGTAGTTGTAGACCTCCTCTTTCCTTTGCATCACATAAAATTTTCATTTTAATCCTTGGCTTTCTTCCTGCCCATACGAATTTGGATAATTCTTTCTGCCACGAATCCAATACTTTCCTTTGTTTTAGTACTGGAACAGTCTGAAATAGATACATCAAACGCGGTAAAATATTCATTTTTACAGTCGCGATTCTTCCCATCAATGATAAATTCAAAGTGTCCCATTTCTTCATATCTTGCTGAATCTTGTGCCACACCTTTTCATAATTTTTTTTAAACAAGTCAATATTTTTCATGGTTAATTCAATTCCAAGATATTTAGTCTTTGTAACTACTTCACATTGAATTTTCTCTTGAAGTTCTGTTTGTCTTTGTTTCGTCATATTTTTGCACATCACTTTGGTTTTACTTTTATTAACATAAAATCCCGCAACTGAACCAAATTCTTCAATTTTTTCCATCAGTTGTGGTATTTTCTCGATTGGGTCTTGAATCATAAACATTACATCATCTGCAAATGCCCTGTATTTATAGACAAAACCTTTCACTGTAAGTCCTTCAATACTGTTATCTTTTCTTATCGCTGTCAATAATATTTCCAATATCCAAATAAACAACAACGGGGATAACGGGCAGCCTTGACGTGTTCCCTTTTGGACTTGGAAGAAGTCCGTCTTTTCTTTGTTTATATTCAAAGCCGCTTTTTGTTCTGAATATATTGCCACAATCATATTTAAAAAGGACTGTCCAATATCCATTTTTTCAATAACTTGCAGCATAAATTCCCAATTTAAGTTGTCAAAAGCTTTTTCCGCATCTAGGAAGAGGAATCCAACTTCTTTTTCAGGATGCTTGTCATAATATTCAATTGCATCTATCACCACTCTTAAATTGTCTCTGATTTGTCTGTTTGGTAAAAATCCAGCTTGTTCTTCCGCTATTATATCTTTCAGATATTTTTTCAGTCTCTCTGAAATTATTTTCGCAAATAATTTGTAATCATTATTTAATAGCGATATTGGCCTATAATTCTTTACTTGAGTCAAATCCAAACCTTCTTTGGGTATCAATGAAATATTTGCTTCTTTCCATGAATCTGGGATCCGTTTGGTCTTTCTTATCTCATTCGACAGAAGAACTAAAATAGGGGTTAGCTCCTCTTTAAATTTCTTATAAAACTTTGCTGTAAAGCCATCTGGTCCTGGAGCCTTGCCCAACTTTGCATCTTCTATCGCCATTGTCACTTCTTCTTTCGTTACTAAACCATTTAATAATTCCTTAATTTGTTTTCCCAGCTCTGGAACTTCAATCGTCTCCAAATATTTGTTGATTCTCTGTTGATCAATTCCTTTCTTTTTGAATAATTTGGCGTAATATTTAAAAAAAACTCTTTTTATACCATTCAAGCTCATAACATCCTTTCCATCTTCAGTAATCTTAGTTATAAAATTCCTTTCTTTTCTATTTTTCAATTGCCATGCTAAAAACTTTCCTGGTTTGTTTGCACCCTCAAATGCTTTTTGCTGTAATTTCTTCAAATTCCAATATAATTCTCTGTTTAGTAAAACATTCAGCTGATCTTGCAGAAAGTGGATCTCTTTAATAATCTTCTTCTTCCCTGGTCTTTTCTTTAATTCCTTTTCTTTTTGTCGAATTTTTTCATGAAGGTCTTTCTGTTGTTGGATCTTTTGTTTTTTGTCCTTGGAGTTCAGAGAGATAAGCATACCTCTCATTACTGCTTTGTATGCATCCCATACAACTTGTATGTCCGTACCTTTATTCAAATTCAGTTCAAAAAAACTTTTCGTTTCCTTTTTTAAGATTTCATTAATTTGTTTTTGATCCAATAAATCTTCATTAATTCTCCAATATAGCTGTTTAGGTTTTGCTTTAGATATCCAAAGTAAGGGATTATGATCAGAATTAGTTTTCGGTAAAATTTGTATTTTATAAGTTTTTTGCGCCATCTCCTCTGACATCCAAATCATGTCAATTCGAGAAAAGGAATTATGTCTATTCGAATAAAACGTGTAGTCCTTAGTCTTAGGATTCCACTTCCTCCAGACGTCTTCCAGTTTCTCTTGCTTCATCAATTGAAAGAAATTTTTTGGTAACTTTCCAACTGTCTCTCCACTTGCTTTAGATTTTCTATCCAATGTATTATTCACTGTACCATTGAAGTCTCCAGCAAGAACAATTTGGTCATAATTTAAACACTCCAACTCTTTGGTCAAGTCACTAAAAAAAGTCTCTTTTGCACCATTGGGTGCATATATATTTACAAACAATGTCTTTTTTCTATTCATCCATATTTCCACGCCAACATACCTTCCTTCTTTGTCCGAGAAAATTTGTTTAGGATCCAAATCCTTTGAGATATAAATCACTGTTCCTTTTTTCTTATTAGCTGCTGAGGAATAAAATTCTTCTCCCAATTTTTTATTAATCAAATATTTGTCGTCTTGTTTTCTTATATGTGTTTCTTGTAAACAAATTATATTACATTTTTGTTTCTCCAGCCAATGATTCACCAGTCTTCTTTTACCTGGTGAATTTAGTCCATTTACGTTCCAAGATAAAAATTTGTAATCCATAATAGTGTTGGATTAAATATCTTTAAAATCGTCCAGATTGCTCGCTTTAAATCTATATAAATCTCCTTCAGTTTTAAGAGTAGTTCTCACCGAGTTATACATAAATGTAAGTCCATATGGAATCTCCCATCTAAACCTAATGTTCATTTCTTTTAGTCTGTCTGTCAATTTCTTGAACTTCTTCCTGTCTTGTAGAATCAATCTCGGAATTTCTCTCAAAATTATTATTTTCTTTCCATTTATTTCCAACGGTTGTGTAAATTGTTTCTTGAAAACGTCTTCCTTCATCTTTGTTGTCACAAATTGAACAATCACATCTCTGGGTAGTTGCTTTCTTTTGGCATAAGCTGAATTTACTCTGTAAATCAAGTCAAAGTCTGCATCCAAATCTCCTTCATCTTCTCCTATATAAGTTGTCAATGTCTTAATTACTAGAGCCCGTAAATCCTGATCTTCCTCCTCTTCTATCCCTCTCAATCTCAGGTGATTCTGAGTAGCCCTGTAATCCATCATGGTCTCCAGCCTTGTATTTTCAGACAGAGTTTTTTTAACCTTTTGTTCCATATCTTCAGATTTTGTCACCAGACTTTTGACTTCTTTTTTAAGTTCTTCTGTATCTTTTTTTATCCCTGACACTTCAGTAAGTACCAGTTCTTTCAATTCTTCCATATTTTTTTCTGTACTTGAACTTGCACTTGTTCTATTTGCTCCAATTGACTTTGCAGTTGTTGTTGCAACTGTGATTCTATTTGTTTTCCAAGGTGTGATTCTATTTGTTTTCCAAGATTCTGCACCACTTCGGTCATCCGTTTTTCCATCGCTTCCATAGCTGCTTGCCACTCTTTTTTTCCTTTGCAGTCATTCTTGGGCTGGGTGATGAAGCAGCTCTGGGTCTTGTTCTCAAATCCGTCTTGGAGGGCACTTCAATGCTAATCAATCTTTATATTAGCAATCTTCAAGCCAAATCGCCACCTTTATAACTTGCTTAAACACATTTTCGGCTTGAAAATAACTTTTTAAATTTTAGTCCTCCCAAAAATGTCGGGCGCAATTTCTCTATGGTTTTCCGGCTAGAGTAGGCTCCTTTCAAACTTCCTGTGCCTCTGTCCGTCTCTGTAATCCGACTTCCGATGAGGATAGTGTCACACAGTAAAATGTCCATCCGCTTCAAACACAACAGCCTCTAAAATCTCCACTCTAGCCCACTTCCTGTATCACAGAGTCACAGTTAGTTTCGTTTCTGCTACGTAACGTTTAGACTTGGCTGACCACAGGAATGCAAAACAAAGTCACTTTTCAGCCTTTATCTCTAAAGGAAAGCTTTCATTTTACTTTTAATTCAAGCGGAATAGTTCCTTAAAGGTTTCAGCGCTTATCCGTGCGTTTCAATATCACAATCTTCTTTAAACCGGTAAGCGCTTATTCGTTTGTTTGTTTGTTACCTTGCTTGTAATCTCGGGGTTTCGCGGTGCTTCTTCTGTAAACGATGTTAATCTTGATGGTAAAGAGATCGGTAGATGGCGAATTTATGCTGAATTCTCAGCCCGGCTGGCATCTGTAGAGTTGATTTACAACTGCCCTCTTCACGGAAGGAGATCAAAGTGTAAACAAGCTTCCTCCGAAGCTTATCTCCACCGATCTCAACTCCCCCTCAGGCTTCGCTGCTTGCTTGCCACTCTCCCGCCTGGAGAGTGCTGCGCTGGGTCCGATAGAGCCCAGACTGTCGTCAGATGCCGCAGTACACTCTGCACAACTCGCAAAGTGTGTCAATTCGCCATTTTACTCCGACCGGAAGCCATTCCGGTTACCTTTTGATTTCCTACTTTAGCATTCCAGTCCCCTATGATGATGAGGACATCATTTTTTGGTGTTAGTTCTACGAGCTGTTGTAGGTCTTCGTAGAACTGGTCCACTTCAGCCTCTTCTGCAGCAGTGGTTGGGGCATAGACTTGGATTACTGTGATGTTGAATGGTTTGCCTTGGATTCGGACCGAGATCATTCTGTCATTTTTGAGATTGTATCCCAATACTGCCTTTCTCACTCTCTTGTTGACTATAAAGGCCACACCATTTTTTCTACGGGATTCCTGGCCACAGTAGTAGATATAATGGTCTTCTGAGTTAAATTCGCCCATTCCTGTCCACTTTAGTTCACTGATTCCCAAGATGTCGATGTTCATTCTTGCCATCTCATTTTTGACCACGTCAAGCTTACCTTGATTCATAGATCTTACATTCCAGGTTCCTATGCAGTATTGTTCTTTGCAGCATCGAACTTTCCTTTCACCGTCAGACACATCCACAACTGAGCGTCCTTTCGGCTTTGGCCCAGCTGCTTCACTCTTTCTGGGGTTACTCGTACTTGCCCTCTGCTCTTCCTCAGTAGCATATTGGACACCTTCCGACCTGAGGGGCTCATCTTCCGGCATCATATCTTTTAGCCTTTTGTTACTGTCCATGGGGTTTTCTTGGCAAAGATACTGGAGTGGGTTGCCATTTCCTTCTCCAGGGGATCACGCTTGGTCTGAGTTCTCTGCTGTGGCCTGTCCGTCCTGGGTGGCCCTCCACGGCATAGCCCACAGCCTCATCGAACCACGCAAGCCCCCTCGCCACGACAAGGCAGTGATCCATGAGGGAGCTACCGGATAGGGTGGGGTATAAATCTCAAAATAAATAAATAAATAAATAAAATCACTCCTGGTTTAAATATCAGTCTTTGCTGCCCTCCAGTGCCATTAAATGGAAGCAGCATTTTGCTTGGAACAGTTTTTTTAAGCAATGCAACTTGAAAAGAAAGAGGGACAGGGGATGAGAGGGTAGCCAGATCCAGTTTGGGAAACTCCGAGAGATCTGGGGATGGAGCCTGGGGGGAGGGGGACAGTGGGGTACAAGGCCACAGGGTCCACCCTCCAAAGCAGCCATTTTCTCTAAGGGGACTGATCTCTGCAGTCTGGAGACGAGATGTAATTCCAGGGGATCCCCAGGTCCCACCTGGAGGCTGGTATCCCTACACAGGACTCCTGGCCTCAGCAGGTTAGATTGGCACTCTTATCATACAGCTTCCACTGGCAAACAGGACTGTGTTCACCCATGCTACAGTCCAGATTCTGTGTTTTAAAATTACTCCTAGAAAGTGTGCAGTGCCATGGGCCTTTATAGGCACCTAAGAAATTCCATTGAAAAGAAATAATAGAGGAAGGGACTATTCAAAGTTAACTGCTGAGTTTCATCCCTTGAATAGTGATCAAGTGTCTGGGGAGCTGAATTACTGGGATGGCTTGTTCTGTAGAATGGGTATGTCCAGGGCTGGCTCCCATCACTGACTTAGCCCCCTCCCACTGGGCAAGCCACAAACAGCCCAGTGCCCCAAGGGCCCTTACCCAGAGGGCAGTAGCAGGGAACCCAGGAGCAGTGGCCAGCCCAGTAGGGCAGGCAGTGACAGGCCCCAACCCCCACTGCTGCTAGAGAGGAGTCTGGAGACCTGGACAGGCCAGTGGCAGCCCACAGGGGGAAAGGCCAGTAGCCAGGAAGGGCCCGGATGAGAAGAAGATGGAGGAGGGAGGTTGGGCCTGATACTTTTGAAGCCCAGGAGGGAGAACCAAGGACAGGAGGCCTGAGAGTGGGGACCACCCTCCTTCTATCACTTCCAGGAAAGACGTGCAGCCTGCTGAAAATCTTGTGGCATGATAGTATTTTTGGCAGATGACACCACTTAATTCCTTGCAGCCTGCATTATTGTTTTACAAACTCTGGCCTTTTTATAAAGGTAAAGGTAAAGGTTTCCCTTGAGGTCAAATAGCCTTTGAATTTTTGCTATGAGCTTTTTAGGAAAGAGCAATGTAGTGGCCAGGGCTCTTTCTGTAGCAGGAACTCCTTTGCATATGAGGCGACACACCCCTAATGTAGCCAGTCCTCCAAGAGCTTACAGTAGCCCCTGTAAGAAGAGCTCTGTAAGCTCTTGGAGGACTGGCTACATTCCGGGTGTGTCACCTAATATGCAAAGGAGTTCTTGCTACAAAAAGAGCCCTGACGGTGTCCATATAGAAGAATAAAATCTGGGGTAAGATCAGTCACTTGTTGCATTTTGAAGTTCCAGATCTTAATTAATGGGAGTTGAAATTCCAGCTGGACTTTTTGAGAATTTTGTTTCCACAAAGAGGTTCTGGAACTCCATTCTGGTGTGTTCCCCCAGAAAAAAAACCCTGACCAAAAGAGTGCCAGTCCTCAGGGACAGCATAGCCCTGTATAGTTCACTATAGTCCACTATAGTTGCCAACTTGGACACGGCTATGAATAGTTAACTTGAACAAGGTTATACCATGCCAAAACATGTAAAAAATAAAGACTGTGCTCACTTGGAATCAAGAAGTTAAGTCTGTCTATTTGGTCAGCGATTGGCAGTCAGCCTCCCAAACTGGAATGGAGAGCTGGCAGGTCAAATTACCATTAGAAAGCTGTGTGTGTGTGTGTGTGTGTGTGTGTGTGTTTGCTTGCAAACAGAACCTAATTTTCTGAAAGAGCAGGGAACAAGAATAAGGGAGAGATGGCGGAGTACATCCCTTGGGATGTGAGCTCAACGAAAGCCCGCTTTGTCATCTTATCACCAGAGATCTTCCGTTCCTGGAAGACACATCTGCTGGTGGTCCTCCAGAGAGAAAACTTGGCAAAATACCTGACTACTGACCCTCCTGATGATGAAGAACAGAGCATAATTGCAGACACCCTGAACAAGAACTACCTATGCAGAATTGAAGGTATGGACAGTGCAAGACAACAGGCTCAACGTTCTAGAATGCTGAAGAATTGAAATCTGGAGGCAGTTGTGTTCCATCATTAATGCAACATTAGCTGTGAAAATTGATTTTGTTTGTAGAAGGATCATCAGCTTTGAAGAAAAGGATCATTAACTCTTGAGAAAGAGAGTTTCAAAACAACTTTTATCGATAGTTTGTTGGGCATGGATCCTTACTTGCTATAAGCTTCATCACCCTAATGAAATCAGGAGGAAGCAAACTTTCTTACACAGCAGGATAATTCTTTGGAAAGTTTTCCTATGTCAGATTTTTCAAGCATTTGGAATAGACACCTGAGAAACTAAATTTTGACTTTTGATTTATATGTAGCTGTATATGTTTTATATCTAATTTATACTTACTAATATTATATTTGGGATAAAGCATTTATAATCTTTATAATTATATGAGTTTATTCAGGGCTTTTTTGGTAGAAAAAGCCCAGCAGGAACTCATTAGCATAATAGGCCACATCCAACAGCAGAAACTCATTAGCATATTAGGCCACACCCCTGACAGCATAGCTCCCTCCCAGGATCGGCTTCCCCAGGTGCCCCGTGGCTTGCAGGGCGCATGGGGAACCCGAGGAGGGGAGGCAGTTTAAACTGCCTTCCCTCCCTGGATCAGCTTGACTTCCCCAGGCACCCCATGGCTTGCAACAATAGGGCAACATCCAACAAAATCCAAAGGGCCTTGCTGCCCTTGCAAGGCTCTCAAGGCTCAAATATCAGAGAACAGGGTGTTATGGTGGAGCCCTTGAAAATGGCTCATACAGTGAGCCCCTTCCCACCAGCAAGGAGGTCTGGGTAACTGCTCTTTTCTTCTTCTGTGGGGTTATTCCACAGCAGATCACCACATTTTTTTAAAAAAATTAACCACTACATTCTCAGATTTTGATTAAAATCGCTGTACTGGTTTATCTTACATGTCAAAGTCATCTGTGTCATGTGAATAAAAATTTTCAGGTTATGGGGGATGAAAATTAGGGAAACATATACATGCATGATGTATCATAGAATGATGAAATAAAGCATAGAAAAGACCACAGTTAATATATTTTATTTTAGACACCTATGAGAATACATACTACATGAAGCACATTTTACAAAATACTATTTTTTCTGTTTTTTTTCTAGCAACATATCCACATACAGTTTTGTCATATGAGAGCTTCTTTGTAATGTCATTTTCTACAGACAATATGCATAAAGAATTTAAGTGTTCTTCAGTCATGGTAGATTGAAATTTATTCCTTATAAAAGAAAGCTTTGAGAAATGCTTTTCTGCTTCACTGCTTGTGATAGGCATTGTCAAGTACAGCTTAAGTATAGTAGTAATATTAGGGAACACTTCAATCAGGCGTTACTCATAAATAAGCTGAAGAACTTCTGTGCATTGCATTTTAGATGGCGTGTTTTCTTCTGTGTTCTGGGACTTCCTCAGGTGTAAATATTCTTTGAACTGGTAACACTCGTTTACTAATTTATGGTCAATACCATCTTTGTAATGCAATATTATAAGTTTAATATTGTTCTCATCAATTTCAGAATTGTTCACCAATTCTGAGAGGAGCTTGAACTTTTTCGCAGTCTGTTCACATGGGTCAATCCTCTTGCCTAACTGGATTACCAAGCAGTCATAGAGTTGATTTAGAACTTCTATCCTAAATTTTTCAACTACTTTCAAAGAAGCCCTTCCACTTGTTCCATCTGAAAATTTCTTTGACATAGGACTGACCACGGATATTTTCAACTGACAGCTTATGTTTGCCCAGAACTTCTTGTATTTTGTTGAAGAAGGTCATGGATAAATGGTTTTCTATTGGTATAAACGTTAAAAATCTCTCACAGGGTTTTCCATTATAGCAGTATCAAACCACAATTACTAGCTAGTCAAAATGTTTCAGGTCAGGTGTAGCATCAACAATAATAGAGCAGTATTTGCTGTCTAGATCGTTGATTTGAGTCACAATTTCGTCTTGGATATGTTTCCCTATGATTTCTATCAGTTCTTCATACACAGTTTTGGATAGGTAAGTAATATTCACTTTTTAACTTTTATTCCCACCATAGAGAACAATGGAGGGAATAGGGGCAACCTGTTTGGGGGCCCATAGAATTGGACCCCCTGGTCCAATGTTCTTGAAACTTGGTGGGTATCTTGGGGAGAGGCTCCATCATCTACCCTGTGAGTTTGGAGCCTCTCCCTCAAACCCCCTCCCCTCCAGCCCCCAGAATATACCCTATGTTTTCACCATTGACTTCAATGGCCCATAGGATATAATGGGGCTGAATTGCCGCTGAATTTCTTTCATTCCCTCCTTTCCTTCTCTCTTTTTCCTCTTTCCCTCCTTCTTCTCTTCTCTCTTTCTTTCTTTCCCACCTTCTTCTCTTCTCTTTTTTCCTCCTTTCCCTGTTTCCCTCCTTCTTCCCTCTCTTTCTTTCCCTCCCCTTTCCTTCTCTTTCTTTCCCTCTTTCCTTCCTTCTTTCCTTCTCTCTACTCTCTCTCTTTCCTTCCCTCTTTCCTCCTTCTATGGCCCAACTCTCATGAAAAGAAGTTTAAACTTTAAACCCCTTATCTCTTAGCTCCCCCACCCAGACCAGCTGGAGAAGGGAAGGAGAGGCTTTTGAAGATGCCTCCCCCCCTTTTGGTTCCCCTTCTGACAACATTTCCAGTGATGTCAGGGGGCGTGGCATATGCTAATAGCCTAATAGCTCATTAGCATACCATATGCTAATGAGCACCTGCAGCTGTTTTTCTACGACAAGACCCCTGATAATAATAATAATTTACCTGCAATAATCCAAAGCAGGCCTTGAAACAACAAGATCTGTGCAGGCCTTTCCCCACCCTTATGGAGCTGTTTCTTCTTCCTGGGCCAGGCTGAACTGCTAGGCTTCTGGGAACAACCAGCCCACTTTAGGGAAAGCTACAACACTGAGCATGCTCCATTCTAAGGTCAGTATTAAGTACTTCAACCCACTGACTTATGATTCTGTCACTAAAATAGCCTTATTTTAATAACAAACACTTTAAAAACTCCATTAATTTTTGTTGAAAAATTCACTCATTAAAAAAGAGTTGCTTCAGGGGGCCCTGGGATTGGAGCCCCTGAATTTTAAGCTTCATTAGTTTCACAGTAGATCTGCCTCTGCCCCAGAGACATTCTTGTTACATTTATGGACCCCAGGGAGCAGCAGAAGATAATGGAAGAAGCCAGGAGGCGTGGATTCTTTCATCACCATGGAGACAAAGTCCTGGTGTTTCAAGATTTACCCAAGGAAGTGATTGTTCACTGGAGGAATCTGAAACCTATCACCAAAAGCCACACTGCAGTCAGCATTCAATATAAGTGGGTAGGTGGGGGAAGCAGAGCGTCGTGGCTAATGGCGGACACATCTTGAGTGAGCTCCCAGCCCTTTTCTCCCTCAAACAACAGAAAAGTCCTTAAAACCTAAGGAGACAGCCACTAAAGCATGGGGAAATAATCTAAAACGAAGGCTGCTCAAAACGTGACTTCTAACAACTCGGTGAGAACGTACTTTACAAGAGACTCTTTAAATAAACCCTCAGGCCCCATTTCTCTGGGTAGAGGCAAGATGGCCCCCGGAAAGGAAAATATAGAGAAGGCTGACATGGACTCTACAACTCCAATATCCAAACAAGATTTGACAGACCTTAAGGCTGATCTCCTAAAATCTTTTTCTTTTATGGTGACTGATCTTATAAAACCTATACAAACCCAGCTGAGTGATCTGGCGAAAGACTTAAAAGATGTTTCAAAAATAGCTGAAAATACAGTGGAGCTCACATTAACTCTCCAGGAGGAGGTAAGATCATTACAATCCTCAGAAAAACTTACTATCTCCCAGCTTACTGCCCTAGAAAATCATTGGAGACAATGCAATTTGAAATTTAGAGGGCTGGAAGAGGGAGGGGAGCAATTTGAAATTTAGAGGGCTGGAAGAGGGAGCGGAGCAGGGCGCAGATTTGGTGGGATTTGTCTCCTCATGGCTATCCACTGCCCTTGAATTGGAGGAGGGCATAGCACCTATAATAACTAGAGTATAATATAATAACTAGAGACTGAGTCCTCTAGCGACGGCTAGGAAAGGACGTCCCAGAGATGTGCTTGCCCAATTCTTATACCCCAGAACAGGGGATAAGATTCTATGTGAAGCTCGCATTAAAGACTTTCTTTCTTACAAAGACAGTAAGATACTCTCAACAAACACAGAAGTCTCAAGTTAATTGCAAGCAAATTATTTTGGTTAAGATTCATTTCAGATGGAGCCCCACATCGGATATACAGGTCTACCGGAATGGTCTACTCTACCAGGCGTCCGATGGTATTACTGGAAAAGCGCTACTGTCCTCCCTGAGCCTTCAACTATCCAAAGAAGAAGAGAACTCTCTATTATCTGTCTGAGCTGGACCTTAATATACCTCCAATCATCTTCCTTTTGGACCTCGTCTTGGTATAACATGGTCTAATTTGGTATTCTTAGCTGTTTCATACTTAATATTTTCTTACTTAACATAAGCATATAATTTAAAAAAATCATAACATTAATAGTTATAGTTGTTTGAAAATATATATATATATATATATATAAAAAATAAAAAAATAAAAAGACAAAAAAGTATAAAACTAGAAAAATGAAACAAAAACAAATATGTTCACTTTAAATTGAAATTTTATTCAGATTTTATTGATGTCTTTCTACAGTGGTATATGTTGCATGTTAGGATTCATGTTATTAAATTGTTATTACCTTTTATTATATGTCTAATACCTATCTCAGAGGAAAATCAGTACGACTAAAATACTTTTCAGCACCAGTGTATCCAAATGATATGTTATATTGCATATGCATACATTTTGCAGGTTAATCTCATTTTCTAACTTTATGTTCAATAATAGAATTTGGAACTAATATTTTTAGACTAAAATAACTTTATTAAGCTTCCTTTTTCCTGGTTAGTGCTTGTCCTGTATTTTTTCAGGGATAAGCATTGTTATAGATCAGCAATTCCAAAGGCACATAGAGGTATAGTATTGGACTTTTTATAAATATTCTTTCTTTGATCTTTTAAAATGCCTTTTCTGGACAAAGTGACAGAAAGCTATGAGCCTTAGCGCTATTGTTTTGATTAAAAAAAAACCTCAGAAAATATGAGTTTTGGTGGCTTATAAACTATTAATTTTAATAATCATAAATAATATTGTTGATTTTTCTGATAAATACTTAGCTTACACCTACTTAGAGGAGAAGGGCTGGGATGCTATAATTACTATTAGTAACTAGCAGATTGGTTAGACCCTCCCATTTTAGGATAGGAAAGTTCCAGGTGGGGAGACATTGTTTGTCACCCCCTTTTTCTTTGCAGAAATTCCTGGATCTTGTCCCTGTAATTAGACAGGGTTTCTCGTATAGCATTTAGTAAATTAGCATTAATTAGGGTAGGTGGATTAAGATCGCAGTACCTCTCACTTTAGATGAACCTGCTGCAAAAAATTGTTGGGAGAACCAGGACATTTTTAGGATTTGCTTCAGCGGTTTTCTCAAATGTTTTTCTTGAAGGCATAATATAGAAGGATCGACAATCTGACATCTCTAAGGCTTCCAAACTCGGGGTGTTGTTAAATATCAAAAGCACCATTGAGCTGGCAATATATTTGACTTCAGTGGAGGGAAAGAATTCTAGAAGGGCATTTGCCCTAGCTAGATGTTCTGCCCTTCCATCTGCAGTTATTCAAGGCAGGTACAATAAAAACCCCTACTCTGAAAGGCTATGCCCATGACTTTTAAGTGAGGTTGAATTGGTAGAGCATATGTTCTTCAGCTGTCCATTTTACAGGGAGGCTCATCTTAAAATTATTACCCCATTAGTCAATAGGACACCTGGGCACATTAACACAAACAAAGCAAGGCTTCACTGGCTCCTATCAGATAAGAATGCAGAGAGTACCCATTCAGTCGCTGAGTTTTGTGCATTAATTCTTAGATTGCGGGAATCGCATTTTAAAAGTTCTTAGATTCAGATTTCTTTGTATATTATGACTTTTTTTCTCTCCCTCACATATTATGCTTACTCTATATGTTGATCTCAAGACCATAATAATAAACTAAACTAAACTAAACTAAACTATCAGTCTACTTCTGCTGATACTCAGCTTCTTCAAATGCATTTTGCTTTCAAATGGGTTACGATCTCTGGGTCATATTTAGGCTTACAGAATCCACTAGACTTGAAAGACTTATTTCAGTATAATCTGCTTAAAGCTCAAAAAGATATGGAATGTTTGATTGTTCAGTGGACTGCATTCCATCCTTCTTGGTCTATAAGCTTATTAAATCTTTTCTTCTACCAAAATTTCTATACTATTTCCATACGTTACCTATATTGATCTCTGATGCTAAATTGGCAACTTGGCAGAAACTTCTAAACAATTTCTTATGATCAGGCAAGAAACTTTGAATCAACTCAAACACTATGTATAGGTCTCACAAGCAAGGGGGATTTAGCCTACCCAATCTTTGAGAGTATTATGAGGCCTCTCGTTTAACAATGATAGTAGAAATTTTATGCTGCAAAGATGTGCAGGACTGGTTGTTGATTCCTCAGTCCTTTTTTAAGCCCCGATCTCTAAAAGATATAATACGGCATACAAATTCTTCTAGAGCTAGCTTAGCAACCCATAATGACTTTCTCTATGCCTCTCTTTGTGTCTGGAATAGACAGAAGAAATGGTTGGTTCTCAAAATTTATCTTTTTTCTTCCTTTTTACACCAGCCTTGGTTCCCTCCTGGTTCTCAGCACTCTTTTTGCTCACCATGGAATAAAGCACAGATAGGAAGCCTTCTAGATATCTCTGAAAAATAGAAGAAGTTACATGACAAAATACACTGGTTTCAATATCCAACTGAAAAATTTGGCAGACAGGCTTGAACTTCATGCATGGCATGTTTGACCTCTCACTGTGTTTGAAAAAAATCATCAAAACATACACTACTACCACAAAGAGCTAATTACCACACTCTATGGAATATTGATAGACCATGCTAGTTCCACACCACTTCGCTATCAAAAAGTTTGGCAGTCCACTTATCATTTAAACATTTCCAGAGATCAACGGCACAGAATATGGGTCTCACCCCTCTTTAAATCTCCCATTATTAGTATTAAACTTCAAACACTAAAAAATTCTATTTCATGGATACATAACCCCACATCAAACAGTGTGGTATGATGGGAACATTTGAATATTGCTGGTGAAAATGCCCCATCATCAACACGTTTTGGCTTCACATATATTTGACCACATCAAAATTATTATTTTTTATTGTTTTAATTATTATGTATTAACTTGTGCAAGCTGCCCTGAGCCTGCTTTGTGGGGACGGCAGGGTACAAATTAATTAATTAATTAATTAAATAATAAATACTGGACTTAGCCTGCAAGTTACACCAGAAGTCATATTCCTAAATCATTGGCCTACCCTGGAACATCCAGTGTCTACCAGAGACCTAAACAACTTTATTGTTAGCAGCTAAAATGGCCATCACTTCCAAATGGAGGGATAAATCTGGACCATCCCTTATACTATGGCACTCAAAACTTTGGAATCTTTCCAAAAAATCACTGATTAACTAACTCATTCTAATAATCACTCCTCTCAATCCAAGTTTATTGCAAACTGGTTTCCTGCTATTGAATATATGTCTTCTCATGATACAGTTCCTCAGAGACTTCAGACATTGAATTTATTATTGTTCTAATGCTCTATCCTATCCTAATGTTTTAAATTCTCATGCTTTGTATCAACTGGTCACCTCTGGTTGTTCTTCTGTGTTTCCTTTGATACTCATTGATGATAATGATAAGATTTTACATCTCTATGCACCTATTTATCATGTTAACAATTATTGTTATTCTATTGTAACTTTCTGTGCACATTCATCACACTGCTTTATATGCTTGTTCTACCTGTACTGTCACAGACTATGTATTATTTGTGCATTTTGATACATTATTACATTCTATATTGTTCTTTGGAAAATTTAATACAATATAATTTTTTTAAAAGAGTTCTGCAATAGTCATCAAGTGTCTCACAAGTGTTATAACAGCTTTCCATTCTCTCCTTGTGGGTTCTGCAGTCTTTCTACATAACAGTCCCACAGCTATGCTAATGTCTGGTCTGGTTAAACTGGATATCTACAAGAGCTTACCTAACACTTCACAATGTCAGTTGTGTTATGTCTTCAAGAGTGAATCCATCCTATTACTTGCAATGTTAAGCTTGATTCTAAATGTGGCTCTTCATCTGTCGCATTACCATTGGTTGGTTTCTGAGAAACCCCTGTAAATATCCAATCGCTGTGTGAAAATGTAGCAAAGAGGGAACGGTCTTGATTGGCCTTTATCCCTGTGTTATGATTGGTCTTTAACATGTTATGGGTGTGGCTTTGACAGCCCGGGAGAGTTTAAAAAGGGAGCTGTGCTCCACTTGTTTGTCGGTGTGTTCTGAGTTGGTGTTTGCTGTTACGAATAAAGCTGAAATCACTTGCTGAAATCAAAACGTTGTTGAGTTCCATACTTAACAAGTTGCCTTCAGGTAGCTCTGCAGAGTCTTCTCTCTGTTTGATGTAGTCTGGCTCCAAGAGAATGAATTTGGGTGGACCATCATCCAGTTTCAGGCGTTGCCACTAGGTCTTTAATCTTCTGTTCTTGACTGATGAGAAAACTGCCATCTGGTTCTCTGTATCTGTATGCCTAGGTACTGTGCAACATTGCCAATTTGCTTAAGTTCAACTTCCTTATTAGGTGATCTATGATTTCTTCACTGTGAGCTGGATCTTCACATGCCAACAGAAGACCATCCATGTAAATCAAAAGGTAAGTCCATTTTTCATCTTTGCATTTGGTGAACAGGCAAGGATCAGATGCACTTCTCTTGAAGTCTGTGTGAAGCAGCATTTCATTTAGTTTGCTGTCTCAGGCCCTTGCTGCCTGTTTTAAGCCATACAGACTCTTTTGAAGTTTAGAGACAATATTTTCCTTGCCTTTCTCTATGAAGCCAGGTGGTTGTCTCATGTAGATTTCTTCTTCTAGATCACCATACAAGAAGGTGGTCATCACATCACATCCCTTGCTTGCAGCAACAGTAAGAACAGTTCTTATAGCTGTGTGCTTTACTACAGGTGCAAAAGTCTGATCATAGCCCTCTTCATACTTCTGAGAATATTCTTTAGCCACCAGTCTGGCTTTGTGGCATTGGGCCTTCCCACTTGCATCATGCTTCCGCTTGAAGACCCATTTGCATCCTATTGTGTTCTTCCCTTTGGGAAGCTCAGTGAGTGTCCGTATATTAAGCTTGTGTAGAGCATTCAGCTCTGCTCTTGCTGCTTGCTTCCACTCCTGTGCCACTTGAGGTGGTAGGCGGGAGATGTCTGCATACGATGAAGGCTCTGGTTCTTCCGCCACTTCTGCAAGCAGATTCAGCTTTGGGTCCAGAATACCTCTGGTAGAGCACTGTGATTGTCTCACCTCAACTTATTCGGTCTCTCTGGGGTCCCTTTGTGGTTCAGGCATGACTGGTGCAGTGTCTTGTGCAGCTACAGCATCTTGGAAAGCTTCATCTGGTTGGGTCTCATCAGGATCAGCATCTGCTGCTTCTTCCTTGATGTCACTCACACCTCAGTACTCGAGTAGCTTGTCCACTTCTGTGTTGGCCCCCTTTGAAGCAGCAGGCCTTTCATTTTCATCAAAATGGACAGATATAGAAATGGTTATCCCATGTGTCTTTGGATCCATTATTCTGTAGGCTTTGCTATCTCACCTATCTCACAGGGTAGGGAAGGAGATTGTAAGCTACTCTGAGACTCTGAGTCTTTACTCAGTGTCTCTGAGACTCTGAGTCTTTACTCAGTGGGGTATAAATCCAGTCTCCTCTTCCCTCTTCTTCTCTTAGCTGAGTAGCTTACAAACATGCCTTCTTTGGCACGGTCACTCAGCTTTGATTCTCTCTTTTCTTTAGACATGTATGCAAAGGCTCTGCAGCCAAACACTCATGAGCCATGTTAGGTTTATGGCCAAACCAAAGTTCATGTGGAGTTCTACCTACAGACTTTGTGATCAGTCTATTGTGTGCATATGTCACTGTCAAAAAAGTGTCCGATTATTCCTTTCAGCTACCCCATCCTGCTGTGGGTTGCAGGGCATAGTGTCTGGTGCTGGGTGCCTTTCTTTCTCAGGAACCCCTGCATTGCATTCGAGGTGAACTCTCCTCCATTATTGGATCTGAGTACTTGGGGCTTCTTCCCAAACCTGTTGCTCACCATTGCAGTGTAGTCCTTGAATCTGTCAAGAACCTGCACTTTATTTTCAAGCAAATAAAGAGTTATGTATTTACTGTGATCATCAGTGAATGTCAGGAAGTATTTATAGCCTGCTACCATGAGAGGCAGTGGTTCACAAACATCTGAGTGGATCAAATCCAGGACCATGGTCTTCTTCTCCAAGTGCTTTGGAAATGGTTAGTTAGTAGCTTTTCCTTCTAGGCAACAAACTGTAATCAAAGTTAGTTTTGCATTTAACACAGTCCATTCCAATTGCAAGATCCTTACTTTGCATGTCCAAAATGTTCTGCATGACACATCCGGTGGTGCCAAAGATGTATGCACACTTCATGAGAACACATTTTAGCAACATTCATTTGTACAGGTACATCATCTTCAAAATCATCATTAAATTCACTGTATTCAATTTCATCACTTGTACTTAATTGTGGCAAAGCATTTCCCTATACATGATACAGTCCATTCTTTCTTGTTCTTGTCAAAAAGACTTTCCCTTCATGAGATAACTGTGCATTTGCCATTCAAAAATTCCACTTTGTAATTTTGCTTCTCAGATTCAGAGACAGCCAACAGATTTCCACTGAATTCTGGTAAAGACAGCACATTTGTTATTTCTAATCCTTTGGCACCATCTTTTGGCCAGAGTATGATGGTGCCAGACATTCTTGAATATATCATGTTTCCATCTCCAAACAAAACAGTAACTGGATGCTTTAATTCATACATATTGTGAAACATTTCCGATGAGCCTGACATGTGTTTACTTGCTCCTGAATCAATAATGAATGACTTTGATTTGCATTTCGAGCCTTAAAACTTGTACTAGTTTCTCTATTTTCTCTCTTATGTGTGGTTTTACAGGGACTTTACACTGAGGAATCTTTATGCCTGGCCTTCTTACATCTGAAGCATCAGGTTTCAAAGGGCTTTCCTGCTGGAGAATAGCCTGGCTGAGCACCCTGCTGTGTCCTAATGACTATTGATTGCCCTTGGCAGATGCCAACTTTGGCATTAAGAGGATACATGCTCAGGCCGAGAGAATCTTTGTCTATGGCTAGGGCTAACGAATACTTTGTGAGCAAGCTCCTGAAACAATGCAGAAACATCAGGATGCAACTTTTTGCATCTTTGCAGTTCAGTTGAAATTTCAGCAATGGCTGATTCAAAATTTAAATCTCCCTGAATTTACAGAAAGCTAATCACCTTTGCAAAAGTTCCTGGTAGAGACATGAAAAATTCCGTGACCTTTCTCTGTTCATCTACAGTCTCACTGCCATCTCCCAGAGAGGAAAACATACCAGGTGAATCAGCTCTGTGCAACTGAGCCAGGGGTCTGTTCACTTTTGACCCGTGTTTCCCGTTTGGGGATTTATTTCAAAACTATCAGAGTCAAAGATAAGGCAGCCTGCTGGTTCTACAATGTGGAATTTAAAGATTTTACTTTTTCTCAACAGAACAACATCCTTTTCCTGCAAGGCATGATTGCCAATAGGGCAAATTTTCCTGGGGGCATTTCAGATGGGAAAAACAACACAAGGAGTGAAGTCTTACCACCACCACCACCACCACCTTTTGCATCATGGTCCCAGTTGGAAATGTGGCCCTGGGGTGTGATTCTCAAAGAAAAATGTGTTGTTGAGCTCTTTTTTAAAAAAAAAATTTGCTCAGATGGTCAACTCAGGGTGTACCCATCCTCTCCTCTTGGACCCAGCCAGTGTGGGTATAAACCCAGGAGAGGTGCTATGGCTGCCAACTGTGGGTTGGGAAATTCCTGGAGATTCAAAGGTGGAGCTTGGGAAGGGTGGGATTTGGAGAGGAGAGGACCCCAGTAGGGTATAACCTTCCAAAACAACCATTTTTCCCTAAGGGGGGCTGACCTGAGTCATCTAGAGATCAGTTTTAATTCCAGGAGATCTCCAGGCCCTCCTGGAGACTGGCAACCATACATGCTGCTGATGGCTGAGAATAAGCCTATGACGACTCAGCACTTTCCTCACTGTGCAGCCCCTCAGTGACCCAGTCAAATAAGCAGCCCTGGCTAGACGAGTAAACAGGGTGGTCTTTTCAACGCATGCCTATGGATCCAGCAGAGATACTGAACCATAGTGTTGACTCAGGTGAGTAGCCATATTGGTCTGAAGCAATGGAACAAAATTTGAGTCCAGTGGAACCTTTAAGACCAATAAAATTTAATTCTGGGTATAAGCTTTTGTGTGCATGCATTTGGAGAAGTGTGCATGGTTGACCCAACTGAGCTCTGAGAAGGAGCAAGGTGTTTGAGCTGCCAGAGGGGTGAGTGGTATTTTTATTTATTTACTTTCAGCTGAGGTGCTTTAGCTGAGAAGGTACTGTGTCAGGGACTGTATTTGGGAGTGTGTGGGTGAGTTGTAATGGACTCCTGACTGCTGGAGTTAGGGTGTGAAAGGGTCATTGTTTGCCTGTAATTAAGTGCTTGGGTGAAATTGAATAGCAGACTCCTGCCTGCTGGAGTTGGGGTGTGAAAGGGTCATTGTTTGACTGTCATTAAGTGCCTTGGGTGAATTTGAGTAGCTGCTGGCCACACCCTCTCCTGGGAGACAATTCTATTTAAGGCAGGAAGTTTGCAAGAGGCACGAGCCTCTGGCACGAGCCAAAGGGCGAGAGCAAAAGGGCGAAGCTCTTTGCCTGTGGCTCTTAGCCTAGGGGCTCTGTAAGAAGCACAGGAAGAGCCAGAAAGCCAGGGACCTTGGCTCCTTGGTAAGGTAAGGTAAGGTAAGTAGACTCCTACAACAGGAGTCATATAAATACAAAGTGTTTTAAAAGGGGGGTTATAGAAAAGTATTTGTTTAAAAACAATTATGAAGCCAGAATGCCAGCAGGGGGTTGGGGGCTATCCAGTGTTTTGCATGGAATGTCACATGTATGACTATCTGACCACTGGACAGAAGTCTTGGGTGTGTGCTCGGTGCAAGGAGCTCCTGGTTCTCAGGGAGCGAGTTTGCTCCCTTGAGGCCAAGGTGGCTGACCTGGAGAAGCAGAGACAGTCAGTTAGGTGCACGGGGAAGACTCTCGGGGACTTGTTAGATATGTCCCACTCTGGATCTGGCAGCCCGGCTGCTGCCAGAGAGCATGAGGGTCAAGGGGAAAAGGGGCACCATACTGAGGATAAGGGGAATGTGCCCTCAGAAGGGACCTCTTCTTCAGCTGGTGAACGGGTATCCTTTCGTACCAAGGAACCGTCCCTGGGAAGGGTGGGAGGGGGGCTCTTGGTAGTTGGTGATTCGATCCTTAGGCAGGTAGACAGCTGAGTGGCGAACCCGTGTACTGACCGTATGGTGATTTGCCTGCCTGGTGCGAAGGTAGCGGACATTACGCATGTTTTAGATAGGCTGGTAGATAGTGCTGGGGAGGAGCCAGTGGTCGTGGTGCACGTCGCCACCAACGATGTGGGGAAATGCAGTTGTGAGGTCCTGGAGGAGAAATTTAGGCTGCTGGGCAGGAAGCTCAAGGCCAGGACCTCCAAGGTAGCCTTCTCGGAAGTGCTACCTGTTCCACGCGCAGGGCCGGAGAGACAGGCACAGATCAGGAGTCTCAATGCGTGGATGAGACGGTGGTGTAGGGGGAAGGGTTCAAGTTTGTTAGGCACTGGGATGCTTTTTGGGACAAGAGGGAGCTGTACAAAAGGGACGGTCTCCACTTGTCCTGAGAAGGAACCAGGCTGCTGGCGCTCAAAATCAAAAAGGTGGCAGAGCAGTTTTTAAACTGAATAATGGGGGAAAGCCGACAGGAGATTAAAAGTCTCTGGTTCGGGATGGCTCATCCCAAAGAGATGAAGGGGTAGCTATTACTTTTGTACAAGGAAATGGATTACAATTGTCCACTGAGACTGTGGCTAATGATAGGAACTGCCTGGCAAGGTCTCGAGGCAGCAAGAGGAAGGCTGTGGGCTTAACAAACATGGGAAACTATAAGTGTTTATACACAAATGCTAGAAGTCTCCGAGGTAAAATCGGGGAGTTGGAATGCTTGGTGTTGGGGGGGGGAATAGACATTGTGGGTATTTCAGAAACTTGTTGGGATGAGGAAAATCAGTGGGATACGGTGATTCCTGGTTATAAATTATATCGGAAGGATAGGGGGGAAGGGTTGGAGGTGGGGTGGCTCTGTATGTCAGAGAGGGTATACCGTCCAGTAAGATTGAGAGGGTAAGAGAATTGGATTCGCTTCTGGAAATGCTATGGGTTGAAATAGTGGGTCCAAAAGGAGGCTTAACAGTGGGAGTTTGTTATCGCCCACCAGATGAAAAGATAGAGGAGGATTATAAAATGATGAATGAATTAAAGATAGCGGCTAGACGAAATAACTGTGTTGTAATAGGCGACTTTAACTACCCACACATTGATTGGGTCAATATGAGTTCTAGTCGGGAAAAAGAGATTGCGTTCTTAGACACTCTCAATGACTGTGCTGTGGAACAGATGGTCACAGATTCTACCAGGGGAGAGGCGATCCTGGATTTGGTCCTAAGTAACACCCAAGACCTGGTGAGAGATGTAAAAGTGATTGCACCACTTGGGAACAGTGACCATAATGTCATTGAGTTTAACATTAGTACAGATAGGGAGTTGCCCAAAAAGACTGACGCAACCACTTTTAACTTTAAAAGGGATAACTTCTCTGGTATGAGGGGACATGTGAGGAAGAAATTGAAAGGAAGAGTGGAGAACTTGTCGATCTCCTGACAAAAATATGTAATCTTTCTTTAAAATCTGCCTCCATTCCTGAGGACTGGAAGGTAGCTAATGTCACTCCCATCTTTAAAAAGGGCTCCAGGGGAGATCCGGGAAATTACAGGCCAGTCAGTCTGTCATCGATACCGGGTAAGTTGGTGGAAACTGTTATTAAGGAAAGAATTAGTAGGCACATTGATGAACAAAAACTATTGAGGCAGACTCAGCATGGGTTCTGTAAGGGAAGATCTTGTCTCACTAACCTGTTAGTGTTTTTTGAGGGAGTGAACAAACATGTGGACAAGGGGGACCCAATAGATATTATTTACCTTGACTTCCAGAAAGCTTTTGATACAGTTCCTCATCAAAGGCTCCTAAGTAAGCTCAATAGTCATAGGATAAAAGGACAAGTCCTCTTGTGGATCAAAAACTGGCTTATAAATAGGAAACAGAGAGTGAGTATAAATGGGAAACTTTCTCAGTGGAGGGTGGTAAGCAGTGGGGTACCACAGGGATCAGTACTCGGTCCGATGCTTTTTAACTTGTTTATTAACGATTTGGAATTGGGAGTAAGCAGTGATGTGGCTAAATTTGCAGATGAAACGAAGTTGTTCAAGGTGGTGAAAACCAGGGAGGAGTGTGAGGCACTGCAAAGGGATCTGTTGAGGATGGGTGAGTGGGCGTCAACGTGGCAAATGGGGTTCAATGTGGCCAAGTGCAAAGTGATGCACATTGGAGCCAAAAATCCTAAATATAAATACACGTTGATGGGGTCTGAACTGGCAGAGACGGACCAAGAGAGAGATCTTGGAGTCGTAGTGGATAACTCAATGAAAATGTCTAGACAGTGTATAGCTGCAATAAAGAAGGCCAACACTATGCTGGGGATTATTAGGAAGGGAACTGATAACAAATCAGCCAGTATCATCATGCCCCTGTATAAATCATTGGTGCGACCTCATTTGGAATACTGTGTACAGTTCTGGTCACCACATCTCAAAAAGGATATTATAGCATTGGAAAAAGTGCAGAGAAGGGCAACTAGAATGATAAAAGGGTTGGAACACCTTCCCTATGAAGAAAGGTTAAAATGCTTGGGGCTCTTTAGCTTGGAGAAACGACGGCTGAGAGGTGACATGATCGAGGTTTATAAGATTATGAATGGGATTGAGCAGGTTGAGAAAGAAGTAGTTTTCTCCCTTTCTCACAATACAAGAACTCGTGGGCACTCCATGAAATTGCTGAGCAGTCGGGTTAGAACAGATAAAAGGAAATACTTCTTCACCCAAAGAGTGATTAACGTATGGAATTCACTGCCACAGGAGGTCGTGGCAGCTGCAAGCATGGACAGTTTCAAGAGGGAATTAGATAAATATATGGAGCAGAAGTCCATCAGTGGCTATTAGCCACAGGGTATAGATGGGAACTCTCAGTCTGGGGCAGGTGATGCACTCTATTCTTGGTGCTGGAGGGGGCAGCAGTGGGAGGGCTTCTAGTGTCCTGGCCCCACTGCTGGACCTCCTGATGGCACCTGGTATATTTTGGCCGCTGTGTGACAGAGTGTTGGACTAGATGCGCCATTGGCCTGATTCAACATTGGCTTCTCTTATGTTCTTATGTTCTTATGTTCATGCACACAAAAGGTTAAACCCAGAATTAAACTTTGTTGGTCCCACTGGACTCAAACTTTGCCACAATGTTGACTGTGAATCCAGAACCAGGGCTGCAGGTATGAAAGTGGTGTGTGATACTGTTCTGAAAGGAGGACTTTTAAAAGAGGAAACAAAACTTCTTGCACATCTTAACAGAGCATCACAGTTACCTCCCCCCCACACACACACAGCTTCTGGTCTTGGCAGCATGCCTGGTATTGCCACTGAATCACTCCATTTTACTACTCTGTTATTAACAACCCTGCCGCTCCTATATGCAGTTTTAACTGTGGATTAAAAAAAAACACCAAACACTCTGTAAATGTCTCCTTTCTTTGCACCAGAGGAGCAATAGACCCACTTGCCTATTAAAAATCGCCTCTAGAAGCAAAAGCCTCCCCTTTGTGAATAAAACATGTACACACCACACACTCACACACACAGGCGCCCACCACAGGTTTTCCTCCCTACATCTGATTGGCCTGTTAGCAAAGCACAAGTCCCCAAGAGCAGGTATGGACTATGTTGGTGTTCTGGGGAAGAGCAAGGGGGCCCATTTGGCAGGCAGAGCAGAGAGCTGGATTGCAGTTAGCCTGCAGGGAGGGAAGGAAGGAAGAAGGAGGAGGAGGAGAGCGATTCACATCTTTCTTCTCGCAAGATCACAGCTGGGCCATTTCCAAAGCAGTCGGGATGATCAGCTAACACCAATGCTTTGCTCAGCAGCAGGTGCGTAAAGAAATGCAACTCAGCAGAGGTTTGCTTTTGTGCCTTTCAGAGGACTGTTGCCCGCGGGGCAGCAGTTTTGCATAATGTCACATTGAGGTGGCCGTAGATCTGAGGATGCTCCCAGAGCCTAGTGATGCTAGCAGAGCATCTCCTGAGGCACCCGTTGCCGCGTGAGACCTGGGGCTTCAGATCCTGAAAGTGTGTTTTGCAGCCTAGGAGCATCTGCAAGGTCCAGAAGTTCCTTAGACATCTGTGTGTGTCTCCTCGGTGTACAATTTCCAGTTAGGGGTAATTTGTTTTCAGTGCTGCTGGGCTGGAGTTATGCCACTTTGCAAGGTCTGTCCGGAGATTGTTTCTGAAATGTTTAAGGTATTGCTGCCGCTGCCACCGCTGCCACTGCATGCTGCCTTTAAGTCTTCTCGGGCTCAGTCTGAAATGGGGTCTTCAGGGTATAACAACAAAAGCTGTGGGGCCATCCATGGTCTTTCATTTCAGGGTCTGTTTTAGAGTCACAGGGATCTGAAACAGATTCTGACAGAGAGCATTTTTGCCAGTTCATAAAACTAATAAGAAAAACCAGCACAGACTGTTATCAGGGTGAAGTTTTCTTTTGGTCTATTTATTGCATTTTTGGCCACCCTTTTCCCAAGGAGCTCAGGGAAACATACATGATTTGCTCACCTCCACGTTACCCTCACAACACCACTATGTGGAGTTGCCAACTCTGAGTTAGGAAATTCCTGGAGATTTGTGGGTGGAGCCTGGGAAGGGAACTCTGCAGGGATGTGATGCCTTAAAGTCCAGCCTCCTAAGCTGTGATTTACTCCAGGGGAACTGATCTCTGCAGTCTGGAGATCATTTGTAATTCTGGGAGAACGCCAGACCCCACCTGGAGGCTGGCAACCTTAAATGTGTGATAGGTTAGATGGAAGTAAAGTGTCTGACCCAAGGTCACCCAGTATATTAAACAGAAAGAAGCAATTTAAACTCAGGTCTGTCCATTTGTTCCCACCCAACACTCTCACGCCCTGGCACAGATTTTCCTTCTGGGTATATAAACCAAGTGATGATCTTTAGCCATGAATCTTTAAAAAGGGAGGGCTTTGTGGCACTTAGAAGGTCCAATACAACCTGGGCCAAGCAGCAACTGTTGCTGAGTGTAAATAAAGCTCCGTGTCCAGAAAGCTTGTGGGTCACCATATGGTTAGAGCGGCCACAGGGGAAGTAATGAACAACACATGATAAGGAGGGTGTTATTTCCACACTCAATATGAGTTGCTCACAATTTATTCTCCTTACATCAGTGGGTTGCAGACTGTGCCATGAGAGAGCCGCATGGCTCAACAGAAGTTTACCCTGGGCTTCTCAGCGAGAAGAGGGAGGGGGCCATACTTCAGTGGCACAGCCTCGGCTTGGCATACAGAAGGTCCCAGGTTTGATCCCTGTCATCTCCCGTTACAAAGGACCAAGGAGTAGATGATGTGAAAGACCTTTTATCTGAGACCCTGGAGAGCCACTGCCAGCCTGAGAAGACAAGACTGGCCGGGATTGACCAGCGGTTTGATTCAGCATAAGGCAGTTTCGTGTGTATTCAAGATTGTTTGCTCTCCTCCTTCCAAGGAGATTGCAGGATGAAATGCACTAGTGCATGGGCAGTGTCAAAGTCTGATCGTGTCAAGTGAGAGAAGCACCCTGAAATCCTCCATTAACATTAAAGAAAAGGCAGGATATAAGCGAAACTGAAAAGAAGGAGGAAATTACAAACTAATCAAGTGAGGTTATGGAGCCTGAAAACTGCTCTCCTAGATAATTGGATTGTCTATGCATAATTTAGCTTAATGCAGAGTTTTATTGCCTTTTCTTGGGGCTGATAAGAAAAGAGAGGAATATGGGTACAAGTAAGCATCTTCCAAGGATTATCCTTTTTCATTTGAGAGCCCCCATGTATGCACAAATGCTCATCTGCATGTCTCCTTCTAGTGCTGTATTTAGCCCTGCCATTAACAGTAAACCAGGTAGATTGTAAGATCAAAACGGGACCACTCATGTAGTGTTTCCAACTCCAGGCTGTAAAATTCCTGGACATTTTGGAGGTGGAGCCAGGGCTGTCAGGTGCCTCCTGGCAATGGGTGTGGGATAGGGGGACTTGCCTGGAGAAAGGCGCAAGCCTCATTGCTGGCATCACACAGGAAGTGATGTCATCATACCAGCAATGTCCAGGTAACACTTTGGTATTTGGGCAAAAAAGTACAGTAAAACCAGATTCTACCACAGAGGTTTTGCCAAGTAAACAGAGCATCACCTGGATGTTGCTGGTGTGATGATGTCACTTCCTGTGCAACACTGACAACAAAGCCAGGGCCTTCCTCTTTCTCCACTGTTGAGTAGTGGGTTTGACACATAAGGAGAACAGATGCTGAGTGATTAGCAGCTCACACTGTACTGGACACAACACAAGAATACACCAACGGATCAAGTGACCAACTATATACAATTCCCAGGTGCTACCCACAGGTCCCATTGGCAGGTTTGAATTTCCCACCACAGTTCCCATAGGTGCTAACTAGGAGTCTCAGGATCCTAGTCCCCATTGTTCTCTCAGAGCCAAGCTCCTTGTGCAGACCACTGTGCCCTAGTGGCAGTCTGCAGACATAACACCCCTCCCCCCATAGTTCGAGCCCTACCTTAGGTGACATAGTCACGGCAGGGGCAGGTGGCTGAGGGCGTTGGTATGCCCCATGGCCTTCCCTGGGCGATGCACCAGCGTGTAATTGTACCCCGACAGGAAAATGGACCACCATAGGACCCGCGGGGAGAGAACTTGCGGCGTCCAGCGGTCCGCAGCAAAGAGGCCAAGAAGGGGGCGATGGTCTGTGGCAATGGTGAAGGGCCAGCTGTAGATGAAGTCATGGAACTTCTTGATACCCACCACGACCACCAGGCCCTCGCGGGCAATCTGGGTGTAGTTCTGTTCTGCCACTGACAGCATCCGGGAGTAATAGGCGATGAGCATCTCCTGCCCATCCGGGAGGTGGTGGGCCAGTATGGCACCCATGCCATAAGGGGAGGTGTCACAAGCCAGAACTATCGGCAGGGACTTGTCAAAATGAGCCAGAACCCGGTCAGCGCTTTGATCGCCTTGAACGCTGTGGCCTGGCAGGGTCCCCAAGACCAAGGGGCCTGCTTGTCCAGGAGCCAGTGTAGGGGCTCTGCCACCGCCGCCTTGTGGGGGAGGAAGGCATGGTAGAAGTTCAAGAGCCCCAGGAATGCCTGGAGTTCTGCCTTTGTTTTGGGCGGGGGAGCCTCAACAATAGCCTTTATTTTGTCCCTGGCTGGATGCAGGCCATCCGTGTTGACCATGAAGCCCAGGAAATTGATGGAGAGCACCCCCAACAGGCACTTTCCCAGCTTAATTTTCAGTCCTGCATCCTGGAAGTGGCAGAGGACTGCACGCAGATGGTGGATGAACTCCTCCAGTGTTGCCGTGGTGATCATCACATCATTGAAGAAGGGTGTGACACCCAGAATCCCTTTTAAGAGAGAGTCCATCAGGTTTTGAAAGAGTCCAGGGGTCGCACTCACCCCAAACTGTAGCCGCTTCGCTAGAAAGGGCCCCCTGTGAGTCACTATTGTTTGTGTGGCAGTGGTGGCCTCATCCACAGGGAGTTGTTGGTAAGCTTGAGCTAGATCAAGCTTGCCAAAGATCTTGGCGCTGGCTAAAGTGGCTAGCACGTGGCTCACTACCGGGACCGGGTAAGAGTGATCCTGGAGAGCCTTGTTAATTGTGCACTTGTAGTCCGCACAGATGCGGCCATCCCTGTTCGGCTTCACGGGTGTGACTATGCACCACCAAACAATCCAGTTCTGTCTCAATCTTAGGTTTCAGCGCGAACAGAACAGTCCTGGAATGCATGCAGATGGGGGCCACTTGGGGGTCAAGCTGCAATGATACGGGAGGGCCCATGTATCGGCCCAGAGTCGCATCAAAGACAGCTGGGAACTCCCTGCAGACTTCTCCAAAGTCTTGGGGGATGCAGAGCTTGACTCCCTCAATGGAAATTTCCAACGGGCCAAACCACGCATGGCCCAATAGGCTGACTAGGTTGCCCTGGACCACTATTAAGTTCAAGTAGTCATCAAACCCCTGGTACTGGACCCTGAAGCTCCCCACTCCAAGGACAGGGCCTTGGATTTCTTTGAAAGTCCATCAGGGTCACAAGGGAAGGGCGCAGACGGGGTCCCCCCTGTGGGCATAGTCTCTTAAGGGTCTCCTCCAAAATGATGGAGGCTGCGGAGCTGGAATCCAGCTCCACGGAACAAGGGGACCCCTCAATTTTAACCTGGACCTGGATTTTAGGGGCCGAGGTTTGGCTGGGGAGTCACAGTACCTGCTTTGAAGACTCGCTCGCAAGGAGGAAAAGCTCTTCTTGGGATGCATCCTCCTTGAAGTGCGCAGTGGATCTACGGTCCGGCAGGGGTTGCAACGGCGTGGCCAGGAATCCCTGGGAACAGCATGCCCTTGCAATGTGGCCCTTACGGCTGCAGGTCCAGCAGACAGCATCCCAGAAACGATACATCTTTTGGTCATGCTGGTCTCCGCAGCTGGCACAATCCTGGTGGCTGGACTCTTTGGCCTGCATGGAGTGATGAGTGGTACCTGGGTTGCACCTCTGGCAGGAGGCTTGGGTCCGGTGTACTGTGTCCTCCTCTCAGTTGGTCGAGTCCACATTCGTTTTGTGTGCGGTGGTCAGCGCTGGATGTGACCTCTCCCAAGCCGTGGCAGTTCTGATGGTCGATGCCAGAGTGCATTTTTTGTCCTCCAGGATCCTGCGCCTCAGCTTCTCATCGCTGAGGCCACAGACCAACTTGTCCTGGAGGGCTGTGTCCAGATGCGCCCCGAAACCAATGGAGCTCAGCCAGGTATGCAGCCACCGGTTCCCTAGGCTGCTGTTGCTGGGAGTAGAAGGCCATGTGATGTGCAATCTCCGATGGCCAGGGAACGAAATGGCCTCATAGTTTCGCTATGATGTCCTCAAAAGTGGACTCCGTGATTTTCTTTGGCACCAGCAAGTTACGTGCTAGCTCCATGGTGGTGGGGCCACACAAGCCGTAGAATTCCAAGATGGACTTGAGTCCCTCGACCCAGGCAGCCCAATGATGCGGTTTGCTTGGGTCGAACCAGTGCTGCTCCCAGAGCGACTGCCATCGTGCTACGTGGTGTTGGCGGGGAAGCGCCTTCAGTGCTCATGGGTTGGAGCGACGGCAGTTCCTTGTCGTCCTCTGACACCCCAGCAGCCCGGCCAGTTCAGCAGAATTCCATTCTCATTACCATTGTTGTGTAGTAGGTTCGACACATAAGGAGAACAGATACTGAGTGATTAGCAGCTCACACTTTATTGGACACAACATAAGAATACACCAACGGGTCAAGCGACCAACTATATACAATCCCCGGGTGCCACCCACAGGTCCCGCCACAGTTCCCATAGGTGCTGACTAGGAGTCTCAGGATCCTCGTCCCCATTGTTCTCTTGGAGCCCAGCTCCTTGTGTAGACCGCTGTGTCCTAGTGGCGGTCTGCAGACATAACACCCACGGAAGTCCCCCCCACCAGCCAGCTGATTGGCAGCTAGGGGCAGGACCTGGCATTGTGGGACCCTTGCCTCCAGCAGGAGGTCTGGCAACCCTAGGTAGAACCTGGGGAGGGCAGGGTTTGCTGAGAGAAAGGAGCTCAGCAGGGTGTGATGCCTAGGGTTGCCAAGTCCCTTCATTGCTCTGTCAGGGGGATCTGGGGGGGTCCAGGGGTGGGCAGGCACAGCCCCCCCCACCCCCAAGAGTGGCCAGGCACAGCCACCCTTCCCTCCTGAGAAATTTAAAGGGCTTCAGCTGATCGACGGGGAGCGCGTGGCCTACCAATCAGCTGAAGGGCCCTTTAAACCTTTCAGGAGGGAGGGAGAGGGGTGCTGCTGGCCACATGCTCTTTAAAAGGACTTTTTGGAAGTGGGAGGGGGCTGCGGTGTGCGAGGCTGATTTCCCAGTGATGATTCGCTGCTTGGGATTCAGGCACATGTGCTGCTGCCCCTCTAGCTGCGAGCCCCATTCACAGCCAGCCCCGTATGCTGCCGCCCCGTTTGCAGCAAGCAGGGTGGTGGCACATGCGCCTGAATCCCAAGCGGTGAATCACTTGGGATTCGTAGCTACTGTAGCCAGGAAGAGATGATGCAAATGTTCTCTAATGTAATATTCTTGTTCAAGTCACACGTTCTGCCAGACAGTTCAGCTGAGGGGAAAGTCAAAGAGCAGAGAATGCTCAGTATGGTCATTTGAGAAGAATGAACTCTCCAAAATGGCAACACATTTCACAGTTAATAAAAGTCTAAATGGCTTGAGAAAAAGAAAGATATTGGAGCAGAATTGAAACAAAATGCCTGGAGCACAGGACGCTCCCAGAAGCAGGGAAGCCTGAAGAAGAACTGAACAGGATTCAAAGTGAGGACAGGCTACAGCCCCCCTATGATGTAAACATTATTCAGTGTTGCCTTAGGTTCCTTGGGGCTGGTAGCCTTGCCCAGTGCCGTTAACTTTTTTCTCTCCCTTTTGTGCATACCCTCCTACCGCCTTTCAGCATGCAGGGGAAATATGAACTGCCTGGCCTCTCCTGGCACCACATCTCTCCTAAGCATTTGTCTCAAACAGCCAAGTGCTTTTCTGCCTATATGTTGCAAAAATATTTATTGCACCCCCAGGTTTCTTTCTACTTCGATATTTAAAGGTTGTTGTGTTGTGTGCTAATGGCATCCCCTCTGGCAGGTTAAAGACTGGAGCTCTCTCTGGGGCAATCCATTCATCTCGCTTGCTGGAACAAACAGCCCACTGGTCCCTTGACTTGTATCCATCCGTGCAAAGTGTAATTTGGACAGAAGCTACGCTGTCTCCTACACTCTGTTAGCCCCGACGCCATTATGGGGCTTTGCTATGGACTGTTTGCTGTTGCCACATGGCCTGTGTCCTTGTCAGACTGTAAAATGGATGCCAAAGGAGAAGCCCATAGGGAAGGAAAAAGCTATCTTTTTACTCTGAGGGACTCCATTGCATACCTGCCGCATGTCACATACATAGATTAAGGGCCATACAGCAGACAAAGGACTTTCCATCTGCCAGTCGTTTGCATGATGAGATTAAGTGCCTTCCCCACCCCAGGCATACATATGAACAATATCAGAGTCATCAGCTTCCTGGAGAAACCATCTGCCTGCCAGCCAGCTTCCTCTGCCCTGCCCCCAGGTATCCAACGGACAGTGTAGCCAATAAGATTTGAAATTGACACTGACACAGCCGGCTGGGAGGGTCAGTAGGTGTACACCGCCTGGCCTTCCACGCCCAGCACCCAAGACGCTATAATAACGCGATCTCTGGGTTAGCTCAGGTCGCTTGCTTGCTTGCTGCGTCCGCTTGCTGCCCTCCTCCTAAACCAACGCTCTCAAACCACGACCTCTGTCTGTCTGCTTTATCCTCTTAAGCCCTCATCCTGTACCCGAACCCTTGCCTCGCTTCGTTCCAGTCTGCAGCTGGAACTATACATGTGTGTCATTAGCTGGTCTAGACCACGTGTCCCTTCTTCCATCCTTCCTACCGTACCTAACCCCACTCGCTGGAAGCTTTAGGAGCCGCGCCTTGGAGGTAAATATCGCCCTCTTCAAAACCAACGATAACCTGCTCATGCAACTGTGCTTTATCTATCTTTAATTCTTAGATCTTGATATGAATGTGTGTGTGAATTGTATTTGTCGAGTGTAACTGTTATTGGAACTGTGCTTTATTTAAGTAAACTGAAACATCATTCTGAGTCCTGTCTCTCGCCTCTTCACTGGGAAGGTCCTGCGGCAGCCCATTCCTCGTAGACATAGACCAAAAGATCCCAAAGGTTATTATACCTGTGGCGAAGTGCTCAACCCCTAGAGAGCATTTCGCCCAACAACTCCTGTCACTTCTGCCATGTTCCCCTCCCTTCCTAGGCACTCTGGAGGAGCTGAACCACAATGGTTCTTTGGCCAAACTCATGTTACTCTACCAGGCTGGCAACGGGACATCTTTCAACTGGACAGACAGCCGGATTGCTGAGTGGGAGAAGTTTGCTGAACGGGCTAAGTATGAACCAGAGTCACAGAAGCCCACAGTAAAGGCTATCCTCATTGTGGCCTACACAGTCATCATCACCATCTCTCTCTTTGGGAATCTGTTGGTCTTCCATGTGGTGATCAAGAACAAGAGGACGCGCTCAGCCACCAGCCTCTTCATTGTTAATTTGGCCATCTCAGACCTCATGATCACCCTGCTCAACACACCCTTCACGTTGGTAAGTGCTAAGCCACCCTTCCCTTGGCCCCGGCCCAGCAAGGGAGGTCGCTGCATTGTTCATATGGCTACTTTCTTGGAGCCCATTCATTAACAATTCAAGTTCAGACTATTAGGAAAGTCATAAGATGGGGGGGAAGTGCATTAGTGGGCTTGCAGAGGCCTTCATGGGGAAGAGACGGGAGAGGAGAGAGGATGAGTGTAACCGTTGTGAGGGACTAGTGGCTCGCCCAGTTACGCCCCATCTCAGAAACCAAGCAGGGTCAGCTCTGGTTAGTACTTGGATGGGAGACCCCCAGGAAGGGCACAGGAGTAGGCAGTGGCTAAGCACCTCTGAACATCTCTTGCCTTGAAAGCCCTACAGGGTTTTCCACCACAACAGAGGCAGCCGCTCCTGTGGATGGAGGTAAAGGAGTGAGTGGGGAGGTAGGAAGTATGGCTGGTATGCAGCAAGAAATAGCTATGGCTTTGTAGTGTTTTGTTCCACGCTATTCACCTCTAGTTCCAGCTCCTGCCAACCTAGCTGTTTGAAAGGAAGAAATTGCAAGTAGATAAATAGGTACCACTTTGGTGGGAAGGTAACAGCATTCTGTGCACCTTGGTGTTTAGTCATGCCAGCCACATGACCACGGAAACATCTTTGGACAGTGCTGGCTCTTCGGCTTTGAAACGGAGATGAGCACCGCAACCCTAGAGTCGGATTCGACTGGCTTTCGAGCAAGGGAACCTTTACCTTTACCTTTTCATTCACCTTTATGGGTGTGTGCACAATAACCAGAATGTGCCCGGCTCAGATGGGATCTCTCTGAACGGTGAGGAGGGCTTGAATGCAGAAAAAAGAGAAAGAGAGAATGAATTCTTATTCACTCTGGCTTGGTAGCTATGACTCTTTTTGTCTTCCTGATGCCCCAATTGGTTTTCCACAGGTTCGATTTGTGAACAGCACATGGGTCTTTGGGAAAACCATGTGTCACATCAGCCGCTTTGTGCAGTATTGCTCCCTGCATGTATCCACACTGACCTTGACAGCTATAGCTCTGGACCGACATCAGGTATGGTATTCCTCCTCATCCCAGAAAGACTGCTCTGAAACTGGAGGGTGGTAAGGAAAAGCAGTAGAAGGGGTTTCCTTAAGGCTTCACCCCGTAGATCGGGATTGTGCTCAGCCTTCTCTGTGTGATGGTTTGTATTTGTTCTGTGGCCAGTTCATATGACCTTTCTAGCCCAATGGAAGTTGCCTTTTAGAATCTGCACATGGCAGATCTTTAATCATCATGAACAGAAGGCCTACACCTCTTGTGATCTACCAAGCATTAATACAAATGCAGATTTTATTTAACAGCTTGTAAATATTCACAAAAACACCAGCTGTTTGGGGTCCAGTTTCTAATACAATTGGAAGCAGAATTTGGAGAGTTCTTTATATACCTACATAAATGCCATCAAATCTCAGCCAATTTATGGCAACTCCAGCAAGAGGCTTTCTAGGTGGTTTGCCCTGGCCTTCCTCTGCAGAGGCTTCCTTGGCAGTGTCCCATCCAAGTACTGACCCTGCTTAGCTTCCAAGATTTGACAGGGTCAGGCTATATCAGGCCCCCTTCCCGCCCGGAGAGTCCTTTAGTGTAACTAGAATTAACGACAGAATTCTAAAGTCAGCTTAACACTGAAAATGGTTAATGGATTCTTGTTACAGCAAAGAGAAATTACAGAATTAGCAAATTAAACATGGAACATTCTCATGAGACCACACAGACTTGACTGAAAAGTGCTCTTTTTATGGAAAAGAGTAGTAATGCATTTGACGTCTCTCTAATAACTTAAGTATACATGTAATTTACTTAAAAGTTCCCATCAAGGAACCCACCAAGGAGAGATTCATCTGAAGTCCTGTTTCTTTCAGGTCATCCTGAACCCACTTAAGCCAAGGCTGTCCCTGACGAAAGGAGCACTGAGCGTCTCCCTCATCTGGGGACTGGCAGCCTGCTTCTCGCTGCCCCACGCCATCTACCAAAAGCTTTTCCAGTATAATTATAGGTGAGTTTTTAACCCAGCCTTTTCTCTCCATCAGACTGTGTGCAAGTCACACTTTCAGACCATCCCTTTGCTTGTCCTTGAAATCTGGCATAAATTAATAATTGAGGCGGTAGCGGTCTGTTAATTAATAATGTGTTGTTTATAATCTGTAACAATAAAAATTCAGAACAAGAAACTGATAAAATCTAAATAAGCTAATAAAATTAGCAGAAAACATAGACAAAAGCAACCCCCCCACACACACCCTATGTACAGGGTGGCCAGTTATAGCTAATCCCCACCCCCACCCCCCTGTCGTCTTGCCAGCCAAGTTATCATGCTGGGCAGGCTGGTTCAGGAATAAATGTTCAGGACGTGGGGGGGGGAGCCATGTTATTAGTGGAAAGCAACCTCTCTGCAGTTCTGTGTTTTTCTATACCTCACAAGTTGACATTTTCTTACCCTAAGGACCTAGAAAGGACATGGGCACATACAGAAACAGCCTTTTGTACATATTTGCTATAGAAGACTATCTGGACACATACATGCATCAGATTCACAACTGCTAATCCAGACCCTACTAGACAGGCTTTTTTTTAATGCAGATTTTCTTGCAAAGACCCCTGTGGCATGCAAGTAGAATTGGGCAGGTGGGGTTCTCCAGCCAAACCACTTAGGCAACAGCACAACAAGGAGAGGACCACAATGCCCCTCAGTGGCTCAGCTCACTACCCACCCTCACGTGTGTGACAAGTGACCTGCATTCCCTGCTGAGCCCATGCTGCCTTGGACCCAGGAGGGCATGGGTGGAGTCGTGCATTAAATACCTTGACTAATTACCTTGACTAAATACCTTGAACTGACCTGGAAGTGGATCCAGAAACCTCATGTCAAAGACACAATACACTGCTGCTTTGAGGTACCTCTCCTCGTCCTCACGCAAAGGTGAAGGCGTAACCTTGAAAGCCAAGCCCAACCATGAGACACTCTGCTGTTACGGAACCAAGTCGCCAGCTGCTCCATTCTGGAACATGCTACTGTTTGTTATTCTTGTTGTTGTTCAGTCGCACAGTCGAGTCCGATTCTTTGCGACCCCATGGACCACATCACGCCAGGCCCTCCTGTCTTCCATTGTGCTCCAGAGTTTGCTTAATTTCATGTTCGTTGCATCGATAATACTGTCTAACCATCTCATCCTTTGCCGTCCCCTTCTTCTTTTCCCTTCAGTCTTTCCCAGCATCAGGGTCTTCTCCAGGGAGGGCTCCCTTCTCATTTGGTGGCCAAAGTATTTGAGCTTCAGCCTTCCAGGGAACAGTTAGGGTTGATTTCTTTTAGGACTGACTGATTTGATCTCCTGGCAGTTCAAGGGATTCTCAAGAGTCTTCTCCAGCACCATAATTCAAAAGAATCTATTTTTTGGTGCTCGGATGCTACTATTACCTGTCCAATTTGTCTGCACTAACCAACCAATAATTAACTGTTGTCATCACAACCAACCTATGATGACCCCTCAGAGGTTTTTCAAGGCAAGATAGAAAGAGAGGAAGTTTGCCATGGTCTTCCTCTGTGTGACAACACTGAGCTTTATTGGGGTCTCCCAAAAGAGTGACAAGGACTAACCACAATCAATCCTGCTTAGCTTCTGAGTTCCTACAAGCTCAGGCTAGTCAGGGCTATTCAAACTGCTACAACTAACTCTGCCCAAATATTATCTATGCAAATGCCACCTTTAGCAGCTAAGCTATAAATGCATAACTGTAAACATATTGCAAAGCCTTTACTTTTCTTTGCAATGTCTCTCCTAGCAACAGACACCATGACCTAGCCCTTTAATATCCACATGTTGGAGATTAAAGAATTGAGACTGACAGATTAGATTTATTAGTACATCTAAACTGGATATGGAACTCAGGCTAGTGGGTCAAAGACTGGCCCTCTCTTCACTTCCTCCTAAATGCAAATTCTCCCTTTTGCCTTTTCAGCTAGGTTTTCACTTCTTCAGTCTCTCTAATATAAGCTTGCTCTCCTTCCCTCATATAAGTTATTGCTTTTAATTTTTAGCGTGCAATAAAAATGTGTGGATATGGCACATAGTTACATTTCATTATTTTTTGCCACACAATACATGACCAAAGCCAACTGCTGAAGGACTGCTATTCAGAATTTTCCACTTCCAATTTCTTTCCGCGTCTCTCCTCACACAGGCAATACATTCCTATTCACCTCCATCCTAGTTCAGTTGGAAAATGTATTTCTCCTGATCTCATTGCTGGCTCACACACAGTCACAACAGCAGCCTTTCGATTCCTCGTGGCTCAGAGACTGCAGTTGCCTCCTCGTACCGAGTGGTTGTTCTGCTCTACTGTCACAGGCTCACGATGGACACTGCATGAGGCACAAATGGGACTCAACAACTTCTATCCTGCACAGAGAACAGCCATGTCCTGCAGGAACATTTGTAACTGGATTTCCTGGTGGGCAAGCTCCATGTGACAGTGGCAGACCCAAGTCTCCAAATACCAGACAGCTATACAGCTGCAGGCAGGTGCTTAACTCCCTCCTCCTCTGTCCACAGTGGGAGGGTTGCCAACTCTGGGCTGGGAAATTCCTGGAGATTCTGGAGGTGGAGCCTGGGAAGGGCAGAGTCTGTGGAGGGGAAGGACCTCAGCAGGCTATAATGCCCTAGAAGCCACCCACCAAAGCAGCCATTTTCTCCAGGGGGACTGATCTCTGTCATCCGGGGGTCAATTGTAATAGCGGGCCCCACCTGGAAGCTGACGACCCAGGTCCACAGCTTTCCCCCTATAGCCGCTCCCCATGTTACTTCTGCCAAACAAGCTTGTTACCATTCTTGGGGCTCGGCTGGAAGATCAAGTGGTGATCGGAGGAGGCTGGGAAACGAGCTGGAGGCAGAGAATGGCTCCTGAGCCCCCTCCCGTCTAACACTTTTACACTTTAAATGACCCCCTAAAATCAGGTTGTCAGGCCTAGCAGGAGGTTCAAGGGTGGAGACCGGGGGTGGGGCCACAAGATCATGTGTGCTGCCACATCACTTCCAGGCAAGGCCACAGAGTTGCTGGCTATTCCTATAGCTAGTGTGACCTAGGAGCTCACACAACACTGCCTTTTTTCCCCCTCCTGCTGAGGCTTGGAGCATCAGCAGGCAAGGAGAGCTGCCAGTGGGTGACCTCCCGCCATAATGGTAGGCCTGGCAGCCTTGCTCTAAAAAGCAAGCAAAAAGCCTGCTCCAGGGGTCTGTTCTGAAGAAGAAGAAGAAGAAGAAGAAGAAGAAGAAGAAGAAGAAGAAGAAGAAGAAGAAGAAGAAGAAGAAGAAGAAGAAGAAGAAGAAGAAGAAGAAGAAGAAGAAGAAGAAGAAGAAGAAGAAGAGAGAGGAGGAGGAGGAGGAGGAGGAGGAGGAGGAGGAGGAGGAGATTGGATTTATATCCTGCCCTTCACTACCCAAGGGAGTCTCAGAGCGGCTTACAAACTCCTTTCCCTTCCCCTCCCCACAACAGACACCCTGTGAGGTAGGTGGGGCTGAGAGAGCTCTGAGAGAAACTGCTCTTTTTCAAGAACAGCTATGCCAGAGCTTGTGACTGATCTAAGGTCACATCAGCAGGTGCAAGTGGAAGAATGGGGAATCAAACCCGGATCTCCCAGATTAGAGTCCGCACACTTAACCACTACACCAAACTGTCTGCGCACTTAACCACTACACCAAAGAGGTGAAGAGGCCAACGTACTAAATGAAAAAGATTCGATTGCCTGATAGAAACAGCAATATCATTATGTTAAGAGCCTTCCTCCCATTTCACAATTGTTCTGTTCTCCCTGTTGTCACCGATTTATTTCACAGTTTGATTAATATCTTTAATATCCTGTATTCAGCCTCCTGCACTGCATCAAGGGGGACACAATAGCCGGTGCATGGAATGGCTAAATTATTTGCTCAGTTGGTTCCTGATGAGTTGCAGATGAATACCAACTATTCATTTAAAAGGAGTGGCGGTGGTTCTCAAGAAAATGAATTTTCTAGGAGCCCTTCTCATGTTTACTGCTTATTTAGTGCTAACAGACCTGGATATAATATGTAGATATCATGGTGCCATGGAGAAATTAGACAAAGCTAAGCGGGCAGGCTTTTTTAAAAAAAGTAACAAAGGACTTTTGGGGAAGGGGGGGTGTTGAAGGGCGTTGAAGGCATCTCCTCAGCACTCCAAACACCAATCCTGAAATGCTGCCATTTCCCTTGGGCAGAGATTTAAAAAAAAAAGGCCAAGGCCGATGGTGCAAGTAAAGTAAAAATTATATTTTATTACTCAGTTAAAAATTCCATATGCGTTTCACCAACAGGCTTCTTTGAGGGAATATGTAATATAATATGCAAATATAATACTGATTTCTCATCATTATGGAGAAATGGTTAATTAGTTATAATTATGTAAATAAATAAAACATTGTCTTAAAAATTAAATTGGAATTTGCACAATATAATATCAACCAGATAAAAAACCATTGAATGTAAACGTTAGGGCTTATTCTGTCCTTATAAGTGCGTGAAGGAAAATGAGGGAGAGAGAAAAACACTCACTTTGCAAGAGAGACGAACAAGAAACTGTCCAGCACCCACCCGCTTTGGGCTCAGTTTTAAAAGAATCTTTCTTCTGCCTAGATGAATGTGACAAACCTGTTAGTCTTTCACTGTTCCTTCAACAAGAGTACACTCAGTAGCAATTACCAATGAAAGGACCCTTCAGTAGATATCTGTGTTTATTTGAAGCAATGTCTCCCTATTTTACATGAGCTGATGCATTTCCAGAGCCAAATTTAACCCTTTAGTAGTCACGGTCTGGAGTCTCACAATCCAATCTGCTTCTTTTTTCAACAGCAGTCTCTCATTTTTGCAGGTTACTTTTTGCACAGCCCAATAAAGTATTTAGCAATGGAGCCTGTGTAGAGTTATTTGTTGTAAAATATTCTGGTATATATATATATTCCTTATCTACAGGTTTGAGGAAATATTTCATAATGCATGTTAACTTACAACAATTACAGTGTCCACAGGCCAAAAGTCTTGGGGAGGATTTGTGCCAGGTAGAACTCATGGGTCAATTAGAAAAACTGAGGGTATCACGCATGCTCATGAACCAGAAGGGACAGGGAGGAGAGAGGCCAGGTGGCTTCCACCCATTGAAGGCTAAGGTGTGGCATAACCTACTTTCCAAGAACAACATCCCTGAGGGCTGGGAAGAAGCTGAAGCTCTTTGGCAGCATGTTGCCTTCCATGGCTCATGCAACAGCAGCTGCCATCAGCACCGTCCCACAGCCTGACCGCCTGACCACTAGTGCACCCTTTCCTCTCCCCACTGCTCCTCCTCTTTTGCCCTGCCCAAGCAGCTGTGGGCCAGGGAAAGGCAACAAGAGCTGCTCCTCCAGGGAAGAGGGCAGGATCCTGCACCAAGCCTCTCTTGCCACTTGGCAGGCAAGCTCGCAAGCACTGGCGCCATGTCCTGCTGCCCTGCAAGCAGCTACAGGAGCCATGTGCTGGAGCTGGGGTGCCTCAAAAGGCTGCCTGAGTGGCTGGCGGGGGAGGATGGGAGGGGAGGAGGCCCAAAGGGGCTTTTGTGGATCTCCACAATCTCCCCCCTCCCCTGTAAAACAAGCACAGAAAAGAAGGTCCTCTCCTCACAGCCCAGCTATGGCACCTGGGCAAGGCCTTCTTCTCCTCCTTCTCTTCAGTCTACAGTCACGCCTCACGCTTGGCTGTTTTTGAAAAACTGTGAGCTCACAGGCTGTGGGACCTGGCTGTGGAGTAGGACTATGTATTCAGTGGTCCTTTTACTGAAGAGAGGGCAAAAGGGAAAGTGTCACTCTGGAGCAGTCATCCTTAGCTCACTGTAACCCACCACACAGGGTTGCTAAATCCTCCCTAAGATTGTCACTCACTCTAGTGACCATCAGGACATATTTGACTTGATCAACATTTATACAGAATGAAGGGGGGAAATACCAACTAATGTATGACATGGAGAATAGTGTTTCCAGGGTCAGATCTTAGTTTCCAAACAACCGAAGATAGGAATGGAAAGGTCAGGGGAAGCCATTTGGGGTTGGCTGGCCTGCAACCCATTTGCAGAGGCTTCACAACTCACTTTTGGGTCTCAACCCACAGAATGGGAAACACTTATTTGAAGCACAGGATTTATTTACAGGAATTAAAAGGAATTTATGTCACCCTGGAAGCATTCAATGAGGTTAATCTGCATCCAGGTTTTCTGACCATGTAGTGACAGGAATATTTCTTTGCCTTCATAGGGAAGCAACCATCCGGCACTTGTGCCTCCCTAATTTTCCAGAGCCAGCAGACCTGGTGTGGAAATACATGGATCTTAGCACCTTCCTTCTCCTCTACCTCTTGCCTCTCCTCATCATAACTGTCACTTACGCACGGCTAGCCAAGAAGCTGTGGTTGCGCAATGCCATTGGGGATATCACCACACCACAGTACATTGCCCATCGCAAAAGCAAGAAGAAGAGCATCAAGATGTTGGTGCTGGTGGTGGTGGTCTTTGCTGTCTGTTGGTTCCCGCTCCATTGTTACGTGCTACTAATTTCCAGCCTGGGGATTCAAACCAAGAACTCACTTTATTTTGTTCTGCACTGCTTCGCCATGAGCAGCACCTGCTACAATCCTTTCATCTACTGCTGGCTGAATGAAGGCTTCCGGTTGGAACTCAAGGCCTTGCTTGCCATGTGCTGGAAGGCACCACAGACGCAGGACAACCTGTTCCCGGGGGTGATCATGCCGTATCGGGAGGCGTGGGTGGAGCAGGGCAGGTACAAGCCAAAAGCTTCTTTACAGAACACTCGATCCACCACCAATGTGCAGACATTCAACACAGATTTATGAAATGAGCTGGTTAAAGCCAATTGACAGGCTTTTCTTGGTCAAAGTTCTCACTAAAAAGATTGCCCAAATATTTCTTTGCCAAAGGAGGTTCATTATAGATTCCCAGCACCTTCCTAGTATTTTAATTATTAGCAATATATCCCATGTTCTATTACATTGTCCATTATACATTAAGATTTGAGAAAATTTCTGAACCCCCTTCTCTGTACATCAAAGTTAAGTGGTTACTTTCTGGGCACAACTTTCTTTCTTTCTTTCTTTCTTTCTTTCTTTCTTTCTTTCTTTCTTTCTTTCTTTCTTTCTTTCTTTCTTTCTTTCTTTCTTTCTTTCTTTCTTTTGAAAATAAATTTTATTAACAGGATATTTTAACATGGTCCATAATTAAAGACAATTCTTGAGATATCCTTTTCCACAACTTTTTTTTCCCCCTCCCCCCCGGCTTCCAACGATGTTCCGCCCCATTATCATTTCAGTCAACATTGCCTTACAATAAACACTTATTCAGTAATCAAATCTTCTATTAAAACATTTTCCTTTTTCATTTCTCTATCTTAGGTAACATTTTAAATACAATCCATTTCTTGCTATATTTCTAATCTTAGTAGTTATCAAAGCAAAGTAACTTATTTTTAACATCCCAGTTCAGTTCTAAATAGTCTTTAAAGTCTTTCCACTCTACTAAAAATTCTTGATCTTCTTTTCCATTAAGTTTTTTTTGTCAATTTGTCCATTTCTACCATAAAAATCATCTTCTTTATCCATTCCCATTTATCTGGTATCTTCTCCTGTTTCCAAAATTGAGCATATATCATTCTCGCTGTTGAAATCAAATACCATAACAATGTTCTCTTTGTCACATTAACTTCCTCCATTTTAAGACCTAAAAGTAACATTTCTGGCTCTTTTTTCAATGTACATTTCAGGATCTTCTGGATTTCATTATGAATCTCAGTCCAAAAAGCAGCCGCTTTCTCACACGTCCACCACATGTGGTAAAATGAGCCCTCTTTTTTTATATATTTCCAGCATTTGCTAGACATGTTCTCAATCATATTAGCAATTTTTTTAGGTGTCATATACCATCTGTACATCATTTTATAACAATTTTCTTTCACATTAACACATGTTGAAATTTTAATCGATTTTTTTCCACAATCACTCCCATGATGACATGTCTATCTCTCTATTTATGTTTATAGTCCATTTCACCATCTGCTCTTTTACAATCTCAACCTCTGTATGCCATTTTAACAAAATTTTATAAATTTTTGAAATCATTTTCTTACCTTTTTCTACCCATACACTTTCTATTTCATTATTCTCTTTCCTGAAACCATACCTCTTTTTATCTGTCTTAAATAAATCATAGATCTGCCTATAGTTTAACCAGTCATATTCAAATTCCAGTTCTTCCCTGGCTCTCATCGCGAAACTACTCCCCTCAACCTTTAGAATGTCTCTGTAAGGTATCTAGTCTTCACCTTTGTGCCTTGAAAGTGGTTTGATTACTTCTGCCGGAACTATCCATAAAGGTCTTGCTTCAAAAAAAAAATCTTTTATATCTCATCCAAGTCATGAACAGTGATCTTCTTATAAAGTGGTGTTTAAAAAAGTTATCCACTTTGGATTTTTCATACCATAGATAGGTGTGCCATCCGAATTTATGATCATGTCTTTCTAACAACAACATTTTTCTATTGTCCAAGTTAATCCATTGTTCAAGCCAGGCCAAACACACCGCATCATGATACAGTCTAAAATTGGGGAGTTGTAGACCTCCCCTTTCTTTTGCGTCACATAAGATCTTCAATGTGATCCTAGGCTTCTTTCCAGACCAAACAAACTTTGAAATCTCTTTCTGCCACAAATTCAACACTTTACAGTCTTTTACAATAGGAATTGTCTGGAATAAAAATAACAAATGAGGTTAAATGTTCATTTTGACTACCAAAATTCTTCCCAAAATTGATACATTCAAAGTATTCCACTTCTTTATATCCTGTTGAATTTTGGTCCAGGTCTTCTCATAATTATTTTTTAAAAGATCAATGTTTTTCATTGTGAGCTCAATTCCCAAGTACTTGGTTTTTTTCACCACTTCACATTGAACTTTTTCTTGCAATTCCAGTTGTTTTTCTTTTCTCATGTTTTTGCAGAGCATCTTTGTTTTAATCCTATTCACATAGAATCCAGCCAAATCTCCAAATTCTTTAATCTTTTCCATCAATAACGGTACATTGGTTACTGGATCTTCAATCACAAACATTACATCGTCTGCAAAGGCCCTGTAAAGGTAAAGGTAAAGGTAAAGGTTCCCTTGCTCGAAAGCCAGTCGCATCCGACTCTAGGGTTGCGGTGCTCATCTCCGTTTCAAAGCCGAAGAGCCAGCGCTGTCCGAAGACGTTTCCGTGGTCATGTGGCCGGCATGACTAAACACCAAGGCGCACGGAACGCTGTTACCTTCCCACCAAAGTGGTACCTATTTATCTACTTGCAATTTCTTGCTTTCGAACTGCTAGGTTGGCAGGAGCTGGAACTAGAGATGGGAGCTCACCCCATCATGCGGCACTCTCGGGTCTCGAACTGCTGAACTACTGACCTTCCACAGCCTGCAGTTCAGCGTCTTAACCACTTGAGCCACCGCAGCAAAGGCCCTGTACTTGTAGGTAAAACCTCCAACTGAAAGTCCTTTTATGTCTTTGTCTTTTCTTATTTTCTCCAGCATCACTTCCAAAATCCATATAAATAGTAAAGGGGATAATGGACATCCTTGTCTAGTCCCTTTTTGAACTTTAAAGTAATCCGTCATCTCTTTATTAACATTTAGTGATTCTTTCTGTTCAGAATATATCGCCCTAATCATATTTGAAAAGGGCTGACCAATGTCCATTCTTTCAATCACTTGAAACATAAATTCCCAGTTTTAATTGTCAAAGGCTTTTTCAGCATCCACGAATAGAAAAGCAACCTCTTTTTCTGGATGCTTATCATAATATTCAATAGCATCAATCACCATCCTTAAATTGTCTCTGATTTGTCTATTTGGTAAAAAAACGGCTTGTTCTTCCGTTATGACGTCTTTCAGATAATTCTTCAATCTCTCTGCAATTACTTTGGCAAACAATTTATAGTCATTATTAAGTAACGAAATTGGTCTATAATTCTTAACATCTGTTAGGTCTTGTCCTTCTTTTGGTATGAGTGATATATTGGCTTCTTTCCAAGTCTCTGGTATTACCTTGGTCACCTGAATCTCATTTGCTAGAAGTTCCAAAATCGGGGTTAACTCCTCTTTTAACTTTTTATAAAACTTTACGGTAAATCCATCTGGACCTGGAGCTTTCCCCAACTTGGCATCCTCTATTGCCTTATATATTTCTTCCTTCCGGATTGAACCATTCAGCATTTCTTTGATTTTTAAATCAACCTTAGGTAATTCCACTTTATCCAAATACTTTTTAATTTTCTCAAGGTCAATGTTCTTCTTTTGAAATAACTTCACATAATACTTGAAGAAAACTCTTTTTAGGCCATTCATATCAACAATTTCTTTGCCATCCTCAATTATTTTACTTATTGTCCTTCTCTCCCTTTGATTTTTCAGTTGCCAAGCCAAAAATTTTCCTGGTTTGTTTGCACCTTCAAAGGATTTTTGTTGTAGTTTCTTTAAGTTCCAATAGAGTTCTCTATTAATTATCACATTCAATTGGTCTTGTAAAATTTGGATTTCTTTAATAAGTTTCTTTTTCCCTGGTCTTCTCTTCAAATTGTTTTCTTTTTGCTGGATTGTTTCTTGTAATTCCTTTTGTTGCTTAAGATTCTGCTTCTTATCAGTCGCATTCATTGATATCAACAATCCTCTCATCACAGACTTATAAGCATCCCAGACTGTCTGTATTTTAACATTTTGATTTAAATTCATTTGAAAGAAAAGTTGGGTTTCCTTACGTAATGTCTCAATTAACTTTGCCTTATCCAATAAATCTTCGTTAATTCTCCACTGGAACTGTTTATTTCTTCCCCTTAAAAGTCCAAATTACCGGATTATGATCCAAATTTGTCTTTGGCAAAATCTTGACTTTCTGAGTCTTTAATGCCATCTCACCAGACATCCAAATCATATCTATTCTGGAAAAGGATTTATGTCGATTAGAATACAACATAAAATCTTTGACCTTCGGGTTCCACTTTCTCCAAACATCTTCAAGTTTCTCTTGTTCCATCAAATTAAAAAAACTTTTTGGAAGTTTTCCAATCTTCTCATCACCTTTTTTTTGATTGCCTGTCTAATTTATTATTAACAGTGCCATTAAAGTCACCTGCAAATATTATCTGGTCGTAGTTCACTTGGTCCAATTCGTTCGTCAGGTCTTTTAAAAAATTTTCTTTGGCTCCATTGGGCGCATATAAATTAACTACCAATGTCTTTTTTTGAAGCATTGTAATTTCCACTCCAATATATCTCCCATCTCTGTTGCTAAAAATTTGTCTTGGTTCCAAATCTTTTTTTACATAAATCACAACTCCTTTGTTTTTTTTCTCTGCCAATGAATAAAATTCTTCTCCCAATTTTTGGTTGATCAAATACTTGTTATCCCGCTTTTTTATATGGGTTTCTTGTAAACAAATAATATTGGATTTCTGCTTTTGTAACCAATAGTTCACTACCTTCCTTTTGGAAGGTGAATTAAGTCCATTTACATTCCACGATAATAATTTGTAATCCATGTTGGCTTGTTTTTAAATATCTCCAAAATCTTCTGTATTTTCTGCCTTAAACCTATACATATCTCCAAGTGTTTTGATCGTGTGTCTTTTCAAATTGTAGGTAAATGACAGTCCTTGTGGTATCTCCCATCTAAATCTAATATTTAACTGCTTCAATTTGTCGACCAACTTCTTGTATTTCTTTCTGTCCTGAAGAACTATCCTTGGGAGTTCTCTCATTATTATTATCTTTTTACCATCAATCTCCAGTGGTTGAGTAAATTGTTTCTTGAAGTTATCCTCTTTCATTTTCCTTGTTACAAATTGAACAATAACATCTCTTAGCAAATTTTTCCTTTGAACATATGTTGAATTCACTCTGTAAATTAAACCAAAATCAGAGTCCAATTCTCCTTGGTCTTCCCCCAAATATTCAGTCAAAGCTGCCATCACCACCATACTTAGGTTTTCATCAGTTTTTTCTTCAATCCCTCTTTATTGCTCTATATTCCATCATTGCCTCAAGTTTGCGGTTGTCTTGTAGAGTTGTTTCCATTTTTTAATCTATGGCTTGTGTCTTTTGCTCCAATTCAGTTGATTTTGTTGCCAACGCTTTAACTTGACTGCTTGTATTTGTCCCTTCTTTTTTAATTTCCGCCACCTCTGCCAACACTAATTCTTTCAAGGCCGCCACATTTTTTTTCTGGACTTCTTCCAACTGTTCCAGCTGTTTTTCCATTTGTTTCTCTATCTGTTGGTCTATCTGTTTCATCATACCTTGAATCGCTTCGATCATCCGCTTCTCCATTGCTTCAATTGCAGCTTGCCATTCTTTCTTCTCTTTTGTTGACATGCTTGGACTCGCAGCTGAAGCAGCTCTATGCTGAAATTTTGGATCCGTTTTGAAAATTTTCCGATATGCTTCAACTGTCTACTAGTTGTTCTTTTAACTCCCCCTTTTTCTGCTTTTGTTTACAGTCAATTTCACACTTAAAATTAAATTTTAAAATTAGTCCTCCTCAAAATGGCGGGTGCAATTTCTCAATGGTTTCTAATGCTAGAGTAGGTTCTCTTTTAACTTCCTGTTTCCGGTCCCACACTAACAATGTCCTACCAGAAACACTTCCGCTCTTCCACTCTTCCGGTCCTCCAGCAAACTCTCTAGCCTAATCACAGTTCTAGCTGGACACAGTTTTGTGTGACACCTTCGTCTCACGATCTTTTCAGTCGGGTTTGGTTATACGCTTATCTCTCAGTCTTTAAACCACAGGAATGTTAAACAAAGTCTATTTTATCCAAATTTATCGCTTTAACAAGCTCTTCGGAATTATACGATGGATCAGTTGTTCAGCTTTAAACCTAATACACTTATCCGCCTTGCTCAGATTTTATTATCTCTTCATCCCAGTAAGCAAATCGTTATTGTTACCTTGTGTGTTTATCTCGGGACTTCGCATCATCTCTTTTTGCTTTCCACTTCAATCTGTTTCTTAAGAGGTTGGGAAATGACGAATTTAAGCTGGTTTTTCAGCTCGGCTGGCTTCTTTAGAGCTGTCTTGCAATCGCCCGCTTCTGAGAGGGGATCAAAGCATAAACAAGCCCCCTCCGGGACTTGTACACGCCAATCTCAACTCTCACTTGAACCTTGTTGCTTGTCTGTCACCCCCCTGCCTGGGGAGTGCTGCATTGGGCAATATAACTGCCCAAACTGTCAGAAGAAGCCGCTGTCCACCCCGCTCATTCGTGAGGTGCGTCAGTTCGCCATTTTACTCCGACCGGAAGCCCCTGGGCACAACTTTCTCATAACCTCTAATGTCGCCTGTTTTCTTCAGTCTGCAATTCGATTCAGGGAAGCTATTTCATTTTGGTTGGCCTTATGATTGCTTTGTTAGCTCAATGTGTTTTTAAAATTTTAATGTACTTTTATCCTTGACATGCCAATAAAGGTTGTCTGCCTGTCTGTCTGTCTGTTAGTAATATAATAGTAATTGTTTCAACAAGAAAAACAACCACATCCAAAAATGTTACTCCATTCCCCCCTCCAGAGGCTGTAGTGTTCTGGCATAGTTACGCAGTTTCATTACCTGAGATGCTCAGTGTCAACACAGAGACCTCCAAAACATGTCCACTGAGAGGACCAGAAGCATCCAGAACAGTCCCAAAAATCACACCGTTGGGGAACGAAATGTTGTATATGTAGATGAAAACAATTTGCCATGTGCTTCCAGTGCAACTGATCCAAAGAGTTCTGAGACTGCTCCTGAAGAGCTGATTGCATGGTTACCTGTGGTGACCACCGGAGAACCGGCAAATCTACCTTCTGATGAAACTACCAGAACAGAAGGGTAAGCGGGAACCACATCAGAGGAGGCAGCAGAACCCACAACAGAATCCACAACCAGTGTGAGATGATCAGAAAGAAGCACTAAAGGGCAACCACCAAAGAAATATAAATTTTGTGAAACTGTACCATCTGCAAAAGAACCTAAGATCTGGAAAGAAGTATGCAACTTAACTGCAAGTGAAAGAGACAGATGGATTGAAGCAATGGAACAGGAAATCCTGTCCTATTATATAAAAGGGTAGTGGTCTGGCAAGGTTCTATACTTGGCAAAATCAGTTCACTCCCTGATATGTCACTCAGAAGCTATCCCTATCCACTAGCTGCGTTGCCTGAGTTCTCTCCCACCCACTGCAGCCTAGGCCACTCTTCTCTGATTGGGCCAGCATTTCAAGCTCATTTGCATATGGAAGCTGATTGGACTTCACTCCATTCCGCACTTCAAACTCCCCCCAAAAAAACAGTTGGAATTGTCAGTTGTTTATGCAACCTGTTGTATTCTGAGGTAAAATATGTCCTCACACACAATACTTCCCTTCAAAAGAAACAAACCCAATAACACAACCATGCCACACCACAAAAAAGACAGATCATACCACAAGCAGAATACCACAAGGCAAAAAAAGCTCTGGTACTAATTCAAAGTGCTGGGGATGAGTTGTGTTCTGGCAGGTGACACTGTGAGTGTAGAAAATTATTTATCAACAGAGTAGTGTTTTGGAAAATCTTTAGGAATTGTTTGGTGCATTTACCATGGGGCACCCACCCAGAGCCTCTGGCATTTTCTCACTCTGCTGGCATCAAAATCAATTTAAGGCAAAATAGAGATATGGAGACTTTTCCATCCTCCTTTGCATCAATTTGTCTTTGTTGGCAATGGCAACCCTAGGCCTGCCAGCACTCTCAGGGTGACTTCATGCCTCCTGACTGGCATGGCATCACTAGCCCTGGCTGCTTGCTCCTGTTCAGCAGGAGCATCCCTATGGAAACTGCCTGGGTGATTTTGGATCAGCCACAGACTTTCTGCCTAATCTATCTCACAGGGTTGCTGTACAGATCACAAAGCTGAAAAGATGAAGTAAACTGCTTTGCTCCCCACTAATGAGAAAGACAGAATTTTGCCTAGGAAGAGGCTGCTGAGAGGGGGTGAGATAAAGCTGCCAACTTTAGGTATGGAAATTCCAGGAGATCTGAGGGGTGGAGCCCAGAGAGGGTGAGGTTTGAGGAGGGGTGGGACCTCAGACAGGTACAGTGCCATAGACTCCACCCTCCAAAGCAGGCATTTTCTCCTGGGAAACTATTGTTGCCCATCTTGGCCCATTGGCCATCAAACCATTCTCTTCAACCCCCTGCTGTGCAGCTGACTTTCCCCTAGGGTTGCCAATCTCCAGGCGGGACCTGGAGATCTCCCGCTGTTACAATTGCTCTCCAGATGACAGAGATCAGTTCCCTTAGAGAAAATGGCTGCTTTGGGGGGTAGATCCTATGGCATTATACCCTGCTGGGTCCTTCCACCACCCCCAATGCTGCCCTCCACAGGATCCACCCCCCAAATCTCCAGGTATTTCCCTACTTAGAGCTGGCAACCCTACTTTCCCCTCAGTGCCTGTTGGGGGCCAACCAAGCTTGGTCCTGTCACCTGTTTTGGCCTTTGGGAGAAAACTCATTGGGGCCAGTCCTGATAGGGTTGCCAATTCCAGATAGGAAATTCCTGGAGATTTGAGGGATGGAGCCTGAAGAGGGTGAGGTTTCAGTGTTAGCCAAATTGCCTTAAATTGTTATTTAATCTGGGGAGTTATGATCTTAAATCAGGCAATAGGCAATGCAGGAACACGCATCAATGTATACAGGGGAAACGTCCACCCTCCAGGCCTACCAAACAGACACTGAGACTGATTTCAGTATAAATTGATTGTTTCAAGCACACAAAACCACAAACTCACACACAATTACACAAACTCTAGGAAAATATAGAGAAGTATAAGCACATTTGCATTAGCAGGTAAGCATTGGGGGGCAATATTTACGTGTCCCGTTGTGCAAAGCGTTCCTCAGGAAGAATGGAGGGAAGGAATGGAAAAAGGGAGCCACGTGGCCTGTACCAGCAGGTAACACGCGGAAACTCAGGCTACAGACCTAGAGTTTAAAGATGGAGGCAGGGATTGGGGATAGCAAGGTGGACATAAGAGGGTCAAAAGTTCGATAGGGGTCGTAGATCAAAGAGAGAGCTGGTGGTCAGGCATCCCCTTATATGCAGGAGGGAGGGGGTTGGTCCCAACCCCTGGTTCCACCTCCTGGTTAGTCCGTCCCTGAAAACACCCTATTGGCTGGAAGGTATAGGGGAGGGGGAGTTGAGGAGTGGTCAATATTGAGAGCTAGAAGTTTAACTCAAGTCTGGCACCTGGTAGCAGCTAGGATGAGTCACCGGGCCGATTCCATTGTCTTCTTGATGACATTAGCCAGGCTGCTGATGGCTAGTGATTAGTTGCCAGGCAACAATGAATAGTTTCTGCCTGGTCTACGTGAGGCCTGGCAGGTGAAGGGGGGAGGGAAAGAGGTCACCTGCATGTGTTGGAAGGAACCCTTAATGGCGGCGTTGGGGTCCTTTTGCCTGTGTGTTTCAGCATGGCAGGCATCGTGCTTTAGCGTGTGCTGGGGATGATCCATTCTTCTTTAGGGAAAAACAGGCTGGTAACCGCTGTTGAGCACTGGAGCTGCTGGAGAAGGTCAGGAGTGTGTCTCTTGCCTAAAGTGCAGTCTCATCTGGCACCATGGTGGGGTTACCATGTGGCTCAGTCCCTTTTGCATATACAGTTTATTATTTTATTGCAGTTCATAGAAAGGCTCAAAAGCCTTGCAGGGCAACATCAGGAGGGGTGAGACCTCAGACAGGTACAATGCCATAGACTCCACCCATCAAACTAGTAATTCCATCCTGGGGAACCATCGTTGCCAATCTCCAGGTGGGAGCTGGAGATCAATCAAAACTACAGCTGCTCTCCAGTAGGGAGGGGGGAGGAGATGGAAAGCTGAAGTCAGGGGGCAGATAACAGTAGGTTGACAATTGGCTGGGAGGGAGATAGGGTTGCCAACTCCAGGTTGGGAAATTTCTGGAGATTTGAGGGGTGGAGCCTGGAGATGGAGAGGTTTGAGGAAGGGTGGGGTCTCAGACAGGTACAATGCCATAGACTCCACTCTCTCCAAACCAGCCAGTCCCTCATGGGGAACCATTGTTGTCAATCTCCAGGTGAGGGCTGGAGACCACTCAGAATTACAACTGCTCTGCAGGAGGGAGGGCAGAAGTCAGCTGAAGTCAGAGGGGCAGATAACAGTAGTTTGATGGTTAGCTGGGAAGGAGATGGGGTTGCCAACTCCAGGTTGGCAGATTCCTGGGGATTTGAGGGGTGGAGCCTGGAGAGGGTGGGGTTTGAGGAGGGGTTGGACCTCAGGCAGGTAGAATGCCATAGACTTCACTCTCCAAACCAGCCATTTCCTCCTGGGTAACAATTGTTGCCAATCTCCAGGTGAGGGCTGGAGATCACTCAAAACTACAACTGCTCTTCAGGTAGCAGAGATCAGTTCCTCTGGAGAAAATGGTGGACTCTGTCATTATACCCTGCTGAGGTCACCACAGCAAATTCACACTGTGTGCCCAAAGCTGGGGCACTCTCCCAGAGCCTCTTTCTAGAGCTCGTTGTATTTATTTCCACAATGGACCTTATTCCTAGTACTTTCCATATATGAGAAAGATGCATGGACTCTTACAAAGTTACCTCCAGGCAGAAAGCCTGTTGGATACAAATGGGTATTCAAAATCAAGTATAGAGATGATGGGATTGTAGAGCTATACAAAGCACGCCTAGTAGCCAAAGGTTATTCACAAGAATATGGGACTGACTACTTTGAAACTTTTGCTCCAGTTATCAATCAAGCAATATTCAGAACACTTCTTAGTGTTGCAGCATCAAGAGACATGATTGTAGAGCATCTGGATATACAGACAGCATTCCTCAATGGAGAACTATCTGAGGAAATATTTATGGAACAAGCTGAGGGTTTCAGAGTCAAAGGACAAGAAATTATGTTTACAGACTCAACAAAGGACTCTATGGACTAAAACAAGGAGCAAAGGCTTGGTAGGACAAAATTACAGGACTATTGCAGAAGCAAGGCTTTGAGCAAGGGAAAGCTGAACCTTGCCTGTACGCTAGAATTAAAAATGGACAATACCAGTACGTTCTTGATAGTATCTTGTCAAAACAGAGAGCATATTAAAGAAATAGCTGATGAACTGAACAAGGAAGTAGAAGTCAAACAGCTTGGAGATGTAAAATGCTACCTTTATATCAGCATACCTCCCTAAGAGTTAAATATAATAAGCAAGGCTATCTCACAGAACCCATTACCACCTGGAAGGGGGTTAGACAGGGATGTCTCCTTGCCCCTTTACTCTTCATTCTCTATATAAATGATGTGGTAAAGCTGTTTAACGTAAGTAGACATCCTCCTCCTAAATTGGCTCATAAACATATTTCAGTGCTGCTTTATGTAGACGATGCCATTCTTTCAAGAACTCCAGTGGGGCTAAAAAGAGCTCTATGTAGCTTTGCTACATATTGTAATGAACAGCAGCTTGTAATTAATTATGAGAAAACCAAGGTAATGTCCTTTAATAAGTCCCGTAAAGTGAGACACTGGTTAATGAATGGAAAATGTCAGTCACAAGTCTCTTCCCTTAGATATCTGGGGGTAGGTTGTACAAGCCTCTGGCGCTAGGATGGCCCATAGTAATTATGTGGCGGACAAAGGAGAAAAGACAGCTCTAAGCATAATAAAGTTCTTTAGGTCTTGGGGGAAACTTTGTTCCAGCTGCCCTCAAACTTTTCAAACTTAAGATTATACCACAATTACCATATGGAACCTTTTTAGGCCCTTCTGAGTCTCACTTTTTGCCATTAGAACGGGTTCAATTTAAATTTCTAAGGGCAGTATTACGGGTCCTAAACTCTGTCTCAAACTCCATGATTTGATTAGAAACAGGGATAGTAAAAATAACTGCCAGAATAAATCTCTCTTCATTAAACCTTTGGTTTAAAAGATCCCAAACTCACCTGATGCAATCTTGTTGAACTTTTGGCCGGACCTCTTTCATTCCAAACAGAAGGCGGAATTAGCAGCAGTATTTCTGTTAGCAGCAAAAACTTTGATTGCCCAATCATGGAAATCGAAAAACATCCCTTCTATCCAGCAATGGTTCATAAAACTTTGGGACATAGCCACAATGGATAAACTAGCTATTCGAATCCAGAAATCTGAACTACCCTCTTTGAAAGATAATTTTTTGGAAAAGTGGTTTCCCTTTTTTGATTTCATCTCAGCCTCAGGGAATAAAAATTGTACTTAACCAATAAAATATGTTGATGTTATGTATTATTAAACTTCTAAAGGTAATTATTATTAGTACATTTGTAAAGATGTAAAAGAGTAAGTTCACGTTATAACAAAATGTTTGTATTGTTAAATTTTTATATAGTTATATTTTTGTTTTGGTTTTGTAAAATTTAAAAACTTAATAAAAAAATTAAGTTAAAAACCCCTTTGGTTTAAGATAAATAAAAACTCTTGTGGTCTTGCTCTGTTAATTTTGCAGGACAATTTACAATCAAGCTGGCTTAAAGCAGTCCATACAAAATTAGCTCAGGTTGGATTTTCCCAATTCATTTCTTCATCTGGGTTATGATATAGCTAGCCAGCTCCTCAGGCAGAGAATGGAAGACACAGAATGCCAATCCAACATTTCCAAAGCTCCAAATTTCATTGTTGCCCCTCAAAGACATTATTTTCTCCAACCGACCTCTTACTTATATAGCCTGGAAAATGCTAACCAAAGAAGAGCCTTTTCTCTTGCAAGGTTACCAGTATTACCATCAGCAGTTGTTGAGGGTAGATATAATAAAATCCCTCAAGCTGTGAGAGTGTGTCCTTGTAACATTGATGCAATAGAGACAACAACACACATCTTACTTCACTGCTCAATATACAATGAAATTCGCCTGACCTTTGTTTCACCGATATTACTGAGAGGTCTCAAAATCTCCAAGGAAGAGATTGTTAATAAATTTCTTTCTGATGAGAACACAAAGACTACTAAGAAAATAGCAACATTTTGTGCTCAAGTGATAAAATTACATTCCATCTATGTTTCTAAAGGAATAGTGGGAACTTGATATGCATAATCATCTTATCAGAGTTTTAAATTTGTGCATTCGATTTTTTAAAAATAATTTTTATTATTTTTACACAAAACAGGTAAACATAGAAGAGCGTAATCACAATTATATCTCTTAGACTACCTCATACATGCATTCTGATTATCTATCTTTCTACCAAAAAGCCATAAAAATTTTTGCAACTCTATATTCATTACAGATTTTTAACTACTTAAGCATTATCTAAGCTTTCTACTATAGTTATCTATTAATGTAAATTTAAGCATACCTTGGAGTTTCAAAAAACCTTGTATTCATATACATGTTTTCTTATCTTTTTATTTTGTAGATATGTTTACACAAAAGATTTAAGGTTTTGAAATGTTTCCCTAACCCTGGACTAACCCCTCTTACACACTTATAGTTACACAACTTAATAATACAAATTTGACCTTCTACATGTCTAAATAACATCTTTTACCAGGAATTCCTAGAATTTTGATTTCAGCTTTCACAAATACATTTAATATATATCAATGCTCTATAGGTATAAAAGATCTTACTCAAATGCTCCTATCTTTGATAGTATTTTTAAACATATTTCCCAATCACATAAGAACATAAGAGAAGCCAATGTTGAATCAGGCCAATAGCCCATCTAGTCCAACACTCTGTCACACAGTGGCCAAAAATGCCAGGTGCCAGCAGGAGGTCCAGCAGTGGAGCCAGGACACTAGAAGCCCTCCCACTGCTGCCCCCCCCAGCACCAAGAATAGAGTCCATCACCTGCCCCAGATTGAGAGTTCCTATCTATACCTTGTGACTAATAGCCACTGATGGACTTCTGCTCCATAAGTTTATCTAATCCCCTATTGAAACTGTCCATGCTTGTAGCTGCCACCACCTCCTCTCTTGAACACTTATAGTTACACAATCTTATTAATACAATTTAAACTTCTATAATTCTTAATATCATCTTTTACCAGTGATACCTAGACATTATATTTTAATCTTCCAGTAAATACATTTAATATGGAGCAATACCAAGCAAGTTCCAGCATAACAAATATTAATCAATTGCTATACAGAAAAGTTTCATAAACCAGCCCCCCTCTTAGATACTTATCTTGAAATAATCTTTTGCCAGGGATACCTAATGATTTTAATTTCATCTCCTACTGAATGCATTTGATATGGATCAGTGGTCTATAAGTATACAAATCCAGATTCCAACATAGCCAGTCTTGGTCAATTACCATACAGAAAAATTTCCAAACCCCATCCTATTTATAAAACTTCTTTTTTTGTTTATCTGGTTTGCTCTCTTCACAAGTGTCTTAATTCTATGTCTCTTGTCTATGTAAGTGAAAAAACGTTCTTTTAAGACGCTCCATCTGTATTCAATTTTGGCAGTTGAGAATTCCGTTGATTCTGTTGTTTCTTCTCTCTGTATGGGATACCTATATGGATTCAAAATTTCAATAAAAGAGTAGAACTAATAAGCTCTATCTTTTTACGCAGGATCCTGGGTTTACCAAACTCCGTCTCTTATTTCTCCTTATGCACAGAGCTGGGTCTTCATCTTATTGAATCTCGGGCGTGGATCAGCACTATCAAATATTGGCTGCATCTGCACTTCAGCTCTCCCTCTAATAGCCTTATTGCTCAACTTCTTGCAGACCCCTATATTTCTACATGGTCTCAGGCCATAGTGCACAAAATTAAAACTATGGGAATTGATTTGGACTCTTTGTACAATTGCAGTGAAGCAGCTATCCTGCAGGTGGTGCGGAGGAAGATCTGGGATATGGAAGCCCAAGTAATCAACGCTGGTAGCTCAGGAGTTTGTTCTCCACACTTCCTCACCCTCTCCCCACCCCAAGCCTTTAGGGCTTTGTACATTTCTAACCTAACAATCCCTCTTTATCGACGGGTCTTTATGCTAGCGAGATTTAACCTCTTTCCCTCGGCTGTTGTATCAGGCAGATATAGGGGTATCCCCTATAGGGACAGAATCTGCAACTGTCTCTATAGTGAACCGGATTCAGTTGCTCACATCTTGTTTCGCTGTTCCCACTACTCTACCATGTGCAGCTATTTGATTAGCCCCCATTTACCTCCAACAAGGAATCCTACTGATAATGATCTTAAAATTCTACTGTCCAGTAAGTACCCGGCAACTACTCTGTCTGTTGCAGAATTCTTAGCCTATGTTTGGAAGTTAAGGGTTGGGGTGTATAAGTCGTAATTACTTTTTTATGTTCATTGGGATTAATAGAAAGGAAATTCCGACTGCAATATGAATTAAATACCAATAAAAGGTGCATAAGTCCAATCCTAGTGAAGGAGAGAACGGCCACATCGTCTGCATAAGGTAAAACAGGGACTGCAGAAGAATTCAATTTAGGGGAATGACCATCAATTTTAGCTAGGCACAGTGGAAGATCAGAGATGAAGAGATTAAAAAGGGAAGGGGCCAGCATACATCCTTGCTTAACCCCTTTAGTTACAGGGATTTTCTGAGTGAGGGATCCTCAGAAAATATTGGTTTTTTCCAAAGCCTGGAAGTGTAAACACTGGAGAATAGAGGGAAAAGAAATAGAGCAGGTCAAATCATTCAGATATCTGGGAGTTTTGTTTCACTACAACCTAAGCTGGTGCCCTCACAGAGATCATTCCTTCAGTTTAGCTAGGAACAAGTCTGCAGTTTTTCCTCTTTTTGGTGTATACATCATTCTGTAGGGTTCATCCTCTTGCTTGTAGATTTGATCTCCCCAATTGGCCTCCAGTCTCACATGAAGAAATTACTGATCTCATTATTTCCCTTAAATCTAATAAAGCACCAGGCCCAGATGGAATTCCAGCTGAGATTTTAAAGGATAATATTGACTGGTGGTCGCATTCCTTAGCTCATCTTTTCACTCTGATCGATAAGTATGGTGTCCTACCTGACTCCTGGCTGAACTCTATAATAGTGCCCTTCTTTAAAAAAGGTGACCCTAATAGCATAGATAACTATAGACCAATTAGCTTGCTGGAAATGCTATGGATTGAATTAGTGGGCCCAAAAGGAAGCTTAACACTGGGAGTTTGTTGTCGCCCACCAGATCAAAAGATATAGGAGGATTATAAAATGATGAATGAATTAAAGATGGCAGCTAGATGAAAAAACTATGTCATAATAAGTGATCTTAACTACCCACACATTGAGTGGGTCAATATGTATTCAAGTCAGGAAAAAGAGATTGAGTTTGTAGACACTCTTAATGACTGTGCTATGGAGCAGATGGTCACAGAACCTACCAGGGTAGAGGCGATCCTGGATTTGGTCCTAAGTAATGCCCAAGACCTGGTAAGAGATGAAAAAGTGATTGCACCGCTTGGGAACAGTGACCATAATGTTACTGAGTTCAACATTTGTATAAATAGGGAGTAGCCCAAAAAGACCGACACAACCACTTTTAACTTTAAAAGGGGTAGCTTCTCTGAAATGAGGGGACATGTGAGGAGGAAAGTGAAAGGAAAAGTAAAAAGGGTCAAAACCATTGGGGAAACTTGGAGACTATTTAAAACTGCAATCCTAGAATAGATAAAATATATATCGGAGGTTAGGAAAGGCACAAATAGGTATAGAAAAAGGCCTGCATGGTTAACAAACAAAGTAATGGAAGCTGTAAATGGCAAGAAGGATTCCTTTAAGTGGTGGAAAGCTAGTCTCAGTGAGGCTGATAAAAGGGAACACAGGCTGTGGCAAATAAAATGCAAGTCTGTGATCAGGCAGGCAACAAGGGAATATGAGGAGCATATAGTGAAAAACACAAGGACCAACAATAAAACTTTCTTCAAATACACTAGAAGCAGGAAACCAACCAGGGAGGCAGTGGGGCCCTTGGATGACCAATGGGTAAATGAATTACTGAAGGATGATAGGGAAATGACTGAGAAGCTGAATGCATTTTTTTGCCTCTGTCTTCACTGTGGAAGGTGAGAAGTGCTTGCCCACTTTCAGAATTGCTAATTTTGGGAGGGGTATTGAAAGGTCTGGGAAATTACAGGCCAGTCAGTCTGATATCAGTACTGGGTAAGTTGGTGGAAACTGTTATTAAGGAAAGAATTGGTAGGCACCAGGGCTCTTTTTGTAGCAGAAACTCCTTTGCATATTAGGCGACACACCCCTAACGTAGCCAATCCTCCAAGAGCTTACCGAGCTCTTCTTACAGATGAACAAAAACTATTGAGGAAGACTCAGCATGGGTTCTGTAAGGGAAGATCTTGTCTCACTAACCTGTTAGTGTTCTTTGAGGGGGTAAGCAAACATGTGGACAAGGGGAACCCAATATATGTTGTTTACCTTGACTTCCAGAAAGTTTTTGATAAAGTTCCTCATCAAAGGCTTCTAAGTAAGCTCAATAGTCATGGGATAAAAGGACAAGTCCTCTTGTGGATCAAAAACTGGCTAATTAAAAGGAAACAGAGAGTGAGTATAAATGGGCAATTTTCACGGTGGAGGGTGGTATGCAATGGGGTACCGCAGGGATCAGTACTCAGTCCAATGCTTCTTAACTTGTTCATTAATGATTTGGAGTTGGGAATAAGCAGTGAAGTGGCTAAATTTGCAGATGACACAAAATTGTTCAGGGTGGTGAAAACCAGGAAGGATTGTGAGGCAGTCCAAAGGGATCTGTCGAGGATGGGTGAGTGGGCGAACATGGCAAATGGGGTTCAATGTGGCCAAATGCAAAGTGATGCACATAGAGGCCAAAAATCCTAACTATAAATACACATTGATGGGGTCTGAACTGGTGGAGACTGAGCAAGAGAGAGAACTTGAAGTTGTAGTAGATAACTCACTGAAAAGTCAAGACAGTGTGTGACAGCAATAAAAAAGGCCAACGCTATACTGGGGATTATTAGGAAGGGAACTGAAAACAAATCAGTCAGTATCACAGTGCTCCTGTATAAATCGATGGTGTGACCTCATTTGGAATACTGTGTACAGTTCTGGTCACCACACCTCAGAAAGGATATTCTAGCATTGGAAAAAGTGCAGAAAAGGGCAATTAGAATGATAAAAGGGTTGGAACACTTTCCCTGTGAAGAAAGGTTAACGTGCTTGGGGCTCTTTAGCTTGGAGAAACAATGACTGAGGGGTGACATGACTGAGGTTTACAAGTGTATGCATGGGATAGAGCAGGTAGAGAAAGAAGTACTTTTCTCCCTTTCTCACAATACAAGACCTTGTGGGCACTCAATGAAATTGCTAAGCAGTCGGGTTAGAACGGATAACAGGAAGTACTTCTTCACCCAAAGAGTGATTAACACGTGGAATTCATTGCCACGGGAGGTGGTGGCGGCTACAAGCATTGACAGCTTCAAGAGGGAATTGGATAAACATATGGAGCAGAGGTCCATCAGTGGCTATTAGCCACAAGATATAGATAGGAACTCTCAGTCTGGTGCAAGTGATGCTCTGTATTCTTGGTGGTTGGGGGGCAACAGTGGGAGGGCTTCTAGTGTCCTGGCCCCACTGGTGGACCTCCTGATGGCATCTGGTATTTTTGGCTATTGTGTGACAGTGTTGGACTGGATGGGCCATTGGCCTGATCCAACATTGTCTTCTCTTATGTTATTATGAACATTTTCAGCTTCTGAGTTAGACCCAGCCTAATGAGACAAATCCTGATTATTTTTGTTTAAAGGACCCCAAGAGTAACTTCCTGATACTTATTGCATGGATATTAATAATAAGACTACCAGTCAGCATTTAAACAGCACTTCTAAATGTTCAGAACACTTTGCAATCTGTACCTTGGGATGAAAACAGATGGGACAATGGGAGATCAAAGAGCTAAAAAAAATTAAACTATGTAGGAAAGGTTTTTTAAAAAAATCCTTTCACCCTCTCTTGGTCTAATCCCCCTCCCCCCCCGGCTCTCCTATTATTGGGGTATTTATGCTCCCCTATCTTAAAATTTCTGGCTAAAAGTATGTGCAGAATTAGATGGCAGGATTCCGGACTGTATCATATTACACAGTGGCAGCTTTTCAGTAGTCCTGTATACATAATACTGCCTGCATACCAGAAATAAAAGTTTATGCTGCTGTCTTTAGGATGATACAGAGCTTTCTCCATAGGGGAGTCTTAAAAAATATGACCCCTCCCGGACTCCAGTTTGAACTCTAGTTCAGCCTCGTCAAGCTATGGATTGACTCTGCATCATTAAGTGACCACTCTTTGCAGTCTTCAGGCACAAGAAGAGATGGAGTGCCATAAAGAGCACATGTATCTGCTTTCAGTGCCATCTTGGTCTACAGCCTCTTTCCAGGATCTCAGATAAAGGTCTATGATGGATCCTGTCCACTTCCCTCCCTCAGAGGCAAGATTTTTTCCTCTGTTTTTCTTATGTGTCCTTTCACTGACTGAGCGGCCCTGGTAACATGTATTCTTCTCTTTAAAGTAGCTTTAGCAGTCCCACCCTGCATCAGTAATACGTAATGGCTATTTTCTCAGCCCAGGACCTGAGGGAAGGGTTGGGGTCTCCCTTTAACTTAAATGACAGAAAATGGCACCTGAGATGCTTTTAAATTTCAAAAATAACAAAAGGTTTTATTTAATATTAAGGGGAAAGGTCAGATGAAGTCAGGGGTTGAAAATACTGAAGTAAAATAGTATAAGCACAAAGTCTAGTCTCTCTCTATATATATAAAGGCTACTGCTAGCTGTGTTCCCAGTGACTCACCTTCTACCTGACTGAGCCAGCCTTTCAAAGTCATTTGCATATGCAGCCTAATTGGGCCTCACTCCATTTCGCACATCCTCCCCCCTACCACCATAGCCAGTCGGAACACAGAGGTCGTTTGCATATGTGGCCTTATTGGCCTCGCCTACAACATTCTAAACAGTTTACTGTCGTTGTTGGGAGTCATTGAATATGTCCTGAGGTAACATACATCTCCCAGTCTTCCCCTAAACGTTCACTGGGATTGCCAGTCTCCCTGTGGGGCCTGGAGATCTCCTGGAAGTCCCCAGCCACAGCACATCATATCCCCTACAGAAAATGGGTAGGCAACAACTCACCTACTCTCACATTGGCCACTGGGGAAGCTGCTTCGGCATCCTATTGGCCTGTCCTGCCGGCTCCTCAGTTCTCACACCCCACTTTTTGACGCATTGTACCTAGGGAGATATAGTTCTCAGCTGGCCTTGCTACAACCATAGCAAAGGGAATTAGAACTGCAACTCCCAAGTTGGGAGTCCCAAGAGGCCTTGGGGCATTAGCAGGGAGTCAGCTGAAGTGTCAATCAGTTAAACTGTTAAAAGGGGGCTGGGGGAAGAGGGAAGGCCTGGACATCTCCCTGAATTATAATTGATCTCCAGACTACAGAGATCAGTCCCCATGGAGAAAATGGTTGCTTTAGAGGGTGAACTATGGTAGTATACCTCACTGAAGTCCTTCAACAAACCTAGCCCTCTCCTAAGTATTGCCAACCACCAGGCAGCACCTGGAGATCTCCAGCTATTACACCTGATCTCCAGATGACCAAGAACAGTTCTCCTGGAGAAAACGGCTGCTTTGGGCAGTGGATTCTATGGCATTATACCCTGATGAGGTCCTAACCACTGCGTTCAGCTGCCAACCAATATCACATGCCTTACATATTCACACAACACCTGGAGATCTCCAGCTATTACAACTGATCTCCAGATTACCAGGATCAGTTTTCCTGGACAAAATGGCTGCTTTGGGCAGCGGACTCTATGGCATTATACCCTGCTGAGGTCCTAACCTCCCAATGGGTCCTGGAAGTCTCCAGGGAACCACTGTGTTCAGCTGCCAACCAATATCACTTGCCTTACGTACTCACATAACATCAAGATACAGTCTTACTGGTTTACCATCACAAGCATTTCCCGGGACAAAAAAGGCAGCTCGCACCAAGCCATGGCCAGAACACTCATCTGGAGCCTCTTTCTACAGCCTGTTATATTTCTTCCCACAACAGGCCTTGTTGCCCTGCAAGGCACTTAATGTGCTCTTATGGACTATTAGACATAAGTTATATGAACCTGGACTGTGCAAAGTTATAAGGGACTGTACAGCATGGTAACCCAACATGATGCCAGTTGAGAAGGCACGCCTAAGAGAAGGATACTTTCCTTTTGCATTGCTGTTCCAGTGGATTCTTCAAAGTTACCAGCCCTCTTATCAGTTGTGAGATGGATCAGCTCCTTAGCTTGCACCAAGGAATCAAATGCCATTAGGAGCTCCCTCTAACACATGCAGGCAATCCCCTTCCCCCTCCTCCACCAACCTGCAAAGCTGCATGTAAGGAGGAGGCTCTACACATGGTTGCTTGGCAACTAATCACTCACCCATCAACAACCTGGCTAAGGCCATCAAGAGACAAGTTAAGTCATGGGTGAATTCTGACTTTGTCAGTACTAACAACCCTTTTCTGTCAGGGCTAGTCTAAGATGGTATCCACACATGTCTCATCACAGTTAAGGCAGGAATCTGACTGACTTCTCTCAGCATCCAGCTCACAAAAGACTTTCTTTCCTCAAGGGATGCCAACCAATCAGATTGCCTGGAGCAGCCTGTCACTCAAGGCTCTCCGGCTCAGTGAAGTATTAACCCTTCAGAGTCCTGAAGTTGCTATATGTACAGCACTTTTAAGCTTCTTCAAAAAGTGCAGTCCATCACAAGGTCTTTCATATCCCCTTTTGGAACTCCAAATCTGGCATAGTACAATTTTTAAAGACCCATCTAAATGTTAAGAGGTTCATAAAAGGCAGTAGTTAAAGAGTATACCTTCCATCAAATAAAAAACTGACAGGTGCCACACACCCCTTTATGGGGATCTAATAAAAAACTGACAGGTGCCACACCCCCTTTCTGAGGATCAAATAAAAAACTGACAGGTGCCACGCCCCCCTTTCTGGGGATCAAATCAAGAACTGAGAGGTACCATGCCCCCCTTTCTGGGCAGAAGTCCCACCAGGGAACCCCTCCTCCACCCCAACACCCCCCAATCCCAACCCGTGCTGTGGTACCCTTCCTCCACTCCCCCTTGCCTCCCCAGTTGGCTGGACAGCCATTCAATGGTAACAGAGTAGGGAGGAGTTATGGTTTGTCAGCCATGGTTGCTGGAAGGAGGTTGTAGCAAGGGGAGGAAATGGCTGGTGTTGGGGGGGGGTTGTACCATGGGAGGGGTGAGTGGAAGACTTAAAAAAAAGAGAATGGCAGGGCATTTGTGTGTGTTTTACAGAGACGAGTGCTTTGGAAATGTTGGGAGACTGAAAGGTGTGTGTGAGAGAGAGAGAGTTAGTTTGCAAACAGCTCCCCCCACCTTTAAAGGGGTGGCAGATCTGGTTGAGAGCGTAGAGTCCCTCTCCCCACAGCGCCCTTCAAAAAAGCAATCAGCTTTTTACAAAAAATACAGTTTAAACAGTTACACACAGGGTCCTTCTAAAAGTTTTAGCAAAGGGAGGCATCCAGGGTTATCTGTGGGTTGGGGGAGTGCTTTTTGAGGTAGAGGCACCAAATTTGCAGCATAGCTGCTGATGCCTCTCCTCAGAAGAACCCACAAGTTTCAAAAAGACTGGACTAGAGAATCCAATTATATGAACCCCTCAAAAAGGTGTCCTCATCCTCCACTGTTTCCAAAGGAGGGAAAAACAGCAAAAAAGCAAGGGCAATAGAAGCCCAGCAGAACAGAATTAAAGTCCCCAAGAATCTCTGCAGTAGAAACTAAAGGTTAGGGGAGCATTTTGGCAAGCCCAGCAGAACCAGTGCCACTATGACAGTGCAAACCCAAGATGACTAAGGTCCAACCAGAGAATCTCTGCAGTAGAAACTAAAGGGGAGGCCTTTTTTGCAAGTCCAACAATACCAGTACAATGCACTAGAGCGCAGTAGAACCCAGTGCCATTGGGGCAATGCCAGCTGAACAGACTAATGTGAAATCCTGAAGCACAATCCAAGCACAACCAGAATGCCCAGCAGAACCAAGTGCCACTGTTACACTGCAAGCTTAAAAGGATTAGTCTCAAAGCACGGAGTCACAACAAATCTAAGCAGGGGGGAGAGGGGATTTTGCAAACTGTGCAAGAAAGTGGGAATCTAACACAAAGAAGTGGCAAAGAAGAGGAACCCCTCTAAACTGACAAGACTAGTTTGAAACTGACAAGAGCAGTGGGGAAGCCCAAAGAAACCCCCAGACACAGAAACAGAAAGAAAAAACAGTCCCTGGGAGCCTGCAATGCCAGCTCCAGATCTTCCCGAAAATCCTTCATATATCCAGAATTTTGGGGGGACTTTTTTCCAGCTCAGGTGTATCCTAATGCACACTCCTAGTGCCCACAAGGTTTTAGGTAATACTTTAAAACGTAAATTATGACAACATTTAGAAACAACAGTCAAAGAGTTGGGGGCAAAGAACGAGACAGAAGGTTATGCTCAAGGAAGATATATGCAAAAGATATATGCCTACCTCATCTTTATAGATCAAGGTTTCATTTTTGTTTAGTTAGAAGAGGAACTTGGGACACTGATTCTCTAAGAGAAACCCACACAACCTCATGTCAGCATTGGGGAGTGAACCTATGGAGAGCACATGCCATAGCAGGAGTGTTCAGCTGAATAGGTACATGACAGGTTATGTCAGAGGCTGAGATCAAGTGTGTCAGCACTCCAAAGTGCAGAAGGTTAAGGCAGATGGGGTTTAACTGTGATCTGACTATTGCTTGTGGTGGTTTCAAGGTTCATAACCTGAATTCGTTGTTGTCGTTTTTTAAATTTCTAGACAAAGTCAGTAACAAATGTAGACCGGCAGGAGCAGCTCATTGGACTGACAAGATGACATCTGCTTTCATCATCACCTGTTTCTCCAAGATTTATTCTTGTCTCTACCTCACAGGCTGCAGGGTTACCATCGGGATGGCAATAAACAATCTTGCCTTATAATCCTTCTGTTGCGCAATCCTGCCTCACAGTACTTATGTTGTTCAGTCCTTGCTGGACACCAATCTGGAAGGAGTGGTGGACATCGTGGCAGGTAGGACATTCTTACAACTATATGTTCCGAAGGACTCTTCGAGTTCTCCATTTCCCAACCCAGTCAGCAGGGTGCCATCTTGAGTGGATGTTCATAGCTGGGGGAGTTTGGTGGCAGGTAAAAGACAGTGAAATTCATGGAGAAACTATGGCCAAGAGAAGAAAAGCAGGACATTAAGAATGCAACTTGAGAGACACAAGCAAAACAAGTCACAACTAAGATTCAGTAAAATGAATGGCACTTAACTGAGGGAAGGCGAAGACCCACTCGATGGATTGTAGTGGGACTTAGGTCGTTTGCCCACATTATCTTAGGTAATACTTCAGAATGTAAATTACAACAATGGTTAGAAACAACAGACTGGGGGCTTGGGGCGAAGAAGCAAGAGAGAGAAGGTTAGGCTCAAGGAAGATATACGGTAAAGACGGTCCTGCCTCATCTTTATACGTCAGGGTTTTGTTTTCCTTTAGTTAGAGGAGGAGCAGGTGACATTGGGACACTGACCCTCAGAGAGAAACCCACACAACCCCATGTGACTGCTGGCCTCAGAAGTCAGCACTGGGATGTGAACTGATGGAGAGCACCTGCCAGAGGGTTAAGGCCGTTTGGGGTTTATTTGTGAGCTGACTTATGGTCGTTTTGCTGTGACAGGTGTCCATGCCCTACAACCACAGGACTTTGACGCGGTCTGCCAGGACTTTCCGGACGTTTTCGATGGCACGCTTGGCTGTTACTCCAGACCCCCTGTTTTCCTGGACCTCGACCCCACAGTGCAGCTGATCAGAATTAAAGCCAGGTGGCCCCTGATCACGCCTCGGCCAAAGATAGAAGCCGAGATGGATCATCTGGTCGAGCAGGGGGTGTTAGAACCGGTGCCACATGTCTGCTTGGAAATCCCCATTGTCACTCTGCTTAAAGCAAATGGGGACATACGCATTTGCACTGACTATAAGTGCACCATTAATAGGGCACTTCAAGACCACACATACCTGGTAATGGTGGTCAGCCAAGTCTTGGCTTCCTTGGTGGGGGCACGAGTTTTCGGCAAGTTGGATCTGGCTCAAGCCTACCAGCAGCTGCCAGTCGATGACGCCTCAGCTGAGGCACAAACTATTGTAATGCACAGGGGGCTTTCCGAGTCTGGCACCTGCCATTTGGGGTGAGCGTGGCACCGGGGGGGTTCCAGAACCTCATGGATTGTCTGCTGAAAGGGATCCCCAGAGTTCAGCCGTTCTTCGATGACATCCTGATCATGGCTCTGGACTCCGAGACCTTTGCAGTGCGGCTCCGGACTGTTCTTGAACGTTTCGACACTGCAGGGCTAAAGGTGAAGAGAGAGAAGTGTGTCCTGGGAGTGCCCCAGGTGGACTTCTTGGGCTTTACGGTCGATGCCCAGGGAATACACCCCACACAGGACAAGGTCTGTGCCATCAGTGAGGCCCCCACACCCTCCTCAAAGGCAGAGCTCCATGCTTTCCTGGGGCTCTTGAATTTCTATAACTCCTTTCTCCCCCACAAAGCCACCATCGCGGAGCCACTGCACTGGCTTCTGGACAAACAGGCTCCCTGGGTCTGAGGCCTTAATCACGATGCTGCTTTCCAGGCGGTCAAGGACTTGTTGGGCTCCAATGCTGTGCTCACTCATTTCAACAAGTCCTTGCCCATGGTGTTGGCCTGTGACACATCTCCCTACAGGGTGGAGGCGGTCCTAGGTCACCAGCTGGCCAACAGCTGTGAGGTTCCCGTGGCCTACTATTCCCACACCCTGTCAGCCGTGGAGCGTAACTATGCTCATATTGACAAGGAGGCCCTTGCGATCATTGCCGGCGTGAAGAAATTTTATGACTTTCTCTATGGCGGGCTGTTCATGGTCGCCACTGACCACAACCCCCTGCTGGGGCTGCTTGCCTCGGACTGCCAAACTTCTCAGATCTTGTCCCCCCAGGTTCTCTGCTGGTCACTGTTTTTCACGAGGTACCAGTATGTGCTTGTCCACCACCCCGGTAAGGCGATGGGACATGCAGACACTTTGAACCGGTTGCCACTGCCCTCCTCCAACCCCGACCCTGCCCCCATCCATCACATCGCCCTGCTGGAAGACCTGCCCGACCATCCGGTCCAGGTGGGGGAAGTTGCTCACCACTCTACCAGGGATCGCATTCTCTCCCGGGTCCTCGACTGGGTGGGGAGGGGGTGGCCTGCGGGCCAGATGGATCCTGAATTCATGGCTTTCACTGACCGCAGGGATGAGCTGTCATCCCACAAGGGGTGTTTATTGTGGGGAAGTCGGGTGGTGATTCCGCAGCTGCTGCAGATCTGCATACTAACCGCTCTGCACGAGCACCACCCGGGGATAGTAAGGATGAAGGTCCTGGCCCGGAATTATGTATGGTGGCCAGGCCTAGACACACAAATAGAAGACACCATTAAGCAGTGCCAGAAGTGCCAGGAGTCATGGCCAGAGCCCCCAACAGCTCCAGTGTGACCCTGGGAGTCATCCCACAAACCATGGGCACGACTTCACCTGGACTTCACCGGGCCATTCCAGGGGCAGATCTTTTTCACCCTGGTGGACGCGTACATGGAATGATTGGAGGTGATACCCGTATCCTCCACCTCATCCTGGTCCGCCATCAAAGCAATGTGGTGGATTTTCAGTTCCCACGGAATTCTGGACTCTTTAGTAATGGGCAATGCCTTTATGTCAGCCGAGTTCCTGGAGTTTGTGGAGTACTACAGGATCTGGCACATCTGCTCTGCACCTTTCCACCCCGCTACCAATGGCCAAGCAGAGCAGATGGTCTGCACAACGAACGCTAGGATCCTAGGAGGGGCCTATGGGTCTAAGGGTGCACTGTAAATATCCAATCACGGGTGTGGGTGTGGTGTGAGTTGCAAATATAAGCCGGCCTGCAAGCCGGCAAAGTCATCTCTTGTTCTTCTTCTGAAATAAAGTATGAGCTGAATCACTATGCTTCGCATCAGTCTCAGTACTTTATAGTTCTTTAGATAGCATTTTTCTGTGAACCCCATGAGCAACCCACCAAGGAGATGGTGTAGCACAGGGGCTATAACCAGAGCCCTGAACAGGACGTTTAGGGTCCAAATCTGGCCAGAGCTGCAAACTCAGGCAGAGGATGAGATCAAGTGTGGCAGCACTCCAAGGTGCAGAGGGTTAAGGCAGCTTGGGCTAAATTATGACAACGGTTAGAAACAACAGACCAGGGTTGGGGCAAAGAAGCAAAAGAGAGGTCAGGCTCAAGGAAGATATACAGCAAAGATGGTCCTGCCTTGTCTTTATACATCTGGGTTTCATTTCCCTTTAGTTGAAGGAGGAGCAGGTGACATTAGGACACTGACCCTCAGAGAGAAACCCACACAACCCCATGCGGCTGCTGGCCTTGGAAGTCAGCACTGGGGTGTGAACTGATGGAGAGCGCCTGCCATAGCACTAGTGCTCAGCTGACTGGGCAAATCATGGATTATGCCAGAGGGTTCAGGCCGTTTGGGGTTTATCTCTGAGCTGACTTATAGTCGTTGGAAGGTTCATAACCTGAATGCCCCATCCATTTTGCTGGTGCTTTTTTAAAAAAAAAATTCTAGACAAGAGAAGGAACAAGAGTTGGACAGGTGAGATAGACAGGGCTGCAATCGTAAAGGTTCTCTGGGTCCAGGGAACACCTGCTCCATGTTTGGGAGCACCCTCAGGATCCCACGTGGCTGCTGGATTCAGAGGTAAGCACTGGGGAGTAAACTGATGGGCAGCACCTGCCACAGCAGAAGTGTTCAGCCAAATGGGCACATTGGAAGGTTCATAACCAGAATGCCCCATCCATTTTTGGTTGTTTTTTTTTTTAAAAAAAATATATTCTAGACAAGGGAACCAACAAGCATTTAGCGGCAGGAGTGGCTCATCGGCCAGATGGCAGGCGAGATAGACAGAGCTGACATTTTAAAGGCTCTCTGGGTCCAGGGAACACCTGCCCCATGTTGGGGAGCACCCTCAGGACCCCATGTGGCTGCTGGCCTCAGAGGTAAGCACTGGGGAGTGAACCGATGGAGAGCACCTGCCATAGCAGAAGTTTTCAGCCAAATGAGCCTGTCATGGATTATGCCAGAAGAATGATTCCTAAGAAAGCAGGGTTTCTCAGTTGGGGGCTGGAAGACCAGACAGGCTTAGCTTGATACATTTTGAGCAAATAGATATTAGCAGCAAGATTTCCAGGTCTATAGCAACACAAGACCCAGAAGCTCCATTCGTAGAAATCACCTCTCAAAGGCCCACTATGCTAGGCACTAGGAAAGGGGCAAGCTGCTCACTCTGGAGGATAGGAGGGAGAGTGAGACAAAGACTGTCCCCAAGAAAACTCCAAAGGGTTCCTTCGATAGCTTTTTCCGTGAACCCCATGAGCAACCCACCAAGGAGATGGTGTAGCACAGGGGCTGTAACCTGAGCCCTGAAGCAGAGCCACCCGCGTCCCCCACCAGCACCTTCTTGGGCAAGACCATCCCTTCTCCTCCTGCTGTTACAATAGCCCCTTCCAAGGCTTCCCCACACCAGCATGTCCAGCGTACAACCAGGCTTTGTGGGAGAACATCTGGCCTTCATCCATGGCCAGGCATTCCAGTGCAAAGGCCAAGCAATAGCCCATCTCAGGGAACTACATACACCACACATTGCCAAGAGGTCATTCTCTGCTTTCTGACTGTTCTCCACCTCCACCAGTCTTACCATTGCAAATAGAATTCAGCCACTGGAAGCAGTCCAGAGATAGCTAAATCGAGAGGACGGCTACATCCCTGTCTTGGCCATAGTACATGCAAAAAGATTCTTAGTAGACTATACACTGAACATATAGTAGTAGACCATATGCTGAACATGACTTAGCAGTGTGATGCAGTAGCTAGTGATTCTGGCTTGCATCAACAGAAGTATAGTATCCAGATCACATAAAATGATGGTATCATTTTACTGTGTTTTGATTGGACCTCACCTGGAGTACTGTGCTTAGTTTTGGGCACCACAGTTTGACACTGACAAGCTGGAATGTGTCCAGAGAAGGGCCACAAAGATGGTGAGGGGCCTGAAGGCCAAGTTCTATGAGGAAAGGTTGTTGGGTATATCTAGCCTGGTGATGAAATGACAGAGAGGAGATATGATTGCCATCTTTGACTATTTGAATGGCTGTCATACAGAGGATTGAGCAGAGTTGTTTTCTCTTGCCTCAGAAGATCAGATCAGAATGAATGGATTGAAATTAAATCTAAGGAGTTTTAGGCTAAACATTAGGAAGAACTTCTTGACAGCTAGGGCAGTTCCTCAGTAGAACAGGCTTCCTCAGGAGGTGATGGGCTCTCCTCCTTTGGGGGTTTTGAAGCAGCAGCTAGATGGCCATCTGACAGCAGTGCAGATTCTGTGAATTTAGGCAGATTATGGGGGGAAAGGATGAGCCAGTGCTCAGCTCTCATGGCCCTTTCTTGCACACCCTGGGAAATGCTGATCACCACTTTTGGGTCAGGAAGCAATTTCCTCCAGGCCAGATTGGCCCAGGGATCCTAGAGGTTTTTTGCCTTGCTCTGGGAATAGAGAGCAGGGGTCACTGGGGGAGTGGAGGGGGAGGGTAGTTGTGAATTTCCCACATTGTGCAGGGGATTGGACCAGGTGACCCCTGAGGTCCCTTGCAGCTCTGTGTTTCTAAGTTTCTGTTATATTAGACTAGCGGCAAGGCCCATTGCGCACCTCGATGCAATGGTCACTAGCCAGAGCATGGGGGAAGGCCCTGTCCGTCCTCTGTTCGGAGCGATTACAGGGTGTGGGTGGCGGTGGCGGCAGCTTGGCAGTGTGCCTCCCCAGGGGTGGGGAGGCTTGAGAGGGAGGACGTTTGGGGCCTGTGGGCCCAGCAAGGTGGCGGCGGTCTCCGTTGGGCATGGGCGGCGGCCGCAGCGTCTCTCATCTGGCACAGCCAGCGAAGTCCCTCAGGCCTACCTGTTTGGGCCAGCCACGTCAAGGGAGGGAGTTCTTTGTGCGGCTGGCTGCGGAGGAAGCGGTCACCGCTCTCCCTCAGCCGTGGCAGCACAAGGCTGGCCTGGTAGGTCCGGAGGCTGAGCGCCATCCGGAGGCTGAGGAGTGGCGAGCAGCATCGGCAGCATACAGCCACAAGGACAGGCAGGGGACCAGGAAGAGGCCTGGGTCCCAAAGCGGGCTGCCAGCAGAGGAGGCATCCCACCCAGTGGCTGAACAGAGACTGGGGGCATGAGGCTGCATGCTGCCTGCGTGGGCGGGCCTGCACCCACACAGGCAGACAAGGCAGCCAGTGTCAAAGGACCGCCTCTCTGACTGGCAGGTCCCTCAGCCAACTGATTATGGCATGCATTTTTACCATATAATGGCAGACCAAAACTCAATTTTATATATAAGGAAAGGATGTCTTCAGTTTAGACTTAGAGCATACAAAATGTTTGTATTCATTTGGCATCTTTTAATATTAAATTTCCCATTTTCTCATTTTTATTGTATTTTATATTTGTTTTTGTTATAAAAGATACAGTACCAAGCAAAATGGATATACAGTGGTTTCATTGTCATCTGTTATAGTCAATATCAGGTCTTTCTAGGTAGTTCTGCTGTACTGGATGTCTAAAAACATGTTCTGAGCACCCAGAATACATTGATTGACGTTATTTACAGTCTGCCTTTTTCACTGGGACTCATTGCTCATTTAAGGGCCCAGTTCTTCAACTGGGCACTTAAAAATGCTATGCCTCACCTCACAGAGATTCCCACGAGCTCCATTCCAAGTGTAATTCTAAGCAGAGTCATGGCCATTAACTTTGATGGCCTTAGAAGGGGGTCATTCTGGTTAGGATTGCAATGCTACCTGAAACACCCATTATTAGTAGTAAAACACTTAGTCTTCAGTTGCCACTGGACTTCAACTTTGTCCTTCTACTTCAGACCAACATGGCTACCCCACCTGAAGCATTCTACATAGATCATGGTTCTCTGGATGGCAACCTATTTCCAGTGTGTGTATTCTGAATCTTCAGTTTTCATCAGAAGCAGTGCTATCTGGTATAGAACTATGGTTCTACCATAAAAATGCTCCTAGTCCTCATGATGGTACAAAATGCTTGGAAACCTGTCAGCAATGGAGAGGACTCATCAAGCATTGTTAGGTTCTAGCAACATAGTGGATGAAGTTGTAACTGGATTGGGTGTTCCATGACTCTCTCTGTCCCTTCTCAATAACAATTTCCTGTCCCACTCTTCTCACCACCTCTCTCCTGCCCCAGGAAAAATAAACACATTATAAGGAAATGGAAAGTGTTACGTCCGCTGACCACCACCGGGCAACAGCGACATTTACCTGAGCTTGGAACGTAAAAGACAATAGGGACTAGGATCCTGAAACCTGTCAGGCACTTCGGCTAGTCAGTCAAACACCAGGCCTCATAGTAAAGGATAATGTTTATTAGACTGCAATACTAAAGCGCTAGAACAGAAGCATTGTTAAGAATGACCTATACAAAAAGAACAACTAGGGTTATACTCAAAGGGGGGAGAGAAGCCCCTCTGCCCTCTACCAATAGAGTCAAAGCCCGCGCACGCGAAAAGATCAAACAGATACTATATTGCTACATTCCCACAAAGCAATAATTTCCCATGCCTAGCTGTTGTCTTAAGAAACAGAAAGGAGACATTTAGCCTGGCGTTTTCAAGGCCATTTGGCCTGGGCGAGATGGAGATTGCACCATCTCCCAGGCAACCCTGTCACCTCCCCACATACCAGAGAAAAATACAGATACAGGCATTGACAACTTCTCACCTCCCCTCACCCCTATGGCAGGGATACCTGACAAACCCCAAGCAGAGCACCAATAGGAACCTTGGCGGGAAATTCAAACCCGCCAATGGGAACTAGGGGGGGTCCACAAGGACTGTATATAGTTGGCCTGCGGACAGTATTTGTTGTTCTGTTGTGTACCAGTAAACCATGTGCTGTTTACCATGCTGTTTCCCGACTCTTTAATGCATCAAACCCACTACACAACAATGGCGATGAGGATGGGATCCCGTTGAGTGAGCTGGGCCGTGGAGGCACCAGAGGAAGACCGAGGACGATCGCAGCACCAACCGATGAGTTCTGAAGAAGATCAAGTGACCCCCGCGCCTTCTTCAACTCCTGTTTCACCTCCTCCGCCACCTCCACGCAGCACAATGGCAGTCACTCTGGGAGCAGGACTTGTCCCTCCATTTGACCCGGCCCAGCCACACCACTGGGATGCCTGGGTCGAGGGACTCAAGTCCATCCTCATATTCTATGAGGTCACAACTGAGGAACGGAAGAAAGGTCTCCTCATCAGCTCATGTGGCCCCACCACAGTGCAGCTGGCATGGAACCTGCTCTCCCCCACTTTGCTGACCAACGCCTCATTCAAAGACATCATCTAGAAGCTCTGGGACCATTTCATCCCACAGCTGTCGGAGATTGCACCACGTGGCCTTCTACGCAAAGCATCAGCAACCACGGGAGTTGGTGGCTGAATACCTGGTGGAGCTTCGCTGGCTCACTACAGAGTGTGCTTTCGGGGCCCATCTAGAAACAGCCCTCTGAGACAAGCTGGTTTTCGGGCTTGGCAATGAGAAACTCCGGTGCCGCATCATGGAGGACGACAAGTGCTCCCTAGCTTCCGCTCTTTCTATAGCCACAGCTTGGGAGAGGAACTGCCCCTTGACCACAGCCGCCGTGTGCCAGATGCAAGAGGACAACCTTGACCCAGGGAGCGATGAGGTCCATCACACCCAACAGTCCTCCAAGCACCGGGTCCAAGGCTCCACACCCTGCTCCGGCCCAGCTCAGGAGTGCACAAGTTGCGGAGAGAAGCCTGAGAGGAAGACCGGCAGGTTCCGGGATGCCAAGTGCCACAGGTGTGGCCGTGCAGGGCACATCACACGCACCTGCCATTCCTGACGGTCCAGAGCTCAGCAGGCCCAGCCACCGCCCCGCCGACGAGCAAATGCCCACTATGAGGACAAGGCCTCCAGGAAAGAGCTCTTGCTGCAGAGCCCGCCGAACAGTTACTGAGGTTTCCGAGCCAGTCCTCTGCCCCGAAGATCCATGTCTGGGTCCAAATAGAGGAGTCCCCATGCACCATGGAGCTCAATTCCAGCTCCACGGCCTCCATTATCTTGGAGGAGACTCTTAAAAAGACTTTGGCCCCATGGGGGGCCCGACTTGCGCCCATCAATCCTCACCCTGACAGACTTTCAAAGGAACCGCACTCCGATAAAGGGGGTGGGAAGTTTCAGGGTCCGGTACAAAGGGTTTGATGGGAAACTGGACTTGGTTGTGGTCACGGGAGACGTAGTCAGCCTCCTCTGCCGAGCGTGGTTTGCCCCTTTGGGAATTTCTATAGAAGGGGTGCAGCTTTGCGCATCGCAGGACTTTAGAGAAGTCTGTGATGAGTTTCTGTCCGTTTTTGACGGAACCCTGGGCTGCTACATGGGTCCCTCGGTGTCGCTACAACTCGAACCTATGGTGGCCCCCATTCGTATGCTCTCCAGGACAGTTCTGTTCACACTACGCCCAAAAATTGATGCAGAGCTAGACCAGCTTGTGGCCCAAGGAGTCTTGCAGCCAGTCTCCCATGCCACCTGGGAGACCCCCATCGTCACCCCAGTTAAGCTGAATGGGGATGTCCGCATCTGCGTGGATTATAAGTGCACGCTAAATAAAGCACTTCAAGATCACACTTATCCAGTCCCAGTGGTCAGCCATGTGCTGGCCTCCCCGGCAGGGGCAAAGGATTTTGGTAAACTGGACCTAGCCCAGGCCTATCAGCAGCTCCCAGTAGATGAGGCCACTGCCACAGCGCAAACTATCGTTACACACAGAGGGGGGTTAGAGTTAAATGGCTGCAGTTTGGGGTGAGCGTGGCCCCAGGCCTCCTTCAACAATTTATGGACTCTCTTTTGAAAGGAATCCCGGGGGTCACGCCATTTTTCAACAATGTGTTAATCGCCACGGCAATGCCTGCTGAGTTTGCCACCTGGCTGCGTACTGTCCTCCTCAGTTTCCACGAGGCGGGGCTCAAGGTGAGGAGGGAGAAGTGTCTCCTGGGGGTTCTGTCAGTGGACTTTTTAGGCTTCACTGTCGATGTGACAGTTTGCATCCCGCTCGGGACAAAATCAAGGCCATCGTGGAGGCGCCCCCGCCCAAGTCCAAGGCAGAGCTTCAGGCATTCCTGGGACTATTGAACTTTTACCACACCTTCCTCCCCCACAAGGCAGTGGTAGCAGAACCCCTACATCGCCTCCTGGACAAACAGGCCCCTTGGGAGTGGGCCCCCTGGCAGGCGACCACTTTCAGGAACATCAAGGCACTGTTCATCTCTAATAAAGTTTTGGCACATTTTGATGAGTCCCTGCCGATCGTCCTCACCTGCGATGTGTCCCCCTATGGTGTCAGCGCAGTGTTGGCACACCACCTCGCAGATGGCCAGGAGGTGCCCGTTGCCTATAACTCACGGACGCTGTCGGCGGCTGAGCAGAACTATGCACAGATTAACTGGGAGGGCCTGGCGATCATGGCCGGGGTAAAAAAATTTCATGATTTTGTGTATGGCTGTCCTTTCACCATTGTCATGAACCATCGCCCCCTCCTTGGCCTTTTCACCCTGGATCGCCAGACCCTGCAGGTCCTCTCCCCACGGGTCCTGCGGTGGTCTATATTCCTGTCGGGTTACTCATATTCCCTGATCCATCTCCCAGGCAAGGCCACGTAGATGCTCTGAGTCGCCTGCCTTTGCCGGTCATGGAGGAGGACCCGGCTTTGGCCCATCATGTTCTGCAGACAGAGGATCCTCCCAATCCCCCCCTCCAGGTGGCAGACATTGCTCACTGCTCATCCAGGTACCCCATCATTTCCCGTGTTCTGGGCTAGGTGGTGAGGGGGTGGCCAGCGGCAGTAGACGGGCTGAAGTTCACTGCCTTTGCCGCTCTCAGGGATGAGCTGTCTGCATATAAGGGTTGCTTATTGTGGGGAGACAGGGTGGTTGTCCCCAGTGTTTTAAGGCACAGGGTCCTGCAGGCATTACACAAGGCACATCTGGGCTAATTTGCCCCCTTTGAATTCCCACCCACCCACCCCCGGCCCTGCAAAGGCAGGTTTCTAAAATGTAATAATAAATGTATTTTCATATACAGTGTGGAAAGCCAGTTATTATGGAACGCTAGAGGGGTGGCTCTGAGCTAAAAGGGGATCCCTTACTCTAAAATAAACAGTTTCTATATGGTTAATAATCTTAATGGTTTCAGATAGATACGTAAGCCTAATGATTCCTTAAATAGGCATTGCCAGACAGGTTTATTTTCTCACTTGTCACTTAGACCAATAATTTCCACATGGATTAACTTCCCAACTTACTACTCAGACTAATAACTTCTACCTAGATTTGTTTTCTTCACTTGCCACTTAGGCAAATAACTTCTGCACAGTCTTATTTTCCTCACTTTTTTTTTTTTTTAATAAAATCTTTAATTGCTTTATATACACATAAAAAGAGTGGGAGATCAGAAACCTTATTTTCCTCACTTGCCACTTAGGATTATAACTTCTGTACAGAACACAGGTTTCTCTCAGAGGACTTCACTCATCCCCTCCTCAGTTCTCTTCTCCTCTCTCACACCCTCTGAACTCTCCCTCATAAAAGACCCCTTCCAGTCCAACTTTAGCCCAGAGCACGGGACAGAGACAGCACTGGTCAGCCTCACAGATGATCTCTGGAGGCATCTGGATCAAGGCGGATCGGCAGTGCTGTTGTTGTTGGACCTGTCGGCTGCATTCAACACAGTTGACCATCAGCTACTAGCCCACTGTCATGGCGCCTGCTGAGCTCGAGCCCCTGGCTCCAGCAGAGGAGCTAAGTCCCCCCCAGGGATGAGCTCCCGTCATCAGAAACCTCCACACCTGACAGCATGGAGAGTGCTGAGGTGGGCCCAGCAACAGCTGGGGCAGATCCCCGCTCGCCTGGCACGCCCCCCGATTCACCACCACCGATGTCTCATTTGCAAGAGCAGCGCCACTGGGACACGGCAGCCTGGCGGTGCAAAGCACACATACACACACAGTGCTCATTTAGCCCTGAGTACTAGTGGAAGCCGGGATGTGCTTGGAGCATGCTAATTGCTGACTGCTTGGAGTACTATTTAGCCCTTGCTGGCACACTGACAAATCGTGACAGCAACTAGTCAGTTTGAAGACGCTCTGCACCACCCCACTCGGATTCTCGCCTCCTGTCTTGTTTCCCTCGGCTCTTCTACCTCAGCTCGTTTGACTCCACTCAACTCTGCTCCTTGAAACTTCGCTGTCTGGACTCCTGAGTCTTGGGACTCTGACCCTCGGACTATACTGTGATTTGGACTTGGTTTCTCCGGTTATTTGACTTGCCTGTTTCCTGACTCTGGACTGCACCTCGACTACCCCGTCTGTCCTGCACCTTGAGCTTGTTCTTCCTGGTGATTGTTGGGTTGCCCGGTTCTGACCTTGGACTGTATTTTTGACTGCCCCCATGCTTGCCTGGCCCCGCAGCCTGGCCCGTGACAGATTGCTGGCACCCAAAACAAACGCTCACTCTCCACTATGGAGGAAGTGGTAGGAGGGGTGTTCCAGCTGGCTGACTTGGCTACCCAGCTGTAACACCTCACTCAGGTAGTCATCCACCTGCACACTCAGCAGCAAGCTACCGCTGCTGCCATTCCACCCCCACCCACCCCCACTGTCCTGTAAACCCGCCCGGGAAGTTTGGTGGAAACGTGGAAGAGTTTCCAGCATTCCTAGCCCAGTGCAAACTGTACATTGAGGTGAGAGACCGGGACTTCCCAAATGATAAAACAAAGGTTTGCTTTATTGTCAGCTTGTTAAAAAGGCAAGCAGCAAAATGGGCCACTCCCTGCTGGTTTCCTCATCCCTACTCCTGTTGGACTATCAAGGCCCATTTGTCACTGACTACGCCAACCCCCAGCAGGCAGCCACAGCCAACCGCAAAATCCATGCCTTGAAACAAGAAAAATCTTCGGTTGCCCACTACTCCACCGAGTTCCAGTTGTTGGCTCAAGACCTGAGTTGGAACGAGGCCGCCCTCATAGATCAATATGCAGAAGGCTTAGCAGATGAGATTCTAGATGAGCTGGCCTGCATCGACTGACCAGGTACCTTGTGGAACCTAATAACCCTGTGTCTCTGCATAGATGGCCATCTCGAGAGTTGGCGCCAACACCAAGGCTGCACTCATGGCTCCACCACAACCCATCGGCCCACCTCGTGGTCGAGTCCAGCCAACCACAACATCCCGGGGAATGAGTGTGAGCCCATGCAAGTAGGGTCAGTATGTCCATGCCTCACCCCCGAAGAAAAAACCCATCGCCGCACCCAGAATTTGTGTCTTTACTGTGGATGGGCCGGGCACTACTCCCTCGGTTGCCCTGCCAAATGAATGTGCTCCAAGACCCCGATCCTGCCACCGCCAGTAAAAGAGCAGCCCCACGCCTAATTGAACCCACCTGCGTGGGGCAATTGGCTGGGTCCTCTGAACTTCCGTCTCCTGATCCCGGACCCTTTCTGGTCCCAATCAAACTGCAGCTGCAAGACGACCACTGGTTATTCATCCATGCTATGCTTGACTCCAGAGCCGCCCACTGTTTCATGGACACCGGCTTCGTAAAGCAGCACCTTATCCCAGTCCAGGAGAAACTGACTCTGACTCTTGTAGAAGCTATTGATGGGCGCCTCCTCCGTTCAGGCCCGGTAACCCAGGAGATGCAGCCCCTGACCTTGTGCACCACCGAGAGCAGTTACAATTTGATGTTGCTCATATGCCCTGGTTTCTCATAATCCTGGGCCTCTCCTGGTTCGTGGCCCACAATCCCCGGGTGGATTGGGTTTGCCAAGAATTGTATTTTCCCACCACCCACTCCTCGTCATGCCTGGCAACCACCCTGCTTGCTTCCGCTCCAGACGACCAGTCACTTCTCCCACACCTGTACTACGACTTCGCTGACATGTTTGAAGAAAAAGGAGCTGACCAGTTACCCCCACACTGGCCATACGACTGTGCCATAGACCTCATTCCCAAGGCACCCTTGCCCGTAGGTCACCTCTACCCTATGGCGGAACCAGAACTAGCCGCGCTCCAAGACTTCCTTGAAAAGAACCTGGCCAGATGATTCATCCAGCCCTCCACCTCTCCGCTGTCAGCACCAGTGTTCTTTGTAAAAAAGAGAGTGGTGAATCGCACCTCTGCAACGATTATCCGGCGCTGAATAAAATCACCATCCATGACCGTTACCCCTTGCCGCTGATCCTCGAGCTACTCGACCGCCTTAAAGGGGCCCAGATCTACACCAAGTTGGACCTCCGCGGCGCCTACAACCTCGTGCGCATCCGCCCTGGCAATGAGTGGAAAACGGCTTTTGGAACACACTACAGGCAGTACGAATACCTCGTGATGCTGTTTGGCTTAACCAATGCACCCACAGTGTTCCAGAGGCTCATGAACGATGTTTTCTGGGACCTCCTAGATTGCTTCGTGATTATTTACCTTGATGACATCCTGGTGTATTCCGAGAGCCCCGCCCAACACGTGGAACATGTTCGTCTGGTCCTGCAATGCCTCTGGATCCATGGCCTCTACGCGAAGTTGGGAAAGTGTGCATTTCACCTCCACTCCATGGAATTCCTTGGCCATATCATATCCCCGAAAGGTATACTAATGGATCCCAAGAAGGTGGAGGCCATCTTGAACTGGCAAGTTCCTTGAACCTGCAAAGACATCCAATGACTGCTAGAATTTGCCAATTATTACTGTCAATTCATCCCTGTCTATGCCTTCTTAATGTCTCCCCTAACCCAACTCCTCCACCCCAAGGAAACATTCCAATGGACTCCTGAGGCCGACCAGGCCTTCGTCAATTTAAAAACCTGCTTTCCATCGGGTACCTTGCTCCATTACCCCAATCCTTGGCTCCCATTCACTGTTGAGTCTGATGCCTCCAATGTCACTATTGGTGCTGTGCTCTCTCAACAAGACAACCCCACGCAGCCACTGCAGCCATGTACTTATTATTCCCACCAATTAACGGCAGCAGAACACAACTACACCATCTGCGGGAGAGAACTCCTAGCCATCAAAGTGGCATTTGAAGTATGGAGGCATTACCTTGAAGGGGCTCGCCATCCCATCCAGGTCCTCATTGACCACCAAAAATTGGAGCACTTGCAGACCACCCGCCATCTTAACCAACAGCAGATTTGGTGGTCCCTGTTCTTTTCCTGGTTTGATTTCAAAATCACCTATATTCCCCAGATGCAGAATCAGAAAACAGACACCCTGTCCCGCAAACCCGAATATGCACCAGCCAGTCTTTGTCCCTTGTCTGAGGAGATCCGTTTGGAACAATCCCAAGACCCCTGGGCACAACAACATCTACAAGACCTCCAGAACGGGGTAACAGGAGACCTTATCACTCACAACGGCCTCCTGTTCCATCAAGACCATCTCTATGTACCTCCAGGCCCTCTCCACACCAAGATCCTGCAGTTAACCCATGATTCCCTTCCCGCCAGGCACTTCAGTTGCCATAAGACAACCCACCTCCTGACCCGGGAATTCTGGTGGCTCCGAGTCCGCGCTGATGTAGCATGCTAGGGAGCTCCTGTGAGGTGTGTCAATGAGCAAAAGACGTCCCCGCCAAGCCTCCACCCCGCCAAGACACCATCTCCAACTTGGCTTGCCCATTATTGGCAGGGTGGAATGGCGCGGAACATACATGCCAGATCCCGTAGTACTCTGTGAACTCCTGGAATTCTCGGGAGGTGAATGCTGTGCCATTGTCCGTGACCAGCGTGTCCGGCAACCCATGGGTGCTCAGGATCCGCCACATCACCCGGATGGCGGATCTGGAGGAAGTTGAGGACACAGGAACGACCTCCAACCATTTACTGTATGCGTCCACTAATATAAAGAAGAGCTGCCCCTGGAGTTGCAGGCTGACAGCTTGGCGAGACACACACATCTGAGCATGTGGCGATCTTCTGATCTTTAAAGGGGTCCTTTGATCATCAAAAGGACCCCCTGCTGTCCCGGGAAGGGACTGGCAGCTGCAAGGGGCTTTGATCTGAAACCCTGTGTGAGTTGCAACTCACTGGGTGGGCTGGATCGCTCCCGACGCAGGATCAAAGTTCGGGCTCAGTTTATCTGAGTGAAGCCAAGGCTCCTGCATTGGATGGGGGGGAAGAGATACCTTACCGACAGCGCTTCTGTGAGTATCCATGACAGAAACTGAATGATTTGAAAGGGCGATTTAAAATAATTAGCCCTAAGAAGTAGTATAGTGGGGAGGGCTCTCCCCCCTGAAGAACAAACGGCTAGAAACTGAAAGGGAGCGTGGCGTGGCGAGGTTTGAGTGGAAGGGCGAGAGGGAAAGAGAACTCCATCAGAAAGCCATGGAGCTGAAGAGGGAAGTGATTGGGCTTTAGAACGGTTTAACCTGGCTCTCAGTGGGTTTTGAGAGGGAACTTGGGTCTTCCTTTAAGCCTCTTTTAAAAACTGAAAATCGGGATGCAAAGCAGTTTGTGTGCAGTGAGAACTGGAGGGGAATCTGTCCGGTGAGAGATAGGCTGAGTGAAAATAAGAAGCTCTAAGGTGAAGACGGCTGGCTGGAGACCCCTTTGCAGCGTTCTCAAATTTTAACCCTAATAGGGGTAGGGTAGAAGAATCAGAGAAATGGAGAAGAAGAGGCCTGTTTCATCGCACGCTAATTTTTAACCCTTGAGGGCCAGGGTGGAAGAGTAAGAGAGTGAGGGAAGAGAGAGTGTTTGCTACGTCCTCAATTTTTGCTGCAATTGTTATTGGTAAATGAGGTGTGAGAGAAGGATGGACTCTGTTTAAAGACCACTAGATGAAAGAGCTTGGTTTGACAATAAGGAATTTGATTGTTGATTGACAGTGTGTCGGCTGGTCACTTCATTTGGCTTTAGTGGGCTATAGGGGGAGAATAAAGGAGGGGGAAGGTGGGCAAGGTAGTCTTCCTGGGAAAATTGCCAACAGGAGGTTTGTTTTGGTAAATAGATGGGAGGATAGTGAAAATAATTTCTGGGGACTTTGCCAACAAATAAGATAGCCTAAACACTGGTATCTGTTTTAATTTTCTCTGAGATAGAAGTTCTGGGAATGGGGCCAAAAGGCCTGTGCTGTTCCCAAACATTGGATAAGGGTAAAGAGTAAATAAAAAATTGTGAATATTCTCTGTGCACGTTAAGAGTGGGATTTGGAAGTGGTGAAAAATAGACAAATATGGCCAGTGGAGGATTAAGGAAACAGTCTCTGGTTTCTCCAGGGGCTGCTAGCTCTGCTACAGGGAAGTTGGGGGCGCAGGCCAGAAAGAGCCCCAGAAAGAAATACCCCAGAAAGAAATACAAGCGATAGTGCAAGCCACTATCCTGAGCACAATTAATGACGTCGTAGAACTGCTTAAGTCCAGCATGGAAGAAATCCGGAGCAGTGTCCCACAAGCTATTCAGGAAGTAAGAGATATGATCTCCCAAGCGGCAGTCCTGATCCAGAATGCGATGAAGGACATTACAGAGCTGTTCACCAAGAGTCTACAGCTGTTGCAGAAACAAATTGCCAATAATACTACAAAAATTGTGACACTAAGTAATACGATGGAGGAAATGGAGACAAAAACGAGACAAGTGGAAAGGAAGGTTCAAGAAAATGAAGAAAAACAATTGCTATTGGAGCAAGATGTGATGAGATTACAGGTGGAGACAGCGGCATTTGTTCTGAGATTCTAGAATATCCCAGAGGAAAAAGAAGAAGATCTAAATTCAAAGATGTCCGAACTTCTGGCAAATCATTTACATATTGAGGACGTAAGCGAAGTGGAAAAAGAAATTGATGTGGCCTTCAGAATGAATTCGGCTTATGCAAGAAGATTTAAGGTGCCCAGGGAGGTCCAGGTGTGGTTCCACAAGCGGGCAGTTAGAGATAAGATACTGAAAGAAGTAAACGCTGTACCGTTGAAGATGGGACAAGAAGAAGTTAAAGTTTTAAAAGAGATACCCTGGAGAGTGAGGGAGAAGAGGAGGGCGTACTCAGACTTAACGGCACTGTTGAGAGCCAATAATATCACCTACAGGTGGATTTTGCCAGAGGGGTCGTCTTTAATTTTGAGGGAAAGAGATTCAGAATCACCTCTGTTTTCAAGGCTAAAGATTTCTTAGAGACGTATGGAGTGGAGATGTCGGATGATCAAGAAGAAAAAGAGGAGAGAGAAGAGGGAGAGGTGGAAAGGGAAGGGGAATCCCAATCCCAGGGAGCAACGGCATCAGCTCCCTCTGCCAAACCTCAAAGACCAAGAAAATTTAGACTGAGATCTCCAATTGTGACAAGGCAAAAAACAAAAGGTGAAAAGGAATACAGACAGACACAGAACCTAGATGGATAAAAAGAAGATAAAAATAATTTCAGTGAACGTCAATGGCTTAAATGGACCTCAGAAAAGAAGAAGGATATATCATCAATTGAAGATATGTAAGGCAGACATAACATGTATTCAAGAAACCCACATTAGGAGAAAGGATGAAAAATATTTGAATTATAAGGGATTAGGCAAGGTGTTTGTGGCAACGGACAAAGAGAAGAAAAAACGTGGAGTGGCCACTTATATTAAGGAATATATGCAGCCAGAACTTATATTTGCTTCGGAAGATGGGAGAATATTGATGGTGACAATTCAAAGACAAAATAAAAAAGTTTTAATAGTGAATATTTATGCCTCAAATCAAAACCAGGAGAAGTTTTATCGAAAGCTCTCAATCTTGATAGCTAAACAGGATTTCCAGGAGCTTTGTGTGATTGGTGACTTTAATGCGGTTTTTGATAATAAAATGGATCTGAAAGCGAATACTCAGAGGAAGAAGCCAAAAGGTAATGAATTTACTAATTCACTTCTGCAGATTGTAGAGGAATGGCTTGGAGAATAAGAAACCCTAAAACGCAACAATACACGTTCTATTTGGCGAGACATGACTCTTGGTCTAGATTGGATATGTGTTGGATGTCATCTTCAATGGTAAGGGATTTACAGGAGGCTGAAATAGATGCAGGCACATTTGCTGATCACAATCCAGTAACGGTGGAGCTACAGGGAATAAACCATAGGGACAGATGGACATTGAACTCCTTATTACGCAAGGATAGCAGGGTGGTGAGAAGCTTGCAAACGGAATTTACTTTCTTCTTTAAGGAAAACATCACCCCAGGTATTCTGAGACGAACGGTGTGGGATACGTTTAAGGCTTTCGTGAGAGGACTTTTAATGAAGGAAGTGGCAAAGAAGAACAGAAAAAGAAATGAGGAATACTTCAATCTGAAAAAAGAAATACTGGAACAGGAGAAGCAAGAAATGGAGATGGGAGGAGACCCTGGCAGGAAAGCTAAAATTAAGCTTCTTGTGCACAGAATGAACTGCTTATTGACAGCAGAAATGGCAAAAAAAGTAAATTATGCTAAACAAAATTACTTTGAGAATGCCAACAAACCAACTAGATGGCTGGCTTATCAAGTAAGAAAGCAATCTGAAAGAACATTGATAAAATCGTTGAGAGATAGAAATGGGGTAGAACAAAATGGAGCTCAAGACCTGAAAAGGATTGCGGAAGACTTTTATAAGAAACTCTATGCAAGAGGGAATATAACTAGAGAAGAAATATCCCAGTATTTGCAAGACCGCGTGTTGCAGAAGTTCTTGGAGGAAGACCAGATTTTAAATCAACCAATTACCATGATGGAGATGGTGGAGGCATTGAAAAGACAGAATAAAGGCAAGGTACCAGGGACGGATGGTCTACCAGTGGAATTCTATATAACTTGAAGAAATATTGCTCCCACAATTACATGAAGTTTATAAGAAAGTGTGGGAAGGACAGGAAGTGCCTGATACGTGGAGGGAAGCCCTAATCTCTTTGATACATAAACAAGATACAGAAGGAAACGATGTTAGGAACTATAGACCGATCTCCTTATTAAATGTGGATTATAAAATATTTGCCTCTATTATGGCTGACAGATTGAAGCGTGTTTTAGCAAAAACAATCCATAAAGACCAGTCAGGATTTCTCCCGAAAAGACAGATATGAGGCGATGATTGAATGTGTTGGAGTACTATGAAGCTCATCCAGAAAAAGAAATGGTGGTGATTTTTGTAGACGCGGAGAAGGCCTTTGACAACTTGGATTGGATGTTTATAATAGAGACACTTAAGATAACCAGAGCGGGAGAACAATTTACTCAAACAATTCAAGCAATTTACTCAAAACAGAGAGCAGCAGTTATGGTAAATGGGGAACGGACTGAACAATTTCAGATACAGAAGGGTACGAGGCAAGGCTGTCCCCTCTCACCATTACTATATATTTTTGCTCTGGAAGTGTTAACAGAAGAGATAAGACAGAACCCAGAAGTGGAGGGATTAAAGGTTCATGGAGAACACTATAAGCTATTAGCCTACGCAGATGACTTGGCATTTATATTGGAGGAACCGAGGTCTTCAATCATGGAGTTAAATAAGCTCTTGAAAGAGTACGGGCAAGTGGCAGGCTTGAAGGTTAATATGGTTAAAACAAAAATTCTAACTAAAAATATGACTTTGGAGCAAAGAGAGCGTTTGCAAGAAGAGTCGGGATATAAACTCTGTGTGAAGGTGAAATATTTAGGAATCCAATTAAAGAGCAGGTGCAGTTCATTGCAAGAAGATAATTATAGAGAATTGTTAAGAGCAACGAAACAAGATTTAGAAAAATGGAAGAATTTGAAGCTGTCCTTAATTGGAAGAATTGCATTGATAAAGATGAATATTCTACCAAGATGGATCTTCCTGTTCCAAACGATTCCTGTCCTGAAAAACCTGGCAATACTGAAAGAGGTGGAGCAAACCATGTCCAAGTTTGTGTGGCAAGGGAAAAGAGCACGAATTAGACTTAAAGCGTTACAAGATTCAAAAGAAAGAGGAGGCCTGGCTTTTCCAAATTGGATATTATATTATAGAGCGGGAGCGTTGGCATGGCTTAAGGAATGGGTGACGCTGGAAGATAGAAGGCTTTTAAAGCTGGAAGGCCATGATCTCTTAGAAGGCTGGCATGCGTTCTTGTGGGACGAGAAGGTGGCAGCACGTAAATACTTTAGACAACACTGGATACGGGATGCACTTGCAAAAGTATGGGAGACCATCCGGAGGAGGTGGTTTGTTAAAACCTCTAGGTTGGTAGCCCTAGTAGAAGCAGTGACTTTACCTAGGTTATATTCTGAAGACCCACCGCAAAGATACCTGGATATTATAAATGCGAAGGGGGAGCTTGAATTGGGCGAGGATATTGGTTGGTGGCACAGAGTTCAGATTCAGTCAAGATATAAAAAAGATAAACAGAAAGGGTTTGAGAAGTCATTATCAGATATGGAGAAAATATTGTACGAGCCGGAAGAGAAGTTTATTTAAAAAATGTACGCATTGTTGTTGGCTGATTATATGATAGATGAAACAGTGAAAAAAAATATAGTTCAATGGGCAACAAATTTTGGCTATAACATAGAGTTGGAACAGTGGGATCAAATATGGAAAATAAATGTGAAAATAACCAGGGCGGTTGCATATAGAGAAAACATGTATAAAATGTTTTATAGATGGTATATTACCCCGGATAGGTTATCAAAATTTGATGAAAAATGTTTTAATAAGTGTTGGAAATGTAATGTCAAAGTGGGTTCGTTTTATCATATGTGGTGGACATGTGAGAGGGTAAAAAAATATTGGATATGGGTGCATAGATTGATGCAGAATATTATAAAAAGTACTATTTTGTTTAAGCCAGAGGTATTATTGCTGGGAATACTTCCAAAAGAGGTGCGGAGAGAAGAGAGATATTTGATAACATATATAGCAACAGCAGCTAGAATTTTATATGCAAAATACTGGCGAACTATGGTGGTACCAACTGAACAGGAGTTGACTGAGAAGATAATGGAAGCAGCAGAAATGGACAAACTGACTTTGATGTTGAAAGGATACGATGAATCAGCCTTTACAAACACTTGGCAACGCTTTTATGACTGGTACGATCGGAGAGAGAAGGATGGAGAGAAATAAGAAGAAATGGATATTATTAACTTTATGTTAAACTAGAATTGAATAAGTTAGAAAGTTAGAATTAGTGGATACAGAAGCAATGGTATAATACTTAGATCGGTAAGGTGGGAGGGGTAAAATCAGATGCGATGTGATGAGAATTGTACCCCCCCCGTGAATGTTTAATGTTGTGGTTGTCTTTTGTTGTGTAGTGTGTATTGTTATGTATTCGGTGTGTTGTCTATTATGTTGTGTAATGTGGTAGTCATGTCATTGGTGGAAAAATAATAAAAATGCCTCTTTTGGGGGCGCTTTTTTTAAAAAAGAAAAAGAAGAGCTGCCCCTGGAACGGCCTGGCAAAGTCCAAGTGGAGCTGTGACCAGGGGCGGTGGGGGGACTCCCAGGCCCGTTGCGGTGTTCTTGGTGGTTCAGGGCATGAGACCTGGCAGGGCTGGCATCTCCTCACCTTGTCCTCGATGTCCCATGCTCTCGGGGTTAGTGGCAAGGCTCGGGAGCAGTGCAGGGAGCAGCAGGCTCGATGCGGTGCTTGGGAGCGCGGCTTTGGTTGCGGTGAGCGGTGCGGTGCTGCTCTCGGGGTCAGCGATGCGATGCTCGGGAGTGGTGCGATGAGCAGTGGGCTCGATGCAATGCTCTTCTTCGTGGTCATTGTTCAAGGAGGGAGTTGGCATCCCACCTTCGCCGCCAGTGAAAAGTACTGAGACTGACGAGTGATTTCAGCTCTCACATACTTTATTAGATCAAGAACAAGACAACTAAGCCAGCTCGCAGGCCAGCTTTTATTCCCAAGTGAACCCACATCCCAAACACACACAACACCCGTGATTCGCTATTTACAGTTAATTGAGTTACCCCGGGCTCCCCGATTGGAAGAATGCGAGGAGCCTACATTCTATTGTCTTTTGGAAGGAAGCCACGTGGCGGATCGGTCAGAACCAGTCTGAGCACATGGCTGCCCCGTGTCCATGTTTACCTGTGGATACACTACAATAAGGGTTGATGAAAACACAAAAGTCAAATGTAACAGTAACACATAAGTTTATTAAATTAGTAGGCGTGTGTCTTCCCATTCTAGTTTGAAAGGTAACAATTAACAGACCTCGGAGGTGCTACTGGTGCTTTCAGCCTCTCAGACTTAGAAAAAACAACAAAGCTTAACATTTCACTGTTTTTATCCAGGAACAGTACCCAAACCCTGCCTGCCTAAGTAATACACTAAAGCCAGAGAGTCAGTGTAGTGTAACAGAGTGTAGAATTAGGATCTGAGGAGCCCAGGTTCAAATCCCCATTCTCCTGTGGAAGTGTGCTGGGTGACTTTGGGCCAGTCACACACTCTCAACCTAAGATGAAGATGGAATGGAGGAGTGAGCTGCTTTGGGTCCCCATTAGAGAGAAGCAGGGTTAAAATAAAGTCAATAAATAAAGAAATGAAGACCCTATTGGACTGCCTGCCTATTCAGGATGCCTCCTGTCCCTTCTCCCTCCAGAACCCAACTCCCCTTTTTGTCTGTTGGCCATCAGCTGTTTAACTGCCTCAGGGTCTTTCCCCTCCTCACTTTTTTCAAATCTGATTTTTTTTTTAAGTATTTTATTGATTTTGCAATACTACGGGATTTGGGGAATGGTTACTAAATCCCTACCTCTAAATTCTATAGGAAACGGGGAAGGGAAAACTAATATAACACTGGAATGGGGGAGGGAGACTACCACCCTAACTCTAAGCCAACTAATGGTTATAGGGAAGGGAAGACTAACAAGATGACACGATCTGGTATATATCCCTGTCACCTAGTGATACAGCGCTGTTATTGCTTGTAAAAATTTAACAAAAAATAATAAAGAGTTGCATTAACTAGCTGGATAACAAAGCTGCATTATCAACAATTATCAACAATTATCTTGGTTTTAAAGTCTTTTCTTCTTGTGTTTCTTTTTTCCTCGGGGTTTGGGAGTGGCTGCTCCTTTCTCTGATTCCAATGTATCTGAAGAACTATTAGGTTTGTAACTGTCGCTTGATTAATCCTATGAGTAGGATTCTTCTTCATCTTCTTCCTCCTCCTCTTCTGTTTTAGATTTCTTGCCTTTTTGCGTTGTTTGGGATTAAAGTATCGGTCTACAAACTTCTTCGCCTTAGGAACAGTGTCAATGTCAAATTTTTTATCTTTAAATTTGAAACTCAGTCCTTCGGGAAACGACTATCTATAAGAAATTCCTTCCTTCTGAAGAGAGAGAGTAAGATCCCTGTAAAGTCTCCTCCACTTTCTGATTTCAAAGGTGATATCCTTTTTATCTCCTCATTTTTGATTTTCAAGGGTTTCCCCTGTGTAGATTTCAGCACCAGATCTCTGGTAGATCGTCTCGTGAATTTCAAACATATTTCTCCTGGGAGTTTATTTTTTTTTTATAAAGTCTGGATAAGTTCTGTAGGCCCAGTCCATCCCCTTCATTAAGTCTTCCTGTTTGTAATCCATTATTGGAGCCAAAGTCACTGCTAAGAGAGCCTTCAAATCTTCATTCTTTTCCTCTGGGATCCCTTGGAAGCGTAAAATGTACATGGATCTTTCCAGCTGGAGCTGTATTAACTGAGTTTTATTGGAGGATCTCTCTTTCTCCACTTCATTCGCTCTTTTATTAATAGTCTGTTTTTTCATCTTTTCTAACGTCTTTTCAGTCATGGAAGTCCTTTTATCTATTTGGGACATTTACTTCTGCAAATTATCCATTTTAAGGCTGAGGTTAGTCATCTGTTCCATTAGAGGGCACAATGCGCTCGCCAGTAGTGTAAGCATATCTGCTGTTACTTCCTGGTTGTGGGAGGGAGTCACTGGTTGGCTATTTCTGGTTTGCATTTTTTTCTCCAGACCTGCCTTCCACCCTCTCCCAGCCATAATATCAACAAGAAGTAAGTTTCCCAAAACAAAGTAAACGTTGAGTAAATTGTATCTGCTTCGCGTTATTATGCAGTTTTCAATTTTGCTGATATTCTGATGCATTTAGCTTAGTTCAGAAAGTTTTTAAATCCCGTTTTAAAACTGGGGGGGGGGTCTTGAGTTTCCTCCCTCCCACGCTGCTTTGCACTTAGGCACTTCTAATTGCTACCAAGGTTCTTGTAGACGCTTTTAATCACCTGAGCTTTGCTTAACTCACGCTTTGAAGCCTCGGAAGTCTTTTAGAAGCATTTCAAAACTTTTGACCGTGTCCGCTCGTCCAGCAGTCGTCTGTCGGCGCCATGCTGGCTCTGCGGCGACGGGACCTTTTGAGGAAGAAGGAGAGCCTCAATTCCTTGGCCGTCGCCTTGGAAGAGCTCTCCCCAGCTCCCCAGGCTGAGGATCTCCTACAGAGATCCCGGGAGGGTCCAAGACAAACTCAGACCCTTCCCGTCAGCCGAGTCTCGTCTCTCCCCATCAGAGGGAGACAGGGTGCAGCCAAGCAGCGAGACGCTTAAACCGGAACTCATTTTTTTCAAATCTGACTGATCTGAGCTGAATGGGAGGAGAGAAAAAGGGTGGAATCTTCCCCTGTTCATCACAGGATGCTATTTGGGTCATGCCACAGTGGAAATGTGCCACCAGTTACTTCAACAAGTCATTTTCTGAATTCCTGTTTATTTATTTTTTTAAGCATTGTGAATAAAGATTGGAATGACTGCTCTGCTACTGGAATGACAGTCCCCAATGTGGAATAACAATCCCTAGGACCAGATAAAGTGCTCTGGGACTGGAATGACAGTCTCTGGAGTAGAATGTAGGGATGGGTATGAACTAGGAAAATGTGGTTCAGTTCAGTTTGTGGCTTGCCTAGTTTGCAATATTATAATGTCCTGTATAGATCTATGGTGAGGCCTCATTTGGAATATTGTGTGCAATGCTGGTCGTATCTCAAAAAGGTCATCCCAGAATTTGAAAAAGTACAGAAGAAGGCAACCAACATGATTAAGGAAGCACCTTTTCATAAGAAAAGGCTGAAGACTCTGGGACTTTTCAGTTAGAAAAGATACAACTAAGGAGGGATATGATAGTTTTATAAAATTATGAATGGTATAGAAAGAGTGAGCTGAAAGAACTTTCTTTCCCTAAAAATATTAAGCCTCAGGGGCATCTAGTTAAGCTGATAGGCAGTTGTCAGGTAACCCTGTCATGAGGGTGAAGGGAGGGGTGGAGGTGTCAGTGGGTCTGCCTGTGTATTGTCTGGTATGTGGGGAGGTGACGGGGTTGCCCGGGCAACGCAGCAATTCCCATCCAGAGTTATCTGCAGATGGCCAAATGTCCTTGAAGTGCCAGGCTGTTTCTCTTCTTCCCTTTTTCTTCTGAGAACGGCTAGGCTGTGGAAATTTACAACCTTTTAGATGTAGCACCTTTATTCCCGCGTGCGGGCTTTGTAGCTATTGGTAGAATGCTGGGGGGGGCTATCGCCCCGAGGGGTATAACTGAAGATGTTCCTTTGGTGGGAGTTATTCCTGACAAAGAGAATGTTAATGTGCCTTTAGGTCTGCAGTATAATAAACACTATCCTTTTGCATGAGGCCTGGTGTTTGACTGACTTATCTGAAGCACCTGACAGATTGTCAGGAATCATCTTTCGTTGGGACTGGTCCGACCCCGCAATTCTCTCGCTGAGATGAGTGACGGAGAAGAGACTATCCCAATCCAGAATCCCCCGGAGGAAGAGAAACCTCCGGTTACAACGGTGGCAACCACCACAGCGGTTGTCCCACTGGAGAACGATTATGACCTGGGAGGCACCCCCGGACCAGCCAGCGGGGCCCTCTCCACAGGGGCCGCCGGCACCATGGCCACCGGGGGGGGGCAAGAGGCTGGGGATTTCTACTGCCGAAACCGGCCGAGCTCCTGGATGCTGACTTTAATGGGACCCCAGAGAAGTTCTCGTTCTTCCTGATAAGAACCGAAAAATTCATCAAGAACTGGGGGCACCTGTTCCAGAACGAAGAGCAGATAGTGGATGCGATCGCCTCGCACCTGAAGGACGCGGCTGCGGATTGGTATGTGGCGTTACACCAAGAAGATGGGCGGGAGCTCCGGGAAGTTGATGCGTTTATGAGGGCAATTAAGGACCAATTTGAAGATGTCAACGCAAACAAGATGGCCCGGGCATTCCTTCGGTCCTTCCGACAGGGCACCAAGACGGTGAGAGAGTACACTGCCGAGTTCCGGAGACAAGCGGCAAAGATCCGAGGCTGGCCGGACGGAGTCCTGGCCGAGCAATACCATTTGGGGCTGAACCCGGAAATTCGTCGGACCGTATTGCGAGGGAGAGACCCAGAGACCTTGTTGGGTTGGATGAAGGAAGCGGTAGCCACCGAGACCCGCTTGAAGACCATCAAACTCGACGATGCGGCCGCCCTGGGTAAGAGCCCCCAACCCGTCTCTGCACAAGCTCCCCGGGGGAAGTATCAACCCAACACCCCACGACAGAAGGATGGCACCCGTGAGCTGTGAATGAAAAAAGGGCTGTGCCTGAAATGCGGGGAGGGAGGCCACTTCGCCGCGACCTGCCCAGGTGCTACTACCCCAACCAGCACAAAGAAGGGCCCCAAAAAGAAGTTTGAGACATCCACCCCGAAGCCGGTGGCAAAGTCGAGGGGAACGTGAGCCTTGCAGATCGCCCCGTTGGGCGATGACTCCAACTCGTCAGACTAAGAAACCGCGGTGGCGGCAAACGAGAAGGACCTGCTGTGAACAGCGCTGAACAGCAGGTCCCCGACTCTCAGGCGCTGAACCCGGTGAGCAAATCCTCTTCCCTGTTCTTCCTCACTGTGACTTTGATGGACGCGGGTCTACAGACCCATGTAAGGGTGCGAGCCCTCATTGACTCGGGGTGTGGGCGAGACATTATTAACCCATCCCTAGTGACGGGGTTAGGGGCGAAAGTAGTCAAGTTGGCTGAACCTTTAGTTTTCACCCAAATGGATGGCTCCACTATGAAGGAGCCGTGCAAATACGAGACTGTGCCCCTGCGCATGGGAGTGGGGAATCACTGGGAGGTGAGGTCGTTCGTCGTAACCTCCGCCGCACGTTTCCCGCTGGTTCTTGGGAGCCCCTGGTTTTTCGACCATGACCCGCACATCTTGTGGGAGGCTGGAACTGTGAACTTTATCTCGCCCAAGTGCGCGGTCCACACCTGGAACGATAAATGGGGGCCCCGATGACTCGAGACTAACCCGGTGCTAGTGGGAGTGGCGGAGGCAGACAGGGAGGCAATCCCACGGGAATACCGGGACTTATCCGCAGTTTTCGGGGAGGAGTAGGCAGACGAGCTGCCCCCCCATAGAAACTCGGACCGTGCCATAGAAATTTTACCTAACCAGAAACTCCCTAAAGGGAAACTATATTCCATGAGCCCGGCCAAAAAACTGGAGCTCCAGAAGTTTATCGACAAGAATTTAGAGAGGGGTTTTATCCGCCCAGCATCGTCGCCGTTTGCGGCCCCTGTTTTGTTTCGAAAAAAGAAAGACGGGGGGTTGAGACTGTGTACTGACTACAGGGGTCTTAACGCGGTCTCGGCTACCAATGCTTACCCCCTGCCTTTGATCAAAGACTTGCTTGCTGCCGTGGCAGGGGGGGAAATCTTCTGCAAGCTAGACCTCCGGGACGCTTATTTCCGCGTGCACATCCGGGAGGGGGACGAATACAAAACAGCTTTTAACACCCCCTTGGGACAATTTGAGTACCTGGTCATGCTGTTCGGCTTGCAAGGGGCCCCCGGGGTATTCATGAACCTGATCAATGAGGTTCTACACAAATATTTGTTCAAAGGGGTCCTTGTTTACCTTGATGACATACTTTTGTACTCCCCCGATTTGCACTCCCATGTGAAACTGGTCAGGGAGGTACTCCAAATGCTGCATAAGCACAAACTGTTCGCAAAACTGTCTAAGTGTGTGTTCCATCGGTCCGAGATCTCCTTCTTGGGCTATCGCATTTCTCAGAGGGGGATAGAGATGGACCCTGAGAAGGTGAAAGACGTGGTGGGGTGGGAGCCCCCGAGGACAAGGAGGCAGCTCCAAGCTTTCCTCGGTTTCGCCAATTTTTACAGATCATTTCTATCGAATTTCGCCGAAGTTGCCCTCCCACTTACAGACCTGTTAAAGACGAAAGGGAAGGGCCCCGAGAACACACGGCCCAGGGCCCGTTTAGAATGGACTAGTGACTGTCAGCGGGCGTTTGAACAACTGAAGTCACTCTTCACCTTTGAACCAGTGTTAGCCCACCCTAACGAATTGCGTAAATTCATTGTCCACGTTGACGCCTCTGACGTTGCAATGGGGGGGGGGCATTTTGCAAGAAGGGGAGGATGGCAAATTACACCCCCTCGCCTATGTCTCTAAAAAATTTACCGACACAGAACGCAACTGGTCAATTTGGGAAAAGGAAGTAGGGTCAATAAAGCTAGCCCTCTCGTCATGGCGGCACTGGCTGGAGGGTGCACGGGTGCCGTTCGAGGTATGGACTGATCACAAAAACCTCGAGTTGCTACGTTCCCCCCAATCTCTAAACGCCAAGCAAGTGAGATGGGCTGATTTCTTCTCTAAATTTGACTTCATGCTGCACCATTTCCCAGGAAAGGTTAATTCCTTAGCGGACGCTTTGTCCCGCCTTCCTCAGCACGACAGCAAGCGGGAGGAGATTAGGGACTCGGTATTCACGCCCTCGCAGCTGGGGGGGGTTGTAACGACACGCAGCCGCTCCAAACCCTCGCCTTCCCCCCCTTCCTCCCCGTGGGAGTCGAAATTTGAGTCTGCCCTGTCTAAGGCGGACCGCAATGTCTTGGCGCAGGAGGAGGGGGTGACGGGGGATGATCGCAGCGGGTGGCGGAAAAATGGAAAGCTCTTCGTCCCTCTCTCCCTGCGGGGGAGGTGATGGGCTGGGCCCACGGTTCCAAATTGGCTGGCCACACCAGCTTCGTGAAGTCGCTGCAGTTGCTCCAACGACAATTTTGGTGGCCGGGAATGCGAAAAGACTTGTCGTTGTTTACTCAAGCCTGCCAGATTTGTCTGATGAGTAAACATTGCCCTGGAAAGCCTCCTGGCTTTTTACATCCTTTGCCAACCCCAACTCACCCATGGGAGGTTGTATCAATGGACTTTATCACGGACTTACCCCCAAGCGGGGGAAAGACGGTCATTTGGGTGGTAGTGGACATGTTTTCAAAACAAGCTCATTTTGTTCCTTTTTCATCAATCCCCTCAGCTAAGAAACTGGCTAAGGCGTTTTTGCAGCACGTGGTGAGACTCCATACTCTTCCCATGAAGGTGGTCTCAGATAGAGGGTCTCAGTTCGTTTCACATTTCTGGGGGAGTTAATGGCACTGCTAGGGGTGGAGAGGGCGGTCAGCAGTGCGTACCACCCTGAGACGGATGGGCAAACGGAACGAGTGAACCAAACCCTAGAACAGTACCTGCGTTGTTTTACCAATTTTCAACAGGACGATTGGGAATCGCTCTTACTTTTGGCAGAATTTTGTTACAATAAAACGTGTCACTCTTCCACGGGCGTGTCTCCATTTATGGCGGTACACAGTTATGAGGCCCCGCCTTTACCCTTTTTGACTTCTCCCGACTTGCCGCTGGGGGAGGCGGGAGACTGGTGCAAACGCCTTCAGGCGGCATGGCCTCTACTAGCTCAGACGCTTGAGGATGCCAAGTCTGCCTACAAAGAACAGGCTGACAAGAAATGCAATAACTCATGGACTCCCAAATGCGGAGAATTTGCTTATCTCTCCACAAAAAACCTGAAGGGCTTGCAACCTAGCAAAAAACTGGGTTGGAAATATGTTGGACCTTTTGAAATCAAACGGGTTCTCAGTGATGTGACTGTTGAACTCTTGTTGCCTAAATCACTGAAATCTGTTCATCCTGTGTTTCATGTAAGGCTCCTGAGACGCTCGCCTGCAGAGAATGCGTGGAGACCACATCGGCCGCCCCCCTCTGATGGGGGGGGAAACCACACTACGAAGTTGCCAAGATTCTGGACTCCAAGCTTGCCCGCAACCGACTGTACTATCTAATTGAGTGGGTGGACTTTGGGCCTGAACAGAGGGAATGGGTGAGGGAGGAAAATGTTCGTGCCCCGTAATTGGTCCGCAGGTTCCATAAATTGTATCCCTTGAAACCAAAAGGGGTGGATTTATTGTCAGGAGGGCAGAATGTCAGGTAACCCTGCCATGAGGGTGAAGGGAGGGGTGGAGGTGTCAGTGGGTCTGCCTGTGTATTGTCTGGTATGTGGGGAGGTGACGGGGTTGCCCGGGCAACGCAGCAATTCCCATCCAGAGTTATCTGCAGATGGCCAAATGTCCTTGAAGTGCCAGGCTGTTTCTCTTCTTCCCTTTTTCTTCTGAGAACGGCTAGGCTGTGGAAATTTACAACCTTTTAGATGTAGCACCTTTATTCCCGCGTGCGGGCTTTGTAGCTATTGGTAGAATGCTGGGGGGGGGCTATTGCCCCAAGGGGTATAATTGAAGATGTTCCTTTGGTGGGGGTTATTCCTGACAAAGAGAATGTTAATGTGCCTTTAGGTCTGCAGTATAATAAACACTATCCTTTTGCATGAGGCCTGGTGTTTGACTGACTTATCCGAAGCGCCTGACAGCAGTAAATTCAGACAAACAAAAGGAAATACTTCTTTACACAGCAAGTGATTAAACTGTGAAATTTACTGCCAGAGGATGTAGTGATGGTAATTAGCATAGACAATTTTAAAAGGGCATTAGAGAGATTCCTGAAAGAGGTCTATTAGCAGCTACTACCCATGGTGACTAAAGGGAACCTCCACATTCAGACAGTAAACCTCTGAATACCAATGCTGTTATGTCCTGACTTGTGAACAGCCTGTATACTTTTACATGTTAAGCTTGAAGTCAGGACCAGAATTGTAAGCCTGGACAATCCTATTGTTTTGATTCTGCACTGCTTTGTAACCAATCAAGACTGACTGAAATGTTATCTAGGGAACAGGCCTCATTGGTCCTTATCCCTCAAATGTTATTGGTTGTTAACCAAAGTAGGGGCGTGGTTTTGTTAGCCCAGACTGTTTAAAAAGGAGCTGTGCTCTACTGTTTGTGTGTGTGCTATGTGATCCTCTTGTTGACTGTTCTGGGTTGGTGAATCACTATTAAAGCTGAATCACTGTTCATCACTCTCAGAGTTAAGTCTCATACTTAACAAATGCCACAAGGTAACATTAGGGGAAGACTTTGGCCTCTGTATGGTTGGCCCTCCATAGTAACTGGCTGGCCACTGTGTGAGAGAAGATGCTGGACTAGATGGATCAACCCTGGCCTCTCATGCCTGTCCCTGCACACTCCTGCTGCGCCCTGGGGCTGTCATTCCACTCCGTGGCCTCTCATTCCTTTCCCAGAGTAGTGTATTTTTGTCCGGAGACCCTAATGGAAAATCCATTCCACCTTTTTATTCCAACTCTATTTGAGGTGTAATGTATTTCAATGGAGCCCATGGAAGTCAATTGGCATTCCTGGCTCCCATTATTTCCAATGGGCCTTCAAGTCTTTCCCATTGTTTCCAATGGGCAATCCTGTCCTTCCTTTTAGTACATCCCAAAGTTCTACTTTGTGAGCCACTGGCATTAAAGTTGTGAGCCAGCTGGCTGCTTGCATAGATTAGTGTCCTCTGGAGCCGTCCTCCCTGAGCTAAGACAAAAATGGGTGGACCAGAGAATTAAAAACTGTGAGTTGTTAACTCATACTAACTCAGCGTAGAGGTTACACTGGTGGCAACTGCCGCCAGCGGAACGCTCCATGGTGGCACCAGAGCTCTTGCGTGCCAATTCGCCGCCCCGCCCCGCCCCGCCTTCCCGCCCTTTCTGAGGCGGCAGCAGGGCTCCGTGCGAAACGTGACTAGCGCCCCCGAGGCCACGCCCCGCTCGGCCCCTGCCTGACGGACAGGCGTGAGCGAGCAATCAGAGGAGGCCCTGCGTCAAGCCCGGCCAACGAGCGCGCGGCAGGAGGCGGGCGCCGAGCTACCGAAGGTGACCGTGGGCCGCCGCTTCGCTCGCTCTTTTCCGTCTCGGCTGCTGCCCCGGGGAGAGCTGCCTGCTGCTTGTCCGCGCCGCCGCCGCCGCCATGTCTCTCTCCAACAAGCTCACCCTGGACAAGGTGGACGTGAAGGGCAAGCGGGTGGTCATGAGGTGAGCGCGGGCCGGCCTGGCGGCCTGGCTTCTGGCGCGCCGGAGGGGCTCGTCGTGGCGGGCCGTTCGCACGTTCCCCGGGGCCTGGCTTCTGGCGCGAACCGGAGGCGCTGGGCGGAGAGCCGGGCCTGGCGGCGGCAACAGCCTCCACAGCGCCCTGCCCGGGGGGGGGGGCGGAGCAGCGCGGAGGGGGTGGGGGGGTGGGGGGGGCGGCTGGGACGCAGAACGTCGCCCCGCCCGGGCCCCTTGTCCGCAGTGGCCGGAGAGGGTTTCCTTTAGGGCCGGAACAAGGAGCAGCAGCAGCTTCTGCCGGTTTGTGGCTCTGACCTCGTAGCGGGTGATCGTATTTTAGGCTGGGACGACGTAAACCCGCCATTTTCAGGGGACAGCCTAGGAACGATAAAAGTGCCCGTTTCTGATTTATACGCCACTTGCTCCCCCCAGTCTCATAATCGAACAGAGGTAGACTCTGCAGCGTGGTAGTGGTGTGGATGGCCTGTAGCTGCTGACTGATCACATCTGACGATCTGTGTGAATGCTGCTGGTATAGGATTCGTTTAGTAGGGTTTCTGTGTGTGGCTGCTGCTTGCCTTCATTCAGAGCCCTCCTGCCTTGTCTTGCTCACGCAGTCCCTTAATACGCAGGTTCAAGAGAGTTGCCATAGACCTGTATCTGGCACCAGCGAGGAAGGGCAGAGGTGAATGCAGGATGGGCTGATTTCCAAATGAGATCTTAACTTTCACTTCTCTTAGCCCCTAAGGTTCCTTAACGGCAAGGAGAGGCAGTGTGATGTAGCGGCTCTAATGTCAGACTAGCATCCGGGAGGCCCAGGTTCATATCTCCACACTGCCATGACAGCTTGCTGGGTGACCTTGGGCCAGTCACACACACTCAGCCTCACCGACTCACAGGGTTTTTGTGAGGATAAAACGGAAGGAAAATTATGTTGTAAGATGCATTATGCCCCCATTGGGGGAAAGCAAGTTATAAGCATCAAAATAGAATACATGTATGCTGTAACTGAAATTGGAGGTTGGCGAGTGTCTTTTAAAATACACTTTAATTAACCCAGAGAGCTCTGTGGCTGTTTTAGTTTTAACTCAATGAGATCAATTTTTTTTTCAGTAAACAAACACACCACTGGGAATAAAGAGGGCTCACCTTTCTAACCAGTTTTTGATGGGCAGGAAAGGTAGTCTGCAGAATTTCTGTAGCCCTGAAAAAGATTTTGGGTTAAGTTGCTGCCCAACTCTAAAATGCATGCAGGAGGGATTGTAAAACTAATAAGCGGAGGAGTGCAAACAGAATTGTTCCCGTGAGCTAAAACTGTTACAGTGGTGCCTAATCAGTATTAGAAGGAATGATTGGCACATTTGATTTCAGGCTTTCAGTTCTGTTTCTTAGGCAGCTTCATAGCAGTAATCACCACCCCTTGCAACTTAGACAAAGGCTCTGTGGCTTGGAATGTCTGGTACTTACACTGGAAGTGCACGCCACTCTTCCACTCTTCCACATCACCAGACAGAAGCTGCAGAGAAAGAGGGGGGAAATGGTGGAGAAAATGGCCTCCCACTTGAATCTTGCACCTATTCAGTGGTCTCTTGTGGCCATGCAAGCACTATGCAGATGTGAAGTTCACATGAGAAACACCGGGCTTCATTTTCTCTTTGGTTGATACCCTTCATTGTTACGGTGCCAGATTTTTAAAGCCAAGATTTACCATCTGGTTTATAATCCCTGTTAAACACAGGAATAATAACTGTGTCCTTATCAAAATAAGGTCTTATGTGAATAAAGGGTATAATGTGCTGTATAAGTTATACGCTCAGAACGGAGTTGGTGTGGCTGATTTCTTTCCATCTCAGCTGCCAATAATTTTGCACATGGTTGCAACATTCTCCTGTTTAATTACTCAAAAGACTATCTAGTCTTACATTCTCCATTCTGTCATCGTGCAAGTTCTTTTTCTGCATAACACACTGCAACTTCCTGTCTCCTTCAACTGTGCACACACAAGGCATAGTTTGTAAGGGTGGCTTCTGAAATTCCCCTCTCATGCATCTGACATAGTCAAGCATATTTAATAGGCTGTTGAGTCATTGTGTTCTGTGACCATCTAAGATGAGAGTTTGAGGAAGTCCCAGACACTGTTTGATGGAATATCAGCAAGTTTTAATACATCCCAGAGCAGTAGCTCATCAGAGAGCTGTGACTATTCTTTGCACAGGTGCATCACTTTATCAGTTGCAAGATGATGTTCTGGTTTTAACATGCACCTGTATCATGCTGGATCCTCAAGTGAGTGGTGGAGAGAAACAGAATAAGCAACTTGTGGAGGAAAGGCAGGGGCTTACATCAGTATCCAAGATGTCCCTGTGCTGTCTGTTAATTGATTGCGAGGATTGTAAGTGTTAAGTCTTGCTCCTGCAGTCATGCTGTACTTCATTTCTGACAAAGTTTTGAAGCAGTGTTTACTTGGTATTTGCCTTTCCTTCTGTACTTAGTTTATGCTTTCTTTTTGGGGCACCTCTGATAATGTGATGACTTGTCTAATGTTACTAAGATTCTCAGCTGGTTCTTTTTCCGTATTAGGGTGTTTTCTCAGTGTTTTATTAGCACATTAATGAACTGATCATCCATATGCTAGTTGGGTTTTGACAATCTCCAGCATGAAATCCAACTTAGCCTTGCTCATGAGTATTTCCACCAACCAGATTCTGAAAGTGAAAAGCAGATGACCTGGCTCCCCTCTTTATCGGTGAATACAACTAGTGGATCCAGTGCAGTTCGTTTTTGTTGATCCCTGACACTGGCTCAGAAAGATATAGACATGATAAATGGATGGAACCTGGTGGGACAGGCCTTTCTGTGCATAATATTGGGAAGCCTTGTGAGGTTTGTATCAGCCCAACAGTGGGTGACGATTGGGTGTTGCATGATTATCCCACTGTTTTCTTCTTTGCCCACTCCTGTACCCATATGACTGATGCAGCTCTTACTACTAGTCTTTAACAATGCTTCCCAACTGAGGGAGCAGAGAAAGGTATTTTTTTTAATTTGCTTATGTGTTTTTCCCCCCCTCAGGGTTGATTTCAATGTCCCAATGAAGAACAACAAAATAACCAACAACCAAAGGTGAGAACTGTAAAATTGTGAACTGGAGTTGGAGGTTATCAGTTCCCCCTCCCCAGTGGCTGCAACTTACTGGAAGAACACAGTTTGTGTAAGGTGCTTGATTTGACCTTGGAATCTCCAGCTAAAATCTGAGCTGCTATGGCTAGGTCATGTATTCAGGGTGTGACATCAAATTAATTTAATTTGTAAGATGCCTCCTTTTATCCTTTTGTCTACATTTCCTGCAGATGATAGTTTAGCTGTGCTTGCACTAGACATCCCACTACAGAGGGCGGTGGGTGGGTAATAGTCTGAGTGGCTTTTAGAGAAAGTTAAGTGAACTGTCTCTCTAGCAGATTTTTGTCTCATCTCCTTCCTTGGGCAAAGTGAGAATGAAGGTGATACCTTGACTTAATAATTAATAGATCCCTGACTTTGTAGTAGTTGTGTATAACTTCTACTTTTAGAGCTTTGCTCTATTAGTGTACAGCATGGGTATCATGGGTGATGCCTCTCACAGGAAATGATGTGAGAACTTGCTGTATACAGACATAATCCCCTCCCCCTGGTCTAGCAAAGTTTTCTGTCACTTTTGTTGCAGAATCAAGGCAGCAGTCCCATCCATCAAGCATTGTTTGGACCATGGAGCCAAGTCTGTGGTACTGATGAGTCACCTCGGGCGACCTGATGGAGTTCCTATGCCTGACAAATTCTCTTTGGAGCCAGTGGCAGCGGAACTCAAAGCATTACTAGGCAGGTACGGCCTCATGATTGTTAATATAAATTAGTGTGCAGTGACTTATCCTTGGGATTGGTAAATGTAAGCTTTATATCTTCGATCACATCTCTAGGGACATCTTGTTCCTAAAAGACTGTGTAGGTCCGGAGGTGGAAAAGGCCTGTGCTGATCCTCTAGCTGGTTCAGTCATTCTCCTGGAGAACCTCAGGTTCCACGTAGAAGAGGAAGGAAAAGGGAAGGATGCTTCAGGGAACAAGGTGAGAGACTTTATTCCCTCCTGTGTAACATTTTCTCTGTTACATTTCTGCATACTAGATTCCAGTGGGTGGCCATGTTGGTCGGAAGCAATAGAACAAAGTTTGAGTCCGGTGGTACCTTTATGACCAACAAAGTTTAATTCCTGGTATAAGCTGTCATGTTCATCCATCCTTTGTGCACATGTAAGCTTAGACCTAGAATTAAACTTTGTTGGTCTTAAAGGTGCCACTGGACTCAAACTTTGTTCTGTTTCTCTAGAGTGTACTTCTTGCTTTCTTCAGACTGCACTGTGAGAAGTAAAAAGTGAGCAATGGCTCGTAGTTTTTAATACTGCTATAAATCTGTTATGAAAATGGTTTTGTGTAGGATAGTAAGAACATCCCATATTGTCTAATGTAGTGCTGAGTACTGAAATGGACTTGCAGAGGCAACCACAACTATGGAGTGACCTACCATGGGACGTATATAAGGTAGATAGATACATTAACTCTTGGTAGTTTAGTGGCCTGTTTGGCTGATAGGTTTTAAACACAGGTTTATATAGGAGGAACAAAAGATTTTCAGTTATGTGCTTCTCATTGAAATGAAATAAATTAATACAGTAATTACGTATTTGTTTGAAGTAGGAAATCACCTTTAACTCTCAGTTCACAGAGATCAGTGTTCCTACCGATCCATCATTCCTCTATCAACTGCTGCAATTTACCTTAATAGAGGAATCCCCAACCTTTTTGATGCTTGTGGACAGGACATCGTGGAATGCTGACACAGGGTTGGTGGGCACAACCACAAAACAGCTGTCACAGAAGGCAGAACCACACACACATAGGACCAAGTGCAGGGGAGAAGAGGGATGATTTAAAAGACACAACTGGAAAGAGGAGCAAGAGAGAATAAAACCAGATGTGGTGATAACTACCACTGAAACACTTTTTTAATCTGCACAGCTGATCAAATCTACAGTGGCTTTAAAACTAATGGAAAGTCATTCTTAACAGCTGGCATGATGGCATGCTTGGAAGCCTGATGTTCAGATATCTCATATAAATTGAATGCTGCCATTTGTAGCTTATGGCTATATTCCTAGGATAGTGCGGGTAAATTTGGATCAAAGCATGCTGACTTGTGTCCTCTTACAAAAGGGAGTTCAGAAATGTGGATAGGGGGAGAATGAGGTTGCTCCGTGGAAATTCACTGTGGTGTATGCCATTCTGGAAGTAAATGTATTTGGGGAGAGAATGCTTTCTCCTGCTTGGGACTTCAGCAAGCACCGCATCCATTATGATTGGCTTAGTGTGATGTGTGCTGGTCGGAGGTTCACATCCTGTACTGAGACTGACAAACACTTGAAACACACAAGTTACTTTCTCTTGAGTCAGTTATATTAGTCCATACCAACTTGTACCTCTGACATTTCCTTGAAGGTCAGCAAGAACACTTGCTCCCAAGTGGTTTCTTTTCTTAGCATCTGTGACCCCATTAAGCCTCCAGCCTTGGCTCCCTTAAATACAACCACAGTGTGAAACGCTGATATACAGTATGGTGCCCTTTCACAGGCTGACACAGAACACCACACAGTGCTATAAAAATACAGCAGACCGTGTAGATGAACTTCTGAAGGAAGGGGGAGTATCTGAACTCCCAAGTTCCAGTGTAAATACTTTGCCATAACCTTTTACTTTACTTGTCATTCCATATGAAAAGAATCCAGCATATGTACATGTGTGTGTAAGGTGCTGTCAAGGTTTGTCCACAATTAATGTCTTAAGTGTATGATGATAAACTGTTTAGTTCAATGTCTGCCTCAGCATCAAGTATGCTACTATCCCTATTGAGGCTTTTAAAAGTTTTTGTCCAAATTCCTTCTGTTTGTTACAGAATTTTCTTGTATGCCTTTAAATGTTGTTTTTTTCCTTCCTCTCAGATGGCAAAACTAAGATGTGTGTTATGATAGCATAGAGTATAGCAGTTTTCAGCTCTGTCTTGCTCTCTTTCTAGTATTGCATTTATTTTGAGATTTACCCGGGTCTGGAAAAGAGTTCTGGAAGCTCTTTGACAAAATTCTTTTTAAAATGTTTAGAAGTTCATGAGTTTTTAGTACGCAAATCAAAAACTTCATTTCTGTCTTGCGAGTTCAGGCACCTGTTTTTCCAAAAAAAACCCTTGGTTTTAGCTGTAGAAAGCTAAGCCATTTAAACTTTTAAATTCATGAAGATGCCACATAAAGTTAAAATTATCCATATTTATGTTGATAAAAGGCAATAAAGCTTCAGTAAGAAAGTACATTCTACATACTACTCTTTTTTCCTTGAGAAAACATGCATCAGTCTGGCAGAAAAATTATGTTTTTACTCTTGTTTTTCATCTTCACAAGTCTTGGCTTGAATTGTCGGCTGCCGTTAGTGGCTATATGTTACTTATTGGCTATAGAGAAAAATAAAACAGCTGGCCTGGTACAAAAACTATTCTATAGCAAGTGGCAAAAAATGCTGCAGATACAGCAAGGTTTGTTACTTTGCTGGTTGTCATTGTGAACAAAAATAGGAGAATCTTGACCTTTTTTTTAATTGACAGTGCATCCCTACTTCTAGCTGTTATTGACTGTCACTGAAGCACTTAAAGATACAAAGGTATAGGAGCCTAAATCATGGTACTATATAATCATGATAATAGTATTTATAATGTTATTGGATCAGTTTCCATAAAGTAGAATGCAACAGGGCTGAGCTGTTCATTTGTGCCTTGTATAACGCTTTTTATGCCCATATATGTTTGTCCCAGTTATGCATTTTTGGACAGAAATATTCTGTTGGAAAAGCTCTCCCCTTTTTGGAAGTCTCTATTCTTTGACTCTGCCTCCTGTTGCCACCAGTTGTAGGAGTTAAGTAATGTCGTCACTGTCTTGAAGTCATTGTTCAGATCAAGTAGACTACAAGTTGGCAAGGTTTGAAGAGAGGCTTTCTAATTCCTGGGGTAACAAATGTGATGTGTTGCTTTTCTTCTGGAAATGTTTCTGAACAGTTTATTTCACACAGCAACTGATTTGGTGATTTTAATGCCTCTTGAAATAGTGAAGTGGCTGTGACTAACTAGTTATCTCTTATTTCTTTTTTGTTTTCCAGATCAAGGCTGATTCTGCCAAGGTGGATGCTTTCAGGGCCTCACTTTCTAAACTAGGAGATGTTTATGTCAACGATGCTTTTGGAACTGCACACAGAGCTCACAGGTGTGTAACAACTATCATTAGGACATCTTGGCTAGGCTTCTGTGCATCTCGGAGTCCCTCTCTGCTGCCTTGGACATAGAATAAGGCCTGCATCAGAATTTGTAATAAGTTACTGTGATTGTTCTATTTGCGTACTTATTATTCCAACTTTTGCCCCTCCCCTCCCCGCCAAGGGAGGCTCAGGGTGGCTCTCACACAATCAATAAAACAATATATATCTTAATAAAAATACAATTACACAAGTTAAAACCGTACACAAGTTAAAACTATATATCAATGGTGGTACTATTACTTCTGAGTTTTAGAAAGGTAATCCCTCTGGTAGAGTATAATCTGTGGCAGGTTAGCAGATAATGGGAAAGACTTTTCTGCACCTGAGGTTTCAAGGTGTCTTTCTTTGTAAGAACACACAATAATAAGGAAGATGAGCTGATGCTCTGACTCAGAACCAGGTAGTTCTGTCCAAAAGAATTAAATCTCCAGGTTAAGACTCCTGCTAATATTTTAGCCTGTTTGGTAGTGAGTATAAGTAGTCGTATCTTCCATGTTTTAAATCTTTCTCTCTGTCAAGTTATGGGAATACCTTTGAACTGACATTCCCCCCAAAAGATATTTTAATGAAGGAAAGTTCTCTGGAAACAGGGGATTGACTTTTCTAATTCTTGGCTGAAGATTACACGCACAAGTATTTTAAAAAATCATCTCTAGTGAATTGTCAGATCTGAAAGACATCTGTGAACCACTAAAGTACTATGACTTCTATTGCTGAGGTGTGTTTTCAATGTCAATATTTGTAGGCTTCAAAAATTTTGTGGCGATCTCTGGTAGTTTCAAAAAAGCAAGATTTTAAAATAGTGTTTTTTTCCCCTCCTGCAATGCAACAGTTCTATGGTTGGTGTCAATCTGCCACAGAAAGCTGCTGGTTTCCTGATGAAAAAAGAACTGGATTACTTTGCTAAAGCTCTTGAGAGTCCAGAACGCCCATTTCTGGCAATCCTTGGAGGGTGAGCATCCTGTCATTTTTTCTTTCACTGTCTCTTGTTGGTTTTATCAATTTATCTGAACAGTTTGCTTGTTTTCCTTTCTCCCATTGAAGCTCCGGGAGACAGTGCTCTTGAGCAGCAGGAAGAGCCACAACAACGTATGGAAGGACTGGGAAAAAGTGACCACTGCTAAAGTAGTCTTAGGATCCTTATCATAGAATAACAGATACAAAGCAGCTGAGATTGAGTTTACTTGTTTTAATAACTGATCAGTTTGTGGTAGGAATTATTGAGCTTCCCCTTTAGAGGCAAAATGTGTTTTGTTTTGTTTAAAGCTGTCCCCAGCTTTATTATTTGAGTTAGAGGCCAGATCTTTCTGAATTTTCACCAGAGTTCAGAGTACAAATACAGTCTCTTCTCAGCAGTTGTCTGTAAACTAACCCTGTCTAAAGTTGTGCAACTGATACCTAATATCAGATAAATGAATTTTTATCAACTGCTGCAACTTTCATGGAAGACTTTTTCCCTGAAGTGCAGATGTGGCCTTCTCCAGTACTGATTTGTAGGGAAAAGAGGGGTGCTCTTACTCCTTGTCCACTGGTGGGGAAAAAGTGTTAAACACTCAGTATTCCACACTGTACAAGTACTGGGCCGAATCGTTTTCTGGTTATGCTGCATAGACACTGTTTCTATTGCTGCATGTACCAGGGCATTAAATGACTGTGGCCTGGAAACATACGTGCCTAACTTCATGCACCCAGCAAGGCTTTTACCACTTCCCTGAAGAAAGCTCTGCATTATGGACAATAGAAGCTCCTTACTGCTCTCTGCTGTTTTTACAGCAGCATCTTTTATGCATGCTGAGGTTCCTTCATCAGAATTTTTATCAGCTTAGTTATGCCACTAGCACTGTGGCTTTAATCCACTGTTGGTCAGACTTGTAACTGTTCTGCCTCAGGTGGTGAAAACTGGCATAGTGTAATGCCTGCACGTAACATAGTGAGACCAGAAAACTTCCTAGTTCACATCTCATCTCAGCCAGTGAACATACTGTGTGATCTCAGTAAATCTACTAACCACCTGTAATACAGATAATAGCACTTCTGTAGATACAGAACGATATTCGTGTGCAAAACTTGCTGGCTTTATCTGGATTCCCCTCCAAACAATAGTAATGCTTTCCCCCAAGCATCCTATTTAAAAAAGAAATGTGTTTAGAAAGCTCTATTTATGCTGTTGAAAAGGCTTTGCTAGAAACAGCCTGGTGGTCTATAGCAGTTCTGGTTATCAGAAAATCCCAGTCCTCGTGCAGCATTGTGTGCCTTTGGGAACTGTTGTGCAATAGAATCATTTGTTCTTGTTGGGCATTGCTTCTGGTGTATCCAGCCGTTCACTCAGGTAGAGTGGCCCTTCAGATTGTTCCAGTCAGATTTTTTAGATGGGTATATCTGCTAGAAAGCCTTCAGTTGCTTTGATGGCAGAAGCTTACTATTAAAGCCAGGTTTTGATGGTAAGTGAAAGGCCTCTCTGTAAGGGAATTACATAGCCATAGATAGTGGGGGCCAGTGGCTTTGGAACTTTGTAAAATAATCTTCTCTTTTAAGTCATTTGCTCTCAGGAAAAGATTTTCAGTGGCATTGCTTGTAGGATGATTATTCCTGCACGTGAAGCTTCTTCCATTGGTGGAATGAGTATCCTTGGATTCTGGCCTTAATTTCTCAGGCTTGAGTGACTAGGGTGACTGAAATGTCTGGCACCAAGTGCTCAACCCATTGTCTGTAGTTGTGGGCAACATTTCAGCCTGTGTTGGTGAAGTCCTGGAAAGGTTTGTCTGAAACAGACAACAGACTGGGCACCAGGGGGCAGCATGTGTCAGGTACCCCTGCCATAGTTTACCCACAGGATTTAACGCACCTGATATTACTAGATAACTTTCAATCTAAATGGCTGAGGGTGGTCCATAAGAAACTAAATCTTCTGGGACTTTCTCCCCAAGCAGTTCTGGCCTTTGGTAGGGAACAGGCCAAGATAGTGCTGAAACAGAATAATGGACACAGAGAGACAGTTTGACCTAGCCAGATGCCCAGCCTATATAGTGTCAAATATATCTTTGCCAAATATATCTTACCTGATGGACTCCGACTCTGTCAATTACTTATTGTCAGATGATAACCAGACCATTACCAAACTTGTAGCTAAATTCTGTGCAGTTTGTTACTATATCCACAAAAAAAAGATTATTTAACCCCTGAAATCTTTTAGACCTTGGTTTTTATATTTCTATGTTAACAAATTGTTTATATCAGTTTTGTATGATATTACTGATTTGCTGGCTTGGTACCGTAACAAAGATTAGATTAGCTATATAGCTGCCATTTTAAACATTTTATTCTTGCCATTCTAAATCATCCTAAAGCCAAAATTGTTTAAATATGAAATCACAATTATGTGAGCTTTAAAAAAAATGCAGGATATGTATACTCAATCATTGCAGGAACCAGAATTTTATCAAAAAAGCAAAAGAGGAAACAGCTATAGCAATTATTCATAAAACACCAAATGCAGTAAAGTTTAGTGTATAAGAGATTGCATGTGGTAAATATAGATGGACCTGCAGTCTTGCCTCAGATTGAAGGATAACCTAGATCTGGTTAATATTTACAGTTTTCTGGGTAAGGAGAGGAGAGAGTTCTGTTTTATTAGACAACTTCTTATAGTTTTGTCTCACATTCTGCATTTAGTGAAGATTGGTACAAGATACATGTCTTCTTTGTAAACCTGTATATATTAGTAGTAATTACAAGGGAAGATGCAGTTTGGAAACTTATCAAACCTGCACTGCATTTCATAACAGTCTTGAACATTCTACAACTGTGTCTGTTATTGATTTAAATGGCTCTCTCTTTCTACCCTTCTTTCATCAGAGCAAAGGTTCAGGATAAGATTCAGCTGATCAATAACATGCTGGATCAGGTCAATGAGATGATCATTGGAGGTGGAATGGCTTTCACCTTCCTAAAAGTGCTCAATAACATGGAGGTAAGCAGCCCACAGTGCCTACTCTTTGAGTACAGGTTAAATGGACATGAAAGATTCCCTTTTTATAATGTCAGTTGTCCTCTTAAATGATGATAAATTTTAATATGGGCTTTAGGCATATATGGGTTCTACTGAAATAAGTTTCCAACCTGAAAATATGCAAGATATGGATTAGGTGTGTGCAAAAAAAACAATCGGTGAAATACGGATTTGGATATGTTGGACCCGAACTTTTTCAGTATTCCCGAAAAAAACCCAAATACCTATACCGGTAAAGCATTGATATCTGAAAATTTTCGGGATTCACAAAAAAAAACCTGGGTCCATTATATCCAATGGGGCCATTGATTTCAACGGCAAAATTTTCTGGAAAGTTTTCAGGGGGCTGGAGGGGGGTGTTTGAGGTAGAGGCTCCAAATTTGGAATGTAGCTGCTGGAGCCTCTCCCCAAAAGACCCTCCAAGTTTTGAAAAGATTGGACCAGGGGGTCCAATTCCAGGAGCATCCAAAGAGGGTGCCCCCAGTTCTCCATTTTTTCCTATGGGAGTTGGAGATGGGAAAGGCAAGCAGATTCTTCCTGTAAAAAAACTAAGTGAGGAGGTGTGGTGGTGGTGTGAGGGGGGCATGTTTGCCAAGCCAGCAGCAGACCATGTGCAATGTGCCCCCTAGAACCAGTGCCACTGTGCCAGTCAGTGCCAATCCAACTGGACTGAGTTCAAACCAGAGAATCTCTGCATTCAATCTGCAACACATACATTACATTACTGAGGGAGCAGCATGTTTCCAGGCCAGCAGAACCAGATTAATCTGCCCCCCGACACAGCCTGTGCCACTGTGCCAGTCAGTGCCCACACCCCCAAACCCAACAGAACTCAGTTCAGAGAATCCCTGCGCTGCACTGCAGCATAAACTGAGCGAAGAGGGCAGGATCTGTGTGTGCAGTTCAGCCAGACAAAGAGACATCCATGTCAGATCCAGCCTACAGTTTGACATCTCTGCAGCCAGATTCATAGAATCAGTTGGAAGGGACTTCCAGGGTCATCTAGTCCAACTCCCAGCCCATGCACAAGGCTGGAAATTCACAAATACTTCCCCCTCCACTCCCAGCAGTGAGCAGTGACCCCTGCTCCATGCCCAGAAGATGACTACTAGTCTAGCTTGCTTTGGAATTCCAGAGGCTGAAAAAGGTTTTGGACCCTGATTTGCACAAAAACCATGGCTTGGTGTGTGAATGCCGGCGCAGCCCACTTTGTCAGATGCCTGAAGTGTCACATCACATCGTTTTAGCACAGAATGTGGCTCTTTTCAGCCATCCAGCTTAGCAAGCGGTCTCTGTCTCCTCTCCTGTCAGCTATTGTCCGATTTGCCCAAAACCCATGGCTGCGTAGTGCCTACTTTGTCCGATGCATGAAGTGCCCACCTCTACTTACACAAGGGGTGGTACGCTTTAGGCACCCAGACCAAGCAAGCAGCCTGTGCCTCCTCCTCCTCCTGTCAGCTTATGTCCAAAAGCTACTCAGGTCAGACAACCAGAGGACCTCTGCAGCATAAGAGGAAGGATTTGCCAGCCAGGCCAGCAGCAGAATCAGTGCACGGTGGCCCCACAACCTGTGCCAACTGGCCCTCGCAACCAATGAGTCTCTCTGTGGCTAGTAGAATCACAGAGTTGGAAGGGACCTTCAGGGTCATCTAGTCCAACCCCCTGGCCTGCACACAATCCCTAATGATTTGCCCAAAAAACCATGGCTTGGTGAACGCAGCCCACTTCGTATGATGCATGAAGCGTCACCTCTACTTAGCACACAGAAAAGGTGAAAAAACATGCACTAAGCCAAGCAAGCAGCCTCTGTCTCCCTATCAGCTTACGTCAGGAAAATGCTCAGGGTAGACAACCAGAGGACTGCTGCACAGTGGCCCCCACAACTTGTGCCACTGTGCCAGTCACTGCCCAAACCCAACTGGACTCACTCAGGTCAAACCAGAGGACCTCTGCAACATATGAACTGAGGGGGCCAGGCAGGACCTGCACTAGGGGTGTGCAGTTCTCCACTCAGCATGTTACCAGAGGCAAAGGAAGGCCAGAGGAACCCAAACTGGCCCAAATCATGGGGGTTGCCAACTCTCCGGGGGGGTCTCACTGTCCCTCTAGGAAGGTGATATGAATCCAGTGAGTGGTGGCAGCAGCTAAGGAAGGAAAAAAGCCCCACCAGATAGGGTGGGCACTGGGCAAGCAAAAACAGGGGCTTGTGCGAGCCACGGAATGGCTGCTCAGGCTCCCAGGGCTGAGGGCAGGTTCCCATTCCCCACAATGCAGGAAATTCACAAGCACCTCTCCCCTACACCCCCAGTGGCCTCTTCTCCATGCCCAGAAGGTGAGCCTTGCCTATTTTGAAAATCCAGAGGTGCCCACAGGCTCAAAAAGATTTGGGACCCTGGCCTGTTCTAAACAATGGTTTGCCCAAAAACCACGGCTAGGTGTGATGCAGCCCACTTCATCAAATGCATGAAGAGTAATACTCTTCTAGGTAGCACAGGATCACTCTCCATGCATCCAGCCAAGCAAGCAGCCTCTGTCTCATGTCAGCTTACCTCAAAATGATGTGCCCAAGACTCACTTTGGTAACCTGCATGAAAAACCACCACAACAAGAAGCCCTGCCCAATAATGCCTCAGAAAGTGAAAGGGGGGGGATAGGGTGGGTCTATCTGTCCAGTGTCCACTGATCCTCCTCCTCCTCTCTCACAGCAGTACACCAACACCAGCCATCACTGCCTGCCTCAGTGGAGGAGGCTTGGCCTAGGTGTGGCAGCTGTCATTCTTCACAGGCCCTCCCTCCCTTATCCCACCTCACCCCTGGAGAAAAAGAGAAAAGTTATGTATTTCACACATATTGTTCCCTCTAAGCTGAGTTAGTGTGAGCTAGCTCACAGTTTTTTAGCCTCCAACTCACACATTTTTGTCTAAGGTCAGAAGAAAGGATGGCTCCAGAGCAAACTGATTGATGAGCAGCCCAACCGCTCAGTACAGTTTCTCACAAAGTGGAATTTTACCTCACAACTTAGACTCCAGTACACAGCTTAGAGGGAGCATTGCACACAACATGCATTTACAGTTACAGATGGTGGTGCTCATGTGGGTGCTGCTGGTTTCTGGCTGCTTACTTGGCCCTACTCTTCTACCTTGTTTTTGTGATGCTGTTTTAATTTCAGCATGCAATTTTGGTGTGGTGGTTGCCAGCAGTGTAACTTAGGTGCATACACGCACCACCCTCAACATCACCCTGCTACCAGAGTTCTGCTTAGGTATTTCTGCTGCAGGTGGGATGGATGAAAGTGGGGAGATTGGTGGGGCATCTCTGTGCCAATCAAAATAGTAATGGCCGGCTGCTACTTCTCCCTAGCCTCTAGTTTTAATCATGGGAAGAGCGTAACCCAACTTCCCAGCACAGACTGAGAAGGGATTGCAGGCATAAGTATGTGTGCTCACTTCAATCACTCTCATAGTCTAGGGTCGGGAAACCGAACAGCTGCAAGTTGATCTTGAGGAAGACCAGCTGCTCAACTGCCCAGGGGCTCAGGCATGAGCGATGCGGGCAGACAATGTCGCCCGCATAGGAAAAGACGCGCTCACTCTGCACACTCGTCGGAGGGCATGAGAGGAGCTTCAGGGCCACGGCCGAGAGGGCCAGCCAGACAGGTGGACTCTGGTTCATAGGGCTCCGCAAGGTAGTCCCTCGCCATCGCAGCCGCCGTGTCCTCTCTCATGCACCTGCCGCTCCCAGAGGGGCCAAGGATCCGCCCCATGAATGCCATCTCAGGGGAGGTGGAGGATGAGCTGCTGGCACCCTCCTCTCCCGCAGCTTGTGACGACATGCCCTTCTTGGCTCGTATGCGCTCAACTTGCTTGGAGAGAGTGTCTCTCCATAGAGTGAACTCGTTGGCCCGCTCAGCGATCTTGCCCTTGATGCACGGATCACACATGGATGCCAACATATAGACCCTACTCTGGAGGATAGGCTGAAAGCGCATCTGCAGTGCACTTTGTAGCCTTCTCACCAGCGCGCACACAGCTGGAACACTGTCTGCACGTCCTGCAGCTGGCTCCAGAAACAAGGCCAACTCCTCATGGACCGCCTGGATCATGGGGATGACAAGAGCCAGACTTGCTGTGTCAGACGAGAGCAACTCTGTGAAGGTCTTTAAGGGCTTAAGAACCTCCACAGCCTATGGTCCTCTTCGCGGTTGAGCCAGCTCTCTTCCTGAATGACCCTGTTCTCAGAGATCAGGGCAGTCAGGGCGCGCTCCTGCTCCACCAAGCATTCAAACATGACACAGATGGAGTTCCAGCGAGTGGAGATGTCGCCTAGCAGGTCGTGCTCTGGCAGACCTGCCAGCGCCTGCTTCTCACGCAACAGATCAAGGGCCTTCGTACTGTGCGAGAAGTGACTCATCATGAACCAGCATTTCTCGACGATATGCCGGAACTCAAGAGTCGCAGCATCCAGATTGGGATTCTTTGAAGAACCCAACCTCAGAGCATCCTTAACCTCGAGCTGGGTAAGGTGGGCCGCACAGGAAATGCACATCAGGCCCAGTTTCTCTGCCGCTGCCCTAATGTTCGAGCCGCCATCGGTCACCAGGAAGCCCTTGGGGATGTCCCTGCCTACCCACATGTCTTAATTGTTTCTCGATGGCACTCTTGATGTTGTCCACCGTGTGTGACCCATCGAGTTTCCCGATGTGAAGCAGAGCTTTGCGGTAGCCGGCCCGGCAGCCCTGACCCTGCCTGTCACTAGTTTCCCCTCCCCCACCCAAAAGTTTGCTCAGTTGCCACCAGTGTGCAGTGAGGGAAATGTATGACTCGTGCGCCTGACAGGAGGTCCAGATGTTGGACGTGAAGTGCACATATCTCCTGTGCGCACAGGACAACTGTGCCTTCACGTAGTCCCTGGCAGCCCTGTACAATGAGGGCATCACAGTCCTGCTCATCGTGGTGCGAGAAGGAGGCGTGTACCAGGGATCGGCATCTTGGAGAACCCTGCAGAAACCAATGTCTTCCACTGCGGAGAAGGGGTGCCCGTCTATAGCAATCATCTCAGCAAGGAGGCGAGTGACCCTCCTGCCGGTCTGTTGCTTCCCTCCCCTAGGCACTCTAGTGCCGACCTCTGTCAGAGATGCTTGGCGTCCCTGCCCCGTCCCTACCGTGGAGCGCGCAAGGGGAGCACTGGAGGTGGTCGCAGGACGACTCACCTCCTGGCTGGCTGGTGGTGGCCGCTTGGGCACCCCAGCAGCAGCAGCCTGTCCCTCCTCCCGAAGAAGCACCGCCTGGTGGTGCTTCTTCAGATGGTTCCACAGCCCAGAGGTCGAGAGATGATCGATGTTCTTCCCTCGACTTACCTGGGCCCTACACAGCTGGCACTGTGCAAAGCGGGGATTCTCTGTCACGACCTGGAAGTGGTTCCAGAGGTGAAGGGGCACCCACGCTGACCAGCAGCCTCGGGCATCCCCGGAGCTGCCTCCTGTGAGGAGCTCAGGCCAGACACATCGTGTCTTGGGGAGGGCAGGAAGAGATGGCTGAGCAGGGGGAAGGGGTTGAGATGGCAAGTGCTTGGGGCGCACCACCTCCATCTCTTCCTCTGTTTCCTCTCCCAGCCTCTCCTCCTGTCCTCCCTCAGGAGGTCTGCTGAGGCCTAAACATACCAGAGGTAGCCAGCTTCTCCTCCAGTTCCTCTACAACCCTCTTAGTCCTTGGAGTGAGCTCTGAAAACAGAGTGTCCCCAAAGCTCAACCCCATGGACAGCTCTTGCTGCCCCTCCTCCTGCCGCTGAGTCTCAGCAGCAATGGCTGGAGGAAGGACTGCCTGAGCAGCAGACCCCTGCCCAGTGCCAGCAGCACCTACAGACACCTCTGCTGGGGCCACCCCAGGAGCATCCTTAAACATGGAGAAGAGAGCCAGCCGTGGCACCTTCATGGTGCCACTCCGACCAGAGGTTGGAGTGGTGTCAGGATGCTCTGTTGTGGCCTTGCACTTAGGTGCAGGGAGAAATGCAGCTTTTCCCTTCCCTCCACCCCTCTAGTCTTCTCCTTTGCCTTACCCCCAGGGCCCCTCTGCATTTCCTTCCTGCCGCTCATGGTACCCCTGGCCAAACTCAGGCTAACTTCTGGGGAGGGTATTAGGCACCTAACTTACCTACACTACCAACTGACCCTGAAACAGCCTCACACCTTTTTATAAACCCTCCCACCGAACTATTTTTTTTTCTTTCACTAGAGCCTAACCTAGCTTTGCTTCACTTTTTTTTCTGGGTTTGTTTTTTTACTAGTGAATTGCTACACTGACCCTGACTGTGGTTTAAAGACTATCCTTGAGATGGCTTGTTCAAACCTTTTAAAAAAGTTTTTGGGTTTAAAACTACTAGTATCTAGAGTCTACTGGAACCTCCTGATTACCTTGTGGATTCAGGAAAAGCTCCCTAATTGAAAAACGATCTAAAAGGGGGAAAGTGCCTGGCTTCACCAAAGGTCAGTCAGAGAACAACACAGCACACTACTTTCTAAAGAATTAATTGCTACTTAAACCTTTGTTTTATGTGAAGACAAACCTGGCCTCTGTTTGTTGTCCTACCACTGGCCTAGTTAAAGGTAGAACAGCTAAAGCCCTACACTGAATTTTATTAATATTAATTAAAAAGTAAACCTGACAGTTTGTTTAACAGACTATTTAACAGTGGTGCACTGCAGCTAAACCAGAAGCACACTCAGCAGTGACCCCCACACACCTAAGAAAAAGCCCAAACAAAACAAAACCTTTAGTAAAAGGCAAAAGAAAAGGCACAACAGAGCCCCCCCCAAGCAGCAACAAGCCAGAAAAAACCAACAAGCCAAACAAACACAATACAAATAAATACAAAAACTGCAAAAACAACAGAACAAGAGCAAAGAAAACCTAGGCCCAGGCAGGAAACCTAGGCCCAGTCAGTATCAGTAACACACACACGCCACAACAACCCAAGCCCAGAAAACACAATAAAAAACTTTTAAAAACTTAAACTGCAAAAAGGCAAGCAAGCCCCCCCTCAAAAAGAAAAACCAACCAAAGCCTTGCCTGCACACACACAAAAGTACTTAAAAAAATGAAAGGCAACAGAACAGTAAGAGCAGCAGAAGGACAACCAAAGGCAGAGAGAGAGAGGAAGCACCTAGGCTAACACTCCCCTCCAGAAAAAAAAATACAGAATTTAAAAATTAAACTACCTGCAAAAAGACAAGCAAAGCAAGCAACAAGACCAGAGAAGAAAGAACCAAAAGCAGCAGAGACCAGAGAGAGGCTGGGAGAAAAAACAAAGCTTGGCCAAATGCACACAGAAAAAAAATTAAACTGCAGAGATTACAGAATAATGCAAAAACAAACTAAAACCCTCCCCAGAACCTAACCCACCCAACCAAAGAAAACCAGAAAGAAAGAGGCCTGAGGCCCTACCCACCACACCACACCACCAACCCTAGGTCCCTCCCAAACCAACCCTAAATAAAATAAAGAGAAAAGAAATTAAATTTAAAAGTGCCCTAATTCAAATCAAACCGCAGTGAAGTCTTCTTGGTCTTGATCCGAAGTCCACATCCATGAGGAGCAGGGAGGAAAGCAGGGCAGACTCAGGAGCAGGGGCAGCAGAAGCCAGCCAGCCACAATCTCCAAGCCAAGCCAGGCAGCTCTCTCTCACCAGCCAGCAGCAGGATCCAGGAACAGCAATGGAGTCAGCCCACAGAGACTGGCTCCTTTTATGCTCTCTGAGCATACACAGAAGGATTTCAAAAAGGAAGAACCTTCTGTGATTGGCCAGAGAGCAGATGCCAGAACCCTATTGGCCACCACAGTGCTCCTTCCCTGGGAAAGAAGCAAGCTGGTGGTTGGGCTGCAGCAGCAACAACAGCCTTGCAAACTGCAATGCCTCCCTCTCCCTCCTGAAAACAGGAGGAAAAGGTGGGAAAGAGGGGGAAACGGCAGTGAAACGAATTCCCGGGCCTTTTAACCGTTTTAAAAACCTCCACAAGGCTGTTTTTCGGCAATGCCGAAAAGCCAAAAAAAATCCCGAAAGCCCCAATTTTTTTCGGGATTCGGAGAAAATGCCGGTATTGCCTTTTTTGGGATCCCGAAAGCCAAAAAACCCCTGAAAATACTTTTTTGGTGGGGGGTTTCAGCTCGGGATTCCCGAATCCTCACCCCTAATATGGATGTACATTTAAGAATTATGTGTTGCTTATGGGTTATGAAATTCATCTGGTTGTCTTTGAAGTAATTTGTAAGTCCTTGGCCTTTCACTAGAATTTTCAGAAATCAAGCTGAAAGTGGAGTTCTGTAGTCTTTCACTGAACATCTGCCCCCAAGGATTTGTTACTCATTTAAAAGGGGATGGGATATACCTGATTTCAGGTCTTGTTTTTGAAACTTTGGGTTGTTTAGCAGGCTGGATAAGCAAATATGCAGTAGCTGTAATAATGCATTCTCTTCTGCTTTCAGATTGGCAATTCTCTGTTTGATGAAGAAGGGTCAAAAATAGTCAAGGACTTGATGTCGAAGGCAGAGAAGAATAAAGTGCGAATCACTTTGCCTGTTGACTTTGTCACTGCAGATAAATTTGATGAGAACGCCAATACAGGCGAAGCCACAGTGTCCTCTGGGATACCCGCTGGATGGATGGTAGTTTGAAGGGCGAAGCTCTGTTCAGAGGGGCGGTTTTGCAATACTGTCTTCTCTCAGTGTTTAGGTGAAATGGTTAAACAGCCTGTTTTCCCCCTTTCTGGCTTTAGGGTTTGGATTGTGGTCCTGAAAGCAACAAGCAATTTGTTGAAGCTGTGGGCAGAGCCAAGCAGATTGTTTGGAATGGCCCTGTTGGTGTGTTTGAGTGGGACAAGTTTGCCAAAGGAACCAAGGCCTTGATGGATAAAGTTGTTGAAGTTACAGGAAAAGGGTGTATCACCATCATTGGTAAGAACTGATCTGCTATTTCCTTTCCTTTGTTGATTTGAGTAGCTGAAAGAAATCTTAGCTTTTTATCTGTTTCAAATGAAAGTTCATTTTTTCTTCTGGTAATAAGCTAATTTTTCTCCTCATGTGTTCCACAAAGCAATCTAGGTTTTTCCAGTATTATGCTAATTATGTATATACTACTCTCCGAAAGATATCTAATTTGTTTTGCTGAACAGGTGGGGGAGACACTGCTACGTGCTGTGCCAAATGGAACACTGAAGATAAAGTTAGTCATGTGAGCACTGGCGGTGGTGCCAGCTTGGAACTTCTAGAAGGTAGTCTATTTTTCCTTTCTTAGACAGGACTCTGTAAAAAAAAAAGGTCCTAATTTGCATGCTTTTTCCTAACTCCCTAGGCAATTCATCTTGAGTGCAGTCCTGAGACTCCTGACACAAGTGCCTCAGGGCTGAAAGCAGATGAGAATCAGTGCCTTCACATGGGGGTTGTACTCACAGAATGTGAAGGGCCATGATATTTGAAATTTCCTCTAGCAGTCACTGTTTAGTATCTGCAAAGACTTGCATTTTAAAGCAATGAGAATTTATGGGTGGCTTTTCATGGGCTGTATTGTACTGTGAATGTCTTTAGCTTCCTTTGGTAACTAGCCATTTCCCAATCTCTGTAAATCTTCCCATCCTATAATGTATTCTCTGAAAAAGAAGTTGAACTGAAGTAGCCTGCAACTGTTCTTTCCAGGAGTCGTATGCTCGACAGGGCCCTTTGTCTCCATTGTCTAGGAAATAATGCTGAAAGGAAAGGATGAAAACTGCTAAAAGGAGGTCTATGATAGCTTACGGTTTTGGGTGCAAAGTAGTCGCTATCCTTAGTTTTTCTTAACTTCAGGAATTTTTGTCACTGTCCCTTCAGAGGTTACATTAAGCAAGTTTGTTCACATACAGCTTATTCTGATTGCCCCTTGTTGCTGTTTGGTTACGCGATTTGCCTGTTGATATTTTGGGACTTGAATTTTTTTGGGTTTTGTTATAAATTGCCTTGTGAGTAGTTGTGACAAAGTTGGCCTGAAAATGCAATAGTGCTAGCAATTACAGTTTGAGATTATGCAGGATGTGTTTTAAGATAAACAATGAGCTTGACGTGTTCTTTTAAACTGCCCGCAGGTAAAGTTCTTCCTGGAGTAGCTGCTCTGAGTAACGTTTAACAGCTAGAGCCTGAGACAAGTAAGAACCTCTTCCCTAGGACGTTCCTGCACATCCAGCCCTTAAAGCAGCCACCACAGCGCTTCTGTATCTGTGCAAATGGCAGATCCCAAAATGTAAACTGGAAGCAAAAAGGAATGATGGAGAGGCTAAGGTGGCTCAATTTTGCGGAGTCTGCAGTTTACATAATGTTGATTTGTCCACTGTTACCCCCCTTGGAGCAATTGTAGTGCATTAAATGGTTTTTGTGAATTAGAGTGTATATATATTTTTTTGCTTTCTAAGAGCGGTTAGTTGACATTCTAAAACAGATCCCTCCACTAATCTTCAACAGTGTTCATAGCTGCTGCTATTTCTCACTTTGACAGAGTCCAAATGCAAGAGAGAAAATCTGAATTTCTGTTTGACTACAATACTAGCTTCTAAATAAATGTTTACGATAAGAACAGAGTTGGAGGTGTGCCGCTTCCTTTTCATATTGGGTGGATTGATTTCTTTCTAATTCCAGGGAGGTAGACGTGTTAATCTGTTGCAGCAAAAAACTGGAGTCTGGTTTAATCAGTGATATCTATTCATTCGGCTCATTCATAGCTCAGCTTTTTTACTGAAGGCCAGTTACAGGGCATAGAGTGAGGGGTTAAAGTAATCATACCACATAGGTAATTGAATTACAATGTGAACAGCAAAATGCCCAGGTAGTGATAGTGTGAGCAGTGCAGAATGTGGGGTTACAAAGGTACAAGGTAATGAGGCCCCCACTTCCATATGAAGGACCCCTTCTGGACCATTCTGTCCCACTGCAGTCCTAATCCATTGCCAGAATGCCTTCTTGGACATTTCTGTTCTGCACGTTTTGCAGTGACAGTACTGTGGCAGCCTTCCTGACCTCAGGTAATAGGCTCTTCCAAAAGGTGGAGTCACATGAGTGGACAGTTAAGAATTTCCCTAATTTGCAAAGAGGGACCCTTCAAAAGATTCTGTTCAGACAACTGAAGCTGCCACAGCAGAGCATAGTAGAAGCAGCAGTCCCACAGGTACACGAATCTTAGACCATGAAGGGTTATGTAGACGATAACCAATACCTTGAATAGAGCACAGTAACTGATCAGTGGCCAATGGAGCAACTGCAGGATGGGTGTAACATGTATGTTCTGCCTCGCACCCTCTAGGAATCAGGCTGCCACGTTCTGTACTGAATGCTGACTTCAAGGGCAAACTGCCTAGCCTTGAGACAGCGATGGCATGGATCTACATGGCCAAACTGGCCAAGTTAAGTGGGCTAGGTGACTTGCTTTATTTGCAGCTGCATTGGCTTGCTTCACCAGCAATAATTAGTGGGTGTGCATTCGGCAGGCAAATATATACCCAAATAAGGCCTTATCAGTATCAGCCAATGTGATTCTCCGGTGTGTATTCACTGCTGAATAGAGAATCCTGAATATATTCTGCATTCCTGAATCTATTTAGCTCCATTAGACTCTATGGGGCTATTGTAGTCAATGGCAAATCTCTCCTGGGTTATGTGCAGGGGCCGGGGAGTAGGGGGTTGAGAAGAAGAAGAGAAGAGATTGGATTTATACCCCGCCCTTCACTACCAGTGGCTTACAAATGCCTTTCCCTTCCCCTCCCCACAACAGACACCCTGAGAGGTAGGCGGGGCTGAGAGCTCTGACAGAAACTGCTGTTTTTCAAGGGCAGCTGTGCCAGAACTATGGCTTGCCCGAGGTCATCCAGCAGGTACAAGTGGAGGAGTGGGGAATCAAACCTGGTTCTCCCAGATTAGAGTCCTCGCACTTAACCACTACACCAAACTAGAGGCACCAAATTTGCCGTGTAGCTACAGGAGCCTCTCCCCAAAAGACCCCCAAAGTCTCAAAAGATTGGACCGGGGTTCTATTCCTAGGGGCACCCTGTGATGTCCTTGCTTATTGGGGAGACGTCTTCTTTAAAACACACTCTGTGTACGTGAACTTGGTAGATTTCTGCTGCCACCAGGAATTAAAAATTCCAATTTCTCTATTTTGGTAGAATGACCTAGTGTCTGGGCATTTCAGAGGACTATGGCCCTGAGGAAGGACCGTCCTGATTGCTGGGATAAGTTTAAACAGATGATGATTTATTTATAAAAGAACAAAATAGTTTTCTGGGTATTTTTGAACTGTTGTTGAAGAAAGAAAATATAACTGACAAAGCTTGGCGTCACACACAATCTCTCAGACACCAAAACTCAACTCTGACAGGCTTATCTCTTTCACATAGCCACACAGGCTAAACTCTGCCTTTCTTAGCCATACAGGCTAATCTCTTTCATATAGCCACACAAGCTAAACTGCCAACAGCTTCCTCTGTCATTCAGACTCTCACCAAAACTCTCCTCACTGACATCTCTCCTCCCACACTCTCAGTCATCAGCCAATCACATCATACTCCTCTCCTCTATCATTCTCCTTACATTACTGCAGTCAAACTAAACATTTAAAGAAACACACACCAAAACAGTTTGTCTTCTTTTGGTTAACCTTGAAAGTTCTGATGCAATGCAAGTGGAATCTAAGATGCATAGGTTGCTTTATTGACACTTGACATTTGTTTGGGATTAATATGATGCCTCCTGTTCCTTTTTGAATTTTTTATGAATTTCTCTACTTAAGTTTGGAGAGCTTACTGTTGAAATCAAGCCTACTTTTGTCTTTGCAAGAGGAACCACTGAGCTGATAGTCTGTTTTGCAAAATGAACATGGGCTGCATTTCATCTGAATTTTAATACTGATAGGGTTTGTACAGATTACTTAATTTTTAAAATTTTACACAGCAAATTATAGCTACTAGGAAAATCTTCCCATTATAAGAAATGCAGTGAGGCTGAAAAAAAATATTCTTTTGGAGAGGGAACATATTTTAAAATGTAGGTAGAGACACTGAGCTTGGTGATGCAATGAGTGTGCCTTTTGGACTGAACTGAAAATACACCTAAACTTCAGGGCAAACAGTTGGACTTGAACATGCAGGTATCAATTAAATGCAGGACAAAAGTTCACAAACATTGCCTACAAAGTGTGGACACTCAGTATCAAAAGGAGGACCAAAGTCAAAGCTGATTTCCTCAAAGCTATGAGTCACAAATACGTAAACATTTTTGTTAAATGTTTTTTTCTTTTTGTTAAAACCCTGATTGTCCTCATTTATCAGCATAATTTTTTCAGGAATCCACAGCATCTATAGGTAAAGGTAAAGGTTCCCTTGCTCGAAAGCCAGTCGAATCCGACTCTAGGGTTGCGGTGCTCATCTCCGTTTCAAAGCCGAAGAGCCAGCGCTGTCCGAAGACGTTTCCGTGGTCATGTGGCCGGCATGACTAAACACCAAGGTGCACGGAACGCTGTTACCTTCCCACCGAAGTGGTCCCTATTTATCTACTTGCAATTTCTTGCTTTCGAACTGCTAGGTTGGCAGGAGCTAGAACTAGAGACAGGAGCTCACCCTGTCATGCGGCACCCGGGTCTCGAACTGCTGAACTACTGACCTTCCAGAGCCTGCAGTTCAGCGTCTTAACCACTTGAGCCACCGCAGCTCCTCACAGCATCTATAGAAGAAATGTATTTAGTATGATGGGTTTGGGTAGCAAAAGTAGGCACAAATACTTTCAGCAGGAAAACAATCACACAACCCTGTTCTGTGGTGGTGGTGGCGGCGGCACATACCAATTTTAAGACTAACAGAGGACTAAACCCCACACTTGCCTGCCACAACACCAGGCACACCTGTTGAGGCCAAAGTAATGTCTATGTACTGGGCCTCCAGTGCTTTGGTGCTATTTCCTGATAGCCACCCTGGATGTAAATGGAGGGAGGGTGTTCCAGCGGTAGCTTCTCCCCTGCCTTGTTAAACTCAAGTATAATCTTTTCTGCCCTTATTAATGAGGAGGAGAACACAAGAAAAAGGATTATTTCTAGTTTTGAGGCAGACTCAGCATGGGTTCTGTAAGGGAAGATCTTGTCTCACTAACCTGTTAGTGTTTTTTGAGGGAGTGAACAAACATGTGGACAAGGGGGACCCAATAGATATTATTTACCTTGACTTCCGGAAAGCTTTTGATACAGTTCCTCATCAAAGGCTCCTAAGTAAGCTCAATAGTCATGGGATAAAAGGACAAGTCCTCTTGTGGATCAAAAACTGGCTTATAAATAGGAAACAGAGTGAGTATAAATGGGAAACTTTCTCAGTGGAGGGTAGTAAGCAGTGGGGTACCACAGGGATCAGTACTTGGTCCGATGCTTTTTAACTTGTTTATTAATGATTTGGAATTGGGAGTAAGCAGTGATGTGGCTAAATTTGCAGATGACACAAAGTTGTTCAGGGTGGTGAAAACCAGGGAGGATTGTGAGGCACTCCAAAGGGATCTGTTGAGGATGGGTGAGTGGGCGTCAACGTGGCAAATGGGGTTCAATGTGGCCAAGTGCAAAGTGATGCACATTGGAGCCAAAAATCCTAAATATAAATACAGGTTGATGGGGTCTGAGCTGGCAGAGACGGACCAAGAGAGAGATCTTGGAGTCGTAGTGGATAACTCGCTGAAAATGTCTACACAATGTGTAGCTGCAATAAAGAAGGCCAACACTATGCTGGGGATTATTAGGAAGGGAATTGATAACAAATCAGCCAGTATCATCATGCCCCTGTATAAATCATTGGTGCGACCTCATTTGGAATACTGTGTACAGTTCTGGTCACCACATCTCAAAAAGGATATTATAGCATTGGAAAAAGTGCAGAGAAGGGCAACTAGAATGATAAAAGGGTTGGAACACCTTCCCTATGAAGAAAGGTTAAAATGCTTGGGGCTCTTTAGCTTGGAGAAACGACGGCTGAGAGGTGACATGATCGAGGTTTATAAGATTATGAATGGGATTGAGCAGGTTGAGAAAGAAGTACTTTTCTCCCTTTCTCACAATACAAGAACTCATGGGCACTCTATGAAATTGCTGAGCAGTCGGGTTAGAACAGATAAAAGGAAATACTTCTTCACCCAAAGAGTGATTAACGTATGGAATTCACTGCCACAGGAGGTCGTGGCAGCTGCAAACATGGTCAGTTTCAAGAGGAAATTAGATAAACATATGGAGCAGAAGTCCACCAGTGGCTATTAGCCACAGGGTATAGATGGGAACTCTCAGTCTGGGGCAGGTGATGCACTCTATTCTTGTTGCTGGAGGGGGCAGCAGTGGGAGGGCTTCTGGTGCCCTGGCCCCACTGCTGGACCTCCTGATGGCACCTGGTATATTTTGGCCGCTGTGTGACAGAGTGTTGGACTAGATGGGCCATTGGCCTGATTCAACACTGGCTTCTCTTATGTTCTTATGTTCTTAGTTGGGGTAGAGTGATCTGTGGGTGCTCAGGACCAGCTTTATACCAGCAGAACAAAGATTGAAAAATGGGGAGTTAGCCAGGGACTGCCAAGTTCCCCTCATGTTTATTTTCCATTTATATCCCGCCTTGCCGAAAATCGGCTCAAGGCGGCTAACAACATTCAGTCAAAACAATGTGTTAAAATACACTAAGATATACCTTCTACGTAGCATCCTAAAACTAACACTGCTAGGCAACTGAACAAACTGATGGCGGCCTCAGTTTACCTTCCCCTCACCAGCGGCAATGTCCACGTGATATTCATCAGACCATAGCATGTTTCGATGGTAAATTTGATCAGTGGCGGCTCCTAATCAAAGGCCTGGTGGAAGAGCTCTGTTTTACAGGGCCCGCGGAACTGCAAAAGGTCCCGCAGGGCCCTGATGTTCTCCGGGAGCTCATTCCACCAGTATGGAGCCACCACTGAAAAGGCCCTGGCTCTGGTAGCAGCCAACCTGGCCTCTCCCTGACCTCAGTGCTCTCTGGGGCACATATGGGGAAAGGCGGTCCCTCAAGTAGGCAGGCCCCTGACCATATGGGGCTTTAAAGGTCAAAAACAGCACCTTGAAACGGATCTGGTAAGCTATTGGCAGCCAGTGCAATGCCTTCAGTACAGGCTGGATGTGATCTCGTACAGAGAGACCCACCAGCAGCCTGGCTGCCGCATTCTGCACTAGCTGCAGCTTCCGGGTCTGAGCCAGGGGCAGCCCCATGTAGAGAGTGTTGCAGTAGTCTAATCTCGAGGTGACCATAGCATGAATCACAGTAGCCAGGTCATTGCGTTCGAGGAAGGGAACCAACTGCCTGATCAGCCGCAGATGGAAAAAGGCCGCCTTGGCAGTGGCTGCTACCTGGGCCTCCATTGTTAAGGAGGCATCCAGGAGCACTCCCAAACTCCTAACCCTCGGCGCTGGCACCAATGGTGCCCCATCGAAGGTCGGGAGTGGGATCCATGGCAGCCTTTTTAAAAATGCAAACCTGCCCCATAGCTTTCCAATCACCCAGGAAGACTACTGAGAAGACCCAAAAACCAATGTGTGCCTCACTAGGTCACCGTACTGACCTCACCATCTGCACTCACAAACAACAGGAGCCAGAGTGTGATCCCCAAGTAGCCTAAACCTCTGATTCAAGCCTTAGTTAAGGGCTCCCACCGAGCCCTGATTTCTGGCTTTCCAGACCAACAGTACAAGGGAGGATTAGTGGGTATTAGAAAAGGGTTGGTTCATTGCATTTAGACTTGGGTTGGTTCATTGCATTTAGACACGTGGGTAATGGGCATATGTTTGGGGAGGTAAGAGAAGGTACAAAATAAACTGCTAAGTATTGTGAAAAGAAAAGTTCACCTTCGGTCTTTTGTACAGTCCCACAATGAGACTGCTCAGGCCAGCCACCGGAGGAATTTTCCAGCTTTTAGTTCTCTCTTCAGAAGCTAAGGGAGAGCCCCTCCCCTGCAGAGCAAGCTAGCAGCCGTTTTCCCACTCAAATGGTCACATGCTCTGGTCCCGTCCCCCCCCCGGTTCCTTTCTTGCCATCGCTGTGCAAGAACGTGTTCCAGCGATCTCCAGTGTTTTCTCAACAATTTCTACACAGTTTGTTGTCCTTCTTATCAGAGTTGTTGCAGAAGGTGCTATTCAAAAAACACTCCCAGTGTGGGACAAAATTGTCTCGGTCCAATAGGCTTTCCATGTCTCCTTTGCCTCAATGAAGGACACAATACTAGTAATTGCAGGCATTGTCTCCAGTTCACTCGGAAAGCACCGTCAGATATAGTGGCTCACTCAAAGACTAGCATTTGGGGGAAAGCCTTAACTTGTTCTGACAGCCTGGCAGTGAAATCTTCTGCCTCGGCAGAGCAGCTGCAGATGATTCCAAGTAAGTTGGATCAGCCATCAGGTCCACCTTCAGTATCGTTGGTTCCAACTAGACACCATTCAGATCTCCTGACCGTTCCCAGTGCACCTCAGAGCCCCCCCATAGGTCAAGGCCAAACACCGTGAAAAGCGGAGATCTGTTCTGAAATACACTCTGCCCAAAGCGACCCTGTCGGTTCCAACAGTTCTGACCTCATCGGTTCCACCGCCTAACCTAGAGGACCGACCTTCTCCCAGAACACCATTGCCACATTTACCTTCTCCAGCCCCTTCACTGTCTGAGGGTGAAATAGAGGCGGCTCCTGAGCTCCAACCATCTGGTCCCACGGAAGCAGTCTCAGTTCAGAATCCCAGCAACTGGCCCCTTGGCCTTAGGCATTCCTTCCACCGGCCTGGCACCAATACCCTTTTTATTACCCTTCCCCTTTCCTGCAGGGATGGGACAACTATCCCAGGCCCTCCAGAACTGAGGCTGCTCATGTCTGTGGCCACGGTGCATGCCTGACCTGGACTGCTTCTGCTCCCTCTCCTGAGCAGGACCCACCAACCTTTTCAGAATCGGAGGACAAGAGTGCAGCTTCTCTGTCAAAACAGACCTGTGGTCAGCCATCTGATCAATTCCCTGACAAAACGGTGGGAAACACAGATCCAACATCACCTGATAAGGGTCTCTGCTTGTACGCTGAACAGATGATCAGGATGGCTAAGTCCCTAGAAATTCGGGGGACATGGCACCAATGCTGATGGGTCTGGATGCCTGAACGGTGAGCTCCCACTTGAACCCCCCATTCTATGATTACTAGCCCTTTTGCCCACTCAATCTTTTTATCAATATAAGGGGTAGAACATCCAGAAACAAAGGCAAAATCTCACCGCTGACTCCAAAGTCAGTATTGGCGTTTTTTCCTGCTCAACAGTCAGTTAGTCTTTACTGGCATAAAACAGTACCTTAAAAGAGGATTACTATAAGAGGGAAATATACATATGGAACCAACCATATTTCAGGAGCAGAGTCATTCACAAGACGGTGCACTTTTAAAGCATCAGGAAGATCCATCATGTTGGCTAAGATAGGGTTTAAATATCTAAAACGTATATCTCCATAAAATTGACGCAAACAGATATGTGAAACTGTCTCAATACATCCAGAGTTACAATGGCAAAGTCTAGCCATATATACTATGTTATTATATCTCCTATGCAAGGTTGCTGATGGTATTGCATTGAATCTTGCATGAGAAAAGGCTCTGCGCTGTTGTGGTACTTGTCTGTCAGATAAGTATGGGGCCATTCAGCCTATCATGAGGGGAACCTCAAAGTTCAGAGGGGAACAAGATTTGTTGGCAATGCTGTATAGCCTTTGTGTTTCAATGTCAAGGATACTGCATTTAATCATCTGAAAAGCGCCCATAAAACAGTGACTCCAATGGGATACCCATGGCAGTTATTTTGTTCTCAATGTGTGGTAGCCAGTTAGACACGTTTGACTCTATGAGCATTTGTTGTGTAAGGCTCCCTTGCTCTACATTGTAATGTAAACACAGCCAATGTTTTACTGTCATAAGCCACGCACCAGATTCCACAGGATTTAACCCCGTTTCTAGACATAAAGCTGCATAAGGTACACAGCGCGGCATTCCCATGATCTTTTGAAGAAATTTAGATTGAACACGTTCAAAGGTGCCATTGATTATACGCAGTGTTGGTGGGATTGTCTGGTCATACAAACCTTTTAGCAAGAGGCCGTGACCCAAATAAACAAGATCACATCACCGTCACTACTGGCACGACCAGAATTCCTACTCCTCAACCTGTGGGACCACTTGGATAGAGCAGTTGCTCACAAGGATCTCACCTCAGCCCTCTTGGCTGCCGCCTGACTAACAGTTGCCACAGTCTCCATCTCCCCCAACACTGAAGATCCGGCATGACAAAATATGGAATTACTTCATCATGTCCAAACTCACAGACAATTTGCATCAAGCCCATACTGGCTTCCACAAAGTTTACTCCAATGTTGTCCTACCTGAGCTCCTGTGTTACAGTATATGGCAGGAAAAAAAGAGCTACTGACTCCCTTTTATGGCAATCCCGTATTAAGGCCACTAGAGAAAAAGACAATGTCAGCTTCCGGAAAATCATCTCCAATTCACAAATCAAGACTTTTAATGCTCCCAATCCTATCTCTGCTGAAGCATGGGAAGAGCATTATAACAGCTTATTTAGGGATCAGCGGTATCTTGCTCCTCCTGACGTTCTTTTAGATCACTCCACACAATGTATGCAGCCTTTGTGGACCTCAAGGTGGCCTTTGATTCTGTTTCTAGGGGAAGGCTTTGAGCCAAATTGGCTGACATGAGTATTGATAGAAGGCTATTGCTTCTATTAATTAAACTGCACAAAAATGATAACATCCAAATAAGACTCACACAAGATGGAAACTATCAAAAAGTATTCCAGTGCAAAAAGAAGTCAGACAAGGTTGCCTTTTGGCTCCCTTCTTATTTAACATCTGTTAACTCTTTAATTACATGCCTTCATTCAATTGATACTCATGCTCCCTCATTCTCAGGCAGCAGAAAGGTTTCAATCTTAATGTATGCTGATGATGCTGTTCTTTTATCCCAGACAAGGATTGGCCTGAAGTGAGCCCTGATAAAATTTAAAGAGCAATGTGACACCGAATTATTAACTATTAATTTCATTAAAACTAAAATTGTCCATTTTAGTAACTCATTCAGGAAGTTTAACGGGAATATTAAAGGAAATGCCATAGATCAAGTTAAGAACTTCCAATATTTAGGCATTACCTTTTCTTATAATTCCAAATTCTCTGCACATCTGTCCTGATCAGCTAACTCGGCAGAGAGAAGTGCAAATGCCATTCTTAGATTATTTAGAAGGAAAGGTGCAGGTTTTCTTCCCATGGCCTTAAAACCTTTCAGGCAAAATCATTGGCTCAACTCCTGTATGGCTCACAAATTGGACTTTCTGCCAATCTAAAGACCCTTGAAAGGGTTCAGTCTAAATGTTTTAGATCTCTATTTGGCGTTCCTAGAAGCACTTCTAATGTAACACTTAGGCAAGAGGCTGAGCTACTTAGAGTTGAAGTAAAGGTCTGGGAGTAGGCTATAACACTCTGGCTAAAAATTCATTACAACCCGAAGGGTTTAATACCTTACCTTTTAGCCTCGGACCCTTACCCTGCCTGGTCCACAAAAATTCTTAATAAGTTAAATCAGATTGGCCTATTCCCAGAAGATCTCTTCTATGGAAGCCTATGCAAGGCAAGAACAGCTGGCACAGAGAGGCTCCATGATACTGAATTACAAAATGAAGAAGCTTCGCTACCCAAGGACTACAGAAATATAAAATCTTGGCCTAATTTTACTGCTGCCCCTTATTTAGTTAACATTACCTATGAGCCTTATAGATGGGCCTTTTCCAGAGCCCATTTTGAGGCACTCCCCTCTGCTGTACTGCAAGGTAAATTCAATCGAGTGCCAATGCATGAACATATATGCCCATCCATGGCAAACATGGTGGCCTGTTCTGCAGATTCTATCAGGAGGAACGAGACCATCTTATACTACCCCTTCTGTCTAGATTTAGCCCTCTGCAGTCTTATCTTGACTTTAGGCCAGAAGTCCTTTGTAAATTCCTCCTAGAAGACGTTCAGAGCTAAGTGACTTATGCTATGGCAAAATTTTGTTGCTTAGCTATTAGGAAGTGCAAACTTATTTTAGCTGGAAAACGGTATGATTCTCTTACTAATATTATTTTATTTTACTAATTTTATTAATTTTCTCATGTTAATATTTTTAAACTATCTCCATGTTAACGTTTTTATACTATTCCCATGTTATTACTGTTTTAATCCTTCTTATATTAGAACTGTACTGTTTTACTGGCTCTTGCCAGATTGATTCGAGTATATGGCAGATCAGGATCTTCTACCATCTAATACTACTTACCATGCACAGCTTCACTTTTAAAGAATGTTAACCTACAGAAATTCACTGCCACAGGAGGTGGTGGCAGCTACAAGCATGGACAGTTTCAAGAGGGAATTAGATAAACATATGGAGCAGAAGTCCATCAGTGGCTATTAGCCACAGGGCATAGATGGGAACTCTCAGTCTGGGGCAGGTGGTGCACTCTATTTTTGGTGCTGGAGGGGGCAGCAGTGGGAGGGCTTCTAGTGTCCTGGCCCCACTGCTGGACCTCCTGATGGCACCTGGTATATTTTGGCCGCTGTGTGACGGAGTGTTGGACTAGATGGGCCATTGGCCTGATTCAACATTGGCTTCTCTTATGTTCTCTTATGTTCTTAATGTCTGAAAAGGGGTAACCTATTATGGTGATCACACCCTCTCCCCACAGTCATTGTTATCCTGATTGCATCGGCCACAATCATTGTTATCCTGATTGTATTAGCCAGCTCCTGGCTGAGTGGATTAGTGGCTAGGTGACCATGAATAGAGTCTCTGGATCTGCATGGTCGCTCTGCATGTGCTGGAGAGGGGGAAAGGGGTTGCCTATATGTGTTGGAGGGCTCTCTTAATGGTGGTTAAGAGCTCTCTTTTCCTCATGCTCAGGCATGGCATGGCATTTGTGCTACGCATACTGTGGAACTGGTCCTTCTTCCATCTAGTAAGAGGCTGGTAGACTTGTAGAGCCTACTGGAACAGCAAGAAAGGAAGGTATCCTTCTCTCTCAGGGTGCAGTCTCCTCTGGCTTCATAGGGGCTACCTTGTACAGCTCCTGTAAGCATGCTTGGTGCACAGTTCATATTTTATTTCAGTTCATGAAAGGCATAAAAAGCCTTGCAGGGCAACAAGAACCTTCTGAAATTTGTGGCTTTTGAGACCTCTATATGTTGACGGTATTACCTTCCTAACATTAATTTCAATATTTACTTTTTGTTTTCATTGTACATGCACTATGCTGAGGGCAGTGATTATTCTGATTTACCTTTTAGATACTACAATGCACGGTATGATTCTTCTCTTACAGATGTTGTAGCTCCGTGTCCCTTATGTTTACCTGTTGATAGTTAACCAGCTGTACTAGGCATTCTATTGTAACCTAATGCCTTTCTGTTTTCAGTTAGATATGCCACTGTCATTTATACCTGTACTTCAATAATATTACAATAAAATTTTGAAAATTAAAAAAAATGTGTCACACAGGTGGGAAACACTTACAGGATCTAATTCTCTGTACCCATTTCAAATAGTTAGGCCATGGTTTAATGCACAGTTAAATTGCCACTTGCCAGAAAAATTAAACTTAGGGTCTGAGCATTCCTTTTCAAATGGAGAACTTCTTTTCATCCCTCTGAAAAAATGCAGGTTCTCTGGGGCAGTTGGCAAGCAGCAGGCCTCCACTGGGCTCTTTAAAAAGTTTCTGAGTTAACAACAAGCAGGAAGCAGGGTGGAAATTAGTTCAAGAACCGTATCCAAAATGGCCTCCAACTTGCTCCAGAATGCCAAGATTTCACTGTGGGATGTGAATGGGGGAATCATAGAATGATAGAGTTGGAAGGGATCTCCCCAGGGTCACCTAGTCAAACTCCCCTGCACAGGGCAGGAGGTCCACAAACACCCCCAGTGACCAGGAGGCTGAAGTTGGTTCCTTATTCCCAGTTCTTTATTCATTTCTTATTCCCAGATCTAGGGGCTGAGTGAGCCTCCTTCTGTGTGGAAACTCAAAGCAGCAGATAAAAGCTGGGCTGGCAGCTCTCAGCCCGCCCTGATGGAGCTGAGACAATTGAGTAGAAGAAGAACAAAGTTCAGGCACCACCATGGCCAAGGCTTGAGGCTCAGTTCTCCCCCCCTCTTCATCCCCAATGCGTCTTGGCTTAGACACAGCCTGAAAGAAGGAAGAAGGCTGAGGTGGAAAAGGGGTTTGCGATGCCTGACTGGATCCTAGAAGAGGCATCTGTAAATGGGGCACTGAGGGGAGATGTTGTGTGTTCAGATGGGCCACGGCTGAGCTAGCCGGGCCATGCAGAACAACAGCCACCTCAGACCCTAGCGCGGATCAATAGATTCGCCCAGATCCTGAATTGGACCTATAGTAACCTGGGCCATGTAAATAGAACCTATCACGGGAATTGGGGGTGTGTTGGGTGTGAGCGTGGACATGTTTATAAGCCAGCCTCAGACTGGATAGGTTATCTTTCTGTTTTGATGTAATCAATAAACCTGAGCTGATCTCACCATGCTGAGCCTCAGAACTCAGGACTTTTCAGGTGAGATTTTGTATGTGGACAAAATCGAGAGGGTGCAGGAGAGAGTGACGAGGATGATCAGGGGTCTGGAGACTGAGCCTTATGAAGAAAGGCTAAGGGCCTTGGGAATATTTCGTTTAGAGGAAAGGAGATTGAGGGGGGCCATGATTGCTCTCCTTTGCTGTCCTTTGAAGGAGGGCAAGGAGCGGTTCCAGTTGACAGCAGAGGATACGACCCGAAGCAACGGGTTTAAATTACATACAGAAAGGTATCGGCTGGATATTAGGAAAAACTTTTTCACGGTCAGAGCGGTTCACAGGTGGAATCAGCTGCCTAGGGAGGTGGTGAGCTCCCCTTCACTGGCAGCTTTCAAGAAGAGGCTGGATGAATATTTGTCAGGGATGCTTTAGGCTGGTCCTGCATTGGGTGGGGTGGTTGGACTAGATGGTCTCTATGGCCCCTTCCAGCTCTATGATTCTATGAAAGGGAAGGTGATTACGTGTTTTGTGGCCATGGTGAAACGTGTGGATGTGCTATTTTTCTCCCTCTTTCATTGTCTAATCACCTTTCTATGTGTGTAGGTGTGCGCGTGCATCTGTTTCTTTCATTTCAGGATGCTTGGTTGAGCTGCTCGCCAAATAGTGACTGCCATCCCAGTCCCCCACCCATTCCTCCCTCCTTGCATGTTGGTGTCTTCTTGCTGTTTAGGGAAGTTTTTGGCAGGCTGTAGCTGCTCCAAATTTTCTCTCCCCTCAGTTGCAGTCTCCCCCTCCCCTACATCTGCATAAAACTGTGTTTTCTTCCACAGCTAGTGTACGGGGGGGGGACAGATGGGGAGAGGGAATTCACACCTTGTGAGGGCTGTGTGGTCTAAGGGGTGGGGGAGAGAAACTAGTTGATTGAACTGTGCTGTATTTAAATGACTGCTTTTTGTGGATTTCCCCAGGTCCCAATTTGCCCTTAAGCTGTGAGGAGGCAATGAAGGGAGATCGCCCTGGGATCTGCAATCTGATTGGACTTTTACTTAAGAGTGAGGGGTGGGTATCCAGAAGGCTGCCCCAGGTCCCGTCTCTTCCTCTGCTGCCCCACAGCCCTTAGGCGGGTGAGTGGCGTTGCACTTCAGGAGCTAGCTCACCCAGGCCATCCCCTTCACCCCTCTCGCCTCTGTGATGGGGGGAGGGTGCCTTTAGCATTACTTGTTTTTTTAAAAAACAACAACAGCAACCCGCTGGCTGCGGTCAGTGGGAAAGCCTCTGCTTTGCATTCAGAAGATCTCTGGGAGATATACTAAAAGGAATGACAGGATTGCCCTTTGGAAACAATGGGAGAGGCTTGAAGGCCCATTGGAGATAAGGGGAGTCAGGAATACCAATTGACTTGCATGGACTCCATTAAAATACACTGGAGTACAAAAAATTTACAAAGAAAATGTGGGATTTTCCATTACGGTCTCTGAGCCCAGAGTGGACTGACGGTCCCAGCAATAGAATCTATGCTCTGGGACTGGAATAACAGCCCCCAGAGTGGAATGTCACATCTAGTTGGCCTCTAAGAGGTGGTAAATTGCACCAAGCTTAAAGTGCTTATTCATACATGCATATTTGTAACCTGAAGACTCAACAGTATTTGTGCATTGACATTCACTTTTCTCTCCCTCCTCCCTTGCCACTCCAGCTCAAGGAGAGGGGGGTTAAGTCTTCCAACAGAGGCAGCCTTTGTCTACCTGCCACAGAGGTATCTGCAGCATGCCACTCCATAGCTGGCTGGTTGTGGTAGAGTTGCTATGGAGTCTGATGTAGTTGCTATGTTCTCTACATCTTCTTGAGCATCATTTCTGTCACATGTCCTTCTTCAGAGCTGCCAGCTTGGAAAAGTATTTGGATAGTGGTGTGCTCCAGGGAAGTGATGGTTACTGCTGTATCTTATTACTTGAAGGCATTGGTTCCAGATTAATTGCTTGATATGGGACTGAAGGACATTGGTCGGAAATGTTTTTATATCCGAAATAGCCCATCAGGTCGCTGCTTTGTCTCTTTTTGGCAGCAACTGCATAAAAGCAAAGAGATAGTGCACCTGTAGTAAGCTTTGCAAGATTGTATTTCACTTTGATGTTATTTTGTTATTCATAATATTGAATATTTCTAGAAGCATTCATGTGCATATCGAACATTAATAAGGATTGAATATTATAGTATAATTTTGGTAGGTTATCAGTAAATGGCACTGGTCGCCCTCACAGATGACCTCCAGAAGCATCTGGATCGAGGCGTATCGGCAGTGCTGATGTTGTTGGACCTGTTGGCAGCATTCGACATGGTCGGCCATCAGCTACTGATCCACTGCCTCGCCGACGCTGGAGTCCAGGGGCTTGCCTTGCAATGGCTTGCCTCCTTCCTCCATGGTCAAAGGGACAAAGGGTGGCATCAGGGGAACAGCTATACCGAAGGCACCCACTGGAGTGTGGAATGCCCCAAGGGGCGGTGCTTTTCCCAGTGCTATTTAATATCTATATGTGCCCCCTTGCCCAGATTGCCTGGTGGCATGGGCTGGGATAGTCAAAAAGCTAAAAGGTCACAGCTCTCATGTAATAGAAAAACAGCCAAAGAACTGTAATAACAAGCCCTTAATGGTCAGGGGCTGACATACCTGAGGGACCGCATTTCCCTGCACGTTCCCCGGAGAGCACTGCGGCCAGGGTCTCAGGATCGATTGACCCTCCCGGGACCCAAAGATGCCAGACTGGCTATGCCTAAGGCCAGGGCCTTTTTGGTGGCAGCTCCATACTGGTGGAATGAGCTCCCAGAAGAGATCTGGGCCCTGCAGGACCTTATGCAGTTCCGCAGGGTCTGCAAGATGGAGCTCTTTCACCAGGCCTTCAACTAGCAGCCCCCCCCCCAATAACTAATGCCAAGCTCTGCCCTTCAGAGTCATCATCAACAGCTTAAGAGAAGCCAATGTTGAATCAGGCCAATGGCCCATCTAGTCCAACACTCTGTCACACAGCGGCCAAAATATACCAGGTGCCATCAGGAGGTCCAGCAGTGGGGCCAGGGCACCAGAAGCCCTCCCACTGCTGCCCCCTCCAGCACCAAGAATAGAGTGCATCACCTGCCCCAGACTGAGAGTTCTCATTCTATACCCTGTGGCTAATAGCCACTGGTGGACTTCTGCTCCATATGTTTATCTAATTTCCTCTTGAAACTGTCCATGCTTGCAGCTGCCACGACCTCCTGTGGCAGTGAATTCCATATGTTAATCACTCTTTGGGTGAAGAAGTATTTCCTTTTATCTGTTCTAACCCGACTGCTCAGCAATTTCATAGAGTGCCCACGAGTTCTTGTATTGTGAGAAAGGGAGAAAAGTACTTCTTTCTCAACCTGCTCAATCCCATTCATAATCTTATAAACCTCGATCATGTCACCCCTCAGCCGTCGTTTCTCCAAGCTAAAGAGCCCCAAGCATTTTAACCTTTCTTCATAGGGAAGGTGTTCCAACCCTTTTATCATTCTAGTTGCCCTTCTCTGCACTTTTTCCAATGCTATAATATCCTTTTTGAGATGTGGTGACCAGAACTGTACACAGTATTCCAAATGAGGTCGCACCAATGATTTATACAGGGGCATGATGATACTGGCTGATTTGTTATCAATTCCCTTCCTAATAATCCCCAGCATAGCGTTGGCCTTCTTTATTGCAGCTACACATTGTGTAGACATTTTCAGCGAGTTATCCACTACGACTCCAAGATCTCTCTCTTGGTCAGTCTCTGCCAGATCAGACCCCATCAACGTGTATTTATATTTAGGATTTTTGGCTCCAATGTGCATCACTTTGCACTTGGCCACATTGAACCCCATTTGCCACGTTGACGCCCACTCACCCATCCTCAACAGATCCCTTTGGAGTGCCTCACAATCCTCCCTGGTTTTCACCACCCTGAACAACTTCGTGTCATCTGCAAATTTAGCCACATCACTGCTTACTCCCAATTCCAAATCGTTAATAAACAAGTTAAAAAGCATGGGACCGAGTACTGATCCCTGTGGTACCCCACTGCTTACCACCCTCCACTGAGAAAGTTTCCCATTTATACTCACTCTCTGTTTCCTATTTATAAGCCAGTTTTTGATCCACAAGAGGACTTGTCCTTTTATCCCATGACTATTGAGCTTACTTAGGAGCCTTTGATGAGGAACTGTATCAAAAGCTTTCCGGAAGTCAAGGTAAATAATATCTATTGGGTCCCCCTTGTCCACATGTTTGTTCACTCCCTCAAAAAACACTAACAGGTTAGTGAGACAAGATCTTCCCTTACAGAACCCATGCTGAGTCTGCCTCAATAGTCTGCTTTTGAGTCTGCTTGAGCCGGCCACAGAAGAAGAAACAGAATGAGGAGCGGATCAATAGGACAAGACATCAGCTGCTACCATCATTGCCAAATATCGCTAGCATTACTTTGCCAGACCAATTGCACTAGCACCATATATCATCTGGATTGTTTTAGAAGGTTTTATGATTGTTAACAATTATTTATGTGTTTTAGTTTTTGTAAGCTGCCCTGAGCATGCTCCGGCAGGGAGGGCGGGTATAAATCTGATTAATAAATGTTATATATTATAGTTTTCATTGTGATTTTTGTTTGTGTCCACCTGGAGGTTGGCAGCCTTAGCTAGAATGCATTATGTTGGTCTTTGAGGTGCTACTTAAGGTGCTACTGTGTGCTATAAAATGTTATGGTAATAATAGTTATAAAAAGGTTATGGTAATAATCTTCTAAAATATAATTTAGGCGACAAATCAGGCTTGCTCACTTTAATGCCAGTAGCTCCTTTGGCTCACAGAGTAGAATTTTTGCTTACAACACTCTGCAGCATTGGATGTGGCCCCCGCAAAACTGGTTTGTTAGGAAGTTTAATCCTGTGGTTCACTCCCAAGGGAAGAGGTTCTCTGCTTCACACTACCTGTTACATCAGGTCTCCTGGAGGATGCAAGGGGCAATCTGTCTGTTGGGGTACCCTTTGGCCAGCAACAGCCCCAAGGCACCATTACTACAGACATCCAAGATACATGCTTACCTTCTGAGAGGGGCCTATACATTAATGTCTTACAGTTATATGCTACCCATTATGCCCTTAATTCTTTCTCAGCATTGGGTGAACTGTCCAAATACAGATGGACAACACAACGGCAATGTGTTATGACAACTGCCAATGGAGCACGGTATCACTCACTCTCTGCCAAGAGGCTATAGCTATCTGGGAGTCCACAACTGCCCTTGGGGCCTCACTGTAGACCATTTATATTGCCAGTTCCAGAAATACTAGACACCCTCAGCGGGATGAGCTGCTTGGACCACAAGTGGTCCATCGTCATGGAGCATCTACTGCCAGTATTTGCACAATAGGGGGGACCTCTCTGTGGATCTGTTCACCACAAGGCACAATGCCAAGGCCAAGATATTTTGCTCCAGGCAATTATACTATTTATAAATTCGAACAATTATGTATTTTCCATTTTGGTGTAGAACAATTTGGAGAGCATGTGCAGTTACCATGAGAGATTATCTATGGTTTACTGTGTAAACTTTTAGAAATTACACATCTCATGAGGTAACAACAGCAAAAATTTTCTGCTATTTTAAAATTTATTATGTGCATTTGATATGCAATAATTCGGCTTTTTTTCTTTTCCTCTTGACAATTCCAGACAGCAACACCTGGCTCTAAAGAAAATCTTTCTTCATATAATTATTTCTGGATGTGTATTGTTTTATAATAGTAATATTGACCACTGAGGAAGGCCCTAAGGGGCCAAAATGCATTTGGTGTACTGGTGATAAGATATACCCATCAATGCTATATGCAAAACTAACCGCTCTGTATGTAAAAAGTGTTAAGAGTCTGATAGCTGGGATTTCTGGTTTAAGCATTTCGCTGCTCGGTCACATCCCCGTCTCACTCCGATGGGGTTGTGCCGAGACTCGGCTGACAGGAAGGGTCCGAGCAGGTCCCGGACCCTCCCGGGGTCTCTGTAGGAGACCCCCAGCCTGGAGAGCTGAGGAGAACCTCTTCCAAGGCGACGGCCAAGGAATTGAGGCTCACCTTTATCTCCGAGAGGTTCCGTCGCTGAAGAGCCAGCATGGCGCCGAGAGACGGCTACCGGATCAGCGGACATGATCAACAGCTGCTGAAAAGCTTCTAAAAGATCTCCAAGGCTGCAAAGCGTGAGTCAAGCATTGTTCAGGTGATTTAAGTGAACAAAAGCCTTGGTAGTAATTAGAAGCGCCTAAGGGCAAAGTGGCAGGGGGAGGGAGACGCTCAAGAGTTCACCCCCCCCATTTGAAACAACACAGTTTTAAAGCGATCTTTAAGAACAATGTTGAATTAAGCTATGCACATAAGAGGATTGGCGAAAACAAAAGCTGCAAAATAAAGAAAAGCAGATTAATTTCTGCTAACTTTTACTTTGTTTTGGGAAACTTACTTCTTGTTGATATTATGGCTGGGAGAGGGCGGAAGCTGGGTCTGGAGAAAAAAATGTCAACCGGAAATGGTATACCAACGACTCCCTCCCACAACCAGGAAGTAGCTGCAGAGATGTCTACATTGCTGGTGAATGCACTGCGCCCCCTAATGGAGCAGATGACTAATCTCAACACAAAAATGGATAATTTGCAAAAGCAGATGACTCAAATGGATAGAAGGACTTCAACAACGGAAAAGACTTTTAAAAAAATGGAAAAACAGACTGAGAGTATTAATAAAAGAGCGGATGAAGCAGAAAAGGAGAGACTCTCCAAAAAAAATCAACTAATACAGCTACAGCTGGAAAGATCTATGCACATTCTAAGATTCCAAGGGGTTCCAGAAGAAAAGAACGAGTATTTGAAGAACATTTTATCAGAGACTTTGGCTCCAATAATGGATTACTGTCAGGTGATCCTGCCATAAGATGTGAGGGAGGGGAGGAGGATGAGATGATCTGTAACTTTTTATGCTTGGAGGGGGGGGAAGTGGGGAGGTTGCCGAGGCAACAGAGTATTCCTCAGCCTGGGCTATCTCCTATCTGACCAAATGGCCTTGTCATACGATTTCGGTTTTCCGTTACGGACAGCTGGGCATTTTATGGCTCGACCAACTTTTGCACCTTTCTCCCGCGCGTGGGCTATGTAGCTATTGGTAGAATGCTTGGGGGGGGGCCTAGCTCAGTGGGGTATATCCGTAGATGTTTCTTTGTGTGCTTCATTCCTGACAATGCAACGTTAATGCGCTTTTAGAACTGCGGCTGAATAAACTCTATCTTCTCATGAAGTCTGTTGTTTGGCTGTCCTTTTGAAGTGCCTGACAGATTGTCAGGAATCATCGTCGATCGGGATCGGTTCTACACCGCACTTCTCTCCCAGAGATGAGTGACGAGGGAGATACCACCCCGATCCCAACCTCGGAGGAGGAGAAGGTTCCGACATCTACTGTGCCCGCGACCACAACTGTGGTCCCAGTTTCCAGTGCCCCAGCGCCATGGGGCCACAACTATGACCTGGGAGGGCTCTACGGAGAACTGTATGGGGGAGCGTATGCTGGAGTGACGACCAGGCCGCGAAAGTGGCAGGACTAGATGAAGCCGCTCGCAGAGACGCATGAGATGTGGTTTCTCACCCCCCGAGCATCGGTACGGGAGAGTCAGGTCGAGAGACCGGTCTACTGCTTGAGTATGGTGGAGGATGACAAAGAAGTTCACCCGGATACCCGAGACTTGGAAAGGACCATGGGAAACTGGAGATGGAGTGGGGATCCCAGCCAGGATTGACTCCTGCACCTCATAGACGAGTCCTTGTCTCAAATCCCGAAAATGATCTCGGATGGCATACGAGAGGAAATGGAGAAGAGACAGCCTGCAGACCCAGCGGGGGCCCCAGCACAGAGACCCCTGCTCCTACCGGCTGGACTGCCGCCCGGAGGTGTGCCGGGGCAACCCGGGGCACCTCCGGACCAACCCGTGGGGCCCCCACCTACGGGGCCACCGGCGCCGAGGCCACCAGGGATGCCAAGGGGTTGGGGGCCCGTGTTGCCAAACCCAGCCGAGGTTCGATGGTACGCCTGAGAAGTTCTCCTTTTTCCTGCTAAGGGCGGAGAAGTTTATCGAGAACTGGGGCCACCTATTCCCGGACGAAGAACGGATAGTGGACGCCATCGCCTCCCGCCTGAAAGATGCAGCGGCCGACTGGTATGTGGCTTTACACCAGGAAGACAGGCGCGAGCTGAGAGAGGTGGATGCGTTCATGTGGGCGATGGAAGACCAGTTCGAAGACGCCAACACGAACAAGGCGGCCCGGGCGTTCCTCCGGGCCTTTCGCCAAGGGACGAAGTCTGTGCGGGAGTATACGGCGGAATTCCGAAGACATGCCGCCAAGATCCGAGGCTGGCCCGATGGCGTACTAGCAGAACAGTACCACCTGGGCCTGAACCCGGAGATCCGCCGCACAATTATGCGAGGACGGGACCCGGAAACCTTATCGAGCTGGATGAAAGAAGTGGCGGCAACAGAGACTCGACTGAAAGCCATCAAACTGGATGATGCAGCAGCCTTGGGGAAGATGACCCAATCAACCGCCGCCCCTCTAAAAAGCCGGCAGACGAACCCTGCACAGCGGCCAAAAGATGGGACGCGCAAGAGCAGGATGAAGGAAGGGCTGTGCCTAAAATGTGGGGAAGTGGGCCATTTCGCCGCGAGCTGCCCAGGGTCATCCACCCCGCCTAGTGCCGTGAAGGGGCCTAAAAAGAAGTTCGAGACGTCTACACCGAAAACCCCGGGAAAGCAGAGGGGCGCAAGGGCCCTGCAGGTCGCCTCCTGGGGAGAGGGAACCGAGTCGTCGGAGGAAGAGACCGCCGCAGCGGTGGGAAATGAGAAGGACCTGCTGTAAACAGCACTGAACAGCAGGTCCCAGACTCTCAGGCGCTAAATCCGGTGAGCAAATCCTCTTCCCTCTTTTTCATGACCGTGACTCTAATGGACCCGGGTCTACTGACCCATGTGAGGGTGAGAGCGTTAGTAGACTCGGGGTGTGGGAGAGACCTTATTAATCCCTCTCTGGTGACTGGGCTGGGAACCAAAGTAATGAAACTGGCAGAGCTGCTGGTTTTTACCCAAATGGATGGCTCCACTATGAAAGAGCCCTGTAAATACGAAACTGTACCTCTACGGATGGGAGTGGGGAAACACTGGGAGGTGCGACCATTTGTGGTGACCTCCGCTGCAAGGTTTCCCCTTGTCTTGGGGAGCCCATGGTTTTTTTATCACGACCCACACATACTATGGGAGGCTGGGATTGTTAACTTCATTTCCCCACGGTGTGAGACCCATACCTGGAAAGGCGACTGGGGTCCGCGGAAACCTGAGCTCTGCCCTGTGGTGGTGGGGGTGGCTGAGACGGGCTGTAACACGATTCCCCGAGAGTATCTGGACTTGTCTGCGGTGTTCGGGGAGGAAGAGGCAGATGAGCTGCCCCCCCACCGCAACTCTGACTGTGCCATTGAACTGTTACCCACCCAGAAACTCCCGAAGGGGAAGCTATACTCTATGAGCCCAGCCGAGAAAGTGGAGCTCAGAAAGTTCATAGATAAGAATTTAGAGTGCGGGTTTATATGGCCGGCCTCTTCACCATTTGCCGCTCCCGTCCTGTTCCGGAAGAAGAAAGACGGTGGGCTCCGTTTGTGCATGGACTACCGTGGCCTTAATGCTGTGTCTGCAACTAATGCTTACCCGCTGCCGTTGATTAAGGATCTGCTCGCCGCGGCAGCTGAGGGGAAGGTGTTCTCCAAGCTTGATTTACGGGATGCATACTTCCGAGTGCGCATCAGGGAGGGAGATGAATACAAGACTGCCTTTAACACCCCCCGGGTCAGTTCGAATACTTGGTGATGCCGTTCAGCTTACAAGGAGCCCCAGGGGTATTTATGAATTTGATTAACGAGGTATTGCACAAATATCTGTTCAAAGGGGTCCTTGTTTACCTTGATGACATTTTACTGTACTCCCCCGATATGAAATCCCATGTGCAACTCGTTAGGGAGGTGCTCAAAACGTTACACAAGCACAAACTGTTTGCCAAACTAAGTGCGAATTCCATCGGTCGGAGATTTTGTTCCTGGGCTACCATATCTCACAGAAGGGCATTGAGATGGACCCTGCGAAGGTCCAAGACGTGGTGGGGTGGGAGCCCTCTAAAACAGAGCGGCAACTCCAAGTGTTCATCAGATTCGCGAATTTTTACAGATTGTTTCTGTCGAATTTCGCGCAGGTGGCCCTGCCCCTCACTGACCTACTTAAGACTAAGGGGAAAGGCCCTGAGAGTACCCGGCCGGGGGCCAAACTGAACTGGACTGCTGACTGCCAGCGAGCGTTTGAACAGTTGAAAGCTCTGTTCACATCCGAGCCTGTGTTGGCGCACCCCGACGAGGCGAGAAAATTCATAATCCATGTTGACGCCTTGGATGTCGCTATGGGGGGGGGCCCATTTTGCAGGAGGGGGAGGATGGGAAATTACACCCCCTCGCATATGTGTCCAAAAAGTTTACAGACACCAAACGGAACTGGTCAATATGGGAGAAGGAAGCAGGATCAATAAGATTGGCTCTCTCCACTTGGCGGCACTGGTTGGAGGGGGGCGAGGGTGCCGTTCGAGGTTTGGACTGACTACAAAAACCTTGAGTTGCTGCACTCGCCTCGGTCCTTGAATGCGAAGCAGCTGCGGTGGGCCAACTTCTTTTCAAAATTTGACTTCACACTGCACCATATCCCAGGGAAGGCAAACTCGCTAGCAGACGCCCTGTCACGCCTCCCGCAACACGACAGCAAGAGGGAGGTGGTTCGAGATTCGGTATTCACACCCTTGCAACTGGGGGGAGTGGTGACGACTCGGAGCAAAGCCAAGACCCCACCTCCGCCCCCCCTCACTTCCCCATGGGAGCTGAAGTTCGCATCAGAACTTTCCGAGGCCAACCGCGCCTCCCTGGCCAAGGAGGAGGGGGTGGTGAACGACGAACAGGGTTGCTGGTGGAAATACGGGAAGCTCTTCATTCCACTTTCCCTGCGAGGGGAGGTCATGGGTTGGGCGCGCGGTTCTAAACTTGCGGGGCACACCGGGTTTGTTAAATCACTGCAATTACTTCAGAGACAGTTTTGGTGGCCGGGGATGAGAAAAGACTTGTCGTTGTTCATGCAAGCCTGCCAGACTTGCCTCATGAGTAAACATCGCCTGGGGAAGCCACCGGGACCCCTTTAACCATTACCGACCACACCCCGTCCCTGGGAGGTTGTATCGATGGATTTTATCACTGACTTGCCACCAAGTGGGGGAAAGACCGTAATATGGGTGGTGGTGGACATGTTTTCCAAGCAGGCACATTTTGTTCCTTTCAAGTCCATCCCTTCAGCTAAGAAATTAGCGAAGGCTTTTCTGCTGCACGTCATAAGACTCCATACTCTCCCTGGGAAGGTGCTCTCAGACAGGGGGTCACAATTCATTTCCCAATTTTGGGGGGAGTTGATGACGCTGTTAGGGGTGGAAAGGGCATTAAGCAGTGCGTATCACCCAGAAACTGATGGGCAAATGGAACGGGTGAATCAAACCCTTGAACAGTACTTGCGATGTTTTACTAACTTCCAGCAGGACGATTGAGAATCTTTGTTGCCCTTGGCAGAGTTCTGTTACAATAACACGTGTCATGCTTCTACAGGGATGTCCCCTTTTATGGCTGTGCATGGTTATGAAGCCCCGCCGCTCCCGTTCTTGGCTTCACCAAATTTGTCAAAAGGGGAGGCGGGGGAATGGTGTAAAAAACTGCAGGTAGCGTGGCCGCTCCTTGCACAAACTCTGGAGGATGCTAAGTCGGTTTACAAGGAGCAGGCTGACAAGAAACGGGACAAGTCGTGGACCTCAAAGCTGGGGGAGTTTGTGTATCTATCCACGCAGAATTTAAAAGGGCTGCAACCCAGCAAGAAACTGGGGTGGAAGTATATTGGTCCTTTTGAAATCAAACGTGTTTTGAATAATGTGACTGTTGAACTAATACTACCTAAATCACTGAGAGCTCTGCATCCTGTATTCCACCTCAGATTGTTAAGACGCTTGCCTGGAGAGAACGAATGGAGACCGAAGCGACCTGCTCCCCCACCCCGATGGTGAGGGGGGAACCACACTATGAGATAGTGTAAATTCTGGACTCGAAGATCTCGAGAAACCAATTGTGTTACCTGATTGAGTGGGTGGATTTTGGGCCTGAACAGAGGGAATGGGTGAGGGCGGACAATGTTCGGGCCCCCCCGATTAATCCGTGCATTTCCCAAGTTGTACCCATTAAAGCCGAAGGGCGGGGGTTTATCATCAGAGGGGCAGAATGTCAGGTGATCCTGCCATAAGATGTGAGGGAGGGGAGGAAGATGAGATGATCTGTAACTTTTTATGCTTGGAGGGGGGGGAAGTGGGGAGGTTGTCAGGGCAACAGAGTGTTCCTCAGCCTGGGCTATCTCCTATCTGACCAAATGGCCTTGTCATACGATTTCGGTTTTCCGTTATGGACAGCTGGGCCCCTTTATGGCTCGACCAACTTTCGCACCTTTCTCCCGCGCATGTGCTATGTAGATATTGGTAGAATGCTTGGGGGGGGCTAGCTCAGTGGGGTATATCCGTAGATGTTTCTTTGTGTGCTTCATTCCTGACAATGCAACGTTAATGCGCTTTTAGAACTGCGGCTGAATAAACTCTATCTTCTCATGAAGTCTGTGGTTTGGCTGTCCTTTTGAAGTGCCTGACAATTACAAACAGGAAGACTTACTGAAGGAGATGGACTGGGCCTACAGGGCTTATCCAGATTTCATCAAAAAGAATATACTCCCTGGAGAAATATGTTTGAAATTCACGAGAAGATCTACCAGAGATCGAGTACTAAAAGCCACGCTGGGGAACCCTCTAAAAATTAAGAATGAAGAAATAAGGATCTTGAAGGATATCCCCTTCGAAGTTAGTAAGGGGAGGAAACTCTACAAGGAGCTTACTGTCTCTCTACAGAAGAAGGGGGTCCCATACAGATGGCTGTTTCCTGAAGGACTGAGTTTTAAATATGGAGACAGAAAATACAATATTGACTCTGTTTCTAAGGCTAAAAAATTTGTGGAGCAACACTTGAATCCAAAGCAGCACAACAAAGACAAGAAACCGAGAAAAGTTGAGGAGGAAGAAGAGGAAGAAGAGGAATCCTATTCACAGGATTCAGAAAGCAGTAGCCCAATACTCTTTAGTTCTTCAGGCACATAGGAATCAGAGAAAGGAGCAGCCGCTCCCAAACCCCGAGGAAAGAAGAAATACAAGAAGAAGAGACCCTAAGACCAAGATAATCGTGGAAGATGCAGTTTTTTGATTAACTAAGCGGTTTTTACAATTTTTTACTTTTATAATTTTTTGTTAACTTTTTTATAAGGTTCTGTAACACCAGGTGACAAATGATACAAATGTAACCAGATCGTTTCACCTTGTTAGTCTTTCCTTCCCCGTGTCCAGTAGGGGTTTTTTTCTTCTTCTTAGAAGTAGGGCTTAGTTTCCTTCCCCCATCCTGGTAGAGGTTTTTTTTGTGTATTAGTTTTCCCTACCCATGTCCCATAAATTTTTAGAGGTAGAGATTAGCAACCTTTCCCCATATCCCGTAGTAAAGCAAAATCAATAAAATCCCCTTCAGGGCATTAAAAAAAAAAAAGAGTCTGATAGTTGGATCAGTTCTTTTAACCTACTTTATCTTTTATTAATGTGTACACTATAATAAACATTTGTATTTTTTTAATAACTTATTTTGTTAGCTTGACCCTCATATATCACCCTCATGTTAGAATCCCAGGGAATCCCATTTCCCTGCAGTCCCAGACTTGCTACACAAGGGCTCAATGCTACACTACAAAGTGGGCAGTTTACATCTGACAGCCTGGTTAGTAAACCCCCAAATTTAAAATTCTTGGACCAGGTGAACCAACTATTTCTCTATCCCACATTATGGTGATGGGCAAACCCCTTTTTCCCCACCAGTTCTCTTGTCTATTCCTCAAGGGATTGTCTAATATGTTTCCCCCATGGTGCCCATAATTCTCCAATGGTCACTAACCCTAGTGTTAATGCAATTTATGTCACAACCTTTTGAACCCATGGCTACCTCTTCTTTAGTGGCCCCATCCATTAGTGGCCCCATCCTGGCCCCTATAACATTAATCAGAAGGGTGAGAATTGGCAGCCCTTAGAGCTAAACGCCCCCCCGCCCTTCATGAAGTTTCATAGTGAGAAGGTAGTGCTGAGACTTAGTTGCACTTCTTGCCCAAGGTCATTTCCCTTTTTTACCTGTTGCAGGACACCATTTTACCTGTGTTTTTCCCCTCTCCGACTTCTAATGCAGAAAAGGTCTTACACTCATTAGATGTCAGAAGGGTTTTATTATATTATGTGCATAGAATAAAGCCTTTTAGGAAGTCGCACATTTTTTTGTGTGCTGTTCAGGCCCTTCTAAAGATAGGACAGCATCCTCTCAGATCCTCTTCAAGTGGGTCACAAAGGCCACTAGATGGTGCTATGATTAGGCCAAACAGCTGTGTTCAGTGACCATCAAACCCCACTCTACAACAGCTCAAGCAGGCTCTGCAGCCTTTACATGGGACTTCGTTGACAGACATTTGCAGGGTGGCAATGAGTTCATTGTCAGATACATTTGTCAATCGCCATGCTGTGGATGTTAATGCAAGAAGGGAGACTTCAGTTGGCAAGGTGGCCCTGCACTCTATCTTCCAAAAAGAGCATCACCCTATCTGCTTGATGAGTAGCTTTATAGTCCCCCAATGTGGGGCAGAAGACTGAAGATGAAAACAGTGTTGCACTTACCTGTAACTGTTATTCATCAAGCTGTCAACTGTGCAGGCACACATCCCCTCCCTCTCGCCCCACTGTGAATTCTTGTTGATATTCCTTCTGGAGTGTTCATGGCAGTTTAGGAGAACTGAGCGTCCCCTATTGAATCTTCAGTGACCCCAACAGAAGGCTGAGTCTCCGCGGATGGCGAGAGAGAGGACGAGCTGCTGCTCCATGGCTGGAGACCTGCTTTGGCACTCAGAAATGTGGTGCTCTGGGGCACCGAGGCGTAGCATCTTGGTGCCAGGCTGGGGAGTCAGCTGGGGCTGGTATTGATGGCCTTGCAGACCACAGGGGAGCAGGAGATATGTGGTTGGAGCACAGAAGGGGGTCTGTGGGAGCTGGCAGCAGAACTGGCCGCTGGTGGGAAAAAGAAGTCCCAGCCCAGAACTGGCTGCTGGTGGGACTGGGCAGGCACACTCCTCCCCCTCCTCCCTTCACTCCCCCCTCCCCTGCTCCTTTGATTTAATTAAATTAATTTCAGTATAATTTAATTTAAATTTAATGTTAGTAGTTCCCCCTTAGCTTCTAAAGAGAAAAGTAAAAGCTGGAAAAATCCTCTGTGGCTGGCCTGGACCTGCACAGTCCCAATCTGTGCCTGCACAAAAGACAACCAGATGAACAAGTTACATGTAAGCAGGGCTTTTATTGTAGAAAAAGCCCAGCAGGAACACAATAGCATAATAGGCCACACCAAACAGCAGAAACTAATTAGCATGACAGTGCAGCTCATTAGCATATCAGGCCACACCCCTGACAATGCAGCTCATTAGCATATTAGGCCACACCCGACAGTGCAGCTCATTAGCATATTAGGCCACACCCCTGACAGTGCAGCTCATTAGCATATTAGGCCACACCCCATGCCTTCCCTTGGCTTGCCTGGGTGCCCTGCGGCTGCAGGGCACCCAGGCAAGCCAACCCTTGGACAGGCTGGGGAAGGCACAGGGAGGCATTTAAATGCCTCCCTGATCCATCTGGGGGTCCCCCTGGCCCGCTCACCCTGGAGTCGCCAGGGGTGGGGTTGCTCTGCAGGCCTCCCCTCTGTAGCCACACACACAGATGTTTTGGCTGTAGTAGGCGTGGCCAACTCTGAAGCCAGCTGGAACTCCATTCCTGTGCGTTCCTGCCCCAAAATAGCCCTGCATGTAAGTGCAACACTGTTTTACAAGCAAATCTGGTTACAGAATCTGGATGTAGGGTATCAATTACCTCCTAGTTTTCAAAAGCAAGAAACCTCTAAAGTAATACTGTAAAGACAGCAGAAGCAGAGGGCTTAGAATCACAGTGGAAGGGGAGTTTTACACACTCACTGCATGAACTAAAGCATCTCTGCAGTAGACGCCTGTCCAGCTTCTGCTGGAGAATCTCCTGGGATGGACTCCCTGCCAAGCCCATAGGAGCATCACGTACAAAATCCTGGATTTCCTTCCTGGGCTCTTTTCAATGTGATACCCAGCAGATAAGAATTGAGCAAGGATGCCCTCTCCCAGCTTGGGGCAAAATGCAGACAAGTTAATATGCTTCCATCCCAGAGACTTAGGGGGGGTGTCTGGAGGGATGAATTCAAGGTTAGCTTAGATCTAGTCTGGAAAGGTGAGTTTGGTGGTCAGTGCTTGGCCCTAAGAGCTTCATTTTTGAACCTAATAGAGGTGTGGTGTGGGGAAGGATTTTAGAGGTGTGGGTCTTGGAAGACATATGCTTGGTATCTATGTAATCTCTGAAAGCAAAATAATAATAATCAGGGCATGTGTTGGAGTGTGGTTAGTACGCTTGCCAATCTCCACGTTGGGCCTGGAGACCTCCCAGAATTACAACTTCTACTCATCAGGAGGCCAATTTGTCCCCTTGGCCTTAAAGGTATTTAATGCTAAGGTTCTAAAAATTCCTATATGGTGTGGAAATATGGATTCAGGCAGCTTCTGAAAAAATGGATTCCATCCAGTATGACTTTTTCCAACGTTTATTGGCTACTCCTAGATGTGTCTCGGGCATAGCACTGAGAGCGGAACTAGGCGAATTATCGATGGAAGCTAGGGCTTGGATTAAAGCATTTCTCTTTAAAATAAAGGTTTTAAAATCTGTGGATCTACTCTATTTGGGCTTATCCAGGCAGATACAGATTACAGTCAGTGGGATCAACTATTGGAAAAGAAAATGAAATGCCTGGGAATAACAAATGATATGATTAAAAATACAGAAACTAAAGACATTAGAAGACAAATTAAAAAATCTGTAAAGAAATTGGATGTTACACAAGTACATCTATTAGGGTGCGCAGGGTGTGTTGGACACTCCATTTGGGAATCGTCCTCCCAATGGAACTGCCAAAATAGTTTTATCAACTGACAGTCCCAAAACGAAGAAGAGCTTTTATTTTGGCAAGACTGAATGTTCTTCCCTCGGCAGTTTTGGAGGGCAGATATAATAAAGTATCATACTCAAATAGAACATGCAGATGCTAAGAACATAAGAGAAGCCCATGTTGAATCAGGCCAATGGCCCATCTAGTCCAACACTCTGTCACACAGCGGCCAAAATATGCCAGGTGCCATCAGGAGGTCCAGCAGTGGGGCCAGGGCACCAGAAGCCCTCCCACTGCTGCCCCCTCCAGCACCAAGAACAGAGTGCATCACCTGCCCCAGACTGAGAGTTCCCATCTATACCCTGTGGCTAATAGCCACTGATGGACTTCTGCTCCAGATGTTTCTCTAATTCCCTCTTGAAACTGTCCATGCTTGCAGCTGCCACCACCTCCTGTGGCAGTGAATTCCATATGTTAATCACTCTTATGCTCATATCATACGACTGAAACCACTGAACCTATGATGGTGGAGGGCCCTGCCTTCAGTGAGCTGAGGGCAAATTTCGTCACCCCTTCGCTTAAAGATACACGGAAGTGCTAAGTGTGTGCGCTCACCCAGGTGTCATGGCTGCTATCCGACACCAATGATCCTGTCACCCTTTCAGTGGCAAAATTCATAGGCGCCATAATCAAATATAAGAGAAATAATACTCAGGTTTTTAAAAATGTTTGGTTCTGATTTCTGCTTAAGGTGGTAGCCTATGAGCAGCACTAGACAGACAAGACAGAACTGATCGACTGATTGACTGACTGACTGCAGAGGTCAGTTCCCGTGGAGGAAACGGCTGCTTCGCAGAGCGGGCTCTCGGGCGCCGCATCTCCGCGGAGGATCCGCCCCGAACTCCGCCCTCCCGGCCTGCACCAGCCTGGAGCCGGCAACCCCGCCCCCCCTCCCAACCCCACTGCAGGCTTCTCCGGGGCCGGCGGGGCCGCCGCGGGGAGCGCGCGAGACCAACCGCCTGCCTCCCTCCCTCCGCCGCCGCCACATTTCCCAAGTGCCCCTGCGGCGCACCCTGACCCGACCACCGCCAGGGCTTGCTGGGAGTCGTAGTCGGAGGCGGCTGAGGAAAGGGAAGCGGAGGCGCCGCAGGCCTCGACGTCTGCGTAGGGAGGACGCCATGGGGCGCAGGGCTGCCACCGCCCGCCGGGCCGAGATCCCACAGGTGAGGCAGGCGGTGGGTGCGTGGGTGGGGGCCGGAACCGCCGCCCGCAGACGGGGGGGGGTGCCTTGAGGCGGGGCTCCCGTGACGCCTGGTTCCTCCGGGGGGGGGTGCCGCCTCCGTAACGGCGGGATTTTATTGCACAAAAAAGGGTGTTTAGGACTCGGCGGTCCGCCGCGTTGGTCGGAGGCAGCGGAAGAAGCCTGGAGTCCAGCCAGGCGCCGTGAAGACCAACCAAGGTTTATTCGAGGGATGACCTTTCGTGTGCAGGGCGCACTTTTTCAAATGCACTGGAATGGGAGGTCAGGTTCAAAGTCTACAAACCTTTGTTGGGTCTTAAAGATGTTTAGGACTCTGAAGGTATTTTCTTACTCAGGAATGAGAAAGAAAATGGTTAAATACTTCTATTTGATAACGGGAAAACAAAAGGATTGCAAAGGGGTTTTATATTTCCCGTGTCTGAAATGCACATGGAAAACTACACTGTCCATACGTCTTATGGGGAGGGGGCACCTGCATGTAGCAGCCACTGGCAAGGCTCCCTCTAAGCCCTGGAGTCTTCTGAGCAAAGATTCTACTTGGTGAGCTCCTGGCATTAAAGTTGTGAGCAGGTGATTTGGCTACTGCGTAATTTAGTTTGCTCTGGAGCCCGCCTTCCTGAGCGGAGACAAAAATGCCTGAGCCGGAGGCTCAAAAACGGTGAGCTCAGAGGGAACACTGGCCACTGGCTTCTTTCCTTTTCCATGGGCGGGTGGGGCTGTAGGTGGGCAGGGCAAGCCCAGCCTGGAGCAGCAGCTCAAGATACTCCATGGCTGAAACCATCCCTGGACTTATCAGCCAGTTAGAAGTATGGAAACCAGAAACCTGGCTAGTCTAGTAAGGAAAATACAGCATGTTTTGAGCTGATTCACATCATACAAAATCCTCAAGGCTGCCAGGTGGACTTTGGATCACATGTGCATAGTGAGTTCTGTGCAGGGGGCCCAATTTGGATCAGGATGATCCTGGGCTATCCTCTATCAGGCTTGACCTGACATTCTTTATGTAACAACTAGTCTTGGGATAACCAAGGACACTCTTGAAAATGGTCACTATTTGCAAAGATGACTATCCAGATGTGGTTCTGCCAGATGGCTAGGCTTAAAGCTCTTGAATGTATAGCCATCCTTCCCAATTCCCCAGTTATATTGAGAGTATTCGTGGTTGCAAGACTAATGGACTACAGCAGTGATTAAAACCCTCATCTTCAAGTGGTAATATAAGAACCCTCTCTACATCTCATTCAAATCAGCAGATTATTGGACAGGGAATATTATTATTGGCTTTTAAAGCTGTGGTGGTAGGTTGACCTCAAAATGTGGTTCTAGTAGGCTACTCCTCCAGTGTCATCTCAAACTTCTTGATGGGGAATAATAATGGAATGTAGGTGAAAATAAAGATGGGGTTTGGGAATATAGAGCAAAGAGGCCAATGGGGCAGGAAGGAGGGGGAATGCTGAATTGCCATAAGTGGGAAGGACCCTATGTGGTATTGGGTCTCTGAATGCTAAAATGTCATTGTATGTACAGTTCATGTGTATGCTGCAGCCCTGTCAACAAACAGCCAAAGTGGAAAATACAAAGGTAACCAAAAAGAAAAAGCTGCTGGGAAAACTGACCAGTCAGATGACAGCAGAGATAATTCAGTCTTTCAGCTAATGTATAGGCTGCTATTGGCTTGAAGATAGGTTAAGTCTGTGAATCAGGACCTGATATTTAGCCAACAAGAATACTGGAAACTAGGCAAATAATGAAAGCCAGGGCAGAGCACTCATTAGCTGAGCACTGAATTCCCCTGGCTTTTGTCCATCTGTTTCCTTTTGACCTGGTTTCCAACAGAAGGACTCTTTCAGTTGTTGGCAGTGGCAACTCACTATATGTCTGCAGAGCCCCAAAACTGCACAGCATGCAGCTTCATATCTGAGACCTGAAGAGCCATGTGCAGCTTAAACAGTTAGGAGTGTGAAAAAAGCGATCTTTCTTTTGGAAAATCTCAGCAGACACTCAATAGGTTTTTGGATTTATGCTATCATTGGAAATTGACCTCATGTGTTACAGTGGAAGTTAAAAGAATGTGTGAGTAAAGAACTGATTGGCTGATTCTACACCAAGATCCCCAGTTTTGGTGGAGCGTGTGGGCACTTCTGGCATGTTGAGAAAGGAGTGAGCATCACCATCAAATGGCTGCCATGGGGACAGGGCCTAGCACAAAATATTAGGAAATTCCACCCTGACCTGGATAGCTCTGGCAAGCCTGATCTTGTCAGATCTCGGAAGCTAAGTAGGGTTGTCTCTTGCAAGTACTTGGATGGGAGACCTCCTTGAAATAGCAGAGGCAGGGGCAGGATTTATTCATCCACCTCTCTGAATATCCTCCAGGCCCCCAGTAGGGGTCAGTCACCGCAGGTCACCATGACTTCCAGGTACACATGCACGCACATGCACATATTAAAAACATACCAAAAAATGTTAGGAAGTTCCAAGCCAACCTTCATCCTGTGACAGCCAGCTGCTTCCAAATGGGTACTGTCTGCAGATGCAAAGATAATGACTCCTAAACTGATCTGAAGCACCTCCTGTACCAAGTAGACAAAGGAAAGCCAGGATTGGCTCTTCTTTTGTGGAAAAATGCTGCCCTTCTCACCTACAGCAGAGGAATATCCGAACTCCCTCAGGGATTTTCCTTGTAAATTGCAGCATAGAGACCTACTGGACAGATACCATTAAAATCTTCCAGACAGACAAAGGAATGGTTATTCTGTGGGCCCAGTTGACTTCTACCGGATACCTTCCCCCTGCAATGAGCATACAGCTGATAAGCCTACCTTCATAATTGGAGAGAACCTAGGTGAACTGTACTATCTCCCACACCTTCTAGGTCCATACCATCCTGCTCTTCCCCCCTTCCGGGGAGATTCATGCAGACCTCTGAGCAGTGTTCCCTCTAAGCTGAGTTAGTGTGAGCTGGCTCACAGTTTTTTAGCCTCCAGCTCACAGATTTTTGTCTTCGCTCAGGAAAGGTGGCTCCAGAGCAAACTAATTGATGCAGTAGCCAAGCAGTTTGCTCACAACTTTAATGCCAGCAGCTCACAAAGTAGAATTTTTGCTCACAAGACTCCACAGCTTGAGGGAACCTTGCCTCTGAGATCAGAAAAGTCACTTAACAGGGTCTGTTGTTTCCCTGTTTACCACCGAACAGGAAATGCCAGGTTCTGGTTACTCCAGAAAAGAACCTCTAACTTCAGGTTCAGGAAGTTCCTTATGCCTATATACATGTCATATGCACAGCCAGTGAAGGGATTGGGTGGTGGTTTAGTAGCAGAACATCTTTTGGGCAAGCGTTAGGCCCCCTGAGCTCATTGCCTGTAATTTCCAGTTATAAGACTGTGCAAGGAAAAATACCAATATTCCAATTCATTATGAGGCCTCTTCATGATGCATTTTGTAGAAACCAGCTGGCTGAACAAACAGCCCATACTGAGGGACTGTATACATGGTCTTGAGCAGTTATTCAGGAGGCTTGGCCAGATATCATAACAGCATCCTGCCTCACACAGTGGCCGACTAGGACCTCTAGAGAGCTAACAACAGAACATAGAGGCTGAGACCTTCCCCTTATGTTATCTCTTGGCACTGAGATTCAAAGGTTGATTACTTCTGAACATGGAGGTTCACTTTAGTCACTATGGGTAGTAGCTACTAATAGACTGATCCTCCATAAATCTGTCTAATCTCCATTTAAAACTGTCTATCCCTGTGGCCATCACTACATCCTCTGGCAGTGAGTTCACACATTTTAATCATTGCATAAAGAAGAATTTCCATTTGTCCATCCTGAATCTACTACCCATCAGCTTCATTGGATGCCCTCAAGTTCTAGTATTTTTGTGTTTTTCAGGAAAAATGCTCTACAGCTGGCAATAGCACTACAGATAAGATTAGAGTTTCAATAGCCATTCCATACACAAAAGAACCTCCTCAAACCTCCTCAGGAAATAATCCATAGACAAAAGAACCTCCTCAGGAAAGCTACTCCATTAGCATTTTCATAGCCTGGAGAACTACACAAGATAATTGACTCAGCCCTAACCCACCTTCCAGGGTAGAAATAAATTACTTGTCAAGGTTTACTGCTCACCTTGACATAGAGGGTACTCCATCTTTCTCTGTTATACCTCTGAGGATGCCAGTCACAGCTACTGGTGAAACGTCAGGTCCTACAATGCCAAGACCATGGCCACACAACCCAGAAAATCTACAGCAACTAATGAACTCCAGCCGTGAAAGCCTTCGAAAACATATCGCAATACCAATCCTTGCTTGCTTACTTCCATTGTGAGAACTGTCCATTTATTTCTACACTTTGCTTCCTGCCATTTAATCAATTTTTGATCCATAAGAGGACCTGTCCTTTTATCCCATGACTGCTAAGTTTACTCAGAAGTCTTCAATGAAGTACCTTGTCAAAAGCCTTTTGAAAGTCCAAGTTTATAATGTCTACCAGGTCACTGTTATCAACATGTTTGTTAGCTTTCTCAAAGAACTCCAAAAAGTTGGTGAGGCAGGACTTCTCTTTGCAGAGGCTTTGCTGATTTCTCCTCAGCAGGCTTTATTCCTCTACATGAATAATAATTCTGGCAACCCAAAGACTCATCTTCCATATTCCTCATCTCATATCTCTCTCAGTCTGTAGAAGAGAAGTTCGGGCCTGAGGAAATCCCTTGAAGGTGGGACCCTCCTTGGCTGTTCAGACTATCATGTCCCATCTTGTTTGAGGGTCAATATTAGAAAAGTGTAACACCCAGTTTTTCTGAACATGTTGATACAATCTTATGTGACCTCATCCTACCCTAGGTACTCTTGGTTGCTGGAATCACGGTGGCTCCTCTTCCATAATCTAAATTACTACTCCCTGTTTAATCCACTGTGTTGCCTTTTCAGAGGCGTTCACCTCCAAGATTCTGTTGGCCTCAGAAATACCTGTTAGGGTGTGGGCAAAGATCCACAGGCTCCTTACCCCATATACACCTCAAATTCTCAATTTCCTGATGGGGAAGAATGATTAACTTCACAGATGGTGCCCTATGGAGATAGGCTAGGAATGGTTGCTTGTCCCTCTACCCAGTAGATAAAATTTCTGTGGCTGGACATCCACTCTTTTCCTAATCAAAGATTAGTATGGATCAGTGCTTTGATTCTCAGTGTACATTTTTGTGACTGCATATGATAGTATTAGAACCAATGACCTTCAAATCTGTAGAAAGGTAAACACTGTTGTTCTTTTTAAGTTCGCTCCTCTCAGCTGCAAATTCAGCAGGTGGGATTTCAGAGTTGGGAATCGTGATATCACTGGCTGTTATATCTCCCTTGCAACAAGATGCCCTTGGAAGAGACATTACTACAAGGGTAATTCTGATTTCTAGTCCTAAGAGTTTTTGCTTCTACTCCACTTGTATTAACCCTCCACACTAACTGAAGGAGTGGTGCATATTGGTTTGAAGTGCAAGCTTATGTTTTCTCATTGGTAATTTGATTTCTCCCCAGTTCCTTCCACTTACCCAAATGGGTAGAAGGTTTCCAGTTCAGCACTGAGCAAGTGGCTCAGACAACGTGTCATCCTCTTCTAGCCCCAGTGTTGCAAGGATCACAGTGGTAGGGTAGCTCAGTTGTGGCTATGTGGTAGAATCACCACCTGATATATTTTCTACATACTGGTACTTAGATATCCTGCATTGGCTAACTGCAGCCTTGACAGACAGCTGCTACATTAGTTGTTCAGACAAAACAGCTCAGCCATTCCCACCCCGTATGGGAGTAACTGCTTTTGGACCTCCCATGCTAAGGTGCCTTCCTCCTCACACTGAGAAAGGCACTGACACGTACTGTGAGAGTTCCTTCTACCCTGAGGAAGGGAGGGCATCCTATCTCACCCTAAGCAAGGGAGGAGACTATATGGGCTGGCCATGTACCTAGCTCTCTCTAGATTCATATTTCCATTGTGTTACTAATGGTCTGCCTGTCTTCTCATTTACTCTCTCTTTGGTTCAGAGCTGTGCAGTATTTGCCTGACATGTTCACCTTTTAATATCTGGTACGTGTAAAATTTAAATAAATTTAATTTAAATTTAAAGAAAGCACATTCTCTTCCTCTAGCTAACTTTAACAAGTGGTAGAGCAGAGGTGTCAAACATGCAGCTTCCAGGCTGGAACCGGCCCCTGTAGGGCTCCTATCTGGCCCGTGAGCAATTGTCTCTCTGCTGCTTTCTGCGTTGCAGCTCATTTTTGCCTGGGTCTCTCCAGCTTCCTGCTTACAGGGGAGAGAAAGAAAGCCAAGCCTCCTTTCTCTGAGTTGGCTGACAGCTCCTCCCCCTCCTCCTCCTTTGGGGAGGAAGGGCGGGTGAAGAAAAGAGCCAAAGAGTATGAGAGAAATAGAGTCCTGTGGCACCTTTAAGACCACACTTCTTCAGAAAGAGGGAGGAAGAAAGGGGGAGGGAAAGAGTCAGAGAGAGTGGGGTGGGGGGAGTGAGTCCTGTGGCACTTGGGAGAGATCCCCATTTCCAGTTCTAACAGATGGGGTGGGGGGAGAAACCTTACAGCACAGCTTGCAATCTTTATTAGTGGAAGGGAGCAAGAGTCCAGTAGTATCTTAACAACCAACAAAATTTGTGACCAGGGCATGAGCTTTCATGAATCACTGCTTACTTCTTCAGATACAGCTAGGGTGTGAGTCCATCTGTCCATATCTTGGGGAGTGAAGTGATTTCAGATGCCAAATGACAATAGCAGGCATTGGTACTAACAGAAGAAACCTAGCTCTCAGTTCAGTCCAGGAGGATGCATTGTCTTGACTTTCATTATCAGTTGCAATTCAGCAGTCTCTCTATCTAATCTCCCTTTGAAATTCCTCTGTAAGAAAACTGCTGCTCTTAGGTCAGCAACTAAATGTCCTGGAAGGTTCAGATGTTCCCCCACTGGTTTTTGAATGTTGTGGTTTCTAATATTAGTAGAAAGAGTAAGAGTCCAGTAGCACCTTAAAGCCTGCTATTACGATTCAGCATCTGAAATCATCTTTATAAAGTTTGTATCTCTGGTACTTCGTGTTACATTTTATGGCACACATAGCCCAGTCCGACAAAATTTATGTCAGATCTGGTCCTTGTAACAAATGAGTTCAACACCTCTGTGGTAGCATATCAGGGATGTTTATTGTCCAGGTCAGGCAAATTGCTCTGATTAAGTCTCTTTTGGCTTATCTTCATTAATGACTCAGATGTACTTTGTGCCGGGATTTAGGGGTATAGATATAAGCAGAATATTGCAGATCTGGCTCAGCTTCTTTTGGTAGGCAGCACTCGTTTTACATTTCTTCCATGCACTTTCTAGGATGCTAAGCAGCCACGCTGTCCCTCTCTTTTATAAACAGGGCTTTTGAGGAGCCCTGAGATTGGCACCATTAATTGTGGTAATCAGAGATGGAGTTCTCCAGCCACATTTCTGTGTGCAACAAAAAATGTTTGGAGTTTTCTAAATGGCTCAGTAGTATTTATGTTCTCTGTTCTTTCCACGGACCAGAAGTGATCTTTGCCTAGTTGCATAATTTGGCTGGAGAGACTGGCTGGAATGAGTGGCTCTGAGGAGCACTTTCCTGTGGCATTTCCTGTATTTTAACATGGTGGCGTGATCTATTCCCAGAAAACCACAAACTTTCTTTATCTGGCAGGCTGCTGAAGTGTGCCATGGCTCCTGGGGAGTTGAAGGGGGGGGGGCGGTGTTAGACCATTTGGCAAATAGAACCTGTGATGTTCTGCTGCTCAGCTTGTTCCTTTCCTGCTAGGATAAACTTATCTCTTGTTTGTTTGGTTAAAATACAGTGCACTCTCTTAGATACTCTTAAAATAAACAGGAGATGCTGGTTCTAAAAGAGGAGACACATTTCTAAATGAGTGAATAAATCCACAGCTTCCCCCACTTCTCTAAAAGCCGCCTTTGTTGTCAGCAATAGTAGGTGTATCTGTGGAAGGAACAGAAATAGTTGACCAAGCACTAGTCGAGAATTTACAAAGATCATCCATCAGTTCAGGAGAGCCAGATAAGCAATGCAGTGTGGACTGGGATGCACATCTTCATTGGCTGTATGTAGGGGTTGCTTCTGCACACAAGTCTCCCTTCCTGTAGTGGGTGAGGGATTTTTTTTCTTCTAATTTTTTTTTGCATCTATAATTTTCTGTGTTGCTCAAGAATGTTTTTTAAAATAAGATCTTTAGATGTATAGTCTCTGTTTATCACCCAGAGCTTTTTGCTGTTTTGTGTTCATGCACCAATCCTTTGATTTTGCTTGAAACATTCCTCCCCATCATTGCTTCCCTGAGCCCTGTTCTCTGCTCCAGGAGGAAATTATTCAGGATTCAGACATCCAGAATAAAGGGACATTAATAATCACAAAAGTGGCCTGAATTAGTTGAATGCAGAGAGTGAAGCTGTTTACTATGGGATTAAATCAATGTCACTATCTGTATAAGACCATCTAATTTATCCATATAACCAGAAGAACCATCCCAATTGTGAGCTATTAGGATTTTTAAAAAAATGTAGACTGCAACAAGGCTGTTGAAGTGGGAGAGGGGAGGCCCATACACAGTTGGCTTAGATGACTAAGAGTTGGTGGGTGGGGGGGTTGTAATGTTCCTGCTAAACCAGGGGTCTTTCCATTCTGTCAGCAGTAAGATGCCCAGGCCTGATGCCTACCTGGAAGTCACCTCAGTCTTCAGAGATGCAGGAAGAGTAGTGATGTCTGTAAAATGGAATCCAGCATGCCTGTCTCATGACATGGTGAGTCAGTGTCTGAACTGTACCATGTCAGACTGGAGGTGGTGATTGGTGGTGAAAAGTGCCGTAAAGTTGCAGCCAGCTTCTGGCAATCCCATAGGGTTTTCAAGGCAAGAGATGAACAGAGGTGGTTTGCCATTGCCTGCCTCTGTGTAACAACCCTGGTCTTCCTTGGCAGTCTCTTATCCAAGTACTAACCAGGCCTGACCCTGCTTTGCTTCTGATGGTCTGATGGGATTCAGCTAACTTGGGCCATCCAAGTCAGGGCAGGTGGTGATTACCAGAGCTGAAAACTTGCACATCCAAACTACCCTGTCAGGGAGAGGCATTGCATTGAGTGGCTTGTTTTCTATATAAAGGGAATATTTTTGGAATGTGAAGTGAGCTACAGCCTAAGTGGTATGGCCCAGGCACCCATTTGCTTCCTCAACCCATGTGTGTGTAAGTAAAGTGCTGTCAAATCACAGTTGTCAAGTTTTCAAGGCAAGAGAGGAATGGAGATGGTTTTGCCATTGCTTTCCTATGCCTAGTGGCCCTGGAATTCCTTGGTCGTCTCCCATTCAAGTACTAACCAGGGCCAACCCTGCTAAACATCTGCGATCGGGCAAGACTGAGCTAACCTGGCCTATCCAGACAAGGGCTTCAGTCAGGTTCTGGAGCGTGACAGTCCCCTGGGACCCAGGAGCCTGATGGGAGAAGGAGCACTCCCAGCAGTGGTTTGTTTTGTTTTCGTTTTTGATTGGAGATGAGGGATAGAGGGATGACCCAAGTAGAGAGTGTTGGCTGGTGCAGCTTTTCGTTCTGCATGACAAAGATATGAGGGCTGTGTTGGGGGGGGGTGTTTCTCTCACCCCCCCCCCCAGGAAAAAACAGATCTGTTATGCTTTCAGCAGTGGGGCCCATGTTCCAGATGAGAATTAGATACACCATAGGGTCCAACAAAATTTGTGGCAGGGTAGGAGCTTTTGAGAGTCACTGCTCACTTCTTCAGATCTAAAGAAGTGTGCAGTGACTTAGGAAAGTTCATCCTTTGCCACAAATGTTGTTGGTCTTTGAGGTGCTGCTGGAGACTCTCTTTTCTCCCCCCTAGGATGCCTTTGTTGCTGCTTCAGCAGCCAGGAGAACAAACATGGCCAGTCTTGCTCCAAAGGGTTTGGATGAATAAATTCCCTTCCTAGGAGCGACGTTCAAATGTAACCTCAGCGCGGACCTCCCTCGGCAGCCCCACCCAGCTCTGGGAGGACGCCTTGCCAGGGGCTCTGAGGCTCTCTGGGAGAATGTCGGCGAAACGCTTTGCCCTCTCCCTTAGGCGCCGTGCAAAGGTTGCAACCGGGGGGGGGGCGGGGAGATCGCCTTTCTGCGGGAGTCTGGCGAGCGAGGCGGCGCCGCCTCCACCCCTCTGTGCAGCGGCTGCAGCAGTAGCAAGATCACAATAGAGCCTTGTCTTGCCTCGCCTCTCTTTTCCCTTTCTTTTCCTTTTAATCAGCAGGAGTGACACAGCAACCGGCCAACAGAAAACCGCGGCTGAGACCGCCACAGCCAGTGGAGAGGCCGCGTGTACATTTGGCGAGCCCTTCCTCCTTGCAACCAGCAGGAATTTTCTCCGGAGCGGCCAGAGTTGGCGGCGGGAGTTGGGGTTGCCTTGGCAGGCCGCGCAGCAGCGACAGCAGCAGCGACGTCCCGGGCTTGCTGAAGCCGCTCTGGGGGAGGCGCTGGCGAGACTCCCCCGCGGAAGCCGCCAGTGGGAGCGGCCGTCCCCGGCCCTGTTTCCTGGCTAGCAGGCTGGCGGCGCGGGATCCGCTGGCGTGATGGTCCGGGCGTGGCGACCGGGAGTTTCCTGCGCGGCCCGGAGGCGGGGCCGGGAAGCCTCTTGTGTGTGCGCGGCGCCGGGACCCTCCGGCCTCAGGTTTGCCTGCTGGGGCGGGGGCTGCAGTGGGCCACGCTTGGCGCCGAGGGGCCTGGCTGGGTCTCCTCCCCGCCGTTGGCGGATGTGCTGCGTAGGCTGAAGTCCCTGGGAGGAAGGAAGGTTATAGCTCGGACTCGTTTTGCGCAGTAAGGTTGGGATGGAGAGGAAGGATTTTTTTATATATATATATATATATATATGGGCCGCTGTGGAGTAAAGAGTTTATGAATTGCCGACTTGCAGCTTAAGGCGTTTTGCTCGCCGTATCTCGGTGAATACTTAAAAACGTGTGGGGCTTTCTCGGTTTGCAGTTCCGTTCTGCGTCCGGGTGAGGTGAAGGGAAGGTTTGTACTTTACGTTAACTGTGCTTTTGCTACATGATTTTATCTTGCTCTGCTGTATTGACGGGGACCAATTTTTTGTTATGGTACACTTCGATGAATGCAGATTAATGGTGTTCTCCAGTAGTGAGCAGAGGTATATACAGCATATATCTTGTGATGCGTTTGTTTTCTTTTGCACAAGTTTGTAGGATATCTTGTGCTCTTTTCAGTGTTAGTCCCCTGGTTATAAAGGAGCATTTTAAAAGAACCGTTGTTGGCTAGCTGTAGGTAAGCCAGCCTCCTGCTTCAGCCCCACTTGCAAAGTGGGTCAGTGGCTCTGCCTCGTTTTTGCTTTCTGGCCCTCCTATCGTCGAAGAATGCTGTGGAGCAGGTCCTCCACTCCTCCAGCAGCTTCTCAGTTCCCATGGTGGGGTGTGACATAAGCTGGCACCTTGCAGGGCTGTCCTACAAGATTTTAGATATGGCGGAGTTGGAAGGGATGAAGTCACCCGCTCAGTTTTGCTTTGTGGGACTCCTATGGAATCTAAACTCTTTGGGCTTTGCCTTGGTAGTAAAATCTCAGTTCATGCCTTTTCCATTGAACAGAGAGAAGTGGTGGTTTGGTCATAAGCCTTACTAATCAACCCATCTTATTCCATAGCTAATGTCACCTTAAAACGAGGATAGGCATGAGGGTCTCCACCTGCTTTTGAGGGCAGATACCAAATGAGGAAGGAGCTGCGGTGGCTCAAGTGGTTAAGACGCTGAACTGCAGGCTGTGGAAGGTCAGTAGTTCAGCAGTTCAAGACCCGGGTGCCGCATGACGGGGTGAGCTCCTGTCTCTAGTTCCAGCTCCTGCCAACCTAGCAGTTCGAAAGCAAGAAATTGCAAGTAGATAAATAGGTACCACTTCGGTGGGAAGGTAACAGCGTTCCGTGCGCCTTGGTGTTTAGTCATGCCGGCCACATGACCACGGAAATGTCTTCGGACAGCGCTGGCTCTTCGGCTTTGAAACGGAGATGAGCACCGCAACCCTAGAGTCGGATTCGACTGGCTTTCGAGCAAGGGAACCTTTACCTTTTACCAAATGAGGGCCTGACGTAACCTGGTCCATGGGGTCGCAAAGAGTCAGACAACACACCAAATGAGGCCTTCTACTTTGCTACTGTTGATGGCCCTCAAGTGGTTTAACAGTTTTCGGAGGAGCATCAGCCAGCTAGCAAGTCCTGCAGCCCAGCAGACTGATGATGCTCCCAGCAAATTATTAAACAGAGAGCTGGAGGGAAGGCTCCCACAGGCTCCTGGGCCCTAATGTGTCTGTTTCTGCTTTAGGATCTGATTTGGCTTTGCCATGATTGAGTCTATCTATGTAGTGGCTAAAATGCTTTGCAAGGATAGAAGGAGTTTACCTTTCATAAAGGAAGGAGAAGGGACAGAGACATTTTAGCTGTGCAGTTACGTACATTCTGTATCTCCTCAAAAAGAAAGTTGCGTACCTATTTGTTTCAGAGGGTAACCATGTTAGTCTGCGGTAGAACAGCTCAATTCCAGTAGCACCTTAGAGACCAACAAGATGTTTGCAAAATAAGCTTGCAGGAGTATCTCATGGAGATTTGACTCTTGAAAGCTTATGCCCAAAAATCTTGTTGGTCTCTAAGGTGCTACTGGACTCTAATCTAGCTATACCAGTATGTGACAGGGTAGATTGAACTGTGAGCCCTGCCAAGTATTTCACCAAGAATGACAGAGCTGACATGGGCCCTGCTTAAACTGCAGAACGGTTGCCCTATTTTCATACAGTCTTAATGGGATTCTTGGTATGAATTGAAACAGGTTTACAGAGCATATTTATAGTCTGAAGGTGGCTTCAGTGTGTTATCCCATACAGTGGTAAAAATAATTTTTTGTTTTTCAGACAAGTGGTGGCAAAAAACTGATTTTTCTGTCCTCTTGTTGGAGAAAGATATTCTTGCTGGAGACTTTCAATGCTGGATGTTTCTGTTCCAAGGTCAACTGAATTATATTTGAGGGTTCAGTTTCACATTGTAATTTCTGGCACCTTTACTGGGCTTGTCCACATCTCCTAATACTTGGAATTCAGGATTCAGGCTTCATTCTCAGCCTAAAGTCTGCTTCTGTCCTGTTCCTGTTTTCTGCTGTGTGGGTGACCAGTGAGCAACAAACAGATGCCGGGGGGGGGGTTGCATATGGTTCTGAAGATGCTTTTGTTTACCTTGTGAGCATCTCTGAATGCAGGTATCTGTCTGTTTTGTTTTTACCCCACCCTTTCACCACACCACAGAATATAAATTGTGTACACGGTTATCTCCTCAGTTTTATCTCAATAACAACCCTGTGAGGTAGGAGTTTTGTCTGTCTCAGGATCACTCAGTGAACTTCATGGACGAACTGAAGATAGGTCTCTTCAGGGCTGGAGTGACAGTTTATCTGCTGCATCACACTGGCTTCTAGATTTAATGGATTCTGCCATACGATTTGAAAAGAAGAATGAACTTGTAAAGTCTAATAAATAGAAAGCTGTTAGTCAGAAAAACACATTTCAATCACACTATTTCTAGGTCAGATTTATGGTATTAACAAGGCACTTTGCTGCTTTGAGCATTTGGGTCTGACATTTGGGGCGGATTTGCTGGGTCATACTGAGGCAGTTGACTTTCTTAGAAAAATACTTGTTATGAGGAATGGGTATGGTGGAGCATTGGCTGATGTTTGTGGCAAGTCCACCCCTCCCTCAACAGGCTTCCATAGATAGAGACACCCCCTCCCCCCTGGCTAGTGTTAGTAGGTTATTTGCTAGCAGGGAAAAGGAACAGTGTAGTGGTTAAGTGTGTGGACTCTAATCTGGGAGAAGCGGGTTTGATTCCCCAGTCCTTCACTTGCAGTTGCTGGATGATCTTGGGCAAGCCATAGTTCTGACAAGAGCTGTCCTTGAAAGGGCAGTTCTTGAAAGAGCTCTCTCAGACCCACCTATCTCACAGGGTGTCTGTTGTGGGGAGGGGAAGGGAAAGGAGTTTGTAAGCTGCTCTGTGACTCCGAGTGAAGGGTGGGGGTATAAATCCAGTCTCCTCCTCCTCCTTCTTCTGATGTGGGTGGAAAATTTTCCAATGCTATGTTTTTCTGTTGAAAAATTTCCTCCCCACATATGTAAATACAGTCTGTTTATCTATAGTTGTCACAGTTGTTTAGCAGCACATCAATCACACTACATGGGCTAAATATGGCATAGGAAGCATGGACAAACCGGAGTGCTTGTATGTGGTCCAGGCTTTTACATAGGATATTTGCCTCCTTTTGCTAACATTGAAATTACACACTTAAATTTGAATAGGAAAATTTTCCAGAAAGTTTTCCAGTTCAGATTTTCCCAGAAGAATCACATAACTGGTTTTCACCAGCAGAAGGGTAAATGGCTTTCATTCATGTATATAAGGGGATGTATTTGACACCCCATTGGCTTGCAGAACTGGCCTTTTCAGCTGTGTGGCATGCTTGAATCAATAAAATGTCTTGTAAAACTGAATGTGAACTTTGGTGAAGTTGCGTTTGTGTCTTTCTATGTTCAGTTTTTTGTTGTTGTCTTTCTGTCTTTAGTTTTTTGTTGTTGTGCTTAATAACAGCCTAACCCTTGAGAACCAAGTCTTAACTGAATCATCAGTATATCTAACTCTCATTGTGGCCTACTCTGTGGATACTTAAATCCAGAGATTGGGGCAATGAACAGACAAGACAGATCTTTGAACAAACCTGAGTAAAGCCCCAGATTTGCAAGAAACAAACACCCTATGTGGCCATTGTTAGCCAACCACAACACTATTACCAATTGAATCCTTGGTTTCTGTCAGTTAAAGGCATGGGAAACGGGAACCAGAGCCCTTTCCAAGGCTGTTTTGGCCTTTGAGGGAAGATTCATGGAGCCAGGCCCAGCAACAAACTACTAGGCAACTTGCTACCACCTGACTTGCATGATTCACCTAGCAGCCGTCCTATTAAAATCAGTGTGGTATGGTGGTTAGAATTTCAGACTAGGATCCAGGAGACCCAGGGTGGATTCCCCCTCTGCCATGGAAACTCAATGGGTGACATTGGGCCAGTCACACACATTTAACCAGGCATACCTCATCAGGTTGTTAATTGAATGATGTTAGCTGCTGTGGATCCACATCAGGGAGAAAATGGGGTTTAAATGTAGTAAATAATACAGCAGAAGATGAGGGCTGATAAGAGGTTAGATGAGTAGGTGGGAAGGGAGAGACAGAAGCAGGGAACGGTGAGGGTATGGGGCTGCCAGGAGAGGGAAAGAGGAAATATTGTGGAGAAAGAGATACAGGGGAAACTGAGGTGTACCTCTGTTGTGGGTTCTCTAGCATGTAACTGGGCTTGGCACAGCAGTCAGCACTGCACAGCTAATCTAGAGTTATCAGGTATATAAAAAGTTGGTTAGTGGATGAGAAGGAAGCAGGAAAAGGAGAGAGGCTATGTGTGTTTTCAGGGAAGGGAAGGAGGAAATTGGGGGGGTAAGAAGCCCCCCCATGTCCCTGTGGTTCCCCTCCTTATCTGGTACAATCTGAATAAAAAAACCCTTACAACAGTGTTCTTTCAGGCTCAGTGCTAGCCCAGCCATTCCTGTGGGCAGGATATGTGCAGCAGGAAGGCCTAAATGCTTCCCCTCGTGTTGAGGAAGACCAGGACACTCACTGCCATTGAGCAGGGCTTGCTCCCTCTGTTTCTTTATCCCCAGCTGCAGCACTGTTTGGAAAGCATCGCCTAATGGCTGCACTCTTTGGCTTCACAAGATCAGTCCTGAAACCCCTTCCCTGTCCTTTGTGACCCCACCTGCAGACAGTCAAGCCTGCTCTCATCTGCGTGGTCTCATCTTGGCTTGTATTTCCAGTTTACTGTAAAGTACAACAGAATGTTGGGAATGTGGGGTGGAGTGTGTGTAATTATAGATGTTGTACCTAGATCATATCAGAATGAAGCTGTTACTCTTATCAACCTGCTCCCATCAAAGACAATTGCTCTCTTCAAGCCAGAAGTAGATGGAGAAGATAGCAAAAGCAGAAAGAGAGGTTTGGGTAGATTTAATGATTGGCTTTGCGACTTTTCCAAGTACAGTTTTCCCCCAAGGGAAGGAAGGTAATTACACCCACAGGGCTGTGTTGGGTATTTTAAGGTGAACTCTTTGAAACCACACTCTGTAAAAAAATAATACAAATTAAGCGATTGCATTCTTGTGCAATATGGCTTCTGCTATTGCCTGACATTGATGCCCTCCCCCATCACCTGTAGAAATTTCATTTAGCTTCCCCTTGCAGAAGATTTTGCAAGGAATTGCATGCACACTGTCATACAGGACAGAAACTTACAGGTTTTTAAAGCAAAAGCAACAATGAGAGCTCAATTTCTTTTTGTGTGCAGCACAAATCCATGCCTTTGCCTTCAAGTACAGAAATGCAACCAGGTCAAACTGCACTTCATAAGTCTTTTAGGAAATGAAAAATTATGTGGCTAGCTTCCTGTACTAGCATCATCCCTTCCTGTGAGTTTGTGGAGTTAGTATAGGATGTAACTATGCCACCTATCTGTTGTGGTTGGGTTCCTACTCACATACATGGCCTCATAGGAGTGCAAGATTAGAACACATGTAAGCACTTTTGTTCCACTTAAAAAAAATTATTGGGTTGTTTCTGTCCCACCTTCAGACTCTGCATGAGACACCAGTTTTTCCATTAACCATATAGCTAGCATCAAACCACAGATAGACTTCCACTTTGCTGTTTCAAACTGTGGTTTGGTGCCATCTGTTGTAGCTGCTGATGTAATGCTAAACATAATTAATTCCCAATTTGAAAGGAAGAAATGCATATGTGGGTCAGTAAGCTCATGGGGCATGTTTTACTTAAAATACAGTCTCACGTTTGGCACAGATGTATCCCCAAGGTGGTTTCCTGCACACAACAACAGTGTAAACTCCAAAGAAAGCAAGAACATTAAAGATGTTTAAAAGTCATAGTGTTAAAACAGTGTTGGGATCAAAGAACCAACCCATAACCAAGACAAAAGGCTAGGTGAGGAAGAGAAGCTGTCATAGAGGGAGCCAGTCTAGCCTCCATAGTCTTGGTGCCACCACTGAAAAGGCCCTAATAGTGCTTTACTGCCCATTGGACCTCCTGCTATAGTAGCACACCAGTCAGGGTTTTCCTAGATGATTTTGGTGTCCTGGTAGATTAATGCAGGAGAGGGGAGTCTTTCAGGTCTCCTGACCCCAAGCCATTAATCAAATTTCTGATTGCCTCGTCATGGTCAGACACCCATGAAGGTCTGTGCCTCATTGAGCCAAAGACTCCATGTTTTCATGCTTGAAATCTAGCACTGCTGTGCATTGAACATCACACTGAATTGTTTGTTATCACTGCTGCTTTTACTACTGGCACTGAACTCTCCACACTCTTATTCCTGTTTCCGTCTTCTTTTTGCTTCGCTTTCACCCTTCTTAATTTACTAGTGGAATGAATCTTGTTTTGGACTTCTGCGTCCATCTGTAGTAAGACTAACAAGTTAAGAATGTGAATTTATGGAACGGCTTGTGTTGTTGTTTAAAGTTTTGTATAACACTTAGCGTCCTTACGTGCTTTACAATCAATAAATGATCAGCACGCTCAGGAATTGGTCTAATGGTTTTTACTGCTGGTTCTTTTGGCTCCAGATTGCAGCTGTGCTTACCTGGGCTGAAGCCCAAGCCACTGATGCAGCTCAATCCCCTTGATAGGGACAAAGTGGCTTGCTGCAAACATTTTGATTGGGCTTGATTGATTCTGGTAGTTAGAGATTACATGGTAATCTCATGTGGGGTTTTTTAAGTGGCAACCCAGAAGAGAGGTCTGGACTAGATTAGTGAAGGGATGGCAAAGCCATGCAAAGAAATGAGAATAATGTTGATGCATTCTTGAGATATCTGTGGGGCAGAGCTGCTAAAAGCAGAAAAGGAACAAGACCCCGAGAGTTAAAGAGTGAAATAGTGGGATTGAATCTTTGGATGCTACTTATGTGAGGTGCTGGTTCAGAATGGAAAGCACACCTTGCTGTGCTTGGGTTTATATTGTCTAAAGCCTCCAGGGTGGGTTTAAAAATGCTCTTGTGGACCTCTTTGTTTCCAATGGGGTTCCCTTCCCTTAAATCAGCTTAGTTTGATAGCATTGGTGCAGATCTGTAGGGGTCTGTTTGGTCAACTTTTGTTTGTTTATGCAGTATCATTAAGATACATGTCACTCCATAGGTAAAGGTAAAGGCTCCCTTGCTCGAAAGCCAGTTGAATCCGACTCTAGGGTTGCGGTGCTCATCTCCGTTTCAAAGCCGAAGAGCCAGCGCTGTCCGAAGACGTTTCCATGGTCATGTGGCCGGCATGACTAAACACCAAGGCACACGGAACGCTGTTACCTTCCCACCGAAGTGGTACCTATTTATCTACTTGCAATTTCTTGCTTTCGAACTGCTAGGTTGGCAGGAGCTCACTCTGTCTTGCGGCACCCAGGTCTTGAACTGCTGAACTACTGACCTTCCACAGCCTGCAGTTCAGCCTCTTAACCACTTCAGCCACCGCAGCTCCATAGAGTCACTCCATAGAGTGATGTAATAAGAAAGACAGTCAATGGGAAACTGATGTCCAGCTAAGCCACACCACGTGAATATCTGTGAGACTTTCATGGAGGACTAAAGTTATGGGTTGATGCAGAGGCAATTGAAGCCTTCAGTCCTATGGAGAAAACTTTTTGGTAGCTGTTATAAATCATGAGAATTATTAAAATCTATACATTTTAGCATCTGCTAAGATCCATGCTACTGGCAAGGGTACCACAGCACCAATGAGTGGCTTGTAGCACAGACGTTAATGTTAACCAGTCCCTGAAATGCATTACAGCACGAGTAAGCAACCTTTTGGCCCCAAGCACTTTAAAAAAGGTATGTATACCTTTGCCAGCAAACAAAAGGGAAGGAGAGAGACCACGATGGCTTAGATGCGCTGGGTGCAAGCCTTGATCCAGTGGTGGTGCTGGCATCTGGTGGCTTCAAGAACCAGAGAGGCATTGATGGGCATAATAAATCTGTTCTCCCTCATTGCCTGCTCCACTGATGCTGCCACCACCTCCAGAGTTTGCCTGAGTTGCACGGTCAGAGGACTGGCCCCATGTGCCTGAGGAGAATGGTCTGTGACACCTCTCTGTGGCATGTGTGCCAGGCATTGCCTATCCCTACATTAGGAGTTCAGTGCAGTCAGTAGACTAAATATTGAAAAGTTCATAAAGGCCAAATTCATCAATGTTGTTTTGATATGATGTAAACAGCGTAAAAAGGTTGCTAGAAATGGGTATCAGAGAGAGCTGCAAACCTGACTTGTTATTCAGTGGTTAAATAATCCTGTTTTGAACATATCAAAAGGAGAGATGGTCAAACAAATTGAAAGATTATGCAAAATAATTGCCCTGAAAGGCTTTCCAGCCTAAGTGCCTGATGGGTTTATTCTTTCTCTTTTGAGTCTGTCCTTTACTTCACAGTTCTTTTGCATGGTCTGGAATATATGCCCAAACTGTGGCACAGTGTTGCCTTAATTTATGTCCATGTTCTGATCACATGTGGGCCAGTTAACCAGCAAGTTCGTCTGCATGGATATGGCACATGAGTAGCAGAGCTTCAGGCATGAACCGAGTTCTGTACCTTTAGGAAGCCAACAGATTTTTATGCAGGGAAAAATACATCTGCTAATATAAGGAAAGTTTATGCTGAACCCAGGGCTGGTTCTCTGGCTGAACTACCTAAGCAGTTACTTGGAAGAGTGCAGTAAGGAGAGTGCTGATGTTCTGTAGGGCTTCGTGCATTTCCAAGTCATTGATATCATAGTAGGTGATGGGTGTTGCCTCCTGGACTGTTGCTGGTCAGGCCAAACCAAACGTCTGCCAAGTTTGACTTGGATCTGGCTGGCAACTGTACTGGGTGTGCCTCGCTTGGGGCAGCAGAGTTGGCACTGGACCAAGAGCCCACTTTCTCCAATGTTTCTGATCCAAAATGTGCTGGTCAGAAGCCTTAGGAATCTCACAAGAAGGCCATAATAGAGATAGTAGTTCCTAGTTGATCCCTAGCATTTGAATCCTAAAGGTTTAAGTGCCTCAGAATATGGAGGTTCTGTTTAATAATCATGGTAAACAGTAGATGATGTAGTGATATTGCAATTCTTTGCAGAATTAAACACTTCTAGACCAATTGATTAGAAATGCATAACTCTGTTTAGGATTGCACTGATAATGTTTTTCTTTATTTAATCTCGGAGTTGGAAGGGATCACCAGGTCATGTAGTCCAACCCCCCACCTGTGCAGAAACTGCAACTACAATATCCCCAACGAGTAGGATCCAGTTGATACTTAACTTCCAGCAATAAATAATCCACCACCTCCTGAATGATACTGTTCAAGGGGGCGGGGCGCCACAGCAGATCATGACGAACACTTGACTCTGTTGCTCCCTACCCTGCTGATTCCCCCATGGCATTAAAACACTCCGAACGGCCCTAATTTTTTCAGAGGATGGGGAAAACTGACTCTGCCAAAAATAGAATGGCGACAGGCACCACCAAAACAGTAAAAGAGCACCTTACAACTGTGATGTAGAAAACCACGGCCCAGCGGATCAAAAACAAAATGGTGGTGAACCAAAGCCTGTAGGAACACCCGGTAAGCCCCTCCTCTTCTAACTTAATTTTAAATCATCTGAAGTAAATGGAGTCCGGACGGTTGGGGGAAATGTCTGCTCTTGCTAATCAGCTAGATGAAATCCAGACTGCCCTTTCTCTAACTGCGCAAAGAGTTGATGATGCTTGGGAGCTAGGGCTAACAAATCAAGCCAACAAATCAAGCTACAAGAGGCTTCAGTAGTTCAGAAAGATTCTTTGATTGCTCTAGAAGTGGAAATTGAGGCTTCTAATTTAAAAGTAAGGAGCCTGAAGGAAGAGGCTGAGGAAAATAAAGACTTGATCTCTTTTATGGCTTCTATTCTTGCACAAGCCCTGAATTTAGAGGAGGGGGTGACTCCAGTCATAACACATGATGCACGTATGGGCCCCTCTGCGAAAACCAAATGCACAACTCCAAGAGACATCCTTTTAATGATACCTGATGTTAGGGTGAGAAAGACAATTTTAGAAATGGCAAGAACCCCAGGCACCCTAGTATTTGATGGAGATGTTCTACAAGTCTTTCCTGATATCCCCAAGGAGGCTATTGCAATCAGATGCTGGGTTAAACCTGTGACTACGAAGCTGCAAGCCATGAAACAGAAATACCAGTGGCGGCCCTCAGGTAAATTATATGTGGCACACCAAAACCTCCAACTCTATACCTGGGATGAAGAATCTGGTATGGCATTGCTTCAAGCTTTGCAGTAAGAATCTCCCATGGAGGAAGGCAAGAAGAAAGCTTTCAAGCGCAAGCGTCTTTTTCCTGATACACCACAAAAGTCTAGCAAATTACCAGTACCCTCCACTTAAGGAGGATCCTAAACTTGTTTTATTTTTATAAATGATGTTCTTGTTATTTCTGATAGTTGCTGTATTTGTATTTTGGCCATTCAATAGCTTTATTGGTCAGACTGGTTTCCTGGAGGGTTGGGGGGAATGGAGGCTTGCAGAGATTGGAATCACTCTCTGTGTTACTAGTGTCTTTGGATAGCAGGTCTCATCTCCTGCTTGATCAGAGGGCTCTCTGATCCTCCAAGAACACTATAAATATTTTTCAGAGCTGACTTTTAGTGAGCCCGTTAGTTTTTTGGTATAAGCAAGGTACTTAGTTGGGGAAGGGGGGGTAAGGTTGTAGAGATCTTTTGTTAAGTTTCCTTTGTTTTTTGGACTACATATTGTTAGCTTTATTGCATTTATTCCTTTTTCTTACACTGTAAATAAGTGGCAGGAAATAAGAGTTTCTTCCTAACCTCTGACGAAAACTTCTGAGACATCAGCAAGAAGAATGGCAGATCATTATAAAATCAGATCTATTAACACCAGTGAGCTGAACAATTTTATCAAATGTAAACGAATGACTGCTTTTATCCTGACAGAGAAACCTATTTTATTCTTACGAGAGACACATTTAAAAGCTGACATAAAAACGGTTTTAAACACTACTTGGTATGAACAACAATTATGCAGGCAGTTCTAAATCACGTGGTGTGGCCATCTTATTTTCGAAATCAGTGCAGTTTATTTGTGAAGACAAATAGATCCTAGAGATAGATTTCTTTTCCTCAAAGGTACTTTAGATCACACACAGTTCACCTTTGCCTCAATTTATGCTCCAAATGAGGCATAAGAAAAGTTTATAGATAAAACTCTACAATTTTAAAGGAGGACATGTAATAATTAATAATTGGTGGAGACCTTATCTTAATTGCTGACTTGCACTTAGAACAGGAAAACAATAAAAAAAAAATGCTACAAAATCTGGTGGATGTATAAGGCTATATGAGATACTAGGAAAATACAACCTGCAGGATGCTTGGAGAGAAATGCACAAAAGGGATCGCGACTATACTTATTTCTCTCCTAGGTTCCAATCTTACATCCAATCCAGTTACCTTTTTGGCATGTAACACTGGCAAAGTCATGTACAACAAGAACAACAGGTAAAACATAATACTTGCAAAAAGAACAGGTATAAAAGGAGTTACCATGTAAATATACCAAGAAAAGAAGACCAATTAATTAAATAAAGGGCGAATAGAAATGGCACCAGAAAGGAATTTGGCAACAATTTCCGTTATCTCAGGATTTGGATTATCAAAAAGAGTAAGAGTCTTTAGGCCCTCAGAATATTATTCTAATTGAGTCAAAATAGAGTTTAAGAATTTCAGACATAGCGCATGTTAAAAGGGGCACTGGAACAAAACATGGGAGACCGTTTTGGTGTGATCGTTTGTACATGGACAGCGTCTATCAGTGAAGGCCAGATAATAAAGCCGAAGGTAGTACGTTGAATCTGGCCAAAGAGAGGGCTCTACGAAGTTTGGGGATATGAAGTTGATAAAGGTAAAAAGCAGTTTGGCCATCTTTAGGAAATATTCCAAAATACAAAGGTAAACAGGTTTTATTAGCGGCGTTATATAATGAATGTAGGTCAGAGCGAAGTAAATTGACTCTTATAATTGAGAAAGCCTCAGATTCGGAAGTAAGGAGTAAGGAATCTAAGGTGATGTCCAGAGATTTAATTTTGGATTCTATATAGGTAATCCAATTTGAGTCATTAGATTCTAATAGAAGCTGATAGGTATAACTAGAGGAGTCTGAATTGAAAAGAAGGTGAAGCCAATACTTAATAGTAGTAAGCCATGCTTTAGTTATCAGCATGCTCTGGCCACATTACCGACATAAAGCTGCATAGGGAATGCTCATTGAACCCCAAAAATTTTCCTCAGAAAGTGGGACTGAGGCTGTTCTATGAAATTTTCAGCTGAATTGATCCAAATGGGCACCCCATATAATAATTGGGCCCCTTTTTTGGCATTAAAGGCTTTTAAAGCAGCGGGTATGTACTGGTTGCCTCTTCCTGAGAAGTAAAATTTAGAAATTGCTGCCACATTTACTTTGGCCATATTAATGGCAGTTTTTCGATGGCAAACTCAAGAAGCGTTATATTGAAAATAAACACCAAGTTATTTAAAGATCTTAACCTGTTCCAAGGGATGACCGTTAATTTTCTAGTCATAAACCTTCCAGGAGTTGGAAAAAACCATTACTTTGGACTTCTCATAGTTTAGCTCCAGATTGTTGGTGGCACAACATTCATAGCAGTTAAGTAAATGCTTTAACCCCAAACGAGTAGATGCCAGAAGAACCGCGTCATCAGCGTACAGGAGTAAAGAAATATGCACAGACCCAAGTCTGGAGCTGTGGCCATCAACTGAAGACAAGAAAAGGGCAAAGTCATTTAAGAAAAGATTGAAGAGAGAAGGGGCTGAAACCCTAAAACATCTGAAATACCTAAAACATCTAGAAACATAGAATCTCCTGCAGCCTTCAGACCTATTGCTGTTATAAACTGCAATGCAAAGATGTTGGCCACCAGGCTTCAACATGTTATTCCCCGATATATTGAGCCAGATCAGACAGGTTTCATTCCTAACAGATCCTTACCAGACAACATAAGGTGTCTTCTGAATATCATTGCCTACAGTAAAACTCAGGATCTTTAATTCTTTCAGTGGACCTAGAGAAAGCCTTTGACAGTATCGAAACAGCATACTTACAACAACTACTGAATGCTATGAACTTTGGATCTAAATTTTAAACTGCTATAAAAGCTTTATATGCCTCCCCAAAAGCAAAAATCCAAATGAATAATACCACAAGCAGGAACATACAATTGCAGTGAGGCACCAGACAAGGATGCCTGATGTCACTGCTCCTCTTTGCCTTGGCAATAGAACCCCTAGCATCCGCTATTAGATCCAATCCCAAAATTTCAGGCATCAAAGTAAACAATGTGACCCATTCTGTCAGTCTTTATACAAATGATGTGACTATATTTCTTTTTAATCCAGAGGAGTCTCTTATTGAACTGCAACAAGTCTTTGAGCAGGTGCATACACTTAACAGGATAGAAGATGAATTTTCATAAATCAAAAATAATCCCGATCAAAGTCAAACAGGACGTGAAAGTAAGGCTTCAAGCAGCTTTTCCATTCAAATGGACAACATCAAATTGGAAATGCCTAGGCATCACAATCCCTACTGATTTATCGAATCTCCTATCCTGCAACTTCTCCAACATGTTTCAAGAGGTAAAGAATACGTTGAAGGGTTGGAACTGTCAATATCCCTCTTGGGCAGATAAACTTACCCTCTTGAAAAGCTTTATTCTCCAGAAACTTTTATTTCTATTCAGAGCCTTACCAATCAGTATACCCCGGAAAGACCTAAACACCTGGCAAAGAATGCTCAATAAATTTTTCTGGGTTTATAAAAAAAACCAGAATTGCATTCACTAATATTGAGATCTCTGGCATCCCAGGGTGGCCTGGATTTTCTGGATTTGGCACTTTATTATGCAGCGACTCAGATCCCACTTGGAAACAAACAGGAATGCTTCACTAACTCTGTCCCACTACAAGACATTTTCTGGAATGCCCAGGCTGATAGACCAGAAAACAGCAAACAAACCTTTATTTGCAATGATGATTTCAAATAGAAGTGTGGGACTACTACAGGAAACTCCTATTACCTGTTCGTTCACAAACTTTCTCTTTCCTTAAAAATGGTCTGTGCCTGGAGAAGATAGGAAGACATTTTCAGTCTGGAGGAAAGCGGGCATTTCACATCTAATTGACATAGTAAAGAAAGGAAGGCCTTTGTCTAAAGTTGAACTTGAAGCAAAAACCAGTGTGAAAATTCCTTGGTTTAGATACCTCCAGGTATCCCATCTCTTCCAGGACTCAATACACGCACAAGTATTTGAAAAACCTCCTAATGACTTTGAACAAATTCTAGTTACTCTAATGACAACAAGGGCCTCATCTCAAAATCTATAAAATATTGGTGTCTATGCTGTAACACAACAAGAACAAAAATATCTCGACTTGGCAGTTTTGGATTGTGATAACCGCATTCAGACAAAAGACGGGGATGTCATTTGGAAGTCACCAAATAATTCCTCCCAAATTTTCTCTGTAAAATTTAACACCTTTAAAGTAATGAATCGCTGCTATTTGACTCCAGTCCTCCTTCATTGGATAAAGCCAGAATGTAGCAAATATTGCTGGAAGAACTGCTGTCACATAGGTTATTTTTTACATTGCTGGTGACAATGTCCAAAAAAACATCAATTTTGGAACCAAACTATTGCACGTTAAAATTATATCTGAAATCAACATACCTGTTCTCCCAGAGGTTCTCTTGCTTGACACCTGGTCTGATCCAACTGGGAATATAACAAAACAAAATTAATCAGTACCTTAATTGCTATAGCTAGGACCACGATAGCAGAAAATGGAAGGAGGCAGCAGCACCCTCTTTAGGGGATTGACAAAATAAACTTTGGGAGCACTTCCTGCAAGGGAAAATCTCACAAAATGCAGCATTAACTTCCGAACCCCTCCAGCAGAACTTTCAAAATTTGTGGTTCCCAGTAGTCAGACTTTTAGCTGAAGTCTATTCCAAACAGTCGTTGTTACCAGAATTTGTTGTTTTTTTAAAGCCTCTTATGTATTACTTGGAAGCCTTAGTTGGGTTTTTTAAAAACTTTTGTTAATTATTACTCTGGTTTCTCTGTCGTTATAGACTGTTGTTATTATTGAGTAAAAATTTTAATAAAAATTTATAAGGATGAATGATACTGTTCTAGCGTCGAACACACCTCACCATCAGGAAGTTCTTCGTCAAATTTTGATGAAACCTCCTTTGCTGTAGTTAATATCCATTAGTTCATGTCTCGTCCTTGTCACGTCTAATTCTTATAATACCATTAAACAGGAATTAACCTCAGGTGTGATGACATGAAAGAATTTAGTACATTGAACTAGTCTGCTATGTCTTCTACCTAGTGACTGTGAGGTTTGGGAAAAAGTGTAGTGCACATGTGCAGGTATTTTTCTTAGGTTTTGTAGGTCCATTTCTGATGATAATGCTATCTCATTTAGTTGTGCAGATGCTTTACTCAAATAATTCTGATTATAGTTGAAGCACAACTCAGTCTACATTTAAAGGACTTATTGCTTTAGTGTAGCCAGCTCTGGAGGGTTTGGCCTTACATTTTTGGCAGCACCCAGCAATGCAATAAAATAAAGTAGGATAGGAACACAATTAACTTGCAGTCAAACTTGGCTTCCCCTTCTGTGTTGCCTGGAAAACTCCATAATCCCATTCCAGTTCACAAATGTTGATGTTGAGTTTTGAACTCAAACAATGGTGTGGAAATGTTCAAACTGCCTGACCAGCATTTTTGAATTGAAGTACAGGTATCTGAGATTAAGTTTTGCATAAGGTATTGTGGATCTTTCATTGTAAGAGTTGCTGCTTATTGGTAATTTTTGTTTATTTATTTAGGGTATTTATATCCCACCTTCTTTCCTAATCGGGGCCACCAAGGTGGCTCACAATTCATCTTTTACTATTCATTGTAGAAACTTTGTTATATAATTTGTGTCATTGCAACATCCTTGTGATGTTGGAATCTCTTCCTCCTGTAGAGGGGTAGCAGTTGCCTGTGGCTAAGATGTAATCTGACCTGGGGTCCCCAGCCCTTTTGATCCTGCAGATACCTTTGGAATTTTGAGATGGGAGTGAATGCCAGCCCAAAATGGCTGCTCTAGGAGGTGGAGCCTAATTCAGTGCCTCCCTCCTCACGTTGCAAAAGAATTGCACAGCAACCATGCTAAGCTCATTAAGCTGCCTTCTTTGGAGTCTGGCCGTTGGTCTGTCAAGGTGTGTACTTTGTTTGGAAGCATGGTCCAGCCTCTGGGAGTTCAGCCAGGCTGGAGGAGGAGGGGGTTGGCTGCTGCTCTGGAATGCTCATCTCCCTGGGGGGGGGGACGACGTCCCATCTCCCTCTCTGCTTTGCAGTTGGTCAGGTCAGAGACTCCACACCATCAGTGTCACTCCCTCTGTTTCAGTTTGTCCCATGATGAACACCTGAAGCAGCCTCAAACTGAGCCAGGCCCTCAGTCGGCCAAGGCCAGAATCCTCTCTGCACTGACTGGCAAGCAGTCATGGTGATGTTCTGCCAGGTGTTTGGTACCTTACATCTGCCTCCCCCCCACCTGACCCCAGAACTGAATGCTAGATATGCCATCTTGTTCTTAAGAGGTTTTCAAATAGTTATGTTTGAATATTTTATAATGTATTCAATTATTTTGTTGTAAACTGCCCTGAGCTCCACGTAAGTGGGGAAGGGCAGTCAAGAAATCTAATGAAATAAATACAGAGTTGGCAGTCTTGTCATCTGAACTTCTCTCTGGCTTCCCATATTAATAAGACATTTAATGGGGTGGTGGTGTTTCAAAAACTTGTAAAAATATATAAAACATTAAAAGTTTTTTGGGAATGGGTAAAAAAGGAAGACCTGTGGGAGGAGAGGAGAGTTTGGGAATAAAAAGAAGGAAAGGTTGCAGAGTCAATGGAACCACACACTGACTGAAGAAAGCCCAGTGCTTATCAGTCCTCCTGATCTTCAGGTCAGCCATGGTAAACCCTTTTGCTTGAATGAGGGCAGCCAGTAACAAGTCCTACCTTACAATGGCTCTGTCCACTTTCTGAAAAGCTCTGCAGGTGCTAGAGGCAGTACCAATGGGTGCCCTGGTGGGGAATGCTGATCTGATCCATCTCCACCCCATTTCATCTTGATCTCAGGTAACAGCCTTGTTCTATCCAAAACAGAGGAAATTGTGATTAGATTTGCCTCAGAGAGAAATGTCTAGAGTCTGTAACAATTAGACCTCTGCAGGATCACTTTGATGGACACTCCTTTGTGGAAGCAATGTGTGCGATCACAGTGGTATCATTTTCAGCAGCCAAGGGTATGCAAATTGTAGATAGGAAGCGATGCCAATTATTGTGATTGTACCAGTTATATGTTTCTTTTTTTATGTGTATCAACAGATTTTAGGATGTATCAATTGGGCCCGAGAGGTAATTTGCATGTCTCCTTATTATGACCTTCACATGAAATTGAACCTTGGGTCAGAACAGCCACCCTCATTCTCTCAGTATAGTTGAAATGAGGAGAGCATCATGTTTTCGCTCAGATATTTATCTGTTCTCAGTGTTGTGATTGTGAGGGGAATCAAATGGTATATATGGATTAAACTCCTTTCTTAATATTGCAAAGAGTAGTTGAAATTGGACCCTTCTGTTAGCACCACTAGTCATGGGAACTGTATCTCATATGTTTCCTGCTGAAGTTCCCATTGCCTTAGGAGCTGGGAGTCTAAACTCATGCTAAGAATATGTGTATGATTCTAGTGGTATCACTTCTTGTTTCTAGTTAACAGGAGGTGGTTCACTCTTGTGAGGATGACTATGTCCTTCTGGTATGAGGATGTATAATACTAGCCCTTGTCCATGCACCTGCTTGGAACCATGCCTGTGTGATCACCTGAGACTATGGTTGGCAACTGCAGGAAAATGAGAAAGGAAGAGTTTAATTTAAATAGTTTAGGAGTCCTGTGGTCTGTTTTTCAGCACTTACAAGCTATGTTTACCTAATTGAGACAAATTATGCTCTTTCGGGACACTTTTCCAAAACACTAATCACATCAGGGATTCTCCCATATTAGTAGGAACTAAAAATAAGGCCTGTTGTGGAAATAAATACAATGAGCTCTATAAAGAGGCTCTGGGAGAGTGCCAGAGCCTTGGGCACTCAGTGTCAGTTTGCTGTGGTGACCTCAGCAGGGTATAATGACACAGAGTCCACCATTTTCTCCAGGGGAACTGATCTCTGCCATCTGGAGAGCAGTTGTAATTCTGAGTTTCCTTCCTTTGTCTGAACCAAGCTTGGTTGCCTACTGTGGCGAAATGGGCTCCAGTTTACAACTCAGCCAGGGGTCTTTTCGTAGAAAAACAGCTGCAGGAGCTCATTAGCATATGGTATGCTAATGAGCGATTAGGCTATTAGCATATGCCACGCCCCCTGACATCACCGGAAGTGATGTCAGAAGGGGAAGCAAAAGGGGGGGAAGCATCTTCAAAAGCCTCCCCTTCCCTTCCCCAGCTGGCCTGGGTGGGGGAGCTAAGAGAGAAGGGGTTTAAAGTTTAAACTCCTTCTCATGAGAGCTGGGCCACAGAAGGAGGAAAGAGGGAAGGAAAGAGAGAGAGTAGAGAGAAGGAAAGAAGGAAGGAAAGAGAAGGAAAGGGGAGGGAAAGAGAGGGAAGGAGGGAAACGGAAAGGAGGAAAAAAGAGAAGAGAAGAAGGTGGGAAAGAAAGAAAGAGAGAAGAGAAGAAGGAGGGAAAGAGGAAAAAGAGAGAAAGAAAGGAGGGAATGAAAGAAATTTGGTGGCAGTTCGGCCCCATTATATCCTATGGACCATTGAAGTCAATGGTGAAAACATAGGGTATATTCTGGGGGCTGGAGGGGAGGGGGTTTGAGGGAGAGGCTCCAAACTCACAGGATAGCTGATGGAGCCTCTCCCCAACATACCCACCAAGTTTCAAGAACATTGGACCATAGAATTGGACCCCCAAACAGGTTGCCCCTATTCCCTCCATTGTTCTCTATGGTGGGGAAAAAGTTACTTTTTTCCACTATAGAGAACAATGGAGGGAATAGGGGCAACCTGTTTAGGGGCCCATAGAATTGGACCCCCTGATCCAATGTTCTTGAAACTTGGTGGGTATCTTGGGGAGAGGCTCCATCAGCTACCCTGTGAGTTTGGAGCCTCTCCCTCAAACCCTCCCTCCAGCCCCCAGAATATACCCTATGTTTTCACTATTGATTTCAATGGCCCATAGGATATAATGGAGCTGAAACTGACATTTGGCTGCCTGAAAGACTCCCAGGACGCCGGCTGGGGGCGGGGCTTGGCTCCTGAGCTCCCAGAGCTGTACTCCAGTGCACTCCCCCCCCCCCAAAGACCCCTGAACTCAGCTATTTGCTTCCCACCCTCGTCCTGTGGGCATATCTCACTCCTTAAGTTCACTGCCACCACCCACTGAATCGTCACTGCCTTTTTAGTGGGACAGTGAAACCCCTCTGGCCAAATCTCTGGTACGAAATCACAGCTTCCACAGCAAGAACCTGTGTCTGGCAGACCTTGCTCTGAAATGTTAACTGCTGTGCCTGGGGTAGTCAAACTCCAGGTGGAGCCTGAAGATCACTGGGTATCACAACTGAACTCCAGACAACAGATCTCCCCCCCCCCGAGAAAATAACTGCTTTGGACTGTGGCCCCTATGGCATTCTATTTAGCTGAGGCCTCTCCTCTCCCTTTCCCAAACACTGGCTTCCTTAGACACAGAATAGCCAGGAATTCCCCAACCTGGAGCTGGTAACCCTAGTCAGGGCTGGCCCTGATGAGTTCCTCACAACAGCCACTGAGGGGAAAGTTAGTCCCACACAGGAGGCAAGCAGGAGAAGCGTCTTCATCAAGAGAGAAGTTTGCCAGTAATTCTGACAGGGCACAGTTGCTGAAGGGGGAATGGGCAGGGAAGAGGAGCAGACCCAGCACCCGGCCAATGGCACACGAGTACTCTTGAGTGGCGGCTGATGGGCCAATGGCTGAGAGGGAGTGCATTGCACAGCCAGTGGGAGAACTGCAAAGTGCCACTCCACAATTATATATAAGGAGATGGGAGAGATACATTCATTTCAGACAAACTTAGAAATATATTTTGCTTCCAGTTTCCATATGCTGTATTTATTTAAGATATTTTTATTCCACCTCTTAGTCAAGGTCTTTATGGTAGTCCATCGAGGTGACCCAGGCGGTGTCTATTCCAAAACTAGGATGTCAGGATTTTAGATTGAAATGGAAGGCTGAAGTGGTACAACTTTCACTCACTTGAGCATGCTTCTATCTACAGAGGCAGGAAACCTTTGAATAGCAATGCCAGAGGGCAGCAGCGGGGGGGGGGGGTGCTCAGCCTCTATGCTCTTGTTTATTTGGTCCTCCAGGGCAACTGGTTTGCCTCTTTGGGAAATAGACTGCTAATGTAGATGGACCTGGTCTGACCCAGCAGGCTCTTCTTATGTTCTTAAAACTAGTCGCTTTTTAGCAAAAATCACTCAAATGAAATCTTGATTTGAGGTGTATGTCTACATTATGCATGGAAATTATTGGGTAATGATCTAGATACTTACCTTAAACTCCTAATTCTATGTAATCCTTAGAAAGCATTTTGAGTGAGCAAAACTTTCTTGCTATACAAACTAGGGATTGACTATGCATGTGAACGAGGCAAAGGCTCCTTCCAGATCTGTTTGCATAGTGCGAAGCCAAGGTTTGGTGCTTGACCTGAACCAAGCCTTTAAGGTTCATGTTGGGAGGGACATTAAATGGCCGTAGGTTTTCATGGGTCTCTGTAGCTCTTTCCCTGCTGGTCTATGGAAGGGAAGCAGATCTTAAGCCACTTTACAACTCCTTAGGGCATAGAAAAGCAGGGTATAAAAACTAATTCTTCATTGTCATCATTATCATTGTCATGTGGGTGGGGGTCCCTATAGAAAGCCCAGGATTTATGAGCTGCTCTCCTTTGATTGAAGTTAAGTGTCCAATATATTAGGGGAGTGAAAAGAGCCTACCTGTTTGAGGAAGAGAGTAAAACTCCTGTGAGTAAACAAACCAGGATAGAGGGCTTTCCTGCTCCATCCAAGCATTTGAACAGATCTGGCTGTGGATGAAGATGAAGTTGTTTGTTCTATGGAACAAACAGTGATTTCATGTGCTCATTGTCCCCATTGTGCCAACCAGGGAAATCTGAGGAATTGAGCCTCTTAGCAGCCCAGATGCATTTAATCACTAGAATGCTGCAGGAAATTCATGAAAAGTTGGATGTGATTATAACTCATATCTCAAGAAGTGGTAAAAAATACTCGTCGTTAAAAAGTCTGCTCAACAATCAAGAGATTCTGAGACATATAGGACCAAGGACTGTACGAGAGTGCCAGGCCCAAGCCTACAATACAAAGGGAAATCTGCAACTGCCCCTGTAAGATATTATAGGAGGCTCTCTCCCTAATTTATGAGCCCAACTGTCTAGTAATCAATGTCTTCCCTTATCGAGGCAGATATATCAGTTGGTCCACCAAGCAATGGACCAGCAGACACTTGACCTTTTTTTTACAAACAGAACCATTTCTCATTGACTCTTAAAGGTGGAACAAATTCTTGGACCTCTGCACTGTGAACGTTGTTTTTTTTTTTTTTACAGTTTTGCTCCAATCAAATACCAACCCTTCTGTTTGCATTTTCATCCTACTATGCTGAGTTTGGGATTAGATTTCAAAGGTACTTTAATTCTCAAGTCCCGCAACTAATACATGCGAACCCCTGGCCAATGAATTCAGAGCTGGGCAAAAACTGAAACCAAACAGGAACAGGTGAGAGCTGTAGGCACATTCAACTCCCTGACTGACCTTTTGGGCTCCCTGCACCTATCTTCTCCTGTGAAAGCCAGGGTCCCACAAGACTGCAGAATTGTAGATCTTAATGATAGTCAACTTAGCTTAGAAACACCAGAGCAACAGTCAAACTCTGAAAGTCCTGTCACAATAGGGCAGAAAAACAACTTGAAGGCCAGGGCGCTGGCACAAACCCCGGAGGAGATCTCTATAGATCCAGAGCAACAGCTGAATTCTGAATGCCTTGCCACAATAGAGCAGGGAGACAATTTAAATTTAAATACCAAGGAGCTGACAGAGTCCATAAAGGAGACTCTTATGGAAATAGTTCGTTTTATGAAGGAAAAAAAGACAGGCATACTGAAATAGCACAATTGAGGAAACATCACAGGAATCAAAACATGAGAGTTGCTCTGAGCTCATTAATGATTAAATAATAGCAGAAGTGACCTTGAAAACAGTTTAGTATGTAGATGAATAAGTAACAGCTGGTTCAGTTCGAGATGTCTGCCTAGTATCTGATTGATTTAATTAAAATAGTGTTTAAATTTTATTCTTTTTTCCTCGTTGCCTTATTTTGCCTTAATTATTTCATTCTGTTTGTTGAGATTAATTTACCTGGTTCCGATGATAATATCTCCAAAGACTAGTCACTAGAGTTAAGGTTGTGGCCCAGTACAGCTGCCAATTTTGAAGATTACTTTTGGGCCAGTTTTTCAGTCTGAGCCATTTGTAGATGGACAATATGTTCCTACTAAGTTATATGTGGCCAATTTTGTATGAATATAAAAAACCAAGGTCTGTTCCCTACAACATTGTATGTGATATATCTGTTATATCCTTAGCCTGAAGTACATTGCCAAACAAATCCAGTTGAATACAGATTTTGATTAGCTCATTTTAAATATAGTTGTCTTAAAAAAATTTTGTGCCATAACTTTGTTAACTTAATGGAAAATGTTGAAGTAGTAACATATGTATTAGATTTTATGAATTGGTTAATTCTGTGTATTGTTACTGCTCCCTTGCCTACTAAATAAAGGGGGGGAAAACAAATAAACATAAGTCATGTTTAGAGAGACATGGAGAATAGGAAGTGAAGAAAAAGGAGGAGAGAGGGACTGCAGCCTATTCTCCCTCTGAGGTGGAGGACATCTCCATGGGTTATTCCCATCATTCCTTTAGGGAGGCACGAAACACTTTTTTCCCCTTCCTGGTGGTGCCTTGGGAATAGCCCAGCCTCTCAGTTCTATTCCTGCCTCTTAGGGAGTAGCAGCTAGGGTCAAAGCTCTGCCTTTTTCGACTGCACTTTACCTATTTTTTCTACTTGTTTTCTAAATTTTTTCCTTCCTAGTCTTCTGTTTCTCTCTTTCTCTTCTCTTTTCTCCCTCTGCACTCTCTGTTGAGAGTCAACAAACTGCAAGGGAGCCTACTAAGACTCGGCTGCTGAATGTTTCAGATGGCCGAGGCACCAGCAAACTCGGACGTTTTCTCCTCCAGTGAGGATGAAATGATCGCCGCCGCGGCCGACAGTGGGGCCTACTTGCCTTCGGGGCTTGATTGTGCCACCCCAACGGACCCAGCAGAGGCTGCAATGGCAGTGTGGCGCGCTCTCAAGCGCCATTGGGCGCCCAAAGATGGAGAGCCCACCAAAATCGGGCGGGCGATACTTGGCGGCGGCCATTTTGGAGTGGCGGCGCAAGTTTCCAGCGCGGATCCGATGCCTCTGCAGGGCAACCCCCAAGCCGACGGAGTTATTAAGACCCTCAATTCACGTTCTTCCCGCACAGGATCTTTATAGGGGGGGACTGTACCCGAGGCTCCCGGGGCTTTACCAGACTCGTCCACCATAATGCAGGCCTTCAGACAGGCTATGCAACAGGAGATGTCATCTTTTTGCTCTAAGATGGGACTTATAAGGCTAGATGGCTCTCAACCCTCCCCCCCTCAGTACCCATCCTCCTGGCCCACCAATGTGGCACAGAAAGCCCCTCCTGAATTCCACAGGCACCATAGGGGTGACCATTGAGAAGGGGACGATTCCTCATCGGTCTTCCTGATTGAGGATAGAGAGGAGGGAATAGGAGGAAGAAATGAAAATGCCTGAACAATCTAGTAGATTTTTTAAGGCAGAGGATTATTAAGGCTTCCTCAACAAGGCAATTAAGGCCTTACAGATCCAAGATGCCCCAGCCACTGAGGAGCAGGGTCCAGCCCGACCCATGTTTAAGTCTTGCTCTAAGGGTCTTTCTGAGTTTTTTCCTCCAGAGGTGCTGGTGGAAAATGGTGTCTTTCCATTTCCAGAATATTTTGAAAGGCAGCTTAGAATGGCATGGGACAGACCCACTGCCAACAGACAGTTCCCAGCCTTTGTTAGGAAGCTCTATGCTTTACCTTCATATGCTAATGAGCTCTTACAGGTGCCACCTGTGGACAGACCCGTGGCAGCTATCCAGTCCACAGGGTAAGTATCTGAAGATGGGCATGGCTCCATACGGGATCCTATTGACAAAAAGGTAGACGCTACTCTTAAGAGGGTCTACGAAGCTATTACCATGATGGTGCGAGCAGCAGCCATTACATCTATCGCATCCCGGGCAGCAATTGTCTGGATTCGCAAATTAATCCAACTTTTGCCTGAGAATAGCAGGGGTCTTCTCGAGGGTGCTTCCCGCATTCTAAAGGCCGCATCCTTTTCAGCTGACGGATCCTTAGATACCTTGACGTTTGCTTCCAGAGCTATGGCTTCTACAACAGTGTCTAGGCGTCTCCTGTGGCTTCATGCATGGCAAGCTGATTTTCAGTCTAAATTGATGGTGTCAGCATATCTGTTCTATGGAGATCGTCTTTTTGGAGATGCCCTAAACAGAATCTTGATGGAGACGAGAGACAAGAAGAAGGTCATGCCTAAAATTGAGACGGTCTTCACATCCTTTTCACTCACAACATATGTTGCCTAGGTTCCGTCAGGACCAAAGGAAAAGCAACTGGAGTTCCTTTCGTTCCTCCAACAGAGGCGCATCATTCAGCAATAATGACGACAGGTTCCACAGAACCACGTTCTCCAAGCCCAATCGCGGAGACCGAGAATGCAAACCAAAGCAGGCGTGACTACGCCTCCATTCTGGTGGGAGCCCGTCTTCTTCTTTTTGCTGCAGCCTGGAAAAATTCGAAAGCAGACGTCTGGGCTCAGGAAGTGGTGTCCCACGGATACTCTATCGAATTCCGTTGTCCTCCTCCAGAAAGGTTCCTGGTCTCCCCAATCAGCAGGTCCCTTGCCAAAAGATCTCTGGTCAACAGGTTCATTCAACATCTACTTGACATCCAGGCCATTGAGCCGGTTCCTGTGGCAGAGAGGGGACTCGGGGTCTACTCCATTCTGTTTCTAGTTCCCAAAAGAAACAGCGATTGGCGAGCCATATTGGACTTGAAATTTCTCAACAGATTCATCAGACATTTCAGAATGGAGACTCTCAGATCCATTACAGAGACTCTGGCACCAGATGACTACCTAACATCCATAGACCTCACGGAGGCCTATCTTCAGGTTCCTATTCACCAGACACACAAAAGGTTTCTCCGGTTCTGCGTGGGGAAACGTCATTTCCAGTATCGGGCTCTGCCATTTGGCCTCTCAACAGCTCCCAGGCTGTTTTCCAAGTTACTGATCAATCCGATTGTTCACCTCCGGTCTCAGGGGATTCACGTACATCCTTACTTGGACGACCTGATGGTGAGGGGGCAAAGATTTGGATTCTGCCGTTCAGTACACTAGAAAGACACTGCAATGCCTCCAAGAACATGGGTTCATCATCAACTTCCCCAAGAGTTGTCTCAGGCCGACCCGGCAAATAGAACACCTGGGAGCAGTTATAGATACAACCCACTTCCTACCGTCGGACAAGGCTACCAAGATCTTGGTCATGGCCAGCTCGGTGATACAAAGTTCATTGATCTCTCTAATGTCTCTGGCCAAGCTCCTGGGGTTGATGATCTCCTCTATAGACCTAGCTCAATGGGCCCGTTTCCATTCCAGGGATCTACAACAGTTTCTCAGGCCATATCAGTGCCAGATCATGATACGCAGGGAAACCAATCTTTGCGTCCTGGTGCAAGTAAAATCCAGTCTACTCTGGTGGACAAATCTCCAGAACCTAAGACAAGGCAAAGTTTATTACATCCCAGTCTTCAAGGAAATCTACACAGATGCCAGCCTCTCGGGCTGGGGGGCTGTTCTGGAGGGTGTTCCGATCCAGGGTAGATGGTCTACCGAGGAACAGTGTCTCCCCATCAACCAGTTGGAGGTGAGGGCGATCTGGCACGCATTGACACACTTCCGACAGGCAGTCTACAGGCAACACTTCTTGGTCCGAATGGACAACATCTCGGCCAGGGCATATATAAACAACCAGGGAGGTTCCAGGTCTACCCGCTTACATCGAGAGGCAGTCTGGATCCTTTCCTGGGCCGAGAAGAATGTGGCATCGCTCAGGGCCGAGCACGTCAGGGGGATTTCCAACACGCAGGTGGACTGGCTGAGCTGGGAAACCATCCTTGAGGGGGAATGGGCACTCCACCCCAGACTGTTCCGAGGTTCTTCACAAGATATCACCACCTGAGGGCAGAGGCATCGGACGCTCTATCAGCTCAGTGGCCTCAGGGTCTGCTCTACGCATTCCCTCCATTGCCTCTGATTCCGAGAACCCTCCGTCGAATTTGGGAGGAGAGGGCGCAGGTGATCCTGGTGGCTCCGCTTTGGGCAAGACGCCCGTGGTTCTCAGCTCTCTCAGAGCTAGCTGTCCTTCCCCATCTTCCTCTCCCAAAATCACCAGATATGCTGCTGCAGGGACCAATCTGGCATCCCCATCCGGAATGGCTTTATCTAACCGTCTGGAGATTGAGCGGCAACAACTGTCACAGTTAGTATCAAGCACCTGTGAGGAATATCCTATCTTATCTTCACGCCATCAATCCACACTTTGTATCTACAATACGACATGGAAAGCCTTCGTACAGTGGTGCAGGAGGAAGAAAGTTGACACTCTATCTCCCACAGTGGCAGTGGTCTTGTCCTTCTTGCAAGATGGTCTGGATTCCGGTTTAAAGGCCACCACTCTTTGCAGACAGACTGCAGCATTATCTACTGTTCTCCCTTCATTGGGAGGTTTTAAATTGTCTAAACATCCGCATGTCCAGCTCTTCTTGCAGGGAGCTTCAGTCAAGTCTCCTCCACAAATACATCGTTTTCCGACGTGGAAACTGAATCTCGTCCTCTCAGCCCTCACTAGATCTCCCTTCGAACCACTTAGGGAGGTCGCTCTTAAATGGCTCAGGATGAAAACCTTATTTCTGGTAGCCATAACATCTGCTCGTCGGGTCTCAGAAATCAGTGCCTTCTCGGTGAAGACCACTCTATGCATTTTTCATAGGGATAAAGTTGTTCTCCCGATGGACCCCACATTTCTGCCCAAGGTGTCATCTTCCTTTCACCGGTCTCAGGAAGTTTACCTGCCCACCTTCTGCCCCAATCCAAAACATCCTAAGGAGGTTCTTTGGCACATCCTGGATGTCAGGCGTGCATTGAAGATTTACATAATCAGGACAGAACCTTTCAGAATGACAGACTTTATGTTTGTCAACATCACCCCACTGAGAATGGGGGACAGAATGTCTAAAGCATCCATCAGCAGTGTGCTTAGGTCCTGTATTTTCGAGGCTTATAAGGCATCTGGTACGGAAGTATCACAAGGCATTACAGCTCATTCACTTTGCAGCGCATCTACTAACGCAGCCCTAAACAACAGACCAACAGTTGATGAGGTCTGCAGAGCAGCGACCTGGAGTTCTATATCCACATTCATCCGGCACTACAAATTGAACATGCTTGCTTCAGCTGACGCAGCGTTTGGAAGAAGGGTACTTCGGCACGTTCTGAACTCAGCCAACGATGATGCCCCACCCAAATAGGGACACTGCTCTGGGAGGTCCCATGGAGACACCTCAGAGGGAGAACGGCCATCGGACACTTACCGTGAAGGGTCCTTCTCCTCTGAGGTCAGGAGGACATCTCAGCCCTCCCGTCTTTCATCATCGTCTTGTTTCGTCTCCTTGGTGCTGATCTCTTCTTCCTATCATTCTGTACTTCCTGTCAGCCACTCACCTTGTAGACCTACAGGGGTGACAGTGATATTATAGTTTCCTTTTTTAATATTGTTGGCATGTTGCCTGAGTTCCTTTTGACAGGTATTGTAGTTTAGTTAGCATTTTACTGCTTGCGGAGTCCCAGAACTGAGGGGCTGGCCTATTCCCAAGGCGCCAACAGGAAGGGGGGAAAAGTGTTTCCTGCCTCCCTAAAGGAATGATGGGAATAACCCATGGAGATGTCCTCCTGACCTCAGAGGAGAAGGACCCTTCACGGTAAGTGTCCAATGGCCGGTCTCTCTCTCTGTAAAGAGGGGGTTGCTTCTACAGGCTACATTTGGTCCAACACCTGCACCTAAAATAGTGCTTCTGATGCAGTTTCTCTAACCCATGCTTAATTCTGAATGTCTGTACTGCAGCAGAGCTGTTACATAGTTGATGCAGCTGGAGGAACTGGAGTGGCTTCAGAGGTGGTGATTGGGAGCTTGTTTATAGCCAAGAATCTCTAGTTTGCTATAATGAGAAAGCCACTCCTGTCTGTAGGTGACAGGAGTTCGGAGGCATTAACAGTCAGTGTTAGTGGTTTCCACCCAGATGAGGTAATCTTTTTTTTCTCCCATAAAGCAAACAGTTCAAACTAAAAATTAGAATCTGTGGAATCTTTCTGGCAACAGAAGTGCATGTTAGATAGTGTTGTGGCCCAGTGGTAGAGCATCTGTTTTGTGGCAGAAGTCCTAGTTAAAAGGATCAAGGCAAAAGTAAGTGATGTGAAAGGTTTCTGCCTGAGAATGGAGAGAGCTGCTGCCAGCCAGAGTAGACAGTACAGGCCTTAGTTGGCCAGTGGTTGTCGGAGAAGGGAGAGTGCCCCTGCATCTGACTTACAAGACTCAATGAAGTTGTTTGACACTGGAAGATTACATTGGTGGGTATGTGGAGAATGCATTATGTAGCAGAATGCGCTTCTCATATAAAGATAGCCATGAGCTGCTTTATAGAGTGGGTCACAGTATCATTAGCCTGAATTATGTTTGAAAAATTGTTAAGATTCAGCTTGTTTGCTTTCTGAATGTCTTGGGTTAAAGTCTTTTGCTGAATAGTTCATTGACAGCTACTTTGGATGCATTCCTCAGGAGGAAATTAAACAGCATTGTAGGATTCATGCACTGGAAGACTCAACAGAGGAGGTTTCCACATAGGTTTTAGTCTGCGATTCAGGTGTTGGGAAGTACTGCAACTAAAACCTCAGTGGGCATGAACCCAGTTAATTGCTATGCTCACTTGGCATCTCCCTCCCCAACACACAGAACTTGAGTGAATGCTTCTGGATTTACTCAAGCCTGGGTTCATCAGGACATTTTATTGCCATTTTGTTCACTGAGGTGTCTGCATTTGCAGGCAACAGTGAGTTGGAGCTCAAGCAAGCTCTGCTGGTTGGTGGGGGGACAGCTGAATAAGGGGCCATACAAGCACCATGCCAAACTACCTTTGTGCCTGGTTGGATTTAACTGCTGCTTCCTGTGTTGTCTGCATACGGCCAAAATGAGCACTCGACTTGGACAAAATGCCAGGCTTCACGTAATATCTGTTCACTGCTTTTTACTTTACTTAGTTCTTTTCCTGAGCTTCGGAAGTTTTCAAATTGCTAGATCCATTTTCTTTGCAAGGAGCTCTGAGCTAGGGAAACATATTTCTGCCTTAACAGAACATGTGTAGTCAAATTCAGATGATAGATATCATGAGGACCCAGTGCCCCAGGTTTCACTTAGCTTGATGCTGACTTGTTCCAGTCAGAACAGATTGGAGGCTAAACTTGCCACCCAGCAGCTGCTTGGGAGCTGTACCTAGAACTTTGCACCATCAACACCCGGTTTTGATGGGGAGCGGAGTAGTAGGACCAGTTGTTATCTTCTAAAGAACCATTCCTCATCAGCCCTAATCTGCCAGAGTTCAGTGTTTGCTTGCTTTCCCCTCAGCCTCAAGCTGCTGAGTCCATGGGTTAGTCAGCCCCTTTGTCTTCTGAAGATCCCCTCAAGCCGATTCTGTACAGTGTGGGGTATAAATATTTAAAATAAATATATAGTAGTCCAGAAAATGGTCAGTTAACTCTTGGGATTCCAAGCTAGGGTCAGGGTCCTTGCCACATGGTAATGGGGTAAACTTGTTATTAATTACTGTATTTAGAAGCCAAGTTCTTCATGTCTGTAAGCCTGAGCCTACTTTGGAGGGGAGGGCAGGGTACAAATTAAATAAATAAATAAATGGTAGAATTTAGGAAGAATATGTCATTGCTATAATGGAACTAATTTTTGATGGTGTCTCTTGTAATCGATTTCCACTGTCTTCTGTTTTTCAGGATTTTCTAGAGTGTACAGGAATGATGAAATAAACCAGATTACAAGGGATCTGGGAAGACATCGGAGTTTTTGACAGCAAAAAGATAGACAGGTGTCACCTTATGTATTGGAACTGCTCCTTCTGAGTGAGAAAACCCAAGTGAAGGAAATAGGTGGGTTTTTGTGATTTACCTACAGTCACTGAAATACCAAAGCGGGGTGCTGGAACAAAATGATTAGTAAGAAGGAGGGGGGCTACAGAAAAAAGACCAGTGAAATCACAAGTCTGTAGTCAAAGCATGCTAAATAAATGCAACAATAATTATCTAGAAAGCAGTCAATAATAATGCCAAATAGTAGAATCACAAACATAATAAAGAACAATTATTCAGAAGTGGGTGGTAACAAACTCAAGCCCACAATAAGTCACAGCATATCTCAAAAGCAGCAAACTTCCTTCATAAATAGAACAAGCACACAAAGAAAAAAATTGTTTGTATAAATATTACATGCTTGTTACAAGCTTGCCCCTGAAGTTGGCCATCCTTACCTTAGTGTAAATCATTCAGCTCTTACTGAGGCTTAGGAACATAAAATGTGTTGTGTGAACTGTGGCCCCTATGGACTCTTTTGTGCTCTGTTAAAAGGATGTGTGTGTTTGGGGCAGTATAAATAGATGCTGTCATATTTCTGCAGTTGTCAGCACTCCAGTCTTCTGCTGGGGATCAATAAATGGTCCTTGTGGGGAAAGGTCTTTTACTCATCCTGCCAGACAAGTCCTTTTCAAGACTGAAGGTGTTAACAGTTTTTGTTTAAAAGAGCTTAAATACAAATGCCACAAATGGTGAGTGGCATGGGTTTATCACTTTCCCCTCCTTTTCAGTTAAAGCAGAGCTTAATCATCTTCTTTTGCTTCCTTCCCAGGTCACTGGTAGCTTAGTGTCCCCTTTTGCATTCCACCTGCAAGGCGTCACAGTTGAGATGAGGACTTCAGAAGAGCAAACGGCCACGACAGTTTTACAGCGTTTGCTGCAGGAGCAGCTGCGATATGGGAACCCAAATGACAGCCGCAACCTTCTTGCCTTGCACCAACAAGCCACGGGTAATGCACCCCCTTTTGCCAGCAGTGGGAGCCCAGGGGTTCCAAATGAAGGGCTGAGTCCTCAGGACCATCAGGTTGGCACCCATGTTGCTCGCCAGGAGCCTCAGGGCCAGGAGATACAAATGGACAACAGCATCATGGAAAAGCAGCTCTCCACAAGACTCCAGAATAGTGAAGATCTCCCAACCTATGAGGAAGCCAAAGTCCAGTCTCAGTATTTTAGGGGCCAGCAGCATGCTAGCGTTGGGGCAGCATTTTATGTGACAGGAGTCTCCAACCAGAAGACGAGGACTGAAGGGCGCCCCACTGTTCAGCGGGTGAGCCCAGGCAAAGTCCACCAGGATGAAGGACTTAAGGACCTTAAGCAAGGACATGTTCGCTCCCTGAGTGAGAGGTTGATGCAGCTGTCGCTGGCCACCAGTGGTGTGAAGGCCCACGCGCCTGTCACCAGTGCCCCACTGTCTCCACTTTCCTCTCAGCAGACAAATGACCTGTACAAGAGCTCAGGAGCCAGTGAATTCTTTAAAAGTTCTGTACCCAGCCCTCCTCAGTCAAGCATGAAAGGGATGGAGTACAGAGGTCCCCCTCCAGAATATCCTTACAAAAATATGTCTACCCCACCTATGAGCTGTAAGCCACAGGACCCTGGGCATTTCTATGGTGACCATCGCATGGCCCAGCAAGGCAGATCTGATGGGCCCATGATGAGGTACCAGCATCCTCCTGAGTATGGATCAGTCAGGTGAGTGGCATGTCTTCCCCATAACTGTCCCCCTCACTTGTAGGGAAAAAGAATGTAGGAAGTGTTTTGTAATGCTGTACACCCCAGGAGTTATCCCAAAGGTGTTATAGTTGGGTCTGCTCACAGTTTAAAAACTATTTTTTCCTGGCTAGAAAGAGAAAGGGGACCATGCAGCAGTTAACCCTGTGACTTTAGAGCATCCAACCAATCAGTCTTCTGGAAGCCATAGAGAGAAGGGGGGGTAGATAGACCCTTGAGCAGAGCTTTTAAAGGGCAACATGGCAGAGGGAGCCTATATGCAAGTCTGTAGGCTGAGGATTCCCTTGGGACCATTGATTTGGTGGCAGAGATACCCAGAGAGAGAGAGAGATACCAGGAAGGAGACTGGACTGGGCAGGGGATCTGGGAAGGCTGAATAACTTCCCTCCCATTTGGGCAGAGGGAAGGGCTTGCATGAATTGCTCAGGTGTCAGATTCAGATTGTATTCCAAGGGTGGGGAGAATGTTGTAATTAAATAGAAGTGTCATTCATTCTGTACTGTTGTGGTGTTCCAGAGGTGCAATTTTAAATCTATTTCTTTAAAGGTTATCTAGAGCATCTGGGGAATAAGAGTGCTACTAAACAGCTTCTGCTGTCAGTACTCTGGGTAAAAGGTTTTGGTTTCTGTAAGTTTCTGTGTGTATGTCACAAGCATACTTGCTGGATCACATTGCTGGGCCTGTTCTTTCAGTCCTTAAGGATCCCCAAGACTGTTTATATAAAATGATGGGGTTTTTTTTGGGGGGGGGGGGGGAATGTATGCTTTCATCTCCTCTGATATAGCAACTGACTCCAGGGTGTCACCCCAGCCAAAGCCTGTTTCTCACTGAGCTGCTGATTTCCCCCATCCCCATAATCCAGGCTCACTCTCCTGACCGCTGTCAGATGCTTGACTGCCTCCCTCAGGAATGGTCTTTTTATGTCCCAGGGCACAGAGAGAGGAGTAAAATGTAGCAGAGTTGCCAGCTGGGGCTTGGAGCTGTGGCAGTTGATGGTCAGTTGCCAGGCTTTATGCTTTTTACCCCTTTACCTCAGGGTTTTGTGCCAGCTGCACCAAACCTGCTGCTCCATTTGGCTAACAGCCATCAGTGTAACTCCTGTGTAGTAGACTGCCTGTTCAGTGCCTTTCACACTTCTTTCCCACAGGGCACCCTTTCCATGACACCCTCTGTCACAGACACCTATGCATTGCTGAGTCTTCTAGGGCACATTCTCAACTGCATTCTTTATCTGTGTGAGGTGTCAGGCCTCAGACCCCTGGGTTGTCTTGCAGATATTTTCAAGGGCCCCATCTCTCCTCTGAGAAAAAGGCGGTGATGTTCTGTCAGGAAAAGTCCTGTGCTATTCCTGAACTTTCAGTGGCCTGATCCCTGGGAAGCATGTGAGCAAATGCCTACAGTTCTCTGGGGTGCATTTTGAAAACTGTTGGGCTAGATCTGTGATCTTGGTGGGTGTGGGGGTTCCTTGCTAATTATTGAAACTATAATAAGGGGAGCTCCATCCTGGCAGCCTTTGTGGAGCTCCAGATGTTTTCTGAGGCCTTTTGCAAATGATGCTCCTTAGCACTGTCTTCAGTGTTCCCTGTAAGCTGTGGAATCTTGTGAGGAAAAATTCTTCATGTGCCAAAGAACCCACTAGTATTAATGTTATGAGCGAGCCTATTTTTTAAAAAAATATATATATTTCAGTTTGCAAACACAAAAAACATACAAACCTAAAACGTAAGCTATTACCATTTGTATTATAAATCATACAGTTATATGGAACTTACTTGTATTTGTTTTCAAGGTGGATTTGATTTAAATCAAATCAGTTTAAATCACAATTTAAGTCACTAGTCAGTAAGACTAGATTTAAATCATGGTTTTCAATATAAAGACTCACTCTTGTTGGTATAATCCTAATATTTACAACCAGATGAAGGTTTCATTTTTAGAATAACAACTTTTCAGATTAGTTTTACAGTTATATAAAAAAAAATACTGATTTGGTAATACTTTTAGAAACACATCATAGATAAATCACAACACTTCACACAATGTTGTTTTATTCGTGCCACCAGGCCTTGCATTTCTTTGTTGCAATGTTGCATTTTGCATGCATGCCTGCCTTACCCATAGGTAGAGGAACTTCATTAAAATATTCCCCAACTGGGTCTCTTTTATAGCCTGCAGTCATTATAGGGTTTTTCCTCCAGGGAAAGAATAATGTGATAAACTTCAGGTTGTACACACACAGATCCAAAGACTTCTGGAGTATTCTGCTCAAAAGGTTTTCATTTTTACTGCTTGCCCCTCCCTCCTCACACTTAGAAGAAGAAGAAAAAGAGATTGAATTTATACCCCGCCCTTCACTCAGAGTGGTTTACAATCTCCTTTCCCTTCCCCTCCCCACAACAGGCACCCTGTGAGGTAGGTGGGGCTGAGAGAGCTCTTTCAAGGACTACCCTTTCAAGGACAGCTCTTGTCAGAACCATGGCTTGCCTAAGGTCACCCAGCTGTGGCTGCAAGTAGAGGAGTGGGGAATCAAATCCAGTTCTCCCAGTTTAGAGTCCACACTCCCAACAATCTTCTATTCATTGAATTTTTTGAAACTTAGCACTTAAGAGGTAAGGGGTTGATTATGTGTGCATAGATTTGAAAAGGAACAATGGCGTTTAGGTCTTTTTCTCAACTCTGTATGTTTGTTTTATAATATTTTTGCTGTGAAGAAGAGGCATGTGATCTCTGCAGACACAAATTCACAGTTTTGAGAACTGTAAAACCAAGAATCTGTGATAATATCTTCTAGATAGAAAAAATTCCCAATTACCCTCTGGAAGAGGAATTCATTTACCATGAAATGAAATTCATTTACCCAAAACATTTAAACATTGCATGAATATACAGCCTCATGCTACATAATTAAAACTAACTCCTTGTTTCATGATGAATAACCTTCAGACTATAATGTATCTTAAATAGAAAACTATTTTTAGAGATATTTTTCCCCTCAAAAAGCATTTTATTTAAAAATTCAATTTAAGGGGGGAATCCAATTTAAATGTTAAAAAATCATTGATCTTTATCCACCCTGTTTGCTTTTAATATTTCATTTGACTATTGTGTATATTAGTTTTTTAGATTATTACCATAACCTTGTAAAAATCTCAGAATGAATTCTTTTAAACTATATTTTATGAATGATTTAGACGTTATAAGTAAAAACAGAATCAAGTCAAATTTTGTTTCACAAAACATTTTAATGTAATTTCTCTCCCTCCTTTTCTCTGTTTTCCAGAAATTGCAAACACTGTCAATATTAATATTATTCCCATTAGATATATGCAGTTTAATTCTCATAAAGTTCTCCAGGTGATCCATATCTAGCCAGTTTCTAACCTTATTTTTAAAGGCATTCATCAAACTTCTAGGAGAAGATTTAGTTTACTTACCAGATACATATTCCACAAAGGGAATTCACTTCCCAAATCCAGGATCAGATCAGTTGGGTTTGCACTTTGTAATGGAGAATTGTCTTGCAATATGTGCACTTTAAAACATTTTGCGCAGTGGACAGCTTCCTCAGCATTTAATAATGCATTAAGCTTCCTGCTGTGAAGACTTTTTTTGCTTAAATCTAAAATTAATCAAATACTTCTACACACCTTTGGCAAAGTCAGTGTAGACACCTTGAAACAATCACCAGAGGCTACAAATGATACCATCTTTCCCATGTTAAGAGGGGAAAGGATTGGATGTTTGGAGGAGGGAGAATCATATAGCCAGAGGGCTACAGAAGAAAACAAACACATTTCTAGGTGGGCTGCGGGGGTGGGGGTGGGGGAGATAAAAGCTGCTCCTGATTCTTTTCTTTGTATATCTTCAAGCTACTTTAACTAGCACTTGGGGGAAGAATGGCCATCTGATGTAATCCACCTGGCCAATCCTGTTTCCATCAAATAATGCAAGAAAACCCAGAAGAGATATGAGAGCCAAATGTAGCTTTTCCTTCTGTTTCAGAAACAGAAGACACCACCTGGGCTCAAGGGCGTAGACTTTCCAGTTTCCCGGGGGGGGGGCTGGGCCTGGGCCTGGACCTGGGCCAGAGGCATTGCTAAGTCATTAAAAGAACTGGGACCCAATGACATCATAGGGAGGCGATATCACAGGCCATTGTCACTACCGATGGAGGTGGAGCTATGTGGCATTTAGGGAGGGGCTCCCCAGAAAATTAGGGGAGCCTGGGAACCCCTGGGAACCCCCCTCGCAATGCCCCTGGGCTTGGCTGGGCTAGGCTAACCCAGCCTTCTTTGCACACTGCTTAGAAACTCCACCTTAAAATGCAGGCATTCAAAATAAATTATTAATAAAAATCACATAATTAAATTTATGGGAAATGACTGCATTCCTGTGCATGAATTTCTGCTCTTCAGGGTCAACTTGCAAAACACATTTGGATTCAACAAATGATCTTCAGACAGCTGAAACACAACTTTAACTTTTAATTAACAATGTAAACTGTTTCTTTACATTTTTAAAAAATTACAATAAAATACAGATTGCCTCATCTAAGTACAACCCACTTGTTGATACAACAATTAATTCAGAAAGCTCAGAACCTAAATGACACTGAATGTGTTTCTTCTTATTGATGTTCTTTGAATGAATTCATTCGCTACAACATCAAGATCAATCTTGATGGTTTTCCTCTTCCCCCCAACCCCCCCCCCAAACCTCCCCACATGGCTCCAGATTCACAGGGGGAAGGGGAAAACAAAACAACAACTGGAGCAGGAGAAAGAGCCCCCAGCAACCTCTGGCCTCCTCTCCCCCAGGGAGGCTGGTTTTCCTCTCCCCCCAGCCCCCCCCCAAACCTCCCCACATGGCTCCAGGTTCACGGGGGGGGAGGGGAAAACAAAACAACAACAGGATGAAACACTAGGAAGAGCCCCCAGGAACCTCTGGCCTCCTCTCCTCCAGGGAGGGTGGTTTTCCTCTCCCCCCCAGCCCCCCCAAACCTCCCCACATGGCTCCAGGTTCACAGGGGGGGGAAGGGGAAAACAAAACAACAACAGGAGGAAACACTAGGAAGAGCCCCCAGGAACCTCTGGCCTCCTCTCCCCCAGGGAGGGTGGTTTTCCTCTCCCCACCAGCCCCCCCAAACCTCCCCACATGGCTCCAGGTTCACAGGGGGGAGGGGAAAACAAAACAACAACAGGAGGAAACACTAGGAAGAGCCCCCAGGAACCTCTGGCCTCCTCTCCCCCAGGGAGGGTGGTTTTCCTCTCCCCCCAGGCCCCCCCAAACCTCCCCACATGGCTCCAGGTTCACAGGGGGGAGGGAAAAACAAAACAACAACAGGAGGAAACACTAGGAAGAGCCTCCAGCAACCTCTGGCCAGCTCTCCTCCACCAAGAACAACAACAACAGAATCACCAGCACTCAAGCAGCAGCACAATCCCCCCCCCGCATGGTTGGCTGATAGAGCCCAGGCCAGCTGCTTACCTTTCCCGAAGAGAAAGAACTGAAACTGAAAGTCCGTGCAGCCGGCAGGCTTCAGGTTCCAATTAAGGTCTTCTGGGAGCTGGGGGCGGAGCTTAGCATTGAGGAAGCAAGCTCTACCCTCCTCCCACGCCGTTCCAAGTCTCAGCGGAGGGAAAAGCCCTCCGCTTTTCAAACTGAGTGGTTTTTGTTTTTGTTTTTTGTAAGCTGAGCCTGATAGCCCGGGGGGGCTGAGTTTCCCCCGGGAAATTTCGGAGGTAGCCTGCGCCCCAGAAATTCCTGCATTGTACAGGGAGTTGGACTAGCTTCCCTAGGAACTTCTTCCAAAGAAAATCCTCTGCATCTTCAGGAAAACACGTTGATGTGCTGCTTGCTTCATTTTTAAAAATACTCATATTTGGATCCCACTTTTAATTATATGTAAGAAATCTCAATCACCTTTGGTATAGAGAACAAGCTTAAGATAAATTTATATAGATGTGCAGGTCATCGTTCTTAATTATTTTAATACTAAGCATATTTTGAAACTGCAGTCCAGGACACATTAACCCACAACAGTAACTCCCACTGGAAGGGGACTTACTTGCTAATAAACAGTACATGGAATCTGACTGTCAAATGCTACTCTTTAAGTTTTATGTAGTTTATATCCCCCACCTTTCTCTCCTGTGGGAAACCAAAGTGTCTTACATAGTTCTCCTCTCTTTCATTTTGTCCTCAAAACAGCCCTGTGAGGTAGGTTAGGTTAACAGTGTATGACCAGCCCAAGGCCACCCAGTAAGCTTTCATGACAGTTGTTTGCAAATCATATTTATTGACATCAAATATTTATAAAGTCTCAGGAATGAATGAAGTAAAGAACTAGGTCCCCTATTTCCCCAAAGCAATGGGACATGACTCTAAATGTTATACCTGTTGTTTCCAATGCTCCCTCCCTCCCTCCCCTGTGGAGTCTTGTGAGCAAAAATTCTACTTTGTGATTTACTGGCATTAAAGTTGTAAGTGAGCAATTTGGCTACTGCATAAATTAGTTTGCTCTGGAGCCATCCTTCCTGAGCTAAAACAAAAATGTGCGGGCTGGAGGCTAAAAAAACTGTGAGCTAGCTCACACTAACGCAGCTTAGAGGGAACACTGGTTGTTTCTATGGGTCTTAAGCTGCAATTTATTCAACTAGAGAGACAGAGAGAGAGGTTATACTATATACTGCAGTGCCTTTTTAGTAAAGGACCAAGTAAAGCATTGTAATTGCCGCATTGTAATTTACAAGATGTGTCTCTTAAACATGTGCGTTTGGCCAGTCTAGTTATTTGGTCTTTTGGGGAGGATATAGTTACTCTTTGGGGAGGATGTAGTTACTCATAGCAATTTTGTATTAGAATGTTCATTGATCTTTGAGGATGATTATGTAATTTTAAACTCTTCTGGATGCTAACCGATGGGCAACAAACATGGACCTTTTGAGCCTTTACTATTGCTAAAAGACTTCTGTTGCAACACTGGAGAGATAAATGTCCGCTTGCCATAATCCAATAGATTGAGAATTTTATGACCTTATCTACGTTTGAATGGATGGTATAATAGATGACAATTATGCATGGACATACTTTTACCCACCATTGTTCTTATATTTTATTATGTTTTTTATTTTGTTCTGTTTGAGGGTTGCAAATAAAATATCCTTATCATGCAAAAAAAAAAAAAAAAAGTGGAAATTCAAACCTGGGTCTCACAGACCCTAGCCTAACACTCAAATCACTACATACCACTTTGGCATTTTGTTGGCTTTTAGTTATCTGAGAGCCATGACAATAAAATGCTTGATTATTTCAACAATAAAATGATGATGAAGTGATCCTTAGATGTTATTCTGAGATTCTTGACTGAAGGGTGGATGAAAAATATAGTAATTAAATTAAATGTGTATTGTATACTCACGCAGTCATCAGGCAGCCATCCCATTACTTAGGGTGGCTCATCAGACATAGACCAGAGCCTGAGCTTTTTCTGTCATGGCTCCAGCTCTGGAGTGGACTCCCTGAAGAGGTGAGAAGGGCCCCTTCCTTGGGGTTCTTGAAGAGGCATTGCAAGGCCTGCCTGTATGTCAGGGCTTTTGAAGGGGTTTGACTTGGCAGGCATCTTGGGGTGGGGGTGGGTGGGATTGGGGGTTTGTTATTTTTTGTTTTCAACGGAAGATGTAGGGGTCTAGTTTTAAAAAGCTGCCTTGAACCACAAGGAAAGGTGGGTTATAAATGTTTTAATAAATAAATAAATCAGTTGGCCTGCACTGTGAAAGGAGGAGGAAATTCTCAAAGACTGCTAACCAAACGGCTGTCGGACATGGGCGTCAACTCCAGGGGGGCTCTGGGGCGCAGGCTACCTCCGAAATTTCCCAGGGGGAACTCAGCCCCCCCCGGGCTATCAGGCTCACCTTACAAAAAACAAAAACCACGCTGTTTGAAAAGCGGAGGGCTTTTTCCCTCCGCTGAGACTTGGAACCGGGTGGGAGGAGGGTAGAGCTTGCTTCCTCAATGCTAAGCTCCGCCCCCAGCTCCCAGAAGACCTTAATTGGAGCCTGAAGCCTGCCGGCTGCACGGACTTTCAGTTTCAGTTCTCTTCCGGAAAGGTAAGCAGCTGGCCAGGGCTCTGGCAGCCAACCATGCGGGGGGGGGGATTGTGATGCTGCTTGAGTGCTGGTTATTCTGTTGTTGTTTTTGGTGGAGGAGAGGAGGCCAGAGGTTGCTTGTGGCTCTTCCTAGTGTTTCCTCCAGTTGCTGTTTTGTTTTCCCTTCCCCCTGTGAACCTGGAACCATGTGGGGAGGTTGGGGGGGCTGGGAGGAAGAGGGAAACCAGCCTCCCTGGGGGAGAGGAGGCCAGAGGTTCCTGGGGACTCTTCCTCCTGCTCCAGTTGCTGTTTTGTTTTCCCTTCCCCCTGTGAACCTGGAACCATGTGGGGAGGTTGGGGGGGCTGGGGGGAAGAGGGAAACCAGCCTCCCTGGGGGAAAGGAGGCCAGAGGTTCCTGGGGACTCTTCCTCCTGCTCCAGTTGCTGTTTTGTTTTCCCTTCCCCCTGTGAACCTGGAGCCATGTGGGGAGGTTGGGGGGCTGGGAGGAAGAGGGAAACCAGCCTCCCTGGGGGAGAGGAGGCCAGAGGTTCCTGGGGACTCTTCCTCCTGCTCCAGTTGCTGTTTTGTTTTCCCTTCCCCCTGTGAACCTGGAACCATGTGGGGAGGTTGGGGGGGGGGCTGGGAGGAAGAGGGAAACCAGCCTCCCTGGGGGAAAGGAGGCCAGAGGTTCCTGGGGACTCTTCCTCCTGCTCCAGTTGCTGTTTTGTTTTCCCTTCCCCCTGTGAACCTGGAACCATGTGGGGAGGTTGGGGGGGCTGGGAGGAAGAGGGAAACCAGCCTCCCTGGGGGAAAGGAGGCCAGAGGTTCCTGGGGACTCTTCCTCCTGCTCCAGTTGCTGTTTTGTTTTCCCTTCCCCCTGTGAACCTGGAACCATGTGGGGAGGTTGGGGGGGCTGGGAGGAAGAGGGAAACCAGCCTCCCTGGGGGAAAGGAGGCCAGAGGTTCCTGGGGACTCTTCCTCCTGCTCCAGTTGCTGTTTTGTTTTCCCTTCCCCCTGTGAACCTGGAGCCATGTGGGGAGGTTGGGGGGGCTGGGAGGAAGAGGGAAACCAGCCTCCCTGGGGGAGAGGAGGCCAGAGGTTCCTGGGGACTCTTCCTCCTGCTCCAGTTGCTGTTTTGTTTTCCCTTCCCCCCTGTGAACCTGGAACCATGTGGGGAGGTTGGGGGGGCTGGGAGGAAGAGGGAAACCAGCCTCCCTGGGGGAAAGGAGGCCAGAGGTTCCTGGGGACTCTTCCTCCTGCTCCAGTTGCTGTTTTGTTTTCCCTTCCCCCTGTGAACCTGGAACCATGTGGGGAGGTTGGGGGGGGCTGGGAGGAAGAGGGAAACCAGCCTCCCTGGGGGAGAGGAGGCCAGAGGTTCCTGGGGACTCTTCCTCCTGCTCCAGTTGCTGTTTTGTTTTCCCTTCCCCCTGTGAACCTGGAGCCATGTGGGGAGGTTGGGGGGGCTGGGAGGAAGAGGGAAACCAGCCTCCCTGGGGGAGAGGAGGCCAGAGGTTCCTGGGGACTCTTCCTCCTGCTCCAGTTGCTGTTTTGTTTTCCCTTCCCCCCTGTTCACCTGGAGCCATGTGGGGAGGTTGGGGGGGGCTGGGAGGAAGAGGGAAACCAGCCTCCCTGGGGGAAAGGAGGCCAGAGGTTCCTGGGGACTCTTCCTCCTGCTCCAGTTGCTGTTTTGTTTTCCCTTCCCCCTGTGAACCGGGAGCCATGTGGGGAGGTTGGGGGGGGCTGGGAGGAAGAGGGAAACCAGCCTCCCTGGGGGAGAGGAGGCCAGAGGTTCCTGGGGACTCTTCCTCCTGCTCCAGTTGCTGTTTTGTTTTCCCTTCCCCCCTGTGAACCTGGAGCCATGTGGGGAGGTTGGGGGGGGGCTGGGGGGAAGAGGGAAACCAGCCTCCCTGGGGGAAAGGAGGCCAGAGGTTCCTGGGGACTCTTCCTCCTGCTCCAGTTGCTGTTTTGTTTTCCCTTCCCCCCTGTGAACCTGGAGCCATGTGGGGAGGTTGGGGGGGCTGGGGGAAGAGGGAAACCAGCCTCCCTGGAAGAGAGCTGGCCAGGGGTTGCTGTGGGCTCTGCCTTGTGCTGCTGCTGTTGTTTTGCCCCCTCCCGCCCTACAGAGCTTGCCCTGAACTAAGTAGCCATGGGGGAAGGTGGGGGAGAGAACTGGCTTTCTTTAAACACTGAATTTGCTGCAATCACACACACAGCTGATGCAGGGGCGGAGAGAAGGAGGTCCTGTGAAACCAGGAAAAGTTTAAATTCACACATTTAAGACCAATTCTCCCCCAAACTCCTGGATATAATATGCAGAGGGATTTCTTTCAAGTAATTTTCAATTTCATGCATTTTGGTTAGTGCCAGGAAGCTCAAGGCACCACAGACTGCAAAAAGCTTCATTGATTGCTACGTTCTTGAAGTTTGATTTCGTGACTTGATCCCTGAAAGAAAGGTAAGTTCATCAGCCGGGGATAATTGCCAGGTCCCTGCCAAAAAAGCCCAGGGCTCTCACTTTTGGTTGATGAGTTGGTGGATGCAGACCTCTGGCATTGGCTTGCATCTGCTGAATCACCCTGCTTCATGTAGGATGCACAAAAACCAGGTGGAGGAGGGGAGAGGTGTTTTATATTTGGGTCTATATATCCTTGATTGAGAACAGTTGTTTTTTTTCCTGGGGGGGGTCTGCCACTCCTAAGCTCCTCTTTCAATCTCTATTTCATTTTTAAATGGTAAGCCCATCTGCATGAATGAACTGGGGGGCATGCAGATCAGAGGTCTTTTAAAATTTCCTTGTGATCTGTGTGCACTGGGCAGAAGGTAAGGGACGTGGACTCTTATGTTCATGCTCTTTGTTTTTTAATGTTACTTAAAATGGTGTGGTAGTTTCAAAGGGGCAACCAACTTGGATATACTAAAAGGAATGACAGGATTGCCCATTGGAAATAATGACCGAGGCTTGAAAGCCCATTGGAGATAATGGGAGCCAGGAATGCCAACTGACTTGCATGGGCTCTGCTGAAATACACTGCAGCCAAAAAAGGTTGCAAAGAAAATGCAGAATGGTTTTTCCAGTAAGGTTTTTGGGCCCAGATAGGCTATTCTAGGACTGTAATGACAGCTCCCAGAGTGGAAAAACAGTCCCTAGCAACAGAATCTGTGCTCTGGACTGGAATGACAGGTCATAGTGGAATGACATCCCCTGAGTGTTGCAGAAGCATTCTGGGACCATCACTCCACTCTGCAGTTTGTCATTGCAGTCCCAGAACACTTCTGCTACTCCCAGGGGCTGTCATTCCAGTCGCCAAGCACTGAGCCTATTCCCTGGGGCTGTCATTCCACTCTGCAAATTTAGAAGCTGCAAGGATTACATTATTAACATGGCTACCTCTCCTATTTTATTATTTGTAATTTCTCCTTCAGAATCCTGATATTTTCTTTTGAATTGTTTTCAGACCACCATTCCATTTGCCATGGATAGATTTGTAACCAGAAAACGGAAGGTCCCTTCTGATACTGAAGATTCCTCTTGTACACCTACAACATCCTGCAGTATAGGCCAGAATGAGAGGCCTGGAAGAATCCCCACCGCGCTTTCCTTGACAAGGAATGTAGCCATGGAGGAGGCAGACTCTTCAGAGCAGAGCGCTCCTAATGTGAAGCGAAAGCCAGGACGACAATTCCAAGAGAGTTGGAAAAGAACCTATGAATGGCTCTCTTATGATGTGGCTACAGAGAAAGCATATTGTGACATCTGTCGCACAGCAGCAAATGACATGAACGTTCCTCTTCCAAACACATCAAGAGACAAGGATTCACATGGCGCTTTTATTCGAAATGGTTTCTCAAACTGGAAGAAGGCACTGCACAGATTTCAGACACATCAGAATTCTAATGTACACCGTGCAGCTGTCCAAGCAATAGCCTCTATTAAAGCAGGGGAAAAATGTTCATAGCCAGCTTTCAGAAGGCCATCAGAAGCAGATGCAAGATGCTAGAAAAGCACTGCTGACAATTTTGTCATCACTAAGGTACCTTGCCTGTCAGGGCAGTGCAGTACGTGGCCATGAGGATGAAGACTCAAACCTGAAACAGCTCTTGCTGCTACGTGCTGAAGATGTTCCACAGCTGAAATCATGGTTGAATCGCACAAGCTACAAATGGATTTCACCTGACAGTGTGAATGAAATGCTTGAGATCATGGCTCACAACGTTCTACGTACACTAGTGAGAGAGATTAAAGCAGCTGATTATTACAGTGTAATTGTTGATGAAACAACAGATATCACCACACAAGAACAAGTCTCATTTTGCATCCGCATTGCTACAGAGGATATGTTTGTGGAGGAATTATTTTTTGGCTTTTACAAAACTGAATCCACCACTGCTAAAACTCTCTTTTCTATTTTGAAGGATGTACTCTGTCGCTTTGATCTGCCTCTTGACAGATGTCGTGGCCAGTGCTATGATGGAGCATCAAATGTTGCTGGACATCTTAGTGGAGTACAGGCCCTAGTAAAGGCTGAGGAGCCAAGAGCACTATATGTTCATTGTTTCGCACATGTTGTGAACTTGGTCGTACAAGATGTGTCAGAAAAGGTTGTTATGTGCAGAAATTTTCTGAGTGAATTATCTGACATGATCACCTTTGTAAAAACTTCACCAAAACGTCTTGCTTTGTTTGAACACTTTCAGCAGGCAGAGAGCACAAATCTGAAACAATTTTGCCCCACTAGGTGGACTGTTAGAGCAGCCTCCTTACAGTCAGTGGCTTCAAATTATGGGGAGTTGATTCAGTTTTTTGAGAATGTGTCTTCTGAGGAGAGAGGAGATCCTGGGGCAAAAGCAGATGGATATGCACGAAGCTTGTTGAGATTTACTTCTTACTTCATGCTACAGTTATTGCTGATTGTGTTTGGTCGTTTGGACACATTAAACACAGCTCTTCAAAAACGTAATTTACAGTTCCATCAGGCAGAAATTCTTCTTGCTTCTGCAAAGGAGAGTATCAAGCAACTGAGGAACAACTTTGAACAGTTCTGGTCACAAACAGTCATGACTGCGAAAGACTTAGATTTAGAAAGTCCTACTGTTCCGAGATACAGAAAGCCTGCAAGACGTGTTGATGCCGGGTGTGATCCTCACCAGTTTCAGTCTCCTGAGGATTTCTACAGGAAAATCTTTTATGAAATCACTGATAACACCTACAACAGTTTACACAATCGCTTTTCCTCAGATGTGTCCCAACACATGAGCAAAATCGAAAAGTTTGCTATAGGAGAAGATGATAGTACATACATACTAAATTTTTACAAAGCTGACTTTGATGCTGACCGACTAAAGCTTCATCGGGATATGTTTTTGGATATTGCAAGGCAGCGGAACATTAAACTTTTCGGTCTTCGTGATGTAATTGATGTGTTCAGTGGAGAACAAGGGAGAAGTCTGCATCAATTACTGCCAGAATTAGCCAAACTTCTCAGAATAGGCCTTACCATTCCTGTTTCCTCCTGCAGCTCAGAAAGGTCATTCTCATGCCTTTGTAGAATAAAGACCTTTCTACGGTCAAGCATGGGACAGGCAAGGCTCAATCATGTGGCTCTTCTTCATGGACATAAAGAGATCTCTCAGGAGATTGATCTTGATGTTGTAGCGAATGAATTCATTCAAAGAACATCAATAAGAAGAAACACATTCAGTGTCATTTAGGTTCTGAGCTTTCTGAATTAATTGTTGTATCAACAAGTGGGTTGTACTTAGATGAGGCAATCTGTATTTTATTGTAATTTTTTAAAAATGTAAAGAAACAGTTTACATTGTTAATTAAAAGTTAAATTTGTGTTTCAGCTGTCTGAAGATCATTTGTTGAATCCAAATGTGTTTTGCAAGTTGACCCTGAAGAGCAGAAATTCATGCACAGGAATGCAGTCATTTCCCATAAATTTAATTATGTGATTTTTATTAATAATTTATTTTGAATGCCTGCATTTTAAGGTGGAGTTTCTAAGCAGTGTGCAAAGAAGGCTGGGTTAGCCTAGCCCAGCCAAGCCCAGGGGCATTGCGAGGGTGGTTCCCAGGGGTTCCTAGGCTCCCCTAATTTTCTGGGGAGCCCCTCCCTAAATGCCACATAGCTCCACCTCCATCGTAGTGACAATGGCCTGTGATATCACTGGATCCTCCCTATGATGTCATTGGGTCCCAGTTCTTTTAATGACTTAGCAATGCCTCTGGCCCAGCCCCAGCCCCCGGGAAATTGGAAAGTCTACGCCCTTGCTGTCGGACCCTTGAGTTAATCCATTCTCAGTCCAAATAGTCTTTTATAAAAGCTTTATTAGAAACAGAGATTTGGATGTGCACAAGAGAGATCTCTTGTTCAGACTAAAGGACAGATCAAAGATTAGGTATTGTATAGGTGATGGAGCCTTGTCCCACAATGCAATGGTCTTGCACTGGCCCTTCACTTGACTCCTCCTCTCCCCCCCCCAATACTACTTTGCATTAAAAAGTTTATATTTCAATAACCTACATTTCTCCAAAGATGAAAAGCTTCCGGCCACTTCACATCTTGGGGTTTGTTCCCATGGGAAAGTTGTCGCTAATCTGCCCATCACACATACACACATATGCATTCACACCTACTCCTCCCATCCCCGGAGTTTTATAGCAGAGAGGGCTGGAAAGGACTGACTTTGAAGTGGATGTAAACTACAAAGAAAAACCTGTGTCACTATGACATTTAACAGAGCCCGATTCTGACATATTGCCCCCCTCAAGTGGAACCCCCCCCCCCGGCTTGTAAGGGAAAGCCTGATGGAACTTCCGATGGAGGCAGGGGCGCGTAAATGGTGAGAATCAACCCACTCTTTCTCCCCTGATCCAAAGTCCTTTCACCGGACGAAGTACTGGAGTTTGCCTTTTGTGGATTCGGGAATCCAAGACCTCCAGAACTTCCTAATGCAGTTCTCCCTCTGAGGTGGAGGCCATCTTGTGGGTGATTCCCGTCCATCACTCAGGGAGGCAGGATCAAATCTAAGTGTTTCCTGTTTCCTGTAGTGGGAGTCACCCTCAACTCAGTTTCTTTCCTGCCTCAGTAGGGAGAGCAGCTAGGAGTAGGCTTTGCCTAAACCTTTTTTCTCTATTTTGCTCAACTTCTTGGTTTCACTGTTCCTGTTACTATACCTTTTATTCCTTATATTTATTCCTTCTAATAATAGTCATGGCAACTTGAGAAATAGTCTGGATAAGAGATGTAAGTTTGCTCTCAAAAAATCACATGAAGCCTCTTCTTTAGCCATCAAGGCGTCTTCAGCTGCATCCACAGTCTCAAGGGCTTCCATAGTATGGATGCGGAAATTAATTCAGATGCTGCCTGAAAATAATTCCAGACTACTTGAGGGAGCTAACAGAGTCCTTAAAGCCATCTCATTTACGGCTGATGCCACCCTAGACACTATGGTGTTATCTTCTAGAGCTATGGCATCATCTGCAGCAGCCAGACGTTTAATATGGCTACGCTCTTGGCCAGCTGATTACCAATCCAAAGCAATAGTTTCAGCGTACCCATTCCAAGGGAACAAATTATTTGGAGATCCATTAGAGAAGATCTTAGTTGAAACCCGTGATAAAAAGAAGGCACTTCCAAAATACATGCGCTCAGGAGAAAAGAGATCAATGAACTTCCCTACCACTTCTGCTTCTTCTAGACCATACCAGTCCACGCCCAGACTACGACAGGACTACAGGAGACAAGTTTGGAGCAACAGCAACAATAGCATGCAGTCCTTTCGTAGGGGAGGATTTAACAATAGGTTCCCAAGATCGTATGGCAACAGACCAGATAGAGCCGAAAGGGAACCCAAGAACCAAAAAGCATGACTATCTAAGCCCTCCAGTGGGGGGACGCCTGCTTCTCTTCAGTCAAGCATGGGTCAACTCACATCCAGATGCCTGGACAAGAGACTTAATCCAGGAAAGCTACAAAATAGAATTCCACTCCATGCCTTCTCTACGCTTCATCATGTCTCCTACACACCAAAACCCCATCAAGAGGGACAGAACCAGAGATGCAATACAACACCTCCTCGACATACAAGCCATAGAACATGTACCCACAAGCGAAAGGATAACCGGTGTGTACTCCATCTTTTTCACTGTACCCAAAAAGAACGGAGATTGGAGGGCCATTCTAGATTTAAAATTCTTGAACAGATATGTAGAGCCAAAACACTTCCGAATGGAGACACTGAGGTCCATAGCAGAAGCACTACAACCTCAGGAATTTCTCTCTTCTATAGATCGAACGGAAGCATATCTACACATCCCGATCTTCCCTCCTCATCGCAGGTTTCTACGTTTTTGTGTGAACGGGGATCACCTACAGATCTTCGTCGTGGTCTCTGTGCAGTCCCACACATGGGTCGGGCGCCTGCGCACGACCCATGTGTGGTACTGCACAGATGACCACTCGAAGATCATCAGTTACAGGTAAGCAACCTGTTTTTCAGGGCGCTCCCCTTTGGCCTCGCCTCGGCTCCAAGAGTATTTACCAAAGTACTAATTCACGTGATCGTCTGCCTCAGGAAGAAAGGAATTCATATTCATCTGTAACTCGACGACATTCTGGTCCGGTCCCCTTCCAGACAGCAATCCAAGAGGGACACGGACATGACGATCCAATGTCTACAGGACTTCGGATTCATAGTAAATCTGCAGAAGAGTTCACTACTTCCCACTCAAAGATTGGAACATCTAGGTGTAGTCCTGGACACTCGAGCTACAAAACTGTTTCTACCGCACAACAAGGCAAAGAAGATACAGGACATGGCCAGACAAATTATAAAGGCAAGAATTTCATCCCTATCTGCCCTAACCAAAATGATGGGATTGATGGTATCGACATTCGACTCACTCCAATGGGGACGGTTCCACTCAAGACCATTGCAGATGTTCATGCGTCCATTCCAGAATTCTATTGCCCTCAAGATGGACTTCTCGCTGAAGGTACCACTACAAGTAAAGGTGAGCCTCAGATGGTGGACAGTTCTCCACAACTTGACACAGGGCAAGACATTCTGGATCCAAGACTGGATACAGATTTTCACGGATGCCAGCTTATCAGGGTGGGGCACAACATTAGCTCACAACCCAGTTCAGGGAACGTGGTCCAGAACGGAGTCCAAGCTACCCATCAACCTTCTGGAGCTGCGAGCAATCCGATTGGCTCTTCTGTGTTTTTCCCCTCTGATCAGGACGGACAATATATCTGCAAAGGCATACTTAAACAAACAGGGGGGATCACAATCCCTGGCCCTACACAAGGAGGCAACCCAACTCCTCACATGGGCAGAGAACAACCTGGCCTCAATCAAGGCGGAACACGTACAGGGCATAGTCAATCTTCAAGCAGACTGGCTGAGCCGACGAACGATCAAGGAGGGTGAATGGTCCTTACACAGGAAGATCTTTCAGGTGATAATCTCCAGGATGGGACTTCCACAGGTGGACCTGTTTGCCAATCAAGACAACAGTCAACTGACACGATTCTTCACCAGATACTTTCACCCCAAGGCGGAAGGCACGGATGCCCTTCTTTCCAGTTGGCCAGCCGGTCTTCTTTACGCATTTCCTCCAATTCCAGTCTTACCAAAACTACTTCGGAAAATAAGACTGCTGAAGGCGGAAGTCATTGTAGTGGCACCATACTGGCCACGTCGTCCGTGGTTCTCCTCACTTCGGGAGATGGCGGTGGCTCCTCCTCTCAAACTACCGGTCTCGGAAGATATGCTAACTCAGGGACCAATCTGGCATCCCAATCCAGGTTGGTTCTGTTTGACCGCGTGGAAATTGAGAGGAACAGGCTTACCAAGCTAGGCTACACAAGTTCTGTTATTGATACTATGATGGCATCAAGGAAGTCATCTACTACAAAAATCTACAACACTACATGGAAAGCATTCGTTCGTTGGGGCCGTCGGAAGAAGATTGATCCACTACACCCGAGGATTGGCTCGTTGCTAGAATTTCTACAGGACGGCAAGGCTAGTGGTCTCAAAGCAACTACACTTAGAAGACAGGTGGCGGCACTAGCTTCGGTCTTGCCACATTTTCAAGGTGTCTCAATTTCACAGCACCCTCACATTGTCCGTTTCCTGAGAGGAGCTTCTCTATCTGACCCTCCTCAGGCTCATAGGTTTCCGACATGGAGACTTAACACAGTCCTTACTGCACTTACCAAGCCTCCTTTTGAGCCATTGAGGGAAATCACACTCAAATTTTTGAGGATGAAAACTCTATTCTTAGTAGCCATCACATCAGCAAGAAGAGTCTCCGAGCTGGGAGCTCTATCCGTGCAGAAAGAGCTGTGCATTTTTCACAAGGAAAAAGTGGTACTAAGAACAGATCCTACCTTTTGCCCAAAGGTGGGTTCCAAGTTTCACAGGATGCAGGAAATATGCCTGCCATCGTTCGTGCCACGTCCTACTCACCCAAAGGAGAAGATGTGGCATACTCTGGATGTAAGACGGGCCCTCAAATGCTATATACTCAGAACAGCACCATTTAGAAAAACAGAATCTCTGTTCATCAACATCTCACCTCCACACACAGGGAGGAAGATGTCAAACTCGGCCATAAGTTCTACCATTCGGTTATGCATTGCTGAAGCCTATAAAAGCTTAAACCAAAGAGTTCCGGATGGCATCACCGCCCATTCCCTACGCAGTGCAGCCACTAATGCGGCCTTTGCCAATAGGGCTTCAGTAGAGGAAGTATGCAAGGCTGCTACATGGTCTTCATTGTCGACATTTATCAGACACTATAAGATAAACATGTTTGATTCTGCTGATGCAGCCTTTGGGAGACGGGTTCTTCAATCTGTCCTTTCTCTAGATGACGACCTTCCCTCCCAAAATTAGGGACACTGCTCTGGGAGGTCCCACAAGATGGCCTCCACCTCAGAGGGAGAACGACCATTGGTTACTCACCGTGAAGGGTCCTTCTCCTCTGAGGCTTGGAGGACATCTTGGCCCTCCCGGGTCGTCAGTCCTTCCTGATGATATGTATATAGTTGTTCTTTCTGTTGTGTCTACGAGTACAGTTTTCCTTTTCATAATGTCACTTACTGTTGACTTACAGAGTTTTCCAGTTCTCTTTCTACCTTTTACAGAGGTTTTTATTGCTTTCGGAGTCCCAAAACTGAGTTGAGGGTGACTCCCACCACAGGAAACAGGAAACACTTAGATTTGATACTGCCTCCCTGAGTGATGGATGGGAATCACCCGCAAGATGTCCTCCAAGCCTCAGAGGAGAAGGACCCTTCACGGTGAGTAACCAATGGGCGTTCCCCATTGATCCAGCAGGGTTGTGGGGCCGAAGGCTGCTGCGCCTATTGCGATAGACGGGAGTCTTTTTTCAGACAGCTGAAGTGAAACACAGCATGCAGGAACCGCAGAGATTTAGGGAGTTCAAGCTCGACAGCAACCTTATTTATCACTCTAAGTACCTTAAAGGGACCCACATATTTCCATCCCAACTTGTGGCGTGGCTGCAGCCCTTTTAGGTTCTTGGTAGATAAATATACAGAGTCCCCTGGTTTTAAATCCCATCCTGGGGATCGTTTCGCATCTGCATACTTCTTGTAGTCTTTCTTAGCCTTGCATAAGGTTTTTCGCAACAGATCCCAGTTCCCCGTCACATTGGACCACCACAATTGGGTATCCCCCTCCACTGCCTGGGTGAGATCTACCACTGGAAGGGTGGCACCTTCATAACCATATACTGCCTTAAATGGGCTCATCCCTATTGATCTGTGCAGCGTGTTATTATATGAGTATTCTGCAAAAGGCAATAATTGCACCCAGTCAGACTGTTGATGATTTATGTAACAGCTCAAGACTTGCTCCAAAATTTGGTTGGTGCACTCTGTCTGGCCATCAGTTTCGGGATGATAGCTACTACTCACTCCCCTCTCTATGCCCAACAGCTTCATGAGATCTTTCCAGAATTTAAAAACAAATTGCATCCCTCTGTCTGAAATTACCTTGCGGGGTAAGCTATGTAATCTCACCACATGTTGCAAGAACAGGGCAGCAAACTGCTTGGCCATGGGGATAGATTTGCACGGTACAAAGTGAGCTTGTTTAGAAAATAAATCCACTACTACCCATATTACAGTCTTACCCCCGCTCTCTGGTAAATCAGTTATAAAGTCCATTGAAATGACAGACCAAAGGCGGTCAGGAGTTTCTAGCAGCTGGAGGTACCCCGACACTTTTCCTCCCTGCCGTTTGCATATCAAGCAGGTTTGGCATTTGCTTACAAATTGGGAGATGTCCCGCCTGAGTCTCGGCCACCAGAACTGCCTCTGGATTAGGTGCAAGGTTTTCAGGTACCCAAAATGTCCCACAAGCTTGCTACAGTGACACTGTGACAACATTTCACCACACAGTGATTCTGGTACATAAATCCTCCCTCCCCTCGTCCAAAGTCCATTCTCCTTGCGTTGTAGTCCCTCCGCCACGACAGCTTCCAAGTGCTGAGGGGAGAAGGCAGCTGTAAACATCTCTAGCCAGTCCGGATTCTGTTCCGGCTCTTTGCTCTCTCTCGCTTTGCTACGGGTGAGTACTGCCCCTCCCAGCTGCGCTGGGGAACACACAGTGTCTGTCACCTCTTCCTTCTAACTAGCATGCTGCGGTAGGCGTGATAGGGCATCAGCAAGAAAGTTCGACTTGCCCGGCAAGTACTTAATTGTGAACTGGAATTTAGAAAAGTACTCTGCCCACCGGTCCAGCCAATGGCGCCAAGTACTCAGGGCTAGTTTCACCGCTGTTGCCTCTTTCTCCCAAATGGCCCAGTTGCGCTCAGTCCCTGAGAACTTTTTCGCCACATACACTAAGGGGTGTAACTTCCCATTGGCCCCCGTTTGCAAAAAGGCACCAGCCATCGCGACATGTGAGGCGTCAACTTGCACGACGAATGGCTTATTTTTGTCGGGATGATGTAAAATGGGTTCAGATGTGAATAACGCTTTTAGTGTTTCAAATGCTTTTTGACATTCCCGTCCACTGTAATTTGCAAGAGCCTTTGGTGGCACTAGTTTTTAACAGATCCGTTATGGGCAACGCCACTTGGGCAAAGTTTTTGATAAAGGCTCTATAAAAATTCGAAAATCCTAAGAAACTCTGTAGCTGCCGCCATGTTTTCGGGGTTTCCCATCCTAGGACATCCTGAACCTTTTTTCGGTTCATCCCTAGTCCCTGCTGTGTTATGCGGTATCCCAGAAAATCTATCTCAGTCTTGTGGAACTCACTTTTGGACAGTTTGGTGTAGAGGTGATTGTCATACAATGCTGTCAGCACCTCATGTACTAATTTCATGTGCAAGTCCCTATCTTGTGTGTACACAAGCACGTCATCCAAGAATACACCACCCTTTTGAACAAATGCTTGTGAAGCACTTTGTTTATGAGGTTCATAAAGACCCCAGGAGTACCAGCCAACCCAAATGGCATCACCAGGTATTCGAACTGCCCCAGTGGCATGTTGAACGCAGTCTTATGTTCATCCCCCTCCCTAATATGCACCCTGAAGTAAGCATCTCGCAGATCCAGTTTGTGCTGAATTTTGACTCATGAGCCAGTTTATGCCCATCCCTAGTGGCCATCCTCTGGCAGCGAATTCCACATTTTAATCACTCTCCATGTAAAGTAGTACTTCCTTTTGTCCATCCTGAACCTACTGAGTTGAATTTTATAACATTGAAAACACTGAATTCTTCAGTAGTACATTTTTACCAAACACATTATAGCATGTTAATTTTGGACAAAATTTGTCACATTTAGACAACATATCTTTGAAGATACGGTGTATGCTTCTGCAGTATCCACAGGAATTATAGTGTAATGCTGTAGATTCTTAAACAAAAATATTCATTCTACACATTTGAACACTTTCTCTGTACTCCCAAATTTCTGAAAAATGAGAAAAGTGTCTGGGTTGGGGGAACCTGTTGCAAATTTTTGTCCCCCTCCCTCCCAATCCCTAGCTGTAACTAAGTCATCGTAGATCATAGGAGTGCAATACGTGGCTCTCTTTTTGAAAGTGAAGTTTACAGCCTCCATAGAAAAGATCATCATATAACCTAGGATTATTTGTTTAAAGATGTAGTTAGATACCAGAATCCAGTTGCTGTGTGTGTAGATTAGCCTGTTAAGAGAAGTTTCTTGATGGCAACTTTGGACAAGTGACTTTTGTGGAATGAGAGATTTATTTTGCTTGTCTTGGGGAGCGTTTGAGGCTTAAATGTTCAAAGAAACATAAAGCTGGAAGGGACCTCAAGGATCATCTAGCCCAACCATCTGCACAGAGCAGGAAATTCACAGTCCCACCCCCCCCCCGACCAGAGGAAAGCAAAAAACCCTCCTAGGATCCCTGACCCAATCTGGACTGGAGGAAAGGACCTCAAGAGCCATTCACTGGCTCCTCCCTTCCTGCCCTCCCTCTCATAATCTGCCTAAAGTCACAGAATTGGTACTGCTGTCCAGTGGCCCCCTTTTGTTGATGTTGTTCAGTTGCACACTCAAGTCCGACTCTTCGCAACCCCATGGACCACATCATGCCAGGCCTCCTAGTCTCTGCTTAAAAACCTCCAAAGGAGATCCCACCATTTCCCAAGGAAGATTGTTCCACTGAAGAACTGCTCTAACTGTCAAGAACTTCTTTCTGATGTTTAACCAAAAACTTTTTCTGATTTAATTTCAACTCGTTGATTCTGGTCCAACCATCAAGGACTTCATTTTCCTGCTTCCATCTGCTTTTCATGCTAGAGCAGATTCTGGTATGCGGGAAGCAACAATAATTTAATCTATACTGAAAGGCACGGTAGTCTCAGGATTTAGACTCTTTGGTCCAAATCCACACATCAGGGAGCAAGGCAGCACCAGCCGCATAACAGTCTGGTGGGAGCCTGTAGTGATGTTCAGATGGCAGCAAATTCAGGCATTAAAAGTCCTGCAGTGCCCAAAGGCTATCAGGATTGAAACACCAAGGATGTTCTTCTAAAGAAATAAGAGGTGGAGATGGCATTTCTGTGTCTTTCTGATCACTACTGTGTATTCAGCTGGGTTGGGTTTATATATAATATTGAATGTGGTTTCTAATATATTTTAAACAACAAAAATCTTTTTTTTCTGTTGCTGAAACTGTACCCACTTCCTCCTCCTCCATTGTTCAAAGAGTTTACAGAGCAAATGAACAGAGAATCTGTGATGAGAAACAAATATTAGTAAAATCCAGAGCTTACTTTGAGTTCAATAATTTTCTTTCCTTTAGAAACTGTTCTTCCATAGAAAGTTTGCTGTATTGTGTGTGCTCCAATTTTCTGATTTTTCTCCTCTCCCCAGGTGTCTAGCAGTTGAATTTTTGCAGTGGGGGGATGTATTTTGTGTCTGGTGCTTACACATATGTGTAAATGCTCACACATGGACATGGAATGCCAGGACAATGCTTCTCTTCTGATCCCCACCGCTCAAGCTTACCTGTAAACATGACTGATGGTGTTTGAATTGCGGTGGGGTTTTTTTTTGAAGTACAAACAGATCCCATCGTGATTTTAAATATTCTATCAAATGCTTTTGGGTTTTCTTTTGAAAAAGCCTATGATGGGCTTTTTCAAAGAGCCCTTCTGCATGATGCAGCCAAGAGGGCAGAGTTCCAGCAGTGCTCCTTGATGTGGGAAGATTCTCCTCACTGAATCTTTGTTGTTGTTGTTTTAAAAGAATTTTATTAAGGGTTTTATAACAGAAAGATTAAAAAACTAAGGAGAAAAAAAGAAAAGGATATACAGAAATAAATATAAACAAAATACTTTGGATTTTTTCTATGACAAACATAAGTAAAATTGCAAATTTAACACTCTGTTGCATCGATTTCCTTGCAGTCTTTATGTTTTTTGCTATATACTCTTCATATTCCCATTTTGCCTGCGTGATCACAGACTTGCATTTTATTTGCCACAGCCTGTGTTTTCTTTTATCAACCTCACTGACACTAGCTTTCCACTGCTTAAAGGAATCTTTCTTACCTTTTACAGCTTCCATTACTTTGTTAACGATGCAGGTTTTTTCTATACCTATTTGTGCCTTTTCTAACCTGCGATATATATTTTTTCTGAACTTCTAGGATTGTAGTTTTAAATAGTCTCCATGCTTCCCAAATGGTTTTGACCCATTCTACATTTCCTTTCAGTTTCCTTTTCACATGTCCCCTCATGTCCCCTCATATCAAAGAAGTTACCCCTTTTAAAGTTAAAAGTGGTTATGTTGGTCTTTTTGGGCTACTCCCTATTCATACAAATGTTGAATTCAATAATATTATGGTCACTGTTCCCAAGCAGTGCAATCACTTTTATATCTCTCACCAAGTCTTTGGGCATTACTTAGGACCAAATCCAGGATCGCCTCTCCCCTGGTAGGTTCTGTGACCATCTGTTCCATAGCACAGTCATTGAGAGTGTCTAGAAACTCAATCTCTTTTTCCCTGACTTGAACACGTATTGACCCAATCAGTGTGTGGGTAGTTCAAATCACCTATTACGACACAGTTATCTCATCTAGCTGCTATCTTTAATTCATTCATCATTTTATAATCCTCTTCTATGTTTTGATCTGGTGGGCAATAATAAACTCCCAGTGTTAAGCTTCCTTTTGGGCCCACTATTTCAACCCATAGCATTTCCAGAAGCAAATCCAGATCTTCTTCGTGGTCTCTGTGCATCACACCCGTGGGAGACAGTGCGCCTGCGCTGACCTGGTCGGTGTTGTACAAAGCTCACAACAGGATTTTCGCGCCCTCGCTCCGGGCCTGCGCGAGGACCCCTCAGTGCCCATGTCCAGAGAGGCGGGGCACGAATATCCCGCCAGTTCTCTTCTTCTTCTTCTTCTTTTTAAAACATTTTATTATAGGATGTGTTTCACATAGTTAAAATTCCATCTTATAGATATCACATACCTTTTTTTCTTTTCTCCCCACTCCCCCCAGTACAAGGTTTCCCGCAATGCTCTTACCCCCTTATAAACTCTATTATCTAATTACCATTCACAAAATATATCATTTCCATTATCAAGTTACCGCCAGTTCTCTTCTGACCGCCTCGCTGGTAACAGCCTGTGTCGGTTGCTCTGAGAGCGCTGTTTTTTTCCTCACAGCAGGGATAATCTTTTTTCTTCAGCTTTTCTTCAACTTTTTCTTCAACTTTTTCTACAGCTTTTGTTTCCGGGACTTTCGGGAAGTCCTCTTGCAAGGTTTCTCGTGGTCTTTGGACCTTGTCCCGACAACCCCCCCCTTTTCCTAAAACTGTCTCTCCCGCGTCAGTTTATGGAAAGCTGAAAGTGGGGGTGCTTCAAGCGGTGCTCCTCTTGTGGCAGCAAGCTAGCCCTTAAGGACGAGCACTTGTGTGTTTTTTGTTTGGGCGAGAGCCATCGTCCTGAGGCCTGTGCTTTTTGCGCTCGTTTTTCCAACCAGACGAGAAAAAACAGAGCCGCTAGGCTGAAAGTGGCGCTCTGGTAGTCAGCCCTTGCGCCCCCTTCTACCGCCATGGAGTCTGCGCAGTCAGGATCGAAGTCTACGTTGGCCTCAACATCGATCCCGAAGGAACCTTCGACACCGAAGCCTCCCAAAGTAGGAAAGTCTTCCTCCGATACGGGACTGGCTCCTAAAAAGAAAACGGGCTCAAAGATGACGTCCTCTGTGTCGACTCCAATAAAAAAGCCCAAGAAAGACAAATCCAAGGGGCACGCGGCCCAGTCATCAGGAGAAACACGTAAGCCTCACGATGTGAGCAGTGCATTAACTCCAAGAGGCTCTGCTATGCATGCCGACGCATCGAAGCACCCTCTTCAGCAACAACGCTCAACACTGGAGCTACCAAAGGTTTTGGTGGAGCCTCCGCTCAAAATCCTGGATTCCCCACCTTGACAGCTGGACCCCCTGATGTTGGTCGACCGCAGCCATACCAAACCACCTAAGTCGAAAGCGCCAGAGTCCCCACCACCGCCTCCTGCTCATTCTCCTCTGCATCAACCGTCGATGTCGATGCCTTTACAACAGCCTGCTACACCGATTCCAACTCAGGACGTTGAGTCCGATTCCGAGCCATCTCAGGCTGACTCCAATGAAGACCGTATGAGGATGATTTTTCTCCCGTCAACCCACCACCCATTCAGCCCATCTCTGGGAATAGTCCGATATCACCATCGGAGGATATGTCCTCTTACGGGGAACTGGTAAAGCGCATGGCCCACTCCCTCGTCCTCACCATAGTGCAACCACAACCGTCTGCTGCTGATGAGGTGTACAACATCATCGAGACTGATGCATCGACACCTATTGCTCTCCCTATGTCGAAACACCTCCTCAAGGCAGTCAAATCACCGTGGGCCAAGCCATCCTCGGCCCCGGTTTCCACAAAACGTCTCGACCATATGTATCGAGTACAAGAGGAGGACGCCTCTTTTCTTTACATTCATCCTAGGCCTAATTCTCTAGTTGTCTCCACGTCCTCGAAAAATAAAAGATCTAGTGCTATCCCTTCCGAGATACATAGGCCAGCAGGTGAATGTGCCCTTGTGCATCCTCTTGGAGGATCGCCCCCCCCATTGCTGTGTCTGATGCATCTACCTGTACAATAAATTTCTTTGTCTCATCGGGGTGCGCAAGTACAGGTTCAGTCGTGAATAATTGCTTGAGTTGGTCAAAAGCCTGCTGACAGTGAGGGGTCCAATCTAAGCGAGCCCCTGGCTGGGAAGCCTTGACCCCTCTCCCCTTGGTTTTAAGGAGGTCTGTGAGTGGGAGCGCGACTTGGGCAAAATGGGATAGGAATTGGTGGTAAAAATTGGCGAAGCCGAGAAAATTCTGGAGTTGTCGTCGGGTTTTGGGGGGTTCCCACGTTAATACATCCTGGACCTTCTTAGAGTCCATTTCAAGACCGTCAGGGGATATGTGGTAGCCCAAAAAATCAATGCGCGTCTGGTGAAATTCGCATTTTGAGAGCTTGACAAACAGTTTGTGCTCCAACAACCTTGCAAGGATCTCTCGGAGCAGTGCAATATGTGTTTTCAGATCTGGGGAGTACACCAAGATATCATCCAAGTAAACAACCACCCCTTTAAACAAATAGGGGTGCAGTACCTCATTAATTAAGTTCATGAATACCCCCGGGGCCCCCTGGAGCCCGAAGGGCATAACTCGGTACTCAAATTGCCCCAGTGGTGTATTAAAGACAGTCTTATGTTCATCATCCTGCCTAATGCATACTCTGAAGTAGGCATCTCGCAGATCCAACTTAGAAAAAACCTTCCCCTTAGCCACCTCTGCTAGCAAATCCTTGATGAGGGGCATGGGGTAGGCGTTGGTTGCAGAGACCGCATTAAGTCCCCGATAATCCGTGCACAGTCTTAGTCCCCCATCCTTCTTTTTGCAAAACAACACTGGGGCCGCAAAGGGGGATGAAGCCGGTTGAATAAATCTGCGTGCCAGGTTTTTATCAATGAACCTACGCAACTCCTCTTTCTCCATGGGACTCATGGCATATATTTTGCCCCTTGGCAATTTTTTCCGTGGGAGAATCTCTATAGCACAGTCTGAGTTGCGATGAGGGGGCAGTTCATCGGCTTCCTCCTCCTCAAAAACACGAGCCAAGTCCCTGTACTCTGTGGGGATACGGTTAATCTCTTCTGCAGCTAGGCAAGCCTGTGGGGGATCATTATCGGGTGGGTTTCCCCAGTCCAGGTCCCACTTGTGTTCCGCGCACTTTGGGGAAATGAAACACACAATTCCTTCCTCCCATAAAATGTACAGATTGTGTCCATGTAACCACAGGCTGCCCAGGACCAACAGGAACTTGGCTTGCGGGGCTATTACAAACGAGCGGAGCTCCCAGTGCTCCCCTGCCCCCACATGTAAGGGGACGGTCTCAAACCGACAGGGCTCCTTCATCAGTGACCCATCCATTTGGGTAAACGTGATGGGATCTTTCAATCTGGTAACTGCAGCCTCCAGCCCCGTAACTAGAGAGGGGGTTATTAGATCCCTCCCGCACCCAGAGTCAGTAAGGCCTCGGACCCTAATGTGGGTCATCATGGCCGGGTTCATTATGATCACAATCACAAAGAAGAGAAAGGGGTAATTGTTCACCATTTTTGGTGCTTCGGGGATAGGGTCCTGCTGAGCTGCGCCACTTACAACAGGACCTGCTTGTTTCCCTGCATCTCAGTCTCTTCTTCTTCCAGGAACGCTGGATCTGTGATTTCTAGGTTGGCGAAGAGGGCACGGGGATTACGCGGCTTGGCAGTGCCCTTCCTTGGGGGGGGGGTACTGGACGTCGTCTCTCCTCCTCTCGTGGTGGTGCCCGGCCAGTGTCCTCCTTAGGGCAGGAGGCAGCAAAGTGCCATTCCTCCCCACATTTTAGGCACAACCCTTGTTTCATGCGCTGATCTCGGATCCCTCTCTGAGTGGGGGTTGGTTTTCCCCTAGTCTGGGTTGTGGAAGTGGTAGGGCAGTTGTTCCCAAGAGACATATCCAGCTTCATGATGCGAAGTCTGCTTTCGGCCCGCTCTGCCTCTTCCATCCAACCTTGGAGGGTGCGTGGTTCCTTCGAACTGAGGACATTATTGTGAACATCCACTGCTAGTCCCATTCGATACTGCTGGGCCAGGACTGGGTCTGTCCAATCTCTGATCTTTGCAGCGTACTTTTGGAACTCTCTAGTGTACTCCCTCATGGTAAGCCTCCCTTGCTTGAAGGTGCAGAGAAAGGCTTCCGCCTTTGGGGCAGCTGCCGGATCTTCAAAGCGGTTTCTCAAGGCCCACATGAAGCCATCCACATTCCCCAGTTCCACTGCCTCCAGATCATGCAAGGCCACATACCAGCTGGTAGCAATTCCCTGGAACCAAGATGCAATAAACTCCACCTGTTGTTCTTCATCAGGGAACATGTGGCCCCACTGCTGCACAAATTTCCCGACTTGCAGAATGAAGAAGGAAATGCTCTCAGGGTCTCCATCAAATGTGATCTCCAGCATGTCCCTGGGTCGTATCATTGGCGGGGAGGGGCACCATCCCCTGGTCCCGGGGCAGGTGCTGGTGCTGGCAGTGGCTGGGGTGCTGGTGCCGGGACTGGAGGTGGGGGAGCCAGCGGAGGCTGGCCAGGGGCCGGCTGTCCTGGGATTGGCCCTCCTGGTAAGGGTCCACCCGGGACCGGCTGTCCGGGAACCGGTTGGCCTGGAGCTGGTTGCCCTGGAACGGGTCCTCCCGGCACCGGCTGTCCAGGGATAGGTTGACCGGGAGGAGGGCGTCCTGGCGGTAGTGGTTGTCCAGGGCCAGGGGCAGGTCTGGGCTCGGCTAGCATGTGCGTGCGAATTGCTTGGTCCATCATCCCCAGAAGGGATTGCATCAGCTTGCCCATGTCCTGCATCAATCTTCGGGTGTCATCCTCGATAGTGTCCATCCGTGAATCTACATCCTTGCTGGGGCTGGGCCTCACTGGCCCATGAGGAGTACGTCCCTGGGTTAGGCCAAAGCTTCCACGAGGATCCATCAGGCTGTCCCAGCTTTGGCTCCCTGGTAAAGACCATGTTGTCTGGGTAGTGTCCAATAAATTCCTGGTCCAGTCTCGTTGCTTCCGTTGGGTGACCCACTTGTCCCAAGAGATTGGGGCACTCTGGTAGTAGGTCCGGGGTATCGCCCCTTCATGGCTTTGGATCGATCCCGCCGGGCTGTAGATAGGGAGGGTGTACAAAGCTCCCAAGGTACAGGTCACTTGGAGGGGTGATCGGTCCCGCCTGGCAGTACAGGATCAATGCTGTAGTCACTGGAACCGTCGTTACCGGTAGGACCATCACCGGCACGGTGGTAACAGGAACAGTAGTCACTGGAACCGTACTAATGGGCGTGGTGGTCACTGGGACCGTCACCGGTGTTCCTCTGGCACCGCTCATCCTGGCAAGGAGAGGCATAGGCCGGCAGGGACACGATAGGGATTCCTGACAATTTCTGTCAGGTTCAAAAGCAAGTAGATCCAAGCATTTTTAGGAGTAAGAAGGGCTTTATTGGAATACAGTGCTAAAACCCACAGTGTAAAGGCTAATGTCAGGAATGGCGGGACAAGCTGCTCAAGCATGGTTGTAGTGTGATGCAAAAGGTGACTAGCAAATGATCTGCAAGTGCGCACGTGGGAAACTCCCGGCGGAAGAGTTACTTATGGGCGGGAGACGACTCCCTCCTCCCCTCGGCTTCACAGGAATGGAAAATTCTCATAGACTTAAGAATAGCCCAAAGCCTGCATTCAAGGCCACCATGATAACACCGAGCAGCAGAGAAGAAGCTCCCACGTTACAGCTAGCATACCTATGCAAGCGCAGAAGCAGGGACGAGATAGGGAACATAGAACAATGGACACAGTGTGAAACATTAAACAACCATTACTGACACTACCCTTTCATCTCTTTGAGATGAGCCATCCCGAACTAGAGACTTTTCATCTCCTGTCGGCTTTCCTCCAATATTCAGTTTAAAAACTGCTCTGCCACCTTTTTGATTTTAAGTGCCAGCAGCCTGGTTCCTTCTCTGGACAAGTGGATGCTGTCTCTTTTGTACAGTTCCCTCTTGTTCCAAAAAGCATCCCAGCGCCTAACAAACTTGAAGCCTTCCTCCCTACACCATCGTCTCATCCATGCATTGAGACTCCTGATTTGTGCCTGTCTCTCCGGCCCTGTGCCTGGAACAGGTAGCGCCTTCTAAGAAGGCTACCTTGAAGGTCCTGGCCTTGAGTTTCCTCCTAATTTTTTCCTCCAGAACTTCATGACTGCATTTCCCCACATCATTGGTGCCAGCATGTACCATGGCCACTGGCTCCTCCCAGCACTATCTACCAGCCTATCTAGAACACGTGTAATGTCCACTACCTTTGCACCAGGCAGGCAAGTCACCATACGGTCAGTACATGGGTTCACCACCCAGCTGTCTATCTGCCTAAGGATTGAATCACCAACTACCAAGAGCCCCCCTCCCTCCCTGTGGGATGGTTCCTTGGTGCGAAAGAATACCCATTCAGCAGCTGAAGAAGAGGTCCCTTCTGAGGGCACATTCCCCTTATCCGCAGCACGGTACCCTGTTTCCTCTTGACCCTCATGCTCCCTGACAGTGGTAGGGCTGCCATAATCAGAGTGGGACATAACAAGACTCCAAGAGTCTTCTCCATGCACCTAACTGACTGTCTCTGCTTCTCCAGGTCAGCCACCTTGGATTCAAGGGAGCAAACTTGTTCCCTGAGAACCAGGAGCTCCTTGCACCAGGCACACACCCAAGACTTCTGTCCAGTGGGCAGATAGTCATACATGCGACACTCCGTGCAAAACGTTGGATAGACCCCAACTCCCTGCTGGCATTCTGGCTTCATAATTGCTTTTAAAATAATAGTTATATATAATCCCCCTTTTAAAACCCTTTGCATTTATGTGGCTCTCCTTGTAGAAGTCTACTTACCTTACTGGGAGCCCAAGGAGACTAGGGCCCTGGCTTTCTGGCTCTTCCTGGGCTTCTTACAGAGTCCCTAGGCTAAGAGCCACAGGCCAAGAGCCCTTTGGCTCTTGACCTTTGGCTCGTGCCTCTGGTGAGGTGCTGCCTTTAATAGAAGCCTCCCCCAGCAGAGGATGTGGCCAGCAGCTGTTCAAATTCACCCAGGCACTCAATTACAGTCAAACAATTACCCTTCCTCACCCTATCTCAATCAGCTAGGACTCTGCAAAATTCAAAACTCACCCACAGACTCCCAAACAAAGTCCCCCCACACAGTTCCCTCAGCTAAATCACCTGCCTAGAGCTCAAATCACCATGATAACCAAACGTCCCAGTTTGAGTCTTTATGTTACAGAAAACAAAGTTCAGTTTCACACAGATACAGCCTGGTATTCTTCTAGCAACTTTATCCAAACACACTTGCATCAGAAGGGGGGGGAAATAAAAAAGCGTAACTAACCCCTTGATCCATGTAAAACTTTTTAATATCTCCTCCTTGTTAGGCTTTTTGCAACAAATACTTAAAACCCCCAATCTTTAAAGTCCCTTTTTATTTTTGTCTTCTGTAGTCTTGAGGGAAATATTATCTCACTGCAGTTTTTTCTTTGCCATAGAAAAAATATCTTTTTGGCTGGCAAGACTAATTATGTCTTGAAGTTTTTGAGAAATGAGGGTAACAAGGCTTTTAATGTCCATTGTGGCTTCACTGCGGCTGTGAGCGTGATGTGTCGTCCAGGTCTCCCCTGACTGCTAAAACCTCAGGCAAACTGCAAAAACTGTTGTTTCTGCAGTTTACTAATAGGGAGCTGCTGTTCAGAGGTCAAGTGGATTATCTGAAAATCTCCCCTTCATCCAGGCTGATCGCATCACCTCCTAGCTGGATTACTTGGCTGCGGCGCTCCTCCATTTGGAGATGTCAACCTGCCATTGCCCTCCACCAGAAGTCTCCTCATTGAATCTTTGAAGGGTACATGCTTGCTTGCTTGAATCAGTCTGAAAACTGTTTAGCTTTTGGTACTGTGAACTATTTGTATGCTGTCAAGGATAATAGCTGGATTTCGCAGGCTAGCCTAATCTCACCAGATCTCAGAAGTTAAGCAGGGTCAGCCATGGTTAGCATTTGGATGGGAGACCACCAAGGAAGTCCTGGGTAACAGCTCAGACCCTTGAAAACCCTGTAGGGTTGCCATAAGTTGGCTACATCTTGACAGCACTTTTCTCCACAACTAGCTGGGCCACAGAGAGCCTGATTCTCATGAAAGAGGATTCTGGCTTGTACCACTCCAGACTGTAGGTGATTTGATTGCTGTTCCATACAGAAACATTTCCTCTTCACAGAAAATTAGATGTCTGGGACAAGAGTTCTTGCCTGGTCTTCTCTCCCCAGCACCCCATTTCACTTCTCAGGGGTATAAAAAATGAGAGTAGGTGAGGTAGATTAGAACCAGTCAGGATGATGGATATGTATCTGAATTCAGCTCCCCCAGCACACGGTCAGTTCTTATGGCTGTTCTGGTGTTCATTATCTGTTTTTCTCAACCTTTTGATTACTTAAGATGTAATTACTCTCACAGTGTGCTAGGGGCTGTACTCCACATAGAAGTGATCAGTCTCTGCCCCCCAAGGGATTCAGTCTACTGTCAGGTACCCTGTCATGTTCATGGAACGAGGGAGGAGGGAGGTTGCCTCTCCCCGTCCACCCCCCTGTCCACCAACTGAAGTCTCATTCTTATCCTCTTATCAGGGCTTGACCTTGATACTCCAGCTGCTGGAGTTCATCGCTGGGAATCTTAACTGTTCCTAGAATGTTTTCATTAGCTTGCCCGCCTAGCCTGTCGCCTGTGTGAAATGTATCCATTGGCTTCTGCTGTTGGGGGGGTTGTTTGAATGTAGTATAACCAAACCTGCTTTGCCATATCTGGCATTAGTGACACAGAGCTTGTACACGTGTCTTTGGAATAGTTTCATTAAACATTGTCTTCTGAAAGAAGCCCTGTGTTCAGTGACCTACTGAAGAACCTGACATCTACACTGGATGAGAACAGAGGAAGGAGTTGGCAGGGATTAGCCAGGAATAGTGGGTGCAGTCAGTTAAAGAAGCTAAGATGAAACAAAGTGTGACGTTTGTGCATGAATAAGCTAATGAATAATGTACTTTGAATATTAGAGGGTAAAAGTGTTACAGAAATTATAATTGATTAGTAAAGTTAGAAGACATGCAGCTCTTGCTTGTGGGTTACTGAAACTGAGTGTGTTGAATTATTTAACTATCAAGAGGCCCTGGGCTACCTGTACTTTTCAGCCATGCCCCAAGCCTGCTTCTTTTGTGTTCCTACCACAAGCCACTTGCCAGTCAGAAGTAGCAAGCCTTGGTGTTCATAGTCTGAATTAACGACTGCTGCCTCATATCCAAGTGTTGTAGGAAGGGGGTAAGAGACCTCCAACAGGTAGTAGTGCAGAAGCTGCAGCTAACATGGTTAGTCCTAGGGCATTAACCTGGCAATCCTACTTAGTGCAGGCAATAATTGTGTGTGTTTTCCAAGCATGATTTCAGTTGTAACATACCAGGTAGCCTGACAGTTTTATGGACAGTGTGCCTTCTCTGAAGTTGAGAGTCTGCCTACTGTGTAATCAGCAGTGACTTGAGTATGTACTTCTGGCATCTAGCTAGGAATTGGTTTTGTTTTGCAGCTGTAAGGTAGGTCTAAATAAGCTGTTTGTTTTGCAGGCAGAATCCAGATCTCCAGCTGCATTTACAACAGAGGCCTCCTCACCATCACAGCCCAACATCTTCATTAACGTCTTTGGGATCTTTGACGTTGCTGCAATCTCTGCCACCATCCAGGCTGTCTCCTTCTCAGCATCAGCCTCCACTTACTCCCAGCCAAGGAGATCCATTCTCTCTGCCACGGACCCAGCAGTTGTTTCTGTCCAACCAGGTCCATCAGGGAGATTTTTACCGACTGTGTCAACCTGTTATTGGACAACAGCAACATCCACAAGGGGATTCATACTCAGCACTGCCAAGGCCTCAGCCAGCACCTTCTCCTTACCAGCAGTTGACAGTGGATCCTTTTGCTATTGTCTCCAGGGCTCAGCAGATGGTGGAGATCCTATCGGAGGAAAATAGGTCTCTACGGCAAGAGCTAGATGGGTGTTACGAAAAAGTAGCAAGACTTCAAAAGGTAGGAGGTTTGATGTGGCTTCTTCTGTCCCTTTTTGCATAGTGTGTGATCAGTGCTTGTATTTCACTTCTGGGAAGTGCCAAAACCTAGCCAGTGTATGAGCTGTCTCTGAAATGTGTGTGCAGTGTCCTGGTGCAGTCTGAATATTTAGAAACATCTGCATTATTAACGTGTGCTATTTTTATTTGTCCTACGGAAATATGGGAATTGTGGCTTAGTGAGGGTGCTTGAGAGACATCTATTAGAGACAAATCCCAGGGCTCCTTAGAGAAATAGAAAGGATCCAAGATGTGTCTCTACTTGCGTGTGTGGATTTTTGACACCAACATCCTGCTCTTCCTCCAAGGGAACTTGGAATTAGTTGCTGTAGATTTTCCAGGTTGTGTGTCCGTGGTCTTGGCATTGTAGGACACAGGAACCATTCCATCCTTTCTCACAACAAAAAGAATCTTCAAAACTCCGCAGGCTAACCGCATCTGTGACCGTCTAGAACAGTCTCTCTTACATGAGAGAATCCATACTACCCGCAGAGAACTTGCTACCACAGACAAGGAACTGTTTTCCTTGCACGTTAATATCAGCCAAAAAATGAGAACTCATGATTGGGACAAGATTGATAACCTCACCTACAGAAAAATGGAACATGGATTAACAAGCCATACTTCCAGACAGAAGCAGAAGTTTAATAAAATCCATAATAAAAGACAGACAAACCCAATACTCAACAACGCACGCACTGTCATCAATCGGACGGATCATAAACTCTCACCAGAAGAAACCTCCATCTTAGTCAAAGGAGGTAACTTTGCAGTCACTCCCACAGAAATTCCTGTGGAAGACATAATCGCAAATGTAGAAGCTGCCATTTGTCATCTACCTGAAGAAGAAGCTGAAGAAATAAGAGGGGAGATGGCAAGGATTCTACAAAAAGCAAAGCTCCCCACCAGCAATATAACACATAAGGAGAGAAACGCCATCGAGACCCTCAATGCGGATCCAGACATCATTATTCTACCACCTGACTGTCACGCTCCTTATTCAGGTCACACAATGCAGGGCTTCAGTAGAAGAATCTCTTTATTAGTGAACCATAACTAAAGACACATGTACAGCTTGTGTCAGAAATGCCCGGGAACAGCAGGGCTCTCTAAATTATAGTGAAATCAAACAGCCCCCTAAATGAGCTGAAGCCAATGAGTATAGTTCGTGCGCATGGGCAAAGCAAGTGGGCAAAGTGGGCAAAACAATCTAAAAGCCGTTGATTCCCAGCAGAGGAGTTCTGCTGCTGGAGACACTACAAGGTCAGGAAAATGATAACATACAGACAGTAGAATAGTAATGTCAGAGACTGGTAGACTGAGAGTACTCCCCTCGCATTCCAAGGCCATGACAGGGCTACCTGACATCCTGCCCCCCCCAAGCACTTCCCCTGTGGCTTGTCGGGGTAGTGATAATGGAAACTACGGATGAGGCGGGCCCCCCGAATGTGATCCACCGCCATCCACTCCCTGTGTTGTGGCCCAAAGTCTACCCATTCAACCAAATAGAACAATTTATTTCTAAGAAGCTTAGAGTCTAAATTTTCGGCCACTTCATAATGTGGTTCGCCTTGCACCATCAAGGGGGGGGAGTTGTGCACGTTGCAGTCGCCAAGCATTAGGTCCAGGATCCCGGTGGAGTAATCTGAAATGGAAAACAGGGTACAATTGTCTCAAAGTTTTAGGCAATTCAAGCTCCAGTCACATCATTGATTTTATGTTTCGCAGGGAACGGTCCCATGTATTTCCAGCCCAGTTTCCTACTAGGCTGAAGTCCCATTGATACTCTTGGCAGACGCATGAACTGAGTCACCAGGCTGGACGTCCCAGCCCACTGAGCGCTTCTTATCCACCTGTTGTTTATAATCCAGTTTAGCCTTGTCTAAGGCTTTGCATAGAAGTGGCCAGGCTGTCTGTAGCTTTTTATACCAGTTCCCCACCTCTCCTCCTGGCAGGGCTGCATCAGACAAAAATGGGAGGGGTGGCACCTCATAGCCATAAACTGCCATAAATGGGGAGGCCCTCATGGGAGAATGGCATGCATTGTTGTAGCAAAACTCTGCCAGGGGGAGGAGCCCTTCCCAATCGTCTTGTTGGAAGTTAGTGAAACAGTGGAGGTACTGTTCAAAGGTTTGGTTCTCCTGCTCCGTCTGGCCATCAGTCTCGGGGTGGTAAGCACTGCTTAAATCATGATCCACTCCCATGAGACGCAGCATTTCTCCCCAAAACTTGGAAACAAATTGTGAGCCCCGGTCGGAGATAATCTTCCGGGGAAGTGTATGTAATCTAAACATGTGTTGGAGAAAAGCCTTGGCCAGCACCCGTGCAGTAGGCAGGTACTTAAACAGAACAAAGAGAGCCTGTTTCGAAAACAGATCAACCACCACCACCACTTGCCACAGCTGGGGGGCAAATTGGTGATAAAGTCCATAGAGATAACTTCCCATGGCCTTCCAGGCTTGGGTAGGGGTTGTAGGATCTCCGGCTTCTTGGGTCTCAGCTTGCCCATAATGCAAGTTTGGCATGACTGAACAAACAGGGAGAGATCTTTCCTCATCCCCGGCCAACAGAACTGACGTTGTAACAAGTGCAGGGATTTTACGAACCCCTGATGCCCTGCCAGTTTGTTGCTGTGCAACGCCAACATGATATCACCCTGCAAAGCCAAAGGCACAAACAGTTTATGGCCAGGGTACCAACAGCCATTAGCCCGCTCCTCCACCTCTCCCTCTTTCTGTAGTTCAAGCCGATCATTGTCAGAGAGGGCAGAGGCTAACTTCAGTTCCCAGGATTCCGTATCCATAAAGGGCTGGGCCGCCAACTGGCTGCACATCACGACTGCTCCTCCCAACTGGGAGGGTGTAAACATCAAGTCAAGAACCTCTTCCCAGCGACTGTCATGCTGTGTGAGGTGTGACAACGCGTCCGCCAGGGAATTAGCTTTGCCCAGAAATGGTGGAGTGTGAAATCGAACTTAGAAAAGAAATCAGCCCAATAGAGCCGTTTCACATTAAGATTAAAGGGGCGTTCTAAGTACTTCCAAGTTTTTATGGTCAGTCCATACTTCAAATGGCCCCCTCCAACCAGTGATGCCACATAGAGAGCACCAATTTAATAGCTCCCGCCTCTTTATCCCAAAACCGACCAATTGTGTTCCGTATCATTAAACTTCTGGGAGACATAGGCAAGGGGGTGTAATTTCCCATCTTCCCCCTCCTGCAAGATGGTGCCACCCATAGCAACATCAGACGCGTCCACTTGAAAGATAAATTTTTTGAGTTCATTCGGGTGGGTAAGCACGGGTTCGGACGTGAACAGGGCTTTCAAGAGGTCGAACACCTCCTGGCATTTGGTTGTCCACGTTATTTTAGCACCCAGCCGGGTACTCTCAGGGCCTTTCCCCTTCGTCTTTAAGAGATCTGTGAGCGGTAAGCTCACCTGGGCAAAGTTAGTGAGAAAGGCCCTGTAGAAATTGGCAAAACCGAGAAACATCTGGAGTTGCCTCCAGGTTCGTGGGGGTTTCCACCCCACCACATCCCAAACTTTGGCCGGGTCCATTTCCAAACCCTGGGGGGAAATATGGTAGCCCAAAAAATCAATCTCTGTGCATTGGAATTCACATTTTAACAACTTGGCAAACAGTTTGTGCTTGTGCAATGTTTCCAATACCTCCTGAACCAAAGGCACGTGGGATTCTTTATCAGGAGAGTACAACAAGATATCATCTAAATAAACGACAACACTTTTGAACAAGTGCTTGTGCAATACTTCATTTATCAGGTTCATGAAGACCCCCGGAGTCCCCTGAAGCCCGAAGGGCATCACCTGGTACTTGAATTGACCCAACGGGGTGTTAAACGCTGTTTTGTATTCATCCCCCTCCTTAATTCGAACCTGGAAATAAGCATCATGGAGGTCGAGTTTGGAGTAAATTCTTCCCTTCCTAACCTCAGCCAAGAGGTCTTTGATCAGGAGGAGGGAGTAGGCGTTCATAGTAGACACTGCATTCAAGCCTCTATAGTCCATGCATAGTCTCAATCCCCCGTTGTTGTTTTCAGAACAACACAGGAGCGGCAAATGGGGAGGAAGCTGGCTGAATGAAACTTCTGGCAAGGTTTTTGTCAATGAATGTATGCCGCTCCTCCTTTTCAGTCGGACTCATGGCATACAACTTTCCCTTGGGTAATTGATACCCAGGCAATAGTTCAGTGGCACAGTCTGAGTGTCTATGAGGTGGTAACTCGTCTGCCTCCTCTTCCTCAAACACCCGTGTTAAGTCCCGGTATTTGGGAATTGCATCCATCTCCTCGCTAGCCAGGCATGCCTGCACCGGCTCGTCGGGAGGGGGAGTCCCCCACACCCCATCCCATCCATGTGCATGACATCTGGGTGATATGAATCAGACTATGCCCTCATCCCATAATATATAGGGGTCATGGTCGTGGAGCCACGGGCTGCCCAGCACCAACGGGAAGTGAGCTGCTGCAGTGATTACGAAAGGCTGGTGCTTCCAGTGCACTCCCGCCCCCATTCACAGCAGGACAGTCTCATATTTGCAAGGGTCTTTCATGGCTGACCCATCCATTGGGTAGACACCAGGGGTTCTGGGAGTTTAACAACCTTAGCCCCAAGTCCCATCACAAGTGAGGGATTGATCAGATCCCTTCCACACCCAGAGTCAATTAGACACATGGAGGCCCAATTCGGGATTCATGATAGTTACAGTCACAAAAAGAGGGGAGGTAGCTGCTCACCATTTTTTGTGCCTCTGGGACAGGGACCTTCTGTTCAACGCCACTTACAGCAGGTCCTGCCCGTTTCCCGCCGGCTGGGATTCCTCCTCACTAGATGACTCCATTTCCCCCTCGGGAAGGCTGGCTTATAGAGCATGTTGAGTCTTGGGGTGCGTGGTTGGCTTCTTCACTGGTGTGTCAGTGCATTTTTTCTCCGGGCCCTTCTTTGAGGTCTTCGACAGTCCTGATCCCAGGCATGCCACTGCAAAGTGGCTGGTTTCACCGCATCTCAAGCAAAGCCCTTGTTTCATCCATTGCTCCCGCATCCCCTCCTTCCGCTTCGGTAGTGTCTTGGGTTTTGGCATCGCCACATTGTCAATGCGAATGGTACGCAAATGGCTTTCGGCATCCGCAGCCTCTCGTATCCACGCATTCAGGGAAATGGATTGCACGCTGCGGAGAACTGTCTCCCGGACCTCCAGGTGGAGACCAAGTCGGTATTGCTCTGCCAGGACACCATCAGGTCACCCTTGGATCTTTGCCGCTTGCCGTCTGAACTCCTCAGAATACTCCTGCACGGACTTCTTCCCTTGCCGGAAAGTGCGCAGGAAAGCTCGTGCTATTTTGCTGGCATTTGGTTCTTCATATTGGGCCCTGAGAGCCCACATGAAAGCCTCCACTCCCTGGGGCTCCGGGCCATCATCATTATGGAGACTCACGTACCAGTCAGCCACCCTGTCTCGCAACCGGGAGGCAATGTGATCCACAATGTGCTCCTCATCCGGGAACAGCTGGCCCCAATTCAGTGCGAACTTCTCTGGACACACTACAAAAAACACCAGTTTCTTGGGCGTCCTGTTGAACATGGCGTCCAATAATTCCGCTGGTTGGGGTGCCTCTCAAGGTGGTTGCCTCGGAAACCCGGCCTCTTGGGAGTGGAATGGTAGGCTGTTGACCGATGGGGGGTACCTGCTGCCCCAGGAGTGGCTGCTGCCCTGGAGGTTACTGTGCTGGCTGCTGGAGAGGTGGCGGAGCTCGCTGCGCCGGCAACGGAAGTTCAAGATATTGATGCACCAACTCCGTCATGATTCCTGGCAGGTTGCGGAACGATTCTTCAACCATTCAAAAGAGTCGATCCTGCCCACGTTCAAGCAGGTCCAGCTGAGTGTCGACAATACCCTCAGTCTCCCCCATCTCTCTGAAGGTGGCTTCCGCCCCTGTCTTGACACTGAGTTTATGCACAGGCCAGTCATAACAGCTTTCCTGATGTGGCCCCGGGGTGGGTGTCCAAGTTTCATAAGTATCTGCACAATACTCTCCCCAACATAGTCCCTTCTGCCTTGTAGTCACCTGTGCGCTCGCCCCCCCAAAGGGGTCCAAGAGTGGCGCACCCATGCCGTCTCTTCCTCGAGGGGAGGAGTGGTCATCACAGTGGTCGTAGGGACCGTTTCCCCGGACATAGTCTGGGTAGGACTCTCTTCCTTGCTTCTGCTCATCTCAGGATGGAGAGATATGGGTCGAAAGGATGATGGATTCCTGACGCTTTGTCAGGCTTCTTAGTCAGGTCACTTTATTGGTGAAACATAACTAAAGACACATGTACAGCTTGTGTCAGAAATGCCCAGGAACAGCAGGGCTCTTTAAATTATAGTGAAATCAAAGAACCCCGTAAACGAGCTGAAGCCAATGAGTATCGTTCGTGCATGCGGGCAAAGCAAGCGGGCAAGGCGGGCAAAACAATCTAAAAGTCATTGATTCCCAGCAGAGGAGTTCTGCAGCTGGAGATACTACAAGGTCAGGAAAATGATAACATACAGACAGTAGAAAAGTAATGGTCAGAGGCTGGTAGACTGAGAGTACTCCCCTTGCATTCCAAGCCCATGACAGGGCTACCTGACACTGACAAAGGCAATGTCACAGTGAAGGTCCTACAATGCCAAGACCAGAGCCACACAATCCAGAAAATCTACAGCAACTAATGAACTCTGGCCGTGAAAGGCTTCAACAACATATTGAACTTGGAGTTGCTTGCATGTGGTTCCCAGGCAGTCTACAAGGTTCAGTCTGCTTTTAGCCCATTATGTAAGAAGTGTGTCCTTTATGAAATATTTGACCTACCCATGCATCTTTTTATAGCAACTCAGAATACATATGCTGTATGTATTCCATGCTAAATAGTAAAAACAAGTGGAGACCCGCAAGAAACTTGCGGGATGGTCATCCCATTCCTCACACCTTTGCTTCCTCCCCTCTACCCTTACCTATCTCACACTCTTTCTCCCTTCTGGGGGTGGAGCCATAGACTCAACCCTCCAAAGCAGCCATTTTATCCAGGGGAACTGATCTCTGTCACCCGGACAACAGTTGTAATTCTGGGTGATCTCCAGCCCTCACCCAGAGGCTGGCAATGGTAGTTCTCATGGAGGAAATGGCTGGTTTGGAGGGTGGAGTCTATGGCATTATACTGGTCTGAAGTTCCTCCCCTCCTCAAACCCCACCATCCCCAGGATCCACCCCTTAAATGTCCAGGAGTTTCCCAATCCAGAGTTGGCAACCCTATTTCCTTCCCACCCAACAGCCAACTTAACCTTTATCTGCCTTTATCTGTCTTCAGCTTTTTGTCTCCACCCCCTCCCCCACAGCTTCTACCAACGAAAATTATAGTCTTTCTCCACAGTGGGGACCAAAGCAGCTTACATTATTCTCACCTCCTTTTTATCTGCACAACAACCCTGTGAGGTTGGTTAGGCTGAAAGTATGTGACTGGTCCAAAATCACCCAGTCAGCTTCCACCGCAATATGGGGATCTGAACCTGGGTCTTGCAGACCTATTCTGAGGCTCTAACTGCTGCATCACTGCTGGCTTTCATCGGGTGGCTGCTGAACAGCAGCAAGCAGCCAGGTCAAGTTGAGTCATGCAAATTAGGTGGTATCAAGTCACCCAGAGGGTGCTGCCTAGGGATGCCAGCCTCCAGGTGGGATCTGGGGATCCCCTGGAATTACTGCTCAGCTCCAGACTACTGAGATAACTTCCCCTGGAGAAAATGGATGTTTTGGAGGGTGGACTCTAGGGCATTGTACCCCACTGAGGTCCCTGTCCTCCCCAGGCTCCATCCCCAAATCTCCAGGAGTTTCCAGACCTGGAGCTGGCAACCCCACTACCCCCATCCCCTGCCAGTGCCCGTGGGGGGACCTGGCAACCCTAGACTGCTGCCAGGCGTAGGGTTGGCAACCTCCAAGTGGGGCCTGCTGGAGGGTGAACTCCAGAGATCTGTGAACAACAGAGATCTGTCTCCCTGGAGAAAATGGCTGCTTTGGAGGGTGGATTCTGTGGCATGATGCCCAGCTGAGGCCTCTCCCTTCCCCAAATCCTGCCCTCCTTGCACTCCACCCCAAAACCTCTAGGAATCCCCCAGCCTGGCCCCAAGGCCCTCCCCTCCCCCCTCCCTCCCTCCAAGGCCGAAAGAGGCCTGGAAAGAAAGGGCCCTTCTCCCCCACCCTTTACTGACAGAGCCAGTCAGAAGCCTCCCTCTCCCCCCCCCCCCCCACGTTCTAATCTCTCACCATTGCTGCCTGGAGTCAGGTCCCTGCAGAGGCCATTTCAAAAGGCTTTTGGGGGGAATTCAACTGTCCCTGAAGGGATTTCCTCACTGTTTGGATTTTTCTACAAACCCAGGAAGTCTACTGACTATGTAGGAAAAGCTGTTGGGGGAGAGTGAGGCCCCTGTTGGAGGGAATAGGTATCCACACAGAAAAAAAAAAGTCTGGAATTAGAATAAGGATGTAAAATGCCTCTCTTTGTTTTTTTAATTATCTGCTGTAGTTGGAAACAGAAATTCAGCAAGTTTCAGAGGCTTATAAAAATCTGGAAAAATCTTCCTCAAAGAGGGAAGCCTTGGAAAAGGCCATGAGAAACAAGCTGGAAGGGGAAATCCGCAGGCTTCATGACTTCAACAGGGACCTCAGAGGTGAAAGAAAAATTTTAAAATGTGCTAAATTTTATGGATGTATGCAGTTAAAATTAATAATGTGGTTTAAAAGATTATTCTCTTAAAATTATCAGGTTTTCAACTGTAAAGGACTTTGACTTCTCAAATGTTGTGCTTTATTGTTGTGGTCATTTGGACTCAGAAATCTTGGCTTTCTGTACAACACACTTGGGAGCCAGAATTCTTTTTATGCTCTGTCTCAAATATGTGAAGAGAGGCTATGTGTTGACTTCTTCCTTAAGGGTGTATGAAGTTGCCTGACTTGTCTCATTATAATGATATTCTCCTGATACTTTGACCTGACTTATTTGGAATCTTCACCTGAAGCTACATTTTTGCCCCACCCTCTGTAACCAAAGCAACCCGTTGGCTCTTGCCTTGATTATATCAGCCTTTGACATTGTGCCTTGGGAAGTAAGAAGGCCACAAATTACATAAATATGCCAGTGATCTCTTTCTTACATATACACCCTTGAGTCTTTTCTCATATCTAGGTCAGAGTGGACATGCCCTTCTGGCACATTCCTCTTGGAGTTTTTATTCTAATCCATTTGTTTCCTTTGATCTCAGAAAGAAATTCAGATTCTACTTTAATTTTCTGACTTCAGTAACTAATCCATAAGATCTGACTAGCTCCCTATGTAGGGTTTGATTTTTTTCTTATATTGTGATGACATGCATTTTCTCCTGGGAGGATGGCAAGCATCAAACCTCTACTTGGCATTTTAGAAGTCCCCCCCTTTTCTCTGGGAAGGAGGAATTCTAGGCTCACTTCTGTACAAATGCTAACAGGTTTAGACAAAGGAATGGCCTTCCCTTTCTCTCTCTCCCCCTCCAGGCAGGTAACAGAGTTTGGAGGATTGGGGGCTAGAACAAATCCAGGGATAAATTTCCAGGAAGGAGCTGGAGGAAACGCTTCTTTGACCTGGGCTGATCGGATCAAGTGGGAGGGGAAACAGATGATAAAATCTCTGTGCAACAAAAAATAGCTCTCTTTCTTTGGGATGCTGCTTTGAGGAGCTCAGGTTTGTAAGCAGGCAGCCATTGACCATGTGGTTAGCCTGGACATCTGAAGAGGACCCTAAAGGTAATGAAAACTGTGCAGAGATCTCTAACTAGCTAACCTAAAAGAGCCTGTCCTATTTTACCATCAGTTAGGGTATGTATTATTATTTTTAAACATTTATTTATTTATTGAATTTATACCCCACCCTCCCAGTGGGATATAGCAAGAGGGACAGAGAATTTGCATTTTCTTTTGAATTTTGTTTGTTTTCCTTACTCCAATCTGTTGCTGTGCTTTCTTTTGAATAAATGCTTTAAACTGTTGCTGGGAGTGGTTCTCTGTACCACATAGACCTCCACCATTTCGGACATGGTATTTTAAAAGGGGCTTCATGTGAGTTAGCAAGCGGCTGTTCCTCCAAGGGTGCTCAAGGCAGTAAACTGTCCCCGTGGTAACCAGGCTATGGGTAGTGGGAGACTCAGAAGGAAGACCTCAGAAATGGGAAAGGAAGCTGGGAGTCCTATTCCTCCCATCAGGCAATTCCTTGTAAAAAGGCAGATGGTAGCGGTGAGTTACCCTAGAAAGAAAGAAAAGTTCCTCCAGGGAATTTGGGAACCCTTAGGGAGGCAGGACAGAAACGGGGCCTGTGGGCCAGAGCAGGCACGTTCTGCTATATATGTATTTTTTAAACTATCACCTCAGAAGTCATCATCATGAGACCTTTAATCTAAAAACTCTGGCTTTCTCAAAAAAAAAAGAAACTGCGTGATCTCCAGCCTTGTTTTGGTACTAGTAATATGAAGTCTTCTAAGCTTTGTTTTGGAGCCCCTCCATATACTACACTGTTAAGATGGGAGCCCTTTTTCTGTGGCTTCGACTAATGCCACTGCTAGGAATGGGCACAGACCAGAAAAATTTGGTTTGTGGTTCATGGCCATACCATGAATCAAACCAGGAGGTTCGCAAACTGAACGTGTTTGTGACCTCGCAAACCCTGTTGAAAGGGACTGCACAACCTTTAAACAAGACAGCCTGAAACAGCTGGGAGGCGGGGAGCATTCCTTGCTGCTTAGCTGTTTTTGCAGATTTCATGGGAACAGAAAGCAGGGGTTAAAAGGACTCACCATCCCTTTAAACCCATTTTCTGCTCTATCCACAAATTGCTTTAAAAGTTTGTGCAAGTTTGTGATGGTAAACCCGTCATGATCTTCGGTTTGCAAACCACAAATGGCGTAAAATTTGTGATGAAGTTTGCTTCATGGTTTGTCTCGTGCCCATCCGTAACTGCCACTGTAATGTTGGAAAGTGGGGGTTGTGCACCAAAAAAATCAGTATTTTTGGGTTGGTGTATATTGAACCTGAAAAATATTGGTATTTCCTGATATCCATGAATCCCAATATCAGTATGGTATCGGAATTCAGAAAGTATTTGGGATTGCCGAATTTGTTCGGCTCCATTATACCATATGGGGACCGTTATAGACAGTGATCCGCATACACGACGATGGAGATAAAATTGATCCACTGGACAAGAGAGGCTGGCCCCAGGATCTGCTGCAGTGGGGAGGTTTCTCACTGCTGAATGCAAATCTGGTTGGGAGGCTTCTCCTGCCCAGTGGTTTAAACAGTGTACCAGGAAAAGCTGGCCCCAGGATTTGCATGTGGCAGGGAGGTCTTTCCTCTCCCATGCGCAGACCTGGCTTGAGGAGCCCACCAGCCAAGGCAGCATGGAGCTCTCAGCTCCTGCCACCCCAGCCGATCCTTTCCTTGGTATAGCTAACCCAAATAAAAGCTGGGGGAAATCGGCTTTTATTCATGCTCAGCTATATTGGTAGCTGAATTAGATCCTTTGATCTGTATTTGGCCAAATTAGTACGCGAAAAATACCAATAAGGTATTTCTCAGCTATTTATTTGTTCAGTTGATGCCAAATGCATACCCCTATTAGAAAGCTCAGATTGCTGATCACTTGACTACCACCTTGTGATGGACAGGAGGCTGTCCTGTCCTGAGAGATAAAACAGCCACTCAGCTGTTTTCACACCTGAACCTATGGGAATGTGGCTTCAGCATCCAGTCACCTTTCAGAAGGGGAATGCAATGTTGGAGGGAAGCACAGTGGGATGGGTTGGTCCAGATCTACCTCGGTGAGAGGGCAGTCAGAGTTTTGGGTCTGCCGCAGGAAAAAAGCAGAGAGTTTGAAGGGTAGTTCAGCCTGGTAGTGTGGCAGAGTGGTTTAGTTCTGCCTCTGGGAGAGGACAGAGTGCCCGGCTGTGAGGCTTCTTTCTGGTGATGAGCAGATCTTGTGCTGTTCAGTCTCCCTGAAAAAGAATGGGCTGGTGCGTGTTAGAATCTGGTATGTGTTAGAAGATCCAATCCAGTGGCCAGTCAGTGAAAACCTGTTTGTAGCTGCAAGCATTCAGGAAAACCATGCTCTGAAGCCAGAAGTAGCTAAAGCTTATGTGCCTCAGCTAGGTTTCTCCTTTGACTATCTGGAGACTTGTGCTGCTGATCTGTTCTTTAAAATCAACCTGTAAATAAATAAATCTTCTATGTTATTTGCATACAACTCCAGCCTCATTGAGCTACATGTTATTTATTTATTTATTATTTATTCAATTTGTACCCTGCCCTCCCCACAAGCAGGCTCAGGGTGGCTCACGCAGTTGGTACAAAATACCAGTAAAACCACATAAAATCACATTAAAATAATGCAGATACAGTTATAAAATCATAGATGTTAATTGTTCATCCTTAGTTAATTGAGATGGTGTACTAAGAATGTTGCAAGCAGACAATCCAGCTCATGGTCTTCTTGAGTCGCATGATGGTCTAGGCCAGATGTTAGGCTAAGGGCCAGGCTCGTTGATGGTGATGATCAGGGCGGCTTGTAGTCGAAAGCCTGGTGGAAGAGCTTCGTCTTGCAGGCCCTGTGGAACTGTAAAAGGTCCCACAGGGCCCTGATCTCTCCTGGGAGCTCATTCCACCAGCATGGAGCCACCACTGAAAAGGCCCTGGCCCTGGTAGTGGCGAGCCTGACATCTGTGCGGCCTGGGGGGGGGTCAGTTGATTCTGTGACCCCGACTGCAGTGCTCTCTGGGGTATATATGGGGAAAGGTGTTCTTCTTCACCATAAAATTTGTCTCACAGTGGTGAACCTCAGGCCTTTACTGTCACTACCTTAGAAACATCCTGTAACTGAGGGAAAGGTTAACATCTCAAAACCATCTGGTGCCCCAAATTCATCAGAGAGGCATTGTGGGTCCCCTCGGTTTAAAGAAACTCTGTCACACACCTATTTCAGAAAGAAGTTAGCAACTGGACCCATGTGACTCCCCCTCTGCCCCACGTGATTCTGACCTGTCTGATGCTACTCTGGCATTGTGGGAGGATTGGAAGCCAGAGAAAAGTGGCTTCATCACCACTACATTAATTTCCAAAAGGTCCTTACAAACATTCCTAATTAAAATACATTCCTTGCAATTAAAACATGTGTGCCATTAGTCAAACATTCAGATATATCTGGAGCCATTTATTTTGGTGAGGCGTGGGAAACGGCCATTGTCATATTCTGTCTTTTCCTTGTATGCCTTAGTGTGTTTATTCACCTCAGGCAATCGTATGGAAGTTCGCACTGAGAAATGATCTTGCTGTGATGGGATTTTACAATGACATTGTACAGCTGAATAAATTTTCCCATATAAGGAAGATTTTAGGGGGAAAGCTATGAAGCAAATGTTTCTTAAAATGATAACTCTATTTTATGCTTCACAGAGTTTTAGTCAAAATTTTTCTATGTCCTTGGAGATAGCTGAATGTCCTTCATTTGTGTCTTTGTATCTATATAAGGATATAGCGGAGGGAGGCAGCTGCCACAGATCGAATAAGGTGTGCAATTGGCCAACAGGTTCCTTGGGTTTTATAAACTACCTAATATTTTTTAATGTATTTTGTTCTTGCAGAACGCATGGAGACAGCTAACAAGCAGCTGGCAGAAAAAGAGTTTGAGGGTTCTGAGGATAACAGGAAAACAATCTCCCAGCTCTTTGCACAAAGTGAGTCCAGATTACTGCCCTAATTTGTAACAACTCTTGTGTGAGTGGAGTGCTAAAAGTGAGAGAAACATGGCAAATGTAGGTTTGAGGGAATGCAACATGTACGCCACTGGTTCAGGAAGACTTGAGAATTGTTCAGTTTAGCATAGTGTGTGATGCTGAAGATGTTTTTGCTTGAATCTTGATGTGAGGCAATCCACTGCTGAATCGGTCTTCACAAAAACTTGTGCTCTTCAGCTGTTTGATTGTTGCGTAGAATCGTGGTGAGCAGATCACATAGAAGAGGCCTGGCTTAATTCTTTCCTGTCTTCATTTCCCTCATTTCCAAACATACTATTTCTCTGAAATGCCACAATGAATGTTGCAAAACTCTCCAGGACTGTAGCAACTTAGGAAAAGTAGCAGTAAGAAGCTGTGACTGCAGATCCCCCCCCCCCCCAGCTTTCTGAATTGATGAAAAGAACCCAACAATATTGTTGAGTGGCATTGCCTAAATAAGAGAGGGCCCTGTGGGATTAGGCACATTTCCCGTCCTAAGTGCATTTAAAATAGTACAGTTTGTTTACAATCTTCCCAAACACACCACTGTGTGCTTTTCTTTAGGAGCATAAAGTGTGAGAACCTGGAGGCTGAACCTGGTCTGAGTATGTAGCTTCTTGCCTCTGGTTCCCTGGTAAAAGGGGTAAAGCAGGGAAGAGGGGTAAAGCAGGGATGTGTGCTAGCTCCCTTACTTTTCAACTTATTTATCAATGACATTGTAGAAAGACTATCTGACTGGAAATTTGTTTCACCATCGCTTAATAATCAGGTCTCTCTACTATTATATGCAAATGACATGGTCTTGATTTCCTTAACCAGAGCAGGTCTGAGGAAGTTGCTGAATGGCCTGGGGGACTATTGCTCAGAAGAAAATTTGAAACAAAAGTGATGGTCTTGCATAAAAGGCCAAAGAAATATTCATGGTGAAAACCCCAATTGAACAATGTAAAACCTACAAATATTTGGGCGTAACTTTCCATGAATCCTTGAACTGGAACGCCCACATAGCTTTAACAAAAACAGCAGCTCTCAAGACTATAGGTGCAATAACGGGATTTTTCCACAACAAGGGTGGTCGCCTCATAGATCCAGCCATCAAGATTTACATCAGCAAGGTCATCCCTCAAATACTCTATGGCGTGGGCTTCCGGTCGGAGTAAAATGGCGAACTGACGCACTCTGCAATCGTGCTGACTGAACGGCAGCTTCTTCTGACAGTTTGGGCAGTTTTTCTGTCCAACGCAGCAACCCCCAGGCAGGGGGTCGCCCAGCAAGCATCGAGGTCCAAGTGAGAGTTGAGATGGGTGTCCGCAAAGTCCTGGAGGGGGCTTGTTTATGCCTTGATCTCCTCCCAGGAGCGGGCTTTTGCAATCCATTACAGAAGCTAGCCGAGCTGAAAAATCAGCTTAAATTCGCCATTTCCCGATCTCTTGAGAAATGGTTTAACAGCGGAAGTACAAAGAAATGATGCGAAGTCCCAAGATAAACAACTAAGGTAACTGTAAAGATTTGCTTACCCGGGAGAAGATCTAGCGAAATTTGAACAAGGCGGTTAAGCGCATAAGACTTTAAACTGTTGAGCTGATCCATTGATAAAGTCGAAGAGCCGTTTAAAGTGCAAAACCCCCGATAAAACTAACTTTGTTGAACATTCCTAAGGTTGAGGCGGAGATAAGTGGGACTGAAAGTAACAGGGAAGATCGCGAGACTGAGGTGTAACAGTTAATTGTGTCCGGCTGGAAATGAAAACTGGCTAGAGACTGTGTTGGAGGACGGAATTTGGAGTGACCAGAAGTGTATCCAGTGGGACTGAGATTGAAGCGGACCGGAAGTGTATCCGGTAGGACAGTTTAAAAGGGGGACCGGAAAAAGGAAGTGCAAAACAAGCCTACTCTAGCCAAGAAAATCATAGAGAAATTGCGCCCGCCATTTTGTGGAGGACTAAACTTTGAAAAGTGTTTTTAAGGGGAAAAAATTTGTCAAAAACAGTGAAAAAAGGAGGAATCGAGAGGGAAGTGTGAAACTGATTGAGCAGTATTGATAAATTTCCACAACGGAACCTAAATTTCGGCAAAGAGCGGCGTCAACTGCGAGCCCAGGCATGGCTGGTAAAGACAAGAAAGAATGGCAGACAGCAATAGACCAGATGGAGAAACATATGTTAGAAGCAATTCAGACTATGATCAAGCAATTGGATAAACAATTTGATGAGAAGATGGAAAAACAGCTGGAACATCTTGAAGAAGTTCAGGAGAAGAATGTGGCGGCCTTGAGAGAATCAGTACTTGCAGAAGTGGCGGAAGTGGAAAAGAAGAAAAGAAGTGGAAAGTACAAGTAGTCAAGTTAAAGCTTTGGCGACTAAATCAACGGAAATAGAGCAAAAGACACAAGATCTGGGAAAAAAATTGAAGTGAATGGACAGAGTAATCGGAACCTTGAGGCAGTTGTGGAATACAAAGCAATGTCGAACCAGTTGAGATTGAGAGGCATTGAGGAAAAAATGGGTGAAGATATACGTACTGAAGTGATGGAAATGTTGACTGAATACATGGGAGAAGACAAAGGGGAATTGGATTACAATTTTGATCTTATATACAGAGTGAATTCTGCTTATGCTCAAAGGAAAAATTTATCGAGAGATGTCATTGTGCAATTTGTGACAAAGAAAATGAAAGAGGAGGAGTATTTAAGAAGCAGTTTTCTCAGCCATTGGAAATTGATGGTAAAAAGATAATGATAATGAAAGAACTCCCAAGATCTATCTTGTTGGACAGAAAGAAGTACAAGAAGCTGGTGGATAAGTTGAAGCAATTGAACATCAGATTCAGATGGGAAATACAAGGACTGTCCTTCACATACAACTCAAAAAGACATGTGATAAAAACACCGGGGGATATGTACAGGTTCAAAGCCGAAAATATTGAAGAATTTGGAGATATTTAAAAAGCCTCAATGATGGATTACAAATTATTATCATGGAATGTAAATGGACTTAATTCACCTAACGAAAGAAAAGTAGTGAACCATTGGTTACAAAAGCAAAACTCTAATATTATCTGTTTGCAAGAAACACATATAAGAAATCGGGACAATAAATATTTGATAAACAAAAAACTGGGAGACAAATTTTATTCTTTGGCAGGGAAAAAAAATAAAGGAGTGGTGACTTATGTAAATAAAAAGTTGGAGCCGAAACAAGTTTTTACAGACAAAGAAGGAAGATATGTGGCTGTTGAGATCAATATGCTACAAAAAAAGACATTGGTTGTGAATTTGTATGCTCCTAATGGAGCTAAAGAGAATTTCTTTAAGGATTTGCTGAGTGAATTGGACCAAGTGCATTATGAACAGATAATTGTTGCTGGCGACTTTAATGGTACTATTGATAACAAATTGGATAGACAGTCAACTAAAGGTGTTGAAAAGATTGGAAACTTACCCCAAACTTTTTTCAAACTCATTGAGCAGGAAAAGTTGGAAGATGTATGGAGAAAATGGAATCCAAAAATTAAAGACTTCACTTTTTATTCGAATAGACATAAATCCTTTTCAAGAATAGATATGATTTGGATGTCGAATGAAATGGCATTAAAAACTCGGAAAGTAGAAATATTGCCAAAGACCAGTTCAGACCATAACCCGTTAATTTGGATATTAAAAGAAAAGATAAAGCAATACAAATGGAGAATTAATGAAGACTTACTAGACAAGACAAAACTAGTGGAGACTCTGCGGAAAGAAACACAATTTTTTTTCCAAATGAATTTGAATCATGAGGTCAATATACAGACAGTGTGGGATGCGTATAAATCGGTCATGTGAGGAGTTTTGATCTCAATGAATGCAGCGGACAAGAAAAATAATTTGAAGCAGCAGCAAGAAATACAGGACAAAAGACATCAAAAAGAAAATGAGTTGAAAAGAAGACCTGGTAAAAAAAAGTTTCTCAAAGAAATACAAATCCTGCAAGAACAGTTAAAAGTAGTGTTAAATATAGAACTCTACTGGAATCTTAAGAAGTTGCAATAAAAATCTTTCGAAGGTGCAAATAAACCAGGAAAATATTTAGCTTGGCAACTAAAAAATAGGAGGGAGAGAAGGACAATAACCAAGATAATTGAGGAGAGTAAAGAAATTGTCGATATGAATGGAATTAAAAGAGCTTTTTTCAAATATTATGCTAAATTATTCCAAAAAAAAGAAGATTGATCCAACAAAGATTAAAAAGTATTTGGATAAGGTAACTTTACCCGAGATGGACAGCGATATTAAAGATATGCTTAATGTTTTGATACAGAAACAAGAGATATACAGTACAATAGAAGAGGCCAAATTGGGGAAAGCTCCAGGACCAGATGGATTTACAGTGAAATTTTATAAAAAATTAAAGGAGGAGCTAACCCCAATTTTGGAACTTTTAATTAACGAAATCCAGAGAACTAAACTAATACCAGAGTCTTGGAAAGAAGCCAACATATCTCTTATCCCTAAGGAGGGACAAGATCCAACAGATGTGAAAAATTACAGACCAGTTTCGCTACTTAATAATGACTATAAATTATTTGCCAAAGTTATTTCAGAAAGATTAAAAGTTTACTTAAAGAATGCTATCAAAGAAGAACAAGCCGGTTTTTTACCAAATAGGCAAATTAGAGACAACTTATGGATTGTGATTGATGCAATTGAGTACTATGACAAACATCCCGAAAAAGATGTGGCTTTTTTATTTTTGGATGCCGAGAAAGCCTTTGACAATTTAAATTGGGAGTTTCTGTTTCAATTTTTGGATAAAATAGACATTGGACAGCCCTTTTCAAATATGATTAGGGCGGTATATTGTGAACAAAAGGCATCGCTGAATGTGAATAAGGAGCTGACGGATTATTTTAGAGTACAGAAAGGTACAAGACAAGGATGTCCGTTATCCCCTCTGCTATTTCTTTGGATCCTAGAAGTGATGCTGAATAAAGTAAAAGATGACAATGACATAAAAGGACTTACAATTGGAAACTTTGAATATAAATACAGGGCTTTTGCTGACGATGTGATGTTTATAATTGAAGAACCGTTAAGGAATGTACCGTTATTGATTGAAAGAATTAAAGAATTCGGGGACTTGGCGGGATTTTATGTTAATAAGAACAAAACAAAAATACTCTGTAAAAACCTAAGAAAAGAAAAACAGTTGCAGTTACAAGAAAAGACTAAATGTGAAGTGGTGAAAAAAGTTAAATATTTGGGAATAGAAGTAACAGCAAAGAACATAGATTTATATAAGAATAACTACGAAAAAGTTTGGAGTAAAATCCATCAAGATGTCAAGAAATGGAACACTTTGAATTTATCTTTACTGGGTAGAATATCGGTAGTCAAAATGAATATATTACCTCGTTTGTTATTCTTATTTCAGACGATTCCAATTGTAAAAGACTGTAAAGTGCTGAACTTATGGCAGAAAGAGATTTCCAAATTTGTATGGGCGGGAAGGAAGCCCAGGATTAAAATGAAAATACTTTGCGATGCGAAAGAAAGAGGAGGCCTGCAGCTTCCTAATTTTAGATTATACCATGATGCGGTGTGCCTAACTTGGTTGGAGCAGTGGATTAATTTGGAGAATAGACAATTGTTGGCATTAGAAGGACATGATCGAAGATATGGTTGGCATGCTTACTTATGGTACAAGAAATCCAAAGTAGACAACCTTTTTAAGCACCACTTCATAAGAAGAGCACTATTTACGACTTGGATGAGATATAAGAGATTCTTCTTTGAAGCAAGACCAATGTGGATTGTACCGGCGGAAGTAATAAAACCACTTTCAAGGCACAAAGGGAAGGACTGGTTACCTTACAGAGACATTCTGAAAATTGAGGGAAAAGGTTTCGCGATGAGAGCTAGAGAAGATTTGGGTTTTGAGTATGATTGGTTAAATTATAGACAGATCTATGACCTATTTAAGACTGATAAAATGAGATACGGTTTTAGAAAAGAAAATAACGAAATTGAAAAGATCTGGAGTGAAAAAAGTAAAGAAATGATTTCCAAAATTTATAAAATCTTGTTAAAATGGTATACTGAAGATGAGAGTGTAAAAGAGCAGATGGTGAAATGGGCTATAAATGTAAATAGAGATATAGAAATGTCATCTTGGGAATGTTTGTGGAAAAAGTCGATTAAAATATCAACATGTATTAATGTCAAAGAAAACTGTTACAAAATGATGTATAGATGGTATATGACACCAAAAAAATTGCTAATATAAATGAGAATATGTCTAACAAATGTTGGAAATGTAAAAAGAAAGAGGGCTCGTTTTACCATATGTGGTGGACGTGTGAAAAGGCAAATATTTTTTGGACAGGGATTCATACTGAAATTCAGAAAATTCTTAAATGTACGTTGAAAAAAGAACCAGAAATGTTGCTTTTAGGACTAAAGTTAGAAGAGGTTAAAATGACAAAAAGAACTCTGTTATGGTATCTCATATCGACGGCAAGAATGACCTACGCTCAGTTTTGGAAACAAGAGCAGGTACCTGATAAGTGGGACTGGATTAAAAAAAATGATTTTTATGACTGAAATGGACAAATTAACAAGAAAACTTCATGGAGCAGAAGACGAAGAATTTATAACTGACTGGAAAGACTTTAAAGAATATTTAGAGCTTAATTGGGACGTTAAAAACAGATTGTTGTGTTTTGATAGCTATTAATGAGAGAAGTGTTTTAGTAAGATAGATTGTATCTGATAAGTTACCTAATTGATAAAACTAAAACGTTAGATATCGAAATTTAAGATTTGTATATGGAGAACAATTGAATATATGAGAATATTGGGGGGAATGTTAACGGGGGTGGAGCATCGTGGGAAGCCGAAGGGGAGGGGAGTAAATTTGAATGTGAAAAGGATATGACGAGAACTGTAAACAAATGATGGAATATCTTATTTCATATCCAATAATAAATTTTCTTTAAAAAAAAATACTCTATGGCGTTGAAGTATGGGGATGGCAAGATAAAACCCTTGCCAAGCTGGAAATAATCCAAAATAATTTTATGAGGCACATTCTGGTGCTCCCAAAGGGGACACCAGCAGCCATGATTCAAGCTGAACTTGGCTTACCCTCGATAAGGGCTCATGCACATGTTATAATCTTGAAACTTTGGAAGAAACATCAGCTAGTCAATACTAGCACTTTTAGCAATTCTAGCTTCCATATCCTGCAAACTAATCACCCAGCCCGTCTTAGTACACTATCCAACATCATTGCTAAATACACAATCCTAGGTAACTTGTTATCCCCTTCAGGTAACAACTTGCATTTGTGGGACTGGGTCTACAATGAAGATACTCTAATTGACAGATCCCTAATCAGTCAACAGAAATTTGCACCACTATATCCAGCATTTAAAACAGACCACTCTAGAGCCTCTGATCCGGCTCTTATTTCAATATATAGCATAAGAAGGGCACTCACTGCTCTTCGTTTTCAGACAATGCCATCTGAGCTGTTAAAAGGACAACATCTCAAAACCCCATATGATCAACATATTTGTCTGTGTGGGATTTCGGTAGAAAATCTAACATATTTTAGAATGCCCTCTGTATACTGGCCCTAGAATCAAATTTCTTAACCCAATTCTAACAACTTTACATCAGGCATTGAAATAGTAACCCTTTTGCTTTCAGACGTCAATTCCACTATTTCCTATAGAATAGTACTATGCTCATGCTGCAAGGAAAATTAGAGATGAGACTACAAAATGACTGTACTTTCAGAATGTGCTATTTGAGAAACCTGATTTTAAAACCTATATTCTTACCTCGTCTATATATTTTAATTTTTCTTTTCAATGTATTGCCAATTTTTGTACTGTTTCTTATATTTTATATTGTGATGGTCAATGGCTATATGCAATTAACTTTGGATTGGATTGGTGTAGCCTCTTGGGACCTAGCAAGGCCAGGCAGAACTGGGCAGTGGCTGTTGATGCTTACACAAGCTTTACCTGCATTCCCTCTCTTTTCCCTCACATCCCTGTAACTCCTTAGCCTTGGCTCTATCTTGCTCTGCAAAGGTGCTGGGAGGAAGAATTCTTCCTTTTCCATAATGCGGAAGAGATGTGCTCTGCCTCTTTTTCTGGTGTGTACACAAAATAGCCTTAGGTTATGACCCTTGCCCAGAAGAGCAGATGGACAATAGATTGATGACTGTGGAAACCAAAATGACAGATATGGAAATACTGCCTTTCCCTTTGGCTGGAATGCCTTGGGTCTTAAGGCAGTGAATCACTCTTGCTGTGCTTGGAGCTCCGCCCTACAGACAGCGCTTAACATGTTGCTGTTACTTTATAATTGCCTGACAGAGAGAATTTGCAGTGCATCTCCTTTTTCTCCCAAGATCTACATTTCATTTTGTTTCAGGAGTCTCATTCTGCTTCAAAACACACAAGACTTGCTGCAGCTGTGTTGAGAGGATGTTTGGTCTCAGACAGTGTGCATTGCACGTAATTGCACAGTATTATGTCTTTGGAGAAGAGATTATTTATATTAGGAGCATATCAAATTGCTATGAACCTTTAGGGCATGTCAGAACTGACAGAGGCCTTTTGTAAAGGTGCTTGCTGGGAGTAAAGTGCCTCCAATAGCCGCCATTGACTTCTAAGTAACACTCTTAACTTTAAGCTATACCTTTAAGACCAACTAAAACATTTGAAACTTGCATGCAAACTTTCAACTAACCAGCACACTGCTTCATCAGTCCTGAAAGGGAGTTACCTAACTGTTGTGTGTTGGCTTTCTTTCTGATGGGCCAGCATAGCTACCTAAAATTATTATCTCCTGCTTACTCATAAAAATTTTGTTGTGGAAGTTCATCTGTTGAAATGGAATTTAAAAACCTGCACCTGAAACCTAACCAGAATAATTGAAGTTTATAATCTGCATTTGGTGCAAAAGTACTTGATGGCTGTCCTGGGCACCTAGGAATAAGAATCAGCTTGTTTCCCTTAGTCCTCACCCAAGCATAATTTATGCCGAGGGGAAAATGCCATGCCTATCCCATGCTCTTTTGGCTTGTTTGTGTGTATTTGAAAGGGCAGAACAAGAGAGCAGCTATCTACCTTTGTGAAATATTGTGTGGGCCCTTAAAATTGGTTTCTTGGGACGTTTTGAAACACTGCTGTTAATCTCGGTGCTAGTTGAACTTCCGGTTTCCACAGTAGGTATGGAACTGCTTCTGCAATAGGGATAATTTCAGTCAAAATTCCATTAGCAGTTGTAATGTGAATGCATCCTGGCATGATTGCCTACTCATGGAGTAATGGAGGTCATTTTGTCAGAGCCCTTTCCCTGGCTCTCCCTGTACAAGCATATTATTGCTTGGCTTGTGTAGCACAGCTACAGAGATCTGGCTCTGTTACCAGGTTTCCATTTGGTGTAATTCCTTGGTCATGGGATGTTGGCACTTGGCAGGGCTTGAGTTACTTTGTTCCAGAAGTATTCTGTAGTTGAGTCAATATTGGCAGTGACTAATGGTATGCAGTGTGTGGCAACAGCTGTACAAAAAGTGCATTGTACAACATCCCTGTAGTGTTCTTTTGTCATACCTGCTGTTTAGGCTTGTGTCCAATGCTCCCTCTAAGCTGTGGAGTCTTGTGAGCAAAAATTCTACTTTGTGAGCTACTGGCTCTAAAGTTGTGAGCAAGTGATTTGGCTGCTGCATAAATTAATTTGCTCTGGAGCCATCCTTCCTGAGTTCAGACAAAAATGTTTGAGCCGGAGGCTAAAAAACTGTGAGCTAGTTCACACTAACTCAGCTTAGAGGGAACTCTGCTTGTGTCCTATGAGTGCTTGGATTTATACTGTTTTTCTGGAAAGTGTGAGCCCACAAACTATTCCATATCCTACCTATAGAGATTCCACGGTACTCAAAAAGGTTATTTGGAGCTTTTTGTGGCAAGGCACAAGCAGACTCCAACCCATTTGGCAGTGACTCGCCATTTGGACTTGCACTTCATGTGTGCTGTTTTTGCTTCAAACATACTGAGCCTTCGTTAAAGGTCAGTATGCACAACCATCTCTGGACCCTTCCCCCAACCCCTACCCCCCATTGCTCTGTGTATTTGGTGTGCAGGCTATCTAAGTCCTTCACTAGTACATTTTGCATAGTACATTTTGATCAGGTGAGTGGCTTTACAATTTGGAAACAAATTGTGGGAAAACAAAAAATGTGCATCTGTCAAATTGGAGGTAATGTTCTGTTCCTGGTAGGACATTCTGGATTATTTATGATTTTCAGTGCCAAACAAGACTCCAGATTCACTGTCCATTGGGACCACATGACTCTTGAGGCTGATATGATTTAAAGCACATCATTGCCAGCAAACAAATCAAAGTACCATGCATATGAGGAGGGTCTCAGTAGGTAACTAGGTTGAATTGCCTTGGCCTGATAGATTTGATTTTGTGTCTTGAGTAAATTACAGAGGGCTGTTCCATGTGCAAATGACAGGAACAACAATCCCCAACAAGGAAATTACTGAATATTTAGTACAGCTGTTAAATGCATTAAATATTTGGTAATCTCCTCTTTTCAATCAGTGAAACACTGACAAACATGATACTGAAATTTAAGTTGGTCTTACTGAGTTTTTCAGGTGGGTAGCTCTGTTGGTCTGAAGCAACATAACATTCTGGGTATAAGCTTATACTTAGAATTAAACTTTGTTGGACTTAAAGGTGCCACTGGACTCAAACTTTGTTATGTTACTGAGTTGTTGAAACTCTCTAGCTTAGCTGATGAAGGTGAAGTGATTGTGGCCCAGTGACAGAGTGCATGCTTGTGTGCAGAAGGTTCCAGGTTCAAAGGTGCTTATTGAAGCCCAGTGTTGAAGGTTCAGTCCTTGGTGTCTCCAGAAACTATCTTCACTAGTAAAATACAGGAAAGGCCTTATTCCTTACAGAAACCCTGGGGAGCTGCTGGCAGAGAAAACAGTGTCTTGCTGCTGTAGTTGAGTGACTGAGGGAGAGGGGGCTGGATCCAGATGAGAGAGAGGCAATGCTGGTCTGTAAGGCTGATGATGTAGGAGGGGTTGTTTTGCCTATCTTTGGTGAGCTGAGCCTGGCATTGGCTGACTCAGTCACAAGCTTGAAGATTAGAAGGCCCATGTCGTGTTGTTGGAAAACCAGGTTGATATGTTATCTAAGTGCCTTTTGTGAATTGCCTTTGACAATTGTCCTCCTAGAAACAGCTGATCTGACTACACTGCTCCATGCTGCTGCAATCTTGAGAGCCAATTTCCATCACTTGCTTTAGGTGGGGTTTCCCTTATAAATAACTCAGAAACTTCAGTTGTTGCAAAATGTAGTAGCATTCCTTTGATTAGCAGTTTTGAACACATTACACCCATTTTGAGACATCTTCACTTATTGCTTGTCTGTTTCTGGGCTCACTGAAAGAAGCTGGTTCTTTTCTGTACAGTACAGTCCTGTACAGTCCTTGATGACCCAGGGTTCACATACCCAACAAACCATCTCTCCCTGTATGAACTCATATATCACTTATACTCCTCACAGCATCATCTCTTTCTGACATAAGAACATAAGAGAAACCAATGTTGGATCAGGCCAATGGCCCATTCAGTCCAACACTCCGTCACACAGTGGCCAAAAATACCAGGTGCCATCAGGAGGTCCACCAGTGGGGCCAGGACACTAGAAGCCTTCCCCCCAAATGACCTATACCCCAGGACAGTTACAGCAGCTTCAACATATTTACAGACTTTTTTGGTAATGGCCCTCATCCTATGGAACAGTCTCCCATTGGAGGTTAGGAGATTGTCTGCCTTGCCAGCCTGCATGAAGGCACTGAGGGTGATTTTAAGAGGGCTTTTGGTTCACAATGATGATAAATTGAATTTTATTGCTTCTCAGTGATGATGTCTGGGCCTATACGGGGTGGAAGAGGCAAGATAGAAATTTTTAAATTAGTAAATATCACAGACAAGCAGTTTGACTCCATATAATGCAGCTTCATACATTTGGGCTTAGCTTTTGTATAGTGTTTACAATTGTTCAGAGTGCTTCACTCACATTACTTTTTGTAATCCTTACAGCAAGCCTGGAAAAGTCAGGTTCCCAGCCTCTCTGGGGACCTGGTGCTACTAGCACACAATTAAAGCCACTACTGGAGGGTGTCATCCATTTGGTTCCCTTTTGTGGCCAGTTGTCGGTTTTTGATAGCAGTGTCCCGTTATCTGTCCAGTTCTTGTTTCTTTATTAATTTGCCTAAATCTCCCAGTGGACCATTGACCTTCCTATCCCCATCCCTGACTCACTCTGATCATCCTATCTCTCAGTTCAGTTTCTCAAGAGTATGAACACTTTTATGGAGAGCAGAAGAGTCTGGTGGTTCTGTCCTTTATAAACTCATCCTCGACTCACCTGCCATCAAGTCCTGCATATCTTTCACCTACAATTCTTAAGAACATCTCCCTTCTCCATGTTGTGTCCTGCTCAGGCCTGCCTCACCATCCCCATCACCCCTTCTCTGTTCAAGTCTTTGCCTCCTTCAGTGATACAATGGATGCTCACTGCTCTGGGCTCTCTACTTCTGTCCCTTACCATCTTCCTCCTTTTCAGTGTGTCCTTCAGTCTCTTTGTCTTTGACTCAGTTGGTGAGCTGAATACCCTGTTGACTTCATTCAGCCTCTCTATTTGCGCCCTTGAACCTGTTCCCTCCTTGCTTTTGTTTGCCATCTGCCCTGCCACCTCACCTCTTCTCTACTGCACAGCCATCCTGTCCCTCTCCTCTGGGTCCTGCACTGTTATGTTTTAAACATGCCACTGTCTTCCACCCTTCTCAGAAAGCTGTCTGTTAACCCAGCCTCTCTCGCCAGCTACCATGGGGAGGTTCTGCCATTGCCATCAGACTTTCCAAGAGCATACTGCTTATTCCCACCAGTATCAGTTTTATCATCTCTCTTGTTCCTCTACACTCTGGCTTTCTCCTCCTTCCATCCTCTGAAATTGTCCTCATCAGAATCACTGACAGGCTCTTCACTGCAAATCCAGAGATCTCCTTTCTTCGTCTCCTTGACCTCTCTGCTGCTGTATCTTCCTCATGTCCAAGAATTCCATGTTTCTGGATTCTCTAACCCTCTTTGAAATGGAGACTGGAGTTTTCAGAGGTTGCCATTGTCATCTTTGGTCTGGCTCTTCCATCCCCTTTTAAGTTCATCTTTTTTCTTTCCTTTCCTCCCACTTTGTTTGGGCAGACAAAGAAACCCAGAGGGAGAAAGAGAAGTTGGAGGTTGAACTGGCAGCTGCTCGCTCCACGAATGAGGATCAACGGAGGCACATTGAGATTCGGGACCAGGCTTTGAACAATGCTCAGGCCAAGGTGGTGAAACTGGAGGAAGAGGTATTCATTTTATATTTGTACTAAGGCACTGATATCCCACTTAGTTAAATGTGCCCAGTGGTTTCTTGGAATCAGAGGAAGTTCTCTTTACATGGGGCACAAGGATATGTTCTGGTTCTGTTTTTCATTCAGCTTTGGCTCTGTTTCATTTTCTGTAAATTTAAAACATTAACATATTATACAAAACTTGCTCACATTAAATCAGTGGGCCAGATTGTCCATTCCAGCATAGCACATGCTAATTTTCATTATAAATAACAATTTCACTAAAGTAAATTGTAGCAATCAAAGAATACCTGGGGAAAAACCTGCACACAGAGTGAAGCTGTGGAAATGTATGGCTACAACAGCCTTGGGGAGCACTGGGAATAAGAGTGCATCACTTCTCAGCGGGAAAGCCATGTTGCCTTGAGTGCAAGAGGCATGCAGCTAGTGCTGCCCTGATTTGCAGCTAAATCTTCAGTCACAGGTTCCACAGGGGCTAAAGTGCTAGTGCAGATTGTGAGCGTCTGGTCTCCTTGGTGCCATGGAATCCTAGTTGATGTCCTCTGTTGCTTGGATGGCCTCAAGCTGGGGCTTTCCATCACTGTGGCCATTCCTTTTTTAGTCCTTCCTGACTGCCAGGGGTGAAGGGGATGAGAAGTCAACTGTAGTGGAGGTGTAAGGAGGTGAAGGAGACGAGAGATTTGCAGCCGCTAAGACTGCTTGTTCTTCTGACTGACTGCTGGCAATATGTGTCTTTAAACCATTCACTATTCTTCCCCTGCAAAGGCTTCCATGTTGTTTTCAGTAAATAACATTGTAAACCATCATGACAAAAGATAACCCAGCTACAAAACCAGCAGCAATTTTTTAAAAAGTTTAAAACAGCAATCAAAAATGAAGATTATTAAAATTATTACAGTAAAATAAGAAGTGAAATACTAGAGAACTAGTCAGGGAAAGGAGTAGGAAGAAGAAATGGATCAAACCAAATCCGGAGTAAACAAATGTTTTTACTCTTGTCTAAAAGTAAGAATGCTAAGTGCCAGGCAGATACGTTCAGAGAGGGTGTTCCAAAGATACAGTGTCACCACACAAGGCCATAACTCTGATTACTACCCACCATACTTCAGAAGATGGACTCATGCAGAGAAGGGCCTCTTTGGAAGACCTTAATTGATAGACAGCCGTAGTCCAAAGCACAGGCTTTGCCCAACACCACGCCCATGTCATAATATCAGCTTTACAGACCAAGGTTCTGTCAGCTTCTGGGAATCCATGCTTCCAGGAATGGATGCTATCCAGTGGTTAAGATCTGCATCAGAAGCTCTATTGAATCCCCGCCCCCGCCCAAGTGAGTTGGTTGGCCGTTGAGGACGGACAGGGCTTTTTCTGTTGTGACACCTCATGTCGTCCCTCTTAACTTGCTCCTGGTGCCAAGCATGTTTTCCTTTTGCCGCCAGGTCAAGGGTTTTTATTTGTTTACCTAGACATTTTAAGATTGTTAATTGTTGGTGGTAGGACTTAGGTATTATTGCTCCTGTTGGTCTTTCAGTTTACTGGCCTGGGTATATATTTGAACCTAAATTTTTGTTATTTTGTCCATATTAATGTTGGAAATAGCCTCAGATTTTTAAGAGTGCAATATGTAAATATATTTACATATATATGCACTACTAAGCAGTTGGCCCCTAGATCCTCTTGGACAAGGAGGATAGCAGAGACCAGCCAGCACATACCTCTTCATGAACCCTGCACGTTCTCCCCATGGCTCCTCTCATGTCCTTCCATCTGTTTTGATTTTAATGCCAGTCTGTAGCATTTCAGAAGAGCCCTGCTGGATCAGCCCAGTGGTCCATCAGTCAGAATCGGGTTATGTTGATTGTCATGGTGACACAGGATTTCGTTTATTTCCTTTGTCGTTCCCTTTCACTTCCAAGCCATCACGACCATTTGGTCTTATTCCTTTGTAGCCCTCTCTGCCATAAAATTCCGGGGGATGGGAGGAGCAGGTGTGAATGCTAAAATATCTGTGTGTATGTGTGAAGGGGTAGGTTAGCTTTGCTTGCAACAACTTTCCCATGAGAACGAGCCCCAAGATGTGTGGCCAGCGGAAGCCTTTCATCCTTGGAGAAACATTGGTTGCTGGATAATAAACTTTTCTAGTGCTGGGTAGTATGAAGGGGGGGAGTGAAAGAGGAGAAAAGAGTGAATGCCCACGGCATGACCATTGCATTGTGGGATACTGACCTATTGCCTATACAATACCTAACCCTTGATCTGTTCTTTAGTCTGAACAAGAGATCTCTCTTGTGCACATCCAAATCTTTGTTTCTAATAAAGCTTTTATAAAAGACTATTGGACTGAGAGTGGGTTAACTCAAGAGTCGGACACCATCTGGTCCAGCATCCTGTCTCACACAGTGGCCAGCCAGTTCCTCTGGAGGGCCAACCACAGGGCAGAGAGGCCAAGGCCTTCTCCTGATAAGAACATCAGAAGAGCCCTGCTGGGTCAGACCAGTGATCCATCTTACTCCAGCACCTTGCCTCACGCAGTGGCCTTCCAGTTCCTCCAGAAAAGGCATGATTCAGGTATTAATTCGGCTTGGAAATTCCGAACACATATCCCTAGTCAGGACCCATCATGGGCTGTATTCCGAACAGATGCTTTGAGCTGTGTGTGTGTTACCCAACGTCTCTGGAAAGTGCCTTGGAGATCAGCACAGGCTGTTGGGTCATCTGCTTTGCCTTTTTTGGAAAATGGCACGTGCAGGATCTCTTCGTCCCATGCGTTGGCCATTAGTCCAACTCTGTCTCACAGCAGCTCCATTTTTTTTTGCATTTTCTGTGCAGTCCTCACTTCTTAAAGTACATTCGGTATTTTCCAATCGTTCTACATTACAATGATTGTATTTCAAGCTATATTCAACTATTACTATTTATTTACTCCATTTATAGCCCATTTTTCTTCCCCATGGGAACCCAAAGCAGCTTTTACATCATTCTTCTCTGCTCCACTTTATTCTCACAACAATCCTGTGAGGTGGGTTAAACTGAGAATGCATGACTGACCCAAGGTCCCTGAGTGAGCTTCCATGGCAGAGAGGGGATTTGAGCCTGGGGCTTCCAGATTTGAGTCCAGCTCTCAAGCCATTACACTACACTACAGTCATCTTTGGTAGCTGTTTGTGGATTAACTTCAACCTACTGCAACATTACAGTTATCTGGTGCAATCTACAAACACTCCTACACTACAAACACTGTAGATTGATGTGCAATCTACAAACACTGCTAAATCAACCAACAGAAATCTGTTATTCTTCTGCATAGCTGTTCATGCCTTGTGTTCACCTGTGTGCTGTTCCTCGCATCTGTTTGATGACAGATGGTCTGCCCCCCCAGACATTTCTACTTCCTGCACTGCAAGAGGCTTGCACTCTCACTGGTCAGTGCCAGTTTCTTCTCATATTCTCATAAGAAAGACTTCTTTCTTCCCTTCACATTGTGCTACTCCATCAGTCCCTTTGTATATGTTACAATACTCTAGAAAGCACAGTTCCATATATATGTAAGCCTCCCTAGGGCTATTTTCTTTGTAGGCATAAACTCCTGTATCTTCTTCATGGGATATAGTGCGCCTGCGCTGAACCCGATCGGTATTGTAGAAAGCTAAAGGGATTTTCACACCCGTTCCCCGGTCACGTGTTGGGCTCAAGTGCGCATGACCAGGGGAGGGGCACAACTATCCCACCAGTTCTCTTCTGACCGCCGTGCTGGTAGGACTCTCTACGCCTCGGTCGGTAAAAAACTTTGGCTTCAGCCTCTTTTTCTTTTGTTTTTGTAGTTAGCTAAGGTTAGTTTCAGTTTAGTTAGTTAGGTTTTTCCTTCTGTCTGCCTTGGCAGACTGTTTCTACCCACCTGTGGTTTATGGCCAAACAGTGGGGCTTCTTCAGACGGTGCTGGAAGTGTGGCAGCAAAATTGCACCCCCTGACGGACACTCCCTTTGTTTATTGTGCCTGGGGGAATCGCACCATGTTGACTCTTGTGCCCACTGCGCCAAATTCTCCCGTCAAATGAGGAAGAACTGAACGGCAAGACTGCAGGTGGCGCTATTTGAGTCAGTTCTCTCTCCGATGGTGTTGTCACAGGACTCTTTGGGACATGCCTCTATGTCGAATCCTGCGTTGGGGTCGACGGCTCAACGGTTTCCGACACCGAGCCAATCCGATGCCGACGGATCAGTGCTGAAACGCTTGATCCCAGCATCACAGTCCATAGCCCATACACCTGCTAAGAAAAAATGGGTGGGCAAGGACGAACAGCCTGTCAGGCATAAGAAGCACAAAAAGAGCTCCTCCGCTAAAATCTCAGTACCATTAGGGATTGCCTCAGACGGAGCTGCTTCGCTTGACTCCTCAGGCCGTGGGCAGTTACAAGGTGCGCAATCCCCACCTTCTTTACGCCCAATTCAGCTCATAGACTCTGAGCAGGACATGGACCTGACACAGGTTCCCCGGTCTCCCAGCATTTGGAGCACAGAACGAACATAGCTCACCCATCCCAACAGGGCCATGATGATCGGAATCAATTGCCCGCACAGTTTCAACCGCCCTGGGACCAATGCCAGTGGCAATGCATATATAGGGCGTACCCATTTCCAGGCGGCATGCCCTGGTTCCCTCCGCAGCCTCCCATGGAATGGGCTCGACAGTCTGCATCATCTCGGATCTCTTGGTATCGAGATCCTCGCCCACCGCCAGAGTTCGCGAGACCACAGCTGTCGGCACCAGCGTGCAACCCTCATTAGATTCAAGCATTGACATCAACGCACTTCGGAGATCTATCGGACCCAATATAATCTACACCGGTTCGCCTGCCATCGTTCTCCAACCCTTCAGAGCATTCAAGCTCCTCTGATGCTTCCCATTCTGGGGATGAGGATGCTTCCACCCCACTTCAGCCGTCTCCGCCACAGCGAGTGGAAGACGATTTTCCAATCTCCCCATCGGAAGACATGAAATCCTGTGGTGACTTTGTTAAAAGAATAGCCAATACTTTAGCCCTTCCCACAATTCAGCCACCGCCCGTCATTACCAATTCTGTTTTCAACATCATTCAACTGGACACATCTACTGCTATCACCCTTCCCATGACTTCGGTACTCTCGCAGATGGCTAAAGCTTCCTGGGCTCACTCTGCCTCCATTCCCATTTCCAACAGAAGGATGGATCGTATGTACAAAGTGCAGGAAACGGGAGCTGAATTTCTGTTTGTCCATCCCAAACCTAATTCTGTGATTGTCACCTCCTCATTTAAGGGCAAATGTAGCCACTCTGCCCCATCTGACAAAGAAGGAAGGAAGTTAGATTCCTTTGGTAGAAAATTTTAATCTGCGGGAGCTCTGGGCATCAAGGCATCAAATTATGCTGCCTGCATGGGCAGATATCAGTATGCTTTATGGGAGCATATGTCGGAATTCCTTGCAGCACTCCCTGAGAAATTTAACCAACCAGCCAGACGCGTTCAGAAGGAGGGCATGCTCCTGGCTAAGCATCAGTTCAGTGCCGCATAATTTAGATGTTGCATCTAAGACCCTAACATCGGCGGTAGCTTTACGACACCATGCTTGGTTGCATGCCACCTCCTTGCAGCAGGACACCAAACTGATCGTTGAAGATCTTCCTTTCAAAGGTGATGGTCTTTTCAGTTTCACCACAGATTCGGTTCTACAGGACCTGGACAAAAGTCTTAAGACGTCTCACAACTTGGGAGTTACTGCAACCGCCAGGAAAATCCTGGAATAAATCTTGGTCTCGCAGGTCCCATGTCAAGTCATCTCCCAAAAGACAGTGGCAGAGATCCTCAAATATTTCCTCTATGTTTCCAAGGGCAAGTTTCCATCGGCTACACAAACTAGGTCCAAGGCCCAGAAGGTTACCAAGCAGAGCCTTTGACTCCGGTCCACCACTTCATCCATCCACCTGCCTATCCCCGTACCTGCAGGTCTGGCAATGAATAGCTTCAGATCGGTGGTTTCTTTCTGTAATTCGGGAGGGATATCACATAGGGTTCCTGCTCCTTCCAAACGGCTCCACCTTTGTTCCCATTCCAGTGTCACCGCCGCTTCTGGAAGAAATACAAAACCTTCTCCTCAAAGATGCCATAGATCCGGTCCCGTTCTCTCACCATCGTATGGGGTTCTATTCCATTTCACAGTCCCCAAGAAGGACGGAGGCCTCCACCCCGTCACAGACCTCAGAAATCTGAACTGATACATCATTTACAAAAAATTCCGTATGACAACATTGCAATCTATCCTTCCTCTTCTGGAGGAAGGAGTCTGAATGGTGATTCTGGACTTGCAGGATGCTTATTTTCATGTCTCCATCCCTCTCACAGAATGTTCCTTTGTTTCACTGTGGGCGAGGAACATTTTCAGTACTTTCAGGCTTTCAGCAGCACCCGTGTCTTCACCAAGATGATGGTGGTCATTGCAGCCTACCTTCGTCTGCATGGGATTCGTATTTTCCCATACATCGATGATTGGTTGCTGGTAGCAACTTCAAAAATGACCCTACTCGATCACATCGCCCTCAACCTCTATACGTTAGCAGCTCTGGGGCTGTGCGTAAATTGTGCATAAATCTGAAGAAGTCAGTGCTCAGACCCTCTACTCAGGTTCAATTTATCGGTGCAGTCCTGGACTTGACTCTATGCAGGGCATTCCTTCCTCCCTAGCGGGCAGAGGACATTGTTTCTCTCATCACCCTCTTCAGAGTCCAGAGGACAGTATCCGCAAGACAGATACAGCGGCTGTTGGGACTCATGGCAGCGACCACATCGGTCATCGTCTTTGCCAAACTTCGGATGAGACCGTTACAACTTTGGTTTGTCTGGAAGTTTCACCCTCAGAGGCAGTCTCAGCACTTTACCCTCCTGGAATCCATGTTAGCCTCCCTCTGTTGGTGGGAAGACCGTCGGAATCTGTTGGCGGGGGCTCCATTCCACCCTCCGAACCCAGGACTAACCCTGACCACGGATGCGTCTCTCTGGGGGTGGGGAGCACACCTTCAAGGACCGTCTGTAGGGGCTCAGTGGGAGCCTCAGGTAACTCATCATAATATCAGCTTTCTGGAGTTACTAGCCATTCAGTACACCCTGAGATCCTTCCGTCACTTGGTGCAGCGACAGGTAGTGGCAGTGCTCACAGACAACACCACAGCGCTCTGCTGTCTCAACCGTCAGGGCGAGATGGTGTCCTGATGCCTATGTCAGTTGGCCATAGACGTTTAGAACGAGTGCCAGTCATGGGGCACGTTTGTAGTGGCAGCTCATTTACCGGGAATCCTCAATGTGCAGGCAGACTTCCTGAGCAGAGGGGGCATGTCGTGGCATGAATGGGAGATCAATTGGACATACCTCCTGCCAATCTTCCAAAAGTGGGGCCATCTGGATGTCGATGTTTTTGCAGTGTGAAAGAACAAGAAATGTCACCTGTTTTGCCCCTAGATCCACTCTCTCTGGGAGACAGTCTCCTTTACTTGTGGGCGCACAAACACCTGTTTCTCTTCCCACCCTTTCCCCTTCTCACCAAGGTGATAGCCAAAATACTATGGGAAAGGTCGCGTTGCATTTTAGTGACTCCCTGGTGGCCCAAACAACACGGGTTCCCCACGCTCCTTCACATCTCCAAGGGCTCCTTTGTTCATTTCCCGCCGGTACTGGATCTTCTCCTGGTCCAGGAGAATCAAGTGCTGCATCACAACATTCTGCACCTGAAGCTTACAGCATGGGAGATCCCTTAGCCACTCTTAGGGACAGAGTATACCATGTTCTGCTGAACTGTCATAAGCCTTCCACTAGGGTTTCCTATGCTGGGAAGTGGAAGACCTTCTTAACTTATCTCTAGTTGTCGGAGCTGCCCCCTCCTCCCACTGACCTGATTACGATTTTTGGGTTTTCGTTATCACATTTAGATTTAGGTCTCAGTTGTTCTTCGCTGTGGGTGTATTTAGCAGCCATTTCAGCCAGTTCCTGAAGGGGCTTAGGCACCTCTTCCCTCCATCTCGGGGCCCCTTGCAGGCATGGGACTTCCACCTGATCCTCAACAAGTTGATGGGGAAACCCTTCGAACCTATGGCTACCTGTAGTCTACAACTCCTTTCCTGGAAGACTGGTAGCTATTCCTGGTAGCTATTATTTTGGCCAGGAGCGTGAGTGAGTTGTCAGTGCTTCGCTGTGACTCTCCTTACTTAACCTTTCATTATGATGGTGTTACTTTAGCCCCAGATGTCTCTTTTTTGCCAAAGGTAGTCTCAGAGTTCCATATGCAAGCGGACATTGTGCTCCCTGTGTTTTTTCCAACACGTCGGAATGATGAGGAGCGTTGTCTGCACACCTTAGACATAAAGAGAGCTTTGCTCTTCTACCTGGACAGAACCCAGCCCTCCAGGAAGACTCTGGCCCTTTTTGTTTCTCATGCGTTGCCCACGCAGGGAAAGAAGCTGTCCTCTCAGCATCCATTCAAATGGATCGTGGAGACGATCAAGCTTGGCTACTTGCTTGCCAAGAAACTTCTCCCCGGGCCGCTACGAGCACACTCTACCCAGGCAATTGCGACATCCACGGCCTTCCTGCGAGGTGCGTCGCTTGGTGACATCTGCAATGCCGTGACCTGGGCTACTCCTCACGTTTGTGAAGCACTATGTCCTAGACGTTCGTCTTCATCAGTGTATGGCGGTGGGACTGGCAGTGTTGCAGGCAATGCATGTTTAGGACCTTCAGCTCCCTCCTCCAGGTCATCTCTCATCACTTATTGCTTTTTAGTCTCCCAGAAGTATGGTGCACAGAGACCACGAAGAAAATAAACAGGTTGCTTACCTGTAACTGATGATCTTGGAGTGGTCATCTGTGCATTCACACCACCCGCCCTCCTTCCCCTCTGCTTTTGGTCCTTTCCTTTTATTTTGTGACTGGGGGCAGTGGTCAGAAGGAACTGATGGGATAGTCGTGCCTGTCCCCTCGTCATCCGCACTGGAGCCCGGCTTGTGACCAAGGAGTGGGTGCGAAAATCCCTTTAGCTTTCTACAATACTGATTGGGGTCGGCGCAGGCGCACTATATCCCAGAGGTGTGAATGCACAGATGGCCACTCGAAGATTATCAGTTACAGGTAAGCAACCTGTTTTTTTCATAGCTGATGTTGCATTCACACATTTGGTAACTAGAGATCAATAATAAACTGATTTGCATTGGTAGAGAATGGAGTTCTGCTCAGTGTTCCTTTTAAACATTTTGAAGAGTAACACCCCTCCTTTCATCCCAAGTAGGTGAGATACACAACAGTCTCTTTCCTGGGGATGTCTGTAGTATTTTTAGCCCTGCTGCACTTGAATTGGAAGCTCTGACTGCTCCCTTTCCTTCCTCTTGTAAAGAGATGTGGAAGTTTCTTAGTGGAAGAGCACTGGTTGACTCTCAGGATGTGCATTTTTAAAGGGGAGATAAGGATAAACATCAGGCCAGATCTTCCTGTCCAGTTTTCCTTCAGCAGTACTGAGTTTTAAGAAATTAAATCCTCATAAGGTCTTCCTGGTTCTTTTGCTGTAATTTTCCAAAGTAACAGCATGTGAAAGGAGTTCAGTTCTCAGAATGGCCATTCTGAAAAAAGAGAAATTCAAATAGGCCCATGATTGAGTGGCAGTCCATTATCAAGCTATTCTGGATAATTTTGTGTGTTTAGTCTGGGTTTCTTAGCCTGTAATGAAAGAATTTCTGAGTTAGCCCTGCAAAAAAAAAGGGTGTGTGTGTGTGGGGGGGGATTAGCTAAGATGCTTTTTGGCACAGGCTGCCATTTCTGGCCTGCATCTTTGCATCCCCTAGTGTGGCTTTTTCTTTTCCTCTTGGCTCTCCACTGCTTGCTTAATCTTTTCCAGACTCCTTTAAAAGCAGAACTGTGCTTCAGTACTGTGCTTCAGTACTGTTTAGGGTTAGACAGGAGAATTGAGGTAAAGTTTTGAGCTTTTGACTTCCCTTCCTGACTCTGCTTACCAGCACCTCTTTTTTGAATGGGGTTTCGTTCATGTGCCAAAACAGCCAAATTAGAGGGCATAAGGAAATGGTGGTCCCAAGAGGCTTTTAAGGGGCCTTAACTCTCTCGCAAAACTTACCTGGCAGGGGAAGCACCTTGATCACAAACAGAAAATGAATATTTTTAAAAAGACTTCTGTTTGTAATTCTCCATATGGGTTTGCGAGTAATTTTCCAGGGGTGGTTTTTGAGGACTGTAACTTACTTTTAAACAAACAAATGGAGAGGAGCTCACTCATAAGAGAAAAGCAGTACCCAAATTGGTTTTGCTGGAGTTTCTACCAAAGGCACAAATAAAGACGTTTGAGTTGTATTAGATCATTTCCTGTCATGCTTCTGGTCCAATAATATGATAGAATAACAACCACCGCCTGTTGGCAGTTGCACACTCTTGTTGTGAGTAGCATTGTTTGTTACTTACTACAACTCATTCTTTTCCTCAGATCTGTTTGTTAGCAGATGTTTAGGGAATGTTTTGGATCAAAAAGATGATCACTCTTGGAAGAAGATTTGTGTTCTTCCAAGGTGGTCTGTCACCTTTAATTAATCTCTTAGTTTAATAAACTAAGGCGGCAATTCTGAGAGTATTTTCTGAGCCAACTGAATAGCATGGGACTTGTTTCTATGTAGACTTTATTGGACTTGCTCCCTCAGGTTCCTAGCCTAGGCTGTTTCTGCACAGATGTTTTGCTCCAGCTTGGCCTCCTTTCTGCGGCATTATTTTTGGGAGCATTCACATGACATCTTTAATAAGAGCTATTTGTTCTGTTTCCATGTTTTTCCCTGCTTCACTATGATCTTTTTCAAAGCTAGTTTGGTTCAGCCTTTTTCGGAAACTTCAGGGTTAGAGTGCTTTTGGATACTTTGTGGACGGGAAGATGCGCATTTTTTGCAGGTCCGGCCCACATCAGTACCATTTTCCTTTCTTTAGTCCCTGCAACTATCTTTTTGCCCTCTTCACTGGAGGGCTGTTTTGAGTATTTTAAAAAAATCAGTAATAGCTATACTGCTATAGCATTGCAACATTATACCAGTCTATTGTAACAATGTAACTTTCATTTCATTTTTTTTTTTTTAGGAAAGAACTCTCTGGTTCTTTCTGTAGTGGGAATTATAATGGGAGACATGCTGACTACACATTTCTCCTTACAGCCCTACAGCTAAAAGGGCTAGAGACTTAAAGTGCACTCTTGAGCAGGTCTGTTCAATGGATCTTAATCCCATAAAACTATTCTGCTCTGTATCTTTAATTTTTAATTTTTTTTATTTTTAATGCAGTTTTATTGAAGAAAGAATTCCATAGCTTTACAACATCGCCAAAATCAATTAATAATAATAAAAACTAAACTTCACATGCTTGCTTTTATCTTCATGCCTTCTTCTTTGTCTTCCTTCTTCTTTCTTCTCCCATAATTATTACTAAATATTTTTTAAAAAATTCCTAGCAATCTTGGCTCATTATATTTGCTTACAATATATTAACAAATTAATCTTGAACTAGAATATAATTATAATTATTCTCAGTCCTTGGAGGCCTCAAGGGACAGGAGGGTAAAACCCTTCTACCGGGGACCGTGGTCCTGGGTGAAATGTACCCAGACACTCACCTACAATCCCACTACTCATTAGCATAAAACACTTTCCTCTATATTACCCATCACCCTAAATTATTTATATTGAGTCCACTCTCTCTTCAAGATCTTCATGGTCTGTGGAAGTACAGACCCGTGTTGTTTTAGCTGACATGAGAGGCGAGCATTCCTTCCTTTTGCCCTTTCTGTTTTTTTGAGGTTCAGAAGGTGAAAGATTTAAAGCAGCCAACATTGTTGCACTGTTGAGCACTCAACAGCATTGTTGAGATAGAGTCATAAGCCACATAAGAGATTGAGCCCTGTTGGACGCATAGCTTGCCCGTGCGGAGCCACCAATACTTATTCCTAGATCCCTTAATTTGGCCATGATGCTTTTAAGGTCTCTTCTAATCTATAAAAATTCAGGGGGGAGGTCTGAAAAGACTTGAATCTTCTCCCCCTGGAAGTCAAAGCCTCCTCTCAACCTGGCCTCTGAAAGTATATTCTGTCGAGTTTGAAAGTCTTTAAATTCTGCTAATATATCTCTTGTGTATAATGAGGAAGTAGATTCTTCACATACCTTTCCGACACGATAAACTCTTTGTAGGAGGGGTGTAACACCAGCTACCAGGTTTAGAACACTTGCCAGCCAATTTGCCATAAATACGTTCAAGTCTGTTCTGGCTTCAGCATTTGCTTCAAACCCTCTCAACTTCAAAGAAAGCTCACGGCTATGATAATCCAGGGATAAAATACGTTCTCTTGCCCATGCGTCTGGAGGTCTTGTGAGTAATTGCCTTTCAAGTTCTGTAAATTTCTGAAGAGCTGTTTCTGCTTTCTGGTTTGTTTGTTTTTGGAGCTCTTCTAGTTTGTCCATGCGTTGAAATGCTGGCTTAAGCATTTCTGTTATGTCATTTCTCAACTTCTGTTGTTGTTTAGCTAATGCCAGCATCAGAAAGTTTGGGTGACAGGACTGTCTTCAGCCATTTGTTCACTGCTCCCCAGCGTTGCCATCGAGCTAGAAGGAGCGTCTGTAGCTGAAAAAAACTCTGTTAAGCTGCGCTCAGTTTCCTTTTTGTTTTTGCCCTTCTTGCTGCCTTTAGGTGCCATCATTTAAGATATGTTTATTTGCTTTAGGGAGGGTGAAAATAGCCAATTTTGAGCAGCTGGGTGGCGAGCTTTGGACACTGGCTGCTAACCGGAAATTGGTTGCAGCCACTCCCCCCCCGGATCTTTAATAAGAGCTAGAAACTGCTGTGTTGTTGCATGACAATGTTATAGTGCTCTAGCAGTAACTTTTTAAACCTTCCTGTAGCCCAGGGCACGGGGGTTGGCAACAGGGAAGGCAAAATACATATGAATGCTGTGTTACCACTGTAAATTCCTCTGCATTTGCAGTTGCAATTCAGGTAATTCTTTTTTTCTTTTTTTTTTTGGCCCTCCGAAGAGGATTTTTTATTGCTTTTTCTAAATCTACATACATAAAAGAAAAGAAAATTCTATGATACACAGAGAAATAGGGATGGGGAAACTACAGTCTACAGGTGAAAGAAAAGAAAACCCTCTAAAAACCCAAGAATCGGTGATCATGCATGGCTTTTAAAATATCAACTCTACTTCTTGAATACAAATTGACTTTCGCCAAAAATGATCATCTAGCTAATAAAACATTCTGATATTTCATCAGCAATTACAGTTTCATAAAGAGCTGTGCCCTAGAATGAAATAATTTTAAGTACTCCAGAGAACATTGACATTCTACTTTTTCCTTCTTTTCCCTCTCAACTGATAGCCTGTTTTGGGGGCTACTGCCCCTAACTTAGAGTCCGAGTCCTCATCAGAAGATCCAGTCTCTCCTTCTTTGCTATCCTTGGTGCCATCGGAGGTTTCTTCTCCCTCTCCTGGTGGTCAACCGTGCTGACGCAAAAATTCAGAAGCCTTTTCAACAGAGTCTATCCTTTCTTTGCCATTTGCATATTTAAAGATCAGTCCCTTGGGTACCAACCATCTGTAGGCCACTTTGTGACTTTGTAAAAATAACACCAAGTCTGTATTTTTTTTCTCTTCCTTCTTATCTCAAATGGAACATCCTTCAATACTTTAATCTCCTTGTCTTTCAACTTCAAGGCAACTCCGTTGGTCACTTTCAATAGTTGATCTCTCACTTTTCTTTGGGAGAATCTTACTGTAATTTTCCCTGGCAGATTATTCTTTCTGATAAATTCAGAATATGATCTAAAGACCGTATCTGTTTCGCTTTGAAGTTGATCCAACATCGTCTCTGCCAAGGGAGCCAACAAATGACTCACAATCTGTCTCAGATTCTCCCCTCTCTCCTGTTTGATCCCTTGAAGTCTCAATACATAGCTCGCCCTTTCCATTTGCAGCTGTGAAACACAAGACTCTTCGATTTGTCACTTCTTTTCAAGTGCCTGCAGCTTTTTATTCATCTTTTTCGAGTTGGAACCAATCTCTTTAAGCTCCTGCTCCGCTTTTTCGATTTTCTGTGTATTTAAGACTGTTTGCGCCTGTTGTGCATCTAGCTTATTATCAATAGCTGTAATTTTCTCCAGCAGAGGGTGAAGCACCTCCGACAGCAACCTTTGGAGTTCCGCAGTTGAGTCCTGTCTAGGCACAGAACTTGAAGGGCTGGAACTTTCTGAAGAAGGCTTAACTTTCGTTAGTTTGTCCTTGTTTGAGGATTGTTTACTTTTTGTAAAAGTTTGTCAAAGCCTCCGGAAGTTCTTAATCAAAACAGTAAGCTCTCACAGTATCTTTATTTCCATTCAATCGCTTTTTACTACCAGCCCTCCTTTTTCTGACTTTAAGATCGCTTGCAAGCAGTCCTTAGCGGGAGGGGGTTCCCCCCTCCCCTCGTTTCCTTTTAGGGAGGCACAATGTTTGCGGGTGAGTCTTGCTTATACTCCGACTCACATTTTTAGTGTTTGTCTCTCTGCATTCATAATCGCTGGATCACTGCACGCTTGCTCTGGTATGCTGATCTTGTTCCCAGTTAGGACGCTCTGCAGTAGGCCCGTCAGGGCTTGGAGGAGCCCCCCCTTCTCTGACTTGTCGCGCCGGGGGGGGTTCTCTAGTGCCCTATGGCTAGAAGTCCAACCCAAGGACTCCTGGGGCGGCACGAACGATCGTGCCCCCACCCAGCTGCAGGCGCTGGCAGGCTTCTCCTGGAGCCCCAGGAGAAGACATCTGCCATGGCAATTGCCAAGACCGGAAAAGTCGCAATTCAGGTAATTCTAATGGCATTGGTTTAAAAGCTATCTCTCTGGTTAAAAAGAAAACTGAGCACATGGTTTTAGCAGTGAACCCCCCAAGAAGCTCTTGCTCATCCTCCAGCCTTCTCTTGTTCCTCTTGCCAGTAATGTACACCATCAGATATATTCCTGATAACATCCACACCTTGATCTACTGGATACTATATTGGGCAGGGGACCAGAGAGAGCCACAGTTTCAGTATCCTCATAGCCATGAGCTCTGTTCCCCCATCTGTATGTGACCTACACCATAGGAGAGTTGTGACAGATTATAAAATACCACAAGCTTCCAGCACATTTGAGGTTAATCTCCTGTTTGTGAACCAGACCAGTTTTCTACCATGAAGCTCTCTGCAGAGTTTTCATACCCGATTCAGGCTAATGGTGAGAGTCAGTCAAGCGCCTTAAGAGTACCAGGGGGCCACAAAGTTCACAGCCTAGCAGCATGCACATGGAGGTGCTGCTTTGTGAGAACCACTGCTATCATTCAGCTGATGCTTTAGTTGTAATAACTCAGAAAAACTTGGTGCAGATCATTTATTTATTTATTTATAAATCAAATTCCTAGACCACCCTCCCCAGTACAAACAAGGCACAGGGCAGTGTACAGCAATAAAAGCACATTCATAAATTAATAAACAATTTAAAATAATAGGAAAATGCACCAGTTAGACATTTCTAGATGGTGCTAAAAACTACAAAGTGTGCCATTGCCTCGTGGGGGAGAAGCAAAAAGTAGAGGTGCAAGATGAGATGGAAACCATCACTTTCTTCAGCCAGAAGCCTGGTGGAACTGCACTTGTTCCCACAGGGCACAGGTGTCATTCGGCAGAGTTCCACCATGTCAGAGCCAGGGCGAGGACAGCTGGATGTCTTTTGGGCTGGGGACTGCCAGTAAGTTCTTCTCTGCAGAGTGCAGTCCTCTTTGGGGGCATACCAGGAGAGGTGGTCCCAGACTTTGGATTCTGATTCTCATAAATTGTACAGCTGGATGTCTACAAGGCCACAGTTGTGCTCCTGGGGCACTCGTGGAATTAGTTACCCTTTGCCAGAGGTGCCGCAGCTTATTGCAGTCAACCAAACGTTGGAATCACTAGAATAGGGACAGTATGTGAACTTCTATGTGAAGCAAATCAAATCGATGACAGAACAGCTGGAAAATACACTGCTTTAACCACTGCTGCCCACAATGAGTTCAAGGCTTGGTTCCAAGCATGCATGGTAAAACAAGATGATGAAGTTGGATTGGAGACATTTTGCAATGGTGCTTCAATGGTCAACAAGAATTTCCCAGACATGTGCAATGTTGTCAAGATGTGATTTATCCTGTCTCAGGCTAATGCTTCCATTGAAAGTGGATTTTCAGTTAGCAAGTGAATGTTAATAGAGAATTTGCATGAATTTATTTATTTATTATGAGATTTATACTCCGCCCTCCCCACGAGGCAGGCTCAGGGTGGCTGTTCTCTGTCAATGCCAGGTTTATGATGCTGTCTTCAGTTCTGGAAGACTTGAATGAATCATAATTGATAGGAGTGTTTTGCAGTCAGTCAGGCATGCTTGTATACAGAATACTTGGAGGTTACAAGGCTTCAGAAACAAGAAGAAACTCTGAAAAAAGAAGAAGCTTGAGGGAGAAATTAAACACCTTGAAAATGCTAAAAAAAAGACTGTGAAAAGAAACCAAAATGGAAGAAGAAACAGTTGATCAAAAACTAAGGGAGCTGCAGAACAAAAAGGGAAAACTGTAAAAGTGATAGCTTTATGTTGTTATTTAATCTTTTTTTAAAAGAATACTTGTACTCTTATTTTCTAACTTTACTTTTCATTGCGATTTCATGACTTGAGTTTCATATTGTGGCTTCAGTTAAGCCATCTTTTGAGAATATTCACTGACATTTACCTGCCTACCATTTTTCTTCTCACCTGGACACGGAGAGTACTCCATCTTTCTGTGTTATACCTCTGAGGATGCCAGTCACAGCTACTGGAGAAACGTCAGATCCTACGATGCCAAGACCACAGCCAGACAACCCAGAAAATCTACAGCAGCTAATACATGAGAGTATTCGCATCATCATTATGTCTATTAATATACCTCATACATATATACCTAATTACCTCTCTTTCTACCATATAGCCAACTATAATTCTTGCAACTCTATATTTTAACAATATATGTTTACTTCTATTTAAGCGTTGCTTAAACATTCTATTTTTTCTAAAACATATCTTTAATTATTAAGTATTCTTTTTTATTGTTTTGCTATATGATACAAGTCTTTACCTAGCAATTTTAAACTTACTCTTCCATTAAATACATTCAATATGAGTTATGTTTATTCAGTGAACTTCTCTTATCAATCTTAGTCAATTACATATATGCAAGAGTTCCCTAAACAAATTTTGTTTACAATTTGCTCTTTTACAGTTTTTGATGTCATCTGTTATAAAGATTACCTGATCATTTTAAATTGATCTTCTATTAAGTGTATTTAGTATGAATTGAGATTTTATAAGTGTATAAAAACAAATTCAAATATAGCTCATTACACATACATAATATTTCCCTAAAATTTTATGAATACACCAGAAAGTAAACTTAAGTATTCCCTAACCACTCTTGACCTGTTGCACATACAAAGCAGTTCCCTAACCCACTCTTATTTATAAAACTTTATTCTCTTCTTCTTTTTCTGGTTCTTTCTCTTCAGTAAAGTCTTGATTTTGTGTCTTTTGTCCTTGTAATTAAAGAGGCTTTCTTTTAAGACTTGCCATCTGTATTCAATTTTTGAGGTAGTTGAAGATTCCATAAAATCTTTTTTATCTCCTCTCTGGAGTATTTTTTCCTTTATGGCTTGGAAAGTTTCAACATTTGTCTTTTAATAGCTCTGTTATGCTCTTCTTTATAAGTTTGGGTCATTCTGTAAGATGTATCCATTTGCTTGTAGTCTTGATCTTTATCTTGACCAGTTTGGTATTGGGATTTTTCCATCTTGATTGCAGTTTGCATTGGTGCAGTTGCCTCTTTGTCTTGTCTTAAATTAAAAGCCTCTTCAATTGCTAGATTGACTGTATCAACAATTATACACTTAAGCTCCTTCTAGGAAATCTGCATCAAGTTAACATCAACAGAGGTATCAATACATATGTCATCTGGCCTTTTTTAATATGTGTCTTGTACACTCATTTTGATACAATATCAAAAGCCCCAGTTCAGCCCAGCAAACCAAAAGTCTCTACAGTTATTTTTCACTAGTCCCTGCAAGGCTGACCACATTTACAAAACAGTACTTGCTGTAGACTTATTAACAAACTGTTAACTGTTTTCTGCAGTAGGTTTTTCAACAGAAGTTCCTTGGAATGAATCACTAGTTGTCCTTGGAACCTAAATGGCCTTAATTAAGAGGGCTCTTTCTTCTGCATAATAAGAACAGTGAAGCAAAATGTGGGAAAGGGACTCAATTGACTCGCCAGGGCATGAGCATAGTCTCAAATGCCTAGGAATATGTTGGAATCTTCCAGAAAGAACTGCCGATGGAAAGGTATCAAATCTAGCTCTGGAGAAAGTCCATCTGTTGTTTGGATTAGAAATATTGGTTAGATATGGAGAAGCAGTCATGTGATTTTTGATATTCAGAGATTTATAGGAAGGCAGGAGTGCGGCATAAGACGTTTGCAACTCGATATCTCTGAGACGTTGGTATACAATAGATTTTGTTCTAACATAGCCACTTTCCAGAAGTTGGTACGGGTCCAATCCTAAAGTTCTCAGTTTGTTAATGGCTCTGGTAGACCACTGAGGGTAAGGGGATGCGGCCAATAAAGATGGAAGTAACCCAGTGGGAAAGAGGTGAACTTTCAACCAGAAGCAGAGAGAGTGCATCCATATGTTAAGTTCGACAGTACTGAGACCGGCTTCTTGTCTCAGAATACCATTTGCAGTGCATCTTGGAGTATTAAATAGAGATCTCAGAAATTTTGATTGGACCAGTTCCAACACCTGAAGGTTTGTAAATCGCATAATTTGTGTCCCGTATCTCATTTGGGATAGAACTTTAGCAGAAAAAAGTTTTAGGGCAGTTGGAATAAAGTGTGCTCCATCTCTTCTGAAGAATGTTAGTATAGCAGAAGCGGTTCTTCTTGCAGAAGCAGCCACTGATTTGATGTGAGCAGCGGGGTTACCATTATATGCAAATGTAACCCCCAGATATTTAAAAAACTTTACCTGCTCAACATCGTTCCCATTAATTTTCCAGATGTTTTTTTTAACCTCTGATTGAAGCACATTATTTTGGTTTTGAAAAAATTGATTGAGAGCAGATTTTCCTGGCAGTGGCTGGAAAAGGATGTAAGTGCTCGCTTTAGACCTATTCTGGTCAGGGATAGAAGAATTGTGTCATCTGCATACATAAGAACTGGTACTTTATATTCAGAGTTAAGTTTGGGTGCATGAACATCAGAGGTATGCAAATTGGATATAAGCGAATTCACATAGAAATTAAACAGAAATGGGGCTAACGGACAGCCCTGTCTAACACCCCTCCTCAGCTGAATAGGTTTAGAGAGTCTGCCGTCCGTAGTATATTTTACCTGGAGAGTGTTGTTGCTGTGAAGGTTTATTATCAGACGGAGAAGCCTTTTATCTATGGCGGTGGAGTTCAATTTTGACCATAGTGTCGCACGATCGATTGAATTGAAAGCTGCCTTTAGACCGACAAAGGCAGCAAAGAGGGTTCCTTTTTGATGTTGTGTATATTTATATACTAAATAATCCAGCACCAGACAGTGGTCTAAGGGTGAACGGCCACGGCTAAATCCCGCTTGCTCAGTATTGAGAATATGTTCGGATGCCATACAGGCACACAGTTTGAGGCAAAGATATTGGGAATAAAGCCTACAGATAATATTTAACAAACTAATTGGTCTGTAGTTGTTCGGGTCGGATCTATTGCCTTTCTTATATATAGGGATTATTATGGAAAGACCCCATTCAGTTGGAATTTGGCCAGATTAATCTATATAGGTAAAAAGATTGGCCAAAATTGGGGCCCACCGGTCAAGATTGGCCTTTAGAGCTTTGGCAGTGATAAAATCACTACCTGGGGCTTTGCCTCTTTTCAAATTGTTAATTAAGAGTTCAATTTCTTGTACCGAAACTGGGTCCCAGGAGGGAATGTTCTCAAGAGAGGTGGTGATAGTGGAGGCAGAATAGTCAGCACTAAATAAGGTTGAATAATGATTTTCCCAGAGTTTCGCTGGAATCTTACTGGCTGGTACTTTACCAAGATGTCTGTTGGAATTCGACACCAAATTCCAAAATTCTCTGCTGTCTTTTGCATTGGCGGCTTTAATCAAGGCCAGCCATTTGTTTTTGGAGTCTGCCGACTTTTTAGCTCTTAGGATTGCCTTGTATTCTTTTTTCTTCTTTTGGATTTCAGTTGCTGAGATAGAGTTTGGAGCACTTTGAAAAGCTTTAAAGGACTTAATTAGGCTTGCTTTGGCCTGCCTACAGTCATTGTCAAACCAGCTATTGGGATAAAATCTCCTTATATGGATCTTGTGGACTTCTTTTGAAAAAAGAGGGGTTAGTATGGAGGTTAGATGGTTATATGTGGTCAGAGGTGAAAGGTCTTTCTTTGCTTGGTTTGCAAAGTTGCTGGAAAAAGTTTTCCCTTGCTCTAACAAAGTCCATCTAAGGAACTTATCATTTAGCTCCTCATTCCACTTGAGTTTCTTTCTGCCTATCCTTGGTGCTGATACGGGATATGGCTCGCAATTGTTAAAGAAACCGGCTGAGTCCTTAGGCCATCTTAATATAAGAGGGAGATGGTCGCTTTCAGTTCTTGCATCAACTGATAAATCAGTAACTCTTATAAAAAAATCTTGCAAAGACAGTAAATAATCTATTGTTGTGTGTTTGGGGCCAGCCCAGAACGTAAATTGACCCGGGCAATCTCCCTCAACAGCACCGTTAAGAATATACAAATTGAGCTTGTTGGCCATTTGTGCAAGGCATAGACCAGCGTAATTTGCAACTGGGTCTAAGGAAGCACGTTTGTAAAAAGGGAAAGCACTGGCCGCAAAGTTAAGACCAAAGTTAAAAGTTAGCATCTCATCATTGGGACCTATCCTTGCATTTAGATCTCCACCGACCAGAACCATTGCCTTGGGAAACCTTTGCATACATGAGTCAATACTTGATTCCAGCTTTTCCCAGAGTGCACAGATTTGTGCCTGAGATCGCTGCGGGGGGGAGATAACAGTTAAAGCATAATATGGAATACGTGAAGACATTAAGATAAACAGCCTGTACAATGTTATCTGTGAGCTGGTTTTCTACCACTTCAGCATTTAAGGCTGTATCACTTAAAATATATAACCCTCCCAATGGTCTTCCCTCTTTGGAGCTTGGGAGAGCTGCAGAGGAAAAAGCAAGATAGTTTGGGAAATCAAAATCTGTTAACATTCACGTTTCCTGCAAAAAAAGAATGTTAAATTGAGTTAGATAGTCAACAAAGTTCCTATCCAGAGTCTTGCCGGCCCAACCCGCAATATTCCACGACAAGAGCAGAATATCTTGGTTAGAAGTAGGAGCCAATCCAGGACCGGGTAGTCAGTGAGCAGTTATAAGGTCCAATTGGCCGTTGTCATCAATAAAGACACAACCATTCTTACAGGAAAGTTCAATACTTGGTCCTATTGGGTTGGGGGAAGGAGTGGCAGGAGTTTCCCTTTGGTCTTGTTCAGGGAGATCTTGTTTTACCTGTTGATTCTCACACAACACAGCATTATTCTCGTCCGAAGCTTGCTGGGGGGGATCCGACAGGAGATATGACTCTTTGGATTCAATGAGTTTGATCCTTAGAGCTTCTAATCTGTCAGTGATGGCCGCTTGCTCAGGAGATGGTAAGAATTTAAAAGACTGTAGAAGATTCTCCTCCACAGAGTTATCCAAATAAGAGGGGTCATGAGGGTGTGACTCTGAAAGGATAAGGACCTTGGCCAAGTTCCTCTGCAGAAGATTGAAGGCTGGATTCTTGTCCAAGAGAGGATCGCTACATACACGGAATTTACAAAGCAAAGGAGAGACAGAGAGGTTGTTAAATACACGTGTCAAAAATATGTCCCAATGAGATAGCTGTTTCCTTCGCTTCAGTATCAAGGCTAGAAGTGCAGGAGATTTAAAAGTAACCAGCATTTTTTGAGTCTGAGAGCGTCCACTGAGAAGTTCAAAAGTTGTTATCTCCAATGGCGATACTCTGGTCCTGAGAAGAAAGGACAAATGCCTGCTAATGTCCTCTTTAGTTCTCCAAAGAATAAAGCGGCCATTGGATGGAAAAACTGTGAAACATAGATGGTTCTGTTGGAGAGTAAGCTTTTGAATGGGATGAGAGTGAGGAATCGCAGCAGGGGGCAGTTGAGTATAAACGTGAGTCTTTGCCTTTAAATCAGCTGCATTATTTTCCCATTAATTAAATTATCAATCTTTGAAGAAAGTGATTTACTGCATAGGGTTATATCTTTCAATAAATCGGAGATTAATTCAATAGTTCTGGCCATTAAAACAGCAAAGTTATCAGGCACAGGTGTTCTTGGTTGTATACTGCTTGTATGCCTTTCTTGCTCCTGGGTGGATGAGTAAATTCCTTTGGTCACCGTTTCTGATAGTAGTAATGAGTCTGGGCAGTTCTCCAAGAGTGAGAACTGATTTGAGACTGGGACATTATACGTTATAATTGCATCCTTTTCTTTAAGGAAATAGTCATTCATTTTGGTTTGTTTGCTTATCGGAGGTTGAAGGATTTCATCACACCCGTCCCCCTCTCCTTCTCCCGCTCTCCTTCTCTTTCTGGAGGTCATTGCTGATTATAGAGCTATAATAGCTTTCCTCTTTGATTTCTTTGTGGCAGCCGGTCACAATATCCAATAAAAACAGTTTTTTAACAAATAAAGAAAGATAGGACCTTACTGAGCAGAGCGACGACGCTTTCTCCCGGCTCCGAAGGCGGCAGCTCTCCTATTTTATGTAATTTTTAGTGTAGTTTTAAAACAAGAATTAAAATGTTTTGTCATTTGTTAAATTTTGGAGATTACCTGTACTGAAGTTTACCTGTACTGAAGTTTCATCTTTGTGTAATTCTTAGTGCATTTTCAAAACATGTGTGTTCAGTTAATAATCAGTGTTTAAAGAAGTGATGGTATCACTTTATTCTGCTCTGGTTAGGCCTCACCTAGAGTATTATGTTCAGTTTTGGGCACTACAAGTTAAGAAGGATATAGACAAGCTGCAATGTGTCCAGAGGAGGGCTAGGAAGATGGTGAGGGGTCTGGAGACCAAGTCCTATGAGGAAAGGTTGAAGGAGCTGGGTATGTTTAGCCTGGAGAGGAGACAACTGAGATGTGATACGATAACCATCTTCAAGTGCTTGAAGGACTTTCATAGAGAGGATGGTGCAGAGTTGTTTTCTGTTGCCCCAGAAGGTTGGACCACAACCAACAGGTGTAAATTAATTGAGAAGAGTTTTCAGCTAAACATTAGGAAGAACTTCCTGACAGAGCAGTTTCTCAGTGGAACAGGCTTCCCTAGGAGGTGGAGGGCTCTCCTTCTTTGGAGGTTTTAAAACAGAAGCTAGATGGCCATCTAACAGCAGTGTGGATTCTTTGAACTTAGGCAGATCGTGAGAGGGAGGGCAGGAAGGGTTGCCTCGGTGCTTTGTTTTTGTGGCCCTTTCTTACATGCTCAGGGAAATGCTCATCACCACTTCGGAGTCAGGAAGCAATTTTTGTCCATGTCAGTTTGGCTAGTGATCCTGGAAGCTGGTTGCATGCAGGAATGCTGTTCCAATTCCATTTCTACGAAAAAGCGTCCTTGATGATAATGAAATCCATCTGTATAAGAGAGTAATTTTGTATATTCAACCATATCAACCATGTAATTCTGTGGGATCCATTCGACAGAGTGGACTCTGTCAGTCTCTCTTACATCCTGCCCTTCTTCAAAGGCACTCTGGAAAATCATCTGTGGATAATATCCTACTTTTATCTTCACAACAATCCTGTGATGTAGTTTGGATGGGGGTGTAGTTTTGGATGGGGTCCTGTACAGTATTTTCATGGGCACAAGGACTTCTGCCTGCAGAGGGCTACTTCTTCAGCTCCCCCTCCCACAGCAGCCTGAAATGCCTCCCAAATCCTGTTCTTGGGGGGCTGCATCTCCCTCAGTAAAAGGATTTTCAGGGGGACATTTGGGGCTACCATAGTATTGTGATTGTTGAGGGGGGATTTGAGCCTCTGCTTTGTCCACTTCAGTACCTGAGCTGGCTAACTTTTAAAGACTTTGGGGGTGGGGTGCAGTGAATATATGACCAACTCAATCATATTAGAGTTTAGATTAGGGATGGGCACAAACCGGCTCACGAGCCAAAATTTGACATGAACTTTGGCATGAACCGATGTTCAGAGAAGGCAGCTTCCCCAACCATTTACTGGACTTTTGTTTGGCTCAGTTGTTCGGGGCCATTTAAACCTAACAGCTGAGTGGTGTGGGGTCTGCCCATCAGCTGTTAGGTTTAAGTAGCTGTGAGCCTTTTAACCCATTCACTTCAAAGTGAGGGGAAGCACAAATGACTGGTGAAATGGCTGCCAGCCAATTAAATCTAATAGCCAAGTGGGTCCGTGCATCAGCTGTTAGGTTTAAATGGTTGCCGGCCATTAAACCCACCTGTTTCGTTCCCCCCCCAGCATTGGTGGGGGAAAGCAAAACAGATGGATGATCCCCTCTTCCCCTGGCACTGTGGCCAGGAGAAAGGGGGAACTGAACTCGCTGCTTCAGTTTGGGGCCTTTTGGTTCAGTTTGGTTGGGGATTCAGTTCAGGGGCCGCCTGAATCAGGTTTTTGGGGTTTGTGTTCATCCCTTGTTCAGATGTGTATGGGGGGGGGGCGTTACTGTGTAAGGTTCAGGATGGACAAAGCATTTTTTCTGTCAATGCTTAAGTAAAGAATCCACTGTTGCAGAATGCAGTGACAGCAAATAGCGTAGATTTTTTCAGAAAGCGGCTATCTCAAGCTTGTCATTAGGGTTTCTTGTCACCATGCTCTTGTGAATTCTTGGAAATTAGTGGAAGTCACACAAGCCTTATGAAAGCTAACAGCTTGATAAAGATATTGATTCAAAACAGGCATGTAGTACTAACCTTGATGTCTTCATGTTCTGAGGGATTTATCTTAGCTGTTACAGAGATGGTTCTTTCTGTTCTTACAGCATAAGAGGACTGTTTATAGGCCCATTCCCTTTAAGACTGTATTTCAGCAGGATTTATGTCCCACTTGTAATTGTGTGTCTTTTAATGTAATTAGACACTTTGTACTCTATTCGTACTTTGCATGATAGCTTATATTATATCACTGTAAGTATTTTTACAAAAAAAATAGCAACCATATTTTGTCTACATTCTTCAAGGTTGTTTTTGTATGTTTGGTCCACACTAGGTAAATAGCACCTCCTTATTCAGAGGCAGGATATCTTTGAGAGATGCTGGGCAATAGGAGAAGGCTGTTGCCCTCATGCCATGGTTGGGAGTAGATGGAGAAATTGGTTGGTTACCGAATGCTAGAGCCACTGGCTGCTTTGCCTTGTAAAAAAATCCTGATGCATCGGGGTAAATGTACAATCTGGTCTATTCTTTTGACTCAGGTAAAGAAAAAGCATGTTTATGTGGACAAGGTGGAGAAGATGCAGCAAGCATTGGCTCAGCTGCAGGCTGCCTGCGAAAAACGAGAACAGCTGGAGCACCGGCTTAGAACTAGGCTGGAGAGGGAGCTGGAATCCCTCCGGTTGCAACAGGTACAGGGAACTGAGCCGAGCTGTTTCTTCTTTAAAAATGGAGGTCCTAGTGAATGACTTCTTTTAGCAAAGATGAAAACCAGGTGGGGGGAAAGAGTCCATGGCTTTTTGTGTATTTTCTTCTATGTGCTATTTTGCTGTTTCAAAAATGCCTTTGCTATGAAGCCACTTCAGTGTGCATTACTGCTGGCCTCTTATTACCTAAGCAGTGGTCTGGTCAGTCCATTCCATGGCCAGAAGAGCTTTCAGCCCATGATGAGACGCACAAAGGACTTTTCAGATTGGAGGCTGAAACCATCCTGAGGTATGATGGAGCCACCCAACCAACTGCTGTGTCCTTTGAAAATGCCAGCTTCTGCCTGTGTGAATCTCTCTTTAACTTCCAAGAAGCATCAAAGCCACAAAGGGAAGGTCTGTGCATCTCTGTGGGCATTGTGTCTTGGCACCAGTCAGTTGGTTAACTGACTTGTCTCTTGGCTTCTCCCATTAGCGACAGGGTACATCTCAGCCCGCCAGTGGCTCTGAGTGCAATGCCACCTCCCTTATGGAGCTCCTGCGCGAAAAGGAGGAGAGGATCCTCGCTCTGGAAGCTGACATGACCAAGTGGGAGCAGAAGTACCTAGAAGAAAGTGTGATGCGTCAGTTTGCATTGGATGCAGCTGCTACTGTTGCTGCACAGAGGTAACAACAGAATTAGGATCCTGGGGTTGAAAAGAGCCTTGTAGGCCAACTAGTCCAAACTCTTGCTCAGTGCAGGAAATCCCCAGCAGATGGTTCTCTGCTTGCAGATCTCAAGAGAGAGTGGAAACCCCCCCCCCAAAAAAAAAAAAATTGGTTGTTGTCAAAACTGCTATTGATACTGGCTAATTTGCCTAATATTCCCCCAGTGTGTGCCTTCCTGTGACTTGGACCATTAGATCTAGCTTTGCCTTCTAGTGCAACAGAGTACAAGGCTTTGCCCTCTTCAGGATCACAGCCCTTTGGGTATCCAAAGAGTGCAGTCTCCCCTCAGTTTCCTCCAGGCAAAATAGACCCAGTTCCAATCTTTCATTGTAGATTTGAGTTCCAGATCCCTGACCCTCTTCATAGCCTGCTTCTAATCCTGTTCAGAGTTAGGATGCAGAGCCAAACAGGGGTGGGAATCAAGTTTCTTTACTATCCCCCCTTCTGGTAAAAATGCTTGGTATAAATTATACTGATTGGGCAACTGTCTTGTGTGTGGATCCCCCCCCCCCTCATTTTAGAAAAGGGGAATGGTAGTGAAAGAATGCAACCAGGTATGGGCTGAGCTAGGCAGCAGGGACAGGGAGAAATATGAATCTATTTTATGAATTATTTGTTTATATAAAGCATTTATTAGCCACATTTTTCTGGGCAGTTTATAAAGAGATAAAATAGATAAAATGCATAGAAAAAAACTTAAAAACCAAAATTGAAATTGCAGTTCAGGACTGATAGTAAACATAACCAAATGTGGTCCTAAATAAAACCGTCTTTAACCGCTTCCTAAAGATTCAAAGGAAGGAGTTTCATAATTGTGGGGCTGCCACCCTTGGTGCTCATTACTGAACAATACAGTCACTTGTTAAAAAGCTTTTTCAACAAAAGCCCTGAAAAAAGAAAATGGGCGTGTTTTAGAGAAATCCAGGCTTCACTACATTCACTACATCTCCTAGTAAAGGAGATGAAAAAAAAATCACAGTAATGCCAGGCAAAATGTTCTGTAAAACTGGCCAAAGAATTGTAACACTTTGCCACACACACTGCTTTGCTTTAATTACATATCTATTACTCATTGTTTTTGAATTAATGACTGTTAATGTTCTGATTTAGAAATTAGAAGCCATCTCAGTAACTATTATGATGTGAATGCAAGATACATACTTTAAAATACATCTTAAATACGTGTTAGGAGAAAGGCCATGGCTCGGTGTAAGAGCCTCTGCTTTGCATGCAGAAGGTTCCATGTTTGGTTCCCGGCATCTCCAGTTGAAAGGACCAGGTAGCAGGTGATGGGAAAGACCTTTGTCCAAGGCCTTGAGGAGCTGCTCCCAATCTGAATAGACAATATTGATGAACCAGTTGTCCAGTTCAGTATAAGGCAGCTTCACGTTGCTCTGTCATGTTTGCTGCACAAAAAAAAGTTTGAATAGCATCAGCTTCAACTGCAGGCAAAAGAAGGTGGCAGTATACCCAAGGGAGAGATAGGCAAGGCTGTGTAGATTCTGCTTTCTATCCTGAGAATCTGGATCTTTGGCTTGGTCTTTGGCCTCCATTATGCTAATATTTGTGCCATTTAATGTTGTCATTTTTAAAAAAAGAAACATTTGGTGATTGCGTGCTCACCAGAATGGGATTATCAGCCTTGAAATAAAAATATGCTGGTAATTGTGTGTGGAGGGGAAATCTTTTTTTCTTTTTTTTTTTTAACAGAAGCTCTGAAAAAAGAAAATGAGCATGTTTTAGAGAAAGCTAGGCTTGATTACTTTTGCCTTGCATGTTTTTTTCTGTCTGCAGAGTCTTTTTTATATACAAAATAGCTGATTTTTCCTATTCATTCCTCTACTTTCTTTCAGTTCAAGGAGGTCTGATCCTGCATTGTGTGATTCTGCAGTTAGCATAGCTTGCTTGGAGTTGGAGATGGTTAAACTTCTCATTTGCTCTCCTGTAAGGTGTTGAATGCAGTGCTGGTGGGTGGGTGAGATAACTACTAACTTTCCATCCGCCACTGATCTGCCTATTCTCAGGGATACCACAGTCATCAGCCACTCCCCCAACGCCAGTTACGACACTTCCTTGGAAGCTCGCATTCAGAAGGAAGAGGAGGAGATTCTGATGGCAAACAGGAGGTGCCTTGACATGGAAGGCAGGTAAAAAGCAGGCGGAGCAGCTTCATTGTTTCAGCTTGTTATCAAGTACAGAAGTGCCATTGCCAAACGCAGAGCTTTGTCCTAGGTGCTGTTTGCTTTCTTGGCAGAGGCTTACATGCAATGCTGCCATGCTGAAACACAGCTGGGCTACAGTTTTGTTGTGGAACAATGTGGTTCCCTAAAAGTTACTGTTATTTATTTCATTTCTTTACCGTCCATAGCCGAAGCTTTCTTGATGGTTTACAACAGATATAAAGCAATAGATAAAAACATTAAACATTGAGAATTAATTTAAGATAACATAAAAACAATAAAAAACAGTAGTCCTGACTCCAAAAAGATCTGACCTAAAGTGAAAGAAAGACACCCAGGTGATTGTATTGGACCCCTGCATAACCAGGGAGGTCCTTAAAGACCTCTGCAAAGAGGGATATCTTAACCGAAAAGATGGTAAATTTGGTGCCAAGCGGGCTGCAGTAGGGAGGTTGTTCCAAGACTGAGGGGGCATCATCGAAAAGGCCCTTTCTCTAGTTTGGCACCCAGACCCCAGAGGTTGAGCATAGTGTCTGGGTAGACTGAGGTTAGGAGAGGTGCTCTGACAGGTATTGTGGTCCCAAGCCATGGAAGGGCTTCATAGGTTAGGATCAGCACCTTGAATTGGGATGGGAAACATACAGGCAGCCAATGCAGGCAGTCTTCAGGGGCAGCCCCACTTAGAATGTGTTGCAGTAATCTAGTCTGGTGATTACCAGAGCATAAATGACTGAAGCCAGGCTATCCCTGTCTGGATAAGGGTGCAACTGGGCCACCAGCCAAAACTGGTAGAAAGCACTCCAAGCCACTGATGCCACCGAGCCTTAAGTGACAGAGATAGATCATTGAGCACCCCCAAGCTGCGAACCTGCTCCTTCAGAGGGAGTACGAACCCATCTAGAACAGTTTGTACACCCCCATCTGGTCAAAGGAATCACCCACCAGCAGCATTGCAGTCTTGTCTGGACTGAGTCTCAGTTTGTTAACCCTTATCCAGTCCATTATTGTAGCCAGACACTGATTTAGCACATCCACAGCTTCACCTGCCGATGATGAAAAGGTGAAATATAGGTGTGTGTCATCAGTGTACTGGTGGCAATGCACTCCAAAACTCCAGATGACCCCACTCTACCATTTCATGTAGATGTTAAATAGCATGGGGGCCACAACAGACCCCTGAGGAACTCATGCTGGAGAACCCACGGGGCTAAACAATTAATTACCGTATGGCAGTGGGTGTAGTATAGCCATGAGATCTGAAGATTGTCTGGCAGCCTGAAACTCTAGCTCTTTTTGAGGCAAGCTAGGTTTATTTTTGAGGCCAAGAGAACTGTGACTGACCCAAGGTCACCGAGCTGGCTTCAAGTGGAGGAGTGGGGAATTGAACCCAGTTCTCCAGATTAGAATCTGCCGCTCTTAACCACTACACCAAACTGGCTGAACAATATTCTCCAAGCACCACCTTCTGGAGACAGACCTCCAAGTAGAAGTGGCAGCAGTGCAAAGAAGTGCCTCCCACTTCCATCCTCGCCAGCTGCTGGGTCACATTTCCCTGTCTCACTCCCGGTGTAGGTCATCATACAGGGGAACCAAGGCTGTTTCCGTGCCAAAACCAGGCCTGAACCCCGATTGGAATGGATCCAGGTAATCAATTCCATCCAAGATTGCCTGGAGTTGGTTGGCAACCACCCTCTTCAGAACCTTACCCAGGAAAGGAATATTTGCTGCTGGCCTCTAGTTGGTCAGATTTTCCAGGTCAAGGGAGGGTTTCTTCAGAAGTGGCCTCACCCCTGCCTCTTTAAGACAGGATGGGATCACTCCCTCTAGTAGAAGGACTGATGACCTGCCCAACCCAGCTGGTTATCTCTCCCTTGCTGGCTTTTAAAAGCCAGGAGGGACAAGGATCCAGTACAGACATGGTTATATGAACCTGTCCAAACACCTTGTCCACATCCTTGAGCTGTACCGACTGAAACTTATCCAATAAAAATGGACTAGGCTGTGCTCTGGACAGCTCCACTGATTCGACTACTGTAACTCTGGAGTCCAAGTCCTACCAAATGCAACGTATCTTTTTCTGGAAATGCCCAGCAAGTAGATTACAGCAGGCTCAAGATGGTTCAAGGTCTAAGGTGTCCCTGGAGCCAGAATATTGTAAGCCCCGGACAACCTTAAAAAGCTCTGCTGGGTGGCAAGGAGAGGGCTGAATAGAGACAGCAAGATATTATTTCTTTGCTGTCCACATTGCTTCAAAATACACTTGATTGTAAGCGCATACCAAGTTCCTGTTGCATTCACTGGGAGCAATGCTCCCTCTAAGCTGTGGAGTCTTGTGAGTAAAAGTTCAACTTTGTGAGCTACTGGCATTAAAGTTGTGAGCAAGCGATTTGGCTGCTACATAATTTAGTTTGCTCTAGAGCCATCCTTCCTGAGCTAAGACAAAAATGTGTGAGCTGGAGGCTAAGAAACTGTGAGCTAGCTCACACTAACTCAGCTTAGAGGGAACACTGACTAGGAGTTCTCCTCCAGCCATCTCCTAAGTTGTTTCATCGCTCTCAGCTCTGGGGTATACTCCAGAACTGTATGAGCTCTACAACAGAGAGGGCGCTTAGGAGTGATCGTGTCAATTGTTTGGGTCATTTCCACATTCCTCAGAGTCACCAGGGCTTCGACAGGAGCGCCGGCTGTGTCAGTCAGAAAACCATCCGGATCCATTAGCCTCTAGGGGTGGACTTATTTAACTGATCCCCCACCCTTGTGGAGGAGAAAAGCCACCATAAGTCTAAATCTCAACAAGCAGTGAACTGGCCGTAACAAAGGGATGGAGTCAAAGTCCCTCACACACAGAGCACCATCCTCACATCCAACTGATGTCTAGAGTATGCCCCGCCATGTATGTTGGGCCAGTGACATGTTGGGCCAGTCCCATGGTTGTCATGGCAACCGTGAAATCCTGAGTCGCCCTGGATAAGGAGCCCTCAGTGTGACTGTTCAAGTCCTCCAGGACTAACAGCCTGGGGGACTCCTACATCACATCTGAGACCACCTCCGTCATCTCAGGTAGGGAGACTGATGGGTGGCAGGGTAGGCGGTACACCACCAGGATCCCCAATCTGTTCTGCTGGTCCAACACCTGTCCAAACACCTTGTCCACATCCTTGAGCTGTACCAACTGAAACTCATCCAATAAAACTGGACTAGACCGTGCTCTGGACAGCTCCACTGATTCAACTACTGTAATTCTGGAGTCCAAGTCCTGGCAAATGCTTCGGTGGGAAGGGCGGAGTATAAATTGAATAAATAAATAAACACTCCAGGCTGATCATTGGATGGAGAGGGTGCCCGGAGAGAGAGAGATGGAATTCCTGTAGACCACAGCAACCCTCTCCCTCGGCCCTCATATCTACCCTGATGCTGAACCAAGTACCCTGGTGGGCACAAATGGGAGAGACTAACTCATCCTGTTCACCTACTCCGGTCTCAGTTACACATGCCAAATCAGCTACCCCCTCCCTGATTAAATTGTGGGTGGGAGAGGGGTTTTTTTTGCACCAGTCTGGCACTTAAGAGCAGCATCCAGAGACTTGAGGGCTGGCTGACAGAGCAGCCATTAAACCCACGGGTGGGGGGCGTACCAGAAAATGGCACAGCTGTTAGCTGTCTGGGCCAAGTTCCCCTTACCTGGCCAGTGCTGTATCTCCCCTTACCTCCTCCCTGTGCTGTATATCCCTCTAACCATTACCACACTAATTGGGACCCCCACCATTTCCTCATTGGACCCCCAGGCACTCCCTCAATTGGGCCCCAGTCAAAGGCCCACAAAAGTAGGGGAATGATGAGAAACAGCCAGAAAGACGTCCTCACACTCATGGTGTCCCATGGGGCATTCCCAATGGGGGATTTATTTATTTTTTTACCTCCCAACAGTTTCCATCCACTGTTAACACCAGTCCGTTCTTTTAGTTAGAGTTGTCTACTTGTGTAAGTTGTGTTGTATCAAAGGAGCGGACTCCCTGCTCCTTATCCCACAATTTGAAAAATTGTTATGTAGAAAAGGACCCAAGGTCTCACACAAGGTTCCTTTTTTCAGCCTTCCACAGCTAATGGGATACAATCCGGTTTCTGCCTGGCTTGTGTGTTCCACCAGATTTTCTACAACTCAGTTAAGAAATGCATTCTTGTACTTAGGACAACATACAAACATGCAGCCATCACCCCACTTCACTCTACAACTTGAGGCTGCACAGCTTCTGGCTGTGGGAATGCTGCACCGTAGTTTGGCATTGTGTGCACAGATGCTTAGTTGCTCTATTGACCAATGTTCCCTCTAAGCTGTGGAGTCCTGTGAGCAAAAATTCTACTTGGTGAGCTCCTGGTATTAAAGTTGTGGGCGAGCGATTTGGCTACTGCATAAATTAGCTTGCTCCGGAGCCCTCCTTCCTGAGCTAAGACAGAAATGTGTGAGCTGGAGGCTAAAAAACTGTTGAGCTGGCTCACACTAACTCAGCTTGGAGGGAACACAGCTGTTGACTGTTTAGATTGGAGGTGCCAATTTGATTCTCATCAGAGTTCCCAAACTTTTAAGAATCATGAATAATGCAGAAATTCAGTGGCTTCAACTTTTTCCACACATGAAGATCTCCCCTTTCCCCAAAAAATATCAGCATGGGATGGGGTATTGCATGGAAAGTGACAAGCAGAGGGGCCTGGGATTTTTCTTTCTCATAATTTTATTTATGACCCAGATCTTTTTTGTCTTTTGGAGAAAAGTCCTTGTTTTGTTCTCATTTTGCCTGTCTCTCCAATTTGTTTATTGCTGTTGTCCTGTAAGTGTCATGTGCCTCCCCACACTAAATTAAGATATAAATATTGCCGAGGACTGTACATTTTTCCTTCCATTTGTCTTTTCCCCTCTAATGGGGAGACCTACTGGGTTTCAGGAAGACATTGCTCTGAAGCGGTGGCTTTCATTGCCTAAAGAGATGAGCTGAGGCGCTCCTCTTCCTGAGAAGGTGGTTCTGAGCAGTCTGGAAGCATCCTGTGGGCAGGCCAGTGGCCTCCGCTGGCACCATTCCCCGACTGTCTGGTAAGAAGGTGGCAGCAGTGACACAGAGGACTGTTTTTTGTCCCTCCTTAGGATCAAGACTCTCCATGCTCAGATCATCGAGAAGGACGCCATGATCAAAGTGCTCCAGCAGCGGTCCCGGAAGGAGGCCAGCAAGACAGATCAGCTGTCTTCCATGAGACCAGCCAAGTCCCTCATGTCGATTTCCAACACTGGGTCTGGCTTGCTTTCCCACTCCTCCACGCTGAGCAGCACCCCCATTCTGGAAGAAAAGAGGGAGGACAAGAGCTGGAAAGGCAGCTTAGGTAATTTGCTTCTGATCAAGTGGTGAGTTTGGAGCAGAGTTCAGATCCGAAGTTGGTTATGGCCCTGCACAAGCAACAAAAATGGGAGGGGGGAAACTTAACTCTCAAACCTGGGATCAAGAACCTGAAGAGGTAAGTCAAACAGAATAGAGGGCTAACAATAAAAACTTAATGTATATAATATAAAAAATACATGTGTTTATTAGCAAAGAATTAAAAAACATGTAAGGGCCCAGTCACACCTCATGTAAAAATACCAAAATCTTACACACAAGGGCCAATGGACTTGACCTGACGCGTTTCGGCCTGTATAGGCCTTCTTCAGAGGTCAAACACAATGAGGAACAAGTTGGCTTATATCATAATACAATACAATCATACAGTTATGCAACATGGATACAAGATGGACCAGAAAAGAACTGCTGTAAAACAATAAAAAATATGTAAAATTAAATACATATAATAAAATGAATAAACAAACAATGCCTATATTCTACTAAAACATATTGACTTACTTCCAAAGTGAAACCACGAGGCGCAGAATAAAAGTATAAACGAGGCCTCCAAAGATGCAATCACATGCCAAATGATATTTCACTGATAATAATCTAGAAGCAAAAAATATATATATAAATCAATATAATCTACAATATTGAAACTTAATTCAAAAAGTAGTTAATAAAGTTATTTTGTTACTTCTGGTCCAGAAAGTACCTACCAGTGATTGTTTAGTTCAAGCCAAAGCGTCCTCAGTAAAATTGTCCCTTTAGCAAAGAGCAGTGCTGATAGGCTTTATACCAGATGGTGCAGTCCATGTGGAATGCCTTGAAATAGTCATGTGATTGCATATCTTGCATACAGCATAACATTTAAAGCTACAAAACAATACAAATTCCAGACTAGATGTTAAACTCTCATCATACCACACACCACCTGTTCATTTAGACCATATGGGGTTAACGTTTTACGGGCATGGATCCAAAACAGTTCTCTGGTTTTCAAATGCTGAGTCATCTAATATAAAAACATAAGAGAAGCCCATGTTGGATCAGGCCAATGGCCCATCCAGTCCAACACTCTTGTCACACAGTGGTCAAAAATACCAGGTGCCATCAGGAGATCCAGCAGTGGGGCCAGGACACTAGAAGCCCTCCCACTGCTGCCCCCCCCCCGCAAACACCAAGAATACAGAGCATCACTTGTTCCAGACTAAGAGTTCCTATTTATACTTTGTGGCTAATAGCCACTGATGGACCTCTGCTCCATATGCTTATCTAATTTCCTCTTGAAGCTGTGGCAGTGAATTCCATGTGTTAATCACTTTTTGTGTAAAGAAGTATTTTTATCTGTTGTAACTCGACTGCTCAGCAATTTCATTGAGTGCCCACAAGTTCTTGTATTGGAAGAAAAGTACTTCTTGCTTGACCTGCTATGTCCCCATACATAATCTTATAAACCTCGATCATGTCTCCCCTCAGCCGTCATTTCTCCAGGCTAAAGAGCCCCAAGCATTTTAACCTTTCTTCATAGGGAAAAGTTCCAACCCTTTTATCATTCTAGTTGCCCTTTTCTGCACTTTTTCCAATGCTATAGTATCCTTTTTGAGGTGTGGTGACCAGAACTGTACACAGTACTCCAAATGAGGTCGCACTATTGATTTATACAGGGGCATTATGATACTGGCTGATTTGTTTTCAATTCCCTTCCTAATAATTCCAAGCATAGTGTTGGCCTTTTCTATTGCATTCACACTGTCTTGACATTTTCAGTGAGCTATCTACTACAACTCCAAGATCTCTCTCTTGGTCAGTCTCTGCCAGTTTGGACCCCATCAACATGTATTTATAGTTAGGATTTTTGGCTCCAATGTGCATCACTTTGCACCTGGCCACATTGAACCCCATTTGCCACGTTGACGCCTACACAATCCTCCCTGGTTTTTGCCACCCTGAACAACTTCATGTCATCTGCACATTTAGCCATTTCATTGCTTACTCTCAACTCCAAATCATTAATAAATAAGTTAAAAACATCGGACTGCTTACCACCCTCCACTGAGAAAATTGCCCATAGTTTTGTCGATGTCCAGTCTCAAAATTTCTATTTCTTGCTGCAATCTAGAGCTCTCAGCCTTAGTTGTCTCTTATTAAAAGAGCCATCAAAGGGGGGTGGGGGACTTAACCCTGAAACCTAACTGTCAGGAAACTCTTCTGATTTAATTTCAACCTGTTGGTTCTGATCCGACCTTCTGGGGCAACAGAAAACAACTCTGCACCATCCTCTAGATGACAACCCTTCAAGTACTTGAAGGTGGTTATCATATCACCTCTCAGTCGTCTCCTCTCCAGGCTAAACATACCCAGTTCCTTCAACCTTTCCTCATCGGACTTGGTCTCCAGACCCCCCTCACCATCTTTATTGCTCTCCTCTGGACACGTTCCAGCTTGTCTAAATCCTTCTTAAATTGTGGTGCCCAAAACTGAACACAATACTCTAACTGAGGTCTAACCAGCACTGAGTAAAGCGATACCATCGCTTCATGTGATCTATACTTCACTCTGCTGACTCATGTTCAGTGTATGGTCTACTAAGACCCCTAGATTGTTTTCACACATACTTCTGCCAAGACAAGTCTCCCCCATCATATAATTATGTGTTTGATTTTTCCTACCTAAATGCAGAACTTTACATTTATTTATTTATTTAAATTTGTACCCCGCCCTCCCCGCCATGCAGGCTCATATTATATTATATTATAGATCGCCTCAGACATTGTTGTCTTGATATAGAGAGAGAACCCACAGGGTTGTGTGTATTTGTGAGACTGTGATTTGGTGGAAGGGAAGAGAAGTCTCTGCTTTTTATTTATTAGCTTGTAGGTGATGCTGGGATTCCACCAGGCGGGAAGGGTTGCTGAGCAGCACACTGATGATCTAAGGGTGGGACTTTGCTGCCAAGCAGGGCTCTTTGCCTTTCACAGTGACTACCACCGGGCCCCGATCTGGATGGCCTGGCTAGCCTGGTCTCGTCAGGTCAGCCCTGGCTGGCATTTGGATGGGAGGCCACAAAGGAAGTCCAGGGTCATGATGTGGGGGGCAGGCAATGGCAAACCACCTCTGAACATCTCTTGCCTTGAAAACCGCACTAGGGATCACCAGAAGTCAGATGTGACTTTATGGCACTACCACATGATTACCACAAGCAAGCTAGATCCTGCATTAGAGAGACTGTGGTGCTCATCTGCATAAGGGATACAAATGGCAAAACCTGGGTCTTTGATTGGCAGAGGGCTGTGCCTTTCTGCACTTGGCAAAATGAGAGTCGAGCATGTTGTCCATTCAGTTAATAATTGAGGGGGGGGTGTTTGATGTTAATGAAAGAGTCAAAGGAAGGCAGTTAGATTTCTGTGCAAGTTATTTAGCCATAAGGTTAAGCAGCCCTGTAGCTAGACAGTTTTTGGTGGGGAGGGGCACTGGATGGAAGAGGGGCAGTGGGAGAAAAAAGAATGGAAGAAGAAGAGAAGATTGGATTTATACCCGCCCTTCTGCTGCGATGGCTCAAGTGGTTAAGACACTGAACTGCAGGCTGCGGAAGGTCAGTAGTTCAGCAGTTCAATACCTGGGTGCCGCAAGACAGAGTGAGCTCCTGTCTCTAGTTCCAGCTCCTGCCAATCTAGCAGTTCGAAAGCAAGAAATTGCAAGTAGATCAATAGGTACCACTTGGGTGGGAAGGTAACAGCGTTCTGTGCACCTTGGTGTTTAGTCATGCCGGCCACATAACCACGGAAATGTCTTCGGACAGCGCTGGCTCTTCGGCTTTGAAACGGAGATGAGCACCGCAACCCTAGAGTCGGATTCGACTGGCTTTCAAGCAAGGGAACCTTTACCTTTACCTCACTACCCAAAGGAGTCTCAGAGCGGCTTACAAACTCCTTTCCCTTCCCCACAACAGACACCCTGTGAGGTAGGTGGGGCTGAGAGAACTGTGACACAAGCTGCTCTTTTTCAAGAATAACTGTGCCAGAGCTTGCGACTGACCCAAGGTCACATCAGCAGGTGCAAGTGGAGGAGTGGGGAATCAAACCCGGTTCTCCCAGATTAGAGTCCGCGCACCTAACCACTACACCAAACTGGCTCTCCTGAGGCTCCTGACAAAGATGCTCTCCATTACAGAGGGGAGGGCCCTTGATGAGTTTAAAAATATGGATTTTCCCATTTTTAAAAATAACCTGCTTGCACATATAAACCTAGTGTAACCAGGAGAAAGGCTAGTCTAGGGCACATTCTCCATGGCCTGCTATCTTTCGGTATGCTGGAGGATCTGAGCACATGGTCTTCATGAGAAAGAGTTTAAGTATTCAGTCTCTGCTTACGGTTTGATGTTTATATAGTACAGCAAAAGATACTTCTCTTGGGGCTGCCAGTAATGTCAGCTTGGTTATGGAGACCAGCCGAAATTTAAGGACCACGGACAAGAAGTGCGGTTTTCAAGGAAAGTTGTGATATGTGTGTGAGATATTGCCACGGTTGGCCACTTTGCATATTACATAAGTCAGTATGGTGAAAAGTGCCGTCAAGTCTCAGCCTACTTACAGTGACCCCTCATGGGGTTTTCAAGGTAAGAGACATTCAGAGGTGGTTTGCCAGTGGTTGCCTCTGCATAGCCACCCTGGCCTTCCTTGGTGGTCTCCCATCCAGATACTAAACAGGCTTAACCCTGCTTAGCTTCTGAGATCTGATGAGACCGGGCTAGCCTGGGCCATCCAGGCCAGGGCACATAAGACACTCCTGACCACAGATTTTGCTTACAGTACTCTTCAGATTGATTCATAGACGTTGGCTATAGAGGTGTGAGGGGCTATCATCACTGGAGGGGCTGGATAAAAAGTGGCGCTGCCAGAACCAAGGTGGGTGTTTGCAGATTAGGTAATTGTCTTGCAATCTTGCCCTCTCTTTGCTCTTCCTTCAGGTGTTCTGCTGGGAACAGAATGCCGCTCAGAATCCATCCCTTCAACCCCCTCACCTGTTCTGCCTTCTACTCCGCTACTCTCTGCACATTCGAAAACTGGCAGCCGAGACTGTAGCACTCAGACAGATCGTGGCAGTGAGCAGAACAAGATTCCTGTCTCTGCAGCGACACCCCCTGTGCAGGGGAGGCTCCCTGCTATGAGTCTGTCCTACAGTGCAGAGAAAGCAGGTAACTTGGGATCTCTAGTGCCTAAACCATTCTGGCTGTTTTGGAACAAATGGAAGCCGGACATTCTTTGGGGGGCATAGAACAGTAGGATGAGTTTTGCATTGCATGCCCCACTCCGGTGTTAACAACCCTAACGAGGTGCTGAACACACCCACTAAGGCCACTAAGAGCAGGACGTGGAAGTTGTGTCCTGATTCCGGGTCAGTTCTGGTGGGGAGCGTTGAATGTACAATGTTGTTTTATCTTTTAAAAGAGGCTGTGGAAAACAAATATCAAAGAGGCCAGGTTTAGAGAATCATCACATCATAGAGCAGTTGACTTTCAGGATGTAATGACTTCCGACTGCAGGTGGGGATTGTGTCATTAAATTATTCCCTGCCTCCCAGGTTTAAAAGTTACATTGGTAAACCTAGAAAACTAATTGTTGGGGAGATGAGTTTCAGAAGAAATGCTGGTTTTCATACTATAGGTTTTTTTGTGGGTAGCTTTTAATCCTGAAAATCCCCTAACTGCAGTCTGAATTAGTTCCAATTTCAGAAGACAGGCTGGTTTTCCATGGTGCAATATATATGGTTTTCCATGGTGCAAATGGCGGGGGAGGATCTTTAAGGCTGGTCACCAAATCCAAAGCCTTTTACATATATAAGTAAGTGCCAATGAAAACCATAAGGCTTAATTCACATTGTCACAAGCCGCACATTGAGAAGTGAGGGATTCTCTGCTGTGGGCTGGGTTGCCGGAACTTGGAACAGAGGAGTTTACGTACCTGGCTGCTTCTCATTGCCTCTACAGGGCGGGGGGGGGCGTGGCGGTGACCGCAGGGCGCAACAACTGGGAATCCAAGAAGTCCATGCTGCCCCACATTCTGTGCTTCCCCATACTGTCAGCCACCAGCGAGATCCTTCCCCACCGCCCCGGCACAGGTGCAGAGGGGAGGAAGAGGCTGCTTACCCCAGCAGCCAGTTGCCAGCTCTTCCTGTTGCTTCTTGGCAGGCCAGTATTGCTTAAACCGTGCCACTTCCGCCACCTCAGAGTGATTTCTCTAACCCTCCTTCCTTCCTCCTTCCAGGCCACATGGCCCACCAAGATTCTAAGTTGAAGATTGGGGTGGGGGCGCTGCAGATTCAAAAGGGGGCACTGCCCCAAGTGCCCCAATGCTGGTTATGGCCTTGTCTGGGAGACTGAAGTTCGAGTCCCCCTATGCCATAGAAGCTTACCGATGACCTCTGGCCAGTTGCTCACTCTTAAGCTAGGCAAGCTCAAAAGGCCAATTTTGTGAGGATATAATGGAGGAGGGGGAAACCATGGTGTCAGCCACTTTGGGTCCCTGTTGGGAAGAAAGACCAGGTATAAATGTCTAAATGAACAAACTAGTTTCAGGGAAGAGGGCGTTGGGAGGCAGTATGGAGGAAATCAGTGCGGAGTAGCAGCATGGGCTCCTTGGGTAACAACTTGGCTCCTTATCCCCCACATCTTTTGGAGACGCTCTGTAGAGGGAAGGCTGGGATGCACCATTGCACCAGCCATAAGAAAGCTGTTGGAAATTGCTGCCCTATGACAGTTGTCAGAATTGGGCTCTGTTGAATGTCGTAGTGACACAGGTTTTTCTTTGTAGTTTACATCCACTTCAAAGTCAGTCCTTTCCAGCCCTCTGCCATAAAACTCCAGAGATGGGAAGAGTAGGTGTGAATGCATATGTGTGTATGTGTGAGGGGCAGATTAGTGACAACTTTCCTATGGGAATGAACCCCAAGATCTCATTTGCTGATGATTTAGTATTTATACTAGAGGACCCCCTTCCCTCAATCCCTGAATTAAACAGGACTCTAAGGGAGTATGGTCAGGTGGCGGGACTAAGAATTAATATCAACAAGATGAAGATTTTGACTAAGAATATGAAGGAGGAACAAAAAGACATTCTACAGAGAGAATCAAGTTACCTATTATGCGATAAGGTGAAATCCTTGGGCATTAAGTAACTAATAAATGCAGTGCGCTACAAGAAAATAACTATAAGGAGTTGATAAAAGCAACAAAGCAAGACCTAGAAAGATGGAAAAACCTGCAACTTTCACTGATGGGACGAAGATGGATATTTCTCTTTCAGACAATTCCAATATTGCAAAACTTTACTATCTTTAAAGAGTTGGACCAGATAGTAACAAAGTTTGTTTGGCTGGGGAAAAAACCTAGAATCAGATTGAAGGCTCTACAAGACTTAAAAGAAAGAGGTGGTTTTGTGCTGCCTAACTGGACATTATATTATAGAGCAGCGGCATTGGCATGGATTAGAGAATGGATCATGTTGGAAGATAGAAGGATATTAAAACTAGAAGGTCATGATCTGCAATTAGGTTGGCATGCATTCCTTTGGTATGAAAAAGCCTCAGTGCATAAATATTTTAAACAACGCGGGATACGGGCTTCGCTTATAAAAGTGTCGGAAATTATACAAAGGAGATGTTTTACGAAAATTTCTAAACTGGCTGCACCGCAAGAGGATTTACTCTACCCAGATTATACGATGAAAATCCACCAAGGAAATATATAAATATATTGAATTCAAGAAATGAGTTTAACTTGCAAAAAAAATTAGCATGGTGGCAGAGAGTTCACTTAGAATTGAGATATGTTAAGGATAAGAAGATGGGCTTCATTGAGTCTGTTACAGAGGTGGAGAAAATATTGAGTGCACCCGAGGAGAAGTTCATAAAAAAAATGTATACACTACTTTTAGAAGATATGATGGCAGATGAAATAGTGAAACAAAATATGATTCAGTGGAGCCAGAATTTGGGGTACAATATAGAACTGGAGCAATGGGACCAGATATGGAATAAAAATGTTAAAATAACTAAAGCGATTTCTTATAGAGAGAATATGTATAAAATAGTTTTTAGATGGTATGTTACACCAGAAAGAATTGCTAAATATGATGATAAATGTTCCAATAAGTGTTGGAAATGTGAGAATAAGGTGGGTTCATTTTATCACATGTGGTGGTCGTGTAGCATTATTAAAAGCTATTGGATATGTGTGCACAGATTGATACAGAAGATCCTAGGGAGCACAATTCCTTTTAAGCCAGAAGTATTGTTAGGTATTTTACCTAAGGAGATAAATAGAGATGACCGTTATTTCTTATATACTTGGCAACTGCTGCCAGAATTTTGTATGCAAAATATTGGAGAACCACCCAAACACCATCAAGACAAGAATTTATTGTGAAGCTATTTGAGGCGGCGGAGATGGATAAGCTGTCTTTGAGTATGAAAGGACATTCAGATTCCACTTTTCAGAACACTTGGCAATGTTTTTATGATTGGTACAAATTACATGGATGAGAGGGTAAAGAACTGTTTAAAGAAAAGATAAAATCAGAGACGAAATAGATGGTTTGTAATAAGAGAAACTCACATAAAGGCTAACATTAAATTGAATGATAAAGTGCTCTAAATATGATATACAAATGGAACTAAAAAAAACCATATGTGTTCTATGTTTATGGTTTAGTTTTTTGTGTTATGTTTTTAGTATTGTGTTGCGATACTGTATTGTATTGTACTATGTTGTATTGTATTGTACATTTGTAGTTGGTTACAAAAATAAATAAAAGTCTGCCTTTCGAGGCAGTTTTCAAAAAAAAGAAAAAGAAAACTTATTGAAGGTGATGAAAACCCTATTGGAGAAAGACATGGCTGAATCCTTACCCAAAGAAAAAGAGGCGATGGGGGGGCGGGGGGAGCTTGTCCAGCACCTCACCGTGGGGCCAAGGAACGTGAGCAACCTTGTGATGCGCTAGAAGCTACCTTTGACAGGACCCTGGCCAAGTTAGCCTTTTTCGCCATCCAGGTGAGGAAAATGCTGCGTGAATGGGGCCATACCTTCACAACAGATGAGCAGCGAGTAGATTATGTGGGATCCCGACTCCGTGATAGGGCAGACAATTGGTTCGTGGGACTGTATAATATTGCTGCCCCGGAGTTGAAGGATGTGGATGCTTTCATGCAACTCCTCCGTCAGCAGTTCGAAGACCCGCTTGAACTCGAGAAGGCTCGCACCTGCTTGCATGGGATCCGCCAAGGATCCAAGTCGGTACAAGACAACTCAGATGAGTTCAAAGCAATGGCTGCCAAGTTGCTAGGTTGGCCGGAAGAGGTATTAATAGAGTTCTACTGATCATCCTGGAGAGGGCCCTAACCCAGGATAACCCACTAACTTTGGCCGGGTGGATCCAGGTGGCATGCGAGGCTGAGAACTGCTATAATTTGATGAAGCTGTATCACCAGAAATCCCCTACTTGGGAACCTGCTAAACAGCTCTGAGCAAGAGGGTGGAAACCGTGGGTCCCAGGAGGAGGTGACCGGGAACATCAATTCAAGAAAGGCCTCTGCTACAGATGCGGGAAGACGGGGTGCATCGCCTTGGAATGTACTGGAATGTAACGAAGAGGTGAGTGGCGAGATGGAAAAGGATGAGGCGAGAAGGGAAAGTTGGCCGAGGAGGCAGAAGTTGCCCCGTGCACTGCAAGTAACCGAATTTGTATCCTCAAGTACCTCCTCATCCAGCGATGGGGATGAGCCTCATGGGCAAGGAAACGACAGCGTCCTGCTGTGAAAGGCGCCAGCCGGCAGGTCCGCCAAACGTCGGCACAAGACTCAGTGAGAAATAGTTCGTCTTTGTTTTTTGCTGCCATGACTGTATTAAATCCCAAGGTTACCACCTCCATTCGGGTGCGTGCCCTCATAGACTCTGGGTGCTCTCGTGATCTCATCAGCCCCTTATTAGTAACTGGAGTTGGGGCAGCAGTAGTGAAATTGGATGAGCTGGTAGTGTTCTCTCAGATGGATGGGACCACCATACAGTCGTGCCAGTACCAGACTATATGAGGGTGGGAGAGCATTGGGAACTGCGAGACTTTATAGTACACCCCATCGCTCAGTTCCCGATAGTGTTGGGGAAACCCTGGTTGGGGGCGCCTTACCCAGACGTACAGTGGAGCAAGGACTGCTTGACTTTCTTAGACTCCCAATGTAAAGAGCACCAGTGGCGCACTAAATGGGGAGCAGAACCCGCCTTGGTGCCGGAATGTGTATGCCTGGTGCAAGAGGAGCTGAATACTATACCCCCTGAGTATCGAGACTTAAGGAAAGTTTTTGAAGAGAAAGAGGCGGATGAACTACCTCCCCATAGAAAAACTGACTGTACTATAGAAATCCTCCCGGGGCACAAGATGCCGAAAGGGAAATTGTATGCCATGAATCCCTCCGAAAGGGAGGAGCTTAGGAGGTTCATTGACAAGAACCTAGAGAGAGGCTTTATCCGCCCTGCCAAGTCATCATTCGCTGCCCCAGTTTTATTCAGGAAAAAGAAAAGACGGGGGATTGAGACTGTGTACAGATTACCATGGGCTAAATGCAGTTTCCTTGTCAAATGCCTGCCCCCTCCCCTTGATTAAGGACGTACTAACCGAGGCCACAAAGGGACGATTCTTTACCCAACTGGGTCTGCAAGATGCTTACTTCAGGGTGCGCATTAGGGAGGGGGATGAACATAAGACTGCGTTCAACACGCTGCTGGGGCAGTTTGAATACCTGGTGATGCCATTTGGGTTGAGTGGCGCTCCTGGGGTCTTTATGAACCTCGTAAACAAAGTGCTTCACAAGCATTTGTTCAAAGGGGTGGTGTATTCTTGGACAACGTTCTTGCGTACACACAAGATAGGGACACGCACGTGAAATTAGTACACGAGGTTCTGACGGCATTGTATGACAATCACTTCTATGCCAAAGTGTCCAAATGCGAGTTCCACAAGACTGAGATAGATTTTCTGAGGTACCACATAATGCAGCAGGGACTAGGGATGGACCGAAAAAAGGTTCAGGATGTCCTAGGATGGGAAACCCCAAAAACATGGCGGCAGCTACAGAGTTTCTTAGGATTTTCGAATATAGAGCCTTTATCAAAAACTTTGCCCAAGTGGCGTTGCCCATAATGGATCTGTTAAAAACTAAAGGGAAGAGCCCTAGTGCCACCAAAGGCTCTTGCAAATTACAGTGGACAGGGGAATGTCAAAAAGCATTTGAAACACTAAAAGCGTTATTCACATCTGAACCCATTTTACATCATCCCGACGAAAATAAGCCGTTTGTCGTGCAAGTCGACGCCTTGGATGTTACGATGGGTGGTGCCATTTTGTGAAAAGGGGCCGATGGGAAGTTACACCCCTTAGCGTACGTGGCAAAAAAGTTCTCAGGGACTGAGTGCAACTGGGCCATTTGGGAGAAAGAGGCAACAGTGGTGAAACTAGCCCTGAGTACTTGGCGCCACTGGTTGGAGGGGGCGAGGGGGCCATTTGAAGTGTGGACTGACCACAAAAACCTGGAAGCTCTCTGAACGCCTCGGAGATTAAGTGCAAAACAGGTCCGGTGGGCAGAGTTCTTTTCTAAATTTCAGTTCACAATTAAGTACTTGCCAGGCAAGTCGAATTTCCTTGCTGACGCCCTATCACGCCTACCGCAGCATGCTAGTCAGAAGGAGGAGGTGACAGACACTGTGTTTTCCCCAGCGCAGTTGTGGGGGCAGTACTCACTCGTAGCAAAGCAAGAGAGAGCAAAGAGCCAGAACAGAATCCGGACTGGCTAGAGACGTTTACAGCTGCCTTCTCCCCTCAGGACTTGGAAGTGGTCGTGGCGGAGGGACTACAACGCGAGGAGAATGGACTTTGGACGAGGGGAGGGAGGATTTATGTACCGGAATCACTGCGTGGTGAAATGTTGTCACAGTGTCACTGTAGCAAGCTTGCGGGACATTTTGGGTACCTGAAAACCTTGCACCTAATCCAGAGGCAGTTCTGGTGGCCGAGACTCAGGCGGGACATCTCCCAATTTGTAAGGAAATGCTAAAGAGATCTCTCTTGTGCACATCCAAATCTCTGTTTCTAATAAAGCTTTTATAAAAGACTGTTTGGACTAAGAGTGGATTAACTCAAGGGTCTGACAACAGTGTTTGGAAATAGAGTATGACAAGTGGAGACCCGCAAGAAACTTGCGGGATGGTTATCTCATTTGTCACACCTTTGCTTCCTCTGCTCACCCCCTACCTCTCTCACACTATTTCTCCCCTCTGCCCCCTTTTCTTACTCTATTTCTGCTCCATGCATGTGACTTCCTCTCTCTTTCTGATCTGTCATCTTTCTCTTTGTTTTTCTGCCTCCCCACTTCATCACTCTTTCTCCCTCTTTCTGCCCCCCACCCCATCATTCTTTCTTTCTGCCCCCATCATTCTTTCTTTCTGCCCCCATCATTCTCCCAGCCTCCTACCTGCTTCCTCCCACTCTCCGCAGAGCAGCAGTAGCAGCGGTGGCAGTGCTCTCAGCCACCCACCTGCTTCCTCTCCCCACCACAGCAACAGTGGTGGCACTCTGGTAATCACAACGGAACCCCAGCTACAGAGAACAATTCACCTTAGGGCTGCCAGCTCCAGGTTGGGAAATTCCTGGAGATTTGGGGGTGAAGCCTTAGGACAGTGAGGCTTGGGGAGGCAAGCAGCCTCAGCAGGGTATGATGCCATAGACTCAACCCTCCAAAACAGCCATTTTATCCAGGGGAACTGATTTCTGTCTCCTGGACAACAGTTGTAATTCTGGCTGATCTCCAGTCCTCACCCGGAGGCTGGCAATGGTGGTTCTCGTGGAGGAAATGGCTGGAGGGTGGAGTCTATGGCATTACACCAGTCCAAAATTCCTCCCCTCCTCAAATCCCACCCTCTCCAGGCTTCACCCCTCAAATGTCCAGGGATTTCCCAACCTGGAGTTGGCAACCCTATTTCCTTCCCAACCAACAGCCAATCTACCTTTATCTGCCTCTCTGTCTTCTGCTTTCCATCTCCACCCCCCAGCCTCTTCCTAGGAAAATTACACTCTTTCTCCACAGTGGGGACCAAAGCAGCTTTCATTATTCCCTCCTCCTTTTTATTTGCACAACAACCTTGTGGTTAGGCTGAAATATGTGACTGGTCCAAAATCACGCAGTCACCTTCCACTGCAAGATGGGGATCTGAACCTGGGTCTTGCAGACCCTACTTTGAAGCTCTAACTGCTGCACCTCACTGGCTTTCACAGGGTGGCTGCTGATGAATGGTAGCAAGCAGCCGAGGTTAGGTGAGTCATGCAAATCAGGGGGGACCTGGCAACCCTAGACTGCTGCAAGGCCTAGAGTGGCCAACCTCCAAATGGGCCCTGGAGTCCCCACAGAATTACAACTGGACTCTAGACAGCAGAGGTCTGTCTCCCTGCAGAAAATGGCTGCTTTGGAGGGTGGACTCTGGCATTATACCCAGCTGAGGCCTCTCCCTTCCCAAACCCAGCCCTCCTCCTTAGAGTCCACCACAAAATCTCTAGAAATCCCCCAGCCTGGCACTGGCAACTCTTGTGAGGCCTGGCCCCAAGGCTTCCTCCCCCCCAAGGTCGAAAGAGGCCTGGAAAGGGCCCTCCTCCCACCTTTTGACTGACAGAGCCAGTTAGAAGCCCCCCCCCCCCCCACGTTCTAATCTCTCACTGTTGATGCCTGGAGTTAGGTCCCTGCAAAGGCCATTTCAAAAGGCTTTGGGGGAAATTCAATCATTCCTGAAGGGATTTCTTCACTTTTCAGCTTTTTCTACAAACCCAGGAAGTCTACTGACTATGCAGGAAAAGCTGTTGGGGGACAGTGAGCCCCCTGTTGGTGGGAATAGATATCCACACATTTTGGCTATTAGAATAAGGACAAGTGGAGACCCACAAGAAACTTGCGGGATGGTCATCCCATTCCTCACCCCTTTGCTTCCTCCCCTCTACCCTTACCTATCTCACACTCTTTCTCTCTTCTGCGGGTGGAGCCATAGACTCAACCCTCCAAAGCAGCCATTTTATCCAGGGGAACTGATCTCTGTCACCCGGACAACAGTTGTAATTCTGGGTGATCTCCAGCCCTCACCCACAGGCTGGCAATGGTAGTTCTCATGGAGGCTGGTTTGGAGGGTGGAGTCTATGGCATTATACCGGTCTGAAGTTCCTCCCCTCCTCAAACCCCACCATCCCCAGGATCCACCCCTTAAATGTCCAGGAGTTTCCCAATCCAGAGTTGGCAACCCTATTTCCTTCCCACCCAACAGCCAACTTAACCTTTATCTGCCTTTATCTGCCTTCAGCTTTTTGTCTCCACCCCCTCCCCCACAGCTTCTACCAAGAAAAATTACAGTCTTTCTCCACAGTGGGGACCAAAGCAGCTTACATTATTCTCACCTCCTTTTTATCTGCACAACAACCCTGTGAGGTTGGTTAGGCTGAAAGTATGTGACTGGTCCAAAATCACCCAGTCAGCTTCCACCGCAATATGGGGATCTGAACCTGGGTCTTGCAGACCCTACTCTGAGGCTCTAACTGCTGCACCACTGCTGGCTTTCATAGGATGGCTGCTGAAAGCAAGCAGCCAGGCCAAGTTGAGTCATGCAAATTAGGTGGTATCAAGTCACCCAGAGGGTGCTGCCTAGAGATGCCAGCCTCCAGGTGGGATCTGGGGATCCCCTGGAATTACTGCTCAGCTCCAGACTACTGAGATAACTTCCCCTGGAGAAAATAGATGCTTTGGAGGGTGGACTCTAGGGCATTGTACCCCACTGAGGTCCCTGTCCTCCCCAGGCTCCATCCCCAAATCTCCAGGAGTTTCCAGACCTGGAGCTGGCAACCCCACTACCTCCATCCCCTGCCAGTGCCGTGGGGGGACCTGGCAACCCTAGACTGCTGCCAGGCGTAGGGTTGGCAACCTCCAAGTGGGGCCTGGAGAGTGAACTCCAGAGATCGGTGAACAACAGAGATCTGTCTCCATGGAGAAAATGGCTGCTTTGGAGGGTGGATTCTGTGGCATGATGCCCAGCTGAGGCCTCTCCCTTCCCCAAATCCTGCCCTCCTTGCACTCCACCATAAAACCTCTAGGAATCCCCCAGCCTGGACCCAAGGCTCCCTCCCCCCTCCCTCCAAGGCCGAAAGAGGCCTGGAAAGAAAGGGCCCTTCTCCCCCACCCCCTTTTACTGACAGAGCCAGTCAGAAGCCTCCTCTCCCCCCCCCCCAACGTTCTAATCTCTCCCCGCTGATGCCTGGAGTCAGGTCCCTGCAGAGTCCATTTCAAAAGGCTTTTGGGGGAATTCAACCGTCCCTGAAGGGATTTCCTCACTTTTTGGATTTTTCTACAAACCCGGGAAGTCTACTGACTATGTAGGAAAAGCTGTTGGGGTAGAGTGAGGCCCCTGTTGGTGGGAATAGGTATCCGCACAGAAAAAAAAAGTCTGGGAAATAGAATAAGGAGATATATATATATATATAATTTTTATTTTTTATTTTTTTTTGCCGTAAAGTCACAGTTGACTTATGGCAACCCCATAGGGTTTCCAAGCAAGAGACAAACAGAAGTGGTTTACCATTACTTGCCTCTGCAGTTTCCCAAGTACTAACCAAGGCCAGCCCTGCTTAGCTTCCAAGATCTAATGAGATCGCGCTATCCAGGTCAGGGCCATGTATGATAGACAGACATATTTACTGTGTGGATTTGCCTAAGTTGTGTGGAGAATCTGTATGTCACTGCTAGCAGCTGCCAGAAATGTACAGCTCCACCTAGTTCAGAATATGCCTCCACACAGATGGGACTGCCACCATATGGAAATGTTTATTGAAGTGTAATGTGTAGATCATCCTCCCTCAATAATGTGTAGACGATCATCTCTACATGTTGGGGTAGCAGAGGAGCAGCCTTAACTGGGCTTAGTATTCATTGTCACGCGTAGCCTGGTGAACAGACCTGACTCCTACCACCTTTTTCCAGATTCACAGAGATCAGGTGAATTGGGGTGTATGCATGTAACTGCCCCAAGTATGATGTCATGTCTATTCACACACATATATGGTAGAACAAAGTTTGAGTCCAGTGCCACATTTAAGACAAGCACAGATTAATTCTGGATATAAGCTTTTGTGTGCACGCATCCGAAATCTTATACCCAGAGTTAAATTTTATTGATCTTAAAGATGCCATTGGACTCAAACTTCGTTCTGCTGCTTCAGAGCAACACGGCTACCCACCTGAACACATATTTGGTATGTACATTCTACAAGCAGTAGAGTGTAGGCATGTAGCATCCTCTACAACACATGTAGATGGTTTACTATGCACTGGTACTGAATGCATGTGAAGATCCATGTGATGCCTTCACAGATCGTTTCTAAAGTGGAGTTGGGCAAGCATAGCCCGTGTTAACATTGTATTTTCAGTGCACACAGAGGTAGAATGTCCCTGCAGTTTCAGTGTGTATGCGCCAGGGCCATTTGTTAACTGGCCCAAAATCTCATTGAAATCAGTGTAAAAATTGGCTAACTTTAAACCAGAACAGTGCAGGCAAGCAGCAACCTCACTTGCATAGCTTTCTGGCCAAGGCTAGTCCTGGACAAAGGGCCGTTGGCCTGCTTTTGAGGTTTAAGACAGATCCAAACACTTCTGTCATACTTTAGTGTGAGAAGGAACAGAATCCTCCACCAGGCTCTGTAGAGGAATGATCATGCTAGTAGGAGCAGTCTGGGCCCTTGGTGGCAGAACCAGTGGCAGTTATTGGAAGCCACATGCACATCAGTGGTGTCTCCACTGGGTGATCTCTCCCTTCCATGTAATTGCATGGTTGCCACTGATTCCTGTGAGGAAAGTAAAGGCATTATGCTGGGCCCGGCCTTTGCCTACGATGTTGGATGGCCTGGTCCTCAAGAATGGGGGTCCTGAGAGTGGTTTCATGCATCCCCCTCCCCCCAGTGAGGGCCTTGCAGTGCATATGACTTCCTGCCACTCCATGTCTTCCCATCATAATGACAGGCATCTTGCTACTTGGACATAAAAGCTGAGGATTTTGTGACTGTGTCTTGTTCACCCTCTTTGTAAGCTCTTACGGCTTCCTTCATTTCTGTCTTTCTCTCATTTATAGATGGCTCAGTTTTCCATTCCAGCACTCTGGAAAGAAAAAACCCCATTCAAAGTTTGGGGCAGGACCTCAACGATGCAGAAATGGTGGAGTACCTTATCTGAAGAAATGCAAAGCTGGAAGTAAAACAGCAAGAATCATCCCCCTCCTGGACTTCTTTTTTAATTAGCAAATTGTAGTACCTGATTCATAAAGGAATGTACAGTTGTATGCTGCGGTATATACATTCTCAAAAGGATGGACAGGTTAACTTATAATTTGTTCCAAAATGGTAAAGTAGACTTGGTCTCTTTGAGAAGATGATTTTCTGCAAACACCTTTTAAAGCAAAAATACTGGATCTGGTAGCATCTGGATAAAATCAAGGTCTTAAATGCACTAATTTTTTTAATGTCAGTATTTTTTAATAAAAACATTTATTTTTTAAGAAAAGAAAAATCACTGTTAGGCATTGAAGTCTAAATGCCTTTACAAAGCCTGTCATCTCCAGGTTTTTCAGTGGCCACACAATATCACAGTGCTGTCATTTTTTGTTGTCATTTAAGTGTCCTGAATATTCAGATATTTCTGAGAATCATTATATGAACCTCCAAGAGATGTAAGGAACTCTCCTCTCCCTGGGAGATTGTGTCTGTTTTCACTAAACATTCCAGGATGGAGCAAATGTTGTGTCTTTGCATTGTGGCTGCGCTTCTGTAGTTTCTTCTTTTTAGCGTTCTGTCCTCCTCTTAGACACCCTGAGATTAAAAGAGTTTCCATTTTCATACATGCCAAGGGTTTTTTCCCCCCTTCAGGGTTTCACCACACAAGCAGTGTCAACTTGTTCCGCTTGTCGTTCTGTTTCCTGCGATTCAGCTGCCTTGACTGAGATCTGTCTTGCATTCTGTTAGTTGCTGTGTAGCGGGGCCTGGGCATTTTCAGGAGCTGAGCTTTGAGTCTTCACGTGACCAAAGTGAAGATTTTTCTATGTTGTATTTTCCAGACTTCCAGAATGCCTTGCTAGACTGTCACCACCTCATTCCAGGACAGCAGCTTTTCTTCTGATACTTGTATATTAATAGATAAGAATTTAGTGCCTTACTCAAGGTAATAGTGACATTGGAGTCAGTGTTTTAAGAAATAAAGAAACCCTCTGTGTTGCCAATATTACATTTTCCTGAAATGTTCTTTTTTCTGCACAAATTAAATAGAAAACTATTGCTTACTGTGGAAATATCACACCTGCTTAGTAACTATCATTTTTATGTCTCTGGGAGCCTGCATAAATCTTGCAGCATTGGGCTAATTTCTTTTCAGATCACAATGTTGAAATTAACTGTTCAGATGGCTCCCAAACTTCCCTCCTGTTAGTTGTGTCTCTCTCTCAAATATAGTAAGTAAAAAAGAAGACATTTTTTGACATTCCAGAGCCACAGGTGGAACCCTGGAACAAAATGTGGTTATCTTCTCAGCATTTTGAGATGTGTTTCCCCCGCCTCTCTTTGCATTGATCCTGGAGCATCTGAGAGGCAAAAGCATGGTGTGAGTTCTCTCTACACAGGATCACAGATCACAAGAAGCAATGCATCAGTTGCATCCTGGAAGGCCTTTTAAGCCTTCCATAGGAAGAAGTTGTCACAGTGTGCTAAAAGAAGCACCATGAAGTTTTATTGACCTCCAGAAAGGACAGAGATGAAGATTGTCTTTGTGGCCTCTGTGCAGTCCCACACTTAAGTAATGCACCTGCACTGGATCTGACCATGGAGGCTGTAGAGCTAATCCTCACTGCTTTTGGCGGGCTTTCTCCTCTGCTCTGGAGAGCAGGCATCGACTGCACATGACTGGAGCTCAGGAGAAAGCTGCCCCCCGCTCAGTTCATTTCTAACCGCCACGCCGATCACACCTGTTTTCAACGTCTCTTCACATGACGTTTCCACATCCTCAACACTTCTCTTCTTGTGATTTAGCTCGTCCAGTTTATTTTCTCTCTTCCCCTTTGTTGTCGTCTACAAAAAAAGATTGTCAGTAATCCATGTTTTGTCCAGTCAATCCCTGCCTTCCCCTCCTCCTTTCCTTTCGACCAACAGCAGATGGAAGGAGCAGTCGTCTTTAAGAAGTGCTGCATCTGTAAAGCGAAAATTGCTTCCACAGATGGTCATGACCTTTGCTTATTTTGTAACTGGGGACAGCCACTGAGTAGAAACTTGTACTCATTGATTGAAGTTCACAAAACAGGCTCACAAGAATTGAGCAGCTCTCCTCAGAACTTCTCTCATTAAGAAATCTCTCAGGTCATTGATGGCACAGCCTGCCTCAAAGCCACCTGAAACAACCTCCCCCACAGGGAGATTCAGCACTGTCTGGAAATTCGGCATTGTTGACCCGATGAAAAAGGACAAAACCATGAAATCGACACCTGCGGGTTCGAAACTGAAAATACCAAAACTAGCTCCAAAGCCAACACAAGTCCCCCCGATCATCAGAACGGGACTTTCAACTTCCTCACCCTCTGCTCAGGACTGCCTTTTGGGAGGTTCTGCACTGACAACAGGGGCTGTGTTCTGATCAATACATCACCTGTGCTATCAAAGTTCCACTGGGGCAGCAGGCTATTGCTATTATTTTCCGCTCTCCATCTTGTCAAGCTTTTCGGCATCCATCATAAGTGAGGAACAGGGCCACACTCAGTGTGTTACATCCAGGGACTCCCAACGATTGTCCTGATTCTGGTCTGGGGGACTGTTCCTGATTCTGGTCTGACTACTACGTGCAGGCGGAGCACTCTCAATCTAGATCCACCTATCATTGGAAGCCTACTTACCAAGACAAGTACTCTTAGGATTTGATATTGCCTTCAGGATACCACTGTGGGTCCATTTGGGCAGACCGTACTACATTCGGTCCTGATTGTCCTCTCGATTATCTCCCAAAGCGATCATATCATTCTGGATCCCAGGATGTATGACATTGCCATCAATCAAGCTCATGAGATTTGTCCAGGGACTGTGGATTTTGATCCTGTACACTTTGAAACCCTTAAGGAGGCTTGGGAAAAGCCAGCATCCCACACCTCGAGTCTCCAAAAGATATGAAGCCATGTGTAGGACACAACCTACTGATGCTAAATTTCTCTTCTCAAATCCTCAGCCAAACTCAATAATTGTACATTCCTCCACCAAATCAAAACAAGCACGTAATCTGGTTCCTCTTGATACGGAGTGGAGGAAGATTGATACTTTAGCAAAAAAGGTCTACACTCTCACAGCTGTGACTGACCTTTCTTATTTCTCAGCATACAGTTTCCACTTGGGAACTCAGATTGCCTCCCAACTTCCTCATTTGCCCTTGGAACCCTTGACCATCACTACACATCAGTTACATGGAGCTCTGCAGGGTTTCCAAGCAACAGATCTCCATGGTCTGACTTTCTGTCACCTTTTATCTAGGACACTAGCTACCTCTGTGGCCCTTCATTGTCATCCATGGTTGCGTTCAACATCTCTGTAACATTAAAACAAAAATCGAAGATCTACCGTTCAACGGCGATGGACTTTTCCACATGTCCATGAATGAAACTTTAACATCAGTGGATGACAGTTGGAAGAGGGCAAGAAATCTGGGCATCTCACAACAGGGGACTGGACACCAATTTATGTCTAAAACCTGGAAGTCTTCTGGTGGAAAGTGTTAGCGTTCCCCTCAATCCAAGGACCATGGAAGAAGTCTTTCTCTATGAAGCCTACTTAACAAACCAAGCCGAAACCATCTTCATCTTCCAAGAAACTTTGACAGCAGCCCAAGCAGTCACTTTGATTCCTGTCTGCACCAACTGTGGTTACCCCATAGGGACTCGACTCTGTCCATACCTGAACAGCTGGAAAAACATCACAACGGACAACCAGGTCCTCACCATCATCAGGGTGGGATAAGCCATAGAGTTTGATTTGTTACCACAGATGCCACACTTTGTAAGAACCTTGTCACTGATGCTCCTTGAAGTCCACATACTTGCTCTCTCAGCAGAACGGGAAAGTTCTTCATCACAACTCATACTTCTTCAAGGTGACAACTTGGAGGATAATACTTTCCTCCTGATGTTGCCAGTATTCTGCTGAATGCCAGGAAGCTTTCTACCAGGCTTTCTTACACTATGAATGGCAGAGATTTTCTGCCTATGCCAAGGCACACTGCCTCTACCCTGAGTCTGCCCCTCTATCAGAAGTCCTCTCCTACCTGGTCTCCCTTCAGCATTCAGGTCTCTGTTTTTCATCTCTGAAGGTACATCTCTGTAATCCCAGCCTTTCACAAATTGGAAGACAATCCCTGTTTTCACACTGGAGGACAAAAATCTTTCTTAAGGATCTCCTGAAACTCCATCCTCCATAAATGCCCCAGCATGGAGCCTATCCTTGGTCCTCTCCAAGCTGATGAGTAAAACCGTTCCAGCCCCTAGCAACATCCCCCTTACGTCTTCTTTCTTGGAAAACAGCCTTTCTAGTGGCCATTACATCAGCTAAATGAGCAAGTGAACTCTGTGCATTCCATACATGGTCTTTCATAAAGACAAAGTGCTGAGGCCAAACCCTTCTTTCTTGCCAAAAGTTATATTGTGTCCACTTGTCTCAATCGATGATTTTACCTGCCATCTTTCCAGACCCATCTGATAATGGCCAACAAACATTACACAATCTTGATGTACAATGGGCACTAGACTTTTACCTGGACAGGACTCGGTTCTTTAGAAGTCTTCTTTCATGGAAAACAGCCTTTCTAGTGGCCATTACATCAGCTAAATGAGCGCGTGAACTCTGTGCATTCCATACTGATGCTCCTTACATGGTCTTTCATAAAGACAAAGTGCTGAGGCCAAACCCTTCTTTCTTGCCAAAAGTTGTATTGTGTCCACTTGTCTCAATCGATGATTTTACCTGCCATCTTTCCAGACCCATCTGATAATGGCCAACAAACATTACACAATCTTGATGTACAATGGGCACTAGACTTTTACCTGGACAGGACTCGGTTCTTTAGAAGTCTTCTTTCATGGAAAACAGCCTTTCTAGTGGCCATTACATCAGCTAAATGAGCGCGTGAACTCTGTGCATTCCATACTGATGCTCCTTACATGGTCTTTCATAAAGACAAAGTGCTGAGGCCAAACCCTTCTTTCTTGCCAAAAGTTGTATTGTGTCCACTTGTCTCAATCGATGATTTTACCTGCCATCTTTCCAGACCCATCTGATAATGGCCAACAAACATTACACAACCTTGATGTACAATGGGCACTAGCCTTTTACCTGGACAGGACTCGGTTCTTTAGAAGTGACCTCACTTATTTGTGTCTTATTCTAACCCAACCAAAGGGACAAGGATCTCCCTACAACACCTATCCAAGTGGGTAGTAGCTCTGATTTCCCTGGGTTGCCAGCTGGCTAAGCAGCCCTTACCTGTCGATCCTTGGGTGCACTCCATGAGGGCTGTATCCTCATCGATGGCCTTCCTAGCTGGCATCTCCATTGAGGACATTTGCAAGGCAGCCATCTGGTCGGCTCCATTGACTTTTGCATTCCAACTATGCCTTAGACGTACAAGTACATGGGGATGCATCCTTCGGCCAAGTTGTGCTTTAATCGATCTTCCATTGAGATACTCTTCCCTGTGAGTAGAAAATAATAATAATGAGAATAATACTAATGGCATGCTGCTCTTCCACAGGTACCAGAACGGAATTTGTACCTTAATGTTTCTTCTTTTTACTATCTGACTACCTTTGGGGTGTACTAGATGCCAGCACCCAGCATCCAATGTAGTCTCAGCTCATTAATCACCCAAGTGTGGGACTGCACAGAGACCATGAAGAAGATAAACAGGTTGCTTACCTGTAACTGAGTGGTCATCTGTGTAGTCACACCCACCCACCCGGCCTTTCCCACTGCTAGAATCTTTCTGTCACTTTCTCTAAGTTGATGGGACTTCGCAGTGCACAGAAGGAACTGGGTGGGGGGCTTTCTCTTCCGCTCCAGGCATGCACAGTTAATGCCTGCTCCCCAGAGTGGAGGAGAAAGCCTGCCAAAAGCATTGAGGATTAGCTTCATAAACTCCGTGATGGGATCCAGATCAGGTGCAGTACCCAAGTGTGTGACTGCACAGATGACCACTTGAAAATCATCAGTTACAGGTAAGCAACCTGTTTTTCTCCACAGTTTCAGGGTTCTCCTTAGACTGAAGGGCAGGGGGTTCTTGAGAAGCTTTTGTTTCACTTGATACTTGTCTCCCACTTGCTGTGCTGATTATGGATATTGAGGGAAAGCCCCTGTCTATGCCTGTCAATTAGGGCCTGTTAGCTAAGTACTGTTTTTCTCAAGTGAATCTAGAGAACTTAAGATAGCCGCGTATCTTAGGGCCACACACAACTTTCAGTCCAATTGCCTAGAAAGAAATTCAGGTACTTGTCAAACTGCACACTTCCTCCCCTTTCATAAAGCTGCTTCATACTGGAAATGAGACAAATATAAAATTGTGATGACTGTCACGCTTGAACCAAACTTTAGATTAAGGGTTTAACGTAACATGAACGTGTAATAAAAGCAAAGCTGTAGGCGGTCTTGGGAAAACACTACAGTTCTTTCCGACAAGCAGATGGATGGATTCTTGGCTGATTTCTTTCTTAAACACTCCAGTGTCTTTGCTGCATTTCCATTTCATTAGGAAGGGCCCTGAGGCTGAATTTGCTGACCAGCCAGGGGAAAGTTGCAGTGTTCTAAATACATTGAATGTCTTTGCTTGGTGCCTCTATATATTACTTCCTTGTACCTGTATAGGAACTTGTGTTTTTATGTCTAGAATGTAAGCCTCATAATTGTAACTGTACTGTATTTATGAATACATTTCTGTTTGCAAAGATGTTAATTCCTAGGATGGTATTAATTCTGTATCTTTCAGTAACTGCTTGAGCATTCTGAAGAAACTGCTGAAGCACAATTTTTTCTTCCCCTTCTGTGTCCAGTGCTAACTCCAAGGCCCCTAACTGGGCATTTTCTGGTGTGGTTTTTTTGCACAGGGCTCCTCTGCCTTTAGTAGTAGCACAACAACATTATTTTCCTGTTCCTGCATCCTGAGACCAAAGAATGATCAGCTGCTGAATTTTCTGGGGTTCAAAGAAAAATGGTGGCCACTCGACCCCTGCCTTAACTACTGGGATAGAGAATGGCCAGCAAGATGCCTCCCCTGCCATGCGTTTATTTCCTATGAACCATCCAGAACCAGCTTTTGGGATGGTGCAGGATTTTCGTTCTGTACTTCTCTTTCAGCCTTTGTGGTCTTAAAGAGTTCACTTGGTTTTCTCCGTGGGCCAAATGTTGCCCCCTGAGATCTCAAGGTTATGGCCAGAGGGAACCCTCCTTTTTCTTGGAGCTCTGCTGGTGCTGAACGGCATGCCACTCTCACTCCTCTTCTCCTGTTCCTGTCATCTACCCACCCCTGCCATCGGGTGGAGCAAATTGGATTTACAGTATGCCCCAGAGCAGGGGAAAGCCAGAACTGAGATGGGGCAGGCAGGACTGGAGCAGGAGAACCGTCATCTGATGATTACCTGGCTGCCCTGCAGATCTAGTATTTATAAAGGCAGCGCCCTTCTTCTTTTCCAGACCTTCAGTGCAGCTTTAGGCAGGCCCGTAGCCAGGATTTTATAAGTCGGGGGGGTGGCATTCAAATTTCTTAGGGGGCACTGGGTAATTGAATTAAAGGAACACCCGACTCCTTTCCTGCACCTGCTGTTGCTCGGAGACCCTGGGCTGGATGGGAAGTCAGGGGGCCTTGCCAGTAAGTCGGGGCCTAGCCCCGAGATGCCCCACTGTACCTATGGGCCTGGCTTTAGGGAAGCCATAGATTTTACAGCTCTCTTGCTCCTGCACTGTGCCACCCTTCAGCTGTCTGTGTACCACTGCCGATTGAAGCCTCCTTCAGAAGGTGGAGATTCTAGGCCCGGTGCTACTCTCCATCCTGAAATTAAAGCAATCTGGGTGGCTCTCGGAGAGCTGTTAACTCACAGTTGGTAAGCGGCAGCTGGGTGGGCCACAAGGTGAGTTAACCAGGCCTGAAATTATTAAAGAGGAGCCCTCTAGTCCTTAAACACTCTTGTCGAGAGGGTCTTTGGCAGACTCCTTCCTTCTTGTTTCCGGCAGGGACCAGAAAACAGAAATGTGCCTCAAGATAGCCAGTTGGGGATCCAGATCTGTTATCAGCAAACTGGAACTATTATGCCTTCAACTTTGGTGAATGAAAGACCAGCTCATAGATGACATGTTCAGTTTCTCCATATATATGAAACAATAATCAAGTAACGTTCCATAAATTGTGTCCAGTAAGGTAGAGCTACAGGAGGAAGGGACCAATGTATGCTGCTGATCTTTTAAAGTCCGAAATACAAAAGACTAGTTTGAAAGACAAGAAACTTTCTAGTTAACAGCTTTTAGCAATTGTAGCAATGTTGCCTTTTTCTATATAAAAATGTATTAAAACCAAATTTATGTGGATTTATGTTTTCCTGGTGGGCTCTGTTTTGCTTTCTGAGCAACCTCGTTGATGATTGGCAAAAAGCTTTTCTAAACTATTTTTTGCACCTGAAATTATTTCACCCATCTTTAAATTATACATCGTACCGTCTTCTTGCTGTAAATATCAGTGCCAGCTGAAAGGGAGTTGTTGGATGAGTATTGGGAAAGGAGATAGTCATATTCACTTGTTCCACACCCCAAGAACTTGATTTCCCAGAGAACCAGACTTGTGGATGTACGTGACATAGGCGTCAGTACCATGGTGTCATCTACAGGGGAAAAGACAAAGGGGTTGGCTTTTGGGTCTCTTGGATGCAGAGGCGGGGCCAAACCATGATTGGGGGGGTTGAGGGGGGGTCTTCTTTTGTTTTGGCTTTCTGTGTATCCAGCTCTATTTATACCCCTTTTCAATAATGTTCTGGGAAGTGGCTTATTGAAAGCTTCTGGAGTCAGTCTCTTAAAAATATTTAAAAATAAGCACCAGTGATCATGAGCTGAGCAATTCTGGCTTAAAGACCGCTTGATCTGCATCCCCAAACCTTGTAAGCGCCAAGGGACAAAGCCAAATGTTCCGGACCTTCTGCCGCTGTCCGTTTGAAATCCAGCTGTCTGAGAGCCACACCTGATCACACCCAGCTGAGAGTGGTGCAGAATTAAGAAAAGTCCCTGAAATCAGTCTCTGTTAGTGGGGGGGGGGTGATGCCTCACTAACCTAGCTGAAGTCATGGAAGAAAGTTCCCCGAAGGCAGTGCCAGGCTTGGAGCCATGAGAATGGAAGGGAAGGCACCACAGATGGAAGACATACTCGGGATTCCCCAGATCCAGCAAATCAGCCTGTCTCTGATGGGCGACATCCCCACCTTTGTCATGAATATAAAACCATGGGTCTAATGGATATCTACTTCAGTGTATCTGTTGAGGTGAGCTCTAATCCACAAAACCTTATGCTGGAATAATTTTTGTAAAGTCTTTAAGATGTCACAAGACCTCTGTGTCACATTGCACAAACCCATACAGTTTAATTTTTGAGAGGCAGGATCTTCAGTGTCCTTCACAGAGCAACAGATTAATGAGTGAATGGCTCCCCCATGGAAAGTCTCCCAAGCAAGGCAGGTGGTCAGTTGGAGCTATTGGAGGCATAATTAGACCTTCAGATGAAATACACAAAATGCAGCCTTGCTGAGAAGAATTGTTTTAATATCTGAATTCCTTTTATCAGTCTGCAGTATTGTAACCCTTCTTTTGTTGAAAATTAGACTTTCAGATGAAATACAAAAAAAGCAGCCTTGCTCAGAAGAATTGTTTCAATTTCTGAATTCCTTTATCAGTCTGCAGTATTGTAACTCTTTGCTTTTGTTGAAAATGGTGTGGTTTCACTTAGGCCACCCATTGTGTTCTTCAAAATCATTTGGACAAGGGACAACAGGATAATCAGGTGCAGGAAACCTGGACTCTCTTCCTTTCCCTCTCCAATTTCACCCTGAAAACCAACTATTGCTCACAGGCCAAAGGTTTGCTAATCATTTGTACTGTTCTTTCCCACAGTCGTCTAGGGCTGCCCTGGCTCAAGTAGTTAAGACACTGAACTGCAGTCTAGAAGGTCAGTAGTTCAGCAGTTCAAGACCTGAGTGCTGCATGACAGAGTGAGCTCCCGTCTCTGGTCCCAGCTCCTGCCAACCTAGCAGTTTGAAGGCAAGAAATTGCAAGTCAATAAATAGGTACCACTTTGGTGGGAAGGTAACAGCGTTCTGCGCGCCTTGGTGTCTAGTCATGCCAGCCACATGACTATGGAAATGTCTTTGGACAGCGCTGGCTCTTCGGCTTGGAAACAAAGATGAGCATCACATCCCTAGAGTCAGATTTGACTGGCTTTCGAGCAAGGGAAACCTTTATCTTTACCTTCCACAGTCAAGGAAGTAGAGACACCCAGTAGTCCTGCCCTATCAGATCAGTAGAGACACCCAGTAGTCCTGCCGCTATCAGATCAGTAGAGACACCCAGTAGTGAGACCCGTAGCCTGCCCTATCAGATCAGTAGAGACACCCAGTAGTCCTGCCGCTATCCGATCAGTAGAGACACCCAGTAGTCCTGCCGCTATCAGATCAGTAGAGACACCCAGTAGTCCTGCCGCTATCCGATCAGTAGAGACACCCAGTAGTCCTGCCGCTATCAGATCAGTAGAGACACCCAGTAGTCCTGCCGCTATCAGATCAGTAGAGACACCCAGTAGTCCTGCCGCTATCAGATCAGTAGAGACACCCAGTAGTCCTGCCGCTATCCGATCAGTAGAGACACCCAGTAGTCCTGCCGCTATCAGATCAGTAGAGACACCCAGTAGTCCTGCCGCTATCAGATCAGTAGAGACACCCAGTAGTCCTGCCGCTATCAGATCAGTAGAGACACCCAGTAGTCCTGCCCTATCAGATCAGTAGAGACACCCAGTAGTCCTGCCGCTATCAGATCAGTAGAGACACCCAGTAGTCCTGCCGCTATCAGATCAGTAGAGACACCCAGTAGTCCTGCCGCTATCAGATCAGTAGAGACACCCAGTAGTCCTGCCGCTATCCGATCAGTAGAGACACCCAGTAGTCCTGCCGCTATCAGATCAGTAGAGACACCCAGTAGTCCTGCCGCTATCAGATCAGTAGAGACACCCAGTAGTCCTGCCGCTATCAGATCAGTAGAGACACCCAGTAGTCCTGCCGCTATCCGATCAGTAGAGACACCCAGTAGTCCTGCCGCTATCCGATCAGTAGAGACACCCAGTAGTCCTGCCGCTATCCGATCAGTAGAGACACCCAGTAGTCCTGCCGCTATCCGATCAGTAGAGACACCCAGTAGTCCTGCCGCTATCCGATCAGTAGAGACACCCAGTAGTCCTGCCGCTATCCGATCAGTAGAGACACCCAGTAGTCCTGCCGCTATCCGATCAGTAGAGACACCCAGTAGTCCTGCCGCTATCCGATCAGTAGAGACACCCAGTAGTCCTGCCGCTATCCGATCAGTAGAGACACCCAGTAGTCCTGCCGCTATCCGATCAGTAGAGACACCCAGTAGTCCTGCCGCTATCCGATCAGTAGAGACACCCAGTAGTCCTGCCGCTATCCGATCAGTAGAGACACCCAGTAGTCCTGCCGCTATCAGATCAGTAGAGACACCCAGTAGTCCTGCCGCTATCAGATCAGTAGAGACACCCAGTAGTCCTGCCGCTATCCGATCAGTAGAGACACCCAGTAGTCCTGCCCTATCCGATCAGTAGAGACACCCAGTAGTCCTGCCCTATCCGATCAGTAGAGACACCCAGTAGTCCTGCCGCTATCCGATCAGTAGAGACACCCAGTAGTCCTGCCCTATCCGATCAGTAGAGACACCCAGTAGTCTTGCCCTATCCGATCAGTAGAGACACCCAGTAGTCCTGCCGCTATCCGATCAGTAGAGACACCCAGTAGTCCTGCCGCTATCCGATCAGTAGAGAAACCCAGTAGTCCTGCCGCTATCAGATCAGTAGAGACACCCAGTAGTCCTGCCGCTATCCGATCAGTAGAGACACCCAGTAGTCCTGCCGCTATCAGATCAGTAGAGACACCCAGTAGTCCTGCCGCTATCAGATCAGTAGAGACACCCAGTAGTCCTGCCGCTATCAGATCAGTAGAGACACCCAGTAGTCCTGCCGCTATCCGATCAGTAGAGGCACCCAGTAGTCCTGCCGCTATCCGATCAGTAGAGACACCCAGTAGTCCTGCCGCTATCAGATCAGTAGAGACACCCAGTAGTCCTGCCCTATCAGATCAGTAGAGACACCCAGTAGTCCTGCCGCTATCCGATCAGTAGAGACACCCAGTAGTCCTGCCGCTATCCGATCAGTAGAGACACCCAGTAGTCCTGCCACTATCAGATCAGTAGAGACACCCAGTAGTCCTGCCACTATCAGATCAGTAGAGACACCCAGTAGTCCTGCCGCTATCAGATCAGTAGAGACACCCAGTAGTCCTGCCACTATCAGATCAGTAGAGACACCCAGTAGTCCTGCCGCTATCAGATCAGTAGAGACACCCAGTAGTCCTGCCGCTATCCGATCAGTAGAGACACCCAGTAGTCCTGCCGCTATCAGATCAGTAGAGACACCCAGTAGTCCTGCCGCTATCAGATCTTTCATGTTTTATTTCTCACCATTTTAAAAAAGGAGGGGCTCGAGCACATATCATGTTAAACAAAAATATTTTGCTATATGGATCCAAATTTTGCAGAATGAATCTTATCACAGGTAGTTGGAACCATGACACTTCTATATGGGTTTCAAACTCATTCGTTATGAGGTGTCGAACTCATTTGTTACGAGGGCCGGATCTGACATAAATGAGACCTTGTTGGGCTGGGCCATGTATGTCATAAAATGTAATGCCAGGTAGCGGAGATATAAACTTTATAAAGGACACAAACACAGGGTGTTTTTTACTTAAAATATTAACAGTGTCATCAAAATGTCTGCTGTAGCAATCTTGAGTATGCTGTTCAGGTGTGTATCTGTAAGCTGCAAACCTACGATGATGCAGCAGCAGCAGAACTGGAAGAAGAAGAAGACGACAGCCAGTTCCTCTGTGGGCCTGATAGAAGTCCTCCGAGGGCCTGATCCAGCCCCTGGGCCGCATGTTTGACACCCCTGGATTAGAGAGTGCCCAATGTTTCACTAAGGGAAAGTCTATCCCCATTGCTAGGTCAAGAAATGGTCAGAGCTCAGGAAGGTAGAGGAAGGACTTGATCCTCAGGGTACATGGGTCAAGGATCCAATTCTTCTCCTTCCCAGGACAGCTACTGTCAGTCATGGTTCCCACTTCTTTTCTTCAGACTCTCACAGATCTATATAAATACAGTGTGATTATGGCCACTGGCTATGCATATGCATCAAAGACTTTCCAAGGTTCCTGTTCACCCTACAGACCTGGTGGTCTTGCCAAAGCCATTGCTCCCTATTTGCTACACACCCAAGTCACCTCCTGATTTAAAGCCTTTGCTCCAGTTTCAGCAAAGGACCTGCCAATTTACCAGCTGCCTTCTCTGGCCCTCCAGACACTGTTGACCTGCAAATTGTTTGCAAACCATCTCATGGGCATCGGATGCCACCTCATGGGCAGGCAACTGCTTTTCTCTGCCTGCCCTTCACCAATTGCAATTCCAGTTCAAAGTCACTGCTCCTCACCATCCTACAACCTGCCTCTTGTAGCCATCTGCAAATGCCTCATGACAGCCACCCAGTTATCACTTTGGGACCCAAGAATTGCTTTTTGGTCCCTGCCAGCATGAAACCTCCACACTAAGGCTCAGATTGCCTGTGCATTCTGTCAACTTGGGTATCTGGGGGGGTGGTTTCAAAAATGTATCAATATTTCTTACCCACATTTATCTGTATTCATATTGCATTATGTTCAACTGAAGTTCAAATTGATTTATATCACTGGCTGCATTTCCATGTTTTATTGCTCACATGTAATCATGCTTTTACACACATTCATTCTCACCTCTTCCTTCTATCTCCCTTAGCATTTGCATTGCCTTTAGTTATATTTCTGTTTGCTTAACCCACCAATTTTTGCTTTCTGTATTTGTCTAAGTGTTTAGTTATTTTTTTGGTAAGCAATTACCTTTGAGTTAGATATGTTTTTACTTTATAAATTTTTAGAATTATTAGGATGTCTTGCATTTCCTTTTTTTGCTTTATAATAACTAGAAGCCTTCATTAAGTATCTAGTTTTATTTAGATTTGCTATAGGTAGCATTATTTACAGTAGTCATGCCTTTCTAGAAGATGTGCAGAAGGTTCCTGGAAAGTACATTTTTATTTTTCCTTTTGGTTCCCAGAAAGTTATATTTTTATAGCCCGTATGCCTGACTTCCTTACCCAAGCTTTCCCCATAAACTGTCTATATATTCTTGTTCAGCTGTCCTTTCTTTTCTGGTCATATGGAACTCCAGGGGCAGCGCAACATCGTTTGAAGTGAAGCCATCTTGGCTCACACCTAAAGACTGCTTCAAGGGGGGGAATTGTTGCCAGAGGCACTGCCTTTACTCTTGGGTAGCCCCAAAACAGGGGTGCCCTACTTTCTAACCTGAACCAAAGTCCTCAATAGTCAAGCACTCTCAGCTCGAACCACAGAGTCAGGCTGCAAGTGCTCTGCAAAAAGGGATTTAATTTCAGGTTTCATAAGGTGACCTCGGAGCAAGTCTCCAGTCTTCCCCCTCCACCCAGCAGAGATTATGGTTATGGAAACAATGAGTTCCAGCAAGTAAATTATCTACATTTCTAAAAGTCTATTCAGAAGCCACCTGGCACTCTCCAGTACCTCACCCAGCCCTTTTGTGTCCTATGTGTAAATTCTTTGTCTTTCCTGCTCTGTTCCTCAAGATACCAGGATAAACCAATCAATCATTCAACTATTTAGCAGTCCTTCCTGAAGCTAATGTCTCCCACCTTTTGTCTACCCTGGCCAGGACCATTAGTAAGTCAGATAATCCATAACTACCCAACACCTGGCCTCTATTGTTAAATCCAGACCCTGCCTCTCTGGAAGTTCATTGGTCATACCAAAGATCTGCTCCTACTGGCATCACACACCCCTGGGGCTCATCATTGGTCCAGGTAATCTATTGTTCTCACCTGAGACCAGTCCCCAGGCCGCCCATTGGTCTGTATTCTTTGCCAATGCCTATATCCCAGCACACACATGGCCTTAGACTGTGTGTTTTCTGCCATGATCCCAAAATGGCAGTCCATCCCTAGACTTTCTCTGAGTTTAGGCCACAATCTTTTCTTCATGGACCTCTGCACATCTGGACAGGTTGTATCACCTCTCTATAAGCCATCAATCATCTCTGCTTCCTTAGTTCTATATTGTGTGAATATTGTTTGTATGCTTGAGAATATTTAGTAAAGAAATAATCATTTTAGCCACCCAGTGTCTGTTCCTGGGTTCTTGGAAATTCTAAATCTGGTATACACAGGTCAGATCCTATAGATAAGCCAATTGCATACTAATAATTATAATTCCCCATCTTTATAAAATAATAGAGCAATTAGTCTAACAATTTTGTCAAGACTCAGTACAAGGCACATCCCACTTGCCCAGTGACACTTCAGGCCCTATTGACCCAGATTATCGATCACAATAAATGCACCTCCAAGGAAATACTGGGCCTTCGGGGCCACCTTAAATTTGCTTGCAGGGTAGTTGCCCCGGGGGATGCCTTCTGTGCTCGTCTTGCCCATTCTACCTCTGGGGTCTCTTCAACACACCATTGCATTAGGGTTACCTGAGGTGTGAAAGAGGACCTAAAGGGGCTTAGTTTTTTGAATGATTTCAATGAGGTCTCCATCTAGAAGTTCCCCTGCTTCCTGGTGACTCCATGCAAGTCGACTTGGGTGCAGCCAGCAGCCTTGGTTTCAGGATCTACGTTGCAAGTCGCTGGTGTTCTCAGTGGTGGACCTTTGCACTGGGCTGCCACTGGCATCCACGGGGACCTGACATTTCTCAAATTCTTTCCAACCTTTGTGGTGGTCATTATTTGGCAGGAAACCTTTTGGGACAAGTGCATAATGTTCTGTTGTGACAACCAGGTGGTTGTCAGGATTGTCAAGTGCCAGCCGTCACACTCTGAGCAGGTAATGCAGTTTGTCTTGGCGTGTCACTCAGCTAAGATCTCCTTCACAGCCCTATATGTTGCAGGTGCCAATAATGACATCACTCCTGCCTTGTCTCGGTTGTCTCCCAGGGCAAAAAGGGGCAGTGGAGGTGCACTCCATCACCTCAGACTTTTTAAAACTTTTTTTTAAATAATTACCATCAACAACGTACATTTTGCAGCTTAAAACAGTCAAATACAACATATTATTCTTCAGATACAAATCAGAAATAAACTTTATTTTTATATTGTGGATTATCAAGAATGATTTTATTATCCAATGTAAAACTTATGACAGGATACCAAATAGCTACAACTTTTTTGTGGTATTTATCAGATGATGCATTAGACATTTTAAACAACATTTTATGCATGATGAAATCTTCCCATATTCGATTATACCACTTAGATAAAGTAGGAGGTTTCTTTTCTAACCACTTTGTTGCCACAAGAGAACGTGCAGCTGCTAACAAGTATGCTATTAATTCTTCTTCTGTATTTTCTAGGATGAGGCCAGAACCACATCAGGGGAACAAGGTAAGTCTACATCAGTGATTTCCTTAATTTTTTCTATAATAATCTTCCAAAATTGTTGTATTATGGGGCATAACCACCAACAGTGTATAAAATCAGCTTCATTACCACAATGTTTATATAACTTATTTATACTATGAAATCTAATAGGTGGAGTATACCATCTCATAATAATTTTAGACATTTGAGTATTTATAGAAATAATTTTTGAGTTCCAGCTATAATCATCCCGTATTTGTTGCCAGTCTTCATCTGTGATATCTATTTTTAAATATTCTTACCATTGTTTTTGATATAAGGTGTTTTTCTCTTCTTTACTAAAGCTTATTTGTTTATACACTAAAGGTGAAATATTTCTACATTAATTGAATTTTTTCTCTAAAAATTGTTCCAAAGGTGTCAATCGTTGGCTTCTCATCAATCTCAAAGGAGGAGACTCAAGGAGGTGTCTGATTTGTAAGTATTTATACCAGTGTACCTGGTGTTTAATTTTTTGTTCTAGCTGTGCTTTTGTTAATATTTCCTGTTTATCCAAAAAATGGGAAATTTTTGTCACTCCAGCTTTCAACTATAAATCATAATTTTCCTGATCTTTCCTAGGAATAAACCATTCTTGTCTGATATGGGATGACTGGCTAGATATACCTGGAGCCAGAATTGATTTCCATTTGTACCAAATGCTTAAAGAATTAAACAAGAAGGGATTTTTTATTTGGTTACATTTTTGTAAAATGTTAGGGTCCCTTACAGTATCCTAATTTAAAAGGTTGCATAGGATCTAATCTCTCCTTATATATAAAGCTGACTTGGGGTAGCAAGATTCCATGTGCTCCCATTGGCTGTAAAATGCCCTCCCTCAGCCATTGGCTTGCCAGCCGCCACTTAAGAGTACTTGCTTGCCATTGGCCAGGTGCTGGGTCTGCTCTTCTTCCCCGCCCACTTCCCCTTCTCTGTCAGAATTCCTATCAAATGGCTTTGTCTCTTGATGAAGACACTTCTCCTGCTTGCCTCCTGTGTGGGACTTAACTTTTCCCTCAGGGGCTGTTGGTAGGGGTAAAGAAATGGCAGTTAGCTGTGTTTGTAAGATGGCTGCTGGGCTGCTGTCTGTGGTTGTTTGTTTAAAATGTTCCGCCATAAGGTTTAATTGAGCTGTAGTTCCAGAGTGGGGCCTGTAGGAGTATCACTCACTGGGTTGAGTGGGCCTTCCTCATCTGCTGGACTGCATTTCCCAGCTGCCCCACGGCAGAAAAGGGCGGGAAAACAGGGACTGTCCCATCGTGCAGGGCAGCATCAATATAGACTGCAGCCCATCCAGGGAGGAGGCCGTCTTGGTCCTACAGGAGGATAAGAAAGGCTCCTGCTGCCCGTGCTGACCAGGCTGTCCAGGCCACAAGCCAGAGACGTGGGGGAATCCTGGGAGGCAGCAGAAATTCAGCCACTCCACGGTCGCCTGGACTGGGGAATGAATGGAAGTTTCCCTGCTCTCTTGGGCCAGACAGAGAGGGGCTAGAGCAGAGAGCCAGAGGCCGGTGTGCAGGGAAAGAGGATGGCGTTTAACCCCTGTGGGTTTATGCCCTGCTGGTTCATAGCGTGTGCTTACTCCTACAGTGTGTGTGCGCCCCATAACTGTGTAAATAGTTAGATAAATTATTTTATTTGGGCTAATAATCTGTGTTGTGCTCTGACCACATAGTCTCCCCTGCTCTGCACAATAACAAAGGGAGGGGTAGCCCAAGGAGGCAAGGAAAGGCCAGACCCTTGGGTTGCCAACTTTCAAGGGATCCCCCAAAGATTGGGGATTCCATCTCCAAACATGGAAAATCGGCCTCAGGGGTCTCACTGTCCCTTTAAAAAGGCAGTGATGATTCAGTGAGTCATGGCAGCGAATTTAAGGAGTGAAATACGCACACGGGATGAGGGTGGGAGGCAAATAGCTGAGTGGTAGACTGGAGCCCATTTTGCCACAGTAGGCATCCAAGCTTGATTCCGACAAAGGATGGAAACTCTTTGCAGGCCTTTGAGAGGAACTCTTTGGGGTCAGTCCTGAGTCTAAGGTTGCCAGCTCCAGGTAGGGATATTCCTGGAGATTTTCTGGAAGAGTCTATGGAAGCCAAGGTTTGGGGAGGGGAGAGGCCTCAGCTGAACAGAATGCCATACAGCCCACCTTCTAAAGCAGTTATTTTCTCTGGGGGGGGAGATCTGTTGTCTGGGGTTCAGTTGTGATACCTGGTGATCTTCAGGCTCCACCTGGAGGTTGGCTGCCCTAGGCGTAGCAGTCAGTTGTTCAGAGCAGGTTCTGCTAGATCCAGGTTCTTGCTGTAGAAGCTGAGTGGGTGATTTTGGACCAGTCACAGACTTTCAGCCTAACCTACCTCACAGGGTTGTTGTGCAAGTCAAAAGGGGGAGAGGAGAATGATGTAAGCTGCTTTGGTCCCCATTGCAGAGAAAGATGACTTTTCCTCCTGGGAAACTATTGTTGCCAATCTCCAAGTGAGGGCTGAGAGATCACTCAGAATTACAACTGCTCTCCAGATGGCAGAGATCAGTTCCCGTGGAAAAAATAGGCTGTGGCAATCAGAGCTTCAGAGCATGGGAAATGGTGGACTCTGGCAGTCAGGGCTTCAGAGCACAGGAGAAGCTGCAGGTGTGTGTGTGTGGGGAAATTGAAAGCTGAAGAGACAAGAGGAAATAAAGGTAGGTTGATGACTGGTTGGGAAGGAGATAGGGTTGCCAACTCCAGGTGGGAAATTCCTGGAGATTTGAGGGATTGAACCTGGAGAGGGTGAGATTTGAGGAGGGCTGGGACCTCAGACAGGTACAATGCCATAGACTCCAGCCTCCAAACCAGCCATTTCCTCCTGGGTAACAATTGTTGCCAATCTCCAGGTGAGGGATGGAGATCACTGAAAATCACAACTGCTCTTCAGGTAGCAGAGATCAGTTCCTCTGGAGAAAATGGTGGATTCTATGTCATTATAGCCTGCTGAGGTCACCACAGCACATTGACACTGAGTGCCCAAGGCCTTGGCACTGTCCCAGAGCCTCTTTCTAGAGTTTGTTGTATTTATTTCCACAACGGGCCTTATTTCTAGTTCTGTATAAGACCATATTGCTCGTTCTAAAGTTGCAGTTGTTATTCATGTACCAGTGCTGGTAGACTAATATACCCATTGTAAATTAGGTATGCTCAGACCACCTCGATCAGTTGTCCTATATAGTGTTGTTCTAATTCTTGGTCTTTTACCAGCCCACAAAAATTTATTTAACTCTATTTGCCACTTTTGTAATATTTTTTTCCCTAGTGGAATGGGCAAAGCTCTAAAAAGCTTGGTAAAATAAAACAATTAAGTTAATCCGGTCAGTCCAATATAAAGATTTTGACTCCCATTGCTTTAAAGTCTTTAATTTCTGTATGTATTCTGTAGAAATTATGTTTAACTAAATCCTCCTATCCGTAAACATCTCCATGGATTTTTTATTTCTTTGATATGGTAAACTTCATTCATCTTTAATTTTGAGTCTTCTTTTATATGTATCAGATGAATTATAGTTTTCTCTTTATTAAAACTAAGACCTGATATTTTATTAAATTAAGTGTCTTAAAAATTTCATCTAAAGATTCATTGGGTTTAGTGATATATAACATAACATCATATGCATATAAACTAGTTTTGTGTGTTAAATTGCCAATTTGAACTCCATTAATGTTGTTATTTTGTCTAATATATTCCACTAATGGTTCTATGGCTAGGATAAATAACAATGGGGAAAGGGGGCATCCCTGCCTCATGCCTCTCTGTAATTGCATAATGTTTGAAGTTTCATTATTTACTTTAATTTTTGTTGTAGGTTCACAGTATAGTGCCTGGATAACCTTTTGAAAGTTTTTTCCAAAATCCATACCTATGAGGACTTCTTGCAGGTAATTTATTTCAATACTATCAAAAGCTTAGCGTCCAAAGACATCAACAAAGCTTCCACAGAGTTATTTTCACAATGAGAAAATATTCAGAGTTCTTCTAATATTTTCAATATTTCTCTTGGGCAAAAAAACAGATTGGTCTAAATGTATATACTCTGAAAGTATTTTTATAAGTCTCTTTGCAAAGTTTTGCAAATATTTTTCCATCTGAATTTAATAATGATAAGGGTCTATATGCTGCTGGGTATAATGCATCTTTGCCAGGCTTCAAAATTAAAACCATCTCAGATTGGTTCCATGATTTTGGAATGTTGCCTGTTTTCATTGTATCATTATATAGGAATTCCAGTGGTTCAATTAAATCTGATTTAAAAGTCTTTAAAAATTCTGGGGGATATCCATCGGTTCCTACTGCTGTATTATTTTTTAATTGGCTTATTGCCTCCAAAATTTCTGGTCTTGAAATTCTATTGTCTAAATAGTCCCAATGTGTTTTGGAAATTTTCTTTAGAATGTTATGTTGTCTTATAAAAGTTGTAATATTTTCAGTTGTAATATTTTTTTTTCATTAAAAAATTATAATAATTTTCTAAGATAGTTCTAATTTCCTGATGGTCTGTAGAGATTTGACCATTAGTGTTCTGCATAGCCTGAATTTGACATGACATTTTCAAATCTTTGACTTTCCAAGAAAGTAATTTAAGAGATTTTGAGAGTTTTTTCCAATATCTTTGTTTGGTAAAAATTAAGTCCTTTTGAATTTGGTTTGTTGTAGTTAATTCTAAATTTTTTCTTTCAGCCAATAATTGCTTAAAAGTATTTTTATTGCCAGTTTGTTTATGTAACAGTTCTAAGCTTTTAATTTTATCTTGTATTAATTGTGTTTATTTTTTCTCTTTTCAGGAGTGTAGCTAATGAGATTAGATGACCTCTAAGAACAGCCTTCATCGCATCCCATGTATTCTGATGGGATGTCTCTTTGGGTTTATTTTCTTTCCAGTAATTTTTTATCACCTGTGTTATTTGATTTCTTGTTCCAGGATTTATTAATAAAGATTTATTTACTACCCATTTTTTTGCTGTGTGTCTTTTCTCTGACCATTTTATTACATAATGCATAGGATGGTGGTCCGACCATATTTTTACACCAATATCCACGTTCTACCTTATTAATATATGTGTAAGATATAATTGATACATGTGTAAACATCAAACCTAGATGAATAAAAAGTATAGTCCCTTTCATTTGGATTCTTTATTCTCCAAATGTCACAGAGCCCTTGAGCTCTAATTATGTTTTGTAATGGAGATGTTGTATTCCTAGTCTTTTTAGGCGGTTTCTTTTGTTTTGACTTGTCCATAAAAGAATCTAAAAGAAAATTCTAGTTCCCCCCACACACTATTATTTCTCATTCTTGGAATATTTGCAAAAGTTCTAAAGTATTTTTTAATAAAAGTGAGCTGTGTTTCGTCTGGTGCATAAACTGACCCAATTGTATTTGTTTGCCTTCTAAGATGCCTTTGATAAAATTATATCTGGCTGCTGTATCAGTCAAGTCCCCTTTTAATTCAAAATGTAAATTCTTAGCTAAAATTACTGCAGTGCCTCTCGATTTAGATGAGCCTACAGATATATATTGTTCTTTATACCAAGCAGATTTGATGATAGGGTGGATTTTGCTTTTTAGGTGTGTTTCCTGTAGTAAAATACAATTTGGTTTGAGCTTCAAAATCTGAGATGTTATACGTTTTTGTTTTATATTGTTATTTAAACCTCACATGTTCCAAGACATAAATTTCAGAGACTGTGCCATTATATACTTATAAAATATTGATTACCACCTGAAATCAATAATAAAACAGTCAAACACAAATAATACTTCCAAAACGTGAAGTCTTTTCTAACTTAGTCTACCTACTTTAACTCTTTACTATCTTAGTATCCTGTTTAACTTAACCTACTTATCTGAACCCTTAACTGAATCTCTACCCTCTACCTCCACAACACTCTTTTTTTCCCCTAGAGTGCTTTACCCACAACTCAGCCTCTTTTTTGTTTGTTAGAGGGTTCAACCCTTTGTAACCCTCCTTCCATTACACCACTCGCCCTCCCTAGCTTTAACAACTGTCTTGTTTATTTAAAAACCATATTAAACAGCATAAGTAATGAACTTAACTCAATAATTACGTAAATCATATTAAGCATCAACAAATAGTACCCAACTTTTATCCTTTAAGGTTGTTGTCCCCCACATTAGAAGGATTGAAGACTGGTATTTTTGTTGCTTTTTGCGGAGATAAAGCAAACTCTAATTTCCTCTTGAAAGATGGTTTTGCCATTTCCATTGGTTCCTCCAGCTGTAGGGATCTCAGCAAACATATACCACTGTTTTCATCAGGAGCGAAGAACTGTTTCCCTTGATGTATAACTCTAATCTGTCCATATGATGACCAGCGATACTGAATTTTATGTTCTCAAAGTTTTTGTGTAGTCTCTCTTAATTGTTGTCAAGGCTTCAGCAGGGAGATCTAGAAAGACACTGATTTTTATGTCCTGGAATGTTAGGTGCCCAAGTTCACGTGCTATCTTCATAATAGCCATTTTTCCCTTATATCAGCCAGTTCAAGTAAAATATCTCTTGGGTATCTTCTGTTAGGCCTATTAAGGTTTCCAAGTCTATATATTTTTATTACTGAGAGCTGTTCATTTTCACCCTTCTGGACTGTTGAAGCCAGACAGGTAGGAATAGATTTTAAGAGATTAGATTCTTCTGGATTTTCTTTAAATCCTCTTAATTTCAAATGATGTTTCCGAATCTCTGTTTCTAGAGACAGAAGTCCATCTTTTATATAGTGTTGTTCTTTTTTCAGTTCTTGATTTTCAGCTTGCATAGTAGATCCCAAGGTGCAAGCTGTTTCAGCTATAGCCCTTGTATTTTCCAAAGCCTGTGCCAGGTTTGAGGCTTTATCAATTTTTGATGTGATTTTTTTCCATACTGAGTTCTCAAATGATTGAAAAGAGGATTTCAAAGTAGTCTGCAGCACTTTAAGCATCACTGGCTCTTCTTGTTGGTCTTTTTGATTTTGATTTTTGGTAGCCATTTTGGATTCGGCATGCCGCATGACGGCGATTGTTCGATTCAATTCAGCTGGCTTTTCTTTTCACCCCTCAGAGCTCAGCAAGCTCCTCAATCCAAAAAAATCACTGTGGAGGTAAGTTTTTTTCCAAAAGTTAGCTCATTAGAGGGAAGAAATGGGTGGGTAAACATGGAGCATCAGGTTTAGGCATCCATGCTGGTGTACTCCGACGCCACCCCTCCCCCCCAACCTCAGACTTGAATATTCTTGCAGCCAGTTTCTCCAGCACAACACTGTTCTGCTCAGAGCTATTGGAGTGTCTTGGTACCATCTCCCCAGACAAAGTGGACTTGGCCAGATGGAAAGTGTGTCAGGCAGCTGAGCAGCTTCTGGACTTGCTGGGAGGGCATGTCATTAGACACACGGACATTTCCTTTAGGCAACCAGCCCTCCATAGGGCTGACAGGGTCTACCTCTCAGAATTGTTGTATAATATTCAAAAGTATTTAATTACTCAGAGTATCGATGGATCTTGCTCTATTGGAAAGAAGAGATTTCTTTGCATTTAAAAACCTTTATTTCTAAGGGTAAAAGGTATACAGGAAACCTACAAAATAACAAACTCCCAATAGCTACACTTCTAAGTTGCTTACAGTTCAAGTCATGGTTACACACTACACACAGACAATGGAGAAACTGTCCTTCTTCTTGACCCCTAGAAAGGAAGTCACCTGAAAAAACCAATCTGTATCACAATAGAAGTTACTTTTCCCCAGCTAAACCCCCATTGGGTCTGTCCCAGTTTTCCCTTCCAGGTCAGTCTAGACAATAGCAACAGTAGGTAAACAAATTAACCCTATAATGACTGGATTGTCAGACCTTGTAAACACATACATTTCCAAGAAGAATGGGGTATGGACATCTGGCTATACAGTGTGTTCAACTGTTTGCTTTTTTGGCTACAGCTGTAGGAGCACTGATAGGAGAAGAAGAAGAAGACTTTCCCCCAAGTGGCCCTTTCCTTCCCCCACTCCTCCCCTCCTCCCTCTGGCCCTCCACTAGTGACGTATGGAAAAATTTGGGGGCTTCTTTAAACACTGCACTAAGTGTGGAAGTAAACTTGCCCCCACAGATGGACACTCTTTGTGCTTCTTGTGCTTGGGGAGACCCATTGCACCAACCTGAGCACCCACTGTGTCAAATTCTCCTATCAAACCCACAAGAATCGGGCTGCGAGGCTTTGGGTGGCGTTCATCAGGTCGGCTTTCTCTCCAGCTCTGATGGCCATGCCTGCACACCATGATCACCCCAATTTGACACCAGGACCATCAACGTTGACCAAATCAACTGGCATCCCAACCCCAGGGCATGTTGGCACTGACTGCTCAGCATTGAAGCGTTCAGAGTCAACACTGCAGTCAAATCCCTCGACTCCATCTAAAAAGGGCAAGGAGGGTAAAGACAACAAGATGACAAGGTCTACAAGTCTAAAACTGGCACCAAGCTCTGGCCTAAGAGTCCCCAACTTGACTTCTACCTTGTCACTTAGCGCTCTGACACGATGCTCATTGCCAGCACTGATACTAGTCCTGGAAACACCACCGCTCTGCATTCTGGACACCCCCATCCGCCAGCTGGACTTCCAAGAACAAGTTGCCCCTCCAATGTGACCCTCTCTCCACTTCTCAACATTGGAAGTGGACAAGATTGATTTGACCCAGCAGTCGTCCCATTGACTCTCATCCCAAGGTTCATCTATTGCAAGCAGTATTCACAGGCCCATTAATACTGAGGGCCATTGGGACTGAAGCCCAGTTGATCAATGTTTTCACTAACACTCTCACTCTCGGGATCGATTGCCTCCTTGCCATCAACCCACCTCATTGGCATTTCAGACCCCAATGCCTGCAATGATCCCCTGGGATCAATGTCAGCTGCAGTACATGCATGGAACCTATCTGGTACACACCATGGGTACCCTGGGGGTCAAGAATACAAACTACTTGGTCTGTGTGGGACAATACCAGTACTCCCTCTGGGAGCAGCTTTCTGAAGTTCTCCCTGCTCTTCCCAACAGATAAATGTCTGTTGGCCTGATATCTCCAGAACGAGGGCATGCTTCTTTCAAAGCAGCAATTGAACTCTTCTAAGCATATGGTAGTCATTTTTGCCAAGACCATCACATCCACCATAGCCCTATGCAGGCACTCTTGGCTCTGTTCCACATCACTCCAACAGGACACCCACTCTTACATCGAAGACCTGCCATTTGATGGCCAGGGTTTATTTCACTGCACAACTGATATGGTCCTGCAAGAAATGGACAAAAGTATTAAAACTTCTCACAACCTCGGACTTACAGGTCCCACCCATTCATCCAAAAGCAGATCATGGCCACATCCTTGGTCCACACAACAGTACTCTAAGACCTCCCCAGATCAACCCTGGAGAGCCAAACAATCTCAGTTGAATATCCAACATCCATATACAAAACCGAAGTATCAGCCCAGCCAGCAAACACCCAGGTCTAAAAGTTCTAGAACACCCAAACAGAGCCTTTGACTCCTGCACAGGTTTGTCACTCCCATTTACATCATCCCACTGTCATGCCTTTCCCCCTTCCTCCAGGTGTGGCAGACAGTTATGTCAGACAAATGGGTGCTTTCCATCATTTTCAGCAGCTTCAAAATAGAGTTCCTCCAGGATCCCTCAATCCCGGTCTTTGTCAACACCCCTCCATCCATGGTCCTGCAGGACAGGGTCCAAAACCTCTTAGTGAAAGATGCCATTGAACCCATTCCTCAGAATTCCAGGGGCCAGGGATTCTACTCTTGGTACTTTATGGTTCCCAAGAGGACAGTTCCCATCATGGACCTAAGGGGTCTAAATGATTTTATTGCATACCACAAGTTTTGGATGACCTCTCTGCAGAAAATCCTCCCATTCCTCAAACAAGATGCTTGGATGGTGACACTGGACTTACAAGACACATACTTCTATCTCAGTACCTGACCTCCTCACCGGCAGTTCTTGAGGTTTGCAATCGGAGACTATCACTATCAATACAATCCCTTTGGAATCTCCACAGCCCCACAGGTCTTCACGAAGACAATGGTGGTGGTAGTGGCCTACCTGCGTCTCCAAGGCACAACAGTATTCCTATACATAGATGACTGGCTTCTGGTGGCAAAGGACAGTCTGGAAATGGACATCCATCGAACCCTTGACCTCCTAGATGCTCTCAGTCTCAAAGTCAATCACAAGAAGTTCCACCTCACACCTATGAAGAGAGTGCACTTCATTGGGGTGGTCACTGATTCCATGGTATGCTGAGCCTTCCTCCTGGAAAAGAGGGCATCAGCTATCATCACTGGTCCCACTGGTTCCAAACACATCCATCCATGACAGCAGCTCTGTTGATACAGTAATTGCTGGCGACGATGGCAGCAATTACTGCAGTCCTCCCTTTCACCAAGCTTCTCATGCAAGTACTCCAGCTGGGGTTCCTGAGACACTTCTTGACCATCTTAACATCACCAGCTGATGACACTCCTCATCCCTCCCTATATCCTACATTCCCTCTGCTGATGGGGACACAAACCAAATCTCCTGACAGGTGCCCTGTTTTAGCTACTGGTTCCCTTGGAAACTCTGATGAAGAATGCCTCCCTTTGGGGATGGGGCACTCATCTGAGGGTCCTTTGTATAGGTGCCAGGTGGGATCCTCAATATTGCCATTGCCATATAAACTACCTGGAACTGCTTGTGATCAGGTTCACAGTCCAGTCGTTTTTTGCCCTTATACAGGGAAAGGTAGTGGCTGTGCTTACAGACAACAACTGCCGTCAGCTATGTGAACTGGCAGGGAGGCACAATGTTCAGAAGCCTCTGCTCCCTTGAGATGGACCTCTGGCTTCCATGCAACAGGGACCTTTCTGTTGGCCATGCATTTGCCAGGGGTTCAAAGTGTCCAGGCGGACTGCCTGAGCAGAGGGGAACCTCCTTGCATGGGAAGTCAACGAAAGATATTTGCTCCCACTGTTCAAGACTTGGGGGTTCCCAGGGGTGGATGTATTGCAACAAGGATGAATTGGAAGTGCTGATTTTATTGCAGCAGAGGGGGCCATGGACCCTCTCTCCCTGGGGGACGGACTTCTCTTTCCATGGGGGAACCATTCTTGTTTCCCCCACTACCCTCACAACCAGGGTGACCCGCCCTTTAAGGGCAAGGGGGTTGGTCAGGGAAGTGACGCCTGCCTTGCCTGTTCCATGCTTGCTTAGTTGTTATTGCTGCAATGTTCTGTTAGATAGTTAATAAAGTGGCCCTTGTTTAATTCCAATCTGTTGTCTGTCTCATTATTCTGACTGGAGGGCAAAGCAAAAAGTCAAAGATTGAGGAAAGTCCCCTGGTTTCCAGAAGGAGCTGTGAGGCAGCAGGGAATCTAACAATTTTTCCCTATTCATAGGAGTATGATTGTCTGGTGGATGGCTTCCTGCTATTGAGAAAGACCTCCTTTACCCTGGCTGAGAAGGGCTGAAGAAGATCCACCACGCCGTTAGCTTCAGGTGAGGAGCATCGTGATGGAAGATGCACCCTCCTGCCATGAGCAGGGGGGAAATGATGCCACTGGCCTGGGAAAGCTTCAGGAGCACAGGGAACCACCCTTGTCTGGGCCACCAAGAGGTGATCAGGATACAGTTCAGTAGGTCCTTCAGTAACTTTCTCTGCTGATCGAAATCTTACAGTCTTACTAAACTTAATTGCCACCCCCCTTGCCCTGGAGGACCTTGGTGCCTGATACTGCAAGATACTGCCATTTGTAATTGAGGATAGGGTACCTTTCAGATGAGATTCCTGGAGGAATATGATATCTGGGTTATGCTTTGATGGTGCAGAAATAATCCTTTTATGCTTAATAAAATTATTGAGACTTTTGCAGTTCAAAGACAGGAAATTAATTTTTGTTGAGCCATTGCAAATGTAATATATCTGCAAGGTTAATAAAAAGAAAGTCCAAAACACAATATCTTGAATCCTCCAGTGCACAAAACATACAGATAAGAAATATAAAACATCCAATTCAAGCAAAGTTACTGATCTAAAAAGCAGATGTTGCAGGAAAAAATGTGGAATAAAACAAGATTAACATATTGAACAGCATAATATCTGGGGGGGTTGATGCAGAAAATTGAGTAGGTTTTTTCCAGAAACTGTTATGAGAAATAAGTACTGTAATAAAATAAATAATCCATATTTGCAACTGCTCATATTCCCTCCAATACATCAGGCTTAGGAAGAACCAAAGCAGCCTGTTTTGATACAATAAAGAAAATACAGAAATCTTGACACTTCTTGATGGAAAGACTATTAAGTATACAGAACTTGTTAAACAATCTACAATAGAATCAATAAAACATGTCTCTACCTTGTTATTCTGCACAGGTAAGTGTTTAAAAAAGGGAATGCCTAAACTAAACCAAAGGAACAAAAACCTGCAGCACTTAGGCATGAGTGCTGCTCTCCCTATGCCTCAGGATCTTAAAATACACAAAAATAAAAAGCAGCAAAAACATGAACCCCCCCCCTCTCGACAAAAATGTGCAATGAAAGGTTCTCAACTCAAATTGTCATGATCCATTAGTACTGAAAGAAATAAGATTTTGGTGCTATCAGAAATAGAATAAGCCCAAAATATTGAACTAGTGTTAAGACACAGGTGAATTTCCAGGGGCTGCAGAGGTGTCGTCTTTTGGTCACCTTGATCCATCTGGATGGTCATGGGTCTCGCTTCTTCTGAGTTTTCAGTAGGTAAGTCTTTAGGAGGATCCAGATTCAAAGATGCCAAGAGTTTCAGTCCACTGCTCAAATCAGATGCCAAAAGATTTTGGTCATTATGCACAACTTGCAATTTATAGGATACCCATTTATATTTTATTTTTGCCTCTTGCAGAGTCAATGTAATAGGTTTTCAGTCTTTCTTTTCTTCAAGGTTTCTTGTGAGAGGTCTTGCAGGACCTGTGTTTTGTGCTCTTGAAATTGAAGTGGACCTGTAGTTTTAGCTGTGGCCATGATTTTAATCTAGTGCAGGAGTCTGCAAATTTTACCAAAATATTTCTTGGCAGAGCTCTGCTGATTACTGAGAGGACCAATTCAGTATGCAACGTCTATTAGTGGAGCAATCCCTTCATCAAGCTGTAAAATGGTTGCAAGCCAGGGGCCATAAAAATGTTAAGATCCATGTTCCCTTCTGCTGATTCAGGTATCCCTCTAAATTTTAAATTATGGGTTTTCAGTTGATTTTCTAATGAAATCATTTTGTCTGCAGCCCATTCTTCTCTCTGATAAAAATAGTTTGCATCCTCCTGTGCCCCTAAGCCTATATCAAAAGCACAGTCTGCTGTCTGCATGACTTGTTCCAAAGAAGTCTTCATCTCAGTTATTTGTTCAGCAAATATGTGGATCAAATCAGAGATTTTAGTCATCATGCTGAATTCTAGAGCTTGTATAGTGTCAAAAAACTCACTGCATGTTATTTCCAAGGCCTCCGTTCCTGGGGCTGAGTCCACAGGTGCCATTTTAGAATTCTAATCAGTCCCCACTGGTAACTTGGGATTGTTTTACCCCCAGTGTAAAAAAGGCAGTTACCGGTTGTGGGGTCTTCAGTCCATTCTTGCCTTTCACTCCACATGACTTGCCCACTGTTTAGAGATAAAGTTGTTGAATAGAGGTTCTCTGAGAGCTCAAGATTTAGGTGTCCATTACACTTGCCTGATACACCCCTCCCTCCCCTCCCCGAGCTTACTGAATTGAGGGGCTGCTGTTGATTTTTTTTTTATTTAATAAATTTAAAAGTGTAAAATTCACATACATACTGGGGGGAGAAGAAATAAAGGACACAGCATCTCAAAATTGTTTCATAAGATAGCAGTGACAATATAAAAATTAGCAACATTATGAGTTCCCTCAGTACGAGGGTGGGGAGAGCAAATGAGAACACTTCCTCTTCTCCTGTTTTGGAAATAATATCACAGATCTATGGTCTGGCAGAATTCATCACCACCCCCTCCCCAGCTTCTCATTTTTCCTACCAGAAGAACCATGTATTTGTTAGAAACAACATATCAATACAGAGCCTTGATCATTTCATTAGGCCGAGCTGTTGCTATATACTTATGGATATTGTATTCCATGGGCTATTTCTACTTTTACTTAATCATTATAAGTTCACTTAACCCTCCTTACATTCCAGTTCTTTGTTTCCTCAGATGAACCATGGTAGATCTGGTGAATCTTGTTGTGTTCTTCCTGATATCTTGCAGAAAAGCTCTCCAACATCTCCTTCAGCTTCTTGTTCTGTGCCTTCCTCCCAGCCTCCAATTTGCTCTCACACCCCACTATGCTGGAGTTTTCAGGACTCGGCTGTTCCTCTGAGACTTCCATAGAGATGCTTCGGTCTTTGCTTTGTACACTAGGAGGCTCCTGTGGGGGCTTGTTGGTCTTTAATTGAGACGTTTTGCTGCCAACTGTTGGATCTTCCTCGTGGTCTCTGTGCATCACATCTATGGGATCCAGTGTGCCCGCGCTGATCTGGTCAGTGTTGTACAAAGCTCACGATGGGATTTTCACGCCTCCACCATGGGCCTGCACGGGAACCCCCACTGCGCATGCCCAAGGGGGCAGGGCATGGACATCCCGCCAGTTCTCTTTTTTTTTCCCCCATACTTTATTTATTCCACATTTTCCATCCAGTTTACAAACGTCAAGATTTACATACATGTATAGAGTCGTAAACATTTTATCATGTCTTTGCATATGGTATTACTTCACATTATTTTATATTCTTAACAAGCTTTATCCAATTATAAACCCTTAACCATCTTTTCTCTTGAATTTTATCATCCTTAGCCTGAAGTATTAAACTCAAGTTGTCCATTTGTGCTAACTCTAACAATTTTACTATTAGCTCCTCTTTAGAGGGTGACCTATCCACTTTCCAGTTTTTCGCCACTAACATTCTTGCAGCTGTTATAATATACACTAAAAGGTAAGTATCTTGCCTATTGTAACCTTTGGGAATAATATTCAATAAATATGTCTCAGGTGATAAGACCACATCTAAGTTCAAAATTTCAAAAATAATATTATGAACCATTTTCCAAAATGATTGTATTTTTTTACACTTCCACCACATGTGATAAAAGGTCCCCACACTGGATTTACACTTCCAACACTTATTTGAATTTTGTGGAAAGCATTTTGCAATCTCATCCGGGGACCAATACCACCTGTGAAACAGTTTGTAAATATTCTCCTTATAGGAAATGGCTCTCATAAGTTTCGTGGTTTTCCATATTGTACTCCATTGTTCAATTTCAATTTCTTTTCCCATATCTTTCATCCAGGAAATCATTACAGATTTAACACTTTCATCCAGCTCGTATTCCTCTAGTAGAAATCTATATAACTTCTGAATTAGTTTATCACTGGAAGACAACCAAATCCTGTCCAGCTGGGTATTTCTATCTCCAAAACCCTTTACCTTATCTTTACCATATCTATCTTTCAATAATGTAGATTCCCACCATGATAGATTAATTTGATATTCATGTCTCAGTTTTTCTTCTGATTTTAGAACATCACCTTTTTCTAACAAAGCATTATAATTGACTTTTTTATTTTCTGTTAAGAGTGATGGCTTTACAAAAGCCTCCAAAGGTGACACCCATCTTGGAGTTTTCCTATAGAATTTCTCTTTTATCCCATTCCATACTCTACTCAAAGCTCCCCTTAATATATGCTGGTTAAAAATCGAATGTACTTTTTCCTTTTCGTACCACACATATGAGTGCCAACCCATGTAAAGATCGTGGCCCTCTAGTGCCAATGTTCTTGCATCTTCCAACAAAATCCATTCTCTTACCCAAGTTAATGCACACGCCTGGTAGTATAAATTCCAATTTGGTACTCCCATCCCTCCATTTTCTTTTCTGTCTTAGAGAACTTTCCATTTAATTCTTGCTCTTTTGGGGTACCAAATGAACTTTCTAGTAATCGTGTCTAGTTCCTTAAAAAATTTCAAACCCTTTAATACAGGAATATTTTGAGCTAAGAATAGAAACCTGGGTAGTATGTTCATCTTTATCGCTGCAATTTTACCCATAAGGGATAACGGTAGGTCTTTCCATCTTAAAAGATCATTCTTAATCTCCTCCAATAGTTTATAATAATTGTCTTTTATTAACGAACTAGCTCTGTTAGTTAAGTAAACACCCAGGTACTTCACTTTTCTAACTATTTCCATGCAAGTTATTTTCTGGATTTGTTCCGCCATATTAAGGTCACAATTTTTAAGTAGAAGTTTCGTTTTCTTAAAATTTATCTTAAGGCCGGCTACTTGTCCATAAACATTAACTACGTCCAATAACACCTTGATAGATTTTAACGGGTTTTCCACAATAAATAACAAATCGTCGGCAAATGCCAAGAGTTTGAATTCCTCTCCTTTCACTCTTAAACCTCTAATCTGTGTATTATTTCTTATTGAATTGTTTAATGTCTCTAACGCAAAGATAAACAGTAGCGGAGATAACGGGCATCCCTGTCTCGCACCTTTATAAATATTTACCCTGTCTGTAAGGTCTCCATTTACTAAGATTTTAGCATACTGCGTTGAATAAATTGCCTTTATTCTGGACAAAAACTGTTCTCCACATTCCACTATCTCTAGCTTCTGCAATAAAAAGTTCCAGGATAGGTTGTCAAATGCTTTTTCCGCATCCAAGAACATTAATACTGTTTCTTTATCAGGGTGTGATTCATAATATTCCAAAATATCAATAACTAGGCGCATATTGTTTTTTATTTGCCTCTTAGGTAGAAATCCCATCTGATCTTGGTGTACTGTTTGAGCTAATACTTTTTTCAACCTATTTGCGAGTATATTCGTAAATATTTTGTAGTCCGCGTTTAAAAGTGATATGGGTCTGTAATTTTTAATTTCTGAACCGTCTTAATTTGACTTGGGTATTAATGTAATTAATGCATGATTCCAAGAATCCGGTACCTTTTCTAAATTCCCATTTTTTTGAAATAAATCCTTTAGCGGTATATCTAGCTGTTCCTGGAATATCTGATAGAATTCCACCGGAATACCGTCAGGACCCGGTGTCTTTTTCCTTTTCTGTCTTTTAATTGCCTCTACAATCTCACTCATTGAAATTATATCATTTAGAATTTTTCTCTGTTGCATATTGAATTTAATGTGAATCCCACCTTCTAAATACTCTTTAATTTTCCTTTCTTCTTGAGGTTCTTGAAAATAAAGTTCTCTGTAGTAATCTTCAACAACCTTTTTAATTTCTTGCATATTAAATTTTTCTTCCCCTTCCTTATTTTTTAGCTTTACAATAGTACGTTTCTCCCTTTCTTTGCGGAGCTTATAAGCTAACCATCTATTAGGTTTATTTATATTTTCAAAATAGTATTGTTTGGTGAATTCAATTTTTCTGGCTATTTCATTATTCAAAGTTATATTCAACTTATGATAAAGAAGGAGTAGTTTAGTTTTATATTCTTTTACCTTTGCACCTTTTTTTAATCTAGATTCTTCTATTTTTATTTCCTTCACAAGACTTTCATATTCCTTTTTAGCTTGTTTATTTTTCCATGCATTCTGGTTGATAAACCAACCCCTAATGAAGGCTTTAAATGCATCCCACACTATTCCCATTTGCATCTCAGGTTTTATGTTTCTCTTAAAAAACTCCAGAATCTCTTCTTTAGTTCTTTTAACAAATTCTTGATCACGAAGCAATCCTAAATTCATAGTCCATCTATTCTTTTTTGGCTCTTCTCTTAATATTAAACTAATCGGGTTGTGATCCGCAAATGTATTTGGCAGGATTTCACAATCTACTACTTCATATATCATATTTGAAGATATCCAGATCATGTCAATACGTAACCATGAATTGTGTCGCGGTGAATAATGTATAGTCCCTTTTCAGAAAATTCCTGGTTCTCCAAGCATCAATCAAATTAAATTCTTCAGTTATTTTGAAAAAGGTCTTCGATGTTAATGAGCCCCCTTTGGTCTTTTTTCTTGTACTCTTTCTATCCATTTCAGCCTCTACTACCGCATTAAAATCCCCTAATAGACATATATGCTCAAATTCCTTCAAATTCAAAACTGCCTGAATTTCTCTATAAAAGGACTCTTGATCTTGATTGGGTGCATACATATTAATTATCAAAGTCTCTTTGCCCTTCCTCATTATTACTACTGCCACAATTCTACCATCCTTTGAAGCGTAAAGCATTTTGGGGTTCAATTTTTCTTTCGCATAGATTACTACCCCCCTTTTCTTTTTTATATCTGAGGCTATGAACACATTTCCCAATTTCTTATTTTCCAAATATTTAATGTCATCTCTTTTTATATGGGTTTCTTGTAGGCATACTATGTCCGCTTTGGTTTTATTTATTTGCTGGAATGTACTTCTTCTTTTTTGTGGGCTGTTCAGCCCATTAACATTAATAGATAAAATTTTAAGTTTCCTGGTCTGCGCCATTTTTAATACTTATTATTTCTTCCTTTGTTTTTGTATTTAAACCTAGTTAATATCTGGTAAGTTGGTTTGGTTGATTTACTTGGTTTTTTCTTCGCTTTCTTTGTAGTAGTTCCTATAATAAATTTGTCAATTTAGTATAGGGAATTCTTCTTTCCCTTACCCTCCAAGGGACTTCTTTTAAAAATTTGATTTCTTCCCCTTGAATGGTAACTTTGCTTTCGTATGTGGCCTTCAAAATCTTCTCCTTCGTGTCCTTCCAATAGAATTTCACGTGTACTTCCCTAGGCAGTTTGTGCTGTCTTGCATACGAAGAGTTTCTTCTATATATATCTTCAATTCTGTTCATTATTTCTTCCTTCGTACCTATCTGTAATTGTTCCGCTAAATTTTGTGCTAGTTCATCTTTAAGATTTTTTTCAATATTCTCGAGGATATTCTGGCATCTTATTATTTGTGCCGCTCTATCCATTTCAAAATTTATAAGGATGTCCTCTATCTTTTCATTTTTTGCTTTCAGTTCTAGGATTTCAAAATCTAAATCTTGTACTTTTTCTTTCAGTTTTCCTTGTTTGGTGACCATTTTCATTATTTCTTGTTTATTATCTAGTATTTGCTTAATTTCCTGCGTTTCTAGGTTAATTTGTGATGTTATTTCATCCATTTTATTTTTTAACGGTTCAATTTCATTTTTAATTAGGGAGGGTAAGGTTGTTTCTATTGTTTGTTTAATCACTTGTGTAACACTCTCTTGTATCATTTTGTTCAACTCTTTCATAGTGGCCTGTGGTATGCTCATTGTGCTTTGTTTTAGTTGACCTGTACTTGTACTTCCCACCTGGCCGGGTGAGGGGATTGAATTTCTTCTATTACCAGAAAAACCTGTGGCCATAAGTACCCCCTTATATTATGTACTTATATTCTAATTTTTAGTTCTTTATTGGGCTACTATGATTCTTGAATTCTTCTCCTAACAATCTGTTCCTGATATCTTGACACTTTTAATCTCCCTTTAACTCTCTAATCTATACAAATTAGTACAAAATATTCACAATAACTCTTTAAATCCTTACAATTTCATCTACTCCTTCAACCTTTAGCCACTTCCTCTTGTCCTGCTCTTATCTTATTCTTGTATTTAACCCTCTCAGTCTTATACCTTTCCCCTTTCCAGCCTCTAATCCCCCCCACCAGTCACCACTTCCAGTCTCTACTCCGTTCGCTCCTAATCACGTCCCTCCACTCTCGCCGCCTTCATCTCCCACGTCTCTGATCGTCACTGGCTTTCAAACTTTGCTCGCCGTCTCTCTCGCCATCCCTCCTTCCGCAGCACATCAATCACTCCTTCTGCTGCCGCCGCCTCAACGACAGAGGGTGTGTGGAGTCAGCTCTCCTGCCCTCTGGTCCATTCATCTTCTTTAGGCATTTTTTAACGCCTCAAACACTCTCCTGTAGAGAGGGGTTTGGTAGGAGAATTACTAGACTTAAGAATGAGAGAGTGGCGGCTCTCTCAACTTAACTAGGAGTCCTGAAACGAAGAGGTGAAGTGGAGCACGGACGAGGCTGTAAAGTCACGACGAGTGCAAGGGGAGCCCAGAGGATTCTACAGAGTCAAAAAGAAGTAACTTGATAATGACTAGTCCACTACATAAAAGCTAAGTAATATTCAACTTACCTTATTTGATTTTGAGAGCAGGCAGTGGGGCAGAAGTAAATGGGTCCTTCGGTGGTGGATATAATTTATAAGGTGAGCGGCTAGCGAAATAATTAGAGAAGTGAATGGGGTTTGAATGAGGAGTGAAGGACGGTCGGTTGTAAAAGCAGCTTTAGTTTGCTGGGTACTCTACAGTTTTTTCCCCCCACTTTGGTTTGTTTGTTTGTTTGTTTTCCCGGCTTCTTCTCGATGTGGAATTGGTGGCTCCTTTAAACGGGAGTGTTGGATGAGAGCCAGAGGAGGGGCGGCAGTGGCGGTGCGAGATTGAGAACACCCGGGAAGGAGGAGGCGGGACGGAGAGGTGTGCGCTTGCAGAGCGACGTAGCTGACGGAGTGAAAGGCAGAGGGAGTTGAAGAGCGACAGGATCACCGCCAGTTCTCTTCTGATTGCCTCGTTGGTAACAGCTTTGGTCGGTTGGTCTGAGAGTTTTTCCTCTGAGTGACTTTTGTGCCTCACAGCAGGGAGCTTTGTTCGAACTTTTTTATTCAGTTTTTTCATTTTTAATTCATTTTGAAGCTTTTCAAAGGGACGCTTGGAAAAAAAAGTATTTTTCCTCCACATTTTTTCACAGTCTCTAGACCTCGCCCCCCCCCCCCAAACTGCCTCAGCCAGGACAGTTTATGGAAAGTAAGAAGTGGGGGTGTTTTAAGAGGTGCTCTTCTTGTGGCAGCAAGCTAGCCCCCCAAGACAAGCACTCTCTTTGTATCCTCTGTCTGGGCAAGAGCCACCAGCCAGATGCTTGTGTCCTTTGTGCCCGGTTCTCCAATCAAACCAGGAAGAACAGGGCCACTAGACTGAAGGTCACGCTGTGGGACTCTGCTCTTGCCATGACTCCAATGATGGAAGCTGATCAGTCGGTGTTGAAACCGTCAACGTCGTCGGCATTGGTGCCGAAGGAGATCTCCACACCAAAGCCTCCCCGAGCAGGCAAGTCTTCCTCCGACATGGGGCTGGCTACCAAGAAGAAGGGTAGTTCTAAGACAACCTCGTTGGTGTCTATCCCAGTTAAAAAGCCCAGAAAGGACAAATCTAAGGGGCTTACTACCCAAAAAGGAGGAGACACACATAAGTCTCATGGTGTGAGCAGTGTAACATCTCCTAGGGGCTCTGCTCTGCATGCTGATGCATTACAGCAACCCCTTCAGTCACATTGACCCACATTGGAGCTGCTGAAGGTCCATGTGGAGCCTCCTGTGGAAATTTTGGATTCGCTTCCTCGGCAGCTGGACCCCCCAGTGCTCGATGTCAGGCGTCAGCCTAAGAAACCTCCCTTGGTGTTGCCTCTGGATATCGACCTAGATCTGATTTCCGACACACAGGCGGTTGGTTCCTGCTCTCCGTCATTGGCTTCCTGGGCTAGTGAGCGATCCGAACGTTCCCGACACCGGCCTAGAGAGAGGTCTCAGTCTCCGAATCGTGCGGATCGGAATAGGTGGGATGACTGTGACTCTCGACTGGACAGGTACCATCCTGTTCATCTGCATGAACCCCTGTCAGGGTATCCATATGGGCCTCCAATGTTCCCATTCGACCACCGCCCAGATATGCCGTACTGGTTTTCTTCTATGCCATGGCACCCACCGAAAGACCCAGAGACCTGGGAACCCCGTCGGCATCACTCGCATTCCCCACGTCATCGTCCTCCCTCGGCATAGATTTTGAAACCGCTGCCTTCTTCTCCGACACCGCACCTCCCCAGTCAATCACTGCCAAAACGTCCACCGATATCAACACCAGTCCAAGACACAGAATCGGGTTCTGAATCCTCTCATGAGGGTTCAGATGTGGATCACTTGGAGGATGACTTCTCCCCCATGGACCCTTCTCCTAAACAAGCCATCTCTGGGGACAGTCCGATATCGCCTTCGGAAGACATGTTCTCTTATGGCGACCTAATAAAGTGAATGGCCCATTCTCTTGGGTTACCAATAGTACAGACCTCATCTGACGAGGTCTACAACATTATTGAAATCGACGCATCGACTCCCATAGCCCTTCCGATGTCGAAGCATCTTCTCCAAGCAGTCAAGATTCCGTGGGTCAAACCATCCTCGGCCCCAGTGTCCACCAAACGACTCGATCACATGTATCAAGTGCAAGAAGAAGGTGCCTCTTTCCTTTATCTGCATCCCCGTCCGAACTCGATGGTTGTATCCACCTCATCAAAAAACAAATGTTCTAACGCCACCCCTGCAGATAGGGAGAGTAAAAAGATCAATGCCTATGGTCACAGGATCCACTCTTCTACAGCCTTGGGGATCAAGGCTTCCAACTACATGGCCTGCTTTGGGAGGTATCAATACTCCCTTTGGCAAAGGGTGTCTGATTTTCTCCCGTCTATGCCAGAGGATAGGGTGAGTGAGGTGCGGTTGATAAAGAAGGAAGGTCTCCTGGTAGCGAAGCAACTCTTGAACACTGCAAAACACACCCTCGATGCTTTTGCAACGTCGATGGCCTCTTTGGTGTCTCTCCGACAACATGCATGGCTTCAGACTACTTCCCTACCTCAGGACACCAGGTCCTACATCGAAGACCCTCCCTTCGATGGAGAAGGCCTTTTCCACTCCTCGACTGACACTGCCTTATAAGAATTAGATAAAAGCATAAAGGCATCTAAGTCGTTAGGGGTCTCAGCACCACAACGATTTTACAGGCACAGATCCTGGTCCCGTTACGCCCCACGGCATCTGTACCTGGGCAAGCCTTCGCCAGACAATGTGTGGAGACCGCGCCAATCTCCTGTGGGCAATTGCCAACAGTACCCTTACCAACCTAAATCGAGGTCGGGATCTCTCCAACAACAGTCCAGACCCAAGACCCACCAAGGCCCTAAACAGGGTCTTTGACTTTTCCCTTTCAATGTCGACAGAGACAACGCATCTCCATCCTTTCCTCTCCACATGGAGGACTATTACTACGGATGCCTGGGTCCTATCCATTGTGACCGATGGATACCTTATCGAATTTGTCGACCTCCCCACTCTCCCGGTCTTCTGCCCCACCCCTCCTTCTGCCATCCTTCTTCAGGAAGTCGACTCCTTGCTACAAAAGGAAGTGATAGAACCTGTACCGAGGGTTTCGCAATAGACAGAGTTCTACTCCCAGTACTTTGCGGTACCGAAACATGACGAGGGACTACGGCCCATCTTGGATCTTCAGCACCTCAATGTCTACATCCGACACCAGAAATTCAAGATGATGACCCTGCAGGTTATCCTTCCCTTACTATCCCAAGGCTCCTGGATGGCTACCATCGACCTCCAGGATGCCTATTTCCACCTCAACATCCACCCATCCCACCAGAGATACCTCTGCTTTGCCATAGGGGACTGTCACTATCAATAAAAGTGCCTCCCCTTCAGTCTCTCCACCGCGCCGAGGATCTTCACCAAGACCATGGTAGTAGTGATAGCCCACCTTTGTCTCCAGGGGATTACCATCTTCCCCTATATCGATGACTTGCTTCTGGTGGCAGACACCCCAATGCTCCTACGCGAGCACATTGCACTGATGTTGCATCTCCTGTCATCCCTTGGGCTTCAGGTCAACCATTCAAAATCTCACCTGGAACCATCCCAAAGGGTGCAGTTTATAGGGGCACTACTGGATACCATTGCCTGCAGGGCCTACCTACCAACAGACGGGGCTCAAACCCTGTCCTCCCTTGCGAGCTCTATTCGCACCTCTCAGTCATCGATAACGTACCAAATCCAACGCCTTTTGGGGCACATGTCCACCACAACATCTGTCCTTCCACTGGTGAAACTCCATATGAGGCCCTTCCAACTCTGGTTTCTACAGAGCTTCTGTCCAGCTATCATGCCTCAGTCAAGAACCCTCACACCTCCTCAAGGTGTATGAGACTCTCTACTCTGGTGGATGGTCATCCCAAACATCACCAAGGGTGCCCCCTTTGTCCTCTCCAACCCTCTTTACACCATAACAACAGATGCCTCCCTATGGGGCTGGGAAGCCCATCTCAATGGGATCAGCATAAGTTGCCGCTGGGATGCTGGCACCGCAACTCGGCACATCAACTACCTAGAGCTGCTGGCAATCAAATTGGCTCTACAATCCTTCCAACCTGTCCTCCATGGGCACTGCATTGCTGTCCTGATGGACAATACCATGGCACTCAGCTACGTAAATCATCAGGGAGGGACAGTGTCTTGGAGCCTTTGTTGGCTAGCGATCGAGTTGTGGGATTGGTGGGTTGCCAATCAGATCATCCCGGTAGCCACCCACATCCCGGGTGTCCTGAACATGGAGGCGGACCTCCTCAGCAGGGGTGTCACTCATCACGAGTGGGAGCTGAACTGGTCCTACCTCAGGCCCCTCATTCAACAATGGGGCACTCCAGACATCAACATCTTCGCATCCAGGGAGAATGCAAAATGCCCTCTCTTTTGCACTCAAGGGATCCACTCTCCCTAGGAGATGGCCTCCTATATCCGTGGAGAGGGGCATACCTATATTTGTTTCCACCTCTTCCCCTGGTTTTGAGAGTGGTGCACAAGCTAGCCAGGGTATATGCAAATTGCATTCTCATAATGTCATGGTGGCCCAGACAACCCTGGTTCCCCATTTTACTGCATCTAGCAAGGGGCAGGTACCACCGCTTCCCCAGGGTTCCAGACCTTCTCATGGCAGAGAACAGGACGCTGTTCCATCCAGAAGTGAACACCCTAAAGCTAACAGCTTGGAGAATACAGCCTTGAAATTCTCTGCCAGAGTCTCTGAGGTCCTCTGCAATGTGAGGAAGGAATCCACATGCCTATCATACCAGAGAAAATGGTGCAGATTTCTCTCTTACCTCTGCTCACCTACGGAATCACCAACTTCTGTCGGCCTTGATAGCATTCTGGACTTCCTTATCTCCCTCCCCATTCGTCCATCAGAGTCTACCTGGCGGCAATCTCTGCATATCATGAGGGCCTGGATGGCTACAAACTCTTTTCCCATCCAACATCTAAGCAATTTCTAAGGGCCTTATTAGATTGCATTCCCCTGTGGCTGTGCCTACAGAACCGTGGGACTCTGGTGTTCCGTCATCTCACCAGGCGCCCATTTGAACCTATGGCTACGTGTGATCTCCAATTTGCAGCCTGGAAGACAGCTTTCCTGGTGGCTATCACCTCAGCCAGGAGGGTCAGCGAACTGATGGCACTGCACGATGACCTGCCATATTTGGTCTTCCTGCCAAATGGAGTGTGTCTGGTACCAGATCTCTCCTTTATCCCTAAGGTCATCTCGGAATTCCATCTAAACTCCGAGATATTCTTACCGGACTTCTTTCCGCATCCTGATGGAGAAGAGCAGTGCTTACTTCACACCCTCGACATCAAGAGGGCACTTCTATTTTACCTGAATCAGACTCGACCTACCAGACGTGACATTACACTGTTTCTCTCCTACAGTTCGGCTTCCTTGGGGTTGCGCATTTCACCCCAACGTTTGTCCAAATGGATTGTTGGGACTATCAGACTATGCTACTCCCTGTCAAAGCAGTCGCTCCCCCCTCACCTGAGGGCACACTCTACCAGGTCTATGGTGACCTCTACGGCCTTTCTGAAGGGTGCATCACTCTCGTCCATCTGCAGAGCAGCTACGTGGTCTACACCAAACATGTTCATCAAACACTGTGCTCTGGATGTCCGTGTGCAACAGAAGGGTGAGTTGGGTTACACCTGTCTGCTGTGGCTCGCTGAGTCTGCCAGCACCCACTTCCAGGTGAGCCACTGCTTTTTAATCTCCCATAGGTGTGATGCACAGAGACCACAAAGAAGATAAACAGGTTGCTTACCTGTAACTGATGATCTTCGAGTGGTCATCTGTGCATTCACACCGCCCACCCGTCCTTCCCCTCTGCTGTCATCCTCAGTTATTCTCCACATGACTTGGGTTGATAGCGGTCAGAAGGAACTGGCAGGATGTCCGTGCCCCACCCTCTTGGGCACACGTGTTGGGGGTTCCCGCACAGGCCCAGGGCGGAGGCGTGAAAATCCCATTGTGAGCTTTGTACAACACCAACCAGATCTGCACAGGCACACTGGATCCCATAGGTGTGAATGCACAGATGACCATTTGAAGATCATCAGTTACAGGTAAGCAACCTGTTTTTCCCTATATGATACATCAACTTTATAGGCAGTTGGTAAGATTGGAGTTGGCACCTTTGACAGTAGAGATCAATGTTCCCTCTAAACTCTGAAGCTCTGTGTGCAAAAAAGATTCTTTGTGAGCCAAACCATTAAAGTTGTGAGCCAGCCTACATTTAATTTTTTTTTAAATTTCAGTTTATGAACATTATTCCCAGTAGACATGTGCAGTTTGATTCTCATTAAGTTCTCCAGGTGATCTGTATCTAGCCGATTTCTAATCTTAGTTTTGATGGCATTCATCAAGCTGAAACTTCTCTCACAAACAGCACTTGAGGCTTGAAAAGTCCCACAAATGTCCAGAAGAAGGTTGAGTTCACTGACTTGTTCTTGTTGCTGTGCAAATGTTAGTACGTTCTGGAAGGTTTTCATTGCCCCAGCTTTTATCTTCTCTGCAATGATTAATTTGAAGTCTGAATGCTCTTTATGAACTTCCTTATCACATTATTGTATTTCTGGAACAAAACGCAGTAGCACTTGGCTAATCTTCCTTCATTCTTGAAGGAAAAGTTGTTCAGGTTGGAGGGGTTCAAGTAGACAGTCTCAGTCAAACACACACCATTCCTGTAATTCCTTCTCTGGGAATCTTTTGTCCATGTGATCACAAGTTTGCCTAATTAAATTTAGAATGGCATTGATATTTACTCTAGAGTTGCAAGATGAAATTAGATCTTGTACAGTTTCACTGAAGTGGACTTTTATCTCCTAGATACTGAGATCTAATTTTCCTGATTCGGGCTTTGGTGAATTGAAATGCTTCCACAGTGGTCAGAAAGCTTTTCTGAGAGGGGGCGTGGTGACACTGTGTTAATGGCGGTCACGTGAATCTGGCGCTCCTGACTCCTGATTGTCCTCTGCCCGGTTTTAAAGCCCTGAAACCATGCCCAAGCCTGACTAAACACCTAAAACTGATTCAGTAAGAATCAAAGCATATCCTGCTGCTTTAAAAACTGCAAAAGACATCATAGAAGCAGCCTTTCAACGCAGCACAGGTACACGGGCCGAATCCAAAATGGCAGCCGCAACGGGACTCCCGGAGCAGTCTCCAACAGACTCCTCAACCTCAATGATTCTTAACTGCCTCAAAAGCATGGAAGCAGATATTTTGGATAAAATATCTAACTTTTCTTTCCAACTAGAAGAAATGCAGACCTCCCTTTATCAGACAACCCAAAAAGCTGAGGCAGCATTAGAAAAGGGCATTACAAACCAGGCAGACATTAAAGCTCTGCAGGAATCCTGTGCCTCTCAGAAGAATCATTTAATTACAATCGAATCAGAATTAAAAGCCAGAACAAACTGTGGAAAACAAGGACTTGATTAGTTTTATGGCCCAATTAATTCCAGAAGCTCTAAAATTAGAAGGTGTCTTTCCCATTCTTACATATGCATCACGCATGGGCCCTACACCTAGAAATAGCCGTCCAAAATGCAAGAGTTGTAATAATCACCATACCAGACGCGAGACTGCATCAAAGGATTTTAGAAGCAGCTAAACACACAGGGGTTTTTCAGTTTAAAGGAGAACACTTACAAATATTTCCTGACATCCCAAAAGAGGCAATTGTCATTGAAGAAGCTTAAAACCCATCACAGCTAAGCTACAGAAATTAAAACAGAAATACTGATGGCTCCCATGTGAAAAACTTTTTGTAGCCCACCAGGACCAACGCCTTTATGCATGAGACGAAGAAAGCGGGTTGGAACTGTTGCAGGCTTTAGAACAAGAATTCCCAATGGAGCAGGATGACAAAAGATCCAACAAAAGAAGAAACCTTTTCCCAACTTCTCCAAAAAAAGCTAGCAAAATTCCTGTCTTAAATAGTGCTGAGGTCCTCTGACACAGGACACTCAAATTGATAATGATTCTTCAAGTAACATACTTGTATAATTGAAATTGTGTTATAAGTTCTCATGGTTTTTTAGCACACCAATTTCTATGCAAGGGGTGTGTGTGTGGGGGGGTGTTCCTGAATCTGGTTCATTCTCTGTTTGTGTCCCCAGATGACTGTTTGTCTGTCATCCAGAAACCTTCTCTGGTGACCTGGGCTCACACTATTTCTTAGTGATAACGCACGTGACAATTGATAGTCACATAAGACAGTATAAGGGATTGTGTTCACATTTGTTGTTGGGGGAGGGAGGGGCTTTGTTTTATTGTTTGGTATACCTCATAAACTCTCAATACATCTGTAGTAAATACAGTAACGTAACTTGTTGTATTTAATCGTTGCTGGAAACGTCTGGTAAAATATCTATATCTGTTCAGATTATTGTGGTTAGCTCTGTTTGTAGTTCTCCAAGTTAAAAATGATGGATTCTTATGTGCGAGGCCTTAATAATTGTATCAAACAAAGGAGAATGACCTCTTTTAAAATCAAAACCTGACATTGTGTTGATGCAGGAAATCCATCTAAAACCTCAAACTAAAATTGTTTTAAACACTAATTGGTATGACTTGCAATACCACTCAGGGGGCTCTGCCAAATTGAGAGGTGTCGCCATTCTTCTTTTCAAGTCACTACAATTTAAATATGAAGACACACTGGATGACATACATGGGAGATTCCTATTCCTTAAAGGCAAGCTAGACCAAAAACAGGTCACAATAGCAACAATTTATGCTCCTAACGAAAAACAAGAGCAGTTCCTAGAAGAGACATTGGCAAAATTGGATAACTTCAAAGAAGATCAAATTATAATAGGAGGGGCTTCCAGTCGGAGTAAAATGGCGAACTGACGCACCTTGCGAATAAGCGGGGTGGACGGCAGCTTCTTCTGACAGTTTGGGCAATTATACTGCCCAACGCAGCATCCCCCAGGCAGGAGGGTGACAGGCAAGCAACAAGGCCCAAGTGAGAGTCGAGATCGGTGTGTACAAGTCCCGGAGGGGGCTTGTTTACGCTTTGAACTCCTCTCAGAAGCGGGCAATTGCAAGACAGCACTAAAGAAGCCAGCCGAGCTGAAACTTCAGCTTAAATTCGCCATTTCCCAATCTCTTACGAAACAGTTTGAAGTTGGAAACAAAAAGAAGTGACGCGAAGTCCCAAGATAAACATGCAAGGTAACAAAGCCGTTTTGCTTACCGGGATGAAAATATAACAAAATTTGATCAAGGCGGTTAAGTGCATAAGGTTTAAAGCTGAACAATCGATCCATCGTATAATTTTGAAGATCTTGATAAAGCGTTAAATTTGGACTAAATAGACTTTGCTTAACATTCCTGTGGTTAAGAGACTGAGTGATAAGCATATGAGTGGATGCGACTGGAAAGATCGCGAGACAAAGGTGCAGCATAAAACTGTGTCCGACTGGAACTGTGACCAGGCTAGAGTGTGTGCTGGAGGACTGGAACAGCAGCTGAGCTGAAGTGTTTCCGGTAAGACATTTTTAACGTGGGACCAGAATCAGGAAGTTAAAAGAGAGCCTACTCTAGCCATAGAAACCATAGAGAAATTGCGTCCGCCATTTTGAGGAGGACTAAATTTTAAAATGCAATTTTAAAGGTGAAATTGGTTGGATTTAAAAGAAGAACCAGAGGACAGCTGAAGCATATCAGAGAATCTTCAAAACGGAACCAAAATTTTGGCAAAGAGCTGCCTCAGCTGCAAGCCCAAGCATGTCATCTAAAGAGAAGAAAGAATGGCAAACTGCAATAGAAGCAATGGAGAAGCGCATGATCGAGGCGATTCAAAGTATGGTGAAACAGATAGATCAACAGATAGAGAAACAAATGGGGAAGCAGCTGGAACAGTTGGAAGAAGTCCAAGAAAAAAATGTGGCAGCCTTGAGAGAGTTTGTGTTAGCAGAGGTGGCAGAAATCAAAAAAGAAGTGGCTAACACAAATAGTCAAGTAACAGCTTTGGCAACAAAATCAACTGAATTGGAGCAAAAGACACAAGACATAGAGAAAAAAATGGAATCAACTGTGCAAAACAACCATAATTTGGAGGCAACAATGGAATATAGAGCAATGGCAAACCATCTGAGGTTAAGAGGAATTGAAGAAAAAATGGATGAAAACATACATACGGTGGTAGTGACAGCTTTGACTGAATATTTGGGAGAAGATCAAGGAGAATTGGATTCTGATTTTGATTTAATTTATAGAGTGAATTCAGCTTATGCTCAAAGGAAAAATTTGCCAAGAGATGTTATTGTTCAATTTGTAACAAGGAAAATGAAAGAGGATGTATTCAAGAAGCAGTTTATTCAACCATTGGAGATTGATGGCAAAAAGATAATAATAATGAGAGAATTCCCAAGAATCATCCTGCAGGACAGAAAGAAGTACAAGAAATTGGTGGATAAATTGAAGCAGTTAACCATCAGATTCAAATGGGAGATACCTCAGGGACTGTCATTCACCTACAATTCAAAAAGACATGTGATCAAAACACCTGGAGATATGTATAGTTTTAAGGCTGAATACTCTGAGGATTTCGGAGATATTTAAAAACAAGTCATGATGGATTACAAATTGTTATCGTGGAATGTAAATGGACTTAACTCACCTTCCAAAAGGAGGGTAGTGAATTATTGGTTACAAAAGCAGAAATCTAACATCATCTGTTTACAAGAAACACATATAAGAAAGCAGGACAATAAGAATTTGACTAATAAAAAATTAGGAGAAGAATTTTATTCATTGGCAGAGAAAAAAAATAAAGGAGTTGTGATCTATGTAAATAAAAACTTGGAGCCAAAACAAATTTTTAGTGACAAAGATGAGAGATATGTTGCTGTAGAAATTACAATGCTTCAAAAAAAGACATTGGTGGTTAATGGTGGCTCAAGTGGTTAAGACGCTGAACTGCAGGCTGTGGAAGGTCGGTAGTTCAGCAGTTCAAGACCCGGGTGCCGCATGATGGAGTGAGTGCCCATCTCTAGTTCCAGCTCCTGCCATCCTAGCAGTTCAAAAGCAAGAAATTGCAAGTAGATAAATAGGTACCACTTTGGTGGGAAGGTAACAGCGTTCCGTGCACCTTGGTGTTTAGTCATGCCGGCCACATGACCACGGAAACGTCTTCGGACAGCGCTGGCTCTTCGGCTTTGAAACGGAGATGAGCACCGCAACCCTAGAGTCGGATTTGACTGGCTTTCGAGCAAGGGAACCTTTACCTTTACCTTTAATGGAGCTAAAGAAAACTTTTAAAAGAACTTGACAAAGGAATTGGACCAAGTGACTTATGATCAGATAATACTAGCAGGAGACTTTAATGGTACAGTTAATAACAAATTGGACAGGAAATCAAAAAAGGGTGATGAGAAGATGGGAAAGCTTCCCAAACTTTTTTTCAATTTGATGGAACAAGAGAAACTCGAAGATGTTTGGAGAAAGTGGAATCCTAAAGTTAAAGAGTTTACTTTTTACTCTAATCGACATAAATCCTTCTCCAGAATAGATATGATTTGGATGTCGGGTGAGATAGCATTAAAAACTCAGAAGGTTGAGATTTTGCCAAAAACCAACTCGGATCATAATCCAGTAATTTGGACATTAAAAGAAAAAACGAAGCAGTTCCATTGGAGAATTAACGAGGATTTATTGGAGAAGACAAAGTTAGTTGAGACATTATATAAGGAAATGCAACTTTTTTTTCAAATGAACTTAAACCAAAATATTAAAATACAGACAGTCTGGGATGCCTACAAGTCGGTGATGAGAGGAGTATTGATATCAATGAATGTGGCTGACAAGAAGCAGAAGATGAAGCAACAAAAGGAGTTGCAGGAAAAAAATCAGCAAAAAGAAAAGGAATTGAAAAGAAGACCAGGAAAGAAGAAACTTATTAAAGAAATTCAAATTTTACAAGATCAACTGAACGTGATACTTAATAGAGACCTCTACTGGAACGTAAAGAAACTGCAACAAAAATCTTTTGAGGGAGCAAATAAACCAGGAAAATTTTTGGCATGGCAATTGAAAAACCGAAGGGAGAGAAGGATAATAAGTAAAATAATTGAGGACGGTAAAGAAATTGTTGACATGAATGGCCTAAAAAGAGTCTTCTTCAAGTATTATGCGAAATTATTCCAAAAAAAGAAGATTGATCCAGAGAAAATTAAAAAATATTTGGATAAAGTAGATTTAACTAAGATCAACTTAAAAACTAAGGAAATGTTGAATGGTCCAATCCAGAAAGAATATACAATGTTATAGAGGATGCCAAGTTGGGGAAAGCTCCAGGTACAGATGGATTTACTGCAAAATTTTATAAAAAATTAAAAGAGGAGTTGACCCCGATTTTGGAACTTCTAGTAAACGAAATTCAGCTGATGAAGATAATACCAGAGTCTTGGAAAGAAGCTAATATATCACTCATACCAAAGGAAGGACAAGACTTAACAGATGTTAAGAATTACAGACCAATTTCGCTACTCAATATTGATTATAAATTGTTTGCCAAAGTAATTTCAGAAAGATTGAAGAATTATTTGAAAGACGTTATAACGGCGGAACAAGCCGGTTTTTTACCAAATAGACAAATCAGAGACAATTTAAGGATGGTGATTGATGCTATTGAATATTATGATAAAAATCTTGCTTTTCTATTTGTAGATGCTGAAAAAGCCTTCGACAACTTAAACTGGGAGTTTATGTTTCAAGTGGTTAAAAGAATGGACATTGGTCAGCCCTTTTCTAATATGATTAGGGCGATATATTTTGAACAGAAAGCATCGCTGAATATAAATAAGGAGATGACGGATTATTTTAAAGTACAAAAAGGGACTAGACAAGGGTGTCCATTATCCCCTTTACTATTTATATGGATTTTGGAAGTGATGCTGGGGAAAATAAGAGAAGATAAAGACATAAAAGGACTCACAATTGGAGGTTTTACATATAAGTATAGGGCTTTTGCAGATGATGTAATGTTTGTGATTGAAGATTCAGTAATTAATGTACCGCTACTGGTGGAAAAGGTTAAAGAATTCGGAGATTTGGCTGGATTTTCTGTGAATAATAATAAAATGAAGATGAGAAAAGAAAATCAACTGGAATTGCAAGAAAAAGTTCAATGTGAAGTGGTGAAAAAAAACTAGATACTTGGGAATCACAATGAAAAATATAGACTTGTTTAAGAATAATTATGAGAAAACTTGGTGTAAAATCCAACAGGATATAAAAAAGTGGAACACTTTGAACTTGTCAATTTTGGGTAGAATTTCGGCAGTTAAAATGAATATTTTACCCCACTTGTTGTTTTTATTTCAAACAATTCCGATTGTAAAAGACGGTAAAGTATTGAACTTATGGCAGAAAGAGATTTCAAAGTTTGTATGGTCTGGAAAGAAACCTAGAATTAAAATGAAGATATTATGTGATGCAAAAGAAAGGAGAGGTTTACAACTCCCCAATCTTAGACTGTATCATGACACTGTGTGTTTGGCTTGGCTTGAACAATAGATTAATTTGGACAATAGGAAAATGTTGCCACTGGAAGGGCATGACCGTAAATTTGGATGGCACGCCTAAAAATCCAAAGCGGATAACCTTTTCAAACACCACTTTATAAGAAGATCACTGTTTATGACTTGGATGAGATATAAGAGATTTTTCTTTGACACGAGACCTTTATGGATAGTACCGGCAGAAGTAATTAAACCACTCTCAAGGCACAAAGGAGAAGATTGGTTACCTTATAGAGACATTTTAAAGGTTGAGGGGAGTAGTTTCGCGATGAGAGCTAGAGAGGAATTGGAATGTGAATATGACTGGTTAAACTATAGGCAGATTTATGACTTATTTAAGGCTGATAAAATGAGGTATGGTTTCAGGAAAGAAAATAATGAAATTTATATGGTATGGGTAGAAAAAGGTAAAAAAATGATTTCAAAAATTTATAAGATTTTGTTAAAATGGTACACAGGGGATGAGACTGTAAAAGAGCAAATGCTGAAATGGGCTATAAATATAAATAGAGAAATAGATATGTCATCATGGGAGTGTTTGTGGAAAAAATCGATCAAAATTTCAACATGTGTTAATGTGAAAGAAAATTGTTATAAAATGATGTATAGATGGTATATGACACCAAAAAAAATTGCTAATATGAACGAGACCATGTCTAACAAATGTTGGAAGTGTAAGAAAAAAGAGGGCTCATTTTACCATATGTGGTGGACATGTGAGAAAGCGGTTGCTTTTTGGACTGAGGTTCATAATGAAATCCAGAAGATCCTGAATTGTACTTTGAAAAAAGAGCCAGAAATGCTACTTTTAGGGCTTAAAATGGAAGAAATCAAAGTGACAAAGAGAACATTGTTATGGTATTTAATTACAACAGCAAGGATGACTTATGCTCAATTTTGGAAACAAGAGAAGATACCAGATAAATGGGAATGGATAAAGAAGATGATTTTTATGGTAGAAATGGACAAATTGACAAAAAAAACTCAATGGAAAAGAAGATGAAGAAATTTTAGCAGACTGGAAAGACTTCAAAGTTTACCTAGAATTGAATTGGGATTTAAAAATAGATTACTTTGCTTTGATGATTACTAAGAATAGAAGTAGTATAAGAAATGGATTGTATTTAAAATGTTACCTAAGAAGAAGAAATAGAAAAAGAAAATATTTAAAATGAAGATTTGATTACTGTGTAAGAACCGAATGTAAGATAATATTGACTGAAATATTAATCGGGATGGAGCATCGCTGGGAGCCGGGGGAGGGGAGGGAAGAAAAACCGTAACTATGGAACATGCTATTATATCCTGTTAATAAATTTATATATATATATATATATATAATAGGAGGAGATTTTAATTTAATTACTGATAATCACATTGACAGGTCTGGTAAACAGCACCAAAAAATGTCATCTCACAAAAGATTCACAAAGCTCAATGAAACCTGGGAAGGTATCAGCTCTGTGATGCCTGGAGAGTAACACACAAAGGGGAGAGGGACTACACCTACTTCTCCCCAAGGTGACTATTTACTTGTTGTGGATTCCCTTTTAAACAACATTGAAAGCACGACTATTGATCCTTTTATGTGGTCTGACCACGCGTACGTTGAGATTAATCTCAAAAAGTGTAATAATACAAACAGAAAACAAACTTGGAGACTAAATAATTCTATTTTATTACATGAACAAGGAAGACATATCTCAAACAATTAAATTTTATTTTAAAGAAAATATCAACAGAGAAGTGGAGGATCATATCACTTGGGATGCTTTCAAGGCTGTCATTAGAGGAGAACTGATTGCTGCATCTTCAAAACTAAAAAGAGAAAGAGAAAAAGAAGTTAAATTGTTACTTAGTAAAATACAGTATTTAGAAACTGCACAAAAAAACAGGAAATAAGAAGATTTATAAAGAACTCTTGGCCACATGGAAAATTCTGGAAACAATTGAAGCAAACCAAATTAAAAAAAAATGTATTTAAAACAACAATATTGGCCAAAAAAACCCTAAAAGCATTAAACGGCTGGCATGGCGGGTGAAAAAACAAGCTGATTGAAAAATCTTCTCTATAAAAGACAAAATGTTATGCTTACAAACCCTATTGAGATAAGTGAATGCTTCACACAATTCTACAAAAACCTATATAGAACAATTCTTGTCTGGAAGACATTCAAGAATTTCTGCAGAAAAATAATCTAATAACTGAATTAAAACCAGAACATCGTCAAAGCTTAGACCAACCCATTTCAAATAAAGAAGTGCTGGAAGCAATTAAACAAGCAAAACCAAACACTTCTCCTGGCAATGACGGCTTTGGTCCAATGTTCTATAAATCATTCGACACAATACTGGCAGATCACCTGACACAAACATATAATTTTCTTTTAGACTTGGGGAAGATGCCATCCTCTTGGAGAGAATCTCATAACCATCCCCAAGGAAAACAAAAACAGAGAATCTCCTGCTTCTTACAGACCCATCGCTTTACTGAATTGTGATGCTAAGATATTTACAACAATTCTGACAAATAGACTACAAAAAATCATCTTGGACTACATAAACCCCGATCAGATGGGATTCATACCCAAAAGAATAATAATCCGCTGAACCCTGAATTTAATTTCACACTGTACAGAGTTACAAGAAGAATCACTTTATGCTAACAATTGATTTGGAAAAAGCATTTTACAGCTTGGAAATATCATATCTAAAACAACTAATGAAAGCAATGAATTTCAGAGATAGATTCCAGACTTCTATTAAAACCTTATATGACAACCCGACAGCAAGAATTCAAACTAACAACATCCTGGGCAGACTCATACAGATGCAGAGGGGCACTAGGCAGGGCTGCCCCCTTCCGCCTTTGTTATTTGCCCTGACAATCGAACCTAAAGCAATCAGAAACCACCCCAAAATAAAAGGCATACAAATTAGCAACACTGCCCACTCCATCAGCTTATACGCAGATGATTTGGTCATCTTCCTTACTAACCCAGAAACATCTTTAGTGGAATTACAAAACATCTTCTCCAAGACTCAACTCCTCTTCGGTTTGAAAGTCAACCTAGAAAAATTGAAAATAATTCCTATCAAAATCAACTCAGACACTAAAAACAAAATTCAATCACAGTTCTCATACATATGGTCCTATTTTCCATGGAGGTGTTTAGGAATTCAGATTCCTCCTGATTTGAAGGACATTGTCACGCATAACTTTCAAACAGTCTTCCAAGAAGCAAAAAATCAGTTGGGACTTTCCTGGGACTTTCCTGGGTTGATAAGATCAGCATAATTAAAAGCTTGATTCTTCCCAAATTTTTATTTCTTCTAAGAGCCCTGCCTGTTCAAATCCCAAAGGAAAAGTTAATGCAATGGCAAAACACGCTTCTTCAGTTCTTCTGGAGCTACAAGAAACCCAGAATTAAATCCTCAACTTTGAATCGCTCCACAAAAACAGGAGGATTAGACTTTCCTGATATTTCACTATATTATGAAGCTATACACCTATCATCTGTAATAAGAATACTAACCACAAAGACTCCTCCTATGTGGCAACACATAGAAGAAACCAAATGTGGCTCAAATGTGGCAATACTATGTGGCAACATACTTTGACAAGAACTCAGAGAAAGAAATCTAAAATCTCTATCAAATCCTTATTTTAAAACTTATAAATTTGGGACAAATGCAGGAAAATGCTGACAACTGGGAAATCACTTCTGAAGTCATATTTAAATCAAGAATGGTTCCCCCCAGGCAAGGAAGTGGAAGCCTTTTGGAAATGGAGACAAGCTGGGCTTACTCATATTATTGACCTTATTGACAAAAGTCTCACCAAAGCGGCCTTGGAAGGAAAGATTGGAGAGTGGGTCCCCTGGTTCCATTACTTCCAAATACAACACCTACTGCGAAACCTCTTCTCCAGAGAGACCTCTCAGACCTCATTCTCCGACTTTGAACTACTAATCAAAAACAGAAACAATTATGTTAAAGAACTACTCTCCAAAATATATAAAATTCTGAAAACTAACCTAAAACAAGATACCTTGAAATCACAAATTCCATGGCAAAAAGACTGAAAACAGGATCCAAATAGAAACTTGGCAGGAAATCTGGCTCTCACCTAGCCTCTCATCAAAAATATTCAGCATTAAACTGAACACCTTTAAAACCTTCAACCGATGGTACCTAACTCCAGCACGTCTAAACAAAATAAATCCCAAAATTAACAAACTTTGTTGGAAAAGTTGTGGCCACACAGGCGATTTTTTACACTACTGGTGGTCTTGCCCATTCATACAACAGTTCTGGACTCAAATTCTACAACAAATTTACATTACAACAGGACACAACTTACCTGCTTTACCCAAGACCGTTTTGCTAGACTCATATCCAAAATCCTGTAAAAGTAATACATCAATTACGTTAATATCTACATTGCTCGCAATAGTTAGAATAACTCTTGCTCAGAAATGGAAGGAAAAACTATTCCTACCTTGTCTTATTGGCAAAATAAAATCTGGGAGCACTTTATTTATGGAAAAATAACAATCAAACAATCAAACTGGAATACTAACAATTACCAGAAATCATTTCAAGCAATCTGGTTTCCTGTGGTCAATTACCTCGCAGAGGGAGAAATTATCCCTAAAAATAAGCAATACCAAAAGTTACTTTATTTTTGAGTTGCACCAACAGTTCCTTAAAATTTAAGAAATGATAGGAAATAAGTCGCCATAACTGTCAGAATAATTTGTACAGAGTTATGCTACCTTATTTTATGTAATCTTTATGTGTTTTCTTGTTACTATATTGTACTGAAATAATAATTTTTTTTAAAAAAGAAAGCTTTTCTGAAGAAGTTTGTAAAGTTCTGCTAAATCACCAAGAACATCACTAAGGATAAATAACGTCACCTTATATTGCAGATTAATTAATCTTTCAAGGCAGTACTTGTGTACTGGATCATTATCTTCTACTTGTTCTTTGCAATATTCAATTAAGGGGTCATAATTCTTCATCAAGGCACTTACAGCAAAGTGTCTAGAAAGCCACCTTACTTCATTCAGTGGCCTAAATGATACAACGTCTGTCAGTGTTGTACTGGCAATTTCCTCCAGTTTGGCTTCTCGTGTGCTCAATCTGCTGAAAAGATTATAATCTACTGAAAAGACTATAAACAGTGTGTATCAGAGTTTCCACCTCCCTGATGAATGTGATTTTTTTCCATGCATCATCTATTCCTAAATCTTCTCGATGAACTACACAATGCTGCTCTAGGAGGTGAGGAATCAATTCACACAGCACTGCAGCAACACCATTCCGCTTTCCAAGCATGGTAGAGGCACCACCTGATGTGAACATGACCATGCAATTCATGTCCAAATTATTCTCATTATAAAACTTCCTTATGGAATCAACTATTGCAGCACTGTTGCAAGCAGACAATTTCACAATGCCAGCAAAAATGGTTTTATGAAGATCACAAGAAGTTCTGAATTTGATGTACATAAACTTTGACACAGTTTCATCAGTTATGAGGGCATGGAAAAGAGATTTCCGAATTTCATTTAAAATTCCCCTCTTGACAACATTATTTATGCATTCGATGAATTTGAAGGCATGGTTTTTGCTTCTCCAGCTAGGAGGGATTTTGGCATATTTTGCCACATGGTCATGAATTTCCTGCACAGACAGCATGGACACATTCAGCTTAACTGCAAGTAGCATGTTGTCAGTTAAAAAATCTTGACCTCTTCTAGACTTGTTCTATCTCGGTTTGCCCACTCAACTCTGGTGTTCTGATCTTCAGGGGTTTCTCACAAGAAGTTCAGTAGCGATCCACAGTTCTTATTCTGAAGTTTTCTCGCTGCATCCAAGTGGCATTTGTGGTTCAAGTGATGCTTAAGACAATCTATGTTCCACTCATCCCATTTCTTTCCGGTGCTCCAGTCCCTGTCAACTACTGCTTTGAGACATGTTTTGCAGACTACTGTGTCATCTTTCTCATGATAGTCAAAGATGTCTTTTAGTGGCACATTCTTGCGCCCACTCACATCTGGCATCAAAGCTTCAATGGGAATCTTTATCAACCAATCAGTCCTGAAAGTATAACACTTTTTCTTTGTGTGTCCACTAAAGAGTTGAACATTTTCCATATTGACATTTTCAAAGACCCTGGTCCCTGGGGGGATAACAAAGAAGGGAAAGTTTATCTAAAGCTGAAGTGAATGGGATTAGCTTCTGAGTGGATATTAAAATAAACTACTATGTTAACAACCCCACAGTAATTATATGCTTTTCTGAGATACTAAGTGTAAAGCATTGGAAAAATTAATAAACAGAGTGCACTACCCTCTCAGTGCCTCAAAGTTGTTGTTGTTGTTTGCAATTAGCCCTCATGGGTTAACCAACAAAATTTGTAGTTCTTTCCTTAAACCAGTGAAAGCTTGCAGCTCTAAGAATACAGTAGAACAGAACAGAGATTAAAGATTAACTATGCTGTATTCAAATGCAGACTTCAGGGTGCCATGCCTTAAGAGGAGTTTGGTTGTTCTGCAAAGTTTCCTATGTGCTGCTGTGCATGAAAGTGGGGCAACCAGTGCAGTGTTGCTTCTTGGCCACTGGATGAAGCAACTCTTCCACAGGCAAGCTTGGAGTGCAGACTTTGGTAGTGAAGCTAGTTTTGAGGGATGAACAACAAGGCTCTATTAGTTCAAGGACATGCAGGCTTTTTAATGGTCTGCACTCAAAACAACTAAATTAATGAAAATGCCCCAGCCCACATACCATTAAACTTTACTGAACCTGCTTCATGCATATCATGTAGGGCCCCAGGAACTGAGCACTTGTTGTTGTTCAGTCGCACAGTCGAGTCCGACTCTTCGCGACCCCATGGACCAGTTTACGCCAGGCCCTCCTGTCTTCCGCTGTCCGCTGAAGTTTGCTCAATTTCATGTTCATTGCATCGATGACACTGTCTAACCATCTCATCCTTTGCCGTCCCCTTCTTCTTTAACCTTCAATCTTTCCCAGCATCAGGGTCTTCTCCAGTGAACGCTCCCTTCTCATTTGGTGGCCAAAGTATTTGAGCTTCAGCTGCAGGATCTGGCCTTCCAGGGAACAATCAGGGTTGATTTCTTTTAGGATTGACTGATTTGATCTCCTGGCAGTCCAAGGGACTCTCAAGAGTCTTCTCCAGCACCATAGTTCAAAAGAATCTATTCTTCGGCGCTCGGCCTTCCTTATAGTCCAACTCTCGCAGCCATACATTACTACGGGGAGTACCATTGCTTTGACCATGCGGACTTTTGTTGGCAAGGTGATGTCTCTGCTTTTTATCATGCTGTTTAGGTTTGCCATCGCTTTCCTCCCAAGGAGCAGGCGTCTTTTAATTTCATGGCTGCAGTCACCATCTGCAGTGATCTGGGATCCTAGGAACGTGAAGTCTGTCACTACTTCTACGACTTCCCCTTCTATTTGCCAAGGAGTGATGGGGCCAGATGCCATGATCTTAGTTTTTTTGATGTTGAGCTTCAAGCCCACTTTTGCACTCTCCTCTTTCACCCTGAGCAAGAGGCTCTTTAGGTCCTCTTCACTTTCTGCCATCAGAGTGGTATCGTCTGCATATCTGAGGTTATTGATCTTTTCCCCAGCAATCTTAACTCCGGCTTGTGATTCATCCAGGCCAGCATTTCGCATGATGTACTCTGCATATAAGTTAAATAAGCAAGGTGACAATATACATCCTTGTCGTACTCCTTTTCCTATGCTAAACCAATCAGTTGTTCCATATCCGGTTCTAACTGTTGCTTCTTGACTCTTATACAGGTTTCTCAGGAGACATGTGAGGTGGTCCGGTACTCCCATCTCTTTAAGAACCTGCCATAATTTATTGTGATCCACACAATCAAAGGCTTTAGCATAGTCAATGAAGCAGAAGTAGATGTTTTTCTGGTACTCTCTTGCTTTCTCCATAATCCAGCGAATGTTGGCAATTTGATCTTTAGTTCCTCTACCTCTTTGAAACCCAGCTTGTACTTCTGGCAGTTCTCTATCCACGTACTGTTGGAGCCTAGCTTGTAGGATTTTGAGCATGACCTTGCTAGCGTGTGAAATGAGTGCAATTGTGCGATAGTTTGAACATTCCTTGACATTGCCCTTCTTTGGGATTGGAATGTACACTGACCTTTTCCAATCCTGTGGCCACTGTTGTGTTTTCCAAATTTGTTGGCAAATTGAGTGCAGCACTTTAACAGCATCTTCTTTTAAGACTTTGAATAACTCAGCTGGGATACCATCACCTCCACTAGCTTTGTTGTTAGTAATGCTTTCTAAGGCCCATTTAACTTCGCTTTCCAGGATGTCTGGCTCGAGGTCGGTGATTATACCATCGTGGTTGTCAAGGACATTGAGGTCCTTCTTGTATAGTTCTTCTGTGTATTCTTGAAATCTTTTCCTAATCTCTTCTGCTTCTGTTAGGTCCCTACCATTTTTGTCCTTTATCATGGCCAGCTTTGCATGGAACGTTCCCTTGATTTCTCCAATTTTCTTGAAGAGATCTCTAGTCCTTCCCAATCTATTGTTTTCCTCTATTACTTTGCATTGCACTGAGCACACTGCCCAACAAAGAAGAAATTATTTGTGATGAGCTTAGAGCTACCTTTCCTTTTTCACTGTGCAATTACATACTACCCATACAGAGCAAGAGAAAGAGTGCATTAGGCAAGAATAAAGCAGCCCTGAGCTGCTGGCTGGCACATCATCTTACTTCCTGATTTTTTTCTTGAAAGTGAAATATTTTGGCAAGCAATATTCTATAGCTCCCACAGCAGATACCACTTGCAGGGGGGAGAGCACATTAGAATTCACCTAGGGTGCACACACCATCTGGCATCACCACCATAAAGTCAAACTGCAAATCCATGGCGTGCCTTAAAATCTGAGTAGCTGAGGATGAGAAAGGGGTTTTTCTTACCATTGAATTCTTAGACCCCAATTATTCTGTGGGTCTCTGAGGTGCTCTTAGACCAGAATCGAGCTCTTCTACTGCAGATCAACACACACAAACGCACAGAGAGAAAATATCAGTAAACTCACTTTTGTTAATACTGATATTGCAAATTAAAACTGAGCCTTTATATACCTCATTAAAGTCTTTCACTTACATTTTCTCAGTGACCCCTACAGCAGCACTACGAGGAAGGATGGTATTATTGTGTTCCACAGTGTGGATTGCCTGATTTACTTAAAAAAAAAATCTTCAGAAAGTTGGTCTGCAGTAGGATTTGAGTCCAGTTACACCTAGACAAGATTTTCAGGATATGAGCTGACAAGAGTCACAAAAGCTTATCCCCTAAAAACCTGGGGGGGGCAACTGTGGGAGAGCTTCTGGAGTTGTGGCACAGCTGGTGGAACTCTGGCGGCACCAGGTTTTTCCACTGTATGTGACACAGACTGTTGGACTCGATGGGTCTCATTGGTCCATCTTATGTCCTTAAAACCACTACTGAAAGACCCTCACCACGACCCCCATCCTTCCAGCTCCCCCTTATATCATCCATCTCCTCCCCCCACCTTCTCCAACCAACCTCGAGGGGCCTGATGCCCCAACCAGCTCACCAAGCCAACTTAACTCTGAAAGCCACATTGGAAAATATAATGAAATGGAGAGAGACTGTTTTGCACAATTTAAGTACATCGGTTCAAAAACTTTTATGAACCAAGTGGATAGTTTACACTTGTCAGGGATGCTCTAGGTTGATCGTACATTGGACAGGGGGTTGGACTAGATTGCCAGTGTGGCCCCTTCCAACTCTGTGATTCTATGATTCTGTGAAAAGCCAAGATGTTTTCTTGCAACATTACATTTAAAAACTGCAAATCTCAGTGTAGAATACTTGTCAACTTGTGGCTCCGAACCCTCTGCTACCACTCCAGTAATCAAAGTTTCAAGCCTTCTTCTAGTCTAAGGGTGCTTACTCTTTCTGCTATTGAAGGGACTTTTAAGTTGAAGGAAGGCTGGATCCAACACCAAAATAAACTCAAGGGCCAAGAGTCTCCCCCAGACTCACCAGCAACCAGGCAGGCAGGCAAAAGCCTCCACGTGGAAGCCAGCTCCTTCCCTCCCTCCAAAAAAACAAAGAGGGCTGTAAAGTACTGGGTTCCCCGCAAGGAGACTCAGACTACGACATGCGTTCAGACACGTTTATTGTACTTCACACACAAGACTGGAAAACCGGCCCCACAAGGGCCTACTAGATACACCCCATCCAGTACACACACAGTCCCATTGGAGGGTTTGAATTTCCCACCAGATGGCCTATTGGTGGACACTAGGTGCTCTAGGATCCGAGGTCCCATTGTGTTTGAAACCCAAGCTCTTTTCTTTATCCACGGACCCCTGGTGGCAGTCCACGTACATAACACCCCTCCCCCCATAGTTCCGACCCAACCTATGTGACATAGTCCTGTAAATAGGCAGGTGGTCTGCACTCTCTCAGGGAATGCCGTGGCTCGGGTACAGGGTCACTCACGACTGTGTCAGGTTGCTGTGGGGGTGGTGGCTGTTCCAGTGTTGTGACCAGTGGTTCTACTGCTGGTGCCTCCCCGTGGTAAGGTGGATCAGTCCGGGCATTTGGCTCGGGGTGGATGGGCTCAGGTCCTACAAGCTGCGGGGATTGTTCCTCTGCTACTGGAAGTTGACGCCTCTGCAGTTGGTCAATGTGTCCTCTGTAGACACTTCATATGACACAGGGCTGGTAGCCCGTATGAGTCTTCCTGCCAGCCACGGGGGTCCCTTCCCAAATTTCCTTATATAGATGGGATCTTCTGGGAAGAACCCCCTGGGAACTTCCCATTGTTCCGTCATCTTCCTGGATTCTGGTACCTGGTCCAGGTGTAGCTGGTCCAACAGGATGGTGGGGTGGCGACCCATCAAGAGTTCTGCAGGGCATCGGCCACTGATGGGGTTGGGTGTCATCCGCTGGGTCAGGAGGAAGCATGCAAGAGAAAACTCCCAGTCTCCGTCTGAGATCCAGCTGAGGGCTTCTTTTGCAGTGCACACCATTTGCTCCACTTGCCCATAGGTTGTGGAATGGAAAGGTGCCAACCTCACATGGCAGATGAGGTTCCTCTGCAGGAAGTCCTGGAACTCCGCCAACGTAAATGCTGCCCCATTGTTGGAGACGATGGTGTTCGGCAGGCCATGAGTTTCAAAGATCCAGCTCAGCGCCTGGATGACAGCCTTTGTTGATGTAGTGGTTACCGGGATGACCTCCAACCATTTGGAGTAGGAGTCAAGTGTGGGCTGGTTGGCGCAACCATTGGGTGGATTCATGGTTGGTTGAAAAATCGTACCCAACGAGTGCTCGTAAATGGCTCTGCGTCTACGTGGAGGGAAGTCTCGAGTGGAGTACCACAGGGCTCAGTCCTAGGCCCGGTGTTATTCAATGTTTTTATAAATGACCTGGATGAAGACATAGAGTCCCCTGCTTATCAAATTTGCAGATGACACGAAGTTGGGTGGGATTGCTAATTCTGAAAAAGACAGAGTCAGGATTCAGAAGGATCTTTTTTTTTTTTTCCCCATTTTATTTTCATTTTCATATCATTACATACATTCCATCATTCCGATTTCACATAATTTTGAGTCTTATACATTCGTTAAATTTTCTATCCATTTATACACTCTTGTCCATCTTTCGTCATGTACCGTTACCTTTTTATTTTGTAACCTCAAACTTAAGTCGTCTAATTGTGCTAATTCTAACACTTTCAACACTAATTCATCTCTTGAGGGGATAATATCTAATTTCCAACTTTTTGCCAATAATAGACGAGCAGCCGTTACAATGTAGGATATTAGGTAAGTTTCCTGTTGGTTACATCCATCTGGTATTATATTTAACAAATATATTTCCGGCCTTAGAACAACATCCTTCTCCAAAATTTCTTGGATTACCTTTCTAACCATTCTCCAATATCCCTGTACCTTCTCGCATTTCCACCATAAGTGGTAAAAGGTCCCCACATTAGCTTTACATTTCCAACATTGGCTGGAATAACCTACATAGTATTTTGCTAATTTATCTGGAGACCAATACCACCTGTAAAACATTCTATATACATTTTCCTTATATGCAACCGCTCTCATAAATCTAGTTGTTTTCCAAATCTTGTTCCACTGGTCTATTTCTATATTTTCTCCCAGATCTCTCATCCAAGAAACCATTGCTACTTTAATTACCTCATCTTGCTCATAATCATCCAACAGGAAACCATATAATTTCTGTACTAATTTGTCATTTGAAGAGAGCCAAATCTTGTCGAGTTCATTATTTTGGTCTTCAAACCCCCCTACCAGGTCCTTCTGGAATCTATCCCTTAACATTATCTGTTCCCACCATGACAATCTATTCTCACTTGCAAGTTTTTCTTCTGTTTTCAATTTATTATTTCTATCTAACAATGTATGATAATTTACTTTCTTACTTGCTGTTAATAATGTGGGAGCTATGAATGCCTCCAAAGGGGAGACCCATCTGGGTGTTTTTCTATACCACCTCTCCTTTATGTCAGACCATATCTTATTCAGTGCTCCTCTTACCCTATGTCTCCCAAAATTTGAATGTACCTTATCTTTACCGTACCATATGTATGCGTGCCACCCCATATATAAATCATGGCCTTCAAGTGTCAAGATTCTACTGTTTTCCAATGTTAACCATTCCTTGATCCAAACCAGTGCAGCTGCCTGATAGTATATGTACCAATTGGGAACTTGTAGTCCTCCCCTTTCTTTTTTATCCTGTAAATTCTTCCAAGATATTCTGGGTCTTTTATAGTGCCATATATATCGTCTCGTAATTTTATTCAATTCTTCAAAAAAGCTCTTATTTTTTAAAATTGGTATGTTTTGTGCCAGGAATAAAAATCTAGGCAATATATTCATTTTTACCAAAGCTATTCTGCCCATGAATGACAAGAGTATCTTGTTCCACTTCTCCAAATCTTTTCTAACTTCATCTAAAAGCTTGTTATAATTATCTTCTATCAGTGAGCTACATTTATTTGTAAAATTGATCCCCAAGTATTTTACCTTCTTTACTATCTCCATATTTGTAGTCTCCTGCAGTCTCTGTATTGTTGTAGGTAAACAATTTTTAGTTAAAATTTTAGATTTGTTATAATTTATTTTGAAACCTGCCACCTGCCCATACTCTTTGATGGTATCCATCAAATGTGTAGTAGATGATTCCGGTTCTTCCAATATAAATACAAGATCGTCGGCAAACGCCAGTAATTTATATTCTTCCCTTTTTATTTTTAGACCCTGGATAAGTGGATTTCCCCTTATTGCATCATTTAAGGATTCTAACGCTAATATAAACAGTAATGGCGACAACGGGCATCCTTGCCTCGAGCCCTTCTGAATCTCGATATTATTTGTTACTTCCCCATTTACTATTACCTTAGCAAAATTTGTCTTATAAATAGCACTGACCAAGGTGAAGAAATATTGACCACATTCCACCTTTCTCAATTTTTCCAATATGAAATTCCATGACAAGTTGTCGAATGCTTTTTCTGCGTCTAAGAACAGTAACACTAGCTCTTTGTCCGGGCGTGCCTCATAAAATTCAAGCACGTCCATTAATATCCTTAGATTATTTTTCATCTGCCTTTTAGGCAGAAACCCCATTTGGTCTTGGTGGATAACCTGTGATAAAACTTTCTTTAGCCTGTCAGCCAAGATACCTGCAAAAATTTTATAGTCAGCATTCAGTAAGGATATAGGTCTGTAGTTCTTGATTTCCTCATGGTCTGAGTTAGGTTTGGGGATCAACGTGATTAACGCATGGTTCCATGATTCGGGGATCTTCCCTTGTCTACCTACTGTCTGCAATAATTCTTTAAACGGGATACTAATCTGCTCTTCAAATATTTGATAAAATTCTGCCGGGATGCCATCTGGTCCTGGTGATTTCTTCTTTTTCTGTTTTTTAATTGCTTCCGTCACTTCACACATTGTTATGGGATTATTTAGAATCTTTATCTGTTGTTCATTGAATTTTTTCGTATTCCCTTCCAAATATTTTATTATTAGGTCATTTTCTTGTTCTTCCTTATGATACAAATTTCTGTAAAATTTTTCCACTATATCTTTCAACTCTTGTATAGCACTTTTTAGTTCTTCTTTATCATTTTTTAGTTGTCTTATTATTCGTTTTTCTCTTTCTTTTCGTATCTTAAATGCCAGCCATCTATTTGGCTTATTTATATTTTCAAAATAATACTGTCTTGTATACTCCATTCTTTTCTCTATCTCATCGTTCAACATTATATTCAATTTATGATGCAACAACTTTAATTTAATTTGTGCTGATTTATTAACTGCTCCCTTTTTCAATATACTTTCCTGCGCTCTAATTTCATTAATTATATATTCCTGTTTTTTTTTTGTTTGTTTAGCTCTCCATGCATTCTGGTTAATGAAGATACCTCTCACGTATGCTTTAAAAGTGTCCCAAACTATTTCCATTGGCGTTTCAGCATTTATATTTATCTTGAAAAACTCTATCATTTCTTTTTTACATTTCTCAACAAATTTCATATCTCTTAATAATTTTAAATTTAGAAAATTTCTATTATCCTTACGCCTTTCTTTTAACACCAACAAAACTGGATTATGGTCCGCAAAAGTATTGGGTAATATTTCACATTCAATTGTCTCCCGTAACATATTAACCGTCATCCATACCATATCTATCCTAGACCAGGTGTCATGTCTATTTGAGTAATAAGTATAATCTTTTTTGCTTATATTCCTAACTCTCCAAACATCAATTAAATTATATTCTTCCACCATTTGCATAAAATCTTTCACTATTGCATTTCCATTTTTCCGTCTTTTCCTATTCGTCTTTCTGTCAATAGTTGGGTCTGATACGGAGTTAAAGTCACCCATGATAAGAATATTATTTACCTCTATTGAACTTAAAACTGTCTCTAATTTTTGAAAAAAAACCTTTTGGCTATGACTTTGATTAGGCGCATAAATATTCACTATCAAGGTTTTCACTCCTTTTCTTACCACTGTTATAGCAACTATCCTTCCGTCTTCAGCAGAATAAATTAATTCGGGGTCTAGTACTTCTTTCGCATATATCACAACTCCTCGTTTCTTTTCTTCATCAAGTGCCGTAAACTCTTTACCTATTTTTTTACATTCTAAGTATTTCGCATTGTCCCTCTTAATATGCGTTTCTTGTAAACATACTACATCTAAATTCATTTTTTGTAGCTGATGGAATGTTTTCCTTCTTTTTTGCGGACTATTAAGACCATTGATGTTTATGGATATAACTTTAAATTTTTTTAATTTAAGCATCTTACTTTTTAGTATTTTTTCCCTCTGTTTTTGTACTTGAACCTAGTCAAATATTGATACGTTGCTTTATTTGGTTTGCTTATATTTTTTCTAGATGTTTTCCCTACTCCTTTTTGAATCCCTTGCCTAGTATACTCTTCTTCTGTCTCTTCCTCTTCTTCTTCTTCCTCTTCCCCTTCCTTCTCTTCGTCTTCTACCTCTTCCTTTCGCGCTCCTAAGTCTTCTCCAAATTTATCTAAAAAGTATTCAACCTTAAATGTAGAGTCAATCCTCTGTCTTTGGCCATTGTAAGAAAATAAGACTCCTTCTGGTATCAACCAACGGAACATAATCCCATTATTTTTCAACAGATTAGTTAAGGTTGTATATGGCATCCTCCTCTCCCTGACTCGCCATGGCACTTCCTTTAAAAAAATTACATCCATCCCTTCTAAAGTAGCCTTGTTTTCATTTGATGCTCTTAAAATTCTTTCTTTCATCTCTCTTTTATAGAATTTGACATGTACCTCCCTTGGTTTCCTATTCTTTTTTGCATATGCCGAATTTCTTCTAAAAATGGCCTCTATTCCTTCGTTTACTTCTTCTTTTGTACCTATTTTCAGTTGTTCTGTCACTATGGACACAAATTCCTCCCTAAGATTCTTATCTATGGTTTCAGGTATATTTTGGCACCTTATGATTAGTGCCGCCTTGTCCATTTCCAAATTAATCAAAGTTTCTTCCATTCTCTCATTTTTACTCTTAATCTCTTGCATATCTAAATCAAAATCTCGTTGTCGCTCTTTTATTTTCCCTTGGTTCACTGCCATTTTTGCAATCTCCTGTTTATTGTCTTTTATTTGTTTTTTTATTTCCTCAGTATCATTTTTAATTTGTATTGTTAATTCCTCCATTTTCTGTCTTAACGGCTCTATTTCTCTCTTAATCAAAGCTGGTAATGCGTTTTCTATAGTTGTTTTCATTGCCTGGGAAACTGCCTGTGTCACGCTTTCTTGGATCATTTTATTAAGTTCCTTCATACTCACTTGTGAGGAACTCATATTTATAACCTTGAGCTGCCCTACTCCTCCTACTTGACCTGGAGATGACACTGATGCTTTCCTGCCACCTCCCGAGGCCATAGGTTCCCCCTTAATTGTTTTCTTGGTAATTTCTCGTCTTCTATCTATTTCCTCTTTACATACATCCACTTATATGCCTTAAATTTTTTATGTATATACTCCTTCTATCTTTGAATCTAAACAAAATTATACCATTATACCATCTATCGCCTTGAAGTTTAACCCTGAACCCCTTATCGATATTTAAACAATCTTAAATGCTTTGTCCTCTGTTCTCAAGTCCAACCGTTCACCCTTCTCTTGTTTATATGTTTTGCCAGCTCTGTCACTCTTATCTAATCCGCCCTATAGTGGAGCGCACACCTCTTTCTTTACTGTCACAGTCTTTTACTACATCAACACTTCTGTCTCTGCTCCACTGTATCGATCGCTGTAACTTCTGCCGTCTCTCTCGCCGCTCCTCCACTCCTCTTTAAACTACCCCGCCCGTCTCTTTGCTCTTCCACCGTCGCTCTGCTAGGCGCGTCACTCCGCTGACTCTGGCTCTCCTCTGTCGCTCCGATATCTCCGCCTTCCCAGCCGAACGCTCACGCTTCCTGGTAATGCTGCTTGGTCACTCTGCAACTCTTAAAGAGGTATGTATCCCTTTGCTGCACTGTAAGCCAACCAAAGAAGAAAAAAAATAGAAAAATTTGTGGCGTCTCTTTCTTGTTTGCTGAGCGCTTATTTCCCGTCCCTTCTCTAACTCTGCTAAGAAAAAAACAAAAAACACCCCCCTTTCTCCTAGCCGCTTTGCCTTTCTCTTTGGTTTCTTTATTAAGTCGGGACTTTCTTACTGTCTCCTATCATCCTTCCCGCCCCCAAGACCCCCTTCCACCACAATTAAACGCTAACTCCCCCAGTACTTAGCTTAGCATTTCTTTCTTTCTTTCTTAACTCCTTTCGACTCTTCGGACTTCCGCGGCTCCTCTTACGCCCGGCGTGACTTGCAGTCCCGTCCTGGATCCCTTTACTTGTTGTTTGGCTTCCTTGCCTCAGGGCAGTTAGCCACTAGTCTTGAGGTCGCCACCTCTTCCAACTAGGACTAAAAAAGCCCCCTGCCAAATCCTTCAACTCCTGGAAGAATTTGAGTAGCTAAATTTCACTAAGGAAGCCTAAGGGCAGAGGAGCGACTCTTTCATGCTGCCTCTGTCGACGAGTCCGGCGCCATCTTTTTCAATTCAGGATTCAGAAGGATCTTGATAGGCTGGAACAGTGGGCTGAGACAAATAAAATGAATTTCAATAGAGATAAGTGCAAAGTCCTACACTTAGGTACAAAAAATCAAAGGCACAGATATAGAATGGGAGGGACTTGGCTTGACAGCAGCACATGTGAAAGGGATCTAGGTGTTATGCTTGATCACAAGCTAAACATGAGCCTGCAGTGTGATGCGGCTGTGAAGAAAGCTAATGCAATCTTAGGATGCATTAGCAGAAGCATTGTGTCCAGATCACGGGAGGTAGTAGTTCCGCTGTATTCTGCTATGGTCAGGCCCCACCTGGAGTACTGTGTCCAGTTTTGGGCACCACATTTTCAGAAGGATGTTGACAAACTCGAGCGGGTCCAGAGGAGGGCGACCAGGATGGTGAGAGGGTTGGAGTCCAAGTCTTATGAGGAAAGGCTGAGGGAGTTGGGTATGTTTAGCCTGGGAAAGAGAAGGTTTAGAGGGGACATGATTGCAGTCTTCAAGTATTTGAAGGGCTGTCATGTAGAAGATGGAGTGGATCTATTCTCTCTTGCTCCGGATTGCAAGACTAGATCTAATGGGTGGAAATTACAAGGGAGTCGTTACCGGCTTAATATCAGGAGAAACTTCCTGACTGTAAGAGTGGTTGAGCAGTGGAACAGACTGCCTCGGGAGGTGGTGGATGCTCCTTCGCTGGACGTTTTCAAGAGGAGACTGGACAACCATCTTTTGGGTATGTTGTAGGTATGTAGGGGTTTCGGCTGTGTTCCTGCAGAGTGCAGGAGGTTGGACTAGATGGCCTGCAAGGTCCCTTCCAACTCTAACATTCTATGATTCTATGATTCTATGAGTCCACCGTGACCAAGAATATTAGTCCTTGGAACAGCCCAGCAAAGTTTATGTGGAGCTAGGACCACAGCTTATGTGTGGACTGGGTGGGTGTGCTCAGTGGATTTGGGTGGACCGCCTGACACCCCCACACCCATGATTGATCTCTGCATCGATCCCCGGCCACCACACATAGCTCCAGGCCATTGCCTTCATCTGGATGATCCCCAGGTCGGCCTCGTGTAGTGTGCTGAGGACCTACTGCTGCAGGGCACTGGGGACAACTACCCTCTCCCCCCACAGGAGACATCTCTTAAGAGCTGACAATTCGTCCCTGCGAGTGGCGAAAGCCGTAAACTCAGGGCCCACTGAGGCCACGGGCCATCCCCTCACCACCCAGCCCAAGACCCAGGAGATGACAGGGTCACGGGCTGAGTGGCGGGCAATGTCGGTGGCCTGCAGGGATGGGTCCGGGAGGCTCTCAAGCAAGAGGACCCCAGAGGTGGGAGCGGGATTGGCATCCGTGTCTGGAAGTGGAAGGCAGCTGAGGGCATCGGCACAATGCTCCAGGTGGTAGTTGTAACCCACCAGGAAGAGGGACCAGCGGAGGACCCAGTGGGGGAGTACCTGAGGGGTCTGCTTTTCCACAGCAAAGAGGCTGAGGAGCGGCTTATGGTCTGTAACAATCATGAAGGGGTGCCCATACACATAGTCATGGAATTTCTTCACCCCTGCCACAATCGCCAAGCCCTCCCGGTCTATCTGCATGTAATTCCGCTCGGCGGCTGACAAGGTCTGGGAATAGTAGGCCACCGGGACCTCTCAGCTGCCAGGGAGAACGTGACCCAAGACCGTGCCCATGCTGTAAGGAGAGGCATCACACATGAGGACCACTGGCAGGGACTCGCCGAAATGAGCCAGCACCTCATTCGAGATCAGGAGGGCCTTTACACCTCTGAACGACGGCACCTCCCAGGGGCCCCAGGACCACGGTGCTGACTTGTCTAACAACGGGTGCAGGGGCTCAGCTACCACCGCCTTGTGGGGGAGAAAGGCGTGGTAGAAGTTCAGAAGCCCTAAAAATGCCTGCATTTTTACCTTGATGCTGGGCGTGGAGGCCCATGGCATTGACCCGGAACCCCAAGAAATCCACTTCCTGAGAAGGCATTTCTCCCTCTTGACTTTCAGGCCTGCCGAGTCAAAGTGATGCAGGACAGTGCGGAGATGGGAGGCGAAGTCCTCTGGGGTGGCCACGGCAATGAGGCCGTCATCAAAGAAGGGCATCACCCCAGGGATTCCTTTTAACAGAGAGTCCATTAGCTGTTGGAATATCCCTGGGGCCACACTAATCCCGAACTGCAGCTGCATGACTTTGAATGCCCCCCGTTGTGCCATAATGGTCTGAGCATCAGCCGTGGCCTCATCCACGGGCAGTTGTTGGTATGCTTGTGCAAGATCCAACTTCCTGAAGATCTTGGCCTCAGCTAAGGACGCTAACATGTGACTCATGACCAGGATCGGGTAGGAGTGGTCATGGAGGGCCTTATTCAACATGCATTTATAGTTTGCACAGATGCAGACGTCACCGTTGGGCTTTACGGGGGTTATGATAGGAGTCTCCCACAGTGCGTGTGAGACAGGTTCCAGGACCCCTTGCGCCACCAAACGGTCTAGTTCCGCATCTATTTTTGGTTGCAATGCTATAGGGGCACAGCAGAACCGCAAGCGGATGGGGGCAACCAGGGGGTCTAGCTGCAGTGAAACTGGGGGGCCCCTTATAGCAACCCAGAGCCCCATCAAAAACCCTGGGGAATTCCTTGCAAACCTCAGCAAAATCCCTCGATGCACATTGCCTCACCCCCCAATGGTGATGCCCAGTGGAGCAAACCATTCCCACCCAAAGAGACTAACCAAGTTCCCTTCTACCACAATCAAGTCCAATGAGCCCACAAACCCCCGGTACTTCATCCAAAAAGTCCCCACACCCCAAATCAGAACTGGGTTCCTTTGGAAGTCCACCAGGCTGAGGGGCAAAGGACGCAGGTGGGGCCCCCCATTCGGACAAAGTCTGTTTAGCGTTTCCACCGATATGATGGATGCTACTGACCCAGAGTTCACTTACATTAAGCAGGGGGACCCCTCAATATGGACCTGAAGAAGAAGAGATTGGATTTATACCCTGCCCTTCACTTGGAGTCTCAGAGCGGCTTACAAACTCCTTTCTCTTCCCCTCCACATAACAGACACCCTGTGAGGTAGGTGAGGCTGAGAGAACTCTAACACAAACGGCTCTTTCAGGAACAGCTGTGCCAGAGCTTGTGACTGACCCAAGGTCACATCAGCAGGTGCAAGTGGAGGAGTGGGGAATGAAACCCGGTTCTCCCAGATTAGAGTCCGCGCACTTAACCACTACACCAAACTGGCTCTCCTGGACCTGTATCTTCGGGGCAGCCAATGTGTTGGGGAGGTGTAGTACCTGGAATGAGGGTTGGCTGGTCAGGAGGTAGAGGATGTTCATTCCCGTGGCAGCCTCATAGTGTGCGGAGTTCTTGTGGCGTGGCTATGGCTGGGGTGGCTGGTTCCGGTTGCCCTTGGACCTGCAAATGCAGGTGAGGTGAACCTGTCGCAGAACCAGCACAACTTTCTCTTGTGTGCTTCCTTGTAGCTGGCACATGTGGCTCAACCAGCAGGTTTCCCAGTGTGCTCAGAGGCTCTGGCGACACCCAGCGGCTTCCTGCGGCTGGTGGGGCGGACAAGATGGATGTCTTCCTCATCAGAGTTCTCAAGCACTGAGTCAGGGAGCACAAGATGGGACGCTGCCGGTGGATAGTCGTGCTGGGAGGCCTCGTAGGTGATTGCGAGCAGGAGTGCATCATCTATTTTGAGGTCGGTGGTGCCAATCATCTTGCAGGGGAGTTTTACATTGTGGGTGCACCAGACGAACTGGGTTAAGATGTTTTCTTCCACTTTCGTGAAAGCGTACTCCGTGGCATGTTGGCGCAGTGCAGCCATAAATTGGCGGCTGTTTCACTGAGCTTCTGGATGTGCCCCTGGAATTCCATCCGCCTTGCCATCATCATTGGCTTGGAATTCAGGATGTGTGGAGTTGAAAACTTTGAGGTTGCCTGAAGTGGTCGCCATGACTCTAGCGTGATGCTGGGAGTAGTGCCTGGAAGACCAGGGTGCGATGCGGTAGTGCTCGGGAGCGGTGCAGGGCACAGTGGCTTCCTCTGGATTGGTGCTCAGTGCCGTGCTGGATGGAGAGTCAGTCCTGCTCATTGAATCCCACCTTCGTTGCCACTGTAAAGTACTGAGTTCGCTGCATGGAGACTTGGACTACAACATGCGCTCAGATGTGTTTATTGTACTTCACACACAAGACTGGAAAACCAGCCCTGCAAGGGCCAACTAGATACACCCTATCCAGTACACCCACAGTCCCATTGGAGGATTTGAATTTCCCGCCAGATGGCCTATTGGTGGACACTAGGTGATCTAGGATCCGAGGTCCCATTGTGTTTGGGACCCAAGCTCCTTACTTTATCCGCAGACCCCTGGTGGCGGTCCATGTACATAACAAGGGCCATGAAGAACCACACACGGCATAGCTGCTGGGGCCCTTCTGAGTCCTGACCTTCCTCTTGGGTAGCAAGCGGCGAGTGGGAGACTTAACCTGATCCAGTGGCCTGTGGGGCAGGAGAGCAGATCTTCATGAGCGGCACAGCAGGAGGGCTGTTCCAGGAGCCCTTGTTGAAGTAGGAAGTGGAGCTGGGCCCGCACAAATGCCTCCTTTTATAGGCCAAGCAGCCAAGCACTGGACCTCCAGCCAGTGAGCCAGGCACCCCGCCAGGCAAGTTGATGATTGGGAGGGTGGGGCTGGCCACTCCTTGGGCCTGTGTGCTGGGATTAAAATTCCTGCATTGGGTCCAGAAATTGGTGTGCTAGTGCACTCTATTGCAGCTTACAGGGAATGCTGGTAGAGATGGATATTGACTTATCCAGGTCATGAGGGAGCTGCAAACTCTTATCAATGTCAGGGATAGGGGAGCTCAAACCAACGCTATAGGCTTGAGTCTTTAGCTTATAGTTGGATGGTTGATTCACAGGGAGAAATAAATTAAGAGGCTCAACTGAAGTATGAAGAAGCTGCAGTGAGTTCTTCAGTTTCTCCAATGTAGAAGAAATGTTTGTTTGTTCCCCCAAAAGAGATGTTATTGGCGAGTTTGTAGGATAAAGCTGTTCAATTTTATCTGGCACCTTGATCTTGCTTGAGCTGATATGCAATCTTTTGTCTGCATTCCGGAGTAAGCTTGGGTCATTGCCAATTGTGTTAAAATGAACTCCAGATTTAAGGACATAAGTGGAAGGTTTCTTATTTGTAGTCCCTGGAATTAATGTCTGAACAGTTTCACCTATGAAGACTCTGGTTGTAAAGATTTCAGAGAAGGATAAAAACTTCCGCATTTTCAAAAATATTGAGGGACTTGTTGGCTGGTTGAAAGTCAGAAGAACTCTGCTCCCAGAGGGAGTATATGGGAAACTTTCAACTCTCTCAAGGTCAATATGAAGAATATCTACATGCAGAAGATGACTTAGGGAGTAAAGAATTGCTCTTTTATTTATCCAACACCCCCGGTTCACAAAACTATGTTTAATAAATAATGCAATTTGATGGTTTTGCAGTCTGCGACACAGCTTTATACCTTTTTCACTGTTCGTTCCCCGGCAGTGGGAAACTATATCCTGTGTTCTTAAGCCGGGAAATTTGTTATTTTTGGTATAATTAAAGCCTCTCCCCCTTGTATGATTGAGGGGGGTAAGGGGTGGCAGGGTCTCTGGAATTAAGGCATTGAAGTTTTGCCTACAGTGGTTGAGTTTATCAGCAATGCTATCTAATTGTTGAAAATAGCCACAACAGTTTTGCTAGTAAGGAGACAGTGGTCACTTATAAATTTAAGCAGAAAATTTCTTACTGAGACTTGCTCATACCACTCACTTTTAAAAGGAATAATCTTTTGTCTCTGGCTCTCTTTTTGAGAAACGGCACCAAATAATTGATGTAGATGTTGAATAGAGAGGGGGGCAGTAAACATCCCTGTCTAACTCCCTTCTGCACTAGAAAGGAGTCCGTCCTGATTCCTGAAGAATCCACCCGAACTGAGGCGGATGTATTAGAATAGAGGGCCATAATCAGTCCCAGTAATCTACGGTCAATATTGGTGTTCATTAATTTCTCCCACAGTCTACGACGAGAGATAGAATCAAAGGCAGCCCTCAAATCCATGAAGGCCGCGTAGAGACAACCTCTTGGACGCGAAGAATACTTAGCAGCGAGATGGAGAAGTGTCAGACAATGGTCTGTAGTAGCAACACCTTGTCGGAAACCACACTGTTCAGGAAAAAGGAAATTCTCTTCATCAAGCCAGTTCTGGAGTCTCTCCTGCAAGAGTGCAGAATAGATCTTCCCAGGGATGGCAATAAGGCTAATCGGTCTCTAATTCCCCGGATCGTTGGCGTCCCCTCCTTTATGAATTGGTACTACAGTAGCTGTCTTCCAAATACTGGGGATATTAGCTGATCGGTTAATTTCCAAAAACAGGTGGGCCAAACAATGAGCCCACCATTCCGGATTAACCAAAAATAATTCTAGGGGAATAAAGTCCGGGCCCACCGCTTTGCCACGTTTCATCTGGTTAAGACGTTCCAGTATCGACTCTGGAGAAACCCGCTCCCAGTCCGAGGCAGAAATCAGAACCTCATTGATTTCCTTTTCGTCAACAGGGCGTTCTGAAGATTGATATAAAGCTGCAAAATGTGCCCTCCATCTATCTGGGGAGATTGTCGCCACAGAATTGGCTTGGTGCCCTGGTCTGACGAGCCTCCAAAAGGTCTTCACATCTTTGGTCTCCAGTATGGTAGTAAGAGATTTCCAATCCTGGGTGGCCAAGGCTTCCTTTTTCTTTCAGATTAAATCTTTAAAGGCTTTTTTAAGAGAAAAAAATCCTATCAAGTCCTCCGGTCTTCTGGTACACCTGTAATGCCATAATTTAATGGCCTTCTTGGCCGCCTTGCATTCAGCATCAAACCAATGATTTGAATAGCTTCCTGGCGTCCTCCGCTGGTCCTCTGAAATCCTTTTAACTAGAGAGCAGCTGTCCACAAAAAAATTGAGGAGATCAAGATAGAGTGTAGACTGCAGCTGAAAAGGGTTTATCAAAGAGGGAGGCTTAGGGAGGTTACCAGAGTCCAGGCAGTCTTGGATTTCAACAGTCTGCAAGACATCCACTGGGGGATTCCTACGTGCACATCTGATCCACTGTATAACATCCCCACTAGACTTTGTCACAGCTACCTCACCTTTATTGCTAGTGGGAATGTGTAACGAAAGAGACAGTGGAAGATGATCACCCCCTAAGTAGTCTCCGATAACAAACTCTTGCACCAAGGGGAAAAATTCTTGAGATATCAAAAGAAAGTCATTGACACTAGAACCCCTTGGGGTATAACATGTAAAGTCACCTGGTATATCCGGAAAAACTACACCATTTAAGAAAACCAGATTCTGCATGAGCGCCATTAGGCTACCCATTTGCCAGCTAAATTAACCTTTGAGTCCTTGGAGACGCGATAAAACCAAGGGGGAGGCAGAGCTAAATCGTCCAAGTCACTCATCAAGGACAGCAATTGCGCATCAGAGACACCAATCCTGGCATTCAAATTTCCTCCCACAAGCATCACAGAAGCAGGATAAATCTGCTGAAGTCTCTCAACTGTTACCTCCAACTGACTCCAGTGCTCCTCAATCTCTTCCTCTAGTAAGAGCGGGGGGATATAATTATTCACCAGGAGTAGAGTACGGTCAAAGGAAGTAAGTTTCAGTATAATCACCATCCGAAATGGTGAAGACGTTAAAAGAGAGCACGTAGTCACTGGCAAATTGCTAGAGATCAAACACGCCACACCGGCCCTGGGACGGCCAGGGCTGGAACCCTTAATTGAAGAGGAAGAGGTGGCCTGGAAGCCAGGCACATTTAGGGCCCTGGTGAACCAAGTTTTCTGCAGCATAACAATATGATATTCCAGAAAAGATTCAACAATAAGACAGTCATGGCTCTTTGCCTTCCACCCATTCACATTCCAAGAGAGAATCCAAAGCTTCTGAGAGCTGGATTGTCAATCTGTCTTGGATTTGGCCTCGGTTTCCTGTACTTTGTCTGATATAAAGGTTGGTTGTGAAGGGAGGGTTGTTATCTCTTCTACTCCTGGGTCGCAGAGAATGCAGCCATTTACAAGAGGTAAAGTTGGGTTCTGCAGATGACGAAACCTCCACTCAGCATCATCAATAAATGAAAGAGACTGCTGTAAGGCGGTTTCTTGGGGAGCATTTCCTCCAGTCTGTTGCTCCCTCATATCAGCTTCCACTGTCAGTGGGGGACCACCCCAAGGATGATGGACCATGGCTGTACACTCTTCGGGAAGTAGACACTCCAGGGTTAGCCTCAGTGTCGCGCCGGGCCTCACTTGCTGTAGGTGGCAAATTTACAGGACCATGTACTTGAGGGTGGATATCCTGGTTGCACACGATAGGTCTCTCATCTGAAACTTGTACCGAAGTCAAGACGTCATGCATGTACTTGATATTCTGTAAGATCACCTCTTGTCCCTATAAAGATGACTTCTCTGCAGCCCTGCTATCTTCCACATTCCTGGTGCTAAGAAAAGAGCCACCAGCCTTCCCCGCTTCCGGAGTCTCCTTCCTTTTACCTTGCACTGACTTCATCACCTGGGATTTCATGGACAAATCTTGAAAGGACCGAACTGCAACTTGCCGAAAGACTCTCTGCGATCTAATCCTAAAAAACTTGAGCCGGGCACTGTGGTTAAAAAGTAGTTGCGGAATATACTTAGAGGCAAAAGTAAGGGTGACTTTCATGTGATCTTCAGACTGGGAAACAAGCTGTATATACTCTAGATCGACCTTCCTATGAGGAATATCTAAAATTTGACTTAAAAAGCGTTCAGCTGAACGTTTGGATCTCCAGTCCATAAGCTGTCCTCTCCAGGGATGAATGATTAGTGTCGCTTGGTGTTGTTGAAGAACAGTAGAAAACTTGCAGTCGGGTTTCCTAATAAAGGGCTCCACTGCGCTCAGTCCATGCACAGAATTTATTCTTAATCTTTCATGGCTAGAATTAGTTGTGTCGTGGCCAACAAATTTGATCTGCTCCCCCAATTCTACGATCTTAGACTCCATTCCTCTGACGAGAGAGATCAGAAACTGCAGCGTCTCACCCACCAGCAAACATTGCTTAGCGAAAAGGGCACCAACCACCCCTCCACTATCGCCCTAAAAATCAACCCCAAAGAGTAGTGACGGGTCTGTTTGAATTGATGTATCCACTCCTAAACAGGGGCACTGGGTAGAGACTAGAGGGGGGTCTAGCGAATCATTCACAGCCTGCAAAAAAACCCTGGTCCCAGAGGGGGAAGGCTCCACCTGGATGTTGGTGTCTGAGTCAGCATCTTATCATAATGTGTGGCATTAAACAACCTGTCCAAGGATTCTGTCCAATTCATTGCATATTTATTTTTACAATCCTAGACCTCTTTCCCATGCTGGAAACCTTGGCAGAATTACTGAAAAAGTACAACTAAATCATGAATGGCAAGATGTTAGTCCCTGCATAGATTTATGGCTGTTTTATGGCCGTTCAGGGGGGACTTTGTTGTCAGTATGACGTTGCCCCAGGGTACCTGAATGTGGTTTTGAGCTGCATCTTTTCCTCAGTGTTGAGAAAATATGGAGCAGATGCCAGATGCAGAAACAGCCATAGTCACAGGGAACATCATGGCATGAATTAACTTGATCTCAGCTGCCAGCGACACACCCCTCCAGTTCAGAATCTTCTCTAGCTCTTTCATGGCTGCCCTTCTCAGCCGCCTTCTGATTTCTTGGTTGGAGTCTCCCTTTTCATTGACAACGGAGCCAAGGAGTAGAAAATCTTGAACAACTTAAATTCCTTCATTATCAGCCTTGAATTTGTGTAATTCTCCAGTAGTCATTACTTTCGTCTTCTTGATGTTCACCTGTAATCTTGCTTTGGCACTTTCTGGTGGAAAGAAGAGAGCCAGTTTGGTGTAGTGGTTAGTAGCGGTGGACTCTAATCTGGAGAACCAGCTTTGATTCCCCACTCCTCCTGTACATGCAGCCAGCTGGGTGACCTTGGGTTAGTCACAGTTCTCTCAAAGCTGTTCTCTCAAGAGCAATTCTCTCGGAGCTCTCTCAGCCCCACCTACCTCACAGGGTGTCTGTTGTGAGGAGAGGAAGGAAGGAGATTGTAAGCCTCCAAGTGAAGGGTGGGGTATTAATCTGACTCTTCTTCTTCTTTTTTTTTTAATTTAAATTTTTATTGTATTTTTCAAAAACAAAAACAAAACAACAACAAGATATAGTATACAAAAGAATACAAGTAAACAGTAAGTTGTAAACTGCCCTTGGAAAACTCAACAAAACATTTATCTGGGTATAGTTGTGGCAGTTGCATTATAAACAGTTGTTATGTTATATTTCCAATATCAATCTATAGATTACCTAAGTGATTTAGAAAAACAGTAATTCCTGATAATATTTACTTTTAGGAATAATTTCACCTTCAACCAGATATTGAATTACTGAAAACCATGTTGCTTGAAAGTGTTTCTGATAAGATTTAGAGTTCCAGAGTGTTTGATGGAATGTGATTTTCCCGTGTATGAAGTGTTCCCATAATGAATTTTGCCAACTTGTAAGTGTGGGGATAGTTTTTTTCTTTCCAGTTCCGTGCAAGTATTATTCTTGCAATTGACAGTAATGTAGAAATTAAGTTCTTTAATGTAGTTCTTTTGCAACTCTCCGGAAGAACATCAAGCAGGACTGTCTCTGGGAGTGCGGGTAGATTGTGACCTGTAATGATAAAAATTTGTGCCAGGATTTGAGACCAGAATGGTTGAATATGAGGGCAAGCCCACCAACAATGTAAAAAATCGCCTATTTGTCCACAATTTTTCCAACAATATTTGCTGTATTTTGAGTTGATTCGGTTTAGTCTTGCAGGTGTTAAATACCAGCGGTTTACTGTTTTAAAAGCATTTAGTTTGATACAAAAATTTGGAAGAAAAGCTGGAAGATGTCCAAATGTCTCTCCAGGAATCAACTTGTATCCTGTTTTGGCAGTGTCAGGTAGTCCTGCCATGATGGATGCAGTAGGGTGGGAGGATGGGCCTTGTGTTGCATTGTGATGTGTAGGGCGGGAGGTTGGGATCATGGGGTGTTGATTTATGCACCTGGAGTGTTCGAATGGAATGCGGAGGGCGAGCTCTGCAGGCTCTATCTCTGGTAGACTTAACACCCTGACCTTGGTGGAGACAGGCTGTGAGCTTCCTATCGCTTTCAAAGCTACAGCTTGGCTGGGAACAATGGGGGCGGTGGGAACTTCATTAGTATAGTAACTTTCAGTTCTCATTCGCATATTAGGCACTCATTGGTGGAAGGGGGGTCCCCATTCACCCCCTTTCTGGTATAACTGCATGCTTTTTGTAACCACGTTATTCTGAACAATGTATCTGCTTCAGTAACCTACTATTGCAGCTCTATAATAAAATGCTATTCTTGCTTCAATGAACAAGACCTGGTGTTTGGCTGACTAAGTTAGGGTCTCTGACAGTTTGTTCAGAATCCTTCATTTTTTGGGACTGGTCGGAAACCCGCGGCTCCAACATGAGTGGCGGTGAAGAAGACACTCTCCCGATCGAAGACGAAAAGAAGGAGGACAAGAAACCTCCTGTGACAACCGTACCCACGGAAGCCCCTGGCACGTACGTGCCGGTGACACGGGGCCAGGAGTACGACTTTGGAGGGCCCTATGGAGATCCGTATGGAGCAGCCTACGGAGGGGTAACCACCCGAATCAAGCAGAAACGAGATTGGGTGAAGCCCCTGGCAGAAACTCATGAGACGTGGTTTACGACTCCGAGAGCTTTGGTGCGAGCGAGCCACCCCGAGAGGTCGGTCCGCAGACTGACCACGGCCGAGGGGCTGGAAGACACCTGCCGAGACTCCGGGGACCTGGAAAGTGCCGTGGTGAGACGGAGGTGGAGTGGTGAGCCGAGCCAAGATTGCCTGGTTCGCCTCCTAGATGAATCCCTCGCCCGCATCCCCCAGATGATCGCGGAGGGCATCCGAGAGGAGCGAGAGCGGCATCGGCGGGAGGAACCACCCGACCAACCCCCTCAAGACCAGCGACAGGCGCCGGTTCCGGACCAACAGAATGTGCCGGTCCAACCCCCTGCTCAACCCGCGGGGCCGGGACCGCAGGGACCGCCGGGGCAGCCACCCCCCCGACCATGGGGGTTCCTGCCACCGAAACCAGCGGAACTCCTTGATGTGGATTTTGATGGGAACCCCGAGAAGTTTCCTTTCTTCCTGGTGCGGGACGAAAGATTCATCGAAACCTGGGGCCACCTGTTTCAATGCGAAGACCGAATGGTGGATGTCATAGCCTCGCACCTGAAAGATGCAGCGGCTGACTGGTATGTGGGACTCCACCAGGCTGACGGGCGTGAGCTGAGGGAAATCGATACTTTCATGTGGGCCATGAAGGAACAATTCGAAGATGTGAATGCCAATAAGACGGCCAGAGCGGCCATACGTGCCCTCAAGCAAGGTGCCAAGTCGGTGAGAGACTACACGGCTGAATTTCGCAGGTGTGCGGCCAAAACTCGTGGGTGGCAAGACGGGGTCCTAGCAGACCACTACAAATTGGGACTCAACGCAGAGATTCGCCGTTCAGTCACCAAGACCCAAGATCCAGACACGTTAACAGGCTGGATACAAGCTGCCATCACCATGGAAAACCGCTTGAAAACCATCAAACTGGATGATGCAGCAGCGATGAATAAAGGGGGTCAGTCGGGCCCTACGCCGGCTCCGCGAGGGAAGAACCCACCACCGAACCCGAAACCCAAGGACGGCACGAGAGAGCTTAGGATGAAGCAAGGTCTCTGCCTGAAATGCGGGGAAGGGGGCCACTTCGCGGCGAGCTGCCCAGGCTCCCCCGCATCGACCGGGGCCGCCAAGGGAATCAAGAAGAAGTTTGACACTTCCACCCCAAAGCCGGTGGCGAAACCGAGAGGGGCGAGGGCCTTGCAAGCCAAGCTGCTCAGTGAGGCATCGGATTCGTCGGATGGCGAGACCGTGCAGCCGGGAAATGAGACGGACCTGCTGTAAATAGCGCTGAACAGCAGGTCCCGGACTCTCAAGCGCAGATCCCGGTGAGCAGACCTCCCTCTCTTTTCTTCCTCACAGTGACTTTGATGGACCCGGGTCTACTGACCCATGTGAGGGTGCGAGCTCTCATTGACTCTGGGTGTGGGAGAGACCTCATCAACCCCACACTGGTAACGGGACTGGGGGCGAAGGTAGTTAAATTGACCGATCCCCTGATTTTCACGCAAATGGATGGCTCTACAATGAAAGAGCCTTGCAAATATGAGACTGTTCCCTTGCGTGTGGGGATTGGGCACCACTGGGAGGAGAGGCCCTTCATCGTTACCCCTTCTGCCCGGTTTCCCCTAGTACTCAGAAGCGCGTGGTTCTTCGATCATGATCCACATGTCTTATGGGGGGAGGGGAAAGTGAATTTCATTGCCAAGAAATGCCAGTCCCACTTGTGGAAACAAGAGTGGGGTGTCCCGATGGGGGGGAGTTCTTGGTGACGGCGGGGGTGGCGGAAGCAGAACTAGAGATGATTCCATCAGAGTACCGCGATTTAGCTTCCGTCTTTGGGGAAGAGGAAGCCGATGAACTACCCCCCCATAGGAACTCTGACTGTGCTATTGAAATTTTGCCGAATCAAAAGTTGCCTAAAGGGAAGTTATATTCCATGAGCCCTTCGGAAAAGGTAGAATTGAGGAAATTTATCGACAAGAACTTAAGCAGGGGGTTTATAAGACCTGCCTCCTCCCCGTTCGCAGCTCCCGTTCTTTTCCGGAAAAAGGACGGGGGTTGCGGTTGTGCACTGACTATCGAGGCTTGAACGCAGTCTCCAACACGAACGCTTATCCCATGCCCCTGATTAAAGACTTGTTGGCTGCGGTGGCTGGGGGGAAGGTATTCTCGAAGCTAGACCTCAGAGATGCCTACTTCAGGGTGCGAATAAGGGAGGGGGATGAATTCAAAACGGTGTTTAATACCCCCTGGGTCAATTTGAATACTTAGTCATGCCGTTCGGTCTTCAGGGAGCGCCGGGGGTCTTCATGAACTTAATCAATGAGGTGCTCCACAAGTACTTATTCAAGGGGGTCCTTGTTTACCTTGATGACATACTTCTGTATTCCCCTGACCTAAAATCCCATGTGAAACTGGTGCGAGAAGTTTTACAAACGTTGCACAAGCATAAGCTCTTTGCTAAGCTGTCTAAATGTGAATTTCACAAGTCAGAGATCCCTTTCCTCACAAAGGGGGATTGAGATGGACCCTGACAAAATAAAAGATGTGGTGGGATGGGAGCCACCCAAGACTCGGAGGCAACTCCAAGGGTTCCTCGGATTCGTGAACTTTTACAGATCATTTCTCTCGAACTTTGCTCAAGTGGCTCTCCCCTTAACTGATCTGCTTAAAACGAAAGGGAAGTCACCAGACTGCACTCGACCCGGAGCCAAGTTAGACTGGTCTCCGGAATGCCAACGTGCGTTTGACCAGTTAAAAGCCCTTTTTACGTCGGAGCCTGTGTTGGCTCATCCAAATGAACTTAAGAAATTCATTGTGCAAGTAGACGCTTCTGACGTTGCTATGGGAGGGGTGATCCTCCAAGAGGGGATGATGGTAAACTGCACCCCCTTGCCTATGTTTCCAGAAAGTTTAATGATACTGAACGGAATTGGTCGGTGTGGGAGAAAGAAGCGGGATCGATCCGCTTAGCGTTGGCGACCTGGCGCCATTGGCTTGAGGGGGCGCGGGTTCCCTTCGAGGTGTGGACTGATCATAAAAACCTCGAGCTTCTCCGCTCCCCTCGTTCCTTGAACACCAAACAGCTGCATTGGGCTGATTTCTTCTCCAAGTTCAATTTCACTCTACACCACTTCCCTGGGAAATCTAACTCGCTTGCTGACGCACTGTCACGCCTCCCACAGCATGACAGCAAGAGGGAGGAGATTCGTGACTCTGTTTTTACGCCTTCCCAGTTGGGAGGAGCAGTAACCACTCGGAAACAAGCCAAACGTTCCCCTCCGTCCCCGACCCCTCCCTCTAATGACTGGGTAGCGAAATTCTCTACAGCTATGTCTGACGCTGATAGGGAGGAGGTAAGGGGGAGGAAGGAGTCACTCAAGATGCGCATGGCTGCTGGAAGAAGAATGGTAAACTGTTTGTTCCCAGCTCCCTTCGGGGGGAGGTGATGGGCTGGGCGCACGGCTCGAAACTGGCGGGGCACACGGGGTTTGTAAAATCCCTCCAGCTCTTGCAGAGACAATTCTGGTGGCCTGGGCTATGAAAGGACATTTCGTTATTCACTTCTGGTTGCCAAACGTGCTTGATGAGCAAGCCCAGACCCGGTAAACCCCCAGGAGCTCTACAACCCCTCCCCACGCCGGCTCGTCCATGGGAAGTGATCTCAATGGACTTTATTACTGACTTACCCCCCAGTGGGGGAAATACTGTCATATGGGTAATAGTGGATCTGTTTACTAAGCAAGCCCATTTCGTTCCGTTTGCCTCAATCCCCTCAGCCAAGAAACTAGCCTCGGCGTTCTTGCAACACGTAGTGAGGCTCCACACTTTACCTGCTAAAGTAATCTCGGATAGGGGGGTACAATTTGTTTCTCATTTCTGGGGTGAACTGATGTCACTGCTTGGGGTGGAGCGGGCGGTCAGCAGTGCGTACCACCCAGAAACTGATGGGCAGACTGAACGTGTGAACCAAACCCTTGAGCAGTACTTAAGGTGTTTTACAAACTTTCAGCAGGACAATTGGCACTCCCTTTTGCCTTTGGCTGAGTTCTGTTACAATAATACTCAGCACTCTTCTACCAGTATGTCTCCCTTTAAGGCGGTCCATGGATATGACGCTCCGCCTTTGCCGTTTTTAAATTCTCCCGACCTCCCGGCGGGAGATGCTGGTGACTGGTGCAAACAACTGCAAGCGGCGTGGTCGTCTTTAGCCAAGACCCTGGAGGATGCAAAGGAGGCCTATAAGACCCAGGCTGACAAGAAACGTAACCTGTCCTGGGTTCCTAAGTGTGGGGAGTTTGCTTATTTGTCCACACAGAATTTACGTGGTATTCAACCGAGCTGCAAACTCGGGTGGAAATTTGTTGGACCTTTTGAGATTGTAAGAGTAATTAACAATGTGACTGTGGAACTTGCCTTGCCTAAATCTCTAAAGTCTGTTCATCCTGTCTTTCATGTAAGGCTTCTACGCCAAGCGCCTGAGGAGAACAAATGGAGACCGCGACAGCCCACCCTGCCTCCGCTGATGGTGGGGGGGGAACCTCACTATGAAGTTTCACAAATACTGGACTCTAAAATTTCTCGTAATCGCTTGTTTTATCTGGTTGAATGGATTGATTTCGGGCCTGAACAGAGGGAATGGGTGCAGGCAGAAAATGTTCTGGCCCCCAGAATGGTCCGGGCTTTTCATAAGCTGTACCCCCACAAACCGAAGGGGTAGATTTATTTTCGAGAGGGCTGCATGTCAGGTAGTCCTGCCATGATGGATGGAGTAGGGTGGGAGGATGGGCCTTGTGTTGCATTGTGATGTGTAGGGCGGGAGGTTGGGATCGTGGGGTGTTGATTTATGCACCTGGAGTGTTCGAATGGAATGCGGAGGGCGAGCTCTGCAGGCTCTATCTCTGGTAGACTTAACACCCTGACCTTGGTGGAGACAGGCTGTGAGCTTCCTATTGCTTTCAAAGCTACAGCTTGGCTGGGAACAATGGGGGTGGTGGGAACTTCATTAGTATAGTAACTTTCAGTTCTCATTCGCATACTAGGCACTCATTGGTGGAAGGGGGGGTCCTCATTCACCCCCTTTCTGGTATAACTGCATGCTTTTTGTAACCACGTTATTCTGAACAATGTATCTGCTTCAGTAACCTACTATTGCAGCTCTATAATAAAATGCTATTCTTGCTTCAATGAACAAGACCTGGTGTTTGGCTGACTAAGTTAGGGTCTCTGACAGGCAGTCTTCTTGCCATTGAAGTTGTATATTTAAGACCTTTTGTTTAGAGATTTCGTTTAAGATTTTGTAGATTCTTTTTTTTTTTTTTTTTTTGTAAAAACTCTCCTAAAGAGGAGAGGATTTTATTCTTTTTATATAGGGAAAAAAGGAGGGTATATAGTTGGACAAAGAAAAGTTGAGAGTGAGTTTACTGTTAAATTTGTCAATGTTAATTAATATAAAAATCGCTTTGGCAGTCACCATGGTTAGAGAGTCTCTTTTAGTCAACTAAAAAGTCCAAAAACAATCTGTTAGTCAGGTTAGTAATGTCCTCTGGGGTTAGTCATTAATCATCTCCTTTCCTCCGCGTCCACGAACTATTACTTCTTGGGATGTCTTCCTTTAGTGTCCCTCAAGTTGTATGATGGGCCCTTTTTCTCTTCAACGTCTCCCGCTCCGGCTCCTTCCTCCTCCGAGTCGCTGTCTTTTTCGCTACTCAAATCTTGCCACGTTGCGAATGCTGCATCTTCCTCCATGCTGGCGTGTCTCTTCAGAAATTCTTGTGCTTTGAAGATGGAGTCAATTCTCTCTTTTTTGTCCTTAAACTTAAAGTCCAGTCCTTCAGGAAATCTCCATCTGTAAGTGATCTGATGATTTTGTAGAAAAGTGGTCAGATTTTTATAAGCCTTCCTTTTCATTCGAATTTCATATGGCACATCTTTCAGTGTTCTTATAGTCTGTTCCTCAATCTTCAAGGGCGTCGCTGAAACTACTCTCAATATTTGATCTCTCGTACGCTGTTTAGTGAACTTGACAACCACTTCAGCTGGCAGATTATTTTTCTTTGTATAAGTGGAGTAGGCCCTATAGACCACATCCATCTCTTCTTGTAATTCTCGCTTTTCTCTGCCAGTTACTGGTGCCAAGGCCTTCGCTAGTAACAATCTGAGATCTTCTTTCTCCTCTTCTTTGATGCCCTGAAAACGGAGTATCAGACTTGATTTTTCCATTTGCAATTGCAAAATCCTTTTTTCTTGCTCATCCTGATGTTTTTCCAACTTGTTGACCCTTTTCTTTACTTTCTTGGTATCTTCCGTTGAGACCAGACATTTCTGTGCTATTTCCTCCATCTTCTTTGACGTTTCATTCATTTGCTTTTGCTGGCTGTTGAGAACACCTTGCATGCTGCTTAATGTTTCATTGATTTTCTGCATTTGCTCCAGCAGAGGGTGCAGTAGCTCACTTTTCGGTTGACTGGCAGCAGACTCTTGAGGGGGATTCCCCGGACCGGAAGTCCCACCTCCCTTCTTTTCCGGTTTGATCGGGGCTTTTTTCATTGCCGACATTACTTTTGTTTACTTTTCCCAAAGTTCGTGCCGCGCCCCTCCGGAGATGCACCAACACTTTGCTTCGAAAACCCCAGAGGTACTTCACCAGCCCTCTTCGCTCTATCACCTCCCCCTTTCCTTTTAAAAGTCCCGTTCCTTAGTGGGGGGGGAAGCTCCCCTCCTCCCGCTTGTTCTCGTAAGGGGGGGTTTTAGATTACCGCTTTAATTTCGACCTCCAACTCACGGTTCAGTGCCGATTCATCTTTTTATGTTGATTCATCTCGCTTTTCCTCACTCCTGGAAGTCGGCGGCGTTGCTAAGCCCCATTCGGGGCGCACTACGCAGCGGGGCCGATTGGGACGGGGAGAAAGCCTCAATTTCCTGGCGGTGTGCCGGCAAAGAGGCTACTCCCCAAAGCGCCCCCGGTTCGGAGCCTTTAACTAAGGCTCACTAGGGTGTATCGCACATGCGAAGACCCCCCCAACCGCGTGTGGGCTAACCACCTTCGGGAGCGCCCCGAAAGGTGGCCGCCATTCGCAACGTCGAAACCGAAACCCAAGATTTTGTAGATTCTTGAAATTATCTCTTTGATATCATTGTTCTTATTTTTAATTAATAGCTCAAAGTCTGAGATAGTTGATGGAGATGATTCTTTAGGAAGTTTAGTCCTCAGTAGGTGTTGGATCTGAAGGTATTGGAACCACAGGATGTGGTCTCCAATCTTTTCTTCCAGGGCCGTTTTGGTGAGTGAAATGCCTTTATCAGTCAGATCTATTAAGCGTGTCAAACCGGCCTGCCTCCATCTCTGAAAAGCTTTCGTATCTTTTCCCGGTGGGAACCATTCTTGATTTAAAAAGGACGTTAACGGTGAATCTTCAGGTATCAGTTTGGTTTTAAGTCTGTCCCAAATAGTTAGAGCAGTGTTGATGTAAGATTGTGATAAATAATTAATTTTCCTTTCCTTAGGGCTTTTCCAAATTAAATCCGCTAATGGGATTGAATCATTTTTGGATTCTTCTATATGTTGCCATGTAGGACGGACCTCTGTTGTTAATATCCGTACTATAGAAGATAAATGTATAGCTTCATAATATTGGAGTATATCTGGAAAATCCAGGCCTCCTGTTTTGGAGGAACGTTTCAATGTTGTGAATTTGATTCTAGGCTTCTTATAGCTCCAGAAAAATTGAAGAATAGCCTTTTGCCATTTGAGTAAGTCTTTCTTTGTTATTTGTGTTGGGAGAGCCCAACACAATTCTTAGTATGAATAAAATCTTCGGTAAGATCAGACTTTTAATAACACTGATTTTGTCAGCCCAGGAAAATCCCATTGAGTCCCATTGTTTCATTTGATTCTTGGTTTCCTTGAGAAGATCTTGTAAATTGCATCTAACTAGATCTTCCAGATCTGGGGGGATATAAATTCCCAAGCATCTACAAGAGGTGTATATCCATTTGTAGGGAAAGTTTTTTTGAATATTTTGTTGTGTGTTTGAGTTAACCTTTATCGGGATTATTTTTGATTTGTTCAAATTTACTTTCAGGCCAAATAAATCTTGGGTGTTTGAGAAAATTTCTTGTAGTGCTGGCAAAGATGATTCCGGTTCTGCTAAGAATATAACTAAATCATCAGCATATAGGCTAACAGTATGAACAATGTTGTTGATATTAATGCCTTTTATAGAATGGTTGTCTCTGATAGCTGTAGCTAAAGGTTCAATTGCTAAAGCAAAGAGCAAAGGCGATAGAGGGCAGCCTTGTCTTGTTCCGTGTTGCATGGAAATGACTCGTCCTAAGGTGTTATTTGTTTGTATCCTTGCCATTGGATTAGCATACAAGGTGTCAATGGCTGTTAAAAATTTTCCTCCAAAATTCATTGTCCTCAGTAATTGTTTAAGATATGTTGTCTCCAAGCTGTCAAAGGCTTTTTCTAGATCAATTGTTAATAATATGGATTCTTCTGTTTGATCCTTGCAATGAGAAATTACGTTCAGAGTACGACGAATGTTATCCATCATTGTCCTTTTAGGCATAAATCCAGTCTGATCAGGTGATATATAGTCCAATATGATCTTTTGCAGCCTGTTTGCTAGAATTTTGGTGAAGATCTTTGCGTCGCAGTTCAATAATGCAATAGGTCTGTAGGAGGATGGTGTGTCTTGGTTGTTCGTATCTTTAGGTATGGCGATTATGTGAGATTCTCTCCAGGACGGAGGCATTTTTCCTGTGTCTAATATGTGATTGCAAGTTTTTGCCAGGTGATCTGCCAGTAAAATATTAAACGTTTTGTAAAACAGTGGTCCGAAACCATCACTGCCAGGGGCTGTGTTGGACTTTGTCTGTTTCATAGCTTCCAATACTTCTTTGTTTGAAATAGGTTGTTCTAAGCTTTGACGATGTTCTGGTTTTAAAGATTTGGTTAATTTGTTCTTTTGCAGATATTCTTGGATCTTTGCTGGTTTGGGATTGGTTGTGCTGTATAATTTTTCATAAAATTGTGTGAAACATTCGCTTATATCCAAAGGATCTGTCAGTATCTTGCCAGTTGAATTCTTGATTATAAGTATTTTCCGATCAATTTGTTTTTTCCTGACTCGCCATGCTAACAGTTTTATGCTTTTGGTATTTCTTTGCCAATATAATTGTTTTAAATACAAGATATTTTTCTGTATTTTGCGTGTTTCTGATGACTCCAAAATTTTCCGCGTGGCCAGTAACTCTTTATAGACTCTCTTGTTTCCTGTTTTTTTGTGTGTGGTTTCCAGCATTTGAATTTTATCCAATAATGTGTTGATTTCTTGTTCTCTTTCTTTTTTCAGTTTAGAGGCTACTGCAATCAATTTTCCTCTAATTACTGCTTTAAAGGCATCCCAGATGATATGATCTTCCACTTCTCCATTTGTGTTTTCTTTGAAGTACAATTTTATTGCCTGGGACAGTTCTTCTTTATATTGATCACGTAATAAAATGGAATTGTTTAGTCTCCAGAATCGTTGTGTATTCATTTTCTTAGCTGTAGTTCAACGTACGCATGGTCAGACCACATAAATGGTCCAATTTGAGTGTTAACAATGTTACTGAGTAAAGAATCTGAAACAAGTAAATAGTCTATGCGGGTATACGTTTTGTATCTTGGAGAGTAGTATGTGTAGTCTCTCTCATTTTTATGAGTTTCTCTCCAGGCATCCTGAAGATGGTATCTTTCCAAGATATCATGGAGCTTTGTGTATCTTTTCCTTTGTGTTGTTTCCTTTCGTTGTTTGCCAGATCTATCAAGTTTTTGATCTACAATTAAGTTAAAGTCTCCACCTATGATTACTTGTCTCTCTTTGAAATTGTGAAGTGCAGTTAATGTTTCCTCTAAAAATTGTTCTTGTTTATCGTTAGGAGCGTAGATTGTTGCTAATGTAACGTTTCTTTGATCCAGTTTGCCTTTTAAAAATAAAAATCTCCCATGTGTGTCTTCTAGTTTGTCATCATAAATAAAAGGAACGGTTTTGGCCAATAAGATGGCAACTCCTCTAGACTTTGAGGAGCCTCCTGCATGGTATTGTTGATCATACCAGTTCGTGTTCAAAACTCTGTTGCTTTGGGGTCTTAAATGAGTTTCTTGCATAAAAACCACATCAGGTTTTGATTTTAGAATAAAAGAGGTCATTCTCTGTCTCTTAATACAATTGTTCAAACCGCGCACATTAATAGATCTGAATACAAATTTGTCAGCCATAAGTGTTTTGTTACTGTACAATATTAACTATAAAAATATAGTGAACTTTAATTATCAACTGTTCCAACTGTCAATAAATACGAATGTCCCCTCCTCCCCCTCCCCTAGCCCTTTCCCCAACACAATACCCTGCAAAGTTTCTGTGACTTAACTGTCACCTAATAAAAGAAAAAAAAATACCTTGTACACAGAATCCCAAAAACACTTCTGAGAGACTGATCAATTCAGTCGTCTGTGTACACAAACAGGGAACGAACAAACTCAGAGGTCCCCCCCAACCATCCCTTCCCCTTATATTATTTTGGCTTTTCAAGAACAAAAATCATGCCTGTAGGTTATAAACACAAACCCTGCCGAAAAATTGATTATAGCACCTTATCATTAGCATGGCATTATGTTTCTTCAGAATTGGTTAATACAGGAATTTTGCTGGGCTTTTGTGGAGAATTAGGGAAGAGGTTTCTTCTTTTAAATGAGGGTTTATCCCCCTGTTCCATTGGAGTTTCCTGGTCTAAGGCTTGCAATAAAGAGCGGCCACTTTCTTCATCCCACGCATATAAACGTAGCTCTTGGTGAGCCACAAATAGCTTGCCGGATGGGAGCCATCTATATTTTTGCTTTATTTTTTGTAATTTAGCTGTGATGGGTTTCAAGCTCCTGCGAATTTTTTTTTTTTAAAACATTTTATTGAGTTTTTTTGTTAAAAAAAAAGATAAATTACAGTACAGAACAGAATATTCAAATGCAAACTTCTAGGTAACCAAACTATCAACCATACAACAGTATGAGACATACAGTAAAAGGGACTTGTAGATTATTTAGTACATCAATATGTTACATATTACCAACACCTTGTGCCTTAGAGTATCATCAGTTAACAAAAGGTAAGTATTTTAAATTTGGGTTCTTTGAAGGTTTCCCAATCTAGTTTATCTAGGTTCATTTTTTCCAATAGAGGATACCATTTATCTAGAGGATTTAGTAGATACCTTTCCACATCTTTCTGGTGTAACCATAATGATACCTTTTCTTGCAGGAAAAAGTCCCAAACTTTGTGTAACCACTGTTGGGTAGAGGGAAGGATGTTTGTTTTCCATTTGCATGCAAGTGACGATTTGGCAGCAATTAACATTATATTGATTAATGCTTTACTGTTTTCAGGCGGACCATCTGCAGGCCAGTGATGAAGAAGTATCAGCATCGGGTCGTAAGGTAAGTTACATCCAGTTAGCTTGTGTATTGAAGATAAGATTCGGTACCAGTAGTTGCCTACTTTAGGGCATTCCCACCACGAGTGAAAATAGGTCGCTTTTTGACCACATTGCTTCCAGCATAGCAGGGAGGAGTTTGGATAAATGTGCGAAAGTTTCGCTGGGGTAAGGTACCACCTGTGAAGAACCTTAAATGCTGTCTCTTGAATTAATGATGAAGGTAATATCCTTGCGAGGTTTTTGCATATATCAATCCATTGATCTTGAGAGATATCATGTCCCAAGTCTTTTTGCCATGCTGCTTGATAGCTAGGTATCCTATCGAGTTGCGTGTCCAAGAGTAGTCTATATATTATTGAAATTGCACCCCTTTTGGGTAGGTGTTTCCAGAGTAGTTGTTCAAAACCCGTAAGAGGCTTCTGTAGGTTAGGTTTAATAGTGGAGTCATGCAGTAGATGTTGAACTTGTAAATATTCGAACCAGGCTAACTTGGAGTGTGATTTTCTGTCTAGATCCAGTTTTGACAGTAGTTTGCCTTTGGCTAAAAGGTCTATGATTCTCGTTAGTCCCGACAATTTCCATGCTTGAAAGGAATTCGAGTCTTCCACCGGAGGAAACCATTTTTGGTTTGTAAAAGTACTTAAAATGGAACGTGTTGATGTTAGTTGAGTTTTATATTTGTGCCAAATTTTTAAAGTTGTCCATAAATAAGGGTTACGTACTTGTTTCAGTTGTTTGTATGGTTGATCTTGCCATAGTAACTCTTTGAAGGCATATGGTTTGATTGTGGATTCTTCAATGTAATGCCAGTCTAAATCGTCCTCATTGTGATATTGTTTCAGAAGCTTGGACAGTTGTGTTGCTACATAATAAAGTCTTAGATCTGGGACCGCGAGGCCACCATTTCGGACTGGTCTTCTAGCTGTGGCATGTTTGATTCTCGGAGATTTATAATGCCATAAAAATCTAGAGATGTTGCGTTGCCATTTTGTCAGCAGCGGGTCTGAGAGGAAAATGGGCAGAGCCCTGAAACAGTATAAAAATTTAGGAAAGATGAAAGTTTTGAATGATTGAATTCTTTCAAGCCACGATAGCGGTTTAAGATCCCATTTCTTAAGTAGTTCACTTACTTCGTTGTCAATTTTGTTATGGTTCCATTTAATAAGATCCGAAAGGTGTAATGGCAGATTGACACCAAGATATGGATGATAGGTTTTAACCCATTGGAAGGGATATTTAGACTGAATTTGCACTGTTGTGGCATTAGATAGCCGAATTGGATAAATAGTTGACTTGGAGTGATTGATTCTCAAGCCAGCCAGTTCACCAAAATCATTCAGAGTGTTTTGAATTTCAAGGAGGGAGGATTGAGGCTCGGAGACGTAGATAGTCATGTCATCTGCGAAGAGGCTGACCTTGAATTCTTTCCCCTCTATATTAACACCTTTGATATTTGGATTATTCCGGATGTTAGAAGCCAGCGGTTCTATGGCAAGAGCAAACAGTAGAGGTGATAAGGGGCAGCCTTGTCGGGTGCCCCTATGTAGATTAATACTGGAAGAAGCATCACCATTAAGTAAAAGCTTAGCTTTGGGTTTTTTATATAGAGCCGAAAGTGATCTGATAAAAATGTCACCAAATTTCATGCGGCGTAGAAGGTTGTCTAAATATACAAATTCCAAGGTATCAAAGGCTTTTTCGATGTCCAGCATCAGGATCAGAGAGTCATTTGTCGCTTGCGATCTGCCATGGTGAATTATATTCAGTGTTTTCCTGATGTTATCGGTTATGTCTCTAGACGGAATGAATCCTGTCTGATCCTTGAGGATATAATCTCCTATTATATTTTTCAATCTGTTGGACAAAATAGTGGTGAAAATTTTATAGTCAGTGTTGAGTAAAGAGATTGGGCGATATGCCCTAGGATCCGTGACATCTTTCCCTTTTTTCGGTATGAGGATTACGTTTGCCTCGGTCCAAGTATCCGGCAATATTCCTGTTAACATGATTTGGTTAAAGACATCCAGTAAAGGTTGTAGTAGAATAGATGTGAAGGATTTATAGTATTCCGGTTGAAACCCGTCGGGGCCGGGCGCTTTATTCAATTTAAGAGCTTTGATAGCTTGTTCCACTTCTTCTTTAACTATGGGTGAGTCCAGAAGCAGTCTGTGGTCATCTGAGAGTTCTTTAATATTAGTGCTGGTTTCTAAGAAGACTCGTATACCCTCTTCAGAAGGGTTAGATGAAGTATAGAGTGATGCGTAGAATGTTTCCATCGTTTTAACAATACAATCTGGGTCTGTTTGTAGGAGTCCATTCGAATCTTTGATACTGTGAATCCATCGGTCTACTCGTTGTTTTTTCAGTTTCCAGGACAAATAGCGGAGTTTCTTAGGGCAAGAACTTGAAATTTCATGTTTAGAGAATAGTTCTGTTTGCGTTAAAAAGAGGATTCTAACAGTTCTAGTTGTTTCCGAAGGTCGATTAGACGTTTGTAAATTTTGTTGCTGCAAGTACGTTTATGTCTTATTTCGAGTTGTCTTATCTGGGCTACAAGTTCTGACTTTTTTTCTGTTTTTTCTCTCTTACAGGCTAATGCAAGTGCCTTAGATTTGCCTCGTAGAACGGCTTTGGAGGCCTCCCAGACCGTGTAACTAGAGGTTCCACAGGATTGATTACGTTGGAAGTAATCTTCAAGTTCTAGTTGGAGTTCAATCCTTGTTTTGGGATCCGTCAATAAATATTTATTAAAAATCATGTTGGGCGTCCTTCTTTTAGTTTTTCCACATGTAAAAATGCATTCTATAGGGGCATGATCAGACCATCGAAAACTACTGATTTCAGAGGATTGAAAAAGTGGGAGTGATTCAGTTGATACAACGATGTAGTCAAGCCTGATATATACGTTGTCTTTAACTGAATAATAGGAATAATCTCTTTCGGATCCATGTTGTGTCCGCCAAACATCTTTAAAATTAAAATCATTAAGCAATTTATGGAGAGGACTCAGAGAGACATTTACATCGAATTTCTTTATATAAGATGATTTATCCAGTCGTTTGTCTAACAACGAGTTGAAATCACCTCCAACTATAGTATAGCCCGATCTAAACTGATTTAGTTTGGTAAAAGTGGTTCTCAGAAATTCAATTTGTCCCACATTAGGTGCATAAACTGATGCCAGCGTGACTGCGCTATCATGTAATTTTCCCCTTACAAAGACATAGCGACCATCATTGTTTTTTTCAACTGCCTCAATCTTAAAAGGGACATTCTTTGCTATTATAATGGCCACTCCTCGTGATTTTGAAGTGCCAGGAGCGAGGATTTGAGTGTTGAACCAGTTAGAATTAAACACCCTTTGATTGCTTTTGATGTATGTTTCTTGAAGGAATGCAAAGGCAGTCCTGTGGTTTTTCAAATCGGAGGCTATACGTTTCGCTTTAATTTTGTTATTCAATCCCCTACAATTAAGAGAGGTGACTTTATAATTCAATGATGCCATTTGGGAGTTGTATAGTAGATAGGTCTAAAAACAAGAAAGCCAAGGAAATTAAGGAAATTAAGGTACCTTCTGTATAAGTGTGCAGCTAACTGAAGAAAAGGTATCATATGATTATTAGTATCCCCTTTGAGTAAGATAGCATTCTGTATGTATGAGCTACTATCTTGTAAAATAACCACTAGGGTAACAACATTGATGAAAAACCAATACATTATGTAATACTGTACTGTATAAGATGAGAACAACCAGACAACAAAACCCTTCCCACCCTCTCCCTCCCCAACCATGACCCTCCCCAAACTCAAACCCCATTGAAAACAAGTATTCCATAATAAAACTTCATCAATTTCAATGAACAGAATAATGACGTTAAGATTAATGAAAGGTGATCTTTCAGGGACCTTCAGAGTGTGATGAATAACCACACGGAGCGGTATTCGCTCCATCGTAAGGTCAATGCACAGAAACAAGAAAAACAACACCACGGCCTTCAGGCCTGGAAACATAGCTATGGGCTTCATGTCGGAACCTGACACGAATCCCCCCCCGCCGATGCATTATACTCAATATAACATTTAAAGGAACAGTGCAATAAAACATCTACTCAGTAATAATTAAACTTTAAATTAACTTTAACCATAATTAGTTATTTAAGGAGACAACGGGAGTCTGCTAGGAATTTTGTTCCACTTGGTCGGAGTACCAGAAGCATCTCGTTTTCTCTTTTTGGAGTCGGAGGTGTCCATTGCTTGTGTCTCCTCCAAACCAATTGCCTTGAGGAGTGCCTGGCCTGAGTCAAGGTCATCAGCAAAGTAAGTATGTCCTCGGTGTCTGAGTTGCAGGTAGCCTGTTGCCAGCCATCGATATTTCAAGTTTGCCTCATGAAGACGTTTTGTGATCGGTTTGAGGGACCTGCGAATTTGAAGAGCTTCCGGGGCTACATCAGGGAAAATGGAAATCTCACTCTCATTATATTTGAATGTGCCTTTCAATTTTGCTTCATGCAATATTTTATATTTGTTACGGATGTCGAGTAGCTCTATAACAATGTCTCTGGGGCCTTTACGACGTTCCGAAATTGGCGGGCCCAGTCTAAACGCTCTAACTATCATTGGGGTGGCATCTTCGTCAAACGCGACAGCGGAGACTAGCCAGGATGAAATAAAAGAGGCCAGATCTTCAGTACCTTCAATTTTTTCCCCAAAGCCTCGAAGTTTAAGAAATCTTTCCCTAGTGCGGTGCTCTAGGGCTAGAATTCGTTCTCTCGCCCATGTTTCATTCTTTTGCAGTTCTTTAATATCTTCCTGGTTAGAGATGGAAGTTTCTAAAGCCGATTCAGCAGACTGAGAGATAGCATGAATGGATTCTTGCATAGTTTCCAGTCTCTCTGACATGGGCTGAAGTATTTCCATTATTTCAGATTTGAAGGCGCTCAGTGTTTCTAGAAAGTCTTTTTTTGTTAAGGCAGATTGTTGCGCCTTAGCTTCAGAGGCCCCGGCGGCCATTTTAGGTTGCGAATCGCAAACGCTGCGCGCCGCTCCGAGAGCTGATTCCGAGCCAAAATAGGGTTTTATTTTGGAAGTATTTAAGACTCCTGAATTACTACGGTGTCCTCCGGATTTACCCATAACATTAGGTAATAATCTGTACCTTTAGCGTATACAAGTCGGCGAAAGGGGAGAGGGTTCGTCAGAGCTCGTTCCGCCATCTTCCGCACCGACACCCCGCCCCCAAGCTCCTGTGAATGGCTATTGCCTCTCTTGGGATATCTGGAAAAATTTGCAAATGTTCTCCTTTATTTTTTGTAGGGCCTTAATATTTAGCTGATTTGCCAGACCTTTTTCCAATGCTGCCTCCGCTTTTTGAGATGTTAAATGCAGAGAGGTTTGCATTTCTTCAAATTGGGAAGCCAGATTATCTATTTTGTTGCGGATTCCTGCCTCCATTGTTTTCAAGAAGCTTAAAACAGTTGAGGAAGAAGGGTCCTGTGGCGTTTTTTCAATGTTTTCTATTGCGGCCGCCATTTTGTTTTCGGGCCAGGAAGCAGCGGCTCGCTGAAACGCTGCTTCCAGAGTCTCTTCTGAATTTTTAAGAAGGGCAGAACTGATCCGATGCTTACACGGGTCTGTTTTGATTAAGTTATCAGGCTTTGGCATGATTTTCGCTGCGTTTCTTCTGTCGGGGAGAAGGCAGGGTCGGGAGCTCCGGATTCACGCGACCGCCATTGCCGTGCGTCGCCACGCCCCCTCTGACTCTTCTTCTTCTTCAGCAACAGAACAACCTTTTGCGGATGTTTAAGGTTGCAAGTTGATGTTGAAGGCCTGGAGGTGCTCCGAGGTCCCCTAGATAGAAGGCCTGGAGGTCCCCGAGGTCCAGTTGCCTTGGTGTGGAACCCCTTGCTGTGGCTGAAGCAGGCCTCTTCTCCCCTTGAAGCCCGGGTGCGCTCTTGTCACGAGAGGTGTTTCTTCCACTGGGGGGAAGAGAGATGGTCTTGCTTGAGAGGGTGCCAGTGGCAGGGAGGCAGGTGGCCCTGTTCTTGCTGATTTCTTCTCCATTGGTGCAAATGATACAGATTTGGGCTTAACGCCAGAAGGCCTTGATTTAGCCACCGATGACCGGAGAATCGATGGGAGTTTCTCCCTGCTGTGTGTTCCGGGGTCCTCTTGTGGCGGATATGTTTTTGCTTTAGCCTGGATTGTGCGCAGGCGCCAAGGTGAGGTGTAACAGGGGGCAGGTGTTACCAACATCCTCAGAAGATCTCCAGCTGCGATTGAGCCGTCAGCAGGCTGCTCTGATCGTGCTGGTTCACTTTCATTATGGGCCCCATCTAGAAATTTCAACAACAACAAAATGGATGAGGCATTCAGGTTGTGAAACTTCCAACAACCATAAGCAGCAGTCAGCTCATGGATAAACCCCTAGCTGCCTTAACCCTCTGCATTTTGGAGTGCTGGCACACTTGCTCTCAGCAGTCCCTACAAGGACCTTGTCAAAGTCCGTTCCTATTGCAATGCCCATGTGGAGCAGCAGGAGCACCTTAGGCTGAGTTAAAAATGGCTTGCTTAAGGCCTCTGAGTGAGTTTATGGCTCCAGTCAGATCTGGCCCCAAATGCCTCAGGGCTCAGGTCACAGCCACAGTGCTACTACCCCATCTCCTTGGTGGGTTGCTCACACTGTTCATGGAAAGAGCTATCTAAAGAACCCACTGGTGTTTCCTTGGGAAAAGTCTGTGCTCCCCCCCCCACACACTTTCTCTCCCTTCTGTCCTCCAGGGTGAGCCGCTTGCTCCTTTCCTAGTGCCTAGCGTGGTGGGCCCTTGTGAGGTGATGCCTATGGACAGAGCTTCTGGGTCTGATGTTGCTACTGACCTGGAGATCTTTTTTGTTTGTTTGAAGAGAACAAATCATCAAGAAAACCAATGAGAGTGCGAGAGCATGGACTGCTATTTAGATACGAACACAATGAACAACCTAACAAGGAGATGGTGCAGTGCAGTCACTATGACCTGAGCCCTGAACAGGACATTTGGGGTCCAGCTCTGGCCAGAGCCACAGAGGCTTTAAGCAAGCTGTTTTTAACACAGTAGGAACACACAGCAGGGCTAAGCTGCTACAGACAAACTGCTATGCACCTCTGGAACATGCAGCAGGGATAAGCTGCTACGGATTCCCCATTCAGTGACTGGGTCCGGAGGATGGCCTTTTGACATCAGTGCCAGATCCCTTGCATTAATTCCCTGGGGAACACATTAATCTCTGAAACAGCAGACATGGTTAGCTGGAAAGCCCACCTGGCCAAGAAGAAAAAACAGGTTCAGCAAATGCCTTGAAGCTCCAGCACCTCTCAGCCACTCCCGGAGAACACTCCAAGTAACATCCAGAGGGAGGAGAGAACCATGAGAGGAAACTTTTGCAGTCAGGAGCAGAGTCTTGGAAAAGCATCCCTTTCCCCACCATCACTCTCCAGGTTCCACAATCCATGCTTGTCCCAGAAGCACGGCCAATGCCAGTAGCCAAACGGACACTAAAGCCTGGAGATCTTGCTGCTAATATCTATTTGTTCAAAGCATGTCAAGCTAAGCCTGTCTGGTCTTCCAGCCCCCAACTGAGAAACCCTGCTTTCTTAGGAACCATTCCTCTGGCATAATCCATGACAGGCCCATTTGGCTGAAAACTTCTGCTATGGCAGGTGCTCTCCATCGGTTCACTCCCCAGTGCTTACCTCTGAATCCAGCAGCCACGTGGGATCCTGAGGGTGCTCCCCAACACGGGGCAGGTGTTCCCTGGATCCGGAGAGCATTTAGCATTACAGGTCTCTCCATCCCGCCTGTCCAATGCTTTCTGCTTCTCTTCTCTAGAAAAAACACCAGCAAAATGGATGGGGCATTCAGGTTATGAACCTTCCAATGACCATAAGTCAGCTCACAGATAAACCCCAAACGACCTTAACCCTCTGGCATAATCCATGATGGGCCCATTCAGTTGAGCACTAGTGCTATGGCAGGCGCTCTCCATCAGTTCACACCCCAGTGCTGACTTCCAAGGCCAGCAGTCGCATGGGGTTGTGTGGGTTTCTCTCTGAGGGTCAGTGTCCCAATGTCACCCACTTATCAAACTAAAGGGAAACAAAACCCTGATGTATAAAGACGAGGCAGGACCGTCTTTGCTGTATATCTTCCTTGAGCCTAACTTTCTCTCTCTTGCTTCTTCACCCCAAGCCCCCTGGTCTGTTGTTTCTAACCGTTGTTGTAATTCACATTCTGAAGTATTACCTAACATGGGCAAATGACCTAAGTCCCACTACAATCCATCGAGTGGGTCTTCACTTTCCCTCAACTAAGTGCCATTCACTTTGATGAGTCTTAGTTGTGGCTTGTTTTGCTTGTGTCTCTCAAGTTGCATTCTTAATGTCCTGTTTCTCTTCTCTCGGCCATAGTTTCTCCATGAATTTGCTTCACCGTCTTTTACCTGCCACCAAACTCCCCCAGCTATGAACATCCACTCAAGATGGCACCCTGCTGACTGGGTTGGGAAATGGTGAACTGGAACATGTAGTTGTAAGAATGTCCTACCTGCCATGATGCCCACCACTCCTTCCAGATTGGTGTCCAGCAAGGACTGCACAACATAAGCGCTATGAGGCAGGATTGCACAACAGAAGGATTATGAGGCAAGATTGTTTATTGCCATCCCCATGGTAACCCTGCAGCCTGTGAGGTAGAGAGCAGGTGATGATGAAGACAGATGTCATAATGGCATGCAGAAGGAGTGACCAGGGGCTGCAAGAGATAGAGTGAGAGAGGGTTAGAGAAGGCTGCCAGGTATTTGTTCAATCTGTCTGGTAGACTATTCTAGGTTACCAGCCTCCAGATGGATCCAATATAAAGAGAGAACCACAGGAATAAAGTTGTATAATACAGAAAAAAACTCTGGTTATATTAACAAGAATGTATATTTCAACAATAATAAAGAGGGCAATCTCAAGAAGTCAAAAGTATAAATATACATTTACATTAATAAGGCAAGACTCATATAATATACATTCCAAACACACTGTAATGGAAAGAAACCACAGTAAATCTCATATACATTTTAGTCCAATATCCTTATCTTCAGAGAAAAGAAGAAACAGAGTGCTGTGCCATCAATAAAGGGCTTATTTAAAGATAGTAGACTGTTGTCATTTTTGTGCTTTTGTAGATATAAGATATACAAAATGTTTAATGCTTCCTGCTTTCAAGTAGTCACTTCCTTCCAATAGTTGTATCCAAATATTTTCAAAGAGTAGACAGCAATAGTCCATCAATGGGATCTGCTAGTCTACAGGCCACCGTTTAACCAAGACTTCTTCATAGATGGACAATCACCACATATTAAAAATATTTCATAAGGTTCTATAGCAAGAAATAAATCACATTATAAAGAAGGTACCAAAGTATATCTAGGCACTCACCAACATGAGATTATCTTTACATTTCACAGACAGCATTCTTGTCTTTGTGAAGGTTTCCATATGTTCAGTTACAAGAAAACAGCATGTCTAAAGCTTATACGGTTTGCTAATCAACAATACCTCTTAACAGTTATTTCTTAAATATTTCTTAAAACTCTTAAATTTCTTTAAAAAAGAGTTTATTCTTAAAGGAAACTATACTGACATATAAAGTACATTATAAAAAACAAGAGTATTCAATGTAAAAGTTGAGACCATATGGGATTAAAGCATTCAGAGTATTATGTCCAGAAACTTTCCTGTTGCAATATAATCTTCCGGGTGTCCTCAATTACCCTGGGGTTGGTCTGATATTTGTATACTACAAAAAATCCCAGATCATCTATAGTATGTCCAGTATCAAGATAGTGGGGAGAAATTGGTGCTTCCTGCACCCTATTCTTGACCAATGTTCAAAGATGCAGACATTCATAGTTCGGGATGTACCACCCATGTACCACAAATCACAAACACAGGCAATAACATAGACGTGCGTCACAACTTTGACTTGTACATTTTTCTCTGCCAATTAATTCTCTCATGATTCTCCTATATACTGCACTGTAATTTTTTAAGCTGCTGTGTTTATTTAAACAGCTAAAAATAAACAAGGCTCCAGGAATTGATGGCATACCCTCACATTTGTATAAAGCATTAGGAGTTCTTCTCTTTAATGTCTGGAATGAAGCCTTACGAAGGGGGATCATCCCTCCCTCCTGGCTGGAATCCTCTATTGTGGTGAAAGACCCAACAGATCCTGCCTTGTACTGCCTGATACACTTTATAAATAATAATGCAAAAATTTCCACCACCTTACTAGCCAACCAATTTAAGAAGATAATTCCAGAATATGTGACTCTAGACCAGACTGGATTCATCCCAGACAGACCGATTACAGACAAGATTAGACACTTTGAAAGGGCCCACAACTTTCCAGCCCAACTTCCTCCTGGGCTGTAGGCCCCACAAGTTCTCGGTGGACGGATAAGCGGAACCCCCAGCCTGTAAGTCCCATCCAGAGGCTCCACCCTCACCAGCCTGTGTCTTGTAACCCGCCTTTGCCTCGTCCAAAGACTTTTGGAGGAGGGGCCAGTTGTCCTGGAGGGTCTTCCACCAAGTTTGCAAGTCTCCCTGAGGGAGGTCAGGAGAACCCACTGAGGGGAGGGGAACTCCTTCATATCCACACAAGGCTTTAAAATGGGATAAGCCAGTGGAGCCATGGGTGGAGTTGCTATAACTTACTCCGCATAAGGCAACAAATCCACCCAGTCATCTTGTTGATAATTAGTGAAACACCGCAAAAACCTGTTCCACTACTTGATTAACCCTTTCAGTTTGGCCATCCATTTCGGGATGGTAGGCACTGCTGAGTCCCTGCTCAATGCCTAACACTTTCATTAACTCCCGCCAGAAGGTGGCAACGAACTGAGCACCTCTGTCAGAAATTATTTTAGCCGGAGTGGAATGTAGCTTCACAATGCTTGCCATGAACATTTTAGCCAAAGCCTTGGCCATTGGCACCTGGCAGAACAGGATGAAGTGTGCCTGTTTTGAGAACAAGTCTACAACCACCCAAATCACAGTCTTTCCTTTAGAGTGGGGTAGATCTGTAATAAAGACCACAGATATCACCTCCCAGGGTCTTTTTGCAGTCTCTAGGGACCGTAGCTTCCCAGGTTTCCCTGGCCTCTGTTTACTCATGAGGCAAGTCTGGTATGAGGCCACATATTGTGAAACACCCCCGTAGATGGGGCCACCAGAACTGGCGCTGCAGCAAGTGCAAGGTTTTCAGGTACCCAAAGTGCCCTGCCATTTTTGACTCGTGCGTGTGGTGTAATATTTCCCCGTCAGGGCCTTGGACGCATACAGATGGGGTCCCTTGTACCAACACCCATTGGGACCCTGCTGAACAGCAGCATCCGTGTTAAGCTCCACAGCATCTTCTGGGGAAAATGCTGCTTTGAATTTAGCAACCCAAGGTTCGTTACCCCCCTCTGCCTGCTCCCTCGCTTGGCACTGTGTAAGCACCGCTCCCCCAGCTGGGAGGGCATAAACATAGTCTACAATCTCCTCCTTTTGACTGGCATTTTGTGAGAGGCGGGACAAGGCATCAGCAAGTGAGTTGGCTTTCCCAGGGAAGTGGTGGAGGGTAAACTGGAATTTGGAGAAAAACTCCGCCTACCATAGCTGTTTAGCATTGAGGCTCCAGGGGGCACACAGAGCTTCGAGGTTCTTATGAACAGTCCACAACTCAAAAGGAGTCCGCACCCCCTCCAACCAGTGAAGTCATGTCATGAGCACCATGCGGATTGCTGCCGCCTCCTTGTTCCAAACCGCCCAGTTCCGCTCTGTGGCATTGAATTTCTTAAGAGACGTAGGCCAAAGGGTGGAGGTTCCCATCATTCCCCTGCTGCAGTATGGCCCCCCATTGCCACGTCTGAACCATCCACTTGCACAATAATTTTTTTGTTTTCGTCTGGATGGGCTAGAATGGGTTCAGAAGTAAATAATGCTTAAAGCCTGTCAAATGCCTCCTGGCATTCAGGTGTCCATTGGAGGCAGGCCCTGGGTTTCGCTTGGTCAGTCCCCTTCCCTTTAGTTTTCAACAAGTGGGTAAGGGGTAGGCTGACTTGTGCAAAGTTTGAGATGAAGACCCTGTAAAAATTCGCAAATCCTGAAAATGCTTGGAGCTGTCATCTGGTAGAATCAGCGTCACATGCTTCTAGTAAAGGTAAAGGTTTCCCTTGCTCGAAAGCCAGTCGAATCTGACTCTAGGGATGCAGTGCTCATCTCCATTTCCAAGCTAAAGAGCCAGCGCTGTCCAAAGACATTTCCATGGTCATGTGGCCAGCATGACTAGAAGCCAAGGCACATGGAACGCTGTTACTTTCCCACCAAAGTGGTACCTATTTATCTACTTGCAATTTCTTGCTTTCGAACTGCTAGGTTGGCAGGAGCTGGGACGGGAGCTTACTCCATCATGTGGTACTTGGGTCTTGAACTGCTGTCTTAACCACTTGAGCCACATGCTTCTAGTAGCTAGCCCCAATTAACAGTCTAGCTGCAGCTTCTGAACACTTTCCAAAGGCGGTAGTGTACACTGCAATAATTCAATCTACATGTAACTAAGTCTTTTATCACTGCAGCTACATCTGACAGAACCAGCAATGGGTGCAGCTGATGCACCAGCCAAAGCACTTCTAGCTACCACAAGCTACCTGGTTTTCTAAGATGACTACTGTGTCAAAGCTATGAACATGGCTTTTCAAGGGGAGTATAACCCCATCCACAGGAAGGGAAGCACAGTATAGCTCAATCTCATAAAATCTTGGGAACAAAACAAGGTTGGTACTTGGAAAGGAGACCACCAAGGAAGACTGTGCAGAGGAAGGCAATGGCCAACCACTTCTGCTTCTGACTTGCCATGAAAGCCCCTAGCTGGGGTCACCATAAGTTGGCTGCAACGTGATGACCCTAGGCTGATGTGGAAGAGTGGTCCTGCTTCTATCAGCCTTCTGTAAGAGGGAGTTTATCTGCAGCAGGAGGACAGGAATTAGTGCTCCCTCTAAGCTGTGGCATGAACTCGTAGCATAAAAATTGTAAGCCTACCTCACAAAGTTGTTGTGAGGATAAAAATGGAAGAGAGGAGAACACAAACTTAGAGTCCCCATCATGGAGGAAAGAAAGATCTAAATGAAGTAACTATAAATAAGAAAACTATGCACAAAGGCAGCTGTGGTCCCAGGGACAAGTGTGTGCATATGAGAGAAGCAACTGCAGGGCAACCTTCCCAGCACCCATCCCTTGCACCCATTGGGGGGGGGGGGTATCCGGTAAACTCCCAAGTCAAAGTCAGAATGCCTTCCTGCTTTCACTTTCTTTTGCTGGATCCCAGAATAGTAGGCTGTACTTTCTACTACTCTGTGTCGGTACTCAGTAGGAAATAATGCTTTGGCTTATCAAAACAAAAATTGAGACTGTGGGTCAATACACTTTCTTAAAAGTGGGATCATATGAACTATATATGTAAATACTTATTTTCCTCCTTGAAGATAGATGCAGGTGGGCAGCCATGGTGCAGGGAGGAATCCTATTCACTCACATTTCTAGGCAGATACTGCGGATAAAGCAAGTATTTTAAAATACACACTCTCACCCACAAAAAGACAGCGGGTGGAAGCAGTTCTTAAGCTGAAGGGAAAATATTTGGAATGTTTAAAACTACTGAAAGAAATGAGTGAAAAGAGAACATTACACTGCTCCGTTTGTGATCAAAATGGGGGAGCCCCCCCCCCAATCTCTTTGGGAAAAGACGTCGCTTCCACCAACTGTGAAAACCTCAGCTGCACAGCCCTTCCTCTCCCCAGTGACAGCTCTCTCAGAGCTCCCTCAGCCCCGCCTACCTCACGGGGTGTCTCTTGGGGAGAGAGGGAAGGAAGGTGATTGTAAGCTGCTCCAAGACTCCTTTGGGTAGTGAAGGGCGGGGTATAAAACCAACTCTTCTTTTTCCCCCTCCCTCTTTTCAAACATTGCATAAAGAAGTGCCCCAATTAAGAGGTTCCAGGCGAGCCACATTTAGCATGCACCATGGGAGCCCTGGCCACTGGGACACGTGTGCAAAGTGTTGCCTGCTTCCCCCCAGCACCCCCTTTGCAAAATGAAGGACCCAAGGAGAGTAGAGTGGGAGGAGGAGATGGAGTGTCCCATCCACTCACTGCAGAGGGTCTGGTGTAGCCGGGCTCTCCCCCTGCAACTGCCTGTGTGCGAGGAAAGCCTGCAGTTAAGGGGCAGCTGCCACTCTGGCTTGAAAGTCTGCACCTACTAAGTGCACAAGTCACCGTCCTGCAGATGTGTGTCCTCCAAACTCCTCACATGCACATGAGCATTCAAGATGAGGATGCTGCCACGCTGCCCTTTACCTAAGGTTCAGCTGCTCTGCAGAAAAACAGAGAGATGAGGGCATGCACCAGTCACCTTGCACGCATGCCTCTCCCCCAGGGAAGGGCTGGGATGATTTCCACTTCAGGCCCACCATGGGGTGTCAGTCCAGGGCAGGGAAAGGATGAGAGGACCAAAGTGGGCCAGGCCTGAGCATTCACCAGCAGCCGCAGGCCTTGCCATGATGAGACCCTTGTCCTCCTGGCAGCTTCAGGCTTACAAAACATGCCGATGAGTGGAGCCGCCTGTAGGTGCTAGGAACAAGCCCTGCCAAAGGTCATCTCTTCCCAAGGTGCCCCCAATCCCCCCCTCCAGAGGCCTCAATACAGCATGGCAAGGAGACTCCTCCTTCTAGCCTCCCTCCCTTGCAGCTGGGCTGAGTCCGTCCCCTTCTCCGTCCAGCTCTCTGGGGTGGTGAGCTCACTGCCTTTACCCACACCATGCCCGGTTCACCTGCCACATGCTAGTTACCCTGCACTAGAGCCATTTTGGTGGAGTGGTTAAGTGCGCTAATCTGGGAGAACTGGGTTTGATTCCCCACTCCTCCTCCACTTGCACCTGGCTGGATGACCTTGGGCAAGCCATAGTTCTGGCACAGCTGTTCTTAAAAAAGAGCAGTTTCTGTCAGAGCTCTCTCAGCCCCACCTGTCCCACAGGGTGTCTGTTGTGGGGAGGGGAACGGAATGGGGTTTGTAAGCCGCTCCAAGACTCCTTTGGGTAGTGAAGGGCAGGGTATAAATCCAATGTCTTCTCTTCTTCACTCAGGAAAAAACTTGTGGACGATCCAGTGCATGTTAAAGGTAGGAATTGTCCCATGCATTATAAGGGTATCTTCGCATGCTTAAAACAGATTGTCTGTTACAATTCTGCAAATAAAACTACTTGCCAAAATTTAGGTCTTTGGCTCAAGGATCTTACAGGACCAAAATCCATCTAGTCTGGCCCTCAGAAAGCACCAGAAACACCCACTGGGGGGAAATGCTAAATAGCACCCTAGGCCACCTTCCCTCTTTGTAAGGACTTCAGAAAGGGGGGGAAACCCATTTCTTTCAAGTCAAGGTGAATTCCATTCTTTAAGAGAACCTTATCTAAACGTAAATAAAGTAAAAATAAGCATGTATCTGTGGGTCCATGAAAGTTAAGTTACTTGGCATTCAATTAATGCCACACAGGGCTGCAGGCTCTCCAGACCCAAAGAATAACAGGAATTGCAATAGAATGGGGGCTAGAATTCCTAAGCAAGCAAAAATATTATAATTTTAGACGAAACTCCTAGGAATGCTGTTGGGTTTTGCAAGTGCCATCCCCTTCAGTCATGAAAGAGTTAAGCTGTTGTTTCTATATGCTAATATTGGCTGGTTAGCTTAAGGCCAATTAGATGTAGGGTAGAAATTTCTCACCAAGGAGAGGTATTATTCTTAATAAGGTGACCTGAAGATTGACTACTGACTAATCCATATACTAGAAGAGGGTACATGCTGTTCTGTACGTACACGGGGGGGTGGAGCCCTTGGGAAAAGCTTTCTCTCCTTTGTTCTCACTCACAACACAGCACTCCAACACGAGACTCTAGTCACCAACAAACAAGATGGAGTTAAAACTAGAAATATGAGTTAGACTGTTACTGCTTTTCTTCCCATGTAATCCCTTCCCTAAGTGCTTTAGTAAAATTTTCTTAGAAGCTGAACACACACGTGTCTGTGGAGGCTTTATTTCTGTTGCAAAATATCCAACAAATGCAATTATGAAGCCCCATGAAATTTAATTTGCACCAGTTTAAAAAAAATCACATAATCAGTTACTGTTAACACATTTATAAAGCTGAAGGCACATTTTTGACAGGATTATAAACCATGATAGTTTACAAGATGCAAATGTAAAATACAATGGAATATAAACAAATATTGCACAGTGTTTACCTTTTGATACTAAACGCAAGTGTTTCCTGAATATTTGCACAATGTATTTATGGTTGGGACTTATGCTTTTCAGACTGGACAAAGTCAGACAATGGCAACGGCTTGTGGAGATGGTTTCCACCAGCGAGAAACAGCCCTGCTGCACGGGAGTCTCAAAGGGCCTAACAGAACTGTGCTGAGGTGCCACGGGATTCGTGCTCTTTCACCCCTTTTCAGCAACCTTGGCAATGAGCCCACAAAAGCAACTGGCTAACCGACCCACAGACATGAGTAGCTGGTCTCACTGAGGTCCTGAAAGAAGAGGACCAACTCTCTTCCACATCTGTGAAGTCTTCCCTGCCTGCTCACTTGCGGGCGGCTTCTAACTTGCCGGAGGCAACTGGGCAATTGACTGTTTTACAGTTTTTTTAACGAGTTCACACCAAAAATGTGGTATGTATCCAAAAAACTGATGGGTACATGCGGCATGTAAACAGGGCTGTCATCACACAGGCTTCAGGGTCCCAGACATGGTGAATCATTTCCTAACAGAAATGAGCATGCCTTAACTCCATCACTCAATACAAACATGGAAAGCTAACACGATTTACTGTCAAGTGATAAGTGCACAAAGACACCTTTTGACATTTTTATCCCATCCTTTCTGCAAGGATATTAGGGCAGCATAGGCTGGTCTGTCCTCCACCATACAGAATTTGCACTGTGAACCTGCCATGGACATTAAACTCACCAAAATGCTTGACATGTAGCTCAGAGGAAACTGTTTCCAAAAACTAGCTGTGCACCCAAGCTCATTCCCAATGCAGCCTGTCAATGTTTTTAAAATCCCATGCATGTTTTTAAAAGAGGGAGAGATGTACATTTAACTGAGGACACACACAGTATTTTAAAGATGGCTGAGCTGAGAGGGGGGGCAAGAGAGACGACCAATCTGCTTAACAGTTGTGATGTGTTGTAAAATGGGAGGGAGAGGGGGTGGAGAGAAGGTGAGAAAAACTGCAGGAGAAAAAAGAGCACTGAGGTCAGATTCACATTCATGCCAGCACACAAGCTCGGTCCCATAATTTAAATAAATCAGAATGCAGAAATATTACAGGTATCTAAATAGAAAATAGCAAATATAAATATAACTAATACAATGCATAATTTTTTCCCCAGAGCCAGACTTTTAAATTTTTTTAATGCATAACTTAAAATTCTTGATAACAAAGTATCTTCAAGAGTGGAAACAAATCTATTTACATTTTATCTGAGCACAGTACATTCAAGACAGGAAAGCAAACTTTGGTGTATCGAATTAAAGCCAAGTACAAAGGAGTATTCACAAGTATTCAGATGGCTGTTCTAAGCAAGTTAGCAAACCAGGTTATCAAAACGTACAACTGGAGGGGAACTATTTCCAGTGGGACTGATTTTCTGCAGAAGGCAAACCACGAAGAGCATACACCACGCCAGTCCTGAGGCACCAAGCTGCACTGCTCCATTCACTGGGTTTAAGGGAGGCACACGTTGTTGTTCCATCTGAAGTAGTGTGGCATACAATGGCCCATGTTCCATAACTGCATCAGAGATCGGTCTTTAGGAAAAAAAACATGTATGAAAGTTTCCCAAAGGGTTTCATGAATCTGGAACATGCACGGATAATTATTTTCATCAAATTTGTTCAAGCCTCAAAAGCAAATCCAGACCTTTACTGAGGTACGGAGCTGGTCCCTGTGGTTCTCCAAATTCTGAAAATAATTTTAAAACCTACCTAATCTCAATTCAGACAGAATTTTGTTCAGATGCCCACCATTTTCAAGCAAGTCAGTTCTTGCTTCCTATGGGAAAAAGCTACAATACAGCTTAGAATAATTCTATTCAGCAGATGATGTAACCATGACTTCAATCTTGCTATACATCTTTGAGTCTATGGTAAGCCAATGCACGGTAGGGGTCAGGAATCTCAGACTAGGACAACAGATACTAGGACAATATGGAGCTCACCAGATAAACTTGGGCCTATCACCCTCTTTCAGCCTAACCTTCCTCAGAGGAATGTTGTGAAAATAAAACTGAAGAGGGGAGAATTGTGTATTCTATTCTATGTTCCTGAGCAGAAAGGCTGGATAAAAAAAGAAAATGAGATAAACCTTTACAAAAAGGATGACCATCAATGTAAAGCAGGTGCCCCCTGCAGAGGAGGAAGGCTCTCAGCGATCGCCCCACTGCCCCGTGTCCTTCTTAAAGCAGGGGACTACAGCCTCCCCTACTTGTGCCTGACTCCATCAAGAAGACACCTAAAATTGAGTGTACAATAAAATAAAAACTGGATTCCTCTTCCAAGGAAGAACACAAGTTTGCTTTCAAGAGTGCTTGTTTTGTAGAAACCACAAGTAGAAAAGATGTTTTTAAAAAGCAATTTGCAACTCTGATTATGCTTAGAACGGAAAAATACTGGAATTGGACCTAGACCCACTTCTGTAGAGCGAGGAGTCCTCCTCTTCATTTAAAGAAGGCAGCCCTCCTCACCTAGCAGAAGGGGGTAGTCCGTGGGTCCAGCCCAATATATGCTGCCTGACAGGAAAGACAATCTGAAAAGCTTTCTTGCCAACTCTGCCCAGCCTTCAGGGCTTCATGACCAATTTGTGCTCCCCAAAACAGTCCAAATTCCAGACACAAAGCACCTCATACGCAGGTTGTACTGTTCAAAGGAGGGACGGGAGGCAAACTCCTCCCCACACACTCACCAAAGAGCACACCAAAGTCCCAGAAAGGGTGGGATGTGGAGGTGGCATCTTCAGCTGAGTGGACTGGATGCCACCTGCCATTGGACTCTTCCTGACCCGCACAGGCTCTGTGGGGACTACCGGCCTCGCTGTCTTTCCATCCCACTGTCACCTGGGAAGAACAGCATTCATGCAGAGCTGCTGCTTTAGTCTTCCATTTCCCTGCATGTGACTTTAGAGGGGACCAATGTGGGATTACTTGCTTTAATCCAGAGATCCTCACATGCAGTCATAGATTACGTGCACCCAAATGCATGCAAAGCCCTCTGCCTAGTTGTGGGATTGGGGGGGGGGAGAGCCTGACTTCAGCAGGTTTGAAAAACAACCTGGTTAAGCACAGAAGCCCTCGCCCTCCATTTATTTGTTCCAAATGCCCTCAGCTCTATCCCTGCTCTGTGTGATGAAGATGCCATCAAACGTCTACTTCTACCCTAAATCCCACTTATTCCAACACTCCCAAATGAAATCCACATGCAAAAACAGCTGTTTTGCATTTGAAGGACTGGGCCCACGACCTGTTGATTCCCACTGCAGTTTGAAAATAAGAGCCCAGGTGTCCACTGAACTTTGGATTTTGCTCATCAGTACAAACCAGAGAAAGGCCTCGTTTACAGTGATGAGGGATTAATCAGATCAATGGGTTCTATAGATGCAAGAAGGGAAGCAAGCTGAAGGAGCTGGAGGAGATGGCATCTACGAAAGCACACATTGTTCCATCATTTTGATTCTGTTCCCTCTCAAGTAACGTGAAAGGAAAACGAACACAGGGATGGGCCTTCACAGTCTGCTTTCCGATAAAGCAGAGGCCGAACCCGTTGCAGATTGCCCAGATGTGCCGCCTGCGCTTGGAGTGCATGATGGGAGAGAAACCAAGAGGAAATGCTCTTTTCAGTCCAGGTCAAGGAGAAACCTTTGTTCTGACTTCCTTTCACAAGGTAAGGAAGAGGAACACCAAATACAACGCAATAAGGCACATCTGTTTACAAAAAAAGTGTCCAGTAATTCTATGCTTTGTTATCGACACACAGTGAGTACGTGCTAAGAAACAGTCAAGAACCACATGCTGGCGCCTCCACGGCCACAACCCCAAACAAGGACCTCAATCAAGGGGTATCTTTACTGGATAGCAATTTGAACAGCAGCCCAGCGATACGCTAAACTGACCTTTGGCTTCCAGGGCATGTGGCTGCATTCTGTTTTTGCTCGAGGTGGCAATACTGGCAGAGCAGTGCAGATACAGTCTATGTTCTGAGTTAGAGGTGTGCATGTTGAAAAAAATTGCCCTCTCTAATTGGGCAGTTAAATCTCAAGAAAGTGTGTGAGTTTTAAAAAGCACTTAAAAAGTTCAGCCAGGCCAACCTTCACAAGGTCAGTGCACGAAGGGAGACCCAGCCCACTCCGTGGAAAGTGTCTTTTCAGACGACTGTATCATCTTCTTCCTGGGAATCCCCGATGAGTAGCGAATGCTTGTCTGGCTCACTGAGGATGATGCTGCTGAGAGATCGTTTGTCAGAGAGGAGAGAGTTTATCGAGGCTCGGCTGTAGTTGACAATACGATCCATCAGACTCAGTTTGGGTGACCCCGGTGCCGCGTCGTCAATGCCAATGTGGACACTGATTTCCGAAGGGCTCTTCAGCCTCGCCTGACGGCAGGCACGCAGCTCATATTTCTCATATGTGGGTTTCTTGTAGCTGACAAAGGGGGAGAAAACAGCAGCCCTTGATCAGTTTGAAAAAAAAATGCACTGAACAAAACTAACAATGAAGGAAAAGATACAATCCTAAATCAACGTCCCTGTGAGAGTTTCAGGCCTGGTAAACACATGTAGAATAAGGTGGCAAATTCCTAAAGATTCCAAAGGACTGCACCATCTATTGATATGGAGCCTTATATCCTGCTTTCCTCCAAAAGCTGACACCTAAGGCAGTTTACAGGGCAAGAACAAAGTTTAACACAACAGAATTACAGTTTTTTAAAATCCTTGCAGTACTGCTGGAAGACCTCCAGGGACAAAGCTGGGTGATGTCCTCCCTCCAGCCCTCGAGGGGGTCCTGCTATGGCACATGGCCTCCTTACCAGTCCATCCCCCAGAAGCAGCTGAGGAGCAACCTCCCCAAGGGGTTAGGGGATTCTAGCCTTTTTTAAAATGCTGTTTTATGATTATATTGTTTTTTTCTCTGTGAGCTACTTCAGCCAGGTTCTCTGGAGAGGCACCATAAGGCATTCTAAACACCCACACACTCCATGGGTAAAGGGTACTGGTTCTCCAGGTGGACAGCTATCTTCAAACAGCTCCAAGTATAAAGTAACCTGATGAAGCACTGAGGGAAACAGATTGTTTACCCGGGACATCTGTAGTTGCATGATAATTGTTTGGAAGCAGCGGCAGTACTGTATGACGTAGAATAAAGAAACAACAACAAAAAGAAGCAGCAAACTTGTGGACTGTAATTGGACTAGAATCATTTTTTCACAGTGAACATTGGTAGGGTGCAACAACTGGTCACATCAGAGGCTTCTCGCTCACTTCATTAAGCCCATGAGCACAACCTGTAATCAAGGCAACATTCCTTATATTCTTTACAGCCTGGATGAATCGCCCAATACGGTTATGGTACCAACAAATCGGATCCATATGGTGAAACATAATGTAATCATAAGGGAAGTATGTAAAGCCCAACAACAAAGAGATGGGAAGGCAACAAGACAGCTGAGGAGTCACCATAACAGGATTTTAAAACTAAAGGATGATACGTTTCTCCTGGCTCCATTTAAGAAATGCTTGTGAGGGCTGAAGAATCCAGGAGTGCCACACTTACAATTTCAGCAGAAGAGAGGACACCACGACAGAGACAGAAGAGGCCGCCATGGCTGCCGAGCCCATCCAAGGCTGCAGAACCAAACCAGCTGGGAGGAACACACCTACGGAAGAGAAGCCCAGGGGCATCAAACTGTGTGAGCATAACAAGGAAGGAAGCCTGTTTAATGAAATTAGGTGGGCAAGGGTGCAGTGTTTCATGCAGGAAAACCACAGAGGGAAGAGACCCAAATATAAGACAGGCCGTCGTGTGGGGGAGTTATTCTGACTGGGCAAATGTGAGGAGGATGAATGTGACAGAGTACAACTGAGTAAGAATCAGTGGTGTAAGGATGTGGCACAAGTGTGTGTGGGGAGAACCAGACACACTCCATTTTGTAATGCTTGAATGAAAAACCTGCTCTCCCCTTGACCAAAGCCTGCTTCAGGTAGCATCTAAGCCAGGTGTCCGTCACCAGTATAAGTTTCTGATGTCTCTTAGCCTGCGCAGAGCACGGTTATTGTAAATGCAGCTTCCAGGTCCTTCACACCACTCCTTCCTAAGTAACTGCCTACTGATTCCTAATGTGCTGGGGGAAAGACAAGCACCATTATGCAGATGGCCACTGCAAGCCACGTACCAGCAGCTACAGGAACTCCAATGAGATTGTAAATGAGAGCAAAGACAAAGTTGATTCGTATCCTTTTAACAGTCTTCCTTGATAAATCTATACTCGCTACCACATCCAGCAAATCATCCTGCCAAATAAACATTTACAAGAAAAGTTTAGTCACAGATGGGATTCATTGTTGCTTGCAAAGACTAAATACGGCAAATCAAACACTGGGAAGTGACTTCTGAGTATTAACCCAAAAGGAACCTTTGCCGCCACACCAGTTCACCTCCTCTATGCCCTGCAGATCTTGTGGTCCCCTCCTCCTTCCAGACAGCCCCTCTATGAGGACAGGGTTCCTCCTGTAGCCTTTCAGTGCAGGCACAGAGACCAAAGCCCTCCACACACCCATAGAGTATCAGTCGTAAAAGAGGCCAGTGTGTCTAAATCACTCCTTTCCCCCTAATTAGAAACAATGGGCCCAATCCTCTCCTGGCAATGGCTTTGTGGTGTTTTAAAGGGAAAAGCAGCAATTTCCTCAGGCATAAATGAAAAGCCATTTTAAGACATCCACTCTGTGAAGCCTTAAGCTTGGCTCTGTCACTCACCCTAATCAAAACAACATCAGCTGCCTCGATGGCCACATCCGTGCCTGTGCCAATCGCAATCCCAACATTGGCCATGGCCAGGGCAGGGGAGTCGTTGATGCCATCTCCCACCATCGCTACTTGCTTCCCTTCTTCCTGCAGCTGCTTCACTTTGGCAACTTTGTGGGAAGGAAGAACTTCTGCAAACACCTTCATGATGCCAACCTAAAAAAGAAAAGGGCCAAGACCTATCAGAAAACTCCCAAGGTACAAGAAAGCGGGGACAGAGTTCAGAGTGGCCACCTGGCTCGACAGAGCCTGAACGCAAAAGCGATAGTCAAAAAGCAGCGAGAAGGCACCTGGGGGCCTACCTGCCCTGACACCAGAGCAGCTATTATAGAGCATGTCAGATGAACGCACGCTAATTTGTAATAGGACACTGCCAGGCACACATTGGCTGGATTCTGAGCAGAGATACTCAGGGAATGAGTTTGCTGGAAGAAATTTTTATGGTTCCAAAAAACTGACAGACCTCAACTAGCAAATCAGAATCTCCTTCTCAGGGGGCACCTTGTTGAGGACCACGAAACTGACTGGCTGCCCTCTGCCAAAAGGGAGGGGGCACCTGGCTTCTATTGTGGCCGCAGAACAGCAGCCGCTGCCCTCGTATTCATGGCTGTCCCCTGAGGCCCGCTTTCCCCATTTCCACCCTTTCTCTGTTTAGCAACTTATTCTGGAACTTCCTTCTCTTTCAAACTCACCCAACAGTTCACAAGTCTTTTCCAAACATATTTTATTTATGTAAAACATTTCCATGCCACTTTCCCACCCAAACGGGGTCCCCCAAAGGAGACAAATAGCAACACATTAAAACATTTCAACACTAGAACAGGTTCTAAAATAAAGTATATATAAAATAAACAATTCAATAAAATATATACAAACACATTTAACACCACAGCAGGGCAGAAGGGCCAATAACAGGGTATATGCCAAACAAACTCCCTTTATAGGAGTATGGATTACAGTTAGTTAAAATTCACTCATTGCAAAGCCACCCAAATATAATCTGTGTCCTTATTGTTCAGTGACAATTTTACAATATTGTTAAATTTTCTTCCATTTCCTTGGTTTAAAAAGTTTTGATTGTCATTGGATTTATTGTTTGGCTGACTACCACTTGGCAAAACAAAGTCTGAGTTTAGTGGTGCCTTTAAGACCAACAGAGTTCTATTTCTGGCACAGGCGTGCACACAAAAGCTCATTCCAGGCATAAAAGTTCGCTGGTCTCAAAAGTGCCCCCGGGGCTCCGTCATCGTTCTGCTCCTTCAGACCAACACGGCTGCCTACCTGAATCTACTACTCAGCAGGTCTTTAACAGAGAAATCATTTGAGCTTCATACTGGCTACCAAAGCACTATTTAACATACACAAAGAACAACCAAACAGATTTACAATTCTATTGCATTTTAAAGGCTGAACTTTATTTGCCTAAGGCAGCAGAGACCAAATGTCAAGCCACCACATTGCCTACCTGCTTCCTAATTTACCACCACGTATTCCTAAAACACACATCTGCTATTTTGATCTGGAGTACCTACACCTTCAGGCTGCGTAAGTTTTCAGGACGTTAACAATTGCACTCCTGGCCTAAGTGCTAAGGCCAGAGACCCGGCAGCTTACCTGGGAAGCAATCGACCTGGCCGTTCTGCTGTTGTCCCCAGTCATCAGGACAACCTCCAAGCCCATCGCCTTCAAGGTGCGGACAGCCAGCTCTGCTTCTGGCTTCACCGTATCAGCAATTGCTACCAAGCCACACAGCTCCCCTAGAAAGACAGACATCATTGACAGCTCCATTAGTTCTCTTCCACTTCTGGAAAGGCACAGGGAACCTCTCTGCTTAGAACAATACTTGGTTTCCTTCAGTTATTCTGTTTTCCTCTCTATAGTCCCAAGTGGCATGCCCCAAATTAAAACATCAGCACCACAACTGTCTCCTAGTATAATTTTTTCAGAAGTCAACTGCTTTCCTCATCTTCTTTTTAATATAAAAGGCACAAAACCAGCCCAGACCAAGGGGCAACAAGCTTACCATCCACAGCCACAAGAACAGCAGTATGGCCTCTGCATTCATGTTCGGTCATAGCATTGTCAACCTCATTTTTTAGAAGAAGACCATTTCTAGCCATCCATTCCCGATTGCCAATAAGAAGAGAATACTTGTGAGAATTCCAGGTCACTGAAAGGAAAACAGTACTTCAATTATCTAAACACAAGAAGTCTATTCAATAACATGTACAACTTCCTATTAATACTAAACATCTGGGAATCTTTCTTAGTGGCAAACACTAGTCAGATTTGAGCAGCCTGCGCATCACTGTACTTAAAACAAAGCTATATGAGCTGAAGAACTGTGTGGTGCCTCTTCAGCTAACTGCACCACCTCATGCTGAAGGAAATGGAGTCCACAGGTCTGAAACTGCTTGCGTAGGATTCACCCCAGCCTTCAGCCAGACAATATCGTTTTGCATGTGCAGAGGAACAACTACGTTAGACTCCAGGAGGACCTTAGAGACCAACAAGATTTCCAGGGTATGAGCTTTCGAGAGACAACCCCCCCCGGTCAGAAACAATCTGTCTGTTCTATTGCAGATCAACCAAGCTGCCCTCTGGATGCCTGCATAATTACAATGGCCGGGCTTTATTTTAAAGAATCCTTTGCAGTTAACAACGCATTGCTGAGAAAGGGTCATCTTTCTGATTCTTGTTTTCAGATCTGGGGTGGAAGACGGCTAACTACACATACTTAAGAACAAAGTCTGAGTCCTGGGGGGGCACCTTGAAGACCAACAAAGCTTAATTCCCAGCATGAGCTTTCAGGTGCACACACACCAAAGGGGCCCCCACTGGACTCACACTTTGTTCTGTTGCTTCAGACCAATGTGGCTACCCAGCTGAATCTACCCACATACTTAAGGAAGCACTGTGTATGCGTACACGCAACAGCAAGGCTCTAGTCCACCGCACCACAGATTGTGTATCTGATGAACCGAAAAGCTTACACTTCAGTAATTGGGTCTGGCATTTAGGTGCCATTTCTGACAGAAACTGAGGATGGGGACCCTGCTGCATGTGAATATCTCAAGAGATAAAAGGTGCAACACAACCTGAGTCAGGCTCCTAGGTACAGAAGGGCCTCTATACCTTTGCCACCTCGGAAAGCAAAACCAAACAGTTACTGTACACATACTTCGCCACTTACTTGGCAGCTCTTCATCAATAATCAAGGCAGGCTGCATAGATTCATCCACCTTCTCCTCCATTTCCACAAGAGCTGCATTTTTGACATTGTTTTCTTCAGCGCTCTCCCTTCTGTGTATTAAGGCCTCAATATTGGTGACTTTACAACTAATGCCACAGCCTGGGACTACCTGGAAATCAGTACAAGTGCCAAGAACGTCTGTGCCCAATTCCTAAAAAGAAATAGGAGTTGTCAGGTGCTAATCTGAGATTCAGAAACCCTAAACTGACTAAACAAGGCTATCTTGCCGAACAAATATGGCCAAAGCAAAAGCTATCGTGCAAGCTGAAGAACTAAAACACAAAAATGCATGAGGCTGATGGCAGACATATAAACTCTGCAAATGAAGAAATGCTTCAGCAAGGCATCCTGGGTCAGATCCAAAGCACAGGGCTAGATCAGAGATAGGCACATTATTACCTGAATATACACCCACAACCCCCCACCCCCCTTTGTCCCTTAAACAGCTTGTTGGGAACATTTGCCACTGACCTGAAGTATAAGACAGCAGGCTGATGCAGCCCCAAAATGGCCGGAGGGCCATTAAGAGCGATCAAGTGGGAGGAAGGGCAGCACCTGCATCACCACTCAGCACCGAGGGCCCTGACCCGGATGCTGGTGCCGGAGGCGGAATGCTGCCTCTTCCATGCCACAGCCTTCAAGTGTGGACAGGGATAAACAGGTTGCTTACCTGTAACTGATGATCTTCGAGTGGTCATCTGTGCAGTACCACACATGGGTTGGGCGCCTGCGCACGACCTCGTGCGCAGGCGCCCAACCCATGTGTGGGACTGCACAGAGACCACGACGAAGATCCAGGAGACAGCTTTTATGACAAAAGATCTGCTCACACCTGGGCTGGGCCCAGAGGTCCCCTCTCCCATGAATCAAGTTGGACCAGGCAGAGATATAAATCTTCTTGCAACTCTTTGCTCACCACAGTAGGTCACCACTTGACAAGCTGTCTTCCTTACCTGCCCTCAAAATCTTAAGGGTGCCAACTATTTACCACTGTACCTGTTTGCAGTATTTTGTTACAGCTGTTCCCAGCGGGTGCTCACTGTTGCTCTCTGCAGTCCCTATTAATGCCAAAATCTTAGTGCGAGGCATTCGGTTACTCTCCACAAGGATCTTGACCTGCATGACCACTGGAGTTCCATGAGTGACAGTCCCTGTCTTGTCGAAAACCACCACTTTAACCTGCAAGATGGGACAACACACCATTAATTACTTAAAGGTCAAGCATGCCCATGTAGTTTGGACTGAAGATGAGACCAATGTATTTCTGAACAGACTGTGACATTAATTTTTGGCTCAACCAAAACATGCCTCCCACATCAAATTTCTTACCTTGTGTGCCATCTCTAGTGGCTCTCCACCTTTGATCAAGATGCCGTTTTGTGCTCCAACACCAGTACCCACCATCACAGCTGTTGGGGTTGCTAATCCCAATGAACAAGGACAGGCAATACACAGCACTGTAATGGAGGCTTGGAAAGCAAAGCGGATTATCACTTCAGTCCTGGAAATGCTCTTATTGTATCCCTGTTGACAAAAGAAGAAGAGCAGCCGCTTAGGATCCAAGAAGGGCTAAAAGAGCTGGACCACACACACTTTGGCTTGACTGAGTCATCACGCCAGGCCACAGAGATATGGAAGATGAGCCATGGCTTTGCACAAGTCCTCCTCTGTACTTTCACTTTCCACTCCCCTGTGTCCGAAGTGTCATCAAAGCGACAAAGGGCATCTTAGGGGATTTGCAGGAGAACCTCATTGCTGTTCAATAAATCTCGGATGGCCTCAGAGCCATGTTTATAATTGCTAGAGCGCTAGGTAGGTTCTCCTAATTTATTACAATGATGTCATCATGCTGTGAAATCTGCCTTGCTGTTATATTTGTTTCATGGTATTTGATACATACACTTAAAGAGAGTGAAGCATCCTTGAAGAAGATGAATTGGAAACATGCATAAAGTCCTAGGATGCCCGATGTTGCTTTGATTACACTTTGGACATGGTGGAGTGGAAAGTGAAGTACTGATGAGGACTGGTCTCATGATTTAGAGAACTGGACACAAAAGTTTTCCCACCATCACTGTGTTACAAGTTTTTGATGTTTGCTGTTGTATAATGATTTTGGGAAAAACTATTTTGGAAACTGAATGATAATATTTGTGATTTTTGGCATAAATAATAGATAAATAATATACGTCATCGAATTGTAAGACAGTAGTGCAGTATTGTTTGATTAGCAACTGCTGTGGTGATGTTGCCATGTTTATTCAGATTTGTTCCACAACTGACGACTGGCTGAATTTTAATTAGAATCTGTTTTTATTGCATTGATTCATATTTATAGGCTTTATTGTCTATATTTTAATGCTATGTTTCTGTATTCTGCAAACCACTCTGAATCTTCTGTTGAAGATAGGGAGTAGGTTATCAATTGAATAATAAATATAGAATAATCTATAGAGTATGGCATTTATAAATTCATAGAAAACAACTGCATAAAACATACACTTATAAAAACCTGGTCAAAAGCAGAAAGGAAGTTCAGCCACTAAGAAAATCACTGCCGGTACAGATGCCTTCTTTGCATTTTTAAATACAGTCAAAGTTTTGTTTTCTGGAACTCATGGAGAAAGGGGGCTGCTGTTCAGCAGATGATCTGGATGTTTAAGCTTACTGTACTGCCCTGCCCTCTACCAGGAAGAAAACCAGAGCAGCCAAAAACTCCACCCCATTGAGAACACCCTGGTGACAGCTGTTATCCCTGGCAGGGCACGGGCAGAAAAGTGGGCTGCAGCTGCTCAGGAGTAGCCCTCTGGCAATGCTGGCTCCCAACAGCCTGAGCGAGGCTGAAGAGAAGGCAGCACTCAAAAATGACATCAGATGGCAGCGAAGGCTGTCAGATGCCCAATAATGGCTGGATGCATCCCTGCCCACCATCTGGCTGGAGAGGGAGGTGCATGCACACCTGTAGACACAGGACATAGTGTGTGGGGGGGTGGAGCTTGCCCTCTGGGGGATGCCAGTTAACTGAGCATTCTGGATATTCAAATGCTGGATAAGAAAGCTTTTACAGTATACCTTTCAAGAAAACTGGATCACTGGCTGATAGCACAGGGAAGATAGTTTCTTAAAAGCACACAGATGGAAAAGAGGAGCAATTTTGCTCCCTATGTCTGAATGTTATCTCACATGTTCTACGACATTTGCTATTACCATAATATAGAAGAGTACTGAAGGCATATAGAGACTGTCCATTAGATACCAAAAATATTCAAGCCAAGCAACCTGCAATTAAACAGATCTCTACCACAAAAAACTCACCGTTCCCACACACATTTCAGAATAATAACTAATGGTCACTTACAGGAAAATATATTTCCACAATTTCAAAATCGACAAACCCAATCACTATCCAGGCAAAAAGTGTAACCACGGAAACACCAACGATAAAAGGAACAAAGTAGCCACTAAGTTTGTCTGCAAACTGCTGAATCGGGGCCTAAAGAGAGGAGAAAAAGAAGATGTAATCCATTCCTGTGGTGTGAGGAGTTCTGGGGATCTCTTTCTGCAGATGAGTGATTTTTATTTACATTTTATGTAAGTTCTGCTGTAACAGGACTTGATGCACCTAATCTGAATTGATCTGCTGCTGGCATACCAAGTATCAGGATCCGGGAACAAGTCTCCCAACCCAAAGGACAACTTGGTATAGTAATTAAGTGTGCATTGATGCCAGTGGAAATTAAACACACAGTTAAAATTTAAGCCACCTAGCTGCTGCACTGAATCATGACAAAAAACAAGATGGGAACTTTACTTCCTCATTCATTACTGTCATTTATTGAAAGTACCTTTGAGGTCTGTGCTTCTTCCACAAGTTTGACGATCTGGGAAAGAGTCGTATCAGCTCCAACATGAGTTGCAGAAATCAGCAGGGACCCATTCTGATTAATGGAACCCGCAATGACTGTACTGCCAGGTTTTTTAGTAACGGGCATTGCCTCGCCTGGATAAAACAGAAGGCCAGCAAAATGTGAGTAAACAACATGATCCACTGGATCAGACCAGTGGTCTACCTAGTCCAGCATCCTGCCTCACACTAGCTAGCCAGTTCCTCTGGAGGGCCAACAACAGGGCACAGAGGTCAAGATCTTCCCCTGATGTTGCTTTCTGGCACTGGGATTCAGAGATTGACTGTCTCTGAACACAGAGGTTTCTGAACACCATGGCTAAATTGCCACTGATAGACCTATCCTCAATGGGTCTGTCTCATCTTCTTTTAAAGCTGCCTGTTGCCTGTGGCCATCACTACATCCTCAGGCAGCAAATTCCAGATTTTAATCACTATGTGTAAAGAAGTATTGTGTGTGTGTGTGTGTTGAATCCACTGCCCATCGTATTCATTAGATGGCCTTGAGCTCTAGTATTTTGGGAGACAGAGAAAAAATATTTCTGTCCACTCTACCCTGTGAATCCTGTCCTATTAAATAAAAGGGTAGTGGTCTGGCAAGATTCTATGCTTGGCAAAATCAATTCGCTCCCTGTTATGTCGCTCAGAATCTGTCCCTATCCACTAGCTGTGTTGCCTGAGTTCTCTCCCACCCACTGCAGCCTAGGCCACTCTTCTCTGATTGGGCCAGCATTTCAAGCTCATTTGCATACAGAAACTGATTGGACTTCACTCCATTTCGCACCTCAAACTCCCCCCTCCCCGCAAGACAGTTGGAATTGTCAGTTATTTATGCAACCTGTTGTATTCTGAGGTGAAATATGTCCTCACTCACAACACTTCCCCTTCAAAAGAAACAAACCCAATAACACAACCATGTCACACCACAAGCAGAATATCACAAGGCAAAAAAACCTCTGGTACTAATTCTGGCAAGGGACACTGTGAGTGTAGAAAATGATTTATCGACACAGTGGAAAATCTTTAGGAATTGTTTGGTGCATTTACTATGGGGCACCCACCCAGAGCCTCTGGCATTTTCTCACTCTGCTGGCATCAAAACCTATTGAAGGCAAAATAGAGATATGGAGACTTTTCCATCCTGCTTTGCATCAATTTTTGTTGGAAATGGCAACCCTAGGCCTGGCTGCTTGCTCCTGTTCAGCAAGAGCATCCCTATGGAAACTGCCTGGGTGATTTTGGACCAGCCGGAGACTTTCTGCCTAACCTGCCTTACAGGGTTGCTGTACAGATCACAAAGCCGAAAAGAATGAAGTAAACTGCTTTGCTCCCCGCTAATGAGAAAGACAGAATTTTGCCTAGGAAGAGGCTGCTGAGAGGGGATGAGATAAAGTTGCCAACTATAGGTATGGAAATTCCTGGAGATTTGAGGGCTGGAGCCTAGAGAGGGTGAGGTTTGAGGAGGGGTGGGACCTCAGACAGGTACAGTGCCATAGATGCCACCCTCTAAACCAGCCATTTTCTCCTGGGGAACTACTGTTGCCGATCTTGGCCCAGTGGCCATCAAACCATTCTCTTCCACCCCCTGCTGTGCAGCTGTCTTTCCCCTAGGGTTGCCAATCTCCAGGTGGGACCTGGAGATCTCCTGCTGTTACAATTTATCTCCAGATGACCAAGATCAGTTCCCCTGGAGAAAATGACTGCTTTGGAGGGTAAACCCTATGGCATTATACCCTGCTGAGTCCTTCCCCCCCCCAATGCTGCCCTCCACAGGATCCACCCCCCAAATCTCCAGGTATTTCCCTACTTAGAGCTGGCAACCCTACTTTCCCCTCAGTGCCTGTTGGTAGGCAACCAAGCTTGGTCCTGTCACCTGTTTTGGCCTTTGAGAGAAAACTCATTGGGGCCAGTCCTGATAGGGTTGCTACCTCCAGATGGGAAATTCCTGGAGATTTGAGGGTTGGAGCCTGAAGCAGGTGAGGTTTCAGGAGGGGTGGGACCTCAGACAGGTACAATGCCATAGACTCCACCCATCAAACTAGCCATTCCATCCTGGGGAACCATTGTTGCCAATCTCCAGGTGGGGGCTGGAGATCAATCAGAATTACAACTGCTCACCAGGAGGGAGGGGGGAGGAGATGGAAAGCTGAAGTCAGGGGGCAGATAACGGTAGGTTGACAATTGGCTGGGAGGGAGATAGGGTTTCCAACTCCAGGTTGGGAAATTTCTGGAGATTTGAGGGGTAGAGCCTGGAGATGGTGAGGTCTGAGGAGGGGTGGGGTCTCAGATAGGTACAATGCCATAGACTCCACCCTCCAAACCAGCCAGTCCCTCATGGGGAACCATTGTTGCCAATCTCTAGGTGAGGGCTGGAGACCACTCAGAATTACAACTGCTCTGAAGGAGGGAGGGCAGAAGTCAGGTGAAGTCAGAAGGGAAGATAACAGTAGGTTGATGGTTAGCTGGGAAGGAGATGGGGTTGCCAACTCCAAGTTGGCAAATTCCTGGGGATTTGAGGGGTGGAACCTGGAGAGGGTGGGGTTTGAGGAGGGGTTGGACCTCAAGCAGGTAGAATGCCATAGACTCCACCCTCCAAACCAGCCATTTCCTCCTGGGTAACAATTGTTGCCAATCTCCAGGTGAGGGCTGGAGATCACTCAAAACTACAACTGCTCTTCAGGTAGCAGAAATCAGTTCCTCTGGAGAAAATGGTGGTCTCTGTCATTATACCCTGCTGAGGTCACCACAGCAAATTCACACTGTGTGCCCAAAGTCAGGGCACTCTTCCAGAGCCTCTTCCTAGAGCCTGTTGTATTTATTTCCACAACGGGCCTTACTCCTAGTATTTAATAAACCACCATCATGTCTACCTCACTGGGGCATTTCTTGAAATGTGTGCATTTTCCTGTCTCTCCCAAATCCTAAGCTTTAGCTGTCAATTAACACACAAACATCCACACTACAAAAAAGCCAGACATCTTCCCTATGCTCCTGGAAACAAACAGAAAGCAAGTCTGCTTACCTGTGATGAGTGATTCATCCACCATAGAATGCCCTTCAACAACACGGCCGTCTACTGGAAACTTGCCTCCTGGGACCACTTTGACAATGTCACCACGCTGAACCAGTTCTACGTCAACTTGCTCTTCACTGAGAAAACAATGTAAAAATAGAATACCAGCTAATGGTGCCAGCAAGGCATTTCAATACTGCTCATTTTTGCACACTGTGTTATGCTGTCTCTCTCTGATACCCACTTCTGCCATTTAGTTCTTTTTCACCCAGCTGAAATGAAGTCCATGCTTACACAATTGCTAACTGTGCCTTCCCCCTTCTTTGTCCCCCCCACCCCCCAGTTTTAGACTGAAGCCGACCAGGGCGGGGTCCTGTCTTCTATGTTATCTCACCAGGAACCGCACACTACATACAAACGTAAATAGGCACATAACATGCTGCATTAACTTTCTTTCATTCCTTAATTTAAAATTTGAAAGGTCAAAGCATAATACCTCACAAGGCTGTTGTCTGGGCCTAAGGTAACAATAGTTGCTTCTGTTGCTTGAAGTGAAATTAATTTTGCAAGGGCTTCCGATGTTTTACCCTAAAACAACAACAAAAAAACACACACAAACACAAAACAGAGATGCACTTTATATTCAAGCAGTATTTAAGTGTCACTGCAAGCTATGAAGTTACACATAACAACTATTAACTGCAGCCTAGCCAGGAAAGAGATTTTTAATTAAGTTATAAGCAAACACAGTGCTTTTTCCTGTTCTTTATTTGGGGGCAAAGACAGACACATGCTCTCAGGCTTGGTGGCAGCATGCATTCCAAGGCATTTATTTCCAGGGCAGTGCATACATGTTCCAAGTGACTTCTGTTTCACTTAGAATGGTATGACTCTGTGCCCTTGGATTACTACCAGCAGCTCCTGTATCAGGCAGTTAAATAGCTCAAGACAATCCTAGAATTAACAGAAGTCATCACATCTTTCTTTTTTTATATATATCCTTTTTTATTGCTTTTATACTAAAAACTACGGAGAAATCAAAAGGGAGGGTAACTAACAACTATGGGGGAAAGAAAAGAAAACCACTAAAAGACCAAGCAGCAGTGGTCGTTAGCTTAAAAAGTTGCTTAAAATACTATTTCAGTTACAATAGCTTTTCAGTTACAATAGTTTCAGTTACAATAAAGCACTTTTAAACTGCTTAAATATGTTAATAGATCAGAAAATATTAACTAAGGAGAGCATGTCCAAGTATTCTGTTAAAGTTCAAAATACAGAGATGGCTATTTAACGCTTACTCTTCTTGTTTCTAAGTTCATAGCTGCGTCTGGCATTAATAGTTTTTGGGGCAGCCGCCCCTAATTCCGATTTGGATTCATCTTCTTCAGTAGATGCTCATGTAGATGTTGAGCTTTATCTTCCCCATCTTTATCTTCTTCCGTTGCTTTGTCGTCCTCTGCTGTTTTAACATCCTTCTGAAACTGATCCAAAAACGCTTTTGCTTTTAATACAGAGTCAATTCTTTCTTTTTGTCCTTGAATCTGAAGGTGAGTCCTTCTGGTGTAATCCATTTGTAGGGTGTGGCATTTTTTTGCAAAAACAAAGTCAGGTTTTTATAATATCTCCTCTTTCTTATCTCAAATGGAATGTCTTTTAGAACTTTAATTTCTTGATCTTCAATTTTTAAGGTAGTCCCATTGGTTGCTTTAAGTATCAGATCTCTGATGTGTCTTTTGAAGAATTTCACAAAGATTTTCCCAGGCAGATTTCTTTTCTTATATATATATTCTGGATGTGTTCTATAGACCATACCCATATCATTTTGTAAGTACTCTGCTTTTATACTTGCAATTGGTTCCAAGGCTTCACTTAAAATTTCCTTGAGATTTTCTCCTTGACATTCAGGGACTCCTTGAAATCTCAATACATAAGTTGACTTTTCCATTTGAAGTTGTAACAATTGATGTTCATTTGAAGTTCTTTTCCACTGTCTCCAGCCGTTTAGAAATTTTAATTGCCCTGGCATCAACCTCCTTCAACGATTCTGCTGTTTGCTCTGCTTTAGAGCTTGTATCGTTTTGCTGTTTTTGGAGTCTCAAAATTTTTGTTCAATGTAGTCATTTGGTCCAGCAGAGGGCACAATGCATCCGCTATCATATTGGGAAAGTCTGTAGCTGCTTCTAGTCTTGTGACCTTGCCCGCTGGACTAGCATTTCCTGTAGAAGGTTTCACTTTCGGTGAGATTTTTTCCCAGCCATCTGTGTAGTTGTTTACTTTGTTTAGTTGTTTACTTTGCCAAGTGCAAAGTGATGCACACTGGAGCCAAAAATCCTAAATATAAATACATGTTGATGGGGTCTGAACTGGCAGAGACTGAACAAGAGAGAGATCTTGGAGTTGTAGTAGATAACTCAATGAAAATGTCTAGACAGTGTGTATCTGCAATAAAGAAGGCCAACGCTATGCTGGGGATTATTAGGAAGGGAATTGAAAACAAATCAGCCAGTATCATAATGCCCCTGTATAAATCATTGGTGCAACCTCATTTGGAATACTGTGTACAATTCTGGTCGCCACACCTCAAAAAGGATAATATAGCTTTGGAAAAAGTGCAAAGAAGGGCAACTAGAATGATAAAAGGTTTGGAACACTTTCCCTATGAAGAAAGGTTAAAATGCTTGGGGCTCTTTAGCTTCGAGAAACAATGGCTGAGGGTTGACATGATCGAGGTTTATAAGATTATACATGGGATAGAGTAGGTTGAGAAAGAAGTACTTTTCTCCCTTTCTCACAATACAAGAACTCGTGGGCACTCCATGAAATTGCTGAGCAGTCGGGTTAGAACAGATAAAAGGAAGTACTTCTTCACCCAAAGAGTGATTAACATATGGAATTCACTGCCACAGGAGGTGGTGGCAGCTACAAGCATAGACAGTTTCAAGAGGGAATTAGATAAACACAAGTGGAGACCCGCAAGAAACTTGCAGGATGGTTATCTCATTCGTCACACCTTTGCTTCCTCTGCTCACCCCCTACCTCTCTCACACTATTTCTCCCCTCTGCCCCCCTTTTCTTACTCTATTTCTGCTCCATGCATGTGACTTCCTCTCTCTTTCTGACCTGTCATCTTTCTCTCTGTTTTTCTGCCTCCCCATTTCATCACTCTTTCTCTCTCTTTCTGCCCCCCACACCATCATTCTTTCTTTCTGCCCCCATCATTCTCCCAGCCTGCTGCCTGCTTCCTCCCCCACTCCGCAGAGCAGCAGTAGCAGTGGTGGCAGTGCTCTCAGCCACCCACCTGCTTACTCTCCCCCCCCCCCACAGCAGCAGTGGCATCACTCTGGGAATCACCACGGATCTCCCAGCTACAGAGAACAATTCACCTTAGGACTGCCAGCTCCAGGTTGGGAAATTCCTGGAGATTTGGGGTGGAGCCTTGGGACAGTGAGGCTTGGGGAGGCAAGCAGCCTCAGCAGGGTATGATGCCATAGACTCAACCCTCCAAAACAGCCATTTTATCCAGGGGAACTGATTTGTCTCCTGGACAACAGTTGTAATTCTGGCTGATCTCCAGTCCTCACCCAGAGACTGGGAATGGTGGTTCTCATGGAGGAAATGGCTGGAGGGTGGAGTCTATGGCATTACACCAGTCCAAAGTTCCTCCCCTCCTCAAATCCCACCCTCTCCAGGCTTCACCCCTCAAATGTCCAGGGATTTCCCAACCTGGAGTTGGCAACCCTATTTCCTTCCCAACCAACAGCCAACCTACCTTTATCTGCCTCTCTGTCTCCTGTTTTCCATCTCCACCCCCCAGCCTCTACCTAGGAAAATTACAGTCTTTCTCCACAGTGAGGGCCAAAGCAGCTTTCATTATTCCCTCCTCCTTTGTATCTGCACAACAACCCTGTGAGGTTGGTTAGGCTGAAATATGTGACTGGTCCAAAATCACGCAGCCACCTTCCACTGTAAGATGGGGATCTGAACCTGGGTCTTGCAGACCCTACTTTGAAGCTGTAACTGCTGCACCTCACTGGCTTTCATAGGGTGGCTGCTGATGAATGGTAGAAAGCAGCCAAGGCTAGGTGAGTCATGCAAATCAGGGGGGACCTGGCAACCCTAGACTACTGCCAGGCCTAGAGTGGCCAACCTCCAAATGGGCCCTGGAGACCCCCCAGAATTACAACTGGACTCTAGACAGCAGAGGTCTGTCTCCCTGCAGAAAATGACTGCTTTGGAGGGTGGACTCTGTGGCATTATACCCAGCTGAGGCCTCTCCCTTCCCAAACCCAGCCCTCCTTAGAGTCCACCACAAAATCTCTAGAAATCCCCCAGCCTGGCACTGGCAACTCTTGTGAGGCCTGGCCCCAAGGCTCCCTCCCTCCCTCCCTGAAAGGCCAGAATAGGCCTGGAAAGGGCCCTTCCCCTACCCTTTTACTGACAGAGCCAGTTAGAAGCCTCTCCCCCCCCCCCAACGTTCTAATCTCTCACTGTTGATGCTTGGAGTTAGGTCCCTGCAGAGGCCATTTCAAAAGGTTTTTTGGGGAATTCAACCATTTCTGAAGGGATTTCTTCACTTTTTTGATTTTTCTACAAACCCAGGAAGTCTACTATGTAGGAAAAGCTGTTGGAGGAGAGTGAGTTCCCTGTTGGTGGGAATAGATATCTGCACATTTTGGCTATTAGAATAAGGATATGGAACAGAAGTCCATCAGTGGCTATTAGCCACAAGGTATAGCTAGGAACTCTCAGTCTGGGGTAGGTGATGCACTCTATTCTTGGTGCTGGAGGGGGCAGCAGTGGGAGGGCTTCTAGTGTCCTGGCCCTGCTGCTGGACCTCCTGATGGCACCTGGTATTTTTGGCCACTGTCTGACAGCGTGTTGGACTAGATGGGCCATTGGTCTGATTCAACATTGGCTTCTCTTATGTTCTTATGTTTTTAAGAAAGGTTTTAAAAAGTCTCTGTATTTTATAAAGACAGGTAGCTTTTTCTTGGTTACACTTTGCCTTAGTCCATTTAAGCTTAAATTTCTGTCCCTTAACTTCGCTTTACTTTAAAAAGTTTTTCTTTCGTGGGATGGGCACTCCCCCCCACTTCTTTTTAAAGGGACATTTATTCAAACATTTGTCTGAGTTTCAACTCATTCGACAGTCACGCTTCATCAGCCATCTTTCGATCAGGTAAGAGAAACCATTTGCTCGCTTGCCCCGGCGTGCGTCCCTAACGCCATTGCTGATTCTACGGCGGTGAAACTGTCGGGGCAAAGGGGAACCCCAATCCCTTGGCAATCAGCCTTGGGAGAGGCACCTCTTGAGCCCCATGGCTGGGAGCCCCCTGCAAGGGCCGGGTTTTTTTTCCGGAAACGTCCAACCCCCCTCTTGTCCGCCAAGTCACGGATCGTGTCTCCTGGAGCTCTGGGGAGACATCTCCGCCATTCAGGTCGCCAAAACCAGAAGTCAAAGTCATCACATCTTTCAAAGTTCTAATGGGAGGAATATTTAAACAGGCTATTTGGCTTGATTTTGGGAGCTGATAATCAAAATCTTCCCTAGGGTCAAAACTACTGTTCCTATTGATTACAGTTAATCCAAATCTGGCAGCAAACTGAATCAATCAGGAACCTGCAAAATTTATTATCTGGTCCCTTGAAAATCTGTTTCCCAACAGGAAAGATGGGTAATGAAAATTGAATTGTTACTACCTAAGAGTTGGCCAGAAGCTCACACAAAGCACCTAACTGAGCATTTAAGTCAGTGGCTACAAAAATCTGTAAATAAAAACACTCTAAGTGGCTCCAGAAGGCAGTGTCCTTATTACAAAATTGGGGAGATTTATAAAAATTAATCAGGGTAACTTCAGCAAGGATGGATTGAATTAGGATTGAAAAGAGCAATTGACAGAAGTTATGTGAGCCATGTGCATTCTAGGTCCAAAGGATATGAAATAATGAATGCCAGTCTTCCTCTAGGACTTCCTTTTTTGTCCCAGAACTCAGATGGAAAATGAAATACTATAAGGGAAATAAACAAATTTGGTATACCAGGTCTCCTGAAAGATTTTAACTGCTGGAGAAGTTCTAGATTGAGGAGTTCCTCCCTTCCCCCACCCATCCTGCAATATTCAAAAACATGGTTTTAATAGTTTTCCCAGAGCTCCTTGAAGACATGAAGCTGCCTCACGCTGAAACAGACCCCCCCCCCCCCCGGTCTATCAAAGTCAGTCCTGTCTACTGAGACTGGCAGCGGCTCTCCAGGGTCTCCAGCAGAGAGCTCTTTCACACCACCTACTACCTGATCCTTTTAACTGGGGATGCCAGGGACTGAACCAGGGACCTTCTGCATGTCAAGGAGATGCTCCACCACTGAACCACGCCCCCTCCCTTCTTAAATGCCAATTCCATTAACCTTGGCTTCTTGGACACAAACACCTGAATACCTGGCACAAGGCAGGAGAGGATGCTGCAGCAGGCTATTCTGAGGCTCCATACATCCCTGGTCAAGGGTAACAGGATCCAGGCACCTCAATGCCTGCCAGTCTAAATCTCGATTTTTGGTGGGACTCAGAATTTAGACCAGTTGGGAAATGACCTGACAAAGATTATTCAATCATGCCCTAAAGTTGAGTCAGGTGATGAAGGATATCCAAGTGTGGTGGACTGATTTTTGCCCCCAATTGCCCTATCATTAATTAAAGTTCATTTGTTACTTAATGTCCGAACTGTAACCCGCAAATGCTGTCGGCTACAAGCATCATGCAGCTGGCTGAACTGCTAGGAGGAAGCACCAGTGCAATGAGCCCAGAAAGCTTTGAGAGGTCTGCATCAGATCTGTGAGCGGCCGCTTTTCCTGCTTACCTTTGCCACATGCTCCAGCCACCGCCCCAGCGCAATGAACACAAAGAGCATTGGCGGTGTGTCAAAGAACGTCACTGGATTGACCTTTGCCTTCTCAGCCATGGCAACCACAAGGACCACCAAGGAGTACACAAAGGCAATGGTGGTTGCCAAAACAATCAGGACATCCATATTGGCAGTCCGATGCTTCAGGGCTCTGTACGCTTGGATGTAGAAATGCCAGCCTCCAAACAACTGTAAGGAGAACCAACAGTAACAATTACATTTCATTGCTGAATACAGAGCATCAGGTACCCGCACCAGCCAAAACTATCATGCAAATGACTGTGAATTTGACAGGAGAATTTGTGACCAGCCTTTCTCCCATTGGTTCAGCTACGAGAGGCCACTGGGGGATGGGGCTCACTTCTTACTCAGTTGGTGGCACAGTGATGCGAAAATCCCACTGCAGCCCAATGAAAAATTTGTAACAGAGACTAAAAAAGATTTTCAAATGTTCTTTAAACAAAATATTCAGCCAGATATTTCTATTAGAGTGGTATGGGATGCATTTAAGGCTTATGCCAGAGGCTGGATAATTAGAGAAGCTGCACATATTAGAAAATAAAAGAAAAAAAATTATACAAATTAAGGATCAAATTAAGAAACAGGAAGATGAAACAAGACCCTTCAATTGAATATACAAGAATGAAATTAAAGTTATTACAACACCAAAAGAATTGTTTGCTAACACAAGAGATAGCTAAAAAATTACTTATGCAAAACAAAATTACTTTGAAAACGCTAATAAACCAACTAGATGGTTAGCATACAAGTTACGGAAAGAAAAATAAAAAATATAAAAGTTTTGAAAAATGATGAAGGGGAAGAAAAAAATATACCTAAAGACTTGAAAAAGATTATTGAAGCTTTCAATGGGAAGTTATATCAAAGAAGAGAAGCCACACAAGAGGAAATTAAAGATTTTTTTAAAAAAATATAATTAAAAATTTTCACTGAGGAACAAAGGAAAATCTTAAATGACCCAATAACTTTTTCTGAATTAACAGAAGCATTAAAAAAACAAAAAAATGAAAGACTCCAGGCCCTTATGGTCTTCCAGCAGAATTCTACCACTTCTTTGAAGTTCAACTGATAATACCCCTAAAACAAGTAATACAAAATATAATAACGGGAGGTAAAATACCAGAAACTTGGAACGAAGCCCTAATAACCTTGATAATAAACAAAGTAGAGATGAGAAATAAATTAAAAATTATAGGCCAATTTCATTATTAAATGTGGACTATAAAATTTATGTTTCTATTTTGGCTGCAAGATTGAAAAGAGTATTGATACAAATAATTCACCAAGATCAAGCAGGCTTCTTACCAAAAAGACAACTCAGAAACAATGTAAGAACTATATTAAACGTAACTGAATATTTTGAAGCCCACTCAGAGAAGCAGATGGCTTTGATCTTCTTAGACGTCAAAAAAGCTGTTGATAATGTCAGCTAGAATTTCATGTTGGAACAATTATCAACCTCACAATGAGGTAAAGAATTTTTTTTCAGTGGTTAGAGCAATTTATACAAAGCAACAAGCAAAGGTTCTTGTTAGTGGAGATTTATCATAAAATACTGAAATATAAAAAAGAACCAGACAAGGATGCCCACTTCCACCACTATTATTTATATTTGTGCTTGAAATATTGAATGATATGATCAGAGAAGATATTCATATTAAGGGACAAAATAAGAGGAGAAGAGTATAAATTGCAAGCATCTGCTGATGACTTGGTATTCATTTTAGAAAACCCACTGGACTCCATTATACAATTATTAAAAACTTTGCAGGAATATGTTCAGATTGCTGGACTGAAAATTAACTTCAACAAAACAAAGATGTTAACCAAAAACATAACTAACGTCCAAACCCAACAGCTACAAGAAATATCAGGTCTGGAAATTAAACAAAAGTGAAATATTTAGGAATAAATATAACAAATAGATGTAGTTCCTTAGTGAAAGACAACTATATGGAACTCATACCGGATATTAAGAAAGATTTGGAAAAATGGAAAACTTACAAATGTCCCTAATGGGAAGAACAGCTGCAATAAAAATGAACATTTTGCCAAGATTGATCTTTTTATTTCAAACAATCACAATCCTTCAAATTAAAAAAATACTTTAAAGAACTTGATAAACTGATGATACAATTCATATGGCAAAACAAGAAATCAAGAATAAAACTGAAAGCCTTACAAGATGCAAAAGAAAGAGACAGATTTCCATTTCCAAACTGGCTTTTATATTATAGAGCATCAGTACTGACCTGGTTAAAAAAATGGATAATATTAGAAAACTAGTGGCCAGGCCCGTTGCGTGGCTGGATGCAACGAGCCCTAGCCGGTGTGTGGGGGAGGGCCCCTGTCCTCTCATAGTGTGGGGGGAGGTGGAGATAGCGGTGCGGCTCTCCAGCACTGGAGAAGCGTGAGAGGGAGGCCTTGTGAGGGTTGAGGGCTTTGGTGCTGGGCGTCGGCCAGGACGGGCGGCAAGGTCCCTCAGGCCTACCTTTGTGGGGGAGGCGTGGCATCGGAGGGAGCTTGTTGTACGGGCTGGCGTGGAAGAATTGGGTGGCGCCTCTTTTCAGGTGCGGCCACAGCCGGGCGGGCCGTCGGCCTAAAGGGCGATTGTGGGCAGACGGCAGAGGAAGCGGCGCCGCTCCTCTTTAGGCGCGGCTGCAGCAGGGCGGGCCCACCGGCCTGGAGGGCGAGTCCCGGCGCATGATGGAGGAAGCGGCCGCAGCTTATCTTCAGGCGCGGCTGCTGGTGTGCGGGGCCGCCGGCCTGGAGTGCTTGTCCTGGCGTGCGGTGGCGTATGGCCAGGAGGATGGCCAGGGCAGCCAGAAGAGGGCCGGGTCCCGAGGTGGGCTGCCGCCAGAGCAGCCATGTCTCCCGGCGCCTGGCGTGAGACTGGGGGCGTGAGGCCCTGCGGTGCCTGTGTGGGTGGGCCTGTGGCCACACAGGAAACCAAGGGAGCCAGTGGCGAGGGACCGCATCTCTGACTGACAGGTCCCTTGGTCAACTGATTCCAGCACCCATTTTCACCATATAAGGTATGATGAAAACTGAATTATTGTAAGGAAGGATACTAGACTACTAACATTAGAGGGACATGACTTGTTACTGGGATGGCATGCGTTTATATGCTATGGAAAAGCTGACACGCATAAATACTTTAAAAACATCTCATTAGGAGATCCTTATTGAAGGGATGGGAAGAAGTCAAAAGACTTTCTTATACTAAGATACCAAAATGGGTTTCACCACTAGAAGCATTTACAAACCCAAATTGGTTTCAAAAAATGCACTGTTAAGATATGAAGACTTGCTGGACAATAAAAATAAATTAAAACCAACAGAAAATCTTAAAAAACAAGAATCCAACTTAAGCTGGTGGGAAAGAGTTCAAATAGAATCAAGATGTGTTAAAGATAAGCAAATAGGTTTCTATTCAAAAATGACAGAAATAGCCAAGATATTGTTGTATAGTGATGAGAAATTGATTAAGAAACTATATGTAATAATGTTAGAAAATAAAACACGATGAAATAGTTAAAAATTCTATGGTCTGATGGGCACAAACTTTGGGCCATAATATTGATTTAGACCAATGGTCACAGGTTGGGGTGGGGGGAGTAAAAATCACTAAAGCAACTTCATATAAAGAAAATATTTATAAAATGTTTTATAGATGGTATATTACCGCAGATAAATTAGCAAAGTTTTCTCCTGAACTACCTAATGACTTGGAAATGCCAAAAAAAATTGGTTCTTTTTTCATATGTGCCGGACCTGTGGTAGAGTTAAAAAATATTGGTCTTGGATTCAGGAATCGTTACAAAAAATGTTAAAATGTACTATACCCTATATTCCAGAAGTGTTTTATTGAATATATTACCAGATAATTGTAAAAAGCAAGATTCCTATGTAGCTGCAAGAATATTATATGCCAAATATTGGAAAAAATGAGGTACCTTCAAAGAAGAAATTATAAATAAAATACCGGAAACTGTAGAGATGGACAAATTAACTTTAATTTTGAGAGGACAGAATGAAGGAAACTTCGAGAATACTTGGACAAGGTTTTATAAATGGATCGAAGAATATAATAAATAAAACATATGGACATACAACCGAATCAGAAGATATGAACTATAGTTTTTAGTTATGAGCAAAGATTTATTTAAAAATATATGGTAGAAAAATAAAAAATATAATAAGACAATGTATGAGGTAACTTAACAGACAAATAATGTTGTAAATGGAATCCCCAAATTTTTGTATGTATGTCTCTTTTTTTTGTTTGTCTTGTATAAAAAATAAAACTGTTTATATATATACAAAAAAAGAAAATCCCACTGCAACCCAGCATCAAGAAAGCAAAGCACAGGAAGAGCAACAACAACAAAGTTTTCAAAGGAGCGACTACCCTAACCAAAGATTAATAGTCCAACTGTATGCGGTCACTGCAGCCTAAACCCCTTGAAACCAACAGGCTTAAGAGTGGAGTGTGTCTCCACAGAGGATGGTACTGAAAGTGCAGGCCCCATTCCTGCCCCTTCTTTCACTGTGATGCAGAAAAGCAAGCTCCCTCCCCTCCCCTTCAGCAGGATGACTGGCCCCTCCCTCTCAAACTACCTCTGGGCCAGTCCTCCTGCTGAGGAAGAGGGAAGGAGAGAGAGGCTCCTTTTCACTCAGAAGCAGCCACAAAGTCAGCTCTTAACTTCTTCTGTGACAAAACAAGTGTTTATTCTTACTGCTGTAACCTCTGGGAATTTTTGCTGTTTTCAGTTTTCTATGGAGAGGGGGAAGAATACGGGATTAGTACTCACTGCCATATTCTAGGAAGCAGAATGCTAGAATGAAGGCAGGCATATAACTCAGTGTTAAGTTTCAAACCCTACTGCTGGCATGCTGATTGCTCCAAAATGGATTTATAGGTGGACTGAAACTAGGCAAACAGCCTTACAGCAGTATCATTCAAAAGGGATTCTGGTTTCTTAAGCAGAGCACAATCTGCAGACAGGTTATTTAAGTACGACCGTTGAGCACACTGTACTTGCCTGCACAGGGACGCACAGTAAAAAGGAAAGCAAATTCATCACTGACAATCCAGGACAGATCTGGCGCTCCAGGAACATAGATGAGTGATATGCTTCTATTTCCTCGTGGGTCATGTTTGTTTGCTTGTGCACTGCTGACAAGTGACTGTCCATTACCATCATGTAAATCATGAGCCCCATTACAGGGATGCAGAAAATCAGGCTGATGACAAAAGACCGCTTCCATCTTAAGACACAAAAGAAGATGTGCGAAAAAGTCATCACATTGTGAGAAATTATTCAAAGCTTGAAAAATAAGACTGTGACTTCTGGTGCAGATCGGGGTCATCTACTGCCCAGGAGCTGCCCAGGAGCCACTTCAGACGCCACGTTGGCACAAACTGGTCTGGGCTGAAGACCACACACAACCCTACTGCTGGAGAAGATCAAACAAAATGTAATGCTGCCCCTACAAGGACATCAGGTCTTGAATATATCTGCAGCTGTATCTACAAAACTATTTACTAGCAACATTTTAAAATAAACTTCATGTTTAATTCTTATGAGACCAAAACAAGGATAAAAAATACTTACTGCCTTATTTCTTGTTTGTGATCTAAGTGACTGGCAGATCTATCCTTCTTTACAAGGGAAGCAGTAAATCCTACACTCTAGAAGAAGATGACAAATAAAGTATTTTAGTACACCAAAGATACTCAAAACACCTCACCTTGAAAACTGAGGTGGTACATTGGTTGGGCACAGGAAAAAAGAAATATTCTGTCAGAAAAGAAATTCAAAATTTTAGGTATTTGGTAAAAGAGTTGCAAATGTCCAAGTCAGAACATTAAAGACACTTTGGACTTTCACTTGTACTGGAGCATCTGAGTATGATGTACTCATGGGGTCCTGGTTGCCTTCATGACACCCACATGAGGCCTAACCAGCTCTACACTTCCTGCTCAGGCCACTGCACACAGCTGCATTTCTTCCTGGGGAGTTCACCCGCCCCAGTTAATTTTGTTTTCCATATGCTCTTTAAATCCACTCACAAGACAACTTACCTCTATGATCTGTAAAATATCCCGAGGGCCAACAATCTCAGGATCATACTTAATATGGGCTTTGTTGGTTGCAAGAGCCACTGAGATGTACAAAACTCCTTTCTTTTTCATAAGTGTGGATTCTATTTTATGAACGCACGAGGCACATGTCATTCCTCTCACCTGTGAACAACATACTTTTTATTGTTTGCTGAACAGAGCACCTTGATGAATAATTTTACAAGCATTAATAGTCAAGCTGAGAAAACAGAGATGGCCGTGTTCCAAAATAAAGACAATTTGTGCTGATTTCACAGTTTTGACCACACAACTGTCTTATTGTACTGTTTCAATTTATATACTGCGTCATGCACTGCAGTAGAAGAGTAGCATATATATATATATAAGAAATACAGCAATATAAACAGACTAGCAGCAAGGCCCATTGCGTGCGCTGATGCAACAGGCGCTAGCCAGACTCCCTGTGAAGGCCCCGTCCCCCTTTTGCGCCGGCAGCGCCTGCAGGGCCAGGCCAGGTCGGCCTCCCCCTCTTGGTGCAGCTCCGCAGTAGCGGAGCAGCGAGCGAGGGAGGCCACGTCATTATTTGGGCCAGCTGCTGGAGGCCCCATCCCTCTGCTGCCTCCTCCCCGCCGTGCAAGGCGTCCCCGGTCCCAGGCCCCAGTCGGCCCAAGATGCTTACCGGAGAGGGGGGGCGCCGCAGTGAGGGAGGGAGGCCATTATTGAGTTGTCCCTGCCAGCGGAGAGCCGCCAGAGCATCCGTCCGGTCCGGCGGCTAGAGGCAGACTGAGTCCTGTAGGCTGTCTGCTGGCTGTGTGGGTGGGACTGAGCCCACACAGCCAGGCACGTCAACCAATGGCTAGGGCCCAATCGTGATTGGCAGCACCCGCGGCCAACCTATTTTGCCACGCATTTTTCCTTTATTTGGGCATGCCTTATTTGGGCATGCCAGCCGAACACTACTCTTTTATATATAAGGAAAGGATACATGCTTAAGGCATTTGTACTCAGCTGGCCAACAGAGAGCACTGTTGATCTTCTACTCAATATAAAGTGCATTAACAGAACAGGGAAAGGTATACTTGCTCAGTCTACACAGCTAGACTAGCTGGCACACCCATCGTGTATACATTTCCTGCGGACAAGCTGGGAGTTTAGGGACAACCAGCGCACATTTCTGCCTATGTTATTTCCCCAGTATCACTGATGCCAGTAATTCCCACAGTCTCTCGAGTGAGAAAACAAGGCTCAATTACTGTGGGTCAAACCACATATGACAAGGATGCAACCACCATTTTAAAGCTTAAAATAGGTGCTTTAAAAATTCTGCGAGGGCCTGACCTGCAGCACAGCGAGAGGAGGCACTCCCCACCCCACCACCTTTTCAAGTGCCAAAACAACTGCAGGGCACCAGAAATTATGCCCTATCAATTGAACTTCCAATCCCATGCTGTAGTAAGGGGTTATTTGCTCTGGAAGCTCAGGTAAAACTCTCTGCAGGGCCAGCTCACTCACTAGGCGTTCGCCTAGGATGGGCTGGCCCTTAGGGTGCCAAACTGCACCCGGCCTCCCCCTACCAAAAGCCCCCATCAAAAGCCCTGCATCTCCCTGACCTAACCAGGGACACGCAGCCCAAGCAGCCAGGGCTGCCCCCTCCTGCCGAGTACATGGCTGGGGCGGGAGGGCATTGCCGAGAGCCCGAGCGCCGGCCTGGCTGGGCGCCACCGAGGCAGGCAGGCGGGGAGGGGTGGCGTTCCTCCCTGGGCTGTCTCAGGCTGCTGTCATTGCTGACGGGGCTGCACGGGAGGTGCGCCGGGCTGGGCCGTGGACGTGCCTGCCTGCCTCTCGCACCGAGAGCCTTCTGCGGCAGCCTCGGGATTGGCTCCGCTGTTGCCCTGGCAACTGTCCAAGGCTCCCTGGCCACGAGAGGCCCTGTCCCCGCCCCCTCGCTCTGCCGGCCCCCCCCTGCCGGCCCCCCCAGACTCTGCGCCCTTGAGGGCTGCCCCTCCCTGCGCCGTGGGCCGGGAGCACCACAAGAATGGGCCAGGCTGGTGGGGGGGCCTCTTGGGGGGCGACCTCAGGGTCAGGTGAGTCTTGGGGGTGAAGCCCTGGCTGGGCCCTGGACCTCCCTTGCCTGGGTGGGACACCCACCCTGAGATAGCTGTGCCTGGTGGGCGAGAAGCCGCAGGCTGCGCAGGGAGACCGCCAGGCCACCTCTCCTCCTCCCACGTGTGGTGGGTGGCTGGGATTAGCCCTCACCCCCCCTTAGAGTCTCTCCCTGGGGGGGGCATTCGGGGCTGGAGAGGTCCAGTGCCGCCTGCCTCCTTGCCCGCCTTCCCTCCCCAGGGGCCAGGCAGCCAACAGCATTTTCCCCCTTCTATTTTTGAAAACTGGTGGGCGCATGGGGGGGGGCGCCAGAAGGGCGCAAAATAAGCTGGGGCCAGCCCTGATCTGGCAAGAAAAGGAGGCGCTGGAAGAAAAACTGATGTCCGAGTAAAGGGAAGTTTTGTCTTAGCAATAGGCAAAAGGGCTCCAAGTATGTTAGGCATTCCTACTAAAAAGATTCTAATGGTCTTGGAAGCAGAAGCCTCAAAAGAGATAATCTCGCCTTCTTTGTAATTCAGAAGTGCTCTTAAAACAATGCTGTATGGCAAACAAGAACAGACTCTGCATCCATCCCCCACAGGTTTCCAACCTAACAAAAATGGATCTGAACAAATAACTTATTTGCCCAAAGCTACCAGTCTTTAAAGGAGCTGCGGTGGCTCAAGTGGTTAAGACGCTGAACTGCAGGCTGTGGAAGGTCAGTAGTTCAGCAGTTCGAGACCCGAGAGTGCCGCATGACGGGGTGAGCTCCCGTCTCTAGTTCCAGCTCCTGCCAACCTAGCAGTTCGAAAGCAAGAAATTGCAAGTAGATAAATAGGTACCACTTCGGTGGGAAGGTAACAGCGTTCCGTGCACCTTGGTGTTTAGTCATGCCGGCCACATGACCACGGAAATGTCTTCAGACAGCGCTGGCTCTTCGGCTTTGAAATGGAGATGAGCACCGCAACCCTAGAGTCGGATTCGACTGGCTTTCGAGCAAGGGAACCTTTACCTTGACCTTACCAGTCTTTAATACCTGTGTCTGCACAAAAAAGCTTGCTAGAAACTTGAATTACAAAAAGCTAAATGCAACTGGTGATGGATTTGTTTTTGTTAAAATAATCTGCTTACTACAAGTTCCAGGATACCATCTCCTTCATCATAGTTCTCCAAAACTGTAGCTCCAAATCCCAGCTCTCGAATCAACTCTGCTACAGATGATGGCTGGATGACGGAAGGATCATACCGCACTTCTGCTTTGCCAGCCATCAATGCCACAAGGACGGAGTGTACGCCTAGAAACAAACACACAACAGTGCAGAATTTATTGGAGAACTGATGGCGGCAATGTGCAAGAACCAGGTAAACATGTTTAGAGGTATTTATATCCTGCCTTCCACGCCATGAACCTCCACTCTTCCCGTCAGAGTCTTTTATCAGTGCCCATCTGCAGGTCTGTCAAAACTGCCAGTGCCTCATCTGGGGCTTTTTCCTATGGAACAGCCTCACAGCATAGTCTAAGGGCATCTACCATCTTAGTTTTTTATGAAGGTGAAAGACAACACTTTTTAGGAGAGCAAATTGAGGGCAATTCTGCTCTATTGGCTCTTTATTCTTGATCTGGCTATTATGGATTTTTTTACAGTTCTCATTATATATTATATATATATATATTATATAAAAAGTCTAAAGGGGGGATATATGGCATTTACAGATACTTCTGCAGACTCAGATTTGCAGAAAAATGCAAAAGATTAAAGGGGTAGAAAACAAAACTGCACAGACAACCTAGGCCTGTGCATGCACAGACTCCCAATGCAGGAAAGTTACCTCACAGCCAAAATTTACCCAGGAAGCCAATCACAACGAGGCATTCCCTATCACCAGGTGATGCTTTGCCAAGCCAGAAAAACATGGCAGCAGTGGAAATGGTGGGAAGGAAGAGGAAGGAGGGAGGGGGAGGGAGGAGAGACAGTGCAGTTGGGGGAGAGAGTGAGAAACAAGGCAGGAAGAGAAACAGCGCAACAGTCAGCAGGGGCAGGAGGAAACATGCACTGAAAAAAACAAGCAGGCAATGAGAAGCCCGACAAAGAAGAAAAGGAGGGAGAGAAGTGGGGTTGGAGCAAGAGGAGAAGAAACAGAGGGCAAGCCTGAGTGGGTGGGTGAGATTTTCACCCCCAGTCCTTGCAGGTTCCCTTCTTTTAATAAACTAGTTGTCCTGGAGAAAAGAACCACTCTCTGACTGACGCCAAGCCCTGATGGAGCCAAGCGAATCCTCTCCTGAATCAAGTGCCTTGGCTTCTTGTGCAGCCCCCTAACACCCTCCAAAGTTCCCTGGAGGCTTTGCTCCCTCTGAGGGCAGGCACAGATCCCTATAGCAGAAGGCAGATATTTTGACCCTAGACCATTTACGGCTTTAAAGGCCCAAACAAGCCCACAGCCTAACTAGGAGTCTTGCTTTCGGTGACCCCATCATATAAGACTAGATGGGTGACAATTAGGGTTGCTAGACCCGGGCTGGGAAATATCTGGAGATTTTGGGGGTGGAGCCTGAGAAGTGTGGGGTGGGACTATATTGCCATGGAATCTACCTTCCAAAGCGGCCATTTTCTCCAGGGGAACTGCTCTCTGTTGCCTGGAGATTACCTGTAATAGCAGGAGATCTCCAGCCACCACCAGGAGGTTGGCAAACCTAGTGACAATCCAATAAAAAGGCCTTCTTAGTTGTTGCACCAAAATTGTGGAATACGCAGTTCCCAGAGAGACTGGTCTGTCCCCTTCTACTGTTACCTTCCACTAGCGGGAGAAAACCTGTTTTATTTGGCATTCCTTCAGTGATCCCACCCCCTTCTGTTTTCACCTGCTATTTAGATACAGGATGGAAAGGTGGAATAAAAATGTTTAGGATAAATACAACGGTGGCATAAAATTGGACCTGCACCCCACTACAGAAAAGGCCCTGCCCTCCTAACTACCAGCCTTACCTCTGGGACTGGGGAGTTAAAACAATAGAATCTGTGATGTAGATTTTAATTTTGGGAAAGCTTACTTGGGGAAAGGTGGTACTTAAGGTGTTCATGCCAGAGGTGAAGAAGAGGAAGACAAAGAGGAGGAAGAGGAAGAGGAAGAAGAAGAGATTGGATTTATACCCCACCCTCCACTCGGAGTCTTACAATGGCTTGTAAACTCTTTCCCCTTCCCCTCCCCACGACAGACACCCTGTGAGGTGGGTAAGGCCAAGAGAGGTCTTTCGAGAACTGCTCTTTCAAGGACAGCTCATCAGAACTATGGCTTGCCCAAGGTCATCCAGCAGCTGCAAGTGAAGGAGTGGGGAATCAAACACGGTTCTCCCAGATTAGAGTCTGCGCACTTAACCACTACACTAAACTGGCTCTAAACATACATATCGGTATTCTGAATTGTCTATTTCATTTACATAGAATCACAGAGTTGGAAGGAGCCATACAGGTTGTCATCCAGAAAACCTAGCCTGGTGTCAGAAAAGATGCATTTGATGTTTCTCACTGAATCCATTGTTTTATGTTCCCTACCCTGCTTTGCGCTTGCGTAGCTATGCAGGCAGAAACGTGGGAGCTTCTTCCCTGCCGCTTTTCCTTATCACGGTGGCCTTGAATGTAGGCTTTGGACTATTCTTGTTTAGCTGAGAATTTTCCAGTCCTGGGAAGGCAAGGGGAGGGGGGGAGTAGTCTCCCGCTCATGAAGTATTTCTCCCGCCGGGAGTTCCCGCGCGAGTGCTCAAGTTTTATTCGCTAGGCGCTTCATTGCATCACACTATAAGTTAGCTTGCTCTGCTTTGCCCCCCATTCCTGACAATGACCTCCTACTGTGGGTTTTAGCAAGATAATCCAATAAACCTTTCTTTGTGCAAGAATGACTGGATCTACTTGATTTTAAACCTGACACCTGGTGGTATTTCCATCTCTGCCTCCACTGCAAGGGCCTGGAATCGATTCCTTAGTTCTAATGGTACTGAGTGCCATCTTGCTCGATGCCTTTGGGGTCTTGGTGTACTGCTTTGAGGAGTCTTGTTAGGGCAGTCAACCACACTGTTGTCCCTTTGACTGGTCTCTCCTTCTTTATACAGGACATCAAGGCTTCTGTTAATGAGCTCCTGCCCTTCCTTGATCTCATGGAGGGTCGTAATCCGTTCCTCCAGGCTTTGAACCTTCTCCTCTAAGAGTCCTCTCAACTCACACTTCTGACAAGTGTCGTCCATCCTGTCCTCAGGGAGGAAGGCAAACATGGCACCCTCCCAAAAGGTGACTGGAAATGGTCCGTGAGCCTTCATCATCACTTCCCAAGTGGATTCTTTCACCTAGAAATACCCTGGTGTGCTGATGTATCCTGAAACTTAGAGAACTGACCAAATGGCTACCTGACCAAAAGGGGTAACAAGCACAACAATGTAAAACTTTCTTGACTACTTATGGGGTCCCCAGGCCCAATCCCTAGGCTAGGAGCCACAGGCAAGAGCCCTTAAGAGCTTGCCCTTCGGCTCATGCCAAAGGCTCGTGCCTCTGGCAAGGAGGAGCCTGGCACTTCAAAGGCTCACAGCCCCTACCTCTCAACAGCCAGAGCAACAGTAGAGGGCAGGGCCAACAACAAACCAGGCAAAAAACACAGAGAAGCAATGAGAAGCCCCTCTCCAGCGGACTCCAAGCACTCACTCCCCCTCACACACGTAGCAACCTCAGTTAATGCCCCCCGGAGGTTTAGGAATGCCCAGCTGACTCACTTCACTCCACCTTTCTCCCCAGTTGGGACCCCAAAACAGCTTACACCCTTCTCCTCCATTTTACTCTCACCACCCTGTGAGGCAGGCTAGGCCGAGAATGTGTGACTGGCCCAAGGCTTCCAAAAAGCTTCCCAGGCAGAGGGGAGATTTGTACCCAGGTCTCCCAGATCCTATCCAAAACTCTAATCGTCACACTGGCTCTCAAAACCACAATGCCCTTCAAGCTGCAAACAAATTAGTGACTTGAGAATGGGTCAGAACTGAACCAACAGCTTTCAGAACAACCAAGAGCTGTTCTCATACACAGGTACTAGTTAGCAACCTTGCAAGGGACTACACCTGGATAGCCATGTTAATCTTATTCAAGTAATTCAGAGCTAATTATTCACCAACCTACTTTCAGCATTTGAAATACAGAGACAACTATTATAGCTTCAAGATTGTGCAATATTTTGCTTTTGCTTCTGAGTTAATTAGCCTGCTGCAGAGGAAACTCAGCACAATAATGATACCTGAACTATACAAAAAGGCACCCCCCACAAGCACTTTACCTAATGCTGGTGTGCAATTTACTGTTCACTTGGAGAAAGGAGCAGCTGAGTAGTAAACAGCACCTGCCCGCTTTGCTGCTGCAGACGACTCTCAGACTTCCCCGGTCCTTTTCTACTAGGACTGTCGGCCATTGTAATGCCATGTAAAAGTCTTACTATCAGATTGTGGGTCGTTAGCTTTTTAGCAAAGAGAGAAAACCAAGACTTGCAGCTGCTGAGAAACAGACTAAAGCGCAATGGAAACTGCCACACCCCTTTTCACTCTCCAGAGCAGCTGCCACCAGAGAAACACAGCCCAATGCCAGCTGCTGGCACATATTCATCTCTTTACTGGAAGAGCAAAATGAAGACAGAAAGGAAGAGGCAAGGATGCGCTCACACCACTGGCGCTGTGAACAGGCAAGGAAAAGGCAGACAGCTCCTTCCTGAAGACTCGTATGCAAGACTATTCTCACAGGAATAGGTCAGCAGGACCTGGCACAGAATGTAATGAATACCTTGAAACAGCATATCTGCAACAGCACATTTGCAGATTTCAGGGCAACTGGATGCAGCATGTGCCGAGGAGTGTCCCTGTGCCTTGACTTTACTATCTTTACCATGTTTACCTTCACCTCCAGCCTGTGCCCTGACTTACCATCACTGTCTCTACACTGAGCCCACCGCATAATAAGTGAGCAAACTGAGCTGGTATGAAAGTTATAGGAATCATACAATCACCTAAGCCATATTAGAAATAATTTTGCTCTTCTTTTTTTATAGCATTTTTATTGATTTTTATATTTTTTACATCATGTATTACTCGTTAGTAGTATACAGTATCATTCAACAACATCTAATATACAAGAAAAGAAAAGTTAACCATAAGCCCAAAACTTATTAATAGAACACAAAATCTCTATATTTCTGAGGCAGTGTGTATAATTGGGGTTGATACATGGTAATATATTAAAAAAACACAAACCATTTTTCCAAAAAATTATTAACACCTTTCGGATTGTCAAAAGCTATTAATTGCATAGCAATTTTATCTGAAACAATCAAATCCCACAGTTTAGATCTCCACTGTGACAGGTTTGGTACCTTAAACAATTTCAAATTTAAAGGAATTAAATTTTTTGCAGCCATTAGCATTGTGGAAATTAAATCTTTGTTCTGTTTAGACAGCTTCAGGCCCGGCCAAAAATGTAACAAAAGAGATGCAAGTGTATTTGGAATATCATAACTAGTTATTTTCTTTATTTCAGCAATGACGGTAGTCCAAAATTTTTTAATTCAGGGACAATCCCACCAGCAATGTACTAATGTGCCTTTATTTCCGCAACCTTTCCAGCACACGGGAGTAGTTTGGAATTTACAATGGAACAACTTGTCAGGGGTAAGGTACCACCTTGCGAATAGTTTGTAGTGTTGTAATTTCAGATTCATATCTCTAGTTTTAAACATACTGGAAGACCAAATTGTCTGCCATTGTGCCTCTGTTAAGGCAACGCCGCAATCTTTCTGCCGAGATTCTATAATCAATGAGGAGCCCTTCCAGAGACTATCATGTAACTGGGCATAAATTGTTGCCAATAAACCTTTAGGATCATATCCTCTATTCTTCCAAAATCTTTCAAAAGGTAGCAAGTCCCTATCTAAATTAGAGTTACTGACAATGTCTTTTAAGGTATGGTGAACTTGAAAATATTGCATCCATGAGATACTACCACTACTTTTATCTTCCATCTGTTGTTGAGTGAGAATTTTACCATTGACATAAAAATCACAAATTCTATAAAATCCCTTATCCCTAACCAGGCTCAAAAAACCTTTGTCCAGCCCAGGAGAAAACCATGATTGGCCAAATAAAGCAGCTATAGGGGAAATACCTGGGGCTAATAACTGTCTATTTCTATGCCACAACTGTAAGGTCAATCTCAAATATGGGTTTAATATTTTCAACGCGTGACTAGTCTTAGCCGAGTCCCAGATACATTCATACAAGTAACTAGGTTCAATCTCTAATGTTTCTAAAGGCATCCATGATTTAACACACTTAGGGGAAGCATAAAAAATATAGTCTTTAATTGTGAGGCCAAATAATATTTTTCTAAGTCAGGAAGGCCCAACTCCCCTAACTTAGACGGCTTGACAAGAGTGGCATAATTAATCCTAGCCTTTTTACCAGACCATAGAAATTTGAGGAGCAATTTTTTCCACTGCAAAAAATCCTTTGCTGGGATAGAAATAGGAAGGTTTTGAAAAAGAAATAAAAATTTGGGTAGTAATATCGATTTAAAAAGATATATTTTCTCTGTTAGGGACATATTTAATCGAGCCCAGTCAGACAACGTTGATTTAAATTGTTCTATTAATGGGGTAAAATTACAAGCATAAAGGTTGGAGTTATCCACAGAGAAATGTATACCTACATATCTCCAAGTGTTTTTCACCCAACTAAAGGGAAACTTTGATTTTAAGTTCTCTCTTTGGCAATCTGATATACATACTGGGAAAATTTCTGATTTTTTTATAGTTAACACTAAAACCTGTCACATTACTGAATCTGTTCAAATGAGCAAGCAAATGTTGTATAGACTGTTCTGGGCAGGTTAAATAGAATATCACATCATCTGCATACAGACTAGTTTTATCTTCCACCCAGCGATCTTAATTCCATAGATCTGCCTATCTGTTCTGTTCTTATTGCATGTGCAAGCAGTTCAATGGACAAAGCAAATAACAGTAGGGAGAGGGGGCAGCCTTGTCTAGTGCCCCTCTCTAATCATATATCCTCTGACTGGAATTGAATGACATAGACTTGAGCCACTGGGGAATGATACATAGCATGAATTGCCTGTGAAAAAGAGGAACCAAAATTCATTAACTTAAGAAGCTTTTGAGTAGGAGCCGCCACTCCCCCTCTGCCGCCAATTTTACCATCTTATGTGGTGGAGGGAGGGGACAGCCGAGTGAGATCTATTGGGCCCCGCTGCGACCAACACCGTGGTGATTAATACCGCCTGCTGCCATGGATTGAGGTGACTGAATAATTGTTGAGCACTTTATGATCTTACCTTTTTGGAATGTTTTATTGTTTTTATGTGTTTTAAGCTGTCTGTCTTGGCACTTGTTGCCCCATTGTGAGCCGCCCTGAGACCGTTCGCGGGAAGGGCGGGGTAGAAATGGAATTAAATAAATTTAAATAAAAAATAAATATATTGGCTCCACCTTGTCAAAAGCCTTGTCGGCATCAGTTGACAAAAGGATGGATTTATAAGAATTACTTCTACAGTGGTGTATAATATTCAGAGTTTTACGGAAGTGATGGATCTACCAGACATAAAGCCCGTCTGGTCACAATGGACATAGTCTGTTATTATTTTATTCAATCTTGAGGACAATAAGGTAGACAAAATTTTCAGGTCCTGGTTTAAGATCGAAATAGGTCGGTATGAGGATGGCAATACCTTATCTTCCCCCAGTTTAGGGATGACTATTATATGCGCTTCTGTCCACAATTTAGGCATAGTTCCTGTTTTCAAAGCAAAATTTACAGTTAAGATAAGTTGGTCTAATAAAACTGACTGGAATTTCTTATAAAATTCTATCGGAAATCCATCTCTGCCCGGCGTTTTATTATTTTTAATTTTTGATATGACTTTAGACATTTCTTCTGGGGTAGCTGGACAGCCCAGGAACTCTTGATGTTCCCTGGTGAGGCGAATGTTAAAGTTGATAGATTTCAAATACTCTCCAATCTTTTGTGTACTGGGATTAGTAGACGTATAAAGGTGGCGAAAGTAACCAGAAAAGGCGTCGTTAATTTTATTTGGAGTGATATGTGACTTTCCACCAAGGCCCCTGACTGCAAAAATAAAATTAGAAGTAGTTTTTTTTATCTACCCTGTGTTTCAACAATTTTATAGATTTGGAGGTCCGGGTAACGTATTTCTGCCACACGACTAGTAAATTTTTCTGAGTTTTAGAAGTTACCAATAAATCCAGTTTCCTTCATTCTTGAGGAAGTTTTTTCAAATATTTCGTCCCTCCGTATCTAATATGTTTGATTTCTAAATCTTTAATAGTTCTGTTATTATTTTATGTCTCTCTCTCTTACAGAACGAAGCTATAGTAATCAATTGACCCCGTATTGCTGCCTTAAAGGCATCTCAAACATCATTTTGATGAACTTCCCCAGTGGCATTGATTTAAAAGTATTCAGTTATTTTATTATTAATGTCTTCGACTATGCTTTCTTTTTGTATAAGGATTTTATTCAGCATTCAGTTTGACCCTTTACCATCCGAGTGTTGTTTTCTAAAACATCCAGACACCCAAGCATGATCAGACAATGTAATGCTCCCTATGTTGGCTTCTATAAATCGAGTCCTTATAGAATGGGAAACTAGAATAAAATCAATGTGTGTATAAATTGCATGAGTGTGTGAATAAAAAGTATATTGCTTAACACCCGGGTTCATTGTCCTCCAAAGATCTATCAGATTATAGGAATCTAACAGTTTAGCCAGCTCTGACGTTACTTGAGTTTTCCTGCTCTTTGATTTCTGTTTAGATTTAAAAGTACAGTCCATAGTATTGTCAATAATACTGTTCAGATCACACCCAATTATCACTTCACCCTGCTTGAATGCTGCAAGTTTATCTAAAGCATCCTTCAGAAACACCATCTGGTCTATATTGGGCGCATAAATAGAGGCAATTGTTAGAGGTTGGTCATTTAAGCGCCCTTTGATGAACAGAAAGCGACCTCTTGGGTCAGATTTTGTTTGGCAACATTGGAAGGGGAAGTTTTTTGAGAGGAGTATAGCCGTACCTCTCGATTTAGAGGATCCTGCAGCGTGGAACTGCTGGGTAAACCATGCCAATTTCAAAATACGCTGAGGTAGATTTTTCAGGTGGGTTTCCTGAAGACATAAAATGTCCGGATGGTCCTTCGCCCAAAAGGAAGAAACTTTATAAAGTTTGTGCTTATTGTTCAAACCCCTGGCATTCCAAGAACATATTTTAAAAGGATGTGCAATTGTGCTTCTATTCTTAGATCAATTTACAAACTACTAGTAAGAATACCTACAATTACTACACTACTAGCACTACAATACTACCTATCTCTAACTATACTAAGACACTAACTAAAACCTACCCTAACATAGTGCAGGGTACACTTCCTGGAACACAAAAGGTGGCTATATAATCCCACCCTGTCCAGAAGTAAGGCAATGCAAAGGGGGGTTATAATACTCAATAAAGTCAAAACACCACATTCAGCAGCCACTTCATTCTCCTAATAACAATTTCAAGACATACCTGTTAATTAAAAATATTATTAATATCCATGACTGATTAAGACCATCCATCTACAATATTTCCAAAATTGAGTCCTGACCACAGTTTAAAAATAAAGGACAGTAGTGTTACCACCATATGAGGTGAATGAATAAGCAGTCAATAGTTAGTGCAAACAGCATGAATCCAGGTATTGGAGAGGTGTTAGATTCAAATAATATCAGTATACATTCCCTGTAAATATTGCTGGCATGAAGCAAAGACAGTAAGTCGATTCTAAAAGAACAGGGATTCTTCAAGTGTTCAAGAAGGCTTGCTCTCCCTCCGGTGTGAGCTGGAGATTCAATGCACTGAGGAGAGCTTTGCCAGAGGGAATATCAGTTGCTTGATGCTGTTGGCCGTTCCTGAAAACTTGGATATCAGACGCAGGGCTCCAATGGAAATGGATGCTGGCTTTGAAAAGTTTACTAGCGAAAACTTGAGGCTCCTGTGTTTATCAAGGGTTTCCACCGACAAGTCCAACAAAACTTGGATTTTTTCATCTTTAAACTGTAGTGACCCCCAAATTCTAGCCTCCCTGAGGACTCTGACTCTGGATTTAGGGTATAAAAACTGTACTAGAATGTCTCTGGGGCGGTTTCTCCTTGCAGTGGCCAGAGGGCCCGTTCTAAAGGCTTTAACAACGATAGGCCGCTTACCTTCCCTCCAATTTGAGTTCCGATGCCAGCCAGTCTGAGACAAACTGCTCCACATCTTTTCCTTGTTCCGCACTCTCAGCCATCCCCCCGCAGTTTCAAATTGAGTTGGCACCAACGATGCTCCAGGGCTGAGAGCCGGGTGTTCATTTGCTGTTCAGTGGATTGGATAGTTTTCAGCTCCTCTTGGAGAGTTAAAGTCAATTCAGCATTGTTTTCGGCTAGTGTAGCAGTGATGCTTAAATCCTTTTGTAATTCGGTGATCTGAGACTGTAAAGGTTGAATCAAAGTGGTTACCATCTCTGAAAAGGATTTTGGAAGGTCTTCTTTCATCTCCACAAGATCTTTCCTTGTAAATGGAGTGTCTTCATCCGTAGCTCTTGAAGCTGGTGTTGAGTTGTCGGTCGCCATGCTGGGCTCCCTTTGTTCTGGTACCTCCGCAGTTTTACTTGCCACTGTTCTTATTAAGTAAGAATGCACTGAGGACTTCTGTAGCTGATTTTTTTTTCGATTTCCCTTTAGATGCTCCTCCCATACCTTTGTAGCATGATTTTCAGGTAGATAGTCCGATTTATAGTCGATTTTAGGAGGGTAGAAGCGGGAGCTCGCTCAGCCTGCGTCCGCTTCCATCCGTGGTGCTCCATCCCCCCATTTTGCTCTTCGTCTGATAATGTTCCAGCGTTTTAACTGTGTTTTAATTGACTATTATTTATATGTTTATATAGGTTTTAATTGTATTTATAAAATATTGTGTAAGACACCCTGAGCCTGCCTTTGTGGGGAGGGCGGAGTATAAATTAAATAAATAAATATGCAGCAGAGAAACCAGATAGCTGATTAAGCAGATCCTGCCAAGTTCTAAATCTTAACTGGGATTTAAGGGCTTTGCAGGTAATCTTCTGTCAGACTGCACAGGGCTTCAGGGAGCAAAAAGAATGGCCCCGGAGTCCATAGACACCACAGATCCTAGTGATTTTTTTAAAGGCCCATGGGTAGGCTCTTCCACGTCCAAGGATCAGAGACTGCAGGGAAAATGCACCCATATGTTACATTATAAGAACAACAAAACAAACCCAAACTGTAATATTCTGAAGCATAGAAAACAAAAATGCCCCAACAAGAGATCCTTCAAGACTATGCCTTATTGAGCACTCTGAAAACAAGGGAAGTTTTTTCAAAATTCTTTTTGACACAAAAACAACATGTGCTTATTTCTATTACATATATATTTTGGTTTCTATGTGGCATTAAGGGGAGTGCTATTTGTGGCATTCCTGAATCTTGGGGTCACGGAAGTCCTGTGGAACTTGAGGGAGAGGCCAGAGTGCCTCATTAGCATGCAGAAGGTCCTAACACATCTTTTGGTAAAGGATCAGCTAGCAGGTGACGTGTCAGGACTCTGTCTGAGGTTGCAGTCACAACACACAATTTCAGCTGGAGACCAGCAGTCTGACTCAGTGTAGGGAAAATTCATGTGTGACTAAGCAATTAAAAAAAGAATAATAACAAAACTCTTGTGTTCACAGTTTCCACAGCTACCACAGAAGCAAAATGGGAAAGAAAACCAAAACTGCAAACTTCCCTCACACTCTTATTGGGTCTGTTCATAGTTCAGATTTTGAGCCTAAGAGCACAGTGGGGGAGTCTGACAAGGAACTCAGTGCTCAAGAGGGCTGGACCAGAAAATCTGACACCAGTTTGCCCTCATTTTGCCACCCAAGGACTAGCATACTTCCTTAACTCCATATACTTCATCAGTCCTTTAGCAAATTCATGCCAGTCTTTAAAAACCACACAATCAGAATGTTTAATAGATCTGACTCCCTGACACTTTTTTTACCTACAAAAGCAGCCAGGAAGGGGGGGGTGATGGTAGATTTGGATTGTAGCTATACTGCTTGCAAAGCAGAGACTAAACCCCCTTCCCCCATATCTTCTACCCACGACTCAAGGGGGAAGCGAGAGAAATAGAAATCTCCTTGGGTTTTTTTATTAGCCTGACGGGAAAGAAGTACAATGTGCCCCCCTCCCCTGCACTTAGTGGATCCAATTTGCTTCATAACATGTATACAAGAGGAAAAGTTGCTGCCCCACCACCCTGCCCCACATTCCCTCTACTGTTTTTTAAGGTTAAAAGCACATCAGGTAACCCATCCGCCAGTCTCGCATATAACTCATATTTTGAACCTTATTCTGGATTTGGGGTTTGGTACCTCAGTTTAAATGTTCAATTACGTAATTACCTCTTCATTGTAGCTTTTGCTGTTAAGTCACAGCTGACTTATGGCAACACTATAGGGTTTTCAAGGCAAGAGATGTTCAGGGGTGGTTTGCCATGGCCAACCTCCGTGTCAAGATCCTAGATTTCCTTGGAGGTCCCCCCCCAAATACTGGCCAGGACCGACCCCGATTAACTTCCGAGACCTGGCAAGGTCAGACTATCCTGGCCTACAGCATCATTAAGCATTTGTAAATGCTTTTTAATTATATTTTATGCTCTTATTGAAAACCGCCTTAGGCAAAATTCTTTTGGGGAAGGCAAACAAACCAGAAAACATCTCACCATTTTCTCTCTTCAGGTTCCGCTCAATGTTTGCCACACACGAAGCACACGTCATGCCGGTGACCTGAATGTAACACTTGGATGGCTCTTTTGATTCCTGCTTACTGTGAGCTGGTGACAGCCTGGAGCGAAGTTCCACATTGGAGAATTTATTATCCTGAGACTCTGCCAACTTCTCCTGTGAGGCCTGAGTTTGTATCGCGATGGAGTCCGAGGCGGCCAGCACTGGGGACAGGAAACAGCCATCAGCCTGACATTTACTGCAGCTGCTAGAGGCATTAAATACAACAGATTCACTAACAACAATGATAACAAAAGCAGAACTAAAGTAATTCTGTCAGAACACATTCCAGAGATGTATATGAGGGCTATAACACAAAGAAAAATCCATAGATATTTCTGAGAAAAATTAGTGCAATAATTCAAATAGCTACCTGAAGGCACTTTGATAGATTTAGATGGGTAGCCATATTGGACTGAAGCAATCAAACAAAGTCTGAGCCCAGTGGGGGCACCTTTAAGACCAATCGAGTTTAATTCTGGGCATCAGCTCTCACATGTCTTCAGATACATTGAAACTGACTTCCTCAAGCCTTACATATAGGTAGAACAATGGATCAGTGAAGTAACAGACAATATCGACAGACCTCTATTAAGATTCTTACATGATATTCTGGGAACACCTCAGTGTGTGTCTGGAATAGCCCCTGAGAGCTGAAGTTGAGAAGATGTCTTATGAAGAGAGAAAAGCATTCAATTTGAAAATCAGGACTCTAAAATCAAACCCAGATCTAAAACACCTTGGACTAGTCAAGCTGGACCACCACACAAATGACTGGGACAGATTACTGGACTGCAAACTTTTATGTCTGGGTTATCACCCATGATGTAGCAGAAGTCACGAGCAGACAAAGATGTTTGAGAGATTTTGACTACAACAGCACATCGGTTAAGAGCCTGCAGAGTGTGATCAACCTTTTCAGGAGGCATTCAGTCTCCAACAACAATGCCAAACTACTTATCTGAGATAATTCTTCCAAAGTATAGAAGGGCCTTCATGCTGGCACACCTGAATGCCCTACCTTCAGCTGTGATGCTGGGAAGATTTAATGGATTTCATACTCAAATTGACTCTGTAATTGTGGCAGCAATAAAATTGACTCTGTGGATCATATTTTGCTTGACTGTCCCAATTTTTCAACTGATCTCCCCTTTATTTAATCAGGACTTCCTCTCTCCAGAAGCAAAATCATCCTGGTTACTTAGAGACCAAGTCAAACAAACTACCCTGCATGTGGCAAAATTTCTAGCAGTTGTTGTCAAATCACATGACAACTTTTGCAGTGGCAAGCTTTAAATTCTTCCATGTTATCGTGTGGAACAAGGTTTACTGTGGGATAAGGGTTTGCTGTTTATGATTCTGGTTGCAATAACAGGAAAGACAATAAACAAGCATACAGGTAGAGAGAGGGTGTGTGAGGGGGGGGATTTGTTGCCAGGAAGGGCAATAATAGATGAGTGGAGCTCTCCATTACTGTAACGCCAGAGGGCCCTCAATACACACTCAGGAAAGACTTAAGTGATATTTTAATGGGCAGCCCACTTTCAAACAAAGCAGCCCCTCTGCTCCTTACCCAGGCCTTGCACAGTGTCCCATTCTCCTCACTGAGACTACGCAGGAGAGTCACTTGCTATGGCAGATCTGTCTGTCTCTCACTCACTCTATCACGCTGGACAGCACACCAGATCTGTCCCCAGAGACGGCTGCTCCACCTTGCCTCATGGCAGAACCACCTTGGTTTGGCATTAAAGGGATAGTACTGCACCCTACGGCTCAGTAGAATGTGTATGTTTGTTAAATGCCATCAAGTCACTTCCGACTTATAGCAACCCTATGAATTAATATCCCCCGAAACATTCTATCATTAATAGCCATTCCCAGGTCTTGCAAACTGAGGGCTGTGGCTTCCTTGATTGAGTCAAATCCATCTCATGTTGGGGCCTCCCTTTTTCCTGCTGCCTTCAACTTTTCCTAGAGAATTCCCTCCAGAAAACACTCATTTCTGAAGAAGCAACTGCATTAGCCATTTTCACCAGTGCAAAATATTTAAGACAAGTGGAGACCCACAAGAAACTTGCGGGATGGTCATCCCATTCCTCACACCTTTGCTTCATCCCCTCTACCCTTACCTATCTCACACTCCTTCTCCCTTCTGAGGGTGGAGCCATAGACTCAACCCTCCAAAGCAGCCATTTTATCCAGGGGAACTGATCTCTGTCACCCGGACAACAGTTGTAATTCTGGGTGATCTCCAGCCCTCACCCACAGGCTGGCAATGGTACTTCTCATGGAGGAAATGGCTGGTTTGGAGGGTGGAGTCTATGGCATTATACCGGTCTGAAGTTCCTCCCCTCCTCAAACCCCACCACCCCCAGGATCCACCCCTTAAATGTCCATGAGTTTCCCAATCCAGAGTTGGCAACCCTATTTCCTTCCCACCCAACAGCCAACTTAACCTTTATCTGCCTTTATCTGTCTTCAGCTTTTCGTCTCCACCCCCCCTCCCCCACAGCTTCTACCAAGGAAAATTAGTCTTTCTCCACAGTGGGGACCAAAGCAGCTTACATTATTCTCACCTCCTTTTTATCTGTACAACACCCCTGAGAGGTTGGTTAGGCTGAAAGTATGTGACTGGTCCAAAACCACCCAGTCAACTTCCACCGCAATATGGGGATCTGAACCTGGGTCTTGCAGAACCTACTCTGAAGCTCTAACTGCTGCACCACTGCTGACTTTCATAAGGTGGCTGCTGAACAGCAGCAAGCAGCCAGGCCAAGTTGAGTCATGCAAATTAGGTGGTATCAAGTCACCCAGAGGGTGCTGCCTAGGGATGCCAGCCTCCAGGTGAGATCTGGGGATCCCCTGGAATTACTGCTCAGCTCCAGACTACTGAGATAACTTCCCCTGGAGAAAATGGATGTTTTGGAGGGTGGACTCTAGGGCATTGTACCCTACTGAGGTCCCTGTCCTCCCCAGGCTCCATCCCCAAATCTCCAGGAGTTTCCAGACCTGGAGCTGGCAACCCCACTATCCCTATCCCCTGCCAGTGCCCATGGGGGGACCCTACTGAGGTCCCTGTCCTCCCCAGGCTCCATCCCCAAATCTCCAGGAGTTTCCAGACATGGAGCTGGCAACCCCACTATCCCTATCCCCTGCCAGTGCCCATGGGGGGACCTGGCAACCCTAGACTGCTGCCAGGCCTAGGGTTGGCAACCTCCAAGTGGGGCCTGGAAAGTGAACTCCAGAGATCTGTGAACAACAGAGATCTGTCTCCTGGATAAAATGGCTTCTTTGGAGGGTGGATTCTGTGGCATGATACCCAGCTGAGGCCTCTCCCTTCCCCAAATCCTGCCCTCTGTACACTCCACCCCAAAACCTCTAGGAATCCCTGGCCCCAAGGCTCCCTCCCTCCCTCCAAGGTTGAAAGAGGCCGGGAAAGAAAGGGCCCTTCTCCCTCATCCTTTACTGACAGAGCCAGTCAGAAGCCTCCCCCCCCCCCCAACGTTCTAATCTCTCACCACTGATGCCTGGAGTTAGGTCCCTGCAGAGGCCATTTCAAAAGGTTTTGGGGGGAATTCAACCGTCCCTGAAGGGATTTTCTCACTTTTTGGATTTTTCTACAAACCCAGGAAGTCTACTGACTATGTAGGAAAAGCTGTTGGGGGAGAGTAAGGCCCCTGTTGGTGGGAATAGGTATCCGCACAGAAAAAAAAAGTCTTGGAAACAGAATAAGGATGGTATTAGAGATGAGCAGATTCCTGCAGATCTGTCCCATTTGGGGACTGTTCCTTCTCCAATCCTGGGGATTCAACCTGAAGATCTTCCATCAAAATTCACAAATATTAACAGAGCAAAATCTAAGAGCAGAAAGAATATCCCACCCTTTCTCCTTGATTTTCCCAAAGCATCTGCAGCAAACATAATTGTAACCATCATCATCCAGTTCTGGCACTTAGAGATGATCCTGTGTCAGAACAGAGTCCAGAAATCCATACCAGGGAGTTCTCTAAAGAGATCCTGGCATTAACAGAGCCAACTCTAAGTGCCAGGACTAAGTCTCAAACTTGGCCAGATGACTCTTGAGGAGTCCCATGGAATGGGATTCAATCAGATGAGCAGTCCGAAGAACTGTGAATTCGTTTGCTAAAACCAAATTAATCAGTTGTCAGACTCATCCTCAGATGGTATTACCTGTCAAGGATGCCTCAAAACCCATGTCCTCAATTGCATTTTTTAAGTCATCCGGTGAGGTGAGCGTAGGATCATATTCTATAGTCCCGTTATGATGCAGAAGTGACACACATATTGATTTCACCCCTGGTTTTTTGGAAATTACACCCTCAATAGACTGCACACAAGAATTGCAGGTCATTCCCTCTATATTTATCACAGTAACAGTCGTCAGGGGATGCGTAGTGCTACTGACATCTCTCAGAGACTTCACTGGAGACGGGGGAATGTTCAAGAATTCAGAGTTTTCAGGTGTATCAAGAAGGCTGACCTTAAAAGTTCCCGGTGACACAGATTCTATGGCTCTTCTTAGTGCACTGATGGTGATTAGACTGGGATTATACTTTATAGCAGAAGATTTGTCCTCTAAAGAAACTGCTACGCTAGTTACTGAGGGGAGTGCTGATATGGTGCTCTGAATATTGAGAACGCATGAATTACAGTGCATGCCATCCACCCTGAATTTAACAGTCTTTAAACAGTGCACGTGCTCCGGGTTTTCCCTCCAAGCTCCCTCTGAGCATCTGGTATGCGTGTTCTTCAGTCGCTCCACATCAATAGCACCTAGTCTGAGGGGCGTCGGCTGTTTTTTTATAGATGCCTTAAAACCTGCAGCTTCAATTTGGTTTTTTATTTCCTCTGCTGTGATGAGATGTGGCTGAAACACCAACACGGCATCCTGAGTGTCCAGGGAAACTGTAAGATAAATGGGAAGAAACGTTAATGTTGCTGTTGTGTAATATCTAACAAATTCTTTGCTTATAAAAAGGGTACACTACAGGAAGGTCTCCTTCCATGCTAAGGGTTCAATACAACCATAAGAGGAGGCACTGGGAAAATAATCCCTGTTCAATTGGGGCTCAAGTTGATGAAGTACTGTGTAACCTGCCACCTGAACCTGGCAAATTATGGCACAACTGAGTTCACATATCACCAGGGTGAGGCTTGGTCACCAGCAAGGGGGAAGCCTGTCAAGAAAGCCTGCCCCAACTGGCAGGCAATGCAGTTGCGTCACACAGTATGGGAAGGAATTTGACTCAACTGGAATGAGCCCCTACCTACTACTTAACTAGCTCTGGCCCCTTTAAATCAGACTGCCCAGGAGAACTCTCCCCACGGCTCAGCTGGGGCTCTTTTGGGCAGTCCCATTAAACTGGACTGCCCAAGAGAACCCCAGCTGAGCCAGCAGGGAGAATTCCCCCAGTGGGCTCAGCTGCTTTGCGGGTTCTCTGGGGCAGTCCCTTTAAACCAGACTGCCCAAAAGACCCTGAGCTGAGCCAGGGAGAGTAACCCCCCCGGCTTGGGTGTTTTGTGAACTGTCTTCTGCAGTCCCTTTAAACACAGTCCCTTTAAACACCCCCATTTAAGAAATCCCATAAACAGCTGAGTGGCGGCAGCAATCTGCTCCAGCCCCTCACCTGTTTTCAGGGTTTGCCAGTAATTCCTGAATATATCCAAGGCTTTTTTCAAGAATCCTTTTCCGGTTCTCCCAAAGACTTTTGGGATGCCAAAATATACCTGAAAAATACCGATAAGGTCTTTTTTTGGCTATATTTTCAGATCGGGTAGGTTTGAATGCACATCCCTGGTACTGAGCTAGATGGACCCCTTGTCTGACTCAGTAAGACAATTCCAGATGTTCACAGACTACTGGTAGTTTCAAAAGAATTCCTGGAAACATCTTAAAATCTATAAAAGCAGGACATTTTTTCAGGGTTAAAACCAAACTTCAAAATGATCTGTAATTACCTTTTATGCGGGTGACCCCTTGAAGTTTGCCAATCTTTCCTTCAATAGTACTAGTGCAGGAATGGCACGTCATCCCCTCTACTTTCATCCTGAGCACAACATCGCTGGATTGGAGTAAATTCAAATCATCGTATGTTTCTGGATTACTCTCATGTGTTGTGTTAGCTGAACTTAGTTCTGGTACTATTTGACTGACCTGTTTACTGTTTATAATTGAAGATACAAATGTTACAACCAGAGATTTTTTGTCAGAAGATATTTTCGCATCCAAGATGCCTTTGGTCTTCAGCAGGGTGGTACGGATCTGTTCACATGTTAGAGTTGACTGAGCCGGGACTGTAATAAAAAGGGTGTCCAGTACAATGGGCTGCGGGTTCATATCAGCAAGAGCAGTCACAAATCCCATGTCATCTATAACTTCCTTCAGCGACTCTGGAGTTTGCAGTCCAGGATCGTAGATAATGGCTGCATTCTTATCGCCCAGTGAGACCTTGTCAGGAAAGAAAAAACCACACCTGACAATTTGGCCAACCCAAGATTAAGAACAGCTGAAGGCGGCATTAACTTATCAAACAACTTTGTCCTATGATAGTGACAATTTGAACAGGAGTTTCGCTCTCAGGAGGAGGAAGTATAAGATTATACCTAAGAAACCACAAATTAACTTGGATTTATCTGTAAAACAAGATGACTAGCTACATGATCAACCACAATCGAAGTGGCCAAACTATTTCAAAATACAACACACAATAATAATACAGTATTATTTTCTCACACAGTCCTTTTTCTGCAAGGTCTTAAGTAGCAATCCATACACAGTCCTGACAGCCAAGAACATACTAAGCCCTGTTACACAAAGTAATCCACATTGCTTGGCACAGACAAAACACTCAGATACATTTGGTACTTCAAGCGGGAAGAAATCAAGAAAACTGTTTTTCAAAAGCTTTTTGAGGTACATAATTGGCAGGCAACTCACAGGCAAAAGAAAAACAAGAATATGTTTGGAATTCCAATTTATGAAAAAAAGGAAAGGGTTGTGTTAAAAGATAAAAGATTAAACATTACAGGGAAAAACAGTTTCAGGTTTGATTCCTACAAGTACCAGTTGAAGAATCAGCACAAATGTAAGGGACTAGTGAAATCTCAGAAGCCAGGAATGAACCTGACTAACAGAGTTCCAGTTCACTGCTCTCTGCCAGTATGATCTTCCCTCTGCCCATATGCCATCCACATCCTTCGTCCCATTCTATGTGCTAAAAAAACACTTCTGTTATTCTGCACCTTAAAAGCAGGAGAATACAGAATTAGCAAACAAACTAATTGATCTCAAATTCTGTATCTACTGGATTTAAAGTTCATACTATCATGGAGGAGATGTGAAGAATGTGGGGGTTTTGTTGTAGAGTGAATGCAGCATCCCTGCCGGAGGCACTACAAGGACCAGTAAGGTAGAAAAGTGATCCAATGAGATGAGATGGAACACAAAGAAAGGTGGGAGCTCACAATTCTGAACTGACCGGCAGGTAATCATGAGGGATTTAAGGACTAGAGCTGCCCAGTTTTATTAGACTTCTAAGATGCCGCTAGACTGCAGGTTGAACATAGGTGGCTATGATCAGACTATCTGAGATGCAGTCAGGTTGATGTGAGTCTGAATATGACTGGATACTGGCTGTGCTCAGTGGAAAAGGTTCTGGCATGGTGAACTCTGTCTGATTAAGCCTGAATAAGACCTTGAACCTAAAAAGAATTGCACCCCAATACAACTCTCCTATACAACTGGCGTGATGTGATCCATGGGGTTGCAAAGAGTCAAACTTAACTGTGCGACTGAACAACGAACAACAACAACAACAACAACACAACTCTCCAGGAGCAAGCAGGGTTTTCCTAACCATTGAACATTTGACCATTCCTTCTTTGATCCTTCAAATGAAAAAATTCCTGACTTCCAAAGGTATTTGTCCAGTGCTTGTTTTTAACATTATGTATACTCTTCATTCATATATATATATATGTGTGCAAATATATGTCCTGTGCAAATAACCTTATACTTTAATAACCAAGGATCTAACTAGTTAGGAAGACTGCCCAGCTATCCTCTAAAGACTCAAACTCAGGACTACTACATCTGTGCATTCTACTGAGGAGAGCTTAATCCACTCCTTTAAAGCCCTTCCAGACTCTGAACAACAAGCTATCACTGATAAATTTCCACAGCTGAGGACAAAACACTTGGAGCTGACAAAGTAAAATTCCTTCTTCTTTAGCTCCCATTTTCTTCAGCATTAACAGTACCGAACAGGCCAACTTGTAGAAACACTTCCTATCTTCCAAAAATACTCAGGCCCTATGAGCACAGTCAGCCTGACCTTCCTATGGTGGGGGGCTCCATTTATAACACTGCCCCCTGACTTCCTACAACCGTATCTAACAATGGATGCATTTTTTTGGATACTAAACAGGTCCTGGACGCTATTGAGAAGGCAGACTGACAAATAAAAACCCTTTCTTGGAATATCATGGATTGGGGCAATAAATTTTATGATTCAGCATTCGCCACATTTCTGCAGAAGTTTGACATCTTACGATTCCAAGAAACTTGGATTCTGGAGCCCATCTCTGTATCTCTTCATGGGTTCCATCTTTTTGTTTTTCCAGCAGTTAATTCCTGCAATAGGGACCATGGCAGTGGGGTCTAGCAATTCTCCATTAGTCGATATCCAGATCTTGAGTGAGTCCCAGGATTATATCCAGGCACTGCTGATATATGGTGTCAAGATAGGTTCTCTTCTCTGTGTCAATGTCTACTTCCCCCAGAAACTTTCTAAATCATGGGCCCAAATAATATCTGGAATAAACTTTCAGTCACCATGGAAGCTCGGGATTTCCAGTTCCATGATTCCCATGTGCTTCTTTGTGGAGACTTTAATGCAAGGATTGCTGCCAATTTGTCCTATTGACCAGGCCGTCCTGCAAGTTAATTACTTGAACAGAAGGTATTTATTTATTTGACTCATGTCCTGCCCTTCCCCGCAAGCAGGCTCAGGGCAGGAGGAGGAAGTCAAATCAGCTTTCTTAGATAAGAACTTAGGAAAATACTAATGAAAACAGGGAAAGCCCTGCCAGCCAACCTGCCAGGCAACTAAAGTCAAGCCTTGTTTGAAGACCTTTGGCCTTATGCAATAAAACCGAACTTAACTGACTGGACACCTGTCGTGCTCAGAGAACAGGACGTAGGACATGAGGCTGGCATGGCACGAGGAAGCTTGCTGCTGAACTCTGTCACTGTCTATTAAGCCTGCACTGAGCTACAGCTTTTAAAAACCCTCTTTAACCAGTATGAGATTTTCACCATTTTAAGTCGCTTAAAGAAGCCCAAAAGACTGACCATATTTCTATTTAAGTTGGATTGGTATAAATGATATGGCCACAGTGAATAAGCTAGGAAGCCTTATGCCCTCTTGTCTTGCTAAGCAATGCAAAAGCAATCCTCTTCCTATTTTAACATCTGCTTAAAACCTGATGCTCTAGAAAAGTAGCAGCATTCCTAAAAAGATGCCTCTGGAAACAGGACCAGCACCCCAGGAAGCTGGTTTGTCAAACTTCCATTGGTAGAAGGCATCAAAAGATTTCACAGAGCAAGATAAACAGCAAACCATAGTGATTTATTACTCTAACTTTTAGCATCACCAGGTCTTGCTAATATCACTAGTCTTTGAAATCAGACAGGACAAATGTCTCAGATTGGATCTACTCCCAGCATATTGTTTTCTGAAAGGACAATCCAATACCATTTAAGAGGCCATTACATTAACTTCAAATTTTACATGTTCCTCAGGCAAAATACAGCCACAGTGATCTAATTAAATAAATGTAATCACTTCAAGAACCACTGCTTCTCTGTCCTGCTTCTGTTACAGAGAACACTGACTGCTTTGCATGCATTTATTGGCAATTAAATCTGAGTGCAGGCTCTCAAAATGATATTACCCTTCGAACAGGACTGCAACCCTTAAGGGGATGTGAGAACCCAAAGGACATTTTCAAGACAGCAAGATACCAATCGGCTGCTAGCAAAACCAGAACTCTTCAGGTGAAAGAGGGAGAACAAGGTGTCTTCTATTTGTTGGCCTGGCTAGCAGTCATCCAGTGCTTCCCTTCATGAGCAGCCAGCCATTCTGCACAAGAAGAGGATAAGAGAACAAGGCCCATCCTACTGCCCAGCAGGAAGACCATCCATTTCAAACCACGAAACTGCAGAGCAGGAGCCACTGAGTCTCTTGTGGTAAATGCAAACAAGAGTCTTGCAGGCACTTGACAGACTAACCAATTCTTATTCTAGCAGAAGCTTTCATGGTCTGGAGTCCACGCTCTCAGGTATTTAGGGGAATTCTTCATCCACAGATTACTCACCCATGGCACTGGGGAGGGAAGATGCAGGACGTGAGAACTTCTCACATCTGTTTGTTAACTCTTGTATTTGTATGCTAATTTCACAGATTTTACCAACTGCTTTAATCCAATCTCAGCTTTAATCGCTCAGTTACTTATGCATCTTGACTCTAACAAGTTCTTCCTGGCAACTACCCCCTCCCACCCACCTCTATGTAGTGGTTGAGGGTGTTCTGTTTTACCGTATCTGAAGAAGTGTGCATGTACATGAAAGGTTATACCTTGAATAAAACTGTTAGTCTTAAATGTGCCACTGGACTTAAACTTGGTTCTATTCTTTAATTATGATACTGTTTTTACTCCCCATGAGCATCTGCTCCCCATGAGCAGATCTCGGGAGAGGCTGCATATACATTCTCTGAATAATGACCATACTGAAGCTATTCTACTTTGGTCACATTAGGAGAAGACTCAGTGGAAAAGACAATAATGCTAGGATATGCTGAAGGCAGCAGAAAAAGAGGAAGACCCAACATGAGGTGGACTTACTCCATCGAAGAAGCCATGGACCTTAATTTGCAAGACTTGAGTGATCTGACTAGAATGCCCTTCTGTGGGCTAAACAAGACTTAAGGGTCAGTTTTGATGCCAAAGAACAAAAATCTAATATAAAAATGGAAATATTCAGAAACAGCAGCTGACCATTTTAGTTTCCCAAGACTTTAAGAATATAAGAGAAACCAGTGTTGGATCAGACCAATGGTCCAGCCATTCCAACACTCTGTCAAACAGTGGCCAAAAATACCAGGTGCCATCAGGAGGTCCACTGGGGGGGTGGGGTGGGAGAGGACACTAGAAGCCCTTCCACTGTTCCTCCCCACACACACACACCAAGAATACAGTGCATCACTTGCCCCAAACCGAGAGTTCCTATCTAAACCTTGTGGCTAATAGCCACTGATGGATCTCTGCTCCATATGTTTATCTAATTCCCTCTTGAAGCTGTCCATGTTTGTAGCTGCCACCACCTCCTGTGGCAGTGAATTCCATGTGTTAATCACTCTTTGGGTGAATAAGTACTTCCTTTTATCTGTTCTAACCCGACTACTCAGCAATTTCATGGAGTACCCACAGGTTCTTGTATTGTGAGAAAGGGAGAAAAGTTCTTCTTTCTCTACCTGCTCTATCCTATACATAATCTTGTAAGCCTCGATCATGTCACCCCTCAGTCAACATTTCTCCAAGCTAAAGAGCCCCAAACGCTTTAACTTTTCTTCACAGGGAAAGTGTTCCAACCCTTATATCATTCTAGTTGCCCTTTTCTGCACTTTTTCCAATGCTAGAATATCCTTTTTGAGGTGTGGTGACCAGAACTGTACACAGTACTCCAAGTGGGGCCACACCATCAATTTATACAGGGGCATGATGATACTGGCTGATTTGTTTTCAGCTCTTTTTCCTAATAATCCCCAGCATAGCATTGGCCTTTTTTATTGCAGTCGCACACTGTCTCAACATTTTCAGTGAATTATCTACTACAACTCCAAAATCTCTCTCTTGGTCAGTCTCTCCCAGTTCAGACCCCATCAACGTGTATTTATAGTTAGGATTTTTGGCCCCAATGTGCATCACTTTGCACTTGGCCACACTGAACCCCATTTGCCACATTGATGCCCACTCACGCATCCTCAACCGATCCCTTTGGATTGCCTCACAATCCTATTATTGACCTAAAAATTATAATTCATCCAAAAAAAAGTAGTAAAAGAAAATTCCAGTATGAAACCACTGAACCAGAATTGATCAAAAAGTTTGACTGCATTTCCTGAGACCTGAATAAAGAAGATTTCTCAGTACTCAGAGGTGTTAATCAAGAAGATTGTATTATCACAAACTACTACATGAATTTTACATAATAGCATCAAAACCTGGGCTTGCCATATGTTAGGGCTGGCTTTTCAGCCTTGCTGTTTACCACTGCATTCTCCATACTGTGTGTTGCATGCATGCACACACACCTGCCAACAGAAGACCTGCCCATATAGCTGAGAGAGTAGGCTCTAGTGCACAAAAGCTTATGCCAGAATTTGTTTAAGGTGCCACAAGGCTCTCCTTATATTCTCTGTATTTCTTTCCTGGGAGCAAAATTATGAAAAGTACAAGTGAATTCTTTCCAGAATTTCCTATCACATCTTACGTAGCCCCTAAATATAGGAGACATTCCTAATGTAGTTAAATTACTTACTTTAACATCATGAATACCATTCAGTTTTCCAACATGCTTTTCAATGGTCTCCACGCAAGAATTGCATGTCATCCCCTCCACAAAGACAACAATTGACTTGGCTCCTGATGGCAGATCCATTCTGTTTGCCACTTTGCATTTCTGAAAGGTGCAAAGAAAAATGGCACATATGACAAAATGCACACACAAGATGGGCACACTGTACACTGAAACGATACTCATTAAAAGTCCTTAGGCATGCACAAGAACAGTACGTGAAGAGCCAGAAAAAATTCTTCATATTCATACTCTCTTTATTCCTTCACACAAACAGCCATAATATTTCCTGGATATAAAAGGTTCAAAAGGTTTTGTGAGAACCTCATGTTGAGGCATAATTCAGATCACATTTACTAGACATGTTAGTCTCAAAAATTGGATTTCTACTAACAGGATTAGCACCAAAGTCCAGGTAAAATACCAATTATTTACTGAATCAAAAAGGAAATGCAGATTGAGTTGACAAGCAGCTTTTTACTATAATTCTAACAAGAACAGTAGGTACAACTTCAAAGTTAACCAGGCAGAATAAGAGAGAGACTTGCAATGTTCTACTGAACATCCCAATCAAATTTATCTTTTCTGTGAAGCGTCTGACTTTACTCTTAACCCTAAAGCCCAAAATAATACTAAACTACATCTGCTCACATCCCTCCCTTGCTATTTCTGTTTCACCCTCCCCATAATTTGCTGGCTTCTTAGTGCAAAAATCTAGACTGCAAGTTCTATGAGACCAGGTCTGTCTTTTTTTGCACTGGAAACTCTTGTAAAGCACCACAGGACGCTGGATAAAGTCAATACATGCTTTTGTAAGAACCTGCCCAGTCTTTCAAGATTGTCTACAGAAGTTCTTCTCTGTGTGCCCATCTTCCTAAATTAGGAGATAAAGGTTGGTCAAAGAACCCAAAGTTGTGTGTGGTTGTGATTTTATTGTAGCACCAAAGCTATGAGTGATTGTGATTTTATTGTATCCTGTTATTCTTGGACTCTAGAGTGAACATTCTTTAATTTAACCTATTTAATATTTAATTCTTTACCCAAAGCCAAGAAAATCCCCAAGCTAAACACATAGCCTCTAAAAGATGTTCAGGTTTCATGTGTTGAGTCTTTCTCAAAGGATGGATGCTCTCTGATTTCTTCTTCCTCTTCTGATTTCAGAAGGGCCAATCCTGATTTTATGTCTGAAGCTTGGTATAATGTTCCTTCTTTGTAAACTGCTATATTCGAAGTTGGGCTCCAACGAAAACGTGTCTTCGTATTGAAGAGTTTAGTAGATATACTTTTCAAAAGACGTCATTTTTCAAGGATCTCAGATGGGAGGACAAGCAGAACAATGATCTTCTTCCCACTCAAAGTGAGTAATTGTGTTTGTCTTGCCTTTCTTAAAATACTGTCTCTTGTTTTGGCATAAACAAATTGAACCAAAATATCCCTGGGATGATTTTGGCAGGCTGCCGTTTTGGACCCAGCCTGTGCACTTTAGCAATTGCTGGCATAGGTTCTTCTAGGTTAAGTGATTTAGCTATCTGGGAAGATATAAAAATAGCTAGATCTTCGTTACCTTCCACTCCCTCCTTCAGGTTAAATTGTCTCTATTGTCCTTCCAATGAAAGCATTTTCGATTGCATTGTTTTGTCGGTGTTTTGCATTTCTTTCAGTTCCAGTTGTACAGCCTCTGCCAGTTCCAATGAAGACTCTGCAGCTTTAAATGCATTTCCCAAGCCTTCTGATAGTTCGTCCAACTTGGACTGCATAGGTTGGAGTCAATGCTCCCTCTAAGCTGTGGAGTCTTGTGAGCAAAAATCCTACTTTGTGAGTGACTGGCCTTAAAGTTGTGAGCAAGTGATTTGGCTGCTGCATAAATCAGTTTGCTTTGGAGCCCTCCTTCCTGAGCTAAGACAAAAATGTGTGTGCCAGAGGCTAAAAAACTGTGAGCTAGCTCACACTAACTCAGCTTAGAGGGAACATTGGTTGGAGTAGTTCTTTCATGGAGGTTTTGAAATATTTTTGAAGGTCCTCTTGGAGGTTTTGCAAGCCTTTTTTACACAGAGGATCGCTTTCTGAGCTTCCGGTAGTGGCCACATCCGCCATTTTGGAATTTGAAAGTCTTCTGTTTTTTACAGCTCTGTTCTTCAGAAAGTACGCTAAAACCGACTTTGAAGGTGGTGTGGATTTTTTCTTTTTTGTTCCCGATCTTCCATTCCTTTTTTTGTACTTAGATGAATTATTTCAACCGGCAATTAAACTGGGGGCAGGGGGGTGAGTTGTAGCGGAGCTGCTCTAAGTTGCATCCACCATGTTAGGTATGCATGCGCAGCTCAACTTTGCTGGTCTTAAAGGATCTATGGATACTGCTTTCTCTTGCTCCTTCGTGCCCCCTCCCTCCCTCCCAAAGGAGGAGAGCTCAGACAATGGAAGGAAGTGAGGCTTGGCTTTGTATCTCCCCCGTGCAAGCAGGAAGCAGTGACTGAGGGAGCTATGTGTGTGAGTGTGTGTGCGAGAGAGATAGCAAGTCTCCAAGAAGCAGGAGAGATATCTGGTAAAAGTGAGCTGCAATGTAGCAGCAGCAGCCTTGAGGAAGGCAGCAGGAGCCAACCAGTTGCACGTTAGCTGAATTTGAGCCCTGCAGGGGCTGGATCCAGCCCACGGGCCCTACTTTTGACAGCCCTGTATTAGAGCATATATTTCACCCTCAAAAGTGAAATTCTAATAAACTATATCCCCAAGCAATGGTCATTGAAGCAGCACAGCCATCCAGATTTACAAAGACTACAAATAGCAATGACTTTGTTTTGCTACAGAAACATACAGCTTAGTTTTCGATTCTGTAAGTACAGCACTACAGAAGTCCACTTCTATAAACTAGACATTTAGTATCCCATAAAAATGAATCACTGAATGGTGAAGCTTCAAAGCCATTTGGCTGAGCATCCTCTTTCCAAACAAAACTGTTAAAAACAGAACAACTTTGCATGTCAAAGGAAAAGATTAATTTAATGTATACATCACTCCCCCTGCAATTGTAAGCATGTTTAATATAATGACCCTGTAGATTGCAGGGCTCAGTTGCATGTATACAGCAGTCCTTCAAGAAACAGGATGTACTTCTTTTTTTTTAAGTACCCTTAGGTACACTTTAATTAATTTTCACAAAGACAATACACATACACATACATTACACACACATAGAACATATACAGGGAGACCACCTATATTAATGCTTATACCCTTAATTATTATTCCACAGTTATCTGACTATACAGGTTCTACCATCTTTTCTGTATGCTCTAACTTACTAAGATTCTTGTTAAGACAATAAGCATATCATCTGAAATTTCTCCATTCTAACTTATGCATTTATAATATACCAATCATAAAATCTTTTCCTAGTTTTTTGAAAAGTCACGTCTGATTTACCTCTCATTAACAAAGCCAGTTTATCATTCTCTGCCATCTCAAAAAGTTTGTTTATATATTCTTGTTTCTTCAGGACTTCCATTGTCTTCCAATATTTTGCATATAATATCCGTGCTGCTGTTGAAAGATGCACTATCAAATATCTATCACTCTTGTCAAAATCTTTTGGGAAAATGATCAATAACAATATTTCTGGGGAAAAGGGAATTCTACACCTTATTATTTTTTGCATTATTTCATGCATCCACCTCCAATATCCTTTTGTTACATCACACAGCCACCACATATGGTAAAATGTATCCCTCTTGTTTTTACATTTCCAACATTTATCTGAACATTTGTCATTTTGTTTGGCCAGGTGTAACATACCATCTGTCAGGTGTAACATACCATCTATAGAACATCTTATACATGTTCTCTTTATACAACACAGCTTTAGTCATTTTAGCATTCTTAACCCATAACTGTTCCCAATCTTCTAAATCAATATTACGCCCTATATTCTGAGCCCACAAAATCATATTGTTTTTAAGTGTTTGATCAATCAAACAAAATCTTATAAATTTTCTTTATCAACTTATCGTCAGAGGATATAAGAACTTTCTCCAATTCCATTATCTTGTTATTAAAGCCCACTTTTTTGTCTTTCAAATATATAGATTCCATTTGGGCTTTACGCCACCAAGTTAAATGTTCTGGCAATTCTAAATTGTCTTTCTCATCCAAAATATCCTGGTACCTTAAGAGTTCTTCTCCTGCATATACATTTGGTAGTGTAAAGGCTTCCAGTGGTACAATAAGTCTCGATCTTCTTATATACTGCCCTTTATGAATAGGATCCCATACCTTTAATAATGCTGCTCTCAATCAATGTTGTTTGAAATATTTTTGCATTGTGGCCTTCTCATACCAAAGAAAGGCATTCCATCCCAATAACAAATCATGTCCTTCAAGTTTCAATAGTCTTTTATCTTCTAACTAAGTCCAGTCTTTAATCCACATTAATGCTGCCGCTCTATAATACAACAGCCAGTTGGAAAATCCAAATCCTCCTTTTTCTTTTGCATCTTGCAACATTTTAAGCCTTATCCGTGCTCGTTTTCCTTGCCATATAAATCTGGATGTTAGTTGATCCAGTTCCTTGAAAAGTTTCTGGTTTTGTAATATGGGAATTGTTTCAAATAAAAACATCCATCTGGGTAATATGTTCATTTTTCTAACTCTTGTCCTATTAAATAAAACTTTATAGTTGTCGTCATATAGTGTACTACATTTGTTGGTTATAGTAATTCCTAAATATTTCACTTTTTCCACAATTTGGCATCCAGAAATATTTTGTACATATTCTTTTTGTTTACTGTCCATGTTTTTAATCAAAATCTTTGTTTTATCCACATTTATTTTACGCCCCGCCACTAGACCATAGTCTTCAATTTTTTCTTTTAGTTTGTTCATTTCTCCGCTCAGGTCATCCAATATGAATGACACATCATCAGTGAACGCAAGCAGTTTATATTCCTCCCCTTTCAGTTTCAGTCCCATGATCTTTCTATCCCTTCTAACCTCTTCATTCAATACTTCCAACACCAAAATAAATAAAAGCGGGGACAACAGGCAGCCTTGCTTTGTGCCTTTTTGAATCTCAAAACTATTAGTCAAATCACCATTTACCATAACTTTTGCTCTTTGTTCACCATACATTGCTTGAATCGTTGTAATAAAATTCTTGCCTGCTTCCAGCATTCGTAAAGTCTCTATAATAAAAGTCCACTTGGCATTATCAAAAGCTTTCACTGCATCCAAAAATATTATAGCCAATTGTTTCTCATAATGTATTCCAAAATGTTTATTAGATACCTCAAATTATTTCTTATTTGCCTTTTGGGCAAAAACCCTGCTTGATCTTTATGAATTATTTTTTCCAAAACTTTTTTCAGCCTCTGAGATAATATTGATGCACAGATTTTGTAATCCACATTTAGCAATGAAATTGGTCTATAATTTTTAATCTCTTTTTCATCCAAGTTGGGTTTATGGATTAATGTAATAGCTGCTTCTTTCCTGGTATCTGGAATATTCTCTTCTTCTCTCGTTATATTACATGTATCTTTTAAAAGTTAATCCTATTTGTTCTTCAAATACCCGATAAAATTCTATCGGTAGGCCATCTGGTCCTGGAGCTTTCCCACTATTTTGTCTTTTTATTGCCTCTACCACTTCCATCATAGAAATTGGTTGGTTTAATAATTTCTTTTGCTCCTCCAAATTTTTTTCCAATAGATGAGTTTTCAAATATTTTATAATTTCTTCTGTATTTGCTTTAGATTTTCCATATAAAGCTCTATAAAAATCTTCAATTATTTTTTTAATCTCATCGGTTCTGCTTATCTCTTCTCCATCTTTCCTTAAAGCTTCAATAAATGATTTTTCTCTCTGTTGTCAGAGCTTATATGCTAACCATCTTGTAGGTTTATTAGCATTTTTGGGAAAAAATTGTTTTGCAAAGTATAGCTTTTTAGCTAATTCGTCTTTTAACAAACAGCTCATTTGGTGGTTTAGCAAGGTTAATCTTTTTGTTCCCTCATTAGATATCTTTTCCATCATTATTCTCTCCTGGTTTTGTATTTGTCTTTGTAAATTGTTATATTTTTGTTTCCTTTGTTTGTTTAATCTTGATGCCTCTTGTATCATTAATCCTCTAATATATGCTTTCATAGTGTCCCAAACAACATTCAGTGGTGATTCTGGTCTCTTGTTTTCTTTGAAAAAAGTAGTCAGCTTTTTCTTTCTTTTCTGAAGAAAGTCTTCATTTTTTAAAATTGAGATATTTAAAGTCCATCTACCTTTTTTTTCCAGTTGCTTGTCTGTGATCCGCAAAAATTCCTGCCTGTATTTCAGCTTCTTTCAAGTCTTTCACAATTGTTGTAGAGATCCATATCATATCAATTCTTGACCAACAGTCATGTCTTGCCGAATAATATGTAAACTGCTTAGCTGGTTGGTTTCTTATTCTTCAGGCATCCACTTCTAATAAGGATATGGGTTTCTTGTAAACAGATCAAGTCCAAATTCTGTTTTATCAATTGGTGCATAATCCTTCTTTTTTGCAGCCCATTTCAACCATTCACATTAACTGATAAATTTTTTAGCTTTCCTTTATCCATTATTTTTGCCATTCTGTTGTTGCATTTTTCCCATTGTCCAATTCCTAGTTTCGATACGGGATCATCTGGTATTGTCTTTTGCTCTTTTCTCTCTGGGTTTTGAAGCCAAGGTTGCTCCATCCACTTGTGTTTCATCCTTTTCTTCCTTCTCTTCATCTTCTTCTTCCTCCTCCTCTTCGAGTCCTAATTCTTGGCCATATATTTCCAAAAAATTTTCTGCTTTAAATATAGATGTTATCCAGTGCTTTTTAGTTCACTAAGTAAGGATGAGGCCTTCTGTTGCAAAAGGGGAAAGCAACTTAGAGGCCACAGTGATGTCTAAATAACAGTGTGAACCAGCATCTCTGCCATATTGCACCCTAACTGGAGAATGCTTCAGGCCATCATGTCTAAGACCTTGTTCTCACATGACTGGACTGTGCCACTTGAGACTGCAGGTAAGTACTCAAATTAGAGGGGAAGACCAGGAAAGAACTACTGGGAAAATATAGGTTCTTTCTAGAAAAATAACCAATTTTCCCTAGGTGGAAAAAAAAGATTTCTCAAACGTTCACATTTCTTCTAGACAAACTCCACAGACCACAGAAATGAGTTCTGGCAGGACACAGACTGCTTACCAACTGCCACCATTGCTCCCCTTCTCCTACTTTATGTCCAAAAAAAGAAAAAAGGAAAAGTGACTATAAGGATGAACTGCTGTGGGTGCTTCAGTCTTCTCTAGCCCTGAGATTCCCTTACCAATTTGTTTGTTTGACTTTCTGGGGCATGCCAGTGACCCCAGAGGTGCCAAGGACACACACTTCATGTGATGAAGCAAAGCAAAGACAGCTAGTTTGGTGTAGTGGTTAAGTGCACAAACTCTAATCTGGGAGAAGCGGGTTTGATTCCCCACTCCTCCACTTGCACCTGTGGATGACCTTGGGCAAGCCATAGTTCTGGCACAGCTGTTCTTGAAAAAGAGCAGATTCTGTCAGAGCTTTCTTAGCCTCACCTACCTCACAGTGCATCTGTTGTAGAGAGGGGGAGGGAAAGGAGTTTGTAAGCCACTCTGAGACTTTGGGTAGTGAAGGGCGGAGTATAAATCCATCCCCCTCCCCCTCGAAGAACTCTTGGACTCCAAAGGATGAAGCACTCTTATGCCCCCGTTGCATTGGTACTCAGAGATCACATACAGCACCAAATTTAGTATCTCCTAGCCCTATGCCAGTTCTGTCTGAAGCAGCATGGAGAGGTGTGAATCTTGTCAGTAAATTTCCACATTGGGAAACTATATACTCAAATCACTATTCCCACAGTTAGCTAAAAGCATGGGAAGAGGAGATGCAAGTAATTTGGGTAGCGGTGTAAGCCCCTGAAGCCATTAAGAAGCCTCATTTCCTGATCTTTTTTAAAAAAAGGCTTATTGATGAGATAATAGTTTTGCCTGTATAGCTCCAGCTTCTTTTGTTCTTCTCTTATAAAATCCATATACCAATAAAACAAAATAAGCTTCTCATCTTCACCTGCTGCATATTTCTCATCTGATGGTCCAAAACTGTTAGCTAAGCAGCATCTTCAATAAGGATTATTTCCCTACTGCAATCACAGACCTAGAACAACATTTTAGGTGGCAATTAAGCAACAGGTGCAAATAAGCCCTAACAACAAAAGACGGCTTTCCTGTAAACAGGTCTAAATAATAGAAAGAGGGACTGTCAGGTTGTGATGTATCAGGCTGTGAACCATTTCCAGGTGACAGCTTTATCAAAATGTCATTTGTGTAGGTCCAGGTATTTTCAGTAAATATTAGTTCTATGAGATACATTCCTTTTGTTAGGGTGAATGAAAGTTGGCATTTCCCCCACCCCCACTCCAATATGCAGGATTAAGTCGTAATGATGTGAAGGTTAAGCAAAAAAAAGGTGTAAATGGCTACAACGATGAAGTCTAACCTGAAGTTCCATTACTGACTTCTCTTGTACTGGATCGCTGCAGACAGGGAACCAGGGAATGCCCCCAAGTCACTGCACCAATCAGGAGAAGAGAAGGATACACCCCGATTAGACCAGCCGAGTAGCCACATTGACAGAAGGCATGGAGGCAGAGGAACCTCTGAAGCAGCATTTGTGGGGCTATCCATACAGTAGGATAAAGAAACTAAAAAACAAGCAGTTTGCCACTTTGGGGACTGCATATGAAGGAATAGCAGAAGATGGTAAGGACAAAAAGGGGGATCTTGTTTCCTTTCCCCCAACTGCATAAACCCAGACATGTATATGCAGAAGCAAGCACTGATGAACGCAATGGATCTCACTCCTAAGAAAATATGTATAAGGTTATGCTGCAAATATTCTCTAAGAACATGCTCCACAGCAGTGGATCATTTGCAGGCTGCACATACTTGGCAAACGCCCAAGATTAGTGACAGCTGGTACTCTTAACCAGTTCCAGAGACAGCTAGACTGACACAAAGTGCCACACTGATTTATCGTGTGATCTGCTGCTTTGAATCCCAGACAGCCCTCAGTGCTCCTCAACTGGCACACCATCCTGACCTGAGTTCTGTGCTATCTGAAATCACACTTGTTACTGATGCTCTACAAAACAAAAACTTTTGTGAGGATAACGTGGAGAGGGGAGCACAATGTGATAAGCTGCTTTGGGTTCTGATTAGGGAGAACAGCACAATTAAATAAAAACAAAAACCTCTAAATAAGTGAGTGCTATGGAACCAAACAAAACAAGAGTCAGTTTACTTTTTTTTTAAGTAAGTAGCACAGTAAACAACAAAGCTGAAGTAGCCCACAGAAAAAACTCCTAACCGATAAAGGTGAATTGTCTAGCTACAGAAAGATCTTAATAAAAAGTAAAAGTATTTCTATGGAAATAATTAACTTGGTATCATGGTGATCACATTGCAAGATCTCAGGTGACATCACCAACTGACACAATAAAAACAACTTTGGATACAGCTGGTGTTCAATACCTAAAACACTTTTTAGGTAAGTCAACAAAAATTTGAGTTTTAAGGACACTATCAACTACTCTTACCCTAGCCTCTCAACTATCCTATATATATATATATATATATAAATATATGATTCCTTTACGTATTGGCCATTTCCAGGTCTCCCATTGGCTGTGCAGTGCGCTCCATCAGCCACTGGCCCGTCAACCGCCACTCAAGACTACTTGCATGCCATTGGCTGGGGGCTGGGTCCACTCCTCTCCACCACCCACTGCCAGCCTGGACACTCTTCCCTCACAGAATTTACTATCAAAACGTTTGTCTCTCCTAACAAAGACACTCCTCCTTCTTTGCTTCTGGGGGACTAAGTTTTCCTTCAGTTGCTGTTGCTAGGCAACCAAGCTTGGTTCTGTCAGTAAAAAGGCAAAGGAAAGAAGCCCTTTCCAGACTTTTGTGAGGAACATATTGGGGCCAGTCCTGACTAAGGTTGCCAGCTCCAGGTTGGGAAATTCCTGGATATTCTGTGGTGGAGTCTAAGAAAGCCAGAGTTTGGGGAGGGGAGAGGCCTCAGCTGAACAGAATGCCATAGAGCCCACCCTCCAAAGCAGTTATTTTCTCGGGGGGGGGGAGATCTGTTGTCTGGAGTTCAGCTGTGATACCCGGCAATCTTCAGATGCCACCAGGCGGCTGGCTACCAGTTAGCACTTCAGAGCAGGGTCTGCTAAATTTTTTACAATTTTTAAAGGAAATTTTGAGTGGGTAATTGGTTGAAAAATCATACCCAAGAAGTACTCGTAAATGGCTCTGTGCCTACGTGGAGGGAAGTCTCGAGTGGAGTGCCATAGGGCTTGGTCCTGGGCCCAGTGTTGTTCAATCTTTTTATAAATGACCTGGAGGAGGACATAGAGGGGATGCTTATCAAATTTGCAGATGACACAAAGCTGGGTGGGACTGATAATTCTGAAGAAGACAGAGTCAGGATTCAAAATGATCTAGATAGGCTGGAACTGTGGGCTGAGGCAAATAAAATGAAATTCAATAGAGATAAGTGCAAAGTCTTACACCTAGGCACAAAAAATCAAAGGCAAAGATATAGAATGGGAGGGACTTGGCTTGACAGCAGCACATATGAAAGGGATCTAGGTGTTCTGGTTGGTCACAAGCTCAACATGAGCCTGCAGTGTGATGTGGCTGTGAAGAAAGCTAATGCAATCTTAGGATGCATTAACAGAAGCATTGTGTCCAGTTCATGGGAGGTGGTAGTTCCGCTCTATTCTGCTATGGTCAGGCCTTACCTGGAATACTGTATCCAGTTTTGGGCACCACACTTTAGGAAGGATGTTGACAAGCTTGACTGTGCCCAAAAGAGGGCAACCAGGATGGTGAGAGTGTTTGAATCCAAGTCTTATGAGGAAAGGCTGAAAGAGTTGGGTATGTTTAGCCTGGGAAAGAGAAGACTTAGAGGGGACATGAAGGGCTGTCATGTAAAAGATGGAGCAGGTCTATTCTCTCTTGCTCTGGATTGCAGGACTAAATCTAATGGGTGGAAATTACAAGGGAGTCATTATGGGCTAGATATCAGGAGAAACTTCCTAACTGTAAGAGTGGTTGAGCAGTGGAACAGACTGCCTCAGGAGGTGGTGGATCCTCCTTCCCTGGACGTTTTCAAATGGAGGCTGGACGACCATCTTTTGGGTATGTTGTAGGTATGTAGGGCTATCTTTTGGCTGTGCTCCTGCAGAGTGCAGGGGGTTGGACTAGATGACCTGTAAGGTCCCTTCCAACTCTAACATTCTATGATTCTATGATTTCAGACCACTCACAAACTTTCAGCGTAACCTACCTCACAGGGCTGTTGTGCAAATCAAAAGGGGGAAAGAAAAATTATATGAGCTGCTTTGGTCACCACTGAGGAGAAAGACTTTTCCTAGGTAGAGGCTACAGGGAGGGGGGAAGAGATGGAAACCTGAAGTTAGAGGGGCAGATAACAGTATGTTGATGGTTGGCCGGGAAGGAAATAGGGTTGCCACCTCTGGGTTGGAAAATTCCTGGAGATATGAGGGGTGGAACCTGGAGAGGTCGGGGTTTGAGGAGGAGTGGGACCTCAGAGAGGTACAATGTCATAGACTCCACCCTCCAAACCAGCCCTTTCCTCCTGGGGAACTATTGCTGCCATTCTTCAGGTGAGGGCTGGAGATCACTCAGAATTAAAACTGCTCTCCAGACAGCAGAGATCAGTTCCCCTGGAAAAAATGGCTGCTTTGCAGGGTGGACTCTTGAGTCACTATACCCTGCTGAGATCACTTCCCCTCCTGCTTGGGTCCCCACTAAGGAGAAAAAAGACTCTACTTTTCCAAGGTAGAGGCTCCAGGTGTTTGTGGGAGGAGATGGACAGCTGAAGTCTGAGGGGTAGATAACAGTATGTTGAACGATGGCAGGGAAGGAGTAGAGTTGCCACCTCCAAGACAGGTACAATGCCATAGACTCTACCCTCCAAACCAGTCATTTCCTCCTAAGGAACCACTGTTGCCAATCTCCAGGGTAGGGCTGCAAATCACTCAGAATTAGAACTGCTCTTCAGATGGCAAAGACCAGTTCTCCTGGAGAAAACAGTAGGCCCTGTGTTATTATATCCTCAGCAGGTCACCACAGCAAGTTGACACTGAGTGCCCAAGGCCAGAGCAGCCGACCAGAGCCTCTTTCTAGATCCTGTTGTATTTATTTCCTCAACCGGCCTTATTCCTAGTTATACCATAAATCAGATACTATTTTAAAAGAAATTAAGAGAAATCAAGAATATTTTCTAAGAGCTATAGAAGAGCAAGGTCTCTCACCCCAAACTTCCATTATAATCAGTGTTCCCTCTTAGGTGAATTAGTGTGAGCTAGCTCACATTTTTTTAGCCTCCAGCCCACACATTTTTGTCTTGGCTCAGGAAGGATGGTTCCAGAACAAACTAATTTATGCAGTAGCCAAATCACCAGCTCACAACTTTAAAGTTGATCGCTCAGAAAGTAGAATTTTTGCTCACAGGACTCCACAGCTTAGAGGGAACATTAATTATAATCCTCTCCGATCCTCGGCAGCACTAGAAAAGAGCAAGAGTCCAGCAGCACCTTAAAGACAACCAAATTTGTGGCAGGGTAAGAACTTTCATGAGTTACAGCTCACTTGCAGTGACTCACAAAAGCTCCTCCCCTGCCACAAATTTTATTAGTCTTTAAGGTGCTCCTGGACTTGATCTTTTCTACTACTACAGACAGACTAACATGGCCACCCATCTTGATCTACCTCAGCCAACATCGTTCCTCAGATGAGATTAGTATCTGACACACAGCTAAACAGTCTTTCAGATGAACTGCATTACACATTCTTTCAGCCGGCTACCGGGAACAGCAGAATTGTGGCTTTTGCTGTGTGTGGCTGAGTCCAAACAAACCTTAACTTAACAAGTTATCACCTCCTTCAAAAACCTTCAAAAATAAAAAGGTGCAGGTACCGCAGAACAGAAAGCAACAAGTACTGCATATAACATGTAGGGCAGAATTTCTCCATCCAAGACATACTATATCATGGCCTTCTTACACTTCCTGTTTTTCCCATCTGCTTGGAACACCTGGCAAGCCACGATACACAACTTGTATCCCTCTCATCATAAGCTGCACAAACTAGATAACAGCCCATATTATTTGTGGGGGAGCCAACACACCACAGTCTTTGGCACTCAAGGGCTAGTTTTGTTAGACCTCACATATCATTAGTAGAACTTGCAGCATTAATTGAGCTAATAATAGAATATTAGTTTTAAAAGTAAAGCTCTGATAATAGAACAGTTTAACTGAAGAAAGAAACTGACAGTTAACTGAAGAAAGAGACTGCATGATTCTAAACTAAACTGAAATTATTGTGACTTTTGTGGTCCCTTCTGCAAAGTTAAACTACACATCTAAAGCACTAACACAAAAAGAATTAAGCTAAACATACTGTGCTTACAAACAAACAAAGCTTTAATCTCAGTTGCAAAGTATATTATTACCTTTACAATACACACCCAACTCAGCTGGCTCACACGCTGGCAGTTCTGGCCAAGGTCAACACCTCAATTCTCTCTCCTCTACACAGCAGCAACTTCTTCATGCCAAGTTACTGGGGAAGCAGCACAGTCCAGAAAGGCTGCAAAGATAAAGAGAGTTCAAGGCTCCTGCTGTGCGCACTTTTTGGCAAGATGGCAAATGACAGAGAGAGCACGGATCTCAAAACACAGTTTCATACTGGTTTGAAAGTGAAAGGACAAACCACAGCTGATGAGTCAGACTAAAGCATTTAATTTTCTAGCCATTTCACTGATTTACTTTCTCCCCAGTGGGGAGCCAACATCTCCTCTCCTCCTCTCCGGTGAGGGAAGTTAGGCTTGAGGGTACGTGACTGGCCCAAGGTCACCCAGTGCACTTCCATGCATGAGGGGGAAAGAACACACAAACCCCAAGAAGGCCCTAGACTCATAACATTTACCATTTACAGTTGTGTCTGAAATACGCCTTGGAATATGGAAGGCTGAAACTCAAGACAATGGTTTGCGTGAGGCCTCCTAGTAGGTTAATGGCAAAGGTAAGATTTTTCAGACTTCCAGTGCAGCTATTACAACACACCAGTTCAGCCAGCCAGACCAATCTGGTCATCTATAGCATCTTTTAAAATTAGTATTGGTTGCACAACCTACACGATGTAGAAAATGTCCCCTTCAATTAACTGACATTCCCATAAAGCTATTCTATAGCCTGGCACCCTCCCTCAAAAACACCCACAGCATTGGACATGATCTTACCACACACAGCTGGCTACAGTGTAGAAAACAGTGGTACTCATTCCGTAGCTGGCAGAGCCATATTTGCAATGACTGTCAATGAAAGGAGCCAGATTTACTTCAATCCCTGGCCTCAGGTATGCACCCTGGGAAAGTCTGCAGCTTACCCATTCATTTTACCCACCTATACTAGCTGCCATGGGTGTGTGGGGGAGGAGGGGATGACTCTGGAATTTTGATATTCATTTCTGCTGTATTTCCAGTCTTTCTTTATCTATGTAAACGAAGCCTTCGACCTGGTGTACTTTTCTCTTGAGAACTATTGCTCATTACTTTGGCAGGTTTCTACCTGGCCTCTGATTAGACATGAGCCATCAGGGGACTCTCTTGAATAATGTATATTTGCTTGCTTCACACGCTTTATGCCAGTTCTAATACTAAAAGCGTTAGGATACCTGCATACTCTCAATGTCTCAATAAACTTTACTTCCTAGAATGAAAGCTGTTGGGAAATGATTGCTGCAGGAGTATGACAGCAGTAGGGGTTCCATTCCCCAGTGAGGAATCCCCCTCTTTGAGCACCCCTCCCCACTCCGGAAGCATCCAGCAGCAGGGGAACAAAATGGCAGTGTCAGGTGATGCTCTAGAATTTCCTTCCTCCTGGTCTCTACGATAGACATAGAGACCAGGCTAGAGTGTCACAGCTGCCAGAGGCCTGCAGCCTGTGTCCTCCTTTAATTAGCAGATGCCTATAAAAGATGCCCGGCTCCCAGCAGTCCATTCTGGACAAGAGGTTGCACGAACTGGGGGCTGCTCTCTTGCCCAGCAGCAGCAACCAGCAACTACACTGAACCCCCTCAGCTGTCACCACCAGCCACATTCCAGAGCCATTGGGGGTTGCTTTGTTGGCCCCCTTGCCGCCACCAGGAAGGTCGGCAGGAGCCTGGAGGTCCATCCTGTGGCTGGGGCAGTGTGGCCATGCATGCTCCAAAGTGGGTGGGCGGTGGCAGGGCCGGCTCCAGGTGTCTGGGCGCCCTAGGCAGGACAGCCTGGGGCGCCCCCCACTGGGGATGCCAACCTCCCGGTGGGACCTGGAAACCGGGGGCGGAGCACTGGCTTTCCCGGGGGCTCCGCGGCTGCGGGGTCCCTGGGAAAGCCAGGGAAGGGGGCGGGGGGGTCTAGCCACCGCCCCCTCCCTCCCAGAGCCGGGTTTCCTGGGGGCTCCGCAGCTGCAGGGTCCCCGGGAAAGCCGGGAAGGGGGCGGGGGGGTCTAGCCGCCGCCCCCTCCCTCCCAGCGCCGGTTTCCCGGGGGCTCCGCAGCTGCGGGGTCCCCGGGAAAGTGGGAAGGGGGCGGGGGGGGTCTAGCCGCAGCTGCAGGGCCCCCAGGAAAGCCGGGAAGGGGGTGGGGGTCTAGCGGCGGCGGCGACAGCAGGCGCCCGGTTAGGGCGGCGGAGGGGTGCTTTTGGGGGGGGGAGTGGGCCGCCATTTGGCGCCCCTGAGGCCGGGGGCGCCCTAGGCGAGCGCCTAGTTCGCCCAATGGGCGATTCGGCCCTGGGCGGTGGTTTCTCAGAAACATTACCAACCACAGCTTGGTGGGCCACAGGCAACGGGGCGGGGCAGAGGAAGAGGAGGCGAAAGATTCCTGGCTCCCAGGAGAAAGAAGAGTGAGGAGGAGGAGGGCTTGTTCCAGCCCAAGTTCTTGGGAACTCGCTGGCTTTCCCACTCCATCTCTCCCCCCCTCCTCTTTTTGTGTGTCCTGTCTCCGAAGGGCCGCTTTGCACCTGGGAGAAATATGCCACTTTTGTGCAAACAGAACAGGAGGGACAAGCAGCTGGTTCACCCTGCAAACATGTATGTGTGTTGTGAACAAGGCTTTTCAAGGGCGCTCTGGATAGCAGAGCCCCATGAAGCACTTTTCATCTCTTGCAAAAGCTCTTTCTAGCACAGCGAGTAATGGACTTCAGCGAAGGAAAAGCTATTTGCTCAGCTGAAGCAAAGACACTGCAGACCTGGGTTTTTACTGAATTATTTTCTAGAGCCAATCGCTGCACTCTCACCTGGGGTGTCCTTTCAATAGGGGCCAGTCCATGCAGGTGCTGAGATACCTGCAGGAAGAAGGCTGTGCTAGCACCCACCCAAGTGAAAGTATTAACAGCAAAATAAGAGTCCAGTGGCACCTTTAAGACCAACAAAGTTGTTTTCAAGGTGTGGAAGCTCACAACCTGACTAAAACGTTTGTTGGTCTTGAAGGTGCCACTGGACTCTTACTTCGTTCTATTGCTTCAGACCAACATGGCTGCCCACCTTGACCACTTGGGGAAGGGAGGGACTTGTTTATTAGCAAAATTTGAATTTGAACATAAAGCATTAGGAATCAGAAGCCACACACTGCCAGTCCACACACTGCTATTTGTGTATGGTTTTTTAAATTACCCAGGTCACAGTGCACTAGTTGGGGATTGTATCTTCTGTATGTTTGCCATATGTGCATAGAACATCTCTTAAAACTGAACAAGTAAACCAAGACTCTTGAAAAAGGATGGGACATAGCATTTGTGTTGGCTTCCCCTCCTTACACATCTGTCTTTAATAGGCAACGTAATTGTCTGCTTTCATAGATTCTTGCCTATCAAGAGGAGCAACTTTTATTAACAGAAATGGTACAATTGCGCATCAGACTTATTCTCACGGGATTTCTCTATCTTCCTCCCTCCCTTCTGCCAGGCTTCTAGTTTTCTATGCAGGTTGTTATCAGTCCTCCTTTCTTCAGAGGAGGAAGACCCCTCACAGTAAGTGTTCAAGGGTCATTCTCTCTCTGAGGCGGAAGACATCTTTGGGCACTCTCATAGCAGTGCTCACAGATTGGGTGGGTTGTTGTCTTCGTCTTGCATCACGTGCCGCAACACTCTTCTACCAAAGACAGTATCTACAAAGGTAGAAATCAATGACCAGATCACGGCCTTGCAGACCTCTTCTATGGAGGCATTCTTCAGAAATGCTACATTAGTTGCTGTGCTCCTGACGAAGTGAGCTGTTATGCCTGGGAGCCCGTGTTCTAAATTCTAATAGTTGATGATTTTCATGAGGCCAGAATAGTGTCTACGACTTCTCATGAGTAACCTTTATCTAAGAAGTTGATCCGTTCAATTTCCACATGGTTAAACAGAGCCGATCTGGATGCAAGTACTTCACTGGTCCCTGATGAAGCATGTCTGGAGGTGAGTCAGACATCTGTAGGAGGGTTGAAAACCACAGGCATCTGGGCCAGTGTGAAGCCACCACCAAAAATTCTGCTCACTGCTCTTTGATCTTCTGCAGAAGTTTGGGGATGATGGGGATCAGAGGGAACACATAGAGAAGACCCTTTGGCCAGGTAGAAGTCAGGGCGTCTGTTCCCTCTGCCCTCAGATGAAAAAACCTGGTCATAAACCTCGGTAGTTGATGGTTGCATGGACTGGCAAAGAGGTCCAGGATGGGAGCACTGAACTTCATTGTTATTGACTTGAAAAGCTCCTTCTTCAGGGACAACTCCCCAGGTTGTATGGCTTCCCGGCTCAGTCAGTCCACTTGTACATTGTCCGTCCCCTTGGTGTGTTCAGCCTGTATTGAGGCCAGATGCGTTTCCACCCAGGGTAGAAGAAGAAGAAGAAGACTAAGAAGAAGAACTGGAAGATTTAAATGTAACCAAAAGAACATTGCTATGGTACTTGGTTACAACAGCTAGAATGACTTATGCACAATTCTGGAAACAAGAAAAGATACCTGAAACATGGGAATGGATTAAGAAGATGCTTTTTATAGTAGAAATGGACAAAATGACAAGAAAGCTTAATAATGAAGAAGACGAAGCGTTTTATGAACAATGGAAAGATTTCAAAGACTATCTTGAGAAAAACTGGGACGTTAAAAACAAATTGATTTGCTTTGATAGTTATTAAGGAGAAAACAAGAAAAAGAATGATAAGATTGTTAAAATGTTACCTAATCTGATAATGGAAGTGAGACATTTTGCTAATGGTAATTAGATAATAGAGTTTATAAGGGGGTAAGAGCATTGCGGGAAGCCTTGTACTGGGGAGAGTGGGGAGGAAAGAAAAAGGTATGTGATATCTATAAGATGCAATTTTAAATATGTGAAACATACTCTATAATAAATGGGTTTAAAAAAAAAAAAGACTAAGAAGAAGAGAAGAGATTGGATTAATACCCCGCACTTTACTTGGAGTCTCGGAGCAGCTTACAAACTCCTTTCCCTTCCCCTCCCCACAACAGACATCCTGTGAGATAGGTGGGGCTGAGAGAACTCTAACACAAACAAACTGCTCTTTCATGAACAGCTGTGCCAGAGCTTGTGACTGACCCAAGGTCACATCAGCAGATGCAAGTGAAGGAGTGGGGAATCAAACCCAGTTCTCCCAGATTAGAGTCCGTACACTTAACCGCTACACCAAACTGGCTCTCAGACAACTGCTTCCCTGTGGAGTTTGGATGACTTGCTTGTTTATATATGTTCTGGTGGAGACATTGTCAGTCCTGACTAGTAGATGGTATTGCTGGACCTGGTCCGTGAAGTGCAGTAGAGCCAGTTGTATGGCCTTCAGTTCTAGGACATTGATTGGCAGCTTTGAGTCCTGAGGTGACCAGAGGCCCTGGACTGGATGATTGTCCAGCATCACCCCCCAGCCCTTGAGACTGGCATCTGAGAACATCTGAATCTGGTGTGGTATCAGAAATTGCTTGCCTTGGCGTAGGTTGTCAAAATTGGTCCACCACACCAAGCTGTTCTTGACTTGTAGAGGCACTCTGAGGTCAAGATTCGCCTTTTCCATAATTTGAAGCTGATAGGGCTTGAGAAAGGCCTGAAGTGTCCTGAGATGAAGACGTCGCCAGCAGAGCGCTTCTGTGTTGGCCATGAGCAGACCTTGCAATTTGGCCAAGGTCATCCGTGGAGAATGGGTACTCCTGATCACTAATTCTGCTAGCCTCCTGGTCTTTTCCATCTTTTCTCTGGTGAGGAAAAGTGAACATTGTCATGTATATTATCATGCCTAGGTGCTCTAGGCATTGAGACAGTTGGAGTGAGCATTTGTCCAGGTTTATCAGAAATCCATGAGAACGCAAATATTGGATTGTAATCTGGGTGTCCTGCAATGACTTCTCCTGAGAGCTGGAGCTTATCAAGAGGTCGTCTAAGTACGGGTGAACGTGCACTCCCCATTCTCTCAGATTCACCACCAGGTTGACCAGAAGTTTGGTGAACACCCTCGATGCCATTGAAAGGCTGAAGGGGAGGGCCCAAAATTGAAGATGATATTTCTCCGCGCAGAACCGGAGGTATTGACAGTGGGAAGGTAGAATAGGGATGTGCAAGTGCAGCTCTGTTAAGTCTATTGATGTCAAGAACTCATTGGGTTGAATCACCTATGAAACAGAACGAAGAGTTTCCATTCTGAAGTGTCGCAGTTTGATGAACTTATTATATGAGGTCTAATATGGTCCTCCAGTCCCCGTTCTTTTTGGGGACCATGAAGAATATAGAATAGACTCCCCGGCCTTGTTGTTGAAGAGGAATGGGTTCCACAGCCTTGATTTCTATGAGATGTTGTATTGCTTTCAGCATTATCAGTCTTCTCTGAAGATTCTCTCCCTCCCAAAATGAGCACAGTAGGAATGGGAGTTCATGAAAAGCTTCCTGCACCCCTAACTTCCCCAACACTGCACACTGAATTGACATTTTCATTGAGCTTTCCTGTACTGATGTAGCTTCCTCAGGAGGCATGGGCTGGGGTCCAGCAGGGCAGGTCATAGGCGAAGTTGCAGATAGTAACCAAAGTCTAGTCCAAAAGTCAGGGGTTCCAGGGAGCAGGTTTACCAAAGTCCAGTCTAGAATCAAGGAGTCCAAGTCCAGTCCAAGGTCAGGGGTTCCAGAAAAGCCAGTTGGTCTAGTCCAATCCGAGGTTCAAGGTTGCAGAGGTCCGATAGCAGCAAAGTTGGTGGCTCAGTAGCAAAGTGTACTTGCTGCATCCACAAACTGCTGCTTCTCCCAGCAGAATTTACAGCCAAATCTTAAGGAGCTAAACTCCCAGCCAATTCCTTGGGAGTCATCCTGAAACTACTCATTTGTCTCTTCAATTGACAGATGACAACAGGTCATGAGTCTCACACTTCTCCTTTCTTGCAATTCTAAGAGTCTCTGACAGCGTGCATGTGAGTGAGCTAGGTGGGCTGGGAGTAGCTGCTGGGTGTGAGTGAGCTAGGTGAGCTGGGTGTGGCTGCTGAACACTTGTTTACTGCTTCAGAGCTGCAAGGCGTAGGCTGTGGCTCCTGATCAGCCGGTAACCTGATCTCTTGATGTTCTCCTTCTGGCTCAGAGCCAGCTGCAGCTGGCTATTCAATTACCAGCTCAGGGCTAATCTGAGAAATTTGAGCCATCATTCAGCACAGACTTATGACATTTCTGCTATAACCCCAAGATCTCTCTTAATCTTGGTCTCAGCCAGTTCAGAACCCCTCAGCATATATTGAACTTCACCTGCCACACTGTTGCCCGCCCGCCCACCCAATCTGAAGCTGCCTCTGGGTCTTCTTAGGAGTTATTTCAGCAAACAGAATGTATGACAATCTCATACAATTTCTTTCAGGAACTATATTTAGGCTGCAATCTTATGCACACATACTCAGGAATAACTCCACTGAGTAAACTGAAACTTACTTCTGAGTAAATATACAAAGGACTGCACTGCTGCTCCTGAGCAAGTCTTAGACTAAAAATACATCTGGCTTTAATAATCTGTGTAGTTTCAGAAACAGCTTTTTTCTTTTATCATACTGAACTCTTGGCCACACAATAAAATTTATGGGCAATAAATTCAGAAAATATTTCTTCACACAATACATAATTAGCAAATTGACTTCACTGCCACAAGATGCAGCAATGACTGCTACCCTAGACTAATTCAGAAAGGGATTATACAAATTCATGGGAGTCACAATGGCCAAATGGAACCTTCAGAGGTCCAGTTCCTCTGAACAGACCACTTGATGGAGACCAACAACAGGTGCAGCTTAACTTCCATGAGCCATCGGCAGGCCTTCCAAAGGCATCTGCAGAGGAAACTGGATGCTGAACTAGAGGGACTGCTGATTTGATCGGGGGAGGGGGAGGTGGTTGTGAATTTCCTGCATTATGCAAGAGGTTGGACTAGATGACCCTGGAGGTCCCTTCCAACTCTTATGATTCTGTGATTCAAAAGGGCTTCACAGAAGGGCTCCATTAAGACCTATTTTCTCCATACAACGCATAATTTTATAAATATCTATCATGGTTTAATCTTTAACCAAAAAGCTTATAAATTGCACACCAAATTATCCGGAACAGATATAGATACACTAGCCTGTGATTTCCTTGATCGCTTCTTAAAACTCAGCACTACATTTGCTACTTTCAAAACTCTCTGGTTAAGGACACCATTTTTAGCAACAACTACAATCTGGCTAAGACATATGAATTCACAGGGTATCAACTGTCCCGAAGGCACCCACTTGAATGTGGAGTGCCCCAAGGGGCACTATTGTCCCTGATGCTTTTTAACATCTATACGCACGCTCTTGCCCAGATTGCCTAGAGGCATGGGCTGGGTTGTCACCAGTACACTGATGACACCCAGCTCTATCTGCTGTTGGGTGGTCGATCCAACTCTAAACTGGAAGATCTAGACCAGGCATTGCAAGCTGTGCTTGGTTGGCTTAGGCTGAGCTGGCTGAAATTGAATCCGATGAAGACGGAGGTCCTGTGCCTGAGCGGACCAGGGGTAAGGATCCCACTCCCAGCCTTCGATGGGGCACCATTGGTGCCAGCGTCAGAGGACAGAAGCTTGGGACTGCTCCTGGATGTCTCCTTAACAATGGAGGCCCAGGTAGCAGCCACTGCCAAGCTGGCCTTTTATAATCTCAGGCTGATTAGGCAGTTGGTTCCCTTCGTCAAACGTAACGACTTGGCAACAGTGATCCATGCAATGGTCACCTTGAGACTGGATTACTATAATGCCCTCTACATGGGGCTGCCCTTGTCCCAAATCTAGAAGCTAAAGCTAGTGCAGAATGCAGTGGTGAGGCCGTTGTTTTATCTTCCTGTGCAGGAACACATTCAGCCTGCCCTAAAAGCACTGCCCTGGCTGCCTATAGCATACTGGATTTGGTTCAAAGTGTTGGTTATTACCTTTAAAGCCCTTTATGGCCAGGGATCTGCATACCTGAAGGACCGCCTTTCCCCACATGCTCCCCAGTGAGCACTGTGATCGGGAACCCAGAATTGGCTGGCCCTCCCAACCATCAAGAAGGCTAGGCTAGTGACAATGAGGTCTAGGGCTTTCTTGCTGGTGGCTCCCACTCTGGTGGAATGAGCTCCCAGAGGAGATCAGGGCCCTCCAGGACCTGCTACAGTTCCGCAGGGCATGTAAAACTGAGCTCTTCTACCAGACCTTCTGAGCCACCGCCGCCGCCACCACCACCACATCTGACAGTTGATGGAAAGCGAGCCCTACCCCTGGGTTCCCCAATTATAGCCTAATTCAAGCTGGTCATCTGAAGGACACTAGGAAGTTGACTGTACTCTAAGAAATCAAATGCTAGCACTTTACATGTTGTTAAAATTATGGTTTTAAATTGTATCTGACTGGATTTTATATTGTATATTGTATTATTATATTGTATTTTATATCGTTGTGTAAGCTGCCCTGAGCCAGCCTTGCTGGGAGGGTGGGGTAAAAATCTAATAAATAAATAAATAAATAGCAATTCAGGCATAGTTAAGTGTCCAACATCTCCCTCAACACAATGCTCCAACTGCTCTATCTGCCTTTAGTAATCCTTGTACTTCTTTGTCATCTAGGAGCCCAATGGCCTCTGTTGCATATGTGTGTGCAGTGCACACGTGTGTGTAAAAAGCACTGTCAAGTTGCAGCCAAGTTATAGTGACCCCTGCAAAGGTCATTCAAGGCAATAGAAGAGCAAAGGTGAGTTGCCATTGCCTTTCTCTGCCTCCCAAGGAAACTTAGAAGAAACTTAAAGGAAACTTATTTAAAGAAACTGGTATTGTCTACTTTAGAGTTCTTAACAATATCTATATATCTAATTCCCAAGTGGCCTCCTGTGTGCGGATATCTAAATCCGCACATTGGGGGTACCTGGGGGGCAGGGAAATTTTCCTGCGCACGTGGGGCAGTCCCCAGGTGTGCAGAAAAATCTAAAAAGTTGAAAAAAGTATACAGGGGATATTTAAATCCCCCCAAAAGTAAAAGAGCATTCCCTGCGCATGTGCAGGGAATGCTCTGCGAACTGCGTCGCCGTCACCGCCACCACAAGGGATGGGAAGGTGGGCGATGGCTTGGGGGGGCGGTCGGCCTTGCCGCCGCCGCTGCAGAGGGAGGAAGGAAGGGGGAAGCTTGGCGGGCCGGCAGGCGGGCCGGCCTCACCTCCGCTGCTGCTGCTGGGGAGGGAGGAAGGAAGGGGGAGGCTTGGCGGGGAGGCTTGGCGGGCCGGCCTCACTGCTGCCACTGGGGAGAGAGGGTGAAGCTTGGCAGGCTGGCTGGCCTCCCTGCCGCCATGCTGCTGCTGGTGCTGCTCGGGAGGGAGGGAAAGAGGGGGAAGCTTGGTGGGCCAGCTTGCCTCCCTGCCAGTCCCACCGATGCTGGGAAGGGGGAAGCTTGGCGGGCTGGCCAGCCTCACCACCACCACTGCTGCTGGGGAGGGGAAAACTTGGTGGGTCGGCCGGCCTCGCCACTGCTGGGGGGGAGGGGAAGCTTGGCGGGCCGGAATACTCCCCCCGAGTATCGCGGGTCCCGTCTTTTGTCCTCCTCTAATTCTCTTTGTCTATCTTCCACTGACATTTGCTTTCAACATCCTTTGCTTTAACCCCCACATTTTGGAGCATTTCTTCTTCTGAAAACTCATGTGGCAGTGTTTGACAACTTCTTAGTTAAACAAATGCAACATAAATGACTGTGGTCATTGACATTATTTTTAATCAGTGCAATAATGCACCTCTAGGTCCACGGTTCAGATGGTTAGACAGTGTTATTGAGGCAATGAACATGAAATTAAGCAAACTCCGGAGCACGACAGAAGACAGGAGGGCCTGGCATGATATGGTCCATGGGGTCGAAGAGAGTTGGACTCGACTGTGCGACTGAACAACAACAAAAAGGTCCTTGATATGTTTTTGTTTAGCAGCTCATATTCCACTTCCCCTATCTTCACTTAGAGAGGTCTAACACAGAGATCCAGCCATTTCCCCCTCAGCAGCTACATTAAAAGCTGCTCTGAGACCTTTATTTGAGTACAAGCAGTTGGATTCTATTTTGGCTCAAATGTCTCTACGGTATAGGGTTGACGCATCAAAAACATTTTGCACTAACTAGAGTAAGCTATCCCTTTAAAACTACATGTTGAGAGATCCTTCATCCCCACCTGCCTGGCAAACCATGCACGACAAACAGATAGCAATTCCGAAAACGGTTTTTGCATTCTAAATGCACTGAATGAGAGCCGCAGCCTTTGGCAGCAGGCAAGCAAATTTCTGTGTCATCAAAAACCAGTTACAATCCCATATTTTTTATATTTCTAATGTCTTCTACTACTACCAACCCCACCCCCCACCCCATGAAGATATTCTTCGCCTGAGAGGGCATTTGTTCAGCAGTAGATCCCCTCATTCCCCAGCCTGACAGTGAGACTATATGAGACTCTCATTCCAGGGTCTGCCCAGGAGGGGGAACTGAGCAGCTGCCCCAGCAGACACTGGGCTCATCTACACACCTCTCAGCTCCTCCACACCAGCAAGCCCTGGTGACCTCAAACATATGAACTCATCCCCTCACAGCCAGGAGCTCACTGCATCAAGCCCACCCGCATCTTCCGCCAATAAAGCAAGCAATTGCACATGTGACACTTCAAATATGAAACTATCTCATATGGTGGCAGACCACTGACACATCAGACTCAATACTGTCTACTCTGATGGCAGAGGAAGGCCTTTTATGAACGCTGCTAGCCAATCCATGAACTGGAGAAGCTGGAACTAAACATGGCCAGGACACCACAGGAAGAACTCACTGCACTGCGGAGCCACCTTCCCTCTCCATTTTCTGAGGGAAAATTCTCTTTTGATCACGAGACCACCACTGACGCTTCACTTTGGATTATGAATATCATCACATTCTTTAAACCAACTACATATACATAAAACATCAGCATGAGCTAAATTTACATTTCACATACAATTGCTCTTTTTCTAGAAGACCAGCTGGTGCCAAGCTGCACTTTTGGCATTAAGGAAAGAGGAAGAGACAAGGTCTGCCTTTATCTGAACTCACAAAAAGCAGTAGCTGACTGAAAGAGTCTCATACCAAATGAATTAAACAGCTCCCTTTGATCAGAAAGTTGAGTGCCAAGGAAAAATGCAGCAGTTCTACTGACAATACTGCAGACCAATTTCAGATGATACATTAGGTAAACACACTGTGACATTCATCTGGTGCGAAACAGACCTTCAATCAACCAATTTGTCAATTCATATTTTCAATCAGGGCAGCCCCTGTGCCTTCTTCCTTCTATCTGTTGTTGGGCGGCCAGTCTGACTCTAGTCTGGGAGATCTGGACCTGGCGTTGCAGGCTGCAACTGGTTGGCTTAGACTGAGCCGACTGAAACTGAATCTGACAAAGACAGAGATCCTGCAGCCACTGCTAACTCAGCCTTTTATCATCTTCAGCTGATCAAGCAGCTGGTTCCCTTCCTTGAATGCAACAACTTGGCAACAGTGATGCATGCAATGGTCACCTTGAGGCTAGACTACTGTAACACTCTCTACATGGGGCTGCCCCTGTCTCAAATCCAGAGGCTTCAGCTGGTGCAGAATGCAGTAGTCAGGCTGTTTTTGGGTCTCCCCATGTGGGAGCACATTCAGCCTGCACTAAAAGCACTGCACCAACTGCCTACAGCATACTGGATTCGCTTCAAGGTGCTGGTGCTTACCTTTAAAGCCCTTTATGGTCAGGGGCCTGCCTACCTGAGGGACTGCCTTTCCCCACATGTTCCCCAGAGAGCACTGTGGTCAGGATCCCAAAACCATCTGGCCCTTCTGGGCCCTAAAGACATCACGCCAACATCAATTAGGGCCAGGGCCTTCTCAGTAGCAGCTACGCGCTGGTGAAATGAGCTCCCAGAAGACCTCAGGGCCCTGCGGGACCTTTTACATTTCTGCAAAGGCTGAGAGACAGAGCTCTTCTACCAGGCCTTTCGTTAAGGAGCCACACCCAATACATCAAGGGCCCGTGCCCAATACCACCACCAACAGCCTGAGCTTCACCGACTTTAAAATCAATTACCAACTGCATTTACTAGTATGTTGATGCTACCCTGCTTTTGCCATCAGTACTTAAATTGTTCACTAGCACCTTATGTTGTTCTTTTGAAGCTATGATTTATATTGTTGTTTTAGCTACTATATTTTATGTAAGCCAACCTGAGCCTGCTCCGGTGGGGAGGGCGGGGTATAAATCAAATAAATAAATAGGGCAAAAGGTAAAACCCGATACCAGCTCCACCCAGTACCACGTTATCTATTGAAACCTGCTTGGCATTCTACACAGAATGCAAACAAGAGGCCTCTTGGATCACAGATAGCAATATAACCCCACCCACTCTTTTGTATTTAGCATCCATTCTGGAGAACTCAAGAGCTTGTGTGCGATTGTGTGATTTTGCTTGGTGTTAAAATGTTACATGGCTTTTGTTTTTGGATTTCCCTTTGGAGCAGTGCAGTTCTATGTAACAGCAGATATGACCAAGTGCTGGCCAGCCCAGGACAACTTCCATGGTCAGTCACAAAGGAGAGCTCCAGAGTCATACCTCCAGGTGTCAATTCTCACCAAGCATTTTTTGAAACTCATGTGCGGATGCTGTTATTCAACAGATATTGGTGACTTATAAATGTAACAAAAACCAATCGAGGAAAAAAGCCTCGATCCACATCATATGGAATAAAAGATTAGATGGCCACCTACGTACCTAGTTCAATGACTGCAGCAGCAGGCCTTACGACAGAAGCCGTTTGGATTATAAAGTCAGCACTTATTTGAAATGTGCCAGATCATCTTTCATTAATCAAAATTACTTAATTGGCTTTTTGGTGTTTACAGCAAGGTGCCTTAGTTTCTGGGATAGAATGAGAAATACAAGGATTAAGCTGCAAAAAATGGCCATCACACCCTTCAAAAGTCTAAAGAATTCTGGACTTCTGGTTTAAGCATTTCACCCCTCGGCTGCACCCCATCTCGCTCCGATGGGGGGGAGCTGAGTCTTGGCTGATGGGAAGGATCCGAGATCGTCCCAGACCCTTCCAGGATCTCCATAGGAGATCCTCAGACTGGGGAGCTGAGGAGAGCCTCTTCCAAGGCGATGGCCAAGGAATCGAGGCTCACCTTCTTCCCCAAAAGGTCCTGTCGCCACAGAGCCAGGATGGCGCAGAGAGATGACTACCGGACAAGCGGACACGGTCAAAAGTTTTGAAATGCTTCTAAAAGTCTTCCAAGGCTTCAAAGCGTGAGTTAAGCAATGCTCAGGTGATTTAAAGCGTCTACGAGAACCTTGGTAGCAATTAGAAGTGCCTAAGGGCAAAGCAATGGGGGAGGGAGAAAACTCAAGACTTCACCACCCCCCTTAAAGCAAGGCGGTTTTAAAGCGCAAATAAAGAACTTTGTGTTAAACTAAATGCATCAGATTCCTAGTGAAACCAAAAGCTGCATAAGAACATAAAACAGATTAAATTCAGCTAACTTTTACTTTGTTTTGGGAAACTTACTTCTTGTTGATATTATGGCTGGGAGAGGACGGAAGGTGGGACTGGAGAAAAAAACGTCGGCAGGAAATAGCCTACCAATGACTCCCTCCCAGAACCAGGAAGTAGCAGCAGATATGTCTACATTGCTGGTGAACACATTGCGCCCCCTAATGGAACAGATGACTAACCTCAACGCTAAAATGGACAATTTGCAAAAACAAGTGACTCAAATGGACAAAAGAATCTCAGTAACTGAAGATGTTAAAAAAGATGGAAAAACAGGGTTTCGGCGGAGCGAATGGCGGCCACCTCTCGGGACGCTCCCAGAGATGGTTAGCCCACACACGGTTGAGGGGGTCTTCGCTCATGCGAAAGACCCTACTGTGCCTTAGGCAAAGGCTCCGAACCGGGGGTGCTTGGGGAGTAGCCTCTTTGCCGGCAGATAGCCGGGAAATTGAGGCTTTCTCCCCGCCCCAGTCGGCCCCGCTGTGTTGTGCCCGTATGGGAAGTAGCAACGCCACTGACTTCAAGGAATGAAGAAGCAGTGGAATGAATTAATAAAAGAAGAATTGGCAGCGAACTGTGAGTTGGAGATCTGTTTTGAAGCGGCATAAATGCGCTCCCCCCCGTAAACGTATAAGCGCATGGGAGGAGGGAGGAATCCCCACCCCCTTTAAAAAACGGGACTGTTAAAGGAAGAGTGAAGGGGGGGAACCAAAAAAGCGGTTTGGTAAAAGTACCTTTGGGGTTTTACTGAAGATTAAGAAGCCAGCTTGTCTCCTGGGTGTCGCGGCATGAACTTTGGTAAAGTAAACAATAAAAAATGTTGGGGCAGAAAAAGGTCCCAGAGAAGCCGGTAAAGAAGGGGGGAGGGACTTCCGGTCCTGGCAACCTCCCCCTAGAGCCAGCTGTCAATCAACAGAAAAGCGAGCCACTGCGCCCTCTGCTGGATCAAATGCAGAAAATCAGCGAAACCCTTTGCAACATGGAAAGTGTTCTCAACAGTCAACAAAAACAACTAACAGAAACAGCAAAGAAAATGGAGGAGATCGCACAGAAGTGTCTGGTCTCGATGGAAGACACCAAGAAAATTAAGAAAAGGGTCAACAAATTAGAAAAACATCAAGATATGCAAGAAAAAAGAATTTTAATGCTTCAGATGGAAAAAGCAAATCTGACTCTTCGCTTTCAGGGCATAAAGGAAGAAGAGAAAGAAGATCTTAGAGCTATACTGGCGAATGCCTTGGCACCACAAACTGGCAGAGAAGCGCAAGAATTAAAGGATGAGATGGATGTGGCCTATAGAGCCTATTCCAGCTTTACAAAGAAAAATAGTTTGCCAGCAGAAGTGGTTGTCAAGTTTACTAAGCAGCGTACTAGAGATCAGATTCTGCGTGCAGTTTCAGCGGTGCCCTTGAAGATTGGAGAGCAGGCTATCAGAACTTTAAAGGATGTTCCATATGAAATTCATATGAAAAGGAAAGCATATAAAGGATTGACCATGTTTTTACAAAGGCACCAAACCATTTATAAATGGTGCTTTCCAGAGGGACTGGTGTTCAAATTTAAGGATAAAAGAGAGAAGATTGACTCAGTTTTCAAAGCTCAAGAATTTCTGAAGAGACACGCCAGCTCAGAGGAAGATGCAGAACTCGCCAATTGGACAGTGTTTAGTAGCGAAGAGGACAGCGGCCCGGAGGAGGGAGGTGCCGGAGCGGGAGACGCGAAGGCAAAAGAGGGCCCATCGTATAATCTGAGAGACTTAAAAAGAAGACACCCCAAGATATAGCAGCTGTTCGTGAGGCGGCAGAAGGGAGCTGATCAACAACTAACCCCAAACGACTTTACTAATTTAACTAATAGATCTATTTTGGACTTTCGGTAGGATGAAAAGAAGATCTTCCAACCACGGTGGAAGCCAAAGGGATAGGCTCTTCCTCCATTAATGGATTATAAACAGGAAGAACTACTAAAGGAGATGGACTGGGTTTACAGGACTTATCCAGATTTTATTAAAAAAAAATAAACTCCCAGGAGAAATATGTATGAAATTCACGAGACAGTCTACCAGAGATCTGGTGCTGAAATCTACACAGGGGAAACCTTTAAAAATCAAGAATGAAGAGATAAAAATCCTGAAGGAAATCCCCTTTGAAGTCAGGAAGCGGAGGAGGTTCTTCTCTTTCTTATTCTCTTTCTACAGAAAAGGAGTGCCTTACAGATGGTTATTTCCTGAAGGACTGAGTTTTAAATACGAAGATAAAAAATTTAACATCGACACTGTTCCTAAGGCAAAAAAGTTTGTGGACCAATACTTTAATCCAACGCAAGGCGAAAAAGACAAGAAATCCAAAACTGAGGAGGAGGAAGAAGATGAAGAATCCTACTCACAGGATTCATCAAGTGATAGCCCCAAACTTTATAGTTCTTCAGACACTTCAGAATCAGAGAAAGGAGCGGCCGCTCCCAAACCCTGAGGAAAAAAAAAACACAAGAAGACTCTAAAACCAAGATACCTGTTGATAATGCAGTTTTTGCCAACCAGTTGTACTACTAGGTGACAAAGATATATACCAATATAACCAGATCGTGTCACCCTGTTAGTCTACCCTCCCCTATATCCATTAGTATGCTTAGAGGTAGGGTTTTAGTTTCCCTTCCCCACTCCAGTAGTTTGTGATGTATTAGTTTCCCTTTCCTGTTTCCTGTAGAATTTAGAGGTAGGGATTTAGTACCCTCTCCCTGTATCTCGTAGTACTGCAAAAATACTTATATATAAAAAAAAGTCTAAAGAATTCTGAATATTAACAACTTCGGCAAGATTCGTAAGTGGTTTTGTTGCATATTTATCTCAAGCTAAATAACTGTGGCATAATTGTAAAGATAAGACAAGAATGAAGACAGTAAGTTACACATGCCTTGGTGACAACCGCATTAAACTACTGTAATATTCTACATGGAACTGCCCTTAAAGCTTGCTTGAGAATTTTGGCCCTTTCTGCACTGGATTATTCCCGGCACTCACAGCTATTCTGCCTTGCGGTATGTTTTTGTTTTGCATTACCTCCCACTTTCAACTTACTGTATATTTGTAATTCTGCATTGCCTACGAGTTAGCTCTCAGTTCAGTTTCCCTCAGCTGTTTCCCTGGGTTTTCTAAATGCTGTTTTGCTGGAGACTCCCCCCCCCCGCTTCAGAGTAATTTGAATGTAGAAACATTTCCTCAGATCTCCTCCCCCTGCCCATTTTTCTGGCCCCCTTAGAAGCTACTCCTTCGCCCACCCCTTCTGCGTCCTCCCAGGAAGTCCTCTGTGGTGCTTGCAACTGAAGGGAAAGTGCTGCGTGGCTCAGTGCGTGCTTTGACTGGGGAAGAAACTTCAGGGGGGAAGAAGAAGGGCTTTTTCTCAAGAGGTTCACCAAAGACTTTCACGTTTGCCAGCAATGGGACAAAAGCCAAAAGGTTCTCTGCATTCTGTAAAATTCTGAGCTCACCTCAACCAGTTACACCAGGTGCAGGGAGGCAATCAGCAGCATGGTTGGGCTTAAATCTGTCTTTTTTCTTTGATTCACTTTTGGGGGAAAGCAGGAGCAGATTTGGGGGAGGGGGGGCAGCTTTTGCAAAGACAAGTTCTCCACACCAGCATTGCCGGTTCCCATTGCTGGGAGCTGCTGTCTGCCCTCACACACAAACATCTATGGTTGGATGCAGAGCTGGAGGCAGAAGGAGGGAGAGAGCAAAACATCTACTTTTTATTGGACTCCTTCATGCAAGTTGAAAAACTTTGCTCTCTGGCAGTGTTTCTGCTGGAAAGATTTTTCCCTGCTCCCTCCCTGCCCCTTGGAGGAACTATTTCTCCACCAGCTCCTGCTGTGACTCTACAAGCACCGCCATGGCAGACACCACTGCCGAAGCACAAACTGACCAACAGAACAGCCAACCTTCGAGCTCATGTTCCTCCATGGGTTGCCTATGCCCACAGTAGCCCCAAAGCAGCGAGCCATATTGGGGGTTGGGGGAATGAGGAAGAGAGAAAGGGGAGGCTGTGGTGTGCCACATTGCTTGTGCACTGGCTTGGCCAAGTCCTTGACCGTTTCCCTGTGTAAGCTTCATTCATGGAACTGAACAAGGAGGATTTCAATGGAAGGTGTTTACTGGCACTTACTGGAGGCTAATGTGCAGCTGCAATAGGGCAAATGGACACCCCCCCCTACACACACACACACCATAGTCTCCACCCCAGTTAAGCAAAAAATGTAGGTTTTTTTGGAGATGGCAGAACGCATACACAGAATACACCATAAATAAACCGGAGAAAGTGGTGCAAAAGGGCAGGCGCAAAGAATCTGAAGTCAGCCTTAATGGTTCGACTGTGTCAAGTTCTCCAGAAAGTCAGTCAAACACCAGGCTCCATAAAGAAGATAGCGTTTATTGAAAGCAGTTCTAAGAGATACGTTAGCAATACATTGTCAGTGATAACCAAAGCTTAAAGGCACCCACAGTTATACTAGCTTTGAAATGCCCCCCCATCTATCTACCAATAGTTGCCAAGCGCACGCGCGGCAAAGGTGCGAAAGCAATAAATAACCAAACGGCCAGAGCTGTCCCAAACAGAGGAAAGAGTCTGTGGGACCCAAGGACATTTGGTGAGATAACAGATTGCCCAGGCGCTGTAAATCTGGGTCTCCTAGGCAACCTGTACACCTCCCTACATTCCAGAACATGAAAAGCTGCAGACCATCCCTCCCTCCTACCCTTCCATCCATCTCATGTCAGGATTACCTGACATTCTGCCCCTCTGATTCTTGACCCCTCCCGGGGATTTGTGAGGATACAATTTGTAGAACCAGCGAATCAAATGCGAGGCATTGACATGTTCCTCCCTCACCCATTCCCTCTGCTCCGGGCCAAAATCCACCCATTCAATAAGATAATACAATCGATTCCGCAATATTTTCGAATATAGGATTTCAGCAACCTCGTAGTGCAGTTCCCCCCCAACCATCGGGGGGGGGAGGCGTCGGGTGTTGTGGCCTCCATTGATTCCTCCCAGGCGAACGTCTTAATAACCTGAGGTGAAACACAGGGTGAATTGCTTTCAACCATTTGGGTAAAATCAGTTCAACAGTTACAGCATTGAGCACATGTTTAATTTCATACGGTCCCACATATTTCCACCCCAGTTTCCAACTAGGTTGAAGGCCCTTGATGTTTTGGGTGGACACATACACAAAGTCCCCCGGTTTGGGGTCCCACCCTTTGTCTTTTTGTCAGCTTGAGCCTTGTACACAGATTTGGCGTCCTCCAAGGTTCGTGCTAAAAGAGGCCAAGTGGCTTGGAGTTGTTTGCACCAGTCTCCTGCTTCCCCAGCCGGCAATGTAGGCTGCGACAGGAACGGGAGGGGAGGGGCCTCATAGCTATGCACTGCCATGAACGGAGAGACCCCTGTAGAAGCATGGCACGTGTTATTGTAACAGAATTCCGCTGAAGGCAGGAGGGACTCCCAGTCATCTTGTTGGAAATTGGTGAAACACCTCAGATATTGCTCTAGAGTCTGGTTGACTCGTTCAGTTTGTCCGTCCGTTTCCGGGTGATATGAACTGCTAACCCCCCTCTCCACCCCTAACAGTGCCATCAGTTCTCCCCAGAAGTGAGAAACAAATTGAGACCCCCTATCAGAGACCAACTTAACGGGCAGAGTATGGAGTGTCATGACGTGCTGTAAGAAAGCCATAGCGAGCTTTTTTGCCGATGGGACTGACTTAAATGGAACAAAATGCGCTTGCTTGGAAAACAGATCCACTACCACCCATATTACGGTTCCCCCCCCCCACTTGGCGGCAGGTCCGTTATAAAATCCATAGAAATAACTTCCCAAGTCCGGGTGGGGGTCGGCAGAGGTTGGAGCAAGCCTGGCAGCTTCCCAAGGCGGGGCTTGCTCATGAGGCAGTTTTGACAGGCTTGTACAAATAATGACAGATCTTTTCTCATCCCCAGCCACCAAAACTGCCTTTGCAGCAATTGCAATGACTTTACAAAACCCGTGTGTCCTGCGAGTTTAGTTCCGTGCACCCACTCCATTACCTCCCCCCTCAGGGAGAGCGGAACGAACAGTTTTCCGTTTTTCCGCCAACAGCCATGCTCATCTTGCACCACCCCCTCCTCCTTCTCCAAAGAGGCACGGTCAGCATCAGAGAAGGCGGAGGTGAGTTTCTGGTCCCATGAAGGAGTCGGGGGGGGGGGAGGCGGGCTGATGTTTGGTTTGGCTACGTGTGGTCACCAACTGGGAAGGCGTGAACATGGAGTCCCGTACCTCCTCCCTCTTGCTGTCGTGTTGGGGTAGGCGGGACAGCGTGTCAGCCAGGGAGTTCACCTTTCCCGGGAAATGGTACAATGTGAAGTTAAACTTAGAGAAAAAATCAGCCCACCTGAGTTGTTTTGCGTTGAGATTCCTTGGGGACCGTAACAACTCCAGGTTTTTGTGATCAGTCCACACCTCAAACGGCACCCTAGCTCCCTCTAACCAGTGCCGCTATGTCGAGAGCGCCAATTTTATCGATCCTGCTTCTTTATCCCACACAGACCAATTTCTCTCAGTGTCATTAATTTTTTTCGACACATAAGCCAGGGGGTGGAGTTTCCCATCGTCTCCCTCCTGCAAAATGGCCTCTCCCATAGCGACATTGAAGGCGTCAACGTGCACTACAAATTTTCTCAGTTCGTTCGGGTGGGCTAAGATGGGCTCCGACGTAAACAGTTTTTTAAGCTGGTTAAAAGCGTTTTGACACTCGAGAGTCCACTCCAGCTTAGCCCTCGGTTTAGCGCCCTCCGGGCCCTTCCCTTTAGTCTTTAGGAGATCAGTGAGGGGAAGGGCCAATTGCGCAAAATTCGCCAAGAAGGATCTGTAAAAATTGGCGAATCCGAGGAATGCTTGTAATTGTCTCTGGGTTTTGGGGGCCTCCCACCCCACCATGTCTTGTACCTTGGCTGGATCCATTTCAATCCCGTTTTGTGAAATACGGTAGCCAAGGAAGGAGATTTCTGACCAATGAAATTCACACTTAGATAGCTTGGCGAACAGTTTGTGCTTGTGTAACGTTTGGAGTACCTCACGCACCAATTCGACGTGGGACTGTTTATCGGGGGAGTACAGCAAGATATCATCAAGGTAAACAAGGACCCCCTTAAACAAATGTTTATGTAACACTTCATTGATCAAGTTCATGAAGACCCCAGGGGCCCCTTGTAAGCTGAATGGCATCACCAAGTATTCAAATTGCCCTAATGGAGTGTTGAATGCTGTTTTGTACTCATCCCCCTCCCTTATGTGCACCCTGAAGTATGCATCTCTCAAGTCTAACTTAGAAAAGATTCCCCCCCCCGCCACGGCGGCAAGCAAGTCTTTGATTAGGGGCAACAGGTAAGCATTAGTTGCGGAGACCGCATTGAGCCCTCGGTAATCCGTGCACAGTCTTAACCCCCCAAACTTTTTTTTCCAGAACAACACGGGGGCGGCACAGGGCGAAGACGCCGGTCGGATGAACCTCCTGGCCAAATTTTTATCAATGAATTTCCTTAACTCTGCTTTCTCGGCTGGACTCATGGAATACAATTTCCCTTTAGGCAGCTTCGGGTTGGGCAGTAGCTCTATGGCACAGTCAGAGTTCCTATGGGGGGTAGTTCATCCGCCTCCTCTTCAACAAACACAGCCGTCAGATCCCAATACTCCTGAGGGATAGTGTCCCGCTCCACCTCCGCCAACCCAACTGGTGCTGCCTGTGCTCCCTGGGGGGGAGCCCCAAGTGTCTTTCTAGAGGTGGGCCTCGCAGCGAGCGGATATGAAGTTGATCACCCCATCCTCCTAAAGTATGTGTGGATCGTGGTCATAAAACCAAAGGCTACCTAGGACCAGTGGGAATCTGGCCGCTGAGGTGACTACAAAGGGCCTCACTTCCCAATGTCTCCCCACTCCCATGGGTAAAGGCAGTCTCGTATTTGCATGGTTCTTTCATTGTTGAACCGTCCATTTGGGTAAAGATCAACGGCTCAGTCAACTTTATTACTTTAGTCCCCAACCCCGTCACCAGGGAAGGATTTATAATGTCTCTCCCGCACCCCGAGTCTACCAAACGCTCTTACGTGCGTCTGGAGATTGGGGTCCATTAAAGTCACAGTCACAAAAAAAAGGGAAGGGGATTTGCTCACCGGGTTTAGCACCTGGGAGTCAGGGACCTGCTGTTCAGTGCTGTTCACAGCAGGTCCTTCCAGTTTCCCGCCACCGGGGCTGGCTCCTCTTCCGACGACTCTGTTTCATCTCCCAACAGGGTTGCCTGTAGGACTCTCGTTCCCTTGGGTCTTGCTATGGGTTTCAGAGTTGAAGTCTCAAACTTCTTCTTCCCTCCTTTCGGAACTCCCGGGGATGGGGTTCCCCCCAGGCAACCAGCCGTGAAGTGGCCAGGCTCCCCACATTTCAGGCACAGCCCTTGCTTCATCCTCAGCTCGCGGGTTCCATCTTTCTGCCTGAGCGGGGTGGCAGCCGGCTTTACCTTTGGAGGGGCGCTGTTTGGCTGGGTCGTTTTCCCTAGGGTGGCTGCATCGTCCAGCCGGAGGGTGCGCAGGCAGGTCTCGGTGTCCGCTGCTTCTCTCATCCATCCCAGTAGGGTTTCTGGATCTCGGCCCCTCAGGATCGTGCGTCAAATTTCTGGGTTCAACCCCAACCGGTATTGCTCAGCGAGCACTCCATCCGACCAGCCTCGGATCTTGGCTGCTTGCCTCCGGAACTCTTCGGTGTACTCACGTACCGATTTCGTCCCTTGCTGGAAGGTGCGGAGGAAGGCGCATGCTGTCTTGTTCGCATTGGAGTCTTCAAAGTGGTCTTTCATGGCCCACATGAACGCGTCAACCTCCCGCAGCTCATGCCCGTCTTCTTGGTGCAGGGCCACATACCAAACCGCGGCAGTGTCTCTTAGGTGGGAGGCAATCGCATCGACTATGCGTTCCTCATTCGGGAACAAGTGGCCCCAGTTGTTTACGAACTTCTCGGCTCTCACCAAGAAGAACGAGAATTTCTCAGGGGTTCCGTCGAAGGTGGCATCTAGTAGTTCTGCCGGGTTGGGAAGTATCCGTCCCCAACCCCGCGGTACTCCCTGCGGTCCCGGCACCGGCGCCCTGCGGGTGGCCCCGCAGGTTGGTCCGGAGGTGCACCAGGTTGCCCCGGCACACGTCCAGGCGGCAGCCCGGACGGGAGTACAGGAGGCCCCTGCGGGCGGTGGCCTTGCAGCCCTGGCTGTACCAGGAGTTGCCTCTGGTCCATTTCTTCCCTGATCCCATCAGAGATCATCTTTGGGATGCGTTGCAAGGATTCATCTATCAGGCAGAGTAAGCATTCTTGACTTCGATCTCTGCTCCATCTTCATCCTCCCACGGCTCCCTCAGACTCTCTGGGCCCAGGCGGGTGTCTTCTCTGCCCTCTACCGTGCTCAGACGGTAGACTGATCTCTCAAATCAGCCCTCTTGGACCGAAGCCCGGGGGGTGAGGAACCACGTCTCATGTGTTTCGGCTAGTGGCTTGGCCCAGTCTCGCCTCTTCCGTGGCTGGGTCGTCACTCCTGGAAACGCTCCCCCGTGAGGCAGGACAGGCTGAGAGTGTGACTGGGCCAAGGTCACACAGTGGGAGGGGGGAGCTGTTCAAACCCGGTTCTCTCAGACCCTCCTCTGACACTCTAGCCACTGCACCACGCGGGCTCTTTTAAAAATGCAAGGCATCTTTTTAAGTCAGCACAATCTACTTGTTAGCTGCTTTGCCAAACCACTGGGTGGACAATGCAGTTTTAAAATAGTCTAAATTTTCTAAAAAGCAAATTACCAGAACTGCAGTCCTAACCCTACCAACTTGGAACAATAACTCAACAAAAGCAGCAAGACTTACTTTCTTTCAGGTTACTGTGCCTAGGACTGGAATAATGCTCCCTCTCAATTATGGTGTCTTGTGAGCAAAAATTCTACTTTGTGAGCTACTGGTATTAAAGTTGTGAGCAAGTGGTTTGCCTACTGCATCAATTAGTTTGCTCTGATGCCATCCTTCCGGAACAAAGACAAAAATGTGTGAGCCAGAGGCTAAATAACTGCGAGCTAGCTCACACTAACTCAGCTTAGAGGGAACACTGGACTGGACTATAAATTTGTCTGTGTATTATGTGCACCCCAAGCCCCTTATTGCAAAAAGCACAAGTATCTAGGCAACCTCAACTCTTCAGCATCCGGGGGGGGGGAGAGAACATGCTTAAGATCAGAAGGCATTTAAGTCCAGACATCACCTTAAGGTTTCAAAAAAGTGTATGGAAAAATGACGGCATGCAGGGCTTTTTTGTCAAATAAAAGGGAGGGGGTGCCAGTAATTCCCTGCTGGTGCATTTGGTCATACCTCAGCTGCTTATGGGCTCCTCCCTAACGTCGGTCCATCTGCCCCCCCAAGACGCCGACACTCTCCCAGCTGCTCTCCTGAGGCCAGAGGCTGGGCCAACCGCTCCCATCCTTTCCTGGGTCACACCCACTAACGAGGCCAGTGGGTTAATGGGATACTTGACCGGGCATCATGGGCAGGCACAGGCCTCCAGCCCACTCTGCTGCCTTCTCCACCAGCCTCTGGTCTGCAGCTGCAATGCCTGGCAACCAAAAAAGAGCCAGTATGCGGTACCAGTGTGCACCAGCACACATACACAAAGTTCTGAGAGAACATATTACTAACCCTGTTTCTCACACAAGATATGCCTTACCAAAGAAAAGATGCCAGAAAAATGCAGGCATGCCCAACGTACAACAAATCCAATGGTACTTAAGAACTGATTTACACACTTTTGTCCACAGATTTCAATGGCATTTCTACCTTCATCCACATTGAACCCTATGATTAAGCAGCATCAATCTAACCAACTGAAGGACAGAATGCAATTTAAGCATCTTAATTATGGTGTAGAAACAGAACTATTTAGTGTGGCAATTATCCTCAAGAGATTAACAGGCACTATATGAAAGTACCTGCCAAAAAATACTGAAACAACAAGAAGAGTCCATTACCCAATATGCTTCCTTTCATTTTGCCTAACTGAAGGTACTCACAGTGCAGTCAGACCCTTCTAAATCCATTAAAGTCAAGGAACTGAGAAGGACACAATTCTTCTTATGACTGGACTGTGGAGATGTAAACCTGGTTTTCCCAGATCCTACTCCAACAGTTTAACCCAGAGGGACTCATTTTGTGGCTCACAGAGAACCACATTCACAGTTACCATCAACCAAAGGAGCCACATGGCTACTGAAACCCCCCCCCCTGCACACAACAGTAAGATATAACTATTAATATTAAATACATAGCTATAACCTTTCGATTACCAGAGTACCACTGTACATGTAGGGCTGTTTACCTCCACCACTGCTGAACCTTAGCCAGTTCTGATGCACCTGAAATTATGGGAAGGACTTCCTGCTCTGCCCCCCACCCCGTTCTCTCTGCAGCAGGAGGCAAAGCATCACAAGCTCTTAGAGAGTGAGACTGCCCAGGGGCCTCGAGGAAAGCAACCTGGCTAGGGAGGAAGAGGAATAAGACCTTCATCACTCCATGGTAGCCCATTTACTCTTTTCCTGGTGATGGTTTTACTATGTCTTCCCTGCAGCTGGCTTGCTCTCCTCCTAGCAGCTACCCAGGTGCTCGGATAAGAGTGCAGTGGAGAAAGAATGGGGTGGTTAGAGAGGATGGGCCCCTGTCTTCCATCCCCGGCACACAAAGCCCTCAGCATACTCATCCTCCAGTCCCTCCCTTCAGTGACAGCTGTTTCAAGGCGCAAGCTACCTGCCAAGTACAACCTTTATCAGACAACAGCTTTGCCCATGTTCCTGAAATGTGGGAAGGCTGACGCACTGGGGGGCAGTGCTCAGAAGAGCCATGGAGTATCACTGCTTTAGCCACTACTATGCTACACTGGGGAAGGCATATCTCAGTTTATGTGGAAGCCACGAAAACATCCCTTGCTGTCTCCCTATGGTTACGTGGGGCAACCAGGAAAGCGCTCTCAATTTACTTTAGAGCAGTGGTGTTGACCTCATTTGTTATGAGGGGTGGATCTGACATAAATGTCACTTTGTCGGGCCATCTGTGCCATAAAACATAATGCCAGGTACTGGAGATACAAACTGTATAAAGGACAGCAGCTGGTAAGCTCCAAGTTGGTATATCCTCACTCCAAGGCCCCATGGGCTGGGAGGAGGGTGTAGAGGAAAACCCACATCATAGGCAGACTGGACAGCCAGTGGTACAGCACTGGGCTGGCGCTCCTACACTGCTTGACTGCTGCAGACAAGGTTGTTCCACTGTGCTGAAGCCACAACTGGCGTGTCTCCACCTACTTCCCTCCCCGAGAAGTCTCCTGTTCCCTCCCTTGCAGTAGTTGCTTGCGGGCCACCTAAGAGCCCTGGACAGGCCGGTTCTATAGCCCCCAGGCCTTATGGTTGACACCCCTGCTTTAGAGACTGCAATAAAGGAGAAGGGGATTTCTGAGGTGTACAGGGCCTGATCAGTTATGGGTTTTATACAATAAGCCCTTTATATTGTATACAAAGTGTATTCCATCAGCTCTGCTAGGACCTCGGGGGACCCAGGTTCCAGTCTCTACTCTGCCATTCTCAACAGTCCAGCTCTCCTCACAGGGATATTGTTCTGAGGACAAAACGGAAGAGAGGAAATGGAAGACGCCGCTTTGGGTCCCGAGCTGGGAGAGAAATAGCACATAAATATCTAACAAGTTTGTTCAACAGAAAAGACGGTCACTGATATATTTCCATTTGGTAATTATAATTCTGTAAATATTTTACATGCATCCTGTATATTCTAAAAGAAACTGAATCCTAGTAAGAATAGTAGAGTCTCTGCACAGGAAGGAAAAAAACCTAGTCTCCCCTTACTGTTTTAAGACTTCCTTCGTAATTAACACCATGGGACTGGGTCTGGCTGCTGTTCATAAATGCTACTACAATTTGTAAACCAACAGCATAATAAACTTACTGAACTGTACTATTAGAGAGAATGACACAAGCAACCCTGAATACCTAATTGTAACAATTGCAAAACACTGTTCCTATAATTAACTTTAATGAGAACCAGCAGCCTGCTTGTTCTGCAGAAATTTGGTCTCAACCAATAGTTTCAAGGAAACAAAAATTATACTCCAAGAGCTTTCCAAGGGCATTTACACATATGGACGAAAAGAAACAGGAACATTTTCCTCAGCTTTCCTATACATGTTTCACTTGCCATCTGTCTTATACTAATATGGATAGGCTTTCTACTCTAATGATTAACACACATTTTAACTCGCATATATACTTTTGATAAAAAAATCAAGTTTAACCACAACACCAGATCCAAGGGGCTTCAGAAGAAGAAATGGCTGAAGCATTCAAAGTATGAAAGGCTGGGATAATTTTAAAAAGAAGGTAGACAAGAAAAGGAGCACGACACAGTAATACTGAAACAAAGTTTGAGCTCAGTGGCACTTTTAAGACCAACAAACCTTATAACTAGCATAAAACTTTGTTGGTCCTAAAGGCACCACCGAGCTCAAACTTTGTTCCGCTGCTTCAGACCAGCACGGCTACCCGCCTCCCCCCCGAATTGACAGTAATAGTGAGACGGAGGAAAGAGAAATCATCTGCAAAGTCTGACATTCAAGGAGGGAGCAGGGGCGGCTCTTCCACTACGCCAACTAGGGCAACAGCCTAGGGCGCAGATCTCCAAGGGGTGCAACGAGGCCCCTGCCGCCTGCCCCTACCATTGTTTTCCAGGCACCCACTCCTCAGCACACCCCTTCCGGCTCACTTTGCCTCATGCCCCACCTCCTCCCTCCTGCTCAGTGCGCCCCTTTTTTGGGGCGTTGCCACCAGGCCACAACTAACAGGACCAGGCCCCCAGCCTGTCCGCCTTGCATCGAGTGACTGAGGCACCCTGTGCTCACTTCCACTCTGGCGCCCCTGACCTCTCGCCACCCCGTGCGGCAGCACCCACTGAGGGGGAATGCGAGCTGCATGGTGGACGCCGGAGAGGAGTACCGGGGGGGGGGAGGGGGTGAGCTGGTGGCAGAGAGAGGAAGAGAAAAGGAGGAAGGGCGCTTCCCTCCCTCCCGTCCCCCCTCACAGGCAGGCAGACAGGGAGCCAGCACATCGAGGAGGAGCTGCGGTGCCCTTCTGCGAAGGACAACTACAGGAGAGGGCAAGAAGGCGGCGAGAGCGATGTGGCCAGAGGGAGGAAGGGGCGTGTAAACTGCCCCCCCTTTTGCTCTTGAGGGCTGTGAAAAAAACACTGGGGGGGGGGGACTGGGGAGCCAGGACTTCCAATCGTTCACCCTCCATGAATAATTCAAGCCAGACCTCAGCATCATTTTTTCATAAAGCCTGTGCCCTGTGGCGTGTTAAACCGGAGGGGATTTGGTGTTTCGGGATCCGATTTAAACCAGGCTTCGCACTGCTTTCAGCTCCGCAGCGGGGGAGGGGGGCAGAGGGGCTTTGCAGAGCGTTCCCAAAGAAGGACTGGAAGGAAAACACGCCCCCCCATCTCTCCCCCCTTCAGTTTAATTCTAGGGAGGAGCTTTCCTTGAAGCTTTCTCCAAAGGGTGCATCTGCCCACGGGAAACTTAGGTCCAGAACTAAACTTTGTGGGGCTCCAAGGTGCCCCCCCCAGACTCCAGCTTTGTTCTTTGGCTTCAGACCAACAGGGTGGCCCCCCTGGATCTGTCATCAGGTCTGGGGGCAGCATCCAGCCAGGCCTCCCCACCCGCGCTCTGCCGGGAAGAAGGAGGGTCCCTGGCATGCCGGCTCCGAGGCGGGTGGTGGTGGTGGTGGGGTGCTGTCAAAAGATCGATAACAACCCCTTCGAGAAAGGATTCCGAGGCACCGGGAATGGCAGGCGAGAAAAGAAGAAGAAGAAGAAGAGTTTGGATCTATCCCCCGCCCTTCACTGCCCAAAGGCGTCTCAGAGCGGCTCATAAACTCCTTTCCCTTCCCCTCCCCACAACAGACACCCTGTGAGGTAGGTGGGGCTGAGAGAACTTCTGACAGAAACTGTCCTTGAGAGAACAGCTGTGCCAGAGCTTGTGGCTGACCCAAGGTCACATCAGCAGGTGCAAGTGGAGGAGTGGGGAATCAAACCCGGTTCTCCCAGATTAGAGTCCGCGCACTTCACCACCACACCAAACTGGCTCTCACTTTGCCGCCGGGATGTCTCTCCCCTCCCTCGCTCTGCTTGAAGAGGCTTGCCAGAGAAAGCCCCCGGCGGCCAGGCTTTTCGGGTTGGAAATGGGGGGGCACACGGGGGGAGGGGGGAGGGGGGCGCCAGAGGGCAGCGTCGCCGGGGGTGCGGGCCCGGGGAGGGAGTTCCGGCAGAGCAGCTGGCGCGGACCTCACAAGCCTCTTCTCGCCCCCCCGCGGCAGAGACACGTCCCCACTCGCTGCTTCTGAGGGGGGCTCGGGCCGGTCTCGCGGGGGGGGGGGTCCCAGGGGCCGGCGCCGCGTGCCAACCACCGCCCTCCTCCCAGCGACCAGCAAGCCGCTTCCCCGGGACAGCCGCGCTTGTTCAGCGGAGCCCCTCGCGCCCCCCGGGCCCTCCCCCGACGCGCGTCCCGAGGGGCTCCCCCCCCCGCCCAGCCCAGCCCAGCCCAGCCCGACTTCCCCCGCTCGCCTTCGGCTGGCCGGGCGAGGTGCGGAGGCCGCCGGGGCTGTCGGCGGGCGGCCCAGCCGGTGTCGGAAGGGATTCGTCCGGAGGCGCCACTGCCCGCTCCGCCATCGGAGAAGCCCGGCGGCCGGGTGCTGCTGCTGCTGCCGCTGCTCCCCCGTGGCCGGGCGCCTCCCCTGCCTTCGGGAGCTGTTCTGCCCCCGCGCCGGCCACGCAGGCCCAGCGGCGCGGCGGGCCCCAGAGCCAACGCGGGACCGGGCGGGCAGCCCCCCTTCCCAGCTGCAGCGAGAGCGCCTCTGAGCCTGCGCAGAGTGCCTCCCCCTCGCCCGCAGGAGGGGCCGCCCGGCGCTCGCTTACCTCGGCCGGCCGCTCCTCGTCTGGCCCGTCCGCCGCTTCCTGCCCCTCGGGAGCCGCCGGGCGCTGGGCGGGAGCAGCAACGCCGGCGCCGCCGTCCCGGACGACTTAGCCACGCCCTCTTTCAGCGGCGGTTGCTACGCGCGTCGTGTCGTCAGCGCGCCCCCCCGTCGTCGTCGTTAAGGGGCGGGAGAGGAAATCACATGACGGGAGAGCGCGCGAATCGGGTTCCGGCCTGCCCCCGGATGTGTCGCCTTGGAAGTGGCCGGGGGAGGGGTCCGCTGCGGGCTCCTCTGGGCGGGGCCAGGCCAGGGCCGACGCCACAAGTGCGCGAGGGGCCGCTCTTCGGCCGCGCCACTCGGGGAAGCCGCCGTAGCGTCTTTGGCAGCGGCCGGGCCCACACGAGCGAGACGCACGGAAGGACGCGCGCGGCCCGAGGGAGCCGGGAAAGGCTGCTTGTTTCCCCGACTAGGAAAAACGACAGACCACGGCGGCAGTTGCCTGCTCCTGGGTTTAGCGTGATTGAATCAGGTGCTTACTGTGAAGTTTTGGCTGGTCACACTCGCAGTCCACGTGGAGATGACTTATTCGTATCATAACGCCATTTTGCATACTGTTAGAGAAACGAAACAGGAGCTTAGCGATAGCAGAGGCGTCGGTGTAGGACGTCCTCGGTGTGTGTTTAAAGGGCTGTCAAGTTGCAGCCCACTTACGGTGACTCCCCACGCAGGGCTTCCAAGGCAAGAGACCTTCAGCGGTGGTTTGCCATTGCCTGGCTCTGCATAGCGACCCTAGAATCCCTTGGTCTCTCAGCCAATTAGCATCCAGGGCTGACCCTGCTTAGCTTCTGAGATCTGATGGTCAGGCTAGGGAAACCTACCTTACCAAAAAATGACAGTTTACCAAGAAATGAAGTCAGCTATAGGTGACATTCACACCAACTTGCATGTTCCTGTAAACTTGCTGCCATGTATGTCATTGGGCAAGTGGCTTCATACCACAGGAAACACACTGCTAAACAGAATATCAAGACCATCCTGTTTAGACTCAAAAATATGTTTTGCATTTGTAAAAACTGACATTGACCAACTTAAGATTAAAAATAGGGAGAACTTATGGCCCAATTTTAATTTGATGATTACTTTCATGTCCAATACATCTTCATGCCACAACAATTTCCCTTGAATTTCAAAGTTTGATGTGTACATACATCAAAGTGTAATTTAGATTGCTAGGAGATACCATTGGGTGAGAATGAACTCTGTGAAATCCAAAAAGAACATGGTGGTATAACATTTCACATTTAACCTTCATTTGGTTTTTAGTTTTCAGAGGTGACCCTTCCAGCTGAATTGGGACAACCATCTCTTGAAGCTCAGGCATGCTGGCTTGCTGGTATTCTTCTACCTGGAGAGCTTCCCAATTACTGCTCATACTTGACTGTTCCTTGCTATGGGTGTGCCTTTATGTTGGCACAATTTAATGCTTTACCATCTAGAGTTTGTAAGGGAGGTATCAAGGTGGAATGAGCTTCCAGAAGACATCAGGGTCTTGTGGGAACTTTTACAGTTCTGAAGGGCTTGTAAAATGGAGCTCTTCCACCAGGCATTCATGTAAGGAGCCGCCCACAACCATCTGAGGCCCTGGCCCCAACACCACCAATATTAATAACATCATAACATCATTACCATCACTGAATAGCCTGTGCCTCACTGATACAACCCAGACCATGTGCTAACTGTGGACTCCCGCCATGGTATACGTTATTGCTAGCACTTTATGTATTGTCAAAGGCTTTCACATTAGTTGCTGTAGATTTTCTGGGTTGTGTGGCCATGGTCTTGCCATTGTAGGACCTGACGTTTTGCCAGTAGCTGTGACTGGCATCCTCAGAGCTATAACACAGAAAGATGGAATACTCTCTGTGTCCAGGTGCCTACCATTTTTCTTCTCACCTGGACACAGAGAATACTCCATCTTTCTGTGTTATACCTCTGAGGATGCTAGTCACAGCTACTGGTGAAACGCCAGATCCTACAATGCCAAGACCATGGCCACACAACCCGGAAAATCTACAGCAACTAACTTTATGTATTGTTTTAAACTTAATTTATTGTAATTTTACTTGATTGTTTTAACTGTAATAATGTGAGCCGCCCTGAACCTGCTGCGGTGGGGAGGGCAGGACAGAAGTCAAATAAAATAAAGATACCATACCATACTCTGATGGAATGACTGTGGTACAGGTAGTGTAGATGCCCTGTATCATGATGTGACCTTTGAATGTAATTATTTTTCTGAGCCTAGAAATCTTTTAATTCTTCCTTTGCTCCAAAATATAGACCATATAGAGACATTACCCTCTTTTACTAGAAGATAATAGGAGACCTGTCACTCTTTTAGCTGCAAAATGTTATGCATCTGTGATAGATTTTTGTAGCCATTCAAGTGGGGTCTAGCTTTTTCTATATTTGAGAAATCTGCTTAGAACTAATAAATTAAGAAGCAGTATGAGGTACACAGTGCTTTTTAGCTTTCAAAGAAATTACTGAGAGAATGTAGTATCAACAAACCAGGTTAGCAGTTTGTGCGGCACTTCAGTGTAAAACTATAAAAGGAAAAATAAATCTGAATGAACAAAAATTGTTTTAAATATATTTATTACATCTCAGGTAGCAATACAATGAACTGTGCCATTACAGGCCGGGAAGAAGTGTGTTCCAGTGAAAATTCAGACCAGTTCAACGGTTGCTCCCAATATTTCAAAGACAGATACATGAAGACATTTCTATTTCTCTCTCCAGTCCTTTGGGGTTACTCGGCCAACAGGAGACAAATTCCACACAACCCCAATTTGTGTTGCACCCTATAAATTACAAAACAAGAAAGAATCACCGATCAAGCACAACTGTGTTTTCTAATAGTGACAACTACAGAATCGTTGTATATATTATCAGATAGCTCTTGACTGATGAACTATGATGAAGCACATTTCAAATAGTAAAGGTAAAGGTTCCCTTGCTCAAAAGCCAGTCGAATCCGACTCTAGGGTTGCGGTGCTCATCTCCGTTTCAAAGCCGAAGAGCCAGCGCTGTCCGAAGACGTTTCCGTGGTCATGTGGCCAGCGTGACTAAACACCAAGGCACACGGAACGCTGTTACCTTCCCACCAAAGTGGTACCTATTTATCTAGTTGCAATTTCTTGCTTTCGAACTGCTAGGTTGGCAGGAGCTGGAACTAGAGACGGGAGCTCACTCATTTCAAATAAGTACTTTCTTAATAATTGCTTATGTCTGCAGTCATTGAACCTGGTCCCAATATATACCAAGGCAGCCTATGAAACAGACCCAGAAGTAATTGTTTTCCCAGAAATAATAATTATTTGCAGTAAGTAGGGAATAACTAGAGCGCTGAAATAGCTTACGTAAGCCCAAATAGCGGCACACGACACAGTTCCACCAAGCAGAATGATGTTGCCGTATTTGTCATGAAAATCAGGTTCACGTTTACAGTGAGCTTTTCTTGCCACTGTACGTTGAATGCTACGGCCTAAAGAGAACACAGCCACATGTTAAAATTTTACTTTATCAAATTTGTCTTGTACATTAACATTATATATATTATTACAAATGCTGTATCACCTGTCTCCCCAGAAGAAATTCCAATGAACTGGGGGGGGGGGTTGCTTCTCAACTAATTGAAACCTTTACAGCCACCTGGCACTCTCCAGGCAATTTACAATGTGTTTAAAATACAATGAAAAAGTAAATCAATTCTAAAATATACTATAACCAAATCAGGAGATGGGCAATGGCAAAAGAGCAACAACCCCCCCCCATCCTGTAGAGTCAAATCAGCAGAAACTCCAGGTGAACATTTTGACCTTTAAAAACAAGTCATGCAATTCCTTTTATCAGAACAAAACCAATATGACGTGAAACAATGTGCAACCTTGTGAGTTCTCCAGAACTCTTTATTGGACTAGATATTGGGTGGGGGGATTCAAATTATCTCAGATCACGGTATCGGCCTTTTTGCACTCCATGAGACAAGGATTGTCAAATCCCAGGTTCCATGTAGCTATGGCACCTAGAAAATTCATTGTAGTGTTTCGCATTTTCAGCAATGATTTTCTTATAGTGTCTGTCATAATTAAAATAAATTCAGATGGGTAGCCATGTTGGTATGAAGCAGCAGAACAAAGATAAGAGCCCGTGTAGCACCTTTAATACCAACAAAGTTTTATTCTAGGTACAAGCTTTCATGTGCACGCACCCTTCTTCAGAGAAAGCAGGTGCCAGTAGAAGCAGCAAGGGTTTTTTTGGAGAGAGGGACCCTGCCCCTTGGTCTCAACAATTACTGGGGTTTTGGCATTTCTGAGAGCCACCACAACAGCCATGGCATAAACCAGAACATCTAGAAGACCAACGAGACATTTTGCCAACCAGCTTTCCCCAACACTACTGGGGGGAGGAGAGAGCAGCTCGCACTAGACATAAAATTCGAGGCTTGAACATTTTTCTCCCTCTGAGAGCCAGCAGACATGATTAAGTTCCTCAGTGAACCACTTAGTTTTTGAAGGCTGCCATTTCCATAAGTAGCCTTCTGAATGCCCTTTTAGCAATGGCTTTGAAGAACTCTGGTATTAATACGTAAAAGCAATGGCTTTGATTCTAGCATTAATATATAAAAATTGTTGCTTGTCAAACTTCTAACTCCCTTCCTTTCTTTGGGGCAACTGAAAGATGATTTTACTTTTGCCCTGTAATTGTCTACCTGTGATGGGGCTGCTGATTTAGTCTAGCAAATACAGCATATTTTGGAGTAGAAGGAGGATAGTGACTCAAGATGGCGCCTCTTCTTGAGGGATTCTCATAGCCTCAGAAGGTGAGAATTGGATGGGCCAGGTAAGGGGAAGAGACCTAAGACTTGTCCCCCTTCTGATCCTTCTCTCAGCTAAGGGAACTACTTCCTACTTTAGCGTTCCAGTCCCCTATGATGAGGAGGACATCTTTTTTTGGTGTTAGTTCTAGGAGGTGTTGTAGGTCTTCATAGAACCGGTCCACTTCAGCCTTTTCTGCATCAGTGGTTGGGACATAGACTTGGAGTACTGTGATTCTGAATGGTTTGCCTTGGATTCGGGCCGAGATTATTCTGTCATTTTTGAGATTGTATCCCATTACTGCCTTTCTCACTCTCTTGTGGACTATAAAGACCACACAATTTTTTTTAAGGGATTCTTGGCCACAGTAGTAGATGTAATGGTCTTCTGAGTTAAATTAGCTCATTCCCATCCACTTTAGTTCACTGATTCCCAAGATGTTGATGTTCAGTCTTGCCATCTCATTTTTTACCACATCCAGCTTACCTTCATCGGGGATGCGATCTAGGTCAAATCTGAATGGCCTTGTGGTTTTCCCAACTTTCTTCAATTTAAGTCTGAATTTTGCAATGAGTAGCTCATGATCTGAGCCACAGTCAGCTCCAGGTCTTGTTTTTACTGACTGGATAGAGCTTCTCCATCTTTGACTGCAAATTATATAGTCAATCTGATTTCGGTGTTGCCCATCTGGTGATGTCCATGTGTAGAGACGCCTCTTAGGTTGTTGGAAAAGGGTGTTCGCTATGACCAGTGTGTTCTCTTGACAAACCTCTGTTAGCCTTTGCCCTGCTTCATTTTGTTCTCCAAGGCCAAACTTGTCTGTTATTCCGGTTACCTTTTGATTTCCTACTTTAGCATTCCAGTCCCCTATGATGATGAGGACATCATTTTTTGGTATTAGTTCTATGAACTGTTGTAGGTCTTCATAGAACTGGTCCATTTCAGCCTCTTCGGCAGCAGTGGTTGGGGCATAGACTTGGATTACTGTGATATTGAATGGTTTGCCTTGGATTCGGACTGAGATCATTCTGTCATTTTTGAGATTGTATCCCAGTACTGCCTTTCTCACTCTCTTGTTGACTATAAAGGCCACACCATTTTTTCTACGGGATTCCGGGCCACAGTAGTAGATATAATGGTCTTCTGAGTTAAATTCGCCCATTCCTGTCCACTTTAGTTCACTGATTCCCAAGATGTCGATGTTCATTCTTGCCATCTCATTTTTGACCACGTCAAGCTTACCTTGATTCATAGACCTTACATTCCAGGTTCCTATGCAGTATTGTTCTTTGCAGCATCGAACTTTCCTTTCACCGTCAGACACATCCACAACTGAGCGTCCTTTCGGCTTTGGCCCAGTCGCTTCACTCTTTCTGGGGTTACTCGTACTTGCCCTCTGCTCTTCCTCAGTAGCATATTGGACACCTTCCGACCTGAGGGGCTCATCTTCCGGCGTCATATCTTTTAGCCTTTTGTTACTGTCCATGGGGTTTTCTTGGCAAAGATACTGGAGTGGGTTGCCATTTCCTTCTCCCGATGAATATACAGTAGAGGTGAAGAATAGGTTTAAGGGACTAGATTTGATAGACAGAGTGCCTGAAGAACTATGGACAGAGGTCCGTGACATTGTAAAGGAGGCAGCAATCACCGCCATCCCAAAGAAAAAGAAATGCAAGAAAGCAAAGTGGCTGTCTGATGAGGCTTTACACATAGCAGAGGAAAGAAGGAAAGCTAAAGGCAACGGTGAAAAGGAAAGATTTGCCCAACTGAATGCAGATTTCCAGAGAACAGCAAGGAGAGATAAGGAGGCTTTCCTGAATGAACAATGCAAAGTAATAGAGGAAAACAATAGATTGGGAAGGACTAGAGATCTGTTCAAGAAAATTGGAGAAATCAAGGGAACGTTCCATGCAAAGCTGGCCATGATAAAGGACAAAAATGGTAGGGACCTAACAGAAGCAGAAGAGATTAGGAAAAGATGGCAAGAATACACAGAAGAACTATACAAGAAGGACCTCAATGTCCTTGACAACCATGATGGTATAATCACTGACCTCGAGCCAGACATCCTGGAAAGCGAAGTTAAATGGGCCTTAGAAAGCATTACTAACAACAAAGCTAGTGGAGGTGATGGTATCCCAGCTGAGTTATTCAAACTCTTAAAAGAAGATGCTGTTAAAGTGCTGCACTCAATTTGCCAACAAATTTGGAAAACACAACAGTGTCCACAGGATTGGAAAAGGTCAGTTTACATTCCAATCCCAAAGAAGGGCAATGTCAAGGAATGTTCAAACTATCGCACAATTGCACTCATTTCACACGCTAGCAAGGTTATGCTCAAAATCCTACAAGCTAGGCTTCAACAGTACGTGGATAGAGAATTGCCAGAAGTACAAGCTGGGTTTCGAAGAGGTAGAGGAACCAGAGATCAAATTGCCAACATTCGCTGGATTATGGAGAAAGCAAGAGAGTACCAGAAAAACATCTACTTCTGCTTCATTGACTATGCTAAAGCCTTTGATTGTGTGGATCACAATAAATTATGGCAGGTTCTTAAAGAGATGGGAGTACCGGACCACCTCACATGTCTCCTGAGAAACCTGTATAAGGGTCAAGAAGCAACAGTTAGAACCGGATATGGAACAACTGATTGGTTTAGCATAGGAAAAGGAGTACGACAAAGATGTATATTGTCACCTTGCTTATTTAATTTATATGCAGAGTACATCATGCGAAATGCTGGCCTGGATGAATCACAAGCTGGAGTTAAGATTGCTGGGGAAAAGATCAATAACCTCAGATATGCAGACGATACCACTCTGATGGCAGAAAGTGAAGAGGACCTAAAGAGCCTCTTGCTCAGGGTGAAAGAGGAGAGCGCAAAAGTGGGCTTGAAGCTCAACATCAAAAAAACTAAGATCATGACATCTGGGCCCATCACTCCTTGGCAAATAGAAGGGGAAGTCGTAGAAGTAGTGACAGACTTCATGTTCCTAGGATCCCAGATCACTGCAGATGGTGACTGCAGCCATGAAATTAAAAGACGCCTGCTCCTTGGGAGGAAAGCGATGGCAAACCTAAACAGTATGATAAAAAGCAGAGACATCACCTTGCCAACAAAAGTCCGCATGGTCAAAGCAATGGTATTCCCCGTAGTAATGTATGGCTGCGAGAGTTGGACTATAAGGAAGGCAGAGCACCGAAGAATAGATTCTTTTGAACTATGGTGCTGGAGAAGACTCTTGAGAGTCCCTTGGACTGCAAGGAGATCAAATCAGTCAGTCCTAAAAGAAATCAACCCTGATTGTTCCTTGGAAGGCCAGATCCTGAAGCTGAAGCTCAAATACTTTGGCCACCAAATGAGAAGGGAGCATTCACTGGAGAAGACCCTGATGCTGGGAAAGATTGAAGGTCAAAGAAGAAGGGGACGGCAAAGGATGAGATGGTTAGACAGTGTCATTGATGCAACGAACATGAAATTGAGCAAACTTCAGCGGACAGCGGAAGACAGGAGGGCCTGGCGTAATCTGGTCCATGGGGTCGCGAAGAGTCGGACTCGACTGTGCGACTGAACAACAACAACAACAGCTTACCTTGATTCGTAAATCTTAAATTCCAGGTTCCTATGCAGTATTATTCTTTGCAGCATCAGACTTTCCTTTCACTGTCAGACACATCCACAGCTGAGCATCCTTTCGGCATTGGCTCAGCCACTCTTTCTGGGGCTACTTGCACTTGCCCTCTGCTCTTCCCCAGTAGCATATTGGACACCTTCCGACCTGAGGGGCTCATCTTCTGGCGTCATATCTTTTAGCCTTTTGTTACTGTCCTTGGGGTTTTCTTGGCAAAGATACTGGAGTGGGTTGCCATTTTCTTCTCCAGTGGATCACATTTTGTCTGAGTTCTTTGCTGAGGCCTGTCCGTCCTGGGTGGCCCTCCATGGCATAGCCCACAGCCTCATTGAACCATGTAAGCCTCCTTACCACATCCATGAAAGAGGAATTAGATCTTAATAACTGCTTTATTCCAATCTCAGCTATACTTACCGGCCAGTTACTTTTGCATCTTGACTCTAACTACCCCTTCCTGGCAACCCCCCCACACCTATATGTAAGGCTTGAGGAAAACTGCTTCAATTTATCTGATGAAGAGAACATGCACACCAAAGCTTATACCCAGAATTAAATTTAATTGGTCTTAAAGGTGCCACTGGGCTCAAACTTTATTCTAAATATATTGCTGTTTCATATGCACTCCTGGAGCTTGGGCTCAAACGAAGCTCTGAGAACATGAAAACAAGAGCTCTGCTTCACACATGAGTGTTTACCACTCAATGTCTACACATTAAATAAGCTTCACATGTAAAACCACCATCACACATCAAATGCTACACAAAAAAATGCTCAAAACTGTAATGTTTAGTTCAGTCAGTGCAAAGTAGGGAAGAAGGAAAGGGAGAAAGAAACCGTAGCCAGTGAGCCAGCTAGGAAGCCTGCAGCACCTGTTCCTTAAAAAAAAGAACCCCTAAAACACATCATTTATAATGTAGCATATATTATTGTATCTGGCACATGTATGGAATTTAAAAATTCCTGTGAACAAAAGTTTCCTGTGAACAAAAGTGTGAATATACCAAATGAGAAACAGTACACTGACTACAGCTAAACCCTGCATTGCCTTAGACTAGGCACACATTTTAGAGGTGGCCAGGTGAGTGAGCAACAAAAAGAAAAGTTGAAAATGTTGTAGAAAACAAAAGAGCGTGTATTATTTGGACAGAACAGTCTCATACAGTCATAATAAAATTAACAGTAGATGTACATATCAGTTACACTGCAGCAATAGAAGCATCAAACCCTTCAATACACATTACAACATATTAACTATGGACTTTTAAGCACGAAAAATGTTGCAGAAGTGTAGTGCATACACTCGACTTGTTACCTAATACTATAGATTGCCTTACATAAAAAGTGTTGCACTATGATAAGAGTCTGATAAGAGAAAATATTTTGATAAAATATTAAAATAGCTTAAATTTAAAAAGGATCATTTGGGCCATTAAATTTAAAAAGGATCATTTCGGCCAAACAGTATTATTTGATAAGAGATTGATAAGAGAAAATATTGTTTGATAAGAGAAAATATTTTCACTGGAGTCAGCTTAACTTCAAAAAGGATCATTTGGGCCATGTTAACAGCATTATAAAAAACTTACAGTGCTGTTCAGAACAGGTTACCATGTAAAAACAGTCCAGTCATACATGCTGCTTTTTAATGAAGTTCTGCCACCTTGCTGATCTCTGCTCTGGCTCAGACTGTTATCACCCAAGCCTACATACCAGCAGAAGTCTTTCTAATGCCGATCTGTCTCTGTCCAACAGAAGCTGTGCCAAGGCTTGTGTATCTGCAGCTACCTGATACATAACTCATTTCTTTCATTCGTACAGATTTACAACATGCGCTCTTCGAAATCATCAAAATCACAAATACTTAAGGATTGCATTAAATTTAATCAAAGCAACTACGGTTTTATGCCAGTAGCTGAGCAGCAAGAAGTCATTTTGAAGACTTTGCTTTGTTCTGAGATTTAGAAATAGAAGGCCCAAGGGAGGCATAAATGTACATAATTTTTTTTCATAGTCTGATCTGATAAAATGTGAGTAAATTATTAAGTGGGAGTACATCTATCACACTTTCCTTTCTCCAAGGAGCCCAGGCCTGGAACATGGCTCGCCCTTCCTACATTTTACCCTCACAACAACCCTATAGGGTAAGTTCAGCTGACAGAATGATTGGCTTGAACTATTGATGGAATACTGAAAACTGACAATACCCAGAGATTTAAACCTGGGTAAGGTACATGCTAGTTGTAACGTAATACAGTTTGCTAGTATTCCTTCGCATTCACCTCCTATTTGAACCACCTTTGACACTGAGGTTATCCACTACGTATTCTGAGAATTTACCTTCTGCCTACTAGAGAGAAAACTGCCGATGATGAAGGAGGAGCAAAGCAGGGAAAGCCACGCCATGCGAACAGCCCAGAGAGCTGCCTAAAGCACAGCAGCCACTTGGGGAAAACTAGAGATGCCCACTCCTGGCTGGGCGATCCCAGGAGATCTGGGGGCAGAGGCTGGAGGAGGGGGGCAACGTAGGCATGTGGTTGAGAGCCTACCCTCTGGAGCTGCCATTCCCCGACAGGCAAACTGATCTCTGCAGTAAGAACATAAGAGAAGCCAATGTGGGATCAGGCCAAAGGCCCATCCAGTCCAACACTATCACACAATGGCCAAAAAGAAGAAGAGATTGGATTTATATCCCGCCCTTCACTACCCAAGGGAGTCTCAGAGCAGCTTATAAACTCCTTTCCCTTCCCCTCCCCACAACAGACACCCTGTGAGGTAGGTGGGGCTGAGAGAGCTCTGACAGAAACTGCTCTTTTTCAAGGACAGCTGTACCAGAACTATGGCTTGCCCAAGGTCATCCAGCAACTGCAAATGAAGGAGTGGGGAATCAAACTCGGTTCTCCCAGATTACAGTCCGTGCCATCAGTGGGGCCAGGACACTAGAAGCCCTTCCACTGTTGCCCCCCGCAACCACCAAAAATTCAGGGCATTACTTGCCAGAGTCCCTATCTATTCCTTGTGGCTAATAGTCACTGATGAATCTCTGCTCCATATATCCAATTCCCACTTGAAGCCATCCATGCTTGTATCCAGCACCACCTCCTGTGGCAGTGAGTTCCATGTGTTAATCACTCTTTGGGTGAAGAAGTTCTTATCTTGAGAGTGTCCTGTCCCCGCGGGATCGGAACAGAGGCCCCCCCCCGAGCGACCCGTGACGCCCCACTCACCCAAAGAGCCACCTACCCGAGGAGAAGCGGAGCCGGGAGTCAGGCGTAGCGAGCAAGCCATGGCAAAGGCACCCAGTGCCGGCCCTTGGGGAGGGGGTGGCGCCGGCCAGGCTCAACAACAACACCGGGCTTGAGGGGCCGGCGAGAGCGACCGGACGACAGGAGCTCCAGGAGGGCCCCCAATGTCGTAGGAGATAAAGGGGGCTGGGGCTGAGGGAAGAGGCAGGCACAGTGGGATGGACGGGGGTGCTGGGAGCAGGATGGAGCAACAAAAGGCGGGAAACTGAGGAGCCAGAGAGGAGCAGTGTGGAAAGACACCATGTCAGAGAGAGAGAGGGACAGCAGAGAGAGAAAAGGGCTGAGTGTAGTCCTTTCACACGCTAGCAGAGGGACCTGCAGGGTGGTGTTAACCCCGTCCCCTGCTGGTCTGAGGCTCCTCACCCCTCCCCTCCTTCCTGTATCCTGTTGCCGGGACCTCCGCTCCTGTTGCGCCTCCAAACGCCACAGCCGGGGGGGGGGGACACACGGACCGCAGCACCGGCGTGACAATGAGAAAGGGAGAAAAGGACTTCTTTCTCAACCTGCTCTGTCCCATGCATAATCTTATAAACCTCGATCATGTCAACCCTCAGCTGTCGTTTCTCCAAGCTAAAGAGCCCCAAGCGCCTCAACCTTTCTTCATAGGGAAGGTGTTCCAACCCTTTTATCATTCTAGTTGCCCTTCTCTGCACTTTTTCCAATGCTATAATATCCTTTTTGAGATGTGGTGACCAGAACTGTACACAGTATTCCAAATGAGGCTGCACCAATGATTTATACAGGGGCATGATGATACTGGCTGATTTGTTATCAATTCCCTTCCTAATAATCCCCAGCATAGCGTTGGCCTTCTTTATTGCAGCTACACACTGTGTAGACATTTTCATTGAGTTATCTACTATGACTCCAAGATCTCTCTCTTGGTCCGTCTCTGCCAGTTCAGACCCCATCAACGTGTATTTATATTTAGGATTTTTGGCCCCAATGTGCATCACTTTGCACTTGGCCACACTGAGCCCCATTTGCCACGCTGACGCCCACTCGCCCACTCTCGACAGATCCCTTTGGAGTTCCGCTCAATCCTCCCTGGTTCTCACCACCCTGAACACCGCCTTCGTGTCAAACGCAAATTTAGCCGCTTCACCGCAGTTCTAGGAGAACTTCCGGCTCCGCCTGGAGGATGGCAACCCTGGGGGGAAGCTGCCAGGACGAGGCCCCGCAAGCAGCCCCCTCCCTCGGCTCCACTCCCGCCCCTCCGCCTCCCCGCCCGGCACAGGCCGCCGCCCCCCCCCCCCGACCGCCCTTGTCCTTCCCGCCCGGCCTCCCTCCCGCGTCGGGCCTGGCTGTCCCCACGGAGAGGCGCCACCCCGCCAGGCGGGACAGGGGAGACCCGCGGCCCCGCGCCGGCCGCTCACCGGAGAGGCCCCAGGCGCTCCTCGCGACGGGCCACAGCATCTCTCCGGGCCAGAGTCCCGCTCCCGATACCCTTGACTCGAGGGGGGAAACAAAATGGCCGCCCCGCCGGAAAGAGTCCCCGGGCGCATGCGCCTTTAGGGAGGGGCATCTTAGGAAATGTAGTCCGCTCACAAAGTGGGGCGCTAGGAGGCGAGCCCCGCACAGCAGGGGCGACCCCGGGCCTTTAGGCACCGCGCCGCTTTCTCCCGTCCGGCTCTGCTCGCCTCCGGGAGACCCGGGAGGGCGACAAGAAGTTCTCCTGGGATCGCGTTTGTTTCTTCAATGAGCTCGAAAGGCGCCCGGCAGGAACGTTGACTACAGTGTCAGGATGGCCGAGTGGTCTAAGGCGCCAGACTCAAGGCAAAGAGCCTTCCCATAGTCGGGACTGGGTGTTCTGGTCTCCGTATGGAGGCGTGGGTTCGAATCCCACTTCTGACACATTTTTTTTTCTCCCTGTGGTGTTTAAAAGGAGAAAACTAAAAACATGATAAAGGAGGGCACTCCTGCTGCAGGTTGCTGCATTAGGAGGAGAACTCGTGGCATCGTGATCGTGCCTAGAGAAAATGGCTACTGCCATTGAGAATCGCTTGCATTACAGGAACAGAAGTTTCCTGCAGCGACGCCAAAACCAAAGAACAATCCATGTCCGTACCTTTCACTGGAACCTACCAAAAGGACACAAAACAGTGGGCAAGCTCTCTCATTCTCCAGAACTGCAGAAAAAAGAAGCAAGCAAGCGCGCGCGCGTGTGTGTGTGATTCTAGGACCTTATCTCAGCAGCCTTCGTGTGCCTGATGCCCTCGGCCGCCAGGCGCAAGTGAAGGCACAGAGGAATCAGAATCAGAATTACACACCCCTCTAAGCCTACTAAAGACAAGGGTCTTAGAATGGTGTTAACTGTGTTTAGGATGTCACTGAATGTGGTGCCCCCATCTCAGGTTGCACCTGAGTTCCTCAGAACATTATCTGAAGAAGAAAAAAGAGAGGATGCAGTGGGTGCATATAAGTTGTAAAGGATTGCATTTGTAAAATACAGGTACGGAGGGTAGCCATGTTGGTCTGAAGGAGAAGAGCCAGATTCAAGTCCAGGAACACCTTGGAGACCATCAAGATTTTTGGTATATAAACTTTGAGGAGTCAAAGCTCCCTTTTGCAGATTCTTGGTTTAATATTGATAGCTTTAATAGAAATATAGATTCAGGGGGACAGCTGTGTGGGTCTGAATGCAATAGAACAGTTTGAGTCCAGTGGCACCTTTAAGACCAACTAAGTTTTATTCAGGGTATAAGCTTTTGATCAATGTCCAATTTTGGCATATTTATCTCCCTCACTATGTTTCTCCTCAAAACTAAACCCAGGCAAATTGTAACCATATAAGCCAAGCTTGTGATTCCTGTTTGGTCCTGGCATCTGGTTTTTTTTTAAACAATATTTTTATTGATTTTGCAACACAAAAAGAAAAACAAACATCAACAATACATACACATCAAACAAATACACAAAAAGGAAGACCACCATATCATATCTTAACACAGAATTCTAACATGGCTAAATACTTCCACCTTCCCCGACATCATCTCTGATTGCATCTCTGCGTGTATTTCTAACCACATCCTAAATCATTCTTACCTTAAACCTAGTCACAATTAATCCAACAATCAAGCTCTATAGGAGATTAAATTCAAATAGTTCTTATATGTCTATAATTCATAACATTTCAGCAAAACAAAGCAATAATAATAATAATAATAATAATAATAATGTTCTCCTAATTTCTCATCTTTTCTCAATTAACCCTTATCAACTTTCCAACAATCTTTTTATAAACCATAGAATACTCATTTTATCTCTAACTTTACCTTTCTTTCCTACTTCTTTAGCCGGTTTCACACCCTTTGACATTGCATTGTATTCGGCTTTCAATCCATCTCTACACCTGTAAACCATCGCCTTTTCCCCTTTTATATCACTATTCTAACAAAAATTCTATAACCTCACTAAGATACTATATAATTTCTTACTTGTACTTTTATGGCTTTTATCCAATGTATAACAACTCATAACCATAGCCTTTACCTAGTATGTAGTATTTACCTAGCCTTTACCTAGTATGTAGTATTTTATAACCATTACCTACTTATTTCTTAATAGCTTATTTCACGAGCTTGCAACAAACCATGAAAAAAAAAATCAAAATTTTTTAGCTATAATATTTATATCTCATCTCTTAAAGGCAGAGCAAGATCAAATAAGCTGGAACATCAGAAATCTAAACTATAATATTAATCTAAATAATAACTAAAATATTTATACCACATGCCTCTTAATAAATTCTCTTCATATTATTATAAAATACCATATACTATACCCATTTTCTCCACTGGTCCTAAGAAAAAGCCATTTTAACTCACTGAACTTACAGATGTATTAGGAACTTTACAAGTAAATTATTAGTTACTTTACTCATTTTGTAAAATACTTTTTATTAATTTTGAGTTCAAATACACAGACAAGGTAAACAACAAAATTCCAAGTGGTTATAACATTAAGGATAACATATAACAATACATAGAATGGGATAAACCATTTAACCATTACACAATCATAGTCACAGTCGTTTCTTGAAAGGTAGGAATATATATAGACAGAGCGATCTAACACAGGGATGTGTACGCCACAATATTGCCAAGCACCTTCCATAAGGATTGAGTAACCTTTTTACCAGAGCCACAAGGCATCTATCGCTGGAGGGATGTCTTGTTGTTTGGAAATATATTCTAGGATAGGAAACTATATCATAGTAAAGTTGGTACGGGTAGGACATTTATCGAAACGTGTAAGATTCGGACATGATATATAAATCCCACAGCTTTTTATGCCATTGTGAAAGCGTGGGTGTCATTGTCATTTTCCAGTGCGTGGCAATGACAGTTTTAGCTGCGAAAAGCAGTATTGAAATTCTTTCTATAGTGGAGAGACTAACACAGTCCGTAGCCCAACTACTCACTGAACTTACACATATATTAGGAACTTTACAAGTAAATTATTAGTTACCTTAATTACTCATTTTGGACATAGAACAGCATACAGTGAAGCCACCATAAGCACAAAGTATCACAATTCCTGTCCAAAACACATCTATCTTTCATCTTTCCTTTAACCCGAAACTTATATTAAACCATTTTGTAATATGCTAATCTTTTCTTAGTTTTCTGCATCCTTTTTTTTTTACAACCATACATACATACATGCCTTCTCTCTTTAAATACACGAGCTTGCCTTTCCATTAGTTTTCTTCTACATTTCAGACAAAGAAAAAAAAAGTTCTGTCCAGTATTCTTTAACCTTTAATTATTTCTTCCATGCTTCTCAAGTTTCCTTGAACCGAGCTTTAATTTTGCTTTAACAAGTTTAGTCTTTTTCTTGGGTAGACGCTTCCAAACATTTTTTTTCTTCACCTCCAACATCGCAGAGTTCCCCAGAGGTTCTTCTGAGTACGGCTTTTGGACACTAATTTTCTCAGGGCCCATCTTGCATGGAATCAATGTTTCCTGCACAGTGTAACCTTGCCTTCTGGTCTGATTTTCCACAATACACTGCTGGGACTGAGAGTAATTCCCCTTTTTTTCCCCATCACAAACCAAAGGTGAGTTCTGAGGTTTCTCCAGAAAACTCTTACAGACCTCTTTAATTGCGCTTTGACATTCATCCAAAGGTTCTTCTAAGTATAACGTTTGTACACTGAGTTTCTCAAATCCTATCTCATGTGGAACCAATGTTTCTTGCACCGTGGTACTTTGCCTTTTGGTCTCACCTTCCACAGTACCTTGCTGGGGCTGTGACTGATTCCCCTCTTTTTCCACATCACAATCCACAAGTAAGTTCTGAGGTTTCTCCCATAGACTCTTACAAGCCTCCTTAAACACATTTTGAAATTCATCTAACAATAGCTTCTTAAATTGCTCCACAGTAAGTTGGCCAATCTCCAAATTTTCTAAGTCCTGTCCTTCCTCCACATCCTCATCATTTATTTCATTACTCATTACTCATTTTTCTTGCATCTTTTAAATTAGTCACTGTAACTCCGGCCAATTTTAAAGAAGAAAGCCTTGACAATAGTTCAAATGTCATGCATATGGCATTATTAAGTTCAGTTTAAGTGAGTAAAGTTATCTTCTTACCCTCATAAATCACTCACACAGACTTCATTCTCCTTTCTCACTGCAGCCGCTTTCCAAGTTTTAGGAGAAGAAGACTTCAAAAGGGGTATTTTAAGACAGTTAATTACCTTGTTATGGTTGAAATACACTTGGTCTTCCTATAAATCCTGTCTTCTTTCTTCTTGTTAGAAATTTTGTCATGTTAGAGAAATAATTGGTCTTTTAAAATGGCTGGCTTCAGATATGCAAAAACATGGCGACCATGTTTTTGCTCCATCGATTGCTCCTCCTTCGAGGCAAAAACAGCCTCTCCCACACACTTGCCGTGTGTGTAGGTGGCCAAAAACAAGCCTCTTGCTATCTGCTCTCCCTCCAAGACAGCAGACAAAGCTCCCCCAGACTGAAAAGACTGGGGAAACTTAAAAAAAAAAACGAAAAGAGGATCAGGCAGCTTGGGAGACTCCCAAGGGACCGCCCGTCACCACGCCATTGGAACTGGAACCTCTCCTTCGGTCCTGGCATCTGTTAAAACATATCAGTTATGTTGTATGCTAACTTGCTGTTCTGCTCCTTGGGAGGAAAGCGCTGACAAACCTAAGCAGCATAATAAAAAGTAGAGACATCACCCTGCCAACAAAAGTCCATATGGTCAAAGCAATGGTATTCCCAGTAGTAAGGTATGGCTACAATGTTTGGACCATAAAGAAGGCTGAGTGCCGAAGAATGGATGCTTTCGAATTATAGTGCTGGAGCTGAGCCCCGCGCAGCAGAGGCTCTTGAGAGTCTCTTGGACTGCAAGGAAATCAAATCAGTCAATCCTAAAAGAAATCAACTCTGACTGTTCCCTGGAACCGTGGGGGGGGGGGTGTTATGTCCTGAGATCAGGAACAGGCGTCAGCCAGAGGCTGCCAAGCTTCAATCCTGAGAACAAGAGGGACTCAGCTCCTGAGTTCGGAGTAAGGAGCCAATAGGGACATTGGTGGGAAATTTGAACCTGCCAATAGAACTATGGGCGTGTCCCCCCCCCCAATGTATATAGTTGGCCTCTGGCCGTTGTTGTTTGTCTGTTTGTGTGAAGTACTAATAAATGCGTCTTCGGCTATGTCATGGTCCAAGTCCTGATGTATGGAACCCAGTACTTTACAGGAGTCAACACTCAAACCGCTACACATTGACTTCACTGGCCCATTCCAAGGACTTATCTTCCTAGTCACTGTGGACTCTTACTCTAAGTGGCTAGAAATAAGTCCGGTCTCTACCACCTCCACAAAGGCGGTCATCCGTACCCTGTGCCGGATCTTCATGACCCATGGCCTGTCGGACACGATCGTCTCGGACAACGGGATGGCATTCACATCCACAGAGTTCCAGGACTATCTCCAGAGAAACCTGATCCAGCATGTGAGGTCAGCCCCCTTCCACTCAGCAACCAATGGGCGAGCAGAGCGCATGGTGCGCACCGCAAAGGTAGCGCTCAGCCAAATCACAGATGGGGACTGGGAGTTTCGGCTGGCCCGCTTCCTCCTAACACAACAGACAACACCTAACCGCATCACTGGCCACTGCCCTGCAGAGCTCCTGATGGGCCATCGCCCTACCATCCTGCTGGACTGGCTACATCCGTACCAGGCGCCAGACTCAAGGAAGCTAACAGAACAAAGGGAGGCTCCTGGGGTTCTTCCTGGAAGACCCAGTCTTCATCAAAAACTTTGGGAGGGGACCCCCATGGCTAGTGCGCAGGGTCGTCAGGGCCACTGGTCCTGTTTCTTATGAAGTCTCTACAGAGGACGGGCAGATCCTTAAAAAACATGTGGACCAACTCCGGCAGCGACAACTCCCGGTGGAAGGCAAGAGTCCCCTGAGGCAAGCATCCAGCCTAACCCACAAGAGGCACCAATGGCAGAAGCAACACCAGATCCACCAGAGCCCGAGAAACAGCTGCTGCTGCCACCTCAACCACCCATCCAGGAAAACCAACCAGAGCCGGTTGCAAGCGAGCCCATCCCAGCACCCCAGTGTTCCCAGAGAGAACGTAGACCGCCTGCCTACTTAAAGGACTATGTGACATAGGGTGGGTCGGAACTATGAGGGGAGGGGTGTTGTGTACACGGACGGCCACCAGGGGTCCGCCTTCTAAGTCTGAAGCTTGGGACAAAAAGACAATAGGACCTAGGATCCTAGTCCACCTCAGGTCCACCAATTAGACCTTGGCAGGAAATTCAAACCCACCAATGAGACTAAGGGTGTGCTGGGTGGGGTGTATAAAGTTGGCCTTTGTAGGGCTGGGTTTGCAGTGTGTGTTAAACGCGTCTGAACGCATGTCGTAGTCCGAATCTCCATGCGGCGAACCCAGTACTTTACAGTAACAGACTCCATCTCATAATGTCTACTTCCATCCTTGACTCCCTCTCACTGTGGATGAACATGTTACATCTCCTAGAGGATGTCCCTGTCACGACGGGGCCTGGGGGCTGGGTACAGAGGGATAGTCCAGTGATGTAGACAGAGAGAGTTCCAGAGATCAGCCAGAGGTATCAATCAAAAGTCCAAGCAAACGAGTTCAAACAAGAGAGCAAAGCCGTTGTCAGTCGTACCGTTAGTCAGAGTTCAAAGCGGAGTCCAGAAGCTGAGCCAAGGTCAGGAGCCAGAGAGTCAAGACGAGACAAGGGAACAACGAGAGGTGCAAGCCGAGTGGGCTTACATTGAGTTTGTCAGCACGGTTTGCTCATGGCTGGGGATGTTCTTAAATACCATGCTGGCTCGTTAACTAATTAACCAGTCGTTGCCAGGTCCTGCTCCAGTTAATACTCGGGGCTCATTGATCATCGCCCCCATACATGTGCCTCTTTTTGCCGAGCCGTCAAGTCTCTGCACCTGTGGTCTCGCAGCCAGTCCGCAAGTGGGGGCGAGTCGGGTGGTGATGTATCCACCTCAGGTGCTGGTTGCCTCGTAGCTGGGAGCTCATCCCTCCCAGCACTAAGATTCTCTGCGGATTCTGGTGCCTCGGAGGGACTTAAAGGCGCCGCGTCCCTGATATCTGAGCTCCCTGGTGCCGGGTCTGAGGGTGTCGCAGCCAAGCTGTCAGGTGCCAGATCGGGGGCAAAGCTCCCTGGTGCCGGGTCAGGGGGTGTCTCTGGGGTCACGGCCAAGCTTTCAGGCACCGGATCGGGGGCAGGCATGACAGTCCCATCACTCTCCAGTTCCAGACATACGGTACTACAGACGTGGGCAAGTGAGTTTCCCACAGTCAGGCAAAGGGATGAAGCTTCCTACTTGCTTTCCCATGAGTGGACTCTAACCTGGACAGCTGGGTTTGATTCCCCACTCCTCCTCCACATGAAGCCTACTGGGTGACCTTTGGTCAGTCACAGTCCTCTCTGGACTCTCTCAGCCCCGCCTACTTTACAAGGTGTCTGTTGCAGGGAGAGGAAGGGAAAGGTGATTGTTGTTGAAATATACAAGCAGGCCCATAGCCAAGATTTTTTAGCTTGTGGGGCACATTTTTTTCTTGTGGGGCAGCCATTATGTGTCTGTCCATACAGAACTTGCCCACTTCTGCCACACAGGCAGCTCTGTGCTGAGGTGCTGCCGGCCCACCGCCACTTATAGCCCCCTGTACATGCCTCCTTGTGCCAGCTGAAGAGGGGGTAATCTTTGGGGGTGCTCCCATGGCTGTGAGGCTCTGCCTTCATTCCCTAGGCCGAGCCAGTGGGCCTGCATTAAAAAAGGACAAGGGGGGGGGGTCTTTGGTGTAGACCCCCTTTCCTTGGCACGGGTGCGTCAAGGTGAGCCCCTCTCGTGGCTTTCCCTCCCTCCCTCCCTCCCTCTCTCTCTCTCTGGGCACTTCAGATCCTCTCAGGTGGTGCGTGCTCACCTCAGCCTTAGCACTTCCAGCTGCCTTTCCCTCCACTTTGGCTGGAGTGCATGCTGCACTCCCTCTCCTCTCTCTGGCTTGTCCTCGGGGGCCTGGCCTGGCCCCTTCTCCTCCCTCTTTGGCTCCAGACCCTTGAGTGCACGTAGAGAGGCATGCAGGCTGCTGAGGCAAGTGGCTGCTGCACCCTCGGCTTGGCTCAGGCACCTGCTTGCCTTGCGGCTGGCTTTCCTGGTTGGCTGGGCAGCATGAGTTGAGCTCAGCACTGGGCCTTCCCCCTGGTGCTGCCAAACTGGTTCCTTTCGGGTGGGCAGGCAGAGAGAAGGGAGCCCGGCAGGCTAATCATGAGCAGGGCACAGCGACTGAGGGGAGGCCTCCTGGGGCCTGGCCCCATGACTTCCTTCCAAGGCCCCACAACTTCCCTTGCAGCTCAGGCCCCCCCCCCGATTCTCTGGGATGCCCAGAGTACTCACCACCGCCTTCCCTTCCCCCACCTACCAGCAGCCCCACTCCACTTGTATGTATCCATACAGTGAAAAACCAGCAGCCCCACGCAGGCCATGGCGGGCAGGTGGCTGGCTGGAGGAGAACGAGGTGCATGCGGCAGCAGCTACCGGGGCCTGGCCTGCTGCTGCTGCTACTAGGGGAGGGGAGATAGCAGCGACTCTGCCGCTGAGCAGAGAGTGGAGCATGTGGAGGAGAGCGGAGATGAGGCAGCTGCAGGTATGGTCCTTCCCCGGGCTGGCCACTTGTATAAATATATACAGTGAAAACAAGCAGCCCTGCTCCATGCAGGCCATGGCAGGCAGGCAGCTGGCCGGAGGAGGGCAAGGTGCAAACAGCAGCGGCGGCAGCTACCCGGGCCTGGCTTGCTGCTGCTGTTACTGGGGGAGGGGGTGGAGAGACGGCAGTGATACTGCTGCTAAGCAGAGGACGGCTGCAGCAGTGCTCCTTCCCCGGGCCGGCCACTTGTATAAATATACACAATGAAAATGAGCAGCCCTGCCCCATGCAAGCCATGGTGGGCAGGTGGCTGGCTGAGGGAGGACGAGGCTCACAGCAGCAGTGGCGGCGGCAGCAACTGCTACCTGGGACTGACCTGCTGCTGCTTGGGGAGGGAGTGGGGAGATGGTAACACCGCCATCGCAGAGCAGAGGGTGGAGCACGTGGAGGAGAGTGGAGACGAGATGAGGTAGCTGCAGCCCACTGGTGCAGTCCTCCACCACCTCACCTTCGCATCTGCCTTCCCCACCCAGCCCCTGTAAAAGGGAGAGTGGCCGGTGGCTGCCTGTGGGCTCTCCAAGTGGGCGAGTGCACTCAGGGCCATAGCTACGGGCCCACATACCAGGTCACTTACTTGAAGAAGATCAAAAGAACAGTCTATAGGGAACAGATGAAGCATTGCTAGTTAGCATAGCTAGAATAATAGGGACTTCCCACAGTTTCAAATGTTGTCCTTTCTTTCTCCTGATTGGCTCTTTGGACACTTTCTGCTCCAATGGAGCCCTCCCCGTTTCTGTCTCTCACAGCAGTTAGTTAAATCTCTCTCCTCTGTGCTATCAGGGTTTATTTCTTCTTTAATAAACCAAGTTGTTTTCTTTAAACTGTTGGTGCTGTGTTCCTCTGCATGCTTAAACTTTGCCAACAATTGTAAGCCACTGTGATGCTTCTTAAGGTAAAGTGGAATAGAAAAACCAACTCTTCTGCTTTTTCTCCTTTTTAGAGGATGTATGGGACTGGTATCTCTGTGGGAAGGATCATACTTAGACAAAGCAGGTGTCCTCAGCATATGAGGCACAGTTGTTCTTAAATGAGCTCTGAATTCTTGATACTTAAATGAGGTTTTGTGATGTGGAAGGATGGGTGGGAAGGGCTGGAGGTGGGGTGGCTCTGTATGTCAGATAGGGTATACAGTCCAGTAAGACTGAAAAGGTAAGAGAATTAGATTCGCTTCTGGAAATGCTATGGGTCGAAATAGTGGGCCCAAAAGGAAGCTTAACACTGGGAGTTTGTTATCACACACCAGATCAAAAGATAGAGAAGAATTAGAAAATGACAAATGATTTAAAGATAGCGGTTAGATGAAATAACTGTGTCGTAATAGGTGATTTTAACTACCCACACCGATTGGGTCAATATGTGTTCAAGTCAGGAAAAAGAGATTGAATTTCTGGACACTCTCAATGACTGTGCTATGGAGCAGATGGTCACAGAATCTACTAGGGGAGAAGTGATCCTGGATTTGGTTCTAAGTAACTCCCAAGACCTGGTAAGAGATGTAAAAGTGATCAGACCTCTTGGAAACAGTGACCATAATATTATTGAGTTCAACATTTATATAAATAGGGAGTTGCCCAAAAAACCCAACACAGCCAGTTTTAACTTTAAAAGGAATAACTTCTCTGAAATGAGGGGACATGTGAAGAGAAAACTGAAAGAAAAAATAAAAAGGGTCAAAACCATTGGACAATCTTGGAGATTATTTAAAACTACGATCCTAGAAGTTCAGATAAAATATATACCATAGGTTAGAAAAGGCACAAATAGGTATAGAAAAAGGCCTGCATGGTGTCAGGTAACCCTGTCAAGGGTATGGTATGCTGGAGGAGTATTCCGTCTGAACTTTTCCTCACTGTTACTAACTGTCCCTTATCAGGTCTCTGACCTTCATTCTCCAGCTGTTGGAGATTCATCTGGGAACCATAACGGTTTCTAGGATTGTTTTGCTAGCTAGCCCGCCACTTTCTCCCACACGTGCAATTTGTATTCATTGGCTTCTGCTATGGGTTGGGATGTTTGAATGTAGTATATCATAGTAAGTCCTACTGTATGTAGCCATTACAGACATAAGCTGTACACGTGTCTTTAGTTCTGATCCACCATTAAACATTGTCTTCTGAAGAAGCCCTGTGTTGCGTGAGCTGACTGAGGAACCTGACACATGGTTAACAAAGTAATGGAAGCTGTAAAAGGTAAGACGGATTCCTTTAAGTAGTGGGAAGTTAGTCTCAGTGAGGTTGATAAAAGGGAACACAGGCTGTGGCAAATAAAATGCAAGTCTGTGATCAGGCAGGCAAAACAAACAACTTTCTTCAAATACATGAGAAGCAGGAAACCAGCCAGGGAGACAGTGGGGCCCTTGGATGACTGAGGGGTAAAAGGATTACTGAAGGATGATAAGGAAATGGATGAGAAGCTGAAGGCATTTTTTGGCCTCTTTCTGCACTGTGGAAGATGAGAAGTGCTTGCCCACCCCAGAACTGGTGATTTTGGGAGGGGTGTTGAAAGACCTGAGTCAGATTGAGGTGACTAGAGAGGAGGTCCTACAACTGATAGACAACTTAAAAACTGGAAGACGTGGGCGCCGGCGCAGTAAGAACAGTCAACATAGGGAAGCTCTCCCATGTGCCGGCTGGATCAACATTTTTTTAAGAGGAGTTTGGGGGTTCCTGAACTCGACTGAGCTCCCCAAAGAGGAGCAGGGGGCTCAATTGGGACTCCCCACAAATGGTAACAAGTGGGTAAGAGTCCTTTGATTGGCCCAAAGCAAGAACCGATTGGGAGCGCCCATGCCAGGTATGGGCACAGAGCCATGACCATCCAAGCAAGGGGGAGAAGCAGAAAACTTCAACTGAACTGCTTAAAAACATCATCACCATAAGTAAATGTACAAGCAACAACATCAGAGACTCCCCATTGATTAAGCCCCCTTTAACTCTATTGAAAACACAAAGAAGTAGAGGGGTGAAGAATGTCTTCCCTCCCCCCCTTTCTTCCAGTGGCTAAGAAAAGATCTGAAAGCGTTCTTTAAAATGGCTTGGGCAAAAGAAGAGAAGGTTGTGATCTAAGAACAAAACTGTCAATAAAAACACCGATCTTTTAATACTCTGTAATGGACTACAAAATTTTGGAAATATTCATCTTATTTGGCTTTGACTTCTAGGGAAATAAGAGCTCCTCTGTTTGGAATTACAATAAATTACCTGGAATTATATGAACTATATGAAGACCCTTTAAAGGATTACAAATAACTATATTTTAATAAGTACTACAATTAAAAAGAAGAAGAATCAATAAGAACTATTAAGAATTTAATTTGATTTTTTTGTATATTACATTCTCATAACATACTTTATCTTGGTTTGTTGAAATTATAAAAGTACATTCTGTTTTCTCTGTATTGTTAACAATAGATAAGAATGTTGGCCTTGGTTGAAACCGTCTCAGTCTTTAATATTACTATGATGGCTATTGTTTTACAAATATAGAAATGGTGCGATTTTAAGTTTTGCTTTTTTTACTGAAAGGCAATCTGAAAGATTCTCTGTATTCTAACTTGGGAATGAACCTGCTTTGCTTTAATGTAACCATAACAAAACTTGCTGTGTAAACAGAGGTAGTTGTGTGAAGGTAGAGGTTGTACTGACATAGAGTTGGAGAGATTCCCTGTTTTCAACACAATATTTTAGAAATGGCTGGTGTAGACAAGGATACATTGTTGACCACACACTTTAAACGATTATTACAGGAAGCAATTATAATGGCAGTAGGAACCGCTCTGGAAAAAACTATGAAGAATGTGCAACCTAAGCCTGATTTATCTTTACAGCAGAGCACCAATCAGAAGGAAGAGCAAACTGACATGACACTTATTATTGTAGAATATATTGATACAGAAGACTTAGATGAAGTCTACAATCCGACTGATATGACTTACAAAACATATTCAAAAACAGACAAGCTGACTGAAGAACCGGATATGAGACCCCATGAAAGAATGAAAAGAGGCGGAATTATTGAACCAACAAATGAAACACCTGCTCAAAGAGAGAAAAGAAGAATATATGGAATCTCAAACTACTTTAAAAATTGATTATAGATGGTTACCACCAGAAGATACTTGTTTCATCTACAAGGGGAAAAGGCACAAAACTAAGACTTTAAGGCTCAAGAGGAGAAATCAGAGAATGAAGTAGAGGATGAAAATTTATGGAAAAGTTCCAAAATTTTGTGGATAAGAGAGATACATAAACATCAGTTTCTTTGGATAAGGGAGAAACACAGTTCACAGCTGTTTAAAACTATATAAATGAGTTGAAACATTAGAAAATATACTAAAAGAGTATAATTTTTTTAAAACATATGTAAAAGATTATTGTAAGAATATAAGGTGAAATTTGAAAAACAAATGTTGAGGTATTTAAATAGGCAATTTGTTGAGGTAATGAAATCCCCTATTATTTAGATCCCCGTGTAAATGCTTGTGTATGTATGAAATTGCATGTTTTAAGATTTTGAAATTAACTGAAGAATATAATAGAAAAAGTTGATTATAAAAACTGATATTTAAAAGTTTACCAACAAAAATTATTTATTTTTTTTGGCCCCTCGAAGGGGATTTTTTATTGCTTTTTTGATATACAACTAAAACTACAACAAAAAAGGGAGGGGAACAACAATTAAGGAGAAAGAAAAGTATACCCACACTAAACTAAAAACCCAAGAGAAGGAGATCATTATCCCAGTTAGAATCTATGTTAGTACTACACTGTTAGCAAACAATGCATGCTGTGAGTTGCTATCTATCTCTGCTCAAATATTAACTGGTTACTTGTTATGGGAGAGTTCCAGAGCATCCCCCACAGCTCGCTTCATAAAGGCAATTTTCAGGGTCCTTCTGCCTTTACTTAGGCTTTCTATCTCTAAAAACATAAGTTGGTTTGCAGGCAGCAGCGCCTTCTTCCGCAGCCAGGTCCTTGTCCGTCTCCGAGGGTGTGGAGGCACTCAAACCAGTTTCATCGTCTTCTTTGGTTCCCAGGTGGCATTTCAAAAATTCTTTAGCCTTGTGTACAGAATCAATCTTCTCTCTTTTTTCATGGAGCTTAAAGATGACCTCTTCTGGGACCGCCCATTTATATGCGATTTGATTAGTTTGAAGAAAGAGGATTAAATCTTTCTTTTTTGGTGAATTTCAAATGGAATGTCTTTTAGAGTTTTGATAACTGTATTCCCCAATTTCAGTGGAGTCGCTGATGTGGCTTTTAAAATTACATCCCTAGTTTGTCTTGAGAATCTGACTGATATCTCTAGGCAGGCTATTTTTTTTGGTGTAATTGGAATACACCCTATATGCTGTTTCCATGTCACACATAATTTCTTCCGCTTTCAAGCCTGTTACTGGTGCGATAAGATCACTGAGTAGCTTCTTCAAATCTTCATTCGGTGATTCAGGAACTCCCTGAAATCTGAGGATCATATTTGCTTTTTCCATTTGTAGAAACAACAGTCTATTTTCCTGATTATTCTGTTTATTCGTTAATTCGTCCACCCTTTTCTTCAAAATCTTGTTCTCGGCATGCATCTCTTTCATTACTTCCACCATTTGCTCCATCTTTTTAACCGTTTCCGCCAACTGGAGCTGTTGCGCTGCAAAGTTTTGACTGAGAGCTGTTAACTGCTGGTTAATACCAGTGAGTTGATCCATCACAGGCTTGAGCATGTCCACTAGGAGTCTCATAATGTCCACTCTCTCTTCTTCCGGCCTCGGACTTTGGCCGCCTGTAAGTTTCGTTTTCGCTCCTTTCCTCCCTGTGCCCTACATCTTTGCAGATTGTTTACAAAAGCCAACCGCTATTTCACAACCTCTGAAAACCGCTTACGATTTAAATCCTCTCTGGTAAGTCTCTCAAAACAAGCCAAACGTTCAGCTTTTCCCTTCCCCCCTCTCTTTTCTGCTAGTCTTTCATGCTCGCGGGAGGCGTCCCTCCTCTCTCAGCTTGCTGATGTGAGGGGATAAGGGATTTTCTGGTTCTTTCAAAGTTTGCTTACATCAAACTCACATTCATTGCTGGCCACTCTCAACCTCGTTTATATTTTCGTCAATTGCTCGATCTCCGGTGCTTGTTCTGGTCAACCCAGCTAGTGCCATGTGGTCACACAGTGGTAGGACTGTCAGGGCGGAGGGGTGCCTCAATTCGACGGCATTATGCCATTGAAGAGGCTACCCCTCAAAAGCCCTATGGCTTGGAACCCTGCCCTAGGGTTCCATGGGGAAACCATGTCAGCAGCTTCCCTGCACACTGCTGGTGTGCAAATTGCTCTCCCGAGCACTGGGGAGAGCGACTGCCATCACTATGTCATGAACCGGAAGACCTCAAAAAATGTTTCTAAGAACATAAGGTGGAACACGGAAAACAAATATGGTATGAAGTATTCAAGCATGTAAACTGATGATGTAATTGAACCCCCCACATTTATGTATTCGTGTGTTGTGTACTTTTGTGTTTGGTTGTTGTGATGTTTGTCTTTATAAAAAATAAAAATCTTTTTAAAAAAGACAACTTAAAAACTGATAATTCACCAGGCCTGGAAGGCATATATCCGAGAGTTCTGAAAGAACTCAATTGTGAACTTGTGGATCTCCTGACAAAAATATGTAATCTTTCATTAAAATCTGCCTCCATTCCTGAGGACTGGAAGGTAGCTAATCTCCTCATCTTTAAAAAGGGTTCCAGAGGAGATCCAGGAAATTACAGGCCAGTCAGTCTGGTGTCAATACCAGATAAATTGGTGGAAACTGTTATTAAGGAAAGAATTAGTAGGCACATTTATGAACAAAAGCTATTGAGGCAGACTCAGCATGGGTTCTGCAAGGGAAGATCTTGTCTCACTAAGTGTTCTTTGACTGAGTAAACAAACATGTGTGGACAAGGGGAACCCAATAGATGTTGTTTACCTTGACTTCCAGAAAGTTTTTGATAAAGTCCCTCATCAGAGGCCCCTAAGTAAACTCAATAGTCATGGGATAAAAGGACAAATCCTTGTGGATCAAAAACTGGCTAATTAATAGGAAACAGAGAGTGAGTATAAATGGGCAATTTTTGCAGTGGAGGGTGGTAAGCAGTGAGGTACCACAGGGATCAGTACTCAGTCTGATGCTTTTTAACTTGTTCATTAATGATTTGGAGTTGGGAATAAGCTAAATCTGTGGATGACACTAAATTGTTCAGGGTGGTGAGAACCAGGGAGAATTGTGAGCGACTCCAAAGGGATCTGTCAAGGATCGGCAAGTGGGAATCAACATGGCAAAAGGGGTTCAGTGTGACCAAGTGCAAAGTGATGCACATTGGGGCCAAAAATCCTAACTATAAATATACATTGATGGGGTCTGAACTGGCAGAGACTGACCAAGAGAGAGATCTTGGAGTCACAGTAAATAACTCAGTGAAAATGTCGAGACAGTGTGCAACTGCAATAAAAAAGGTCAATGCTATGCTGGGGATTATTAGGAAGGGAACTGAAAACAAATCAGCCAGTATCATAATGTCCCTGTATAAATCGATGGTGTGACCTCATTTGGAATACTGTGTGCAATTCTGGTCACCACACCTTAAAAAGGATATTTTAGCATTGGAAAAAGGGCAAAAAAGGGGAAGTAAAACGATAAAAGGGTTGGAACACTTTCCCTATGAGGAAAGGTTAAAGCGCTTGGGGCTCTTTAGCTTGGAGAAACGATGGCTGAGGGGTGACAAGATTGAGGTTTATAAGATTATGCATGGGATAGAGCAGGTGGAGAAAGAGGTACTTTTCTCCCTTTCTCACAATACAAGAACTCATGGGCACTCCAGGAAATTGTTTAGCAGTTGGGTTAGAATGGATAAATAGAAGTCCTTTTTCACCCTAAGAGTGATTAACACATGGAATTCAGTGCCATGGGAGGCGGTGGTGGCTACAAGCATGAACGACTTCAAGAGGGAGTTGGATAAACATATGGAGCAGGGGTCCATCAGTGGCTATTAGCCACAAGATACAGATAGGAACTCTCAGTCTGGGACAAGTGATGCTCTGTATTCTTGGTGGTTGGGGGGCCAACAGTGGGAGGGCTTCTAGTGTCCTGGCCCCACTGCTGGACCTCCTGATGACATCTGGTATTTTTGGCCACTGTGTGACAGAGTGTTGGACTGGATGGGCCATTGGTCTGATCCAGTATTGGCTTCTCTTATGTTAAGAACATAAGAACATAAGAGAAGCCAATGTTGAATCAGGCCAATGGCCCATCTAGTCCAAGACGAGATGAAGACGATGAAGACGAGACCGTCGTGGAGGAGGAGCCGCAGCCGGGTAAGGACACGGACCCTGCCCACGCCAGGAGTTGGCAGGTTGCCCATTGGGGAACCATAGCCACCGCGGTACACGCTGGCTGCTGGCCCTCGGGGAGTCAGCTCCGTGGTGGAGGCCACAGAGGACCCCTGCACGTGGTCCAGAGTTGAGACAGGTCTGCCGGCCCATGGCCATGGTCTCAGGGGCCCCCCCCCGGATGTGGCGGGGACGGCCGGAGGCCGGGAAAGGGCCTCCCTGCGCAAGTGGGACTGACCAGTTGTTCCCCCCGCCCCGACACCACCATAGGCCCCTCAGGAGCTGGCAGTCTGGAGAGGGACCGGACCCCCCGACGCGGGAGCCAGGACGCAGCAGGTGAGTGGGGGCACTGGACCCCTGTGCAGGGGGGCCCCCTTGCAGATGGTCCCTGGGGTCCTGGAAGATCCCCACAACGAGCACGTCCCCAGGTGGCCCAGAGTTGAGACAGGTCTGCCGGCCCATGGCCATAGTCTCAGGGGCCCCCCCCCCCAGATGTGGCGAGGATGGCCGGAGCCCGGGAAAAGGCGTCCCTGCTCCCGTGGGACTGACCAGTTGTTCCCCCCGCCCCGACACCACCATAGGCCCCTCAGGAGCTGGCAGTCTGAAGAGGGACTGGACCCCCTGATGCGGGAGCCAGGACGCAGCAGGTGAGTGGGGGCAATGGACCCCTGTGCAGGGGGGGCCCCTTGCAGATGGTCCCTGGGGTCCTGGAAGATCCCCGCAACGAGCACGTCCCCAGGTGGCCCAGAGTTGAGACAGGTCTGCCGGCCCATGGCCATGGTCTCAGGCCCCCCCCCCGGATGTGGCGAGGATGGCCGGAGCCCGGGAAAAGGCCTCCCTGCGCCCATGGGACTGACCAGTTGTTCCCCCCGCCCCGACACCACCATAGGCCCCTCAGGAGCTGGCAGTCTGGAGAGGGACCGGACCCCCCGATGCGGGAGCCAGGACGCAGCAGGTGAGTGGGGGCACTGGACCCCTGTGCAGGGGGCCCCCTTGCAGATGGTCCCTGGGGTCCTGGAAGATCCCCACAACGAGCACGTCCCCAGGTGGCCCAGAGTTGAGACAGGTCTGCCGGCCCATGGCCATGGTCTCAGGGCCCCCCCCCCCGGATGTGGCGGGGACGGCCGGAGCCCGGGAAAGGGCCTCACTGCACCCGTGGGACTGACCAGTTGTTCCCCCCGCCCCGACACCACCATAGGCCCCTCAGGAGCTGGCAGTCTGGAGAGAGACCGGACTCCCCGATGCGGGAGCCAGGACGCAGCAGGTGAGTGGGGGCACTGGACCCCTGTGCAGGGGGGCCCCTTGCAGATGGTCCCTGGGGTCCTGGAAGATCCCCGCAACGAGCACGTCCCCAGGTGGCCCAGAGTTGAGACAGGTCTGCCGGCCCATGGCCATGGTCTCAGGGCCCCCCCCCCACCCGGATGTGGCGGGGACGGCCGGAGCCCGGGAAAGGGCCTCACTGCACCCGTGGGACTGACCAGTTGTTCCCCCTGCCCCGACACCACCATAGGCCCCTCAGGAGCTGGCAGTCTGGAGAGAGACCGGACTCCCCGACGCGGGAGCCAGGACGCAGCAGGTGAGTGGGGGCAATGGACCCCTGTGCAGGGGGGGGCCCTTGCAGATGGTCCCTGGGGTCCTGGAAGATCCCCGCAACGAGAACATCCCCAGGTGGCCCAGAGTTGAGACAGGTCTGCTGGCCCATGACCATGGTCTCAGGGGCCCCCCCACCCGGATGTGGCGGGGACGGCCGGAGCCCGGGAAAGGGCCTCCCTGCACCCGTGGGACTGACCAGTTGTTCCCCCTGCCCCGACACCACCATAGGCCCCTCAGGAGCTGGCAGTCTGGAGAGGGACCAGACCCCCCGACGCGGGAGCCAGGATGCAGCAGGTGAGTGGCCATGCTGGGCTCCTGCACAAGGGGAAGCATAGGGTAGATGGCGTTGCATATTGTCATGACTAGGGGTGGCCCCTGTGAATGGCTAGCTTCCAGAGCTGTAGCTCCCTGAGGAGGGCTAGCATTCCCACAGGTCGGTGGGCCACAGGGACAGCACCCCCTGGGGCACAGTGACCCAGAACCACAGGCACGATGACTGGGGTCCCTTTCCCCCTGTCCGCAGATGTGCCACCTGGGGCCTCCCTTGCCCAACTGTCCCCCAACACCAGGATGGCGGTCACCCAGGCAAGAAAGCAGCGGGTGTCAGCCCTACAGAGAGTGGGCGAGCGAATCCTGGAACAGGCCGACTGGCACCACGAGGCCCTGGTAGAACGTAGCGCCCGGGAGCACCAAGACTTCCAGGAAGAAATGCGCCGCCTACGGGAGGAGGAGCGTGAAACCACGGAGAGGCGTTTGGGTGGGGATGCGTTTGTCTGAGGATGCTCCCATGCGCATGCCCAAGTTACCCAGAGATGGAACGCCAGCGGGGGAATTGTTAATGCCCACCCCCACCCACAACTTGGGTCTCACTCAGTCACTGAACTCCAGTATCATCTAGTGTGGCCCTGAGCCTTGTATATCATTCTGCCATCTGGAAAACTGAATGGAAGCACTAGCCAGAAGCAGCTCGGTTGTAGACAGCATGGCAGACTGGGTCACTATATCTCTCTCCAGGACGGCCTTGGAGGCCTCTGGAGCCCTCCCTCCTGGGCTTCCAGTGGGCAGTCTGAGCTGGAGGCTCGGAGAGAAGGGTTCTCCTCGGAGGCAGCCCCTGTCTTGCCACTGTGCTCGATGGTCTGGAGCCATACCTCCCCGCCCCTGGCACATGGGTCACGGCAGATGCGTACTGGCGTCCTCCCCCACGTCAGATTCCAGCAGGACACCAGTCTGCTGAGCTCTGATGGTCCTTCGTTAGTTGCCACTTGCAACGGTGCGCCCTTGCCGAGGCCTATGGTACCCCAGGGGTCTGGTACTGCATGGCTTCTCTCCTGCTGGGGGGGTGGGCCTTGCCTGTGATGGATGTGTGGGTGTGTTTTCCTCCAGACATCGTGGTGACCCATGTTGACTGTCCCCAACGGGGAGGCGTGGAGCCAGCCTGCCCAGCCTCCCACGGGCTGGTACTCCAGGGGGGGGTCTCCCATCCAGGTATTAACTGTGCCACCTCCACTGTACATGGCTTGGACAGCTACACAGAACAGACATGGTCCACATGGCCTTCTCCCTGACACCATGTCGGGCCACTTTTCTGCGGCAAGGGGGCTCTTAATCTCCCTTCCGCCGTCTCGGACGTCGACCATGCGGCTTCTGACGTGTCTGTGGGGGGGCAACGTGGACAGAACACTGTGCATGGCATGCGGTTCCGTCCCGCATCTGCTGCCAGCATCACGATGGGTCCCACAGTGCCATTGTGTGTTGCAATGGGGGGTCAGTTTCCCAGGCGAGGATGCAGAACCAGCTCGGGATGCCCCTGGAGCTGGGGGGTGGCCCATGGGCGCCCAGGGCCGGCTCCTGCTTCCCAGCCTTCACCCTCAGGGAGTGCCCATCCTATCCTGTGTCGCTCAGCCCGTCACACTCCCAGCTGTTGTTGGCGGCTTCTGGCCGGACTGGGGCCTGGGATGTACGCCACTGGGTCAGGAAGTACCCTTGGGAGCTGCCCTTGGCCACAGTACTCTGGAGATCGTCCGTCGCCCCGGCGTCTCATCACACCCAGCTCAGGTCAGGGTGGGCTTCTGCTGACATCCCCGGATGTCCCCCCACCACCCGGGGGGGCTTCCCATCCCCCGCCCATCGAGAGTGGACGCTGATTCGCACCCCACCAGCCACCCATAGGCACTACCCCAATCGAGCCCACCTGGCGAGGCAGTGGGGATCCCATTGGTGGGGCCGACCACAGCTGGCCCTCCCTGGTGGACCCAGCCCGCACCCAGCCACGGCCCTGGTGGCCGGCTAGGGAATGAGGGACGCACACACAGACAGCCACAGTGGTTCATCATCTTTACTGGATCCATCGCATTGATGGGCGCTTGGCCACTGGTCAGCGGTCAGAACTCCTTGGCAGTTGCCAGGGGGTGCAGTGTCCCATGTGCGAGATGCCACAAGCGACCAATGCCGACGTGTGCTCATTGTCGTTGCTACCTCATCAGCCATGTGGCTAGTGCCTCCCTCACCGCGCTTCCCTCTGCCTGATTCACGACATCCACCCTCCGCAGGGGGGCCCTCGCCCCTGGGGCCTGGGCTGGCTCCTCATCCGCCTCACGCCTGATAATAGCATGGCCCCGCTCCTCACAGATGTTGTGGAGAGTCACGCAGGCTGTCACCACCGGATTGTAATTTGCCTCCTGGACATCCAGTTTCAGTGCCAGGCGACGCCAGTGTGCCTTCAGGTGGCCGAAGGTGCGCTCCACGACGTTTCTGGCACGGCCATGTGCTCTATTGAACACGGCCTGCCGGTGGTTCAAGGCACCCTTGTACGGAATGATCAGCCATCTTCTGGAGGGGTATGCGGCATCACCAAGGATGAGGGAGGGGACCAGGACGCCCTCTATGAGGGCTGTGGGGTTCCCCGGAACAAAAACCCCTGCGTCCATGGCCGTGCAGAGGTGTGACTGGCGGAACACGTGGGCATCGTGGCTGTGGCCAGTATGGCCCACACAGATGTCAGTGAACCTGCCTCGGTGGTCGACGATCCCCTGGAGGACGACAGAGTAGAAGTGCTTCCGGTTGAAGAAGTCATGTGGCAGGTCAGGTGGTGGCTTGACAGGGATGTGGCAGCCATCCACAGCACCAACGCACTGGGGGAAGCCCAGTGCCGCGAACCCATCCATGACCTGCGGGGCACAGAGGCTTCAGGTTAGGACAGCGGGTCTTGGCCCGCCCCCCCCCCCAGGACCCAGCTTCCCTCCCTGGTTCACTGTCACAGTGATGGCACACGGGCACATTGTGCCTGCAGGGGTGCAGTGTGTGACAAGACAGGGACCCACACGTGGCCGATGGAGGCTGCAGTGCCATTGTCCCATTGTGCGGGTCACAGACCTGGGTCTGGCTCCCCTTCCCTTTGGCCCCTTCGTTTCCAGCTATGTCCTTCTGACCCTGTTACTGCGTCCTGCTGGCATTGCCCTTCCCCCTCCCGATGTTGTGGAGGACCCCAGCCCTCCTCTGGTTCCACACCCTTTCTCTGCCTCACTGCCCCCTGGAGGTGTGCCCATATTTTCCACTCTTTGCCCTGGGGCCCCTGGGGGGGTATGGACAGGGAGCTATGGCAGCTCCGCCGTTCCCTGGGGCGTAGCTACCCCCTCCTCGAGATGTTGGGGCCCGGCTGCCATCCCTGTCTGCACACACTGTGGCCTCTGCAGGGCAGACAGTCCAGCGGGGGGCCCAGGAATTGCGAGGGGGCCCGTGGACACCCACACCTGGGGGGAACTCACCCTTCCTGGTGGGCCAAGGCAGACCATCCTGCTCAACAACTCCTGGTCCATGGCCACGCACACCTCCACCACGATTCCCACGTCAGTGGACTTCCCGACCCCAAACTGTTGGCTGACCTCCCGGTAGCAGTTTGTGCCTGACAGCCACCACAGGGTTATGGCGACGCGCTCCTCTGCTGAAATGGCACGCCTCATGGGTGTGTCTGTGTGAGCGATGTGGCAGCGGAGGCTGTCCACTAGCCAGCGGAACGTGGCCTTTGTCACCCTGAAGTTTTTCAGCCACTGCTCATCTTCCCACACTACACAGACGAACGTGTCCCACCACTTGGTGGGGTGCGGGTACACCCACCAGCAACGGGGCACGCCCTCTTCGGCCAGCCTGAGTAACCCGGCCCTTACATGGGCCTCTGCGCCAGTGCTGTCTGATTCTGGCTGCTCTGTGGGCCCTGTACTGCTGCAGGATTAGTGCCCTCCGAGCATGGATGCCGCGCACCCTGGCTTGGTGGCACTGCAGCAATGTAATGCAGGCCCTGAGGCCCAGGAGTAGGAGTGCACCAGCTGTGTCCATGCTGCCTGCCCTCCTCGTCTTGCTCTGCTACAGGGTGGATGCCGGTGATTGCCTTTAAAAGGGGTGTGGGCGGGGCCAGTTTTCTGTGGGATTTGCCTCATGGCGGTTTGTGCGCATGGGTGTGCATGCGCACATTGACGGCTCAGGTGGTTGGCACGATATTCTGCGCGCCTCCCCCCCGCCGTCTGAACGCTCCCGCGCCTCCGTCCTGTATCTTCCGACAGCGGCCTCGCTGTGTGAACGGGAAACCCGGTATAGTTTATTCTGGGGCTGCAAACTGCCAGTCTGTACTCAGCCATTGAATGTCCTGGAAGGTTAAAATGTGCCCCCACTGTTTTTTGAATGTTGTGGTTTCTGATAGTGGTAGAAAGAGGAAACATCCAGTAGCACCTTTAAAGATAAACAAAATTGTGGTAGGGCATGCACTTTTGTGAGTCACCGCTTAGTTCTTCAGACTTATTTCCATTTATTCTTTGCATCCTCCCGACTGAATGCTTCTACACCACCACTTTCACATTCGCAAGCCTCTTGCAGCTTTTCTGTCCCAGACAGATTTCCTGAATGTGTCTTGGAAGGCTTTAAAGTTACTCCTCACGAGCCCCACCTCCAGGCTTCCGATGGCCAATCATATTGCAACAACTTGCTCCTTTTCAATTCGCTCAGGGAGTTCCTACTCCTCCCTTTGCTCCCTGATCCCGTCAAAAAGGAAAAGATCAGGGAAACAGGAATTAGGATGGGCCAATGGGCAAGCAGCGGAAGTGTCCCTCAGCCAATAGGATTCTGGCGGCGCACGGAAGGCGGCCAATGAGCGTCGGGTGGCCGGTGTGCGTGCGGCGAGCGTCTCTCGGAGGGCAGGCCGGCAGGGAAGCGCTCCGCCATGGCGCTGCGGCGGGCCTTGGCGCTGGGCTGCTTGGCCGTGTTCGTGGCCTGGACGGGCCTCGGCGTCGGCGGGCAGAAGAAGAAGGAGGTGAGCGGGGAGGGACCGCCGAGACGGCGCCTCCAGGGCTTCCGCCCGCCTTCTCGGCCCCGGTCCCCGAGGCGCGCGCAGGGCTGAGCCGCCAGTCGGCCGTGTCGCAGAGCATGTGCAGAGCGCTTCTTTCCAGCCGCGGCGGTGCCCAAAGCCGCCTCTGCTGCCCACTGGCCCCGGTCGGGCGGTTGCCCCGTCCGGGGGTCGCTGCGAAGGCCGGCAGGCAGGCAGGCAGGCAGGCGTCCTCCTCCTCGCCCTCGTGCCTGTCGCCTTCCTCCGCCGTCCCTCCACCTCCCCGCTGGGGGGACAGGCGCTCCGGTGCCCGGCGGGGCGGGGGTAGGTCGGCTGGCGGCTGCTCTGGTGACCCGGCCTCTGTCGGAGAAGATCCCGCCACGGGGGGCCTCGGCAGTGGGTGGGAAGCCCCGTCCCCAAGCAGTGGGGTGGAGGGGCCTTGGCGCTCCAGGCCGGCTCTGGGCATGTCTGGCTCCAAAGCGAGGTGCCGACGCTGGCCTTCAAAGCCACAGGCAGCTTGGGGGCAGTGTGCCTAACTAGGCCTTGCTCCGGACACTCCCGCCCACGGAGATTGGGAGGGTGGCAGCTGGAGAGAGGGCCTTCTCGGCTGTGGCATCAGAACCGTGGCGCGCCTGCCCCGGGGATGCTCCTCTGCCCCTTTCTGTCCCTGCCTCCTGCCAGTGGGTGAAGATGGTGGTTGTTTTGTCTGGCATTCTGTCAGCGATTCCTCCTTGTGTTAATGGCCCTGGGTGTTCATTCTTGAGGCTGTGAGTTTTTCTTAATACGTGTCTTTTAGTCTTGGTTTAAAATGGACTTTATGGTAGTTTTATATAACGATCTGCTTTTAGTGGTTGCCCCCCCCTGATCACTCTGATTGGGAAGAAAGACACAATGTGAAGAGTGTATAAAATACAGGTTGTGTAACTAGTAAATCAACATGGTTGCCCGTCTGATGTTGGGCACTAGGAGGTGAAGACAGAATTGAGGTGAGGCCTAGCTGTTGGAGTTATCACGGGAAGCACACCGTGCGTTCAGGCGGAGCGGATGGCTGCAGTAGAATTCTGTGAGTTGTCTGCACAGCACAGAGTACCGCCTGCTGAGGCAGCATTTGTTTTCCTTGCTGCGTAGGACTCAGCTTGGGGGGTGTTGCAAAGAGAGAGAATCCAGGAGAGGAGGCAGGAAGGGGTGTGAATATCCAGGAATAGTTACATTAAGGTCGGTAAGGGTGGATGTTGATTGCTGAGCTATGCTCTCGGACTTGTGCTTTTATTTCAATTGAAACAAAAAATCTTATTTGCCTTTTGACTGGAAAACAGGAGCCCTTCTCACACCTTTCAGAAATTTGGCAAGGAAGCTTCATTCAAACAGTTGCAGTTCCTGAAATTGATTGAAATTGGATGAGAATGCAAAGATGTGACAGCTGAAAAGTTATGTTTCCCATTGAATCTAATGGAAAACAGAAAGGGGTTAATGCAAAAATGAAAGAATAAACTTTTAAAAATAAAAGTGTATGTATACCCTGCTTTAAGTATACAGTTTTCTAGAGCAGCAGTTACTGACCTTTTTGCTGTGGAGACCCACCAGTCCAAATTTACTTGATATGGTGACCCATCCAGGACTAGCCCAATTTTTTCTTGGATGTGTAGGGGTAACCTTGGCACCTATCTAGTTTAGTGTTCCATTTCCTACAGTGGTTAATCAGATTTTTCTGAGAATCCAACAAACATCTCACAAAAGGTGGAGCTGCCCCTACTTTGAACCCCTATCAATTTTATTTATTTATATTTATTTATTTATTACTTTCGATTTATATCCTGCCTAGCCAGGAACTGGCTCAGGGTGTACAGTAGATAAGATATCAAGTGGTGTTCTGACATACACAGCCTTTGCATATGGAGTCCAGGTTTTGATGACCGTCTCCTTCTCCATTAGCCCTTCTAATCCCCTGTAAGATTCTAAGAAACTCACTCTAGTAACCATCAGGTCACATGTGACATGATCAACATGCTCATGCAGGTGAAGAAAAAATGTCAACTAATATATGAAATGGGAGACACTTGTTCTAGGGTCACATCTTGGTTTCCTGAATGCAAAAGAAAGAAATAGAAAGGCCAGGCCCAGCTATTAGGGCTGGCTGGCCTACAACCCATTTTCAAAGGCTTTGTGACCTGCTTTTGGGTCCTGACCCACAAATGGGGGACCACTGTTCTAGAGGACCCACTGAACTTGTCATTAGTCACCACAGGAAGATGGGGAGCCACAGTTATGACTTCAGCATTGTTTAGCCAGGATCAGGGCAGTAGGCAAACAGTTGGGCACAGGCCGAGCACCCAGGGTATTTTGCAGGGCACAGCAAGCCTTAGATCAGAGACATGTAACAATCTTCATCACTTCCTCCCCCTCCCCACTGCTCCTTTCCGTGTGTTTGTAGTGATGCTCTTGACACATGTGCATGATGCATGTGCACTAGCAGGAGGTCTTTCCAAAAGGCAACGATTTGGGGTCTCTGCAGCCCACCTGAGGAACTGGGTCTATGGATCATAGGTATAGAAGGAAAGGTGGTGGAGGATTGTGAGCTTGTAGGCACACCTCCACTTCTTAACCTGACAGGAGCAGGATTTGATGCTAGGGCTGCATCCTAAGAATACTTTCGTGGGAGTAAGCCTCACTGAATATAATGGGGCTTACTTCTGAGCTGACCTGCTTAGGATTGCTCCCTAGTTTTGGTTTGCCATCAAGTTGCAGCTAACTTATAGGGTTTCCAAGGCAAGAGACATTCAGCTCTGGACTTCTTCGGTGGTCTCCCATCTAAATACTAACCAGGGCTAACTCTGCTTAGCTTCTGAGATCTGATGTGATTAGGCTAGCCTGGGCTATTATATAAACCTGGGTTTTAAAATATGATTGCATCATGTATGTTTTAAATTGTAAGCTGCCTTGGTCACCCTTCCGAGTGGAGAAAATTTTGTCATTGAGTAACAGCCGGAGCAACTAGTATCTGTACAGAAAATAAATTAAATGCATTTAAATGAGATACAGAATAGTTTGGACTTAACATTGTGACAGCCTAGTCTGCTGAAAGACAAGACTTTTTTAGTGCTTAACTTCCCTGCTTTTGTATCCTAGATGGTGCTTTCAGAAAAAGTCAGTCAGCTGATGGAATGGGCCAGCAAAAGATCCGTCATTCGACTGAATGGTGACAAATTTCGCCGTCTTGTAAAAGCGCCACCAAGAAACTACTCTGTGATTGTTATGTTCACCGCTCTTCAGCCTCACAGACAATGTGTTGTGTGCAAGTATGGACTTCAGTTACTTTGAAAGTCATGAGTACAGAACAAGCAAAGATTTCTAGTTTGTTTTTCTTTTTTCTTTTCAATATCATGTGGTATCATCTGATATAAAAAATTAGACCCTAACAAAATCTGATGAACTAGCGATACATAACTCTGATTCCCCCCCCATAAACTATACCTTTAAAATAATTTAGTCATATGCAGGGATTGGTCTTTGTGTTTGAGGTTATTGTGGCTGCATGGTATTAAGTAATTTATTTATTTATTGGATTTATATCCCGCCCTTCCACATGGGCTCACATCTAAGGATGAAAAACATTAGGTCACTGACTTGGTCCGTAGCAATATCTAGAAACAAAAGCCATGCAACAGCTTTTATTAAGGCTTACCAAAATAACAACACACTCTTTTTATTTTTTAAAAAAGATTTATTTATAATTTTTACATTCCGAAAGAGAAAAACACAATTGCAGTATATAAAATCAAACTTTGGAGTACACATTAAACATTATTTCTAAACCATTTGTTAACTTTGTGCCATCTTTGTTGGAAAACGTTTTCATCTCTTCCTAAAAGTACCATATTCAGTTTATCCATTTCTGTCACATCACAAATTTTTATGATCAACTCTTCTCTAGTAGGTAAGCTATTGGTTTTCCAACATTTAGCAACAAGTATTCTAGATTCAGTGAGGATATATGATAAAATACATACATCATCACCTCTGAACCCATCTGGTATTATATTAAGCAAGTAAATTTCTGGCAACAATTGTAACTCTACGCCCATAATCTCTGTTATTAACTGTTTAATATCTTTCCAAAATTTATGAATCTTCTCACACCGCCTATATTATTCTTACATCTCCAACAGTTTCTTGATGCATCTTTATAACATTTGGCCATTTTGTCAGGCGACCAATGCCACCTGTAAAACATTTTGAGTATATTTTCTTTATATGATGTAGATCTTAATAGTTTAACAGATTTCCATATTTTCAGCCAGTCATCCATATCCAAACTATATCCTATGTCCTGCATCCATGTTACCATTGATGGTTTAACTGTTTCATCTTGCATGACATCAAACAATAAGAAGTTATACAATTTTTGTATCGGTTTGTCAGAAGTTGATAACCATATTTTATCTAGGTCTGTCTTTTCATTATAAAAGCCCATTACTTTATCTTTTGGTGAACCTTGACTGTAATTGTAATTTTTCCCAACCTGTGAGATTAATATTCAATGCCTGCAATGTCTCTGATGAATTTAACTCTTTATTCTTGTTTAGTAGTGTTTGATATGTATCTCTCTTATTGTCTGACATCAATGTAGGCATTATAAAGGCCTCTAAAGGTGAAACCCACATAGGTATTTTTAGGTAAAATCTTTCTTTAATACTCCTCCAGATCTTTATTAGGGCTCCTCTAATTATATGATTATGAAAATTTGAATGGATTTTATCTTTATCATACCATATACACGTGGTATTTTTGGCCGCTGTGTGACAGAGTGTTGGACTAGATGGGCCATTGGCCTGATTCAACATTGGCTTCTCTTATGTTCTTATATGTAGGCATGCCAGCACATATGTAGATTATGGCCCTCTAGATATAGCAGTCTTTTATCTTCTAACAGTAACCAGTCCCTAATCCAACCCATAGCTGAGGCTTGGTAATACAGGGACCAATTTGGTACACTGAGGCCACCTCTTTCTTTTTTATCTTGAAGAAGTTTCAGTTTAAGACGTGCTTTTTTGGAGTGCCATATAAATTTTCTTACATATTGATCCAATTCCAAGAAAAAATTATTAGTCTTTAAAATTGGTATGTTCTGTGCCAGGAATAGGAAACGTGGGAGGATATTCATTTTAATAGTGGCAATTCTACCCATAAATGATAGGTGTAAATCATGCCATTTCTGTAGGTCTTTCTTGATATCTTCTAATAGTTTCTTGTAGTTATAGGTTACTGTTTTTACTTGAAAGGGTGATGCCTAGATATTTAACTTTGTTGATTAACTCTATATTAGTTTGAGACTGGATCTTATTTATGAAGTCCTGGGAGCAGTTTTTTGTCAAGATCTTGAGTTTTTTTGAAATTTATTTTAAGTCCTGCTACTGAGCCATATTCTTGTATTACATTAAGCAGGTGTGGGTTACATGTTATTGGATCTTCCAAAATAAATACTAAATCATCAGCAAAAGCTTGAAGTTTGAATTCCTCTCCTTTAGTTTTAAGACCTCTTATGCTTGAATTTTCTCTTACCAAATCATTAAAGACTCTGTTGCAAAGATAAATAGTAATGGCGAAAGTGGACATCCTTGCCGAGTTAGTTAGTTTTTAGTTGGCTTTATTAAAAACAACAGTGTGACTTTATTTTTGACATGCATGTTCAAGCTTCATGATTTAAGTTTTTATTAATCACCCCAGTTGGACCTTGCTGTTTTCTGATTCATCTTTAATTAAAAGTGTCAGATTTTTCCAGTCTGCTCCTGGAGCGATACTTGTTCTGGCAAGTATATGTAAGGATATTCTCAAAGAGATACAGGAAGCCTGAGGAAGTCAGCGCCTCCCCTGTGGTTGTGTAGATTCAGTTTCTCTTCTGCAGCTGTGGCAGTATGAGGGCACAAATATATCCTGCTACCAGTGTTCCCTCTGAGCTTAGTTAGTGTGAGCTAGCTCACAGTTTTTTAGCCTCTGGCTCACACATTTTTGTCTTAGTTCAGAAAGGATAGCTCACACCTTTAATGCCAGAAGCTCACAAAGTAGAATTTTTGCTCACAGGACTCCATAGCTTAGAAGGCAGTATTGCTACTTGGAGTCTTGGGATAGAATCATAGAATCATAGAATGTTAGAGTTGGAAGGGACCTTGCAGGTCATCTAGTCCAACCCCCTGCTCTCTGCAGGAGCATAGCCTGGATCAACAAAACAGCATGGGCCTGCTTGCTTAAAAACTCTGTTTTCTGGATCTGGACTAGTGATGCTACATCCATTTGACCTGATCAGGTACTGAATAGCATCTCCTTACATTTGTACAGGCAAGCTGATGAAGAGTACCAGATCCTGGCAAACTCCTGGCGATACTCAACCGCATTCACAAACAGAGTCTTTTTTGCGATGGTAGATTTTGATGAAGGTTCTGATGTATTTCAGATGGTAATATTTTCTTTTGTGTGTGTGAAGTTATATGCATTATAGTGGAGCTTAGGGGCAGGGGCATCTGTCACTTTTAACAAGAATTATTGACCAATCTGTTAGAAATGACTGCAGCTGCTTGAAATCTGTGATAAGGATTTGGGCATAAGGAAAGCAGGTGTCACTTGCTGCTCTAGGGTCTAGAGTATTAAGTAGCTTCATTGTTGCAGCCCAGATGATATGAAATAGTTTTCTTTCTTGTAACCGAGTCACTAGTGTTCCTGAATGGTTGTGGGGATTGCAACGCAGACCGTAAAATGAAGGCTGCTGCTCTAGCAAGCAAAATTTCGTTTGCAGACCGTAAAATGAAGGCTGCCGCTCTAGCAAGCAAAATTTCGTTTGCAGACCGTAAAATGAAGGCTGCCGCTCTAGCAAGCAAAATTTCGTTTGCAGACCGTAAAATGAAGGCTGCTGCTCTAGCAAGCAAAATTTCGTTTGCAGACCGTAAAATGAAGGCTGCCACTCTAGCAAGCAAAATTTCGTTTGCAGACCGTAAAATGAAGGCTGCCGCTCTAGCAAGCAAAATTTCGTTTGCAGACCGTAAAATGAAGGCTGCCACTCTAGCAAGCAAAATTTCGTTTGCAGACCGTAAAATGAAGGCTGCCGCTCTAGCAAGCAACCTGATTGCCCAGATTGGTTCTGAGTAATTCCAGAATTGACATGGAATATGAACTGTTTACAATTAAATTCATTTTAATAAGCAACTGTTTTCTTTGTGGTTCTTAAAATGCAGCTAAACATGAATTCAGCCCCGACTTTCATTAACTTCCCACCAAAAGGGAAACCAAAAAGAGGAGACACCTATGAATTGCAGGTGCGGGGATTTGCTGCCGAACAGCTCGCTCGCTGGGTGGCTGATAGGACCGATGTTAATGTAAGTATAGGCTTGTGAGAAGAATTTGTAGTATGCCTCTCAGCCTGATGCCTAGAATGGGAATCAGTTGCTGTGCTCTTCACCAAGACTGCTCCTGAGCCCAAGCCTTGGCTAGCATGTCTGGCCTTCTTGAATAGATTCAGGCAGCAGAGCACAACGCTGAGACTCAAAATGTAGCCATCTAGTTGTTTTAAGCATACTTGCAAAACGATAGATAATTATAGTATCTTTTTCAAAATGCCTGTTTATTTCGTAGTAAGTATATTGGAGTGATATGTAAAGTCTTTTAAAAAAATCCTCATGGGTCTTGTGTGCATGTCTAGTCAAGAGGAGGTTGTGTTCAGTAAGGTTTGAGGTATGCAATTGCAGTCTTTGCTCATATAAATTTCTTTGTGAAAGATCTGTGATTGAACCCCTGCTTTGTTTTCCTACATGTTTGGATCTCCTATCACATGGTGTAAGGTTGTGTTCATGTAAGGGCTGCTGAGAACCCCCATGGACACCAGGACAAAGATTTTTTTCTGGGCAACCCCTTGTACTACTTAATCCCAAACTAGTTATATGGAAAGAACATGAATTAATGTTGAGCTTTTAACTTCAGAAGTGCAGGCTATTCTTTGCTACTTTAGATGCTATTCATTCATTTATTTAATTTATATTCCCCCCCCCCCCAAAAGCAGGTTCAGTGCAGCTTACATAAAATTTTATTGGACAGATAAAACTGAGAATTACATAAACATATATATATATATATATATATATATATATGTAAAACACTACATAAAGTGCTAGTACAGGCTGTTGATGGTGGTATTAGTATTGGGGCCAGGGCCTCGGTTTGCTAAGTGTGGCTTGCTAGTTGAAGGCCTGGTGGAAGAGCCCCATCTTACAGGCTCTGTAAGCGGAACTGTAAAAGGTCCTGCAGGGCCCTAATGTCTTTCGGGAGCTCATTCCACCAGTACGGAGCCTTCACTGAGAAGGCCCTGGCCCTTGTTGAAGCCAACCTGGCTTCTCTGGTGCCTAGGAGGACCAAATGATTTTGGGACCCTGATCATAGTGCTGTCTGGGGAACATACAGAGAAAGGCGGTACCTCAGGTACATCGACCCCTGACCATAAAGGACTTTAAAGGTCAAAGCCAGCACCTTGAAGCAAATTGGGTATGCTATGGGCAGCCAGTGCAGTGCTTTTAGAGCAGGGTGAATGTGCTCCCATATGGGGAGATTCAGCAACAGCCTGGCTGCCGCATTCTGCACCAGCTGCAGCTTCTGGCTTTGGGACAATTGCAGCCGCATGTAGAGAGCATTGCAGTAATCCAATCTTGAGGTGACCATCGTATGGATCACTGTCGCCAAGTCATTGTATTCGAGGAAGGGAACCAACTACCTAATCAGCCGAAGATGATAGAAGGCTGACTTCACACCTAGGATGACACCCAGCTCTATCTGTTGTTGGGCAGCCAGTCTGGCTCTACCCTGGAAGATCTGGACCAGGTGCTGCTGGACGTGGCGGGATGGCTTAGACTCAGCCGATTGAAACTGAATCCGATGAAGACGGAGGTCCTATGCCTGAATTGGAGTGGCTCAGGGCTAGGGATCCCACTACCGACCTTCGGTGGGGCACCGTTGGTACCAGTGCCGAGGGTCAGGAGTCTGGGAGTGCTCCTGGATGCTTCCTTGACAATGGAGGCTTAGGTAGCAGCCGCTGCCAAGGCAGCCTTTTACCATCTTTGGCTGATTAGGCAGTTGGTTCCCTTCCTCGAACGCAAAGATCTGGCTTCAGTGATCCGCACAATGGTCACCTTGAGGTTGGACTACTGCAATGCTCTCTACATGGGGCTGCCCTTGGGGCAACTCCGGAAGCTGCAGCTGGTGCAAAATGTGGCGGCCAGGCTGTTGATGGTCCTTCCTATGCGGGAGCACATCCAGCCTGTTCTAAAGTCGCTGCACTGGCTTGCCAATAGCATTGTGCTTCAAGGTGCTGGTTTTGACCTTTAAAGCCCTTTACGGTCAGGGGCCTGCCTATCTGAGGGATCGCATGTTCCCCAGAGACCACTGCGATCAGGAACACAAAACTGCCTGGCCTCCCCTGGACCTAGGGACGCCAAGTTGGCATAAACTAGGACCAGGGCGTTCTCCCTGGTGGTGCTGACGCTCTGGAATGAACTCCCTGATGAGATCAGGGCCCTGTGGGACCTCCAGCAGTTCCTCAGGGCCGTGAAAACGGAGCTTTTTCACTGGGCGTTCTAGTAGGAGTGATACTACATCGGCTGAGCTGCACTTGCACTTTATTATATGACACTGCCATACACATATGGTTTTAACTGTATTTATATGGAATTGAATTTAGGTATTTTATGTATGTACTCATGTTGGTTTTATAGTTTTATGTAAGCTGCTCTGTGCCGCCTCTGTGGGAGGGTGGTGTAAAAGTCAAATAAATAAATAAATATAAATATCGACAGTGGCTGCTACCTGGGCCTCCATCATTAGAGAGGCATCCAAGAGCACTCCCAAATTCCTAACCTCTGGTGCTGGCACCAGCGGTGCCCCATCAAAAGTTGGGAGTGGGATCCCTACCCTTGGGCCACTCCGACTCACGCACAGGACCTCCATCTTTGTCAGATTCAATTTCAGTTGGCTCAGTCCAAGCTAACCAGCCACAGCTTGCAACGCCAGGTCCAGATTTTCCAGACAGGAGTCAGACTGGCTGCCCAACATCAGATAGTGCTGGGTGTCATCTGCATATTGGTTGTCACCAGCCCAATGCCTTGAGCAATCTGGGCAAGGGGGCGCATCTAGATGTTAAATAACATCGGGGCCAGTAGTGCTCCTTGGAGCACTCCACAAATTAGCCGGTGCCTTCAGGACAGCTGTTCCCCTAAGGCCACCCTTTGTCCCCAACCCTGAAAGAAACAAGGAAAGCCACTGCAAGGCAGACCCCTGAATCCGTCTTGGCAAGGCAGCGGAGCAGTAGTTGGTGGTCAACCATGTCAAATGCTGCCAACAGCTCCAACAACTGCAACACTGCCAAACCACCCCAATCCAGATACATCCAAAGGTCATCCATGAGGGCGGCCAGTGCTGTCTCCGTCCCATGGCCTGGTTGGAAGCTGGACAGGAAGGGATCTAATGCAGAGGTGTCATCCAAAAAACCCTGCAACTGAATCACCATGGTCCTCTCAATTAATTTGCCCAAATAGGCCAAATTAGAGACCGTCTAGTAAGCCAATTTGGCTGGATCCAAGAATGGTTTTTTTTAACAGAGGCTCCTTGAGTGTTCTAGGGAACAGTTCCTTGAAGAGGGACTTGATAATTTCCCTTAGGGTGCCTTGTAGCCCGTCATGGTCAGCTTTAATTAGCCATGATGGGCATGGATCAAGGCTGCAAGTGGTTGGGCGTACAGTTGAGAGTGGTTTGTTGACCTCCTCTAGGCTGAGTAGACTGAAATAATCCAAAACCTGACGAGAAGATGTGCATGGAGCCTTGAGTTCTCTTACTGTCTCAACTGTGGTGGGAAGGTCATGGCAGAGTGACAAGACTTTATCTGTGAAATGGCTCACAAAAGCCTCACAGTGTCAAGTTCTCCAGAAAGTCAGTCAAACACCAGGCTCCATAAAGAAGATAGCGTTTATTGAAAGCAGTTCTTAGAGATACATTAGCAGTGCTTTGTCAGTGCCAGCTCTTTGACACCCCCAATTATACTAGGTTCAAAATGCCCCCCCCCACCTACCCTCCAATGACTACTAAGTGCGCGGGCGGCAAAAGCAGTTACTGTCGTTAATTACTGTCGGCCAGAATATCCCAGGCAGAAAAGAAAGTGCATGGGACTCAAGGCCATTGGCCGAGATAACAGTCTCCCTAGCCATAGTAAATCTGGGTCTCCCAGACAACCTATTTTACTCCCCACATTCCAGAAAGTGAGGAACGCCAGTCCATCCCTCCCTCCTTCCTCTTCATCCATCTTATGGCAGGGCTACCTGACATTCTGCCCCCCCCGATTCGTGACCCCTCCTGGGCTTGTGTGGGTAGAGCTTGTGGAACCTCCGGACCAAGCGTGGTGCATTCACATGTTCAGCTCTCACCCACTCCCTGTGTTCAGGACCAAAATCAACCCATTCAATTAGATAATACAAGCGGTTGCGTGATACTTTAGAGTCCAGGATCTCAGCAACTTTGAAGTGTGGTTCCCCCCCCCATGAGGGGGGATGGTATTGGGTATTGTGGCTGCCATTGATTCCTCCCAGGCGAAGGGTGCAGTAATCTGAGATGAAACACAGGATGAATTGCTTTCAGAGATTTAGGCAAAATCAGTTCAACAGTGACTGCATTGATTACCCTTTTAATCTCAAAAGGTCCCACATACTTCCAGCCCAATTTGCGGATGGGTTGGAGTCCTTTGATATTTTGGGTGGACACATACACGAACTCCCCAGGTTTAGAGTCCCACCCTTTATCTCTCTTTTTATCTGCCTGCGTTTTGTACGCGGCTTTGGCATCCTCCAGAGTGCGAGCAAGGAGGGACCAGGTGGCTTGGAGCTGTTTACACCACTCCCTCGCTTCTCCTGCTGGCAGCGTGGGTTGCGAAAGAAAGGGGAGAGGAGGGGCCTCATAACCATGCACAGCCATGAACGGTGAGACCCCCGTAGAAGTGTGACACGTGTTATTGTAACAAAATTCAGCTAAAGGCAACAAAGATTCCCAGTCGTCTTGTTGGAAGTTGGTAAAGCAGCGCAGATATTGTTCCAGCGTTTGATTAACCCTCTCAGTCTGTCCATCCGTCTCTGGGTGATATGCACTGCTAACCCCCCTCTCCACCCCTAACGGTGCCATTAACTCCCCCCAGGAATGGGAAACAAATTGTGACCCCCCCTATTGGATATGACCTTCAATGGCAGCGTGTGGAGCCTCACGACGTGCTGCAGGAATGCTTTAGCCAGTTTCCTGGCTGAGGGGATCGTTTTGAATGGCACAAAGTGTGCCTGTTTGGAAAATAAATCCACAATCACCCATATTACGGTTTTTCCCCCGTTCGGAGGCAAATCTGTTATAAAATCCATGGAGATGACCTCCCATGGGCGGCTGGGAGTCGGTAGCGGTTGTAACAACCCCGGTGGTTTCCCAGGGCGTGGTTTACTCATAAGGCAAGTTTGACATGTTTGTACAAAGGAAGACAAATCTTTTCTCATCCCCGGCCACCAAAACTGCCGTTGCAGCAATTGCAATGATTTCACGAAACCAGTGTGTCCCGCAAGTATAGTGCCATGGACCCGCTCCATGATTTCCCCCCTCAGCGCTAGCGGAACAAAAAGCTTCCCCCCTTTTTTCCAGTTCCCCGCGGCATCTTGACATCCCCCCCCTCCTTCTCCAGTGTCTGGCGGTCTGCGTCAGAGAGGGCGGAGGCGAACCTTTCGTCCCACGAGGGAGGTGGGGAGATGGTCGAAGTCTTAATTTGGCTGCGTGTCATTACCACGCCTCCCAGTTGGGAAGGCATGAACATAGAATCGCGAACCTCCTCCCTCTTACTGTTGTGTTGGGGTAGGCGGGACAGGGCGTCAGCCAAGGAGTTCGCTTTCCCTGGGAAGTGGTGCAGCGTAAAATTAAACTTGGAGAAGAAATCAGCCCAGCGGAGCTGTTTAGCGTTTAGGTTTCTCGGGGTGCGTAACAATTCAAGGTTTTTGTGATCAGTCCAAATCTCAAACGGCCCCCTGGCCCCCTCCAACCAATGACGCCAGGTTGAGAGGGCCAATTTAATAGAACCCGCTTCCTTGTCCCACATGGCCCAGTTTCTTTCATTGTCATTAAATTTCTTGGACACATAAGCCAAGGGGTGGAGTTTACCATCCTCTCCCTCTTGCAAAATGGCCCCACCCATAACTACATCCGAGGCGTCGACTTGCACTATGAATTTTTTCAATTCGTTTGGGTGCACTAAGATGGGCTCGGAAGTAAATAATTTTTTTTAAGTTGTTCAAAAGTGGTTTGGCATTCAGGGGTCCACGCCAACTTTGCCCCCAGTCTTGTGCTGTCAGGACCCTTCCCTTTAGTCTTTAGAAGATCAGTGAGGGGAAGGGACACCTGCGCAAAATTTGCCAGGAATGATCTATAAAAATTGGTGAATCCGAGGAATGCTTGTAATTGCCATCGAGTTTTTGGGGCCTCCCACCCCACCACGTCTTGGACCTTGGTCAGGTCCATCTCGATTCCCCGTTGAGAAATGCAGTAGCTGAGAAATGAGATTTCTGAATGACGGAACTCACGTTTAGACAGTTTAGCAAACAGTTTGTGCTTGTGTAACGTTTGGAGGACCTCTCGCACCAACTGGACATGGGATTTTTTATCAGGAGAGTATAGCAAGATATCATCAAAGTAAACATGGACCCCCTTGAACAAATGCGTATGCAAGACTTCATTTATCAGATTCATGAATACCCCAGGAGCCCCTTGTAAGCCGAACGGCATCCCCAGGTATTAAAATTGACCGAGGGGGGTATTGAAAGCCGTCTTGTACTCGTCCCCCTCCCTTATGTGCACCCGGAAATAAGCATCTCTCAAATCTAGCTTTGAGAATATTTTTTCCCCCCGCCACTGCTGTCAGCAGGTCTTTGATTAACGGTAACGGGTAAGCGTTTGTTGCCGAAACTGCATTGGGCCCCCTGTAATCCATGCACAGTCTCAGGCCCCCGTCCTTTTTCCCCCGAAACAGCACGGAAGCCGCGCAGGGAGAAGATGCCGGTCAAATAAACCCTCTGGCCAAGTTTTTATCAATGAATTTCCTCAATTCAGTCTTTTCCGTTGGACTCATGGAATATAGCTTTCCCTTAGGCAAGTTTTGGTTGGGCAGTAATTTGATCGCACAGTCAGAATTTCTATGGGGGGGCAGCTCGTCCGCCTCCCCTTCTTTGAACACCGCCGTTAAGTCCCAATACTCACGGGGAATGCTCTGGAGTTCCGCCTTTGCCAGCCCCACCGGCACTGACGACAGCTCCAATGGAGGGTTCCCCCAATTATTATTCCATATGTGAGTCTTACAGCGAGGGGAGATGAAGTTTACTACACCCTCCTCCCACAGTATGTGTGGGTCGTGGTCATAGAACCAAGGGCTGCCAAGGACCAATGGAAACCTCGCAGCCGGGGTGACTACGAAAGGTCTCGTTTCCCAGTGTCTCCCCAGACCCATCCGCAAGGGAACCGTTTCGTATTTACACGGTTCCTTCATAGTGGACCCATCCATCTGGGTAAAAATTAAAGGTTCAGTCAATTTAACAACCTTTGTTCCTAGCCCGGTCACCAGGGAGGGATTTATGATGTCTCAGCCACATCCCGAGTCCACTAAGCCTCGCACTCTTACATGCGTGTTGAGCTCAGGGTCGATTAAAGTCACAGTCACGAAAAAGAGGGAAGGGGTACTGCTCATCGGTTTTTGCGCCCGGGAGTCGGGGACCTGCTGTTCAGCGCTGTTCACAGCAGGTCCTTCCCATTTCCCGCCACCGGGGCTGGTTCCTCTTCCGATGATTCCGACTCGTCTCCTAGTGGGGTTGCCTGTAGGGCTCTCGCTCCCTTCGGTTTAGCCGTGGGCTTGGGAGTCGAGGTGTCAAATTTCTTCTTCCCTCCCTTGGAAGGACCCGGTGAGGGGGTCCCTCCTGGGCAGGTGGCAGCGAAATGGCCGGATTCATCGCATTTGAGGCAAAGGCCTTGCTTCATCTGTTGCTCGCGGGTCCCATCTTTCTGCCATGGTGGGGTGGCAGCTGGTTTTGCCTTCCCCGGTGCGCTGCTTGGCTGGGTCACCTTTCGCAAGGCAACCGCGTCATCCAAGCGGATCATGCGCAGACGGGTCTCAGTGTCAGCTGCTTCCTTCATCCATCCTAGGAGGGAACGTGGGTCACGGCCTCTCAGGATCGTTCCATGGATCTCCGGGTTCAGCCCCAACCGATAGTGTTTGGCTAGCACCCCATCCGGCCAGCCTCTGATCTTTGCGGCCTGCCGGCGAAATTCCTCAGTATATTCCTGCACCGATTTCTTCCCCTGGCGGAATGTGCAGAGGAACGCTTGGGCCGTCTGGCTCGCGTTGGAATCCTCGAAGTGGTCCTTCAGTGCCCACATGAACGCGTTGACTTCTCGCAGCTCTCTCCCGTCTTCTTGGTGCAGGGCCACATACCAATCTGCTGCCGCATCTCGCAGGTGGGACGCGATTGCGTCCACTATGCGCTCCTCGTTTGGGAAGAGGTGGCCCCAGTTATCCATGAATTTCTCGGCTCTCACCAGGAAAAAGGAGAACTTCTTCGGGGTCCCGTCAAAGGTGGCATCCAGCAGTTCAGCTGGGTTGGGTAATGTCCGTCCCACCCCTGTGGTCCTCCTGGTGGTCCCGGTGCCGGCGGCCCCATGGGGGGCCCCACTGGTTGGTCCAGAGGTGCCCCAGGTTGCCCCGGCACACCTCCGGGCGGCTGCACGGGCGGGAGAGCAGGGACCACCTGTGGTGGTTGTCCTAGGCCCCCAGGAGGCATTAGCTGCCTCCTGTCCATTTCTTCCCGGATCCCAACAGAAATCATTTTAGGGATCCGTTGCAGGGACTCGTCAATCAGCCAAAGTAAACGGTCTTGGCTTCGGTCCCTGCTCCACCTCCGGCTTCCCACGGCACCCTCGGATTCCCTCGGGCCCGGGCGAGTTTCCTCTCCACCTTCTGCCGTGCTCAGCCTGTAGATCGACCTCTCGAACCGACCCTCTTGGACCGACGGCCGGGGGGAGAGGAACCACGTCTTGTACGTCTCCGCCAGCGGCTTGGCCCATTCTCGCCTCTTCTGCGGCCGGGTGTTCACACCCGCATACGCTCCTCCATACATGTCGCCGTAGAACCCCCCGAGGTCATACTCCAAGCCCCATGTCGCAGGGACCGTAGTCACCGGGTTCTCTCCGGAGGTAGGCGCCGTAGTCACTGGCGCCTTGGATGTGGGGACCTCGTCCTCAGACGAGGATGTCGGGATCAGGGTATCTTCCTCGTCACTCATCTCGGCTGAGAGAGGTGCGGTGGAGGGCCCGATCCAGAAGAAAGATCACTGACAATCTGTCAAGTTGTCCAGAAAGTCAGTCAAACACCAGGCTCCATAAAGAAGATAGCATTTATTGAAAGCAGTTCTTAGAGATACATTAGCAATGCTTTGTCAGTGATGCCAAGGGCTCCTTGACACCCCCAATTATACTAGGTTCAAAATGCCCCCCCCAACCTATCCTCCAATGACCACTAAGTGCACGCGCTGCAAAAGCGGTTACAGTCGTTAATTACTGTTGGCCAGAATATCCCAGGCAGAAAAGAAAGTGCGTGGGACTCAAGGCCATCGGCCGAGATAACAGTCTCCTTAGCCATAGTAAATCTGGGTCTCCCAGACAACCTGTTTTACTCCCCACATTCCAGAAAGTGAGAAATGCCAGTCCATCCCTCCCTCCTTCCCCTTCATCCGTCTTATGGCAGGGCTACCTGACACACAGCTGATCTCCAATTCCCTAGCATTTGGTCTACCTTGGGACAGAGTAGTAATAGACTGAATCATTCTAAATAATTGGGCTGGGCGAGAGCTCGCAGATGCAATCGTGGCCTCATAATACTCTCTCTCATAGGATCTCATAAATGTCCTATAAGATACTCTAGTAGCATCATCATGAGCACGCTGCCACTGTCTTTCTAGCCCTCTGAGCCTTCGCTTCATCAGCCACAGCTCCTGGGTATACTAGAGCGGGGGTGCAGATGGTGGCTGCCGAGAGTCGTCTGTGCCAGTCCTCGACAAGCTCATCCAGCAAGCTGCCGGAGGCACTGGATCCCGCAGGGCCATTTGAAGCCGCGTGGGGTCCATTTGGCTCTGTGGGTGAGCTAAAATATGCTCGCTGCCCAAACAGGGTCGGGGTGGAATGTTCACACAGGCCTTCAGGGCATAGTGGTCTGACCATGGTACTGCCATAGCAGTAATTCAGTCCACTGTAACTCCTCGCCGTGAAGATCAGATCAAGTGTGTGCCCCACTTGGGCAGTGGGAGCCATTACATATTGGGAGAGTTCTAGCATCGCCATGAATGACAGCAGGTCCATTGCCATGTGGAAGCCGCGTCATTGGCATGGACATTGAAGTCACCCAAGACTATCAATTGAGGGTGCTCCAGTGCCCAGCCTGATAAGATTTCCAACAGGGATGACAGGCTATTTGTTGGTGCATTGGGTGGATGGTACACCAACCAAATAGCCAAACTCTCCCTGGCTTCCCACACAAAGCCAGTGCACTCTGTTTGTAAGCTTCAGTGGCGGGAGCGCCCTGAAGGAGTAAGCCTCCCGATTGAACAGGGCCACTTCCCCCCCCCTTAGTCTGTGATTAGTGAAGGACCGAGAACCCGGGAGGAGCCAGCTGGGGGAGAGAGCTGCTATCTCCCCATCTCGTACCCAGGTCTTGGTCATGCATGCCAGTTGGAAAACTCACATGTAAACTGCCTTTTCCATTGCTGTTTTGAATAACATGCAAATGTGTATGGAGTCTTTTTGTAGTAATGTTAATCTGAATGCCTTTCAAAGTGTCTTCTACTGGTAATTGCTAGGAAGTCGTTCAGTAAATGGTGTTATAAGGAAAAAGGCTGAGGGGAGGGTTAAGGGCAGACTGACTTCACCCATCTTCCGAGGGTGGTTGAGACATGAACAGCTGCTTTTAGGATGTCATGTGACAACACAATGAGTGATTTTTGTGCTATGTGTTTTTTTGATCCTTGGGACAGTGCCGCTTGTAAAATGTTGAGCTATCAAAACTTATGTTTCTCCTTCAAAAAACATAATTTCCCCTGGCTTCTCTGCTGTCCTGTCCTGCAGAGATGCCGTGCTTCAATAAATCATTCCAGAGCCCAGAGGTGCTCAACCCCCAAGCCAGTTTTCAGTGCTGAGCTTTGTAGACCCAAGTTAATGTAGGCAGGAGTACCCCGAGACTATGCAGAACACTGCCTCACTGCTAATGGGGAAGCCTCCTCTCCTTCTAGGGTCACTCTGGCATTAACTGTGGCATATTTCTTTTTAAAAATCCTTCTTTACAGATCTTTTTAGAACTGCTACAGACTCTTCTCTCATGCCCCAACACATCTTTTTAAGCATGGGGGGGGGGGTTGCAGCTTGACCAGTCCAATTTCCTGTTTCTCATGCCATCCAAATGCCCTAGAAGACCCATGAACAGAAGGCCCAGAGGCCATACCCTCCCATCCCTTATTACCTACCAGCAATCGATATTCAGTGAGACGCTGCCTGTGAACATGGAGGTTCCACATAGCCCTCATGGCTAGTATCCAGTGATGAATTTATCTATTTCTCTCTTAAAGCCATCTATGCTCTGGGCTGTCGTTATGTGTGAGGCAGTGAGTCCCACAAGGTGCATGTTGTGTGAAAAAGTTACTTTGCTTGACTTCAGTCTGGTGTTCATCAGCTTTATTGGGTGCCCACAAATTCTAGTACTTTGGGACAAGGATAGAAGTTCTCTCACTTTTCACCACCCATACATAAGACTCCTCTGGCCCATCTGGCTCCGGGAGCTTCCAGTCCTACTTTCAGCAGCCGTGCTTGGTGGTGGCATCTATGTAGGCTGGCTAGAGATGTAAAAAGTCTAGAAATTTTGGAGTTGTGGAAGGAAAAAAACCCCCATGTTTGCATTTCGATGCATTTGTGTGCTTTCCTATCCTGCTGATGTTAAGAGCACTTGGAGGCAGAAGGGTGGAAGCCACTTTAGTCTGCAAACTCTGCTGGGCTATTTCAGATCCGTGTGATAAGGCCTCCCAACTACGCTGGACCCTTGATGTTGGGCCTGCTGCTGGCTGTGATCGGAGGCCTGGTTTACTTGAGGAGAAGCAACCTGGATTTTCTGTATAATAAAACAGGCTGGTCTTTTGTTGCATTGGTAAGTGGACCAACTTCAAAAACTCTCATACCTTTAATAGGCAATAAAACTTCTGCACTCCCTTTTGGGTGTTCTTACCTTGCGGAAACACTGAGAGGTGCAATTACTTCTTCTAATGGATGCAAAGAAAATGTGGGATTGTGTTTATTTATTTATATATTTGTATATTTTGCTGTCAAGTCACAGTGGATTTATGGCGACCCCCTTCATGGGGTTTTCAAGACAAGAGAGGCTTGCCTGCCTCTGCCTCTGCCTCTGCCAAGCAACCCTGGACTTCCTTGACGGTCTCCCGTCCAAATACTGACCAGGCCCAACCCTGTGCTTAGCTTCCGAGACCTGATGAGACAGGGCGAGCCTGGACTGTTTCAAGTCAATGTTGGCATAAACCTATAGGCAGGATTCTTCTGGCTGTGTCATGGGATTATGTATTATGTGATTGATTCAGTATAATGTGAACTGTGGTAAACAGGCTTGTTCATTCATTTTAAACTAGTTTGGAACAAAAAGCTGAAAATACCTCTGAAAGGAATAATTTTTGAAAAAAGGTTCACAAAACTGATGGCCGCCTTGGTTGTGGCACCAAAGTCGGAGCTCTCTCCCCCTGGATATTCACCTGTTCTTTTCTGTCACTGCTTTCCACCAGAGGTTGAAGACTTGTTTGTTTCCCTCATTGATCCCTCCTTCCTGTCCTGTGTTTTTAATATATACTTAGTTGTTGTTGTTTTAATCATTCTCATGATGTGCTTTTATGATGCTTGCTTTAACTGTTAGCCACTTTGGTGACTATTGGGGGAGGGCAGAAAAGATGGAGTACAAATTTTGTGAATAAATCTTATAGCTGGCATTGTTTTGAAGTCAGCTGTCAGTTTTGCTTCCAGGCTGTCTGGTTCTGTGCCACGTTCGTTCATATTCACTGCTTCATAATTTGTTGATTTCCAGTGTTTTGTTCTAGCGATGACATCAGGCCAGATGTGGAATCACATCAGAGGACCCCCATATGCTCATAAGAATCCTCATAATGGTCAAGTGGTAAGTCTTCAGAACAGTAAAGAAGCTCTGTGGGACGTAGTTCTAGAGGGGCAGCCGTGTTCTCCTGCTGCAGCCAGAGTAGACAGGTGTTGTGGCACCATAATGACTGCCAGCATGTTCTTTTCCAGCTTATGTGATTTGTGGACTAGAGCCCAGTTCTTTAAATGTGGTGAAGACTGAGATGGATCTCAAGAAGATCTCATCCATAAAGCATCAAGTTGTTTGGTCTTTAAGGTGTCACAGGACTCCTGTTTTATTCCAGTAGTTAGCTGTTTCTTGGATTCCTGGCGTGATTCTCCAGTGGTTAAGGAGCAGTGTCTTGTGAGAAGCTGTCCCAGATGATTCTTTTTAAAATGAATGGTGCTCATGTGGCAGTGCCACTACTAATAACTTTTTCTGTAAAATACTCAAGGCAATGTACAAGGTATGCTAAGAAAAAAGAATAATGAAACCTTAAACCCTGAAACTCTTTCCAAGCTCCACTCCAGTTAGAGTGCCAGAGCTCCAGCAGTGACGGCTTTTGCAGCTTAGCAGACTGGGGGAGGGCAGAGTGAGCCTGCCCGCTGCTTCCAGCCCGACTGCTCCTCCCCCTGCAGCCCCTCTCTGGCTTCAGCTTCTGGCAGCAAGAAGAAGGCCCCTTCCTCCATGGGGGTTGTTTGTCAGACACAGGCCAAATGCCTCTTGCGTGTGCTGACGTAAGTGGGTGGGGTTTGTCCCAGTTTAAACACTGCAATCATCTGGGTTTCCAGGCTTAATTTTTTTCCAAGGCTGTGCAGCATCTTCGTTCAGGAGCAGGAAAGAGAACAGAGGAGCAGGAGATCTGTAAATTGCTTTTCCTGACTTAGAAGTGAAGCCTCGTGTCGCCTTTCCTTTTCCGAGCTCTTGAGCAATGGCTAGAAGAGTATTAAATGAGTTTCTAAAGGAGAAGATGATAAGCAGGAATTTAGTGTACGAGAAGGTTCTGTTTGGATCTCTGTCTAGCATCTGATAGGGAATAATGTGTGTGTTTTTCTGGTCGCCACCTATGCACAGCCTGGCCACCCACTGTATCCGAACCCTCTGAGAAATGCATTCCTTGGTTACAATATGGTTATATCGTATTATCTTCTCTAAGCTAATTTTTTTATTGTTAACATTGAGGTGAGTTGTTGTAAGTAATTTTTTTGTCCTTTACGATCTTTTCTGTCGTGCTTAGTATTGAAGTAATGCCTGAACTAATGCCTGAAGAGAACTGCTCACCTGCTATTCACTTCTGTTTTTGGCTCCTCTTTTCTCTGCCTTTTTTGCTGATTAGCAAAAAAGGTCTCTTAGAACCAAAACTGAGACTCTCCAGGCTGTGGGAGAAGTGAGGTGGGGGTGGGGGAACTGGCAAGCGAATCCCTCTCTCGGGTTCTCACCAGCTTCACTTGTTTCCTTTGACTATCCGAGCTAGCAGCTTCAGTTCTAAAAGTGTAGACCTCTTTTTGCCTTTCATTTCCTTTCATTGCTTACTACTCAGTGCATCATGAAATGGTATCTTGGGCTGGCTCCTCTCTGCAAGAGCTGTTAATCTCAAGTGCTGATGGTGGATGCCTCAGAGTACCCCAAGTAATTTGGAAGCAGCTCTTGCTGTCTCTCAGCAGGCCTTGTAAGCAGGTAGAAGGCAAAATGCACTGCGTAGAATCATAGAATTACACAGAGTTGGAAGGGGCCATACAGGGCATCCAGTCCAACCCCCTAAGCAATGCAAGATCAGCCTAGAGCATCCCTGGCAAGTGTTTGTCCAGGTGCTGCTTAAAGACAGCCAGTGAAGGGGAGCTCACCACCTCCCTAGGCAGTTGATTCCACTGTTGAGCAACTCTTACTGGAATTTTTTTATCATAATATCCAGTCGTTACCTTCCCACCCTTAATTTAAACCCATGATTGCGAGTCCTCTCCTCTGCTGCCAACTAGAACAGCTCCCTGCCCTCCTCTAAGTGGCAGTCCTTCAAATACTCAAAGAGAGCAGTCATGTCCTCCCTCAACCTCCTCTTCTCCAGACTGAACATTCCCAAGGAGTCCCTCGGCCTTTCCTCAGAGGGCTTTTTGGTCTCCAGGCCCCCTGATCATCCTCGTCGCTCTCTTTTGCACCAGCTCCATTCTGTCCACATCCTTTTTGAAGTGAGGCCTCCAGAACTGTACACAATACTCCAGGTGAGGCCTGAGCAATTCAGTGTACAGCAGGACTATGATATCTTGTGATTTGGATGCTATGTTGATACACCCCAAGATTGCATTAGCCTTTTTTGTCGCTGCGTCACACTGGCTGCTTATATTTATCTTACGGTCCACCCGTACCCCAAGATCTTATTCACACACACACTGCTACGCTGAAGTCTATCCCCCATCCAGTATGCATGTTCCTCATTTTTGTTTCCCAGATGTAGAACTCAGCACTTATCCTTGTTAAATTGCATCTTGTTCCCATCTGCCCACTTTTCCAATGTGTTCAGATCTCGTTGAATTCTATGTCTTCTGGTGTGTTTGCTGCTCCTCCCAATTTGGTGTCATCTGCAGATTTAATGAGTAGCTTCTCCACAGCCTCATCCAGATCATTTGTGAAAATATTGAAAAGTACTGGGCCCAGAACCGAGCCCTGTAGCACCCTACTGGACACCTCCCTCCATTCAGATGAAATGCCGTTGACAATTACTCTTGGAGTGTGGTCCTCCAACCAGTTCCCTATCCACCTAACTATCTTACAGTCTTCTAGTTTACCCATCAGAACATTATAGGGAACCCTGTCAAAAGCTTCACTGAAATCCAGGCAAACAACATTGACAGCATTCCCTCGATCAGTAAGCTCATCATTTGATCAAAAAAGGAAACGAGGTTGGTTTGGCAGGACCTGTTGGGGACAAATCTGTGCTAACTTCCTCAGATCACAGAGTTGTCCTTTAGATACTGGCAGATTGATCCCTTTAAAATCCGCTCCAGTATCTTCCCTGGGACAGAGGTCAGTCTGACTGGCCTGTAGTTTCCGGGGTCATCCCTCCTCCCTTTCTTGAAAATTGGGATAACATCTGCCCTCCTCCAGTCTTGTGGCATGTCTCCCGTCCTCCAAGAGGTCTGGAAGATGATGGACAAATGCTCCACCCAGCAAACTAGCCATTCCATCCTGGTGAAACATTGTTGCCAATCTCCAGGTGGGGGCTGGAGATCAATCAGAATTACAACTGCTCTCCAGGAGGGGGGAGGAGATGGAAAGCTGAAGTCAGGGGGCAGATAATGGTAGGTTGACAATTGGCTGGGAGGGAGATAGAGTTGCCAACTCCAGGTTGGGAAATTTCTGGAGATTTGAGGGGGTAGAGCCTGGAGATGGGGAGGTTTGGGGAGGGGTGGGGTCTCAGACAGGTACAATGCCATAGACTCCACTCTCTCCAAACCAACCAGTCCCTCATGGGGAACCATTGTTGCCAATCTCCAGGTGAGGGCTGGAGACCACTCAGAATTACAACTGCTCTGCAGGAGAGAGGGCAGAAGTCAGCTGAAGTCAGAGGGTTGATGGTTAGCTTGGAAGGAGATTGGCAAATTCCTGGGGATTTGAGGGGTAGAACCTGGAGAGGGTGGGGTTTGAGGAGGGGTTGGACCTCAGGCAGATAGAATGCCATAGACTCCATCCTCCAAACCAGCCATTTCCTCCTGGGTAACAATTGTTGCCAATCTCCAGGTGAGGGCTGGAGATCACTCCAAACTACAACTGCTCTTTAGGAAGCAGAGATCAGTTCCTCTGGAGAAAATGGTGGTCTTTATCATTATACCCTGCTGAGGTCGCCACAGCAAATTCACACTGTGTGCCCAAAGCCAGGGCACTCTCCCAGAGCCCCTTTCTAGAGCCCGTTGTATTTATTTCCACAATGGGCCTTACTCATACTGAGCTTTAGCTTTCCTAACTCTCTCTCTACAAGCATTGGTTATTTGTTTATATTTATTTGTTTATATTCATTATAAGGCCCTCCTTCCATTTCCTAAATGAGTCTTTTTTAATTTATCAAATCTTTAGAAATCGTTTATGGAGCCTCCTTGGCGTCTTTAGGCTCCTCCCATTTTCCCTTCTCATAGGAACTGTTTGTACCTTCAATATTTCACTGTTAAGAAACTTGTACCCCTCTTGAACTCCCTTCTCCTTAAGTATTTCTGACCATGGGATTCTACCCAGCATAACTTTAAGTTTATTGAAAGTTGCTTTCTTGAAGTCCAGCCTATATGTCTGACAATGTACAAATTTTCCCTTCCCCCAGACTGTAGATTCCATCATTACATGGTCACTACTATCTAGGGTGCCCACTACTTTCATTTCGTCAGTGAGTTCTTCCCTGTTGGTGAGAATCAAATCCAAATTAGCAGATCCCCTTGTTTCCCTCTCCACTTTCTGGAAAATGAAGTTGCCAGCAAGACAAGTCAGAAATATATTTGACCTTTCATTTTTAGCAGAGTTGGACTTGCAGCAGGTCTCCCTTGACCACTGTGTCCCGTCTTTTTGAGAACTTTGTAGTCTGTTCCAGGAATATCTCAGCCAAGTCCTCTGTCTGGCTTGGTGGTCTATAGCAGTCCCCCGCCATAATATCACTATTATTTCTTACTCCTTTTATTTTTACCCAGAGACTCTCAACTGAACTTCCATGCTCAGATTCATGTATTTTCTCCTTTACATACAATGCTACTTCTCCCCCCTTCCTTGTTTGTCTATCCCTTTAAACAGGTTGTACCCCATAATTCCAATACTCCAAATGTGAGTGTTATCCAAATTTCAGTAATGCCTGTTAGGTCATAGTCCCCTTCATGTATTAGGACTTCACGTTCCTCCTGCTTTTTTCCCATACTCTGCACATTAGTGTAAAGACATCAGAATCTATGGTTTATGTGCTCTGAAGTTTTAATTTCTGTACTTACCTGTGAGTTAATGTTTCCTAGCGTATGTGCTGCTCCCCACAAATTTTTAGTGATCTTATCTAGTTATTGACATCATACTAGGCTTTGAATTTTTGTCTTGCTCCCCCATAGGATTTAGTTTAAAACCCTCCTTATCAGGTTTGCAAGGATCTTTCCATACACATTTTTCCCTACCCTCATGAGGTACAAACCCATCTCCCAACAGAAGGGCTTCATCTAGAAAGTGTAAGCCATGGTCCAAAAAAACAGACCTTTCCTGATGACGCCATCTATGTAGCCATTCGTTTATTTGCCGTATTTTTCTTTCACTTCCTAACCCATGGCCTTCGACAGGAAGAACTGATGAAAACATAGCCTGTGCTCCCAGGTCCTTCACCTTTTTACCCAGAGCCACATAGTGTCTTTTAACATTTTCTGGCCTGTGCCTGGCAATATCATTTGTTCCCACATAGATGAGCAAGAAGGGATAATAATCTGTAGGTTTAATGAGTCTTCCTACCCTTTTTATCACATCTTGGATGCGTGCATCAGGTAGACAGCAAACCTCTCAGGACAACAGGTCTGGTCATCACACTTAGCCTCTACCCCTCTCAGTAAGGAACCCCCCAATTACGAGCACATGCCTTCTCCTATATTGGGGAGTAGAGGCTTGAGTCCTCTCATCCACAGGGGCCTGAGAAATTTCCTTCAAGCTTTGGGGAGGCTAGGAGAGTAACTCTTGTTCCAGTGGTTCAGAATCAATATCTATGGGGAGATCCTGGAACCAATTGCTTAGCAACAGAGGCACAGAATGTCTCCTGATTTTTCTGCTCCTGTGGGTTACATTCTTCCATATGCCGTCTTCCTGTGTTGGGTGCTCCTCCAGTTGCTGAGATGCCTTTCCCCCTTCCTCCTCTTGTTGCTCTCTCAGGAGTGCTTCATGCACTCTGTCCACGAACTCTTTACCTTTCTTTATAAAATGGAGTGTGGGCAAGCATGCCTCAGGTCCCAGTATATTCTCCTCCAGTAGGGCTGCCAATTTACACTTGCTGTAAGTGTAATGCTATTCCCCTCAGGTAGGAATTCGAACATGCCACAGACTTTGCATGTCACGGCCTCAGCTCCCTCACCAGCCATGCTGCTGCAATCCATTGCAGAAGTGGTTCAGTTTTTCTTGCACTTCCCTGATAACTCACCTGCCAAACTGCGTCACAAGACTACTTGTGAAAGGCTTGCAGAAGGAAAGAAACTTAACACATATAGGAGATAAGATCTACTTGGCTTCTTACAGGGCCCCCAGGCTAAGAGCCACAGGGCAATAGCCCTTGAGCTCTTGCTCTTCGGCTTGTGCCTCTTGCAAGGAGGAGCCTTACACAGGTTAAGGCTCACCAAGCAGATGGCGGGGCCTGCAGTCAGCCCAAGGCAAAACAGACCCTTCCCAATCAGCAACAATCACCTTCTGCAACCAGCTACAATCAGCACTCCAGCAGCTCTCTTTCCTGCTCCTTTTCAGAGCCCAGCTGACTGTGGCCAGCCTTACTTTCAGGAATCAGCTGCTTGCCAGCTTCCTTTGTTGCCCAGCTTCCACACCCGTACATAGTCATGGGGGGGGGGGAATACCATGGCATGAATTAACTTGATCTTGGTTACCAGCGACACATCCCTTCACTTGAGAGTCTTTTCTAGCTCCTTCATGGCTGCCAGTTTGGTGTAGTAGTTAAATGCGATGGACTCTAATCTGGAGAACTGGTTTGTCCATACGCAGCCAGTTGGGTAACCTTGGGTCAATCACAGTTCTTTTAGAGCTGTTCTCTCGAGCAGTTCTCTCAGAGCTCTCTCAACCCCAGCTACCTCACATGGTGTCTGTTTTGGGGAGAGGAGGGGAAGGAGATTGTAAGCCACTCTGAGACTCCAAGTGAAGGGCAGGGTATAAATTGAACTCTTCTTCTTCTTCCCAGTCTCAGCCGACTTCTGATTTCTTGGCTCCAGTCTCCCTTTTGCTTGATGATGGAGCCAAGGAATAGAAAATCTTGAATAGTTTCTTCATTGTCAGCCTTGAATTTCTGTAATTCCCCAGCAGTCATTACCTTTGTCGTCTTGATATTCAGCTGTAATCCTGCTTTGGCACTTTCTGCTTTAACCTTCATCAGGAATGGTTTCAGGTCTTTGCTGTTTTCTGCCAGTAATAGGGTGTCATCTGCATATCTCAAATTATTAGTGTTCCTTCCACCAGTTTTCTCTCCACTTTCATCTAAATCTAATCCGCTTTCCTTATGATATGTTCTGCATATAATTTGAAAGTGGGATAAAATGCATTCTTGTCTGACACTTTTCCCAGTTGGAAACCATTGTGTTTCTCCATATTCTGTGACTCTTCTCTGGAGCATAGGTTGCACATCAAAACAATCAGATGCTGTGGAACACCCATTTCTTTTAAAACCAACCCTAACCTTTTATGATCCACACAGTCAAAAGCTTTGCTGTAATCTAAGATGATTTTTCCTCCTGAAATTCTCTTGTATATTCCAGTATCCAATGTATGCCATCTGGTCTCTATGCCTCTTCCTCTTCTGAATCCAGTTTGAACATCTAGCATTTCTCATTCCACATGTGGTTAACAGTCTTTGCCGTTAGACATTGAGCATCACTTTACTCATGTGAGAAATTAAGGTGATGACCTGATAGCCTCTATAGTCTTTGATGTCTCCTTTTTTGTCATTGGAATATAAATTGAGCATTTCCAGTCTGTGGGCCATGGTTTTGTTTTCCATATTTGTGGGCACAGTCTTGTTAAGAGTTGGATGAACTTCATTTATAAGTATAATTAGCACTAAATAAGGGCCAAGTTTACTCCATTGCCAGCACGTGTCTGTGTGTTCAGCTGCAGGTGTCTTTCATTTTCATTGGGGTGGGACTGAGTGTAACCTTTTCTTTCCCACCATTTATTTGCATAGATTTACCCTCTCCAAGCTGCTTTTCTCTCCACAGAGGGGGAGGGGAAAAAGATCCATGTCTTTCCTCTTGCTTGTGGGAAAGGACCATTTTGGGAGAAGCAGTGGCTGACAGGGTGGGCCTGAGGCAAGACTTCCCTACTCTGTTCCATCTCCCAGTTGCAAACCCCGAGTGCCGTTGGTCACTGCTGGGGGGGCGGAGTGGAACTGAGCAAGTGTACAGACATGTCATCTGATTTGGCCTTATTAGTGGAAATGTGGTTTTCTGGAACTTAAATATTAGCATTTCAGAACATTTCTTAAGCCCAGCTCAGTCTTCTCTCCCAAGCAGAAAACATGGGGGGGGGGGGGGAGAAAAGAAAATGAGGGTAAAGATCAAGGTGGGGAGCAGTGTCAGCCTGTCTAGCAGTAGAAAAGAGTGAGCGGCCAGGAGCACCTTCAAGGCAAGCAAGACTGATGGCAGGGGAGGACCCTTTGTGAGTCGTGGCTCCCGTCTTCCGATAAGGAGGGTGAGGGAGAGAGAAGCCAGCCTTTCTTCTTCCCCAGTTTTGCATCTTCTACCCAGAAAGCCTGCAAGGAAGGTCTGTGAGAGGGGCTGGGCACAGCTGAAAAAACTTCCCCTCCAGCTCTGGAGGTGAGCAGGCTCATGCGGAGGAACATATTTCACTGTGTTTTTAAAATAATAAACATTGGCTGCTATTAATCTGATGTACAAAACTAAAGAAGAAGAGATTGCATTTATACCCCGCCCTTCACTTGGAGTCTCAGAGCAGCTTATAAACACCTTTCCCTTCCCCTCCCCACAACAGACACCCTGTGAGGTAGGTGAGGCTGAGAGAACTATGGCTTGCCTAAGGTCATCCAGCAGCTGCAAGTGGAGGAGTGGGGAATCAAACCTGGTTCTCCCAGACAAGAGTCTGCATACTTAACCTCTAATACCTGTTTACCTGACTTTTGGAAGCTCAGTCAAACAGGATCATCCTGCACTGGTTCTGGAAGACACCGAAGCTCTGATTTTTGGCAAGCTTCTAGGGGAAGGAAATCCATGGCTGCCCAGCAGCCGCCGAAAATGCTTCTCTACGTGCCGCTGGGGGGAGGTCTGTGGTGGGCCTGGCAGAATGACCTTTGAGATGGTGGCGATGAGTTCCGGCAGTGTCGGGGATGTGAGGCCTGTGCCAAAAATGGTTCCCCTGCAGAACCAGACCCACAGTGTTTTAATATACTCCTGGCTAGCCCACTCTTGTAAGGTGGGCTGTCAAATCAGTGGCTTTACAAACCAGGTGGTTTTATAGCTAAAAAAGGTGATGCTCCTGGATACAAGAGGACTTTTAATTAGAGGTCGTTTGAAAATAATTTTCTTTTTAGAGGTTGTTTGTAAATAATTCAAATAGGAGTATAGTTGTGGACAATGCTCCCTCTAAGCTGTGGAGTCTTGTGAGCAAAAATTCAACTTTGTGAGCTCCTGGCATTAAAGTTGTGAGTGAGCAATTTGGCTGCTGCATCAATTAGTTTGCTCTGGAGCCCTCCTTCCTGAGCTGAGACAAAAATGCGTGAGCCAGAAGCTAAAAAACTGTGATCTGGTTCACAACTAGCTCAGCTTAGAGGGAACACTGGTTGTGAACAGTCTGTAGAAAACGGCACAAGAGAAAGCGTGTGGTGGTGGGCAGAATGAGACACTTATATGATTAAATCTAAAGTGTTAATATTTACAACACTGTACAAACTGTTAAGGCTGTTCTGTCACTAGAAGTAAAAGGAAACCTTTATGAGTACAAAAATCAGTTGGAATTGGCTAAACCTGGCTGCTAGCACCTGGGTGTGTGTGTAGTAATGTGCTTTAGAGATGTTATGCTGAAAAAGAAAAATGATCACATCTGCATAACTTTTTACATGTTTCCCTTGCAGAACTATATCCACGGAAGCAGTCAAGCGCAGTTTGTTGCTGAAACTCACATTGTTCTTTTGTTTAGTATCCTTACTGATTAAAATCATGCCCAGCTATAACATTTTATTTATCTTTTTCATTTAAACCCCGCCTTTCTCCTCAGTAGGGGACCCAAAGCATCTGACCTCCTTCTCCTCCCCTCCATTTTATCCCCACAATAACCCTGTGAGGTAGGCTAGGCTGAGAGGGTGTGTGATGGGCCCCAGGTCACCCAGCCAGCTTCCATAGCACAGTGGGGATTCGAACCTGTGCTTCCCAGATCCTAGTTTGATAGTGTAACCACTAGTCCACACTGTCTCACAAAGCCTTGCCAAGGTTCTGTTGCAAGGATGATCCTCCTAGATCTTTTTACTGCTTGCACTGGTGACTGGAAACTGGGGAAGGGCTTTGTTACATTTACCACTGTGTCTTGTGTTGTGTTCTTCTCCATCTTGGCAATTTTCTTTCCACCTTCTCTTCCCTCCAAAGCTCTCTGTCTTTAATTGCATAAGAATAAGAACAGCTTTGCTTGTTCGATTACCAGAAGCTGAAAAAATCCTTGCATTGCTTTGAAAATATGGACGTTTGCGAAGTCTGGACCTGTGCCCTTCCTACGAGTTGGAAGGTGGACTGTCTGGCGTTATACCGTGTCAAGGCCCCTCCCCTCCCTAAACCCCACTCTCCCCAAGCTCTATCCTCAAATCTTCAGGTATTTCTGACCCCAGAGTTGGCAACCCTACTTACAACCCATCTGTTACAGTTAACAATACTGGCCTGTATTACCTGTTTTTTTTAAAAATAGGGGGCTGTATGAGGTGGGGAAATCGTGGTTCTCAAATCTGTTGTTTTTTGCCAGTGTGTTGGCTAGGAAGGCTGTGCCTTTTGCACAAATTGGCGGTTTGTGGCATGGTAGCCTGGCAGGACTCCTGAGGCCAATGCAAAGAGTGGCACAAGGGTGAGTGAGCAGCAGGAGGTTGTGCCTCTGGGACTGAGCCCTGCTGTCCTGAAGCCTTGGCTACTTAGTCATCCCAGTTTTGTGTTGCAACTGTATTCAGGTGGGTAGCCTTGTTGGTTTGAAGCAAAAGAACAAAGTTTGAGTCCCGTGGGGCACCTTTAAGACCCACAAAGTTTAATTCTGGGCATAAGCTTTCATGTGCACCTACATAAAAGCTTATACCTGGGATTAAACTTTGTGGGTCTTAAAGGTGCCCCATGGGACTCAAACTTTGTTTTTGTGTTGCAGCTGTTACTGCAAGAGGTGAGCTGCTTTGTGGGCTTGTTGGAGGGATAGAGCCTAAACACACAAAGCTACCTTATACTGAATTAGACCCTTGGTTATGTCAGCATCAGTCTCGTCTACTCAGACTGGCAGCAGCTCTCCAGGGTCTCAGGCGGAGGCCTTTCACATCAGCTACTGCCTGATCCTGTTTAGCTGGAGATGCTGCCCGGGATTGAGCCTGGGACCTTCTGCATGCCCAGCAGGTATTTTTCTGCTGAGCCACAGCTCCTCCCTATCCGGCCTCTTATGCCCAAGGCTCACACGTTTAAAGGGAGTCATAGCCAAAGCAGATACGTGTGTCTGCTGAAGGTAGCCTTAGAGGTTACACGTCATGTCTTAGAAGCTGCAGTCTGTCTCTTTTTATTAATCTGATGATAAATACAACGACATTTAAGTCTTTCCATGCTGAATGACAATTCTGCTAAATTTCTGGATGTTAGTTATAATCCCCTTAAACTCTCTGCTAGAACAAAACTCGCCACCCTTCCTAGCTGGCCTGTACCATTAAGAGGTAGAGGTTTCCCTTGCTTGAAAGCCAGTCGAATTCGACTCTAGGAGTGCGGTGCTCATCTCTGTTTCCAAGCCAAAGAGCCAGTGCTGTCCGAAGACTTCTCCGTGGTTATTTGGCTGGCATGACTAGATGCCGAGGTGCACGGAATGCTGTTACCTTCCCACTGAAGTGGTACCTACTTATCTACTTGCAGCTTCTTGCTTTCAAATTGCTAGATTGGCAGGAGCTGGGACCAGAGACGGGAGCTCAGTCCATCATGCAGCACTCGAGTCTCGAACTGCTGAACTACCGACCTTCTGGTCTGCAGTTCAGAGTCTTAACCACTTGAGCCAGTTAAGAACTGGAGAGCAAATGTCTTCTTGTCTAGTGTGTTCAAATTGACTTCCAGTGATTTAGCCTTAAGCAGCTTTTTTTCAGATGCTGGCGTGACACTTGGCATGGTGCTCTTGCACGAAGCTGCTACCTCTGACATAGAAGTGGGGAAAAGAAAAAGTAAGTACCAGTTTGATGCCAGCGTCTACTTATTGGGTACCCTTTGGCAGTGCTGGATCTGACATGTTTTTGGAGGTAGTGAAATCTTTGTGATGTGATGGAAATGGAATGCCACTATGAGGGCAGGAGAGGCTTCTTCTGAGGGATTTCCCATGGACTTTACTCAGTTGGGGGGAAAGTATCACTGTAATAATGATTGTGTGCTGTCATGCCACAACTCACGACCACAGGAAGGGAGGGGGGGTTTCAAGGCAAGAGATGAGCACGGGCGGTTTGCCATTGCCTGCCTTTGCACAGCAACTCCCTTCATTCCAGGTGGTGTCCAGTCCAAGTACTAATTGTGGCTGACCCTGCTTAGCTTCCAAGCTCTGATGAGGGCTGGCTAGTCAGGGCTGTTGAGGCTGCTCAGACAGCGTTAGGTCATCGTTAAGCATCCCCCCCCTCTGCCTTGTATGAAGCTGGTTTGTTTGGCTGATTTTCTTCTGTATGATCTTGAACAGTAATGTGTGTGGCTGGCATTGGCCTGGTGGTGTTGTTCTTCAGCTGGCTGCTTTCCATATTCAGATCGAAATACCATGGCTACCCATACAGGTATGTATGTTTCAGTTGCTAAGGTAATGTTGGTCCAACACTTTGGTTTTTGATACGCTTCTGCATGTATAGAAGAAAAATTGTCTAGTGTCTTGAAACATGGTGTGCTGTGGATTGCCGTTTCACCTCTAATTGAAGCAAGTCACCAGGAATGTTTTGTTCTGGCATTAAAAAGATGGAATTTCATTGCTCTGGATCCTGCTTGGAGCAAACTTCTAATTGAGGGTTAAGATGTGACGCAGTTGACAAGAGGCAGGAGAGAGAACAGACAGAAAGATCAGGGTGGACAAACTGCTTGAGCATTTTATACAATAGCTGTCTGAAAATGTGTAATAAATGAAGAAAGAGGAGGAAGTGAGGGGATATTGCATTTGAGGGCCACAATCCCAAGCTCTGCGTGTGTGTGTATGTGCCCAAATTTTCAGGAGCTTTCCTCTTGAAAGATGATTCCACAAAAGCTTCAGTGTTTTATATAAGCCCCCAAAGTTGTTTTTGGAACACATAAATCCCAAGAGCAGTTTGGAGGCTCTGGAAAGCTCCCAGCAGGATTCATCCATCCATAGATGCTGTGTGTGAACACCCTTGCACAGCCACTCAAGTCATTTAAGACCCAGAAACGTCATCCCCTGCTGGTCTCCTGGGTCTTGGGGCCCTGTTAGCCCAGTATGGCACCTGATGGCAGTTCTCGAGGGTCAGCCAGGGATCTTTTCACAACCCTTTTATCTGCAATCCTTTAAACTGGAGTTGCTGGGAAGCTTATCTGGAACTCTCTGCTTTCTGAGTAGGTCTTGCAGTTGACTATTACTTCTTTCCAAAAGGGGTACACTAAAAATGTTCTTCTGTCTCAGATTTTAAGGCCCTGTTGATGACTAAGTCATGTTCCCTTCTATGCTTTTCCTGCACAGTCCTCTGATCAGATACGCAGTTGTTGCCAGCTGGCTCAGTTGTGTACTGTGCTCTACACGAGGAAAAATGTTAAGTTTTGTAAAGGCACAGAAGTTGATACAGTTGATGAGAGAAGCATGGCAGGAAATGTGTCTTGCATGGTAAACAAAGTCCCAAAGAGGGAGCTGTGAGAGTATCCCCATTTGTGTTCTGTTGTTATCTCCTGGCTGGGGAAGAGCGGGATAGAGGACAAGAAAAACATTTCCCCCATCCAAAATTGCTAGCACGCCATCCCCAAGCACTGGGCAGGGCAGCACTGCATCCTGGGGCCAAGAATAGGGAACGTTTGTAGTAATCTGTCTTCTTGCACCTGCTTGCATTCTTTGGTCACGTTCTCTGGCATGCTCATTTTATTAGCAAAAGCTGAAATAAAAAGTGTGCTCCTAATAATGCTGAAATGATGATGGCTGAAACTTGACTGTGGAATACTGTGATGTGCATTCCTCTGAAATCAGCAAGTGTATAATAATTGATTTCAGGGTAATGGAGGAAGATTGTTTATTTAGATTTGTGGGCTACAGGATGGTGGCTACCTGTCAGAAGCTGGCTCTCAGAGCTCTGCATTTTATTATTTTTTAGATAAGCCTTTTGTTTTACCTTGAGTGACTTAATACAGCACTTTTAAATCTGTTTTGCTGATACTTGAGAGCAAATATTATTTTGCCTGGGTAAATGTTTTGATTCTGGAGCTTTGTTTTGCCTCAGTGTTCTGAGAATTGTGATCCAGGTGGGTAAGTGGCTAAAGCTGCTGCCCTGGGCATTGGCCTGAAGAGTGGAGGTTTTTCTTCCTTTTGAGTCTACAAGTGACCTTGAAGTGGATAAAAGAGAGGCTAAAGGAAAAGTCAAGAATCTGGATTTTAATTATGGGGATGAAAAGAACTTGTCCCTTTGAAGAGGAATGCTCAGCTCCTTTAAGCAAACAAACTAAGCTTAGAGGACATATGAATAGGTTTGATTTGCCCAGCTCAAGATGAAACTGTCTGTTCTTTAGAGCAATCAGTGACTACCAATAATGTCATAGTGGTTCACGGCCTGTGTTCACCACCCCCACTGCATCAGCATGGTAAGTCAGAGGAACTTAGGCCTTCTGGCAGCTCAATTGCAGAAAATTTATGAAAAGCTTGACAGCATAACAGAGTACTTCTCAGGAAATGGAGGTGGGAAGACTGGCTCTTTACCCAAGAAGCCCATCCGGTCACCAAGGGAACCTGAGAAGCAGCTGTGAGACTGCTCTGGAGCCAGGTGCGAGACCTGAAGGGAAATTTAAATTTGTCCCGGGCAGGTGGCCAAAGGAGGTTGCTCCCTCCCAAGGACGTAGTTGTAAATGTTTCCCCCTGTCAAGGGAGACATATCAGTTGGTCCAACAAACAATGGGCCAGTAAACATCTGGCATTTTTTCTTAAAACTATACTGTTTTCCATTGATCCTATGAGGGCTGAACAAATTTCAGGACTTTTGTCCTGAACGCTATCATGAGCGCTTCTGTCTGTTATTCCATTCTACTCAGATCCCAGTTTATGTGCTTGCACACTGCTCTGATTTTACTGAATTCAGGGTTAAATTCCAAAGATATTTCCTGAACTTCACAATCCAACAATTAGGTAACCTGAAGCCCTGGACTCAAAATTAGGTAAATCAAAACTAAATGTAGCAGCGTGAGATCTACAGGACCATCTGAAACCCTGATGCTAATTGATTTTCCCTCTCCTCCGTATCCACTGTCCCCTGCTAAGATCAAGGAATTGCAGATCTCCATGGCTTCCAATAAGCCTTCTCCTCCTGGCCTTGAACCCATGGAGTCTCTGTTATATTTGGAAACAAGTGGGAAGGAAGATGTGGTAGAGGCTGGTCTGCTATTCTCTTTCAGCACCCTTCCTCCAGTGGAACAAGATGTTTTAATTAACTTTCTCCAGTTTTTACAGTCTATCTTGGAAAGTATCAGAAAAGGCTCTCCCCATAAAGTGCATCTGCCTCTAGGTTGTGTATCTCCCCTAGTGTAAATGAGAAGCTACCATTAACAGTGGAACCTCTGTCTCAAAACTCAAAACAAATTCCATTAGAACCAGTAATCTTAATCAACCCAGGAAATCCCAATCCTGGCACTCACACAAGCCCATGGAAGCCCATAGCTCCTGTAGTTCATCTAAATGGCTTATTTAGATTTAGTGCTAACCTGAAAAAATGCTTCATGTCGTTTGTCTTTCAGCTTCTTAATGAGTTAAAGAATGTAGTGACCTGGATGTTTATGAAGAGTGGAATTGAAGCATTCAGTGTGTGCGGTTCATGCTACCTCTCTTTGAAATGAACAAGAAGATGGCTGCACGCCAAACCAAAGATTCCTAGTGCCTTGAAACAACAAGCAATTTGCCCTACAACTTTTGGGGGAGTATTAAGATAACATTGATGCTCTCTGTTTACCTTTATAAACCTAGTGTAATTGGGAATTTAGAAGCTGGGCTTTGTTTCTTATTAATTAAAAGCAATGAAACTTAGGTTAGAATGCAAAGACCTCCTTTAGGCATACTTTTTTGCTCCATGTTGTGTGCGGGAGAGGGGGGATAATAACATTCCGTCCTCCAAGCTGCAGCCCTTTGTGTGGCATCAAAGTTTCCCTGAGATTTGAGGGAGGTTTGTAGGGCAGTATCTTAGTTGGGGTCTCATAAATATGTGTCTGTAGTCTGACATGTGCCCTTTTAGACGGTGGCTCTAATTTTTCAAAAGGTTATTTTCCAGCACCTGTTAGGATTTCTCTTTTAGCCAAATTAACTTTCCTGTTGTGGAGGAGTCCATAAACTGTGTCTTTCCTTCAAACCTAAGGTATTCTGTCCTGATGCCACTGAAATTTGAGGGTGTGTGTGTGTTCCTGCTGTCTTTCTGGGCTAGGATGTAAATCAGGAGGTGGTCCTTCGGGAAGAGAACCATTAAAAGTGACATTCTCGACAGGGACTTGGGTGGCTTCCCTCATAGTGTTAAGACTTTCCCTCTAGATGGCCATCTCTGCTGATCTACCCTGGTAGTCTGCTTGAGCGAACTCTTCCAGAATGGCATCATGTCCCTAACTGAAGCTCAGCTCTCATGGCTCCAGAAAGTGCCCTGGGGATCCAAACTGTTTTGTGGGCCTACAACTGCTGCAAATGCTTCCTTCATTCAGGGGCTTTAATCATATGGCTTTGAAAAATTTATGACCTGGATCTATGTTCCTCATGTCCAGAAGCATGCTGAACACACTCTGATCTTCCAGTGAAGGTTGGTGTGGTCAGATTTGATTATGCCAGTTATGTGTTATGTGAGGTTCAGTCCCCTCACCTCCAAAATGAATAACTGTCCCTGTTAAAGCTGATCGCATCATCTGCCTGTTCCGAGCCATGCACGAAGTTCTGATCCAGGAGATGGTTGCCATGCCCGCTGCTCTAAATGCTAGATGCTGGATTTTTTTTTTTAAATTCCACGTAGCTTCCTTCTAAGATTTGGAACCCATTTGGGACATATCACCATGCATGTGTGATCTTTGTGTCATTGTGTCCATGCCTTTTATTTGATTGGGACAATGATCTTGAAGTCCCAGGTCTGTGCATCTCACTTTCAGAATCCAGGCTGAGTAGCAAACCTGCTAGTTTTCTGCTGTTGTGGACTTTGAATGGTGCCTATTTCTAAATGCAAAGAAATGTGTTTGGGGAGGGAGTGAAAGCAGCTCCCAAGATCTATAACTAATCTTATTGTGAAATCAGAAATCCACTGAGAAAGTGGGAATGTTCTGCTTTAGCTGTTTTTTTAATTTGTTTTGCTCTAGTGAATTCAGAAGGCATATTTTTCTCCATCTTGTCCTACTCAAGGTGCTTTGCTTGGTTTTCATAATGGTGCCCCGTTGCATTTAGAAAATTGTTAAAGACTGTAGGAACTGTTTTTAAAGTGGAAAGCCAGCTGCTTAGCTTCATAACTGTCTCCTGCCTGGCAGGGTAATAGTTGAAGGGCAAGAACAATATCCTGTTTCTCCTTGGAGGGAGGGCAGAATGTGGCTTATTAAAGTTGGGAAGTCCCTGCTGCTGCACCCAGTTAAGTAGTTCTCTCTTATGCAAGTTTGCTGTGTTTAATTACACATTTCAAGTGCCTTAACACAGTCTGTTTTTGGTATTAATTCAACAGATGTTTCAAAATATGTTTTTATACCATTCAAAGCATTCTGTTGTAGCATGGATATTGAAATGACCAATTTAGGTTTTGGACAACATTCAATAAATACTTTATGACCTTCTCCATGCCACTGTCTTTTGGATTTAATTCCCCCCCCCCCAAGTGGAGCTGTTATGGAAGGAAAGGGAGGGAAGGGCAGTTATCAGTCAGACCCCTCCTGCAGAAGGAGTAGTTTGGCAGCCAGAGAGAAAAGAAGCCCAAACACCCTTCATATAATATCACTCCAAAATCATATGTGTAGGGTATGAAATCAAAATGGATCTGAAACCAACAAAATGGATGCTGGCCAAGTAAGAGCCTGGGAAAGTATTTTGGCAGGTGAATTGCAAAGACTGACCAACTAGCAACTTTCTCCCCACTTTAAAGAAATATGTATATTATCACGACAAATGGATCTCCCAGGAAAGACATTTACAGCCCTTTGAACTCATCTCATCACTTCCCCCCCTCACCTGTTTATCCCCAACAGGCAACCTTTAACACCAGTCACCCAATGGCAAATGTCCTATTCTGTAATAAAAAGGGTTATCAAGCAAAATTTATAGGTAGAGTATAACTCAAGAAAGCACCATCAATGACTCTTCCAAACCTTTGTTTATGTTTGGCGCAATCATTCAGCATAATGCCTCAGGAAACATTTTTCGTATAAATACAAGCACTCATCTCTATTTTGTGTGTGTGTGTTCTTGACTTCTACTTCACACCCCCACTTTTGTGTGGGACCTTCCATGAAGCTCTGGCCACTTTCAGCTCTCTCTCTCTGTGCGGACTTCTTCTGGATTGGTAAATATAATCTCTCTTTATCTCCCTAATCCTCCCTATTTTTCGTTTTAGCTAGTCTTGTATGTGTGTTTCAGTGTGTTGTTATGCTTTGCCTTTTTATTATTTTTCAATAAAACCCTTACCAGTTGAACAATTGACTGGTTCATTCTGGGAGTTCTCTAAGGGAATACTCCTGGTAGACATTGGAAAGTCCCCATTACCCTCTCACTGGTCTCCTTTAAGCTAATTCCCACCACTAATTAAGAGACAGCCAATTTGGGTAACAGGGCAACTTTCCTTGCTGGGAAACTCCTTTAGACCAAAGGTTTCCTGGAAAGCACCCTGATAAGAAGAAGAAGAGAGAAGAGTTTGGATTTATACCCCGCTCTTCACTTCCCAAAGGCGTCTCAGAGAGGCTTACAAACTCCTTTCCCTTCCCCTCCCCACAACAGACACCCTGTGAGGTGGGTGGGGGCTGAGAGAACTTCTGACAGAATCTGTCCTTGAGAGAACAGCTGTGCCAGAGCTTGTGACTGACCCAAGGTCACATCAGCAGGTGCAAGTGGAGGAGTGGGGAATCAAATCCGGTTCTCCCAGATAAGAGTCCACGCACTTAACCACTACACCAAACTGGCTGACACCATTCAGGTACCTCCTGAGAACATCTAGACTGACCCTCTGAGAGGGTATCCTTTTTGCGCAGTACTAGACTAATAACGAAGTAACAGGGTGAAGACACTGGAAAATACCTTATAGCAAACTATGTAGCATCTATGCAATCTAGCATGGGGGTGTCAAACATAGCAACTGGCTCCCTCCTGCTTCCTTTTCTAGGGCTACTGCTGCATTGCAGCTTGCTTTTGCCCAGCTTCCTCTGCTGCTTCCTGCTTTCTTCCAAGCCAGGCCTCCCTTCCCTCCATTGACTGAGGTCTCCTTCTTTGGGAGGAAGGGAGGGAAAGGCAAAGAGTGAGAGAGCCCTGCCCAGGAGAGAGAGCAAAGTAATCCCGTGGCTCCTTTAAGACCAGCAACATTTTGTTTCAGGTGTAAGTGTTTGTATACTACTTTGGAGGGAGAGTTGGCACATGGATTCTTCTGACAAGCACAGTTTACATTGAGATCACTGTGCTCTGCTGTTTTCTTTAAGACTTGATATCTCTCTCTCTCTCTCTCTCTCTCTCTCTCTCTCTCTCTCTCTCTCACACACACACACACACACACACACACACACACACACACACACACACACACACACACACAGACACACACACGTGTATGTGTGTTAAAAGGAAGGGGCAGGTTGGGATAAGGGGAAAGCAGAATTAAAAGATTTATTCTGAGAAGATTTTTTTAGATTAGATTTCTCTGTGCCTATCTGAGATTTCATTTTCTTTCAAAAAGACCCTGATTAGGAATTAGAACACTTGAATTGGTTTCCATTGTTTAATAAACGAATTCCATTGGATTACATTGTTTAAAACTGAAGGTAAAGGTTCCCTTGCTCGAAAGCCAGTTGAATCCGACTTTAGGGTTGTGGTGCTCATCTCTGTTTCAAAGCCGAAGAGCCAGCGCTGTCCGAAGACGTTTCTGTGGTCATGTGGCTGGCGTGACTAAACACCAAGGCGCATGGAACGCTGTTACCTTCCCACTGAAGTGGTACCTATTTACCTACTTGCTATTTCTTGCTTTCGAACTGCTAGGTTGGCAGGAGCTGGAACTAGAGACAGGAGCTCACTCTGTCATACGGCACTCTTGCGTTTCGAACTGCTGAACTACTGACCTTCCGCAGCCTGCAGTTTAGCAGTTTAGCGTCTTAAAGTAGATGGCTAAGTATTTAAAATACACTTATGGTCCCATATGTTTCCCTCCCACCTTGCTGGCTGCCTTTCTTCACTTCCTTTGCTTTTTCAACTGTTTTCTTATCACCAACACTTGAGTGAATTTTGCCCAGTCTGAAAACACATTATTTCACTTGGAGAGATCACCTAACAAAATTTGTGGCAGGGCATGAGCTTTCGTGAGTCACTGCTCACTTCTTCAGATACAGCTAGAATGTGAGTCCATTGGTCCTTATATCTTGGAGAGTGGAATGATTTCAGATGCCAAATGACAATAGCAGACATTGGTAATGAGACAGGAAACCTAGGTCTCAGTTCAGTCCTGGAGGATGCATTGAGCTTCATTATCAGTTGCAATTCAGCAGTCTCTCTTTGAAATACTTTTTTAAGAGAACTGCTACTTAGGTCAGCAATGTCCTGGAAGGTTAAATGTTCCCCCACTGGTTTTTGAGTGTTGTGGTTTCTTATGTCAGAATTATGTCTATTTATTCTTTGCATCCTCCTGGACTGAATTGAGACCTAGGTTTCCTGTCATTACCAATGCTGGTATCTCCATGCCTACTCCTCCTCTGCATATCACAAGTAATCTAATCAAGCCTGCTGTTGTCATTCACCTGCAATTGCCATTTGGCATCTGAACTCACCTTTATAAAGTTTATATCTCCGGTACTTTGTGTTACATTTTATGGTATGTATGGCCCAGCCTGGCAGAGTGACACTTATGTCAGATCTGGCCCTTGTAACAACTAAGTTTGACAAATAAGTGATCTAGCATGTAGGGGAGAGATGAAGAGAAATATCCCAGAGAAACAGATTGCAAAAAAAGTCTTTATGGAAAGGTTTCTTACAGAAGTGAGAAAAAAGGGGGAAGGGTGACTGGATTTTCAGAAAGGCAAAATAAACAGGGAAAAGGCACACAGTTACACAGCACACAGACTTACAAATAAAAAAAACACAATATAGCTGATCAGCACAGCTAACCATACATTACTTAGGCTGTAGCCAGTTCTTTGGAACGTGTGCAGAATTCCTTGCAGTACCAAGGTGTTGGAGGAGTCATTAACCTCTACCCAGCCTCCTGTGGCCCTGTTTCTTCTGAAGACAAGGGAAAATATCAAATCTCCCAATATTTATGATCAAAGGAATTGGACCTAAGCTAGTCTCTTCTCTAAGTGATGAGCTGATTTTGCCAATTTTGTGCAAATTATGATCTCTGATGTCAGAGGCTGCTGCTATCAATTAGAAAATTAGTAAATGATAGTCCTACCCTTCAGATATTGGGTAACGGCCCTTCTATGACAAGTAGGAAGCCTGACCAAAACTGACTTGTCCTGTAGAAAAAGGTAGATCTAGTTGGTCAGCAATGTTGGTCTGAAGCAGTAGAACAAATTTAGAGTCCACTGGATCTAAGTTTGAACCTTACCTGCCATTCCAATGTATTTGAAAAAGTGTGCACGCACATGAAAGCTCATACTTTTAATAAACCTTTGTTGGTGTTAAAGGTGTCGCTGGACTCTAAATTTATTGTACAAAAAGGGTTAGGTTTCACAGGATGGCCCAATGCGGAATGGAAATGTAAACCCCAGTGGTCCAGGATCCTGGATGTTCTAGAGCTGTTATAGGAGCCCAACAAAATTCTCTGCTGGAGAAGGCATATTGACATGCATGGGGGTTAATCAAGAGCATTTTCTTTTCTTTCTTGGTGTCAAGTTGCAACCAACTTATGGTGACCATGGAGGGTTTTCAAGGCACAAGATGTTCTGAGGTGATTTGCCATTTCCTGCCTCTGCATAATGACCCTGGTATTCCTTAGTGATCTCTCATCAAAATACAAGAGTCAACCCTGCTTAGCTTCCATGGAGACAAGGGCAAAAATCTGCAATTTTCTGGAAATTTTTAATGCAGAGTTTGCACTGTGCAGTTTGCACAAGATGGTCCTGATTTTATGAGTGTTGATTCAGTACTGCAAGAAACAGGAGCAAGTGGTGTGGAAATGCTGATGCTATCAAAGTTTTCAGCAGAGAAGAGTGCCCAACCTTGCTAAGCCTCTGGGTAGTAACAGCATTTTGAGAAGGAGTAGGTGTCACCACAAAATGGCTGTTGGGGAGGCAAACAGTTAAAACACAAAATGGATGTCATAGTGGAAAGTGCCAGTCCCAAAATGTTGGGAGTAGGGATGGGCACAAACCAGGACTGGGCCCCTTCCAGTCCAGCTTTCACCCCATCCATGGGACGGAGACAGTGCTGGTCGCCCTGGTGGATGATCTTCAGAGACACCTGAATCAAGGCGGATCAGCACTGCTGATTCTTCTTGATCTATTGACAGTGTTTGATAAGGCTGACCATGAGATGTTAGGGATACGATGCCAGGATACGGGGGCTTGCCTTGAAGTGGCTGTCCTCCTTTCTCCAGGGTTGGGAACAGGGTGGCGTTGGGGGGGGTGGAGTTATCCCAGCGGCACCCACTAGAATGTGGTGTCTAGCAGGGAATGATTCCCCTATGCCGTTCAAGATCGATATGCACCCCCTCGCCCAGATTATCCAGAGATATTGCCTGGGTTGTCATCAGTATGCAGATGACACTCAGCTTTATCGACTGATGGTGCTTACCTTTAAAGCCCTTTATGGCCAGGGGCCACCATACCTTCGAGACAGCCTCTCCCCATATGAGTCCCATAGGGCACTGAGGTCCACAAATCAACATCTCTTGGTGGTCCCCGGCTCCAGGGATGTCCGATTAGCCTCAACCAATGCCAGGGCTTTTTTGCCCCTGGCCTCCACCTGGTGGAATGAGCTCCCGAATGAGATGAGGGCCCTGCAGGACTTATTGCAGTTCTGCAGGACCTGCAAGACGGAGCTCTTCCACCAGGCTTTTGGCTGAGGTGGCGGATGTCCTCCTTTCATCTTTTGGCCAATCTCCCACCAGTGGCCTGGATCTGAATAGACATCAGGGCACCCACCATTGTATTTTAATCAATCTGATTTGACATTTTTACACAGTATTCTATTATTTCATCCTGTGTAAACTCATTTTAACATTGTTTAATTGTATTGTACTAATTGATGTAAACCACCCTGAGCCCGTTTACAGGGAGGGCAATATATAAATAAATACATAAATAAGATAAATGCAATTTGGTTCACGAACCATGAACTATCATGAACTTTTAGCAGCTAAATGAACTGATTCAGTTCATGAGGTTCATGACCCGGTAGAATGGATCCTGTGCAGGCTAGAAACTCACAGGGGATCTCCGTCTGACTCTCCTCTACCTGATCTCCAGATTTGATGAGGATTGAATATCCAGGTCTGAATTATGGCCCCCCAAAGAAGGTGCCCCCAGGGAAGTGCTTTCTGCAGAAATGACTGCCTGTACTAGTGATCTCCTGTCTCTGGCCCCAGCTCCTGCCAACCTAGCAGCTCAAAAGCAAGGGATTGTAAGTAGATCGCTACCGCTTTGGTGGGAAGGTAACAGCATTTCCATGCACCTCAGCGTTTAGTCATGCCAGCCACATGACCACTGAAACATCTTTGGCTTGGAAACTGAGATGAGCACTGCCCCCTAGAGTCGGATTCGACTAGCTTTTGTGCAAGGGAAACCTTTATCTTTACCATTGACAGACTCATTTGACAGGTGCAGGCGCAGGAGTGTATAGAACGGATCTTGGCAAGCTAGAGTCACAGGGGACCTTGCCCGGATGCTCCCCTACATGGTCTCCAAATTCCACCCCCCCCTTGCTTTGAAGTTTGGTAAACATTTAGATTGAGCAGAGGCTGTCTGGAAATGTATCAGTTTACGAACTGGCACAAACCTCCATGAGAGCTTGAAAGGTCATGGAAAGTTTGTGCCAGTTGACCTGCCACGAACTTCACGTTGCAAATCACGAACTGGCAAAAATTCATTCATGAGCCAATTTTTGCCCATCCCTAGCTGGGAGGCTCCAAGCCAAGCATCATCAGGATGGTGGTTTCCTGAATGGGAATTCTTGCTAGGTTGTTTTGAAGCACCCGCTACTCCAAAAGGCATGATTGATTCCTCAGCTTGTGAAAGAAGGATGTGGGCGTACAAGTCAGCAGCAAGTGCCACACTGGAGACCACTGACGCAAGGCGACAAGCAGTGATTACATTCCTAGGGACCATCATTCCATTCTGGAGGCTGTCGTGTCAGTCACAGGACTCTCATACTACTCTCAAGGGCTGTCTATCCAGGACCAGCGCAGTGTATCTGGGCCCAGAGACCTTCATTCAAAATCCATTGTACATTTTCATTGCCACTTTTTTTTTGCGCTGTAACATGTTTCACTAGAGCCTATGCAAGTTAATTGGCATTCCTGTAAAAGGTAAGAAGGATTCCTTTAAGCGGTGGAAATCTAGTCTTAGTGAGGTTGATAAAAGGGAACACAGACTATGGCAAATAAAATGCAAGTCTATGATCAGGCAAGCAAAAAGGGAATATGAGGAGCATATCGCAAAAAACATAAAGACCAACAATAAAACTTTCTTCAAATACATTAGAAGTAGGAAGCCAGCCAGGGAGGCAGTGGGGCCCTTGGATGACCAAGGGGTAAAAGGAGTACTGAAGGATGACAGGGAAATGGCTGAGAAGCTGAATGCATTTTTTGCCTCTGTCTTCACTGTGGAAGAGGAGAAGTGTTTGCCCACTCCAGAAGCACCGATTTCGGAAGGGGTTTTGAAAGACCTGAATCAGATTGCGGTGACAAGAGAGGAAGTCCTCCGACTGATGGACAATTTAAAAACTAATAAATCACCAGGCCCGGATGGCATTCATCCGAGAGTTCTGAAAGAACTCAAATGTGAACTTGTGGATCTCCTGACAAAAATATGTAATCTTTCTTTAAAATCTGCCTCCATTCCTGAGGACTGGAAGGTAGCTAATGTCACTCCCATCTTTAAAAAGGGCTCCAGGGGAGATCTGGGAAATTACAGGCCAGTCAGTCTGACATCGATACCGGGTAAGTTGTGGAAACTGTTATTAAGGAAAGAATTAGTAGACACATTGATGAACAAAAACTATTGAGGCAGACTCAGCATGGGTTCTGTAAGGGAAGATCTTGTCTCACTAACCTGTTAGTGTTTTTTGAGGGAGTGAACAAACATGTGGACAAGGGGGACCCAATAGGTGTTATTTACCTTGACTTCCGGAAAGCTTTTGATACAGTTCCTCATCAAAGGCTCCTAAGTAAGCTCAATAGTCATGGGATAAAAGGACAAGTCCTCTTGTGGATCAAAAACTGGCTTATAAATAGAAAACAGAGAGTGAGTATAAATGGGAAACTTTCTCAGTGGAGGGTGGTAAGCAGTGGGGTACCACAGGGATCAGTACTTGGTTCGATGCTTTTTAACTTTTTTATTAATGATTTGGAATTGGGAGTAAGCAGTGAAGTGACTAAATTTGCAGATGACACGAAGTTGTTCAGGGTGGTAAAAACCAGGGAGGATTGTGAGGCACTGCAAAGGGATCTGTTGAGGATGGGTGAGTGGGCGTCAACATGGCAATTGAGGTTCAGTGTGGCCAAGTGCAAAGTGATGCACATTGGAGCCAAAAATCCTAAATATAAATACACGTTGATGGGGTCTGAACTGGCAGAGACGGACCAAGAGAGAGATCTTGGAGTCGTAGTAGATAACTCAATGAAAATGTCTAGACAGTGTGTAGCTGCAATGAAGAAGGCCAACGCTATGCTGGGGATTATTAGGAAGGGAATTGAAAACAAATCAGCCAGTATCATCATGCCCCTGTATAAATCATTGGTGCAACCTCATTTGGAATACTGTGTACAGTTCTGGTCACCACATCTCAAAAAGGATATTATAGCATTGGAAAAAGTGCAGAGAAGGGCAACTAGAATGATAAAAGGGTTGGAACACCTTCCCTATGAAGAAAGGTTAAAACGCTTGGGGCTCTTTAGCTTGGAGAAACGACGACTGAGGGGTGACATGATTGAGGTTTATAAGATTATGAATGGGATTGAGCAGGCTGAGAAAGAAGTACTTTTCTCCTTTTCTCACAATACAAGAACTCGTGGGCAGTCCATGAAATTGCTGAGCAGTCGGGTTAGAACAGATAAAAGGAAATACTTCTTCACCCAAAGAGTGATTAACATATGGAATTCACTGCCACAGGAGGTGGTGGCAGCTGCAAGCATGGACAGTTTCAAGAGGGAATTAGATAAACATATGGAGCAGAAGTCCATCAGTGGCTATTAGCCACAGGGTATAGATGGGAACTCTCAGTCTGGGGCAGGTGATGCACTCTATTCTTGGTTCTGGAGGGGGCAGCAGTGGGAGGGCTTCTGGTGCCCTGGCCCCACTGCTGGACCTCCTGATGGCTCCTGGTATATTTTGGCCGCTGTGTGACAGAGTGTTGGACTAGATGGGCCATTGGCCTGATTCAACATTGGATTCTCTTATGTTCTTATGTTCATTATATCCAGTGGGCCTTCAAGCCTCTCCCATTGTTCCCAATGGGCAGTCCTATCCTTACAATACATCTCCTGCAGTTAGCGCTGCCAGCCTCAGGTTGGGAAATACCCCGAGATCTGGGCGGTGGTGCCTTGGGAGGGCAAAGTTTGGGGAGGAGAGGGACCTCAGCTGGGTAGAATGTCATGGAGTCCACCTTCCAAAGTGGCCATTTTCTCCAGGTGAGTTGATATCTGGTCATCAGTTGTAATCCCAAGAGATTACAGCCCCCCAAGAGACCATCTGGGGGCTGGTACCCCTACCTAGAGTTGGCTGGTTTAGGAGAACTCCATTCATACATGCTTCAGGGGCTTGCTCACCAGCCTTCCTCATTTCATTTTTTAAATCTTTTTAGCTTTATAATGAAGATACAAACTTTTACTTATGTATTTTCAGATAAACAACCTTAACTCTGATGGGAGTTGCTGCCAACAAGTGGCCTACCTAAACTTGGGTTGAGTCAACCCTAGCTCTAGAGTTGGCCAGTAGGCCTGCCCATCTAACACTTGCCACCTCCTCACTTCGGGCCTGATTCCGTCTCCAAATAGGGTGGCCAGCCTCTGGGTGGGGCCCAGAGTGTAGGAAGTGGCCACTCACATCATAGACACAGGGCGGAACTCTCCAAATAAGGGCAAGGTCATACAGTCTGCATGCAGGTGGTACATGAACAGTTATACAATGTTGCACAGCTGCAACAGAGAAAATAGTTACACATGCATGCTAGAATGAAGTGCTGCGCTACAGCTGTAAAGTAATCACAAGATGTACAAGACAACAAATGACCAAGTTGAGATAGGTGATGCTATGCTGCTATAAAAGATGGCACCACCCAGCACAGGGTTGAGCAGTGATTTGCTAGGAGTAGGCTGCTCCTGTTTGTCTGCGAATAAAAGCTTTTACTTTCACTTCTCGGATTTGGACTTCCTTGTGTGTTTCAGTGAGAAGCATATGGGAGTCACGTTTATGCGACAGGAGGTTTCTCCACATTCTCCCCAGGACAGATCAGTGGAAGGTGTACTTTTTGGCATTATACTCCACTGAAGTCCCTCCCTTCCCCAAACCTCACCCTCCGTAGGCTGCATCTGTAAAATCCAACCAGGAATCGGCACCCCTGCCCTATTTGAAGAATAGATCTATCTGAACAAAGTTTGAGCCCAGGGGCAGAAGTGGTATTTGCGCCACTGTGCTGGTCTTCAAGGTGCCACTGGACTCAAACATTCTTCTGCTTCTTCAGACCAAGGTGGCTACGCACCTGAGTCAAGTCTATTTGAGTAAGTTTAACCTAGCCATAACAGTATGAAGCAAGCAGAGGAAAGGGACTCTCTCATAGTCAATGAGAGACTCCTCTCCTAGCCTCTCTCAGCAATCACGTGCCCCCTGGCAATTTATTTCCACAACTTTTTCACACACAAGCTGAAATGTATTTCTAGTAACAGGTACGAAGGTGGCCTTTATCGACTTGGGGCAGGAATCCCGCGAGGGCCGCAGCTCCTCCTAAAAGGCCAAAATTCCCTCCAACACGATGACGTCATTCGACGCTGTGCATGATGCTGAGCAACGCAACTCCATCTCCAACCAATCCGAACAGGCGACGGCAGGAGGGTGGAGCAAAGGACCCTAGCAACATGCAGGCCTGACTTGGGCCAATGGAAAAAAAGACCGGGGCGGCCGCGAGCCAATAGGGATCGTCTGAGCGGGCGAAGGAAGGCGGCAGGAGGCTGGTCTTCTTCATCATCTTGCCGACAAGATGGCGGCGGCGATGGTGGCGCTAACGGCTTTGTTTCTCTTCAGCGCCTGAAGCCCGGGCCTCTCTAGCCTCGCCCGGCTGCCATCGGTGGAGACATGACCGCGGAGCCCGCCAGGTAGGCAATGCTTGCGGCTCTCCTCTAGCGAGGCGAAGGAGAAAGGGAGGAGAGGAGAGGAGGGGAGGGCGGCGCCTCCTCAGCCAGGGGGCGCGACCCTCCCGTAGCCCGCGCGGAGCGGAGCAGAGCAGTGCCGGCGGCCGAGGCGACGAAGGCGTTCCTCCCCCCGTTCCTCAGGCGTCGCCCGCTCATTCTTGCAGCGGCGCCTCAGGGAGGGGGGAGGGGTCGGGACCTCCATCTCTTCCCGCTTGTGCGCATGCCCGGTGCTTGGCGAGCCGGGGAGTTTCCCCCGCCCTTCAGCGGCGCCACCTGGCGGAAGAAGCGAATAGCTGCCTCTGTTGGTCTCCCCGCCGCTGTCACGTGACCCCGTGGCTTCCCGAGTGGCGAACCGAGGCCTGGTTCGGCGGGGACGGCGAGGGGCTGCCGTACGCAAAGCGCGTTTTGAAGGCGTGTGGCCACCTACGAATGGGCCTCGCCTCCCGCTTATTCCCCAGGCGGGATGGTTCGAGGATCCGCCCCAATGGGCGGATGAGAAGCCCTTACCCCTGGCAAGACCAGTGGGTCTAAGGCCAGTGGGTAGGTTTTAATGGGACATACTCTGCACGGCATGCTATCTTCTGGAACGTTAACGAGGGTGTTGGATAAGTAAAAAAATGCGTTTTCCCCCTGCATTCCTTATATGTTCGTGGCCTTGTGAATGTGATTGTTTAAATTTGTGCTATTGTGGTTTTAAAGAGAGTGTGAGCGTCCATTTTTTTTTTAACCACGGGCTGACTCCACCCCCATTCTTTTTTCCAAGGACCTCCTTTAAGAACTTTCGCTATCTTCTTTTCATGGCGCGCGCGCATTCTCCCTCTCTTTCCTTGCTCCAAAGAATGAACCTTCCTTGGCAATCTGACAGTAAAGGGCAGTCTTGTGAACATTTAAAAGTCTCTCTGGAAAATAAATAGCGTTCACAGAAGTTTAATGAATGTTTCAAAGCAGAGTTTCTCTAAGAAAAATGTAAACACATTATTTTAAACTGTTTCTAGATGTCAGTGACTCTTGGTTTACAGCAGATGGATAGGTGTACCTTTTTGAACTTCATATTAGCTGGATATTGGTTACCTGAGGTCACCTATCTTCTGAAGAGAAATTCCATTAAATGTTGCTAGTTTGCAGAGACCAATAACAAAACTGGCTAGCACTCCTGTATTATGTTAATCAGTACTATAATGTGGTGCTTGGGAGGGTGGGACGGGTTGGGTTAATGCAAATTGTGTCTGTGCAGATTTACTTAGAATTTAGTGTCACTAAATTCAGAGGGTCTAACTCATGAGTGTCCCGACCTGGATTGCCTAGGTTAGCTTGATCTTGTCAGATCTCAGAAGCTAAGCATGATTGGCCCTAATTAATATTTGGATGGGAGACTATCAAAGGAATACCAGGGTTGCCACGCAAATGGCGAAACCACCTCTGAAAGTCTCTTGCCTTGAAAACCCTATGGGGTGACCATCACATGATGGCAAAAAACCTCTACAGAAAAACACCTCCTGCAACTACTAAAGGACAAAGAAACACAATCTGATAACTTTAAACTTCATTAACATTCCTGGAAATTCATAACTCATGTTTTATGTTTAGCTGTTTCAGTGTAGTCCTGGTTTTGCCCCTTCTCAACATAATTTTCCAACTTGGTGTGGGCTTGCTGCAAATGCAAGCAGAACTGCAGATGGTCTGGTGCATACTCCAGCTAAGATGTCACTCTTTGGCCTGGATATTTATCTGGGTGGGATAGAGTTTGCTAGCTGAGCAACTGATTTGTACCACTTGTTAAAGAGCTGAAAAATCTAAATATTTGCAAATCTGTTACACTCAGTTATTGTAATTGTTATTTGTATTTCTCCCTCCTGTTTAATGTCAAGCAATTTGTTCTGTGACAAATTAGTCTCTCTTCAGTTTCCCATTGGCATTCATAATCAAGGTCAGTGCTCTTTTTCTTGAATAGTGTAGTTTTAACTGTAGCCCACGAGGGAGCAGAAATTTAAAGGGAGTAAACAGAATTCTTCAGGTTCCTAATGACTTATGAAGAAGTTCTGGATTCCTCTTTTGCCCTCGTGATCTTGCTGATTTCTGGTTGTGCTAATTCTGCTTCCAGATTTGTTTCTTGGGGTAACCAAAAGTGTGAACTGGGATGCTGTAGGTGGTGGAAACAGGATGAGATTTTTTAAAACTGATTATCTGCTTGGATGTATATTGCTTGCTTTGCTGTAAGCAACTTGACTTCATTAAAATGGTTAATGAAAATATTTTTCCTTTTTGGTATAACATCAGCGGTGTTAAGTATTTTTGAAATTTCTACAGTGATTTTCCTAGTAACACTGCCTTTATTTGGCTCTTGTTGAATAAGTAATTGTATCGGAGTGGCACATTGTACACAGTATATCGCACAATAAATTCACTTGTGGAGATATCATAACTACCATTAGTATCATGTCTAGAAATATATTTGACCTTTTAATGTTTGTTTAATAAATATTAGCTTTATGTGTCATCATCTGATAATGAAATGTGAAGCATGGGTTTCTCAGAACGCTTGTTATGATTTTTAACCAACACTGTATACAGATATTCTAGTGAAGTAATAATTGCTCTTGTTCTTAATTTTCTGTATGATTGTCTGTGAATATTAAATAGATTGTTGGACATTTATCTGAAAATCAGGCACTGCAGTGGCACTGTATGTCTTTAGCAAAATTTCTCTTTAAAAGCTTCATATCCTTCTAGAATAATAGACATACCAGGCTTGTACTTCTGGTATCACAACCTTTGGGGGAGTGGGGCTAGTCAAACTAGGATGTAGAAGGTTACCTTTCTCTGGTTACCTTTCTTGTCAGCTTTTTCCCAAAAGAAAAGGGGGAGAATCCATTAATAGGCTTATTTTTCTACAGAATAATTATGACAGTACAATGCATTGCATAAAGTTTCTTTCCTGTTTAAGAAAGCAGACTGTGATTCAAATCCTATCCACACACCTAGACAGCTCATACATTCTAGGAACATGTATGTACAGGGAGGGGAGATTGTAGTAATAGAAAAGCTTGGGCATATGTTGTACTTGCTCAGAGGCAGCCTTACCAGGGTCCCCCAATGCACAGGTTACATGATAGGCTGGGTTTCATAACTTGTGGTGATGGCATGAAGAGAAACATGCTTTTGCATATCACACAATCCCACTAGAAGCTTCAAGATCAGTTCTTTTGAAAGGGAATCCTGACCATAGAATTTACACATAGATCTGTTCTTCAAGAGTGCTGGCATAATTTATTAAGCTGAAGTGACATAGATCTAAGTTTGAGTCCAGTGGCACCTTTAAGACCAACAAAGTTTAATTCTGGGTCTAAGCTTTCACGTGCATGCTTATATCCAGAATAAACATGGTCTTAAAGGTGCCACTGGACTCAAACTTCGTTCTGTTGCTTCAGACCAACACCGCTACCCACTCGAATCTAGGCTGAAGTGGGTCTGTTAGAGATCATTCTGGAAATTTTGTGAGGCCTAGCAAGGCTACGGCAGACTGTATCTGTCACATGGGGTTTCCCTTCCCTGATAATAGGATTGCACTTGTTAGTTTGTGTGGTCTGCCTCCTGTATCATCACCTGTGATGGGCTGGTCTGCAAAGTTTGAGGAACAAAGATGCTCAGTGTATCATGTGTACACTTTTGTTATACAAGTAGCCCTTGCTTCAGAACAAAGCCCTGTGGTGAGGGGGTTGCATAATGTAACTATTGCAGACTGACTGTTCAGGAACTGTAAGTGGAAATGTCCAAGAGCTGTTTACAAAAGATGTTTTATGCAAATGTCCCCAACAAGCTGAAGAAGAAAAAGATATACAAAACCAAGGCATAGTTCTAGGTTTATGGAATGAGATATGAATTTTTTTGCCATGGTTATAGAATGCAGTGTTGTCATGGAGTTACACATCTCCATTATTGTGTGCTGAATATGGACCTCAGGGTACGCTGATGTGGCAAGCTACAGCTAAGGGAAGGTCTTAAAACAAACCTGGGGAACTCTCAGGCTTGCTGAATGATTTGAAAACTTTTAAAAAGTGAATGGGATTTAAAATCCAAACTTAAAAAAGGTCCATTTTCTTGGGAGTTGCTAGGCAACATTCAGGATGACGTGTGGGGGGGAGTTCATATTTCAAGATGTGGCTGTCATTGCTGCTCCTTTCTTTTTCACTCAGGCTGTGACTGGCCGAGGCTGCAAATATGTGTAACTCTCCCCATTTACTTCTGAATACTAAGCACCTTTCCAATTCACCCCTTTTCTCATACAGGACAAAGTGGCAGAACTGCCAGTGTGGGTAAAGAAAAATAGTGTGCCCTTTTGTTTTTGTGTAATTACCATTACTTGCTCCTACCACCTTTTTATTATTTGGAGGAAAAACCCTACTATGGTCAATATGGCATGTACTTTTCACTTATGATGCAAAGAGGTAGTGGGGAAGAGGAGGAATCTCCAGAAGAAAATGAAATCTCTTATCAATGCCCCAAAGAGCCAGATGTCTCCCTTGAGGGCCAGGATTCACATCCAGCTAGCCAAAGTCCTCCCAGTGGAGAAGCAGCAGAAAATCTGGGACATGGTCATAGGCATCAAGAGCAGTAGCTCCATGGATATCATACAGCTTTCAGCTGTTCAGAGCCTCATGATTCCACATCAAATAATCATAACCACAAGCACAAGTAGATAGGTTGGGGAGTCCAGTGCATGGGCATGATGACCCAAGGAAGGGGGTCCATTCAGAAGAGTCACACAGCATCACCTGGCTGGACCTTCATGTGGTAAGACTCACCCCCTCAGCTTTTCATCAGCATTTGCAGGACCAGCACTTGGACCCAGGAGACGGGAACTGCATGGAGAGGTATTGCTCCAGATCACCTACAGGTTTGGGAATCTGGTGAAGCACTGTGTTGGTGTCACCAAGCAAATGTCAAGTAAGGAGGTTTCTGTCAAAATTCCACAACCCTAGGGTGGAGGGCGAGGACGCTCTATTTCATTCCTGGCCCAAGGGACTGCTGTCTGCTCATCAGCAGAATGCTCGACAGGATCAGGAGGGGGGGCAGAAGTGATATTTGTGCCACCATGCTGGTTAAGGTGCCTGTGGTTCTCGGATCTAGTGGAGACGTTGGTTGCACCACATTGAAGCCTGACAACCAGACCAGACATATTACACCAGGGGCCTGTCTTCCGTCCAGACCTGGCTTTGCAAACAGTCTGAATATTGAAGGGGGAGACTTAGAAGCTCAAGGTTCCCAAAGAGAGAGATTGTGGACATCATGCTACAATCAAAAAGTCCTGCTACAAGACGCATCTGTAACCACATGTGACTAGCGTTCAAGAAATGGTCAAGCAGCGGGAGGTTGGACCTGCTACATCCATCCTATGAAAGATATTGTGGATTTCTCTGTGAGGGTTCAAATAAGGCCTAAAGCCAAAACACATTTAAGGAGGCAGGTTGCAGCCCTTAACTCCATTCTAGGGCATCGGAGACTCTAGAATTTGCTACAAATAAGCTCATCAAGCGCTTCCTTATGGGAACAAGACAGTTGGCTACACCTGTCAGATGTAGATTTCCCACTTGGAGCATCTGAACAGTCCTGCAGAGGATTACGAAAGCTCCTTTTGTTCCATTAAAATTGTTAGAGCCCAAGTTCCATTATGGAAGTAGTGGTAGCCTCAGCCAGGAGGGTGTCAGAAAAGGCAGCGTTATCATCTGGAAAGGAGTGATGCATCTCACGGACTCGCTAACACTGAGAACAGACCCCTCCTTCATACCCTAAGTTAATTCAGTGTTCTACCTCAACCAGATGCTGATAATGCCTTTAGAATCTTGAATCCTTTCTTTGTGATGCACAGCAGCTGAAATTTGGGCAAAAAGAGTGAAAATCCACCATCGCAGCCTGAGTGAAGCCGTGCTTATTCAAGCATATGAGGCACAAGGCTTGAAGATATCAAACTAAGTGTCTTGTTTGCCATGAATTACATTGTTAAGGGGCCTTGAGCAGGAACTGGAATTCTGGGGGGGATGTGAGTGGATGTGTGTGAGAATGGCTTTGTTGTAGTGGCTGTGTAACTCTTTTCTAAAATGCCTCCCTTCCCAGGGATGTTCAGTGATGACCTTGGATGGTGTCTGTGCTTGCTCTGCAGCGATAGATAATAGTAGACTGGAACACACGAATTCTAGGTGGGCTGAATGTGGGTTACGATTGGATTGGCCCTGGGGGGGAGCTTGTTTGAACTTTGCATAACCTGGGGTCTTGGCGCTAGAACTTTAGTTCTGTCACAGAAGTCTTAGCTTGAAACATCTTTATTCCTCAATAAACAAATCATGGCCAGAGAGTGTTGTTGAGAGTAATTTTGCTCAAGAATCTGACAAAAGATGCCCAGCAGGATTACCACACACTCAGCTAGAGCCGCAGTGGCTACAGCAGCCTTCTCCAGAGGAGCATTGGTTGTGGAGATATGCAGAGCAGCCACTTGGGCATCCTGCTCAACCTTCAACAAGCAGTGTAGAATTGACCAGACAGCCTCAGCAGAAGTAGTCTTCAGCAGAAGGGTCCTGCAGCAGGTGGTGGAACCTTGGGGGGAACCCACCCAGAAGTACAGGTTGGATAAAGTTACCAGCTTGGATGACTTTCCCTGCTGAAGGAGAATAAAACATTGGAACTTACCTGAAGGTTTCTTCTCTTCAATTGGGTGAGGACACGTCTGGAGGGTCAGCCTACAATCTCTCCAACACGGGTCCATACAAAATTTGCATAGCCCTACCTGAGTGAGTGGAGGCATGACCTAAACAGCTTGGATGACTTTGCCCCACTGAAGAGAAGAAACCTTGAGGTATGTTCCAATGTTTCAATCTGACAGCTACACCATGCTGGCTTTCATTTGTAGTGTGCCCATCTCATTGAGACTTGAGGCGGATTACAGCTGTCAATGGTCCACAGAGCTGTTCTAAAATTTCAGAAGGTTGTGGTAGACAGAAGCTTTTGAGTTGCCATTGACTGTGCTTTTGTGATCCTACACAAAGGCAGTAGGAACACCAAAGTGAGCTCTGTGAAGACGAAATCTGTCCTTTACGCATTTACGTCTGGTGCTGTATGGTAGCATGCTTCCAAAGTATGTGTGGCTGTAGCCATTCCCCCTGGGCTGGTGTGCATTATTGTCAGTATGTTGCTAGCTGCCTTGGAGAACATTTGATGAGAAAGGTGGTATATAAAATAAGTAACAGTGAAGAGTGGTGGAGTTGACAAAAGGGCCATGGAGAAGAGGAGGGATAGGGACCTAAAAGGCAGCAGATAAAGTAAGGCTGGAACAGATGTTACCTGGAGAAATGAGGGAAAGACAAAGGCGGAAGTAAGGGCTTGGGAGTGGAAGGCCATTCAGGAGACTGAATGAGCAGAGAGATTCACGTGACTAGAAGCAGCAGGGGTGAGGGAGACTAATTCATATACTGATTTTGACAATTAAGTGCAGCAGAGAATTTTCTGTAATGAATTTTCATTAGTATATTTTTCTGCTGAAAAAATTCCATTTCTAAAAATGGTTTCATACGATTAATAAGCACAACAATGACATGGTTGGTCAGTTAACTGTTTGATTGAGGTCCAATGTTCTTTGAAGTCCAGAATGCCATTCTGTAGGTGGCAGCTTCCCTCTTGTGTTTCACTATTTTTAGCAGAGGCAAGAGTGTGAGGGTTGTTTGCTCCTTGTCCTGCTACAGTCAGGGCAAATCTAGCAAAGTGTTAATCGGCTACCTGCTATAATTCCAGGCATCTCCATTCAGAAACAAACAGTTGTAAGTGGCAAATGTCATTTCCTATGACTGCTCATATTTAAAGTTCTCATCATTCATTACAGGTTAACAAAGTTCATACTTTAAGCTACTTTCCAGAGAGTGAGAAAAAATTAAGAACAAAACTTTATCCATCTCCTACAGCTATGTACTTCATGGATTCTTCACCTTTTAATGTTAAGGTTGACAGCCTTGTGGCTCCCCCCATGTCATGCATTATAATGTACCCTTCTGGTGTTGGGGCCATAGTTGTATTAAATGGAACCTGAAACGAGAAGATCATCAGCTTCATCCTGTCTTGTTTTCTCCTTGGTAACTGCTGCTGTCCTCTTCCTGTACTGCCAAAGGGAAGTATTTAATAGAGTTCTCTCCGCCCCCCCCCCCCCGCTGCGAGTGTAATGCTTCACACACCCTCCAAGGCTTTTGTTTTTATGACTTGCTTTGTGATCTGTTCAACTCCCCATACTGGATTATATTCTGTGTTTTTTAAACAAAACTTTTTATTGATAATTTTTTAATAATACTTATATGTTGTAAAATTCAGAACAGTGTACATAGAAAACATTATTCCATGTAGAACCAGTTATGATACAATAAACTACAAATACATATAAACTACAAATATATGTAGAAAGATAGTATTAAAATTTAGATAAGGAGAAGAATGTCAAAACTATATTTAAAACTATACAAATTAAACATCATGTTAGAATCTTAAGGACAAAAGGGTATTCTAAAAAAAGTACTGAATATGATAAAATATTGCCAAGAAGCTGTACTTTCTTGGAATGGACACATATGGTATTGAGTTTGTCAGCCGTGTAGTCAAAAATAGGTAGCCATTGCTCCAAAAAATTGGAATGGTATTGTTAAGTGTCGGTTAAAGACAGTTGATCAGAGATTATGTCCATTATGAAATAGTCCCAGAATTTTCTATACCACTCTGCTATTGTAAACAGGTCTTTATTCTTCCAATTAGAGGCAATAAGGGCTTTGACCGCTGCAAGTAACATTGCAATTATTATTTTTTTTACTGCGGGAATCTCTGGATCTTCCCAAAGGTTCAATAGAATTACTTCTGGATGTCAAGGTGCTGTGTTTTATATGCACTATAACCCTACCACAGAAAGATTTTAAAATACAGCATTCCCACCAACAATGTATGAATGAAACCACTTCACCACATCTTTTCCAACATGTGGGATGATTATTAGAATTTATAAGATGTGATCTCAAGGGGGTCACATACCAGCGTGCCATAAGTTTAAAAGATAAAGCTTTAATGTTAATTGCTTTAGCTAAAAGCACTTGTAAGTTCTACATTTTACTCCATTGGGAGTCTGTGAGGTTAGCTCCACAGTCCATTTGCCAGGATTTTTTAAATAAGAGATTGGTTTCTTCCCTTCTCTAGAGAGAAGTATCTCTCCTTATAATATATTTATCTTTTGGTTTCACAAGATTCCATGTGCTCCCATTGGCTGTAAAATGCCCTCCCTCAGCCATTGGCCCATCAGCCGCCACTCAAGAGTACTCGCGTGCCATTGGCTGGGTGCTGGGTCTGCTCCTTTTCCCCACCCACTCCCCCTAGCAGACAGCTCTGTCTCCTGAGGAAGACAGTTCTCTTGACTCCTGTGAGGGACTGTCCCCTCAGTGGCTGTTGGTAGGCAGCCAAGCTTGGTTCTGTGAGTAAGAAAACAAAGGACTTTCAGCTTAACCCCCCCCCATAACCCCCTCCCCAACGGCCACTTTCCTGTCAGAATAAATGGAAAAAGGCTTTTTCTCCTGCTTAGCTTCAGCATGGCTGGCTAACGAGGTGGGCCAGTGACCATCAGACCATTTCTTCAACTCCCCGCTGTGTGGCTGACTTTCCCCTAGGGTTGCCAACCTCCAGGTGTGACCTGGAGATCTCCCACTGTTACCTCCAGATGACAGGGATCAGTTCCCCGGGAGAAAATGGTTGCTGTGGAGGGTAGACTCTATGGCAATATACCCTGCTGAGTCCTTCCACACCCCCCCCAAATGCTGCCCTCCACAGGATCCACCCCCCAAATCTCCAGGTATTTCCCTAATCAGAGTTGGCACCTGTATTTTCTCCTCTGTCAGTAAAAGGCCCTTTCCACACCTATGTTGGCCTTTGGGGAAAAACTCATTGGGCCCAGTCCTGTTCAGGTTGCCAACTCCAGTTGGGCAATTCCTGGAGATTTGAGGGATGGAGCCTGGAGAGGGTGAGGTTTGAGGAGGGGTGGCACCTCAGGCAGGTTGATGCCATAGACTCCACCCTCCAATCCAGCCATTCCCTGATGGGGAACCATTGTTGCCAATCTCCAGGTGGGGGCTGGAGATCACTCAAAATTACAACTGCTCTCTAGGAGGGAGGGGGAGGAGATGGAAAACTAAAGGTAGGTTGATGGTTGGCTGGGAGGGAGATAGGGTTGTCAACTCCAGGTTGGGAAATTCCTGGAGATTTGAGGGGTAGAACCTGGAGAGGGTGAGTGTTGAGGAGGGGTGGGACCTCAGACAGGTACAATGCCATAGACTCCACCCTCCAAACCAGCCACTCCCTCCTGGGGAACCACTGTTACCAATCTTGGGGGTGGGCTGGAGATCACTCAAAATTACTACTGCTCTTCAGGTAGCAAAGATCAGTTCCTCTGGAGAAAATGGTGAACTCTGTCATTATACCCTGCTGAGATTGCCACAGCAAATTGTCACTGAGTGCCCAAAGCCGGGGCACTCTCCCAGAGCCTCTTTCTAGAGCCCGTTGTATTTATTTCCACAACGGGCCTTATTCCTAGTTTTGTATAATTTAGAGATTAGGTTTTTATAGTTGCCTGTATCATTTTTAGATATAAATTCAAAATCAATAATAGCTCTTGTAAGGCTATTTTTGACCTCTGGAGTATTCACTAGATGTTGTAGCTGCGTATGTTGACATCAAGGGATCTTGAAGCGTATACTTTCTCTAGTTCCCCCCCCCCAGTTGTTACTCTCTTATTAGTGACATCACTTAAATATGTCAAATTAAGAATTTTCCATATTTCAAAAGAACTTCTGCTTCTGCCTGCTTCTGCTTCCCCCAAAAAAGTGGCCAGAGGAGACATGTCTGGAGCTAAAGTTGCTCTCCTAGTGTCCCAAATATGGAGGATATTAAATAAACATTAAGTTTTATTAAAGAAGGTCTTGTTCCATTGCTTGTTGCTTGTTCCATATAATATCTTGAATCTTTTAGAGGATTTGGAAAGGTGCTACCCATCTAATGAAATAATCTTAGCTGGTGATTTTAATGCAAGGGTGGGCATGGATTGCAGTATGCTCCCCAAAGCCATCGGAATCGACCCAGACACCAATCTTCCTTTTACCTTATCATATCCCAGACAATCTAAGGACAGAGTCCTCAATCCAGCGGGCATCTGTCTTGCCAAATTCTGTATGCAATACAATAGAATTTGTCTAAATGGTTTGAATGACTTTCCAAAGTCCGGGGAGTTCACCTTTGTCTCCAGGCAGGGCTGTAGCGTAATTGCTTATGTTCTAATTTCTCCATCGTTGAAGCCTTTCATCAAAGATTTCCTTGTGGGTGACCCTATCACTAGCGACCATCTCCCTTTAATCCTGACTTTGCAAGTCAGTTTTTCCTCTAACCCCCTTTGTGATTTGACCGTTTACCCCCCACAGGCTGACTTATTACCCAGAATACTCTGGAATGATCGCTTAGAACGGGAAACCCTGCAACTCTTCAAGTCTGGAATGGTTGTGGAACTTAGATCCCTTTTATTAAATGCCTTGGACCCCACTGCGGCTATGTCAGCCTACAACTCTTTAATATCGCATATTTCTGATTCATTGTGCTTAAGATCAGGGTGCCCAAATGGGGGATTCATCAACCCTTCAAGCCCCTTATGGTTTGACAAAGAATGTAAGCAAGCCAAAACATTATTACACAATGTATATAGCAGCTACTGTGATTCGAGGGCTCCAACGCTCCCTCTTGAAGATCCAGCTGGGCCAACTTATTAAAAAAAAGAGATCTGACTTTTTCCAAAGGCGGTGGGATGAGCTGTATTATGCCACAACCCTAAAGAATTCAAGAAAATTCTGGGCCATAGTCTCGGGCGCATTTCGAGCTAATAACCCCTCTATGTCTGCTATTTCCATTCAGGTTTGGTTCCAGTATTTCTCAGCCCTATTCTATCAAGAGCCATCTTGCTCTGAGCCTTTAGCGCTCCCTTTAGACGACCTCCCTGACCGGCCCCCCCGTGTCATCAGTCGAAGTGAAAGAGCTTATTGTCCAGCTGAAGTCAGGAAAAGCCCCCGGTCCGGATGCTATTCTACCGGAGATCTTAAAACTTGATCCGGACTGGTGGGCCTCTCTCCTTGCATCCCTGTTCACAATAGTAGACAGAACAGGTATAATCCCTCCTGCATGGCTGAACACTATAGTTGTCCCACTTTACAAAAAAGGCGAACATACCAATCCGAGCAATTATAGGCCAATCAGTCTATTATCCGTTATAGGCAAATTATATGCTAAACACCTGCTGGCTAAGCTCAACACCTGGATGCTACAAGTAAAATTGTTGGGTCCTGAGCAGATGGGGTTTTGCAAAGGGAAGACCACCTTAGATCATTGTATCACTTTATTCCATCTTGTTGACATCTATACTGTACGGAATAACCAGAAACTCTTTGTGGCCTTTCTGGACTTGAAGGGAGCATTTGATTCAGTTGATAGGGACCTTCTCTGGTCCAAATTAGATCAGTTGAATATGCTCATCAAACAACTCTATACTCTCAACACATGTCAGATTAAATGCTCACCATCAGGCAACTTGACACCTAAGATTGCCACAAAGAGGGGAGTCAAACAGGGCTGTATCCTAGTGCCTTCTTTATTTAACATCTTTCTTAATGATCTTGCGGCCCAGCTCTTTGATTCAGATTGCCACAGCCCCAAACTGGGGAAAACACATGTCCCTGTATTATTGTATGTTGATGACACTGTGTTGCTGTCTCACTCCAAAGTTGGTCTGAAACGTCTGCTGTCTCATTGTATTGCCTTTTTCACCAACTGCAAGCTTCAGTTTAACTATGACAAGTCCAAAATTTTGGTGTTCTCTAAAAAGTGGAGATTATACCAATGGTCCATCAATGGTAAAGCGATTGAACAAGTCAAAGACTACAAATATCTAGGCATTCATTTTAGATATAATGCTTCGTGGTCTACCCATCACCAATATGCGGTGAAGGTCGCTAGTGCTAGCGTGTCAGCCATAACACGTTTCTTTTATTGCAGGGGCAACCAGTTTGTGCCAGCTGCAATAAAAATTTTCAGGGCCAAAGTCAGCTCACAGCTAATGTATGGCATTCCAATCTGGATTGGAGCCTTTGACCACGCCATTGAACGAGTCCAATCCAAATTTCTACGGAAAATTATGGCTCTACCAAATTGCGTACCGAACGCTGTTATATATTTGGAAACAGGCTCGTCCATGATGGAGACCTGTGCGTGGCTTACAACATTTAAATACTGGCTCCGCCTGCATTACAAATTCGAACATGGGAGCCTTATCCATCACATGCTTTCTGAGCTGAACCTTTCTAATTGGTCAGCTTATATCGAGGGGAAAATTAAAGTATTGGGTCTCTCCCTGGAATCTTTCTCCATGTTGCCTTTTGCTGTTGCATTCCAACAGACCAAAACCAGACTGTTAGATGTGGAGCGTCAAAATTTATATAGCCTAGCTAATAAATTCTGTTCTCCTCTGAATTTCGAGATTCCCCTTACAACAGGGACAACAGCTTCATATCTATCCTCTTTGCAGGTCCCCCAACAGTGCAGAGCATTTACCTTGGCCAGATGTAACGCCATGCCGTCTGCCATTCTATCCGGCAGATTCAATAGGGTTCCCCATTTGGCCAGATTCTGCCCATGCAGAAAGAATTGTGTGAAATCCATCACTCATGTGCTTCTGTACTGCAACCTATATGCTGACCTAAGGATCAGATTCTTATATCCTTTTTTAACCAAAATGGGAGCCTGTTCTGATGCACCTAAGGTGCACAGGCTCTTAAGTGATTCTAGTGCAGATATCACAGAGAAGGTGGCTAAGTTTCTCTGCCTGGCCTCACAGTTGTGTCAAAGGATTGCCTAGAATGTTATATGTATGTTTCAACTGGTTTATACGGGTATTTTAACTGGTTTTTAATCCTAGTATTGTACTGATGATTTTATGCCAATAAAGGCAGACTTGATTAGAATTAGCATAGGTTTGCTCAAAGTATTCTACGTTTTTGATAGACGTTAAACATTTGTTACCACTAACATAGATACCATTATTTATTTGATTTATACCTTGCTGTCCCTGCTGAAGCAGGCTCAGAGCAACTTACATAAAATGTAGATAGATAAAAACAACAAATATAAATATAGATATAAAACTCAACCTAAAGTGCTAGTGATCAGTCTGTATGGTGGTGGTGGTGATGAAATGGTAGTAGCATCAGCCATAATAGAGATACAGTCAGCAATTGGTTTTAGGATCGGCAAAGCTCAAGGCTGTCAGTGATGGTATTGGGCACAGGGTTTTCAAGGCAAGAGACAAATAGAGGTATTTTGCCATTGCCTGCCTCCATGTAGCAACCCTGGCCTTCCTCAGTAGTCTCCCATCCAAGAATTAGATAGGGCCAACGCTGTTTAGCTTCTGAGATCTGATGAGATCAGATTAACCTAGGCCATTTAGGTCCGATAATTACATTTCTGGAAAATTTTCGAGTTCAGAATTTTTTAGGGATATTTTTGCAACTTTGTGTGTGCATGTGTCCATGTCTTGAAGTTATAGCAACCTCTGTTGATTCCTACTGATATTCTGGCTCAGCAAGTGGAACCTTTACAAGCAAAGTTTGATATTTTGGCTCAGCAAGTAAAGTCACAAACCCAAGAATTTAAACAACAAATTGTCGAAAATGTGGCTACTTGTTTTTTGAGCGTGGCTGGTTTTAGGCCCGTCTCCAGGCTCTCTTGCAGAAAAGCTAGGACTGTGTCCAATGGAGGATGGAGTACATCAATGGTTTTTCTTCGACCCTACCGCATGAAGGCTTTCCAGACAGTGTTGTAAATTCTAATAGTGTTGTAAATTCTAATAGTCGACTGTTTTCTTGAAGCCAGGATGGTGTCTGTGACATCTCGTGAATAGCTTCTGTTTAGGAAATTGTCCCGTTCAATTTCCACATGGCTAAGCAAAACCAGTCTGGATGAGAGTGCCATATTGGAGCCTAGCGAAGCATGTCCGGAGATGATGGCAGAGTGAATGGGGGTGCCGTGGATATCTGTAGAAGAGTTGAGAACCACAGTCGTCTTGGCCAACACGGGGCCACCACTAGGACTTCCGCTCCCTGTTCTTTGATCTTCTGCAAGAGTTTGGGAATGATAGGTATGGGCGGAAAAGCGTAGAGCAGAACCTTCAGCCAAGAGGATGTTAAGGCGTCCGTCCCCTTCACTTGTGGATGGAAGAACCTGGTCATGAATCTCAGTAGTTGGTGATTGTATTGGCTGGCAAAGAGATCCATGAGGGGAATGCCAAATCCCAGTGTTATCGACTTGAAGAGCTCTTTCTTCTATGACCACTCCCCCGTTGGATGGTCTGTCTGCTTAGCCAGTCCGCCTTTATGTTGGCCATGCCCTTGGTGCATTCAGCCTTGATCGAGGCTAGGTGAGTCTCTGCTCGGGATAGCAGAATCATCACTTCCCTGTGAAGTTGGGAGGATTTGGATCCTCCCTGTTCGTTTATATATGTTTTGGCAGAGATATTGTCCGTCCTCACTAGGAGGTGGCAGTGGTGTATCTGGTCCTTGAAATGTAGTAGCACCAGACAGATGGCGCTCAATTCCAGGACATTGATGGGTAGTTTTGATTCCTGTTTCATCCAAGTGCCTTGGACCGGATTGTTGTCTAGAGTAGCTCCCTAACCCTTGAGGCTGGCATCTAAGAACAACTGGATCTGTTGAGTAATCGCCTGCCTTGGTTCAGGTTTCCATGTTTGGTTCACTAAATCAGGTTGTCCTTGACTTTTAGGGTTAGGTTCACTCTTTCCATGATTTGATATTGAAAAGGTCTGGGATGTTGACATCCCCAGCAGAGTGCCTCGGTGTTGGCCACCAGCAGTCCCTGTGTCAGAAGTCCTAACTTAGTCAGCAAAAACACCAGGCCTTGGGATGCAAGCAAGGTTAGCGTTTATTAAGCTGCAATAGATAGATCACTGGAACAGGTATCTTGTTCAGAATGACTTGGTTACAGAAAGCAAGCGGTTATACAGGGAAGGGGGTGAATGGGGACCCCCCCTTCTTCCATACAATGAATAACATGCGACTGGGAAATCGAAAGTTACTAAGCTAATGAAATTCCCACCGCCCCCATTAGTCACAGCTGCTACATCTATGCCAGCGATAGGGAAGTGCGCAGCCTGACTTGCCAAGGTCAGAATGTCTAGGCTGCGAAGAGATAGTGGTAATAGAAGCCACATTCCATTCTCACACCCGAGGTGTAAATCAACAACTCCCCGGATTCCAACCTCCCGCCTGTCACGCCACCAAGGCGCCTAGAGCCCACCTCCCTCCCTTCCATCCATCATGGCAGGGCTACCTGACATGCAGCCCCCTCGAAAACAGTTCTACCCCTTCGGTTTATGGGGGTACAACTTGTGAAACGCCTTGACCAGCCGGGGGGCCAGAACATTTTCCGCCCGTACCCACTCCCTCTGCTCCGGCCCAAAGTCAATCCATTCAACCAGGTAAAACAAGCGATTGCGAGAGATTTTAGAGTCCAGAATTTGCGATACTTCGTAGTGAGGTTCCCCCCCCACCAGCAGCGGGGGAGGGGTCGGCCGTTGCGGTCTCCATCTGTTTCCTTCAGGCGCCTGGCGAAGAAGCCTTACATGAAAAACAGGATGAACAGACTTTAGAGACTTAGGCAAGGCAAGTTCAACAGTTACATTGTTAATCACTCGTACAATCTCAAACGGACCAACATATTTCCAACCGAGTTTGCGACTCGGCTGAATGCGACGCAAATGTTGGGTGGATAAGTAAGCAAACTCCCCACATTTTGGAATCCAAGCAAGGCTACGTTTTTTATCTGCTTGGAGCTTGTATGCAGCCTTAGCCTCCTCCAGAGTTTTGGCCAACGAGCCCCACGCCTCTTGCAACTGCTTGCACCAGTTCCCAGCGTCTCCCGCCGGGAGGTCGGGAGAAGTTAAAAACGGCAAAGGCGGGGCGTCATATCCATGTACCGCTTTAAACGGAGACATCCCCGTCGACGAGTGCTGAGTGTTATTGTAACAGAACTCAGCCAAAGGCAAAAGAGAATGCCAATTGTCCTGCTGAAAGTTAGAAAAACACCGAAGGTATTGTTCCAGAGTCTGATTAACACGTTCAGTTTGCCCATCCGATTCAGGATGGTATGCACTGCTCACCCCCTCTCCACCCCAAGCAGTGACATAAGTTCGCTCCAGAACCTCGAAACGAATTGAACCCCCCTGTCCGAGATCACCTTAGCAGGTAAGGTGTGGAGTCTCACCACGTGTTGCAAGAAAGCAGAGGCCAATTTCTTAGCAGAGGGGATGGAGGTAAACGGAACGAAATGCGCCTGCTTAGTAAACAGGTCGACTATCACCCATATGACGGTTTCCCCCCCGCTAGGGGGTAGATCCGTAATAAAGTCCATAGAGATCACTTCCCATGGCCGAGCTGGAGTAGGGAGAGGTTGTAGGGCACCTGGGGGTTTACCGGGCCGAGGTTTACTCATCAAGCACGTTTGACAGGCGGACGTGAAGAGAGAAACATCTTTACGTAGCCCTGGCCACCAAAATTGCCGTTGTAGCAACTGGAGAGATTTAACAAACCCCGTGTGTCCAGCTAGCTTAGATCCATGCGCCCAGCTCATCACCTCCCCCCTGAGAGACCGTGGGACAAAAAGTTTGTTATTTTTAGTCCAGCAGCCATGCGCATCTCTGGACATTCCTTCTTCCCCCGCCACCTCCTCCCTGTCCGCATCCGACAGTTCTGTGGAGAATTTCACCGCCCATTCATTAGGGGGAGGACCTGACGGTGGGGGGGACTGTTTGGCCTGCCTTCGAGTGGTTACTGCTCCTCCCAACTGGGAAGGAGTGAAAATCGAGTCACGAATCTCCTCCCTTTTGCTGTCGTGTTGAGGGAGGCGTGACAGCGCATCGGCCAGCGAGTTAGATGTCCCCGGAAAGTGGTGCAGTGTGAAATTGAACTTGGAGAAGAAATCAGCCCAGCGGAGCTGTTTGGCGTTCAAGGAACGGGGGGAGCGGAGTAGTTCGAGGTTTTTGTGATCAGTCCAGACCTCGAACGGGACTCGCGCTCCCTCTAGCCAATGGCGCCAGGTAGCCAACGCTAAACGGATCGATCCCGCTTCTTTTTCCCACACCGACCAATTCCGTTCAGTATCGTTAAATTTTTTTGAAACATAGGCAAGGGGGTGCAATCTGCCATCCTCCCCCTCTTGGAGGATCGCCCCCCCCATCGCAACGTCCGAGGCGTCAACTTGAACAATGAATTTCTTAAGTTCATTCGGGTGGGCCAACACGGGTTCCGACGTAAAAAGGGCTTTTAAGCTGTCGAACGCCCGTTGGCACTCAGGCGACCATTCCAGTTTGGCCCCGGGCCGAGTGCATTCGGGTGGCTTCCCTTTGGTTTTTAGTAAGTCAGTCAAGGGAAGAGCCACCCGGGCAAAGTTCGAGAGGAACGATCTATAAAAGTTCGCGAATCCGAGGAACCCCTGGAGTTGCCTCCTCGTTTTGGGGGGCTCCCACCCCACGACATCTTTGACTTTGTCAGGGTCCATCTCAATCCCTTTCTGGGAAATGCGGTAGCCCAGGAAAGGGATCTCCGTTTTGTGAAATTCACACTTGGAGAGTTTGGCATACAGTTTGTGCTTGTGCAACGTTTGTAGTACTTCCCGCACCAGTTTCACATGCGATTTAAGGTCGGGGGAGTACAAAAGAATGTCATCAAGGTAAACAAGGACCCCCTTAAATAAGTACTTATGCAACACCTCGTTAATCAAGTTCATGAAGACCCCAGGATCCCCCTGGAGCCCGAATGGCATGACTAAGTATTCAAACTGGCCGAGGGGTGTGTTGAACGCCGTTTTAAATTCATCCCCCTCCCGTATGCGGACTCTGAAATAGGCATCCCGGAGGTCTAGCTTAGAGAAAATTTTCCCCCCAGCCACTGCCGCCAACAAGTCTTTTATGAGGGGCATGGGGTAAGCGTTTGTGTTTGATACTGCATTCAATCCGCGGTAGTCAGTACATAGCCGCAACCCCCATCCTTTTTTTCCGAAAAAGCACGGGAGCCGCAAACGGGGAGGATGCTGGCCGTATGAAACCTCTACTGAGGTTTTTATCGATGAATTTCCTCAGTTCTACCTTTTCCGAAGGGCTCATAGAATACAGTTTTCCCTTCGGTAATTTTTGGTTTGGTAAAATTTCAATTGCACAGTCAGAGTTTCTGTGGGGGGGCAATTCATCGGCCTCCTCCTCTCCAAAAACGGGAGCCAGGTCGTGGTACTCGGGGGGAATGCCTTCCAGCTCCGCTGCTGCCACCCCCGCTGTCACTAGGAGCTGCCCCCCCATCATGGGTCCCCACTCCTTTTCCCATGTGTGGGACTGGCATTTATTGGAGATGAAGTTGACCTTCCCCTCCCCCCACAGTACATGAGGATCGTGGTCAAAGAACCATGGGCTCCCTAGAACCAAGGGAAATCGGGCTGAAGGGGTAACCACGAAAGGTCTCTCTTCCCAGTGTTGCCCGAGTCCCACCCGCAAGGGCACAGTCTCGTATTTGCAAGGTTCTTTCATGGTAGACCCATCCATCTGCGTAAAAATCAAGGGGTCAGTTAATTTAACAACTTTCGCCCCAAGTCCCGTTAGTAGTGTGGGGTTAATGAGATCTCTCCCACACCCAGAGTCAATGAGAGCTCGTACTCTCACATGGGTCAATAGACCCGGGTCCATTAAAGTCACCGTGAGAAAGAAAAGAGAGGGGGGTTTGCTCACCGGGAGTTGCGCCTGGGGAGGTGGGACCTGCTGTTCAGCGCTGTTTACAGCAGGTCCGTCTCGTTTCCCTGCGGCACGGTCTCGCCATCTGATGAGTCGGATGCTTCACTGAGCGGCTTGGCTTGCAGAGCCTTCGCCCCCCTCGGTTTCGCCACCTGTTTTGGTGTAGAGGTGTCAAACTTCTTCTTGGCTCCCTTCGGTGCTCCGGGTGCTGCAGACGATGTCGGGCAGTTCGCGGCGAAGTGGCCCCCTTCTCCGCATTTGAGGCACAGACCTTGCTTCATCCGGAGCTCCCTCGTGCCATCCCTCATCTTCGGGTTTGGTGCCTGGGGTTTCCCTCTCGCAGCCGGTGCAGGGCCCCTGTTAGCCATCGCTGCGTCGTCGTCCAGTTTGATGGTTTTCAGGCGGTTCTCCATCGTGACGGCTGCTTGAACCCATCCGGTGAGGGTGTTCGGGTCTTGGTTCCTGGTGACTTCTCGGCGGATTTCCGCGTTGAGCCCCCACTTGTAGAAATCCACGAGGTTCCCTTCCCCTCGGAGTTTGGCGGCACATCTGCGGAACTCCGAGGTGTAGTCTCTCACCGATCGGGCTCCCTGTTTGAGGCTTCGGATGGTTGCCTTTGCTGCTTTGGTGGAATGCACATCCTCAAAATGCTCCTTCATGGCCCACATGAACGAATCGATCTCTCTCAACTCGCGCCCGTCTACTTGATGGAGTCCCACATACCAGTCAGCAGCCGCTCCCTTTAGGTGGGCTGCTATGACATCGACCATCCGCTCTTCCCGCTGGAATAGGTGGCCCCAGGTCTCGATAAACCTCTCGGCTCGCACCAGGAAGAATGGGAATTTCTCGGGGTCTCCATCAAAATCAGCGTCCAGAAGTTCTGCAGGCTTGGGTGGCAAGAACCCCCAAGGGCGAGGGGGTGGTTGCCCCGGCGGCCCCGGCGGTCCTGGCCCCGCTGGTTGATCCACCGGCCCGGCTGGCACGTTTCCCTGGTCTTGGTCCGGCGCCGGCCGTTGATCGGGAGGGACCTGGGCTGGTGGTTCCTCGCGCCTTTGCCGCTCCCGCTCTTCCCGGATGCCCTCTGCGATCATCTGTGGGATTCGTGCGAGGGATTCATCTAGGAATCGCATCAGGCGGTCTTGGCTCGGTTCTTCAGTCCATCTCCTCCTCACCACGGCGCCTTCCAGGGTCTCGGAGTCGCGGCCAGTCTCTTCCAGAGCTTCCGCCGTGATTAGTTTCCGGACCGACCTCTCGGGGTGGCTCATCCCCATGGAAGCTCTCGGGGTCCCGAACCACGCTTCGTGGGTGTCAGCCAGGGGTTTCACCCAGTCACGTCTACGTCCCACTCGGGTGGTCACCCCCCCATAGGCTGCCCCATAGGGGTCTCCGTAAGGCCCTCCAAAGTCGTACTCCAGACCCCAATGTCTCGGCACGTGAGTGTCTGGGGTCTCTCGGGGTACGTCTTTCCCGAGAGGTTTCTTATCCTTTTCCTCTTCTTCAATTGGGAGAGTGCCTTCTTCTCCGCCACTCATTTTGGAGTTGCGGGTTTAGGACCAGTCCCAAAAGTAATTGATGATTCTGAACAAACTGTCAGAAGTCCTAACTTAGTCAGCAAAAACACCAGGCCTTGGGATGCAAGCAAGGTTAGCGTTTATTAAGCTGCAATAGATAGATCACTGGAACAGGTATCTTGTTCAGAATGACTTGGTTACAGAAAGCAAGCGGTTATACAGGGAAGGGGGTGAATGGGGACCCCCCCTTCTTCCATACAATGAATAACATGCGACTGGGAAATCGAAAGTTACTAAGCTAATGAAATTCCCACCGCCCCCATTAGTCACAGCTGCTACATCTATGCCAGCGATAGGGAAGTGCGCAGCCTGACTTGCCAAGGTCAGAATGTCTAGGCTGCGAAGAGATAGTGGTAATAGAAGCCACATTCCATTCTCACACCCGAGGTGTAAATCAACAACTCCCCGGATTCCAACCTCCCGCCTGTCACGCCACCAAGGCGCCTAGAGCCCACCTCCCTCCCTTCCATCCATCATGGCAGGGCTACCTGACACCCTGTAGTTTGGCCAATGTCATCAGTGGAGAAGATTGGCCTCTGATCACTGATTCTGCTAGTCTCTTGGCCCTTTCCATCTTCTCTCTGGTGAGAAAAAGTGAACACCGTCTTGTGTCTATAATCTTGCCAAGGTGTTCTAGCCTTTGAGAAGGTTGGAGTGAACATTTGTCTTAAGCTTATCAGAAACCCATGTGAACACTGATATTGGATCGCAGTCTGAGTGTCCTGTAGGGACCTCTCCTGAGAGCTGGACCTGATCAAGAGGTCGTCTAAGTATGTGTGAATGTGCACACCCTGTTTCCTGAGCCTAACAACAAGGTTGATCAGGAGTTTGGTGAACACCCTCAGTGCCATAGAGAGGCCAAAGGGCATGGTGTGAAGTTGAAGGTGACGTCTCTCCATGCAGAACCTCAGGTACTGACAGTGTGAGGGTAGAATGGGTACATGTTGGTAAACTTCTATCAGCTCTATTGATGTCATAAACTCATTGGGGTGAATGGCCTCTGCGACTGAACGAAGCATTTCCTTCCATCCTGAAATGACGAAGTCTGTTAAATCTGTTCAGAAATTTGAGGTCTAGAATGCCTCTCCAGTCCCTGTTGTTTTTGGGGACTGTTAAGAATATGGAGTAGACCCCCCTGCTGTTGGGGGGGCATGGGTTCCACTGCCTTGATATCTATGAGATGCTGGATTGCTTTCTGCGTTATTGGTCTTCTCGGGGGATTTTGGCAAGATGGGGAAAGGACGAAGTGCTCTGGTGGTTAGCTCTCAAATTCTATGGAATAGCCTTGAGAGATAATGTCTAAGAATCAGGCATCGACCTGGGCATCTGCCCATGCTGTCTGAAAAAGTAGATGCCCTCCCACCAGTGCGTCCAGGGAATCATGCCTTGGAGGACTTCACATCCGCATTGTCCTGATCATTGCGGAATGTAGAGATTCTGTTGTTTCTGAGATTGAAGGGACCCTTCTTGAGATTGAGGGACTGTATCAGATGTTTCTGAAATTGAAGGACTGTCTTGCTTGTCCCCATGAAGGTCTCTTCGGATCTTGTCTGGCCCTAGGTAATGTGGGTTGTGTACAAAAAGGCTGGGGGCTGTCCAAATGATGAAGAGTCTTGGGCATCGCTTTTTTCTTGTCCCTAGTTTCAATCAGGATCTTTTCAAGTGCCCTTGCTTCTAGAGGTGAATGTAAGCACATCCAGGGAGGCATCTATCGTGAAGGTGTTGTCTTTCAGAACCCTAGAGGCTCCTTCCAGAAGGCGTTTGTTATTTTCAGGAAGGAGCTGAATCATCTTTCTCATCCATATGATGGAGGCCCTGGAAATGATGGAAGATATAGCTAAGGCCCTCATGGCCAAGACCAGGGCTTCATGGACCTTCTGTAGAGCTGCCTCTCCTTTGTTGAAGTTGTCTCTAACTGTGCCTTGTCCTCTGACAGGAGGCCCGAAGACTGAAGGGCTGCCACAGGCATGTCCACAGCCAGGACCTGTAACATCTCAGGAACAAAAGAAGGCATAGTATGAAGTCTTTTAACCAATAGTGGGAACTGTCAGTTGGTTGTTGGTTTGGATCATTCATCCCTCATTTGTCGTTCAAAATATTCTGGAAGGGGGTAGACCCTTTATGAAGAAGCATATTTGGGGGGAAACTCCTGCATCCCCTGTGTCTTAGACCTAGAAGTCCCTGGCCAAGACTCTTTCTCTTCAATAGAAGTATCATGGAGTTGGAGTGCAGCCACAGTCTTTGACAACAAATTTTGATAGTCTTCTGGTTTGAAGAGGCGGGTGGATGGCTCAGGCACAAACACCTCCTCCTCCTATTTGTCAGATAGAAATTCTCTTTTCCTCCCTGTTTTCAGAGTCAGGTTCAGGAGATAGATCCTCTTCCCAGTGCAGCTCCCTGTCCCCACTTCCCTCTAGGGGCCTTTTTTGAGCAGCTTTAGTTGGCCATCTGTTCCCTTGTGGAAGAGAACTGGGTACCCTTCTAGGGGGGAGGAGGAGTCAAAGCCAGATCTTATCGCATTTGTGGCAGTAGAGTGGCAGAGGTTAAGCATCTCCTCCCTCATAGTCTGTTTCATTAGGGAGATGTCCCTTGTATGTTATCTATCTGTAGAGAGTTGGCTTTCACTGGCAGGGCTTGACCACGAAGTGAAAAGCCTGCTCCGGAGTCTCCCATCGAGAGGTTGGCAAGGTCGCATTCAGAGCACTGGCACTTCCTTTGTGGTTGACTGTTTTAATTGATAAGAGCTGTTTTAATCTGTTTTAGTTGTTGAATCATGGCATATGCTTCTTTTGTTAGCCGCCCTGAGCCCGTTTGGGGAGGACGGGATATAAATTTAATAAATATAAATAAATAAATAAATAAAATCGTAGAGCCGTATCAGAGCTGAGGAGACTTCCGGCCTGGTTTCCTGCCAATTCTCCAGTGGTTCTTCGTGGGACATTCCTCACGTCTGGGATAAGCTCCGCCCTCCTCCTCAGGGTCGGCTCCGAACTTTGATCCAGGCAGGGAGGGGCTTATCCCCTTGGAGGCAAACCAGTTCCTTTGCCGACCCTGCTTCAGCAGGACGTGCTCCGGAGGCGCGGAAACGCGCCTATTGAAAGAAGAAACGAAACTACGAGAAAGATTTACAGCCTGACGAGGCTGTGTCTAATTACGACGGGCTTTGTATAGGGAGTGCTGACGCTTCCTGAGCCCAGCGACATTCTCTCCTCTGCCGGTCTGACCCGTCCCTGGGGCGGAGGACCTGCTCTTATTACAGAGAGTGCAGAGAGAGAGAGAGCGAGAGAGAGAGAGAGACAAACAGTCTTCTACCTTCCCGCCTGAATCGCGGTAAGCAGAAGCAGGCAGACAGTTTCTACCCTCTCCAGTAATCCTGGAAGAGGCTGAGACATTGCCTAAGGAATGCAGAGGTCCATTCCTTTTAACCCCGGGATGCAGAGCGGGAAAAGAAAAAACCTCCGTGGCTTTTTTTCCTTCCTCAAAACCCCGCGAATGCAAGTGGGGAGGGGGAGGAGTTTCCAGGCCTCACTCCATCCCGGGGAGGAAAATCTTGGCGGGAAACGCTGGGAGTAGCCATTTTAGACCCACAAATAGATGGGAATGTCGTGCATGATCTACACTCTCCAGGGATCTGGATGAGTTATAATCATAGTAAATGAACTAGACCAACCTGCGGAGAACTATCTCTAAAGCCTTTAATAGCTTTTGCGGAGAATGATCCCCAAAACCTCAGTTAGTGGGGGGGGGGGGATCTTCGTTTTCTATCATGGATCTGATTTCAGATTCATCTACACCCCGCAGGTTCTGGTAATGGCTGAGAAGGCATCCCAAGATTGGGGCTGTTCCTCTGAGGACAAAACACAGACAGGACCATCCACTTCTCAAGATTCTAGGGATACCCCAGATCTAGAATCCAGGGAGCCCATTTCGTCTGATATGCTAAATTGGTTCAGAGGAGAAATGAGAAGGGAGTTTAAAGAATTGATAAAAGAAACAATTCATGGATCCAAACCACACGGTTCCTTAATGGAAAGAGGTAGATCCCTCAAGAGGAACAGAGACAGGACGACCAGCGAGTCTAGGTCACCTGTAAGATCAAAACATAGCAGACGTAAATCCAGAGAACGAAGTCCCCTTCTGGGGCCTGGGGACTCTGAACCAGATTCTTCCACCTCCTCTTCTGGTAAAGAAGAAGGGAGCTTTCAGCGGAAGAAGACGAGGTGGTTATGCCTTCAGTACAATCTAGGCTTTTTCCACAAGACTTATACTCCCGCCTCTTACCTAAAGTTTTGAGGACCCTAGATCTATCATCTAGACCTCAGGAGGAAACAGTACAGGAGCCAGAATTTCAAACAGGGGCTGGAAAGTTAATGCCTAAGGTCTCAGTTTCACAGACAGGGCTGCCTTTCCCCGCTTCATTCTACAATATTATGAAAGCGGAATGGGAACATCCGGCTAAACCCAAGGCTAATCACCCACTGTTCTCTAAATTTTATTCACTTATGCCAGAAGCCACAAAGAAGTTGAAACTTCCCGTGGTAGATGATCCGGTGACCAGTCTGTATTCTAGCTCGGTGCTCCCAATGGATGCTGATGGGATGCCTAAGGATCATACTGATAGAAGGGTGGAACAGGCTTTACGAAAAAATTTTGAAGCCTCCTCTTCCGCTATCAAAGCCTCTACTGCCGGCTCTCTCTTTGCCAGGGCTGCGTATGACTGGGCAGACAAATTGGCTTCGGCAGACAGTGAGGTGCCAAAGGAGTTCAAAGATGAACTGAAGAAAATAGCTCTGGCAATTGCCTTCACGGCAGATGCCACACTAGATGCTATGCAACTGTCAGCCAGGGCTTTAGCATGTAGCGTGACAGCAAGACGCAATAACTGGCTCCGTCACTGGGATGTGGATTCCTCTGCTCAGGCAAAGGTGGCAGCGGTCCCTTTTAAAGGTACTAACTTATTTGGAGATGGTCTGGATAGATACCTAGTGGAGGATAAGGACAAGAAAAAAATCCTCCCCTCCAAACGACGGGATAACAGACAGAGAAAACGTTTTCAGCCATTTCGCGACCAGAAAAGAGGACAAAAACCCTCCTATTCACGGTCGTTTAAAGGAAAATGGCAACCTAGACATCAAGGGGGGAAATCTTTCCCCCCCACTAAAAATGAACATGCAACGGCCAAAGGTCCCAAGAAAGGACCTTCAGCATGACTATATGGCCTCCCCGGGAAAACAGAAGATAGGGGGAAGGCTACAGGCATTCTCTCAAATGTGGCATACAACAATCTCAGATCAATGGGTATTGGAGACAGTATCACAGGGGTACAAACTGGAATTTTGTTCCATCCCCTATCGAAGGTTCATCAGAATACCAAAATACAGAAACCGGTTGAAACACCTCCAAATCAAGGAGGCGATACTTCACCTCCTGGATATAGGGGCAATAGAGAAAGTACCTGTGTCCCAACAGGGACAGGGCGTTTACTCTATATTCTTCGTGGTGCCAAAGAAAAACGGATCCACGAGAGCCATTTTAGACCTGAAATGGCTCAACAAACTCATTCGAAACAGGAAATTCAAGATGGAAACTCTGAAATCCATTCTTATATCCATCCAGGAGGGAGATTTTCTGACATCTTTGGATCTGTCAGAAGCGTACCTCCATATACCCATTCACAGCTCGCACCGAAAATTTCTGCGATTCAATTATGCAAATCTTCACTTCCAATACAAAGCTCTCCCCTTTGGTCTCAAGTCTTCACCCAGGGTCTTCACAAAGGTACTGGTGACCTTGGTAGCACATCTGAGATTACAAGGGGTGAGTCTTTTTCCGTATCTGGACGACGTCCTGATCAAAGCCCCTTCAGAGGCGGTCTGCTCACAGGCCCTAAATCTGACTATTCTAACATTAGAAGCCCACGGCTTCATTGTGAATCGGGAGAAGAGTCACATGATTCCCACTCAGAGATTGCTCCACCTAGGGGTGGAGATAGACACGAAATTGGACAAAGTGTTTTTGTCACAGGAAAGGGAATTCAAGCTCAAAACCCTGATGGACCAAGTTCTTCAAAAGTCAGAGACACAGCTAATGACCCTGGTCAAACTCCTAGGAATGCTTGTCTCTTGTCAGGAGATAGTGCAATGGGCTCGTTTTCATGTCAGACCCTTACAGTTGCTGTTATTACCACACCAAAAGGCGATTTCACACAAGAGAGTAAAACAGATCAGTCTTTCTACCCCGGTCCGGAATATGATAGCCTGGTGGCAAAATCCAATGAGGTTCAAAATAGGAGTTCCTCTCCGGGACCCCTCACGATCTGTAATGACGACGGATGCCAGTCTCTCGGGATGGGGTGCACATTCGGGAGACCAGATGGTCCAGGGAGAATGGTCGGTTGCGGAGATGACAGAAAGCATCAATCTGCTGGAACTGAGGGCGATACGCCTCGGGCTTGTAAAACTTGTCGATGTTCTGTCAGGGACCCATGTTCTGGTACAGACGGACAACACTACAGCAAAAGCGTACGTGAATCGTCAAGGGGGAACCAAGGTTCGCTCCCTTCATGCGGAAGCATCTCTGATAATGACGTGGGCAGAGAAACATCTGTTATCAATAAAAGCCATTCACGTAGCAGGAAAGGACAACGACTTAGCGGATTGGCTCAGTCGGAAACGAATAGACCAATCAGAATGGATGCTGAACAGGGAAGTCTTCGTACAGATCCGCAACAAGTTCGGCAGAATGGTCATGGATCTGTTTGCCACAGACCTAAATTGTCAAATACCAGAGTTCGTATCTCGTCAACGAAACACTCTGGCAAAAGGGACAGATGCTCTAAGTTATCCATGGCCTCCAGGACTCCTCTATGCCTTTCCGCCCCTACCAATCCTACACAAAGTTCTACAAAAGATTCGTATACAGAAAGCAGAAGTGGTACTGGTTGCCCCTTTCTGGCCACGTCAAACCTGGTTTCAGGAACTGCAATCTCTGTCGACAACAAAACCATGGCACCTGCCTCTTCGGGTGGACCTCCTCACACAGGGTCCAACAAGGCACCCACGGCCGGAACTTCTTCGGCTGACAGCATGGAGATTGAGCGGAAAATGTTAGAGGGAGCGGGGTATCAAATTAAAGTAGTTGATACCATGTTGGCAGCCAGAAAGGTCTCTACTAAAAAATCCTATGATCATACGTGGAAGGTTTTTCACTCATGGAGCTTGGAACGGGGTCATAACCCGGTTACGGCTTCAGTTAGAATAGTCTTGGCTTTCCTACAAGATGGGCTTGATAAGGGCCTAAGTACTAGCACCCTCCGTAGACAGGTATCCGCCATCTCAGCCATCCAAGGGGCCAAACATGGAAGGTCTCTGCTTAGACATCCGCATATTAAGCGATTTTTGAAAGGGGCGATGTCCATTAATCCTCCGCAGGTCCACAGGTTTCCCACCTGGAACCTTGTGGTACTTAGGGCTCTCTGTAAATACCCTTTTGAGCCAATGGCTACGTGTCCTCTGAAGGAACTCACCTTCAAGACCCTTTTTTTGGTAGGTATCACCTCAGCTAGGAGAGTTTCGGAGTTGAGAGCTTTATCTATTAACAAGGAGCTCTGTATTTTCCACCAGGACAAGGTAGTCCTTCGCTTAGACCCAGCATTTATTCCAAAGGTGAATTCGGTTTTTCATAGGGCAGAAGAGATTGTTCTTCCCTCCTTTTGTCCCAATCCTAAACATGAAAGAGAAAAGGAATGGCATTGTTTAGATGTTCGGAGGGCCCTTAGTTTCTATATTGACAGAACTAAAGGGTGGAGACAATCGGAGACGCTTTTTGTTTCATTCAGGAAATCCTCCTTGGGAACACATGTCTCCACATCCACGTTGAGTAGGTGGATTAAGGGATGCATTATCTTAGCCTATAAAGCAAAAGGGTTAGAGATTCCGGCCGGAATCGTTGCACACTCCCTTCGGGGGACGGCTACCTCGGTGGCGTATCGATCCTTTCCCTCATTAGAAACCATTTGCCGAGCGGCAACATGGCAGTCGGTCCATTCGTTTACTAAACATTATAGAGTGGACACACTAGCTTCAGCGGAAGCGGCATTTGGTCGCAGGGTGCTTCAACACACTCTGTAAAGCTGGGAATGCCAGCCCACCCGGTAACATAGCTTTTGTACGTCCCAGACGTGAGGAATGTCCCACGAAGAACCACTGGAGAATGGAAGGTTTCTTTCACTTACCGTGAATCTTCCTTTCTCTGTGGTTCTGAAGGGGGACATTCCTGCCCACCCGTTTTTAGGGTGATTCCCCTCTTTACAGAGTTTGATACGGGGGGCAGTGGCTTCGAGAGACCACGCTGTTACTGTTGTTTTTGTGGGTTAAATTTCTTGCCCTATGGTAGTGTTTGGGCAGTTGGTACCCCCTTGGTTGTGGGGGGAAATGTTGTGTTTTCTTCTAGTTCCTTTCCGGCGGGGAAGATAATCGGGCTTGAGAAGGACTGGTTTGCCTCCAAGGGGATAAGCCCCTCCCTGCCTGGATCAAAGTTCGGAGCCGACCCTGAGGAGGAGGGCGGAGCTTATCCCAGACGTGAGGAATGTCCCCCTTCAGAACCACAGAGAAAGGAAGATTCACGGTAAGTGAAAGAAACCTTCCATTCCTTGATGTAGGGGGGTGTAGTGCTTGCACCTGCCCGGTAGGGGGCCGAGCTGTCTTCCAAGAGTTTCTCTGTGGTGTGGGGCCTTTTGGTGATAGTCTGCAGCACTAAAATTGCTGATGTGTAGGCATGTTGATGCTGGTTTCCTCTCCCAATAATCTCAACGGTGCGGTTGCCGCTGTGAGGTCTTCTTTGTCCAAGAAGTCATCCTGGTCGTTGGACTCCATGACAAGGCTTCAAAAGGTTCCAGGGTGGTAGGAGAGCCGTCACCGTGGCTGAAGGGATCACCCAAAGGATAAGAAATGGGGGAGGAAAAAGAGCTAGGAAGATAAGCTTAGTAAAGAAGGAAGGAAGAAGCTAGGAAGATGATGATCAAGGTTTAATTTTTTAGAAAGAATAATAGGAGGCGAAGCCTGCTATTGAACTGTTCTCCCTCTGAGGCAGGAACAGAACTGAAGATAGGGGGTATCCGACACACCAGACAGGATGAGGAAGAATTTAGTTTCTGCCCCCCTGATTGTCCTCTGCCTCAGAGAGAGAAGAGGCTTGATAGCATGCCTCTGCCTCCCAGCCTTGGTATTCTTTGGAGATCTCCCATCCAAATACTTGCCAGGGTTTGCCCTGCTTAGCTTCTGGCATCTGATGGGATTGGGCTTGCCTGGACTATCCAGGTCAGGGCAATTCAGAATTTTTGAATAAACATTCCAAATTGCTAGACTTAAATCTTTAGTCACATTTCCTTAACAAGAACTTGTTTCTATAAGATATTGGAATTATGATGGGTTATTTTGCAGAAAACTTTTTGTTCTTATAAATCTGTTGTAAGGTATGGGTTTCTTATGAAGCTTCTGAATAGTAGTAATGACAGATTATTTATCTGAAGAAGTGCGCGGGAACGTGAAAGCTTATAAACAGAATAAAACGTTGTTGGTCTTTAAAGGTGCCTCTGAATTCAAACTTAGTTCATATTCCATCCTTATAAGGAGACTAGAGTAAAACAAAGAGCAAGTGTGCTGTAATGAAACTATTCTTTGTGTGTGTTTCTTGCCCTTCCTCCAAGAAGCTTGTGTTTTTAGTAGTTAAACAGTCCTTTGAAATATGTTAGGCCAATAGGATGGCTTTGATCAAGACCACCTTCAGAGCTGAGTGGAGGGGTTTGTGACCTTGATTTCCTGTGATCTACTTCACAAAATCTGAAGAAGTGAGCAGTGACTTGAAAGCTTCTACCTTGCCACAAATTGTGTTTAGTTTCTAAGGTGCTACTGGCCTCTTACTCTTTTCTACTGCTACAGGGAAACATGGCTACCCATCTTGACCTGTTCACAAAATTTGTACCCCACCTTTGTTTCCACTAAGGCCCAGTTCTCTACTTGGTGCAACACTTTGTCTTTTCAGTGATGAGTGGTATAGACACTCTGTTAAAGCTATATAGGAGAAGCAAGGAGGTGTTTCTGGTTGCAGTGCGGCGAGGCGGATGTGGCGGAGAATCACTCTCTTGTCACTCTGGCTTTTCTGCTTTGGGTAAGGGTTGTCGGGCTTCCGAAACCCTCCCCGCCTCTCTGGTGGAGAGCAGGGTGCATGTCCCCTTCTGTTTGCATTTTGCCTTCTCTCTCTATTGTTTTCCCTTATTGCAGTATGAAGATGGAACCAGCATTCTGCAGTTTTCTTTAAAGGGGAAAAAGAGAACCTTCCAGAAAGGAAACTCTTGTTTGATCTTGAACCTGTTAACTGTTGGTTTGGAACCATCCATCCATCCATCCGTCCATCCATCCTCTGTTTCCTCCTGGCTTGAAGGAACTCTAATTAACTGTATGGTTTTGAACTTGGTTATTACAATTTTGATACTTAAGCTACCCTCTACTGTTGACTTAAAGAACTAAAAGACTTGAAGAACTAAAAGTTACACCTATATTTCCTTTTTTCTAAAAAAACCCCAAACAACTTGGGTATTGAAGACATGACTACCTTTATTAGTTGAGGATAGTTAAGAGAAAATAAGAATTGATTTAAGAAATCTAGAGGAGTGTTGTTGATATATTTAATATAGTGATTAATTGTGATAGTGATAACGTAAATGAATTAGGGGTTGCATGTAAGAAGTTATTATATAAAGTTTTGGTTGTTATTACTTACTGATAATTTTTTATAAGTTACAAAAATGTCTGGTCCAAACAAATTTTCACCGGGTGCCACCAAAGCAGTAGCAACTACCTTGTCTGCGGCGGCGATAAAGGATCTTCAAAATCTAATCCAAGACACCATAAAGACAGCCCTAACCCAAGCAGTGAACCCGATAAAAGACGCAATGAATGAAATGTCGACACAACTAACAGTTAGAATGGATAATCTACAAAAACAATTAATAGAAAATAACCACAAAATAACAGAACTTAACGATACAATTAAAAAGACCGAAGAAAAGACAGAACAAACAGAAGCTAAAGTACAAATAATTGGCTCAAGACAAAATGAGATAGAACAAGAGCTTATTAGAATACAATTAGAAAAGGCGGCATTTATTTTACGCTTTCAAAATGTACCTGAACAAAAAGAAAGAAGGTCTAAGAAATAAAATGGGACAAGCGATAGCTGATTATATAAAAGCAGATGATCCTGGAAAAATATTGGAAGATATAGATACTATCTACAGAAGAAACTTGATGTGTGCAAAAAACCCCCAAACCCCTATAGAGGTGCATGTGCATGTAAAAGATCTATAAGGGAAGAAATTCTAAAACATGCAAACAAGACCCCACTCTTTATTGACAGTGTAGAAATAAAAATACTAAAAGAAACCCCTTGGAGAGCTAGAGAGAAGAGAAAAGAATACCAGGAACTGGCCTTGATATTGAGAAAAAAACCAAATCACATATAGATGGCTTATACCAGAAGGTTTATTTTTTTAACATAAAGGAATTAGATTTAAAATTAATTCTACCTTAAAGGCAGAAAACTTCCTTAAGAAATACGGGTCAGAAATTTCAGCTGAGGAAGAAGATTTAGATCTGTTTGACCTTGAGGAAGAAGAAGATGACGTACTGGAAGCAGCAGCAGCAGCGACAGGAAAAAATGAATAAAAAACGGTTCCAAAAGCACCAAAAATATTTAAGAGGAAGCAAAAAAGAGAAGAATAAGCTAAAGACCAACAAACAAAACTTTAAGATGGGAAAGGAGAAAATCAAATTTGATTAATGTAAATGGATTAAATATACCACAAAAAATGAGAAAGATTCTTCATCAGTTGGAGAAAAGCAACTTGGACATTATATGTCTCCAAGAAACGCATATTAAAGAAGCAGACCAGAAATATTCTGTAAAAAATTAGGTAAAGCCTTCTTTAAGTTTTGCGTGGAAAGATAAATGGGAGGAAAGCGGAGGAGGGGCCGGGGACCTAAGCTGGCTGTGAGTCGTCACTACCCCCCCCAACTGCGAGGGCGTGAACACGAGTCTCTAATCTCCTCCCGTTTGCTGTCGTGTTGGGGAAGGCGGGACAAGGTGTCGGCTAAGGAATTTGCCTTCCCCGGGAAATGGTGCAATGTGAAGTCAAATTTAGAGAAAAAATCTGCCCATCGCAACTGTTTAGCATTTAGGGACCGGGGAGAGCGCAGCAACTCGAGGTTTTTATGGTCAGTCCACACCTCGAATGGCACCCGAGCCCCCTCCAGCCAGTGCCGCCATGTTGAGAGGGCTAGCTTAATCGACCCTGCTTACTTTTCCCAAACTGACCATTCTGTTCAGTGTCGTTAAATTTTTTGGAGACATAGGTGAGGGGGTGTAACTTCCCATCCTCCCCCTCTTGCAAAATGGCCCCCCCTAAAGCAACGTCGGAGGCGTCGACATGGACAATAAACTTTTTTAATTTGTTTGGGTGGGCCAACACTGGTTCTGAGGTGAAGAGGGATTTTAGTTGCTCAAAAGCCCTCTGACAATCATTAGTCCATTCTAAACGGGCCCCGGGCCGGGTACTCTCAGTACCTTTCCCTTTCGTCTTAAGTAGGTCCGTGAGGGGGAGGGCAACTTGGGCGAAATTCGACAAAAACAATCTGTAGAAATTCGCGAATCCGAGGAAAACTTGGAGCTGCCTCCTCGTCCTCGGGAGTTCCCACCTCACCATGTCTTTAACCTTCTCCGGGTCCATCTCAATCCCCTTCTGGGAAATGCGATAGCCCAAGAACGAAATCTCCGACCGATGGAACTCACATTTTGACAGTTTCGCAAACAGTTTGTGCTTGTGCAACGTTTGGAGCACTTCCCTGGCAAGTTTCACATGGGAACGCAAATCAGGGGAGTACAGGAGTATGTCATCAAGATAAACAAGGACCCCCTTGAACAAATATTTATGCAAGACGTCATTGATCAAGTTCATAAACACCCCCGGGGCCCCCTGTAAGCCGAACGGCATTACCAGGTATTCAAACTGTCCCAGGGGAGTGTTAAACACCGTTTTGTACTCATCCCTTTCTCGGATGCGCACGTGGAAGTATGCATCCCGTAGGTCCAGCTTAGAGAAAACCTTCCCCCCTGCTACCGCAGCTAGCAAGTCTTTAATCAGGGGCAGGGGGTAAGCATTGTTTGCAGAGACAGCGTTCAGGCCGCGGTAGTCAGTGCACAACCTCAGGCCCCCGTCTTTCTTTTTCCGAAATAAGACGGGGGCGGTGAACGGTGAAGAGGCTGGTCGAATAAAGCCCCTCTTCAAGTTCTTATCGATGAACTTTCTGAGCTCCAGTTTCTCGGCCGGGCTCATGGAGTACAGCTTCCCTTTAGGGAGTTTCTGGTTCGGCAACAGCTCTATAGCACAGTCTGAGTTTCTATGGGGGGGCAGCTCATCCGCCTCCTCTTCCCCGAAAACCGCGGCCAAGTCCCGGTACTCCCGAGGGATCGCATCCCAGTCTGCCTCCGCCACCCCCACCAGCACTGGGTTAGCTTCGGGACGTTGGGGCCTCCATTTGTCATTCCAGAGGTGGCCCGCACACTTTGGTGAGATAAAGTTTACAGTCCTGGCTTCCCACAATATGTGCGGGTCATGATAAAAAAACCACGGGCTCCCCAGGACCAGCGGGAACTGCGCGGCGGAGGTCACTACGAACGGTCTCACCTCCCAATGGTTCCCCACCCCCATGCGCAGGGGCACAGTCTCGTATCTGCACGGCGCGTTCATAGTGGAGCCATCCATTTGGGTAAAAACCAGTGGTTCTGCTAGTTTTAACACCTTTGCCCCTAACCCAGTCACCAGGGAAGGGTTGATGATATCTCTCCCACACCCCGAGTCAATGAGAGCTCTCACTCTCACATGGGTCTGTAGACCTGGGTCCATCAGAGTCACTGTTAGGAAGAACAGAGAAGAGGATTTGCTCACTGGGTTTAGCGCCTGCGAGTCCGGGACCTGCTGTTCAGCGCTGTTCACAGCAGGTCCTTCTCGTTTCCCGCCGCTGCGGTTTCCTCTTCTGACAAGTCGGAGTCCTCGCACAATGGGGTGATCTGCAAGGCTCGCGCACCCCTCGACTTCACAACAGGTTTCAAGGTGGACGTCTCGAACTTCTTTTTAGGACCCTTGCTTGCGCTGGTCGGGGTAGTGGCTCCCGGGCAATTCGTGGCGAAGTGGCCCGCCTCCCCACATTTCAGGCATAACCTTTGCTTCATCCGAAGTTCGTGGGTGCCGTCCTTCTGTCGTTGGGGGTTGGTTGTTTGTTTCCCTCTGGGAGCTTGAGCGACGGCTAGTTGGGGATTCTTACCCAAGGAGGCCGCGTCGTCGAGCTTGATGGTCTTCAGGCGAGTTTCGGTGGCTACCGCTTCCTTCATCTAGCCTGATAGGGTCTCCGGGTCTCTCCTTCGCATCACGGTCTGACGAATTTCCGGGTTTAGCCCCAAGCGGTATTGCTCGGCCAGAACCCCATCTGGCCAGCCCCGGATCTTTGCCGCTTGCCTTCGGAATTTGGCGGTGTATTCCCTCACCGTCTTGGTTCCTTGCCAGAAGGAGCGGAGGAATGCCCGGCAGTTTTGTTTGCATTGGTGTCCTCAAATTGGTCTTTCATCGCCCACATGAAAGCATCAACCTCCCTCAATTCGCGGCCGTCTTCCTGGTGTAACACCACATACCAGTCTGCTGCCGCATCTTTCAAGTGTGAGGCAATCGCATCCACGATCCGCTCCTTATTTGGGAACAGGTGGCCCCAGTTCTCGACGAACTTTTCCGTCCTCACCAGGAAGAACGAGAATTTCTCTGGGGCTCCGTCAAAGGTAGCATCCAGGAGCTCGGCAGGGTTCGGCAGCATTGGGCCCCAGCCCCTTGGTACTCCCTGCGGCCGTGGAGCCGGCGGCCCCTGGATGGGGGGGCCCACTGGCTGGTCTGGAGGTGCTCTGGGTTGCCCCGGCACACCCCCAGGCGGCGGTCCGGCTGGTGCGGGAGGAGCTCGTTGGTCCGGCTGGTCTTGTGGAACGGGCTGCTGCCTCCGCTCCATCTCCTCTCGTATTCCATCCAAGATCATCCTTGGGATGCGGGATAGGGACTCGTCCATGAGGCAGAGTAACCGATCCTGGCTTGGATCTCCACTCCGGCTTCCGGTAGCCCCTTCCAGCTCACTGGGTTCCGGGTGGGTTTCTTCTCCACCCTCCGCCGTGCTCAGGCGGTAGACCGATCTCTCGAACCGACTCTCCCGGATCGAAGCCCGGGGGGTGAGGAACCACGTCTCATGCGTCTCAGCCAATGGCTTTGACCAGTTCTGCCGTTGCTGTGGCCTGGTCATCACCCCCCCATATGCGCCCCCGTACGGATCTCCGTAGGGGCCTCCCTACGAGGTCGGCGCGTAGGTGATTGGATTTTCCAGCAGGGCAGCCGAGGTAGTGGCCGCCACGGTCGTCACTGGAAGTTTCTCTTCCTCCACGGTGGTAGGGATCGGGATGGTTTCATCCCCGTCACTCATCTCTGCGAGAGAATTGCGGTGTCGAACCAGTCCCAACCAAAGGAGATTCCTGACAATCTGTCAGGCGCTTCAGAAGGTCAGTCAAATACCAGGCCTCATGAGATGATAGTGTTTATTATACTGCAGTTCTAAAGGCACGGTAACATTCTCTTGTCAGGAATGACCCATTCAAAGAAACATCTCTGGATATACCCTCCTGAAGTAACCCCCCCCCCACATTCTACCAATAGCTAAGAAGCCCACGCGCGGGAAAGCGAAAGGTGCTACATTTCTAAAAGCTGTAAATTTCCATGGCCTAGCTGTTCCCATAAGAAAAGAGAAGAAGGAAACAGCCTGGCACTCAAGGCCATTTGGCCCATCTGGAGATAACTCGGGCTGTGAATCTCTGCATTGCCCAGGCAACTCCGGCACCTCCCCACATACCAGACAATACACAGGCAGACCCTCTGGCACCTCCACCCCTCCCTTCACCCTAATGGCAGGGTTACCTGACACCTTCTAGGCCTCAGACAAGGAGGAAAATAAAGAGGACTTGGAATATATGTGAAAGAACGGTTGCAACCCGAATTAATATACAAATCTGATGATGGAAGAGTTTTAATAGTACAATTTTCAAGGCATACAAAGGGGACACTTTTGATTAATATCTACACTCCAAACCAACAGTAAGAAAGATTTTATAAGCGAGTAGAAGACACGCTGAATAGATTTCAACATGACGAAGTATATATTATGGGAGATTTTAACACAGTCTTTGACAACAATTTTGATAGTAAATCAGTAAAGGGGAAAAGTAAAAATTGCCCTCCATATGTTATGAATTGATGGAGGAGAATAATCTAATAGCTGCCTGGAAAGTTAGAATACCCCACAAGCAAGACTATACTTTTTTTCCTGATAGATATGGTTCATGATCCAGCATTCATATGTGCTGGATCTCGGCCTCTATGACGAGATATTTTAGAAGCAGAAATACTTCCAGCATCATTTGCCAATCACAATCCCAAAAGCTTGGAAGATACTCCGAGAAAGGCCAGATGGATGCTAAATACTTTAATTTTAAAGAATATAAACTTCGTGAATTATACTAAAATAGAATACCAGATTTTTTTTTCGAAGAAATATTCAACCAGGAATGGCAATGAGTACAGTCTGGGAGGCCTTCAAAGCCTATTCAAGGGACTTAATGATTAAAGAGGCTATATTTCAAAAGAAGCAAAAAGAGAAAAAGTATTGTTTACTAAAAGAACAAATAGGACTGCAAGAAAAGAGAATGAAACAAGATCTAAGTAATGATCAGAATAGGAACAGAGTCAACATTTTACAACATCAAATGAATTGTTTATTGACTCAAGAAATTGTAAGAACTACAATATGCAAAACAACATTTTTTGAAAATGCCAACAAACCCACTAGATGGTTAGGCTATAGATTATGTAAAGAAAACCAAATAAGACTAATAAAAACTTTGAAGGACAAAACAGGAAATGAGCAAAATAGAAGACTTAAAGAAAATTGTGGAAACCTGCTACCGTGAACTATACAAAACAATGCAAGTCTCACAACAGTCAATAAGGAATTACCTGGCCAGTCATGAGCCATAAAAATTTACAGAAGAACAGAGAAAGATCTTAAATCAACCAGTCACCATGGCAGAACTCACAGAAGCATTAAAGAAACAAAAAAAAAGTGAAAGCCCCAGGCCAGGATGGATTCCCGGATGAATTTTATCAGCTCTATGAAGAACAATTGATGAACCCCCTAAAAATGGTCTGTCAAGCGATTGTACTTAAGGAAGAGATACCGCAATCCTGGAGAGAAGCATTGATATGCTTAATCCATAAGCAAAATACAAATAAGACAGAAATACAAAATTACAGACCAATTTATTTATTAAATCCAGATTACAAGATATTCACATCTATATTAGCATTAAGGTTGAGGAAAGTAGTCTCCGGAATGATCCACTCAGATCAGGCAGGTTTTCTCCGAAATAGGCAAATATCTCAGAATGTAAGAATATTACTAAATATATTAGAATACTACAAGGCTCATCCAGAGAAACAATTAGTGCTCATCTTTTTAGATGCGGAGAAAACCTTTGATAACGTATCTTGGAATTTTTTACATGAACTGCTGTCAATCTCCCAGGCTGGACCTAAATTTACTCAGATGGTGAGCGCAATCTATAAAGAGCAGAAAGCTAAGATAAATATAAATGGAGACCTATCACATACGATTGGAATTAATAAAGGCACTAGACAGGGATGTCCCCTGTCACCCTTATTGGTTATTTGGTCGCTTGAAGTCTTCAATTATCAAATTAGAATGGATACCCAAATTAAAGGATTAAAATTGAAAGATCAAGAATACAAACTCCTAGCTTTCGCGGACGATTTCGCTTTTATTTTGGAGGAGCCACAAGACACAGCACCTAAGTTGATTTCTGCTATACAAGAATATGGTAAAGTAGCAGGGCTTAAAATTAATTAAAAAAAACTAATACGCTGATCAAAAATATATCTAAAACACAAGCACACTACCTGCAAGAACAAACAGGAATAGCCATCCAGAAAAAGATTAAATATGTGGGAATAAATCTTACAAACAAATTAAGTTCCTTGATGGAAAATAATTATAATGAGCTCTTAAAAGAGATTTGCTAAAGTGGAATACCCTCCAACTATCCTTCATGGGAAGGATAGCAATGATTAAAATGAACATCTTACCGAAAATGTTATTCCTTTTTCAAATTATACCAGTGGTAAAGAACTTTAGTTATTTTAAAGAACTTGATAATATAATGCTCCAGCTCATTTGGCAAGGCCGAAAACCAAGGATTAAATGTAAAGTATTGCAGGATTTAAAGATTAGAGAGGATTTTGCCTTCCCAACTGGCTTCTCTATTATAAAGCATCAGCCTTAGCCTGGATTAAGGAGTGTGTAACTCTTGAAAATGACAGACTTTTGAAAATAGAAGCCCATGATCTGCTCCTGGGTTGGCACGCTTTCGCTTGGTACAGAAAAGCCAAGATACATAAGTATTTTGAATAGCATTGGTTAAGAGCCTCCATACTAAAAGTCTGGAATCATGTTAAGAACTTTTAGTTGCTGTAGATTTTTCGGGTTGTGTGGCCGTGGTCTTGGCATTGTAGGACCTGATATATCACCAGTAGCTCTGACTGGCATCCTCAGAGGTATAACACAGAAAGATGGAGTACTCTCTGTGTCAAGGTGAGCAGAAAACTGATAGGCAAGTAATTTATTTCTACCCTGGAAGGTGGGGTAGGTCTGAGTCAATTATCTAGTGTAGTTCTCCAGGCTATTAAGTTAAGAACCGTTTCTATACTAAAACCGCAAGATGGATAGTGCCTTTAGAAGCACTTACAAACCCCAATTTATTTCAAAGAGGAAATTTGGGTAGATACCATGATTTATTAGATTCCAAACTTGATCTAAAAAACCAACCTCTAGAGTATAATTGATGACAAGAGATGTAAATCCAGTCTATCTTCATAAAAGTTAAAAAGATAGGATTTTACAATGACCTCTTAGAAATTGATAAAACTCTATTGCACACAAAACAGAAATTTATTAGAAAAATCTATACATTGTTGCTTGAGGACAAAATTCTTGATGAAGTAGTCAAAAACGTGATGATAAGATGGGCTGGAAACATAGTGCCATAGTGTTGACCTGGAAGACTGGTCTCAGGTCCGGAAAAAGAGTTTAAAAATGACAAGAGCAGTAGCATATAAAGAAAGCATCTATTAAATGTTCCGTAGGTGGTATATTAGTAAAAACAAGACCTGGAGTATATCAGTAAAAACAAGACCTGGAGCTGACTGTGGCTCAGATCATGAGCTACTGATTGCAAAATTCAGACTTAAATTGAAGAAAGTTGGGAAAAACACAAGGCCATTCAGATTTGACCTAGATCGCATCCCCGATGAGTATACAGTAGAGGTGAAGAATAGGTTTAAGGGACTAGATTTGATAGACAGAGTGCCTGAAGAACTATGGACAGAGGTCCGTGACATTGTAAAGGAGGCAGCAATCACCGCCATCCCAAAGAAAAAGAAATGCAAGAAAGCAAAGTGGCTGTCTGATGAGGCTTTACACATAGCAGAGGAAAGAAGGAAAGCTAAAGGCAACGGTGAAAAGGAAAGATTTGCCCAACTGAATGCAGATTTCCAGAGAACAGCAAGGAGAGATAAGGAGGCTTTCCTGAATGAACAATGCAAAGTAATAGAGGAAAACAATAGATTGGGAAGGACTAGAGATCTCTTCAAGAAAATTGGAGAAATCAAGGGAATGTTCTATGCAGAGCTGGCCATGATAAAGGACAAAAACGGTAGGGACCTAACAGAAGCAGAAGAGATTAGGAAAAGATGGCAAGAATACACAGAAGAACTATACAAGAAGGACCTCGATGTCCTTGACAACCACGATGGTATAATCAGTGACCTCGAGCCAGACATCCTGGAATGCGAAGTTAAATGGGCCTTAGAAAGCATTACTAACAACAAAGCTAGTGGAGGTGATGGTATCCCAGCTGAGTTATTCAAAGTCTTAAAAGAAGATTCTGTTAAAGTGCTGCACTCAATTTGCCAACAAATTTGGAAAACACAACAGTGGCCACAGGATTGGAAAAGGTCAGTGTACATTCCAATCCCAAAGAAGGGCAATGTCAAGTAATGTTCAAACTATCGCACAGTTGCACTCATTTCACACGCTAGCAAGGTCGATGCTCAAAATCCTACAAGCTAGGCTCCAACAGTACGTGGATAGAGAACTGCCAGAAGTACAAGCTGGGTTTCGAAGAGGTAGAGGAACTAGAGATCAAATTGCCAACTTTTGCTGGATTATGGAGAAAGCAAGAGAGTACCAGAAAAACATCTACTTCTGCTTCATTGATTATGCTAAAGCCTTTGATTGTGTGGATCACAATAAATTATGGCAGGTTCTTAAAGAGATGGGAGTACCGGACCACCTCACATGTCTCCTGAGAAATGTGTATAAGGGTCAAGAAGCAACAGTTAGAACCGGATATGGAACAACTGATTGGTTTAGCATAGGAAAAGGAGTATGACAAGGATGTATATTGTCCCCTTGCTTATTTAATTTATATGCAGAGTACATCATGCGAAATGCTGGCCTGGATGAATCACAGGCTGGAGTTAAGATTGCTGGGGAAAAGATCAATAACCTCAGATATGCAGACGATACCACTCTGATGGCAGAAAGTGGAGAGGACCTAAAGAGCCTCTTGCTCAGGATGAAAGAGGAGAGCGCAAAAGTGGGCTTGAAGCTCAACATCAAAAAAACTAAGATCACGGCATCTGGCCCCATCACTCCTTGGCAAATAGAAGGGGAAGTCGTAGAAGTAGTGACAGACTTCACGTTCCTAGGATCCCAGATCACTGCAGATGGTGACTGCAGCCATGAAATTAAAAGACGCCTGCTCCTTGGGAGGAAAGCGATGGCAAACCTAAACAGCATGATAAAAAGCAGAGACGTCACCTTGCCAACAAAAGTCCACATGGTCAAAGCAATGGTATTCCCCGTAGTAATGTATGGCTGCGAGAGTTGGACTATAAGGAAGGCCGAGCACCGAAGAATAGATTCTTTTGAACTGTGGTGCTGGAGAAGACTCTTGAGAGTCCCTTGGACTTCAAGGAGATCAAATCAGTTAATCCTAAAAGAAATCAACCCTGATTGTTCCCTGGAAGGCCAGATCCTGAAGCTGAAGCTCAAATACTTTGGCCACCAAATGAGAAGGGAGCATTCACTGGAGAAGACCCTGATGCTGGGAAAGATTGAAGGTCAAAGAAGAAGGGGACGACAAAGGATGAGATGGTTAGACAGTGTCATCGATGCAACGAACATGAAATTGAGCAAACTTCAGCGGACAGCGGAAGACAGGAGGGCCTGGCGTAATCTGGTCCATGGGGTCGTGAAGAGTCGGACTCAACTGTGTGACTGAACAAAAGGTGGTATATTATACCAGATTTACTCTCAAAAATGGACCCCAACTATTCTAATCTTTGCTGGAAATGCCAGAAAAAAACAGAAACCTTCTACCACGTGTGGTAGAAATGTGAGCTAACTTAAACTTAGTGGATAGGAGTGCATGAAATTATTCAAAAAAGCTTCGGAATTTATGTTCCCTTTGTCCCAGAACTTTCTCTGTCAAACATCCCCCCAAAAGAATGCCAAAAAGAAGATTTGCATTGTTTACTATTTATTATTATTTCAGCAAGAATTTGATTTGCAAAATATTGGAGGAAAACAGAAATACCAGCTAAAGCAGAAATTATTGCCAAAATATTGGAAGCGGCGGAATCTGGTACGCTTACTTGCCAGTTAAAAGATAAGACAGATACGCAATTTGAGAGAATGTGGTCAAAGTTTTACAGGTGGATTGGAAACCAAGATAGAGGAAGCTATAAAAGATAAGGAAGACACATGAGTCAAGATTGACAACTGTTTTAGTTTATTATGGATTAATGAAAACTATACTTGAAAGGATAAGAACAGTCTAATGGGAAAAAATTATAACAAATACTAACATATAAAGGATTGAATTAGTTGATAATGTAGCCCACCATCACTTTGTTTTTAAGTTTATTTGCAATATTCTTTGTGTGTGTTTGGTATGTTTATGTGTTATAGTTAAAAGAATAAAATAAATAATTGGGAAAAAAGATATATATTGGATATATGTTAAAGGTATTGAATATATGTTATTGGATATTGCCAGCCCTCAGGTCCTGGTGGGGGTTCCCCTGGTTTTGGGGGCTTCAGCCTGCTGTCGGCCAGCTGGCCTGAGAGGGGAACCCCACCCCAAACAGCCATGTTTCTGTGCAATGTCCTTGATGTGATGATGTCACCCAGAAGTGACATCATCACGTTGGGGACGTCACGTGGGATGTGCTGGTTTGAGGGCAAAACTCTATGGTAAATTGGACCTAAAACCATAGAGTTTTGCCCTCAAACAATCCAAACCAAATAACCAAACATATTGCATATATGTTAAAGATATATATTGCAAATTAGGTAGTAATCTAGGGCTCCATTTGAGTCCATATTTACTTAATTCCAAAATCCTCTTTTGTATGATTTGATGTTCCTCTTTACATATTATAGGTTTTGTTATTTAATTGTTTTCTGCTGAAACACCTGCATTATAATACAGTCTTTAAATGTTGTAGTTCACAATATAGTGAGATGGTACCAACACATCTTGTGTTGTGTATATAACACAACTTAAAGTGACAGGTCAAATAAACTTTATTTTATTGGCTTCATTTATCCCCTGCTTTTTTCCCCAGTGGGGACCCAAAGGACCTTCAAAAACAGCTTTTGCAGGTTTGTTGTCAAAGGCTTTCACGGCTGGAGTTCATTAGTTGCTGTAGATTTTCCGGGTTGTGTGGCCATGGTCTTGGCATTGTAGGACCTGACGTTTCGCCAGTAGCTGTGACTGGCATCCTCAGAGGTATAACGCAGAAAAATGGAGTACTCTCTGTGTCAAGGTGAGCAGAAAACTGATTGACTCAGACCTACCCCACCTTCCAGGGTAGAAATAAATTACTTGCCTATCAGTTTTCTGCTCACCTTGACACAGAGAGTACTCCATCTTTCTGTGTTATACCTATGGGGATGCCAGTCACAGCTACTGGTGAAACGTCAGGTCCTACAGTGCCAAGACCACGGCCACACAACCCGGAAAATCTACAGCAACTAATTTTGCAGGTTTCCTTCAGAAGGAATTTTCACAAGGAAGGGTCTGCTACTGGAAAGGCACTATATTCTTAGTTCATCACATAATTTGCTTTCTTAGTGTGATTAGAAAATCTTAGGAACGTGTATTCCCTGAGTTGTCTTGGAACCAGGATGTTGAGAGCTTTAAAGACCAAAACCAACACCTTAAGTAATACCTGGAAACAAACTGGGCTGTGTATATACTGGTTAGTAGGGTTGGGAAGGGGCCATAGGTCAATGGAAGAACATCTGCTATGCATGCAGAAGGTCCCAGGTTCAAACTCCAGCATCTCCAGTTAAAAAGATCAGGTAGTAGGTGATGTGAAAGACCTCTAGTGGAGACTCTGGAGAGCTGCTGCCAGTCTGAATAGACACTACTGACCTTGATGGACCAATGGTCTGATTCAGTATAAGGCTACTTCATGTGTACACCCATACAATCCATTTGCCAGATATTTTGTGGTAACAAAAGTACTGTGGATTCACTGGCAGTAATAGTATGCACAGGTTAAATCTTTCCTATTTAAGGAGGAAACAGCAACGTAAGATAGATCAAGATGGCTAGCCATGTCAGTCTGTCTGTAGCTCACACATTGACTAATGACCCTGCCAAAAATTTTGTTGGTCTTTAAGGTGCTACTGGACTCTTGCTCTTTTCTAGATAAACATAAGAATTGCTCTGTTGGATATGACCAGTGTTCCCTCTAAGTTGAGTGTTCCCTCTAAGCTAGCTCACAGTTTTTTAGCTTCTGGCTCACACATTTTTGTCTTAGCTCAGGAAGGATGACTCCAGAGCAAACTAATTTATGCAGTAGCCAAATCACCTGCTCATAACTTTAATGCCAGTAGCTCACAAAGATTTTTTTCTCACAGGACTCCATATTTTAGAGGGAGCATTGATTGGATATGACTAAAGCTTCTCTACTACAGCATACAATTTCCAGTAGTAATGTTGGGGTGAATTCACAGCTGGTCCTAAATACTTATTTTATTTATATATTAAAAACACTTTTATCCTGCCATTCTTTGTGGGCCTAGGTAGCTTACAATTAGGGATTGGCATAAATGAAAATTTTTTGGTATGGGGCGGTCTGAATCGAATCCCAAACAAAAAAATGCCCAAACCAAACTGGCCAGAAAGGCGAAGTATTGCCTGGGAAGGGATGGGATGGGAGGACAGCCATTTAACCTGTCCATTTCACCCCCACCCCGCTTCAAAAGGGGGGGAAGACAGGTTTAATGGCTCTCAGCCATTTAAACTGAACAGCTTAAAGGCGGACCTGCCCTGCTGTTAGGTTTAAATGGCTGGCAGCTATTTCAGCAATCCATCTTGCTCCCCCCAACTTCCTAATAGCAGACAGGCACACCAGCCTGTTTGCTGAAATTGCTGCCACCCTGTCGTAAGTCAGTCTGTGCTAAGCGATGGCTCAGATTTCTCAGACAACAAGCTACCTGCTACCCCTGAGCTGGTAATTGAATAGTCAGCTGCAGCTGGCTCTGAGCCAGAAGGAGAGCAACAAGAGATCAGGTTACTGGCTGATCGAGAGTCACAGCCTACCCCCTTGCAGCTCTGAAGCAGTAAACGGGTCTTCAGCAGCCACTCCCAGCCCACCTAGCTCACCCACACTCTTGCAATGCCAACGCTGTCAGAGACGCTTAGAGTTGCAAGAAAGAAGAATCAGTACAAGATTCATGGCCCTTCGTCAGCTGGCAATTGAAGAGATGAATGAATAGTTTCAGGATGACTGCCAAGGAATTGGTTGGGAGTTTAGCTCATTAACCCTTGGCTGTAAATTCAGTTTGGGGAAGCACCAGTTTGTGTAAGTATACTTTACTACTGAGCCACCAACCTTGCTGCTACTGGACCTCTGTATCCTTGGACTGAACCTGACAACCAGCTTTTCTGGAACTCCTGACCTCAGACTGTATTTGGACTTGCGGCCTGGAATTCCTTGACCCTGGATTGGACTTTGGTAAACCTGCTCTCTGGAACCCCTGACTTTTGGACTAGACTTTGGTTACTCTCTTCAACCTTGCCTGTGACCTGCTCTGCTGGACCCCAGCCCCAAGTGGGGGGAGGGAGAGCAAAATGGATAGCTGAAATGGCTGCAAGCCATTTGAGCCTAACAGCAAATGGGCATATCAGTCCCACTGTTTGGTTTAAATGGCTTCAAACCATTTCAGTGACCCATCTCGCTCCCCCTGCTTCCAAGACGTCAGTCTAACAGTGGATGGGCACACCTGCCTGCTGTTAGGTTTAAGTGACTGGCTGCCATTTCAGTGATCTGTCTTGCCCTCCGAAGTGAAATGGACTGCTGAAATGGCTGCAAGCCTAAGAGCAGATGGGCGCACCGACCCCAGTTAGGTTTAAACAGCTGGCAGATCGAGGAACTGAAATGGTTGCAAACCATTTCAGCTTAACAGTGGACAGGCATGTCTGCCTGCTGTTAGGTTTAAGTGGCTGACTGCCATTTGACCTTTCTGTCTCACTCACAGTGGGGGGAGGGGAGTGAAATGGACCGCTGCAATGGCTGCATGCTGTTTCAGCCTAACAGTGGATGGGCCTACCCATCCTGCTAAATGGCTGGCGTCATTTCAGCGTTCTGGCTCACTCCCCCCCACTTCCAAGCAGCTCATCCACTGTTATGCTGAAATCAGGGCCGGCTCGCCCACTAGGTGAGCTAGGCGCTCGCCTAGGGCGCAACGGCCGCAGGGGCGCCAAACTGCACCCCATCCATCCCGCGAAAAGCCCCTCCGCCGCTCCCACTGCCTCCCCGAGTGCCCTGCTGGGGCTCAGGAGGCAGCAGCAGAGCTTGCTCGCCCTCTCCCCAAAGCCCGGGAGGGAGAGGAGGTGGGGGGTGGCTGATGCCACCAGCGAAGAGTGCCCTAGTGGGTGCTCAAAATCAGTCCCCCCCCACGGCTTCTCCCCCCCACGGCCCTCCCAGGCCCACTGCTGGGCGCGGGGCTTCTGGGCTGGGCCGCGGGGCGGGCAGGCGGCGGTGGCGCGGCTTCTCCCCCCCCACGGCCCTCCCAGGCCCACTGCTGGGCGTGGGGCTTCTGGGCTGGGCTGTGGAGCGTGCAGGCGGCACAGCTTCTCCCCCCCGACGGCCCTCCCAGGCCCTCCGCTGGGCGCGGGCCTTCTAGGCTGGGCCGCAGGGTGGGCAGGCGGTGGCACGGCTTCTCCCCCCCGATGGCCCTCCCAGGCCCACTGCTGGGCGCGGGGCTTCTGGGCTGGGCCGCGGGGTGGGCAGGCGGCGGCAGCACGGCTTCCCCCCCCCATGGCCCTCCCAGGCCCACCTCCGGGCAGAGAACAGGTTCCCCCCCATGGCCCTCCCAGCTCTCGGGCTCCGACGCTGGGGGGGGGGCGCCAGAAGGTAGCCTGGCCTAGGGCGCAAAGAACCCTAGGGCTGGCCCTGGCTGAAATAACTTGCAGCCATTTGAGCTGTCTATTTTCCACCACTACTACTGCACCACCACTATACCATCACCGCACCACCGCCACCAAATGGAGTGGGTACCATTGGGGAACGAGATGGCCCTGGGAAGAAGAATGGATAGCAGTGCTGTGTGGAACTTACTTTGTTACTTTGTTGTTCTGGGACCATCTTTTCCAGAACCCCATCTTGCTATTAAGAACTCTGGTGACAACTAGAGCACCTACATTTTATTATACTGTTTAAATGATTGTTTTGTCGTGTTTTTAGCTGTATTAACATACGTGCCTCATCTGTTAGCCGCCCTGAGCCTGCTTGGGGAGGGCGGGTTATAAATCTAAAACTAACTAAATAAAAACTAAATAAATCCCATTATGCTGCTAATCCCATTGTAAGTGTGTGAGACTGTTTCCATCCAACTAACATGTTTGAAGAACATAAGAGTCATGCTGGAGCAGACCAGAGGCTCATCTAGTCTAGCATTCTGTCCACACAGTGGCCAACCAGCTACCTAGGGAGCCCACAAACAGGAAGACTGCAACAACATCATTCTGCCTGTGCTCCCCAGCAACTGATTTAAAGAGGTGCATTACTTCTGGTACTGGAGGGAGTAGACATCCATCATAATTCGCAGCCATTGATGGCCCAGTCCTACTTAAATCTGTTCACTTCCCTTTCAAAGCCTTCCAGATTGGTGGCCATGACCACTTCCCATGGCAGTGAGTTCCACAACTTAACTATGTGCTGTGTGTAGAAATACTTCCTCTTGTTTGCCCTGAATCTCTCACCCTCCAGTTTCAGTGCACTACCCCAGGTTCTAGAACTACAGGAGGAGAACAGCTCCCCCTGTCCAAACTCCCCCATGCATAATTTTATAAACCTCTGTTATGTTTCCCCTTACTTGCCTTTTCTAGGCTAAACAGACCTAATTGTTTTAACCAATCCTAATACGGCAGCTGCTTTAGACACTTGATCATTTTAGTTCCTCTTCAGTTTTCTTTTGTTTGCTACAGTATTTGTATGTTTTCATTTTATTTTTCCTTAATTCTCAGGTGACAGAAATTTTAAGTCTAAAGGTAGCAACAGGTGTAACAGTTTGCAGTTCTTTCATATATTGGATGTATTCACGGTGTTTGTAGAAAACTGTTCATTTAGATATTTGTACCCTGCTCATCAGCCCTGTGGGACCCAAAGCAAGTTACTGTAGTCTTTTCTTCTTCCTCTTATCCTGATGAACAATCCTGTTAAGCTGAGGGAGAGTGACTAGCACAAGGTCACCCAATCATCCAGTGCTTTAACTATTTGAGCATGCTGTTTCATAGATAATAAAGTGTTTATACTTTTAAATTCCCTAAACATGCCATATAGTACAGCAGTACAATTGAATATGCAAAATAAGTTATAAATGATGGTTTCAAGTTAATAATAATTTTAGATTATTTGATAAGCAAATAAGTATTACATACATTTCATTTTTTCCAAAACTGTCTGTTTTTCACATGCACACACACAAACAGCCAAGTACCTGGCATGGTGAGTCTCGTCCCCCCCTCTTCTATGCCTACACAGTTTATGGGAATTTTATATCTTTGGTACTTGGTACAGTTGGGACTGGGCAGTGTCTTGCCCAGGAAATGAGGCTTGGAACTTAAAGCCATTATAATTAACCTTGTTTTACATGATTAGCATTCATGAAAAGTGATACATTTAAACTGCATATCTATTTTTAATAGTGAAAGCAAGTTGAACACCTTGGTGCAGAAGCTTCATGACTTTTTGGCTCACTCATCTGAAGAATCTGAGGATGCAAATTCTCCTCCAGGAGTATTGGTGAGCAAAAATACAGGTAAAAGGCTTTCTATCTATATAGTTTTATGGCTTCTGTGATTAGTATATAATAACGCATCAGTTTAGACAGGGAAGCATGACATATTGTTCCTGCTGTCTATATTTGATAAACACTAAATAATTGATTTATAGCTTAGTTTGCAAAACAATGACTAAAACAGCATATGAGCAAAAGAGTGAGCAACTAGGTAATACTTTATTTTTCTAAATAAATAAAAAAATTACCTTGTCTATTCTACTTTTCTGTATGCTTGGGTGTGGGGAAGGGGAATATGTTTCTGTTTCTTGGATGCTTTCAGAATTTCTGTGGTTCCCTGCACTAAAACTGTGTGATGAACTATATTTTAGCTGAAGCCAAGCCTCTCTTTTTATGGATTACAGCAAATATTATTAGGCATTCTTCCTTAAATCCATTTGCTGCAAGCAACAGTGGTGTTCTTAGGTTAGGAGATTGTAATTACTGCTAAAATAGCTGAATTTCTCTTTGAACATTTAAAGCTACTCAGGCTTCAGTAAATATAATTCTGTCTTCTAGGTTTCAAAGAGTTTCAGATGTTATGGTGCGTAGCTTCTGATGATTGCTCAAAATTAAATAGATGCTAGCATAGAAATGATTTTACAGTCCTGGCAGTTCCTGGACAAGAGTACCTGATGGTACATTAGGCTTTTTCTAAAAACATGTTTACCCTCAAGATATGAGAATTCTCTCTGTGAAGCATTACTTGTCTTTTTAGTGATGTGGAGCACCTTCTATTGAAAAAAATGGATACCCTTCCACTTTCAAAAAGAAGTATGAGTTTTGTATCAGGATGCACAGAATGCTGGATCTTGTGGTTTGTTTTGCTTGTGCATTTTTGGTCCACCACCCAACATCTGATGGTTTTCTCCAAATCTAGATTGTGCAAAAGTATCTTTTTCAACCCTGTGTTTATGCCTCACCTGTCTCTCCAGTGGGGACCAAAAGTAGTTTTACATCATTTGCCTCTCCTCCATTCGGTTTTCACAACAGACCCATATGGTAGTTAGGCTAAGTGTGTGTGACTGACTCAAGGCCACACCAGCAAATGGGGATTCGAACCTGGGTTGCTAAGACTTACTTGGCCCACTGCAGCCCACTGATCCTGTCCCATTGTGGATTTTTTTTATCTGCACCAGCAGTGTGGTGGATATACTTGGCTATTCCATGTATGATTTGAATGTAATCTAATGCGGGAGAAGATAGATGTTACGTTGCCAGGCACAAAATGGCAGCTTATGCAAAAATGAAAGCATTTCTGAGAAGGTCTGCAGTACTCAAGTGGGGACGGGAGATCTTTCCTCTGCTGTTTCAGTGAAACAAACCGTTATCACTACCCCAGTCGTAACTTGCCATGCAGGAGAAAAATACGCAGGTACCTCTGTATTTTGGAAGAAGCAAACAGCAGCTTGGAAGTGGGGGACGGACGGACAGTAATTAGTATGCTTCTTTCCCATCCAGAGCAAGGGAGTGTTGTGCTTGAGAGAAGTAGGAAACACATAGGAAAGGTTGCTGATGCTGTTATTTTGATGAGCAAACAATTAGTGCAGCACTGGATGAGGGGTTAAAGCTAGTTTTAATTGCTCAGAGAGTGATTGGTCACTCTGAACTTCGGCATACCCCAATTTAGTGCATGGTGGAATATTTTTAAGTTTGACTGAAATTTCAGTGGAAGATGGTCCTGTGTACTGTGTTCAAATGTGGCCATAATGATAAAATAACTGCTGTGCTTTTTTTTGGGGGGGGGAACCCTAGCCCTTTCTACTTCTGAATATTTCCCATTTGTTTGCTACAGATAAAGTTAATATGCCTGGAAATATTCCAATTCCAACAGAAAACAGCAGGGAAGAGGTAAGAATAGAATCTGCTATACTTGGTTAAAAGTGATATATAGTGTGGAAACTGGTCCAGGCTCCTTTTTAAATCAGCTGAAGAATATTGCATTATTGTTCTTGGGCAGGTACTTTTGGAAGAGTGCCGGGAGATAACGACTGTAAATTAACACCAGAGATAAAAAATGAAGCCTACAGGTCACAGCGTATTAAAATAAAACACTTTATTTTCGTTATCTTCTGGAATATTAAAACATCAGGTGTAAGAATTAGCGAGAATAGAAATTTTGACACATTTGCAAAGTGTTCTTTAACTTCACAAAATGCCCATGATGTTCACCAAAATCAAACTAATTACTCTATACAAGGCAGTAATAAGGTATTATTTGGTGCAGACACCTTTACTTGCTTTGATAGCTTGCATGCATTTGCTTAAGCAGTGGAATATATACTTGTAAATTAATTGGAAAATATTTGGTGAATGAATGCCTATGTCTGTAATGAATTTTGTATTTCCCTGTGCTTCTATTCCTTGAGACTAGTATTGGACCAATGCAGCTGTTAAATTGACTCCCTCTTTATCACAGTTTAAAAGTTCAGAGCAGGTCTCAGGAGTTCACATTTTTCCTCTGGAACAAATCTGGCTTTTATTTATTTATTTACATTATTTACAATCTGCCTTTCTCACTGAGGTTCAAGGCAGATTACATGGTGAAAGTCAAATACAATCAACAGGGTGGAGCATCCAATACACAGTGCAGTAGGATTTGGCTTATAGAAACCCGGATTCAACCCAGAAATTTGGAACCTGATTTATTTTATTTACTGAAACATTTATATTCTGCCTTTACTTGTGGTTCAAAGTAGCTTACAATAACACAAGCATAAGTATTTAAACATGATACATTAAACAATGCAGAAATTACAGGGGTCTTTTCGTAGAAAAACAGCTGCAGGAGCTCATTAGCATATGGTATGCTAATGGGCTATTAGCATATGCCACGCCCCCTGACAGCACCGGAAGTGACATCAGAAGGGGAAGCAAAAGGGGGGGAGGCATCTTCAAAAGCCTCCCCTTCCCTTCCCCAGCTGTTCTGGGTGGGGGAGCTAAGAGAGAAGGGGTTTAAAGTTTAAACTCCTTCTCATGAGAGTTGGGCCACAGAAGGAGGAAAGAGGGAAGGAAAGAGAGAGAATAGAGAGAAGGAAAGAAGGAAGGAAAGAGGGAAAGAAAGAGAAGGAAAGGGAGGGGAAAGAAAGAGAGGGAAAAAGGAGGGAAACAGGGAAAGGAGGAAAAAAGAGCAGAGAAGAAACTGGGAAAGAAAGAGAGAAGAGAAGGAGGGAAAAAGGAAAAAGAGAGAAGGAAAGGAGGGAATGAAAGAAATTTGATGGCAATTCGGCCCCATTATATCCTATGGGCCATTGAAGTCAATGGTGAAAACATAGGGTATATTCTGGGGGCTGGAGGAGAGGGTTTGAGGGAGAGGCTCCAAACTCACAGGGTAGCTGATGGAGCCTCTCCCCAAGATACCCACCAAGTTTCAAGAACATTGGACCAGGGGTCCAATTCTATGAGCCCCCAAACAGGTTGCCCCTATTCCCTCCATTGTTCTCTATGGTGGGAAAAAATAGAGAACAATTGAGGGAATGGGGCAACCTGTTTGGGGGCCCATAGAATTGGACCCCCTGGTCCAATGTTCTTGAAACTTGGTGGATATCTTGGGGAGAGGCTCCACAAGCTACCCTGTGAGTTTGGAGCCTCTCCCTCAAACTTCCTCCCCTCCAGCCCCCAGAATATACCCTATGTTTTCACCATTGACTTCAGTGGCCCATAGGATATAATGGAGCTGAAATTGACATGCGGCTGCCTGAAAGACTCCCGGGACGCTGGCTGGGGGCGGGGCTTGGCTCCTGAGCTCCCGGAGCTGTGCTCCGGTGCGCTCCCCCCAAAAAGACCCCTGAGAAATTATATAGTAAGAACATATAGTAATAGGAAGGCCACAGTACTATAATCTAGAAACCGGACCCTGTTGTTAAACTGCAGTTTCAGATCCTGGTCACGCTTAACTTTATATGGTGAGAGTGCCAACATATTTCTTCTCAGTGTAGTGGAAGGAGGCTTCAAGAAGAGGAGGAGCTTTGGGTACACAGTATACGTCCCCGAGGCTGGCTCTTATTTTAACAACAAGGAGCTAGTGTTTTGCCTGTCCTAGCCCTTTGTGATAAACTTCAGAATTTATTTGTTTCATAAAGTAAAGTAAAATAACTCCTCTTTTAATCCCACCTCCATTAGGCATATAGATTAGGATCTTGAGTTGTTTGGGATTAAGACTTTGAGATCTGTTCCCCTAATGTGCTGGGACTTTTCTGGCCTGAAATTCATCTTATTCATGCAGATGACATAGTTAATATCAATGTACGCTCATGACTGGTTTCTCTTCCAGTATGACACTTGTTCACACACAAGTTTCTTGCATCTGTGGTACATCATTAATATATCTGGAAATCTGTTGTACATTTACAAAATAAGATCTCTCTGCATTGATAAATTGCACTTAATTTCTGTATGTCAGTTCATTGTATTTGAAGACATACTTTGAATTTTATCCCATTCTTTAGCCAGACTTGACTCCCAGTGCAGCTCACAAAAATAATAATTGTATGGCAGTGTGTGTTGTATAGCCAGGAAATCTGAGGATTGTCTGGCAGCTGAAAGTCTAACTCTCTTTAGGTGAGCTAGACTTGTTGGGTGCTGAGAAAGCTCTGAGAACTGTGACTGACCTAAGGTCACCCAGCTGGCTTCGTGTGAAGGAGTGGAGAATTGAACCCAGTTCTCTGGATTAGAATCCTACTGCTCTTAACCATTATACCATACTGGCTCTTAGTTTACCAATAAATAAATAAATAAAATTAAAAATAAAAAACTAAAGAAAACCCAGTACAAATGAAATTAAGTTGAGCTTACCTGAAACCAGAAACAGTGGGTGCTGCTTCTTTGCTTCCTGTTCTTCCTCTGATCTTCTTGTCTCTGAAACATACAATCTTACTGAACTTTTTTCTTAAATTACACATGAAGTATTAATCAAGTTGATTTGCACACATGGGGAAGAAATGTTTCTGATTTCTTATAAAGAGGTTTGTAATTGCAACTTTTCCCTTTCATTTTTAGGGTAGTAACTCTTCTGAGAAATTGAAATCATTAGGATCATCACGTTCTAAAAGGTTAGTTTGACATGCTGCTTAACCATCTGAATTACCTGTCTGAGTCAGGATGCTGCAGCGTAGGGGGTGGGCACGAACTTTTGTTCGTTATGAATTTTGACTGGTTTGTGGTTTGCAAAACTGCCTCCCAGCCACAAACCTCCATGAACTTTTAAGGCACTTTGTGGAGCCATGCGGAGTAGTTTGTTTCACATACCTCAGCTGCTTAAAGAGTCTTTCTTGAGTTCAGCTACAAGCCATTTAAACCAAACAGCTGAGCAGTGGTTTAGATGGCTCAGTTATTTAAACTCTTGCTTTCTGCTTTCCACAGTTTTTCACAGAGAGCAGAGAGCATGGGTCACGAACCCGTACGAACTGGTTCAGTTCGTGAACCAACCTCCCAGTTCATATAGGCTAGACCACAAACCAAACTGCAAAACTGTGGTTCATGCCCATCCCTAGTGCAGCTATCTTTCTTGGTAGATCCATGAGAGCTGTGCTATGAAGTGCTACAACAGAAATATTCAGCTGCATTAATTATGGTATTTTCTTTTGTTCATTCTTTTGGTTCTTTCTATAGACCACCCTTCCCTGAATATACAGGGCGCAGGGCAGTGAATGACAGTAAAAACATTAATAAACTAGTAAAACAATTCCAACCGTTAAATAAATATGACTAAAACATCCTCTGATGGCGCTAAAATATCAAAGTTTCAAGTTGTATCACTGTCTAGCGGGGAAGGTAGAGAAGAAGTGGTGGGGGGGAGAAGAGTGTGCCAGATAGGATGGTACCCACCACTATCATGAATCAAAAGCCTGATGGAACATCTCTGCCTTGCAAGCCCTGGTGAACTGTATTAGGTCCCGCAGGGCGCAGATTTTTTTGGCAGAGAGTTCCACCAGGTAGGAGCCAGGGCTGAAAAGGCCCTGGCTCTGGTTGAGGACAGCCAGATGTCTTTTGGGCTGGAGATCACCAGTAGGTTGTTCTCTGCAGAGCATAATGCACTGTGGGGGACACATTAGAGGAGGCAGTCTTGAAGATATGTGGGTCCCTGACCGCTTAAGGCCTTGAAGGTCAATACCAAAACCTTGAACCTGACTCGGTATTCCACTGGGAGCCACTGCAGCTGACAGAGCACTGGTTGAATATATGTTGTCCATGATGTTCCAGTTCAGACTTGCGCCACTACATTCTGGACTAGTTTCTGGGTCAATCTCAAAGGTAGTCCAGCATAGAGCGAGTTACAGTAATCCAGGCTGGAGGTGACCGTTGCATGGATTACTGTGGCTAGGTCGGAGCAAGACAGGAAAGGCACCAGTTGCCTTACCTGGTATAGCTGGAAGAACACCAGCTTGGCAACGTGGGTGATCTGAGCCTCAATTGATCAAGAGGCATCTGGAACCACGACCAAACACCTGACAGTTGGTGCCAGTATTAGAGGCACACCGTCGAGTGGGATGTTGGCACCCCAACCCTGAATCCCCCTTACCTAGCCACACAAACTCTCTCATAGTTGGTTTCAATCTCAGCTGGCTCTTTTTCATCCATCCCACCATGGCCTCCAGTCCCTGAGCCAGATTTTGTAGGGCGGTGTCCGGGTGGCTGCCCATCAACAGATACAACTGGGTGTCATCAGCATACCGGTGACCCCCCAGCCCAAAACTCCACACCATCTGGAAGAGGGGGCACATATAGATGTTGAATCATTAATAACGTTCAGTTTGCCTTTGAGTTGAGAATAAGTTTTCAAGAATAACTTAAATATATCTTTCCTCAGTTTAATTTTTCCAGCATTGTATAACTGGGAGTTGTATTTCCAAAGGTTCACCTTTTTGAACTTCTCAAAATTCAGTTTTACCTGTATTAATACCATGAGATTCTAATCTTATTTTTCTCAAGCTGCAGTCACAAATCATGGGAGACCATGTATTGCATAAGGTCCGAGGTGTTTGTTAAAGCAATATGTACCAACATTATAAAAATCGTTGTTTTTGCTACTCATGCAGGAAACCTACAGTTGTAACAAAATATGTCGGCTCAGATGATGAGCAACCTGTAGATGAAATGCTGAATCAAGATGTTTCCAATGAAAACTCAGAAAATGATGTTGATATGAAAAGCTTGCCTAAAGGTAACTAGTTCAAAAGATTACTGAAAAATTGCTTACTTTTAAAATTCTTAGTTTTATTTTGTACTTGTTCATAGACACTTTAATATGAATAACATGCTACATTCTTAAAAACAGTTGCATCAAGAATGTTATGTCTATTAAAATCAATTCCCAGCTGTCCCCTTTGTGTGGATGCTTATTTCTGCAGATAGGGGGCATACTCTCAACAGGTTTTTCTACTGACTCAGGACTCTGTGGGTCTGCAGAAAAATTCAAAAAGTAAAAAAAAAAAAAAATCCTGGGAAGGGTTGAGTCCCTCTCATACATTTTGAAATGGCTGCTGCAAGGATCTACTCCAGGCCCCATTGCATCAGCCGTGAGAGACAGACTAGCTGATATATATATATATATATACACACACACACACACACATACATACATATATATGTATATGTATATATGTATATATATATATATATATGGAGAGAGACAGAGACAGAGACAGAGAGAGACAGACGGACGGACGGACGAGGAAGCAAAAGCAGAATTGGACCTAGGATTGGGGACGATTCCTCCTGTAGTATGAATGGCTAAATAGCAGGGGGTTGGGTTAAAAAGGCAGGGGGAGGGGGCAGTGCACTTTCTAGGCCTATTTTGGAGCTAGGCCTGGGACTAGGATTGCCTGCTCCAGGTTGGGAAATTCCTGGAGATTCTGTGGTGAAGTCTGAGGAGTGCAAAGTTTGGGGAGGGGAGAGGCCTCAGCTGGATATAATGACACAGAGTCCACCCAGTGTTGTCTGGAGTTCAGTTGTAATTCTGGGGGATCGCCAGGTCCCACCTGGAGGTTGGCAAACTTAGACATAGCAGCATCCTCTGGGTGACTTGGTACCACCTGACCTGCATGATTCAACTAGGCCTGGCTGCTTGCTACTGTTCAACAGCAGCCGCCCTATGAAAGTCAGTGTAGTATAATGGTCAGAGCTTCAGAGCAGGATTTGCGAGACCCAGGTTTAGATCTCCATCTTGCTGTGGAAGCCCACTGGGTGATTTTGGACTAGTTACATACTTTCAGCCTAACCTACCTCATAACGTTGTTGTGTGGATAAAAAGGAGGAGAGAATAATGTAAACTGCTTTAGTCCCCTCTGTGGAGAAAGTTTTCCTCAGTAGAAACTGCAGGAGAAAAGGAGATGGAAAGCTGAAGACAGAGGGGCAGATAAAGGTGGGTGGGCTGTTGGGTGGAAAAGAGATAGGGATGCCAACTCCAGATTGGGAAATTCCTGGATATTTGAGGGGTGGAGCCTGGGGATGCTGGGGATTGAGGCAGGGAGGGACTTCAGAAAGATATAATGCCCTAGACTCCACCCTCCAAAGCAGTGATTTCCTCCAGGGGAAAGAATGTTGCTAACTTCTAGGTGAGGGCTGGAGATCTTCTGGAATTACAGCTGATCTCCAGATGACAGAGATCAGTTCCCCCGGAGAAAATGGCTGTTTTGAACCGTGGAGTTGATGGTATTATACCCTGTTGAGGTCACTTCCAAGCACAAACCTCATCCTCTCTAGGCTCCACCCCCAAATCTCTAGGAATTTCCCAACACGGAGCTGGCAGCCCTAAGAGGGACTGGGGCAATCTATTTGGGCAATCTGTTGTGATTCCTGGAGAGCGGCTGCTGCCACTGCTGCTGTGGGGGGGGGGGGAGGGAGGAAGTAGGTGGGAGGCTGGGAGAGTGACGGGGCAGAAAGAGAGATGGGGTGGGGGCAGAAAAGGAGTGATAGGCAAAGTGGCAATCTGCATTTCCCTGGATATGTAAGGAAGAGCCACGAGAACTGAGCAGTGAGGCAACCTGTCCTGCCCTGCCTCTTGTGGTCTGCCTAAGTTCACAGAATCCACATTGCTATCAGATGGCCATATAGCCTCTGTTTGAAAACCTCTAAAGAAGGAGAGCCCACCACCTCCTGAGGAAGCCTGTTCCACTGAGGAACCACTCTAACTATCAGGAAGTTGTTCCTAATGTTTAGCTGAAAACTCTACTGATTTAATTTCAACCTGTTGGTTCTGGTCTGACTTTCTGGGGCAACAGAAAACAACTCTGCACTATGACAGTCCTTCAAGTACTTGAAGATGGTTATCATGTCACCTCTCAGTTGTCTCTTCTTCAGGTTAAATACACCCATCTCCTTCAGCCTTTCCTTATAGGACTTGGTCTCCAGACCCCTCACCATCTTAATTGCCCTCCTCTGGACACTTTCCAGCTTGTCTGTATCCTTCTTAAATTGTGGTGCCCAAAACTGAACAGAATACTCTAGGTGAGGTCTAACAAAAGCAGAGTAAAGCAGTACCACCACTTCACATGATCTGGACACTGTACTTCTGTTGATACAGCCCAAAAGTTTCTCATGATATTCTTGAGGATAAGCTAGTTAAGTGTGGGCTGGATGGTGCAACCGTTGGATGGATTCATGGTTGGTTGAAAAATCGTACCCAATGAGTACTCATAAATGGCTCTGCGTCTATGTGGAGGGAACTCTCGAGTGGAGTGCCACAGGGCTCGGTCCTGGGCCCGGTGTTGTTCAATGTTTTTATAAATGACCTGGAGGAAGACATAGAGGGGATGCTTATCAAATTTGCAGATGACACAAAGCTGGGTGGGATTGCTAATTCTGAAGAAGACAGAGTCAGGAATCAAAATGATCTAGATAGGCTGGAACTGTGGGCTGAGGCAAATAAAATGAAATTCAGTAGAGATAAGTGCAAAGTCCTACACCTAGGCACAAAAAATCAAAGACACAGATATAGAATGGGAGGGACTTGGCTTGACAGCAGCTCAGGTGAAAGGGATCTAGGTGTTCTGGTTGATCACAAGCTCAACATGAGCCTGCAGTGTGATGTGGCTGTGAAGATAGCTAATGCAATCTTAGGATGCATTAACAGAAGCATTGTGTCCAGATCACGGGAGGTGGTAGTTTCGCTGTATTCTGCTATGGTCAGGCCTCACATGGAGTACTGTGTCCAGTTTTGGGCACCACACTTTAGGAAGGGTGTTGAGAAGCTTGAGCATGTCCAGAAGAGGGCAACCAGGATGGTGAGAGGGTTTGAATCTAAGTCTTATGAGGAATGGCTGAAAGAGTTGGGTATGTTTAGCCTGGGAAAGAGAAGACTTAGAGGGGACATGATTGCAGTCCTCAAGTATTTGAAGGGCTGTCATGTAAAAGATGGAGCAGATCTATTCTCTCTTGCTTCGGATTGCAAGACTAGATCTAATGGGTGAAAATTACAAGGAAGTCGTTACTGGCTAGTTATCCGGAGAAACTTCCTAACTGTAAGAGTGGTTGAGCAGTGGAACAGTCTGCCTTGGGAGGTGGTGGATGCTCCTTCCCTGGACATTTGGGTGTATTGTAGGTATGTAGGGCTATCTTTTGGCTATGCTCCTGCAGAGTGCAGGGGGTTGGACTAGATGACCTGCAAGGTCCCTTCCAACTCTAACATTCTATGATTCTGTGAAATCATATTTGCCTTTTTAGCTACCACATCACACTGCTGACTCATGTTCAGTGTATGGTCCACTAAGACCCCTGGATCCTTTTCGCACATACGACTGCCAAGACAAGTCTCTCCCATCCTGTAATTATGCATTTGATTTTTCCTACCTAAATGTGGAACTTTACATTTGTCCCCGTTGAAATAAATTTTGTTTTAGCCCAATCTTCCAGCCTATCAAGAGCCTGCTTCGGGGGGGGAGGGTGGGGTATAAATCAAAAAATAAAATTATCCTATATCCTGACTCTGTCTTCTGCTGTATTTGCTAGCATCTGCAAATTTAAAAAGCCTAGTCTGAAACCACACTGAAAATGGTCAAAAGCAGATGAGTTATCCAAGAAGACCTGGATTTTGTCTGCTTTGCCTTGGAAGGGTGGATTTGAGATAGGGTGATAATTGGCTACACCTTTTTTCTGTGGGGATAGTTTTTTTAAAGTAGTAGATGGATAACTGCTTCTTTTGAGTGGTCGAGGGAAGATGCCCTGGGTTAGTGACTGATCCCAGATCCCAGGAGCTTGTCAACATCCATTATGGGTCAAAGCAGTTAGTGAATAGATGGTGTATTAGGCAGTTCTTTCGGTGGATCTATGTTACAGTGTCTAAATCAGTGTCTAAATCAGAGGGTATTCTTGATATTTTATCAGCAAAATAATTGATCTCTATAACATAATCTGTCAGATTCAGTACAGGTTCTCCACCAGTGCTCCACCAATGTCTCCCAGCCCTTTTCAGATTATCTAGTTCTCCCTCTCAGGTGGAGGATATCTCCATGGGTTGTTCCCACCGTGCCTTTAGGGAGGCAGGAAATGGTTTTTTCCCCTTCATGTCGGCGCCTCTGGAATAGCCCATCTCCAGTTCTATTCCTGCCTCATTAGGGAGTAGCAGCTTACTAGCTAGGCTTAGCTGTAGCTTAGAATTGCCTATTCATTTTCTAGCCTTGCCTATTTCTTCTTCTCTATTTCTTCCCTCTCTTTCCTTGAGCTTCCCTTCCACTCTTTCTTCTGCTCCAATCTTGGAACGAAGACGTCGGGGTCCATGGACCCAAAGGGAAAAAGGTTTTGGCGGGCCGCTATGGCGGCAAAGGAACTTTCCGAGGTTTTTTTCCTCGGGCGACGAGGGAGAGGCGCACGCCGCGGCTGCAATGGTGTGAGCAGACCGGGGACCCGATCAGCTTTCGGGGCTTGATCATGCGGTCCAGACTATGCTGGCTGGTTCAGCGGTGGTGCGGGGCTTCCAGAAACGTCACCGGCAGCCGGAGGATGAGCCCGCCATTTTCAACGTGCCCCCTCAAACCGCCGGTGGCCATTTTGAGGATCCGGCTTTGGCCTTGGATCCTTTGTCGGAGCTACCCTGACCGCCGGGAGGGCTGAAGGAGGATGTCCTGGCATGGTTCCAGCCCTTTCCCACCTGGAGCAGACGCGGGTAGAAGCCACACAGTCCGGTAAGCCCCCGAGCACGGGGTCCTGGTCTACTCCAATGACCTTATGGACTTTATTAGGCAGACCATCCAACAGGAGATGGCTCCCCTACGCCACAGGCCTGAGGTTCCTCTCCAACAGGAGACCGGTTTTCAGGGTCCCCTAACACCTTCCCCATCCAGTTGGCCTACCAAGGCTGCGAAGAGGGCCCCCCCCCGGAAGAAACTCAGAGGAACACCACAGGGACGAGGTAGAGTCTATTGCCTCATCCATTGAAGATAAGGAGGAGGCTGAATTCTTGTCGGAAGAGGAGGGTGAGGAACTGAACAGTCTAGGCCCTTCTTCAAGGCCGAGGATTACCAATATCTCTTGACTAAGGCCGCTAAGACTCTAGAGCTACATGATCTTCCACCCTCTGAGTACCAGAGGGCAGCCAGGGCCAAGTATAAATCCAAGTCTGGTGGTAACTGGGAGTTTTCCCCCCTGATGAGTACACGGAGAAGGTGTTTCCCTTTCCAGAATATTTTGAAAGACAGTTAAGATCTGGTTGGGATAAGCCCGTGACTAATAAGCAGTTTCCAGCGTTTGCCAAAAAACTATGCCATGCCCAACTATGCTGATGAGTTGTTACAGGTTTCTCCAGTAGATGCTCCTGTGGCCGTGCTGCAGACCTTGGGTCTAGTTTCTGAGGACGGGCTGGGCACCCTCAGGGACTCCAACAATAAGAAGCTGGAGACTCCCTGTGCAGAATTCATGAGTCCTTCACCATGATGGTGAGAGCGGCGTCTACAGCTTCCATTGCCGCTAGAGCATCTGCCGTATGGCTACGCAAAATTCTTCGGGTCATTCTGGAAGATAATCGTGCTCTGCTGGAGGGAGTGCCTGACACTCTGAAGTCTGACTCCTTTACGGCAGATGCTACCTTGGACATTATTTCCTTTGCTTCCAAGGGCTTGGCGTCCACAGCAGTGGCCAGACGTCTTCTATGGCTTCGCGCGTGGCAAGCCGACACGCTATCTAAGTCCATTGTCACTGCTTATCCTTTTCAGGGAGATTGTTTGTTTGGTGATGCATTAGACAGCATCTTGGTGGAGACCAGGGACAAGAAAAAAGCCATGCCCGGATCTCTGAGATGCTCCGACAGACGGAATCCTCAGTCTTTTCGTACCCAGCACCCCTTGCCGCGGTTTTCCAGGACAATAAGAGACCGTCCTGGGACACGTCCAAGCACCCTGGCAAATGTGGTTCATTCAACGCCAGCAACCACAAGGCTCCTTTCAACAGGAACGACAGAAGTGACAGGGATGCCAAACCCAAACAGGCCTGACTATGCCACCCTCCCTGTGAGAGCACGCCTTCTCCACTTCACCCATACCTGGTCAGAGACTCGGGTGGATGCCTGGGCTGTGGAAATGGTATCTCAGGGGTACACAATAGAGTTTCTTCACCAGCCTCCAGAGCGATTCCTGATTTCGCCAGCAAGCAAATTGGCAAACGAGATCCATTGTCAAAAAGGCCATTCAGCATCTTCTGAGTATCCAGGCCTTCGAACCAGTTCCACCATGCGAGAGAGGACGGGGCGTCTACTCCATATTGTTTATGGTGCCCAAAAAGAACGGAGACTAGTGGGCTATCCTGGATCTCAAGTTCTTGAACAGGTTCATCAGACTCAGGCATTTTCGCATGGAAACTCTGAAGGCTGTATCAGACTCTCTATCCCCCAACGAGTATCTGACTTCCATTGATCTCATGGAGGCCTATCTCCATGTGCCCATCCATCCAACACACAAACATTTCCTTCATTTTTCAGTATATGGCCTACACTTCCAGTACAGGGCACTCCCCTTTGGCTTGTCCACGGCACCCAGACTGTTTTTCAAACTACTCATCAACCCAGTGGGCCATCTCAGGGGCAGGGGATTCACATTCATCCCTACTTGGACGATCTGTTGAGTCGAGCTTTCTCTCAGTCAGAGTCCATTCAGAACACCGGAAGGACTCTAGAGTGCTTGCGCAGTCACGGGTTCTTAGTCAACCTCAAGAAGAGCTCTCTGACTCTGTGCCAATGGCTGGAACATCTGGGAGCAGTAATCGACACCGTCCGTACTGCTTTGTTTCTACCAGTGGCCAAGGCCCAAATGATCAAGGAACTTGCTTCCTAGGTCCACAACAGCAAGTCTTCAGCTCTGATGGAGTTGCCAGACTCCTGGGTCTCATGATCGCCAGCATCGACATGATCCAGTGGGCTCACATGCACGCAAGGCCGTTGCACATGTTCCTTTGACCGCACCAGCTAGACATCATGCAAAAGAAGTCAGTCAATCTGCTGTCAAGGAAAGAGTCAAGGAAAGCCTACGTTGGTGGGGGAGCATGGACAATGTTACCTCAGGCAAGATTTTCTATGTCTGTCACACCAAGGAGCTATTCATGGATGCCAGCCTCCAGGGCTGGGGTGCGACTTTAGAGGGATCCCCAGTCCAGGGAACGTGATCACAGTCCGAGAAATCTCTTCCCATCAACCTCCTGGAGCTCAGAGCGCTACATCTGGCTCTGATCCATTTTGCTCCTTGGCTGCAAGGACAACATGTCCTGGTGAGAACGGACAACATATCAGCCAAAGCTCACATCAACCGGCAAGGAGGTTCCTGGTCATCTCAACTACACAGGGAGTTGATGAAGATCCTTTCCTGGGCTGAGAAAGAATTGGTGTCCTTGCAGGCAGAACACATAAGAGGAATCGAAAATGTCCAGGCGGACTGGCTCAGCCGAGTGACGCTTCAGGAGGGAGAATGGGTACTCCATCCGAAGTTATTCGTAATGATAGTTACTCGCTTCAGTCAACCACTAGTGGACTTACTTGCATCTCCAGAGAATCACAAGTTACCAAGATTTCTCACCAGGTTCTTCCATCAGGAGGCAGAGACGACAGACGCGCTGATGACGCTGTGGCCCCCAGGTTTACTGTATGCAATTTCACCATTCATGCTGATCTCCAGGACTCTCTGCAGAGTCAGGGAACTCGGAGCAGAAGTCATCCTGGTGGCGCCAAGATGGGTTCGACGTCCGTGGTTCTCAGCGCTACAGGAAATGTCTATTTTTCCGCCATTGGTGCTCCCATTGTCTCCGGACATGCTATCCCAGGGACCAGCCTGGCATCTGGATCTGGCTTGGTTGTGTCTGACAGCGTGGAGGTTGAGCGGTGTGGCCTAGCAGAGTTTGGATACTCACCTATGGTCCTGGACACCATTCTCGCTTCCAGACGCAAGTCTAAGATACGCATCTGCAATACTACCTGGAAGGCGTTTGTGAGGTGCTGCAGACACAAGAAGGTGAATCCACTGTCTCCATCTGTAGCTTCCCTTCTTTCCTTTCTACAGGATGGTTCGGAGGCCGGCCTTCGTGTTTCTACTCTCTGTAGACAATTGGCAGCCCTATCCACCGTTCTGCCTTCAATAGAGGGTTCCAAAATTACCAAACATCCTCATATTCTGCTGTTTCTGGGGTCAATAACCATATCTCCTCCACTGGTTCATCGCTTCCCTACTTGGAGGTTGAACATCGTTCTTGAATTCCTCATGAAGGCACCCTTTGAACCCCTCAGAGAGGTGGGCTTGCAGTGGCTGAGGATGAAGACTTTATTTCTTGTTGCCATCACCTCAGCAAGAAGAGTTTCTGAGCTGGGTGCCTTATCTGTAAAGACTTTTCTCTGTGTGTTCCACAAGGACAAGGTGGTTCTGCGTATGGATCCTTCCTTTCAACCCAAGGTAGCATCCACATTTCATCGTTCAAAAGAGATATGTCTGCCCACCTTTTGTCCTAAGCCCACGCACCCCAAAGAGCGTTTTTGGCATACCTTAGATGTTAAGAGAGCTCTCAAGATTTTTATTGCTAGGACGGAAGCTTGGAGGAAGACTGAGTATCTGTTTGTCAGCATTTCTCCGCCACGTAAAGGAGAGAAAATGTCCAAGTCATCCATCAGTTTGGTCCTGCGGTCGTGCATTGTGGAAGCCTACCGGTCTTCAGGTCACGATGTACCTAGTGGAATCACGGCCCACTCATTGAAAAGTGCGACGACCAATGCAGCTTTTTGCAGCAGAGCTTCAGTTGAGGAGGTCTGTAAGGCCGCAACGTGGTCTTCCATCTCTACTTTTACAGGACACTACAAAATTCACATGGTGGCATCTGCAGATGCAGCGTTCGGGAGCAGAGTGCTTCAGCATGCTGTGACAGTGGAGCAAGATGACGACCCACCCAAGTAAGATATGGGGGCACTGCTCTGGGAAGTCCCTTGGAGATGTCCTCCACCTCAGAGGGAGAATGGCCATTGGACACTTACCGTGAAGGGTCCTTCTCCTCTGAGGTCAGGAGGACATCTCGGCCATCCCGCTGTCATCTTTCTCTGCATTTTTTCTCTGTGCTGATCTCTTCTCCTGTCCCTTTCTCATTACTGTTCCTTTTCACTCTGGGATGTTCTTGCTATCCTGCAGAGTTGAGTTTTGGATTAAATAATTACTGTTTAAAGGTTGTGTTTCCTAGGGCAAGGCCAGTTATTTCAGACTGCTAGCACTGCTTTTGGAGTCCCAGAACTGGAGATGGGCTATTCTGGAGGCGCCAACAGGAAGGGGAAAAAAACATTTCCTGCTTCCCTAAAGGCACGGTGGGAATAACCCATGGGGATGTCCTCCTGGCCTCAGAGGAGCAGGACCCTTCACGGTAAGTGTTCAATGGCTGTTCCATGGTAAACCAGAGGGCTTTTGTTCTAAGGATGGGTGGAGTCGTTAAGGGACAGCTTTCTCAATAATTTCAAGGAGCTTCAAATTCCACTCTTCTCTTGCAACTTCAACAGAGCACATGTTTGGAAGGAGCTGTCTGTACACCTAGAAATGACTGTTCTTAGACCTTTTACTTCCCCAAGGGCTCTACCCAGGTTTTTAAGTGAATACTAAAGATCCTCCTCTGGATCTCAGACTTTCCATTCAGCCATCCAGCTTTTGGATGATACTCTGGGTCAGACAGATTGGCAAGCAGCATCCATAGCCTATTTGTCGTCAGGCAGATGCTGATGGGCTCATGACACCAGAGGGTCAGTCGTGTTTGGAAGCAGTGTCCTTCCACTGTGTTGGTCTAAGGTGCAATCACTCCTGGCTCTGATTCCTCTAGCTTCCCATGAGATGGGTTCCATTGGTCCCCAGTCTCCATTGTGGCACAGTTGATCACCCTTCAGAAACAGGCAGTTGAACCCATTCTAGCACATCAAAGATGCTCCAGCATCTGCTCTAATTTCTTCATAGGTCCCAGGAATAATGGGGACTGGGATCTAAAATTTCTGAGCAAGGTAATGGTATTCAGGCGGATCATATGGAGGCTCCACTCACAATGCTGTTTCAGCCCTGACTTGGCCCCACATGTATCTTTAAAGATAAGGCTAACATTTATAGTCATTCTACGAGTAAGGGGCAGTTATGTTCATCCCTAATGTTGTGATCTCCTGTTGGGGAGCCACTGAGTCACAACAGGGCAGGATCTCAAGGCCAGCATCAGATATTTCATGGACCACAGGTTGCCCAATAGTCGTCTGAAGGCTCAACAAGTCCAGCCTGAGAGGAAAATCCTTCCTTCTAACAGGGTTGATACTACCTGTCAATACCATTCCTGGGACAAGAACTCATTCTCACGAACTAGGGAGGATCTGTCTGCTTTAGTTATTCATCTTAGTCATCACAGTGTCTGTTACCTGACAAGTTCAACAACATCTGTACTGGAAAATAGTGAAAGACCTTCTCCTGTGGGGTCTGTGGTGGGGACTAGTCTGAGCATAGACAGACCTTCAGATCACCACCAGTGTCAGTGGGTCATGAATCCACCATTCACTGGTTGGGGGGTACATTCAGGGGACACAGAGCTTCAGGAGGTTTCAGTCCTTGAGAATTCCAAATCATCTGACTAGCAGTGGTCCACTTCCAAGAAACAATCTCTCAGTTTAATATTTGCATTCAGACAGACAATGTATGTATCAGTTGTGGCTTGGGATGTGTCTTCTCCTTGAGTGCTGAGTGTTTCCTGTGTCCATAAGCAGTACAGATGGATGTCCTGGATGCTCCGTGTCTTTGTACGCTATGATGAATGTTGTCTCTCTTTCCTCCCCCCACAAGTACACACAGAAAACCTTCCTGCCTTTGTTTACCTGGAGTAGAAAACAGCAGAAAAACGTGAAGGGAAGACCATGAAAGATAATATACATTTGAAATGTCTGAGTATATGATATATTGACTAAGTATTTAGATTACAAATAAACATCTATAATGAGTTGGTGGTCCACTACCCAAAAGAAATACAATGTTCCCAAAAACAATCTTGTGCTCATGGCATACATCAACATTGAGATACAAATAAACATCTGCAAAAGATCTCCAAGCCTTAATACAAGAGGCTGTGACTGCAGCAGTCAACCCTATACAAGACAAATTAGACACATTATCACAACAGATGTCACAGCAGATAAAAGAATTACAAAATCAACTTAAAGAAAGCAGGCAAGAGATGTCCACTCTGAATAAAGCAGTCACCCAGATAGAAGAAAAATCTGAAATGATTCAAATCAAGTGGAGACAATGGAATCTAAACAAAACTCTATGGAAGAAACACTCATTAAAGTAGAGCTGGATAGCAGCATACATTTTAAAATTTCAGAACATACCAGAAAAGCAAGATGAAAATTTGAAAACTGAAATGGCACAAACACTGGTAGAATATATGGGAGCAGAAAGTTCAGATGAATTCTACAATGAAATTGATGTGGCCTATAGGATGAACTCAGCATATGCCAAAAGACATGGATTACCAAGAGAAGTACATGTGAGATTTCATAAGAGATCAACAAGAGATGCTATACTCAAGGCAACAAATGAAACATCTCTCCAAATAAATGAGACAGAAATTAAAATATTAAAGGAGATTCCATGGAGAATAAGAGAGAAAAGGAAAGAATACATGGAACTTACAACCATCCTTAGAAAGAAGAGGATTCAATATAGATGGTTATTACCGAAGGTCTCTTCTTTACATACAGAGGGAAAAGATACAGAATTAGCTTCACGTTCAAAGTAGAAGATTTCATTAAAACACATGGAGATGATTTTAAAAAACGAAGAAGAGGAAGAGGAAGATGGAGAAGAACAACAAATAGAGAGTGCTGAAGAGATTCCATAAGAAACAAAAGGAGCAACTGGAAAGACTACAATATTCCCGAGGGTTACAGGACTTAAATTGAAGACAAAAGGTGATAACAAAACACAAAAGAAAGATGGACGAAGGTAAAATTAAAATAATCTCAGTAAATGTTAATGGATTGAATGCATCTCAAAAAAGATGAGTTTTCCAACAATTTAAGAAGATGCAACTAGACATTATATGTCTTCAAGAGACTCATATAGAGCACTCTGATCAAAAGGAGAATAAAAAACTTGGGGAGGGGAATTATAGCTTTCAACAAAGAAAAAAAGAGAGGTGTAGTGACATGTGAAAGAATATATTCAGAACTAGTATATAGCTCTAAAGATGGAAGAATGTTGATAGTTCAAATACAAGGACAAGGTAAAACAACCCTAATTATAAATATATATGCACATCATCAACACCAAGAAAAATATTACAAATTACTTCAAAAACTTATTTCCAAACAAAATTATGATGAAATCTGTCTAATTGGAGACTATAATGCTGTTTTTGACAGATGTGTAGATAGAAAAACGAATACCGAAAAACAAAAACATGGTAATGAATTACCCAACATGTTTCTACAACTTGCAGAAGAATATAGTTATCGATGCTTGGAAGACCAGAAATCCAAAGAGACAAGACTACACTTTTTACTCAGCAAGACATAAGTCATGGTCCAGGATAGACATGTGTTGGATCTCGTCAACAACTATAAATGACATAATAGAAGTAGAAATCCTACCAGCAAAATTTGCCGATCATAACCCTCTTATTCTTATATTGCAGGATGCGCCAAAGAAAAATAGATGGACTCTCAATACATTTTTATTAAAAAATACGGTTTGCAACAGAAGAAAACAAAAATTTCAAATCTTCTTTGAACAAAACATCCAAGCAGATATATCTGTTAGAAGAGTATAGGATGTATTCAAGGCATATGCAGAGGATGGGTAATTAGAGAATCAGCTCATAAAAAGAACCAAAGAATGGAAAAGTTTGAACAAATTAAGGAACAGATTAAGAAACAAGAAGAAAATCTGAAACAAGACACTGTAGCAAACCAATTAAGAGGGAAGCTAAAACTTTTACAACATCAAATGAACTGTGTGCTGTCAGAAGAAATTGCCAAAAAATCATGTATGCCAAACAAAACTATTTTGAAAATGCTAACAAACCAACTAGATGGCTAGCATATAAATTAAGGAAAGAAAAAGGAATATAAAAATTATAAAAGGTACTGAAGGAAATGAAAAGAGTATACCCAATGACATAAAGAAAATCATTGAGAATTTTTATAGAAAGTTGTATCAAAAAGGAGAAGCTACAATAGAAAAGACTTCTTGAAGGAACACAACTCAATTAGATTTACCGAAGAACAAAAGGAAATTTTAAATGAACAAATAACTACACATGAAATAACAGAGGCATTAAAGAAGCAATGGAAAGGAAAAACTCCAGGTCCAGATGGCCTGCCAGCAGAATTTTATCTTGTCTTTGAACAGCTAATATTGCCACTAAAATATGTTATACAGAGTATAAGAATAGATGGTAAAATACCAGAAACATGGAATGAGGCAGTACTAACTTTGATACATAAAGAAAATTCAGATGAAAAAGAAATTTAAAATTATAGACCAATCACATTAAATGTGGACTACAAAATCTATGCTTCTATTCTGGCACCAAGATTGAAAAAATATTGATACAGATAATCCATCAGGATCAAGCAGGTTTTTTACCAGGAAGACAGCTCAGAAATAATGTAAGAACTGTGTTAAATGTGATTGAATATTTTGAAGCACATCCAGAAAAACAAATGGATTTAATCTTTTTAGATGCTGAAGAAGCTTTTGACAATGTCAGCTGGAGTTTTACGCTCGAACAGTTATTAACTTCACAATGTGGCACAGAATTCTTCACAATGATACAAGTGGTTTATACTAAACAACAAGCAAGGATTCTTATTAACGGAGACTTATCACAATACATTGAAATACAAAAGGGAACAGACAAGGTTCTGTTCACTCTCACCTAGGGGTGTGCAAAAAAAAAAAAATTCGGTAAAATTCGGATTTGGGCATATTGGACCTGAATTTTTTCGGTATTCCCGAAAAAACCCGAATACCTATACTGGTAAAGCATTGAAATCCAAAATTTTTTGGGATTCCCGAAAAATTCGGGTCCATTATATCCAATGGGGCCATTGACTTCAATGGCAAAATTTTCTGGAAAGTTTGCAGGGGGCTGGAGGGGGGGGTTGAGGTAGAGACTCCAAATTTGGACTGTAGCTGGTGGAGCCTCTCCCCAAAAGACCCCCAAGTTTTGAAAAGATTGGACCAGGGGGTCCAATTCTAGGGGCATCCAAAGAGGGTGCCCCCAATTCTCCATTATTTCCTATGGGAATGGATCAGGCAAGCAGATTCTCCCTGTAAAAAAACCTGAGAGGTGTGGTGGTGGTGTGAGGGGGCATGTTTGCCAAGCCAGCAGCAGACCATGTGCAATCACCACCCCACCAACCCCAGGTCTCTCCCAAATCAACCCTAAGGAAGAATAAAATAAAGAGAAAAGAAATTAAATTTAAAAGTGCCCTAATAAATCAAACCAGTCTGAAGTCTTCTGAGGTATTGATCCGAGGTCCACGAAGAGCAGGGAGGAAAGCAGGGCAGACTCAGGAGCAGGGGCAGCAGAAGCCAGCCAGCCACAATCTCCAACAGCCAAGCCAGGCAGCTCTCTCTCACCAGCCAGCAGGATCCAGGAACACAGCAATGAGAGTCAGCCCAGACACTGGCTCCTTTTATGCTCTCTGAGCATACACAGAAGGATTTCAAAAAGGAGAAACCTTCTGTGATTGGCCAGAGAGCAGATGCCAGAACCCTATTGGCCACCACAGTGCTCCTTCCCTGGGAAAGGAGCAAACTGGTGGTTGGGCTGCAGGCAGCAACAACAGCCTTGCAAGCTTGCAAACTGCAATGCATTTTGCAAATGCACTGCAGTGATTGGCTGTCTGGAGCCTCCTTCCCCCCCTGGAAACAGGAGGAAAAGGCGGGAAAGAGGGGGAAACGGCGGGAAAAGGAATTCCCGGGCCCTTTAACAGTTTAAAACCCCCCACAACGCCGTTTTTCGGCAATGCCGAAAAATGCCGAAAAAATCCCGAATTTTCCGGGATTTTTTTTTTTTGGAATTCGAAGATTACAGTGAATAGTCTGTCCGGGAACCATCAGAGGAGTTAAAATAAGAGGAGAAGAATATAAATTAGAAGCATTTGCTAATGACTTGGTATTTATTCTGGAGAATCCATTGTATTCAATTACAAAGTTATTAACCACATCATTAATTTATGGTAGGGTGGCTGGATTGAAGATTAAATAAGATGAAAATGTTAACAAAAGACATGACTAAAGATCAAGTGAAACAATTGCAAGAGGAATCAGGATTTGAATCACAAAATGAAATATTGGAATAAAAATGACAAACACATGCAGCTCTTTGATGAAAGATAATTATATAGAACTCATGATGGAAATTAAAAAGGATTTACAAAAATGGGAAAATCTACGAATATCTTTGATGAGTAGAGTAGCCAGAATTAAGATGAATAGTCTTCCCTAGCTGATCTTTTTATTTCATACAATACCAATATTACAAAATCAATAGTAGTTTGAAGAACTGGAGAAAGCCATATCACAATTTATATGTCAAAATAATAAACCTAGAATAAAGATGAAAAATTTACAAGATGCCAAAGAAAGCGCTGGATTTGCTTTATCTAGATTGGCTTTTATATCATAGAGCGGTAGCATTGGTTTGGATAAAAGAGTGGATACTATTAGGAAATACTAGACTTTTAACTTTAGAGGAACATGACCTTTTATTGAGTTGGCAGATTCTCATAAATGTTTTAAACAACACATGATTAGAAAATCCTTATTGAAGGTATGGGGAAATGTTAAAAAATCGTTTTGTACCAAGACACCCAAATGGGTCTCACCACTTGAAATATTTACAAATCCTAATCTCTTCCAAAAAATGTGTTGTTGAGATATAAAGATTTATTAGACAACGAAAATGAATTAAAACCAACAAGAAAATTTAAAGAACAAGAAATAAATATAGGTTGGTGGGAAAGGTTATAAATAGAGTTGAGATTTGTTAAAGATAAGCCGTTCGGCTTTTATTTAGAAAAAACGGAAATGGACAAAATATTGTTATGTGCTGATGATAAATTGATTAAGAAATTGTATAAATTAATGTTAGAAGATAGAATACAGGATGAAATAGTGACAATTGTATGGTTAAATGGGCAGAAAACCTGGGACATAATATTCAATTAGACCAATGTTTTTGTTGAGAATAATTCTAGAAAACTATAAAAGACAAGACTTTTATCTTACTATACATATCCTAACAGCAGCAAGGATGTTTGCAAACTATTGGAGAAGAATGTAAGTGCCTATAAAAGAAGATCTTTTTAGTTTTCTCTGTGCATCACACCTATGGGGATCCAGTGCGCCTGCGCTGATCTGGTTGGTGCTGTACAAAGCTCACAATGGGATTTTCGTGCCTCCGCCCTCGGCCTATGCGGGAACCCCTACCGCGCATGCCCAGTGGGGTAGGGCACGGACATTCCACCAGTTCTCTTCTGATCGCCTCGCTGTACGCAGCTTCTGTCGTTTGGTGTTCAGAGAATTTTTTTCTGCCTCACAGCAGGGATCTTCAGCTTCTCTTTTTTCTTCAGTTTTTTGTTTCTTTCTTTCTTTTACTTTGTTGTTGGTGTGAAGGGACACTTGGAGAACTTTTTCTCCGCTTTTCTTGTGATCGTAGGACCCTGTTCCTTCCCCACCCCCACTCCCTTCAGACTGCCTCGGGCACGAGTCAGTCTATGGAAAGCAAACGTTGGGGGTGCTTTAAGAGGTGCCCCTGTTGTGGCAGCAAGCTAGCTCCCCGACACGAGCACTCTCTTTGTATCCTCTGTCTCGGTGAGAGCCATCGGCCGGAAGCTTGTGCCCTTTGTGCCTGATTTTCGAACCAAACACGAAAGAACAGGGCTGCGAGTCTGAAAGTCGCTCTGTGGGAGTCCGCAATCGCACCTCTGTCATTGGCAATGGAAGCTGACCATACGGTCTCGAGGCTATCGACATTGTCGGCATCGGTGCCGAAAGAACCTTCCACGCCGAAGCCTCCTAAAGCAAGTCTGCCTCCGATACGGCACTCACCTCAAAGAAAAAGGGCACCTCTAAGTCGGCCTCCTCAGTCTTGACACCCATTAAGAGGGCTAAGAAGGACAAGCCTAAGGGCAATAATGTCCATAAATCAGGAGATGCGCGTAAGTCTCATGGTGTGAGCAGCGAGATTCCTCCTAAGGGCTCTGCTCTGCAGGTCGACAAGCAGCAGCAATCCCTTCAGTCCCATCGTACTACACCAGAGCTGCCGAAGGTCCATCCTGAGCCTCCTGTGGAGATCCCGGACTCGCCTCCAAGGCAGCTGAACCCTCCGGTGCCCGACTCTTGATGCCCAAAGAAGGCCCCCATGGTCGCACCCTCTGATCTCGAGGTCGACCTGATTTCTGATACGCAGGAAATTGGTCCTCGCTCTCCGTCTTCCTGGGCCAGTGAGAGATCCTCCCATCCTCGGTATCAGCCTAGGGATAGGTCCCGCTCTCTGTACCATCCTTATCGCATTCAGTGGGAAGATTGCAATCCTCGCTGGGATAGATATTGTCCCTCTCGGCCACCTCGTGAGTCCCCTTCGGGCTATCCATATGGGCCACCAATATATGCATACGAGCATCGTCCTGATATGGCATATTGGTTTTCCTCCATTCCCTGGCTGCCACTGAAAGATTAGGAGAGCTGCGACGCCCATCGTCATCGGTCGCGTTCCCCTCGTCGTCATCGACCTTCAGCGTCACTCTCCAAACTATCGCCCTCCCCTCCTCTATCGAACCTCCCCCATCAATCCCCAACAAAGCACCTGTCGATACTGACGCCGCTCCAGGACACGGGTTCGCACTCTGAATCCTCACCGGGGATGTCGGACGTAGAGCACCCTTACGATGACTTGTCACCTACAGATCCGGCCCCTAAGCAAAATGTATCGGGGGACAGTCCGATCTCACCGTCGGAAGATATGACCTCCTACGGTGACCTTTTAAAATGAATGGCGCACTCCTTAGGATTACCTATAACGCAATCAGAACCCTCCGCCTCCAACGAGGTTTACGATATCATCGAGATCGATGCCTCGACACCGATAGCCCTTCCCATGTCAAAGGTACTCCTTCGCGCAGTTAAAACGCTGTGGGACAAACCATCCTTGGTTCCAGTATCAACAAAGAGGCTTGATCACATGTATCGAGTTCAGGAAGACGGTGGCTCATTCCTTTACATGCATCCCCGTCCAAACTCAATGGTCGTTTTGACATGCCCACGGACAGGGAAAGCAAAAAGATCTATGCTTTCGGTCGCCAATTCTACTCTTCCGCTGCCTTGGGTATCAAGGCGTCCAATTACATGACGTGCTTCGGGAGGTACCAGTACTTCTTATGGCAGAGAATGGCTGAATTTCTACTCTCCATACCGGAGGATAAGATGGGGGAAGCACGATCTATCAAAAAGGAAGGTCTCCTGGTAGCGAAACAGCTTCTCAATACTGCGAAGCACATGTTAGATGCTTACTCCACATCGATGGCATCTTCCGTGTCCCTTCGACGGCATGCATGGCTTAGAACCACCTCCCTGCCGCACAATACCAGGTCCTGTATCGAGGATCTTCCCTTCGATGGAGAAGGCCTTTTCCATTCGTCGACTGACTCCGCATTGCAAGAGCTCAATAAGAGCATTAAAGCCTCCAAAGCCTTGGGGGTCTTTGCACCCCAGCATTCCTACCGGCAGAGGTCCTGGTCCTGCTACGCCCCTAGGCGTCTGTACCCTGGCAAGTCTTCCCCTGACAACGTTTGGAGACCCCGTCAGTCTCCTGTGGGAAATTGCCAGCAGTACTCCTACCAATTCAAGTCGAGGTCAGGCTCTCACCAGCAGCAGCCCAGACCGAAAAAACAACGTGGCCCCAAGCAGGGACTTTGAATCTCACTACCTTGTGTCGACAGAGACAACACGTCTCTTCCCCTTCCTCTCCACATGGAGAAAGATCACCACTGATACCTGGGTCTTATCCGTCGTGACCCATGGGTTCGTCATTGAATTTGTTGATTTCCATCTCCTACTGGTCGTCCCCCCACCCCTTCCTCTCCCATCCTTCTACAAGAGGTTGACTCCTTGCTGCAGAAGGATGTGATAGAGTTGGTATCGAAGGCATCGGAATGGACCGGTTTCTACTTTCGCTACTTTGCGGTACCAAAGTGCGATGGGGGACTGCAGCCCACCTTGGATCTTTGGGACCTCAATGTTTACATCCAATACCGAAAATTCAAGATGATGACCCTGCAGGTTATTCTCCTAATTTGAGGCTCCTGGATGGCTACCATCGATCTCCAGGATGCCTGTTTCCACCTCAACATTCAGCCCTCCCATCAGAAATATCACCGTAGGGGACCGGCATTATCAATACAAGTGTCTCCCCTTTGGCCTATCTACTGCACCAAGGGTCTTCACCAAAACCATGGTGGTGGTGGCAGCCTACCTTCATCTCCAGGGGATCACCATCTTCCCCTACATCGACGACTGGCTTCTATTGTTAGACACCCCAACGCTCCTACGAGAGCACATCGTCCGCACACTGCACCTTCTATCCTCCCTTGGACTTCAAGTCAACCTTCCGAAGTCTCACTTGGAGCCATCCCAGAAGGTGCAATTCATAGGGGCACTCTTGGACACTGTCTTTTGCAGGGCGTACCTACCAGAAGACAGAGCTCTAACCCTGTCCTCCCTTGCAGTGTCTGTATGCACTGCTCCATCGTTCACGGCGTTCCACGGCCAGCGCCTGTTGGGGCACATGTCAGATTGCATCCGCCTGTGACTGTTCCTACAGAACCGTGGGACTTGCCACTGGTGCTCCATCATCTCACCAGGTGCCCATTTGAACCTATGGCTACGTGTGATCTCCAGTATGCAGCCTGGAAGATGACTTTCCTGGTGGCTATCACCTCGGCCAGGAGGGTCAGCGAACTAACGGCTCTATGCCATGACCTGCCATATTTGATCTTCCTGGTACCAGATCTCTCCTTTGTGCCTAAAGTCGTTTCAGAGTTCCATCTAAACTCTAAGATATTTTTACCAGATTTTTTTCCTGCATCATGAAGGGGAGGAGCAGCGCCTCCTTCACACCCTCGATGTCAAGAGGGCAATTCTCTTTTACCTAAATCGGACTCAACCTACCAGACGTGACAATATGCTGTTCCTCTCCTGCAGTTCGGCTTCCCTGGGGTTGCGCATTTCACCCCAACGTTTGTCCAAATGGATCGTTGTTACAATTAGATTGTGCTACTCCTTCTCAAAGCATTCGCTCCCCCCTCACCTGAAGGCTCACTCTACCAGGTCCATGGCGACCTCTACTGCCTTTCTGAAGGGCATATCACTATCGTCCATCTGCAGAGCAGCTACGTGGTCTACGCCAACCATGTTCATCAAACACTATGCTCTGGACATTTGTGCGCAACAGAAGGGTGAGTTGGGTCGTCTGGTCCTGTCTGCTGCGGCTTGCTGAGTCTGCCAGCCCCCACCTCCAGGTGAGCCACTGCTTTTTAATCTCCCGTAGGTGTGATGTACAGAGACCACAAAGAAGATAAACAGGTTGTTTACGTGTAACTGATGATCTTCGAGTGGTCATCTGTGCATTCACACCGCCCGCCGTCCTTCCCCAGTGCTGTCATCCTTAGTTGTTCTCATACATGACTTGGGTTGATAGCGGTCAGAAGTAACTGGCGGGATTCCCATGCCCCGCCCCATTGGGCATGCGTGATAGGGGTTCCCGTGCAGGCCCAGGGCGGAGGCGCGAAAATCCCGTTGTGAGCTTTGTACAACACCGACCAGATCAGCACAGGCGCACTGGATCCCCAGAGGTGTGAATGCAGAGATGACCACTCGAAGATCATCAGTTATAGGTAAGCAACCTGTTTTTATAGCCAAAATATTGGAAATTGCTGAGATGGACAAATTGACTATGATATTAAGAGAAAATAATAAAGAAGAGTTTGAAAACACTTGGTCAAGATTTTACGATTGGATAGAAGAAAACAATAACTAAAATTCCTGGACCTCTAACCGAAACAAAAAGAATCAAGGAACTAAGAATTATAGATGTAACTATTAATAAAATATAATAGTATGGTAGGAAAAAATAATAAGAATTTCTAGAATATAATAAGATATCAAAAATAATGGTTAAAATGATATAGCCAGAATCTCCCTTTTATGTGTATTTATGTATGTTTCTTCTTTTTTTGTTTTGTTTTGTCTTGTTTGTTTTATATAATCAAAATAAAAATACATTGAATAGAGATACAGATAAACATAACAGTAATTGTGCTTACAGGTGCTGATAGCAAGGTATGCACATAAATCGAGCCTCTCCATTCTCCTCGTTGAAATGCAATAAAAGTGGCCAAAGACCTCCAACGGTCATAAATAGAGGATGAGCTGTTCTTTTAGTTATATTGAGAACCCTGGTATTCAATATAGCTAAAATAACTGTTAGTGTATGTAATTTTGTTTTAAATTGGGTTCCATTATTCAGCCACTTAATCAGAAGAAGAAGAAGTAGAAGAAGAGGAGATTGGATTTATACCCTGCCCTTCACTCAGAGTCTCAGAGTGGCTTTCCCTTCCCCTCCCCACAACAGACACCCTGTGAGATAGGTGTGGCTCAGAGAGCTCTTTTCAGAACTGTCCTTGAGAGAACAGCCCTGACAGAATCATGGCTTGCCCAAGGTCATCCAGCAGCTGCAAGTGGAGGAGTGGGGAATCAAACCTGGTTCTCCCAGATTAAAGTCCACCCACTTAACCAGTACACCAAACTGGCGAAATTGAAACTTCCATATACCTGGGAAAGTTGTTCAGCTCTAGGAGATTGTTCACTGGTCATGCTTGAACACTTTTATTACATTTAAGCAAGGAGAATTAACCAGTTGGATTTATGCCAGGGATCTGCATACCAAGCATATGCTCTGCCAGTGAGTCACAGCCTCTTCTCTGTTCAATTGATCAATGGATAGATTGATAGTGAGAGAAGTAAAAAACCCACAAAGTTTGAACAGGTCTTCAAAAGCAATTCACTGAATAAATTCTGTGAACTCTTAATGGGAAGTCTCATCAGCGTTAATTTAAATTGAAAAATGGGATAGATCTGTCATGTCAACATATCAATACAAATTTTGCTTTGTATGTATACATTTACTGTGAATGTTAGGATTTAAAACAACATGAGCAAGCTGCTATGTGAATGGTACATTATTTTATTCCTGTGAGATAGGTGCGGATATTCAATTCTGTATCTAGGTAAAGTTGAAGATGTAATATTGCAGTGGTCATCTTTCATATCTGGTAGAATGGCCCAGATGTCCAAGTGTACTGAGATAAAATATTTGAGGGTATAAGATCCTTGGTAAGCAAATACGTAAAGATCCACGTTTTGCTGTTTGGGATCTTATCTATAGCAGTACCATGTACTTTAAGAATATTAACATTTAATATGCTGGCAGCAGCCAGAATCCGAATTGCTCTATTCTGGAAAAAGAAACTCCCAGTTAGGTATGAATGGCTAAGGACAATATAAGAGGTATTAAGTATCTGCAATACAAGTATTTCTAGAGGCAAGAAGTCTTTCAAGAAAAATGGCACATATATATAAATTATTGGAATCAAGTTCATAAATTAACTAATGTATAGCAAGCCTTAAAAAGTTTAGCAGAGCTTATACACACTTCTTTTTATCTGTCTTCATTGGAATATAGTAATAGTAAATATTTTTGTAGTTAATCTGCTTTCAAATTATAAATTTTAAAGTTATCGTCCTTCCAAATGTTACAAAGTTTGTATCTCTTTTTGCAAACTAATTCAGAGTTCCATTGCTATATTTGCTGTGCTTGTTGCTGCAGATAGGGTGGCTTCTAAACCAGGGAGCCCATAAAGCTGCAATTTAATTATAGCTCTGATTTAGCCTATAATCTGCTCTGTAGTGTTATAAAGTTCTCCCAAAGGCATCAGAGTTTTTGTTTCAGTGTTTGGAGTTCGGCACTTAAATTCTTAGTCAGCCATTTCATATTCTCTTGCTTTCGCTCTTTTCCCACTCCCCTATCTGGCATCTTTTGATTCCCCAATTGGAATAAGACCCTTGTTTAAGTTAGGCTTACCCTTGGGCTCACCTTTATCTGTCTTGTCAATTTCCTGTAAGTGCACCAGCCTGCAAAAGAGAGAGCTTTCTCTTATCCCATTGTCTAATGTAATGAAATACTACAGTTCGGCTAGTTTGGATCATATATTAAAATTTAGCTATAGGTCTTCTGTGTCTACTCTGAAATATGTAAGTTTTGAAAATCATAATTTTAGACCATCTAAGATATAGCTAGAAATGAAGTATTTTCATTTCTTATGTCTACGTTTCACAAGTTTCATATTAGTAGGTACTCTGTAGGTCACAATAATTGCCTAGGTATTGTTCCTTTCTCTACATAGCCAAACGGGAAAGGCACAAAGTCTCTGGCTGGAAGCCAGGATCAGACAGTGCAGGAGCCTTGCTGCAAGGAGTTGTCTGTGATTGGATCAAGCAAGGGAGGAGAGCTGTAAACCATTGAAACCTAGAGCCCAGTTGAAGACTTATCTATAATGTCACCCTTTGCTGTAGCCAGAGTTGTGTCCTGGATCCCATAAAGAGCTAGAGAGCACTCTCCTCCTGCATGAGGCTATAATAGGAGATGCCTCAAGGTGCTAGGCTCCTCCACTTCATTCCAGCTTTGGCTCCAACTTGCTGTTTTGTTTGTTCCTGGATAAGACTTTGAGGGCACTGGAGGTTCGTTTCTGCTGCTTGAATGGGAGCCTACTGTGCTATAGAAGATGGTAGGTCTTCTCCTGGAGGTTGGGGGGCACAGGGAACCTCTGGTATAATGGACCAATGGCTGCTCTTAAACAGGCTTCTTCTTTCTCCCAAGTTGAGGTTGGACTGGGACAGGTCATGAAAGGTATAGGTTCACATTAAGACTCTTGCCAGGCAAAATGTAACTCCTAAAGACTCCTGCTATTACTTGAACTAGCATTTGTTGCTTTAATGATAGTTTAGGCACAAATTCTGGTTTTGCTGTAATGGTAAATAAAAAAGTAGAAAATCACTGTTTAAAAAAACTAGAATACCTCTCCTATATTATAAAAGCAATTTGGAGTGGTAAGATTTCATGCGCTCTCTCAGCCATTGACCCGTCAGCTGCCACGCAAGACTATTTGCGTGCCATTGGCTGGGTGCTGGATGGCGAAGCGAGGGGTCGCAGGTCCTGTTGAGGCGTGGCTGGCGGCCTCGGTGGCTTGGAGGGCGAGTGCTGGGGTGCATCGGAGGAAGTGGCCGCCGCTCGTCTTCAGGCGCGGCTGCCGGCGGGTGGGTGCTGGCACGCGGTGGCGTACGTCTGGGAGTATGGCCAGGGCAGCCAGAAGAGGGCCGGGTCCCAAGGCAGGCTGCTGCCAGAGCAACCATCTCTCCCAGCGCTTTGCGTGAGACTGGGGGCGTGAGGCCCCGCGGTGTCTGCGTGGGTGGGCCTGTAGCCACGCAGGCAGCCAAGGCAGCCAGTGGTGAGGGACCCCCTCTCTGACTGGCCAGTCCCTCGGCCAACTGATTCCGGCGCGCATTTTGGCCATAAGGTGTGACCAAAACTCAATTATATATAAGGAAGGATAAGCATTCATGTGCGTGTACACTTCTTCAGATACAATGAAATTGAAATTACCAGCCCATACATATAGGCAGAGAGTGAGCAGTAAATTAGCATACAGCATAATGAAGATGTTTAACAGATTCACTGATCAAAAAGGAAGAACAAGCTTCATTTATATGGTTACTATGTGTTTGGGTATAATTTGGGGGGAACATAGTGAAGGACATAAATATATCAAGATTGGAGGTTGATAGGCAGATGCTGAGAGTAATTACGACCCATCCCTCTCCTCTCAAGCATGGAGACAACCTTACGGCATCTTCTTTGAAGTGGGGCAATTGGCTGTGTAGGGTTATCTCTCCTGTCCCCAGATCAGAGAAATATATTCCGATCTACCATTCCAAATTCCAAATTTGGTTAGTTTCATTTCATTTTATGTATATTGCAATGTCAGAGTTGAGGCAAGTAACCCAAAGAAAGCTTGGTAAAGAGCTAGTAGAAGCCAGTTTGGGAGTGAGAGTATATTCTATGAGAGATGCCTGGCTGTTGCAGACCACATCTGCCTCCCTCCCTTTCCTGACAGTGTCTCAGTGTGTGAAGATTCTCCCCTTCCTCCTATCCTTAAGTGGCATGTAATGGAGTGGCTGTACTGATGCAGCCTTCCCAGGAGGCAGGGTCTGGGATTCAGCAGGGCAGGTCACGGGCAAGGTTGCGGAGAGTAACCCAGGTCCAGTACAAAAGTCAGGTTTCAGAGAGCAGGCATGCCAAGTCCAGTCTAGCACAACAAACAAGACCAATCAAACAATCACCATGTATAATTAAACAATTTTAGTTTGTTCTTTTATACATGCTATGTAAGAATTTCAGTTATCAGCATGATTGCAACAATAATTCTCCAAAGTAAAGTATACAATTTCGCAGTACATTCAAAATAATACAGCTCCTAATTTCAGAAACAATCCAGACAAACGACGGAGTTCTAGTACAATATCCGTTTACGTGTCCTTCATCAGGTTTGTCCTTCTGTTATTATTTCTTCACAGGCATGAAGTGCTGCAAGCCATATTTCAAAATTCTTAAACAATTTTTGATGTGCACTACTGCGCTTAGTTTCTGGTAACTGGGGAGCTCCTTTAGCAGGCTTTAATGTGACAAGGTCTACAGCATATTGTAATTGGCTGAACCTCCCTCAGAGGGAGTCTAGCGTCAAGGGATTCAGGCAGCATGTCCAGTCCAGGGTCGGGTTCCAGAACAGCTGATAGTCAGGTCCAGTCCAAGGGTCAAGGCTCCAGTGCTCTGGTACCAGCAAGGTCAGTGGTTCAGTAGCAATATGTACTTGTTGTGTGCATGAAACTGCTGTTTCTCCCATATAATATTATAGCCAAGTCCTAGTGAGCTACATTCCCAGCCAATTCCTTGGCAGTCATCCAAAAACTATTCATCCATCTCGTCATTTGACAGCCACGAGTCTCACGCTCCTTCTCCTTTCCTGCAACTCAGCTCACCTCTGACAGCATTGGTGCTGCTGGGCTCTGGGTGAGCTAGGTGGCTGGGAGTGGCTTTTGAAGCTGTGTTTACTGCTTCAGAGCTACAAGGTGTTGGCTTGGTTGAGGAAGGGATGAATATAGTCAGTTTTTCTACTCTTTTACAGTTGCCGTATGATATTGGGCAAAAGGAAGCAGATTAAACGGAATGTAAATATCTATGTTACACAGATACTTAACTGGTTGACTTCTCGGAAGGGTGGAACAGAGTTTGTTACAGGTTTCTTACATACTCAGGACATATTAAAGCTGTATAACCAGAAACAGACCCAAATGGATAATCAGATTTCTTAATTTTGGTGTGACCTGGATAGCCCAGGCGAGCCTGATCTTGTCAGATCACGGAAGCTAAGCAGGGTCGCTGTGGTTAGTACTTGGATGGGAGACCACCTTGAAATACCAGCAGTCGGGAGGCGGAGGCAGGCTTTATTCAGCCACCTCTCTGAATATCCTCCAGGCCCCTAGTAAGGGTCAGTCACCGGAGGTCAATGTGACTTCCAGGTGCAGACACAATGCATGGGCACACACATAAAAATACCAGATTCCTTAATTTTTTCTGACTCTGTTGGTTTAGTTATCGTAAAAGCAACATCATCTACATATAAACATATTTTTGATATTTGATTTCCAAAAGTAAGGCTGTGTGTGTACTTTTGTTATTCTAAATAGCAGTCTCGGGGAATCCTGTTACCAAAACAAATAAATGTGGTGGAAGTTGACAGCCCTCATGCATTCACTGTGAAGACTTTCCAGAGACAGCACTGTCAACAACCACTCTTACTGATGGATGGTCATACATGAATGCAGTCCAGCTTTTAAGTACTCTTGCTAGACACTGCTGTTCCATCCCGTCCAAAGCCTGTTTGAGCATAAAAGAAATATCAGCATCATTTTGTCTGTAATATGAGATGCAATTTGCTTTATAAATCAACAGCCTCTTAATATTAGCTGGCATACTCCTTTTCCCAATAAAACCCTTTTGATTTCGGTCAATGTATTTGATAATAATCTTGTTAACTAAACACTGATTTTTAAATACATTTTGCATTTGACAGTATCCAAGCCACCCACATCCTGCTTCTTTCTCAGAGACAGTTTGGGCATTCCTCTACCTCACTGTAGGAGGAGGTGCTTCAGAAGAATTGGGGGGGGGGGCTTGCCTGTTCAGAAACAGCGGCCTGCAGCCTCTGAACTTTTAATGATCAGCCTCGATATCAATGGCAGCTGTTTTGTGGCGGGTCACACTCCTCATAAACTTCTAAATAGTGCCAAGGGGGGGCGCCCTGAACTAGATGGCTGAATTATGACTGGGGTGATGCTTGTCACTCTCTCACATTGGCCTGCCTTGCATGGTTGGTGTGCTGAGGAAGCCATGCATGGAATAAAAATGTTTGAACAGGCTTACTATGCATACAGGCTTACATACTATACAGATCTCGAACTATTTTGAGAGAGTAAAACTTGTCATAAAAGTGTTTTTAAAAAGGATTGAGGAAAAATGAGTGTAAGAAAATCTGTACTTAAAAAGCTATGATACATAAACTTTAATAAACAGCAATACCTCAAAGTCAGTAAAATATATAAGTGCTCCTTGGGCTGGAATAAAACAAAGGACCAAACATGTTTCAACAGTGTATTCATCAGTGGCCCATTATCACAAAATAACCGTACAACATGTTCTAATGCAAGGAATCCTTTATTTTTCACTTTGAGGTATTGCTGTTTGTTCATTAAAGCTTATGAATCTTTGCTTTTTGAAAATAGATTACTTGCACCCAGGCCCGTAGCCAGGATTTTTTTAAGTCAGAGGGCATTTAAATTTCTTAGGGGGCACTGGCTAGTCAAATTAAAGGAATACCTGGCTCCTTCCCTGTACCTGCTGCTGCTTGGGGGCCCTGGGCTGGATGGGAAGTCGTAGGGCCTTGCCAGTAAGTCAGGGGGCATAGCCCCGAGATGCCCCACTGTAGCTACAGGCCTGCTTGCACCCATTTTTCCTCCCACTTTTTGTGTATGTCTTTTTTCTAATTTTAGTGGGCTGCAGGTCTTTTTATTTTTCTCATTCCAAAAGCGAAGCATTTCATAGGATTTTTTCTGGTTCCCCCCCAAATCCTGTTTTTTTCCTGTGGGAAATGTTGAAGAAAAGTCCTTGAGGGCGAGGGAACCTCCCCTCTCCCAAGCTCTATATGCAGTGTGCTGTTAAGTACTCTAGATCTGTGGTGGTGCCAACTTTAATAATTAATCTGTCTGCTTCCAGCCCTCTGTTAGAAAAATCAAGCAGTCCCTAACACCATGCATTGACTACTTCTGTATTAACACATATGAAAGCCCTGCTGAATCTGTGGCATTTCCTTTGGTGTTCTTCTGCATTTACAGCTAGATTTTGATCCTGGGTTTATGCATTTTCATGCATAATTTTTTAACTGTCATCTTTTTAGGTACAGTAGTAGTACAGCCAGAGCCAGTGCTTAATGAAGACAAAGATGATTTTAAAGGACCTGAATTTAGAAACAGAAATACTTCTAGAGTGAAACCTGAAATTCCAAAAAAACGTGGAGGTAAATGCAAAATACATCAGGTTTTATGATATGCTTAAATTGTTCCATTATGGTTACTTTATTTTAAGGAAGTATACATTACTTGTCTATTCCTAGAATGTGATTCTGTTACTCCATTCATTAGGGACAGTATCATTCGTCTGATGAATTTATTTACTGCTCCTTCTGCATTTCAGGGGCAGGACATATTTAGAAAATGCAGAATGGTGCAGACTCAGTGTGTAGGTTGACATTTTCTTCCTCTGTCTTTTGTTATGTAATCTTCAGTTAGGACGTCATAGAATCATAGAATCACGGAGTTTGAAGGGGCCATACAGGCCATCAAGTCCAACCTCCTGCTCAATGTAGGATCAGCACAGAGCATCCCTGACAAGTGTTTGTCCAGCCACTGCTTAAAGACTGCCAGGGAGGAGGAGCTCACCATCTCCCCAGGCAGCTGATTCCACTGTTGCACAACTTTTACTGTAAAAACCCATTCTTGTGAGTCCTATCCTCTGCTGCTAACAGGAGCAGCTCCCTGCCCTCCTCTAAGTGACAGCCCTTCAAATACTTCAAGAGAGCAATCATGTCCCTCCTCAACCTCCTCTTCCACAGACTAAACATTCCCTTGTCCCTCAGCCTTTCCTCGTAGGGCTTGATCTTCAGGCCCCCAGTTGGGTCATTTTGTAGAAAAAGAGGGTGCAGGAGCTCATTTGCATATGCCATACCCCCAACAAAAGACAGCCATGCAAGCATGCTTCTCAAGATCGGGCAGGGAACCCAGTCATGTTTAAAATGAATTTCTTTGCCTTCCTCATCTGGGGAAGGGAAAGAAAGGCATTTAAATCTCCCCCCTTCCCCGAGTTTCTCCGCAAAAGCAGAGAGGCTCAGGGGGAAAAGGGGGCATGTCTGCCCGCCTCCCCACCTCCTCTTCTCCAGCCAACCCACCATGGTGCGCTGGCTGGAGAAGGCAAGGGCAGGGTGGGTAGGCAGGCATGCCTGGGTTCCCTGTCCTGTCTTCTTTGGGCAAGGAACCCAGGCATGTTTAAAATGCCTTTCTTTATTTTACTGACTTTGAGGGGAAGAAAGGCATTTAAATCCCCCCTTCCCTGAGTTTCTCCGCCAAAGCAGAGAGGCTCAGGGGGAAAAGGTAGCATGTCTGCCTGCCTCCCCTTCCCCTCCCCAGCCAACCCACTGAGGCAGGCTGGCTGGAGAAGGCAAGGACAGGGCAGGTAGGCGGACATGCGTGGGTTCCTTGCCCGGTCTTCTCCAAGTGCCCTATGACTGTGGGGCATCTAGAGAAGATCGGGCAGGGAACTCAGGCATGTTTAAAATGCCCCCAGGCAGTGGGGGTCACCCCTGGGCTCCTTACTGTCTGAGCACTGGTCCGGCGCGCTCTGGCAGGAAATGACCCCTGCCCCCAGTCATCATCATCACTCTCCTCTGCACCACTCCATTCTGTCCACATCCTTTTTGAAGGAGGCCTCCAACTGCACACAGTACTCCAGGTGTGGCTTGACCAGTACAGTGTACAGTAGGACTATGACATCTTGCATTGGCCTTTTTTGTCGCCGCATCACACTAGCTGCTCATTTTTAACTTTCAGTCAAGATCTTGTTCACACCACCTGCTTTTGGCCCAAGATCTTGTTCACACACCCCGCTATCCAGACATGTGTCTCCCATCCAGTATGCATGTTCTTCATTTTGTTACCCAGATGTAGAAGTCAGCACTTATCTTTGTTCAATTGTATCTTGTTTGCATCTGCCCAGTTTTCCAGTGTGTTCAGATCTTGTTGAATTCTGTCTCTTTCTTCTGGTGTGTTCGCTGCTCCTCCCAATTCAGTAATTTAATGAGTAGTCCCTCCGCACCCTCATCCAGATCATTTATAAAAATATTGAAAAGTACCGAGCTCAGAACTGAGCCCTGTGGCACCCCACTGGACACCTCCCTCCATTCATATGAAATGCTGTTAACAACTATTCTTTGAGTGCTGTTCTCCAACCAGTTCCCTATCCACCTAACTATCCTATAGTCCAGTCCATAGTCCTTTAGTTCAGCCATCAGAACATCATGTCAAAAGCTTTACTGAAATCCAGGCAAACAACATCAACAGCATTCCCTCGATCAGTAAGCTCATCATTTGATCAAAAAAGGAAACGAGGTTGGCTTGGCAGGACCAGTTGGGGACAAATACGTGGTGACTTCCCTGGATCACCAAGTTGTCCTTTAGATGCTGGCAGATCAGTCCCTTTAAAATCTGTTCGAATATCTTCCCTGGGACAGAGGTCAGACTGACTGGCCTGTAGTTTCCTAGGTCGTCCCTCCTCCCTTTTTTGAAAATTGGGATAACATCTGCTCTCCTCCAGCTTTGTGGCATGTCTCCCATCCTCCCAAGAGGTCTGGAAGATGATGAATAAAAGGCTCTGCAAGCTCTCTAGAAAGTTCTTTGAGCACTCTTGGCTGCGCACCATCTGACCTCAGGGATTTGTACTCATTCAGGGCAGCCAAGTGCTTCTCCACTACCTCTCTATCCATGTCAACCAGCAGCCTGGATGCCATGCGTCAGTTGGCAGTGGGTTCCAGGCAGGCACTTTGTCAATTAAATTATTATTATGGAATTCATTACCATAAGAAGGATTAGACAAAGTGTCAATAGTTATATGCTATGACAGCTGCAAAGAATGTCAGTTTGTAGAAACAGAACAAAATTTGAGTCCAACAGCATCTTTAAGACCAACAAAGGGTATAAGCTTTGATGTGCATGCACACAAAAGCTTATACTCAGAATTAAACTTCATTGGTCTTTAAGGTGCCACTGGACTAAACTCTGTTCTGTTGCTTCAGACCAACCTCCTTAAAATATTTAGCAATGTTAATGAGGGGAGACCATTTCCTTGGTGAGATTGTAAACTTCTCAGAGGCATCTGACTTGCTGCTGGAAACAGAATTCTAAACAAGATGAAACATTCTCTGAGGGCTGTTCTTACGCAGCAGCATGTTGTGTAAACATCTGAAAATGGAAGTTTTCAGTCCATTTCTCTGCCCCCCCCATAGTACCTGTGCTGTTTTATATAGTCCAGCATTCTGTTTAACACTAACCAGATGCCTCCAGAAGGCCTATAAGTAGAGGATAGAAACATAACACCTCTCCCTGTTGTTATCTTCCCCGGTGTTGATGTTTAGATGGTTACTGCCTCTGGATGTGGGGGTTCCAGCTAGACATTGTAGCTGATAACCATTGATAGTTCTGTTCTCCGTGAATTTTTATAATCTTCTAAAGCCAGCTAAGCTAGTGACCATCACCATATCCCACTGCAGCAAATTCTGCACACCAGTCACGCTCTGAGTAAAAGCATTCTACTTTCTTCCTGTTCTGATTGTACCACCCATCAGCTTCGTTAGGTGACTATAAGTTCTAGTATTATGGGAAAGGGAGAATATTCTGTCACACCTCTCTCTCTCTCTCTCTCTCTCTCTCTCTCTCTCTCTCTCTCTCTCTCTCTACACACACACACACACACACACACACACACACACACACACACACACACTTTTATTAACTTCTATTGTGTTGCCATTTAAGCCTTTAGCTTAAAAAAACCCCTCTTCATCTTTTTCCTCATAGGGAAATTGCTCCGACTCCTTGATTATTTTGCTTCCGCATTTCTGAAATCTTTTTTTTAGGGTACAGTATTCTTCTTGTCCTAATGTGTTTAGAACGGTACACAATATTCCAATTATGTTGCATTGCACATGTAGGCAAGAGCATTGTAATACTGGTTGGCTTGTTTTCAGCCCCTTCTCAATCATCCCTAGCATAGTGTTTGCTTTTTTCACTGAGAGCTGTGCAGTGAGTCAACATTTTCATTGAGCTTTCTGCCACATCCCCAGGATCCTTTTCCTGCTAAGCCATCAGCAGTTCAGAACCCAGCAGCATACATTTATCCAAGTCTGCATCACTCTACACTGTCATCCAACCACATTTGCTATGTAGTTGGAGAGAGCATTTTTGAGCTCCTAACAATTCATTTTATTTCTCACCATCTTGAATAACATGGGTGTCATCTTGCAAACTTGGCCAGTTTTCTGCTTACCACCAATTCCAGAACATTTGTCATAAATAGCTAGTTCCAGTAGTGATCCTTGTAGAACTCTATAATTTACTTACTTCCATTGGAAGAAAGGTCTATTTATTTTTGTTCTCTGCTTCCTGTCATTTAACTAATTTCTAATCTATGTATGTTTTACTGTTTTTAGAAATATTGGTCCTTGTGTTCTCTTTTCACTTTCCTTACTAATCTGTATTTATTTTGCCAGAAACATGTGCTGCTTCTCATTTGCAGGCCCAGCTCTGAAGAGAGAGGCAGGGCATGGGCAACCCCCCACCCAGCATGTGAATAATACAGACAACTTACATTGGGTTGAAACTGGCCACAACTTTTATTAGTTACAGCCAGCGCTTTTTTTGTAGAAAAAGCCCAGGAGGAACTCATTAGCATAATAGGCCACACCCAACAGCAGGAACTCATTAGCATAATAGGCCATGCCCCCTGACAGCACAGCTCATTAGCATATTAGGCCACATCCCCATGTTACCAGAAGTGTGGTCATCCAGCCACACCCAACTTTTGCTTCTTATTCTGTTTACCTTGTTTGTTGTCAAAACCCAGGGCTTTTTTTGTAGCAGGAACTCCTTTGCATGTTAAGCCACATACCCCTAATGTAGCCAATCCTAATGCGTTTCTGCTGTTGGGTGTGGCCTGTTATGCTAATGAGTTCCTACTGGGCGTGGCAAACTTGAAAGCCAGCCAGAACTCCATTCCTGTGTGTTCCTGCCCCAAAATAGCCCTGGTTACAGCTGAAAGAGCCTTGGCGCAGCATGGGGCAAATAGATCCAGGACATTGACTGACCTGCCTGCAGGCTGATGAGCAAACCTCCCCCAGCTTGCCTAAGGCAGCGCAGAAGGGCCCGCTGAATCCCAGCTGCTGGCTGCTCCCCCCACATCAGGCCATACCTGATTGGCCAGGCTGGAGGGAAGGAGAAGGGAGGCGCAAAGCAAGCAGCTGCATCTCCTCCCCTCGCCACTGCAGGCTCACAGAACTGCACTGCCTAGTAAGTCCAGGTCCATGTTTTCCAGCTCTTGGCAAGGCTTTCACATTTTAAAGGACGCCACCTTGCCATTTAAGGGCCCTTAGGGTTTCCCTGAATTTGCATCATTTTAGATTTGGTGGTACCGTTCTTGAACTGAGCTTCCATTATAGTGGATTTCCAAGAATCCTGAAGGGATTTGACTGCCCTTACCCTCCCTTTCACTTTCCTTTCGACTATACTGTTCTGGGAAAAAAATCTTCTGAAATTTAAATGAGGTTCTGTTGACCTTTTAGGATAATTGGTAGTCCTGTTTGCATAATATTCAAAAAGCCATTGAAGCAGCTTCACGTCTGGTTTATGGGCATAGTGTTGCAGTAGTAATTTATCATAGCAAGCGAAGAATGCAACTTACAATATCCTGGTGAAGGAGAAAGTCTGTCTGCATGATTTTCCATACGCAGGATACAGCTATGGTGCAGGGGCACAAGCCCTGGAAACAAATTATGATTTGACTATAGATAAATTTGTGACTCTTCTGCTTCTCTCATTTTCAACATTCAGCACCTTGATAAGGCTTCATAGCAACACAAGCTTGGGTGAATTAAATCTTACAAGCTTTTTTAAAAACTGCAAATTTAGATAGCAATTCGGCTGCCAACTGAGGAAGTGTAACTTCCTGTGTGCTGTTAAATAGATCATACTGAACCTTGAAGCATAAATACTTAGCCATTTAGGTACTTTATTGTGAAGCACATTCTTATTTGAGAAGCTTAAGTTCTTTGTATGTGAGGGGTGGAATATTTTTATTAATATTTCAGGTTGTGAGTGATTAACCTTTTTTCTAGCTTTTATAAAATAGTTCTGTTAATGATGTGAAATGCCATTTCCTTTCTGAATATGTAAATTAAATTTGATAGAGAAAAAGCTTTGTGAAGGGGAAAAAAACCCTGCTTTTTTATTGCAGAGGAAGGGCTGCATGGTATTGTGAGCTGTACAGCTTGCGGGCAGCAAGTGAACCATTTCCAAAAAGATTCAATCTACAGACATCCCACATTGAGCGTACTTATTTGCAAGGTATGGAGCAATATTAAATATATGGTATCTTACTTACACTGACATTTTGGTTTTCATTTTGGAACCTTGCTCTCCCCAAGGACCAGCAGTCACCTGGGGCAGATGACAGGTAGGCCTCTTGTGTCTGAATACATCCCTTATTTTATTTATAATGGGATTAATCCCCCTCTCGCCAGCCACCCACACAGAGGTTTTTGTAATATCAGGCCTTAATACACTAAAACAACTACTTTCTCTCATATAAGCAGTGGGCTTCCAAAGCACTTTGGAATACTGGTGGTTGAGGAAAAACATGTACCCTATTCATAAAATTGTCCCTAACCTGGATAATCTGAAGTCATCTGATCTCATCAGAAGCTCAACAGACCTTAAATGGCCAATTTCCCTTTCTCTAGCCTCCACCACAGGCTAGCACACATTGTTCTGAGTTAAATTTCACTACTTTCAGACCTTCATTTCATTGACTCTAAACTAAACACCAGTGAAAGTGGTTAAATCATAAACTACCCGATCAACAGGCTTGACCAACTTGAAGTGCTGTATTTTGAATTCTTCTGTCCCTTATAAATATGAGAGACACTCACTGTTAACCTCAGAGGGAATTCAGCTCCCCTGGCAACTAACTGCGGAACGGCTCTGCTGCTCGACAGGCTGCCCAGACGCCTACATACTGTACCTTTACTTCACTTACAGAACTCGCTTTCCTAACTCCTACAGGTTCTTAACATTACCTTTTTATATAGAACTATTTATGAACACATGTATTTGATAATTTCACACTAAGGATTTTGACTCTCTACTGTGCAGGTACCCCTTGCTCCAAACCTGTTATAAAACTGGTCATTTATAGCATTCATTTTTCTGTTTCTTCATTGCCCTAAAGCTGCTGTGATGAAAGTGAGGGCATGGCTTGACTAGTCTTTGGTTAGTTTCTTAACTTTTTTTTGTAAGTAGAAAGTACCATGGTGTATTTGGGATGATATCTTTTGTTAATCTTTCCCTGGTCCATGGAAATGAAACCAGTAGCAAAAAGAGAGGGAAGCCTTCGTGTCCTCTGTCTTTCTGTGGTTATTCACGAGAACTTGAGTTCAGTAGCAGTATTTAATATATTAAATTTTATATAGTCTGGCAATGCAATTAGAAGTTTCTGAAAGAAAAACTTTTCTTCTTCATAGACTTGCTTCAAATATTATATGAGTGATGACATCAGCCGTGATTCAGATGGAATGGATGAACAGTGTAGGTAGGTATATAAAGAGATTTTTCTTTTATCAAATTTAGTAGGTTAACAGGAGTAAATTTGGATGTATGTCAACCAGCTTGGTCCTGTTTATAATGTAGGGCTAAGATCCAGTGAACCATATAACTAGTTCCCTGCACCCAAGAATATTTTCTCTGTTTCTCAAAGCACAGCCCTGTTTCCAAGTTGCCTGCCAAACTGCTGAGTAACTGAACTGAGATTCAGAAGCAATTTGTGATGCTTCCTGGAGTTTTGCTGTTGAAAGAAAGAATGAAAGACACACCTCCAGTAGCAATTTGGATTCTGGTCCAAATTATTAATGTTGTTTTCAGTGAGTTTGGCATGCATCAGTGATAAAGGTTGAGTGAAATTTTCTGTGGATATGGAATACAGTCTTACAGTTTGTGTTTCTGGGTAGTAAAAGTGAGTAATTACCTGATTGCTGAACTGATTTCTAAACTGAGAGTTAACATGTAGGTTCCCAATCTTTTTGAGCCTTGGACACCTTTGGAATTCTGCAACAGGGTGGTGGGCCAACCACAAATTGGATGCTGTGGGAGGGGGAGTGCACCCCCCCTCCCCAAACACACACACGCACACACAGAGAGGATGCCCAGTGCTTGGGACTAGAGGAGTAATTTGAAAAAAATCACTGGGAAAGAGGAATGAGAGAGAGAATAAAAGCAATACTGTGATGATAGCGGAGGCTGAAACAGTGTTATTTAAATCTGCACAGCCGATCGGAAGCCCTGCCAGGCAGGAGTCCCACCTACTTTCCAGTAATGCTTGCTGGGCACCTAGAATGGCAGGCACCGTGGTGCCCACGAGCATCAGTTAGGGGACCCTTATAGTAAAATGTTTACACTTATTGAAGTCATTCATGCTCTTGTTTACTTCTCGAGGCATAAAAGAAGTCACACTTAATTTGTATTTTGTCTAGCCAGAATTAATGTGCAGCACAGATGCAACAAATCTGAGGGATGGTGTTGGGTTTGTGACTTTCTGTGGGGCAAATGCAGCATGAGCATAACCCTAAAGGCATATGTGGCAGAATAGCACTAAATCCTCTTTTTCCCTTCCTGTAGTAAAATGAATTAACTGGTTTTAAATGTAGATGAAACTAAAAATACTTTTTTTTGTGTTGACACATTTTATAAAAAATCTTCACACTTCAATTTCAGATGGTGTGCTGAAGGTGGAAACTTAATTTGCTGCGACTTTTGCCATAACGCTTTCTGCAAGAAGTGCATATTGCGCAACTTGGGTCGAAAGGAGCTGTCTACCATCATGGATGAGAATAACCAGTGGCACTGTTATATTTGCCATCCAGAACCATTGCTGGACCTGGTTACTGCCTGTGATAGTGTGTTTGAAAATTTAGAACAATTACTGCAGCAAAATAAAAAGAGAATCAGAGTTGAGAATGAAAAAAGCAAAATGTATGACAATACACTTAAATATTCCTCAAAGAAAAGTAGCTGTAATGGAGAAGAAAAGAAATTAGGTCATTCATATTCTGGTGCTCTAACGTATTCCTACAAAGCATTAATGGTGCCAAAAGACTTGCTGAAAAAAACAAAAAAACTAGTTGAAACAACAACAAATATGAACACTAGCTTTGTAAATTTTTTGAAGGAGGCATGCGAAAACTCTGAAATAAACTCAACAGTACGCTTACGTCAGCTGAAGGCATTTAAATCTGTGTTGAGTGACATCAAAAAGTCTCATTTGGCATTAGAGGAAAGTTTGAATTTGGAGATCCAAGCTCTGGATGCTAAAATTCTGCAAAGAAACTCCAAAGAGAAAGATACTAACATTAAAGTGGAATATAATGAAGTAAAGAAAACTGAAGAAAAGGAACTCAAAGAGCATAATGTTACACTGGAGATCAGTGAGCATACGAATCAGAGTGTACCCATAATGGAACAAACAGGCAGCAGAAAAGCTGGCTGCAAAGATAAAAAGTTGGGGAAAGCTGAAGAGCTTCAGTATGAACCCCATAATGCTGAGGCAACAGATATGGACATTGTGTCTGTTCCTTCATCTGTTCCTGAAGATATTTTTGAATCTTGTATGGAAGCACAGAAAGCAGCAGGTGCAACAGATCAAGGGACAATAAATTCATTTATAAAATCTAACACTACTACTAAAGACAGTAAGGGGGGGAAGAAGTTGATGCAGTCTACCAAAGTAACTAAAGAGTTGGTTGTAAAACTGACACCAGTTTCCCTTTCCAGTTCTCCTATGATAGCTGAAGATCCAGATGGAAAGCCAGGAAAGGGTGTTAAGAAAGAAAGTGGAAAAGAAAATTCTAATAGCAGTACTGAATGTCCACCAGAAAGTGAAATAATTTCTTTGGTAGAAGATCCTGATCTTAGGCGGTCTCCACGTGTGAAGACAACGCCTCTGAGGCGGCCAACAGACATTAACACTTTAACTTCTAATTCAGAAGAGGACAGCACTGACACTCGCCATGGAAAACACAGAAGAAAACCCTCAAAGCCCAAAAGTGAAAAAGATGAACTGAGTTCTCCCGATAGTACTGTTCACAGCCCTCGGTCTACTATACTTTCAGATTCAAAGAAATTAGACAGAGTGGACCAAAGTTCTGATTCTGATGAGGTGCCTGCTGTCCTCCAAGAAGTAGCCATGATGAGCCGTAGTTCTTCAGATGTTGACAGCAGTGGTGAAGTACCCAAGGATGTCTTAAATGACCTACAGAGGCAACCAGTGAAAGAAGATAATGGAAAGCGAAAAAGAAAAAGTTCCAGTTCTGGGTCAGAATTTGATGCCAAAAGAGGAAAGTCAAGTAAAGTTTCTGCTAAAAAGAAACGTCAGAACTGTTCAGATTCTTCCAATTATGATTCTGAGGTGGTAGAGGGCTTAAATAAAATTGAGTCAACAAAGAAAGCTATAAAAAAAGACCCAAAGAGAGAGAATTATGAGTCTTCAGAAGAGGAACCAAATAAAAAAGGGAAAGAGCATTCACAACAGCAAGAAGGTGGATCATGCAATGAAGTTGATGATGATGAACTGTCTGCTCCAGATGAAGGCCGACTAAGTAATTCTTTAGAAGCGGCATCTTGTAAGGAGAGAACTGTTAAGGAAAAGCGAACAAAGGATTTCAAAGACAGCTCCTCTAAAAGCAAACAGGATACTTCATCTGAAAAATTAGGAAGTAACATTTCAGAAGACATGAGCAAGTGTTTGGCAAAGGAAGGACTGGATTCGTCTTCAGATGATAATGGGCGGTCTCCCAAGCGGGATCAAAGAAATGAATCTTCAGATGATGCTAGAAAGAAGGCTAAAAAGGGCACAAAAGAGAAGAAAAGTGTGACCCCGGGAGAAACCTCTACAAAAGGGCAAACTGGTTCCTCTTCTGAAGTTGATAAGTCTTCTCCTGATAAAGAGAGCTGCAGTGCTTCAGGAGGTAACAGTAAGAAGCAAAGTGCTGTCGAAGGAAAAACAAGGCGGAACCTGAGGGAGAGGACATCTAAGAAACTTCGGGGCAATTTTGCAGACACTAAGGAAGAATTGGCCATTGATACTTCAGATGATGATAATTTAAATAAAAAAGGAAATGGTGCTAAGGAAAAGAAAAAAGCAAGTTCCAAAAGAAAAAATTCACCAAAAGTGAGCAGTGACTTAGTATCCTCTTCTGATGAAGATTTCTGTGAGGACAAAAAGAAGAAGAAAAGAGGGGCACTCATTAAGGGAAAGAAAAAAAGTAACCCTAATGAGGGAGGAAGAATTGATACTAAAAAACCAAAAGATGAACCCACCACCAGCACCACCAGCACATCATCCTCATCAAATGAGGCGGAAAACGACCACGCGAATTCAGTAGGCGAGGGAAGCAGTGATGAGCAGAAAATTAAGCCAGTGACAGAAAGCTTGTTGGTGGCTACGAAAATAGGATTCTGTCAGTCTTCAGGTGTGCACAAGATTAAGTTTAAACTATGGCTATTGTTTGTTCATGCAGTGCAGTTCTTACTGTTTTGTAGTTTTTGGTCATAATCTAGACAGTGTTTATGTTAGCAAAAAGCAGGCCACAGAATCATGGACTGTACTGAAAATGTTCATTTTGTAGTGCAATAAGTGTGTTTTGGGTCTTGCAGTTTCAAGAGCACAATAGGAACAGGGCATGAAAAACCTGTTGGATCCTGTTTCTTTCTTAAAAGAAGTAAGATTAGTATTCTCACAATGTACTGCTGTTTTACAGATAATTTCAAGAGGTATTTCTCCTTGAATGTTTGGGAGCATGAAGTTCTTGGAATGTCTTTACATTTTGAGTGGTATTAAAGCACATATCATACAAAAGATCAGCATATTATTCTGATCATGGTTGGATTTTTAAAAATCCCCATGAGCATGATTGTAAGACCAAAAAATAGATTCAAGGTGGCACAGTTATGGCATGAGAGAAATCAAGTTAAATCTTTAATTTGAATGCTCAGACTGAAGAAACCTTTATTTTAAGATAGTTTTTGGTATGTATAATAATTTAAAAGTTTTAAGATTATAATTTTTTAACTGCCAGTTTCGGTCTAAGAGGGATCTAAAGGGATGTGGGAGTTGTTGGATCACATCACAGTGAACAATGGTTGTAGTTGTTTTGTGTAGAAAGAAATCTAGTGGGCTCCTTGTAGGTCTTAACTGAAAACTGTTGATGGCTAGCGCTTCTCTAGCAGCATATCCATATATCATCTGGGGTAGGGCTGTGGCTCAGTGTTAGAGCATCTATTTTGAATGTTAAAGGTCCCAGGTCCGATTCTGGGCATCTCCGAGTTGAAAGGATCGAGAAGTAGAGGATGTGAAGGTTCTTCACCTAAGATCTTAGCCACTTCAGTCCAGGTAGAAAATAATGACCTTGTTTAACCAGCAGTTTGACTCAGGGATTTTTTTTGTAGAAAAAGCCCAGCAGGAACTCATTAGCATAATAGGCCACACCCAACAGCATATTAGGCCACATCCCCATGTTATGAGAAGTGTGGTCATCCAGCCACACCGACCTTTTGCTTCTTATTCTGTTTACCTTGTTTGTTTTGTAGCAGGAACTCCTTTGCATGTTAGGCCACACACCCTAATGTAGCCAGTCCTAATGAGTTTCTGCTGCTGGGTGTGACCTGTTATGCTAATGAGTTCCTGCTGGGCATGGCCAACTCGGGAGCCAGCTGGAACTCTGTTCCTGCGTGTTCCTGCCCAAAAATAGCCCTGGTTTGACTTGATACAAAACAGTTTCGTGTATTCACACCAAGTTGTCTTACTTTTGCTAGCTTGGGTTAGAAAAGAGACCTGGGAAGTGTGGGTAGGTATGGAGGCGAAGTGGTAGGGTGCTGTTCAGTTGTACCTTACTGAATACCTAACGGGGTGGGCTGTGACAACACAAATGGGCAGCGGGCTTGGGTGTGTCCTAATTTGTTACATTGCCAGATGTGATGGTGGGTTCCTTGTTCAGAAAGCATGGCAAATAGCTCCCTCAAAATCTGAAACATCCACGTGTTAAATGATCATAATGGAAGAAGACTTAGATTTATTGGGTGTAATTGCGCCAGATATTTGAAGATTGATTTATTAATGAATGTTCACTATAATGCTATTGAGTATGGATCACTTGTGTTTTCACTTATCAAAAATTGGGGATATTTTCTTCGCAGTATAAAACTTGTATGTTTGTGTGTATGTATGTATGTATATAAAATTATCTTTCCAAAGAAGAGAAGCAAAAATAGGAAGCCTTAGTGGAACCTGTGAAAAGTTCCTTGTCTACTTTTGCATGAACTGTCTACTGGCGGGGGGCAGGTAGAAACATTCCAATGTCAAAAAAGCACTGACACTGCCTAGATAATTCCAGAATTCTTGACAGTGCTGTTGTCTAAAATGCTTGTACGTTACCACCTTTGAAAGAGCAAGGAAATAATTCTTGCTCTGTACTCTGGCAGAAAATAGCAACATAACTTTGTTTTTTAAAAGTTTCTAGCCCTTGGCTTCAGTACCATGTCTGCATAGGAAGGGGGTTCTCCAGCAGAGGTTCTAGTAGATGAACATTGGCAAGTATTCTGGTATTCTGTAGCGCTGAATATGACGAGCACCATATAATAACATGTTGTGATTTTTACCTGATTGAGAGAACCAAGTTTCTGGTATCTATGGACATCTTTGAAACAGACATAATTTCCATTTGTGTTGAAAAGAGGCCAGGGACAGAGGCCTTTGTGACCCTGGCCATACTAGGTGCTGCTCTCTTTAATCTTGCCTGCATTGGTAGCTCAGGGAAGCAAGGCCAGGCTTAATGCAGGAGCCTGAGTGTCTTAAAAAAAAAGGCGCATTCCTTGGTCTCCAAGGTAGTAGTCAAATCTGTCTCAAAATGTCCCTGGAACCATGGTGGCTCTTATGGACAGGAAGATTTAGTCTTTCATTGTTTATTTACAGTCCTTTCTCACTGAGACTCAAGGCACATTGCACAGTGTAACTCAGTACAGCAGTGTAATAGGACCAGGATAACAAGTTTGAAACAAAGCATAAAGAAGAAGAAGAACATAAGAGAAGCCAATGTTGAATCAGGCCAATGACCCATCCAGTCCACCACTCTGCCACACAGCGGCCAAAATATACCAGGTGCCATCAGAAGGTCCAGCAGTGGGGCCAGGACACTAGAAGCCCTCCCACTGCTGCCCCCTCCAGCACCAAGAATAGAGTGCACCACCTGCCCCAGAGTGAGAGTTCCCATCTATACCCTGTGGCTAATAGCCACTGATGGACCTCTGCTCCATATGTTTATCCAATTCCCTCTTGAAACTGTCCATGCTTGTAGCTGCCACCACCTCCTGTGGCAGTGAATTCCATATGTTAATCACTCTTTGGGTGAAGAAGTACTTCCTTTTATCTGTTCTAACCCGACTGCTCAGCAATTTCATGGAGTGCCCACGAAGAAGAAGAGAAGAGATAGGATTTATACACTGCCCTTCACTTGGAGTCTCAGAGCTCCTTTCCCCTCCCCTCCCCACAACAGACACCCTGGGAGGTAAATGGGGCTGAGAGAGCTCTTTCCAGAACTGCCCTTTCAATGACAGCTCTTGTTAGAACTATGGCTTGCCCAAGGTCATCCAGCAGCTGCAAATGGAGGAATGGGGAATCAAACCCAGTTCTCCCAGATTAGAGTCCATGCACTTAACCACTGCACCAAACTGGCTCTCCAATAAAGAATTGGATGTATATTAAACAATGCAGAACATGGTATTACATAAGTGGAAAACAGTGTAGTGAGAGCTAATATAGCTAATGGGTAATACATACTATACACAGTGGTATATTCTTCAGTCCCATTCCCTTTATAAAAAGCACCTTCCTGAACTATTCTGCTGTAATATGACCCTATTATCTTTAGAGGAATGACCTCTTGAAAAACATGTCATGTGCAGAATGAGAGAAGCATGGGAGCCTTCCTGACCTCGTCAGGGGGGCTGTTCCACAATGTGGGAGCTGCAAGTGCAGAATGCATGTGTTGTTGATCTTGCCCGTGGTGGAGTATAGAAGGAGGAGCTGTTCTGGGAATTTTAAGATCTGAAGCCATGAAGGGCTTTCCATGTGATAGCCAGTACCTTCAGTTGAACCTGCTAACTGATGGGCAGCTAATAGACTGACAGTAGAATGAGTGTAATGGGTGTAATGTGCGTACTCTGTCTGGCTCTTGGTAATAACCAAACTGTTGCATTTTGTACCAACTCTTGTCTTCAAGTTGACTTCAAGGGCAGACTCATTACAATAGTTAATTTTGTCTTAGATCCAGGTGGTCAGACTGGCAGTCTAGGTGGGGGCCATCTTCTGGGCTACATGAAGCTGGAAGAAAGCATCTTTTGCAGGCTGTATTAACTTGTTTCTCCAGCAGTAATGCTGGTTCCATTATAAACCTTAAGGCTTTTAATCAAGTTAGCAAGAGTCAGCTGAACCCCATTGATGGTGGGAAGCACAATATCCTTCAGGGCCTAAGGCTTTCCAATCATTTTGTTGCAATTCAGTATGTTCACTCCTAACCACAGCAGTCAGGCAGTGGCTCAAGACCTGTTGCATCACCAGGAGATTTGGATAGAGAGATTTAGAGCTGGGTGTTATCAGCATGTTGATAAACACCCAGTTCCAATACTAAGAGAATTCCAAACTGAGAGACCACAAAGAAGAAAGCAATAACACTCCCCCTCCCCCCGGTTGTCTGCTGTTGAAAATTTTAAAGTGACTAGAGTCTATTTAGGCTGTCAGTGGTTGAAACATCTGCCCTATCCCTGCAACTTAGGCTGAAGTGTGCTTGCCGGAATGTGAAGGGGAGAAGCTGAAGCCCTCTCTGCCATAGAGTCATAGATGGGAGTGTTGGGGGGGGGGAGGTCCAGGAGTTGGTGTGTATTGAGGAGGGAGACAGTTATAAGTTGTTGTTAAAATAGCAAAGCTCTAAATATTAGTTGACTGAAATATTATTTACTGTATAATTTTAACAAAACAAAAAAGAAGTGCCGAACTGTTCTTCACATTCATTCATGGATTATGTGTCCAGAAAATGGATTGAAAGACAGGAAAGTGAATCCTTGCTTCAGTAGTCAAGAAAATAAATTCCTAGCCAGCCAGAAAATATAGCAGTGAAATTTATTTTATTGGATTTGTATCCTGCCCTCCCTGCATAGCAGGCTCATGACTGTATAATTGACAAGGGACAATCCTCTTTTGGCTAGTAGGTACAATGGAGGTAAAGGAGAAAGTCCTTTCTTGTCAGTATTCCTTTTGCAGAACATGGCCAAGTAACAGTAAAGTTACTTTTTTTTTGGTGTAGTTTTTCCCTTAAGGGCAAGAGTTTTTCAACTTGTGCTAAACCTGGGTTTCATCCCAACCCAATCTTTGACTCTCACATGGCATATGTGTACAAGATCTTCCAGATGGCCTCCTGCCTCCCCTTAGATATATAGGAATGATGACCAGAATTTAGAGAGATGCTGTTTTGTTCACTCCTGTCCTCTCTACAAATTAAGAACATTCCATACTGGTCATACCTGTAGGTCATAGTGAGAGTCTAGAACTGTTCTTAATTTAAGCATGTACATAGATAAGCATTACTCTGGCCCTTGCTGAGCCAGCTATTTGATTATCTCTGAGAAAGTTTCTGCCGCATCCATGATCAGACAAGTAACCAGACAAACCTTTTCCTCCAGACACTGCACTATAGCCATGCTTTTGCGGTTGTAGATTTAAAACACATGCAGAAGAAGTTAGGTTCTGCTTTTCCTGATCTGAAATCAGTTTTCAAGAATTCCATAACGTCTAATGATGCTATGCTCCATAGTGTCTATTGATGCTTTGCACCTGATTCCAGTACAGATTTGGATCATGACTTGGGCTCCTGCTCTTTTGAGGGCTGCTCAGAATACTTTCCTTGGTTTATTCTACTAAAGAAAAAAACTTCTGTGGATGACAAAAATATTTGTGGAGAAGGTTAAGAGCTTTGGGGTTGGGGTGCTCATGGCTGAATTTTGCTGTTTAAAAAGTCTGTTGGTGTAGTGGCCAAAAGTGCTCTCTGTCCACTGTATATTGTTGCCTACTTTCACCTTTCTTAGACTCAGCTGTTCTGTCCATGCTCATCCATGCTTTTATGATCTCAGTTTGGACTACTGTAATGTGCTCTACATTGGTCTGCCCTTGAAGACAATCTGGAAACTTCAACTGGTTCAGAATATGGCGGCCCAGTTATTGTGATTGGCTAGTCAATGGGAGCACATCTTGCCTATCTAAGAATGGCAACATTGGCTGCCAGTTTGTTTCCAAGACTAATTGAAGATGCCCCTTATTGCCTAAGCCCACATTTCTAAAGGACTGCCGCCTGCTGTTATGTCGTCCTGTGCCCAAATGTGGTCCAAAGGCTGCCACCACCTAGCTGTACCCGTTTTCCCGCCTGGCATCAGCCAGAATCTGCTTGGCATCAGCTGGAGTCATGACAGGTGGGGAACATCATCTTCAGAAATTTTTAGGAGATGCTGCAAGGCCATTTTATTTGTCAGGGCTTTTAATGATGTATAAACTACAAGTATTTTTCAGGAGAAGGAGAGCTGTTTGAGGTTTTTTGTTTTGTTTTAATTTAATTTTATTAAATTTTTATCCTGCCCTCCCCGCTGGTTTGGTTTTGGTTGGTTTTAAGTTGTAATTTTTTTTAAATTATGATTTGTCAGCTGCCTTGAGCCCCAATGAAAGACGGTTTATAAACACTTAAATATTTCAATAAATAGATATGGTGGTGCCCTCATTTAGATCCCGTGTTTGAACTGCTGGATGTGAGGATGCTGGCACTAGTAGTCCTTACTTTGTTTCCAGTTTTATTCGACATGGCAAAGCAGTGTTTCTTGCACAGTGTAGTTACCTCTAGAAAGATGTAAATAATGTCAGCTTGTTACTTTTTTAATCAGTATCTGAAAAAATAATATGAAATGGGCTTCTGATTCTGGGTTAGGGGAGCCTGAGTTAACTTCAGTCACACCACTAGTGCCTGTGTGCTCTGTAGGTAAGCAGGGGGAGAACTCCAGTAAATGGAGCATATCCATGTGCTTGATAATGGGATTTTGTACTGGGAGAACAGCTTTGACAATATATTGATATAAGTGGGGCAATGGAAGCATTTTGTCCACAACTTAAGACTTTGTTTCAGGGTTCTCATTCAGTAGATTTTGGCACAGTTTGACAGGAATTCAAACAATCCTCAGGTCTTGATGACACAAATATTATTAATGGCTTGTGCCAAAGTACAGAACAGTTCTACCTTGTAGTCTGTGGTTTATAGCTTATTTTAAATATTACTTCTTTTACTCTGCAGCTGAGACTGGCCTTCTTATAATTATTGTTTTTATGGTTGAATTGTTTTATTTGTGATTTTTTTGTTTTGCTGATAACTGTAAGGTGCCTTGAATGTTTATGATGGAAAGGGAGATGTGGATGTTTTAAATTAAATACAAGTATTTATAAACCACCTAGTTTCTTCAGTCTGATGCTATATGCCAGAGATCCCCAACCTTTTTGATCCTATGGGCACCTTTGGAATTTTGATGAAGCTTGGATAGCCCAAGTCTCAGAAGCTAAGCAGAGTGAGCACTGGCTAATATTTGGATGGGTGACCAACAAGGAAAGCCTGGGTCACGAGGTGGAGGCAGGCAATGGCAAATCACCTCTGAATGTCTCTTGACTTGAAAACTGAAAAAGGTTGCCATAAGTTGACTGTGACTTGATGGGGGAGGAATGGTGGACGCAGCCAAAAATGGATACCATAAATGTATGCTGATGCAGGAGGTGGAGCCAGCTACATAATGGTTGCCCCAAGCTTACTTTCACATAGTGAAGATCCTTATACTGTGGTGACTGCTGTTTCTAAAGCAACATTTTTTTAAAAAAATCTGCATAGTCAATCAGATTGCCAGTGGCCAGGCAGAAGCCTTGCTGGGTAAAAGCTCCACCTAGCCCTGCCCACTTTCTAAAACCACTTGTTGGGTATCAGAAAAGATGTTAGGAGGCACCATTGCACCCACAGGCACCAAGTTGGGGACCCCTTCTATATGCTGTCACATACTGGCTCTGTGATAACATTTGTATATGTATTTAAAAACGACATGCTTTCCTTTTGATAGTGTAGTTGTAAAGGAAAGGATGGGTGGTATGTGGAATCCTAACTGGGAACCGTGTGAGGTAAAACCTGATTAGCAGTGTGGCATATTTTAAACAAACATGGATTTCTAGTATAAAATAACACATTTTGGTAATGTTGAAAATTGGCTAGTCACATTGATATACTCTTATTCTTGATATAATTCAGTATTATGGAAGGGAAGCATTTAGGTGTTATAGCACTGTTGCAGTTAGGGTTCTGCCAAGGGTATATTGGCAGTAAAGTTTGTATATCTCTTTATCACTAAATGATTAGTGTTATGTAGTATAGTTTGCTGTTAATGCTTAGAGCATCCAAAACCCATTTGGTTGTACACAGTGTTCATCATCGATCTTCTGTGCAGTCCTACATGAGGACTGCACATGAGCAGGCCTGCCTATTGGTAGGTTTTTCTAGCTAAGAGCCTCCAGGGGGATGGAGATGGAAGGCCTGTTCCTGCCCAGGGACTACATGCTCCCACGCAGCAGCTCCCCACCCTCAGTTTCTCTTTTGCTGCCGAAGGAGTAGGTTGGTTTTCTTGGAGTCTCCTAGCTTTGATTCGGCAAGGATTTTCATCATTGTTTGGTCTGCCTTTGAGTGCCATCATGGCTCAGAAGACTTTGTTTAAGAAATGCACTTGTTGTAGTGCCAAAATGACTCGGACAAATGGGCATGATCTGTGTCTGTTATGTCTGGGAGAGGAGCACAGCATATTCACATGTAAGTTCTGCCTAAAATTAACCTCTAAAGTCAGAGGGGATAAAGCTTCAAAGTTAAATTCAGTGTGGGAAAAGGCACTGAGAGCCTTGGACGTGGACCCCCCTGCAATTGCCTACAGAAAAGCCATCCATGACCACTTTGTCAGACTCAGTGCGGTTGACTCCACCCCCGTTTCCAAATCTCAGTGGATCTACTCATGCTTGCCACAGACCACTAAGTGTGCTTTATCCAAACCACCTGCAAAAAAAGCTAAGTCCAGGGGGAAGGAGAAGAAGTCCATGCTCCAGCATCAGGCCTCTGTGTGGACTCTGGAGCCAACACCAGTCCCACAGATTCAACCCAGAAGACCTCTGAACTCTAGGTCTCCTCCAGTCTCTGTACCTGAAGGAGTGATCAAGGCAGAATTGCTGGTTGGCCAGAATCCAGTTCCATGGTCTCGGCATTAGCCTCTACTAAGGTGGCCATTGAATCAATACAGAATGTCACCAAGATATCTGGAGGGAGGGATATGACACTTTTGTTTGGCCAATGGGTCCGAGTAGCTATGCCTACCCACATCAATTGTATCCATATCTACCTCTGTCTACAACAGAGCTGTCAAACTCATTTGTTCCAATGGCTGGATTGGACATATATGTCACTTTGTCGGGACGGGCCATGTGTACCATAAAATGTAACACCAGGTACTGGAGATATAAACTTTTTAAAGGACAGAGGCAAACCCAAGAGAGAGATCTTGGAGTTCTAGTAGATAACTCGCTTAAAATGTCGAAACAGTGTGCAACTGCAATAAAAAAGGCCAGTGGAAGGGAAGGGAATTGAAAACAAATCAGCCAGTATCATAAAGCCCCTGCATAAATCGATGGTGTGACCTCATTTGGAATCCTGTGTGCAATTCTGGTCACCACACCTCAGAAAGGATATTACAGCATTGGAAAAAGTACAGAAAAGGGCAACTAGAATGATAAAAGGGTTGGAACACTTTCCCTATGAAGAAAATTTAGCTTGGAGAAATGACAACTGAGGGTTGACATGATTGAGGTTTACAAGATTATGCAAGGGATAGAGCAGGTAGAGAAAGAAGCACTTTTCTCCCTTTCTCACAATACAAGAACTCACAGGCACTCAATGAAATTGCTGAGCAGTCCAGTTAGAATGGATAAAAGAAGAAGAGATTGGATTTATACCCTGCCTTTCACTACCCGAAGGAGTCTCAGAGCAGCTTACGATCTCCTTTCCCTTCCCCTCTCCACAACAGACACCCTGTGAGGCTGGTGGGGCTAAGAGAGCTCTCTGTAGAACTGCCTTTAAGAGAACAGATTTGAATGAACTTATGACTGACACAAGGTCACACTAGCAGCTGCATGTGGAGGAGTGGGGAATCAAACCCATTTCTCTCCCACTCTTAACCGCTACACCAAACTTCGTCACCTGAAGAGTGATTAACACATGGAATTCACTGCCACAGGACGGCTTCAAGAGGGAACTGAATAAATATATAGAGCAGAGGTCTATCAGTGGCTATTAGCCACAAGGTATAGATAGGAGCTCTCGGTCTGGGGCAAGTGACGCACTGTATTCTTGGTGCTGGGGGGGGCAACAGTGGGAGGGCTTCTAGTGTCCTGGCCCACTGGTGGACCTGCTGACGGCACCTGGTATTTTTGGCCACTGTATGACAGTGTTGGACTGGATGGGCCATTGGCCTGATCCAACATTGGCTTTTCTTATGTTCCTATGTTCAATTAACGATATTATTTTTACTCAAAATACAAACAAAAGTAATTGATTCCTGCCAGTAAAAGCAATCAATTTACTGGGGAACCCACAAAAGCCTCAATAAATATATTAAATCATATGCAAGACTAGGTTTTTTTCCCAAGGGATACCAGAAAAATGGGAGTACTTTATACTTCTATCCTTATCAATAGCTTGCGGCCTAGGTGAGCCCTGAATGGGCCGATTCCACCCTCCCTTATGTCCCTGATTGTCAGTGCCCTACCAACCTCCTTCCCCTGGTACCAACAGGAGGGAAAGGGATATCGGAATCGAATCTGATGGATCTGCATCATATCCAAGCTCAAATGAACAGCTAGCATATCTATCCCCCACAGAGGACTTGAAGATGTATAGCGAGCAGATGACGCACATGGCGCAGGCTTTGTAGATTGAGATAACTATGTCAGAACACAAGCTAAGGGATAAGATTCTGAGCCAGCTGTATTCTGATTCCCCTTGGCATGGTGGCATTCCCCATACTGAAGGATCTGGAGGACATAACACAGGAGGTCTGGGAGAGTCCTGCCTCAATTCAACCACAGCAAGGAGGGTTGAGCATCTCTGTAGAGTTAAGAAGGAGCTATTTAACTATTTTATTATATACCCTCCACCATTGTCACTCATGATGCAGGTGATGCAGCCAAAGGGTCAGCAGTCTTACCATACAGCACCCACAGATAGAGAGGGGTGCAAGCTAGACAGAGTGGGGAGTTTTATTCCTGTTCTGCACTAGGATTCAAGATTGCTAATTATGAAGTTATCATGGCTGGTTACCAACTGTTCTTGTAGGAGCGGATGCTACCGTTCATAGAATTGCTACCAAAAGACAAATGATCTCTAACCAAGGTATTACAGACTAAAGCCGTAAGGCTTTCTAAGCAGCAGATAAATGGTGGCAGACACTGTGGATGCAGCAGCTTATGCCATGGCAGGTGCAATTGCCCTCAGGCAACATGCATGGTTGAGGTGTGACACTCTTTCCAGTGAGACAAGGCAGAAGGTGGAGGACATACTTTTTGAAGAAGCTACCTGGTTCTCCTCCAAAACAGATGAGATTTTGACACTGATAAAGAAGAACAAGCAAACAGCAAAGTCGCTGTGAGGGCCTCAAGTGGGCACTTCTCCATATAAGCAAAGACCTTATGTGTGCCAACCTTGCCCCCCTTATCAAAGGGACTATAGATATGCCAACACTGCAGCAATTCAGTATCCTTATTCTAAACCCTTTGCTCCTCAACAGGAGTAAGAGTTTGACTAGCCCTCGTTCTGTGGGCCAGCTGACCCCAGCTAAGGAGTCATCCCAATCACACAAGGCCTTCTGACTAGAGCTAACATATTTGGGGATAGGTTAGCCTAATGAGGCCTGTTACTTCAGACAAATGAATCCTGGCCATGGTATGGTGTTAAAGTTTTTGATTTGTTGTCATTGAACTTAAAGATACTTATTTTCATATTTCGATTCACTAGGAATCCTGCAGATTCCTTCATTTTTTCCTATGGAGACCATGTCTTCCAATATACTGTCCTGCCCTTTGGTTTAGCAACCGCACCCAGGATTTTTGCCAAATGCATGGCCGCAGTAGTGGCGCAGTTGCGTTTACAGGGGTGTAATATTTTCCCATATTTAGATGATTGGCTGGTAGTTGCAGACACTAGCAAACAGTACTGCACTGTACCTTAATCCTGGAGCTTTGCCAAAAGCTTGGGTTGTTCATTAACTGGGAAAAAATCCAGGTTAGTACCAACACAAACGATCCACTTTATCAGTTCTGTATCGGACTCGGTGCAGGGGAAAGGGTTCTTACCCCCAGATATGATTAGCACCATTTCTACTCAAGTACAACAGTTCATGGCTAATTGGTTTCAGTTGGTCAGGAATAGTCTTCATCTATTGGGGCCCTTGGCCTCCAAAACAGTGGTGTTGCCACTTGCCAGGTTACACATGAGGTTACAGCTTTGGTTCTTAGCTTACTATAGGGCTGAGTCACATCCTTTAGGGAAGAGGCTCTCTCTCCCTAGGCAGATCATTTGAATGCTCTTACAGTGGAGGTCCCTGCACTATCTCTCACAGGGAAGGTCATTTAGGATGCCTCATCATGAAATGATACTTACACAGACGCCTCACAGCTGGGGTTGTGTGCTCATTGTGAAGGTGCATCTGTATAAGGTACCTGGTCACAAGTAGAGAAAGCATGTCATATTAATCTGCTGGAGTTGCAAGCAGTGCTTAATCCCCTTATAAGTTTCTTGGATTTCTTGCGGAATCAATCCATTTTAATCCAAACAGGGAATATGACCACTAAGTTGTATCAACAAACAGGGTGGCAGAGGGGCTAGAGGTCTCTGCTGAGAGGCCACCTTCATTTGGCAGATCGAATTGGACCTCAGTGTGTTCATCCCAGGCTGTACTCATCCCAGGGAAACTGAATGTACAGGCCAAAAGGCTTAATTAGCAAAGCAGAGAATCTTATGAATGGTCCCTAAAACCTATATACCTGAGAGCCTATTTTTGCCCTGTGGGGTGTCCCCGGTATAAATTTGTTTGCAACTCCATTCAATACGAAGGCCAGGAAGTTCTGCTCTTTAGCTGGCAAAAGCATGGGGTCCCTAGGGGATGCTTTTCAGAGATCATGGGTGAGGGAACTATTTTATGTGTTCCCCCCCAATCCCTTTGCTGATTAGGGTTCTAGAGATGGCCAGATGGGAGGAATCAGGTATTATTTTGATGGCTCCATTCTGGCCATGCCAGGTTTGTTTTCAGTCTTCTAAAGAAGGCACAGGGATGTTGCATTCCCCTTCCCAAGCACAGAGATTTAATCAGCATAGGAAGCATGCACCATCACGATCTGGCGTGCCTCAAGCTGAGTTTTTCCCAAGAGATTAATGAGATTCTCTTGAACTTGTGTAAATCTACCACCAGGAAAGCTTATGATTACAATTGGGAGTGCTTTACTGTTTGGTGTGCAGAAAAGGGCATATTGCTTTCCTCCGCCTTACTGCAGGGAATTTTGAATATATGTGTTTTTTGTTTTGTTTTGTTTTAAAAAAAGGGGTTTTTTTTCACTGAAGGTGCAATTTCTTGATCTTCTTCGTGGTCTCTGTGCATCACACCTATGGGATTCAGTGCGCCTGCGCTGACCTGGTCGGTGTCTGTACAAAGCTCACAACGGGATTTTCGCACCCTTCGCCCCCGGGCATGCGCAGGAACCCCACCGCGCATGCCCAAGGGGCGGGGGCACGGACATCCCACCAGTTCTCTTCTGACCGCCTCGCTGTTAGCAGCTTGTGTTGGTGTCTCTGAGAGCGATTTACCTCAGCGAAACATCACAATTTTCTCTTCAAATTTTTCTTCTATTTTTTCTTCTCCGATCTTTTGGATCGTTCCTCTCAACTATTTTTCCTCTCAATCCACACCTTTTTGGTGGATTTTTCTAGGTCTCCGGACCATTCTCCCCCCCTCCCACCTCACCGCCCTTCATCCTGCCGGGTGGAAGGGCTCCTTTCCATTGTTTATGGAAAGTCGTAAGTGGGGCTGCTTTAAAAGGTGCTCTTCCTGCGGGAGCAAGCTAGCCTTGAGAGACGAGCACTCACTTTGTGTTTTTTGTCTGGGGGAGACTCACCGGCCTGACGCCTGTTCCATCTGTGCCCGTTTCTCCAACCAAACGAGAAAGAACAGGGCCGCTAGGCTGAAGGTCGCGTTGTGGGAGTCGGCACTTGCTCCTCCAGCTCCCGAAATGGAACCTGATCCTCCTACTGCGAGACCAGCCATCTCGACATCGAAGTCGTCCGTATCGACACAGAGGGATCCCCCAACACCGAAGCCTCCCAAGGTAGGGAGATCTTCTTCAGATACCGGAGGGGCCCCTCCGAAGAAATCGAAGGCGACTTCATCCATGTCAACACCGGTGAAGAAGCCTAAGAAGGATAAGGCGAAGGCTCGGGGCTCGAGCAAGTCGGGAGACGCGCATAAATCTCACGGTGTGAGTGGCGTTGGATCTCCTAGGGGCTCTGCTAGTGCGGACGCACCTCAGCAACCCCCACGACTGTCCTATCCGACACTGGAACTGACGAAAATCATTGTGGAGCCTCCGATACAAATTCTGGACTCTCCGCCACGTCAGTCTGGACCCCCTGTGTCGGCAGCACCTCGGCGTCGTGATCCTCCCCAGTCGATGTCGCCACCTCCTACCGACCTCGATCTGGGTTCAAATGTCCAGGCAATGGGGTCTCGATCCCCCTCGCCAACATCGTGGGCAAGTGATCAATCCGGTCGATCCCGACATCGCCCTCGGGACCGTTCCAGATCTCCATGTCGTCCTGACCACCGTGAGCAGGAATTCTATGGTCCACGCTACGACAGGTATCCGTATCGACCTCCGAAGTTTCCCTTCGAAAACAAGCACGAGATGCCGTACTGGTTTTCTTCGGGCCCGTGGAACTTCCCTGGGTACCCAGATCCTTGGGAACCTTGGCGATACCGCTCGCGCTCGCCTCGCCTCGCCACCAGCCCTCGGCGACAGTGTCGAAACCTCCACCGTCTCCTCCTTCTCATTCCGACCGTGCCACTGCTCCACCAATGCCGATGGCCGAGCCACTGCTACCGAGACCTCAAGAGTCGAGTTCCAACTCCGCCTCTTCTCGGGGTGACTCCGATGTCGATGACCCGGAGGACGTTCTTTCCAATGTCGAACCCCCCCCAAGCAATCCATCTCCGGGAGCAGCCCGATCTCTCCTTCGGAGGACATGTCCTCATACGGGGACTTAGTAAAGCGTATGGCACACTCTCTTGCCCTACCTATCGTCCAAACCCAACCATCCGCAGCTGACGAGGTGTATGATATCATCGAGATTGGCGCCTCTACGCTGATAGCCTTACCGATGTCCAAACACCTTTTAAAAGCGGTTCAGTCCCCGTGGGCTAAACCATCGTCAGCACCGGTCTTCACCAAGCGTTTAGACCACATGTACCGGGTCCAAGAAGAGGGAACCTCGTTCCTCCATCTCCATCCTCGCCCGAATTCCTTGGTCGTTTCCACATCTTCCAAGACCAAAAGTTCTAACTCCACTCCGTCCGACAGAGAGAGTAAAAAGATCGATGCCTACGGCCGTAGGGTTTACTCTTCTGCAGCCTTGGGGATCAAATCCTCTAATTATTTGGCCTGTTTTGGAAGATACGAGTATGCTTTATGGCAGAGGATGTCAGCGCTCCTCCCATCTCTGCCGGAGGACAAGCGTGCCGAGGCAAGATCCATCCAGAAGGAAGGCCTCCTTGTAGCCAAACAGCTCCTGAGCACTGCAAAGCACTCATTAGACGCTTTCTCGACGTCGATAGCTTCGGCAGTATCGATCCGGCGTCATGCGTGGCTCCGGACCACCTCTCTACCTCAGGACACTAGATCCTATATTGAGGATCTCCCCTTTGACGGGGACGGCTTATTCCACTCCTCCACCGACGCCGCCTTGCAGGAGATGGATAAAAACATCAAAGCCTCGAAATCTTTGGGAGTTTCAGCACCACAAAGATCCTACAGACAGAGATCGTGGTCCCGTTATACTCCCCGTCGTCCATATCCGACGAAGCCATCCCCTGACGCGGTTTGGAGACCCCGCCAGTCTCCAAACTACAATAAGCCACCATATCAGCCAAAACCGAGATCGGGTGCCCAACACCCACAGGCAAGGCCCAAGTCCAACCGTGGGCCGAAGCAGGGTCTTTGACTCCACCCTCTCGACGTCGAGAGAATTGACCCGCCTCCACCCCTTCCTTCCGGTGTGGAGAGCCATAACCACAGACATCTGGGTTCTTTCTATCATAGCCAATGGCTATTTCATCGAGTTCATCGACCTCCCACCATTACCGACCTTCCGACCCACCCCTCCTTCCACTATTCTTCTCCAGGAGACCAACTCCCTGTTGAAGAAGAGGGCAATAGAACCTGTCCCAAAAATTTCCGAACGGATGGGATTCTACTCACGGTACTTCGCCGTACCGAAGCGAGACGGAGGACTACGTCCCATCTTGGATCTTCGGGATCTCAACATCTATATAAAGTACCGAAAATTCAAGATGACGACCCTGCAAGCCCTACTGCCCCTGATTCCGCTGGGCGCCTGGATGGCTACCATCGACCTCCAGGATGCCTACTTCCACCTAAATATCCACCCCTCCCACAGGCAGTATCTCCGCTTCGCAATAGGAGACCATCATTATCAGTATCGATGTCTCCCCTTCGGAATATCTACGGCACCGAGGGTCTTCACCAAGACCATGGTAGTTGTCGCGGCCCACCTTCGTCTCCAGGGGATCACCATCTTCCCCTATATCGACGACTGGCTTCTGGTGGCCGACTCCCCGATCTCTCTACGCAAGGACACTGCATTCACCCTGCACCTTCTCTCATCACTTGGTCTTCAGGTGAACCTGCAAAAGTCCTGTCTCCACCCGTCTCAAAGGGTGCAATTCATCGGGGCATTACTCGACACTGTGGCCGGCAAAGCCTTCCTACCGATGGACAGAACCCAAACCCTGTCCAAATTAGCAACATCGGTTCGAGACTTTCCATCCTCGATGGCGTACGCCATTCAACGCCTCCTCGGACACATGTCCGCCACGACTTCGGTCCTCCCCTGGCGAAACTCCACATGAGGCCTCTCCAACTTTGGTTTCTGAAGAGTTTCCGTCCACACCGCATGCCTCAGTCAAAGATCCTGATCCCAACACAAACCGTGCGGGACTCTCTCACCTGGTGGACTGTTGTCCCCAACATTACCAAGGGTGCCCCTTTTTCTCCCCTCACTCATCATTACACCCTGACAACAGATGCCTCCTTATGGGGATGGGGAGCCCACCTCGACGGCATCAGTATAGGATTCCGGTGGTATGCTGCCACCAGAAACAGGCATATCAACTACCTGGAACTACTGGCCATTTTTCTAGCTCTTCGAGCTTTTCAGCGCATCTTACGAGGCCACTGTGTTGCCATCCTCACCGACAACACCACGGCACTCAGCTACCTGAATCGTCAGGGAGGAACCATCTCCAGGAGCCTCTGTGGGCTTGCAATCGACCTCTGGAACTGGTGCGTTGCCAACGACATTGTTCCCGTGGCCACACACATCCCCGGAGTTCTAAACATCGAAGCGGATCTGATCAGCAGAGGCCAAACTCACCATCACGAGTGGGAACTGAATCAGATCTACCTCCAACCACTCTTCGACCATTGGGGGACCCCAACGATAGACGTGTTCGCCTCGCGGGAGAACACAAAATGCAAATATTTTTGCACCCAAGGAGGCAAGGACCCTCTTTCTTTAGGGGACGGTCTGCTGGTGCCCTGGACAGGCCCGTTTTTGTACATGTTCCCTCCACTGCCCCTGCTCCTGAGAGTAGTGCACAAGGTGGCCAAATCTCAACCAAACTGCATCCTGGTGACTCCGTGGTGGCCCAGGCAACCCTGGTTTCCCATCCTACTGCATCTGGAGGGGAGCAGGTTCCACCACTTCCCCAGAGTGCGAGATCTCCTCGTCACCGAAGGAGGCAAGGTGCTCCATCCGGAGGTGAACAGCCTAAAGTTGACGGCCTGGAGGCTCCAACCTTGAACTTCTCCACCCGAGTTGCAGAGGTCCTCTGTAATGCGAGGAAGGAATCGACCCGCTCATCTTACCGCAGAAAGTGGCAAAAGTTCCTCTCGTACTTGGACAAGTCTACAGGCAATCCAACCACAGTGGGCCTGGACAAAATTCTGGACTTCCTCCTGCTCCTTAGAGATCAGGGTCTATCCCACTCATCGGTCAGAGTCTACTTGGCGGCTATCTCCGCTTACCACCAGGGCATGGAGGGACACACAATTTTCTCCCATCTGACCGCTAAGCGGTTCATGAAGGGCCTCATTAGATTGTACCCTCCTGTAGCTGCACCTACAGAACTGTGGGACCTGCCACTGGTATTAAGACAACTTACCAGACGGCCGTTTGAACCAATGGCCACTTGTGACCTCAAGTATGCAGCGTGGAAGACAGCCTTCCTACTGACAATCACCTCAGCCAGAAGGGTTAGTGAACTCATGGCACTCCGACATGACCCACCCTACCTGGTTTTCCTTCCGAACGGCGTGCGTCTGGTACCGGACTTGACCTTCATCCCAAAGATCATTTCAGAGTTCCATCTCAGGGCTGAAATATTCTTGCCGGATATTTTTCCGCATCCAGATGATGACGGGCAACGCTTGCTCCATACCCTGGATGTGAAGAGGGCACTCCTTTTCTACCTGAATCGGACTCAGTCAACCAGGCGTGACGTCTCACTGTTCTTGTCTTACAACTCGCCCTCCCTGGGGCTACGCATCACGTCTCAACGACTCTCCAAATGGATTGTCGAGATGATTCGGCTGTGCTACACGCTAGCAAAAAAGTTACCTCCCTCTCGTCTGAGGGCACACTCAACCAGGTCCATGGCGACCTCAACGGCCTTCCTGAAGGGCGCATCTCTCTCGTCCATCTGTAGAGCGGCCATGTGGTCCACGCCAACCACGTTCATCAAACACTACGCTCTGGACGTCCGTGCCCAGCAGAAAGGTGGCTTGGGTCGTCTGGTCCTCTCTTCTACGGCTCCCTGAGTCTGACAGCACCCACCTCCAGGTGAGCCACTGCTTTTTAATCTCCCATGGGTGTGATGCACAGAGACCACGAAGAAGATAAACAGGTTGCTTACCTGTAACTGATGATCTTCGAGTGGTCATCTGTGTATTCACACCGCCTGCCCGTCCTTCCCCACTGCTCTCATCCTCAGCTGTTCTCACACATGGCTAGGCTTGATAGCGGTCAGAAGGAACTGGCGGGATGTCCGTGCCCCCGCCCCTTGGGCATGCGCGGTGGGGTTCCTGCGCATGCCCGGGGGCGAAGGGCGTGAAAATCCCGTTGTGAGCTTTGTACAGACACCGACCAGGTCAGCGCAGGCGCACTGAATCCCATGGGTGTGAATGCACAGATGACCACTCGAAGATCATCAGTTACAGGTAAGCAACCTGTTTTTTTCATGCTGGAGTAGAGGGGAAATTGGTTTCTCCCCATCATTTAACTAAAAGATTCCTCACAGGTCTGGCTAACCTCTGTCCACCAAGGGACCCTGTAGTTCCTCAATGGTCCCTGTTGGTAGTGCTAAGTCATTTGATGGACCAGCCTTTCGAACTTCTAGCAACTTGCCCTCTGAACCTGCTGTACATGAAGGTGTGTTTCCTGGTAGCAGTCACTTCTGCTGGACGGGTAGGTGAGCTAGCAGCCTTGCAGATTGAGCACCCATTTTTGAATTTTTTTTCCAGAGAAGGTTATACTTCATTCAAGTCTCAGTTTTTTGCCCAAGGTGGTTTCAAAGTTTCACCTTTTACAGGAGATTATCTTATCCGTCTTTTTCCCCACGCCAAGTTCATAGGGTGAGAGATGGAGAAAGGCACTGCTGCTCTACCTGAAATGAACAAGAGTTCTGTAAAAAAAGACATTATTTATTTGTTTCTCGGGGCCTAATAAGGGGAGGGCCTTGCCCCAGGCTATTTCTTGTTGGATTGTTTCTGCTGTTAGGCAGTGTTACGAACTAGCCAATATGCCATGCCCTCTTGGGATATAAGTTTATTCCACTAGAGCCACGGCTTCATCAACAGCATTTTGGAATAGGGTGCCACTGACAGAGATATGGTGGGCAGCTGCATGGTCATCTGCTGACAGTCATTCATCATCATGCTCTGGACCTTCAGACAAAATGAGAAGCTCAGCTGGGGAGAGCAGTGCTCCAGTCCATGTTTAAATAGGTGAGGATGCCCTGCCTCCTGGTATTAGCTTGCTAGAATCCCCATGTGGGACTGCACAGAAGGTTGATGATGAAAACATGATTGCACTTACCTGTAACTGTTATTCATCGAGTATTCTGTGCAGGCACACATACCCTTCCTCCTTCCCCACTGCATGCTTAATTTGGTGGCATTTATGGTACTGAGAGCAGGCACACATGGCCCCTGGGCAGGAACAAGCCTTCTGCATACAGCACCCCCAGGAAGCTCTTAGCTACAAAAACCTACCGATAGGCAGGCCTGCTCATGCGCAGTTCCCATCTGTTCCTGCACAGAAGATACTCGAACAACAGTTACAGGTTAGTACAACCCTGTTATTTGCTTAGTAGTGAATCTGTGGGATTAGAGTTTGTGTATCAATATCTTGGAAGGGGGAGAGATGAGAGACGCACAGAAGGCTTCTCCATCTGCCTCTGTTTATTCCCCCTGCCCCATTCCCCCAGAGCATGGAGGAGTAGAGGGACCAAGGTTGGGATAGTAGACTCCTTCTGCACTACCCAAGCTTTTCAACTAAAGGGCTGTTTGGCTCCTGCTGGAAGGCTGGATTCATAGCCCTCCTTTTTATTGACTAAAGAGCTGACCTGGTAACCCCCAGAGAACTGAAATGCTCATGAACCATATGCTTACCTGCTTGTCATCCCAGGATGCAGTTATATGCGTGTTCTGTTTCCCACCTTGTATACAAGACACCATGAACTATATGCGTGGAGCCCCTTATTTGTGTGATCCTGCTTCCTTTTAAAGGAGGAGGGAATATTGTGCCAACCGAGCCTCTGTGTCCTGTTACACAGGAGTGTCTAGTTCACACAATGGTTTATATAGTGTGTAGAGAATGCACGCATCAGGTGCCTCCACTATGGCATGACAGGCCTCAGCTGAATGAGTGTCTGAGCCATTCTTGAATATAAGAAGTTATTGCCTATTGTTACAGTTACCATATTTGATCAGGTCTTCTGTTTAAACTGCACTGATTATTTCTGTCTCAATGGTCATTATGTAAATGGGATTTGCTGACTTTATAACTTTGGGTTTCAGTTTGCGTAACTAGTCTTATCAAATAAGGCCTTGCTAATTATAGTCCTACAAAGAAATTTTAATGCTGAATTTTTGAAGAGACTGGTGATTTTGTATGTAGGATTTGATGTGTGTACATCAAAGTTTACCCTTTTTTCCCTCAAGGAGATGAAGGAGAGAATAAATCAGGGACTGTGCCAATGGAAGAGGAGGAAGATGATGACGATGATCCTGAGAATAGGTATGATTCCATCCATAAGGACTTTAAAAAGATTATAACACACCCTAGGCGTGGGCGCAAACGAAACCAACGGAACACCAAGCAGGTTGTAAAAACCAGAAGTGCCTGCCTTGTAAAGACTCGCTCACGGGCTTCCCACAAGTTTGAACGAGAAGCCAGAAAACAAACCCCAAAACCCAGAAAGAAAAGAAAATAAGAAAGTACATTTAAGTGTTAACTCACACACCTTGCATAGGGTGTGTTATAAATGCATTACAGCACTGTCTGTTTTATGTTTCCATGTAAAATGTGGGTTTTGTGTAAATTGTATATTCAGTAATATTTTTAAAAAGGCGATTGAATTCATAAGGCTGCCTTCACATATAGGAGAAGCAGAATAGCATCTGTTCAGTATTGTGACAAGCTTCATTTTGGATCTTGGATAGCTTTCCTTTAGTATTTTAATTTCGTTATACTGAACATCTGATTAGAAAGTGGAGCCAGCAATGAGTGAAGCATTTGATATAATCCACTTTGTAGTATCCCAGATGGTTGATTGGCTTTCTTGTTTAAAAGTCAGTGATCTCATTGCATTGATCTCATAACTAAGTTTGTGGCTGTTATAGCAATTTGTATTTTTATTTGCATTAATGGGACTGAAGTCACATGCTTTAACATGTGCATAAACATATATGGTATTTAAAGTTTAATATTACAATACTGCTGTAGTAAAAAATTATAGTTTTGCAGACCTTACAAATCTCCTAATAAGTAAATCTGACAATTTACATAATTGCCAAACAGTCAACTGGAAAACATAAAAGAAACTGGATTTTTAGTTGGCAGTTCATAAGATTAACAGAGTACTTGCTTTCAGGGCACCCATACTTAAAGTCTTGTTATCAGCTTTACGTGGTTAAGAACTGGATTTTTTTAATCAACTTGACTGTTTTTGTCTGCATAAGAACAAACACATTTTTGTTTGTATCTGAAATAAATGTTAATATTTGCTCTCCGATATGGACCTTGGTACAGAAAAATGCTGCTAATCTAGCTGTTTCTTGCTATTCACATAGAACACTTAAACAAATGTTTATTAGTTTATTTTAAAGTGATCATTGTTTAGCGATTGACAGCACAGAATTATAAGAGAACTGTTGAAAAAATGTATTGTAATTTTTTAGAGTCATCATACTTGACTTCCTTATTTAATTCTTATTAGTCAAAGCACAGCTAGCAGATAAGTTCAGCTAGACGATCAGTCATTACATGTTTTGCGTGGAGTATTATCATTCATTTCTTAATACTTGGCTGTTGAACCCTGAACACATATTTTAACCTGAACAGTAAATTTATTTAGTAAGAGTAATTTCCTGGGGTTGCTGTAAAGGGGGTGAGAACATATTGTTAATGCAGGAAAGAATTAATCTACCTCTCTTAAGTAGAGTTGGTGTACATCAACAAATAGTCTTTGTCAGTATACCGGAAGAATATTGGTTGAATTGTAATTACACTGTATTAAAGGACTTCATTTTGTACCTGAATTAAGAATATGCAATTAAGTCAGGTCAGTGATCAAATGCACTGGCTGGAATGCAAGGGACTGTGTGTAGGGCACCTGCATGCGCATAGGGGCTTTTCAAACTACCCTTCCAACTGCATCCCCTGAGGCTCCTTGCAGCTCTGGTGGGGGGTGGGGGGAGTACATGCAGTCTGGAAGAGGAGATTGGCATTGTCCCTGGTGCAGGTGGAAGTGCTTCCATTGAGCACAAGGCTGTTTGGATCCCTGCAATTATTTATTCCTAATCGGGAGTCGATGACCTGCATCATGAAGTATCAGTCCTAAACTTTCAAGTGCATGTGCTTAGGCTCGCAATGTAATTTTTTGCTTGCTTTTTAGACAAAAACAACAACAAACCTTTCCCTATGAGGCCAAAGAATGATGCCAGAGCTCTGTAGCAATGTTAAAGGACAGTATCTACAACTCTCCTTTTCTGAAAATATCCGATTTAAATATGTTTCCTATTAAAATGTTGACATCATCTTTGCCAGAGTGCAATATTTTAGTGGGTCATAATATAACAGACAGTGCTGTACTTTATTGTGGTGTGTATTTGTTTCTTATTGGTTTGTCTGATCTTTTTCACTAGTGCTGTTTAATATGTTTGGAGTTATTTTTGTTCATTAAAATATACAGTGTATTAATGCACAATGCCTTCGAAGTATTTCATGGATGCAATAAATTTTTGTAAAACATGTTTCTCGTCCAAGCATTTAATTTAAGAGATTAAATTTTTTTTCCCACTAAGATGTAATAGGTAACTTCTTATTTTTGTTAATATTTTACTCATCTAATCTTCAGTCAAATATTCCTGAGGTCCCTTAGTTTAAAGCTAAAATGTGTGTAAACGTGATGCAGGCTTTAATATGATGGAAACCATTAACAAAGTGTGTCTAGTTGCCACATGCTTCTTCTAGGCAGCCCTAATGATGGTACTGCCAGATACTTGAAAGGTGGTGAAAGCTGGTTTGTTTTTAGTAGTATGAATATTAATGTTTTATTTGGCAAAGTTCATAAGAAAGAGTTCTAGAACCGTGGCTTCTGTAAGAGAAATGGTAGATAAGTCCTATTTTATTCAGTGTGAAGCAGCAGAAACCCTTCATTTCTCACATTTTTATAAACAAATATTTCATAAATGTCCTTCTTGCCTAGGAAGAAAATATTGTGGTCAAGCATCTGTAGTCTAGAGAAATTTTTAAGGCAACTCAAATTAAGACTGTGCCATTCTCATCCTCTGCACCAAAATGTGTTGTTGGCCATAATTGGAATAGAACTGAGGCCTCTCAGTTCCAACTGAGTTCCAATTCCAATTTCCAATAACCTTCATTGGTATAACAATAACTTTTAAAAGATAACGGTACAAATCAGCTCATATGCCAACAAAGAGAAACAGTCAGAGTACAGCAATTTGTAACACTGTATATAGTAATAATAATGTGATAAAAGTTCCAAGGCTCACCTGTCTGGTTGTATTTCGTTTCTCTAAATTCATAGGATTTCCGCAAATTTGTGTCTTCAAGAGGAAAAATGAATTTTATTTTTGAAATAACAACATTTGGGTTATAACTGATCCCCATTTTTCTTGATAGGTCTTAATGAGGTTGAAATTCTTATGTAACTAAATACAAGGCTTTATTAGTTCTAGCTGCTGATACGGTTACAAATTAGGTTCATCATGTCACATATTTTGCAAAAAGCTTAGCATTGGATACAGTTAAATGTCTCTCAGTGTTTGACATAAAACAGATCATTAGGTAAATGGGATGTTGTTTCCTATGCAGTCATTACATTTTTATTAGCACCTCTGTCAATTTGTGTTTCAGCCCTCAGAGTTAGTTTCAAGCCAATGGCAACTAATGGCACATGTTGCTTACAACTTGAAAAAAATTAGTTTACCTGGCTGGCTAAATTGTGAGTCAAAGAATACATGTGGGAAACCTACTTTTTATCACTTGTCTTATGGAATCTGTATTTTTCTCATGGTTGGTGCAGTTCCTGACAAATGTCTTCATGCTCCTTAATATGTGTCTGCATGCCTTATGACCTGCCAAGCTGGATGCAGGCAGCCATAGACATCAGGCTCACCAGGGGCTCATGAATATTTCCATATTTGTTGTCTACTTGGGGAGGCAGCAAAAACTAGGCTTGTCTGGCCCCTTGCTGGCTGGTGTCCTGCATTCAGCATGGTGAGTTACAAATTGTGCAGACCTGCCTTAACATTTTTAATTCCACAGAGGGTTTTTTATGACCATGGTTTTGTTTTAATGAAGCCTAATGGAGATGTTTTATTGAAAGCTAGATAAGACCAAAAGGCTCAAATGCAAGCCAGGGAGAAATGAAAAAATTGAATACGTGTTAGTTTTTTTTCCCCAGGGAGACAAAATACTTTTTTGCAATGAATCACAAAAGAACGGAATATGTGTGAAGTAATCAACCAGTTAAAATTATCCTCCTCACAATTCCTCCCTGATTTCTACCTAATAGTCCACCCCTGCAAATATATGTTGTGGGTAGATAAACAGATCTTCTTGGTTCAAAAATACAAAAAAATCTAAATTTTAACATTAGGTAGGCAACTTTTCAATGTTAGGCTTCATTCCCAACTCTGACTGCCTTGCTACATCTATTAAAATAAGAGTGTAGTATATTTGTCAGGCTTGTGCTTTGCATGTCTGCTTCTGCAAATGGGATGCAGCCCAGTGTCATATGCAAATCTTAGCCTTTTTCTTTCTTTTTGTTTTGGCCTGGTGACATCCCTGTGACACATCAAGAGGTTTGTGAGACTGGAGGTGGGGTGGGGATTCTCAAACCCTGCTGATAGTGTGTGGAACTGCTGTGCTGAAACAGGATCCTTTGGCTACCAATTTGAAATTGCACAAAAATGCTAAATTCCCTTTGCTAAATTATGAGCAATGACCCTTCATATATTGTAATAATGGCCTCTTTCAGTTGCTTGATTATAATCATGTCTTTTAATGGGTTGTTGGCAGCATTTTTGTTCATTTTGGAATAGAAGGCTTTCAAAAAGCTTTCAGTAGAATACATTCTAATGTAATTTTTTTTCAAATTTTGGGAGATGCCTGTAAGGTTCCTCCAATTCCTTATCTTCAGCTTCAGTTATAAAAATGCCTGGCACATGTGCCAGCAGCTGGGACTCCTTGGAAAACATAACTACTTGGCAGTCTAACTTCTTGGAGAATGTCCATGAGATATATTTAACTTGGATACTTCATTATAGCATGCAGAATGTTCTGTCAGAATGCTGCATTGGATGGGCAGGCCAGGAAACTGTCCCAAAATGTTACTTTTGGGGCTGAGTGGTTTCATTCTGTTGTGCCAAAAGATATGTGACAATTAGTGATTGGCAGCTTGTGTGCTTTCTACCATAAACTGAGGTCAGGAAGCGTGGTCTCTCTCCTCACTGCCCGCATTTACCAGTGCATGTACGTTCATCCTACTAAGGAACGGAGGGAGGGGTTGCTTCTCCACTTCTTGTCATAGCACAAGGATTAAAGTGTCTCTTCTGTAGAAGAAGATTGCGCTAAGAGACCATTTCTGAATCCTAATGGCTTGTGTGGCCATGATTAAAAAAAACAAAAAACAGCAACACAACCCCCAGCAAACAATGAAGTCCTTCTTTTGAGAAGGGGGGAGGGGCATTAGAACATGGCAGCCCACAGTTCATTGAAAATGAGCACTCGACTCACCTGGAAACAGCACAGATCCGATGACAGGTTGGTCCATTGTATGCCTTATCACAGGCATAACTGCACTGAGCAAGGTTCTAGGTTAGGATGCAGAGACCAAGTTTTGTATCTTTCCAAATATTTATAGACTAGTTTCTTTCAAATATATATATCAGTTATTGGTGTTTTCACAGTGCTATACAAATTGTTGTTCTTTTTAAGTCTTCGTACAAGACAATATTTGCCTGCACATCTGTAGAATCCAGCATACTATCTGAATTTTGTTCATTGAATCTCTTGCAACTTGCTACTATAATAGGTGATGCAAAAAACGTACTTTTACCATCACATAGTCTAGGTAGACCACTTATGCTTTTTTGAGTCTGAACTTGTGAGAAAATGCCAGGGTGCCCATAACAGTGACATTTAGGTGCTTGAAGATTCTGGCCCAGATTTTTCAAAAAAATCACAACACTTGTTCTGTGAGTCCCAAGAGCTCTGTGCCCCCCCCACCCCCACGCAACCTCAAAACTGTTTTGGGGTTGCTAAAGGAGCTTACAATAGCAGTCAAGATATGGCATGACAGTCTCTCCTGAAGTCATGCCTATAGCCTCTGGTGTTTCTGCTCCCATTAGAAATAAATCTGCTCATAGTTCTGTGTTAGCAAGACCACTAGAACTGCAGTGAGATTCTGGTATTCTGCTAAATGCACAGGTAGTGTGATGAGACAGAGGGTGACACTACAGGGAAGCAAATGAGGCACAGCCAGATTGCAGGCCCACATCTGCAACAGAGACGCAGCAGAGTTCTAGAATACTTACGTTATTCTTCCTCAAGCAGGCTGATGCACCAAGGCGCAATTCTGTTACCAAGGTGTCTTGTTTCCATCCGTTTAATCTTGCTCAGCTTTAAGCTAGAAGGACTTGCATTATCCAACTATATGACAACATTCATCGTTTATTCTATTTTTGTTGTTGAACCAATGGAATACATCCCTTTTTTTGTCTTGCTTCAAAGAATTGCCAAGAAAATGCTTTTAGAAGAAATCAAAGCCAATCTTTCCTCTGAGGAAGATGTTTCTTCTGATGAAGACTCTGAGGATGGGAAAAAGAAGACAGGAAAGCCAAGTGAAAACCGGGGTGTCAGTGGTAAGCACCGGATAGCAGTACAGTTTTCTGAATCCACTGTAATGTCAAAACATGTGCTTAGTTATAGTTGTATCAACTATAGTTGTATCTACTACAAAATTGGTGACCTTCTTAAGTATTGAGCCCAAATGGCAAGCTAGTGATGAACTCATTGTACTTGCTCACTACCACCCGTCTCCTTTATTCAGTGAGCAATTAAATTGTGGAATTCATTACCAGCAGACATGGTGATGACCACAAGCATAGGTGGCTTTAAAAGAGGGTTAGGTGGATTCATGGAGGAGAGGTCCAAAGGCTACTAGCCATGGTGAGCAAAGGGAACCTCTGTATACAGAGTCCGTAAACCTCTGAAACCCAGTGGTAAGGTGGTGCATCAGGGGAGGACCTTGGCCTCCATGCTGTGTTTGCTGGCCTTCTTGGGCAACTGGTTAGCCACTGTGTGAAACAGTATGCTGAACTAAATGGGCCACTGGTCTGATACATGATTTTATTGGCATTGAACGTTTCATAGTAATGCTTAATATTCTGGGCCTTCCTGCCAAGCACAGCATTGATTCTTACAACCAGAGTAATATTAACATGCTTAAAATAAGTGAAATGCAATCATTTAGTAACAGTTGGGTTTCCTTGTAAGACAGACAGAATGCAACTGGTACAGTGTCAGGTTAAAATGATGCACCTCCCTGTGATACACTGATGTGAGTTATTTCTCAAGATGACAGAGAGAGGCTTTGTACTGTCTTTTTCTCCCCCTCTGTAGCAGAAGAGAATGAACAGGAAGACGTCTCTAGCTCTGATTCAGATGTAAAAGAGGCTAAGAAATCTAAATACAGACACAGATTATTGAGACATAAGCTGACAATGAGTGATGGAGAATCTGAGGAAGAGAAAAAGGGAAAATCTAAAGAGGCAAAAGAAGTGAAACGCAGAAATAGAAGAAAAGGTACTATGTTTGAAGTGTGTGGACAGACAAGAGACTGTTCAGTGGTTCACTTTTCCATTTGCAGTGGGTGATGTAGACATTGAACGGGGCTTGCCCCAGCGAAATTGTTGTCTATCTGTGGTTGGTGACCAAATGAAATTAATTGCTACATACAGTACTATAACACAGGAAGAATGGCAGAATACTGAATCCGAGATCCTGCTGCTGCTTCTATATCTCTCTGATACCAGGTGATCCAGCATCAAAAGTTATGCCCGTTGTATGTTGAATCAGAGTAAAAACATTTTCGTCAGTAATTATTTTTCCTCTTTTTCCAAATCCTTATTCAAATATTAATTCAGAGTTTCTAGCTGTGAGACAGATTTTTTGCTGTTTCCCTCTTAAGTAACACTTGCTGCTTTTCCTGTAATTTTCTTTTTAATCACTAAATCTAACAGTATAGTGGCTGGTGGATAAAGCCGAGCAGTAGGGCCACTCATATGCTACGTAAAGGATCTCTAGCTAGGTATGGGCACAGATCTCATCACAAATCTAATTTTGTGAGTTGAGGGTTGTGTGATCATGCCTGCAATGAACCATGACCCTCCACTTGGTTTTTGGAAGTTCGGGCAGTTCATGGTGGTGCATGTTGATGGCATCCATGGCAGACACGCTGGCACGAATCACGATCATCAAAGCAACAGGGGGTATCACTTCCCCCCACCCTATTTCACTTCACGATCTTTTTTGGACTTTTTAAATGTCATAATCTGAGTGCTAAACTGCTGTGGCACTGAACTGCATATATAGCTGTTTAGAGATATAGTGCTCACATCAGAACATTTTAAAAAGTCTGAGGAAGCTCACACAGCGAAAAAGGGCCAGGGGAAAATAGCATTGTGACTAGCACTTTCTTGGGGGCACCTGCTTTGGGGGCTGTAACTCAGCTCCCCTAAATCCAATCTTCACCAAACTTGGATGACAGATAGAGGAGAGACAGCTGGAGACTTGCTGCAAGTTTGGCATCTCTAGCCGGGGGGTAGGGGGGCGGTGTTTCAACAGATCATGAACCTCATTAAATGAATTGGTTTGGTGAATGGGAAGGTTTTTGAAGATTCTTGGTTCGTGAGACACCACGAACCAGGACAAACCTATGTTTTCCCAGTTTGTGCCCATCTCTGTCTCTAGCTAGTCAAGGGACTCCTCAGGTTTGCAGGAAAATATAATGATGTAAATTAACCCCCCAAGTGGCCCGAATATGGCCTGGAATGCATGGTATGTTGAAAGTGTCCTTTTAAGGGAAGATAAAAGTTTTAGGTGGCACAGGGTAGAATTATCTTGCTTAAGCCAAGTAGAGGTTATTGAATCCTAGAAGGTGAAATCTTGAGGAATGGGATCAGATTTCCAGATTGCCCTCCTGAGTTCCTTGCAGACTTCAAGCTTGTTTGACTGTATTGACCAGGGTCCAAAGTGGGTTCCCAGTGTGGTGCCCCCTAGCACCTCACCTGGTTCTGCCAAGTGTTTTCAGAAAGTGAGTGGTGCCAGGTGTGACTGTTGCCCAACATGGCCTTTGATTGGCCATTGGAAACCTGATTGGCTTTGCAGATAAAAACAACATTGCTTCAAGTGGCAGCTGTCACCACCCTGGCACCACAACTCTTCTCCCCTACACTTGGACATCCTGTGTGAGTGTGTCTGTGGCTCCACCTCCCTTGACAGCCTTTTTTTTTTTTTGGTTGCACTCACCACTCTGTGTCAGAATTTCAAAGGTGCCAACAGGCTCAAAAAAGGTTTGGGAGCCCTGGTCCAAAAAATACATTGCTTGGGGGCTTTCTTGACTAGCTGTTCGGCAAATTCAAAATCAGTATGTGATGTTACAGGAATTATGTTACAGGAATTGTGGAGAGAGAAAGCATTTAACATTCTTACTGGGTGTATGCAAACTCTTTTGTATGTTTAAGTAGCTTGGTAGACACCAGTTTTCATATTCAGTCTTTTAGTGGTCTGTATTTGAACACAAGTAGATTGAACAGTGCTGGTGTTTGCTTCCAGATTTTTAGAGTTTTGCTTTGCCCGTATGTAAAAATTATCATACCTTTGTCTAGAATAATTAAATTTTAATCTGTGTTTTCAGTCAGATCGATTGGTATTGTCTTAGGCTCATTTTTAAAGATACATGTATGGCCAGTAAGTGGCACTGTTCTCCGCTTTCTCTTGGCATTAGTGTTATGCTGCCTTTTGCTAGTTTTGTATGAAGAAATTGATAAATATTGAACATCTACTTAATTGCTGACTGCAACAATTTTGATAGTCTTCTTTCTTCTTTGTTGTTGTTAAAGTGAGCAGTGAGGATTCAGACAATTCAGAAGCAAATGAATCTGGAGTCAGCGAAGAAATCAGTGAATCCGAAGATGACCAGCGTCCTAGAACGAGGTATAAAATTTTTGGTAGAAATGTTGGATTTCCCTTTTAAAAAAAAAGTGAGAATCTTACTTTGTGGAGGGCTTGTACAGGAAGCTGTAGAGGATGGGAAAACATGTAGTGGAGGATACGGAGCATGGACATAAATCTACAGAGAAAAGGGAATGAATCTGGTCTGCTTGTCTGAAGAGTCCTTGAGGCCTCTTTGAGCAGGAACCTGTCATGCAAGCAGCTGCTTTAATTCCTGAAAAATAGTGACAGACTCCTACTACTTGACCAGAATTCACTTCTGATATACATGGAGTGATTCTCCCATTTCTGTCCTCTGTGCCTTGAAACTGTTCATTTGGGTTTCCTGGCCTTCCAAGAGCTGATTGTTGTAGGAGGGGGGCTAGCAGATAAGGGGAAGAATTAGTATTCCTCCCCAGCAATCTGCTTTCTGTTCACACATAAAGACCTTTGTGGAGCCAGTGTGGAGAATTGGTATATAATTAGAATTGGGGTTCAAATCCCTGCTCAGTCTTGAAGCTCAGTGGCTGACCTGGAGGCCATCTCTGTCTCCATCCTAGGCTAAGCCACCTCAGAAGGCAGCTCAGAGGATAAGATGGCACAAAGAGAATGATGCATGCCACCCTGGGCTGTGTGGAGGAAGGGCAGGATAAAAATGTGATAGACCCATGCCACTGCTTGGAGGGGGGAAATAATCAAGAGAACAGAAGAAAATGGCTGTGCCATTACTAGAAAACAGAAAAGATTCCGCTGTTACATACATTTGGCCAAAAAGGATTAATTCAAGAACAACTCTGTTTGCTACTTAGTAGTAAATAGCGAATCTTCACTTTCTTAGATCTGCCAAGAAAGCAGAGTTAGAAGAAAATCAGCGGAGTTATAAGCAGAAAAAGAAAAGACGGCGCATAAAAGTCCAGGACGATTCATCCAGTGACAGTAACAAGGTATCACATGCTTGTGGCTGGGATTCAGAGAATGTTGAAACAAATTCTTTGACCTCAAGAAGTGTTTTAAATTATTTCCTAAACAGTCCACTGCCCCCATATACAATAAACATAGTTTGAAATTGATGGAAATTTGAAAAGAAGCTTATGTTAAGTCCAGAGGGGGTAGTGAATCAGTTGTTCGTTGGAAAGATATCAAAGCTAGTCCTGGTTTTATACAAATCCCTCTTCACGCACTCTTTGGATCCTAGCCTTTACTTGCTGTTTAAGTAGCATACATTGGATGGAATATATTTTGATCTATCATTGAGACTTGTGTTTGTCATAATCTGTCTCAGTGAGGAAGACAAGCTGTTTATTTATTTGATTTATATCCTGCCCTCCCCTGCAAGCAGGCTCTGGGTGGGTCATAACATAAATATAACAATAAAACAACATTCTAAAACCATAGCTGTAAGAGTCCAGATTAAAAGACAGACGGCAAGCCGATAATAATCCATTGTGCCACTTGTACTGAAGACTAGCCAGGCGGGTATATAATAGCAGTCTGATTACAATTGATGGTGATGACTGCCATCTGCACCATAAGGTGATTTAAAGGCAGTTTGAGCTGAAGGGACCAGAATGAATGAATGCCCGCCAGTTAGCCAAAAGCCTGGCAGAACAGCTTGGTTTTATGGGCCCTGTGGAACTGTAATAAGTCCTGCAGGGCCCTGATCTCAATTAGGAACATGTTTCACCAGGTTGGGGCCAGGGTGGAGAAGCCCTGGTCCTAATTGAGGCCAAGCAGACATCTTTTGGGCTGGGGATTGCTAATAGATGTTGCTCTGCCGAGTGTAAAGCTCTACAGGGCACATATGGGGAGAGACAGTCCCACAGATATGCTGGTCCCTGGCCACATAGGGCCTTAAAGGTGAGCATCAATACCTTGAACTGGACCCAGTACTCATTTGGAAGCCAGTGCAATTGGCGTCAGCACCGGCTGAATGTGCACCCACATAAGTGTTGCAGTCAAAAGGTGCACAGCCACATTTTGCACCAGCTGGAGTTTCTGGATCAGATTCAAGGACAGTAGTCTAACCTGGAAGTGTCCATTGTCTGTATCACTGTAGCCAAGTCCCAGGGGGAGAGAGAGGGAACTAGTTGCCAAATCAATTGGGTAAAAGGCTGATTTGGAAACACTGGTGACCCGGGCCTCCATAGTTAAAGAGGCATCAAGTATCTCTTCACCAAAACGGCCCCCTCCTGCCCCCCGCCCCAACTCAGGAATAGAAATTCTGTCTTGGATGGATCTAATTTCAGCTGGCTTTGCTGCAGCTAACCAGCCACAGCCTTTAATACCCTATCCAAATTATCTGGGGCTGAGTCTGGCCAGTTGTCCATCAACAGTTACAGCTGGGTGTCATCTATATATTGGTGACAACCCAGCCCAACCCCCCGGATTAACCAGGTGAGGGAGCGTGTGTAGGTGTTAAATAACATCAGGGAGAGAATTGCCTCCAGAAGGACATCTCAAAGCAAGCACCACCCTCTGTCCCTGACCCTGGAGAAATGAGGACAGCCATTGCAAGATGGTCTCCTGTATCCCCACGTCAGCGACATAGTAGTCAAAAGATCATAGTAAGTCAACTAAGTTGAACGCTGCGGTAAGGTCAAGAAGCAATAGTAGTGCTGACCCACCTTGATCCAAGTGTCTTTGGAGGTTGTTTGTGAGGGCAACTAGTGCTGTCCCAGCCAGGGTGGAAGCCAGACTGGAATGGGTCCAGGACTGAGGAGTCATCAAAGAAAACTTGGAGTTGCTTGGTCACCGCTCTCTCAACTACCTTACCAGGAAACAAAAGATTCAGTACTGGGTGGTAGTTGGCCACTGGGTGGTAGTTGGCCAGGACCATAGGGTCCAGAGAAGGTTTTTATCAAGAGTGGTCGGACCACTGACTCTTTCAAACCACCTCGGAATACCCCAGAAGACAGGAATAAATTTATAATATCACCCGGGGGGGGGGCAAATGCCATCTCTGCTGGCCTTAACCAGCCAAGATGGGCACAAGTTGAAGAGGCAAGTGGTGGGCTTTACAGCCGCCAGGAGCTTGACAACCTCATCCTGGGAGACTCAGCTGAAACAGATCAGAAGACGGTCAAGGGGTTTCCAGTGCACATAGTGTTTCAATTGTGGTTGGCAAGTCTTGGTGGACTGACACAACTTTGTCCAAAACAGCTCGCAAATGCCTCACAACGAATAGTCAGTTCCTTATTTTTTGTTTGCCTTGTGACAAAGACATTAAAGACCTAATTGTTCTAATTAATTGGGTCGGGTGAGAGCTCGTGGATGCAATGAAGGCCACATAGAATTCCTCTGGATTCTTCATTGCCATCTCATAGGTTTTCATAAATGTTCTATAAGACTCTCTTGCAATTTCATCATGAGTACGCCACCACCCTCACTCAAGTCATCTTAGCTCCCAGGATCTTCTTTGTGGTCTCTGTGCATCACACTTCTGGGATATAGTATGCCTGCGCTGACCCCGATTGGTCAACTTAAAAGCTAAAGAGATTTTCAATTCCATTCCCCAAATTACGGGCGGGGGGCTGCACTGTGCATGACTACAGGGAGGGGCACAATGATCCCGCCAGTTTTCTTCTGACCGCTGTGCTGTTAGGATCCTCCTTGCTTCAGTTGGTAAGTTTGCTTCTTTCTGGCCTGTTTGGCCTCTTTTCCTCTTCGGAGTTTTCTTCTATTTTCAACCTACAGAATAGACTGTGAGTTAGTGACTCCTTTACCGAAAGGCTCAGTCCCTTTGGGCCAACAATCCCCTTGAAGCCCCCCTTCACCGCCTACCAGCATATGGCCAAACAGTGGGGCTTTTTCAAGCAGTGTTTAAAGTGTGGCAGCAAAATCGCACCCCCAGACTGACACTCCCTTTGCCTCCTGTGCCTTGGGGAAACTCACTGCATCGATTTTTGTGTACACCATTCGAAGTTTTGGAGACAAACTAGGAAAAACAGGGCTGCCGGTCTATGCACCGCTCTCCTGGTATCAGCAATCTCTCCATCAATGGCATCATTCGAAGAAACTTCTGGACATGCCTTGATGCCAGCCCCAGCCTCAGTGTCAACAGTTGCGCTGTCCCCGACACCAGCTCCTAGCAATGCCAATCAGCTGGTGCTCCAGTGCTCAGTCCTGGCATCAGCGTCCAAACCGTCTACTCCTGCGAAGAAATGCAGGGAAGGTAAGGACCCCAAATCAGTCAAGAAGATGACATACAAGAGAGACACTGACAAACTCAAGGTTCTTCTTCGTGGTCTCTGTGCATCACACCCATGGGATCCAGTGTGCCTGTGCTGACCTGGTCGGTGTTGTACAAAGGTCACAACGGAATTTTCGTGCCTCCGCCCTAGGCCTGCGCGGGAACCCCCAACGTGCATGCCCAAGGGGGCGGGGCACGGACATCCCGCCAGTTCTCTTCTGACCGCCTTGCTGTATGCAGCTTTTGTTGGTTGGTGCTCAGAGAATTTTTCTGCCTCACAGCAGGGATCTTACCTCACATTTTCTTCAGTTTTTTGTTTCTTTTTTTCTTTTATCTTATTGTTTGTGCAAAGGGACACTTGGAGAGCTTTTTTCTCCAATTTTTCCTGCGGTCTTAGGACCCTGTCTCCCCCCCCCCCCGCCTCGAGCTCGAGTCAGTCTATGGAAAGCAAACGTTGGGGGTGTTTTAAGAGGTGCTCCAATTGAACAAGCACTCTCTCTGTATTCTCTGTCTCGATGAGAACCATCGGCTGGAAGCTTGTGCCTTTTGTGCCCAGTTTTCAAATCAAACTAGGAAAAACAGGGCTGCAAGACTAAAGGTCGCTTTGTGGGAGTCCACTCTCGCACTTTCGTCACCGGCAATGGAAGCAGAGCATACAGCCTTGAGTCCATTGACTTCATTGGCATCGATGTCGAAAGAACCTTCCATGCCGAAACCACCAAAACCAGGCAAGTCTGCTTCCGATATGGCACTCACCTCAAAGAAAAAGGGCAACTCTAAGTCGACTGCCTCGGTATCAATGCCCATTAAAAAGGCGAAGAAGGACACGTCAAAGGGCAACAATGCCCACAAATCGGGAGATGCGCGTAAGTCTCACGGTGTGAGCAGCGAGATTCCTCCTAAGGGCTCTGCTCTGCAGGCTGACAAGCAGCAGCGATCCCTTTGGTCCCAGCGTATTATGCCGGAGCTGCCAAAGGTCCATGCCGAACCACCGGTGGAGATTTTGGACTCGCCTCCAAAGCAGCTGAACCCTCCGGCGCCTGATTCTAGACGCCTTCCAAAGAAGGCCCCCTCAGTCGCACCTTCTGATCTCGAGGTCGACCCGATTTCAGATACGCAGGAGATGGATCGTCGCTCTCCCTCTATGGCTTCCTGGGCCAGTGAGTGATCCTCCCGCCCTCGATACCAGCCTAGGGAACGATCTCGTTCTCCGTACTGTGCTGATGGCATTCAGTGGGATGACCACGATCCTCGGATAGATAGATATCATTCCTTTCGGCCACCTCGTGAATCCCCGTCAGGATTTCCATATGGACCACCAATGTATGCGTATGAGCATCATCCTGACATGCCATATTGGTTTTCCTCCATTCCCTGGTTGCCACCAAAGGAACAGGAGAGCTGCGACGCCCGTCATCGGTCACGTTCCCCTCATCGTTGTCCACCTTCCACGTCGATCTCCAAACCACCGCCCTCCCCTCCTCAGTCGAACCTCCCCCATCAGTCCCCAACTAAGCATTTGTTGACACTGACACAGCTCCAGGAGACAGTTTCTCACTCTGAATCGTCATAGGGAATGTCGGATATAGAGCATTCTGACGACGACTTCTCTCCTCTGGTTCCAGCCCCCAAGCAGACCGTATCGGGGGATAGCCCAATCTTGCCGTCAGAGGATATGACCTCCTATGGAGATCTCGTGAAATGAATGGCGCACTCTTTGTCCCACTCAGAATGTTTACAGTGCCTTTAGAATGTTTACAGTGCCAACACAACGAACTCAATCCTGGAATCATATTAGCTAGCTGTGCTGGTGTCTTATACCATTTTGTAAGGAATTTATATTCAAGTTCTTTAAATCTGGTTACTTTGATATCTTCTATTCCTTTCATAATTTTATCATCCATCCTCTCTGTTATCTGACCTTCATGGCACCATCTCTTTTGTAAGTATTGTTATTCTATCTTTATTTGTTAACATCTTTCTATATATTTTTCCTTCCAGTCCCTTTTTCTGCTTGGCCATTTCTTTGTATATTACTTCCATTGGTGCATCTGTCCGGAGGTCTTCCTTTTCGCTAATCCTTTTGACTGTCTTATATAGCCCTGCTATTTTTAACCAATATTGTTTGCTTATCTCTTCTGTTATTTCCTGTAGGGGTTTTAAATTTCCACCGCTAAACATGTCGCCCACTCTGTAATAACCTTTAATTTTTAGCATTTCCCACCATTTAGTTTCTTGTACTTCCTTATTGATAGTTTCAAGGGGTGCCAATCTTGATACTTTCCCTAGCCAGTATGGTTGCCATTTCTTCCAAATTTGTAATGATGCTCTTCTAGGGCCTATTGTTAGTTTTAGGTCGTTTGTCGTTACTTTAGAAAAGATGCCAAATCTACCTATATTACTATTAATTTCGTTCTCCAAATTAACCCACTTCTGTGCCTTTTCCTCGCCTATTTTTAATAATCGTTTTAGCTGAAAAGCTTCATAATAATTGTTTAGGTCCGGGGTTCCCCATTCTAATTCTGATTTATGACTGTATATTATTCTTTTATAAAACCTACATTTTTTACTGTTAAATATCCACTCTCTTAATACTCTGTTCCATTGTTCAATTTTTTTTATCGCTCCCAGTGGCAGCGTTTGAAATAGGTACATTAACTTTGGTACCCAGAAAATTTTAACACTTCTTATTCTAGATGATATCCCTAGTATTTTATATTTCCATCTTTTCATGTCTCTCTCTATTTTTTTCCATAATTATCTTTTATCATTTTGTCGATATTTTTTTGCAACACTATGCCTAAGTATTTAAATTTCTTAACACCGAGTCCTATTTCGTGTTCCTATTTATCTTCTGCCTTTCTTCTCTATTAACATTAAGATAAATGATTTCTGATTTTGCCATGTTAACTCCTAGCCTTGAACACTTTTCAAAGTCTTCTAGGATAATCTTGGTGTCCTTCCTTAAGTTTTGTCATGATTACTATGATATCGTCAGCAAATAAATTGAGCTTCATTTCTTCATTGCCTATCTTATCTATATATCTAATTCCCAAGTGGCCCCCTGCGTGCGGATATCTAAATCTGCACATCGGGAGCACTTGGGGGGCAGGGAGATTTTCCTGTGCACGTGGGGCAGTCCCCACGTGTGCAGAAAAATCTAAAAAGTTAAAAAAATTATAAGGGGATCTTTAAATCCCCAAAAAAGTAAAAGAGCCCTCCCTGCGCATGCGCAGGGAACGCTCTACAAACTGGCTGTTGAGGGCGGGAGAAGGCTTGGCGGGCCAGCCGGCCTCGCCGCTGCCGCTGGGGAGGGAGGAAGGGGGAGGCTTGGCAGGCCGGCCTCCCCCCCCGCCGCCGCCACCGCCGTCCTGCTGCTTGGGAGGGGGAGGAGGCTTGGCGGGCCGGCCGGCCGCCCCCCCCTCCTGGCCGCCCTCTGGCTCTGCCGGCCGAGCGCGAGCAGGCTGCCTCCCGGGCTGATGGACGAGGGCAAGGCCGGGAAGCCGCACCGGCCTCGCCCGCCCGTGCTGCCCGCCACCACGACGGGCGTCTCCCGGCTCCGTCACGGGCGCCAAAGTAGGGCTGCCGGCGGGGCGGGGCTGGGCTTCCCTCACCCGGCTACGGGACTCTGGGGGGGGTCTTGGGGCGAGGGAGGGGCCGTGGGGGGATGCCGCGGTCATCACAGAGAGGGAGGGGGAGGCTTGGTGGGCCGGTCGGCCGGCCTCCCCCCCCCGCCGCCACCGTCCTGGTGCTTGGGAGGGAGGGAGAGGCTTGGCGGGCTGGCCGGCCTCCGCCGCCGCCCCCGCCGCCGCCTTGCTGCTTCGGAGGGAGGGGGAGGCTTGGCGGCCGGCCAGCCTCACTGCCCCTTCGCTGCTGCTGGGGAGGGGGAATCTTGGCGGGCCTTGCCGCTGCCGCCGCTGCTGCGGAGGGGGGAGAGGGAGGAGGAACCTTGGCGGCTGGAATACTTCCTCCCCCCGCGAGTATCGCGGGTCCCGCCTCTTGTAACCTTCTATTCTTCCCTGCGGTGGCTCAAGTGGTTAAGACACTGAACTGCAGGCTGTGGAAGGTCAGTAGTTCAGCAGTTCGAGACCCGGGTGCCGCAAGACGGAGTGAGCTCCTGTCTCTAGTTCCAGCTCCTGCCAACCTAGCAGTTCGAAAGCAAGAAATTGCAAGTAGATAAATAGGTACCACTTCGGTGGGAAGGTAACAGCATTCCGTGCGCCTTGGTGTTAGTCATGCCGGCCACATGACCACGGAAACGTCTTCGGACAGCGCTGGCTCTTCGGCTTTGAAACGGAGATGAGCACCGCAACCCTAGAGTCAGATTCGATTGGCTTTCGAGCAAGGGAACCTTTACCTTTACTATTCTTCCCAAATTTCTAATCCGTTCCGCTAATTGTTCTATTGCTATTATGAATATAAGAGGAGATAATGGGCATCCTTGTCTTACTCTTCCTTGTATGGGTAATGCTTGTGAGTGTTCATTGTTTACTCTTACTTTCGCAATCCCTCCTTTATATATCTCCTGAATTGCCTGTAAGAATCCTTTCCCTATCCCTATTTTCCTCATTATTTGCCATAAGTATTCATGTGAAAGAGTGTCAAAGGCTTTATACACATCCAATTTTAGTAGTCCTATTTTCTTTTTTTGACCATGGTATAAGACATTTAGAATATTTCTGATGGGGTGTGCTATATTTCTGCCTTTAATGAACCCATATGGATCCCTTTTTATAATTGTCGGAATGACTTTCTTTAGCCTATTTGCCAGTATTTTGGCAAAGATCTTGTGATCTTGGTTTAGGGGACTTATAGGTCTGTACGAACCTGGTTCTTCTGAGTTCTTCTGAGGTTTTAGAGTCAGTATTATTTCTGTTTCCCTCCATGTATCAGGGACCTTCTTCCCTTTCAAAACTTCATTAAATACTACCTGCAATTCGGGTGTTATCTCTATCATTTCTTTGTGAAATGCGCCTGTAAAGCCATCTAGGCCTGGCGATTTGCCTTTTTGAATTTCTTTTATTACATCTCATATTTCCTGAACTGTAATCTCACCCTCTAATACATCCTTCCCTTCTTTCTCCAAAGATAAGACTAGTTGTCTCCTGAGACTCTATTATGGTCTTTTTCTTGTATAAGCTTGTATAGAAATTCTCAAACGCCTTACTGATTTCCTTGGGACTTTGTGTTGTGTTATTATTGATTCTTCTTCTTCTAACCGTCTGTTTTGCTTTTTTGATCTTCAGGTAGTTTGCCAATCTTTTCGCTGTGTTGATGCTATTCCTCTGGAAGTCGTTCCTTACCATAATTTCCTTTTTCCAGATTGTTGCTATGTCTAATGCTTCCAATTGTTTTTGAATCTCTTTGATTTTGCTCTGTAAAATGGGGCTATAATTTTCCGTTTGTTCCCTCTGTAACTTCTCTAACTCCTGAAGTTTGATTTGTCTTTTTTTGTACCGTTCTCTTTTTATGCTCTTTTCTTTCTTTATACAGTGGCCCCTTATTACCGCTTTAGCAGCATCCCATAGTATGTTAGTAGGCACCGTTCCTCTATTTTCCATGAAATATAGTTTTATCTGTGTTGTCATATATTTCCTGTCTTCTTTTGCCATTATTAAGTTATTGTATCTCCAGGGTCTATTTGTTGTGGTTAGTTTTAGCTCCAATTCAATACTTTTGGGAGTGTGGTCAGATATCGAGACTGGAAGAGTTGTAATCTCTTTTATAGCTATATTATTTCCACCCCCCCCCAGGATTATATAATCTATGCATGATGCCGTTTTGTGCCTACTGGATATATGTGTAGGTCTAGGTCTTGTGCCTGTAAACTCATGCGCTTCTTTCAAGCCCCATTCTCCTAGCTTAATGCTTTTATTCTTTGTTATGTCAATATTTAGGGCCCCTGCTACAATTAATTCTCCCTCTGAAAATTGTTGAATCTTCTTAAAGACCTTAGTTAAACATTTCTTTTGCTTTTTGTTTGGTGCGTAAATGTTCACTATAGTGATTCGTTTGCCTTCCAGTTTAAACTTAACTAATAAATATCTGCCCTCCTTATCTGATAGCGTTTCGATATCCTCCACTTTAAAATTCTTGTGGATCAAGGTTGCCACTCCCCTGGCCTTGGAATTCCCTCTAGCTTCTGCTAGGATCTGCCACCGGATCTTTTATTAATGGTTTTCCGTCTTTTTTTTGTGTGTGTGTGTGTCTCCTGTAGACACATCAGATTTATCTTTTGATCTCTAGCCATTTTAGTTAATCTGTATCTCTTGAGGTTTGGTGTTAAACCATTTACATTCAGTGAAAGAACTCTTAAAGACCTATCCATTTTCTTTATTTTTTTGAATCTTTGGCCTCCCTGGCTGTGGGTAATTTACTTTATTTATTAAGAAAGAGCCCCCCTTCCCTCCCTTCCCCTGTGGTTGAGACTGCAGTTTGGATGAAGACATCATCCCGTCTCCCCACCTTCCAGAGTGTATGCACCCCAAACCTTCCCTTACATCTTATTCCTAAAGTTAGCTCATTGAACTTTTGTATACTTCCCTTTATGAAGTTTCCTCATTAGAGTCCGTCCTCCACCTTTTATCGTGTCTGTTTGAAGTTCCTTCTCCCGGATCTTCCGCTGCCTCCTCTCTCTGTTCTCTCAGGTCTTCTGTATCGATACCCAGTTGCCTGAAGAGTTCCTTTGCTTCCTTAGGTTTTCGTGCTATCAACCCCTTGCTGTCTTTAAATATTATTATGGAAGCTGGATACCCACATGAGAATTTCACTTCGTTATCATATAATTTTTGCCCATACAGTCTCATTTGGTTTTTCTTCCTAATAGTTTCTTGGCAAAAATCCTCTCTCACCCAAACCTTTTTCCCTCTGAAGGTCAAGTCTTTCTTCTTTTTCAAGGTCTTATATACTTCCTGCTGTAGCTTTTCTCTTGTAAATTTGATTATAACATCTTGTGGGGCTCCTCCTTCCCTTCTCCTTTGCAGTCTATGGGCTCTTTCAATGTCTTGGGGATGCAACTTCACTCCGTTTTCTTCTATCCATTATCTGAGTGTTCCTTCTAGAAGCTTATTGTTTATCTCTTCCGAAATTCCCGCAAAGATGAGGTTTGCCTCCCCTTCGACCTATCTACTGCACCAAGGATCTTCACCAAAACGATGGTGGTGGTGGCGGCCCACCTTCGTCTTCAGGGAATCACCATATTCCCCTATATCGACAACTGGCTTCTGGTGGCAGACACCCCAGCACTCCTACGCAAACACATCGCTCGGAGTTTGCACCTTCTAGCTTGCCTAGGCTTCAAGTCAACCATTCGAATTCCCACCTGGAGCCATCCCAGAAGGTGCAATTTATCGGGGCACTCTTGGACACAGTCTCCTGCAGGGCTTATCTCCCAGCAGACAGAGCTCTAACCCTGTCCTCCCTTGCAAGGTCTGTATGCACTTCACCATCGTTCACGGCTTTCAACATCCAGCGCCTATTGGGGCATATGTCGGCCACTACATCGGTCCTCCCTCTGGCAAAACTCCATATGAGGCCCCTCCAGCTCTAGTTTCTGAGGAACTTCATGCTGGCCTTCATGCCTCAATCCAGATCTCTCACTCCTCAGAGCGTGTGGGATTCTCTACTCTGGTGGACTGCCATTCCAAACATTACTCAAGGCGCCCCCTTCGTCCTCCCCAACCCTCTCTACACTATAACGACAGATGCCTCCTTGTGGGGATGGGGAGCCCATGGGGAGCGGTGGCACACTGGATATATCCCACTGCTTAATAAGTAACATCTGAACTACTGTTAGTTCTAGCCCCGCGCTGGTGTGAGCTGCCAGCCTGTGTCCCTAGCTTGTCGTCTACCCAGCGATTCGAAAGCTTCGGCAAGTAGATAAAATGGGTACCGCTCCTTAGAGAGGGTGGGCACACACCCCCCCCCCCCGTGGGGGAGGTGTTAGCCGATGGTGGAACGTCCTGCCGCAAAGACCGGAAGCCATGAAAAATCTCTATTGGCATCAAGAAGCCCTGCAGTGGACTGATCCGGCCAGGCGGTGGCGGTATGGCGCTGCGACACAAAGAGTCCTGAAAGCCTGACGTCACCAAGCCGGCCGACTGAAATGCCAGTCGGAATACGACAAGTCCGAAGGCAGAGACGAACCCTCCGTCAGATGCAAGTGTGTGTGGAATTAAAGAACTATATGTTGTCTTTCCTACCCCTTATAAACATTGTTAGTCCCACGTCTCAAAGAGTAACTGTAAATCGCTCAGAGCCTGCAGGCGCGCGGGGTGAGCGATCAATAAATCGAAAGATTATTATTATTATTATTATCTCCATGGCATCAGCATCAGTTACCGCTGGGATGCTGGGACAGCAGCCAAGCACATCAACTTCCTCGAACTGCTGGCAATCAAGTAGGCTCTACAGGCCTTCCAACCTCTCCTTTGAGGGCACTGCGTAGCTGTCCTAATGGACAATACCACAGCACTCAGTTACGTAAACTGTCAGGGAGGGATGGTGTCCCGGAACCTCTGTCGGCTGGCGATGGAGTTGTGGGATTGGTGTGTTACCAACTGAATCGTCCCAGTAGCCACTCACATCCCAGGTGTCCTGAACGTGGAGGCAGACCTCCTCAGCAGGGGTCTCATTCATCATCATGAATGGGAGCTGACTGTCAGGTGCCCTAGGTAGTCAGTACACACCAGGCCTCATGAAGAAGGATAGTGTTTATTATACTGCAAGCCAAAGCACTAGTACATAAGCATTGTTAGGAATAACCCACAAAGAAGAAGCATCCTTGGTTATACTCTATGGAGGGGGGACCCTCCCTACACACTACCAATGGCTACATAGCCCGCGCGCGGGAAACCAGCAAGAAGGTGTTACAAATTGCATTCCCACAAAGCAGTAAATTCCCAGGCCTCGCTGTTGTCTTAAGAAACAGAAAGGAGACAAACAGCCTGGCTTCCAAGGCCAAATGGCCTGGTGCGCGATAGCCCGAGATGGAAATTGCTCCATCTCCCAGGCAACCCCGTCACCTCCCCACATACCAGAGAAAACACAGATACATTCGTTGGCACCTCCTTCCCACCCTTCACCCCTATGGCAGGGGTACCTGACACTGAATTGATCCTACCTCTGGCCCCTGTTCCAACAACAGGGCACTCCAGACGTCGACATCTTAGCTTTCAGGGAGAACGCAAAATGTACACACTTCAGTAGCCAGGGGGGAAAGGACCCACTCTCCTTAGGAGATGACCTCCTGTTTCCTTTACATGTTTTCCCCTCTACCCCTGCTTCTGAGGGTGGTGCACAAGCTGGCAAAACTTTGTCCAAATTGCATCCTCGTGACGCCATGGTGGCCCAGGCAACCCTGGTTCCCCATCCTGCTTGGTCTAGCAAGGTGCAGGTACCATCACTTCCCCAGGGTTCCAGACCTTCTCACAGCAGAGAACGGAACGCTCTTCCATCTGGAAGTGAACACCTTAAAGCTGACGGCTTGGAGAATACGGCCTTGATATTTTCTGCCAGAGTCTCTGAGGTCTTCTGCAATGAAAGGAAGGAATCCACGCGTCTGTCATATCAGAGGAAGTGGCACAGACCTCCTCTCCCCTGAGGGCTCACCATCTTCTGTCAGCCTTGACAGGATCCTGGACTTTCGTATCTCCCTCAAGGACCACGGTCTCTCCCACTCATCCATCAGGGTCTACCTGGCAGCAATCTCTGCGTACCACGAAGGCCTGGATGGCTACACAGTTTTTTCCCATCCAACCTCAAAAGAATTTCTGAAGGGCCTCATTAGGTTACATCCCCCTGTGGCTGCACCTACAGAATTGTGGGACTTACCGCTGGTGCTCCGTCATCTCTCCAGACGACCGTTTGAACCTATGGCTCCGTGTGATCTCCAGTACATCACCTGGAAGAGGGCCTTCCTGGTGGCTATCACCTCGGCCAGGAGGGTCATTGAACTCATGGCGCTATGTCATGACCTGCCATATTTGGTCTTTCTGCCAAATGGAGTGCGTCTTGTACCAGATCTCGCGTTCCTCCCTAAGGTCATCTCGGAGTTCCATCTCAACTCCGAAATATTCTTACCGGACTTCTTTCCATGTCCTGATGGGGAAGAACAACGCCTACTGCACACCCTCGACGTCAAGAGGGCACTTTTTTTTTACCTGAACCGGACTCAACCTACCAGGCGTGACAATACGCTGTTCCTCTCCTACGGTTCGGCTTCCTTGGGGTTGCGCATTTCACCCCAATGTCTGTCTAAATGGATTGTTGGAATGATCAGACTTTGCTACTCGTTGTTGTAGCAGTCACTCCCTCCTCACCTGAGGGCCCACTCTACCAGGTCTATGGTGACCTCTACGGCCTTTCTGAAGGGCGCATCGCTCTCGTCCATCTGCAGAGCAGCTACGTGGTCCACACCAGCCATGTTCATCAAACACTATGCTCTGGACATCCGTGCGCAACAGAAGGGTGACTTGGGTCGTCTAGTCCTGTCCACTGCAGCTCACTGAATCTGACAGCACCCACCTCCAGGTGAGCCACTGCTTTTTAATCTCCCGTAGGTGTGATGCACAGAGACCATGAAGACGATAAACAGGTTGTTTACCTGTAACTGATAATCTTCGAGTGGTCATCTGTTCATTCACACCGCCCGCCCGTCTTTCCCCACTGCTCTCATCCTCAGTTGTTCTCATACATGACTCAGGTTGATAGTGGTCAGAAGGAACTGGTGGGTTGTCCATGCCCTGCCCCCTTGGGCATGCGTGGTGGAGGTTCCCGCGCAGGCCTAGGGCAGAGGCACGAAAATCCTGTTGTGAGCTTTGTACAACACTGACCAGGTCAGCGCAGGTGCACTGGATCCCATGGGTGTGAATGCACAGATGACCACTCGAAGATCATCAGTTACAGGTAAGCAACCTCAAAGTTCCATCGATGCCTCATCATGTACCGGAACCATCCTCTGTTCCCTTGCTCAAGTTGCTTGACTCTCCGGTCCACCGTTGACCACTTGGCAGAGCATCCTCACCCTTATCGTGTCCTGTCCAGCTCATGGACTCAGAGCATGATATGGACTTGATTCAGTGATCCTGATCCTCCATATTGAGAGTCTCCATATCGATCGGGGAGCCTGGAATATTCCATCATTCCATCCCTCCCCATGCCACTTGCCCATTGATGATCAGGATCGACTCTCGGGGCCCCTGCCTTTACTTCTGGTTCCGTGGGACCAGCGTCAGTGGCACTACCTATATGGAGCTTACCCACTTTCTACTAGTATGCCCTGGCTTCTGTCTCGGGATGGACTGGGATCGACAATCCATGTCCTCCCATCTCTCTCAGTATTGAGACCCTACCCCAATGTTGGAGAAGCTGCTTCAGCAGCCGTCGGTACCAACAGACATGCAAGATAGGCAGCAACAATTACTTAAAGAAAAGGGTGCTACATCGACATACACGTTCCACACACCCTGACAAAGAAGGGAAGAAGTTAGATGCCTCTGGGGGAAATTCTATTCTGCTGGAGCCCTGGGCATTAAGACTTCAAATTATGCAGCCTGCATGGGCAGGTATCAGTATGCCCTCTGGGAGCAACTCTCTGAGTTTATTGCATCCCTTCCTGAAGACCTCAACTGCCAACCCAAGCGGATCCAGAAGGAGGGGATGCTACTGACAAAACATCAGCTCAGCCAAACATACATTGGATGTGTCGGCCAAAACGCTTACTTCAGCTATTGCTTTCCATCACCATGCCACCCTACAACATGACACCAAATCTTATGTGGAAGATCTTCCCTTTGAAGGGGAGGACCTCTTTAACTCCACCACGGACACAGTCCTCCAAGATCTTAACAAAAGTATCAAGACATCTTGTACCTTAGGGGTATCCTCTTCCACCAGACAGAGTAAATCTAAGTCCTAGAACAAGTCTTGGTGTTGCCAGTCCTTCCATCAGTCATCCCCTGAAATGCAATGGCAACAGAGATCTCCTCATACATCATCTTGGTCATATGTAACCAAACCTAGGTTTGCTCCTGCCACAGAAACCAGGACCAGAGTTCCCAAAGGTTGCAAACAGAGCCTTTGACTTGACGCCCCTGAACTTATCATCGGGACCCACCCGCCTCCATCCTTATCTTTCTGCCTGGAGACAGATCACATCAGACAGATGCATCCTTTCTGTCATCTTGAATGGGTATATGATAGAGTTCATCCATACACCGACAACGTCAGTCTTCATTCCTGCTCCCCCTTCTACCACCCTCCTAGAAGAAGTACAGAATCTGTTGGACAAACAAGCCATTGAGCGCCCCCCCCCAGCTGCCATCTCAGCTTCCATTATTTTATAGTCCCCAAGAAGAATGGGGGCCTCCATCCCATTATGGATCTCAGAGGACTAAATCACTTCATTGTTTACAAAAGATTTTGAATGACATTGTTGCAGAACATCCTTCCCCTTATGTGGTACGGCACCTGGATGGCCACCCTGGACCTGCAGGACGCCTATTTCCATATAACCATGCACCACCATCACAGGCAATTTCTTCAGTTTGCCATAGGGGAGCAGCACTACCAGTACAAGGTCTCCCCTTCAGCTTATCCATGGCTCCCCAACAGCTTATCCACAAAAATGATTATTATGATTGCTGTCCATCTGCATCTGCAAGGGATAAAGATTTTCCTGTTCATAGATGACTGGTTGGTAGTTGCAGACTCCAAACTAGCTGTTCTACAGCACATAGACTCAAGTCTGGTACTGCTGCATTCCCTGGGACGGCATGTAAATCGCAAAAAATCAGTGCTCACCCCCTCCACAAGGGTCCATTTCATTGGGGCAATTCTGGATTCTATAGTTTGCAAGGCCTTTCTCCCACCCAAAAGGATGGACAACATCATTTGTCTAGTTCAATAAACTTGGGTGCAGGGCAATGCATCCACCATGTAAATCCAATGTCTCTTGGGCATGATGGCCACCACAACTGTGGTAGTTGTGTTTGCCAAGCTCCACATAAGGCCTCTCTGGTTCCTGAGACAGTTCAATCCTCAGTGCCAGCATCAGTCTCTGATTCCTCATACCCCCACATGTTCTGTCCTCCCTGGAATGGTGGGAGAATTGTCTGAACCTGCTGGCAGATACGCCCTTCCACCTGCCTACTACATCCCTAACTATAACAACAGACACATCCCTATGGGCTTGTGTGTGGGCGCCAGCTGGGAAGCTCATCTATCACACCAGCACATCAATTATCTGGAGCTCTTGGCTGTCAAGTATGCCCTTCAGTTCTTCCGTCACTTAGTGTCTCACCACATAGTTGCTGTCCTTACAGACAACAGTACTGCTCTGTGCTATATAAATTGCCAGGATGGCACAATTTCAAGATGCCTATGCAAATTAGTCCTGGAGGTTTCGGACAAATGTCTCCCTGGTTGCAACTCATCTCCCGGGCTCACAAAACGTTACTGCAGATTTTCTAAGCAGGGGGAGGAGCATCACTACATGAGTGGGAACTCAACTGGAAGTATCTCCAATCTGTGTTTGATGTGTGGAGCAAGACAGAACAAGAAATGTCATCTGTACTGAGTGGGCATGGACTCTCTCTCACTGGAGGACGGCCTCCTGTACCCCTGGCTCCACCTATTCCTCTTTCCCCTGATTCCCCTACCTACCAGAGTGATTCACAAGATTGTATGGGAATCCCTGAGGTGCATCCTAGTAATGCCATGGTGGCTTCACCAACATTGGTTCCCCATGCTTCTTCAGCTCTCCAAAGGCTGCTTTCCGGTAGCTTCAGATCTCCTTCTCTCTTGGGGAGGTTTGGTGCTCTATCACAGTGTTCCATATTTGAAACTTACAGAATGGAGAATTCCATGACAGTCCTTAAACAGAGAACAGACCATGTCCTCTTGAACTGTCGAAAATCCTCCACCTGCAAATCCTGTGATTGCAAGAGGAACAAATTCTTGGGCTACTTTGACTCCGCAGGACTACCTCCACCCCTCTCAGATCTGTCTGCTATCTTTGTTTTTTTTGTTGTCTTGGCTAGACTTAGGTCTCAGTCACCCATCACTTTGAGTGTATTTGGCAGCTGTCTCTGCTCATCACCCTTTGATTAATGGCTATTTGGTATTTACTCACCCACTCACTAAGAAGTTTTTTAAGGGACTCATCCACCTTTCCCACCCACTTCATTGTCCCACACCAGCCTGGGCTCTTCCGTTGGTTCTGGCAAGACTCTTCAGGTGGCCATTTGAGCCTATGGCAACCTGCAACCTGCAGCTTCTCTCCTGGAAAACAGCATTTCTGGTTGCTGCGAGATGAGTGAGCAAGTTGTGAGCCCTCCATTCTGACCCCCCCATCTGACCTTTCACCAGGATGGCATCTCCCTAACTCTGGATGTCACCTTCTTACCTAAGGTGGTTTCAGAGTTCCACCTGCAAGTGGACTTTTCCCTTCCTGTGTTCTTCCCAACTCCCAGGGATGACTCTGAGCATCGTTTCCACACTCTGGATGTGAAGAGGGCCTTGCTCTTCTACCTGAATAGGACTCAGGCTTTTCATAAAACCTCGGCCCTTTTGTTTCCTATACTGCACCTTCACTTGGGCTTAAACTGTTGTCTCAGAGGCTATTCAAGTGGATTGTGGAAACTATTAAGCTCTGTTACCTATTGGCGAAGATGCTGCTGTTGGGCTTGCTTCGTGCTCAGTCCACCTGGGCATTAGCTTCCTCAGAAGTACAAATAATGAGAGATCTTTTCTCATCCCCGGCCACCAAAACTGCCTTTGCAGCAATTGCAACGACTTGACAAAACCCTTGTGTCCTGCAAGTTTAGTTCCGTGCACCCACTCCATTACCTCCCCCTCAGGGAGAGCGGAACGAACAGTTTCCCGTTTTTACGCCAACAGCTATGTTCATGTTGCATCACCCCCTCCTCCTTCTCCAAAAAGGCACGGTCAGCGTCAGAGAAGGCAGAGGCAAATTTCTGGTCCCATGAAGGAGTCAGGGGGAGGCAGGCCGATGTTTGGTTTGGCTACGTGTGGTCACCACCCCGCCCATCTGGGAAGGCGTGAACATGGAGTCCCGTACCTCCTCCCTCTTGCTGTCATGTTGGGGTAGGCGGGACAGCGCGTCAGCCAGGGAGTTCGCCTTTCCCGGGAAATGGTGCAACATGAAGTTAAACTTAGAGAAAAAATCAGCCCATCGGAGTTGTTTTGCGTTAAGATTCCTTGGGGACCGTAACAACTCCAGGTTTTTGTGATCAGTCCACACCTCAAACGGCACCCTAGCTCCCTCCAACCAGTGCCGCCATGTCGAGAGGGCCAATTTTATCGATCCTGCTTCTTTATCCCACACCGATCAGTTTCTCTCGGTGTCATTAAATTTCTTCGACACATAAGCTAGGGGGTGGAGTTTCCCATCGTCCCTCTCCTGCAAAATGGCCCCTTCCATAGCGACATCTGAAGCGTCAACATGCACCACAAATTTTTTCAGTTCGTTTGGATGGGCTAAGATGGGCTCCGACGTAAACAGTTTTTTAAGCTGGTTAAAAGCTTGTTGACACTTGTGACTCCACTCCAGCTTAGCCCCTGGTTTAGCGCCCTCTGGGCCCTTCCCTTTAGTCTTTAGGAGATCAGTGAGGGGAAGGCGGGCCAATGTTTGGTTGGCTACGTGTGGTCACCACCCCGCCCAGCTGGGAAGGCGTGAACATGGAGTTCCATACCTTCTCCCTCTTGCTGTCGTGTTGGGGTAGGCGGGACAGCGTGTCAGCCAGGGAGTTCTCCTTTCCCGGGAAATGGTGCAATGTGAAGTTAAACTTAGAGAAAAAATCAGCCCACCAGAGTTGTTTTGCGTTTAGATTCCTTGGGGACCATAACAACTCCAGGTTTTTGTGATCAGTCCACACCTCAAATGGCACCCTAGCTCCCTCCAACCAGTGCCGCCATGTCGAGAGGGCCAATTTTACCGATCCTGCTTCTTTATCCCACACCGACCAGTTTCTCTCAGTGTCATTAAATTTCTTCGACACATAAGCTAGGGGGTGGAGTTTGCCATCGTCCTGTACCTCCTCCCTGACAATCTGTCAAGTTCTCCAGAAAGTCAGTCAAACACCAGGCTCCATAAAGAAGATAGCGTTTATTGAAAGCAGTTCTAAGAGATACGTTAGCAATACATTGTCAGTGACAACCAAAGCTTAACGGCACCCACAGTTATACTAGCTTTGAAATGCCCCCCCCATCTATCTACCAATAGTCGCCAAGCGCGCGCGCAGCAAAGGTGTGAAAGCAGTAAATAACCAAAAGGCCAGAGCTGTCCCAAACAGGGGAAGGAGTCTGTGGGACCCAAGGACATTTGGTGAGATAACAGATTGCCCAGGCGCTGTAAATCTGGGTCTCCTAGGCAACCTGTACACCTCTCTATATTCCAGAACCCGAAAAGCTTCAGACCATCCCTCCCTCCTACCCTTCCATCCATCTCATGTTAGGATTACCTGACAAGCTCTCAGCTCCTCGCATATCCCATTTTCTCCACCGGCCAGTTCTGCCTCCTTCTCCCTGCCCTGCCGCCCCCTCAGAAGTGGCAAGCTGGGATTCAAGGCGGTGGGTGGGGAGAGTGAGTCCCTCACGCGGTCTGCTACTTGCAAACTTTGCAGTGGGACTAATGTCTGCCGGGCGCCTGGCCTTTGCGCATGTCCATGGCGTTTCCACACGGGCTACTGCTGGAGCGAGATAAGGCAGCGCCAAATGCCACTCCCCTCAAGACGGAGGAATGAGCAGATTCCGAGAAGAGCCAGGAAGTGGGGGCTCGAGGGGAGGGCTCTGTGCACACTTGCCTGCCACCAAGGGAGAATGGAACAGAGCAATGCAGGAGAAAAGAGCTACCTTCTGGAAGGGGTGGAAGCCAGGTGGGCAGGGCAAGTGGGCTTAGGCATCCCGCACCCTCTCCCCCCCCCCCCCGTGGAGCCCCATAGCAACTCTGCATTGCAATTACGACAGCCAGAGAAAGGGAAAGCCAGAGGAAATGGCTGGGAGGTGTGCATCTCCCTCTCCCCCCCACCAGGCGTGTCCCATCCCCAGGTGAAGCAGCTTCCTGGAGGGCAGGAGGCGCTTGCAAGGAAGCAGCGCTGCTGTCAAACCCCTTGAGTTAATCTACTCTCAGTCCAATAGTCTTTTATAAAATAATAAAAGCTTTATTAGAAACAGAAATTTGGATGTGCACAAGAGAGATCTCTTGTTCAGACTAAAGAACAGATCAAAGGTTAGGTATTGTATAGGCAGTAGGTCAGTATCCCACAATGCAATGGTTCTGCAGCAAGCATTCACTCACTTCTCCTCTTTCACTCCCCCCCCATACTTCTTTGCACTATCAAAGTTTATATTTCAGCAACTGATGTTTCTCCAAGGATGAAAGGCTTCCGCCAGCTATACATCTTGGGGTTCGTTCTTATAGGAAAGTTGTTGCTAACCTACCCCTTCACACACACAGATATTTAGCATTCACATCTACTCCTCTCATCCCTGGAGTTTTATGGCAGAGAGGGCTGGGAAGGAATGAAACCAAATGGTCGGGATGACTTTGAAGTGGAGAGAAACTACAAAGGAAAACCTGTGTCACTATGACATTCAACAGAGCCTGATTCTGACAGCTGCAGGCTCCGGACCCACTCCCTTTAAAACTCCCCTCGTGGGCCATGTGGGACGGGAGCAGTAAGCCGACGATGTGTCTTGCTCACTGCTGACTCCGGCCTCTTCTTCCTGGGCGAGGAGGAGGGACCTTCAGACCATCATCACCACTGGCGGGAGAAGCCATGGCTGCAGCTGGGGGCTGCTGCGGTGCCCTGTACAGCTTCCTCTTTGACTACAACATGCCATGGATTGTGCTCATCAAGACCCGCAAAGTGGGGCTCATGAACCGGCTGGCTGGAGGCAAGGTGCGCCATTAAATGCCGGATGTTCAAACCGGGGGCGGGGACACCTTCCAGGGCTTGCTGCCCAGAGAGGCCAGGCCGGCCCTTATTGGAGACAGGATCATGCTGGGCTAGCAGCTCAGCTCTTTCTGGGGTGTGTGGTTCAGTGGTTAGACTGACTGGAGAGAACTGGACTCACATTTGTTCTCGGCCATGGTATGAAGTTAACTTAGTCCCCCTGAATAACAGAGTTTGAGTCCCTGGGCACCTTTAACACCAGCAAAGTGTTCTGGCTACAAGCTTTCGTGTGCATGCGCACTTATTCAGATACCTTATTATCTTGAGCTAGCCACTCTTGTTCTGATCTACCTTGCAGGCTTGTTGTGAGGACAACATGGAGGTTGATTTACCCCGAATTCCCAGGAGGAGGGATGTATTTTTATTATTAAATGTAAGAGATGGCTTGTATTTAAACAGGAGGTGCCCTTAGTCCTTCTCTTCCTTAAAATAGGAAGGAGGAAAAGTCACTTTACAGTTTAAAAGCTAGGAGAGAGTCACACACCCCTTTAGGAAGACAATGAAGGTTTTGCATGTCTGCTGTTTTGCCCCCCTCTAAAGGTGATCTGTGTTTTTCAAAGCTGCACCTGTTGAATGGCTGCTGGATAGAGCACTTTTAAAGGCACAGTGCCTGACCTGAATGGCCCAGGCTAGCCTGATCTTGTCAGATCTCAGAGGCTAAGTAGTGTTGGCCCTGGTTTGTGTTTGGATGGGAGACCACCAAGGAAATCCAGAGTCCTTATACAGAAGCAGGCAATGGCCAGCCACCTCTGAAGGTCTCTTGCCTCACAAACCTCATGATGGGTTCGCCGTAATTTGGCTGAGACTCGATGGCATTTTCTACCATCACTACCTATCTTAACCCCTGCTTTTTTAAAAAAAAGAAACAAGATTCTTGTAGCTGGAAGGCTCGCCTTCACCTCTCTACTGCTGTTACAGAAATACAGAACCTAGGAAGAGCAGAGAGGGGAAAGTACCTTTACTTTCCTTGTTCAGAGCTCAAACAGCTGTTGTGCAATTGCCACTTGGCTAAAGAACAATCCAGATCTAAGCAGAATCAGATCTGGAGATCACTGCATAAGTGTGGCATGCACAGGAAGGCTTGTACCCAGAATTAAACTTAAAGGTGCCCCTGGACTCACACTTTGTTCTGTGGCTTCCTGTGTTTGTGTTTGAGCCAGTCAAGGTGGTGTGTCTGAATGGCCCAGGTCATCAGTTGACTTTAATATAAAATTGGGGGAAGATGGATGGGGGGGGGCAGGTGGAAGGTGGATTGAGGGGATATAGGTGAAGTCCTAAACAGGCTGGGTTAGAAGGATCATTCTCTGTTGTTTGTGTGTTCATTGTGTAAATGTCCATACAACTGAAATTGGGCAGGTCTGCATGCCCCCCCCCCCCCCCGCATAGCTAGAAATCCAAACAGTCCAGTGGCACCTTTAAGACCAAGGTTTATTCAGGTACAGGCTCTCCCTCCTCCGCAAGGGCAGATTTGCGTGTTAGCTAGCAATCCAAAACAGTCCAGTGGAGCCTGAGCAGTGGGTGTTGCCTTGTGACACACTTCCAGCGCCTGCAATTTTGGGAGCGAGGAGTGCTGTAAAGGAGAAAGACTCCCGGACAAGCATCACCACTTCCCCAGGCCCTTTAGTCCAGGACTGGTGAAGGACTGCGAAACTGGGGGTGAGGGGAGTTGGTTCAAGGCGACAGTTTCACCCTCCCTCATCCAGGTTTCAGTCATGTATGCCAGTTCTACATTTTGTTGTGCAAGATAATCCTGCAGAACAGAGGTTTTATTATTAATGGATCTGGCATTACACAGCACCAGTGTCAGAGAAGGGTATATTTTCCTAACCCCACAACCAGCATGTATTGGGATGGGCAAACGTTGGAAGGGGATAAAGCAACTCTGTATTTCTGCCTCCTTCCCTTATTACTCTTTGCCTCACCACCATACCTCCCCTGCCCCTCAATGACTAGAATCCCCAATACCAGCATGGCCTCTCCTGCCAGATCTTATGGGCCCAGAACCAGCCCAACCTAGTATACAGCACAAACACTCGTTAAATCCTAATCCCGCTACTACAGTAGTTGAGCAAACAATTAAGCTTCATCAGCAAATACAATATAAATCAATATAAAAAGCATCCCACCTAAACCTCCCATCTTACTCCTCCCCACTCACTCCAGTAAGAAAGAAAAAACCCAAACTACTCACTAATGAATATTAATAGGAGGGTGCAACCCTCTAGCTAACTAACGAGCACTTAATTAAATAGGTGACCACAGTGAGCAAGCTAAAATATCACTGTCATTCTCTGGATAGTATGTAGGTTGCCTCTCCCCACCAGAGCAGCAGCTCATTTCCCACCCCACTTGACTCTAAGCTGATGTGACTTGAGTTGTTCTTTGGTTAGCCCGAAAGCAGTTCCAGTGTCAGCCACTTGTATGTAGTTGGCAGTGTTGATGGTGTGATAACGATGGTGGATGACTGCTGGCCTGTTACAACAGCTGCCCCAGATCTCAGTCAGTCAATCCTGGTAGTAGGAAGCACCAGACCAGCAGTGGGCAACCAAGGCCCAGTAGCAGATTTAGGAAACACTGCGATTGTCTGAGTGGTGCTCAGGCCTCTTGATGGATTCTCAGTAAGGATGTTGTTATGCTATTTCCTCTCACTGGAATTTGTTGGTGGGCATATCAATATGGCCGAATGGTTTACCAGAGTCTAAACAAAGTCAGGCTCACTCAGCTTGCTAAATCTAAACTAGTATCTGGGCAAATTCCACAGCACACATGGGAGCTCTTGATTAGAACTCCACACCAGCCGCCATCTTTCTTTTCAATAATCGTAATGATTCTTTTCAATAATCATAATGATTGTACTCATGATTGTAGAACTCTTTAAAGGTGATTCTTCTGGTGAAAAAATCTGCTTGAAATGTATTGGAATACCTGTTCCTGTTTTGCACCTTCTGCAGCTACACTTTTCAATCCCTTTTTTGTTTTGGTCAAAATGGCATGGTGACCATTATTGAGACTGGAGGGAGAATGGGCTGCTGCCAGAAGAAGAAGGCACTGAAAGTTATTAGGATGGGGAAGCCCTTGGATGCGTCTCTTTGGATCCTGGCTTTGGAGTCTGGGGCAGTGTCCCAAGCATTATGTATGTACATTGCAGCAGCAAACTAGCTGTGCAGCCATGCACTCTCAAGCCCTGGGCCCCACTGTACTTCTTTTCTTGGTATTACAACACTTCATTTACTTTACTTTAATTGAAGTCCTCATTACGAATACAAAAAGGCAGTTGGTCTCTCTAATGTTTTCTTTGGATTTCAATAGAGTAATTCTGAGGATGAAGATGATGGTGATGATGATGATGATGATGATTCAAAATCTCCTGGGAAAGGCAGGAAAAAAATACGGAAGATTATAAAAGACGATAAGCTCAGAACAGAAACGCAAAATGCATTAAAAGAAGAGGAGGAGAGAAGACGACGGATTGCCGAAAGGGAGCGTGAGAGAGAAAAGCTAAGAGAAGTACTTTCCCTTCCTGGTTCTTTCTTTTAAAATGAAAGGGTTATCGGGTTTATTGTAAAAATCAAGTGTACAGAAAGAATTTTTAAAAAACTGACAAAGCTTTTGAATTCTAATCTGAAGTTTCCCAGATTTCAACTAAACTTACTCTGCTTCAGATACAAAACTTTAATGGTTTTTATAGCATCACATTTTAATACAGAGTGACTGCTTCTGATTTCAGGGGTATCCATTGATGTACAGTGTGAAAAACAGGGGCCTTAGAATACTTATTTTGGGTTCAGTAAAGGGCATGGTGTGTCTTCTGGAATTCTGTGTAGCCTTTCTGTTTCTGTAACAGCTTGAATTGCTTGCTGTTTAGAGTTCACACAAGTTTGTTTTCCAGGTGATAGAACTAGAAGATGCACCACTGAAATGTCCAATTACAACAAAGCTGGTTTTAGATGAAGATGAAGAAACCAAAGAACCTTTAGTACAAGTTCACAGAAAAATTGTTACAAAACTGAAGCCACATCAAGTAGATGGTAAGAGTGCACAATGAAAAAGTGTTTCATAAAATTTCTAGATTTCTCAGGAACTTTCATTTGAGCTGGTAGTGTTAGGTACCTGATGCAAAATTTCAGCTGTTCTGTCACTGTCCAAAGCAACTGTCCAAAGCGCTGATTTTTTTTGCTTCTTGCTGAATTACTGCTGAATTAAATAAAATCTGCAGTTTGTTTGATCTTTCTTTAATGATCTTTTTCTTAAAAACAATTATTTCTAGGTGTTCAGTTTATGTGGGATTGCTGTTGTGAATCTGTGAAGAAAACAAAGAAGTCTTCAGGTTCTGGATGCATTCTTGCCCACTGTATGGGCTTGGGAAAGACATTGCAGGTACATTTCATGCATCTTTTTGAGGGGACAGATCTTGCTCCATCTAGCTTCTCCCAGTTAATGCCATGAATCCTGTCACAGAAGCTCCAAACATGTGTTGCCGATTTAATGTTCCCATTTGATGGAAAGCACAGTATCTAGTTCCTACATATTAGCCTGGATGCAACAGGAGAAGTGTGAATAGAGCAGCCTACTGCTGGGGGTGGTGGTATACGTGGTATAGAATTGTGGAGGTATACATGGTATAGAAATGTGACAAACAGCTGTTCTCCTAGAAGCTTAAGCATTGTGGTGGTATATGTGGTATAGAATTGTGGGGGTATACATGGTATAGAAATTGTGCCACTGAGGTTGGGGGCAGTGTAGATGAGGGGAGCAGAGCTTTAGTACAGGGATCCGCAACCTTTTTGAGCCTGTGGGCGCCTTTGGAATACTGACACAGCGTGGTGGGCTCAGTTACAACATGGCTGCCACAAAATGGCTGTATCAGCTTAACTTCAATCACACAGTGAAGACCCTTGTGCTGTGGTGGTAGCAGCTACCAAAGCATTTTAAAAAATTTGCAAAACCTATCAGATGTTTTGCTGGACAAAAGCCCCACCTAGCTCCACCCACCTTCTAAAAACACTTGATGGGTATCAGAAAAGGTATCAGCGGGCAATATGGTGCCCACAGACACCGTGTTGGGGACCTCTGATCTTGCACAATAAAAAGCCTTTGGCATTAAGAATTAGGGTTTACCATGTGAAGACATAGGGAAAGATGCGTGCTGTCAAATGAGATGCTGCCCATAAGCCCTTTTTTGTATTAATTCACGTGCGGGCTTACTTATCCACTTGGGGGAGGAGGTACTCAGGAACAGCAAAAATGGAAAGAAGGAGAAACTAGCTAGTCAGTTTGGTTACGTAGAAAATATAGGGTAATACAAATTGGGAGTCCACAGATTGAGGCTGAGATCTCGTTGTCTGCCTACCTTGGCTCCTCTTCTTTGGGCAGGCCAGACAGAGTAAATCTGCCATTTATATGCCCGCTCTTTTCTTTCTCCCCTCCCCCCATATTCATTCACCTTCCTGATGGTTCATCATCGTTGTTCTATGCAGTCCCATGTGGGGACTGTGCACACAAGCAGTCCAACCACCAGAAGATTTCTAGCGAGCCTAGTAACAGAACAGGAGGGGCCCCTCCCAATCGGAGCCGTTGGAGCCATTTTCCTGCCTCATGATCATGTGCGGTGAGGAAGGGCCCACCCTCCTTCCCTCAGTTCTCTCTTTGCCACTACCTTGAGAAGAACATTCTTAGTGAGCTCCTAGTCTGTTCATCAAAAAGAAGAATGTCTTTATTTTCAAAAAAGGTTCCTCTTGCTCAATAAAGATGACTTGGACAGCTGAGCACCCCATCTTTTGTGCCTTGGGGAAAACTGCAATGTATTGGCATGTAAGATCTGTCAACAGTTTACCTTGAAGGCCCATACAGATTGTGCCTCTTGCCTTAAAGCTGCCTTATGGGAGAAGGCTGTATCTGCCTCTGTTAACCCAGCAGCTAAAACATCTGCCCTGGTAGAACAGCTTGTCTTTTCAGTCCCCAAACTGGTCTCTGACTGTGTTTCCTGCAATCCGTTAGTGATTTCAGTCTAGTTTACGGGTAGCCAAACTGGAGCTCAGGAGCCGCATGCGGCTCTTTCACACAGTTATTTTAATGTTAACAAAAAACACATTTGCATATTTTCCAATAAAAACAGGAGTGTAATATTTGTTCATATCTTGCAACTCTTAAACATCTGACATTTATTCTTTGTGGCTGTTACGTTAAGCAAGTTTGGCCACCCCTGGTCTAGTTGGTTCCAAGATCGGATCCAAACAGTAGATGTTCTGGGACACCAGAATGGGCTCTAGCCAGGTCCTCATCAGAACCACCACCTAAGAAACACAGATTGAAGGCTAAAGAAAAAAGTCATCAGTTGGTAACGACGGATCTGACTCGCTCAGCTTTGAAGGAACTGAAAGAACCAATTCTGAAGGGCATTATTGAGGCTAACAGACATACTGCCTTGCACACCCCTTCTCTTAGTAGCCACTCTCCAGAATGGTCTCCATTAGTATATGATCTAGCCTCTCAAAGTGATGTTCCTTTGGAACATGTCGCTAGGTCACCTGTTTCACTGCTTCCATGGGCACCGTTGGGTCCAGGGCACCAGTGCTGCCATCCCACTCATTGTTATAGAGAATGGCACCGCAGATGGAGCCAAGGAGTCATAACATGAGGGTTTTTTAAAATTATTTTTTATTATTTTCTCAAGGGAAAAAAAAGGTGGGATACAGAAAGGAAGAAGGGGAGGGGAGGGGGAAATATAGATTCATCAAGTTTGTTAGATATTATGAATTGTTATGTACAACAAGTAAAATAAGATATATTACCAAATGTATTACATAATTCAAATACAGAAACAATAAAGCATCAATATTGCAGAATTTTAGGTTAGATTCTCTCTTTAAGTAATAAACAAAAACTCTCCTAAAACTAGTGATGATATATTAACGATAAAAGAAAATACATCTTTAACAATTGAATGGACTTCTGTACTAAAAACCTAAATATTGTCTTGTTTATCGAAATCTGAATTTTATTCTTACTGATTATTTAAGTACTAATAGAGTATTGAAATTATAATCAATATTTTCATCATCTTTCATGTGATACTGAAATAACTCCAGAACTAAAAAGAAAAAAGTTTTAATTATTCCCATAGTGTGAATAATAAGTTTGCCATTTCTGCTGAAATTCATTCAGTGGTCTTTTGTTTATATAATTCCTTAATTTTGCCAATGTTACATACTCAGCTAGTTTTTCTTCCCAGATCTCTATTGTAGGACAGTCTTCTGTTTCATTGCAAATATTATTCTGGCAGCTGTCAACATATATCAAAGTAGGTCTTGTGAGGTTCTGTCTATATTATATGGAAAGATTCCCAGTAATATAGTGTCTGGTTTCATTGGGAATTTAGTTTTTAAAATACCTTGATTTTTTTCATGTATGTTTTCCCAGTATCTTTTCATCTTGATGCAGGCCCAACACATATGATAAAAGGTGCCATCTTCTTTTTTACATTTCCCTTTGTAATTCTTGTCCACCTTAGCAATATCTTTTGGGGAGACGTACCATCGATAAAACATCTTGTACGAGATTTCTTTTCGTCCATAGATTTTCCCCAACATTGAAACTGTATTTCCTCACCAAAATTTTGTATCTGTTTAACTATGCAGGGTTTAACCTGTTCTCCTTTGGAATCATATTGAAGCAATAGCTTGTAAACTTGTCCTAATAAATGGTCTTTAGATTGTGAGACAATCTTTTAAAAATCAGTCAGTTCATTAATAGCTTCTCTCTTAGTGCAGATAACATTTTTTAACCTGGTAGCAATCTGCAAGTATATCCACCATTGTATCTCCTTTCCTTCTTCTTTAATCTCTTGCCACGTCTTGAGGCCACCTTGCGAGTTTATCATATCGCCAATAAGTTATAAAACCATTATTTCTCCTTGTGTAAGTGCTGTAATAGGTGTCTGTTGGTGACATTACTACTGTCATTGACTGTAACAGTAAATTTGATTGATTGTGGAATTTTAAATAAGCTATCTCTGATTATGTCTTTTAATTTAGGTTTTGTTTTTTGATATAGATTTTTTAATCCACAGATAGCTATGTAGTCCATCATTGAGGTTTGAAGATTCTAATTTTATCAATCTTTCATTAGGACTTCTGTTCCAGTCTGAAATCCAAACTAGCCCAGCAGCTTGGTAGTATAATTTAATGTTAGGTATTGCTAGACCACCTCTTTTCTTCTCATCCTGCAGTTCTTTAAAGCTTATTCTTGGCTTCTTATTGTTCCATACAAATTTATTTATTTGTCTTTGCCAGTCACTGAAAGTCCTTTTAGGAATTGAAATTGGAATTTTGGTAGAGCATTCATTTTTATAGCAGAAATTCTTCCTAGCTGGGATAGTTCTAATTTGGACCATCTTTCAAAATCTTTTTGTATTTTAGACCAGGTTGTCATATAATTGCCATTAAATAATTTATCATTAGATATATTCCTAAATATTTGACTGGATTATTTGTTGTATCACATCTTGAACTTTTCTTACTCTCTTCCTCTTAAGCAGTTAAAAAATTTAAAATAACCTTGGGGGGCGGTCACACGTGGAAGATAAAGCCGGGGAGGGGGAGCAAGGCTATTTCCTCCAGAGGCATTTTAGCCACAGTTGTGCGATCACACAGTCCTTGGAAGCTGTGGGCACAGCCCGCCACTGTGTGATCAGACGCAACCAGGGGTGCATTGTTGTTCTTTTTTTTTTTTTTTTGCTGTTTCCTTCCAATACGCTTAAATGAGGAATTGATGAATCGCATCTCTGCACCAAGGGCTCCCTATGGAGTTTGCGATGATGCGCATACTGAGAAGAGGGGAAAAAACAATGGCACGGAGTCAGACTCATGATGGTTTGATCATACCTTCCTGACACCATGAGAGCACGCTGGAACGATCAAACGGGGAAAGTCCTTCCATGGCCTGTCGCAACCTGTTTACTACTGGATTTTCCTCGGTGTCTTTTTACTCCGCTTTTGCGGTGGAGCAAAATGGGTTGCTGATGGGTGTGGGGCGCTTCCCAGATGTTTGTGCCCTTTAAATCCGCTCAGCATTTGCGCCTATAGTGGGGCTAATTGTGCGTGTGATCGCGCCCTTGGTTTTCTTCCTGTTGTTTTTATAACCTGAAAAGGATCCAGACTTGTCAATTTGCTCCATTACATGTTGAAGAGATTGTTGTGGATTCGATATTGTAAGGACCATGTCATCTGCATAACTCTTTAGTTTAAACTCCTCTCCTTCTACTTTTAATCCTTCAATTCTGGAATCTTGTCTAATTTTAGAAGCAAAGATTTTCCAGCACAGGAATGAAGTGAAGTGGAGAGAGTGGACATCCTTGACGGGTTCCTTTTTCTGTTTTAAATTCATTTATCAAAACCCCATTGATTAAATTTTTTGCATGTTGTTTAGTGTAGATATTCTGTATCTAATTCAAAAATCTAGAACAACACTTGAAATATTGCAATGCTTTTTGTAGAAAAGTCCAAGATACATTATCGAATGCTTTTTCAGCATCTAAAAACAGAAAGGCTGTTTTTTCACCCTTATGTTTAATATGTTCTATTGCATCAACAACAAAATGAACATTGTCTTTCATAAGTCTTTTTGGCACAAAACTAGTTTGATCAGGATGAATTACTTTGGAGATAGATTTCTTTAATCTATCAGCCGTAATTGAAGCAAAATTTTTATAGTCCACATTCAACATTGGGTCATTATTCTCTTTATATAGTAATGTTATATGAGCCTCTTGCTAGGAGCTAGTGGATCTTTTCACTTATATCATTCATAACTTTTTGTAAGGGTAAAATTATGTTCTCTTCAAAGATTTTGTAGTAAATTGCAGTGAGTCCATCTGGTCCTGGTGCCTTATCCTTTTTGCTTCTAAGAACAAATTGCTCTGGGATATACTAGTTTTATCTCTATATAAGAAAATAAGAAACACAATATTGAAAAAACAAAGACAAACACCACTTGTAGTTTTTGACAAAGAGATACAAATTTTCCAAGATTTGCCTACATCTATATTGAAGAAAAGACTTTGACTTTCTCAGGCAAATATTACAAAAAAAGGGAATAAGATACCACTGGAGAATCCCATTCGCTTTGGAAGCCTTTTTATCTACAGGTATAAAAGAGTAATTTTGATGATTGAACAGGCCAAGCTTCTAGCAAGAGAACTAACTGGGAAAGATCTAGAGGAATTGGAAGAATTGAGAAAAGGAGAAGAAGATTTAAAGAAGAAGACAAACGTGACAAAGCCATAGCTTATTGACAGAAATGGATACTATGAAGGTCTTATCAGTTAATATTAATGGCCTAAACTCTCCATCTAAGCATTCCAAGACATTTAATTGGTTTTAAGAAACTATAATTTGTATGCAAGAGACACATGTTAAAAGGGAAACTTTTCGAAAACAAGAAATTGGGCAAAGTATATGCAGCCTCATTCGCAGAGAAGAAGAAAGGTGTAGTGATTTATATATCTGATCAATGTTTAATTGTAATACAAGAGTTAAAAGACCTTGAGGGAAGATATATCCTGTTAAAAATAAGATCTCCAGAAGATAAAATCTTAACACTGGCTTCAATTTATGCCCTTAATAATGCAAAGGAAAATTTTAATGATTTTTTTTCCAAAACACTTCTGGAGCTCCAAGAAGGAGAAACTTTAATTTTTGGTGACATGAATGGAATAAAGGATCAAAAAAGGATAGATCTGCAGGAGGAAAACTACCCAAGAACATTTTTACTTATATACAAATGCTGCATTTAGAAGATTTATGGAGAACTCACAATCATCACTCTAGAGACTACACTTTCTTTCAGACAGACACCAGACTTACTCAAGAATTGATATGTGCTGGACATCTAAGATTTTACTCACAAATTTGAGATGCATTGAAATCCAGCCAAAAACAATTGCTGATCATAATCCATTAGTGGCTTCATGGCATAAAGAAATGCCTGTAAGAAGATGGGAGAATGAACAACAATCTCTTGCTGCAGGAAGATATTACAAAAAATTGTGAACAGGACATAGAATTTTTTTAAACTGAATATCACAGATGATCTCCCTATGGCAACTATATGGGAAGCAAGGAAATGAATTGAGGAAAATGAATTGCTTTTGCTTCAAAGAAAAAGAATCAAAGATTGGAACAAATCAAGAAAATAACTGACAGAATTCAGATTCTGGAAGGGCCAGCATAAAAAATCCTTGAAGAAAAAAAAGGAGAAATCAAAAAGTTAAGAAATCAGCTGGATCTGCTTCAAACTGAAGAAAGCCAATAGAACAATCAATCACCATGTATAATTAAACATTTTTTGTTTGTTCTTTTATACATGCTATGTATGAATTTCAGTTATCAGCATGATTGCAACAATAATTCTACAAAGAAAAGTATACAACTTCACAGTACATTCAAAATAATACAGCTCCTAATTTCAGAAACAATCCACATAAACGACAGAGTTCTAGTACAATATCTGTTTATGTGTCCTTCATCAGGTTTGTCCTTCTGTCATTGTTTCTTCACAGGCATGAAGTTGCAAAGGAGTACCATACTTAATACACCACCAAAAACATAAAGAATTCTCTAATGATACAGAGAAGCATTTTACCCTTTATAAACTCACCCATATTTCAAAACATTCATTCTTATACAATTTTTGATGTGTGCTACTGCGCTTAGTTTTTAGAAGAAAGCAGACAAGCACAATATGTATTACACAGTTCTCTAATAATACATACATACAATAAGGACATCAAAAGTAAAGCCAACATTTTAAAAGTTACCAACCTGGTGACTGGGGAGCTCCTTTAGCAGGCTTTAATTTGACAAGGTCTACAGCACATTGTAATTGGCTGAGCCTCCCTCAGTGAGGCACAATATCTCAATGGAGAATCTATAAGCTGTAACAGGTGTTATGCTTTAAGATGGCATGTTCTATCTTAAAAGTACCCTAACCATTTATAGAAAAGAACTCAGATCTAATTCCTGATTTAATCCTAGTGGAATAAGTGTGTGTAGCCTGAAAATAAATTCAGCTTTTCTCTGTAATAAAACACGAGATATGTCCACTTGTTTATAAGATTGTGGTCTGTAATGAAACAACACCATAAACTTAAAGTCCTCTGGTTTGTGTGCTGCAGAAATGAAACGGGCAACCATTGGAGCAGACTCCACCTGGTTTCTAATGCGAGATAGATGTTCCTGAATACGAATTTTTATAGGTCTTGTACTTATTCCTATGTAGACCAATTTACATGAACAGACACAGGCATATACTACATCAGAAGTATTACAATTGCTGAAATGATTAATCTTCCCGTGTTCTACACCAGTTGGATGTTGGAAAACAGAACCTTCAGTTGTTAGTGCACAAACATTACAACTTTTCCCACATTTAAAGTGTCCCAATCTGACTGGACCTGTACCATATTGTCTAGTTATATCTGAATGGACCAAAACGTCCATTCCTATTTAAAGGCCTTTTAAAGCCTATTAAAGGAGTCAAGGCACACCCTGGAACCTCACAAAGTAAATGCCAATGTTTTAATATAATGGCTTTTATAGGTTTCGCTAAGAGATTGTATTGTAAGGCATACTAAATATGATTTATATCTGTCTTGGCTTTATTTATTAATGAAGACCTTTATCTATTTTGCTAGCTCTAGAATAAGCAGAATAGACTATGTGTTCTGGGTATCCCCTATGTAAAAACTGACCCAACATTGCCTTAGAGTCCTGTTCATAATCAGAGTGAAGAGTGGAATTCCTTTTTAATCTCAATAATTGTCCATATGGTATGTTATTATGCAATTGAGGTGAATGATAAGAGTCATATTTCAAGAAAGAATTCTTATCAGAGTTTTTATAAAAAGTCTTAAAATATAACGTTCTATTATCACTGATGGTGATGAGCACATCCAGAAAGTTGATGTGATGATGGTGGTGATGTTCAGTAAACTTAATAACTGCATGCAATGAATTTAGCCATACACAAAATTGCTGAAATTTACTTTCCTCTCTAAAAAGACAGATGGTATCATCAATATACCTCTTCCAAAAAATATATATTATCATAGAAGGGGTTACATGACTGATCAGAAATAAACTTCTCTTCCCAGTCTGCCATATACAAGTTTGCCACACTGGGTGCTAAAGGAATGATGGTAGCCGTTGAGCTAGATGGATCCAGAAGGAAGGCATGCTTCTGGCAAAGCACCAACTTAATGACTCCAACCATACGCTGGATGTGGCAGCAAAGACTCTCACCCCCTTGGTCGCCCTTCATTGTCACTCTACCCTCGGACATGCTGTTAGAAGAGGTTCAAACTCTTCTCCAAAAGGATGCCATAAAACCAGTACCCGTAGCTCAACATCATGTGGGCTTCTACTCCCATTACTTCATGATGCCAAAGAAAGATGGAGGCCTCTGCCTCATTATGGATCTCAGGAATTTGAATCATTTCATCCTTTACAAGAAGTTCAGGATGACAGCGTTACAAACCATCCTTCCACTTCTACATCCCAGAGCGTGGATGGTAACATTGGACCTCAAAGACACTTATTTTCAAATCTCCATCCATCCTGCCCACCGTATATTCCTGTGTTTTGCGGTAGGAAACAGACATTTCCAATACAAAGCCCTCCCTTTTGGTTTATCCATGGCTTCTCGAGTCTTTACGAAGGTGATGGTGGTTATAGTGGCACACCTCCATCTGAAGGGTGTCCAGGTTTTTCCCTATATAGATGATTGGCTGCTAGTAGCAGATTCCAGGGCATCACCCATGTCGAACTGACCTTGTCTGCCCTGGAATCTCTGGGCCTTGAGGTGAACCTGAGAAAGTCTATGCTTCTTCCAGTCACGAGGGTGCAATTTGTAGGAGCAATCCTGGACTCTGTTGTGTGCAAGGCCTTTCTCCTTCCTCAGAGAGCACAGGACATTCTCGAGCTAGTGGATCTCTTCTGCAGTGCAGGGAGTGCCACTGCAAAACAAATCCAACGGTTGCTGGGGCTGATGGCAGCCACCACCAATGTCATTGTCTTTGCCAGGCTGCACATGTGGCTGTAAAAACTGTGATTTATCCGGAAATTTCATCCACAACGGCAGCCCCAGTCCCTTCATCTTGTCATTTCGCTGGATATACTGAACTCTCTGCTCTGGTGGACAGACCCTGCGAACCTTCTGGTGTGAGCTCCATTCCATTCACCCCCTTCAACGCTCAGTTTGACAACAGACGCATCTGTGGGGATGGGGTGCACATCTCAAGGGACTCTGTATTGGTGCTCGATGGGAACCCCATGTAGCATCATCACATCAATTTCCTGGAATTGCTGGCAGTGCAGTACGCACTCAGGTCTTTCTGCCACCTAGTGGCCAAGCAGGTGGTTATTGTCTTCACCAACAACACCACGGCCCTGTGTTATATCAACAGGCAGGGAGGCACGATTTCCAGGAGGCTGTGCCAACTGGCCCTGAGCATATGGGATGAGTGCCAGTGGAATACGTTCTTGAGAGTCGCCATCTTCCGGGGATTCTGAATGTACAAGCAGACTTCCTGAGCAAGGTAGGTGCGTTGGGGCATGAGTGGGAACTCAGCTGGAATGATCTCCAACCAATCTTCCTTCTATGGGGCCATCCAAAGGTGGACGTGTTTGCAACATGCCCCAACAGGAAATGCCATCTATTCTGCTTCAGAGTGGAGACCGATCCGCTATCTCTAGGAGATGGGCTTCTGGTCCCTTGGTCACACCTGTATGTGTTCCTCTTCCCTCCGATTCCTCTGATCTCCAGGGTACTCTTCAAAATACTTCAGGAGTGGCCACATTGTCTCCTGGTGACTTCATGGTGGTCCTGGCAGCATTGGTTCCCTGTTCTGCTCCATCTATCCAAGGGCTACTTTATCCACTTTCCCCCAGTGGCGGATCTTCTCCTGGCAGAGAGGGGGCAGATACTTCATCACGACATGCAGCGTCTCAAGCTCACAGCCTGGAAGATCCTTGTCTAGAGTTCAAAGCCAGGATAGATCATGTCCTATTGAACTGTCAGAAGCCGTCTACATGAGCTTCCAATGCAGGGAAGTGAAAGATATTCTTGACTTATCTTGCTTTGTTGGGATTGCCACCACCCCTATCGGACCTGATGGCGATCTTTGGTTTTTTGTTATCCTGTTTGGACTTGGGCCTTAGCTGTGCCTTGTTGAAAGTCTATTTGGCTGCTATCTTGGCTAACCATCCACCTATTGAGGGTCACTCCGTTTTTTTCCCACCCACAGACCAAGAAGTTTCTGAAGGGCCTGACCTGCCTCTTTCCTCCCTTGCATGGCCCTACTCCAGCTTGGGACCTGCCCATGGTACTGATGTGGCTTATGGGCAGACCCTTTGAGCCGATGGCTACTTGTAGTCTGCAGGTGTTGTCTTGGAAGACAGCTTTTTTAAGTCACAGTCATCTCTGCGAGGAGAGTGAGCGAGCTGTCAGTGCTTCGTTGTGATCCTCTGTACTTGAGTTTCCATCATAATGGGGTCATGTTGGCTCCAGATGTTTCTTTCTTGCCGAAAGTAGTTTCTGAGTTTCATGTTCAAGCTGCCATTGTCCTCCCAGCGTTCTTCCTGTCTCCTTTATCCGAGGAGGAATGCTGGCTCCATTCGTTGGATGTCAGAAGAGCTTTGCTCTTTTATTTGAATCGAATGTGGCCCTTTAGAAAATCGCCAGCCCTGTTTGTCTCTTATGCTTTACCCTCCCGAGGGAAGAAGCTGTCATCCCAGCAGCTATCCAAGTGGATTATGGAGACTACTAAGCTATGCTACTCGTTAGCCAAGAAGCCGCTCCCAGGCCCGCTTAGGGCACATTCACCCAGGCGGTGGCTGCATCCACAGCCTTCCTGCAAGGTGCGTCACTAGAAGATATCTGCCACACAGTGACATGAGCCATGACTCACACATTTGTGAAGCACTATGCCCTAGATGTACGTCTTTATCAACGGTCCACAGTTGGACGAACGGTGTTGCAGGTGGTGCAGATTTAGGACCTCAGCTCCCTCCTCCAGGTAGGCATGTACTGCTTGCTAGTCTCCCAGAGGTGTGATGCACAGAGACCATGAAGAAGATAAGCAGGTTGGTTACCTGTAACTGATGATCTTTGAGTGTGCATTCACACCACCCGCCCTCCTTCCCCTCTGCTTTCGGTCCTTTCCTTTCATTGAAGACTGAGGGCAGTGGTCAGAAGGAACTGGCGGGATAGTCGTGCCCCTCCCGTAGTCATGTGCAGTGGACTCCGGCACGTGACAGGGAAGTGGGCGCAAAAATCCCTTTTGCTTTCCATTATACCGATCGGGGTCGGTGCAGTTGCACTATATCCCAGAGGTGTGAATGCACAGATGACCACTCAAAGATCATCAGTTACAGGTAAGCAACCTGTTTTTATAAAACAAAAATATTTTCAACATGTAAATAAACCTGGAAGATATCTTGCATACTGTCTATGTAAAGAAACTGAACAGTGGATAATAATTGGTGTACACAAGAATTTGAACGTTCCCCAAAAAACTCTGTAAGAAAGATGTTTTAACAGTAAATGGAATGGATTACTATATTAAAGAAGCTTTAACTCATAAATTTTCAAAGATAGAGAAACTTTGAATCAAAGCAGCTCAATTCAAGAGGTCTCTCAAGCCATCATAGCTGGTTCCAGTGTAGCTTTGTGTCAGGGCCCTCAGCTAGTCAGTCAAAACACCAGGCCTTATTCATTGAAACAAGGATAGTATTTATTAGACTGCAATACTAGGTCACTAGAACAGAAGCATTGTTAAGAATAACTTGAATACATGAAGCACTTGGGGTTATACTCTAAGGGGGGGAAGGAGCCCCCTCACGTCTACCAATGGTTAACAAGCCCGCATGCGGGAAGACTAAGAGGTGCTAAATTACTACGTTCCCATCACACAAAAGTTCTCAAGCCTAGCTGTTGTCTTTAGGAAAGCATAAGTAGACATCCAGCCTGGCTCCAAGGCCATTCAGGCCTGGCGAGATGAGAGATAGCCCGGTCTCTCAGGCAACCTCGTCACCTCCCCGCATACCAACGGAAAAACCAGATACATTTATTGACCCCTCATCTCCTCTCCTCACCCCTATGGCAGGGATACCTGACATCCTGCCCTCCTGATAATAGATCTACCCTCCCGGCTTCAGAGGATACAATTTATGGAATGCGCGGACCAATTTCGGGGCACGAACATGTTCCGCCCTCACCCACTCCCTCTGTTCAGGCCCAAAGTCCGCCCAGTTGATGAGATAATACAACCGGTTGCGTGAAATCTTCGAATCCAGTATTTGAGAAACTTCATAATGCGGTTTCCCCCCCACCATCAGCGGAGGGGGGCGGGGCGCTGGGGTCTCCAGATATACTCGGCAGGTGCACGTCGTAAAAGCCTTACATGAAATACAGGATGAACAGATTTCAGTGATTTAGGCAGATCAAGCTCAACAGTAACATTGTTCAACACACGTACAATCTTAAAAGGTCCAACCTATTTCCAACCGAGTTTGCGGCTCGGCTGCAAGCCCTTCAAGTTCTGAGTGGATAGATAAACAAAGTCTCCACATTTAGGGGTCCAGGAATGGTCACGTTTCTTGTCAGCCTGGGTTTTATACGCAGCTTTGGCCCCCTCGAGTGTTTTTACTAACAACGGCCATGCAGTTTGTAGGCGTTTGCATCAGTCACCCGCGTCTCCCGGCGGGAGGTCGGGAGAACCCAAAAAAGGGAGAGGCGGAGCTTCATATCCGTGCACCGCCATGAACAGAGACATTCCTGTGGAAGAGTGACAGGTATTGTTGTAACAAAATTCTGCCAACGGCAGTAATGACTGCCAATCGTCTTGTTGAAAGTTTGTGAAACACCTGAAGTATTGTTCTAGCGTTTGGTTAACCCTCTCGGTTTGACCATCGGTCTCTGGGTGATATGCACTGCTGACCCCCCTCTCCACCCCTAGCAGTGACATCAACTCCCCCCAGAATTGGGAGACAAACTGTGACCCCCTGTCCGAGACCACCTTATTCGGCAAAGTGTGGAGTCTCACCACGTGTTGCAAGAATGCTGCAGCCAGTCTTTTGGCTGAGGGAATAGAAGTGAACGGGACAAAGTGAGCCTGTTGGAAAACATATCGACAACGACCCAAATAATAGTCTTTCTCCCACTCGGTGGCAAGTCAGTAATAAAGTCCATGGAGATTACCTCCCAAGGACGAGTGGGGGTCGGTAGAGGCTGCAGTAGACCGGGGGGTTTCCCCGGCCGGGGCTTGCTCATAATGCAGATCTGGCAAGCATTTGTATACAGAGATAAATCCTTTCTCAGTCCCGGCCACCAAAATTGTCACTGGAGGAGCTGGAGGGACTTGACAAAGCCAGTGTGCCCTGCAAGTTTAGAGCCGTGAGCCCAGCTCATCACCTCCCCCCGAAGCGACAACGGCACAAAAAGTTTTCCATTTTTCCACCAACAGTCTTGGGATACCTGACACTTTGGAACCGTTTCCTGATGATCATGACCCAGTGTCCCCGAGAGAAGACTTACATCTGTACTCAGAACAGATGGTTCGGATGGTGCAGTCTTTGGACATCCAGGTCACGTCCGTGGACAGCAGACCCAAAGACAAGTTCCTGGGGTGGCTCTACCGTGACACCCCAGGGATCATAGCCTTTTTTTCTCCTGGAGGGAATCCTAGAAATGGCAAAATTGATTTGGGAAAAACTGCCACGTCTTGTAAAGTCAAGAATATGTACAGGATTACCCATCCTACACCATCCTCATTAATAGCAGAGGAGATGCAGGCTATGTAAAGAGTGGGTTCACATTCAACCCTGGCTAAGAGGGCAGGAAGATCACAATTCCTTGGCCGAAATACTTACTCTTCATCTTTAAACGTCAGGATATCAAATTACCAAGCTATTATGGCAGCTTACCAGCTCTTTTTATGGGAGAAGATTACCCCTGACTGTAAGAAGTCTTTGGCCAAGGTTATCCATACAGAAGCCTTCAGGCTATCTGAACAGCAGTTGAATGCCAGCAGACATGTGGCCTGTGTTTTTGTGTGCATTGTGGCCTCCATAATCCTGAGAAGGTATGCTTGGCTATGATGAACAGCTCTCCCGCCGTAATCACAGGCTTGTGTGGAGGACTTACATTTTGATGGCTGTCCTTTGTTCTTCTCTAAGACTGATAAGTTCCTCCAACAGATTAAGAAAAATTATCAGACAGCCTGGTCATTTGGGATAACCCAGACCCAAAGCCTCCTCCTACAGGCCCAAAGACCACTTGAGATTTCAACCCTCTTACCAAAGTCTTCAATACCCATATCAACAGCAGGCATATCAGTATCCTCAGGAAAGGTATTCCAGACTTCCCAACAGGCTTCACATAGATCTGGGTCAAGACCCAAGTCTGGTCCTGCTCAGCATCACCTCTCCAAGGACCCTATGCAGGCTTCCAAGCCTTTGTTCTGACTATGAATGGTAAGCATCGCAGCCAACCACTCATTTCAGGACAGTTTGTCTAATTTTTTACTAGAATTGCTCTGACTCATGGGTCTTGACTGTCATTGAAAATGGCTACTGCCTTGAGTTTGCCCAGTTAGCACCGTTAACGACAGTTGATCAGGCCATTAATAATGTCTTTCCTGAGTTGTTCTCAAGAGTTGAATGCCTTATTAGAAAGGGTGCAGTTCAAGGGTTAAGTCCCAATGATCCTGTGTTTAATATGTTGTCGAAAGCTTTCATGGCTGGAGTTCGTTACTTGTAGATTTTTCAGGCTGTATGGCCGGGGTCTTGGCATTGTAGAACCTGACGTTTTGCCAGCAGCAGTGGCTGGCATCCTCAGATTTTTTTTTTCTTCTCACCTTGACACAGGGAGTACTCCATCTTTCTGTGTTATACCTCTGAGGATGTCAGTCACAGCTGTTGGCAAAATGTCAGGTCCTACAAAGCCAGGATCAGAGCCATACAGCTTGGAAAATCTACAACTAATGATCCTGTGTTTGGTTTATTCAAGGTTTTTCCTGGTTAATAAAAAAGACGGTGGCTTACACCCTATTTTTGCATCTGAGGGGGTCTCAGTTTTTTCCTTAAGGTTCGTAAAATCAGAATCGTCTCCTTGATCTTGGTTCACAGTTGCTCAGCCCAGGAGATTGGTCAGCTGTCTTGGACTTCCAAGAAGCATATTTTCACATTTCTGTTCATCTGAGCATAGGAACTATTTACATTTTAAATTTCAAGTAGTCCTGTACAAGTACATGGTCCTTCCATTTGGTTTGGCTACTATGCCTCGAGTTTTTATTAAATGTATGGCAGCAGTGGTCACTCACCTGAGGTCTCAGGGATACTCCATCTTTCCTTTCTTAGATGATTGGCTGTTTACTGCCCCCTCTCAGCTTGAGTTACAGACACAATTGTCACTGGCTAGTATGATTCAGAGGCTCTTAGGTCTAATGGCCTCCATCATCTTTGTGGTCCCCTTTGCCTATCTCAGGATGCAGCCTCTATAGAATTGGTTTATATTGGTTTTTAACCATGCTGTTCAATCTGAGAACCAGCATTTTTTCATTCTGAGGGTGGTGATAAGGGATTTGTGATGGTGATCCCTTAATTCTAACCTGCTGCCCAGTGTTGCCTTTGGGTTCCTGTCCCCTCAGGTTACAGTAACAACAGATGCTTCCCTTTCAGGTTGTGGTGCTCATTGTGGGGATAGGAGTGTCAGAGACACATGGTCCAAGGCTATGATAACCATCTTCAAGTACTTGAAGGGTCGCTATATAGAGAATGATGCGTAATTGTTTTCTGTTGCCTCAGAAGGTCAGACTAGAATCAGTGTGTTGAAATTAAGAGTTTTCAGCTACACATCTTCCTCTATTTGATTCCCCTTCTAATTGTGCTCTGTTTTGGCTGCCTTCCTGCTTGCTGTTTATTCCCCCTCCTTTCAGCCATTTCCGCCACTCACTTGCCTCCTATCCCATATCTGATCTCCCCCCTGCCCTCTCTTGCTCTGAATTCCCTTCTTGGTGCTTACCAGTTCTTGGGCACCATTTTGGGTTAATTAGACAACCCCAAAATGCCTTTCGGTTGTGTATGTTACGCTTTCGAACATGTTTTTTAACCTCCAGTTCTTTTTAAACTTTTGGTATTTCTTGCAAATATAGCATCTCCTTCAGTTTGGCAGAAATGGTGTGGCCTGCTCTTATGGATTTTTTGATCCATGCCAGGGGCCATACTTGTCTATTAGACACAGTGTGTATCAAGTTAACATGAAGGGAATGTTTTGGCATGCACAAAAATGAATACAAATGTTTAATGTGAAAAGAAGATGCAGGAGGGCAAGGAGGTTTATAGGTAAATATTTTTTGTGGGAGTGGGGGTTCCTTTATACTAATGATGACCCTCTTGGCTTTTTCTCTTGAAGGTAGTCAGTTTTCTTCATACTGTTCTGTTGTGTGACAAACTGGATTTTAGCACAGCTCTCGTTGTTTGTCCACTGAACACGGCCCTGAACTGGATGAATGAGTTTGAGAAATGGCAAGAAGGCTTAGAAGATCATGAGAAGCTAGAGGTATTTTCTTTTTAAAATGGTTTTTTTAAAAAAGTTACTTACATTTAGTCTAAGTCATAATAAACTTCCTCTCAAAGCGACAAACAATTAAACTTGCTATAATCATGACTGTGTTGTCTGTATAAACGGTAGTATGTATAAAGTGTCTTTATTTAATACCTGCATTTTAAGTAGTTTGTATTGGTGCAGTACATTAATAGCATATTTATTTGAGTTGGAAATATCATTTGTACCTATTTCTGTCCCTTTTCGCAAGGTCTCTGAGCTGGCCACAGTGAAACGCCCTCAAGAAAGAAGCTATATGCTGCAAAGGTGGCAGGAGGAAGGGGGTGTCATGATCATAGGCTATGAGATGTATCGTAACCTTGCTCAGGGGAGGAATGTGAAAAGCAGAAAACTGAAGGAAATATTTATCAAAGCACTCGTTGATCCTGGTAAGCCACAACACTTTGTGCAGATTGTGTAAAGGAAGCTTGTATACCTCAACCCTTATGTTGTGTGGTTCCGGTGCATCACGCTGACAGACATGCTTTTATTTTTACATTTCATAAACGGGTAAGTATTATGTGATACACTAAAGCCTCCTGCCTATCTCCACTTCTTGCCTTTCTGCTTGCCATGATATTTATTTATGTAAGACACAAAGCAGCACACACAAAAACATTTAAACAATTAAAAATACAGATATGTAATTCAGTTAGAAGCACATAAATAACTTTAGAATGTGGGCCATTAACTGCTACTGGAGGTATGCCAGATGAAACAAAAAATCTGTATCAGGGAACTATGGTTAGTGCCCTGAGTCCACACTGTGATTCTAAACCATGTGTTGTGGAGGCAAGGAGCATCCATGCCCTGTGGATTTGGATGCTATGGCTACAGCCATAGGAAAGTTAGGAAGTGGAGGAGGGAATAGGCGGGCAAAGAACAATATCTCCTTCCCAAACAAGAGGTTAGGAGGTTTGGACTTATCAAGTCTGGAGCGGCCAAATGGTCGATATATCTTCCATTTTATTTAAGTAATAATGTAAATTTAAATTCAGTGATGAAGGACAGATTGCATGTATTTTAGTGTTTCTCATTATTTTGTTTTTTCAAAAGAACTGGAGGGAATCTATATTTATTTATTTGTATTAATTACAATTAATAAATAATTACAACAACAATTAAGACAACATAACAATAGAGGAACAAGACATTAAAAGCAAGCTGTTTGGAGTAAACAGCATTAAAACTATCCATCAAACAGAGCAGACCATTTAAAAGCTGGTAAAATAAACCCTCTAATTAAAATCTTGGGCAAAAAAGATGTATTTTGGCCTGGTGCCTAAAAGACAGTAAAGCAGTCTCCCAGTAAGAGTCAGGGCTCTCAAGGAAAGGAATAATTGCTCACCCAAGTTATGGTCTTCTCTGCTTGTATTGGATTAGGATGGGGGATACCAGGTTCAAAACTCTGCTGGCCATGAAGCTCCCTGGGTGGCCTTGGGCTTGTTGCTTTCTCTCAGCATAACCGATTTCACAGGGTTAGTATAAAAATGAAATGGAGGAGGGGAGAACAACATGTACCATTCTGAAGACTTTGGAGGAGATCTACATGTGAGAACTAAAGAGGCCAGTGGTTGTATCTAAAAGAAATTCTGTAAACAATACTTTTCACTGAACAATTACTGCACCCCAGGATTAATGACCTGGTGATTTACAAAGGCCTTGAAAATCAGTTAAGAAACCAGTCAGGGACCAGTAAGGCTTGGAAGGCAATAGGAGAACTTCTGCTATTTATATGCTTGAAAAAAAAAATTAATTGGGATACTTGCCTGGTGCAGAAAGTAATAATCTTCTTCATGGTCTCTGTGCAGTCCCACACTTGGGTTAAACGCTCGTGCATGAACCCAACCTCGGAGAATAGTAGAGCTAGCCTCTAATGCTTTTTGGTGCACTTTCCCCACCCGTTCTGGAGAGCATGCCTCGACTCTTCATGCCTAGAGCTGAAGAGAAAGCTCCCTCCTGGTCATTTCCCCAACACCCTCCCTTCTTCCCTGGGGAATGCAACGTATGGAAGTGTTGTCACTGTAAAGCCAAGTTACCGTCAACTAACGGTCCTGATTTGTGCCTCTTGTGCCTGGGGGAGGGACACTGAGTGGACTCTTGTAGCCACTGTGCCAGATTCACAAAACAAGCTTGGAAAAATCAGATAGCTCAACTCTGTACCCTCTTCTTGGAATAATTGCTTTGCCTAACTATGCAACAACCTCCTCAGACTCAGGCTACACCACCTCCCCCACTGCCATTGAGGCTTTTAGGTCACATGGCAGCAACTACATTTGTCATCCCTTTTGCAAGGTTGCACACGAGACTACAACTATGGTTTCTGTGTCACTTCAAGCCGCTTTACCAGCTCTCCATTCCTCCAGACGTCCTCTTCACGATTCTCTGGTGGACATCCACTGACAATCTCCTGATAGGGGACGACTTCCAGTTAATGGCGACTTGAAATCAGACATGTCTCTGGGATGCTCCTGGGACACGATCTGAGTGCCAGCGGTTTGGATTGGGGGCGAGCAATTGCTACTCCCCGGGAGCCTTGGGCAAAAGGCTCCCAGCCAAGGGGCTTCTGAGGGGGCGTCCTCTTCTCCAGCACGATGCTGGTGAATCAAGGCGCTCCTCCACCCCAGTGGTCCAACCATTGTGCGTCCGTATGGAATTAAAGACGCTGGCCGGAACAACTGGAGGAGATCGTGCGACCAGACGATTGCGAGTGATGTTGTAAGACGAGCAAGGAGCAGTGAGTTACTAAAAAGCGTTGAATCGACGATCTAAAAGAAAGCACCACCCTTGATAGAAGCATGGGAAGCGAGCGGGGGAGGGGCCCCTCCCCCCTCCCACACACGGAGACTGCAAAGCAGATTAACAAGGGGGGAGCGGAAGATAGAGCATTAAAACCAGTTTTAAGAGCTTTACCAGTTAAAGTCAAAGCGTAACGGAGGCTTTCAGAGACTTTACGAACTTTCAGTTAATGTAAACAATCCAAAAAGATGGCGGGGAGGTGACTCGACAAAGGACAGAAATCGAAACCACCAGGCGGCTCAAGTCCAAGACCGGAAGAAATCATAGAGTTTCCCAGGCTACTGGCAGACTCCCTTTGCCCCCTGCTGGACCAGATGACCATCATCAACCAGCAACTGACAACTTTGAACCAGAATTTTGCAGCACAGCAATTGCAATTGGCAGAAACTACCAAGAAAACAGAGCAGGTGGTTGAAAAAGTGAAGGAACTTGATGCCAGCTCTATAAAAGCAGGGGAAAAGATGCAAATGCTAGAAAAAAAGCATGCTTCGTCAGAAACTCAAGTATTGCAGCTACAAATGGAAAGAGCAAATATGATACTCCGGTTCCAAGGGGTGTCAGAAGCCCCTAATGAGAATCTAAAGCAACTACTGAGCGATGCATTGGCCCCATTGAGGGATTTAAAAGCAGAAGATATCTTAAGCGAAATGGATGTGGCCTATAGAGCCTATTCTATGTATATTAAAAAGAATAATCTGCCAGGAGAAATTGTTGTGAGATTCTCAAAGAGACATATAAGGGATTTAATCCTAAAAGCGACTACAAACACACCCCTGACAATCGGAGGGAACAACGTAAGGATACTAAAGGACATTCCATTTGAGATAAGAAAAAAGAGGCAGAAGTACAAAGAATTAATCCTTTTCTTACAAACAAATAGCATTGCATACAGGTGGTTAATCCCCGAAGGCGTCACTTTCAAAATAAAGGAATGGAGAGAAAAAATTGACTCTTGTTTTCAAAGCTCGAGAGTTTTTGCGGCTGCAATTGGGAGGTCCAGAAAAGGATACGAAGGAAGAAGATGACAGCAAATCTACGGGCGAGTTGGACTCTGTGCCTTCCGATGAGGACTCTGATGCAGAAAAGGGGGCGGTCGCCTCCAAACAAGTCTACCAACTGAGAGATCGCAAGGAGAAGCAAAATAAGAATTGAGACTCTGAAAGTCATTGAAAGCTTTTTTATTATTATGGGATGACTGGGGGAGGGCTCTTGAATTGGGAAAACAGTTAAGCCGATGCAGTAGTGGGATTATTAGATCACGCTCAATGCTTTTTTGAAGCTTTTTTATGGACTAACACAGATATAAGCATTTTTGAAGATCTCCATCTCTTGGGGTTTTAGTCAGTAGTGGTTATCTTTTCTTTCTCCCTAGTGTAGATGTTTCCCCTTCCCCAGTTTCTGTTATAGTTTGTAGTTTATAGAAAATGCAAATTAAAAAATTCCCCTTCGGGGGGCCAAAAAAACCCCATCTCCTGATAGGCATGTCCTTCTGTCACATGCCTCTAGAGGTTGTGTTTTTCATGGATGCCTCACTTTGGGGAGCCTGCTGCAAAGGCCCTCATTTGCAGGGTTGCAAGTTCGCTGCAGAGCAATGGCTTCACATTAACTGCCTCGAGTTGCTAGCAGTACATCGGGCACTGAAATCCTTTCTGCCATCACTAGCAAGTTGAGTAGTACAGGTTGCCACCGACAATGTGGCAGTCATGTACTATATTAAAAAACAGGGTCCCTGCATCAACCAGACTGCAAGCATGGGATTGCCCTAAGGGACTTGGTGCAGGAGGCAACGACATATTCCTTTTTATATGAATTTTTTTAGATTTTTAAAATGCTATAAAAAGAATAAAAACAAAAAAAGGAGAAAGAAAAAAACAAAGAAAGAAGAAGAAACAAAATGAAAAGGAATAATATCAGATATTCTCTGCTACAGAGAGCCATACACTTACATATTAGAACCTTAGTCCAAGTTCAGACCAGGGGCATATATCACCTTTCTGTTTAAGCATATCACCGCCAGTCGATGAGACTCAATGTACTTCCGTCCTTGACTCCCTAACCTGGTGGAAGCACAGACCCAACCTCATGGAAGGGGCACCCTTCCAACTTCCCACCACCACAGAGACCCTGACTACAGGTGCCCCTGTGGGGTTGGGGCACCCACATGAGAGGGCTCTGTGTGGGTGCCAGATGGAGCACTTGCCACCAGCGACACCACATAGACTTCCTAGAGTTCCGTGCAATCAAGTTTGCCTTCCAGTCAGTCCATTCACTCATAGAGGGGAAGGTGGTATCTGTGCTCATGGACAATACCACTGCCCTCAGCTACATACACTGCCAAGGGGGCACAGTATCCAGGAGTCTCTGCTCCCTTGTGATGGATCTATGGGCCTAGTGAATATGCCAGGGGACTTTCCCTGTCACCACTCAGTTGCCTGGGATGCAGCAGAGGAGTGGCATCCCTACATGAATTTGAAAAATGGGGTTTCCCTGCTGTGAATGTCTTTGCCACAAGGGAGAACTGGTGATGCCAAGTGTTCTGCTGCAGGGGAGGCACGGACCCAATGGGGGACAGGCTCCTATACTCATGGCCACACAAGTTCCTCTTCCTCTTACTGCCTCTCAGCCCCACGGTAGTCAACAAACTGATGAGGGAGAAGCCAAATTGTATCCTGGTCACACCATAGTGGCCTTGGCAAGGGTGATTCCCTATACTCCTACAACTATTCCAAAAGGAGATGCACCCCTTTCTACTGGTTGCAGATCTTCTACTCACTCATGGGGGCCAAATGCTGTACCAGACATCCTGCATTTGAAATTGACAGTGTGGAAAATCATCTAGGATCCTTCCCAGAACGGGTGAAAGAGGTCATGATTAACAGTAGGAAACCATACACCAGGAAGTCCTATGAAAATAAGTGGCATAAGTTTCTTGCCTTCACCCAGGACACCACAGCTTCACTGGAGCAGGCCGGCTTCCCTTCCACCATCAGTTTACTGCTCTCACTCATGGACTCAGGGTTCTGTATGAGAGTTTATCTGGCTGCCATGCCTGCATATCACCAGAAGATTAATGGCCACTCTGTTTTCACCCACCTGGACACCAAGAGGTTTCTGAAGGGGCTGTTTCCGCATGTACCTCCTCCAGTACCTCCTCCAGTACCAGTAACATGTACCAGAGCTAGTTTGGTGTAGTGGTTAAGTGTGCGGACTCTTATCTGGGAGAACTGGGTTTGATTCCCCACTCCTCCACTTGCACCTGCTGATGTGACCTTGTGTCAGTCACAAGCTCTGGCACAGCTGTCCTCTCAAGGACAGTTTCTGTCAGAAGTTCTCAGCCCTGCCTATCTTACAGGGTGTCTGTTGTGGGGAGGGGAAGGGAAAGGAGTTTGTAAGCCGCTCTGAGACTCCTTTGGGTAGTGAAGGGTGGGGTATAAATCCAATCTCCTCCTCCTCCTCCTCCTCCTTCTTCTTCTTCTTCCAGTTCCCACGTGGGACCTTCCACTGGTCCTCAGGAAACTGACAAGGAGGCCCTTCAAGCCTATGGCCATGTGCAAGCCTTGGCTCCTAGTGTGGGAAATGGCATTCTCGATTGCCATCATGTCAGCAAGGTGTGTAGGAAAACTCCTGGCCCTCTGACACAATCACCCTTACCTGCAGTTCCACAGCAAAGGGGTCTCATTGGCACCAGTTGTTAAGTTCCTAGTGAAGGTGATGTCAGAATTTCACCTCCATGCTGACATCACACTCCCAGACTTCTTTGCCAATCCTTAGGATGATGCGGAGAGATTCCATTACATATGGGAAAGGGGAGGGGGGTAGTTGCCAGGAAGGGCCAATTAGAGTCAGGACAGAGACAGATGATCCTGTTAAACTTCTTCATTATGCTGTATAATAATTTACTGCTCATCCTCTACATACATGTATGGACTGGTAATTTCCATTTTTTGATTCTGTCTCTGTTTTGACTCTAATTGGCCCTTCCCAGTAACTAACCCTCCCTCACCCTTTCTCTTACTATATGTAATGATTTTGGAAATTTTGTTTCACTGTATCTGAAGAAGTGTGCTTGCACACAAAAGCTTTAGCTTGAATAAAACTTTGTTGGTCTTAAAGGTGGCACTGGACTTGAACTTTGTTTTTGCATATCCAGTTAGTTGGTCCACTTCATGCATCTAATGAATTCTGAAGTGCCACATCTCTTCATCCTTTCTGGCTTGAGGGATATTAAAAATACTAGAGGCATTGCACTTCACTGTTCTTTCATTCAGTGCCTTTATCCTGTAATCCTCAGTTGTGCTTCATAGGGATAGTGTGCTGTTTCTCGTAAGCAACCACTTGCATGATCCCACTGTAAACAGAAAAGAAGGGCAGCTTTGTGTGCTGTCTCTTGTGCATGTAAACCTACACAGCATTCAGCTACAGGCAGATTGGCAGAGTGGACCCAGAAACATGACTAGATGGTTCTTCCTCCCTTCCTGGCTAATGGAAGAGGGAATATGTGCATTCGAATCTAGTCTCTGATATGAGTGTGTCTCTGAATTAAAGGACTGCACATAGTCCTAGTGGTGTGCCGCAGTTACTGAGCATCATTACATTGCTAGTTAAAGTCTGAAATATATTTTCTAAATGCAAATATAAAACTAGAGGCAAAATAACTTGTTTTTGTTTTTGTTTTTTTAACCAGGTCCTGATTTTGTTATATGTGACGAAGGACACATCTTAAAAAATGAAGCATCTGCTGTTTCTAAAGCTATGAATTCTATAAAATCCAGGAGGAGGATCATTCTTACGGGAACTCCTTTGCAAAACAACCTCATAGAATGTAAGTGCATTTTAAGGGAGCACCAAATCCTGAACATCTGTCTTTTGTTTGCAGTTCAGGAAAATAAAATTTAATAGCTTTATCTACATGGAAGAAGAAAAAATAGGCATTGCTGTACCACTGGTTGACGTCTTTTCTCTTTATGCTTTGAAGCACATCCCATGTGTTACATACTTGATGCAACGTTGGCCTTAAGGACATGCAAGAAATTGGGCTACAAAATAAAATTCTGCTTTCTTCTACCTCAGTTGACTTTTTATTTGAAAATGCTCATGTTTTCATTGGAAATCATATGACTACAAAAAAGTCCTTTGCCTTTGGAGACAGAATGAAGAGAATGAATTCCATCCTGCACTGTTTTCTGCATTCACAGCATTTGTTATTCTGAGCACACTGTGGTTTGGCCAGTCTTCCACATTATGCCCTTGTTTGCAATCCTGTTCTTGCTTCTGATGGGAATAGCCTCTGTGTTGAAGAATGGGCCCTGGACTGAAGATATGAACATAGGAAATTGCCTTATACTGTATCAAGCCCTTGACCCATCAAAGTCAATATTGTCCCTTCAGACCAGCAGTGGCTCTCCAAAATCTCTTTAACTGACCTTTAACTAGATATGCCAGGGGTTCTACCTGATGCCTTCTACTTGATGCCTTCAAGTAGATACTGTATCACTGAGCCATGGCCCCTGCTTGATGGTCAGGTGCCAGGAGGGCATCATTTGGCCATGAAGGATCTGGCCTGAGTCTTGGGGTGAGCATTGCACCAGGAAGAGGCAGCTTCTGGTGGAGAAAAGACTCATGCTGGGGCCTGACAGGGAGCTGCTCCTGTCTCTGCTCACGAAAACATTACTGCAAGTGCCTGTTTAGGCAGGTACATAGTTTCTTTTTTAAAATGTTGGCCATTATGCCTTGCAAAACAGAAGTCACATGATGCCTTCATATTTTGCCAGTGTCCGATTTTATTCTGCTGTTTTCTGTACAGATCATTGTATGGTTAACTTTATCAAAGAGAATTTGCTTGGGTCAGTTAAGGAATTTCGAAATCGATTTATAAATCCAATCCAAAATGGTCAGTGTGCAGACTCTACCATGGCAGATGTCAGGGTGATGAAAAAGCGGGCCCACATCTTGTATGAAATGTTAGCTGGATGTGTTCAGGTATGTGAATTCTTGATTTTATTTAGAAGTGTGAGAGTTAAAAATGCTTTGCTACAGATTATAGATGTCTTGTTTCTTGCAGCTAAAAACCTTGCATGTTTTTGTAAAGATAAATCACTATTCCTCATTAACCAGAAGATATTTCTCCATGCCTGCACCCAATTCAGTCGCACTTGCCAGTGTCATTCGCCATCTGAAATCACTCCACTTTCCAATACATAGGACAGATGGACTCACATTCTAGCTCAGGGGTGGCCAAACTTTCTTAATATAAGAGCCACATAGAATAAACGTCAGATGTCTGAGAGCCGCAAGACCTTAACAAATATTACACACATGATTTTATTGAAAAATATGCAGATTTGCTTTTATTAACATTAGACTGCCAAAAATAAAAACAAAAGGGGGTAAAAACAAATATTGATAATGATATTTATTTGTCCAATGATATTTAATTTGTTTGCTAATGATATTTATTTGGCTAAGAGAGAGAGAGAGGAGGAAAGTAAGAGAGAGAAAAACAAAGAAAGGAAATAGATGGGGGAGGGAGGAGAAGGATGAGAGAGAGGAAGGAAGGGAGAAAGAGATAAAAAGAAAGGTTGAAAGAAAGCAAATAGATGAGGAAGGGGGAAAGAGAAAGAGAGAATTAAAAAGCAAATAGATGGGGAGGGCGAGGGAGGAAGGGAGAGAGAGAAACGGCGTAAAGGGAAGGAGAGGGAGGAAGGACTGAAGGAAGGAAGGGAGAAAGAGAAAGGTGGAAAGAAAGAAGGAGAGAGAAACAGAAACAGAAAGCAAATAGATGGGGGAGGGATTGAGGGGGAGGAAGGAAGAGAGAAAAGGGAAGGAAGGGGGAAAGAGAGCGAGGCCACTTCAACACTGTCATTTTTATCACTCATTTGTCCCTATTGCTTCAGGGTTTCCTCTGCCCAATGTGTTTTGATTTCTCTAGGAGTCCCAGAGGGAGCAAAACACATGTGGAAAAGGGGGGGGATGGGACTGAAAGCATAGGGAAAAATGAGTGACAAAAATGCCAGTGCGGAAGTGGCCAGAGAAAGACAGGTGGAAAGAAAGCAAATAGATTGGGGGAGGAGGAAGGGGAAAAGAGAGAGAGAGGTGGAAAGAAAGCAAATAAATGGGGAGGGAGAGAGAGGTGGAAAGAAAGTTACTTTAACTGTGTTCTACAGTCCCCTCCATGCCCACACCCCAGCAAGCTTGGCAAAAGGATTTAAAGAGACAATGCCTTCTCCAAGCCAGCAGGGAAGAACCATGGGGTGGGGGCTTGGAGTATGCCTTTAACTTTAAATGTGGAGTATGCCTTTTACTTTAAACTTTAATTGCCCCCCACTGCCACACCAGCTTCACTTGGAGAAGGGATTTAAAGAGATAAACACTTTCTCCGAGCCAAGCCAGGCAATCTGTGTGTTCTACATTAAACTTTAGATGGGGGGGAGAGGGGGAGAGAGAGAGAGAGAGAATAGATGGAGGAGGAAGGGAGAGGTGGAAAGAAAGCAACTTTGACTTTAAATGTGTCCTCCAAGCCCCATCTTCACGCCCATTGGCTTGGCTAGGAGAAGGGATTTAAAGAGACAGATGCCTTCTCCAAGTTTACCAGTGCATTTGAGAACACATTTGAGAATGCATTTAAAGTAAAGTTGCTTTCTTTCTCTGCTTCCCCCCCACCTCAAGCCTACCGGGGAAGGGAAGACCAATCAGGCAGGTATGCCTCTCCTTTGCTTCTCCAGCTGCCTTGCTGGGGGTCACACAGTATGTGTGAAAGAGCCGCATGCAGCTCCCGAGCTGCAGTCTAGCCAACCCTGTTCTAGCTGTATCTGAAGAAGTGAGCAGTGATTCATGAAAGCTCATCCCTTGCCACAAATTTTGCTTGTCTGTAAGGTGCTACTCGACTCTTGCTCTTTTCTCCTGCTACAGACAAACTGACATGGCTGTCCTTCTTGATCTATAAAATAAGAGTTGTTATTATAGTTACTTTTAAAAAGAGCCTAGAGTGGATCTTTTTGCAGTTATCCTGGGTTTTCTAGAGGCTCTATGACACTGTTTATCTCTCGGGGGATACATATATATCTGTATGTCTCATGAGTTCTCTGGAGGGCAGTCGGGATACCTGTGCGAGCAGTAATATTTTACCAGGAGTTGCAGTCCTTCGTAGTTTAGGTTTAGAGCTAATCATGATGTGTGTTTTATAACCATACTGTCTTTTTAAAAATCAATTTACAGAGAAAAGATTATACAGCATTAACAAAATTCCTGCCACCCAAATATGAGTATGTTCTAGCTGTTAGAATGACCTCTCTTCAGTGTAAACTGTATCAGTTCTACTTGGATCATTTAACAGGTAAGGCATTGCTTATGATTCATTGCTTGGCATGCTTTGTTTTGCTTGGTTCTGGGCTGGGTAGGAGGGGGTATCCCTAATGGGACTTATCAGTTTATTTATTACTGATTTATTTTTCTAGCCTTCATGTTCAAGTTCTGCAGTTGACAGGCATATTTCTGGAGCACTGGAAGGCCTCAGAACTGGCTTTCAGTGAGTGACCCAAGGCTGGGTGGCGAGGTGATATCAGTTGGTGATGAAGCCTGGTTTGGCTGTGCATTGTGCCTGATAGGAGGTGGGGATTGCTTCCTGACAGGCATGTCCTGCCTTAGGTCCTTTGATTGAACACATGTGTGTCAAGTGTGAATACTTCCAAAGGGTAGCCATGCTGGTCTGCAGTGGAACAGATAGTAACTGACGCAGGGAGCTCTGACTCTCTAAAGTTCATACCCCCAAAAATCTTATTGGTCTCTAAAGTGCTACTGGACTCAAATCTGGCTGTTCAGGTGTGAATTGTGTGGTGTCGTCTCTGTTTAAAATATTTCCTGGGTTTTAAGCGAGCTTATACAATTACGAATGGGATGGAGAAAGTGGATAGACAGATTTTTCTCCTTTTCTCATAATATTAAAATTCAGGGTCAGTCAATGAAATTGGTTGGCTTCTGTTTCAGGACAGATAAAAGAAGTTAGTACTTCGCACAATACTCAACTGTTATACAAAAACTATAATTAGAAATCATACAAAAATAAACAGCGATCACACAAAAATTTGTTCTTTCTTTGAAATTTTTTTATTCTGCCTTTTCTTGTTGGGCAGTTTACATTGATAAATCATCACACATAGGAAGTTTAGCTGGCTATAAAAATGATTAGGCTCATTTGTGGAAGACAGGTCAACTGATAGCTCTGATGGCTAAATAGAACCTCCATATTCAAAGTGAGGTTTGACAAACAAAAGTTTATACCCTGGAATTTTTTTTTCATCTTTAGGTTGTGATGGGACTCAGATTTTGTTCCATACTGAGACTGTACCTCAGAATTAATTTATTTGGCATGTTTGTATGTCACCTTTCCATTTTAGCAGTGCTCAGGGTGGTTAGATGTTTTCCAGGGGTCAGCGCCGGCAGGATCTGTATTGGATCTGGGTCCAATATCAGCTCCTAAGAAATACTCAGTGGCACATAGTGCCTTGGAATTGCCAGCGCAAAAGAAATAGCTGAAGTTGAAGCATAAGACTTCCCATGTCTCCTCCACCCAACTGGGAATGGATCCATCCCCAGCCCAAAGAACCTGGACCCCTTTTCCAACTCAGTCACCATCTCTTTTGTCCAATGATGAAGTTATTGGGGTCACTCCTCAGTCTCCCCTGAAGCTGAAGCTCCCACAGCTAAATGGCACCACAGACCTTTGGGAGATTCTCTGGCCCAGCAACATTGGGAACTGCCATCTCCTCAGTGGTTCCAGTACGCACTGCCCATGTACTGGCCTATGCAGTGGGAATAGCAGCTACCACCTTCTGTGGAACTGACCATGCCATGCTCCCCTGTCAGCCCCATTTGCTATGGATCTGAATCCCTTGGAATTGGACAAAGAAAAGTTTCTGTCTCTAGGCGGTTTCCACTGCCCCCTCAAAACTGTCACTTGATGACCCATCGCCTATTTCTCCAGCAGAGGATCTCCGTATTTACTCTGATCAACTGGTCCAAATGGCTGTCTCTTAATTTTGAAGTGATCTGCTGGGAACTGACTACATCCAACCCCATTTTGAAGGTCCTTTACCCACCCAACATGGACTTAATTGCTGGAAAGATACTAGAGGGATTTCTAGACATATCCAAATCTATCTGGAACAAGCCAGCATCAGTCTCCCCTGCTGCCAAGGAAATTGACCACATGTACAAGGTTTTAGGGGAAGACTGTGATTTCCTTTTTGCCCACCCAATTGTGAACTCCTCGTGATGGAGATCATCCCAGCCAAGCAACACTTTGGGCCTTGGGACTCTCTATTTGACCAGGAGAAACCACAAGATCCACACATCATCAGCCCTGACTTTTACATATGGCCTACTTTAATGTCATTATGGGATGCTACCAAATGTTCCTGTGAGAAAGAATGGCTATGTTCATCGATTCACTTCCAGAAGAACATAAAGTTGTGGCCAAGATCCTACAGGCAGAGGGCTAAAAGCTGGAAAACAGTAACTAAATGCTGCATGACATATCACAGACTCATGCATTAGATCCATCACTTCCACCATAGTCCTATGCTGCCACTCCTGGCTCCAATGCACCACCCTTCCCAACGATACTAGGGCAAGAATAGAGGATCTCCCCTTTGAAGGAAGGAATCTGTTCAGCTCCCACACGTATGCTGTCCTAGACCATATGTGAAAGGAGATCACCACAAGATTCTTTGGCATCACTGGTCCACCATCTCAGACCCACAAACCTCACTACTTCCTGAGACAAACAGCCCATTCGCTGTCATTGTAATCCTATCAGTACCAGACATCCTACTCTGATTCTTCCTTGCACCCTTCATTTCAGTACCCTCAGGGCAAGAAGCAACAAGGCTGCCCTCACTCCAGGCAGAGTCCTGCTTACTCTCAGGAGGCCTGTGGAAAGGATAAGCCTCAGTTCTGACTATCCTCCCAGTCTCTACCCTGTTTATCATTTTATCTCCCCGTTTGGGAGTCAGTCACCTCTGACACTTGGGTTCTTAGCATTGTTCAGCAAGGATATTTCCTTCAATTTCATGTTTCACCAGTTGGTTGTACCTCTTATTTTTCCCCATCAATGACATTCCCAGAGTTGCAACAGTAGGTGTCCCAACTCTTGAATAACAGGGCCATTGAGCCCATTCCTTTCCATGAGACTAAAACTTATTTTTATTCTCATTATTTCCTAGTTGATAAGAAAGACAGTGGTAAATGTCCTATATTGGACCTAAGGGTCCTTGAAAAGTTCCTTGTGGTCCCTACGCTTCACATGACCACATTATGGGAGGTCATAGGCCTGATTTGTCAACATGACTGGTTTGCTATTATTGATCTTAAGGATGCCTGCTTCCATATTACCATACACTCCAGATCTGGGAAGTGGCTTCATTTCCAACGCAGCCAGGCCTGCTACCGGTATGCTGCCCTTCCCTTTGGCTTGGCCACTGCTCCCAAAGTGTTTACTGAGTTCCTGTCTGTGATAGTCACTCACCTACACTTTTTACCACACACTCCCTTGATCTTTTAGCTGATCATGTTTCCCTTGCTGTTCTACCTTAACTTCTCTGAGCCTCCAGATTAATTGGGATTAATACATCCTATATCCAACTCATTCCATCCTATTCATTGGGGCCCTCCTCGACTCCAATAATGGCAAGAATAGGTCAGCCTCCATACGAGCACTGGTTCAGAGATTTGCCTCCAGCAGATTTCAGTCAAAGTCCATACAGAGGCTTCTAGACCTCGTGGCCTCCACTACTTCTATGGTCCACTTTGCCCAATTTTTCATGAGGCTCCTTCAGAATTGGTTCCTCAGATCCACCAGTGTGCAGTCAGACCCCACCCCCCGGTGGAAATTGTCTATTCTTACAGCTGTAGTCCGTTCCCTAGGGTGGTAGTCATCTTGGGAGAACCTGCTGACAGGCTCCCTGTGTTGAGTGACCTTTCACAATGTTCAGGTTTTCATGGATGCATCCATGCTGGGGGGGTACACTGTGGCTCTCATAGGGCTAGTGTGCATTGGTCCCTTTCTGAACAGGGCATGCATATTAATCTTCTGGAGCTCAGGGCAGTCAGATATGCTTGATTTCTTTTATAGCCCTAGTCTCTGGCAAACAGGTGCTAATAGCCACAGAGAATACTACAACAAAGTTCTACATAAATAAGTAGGGAGATACTGGTTCCCTCTTCCTCTGTTCGGAAGCTTCTTTCCTTTGGCACTGGTCCGTCCAGCATGCCATCTCTTTGGTGGCTATCCACATCACTGGGTGGCAAATGGGACAGCAGACACTCTCAGCAAAGGTGACATGTTTACACATGAATGGTCTCTCAAGGATGATTACCAACGTGTTCTGCCAGTGGGGGGCAGCCCCAGGTGGACCTGTTTGCCTCTTCCTCAAACACCAAGTGGCTCCAGTTCTGCTCACTGGCAGGGGCAAATACCCATTCCCTAGGGGGATGCCTTCCAACTGACATTCCAACTGTTCTACACCTTTCCCCAATCCTCTTGCTAGAGAGGGTCCTCGCCAAGATTCAAGAGGACAGGTCCAGTTGCATTCTGATTGAACTATTCTGGCCCAAAAGGGTATAGTTCTCAACACTGTGGCTTCTGTGTATCTCTCCCCATCATGCCAGACCTGCTCCATATAGGGCCTCTTCTCCACCACAGTATTCTGTCTCTGCACCTAGAAACCTGGTTTCTTTTTAAACCTTTTTAAATTATAACATAGCAATTTGTTTTTCTAATTCAGCTACTTCTAACAATAAGGAAATCTTATGCTGCAAAATGGTCCAGGTTTTCTTCCTGGGTGGCTGCCCACTGCCTCCCCTGAGTCTTGCCCAGTGAATTGTTTTTGAATACATACTGCATCTGAAAAATAGAGGCCTGGCTGTTATCTCAGTCAAGGTCCATCTGTTGGCCATTTCAGCCTTTTACTACCCCATTGTGGGTTTACTGTTTTATCGGCCCCGATTTCCAAGAAAATCCTCAAGGGTTTATTTAACTTACACCCTCCGATGCCACCTCCCATTCCCCAGTGGTGTCTCTCATTGGTGCTCTCTGTGTTAATGTTTAAGACCTTTGAGCCCTTTGCCACATGTGACTTGTCCTTTCTCTCCTAAAAGGTAGCCTTCCTTCTGGCAATTACCTCCACCTGGAGGGTAAAGAACTCTGGGCTTTGCGGTCTTCCCTGCCCATTACCAGGTTTCACCCAAATAAGGTTGTTCTCCGTTCTAGTCTGGACTTCCTCCCAAAGGTTTTGTCCACCTTCCACGTTTCCCAAGACAGTTCTGCCAGTGTTTTTCTCCTCTCCCACTTTGGACAAAGAATGATGCTTGCAGGTCACTGCTTTTTTATTTAGACTGTATTGCGTTTTTGTGGAAGGAGGACAACCTGCTGGTCTGTTTTGCTGGCCTCCACAAGGGCCAGGCAGCCTCCTCCCAAGCCACCACAAGCCGGGTTGCCAGAGCCACCCAACTGACATGCTCTACTTCCAAGATCGATTGCCCACTCCATCTCAGGACTCACTCGGCCAGGTCTCAGTCCTCCTCTGCAGCCTTCTTTGGCAACACCTGCAAGGCAGCCTCCTGGTCCTCCCTGCCGACGTTCATCAAGCACTGTGTAGTCAGTGTCAGTTCCAGAGGGGATGCAGCTGTGGGGAAAGCGATTCTTAAGTCCTTATTTCACTGAGGATCCCACTTCTACCTTCTGCTGGTAAGTCAGCTTGCTAGTCTCTCATGTGGGACTGCGGAGAAGCCACAAAGATGAAAACAAGGTTGCACTTCCCTGTAACTGTTGCTCATTGAGTGGTCTTCTGTGCAGGCACACATCCCTCCATCCTTTCCGTGCTGTGGGATCCTCGCACTCTTGAGATCCTTCCACGGCAAGGAGAAGGAACCGAGGGAAGGGGCGCTTGCCTTGTCATGTGTTGGCTGGGCCAGAAGGAGCTGGCCCATGAGGGGAGGGGGCTGAGCACTTTAAATGTTCTAGGGAGCTTTAGTAAGAGATCTCTGTGGCAGGCCTGTGCAGGTGTGGTTTCATGTGTGCCTGCACTGAAGATCGCTTGATGAACAACAGTTACAGGTAAGTGCAACCTTGTTTTCTACTTCTATCTTGGAATGTAGATAAATAATGTATAGCTTCATGTTACTGTAAATATTTCTGAGCTATATAAGAACATTTTGACTTTCAGAATGTGGCTTGGCTTCATTCACGACATTCTCTTAGTTTTTCAAGACAGATTTGACTTTATGTTGGCAAATATGACGTTTTAATTGTAAGAACTTAAATGGGATGTGCTAAAGATAGTCAAATGTGAGAAAGGAAGAAGTGACAGATTTTTAGGAAATAAGTGGAAGAAGGTGCCAAGTGAATAATCGAGCCTCTGTTGCAAGAGATTTAGCATCTATGACAGAAGTTTGTGTTACACTGACTTAAAATTAAACATTGGTTGTCTTTAAGTTCTGAAATAACTTCTGGTTTCTATATGTTCTCATCAGGTGTCGGCAGCAGCACAGAAGGTGGGAGAGGCAAAGCTGGAGCTAAACTCTTCCAGGATTTCCAGATGTTAAGCAGGATTTGGACTCATCCTTGGTGCTTGCAGCTGGACTATATTAGCAAAGAAAATAAGGTAAATCACATCTGTCTGTCTTTGTCATTGATTAAAGTTCTCAAGTAAGGAATGCCCAGTCTTAGAGAATTTCACTGAATTAATGGAAATTTCTTTTGTTGTATGAACATAAGAAGAGCCCTGCTGGACTGAACCAGTGGTCCATCTAGTTCAGCATCCTGTCTCACACTGGATGGCCAGTTCGTTCCTCTGGAGGCCTGTCAGGAAGCGGTGTTAGGGTCTGGTGAAGCCTCACCAGTGCAGAGTAGTATAGCATGCTGTAGAACTAAGTCCCACAGAGTCCAATGTCCACACAGGTAGTGGGGAGGAAATATATACAAGGATTTATTCACACTGTTACGTGATGCAGGTATACCCAAGTTAATCCAACAAAGTGCTTCGCCATACATCCACATACAAAGAGAGAGAGAGTAGACTGTACATAGAAGGCTTATGTACAAAGACTGACCAATCAGCACTGACTGCTGAGTCACTCTGACTCTCCAGCAGAGGTGCTGGTCAGGACTGGTTTGCTCCAGCTAGAGCCACTAGCCTGCAGCTGTTACCAGTCACTTAGATGGACATGATCTGAATCTGACAGCTCATATCTTTCATACACTGACAAGGCCCAACAACAAGGCGCAGGGGCTGGTTATTTGTTTTTCCTGGGTATTTTACTTGGGGCTGTTACCATTTTTTAAGGTATTTTTGACATTACCAAAGTATTCTGAAATAATCTTACTGACTTTGGTATTGTTCAAATAAATGAACAGATGTTTTAGAGGCTTGAGCAAGACCAGTTGAATTTAATAAAATGGCTCTTGTAAAGGCATCTGTTGTTTTTCAGGGCTATTTTGATGAAGACAGTCTTGATGAGTTCATAGCATCTGATTCTGAGGAAACATCAGTAAGCTTAAGCTCTGATGAGTATACTAAGTAAGTTCAACTGTTTCATGTAAACACACAATTAATGGATTCAGTATATTATACCATTGTCATACAGAAAGGGTCACATACCTGCAAGTTTTTTAACACTATCATTAAATGTCATTTTTCTAGGAAGAAAAAGACCAAGGGGAGAAAATCGAAGAAAGATAGTAGCTCAGGTGAAAGTGGCAGTGATAATGATGTTGAAGTGATTAAAGTCTGGAATTCAAGATCTCGTGGAGGTGGGGAAGGAAATGTAGAAGAACCGATAAGCAATCCTCCAGGCACGGAAAAAGTGGAAGAAGGTAAAGAAGGACTGCTGGATGATTTCTGAATGTTTAGACAGGAGTGTGGGAGAATTCCGTGCATGCAGTAACACAGGGGTCCTCAGCCTGGTGCCCATGTGTGCCCTCATGCCCACCAACACTTTTCCTGGTGCCTGCCACATCCACCTGTTACCCAGTTTGGTAGTCTCCTAATTAATTGGTGAAATTAGCATAATTGGAGACAAGCAAGAGGGGTAACTGGGGGATTTCCACCAGTGTTTATGGGGATTATTCCCTTGGAAGTTCAACCAGAAAGGTGTTTTTATTAAAGAAGAAGAAAAAGAGCAAACATACACACAAAGCACATGGGTAGTGCACAAACTAAGAGGAAAATAAAAGGGAGGAGTGGGGAAAAGCAAGAAGTGAGGTCTGCAGAAGGCAGCAAGAGAAAATGACCATTGTTTCCGGGAGAGAAGGAAGAAGCCCACAAGCGGGGGAGGAATTGCAATGTTTAGCGCCGAGAACACACTATGGGGCAGAGTGTGTGCAGTTAGAGGAAAAATTAGCCCTAGGGCAGTCTGACATGTTTGTCCCTAAAACCTTGAGTGGTCTCCCAAGGGCAAACAATTTGCATGAGTTAAGGCTAATGTTCCTTGATGAGATTGCTTGATGTAAACTAAATGTGTCAAAGTTCCTTGATGACCCTTGAATACAGGATGGGAGAGGCAATTAGGTTGTATGAATAGTCTGTTAATTAGAGTGAATGGGCAAGGGTAATCATGGTATTGTCTTCCCGAGAAGCTCATCATTGAGATTAAGTATCTCTTTAAGGATGGGGAGAAGAGCTATTAGCCAGTCATCTCTCATAGTTCTCCTTCCAAAATGTTTTCCCAGGCTTGTCTCTGGCCATCGGCCATCGGCCATCTTGTTTTTATCAGCTCTGTTTTGTTTCTTCTGCTAGATCAGGGCTGTACAGTATACACATGATTTTGGGGGTGAAATTAGAGAGGGGCATCTGGTCTCAGATTGCTCTTCTGGGGGAAGGGTTTGAGTGCTAACACATCCACCACCTTGTATCAGAATTTCAGAGATACCCACAGGCTCAAAAAGATTGGGGACCCCTGCACGAAAGGAAAGGAAAGGAAAGGGATGTTGGCCCTTGGTGGGGGCGGGGGGGGGCAACTGGCTTGTATTATGAAGACCACTGAACACATCAGCACAATTTGCTGCAGCAACCAAAAGCTTGTGCAGTGTTATGAATTATTAGGAAAAGCTTTGGAATGTAAGATTAGAGGCATCAAAACATTCACATACAATTTAGTTATGTATCCGCACTTGGTATGTTTTGTACTTTTCTGAGCAGTTTACCTTATAAACAATGAAAAGCTAAAGACAGTATAGTAACAAGGATCAAACTCTCATCACAAAGGAAAAACTAGGAAAGTACTGGAAAATAAGGTAGGAAGTATCAAAATGTCATCACATGATGCCATCTTCCTCACAACGAATGGCTCAAGAAGCCGAGCAGTCTTGTGAATTAGTTAGTTTCTAATCTGCTACTTTCTTCCGTACTCTTCCTAAACCTTTTTCCCCCTTCTACAGCTATAAGCAAAGATGATGCTGGGATATCCGTTTATTTCTGACTTACTTGATGGATATCCCCATCAGCTTGTTTGCTCTAAAAGTTGAATTTACCTGTAAGCTATTACAAGGAAAGAATTCCATGGAAATAAATGCTGCAATAAGTGATAAGATCAAAGTTTAAAGAAGGAGGTAGCTTTTACTCTATTTACAATAAATCAGAGTGTGTACTGCACATATGAAGTCGAGATTAAAGCTGTGAGCTTGAAGCATTGTCAAAAGAATGTAGGTAACATAAATAAAGGCAGCCCTCTAAGTAAAGTGTTATTAGGAAGTTGTAGATGCATGTGTGCTGGAACTCACTGCATTAGAAACAGATATCTACTACCCCTTCGTAGATTATACAAAGTAAACATCAGGTTTAAGCTGTATATTGAAACACTTCTACAGTCCAAAGAACTGTATTACTAACAAGATAATTCTTTTTTGAAACAGGAGATCCCCTCAATATTTTTAGTTACAGTATTGTCATCATAGCAGTGTCCATAAATACAATTAATATAACAGATGTCCACATAAAAACGCAGTGAAGAAATTTCCTAATGTTTATATAGTTAGTAATAAGATCAGCAGTTTAAATGTTTTTTCTAAAATTCTCCTATGCTTATGTCCTTGTTGTCTCATTAAATTTCCTACCAGTTTTCTATTCCTTTGCTGATTCCTGTAGACCCCATTCATTCTCTCCACAAGAAACACATGCTGAAATTTTCACTGTCCTTCCAACCCTCTATATATTTTAATCTTTAATTATATTGTAACAGTGAAATTAGTTTCAAACCTGTTGAACTCCAATTTTCTGCCTCCCACTCCACCACTTCAGGTGTTTCCCTTTTGTCTCCCTGGTGCTCCTCTGTTGACATTCTGGCAGCCTTAATCAAAGTCCTTCTTTATGAGGCTGGTTCAACACAACCAAGAGCTACTGTTTCAGGCAAGCACTTAATTGCCTGTTACATCTCTTACTTTTTGCCAGAATTTCCCCCCAAAACACTTGAGTCTATGGGCACAGATAAACCATATTGCACTTGGCATCCAATGAGACAAGAACACTCAGTGATCCAAGTAAGCAGCAGTTTATAGCCGTAGCATTTGTGATTGCGAGGAGGTAGCCTGGATCTGGCTGTGGCACGGCGGTGGGCTGCACTTCTCTCCTCCTGTTTTTCAAAGGAGGGCCTCAGCTTGGGAAGGGAGGGGTCTACATTCACCCTCCTCCTTCCTTCATCATGAACCAGTTCAGAGCTTGCCTATGGCAAAGCAAGTCACTGCCTCTGTCTCCCCAACCTTTTCAATTTTGGGAGTTACTGGATTATAGGGCTGTTTATAAAGATTGCCGAGATACTGTATGCGAAGTGTTTTGAAAGTGCTGTATAAATATTTGCTTTTATCAGTGTTTTAGCAGCTTGCCTTCCCTCCCAGGTGACATAAATCTTGTTTTGTGGGGGAGGGGTGAGAAAGGGGTTTTCTAACCTGGTTGCAGCTGTCTAGCCATGCTGCAATATATATTAGAAAAGGGGGGCTATAAGGCTGCAGAGTCAGCTTGCCAAAGCTATACCCACAAGCTGAGCTGTGGCAGACATAACTCTGAAGCTTTATGGTCTCCTTTCCTGTACCGATTGCCAGCAGTGAGGAGGGAGTGGGTTTGGATTGTTGCATGAAAAGCCTTGCTGTGAAAAATTGCCTCTAGTAAGCCAAAGTTTTATCCCCTCCCCCCCCAAGGCAGAAGCGCTTCCACTTCTAACCCAGGCAGCCCAGCACCAGACTGGTACAAAGATTTTGTTACTGAAGCTGATGCCGAAGTGTTAGAGCATTCTGGGAAGATGGTGCTTCTCTTTGAAATTCTTCGCATGGCTGAGGAGCTGGGGAATAAAGTGTAAGTCTGCAAAACTCTCCTCCTCCCAGGGCACACGTTTTCTCGGTCCCTCCCTCCGCTCTCTGCCCTCAGCCCTGCCTGGCTTCTTAGCGATTGATTTGTTTAGGTTCACAGGACCACTTCATGTCCCCAAAGCAAACTGGTACAGTATAAGAAGCGCAGCAAATCTGTGTGTTAGTTAATTATGCTGAAAGTACATGAGACATTCCGTCTTTTTTCTCCTTTTCAGCTTAGTATTCAGCCAGTCTCTGATATCACTGGATTTGATAGAAGATTTTTTGGAGCTGGTGAATCAGCAAAGAGAAGAAGGCAAACCTGTGATATATAAAGGCAAGTGCAGAAATGCCAGAATTTGGATATCTGGAATTCATATAGCTGCTTCTCTTAATCTCCCCTCTCTTCCAAGGTCCCAAAGCAGTGTTGGTCAAATAGGGATAGGGAGGTCACAGTGGATTTTCGTGAAGGTGAAAACACCTGCTTTTTGAAGCTGTCCACTCTAGCCTATTAGAGAGTGCAGTGTTCGAAAGCTGGAAAGGGGGCTATTTTCCAGTGAAGCTAAAGCAAAGTTGGGGGGAGAGATGCCCCAGCAGATTATCCCTGTGGCTGAATACATGACCCTGCTACATACATGGACAAGCTAGTGTTGATCTTGGACCCATCTGTCTGGTTGCTGTTTTTTGGCTGATTGTCTGCCTTTGGATTGAATTTCTCACTGAATTATTAATTTGGCCCATCATACCACTTTTAAAAGCTGCTGTAGTTGTGGTAGACTGCCTTCTGCTGACTAGCTTCACCTGTGCTTGTTTGTACTCGGATCTCAGATGTGTGAACTTCTTCATAAAACCAAAAACAGTCTGTAAGGTGTGTCTTAGCCACAATTCTCCCTCTTTTAATGGAAGGAATTTGGATTGTACCTGTAGTTCTGAAGGATGCATATTTTCACATCTGTCTGGTGCCAAGTTCTGATGGGCGTCTCAGATTTGCAATTTAGTCTGGTGTACCACCAATGCAAATTTTGCCCTTTGGATTCACTATGGCAACAGGGGCCTTCATGAGAGTTATGGGAGTTGTGAATGCCCATTGCTGTCCAGGGAATCACAGTATTCTTCAGAGGGTGGCAGAACAGCTAGATTCCAGTGCAGATTCCAAGAGGGCCTGGACAGGACAGGTCCATGAGGTCACGAAGAATCTGATTCGACTGTACGACTGAACAACAACAACAAAGCATATGTTGATGATGATGATGATGATGATATCCTACCTCTTGCTACCAAGCAGTCTTGGGGCAGCTAATGACACCTAAATATTAACAAATATCAATTAAAAGCATAATACAAATAAAACTAAAAGGCAGCCCAGATAAACAGGCCCAACTAATAAAAAGCTAAACCGGAGAGCTCTGCTTTGCAGGCCCCACGGAACTTAGATAAGTCCCTCAGGGGTTGTGTATCATCTGACACCTTGTCCCATCAGGACCAGAAAGGCGGCCCTTGTCCTGGTGGATACCAGGCAAACATCCCAGGGGCCAGGCACCACATGCAGGTTGTAGAATGTATATTTTGGGGTGGGGGGAGCGTCAAAAGAGGTGGTCCACCAGGTATGACGGTCCCATACCATTTAGGGTTTTAAAGGTAATCACCAGGACCTTGAATTTGATCTGGTACTCGGCAGCCAGTGTAGCTATTTCAAGACAGAATAGATAGAATGTCTCCAAGGAGAACCTGTCAGTAATCTTTTTTTTTTGTAAAAAAGTTTTATTTACAGGATATAATAGCATGTTCCATAATTAATAACCAATTCTTAACATATCCTTTTCTACAGTTTTCATCCCTCCCCTCCCCCGGCTCCCAGCGATGCTCCACCCCTATTAGTATTTCAATCAATATTCTCTTACATTCAATTCTTACTCAATAATCATATCTTCATTTTAAACATTTTCCTTTTCTGTTTCTCCCTCTTTGGTAACATTTTGAATACAATCCATTTCTTACACTACTTCTATTCTTAATAATCATCAAAGCAAAGTAATCTGTTTTTAACATCCCAGTTCAGTTCTAAGTAAACTTTAAAGTCTTTCCAATCTACTAAAAATTCTTCATCTTCTTTTCCGTTAAGTTTTTTTGTCAGTTTATCCATTTCTAACATAAAAATCATCTTCTTTATCCATTCCCATTTATCTGATATCTTCTCCTGTTTCCAAAATTGAGTATAGATCATTCTTGCCGTTATAATTAAATACCATAACAATGTTCTCTTTGTCACTTTAATTTCTTCCATTTTAAGTCCTAAGAGTAACATTTCTGGCTTTTTTTTCAAAGTACATTTCAGGATCTTCTGAATTTCATTATGAACCTCAGTCCAAAAAGCAGCCGCTTTTTCACATGCCCACCACATATGGTAAAACGAGCCCTCTTTTTTCTTACACTTCCAACATTTGTTAGATATGTTTTCATTCATATTAGCAATTTTTTTTGGTGTCATATACCATCTATACATCATTTTATAACAATTTTCTTTCACATTAACAAACACTCCCATGAGTGTTCTGGTTCTTCTTTTAAATCCAACCTCTTTCGCTGTTTTCTGCAGTCGATTTCACATTTAAAATTGCATTTTAAAATTCAGTCCTCCTCAAAATGGTGGGTGCAATTTCTCTATGGTTTCTAAGGCTAGAGTAGGCTCTCTTTTAAGTTCCTGTTTCCGGTCCCACGTTAGAAAAGTCCTACCGGAAAAACTTCTGCTCAGCCGCTCTTCCGGTCCTCCAGCACACACTCTAGCCTAGTCGCAGTTCCAGCCGGACACAGTTTTATGCTACACCTTCGTCTCGCGATCTTTTCAGTCACATTCACTCATGCGCTTATCACTCAGTCTCTTAACCACAGGAATGTTAAACAAAGTCTATTTAATCCAAATTTAACACTTTATCAAGCTCTTCAAAATCATACGATGGATCGATTGTTCAGCTTTAAACCTTATGCGCTTAACCGCCTTGATCAAATTTTGTTATATCTTCATCCCGGTAAGCAAATCGGCTTTGTGACCTTGCATGTTTATCTTGGGACTTCGCATCGCTTCTTTTTGTTTCCAACTTCAAACTGTTTCTCAAGAGATCGGGAAATGGCAAATTTAAGCTGATATTTCAGCTCGGCTGGCTTCTTTAGTGCTGTCTTGCAATCGCCCGCTTCTGAGAGGAGTTCAAAGCATAAACAAGCCCCCTCCAGGACTTGTACATGCCGATCTTAACTCTCACTTGGACCTTGTTGCTTGCCTGTCACCCCCCTGCCTGGGGGATGCCGCGTTGGGCAATATAGTTGCCCAAACTGTCAGAAGAAGCTGCCGTCCACCCCGCTCATTCGCGAGGTGCGTCAGTTCGCCATTTTACTCCGACCAGAAGCCGAACCTGTCAGTAATCTTACTGCTGCATTCTGGGCTGCCTGTAATTTCTGGACTAGCCTTAGGAGCAGCCCTACATACAGTGCATTACAGTTGTCTAGGCCGGAGGTGACCGTGGCATGAATCTCCGTGGCTAGGTCAGAATGGGATAGATTTGGAGACAGTTGGTGCAAATTAAAAAACCACCATCCTTCCTACTACTGACACTTGCTTGTCCAGGGACAAGGAGGAGTGAAGCCAGGCCCCCAGACTCTTAACAGAGTCCACTAGTGAAAGTTGGACCCCATTAAGAGTTGGGAGCTGAAGGCCCTCTGGCAGTCCAGACATCCCCAGCCAGGTGATCTTTGTCTTAGATGGAGCCTGCTTGCAGGGAGGTCGGAATATAAATTGAATTAATAAAATAAATAAAATAATAAATTTCACTTTAGTCAACTTTGCTTCAACCAACAGACTATGGCTTGAAGGCAGTGGGCCAGAGCGGCTAGTGCAGAGTCCAGCTGCCTATCCAGCAGGAGGAAGAGCAGGGTGTCATCTGCGTATTGGTGGCATCCAACTCCAAACCTCCTAACAAGCTCCAGTAGAGACCAAAAAGATTGTCAGAGTATAAGCTTTTGAGAGTCAAAGCTCCATGTGTTTTCGAAGGCATATGTTGTTGAAGAGTCAGAGCTCCCCTCGGAATCAGTAGCACTCTAGAGACCTACAAGATTTTCGGGGTATGAGCTTTCGAGTGTCAGAACTCCCTTTGTTACTTTCAGCTGAGGAATGGTCATGTGGAGGAGCGGGAGATGGAGAGATTGCCTGTGTCCATACTGAGTTGCCTTCTATACTCAAGCAGAACCTATGTTTGTGACTGCACAGAAGACCATGTAGGAGTGTTTGACTTTAATTCTGCCATATTTAAAAGTTCTTGAGCCTCATAGGAATTTGGCATGAATAACTGGTACTGGAATTGTACTTGCACCGTGACTTTTCTGGAGTTTTGCTTTATTCTCAACTGCGTATTCTAAAAAGATAGACAGTTTGAGGTCATGATCAGCCTTGCAGACAGATATGCATTGTTTCTTCCCACTTTCCCATATACAGCCTTTTTTGTCAGCAAAATATTTGCAAGGGAGGAAAGGAAAGAAAGGATCCTTCTTACTGAAGGAGCACACCAAGATGAACAAATAATCCTAATTTTCTAAATGTGAATACTCAGGATTGCTTTTATTATACTTCTGATTCCAGTAAAAATGAAAGTTTTCCTGGTTTTGTTAAAAGTTACTGATTTTAAAAACTGAAGAGTTAAAATGATATGTCTGGGCATATATCTGATATGTGTGTATTTAGACTGTTATCTCTGCTGTCTACATAAATATCTAATTTTGTTCCTTCCATTTCCTGTATTTTTGATATATTCTTTACCTTTTGAATACACAGGTGAAGGAAAGTGGTTCAGAAATATTGATTATTATCGTTTAGATGGCTCTACCACTGCTCAGTCGAGAAAAAAATGGGCTGAAGAATTTAATGATGAAACAAATGTCAGGTAAAAATTCTGTTTTTATATGTGAGCTTTTTAAAAGCCTGTTACAGTTTTGCCTCCCTGGTCTACTTCCAGCCATTGCCATTGGTGAGCTTTTGTACGTACATACAACAAAAGAGAGTTTCGATAAGCAGCTTGTTCTTGTTGAAGGTGTAGGACACACCAGAGATGGAGTGTGATGTGAGATGTTGTAGAGAACCTTAAGCGTATATTTTTGTTCATTTTATAATAGTTTGTTTATTTAAGAAGAAGAAGAAGAGTTTGGATTTATACCCTGCCCCGTCTCAGAGTGGCTTACAAACTCCTTTCCCTTCCCCTCCCCACAGCAGACACCCTGGGAGGTAGGTGGGGCTGAGAGAGCTCTAACACAAACCATCCTTGAGAGAACAGCTGTGCCAGAGCTTGTGACTGACCCAAGGTCACATCAGCAGGTGCAAGTGGAGGAGTGGGGAATCAAACCCGGTTCTCCCAGATAAGAGTCTGCGCACTTAACCACTACACCAAACTGGCTGTCATTTAAAACATTTATGCCCAGCTTTTTTCCTGATCAGCAGGACCCCAGGCAGTGCTAAGGAGCACCCAGGCTTCTCTTAGCCATTTCATTCTATGTGCTTCTCTTTCCCCAACAAATGCAGAGGCCAGACATTACAGAATTATAATTTCTGCACCCCACTGGTTTGCACTGGTGTGCAGACTCTTGATTCTTCACATGACAGTTGCTGGAGATGAATCCGTTGTAGGAAGCTGGGAAGCTCCATGAAATCTGAAGCAGACAGAGCCTGACAGAAAATCAGTCTTTAGATTGGTGAGCCCATTACAAGGGTATGCAGTTGTGTCTGTCTTGCTTAAACACATGTACAAAAAATTTAAAATGAACGTTCAAAGAAAGCACACAAGAGGGGAAAAGGAGGTAAAAGGCAGAAGAGAGTTTTGTTACGGATACCCCAGTCATTCTTTGAAGGAGACAGAATGGGGGAGCTGAGCCAGTTTGGGGAGTGGGGGGGAGTGTTCCAGCAATGTGGAGCAGCCAAAGAAAAGGAATGGCAGTAAGGAATGTGTAAACAGACGCAAGGAGAAAATACCACAAAAGCAATGATTGGAGGGGGGGATGACAGAGAGGAAATGGAATAAGAAATGAGTATAGAAGCTGGAAAAGTAGGATGAGAGTTCAAATCTTCACAAACAATACTGTTGGGAGGCTAAGAGACATGTACTTTCACCCAGCAGCATGAGGTATGTCATCGACCAACAAAAGCCTTTCCGCCACAGATTGAATGGCTACAAATCAGACACTTAATGACTAGAGGAGCATTTCCATCTCTTTAGGGCACACAAAACACTGCATTTCAAATGGGAACTTCAATGCAAAAGTGGTGGGGTTGAAATTTGTTAGCAAACATTACCATTGCACATAGTCTTGGAACTGAGAGCAGTGAAACTTGATGCAGAAAATGGCTATCCCACTTGAGGAACTGATTCCACAGTTGCCAGTGTGCAGAATGCGTATTAGTAGCCATATGTCTAAACCTTGAATTCATCTGTATTCTGCATGGAATTACAATCAGCCTACTCATATCTCTCGTACCTTATTTGCCACACCTTAAATTTGGAGTTTCTAAAATCTGTACCTTCATGTACCCAGCGTTCTAGACCACTTCTTCTAATGAAGACGTCTGGCTTTAAGGAGTCTCAGGGCTCCTCATTACCCCTAATAAGCTATTGGGGGAAGGTTGTTTTTGTTAAAATTCTCCCAGGAAGAAAATTATTAAATTAAATAAAGGTGACTAGGATTTTTCCCCAACCCCTTTGTGTTTTGGGTGGGGGGAAGATAATTAAAAGAAAGTTTTGAGCTTCCACTTTTAATGAGCAGAAAATCATTTGAAGCTATGCTTTCATTGAAGAAAGGGCATCTGTTGCTACGCTAAAGGATTCCTGTTGAGTTTGTTGATTATAGGGTTACCCTGCTGCATGTCCTGTCCTTTGATGTGGTATGTTTGCTATTTTCAACACATATTAGGTTGGTTTAGACAACTCCTGGACATAAGCACAGTAAATACAACTTACTAATTGTTTGTGAGCACTGAATGCAAAATGCATGTCATTCTTCTTGTGCCTTCCAAAGGGCTTTCCTTGGGGAACACATATTTGTACTTTGTGGAAATGAAGCGTGTCATATTTATAATATTTTTCAACATTTATAAAAACTCTCTGGTTCTTAAGTATTTACATAAATGCTCCATTTGTCTAGAGGCTGCACACTTTCTAATGCATCTTGTTATATTGTTAGCTGCCAGGAAATAAGGCAAAATATAAAATTTTAAATAAATATGGGCTCAGTTTCATATTATGATGCACATGAGAGAATTCTGTTGTTAAATTTTCGTGTTTAGTTTTTAAAGAGACAGGTATATGTGTGTTCATAAAATTTCTTAAGGGCTAAAATGTAAATAATACAATCCAGCATGTTTGGAATTGAACTCTGAAATGTCATAAGTATACTTAAATGGCAGTATCTCACAGTATCCCATTTTCACTCATTAGGCAAGTTGCTTTTGCTTCATAAAATGCACTGGGAATCATAATAGATTAGTTTTGAATGAGTTAATATGATCAAGGTTTTTTGTCCTTACATGAATTCTTTTTCCCTATCTTTTGTCTTTTGATTGAACTACAGTAAAAGCTTTTATCTGGCAGTCATGGGGAATTCAGATTGCCGATTAATCAAATGTGCTGGATACTCAAGCTCAACAAAATTTTTACTATGCTGGTTTTATGATTGTGAGTTTCCTACTCTGGTAGCTACTTGTATGCTTAGTGTAACAGGGTTTGCCAGTCAGGTGATTGCTCTGTGTGTTCAACTAGTCTTAGAAAAACTTTTTGAATTTCAATTCACATTGGCTGGATACAGGCCTTGTAGTGCCCAGTCATGACGGCTTGGCAGTGGGATTTCCCTGTGAACTTACTCTTTCCGATCTCTTCCCCTTTGGGCTTCCTCAAATGCCCTCCCCTTTCTTGCTTAGCAAAAGTCAGGCTGACAATGATTTTTGAATGTGAATGGGCATATTCACACCAACCATGAGGCTGAATCCTGGGGTAGTGTGGTGCAAGGAAATTATGATATCCCAGTTAAGCAATGTTTTTTAAAAGTGCTCTGGAAGACACCAAGATAAGCATTCTCTTCGAAAGCCGTTTTGCTGTTGTCAAGCTAATGTGTGTGTAACAGTCTCTAAGTCTGGGTGTGCTAAGCAGCTGTTCAGATAAACTGGAATGGTGTAAATGGAACAGAGCAGATTAAAGTTTTGCTTTGCTTTGTTACAGAGGCCGCTTGTTTATTATCTCAACTAAGGCAGGATCCCTTGGAATAAATCTGGTAGCTGCTAATCGAGTAATTATTTTTGATGCCTCTTGGAATCCATCATATGATATCCAGAGTATCTTCAGAGTTTATCGTTTTGGGCAAAACAAACCAGTGTTTGTGTACCGGTTCTTGGCTCAGGTAGGCCAGAATTGGATGTTTTCCTGCCATCTGATTCTAAAGTCTCTTTGGGGCCATAGACTCCTTAACCCCTTTGCAGCTTAAAGGAAAGCCATCCTAGATATAGTGTATATATGTAATACAAGTCATCTGTAGTGATTTGACATATATATATATATATATATATATATATATATATATATATATATATATATTATCCTGGGTCCTGAAGCTTGCCTAGTTACTCATCAAACATATTCACCACATCCGCAATCCACCAAGAGGGGAACCGTTTCATGTAGTGTCCTCTGCCAGCACTTCCCCTTCCCCTGTAGTAGACCACAGCAGTAGGTTGACTAACATGTCTTGATCCTAGTAGCTCTGAAGCATGAAATTCTGTATCTGTGGCCTGTATTGCTGCTGGGCCCCTTGAAATTGCCCACCAGTTGGCCATTGGATCGTGATAGTCTATACTCTGCTCATTTACGCCAAGTGGTTTATACATGTCTCCCCCATTTACTGTCAAGCAGCCGGTACTAATTTATTTCTCCTTTCCCTTCCTTTCTCCTTCCCTTCCCTTTCCTTCAGAAATGCATTGTCAAGTCTTTATTTCAGAACAGTTGTTGCTGAACTATTTGATTCCTAAGGCTCACAGTTGCTTTTCTAGAACTAAGTTTGAGTCCTGTGGCACCTTTTCTAGTGCACAGACAATTTTTACTGAATCATCTCATATGATGCATTTTTACTGCCACTATAACAAAATGATAAGAAATGGACTTCATACCGACAATGGCATTTGTGTGTGTTTGTTTTAAAGGGAACAATGGAAGACAAGATCTACGACCGTCAAGTAACTAAGCAGTCACTGTCTTTCCGAGTTGTGGATCAGCAGCAGGTTGAACGTCACTTTACCATGAATGAACTCACGGAGCTCTATACTTTTGAGCCAGATTTGTTGGATGATCCTAATTCAGAGAAGAAGAAGAAAAGGGACACACCCATGTTGCCCAAAGTAAGCCAGTGTGCATGCTTTGCACTAGCAGTAGTAAAAACCTTAGCTGTCAGTCTTTGGAAAGAAGGAAGGTAAAAACTCTTCTCTGTGGAAAGAGCACAGCAGTCAGCTTGGTAGGATCCAACCAGATGCTGCAGCAAAACAATTAGTCTTACATGTCTGTCCATTGTTGTCTGTGCCCAAGATTTTGTACTTGGGCTACTACTTTTGATCATTGCTATTCCTATTATTGTGTCCGCTAATGCAATGCATGAGTTTCTCAAGCCACATTTGTTAGTACCTGTTGTAATATCCCTTGGCATTGATTTCACTAGGCTAGCTACTTGCATGAAGATACATTTTCTTTTGCCTGGTTTGAGTCTGTTGCTATTTCATTTCATTGTTCCATGAAATCACCATGGGGTGTTGCAAGTAGTAGTGTTATTTATATGACTTGACTAGATGCCAGTCATCACCCAGAGTTTGCTTCCTGGAACATTTTTCAGGGACCAGATGCAATAATTTAATGCAGCAGATCCCTGCAAGCCCCAGAAATTGGACTCAGTGACCTTCAGGCAACTTCTAGCCCTTCAGCTCTGTTTCTGGTATTTCATGTCAATCATAAAATGTTAGGCAACAGTCTATTTATTTCTGGATTAGTCCACTTGACTTTGAGGAATCGCTCCAGAGTTTAAGGACTGTAGCTTTAACTGCCGCTGGTGTTATAGTCTGAATGGCATCACTATCACATTTTAACGGGTGAAGTTACAATTCTTCACATTCCATTTTAAAGAGCAAAAACAATTGCATGCAATACATGCTAGTGTAATTGCTGCTTGTACTGTTAGGAGGGCAAGAACACCAAAAATAGGGACAGCATGAACACCTGAAATGGCAGTGGTAGGAGTTTCACCAAATCTACAGCATAGCTCTGAGGTGCCAAACTGTTTGAGAATATTCAATTCTTGTGTGGGTTTTTTATTTGTTTGTTTTGCTTGAACTGGTCTGTTGACACTATCTTCAAGATGTATAGATATATACATACAGCTGTTGTGAAATCCAACCATCAGAGCAAAGTCATTTGAGAGGCCTTCCATTCTCATATTGTCGGCAAGCATTTCCTTCTATAAAAACAAGGCAGAACCCATACACAGGTACCGCTTTTGCTTCAGAATGTAGTTTTGAAATCTGTGCTGAGACAAAACATGCATCTTTGTGAGCTACTGGGCATCACATCAAGAATTGCAGATTATTCTGAAGATAGATTTGGGTGGGTAGCCATGTTAGTCTGAAGCAACAGAACAAAGTTTGAGTCCAGTGGCACCTTTAAGACCAACAAAGTTCATTTCTGGGTATAAGCTTTCGTGTGCATGTGCTTATACCCAGAATAAAACTTTGTTGGTCTTAAAGGTACTACTGGACTCAAACTTTGTTCTGGTTATTCTGATGTTTCTTGAGGCTGATTACCGTCTTGTTTGAGAGGACTTTTCTGTTCTTGAATTGACCTATGAAGTCTCCAGCATAGAAACAGAAATAATGCATTCTTACATCCACAAGAGCATAACCATTTGGTGGAGCAAAGATTAGAGGCAAGGCCCCTCTCTGACCTCACTCCAGGGCTGTCGCCAGCAGCGGGGCACTGAGGACTGCACCCCCCATCGAATCAGCCGTGCCCCTATCAATTTGCCTACCCCCACCCAATCTTCCCCATCTTAAGCTATCCCTTCCCTCCAAGCTTCAGTTCTTTAGCTCCTGTGGCAGCTGGCCAGGCTGGGGGTGACCTTCTGGGATGAGGGGGACTGATGTGTAGTGCTCCTTGTTCTCCAGCAGTGGCCCGAAGAGTGGCCAGGTGGTCGTGTAGGAAGGACGTGGGAGGCAGCGGCGGCATTCCCTCTCCCTTCCCTGCTCTTTTAATTAATTAAATCTAATTTAAATTAATTTTATTATTTACTATATCTAACCCCCCTCTAATGGTATCTGTACTTGTGGCCATCATTACCTCCACTGGCAGTGAATTCTATTATTTATTTATTATATTAGGCTTTTGTACCACCCTCCCACAAGCAGGCTCAGGGCGGTGTACAACAGATCCATACAAAAATACATAAAGCTCATAAATAGTCTAAAAATACCCAATACCCACATGGTGCCATAATACAATTTTAACTCCCAATTCACTTTACTATAACAACTTTTAACTGTTTTTTTTTACTTGACTATAACTTCACTTAACTATTTAATTTACTTAACTATAATAACTTTACTATAAAAGCAGTTAGTGAACTAAATGTTGGTTGGCAGCAGTTGCCCATTAGACCATTGATGTTAAAACAGTTGCTGTCTTCAACGATATGCTTGGAGGAACATCTCTGCCTTATGGGCCCTACGGAATTGGAACAGGTCCCACAGGGCCCTAATGTTGGTAGGCAGAGAGTTCTACTAAGCTGGAGCCAGGGCTGAAAAAGCCCTGGCTCTGGTTGAGGACAGCTGGACACTCTTTGGGCAAGGTATTCTGGTCTCTGACTGTTCAGGGCCTTAAAGGTCAGAACCTTGAACCTGACCCATACTCAGCTTGGAGCCGGAGCAGCTGACAGAGCACAAGTTGTATGTGTGCTGTTATCAGTGTCCCCATGAGGACCTGGGCTGATGCATTCCAGACGATCTGTAACTTCCAGATCAACCTCAAGGGTAGTCCTGCATAAAGCAAATTACTGTAATCACGTCTACAGGTGACTGTTGCATGGATTACTGTAGCTAGGTCAGGGCAAGACAGGTAAGGGGCCAGCTGCCTAATCTGGCGTAGTTGGTAGAATGCCAGCCTGGCAACATTTGTGACCTGGGCCTCCATTGACAAGGAGGCATCCAGGACCACACCCAGGCTCTTGGCTCTCTGCATTGGTGTTAGGGGCCTATGGTCAAGAGCCAGGAGCTGAAACCCCAATACTGAGTCCCCACCCAGCCAAAGAAACTCCATCTTTAAGGGATTCAGTCTTAGCTGACTCTGCTTTAGCCACGCCACCACGGTCTCCAGATCCTCAGCTAGATTACCTGGGGCGGCATCTGGCCGGCCATCCATCAACAAATACAGTTGGGTGTCATCAGCGTACTGATGGCAGCCCAGCCCCAAACTCTCTGCCAGGTGGGCGAGGGAATGCATGTAAACGTTGAATAAGTTCAGGGAGAGGATAGCCCCCAAGGGACCCCACATGCCACGGGGCACCCTCTGTCCTCGATTGTGGAGAAACTAGACTACCCACTTCAAGGCTGTCCCACACACTCGGACATCAGTGAGATGGTGAACCAGCAGATCGTTGAGTAAAGAAGTATTTCTTTTTGTCTGTCCTGAACCTATTTCTCAAAAGTTTCATTGGATGTCCCTTAGTTCTAGTATTGTGGGAGAGAGAGAAAAGACTCCCTGTATCTACTTCCTCCATTGTTTTATAAACCCTTGTCATGTCTCCCCTTAGCCATCTTTTTTTCTGGACTGAAAAGGCCTGGAGTTTCCGGTCTTTTCTCACAGGAAAGGTGCTTCAAGCCTCTAACCATCTTGTTTGCCCTCTTTTTGACTTTTCCCAGCTCTATAGTATCCTTTTTGAGATACTGCAACCAGAACTACACATTGCTTTATATAAAACAGGCTGTTCTATTTTCAGTCCCTTTCCTAGCATGGAGCTTACCTTTTTCACTAGAGCTGTGCATTGTGCTGAAATTTTCATTGGGCTTTCCACCACAATTTCAAGATTTTCTGTTTCAGTCTCAGCCAGTTCAGACCCCATATTTAAAATGAGGGGTTTGGTTTTTTTGCTCCAGTGTGTATCACCTTGCATTTACCCAGGCTGACTGTCCTTTGCCACGTTGTTGCCCTGTCAGCCACTTCAGAGGGATCCCCAGTAGATCTTCAGAATCTACCTTGGTTTTCACCATCCTGAAGAATTTGGCATCATCTGCAAACCTGGGTACTATACTGCTCACCCCCAAGTCCAACTAATTTCTGAACAAATTAAACAGCACTGATCCCAATATCAGTTCTTATGGAACCCCACTGCTCACTCGCTCCCTCCATTGTGAGAACTGATCATGTGATCTTCTTCGTGATCTCTGTGCATCACACCCATGGGATCTAGTGCTCCTGCGCTGATCTGATTGGTGTTGTACAAAGCTCACAATGGGGTTTTTGCGCCTGAGCCTGCGTGGGAACCCCCACCGCGCATGCCCAAGGGGGCGGGGCATGGACATCCCGCCAGTTCTCTTCTGACAGCCACGTTGTTAGCAGCTAAATCGTCGGTCAGTGTTGGAGAAACTGTTCCTCACAGTTGGGAATCTTCAGTCGGAAATTTTTTTGCTCTTATCTTCTTTTTTCTTTCGCCTGGACTTCCGCCTCATGGGTGGACTGGAAGTGTCCTGAAGGGACTTTCCGTGGTTTCCGGACCATCCATGTCCCCCCCCGTTCCCCCCCCCCCCAGTCTTCATTTACCTCAGGCAGAAGTCCATTTATGGATAAGAAATGGGGGTGCTTCAAGAGGTGTGCTTCCTGCGGCAGCAAACTAGCCCCTCGAGACAAGCACACGCTCTGCATTATTTGACTGGGTGAGAGTCATCGACCAGACGCCTGCTCCTTTTGGGCCAAATTTTCCAACCAGACATGCAAGAACAGGGCTGCGAGACTCAAGGTCGCCCTCTGGGAGTCTGCCCTTGCCCCTCTGGCGCCCTTGATGGAGGTGGATCCAATTTGTGTTCCGTCTACGTTGACTGCTTCCCAGCCTTTGATGCCAGTGCTGAGGAAGATGGTGGTGCCTCCGACGCCAAAGCCACCTTGATCTGGCAAGTCGGCTTCCGATACGGGGCCTGCCCCCAGAAAGAAACATCCTTCAGTATCGAAGTCGCTCTCTTCGGTATCTACACCGGTGAAGAAGGCCAAGAAGGGCAAGTCGCAGATGCATATACTGCCCATAAGTTGACTTCGGGAAACACGAGTTGAGCGGCATAGTACTTCCCAAGGGCTCTGCACTGCAAGTCGATACGCAGTCGCAATCCCTATAAATACATCAATCCACACTGGAGCTGCCTAAGATCCATTTGGAACCTCCAGTCGAGATAATAGATTCTCCACCCAGGCAGCTAAACCCTCTGGTGCTGGAAATGAGGCCGGCTCACAAGCCTCCATCTGTGTTGGTTTCCAAAGCCGAGGTCGACCTGATTTCTGTAACTCATGCAGTGGGTCCTCGCTCTCCATCGACTGCCTCCTGGGCCAGTGGTAACTCCGATCGTGGTGGCCGATACTGACCCAGGGGTAGATCCTGCTCTCCCCATCCCGATGATCAGGATCGATGGGACGACTACGGCTCTCGGCATGACCGATACCATCCACCTCGTCCACCTCGTGATTTCCCGTCCGAATATCCATATGGACCACCATATCCTCCATACGACCATCGGCATGGTATGCCTTATTGGTTTTCCTCGATGCCCTGGCTGCCCCCTAGGGAGCATATTGACTGGGACGCCCGCCGTCAGCGCTCCAGTTCCCCATGTCGTCCACCACCATCTACAACTCTGTCGAAACCACCACTTTCACCACCGCTGTTGACTGAACCCCTTCCACCGATGTCTCCCAAGACCCCATCGATACCGATACCAACCCCAGGCCTCGGATCACATTCCAAAACTTCTCAAGGCGCTTCGGAGATTGACTAGTCAGAGGATGAGTCCTCCCCCAGAGATCCCTCACCAAAACAAAACGTCTCCAAAAACGTTCCGATCTCTCCATCTGAAGACATGTCGTCCTACGGTGATCTCATTAAGAAGCTCACTCCTTACATCTGCCAATCGTTCAGTCACAATCTTCGGTGTCAGATGAGGTCTACGATGTGGTCCAATCGGATGCATCGACACCGATCGCTCTACCGATGTTGAAATTCCTCTTCCAAGCAGTTCTCCTTGGGAGAAACCATCGTCTGTGCTGGTATCGACAAAACGTCTCGATCATATGTACTGGGGGCAGGAGGAAGGGGCAGGCTTCCTTTATACCTATCCAAAGCCAAACTCAATGGTGGCCTCTTCATCCTCCAGAAACAAGCATTCCAGCGTCGCTCCTTCAGATAGGGAAAGTAAAAAGATTGATGCCTTTGGGAAATGCCTTTCCTCTGCCGGTGTCCTGGGCATAAAAGCCTCAAATTGTATTGCCTGCCTTGGTAGGTACCAGTACTCCCTTTGGCAGAGAATGGCAGAATTCCTTCCCTCTGTGCCGGATGATAAGATCCAGGAAGCTTGTGCCGTCCAGAAGGAAGGCTTAGTTGTAGCTAAGCAGCTACTTAATTCTGCAAAGCACACCTTCAATACCTTCTCCACCACAGTGGCTTCTTCGGTGGCTCTTCGCAGGCATGCCTGGCTGCGGACAATTTCTTTGCCCCCTGATACCAGGGCATACATTGAAGACCTACCGTTTGATGGGGAGGGCCTGTTCCATTCCTCGACCGACTCAGTATTGCAAGAAATGGACAAGAGCATCAAAACCTCCAGGTCTCTGGGTGTTTCTGCTCCATCAAAGTTGTATTGTCAATGCTCATGGTCTCGTTATGGCACCAAGTGGCAGTACTCCAACAAACCGTCCCCTGACAATAATTGGAGACCTTGTCAATCCCCCGTGGGGCAGTGCCAGCAATATACCTATCAAGCAAAGTCGAGATATGGGTCTCAGCAGCAACAGTCTAGAGCCAAGCCCCAGTGGAGCCCCAAACAGGAACTTTGACTTCTCCCACCTTGTCTCAGGAGAACCAACCCATCTTTACTCGTTCCTGTCTGCCTGGCAGAATATTACCATGGACACTTGGGTCCTATCCATCCTGACCCGAGGATACGACATAGAGTTTGTGGACTTACCTACGTTCCCAGTTTTCCGAACCACCCCTCCCTCTCCCATCCTCTTCCAGAAATCAAATCTTTACTGGAGAAAGATGCAATAGAACCTGTACCAAAGTCGTACGAAGGGAAGGGCTTCTACTCCCATTATTTTGCGGTTCCGAAACAGGACAGCGGTTTACGCCCGATCTTAGACCTACGGGACCTAAACATCTTCATTCAGTACCGCAAATTCAAAATGACGTCCTTAAAGGTTATCCTCCCTCTTCTATCCTGGGGCTCCTGGATGGTGACCATTGACCTCCAGGACGCCTACTTCCATGTAAACATCCATCCATCCCACCGGAGGTACCTCCACTTCCAGTACAGGTGCCTCCCATTTGGTCTCTATACTGCGCCAAGAGACTTCACCAAGACAATGGTAGTGGTGGCGGCCTACCTCCTGGCAATCAAGCTGTGGGACTGGTGTGTAGTGAATGACATTGTCCCTGTAGCCTCCCACATCCTGGGAACCCAAAACCTACAGGCTGACCACCTAAGCAGGGGTCTTGTGCATCATCACGAGTGGGAACTGAATTGGTCCTACCTTCGTCCCCTCTTTCAAAAATGGGGCACGCGGGAATTAGACATCTTCACTTCCAGAAAGAACGCGAAATGCCCCTTCTGCGGCAGGGGAGGAGCGGATCCGCTCTCTCTAGGAAATGGCCTACTCCATCCATGGGAACGAACGTTCCTGTACATGTTTCCTCCTCTACCACTCATGTTATGGGTCATTCACAAACCGGCCAGGGTCCTACCAGACTGCCTTCGTCTTGCCAGGGGAAGGTACTTCCACTTTCCCAAGGCTCCGGATCTCCTCCTGGCAGAAGATGGAATGCTTCTTCACGCAGAGGTGGACACCCTGAAATTGATGGCCTGGCGAATACAGCAATGACTTTCTCCGACCGTGTCTCTGAGGTCCTCCCTAACACGAGGAAGGCATTTACGCGTCCCTTGTACCAGAGGAAGTGGTGTGGGTTCCTCTCCTTTCTTCAGACTTTGACCGATTCGCCAGTGTCTGTAGGCCTAGACAGAGTCCTTGACTTCCTTCTGTCACTCAGAGGTCAAGGCCTCTCCCACTCTTCCATCAGGGTCTACTTGGCGGCTATCTCCGCTCACCATAAGACACTGGATGGCTACTCCATTTTCTCCCATTTGACCTCTAAGATGTTCCTTAGAGGTCTCATCAGACTATATCTCCCTGTAAGCGCTTCTATGGAGTTATGGGATTTACCGCAGGTGCTCCGCCACCTCACCAGGAAACCATTCGAGCCCATGGCAACCTGTGACTTGCAATATGCTGCTTGGAAGACAGCCTTCCTCATGGCGATTATGTCGAACTCATGGCACTGCATCATGACCCTCAGTACTTAGTATTTTTACCAAACGGGGTATGTCTAGTACCGGACTTGTCCTTTATAAAAAATCATCTCAGAGTTTCACCTCAACTCAGACATATTTCTACCTGACTTCTTTCCACATCCTGAAGGGGAAGAGCAACGTTTGCTTCACACTCTGGATGTCAAGAGGGCACTCCTCTTCTGCCTGAATAGGACTCAACCCACTAGAAGGGACAACAACCTGTTCTTGTCTTACTCCACTGCTTCCTTAGGGTCGCGAATCTCAAGTGAATGCCTGTCCAAGTGGATTGTTGGAACAATCAGGCTGTGCTATTCCTTATCAAAGCACCTGCTCACTTGAGGGCACACTCCACCAGGTCCATGGTGACTTCAACGGCCTTTCTGAAGGGCGCATCGCTGTCCTCCATCTGCAGAGCGGCTACGTGGTCCATGCCAACCACGTTCACCAAGCACAATGCTCTGGACATTCGTACGCAACAGAAGGCTGACTTGGGTCGTTTGGTCCAGTCCGCTGCAGCTCTCTGAGTCTGACAGCGCCCACCTCCAGGTGAGCCACTGCTTTTTAATCTCCCATGGGTGTGATGCACAGAGACCACGAAGAAGATAAACAGGTCGCTTACCTGTAACTGATGATCTTCGAGTGGTCATCTGTGCATTCACACCGCCCGCCCGTCCTTCCCCACTGCTGTCATCCTCAGTTCTTCTCTCATGACTTAGGTAGATAGTGGTCAGAAGGAACTGGCAGGATGTTCGTGCTCCGCCCCCTTGGGCATGTGCGGTGGGGGTTCCCACGCAGGCTCAGGGTGGAGGCACGAAAATCTCATTGTGAGCTTTGTACAACACCGATCAGATCAGCGCAGGCACACTAGATCCCATGGGTGTGAATGTACAGATGACCACTCGAAGATCATCAGTTACAGGTAAGCAACCTGTTTTTCCTGTTCTCTGCTTCCTGCCATTTAGTCAAATAATCAGCAGACATTGTTCCTCAGTTTGCTTAATTCTCTCTTTAATAACAGTTGCTACTAATTTACCCAGAACAGATATTAGGCTAACTGACCTGGATGCCCTCTTGCCCCCCCTTTTTTTAAAATTGGGGAGACATTTGGTATTTTTCAGTCATACGGCACATTCTGTCAGCAAGTTGCATAGACAGGTAAGTAGATGAACAATTTCACATTTGAGTTCTGTAAGAGTGCTGGGGTGTGTGCCATCTGGACCCTTCAGACTTGGTAGTTTTCAGTTTTCCTGGTGATCCTAGAATTGTCATCTCTCATCACTTACTTCTTCAGACATCCTTTCTGAAAACAGTGGTTCCAGTGGAGGTACATGGCCCACATTTTCCACAGTGAAAACAGATGCAAAGAATTCAGTTTTCTCTGCTATCTCCCCATTTTCCTTGAGTAATCCTTTTATTCCTTTGTCTTCCAAAGGCCCAACCAGCCTCCTTGGCCAATTCCTGCTCCTGATATATTTGAAGAAATGCTAATGCTTTTAGCTATTCACTCTTCGCATTCTCTTTTTTGCTCTTTTTTATTGTCAGCTTACATTTGTTTTGCCAGAACCTGTGCTGTGCTCTGTTCAGCTCAATTGGGAAAACCTCCCACTTTAGCCTTTTCACCTTTTGTGGCTTCCTTGACTTCAGTCATTAATCACAGCAGCTTCTTTTTCAACTTGGTGGTACCTTCCCTAATCTGAGGTGTTCATTCTGTGCGAGCCTTAATCAGTGTGACTAGTTTCCAGGCATTCTGGAGGTGTTTGATTCTCTTAATTCTCCCTTTTAACTTCTTTCTGACTAGTCTCTTTATTCTAGCAAAGTTCCTGCTTTCGAAATCAAAAGTGATTGTTTAGACTTTCAGGGCAGCTTTCTGTTGTCATGAATGCTGAACTTAATAGCATTATGGTCACTGTTCCCACTTGGTGCAACAGCATTCTCCTCTTTGGTCACCTCCCTTATTTCCCTTGCCATCTCAAGATCTACTTCCTGGCTTCAGTTGAGGGGGTGGGGTGATAGTACACCCTCACTTTTAAGTAACTGCTAAGGTTCAGTATCTCCACTCATAGTGGTTCTGTGGACGAGTTTCTTTCCCTTATGTTTTCTAGTTTATTTGACTCCCTGATAAGAGAACAGTATTGCCGCCATCACATCCATCCCTGTCCTGTCTATAGAGTGTCCCGCTGATTTTCCCCATTCCACCGGGTTTCTGAAATCCCTCCTGTAGCTACGCTGTCATTTAGCACCCAGCACTCCAGGGTCCCCAGTCTCAGCCCAGAGATTTCTAGCATTGGTATATAGGCATTGTACTTTGTTTTCCTTTCTAAGGATCCCTGCCTCCCTTGGCACTCGGGCTTCCTCAGGTGACAGTGCTATTTTATACAATTATCTCAATGTAATGCTCGTCAATTGCTGATTTTTTAAAAAAGACCCGGTGGTGGTGGTGGTGGGAATAAAAGGCCTCATAGGGTCTGTCCTTCCATTAGGAGGCTGCTGATGTTTGGCCAATCTCCACCTTTTTTTTTTTTTTTGGTCCCCTGTTGTGTGCAGGGTACTTATTTGGTTGGGGTGACGGCTACTCCTGCCCTGGCCTGGATGGCCTTGGCTAGCCCCATCTTGTTAGAATCCTGAAAGCTAAATAGGTGCGTATTTGGATAGAAAACCACCAAGGGTCACTACACTCAGGCAGGCAATGGCAAAACCACCTTAGGATGCCCATTGCCTTGGAAATCCCTTGAGGGGTCCTCGTAAACCGGCTGCGACGCGACTGCACTTTCCACCGCCCCCACCACCACTCCTGCTCCTGCCTCTAGGGGGAAGCAACAAGAGTCCCCATGTCTTGTTCCTGGTAGAATGTTGCTTCAAGGACTTGCTTAATATCTGGACCCCCAAGGGAACAGATATTCAAACTCAGCCAAACATCTGACTGGGCAGCCTGACAAAGGAGGTGGAGTGCTTGAAACAGCAGAACTTGGTATTTTCTGTTAAGAACATGCATTCCCATTCACTGAATTCTTCTGTCATTTTAATTATCAGGACACAATTTTAGCTGAATTGCTTCAGATACATAAGGAACACATAGTGGGCTACCATGAGCATGATTCCCTTCTGGACCACAAAGAGGAAGAAGAACTGACTGAAGAGGAGCGGAAGGCAGCTTGGGCAGAATATGAAGCCGAAAAGAAGGTGGGACATTTTCCACCATTTCATGCTTTGATAGGGCTGTTTCAGAGCGAGAGAGGCTGAGGACAGTTTCTCCTGGGTGGCTGTAATGCAAAACAAACATATGAAATATGGGGGAGGGAAGTACTTCACAAGCAGAAGCTTTTGAGTGTGGATACATTTTTTCAAATGGATGTTGGTTTAGGATTCAAAAATGTTTCTACTTATATGTATTATTGTGACATGCTGTTGCAAAATTTAAGAGGGCTTTACACCCTCCTTCCCCCCCCCAAGTATTGCTACTGATACATGTGTGAATTAATTGTTAAGGAGAAACACTGCTTCAACTTGAACATTATCAGGTTTGGCAAACAGAATATCCTCAAGGACTTGCAGGGAACATTTCCTTTTCCTTTCCTCCACTGTTTCTTCTTTCACTTCCCCATAGCCTCTCCCCTTTTTCTACTTCCTTCTCTCCTTCCCACCCACCAGCCAAACTGCCTTTATCTACTCCTCTGTCCTCACTTTCCTGTCTTCCCTTCCACCCCTCAATGTATTTTTCTTTTTTAAGATTTCAGATTTTTCTGAAAACCTGGGGCATCTGTCTTGTCCATTTATGGCACCAGTCTGCAGATTTAAATATCCTCAGAGTTGGCTGACTTGAGGAATAGATATATTGGTGATTAAATTGTGATGCTGACAGAGGCAGATGCACTCATATGGAGGACTTTGCACTCACACTGGGCCACATCGTAAACTGGGCTGCTACTACTTGTGAATGCTTTTGCTCAGTTATGGTTATGATAAAATCACAAATTAGAAAGAAAACTGGCAGAGTCTAGTACTCTTCAAAGGGGGTTTGTTTTGACAATAATAATGTCCCCTAGTCTGAATGTTTGGGTGGTGATCAGACAAGCTTGATTTGAACAAACCTGCACATTCCTTGAAATAGTTTTTTAAAAAGTGGGTCCTGCAGTCTCTCCCCCCCCCCACAGCTGTGGCTTTAGTTTAATGAAATGAGCATATGCCACTTCTAAACATGCCCAGCTAAAGCAAACCTAAGATGTTCTGTGTTAGAATTTGAGCTTATTTGGAGAACAGTTTGGATGTTGGTTGAGTGAGCAGAACGTGGCTTCAGCAGGTCTCCAGTGTGGGTTCCCAAGTCTTGCATGTGCAGAACATCAGAGCAGCTCCAGGTGGGGAAACCCCTCTTCTACACCATCAAGTCCTGGGTGCTCAGCCCCACAAAGCATGTGCATGTGGGGCACAGGAGGGGACATACAGGTAGAGAAGCAGCTTGGGCTTCAATTGCACAGGGCTCCTGTATTTGTGTTGTTCATTGTGTACCTGGAATTTGGTAGCTTGAATGCTGCTGCTCTCTTCCAAGGCAACGTCTGCCCCAGCTTGGCTTTTCCAGGTATTACACTGTTTCTGCAGGGCTCTTCTCTCTTAGGTTAGTCTGGGGCTGCTTATGTGATATTTACATATTTCTTCATGTTGACCATGTTCTGTCCTGGTGCTCTAAGTTCTGAAAAGACCATCTTTGTTTTCCAGGGCCTAACTATGCGTTTCAACATGCCAGTTGGAGCAAATATGTTCCATACCAACCTCAATTCTCAAACCCCATATATCCCTTTCAATGTGGCTGCCTTGTCTGCAATGAGCAATCAGCAACTGGAAGTAAGTGGTTATGTCCCTGGTATCATGACATACTCCCTACAGTTTGTGGATACCTTAGGTACACATATTATTTCCCCCTAGCAGTTAAGAATAGTCCTTTGGTTGGATGTTAGAGAATTGTATAGAAATGCAGAATTGTTTTTCAAAGAATATGATTCCTTGTTTGATCTGTCAAAAATGCTTGTAAGCTACACACGTATTACAAAATTTGCTCACCATACCAACACTGCTTGATCATTTGGGGAAAAGTTAAGGGGAATATGCTGATAATATCTATCACGCTTCTTGTCAAATGAACACCACAGGGACAGTGTTGCTTTCCAACTAAAATACTTCTAATTTCAGTCATGTTCCTCAATATTTTGCAATGAGACCGTGCGTGAATTTCTTTCCCCTCTGTGTGGCGCACCAGCTTGTGTTTGGCTACATACATATTCTGGTGTTGTGCTGCTTGCAAGCGGAACTTTTCTGTATTCATGGGCAACTCATTTGGCTGCTGCTCTTAATCACTTTCAAACTTCCCTTCAGGACCTCATTAATCAAGGCAGAGAGAAAGTTGTGGAAGCCACAAACAACGTCACTGGAGCAAGAATCCAGCCTCTTGAAGACATAATTTCTGCAATAGTAAGTAGACGAAGGAGGAACAGGAAGCGATTTTTGCTCTGAGGTTGCCTCAAGGATAGGCGTGCAACACAAAGAGCAACTTCTTTAGTCTTGTCTTTATGAAATGAGACTGAAACCACAAGTACATGGATTTATTGTGAAGCGGAAAAGGAGGGTGCAGATCTTTTAGGGTTTTTTCCTAGCTTCTAGACCAGGTATCCCCCATCTTCTTGAGCCTGTGAGCAGCTTTGGAATTCAGATAAAGCATATCAGGCACTGCGACAAAATGGCGGCTACAAAATAGCTGCCACCAGAGGTAAGGCAAGCCATAAAATGGGTGCCACAGCTGACCTTCAGGCACACAGTGAAGATCCTTGTGCTGTGGTGGCAGCTGCTGCCAAAGCAACATTCTTAAAAATCTGCACAGCCAGTCAAATGTCCTCTGGCCCATCCAAAGCCTTGCTGGGCAAAAGCCCACCCAGCCCCAGGCCCTTTCTAGAGTGGCAGGCCTCATGGCTCCCATGGGCAGACCCACGGAAGCCGACAAGGGCACCGTCATTTACCACAAGATAATAGATTACGAGAAAGATTTTTGTTAAAAGCCAGGCAGTTAATTTTATTTTATCTGTCTTCACAGCACAGCCCTATGTTACCTATTTGATTCAAATTCCATGACTAGACAAATTTAGGAGGAAATTCAGTTCTCCTTTGAGTACTTAAACAAGTATCCTGTCAGTGACTAAAAAGATCTGAATTTAAAATCCATGACTGTGAGACAGCAGAATTGCAGTTGTATGATTCCCCCTCTCCAATTATTATCAGCTTTTATCTTTTTATTTTTGTAAATATCTGGGGGGGTTTATTTGATGAGGCTCCTTTATGTTTCTTTAGAACATCACCTTAAGTTCAGGAAGTACTGTTCTCTCAGCATTTTCAGGAAGCCTCATCACTTCTCCAGTTTGTAGTTGGATATATTTTTTTTACTTCATCTCACCTTCTTTTATTCCATGGGTTTAGAGAAGTGTATAGCTAGCTATAACCCCCAGATGCAAACGTTAACTTAATCAGGAAGCCCTTGCTTCTCCATCCAGTTCCATTACAGCTGATCTAGTTTGCACACATATGTCTGCCTTCCTGTTGGTGTCCTGGAATAGCCACAAATAACACCCACCAAGGGAAGACCATCAACAATACACAGCTATATATGATCAAAACTATATATTACATTCATTAAAGTACAAAGATGGGTCAGTGGTCATAACCCAGTAGAATGTATAAGCATATATTGAACATATTGCTCATAACAAGCATTATTTACAAAAAGAACATGTTCAAAACCAACAGTAGGCTCCTCTGTAATTCCGTACATAAATAGTTTCCATAGACCTCTAAACAGAAAGTAACTGCAGCAGAAGAGGTCCACTGTGGAAAGAATAACAGCCAAATGTCTCTCCCAGGTATAAATCAAGACGTTTCAATGATCTTCAGCAGTGGCTGGTAAAATGGAACCCGATTTCCAAAATAACGTAGGCGCAGCTCAATAGCTTCAGTGGAATTACAGAGGAGTCTGCTGTTGGTTTTGAACATGTTCTTTTTTGTAAATAATGCTTAACTGTTATGAGCAACCTGTTGGATATGTGCTTATACATTTTATTGGGTTATGACTACTAACCCCGTCTTTGTACTTTAATGAATATAATATACAGTTTTGATCATATATAGTTGTGTATCGTTGATGGTCTTCCCTTGGTGGGTGTTATTTGTGGCTATACTTGTACATCAAGGGTTTCCTGCTGTCTTTGGTGGTACCCTGGAATAGGCTGAGACCTTGTCTGTGTGCAGGAGCAGGGTCCCTGGCCCTTAGGCAGCCCTTCTGCACCCCAGGAACCAGTGCGAGCACCATGACTAACTATTCTGCACTCTCACTGCCACATGGCATCTATCCCAGTATATCCCAGTATATCCCAGCCAGATCCCTGTTTGTATTTGAGCTACTGGAACCAATGCTCCCTCTAAGCTGTGGAGTCCTGTGAGCAAAAATTCTGCTTTGTGAGCTGCTGGCATTAAAGTTGTGAGCAAGGGATTTGGCTACTGCAAAAAGTAATTTACTCTGGAGCCATCCTTCCTGAGCTAAGACAAAAATGTGTGAGCCAGAGGCTAAAAAACTGTGAGCTAGCTCACACCAACTCAGCTTAGAGGGAATACTGACTGGAACCAGTGGCCAGGAAGGACCAATGTCTGTTCACAGAGGCTGAACCTGTATGATCAGTGTCTGGGCAGAGCAAGGACAGGGGGGAATCTCTTGGGGCGTTGCCATGGGATGATTATAGCTCAGTTGCTGGTTTCTCTTGAAGTGTGCTGGAGCAAACTGAACCCATAGGGGACTCAGGAACCTTTGTGGTGTTCTTCTTTGCAGTGGAAGGAGAATCTCACCCTCACGGAGACCCAGGTGCAGTCCTTAGCCCTCAGCCGACAGGCAAGCCAGGAGTTTGATGTGAAGCGCCGAGAAGCCATCTACAACGATGTCCTAACCAAGCAACAGATGGTAAGAATCTCAAGCATTTCTCAGTTGGGACCCGCAAGGATATGTTGGTAGAAGACCATAAGGAGAACACTGTTGTGTTTGCAGAGTGCCTTTTCCGAGCATTGGAAATCCTCCCTTTGTATTATTTCCAGCAATCTTACCAATAGTAATATTCACTTATTGTTTGTGGGGTGAAGAAAAGGTGATTGCTTGGGCCTGCCTGCTTTGTTGAAGTCTGGCCTAAGATTTGCAGTTGGAGGTGCGTGGAGCCGCCGTTGGTAATGGCTGCTTAAACTGATGCTCCACTTCTTCAACCCCCCAAACTCCTCCGGAAAAGCATAGTTTTCTTATCAAACATTGCCAAAATTGGGGGAAATAACGGTAACCCCACTGGGGCACCAAGCTAACAATGACAAAGACTGCTCAAGCATCTATTACATCTCCTAATAGAGCGGAGCCAAAAGCGATGGACCTCGCAATGGCAAAAATAACAGACGAGAACTCACTCGCAAGACTGGTAGAGTGTGCTTTTGATAAATCAAGATATTCCTGCAATGTTTGAATGTCTGGAAATTAGGTTAAGTGAAAGAATATCCCAATCTATACAGCCGATAAGGGAACAGCTGCAGGACATACAATCTACACTGAGAATCACAACACAAACGGCAGAAACGGCGTTAAAAATGAACTCCACAATGAAGGTAGACATTCTGGATCTCCGTAGGTCTGAGGGATCCCTGAGGGGGCAGAGGAGACAGGGAATACAACTCAACCTATAAAAGAATGGCTGAAAACGATTTTAAATCCTGAGTCGGCCTCTGAGCTGAATATAATAAAGGCGTTTAGACTGGGCTCCTTAACAAACCCTCGACGGAGAATGCCTTGAGACGTACTCTTGCAGCTAGCAGACTGGGAATCCCGCCTGAGACTACTCACAATAGCCAGAAATAAAGGCTTTCTACCTTTTAATGATGTGCAAGTTTCCGCCTTTCCTGATGTTCCACAAGATGCACTTGTAATTCGTTACAATCTGAAATCTATTACCATAAAGCTGCGACAAGCAACATAAGGTACAAATGGCTCCCTTCTGGCAAACTTCAAGTCTCTCAACACGGAAAGACTTACCATGCAATAGATGAAGAAAGCAGTTTGAAGCTGCTGCAAGCATTAAGGATCCTAGATGACTCAGACCTCCACAGATCACATAAAAGGAAGTTTCATCTATCCACGACGCCAGAAAAGCCAACCAAGATCCCTATTCGGTCACCCTCCACCCCAGAAGCGGAAGATATAGCAGATGTCCAGGCTGTTGCTTAATGAACATTTAATTTTTTTTGTAGTACCAATAGTCCAGTTCATTAGTCTTTGAAAGATTTGGAGCAAGAATAATATGGGGGTGGGCAGGTCTGCAACTGCCTCTTTATTACAGGACTCGACTGGAGGCTTATCTGGATTACGAGGAAAAGGACAGCAGGTCAGCCATACCTTTCCAGCATGGTCCATCGTCTCTTGTCTTATTGTCTGTTGATTGAGTCTGTATTTTATACCTTACTGATCTGTATTCATCAAGTTGTTTTTTAGTAAGGGATAGAATCTATTTAAACCCTTTTAGTGTTTAATCAACTGTGGGGGGAGGGAGGAAGGGGAGGGGTGATTGCTGTCCTTGAATCTTCTTATTAGCTTGACTGTCCGGTTTTAATATTTAATTTGATAACTAACTGGTTATCTGTTTGACTGATACAATTTTAGCGGGGTATTTGTGAGTACACTTGTTTTTATTATATCTACTTCATATTTTATTTCACTATATATTCATATAATTACACAGTTAATATATTTTTATACATCATTATATTTATATATTTAAATATATTTATACATTTTTATATTTACTATTCAACTTCTGGAGAGAGCAAAAATTAATTGTAAAGCTAAGCCTATGGCTTAATACATTTATCACTTTTTCACTATTCAACAGTATTATCACACATAAGGGATCGTAAAGTGTAAACTCCATTATTGGCCACTTTAGATCTGACTGGTCCTTATTTGGAAAAGCTGTGTGAAGGCTGTCAGTTAGCTGAAATATGAAAGTAGCCTCAGTGAACATCAGAGGTTTGAATAATGTTATCAAAAGAAAGAGGTTTGTACAACATTTGAAACACAACAGGCCAGATGTCGTATTCATTCAGGAAACACACATACGAGCACAGGTTGGCCCTCTAGTAAAATGTACATTATACCCAGATCAAATTCTTGCGCCTGGCTTATCTAGCTCGAGAGGGGTAGCAATCTTACTGAGTAATAAGCTTAACTTTACTGTGCTGGCAACAGTCCATGACCCGCTAGGACGTTATTTATTCACCAAAGGTACTGTGGAAGGGAAAAGAATAACACCCACTGCAATATATGCCCCAAACAAGATGCAGATCCCCTTCTTAGACTCTGTTTTCAAGGAGCTCACGCAGTTCCAAGAAGGAGAACTAATAATAGGAGGAGATCTTAATTTTATTGCTAATGCCAAACAAGACAGGACGTGGTCTACCCCTAACAAAGCTCTCAAGGCCTCTGTTGAAACCAAATTAGCCCACCTTTTTTCAAAATATCATCTGTGTGATGCTCGGAGATTATTGCACCCAGGGGAAAGAAATTACACCTATTTCTCACACAAACACAATATATCTACTAGGATAGATTACATTCTTGTCTCCCAAACATTAGCTTCATCAATAACATCTATGGAAATTGATACAAAATATCTCACTGATCATTCGTGGTTAATTGGAGGGTTGGAACTCAAATCAAACACTAAGTCAGACCGGTTATGGACAATAGACAGGAGTATTTTATTTAATGCAGTTGCAAAAGAGAAAATTGAGAATGAAATCAAGAAATCTTCTTCGTGGTCTCTGTGCATCACACCTATGGGATCCAGTGTCCCTGCGCTGATCTGGTCGGTGTTGTACAAAGCTCACAATGGGATTTCACACCTCTGCCCTGGCCTGTGCGGGAACCCCTACCGCGCATGCCCAAGGAGGTGGGGCACAGACATCCCACCAGTTCTCTTCTGACCGCCTCACTGTACGCAGCTTCTGTCGGTTGGTGTTCAGGGAATTTTTCTGCCTCACAGCAGGGATCTCCGAACTTATTTTTTTCTTCAGTTTTTTTTTTCTTCTTTCTTTTGACTTGACTTCTGTGTGAAGGGACGCTCCGTGTTTTTTGCAGTCTTTGGATCCAGTCCCTCCCCCCCCCCTTTCAGACTGCCTCAGGCATGAGTCAGTTTATGGAAAATAAACAGTGAGGGTGTTTTAAGAGGTGCTCTTCTTGTGGCAGCAAGCTAGCCCCCCGAGACGAGCACTCTCTTTGTATCCTCTGCCTGAGCAAGAGCTACCGGCCGGACGCTTGTGCCTTTTGTGCCCGGTTTTCAAACCAGACATGAAAGAACAGGGCTGCGAGACTGAAAGTCACCCTGTGGGAGTCCGCTCTCACACCTCTGTCATCGGCCATGGAAGCCGATCATTCCATCCCGAAACCATCGACATTGGCGGCGGCGGTGCCGAAAGAATTCTCCATGGCGAAGCCTCCTAGATCAGGCAAATCCACCTCCGATATGGGACTCGCCCCTGAGAAAAAGGGCACGTCCAAGTCAGCTTCTTCAGTCTCTACACCAATTAAGAAGGCCAGGAGGGACAAATCCAAGGGGCATACCGTCCATAAATAAGGAGACATGCAAAAGTCTCACAGTGTGATCAGTGTAGCGCCTCTTAAGGGCTCTGCTCTGCAAGTCGACACGCAGCAGCAATCCCTCCAGTCCCATTGTGGCACACTGAAGCTGCCGAAGGTTCGCCTCGAGCCTCCTGTAGAGATTTTGGATTTGCTTCCACGGCAGTTGGACTCTCTGGTGCCGGATGCCCGATACAGGCCAAAGAAGGCCCCTTCAGTGTCACCCTCTGATGTCGAGGTCAACTTGATTTATGATATGCAGGCATTTGGTCCTCGCTCTCTATTGACGTCTTCCTGGGCCAGTGAGCGATCTGATCGTCCTCTGTATCGGCCTAGGGAAAGGTCCCGCTCTCCATACCATGGAGATCGCAACTGGTGGGATGACTACGATCCTTGCTTGGACAGATACCATCCCTCTCGGTCACCTCGTAAATCCCCATCGGGATATCCATATGGACCACCAATGTATGCATATGAGCATCGTCCAGATATGCCTTATTGTTTTTCATCCATTCCGTGGCTTCTGCCAAAAGATCAGGAAGGCTGTGACGCCTGTCGTCATCGCTTGCATTCCCCTTGTTGTCATCCACCCTCAGAGTCGATCTCCAAACCACCCCCTCCCCTCCTCAGTTGAACCTCCCCCATCAATCTCCAACGAAGCACCTGTCGATACTGACACAGCTCTAGGACACGGGCTCGCATTCTGAATCCTCGCTGGGAATGTTGGATGCAGAGCACTCTGAGGATGACTTGTCCCCTATGGATCCTCTACTGAAGCAGACCGTATTGGGGGATAGTCCAATATCGCCGTCAGAAGATATGACCTCCTACGGTGACCTCATAAAACGAATGGCGCATTCTCTAGGGTTGCCGATATTGCAATCTCAACCCTCCACCTCCAACGAGGTCTACGATATTATCAAGATCGATGCCTCAACACCGATAGCCCTTCCTATGTCGAAGGTTCTCCTCCATGCAGTCAAAGCACCGTGGGATAAGCCATCCTTGGCTCTGGTGTCCACAGAGAGGATCGATCACATATATCGAGTTCAGGAAGAGGGTGCCTCATTCCTTTATATGCATCCCCGTCCAAATTCAATGGTCGTTTCGACCTTGTCAAAAAATAAACGCTCCAGCGCCATCCCCATGGACAGGGAAAGCAAAAAGATTGATGCTTTCAGCCACCGATTCTACTCTTCCACTGCCTTGAGAATCAAGGCATCCAATTACATGGCCTGCTTTGGGAGGTACCAGTACTCCCTGTGGCAGAGGATGGCTGAATTTCTACCTTCCATACTGGAGGATAAGATGGGGGAAGCATAGTCAATCCAGAAGGAAGGTCTCCTGATAGCAAAACAGGTTCTCAGCACTGTGAAGCACACCTTGGATGCTTCCTCCACATCGATGGCCTCTTCGGTGTCCCTTTGATGGCATGCATGGCTTAGAACCACCTCCTTGCCACATGATACCTATATTGAAGATCTTCCCTTCGATGGGGAGGGCCTTTTCCACTCATCGACTGACTCCGCATTGCAGGAGCTCGATAAGAGCATCAAAGCCTCCAAATCCTTGGGGGTCTCGGCACCCCAACGATCCTACTGGCAGAGATCATGGTCCCGTTACGCCCCAAGGCGTCAGTATCCCAGCAAGCCTTTTCCTGACACTGTATGGAGACCCCGCCGGTCTCCAGTGGGCAATCACCAACAGTACGCCTACCAGTCTAAGTTGAGGTTGGGATCACACCAACAGCAGCCCAGACCGAAAAACCAACATGGCCCAAAACAGGGACTTTGACTCTCACCACCTCGTGTTGACAGAAACAACGTGTCTCTTCCTTTTCCTCTCCACCTGGAGAACTATCACTACTGATACCTGGTTCTTATCCGTCGTGACCCATGGGTACATAATCTAATTTGTCAATTTCCCTATCCTCCCAGTCGTCTGCCCCACCCCTCCCTTTCCCATCCTTCTACAAGAGGTTGACTCCTTGCTGCGGAAGGATGCGATAGAGTCGGTATCGAAGGCATTGGAACGGACAAGGTTCTACTCCCACTACTTTGCGGTACCGAAGCATGATGGGGGACTGCGGCCCATCTTGGATCTTCGGGACCTGAGCGTTTACATCCGATACAGCAAATTCAAGATGACGACCCTGCAGGTTATCCTCCCTCTACTACCCCAAGGCTCCTGAATGGCTACCATCGACCTCCAGGATGCCTATTTCCACCTCAACATCCATCTCTGCCACCAGAAATACCTCCACTTCGCCATAGCAGACCATCATTATCAATACAAGTGCCTTCCTTTGGGCCTATCTTCACCAAGACTATGGTGGTGGTGGTGGCGGCCCACCTTCGTCTCCAGGGGATCACCATCTTCCCCTATATCGATGACTGGCTTTTGGTGGCAGACACCCCAACGCTCCTGCGTGAGCACATCGCTCGGACACTGCACCTACTATCTTCTCTTGGACTTCAAGTCAATCTTCCAAAGTCTCACCTGGAGCTGTCCCAGAAGGTGCAATTTATAGGGGCACTCTTGGACACAGTCTCTTGCCGGGCTTACCTACCAGCAGACAGAGCTCTATCCCTATCCTCCCTTGCAGTGTCTGTTCACACCTCTCCATCGTCCATGGCGTTCCACATCCAGTGCCTATCAGGCACATGCCAGCCACTACATCTGTCCTTCCACTGGCGAAGCTCCATATGAGACCCCTCCAACTCTGGTTTCTCAGGAACTTCAGGCCGGCTCACATGCCACAGTCCAGAGTACTTACACCTCCACAGAGCGTGCGGGACTCTCTACTCTGGAGGACTGTCATCCCAAACATCACCCACAGCGCCCCCTTCCTCCTCCCCAACCTTCTCTACACCATAACTACGGATGCTTCCCTGTGGGGATGGGGAGCCCATCTCAGTGGCGTCAGCATCAGGTACCACTGGGATGTTGGCACCGCAGCTCAACACATCAATTACCTTGAGCTGCTGGCAATCAAGTTGGCTCTACAGGCTTTCCAACCTCTCCTTCGAGGACACTGCGTAGCTGTCCTGATGGACAATACCACGGCACTCAGCTATGTAAACCCTCAGGGAGGGATGGTGTCCTGGAGCCTCTGTTGACTAGCGATCAAGTTGTGGGATTGGTGCGTTGCCAACCAGATCATCCCGGTAGCCACCCACATCCCAGGTGTCCTGAACATGGAGGTGGACCTCCTCAGCAGGGGTCTCACTCATCATCATGAGTGGGAATTGAATTGGTCCTACGTCCGGCCCCTCTTTCAACAATGGGGCACTCCGGACATTGACATCTTCACTTCCAGGGAGAATGCGAAATGCCCACACTTTTGCAGTCAAGGGGGAAAGGATCCGCTCTCCCTAGGAGATGGCCTCCTATATCTGTGGAGACGGACATTCCTATATTTGTTTCCACCTCTTCCCCTGATTTTGAGAGTGGTGCACAAGCTAGCCAACATCTGTCCAAATTGCATCCTCCTGACACCATGGCGGCCCAGGCAACCCTGGTTCCCATCCTACTCCGTCTAGCAAGGGGCAGGTACCACCACTCCCCCATGTTTCCAGACCTTCTCATGGCAGAGAACGGAACGCTGTTCCATCCAGAAGTGAACACCCTAAAGCTGATGGCTTGGAGAATATGACCTTGACATTTTCTGCCAGGGTCTCTGAGGTCCTCTGCAATGCAAGGAAGGAATCCACGCGTCTGTCATATCAGAGGAAATGGTGTAGGTTCCTCTCCTACCTCCGCTCTCCTTCGGAATCGCCAACTTCTGTTGGCCTTGACAGGATCCTGGACTTCCTTATCTCCCTCAAGGACCAGGGTCTCTCCCACTCATCCATCAGGTTCTACCTGGCAGCAATCTCTGCGTACCATGAGGGCCTGGATAGCTATACAATCTTTTCCCATCCAACAGCTAAACAATTCCTAAAGGGCCTTATTAGATTGCATCCCCCTGTGGCTGCGCCTACAGACTTGCCTCTGGTGCCCCATCATCTCACCAGACGCCTGCTTGAACCCATGGCTACATGTGATCTCCAGTATGCAGCCTGGAAGATGGCTTTCCTGGTAGCTATCACTTCAACCAGGAGGGTCAGCGAACTCATGGCACTACATCATGACCCACCATATTTGGTCTTCCTGCCAAATGGAGTGCGTCTGGTGCCAGATCTCTCCTTTGTCCCTAAGGTTGTCTCGGAGTTCCATCTGCACTCCAAAATATTCTTCCTGGACTTTTTTCCGCACCCTGACGGGGAAGAGCACTGCTACTTCACACCCTCGATGTCAAGAGGGCACTTCTCTTTTACCTAAATCGGACTCAACCTACCAGAGGGGACAATACGCTGTTCTTCTCCTACAGTTCAGCTTCCTTGGGGTTGCGCATCTCGTCTCAGTGCTTGTCCAAATGGATTGTTGGGACAATCAGACTATGCTACTTCTTGTCAAAGCAGTTGCTCCCCCCTCACCTGAGGGCACACTCTAGCAGGTCCATGGCAACGTCTACAGCCTTTCTGAAGGGCACATCACTCTCGTCCATCTGCAGAGCAGCTACGTGGTCTACGCCAACCACGTTCATCAAACACTATGTTCTGGACATCTGTGCGCAACAGAAGGGTGACTTGGGTCGTCTGGTCCTGTCCGTTGTGGATCACTGAGTCTGATAGTGCCCACCTCCAGGTGAGCCACTGCTTTTTAATCTCCCACAGAGACCACGAAGAAGATAAACAGGTTGCTTACCTGTTTGATCATCAACTGTCTTTCTCTCTCTTCTCTTCCGGGAGCTTGACTAGGGAGCAGGAAGGACTTAGTCCTACCTCCCCCCCCGCCCCCGGCCGAGAGTCCTTAACAGCAGTGGGGTTTCTCCAGGCCTAGGGCCAAGAGCTTCTCCAGTTTTTCCCTCATTTGGAGCATCCGCAGCTGCCATAGTGGAGTGCTCAGGTTCTCTGAACAGCTCAAAGAGGTTTCTCAGGACAGGAGGAACATAGCAAGGCTTTTGGCTTAGCTGTGCCACCAGCTGTCGCTGACCTTCTGAATCCCAGTAAGAAGGGGCCCTGAGCAAAACCAGATGATTGTTTCCCCCTTTCTCTTTCCAAAAAAATCAAAAAATGTGGGAAATGGCAGCAAGGGCAGGCCTTTCTGAGGCTATGCTCCAAGATAGCATAGCCTCTAGTCCTAAACTGTCCCCCTCCCTGTCTCAGGCCTCCACACATGGCTCTCAACAAGGGCCTGATGAGGAAAGAACCCCAATCCTGGATCTAGCAGGAGACAACGCTCAAACCTCTTAGTCTGGATCAAAGGGGAAATGCAAAAAGAAATTAGAGAAGCCATTTCTCAGGCTCTTCCAACTACAGGGACCCCTCAAAGGCTCCAAATAGATATACACGCCGCTCTTCCTCTAGCACTGCCTCCTGTAGGAGGGAGGCGGATAGAACATCCCTATCTCCCCCCCCACCAACCCAAAAGAAGGAGATTAGGTTCCACTACCAGGCGTAGCAGAGAAACAAGCCCTCCTTTGGGCCACAATTACCAGGAATCTGCTCAGAGGAGGGTGAACTGTTGGATGAGGAAGAACCTATAATCACCACTATGCAGACACATCTTTTTCCACAGGAAGTCTTCTACAAGATCCTTCTGAAAGTATTGCTCTTTCTGAAAATCCCTCTTAACAACAAAGAGGTGGAAACTCCTGACCTGAGCAAGCCAGCTGGGTCCATTAGAGCCTTCACTAAAACAGGTTCAGTTCCTCTTGGTATTCCTTTCCAGCTGTGTTTGATAAGATGGTCCAGACCAAAAGGGAGTCACCAGTGAGACCTAAGTCGAACCACCCCATCATCTACAAGTTTTACACACTGGTGCCAGATGCAGCAGAGCGATTCAAACAGCCACTGGCGGATGACCCTGTAGCTAGTCTGTGTTCCAGCTTGGTCTTACCTGCGGAAGCGGACAGTCTACGAAGGGATCCCAGCAACAGAAGTATTGAACAGGCCTTGCCAAAAAAACCTGTGAAGTGTCTTCAACCTCCCTCAGAGCTTCCACAGCAAGTTCTCTTCTATTCTTCAGCTTCAGACCTATCAGCAATGGATAGCAGTATATCCAAGGAACTGAAGGATGAGCTAAAGAAGATTGTACTCACAGCAGCTTTTTCAGCACACACCTCACTTGATGCAGTCTAACTGTCAGCAGGGCTATGACCTCAAAATGTAACTGGCAAAAGAAACACTTGGCTTCGCAGTTGGGAAGTGGATCCTTTGTCCCAAGCGAGAGTGGCTAGCATACCATTCAGAGGAGTACATCTCTCCAGCCATAGATACATGATGGAGGATAAGGACAAGAAGTCGCTACCTTCCTGGAAGAAATACAGTAAAGCTAAGAAATGTTTCTCTTCCTTTTGTGAATGCAAGCACACCTCAGGTTTCGACCACCCAAACCATCCTTCACCAGAACACCAGGACAGAACCCAAAAAGTCCTCTTCAGCATGACTGTCACAGGGACTCAGACTCACCAAAAACAGGAGGTCATCTTCAGCATTTTGCAGCTCAGTGGGAGGCCTCAGTGGGCAACAGGTGGGTCATACATACTGTGGGAAATGGCTACTCCCTGGCATTATGCACATTACTTTCCAGCTGATTCATTCATGTCCCAAGAAAGCACTGTCCACAAAAACATCTTCTCCTCAAGGCCATCCAACACTCATTGGACATCGGGGCCATAGAGCCTGTACCTGAGGACCAAAAGACCTTGGACGTTTATTCAGTTTTATTCATAGTCCCAATAAAGAATGGGAATGTGAGGGCCATTTTAGATCTCAAATGGCTGAACAGGAGAGTAAAAAAAGAAAAAGTTCAGAATGGAAACCCTCAAATCCATAGTGTCATCCATCCAGAAAGGATACTTTATGGCATCAATAGATCTATCAGAGGCTTATTTGCATATTCCAATTTGGGACTCACATCAGCAGTTCCTGCATTTTTAATACAATGGACTTCATTTCCAGTACAGGGCTCTCCGATTTGGTCTCAGAACAGCACCAGGAATGTTCACCAAAGTATTGGTTTCACTAATAGCATGCCTGAGAATACAGGGTGTATCCCTCTTCCCATAGTTGAATCACATTTCTCCTTCCCCTTCAGGATGTCATAGCCAACAGACAGTTCAGGCTAGTTCAGTTTCCTGGTTCCCTGATTCAGGAATTAAAATAGTGGGTAGTATCTTTCTGGTTTGTGGAGGGGACTCAGTTGCAGGAACCAATGAGGACAATGATGACATTGGATGCCAGCCTCACTGGTGGGGGGGTGGGGGCATTCACAGGGAAGAATGGCTCAGGGCACCTGGTCTTGGGAAGAGTCGTCACAAAGCATCAACATTCTGGAGCTCAGAGCAATAAGACTAGGACTGTTATCTTTTCAGGATCTCCTAGCAGGGCAGCATGTCTTAGTTCAAATGGACAACACGACAGCCAAATCCTATGTCAGTCGTCGAGGGGGGGGGGGTACCAAATCAAAGACATTACAAACGGAGATCCACCTCAGGTCAGTCACGGTGGTTCATGTAGTGGGACAGAACAACGCTCTGGCAGACTGGCTCAGTCAGAGAGATCTGAACCAAGCAGAGTGGATGCCGAACAAAGCAACCTTCCTGCAGATATGCCACAAGTTTGGCAAGATGGAAGTGGACCTGTTTGCGACGGAACAAAATTGTCCAGTTCCACTGTTCATCTCAAAGATAAGGTCCCCACCAGCCATAGAAGTAGATGCTCTAAGCTACAAATGGCCAAATCAGCTCCTGTGTGGCTTTCCTCCCATGCAGTTAATCCACAGGATGATTCAGAGACTCACAGGTGAAGGTAGTGCTAGTCGCCCCTTATTGGCCAAGGAGATCATGGTTCCAGGACCTGCTGAGGTTGTCCATCATGAAGCCCTGGTGTCTTCCATACAAGAAGGACCTACTTCAACAGGGATCCTTCATTTACCCCCAGCCCAAATTGTTAAAATTAACAGCTTTGAGGTTCCGCGGAGGCCTCGCTGTGCCTAATTTTAAGCTGCATTATCAAGCAGCCAGCCTGGTATGGCTTTCCAGTTGGATCAAAAATCTGAATGACAGATTGATGAAATTGGAAACAGTGGATTTGACTGAAGGACTACATAGTTACCTCTGGATAAAAAAAAGGAAAATCACCAGAAAAGGCAATGAAGGGCCATGTAATTATAGATAGCATCTTGAAAATTTGGCAGTCTATGAAAACAAGAATTAGCCCACCAGTTTCACCTGTAATTTCACCAATAGATGCATCTTATGACCAACCTACAAGAAAAAAACCTCTGATTTTATCGTATACCAAGGTGTGGTCAGTTCTCAAGGCAAAATTAAATCCTGGCAGACAATGAATGAAGAAGGGAAAAAGATACAGTGGCTAACTTACCTTGAACTTACCTCATGGCTTAAAAAAGCAATGCATGCAGAAAGAGATAAACTAAGGGACGTGATGGAATTTGAAAACATAACAATGAATAAAAAAAGAACACTTTTTAGGTCACATTTATACACTTCTACTTCAGTATGGTACAGCAACGGAACAAGTTAAGACATGCATGGCGAAACGGGTGCAGAATTTTGATGAAGAAATTTAACTTCAGCAGTGGGAAAGGAGGGCCTTGAGTTTCTACGCTGAGTGGACTAAGCCTCTACGTAAGATGGAGACCTTTGTTTATCCCTTTCAGGAAGGCTTCCTGAGGGTGCAGAGTCTCCACATCCACAATTAGCCAGTGGGTTAGAGGCTGCATTCTCCCTGCCTATAAGTCCGTAGGTATAGATTCCCCTTCAGGCATTGCAGCACACTCCTTTAGAGGGGTGGCAAACTCGGCAGCGTACAAATCCTTTCCTTCCCTAGAGGTCGTATGTGAGGCTGTCACTCGGAGGGCTCGTCCACTCTTTCACCAGGCTCTATAGGATTGATAAGCTGGCCTCTTTGGATGCTTGCTTTCAGCATGATCTCTTAGTCTAGGATCTGAATCTCCCCACCCTCCCTAGGGCACACTGCTTTTCTGTGTCCCAGAAGTAGCGTCTGCCCCACCCCAGACCACTGTAGAATGGAAGATTTGTCTCACTATGAATTTTCCCTCTCAGTGGTCCAGGGGTGGGGCAGTCTCTCCCACCCCAGAGTAAACAAATTTGAGGCAGTTCCTGGAATGGAGAGGGTATGCTGCTCGGACCCAGGATCTCCTTATTAGGTTTTTAGTCCTTCGTCTTTTTGGTGAGCTTCTCCGGGAGTTGTTTGGAGTTATGTTTTTTGTGCTTCAGCACTGTTAACGTTGCTTAAACATTTTGGGGAGGGAGAGTTACTGCTTCAGGAACCAGACTGCATTCTGGGTGAGAAGGCCCTCCCCTTCCAGAAATCACACAAGATCGGTGATCCTGCTTGTCCATAGGGAGGAGCTTCTCCCAGAAGCAGTGCCTGCCCTACCCCTGGACCACTGAGAAGGAAGATTCACGGTAAATGAGACAAACCTTCTGTTCCTTTGCAGATAGATTAACACAAGAGGTGGGACCCGCAATACTCGCCGGGGGGGGGTATTCTGGCCTGCCAAGCTTCCCCCTCCCTCCCCCCCCAGCAGTGGCAGTGGCAGCGGTGAGGCCGGCCGACCTGCCAAGTTTCCCCCTCCACAGCAGCGGCAAGGCCGGCCGGCCCACCAAGCTTCCCCCTTTCTCCCTCCCCCTTTCTCTCTCCCCAGCAGCAGCAGCAGCAGCACAGCGGTGGGGAGGCCAGCCGGCCTGCCAAGCTTCATTCTCCCTCCCCAGCAGTGGTGGTGAAGCCAGCCGGCCAGCCCACCAAGCTTCCCCCTTCCTCCCGAGCAGTAGTGCGGCGGCAAGGCCGGCTGGCCCGCCAAGCTTCACCCTCCCTCCCCAGCAGCGGCGGTGAGGCCGGCCGGCCCGCCAAGCCTCCCCCTTCCTCCCTCCCTCCACAGCGGCGGCAGTGAGGCCAGCCAGCCCACCAAGCCTTCTCCCGCCCTCCCGTCCCCTGTGGTGGCGGCGGCGGTGGCGAGGCCAGCAGTGGCGAGGATTTAAATATCCCTCATATACTTTTTTCAACTTTTTAGATTTTTCTGCACACCTGGGGACTGCCCCATGTGCGCAGGAAAATCTCCCTGCCCCCCAAGTGCCCCCAATGTGCGGATTTAGATATCCGCACGCAGGGGGCCACTTGGGAATTAGATATATAGATATTCGTAAATAACATGAAATAAGGCAGAACTGGAGCAGTCATCTGCCCGACCTTCTTGGTGTCCTTTTCCATCTCTTTTCCTCACCAGCCAAAGATGTTGTCCTAGAAGGTTCCATCTCCTGGCACCAAGGAATTAGCTTCTCTTAACATGCACATTAGTTGGAGGGTTGTAGAGTTCCCTGATCTCATGTTATATTGCGAAACCTGAGACCTTCTAAGGAGGCGTTCTGTGAAGAGGGGGAAGGAAGTGCTTTCTTCTTTGGTGTTTGCCACAAAATGCTTGTTCGGCTGTTCACATCAGGATTTCCAAAGGGGTGGCAAGTAGCGCTGGAGGAGAAAATGCTGTAACTGATCTATGGGAGCAATTTCACAGTAGAGTGCCTGTCCCCATGGCAACCAAGATAAATGCTGCCTGCAGCACAATGGGCAAGTCATTGGGATCCTGTGGTCCAAAGTGGTATTGCTAACTGGTTTCTCCAGGCGCCAGCTCACAAATGCCATCACATTAGTGATGGTGATAGCAGCACAGCAAGTATCAAGTTTAGGGTTAAAATCAATTTGTCGAGGCTGCCGTGGCTGAAGGCCAAGGAGGCCTTAGGGAGTCAGGTCATGCCCTTCTGACAGCTCTCCTTTCCCTCCACAGTTGATCAGTTGCGTTCAGCGGATTCTGATGACCAGAAGACTCCAGCAGTACAATCAGCAGCAGCAGCAGCAGCAGCTGACTTACCAGCAAGCAGCCATGAGTCATCTGATGATGCCGAAACCGCCGGGCTTAGTGATGAACCCTTCCGGCTTCCAGCAGATAGATATGAGAGGAATGTACCAGTCCATGGCCGGCACAATGCACCCGCCACCTCTTCAGCGTGCGCCTTCCCCCATGAGTGGCAAAACGCCAGGACCATCCCAAGGGAAATCAATGTGATTTTGCACTAAGCATTCAAAGGATTGTTAAAATCAGAGAGAGGGAAAGAGAGAGAAGGTTTTTTTATTTTTTTAGGAATCAATGGCTTAACAGAACTCAACTGTATAAATAGTTTGAATGATTTCCCTCCCCGCCCTTTAGTTACAACCTTCTGTTTTAGTGTTTTCCATTTTATTTTGGAAAGTCTGGAAGTTTCCCCCAATACTAGCCAGCGATGTTGCCTAGAATCTTCTTACGTGTGTTGAGTACAGGAGATATCCAGTTGTTTTCAATGAAAACAGGTCCTTCCATAACACTAGGGGCTGCACAGATTTCCTGTCTAAACTCCTATGCTTGCTGTTAGTATCCATTAAAGCAGCCGTCAAACAGGAGAAGCTTAGGGAAGTTACACAGATCTGTATATTTTGGTAGTCACACACAAATGTACACAGCTGAGTTCTTGGCTAAAGTTGATTCCTCAAATTATGGATTTTTTAAAAATATATCCCACTTTCTGAAGGAATAAGTAAGACAGAATTGACACTGCTGTTTATTCTACTCTGTCATCTGCATTGGAAGAACAGAACGCAGGGACTGCAAATGCTCTTGAGAGAGAACTGAGTGCAATATGCTTAAATACTGCTCTGAAACGTTTGAGTCCTGCAGTTTTCTGGAAACTCTGTCTGCAGCCTTAAGTCCAGGCTTGAGAGGGTGATGTTTTCTTCTCCAGCCTTCTGCCACTTCTTATTTCATCTTTTGTGATGGAATAATCTTCAAGAACTTTAATGCTTGCAGGTTTGGTCCCTTACTCATTTATTTTGTCCTGTGCCGATTCTGATGCAAAGCACATTTGTGTTAATTCCTTTATCCTGGTGCTAGTGTCTCATCCTGTTGCCGGCAGTAGGATGGGGGGCTAAAAGAGAGGAATTTCTGGTGGGGGTGGGGGTGCAAAGATGGTGGCAGTGAATAGGATGAGGCCCACTGTCCAAAAGCTTTGAAATGCTTTCTCAACTCCCAAAGGAAGGTGTTTGCAATGCTGCCAGAATTGTGAAATAATTCCTTCTTTTATAAATAATTATCTCTGGTTACCATACTTTTCCATCCTATTTTTCATTCTTTTCAGAATAAGAAATCAAGAAAACTTGATGTCTTTTCTTTTTTCTTCATCTGTAGAGAAGAAATGTTCAATGAATTATGCTTCCTTAACCGCTACTGTACAACATTAAAATGGGATTGCCATCCATTTGCTATGCTTATGAGGATCCAAGGTAGCAACACTAGGGATTTTCTTGCATTAGGCTAGTTTATATTTCCCAAATGGACAATTCTTTTTTTTTTTAATGTGGGCATAAAATTAAATGACAGGCACATGCGTCGTAGGACAGTGACAGGGTGGGAACCCAGAGAACCCAGGAAAGCTGGGCACAGGGGGTTGTCTCTTCGCTTCACTGAAAGAAGCAGGAGTCACTGGCAAAGTTGTGGGGTTTTAAATCATTCTTGAGCTGGTGCTTAGTCTTGTCCTGGCTGGAGGAGTTGGTCAGCATCCAGCCTGCTAACTCTGTGGGAGGCAGGGGCTCTTCCGGTGGTCAGATGAGATGGGGGGGGGATCCCACCTGCCTCCTCTGCCCAGCAGTGTGACTCAGGCCGTTCCTTTAGTTGGATGGGGAGAGGAAAGCTCCAAAAGCTGCGTTTGCTTCAGGAGGGAGGGAGGCAAATATTTGGAGACAAACGTCGCTGTCCACAGCGTTCCTGTGTTCTCTGAGTAATACCTACACTTATCGGTTAGATCTGGAAATTTTCCAGTGGCATTTTTACAACAACTTGAGAGACATAAATGTGGAAGTTTTAGGCAGCTCTTTGAAGGCATATTTCCACCGTGGACAACAAAAAAAGAGTGTCTCAGAGACAAGAAGCAGTAAAAACTTGGACCACTTTTGCGTATATATTTTTCACTCGCCATTATAGCTGCATAATATGTGCTTTTGAGTATAACATCAAGCTTTAACCAATATTTAAAGACAGAAATTGAAATCAATAAGAAGCTCATTTTTATATTTGTTTTAGATGTTTTAAACTAGTTGAAATGGCTTATATAAGATAATAAAATGTTGCTTGTAATAACAGTTTTGCCTGCTAAAATCTCCACATTTTGTAACTTGTTTATTTCTTTTGATGTAAAGCGTTTTTGCTTAGTATTGTGATACTGTACATGTTTTTGTCCCAGTTGTATAGTAACGTTTCAGTCCATTGACCAGCTTATGGCTGCTGAAATCATACAGCTGTGAAGACTTGGCCTTTGTTTCTGTTAGACGGCTTTTTCAGTTACGTATTAAATATCATAAAAGTACCGTAGAAGAGATGTAACTTCCTATAAGGCTGTTTTGTAAAATATATATTATGGACTGGAGGTGTGTTTTTAAAGAGAAGCATTCAAGTATGACAATATGCTTTCTGTGTTTTCACCATTCAAAGTGCTGTTTGGTAGTTGAATCTTAAAACTATTTAATATCTCATTTAATAAAGTGACCAAAATGCATCAATGTCCACGGCGCCGCTTTCCTGACATGCCAGGCTGGGCTCCAGCTTGATGCAGCTTTGAGAGGTTGGTGGGATGTGTCTTCAGTGCTGCCTTGCTCACCCCCCCCCTTCAGAGCTGTTCACCACTGAAAGGTGGCAACTTTAAATATTGGCCTTTGTTTCCTGCTTGATCTTAGGCACAGGGTGGCCAAGCATGATTTCAGTTCTTCCCAGCTTAATTTATCTAACACCCCCCCCCCAGGTTAGCTGGGCAAAGCCACTTCCTGTGGCATTCTGCTAGGGAAGACTTGGCTATGCTTAACTCAGCACCAGGACATGAGTGAAACTCAGCCTTCATTATTTCCTGCCATACGCAGGTTTATAAATGATTCTGGCACAGAAACTGTTATGCTGCAGAACAAAGTTTGAGTCTGGTGGCACCTTTAAGATCAAGGTTTTATTCTGGGTGTCAGCTTCATAAGAATAAAATTTTGTTGGTCTTAAAGGTGCCACTGGACTCAAACTTTATTTCCTGGTTCAGACAAACACAGCTACCCACCTGAATCTGTGTTATGCTGCATTCAACAAGAGAATAGGTACATTTTAGCTATTCACAAGAACTGGCGATGGGTGCATCTCATACACTGCTAGAGTCTGCATGGCACAAATGTATTGTTTTGTTCGTAAGAGCTGGTGCCATTCAACCAAGTTTCTTTGAACTCCAATGGAATTTCAGTCCTTCATACACTAGGATCATTGTCTTTTTAGGGTCAACGTTGAGTCAAAGCAGTACTGAGTTTTTGAACTGGCACAGAAAGGAATCTTCAGTGTGTTCTCCTCATTAGCGCCCACCAGTGTGCTCTCTAGGGCACATGATGGTTTATTTACTTTGAGGTTTTCTATTAAAGCTGAACTGCAAGAAATAATATTTTGGCAAAATTCAGTTTTATGTTACAGTCCAAACTGTTGAAAATGTGTATAGAGGAACAGCAGTGGGGGTGGGTAGTAGCAAATAGCAGGAGTGCGCCTTGGCGTCTAGTCATGCCGGCCACATGACCACGGAAACGTCTTCAGACAGCGCTGGCTCTTCCGCTTGGAAACGGAGATAAGCACCACATCTCTAGAGTCGGATGCGACTGGCTTTCAAGCAAGGGAAACCTTTACCTGGTAGCACCTTATAAACAAAATTTGTAGCAGGGTTTGAGCTTTCATGAGTCACTGCTCACTTCAGATATCTTCAGAAGTGAGCTGTGACTCCTGACAGCTCCTCCCCTGCCACAAATTTTGTCAGTCTGTAAGGTGCTCCTGGACTCTTACTGTTTCCTACTGCTGCAGACAGACAAACACGGCCGCCCATCTTGATCTGTCTCCGTGGGTGAGAGGGTTATCCTTTCCCGTGCCGGCTGTGTGGATACCCAAACTGGTTGCACTCTTCCTCAGCACCTTCTCCCACATACAGGACTTGCAGGTGCATGTTTCCCTGTGTGCCATGGAGAACGGGAAGGGCAGATCATGTAAGCTCGGGAATATAGCAGGCAAGGACCGATGGGCTGTGACTCTCCATCGCGTGCCTGCAGAAATGTTGAAGAAAAACCCTTTGCAGTGAATTGGCAAATGTGTTTACCCCCATTAAACAGGCATTCCACATGCAGTAACTTTGGTGTTTTTTTCGTTTTGATGAGGGGAGGTGAATTTGTACAGTCGAGGCCTCCTTTCTACACCAGTTTTGACTATGTAGCCCAAATTGACTAAGTAGATGTTAGTGTCTGCCCAGATGCTGAAGGATCCTTTGAGCCCCTTTGGTCTTCCTTATTGTGGGCTTTGGCTTTCATAAGCAAGAAATACCTCTGTTTGTCAGATGTCCCAGTAATGCTTGCCGTCACCTTCAGAGACCAAGTGCCCCTTTGCATGCTGCCACCAGGCTTTCAGGTTTCTTTTTGCAGCGTTGTCCTGGGAGTGGGGGGAAGAATTGTTGTGGAAAGCCTGTTTCCTGCGTTGGGTGCACATTTGTTGCACAACTGGTAGGCCTCCATCTGGGCTAAGGGCAGGGTGAAACTTCTGTTGTGTCTTGACTGCACAGAAGCCATCCAAATGAGAAGAGGGATTGAGCCAGCAGGTGAGGGAAGCCAAACAAAAGGATGGAAAGTATTGGGGGGGGGGGCACAAAAGCTTATGCCCAGAATTAAACATTGTTGGTGTTAAAGGCGCCACTGGACTCAAACTTGGTTCTGTTGCTTCAGGCTAACACAGCTACCTACCTAAAGCTATTTTTTAGTGTTCCAAGTGCTAGATTTTACTACTGTTTGGGAAGTACAGAACAGTATCCACAAAGGTTTCATTTACTGTACTGAGGATAAGATTCTGCACTGCATGCAGTGGGGCCTCCAAAAGGTGACCCTCAGGGTCAGAGCCCCCGACACTCTTCCTTCCGATCCCTCCTGCTCTCAGATCTGTAAGGCTTAATCCCTTCATTTCAACCGAAAGCAAAGCTGAGGTGTGGTGCTACAGCATGTGCAAGTTTGGAAAGTGCTCTTCCATACAATAATTACAATGTCCCCAGTTGTGGAGAGTGGTACTCTGCAGGCACTGAGGTTCAGCATGAAAAAGAGATGGTTTTATACCCCGCTTTTCTCTACCTTAGGATCGCCTTCCTTTCCTCTTCCCACAACAGACACCGTGTGAGGTAGGTGGGGCTGAGAGAGCTCTGAGAGAACTGTGTCTGACCCAAGGTCACCCAGCTGGCTGTATGTGGAGGAGTGGGGAATCAAACCCAGTTCTCCAGATTAGAGTCCGCCACTCTTACCACTACACCACACTACATGCAGGAAATGGAGCCTTGAGTTCAAATCCCAGCAAGCATAAGCTGGGCAAGCCATGTCTCCCAGTCTCAGTTCCTCAAGCTGCAAAATGGGGTTAAGCCTGCTTTGCTGGTTTGTTGTGCAGTTCAGTTAGGGAAGAACTGTGATTTATTTTGCATACTTTTGACTGTGACTAGTACTAAAACTGAGCTTTACGAATGCGTTTTCATGAGGCTAAATTTTATTCTTCCTGTATCTTATTCCTTCATGAAGGACTACTTGCTTATGTTATAACCAGTGAGAAATCTCAATTTCAATTTGTAAAGTAACCCCAGACTTTGAAACGTGCTGCCATTCACATACATTTCACAGTAAATGTCAGAGGAAGAAACTGTAAACTGCTTTCCAAAGACGAAATGCACACCGTTATGCTGTCCCCCCAATTTTGCAGCTGGAGAGGCCAAATAAAACCAGAAGCTTTACTTGATTAAAGAAAATCACTCAACAGCAACAGAAATCAGAACTGGCCTCCGACTCTGGTCCTGTATTTTGGGGAGGGGCTCTTTGCGCATCATTCAGGCTTTCATTACATCATTCAACACAGACAGATTTTTGCCCCCGAATTTGGAGCCTAAATCTTGTCCTGGGTTGATCATCTTACCGTTCCTTTAATTAGCGTCCTCTTTTGCAGAGTTGATTTTGTTTTGTTTTTTTGCTGGCTGAATAGATTTCATATGATTACAATAAATTAGCAAACCACCCACGATATACAAAGAAATTTTTATTGCCAATAAGCTCTTTTAAACTCGACACACCCCCTTCTTGTTTCAGTAAGACCTTACGCTTTCTGTTGAAAGTTGGGCCATAATAGCTCTACTTTAAAAATAAAATACTTTTTTTTGAAATAAATAAATATATAAAATAAATACCATATACACTTTATAAATAAATTTGTCCTTATGAAAAGTATGTCTCCTTTTCAAGAATGTTTGTTCCCTGACCCACCCTCTCCTGCCCCTCCTCCCCCAACAGCAGGAAGCCCCTGTGCCCACGCATGCACACGTGCCCCTCCGGATCCAGGCCCCCTTGCTCTCAGGCTTTGCCTCGATTCTCCGGGGTCTCTGCCTCTTGTTTTCCCACCACAGAGATCTGTGAGCTGGAGACTGGCAAAACCTGGCCAATCTATTATGACCACTCCAACAGCATCCCAGTGGCGCAGATGATGCCCCCATGATGCCATCGGAAAAGGCCCTGCAAGACGCAACCATTCAAACATGGCAGCAGATTACTCCTTTTTGTGGCCTTTGTTCATCTTCATCATGTTGCTGATTTTAGTTTCAGAAATGTGCTTTTCTCTGTTTAAATGCTTTCTTTTTCAGAGCTCTCCAATTACTAAAGCCACAGAAAACATGCACCATCGCCTGAATAGCTCCTCGTCCTGCTCTTGCCCCCGCACAACACAAACATGCTCAGCCTTGATCTTTTACAAGAAAATACTGAGGAACCAGCAATATCGGGCTTCCTTGCAGTGCTTCTCTATTCTCTGTTACCCAGACTTGGGAAAGGATGGAATGACCACACTGTCGCCCTCCAGCAGAAGCCACGGGAGCCCCAAAGGCAGGCGCTGGCTGCGCAAGCGGCAGAGAAGGTCACCTGTAGTGGAAGTGGTCTCTGGACATAGCAGGGATCTTAGCAGGCTCCACAGGCCTCGGCAAAAAATGAGTGAATTTCTGGTGCCTCTTAGTCCTGTATCCTTCTCGGGGGGAGCCGTCCTTGTTCAAAGCAACATAATATTGTCTCTCGGAATCGGAGTGCTTGTATAGAGTTGAGGCATAAGTATTGTACCAGTTTTCTTCGAACTGCTCACGGAAGACACATTCTCTTGTGAGCTTCTTCTGTGTGAACAGGGTGGGAGTTAGGGAGGAGAGAGACAGAGGTCACATGTGAGGAATAATCTGACTCCCTCTGCATGCAAGTACACAAGAAGATCCCAGTGGGATCAGAACAGGAATCCATCTGATTTCTAACAGAAGACAGTCTCTAGGCGGCCCAGAAGGAGCCCTCTCTGCTCTTCATCCCCAGCATTTAGAGATCAGCTGCCACTAAACCAGGAGGCTTCACTCAGCTACCTTGGCTCACAGTCACATCGCTCATGCCTGCCATGACTTCTGAGCTAACCCTCAGTAGCTCCACCTGGCTCCCGTGGGCCACCTCCAACAACAGCCTGTCAGATGCTTCCAGCACGCCTGGCAGCAAGAGGCATGGGGGCCTATATCACTCATACTCTGGCAAATAGTATTTCACAACTAAACAAAATAGGAATGTTTTTTAAACAACAGTCCTTGTGGTTTTGTGTGGGGTTTCTTGATAATCTGTGCTGACGTAGAACAAAAACGTCTTTGTTCAGGAAGGGGAAAAGTTACTCCACCCAGAAGTGGGGCAAGCAGAGGTGCTCAGATGAAATTCAACTAGAGGTGGTGCAGGAGGAAGCCATAAGCAAGGCAGTGCCCACCGTCATCAGCTGGGTCCGAGCTGAGATCTGGGCAGTGCCAACCATGCCAACAGGACTTCGGCTTGAGCCTCCAGGGCAGGGGCATTCTGAGACCAGCTCAAGGAAGCCAAAGCACCAAACAAGGCTTGCTTTTACCCAGATCTGTAATGTCTGAGCTATTAAAATCTTTCACACTTGGTATCTCTAATTTCTAATTTTTTTTTTTAATGCAAGCTTCTAGGACTCCTTTTTATGGGGCAGAATCTAAATTGGTGGCAGCAGAAAGAAAAAGTCAAGAATCTTCGCAAATGAGAAAGGAGGTGGTATTTCCATAACAAATCTCAAACGTGACCCTCATCCAATGTCCCAACATGTTCCAGACTTGTGTGTGCTTACTCAGAGTAGCCTGTATGAAATACAGTGAGAATTACTTTTGGGCACATAGTACAAGTGTTCTAGCCCCAGAATAATTTGTTGCCCAATGAGAACCCAAAGTGGCTTACATCCTCCTCCTCTGTTTTATCCTCACAGCAACACTGTGAGGTGGGTTAGGCTGAGAGTGTGTGAGTTGCTGAAGGTCACCCAGCCAGCTTCCACGGTGGACTGGGGATCTGAACCTGGATCTGACACGCTAACCACTACACTACATGAAAGCAATTTAAATTGTCACAAAAAGGATGAAAAAACATCATCTGTTCACATCCCCCTCAGGGGGGAACAAAAGGCATAGTTGAAATCTCCCCCCCGCCCCCGACAGCCACGGGCAGCTCTTGCACGTGAACTCAGAAGGCATTTAAATGCCTCCTAAGCTCACTTGCATCACACCGCAGTGGTGACAGAAGTCGACTGGCAACTGATCTCAGAAGGCATTTAAATGCCTTCTGAGCTCACTGGCGAGTTGCAATGTGGAGTGGCAAGGCTTTAAAGGGTTCCAACCACTGCCTTGGGTGCCAGCATGTCTGGCCCACAAACCGCTTCCATGAACCAAACTAAACCATGCTATTGCACGAACTGGGTTTGCAAACCACGAACCGGTCTCCAGTTCGTGACAAATTCTGGTTTGTAATTCAGATTGTGCCCATCCCTAAACACCATCTCCAGAAGGCTAGACTCTTCTCCCAGGCTTCTGATTTTCTCTGTGGAGCAAGCTGTGGCGCAAGCTGCACTGAGTGGCACGTTCAGCTGCAGTGTGAAGTACTCCCACCCAGTCATGTGTCATCTCTGGCCACTGATTTCTGCATCCTCCAATCTGGTTAGGGCGGCTTAGTTTGAGGGAGGGGGCCTCGTCACTGACAACTGAACAAAATTATCCTGGAGGTTCCATTCAGCCCAGCAGTTCTGAGAAGCAATATAAGCACCTCCTGAGTCATACCTAAAGAGCTAAGATACCCTGAAGTCATCTCCCTAAAATAGTTAGGACCAGGAATGAATTGCTGACATTGATACTGTGATGCGATTCTTCTCACACTGGCAGTCTCTTGAGCCTATGGCCAAACCTGGGCATAGAACTGAGTTGAGTAGCCCACCCAAGCATCTTCTCACAGGATGGGAGTTTTCCAGCTGGCAGGGGTCCAGTGAGGTGGTCACCCCTAGGGCCACAGAGAAAAGCCAGTCCATGCAATAAGGCCAGCCAGGTAATCCCAAGGTAAGCAGTCACCAGAATCTGCTTCACCACACATTGATGCATGCAGCATTCAACCCATTGTCAGCTTTGGGTGTGACGCTGTGGACCTTTTAGCAGACTGTCAAAAGTGGAATCCAGACAGAATCTTGTAAAGGCCTGTGGATTTTCAGTCTAGCTGGAAGTCAACACAGGGCTGGCTTTTTGACTGCCGCTCAGTACAGAACAGACAAAGCAAACGCCTGCCACTTCACCACATTGGTTTTTATTTTTTTAAATTGGTTTTGGTTCTCATGACTCCAGTGCTCTACAGGCAAGGACAGAGCAGGTATCTGAGTAATATTTCCGCTTGCTGCAGGAAAGGCTTTAATGCCCTTTACCTTCCTATGGACTATCAAAATCAGACTGTGCAAAAATATGTGCATTTACTACACTAGCATAATTTAACCAAGTCACAGAATTCAGCTGTTCTGGGTTCAGAGTCTGGATAGTCTGCCCATACAGAATTTTACAGCTGTGGATGTGTCTTAAGTGTCATCAAGTTGCTTGTGACTTATGGTGACCCCTAATGAATTAACATTCTCCTAAAGGTCCTGTCATTAACAGCCTTCCTCAGGTCTTCCTGTGGCTTCCTTGGTTGAGTCAATTCATCTTCCTCTTTTCCTGCTGCCTTCCTTTTTTCAAATTGCCTCCATTTAATCACTTTAGTCCCTATGGAGAGATCAGGCTTGATTTGGGGTATGTGTGTGTGTGTGTGTGCAAAGTGCCATCAAGCAGGGTTTTCAAGACAGGAGATGTTTGGAGGCGCTTTCCTCACTGCCTGCCTCTCTGTGTAGCCACCCTGTGTACTTCCTTGGTGGTCTCCCAACCAAGTACTAACCAGGGCCAACCTCACTTAGTTCCTGGGGTCTGATGAGATTGGGCTGCCCTGGACCATCCAGGTCAGGACTGATGTGATCTAGAACCCACTTATTTGTCTTTTTGGTGGCCTGTAGTTACTGTAGTCTAAACCAGTTGGCTTACACTGGAGAAACTCTGCCTAGGATTGCACTGCACTGTATTCACAGAGAATACAGATCTAATCGTAGTCTGAGTTTAGTACAGTGTTTTCTGATGTCTACTCTGGCTGTAGAGAACAAGATGAGAACCTTGGGAAAAAGCTATGATTCCGCCCCCCCCTCCCCCGCTCATGAACCTTCTGAGGCTGCCTTTGAAACTGCATTGCTCAAAAATCTGCCTCTTGCTTTCTGATCATCAGGGCATCGCAAGTTCCTGGGCCTCCCTGAAGGCACTGATGCTTACCTAGATATCTTTACATGGACTGGGACCTGCACAGAGACCATCTCTCTTGATATTAGCTCCTCCCTCTTAGATTCTGTGAGAGGGATTGTCCAAGAGGACTTTTGACAGGAGACACGAGATCAGAAGCAACCAGGCTTTCTTTGAGGTAAGCCAAGGCTTTTGGAAAAACTCCTCACAGAGATAAGAGAGACCACCGCCCTTTAAAATGCATAATGTCTACCTTTTGGAGCTTAACACAGTGGCTAAATTCTCAAGTTTAGTTTGATGCAGTTGTTTTTCAAGGGCTATAATTCTGCTGTTATGCTTTGGCTGCCTTGATAAGGCAAGCTACACATTGTTAGATAGTCTCCCAAAATGTGAAGAATCTGTGCTTCTGCTTCATCTAGTGGAAGCAGTGAATTCAGCCTCCTAACCCTCTACCCAGACAGTCAAGGCCTTTCCAGGGCTACAAAAGGTGCCATTGTTATTAGCCCATGGCTGGAATGGCCGAGCATCCTTCGAAACTCCTTATACCAAGCAAGAAAGGCAAAAGCCCCAAATAATGTGTATCAAATAGTATCAAGCCACAACAAAGCCCTCATTTTGGTCTTCCACAAATCCCTAAGAGTTTAATACTTACCGATCCGTACAGTTCGCCTCGCTCATTCATCCCAAGGTAGAGTCCAGAGTCCACGCCACGGATACTAACCAGCCCTACAGCCAAGCTAATGAATTCCAAAATTCCTTTAAAGGAAAGAGAGAGAGAGAAAATTTAAAGTTATTTTAAGAAAACAGGGAATAAATACCACTCCATACTCTCAAGGTATCATTGGTGGTGAAAATACAGTCACTCCCTAAGCCATGCCTCCAGATGCACTGCAGAGGGGGCCAGACTCTGTCTGGAGCATGCCACTGTTCAACATATTGTGTTTGCTATGAAATAATCTCCCCCAAAGCTAATAGGATTCTTTTCCTGTTTGTTGAAAATATAGTGGGGAAACATAACTGCCCAACAACATGGTGTTACCAACAGCTAGGAGGGCACTTCAGCAGTTGGGGGTAGTGGCGGAAAGTGCTGTCAAGTCACAGCTAACTTATGGCAACCTCGTAGGGCTTTCAAGGGTGTTCAGAGGTGGTTTGCCATTGCCTGCCTCCACATCACGACCTTGGTATTCCTTGGACTACTAGCCAGGGCCAACCCTGCTTACCTTCTGAGATCTTGAGGAAATCAGGCTAGCCTGGGCTATCCAGGTCAAGGATGCTTCCGCATTACAACAAATAAAACAGCAGGCTGGGCCCTGCCTTCGTGTTCAGGCACAGTTACTTATCCTCATGTGCTCTGCACCTCAACAGGCATTTAACTTGACAAGGGAGGGGAGGGAAGTACAACAGTGCTGGCAATTTACGCAAAGAACAATTTGGCCCAGGGCTTTCAAAGTAAGGATGCTAATCTGCCAGGGTCAGCAACAGAAGGGTCTGCTGTGAGTTGCAGTGGATGCCAGGACTGGTGAGCAGCACCTATGGTTGCCAACCCCCAGGTGGTGGCTGGAGATCTTCTGGGATTACAGCTGATCTTCTGGCAACAGAGATCAGTCCACCTGGAGAAAATGGCTGCTTTTGGAAGGTGGACTCTATAGCACCACATCCCATTGAAGTCCCTCCCCTCCCCAAACCCCGCCCTCCTCAGGCTCCACCCTCAAAATCACCAGGTATTTCTCATCCCAGAGTTGGGACACACATCATCTGCAAAAGAATCTGCTCCCCCAAAGGTCCCCGCTGTTATCAGAAGCCCTTCCACATGACAAGCTAGAAGAGGCAACAACCAAGGAAACTACAACAGAGATGTCTCAAATCACCAATACCTTCTGACTGGGATAGAAGGACTCAGGGGTCTCTATTCTGACTTGTATTTGATGAAGGGAGCTCTGATTCTCAAAAGCCCCCACCCCCTCCAAGGCACTACTGGACTTGGCTCTCGCTGTACAGCAACCCACTTGTCAGGCAGCATAAAACTGGCTTACTGAAATCATGTCCCGCTTATATGGTGAAGGTTAGCAATACTATGAAGTTAAGATGATTCACACACAGGCATGGAAGCACAAGAGGAGTTCACCACTTGCCAAAAGGAAAAATAAAATAAAATTTGTGTCTGTCAGTTTATGGCAGCAGATTGAAAGCTCTGCCTTTTTTCATCTGAAGCAGGTCAGGCAGTTGGCCCCATGTCTCATCCCCTGTGATCTGGCTGCAGTGACCCATGCAAAGGTCACTTCCAGATCAGACGACTGCAACTCTTCTCTACGTGGGGCCTCCCTTGACTCTGCTCTGGAAGTTGCAGCAAGTGCAGAACACAGCAGCGCAGGTACCTTGTGCTGCGTGACCTGCACTGGCTGCCTATCAAATTCCAGATCCATTTCACGGTGTTGGTGCTTACCTTTAAAGCCCTATATGGCCAGAGGCCTGCTTATCTTCGAGACTGCCTCTCCCCATATGAGCCCTAGAGGACATTGTGTTCTGCCAGTCAACATCTCCTGGTGGTCCCTGGCCACAGGGATGTCTGACTTGCTTCAACTAGGGCCAGGGCTTTTTTGGCCCTGGCCCCTGCCTGGTGGAATGAGCTACTGTACAAGATCAGGGCCTTGCAGGACCTATTATGGTTCCACAGGGCCTGCAAGACAGAGCTCTTCCACCAGACCTTTAGCTGAGGCAGTGGGCATCCATTTTGATGAGGTCCCCCCCACAGTGACCACACATCCTGGAAGCCAGACTGGGACCACACTATCTGCTGTCATAGCACATTGTGGTTTTAAATTAATTGCAGATATATATATGTTGGTACCTGCCCTGAGCCTACAATGCAGGGAGGGCAGGATATAAGTCTGATGAAATAAATAAATTAAAAAATTGTAGCTGGGAGCCTCCAAGTGACTGCTGTGCTATCGTAGTTCAGAAGCAGCTACAGCCTCCTGTCCCCTTCCGGTGTTCTCTCAATGCCACCTGTTAGCTTCTTCACCACAGCAGCACCTGACTTCTTGCAGGACTTTGAGCAAATGGCACAGCCAGATATCTCCTTGCTCCTCTCCATTGTTGTGTCCAAGAAGGTGATGTGGTAGGGAGGATGAGTGGAATCAGTGCTGAGAGGAGTTTGGAAAGGGCTCTCAGCAGGTGGCTGAAAGAGGTGGTGGAAATGTGAGCTGTTACAGTCACCATGGGGCTTCTACTCATATGGAGCCTTGTTTGCCCATATGAACCCGTCCTATTTGTACAGTACTCCAGCTGGTCTAATGTGGCAGCTACAGCTACTGATCTAGCTGAGCTCTGAGAAGCAGCAGGAGACAGGGCTGCTAGAGGGGTGTTTTTTATTTGCTTTCAGCTGAGAAGATTTAGCTGCGGATACTGTGTGGGAGGACAGTGTTTGCGAGTGTGGGGGTGAGTTTTAAGTTGTTGCAGCATCCTGGCTGCTTGAGAAAGGGTGAGAAAGGGTGCTTTGTTTCACTGTAACTGGATTGCCTGGATGTAATTTGAATAGCTGCTGGCCCTGCCCTCTGCTGGGTGAGGCTTCTATTTAAGGCTGCACCTTGCCTCAGGGCTCTTGGCCTGTGATTTTTAGCCTAGGGACTCATAGACTGGGTGTTAAGTATGCCACTCAGCAACAGGATTTCAGCAAAAAGTGATTTCAGCTTTATTTGTAACAGCAAACACCAACTAGAGAACACAACGACAAACAAGTGGAGCACAGCTCCCTTTTTAAACTATCCCAGGCTTTCAAAGCCACACCCATAACATGTTAAAGACCAATCATAACACAGGGATAAAGGCCAATCAGGACCTCTCCCTCTTTGATACGTTTTCACACAGTGATTGGATATTTACAGAGGTTTCGCAGAAACCAGCCAATGGTAATGCGACAGATGAAGAGCCACATTTAGACTGAAGCTTAACACAGTAAAGTAAAGGCTTGATTCATACTTCAATACATAACAACTCCTCCCCCCTAAGATGGAGCATTACCCTTCCATACATAGTCTTCCAGGTAGGGAGGGGCACAATGGCTTCTGCTTGACCGGCGCAGTGGTCTCTGCTCCAATGGTGGCGGAGCGGCACACACTTCGGGGACTCTGGTGACTTCTCTCTCAGTAGAGACAGGGGGAACCAAGACAGGGGTCCCAGGCCCTGGAGTTGGGGTCTGCCCAGACTCCGATTCCCATTCCGCAGCACTCACTTCCTCGTCCGGAGGCCCCTCCTGCTTGACGGGGACCAGTTCAGATTCAGGCACCAACTCGGCACTTGAGTCTGCCCAGTGCTCTCTGAGCTGGTCTACGTGGCGGCGTATCTCCCGACCATTGGGAAGCCGGACCATGTACAGCCTGGACCCTGCAACCTTGGTGACTACGGCCGGTAGCCACCGATGACCTTCCGCATAGTTGTGGGCAAACACTTTGTCCCCACACTGGAACACTCTCCCCTGCGCTGGAACCTCAGACCGCTGCTTCGACAGGTCTAAGTCAGGGTGCGGGCAGTCAAGAAGTGAGGCCAACTTCCTCCCCATGAGTGACTCTGCTGGGCTCCTCCCAGTGGCAGAGCAAGGCATGATGTGCTGCCTTAAGAGGAACGAGGCGATCTTCTGCCCCCAGTCCCCACATGTCAGGCGCCCAAGCGACTCCTTCGCCATCCAAACCATCCGCTCCACCTGTCCGTTGGAGGCCGGATGGAATGGGCAGAAGTCACATGGCGGATCAGATTGTCCTTGAGGAACCCCTCAAACTGAGCCAACATGAACTGTGGCCCGTTGTTGGAGACCGAACAGTCCGGCAGCCCGTGGGTCGAAAACACCTTGTGTAGGGCATTGATCACTGCCCCAGACCCTGTTGACCTCATATTAACAATTTCTAACCACTTAGAATATGCGTCAACACAGATTAGAAAGATTTGCCCATGGAAGGGGCCCGCAAAATCAACATGGAGGTGGGACCATGGCCTCCAATATTTCTCCCACGGCTGAACGGGAGCCTGAGGTGGTTCCGGTGTCAGGTGATCCTGCCATAAGATGGGTGGAAGGGAAGGAGGGAGGGATGGTCTGGTGCTTTTCATGTTCTGGAATGTGGGGAGGCATACAGGTTGTCTAGGAGACTCAGATTTACCGCGCTTAGGCAAACTGTTATCTCTACAAACGTCCTTGGGTCCCACAGGCTCTTTCCTCTGCCTGGGACAATCTGGCCGTTTGGTTATTTACTGCTGTAGTAACTTTACTGCGCGCGCGCTTGGCAACTATTGGCAGATAGATGGGGGGGCATTTTAAACATAGTATAACTGGGGGTGCCTTTAGGCTCTGGGCATCACTGACAATGCATTGCTAATGTATCTCTTAGAACTGCTTTCAATAAACGCTATCTTCTTTATGGAGCCTGGTGTTTGACTGACTTTCTGGAGAACTTGACAGATTGTCAGTGATCCTCTTTTCTTCGGGATCTGGCTCTGCACCGCACCTCTCTCGGGAGAGATGAGTGACGAGGAAGATACCACGATCCCGATCCCAACGACCACGTCGGATGACAGGGTCCCCATAACCACGGCGCCCGTAACCACGGCACCTGCCTCGGCAGAGAACCTGGTCAATACCGCCCCTGCGCCATGGGGAATGCAGTACGACTTCAGGGGGTTCTATGGAGAGATGTATGGGGGAGTGTTTCAAGGGGTGACGACCCGGCCACGGAAGAAGCAAGACTGGGCCAAGCCACTGGCTGAGACGCATGAGACGTGGTTCCTCACCCCCCGGGCTTCGGTCCAGGAGGGCCTATTTGAGAGATCGATTTACCGACTAAGCACGGCAGAGGGCGGACACCCGTCTGGGCCCCAGGGAATCTGAGGGTGCCGTGGGAGGTCGGAAATGAAGTGGGGACCGAAGCCAAGACTGCTTACTCCGACTGATAGACGAACCCCTGCAATGCATCCCAAAGATGATCTCAGATGGGATCAGGGAGAAAATGGACAGAAGGTAGCTTCTGGTGCAGCCGGGGCCGTAAGGCCAACCGCCGCAAGGAGTTCCTGCACTCCCGCCCGCGCAGCCGCCTGGTGGTATGCCAGGGCTACCCAGGGCACCTCCGGACCAACCCACAGGGCCACCCGCAGGGCCGCTGGCGCCGGGGCCGCCAGGAGTACCACGGGGATGGGGGCAGATGCTACCCAACCCGGCAGAACTGCTAGATACCACCTTCGCCAGAACTCCTGAGAAATTTTCGTTCTTCCTGGTGAGGGCCGAGAAGTTTGTGGACAACTGGGGCCACCTGTTCCCGAATGAAGAATGCATAGTCGATGTGATTGCCTCCCACTTACGAGACGCAGCAGCGGATTGGTATGTGGCCCTGCACCAAGAAGACGGGCGAGAGCTGCGGGAGGTCGACGCGTTCATGTGGGCCATGAAAGATCACTTTGAGGACTCCAATGCTAACTAGACGGCACACGCCTTCCTCCACACCTTCCGGCAAGGGAAGAAATCGGTACGTGAGTACACTGAAGTTTCGGAGGCAGGCAGCCGAGATACGGGGCTGGCCAGATGGAGTGCTTCACTGAGCAGTACCGGTTGGGGCCGAACCTCGAAATTCGAGGCACGATCCTGAGGGGCCAAGATCTGGGAAACCTACTGGGGTGGATGAGAGAAGCAGCCAACACCGAGACCCGCTTACGCACCCTTCGCCTGGACGATGCTGCCGCCCTGGGAAAGGTCACCCAGCTGAGTAGTGCCCCACCGAAGGTAAAGCCGGCCGCCACGCCACCCAGGCAGAAAGACGGAACCCGGGAGCAGAGGATGAAGCAAGGGTTGTGCCTGAAATGTGGGGAAGAAGAAATTAGAGACTTCGACTCCCAAACCAACGGCAAGACCGAAGGGGATGAGAGCCCTGCAGGCAACTCCGCTGGGGGATGAGACGGAGTCGTCGGAAGAGGAACCAGCTATGGTGACGGGAAACGAGAAGGACCTGTTGTAACAGTGCTGAGCAGCAAAACCCCTTCCCTCTTTTTCGTGACTGTGACTTTGATGGACCCCGAACTCCAGAAGCACGTAAGAGTGCGGGGTTTGGTGGACTCAGGGTGCAGGCAAGACATTATAAATCCTTCCCTGGTGACGGGGTTGGGAACTAAAGTAATAAAACTGACTGAGCCCCTGGTTTTTACCCAAATGGATGGCTCCACCATGAAAGAACCATGCAAATACGAGATTGTGCCTTTGCGGATGGGAGTGGGGAGGCATTGGGAGATGAGACCATTCGTGGTCACCCTGGCGGCCAGATTCCCACTGGTCCTCGGTAGCCCTTGGTTCTATGACCACGACCCGCACATATTGTGGGAGGACGGAGTGATTAACTTCATTTCCCCTCGCTGCGAGACCCACCTCTGGAAAGACGTATGGGGACCCCCTCCCCAGGGGGCGCAATCTGTACCGGTGGGGCTGGCTGAAGCAGAGCTGAACACTATTCCCCGGGAGTATTGGGATCTAACGGCTGTGTTTGAAGAACGGGAGGCAGACGAGCTACCCCCCCATAGGAACTCTGACTGTGCCATAGAGTTACTGCCTAACCAAAAGCTGTCTAAAGGGAAGTTGTATTCTATGAGCCCAGCAGAGAAAGCTGAGCTAAGGAAATTCATTGATAAAAATTTGGCCAGGGGGTTCATCCGACCGGCTTCTTCGCCCTGCGCCACCCCCGTGTTGTTCCGGAAGAAAAAGGATGGGGGTTTGAGACTGTGCACAGATTACTGGGGGCTCAATTCAGTCTCTGCAATGAACGCTTACCCACTACCCCTAATCAAAGACTTGCTAGCCGCTGGGGCGGGAGGGAAAATTTTCTCTAAGCTAGATTTGCGAGATGCTTACTTCTGGGTGCGCATAAGGGAGGGGGATGAGTACAAAACAGCATTCAACACCCCGTTGGGACAATCTGAATACTTGGTGATGCCCTTTGGCTTACAAGGGGCCCCTGGGGTCTTCATGAACTTGCTCAATGAAGTGTTGCATAAGCATTTATTTAAAGGGGTCCTTGTTTACCTTGATGATATCTTGCTATACTCCCCCGATAAACAATTCCATGTTAAACTGGTGCAGGAGGTACTCCAAACATTGCACAAGCACAAACTGTTTGCTAAACTGTCTAAATGTGAATTCCATCGGTCAGAAATCTCCTTCCTTGGCTACTGCATTTCCCAGCAGGGGATTGAAATGGATCCAGCCAAGGTGCAGGACGTGGTGGGGTGGGAGGCCCCTAGGACCTGGAGACAATTACAAGCATTACTTGGATTCACCAATTTTTACAGATCATTCTTGGCGAATTTTGCGCAAGTAGCCCTTCCCCTCACCGACCTTCTAAAAACTAAAGGGAAGGGTCCGGATGACGCTAAACCGGGGGCTAAGCTGGAATGGACTTCTGAATGTCAAAGCGCCTTTGACCAGCTTAAAAAACTGTATACATCAGAGACCATCTTGGCCCACCCAAATGAGTTGAAAAAAATTATAGTGCACGTCGATGCCTCAGATGTCGCCATGGGAGGGGCCATTCTGCAGGAGGGGGAAGATGGGAAGCTTCACCCCCTAGCCTATGTGTTTTAAAAAAATTAACGACACCGAGAGGAACTGGGCCATGTGGGATAAAGAGGCAGGATCTATAAAATTGGCCCTCTTGACCTGGCGGCACTGGTTAGAAGGAGCTAAGGTGCCGTTTGAGGTCTGGACTGATCACAAAAACTTAGAGTTGTTGCGCTCCCACGAAATCTTAATGCAAAACAACTCCGGTGAACTGATTTTTTCTCCAAGTTTAATTTTATGTTACACCACTTCCCAGGGAAGGCGAACTCCTTGGCTGACGCGCTGTCCCGCCTACCCCAACACAACAGCAAGAGGGAGGAGGTACGGGACTCCATGTTCATGCCTTCTCAGCTGGTGGGGTGGTGACGACACGCAGTCAAACTAAGACTCAACCCGCCTACCCGCCTCCTTCCTGGGATGAAAAGTTCGCCTCTGCCCTCTCTGACGCTGACCGATTGTCACTGGAGAGGGAGGAGGGGGTTAAGTGAGACAAACAAGTATGTTGGTGAAAAGGGGGGAAACTGTTCATCCCGCTCTCTTTAAGAGGGGAGGTCATGAAGTGGGTTCATGGTACTAAACTTGCGGGACGCACTGGATTTGTAAAATCATTGCAATTACTGCAAAGACAATTTTGGTGGCCGGGGATGAGAAAAGATCTCTCATTGTTTGTGCAAGCCTGTCAAACCTGCCTCATGAGCAAGCCTCGGCCCGGAAAGCCGCCGGGCTTGCTACAACCGCTTCCGACCCCCACTCGACCCTGGGAAGTAATTTCCATGGACTTTATAACGGACCTACCCCCCAGCGGGGGCAAAACCGTGATATGGGTGGTAGTAGACTTATTTTCAAAACAAGCGCATTTTGTACCATTTAAGTCAATCCCATCAGCCAAAAAGTTGGCTAAAGCTTTCTTACAGCATGTCGTAAGGCTTCACACGCTACCTGTAAAGGTGGTATCCGATAGGGGGTCTCAATTTGTTTCTCACTTCTGGGGGGAGCTGATGGCACTGTTAGGGGTGGAGAGGTGGGTCAGCAGTGCATATCACCCAGAGACGGACAGACAGACTGAACGGGTCAACCAGACTCTGGAACAATACTTGAGGTGTTTCACCAATTTTCAACAAGACGACTGGGAATCGCTCTTGCCTTTAGCGGAATTCTGTTACAATAACACGTGCCATGCGTCTGCAGGGGTCTCACCGTTCATGGCAGTACATGGCTACGAGGCCCCTCCCCTCCCTGTCACAGCCTACGATGCCGGCTGGGGAAGCAGGAGACTGGTGCAAACAACTCCAAGCCACTTGATCCCTCCTTGTGTGGACTTTGGTGGACGCCAAGTCAGTGTATAAGGCACAAGAGGACAAAAAGAGAGACAAGGGGTGGGACCCCAAACCGGGTGATTTTGTGTATGTCTCTACCCAAAATATCAAAGGACTTCAACCTAGCTGTAAACTAGGTTGGAAATATGTGGGGCCTTATGAGATCAAACGTGTGATAAATGCTGTAGCTGTTGAACTGATTTTACCCAAATCATTGAAAGCAATTCATCCTGTGTTTCACCTCAGGTTATTAAGACATTCGCCTGGGAGGAATCAGTGGAGGCCACAACAACCAGTGCCTCCCCCTCATGGTAGGGGGGAACCTCACTACAAAGTTGCAGAAATCCTTGATTCTAAGATATCACGTAATGGATTGTATTTTCTGATTGAATGGGTAGATTTTGGTCCCGAGCAAAGAGAATGGGTGAGGGAGGAAGATGTCAATGCCCCACGCTTGATCCGACGGTTCCATAAATTGTACCCTCACAAGCCCGGGAGGGGTCAAGAATCGGGGGGCAGAATGTCAGGTGATCCTGCCATAAGATGGATGGAAGGGAAGGAGGGAGGGATGGTCTGGTGCTTTTCATGTTCTGGAATGTGGGGAGGCATACAGGTTATCTAGGAGACTCAGATTTACCGTGTCTAGGCAAACTGTTATCTCTACAAATGTCTTTGGGTCCCACAGGCTCTTTCCTCTGCCTGGGACAATCTGGCCGTTTGGTTATTTACTGCTGTAGTAACTTTACCACACATGAGCTTGGCAACTATTGGCAGATAGATGGGGGGGCATTTTAAACATAGTATAACTGGGGATGCCTTTAGGCTCTGGGCATCGCTGACAATGCATTGCTAATGTATCTCTTAGAACTGCTTTCAATAAACACTATCTTCTTTATGGAGCCTGGTGTTTGACTGACTTTCTGGAGAAGTTGACATCCGGGCATGATTGCTGACATGAATTACAGTTCTTGACCCACACCTCTATGTCAGCATCCAGATTGGGCCACCACACATACGCTCTGGTGAGGGCCTTCATGTAGACAGTTCCCGGGTGGCCAGAGTGTAACACCTCCAACCCTCGCTCCCTGAGTTTGGTGGGAATTACCACACGGCTTCCCCACAATAAACAACCCTTAGCCACAGAAAGTTCAGTTTGGCGTGAGGCGTAGGGCTTGAATTCTGGTGCCAATTTACCCGCTGGCCATCCCCTCTATGCCCAATTGAGCACACGGGTGAGCACAGAGTCCCGTGCCGACGCAGTGGCAACATCCATGGAGGTAACCGGCGCCTCAGGTAGCTTGTCAAGAGCCAGAACGTCCAAGTCTTCAGCACTGTCAGAGTCCACAGACGGTGCAGGGCAGCGGCTGAGGGTGTCCGTGTGCCTGATAGCCTTCCCAGGCCAATGCTCAAGTTCAAAGTCATAGGCGGACAGGAAAACCGCCCACCTTAGCATTCTCGGTGAGAGGATATTCGGAGTCTGCCGGTCTGGAGAAAATATGCCCAGAAGCGGTTTATGATCAGTCACAAGGAGGAACCATCGCTCATATACAAAGTCATGGAATTTTTTAACTCCGGAAATTAGGACGAGGCCCTCCCTGTCGATCTGGGCATAGTTTTTCTCTGCTGCGGTGAGGGACCGTGAATAGAATGCGATGGGCGCTTCGGTGCCGTCCAGCATAAGATGACTCAAAACTGCACCCACCCCGTAAGGAGACACATCAGCGGCCAACACGAGGAGTTTGTCCTCGTCAAAGTGTGTGAGCACTGTGTCCGAGGAAAGGAGGTCCTTGACCGCTTCAGATGCTTGCCTCTGCCACTCACACCACTCCCATTTTACGTTTTTGTGAAGCAGGGCATGCGGGGGCTCTGCCACTGAAGCCTTGTGTGGCAGGAACGAATGGTAAAAGTTCAGGATGCCCAAGAAGGACTGGCGGTCCTTCTTGGACTTAGGCAGGGGTGCGCTTTTAATGGGAGCGACCTTATCCAGTGTGGGTGAACCCCATTCGCATCAATGAGGAACCCCAAGAACTCCACCTTGTCCACACCGACAACACATTTTGATCTTTTCACCCGCAGCCCAGCGCCCTTAAAACGGCTTAACACTGCTCTCAGTCGAGCCATAAGTTCACATTCGTCCATGCCAGCAATTAAAACATCGTCGAAGTAGGGCACAACACTGGGTAGCCCACGCAGGAGCCCCCCCATTAGCCCTTGAAAAATGCTTGGGGCGACATTGACCCCAAATTGCAAGCGCTTTACCTTAAAAGCCCCTTTGTGGGTCACGATTGTTTGAGCTTCAGCAGTTGCATCATCTACAGGCAACTGCTGATAAGCTTGAGCTAGGTCAAGCTTGGCAAAAACTTTTCCTCCCAGTGATGCCAACACATGAATGATCACAGGCACCGGGTAGGAGTGTTGCTGCAGGGCTTTGTTGACCGTACATTTATAGTCGGCACAGATTTGGATTGATCCGTCGGCCTTGACAGGCGTTACAATGGGAGTTTCCTATTTACCATAGGGTACCGGTTCAAGGATACCCTGTTTAACCAGTTTGTCTAGTTCAGACTCAATTTTTGCTTTTAGTGCGAGCAGTACCTTCCTATACTTCAGCCATATTGGACGTACTGAAGGGTCTAAATCAAAAGAAACCAGGGGGCCGGTGTACATGCCAAGCCCTTCCCCAAACACATCAGGAAACTCTCCATACAATGAGTCCCTTTTATTTTCACATATCTGGTTAATACCAGTGATAGTGATACCCAATGCCTCAAACCAGCCGAGGCCCAACGGGCTGACCCCTCACCCTCTGCAACCAGGAGAGACAGCTCAGCCTTCCGATCTTTGAACTCAACTTGGAAGGTTGCCTTTCCCGCCAACAGAATGCGCCGTCCCTGGAAGCCGGTCAGGCGGGTCGAAACTGGTGACAACCAACAGCGGCTCCGTCTCGGGAACAAGCGCTGCCACGTCTGCGTAGAGATGACCATGACAGATGATCCAGAGTCCACCTCCATCGTGTAGGGCACACCGTCCAGATGAAGCGTGACATGGATCTTGCGGCAGGGCTTGTCACTGGTTGCCAGGACCGTCGATGGGCAGCAGCAGGTGCCGGTCTGATGACAGTTGGACGTCTTGTTGCCGTCTCGGGGCCGAACCCTGGGGTCTGCATGTCGCGAAGATGGTGGAGATTTCCTGGCCGCTCGACAAACTCGGGCCAGTTGACCTCACTTCCCACAGGAGCGACAGATTAGCTCTCTCGCCCAACAGAGGTCTCTTTCATGCTTACCGCCGCAGCCGGCACAGGAACGCGTTGCTGCAGTTTTCGGTCTGGTCCGTGTTGGGCATGTCTCCCAAGTTCTGCACACGCTGTCAGCGTCGCTGTCGGACTCACTGGTGGACTGTTGGTGAACTGCAGGCTCTTTGCTGACTGGGACCTACCACTGTTGAACCTCTCGAGTCAACCTATCAGCAGCTTCCGTGGCGACAGCCTCAGCATAGGCCACTGCATACGTAAGCTCGGTGTGGGCAAAAAGACGCTGCTGAAGGTGCTCGTCCCGTAGGCCGCACACCAGGCTGTCGAGAAGAGCCTCCTCCAGGTTGGAGAAACCGCACGGTCAGGCTGCCTTCCGCAAGGCGGTGACGAACTCAGCTATCAACTCCGATGGCCCCTGACACCACTTGTAAAAAGCGTGCCGACATGCGATTTTCGATGTTTGTGGTGAGAAATGGCTCTTAAGCTTGGCCGTGATATCAGCCCACGTAGCCACACTGAGCTCGGTGGGAGCAACCAGGGACCGGGCGACATCAAAGACGGCCTTGCCACTGCTGTTCTAATAAGAACCTTTTTTCATGTTTGAAACATTGACAACCATTGTTATATGTAATTTACTGGTTTTTAATGAATAACGAAAAATTAATAAAAAGTTAATGATTAAAAAAGACAGTCTTGCCACAGGAGCTCAGGAGCTTCGCCTTCTTCCTCGCCTCGTTGGGGATCTGGTTCGCTTGGAGGTGGAATTCAAACTGTGCCAGTTCTCCGTTGCCGGGTCGAATGCTTCGAACGCTGGATTGACGGCCATTTCGACTGGTGGTGCTGCCACTACTGCTCGTGGAGCTTCAGCCAATGGTAATGCGACAGATGAAGAGCCACATTTAGACTGAAGCTTAACACAGTAAAGTATAGGCTTGATTCATACTTCAATACATAACACTGGGGGTCTGTAAGAAGCCCAGGAAGGACCAGAAAGCCAGGGCCCTGGTCTCCTTGTGTTCCCAGTAAGGTAAGTAGACTTTCCACAAGGCAAGACACATAAATACAAAGGGTTTTAAAAGGGGGATTATATATAGCTATTTTTTAGAAGCAATTATGAAGCTAGAATGCCAGCAGAGGGTTGGGGGCTATCCAGTGTTTCGTACAGAGTGTCATATGTATGACTATCTGCCCACTGGAATGAGGTCTGGGTTATGTGCCCAGCGCAAAGAGCTCCTGGTTCTCAGGGAATGAGTTTGCACCCTTGAGGCCAAGGTGGCTGATCTGGAGAAGCAGAGACAGTCAGTTAGGAGCACAGAGAAGACTCTCGGGGATATATCCCACTCTGAAAATGGCAGCTCTACCACTGTCAGGGAGCATAAGGGTTAAGGGGAAACAGGGCACTGTACTGAGGATAAGAGGAATGTGCCCCCAGAAGGGACCTCTTCTTCAGTTGGCAAACGGCTATCCTTTTGCATCAAGGAACCATCCCGGGGGGGGGGGGGCTCTTGGTAGTTGGTGATTCAATCCTTAGGCAGGTAGACAGCTGGGTGGCAAACCCATGTACTGACCCTATGGTGACTTGCCTGCCTGGTGTGAAGGTAGCAGACATTATACATGTTCCGGATAGGCTGGTAGACAGTGCTGGGGCGGAGCCAGTGATCATGGTATATGCTGGCACCAACAATGTGGGGAAATGCAGTCCTGAGGTCCTGGAGGAAAAGTTTAGGCTGCTAGGCAGGAAACTCAAGGCCAGGACCTCCAAGGTAGCCTTATCAGAAGTGCTACCTGTTCCACATGCAGGGCTGGAGAGACAGGCACAGATCAGGAGTCTCTAAGTGTGGATGAGATGATGGTATAGGGGGGAAGGGCTCAAGTTTATTAGGCACTGGGATGCTTTTTGGAACAAGATGGAGCTGTACAAAAGAGACACTGGCACTTAAAATCAAAAAGGTGGCAGAGCAGTTTTTAAACTGAATATTGGGGGAAATCTGACAGGAGATGGTTTGGGATGGCTCATCTCAAAGAGATGAAGGGGTAGCTGTTACTTCTATAGAGAAATGGATTAGAATTGTCCACTGAGACTGTGGCAAAAATATGGACTGCCTGGCAAGGTCTCGAGGCAGCAGGAGGAAGGTTGTGGGCCTAACATGCTGGGGAAATTACAGATGTTTATATACAAACTAGGAATAAGACCCATTGTGGAAATAAATACAATGGGCTCTAGAAAGAGGCTCTGGGAGAGTGCCCCGGCTTTGGGCACTCAGTGACAATTTGCTGTGGCAATCTCAGCAAGGTATAATGACAGAGTCCACCATTTTCTCCAGAGGAACTGATCTTTGTTACCTGAAGAGCAGTAGTAATTTTGAGTGATCTCCAGCCCACCCCCAAGATTGGTAATGGTGGTTCCCCAGGAGGGAGTGGCTGGTTTGGAGGGTGGAGTCTATGGCACTGTACCTGTTTGAGGTCCCACCCCTCCTCAACACTAACCCTCTCCAGGTTCGACCCCTCAAATCTCCAGGAATTTCCCAACCTGGAGTTGACAACCCTATCTCCCTCCCAGCCAACCATCAGGGTGTTCTGAACCTTCATCACTGGAATCATGTGCCAAAGCACTAGGAGAGTCTGTGTGATCTGACTGTTTGGAGAATTGAGTAGGAGTGTGGACAAGGGGGACCCAATAGATGTTGTTTACCTTGACTTCCAGAAAGCTTTTGATAAAGTTCCTCATCCAAAGCTCCTAAGTAAGCACTGAAATGACTAAATTTGCAGATGACATGAAATTGTTCGGGGTGGTGAAAACCAGGGAGGACTGTAAGGCACTCCAAAGGGATCTGTTGAAGATGGGTGAGTGGGCATCAACATGGTAAATGGGGTTCAGTGTGGCCAACTGCAAAGTGATGCACATTGGGCTCAAAAATCCTAACTATAAATACATGTTGATGGGGTCTGAATTGGCAGAGACTGACCAAGAGAGAGATCTTGTAGTAGATAACTCACTGAAAATGTCAAAACAGTGTGTGACTGCAATAAAAAAAGCCAATGCTATGCTGGGGATTATTAGGAAGGGAACTGAAAACAAATCAGCCAGTATCATCATGCCCCCGCATAAATCGATGGTGCAACCTCATTTGGAATATGGTGTGCAATTCTGGTCACCACACCTCAAAAAGGATATTATAGCATTGGAAAAAGTGGAGGAAAGGGCAACTAGAATGATAAAAAGGTTGGAACGCTTTCCGTATTAAGAACGGTTAAAGCCCTTGGGGCTATTTAGCTTGGAGAAACGACAACTGAGGGGTGATATGATAGAGGTTTACAAGATCATGCATGGGAGAGAGCACGTTGAGAAAGAAGTACTTTTCTCCCTTTCTCACAATACAAGAACTTGTGGGCACTCAATGAAATTGCTGAGCTGTCGGGTTAGAATGGATAAAAGGAAGTACTTCTTCACCCAAAGAGTGATTAACATATGGAATTCACTGCCACAGGAGGTGGTGCTGGCTACAAGCATGGACGGCTTCAAGAGGGAATTGGATAAACATATGGAGCAGAGGTCCATCAGTGGCTATAGGAGCTTTGGGTCTGGGGCAAGTGATGCTCTGTATTCCTGGTGCTTGGGGGGGGGGCAACAGTGTGAGGGCTTCTAGTGTCCTGGCCCCACTGATGGATCTCCTGATGGCACTTGGTCTTTTTGGCCACTGTGTGACAGAGTGTTGGACTGGATGGGCCATTGGCCTGATCCAACACCGGTTTCTCTTACGTTCTTAAGTTATGATATCACTGGGCACTGCTCTCGATGGTATGGACTCCTGCAAACCAATCTCACCCACCTATGTGATTCTGCAAGGGTCAGCCGCAAAACCTCCTTCTGTTACTTGTTCGATTGTTCATGGGATCAGTGTAAAGCCTGCACTACAAACAGGGCATGAGGCAGCAACTGGAAGGGGCATGGCACAGCCAGCCGTTAGGGAGTGCCAGCTCCACCCCCGCACCCCCAGCTGCAACTGCAGCCCTTCCCCCTTCTTCCTTACGAGGAGGCAAAGCCAGCCCTCCTGAAGTACGTTGTGGCTTCTTCAGGTAGGGCCGAAATATCTAGCAATGTCCTGCCACATAAGCATTGTCTGGGAGACTAAATCGTTGTTCTAAGGAGGTCCACGTGATAAACTATGAATAATGCCCACTCTTGGCTTCTGTATCTTTGCCACCTACTAGCATGATCCATGGTTCTTAATGGTTGAATGAAGTTCAAAGGAAGGCTCTATCAATACCCGGGTCATCTAGAGAGCAATAAGGAACAATAAATGGAAGTTTATACCTATTTGGTTTTTTTGCATGTACGTTGTACAGTTCTCTATTCTCACAAAGGGGGATCCGACACACCCCTGCCTTGGGGGGAGCAACTCCGGCACGCAGCTGCAGGTTCAAGCTCACTCTTCCCACAATGGTGCCACAGGGCTCGCTCTCCACCTATGCAACATCTTGGGCTGGTGCAATGAAGACTGCATCAATGATCTGCAGAAGCTCGGGAGCACTGGAGGGGACTGGATCCCCACCTGGGCTGCCACCAGCCCCGCCCAAGCTCTGTGGCCTGGCCGCAGAAGCCTGGTTTGGACCTGGCAGGGCCTCGGGTGACAAATGAGCTGAATTCCAGCTCCAAATACTACAGTGGCTACACAATATATGTAAAAGAGCCACACGTGGTTCCCGAGCCGCAGTTTGGCCACCACTGCACTATTCCAAACAGATTCTCCAGTCGTTTTAAAACAGATTGTTTCTCAAACTGTATTGTTTTAAATGGTTCAACTGGATGTTATCCACCTCGAGTCCTAGTTGGAGAAAGATGGCTAATAACATGAACAGCGTAGTCACAATAATACAACTTTATTTTCAGAGCAACTGAAATTTTCAGGGCATGCCCAATATCACCTCTGCAAGAAATATCACCTCTGCAAAGCAATGGGGTCACTCTCAGCATTGGACATGGGGGGGGGGGCTGACCACGACCCCTTCCCTTCCCCAGCTGATGTTCAGGAGGTAATGCAGGTGATGCTCTCAACCACCCAACTTCACCGGCTTCCCTGGGAGTGGCTTTTGGGACCAGACCAAGAATTCCATTTCTGAGCACAATGGGGTTTTCTCTGGCCAAGCATGCTTTGTTTTTCCAGTTCTTGTCTTTTCTCCCATGGCTGAGGTATTCATTCCATTTAGCCCTTTGAGTCTCTCCAGATCACATTCTGTGAGATCTGACTGGAATTTCTGATGTCTGAAAAGCTGCATGATCTTTGAACCTCCATTGCAGAGCGGGCACCCGGCCAGCCATTGTTGTAGTCCTGAAACAATTGCTGAAAGATTACTTCAGCTGCCTGCACCTGTTGCGTCTTGTACACGCATAGCCAGGGGCGAGGGGGCTTCAAGCAAGGCTGGATGCTGGACTAAGAGCTGCAAGCTAAGAAAACCTCAGCAACTGTTTGGCAACAGGTGTGCCCAGATATGAATGTCAAAGTCTGCAAAATCTCTGGGGAACTTCTACAGCAGCAGAAGTATACAAAACCCCAGTTGTACAAGCAGATCTGCTACTCACACGGCTACGGATCCAGGCTGCGCTATTCTGTTCTCACGCCTCCCGCCTCCCCCTCCCCCAAGCAGCTGGGCCAACAGTGGCAATTTTCTCAAGGCCCACCCATGAGCCTCCTGGGCACAGGCTTCTGAGCGGCTTTGTTCCCAGCATAAAGATCCCAGCAGAGGGCAATAGCCCGTTAGGCCCAGGTGGCTAGCTGATCACACGGCTCCAGGCCCACTTGGACACACAAGAACCTGCCTTCACCCAAACACCTTTCGTAAAGGTAACGCATTCAGCAGAGAGAGCAGGGCCTTTGCGATGGTGGCCCCTGCCCCAGAGAACACGTCACCGAGAGAATCTGTATCCCCGTTCTTAAGAAGCCCTACAAAATCTCTCTTTCGAAAATGTTTTTGAAGGACTGTTCTTGATTGAGATCACCGCGGCCAAACTGCTAATGGCGGGAGCTTGGAAGAACTCGGTTCAAAACCTGCCTCTGCCACAAACTCATTTGGCACAGGTGGTTCCCATCTGTAATATAAGAATACTAACCCACCTCACAGGGTTGCAGTAAGGATTACTGGCATGGGAAGTGCTGGAAACAATCTTCAGTGCCCACAAATGTTTTCTGCAAACATGGCAGTTTCTCCAAGCACAAGGAGCCTTTCCCCATCCCAAGAGGCCACAGCAGAAACAACCTGCCACGACGGGCAGGCTTCTGTGACCTGCCAAATGGGGCAGACCTTCTTCTGGCCCTGAACCGGGGGCAGCTATGAGCCCCTTGAGAACCACTGCTGCCCACTGAAGGAAGAACACTCCCCCCCGTGAGACTGTTTGTCTTTGATAGGACTGCCCCCTCTGCATGATTTCTGCAGACAGTTCACATGAAGACTTCTAAGGGATGGGCTTTGTCCCTATTTCAAGCCAATCCTTCAGGTCCAAAAGTACATTTGTGAAAAGGGACTTTTCCCAGTAAAGAGCTTTGCAAGTCTCCTTTTGCAAAAAGAAGTGATAAGGAGGACAAATGGCTTTGGGGGAGTGGTGCATTTCCTTGACCTTTTGGTCATCCCACATTGAGTTTGCAGAGCAGGATTCTAAAGAGCTGCAGGGACCACCAGTCTTGGGTGACGGGTCTCCCTGCTCAGTTCCCCGGTACCAGAGCTGTGGCCACCGCACCTCAGAGTGTCCTCATCACATGCCTTTCACACACAGACCCCCACAGGCTGGGACCGTCCATGGCTTCCCCGTCTACCAGGGGGCAACCCTGCAATTTAGAGAGTGGGAACTCGACCTGGGGCGATCCCACTCCCCCCTCTCTTCTCACCAGCCACATCAGCAGGACTGCCAACACACCCCAGAGTGGTGCTCTCCCCACTGCGCCCGCCAAAGGAGCTCCTCTGAAGGCTGCTCTGGCACAAGCCGTGGGAAGATGGGAGCCTCCCGCCATCAGCCCAAATGTCTCTGCACCATTCCCATCTGCCTATGGTGTGTGGGGGGGCAAATCATTTTTTGTGTTATGCAGAAACCTCCTGTCAGCAGGGAATAAGGTGAGCTGAGCACTGGCAGCACTGGGGGGGGCATCTAGCTCGCCTGGGGACCTGACCACTGCAGTGAATACAAACACAAACTTGCCTCTTGTGGCGGCCCCCCCCCAATAATTACAAGAAGTTTTTCCCTCCTCCTTCCAATGGGCTGCTGCATTCTGGATCGTGTGCCATATTCACAAGGCCTCCTGGAGCCACTGGTCATTCTCAGGAATGGCAGAGAAGCAACTTTGGCTCACCCTTCTCTGGCTTTGGGCAGCTATGGAGCTCTGTGCTCCAGGATCCCACCCGACGAGAGCCAGGCCCCCAGGAGGTCTCTGCAGCACCCTGCACAAGCTCAGCCCCTCTCACACAACATGCAAGGAGCTCTCTGGTGCCAGAAAGCCAGGGGTCCTGGGAACAAGCCCCCCTCCAGCAAGGATTCCCAGCACTCAGCCACTCTGCTTTGGCATCCTACATAGGAAACCTAGATTGGCTTCTGGGATTGATTGTGACGGGAGACTCAGATGACATATGACTCTTCTTGAACCTCTTCCAGAATGGGGAGGCCCCACAGCCCCTTTGCAGCTGCAGCGGCAGCTTCTGGGTCATCTGGCAACCCCCACCCCACCCAAAAAGAGACCTTGCCCAGCCCTGCTAAAAGCCTTCCACGGAAATGCTGGGAACCATGTCTTCTCTCCCCACAACCCAGATTTAATTTAATTACCCCAAGTCAATGCTCCATGCTGAGCCACCTAAATCCCACCAGGAACCAAAAGAGGCCAGGTCCACTCAGTACAGCCGAGGAGGAAGAGAAAGAGATTGGATTTATACCCCACCCTTCACTACCCGAGGGAGTCTCAGAGGGGCTTACAATCTCCTGTTTCTTCCCCTCCCCACAGCAGACACCCTGTGAGGTGGGTGGGGCTGAGAGAGCTCTTTCAAAGACTGCCCTTGAGAGAACAGCTCTGAGAGAACTTGTGGCTGACCCAAGGTCACATCAGCAGCTGCCATGTGGAGAAGTGGGGAATCAAACCCCATTCTCCAGACTAAAGTCCAGTGATCTGAACCACCACACCAAACTGAACATGTGAAGATGCAAATCTGGCACCCCCTCCAAGAAAAGCACCAGGCCAAACCCAGGGGCCCACCCTTTCCTGAAGCACTGCAGAGCAGCTGCATTCCCTAAAGCTGCGAGACTTGGCATGTCCCAAGAACACTCCTGCTGGATCAGAACATGGGTCCACCTCACACAACCTCCTGTTTCCCCCGCAGCTGGGGGAAGCGCATGCTGCCTCCTCCCACTGTCTCCTATCCCCAGGTGTCCCGCTTCGGAATAGGGAAGTTCTGCTCTCAAAAGCAAGCTGGAGATCAGGGCTGCCAGCCTGCCAGGTAACCTCTAGAACATAAACAGACTGCTGGAGGGGGAAGAGGAGGAGGAGGAGGAGGAGGAGGAGAGGCTGCCCACTCCCCTGAGGCCCTCAGCTGCTCTTTGCATGGAGCCCGACCTGCGCCTGGAGATTCCGGGGGCCGCTCCCAGGGCTCTGCCTCCAGGTACAACAAATCGCTGCTTATTTTACGCCACCTTTGGGAGAAGCCTGGAGTAGAAATCTATAACATTTTCTATCAGCAGCCTGGTCTCACTCGCCTAGCTGGGTACCAACTGCCGGAACACTTGTGGAAAGCGAACGCTTTGATTTATTGGGAGCGTCTTCCCCTCGCAACCCTCACAAACAAAAAAAGAGGGGCTGCTTGTAAGTAGGCACCAGGGTCTGGCATGCCCAAACCAGCCGCGCTTACTCTGAAGAAGGTCCAGTGCGGGTTGCTAGAAGCTGCTCTACTGAGTCAGGGGGCTGGATTACACCTTCAGAATCTCTCTCAGAATGGGAAGGAAAAAGCCTGCCTTTAGATCCCGGTTGCTGGTGCAGAATTGGGGAGGGGAGTACAAGGACCAGGAGGAAGGCAAAGGGAGAACAGTGTCTATTTCTGCCCCTTCCCCCAGGGACCCCTTTCCGGTGTGGAAACATGACTGACAGAAACCTTTTCACTGCCTTCCAGAGCCGACCACAGGCTACTTGCCCATCGGCCCGGGGGGCAGTGGCTCTGATCGAAGGGGGGGGGGGATTTGTCCAGCCATCCTGCTGAAGCAGAGAGCTGTCCGAAGCACCCTGGGGGTTGCCAAGTCCCCGCTGGCAGGGAACGGGAGGGCAGAGTTGCCAGATCCCGCCTGGGAAACTCCTGGAGATTTGGGGATGGAGCTTGGGGAGGGCGGGGACCTCGGTGGGGGAGGGGGCCAGAGAGTTCACCTTCCAAAGGAGCCGTTTTCTCGGGGGGACGAGGACGACTGTCGTCTGGCGATCAGCTGCACTTTCCCCAGGAGATCTCCAGGCCCCACCTGGAGGCTGGCAACTCTGCCCTTCCCTGGGAGTCACCCCCGTATTCAGGGCTGCGGGAGCGGGCCGGTCCTGTTCTGCACCCGAGGCCCGCTGGCTGCTCTTCCCGGGGGAGGGGGCGGGGGCTCCGCGGGCCCTTCCCGAGCGCCCGGCCGCCCTTCGCCGACAGAGCCGGGCGGGCCCAGAGCCGGGCGGGCGGCGCACCTGCTGCGCGTGGCCGCCGGGGTCGCTTACCGAAGCGGCTGTGGTCCTGGCGGGTGCCGTGCACGGTGCCGTTGGGGCAGATCTCCAGGTGGAAGCCGGTGCGGCAGTAGAGCTGCCTGCGGCGCAGGATGCCCTTCAGGTGGGCGAAGTCGGTGGGCGAGCCCCGCTGCAGCCGCCCCTCGATCTGGCCCAGCCGCTCGGCCAGGAAGCCCGGCGAGTCGCCCGCGGGCGCGCTCCCCAGCGACGAGGCCCAGCCGGGCCAGTCCAGGTCCAGCGAGCCCAGGAAGCCGCCCACCTCGCCCATGGCCGCTCCGCCCCGCCGCGCCCCCCAGCCCAGCCCAGCCCGGAGCCTCACAGGGCGGCGGGCCCGCGGTGGGCGCCCGGCCGCCGGGCCGCGCCTCTCCGCCTGCCTCCGCCTCGCATCGCGGCCGCCTCGTCTGTCCTGCGCCCGCCGCGCCACCGCCCCCTTTATAGGGCCGCCCCCCCCGCCTCGCCTCGCCTGCCCCCGACAGCCCGGCCCGGGAGAGGCCAGCCCCACCTCCGCCCCCTCGCCGGCTCCTGCGCCGGGTTGGGGAGGGGAGTCGTAGCCCTCCGGGGCGCCCGCGGGCACCTTCTTCGCCACCTGCGGGCGCCAGCCGCTCCGGACGGACGGACCCTCGCCGGGCCGGAGGGGAAAGACCCCGTTGCGGGGGGGGGGTGTTCGGGGGGTCCTGTTTGCAAGGCGGGAGCCTCTCGTGGCCCCCCCCCGCTTCGCAATAGGAAAAAAGAGCTTTCGGGGGGGGGTGCTTTGAAAATTAGTCCTGGCGTTTACCCCCCCCCCCCGGCGAGCGCTCCTGGCCGTGGCGGCGGCTGGGCGGCCACGGAGGAGAAGCCTTGCGGGGTGGGGGGGGGAGGGCTGGTGGCTCCTTTCCCGCCTCCTCTCTCCGGCAAGCTGGAAACAGGTGTTTCCTCGCGGGCTTTGCAGCCTTGACATCGGAGCTCGGCCGGCAGCTGCTCGCGGGAGCTGCAGACAGACACGAGGCCAGCGCCGCGGGGGGGGGGGGAAGAGCGCTTTGCCGTCGAGCCTCCCCCCCCCGCTCCTCCGCAGTCTTTGTGGCTCGCCAGCCGCGCCGATTGCCGCGAGCGTCTTGGGCGCCAGGCGGCGCTCTTGCTCCCTGCTTGAGGCGCCTCCCCGGGCTCTCTGGCTCCCGCCGACGGAGGAAAAGTTCGGCTGGTGCTTCAGACGGCGCGGGGGCGGTGTATGCCTCGCCTTGGACTGACAGTCCGGATCCCTGTCGGGAGCAAACCAGTCGCCCGGGCTGGGCGGGGGAAGGGAGCCTCAACCTGATGAGCTGCTTTTCTGCGTGCAAGGACCATTTGCCTCGGAGATTGGGGTGCCAGCCTCCAGATGGGGCCTGGGGATCCCCCGGAATCACAGCTCATCTCCAGACTTACAGGGACCCTTCCCCTGGAGAAAAGGAATGCTTTGGAAGGTGGGCTCTATGGCATCATACCGCACTGAGGCCCATTCCCTCCCCAGGCTCCACCCCCCCAACGTCTCCAGCTATTTTCCAGCCCAGAGCTGGGTGTGAGCAGGCTGCCCAGCCCATTAACACAGGAAGTCCTGCTCAGCAGCAGTCTCAAGCCGCCATATGGGGTCTTGCACTGCCTGTGGCCTGTTTGAATTTACAGCAGTTGCATTCTGCTCAAAACTGCTCCAAATTAGAGGGAACATCATTAGCTCCATCCCCAAATCTCCAGGAGTTTCCTAGCCTGGACCTGGGGAGGCAGTCAGACTTCACAGAATTCTGGGGACCTCATGTGCCACCTCAGGGCCAGTGGGGTGTGCAACTGGCTGTCATCAGGCCCCCTAAGGACAGGGCTTAGGTGACCAGGCAGGGTATGCAGAGAGATGGATGTACTGCATTCCCCCTCAGCGGTGCTTCAGTTCCTGTGAGGGCGTGTGAGGAGGGTTGGGTGCCACAAGCCCCCTCAATGGCTGCTCACAAGGCCAAGCAAGGGGCCACAGGAGGGCTGGTCTCCTGCTGTTACTGTTGGTCTTCAAGATGACCCTGTAGAAAAAGGCTACTGGGGGACAGACGGACTCTATGGCATTATACCCTGTTGAGGTCCGTCCCCTCCCCCAACTGTGCCCTGCCCAGGCTCCAGCCCCTAAATCTCCAGATATTCTCCAGACCAGAGCTGGCAACTTGAGGCTACAGTGCATGGCATGGGAAGGGGTCTTTCTGCTCGGCTGCTCTGCTCCGTGGCAAGTGATGTGCTCCCCCCACATCTTTGCATCTCTGTTTCTTCACACATTTCTTGTTTCCTGCTCTGGTGGGTATTCCCCCCCTTCTGTCCTTCCCCCTGGTTTTCTTCATTCGATTCAGGGCGGCAGCCGATGAGGCCGTAGGTGGGCTGTGAAGCATGCCTGAGTGGCTGCACCAGTCAGGAGGGAAACAGAGTGCCAACCCCACCCCAGGCCTGGGAGGGGTCCATTCCCCCTTTCCTCCCCACAGCTAAATATCAGAGGGTTGAACTACACAGTACATTTTCTTCTGTGTTCTTCTTTTTCTTTTCCAAAGGCTGCTGCTGGGGCTGTAGAACGGTGCCTGAGGAGCACAGGGGCCAAACAGATGGTCCCTCAGCTGCCTTTACACGCACTGGGGAAAACTTATGGGTGCCAACACCTTCGTCTCAAAGAGATAGGTTTGGGCACAAACCACATTTTTGTGGTTCAGTTTATGGTTCATGGCTGAACCACAAACCGAACCACAAACCGATACATTGGTTGTCATGGGATTGTGACCCTTGCTTTCTGCTCCCCATTGCTTTTCACGGGGATCTGAAAGCAGGGGGCTAAATGGCTCCAAGCCATTTATACCAAACAGCTGAGTGGTGGGAAACAGAAAGCAGGGGTTTAAATAGCTTGGGGCCATTTAATCCCCTGCTTTCTACTCTCCATGAACTGCCTTAAAATTCCTGGAAGTTCATGGCGGCTCTTCAGTTTGGAAACATTGGTTCGTGAACCACAAATCAGCCAAGATTTGTGATGAACTTAAAAGTTCATGAGCCGGTTTGTGCCCATCCCTAGATACAAGCTACTTGTGTGTGGCTTCTTACAGGAAGAAAAGGGGGAGGAAAGCATTAAAAGAGCCCCTCTTTCTTCCCGCATCATTCTCACCCTTGAAAAACAAGTCTTTAAAAATGAATGCAGTAGAAAACAAAAGGTGCCACCAAACCTCAAGAAGGGTCTTCGATCAGGGGTCCCAACGTGGTGCCTGTGGGCCCCGCAGCACCCGTTGGCACCTTTCTGGGTTCCTGCAAAGTGTTGTTAGAAAGTGAGTGAAGCCAGGTGGGGCTGGAGATCTGACAGGCCGTGCAGACTTTTTAAAAAAAATGTTGCTTTGGCAGCAGCATGAGGGCCTTCATGCTAAGGCTGAAGGTAAGCTATGGCAGCCATTTTGTGGGTGCACCCACCACCCTGTGTCAGATTTATAAAGGTGTCCAAGGGCTCAAAAAGTTTGGGGAGCCCTACCTTTGATCTTTCCGCCATCCTGGAGGAAGCACAAAAAGTATTTGGAATTTCCCCTGGGGAGTGCAAATAGTGAGGCAACAGACTGCCCTCAGCAGCCCCCTCCCCTGGCTTCATGTTGTGCAGGCCTGAAGAGGCGTGCCCAGGGTTATGTCCTCCCCACTTCCCCACATGATGAAAAGTTGTGGGGTAGAACTGTGTGGATTGGTTGTCTTTAGAGAAAAGACCCTGGGGACCCACACTCCACTGCCTGCCATGCTCATTTAATCATATATCGGGAATCTATTTTTTGCAAGCAAGGGTTCCTCCACTCCGTCCCCTACCTTACTTTGTTGTGCTGCCTTCCACTAACTCCAGAGGGTTGGAGAAAAGAGCCTGTGGTAGTGACAGATGATGGGGAGAATCCAAAATGGGACCCTCCACCCCTTGCTTTGTATGTGAATTGGGCAGGCTCATGAACCGCTGTGGCTGCCCTGCAGTGACTAATCTGGCCCTTTGTTGATATGCAAAGGGCTCCTGTAAGGTTGTGTGAAAACCACACTTCATGTGTTGCTCTTGTGCTGTAGAGCAGAGGTGGACAATCAGTAGCACCACTGCAGGTAGATCACACCAAAGGCAGCATGTTCTGCTCTGCAGATGGAACTCCACTGGGTTAAGGAAAAAGCTGGGTGGGTGGACTCCCAAATGCATCAGAACACACACAGAGATGGCCGCAGAAGTGCTGCTTTTTAAAATAAAAAATGGTTGGAGGCTCTGAGCTGTGAACAGCTGCAGAGTTGCTAGCAGTTGGCAGGTGTTCTGCAGCTACTCAATACACAGAGCCATAAAAGAGATGGCAGCCATTGGGGAGGGGGCTCAACAGGCAATTCTGAAAGGCTTCCGGTGGTGAATAGATAGAACAAAGTTGGACTCCAGTGGCACTTTTAAGATTAACAAAGTTTAATTCTGGGTGAAACCTTTTTGTGTGCATGCACACTTCTTCAGATAGATTCAGGTGGGCAGAGCCGTGTTGGTCTGAAGCAACAGAACAAAGTTTGAGTCCAGTGGCACCATTAAGACCAACAAAGACCAACTGGAGCCTTGGTGCAATCTGGCCATGCCCCTATTTGCGGCAGTTTAAAATTTAAAGTTTAAATTCAAATAGTTGTGGGAAGTTTTGATCAGACATCCCACCCTGAACGGGCTTCACCATGCACTTGCCCCAAGGCTCATCATTCAGACTGTGGCAGCATCCTTTTTTTTGTCTTTCACCCATGCGCATAAGCGGCTCTCTTTTGACAATCCCACAATCCCTCTGCCAAGTACTCCGGCCCCTCTCAGCCTCCTTCCCTTCCTCAGAAAACATGGAGGGGGGAGTGCAGATGTACACAAGAGTAATCCTATTGATTTCAGTGCATTTACCATTGTGCCAATCATGGGATGCTCTCAAACAGCAACTCTGATGCAGAAACAGGAGAGAGGGGTTTGGGGAGGATTTGTTGCTAGAAAACAACTCCTCTGGGGACTCCTGATCCTGAATGACAACTTGGCCATAGTGACTGACAACTCCAGGGGCAATTATGCACCTGTGTGCACAGAGCTACCTGATTTAAAAAAAAAAAACCCAAAGGAGGTGAAAATAGAAGTGAAGGTTCAGATTTCCCAAATGGCTTCACTTTGTAATGGGGGTTCAGATGTCAGGAAATGCAGGGCTGGAAGCACTGGAACTGTAAAGACCGGACTTTCCCCAGTGTCAGCAGACTCTGCTTCCAGGATGCGCTGGACCTGGGTGCTGACAACGGGGGCATGGAAGGCAGATGTTGTTGTCTGATCATGCTCTTTACATCCGCAAAGGTACCGCAACAATATAGGCGCAAACTGCTTGTGTGACTGCAGCCAAAGTTTAATTCTGGGTATAAGCTTTCGTGTGATGCATACTTCTTCAGATAGATTCAGGTGGGCAGAGCCGTGTTGGTCTGAAGCAACAGAACAAAGTTTGAGTCCAGTGGCACCTTTAAGATCAACAAGATTTTAATTCTGGGCATAAGCTTTTGTGCACAGGAAAGCTTATACCCAGAATTAAACTATATTGTTCTTAAAAGTGCCACTGGACTCAAACTTTGTTCTGCTGTTTCAGACCAATATGGCAATCCACCTGACTCTATGTTAAGCCAGATGTAAGAGAAAGAGCCAGCCAAGACTATGACGACTTTTCTCATTTTTTTGTATCTGTCTTAAATGTGGGGATCATTCCTGAATCAATGGTTATCGTTCACTCTCTGTTTCATGCTGCCTGCCTGTGAGGCGTATGGCACAGCTGCTACCCAGCACGCAGGGACCACCCCCCAGAGAGCAATTCTAATGGGACTGCAGCTCTCAGTGGTGCCCACAGCTGGCTTAAGCTGGTGTTTGCTCCTGTACTACTGGATAAACCAGTAACATTCTGATTCAAATGAATGATAAGAGAAACAATATTAATTTCCTGCTTAGGTATGCATTGTGTATGCCTGGTGGAATAACACTGTTTAATACAAGCTCAGTCTACATTCATTTGTGTGGCTTTAATGTGACACAGTAAGCCATTTATTCTGTTGTTGGCTGCAAATTAGGCAGGTGATGGCATTCCAGTCATGTGATCAACATCAAGAGAAGTTTTCTTCTTTTGTAACATTTTTGTAGCCCATGAAGTTTATGTCTTTACTAGGAATAAGGCCCGTTGTGGAAATAAATACAATGAGCTCTAGAAGGAGGCTCTGGGCGGGTGCCTTGGCGTTGGGCACTCAGCGTCAATTTGCTGTGGTGACCCTCAGCAAGGTGTAATGATACAGAGCTTACCGTTTCTCTGCCATCTGAAGAGTAGTTGTAATTCTGTGATCGCCAGTCCTCCCCTGGAGATTGGCAACAATGGTTCCCCAGGAGAAAATGGCTGGTTTGGAGGGTAGAGTCTATGGCATTGTACCTGGCTGAGGTCCCCCACGTCCTCAAACCCCACCCTCTCCAGGCTCTACCCCTCAAATCACCAGGAATTTCCCAACCTAGACAACCCTATCACCTTCCCAGCCAATCATCAACCTACCTTTATCTGCCCCTCTGACTTCAGCTTTCCATCCCCCCCCCACCTGCAGCCTCTAGCTAGGAAAAGTACAGTCTTTCTCTGCATTGGGGACCCAAGCGGGAGAGAAGCAATTAGTTTAATTAACTGATTGATTTAATTAATTAATTAGTTTAATCAATTGACTGATTTATTTGATATTGAAAAGGAAATAAATTTATGGCTAGTAGGAAGCCATCACTATCCTCGCCAGGGCAAATAGTAGGAGTGGGACAATTTAAGACAGCAGTTATGACCACCCCACAAATATCAACGAAAGAACTTAATAAGTTGATTCACGAAAGTGTGACACAGGCCGTTTCTCAGGCAGTTAAAGCCACTGTAGAACATACGTTGCCTGCATTGATTAAAAGAGAAATTGAGCCGATAAGAATAAAAATGGAGGAGTTAACAACACAAATTAAAAATGAGACTGAAGAAATAAAAAAGCAAATAAAAGATAATAGACTTGAAATTACAAAAATGGTAACCAATCAGGGAAAATTAAAAGGAAAAGTCCGTGATCTTGATTTAGATGTACAGGAAATTAAAAGTAAGAGCGAGAGAATGGAGGAAACGCTCATAAATTTAGAAATGGACAAGGCTGCATTAATTTTAAGATGCCAAAATATTCCAGAGACATTGAATAAGAATCTTAAGGAAGATCTAGTGAACAATTTGGCGGAACAGTTGAACATAGGAACGAAAGAAGAACTAATGGAAGGAATTGAGGCAACTTATAGAAGAAATTCGGCATACGCAAAAAAATATAAGAAGCCGAGGGAAGTACATGTTAAGTTTTATAAAAGAGAGATGAGAGAAAGAATATTGAGAGCATCAAATGAAACCAAGGTAACTATACAAGGAGAAGAAATATTATTTCTAAAAGAGGTGCCTTGGAGAGTCAGGGAAAGAAGGATGGCATATACAACCCTAACGAATCTCTTGAAAAGTAATGGAATAATGTTTAGATGGTTGATCCCTGAAGGAGTGTTCTTTACATACAGCGGCCAAAGACACAGAATTGATTCTATGTTCAAGGCAAAATTTTTTCTAGAAAAATTTGGAGAATTAGGGTGGCAAAAAGAAGAAGAAGAACAAGAAGAGGAAGGTGAAAAAGAGGAAGAAACGGAAGAAGAAGAGGAAGAAACGGAAGAAGAGAAAAGCAAACACGAGATCCAGAAAGATAAAGGGAATACAATAAGAAGAAGTAAGCAGAAACCGAATAAAACAACATATCAAATTTTAACTAGGTTCAAATACAAAAACAGAGGGAAAAAATATTAAATAGCAATATGTTACCCATTAAAAAACGTAGAATAATATCTATAAACATAAATGGCTTAAATAGTCCGCAAAAAAGACGAAAAACGTTCCATCAATTACAAAAAATGAAAATTGATATAGTATGTTTACAGGAAACGCATATTAAAAGGGAAAATGCGAAATATTTAGAATGTAAAAAGTTAGGTAAGGAATTTGTGGCCTCGGCAAAGGAAAAAAAACGAGGAGTGGTGATATATGTGAAAGAAACATTAAACCCAGAGATGATATATAGTTCAGAAGATGGGAGGATAGTGGCAATAACATTGGTAAGAAATGGAAAAAAAATGTTATTAATAAACATTTATGCCCCTAATCAAAGTTATAACCAAAAAATATTTTTTCAGGAATTACAAATAGTTCTAAACTCAATAGAGACAGATAATATATGCATTGTGGGGGATTATAATTCTGTGGTTGATCCGCAGATGGATAGAAAGACAAATAGGAAAAGGCGAAAAAATGGAAATATTATACCAAATTCCTTTTTACAAATAGTGGAAGAATATAGCTTAATGGATACCTGGAGGGTTAGAAACATAGGGAAAAAAGACTTTACCTATTACTCGACCAGACATGGTTCCTGGTCCAGGATAGACATGGTTTGGATGTCTACCAATTTATTGAGAGAAACAATGGAATGTGAAATACTGCCGAATACTTTTGCTGACCATAGTCCCGTTTTATTAGTGTTAAAAGAGGGTAATAAAAATAATAGGTACTTCTTGAATCTAAAATTACTAAGAGACCAGAAATTTATTGAGAAATGTAAGAAGGAAATTTTAGAATTCTTTCAGATAAATTGTAATACGGAAACACCGTTGGAAATAGTTTGGGATACTTTTAAAGCTTATATAAGAGGCATTTTTACTAGTCAAAGTATATGGACAGCTAAGATGGGAAGATTAAAATATGAGCAAACTCTTAAACAAATTAGTGTACAAGAAAGTAATATGAAGAAGGGAAGGGATATGGAAACAGCGAAAAATAAATTAACACTGTTACACCATAAGTTGAATTTAATGTTAAACTATGAGTTGGAAAAAAAATTAGAGTTTACCAGACAGTATTATTTTGAGAATGTAAATAAGCCCAATAGGTGGCTGGCATATAAAGTGAGAAAAGAAAGGGAAAAACGTATGATTTTGCGGTTAAAAGATGATAAAGGTGAAATCAAAAGTAATATTCAGGATTTGAAAGGTATAGTAGAAAAGTTTTATAAAAATTTGTATCAACGGGAAGAACAAGAGAGGGAGTTAATTATAAAATATTTGGAAGATAACGGGAATAAATTTAGCACACAACAAAGAAAAATTTTAAATGATCCAATAACAATGTGCGAAGTAGTAGAAGCGATTAAAAGACAGAAAAAAAAGAAAACACCAGGTCCGGATGGTATTCCAGCGGAATTCTATCAAACTTTTGAAGAGCAAATTTGTATCCCATTTAAAGAGGTAATCCAACGAGTAGGTAATCAGGGGGAAAGTCCAGAATCATGGAACCATAGCAAGACTGACTTTTGCTCAATGTTGGAAACAAGATAAAGTACCTGAAACATGGGAATGGATTAAAAAGACGTTGTTCTTAGCAGAAATGGATAAATTAACAAGAAAATTAAACAACGAAGAAGATGAAACTTTTTTTGAAGACTGGAAAGACTTTCAAAAATACTTGTTGAAAAATTGGGACATTAAACGTGGTCTGATTTGTTTTGATAGTTATTAAGTGGAAAATGAAATAGAATTAGATTTCTGAATTGTTACCGTTTGTTAGAGAAAATAAGTTTAGATATAACTGTAACAGAATAAGAGTGATATTACTGGGGTTGGAGCGGTGCGGGAAGTCTTGTTTGGGGGGGGGAGAAGGGAAATTAGAAAAATGGGTATGTAGGTTGGTTGAAAATGTTTGAACATGTGATATATCCAATAATAAATTGTATTTACCAAAAAAACAGAATCATGGAACCATGCAATAATTACGTTGATTCCTAAACCTAATTCAGATCAAGACGATATTAAGAATTATAGACCTATATCCTTATTAAATGTGGATTATAAAATATACGCAAGTATCTTGGCAGATAGGTTAAAAAAAGTATTATCACAAATTATACATCAAGATCAGATGGGGTTTTTACCTAGAAGACAAATGAAAAATAATTTGAGGATAATAATGGACGTGTTAGAGTATTATGAGGAACACTCAGAGAAAGAGCTAATGTTAATGTTCCTCGACGCAGAAAAGGCGTTTGATAATTTGTCTTGGGATTTTTTATTGGAAAAGTTGAAGAATGCTGACTGTGGACCACAATTTCTTACCATGGTTAATGCTATATATAAGGTTAACTTTGCAAAAGTAGTTATTAACGGAGATACAACAAACAATATAGAAATCCAGAAAGGCTCTAGGCAGGGTTGCCCGCTTTCGCCGTTGCTGTTTATTTTTGCACTGGAATCCTTAAATAATGCAATTAGGGGAAACCCACTAATACGTGGTTTAAAAATAAGAGGGGAAGAATACAAGTTATTAGCGTTTGCGGATGATCTTGTATTTATAATGGAGGACCCGGAGGTATCAATTAAATATTTGATGGAATCTATTAAAAAACATGGAACAGTGGCGGGACTTAAGATAAATTATAAAAAATCCAAAATACTTCCGAAAAATTGTTCACAGAATTTGTTACAGAAGATAAAAGAAAGTAACCCGATGGAAATAGTAAAGAAAGTAAAGTATTTGGGAATTAATTTCACCAATAAGTGTAGCTCATTGATAGAAGATAATTATAATGTGTTATTGGAGGAAATTAGAAAAGATTTGCAGAAATGGAAGAAGATACCTCTTTCTTTTATGGGTAGAATTGCACTGGTTAAAATGAATATTTTGCCCAGATTTCTATTTTTAGCACAGAGTATCCCGATTTTGAAAAACCAGAAATATTTTGAAGACCTAAGTAAAATCACAAGACAATTTATATGGTTGCATAAAAGACCTAGAATAAAATGGAAAGTTCTGCAGGACAAAAAAGAAAGGGGGGAATGAATGTACCCAATTGGTTTATATACTACCAAGCGGCCGCCCTGGTTTGGATAAGAGAATGGCTAACGTTGGATAATGATAGGTTACTAAAATTAGAAGGCCATGATTTGTATATGGGATGGCACGCATATATTTGGTATGGCAAAGATAAAGTCCATTCAAATTTTGGTAGACATTTGTTAAGAGGTGCACTAAATAAAATATGGTCTAACATAAAAGAAAGGTGGTATAGGCAAACTCCAAGATGGGTCTCTCCCCTCGAAGCATTTATAGCGCCATCATTGTTAACTATGAATAAGAAGGAAAGTTATCAAACTTTGTTAAGTAAAAATAATAAATTGAAATCTGAGGAAAAATTAGCAAGGGAAAATAACTTAACTTGGTGGGAACAGGTAATGTTGCGTGATAGGTTTCAAAAAGAAGATCAAAACAATCTTGATAAGATTTGGCTCTCGTCAAATGATAAATTAATACAGAAATTATATGGTTTTCTGTTGGATGATTATGAGCAGGATGAGATAATTAAATCAACTATGGTATCTTGGATGAAAGACCTAGGCGAAAATGTAGATATTGAGCAGTGGAATAAGATTTGGAAATCAGTTAGGTATATGAGAGCTATTACGTATAAAGAAAATGTATATAAAATGTTCCATAGGTGGTATTGGTCCCCGGATAAATTAGCTAGATGTTATCCTGGATATTCCAGTCAATGCTGGAAGTGTAAAGCTAATGTTGGGACCTTTTACCACCTGTGGTGGAAGTGTGATAAGATACAAAATTATTGGAGAATGGTGAGGAGAATGATTCAAGAGATATTGGAGAAAAATGTTGCATTGAAACCTGAAATATTTTTGTTAAACATGTTACCGAATGGATATAATCAACAGGAAGTGTATTTGTTAACATATATAATAACAGCCGCTCGCTTATTATTGGCAAAGAATTGGAAGATTGATAAAATACCCTCAACAGAAGAACTAATAACGAAACTGCTTGAGTTAGCACAATTAGATGATTTGAGCTTGATGTTACAAAGTAAACATGAAAAGGTACATAATGAAAGATGGTTAAAGGTGTATAAGTGGTTAGATAAAATATGAGATGTATAAGACTCTAGTGTATAAGAAAGTTGTATAATTGAAATGGAATGTAATGATGAGAAAATGAAATAAAAAGAGTATATAAAAAAAAAAAAAAAAAAAAGAACAAGCCCTGACTTGGATGGCCCAGGCTAGCCTGACATCATCAGATCTTGGGAGCTAACCAGGGTCTGGGAAGGGAGTACTTGGAGGGACGCCTCTGAACGACTCTTGCCTTGAAAACCCTCCGTGATTGCTAGAAGTTGGTTGTGACTTGATGACAAAAAACAAACAAGAAACCCCACTGAACTGCCTTCTTTTTCATGCTACATATTTGTGAGTATATCACATTACTAGCAATAGGCTGCATTTCATAGCCATTTCACCTGCTATGCAGAGGCAAACCCAAATTCAATGGAGGTGCCTCTGTTTCGCATGCAGAAGGTCCCAGCTTGTAATGATGGGACAGCTGCCACCAGTCTGAGTGGATGATACTGAACTTGATAGACGGATGGTCTGATTCAGTATAAAGCAGCTTCATAGGTGTTCATGTAAGCAGCTTTGGGTTCCCATTGGGGAGAAAGGTAGGGTAAGAATAAAGCAAATTAATGGTCCCGGTCACACGAGCGGGATACTGCGCCACTGAGGGGAGGCAAATTAGCGCCAGAGCAAAAAGATGTGTGGTAGCTCAATCAGATGGGTCCCTGAGATGCCGTGCGGATGCCAATAGCCAGCGATCACACGGTGATGTTGAAGCACATCAAAGGGTTTCGCTTTTGCATTCTTGTGCATGCGGAATCTTGCATTTCTTCACATACTGTGGAGGCTTGGAAAAAACACATCTGGTGCGATGGGACGCATGTGCGTGCCAGATGTGCCAGATTAACTCCGCTTCTGCGATCCGACTTTTTAAATTCGCTTCTTTGGGCCAATGGTATGGGTTGGTGACAGGTGCGCTTTGGTTCCCAGATGTTGCCGTATGATCATGCCCGTTTGATGCGCACTCAACCCATCTGTTTCATGGGGCAAATCCTCCCATGTGACTGGGGCCTAATGAATAGCAAAATAGAACGAATATGGCTGACCTGTTGGGGAATGGGAAATTCTTCCCTCCCTTGTTGTCCAGGTGATCAGTGGGCTCCAGGGTCTGAAAGCATACCCCATAGGCAGGGGGTGTCTTCAGAGGTGGCTGGAGGCTGCAAATGCCCTAAACCTGGTCTCAGCCCCAAGTCACCCCTGAAGATCCCTCAGCAAAAGGGCAGCTGAGACACTGGGAGGAAGTCTTGGCCCTCATTCTGCAGTTTTTAAAAAACTGTGATTGCTGCACCCGCCCGGGCATCACTAGTTTTGTTTCTGGAGTTTTTATCCTTTTTTAGTTTTGAGGTTTTCCTGCATAACTGGAGGTTTCAATGGGTTTGCAAAAAATCTTCCTGAGCCCTTAGTAACCCTTTAGCCATTTTAAAAAATCCATATGGGAGGCATTTCTCGTGGGAATTAGATATATGACAAACTAGGAGTAAGGCCTATTGTGGGAAGAAATACCACAAGCTCTAGAAGGAAGCTCCAGGTGAGTGTCCCAGCTGTGGCTGGTGGGGCAGCAGAGGGAAGGGGAAAATAGAGGGAGGCAACCCATGTTTATTTCCTTCTGCTTAGCTATAAGGCAGGGTTGTCTCAAGTCATTTTGCTGCCCCGTGGGTGGTATGGGAGGACAGCCTCATGGTAACAGGTATGGTTCCCTCCACCCCTGACTTATGTTGATTTGGGGTTAGGCAGTGGCAGCTGAGGTAGAAAAGCACCTCCTCCTATGCCATGTTTTCTGGGTTCCAAGGGTCTGGAAAGTGGTTCCATAGCCAATTACATGGTTGCCAACTCTGGGTTGGGAAATACCTGTAGATTTGAGGGGTAGAGCCTGGGAGGACCGAGTTTGGGGTGAGGAGGGACTTCAGCAGGGTATAATGCCATAGCAGCCATTGTCTCCAGGAGAACTGATCTTGATCATCTGGAGATCAGTTGTAATAGCTGGGAAATTTTCTGTAGGGGAAATGATGTGCTGTGGCTGGAGAACACAGTGATTTCTGGGAGATCTCCAGGCCCCACAGGGAGATTGGCAACTCCAGTGATTGTTTAAGAGAAGATTGGGATATGTATTTTACCTCAGGACACATTCAATGACTCCCAACAGCAACTGTTTAGAATGTTAGAGGCAAAGGCCAATCAGGTCGCATAGGCAAACAGCCTCTGTGTTCCGACTGGCTATGGAGGGGGAGAGGAACAGCAAACTGTTTAGAATGTCGGAGGCGGGACTCAGGCAATGCAGCCAGTGGATAGGGTCAGCTTCTGAGTGACACATCATGGAGCCAACTGATTTAGGAGCGTGTGGAATGTCCAGAAAGTGCCACCCCACTTCACAATTATATATAAGGAGAGATACCGGCATGTGCCAACAATCAATCGATGGACAAGGCATCAGGATGCAGGACAGATGCAGAATGTCACATGGTTGCCTAGGCAACATGAAGCTTTCCCCTTCACATGAATCACACCAATGCGATAACATGTACATAGCAAAATATTTGCAATCCAGTTCAGAGCACTTGTGAAGCTCACCACTGAAATGACATTCACTGCTTCCACACAGCAACCATTTTCCATGCAGCTCTAGTTGCCACTGAGAATGCAGAAGGGTTGCTATAGGGAAGCAACTGGAGAGGCATTTCAAAGTGACAATATATTGGGATTTACAAGATCTTCTTTGTGGTCTCTGTGCATCACACCTCTGGGATATAGTGTACCTGTGCTGATTTCAATTGGTAAACTTGAAAGCAAAAGGGATTTTTGCACCCACTCCCCAAGTCATGTGCAGGGGGCTCCACTGTGCATTGACCTGCATGTTTCTGGCCTGTTTGGCTGCTTTTCCTCCTTGGATTCTTCTTTGTCGTACAACCTACAGAATAGACTGTGAGAACTTCTGAAATGCCCAGTTCTTTTGGGCTGCCCCCCTTATAGTCCCTGGATTTGCCTAGCAACTTATGGCCAAACTGGGGGGGCTTTTTCAAGCAGTGCTTAAAGTGTGGCAGCAAAATTGCACCCCCTGATGGACACTCTCTTTGCTTCCTGTGCCTTGGGGAAACCCACTGCATCGACTGGTGCGTACATTGCTTGAAGTTCTCGAAACAAATGAGAAAAAACAGGGCTGCCAGACTACACATGGCCCTTCTGGAATTGGCACTCTCTCCATTGATGGCATCATCCCAAGGAAGTTCTGGCCACACCTCAATGTTGACCCCAGCCTCAGTGTAGACAGTCGTACTGTCTCTGACACCGACCGCTACCAATGCCGATCGACCAATTCTCAAACACTTGGTCCCAGCGTTGGAGTTTGAACCCCATTCTCCGGCCAAAAAATGCAGGGAGGACAAGGACCCCAAGTCACTCAAGCAGAAGAAGCACAAGAGAGACACTAAGAAACTTAAGGGTTCCCTACTCAAGGTTCCATCAATGCCTCATCGCATATGGGAATGATTCTCTGTGCCTCCACTCAAGTTGCTTGACTCCCCAGTCCACAGTCGGCTGTGCGGCAGAGCATCCTCGCCCATATTGCTTCCCCTACAGCTCACAGACTCGGAGCCGGATATGGACTTGATGCAGCGATCCTGATCCTCCAGTATTGAGAGCCTCCATACCGACATTCCATCACTCCAACCCACCCCACAACATGTGCCCAGCAATGATTGGGATCAACACTTGGGGCTCCTGCCTCCACCTCTGGCACTATGGGACCAGCGTCAGTGGCAATACCTATACGGATCCTACCCACTTTCTGCTAGCATGCCCTGAATCCTGCCTTGTCCTCCAATTGACTGGGATCAACAATCCATGTCCTCCTATATCTCTCGGTATCAAGTCCCTACCCCAACACTGGAGAAGCCATTTCAGCAACCATTGATACCGACAGACAAACAACAAAGAGAGCAAGTTAACTAAGGAAAATCCCAACACATAAGAACATAAGAGAAGCCAATGTTGGATCAGGCCAATGGCCCATCCAGGCCAACACTCTGTCACACGGGCCAAAATGACCAGGTGCCATCAGGAGGTCCAGCAGTGGGGCCAGGACACTAGAAGCCCTCTCACTGTCAACCCTCCCCCCAAGCACCAAGAATGCAGAGTATCACTTGCCCCAGACTGAGAGTTCCTATCTATATCCTGTGGCTAATAGCCACTGATGGATCTCTGCTCCGTGTTTATCCAATTCCCTCTTGAAGCCGTCCATGCTTGTAGCCAGCACCACCTCCTGTGGCAGTGAATTCCATATGTTAATCACTCTTTGGGTGAAGAAGTACTTCCTTTTATCTGTTCTAACCCGACTGCTCAGCAATTTTATTGCCCACAAGTTCTTGTATTGTGAGAAAGGGAGAAAAGTACTTCTTTCTCAACCTGCTCTCTCCCATGCATAATCTTGTAAACCTCTATCATGTCACCCCTCAGTTGCCATTTCTCCAAGCTAAATAGCCCCAAGGGCTTTAACCTTTCTTTATAGGGAAAGTGTTCCAACTTTTTTATCATTCTAGTTGCCCTTTCCTCCACTTTTTCCAATGCTATAATATCCTTTTTGAGGTGTGGTGACCAGAATTGCACACCATATTCCAAATGAGGTTGCACCATCAATTTATGCGGGGGCATGATGATACTGGCTGATTTGTTTTCAATTCCCTTCCTAATAATTCCAGCATAGCATTGGCCTTTTTTATTGCAGTCACACACTGTTTTGACATTTTCAGTGAGTTATCTACTACAAGATCTCTCTCTTGGTCAGTCTCTGCCAATTCAGACCCCATCAACATGTATTTATAGTTAGGATTTTTTACCCCAATGTGCATCACTTTGCAGTTGGCCACCATGTTGATGCCCACTCACCCATCTTCAATAGATCCCTTTGGAGTACCTTACAGTCCTCCCTGGTTTTCACCACCCCGAACAATTTCATGTCGTCTGCAAATTTAGTCATTTCAGTGCTTACTTAGGAGCTTTTGGTGAGGAACTTTATCAAAAGCTTTCTGGAAGTCAAGGTAAACAACATCTATTGGGTCCCCCTTGTCCACACTCCTACTCAATTCTCCAAACAGTCAGATCACACAGACTCTCCTAGCGCTTTGGCACATGATTCCAGTGATGAGGGTTCAGAACACCCTGCCACCCTCTCTCCTCTGCAAAAGGTATCAGAGGACTTTCCCATCTCCCCGTCAGAAGATTTAAAATCATATGAGGAGTTAATTAAGCGTACAGCTGATACGTTAACATTGTCCATCATACAACCACCAGCCACAGTCACTGATACAGTTTTTGACATCATGAAGATGGACACTTCCCCTTCCTATGACTTCAGTCCTGCTGCAGGCCACAAAAGTTCTGTGGCCTCACCCAACCTCGACTCCCATCTCTAGCCACAGGATTGACTATGTATAAGGTCCAAGAACCAGGAGCTGAATTCCTGTTCACACACCCCAAACTGAATTCGGTGGTAGTCACTTCATCCTCAAAGACACACTCTGCACCCCCTGATAAGGAAGGGAAGAAGCTAGATCCCTTTGGGAGGAAGTTCTATTCTGCTGGCATCCTGGGTATCAAGACTTCAAATTATGCAGCCTGCAAGGGCTGGTATCAGTATGTCCTATGGGAACAACTCTCTAAATTTATTGCAGCCCTTCCTGAAGATCTCAAGCTAGACATATCCAGAAAGAGGGAATGCTATTGATGAAACATCAGCTCAATTCCACCAGGCATACATTAGATGTGTCAGCCAAAATGCTCACTTCAGGTATTGCTCTCTGCCATCATGCCTGGCTCAGATTTACCTACCTACAACATGACACTAAACCTTATGCGAAAGACCTCCCCTTTGAAGGAGAGGGCCTTTTGAGTTCCACTATGGACATGGTCCTCCAAGATCTTGATAAGAGTATCAAAACATCTCATAACTTAGGGGTATCCTCCTCTACCAGACAGAGTAAATCCAAGTCCTGGAACAAGTCTTGGTCTTTCCAGTCTTTCCAGAAATCATCCCCTGAATCACAATGGCAGCAGAGATCTCCTCATACACCATCTCATTCATATGGGAGCAAATCTGCCACTCAAACCAGGTCCAAGGTGCCTAAGGGCCCCAAACAGAGCCTTTTACTGGACACCTCTGCATTCGTCCCCAGGACTCACCCGTCTCCATCCGTACCTTTCCACCTGGAGACAGATCATGTCAGACAGATGGGCCCTCTTGGTCATCTCAAATGGGTATATGATAAGAGTTCATACAGATACCATCAACATCAGTCTTCATTCCTGCTCCCTCCACCACTGTTCACCTGGAAGAAGTAGAGAACCTGTTGAACAAACAAGCCATACAGCCACCTCCTTGGCTTTTACTCCTGCTATTTTATAGTTTCCAAGAAGGACAGAGGCCTCCATCCCATTATGGATCTCAGAGGGCTAAATCACTTCATCATCTACAAAAAATTGCAAATGACGTAATTGCAGAACATCCTTCCTCTTATATAGCACAGTGCCTGGATGGCGACCCTGGACCCGCAGGACCATATAACCATACACCACTGCCACAGGAAGTTCCTTTGGTTTGCCATAGGAGACCAGCACTATCAGTACAAGGCTCTCCTGTTCAGCTTATCCACAGCATCCCGAGTGTTCATGAAAATGATGGTCATGATTGCTGCCCATCTATGTCTACAAGGGATAAAAAAAATTCTTAAACATAGACAACTGATTGTTGGTAGCAGATTCCAAGCACACTCTTCTACAACACATAGACTCGACTCTGGCACTGCTACAATCCTTGGGATTGTGTGTAAATCTCAAAAAGTCTATGCTCATCCCCTCTACAAAGGTCCAGTTCATAGGGGTAATTCTGGACTCTCTAGCTTGCAAAGCCTGCCTCCCTCCCAAGAGGGCAGATGACATAGTTGGTCTAATCCAGCAGATTCAGGAGCAGGGCAATGCATCCACCATAGAAATCCAATGTCTCTTGGGCGTGATGGCTGCACGACTGTGGTAATTATGTTTGCCAAGCTCCACATGAGACCTCTACGACTCTAGTTCCTGAGACAGTTCAGCCCGCAACTGTCAACATCAGTCTCAATTATTCATAGTACCCCCACATGCTCTGTCCTCCCTGGAATGGTGGGAGGATTGTCTGAAGCTACTGGCAGGTGCTCCCTTTCACCCCCCTGCTCCATCTCTAACTGTAATGACAAACACATCCTTATGGGAATGGGGTGCACACCTCAAGGGCCTGTGCATGGGCACCAACTGGGAAGCTCATCTGTCACACCAGCACATCAATTATCTGGAACTTCTGGCTGTCAAGTATGCCCTTCAATGCTTTTGTCATCTAGACTCTCACCATGTAGTTGCCATCCTTATGGACAGCACCACTGCCCTGCGCTATATCAGTTGCCAAGGCAGCACAGTCTCGAAGCAACTGTGCAGGTTGGCCCTGGAGATTTGGAATGAACGTCAGTTGAAAAATGTCTTCCTGATCGCAACTCATCTCCTGGGCTCACGAAATGTTACAGCAGACTTTTTAACTAAAGGGGGAGCATCACTACACGAGTGGGAGCTCAACTGGAAGTATCTCCAACCCATGTTCGATGCATGGGGCCAACCACTAGTGGATGTCTTTGCAACATGTCCAGGGGTCTTTTGGGGCTCGAGCGTGCCGGAGCAGTGCTCCGGCAGCCCAGGCACTGGCACAAATGGCGGGGGCAGCCTGAAGAGGCCCATTGCTGGCCTCCCAGGCCCACACTGGAGTGCTGCAGCCCCAGGGCAGCCTGAAGAGGCCTGTTGCTGGCCTCCCGGGGCCCACGCTGGAGCGGTGCAGCCCCGGGGTGGCCTGAAGAGGCCCGTTGCTGGCCTCCCAGGGCCCGTGCTGGAGCGCTGCAGCCTGGGGGTGGCCTGAAGAGGCCGATCGCTGCCTCCCCGGGGCCTGCGCTGAACCACTGCGGGCCCAGGGGAAGGCATTAATGGTGGTAAGTGAGGGATCTGGGGGGGTGGGGGCTTGATGGGGGGGTGGGAGAGCCTCCCTCCCTCTCCCCATCTCTTTGCCCTCTTTCTGTCCCTCCTTTCCTTCTTTCCTTTCCTTTCCTTGCTCTCCTTTTTTCCTTCTCTCCTTTTTCTCTTTCCCTCCTTTTATTCTTTCCTTTTCCTCTTTCCCTCCTTTTTCCCTTCTCTCTTTCCCTCCTTTCATTCTCTCCTTTTCCCCTTTTCCTTCTTCTTTCCTCCTCTTTCTTTCCCTCTTTCCTTCTCTATCCCCTTTCCTTCCTTCTTCCCTTCTCTTTTTTCCCTCTTTCCTTCCTTCTTTCATTCTCTCTACTCTCTCTCTTTTTCTTCCCTCTTTCCTCCTGTGGTCCAACTCTTCACTTCACTCCCCCCCCCCAGGCTGGCTGGGGAAGGGAAGGGGAGGCTTTTGAAGATGCCTCCCCCCCCTTTGCTTTTCCTTCTGACATCACTTTTGGTGATGTCAGGGATTGTGGCATATGCTAATGAGCTATTATGCTAATAGCCTAGTAGCTCTTTCTCTACGAAATGACCCCTGGACATGTCAAAACAAGAAATGTGAAAAAAAGTGTTGGAAGGGCTATTGTTTATATGGAAATTATTTACATTTTTTTGGAGTTGCCCTGTGGTTAAGAAATTCTGGAATCAGGTACTTCCACAAATAGAAGAAATCTCACGTACAACAATCTCTCGACAACCTGAAGTAATCCTTCTGGAAATAGGCCAACTGAGCCACTTAGATAAATCTAAACAAACCATGATAGCAACTCTATTGTTGATTGCTAAGATAGAAATAGCAAGGAGATGGAGAAAAGCAACAGGCCCTTCTTTAATGGGTTGGTACAATGGTATATGGACTCATTTTGTTTTGGGAAAATTCGACCAGTCTTCGGGACTTCAGAATTTAGATGCTTATTGATCCGGTTCTGCTTTGGCGAAAGCCAATGTGTGTGACTAAGCTCCGCACAGTTTGCTCTTCCAAGGGCTTTTTTTTTTAGGTATTCCAGCTCCACCAACTTTCTTTTGGAGGAAGAGAATGGGCAGGGGACTTCAACCTGGGCTAGAAATGGTGGCGACCTGTCTAGTTCAGTAGTTTTGTTCCAAGCAATAAGCCTTTTTGGATGCCAACACAATGCTGTGGTGTGTGTGTGCACTAGCCAAGCTTGTTTGAACCAATAAGGAGCCTACCGGAGGAGGACCAATATTCATAGCGGCGATAGCAAACAAAGCTAAGTAATATCTAAGTATGCTTATGGGGGAGAGGAGAATTAAGGGACGAATGCTAGACAGAAAAAAAAAAACCTGAGGAAAGAAATGCGGAGGAGTGGGGAGGGTCCTGGAAGGCGTGGGAGCAGAGAGAGGGAAGTGCAGCTATTGATATAGTTAATGCTCGGGCAGTGCTTAGAAGGAAGAAGAGGACTGTTTAAAGACAGGACCAATTGAATCTATGGAGTTACGTGCTGCATAAGGGTTTTTTCTCTTCTTTTTTTTTTCTTTATATGTGCTGAGTCCTTCGGCAGTGGTGGCTTTAAGAGACTGAGAAGCGAGGCGAGTTTTGGAGACGAGGGAAGGACACAGAAGGGTGATGTGGAGAAGCAGAGCCAACTGGAATCAGGGGAAGGAAAGGGCAGAAGAAGTTGAGCACCAGAGAAGAAGAGAGAAGGATGAGGCAAAGACGCAGAGGAGTGACACGGCAAAGCAGAGGAGCGATGCGGAGAAGCGGAAGCAGCTGGAATCAGAGAAGAGAAGGGCGGAAGAAGAAGATGGTAACAAGGGAGACCTAAAAGGGCAGAAAGGAAAGTTGGAGCACAAAAGGAGAGACTGGGTAAAACTAGAGAGAGCTGCCAAGCAGTAGATTTGGCAAAGAACATTTAAAGAGAAATACAAACGAAAGGAATACAGTGGATTAGGTGGTATTAGGTGGTGATAAAAATAAAGGAGGATCTTAAAGAGGATCTTAAGGAGACATTGCTTAGGGGGGAAGTATAAAAGTAATAGATTGATAGAACTGGCTTAGAACAATCTGATACTTGTTGATGAAGTGCATGAAGTGAAGGAAATAAGAATCTTAAAAAAGATTAAGGAATTAAAGGGGATTTTATGGCAACAAGCTTTGATAACACTAGGAGAACTGGGGTCAACGAGTCATTTAAAGATGAGTGTAGCATGGATGACTGTGAAGGAACTTAAGGCACTGATGAAGGAATGTGTATCCCAATCTATACAGCAGTTAACTGATAATACGCTACTGGCATTAATTAAAAAGGAAATTGAACCAATACAGGAATCAGTGCAGCAGCTAACTGATAATATATTGCCAGGGCTAATTAAGATGGAATTAGGGCCAGTCCAGTTAAAAATGGAAGAAATAGCCGTACAAATTAAGACAGAAACTGACGAAATTAAAAAACAAATTCAGGAAAGTAAGAAAGACATGTCAAGTATTGCCAAAATTATGAGTAAATTAGAGGGGAGAGTGCAGGACTTAGATGAAGAATTTCAAGAACAAAGATAAAAAGTGAAAAAATGGAGGAAACATTAATAAATTTAGAAATGGAGAAAGCAGGTCTAATATTGAGGTGCCAAAATGTGTCGGAAGAAATTGATAAAAACTTAAAGGAAGATCTTGCGGAGAATATAGGTGAGCAATTAAACATAGGAACAAAGGAGGAATTAATGCTGGAAATAGATGCAGTGTATCGAAGAAATTCAGCGTATGCGAAAAGAAACAAGATTCCAAGGGAGGTGCATGTTAAATTTCATAAGAAAGATGTTAGAGATAAAATACTAAGAGCCTCTCAGGAAAATAAGGTAATAATCAAGGAAGCAGAAATAAGATTTTTAAAGGAGGTCCCTTGGAGGGTTCGAGAGAGAAGACAGAACTATTCCACACTGGCAAACATACTTAGAGAAAACGATATTTTGTACAGATGGCTGATACTAGAAGGCCTTCTCTTTACCTATAAAGATAGAAGATATAGAATAGACTCCATTTTTAAGGTGGAGGATTTTCTGAAAAAACGAGAAGATCTGGGCTGTCAGCAAGAAGGAGAGAGAGAGGAAGAAGAAGGAGAGGAAGAAGAAGAGCACATGGAAAGCATGGGAATGCAAGGGATTGGGCAGGTGCAAGAAAAGGTTAAGCCTAAGAAATCACAGCGTAAAAAGGAGGCTGGAGGCCTCCATGGCAAATGACGACTAGATTTCAATATAAGAAAAAAAATATAGGTACAAAAAATTTAGACAATGGCCAGTAGACCCTTAAAGTTACTATCAGTCAATGTCAACGGTCTTAATAACCCTCAAACAGAAGAAGAATTTTTCATCAAAAAGAGAAATGTCAACTGGATATTACATGCCTTCAAGAAACTTATATTAGGAAAAATGATATAAAATATTTGAACTTCAGGAAAATAGGTGAACCATTTTTAGCAACAGATGAAAAGAAAAAGAGAGAGATGGTAATATATGTAAGAGACTTTTTGAGACCTGAATTGTGTTATAGCTCAAAGGATGGAAGACTAGTAGCGGTTTCAATAATAAAAGAAGGGGGGGAAATGATAATATTGAATGTATATGCACCAAACCAAAACCAAGACAGTTTTTTTATAGAAGTCTGCCTCCATTCCTGAGGACTGGAAGGTAGCTAATGTCACTCCCATCTTTAAAAAGAGCTCCAAGGGGAGGGAGGAGCCTAGCGGTGCATGGCGGACACATAGAGAAAGGGCTCCCAATCCCTTTCCTCCAACTTTAAAATGCCTTATAAAGCCTCCATGCCGAGAAAAAACATAAGAAAACATACTGGAGGGAGATCAGCATCGAGTATTACCAGCAAACAAACAGTAAAGGACTTTTTTTTGCCTTCTGAACCCCCTGTAAACTCAGCCCAGTCTCTGACACAGCTCTCTAAAATGGCTCCGGAAAAACCTTCTGATACTCCTGTCCAGTCCCTTCTTTTTTAAAAAAACATTTTATTTATAACTATTAACTTTAAAACAGACAAACAATGAAATACTTTTCTTGAGTAAAACATGTACAATAAACTTAATGTGAAATATATATTGCATCATAACATATAATATAATTCAAACAAACCATCAACTAAAGGAAGTTATAATATTATTGATATTTGTTTCTATTGATAAGCGCTGACCCTAGTGTGTTTGCAGTCTTGTATATGACCTTTGATTTGATAAGCCAGATCAAAATGTTGTTATTATCTCTTTATATCTTTGAGGAATTGTGTGAGGTGGAACAATGGAATCCAAAAATGATGCTTCAATAAATGGAAGCCATTTTACGTAAAATAGTGATTGTGCTTTGTATGTGTTAGAAGGATAGATTTGTGTAGCAATCTTCTCCATTGTATAATAGTCCCAAATTTTCATATACCAGTGATGAAGGGACAAAGGTGGGGTGCTCTTCCAGTTGCTGGCAATTACTGATTTAGCTGCCATCAATAAGGTAGATATCAGGTCTCGATTTGCTTTCACGATATTTCTGTCTTCCCAGTAATCTAGCAGTACCAGTTTCGGATTTAACGGTAAGTTGATTTTGGTAATAGATTGTATTGCTTGCTGTATTGCTATCCAAAAAGGTTGTAATTTTTTGCAGGTCCACCAGCAATGGATATAGTCTGCTGGTTCACCGCAGGATCTCCAACATAGAGGTGAGTATAAACTGTTAATATGATGAAGTTTAACTGGCGTGTGGTACCAGCGTAGCAATAATTTGAGGGTTTGAGCTTGAATATTTAATGATCGAGATGTCATACTTGGGGATGCCCATATCCTATCCCACATAGCATCAGGCTGGGTTAGAGAGCAGTCATGATTCCAGGCAGATTGGTAAGTCGTGATATGTTTAATTGATTTTAATAATAGTTCCTTATAGATGATTGAAATCAGTCCTTTACAGGATGTTTGGTTGGATAACAACAATCTTTCAAAGAAGGTGTATTTTCTATGAGGACTTTGTTTGAAGAACATAGAGTTCCAGAGATGTTTGAGCTGAAGGTATTCAAACCAATTGATTAAACAATTATGTTGTTGTTCTAAGACTTATTTAAAATTTCAAAGTTTTTACTGATCTCGTTGAAACTGGTAATCTTGTTTGCTTTCCAGGTTTGAAAAGAATCCGCTTCTAATCCTGGTTTAAACCACGACTGTCCTGTGAACCTTGTAAGCAGAGATGGACTTGGTGCTATTACTGATTTTGTTGTTGTTGTTCAGTCGCACAGTCGAGTCCGACTCTTCGCGACCCCATGGACCAGATTACACCAAGCCCTCCTGTCTTCCACTGTCCGCTGAAGTTTGCTCAATTTCATGTTCGTTGCATCGATGACACTGTCTAACCATCTCATCCTTTGCCGTCCCCTTCTTCTTTGACCTTCAGTCTTTCCCAGCATCAGGGTCTTCTCCAGTGAATGCTCCCTTCTCATTTGGTGGCCAAAGTATTTGAGCTTCAGCTTCAGGATCTGGCCTTCCAGGGAACAATCAGGGTTGATTTCTTTTAGGACTGAATGATTTGCTCTCCTTGCAGTCCAAGGGACTCTCAAGAGTCTTCTCCAGCACCATAGTTCAAAAGAATCTATCCTTCGGCACTCGGCCTTCCTTATAGTCCAACTCTCGCAGCCATACATTACTACGGGGAATACCATTGCTTTGACCACACAGACTTTTGTTGGCAGGGTGATGTCTCTGCTTTTTATCATGCTGTTTAGGTTTGCCATCGCTTTCCTCCCAAGGAGCAGGCGTCTTTTAATTTCATGGCTGCAGTCACCATCTGCAGTGATCTGGGATCCTAGGAACGTGAAGTCTGTCACTACTTCTACGACTTCCCCTTCTATTTGCCAAGGAGTGATGGGGCCAGATGCCATGATCTTAGTTTTTTTGATGTTGAGCTTCAAGCCCATTTTTGTGCTCTCCTCTTTCACCCTGAGCAACAGGCTCTTGAGGTCCTCTTCACTTTCTGCCATCAGAGTGGTATCATCTGTATATCTGAGGTTATTGATCTTTTCCCCAGTAATCTTAACTCCAGCTTGTGATTCATCCAGGCCAGCATTTTGCATGATGTACTCTGCATATAAATTAAATAAGCAAGGTGACAATATACATCCTTGTCGTACTCCTTTTCCTATGCTAAACCAATCAGTTGTTCCATATCCGGTTCTAACTGTTGCTTCTTGACCCTTATACAGGTTTCTCAGGAGACATGTGAGGTGGTCCGGTACTCCCATCTCTTTAAGAACCTGCCATAGTTTATTGTGATCCACACAATCAAAGGCTTTAGCATAGTCAATGAAGCAGAAGTAGATGTTTTTCTGGTACTCTCTTGCTTTCTCCATAATCCAGCGAATGTTGGCAATTTGATCTCTAGTTCCTCTACCTCTTCGAAACCCAGCTTGTACTTCTGCTTGTACTTACTGATTTTAACTTATCCCAAATTGGAAGTGAATTCTGTAAAAATAATTTTTTATAAGAGTCTTTTGACCTTATAGAGGGTTTTTCCCACAGTGTTTCTGGAAATGTTCTATGTTCAAGATAGGATTATTCTAGCCATTTCCAGTCAGCATAATAGTTTATACTGTGTTGTTTTATGATCCCGATCAGCGTAGTTGTTTCGTAGTAAAGAGATAGATCCGGAAGGTTGAGGCCACCTGATCTTAAAGGTCTTCGCAGTGTCTTGAAGCAAATTCTGTGCATTGATTTGTTCCAAACATAGCTTAGAAAGAGAGATTGCCAGTTTTGCAAGAGAGATCTTGGAAGATATATTGGTATTGCTCTGAAGAGATAAAGTAGTTTAGGGAAGATAAAAGATTTTAAAATTTGTATTTTCTCAATCCAAGATGTTAGAGGTGAGGATGAGGATTTTGGTAAGTTTTCTAGCAGTTTGGTAAGTTCCAGATGATTATATTTGAAGATTTCTGATAGATGTAGTGGGATTTGTATTCCCAATAACTTCCATTTTCCTTTCACCCAATTATAATTATAGTTGGCCTTTATATATGATGATTGGGTACCTGTCAGCAAGATAGGGTAAGGAATAGATTTTGAATTATTTACTTTGAGTCCCGATATATTTCCAAATGTCTTGAGAACTGTTTGAAGAGCTGGTAATGTGGTTTCTGGTTTTGTCAAAAGCAATGTAAGGTCATCGGCAAAAAGGCTAAGTTTCAAATGTTGGGTTCCAATCTGAAGTCCACTAATCTCAGGATTAAGGCGAAGTTTGTTGGCAAGAGGCTCAATAGCAAGTGTGAATAACAAAGGAGAGATCGGACATCCTTGACGGGTGCCTCTTGTTAGCTTGAAGTCTTCCGTGCAAAGTCCGTTGGTCAGGATGCAGGCAGTTGGTGTTTGATAAATGGTTTCAATCATTTTAAGAAACTTAGGTCTAAATTTCATACTTGAGAGGAGGAATACTCAGATAAGATGTTTCCACACTGTCGAAGGCCTTTTCAATGTCAATTGACAATATGAAAGATGAAATTATATTTTAATGATGACAATATTGTATAGCATCAAGAATTTTACGTGTATTATCGGTGATCTCTCTGTTAGGAATAAATCCTGTTTGATCTGTGTGGATGTATAACTCAATTATTTTGTTCAATCGTGATGCCATTGTGGCAGTGAAAGTTTTATAGTCCTGATTTAATAAGGAAATTGGTCTATATGAGCCAGGTTGGGTTGCATCTCTGTCTGGTTTGGGGATCAAAACTATTTTTGCTTGGTTCCATGTTGGTGGTATGCTGCCCTCTTCCAAGATTTGATTACAGGTCTTTGCTAGTGGTTCCGCTAAAAGAGATGAGAACTTCTTGTAGAACTCTGCTGTATATCCATCCCTGCCCGGAGACTTATTGTTTTTTAAGGATTTAATAATTGTTTGGAGTTCAAGCGGTGTGATGGGTTCTTCTAGCATAAGTTGATGCTGTGGTAATAGAGTCTTTATGTTAGAGTTTCTTTTAAGGAAGTTATTTATAGAGTCTTTTGAAGGGTTACTGGATTTATATAATGTTTTTTAATAATCAAAAAAAACTTTTGAAATGTCAGTGGTGCTATATTGAGCCTGACCTCTCCTGTCCCTTCCTCCCCAAATTCAGAAGGAACTCACATAACTCGTAAGGATCTCGATGAATTAAAAGCTAATCTACTAAAAGAAATAACTACCTTAGTCTCTGACCTTTTTAAGCCAACGCAATCCTCACTATCTGACTTGGTGAAAGAAGTGAAAGAGGCTACTAAGATGGCAGAGACAGCATCAGAGCTAGCACTAACATTGCAAGGAGATGTGAGATCTCTCCAAACTACAGAACACTCTACGCTTAACAGATTAGCAATTCTAGAAAATAAATGGAGACAACTTAACTTGAAATTTCGTGGGCTTGAGGAGAGGGCTGAAGAGAACAAAGATTTACCTTCATTTATAGCCAACTGGCTTGCCAACATACTGGAATTAGAAGACGGAGTTGCTCCAGCAATAATTAAGGCACAAAGACTGGGACCTCTAGCAGCAACAAGAAGGGGCAGACTGAGAGACATCTTAGTGCAATTCCTTTATCAAAGGACCTGGGATAAGATACTGAGAGAAGCCAGGTCTAGAGGCTCACTGACTTTTCAAGACAGCAAAATCGTTCTACTGGACTTATCCCCAGAAGTGTTAGAAAAAAGAAAGAAACTGAAGATCTTTACTTCTAAGCTAAACGAAGCCAAAATTAGGTTCAGATGGTCACCAACTTCAGATATCCAAATCTACAAAAATGGTCTGCAGTACAGCGCTTCTGATAATATTACAGGAATGGCCCTTTTGAATGTCTTAGGTCTTAAGCTCTCTAAGGCAGAGGAAAAAGATCTTGCTGAAATTTGGCAATATTAAAAGCAGATATTTAATGCTTTTGTGGCTAGTACAATTCTGATAATGAACTTTACTTTCCTAGGCAATGTTATTTGAAAATCTAAAGGATGTTAGTGTCTTAACTAATATCTAAATTTATATTTTTTGTTAATATTGTATTGACTGGTTCAACTAAAAAATAACTATATATATTTTATTATTTAATGTTTGATAAAGTATATAATATCTACTAATTTTACCATGAGCCTAAATCAGGTTGATATTTCTAATTTTAGAAAAAGAAAATACCAAATAAAAAACAAGATTATAATCTTGTTATATAGTTTTAACCTCGTGAATGATATACAATAGAGGGTATAACTACATATTATGGAATTAACTTTAAAATTTAAATTTTACAGTTGAGTTAGATGTTGAAATGTTAAAGGAAAAGAGTTATGATCTTTATTATTTTATCTATATAAAGAAATTTATTCTATTTGTATTTTAAAATGTTGGACCTATAAGTATTGACTTGTTGATTCCATTATAAGAAATGTTAATCTTTATTTCTTGTTTTATTGTGAAGATTTACTAAGGTGTAAATGAATAACTTCAAGACTACTGAAGATACTAAAAGGAAGAATTAAAGGATATATCTTCTACAAATGGAGGGGGGAAGGTTGGTGTATTAAAGACAAAAAGGTATTTGTAACAACATTGGAAATCCCCTCTCTTAAGAGAATAAATTCTAGCTAGGGTGCTAGTTTTGGATCACCCTAAAGTTTGGGCTAATAGGTAGCTCAGCTTTCTAGAGTTTTACCCTATTTTATATAGGGTTAGTTTTTAGATAAATAATAAAGGTTAGAGAGGAAGGAAATTTCTAGCTAACTCACAATTAGCACAGTAGGGGTTTTATAGGATAAAGGTTTAATTGTTTGGGGAAAAGAAAGTTAATTGTTTTATATTTGTATTTTTTTTATTAAAGGCTGCACAGTAAAGATTCTTAAAACTTTATAAAACAAAATGATTAAGTTAATTTAAACGTTATTCAATGATACTCAAAAGTATCACATTGTTACTTGGAATGCTAGAGGGCTGAACAACAAAATAAACAGCTAATTATTGGACAAAGGAACATGTTAATATACTTTGTATACAAGAAACTCATTTAAAATTAGTAAATGGTCCGGTTTTAAAAACCAAATGGTTCACCCAGCAATTCCACACTAATGGCTCCTCCAAATCAAGGGGAACTGCTATTTTAATATCTAAAAATGTACCCTTTAAATGTCAGAACATCAAGAAAGACCCAAGAGGAAGATTTGTTTTTATTGCTGGAACGTTAGATGGCATCCCACTAACTATAGCGTCGATATATGCCCCAAACATAGACCAGATTGCATTTCTTAATGACACCTTACGCTTACTTTCAGACTTTAAACAGGGAGAATTGTTACTCGGTGGTGACCTTAACTACATAGTGGACGCAGTTTGGGACAAAACCCACAAGACTAATTCAACTAAAATGAAATCCAAGAAAACAGAGTTGGAAAACATTTTTAATTATTATAACTTATGTGATGTATGGAGAACCTGCAACCCAGGTTTGAGGCAATATATATACTATTCTCCTAGACAGATGTATATACATGTATAGACTATCTTGCAGAAAAAGAAGAAGTATTTATTCACAGTCATAGACCAGTATACATACAAAAACGGATTACAAAGTTAAAAATTTAGAAGAAAGCAGCTCTAAAATAAGCTACTACAAACCAATAATATATATATATATATATATATATATATATATATATATATATATATATATATATACACACACACACACACATATATTTTTCCTTTTAAAACCCCTGTTCATTCATCTGTTTGTGAAACTAATAAATTTCTAATCCTTGATGCCAACCAACCGAATCTAGCTATTTGGAGGGTGACCCTAGGAAGCCTGTCTGAAAGGAAGCCTCTCAAAAGGCAAAGTCTTTGTCTATGTGTAAGTGGCAATGTCTTAGAAAAAGGGAGAGAGTCACGAAGATCACTGTAGGCTATGCAATCAAAAAAAACATGTTCTAGGGATTCTATCCCTCCCCCACAGCATGGGCATAATCGTTCCACATATGGGATTTTTTTATATCTTCCTTCAAGGACTGCAGAAGGAAGAACATCAAAACACATTAAAGTGAACATTCTCCTATACTCTGGATTGGATAGATGGGTAGGATAAGGCATAGAGATTATTCTGTTCATGGGTTCCAGCAGAGCACACCATTTCCCCAAACTATTTAAATCATGCTGCCTCTCAACGTCGAAAATCCTTTGTTTTACTAAGGCCTTGGCCTCATCATAACCCAAGGAACATAAGTATTGTTTTGAGAGACCATAAAAAGGCAATTTCTTTTCCACGGCCTTTATCCAAGAGGGGACAAAAGAGTCCGACAAAATTAAACTTATTAGTCCCCTAGGAAGCAATATTAATTTCAGCCAATAATGGATCACAGTGATCCACAACCTCGCCTCCACTGAAACCATACCCATTTCTGCATGGATAAGGGCATTTGGGACCCCATGAGGGACCTGTAAAATTGTCCTCAAGAATTTAGATTGGACAATATCTAATTTCTTATGATTTGTTGTGATATTATAGGGGGCACCGTAGGTAAGTTGAGAAAGAGATTTCGCTTTAAATAGTCTAAGGGCAGCAATAAGACATCTGCCCCCCTTATGCCAGTAGAAAGCTTGAATTGCCCCTGAACTCCTTTTAGCATTGGAGACCACTGTGTCTATGTTGACCGTTCTTAATCCATTCGACTGGAAGTAGACTCCTAAATACTTAAAACACGATACTTGTTCAATGACATTGGAGTTTAAAAACCACCGGTGAGACTTAGGGGATTTTTTTGCAAAGACTATTACCTTTGTTTTAGAGTAATTAGCCTCTAAGTTGTTATTAAAACAATACTGTCCGAATGAGCTCATAGCTCTCTTAAGGCCTATAGATGTCCTAGAGAGAAGGACAGCATCATCTGCATAAAGAAGCACCCCTATCTGTTTACAGCCCAACTGGGGAGGATGAAGCTCAGGTTTATTCAAATGCAAAACCAGATCATTAATGTAAAAATTAAAAAGGAGGGGGGCAAGAAGACATCCCTGTTTAACACCCCTATCTGTTCTAATATTACCCGTGAGGTGGCCTTGGGGGGAGCACTTAACCTGTATAGAGGTATGACTATAAAGAACTTGAATAAGGAACAATAATCATCTATCAATGCTGGTAGCTCTTAATTTGGCCCATAGAATATCCCTGGAGACTGTATCAAAGGCCGATTTTAAATCCAAAAAAGCGACATATAGCGATACACTGGAATTAGAAGAATACTTCGCAATCAGGTATAGACTATCTGCTGACATCTAAAAAATGTTCTAATCAAATTACTGTGGCAAACATAGGTACTAGTACTCTATCTGATCACTCGTGGGTTTCATGCCAACTACAGGGACAACAAGACGGTGGTAAAGGTTTTAAATGGAACTTTAATAAACTCTTATTACAAAATGAAAAAATATGTACAAAATTAAAATCTGTAATTAAGGAATACTTTGAATTTAATGCTCAATGTGACGCTACACCTTCCAGTATTTGGGATGCATTCGAAGCAGTCATACGGGGACACTTGATTGCACTGTCTCTCCTTTGTAATGTTTTATGATAACCCGGGATTGGCTTTCTGATTTTGTACATTGTCTGATGGGTCTATGATCGTAACAATAAATGATGATGAACGCTCAATGTGATGCTACACCTTCCAGTATTTGGGATGCATTCAAAGCAGTCATACAGGGACACTTGATTGCACTGTCCTCTTCCCTAAAACTAAAGAGACAAAAGGTAATTGTTGAATTACAATCAAATATTAAATCATTGGAACTAAAATATATGAAATATGGGGGCAAAAATATTTTAAAAAATTAAACCAAGAAAGAAAAAAAATGGATTTATTGGAAACATCGAAAGTACAAAAACAATTAATGTTTATAAAACAGAAATATGTACTTAAAACTCCAAAATCTATAAAATTGCTTAAATTTAGAACAGCTCAAAAATCTTTATCTACATTGATTCATGCTATAAAAAATACAGATGGTTCAGTGGTAGTGGCTTCCAAAGATATTAATTCAGTTTTCTCTGATTTTTATAAGTAGCTCTATTCATCTACTAACCGTAGTGATGAAAATATTCAAAAGTATTTTAAATCTATTAGTTATCAAAATAAATTATCTCCAGATCACAGGCAAATATTAGAACAACCAATAACTATAGAAGAAATATCTGAGGCCCTTTCTAAAATAAAAAACAACAAAACCCCTGGAAGAGATGGCATTCTGATTGAACTTTATAAACATTTTAAACAGGATTTAGAACAACATTTTGAAAGCATTTTTAATTCAGTTTTAAAAACAGGGAAAATGCCCAAATCGTGGGCAGAAGCCAAAGTGATAGTAATTCCTAAACCAGATAAAGATAAATTAACTCCAACATCATACCGCCCTATTTCGGTTTTAAACCATGACTTCAAAATTCTATCTACTATATTAGCCAACTGTTTAAATAATCTAATATTAAACTATATACATAAAGACCAAGCAGGTTTTATGCCGGGCAGATCAATAACAGATAACATAAGGAAAACTATTAATATAATTGAGAATTGCAAGAGAAAACATTTAAATTCAGCTATTCTATCAATGGATGCTGAAAAAGCTGTTGACTGGGTAGAACCTCATTATCTCCTAAACTTACTTTCTCATATGAATTTTGGACCATTCTTTCTTAATGCGATTAAAGCTATTTATGAAGACCCTATAGCACAAATTTCAATAAATAATTTTAGGTCAGAAGATATACATTTAAAAAGAGGAACTCATCAGGGATGCCCCTTATCTCCAATTTTATTTGCTTTGTCTTTTAACCATTAGCTTATGCCATTAGAAAAAATAACAATATATTGGGAATAAAAATAGATAAAGAAATATGTAAAATGAGTCTATTTGCTGATGACGCTATTTTTTATCTGGAAAAGCCCAATCTTTCTATTAAACCTATATTAGAACATTAAAAACTTTAGTGAAATTTCAGGATTTAAAATAAATTACACCAAATCTAACTTATATCCTATAAATATTACAGAAAAGGAAAAATTAAACTTCACTATATTCTTTTAAATGTGTTACTAAACAATGGAGACATTTAGGAATTATTATTCTAAATTTAACAGACTTAGCTCAAGCAAATTATTACCCATTACTAAACTTAATGAAAAAAACATTAGGTGAATGGCAAAAATTGAATTTCTCATTATTAGAAAAGGTAGATCTTTTTAAATCAATAATATTACCAAAATTTCTATTTTTATTTCAAAATCTACCTGTAGCCATTCCAAAAAATGACTTTAAGGAATGGAAAGCAATGATAGTCAAATTTTTATGGAATAACAAAAGGTCTCGCATAAATTATACTTCCCTAAATAGACCGGTGAAACTAGGAGGTCTTAATTTCCCTTCTTTAGAAGTCTATTTTTTGGCAGCCCAATTGAAAACCTTGTTCTATTATACTGACCCTCTGTGTGATAAATCTTGGCTCAAAATTGAGGCTGAAAATATATTACCTGTTGTGTCCACTGACCACTTCAGGCCGTCAGCGAAGGAGCCGAGCTTGAGTCCCAGAGAACAATGGGGCTGGGGCTCCGAGCTCCTGCTTTGGGGAAACCAATGGGAACGGCGGCAGGAATTCAAACCCGCCAATGGCACCAGGGGGCGTTCCCCTTAGCATGTATATAGTTGGCCACCTGGCCAGGTATTTTTTGTCTCGTGTTGTATAATAGCGAACCATGTTGATCACTACATCGTTGTCCATGGTTTCATTATGCGTCTAGCCCACTATACAACATTACCAGAAAAGTTAAATGAAGTTATATGGAATAATTCAAGTAGTAGAAGCCACTTAGGTATTTCAAATAGTTTTTTTTAAATTCACCTTGAAGATATGGGATACACATAGACATACTCTTGCCCCTGATATATCACCAATAATGGCATTTCTAGGTCAACACTGGTTTGAACCAGGAAGGGAACCAAACAATTTTTAAACCTTAGAGAGAAGAATGTATTTAGATTAATTGACCTACAAATTAACAACCAATTTGGTTCACAAAATCAATTAGAACAAAAATAACTCAAACTTCAATGCTTTCAATATCATCAACTGAGACATATGTTTAATGGTATTTTAAAGGCTTCTACTTTAGATAGACCTCTAGCACAATTTGAAAAAGTGTTATATAAACCATTACAAGACACCAAAGGGATTATTTCTATTATTTATACTATGTTAAACAACAAGTTATGGAATCAGAAAACTTCCATACAAAAAGCTTGGGGAAAAGAACTTACTATATCAATGGATGAAGGTCAATGGAATCAAATTTGGAATTCTTTTTCTTTTAATACTAACAATTTGATTGTAAGACTACAAACATATAAGATATATTCTAGGTGGTATTTAATCGCTTATTTATATGCAAATTTAAAAGTAACCCTTTATGTTGGAAGAAGTGTGGTCATAAAGGAGACTTCTTACATTGTTGGTGGGCTTGCCCAAAATTTTTGAAATTTTGGGAGACTTAAGGAAATAGGTGGTATAACTGGACACGTTATTCCCAATAATCCTGAATCCGTATTACTGTACTATTGGCCAACTTTAAATTTATTCAAACAAAATATAGAAATAATAACATTGATGCTTTATGCAGCTAAAACCTTAGTGGCATTGAAATGGAACAAACCTGAAATTCCTAATTTGCATAACTGGTATTCAAAACTACGGGAGGTGATAATAGCTGATAAAATAGCTACACAATTGTTGGCAGCTCAATGTTTAAAGGTGAAGAACAACTTTCTTGAAAAATGGTTCTCTTTCTTTGAGTATACCTCTGTCCAATCAAATGTTATGTTCAGATTACCTCAGAAATATAAAGCCATAACGATATATTAACAAGAAAAAGTTGAGAGTGGAGAGGGCTGGTGGCGAGACACGCACTTAGGCGCGGTGGTGATCTATTGATCTTTAAAGGGGTCCTTTGATTGTTAAAAGGACCCCTTGCCATCCCTGGAAGGGACGGGCAGTTGCAAGGGGCTTGATCCACAACCCTGTGTGAGTTGCAACTCACAGGGTGGAACGGATCGCCCCCGACATGGGGTCAAAGTCCGGGCTCAGTTCGTCTGAGCAAAGCCAATGCTCCTGCACTGGAAGGGGAGGAAGAGAAACCTTACTGAATGAGCGCTTCTGTGAGTATTCGTGGAATAAATTAAGCGGGTTAAAAGGGCGATCTAACATAATTAGCCCCAAGAAGCAGCATAAGAGGGGAGGGCTCTCCCCCCTGAAGAACAATTGGCTTGTAAGCGTGAATAAACAAGCTTGGTGAGGCTAGAGTGGAGAGGGGCGAGAGTGAAAGTGATGCCATCTGGAATGAATGGAGCCGGGAAGCTGAGAGAGAATTGAGCCGGCTATAAAAGTATCTAAGGCTGGCTGCGAACTGCTCGGGAAGGGAACTGGGGTCTCACTCTGAGTGAGATTTAAAACCCGAAGAGTTGGAAGACAGCTGTATAAGCAGTGCGGGTTTGAGAGTGAAACGCTCAGCAAGAGAACTGTTTGGTGGAATTAAAGTTGGTGAAATCAAAGTGTGCTAAGAAGAAGGAGATGGCGGGGGACCCCTTTGCAACGCGCTCAATTTTTCACCCTAATAGGGGTAGGGTAGAAGAAATGGAGAAGGGCAGGCTTGCTTCATCGCATGCCAATTTTTAACCCTTTAGGGCCAGGGTGGAAGAGCAAGAGAGTGAGAGAAGAGAGTGTTACAGCGTTCTCAATTTTTGCTGCAATCATTAATGACTATTGAAGTTGGAAAGACAGACTGTGTTTAAGCTGAAATGTAAAGCTTTGCTGGCAAAATAATCCTAAGCAATAATTAGGTCTCTGATTATTGATTGACTGTATGCTGGGCTTTTCTGGGTTTTGGCTTAGAGGTTGGCTATAGGGGGACATCTGAGAAAAAGGGGGGGGAAGGTCGGAAAAGACAGCTAGTCTGGGAGAATTGCCAATGGAGTGATTGTTTGGTAAACATTTGGGGAGGATAGTGGAAACAGTTTCTGGGAAGTTTGCCAGGGAATAAGATAGCCTAAACATCGGTGCCCTCTAACAAGTTGTTGGAATTATTAGAGAGAGAAGGTCTGGGAAGAGAGCCAAGAAGTGGGTGTTGTTCCCAAGCATTAGATAAGTGCTGGGCATTGGAAAAAAGGGGGGAAATATAATTACTGTGAGAAATATACTCTGTGCATGTTAAGGTTGGGATTTGGAATTTATATTTAAATGGTCAAAAATGTTCAGCACAGGAGGAAGAAAACAATCATTGGTCTCACCAGGGGCCCCGAGCTCCGCAACAGGGAAGTTGGGGAGCTCAGGACAAAAAGTACCCCCAAAAGAAATGCAAGCTAGGGTGCAAGCTACCATTTTAAGCACAATTAATGATGTTATAGAACCAATCAAAGTCAGCATGGAAGAAATTCGAAATTCTGTTCCACAAGCGATAGCACCTGTTAACCAAGCTATCCAGGAGGTAAGAGATATGATCCCCCAGGCGGCAGTCCCGATACAGAATGCTATGAAGGACATTACCAAACAGTTTACCCAGAGCTTACAGTTATTGCAAAAACAAATAGCCGATAACACCACTAAAATTATGGCATTAAGCACTACAGTGGAGGAAGTTGAGATGAAGACGAGGCAGGTGGAAAGGAAGGTTCAAGAAAACAAAGAGAAACAGTCGTTGTTGGAGCAAGATGTGATGAGATTGCAGGTGGAGAGAGCTGCATTTGTTTTGAGGTTTCAGAATATTCCAGAGGAGAAGGAGGAAGATCTGATTTTAAAAATGGCGGAATTGTTGGCAAATCATTTACAGCTCGAAGATAGAAATGATGTAGCAAAAGAGATAGATGTGGCCTTCAGGATGAATTCGGCGTATGCAAGAAGATTCAAGGTACCCAGGGAAGTACAGGTGCGGTTCCATAAGAGGGCGGTTAGAGATAAGATATTGAGAGTACAGGTGCGGTTCCATAAGAGGGCAGTTAGAGATAAGATATTGAGAGAGGTAAATGCCTTACCGCTGAAGATGGGACAAGAAGAAATTAAGGAGTTGAAAGAGATTCCCTGGAGAGTGAGGGAGAAAAGAAGGGCATATTCAGAACTAACAGCACTTTTGAGAGCCAATAATATCACTTACAGGTGGATTATGCCAGAAGAAGTCTTTTTTAACTTTGAAGGGAAGAGATTTAGAATTACGTCAGTCTTTAAAGCCAAAGACTTCCTAGAAACTTATGGGGAAGAGTTGTTGGATGACCAAGAAGAAAGAGAGGAGAGAGAAGAGGGAGAGGTCGAAAGGGAACTGGAACCCCAATCTCAAGGAGCAACAGCCTCAGCCCCACCTGCTAGACCACAAAGAGTAAGAAGATTTAGACTGAGATCTCCAATCATCACGAGACAAAAAACGAAAGGCGAAAAGGAACACAGACAGATACAGAACTCAGATGGATAAGAAGAAGTTGAAATTTAAATCGGTTAATGTGAATGACTTAAATGGACCCTAGAAAAGAAGAAGAATATTTCATCAACTGAAGAAACATAAGGCGGATATAACATGTATACAAGAAACTCATATTAGAAAGAATGATGAAAAATATTTGGAATACAAAGGATTAGGCAAAGTATTTGTGGCAACGGATAAGGAAAAGAAGAAACGCGGAGTAGCTACCTATATTAGAGAGTATTTGCAACCAGAATTTGTACTTGCCTCGGAGGACGGAAGAATATTGATGGTGGCTGTCCAGAGACAAAATAAACGGGTTTTGATTGTGAATATTTATACACCAAATCAAAATCAGGAAAATTTTTATGCAAAGCTTCTAAATTTGATAGCCAAACAGGATTTTCAAGAGATTTGTTTGATCGGTGATTTTAATGCGGTGTTTGATAATAAACAGGATCGAAAAATGAACACCCAGAAAAAGAAGATAAAGGGCAATGAATTCACTAATTCTCTTTTGCAGATCATAGAGGAATGGTGACTGGTGGATGTATGGAGAATAAGAAATTATAAAAAGCAACAATACACATATTACTCGGCGAGACATGATTCTTGGTCTAGATTGGATATGTGTTGGATGTCATCCTCATTGGTAAGGGAATTACAGGAGGCAGAAATCGAGGCAGGTACATTTGCTGATCACAGCCCGATAACGATGGAACTACAGGGAACAAATCTTAAGGGTAGACGGACACTGAACCCTTTCCTGTTGAAGGATAGTAAGGTGGTGAGAAGTCTGCAAGCTGAATTCACTTTCTTCTTCAAGGAAAGCCTTAGTTCAGACATCCCGAGACGGACTGTATGGGATTCGTTCAAGGCCTTTGCTAGAGGGCTTTTAATAAAGGAAGCAGCAAGGAAAAACAGGAAAAGAAATGAGGAGTATCTTAATTTGAAGAAAGAAATATTGGAGCAAGAGAAGCAGGAAAGAGAGACTGGAGGAGGCCTTGATAGGAGAGCTAAGATTAAACTTCTTATGCACAGGATGAATTGCTTATTGACAGCAGAGTTAGCAAAGAAAATGAGCTATGCCAAACAAAATTACTTTGAGAATGCTAATGAACCAACTAGATGGTTGGCTTACCAAGTAAGAAAGCAGTCTGAAAGGACATTGATAAAGTCATTGAAAGATAAAAATGGGGTGGAATGAAATGGAATTCAAGATCTGAAGAAGAGTGTGGAAGACTTCTACAAAGAGCTATATGCAAGAGAGGATATAAATAGAGAAAAAATAATACACTATTTACAGGAGTGCACAGTTCAAAAATTCTCAGAGGGGGACCAGAAGAGCTTAAATCAACCAATAACAATGGTGGAAATGGTGGAAGCTCTTAAAAGACAGAATAAAGGTAAGGCACCTGGGACTGATGGTCTACCAGTGAAGTTCTATGTAATTTTTGAAGAAATATTGCTACCACAGTTACATGAAGTTTATAAAAAAACCTGGGAAGGAGAAGAAGTGCCTGATACATGGAGAGAAGCCTTGATTTTGCTGATACATAAGCAAGATACAGAAGGGAATGATATTAAGAATTATAGGCCGATCTCCTTATTAAATGTGGATTATAAGATCTTTGCATCTATTATGGCGGCGAGGTTGAAACGTATTTTGGCAAAGGTGATTCATAGAGACCAATCTGGATTTTTGCCAAAAAGACAAATAAAACACAATGTAAGGCGGTTATTGAATGTGTTGGAATATTATGAAGCACACCCAGAAAAAGAAATGGCGATTATTTTTATAGATGCAGAGAAGGCCTTTGACAACCTGGACTGGATGTTTATAATAGAAACATTTAAGAAAGTTAAAGCGGGAGAGCAATTCATCCAAACAATTCAAGCCATTTACTCAAAGCAAAGAGCAGCAGTTATGGTAAATGGGGAACGGACTGAGCAATTTCAGATACAGAAAGGTACGAGGCAAGGCTGTCCCCTATCACCGCTGTTATATATCTTTGCTCTGGAGGTGGTAACAGAGGAGATAAGACAGAATCCAGATGTGAAGGGCCTGAAGATGCAAGGAGAACAATACAAACTATTGGCCTATGCGGATGATCTTGCGTTTATATTGGAGGAACCCAGATTATCAATTATGGAGTTGAATAAGATATTGAAAGACTATGGACAAGTGGCAGGATTAAAGATAAATCTGGCTAAGACAAAAATTTTAACTAATAACATGATATTGGAACAGAGATAGTGTCTACAAGAAGAATCGGGATATAAACTTTGTACGAAGGTAAAATATTTAGGAATTAAATTGACGAACAGGTGCAGTTCGTTACAAGAAGATAATTATAAAGAACTATTGAGAGCAATGAAACAAGATTTGGAAAAATTGAAGAATTTAAAGCTTTCACTAATGGGAAGAATTGCTTTGATAAAGATGAATATTTTACCAAGATGGATATTGTTGTTTCAAACGATTCCTGTTTTGAAGAGCTTGGCAATTTTGAAAGAGTTGGAGCAAATTACCACTAAGTTTGTCTGGCAGGGGAAGAGAGCAAGAATTAGGCTCAAAGCATTACAAGACTCAAAAGAAAGAGGAGGGTTTGGTTTGCCTAATTGGACATTGTATTATAAAGCCGGAGCTTTCGCATGGATTAAAGAATAGGTAATGCTGGAAGACATAAGACTTTTAAAGTTGGAAGGCCACGACCTTTTGGAAGGCTGGCACGCTTTTCTGTAGGATGAGAAAGTGGCAGCAAGAAAATATTTTAGAGAACACTGGATACGAGATGCACTCTGTAGAGTATGGGAGACCATCTGGAGGAGGTGGTTTACCAAAACCTCGAGGCTGGTAGCCCCGGTTGAAGCAGTGACTTTACCTAGGTTGTATTGTGAAAATCCCCCACAAAGATATCTGGACATTATAAATGCAAAGGGGGAATTGGAATTGGATGAGGATATCAGTTGGTGGCACAAAGTTCAGATTCAATCAAGGTATAAAAGAGATAAGAAAATAGGGTTTGAGAAGACATTAACAGATTTAGAAAAAATACTTTATGAGCTGGAAGAGAAGTTTCTTTAAAAATGTATTCATTGTTGTTGGCTGATTATATGGTAGACGAAATGGTGAAAAGCAATATGATCCAATGGGTGCAGAACTTTGGTTATAGCATTGAGTTGGATCAGTGGGACCAAATATGGAAAATGAATGTGAAAATAACTAGGGCGGTCTCATATAGAGAAAATATGTATAAAATGTTGTATAGGTGGTATATCACGCCGGATAAGCTGGCAAAATATGATGAGAAATGTTCTAATAAGTGTTGGAAATGTAGTGCAAAGACAGGGTCATTCTATCATATATGGTGGACATGTGAGGTGACAAAAAAGTACTGGATATGGGTGCATAAAATGATGCAGAAAATTATAAAAGGTACTCTTCTGTTCAAACCAGAGGTGTTGTTGTTGGGTATACTTCCAAAAGATGTACGGAGAGAAGAGAGATACTTGATAATATATATAATGACTGCGGCTAGGATTTTGTATGTGAAATATTGGCGATCCATGGTGGTACCAACCAAACAAGAGTTGATTGAGAAGATAATGGAAGCAGCAGAAATGGATAAATTGACTCTGATGATGAAAGGACATGATAAATCAGCCTTCATAAATATGTGGCAACGCTTCTATGAGTGGTATGATCAGAGAGGGAAGGATGGAGAGAAATAATAAGTATTGAATATTATTAACCTTATATGTTAAAATAGAAGTGGATAAGGTAGAAAGATAGTATTTGAGGATACAGAAGTAAAAGATTATTAGTAACAAGGGGTGGCAAGGTAGGAGGAAATTTAAATGGATGGAGTGTTATAAAAATTGTAACCCCCCGTGAATGTTAAATGTGGTATGTTGTGTTTTTTGTGTAGTGTTAATGTATTGTGTGTTTTTAGTGTAATGTTGTAACATTTTTGTCTAAAAAAATAATAATAAAAATGCCTCTTTCAGGGGCGCTTAAAAAAAAAAAAAAAAAGTTAAGCTAATAGTTTGTTAAGCAGCCGAAATTAGTTAGTTAGTTGTTATATATTGTATTGAATCTATCTGTTATTTTGTTATGGGTATTGTTATTATAAATTTAATAAAATGTATATTTTAAAAAAAGGGCTCCAGGGGAGATCCAGGAAATTACAGGCCAGTCAGGGCTGGAGGTTGGAGCACTGTGGGAAGCCATAAAGGGGGGGTGAAAAGAGGAAAGGAGGTATAATAACTTAGGTTTTGATATATGTTTGAACTTTTATTATATCCTAATAAATTGTTTGTTTTTTAAAAAAAGATATAAGGAAAATTGTACAAGAATTCTATAGGAATTTATTTTTCTAGGCCGCGCAGGATAAGCAAAGAATTGAGAACTTTTTATTACAAAACAATTATAAGAAATTCACTGATGTGCAAAAAGGAATTCTAAACGATATTATAATGCCATATGAGATAGCAGAGGCAATTAAAAGGCAAAAAAAAGAAGAAATCCCTGGGCCGGATGGGCTTTCCTGCAGAAATATACCAAATATTTGAGGAGCAGATATCATTGCCCTTCAAGAGTTTAATACAAAATATAGCTAGAGAAAGAAGGATACCAGATTCATGGAACGAAGCTCTGATCACGCTAATACAGAAGCCGGGAACAGATGAAAAGGAGATTAAAAGTTATCACCCGATTTCGCTATCGAATGCGGATTATAAGATCTTTGCGTGTATATTGGCATCAAGACTAAAGAAGGTCTTATCTCAAATAATATACCAAGACCAGGCGGGTTTCCTCCCGAGAAGACAAATTAAAAATAATGTTAGAACTATTCTTAATGTTTTGGAGTATTACGAAAACCAGCTGGGTAAACAATTAGCCTTGGTCTTTTTAGACGCAGAAAAAGCATTCAATAATGTTTCCTGGGAGTTTTTGAAACAAAAATTGAAATGATGGGATTGTGGAGAGAACTTTCTATATATGATATCAGCAATATACACAAAGCAACAGGCGAAGGTTTTGATCAATGGAGATATGACAGAGAGAATAGAGATACCGGAAGGAACAAGGCAGGGCTGCCCCCTGTCTCCACTATTTATTTTTATATTAGAATCTCTAGCGGATATGGCGAGAGCTGATGAGCGGATAAATGGCTTGAAAGTCAGAAAGGAGGAGTTCAAACTACAAGCATTCACGGATGATTTAGTCTTCATAATAGAGGACCCTTTATCCTCAATAACAATACTGCTGGACACAATACAAAAATATGGAGAGGTTGCAGGCCTCAAAATGAATGTAGAAAAAACAAAAATCCTAACTAAGAACTGTACACAAGAAGTAAAACAAAAGATCTTTGACAGCACCAAAAAAGAGATAGTAAATAAGGTGAAATATTTAGGCATAATGATGACCAACAGGAATAGTGCCCTAATAGAGAATAATTATGGGAAGCTAATAGAAGAAATTCAAAAAGATTTAGGGAAATGGAGAAATATCCAGCTGTCTTTCATGGGTAGAATAGCTACTATAAAAATGAATATACTTCCGTGTTTCCTTTTCCTAACATAAAATATCCCAATTCTTAAAAATAAACAGTTGTTTATGAAAATGGGTAGAATCACAAGACAGTTTATTTGGCACCCCAAAAAGGCAGGAATCAAATGGAAATATTTACAGGAAACAAAGGAAAGAGGTTGGTGTGGAGTACCGAATTGGGAATTGTACCATCAAGCAGTGGCTGCAGGATGGATTAAAGATTGGATAACATTAGAAAATGTAAGAATCTTAAATCTAGAAGGTTATGATCTTAGCATGGAGTGGCATGCATACTTATGGTACAATAAGGACAAGGTACATTCTAATTTTCTAAGAGGAGCGTTGATAAAATGCTGGCAAAATAATAAAGGAAAGTACTATGTGAAAACACCAAGGTGGATTTCTCCTTTGGAAGCATATATTAAGCCTTCCTTACTAGTGGAGGAGAAGAAAATGACGTACGAGAAGTTATTAGATAAAAATGATAAATTAACACCAGTAGAAAAATTTCTTAAGTTAAACTTGTCTTGGTGGGAAAAAATGCAGTTGCGGTCGATTTATGGCAAAGATAAAAACTCAGGGTTTTACACGACTAACAATGAGTTGGGCAAAATCTGGCTTTCCTCTAGTGACAAACTTATTCAGAAGCTGTATAGATTCTGGTTGGAGAAGTATATGCAGGATGAGGTGGTTAAGCCCAATATGGTAAAGTGGATTTAGGATATGGGCTATAGTATTGAAATTGATGATTGATCCAAAATGTGGAAGATTGCAAAATCTTTTAGAGCAATGTCACTTAAAGAAAATCTGTATAAGATGTTTTATAGGTGGCACTGGTCACCGGATAAGATCGCAAAGTATGCAGACAATAAGTCAAGCAACTGTTTGGAAATATTCCAAAAATAATATTGGAACTTTTTTTCACATGTGGTGGAATTGCGAGAAAGTGCAGAAATTCTGGAGAATGGTGAAAAAACTGATATTAGAAATGTTAAATATAAATATAAATATAAACTTAGTCCCAGAAGTATACTTGTTAAGTACAATACCAGATGGTCTGAAACAGGAAGACAGGCATTTCTTAGCATATATACTAACAGTTTCGAGAATATTATTAGCTAGGAAGTGGGAAAATGTGGAATTAGCCTCAAGAAAAGAGATTGCTTGGAAGCTGCTAGAGAGTGCTGAAATGGATAGATTAACTTTGTGTATGCAGGGAAGAGACGAATCTACTTTCCAAAAAAGATGGTTAAAGGTCTATATATGGTGGGAGAATATGTATAATGGCTCCGGAAAATAAGGAAAAGCTGTATCATTTGGTTGTAACATATGTTAAAAATTGGTATTTATCATATTGTTTTTGTTTGATATTTTAATTAAAAAACAACAAGAAATGTAATCTGTTCTGCTCCAGAGCGGACATGGACCCCCTCTCACCGGGAGATGTTCTCCTGTACCCCTGACTTCACCAGCACCTATTCCCCTACTCACCAGAGTGATTCACAAGATCATATGGGAATCCCCGAGGTGCATTCTAATAACACAATGGTGGCCTCACCAACTCTGGTTGCCCACGCTTCGTCAGCTCTCCAAGGGCTTGTTCAACCATTTCCCGATAGCTCCAAATCTGCTTCTCTCTTAGGGGGGCTTGGTGTTCTACCATAATGTTCCACATCTGAAAATCACAGTGTGGAGAATCCTATAACAGCCCTTCAACAGAGAATAGATCTGTTGAACTGTCAAAAACCCTCCACCTGCAAATCTTATGGCTGCAAGTAAAGGAAATTCTTGGACAACCTCAATCTTCCGCCCCCTTTGGAGCTGTCTGCTATCGTTTTTTTGATGTCTCGACTGGACTTAGGTATCAGCCACCCATCACTTCGAGTGTATCTGGCAGCTGTCTCTGCTGATCACCCCTCAATTGATGGCTATTCAGTGTTTTAGTCACCTGCTTACTAAGAAATACCTTAAGGGGCTCATCCATCTTTTCCCTCCGTCTCATTGTCCTGCTCCAGCCTGGGATCTCCTGTTGGTCTTGGCAAGGCTCTCTGGGCATCTGTTTGAGCTGATGGCCACATGCAACCAGCAGCTTCTCTCCTGGAAAATAGCATTTTGGGTTGCTATTACCTTCACTAGGAGAGTGAACAAACTGTCAGCCCTCCGTTGTGACCCCCCCCCTTACCTAGCCTTTCACGAGGATGGTATCGCCCTAGCTCTGGATGCCACCTTTTTCCCTAAGGTGGTTTCAGAGATCCACCTACAATCAGACATCGTCCTTCCTGTGTTCTTCCTGACTCCGAAGGATGGCATTGAACATCGTTTCCACACTCTGGATGTGAAAAGGGCTCTACTCTTCTACCTGAATAGAACTTGGGCTTTTCATAAAACCCCAGCCCTCTTTATGTCAGGCTTCCCAGTCAAAACACTCAACAACATTCCTTCAGAAGTTTCAGTTTATTGAGAGCTAGTACTAAGGACTCCATGAACTCTTGTTTCAGGAATGGTGGACTAAGATACAGGAACAACAGCTATACCGCCTTCATACATGACCCCCTGATACATTAAGGCCAATAGCCAGGCACCTGAAAGTGTGGGCAAAAGTAATAGTTACATTCTCAGCTGAAAGCTAGGAAGTAACAGAGTAGAGCTTCAAGGACACTTTACAGATAATACACGGTGGCTTTCCAGGGAGGGAGGGGGAGGGAGGAGAAAGAAGAAGCTACCCACACATAACATGGCAGTGTTAGCTGACATCCTGCCCCCCCCAAGGGCCCCCCTCCATCCAGTTTATCAGGGAAGCGAGAGTGAAAGTCCCGAAGGAGGTGAAGAACGCTGACATCGGAGGCCTCCACCCATTCCCAATGCTGTGGCCCAAAATCCACCCACTCAATGAAATAATACAAACGGCCTTCCTTCAGCTTTGAGTCCAGGATCTGAGAGACTTCAAAATGTTTTTCTCCATTCACCTGGGCATTGAGGTCGCCAGACATTTGGCCCCAAGTCCTGTTTTAAGAGACTGTGGTGAAAAACAGGATGCACATGTTTCAAACTTTTGTGGAGGGCAAGTTCAACATTTACAGCATTGATTTTACAAGTTACAGTGATTGGACCCCCATATTCCCAACCCAATTTGCGGCTGGGCAGCAACCCCTTACTATTTTTCGTGGAGATGTACACGGTGTCCCCAGGCTGCAAGTCCCACCCTTTGGTTGGTTTCTTGTCGGCCTGTGCTTTGTAAGCAGCCTTCACATGCTCAAGGGTTTTCTGCACCAGTGGCCAGGCGTTCCACACGACCTCACACCAATCCACCACCTCCCCCCCCAGGTCACAGGTATTATTCAGAAAAGGCATGGGGTTCCCTTCATAGCCATAAACTGCTTTAAAGGGTGCAACACCTGTGGACTAATGAAGGGTGTTATTGTAACAGTACTCAGCAAACGGCAGCAAGTCCACCCAATCATCTTGTTGATAGTTTGTAAAGCATCTTAAGAACTGTTCCAGGGTTAAAGCACTCGCTGGAACTTCAGCTTGGCCATGCTCTTCTGTAGCGGGGTCTCTTGCTGTTTTTTCTCAGGTGCCTTCCCCCCTGGAATGGGACCGGTGGCCTCAGGGCAGGAGGTAGCATAGTGGCCCCCTCTCCACACCGGAGGCAGAGACCTTGCTTCATGCTCTGCTCCCGAACTCCCTCTTTAGGGGTCTTGGGTTTCTGCCCTGGGGGTCCCCTTCTTGGGTAGGTGGCCACATTGTCGATTCAGATCATCTGCAGTCTGCTCTCTGCATCAGCTGCCTCACACATGCAGCCATTCAAGGAGACAGGGTGCACATTGTGGAGGATGATTTCCTGGATCTCGGGGTGCAGCCCCAACTTATATTGCTCCATCAGTATGCCATCCAGCCACCCCTGAATTTTGGCTGCATACCTCTTAAACTCCTCAGAGTACTCTCTGACGGTCCTCTTCCCTTGCCCCAGGAGGCACAGGTTGTTCCGCTCCTTTAGCTCTTCCATTGGGTCCTCATACTGCGCACGGAGGGCCCACATGAAGGCATCAACTTCCAGTAACTCCAGTCCCTGAGCATTGTGGAGGCTGACATACCAGTCAGCTGCACCATCTCACAGTTTAGAGGCAATGTAGGTGACCTGTCACTAATCGGAGGGGAACAGGTGGCCCCAGTACTGCACAAAATTCTCCACCTGCACCATGAAGAAGGCTAATCTTTCTGGGGTGCTGTCAAACGTGGCTTCCAATAGCTCTTTCAGCTTGTACTCATATGGAGGGGCCTCTGGTGACCTGGGCATGACCTGGGTGGAGGCGGCCCAGCTGGCAGGTTCTGGGGTGGAGCTGGAGGGTGCAGGCACAGCTCCTCTTGTACAACCTGAGTGACCATCCTAGGAATATCCACCAACGTCTCCTCCAGCATGCGTGTCACCTTGGCTTGGGAGAGCTCCAGCTGTGTGAGCCGTTCTTTCCAGACCCCCTCCTCAGCCCCATCTCAGCAAGGGGGCCCTTGCAAGGGTCTGTGATTGTACTGACTCCTACCTGGTGGAGCTGGAGTCAGCATCCACGATTCCTGGGTTTTGGCTCCGAACCACCCCCATCGTCTGGAGCGGGTTGAATCTCTGAACAGCTTAGGAACCATCCCTCCCATGAAACCCATCACCATCGCAGGTGTCAGGGGAACCGAGGCCAGAGGGGGGGTGGTGACAGGCGTAGTCACCGGAGTAATAGTGTTGGGTACCAGGATGTCAGTAGTTACTGGTACCATGGGCTCCTCTTCTCCGCTCATCTTTGGGAGAGATGCGGGTAGGGGCAGTGAGAGATTCCTGACACTCTGTCAGGCTTCCCAGGATAGGGTTCCCAAGTACTTACTGCCTGCGGGCGGGGGACGAATGCTTCCCGGCCGGACCAGTCTTCCTGGTAACGCACCATGCCGTCGCCAGGAAGGGACGATAGGCGACGCTCTGGCAATGGGGCTGAAAACTCGATGGTACCATCGAGTTTTCAGCCCCATTGCCAGAGCGTCGCCTACCGTCCCTTCCTGGCGACGGCATAGTGCTCCACGCCTCTCCTTCCCCTGGGGAAGGTCCTGCGAGGACGTATCCATCCCCCGCTGGCACGCGGTAAGTTCTTGGGAAGCCTATCCCAGGAAGGGAGGGGGAGGGAGGAGAAAGAAGAAGCTACCCACACATTCCAACCTATGGCAGCGTTAGCTGACACTTTATCTCTTATGTCATGACTTCACTCAGACTGAAGCTGTCTTCTCAAAGTGGATTGTGGAAACTATTAAGCTTTGCTACCTGTTGGCTCCAGGTGCACTCCACCCAGGCATTAACTACCTGAACAGCTTTCCTTAAGGGCACACTGCTTTGTGACATTTGCAATGCAGCAACCTGGGCCACTCCTCACACCTTCGTGAAACACTGTGCCTTTGACTTATGTCTCCTTCAGCAGACTTCAGTGGGGTGTTCTGTACTGCAAACGGTGTGCGTCTGAAGCAGGAGGAAATCTGAAAAGTGGGCAGTTAGAGGCTACCAATCCACTCCTGAGCCCAATTCAAGGTGCTGGTTTTGTCCTATAATGCCCTACCTGGCTAGGAACTGGAGTGTCTGAGGGACCCTCTTCTCCCACAGGTTCCTGCCCAGGAATTAAGATCACGGAGAGGCCCCTCCTGACTGTCCCACCAATCAAAGATGCTTGTCTGGTGGGTAAAGGAGAGGGGGTCTTTTTGGTGGAGCAGCTTCCCCAGGGGGGTTTGCCTGCCCCCTCCTTCCCTTTCAGACTTCAGGAGGCAGCTGGAGTCAGTGGTCTTTTATGTGTGTTCTTTATCATTGTTGTTTTATTTACACTGTAAACTGCCTTGAGTTCTGCAAGGTTGAAAGGTGGTTAATAACTGTTTTAAATGAAATAATACACTAAATCGATAAAATAAATACACTCCAGTGTGGATGCCAAACCAAAGCAAAACCTCTGTGTGGCAGCTACTGTTCCCTTCCCCATTAGTGGCTGCCAGTGATGTGGATGAGGAGGCAGGGAAACATGATGCCGTCGTAGCCTTGGTCACACCATGAAGATTGATCCAGGTGGGCAGCCGTGTTGGTCTGAGGCAGCAGAACAAGTTTAGAGTCCAGTCAGGCACCTTGAAGGCCAACCAAGGTTTGTTCAAGGTATGAGCTTTCGTGTGCAGGGCACACTTCTTCAAATACATTGGAATGGTAGGTATGGTTCAAACTTATAGGCAACACCATGGTATAGTTTCACATGGCGAGTGGCCCTAGATATTACGTCAGGGAGGGGGAGCACTCATCACAGGGTTGCCCTGGGTCAGAGGGACCCCAGGGCTGAGCATGCCACAGCCCCCCCCCCAATCTGTGGCTGGTAGACACAATTGACAGGTCTAAAGTATATCTTATCCAATGTGGAGATGATAATAAAACCGGCACCTTAGAGAGAGAGAAAGCAAAGATTCTGGCTCAAGCAGCAGGGTGGGGGGAGGGATCAGATCATAGAATCATAGAGTTGGAAGGGACTTCCAAGGTCATTGTGTCCAACTCCCTGCACAATGCAGGACATTCACAAATACCTCCTCCTCCACACCTGCAGTGACCCCTGCTCCACGCCCAGAAGATGAAAAAAAAACCCTTCAGTATCCCTGGCGATCAGCATTTCTCTGAGCATGTAAGAAAAGGCCACAAGAACTAAGCACTGAGGCAACTCTTCCTGCCCTCACTCTCATGATCTGCCCAAGTTCACAGAATCCACATTGCTGTCAGCCTCTGTTTGAAAACCACCAAAGAAGGAGAGCCTACCACCTCCGGAGGAAGCCTGTTCCACAGAGGAACTGCTCTAATGGTCAGGAAGTTCTAATATTTAACCAAAAACTCTTCTGATTTAATTTTAACCTGTTGGTTCTGGTCCGACCTGGGGCAACAGAAAACAACTGTTTGATTGATAGAGTCTCTGGCCCACATTGCTGTCATGAATCACAGCAAACCTGATTCTATTTAGGGGAAGGAGGGAGGGAAGGAAAAGTTGTCTGAGTGGAGACCTCACGCAAGAGCTGACCTATGTGGCCAGGAGGTCTGAATAATCTAATTTACAATAAAATGGTATTTTACGGTGTTATCAGACCGAGCTTAGCCATGTTAAGTTAAACAGCATATAATGTGATTAGCAAGGGGTCAGGCCTGTGACGTCATGTAGAGTCTCTGAACTTTCCAAATGGCCCGGTAAAATGTCTTGGCCACTGCTTCTCCTGTGACCACTGCACGGCTCTCCAAAAGTTTGGGGTGGGCATTCACAAGTGACAGCTTCAAGTAGCTAGTTTATGCCTCTGACTCCATCTTTTAAAAACCAAGTGCTCTCAAGCAATACACCTGAGAATACAAAAGATGCTTGACAACATCCGGGGCAAAATCTGGTGCCAGGCCCTGAGGGTTTTCACCCCTCCCCATTTCAATAGCTTCACTGATTGGCTGCAGGTGGCAACATTTTAAAAATCCAAACTGCATCCATTGTTAGTGCAATAAGAAGACAAATCAAGAATACAAAGAAGGGGTATGTGTGTAGGGCTGCCAGCTCTGGTTTCAGAAATAGCTGGAGATTTGAGGGGGGAGCCTAGGAGGGTGGGGTTTTAGGAGGGGAGGGGCCTCTGTAGGACATAATCCACCTTCCAAAAAAGCCATTTTTCTCCTAGGGGAATTGTTCGGTATAACAAGTTTAAAACACTTCAGTATTTCCAGGGTTAATGTTGTTTACAGTAGTCAACAGGAAGTCACATGTTTGTTTGTATCCAATCTATTCACTTAGTAGAAAACCTGGGAATTTTGTAGGAACCTTGGCTCTCTGATTGGAAATCAATGTATCAGGTATTTATCATATTGGGGTTCTCCTTCCTGCTCTTTTGTCTTGCTGGAGAAGGAGACACCATTCCTGTTTTAGCTCCCTAGCTGTATAGATGTAGCAATATAGTTCTTTTGTCATTTTACATCCCATGTACCTTTTCCCTATGTTAGATTTATAGTAAAGTTTTATATTTTTACATACACATGGACTCAGTCTTTCAGTCTTTACTCTGCTGATGCTAATGATTTTTACTCTGCTTAAATATATTTTTACCAAGAATCCCAACAGGAATACATGTTTTAAAGAAATAGAGGATCTGTGTGGTCTGGAGATCAGCTGTAATCCCAGGAGATCTCTAGCTCTCACCTGGAGACTGGCTACTCTAATGGGATGTGAGTTCAATATCTGTTCCCTTTTTTAGCAGCGAAACCCTCCAAAAAAACCCCTCTGCTGAAAAATCATTCTTTGGATGTCAGATTCAGGTTTAAAGCCAACTGGATCTCCTCATGATTGCAGGTTTTGTCATAACGATTTCCAAAAGCTGAGATCTGTGATGTTGCTTGATGGTTCAAAAGCAGGTGGGCTGTCCTGGAACAGTGATGTCTCCCGCAAAGGAGGAGAGTAGCGGGGTCCTCACTCAGACAACCTGGGAACAAGCCAACCCCCAACAGTGCTGCTGGAGCCTCTGGGACTCGGTGGCGTGGGTCCGGGAGGCGAAGATGGGCCAAAGCCATGTCCATTGCTTCCCCCCAAGCTGCTGGCCCCAGTGGCACCACTGCCGTCTCCACAGCTCTGGTGGTGGCCCTGTGTGCTGGCAAAAATGGTCCTGAGTACTGCGGTTCAGTGTGTGTCTTGGGGAGATTGCCTACCCACCCCTGCTTTAAATTTTTCTGGCCAAGCTAAGTAGGGTTGCCAGATCTAGGTTGGGAAATAACTGGAGATATGGGGGTGGAGCCTGGGGAGGGCAGGGCTTGGGGAGGGGAGGGACTGGAGCAGAGTGGGATGCCACAATGGGGTCCACTCTTTACATCCACTCTCTGTGCAGGGCTGGCCTGGATGGGTCAGGCCAAGGCGAATCTCATCCAGCATTCTGGTTTCTAGCTGCAGCTGACTAGGCATGGCTGGGTATTCACAGGCAGAGAGGGGAGCTCCACTCAGCTTTGTCCCATCATCCAGAGGAAGACGGCCACTGAACAAGGAGCTCCCAGTTAGGCTCATTTTGAGGTTTCATCTTATGGTACTTTTTGGGTAACTTTGGTAGTACTTTTATTGTGGTATTAATCAGATTAATTATTATGCAGTGATTATGACGAACAAGTTTAAGCCAGGCATGATCTAATGATCTTACCCCCAGCTATTTTATGCCATTTTCTGATATTTCATGTTTGTGTCACAGATGTGGGCATTCTATTGTGTGAAGTTGTATTGTGTGAAGCTTATGTGATCTCTGTAAATTGTTCAAGTGCATTTGAAGTTGATGCAGGAAGCAGTTTTACTTAGTTTTATTTGCAATTACAAACTGGTAACATTAAGTTGACCACTTTGGTGTTGAAATGTGTCTGCGGGCAAGCTAGGAAGGGGGTGGGGTGGCTCTGTCGGGCTTCTCTGGCTGGCCTGCTTCAGTGCATCAGCTGGAGAAGCCCCAGGGAGGGATTTAGACACCCCTCCGTGCCATCCCGGGTCCTTCCTAGCTCGCCTGCCTCAGCAGGCCAGCTAGGAAGGGGACGGGGGCGGCTTTGTCGGGCTTCTCCAGCTGGCCTGCTTCAGTGCACCAGCCGGAGAAGCTCTGGGGAGGGATTTAAATGCCCCCATGCCTTCCCGGTGGGCGAGCTAGGAAGGGCACAGGGAAAGGGGGGAGGTGGCCCTGGCCCTGTAGAAGGGAGCCTGGTGAAAGGGCCCAGAATGGATGCAGCCCTTTTGGCCTCAGGCCAGCATGTGGCTCTGTACCATGGGCTCCACCAGTCAATGAGGAAAGGCTGGCTAGTGACCTTGGGAAATCCTCCAGGCTGTAGAAGTGTCATTTGGGCTGTAGAACAGGCTGGGAAAGGCAGCGTTGTAGGAGTCTAGACAGACGCAAACTCTCTGTGTTCTCTCCTTAGGAGAATGTGTCTTCTGTGGAGATTTTTGGCACCAGCCGGTTCTGTGGGCAGGACTCATGGAACTCAGCCACTGACTAGGAAGACCCTGAGAATGACATATCTGGCATCCAACTCATTTTGGAGCATGTTGGAATGTTCAGGGGAGTCCATGACCAAAACAGAATTATAAATACCGGAGGATATGTATTAAAGGTATCTATTATAGCAAAGGCAGCATGGTATAAGCCTCATCTACTGGGAAGGGAGAAGGCCGTGGCCAACCACCTCTGCTTCTCACTTGCCTTGAAAGCCCCTGGCAGGGGTCCTTTGTGGCTTGACAGCATGTGTGTGTGTGTATTAAAGGCATGTATTTTGTTTAGATTTTTATGGTGCACTTGTGTCAGGTTCAAAAGCAAGTAGATCCAAGCATTCTTAAGAGTAAGAAGGGCTTTATTGGAATACAGTGCTAAAACCCACAGTATAGAGGTTATTGTCAGGAATGGTGATACCAGTAGCACAAGCATGTTTATAGTGGGATGCAAACCTGTGACTAGCAAATGACCTGCAAGCGCGTGCGCGGGAAACTCCCGGTGGGAGACTTACTTAATGGGCGGGAGACAGCTCCCTCCTCCCCTCATCTTCACAGGACTGGAAAATTCTCATACAAAGAAGAATAGCCCAAAGCCTGCACTCAAGGCTGCTGTGATAAGACGAGCGGCAGGGAAGAAGCTCCCACGTTACTGCTGGCATACCTACGCAAGCGCAAAAGCAGGGACGAGATAGGGAACACAGCACAATGGATACAGTGTGAAGCAATACAGAAACATTACTGACACTCTGCCTTCCCCAAAATATTCCCCCACCCATCTAGGAAGGAGAGAAGAGAGGGCCACCCGGTTTGCCCGGGAACCGAGTGTGAAAGTCTTGGATTAAATCTGGTGCTCGTATGTCAGAAACTTTCACCCATTCACGATGTTGGGGCCCAAAGTGGACCCATTCGACCAGATAATATAACTGGCCACGGAGTAATTTAGAGTCCAGAATGTCAGCCAGTTCAAAGTGTTCTTCTCCATCAATCATCAATAGGGGCGTCTCGGTAGGTTCTGGGCGCCACTTACTCGGAGGGTGTGCCGGTTTGAGAAGGCTGAAATGGAAGATGGGGTGAATTTTTTTAAGTGATTTAGGCAAGTCAAGTTGCACAGTGACCTTATTTATACAACGTAGAATTCGGAAAGGGCCGATGTACTTCCATGCTAATTTCTTGGAAGTTTGGGGGAGGCGCAGATTTTTAGTGGATAAGTACACATAGTTACCAGGCTGAAGGTCCCAACCCACCGCCCTCTTTTTATCAGCCTGTTTCTTCTACTGGGCTTTGGCAGCATCTAACGCTGCAGAAATCGTCGGCCAGGAGTCGTGGAAAGATTTACACTAGTCCATAGCCTTTCCCTCTGTAGTTTCATTTGACAGGAATGGTAGAGGGGGGCTATCATAGCCCAGAGCCGCCTTGAATGGAGACATTCCGGTTGAAGCGTGCCAGGAGTTATTGTAGGCAAATTCAGCTAAGGGAAGCAATTCTACCCAATTGTCTTGCTGAAAGTTAGTGAAACAACACAAGTATTGTTCTAGGGTTTGATTAACTCTTTCGGTTTGGCCATCCGTTTCCGGATGGTAGGCACTGCTTAAGGCTCGTTCTATGCCCATAAGACCCATCAACTCAGTCCATAATTTGGAAATGAACTGAGCCCCGCGGTCGGAAATTATCTTGATTGGCAAAGCGTGGAGTCTAACAATGTGGTGCATGAAGGCTTTGGTAAATCCTTTGGCAGTTGGTAAGCTGGGGAAAGGAATGAAGTGGGCTTGCTTTGAAAACAGGTCGACCACTACCCACACAACCGTCATGTTTTTGCTGGGAGGTAGGTCTGTGATAAAGTCCATAGAAATGACCTCCCATGGGCGACCAGGGGTCGGTAAAGGCTGTAAGAGACCCAGGGGTTTCCCCGCCCTGGGTTTACACCTGCTGCACACCTGGCAGGATTGCACGTACATGGATAAATCTTTCTTCAAATGGGGCCACCAAAAGCTACGCTGTAAGAGGTGCAATGATTGCACATAACCGAAATGTCCGGCTGGTTTTAAGTCATGGACTGCTTGTAAGACCTCTGCCCGGACACTTTCAGGCACAAAAAGTCTGTTTCCTTTATACCAACAATTGTTCGGTTTATGGACCAGGTCTCCCTGGGCATGTAACATATCCTTTTCTTGTTTAGTGATGGCTTGGGCAAATCTCTTTTCCCAGGGCTCAGGGGAGGGGTGAGGAACTGCAGTTTTTTGGCTTTGTCTGTGAGTTACTACCACCCCAGTTAGTTGGGTTAGAGTGAATAACGACTCCCGTACCTCTAGTTTCTCACTAGCATGTTGGGGTAGGCAAGAAAGAGCATCAGCCAAATGGTTGGATTTGCCCGGGAAATGGTGCAGAGTAAACTGGAATTTAGAAAAGAACTCAGCCCATCTGAATTGTTTGACATTGAGGACCCGGGGCTTTCAAAGTACCTCAAGATTTTTGTGGTCAGTCCAGATCTCGAAAGAAACTCGGGCTCCTTCCAGCCAATGCCGCCAGGTAGCTAGTGCTAGACGGATTGAGGCTGCCTCCTTGTCCCAAATGGGCCAGAACCTTTCAGTCTTGTTAAACTTTCTGGACACATAGGCCAGTGGGTGGAGGTGCCCCTGCGATCTTGGAGGATCGCTCCCCCCATTGCAGTGTCGGATGCGTCCACTTGGACAATAAATTTCTTCATCTCATCAGGGTGGGCAAGCACTGGTTCAGTTGTGAACAATTGTTTGAGTCGTACGCTTCATCCGCCTCCTTCTCCTCCTCGAAAACCCGGGCCAAGTCCCTGTACTCAGGAGGGATGCGATTAATTTCTTCTGTTGCCAAGCATGCCCGTGGGGGTTCATTATCGGGAGGGGTTCCCCATTCCGGGTCCCATTTATGTTCAGTACACTTTGGGGGAGATGAAGCGTATGACTCCGTCCTCCCATAAAATGTATGGATCATGTCCATGTAACCAGGGGCTTCCCAGGACCAATGGGAACTTGGCTTGCGGGGGTATGACAAACGAGCGGAGCTCCCAATGCTCCCCCGCCCCCATGCATAAAGGCACAGTTTCGAACCAACAGGGCTCCTTCATCGGTGACCCATCCATCTGGGTAAATGTGATGGGTTCTTTCAATCTGGTAACCTCGGCTTCTAGTCCCGTAACTAAAGAGGGGTTTATCAAATCCCTCCCGCACCCAGAGTCAATGAGGCCTCGGACCCGGATGTGGGTCGCCATAGCCGGGTTCATTATGATCACAGTCACAAAGAAGAGAGAGGGATAATTGCTCACCATTTTTGGCACATCGGGGTTCGGGTCCTGTTGAGCTGTGCCACTTACAACAGGACTGGCTTGTTTCCCTGCATTTCAACCTCTTCCTCTTCCAGAGACACAGGATCCGTAGGTTCTTGGTTGGCAAAGAGAGCCCGAGGATTATGCGGCTTGGCAGTACATCTCCTCGGTGGGGGCACCGGGCGCCGTCTCTCGTCCTCTCGTGGCGGGACTCAGTTGAGATCCTCCTTAGGGCAGGAGGTGGCGAAGTGCCCTTTCTCCCCACATCTGAGGCACAGCCCTTGTCTCATGCGTTGGTCTTAGAGCCCACTCTGGATGGTGGTTGGTTTGCCCTTCGTCTGGGTAGTGGAAGTTGCTGGGCAGTTATTCCCTAGGGACACATCCAGTTTCATGATACGAAGTTGGCTTTTGGCCTGCTCCGCTTCTTCCATCCATCCTTGGAGGGTCCGCAGCTCCTTTGAACTGAGGACATTATTGCAGATGTCCACTGCCAATCCCATCTGATACTGCTGGGCCAAGACCGGGTCTGTCCAGTCTCTGATCTTAGCCGCATGCCTTTGGAACTCTCTGGAGTACTCCCTCACGGCAAGCCTCCCCTGCTTGAAGGTGCGGAGAAAGGCTTCCACCTTCTGGGCAGCTGCTGGGTCTTCAAAGCGGTTTCTCAAGGCCCACATGAAGTCATCTACATTCCCTAATTCCACTGCCTCCAAGTCATGTAAGGCTACATACCAACTGGTTGCAATACCCTGGAACTGAGAGGCAATAAACTCCACCTGTTGTTCTTCATCGGGGAAGATGTGGCCCCAGCATGGCACAAACTTCCCGACTTGCAGAATAAAAAAGGAGAAGCTCTCGGGATCCCTGTCGAACGTGATTTCCAACATATCTTTGGGGCGAATCATTGGCGGGATGGGCACCATCCCTGTCCCGGAGCTGGTGCAGAAGCAGGCAGTGGCTGGGGTGCTGGTGCCAGGACTGGAGGTGGGGAAACTGGTGGAGGCTGAACAGGAGCCAGCTGTCCAGGGATTGGTCCTCCCGGAAGAGGTCCGCCCGGAACCGGCTGCCCAGGGATGGGTGGTTGCCCCGGAGCGGGTCCTCCTGGTACCGGTTGCCCAGGAATTGGCAGGCCGGGCAGAGGGCATGCTGGCGGCGGGGGTTGGCCTGGACTTGGGGCAGGTCCAGGCTGGTTCAGCAAATGCGTACGAATCGCCTGGTCCATCATCCCCGGCAGGGATTGCATCAGCTTGCCCATGTCCCACATCAATCTTCGGGTATCATCCTCAATAGTATCCATTCGTGTATCCACATCCTTACTAGGGCTGGGCCTCACTGGCCCACGTGGAGTACGTCCCTGGGGTAGACCAAAGCTTCCATGGGGATCCATCAGGCTTTCCCGGCTCTGGCTTCCCAGTAGGGACCAAGTGGTCTGGGTAGTGTCCAACAAATTTCTAGTCCATTCTCGTGATTTCCGTTGAGTGACCCACTTGTCCCACAGAATCAGGCCAGGCTGGTAATAGGTTCGGGGTATCGCCCCTCCATGGCTTGGGATCGATCCCGCTGGACTGTAGATTGGGAGGGTGTATGCTGCTCCCAAAGTACTGGTCACTGGTGGGGTGACTGGTCCCACCGCACAGTACGGGACCAATGCTGTAGTCACTGGAGTCGTCGTTACTGGTAAAACCATTACCAGCACTGTGGTCACAGGAACCGTAGTCACTGGAACAGTAGTCACGGGAACTGTAGTCACGGGAACTGTAGTCACCGGCATGGTGGTCACCGGTACCATCGCTGGCACTCCTCCGGGGCCACTCATCCTGGTTAGGAGATGCATAGGCCGGATGGAACATAATGGTGGATTCCTGACAATTTCTGTCAGGTTCAAAAGCAAGTAGATCCAAGCATTCTTAAGAGTAAGAAGGGCTTTATTGGAATACAGTGCTAAAACCCACAATATAGAGGTTATTGTCAGGAATGGCGATACCAGTAGCACAAGTATGTTTATAGTGGGATGCAAACCTGCGACTAGCAAATGACCTGCAAGCGCGCGCGCGGGAAACTCCCAGTGGGAGAATTACTTAATGGGCAGGAGACGGCTCCCTCCTCCCCTCGTCATCACAGGACTGGAAAATTCTCATACAAAGAAGAATAGCCCAAAGCCTGCACTCAAAGCCGCCGTGATAAGACGAGCGGCAGGGAAAAAGCTCCCATGTTACTGCTAGCATACCTACGCAAGCACAAAAGCAGGGACGAGATAGGGAACACAGCACAATGGATACAGTGTGAAGCAATACAGAAACATTACTGACAACTTGCTTTCTACCAGTTGCTTTTTGTGCTGAGAGACAGAGTGTGTATTCTAGGATTTTCTCCTCAACCTCTTTTTGTTTTGTGGAGAAGCCAGCTATTAGGGAGTGAAAAGTACTGAGACTGACTAGTGATTTCAGCTCTCATACTTCTTTATTAGATCAGAAACAAGACAAGTGAAGCTGGCTCGCTGGCCGGCTTTTATTCCCAAAGAAAACCACACCCCAACACACACAAACCCCATGATTGGACTATTTACATTGACTGAGTTATACCCTAGGATTCCAGCTCCCTGACTGGAAGGGAGCTAGGATTCTACTGTCCATTGTCCTCTGGAGCAAAGCTCAGGCACTTCACCTGGCCGCATGCCGGACCGGCTGGAACCGGTCAGAGCACATGGCTGGCCTGAGCACATGTTCTGATCTGGATACATTACACCCCTCCCCACTTGGTCCAAAAGACACCCGCAGACATAGTCTTTTAAGTAAGCCGGGTAGAGTGGCGTGTAGCTGGGGCTGTTGGAGACGCCGACGCCGGTGTTCTGGGCAGGGAGCTTACCAGTGCTGGCAAAGGTGGCGTTGCAGCCGAGGACTCGTTCGAGGCAGTCAGTGCTCCCGGAGACGGGTTGACGGATGCCGTGGCTGGGGTCTCTGCCGGGCTTACATTACAGGGAGGAACTGGACTTTTCCCAGACAGATGTAGCTTGTAGTGGATCCATAGGAGTTTTCCTGCAGTTGCCACTGAATGCTGCAGAGGCTGTCTGATGAAGGCACCATTTCCTCTTCGTCAGTGCCAGTGCCTGTAGCCAGTGCCAGTAGCCAGAAACCTCCCAGTGACCCACCCAATAAGGTAAAGTGGTGAGTAGCTGCCATCCCTTATGTGTTTTCGTTGAGATTTGTGCTGGTTTATGGCCATATTAATAAAGATTTTGATTTTGACTTTGAGTCGATGAAGTTTTAAAATTAACTGTCATTCACCAGTTTACTATCTGAGTTGTAAATGGCTATTCCATGCTGATTACAGCATTGTTCCAGAATAGCCATGAAAGTGTAGGGGAAAGATGCTGGGCTAGGTGGTCCCGTGACGTGATCCAACCAAACGCTTAATTTCCTTATCCCTTGATTTACATTTGTTTTAGCTGAAGTCTTATTGATGTTAAATATTCCCTATTACATACTGCTCCAGTATTAGAAACTTTGCAGTATGTAACTAATTACTTAGTTGATCCCATTTATTGGTTAGAAAGGCAGACAAGCTAATTAGTCATGCCAGCCTTATGGGCTGACAAAGTCTTGGTGACTCTTCCCTCCACGACCTGCTATAGGAGGAGACTGAGCAGGATTTGGAAGCATCGCAAAACCTAGAATAAGGGATGTGTTCAACCAAATGGGATTTATAGGACATTTGTCTTTTTCTTGTGGTAGAGATCTTTAGGATTGAAAGCATCCCTGACTGATGTTTACAGGAGATCAAATTTAGAGTCCAGTGTTATTGCTGCTTTGATGAGGAATGTCTCCTGTGTATTTATTTGACCCCAGTGGGAGGCCTCCACATATTAAATCACTGTGGTTTGGAAAGGGGAAACCAAAAGTTTTCCTCTATGCACCCATCAGATCATGAGCAGAAGCCAAGCGCAATATGTGCAGAATGCAGGTGGAACACTAATTGCCCAACAGAATGGAAGGGGAGGCTGCAAAGGGGCCCGCCTCTAAATAATCGGGGCTGACAGGCAGGTAAGGAGATGCTCCAGGCACATGTGGAATGGCGGAAATTTATTTCAGTATTTATTTCAATAGTTATTTTGTTGACTTTATGAATATGCTGCCTTTCTCCTCAACGGGGCACCAAAGCAACTTCTCTCTCCCTTTTATCCTCACAATAACCCTGTGAGGTAGGTTAGGCTGAGAATGTGTGACTGGCTGAAGGTCTCCCAGCAATCTTCCAAGACAGAGTGGGGATTCAAATCTGGGACTCCCAGATGCTTGTGTGACCCTTTAAGTACTATACCACACCAGCTCTCTCCAATGAAGCTTCTGTGGGGCACTCCCCATTTCATCAGACAGATGTGTGAGGAAAGACCACAATGGAGCATTTGTATGGGGCTGCTGTGGGATTGGTGGGATTGACACACTGTGCTTTTAAGGGGTCAGTTTCAATGTATGGAAAAAGGGAGGAGGTGATATAGAAAAGGTCGGGTGAGGCCCAGCCTAGAGCAACAGAATTAGCAGGTACACCAACTCCGAAGTCGACATCCGGGAGGCAACCAGTGAGGTTACAGGCCAGCTGTTCAGCATGTGTCTCTGCCAGGAAGGTGATTTAGGTGGGCAGGATGAGACCGGCAGCCCTTCACTGCAGCCAGCCACCTCCTTTCAGACCCCATCAGTCCACTCCCCCACTCTGCCCACAGCTTTGGTGTGAAAACCACAGCACAAAATCTTAGTTGGAAATCATAGTTAGAAGGGGCCATACAGACCATCTAGTCCAACTCCTGCCCAGTGCAGGGCCAGTCTAAAGCACCCCTGACAAATATTCATCTAGCCTCTTCTTGAAGGTTGTCAGTGAAGGGGAGCTAACCACCTCCCTAGGCAGCTGATTCCACCTTTGAACCACCCTGACTGTGAAAAAGTTTTTCCTAATATCCAGCCGATATGTTTCTGCATGTCATTTAAACCCATTGCTTCAGGTCTTATCCTCTGCTGCCAACTGGAACAGCTCCTTCCCCTCCTCCAAATGACAGCCTTTCAAATATTTAAAGAGAGCAAGTTATAGATAGGAACTCTCAGTCTGGGGCAAGTGATGCACTGTATCCTTGGTGCCGGGGGGGGGCAACGGTGGGAAAGCTTCTAGTGTCCTGGCCCCACTACTGGACCTGGTATTTTTGGCCACTGTGTGACACAGAGTGATGGACTGGATGGGCCATTGGCCTGATCCAACATTGGCTTCTCTTATGTTCTCTTATGTTCTTATGACTTCTGATCTTCTGCCATCAGACCTGTGTACATCACTGTGACTTCAGGTCCTGGCTTATGACTTGCTGTCACCCTTGCTTCTGACCATTGTATCACTCCTTGACCTCTTGGTCTTGATTTCTATCTCAGACTTTGCCCAGCTGGTGCCCATGATCCCAGCCATGACCACTCACTTGGAGGTGACAAGGAACATGAATCAGGGTTGCCAGTTCTGCGTTGGGAAATTCCTGGAGATCTGGGGGTGGAGCTTGGGGAGGATGGGGTTTGGGGAGGGACCTCAGGAGGCTATAGTGCCACAGAGTCCAACCGACAAAGAAGCCTTCTCCAGGAGAACTGATAGTCATCCGGAGATCAACTGTAATAATAGAAGATCTCTAGGTGGCACCTGGAGGGTGGCAGTTGTATGAATTGCAGTGCCCAGATCTCACTTCTCAAGCAAGGGCTACAGCTGGTGAAACAGCCAAAGCTGGATAAGAATCTGCTATAGCCAAGAAAAAGATGGCGGATGCTCGAAGAAGATAGACATGTGGGGAAGGGCTCCTTGCACTCTATTATTTAACCTCACTCTGTGGCTGTTTTTTCGCTAGCCAAATACCTCTGTATGTGTAGGAGGTATTTGCAAGGAACTTAAGCCTAACCTGAGGGAGCGGCGGCTCTCTCAGGGGATTGTTTTTGGCTTGTTCTAAGGCGGGAGTGAGGGAGAAGGCAGCGAAGTGTTTTTCTCGACTGTGGAATTCGCAGAGTGTGGAGTGGAATGGGAACCTAGTCAGAAAGAAGGAGAGAGGAAAAGTCTCCAGCAAACCCGAAGCTAAGTACTTTATACATCTGAATTTATGTAAAATTTGTTTACTGGGGAAGATAGAGGGCAACCAGTGACTCAGATTAAATTAATTTATTTTTTTGACGAAGAAGAGAAAAGATGCCAGGGTTGAGCACAGACAGACAGCAAAAATAGTGGCTAACAAAAGTACTGTGCAAAAAGAGTAGAGAAACATATGGGGCATAAATGAGAAGTTATATGTTTGTAAAATATTACCGTGTTCAGTGAAATTAACGTCTTTTCTGTTTCTTTAAACAGAGTTGAGTGCCGTAGGGGTGGAGTGACTCAGTGGAGCGATCCAGCGATCTATCGGGGCGGCGTGCAAAGGAGGCGACAGGAAACGGTCCGGAAGGGCGGGAGAGCAACTTTCGGAGGAGATAGAAGGGTGGAGGGAGGAGCAGCATTTGAGCACCGCGACTCCACAAGAGAAGCCAAAGATCTGGGAAGCGACATGGCAACTGAGACAAGAAGGCCGTACAGAAGGCGGGGGAGAAAGAAAGGCAGAAGAAAGGAATAAAGTGGAAAAGACTGCATGCAGAAGGGGGAAGGAGTGATATAAAAAAGAAGAAAGAAAGGGGAGGAGAAGTTGGAGGAGGAAGGGAGTTTTGAAGGCTTGTTCATAATCTTAAACGTGAAAGGAGGGGTATAGAAATTCTGTAGGGTCACGGGAGAAAGCAAGGAAGTGTGCAGATTAATAAATTTACCATTTTAAAGGACCAGATAAATAAAGGATTTAAGAAGAAATAAAAACAGAATAGGTAATTAAAGTAGATAGATATACCCTCGAAGTTTTTGGCATACCTAAATAGAGCCTCTGAGCCGATAGATATATTTAGATAAAGTAATCCAAAGTAGAATATTACTAATTAGATCAATTATATAATAACATTATCATCGGGCTAACTAACTTTAGTAACACTTCTACGGCTAGAGGTAGAAAGTAGCTTATAATATATATATATATTCAACCTAACTGTAGGAAGTACATAGTGAGAGAAAATTTAAATAAAGGATGGCCACAGGCACAGGTAGAAAAGGATCCTCTGCACCCCCCAGTCAAGCATCAGGGCTAGCTCTAATTAAATCAAATGTAACAACTGCAGATTTACAAAGCATGCTGCAAATTTTTTTACAAATGGCAGCGGAGCAGAATGCTGAAATTATAAAAAAAGACATGGAGCCAATACAAAATAAAATGTACCAAATAGCAAAGCAATTAAAAAATGACACAGAAGAAATTAAATTAGAAATAAAAAAATTAACTAAAACTACAAAACACCTAGAAGAAAAAATGGAAGATATTGATCAAGAAGTTTGGGAATTAAAATCTAAAACTGATAGAATGGAAGATACACTTATGGCACTTGAATTGGAGAAAGCAGAGCACATCCTTAGGTTCCAAAATGTTACAGAAAAATTAAGAAAAAACCTACACGAAACATTGTCGAGCAATTTAATATAGCAGACGAAAAAGACTTACTGGAGAATATAGACGCAATATACAGAAGAAACTCAGCATACTCGAAAAAACATAAAACTCCAAGGGAAGTTCATGTAAAATTTGCAAGGAAACATAAAAGACCGAATACTCCAAGAAGCAAATAAAAAGAAACTGATAATAGAAGGAGATGAAATTAGAATTTTGAAAGATATACCCTGGAGAATTAGGGAAAGACGTCAAAAATATTCCATCTTAGCTGAAATACTAAGAAAAAATGAGATCCAATACAGATGGTTAATACCAGAGGGTCTCCAATTCACGTACAGAAGTCAAAGATACAAGTTGGACTCTGTTTTCAAACTGGAAAATTTCCTGGAAAGTTTTGGGGAAGATCTTGGCTGGCAAAGACCACATGAAGAGGAAGAGGAACAAGAAGAGGAAGAAGAGGAGAAAGATGAAAATGCGAATAAACCCTCTTGCTGGTTAGCCTATAAACTCAGAAAAGAAAGAGAAAAAAGATTTATTGTAACGTTAAAAGACGAAAATCAGGAAATAAAATTTAAAACACATGAGTTAAAAACAATTGTGGAAATTTTTTATAAAAGTTTATATAAACAGACACCACACAATAATCAGAAAATTGAAGAATTTTTATTGAAACACAAAGTAGGTAAATGTACAGAGGAACAAAGAAAACAATTGAATGAAAATATTTCCATGTTTGAATTGATAAATGCAATTAAAACTCAAAAGTTAAAAAAACACCAGGCCCAGATGCCATTCCAGCAGAAATCTACAAGGTCTTAGAAGATGAAATATCAGGTTTACTTAAAGATGTAGTGAATAATGTCATGGTGACTGGTAAAATTCCTTTGACATGGAAAGAAGTGCTAATAACGCTTATCCATAAACCGGACACTGAGAACACTGATATTAAAAACTTTAGGCCCATTTCTTTGTTAAACGTAGATTACAAAATTTTTGCTACAATTCTAGCAAATAGATTTAAGAAATCATGGCAGAAATAATTCATAAAGACCAGTCAGGCTTTATTCCGAGAAGACAAATTAAAAACAATATAAGGAATATAATTAATATACTAGAATACTATGAGCAAAACCCTGGAAAGCAGGTTGCCTTAATTTTCTTAGACACAGAAAAAGTCTTTGATAATGTTAATTGGGAATATTTAAAACAGAAGATTACATTGTGGAATTGTGGTGAAAAAATTCTTAATTCAATCAAAGCCATATATGAAGATCAATACGCGAAAATTATTATCAATGGAGAAATAACAAATAGTATCCCAATACAAAAGGGTACGAGACAGGGATGCCCCTTATCACCGTTATTATTTATTTTTGGATTAGAAACATTAAATGATTTAGTGAGAAATAATGAGAATATAACGGGGACAAAAATAAAAAAAGAACAATATAAATTACAGGCTTTCGCGGACGATCTGGTATTCATCCTGGAAGAACCAATAAAAGCTATACCATATTTATGGGAAGATTTACATGAATATGGCCAAATAGCGGGCTTAAAAATTAATATAAAGAAAACAAAAATTATAACTAAAAACTGTACGACCGCACAAATTGCCAAGATTCAAAATATTTCAAATATACAGGTAGCTGAAAAAATAAAATACTTAGGAATTATCATGACAAATAACAATAAAAACCTTTATAAAAATAATTATATAAAATTCTTAGAGGAGATAAAAAAAGATCTTAATAGATGGCAGGATCTACACATTTCATTTATGGGCAGAATTGCCACAATTAAAATGAATATCCTACCACGTTTTCTATTTTTGGCCCAATGCATTCCCATATTAACAAATAAAAAGTTCTTTGAAGAACTGAATCGTGTAGTTAAAACCTTTATATGGCACGCTAAAAAACCAAGAATTAGTAGACTACTCACAGATAAGAAGGAAAGGGGAGGCCTAGGTTTTCCAAATTGGAATTTATATTACCAGGCGGCAGCAATGGGATGGATACGAGATTGGATCCAATTAGAAGAGGAAAGAACTTTAAAATTAGAAGGACATGATCTGCCTATGGGCTGGCATGCCCATATCTGGTACAACATGGATAAAAGCCAACAAATCTTCGAAAATCATGTAATAAGAGGCCAGCTGATGAAAATTTGGAGAGAAATTAAAAGGAGGCATTATCCCAAAATTCCGAATTGGATCTCCCCAGTAGAGGCTTTCACGTTACCGACACTATGCTCAAAAGAAAAAAAATTAACTTATGAAAGGTTATTGACAGAAAACAAAGAACTAAAACCATTGGACTCACAAGAAATCCAAAAAGCAAATTTAACCTCTTGGGAAAAAATACAATTAAAATCCAGATTTGTTAAAGATAAAAAAATAAATTTCATGAATACATACTCCCAATTAGATAAAATTTGGCTATCCTCAGTGGACAAATTAATACAAAAACTGTATAACTTCCTCCTAACTGAGAATTTAGTAGATGAAATTGTAAAACCAAATATGATCCTTTGGATGAAAGATATAGGGCAAAACATCACTTTAGAACAGTGGTCCAGATTGTGGAACTCTCTTAAGCTGCTCAGAGCCACAAACTATAAAGAAAATATCTATAAGATGTTTTTCAGGTGGCACTGGACGCCGGAGAAAGTTGCAAAATGCTATAAAAAAGCATCAGATGTATGCTGGAGGTGCAAAAAAGAGGTGGGAACATATTTACATACCTGGTGGAACTGCGAAAAAATAAGAAAGTTCTGGAAAATGATTTAAAAAATAATTGAAGAATCCTCCAAATTGAAGTTAGAATTAGAACCAGAGACTTTTTTGCTGAACATGATACTGGTCGGAATTAAAAAAGATCAAAGAATCATTCTTTATATAATTACAGCAGTGAGAATTATGGTTGCCAAATGTTGGAAAAAAGAGAATCTCCCCAATATAGAAGAAATTATAGATATTATACTAGAAATAGCTGAATTAGATAAGCTAAATCTTATACTTTCCGGAAGAGACGATTTAGTTTATGTAAACAGATGGGAAAAAAATTATGAATGGATTGAAAAGAAGATATGAAAAACAAACAAACAAACAAACAAACAAACAAACAAACAAACCGACCCAAAACCACTCCTACTTTATTTAGATAGGTTAACAGAAATAGACTTAATCATGTTAAGTCTCATACTTAACAACTGGCGACAAGGATGGGATCCTAGAGCAGGTAGGCAGCCCCGCTTAACCAACGCAGTAACGGCAGATGAGGACACACACCCAGTCGGACCGGCTGAAGCACCACTCGCAGCAGTGGCCGCAGCACCAGCGTTCAAAGTATTTGAACCGACATCAGAGGACTGGGACTCTTACCTAGTGTGGTTTGAGTTCCACCTCCAAGCGAATGAGATCACTGACAAGGCAAGGAAAAAGGCGACACTCCTGAGCTCCTGTGGTAAGGCCGTCTTCAACGTCGCCCAGTCCCTGGTCGCTCCCACCAAGCTCAGTGTGGCTACGTGGGCTGATATCACGGCCAAACTCAAAGGCCATTTCTCGCCACAACTGTTGAAAATCGCATGTCGGCACGCTTTTTACAAGCGGTGCCAAGGGCTCTCGGAATCGATAGCCGAATTCGTCACCACCTTGCAAAAAGTGGCCCGGCCGTGCGGATTCACCAACTTGGAAGAGGCCCTCCTCGACTACCTGGTGTGTGGCCTATGGGATGAACGTCTTCAACAGCGCCTGTTTTCCCGCACAGAACTTACGTATGCTGTGGCCTACGCTGAGGCCGCTGCCGCAGAGGCCACTGACAGATCAACTCGGGAGGTTCAACAGCGGCAGGCCCTGGTCAGTAAAGAGCCTGCAGTTCACCAACAGTCTACCAATGAGTCCGACAGTGAAGCCGATGGTGTATGCAGAACTTGGGAGACACGCCCAATGTGGACCAGACCGAGAACTGCAGCGATGCGTTCCTGTGCCGGCTGTGGCGGTAAACATGAGAGAGACCTCTGTTGGGTAAAAGAGCTGATCTGTTGTTCCTGTGGTAAGCGAGGTCATCTGGCCCAAGTCTGCCGAGCAGCCAAGAAGTCTCCACCTTCTACACGACGTGCAGACCCCAAGGTTCGTGCCCGAGATGGCAACAAGGCATCCGATTGTCATCAGACTGACACCTGCTGTTGTCCATCCACGGCCCTGGCCACCGGTGACAAACCCAGCCGGAAGATCCACGTCACACTTCGTCTGGACGGCGTGCCCTGCATGATGGAGGTGGACTCCGGATAATTCGTCACAGTCATCTCAACGCAGATGTGGCAGCGCTTGTTCCCTCACCGGAGCTGTCATCGGTTGTCTCCAGTCTCCACCTGCCTGACCGATTTTCAGGGCAGGCGCATTCCCTTGGCGGGGAAGGCAAGCTTCTGCGTTGAATTCAAAGATCAGCGAGCCGAGCTGTTCCTCCTGGTTGCGGAGGGCGAATGGGTCAGTTTTGGGGCCTCGACTGGTTCGAGGCTCTGGGCATTGCTATTACTGGTGTAAACCAAATGTGCCAAATAAAAAGGGACTCATTGTATAGCGAGTTTCCTGAAGTGTTTGAGGAAGGGCTCGGTCAGTACACCGGTCCCCCGGTGACTTTTGAGTTAGATCCTTCAGTTTGGCCCATCCAACTGAAGTATTGTAAGGTGCCTCTAGCCTTGAAGGCAAAAATAGAGGCTGAATTGGAAAAGCTGGTCAACCAGGGTATTTTGGAGCCTGTTCCCTATGGTAGATGGGAAACCCCCATCGTAACGCCTGTAAAAGCCGACGGTTCAGTGCGTATCTGCGCCGATTACAAATGTACTGTAAATCGGGCTCTTCAGCAGCACTCCTACCCAATGCCTGTGATCAGCCATGTGTTGGCATCGCTGGGGGGAGGCAAAGTGTTTGCTAAGCTAGACCTGGTGCAGGCATATCAGCAGCTGCCTGTGGACAACGCAACTACTGATGCACAAACAAGGGGGCTTTTAGGGTCAAGCGCCTTCAATTTGGGGTAAATATTGCCCCCGGTATCTTCCAAGGGTTAGTGGAAGGGCTCCTGCGAGGGCTACCTGGTGTTGTACCATATTTTGATGACATATTGATAGCTGGTACTGATGAATCAGAGTTAATGGCTCGACTTCAAAGAAGCTGGGTTGTGAGTGAAGAGCTCAAAATGCTTTGTTGGTGTTAAGCAGGTTGAGTTTTTGGGATTCCTCATAGACGCAGATGGGGTCCATCCCACGCCTGACAAAGTTCCCGCCATCAAGAACGTGCCCCCGCCTAAGTCAAAGAAAGAGCTGCAATCGTTCTTAGGCATTGTTAATTTCTACCACTCATTCCTACTGCACAAGGCGTCAGTGGCGGAACCACTGCACGCCCTGTTGCATAAGAACATCAAGTGGGAATGGGGGGAGCGGCAAAGGCGGGCATTTGCAGTGGTTAAAGAGCTGCTGTCATCCAGTGCTGTGCTCATGCACTTTGATGGTGTTAGCTGCTGACGCGTCCCCTTACGGGGTGGGCGCTGTGCTGAGTCACCTGATGCCAGATGGCACTGAGGCGTCAATTGCCTTTTATTTGTGATCCCTGATGGCAGCAGAGAAAAACTACGCCCAGATCAACAAGGAGGGCCTTGCCCTGATTGCGGGAGTTAAAAAGTTTCATGACTTTGTGTATGGGTGACGGTTCCTCCTTGTCACAGATCATAAACCTCTACTGGGCATCTTTTCACTGGACTGGCAAACCCTGAACATTCTCTCACCTAGGATGTTGAGGTGGGCAGTTTTTCTCTCTGCCTATGACTTTGAACTCGAACATAAGCCTGGAAAGGCTATCGGGCACGCTGACGCCCTCAGCTGTTGCCCTGTACTGACTACAGACACTGACAGTGACCAGGACTTGGACGTTTTGGCCCTTGATGAACTCCCGGAGGCACTGTTTACCTCCTTGGACATTGCCGCTGCAAAGGACCCTGTTCTCACCCGTGTCCTTAATTGGGCATGGAGGGGGTGGCCGGCAGGAAAACTAGCGCCAGAATTCAAACCGTATGTTTTGCGCCAAAATGAACTATCAATGTCAAAGGGTTGTTTGCTTTGGGGGAGTCGGGTAGTGATTCCCGCCAAATTGAGGGAGAAAGTGTTAGAGGCATTGCATGCGGGCCACTCAGGCATGGTCCACATGAAGGCCCTTGCGAGAGGGTATGTCTGGTGGTCCAAACTGGACGATGACATAGAGGTGTGGGTAAAGCATTGCATGCTGTGTCAACAATCTCGCCCTGAACCACCTCAGGCTCCCATTCAACCATGGGAGAAGTCACGGAGGCTGTAGTCCCGCCTCCATATCGATTTCGCGGGTCCCTACCAGGGACAAATGTTCCTTATTGTTGTTGATGCATTTTCAAAATGTATTTATTTATTTATTTATTCCATTTTTACCCCGCCCTTTCTGCGAATGGGCTCAGGGCGGTTTACAATGAGGCAACTAAGTGCTGGAGATAAACAGCTTAAAAACATATAAAACGAATAAAACATTCCAAAAAGGTATTCACCATAAAGTGCTCAACGGTTACTCACTCGACTCGACCCAATGATGTCAAACTCACAGAGGCTGCCATTCGATGTTATTTGGCCCCATCCGGCGGTATTGGTCCCATCCGGTGGTGTTGGTCACAGCGGGACCAGATAGATCTTCCTCAGCTGTCCCCTCCCTCCACCACATAAGATGGTAGAAATAGTGGCAGAGGGGGGTGGCGGCTCCTACTCAAAGGCCTGGCAGAAGAGCTCCATCTTGCAGGCCCTGCGGAACTGTGAGGGGTCCCGCAGGGCCCTGATCTCCTCCGGGAGCTCATTCTACCAGGTAGGAGTTGCCACTGAAAAGGACCTAGCCCTAGTAGCCACCAGCCTGGCCTCCTTAGGGCCAGGGACTGCCAGGCGATGTTGGGACTCGGACCGAAGTGCTCTTTGGGGCATATGTAGGGAAAGGCGGTCCCTCAGGTATGCCGGACCCTGGCCATATAGGGCTTTAAAGGTAAGCACCAGCACTTTGAAGCGAATCTGGTATGCTATAGGCAGCCAGTGCAGTGCTTTCAGCACAGGCCGGATGTGCTCCTGCCTGGGGATGCCCACCAACAGCCTGGCTGCAGCATTCTGCACTAGCTGCAGCCTCCGGATTTGCCCCAAAGGCAGCCCCATGTAGAGGGCGTTACAGTGGTCTAGCCTTGAGGTGACCATTGCGTGGATCACCGCAGCCAGGTCCTCGCGATCAAGGAATGGGACCAACTGCCGAATCAGCCGGAGATGGTAAAAAGCCAATTTGGCAGTGGCTGCCACCTGGGCCCCCATAGTTAGCGCGGGGTCCAGGAGTACTCCCAAACTCCTAACCTCCGGCGCTGGCACCAACAGTGCCCCATCGAAGGTCGGAAGTGGGAGCCCCAACCCCTGACTGGTCCGACCCAGGCACAGGACTTCCATCTTCACCGGGTTTAACTTCAATCGGCTCAGCCTGAGCCACCTGGCCACAGCCTGCGGAGCCCGGTGGAGATCTTCGGGGTCAGAGTCCGACCGGCCACCCAACATCAGATAGAGCTGGGTGTCATCCACATATTGGTGACACCCCAGCCCATACCTCCGGGCAATCTGGGCAAGGGGGCGCATATAGATGTTAAACAGTATCGGGGAGAGCACCGCCCCCTGAGGCATCCCGTATTCAAGCGAGTGCCTCCGGGACTGCTGCCCCCCTAGCACCACCCTCTGTCCCCAACCTTGGAGGAAAGAGGCAAGCCATTGAAGGGCGAGCCCCTGAATCCCCACGTCGGCTTGAAATTGTAAATATGTGATCGACAGGGTCAGGGGCAGTTGTCAACGCCCTACGAAAATTGTTTGCCACTCACGGACTCCCTGACTGTGTGGTCTCAGACAATGGGCCACAGTTCGTGTCCACAGAATTTGAGAGGTTCCTAACAGACAACCATCCGCCATCTGACTTCGGCCCCGTTCCATCCTGCCTCAAATGGCCAGGCAGAGCGGATGGTACGGACAGCTAAGGAGTCACTTGGGCGTCTAACGTGTGGGGATTGGGGACAGAAGATTGCCTCCTATCTCTTGAGGCAACATATCACTCCCTGCTCAGCTACAGGGAGGAGCCCAACTGAACTTCTCATGGGCAGAAAGCTGGCTTCTCTCTTAGACTGCCTGCACCCAGACTTGGACCAATCCAAGCAGCGGTCAGAGACCCAGGCACAGGTGAGAGTTTTTGCTTGTGGGGACAAGGTGTTTGCCCGCAATTACACAGAGGGTTAATGGTGGCTACCAGCCGTAGTCACTAAGGTCGCAGGGTCCAGGTTGTATGTGGTCCAGCTAACCAACAGACATACGCCGCCACATAGACCAGCTCAGGAAGTGGTGGGCAGACTCGAACCTAGAGTTGGAGCCTGAACCTGAGCTGATCCCCATCGGGCAGGAGGGGCCTCCCGGAGAGGAGGTGAGTGCTGCCGAATGGGAACAGGAGTCTGGGCAGACCCCAACTCCAGAACCTGAGACCCCTGACCTTGTTCCCCCGTCTGTCCTGCAAGAGAGGTTGCCAGGATCCCCGACGACTGTGCCGCTTCAACGCCTCAGGAGCAGAGACTGCTGCGCCGATCACAGAGAAGCCGTTGTGCCCCCTCCTATCTCAAAGACTTATGCCCCCCCCCATCTTAGGGGGAAGGAGTTGTTATGTTCTGAAGCTTGAATCCATCCTATGTTTTCCTATGTTAAGCTTCAGGCTGAATATGGATTGTAATCTGTCGCATTCTATTGGCTGGTTTCTGTGAAACCTTTTGTAAATAACCAATCACCATGTAAATATGTATCGAAGAGGGAACAGTCCTGATTGGCCTTTATCCCTGTATTGTTATTGGTCCTTAACTTGTTGTGGGTGTGGCTTTGACAGCCCAGGATGGTTTAAAAAGGGAGCTGTGCTTCACTTGTTTTTGTGTGTTTCGAGTTGAAGTTTGCTGTTACAATAAAGCTGAAATCACTTTGCTGAAATCCAAATCGTGTTAAGTCTTATACTTAACAAAGACATTATGTATAAATCAATACATCATATTGAAGAAATCATTTGTAAATTCGACCTAATAAATGATCTTTTCAAATTCTGTCAGATCTCTTATTGCACCTCTTTCTGTATAGACATCTTTCTTGAATCTAGAAGTTAGTTGAAAATACACTAGCCATTGTATTGTCTTGTTTGCCAAGACTTAACTTCACCTTGTGAATTCATCATGTCTCTGCATGTTATAAAATTATTTTCCCTCACATATTTGTCACAATATGCATCTTTGGTGACATTACAGATGATATAGGAGGACTAATTCTTCCTCTTATAGTCTCCCATATTTTAAAGTGGCTATCTCTGGCATTATATCCCACTGAAGTTCTGCCCACGCTACTCAGGTTCCACCCCCCAAAATCTCCAGGTATTTTCCTGACCAAAAGCTGACAACCCTAGCCACACAGCTGGACAACATGGCCTCAGCCCCACCCACTGGAAATAGTTGTCTGTGTTGGAAATATGTGAGTTGCAAGGTCTAAATCCCAGTCGTTATAGGTTTAATCTGTATATCTTGTGTGCTATTGTTTAGCCTGACCTGGAAGGAAACCTGGTTCAGAGCCAATGCAAACAAAGCCCCTGAAATGCAAGTCTGTTTACAAACATCATTGGTTAATATAATCAGGTGATTTCCTTCTAGGGGTCAAGAAGAAGGAGAATATCCATTGTTCTTGTTACAGTTGTTGTGAGACTGTGTGGTCAGTCTGTAAAGCTGTAGAGATGCAGCCTTTGTTATTTTGGCCCCGTTCACACGGAGCATTTGCCCCGCTGAAGGCACGGTACCCCTGTGGACTTTCCATGCGCGATCACACTGGCACATCTGGGAGGCGTAGCACTCCCGTGGCCAACCTGCAGCTTCCTGTGGAAAACACGGAGTAAAAAACTACTGGGATCGAAGCGCTAGTTTCTGGAAATCCCGAGGCAAAGGCCGGCATCTGATCACGGGAGCGCCAGTATCCCACAGCTTCTGACACCCGCCCATGTCCCAGGGTTTCTGGATGTTGTAAGTTTCCATGGGATGCGCACCAACACTGAATAGCGCGTGCGCACACACAAGACACCGACAGCGCCCCCCCCAACGGCGCATGCACACTTCGCAACAATGCAGCTTGCATGGTCTGCTGCACCGCTTTTTTGCCGCATTGCAGCAGCACGGTGTGATCGGCGCTTGGAACTGGAGCATGGCAACCCAGTGGCCCGTGTGATCGGGCTACCGTGCTTTATTTTGCTCCGGGGAGAACTGCCACGCCTCCCCCCGGTGTTTTCTGGCCTGTATGACCAGAGCCTTTGTAGATTTTCCTGTGTACCCTACCCTTAGAAATAAAGATTTTTAAACAGAAGGAAATGCCTCCTCTCCAGTAAAGCAAAGATCCATTGCAAACCTCCAAATATTTAAGTATTTTTGCCTATTTTTTCAACAGACAGGACTGGAACCAATAGAGTGCAGCATCCCCTGCCTGGCCAGCCAGTCCAGAAAGACACCATGGTTGGTGATGCAGAAGGTCCGCAGGAGGCTCAGAGGAACCAGACATCTTCACCCATCCCATTCTTGGAAAAGTTTCTCCATCAGGGTAAGGGAGTTCCCATCCCTCAAACAGCCTGTGATGTAAATAAAAGGAGTGAGATTATCAGATTAATCCAAGAATGCTTGGAGTTGGACAGCCATGAAGCCACCAGTTCCTACTTTGGAGCCATAACACATAACCAGTCCGAGACCCAGGTCACTGTGCCCAGACCCTGGTTTAAATGTATAGGTCATAATCCTGTATAAAGAGTATACTATGCTGAATCTTGTTGATTATCATGCTGAGTTCAGTTTCTGGGTTGGAGCGTGTCCACGCTGTGGTCAGGAAGGGTGGAGGGAGAACCATGTATTCTGTGCTCAGACCCTCAGAGGAAGAGTGGGATTCAAATGCACTCTGTGCATGCCTGTACTGTGCATCTGTAATATATGTATGCAAGGAAGTATATATGATTGTTTGTGTGAAAGAGAGAGAGAGAGAGAGAGAGAGAGAGAGAGAGAGAGAGAGAGAGAGAGAGAGAGAGAGAGAGAGAATGGCTCTTCATTAATTTCAATAGACTTTTGCTCAAGCCCATATTTTTCATGCTCTGAGTATTGCGTCTATCACATTCTTGATACTAGAACTTGAGAATAGCTTGAAAATATTGGAAGCCACACTGGAAACTACAGGGAGTGTTCTCAGCTGCAGAATTTGCAGTGGTTATCATGAGACACAGTGACAGGTGTGGAATTGTACTTGATGCTTCCTCCCATGAAACATGGAAAGATTTGACAATTTTTGGGAAGGAATGGAACTGTGCATAAAGGACCTGAAATTATTTCCAAGGAATCAAGCAGATAGTTGGGAGTGAAGAGGATGAGTCATGTTTTTGGGAAAGCATTATGTTTTTATACCCTCAATGTAGGGTGTTGCCATAATATTAATCATTATTATGACTTTTAAAAAAAAATCCAATTGGCCACTGCTATGATGTGGTCCATTTCTCTTTGTTTGTCTCTTGATGGCTGCTGGAGTCTATTGTGTTTTAGCAAGAGGATTTTTGACAAAATAATTACAAGATGAATTCTGTCAGACTGAAATGAAATAATAGCCATCTGAGAAACACGTTTTATAAAAAACACAGGGCTGCTGGTGAAAAGGCAGGCCCAGGTCAAACAAATTCTTTTCTCCTTCCCTGTGACTGTAGTCCATGTAGAGCAAATTTTGAGTTCAGTGGCATCTTTAAGACCAACCAGCCCCAGAAAACTCTGTATGAGGACTTTGCCCCCACATGCTGCTGTCATTTCCAGGCCCCAGGAGAGAGCAATGGGCCCACGGCCACAGAACTCCCTGCATAGGCCAGGGAACATTTTCCCAGCTGCAAATGGGGTGTGCCCAAACCAGGCGGTTCCTCCCAGGTGGATGGCATCTCTACTTTCCCCAGTGCGAGAGAGGCCAGCAGCTGCAGCAGCACCAGCCCTTGGAGCCCCATCCTTCCGCCAGCAAACCGAGTGGCTTCCTCATGGCGACACTTCCCCACTGGCCAGCACCTCCCCATCTCCCCATCTGCCTCCATCCCCCTCCCTTTGGCTTCCTTTGGAGGAAGTCTCTCCTGACTTCTCTCTCTGCTTTCTTGCCCCTCCCCAAAGCAAGGGACTGATCATCTGCTTTGCAAAGCACCAGAGGCAAGTGGGGACAGGCAGACTGCTGCTTTTCCAGGCTGGTTCCACATCTCTTGTGCTTTCCCCTTGGGCCCAAGGGGTAAAGAGCCTCTCTGCTTGGTCAAGCTCTGTTCACCCCAACTGAGGGTGAGGAGTTGCTCAGCAGGGCACTTTGCAAGGAAGAGGTGGCACAATTGCTGCTACTACTACCACCGAGCTGGGGAAAGGCGTGGGCAATGGCAGGCAGCTCTCCTCACTCTCTCTGACTCCAACGGCTTCCCAAGCACTTCTCAGCTCTCTGGCTCTGACAGCTGGATCCCCTGTGCATGGGAGGAGAGCAGGGGGGCCAGGGAAGGGCAGGGCAGATTTGGGAGGGCGTGTTGCCCCATGGACCCAGCTGGGACTAACAAAGGTTTATTCAAGGTATGAGCTTTCGTGTGATACATAGCTTCCTCAGATACATTGAAATGGAAGTTAGCAGTTCATTAGCAAAATAGCATGCAACTTAATGAAGATGTTTTGACATTCGATAAAGCTCATATCTTGAAAAAATCTTTTTGGTCTTAAAGGTGCCTATGGACTCAAAATTTGCTCTCTTGCTTCAGACCAACATGGCTGCCCACCTGGATCCATACTCCATGTAGTACAACTCAACTAGCCCTCTGATCTTTCTGCTGTGCTTCTCCACACCTCCATACCCCATGACTGTCTGCTGCTGGTGAGGCCAAGGAAAGTCTGTGTCGTGACATCAGGACACAAAAGGACAGCCACCCTGAGCCCGTTCGCGGTGAGGGTGGGATAGCAATCCAATAAAATAAATAAATAAATAAGAGTGATGGGTTAGAAGGGGAGATAGATGCAAGGCTGTCATTTTCAGAGACTGCTAATAGGTCTCTCTGGAATGCAGATCTCTTCATACTGAGAGTTTTAAAGAAATAGTTAATTTAGGCAAGAGAACATTTTTCACAATCACACACAGTTGCACATTAGTGGAGCATACCATAGTTTTGCCCAAAAAGCAGAACACCGCCATTTGATATCCCAACACAATTATGTCACTTTCATGTGATGTTATCACATCGGGGACATCCCTGTGCAGTGTCTCTGTTTGGGTGCAGGGCTTCCCTTGCCAGCCAGCTGGCCAGAGGCAGGCAGAAGCCCAAAAAACTGGAGGAACCCCTGCCCGGATTGGGGGCCTGTCAGCCTTAGGCAAGACCTTTTTACAAACCTGGAAAGGGCTCTAGGTTTTCAGAAAAACGTGAAAACTAAAAAAAAAAAAAGCACACTGGGCAGCTTTAAAAATCTGAAAATGATAAAAGGAGCACCTGTAGCTTTAAGAAATGGATTTCCTCAGTAGCTGTTGTAGGCATCCACAGTATTGCAGGCTTCAGTTTCTGCCAGTAAAAAGGCAGGGGAAAGAGGCAGGACCATTTCCAGCCCTATTTTGGCCTTTGAGGCAGAATTTAGTGGGGCCAGACCTGCTAGGGTTGTCAGCACCAAGCTGGAAAATTCCTGGAGATTTTGTGGTGGAGTCTGAGGAGGGCAGGTTTTGGGGAAGGGAGAGGCCATAGAGTCCATCCTTCAAAGCACTCATTTTCTCCAAGGGGATAGATCTCTGTTGTCTGGAGTTCAGTTGTATAATTCTGGGATAATTCCAGGTCCCACCCGGAGGTTGACAACTGTAGGCCTGGAAACAACCTCTGGGTGACCTTATACCACCCGACTAGCATGACTGAACTAGGACTGGCTTCTTGCCACTGTTCAACAGCAGCTGCCCTATGAAAGCCACTGTGATGCAGTGGTTAGAGTTTCAGAGTAGGGCCTGTGAGACCCAGGTTCGAATCCCCGTCTTGCTGTGGAAGCTCACTGGGTAATTTTGGACCAGTCACATACTTTCAGCTTAACCTACCACACAGGGTTGTTGTGTGGATAAAAAGGAGGAAAAGATAATAATGTAAGCTGCTTTGGCCCCCACTGTGGAGAAAAGTTGGGCATAAATGAAGTTAATAAAGAATAAATATAGCTGAAGATGGGAGGCAGATAAAAGGTAGGTTGGTGAATGGAGACTGCCAAGAGGAGAGAAAGCAGTTAGGAATTGTATATAAAGCCTGGGGAAGGTGGAGTTTGGGGAGGGGAGGGACCGCAGAGGGGTATAATGCCACAGATGCCACCCTTCAAAGCATCCATTTATTCTAGGGGACCTAGGGTTTCCAACCTCCAGTTGGGGCCTCACGATCTCCTGCTATTACAATTGATCTCCAGGGAATTGAGATCAGTTCCCCTGAAGAAAATGGCTGCTTTGGAGGGTGCCAGAACGTGAAAAGTTTAGTCAAGTAGACTAATCATTGCATGAGGACAATTCTACTGAGGACACTTTGGCTAAACAATCATAGGAAGGCACTTTCTGGACCAGAAATTATTACCAGTGAAACTTGCATCTTTGGAGGCCTCATTTGTACTTTTATTCTGTGCCTAGTGGTTTCATTTTGGAACAATTTTTTTCTGGTTCTTCTTGTATTTATATTTTATCTGTATGATTGTACTGTACTATTATATAAGCCGATATGTTCCTCACTGTGTTTGACCTCTGAAGAAGGCCTATGCAAGCCAAAATGCATCAGGTCAAGTCCATTAGCCCTTGTTTGTTAGATTCTGGTATTTTTACATGAGGTGTGATTGGGCCGTTATATATTTTTAAATTCTTTGTTAATAAATACATGTATCTTTTTATATACTATATATATTAAGCTTTTATTGTTGGCCCTCTTTTCTACTTGACTAACTTTTTCAGGTTCTGGATTCCAGGTTTCTAGGTTCAGTTCCCCCCACCCCTTTTGTCCCTGCTTTAGAGGGTGGACATTATGGCGTCATTGCTTTCCTCCCCAGGTCTCACCCTCCCAAGACTGCACCCCCAAATCTCCAGGAATTTCCCAACCTGGAGCTGGCAACTCTATGGGACCTGATCTCTGTAACTGGGAGATCTGTTGTGATTCTAAGAGATCTCCGGCCACCACCTGGAGGTTGGCAACATTAGAAAGAGAGACGGAAGCAGGAAAAATGGGAGAGACTATGGGAGCTTTCAGGAAAGGGAAAGACAAAATAGTGGGAGAGGAAGTTCTTGCAGGTGCCTACTTGTTCTATTCCAATTTTCACCTATTAGTAAAGAATTTATTTTCAGTCAGACTGAAAAGAGTTATCACACTGATTTACTCCTTCCAGAAAAAAAGTCTTCATCGACTGAACCTACTCAAATGTTTTTCCCAGGAGGGCCTAAGAGCTCCCAAGAGGCAATGACACATGATTTGGATTTTGCGTGTACTCTTGTCTTTCTTAAGCACTAAGACAGCCACCTGGTTATTTCAGGGTGTACCAGAGATGAATGTCACTAGGAGCAAGATTAAGTGTTAGTTGGGGATTCGTGTGACTATTTTGAATCTTAAGAAGCAGTTGGATATATTATTCTTACAGAAGAAAAGGTGGATAAGCCCAGAGAGTCCCTAAAAGATTGGTCCAGTACACAAAATGTGGACAGATCAGTTAGAATCAATGACAGTTTCAGCCTTCACAGCTGAACACTGTCCTTGGGGGGTGTAATCCAGTAGGCTCGAGGGGAGCATTTTCCCTGGTGTAATGTTACCCCAGTGCCAGAGGCAGGACATGGGCTAAATTGATTACCCAAATCAGTTGCCTGCCTGTATGAAATACATTGCCAAATCCATCAGACTGCAACTGCGTATACAGTATTTTGTAATGCCACATTCCAGCCATTCAAATATGGGGGGGGGGGCTTTTTCACAGTATCGGCTAATCTGTGTGGGTCCCCCATTTACTGAACAGACTCTTTGGCATATCAGTTCTTTTTGTGTCTTTGATAAGCTTGAGACAGATACTTTGAAGCTTCCTCATGTCTCTCTGAATTAGGAACTATTCCATAAAACCGACGATTGGATCTCAGTGCTGTTGACAAGCTAATTCAGGTCATAATTGCAAGTTCTCAAGGGATTGCCTCTCAGCAATGGATGGAGCTCTGTCATTGATGCAGAAAGTTCTTCTTTCATGAATGTTCCTCTGAGCCTCTGCAAGATATATTCTCTCTGTTGTCTGTAAGAACCCTCATTTTTGTTGCTTTTTTCCTGTGACGGTAATTCCTAAACACCGTACCATCCAGGCAAAAGGGAAGGGTGAGCGTGGAGCAGCGCTTGTGGGAAATCAGCCCATGTCTAGCAACATTAGTCTACCAGGAGGGAATTGTTAGTGTTCCATAAGAAATTTAAGTAGAATGGGGAGGGTGTGTGTGGCTCAGTGGTGGCTTGGCACACAGAAGGTTCCAGGTTCAATCCCCAGCAGCATCTCCAGTTAAAGGATCTGGCCATAGGTCATGTGGAAAACCTCCACCAGAGAACCTGAAGAGCCACTGCCAGTCTGAGAAGACAACACTAGCTTTGATGGCTTTACCAGATTCTTAGACAAATGCCTGGAAAGCAAATAAATCCCTGGTTTTTAATCTGTTATAGATAAATGGAAGCTCTGTGTTCTGGGGCAGTGTACCTCTGCTGGAGCAGAAGCAGGAGAGGGCTATTGCCTTTTGCTCTGCTCTGTGGGCTTCTTGAGGCCATCTGGGCCACCCATTGCAGGACACCAGACTGAATGAACCTTTGGTCTCACTCAGCAGATATTTTCCGTTCTTCTTAATTAACATCTCCTGAGAGCCCAAGGAACCTATCTGGAGAAATGGTTGCCCTCAGAGGATCAGTGAGGGGTAATGAGCTTTGGTAATTTCTTCTGCACCTGCACTGGACATGATTAGATCACTCAGTCTCTCCTGGTGATGCAGAAATGCAACAGGATTCCACCACTGCCAGAGGAGGAAGCATGGTGTATCTCTGTGTGAGTCACTGCTCTGGCTTGATCTTCTTTCAGTCAGAAGGCATAACTAGAACACTAAGTCCTGCAGAGACAGAGACGGAATAGGATCCTCTACAGTAGAGATTGTTGAACTTATTTGTTATGAGGGCCAGATCTGATATAAATGTCACTTTCTTGGGCCGGGCCATGTGTGCCATAAAATGTAATGCCAGATATCAGAGGTATGAACTCTATAAAGGACAGCAACTGGTAAGCTCCAAGTTGGTGTGTCCTCAATGCAAGTCCCCCTGAGCTTGGAGGGGGATGCAGAGGAAAACCCACAGAGGCAGACTGAACAGCCAGCAGTGAAGCTTTGGGCACCGCTCCCATGCTCCAGCAGAGGATTGTCTGCAACCCCCCCCCCAATGTGCAAAAGCTGATTTCTGAGGCCATCTGGGACAGCATCCCTGGAGCTGCAGGCCAAGTGGAGAGGTATGAATGCGGCTGTAGTGGCTCCCAACTTGCCAGTCCCTGAAGTGAGGGGGTTCTGCTTGACTGCTGCAGATGAGGTTGTCCTGCTATGCTGAAGCCACAATTGGAGTGGCTCCACCCACCCACCCCTGAGTAGCCTCCTGTCCCCTCCTTTGCACCAGTTGCTCATGGGCCGCATAACAGTCCTGGACAGGCTGCTTCCAGCCCCTGGGCCTTATGTTTGACACCTCTGCTGTACAGGTTCGTAATTTGAATTCTAAAGGAGACTTTTCATTTGGGTAGATCAAGGTGGGCAGCAGAAAAGCCTACTCTACACCATAAAACCATAGAGAAAAGACTCCTGACATTTTGAGGAGGACTAAGTTTTAAAAGTTATTTTATAGCTTGGATTTAAGGTTTTGAAGAGCGAAAATAGGGCGGATCAGCTAAGTGCATGGAGGACTATTGAATGGTGTAAGCGGATTTTGATTTTAAGGTGGAGTAGATTGAACAACTGTTAACAACGGATTTAAGGCAAAGACAGAGAGAGGCGTCGTTTTTGACCCCAAGGATGTCTACCAAAAGTAAGGACTGGCAAGTAGCAATGGAAGCTATGGAAAAAAGGATGATGGATGCCATTCAGGAGTTGGGAAAGCAGATGGAGGAAATTCAAGAAAAAGGTATGGATACAATGAAGGAACTGGTGGTGGCAGAGGTAGCAGATCTTAAAAAAGATGTGGGAGAGATTAAAAAAGAAATTCAGAACCTATCACAAAAATCTGTTGAAATAGAGCAAAAAACACAAGATGTAAGCAAAAAAGTGGAAACGGTGGTGAAAGAGAACAAACGGATAGATACAATGGTGGAATATAGAGCCATGCAGACTCACCTTAGACTGAGAGGGGTGGAAGAGATGGACAATGAAAAAGACTTTGGAGAAAAGTAATTGGACTGCATGATGGATTACAAATTGATATCGTGGAATGTGAATGGGCTAAACTTGCCCAATAAAAGAAAAATTGTGAAACATTGGCTGGGAAAACAAAAATGTAATATAATTTGTTTGCAAGAGATTCATATTAAAAAACAGGATTTTAAGTATTTGGTTGACAAGCAATTAGGAGAAGAATTTTACTCATTGGCAAGGAAAAAGAAGAGAGGAACTGTGATATATATTAAAAAAGGATTTGAACCTAAAGAAATTTTTAAGGAGAAGGAAGGGAGATATATTGCCGTGGAAATGACTATGCATCAAAAAAGTACTCTGATTGTAAATATATACGCCCTGAATGGAGCAAAGGAGAAATTTTTTGAAGATTTGACGTAAGAATTAGATCAGGTGACCTATGATCAGATTGTATTAACGGGAGACTTCAACGGCACTATTAATAACATATTAGATAGGAAATCAAAAAGATTAGATGAAAAAATTGGGAAATTGCCTAAAACATTTTTCAACTTGGTGAAACAAGAGAAACTGGAAGATGTATGGAGGAAATGGAACCCTACAATTAAAGACCTTACATTTTACTCAAACAGACATGATTCTTTTTCGAGGATTGATATGGTATGGACAACTAGTGATTTAGCTTTGAAAACCCGGAGAGTGGAAATTATGCCAAAAATGAATTCAGACCATAATCCAATACTATGGTTGTCAAAAGAAGGAAGAGGGAAACCTAGATGGAGATTGAATGAGAATTTATTGGATCAGCAAGAGATAATAGATACTATAAGTAAAGAAACTAAACAGTTCTTTCAAAAAAATATGACTCAGGGCATGCGGATACAAACAATTTGGGATGCCTATAAAACAACGATGAGAGGAGTATTCATATTTTGAACAGTAGAGAAAAGAAAAAGAGATTAGAACAGCAAACTAGGGTGCTGGAAAAAATTCAAATGAAAGAGAAAGAGCTAAAGAGTAGACAGGGGAAAAAGGAAATTGTTAAAGAAATTCAGATTCTATAAGAACAGCTGAATATATTAATGAATCAAGAAATGTATTGGAATCTGGAAAAGTTACAACAGAAATCTTTTGAAGGGGCAAATAAACCTGGTAAATTTTTGGCATGGCAATTGAACAAAAGACGGGAAAATCAAATTATAAGTAGAATTATAGAAGGGGGGAAAGAAATTGTGGATAGCAATGGAATTAAGAAAGCTTTCTTTAAATACTATGCAAACCTCTTTGGAAAGGAGTCAATAGACAAGGATAAAATAAAAAAGTTTTTGGAGAAAATCAAGATCTCAAAAGTATCAGAGAAGATTAAGGCAATGCTAAACAGCCCAATAACGAGAGAAGAGATATGCAAGGCAATTCAAGAGGCAAAGTTAGGAAAAGCTCCAGCACCAGATGGTTTTACCGCAAAGTTCTACAAGAAATTTAAAGAGGAGCTTGTTCCATTCTTTGAACTTTTGACAAATGAAATAAGAGAAACAAAAAAAGTACCAGAATCGTGGAAGGAAGCTACAATTTCGCTTATCCCCAAAGAAACACAAGATTTAACGAATGTGAAAAATTATAGACCAATCTCTCTTTTGAACTATAACTACAAATTATTTGCGAAAATTATTTCAGAAAGGCTTAAGATATATTTGCAGGATGTAATCGAACAAGAACAAGCAGGTTTTTTACCCAATAGACAAATAAAAGACAATATAAGAGTGGTGATTGATGCTATTGAATATTACGATAAGCACCCAGAAAAAGAAGTTGGTTTCTTTTTTGTAGATGCAGAAAAAGCATTTGATAACTTAAATTGGGATTTTATGTACAGTGTGATGGAAAAAATAGGCATCGGTGAACAATTTAGAAATATAATAGAAGCAATTTACTCTGAACAGAAAGCAGCATTGGTAATTAATACTGAAATGACGGATTACTTCAAAGTACAAAAGGGGACGAGATAAGGTTGTCCTCTTTCCCCACTACTATTTATATGGATATTAGAAGTACTGTTGGGACAGATCAGACAAGACAAAGAAATTAAAGGTTTAACTAATAAAGGTTTCTCTTACAAGTACAGAGCTTTTGCAGATGACGTAATGTTTATGGTTGAAGACCCTACACGGAATTTACCATTGCTAATGGAGAAAATTAAAGAATTTGGAGACAAAAGTAAATCCAAGGTGATGTGTAAAAATATGACTGGAGAAAAACAAGCGGAATTACAGAGGCTGACACAGTGTGAAGTTGTGACACCGAAAAAGATTGCAAATATGAATAGTAACATGTCAAACAAATGTTGGAAGTGTAAAACAGTGGAGGGCTCGTTTTATCATATGTGGTGGACATGTGACAAAGCAAAAATGTTTTGGGCTGAGATACATGCAGAAATGGAAAAAAATTGAAATGTAGTTTTAAGAAAGAACCAGAAATACTACTTTTGGGGCTCAAACTGGAAGATGTAAATATGGCAAAAAGAACATTGATGTGGTACATGATCACAACAGCCAGAATGATATATGCTCAATATTGAAAACAAGACAAGGTCCCCGAAATTGGGGAATGGATAAAGAAATTACTTTTTATGGTTGAAATGGACAAAATGACAAGGAAGCTTAAGAACTTGGAGGCAGAAGAATTTTTTGCAGACTGGAAAGATTTTAAAGACTATCTAGAGAAATACTGGGATGTAAAGGACAATTTGCTTTGCTTTGATAACTATTGAAAATTAAGGAAAGTAGAAAAGGGGGATAAATATATAAGAATAACGGTTGGAAGATACGTTACCTGTAGAAATGATCAATGAGAAAAGGAGGGAGGAAGAAGATGTAAGTTTTGGGCTGGAGGTTGGAGCACTGTGGGAAGCCATAAAGGGGGGTTGAAAAGAGGAAAGGAGGTATACTAACTTAGGTTTTGATATATGTTTGAACTTTTATTATATCCTAATAAATTGTTTTTCAAAAAAAAAAAAAAGGTGGGCAGCAGTGGTGGTCTGAAACAATAGAATAAAGATAGAGTCCAGTGACCAAGACAGTTCATTTTGGGTGTAGGAGTGAAGCATACCCCAATTTTACAAAAAAAGTGTATCCCAGATAACAGAATTTTGCAAAATACAATCTGGCTTTCTGGCTTTCAATATTATAGCAAACCATGATGGGCTATTGAGGAAGGATCAGACAAACGCTTTTAAACAAACAAGAAAATCCTAAATTAAAGTTCTGTAAAACAACGATTCCCCCAAGACTTGGGCACCCATATTACAAGCAGATATAATAAAAGGCCATTCCAAATTTCAGTGTCACACAAACACAGAGATAGGTAGCTTTGAGAGTCTTCAGTGCAAACTTTGCACTTGAAAGGTATTTGCTTAGGAAGAATGTGAATGAAGGCAGCTACAGTTTAGAGAAGGACTGCTGAGAAACAGTCTTCTAAAGCTCCACAAATGCAAAGTTCTTGATCCACAAGCCATATACAGTGGAAACAACACCAGCTACAGCGATCCATTTCCCCAGACACTGCCAACAAATGAACAAAATTGATCCCAAGCTGGAAAGACCAGTCTCTGGAGAAGGGAAAGGAAATTTAATCATTCTACTAACCTGTTCTTGGAGTTTCTGGGTAGAGAAATGCTGCCAAGTATACAAAATAAAGCCACTTTAGCAAGGAGGACCTATTGTCCCTGGGGGACAAAAATAGGCTGGCAGCATTCCTTGGGGATTGCAAATGAAAAGGGGCCCTGCTTATTTGGATGTGGTTGGGACACCAGGATGCAGGATGCAGTGGGTGTCGTGCACTTCTCAGCTGCTATTCTTGGAGACTTTGGAGAGCGTCAAGGTACAGCGTTTTGAGGTCTCTTTTACAGTGATCTGTTTCCTTATATATTTCAAAACATCTGTTCCAGAGACACTAAAAAGTCTGTTGTGACTGAGAACTTTTCCACTGCAAAATACTTGTTAAAATATAACACATTTCCAGACTGGACCTGGATAAAGATTTTGCTTTTCGCATTATATTGAATGTTTGAGAATTTTCTTCCAGTTACAATGCACTGGAATCTATATATAGACTTGAAAGTGAAAAATCTTTCCTGTTTAGCTGAGAGTAATAGTGATGTTTACCACATCCAATTTCTGTATAAACAGGACATTCACAGATACCTTGTTATCTGAACATTTATTTTTTTTTAATTAGGAATCATAAAAGACAGAGCATCGAAATGCCATCAAACATAGAAGCTGCTTCAGGTATTTTAATAGATTTGGACTGCATTTTTCCCTAACTCACTTCAAAGCAATGTCATTTCCATGAGCCAGATCTTTGACAGTTTAACTTTTCAAAGTTCTAGATCACAGCAGCAGCCCAGTTGGACAGTGTGATCCAAGGGGGCCGAGTTCTGAGTTTAGATCAGCTGTTTTGAGTCCAGGAGCGCTTGGGTATAAACGTCAGAGTCAGGGTTCCCTTCACCAAATACTAATTGGCAGGGCTATTTTTGGGCAGGAACGTGCAGGAACGGAGTTCCGGCTGGCTCCTGAGTTGGCCACACCCAGCAGGAACTCATTAGCATAACAGGCCACACCCAACAGCAGAAACTCATTAGGATTGGCTACATTAGGGGTGTGTGGCCTAACATGCAAAGGAGTTCCTGCTACAAAAAAAAAGCCCTGGGTTTTGACAACAAACAAGGTAAACAGAATAAGAAGCAAAAGGTGGGTGTGGCTGGATGACCACACTTCTGGTAACATGGGGTGTGTGGCCTAATATGCTAATGAGCTGTGCTGTCAGGGGTGTGGTCTAATGTGCTAATGAGTTCCTGCTGTTGGGTATGGCCTATTATGCTAATAAGTTCCTGCTGGGCTTTTTCTACAAAAAAGCCCTGTTAATTGGAGCAAAGTTCTCTGGGTTCACATGCCTCGTCCCTCTGCACCCAAAGTCCCTTCTTTGCAACACCCCTCCCACCTTCTGACTCGGAGGTCTCCATTCCAGTTTGTGTCTGACAAAGGGAGTGTTGGTTCTCGAAAGCTCCTACCTTGACAATCATGTTGGTCTCTAAGGTGCTCCTGAACTTGAACCTACAGGAAACCAACAAGGCTACACTCTGCAACTGAGTTTAGTTGTAGAAAATGTAGAAGGTTTGAAAAACTTCTGGCCATTCTTCTCTCTGAGAGCCTCATGTGTCATTCAGACCTGGATCCCAAACTCTATACCTCCCAGAATTTCAAACTGAGTGCATGCATGTCAATCTGTCAGCGCCACTACCACTTTCTAGAAATTGGTAATCATTCAACTACTTGCTTCTCTTTATGAAGCAGGGCTTGAATAAATACCAACAACTGGTATTTGCAATGAGGAGATTTGGTTCTGCAGCCCTTAAATGGTTTCCTAGCTAGGCTGTCTTTTGTCTTTCTGCCTTGATGCCATCAACTGCTGTTGGTGTCCATGCTACCATCAGGATTCCAGCCTTTCTCCATGAGAAAGTTGGGGGCTCCAATTCCCCTGGCTCAGTAGGAGACTCCCAAATGCAGGCTTGGCTAGAGATGGGAGACCTGCCTTCAGTTCACCTCCATCTTCCTCCACTTCTATCCCTGCTATGTATTCCAGGACTGGTAGTTCCCAGAGCATCTTAGGTTGCCTGTCAAGGCATTAACTACAGTGGGCAGGCATGTGGTGTAGAAAGATGGAGCGGTGACCCTACGAGGACATTCTCTCCCCTTACCTGATCCCAGGCCCGTAGACAGGATTTTTAAAGTCAGGGGGCATTTAAATTTCTTAGGGGTCACCGACTAATTGAATTAAAGGAATACCTGGCTCTTTCCCAACACCTGCCACTGCTTGGGGCCCCTGGGCTGGATGGGAAGTCATGGGGCCTTGCTAGTAAGTCAGGGGGCCTAGCCCCCAGGTGCCCCACTGTAGCTATGGGCCTGTCTGATCCTCCCCCACCACTACATTATCCCCCTCAACCGGGATGTTACATTGGGGTAGAGAAGAACAGGTAATTATTCTCTGGTTTGGACTTGCTGTCTGAACAAGAGAGAGGAAGTGAGAGGCTGAGAAGATCATCTAGAACACCAAGCCAAAGGCGTCACCAAAGGTGTCCAGTTAGTAATGAATAGAGGGTACAGAGGCAGTAAGACACTGAGCCATTGGCTGATGTTTAGGTCTCATCTGCATCCTCATGTGTGAGGTCTTCTACTCTCCTCACACATGAAGCTGCCTTATACTGAACCAGATCCTCGGTCCATCAAGGTCAGTATTGTCTACTCAGACTGGCAGCAGCTCTCCAGAATCGTAGGTAGTGGTCTTTCATCTCACCTAGTACCTGGTTTTTTTAACTGGAGATGCCCGGGGTTGAACATGGGATCTTCTGCATTCAAGGCAGAGACTCTTCCACTGAGCCATAGCTCCTCCCCTCCTGCTTCAGTTCTCTTCTGCCCCATCCAGCTATCCTGATCTCTGCCTCTTCCTTGTCCAGCTCTCCAGAATCTGACTGTGCTCCAAATCCAATCTGGTCTGATACTCAGTTAACATACAAGGACCAACTTCTAGTATTGTGTTCTAGTCATTTGGCTTCTTGCCTGAATCATAAGTTTGGTCCTTCATTGCAGTCCTTTCTCTGGATTTACATTTAGTCCAAATGCAGCATACACAGTCTAAACACTTTTGTGCTAATAACAACATAAGAAAAAACCCCCTGCTGGATCTAACTCAGGGTCCACCTAATCCAGCCCAGCTGCCCATATCCAGGAGGCAGAGGCCAGCCAAATGCTTCCAGGAAGCCCATCAATGGGGTGTGAAACGGATGCTACTAGTCTCCTGCAAGGACTTCCAATATTTTGGTTCAATAGAGGGCACCTTGATCACTTCTACTCTTGTAATGTTCTGATTTTAGATATCACTAGGTCCACTCAGATGAAGAAAGTGGCAATATAAGTTCTCTAGACTGACTCAGCTAGCTAGACTCAGAACAGACTTGTCTGTTAGGGAGTTACAGCTGAAGACAGATAACATTTTTAGAGAAGTTGGCAGTGGTTCCCTCCCCTGCAGGATGAGCCTGGCTTCTCAAAGTTGCATTACAGATGTACATTTCAGAAAACTGGATAATCAGTTTTCCCAGTCCCCTTATATATCAAATGGTTCTTTTTTAAACAATACAAGTGGAATATGTATATTTATTAAATACACAATCATCCACACACACCTATTATGAACATTTAAGGAGCAGTTGCTAACCTTCTTTGAGGGACCATATTGTAGATGTCACAGATACTGGTCAATTAGGTGCCTCTGTGTTTTCCTTAGTTCAAAAGGAGTGTGGTAGAAACTTACTGAAAGAGTTTCCATCTCAGCATTAGGGATTTTCACAGTCACAGTAACGGAAAAAGTGGCACATGTCTTCACCTTATCTGGGAGAAATTAAATCCTTCAGTTCAACAAAATCTTTTCTACGTGTTCAGGTTATTCTTAGTTTTTCCATTGACATTTTAATACTATGTAAGTATGCCAGACCGGGGCAAAATATCAAAATCCCTCATACCAAATGCCCCTTAGCAATATGTGTACACTCAAAAACAACATTTTAAATGACTCCATGGCAAATACCAGACATTTCCTCCCCAAAGGGATTATGGGCACAGATTTTAAAGGTGCGGTATTTTTGTTGTTACCATAGAATTTTCTCATTGGATCTGTATGCCCATGCTAGTCATTGGGAAGTTAACCTGAAAGAAAAGGCTAGTGGTATTTTTAGGAGCAAAATAATTCAAGGTTTTTCTGCTACTCCCTCTGATATAATATGGCTAGACGGGCACTGTTTCATTTGGTAACCTCATATTCAGCTCTAGAATTCATTACCCAGGTCAATAAACTGTTTATTGGAAAGCCAGAAGGTCTAACCATTATCAAGGGGGGAAATATTTTTTTAAGTGCCCAGAACAGGTGGCTGGTTGAGTGGCAAAGGAATTCATATTGATCAAAGTGACAAAAAGATGAAGAGTGAAAGGCAGGATCTGCTCAAAGGCCACTGACCAGAAAACAACTACATTGACTTCAGCTGGCCTGCTCCTGAGAAACAGACAAAGGCACTGAACAAAAGTGACCTAACCTGTCATTCCACTTTAACCTTGTATCTCTGATTCTGTAGACTTCAAAGCTGTATGTTGAAGAGAAATTCGCTGTTTCTATACCTGACTGTAATATTTATCTTGGCAGTTTCCAGCCTTCTAGGAATTCTTATGCCGGCTGAGTCCAGACTGGCAATTTGCCCTGAGAAGGGACCCGGGCCGACAACGATTCAATACCGGAGTAAATGGGACGTTCACACAGACACATCTGCCTGGCGTCCCCCACCCGTAGCCTACCGGTGCTGTTGCGCTTCACTGCCGGATTAAAAAAACACCTGATAAAAGCCGTCGCAAATCCGAAAGTCCGCATGTGTCGCGCATTTCTCCGCTTCCGGGGAGTCTGAACGCGCAGCCGAAAAGCCGGGAGCAACCCACGTTGGGCACGAGGCAGCAGCGGTGTGATTGGCTGCGCTCCGCTCCACTGCCCAATGCGGTGCCGGCATTGCAGGGCAAAAAAAAAAATCGGCAAAATGCACTTATGCACATGAGCACATGAGTGCTCATGCGCACATACACCCATACACCCACAGCCGAATTAATGGGGAAACGGTGAATATAGCACGCCTCCGGCGCGGCAGTCTGAACGCTCCCGTGCACCTCCGTCCCGTATCTTCCGGCAGAGGCCCCCGCTGTGTGGACGGGAAAACCCGGTATAGTTTAATCTGGTTTTTTTTTGCTATGACTGGCTACCGGGGCAAACTGCCAGTCTGTACTCAGCCAGTATCTCCTCTTCCTCACTTACAGTGTTTGAGTGGAGAACGGAAAGTCAGTTCTAAAGAACCCTGTAGAACTAGAGGAGGGAATAGCCCCCCCATTACCTGTCCAGGATGACCCAGGTTAGCCTGATCTCATTGGGTCTCAGAAGCTAAGCAGCATCAGCCTTGGTTAGTACTTGGGTGGGAGACCACCGAGGAAGTCCAGGGGTGCTACATAGAGGCAGGCGATGACAAAGCACCTCTGAACATCTGACCTTACCTGGATGGCCCAGGCTAGCCTGATCTCAACAGATCTCAGGGAAGCTAAGCAGGGTTGGCCTTGGTTAGTCTGTGGATGGGAAACCACCAAGGAAACCCAGGGTTCCTATGGCAGATTCGATGGCAGTCTGAACATCTCTTGCCTTGAAAACCCAATGGGGTTGCCATAAGTCAGCTGCAACTTGGTGGCACTTTCCTCCTCCCCCCCACCATGGGTACCAGCCCCCCTGTCCAAGGAGGGAGGGATGTAGCTCCCCTACCCATGAGACTGGGACAGGCATGGCCCTTCTGCTGGTCCACTGGACTAGTGTGCCCCGGTGGGGGGGTAGAGTTGTCAGCCTCCAGGAAGGAGGGAGGCGCAGCATTCCAAGGCCCCACCTGAGTGAGCGATTCTCCCCCTGGTTGCATTGTGCTGCCAACTCTGCTCCCGGCAACAAACTCCCCCCCCCCATCTCCAAAATGCCAGGAGTTTCCCTAGTCAGAGTTGGAAACCCTAATTATACTTCCAACACAAAGTCCCAACTCCCTTGCCTGATCCCGAAAAGTTCCATTTCTCTGCACCACCCCAAGACATTCCCTGGATGAAATTCGATTCCCAGTCACTGTTTTTTAAGAGATGGCCTTGACAGGCAGGACAGTGACAGACAGCCTGGCTAGAACAGCAGGCTATTTGTCTAGTTGACGAATTTTTTAAAAAAGATACTATCTTCCTAATAGCTCTGCATAGCATGACAGAGCTCAATCAGCCCTCAGCGATGGGCTTTGGATTTCAGACTATGATGTCCGGGTTGCAACTGAGAGATGTGTGAAATGGAGAACTGATTTCTTCTCCCATCTGCCATTCAAAAATGAAGGCGAATGGAAGGGGTGGGGTCACAGGCTGGCCAGCTCTGGGTGATGAACACCTGGATATTCTGGGGTTGAGGCCTACAGAGGACAGGGCGTGAGGAGGCAAAAAGGATCCCATAGGAGCCCTAGAGCCTGTCCTCCAAAGCAGCCATTGTCCCCAGGGAAAACAATCTGGAGGTCAGTTATAATTTTGGGTGACCTCCAGGCCCCACCTGAAGGTTGGCAACCTTGTGGTGAGAGCATCATAACGATGAGTCTCTGGATATTTTTATCCAGTCCCTCTGTCACTTTAATGAAGTGCAAAATTTGGCAAAGTAAAGTAGACAATCAAAGGATTAAAAATCCTCCGCATGTGGCTCTGATGAATGGGTTGATTTTGAAGATGTTAACCAGATCAGGTGCAGTAATGGAAGAGCAGCTGGAGCCAAACAGCTTTTCTGATTTACTGCGCTAATCAAGCTGAGAGGTGGGCAGGCACTGGGTGGTACAGAATGTCAAAACTCTGTGTGTGTGTGTGCGCGCGCGTGCGTGCCGGTGCTGCTCAAGAATACAGCTGAGGCTGTAGGGAAGGAGCTCTTTAGAGTTCCTAGCTCAGGCCTCCCACCCACAGCCACACACAAATCAATTTCTAAAGGGAAACAAAAATTTTCCCAGCATTTCTGAATCTTCTCGCATGGAATCTTCTCGCATACAGCCATTTCAGGGGGGCAGCTGTGTTGGTCTGAAGCGACAGAGTGAAGTTTGGGTCCCGTGGGACACCTCTAAGACCAACAAAGTTTTATTCTGGGCATAAGCCTTCATGTGCAGGCACACTTCTTCAGATACATTGAAAGAGACTTCCACAAGCACAGACTTCCACAACCACCACATACAGGAAGAGAGAGGGCAGTGGTGGTGGTGGGGAGTTAGTTGCCAGGAAGGGCTAGTTAGAGTCAAGATGCGTAAGTAACTGGGCAATAAGTACAGCTAAGATCTTACCAACTGCTTTAATCCAATTTTAGCTATACTTCTTGCCCATTTACTTATGCATCTTGACTCTAACTAACCCTTCTTGGAAACACTTTGTTGCATGCACACAGAAGCTTATACCCAGAATTAAACTTTATTTATTTATTTATTTTTCAGATTTTTACCCTGCCCTCCCGGCCGAAGTTGGCTCAGAGAGGCTCACATAAAATCAGATGATTACAATAAAACATAGTTGTAGTTAAAACAAATATAAAATCATAATAAAGTGCTCGTGGTTCTTAATAGACATACAGCACTATCAGCCAATGTAGAACGTTCTCCACTTGCAGTCAGCTCTCGATGTTAGTTGGATGTCCCTGCAGGGTTCGCTGTTCTGTAAGGCTGTCGATGACAATTTTCAGGGTCCAGGGCCCTCTCCCTTTTAACCAACCAATGTTCTTAATTGGTGGTGGCAGCTCCCAAAAGCCTGGCAGAAGAGCTCCATTTTACAGGCCCTGCAGAACTTCAAAAGGTTCCACAGGGCCCTAATCCCCTCCGGGAGCTCATTCCACCAGGCTGGGGCCGCCATCGAAAAGGCCCTGACCCTGGTTGTTGACAACCTAGCGTCCTTAGGACCCAGGAGGGCCAGCTGATTCTGGGTCTCCGACCGCAGTGCTCTCTGGGAAACATACAGGGAAAGGCAGTCCCTTAAGTATATTGGTCTTAAAGGTGCCACTGGACTCAGACTTTGCTCTTATGTAGCCATTTCCCTATTCAAACTTTCATCCCAATCCTGTAGGAAAGACTCAGGATTTATCTCTTTGGTATCCCACCCCCACGGTTGCATGCATAGCTTGCCCCTCCTCCCATTTACCCGGACAACAGCCCTGTGAAGCAGACTAGACTGACAAGGAGTGGCTGGCCCAATTTGCCTCTGCAAATGAGCCCTGGTCTACTCTGTCGTTCTAATCACTGCACCACTCTGGCTCTCAGGATGCGAAAGAATCCTTTCCAATGCTTAAGTAAAACAGGCCCTTTAAAAAAAAAGTGCTCCAAGATTTCATGTCTAACCACACTTACCCCTGACCACCATGAGAGAAGAGATGACCATACTTCTTACTTCACCCAACTTCTCCCATGTTTTCTTCTTTTTATATTTTTGCATGTGTGTTGTCATTTAATTTTAATTGCTGTAATGATGTGTTGGGGGGCGTCTGTTTTAGAGGATTTTAAGATGTGTTTTTATTATGTATGCTTGTAATCTGTTAGCCACCTTGTTGGTCCTGATGACGGCAGGAAGGCAGGGTAGATGTTTTCTAAGTACATAAATAAAATGAACATGGGACGGTCTCCAGGGACTGGAGGTGTTCCAGTTTGGGGAGACACATCACCAAGAAGAGCAGCTTGCTGGTCATGTTTGTCTCTTTTTTTTGTTCAGTTGCACAGTCAAGTCTGACTGTTTGCAACCCCATGGAGCGCATCACTCCAAGCCCTCCTATCTTCCACCACCCTCCAGAGTTTGTTCAATTTCGTGTTCGTTACATTGGTAACACTGTCCAACCATCTCATCCTTTGGTGTCCCTTTCTTCTTTGACCTTCAATCTTTCCCAGCATCAGGGGCTTCTCCGGTGAATGCTCCTTTCTCCTTTGGTGGCCAAAGTATTTGAGCTTCAGCTTCAATCTCTGGCCTTCCAGGGAACAGTCAGGGTTGATTTCAGTTTGGTGTAGTGGTTAAGTGCGCAGACTCTAATCTGGGAGAACCGGGTTTGATTCCCCACTCCTCCACTTGCACCTGCTTGATGTGACCTTGGGTCAGTCACAAGCTCTGGCACAGCTGTCCTTGAAAAAGAGCAGTTTCTGCCAGAAGTTCTCTCAGCCCCACCTACTTCACAGGGTGTCTGTTGTGGGAAGGGGAAGGGAAAGGAGTTTGTGAGCCCCTCTGAGACGCCTTTGGGCTGTGAAGGGTGGGGTATAAATCCAATCTCTTCTGCTTCTGCTTCTTCTTCTTTTAGGACTGACTGATTTGATCTCCTTGCAATCCAAGAGACTCTCAGGAGTTTTCTCCAGCAGTCTCTTCTACTTTCCCCAAATTGAATGGCTTCTACACTTCCAGCATAGCCACCCACCACCAGGACTGGCTCCTGCCATACAGTTGTCTCTTGACTCTAAAAACTGACAACAGGGAATGTTTTGTGATACTAGAGAGACAAACTGTGCGGCTAATGTTGAGTCACAAGCAGGTGTCTTTTTTGGGGGGGAGCGTGCCGGAGCACTGCTCCAGCAGCTCAGGATCACAAGAAATGGTGGTGGTGGCAAGCCCCACCCCCCACTGGCATCCCTGGGCCATGCAGAAGTGCTGCAGTCCGGGGGACACATAAAGAGCCCCCCTGCCAGCATCCCCGGGTCATGCAGAAGCGCTGCAGCCTAGGGGATATGCAAAAGCCCCCCCGCTGGTGTCCCTGGGCTGCGCAGAAGCACTGCGGCCCAGGGGATGCGCAAAGAGCCCCCCCGCCAGCATCCCTGGGCCATGCAGGAGCGCTGTGGCTCAGGGGACACCAGGAGAGCACCGCCACCACGTCTCCCGGGCCCGTGGAGGAGCGCAGCGGCTTGTGGGAGGCCAGAGAGCCCTGTCGCCATGTCCCCTGGGCCTGTGCAGGAGCGCTGCGGCTTGGGGGATGCCAGGAGAGCACCGCCACCACGTCTCCCGGGCCCGTGGAGGAGCGCAGCGGCTCGTGGGAGGCCAGAGAGCCCTGTCGCCATGTCCCCTGGGTCCGTGCAGGAGCACTGCGGCTTGGGGGATGCCAGGAGAGCTCCGCCGCTGGCTTCCCCAGCCCCCACTGAAGCAGTAAGTAAGCAATCTGCAGGGGTGGGGATGGTGGGGGTGGTGGGGGGGGAGAGCCTCCCTCCCTCCATCTCTTTGCCATCTTTCCCTCCTTTCCTTTTCTTTCCCTCCTTTTCTTTCTTTCTCTCTTTCCCTTCCCTTCCCTTCTCTTCCTTCCTTCCTCTCTTTTCCTCCTTTCCTTCTCTCTTTCTTTCATTTCCACCTTTCCTTCTCTCCTTTTCCTCTTTCCCTCCTTCTTCCCTTCTTTCTTTCTTTCCCGCCTTCTTCTCTTCTCTTTTTGCCTCCTTTCCCTGTTTCCCTTCTTCTTCCCTTCTCTCTCTTTCTTTCCCTCCTTCTTTCCTACTCTTTCCTTCCGTCTTTCCTCCTTCTGTGGCCCAACTCTAGTGAGAAGGGGTTTAAACTTTAAACCCCTTCTCTTTTTACTCCCCCCCAGGCCAGCTGGGGAAGGGAAGGGGAGACTTTTGAAGATGCTTCCCCTTCTGACATCACTTCTGGTGATGTCAGGGGGCATGGCATATGCTAATAGCCTAGTAGCTCATTAGCATATCATATGTTAATGAGCTCCCGCAGCTCTTTTTCTATGAAAAGATCCCTGGAAGTCACTATGTACTAGGGTTGCCAACCTCCAGGAGATCTCCTAGGACTACAATTGATCTTCAGGTGGCAGAGATCAGTTCGTCTGGAGAAAATGGATGCTTTGGAAGGTGGCCTCTGTGGCATTATACCCCACTGAAGTCCCCCAACATCTCCAGGTATTTCCCAGCCTGGAGCTGGCAACCCCACTGTGTATGGCACATGACATTTCTGGGGCTCTGTACATGTATGTAACTGAAGGTCACTGTCATGTGGAAACTGTTTCATGTGAACTAGGCTTGCATTGCCCATGGACAGCATTAGACAGTTGTTTTCTTGCTTTAAACTCATGCTGTGCATCACACAGCCACAGATCTGCATCTGTTTCCATACCAATCCTGAATAATGTACAAAACAGCAAGTGCATATGAAGCATTCCATATGTAGACATTGCCAGTGGAATATGTGGGGCTCTGGGTGTGATCTGATGGGAGGTGACATGGCTGTTTTGCTGAAGTGAAGCAGTTCTGGATCTGGTCCCCATCAGCATCTGGTTGGGAACCCTTAATTGGCACCTGGGAGTCCCTGGAAGGTAGAATAGTATATATATTTGATGAAGAAATAAAAGAAGCATTTTTAGGGGGAAAATGGAATAAGTGGAATGGCCCTTATAGAGGTTTGTAGTTCTCTTAGGTAGATGGAAATGCTGCAGAAATTGTTCATTCACACTTGTTTTGTTGTTGTTGTTCAGTCGCACAGTTGAGTCCGACTCTTCGCGACCCCATGGACCAGATTACGCCAGGCCCTCCTGTCTTCCGCTGTCCGCTGAAGTTTGCTCAATTTCATGTTCGTTGCATCGATGACACTGTCTAACCATCTCATCCTTTGCCGTCCCCTTCTTCTTTGACCTTCAATCTTTCCCAGCATCAGGGTCTTCTCCAGTGAATGCTCTCTTCTCATTTGGTGGCCAAGGTATTTGAGCTTCAGCTTCAGGATCTGGCCTTCCAGGGAACAATCAGGGTTGATTTCTTTTAGGATTGAATGATTTGATCTTCTTGCAGTCCAAGGGACTCTCAAGAGTCTTCTCCAGCACCATAGTTCAAAAGAATCTATTCTTCGGCACTCGGCCTTCCTTATAGTCCAACTCTCACAGTCTGTCACTACTTCTACGACTTCCCCTTCTATTTGCCAAGGAGTGATGGGGCCAGATGCCATGATCTTAGTTTTTTTGATGTTGAGCTTCAAGCCCACTTTTGTGCTCTCCTCCTTCACCCTGAGCAACAGGCTCTTGAGGTCCTCTTCACTTTCTGCCATCAGAGTGGTATCATCTGCATATCTGAGGTTATTGATCTTTTCCCCAGCAATCTTAACTCCAGCTTGTGATTCATCCAGGCCAGCATTTTGCATGATGTACTCTGCATATAAATTAAATAAGCAAGGTGACAATATACATCCTTGTCGTACTCCTTTTCCTATGCTAAACCAATCAGTTGTTCCATATCTGGTTCTAACTGTTGCTTCTTGACCCTTATACAGGTTTCTTAGGAGACATGTGAGGTGGTCCGGTACTCCCATCTTTTTAAGAACCTGCCATAATTTATTGTGATCCACACAATCAAAGGCAGAGCTGCGGTGGCTCAAGTGGTTAAGACACTGAACTGCAGGCTGTGGAAGGTCAGTAGTTCAGCAGTTCAAGACCCAGTGCCGCAAGATGGAGTGAGCTCCCATCTCTGGTTCCAGCTCCTGCCAACCTAGCAGTTCGAAAGCAAGAAATTGCAAGTAGATAAATAGGTACCACTTCGGTGGGAAGGTAACAGCGTTCCGTGCGCCTTGGTGTTTAGTCATGCCGGCCACATGACCACGGAAATGTCTTCGGACAGCGCTGGCTCTTCGGCTTTGAAACGGAGATGAGCACCGCAACCCTAGAGTCGGATTCGACTGGCTTTCGAGCAAGGGAACCTTTACCTTTACCATACACAATCAAAGGCTTTAGCATAGTCAATGAAGCAGAAGTAGATGTTTTTCTGGTACTCTCTTGCTTTCTCCATAATCCAGCGAATGTTGGCAATTTGATCTCTAGTTCTTCTACCTCTTCGAAACCCAGCTTGTACTTCTGGCAGTTCTCTATCCACGTACTGTTGGAGCCTAGCTTGTAGGATTTTGAGCATGACCTTGCTAGCATGTGAAATGAGTGCAATTGTGCGATAGTTTGAACATTCCTTGACATTGCCCTTCTTTGGGATTGGAATGTACACTGACCTTTTCCAATCCTGTGGCCACTGTTGTGTTTTCCAAATTTGTTGGCAAATTGAGTGCAGCACTTTAACAGCATCTTCTTTTAAGACTTTGAATAACTCAGCTGGGATACCATCACCTCCACTAGCTTTGTTGTTAGTAATGCTTTCTAAGGCCCATTTAACTTGGCTTTCCAGGATGTCTGGCTCGAGGTCAGTGATTATACACTCGTGGTTGTCAAGGACATTGAGGTCCTTCTTGTATAGTTCTTCTGTGTATTCTTGCCATCTTTTCCTAATTTCTTCTGCTTCTGTTAGGGTCCCTACCGTTTTTGTCCTTTATCATGGCCAGCTTTGCATGGAACGTTCCCTTGATTTCTCCAATTTTCTTGAAGAGATCTCTAGTCCTTCCCAATCTATTGTTTTCCTCTATTATTTTGCATTGTTCATTCAGGAAAGCCTCCTTATCTCTCCTTGCTGTTCTCTGGAAATCTGCATTCAGTTGGGCAAATCTTTCTTTTTCACTGTTGCCTTTAGCTTTCCTTCTTTCCTCTGCTATGTGTAAAGCCTCATCAGACAGCCACTTTGCTTTCTTTTTCTTTGGGATGGCGGTGATTGCTGCCTCCTTTACAATGTCACGGACCTCTGTCCATAGTTCTTCAGGCACTCTGTCTATCAAATCTAGTCCCTTAAACTTATTCTTCACCTCTACTGTATATTCATCGGGGATACGATCTAGGTCAAATCTGAATGGCCTTGTGGTTTTCCCAGCTTTCTTCAATTTAAGTCTGAATTTTGCAATGAGTAGCTCATGATCTGAGCCACAGTCAGCTCCAGGTCTTGTTTTTACTGACTGGATAGAGCTTCTCCATCTTTGACTGCAAATTATATAGTCAATCTGATTTCGGTGTTGCCCATCTGGTGATGTCCATGTGTAGAGACGCCTCTTGGGTTGTTGGAAAAGGGTGTTCGCTATGACCAGTGTGTTCTCTTGACAAAACTCTGTTAGCCTTTGCCCTGCTTCATTTTGTTCTCCAAGGCCAAACTTGTCTGTTATTCCAGTTACCTTTTGATTTCCTACTTTAGCATTCCAGTCCCCTATGATGATGAGGACATCATTTTTTGGTGTTAGTTCTATGAGCTGTTGTAGGTCTTCATAGAACCGGTCCACTTCAGCCTCTTCTGCAGCAGTGGTTGGGGCATAGACTTGGATTACTGTGATATTGAATGGTTTGCCTTGGATTTGGACCGAGATCATTCTGTCATTTTTGAGATTGTATCCCAATACTGCCTTTCTCACTCTCTTGTTGACTATAAAGGCCACACCATTTTTTCTACGGGATTCCTGGCCACAGTAGTAGATATAATGGTCTTCTGAATTAAATTCGCCCATTCCTGTCCACTTTAGTTCACTGATTCCCAAGATGTCGATGTTCATTCTTGCCATCTCATTTTTGACCACGTCAAGCTTACCTTGATTCATAGATCTTACATTCCAGGTTCCTATGCAGTATTGTTCTTTGCAGCATCGAACTTTCCTTTCACCGTCAGACACATCCACAACTGAGCGTCCTTTTGGCTTTGGCCCAGCTGCTTCACTCTTTCTGGGGTTACTCGTACTTGCTCTCTGCTCTTCCCCAGTAGCATATTGGACACCTTCCGACCTGAGGGGCTCATCTTCTGGCATCATATCTTTTAGCCTTTTGTTACTGTCCATGGGGTTTTCTTGGCAAAGATACTGGAGTGGGTTGCCATTTCCTTCTCCAGGGGATCATGCTTGGTCTGAGTTCTCTGCTGTGGCCTGTCCGTCCTGGGTGGCCCTCCACGGCATAGCCCACAGCCTCATCGAACCATGCAAGCCCCCTCGCCATGACAAGGCAGTGATCCATGAGGGAGATTCACACTTGTACTCCATGAGAATTAATCTGGAATAATTGTCATACTTCATTCACCTTCTCACAATCCTCTCTTTGCCATAAATGTGCACCGTCTTAGGGGCATGGCAACGCCGAGTAAGATGGCGGTTGCTTGATCTCTAGGCTCTGCTTCCCTCACCAGTTCTGCAGGTATCTGCCTTTGCCATAAATGCACACCATCTGAAAGGAAAGGAGAAGCAAACACTGACAGGGTGCCTCAATCAAGTTAAGGGGCAAATAATTTGTATTGAGTGGTTTTGACTTATAATGTAACTAGCGGCAAAGCCTGTTGCGGTATCATATGCAACGGGCGCTAGCTGGGTCCTTGCTGAAGGCCCTGTCAGGGTGAGGCTGCCGCCACCAGCAGGAAGTTCCTGTCCTCCCCCTTGCCTCCCTTCCTCGGTGCCCCAGCACTGGCCATTCGCGGCAGCCCCGTGCACGCCCCGCAAGCCACCACACCGAAGGCCCTGTGCTCCCCTTGCTGGCTCACCACCACTGGTCAGTCATGGCAGGCCCATGCGCGCTGCGTGAGCCGCGGTGCTGAAGGCCCCATCCTCCCCTCGCTGGCCGGCAACACGAAGTGCCGATCCATCAGCGGCCTGCCTCTGTCCAGTGGTGGCGGGCCCAGCCTCGGCCCGCCAGCTGCCACCCCGAAGGTCCCATCCTCACCCCTGGTGGGCTTGCGTTGTGTGGGGCGGCTGGCTGCAGACTGAGTTCGGGAGGCTGGCTGCTGGCTGCTGGCTGCGTGGGTGGTGTTGAGCCCACAAAGCCAGGCACAGCAGCCAATGGCCAGGGCCCCAGGTTTGAGTGGCAGCCCCTGCGGCCAATGGATTCTGCCGTGCATTTTCCACTTATATGGTCAAGCTGCCTGGTCAAGTTGGCTGACCACTACTCTTTTATATAATAGGGAAGGATAAGACACACAAGCAAAAATATCTGGGAACTACAAAGTGAAACATTTTTATGACCATTTTTGTTTTTGAACCTGGTCAGAATCAATTAACTGATGGAAATGTTCAGACAAAGTGTTGCCCATCTTAACAGACAAAACCCTTTTCATGAAAAGGTTTTACAAAGATTATTTCTGTGAATAAAATTATGAACAGGGAGTGTGTAGCATGGCAGTATGGATGGTGTGTGGCTGTGGATATGTTCAGAGCCTGGCTGTGTCCGAGGGGGCTTTGAGTGAAATCCGGTTTGAACTGGTTGCTATCAAGCCAAGGCCTGGAGCCCAAGAGCTTATTGGGCAGGAAATTATGTGGAATATGTCTCTAAATGTCTCCCTTATACATAGGAGAAGCCAACAAGTATGGGGACTAGTTTGCTGGATATATTCTAGGTTATGTATTTTTCTTATCAGATCCTTTGGATCCTTTTTGGAGGAAAACAGGATACAAATGAATAAATAAAATAAAATATTGTCACCTTGCTTATTTAATTTATATGCAGAGTACAGCGTGCGAAATGCTGGCCTGGATGAATCACAAGCTGGAGTTAAGATTGCTGGAGAAAAGATCAATAAGCTAGATATGCAGACGATACCACTCTGATGGCAGAAAGTGAAGAGGACCTAAAGAGCCTCTTGTTCAGGATGAAAGAGGAGAGCGCAAAAGTGGGCTTGAAGCTCAACATCAAAAAAACTAAGATCATGGCATCCGGCCCCATCACTCCTTGGCAAATAGAAGGGGAAGTCGTAGAAGTAGTGACAGACTTCATGTTCCTGGGATCCCAGATCACTGCAGATGGTGACTGCAGCCATGAAATTAAAAGACGTCTGCTCCTTGGGAGGAAAGCAATGGCAAACCTAAACAGCATGATAAAAAGCAGAGACATCACCCTGCCAACAAAAGTCCGCATGGTCAAAGCAATGGTATTCCCAGTAGTAATGTATGGTTGCGAAAGTTGGACTATAAGGAAGGCCGAGCACCGAAGAATAGATTCTTTTGAACTATGGTGCTGGAGAAGACTCTTGAGAATCCCTCCTTGGACTGCAAGGAGATCAAAGCATTCAATCCTAAAAGAAATCAACCCTGACTGTTCCCTGGAAGGCCAGATCCTGAAGTTGAAGCTCAAATACTTTGGCCACCAAATGGCACTCACTGGAGAAGACCCTGATGCTGGGAAAGATTGAAGGTCAAAGAAGAAGGGGACGGTAAAGGATGAGATGGTTGGACAGTGTCATTGATGCAATTGAACATGATTGATGCAAATGAACATGATTGATGCAAATGAACATGACATTGAGCAAACTTCAGAGGACAGCGGAAGACAGGAGGGCCTGGCGTGATCTGGTCCATGGGGTTGCGAAGAGTCGGACTCGACTGTGCGACTGAACAATAACAACAAAAATAAAATGGTTGCTGTCCTGTTCCAACCATCATTTTATAGCAGCGAATGTCTAGAAATCATTGCCATATTCACAGTAAGAGTAATGTGAGTGCACAAGCAGTGTTTGTTGTGTAGCATTGCAATAGGTTCACCAGGTTCTATTTAGCATAATTTTTCTCAAGTGTTCTGAAACCTCAGTTCTGTGGAGAAACAGCATAGATTGGAGCCCGAAGGGAATAAAGACATTCAGCCATAGTTTAAGCAGGGAGTACATGTGGGGCCTAATAAATTTGACAGTGACTGCTCCTGCCAGATTCTTGAATATTATTCAGCTCTACAAATGCTTTCCCATCAAATACTACAATCATTTGGAACATTCCTTTTTAAGTGCAATGAATGCTTATAAGTGCCAGATGATTAACAGTGTTTGCTGTAATGTAGACAAGCTGGGTTGCCTCTGGAGAATCCACATTGTTTTGCTACTGAAATTTCCAGTAAAAGTTGGGTCAGGATTTGAAACTGTTTCAAATGATGTATTTTGTAGCTTTAAATTAAAATCAAACCTGCCAGAAGGTTCTTGATTGAAACTATTGCTGGCTTAAACATTTTCTTTTCTTTTCTTTCCTCTGTAGTAATTGCTGCAAAATACAGGGATGTCCATTTCACCCACATGACATTAGAAAGGCCAGGCTCAGTGTTGTTTTCTAAGTGCCTTGTATATTAAAAAGTCACCCAGAAACTTATGCTTTTCTTTTATTGTTGCAGAATTTAACTTAACAATTTTGCTGTTAGAAGAGGAGGAGGAGGAGAAGGAGACTGGATTTATACCCTGCCGTTCAGTTGGAGTCTCAGTGCACCTTACAAACTCCTTTCCCTTCCCCTCCCCACATCAGATACCCTGTGAAGTAAGTGGGGCTGAGAGAGCCTATTCCAGAACTGTCCTTGAGAGAACAGCTCTGACAGAACTATGGTTTGCCCAAGATCATCCAGCAGCTGCAAGTGGAGGCGTGGGGAATCAAACCCAGTTCTCCCAGATTAGAGTCCATGTACTTAACCACTACACCAGAAAACCAGTGGAAAATAAGCCACTGTTAGGTCACCATTTTCTCAAAGGTTTAAGCCTGTTTTATGAGTTTTGAAAGGATAAATTGAGGTGTTTCTTTGGGAACAGAAGTGTTATACATGAAAATATCATTTCAGAAGAATATAAAAACTTCCGAAGAGCCCTGATGGATCAAACCTAGTCCAGCATCCTGTCTCACACAGTGGCCAACCAGTTTCTCACACAGTGGCCAACCAGGGCATAGAGCCTTCCCCTGATGTTGCCTCCTGGCACATGGAAGTTCCCTTTAGGCATCATGGTTAGTAGCTGATATCCTCCATGAATCTGTCTAATCCCTTTTTAAAACTGTGTATGCCTGTGGCCATCATCTTATCCTCTGGCAGTGAATTCCACATTTTAGTCACTCATCATGTAAAGAAATATTTCCTTTTGTCCATCTTGAATCTACTGCCCATCAGCTTCACTGGATGTCCTTGAGTTCCAGTATTTTGGGGAAAGGAGAAAGAGTTCTCTCTCCATGTATAATTTTATGGACTTCGATCATGTCAACCCCCCCCCCGGTTAATCATCTCTTTTCTAAACTGAAAAGTCCCAGACTCTTCAGCCTTTCATCCTAGGGAAGGTGCTTGGGTTCTTTTTGTGACATCTCAACACTTTGGTTTGCAGCTCTTTTTACAGAAAGGCTCCTTTGAGGGTTGAATGGTGGGAAGCAGGACCCAAAGTGGACCAGTGGCTTATCCAATGACCCCCGCACCATACAGGACACTAAATAGGATCTCTAGGATGGCAACTGATGGTCTGCATAGTACTTTTCTGGTGGATGGAAGTGTTCTCGATAGGGATGCCAGACATCCTCCCCCCAGTGGAGGCAAGGGTCTCCCACTGCAAGGCCCCATCTCTCCTCCACTGTCCAGCTGACTGGCAGGGGGGGAATTACCACCCCCAAGAGAGGAATACCAGAAATTAATCAGATGTGCCTACATGACCTGGAAGTGACATGGGGTGTCGGGGATGTTGAGAGTGATGCTCTGGTTTTTGGACAAAACTCTATGGTAGAAGCTAATTCTACCACAGAGTTTGCCCAAAAGCCAGAGCGCCACCCCCTGATGTCCCCACCGTGCCTATGTCATTTCTGGGTCATGTAGGTTTAGTTTTATGGAATAAATTTGTTGTGCTGCAATTTGGGACAACTGTTGTTGTTGTTTAGTCGCACAGTCGAGTCTGACTCTTCGCCATAGACCACATCATACCAGGCAACTGGGACAACTACTGGAGGGTAAAACTCTGTGAATGGTTCGGGCTGCCCAAGGCTTTGTGGTACAACCTTTCCAGAAGAAAACACAATTGGGCCAGCTGTTTACCCTGGAGCGACATCATATCCCCAATGTTGAAGTGCCAGAATGGATGCTCAGCCAATACTCCTGTATTGGGCAAATGGCCTGGCAAGACCCATGCTCACAGTTGCACTGGTACCTCTACCAGCATTAACAGAAAAAATATAGTGAAGAAGTGACCCATGCTCAGATATAGAGCTATATCTGGAAGCTGAGACTCCGCTGATGCTGCTCATACAGTACCATTCCTGAACCTCCACTGCTATACCCAGGGAAGCAGAGACCATGAATGAGGTGCGTCTTCTCAGAGATGCACCAGGGCAGCAGAAAGAAGGACCAAGGGCTTACTGAGGGGGTTTACATTCAGGCCAAATGCCACACCAACAATGCAGTGGCCATAAATCTGAACATACAAGCAAGAGACCCACAAGACTTTTTTTGGGGGGGGTCCCATTCTCACCCCCTTTGGTTGATGGCCAGCCCACTTGGCTGCAGCCCTGCTGCCACCGCCACCTGCCTGCCTGACTGGCTAGCTCAAGCAATGGGGTGATGTTCCCCTCTTCCCCCTTTCCTTTCTGCCCGCCTACCTGCCTGGCTCATGGTGTGAGGGGCGGTAGCTCTGGCAGCTCCCCTCAATCAAAGAAGCTGATTTGGTGGCTGCACAAGAGAGGGCCTGTTCATTGGCAGCCTGACAATTATGGAGCAGCCTCCTCAGGGAGGTGTGCCTGGCCCCCACTCATGCTTTGGAGCTTTAGGAGACAGCTGAAGACGGTTTTATTTAGGACTGTATTTGTTTAAAGCAACCCTAAACTATGGTTTTAAACTTTAGTTTTATGTATTTTAATGTACTCTTTTTTTTTAATACATGGTAAGCTACCTAATGCAACACCTTTAGCCCTGACTGGGATACCCCAGGATCTCATCAGATCTCAGAAGTGAAGCAGGATTGGACCTGGTCAGGAGATCACCAAGGAAGTCGAGGGTTGTTACTCAGAGACAGGCAATGGCAAAGCACCTCTGAATGCCTCTTGCCTTACAGACCCTCTGGGGTCACCATAAGTCCACTGCAATTTGACAGCATGATTAAAAAAAAAAGCCGCCTTCAGCTCTCTAAGGAAGAAAGGTAGCTAATAAATTATTTAAATAAATAACTCCCATCAGTTTTGCCAGAACTCCTTTTACCAATAGATTCTTATCAGTTGCAGGTTGGAGGCAGGAAGCCACAGAAGAACAGAGTGGTGCTAACAGGGAACAGGACAGCTGAAATGTGGGCAGTGAGGGGAAAGGAAGGGGACTTGCCGAAAGGGGATCCTTCTGTTGATTTGAGTACTTGCTTGTTGGATGGCCCAGCCTGAGAGACTTCAGTCCAGACAGAGAGAAGAAGGGCTTGATTCAGGCAAACAGCAAGGAAACTTACTCACCTGAGAGACCATCATTTCAGTGTGCTTCATGGTAAAGTGCCAAAGCAGGATTACAGCTGAGCAGCAAGAAGACAACATTAACAACTACTGAGCAGAAACTGAAGAAATGAAGAAATTGAAACTGTTAATGCTTTTCTATTCCTTGGCCCCATCAACCACCAAAAGGGAGACTGGAGCCAAGGAGTCAGAAGGAGACGGAGACTGGAAAGGGCAGCCATGAAGGAGGCAGAAAAGATCCTTAAGGGTTAAGGATGTGTTGTTGGCGACCAAGATCAAAGTAATTCATACCCTGCTATTCCCCATTACTATGTAGAGGTGTGAAAGTTGGATGATGGAGACAGCTGACAGGAAGAGAGTTGCTTTGTTTGACATGTGGTATTGGAGGAGAGTTCTACAGATCTAGATCAAATCAAGCCTGACCTCTCCCTGGAAGTTAGAATAACCAAACTAAGGCCATTGTACTTTGGTCCCATGACTGGAAAAGACAATAATGCTAGGAAAAGTTGAAGGCAGCAGGAACACAGGAAGACCCAACAGGAGATGGATTGACTCAGTCAAGGAAGCCACGAGGGCCCTTCATTTGCAAGACATGAGCAAGGCGGTTAATGATAGGATGCTTCGGAGGACATTAATTCATAGGCTTGCCATAAGTAGGAAGCAATCTGACGGTACTTACGCACACAGCGAGCAGAAGAAGTGTAATTTACAACTCAATCCTCTAACTTCTGTGCCTGACCTATCTCTCCTAAAGTCAACAAAACTTTTGTTGGCGGAGAAATTTGAGGACTGTGTGACTCATGTGTTTTAATCGCATGCCTCCATCTGAATCTTTTTTGTTTTACCCATGTTTACAAGCATTATTTTAAAATTACCTCTATCATATTGTGTGACAAAAGATCTGTAGTAAATCCCTTATTCCCTCTGTTTGCCTGAATAAGGTCTTTGTCAGGGTGCTGAAATGGGAGAGAATTACTATTACAGCCATATGTTGACATACTGGTTTATCTTCCTTAGTAGGTGCCAGTGGATGGAAGAAAAAGGATCTGACACAGGTACATGTAGCCAAGAGAAAGTTCTTTGGACTTATACAAAACTCCCTAGTTCCATTATGTGTCTTTAGAACTGGAAATTCATCAGATGGGTCTACTTCTGAGCATTTTATGAAATAAGGTGAACCAAGCAAAGGCTGGTGGAGAGTACTATCATTCACAGCTGACTTACAGCAATCCCTCATGGGGCTTTCAAGGCAAGAGACGAACAGAGGTGCTTTCCATTGCCTACCTCAGCATAGCAACTCTGGGCTTCCCTGATGGTCTCCCTTCCAAGTACTAGCCTGGGCAAACTATGCTTAGCTTCTGAGGCCTGACAAGATCAGGCTAGCCTGGGCCATTGAGATCAAGGAAGCACCAAAACTTTGGATCTCCATTTTCAGGGATATTCATCTGTCTCCATCTAGCAGAGTATTTTGTTTTCTTCAGCATACCCGCCAGTAACAGTTACGGGCTCTCCTCCTTGGTTCTGGTGATGTTTGTTTATGTGCTTTTATTGAATTATTTAATAACTAGGAATAAGGCCAGTTGTGGAAATAAATACAATGAGCTCTAGAAAGGGGGTCTGGGAGAGTGCCCCGGCCTTGGGCACTCAGCATCAACTTACTGTGGTGGCCTCAGCAGGGTATAATGACACAGAGTCCATGATTTCCCCCAGAGGAACTGATATCTGCTACCTGAAGAGCAGTTGTAATTCTGAGTGATCTCCAGCCTTCACCTGGAGATTGGCAACAATGGTTCCCCAGGAGGAAATGGCTGGTTTGGCGGGTGGAGTCTATAGCATTGTACCTGCCTGAGGTCTCACGCCTCCTCAAACCCCACCCTCTGGCTTCTGGTTTTCGGCACGGCAGGGACGGTCAGCTCTGGGACTTGTTCCCAAGAAGCAGCTGGATCACCGGGTCTTTCAGTGGAGCTTGAGGGATCTCGAACTCCATTGGGCTCCGTGGAGAGGAGCCCAAGCAGGGGGCATGATCTGGACTCCCCATGAGTGGCAGCAAGCAGGTAGAAGTCCAAGATTGCCCTGAAGAGAGACCTTAGTGAGAGCAGCCATGGGGCAGCCATGGATGCAGAGCTGTGACGGGACAAGGGGGAAACTAGCAGACCCCATACAAACAACTAAAGAAGACTTTTAACACCATGAGACTAAAATCTGTGAGTACTTTGAAAGCAACAAACTTCTCTATAAACGTTAAGCCCTTTAAACTTTGTAAACATAAAGTTAAGAAGAGAATTGGGTGAAGGGACCCCCCACACCTTCTTCATTGAAGCAGCTTGGAAAAGAAATGTAAAAGGAGCCTTTGAAATAACACTGTGGGCTATGAAAGAGAAATGGCTGATGGCTGAAAATGATCTGCTTAACAGCTTCATTGGTTCTGCAACTATAGATGGTGAATTACAATATTGAACTATTTGGAAAAGTGGTTTCCTTCTATTGGAAAAAGTTTTATTTTATTGAAGCTTTTCCTCTTTGGATTTACAATTTACAATTTGTTACTGTTTGATTTGCAAGAAGATTCCCTAATGGATTACAATTAAATATATTTTAATCTTATTTGGATTACAAAATAAAGATAGACATTAATTTTTGTGCCTTGGAAAAGAAGAGAAGAAGAAGGAAAAAAAGAATTGGTAAACTATCTGGAATTCATTAGCTGCTGTATCTGGAACTAACTCATTAGCTGCTGTATCTGGAACTCAGTTTTACTTTCTAAACATCATTTCCTGTATCGTGTAAATTTTAACCTGGTATTGTTATGTCTTTATATGCTGTATCTATCAAAATACGCTCTGTTCTAACAATACTGTAAACAGGTGATAGCCTTGTTTGAATAAGCTGGCAAGAGGTTTCTCTGCTGCTTGTGGGTTACTCACCTGAGAGACCAACATATAAAACTGCTTTAAAAGATATTGGGAGGGAAGGTATTTGGAGAGATTCTCTGGTCTTAATATAAAACTGAACGCATCTAGTGAAATGTGGGAGGGAAGCTTCCTGGGGCTCCATCTCCATGGCAAGGTATATCTGTAGCTGCCAATTTAGCACAAATTTCAGCAAAAGATTTACAAGCATTAATTCAAGGGTCAGTAACTTCAGCTGTAACCACAGCAGTAGCAACATAGTTGATCCTATAAAAATAAAATTATATTTTATTGTGCAACAAATGACGCACCAGACGGAAGAGGTCCAGAAACAACTTAAAACAGTTTAGTTTGACTAAACTAACAAACAACATGGGAAACAAATCATAAGAAATGGAATTCAAAGTAGAAACTGTAAAATCTAAGCAAACCTCCATGAATGAAACTCTGATGAAATTGGAACTTGATAAGGCAGCCTATTTTTTGAGATTTCAAAAAGTGAAATGGCTCAAACACTTGCAAAGTACATGGATACAGAAGATATCGAGGAAGTTCATAATGAGATTGATGTGGCCAATAGAATGAACTCAGCATATGCAAGAAGAAATAAACTTCCTAGAGAAGTACATGTGAGATTTCATAAAAGAACAACAAGATATGAAATCCTCAAAGCAGCAAATGAAACATCCCTTCAAATAGAAGACACAGAAATAAATTTTTTAAAAGAAATCCCATGGAGAGTGAGAGAGAAAGGGAAAGAACATATGGAACTTGCAACACTTTTGAGAAATAATGAAATTCCATATAGATGGCTACTTCCAGAAGGTATCCTTACAAAGATAAAAGATACAGAATCAATTCAACTTTCAAAGCAGAAGATTTTATCAAAACATATGGAGAAGATCTGAAAACAGGTGATCCAGAGAACACAGAAGGGGATAACCAAGATTTACAAGGAGCATCAGGGACAACAAAAAAGACCAGAAAAACTGTAAAAATTAAAACTGAAGCACAAAGAAGGTACCAAATCACAACAGCAAGATGGATAAAAGAGAAGTAAAGATAATCGCAATAAATGTTAACGGATTGAATGCACCCCCAAAAAGAAGACATATTTCAACAACTGGAAAAGATGCAACTAGACATCATATGTCTACAAGAGACTCATATAAAATATTCTGATCAAAAATATTTGGAAATTAAAAAATTTGGAAAAGTATTTATCTCTTTAGATAAGCCACAGAAAAAAGGTGTATGTGAAAGAATAGCTCAGAAGATGGAAAAATCCTGATAATTCAAATACAAAGACAAGGTAAAACAACCTTGATTGTAAATATATACGCAACCAACCAACATCAAGAAAATTTTTCTAAACTCCTGCAAGAACTTATCTCTAAACAAAATTTTGAGGAAATATGTCTGATTGGAGATTACAATGCTGTATTTGATAGACTTCTAGACAGAAAAACGACAACTGGAAAACAGAAACAAGGTAATGAACTTCCCAATACATTTCTACAACTGGCAGAAGAACACAATCTGGTTGACTCTTGGGAAGTGAGAAATCCCGCAAAGAATGATTTTACCTTCTATTCAGCAAGACATAAGTCATGGTCAAGAATAGATATGTGTTGGATATCAGCAATGCTTATCAATGACTTAATTCAAGTGGAGATATTACCAGCAACTTTTGCAGATCACAGTCCTGTGATGCTTATACTACAAGATATACCACAGAAAAACAGATGGTCTTTAAATACATTGCTATTGAAGAATGGAAAATTTGTAACAGAGACTAAAAAAGAATTTCAAATGTCATTCAAACAAAATATTCAACCAGATATTTCCATTAGAGTGGTGTGGGATGCATTTATGCCAGATGATGGCTAATTAGAGAAGCTGCACATATTAAAAAACAAAAGACAGAAAAATTTATACAAATTAAGGAACAAATTAAGAAACAGAAAGAGAAAATGAAACAAGATCCCTCAGATGAAGAACTAAGAATGAAACTAAAGTTATTACAACACCAAATGAACTGCTTTTTAACACAAGAGATAGCCAAAAAAATTATGTATGCAAAACAAAACTATTTTGAAAATGCTAATAAACCAACTAGATGGTTAGCATACGAACTATGGAAAGAAAAAGAAAAAAAGGAATATAAAAATTTTAAGAAATGAAGAAGGGGATATATATCTAAAGACTTGAAAAAGATTATAGAAACTTTCTATCAGAAGTTATACCAAAAAAGAACTTCCGGGGGTTGCAGCACAGTGACCAGTTGATTTCTCAGGAGCTCTTGAGTTTTCACTGACTCTTGGTGCATTTTAGGGGACTGTCTGGGTTTCCCAAGGTCCCACCAGCATTTCTGAAGGAGAGCTGGTTGCAGAGGAATTGATCTGAGCCCCCCGTGAGCTGTGACGAGTGGGAGAGGAGTCGGATTGTCCTGAAGCAGAAGCACCAAGCTGAGCAGCCGTGATTAATTATGGCCACCAAGTTGTGAACTTCCCCTATAAGAGAACATTGAACCTCGCCATCAACATTGGCGATGAACAAACTGATAAGTAAGTACTTGCCCTTCTTTTGCAACTTTCAAGCTTAAAAAAGAACTTTCAATGTGCCCCTTTAAATCTTCCCCAGAAGCGAAGGAATGTGGAGTGGAGTTTCCCCCCTCCTTTTGGCTACGAAATGACTGGGAAGCTAAGATGCTAAAACATATACAGGGGCTAAAGATCTTACCGAAATCTTCTCTGTTTTTTCTGCTTTTGGAAAAAGTTACTATTAAAGGAATTATAATCTTGTGGCTGTAGCTGTTATATTAAGCAAGTTTGGCCCTGCCTTAGGAGGACTTCTATATCTGACCAGCTGGTTCACAGAAAAAGGAAAAAAAAAGGACTCTTCAAAGTAAAATGGCTACTGTGCTTTCTTAACTGCACAACCGCTTTGAGCCTAGATTAAAAGCCGGTGGATTTTGCAATTTGGAACTGAAAGATAACATGATGCTTCTGTACCCCCATTAAAAGAAAAGGAGTATTGGGGAAAGAATGACTTTTTACAACCTTTACAATCCTTTTACAACTTAAACAACAACTGGCAGAATCGCTGACAGAAGCCATTTATCATGTCTTTGAAAAAAACATGTGTACCCATGACAAAGAACAGATCACATTACCAGATGCTGCGACAAATCAGAAAGTAATTCTACAACAGATGTCTTCTATAAAGCAAATCTCTGAACTAGACGCTTCTTCTGAGGATTGGATCCCCGCAATGAGAGAAACTTCAAGCCATTATATAATCCAAGGAAATAATATAATGGAAAGATCCTTAAACTTTCAAGGTTTTGAGATGAAGAAGGAGAATATAATTTTCCCAGAGGGTGAAAAGGAAGTAATGGGAGTTTTGATCTTTTATATAAGCAAATATAGAGGGAGGGGAAAGACACAAGGCTAAGGTGGTCATTAAAAGGAATGTCCAGAGAAAGCAAAAAAGATTGAAACATTATAAGCAAACTTTATAAACAAGGATTGTCCAGACTGATGTAACATACTTTGAGTATGTGTATTGGCTAAATTGATTTTTGTTAAAATGACAATATTATAAGATGAAAGATGAAAGGGATTTTAAGACTTGGAATTGTGATTTATGTGTGTTATATATGCTAAAGCACATTACAATATAGAATATCAATACAAATTTAAAGATGTGGTAAACTCATATTATGGTGATCTAAAATTACATTATTGGTAGCATGAAAATCAACAGTGTGGAAAATATGAAGTTAACTGTTTAAGCAGATGGAATATGTCAAATAGAATATGTTTATTGGTTAATTTGATTTATGGTAAAATATGAAACTACAATTTAATTTTAAAAGATGAAAGATTTACAGTAACAAGATTTAAAAATTTGTAACTGATTTTGATTCAGACAGGTCGAGTATATTGAATCACAGTGTTATATAGCTTGAAAAAATATGAAAGAATACTCTAAAGGTGATATAGTGACAATTTACATAAAAATTCAGTCTAACGTACAGATATAACCTATTAAGATATAGCATAAACTTATCTCTGTCTCTTCCTGTGAAATGAAGCATACATGATAGGATGGGATAGATTGGATATAGTATAACTAGTTATGTAACTGAAATAGATTGATAAGCTGGTATACTATTATACTTGTTGATTTTGTTAACTATAAGATTTTAGTTGCTAGACATTATAGCTCATGTAGAAAACAGTATTACATAAGCAAATATGGTGTTATGAGTGAGATACTTAACTGAAATTTTCCAAAAATGTACTGCTCTCATCTCTTTTATTTCTTTTCTTGAAAAACCCAATAAAAATGATTAAAAAAACAAGTTATACAAAAAAAGAGAAACCACAGGTGAAGAAGTTAAAGATTTTTTTAAAAAAATACAACTTGAAGAAGTTTACTGAAGAACAAAGGAGAATTTGACATGATCTAATAACTTTCTCTGAATTAACAGAATCACTAAAAAGCAAAAAAAAAAAAAAAAAAAGGGAAGACCCCAGGTCCTGATGGCCTTCCAACAGAATTTTACCATGTCTTTGAAGATCAGCTGATAATACCTTTAAAACATGTAATTCAAAATATATTAATTGAAGGTAAAATACCAGAAACTTGGAATGAAGGCCTAATAACCCTGATACACAATCAAAACACAGATGAGAAAGAAATAAAAAAACTACAGACCAATGTTGTTATTAAATGTGGATTACAAAACTTATGCCTCTATTTTGGCTGCAAGACTGAAAAGAGTATTGACACAAATAATTCATCAAAATCAAGCAAGCTTCCTACCAAAAAGACAACTTAGAAATAACGTAAGAACTATATTAAATGTACTTGAATATTTTGAACTACATCCTGAAAAACAGATGGCCCTGATTTTCCTAGATGCTGAAAAAACTTTTGATAATGTCAGCTGAAACTTTATGTTGGAACAATTATTAATTTCACAATGTGGCAAAGACTTTTTTACAATGGTTAAAACAATCTATACAAAACAGCAAACAACAGTCATTGCCAATGGAAATTTATCACAAAATACAGAAAGGAACTAGACAAGGATGTCCACTTGCACCAGTATTATTTATATTTGTGCTTGAAATACTGAATGATATGGTTAGAGAAGATAGCTACATTAAGGGTCTTAAAACAAGAGGAGAAGAATATAAATTGCAAGCATTTGCACGGATGACCTGGTTTTTATTTTAGAAAACCCATTGGACTTTATTACACAATTATTAAAAGTTTTGCAGGAATATGGTCAGGTGGCAGGACTGAAATTTAATTTCAATAAAGCAAAAATGTTAATTATTTATTTTATTTATTTATTCATTAGATTTATATCCCACCTTTCCAGCACAGGCTCAGGGCGGCGAACAAGAGGCAAATGCCATACAATAACAATTAAAACGAAGAGGCAAAAGCCAAGAATAAATAGTAAAACCATAAATAATCCATTAAGCTAAAACAATTTAAAACAGTGGTCCACAAAACAGAATTTACATTAAATATCCATACTTCTCAGCACTCTAATAAATACATTAAGCACTGCTCCAGAGTCCTATCAAAGCTGTAATCCCATACCAGTGCTATACAATGGCTATATGATGGTGATGCAGTAATGGTGGCAGCCCCTACTCAAAAGCCTGGTGGAAGAGCTCTGTCTTGCAGGCCCTGCAGAACTGCATAAGGTCCTGCAGGGCCCTGATCTCTTCCGGGAGCTCATTCCACCATGTAGGGGCCACCACCGAAAAAGCCCTGGCTTTTAACAAAAAATATGACTAAGCTGCAAATTCAACAGTTATAGGAAATATCAACTTAAGTCAAAAAAGTGAAATATTTAGGTATAAATATAACAAACAAATGCAGCTCCTTGCTGAAGGACAACTACTTGGAAGTCATAGTGGACATTAAAAAGACTTGGAAAAATGGAATAACTTATAAATATCCCTGATGGGAAGAATAGCCACAGTAAAGATGAATATTTTACCAAGATTGATATTCTTATTCCAAACAATTTCAATACCTCAAAACCAAAAATACTTTAAAGAACTTGATAAATTGATGATACAACTTATATAGCAGAACAAGAAACCAAGAATAGAATTGAAGGCAAAAGAAAGCACTGAATTTGCATTGTCAAATTGGATGTTATACTATAGAGCATCATCACTGATTAAAGAATGGATTACATTAGAAAATACCAGACTATTAATGTTAGATGGACATGAATTATTATTAGGATGGCATGTGTTTATTTGCTATGGAAAAGCTGGCACTCATTTTATCAGAAGATCCTTATTGAAGGTATGAGAAGAAGTTAAAAGACTGGTTAAAAGACCAGAATGCCAAAATGGGTTTCACTGTTAGAAGTGTTTATAAACCCAAATTTATTTCAAAAAAATGTGCTGTTAAGATATGAAGATCTGTTGGACAACAAATATGAACTAAAACCAATAGAAAATCTTAAAATACAAGAATCCAACTTAAGTTGGCGGGAAAAAGTTCAAAGATATGCCAAAGATAAACAGATAGGCTTTTATTCAAAAATAACAGAAATAGACAAGATATTGTTCCATACAGATGAGAAACTGATTTAAAAATTATATGTAATAATGTTAGAAAACAAAACACAAGATGAAATAATTAAAAACTGTATGGTCCAATGGGTGCAAAATTTGGGTCATAATATTGATTTAGACCAATGGTTACAGGTATGGAAAACAAATGTAAAGATTACTTAAAGCAATTTCATTTAAAGAAAATATCTATAAAATGTTTTATAGATGGTATATCACTGCAGACAAATTAGCAAAGTTTTATCCTGGGCTACCAAATGATTGTTGGAAGTGTCAAAAAATGTTGGTTCTTTTTTCATATGTGGTAGACGTGCAATAGAGTTAAAAAATATTGGTCTTGGATTCATGAATTGTTACAAAAAATGCTAAAATGTAATATACCTTATGTGCCAGAGTTATTTTTATTGAATATATTGCCAGAAAATTGTAAAAAGCAAGACTCTTATCTTATTATACATGTAGTGACAACTGCAAGAATATTATATGCCAAATACTGGAGGAAAAATGAGGTACCTTCAAAAGAAGAAATCATGAATAAAATACTTGAAATGGCAGAAACTAACATTAATTTTGAAAGGACAAAATGAAGAAAACTTTGAGAATACATAGTTAAGATTTTACAAATGGATGGAAGAAACCAACAAAAAGTTGTGTGGAAATACAACCAAAATACAAGGAAATATGAACTATAACCCTTTTTTTTAGTTATAAGCAACGATATATTTTAAAATACAAGGTGGGGAAAAATTAAAAAATACAATTTGGCAATGTATGAGGTAATTTAACAGACAAATTAACATTGTAAATGGAAGCCCTCCTTTTGTTGTATGTCTGTTTGTCTATTTTGTTGTCTGGAGTTCAGCTGTGATACCCAGCGAACTTCAGGCTCCACCTGGAGGTTGGCTACCCTAGATGTAGCAGTTAGTGCTTCAGAGCAGGGTCTGTCAGTTCCCCTATGGCATTATACCCTGCTGAGTCCTTCCCCTCCCCAAACACTGCCCTCCACAGGATCCGCCCCCAACTCTACAGGTATTTCACTACTCAGAGCTGGCAACCCTACTTCCCCCTCAGTGCCTGTTGCTAGGCAACCAAGCTTAGTTCTGTCAGTAAAAGGCCTTTTCCATGCCTATTTTGGGAGAAAACTCATTGGGGCCAGTCCTGACTAGGGTTGCCAGTTCCAGGTAGGGAAATTCCTGGAGATTTTATGGTAGAATCTATGGTACCCGGCGATCTTCAGGCTCCACCTGGAGGTTGGCTACCCTAGGCGTAGCAGTCAGTGCTTCAGAGCAGGGTCTGCTAGACCCAGGCTCTTTCTGTGGAAGCTGAATGGGTGATTTTGGACCAGTCACAGACTTTCAGCATAACCTACCTCACAGGGTTGTTGTGCAAGTCAAAAGGGGGAGAAGATCTCCACCCCCCCCCGAGAAAATAACTGGAGGGTGGGCTCTATGGCATTCTGTTCAGCTGAGGCCTCTCCCCTCCCCAAACTCTGGTTTCCTTAAACTGGTTTCCTTAGACATAGATTATCCAGCAATTTCCCAACCCAGAGCTGGCAACCCTAGTCAGGACAGGCCCCAATGAGTTCCTCACAAAGGCTCGGAAAGGGTTTCATTCTACCAGCAGTCACTGAGGGAAAAGTTAGTTCCACAGAGGAGCCAAGCAGGAGAAGTGTCTTCGTTGGGAGAGACAGCCGTTTGCCAGTAATTCTGACAGGGAGCAGTGGCTGAGGTGGGAGTGGGTGAGGAAGAGGAGCAGACTCAGCACCTGGCCAATGACACACTACTCTTAAGTGGTGGATGACGGGCCAATGGCTGATGGAGTGCATTGCACAGCCAGTGGGACAGCTGGAAAGTGCCACCCCACTACTCAATTATATATAAGGAGAGATTTTAAACATTCTTCTTAATTGTTCAAATGTTTTAAGGTTTTTATGCTCAGCAGCTTGGGGACACTGATCAGGTAGAAAAGTCACATAAAAATGTTTAAAATAAAATAAAACAAGAGCTGCACAGGCAGAGCCACCCTCATCTGCATCTGTATAATGTTACGGCCAATGGTGGCTTCAATTCAGTACCAGAAATTTAGTTTCCTTCACTCTTTGGTTGTATATGGGGAATTTGCTAGAAGTAAAACTATCCTGACTTCACTGCAGAAGATAGTGTGCTTGCTAGCTTCAGACACAAGCTGGAAATGGAAGTCATCTTTAAAGGACTGCCTGCTCTCATACTAACCACTCAGGTCATCCTCAGGGGCCATGCTTCAGGTGCCTCTACTAGTCCATAGAAGGCCTCAGTCATAGTGCCAAGAATTGGGACTCCTTGCCCTGGGATAGTCATCTGTCTCCCTCTGCTGCTGCCTTCTGCCAGCAGGTGAAGACTTTCCTGTTCCGTTTGGTGGTCCCTCACCATGCGTCCTGCATGGTGGAAACAGTGGAAAGTGGAAAGGCTCAGTATGCCTGGTGGCAGTTTATTTATTTAAAACATTTTTATGCCTCCTTTCTGCCCAATTTTAACATGACCAGTCTCTCAACAATCATTCACATAGACGTTAAACGGGGACTCTGTTAAATGTGTGGTGGTAATTCTATGCCCCCCCCAGCCACTTGTGGAGATAAAGCTCAAGAAGCACGCAGCGCTTGTATTTCTTTTGTCTGGAAAATGCGCAAAACAGTGCTGAGGTTCCACAGTGCCAACAAGGCTTCTGTGAAGGGTTAACGAGCGCTGCAAGTGCTGGGCCCCCAAGGGACAGGGAATGGAACACTCAGGTGGAAGGGAGTCAAGGGCAGTGGGTGGCTGAGCTAAGGGAAGCCTGTGGCTTACCAGTTGTGTGGGGGTGGGGCGGGGTTTCCTTTGCTCGAAGGTTATATAAGCAAAGTCACTGGTGGAATGTGAGGAATGTACATCGAGGGTGTACCCTCCAGAAAGGCAAGTGGACTTATCTGGAGGGAACTGGGGAAGAGTCTGCTTGGCTGGAGAGCAGCAGGTTGTGTGATTTAAAAGATGCCTTTTCCTTCAGCAAGGTGGTGTTGACAGTGACTGAAGGCCAAGTTCACTCAGGAACTGAGGAGACAGAGTCTCGGGAAATGAATTCTGACAGGGTCCGTGAACTCAGTGGACTTCAACCCAGGTGGGTCACAAGCTCCTATAGAGGGGGCCAAATGTTAGCTGCTTTTGAGAAGGACCTGCAGCAAAGACCAAATGCTTTGAGACCCAGGATGCCGTGCCTTCTGCCTCTCTTGGCACACGTGCTGGGCAAGGCAGCATGGGGGCAAGTGGCACAGTGGTGGACAGGGGTCTTCTATGGCTTGTTCCTTGCTATGCTACACCTCATGGGGCTCAGCATGTTTCCCCCATTCCCAGCAATCTTGGTCTACTGCCCACAGTTGATTAGGGCATCATGAGACAAGGCTGAAGAGTCTGGGACTAAGTAGGGACATGACAGAAGTTTATTAAATTATGCACAGGGTGGAGAGCATGAGCAAAGAAAAGTTTTTTTCCCTTTCCCAAATTAGAAGAACTCGAGGGCATCCAATGAAGCTAATGGGCAGTAGGTTCAGGACAGACAAAAGGAAATGTCTTTACACAGACAGTGATCAAAATGTGGAATTCGCTGCCAGAGGACATAGTGATGGCCGCAGGCACAGACAGCTTTAAAAGCGGATTGGATAGATTCATGGAGGATAGGTCTATCAATGACTACTGGCTATGGTGACTAAAGGGTACCTCCACATTCAGAAGCAATCAACCTCCAAATTCCAGTGCCAGAAGGCAACATCAGGGGAAGGCCTGTGTACTTTGTTGGCCCTTCAGAGGAAGTGGTTGGCCACTGTGTGAGTTGGGATACTGAACTGGATGGACCACTGGTCTGATCCTGCAGGGCCCTTCTTATGGTCTTACGGTTCTGCCCTTGACACTGGTGAGGTCATAACTCTAGCTCCCCCTCTTCCTGCCATGTGACTATGGAGTCACATGGTTCGTGTCAGGTGTTTGTAGTTGAGCTGTCCCCATGCTTCCTCCTGGGCTGAAAAGTGGCTTCTGGGTCTAGAAATGTTGAACACCACTGCCAAACACTTGCCTGACTGCACCCTACAATGGACCCATGAAGCTCTGGCCCACTTCAGACCCCGGCAAGTGTGGCTCCCTGCCAAGACAAATTTCAATGAAAGTATTCCACGCAGCCCATCCATGCAGCTGCCTGATCTGCACAGTCCTTCCTGCTCAAAAGCAAAAAAAAGTCACCAAAATTAGGCTGTCGCTTACACTGTCCACATGGAGCACCCACATCACACATTAAGTAGGTTCAGTACAGGCAGGTGATGCCAGCATCTTTTCCCAGCACCTGAGAAAGTAGTTGGTGCCCAACACAATCCTACCAGCCCAGTTTCAATGTAAAGAGGACCCAAAGTCTGTCCGCTTCTGGCTTCTTTGGGTCTTATCTCTGGGGACTACTGTTTCTCTGGTATTCTCTAAAGTTCCTCAAGACAAAGCAGTTGTATTCGCCACCCCTTTTTGCTTCATTTCTATTCCCATAGCAACAGCTTCCTTCCATCTCCCTGTCTTTGCCTATTATCTCGCCCTTCTTCCAAGGAGCTCGGGGCAGCTTATATGGACTCCCCTCTCCACAATGTCTTCACAACAGTCCTGTGAGGTAAGTTATGGTACGTTGACAGAAAGTGAATGGCCCAAGGTCATTCAATGAACTATGAGGCTGAATCAGGAATTAAATCAAGGTCTTCTCAGTTACAGTTTAATGCTCTGAACACTGCACCACACTTTCTTCAATGAGGGCCTTCCCACAAGCAACATATTGCTGTGTATTTTGAGTCTGGTTACCACAAATTGGTCTGTCTTAGGGGCATGGCCTAAAGTGGCAGGGGTTGAGGGGCAGGACAAAGGCCTATGACTGGGTGGCAGGGGTTGAGGGGCAGGACAAAGGCCTATTGCCAAAGGAATGGGAATGCCTCCTAAAGACTGTGGATATCTCCTCAGTGGCCACAGAACTGGAGGCGGTGATCCCCCTACTGGCTGAAGGTAGAGGCCACATATTTATTTTTGTTATTTATGGAAGAGAAAGAGAGATGCAGACGGACTCTGATTCTAAAGAAGCACCTTTGGAGGGGCAGGATTTGCCTTCCTGGGAAAGTATATTTTCTGCCCTTTAGCAGTACCTCCTTTCTTCCGCCTGTGCTCTACCTGTGTATCTCTCCTTATATATCATTGTCACTTGGGTTCGTAAGATTCCATGCTCTCCCATTGGCTGTAAAATGACCTCCCTCAGCCATTGGCCCATCAGCCGCCACTCAAGAGTACTCACGTGCCATTGGCCGGGTGCTGGGTCTGCTCTTCTTCCCCACCCACTCCCCCTTCAGACAGATTTGCATGTCAGATTTACTGGCAGACCAGCTCTCTCTCCTGAGGAAGACAGTTCTCTTGACTCCTCTGAGGGACTGTCCCCTCAGTCGCTGTTGGTAGGCAACCAAGCTTAGTTCTGTGAGTAAAAAAACAAAGGACTTTCAGCATAACCCCCTCCCCCTCCCCCACCCATAACCCCCTCCCCAATGGCCACTTTCCTGTCAGAATAAATGGAAAAAGGCTCTTTCTCCTGCTTAGCTTCAGCATGGCTGGCTGGCTAATGAGGTGGGCCAGCGACCATCAAACCATTTTCTTCAACTCCCCGCTGTGCGGCTGACTTTCCCCTAGGGTTGCTAATCTCCAGGTGGCACCTGGAGATCTCCCACTGTTACAATTGACCTCCAGATGACAGAGATCAATTCCTCGGGAGAAAATGGTTGCTTTGGAGGGTAGACTCTATGGCATTATACCCTGCTGAGTCCTTCCACACACACCCCAAATGCTGCCCTCCACAGGATCCACCCCCCCAAATCTCCAGGTATTTCCCTAATCAGACTTGGCACCTGTAATTTCTCCAGTCAGTAAAAGGCCCTTTCCACACCTATGTTGGCCTTTGGGAGAAAACTCATTGGGCCCAGTCCCGATCAGGTTGCCAACTCCAGGTGGGCAATTCCTGGAGATTTGAGGGATGGAGCCTGGAGAGGGTGAGGTTTGAGGAGGGGTGGCACCTCAGACAGGTACGATGTCATAGACTCCACCCTCCAATCCAGCCATTCCCTGATGAGGAACCATTGTTGCCAATCTCCAGGTGGGGGCTGGAGATCACTCAAAATTACAACTGCTCTCTTGGAGGGAGGGGGGAGGAGATGGAAAACTAAAGATAGGTTGATGGTTGGCTGGGAGGGAGATAGGGTTGTCAACTCCAGGTTGGGAAATTCCTGGAGATCTGAGGGGTTGAACCTGGAGAGGGTGAGTGTTGAGGAGGGGTGGGACCTCAGACAGGTACAATGCCATAGACTCCACCCTCCAAACCAGCCACTCCCTCCTGGGGAACCACTGTTACCAATCTTGGGGGTGGGCTGGAGATCACTCAAAATTACTACTGCTCTTCAGGTAGCAAAGATCAGTTCCTCTGGAGAAAATGGTGGTGTAAAGTACTGGGTTTCGGGCCTCATGACTCGGACGACGACATAAGAGAAGACGCGTTTATTCGTACTTCACACAGACAAAGAACACACAGCAACGGCCGGAGGCCAACTATATACAGTTAGGGGGGGACGGCCCTATATTCCTATTGGCGGGTTTGAATCGCCCGCCAATGCTGCCATTGGTTCACTACTGGCGAGCTCAGGAACCTAATCCCTATTGTTCTCAGAGAGCGAAGCTTGGCTGTATTTCGCCAGCTCTGCCTTCTGATCCCAGGACACAACACCCCTCCCCCCATAGTTCGTCTCCTATCAGGTGACGTAGTCTTTTAAGTATGTTGGTGCCCTCCGTTCTCTTAGCGAACGTCGGGGGGCCGGTACCGGACTGGCGGGGCCCCTATCGGGTGGTCCGCCAGCACAAGGAGCTTGGATCTCTGGTCGTAGCCGAGGCGGTGACGGTGGCGGCTGTAACGGCGGCGGCAGCGGCGGCGGCGGTTCAGCTGTCACCGGGGGCCCCTCCGGATTCCGTGGACTTTCCGGCGCTGGCTCCGCTGTCGGTGCTTGCGGTCGATCGGATGCCGGGGCGGCCGCGGCATTTCCCGGTAACTGGATCTCTGTGTCGGGGTCTTGCCGCCTCCGGAGCTGGTCGACGTGTTTACGGAGGACCCGGTCCCCATCTGTTAGGACTTCATATGACACTGGCCCGGTGGGTTTTAGGATGCGCCCGGCCACCCACTGAGGCCCCGCCCCGTAGTTCCGGAAGTAGACAGGTTCCCCCGGGAGGAAGCTTCGGGGCGCCTCCCGGTTCTCGACCAGCTTCCTCTCTGGGGCTCGGTCCGGGTGGAGTCTGTCTAATAAAGTGGTAGGGCGGCGGCCCATTAATAGTTCTGCGGGGCAATGCCTGGAGATGGGGTTTGGGGTGGTGCGGTATGTAAGAAGAAAGCGGGCCAGCCAGAACTCCCAGTCCCCCTCCGTTATGCGGCTCAGGGCTTCTTTGGCGGTGCGAACCATTCTCTCCGCCTGTCCATTGGTTGCCGGGTGGAAGGGCGCTGATCGTATGTGCCTGATTAGGTTCCTTTCGAGGAACGCTTGAAACTCAGCAGATGTGAACGCTGCCCCGTTGTCCGACACGATTGTGTCTGGTAACCCGTGCGTCGCGAATATTTTCCGCAGGGCCCTTATTGCCGCTTTGGCAGAGGTGGTAGACACTGGGCTTATTTCCACCCATTTCGAGTAGGAGTCTACCGTCACCATGAACTGGAGCCCCTGAAACGGCCCCGCAAAATCTATGTGTAGGCGTGACCACGGCTTGTGGGTAGACTCCCAGCTTTGGGTTGGCGCTCTCGGGGGATTGGGGCGGACTTCCTGACACCGTGTGCACCCTCGGACCCAGGTTTCGATTTCGGCGTCCATCCCGGGCCACCACACGTAGCTCCTTGCCAGAGCTTTCATGCGTACAATGCCGGGGTGGGCCTCATGTAGCGTTTCTAGAACCCCTTGTCTCATGGGCCCCGGGATGACCACCCTGTCCCCCCATAACAAGCACCCTTTTAAGGCGGATAACTCTTCCCGCCTGGCTTTGTATGCCGTGAACTCTGGCCCTGTCGGTTCCGCTGGCCATCCCCTCACCACCCAGTTTAGGACCCGGGAGAGAATGGGATCTCGGGACGTGTGGGCGGCCACGTCTGCAGCCTGAAGGGGGGGGTTTGGCAGCTCCTCCATTAACAAGACTGCGGGAGCCGGGGCCGGATCTTCCCCTGTATGCGGCAGCGGCAGGCGGCTCAAGGCGTCAGCATGACCCAGCGCCTTGCCCGGCCGATGCTCCAACTGGTACTGGTAGCCCGCTAAAAACAAGGACCAGCGCAACACCCGGGGCGACAAAACCTGCGGCGTTTGTTTGTCCGCCGCGAACAGTCCCAGGAGCGGCTTATGATCGGTTACGAGCGTGAAGGGCCGCCCATACACAAAGTTGTGAAACTTTTTAACCCCCGCCACCAGTGCCAAGCCCTCCCGGTCGATTTGTGCATAGTTCCGCTCCGCGGGGGACAGCGTGCGGGAGTAATAAGCCACCGGGACTTCCCTTCCATCCGGTAGCTTGTGTGCCAAGACTGCCCCGACCCCATACGGTGATGCGTCGCACGCCAGGATTACCGGGAGCTTTTCATCAAAGTGGGCGAGCACCGCGTTTGAAATCAAGAGTACCTTAACCCCACGAAACGCCGCCGCCTCCCTCGCTCCCCATGCCCAAGGTGTCGCCTTATCCAGCAGCCTGTGCAGGGGTTCGGCCACGGCGGCTTTGTGGGGGAGAAAGGCGTGGTAAAAGTTCAGGAGGCCTAAGAACGCCTGGAGCTCGGCCTTGGACTTTGGGGCGGGGGCCTCCACGATAGCCTTCACCTTGTCCCTCGCCGGATGCAGGCCTGTTGCGTCTACCCGGTATCCCAAGAACTCCACCTCCGGCACCCCGAGGAGGCACTTTTCCCGCTTCACTTTCAGCCCCGCGGCTTGGAAGTGTTCCAGTACCGTTCGGAGGCGGGCAGCGAAGCTTTCCGGGGTGGTCGTGGCGATGAGGACGTCGTCGAAGAACGGCGTCACCCCAGGGATCCCTTTCAACAGATCGTCCATTAGATTTTGGAATATCCCTGGGGCCACACTGACCCCGAACTGCAGCCGCTTCACCCGGAAGGCCCCCCGGTGTGTCACTATGGTTTGCGCCTCGGCCGTGGCATCATCTACCGGGAGTTGCTGGTACGCCTGCGCGAGATCCAGCTTTCCAAATATGCGCGCCCCCGCCAGTGTGGCTAAGACATGGCTGACCACGGGTACGGGGTATGCGTGCGCCTGAAGTGCCTGGTTTATGGTGCACTTATAATCCGCGCAGATGCGGATTTCCCCGTTTGGCTTGACGGGTGTCACAATCGGGGTCTCCCATCGAGCGTTCGGGACGGGCTCTAGGACTCCCTGGGCCACTAACCGGTCCAGTTCGGCCTCTATTTTCGGGCGGAGGGCCAGGGGCACGGTGCGGAAGCGCCGTCGGACGGGCGTCACGGTGGGGTCTAAGTGAAGCGACACCGGGGGCCCTTTATAACACCCCAGTTTCCCGTCAAAGACCTCCGGGAATTCCTTGCACACCGCCCCCCAGTCTCGCACCCCGCACTTATTCACTCCCCCAATCGTTATGCCTAGGGCTTCGAACCACGCCCGCCCCAGGAGACTCACGAGATTTCCCTCTACCACCACCAAGTCCAAGTTCCCCTCAAAGTCTCTGTACTGCACTCGGAAAGTGCCGACTCCCCGGATGGGGACAGGGTTCTTTTGAAAGTCCACCAAGCTTAGTGGCGATGGACGAAGAGGGGTCCCCCTAATGGGCAAAGTCTTTTTAAAGTGTCTAGGGAAATGATGGACGCCGCCGATCCCGAGTCCACTTCCATGCAACAGGGGGACCCCTCGATCCGCACGGTTACTTGGATCTTCGGGGCAGAGGTGAGGTTGGGGTTGGGGAGGCGAAGTACCTGCAGCGGCTGGTCGGTGAGGTGGTACAACTCGGCGACCTCTTCCGTCGTCTCGTGGGCGGTGGACGATGCGCGGTGCAGTGGAACCGACGATCTCGCATTCCTGGGGCCCTTGGACCGGCAGACCCTTGCGAGGTGTCCCTGCTTTCCGCACCCGTGACAAACGGCATCCCGGAACTTGCAGGATTTCCTTCCGTGGCCTTCCCCGCAGCTGACACAGACGGTCCGGTTGCCGGAAGGCTTGACTGGCTCTCTGTTGGCCTGCTGGAACGGCGCCGGCCGGCGTTGTTGAGGTCTGAGGGCGAAGACCTCTTCCGTATCTACATTCCCGGGGCTTGGACTCCTTCCAACCACATGGGCAGCCGCGGCCGGCCGATCCCCTTCCGCGGCCTCGTGGGCTGTTGCGGCGTCTAGGGCCTCGTCTAAGGAGAGCTTCCGGTGTCCAACCAACTTGCGCCGCAGCTTGGAGTCCGCCAGGCCCCACACGAACTGTGTCAGCAGGTTGTCCTCCACCTTCGGGAACACGCAGTCCACCGCGAGCGCCCTTAGCGCGGCCAGGAAGGTGGCTATGGATTCCCCTTGGGCCTGGACTCGCCTCTGGAACTCCATCCTCTTGGCCAGGAAGGTCGGCCGGGGGCTGAAGTAAGCGTTGAGGACATCCAGGATCTCCCCAAACGAGCTCTCCAAGGCCGTGCGGGGCACCAAGAGGCTCTTGGCGAGGCGGACAGTTTGGGTGCCGCAGGCGTTCAGCAGGATCGCTCGTTTCTGGTCGGGGTGGCGGATTTCGTTGAGCTCCAAATAGCTGATGAGCTGGTCGACCCATGCGTCCCAGGTTTCTGGCTGCGACGGATCGAAGTGCTCCAGTGTTACATGAGAAGCGGCCATGGTTCTGTCTGGGAAGGCGTGCGCCGGGGCGAGCGGTGCGGTGCTGCTCTCGGGGTCAGCGATGCGATGCTCGGCGAGCGGTGCGGTGCTGCTCTTGGGGTCAGCGATGCGATGCTCGGCGGTGTCCTTTTCGTCGCTCATGGAGTCATGGAAGGTGTTGAAATCCCATCCTCGTCGCCACTGTAAAGTACTGGGTTTCGGGCCTCATGACTCGGACGACGACATAAGAGAAGACGCGTTTATTCGTACTTCACACAGACAAAGAACACACAGCAACGGCCGGAGGCCAACTATATACAGTTAGGGGGGGACGGCCCTATATTCCTATTGGCGGGTTTGAATCGCCCGCCAATGCTGCCATTGGTTCACTACTGGCGAGCTCAGGAACCTAGTCCCTATTGTTCTCAGAGAGCGAAGCTTGGCTGTATTTCGCCAGCTCTGCCTTCTGATCCCAGGACACAACAGGTGGACTCTGTCATTATACCCTGCTGAGATTGCCACAGCAAATTGTCACTGAGTGCCCAAAGCCGGGCACTCTCCCAGAGCCTCTTTCTAGAGCCCATTGTATTTATTTCCACAATGGGCCTTATTCCTAGTTTGTAATCCCACACAAACTTTGTAAGTCGCTGGTGTTCTGTCCTCCCAAAGGAATGATCCCAAGCAAGCAGAATTTCTTTCTACTTGGAAAAGGAAAGCATAACAATAAGTTGTGTTCAGACACAGAGGGTGGTCTTGAACACATGCTTTACAATCCCTGGCATATCCAGTTAAAAGGATTCCGTAGGTGATGTGAAAGACCTCACCCTGAGACCCCAGAGAGCTGCTGCTGCCAGTCTGAGTAGACAATACTGACCTTGATGGACCAACAGTCTGATTCAGAATAAGGCAAATTCATGTGTTCATCTCCTTGGTATGCAGAAAGTCCCGAGTCCAATCCCCAGCATCTCCAGTTAAAGAATCTAGCAACAGGAGATGGGAAAGACCTCCTCTTGATGCTCTGGAGAGCCGTTGCCAGTCTGAGTGGACTGTGCTGACCTTGATGGACCAAGAGTCTCATTCAGTATAAGAAATAAGCTTTGAGGAAGCTTGAGGGCCAGATACCCCACTGTTCTGCATCCAGCTGCCCCACGTTGCTATTGATGTGGCTGTACCTTGTTCTACGAACCTAACATGGGAAGTGGCCCTAAGAAAGGTGGAAATGGATGTTTGGTGTTGTAAAGTACTGGGTTCCGTGCCTCATGACTTGGACGATGACATACGAGAAGATGCGTTTATTCGTACTTCACACAACAAGACAAACAGCAATGGCTGGAGGCCAACTATATACAGTGTGTGTGGGGGACACCCCACAATCTTATTGGCAGGTTTGAATCTCCCACCAATGTTCCCATTGGCTCCCTTTGGCGAGCTCAGGAGCCTAGTCCCTACTGCTATCCGGAATGGAGCTTGGCAGCCTTTTGCCTTCTCTCGTTCCGGGTCTTCGGACATAACAGGTGTCAATCTGTGTTTTATCACTCCCACCATACACATTCCATTTGCTGATAGCAAACATGCATTATTAATTTTTTGCCAGTCAGATCACTTTGGGCAAAGCTGTTTACAGTGAAACCATCTAGGACAGGAAATATTTTCTCAGAATTAAGAGAAAACCAGAGAAATGAAATGAAAAGACATTAAGGTTTCTGCTGCTAAACATTCTAAAAATAAACTGGAAACAAAAGAAGTATCTGCATTTTTTCTCTTTCTCTTCAAACCCCCCCCCCACCTCAGACATGTGTACTCATAAAACTTAATGGAGTGGAATTGCTTGAAAGAGCTGGGCCCATTTTAAATATAACTTTCTGCAGTTCTTCCATACATATGTGAATAATTTTAATAAAAAAGGACACTAATTCTTAGACGGCTTGCAGTTGATAATTTGTCCTGGACAGATGGATTCAGTCTGTGTAAGACAAATAAATAAATTAGCACCATCTTTGAAATGTATAGCTTAACTTGGCATCTGTGGATACCATACACCTTCACTTCAGTTCAGATACCTTCACCCACAATATCGGTTTGGCCTGGCTTTACATTGTTTGGCCTTGAGTTAGAACAGAAGACCACCTGCACGAAAGTGATGTGAAATGTTATGCGTGCCTTTGTAATGGGAGAGGACCAGAGGACCAAGTCTGCAAATATTTTACTGAGCAGGTCATGTATTAAGTTAAGCACCAAAAGGTAAAATGATAAATGATGAGGTCATCCTTTTAGAACTGGTGTCCAGGTGCTGAAAAGCCGGAGGTCTGAGAACCCCTCCCCCAGTTCCTTGTAGGATATAGCAAGTCTAATGTATTCACATTCTCTAGCTTCCCAAATTGTAAACTGGTGTAAAGCGGGACAGGATCTTTAATTGTCAGGTTGCACAATCCAGAGAATTACCACCACTGCCTTAAATGCTACATTGAGAACTGCAGCAAATGCCTTTGATCTCATTGGGGTTTTTTTCCTTGCATCCACCCTCCTCAGTTATATTTTCCATATTGACAACTAGAGATGGGCATGAACCAGTTCAGACTCGGAAGTCCAGGTTGAACTTTGCCCGGTTCGAGGTCCACAAGCCACAGCGTAGGAATCATGTGCTCAGCTTGGACCTATCTGATGTGGGATTTTTGAAGCAGTTGGAGAAGAAATCCCACCCAGAAACTTTCACCTGCAAATGCTAGTGGGGGTGGTATTTTCCTGCCCTGAAAACACAAATAGAGACCCTCCCAAGCTTGATAGGCAATGCTGCTCACCAATAACAGACACCCATCTCCACTCTTAATGATGGGAGGGGGGATGCATATAAGCGATGGAGCTGCGCATGTTATCTTTCTGGATGTCTTTCTGTTCACAAAATAGCATTGCTGGTGGGCCGGGGTGGGTGGGAATTGGATCTCCTGGCTACAATACACACTGCTATATGAGATTTAGTCAGGAGCCTGGAGGAATTGCCTTTTCTGGGTTTCTGTGCTGCAATTCCTCCCACCCACCCCCATTTGTTTATCTGCTGCAAAGGGTGGGCAAACCTGCCTTGGGGGGCTTGTTCTTGAGTGACTGGCTGGGCTGCCGTACTGCTTTTCATCTCCGTTCCACTTCTCCCCAGGTTGTCCATGCCTGGATCACTTCAGAGTGACTGCCTTGGTTTCCCTCACTCTTCTCCATCTCAAAATCCCCTGCCCTTTCCCCTGTTTTTTCTGCCTGAATTGTCCCACAGTCATTGCCTTGGGGCTGCCTCCTTCCTCTGCGTCTCTAACATCCACCCCACCCAACCCCACCCCACCACTGTCTGGGGTTCTGCTGCCGGGGCCCCCCTTTCTGCTCTGCTCCAATAAAATCTCACTTTCTCCTGAACGGTTCCACAGTCATTGCCTTGGGGCTGCCTCCTTCCTCTGCGTCTCCAGCACCCACCCCACCACTGTCTGGGGTTCTGCTGCCCGGAGTCTTCCGTTGTTCCTTCCTGGGGTTGCCTGGCCATGCCCCAACCCAAATTCCTCTGAGATTTCCTGCTGGGATTATTACATTCTTATTGCTCAAGATCATTTTGTTTCTCTGTGTTATGCTTACAGAGCACCCAAATCACGACTGTGGGGACATGGCTGCACTCTGCTGCATGGAAGTACTTTTGCATCCTGCCCAGTGATCTATGTGTGGTGGAGTGCCAGGTGTGCCAGGCATATGTTTGGAGGGGGCATGACCTACAACACTTGATCACCACTGTTCTATGGAGGCACTTGCAAAAGTCACATCCCAGTTTGCCACCACTGGAGTGTGCCACCTGGACCTGGCATGCCAGAGTCTGCTGCCAGGCCCAGGTGGCACACTCCCACTTGACAGGGGGGCAGGAGGAGCGGGCCACTCTGATGAGGCCTCCAACCACCACCGTGGGGTCCCCCAGGCAAGCCACCCTCAAAGAGATCATGCTCGTGGGGGCCTTTGCAGTGGCAGGGAGGAGGGCAAGGGGCAGGGCTCATGAGGCGGTCACTCAACACATCAGGCTGATGATTACCAGGGATGGCCAGCCATTCTCCCTCGTGGAGGATGTGGCTTTTCACAGGCTGGTGCACCACTTGGCTTCCTGGTTTACCATCTCCTCTAGGAGGACCATCAGCTGGCAAGTGTTGCCCTCCGTGCACTGTTCCACAGTGTGCCTGGTCAGGGCCAAGCTTGCCAATGCACAAGGACAGACCATCCACCTGCCAGTGGATCTTTAGAGCATGGCTACCTCTCCCTCACTGCCCACTGGCAACAACCAAAAGAATTCTAGTGTGGGGCCAAGGCAACACCCCAAGACTAAGATGGCAACCAGCCAGGAACTCTGAGAGCTCCGAGGCCTGACTCTTATTTAAACTATTTTACTCTGCTTCATTTGATGAAAGCCAGTCAACTTTAGCTGGGGACTCTGCCTGGTACTTTCCTCCGATGTTTTTGTTGGGGAATAATGAGAAATATTACCTTATTTCCATCTGGCTCTTGGCGGCAATGAGCAGCATGGACTGAACCCACACGACTTACATGACCGCAGAGTTTCCTGCTTCTCTTGCTGGCTTGTGGCTACCTGAGGTCAGCTTTCCATCCGTCCCACTTTGTGGGAGTCACTGAGTACCTCACTGGCACCCAGGGGACCTCTGACAGAAGTATCTTGCCTGATAATATCGGCAAGTGGGGGGTCCTGGGTGGACTTGGCATGGGAAGGCAGCCAACCCCAGAGGTTCTTCCCAGCCCCTAATTTTGACATTTCAGACTTACGTCTTTGGAGCCCAACACTGCAAGTTGCTGCAAACCAAAGTCTGCTAGCTTGGTATTTTTGGTGTGCCTTGCTTCAACTCAGCTTTGTTTTGAGTTGTTGGTGGGCTCCAGGGTTGTTGTTGTTGTTGGGACCCTATGCCCCTCTCCCCACATGCTCAAATTGGCTGCTGTCTTCACTGAGCCGGAGTGGGAAAGACAGGAGCCCTGGGCATCGTTACTAACGTGGAGGGAACTCTGAAGCTGAGTGAACATGCAGAGGAATTTAGATCATCTCCCCTTGCTGTGCAACTGTTTTGCTTTCTGTTTTAAAGTCAAACAACTGTGGAGCTGGTTTTGTTAAGTTGCTATCGATTGTCAGACCGAGTACTGGCAGTTGCGCAGGGACACAAACGACGCTGTGGCCAAGAACAACAGACCCCAGTGACTGTGGGACTTGGTTTGGCAGAGCCTTGAAGTACCCCGTATAGAATTTGCTAAATGAACTAGATTTTTAGGTTTGTTTTTTATATCCTGTCTGAAAAGTACTGAGGCCGGAGACTCAGCATAGTGAATCAGCTCTTGTTTATTGGATTACATCAGGAACAAAAGATAAACTGGCCGGGCAGTGACCGCCTTATATGCATGCCCCACACACACTCCCATCACCCGTGATTGGCCTTATTTACAAGTCAACACTTTAGTAGGTCTACTTTCAGATCCGGGCGAGCCCATAGGTGCCCTTTCAGATCCAAAGTAGCTATTGTCTTAGGAAGGAAGGTCTGAGGTGTGTCGGACCGCGTGGTCAGGCCACCTCCGTGGCAGCCATCTTTTCAGCTAATACATAACACTGTCCTTTGCAGTTAATGATTAGTTTGATTAGCTTGATTAATTGGTGACTTGGTTGTATTTAAATTGATTAAATCCAATCCTTATATTGTATTAATTAATCAATTATTTGATAATGTTAATGCGGTGGAGTGGTTAGGGCAGCGGTGGCGAACCTATGCCACGCGTGCCAGAGAGTGCATGCAGAGCCCTTTCTGTGGGCACGCGCCCTGGAGCGCCCACCCACCCGCTTCCCAAGGGCCCCCCGCCTGCCCGCCGCCTTTCTCTGCCAGCACGCCGGCAGAGAAAGGCCTCCAAAGTCCCGCCCTGCCCGCCCGCCTGCCCGCCGCCTTTCTCTGCCGGCACGCTGCAAAAAGCAAGACCCGCTGCTGCAAAAAGCAAGACCCTGGAGACGGACGACTCCGGACCTCCCTTGCTCGCCTCCCTTTTCGACCCCCGGCGAGGATCGGCTCACGGGTGTCTGCCTGAGCCCCAGCTGGGTGGCGGCTTCATCACTGGCCTCGGACTGCCTGCAGTGTAGGCCTCCCAAGCCCCCCCTGCCTGCCCGCCGCCTTTCTCTGCCGGTGCGCAGAGGTGCGCTGGTAGAGAAAGGCTTCCCAAGCGCCCCTGCCTGCCCGCCGCCTTTCTCTGCCGGTGTGCCGGCGGAGAAAGGCCTCCCAAGGCCTCCCTACCTGCCCAAGGCCCCCACCTGCCTGTCTGCCGCCTTTCTCTGCTGGCATGCTGGCAGAGAAAGGCCTCCAAAGTCTCCCCCTGCCCGCCTGCCGCCTTTCTCTGCCGGCACGCAGAGGCGCGCCGGCAGAGAAAGGCTTCCCAAGTGCCCCCCCACCTGCCCGCCGCCTTTCTCTGCCGGCATGCCGGCTGAGAAAGGCCTCCAAAGTCCCCCCCTGCCCGCCCGCCTGCCGCCTTTCTCTGCCGGCGCGCTGGCAGAGAAAGGCCTCCCAAGGCCCTCCCCGCCCAAGGCCCCCCCGCTCAAGCCCCCCCACCTGCCCACCGCCTTTCTCTGCCAGTGCACCGGCAGAGAAAGGCCTCCAAAAGGCCCGCCCTTCTCTGCCCCCCTGATTTCTTCTTTCCCTCCCTCCAGGCCCGTAGCTAATGACTTTTTGCTCAGGGGGGCCATGTTTTTTTCAGGGGGCCCACCACCAATGTTCCCTCTAAGCTGTGGAGGGGGGAGAAGAAGCCTTTGCAGGGGCCGCGCTGAAGCGCACCCTGCAAAGACTGGGGGGGAGAAGAAGCCTTTGCAGGGACCGCGCTGAAGCGCACCCTGCAAAGACTGGGGACGGGGGACGGGGGGCAGAAGAAGCCTTTGCAGGGGCCACGCTGAAGCGCGCCCTGCAAAGACTGGGGAGGGGGGAGAACATAAGAACATAAGAGAAGCCAATGTTGAATCAGGCCAATGGCCCATCTAGTCCAACACTCTGTCACACAGCGGCCAAAATATACCAGGTGCCATCAGGAGGTCCAGCAGTGGGGCCAGGACACTAGAAGCCCTCCCACTGCTGCCCCCTCCAGCACCAAGAATAGAGTGCATCACCTGCCCCAGACTTAGAATTCCCATCTAAACCCTGTGGCTAATAATTACATATTTCCCTACTCCTGGATTTCTAGTAGCATCAGTGGCCCAGGGTGCCTTTTCCAGCTTTGGCTCATCTGTGAGCTCTTTACTGAAAGATCAGGACCTCAACACTGTCATTCATGGCTTGGTGACTACTGTACTGCACTCTATGTAGGGTTGCCCTTCATTTTTTTAAAAAAAATTATTTATTCCCTACCTTTCTCCCCGATGGGGACCAAAATCAGCTTACAACATTCTCCTCTCTTCCATTTTATCCTCACAGCAACCCTGAAAGGTAGGATAGGCTGAATGTGTGTGACTGGCCCGAGGTCACCCATCTCTGGCAGGGTAGGGATTCAAACCTGGAGTTTCCCACATCCCAGTCCAACACTCTGATCACTATACCACGCTGGCCCTAGTTTGGAAACTTCAGCTAGTGAAGAATGCCACAGGCCTTTAAAGCCCTGATTGTCTTGTGCAATATACCTCAGGCAGCACTTACTCCCATAAAGACACCCTCCTCCATGAACCAAGCCAGGGAGGGGCTACTTAAACTGCCATCTTGCAAAGGGGCTCGATTGATACCCATGCTTAGTAAGTCCTTCTCTATATCTGCTCCAGAAGTCTAGAACACTTTGCCCTATGAGAGTTGATCATCTGTAAAAATGAGGCTTAGTAGGTCCTTCTCTATATCTGCTAAGAAGTCGAGAACACCTTGCCCTAAGAGAGTTGATCATCTGTAAAAACGAGGCCAGTCCCACTGTGGACCCATTTTTCCATTTTGTTTTCTTCTGCTATCTTTAGATGTGGCTAATATTTCTTACATGGTTGTCATATTATGGTTGCCCTGCAAAGACTGGGGGGGAGAAGAAGCCTTTGCAGGGGCCGCACTGAAGCGCACCCTGCAAAGACTGGGGACGGGGTGGGGGAGAAGAAGCCTTTGCAAAGACTAGGGAGGGTGGGGTGGGCAGTCAGCAGCCACTCACCTTGTGGGTTCCAAGGGCTGCTGCAGTGTCCTCGCTCACGTGCAGTGCATTTCTTTAGGCGGGAAGGGTGCGAGTGGGGCTGGGCAGGTCAGGAGGCGGGAGCAGACGAGGCTGGGATGTCTAACTCCGCCTTATGCTGGGAGGGGTGGAGGGAGGGGCGGAGCAGCAAAGGCAGAGCGGAGGTCTAACCTCCCTTATGAGACTGCTCCGGAGGAGGGGGAGGGGGCCGGGGAGAGGAGGGGGATCAGAGGGTGGGGGAGGGGGCCCACAAAACCCGCAGGGGGCCGGGCCCCCAGGGCCCCACACAGGCTACGGGCCTGCCTCCCTCTCTCCCTCTTTCTCTCCCTCCCTCTTTCTTCCTTTCCCACTCTTTGCCACCTTTCCCTTCCTCCCCATCTCTTTTCTCTTCCCCCCTTTCTTTTCTTCTTTCCCAAAATTCTTTGCCCTCTTTCCCTCCCTCCCTCTTTCTCTTTCTTCCTTCCTTCATCTCCATATCTCTCTCTGTCTCTCTCTCTCTTTCTCTCTCTCTCTTTCATTTACTCTCTTTATCTCTCACTCTCTTTCTCCCTCCCTCTTTCTCTCTCTCTTTCTATCTCTCTTTCTTGAAATTACTGAGCAGTTGGGTTAGAATAGAAAAAGGAAGTCCTTCTTCAGTGATGAACACATGGAACTCACTGCCACAGGAGGTGGTGGCAGCTACAAGCATGGACAACTTCAAGAGGGAATTGGATAAACATCTGGAGCAGAGGTCCATCAGTGGCTATTAGCCACAAGGTATAGATAAGAACTCTCGGTCTGGGGCAAGGGATACTCTGTATTCTTGGTGCTTGGGGGGGGCAACAGTGGGAGGGCTTCTAGCATCCTGGCCACACTGCTGGACCTCCTGATAGTACCTGGTATTTTTTGCCACTGTGTGACAGAGTGTTGGACTGGATGGGCCACTGGCCTGATCCAACATTGGTTTCTCTTATGTTCTTATGTCTGGGGCAAGGGATGCTCTGTATTCTTGGTGCTTGGGGGGAAACAGTGGGAGGGCTTCTAGCATTTTGGCCCCACTGCTGGACCTCCTGATGGCACCTGGTATTTTTGGCCACTGTGTAACAGAGTGTTGGACTGGATGGGCCACTGGCCTGATCCAACATTGGCTTCTCTTTTGTTTTTATGTCTGTGGCAGGTGATGCTCTGTATTCTTGGTGCTTTGGGGGGGCAACAGTGGGAGGGCTCCTAATGTCCTGGCCCCACTGCTGGACCTCTTGATGGTACCTGGTATTTTTGGCCACTGTGTGACAGAGTGTTGGACTGGATGGGCCACTGGCCTGATCCAACATTGGTTTCTCTTATGTTCTTATGTCTGGGGCAAGGGATGCTCTGTATTCTTGGTGCTTGGGGGGCAACAGTGGGAGGGCTTCTAGCATTTTGGCCCCACTGCTGGACCTCCTGATGGCACCTGCTATTTTTGGCCACTGTGTGACAGAGTGTTGGACTGGATGGGCCTTTGGCCTGATCCAACATTGGCTTCTCTTATGTTCTTATGAAAACTGGCACTCTCAGAAATTGGTTGCTCATCTGAATGCTCTCTAGGGCTGCCCCTCTAATGATAAAGTCTCGGTGCCCCTGGGCCTGCGAAATGAGATTTTGTTCTAACAAGTGGAGCAGAGGCTAGGAATCAGATATTGTAATACCCTTGACAACAGCTTTCCTCTTCGAAGTTTGCTCGCTGCATGTTTACTGAGTATCTTAAGAGTGTGTGGAAAGTGGCAGTATGCACTGTAGTGCTGCGCTGTTAGTAACCCATTCACCAAGTGGTTGGAGTAGTTACTTCAGCAGTTGTATTCCTTGCACTTTCCCTCTTGTCATTTCCGTTTTCACTGACCTTAAACTCATGTATTTGCACTTAGTTCAGATAAAGTGCTACAGAAGATGTTAATGTATGAGTTGTTTTTTCTAAACTAAAACCTCAGTATTCAGGTTAAATTGCCGTGTTGGCACTCTGCGATAAATAAGTGGGTTTTGGGTTAGAGTTTGGGCACTCGGTCTCTAAAAGGTTCGCCATCACTGGGTTAGGGGGAGGTAATTGATTGATATGAATTTTCCCCCAACCTGAATTTTTCCCCCACTGATTAACTGATTACTGATTCTTTAATCAAATTGGATCATTATAGTGGAATTGATCAGGCTGATTGTAGTTGTTTAATTAGTTGACCCAATTGGTTATAGCTGTAATAGGGTGGGTAAAATAGGGCCTTGGTGGGGAGGATGGGTTAAAAGTCTAATCAATCAATCAATCAATCAATCAATCAATTAGATAGCAAATTAAATAGCTGGAGAAGGGAAATGAGGCACCTAGTTTAGACAAAGGGTCAGTGAAGAGCCAGGAAGGTTTTATAATTTGGATAGTTATAGCCTCTGTTGGAGAGTGCTGGGGTTGACAGCACCAGTGAAGGGGGGGCCATGCAAGGGTCAGGGATACCAGTGATTACGGGGTGGGGGAGATAACTAGAATGGAATGGAAGAAATCAGACTTACGGAAGTGCTCAGACTTCTTCCCATCTATGTCCCATCCCAAGGGATGTTGGTTGTGGGGCTAGGAAAACTTTCCCTTCTCCAACACTGGTGTCATTCAGTGCCAAGTCTATCAATAATAAGATCGATCTGCTCCATGACTATCTCATGGAGTCACGGGTAGACCTGGCTTGTGTGACTGAGATCTGGGTGAGGGATGGTGAAACTGTCACCTTAAACCAGCTCACCCCACCTGGGTTCTCAGTGTTTCACCAGTCATGGACGTATGGGCATGGGGGGCGTGGCTTTGCTTATCCATGATTTTTGCTCCTTCAGCTCACTCCCCACCCCAACAATCTCCGGCACTGAATGTGTAGGTCTAGTGTGTGATGTCAAGGAGAGTTTGGCTATCTGGCTGGTGTACCAACCGCCTAACACACCAGCAGATGCCCTGTCTGACCTGTTAGATGCTGTATCAGGCTGGGCACTGGAATATCCCAGGCTCTTGATCCTGGGTTATTTCAATGTTCATGCCGATGATGCAGTGTCTGTCCAGGCCAGGGACCTACTGTCATCCATGGAGACACTGGGACTCTCCCAGTTAATATCGACCCCCACTCACCAAGCAGGCCACACACTAGATTTGATTTTTGGGATGGGGATACATGTGGATCTGATGATTACAGATGTAGTCCCATGGTCTGACCACTTTGCCCTGAAGGTCCAGCTGAGCATACCATGCCCACCTTGTTTAGGCAGCGAGCGTATTTATGCTCACCTGTGGAGTCATATGGATCCTAATTGGCGTCAGAAAGCTCTGCAGGATCCAATGTCCCCTGGCGTCTCGTTAGATGAGCTGGTGGAGGACTGGATAACTGGATCTCTGAAGCCATCAATGAGATTGCCCCCTGGCACCCTCTGTGCCCCGGCACCAAAGCAGCACTGTGGGACATCACAGAACTGTGGAGGATGAAGTGGGAGCTAAGATGCCTAGAACGAAGGCAGCAGCGTGCTCATGACGAAGTGTCACAAACCTCTTATAGGACACTTATGAAGGCCTATGAGATGGCAGTGAAGGCTGCAAAGAAGGATTTCTATGCAGCCTCCATTGCATCTGCGAGCTCGCACCCAGCCCAATTATTTAGAGTTATTTGGTCTATTATGACTCTGCCTCAGGGCAGGCCAAATAGTAGGGAATTGGCATTGGCTGCGAGGCATTTGCAAGTTATTTCGCAGATAAGATTATGACACCCCGGCCACAATTGAGACAGTAAAGGAACTGGAAGCCCTTTGTCTGTCTTCTGGGCTGCTACTGGACCACTTCAATCGACTTAGATGGGAGGAAGTTGACAGGATCCTGGCAGCGGTAAGGCCTACTACCTGCCTCCTTGACCAATGCCCCTCCTGACTAGTGAAATCTTGCAGGGAGAGCATTCGGGCAACTCTGGAAGAAATCATCAACTTGTCCATTTCTACTGGGACTTTTCCAGAGGCTTTAAAGGAGGCAGTAGTCCACCCACTCTTGAAAAAGCCATCATTGGACCCAACAGTCCTGACCAACTACTGTCCAGTGTCAACATTACCATTCCTGGGTAAGGTGGTTGAGAGAGTGGTGGATGAACAACTCCAGGCCTTCCTGGATGATGCTTCCATCCTTGATTCTTTCTAGTCTGGCTTCTGCCCTGGCCATGGAATGGAGACAGTTCTGGTCACCCTTACAGATGACTTCTGTAGACATCTGGATCAAGGCAGGTCAGTGCCACTGTTGTTTGATACAGTCAATTACAATCTTTTGACCCACCACCTCACTGACATAGGAGTTCAGAGGACTGCCTTGAAATGGTTTTCCCCTTTCTCCAAGGTTAGGGACAGAGGGTGGCACTGAGTGAGAGGGACTCCCCATGGTATCCACTAGAATGTGGAGTGCCACAGGGGGCAATCCTCTTGCCAATATTATTTAACATCTACATGTGCCCCCTCATCCAGTTAGTCTGGAGTTATGGGCTGGGTTGCCATCAGTATGCTGATGACACTTAGCTCTATCTGTTAATGGACGGTCACTCGTCCTCCATTCCTGGAAATCTGGCTGAGGCTTTGGAAGCTATGGCTGGATAGCTGCGGCAGAAGTTAAATCCATTGAAGACGGAGGTCATGTACCTGGGTCTTGCGGGCATGGAGCTAGGCCCCAGGCTTCCCACACTGGAAGGAGGCCCGGTCAATGAAGAGCCTGGAAGTAACACTGGATGCCTCCTTATCTATAGAGGCCCAGGTTGCTGCAGTGGCCAGATCTGCATTCTTCCATCTTAGGCAGATCAGGCTATTGAAGCCCTATCTCCCCCCCCCATGCAATGGTCACTTCCAGGTTTGATTACCGCAACACACTCTATGCTGGCTTGCCCCTGAAGTTGATCTGGAAATTACAGCTGGTATAAATGCAGCAGCACACCTGCTGATGTTGACCCCTGTGCAGGCTCACATTTGGCATGTGTTTCATCAGCTGCATTGGTTGCCAGTTGAGTACCAGATCTGCTTCAAGGTGTTGTTAATCACCTTATATGGCCTGGGACCAATGTACCTAAGGGACCGCCTCTTCCCATATATACCTCAAAGAGTGTTATGCTCTGATAGTAAACATCTCCTTGGGATCCCTGGCCCAAAGGACATCTGCGTAGCCTCAGCCAGGGCAGAAAAAGTCCTGGCCCCGACTTGGTGGAACATGCTCCCTATTGAGATCAGGGCCCTGCAGGATCTTATTCAATTCCACAGGGCCTGCAAGATGGAGCTGCATCACCAGGCTTTTGGCCGAGGCAGCGGGCGTCCACACATGCCCCTCCCCCAAGGTTGCTGCCTCCCACCCACTGATAACTGGCCATACTTACCTACATCAATGGGCTGGATTCTCCCTATGGCAAGCTGTGATTATTGATTTTATATGCTTATAATGTGTTTTAAATTTTATTGTATTTATTGAAATGTTGTAACCTGCCCTGAGCCTGTTTACAGGATGAACGGGATATCAATGTGATAAATAAATAAATAAGTGGGGATGGGCATGTTTCTGCATGGCAACAAGATGGTTCTCCTCCATGCTCAAGGTATGGATGTGGAGCACATGGCAGTAAATATCACAGCTATCATCCGGAGTAGCCTGAGGGAGTGGTTTGGCAGGAGAAAGATCACCCGTGGCTATCTAGTCATGGATGGTGGCCCAAACATGTGTAAGGCCACCCAGGGGGGCCAAACTCGGGGACATTGTTTGAATGGTACACAAGCTGCACCTGGTGGTGACGGATGCCCTGGGGCTGGGGACCCATGTTGAGGCAGGGTAGGATGAAGCCATTCACCGAGGTCCCTGCTGGAGAACTGCTGGCACTTGGCTGGCCACTTTTCATGCAGCATCAAGGCTGCACAGTTCCTGAGAGAGAGGCAGGGGGCAGGGGAGAATCGGAATACATCCTCATCCAGGATATGGGTACCTGGTGGAATTCCACCTACACCGTGATTGCACATTTGGTGGAGAAGAAGAGTGTGGTACAGGATGTCATCTCCTCTGTGTCCTTCCAGCAGGGGGAGGGGAGCTTAGTATCAGCTCCCACAACTGGCTAATCCTCTCCTCAAACTGTTCTAAGACACCACCAATGTACTCTGTGCCTGCATGGCCAGCCTGGGGCAAGTCATCCCCCTCATTTGAGGGCTGGAACGGGAGATGGAGTCTGTGGTGTGGCCATGCCCTGAAGGGACTGAGCTTCTCCCCTGGGTCAGGGCCCTGGTTGACAGGTTGCGCAAAGGCATTGTCACGCGGTTTGTGTCCATTCTTCCAGGTGCGTGAGTACAAACTGGTGTGCATGTGTGATCCCTGTATCAAGGGCAGCATTGCCCTCTGAAAAGCTACCTCAGTGGAAGCATGAACTCTGCCGCAAGGTGTGAAGGTTCCAGAGCCATGGACCAGGCCCAACGCAATGGAGGGCAGAGGGAGATGATGACAGGGGAAGAGGAGGAGAGACCAGGGGGGGCAGGACAGAAAGATGATGGGCAAATGAGAATCAGGAGTTCTGGATGTCTGTTGTGAGGTGGGTGGTCAGGAGTGCTGCTGAGGAAGGCAGGCATGCGATGGCAGAGGATTCCGTGGATGTGATGGTCAAGGAGTTCTGAATCAAGCCCCCTGAGCCTGCAAATTCTGACCCGTTGGAGTACTGGGCATGCAAGACTACCATATGGCCTGACCTTGCCAGTGTGGCTGTCAATCTGCTTTCCTGCTTTCCAGCCAGCATCCAGAGTGAGCGGGTGTTCTCCCACCTGGGGGACATCCTCAGCCCACATCGAGCTTGCCTGGACCCACCTAGGGTGGATGAGTTGTCTTTTCTGAAGCTCAATCTCACTCTGCTGGGCCACCCCGCTCTGGAGTGGGCGGAGTAAGAGCACAGTTTCTGTTTTTCCTCCCATGTAACCCCCCCCCCTTCCTTTTCCTCTCAAGGTGTTCCCGGCATGGTGCCCATGGATCGAGCACCTGGTGTTTGGGTGGGAGGATGGCCACCTCTGCCAGGCAGGGTTGGGCTTGCCCCACAGCCAACCCACATGTTGTCAACCATGCCCAAAAGAACCATTGGGGCCTTGTGGCATGACAAGTGCCCCATGAAAAAGCACCTACCTCATACTTGTTTATTGGACGTGTTTCACTCATGTTCAGGTCAGTCTTGGGGTCTGCCAGTGATCCCAGGCACTGAAAGCAGCCTGCGTTAGTTGCCCCATGTTAACCCCCACACTGGGGGGAGGATCCTTCCTGAGAATGGGATGTGGCTGGCAGTCAGTTTCAGACACCAGTGCCGTTCAGGTTCCAGTGCTTTCTGGCAACCCAGCATCGGTGTGACATGGGGATGGGGTAAGGCTTGGCAGACAGGCAAACCAGGCAGCATCAACCTCACCAGGAACACCCAGCTGGACAAATACACTCCTCCTCATAGCAGAACACCCACCTCATGAACCTACATTACCTCATACTTGTTCGTTGGACGTGTTTCATGTCCTGTTCAGGCCACTGGGGGGACTTTCAATCAGGGCTGGCTCCAGGTTTTTTTGTACACCAGGCAAGGCTACCTTCTGGTGTGCCTCTGCAGCATCCCCCAAGGCGCCTACACCTAGATCCAGGCTGGCTGGGCTGCTTGGGTTCTTCCTGCGCCCCGAGAGTCACTTCTCCTTCTCCCTCCCCACAGGCCTTCCTCTCCGGCTGCCTGTAGCCTATTTCACTCCCTCCCTTGCCACCCGTCCCCCCCGCAGACATCCATCAGCTCTTCTGCAAGGAGCAACCCATTGCAGGTGGGCGGCTGCGCCTGCCTATTGGCCATGTGCAGCTGGCTGAGGCGGTGCTTCCCCCGTCCCCGTCCTCGCCACTCTGATGAGTGACCCCTGGGGTGCCTAAATTGATGCGGGGAGGGGAGGGAAGGTCAGCTCGACTGGGCTGCCAGTGGAGGGCAGGGCGAGTGACCACCTGACCCTTCACTCTGGGTGGCTCAGTGCTGCTTGAGCAGCTGCAAGTGAGCAGAACTTTCCTTTTTTTGTGGTGGTGGTGGCGGTGGCAGCTTTCACCTTTGTCCCGCTACTTCCGGGGAGGGATGCAAGAGGCAAAAGTGGCCAAGGAGCATAGGGGGGAGGCGGTGGTGAGTCCCGGGAGCTGTCAAGCATGTCAGGGCAAAGCCAGGTAAGGCCAGCAAGGTGCAGGCAGGCCAGAGTGGTGCAGCGCCACTGGTGCCCTCATCAAGCTGGCGCCCTAGGCAACAGTCTAAATTTTGTTTATGATGGGCCAGCCCTGCTTCCAGTGATCCTAGGCACTGGAAGCTTCCTGTGTTGCTCACCCAATTTTAACCTCCCACTGGGGGGAGGATCCTTCCTGGAAATGGTATGCCAGAAGCTGGTTGTGGTCCACATACCAGCAGGGGCTGTTGTGTGCTTCCTTCCTGTGGGGGGCACTCCTTGGATGACTGGACATGGGATGTTCACCTACTCTGCTTGCCCATGAGACAAGGCCTGCCTGTCCTATTCTCTTTCTCCCACAGCATTGGCTGTGGAGTCTTGAATACCACTTCCATCTTTCCAGAACAGTTGCTGTCTCCAAAAGAACATCTCCTCCCTCAGACTGCTTCCATCTCTCCATCAGAATGTGCGTCTCTACAAGAACATCTCTGTGTGTCCCCCCCCCCCAGGAGCACTTTAGTTCCACAAGAGTATTTCTGTCATCTCAGAGCTCAGCTCTATCCCCCAATGAGAATCATTCCCCCAAGAGCATTTATGTCCCCCCAAATACATTTCCTTCCCACAGAAGACCATTTCTGTCTCGTCAAGAACAGTGCCATCTCTCCAAGAACATCTTTGTCCCCCCAAGAGTATTTCTGTCTGTCGAAGACTATTTCTGTCTCTGCAAGAACATTTGTCTCTCCAAGAGTAGCTTTATCCCTGGAAGGTTAGACTATTTCCCTCTCTTCAGAAACAGTACTCTCTCTCCAAAAAATTTCTGTCTCCCCAAGATTATTTCCCTCTATCCAAGACCATTTCCATCCCCCCTACAACATTTTTGTCTCCCAAAGAGTGTTTTCTCCCCCAAGAACATTTCTGTCCCTCCAAGAACAGTTTTTCACCTCCCCCGGGTTTGGAGTGAGTTTTCCACACCTGTCCCCTGCGGGGGCCATGTCCAGTGGGGTGGGAACCCTGCCCCTCTGTCTGCCACAGCCATGCAGGCAGACCACATTACTGGGCTCCTCCACTGAGGGCCCAGCCTCATGCTTGGTCTCCCCTTTGCCTGGGAGTCAGTTTCCCATTCCCGTCCCCCACTGGGGCACTGCACCTTGGGGTTGGAACCATGCTGCCCTGTCCGTCTGCCACAGCTGGGCAAGCAGACCCAGCTACTGGGCTCTTCATCTGTGGGCCCATCTTCATGCTTATTCTTTCCCTGCATGGGAGTGAGTTTCCTGTGTGTCCCCTGCTGGGGTGGTGTACGTTGGGGTTGGGACCGTAACCCTGTGTCTGCCTGCCACAGCCCAGCAGGCAGAACCAGCAACTGGGCTCCTCAACTGAGGGCCTATGTTTGCTCTTCACCTCCCCCTGGTTGGGAGTGAGTTTTATGTGCCTGTCCCCTGCTGGGGTGGTGTCCCACAATGTCTTATCAGTTTTCCATCTGTCCACATGATTACTGGCCAAATACAGCTCCTCCAGGGGACTCTGTTTGGGGATGCTGCCATTAGCTCTCTGTCAAGAGCCAACCACCATGTTGGGGATGAGTCACTTGCCTCTGTGCCTGGTGGCTCTCCCTCTTATTCCAGAGAGCCCTCCATGCATACATTGGCCAGTGATCAACCCCTTCCACACTCCCTGCTGGCATGGTGACTGCTGACGTCCTGTCTCTTCTGCTGTTATCCATGTGTTGCTTGCTGGACAAGGCATTGGCAAGGCCCTTGTTTTGGAGTAGGCTACATGGTGATCCACAGTTTGTGTTTCAGGGGTGGTGGTGAATCCATGGCTAGCAGGCACCACTCATGATGTTATTCTCCCTGTCAGGAACCAATGCCATGTCCTCCAACATCCTCAACGTCATTCAAGGTCCTCACCCCTAGTCCACCAGTGCCCTCCTGCCACAGCGAAGTGAAGGGTCTCATTTGTCTGGTGCTGGGTTTTGCTGACAGGTGGACCCGCAATCCCCCCCCCCAATGGGATGCTCTGACCAATCTTCCCCTTTCCTCCTGCTACAGCAAAGCAGAAAGTATCAGTAATCCAGCACCAGGTTCCTGTAACTGAGGAACTTTCTCCCCATTGGGAGCAATGCACCATGCCCTTCCTGTCTGCCCAGAGTTCCACTACCACGTGCCATCACCCCACTAGGAGCCTCCCACCATGTCCTTCATTCTGCCCACTGTTAACGTGGTTACAGGTCATTGCTGAAGTTTCCTGGGGGATTCTATTTGTGGATGCTGGCATGTTCTCCCAGTCATGACCCACTCACCATGTCCTCTCCCTTTCCCTGTTCACAATGTGGTTACTGCCTGGATACAAATTCTGCCAAGAGCTGATGACGCAGGAGCTGATGACGGCTCTGGAGCCAACCATGTTCTTCTAGCCCACCTGCTGGCCACTTGGTAACCAAGTGGTGGCAACACACCCTGAATTGGACAATGAAAGGGGTGGTGGATGTGGATATGGGGGTGATGTCCTCCATCACATGCCAACATGGCCTCTCAGTCCCCCTGCTGGCAAAGTGAGTACTGGTGGCCACCATCATAGTCCTTCTGGCACGAGCTCACCATCTGTGTCCAGGCATGTTCTTCCAGTCTTCTTGCTGCCTACCTGAAAACTGGGCACTGCTGACTCACCCCATCATGGAGTGTGGAATCTATGATGCCATCTCCCATTGGCAGGCATGGTGGTGGCATGATAACATGGTACTCTCAGATAATCCTGGCATGGGAACCCACTTCAGTTCAGGTACCAAGGCACCGCGCAGAACCATGTCAGACCACAGCCAGTGCTGATACTGCCAACAATGCCACCCCATCTGGCAGATGGTTTCTGGACACAGCTGCTCCAACCCGGGGCTATGTTTCTAGGATGGCCGCCATCTACCTTGGTACTCAAGGAGTGCTTTTCTGGCTCTCCAGATGCAAGCCCTCATTCAGAAAATTTTGCGTGCAAACCTGTTTGTTCCATCCATAGTCTATCAAACCCCTTTAATCCATCTTTCTCCATCTCAGGAATCAAGAAAAATCATACAGCCCCACAACCCCTTTCTGGAACAAGAACTCACTTTGTGGATGTTGAACCTGTGCCTGCATATACTTGTTCTAACTGTAATCCATCCTGCATCTGCATTCCCTCTTTACCTCCAACCTCTGGGTGTGCTGTGTATTGCAGTCACGGCTGTCACAACTTGTCAAGATTTACATACATTCTGCTTGCCATCAAGGTGATAACTGGTCCTGTGGCATGAGGAGATGTGGGTTGGGGAAGCCCAGACAGACCTCCACCCATTCCCCTCTGTTTGGCTGCAGGCCTGGTGATAACAATGCACTCCCAACCACTCCGAGTGGGCAAAGGGCTTCCTGGAGCTTGAGGGGAAGGGGTCAGGGAGACCTGATGGGAACACCACCACCAGTGAACCTTCACCCTTCCACTTACTTGTCCTGGAATTTGGGTGGTCTTTCATGCTCCCTCTCTTTGTCAAAGAGATCAGGTCAAAGTGATCATGATGGGGAATATGTCACCATGGCCTCCTCATCAGCCTCACAGAAATGTGATTGCCAGGCATCGCCAAGTCCCCTCCGGAGTGAGAGGTCAGGAAAGTTGCAGTTGTATTCTGTGCCTGACAGCAGGGCACACCTTAGCCAAATGTCACCCTGCCTCCGTGACCTCCTCATTGCCCTGCTGGCAACACGATGACTGGTCAGTGCCTGGTCCTCTGATATTCAGAGGCCACCACCGCCAAAAATGCCATGCACTGATTGACACCCAGTCAGGCCATGGCTGTGGCCATCAATGGAGGTTGCCTTCTTCCTCCACCCCTTAGACAACCAGCCCCCATTCCTTCACCTGCACTGTTATGGACTTGTGGTTTTAAAGACAGGCAATGTGCATGTATGCAGTTGTGATCAAAGCATGTCCAGTGAGTTAAAATGTGTGGCGTGGCCTGAACCCCCTTTCCAAGCCCCCACAGAGTGAACCCACACAGTGAACATGATAACCACAGTGGGCCACCTCCTCATGTGCAGTCAGTCCAGACTTGAAATGCATGCCATTTTCATTTATGAGCTATTACATTGTTTTCCATGTCCTCTCTGCTCCATGGTCTCCCCATCATCATCCCCTGCGTTCAGGCAACACTGTCATCTGCCTGCTGCCAATGTGATTGCCAGCCACCACATGGGGTGTCAGTGCAGTTAGGTCCAGGTCCTTGACTGTGTCTGCGAACCATCCAAGGATTGTGACGGAGAACTGGCCATAGTCCTCCCGTGGGGGATGGCACCTTGCTAAATGGGTCCACTTCCCCATTGTGAGTGGCCCACCACTTCCTTTCATTTTGCCAGTTGGCTGAATTCTCCCAGGGGGGTGATTCTCTAGGTGGATGCTCACTTGTTCCACATGTCGGGACCAACCTGCTGCAGCCTTGCAGTCCTCTGGCAGTCAAAGTAACTACTAGCCAAGTCCAGCAACCTGTTTCTTACTGATTAATAGTTACTCCTTCATTTTCAGGTCATAACTTGCAGGTCAGGCATGCCATGGTTTCTTTTCTCGCTATCAAATTTTGTAGGAAACGCAGTGTTTTGTTCACTACAACACCAGAAGCCCTCCCACTGTTGCTCCCCCACTTCATTCTTTCTTCCTCCCGCATGCAGTTACTCTCATAGAGCAAGTGCCTCGCCTCCATTCCATTCTTAGCCAGTTGCCTCCTAATCAAAGGAGAAGTCTCTGGAGTGACACCCACCCATGACGAAAGAAGCCCACACTGTCTTGTGGCACCTTGTGACCAATGCTCCCTCTAAGCTGTGGAGTCTTGTGAGCAAAAATTCTACTTGATGAGCTACTGGCATTAAAGTGAGTGAGTGATTTGGCTACTGCATAAATTAGTTTGCTCTGGAGCCATCCTTCCTGAGCTAAGACAAAAATGTGTGAGCTGGAAGCTAAAAAACTGTGAGCTAGCTCACACTAACTCAGCTTAGAGGGAACCCTGCTTGTGATGTACACTCCCTTTTCTTATGGTCTGCAACAGCAGCACCTTTGATGGTGTTTACTCTCTTTGGGAAACAAATGCACGAGAAGCCCAAGGGAAATCCATCTGCCACACTGTTGCCCCAAAAGAAATAAGGAGGAAAGAAGAAATTTATGAGGCCAAGAAGGGAGCTCCAAAGGCAACCAGGGTGGAAACCATCAAAACTAAAAAACAGTTCTAAAGCCAAACAATACTGTGAAAGTTTAGTCTGCTCCGAACAAAAGGCATTCCCATGCACCCGCTCCATATGTGGCAGCTGCTGACTCCCTCTCCTGGAAAGCAAAATCTGCTGGTCTCCTCTGCCCTCCCCTGGAGTTATCATCATCCGTGGCAGATTTCTTCACACCCATCATTAAGTCTGATCCTCCTGCTCATCAAGCAAAGCCAAAAATGAGTTCCATTCAGCGCTTCATAGTGCTGAAGTTACAGTAACTCCTTACGCTAATGAGTCTTGGTTGAACAGGTCTGTGGCTGTACAGTATCAATGAAAGCACAGCTGGGGAAATAAAAACCATGTAAATAGCTGAAAAGATAGGTAAAAGTCTGGGCTCTTTTCCAAAATCACTAAACTATAGACTCCCAACATCTGGTTCAGGGTGGACTCCTTAGCATTTGCTAAAGAAAGAAAGAAAACGAGGGGGGAGAGAGAGAGAGAGAGAGAGAGAGAAAGAAAGAAAGAAAGAAAGAAAGAAAGAAAGAAAGAAAGAAAGAAAGAAAGAAAGAAAGAAAGAAAGAAAGAAAGAAAGAAAGAAAGAAAGAAAGAAAGAAAGAAAGAAAGAAAGAAAGAAAGAAAGAAAGAGCATTTACTTCTCATTTTGCCACAGGGAAGAAGAAAAGTATGTGTTCCAATTATGTTTTGAAATGTACCTTTGCCTCCTCTTTCTAGTAAATTCATGAAAGGATACCTTTAAGAAATAGCTTGACAAGCTAGTTCACATGCTACAATGTTTCAGTGTACACTACAGAGCTCTACCAGTCCACACAGAAGCATGAGTGTGACACAGCCACTCTTGAAAACATGTGCCTTGTACAGGTACATCTTCAGGAAGTCCAAATTGCCTTGATTCTCCCTCTGGAGTTGCAAACGGGTGTTCGACTCTGCATAACATGAGACTGGCCAAATGACTGAAGTTCTACTTGACTATGGTTGCCAACTCTGGGTTGGAAAATCCCTTAAAATTTGGGGCATAGCCTGGAGAAGACAGGATTTGGGGAGAGGGATAGGATTAGGATCGCCAACCTTCAGGAGGTGGCTGGAGATCTCCTGGGATTACAAGTGATCTCCAGGTGACAGAGATCAGTTCACCTGGAGATAAATAGCTGCTTTGGAAGATGGACTCTATGGCATCAGGACCAGTCTCAGCATGCCCTGTGGTGGGGCAGTTGCCAGGGCCCACCACTGCCAGTCTCCATCCATGCTCTTCCCCATCTGTCCCCATCTGTCCTCATGCTTCCAACTGCTTAGAGTCCTTGAAGAAGGGCATGGGGGTGGTGCACACGGGGGGATTGAATCCCAAACACAGAACACACAATGGGGTGGGAGATCGCCAGACCCCACCTGGTGGCACTTCTGGTGACAACATTAGCAGCACTTCCAGCTGCATACACTGACTGGTGCTGTTAGGGGAAAAGTGTGCAGGTGGTGCAGGGAACTTAGCATGGATGGTGGGAGAGCCTGCAAGAAGGAGAAGGATGAACACGGAGGTGGAGAGCATGCAGTGTAGGGGTGGAAAGGAGGGCATGAGGGGGGTCCTCATGGTGGGCAGATGGGACCCTCTGGGTACTGTCTGCCAGCACCCACCCAAAAAAACCTGCTGGAACTGGCCCTGTATGGCATTCTACCCCATTGAAGTCCCTCCTCTCCCCAAAGTGCACCTCTTTCAAGCTCCCCCAAAAAAAATTTCCAGAGATTTTCCAACCCAGAGTCAGCAACCCTAGATGTTGTAGAGGAAGCTCAGAGGTTTGAATGATAAGTCTATTGATTATTTGTTCCATTAATACCAATATTTTTGAGAAAAAGCATTTGGGGCTCCCTGAATTAGTTGGTAAAAACAGGAAAGTATAGCAGCCCTGGTTTCCATCACAATTAATGAGCTGGCATGAAGCCCAGTAAAGGAATTTGATAATTAGCTGAAGAAGATGCTTTATTTTTAACAAGATGTCAAGATAAGGCTGGTAAGATTTATTGAGCAAAAATACAGCTGAAAATCTCAGAGATTTGGCAGACCCCTTTATTATCTGTTAAATATTTCCAAAAGTTAATAACAACTTTTAATCTTTTGTTTACAGCTGAGAATAACTGTTGTTTAGCGATTGTATGGATCTTTTATATTTCTGAATGTTTGTGGAAAAGAGAGTTGGCTAAATTCTTTACTAAAACAAGACCATGTTTTTAATTAGAAGCCTTGCTTATTAGCTAAAAGAAGATGACAGATTTATTGATACACAGCTGTGAAACAAGGATTCAAAATTAAATTGCTAAGCATTATTTTAACAAGCAGAGATAAACTTTCAGCCAATTATAAGCAAGACTGAAAAACAGCCAAGATGTTTCCAACAGAAATTAATGTTCATTATTAGAGATATCTTTATCAAGTGAAAGTATTTTAACAAAGAATAAATCACGAGGCTTTTAACAACCTAGCAGCAGAATTTATATTTTCTATACAAGAGAGCTCTCTAGTGGCCATTTAGAAGTAAGGAGTTTGGCTTTTTAAAAAATGGAATTATCATTAAACTTTCATATATATTTTGCAAGAATACTTTATAAACAAGTATTTGAATATCTTATATATGCATGTGTTAATAGAAAAACACTATATTAATAGCAGAGAAAGTTAATTTTTGCTTATAATATGAATTTAAACCAGTACATTTTTAGAGATGGAAAGATTGGGAAAACAGCCAGCAGAGATACTGTGAAGGTTCTTTGTCCCATATTTCACTTTTAGTAAGGAGAGTTTGACAGGACACCTGTGGGTGAAAGGATAGTAAAAGTTGAAAGAAAGCTAGAAACAGCTTGTTTGTCAAAAGTAAGATTAATGGATGGTAGAGACAAAGAAAATTGAAATATGCATATGTAAGTGATGTCAAAGATGATGTAAAACTGGGAGAACAAAGAGTATAAAAGCTGGAACACAACTGATGCTCACTGGACAAGTGAGCTAAAACTTTGGCTGCATGTTGTCCCTTATTTGAATAAAACATTTTAAACCTTTTTGCTGCTGGGATATTGTCTCACTGTGAGACTTCAATTGGCTAGCCACACAAGTCAAAGAACCTTAGCACCCTGAGGGCGTTGCCTTCAATGTGATGTCATAGAGTCTGCCCTCCAAAGCAGCCATTTTCTCAAGGGAAACTGATCTATGCAGTCTGGAGGTCACTTGTAATTCTGGGAGATCTCCAGGCTCCACCTGGAGGCCAGCAATCCTAAAAGGGCCAAGTGAGGCATTCATGCAAAGAATACTGCAAAACCCTTTTCATGCCCCTCTCCCCAGCACTTTTCTCTGCACCAAGCTTTTCATTGTTAGGCCTCACTGACAATGCCTAATGACATGTGATGTTTTCCTTATGTCCTTCACAGGTCCTGATGATCAGACATGCAACACTACAAGTTCTGTGTTTGGGACTCAACCCCACTGTGTGCAGGCAGGGGCTGATCTGGATTGGGACCATGGTGTGCAGTAAGAGGGGGCTTAAGTCTTCTTAACTGGCTTATTCTCCTGACCTATAATTACCCCCTTCCCTGTGCATCATGGTCCTCTGAGCCTGGAACTCGCACCATGCATCTGACCATCAGAGCCTACAGAGGATGCAATGTAATGAGCACTGAGATGAGACAGACTTCTGAGATAGGGTTACCAACCCCCAGATAGTGGCTGGAGGTCTCCCGGGATGACAGCTGATCTCCTGGTGACAGAAATCAGTTCCCCTGGAGAAAGTGGCCACTTTGGTGGGTGGACCCATTGGCATTATAATTCATTGAAGTCCCCCTCCCCCAGCCACACTCTCCTCAGCTCCGTCCCCGAAATCTCCAGGTAATTTCCAACCCATAGCTGGTAACCCTATTCTGGGAGGAAGTTGAAGGTAGGAGAGGATTGTGTACCTTCACCTGCTCACATCTTTCATTGTTGGATCTCCTCACCTTTCTACATGATGCAAGTAGATCTGTGTTGAAAACAAATAGATTTGCCTCTATCACTTTCCATATTATCATTTTTTGTCTTCCTGTGATAAAGACAAACTGCAGACAGAGAACACAAGCACTTCTCATCAGGTGTTCTTCTCTTCTGCTAAAACATAATTATGATTGATGTTGGCTCAATCATATTAGTATTGCCAACTGTGGGTTGGAAATACCTGGAGATATAGGGGGGTGGGCCCTGGGGAGGGGAGAGACCTCAGTGGGGCGCAAGGCCACCAAATTCCCCTTCCAAAGCAGTCATTTTCTCCAAGTGAAATGATCTCTGTTGTGTGGAGATCAGTTGTAATCCCAGAAGATCTCCAGCCACTACCTGAGAGCCAGTTTGGTGTAGTGGTTAAGTGCGCGGACTCTTATCTGGGAGAACCGGGTTTGATTCCCCACTCCTCCACTTGCACCTGCTGATGTGACCTTGGGTCAGTCACAAGCTCTGGCACAGCTGTTCTCTCAAGGACAGTTTGTGTTAGAGTTCTCTCAGCCCCACCTACCTCACAGGGTGCCTGTTGTGAGGAGGGGAAGGGAAAGGAGTTTGTAAGCCGCTCTGAGACGCCTTTGGGCAGTGAAGGGCGGGGTATAAATCCAAACTCTTCTTCTTCTTCTCTTCTTCTACCTGGAGGCTGGCAGCCCTATCCGGGACAAGTTCTTTACAATTGAATCCTGGTGGGATACTGATAGGGTTGCCAGCCAGAGCAGTCCATTATCGATGAACCCAGAGGCATCGGGTACCACCGGCAGCAGCTGAAAGAGAAGCAGTCCGAGCCATCAAGGTCTTTGCACCAATGATTGAACCACTAAATCTATCTATCTATCTATCTATCTATCTATCTATCTATCTATCTATCTATCTATCTATCTATCTATCTATCTAGCAGATATAAGACATGGCAACTGACCCACTTTCTCAAGTCCTTCTCAGTCTTCATTCAGTTCTTACTATTCTTCTAGATTTTTACAGAAGAACAGGAGGAGGAGGAGGAGGAGATTGGATTTATACCCTGCCCTTCACTCAGAGTGTCAAACTGGCTTACAAATTCCTTTCCCTTCCCCTCCCCACAACAGACACCCTGTGAGGTAGGTGGGGCTGAGAGAGCTCTGACAGAAACTGCTCTTTTTCAAGAACAGCTCTTGTCAGAACTATGGCTTGCCCAAGGTCATCCAGCAGGTGCAAATGGAGGCGTGGGAAATCAAACCCAGTTCTCCTAGATTAGAGTCTGTGCACTTAACCACTACACCAAACTGGCATTTATTATACTTTTTCCATCACAGACCTCAAGTGAAACTTTACCCACTACTTCATAAATTGAGGAGAAATAGGGTTGCCAGAACTCCCAGAATTCCAGCTGGAGTCCAAGTCACAGAGATCAGTGTCCCTGGAGGAAACAGCTGCCTTGGAGGGTAGACTCCATGGCCTTTTACTCCCCAAACCCTGCTCTTCCCCAGGCCCCACCCACCAAATATCCAGGGATTTCCCAATCCAGAGCTGGCAACCCTAGAAGTCTGTGCTGTTAATAATTAAACTCCCCTGCCTTTGCATGTAGCACCTGTACACATACAGCCATGGTCAGAGATCATGTTTTTAACAAACCCCAAAGACATAACATTATTTTATTTTTTAAAAAATTATTTTATTACATTTATACCCCACCCACCCCTGAACAGGCTCAAGGCGGCTCACATTGGTTGGTCCACAGTGACCATTAAAATCTACATAAAATCATTTAAGCACATTGATGAACAAAAACTATTGAGGCAGACTCAGCATGGGTTCTGTAAGGGAAGATCTTGTCTCACTAACCTGTTAGTGTTTTTTGAGGGAGTGAACAAACATGTGGACAAGGGGGACCCAATAGATATTATTTACCTTGACTTCCGGAAAGCTTTTGATACAGTTCCTCATCAAAGGCTCCTAAGTAAGCTCAATAGTCATGGGATAAAAGGACAAGTCCTCTTGTGGATCAAAAACTGGCTTATAAATAGGAAACAGAGAGTGAGTATAAATGGGAAACTGTCTCAGTGGAGGGTAGTAAGCAGTGGGGTACCACAGGGATCAGTACTCGGTCTGATGCTTTTTAACTTGTTTATTAACGATTTGGAATTGGGAGTAAGCAGTGATGTGACTAAATTTGCAGATGACACGAAGTTGTTCAGAGTGGTGAAAACCAGGGAGGATTGTGAGGCACTCCAAAGGGATCTGTTGAGGATGGGTGAGTGGGTGTCAACGTGGCAAATGGGGTTCAATGTGGCCAAGTGCAAAGTGATGCACATTGGAGCCAAAAATCCTAAATATAAATACACGTTGATGGGGTCTGAACTGGCAGAGACGGACCAAGAGAGAGATCTTGGAGTCGTAGTGGATAACTCACTGAAAATGTCTAGACAGTGTGTAGCTGCAATAAAGAAGGCCAACGCTATGCTGGGAATTATTAGGAAGGGAATTGATAACAAATCAGCCAATATCATCATGCCCCTGTATAAATCATTGGTGCGACCTCATTTGGAATACTGTGTACAGTTCTGGTCACCACATCTCAAAAAGGATATTATAGCACTGGAAAAAGTGCAGAGAAGGGCAACTAGAATGATAAAAGGGTTGGAACACCTTCCCTATGAAGGAAGGTTAAAATGCTTGGGCTCTTTAGCTTGGAGAAATGACGGCTGAGAGGTGACATGATCGAGGTTTATAAGATTATGAATGGGATTGAGCAGGTTGAGAAAGAAGTACTTTTCTCCCTTTCTCACAATACAAGAACTCGTGGGCACTCTATGAAATTGCTGAGCAGTCGGGTTAGAACAGATAAAAGGAAATACTTCTTCACCCAAAGAGTGATTAACATATGGAATTCACTGCCACAGGAGGTGCTGGCAGCTGCAAGCATGGACAGTTTCAAGAGGGAATTAGATAAACATATGGAGCAGAAGTCCATCAGTGGCTATTAGCCACAGGGTATAGATGGGAACTCTCAGTCTGGGGCAGGTGATGCACTCTATTCTTGGTGCTGGAGGGGGCAGCAGTGGGAGGGCTTCTGGTGCCCTGGCCCCACTGCTGGACCTCCTGATGGCACCTGGTATATTTTGGCCGCTGTGTGTCAGAGTGTTGGACTGGATGGGCCATTGGCCTGATTCAACATTGGCTTCTCTTATGTTCTTATGTTCTTAACCAGTTCAATTACAAGTAAAATAATACGATCATGAAATTATAAGGTGCTGAACAATGTCATTGATTAATTAAGATGGCATACTAAATTGCCCAGAGCAACAAGAAGCCAGATAAAATTGTTTTAGAGGCAAGATCCAGACTGGGGTTGCTTGGCTGTCCCTAGGGTAAGCAGACATTCAGTCATCACCAAAAACCTAAAAAAATCATAAAGAGGGAAATGTGGCCACATTTTCTGTTCATTAGCTTGCCAAGCTGCCTCCATTAATTTACTTTGTAAGTATATTCTATGGGAAACAAATGTTTTGAACAGGCAGCCTGTTTTTCCTTATTTGGATAAGCATAGTCTGTTCAGGTTAGCTTTGATTCAATTGAGAGACATGTTCATACCTGAACTCTGTCCCCTCCTTGAAATCATCTTCAAAGTTTATTCTTCAGCTGACCCTTTTACAAAGACAAAGAACTCATCTTGTATGTAAATCAAGTCAAGAACCTATTCTGTCCTCCCTTGTAAGAGGCCAAAGAACAGATTTTGGCTGTATCCTTTTAATTATTTCGAGAACTGGCATACCTGGCTTGGTAGTAAACGTGTCGGGAAATTACTGTAGGATTGAATAAATTCTGCCCATAAATCTTATTCACCTCCACCAAATCTCATTCTCTAATTCACTAGAGTATAAAGTACCACTTCCATGAGTTTTTAGTTCACTTCATCATAATTAAATGACTTCAGAGGGCAATATTTCCTAGAAACCTGCACTTTGATGTGACACCATGCTTGTAGTGTATAGGTGTACTAGTCTAATTTCACATTCACTATAGCCTTAGACTGTCCCTCACCTATGTCTGCATGTGCTCCTGTTACATGCAACATCTGGGTCACAGATGTGACTGACGTGAGCACATGGCATCTTTTTAAATTTCATCACACTCTGTTGGATCTTTTTAGGATGGTTTTAAGAAGGGTGAGTTCGTCCTCCCATGGGACTGTCTGGGAGTTTAATCTATTATTACGTAAAGTTTGGATTTCTAATTGCCCTGCAACTACAGAGGGAACTGAGTCAGGTCATTGTAGGGTTGCTACCCTCCAGGTGGTACCTGAAGAATATGGCTGCTTTGGACGATGGACTCTATATGGCATTATATCCTGCTGAGGTCCTGCCGCTCCCCAAACCCCACCCTCCCCAGGCTCCACCCCCCAAATTTCCAGGTATTTCCCGACCCAGAGCTGATAACCCTAGGCCATTGCCTACCCTCACATGTTTCTCAGATGAAAACAGGGACATGCATGGAAGATCTCTCCTCTTCTACCAAGGATGGCTGCAAGTCAAGACTTCTTCCTCCACTAGTTTCAAAGAGTAACTGTGTTGATCTGCAGTAGAACTTGGGAGATTTGACTCTCAAAAGCTTCTACCTCAAAAATGTTGTTGGTCTCTAAGGTACTACTGGATTCAAATCTGGCTGTTCCTCTGCTAGGACACTGTGCAGGAGGCTCTTCTCTTTCTAGCTTGATGCCATAAACACACTACAGACCTATGCCCTGTTACTCCATTCTAAGCAAACTGAATTCAGCAGTGGTTAGTGTACCCTGAATTTACTTAGAAGCGGGGGGGGGGTAGAAAAAGCCCAGCAGGATCTCATTAGCATAATAGGCCACACCCAACAGCAAAACTAATTAGCATATTAGGTCACACCCCTGATAGTGCAGCTCATTAGCATATTAGGCTAATGCCTTCCCTTGGCTTGCCCGGGCGACCCCCAGCCCTTGCCTTCCCTTGGCTTGCCCGGGCCTTCCCTTTGCTTGCCCAGGCGACCCCCAGCCCTTGGAGGAAAGGGAAGGCAGTTTATACCGCCTTTCCTTGGCTTGCCTGGGTGCCCCGCAACTGCAGGGAGCCTGGGCAAGCCAACCCTTGGACAGGTCAGGAAGGCACAGGGAGGCATTTAAATGCCTCCCTGATCCTTCCAGGGCCCCCCTGGTCCGCCCACCTCGGAGTCGCCGGAGGTGGGATTGCTCTCCAGGGCTTTCCTCTGTAGCCACACATGCAGAGGTTTTGGCTGTAGTGGGCGTGGCCAACTATGAATCCAGCCGGAAGTCCATTCCTCTGCGTTCCTGCCCCAAAATAGTCCTGCTTAGAAGTAAAAGGGGTATTTGTCACTCCAATTAAACCATCAGGAGAAAAAAATAATTCTCCTTCAATAGGTAACTGGCAGTTCACCAAACACCTCAGCATCTGCAGGGTTTTCTACTTTGATGTGACACCATGCTTGTAGTGTGCAGGTGTACTAGTCCGAGAACAGGGTTTACTCTGTCGTTCCTTCAAGGCAGTCACAGGCATTTACACACAGAGGGATCAGACCGCTCTGCTCAGAGATCAGAGGGAGGGAACTTCTAACTAGCCAAGATGAAAATGACAACTCCAGTAGATGTACAGAACATTCACAGTAGTTTCTAAGGTATCCTCCAAAGGCCAAAGCATAATTTCTTTGGGCGCTGTACAGCTGCGTGCCACTCCGCATACATAACATGATCCCATGACATACATATATAGGTGGCAGTCACACGCGAGATAACCCAGGGGGGAACTGAGGCTATTTGCTTTGGAGTAATTTGACCCACAGTTGCGTGATCACACAGTCCCTGGGAGTTGCAAGGGCAGCCCGCCACTGTGTGATCAGGCAAAAACCACAGGTGAATCGGGGGAGGGGTTTGCCATGTGTTTCTGGTGCGCTTCAACGGGGGATCAATGGTCTGTATCTCTGTAGTGAGTGCTCCCTATGCAGTGTGCAATGATGCACATACTGAAACGGGGAAAAAAATAACAGCATGGAGTCAGGATGGCCTGATCAGACCATCCCGATGCCATGAGAGCGTACTGGCATGATCACACAGGGAAAGTCCATTCCTGGCCTATAGCAAACCCGTTTGCTACCGGACTTTTTCTAGTGTTTTTTAACTCCACTTTTGTGGCAGAGCAAAACGGGTTGCCGATGGGTGCGGGATGCTTGGTAGATGTTCTTGTGTGATCGCGCCCTTAAAACCCGCCCGGCATTCATGTCTATGGCGCAGCTAATTTTGCATGTGATCACACCCATACATACATACATACATACATGCATACATACAATCCCATAAGTCATGAAAAAGATACTTCTTTCTTAATTATGAAATTACATTTTTGGCATCTCTGAAATTATACCAAGGCCCACACACTGGTTTTTCTACCATGAACTCACACCCCTCCTCTAAAAAATCTGCTGTGAAGAAAAGTCCTACAAAGCCAGCTGACCATTTTGTAATGTTTTGATTGCTCCTATGGTCAGTGTCTGGTCTCTTTAATCTGATAGATCAATGCAGCTGCAAATATTTTACCAATGGAACAATTCACTTACTTCATGGCTCATGGCCACCCCACTGGCCACTGGTTGTGGAAATTGCCCTCAAGTCACAGTTGACTTATGGCAGCCTCATAGAGTTTGCAAGGCATAGCAGCCCTGAACTTCCTTGGTGGCCTCCCATCCAACTCCTAAGCAAGGCTGACACTACTTAGCTTCAGAGATCTGATGAGAATGAGCTAGCATGCTTCATCCTGAACAAAAATGCCACATAATTACTGTGCCACCCTACTGATACACATACAATAACATAATGACTGATAAAAGATGTATTTCATTTTTATTTATTTGATTAGATCTTTATCCTGCCCCTCTCCCAAAACGAGACTCAGGTGGCTAACTGCACGGCAGAGTTTAAATATGCAAAGGAAGTGGAGCACTGACTGCTTAGAGAAAAATAGTTTTATTAAAGAAGAACAAACTGTTATAGAACATAGAAGAGAGAGAGAACCTTAACTGTCTAACTAACTGCTGTGAGAAGAATAAGAGAGACAGGAAGCTCTGCAGGAGCAGCCTGTCTCCAGAAGAAGTAGACAGATTGCTCATATCTGTACGCCCAACCACATGCGACCTTGACCTGCCCCTCCTGGCTCATTAAAGTGGGCCATGAGGGGTTCCGAGGTGCTCTGTGGGAGATTGTCAACAAGTCCCTCTTGGAGGGACGGTTCCCCAGAGTACTCAAGGAAGCGATGGTCCGTCCTCTCTTGAAAAAGCCATCTTTGGACCTAGCCAAATTGATCAACTATTGACCGGTGTCCAATTTGCCCTATTTGGGCAAACTTATTGAGAGGGCGGTGGCAATACAGCTTCAGGGCTTTCTGGATGATGCTTCTGTCCTTGATCCTTTCCAGTCCGGTTTTTGCCTGGGCCATGGGATGGAGACGGTGCTGGTCGCCTTGACTGATGACCTCCGTAGGCATCTGGATCGAGGAGGTGTGGCAGCAACTGTTGTTGTTTGATCTGTCGGACGTGTCTGACATGGTTGACCACCAGTTGCTGGCCCACCACCTCACCAACATGAGATTCAGGGTCTCGCCCTTCAATGGTTTGTCTCTTTTCTCCAAGGTTGGGGACAAAGGGTGGCGATAGGGGATCGGCAGTCCTGGAGGCACCCTCTTGAGCAGGGCCAGCCCCAGGTGTCTGGGCACCCTAGGCAGGACAGCCTGGGGCACCCACCCCACCGGGGATGCCAACCTCCCAGTGGGGCTTGGGGATGGCCCAGGCCGTTGTCCTGGGTGCCTCACAGCTGCGAGGCGCTGGGGAGAGCCAGGGAAGGGGTGGGCTTGGAACACCCGCCCCTTCCCTCCCAGCGGTGGCGCGGCTCTCCTGGGCCCCTCGCAGCTGCGAGGCGCCCAGGGAGAGCCAGGGAACGGGCAGCGTGGCTCTCCTGGGCGCCTTGCAGCTGCAAGGTGCTTGGGAGAGCCGGGGAAGGGGTGGGCTTGGAATGCCCACCCCTTCCCTCCCAGCGGCGGTGCGGCTCTCCCGGGCCCCTCGCAGCTGCGAGGCACCGGGAAGAGCTGGGGAATGGGTGGCGTGGCTCTCCCGGGCGCCTTGCAGCTGTGAGGGGCCCAGGGAGAACCAGGGAAGAGGCGGGCTTGGAATGCCCACCCCTTCCCTCCCAGTGGCGGCGCGGCTCTCCTGGGCCCCTCGCAGCTGCAAGGCACCCGGGAAGGGGCGGGCTGAACGCCGCCCCCTTTCCTCCCAGCGGCACTGGCTTTTCTGGGTGCCTCGCAGCCACGAGGCGCCCAGGAAAGCCGGGGTGGTTGGGGCTGGGTGGGAAGGGGGGCTTTTCACAGGGGGGGGGCATTTTGGCGCCCCTGCAGGGCCAGTGTCCTAGGCGAGCGCCTAGCTCGCCTAGTGGGCGAGCCGGCCCTGCTCTTGAGTGTGGGGTGCCTCAGGGGGTGGTGCTGTCCCTGATGTTGTTCAACATCTACATGCACCCCCTTGCCCAGATTGCCCGGAGTTGTGGGCTTGGGTGCCATCAATATGCGGATGACACCCAGCTCTATCTGATGTTGGGCCGCCTGTCGGACTCTGCCCCGGATGACCTGCATTGGATGTTACAGGCTGTGGCTGATTGGCTCAGACTGAGCCGGTTGAAACTAAACCCGGCAAAGGCGGAGGTCCTGGGTCTGAGTCAGATTGGCTCGGGGTTGGGGTTCCCTCTCCTGAACTTTGATGGGCACCTTTAGTGCCAGCATTGGAGGTTAGGCATTTGGGTGTGCCCCTGGATTCTTCCTTAACAATGGAGGCCCAGGTGGCAGCCACTGACAAGTCGGCCTTTTACCATCTTCGGCTGGCTTGGCAGTTGGTCCCTTTCCTCAACTGTGATGACTTGGCCACAGTGATCCATGTGACAGTCACCTCGAGGCTAAACTACTGTAATGCTCTTTACATGGGGCTGCCTTTGTTACATGGGGCTGCTGATGAGCCTCTCTAGGCGGGACCACATCCGGCTTGTGCTGAAAGCGCTGCACTGTCAGGTGATCCTGCCATAAGATGTGAGGGAGGGAAGGAGGGTAAGATGGTCTGTAACTTTTCATGCTTGGAATGTGGGAGGTGGGTAGGTTGCCTATGTTACAGTGTGATTCCCAGCCTGGGCTATCTCCTATCTGAACCAAATGGCCTGTCCTACGGTTTCGGTTTCTCCAGTGTGGACAGCTGGGCCCCTTTATGGTTTAAACAACTTTCGCACCTAGTTCCCGCACGTGGGCTATGTAGCCATTGGTAGATGCTAAGGGGGGGGGGCTAGCTCAGTGGGGTATATCTGTAGATGTTCCTTTGTGTGCTTTATTCCTGACAATAGAATGTTAGTGTGCCTTTAGAATTGCTATTCGAATAAACGCTATCTTCTTATGAAGCCTGGTGTTCGACTGACTTTCTGAAGTGCCTGACAGATTGTCAGGAATCATCTTCGATCAGGATCGGTTCTACACCGCACCTCTCTCGCAGAGATGAGTGACGAGGAAGACACCACCCCGACCCCAACCTTGGAAGAGGAGAAGGTTCCGACATCCACCGTGCCCACGACCACAGCCGTGGTCCCAGTGTCCAATGCCCTAGTGCCATGGGGTCCGAACTACGACCTGGGAGGGCTCTACGGAGACCCGTATGGGGGAGCATATGCAGGAGTGACTACCAGACCGCGGAAGCGGCGGGACTGGACGAAGCCGCTCGCAGAAATGCACGAGACGTGGTTCCTCACCCCCCGAGCATCGGTCCGAGAGAGTCGGGTCGAGAGATCAGTCTATCACCTGAGCACGGCGGAGGGTGAAGAAGAAACTCACCCTGATACCAGAGACTTGGAAAGGACCATGGGAAGCCGGAGATGGAGTGGAGACCCCAGTCAGGATCGACTCTGCTTAATAGACGAGTCCTTGTCTCGGATCCCGAAAATGATTTTGGACGGCATAAGGGAAGAAATGGAGAGGAGGCAACCCCCAGACTCCGTGGGACCTCCAGCACAGAGACCCTTGCCCCTACCGGCTGGACCGCCGCCTGGAGGTGTGCCGGGGCAACCCGGGGCACCTCTGGACCAACCAGTGGGGCCCCCACCTGCAGGGCCGCTGGCGCCAGGGCCACCGGGGATGCCAAGGGGTTGGGGACCCATGTTGCCGAATCCAGCTGAGTTGCTGGACGCCACTTTTGATGGTACGGCCAAGAAACTCTCCTTCTTCCTGGTAAGGGCGGAGAAATTTGTTGAAAACTGGGGCCACCTATTCCCAAATGAAGAACGGATAGTGGACGCCATCGCCTCCCACCTGAAAGATGCTGCGGCTGACTGGTACGTTGCTTTACACCAGGAAGACGGGCGCAAACTAAGGGAGGTGGATGCGTTCATATGGGCGATGAAAGATCAGTTCGAAGATGTTAACGCGAACAAGGCCGCCCGGGCATTCCTTCGTGCCTTTTGACAGGGGACGAAGTCTGTGAGAGAGTACACAGCGGAGTTCTGAAGACACACCGCCAAGATCCGGGGCTGGCCCGATGGAGTACTAGCAGAACAGTACCTCCTGGGCCTGAACCCGGAGATCCATCACACGATTATGCGAGGAAGGGACCCGGAAACCTTATCGAGCTGGATGAAAGAAGCGGTAGCTACGGAGATTCGGCTGAAAGCCATCAAGCTGGATGATGCAGCGGCCTTAGGGAAGACGACCCAACCTAACATCACCCCTCCAAAGAGCTGGCAGGCAAACCCGGCACAACGGCTGAAAGACGGGACGCGTGAGAGCTGGATGAAGCAAGGGCTGTGTCTAAAGTGTGGAGAAGCGGGCCACTTCGCCGCGAGTTGCCCAGGCTCTTCCACCCCGCCAAGTGCCAAAAAAGAAGTTTGAGACGTCTACACCGAAACCTCTGGGAAAGCAGAGGGGCGCAAGGGCCCTACAGGTCACCCCATTGGGAAAGGAAACCGAGTCCTCGGAAGAGGAGGCTGCCGCGGTGGTGGGAAACAAGAAGGAACTGCTGTAAACAGCGCTGAACAACAGGTCCCAGACTCTCAGGCGCTAAATCCGGTGAGCAAATCCTCTTCCCTTTTTTTTTATAACCGTGATTCTGATGGACCCGGGTCTACTGACCCACATGAGGGTGAGAGCGTTGGTAGACTCGGGGTGTGGGAGAGACATTATCAACCCCTCCCTAGTGACTGGGTTGGGAGCCAAAGTAATAAAGCTGGCAGAGCCGCTGATTTTTATCCAAATGGACGGCTCTACTATGAAAGAACCCTGTAAATACGAGACTGTGCCTTTGCGGATGGGAGTGGGAAAACACTGGGAGGTGCGACCATTCGTTATGACCTCCACCGCAAGATTTCCCCTTGTCTTGGGGAGTCCATGGTTTTTTGATCACGACCCACACATACTATGGGAGGCTGGGATTGTTAATTTCATCTCACCACGGTGTGAGACCCATACCTGGAAGGGTGACTGGGGACCTCGACAAACTGAACCCAGCCTCGTGGTGGTGGGGGTGGCTGAGGCGGACTGCAACGCGATCCCACGGGAGTATCGGGACTTAGCTGCGGTGTTTGGGGAAGAGGAGGCGGATGAGCTACCCCCCCACTGCAACTCTGACTGTGCCATAGAACTGTTACCCAACCAGAAACTCCCAAAGGGGAAGCTGTATTCCATGAGCCCAGCCGAGAAAGTGGAGCTCAGAAAGTTCATAGATAAGAACTTAGAGAGGGGGTTTATACGGCCGGCCTCTTCACCTTTTGCTGCTCCCGTCCTATTCCAGAAGAAGAAGGACGGGGGACTCTGATTGTGCACAGACTACCGTGGCCTCAATGCAGTCTCAGCAACCAATGCATATCCGCTGCCGTTGATTAAGGATCTGCTGGCCGTGGTAGCAGGGGGGAAGGTTTTTTCCAAACTTGATCTACAAGTGCGCATCAGAGAGGGAGACGAATATAAGACTGCCTTTAACACCCCCCTAGGTCAATTCGAATACTTGGTAATGCCATTCGGCTTACAAGGGGCCCCTGGGGTGTTTATGAATTTGATTAATGAGGTGCTGCACAAATATCTATTCAAGGGGGTCCTTGTTTACCTTGATGACATTTTACTGTACTCCCCCGATATGAAATCCCATGTGAAACTTGTCAGGGAAGTACTCCAAACGTTGCACAAGCACAAACTGTTTGCCAAACTTTCTAAGTGCGAGTTCCATCGGTCGGAGATTTCGTTCCTGGGCTACCGCATCTCACAGAAGGGCATTGAGATGAACCCTGAAAAGGTCCAGGATGTGGTGGGGTGGGAACCCCCCAGAACGTGGAGGCAACTCCAAGCGTTCCTCGGATTCGCAAATTTTTACAGATCATTTTTATCGAATTTCGCACAGGTAGCCTTGCCCCTCACTGACCTACTTAAGACGAAGGGGAAAGGCCCTGAGAGCACCCAGCCAGGGGCCAAATTGAACTGGACTGCTGACTGCCAGCGGGCGTTTGAACAGTTAAAAACCCTGTTCACGTCTGAACCTGTGTTGGCGCACCCCAACGAGTTGAAAAAATTCATAGTACATGTTGACGCCTCAGATGTCGCTATGGGGGGGGGGCATTTTGCAAGAGGGGATGGATGGGAAGTTGCACCCCCTCGCCTATGTGTCCAAAAAGTTTAATGACACAGAACGGAACTGGTCAGTGTGGGAGAAGGAAGCAGGATCAATAAAGTTGGCTCTCTCCACCTGGCGACATTGGCTAGAGGGGGCAAGAGTGCCATTCGAGGTTTGGACTGATCACAAAAACCTTGAGTTGCTGCACTCGCCTCGGTCCTTGAACGCAAAGCAACTATGGTGGGCCGACTTCTTTTCAAAATTTGACTTCACATTGCACCATTTCCCAGGGAAGGCAAACTCGCTAGCAGACACCCTGTCCCACCTTCCGCAGCACGACAGCCAGAGGGAGGTGATCAGAGACTTGGTGTTCACGCCCTCGCAACTGGGGGGGCTGGTGATGACTCGTAGCAAAGCCAAGACCGCGCCTCCACTCCCCCTCGCTTCCCTCTGGGAGCTGAAGTTCGCGTCAGAACTTTCCGAGGCCGAACGCACCTCCCTAACAAAGGAGGAAGGGGTGGCGAGTGACGAACAGGGTTGCTGGTAGAAAAACGGGAAGCTTTTCGTTCCGCTTTCCCTGCGGGGGGAGGTTATGGGATGGGTGCACGGTTCTAAACTAGCGGGTCATAGTGGCTTTGTTAAATCATTGCAATTGCTTCAGAGACAGTTTTGGTGGCCGGGGATGAGAAAGGACTTGTCTTTGTTTACGCAAGCCTGCCAGACATGCCTCATGAGTAAACATCACCCCGGGAAGCCACCTGGACCCCTGCAGCCACTGCTGACCCCGTCTCACCCCTGGGAGGTTGTATCTATGGACTATCACCGATTTGCCCCCAAGTGGGGGAAAAACTGTGATATGGGTTGTGGTCGACACGTTTTCCAAGCAAGCACATTTTGTTCCTTTCAAGTCCATCCCCTCAGCAAAGAAACTGGCAAAGGCGTTTCTGCAACACGTTGTGAGACTCCACACTCTACCTGGGAAGGTGGTCTCAGACAGGGGGGCTCAGTTCGTTTCCCAGTTTTGGGGGGAATTGATAGCACTACTGGGGGTAGAGAGAGCGTTAAGCAGTGCGTATCACCCGGAAACTGATGGTCAAACAGAACTGGTGAATCAAACTCTTGAACAGTACTTACGATGTTTTACTAACTTTCAACAGGACGATTGGGAGTCGTTATTGCCCCTAGCTGAGTTCTGTTACAATAACACGTGTCATGCATCTACAGGGATGTCCCCTTTTATGGCTGTACATGGTTATGAGGCGCCGCCACTTCCCTTCCTGGCTTCACCGACTTTGCCACAGGGGGAGGCGGGGGATTGGTGTAAAAAACTCCAACTGGCATGGCCGCTCCTGGCTCAAACTTTAGAGGATGCTAAGTCGGTTTACAAGCAGCATGCCGACAAGAAACGGGACACAACATGGACCCCGAAACCCAGGGAGTTCATGTATCTCTCCACGCAGAATCTGAAGGGGGTGCAGCCTAGCAAAAAACTGGGGTGGAAATATATTGGACCTTTTGAAATCAAACGTGTTTTGAATAATGTGACTGTTGAGCTAATACTGCCTAAATCACTGAGATCTATTCATCCTGTATTCCACCTCAGACTTTTAAGAAGCTTGCCTGAGGAAAACTAATGGAGACCGAAGAGACCTGCTCCCCCCCAATGGTGGGAACCGCACTATGAGATAGCGCAAATCCTGGACTCGAAGATTTCTAGAAACCGACTGTATTACCTTATTGAGTGGATGGGTTTTGGGCCTGAACAGAGGGAATGGGTGAGGGCAGAAAATGTTCGGGCCCCCCAGTTAATCCATAGATTTCACAAGCTGTACCCCTTGAAGCCAAAGGGTGGGGGTTTATCATCAGAGGGGCAGAATGTCAGGTGATCCTGCCATAAGATGTGAGGGAGAGAAGGAGGGTAAGATGGTCTGTAACTTCTCATGCTTGGAATGTGGGAGGTGGGTAGGTTGCCTAGGTTACAGTGTGATTCCCAGCCTGGGCTATCTCCTATCTGAACCAAATGGCCTGTCCTATGGTTTCGGTTTCTCCGGTGTGGATAGCTGGGCCCCTTTATGGCTTAAACAACTTTCGCACCTAGTTCCCGCGCGTGGGCTATGTAGCCATTGGTAGATGCTAAGGGGGGGGGCTAGCTCAGTAGGGTATATCTGTAGATGTTCCTTTGTGTGCTTTATTCCTGACAATAGAACGTTAGTGTGCCTTTAGAATTGCTATTCGAATAAACGCTATCTTCTTATGAAGCCTGGTGTTCCACTGACTTTCTGAAGTGCCTGACATGCACTGGCTGCCAATGGCGTACTGGATTCGCTTCGAAGTGCTGGCTAAAGCCCTATATGGTCAGTGTCCAGCTTACCTAAGGGACCACCTTTCCCTGTACATTCCCCAAAGGGCACTACAGTCAGGGAGTCAAAATCTCCTGGTAATTCCAGGCCCCAGGAACATCAGACTTGCAGTTACCAGGGCCAGGGCATTTTCAGTGGTGGCTCCTACCTGGTGGAATGAGCTCCTGGAGGAGATTAGAGCCCTGCGGGACCTTGGGCAGTTCTGCAGGGCCTGTAAGATGGAGCTCTTCCACCAGACTTTTGAGTAGGAGCCACCACCGCCACTTTTTACCATCATTATTTTCCACCATAGTGCCCCTACTACCATTGTGTGGGCTTTGTTGGGGTGCGAGACGTCCCTGGATGAAGATGAAGATGGGATGGTTGAACCATGGGGTGGTACGATGCTGGATTGAAATTAACAACTTTTCTTAGCAACCTATCTTTGAGAGTATTGACATTGAGAGCACCGAAACTTTAGTATATTGTATTATATTGTTTTATTCTGTTTTATCTGTTTTAACTGTGGCATTTATGCCTCTTTGTTAGCCGCCCTGAGCCTCAGGGGAGGGTGAGATATAAATCCAAAAATAAATAAATAAATAAAATCAAGAGACAGCAAGGACACAATTTGAAATAGTGGGAAGTCCCTAATCTAGCTATGCTAACTACCAGTCCTTCAGCTGTCCCCTTGTAGCGTGATCTTCAGATCTTCTTCATAAGGCTGCACTGGAGACCTTGCATATTCCAACACTAACAGCATAGCAATACAGTAACAATAAAACCACAATTTCAATAAAATCCAATTAAAAACTCAGCACATAACAAGTTCCTGGTTTTGGCATAAAGATCAGCAGTGTTGATGGAAGAGTCCATCACCAATATAACTATATTCTTTTCTCAGAGGGTGGCAGCTATGTTTACAGTAGAACAGCTGGATTCGAACTCATTAGTGCCTCCAATACCAGCAAGACTTTTGAGGTCTCTGGGCTTTCCAGAGTCAAAGGACGAAGGGAATTTTGACTCTTGCTTAGACCCCGAAACTCTTGTTGGTCTCTAAGGTTCTACTCCACTCAGATTTATCTATATTATTTTTAATTACTGTTAAATACTGGGTTCTAGATGCATTGCAGAGATCAGCTCTGGTTTATTAAGTGATTTCAGCAAATTACAAGACAAGCTAGCAGGTTTAGCCCTGCTTATAAACATGCAAAGCACCACACCCAACACACACACACTCCCAGTGATAGGCTATTTATATTACACTGCTTTTCTATTTGTTAGTTCCTGGCTCCAGGTGAGCTATTGTTCCAGAGAACAAGCTCAGCCCATTCTAGGTACAGCTAGAGGAAAGGCTTAGGGTCAATACATAACAATTACTAAATTACTTCTGAGCATATATGGTCATCTCTGTTGACCTTTGTATACAGACAAATTACATCTGCTCTCCAGACTACAGAGATCAGTTCCCCTGGAGGAAATGCTGGCTCTGGAGGATTAAATCTATGGCTGATGTCCCTCCCCTCCCCAAACCCTGCCCTCCCAAAGCTCCACGCTCAGTCTCCAAGAAGTTTCCAATCCAGAGATGGGAATGCAACATTTGGAGTAAAGGGAAGGGCTTCCCTCTCTGCCTCCTTGTTCTCTCCTTAGCAGGATAAACAGCAGCTCACACAGAAGAGTGAGATGGCCAAGGCTGCCTGAGGAGAGCTGGCTGTTCATGGGAAAAGGAGAGTGAAGCTGCCACAACCCCACTGTAGCCAGCTTGCTCTTTTCCTGGGTGGCTGCTGTGGAAGTGTTAGTTGTCCTCTCTCTTCTCTGAGGCCAGATTGCTCTCCTTAAGGAAATAAGAAGAGCTTTGCTGGATCAGACCAACAGTCCATCTAGTCCAGCATCCTGTCTCACACTGGTTCCTCTGGAGGGCCAACAATATGGCAAAGAGGCCCTGATAAGAAGAGCCCTGCTGGATCAGACCAGTGGTCCATCTTAATCCAGCACCTTGTCTCACACAGTGGCCAACGTTCCCATGGAGAGCCAACAACAGGGCATAGAAGTGGAGGCCTTCCCCTGATGTTGCCTCCTGGCTCTAGGATTTAGAGGTTTAGTACCTCTGAATGTGGAGGTTCCCCTCAGTCGCCATGGCTAGTAGCCACCGATAGACTTGTCCTCCATGAATCTGTTTATTCCTGTGGCCATCACTATATCCTCTGGCAGCAAATTACAGATTTTAATCACTCTCTGTGTAAAGTAGTATTTCCTTTTGTCCATCCTGAATCTACTGCCCATCAGTTTCATTGGAAGCTCTCAAGTTCTAATGTTTTGGGAGTGGGAGAAAAATTTCTCTTTGTCAACCCTCTCTACCCTATGCATAATTTTATAAACATCATGTCTCTTTTCTGCTCCAGCTCCCTAATCATCTTGGTTGCCCTTCTCTGTACTTTTCCCAGTTCTGTAATGTCCTTTTGGAGATATGGTGACCAGAACTGCACACGGTATTCTTTTTTTTTTTTGGCCCCCCGAAGGGGATTTTTTAATTGCATTTTCTAATATCTACAGAAAAGGGGAGGGGTACTAACATACACAGCTACAAGAAAGGGGATGATAGGAAAGAAAATCCAAGTTGTGATGATTGTATACAATGCTTACAAATGTGGCATTAACGAATAGAAACTTTCAGTTGTTAACCCTGAAGGTGACAGTTGAATTCATCGCTTATAGAAGCTCCAGCTCATATTAACTGTTTGGAGTATACTTCTAAAATACACTTAAATTTCTTTTATGCAAACATCAGGCATCCTCATCATCTAGTTACAGTAATTTCTGCCTGTTTGGCTATTACTTTCTGCCCATCTGACTATTTAGATTTTTTAAATCAAACATTACCTGCAATCCACAATTATTTAGGTACAGTTATTAAGTACATCCAAATTAGGCTTAAGTATGCTTCTCCTAAAGACTCTCTATTTACCCTCCTATTAAAAAGGATAAAAAAGACAAAAAAGAACCTAAATATGTATCAAATAGCATCCCCATCCCTTCTTCCTTTTATGATACTAGTCTAAATTAACAAAATGTATTTAAATTTCATTTGAGCACTCATTATCAAACATCCATGTTTTCTGTGTAAACCCTTCCCCCTTATTTTATCCAAACCTCCCCCCTCAGCCAAAAGTCTTATCTCTGGAAAGGATCTTTGCTGGAGAATCTTCTCCCCTCTATCTTCTTCAGCTCACAGTCCATATCATATTGCTGATCTCTTCTGGAACGCCGTTATCTTCTGAACCTTTAATCCACGTAGCCACCTTTCACCCAACATTTCATTAGCTTTGTCCCCCATCAAAATATATAGTAACTTTGTTTTTTAGGAGGAGAGTTTCCCCTCCCCCCTGCTTATCGTAGGAGAACATAGCTGCTTTGCTGGCCCACCAATCTTTCTCAGTGTAATTAATAGTTCAGTTGCTTTCGATTTCCTGAAGAAGACTCAGTTTCGTTTTAATTCTTTCGATGCCATAGATGCCATTTCCAAAGGTGCCATTTCCAGAGCAAGGGGTCTGTTTATCTTCTTTTTATTACCAGATTCCCAGGGTCTGTCGCCAGGGTCCCATAAATCCATCAAATCATTCTGCCGCCTCCAAAGATTCTCTAGATCTGTCCATCTTATTTCTAGCTCATTCCAAAGTATTTTATTTTTAAAAGGGGGGGACTTCCCCCCCCCATTCAACATTTCACAGCCACCGCTCACAGAGATGTTTGGAGTTTCTTTAAGAGGAAAAAGGACACTTTCCAGTGCCTGAAGAGGTTATTTTCAAATGTTTACACAGTCACTTTGTCTTTCAAAATGGGGAAGTTTCCCCCTCTCTGTCTGCTAGAGGAAGGTTTTGCATCGTTTCCAGCCAATACTCAGAAAGCACTTTAACTATTGTAAGTTCTCCCATTCAATACTTTCTCTTTTTTCTGGCATTCTCTTCACTCCACCTACCCCCTGAGAGCTTTAGTTTTATATTGTTATATTGTTATACGGGGAGAGGGAATTCCCTTCCCCCCCTGCTTCTTCTTTTTTTTGGGGGGGAGACTTTGCTCCATTTGGTCTCTTACTGTGGTGTTAACAGTCTTTAAAGGAGAAAGTTCTAATTCTTCCTTCAAGCCATTTCTAGCAAGCTATATAGAACATTTTCAGATACTTTTTTAAAGTCCCAAATGTTTGCTTATCTGTTACTCAGTTCTTAGATCACAGCGTTCCTCCAACACAGTCCCTTCAAGTTCCATTTATCCAGAAGTAATTTCCTTTATCTGGTCACCCGGGGGGGGGTGTCTGCAATTGTCTCCCCCACCCATGCTTGCAGGGATAAACTCTTCCCTCTAGTGCTTCATTAACTTGTACTCACACTTCTTCAGTTACTTCATCGGTTCAGCCAGTCGCTTAATTAGAACTTGATCACTGCCCACTTGGTTTTCCGGTATGCAAAGCCTCGGCCATTACTGGAACACAGCGGAGAGACCATCAGGGCAAAAGGACGCCCTCACCCCCAGACTAAAGCCGGGGGGGGGTGGCAAACCTCAGTGCCCCCTGACTCAGGGCTCATCCCGAGCCCCAGGGGGGAGCATACAATCGCCCCGCCTCTCTTACCCACTGGTTTGCAGTCTGTGTCCCCGGGAGCTGGGAGAAATTGCTGCCATCAGCCTGCCAACCTGGAAGCGCTCCCCAACTGCATACGGTATTCCAAATGAGGCTGCACCACAGATCTATACAGGGGCATTACAATATTGGCTGTTTTATTCTCAATCCCTTTTCCTAATAATCCCTAACACAGAGTTTGCCATTTTCACCACTGCCATTTTCACACACCGCGTTTACACTTTCATTGAGCTATCCTCTACAACCCCAAGATCTTACTTCCAGGCAGCTGCCTGGGTATTAGGAAGAGAGTGAAAAGACTGCACATTATGTGTGTGTGTGTGGGGGGGGACAGAACAGGCCCTTCATTCCCATCCCTGGTATGAGGCCTGCTGTTCAGGGAATCTCACAGCTTACCTGTCCTTCAGTCCCTGTGGCAACAGCTGTTTCAGCGTGGGAACCACACATGAGATAGAATTCTCCCAGGACAATGGGTCTTGTTTATTTTCCTAATCTCTGGGGTGAGTGTAGGGCTATCTACTTGAGGACAGGCTGGGAAATTCCTGGAGCTTTGGGCTGGAGTCTGGGGATGGCAGGGTTAGGAGAGAGGAGGGACCTCACCAAGGTACAAATCCATAGAATCAACCCTCCACAGGGGAACTGATCTTTGAACTAATCTCTGATGTAACCCTGGGAGATCTCTGGGCTTCGCCTGGAGGATGGCAATCCTGGGTAAGTGCCCCGTTGATGACAATGCCCAGAAGAGCCAGGCGGGGCACCTGAGCCACTATCACTGCTTTAAAGCCTTTCCGGGCCTTTCATTGCAAAAGCATGAATTGTCTCCCTGAAACAAGCAAAACAGCTCAGCGGCTTGATTGTTCTTGTACAACGTCCACAATCTTTGAAGAGTACTATGTTATCCTTGCCTTGGGAAGATTTCCGCACTTCTACAGCAGGAAAATCATAGGAAAGTTTAGCAGATTTGCCTTAGGTGGCTAAGGTATGATTTGCCTTCACATAGTCCTCTGCAGTGAGTGGGACTGTGGCTCAGTGGCACAGCCTTTGCTTTGTATGCAGAAAGTCCCAAGTTCAATCCCTGGCTTTGCCAAGCTGAAAGGACCAGGCAGGAGGTCATGTGAACAGACCCATCGCTATGGTGGGGGTGCCTCCCCCTCAAATGTGAGACATGCTCCAAAACAGCTGCTACCCCTATCCCTTCCTTGCCCCTCCCCCTCACCTCCTGCAAGGGAGAGGGGTGGCTGCATGCCTTCCTTGAACTCCAAGTGGTGATTTTGCCACTTGGAGTTCAGGTGCAGGCAGCCCCCACCTGAGGGGGAAAAAAAACATCGAAAAGGTTCCCTTTAAATGGTGTTTCAAGCAGGGGCTGCCTGTGTCTGAACTCCAAGTGGAGAAATCATCACTTGGAGTTTAGGGAAGGCGTGTGGCCACCCCTCCCCCCTCACCTGCTGCCCCACAAAATTTCCCCATGCCCATAATTTCTGGCTAGGGGGCTGCATGTGAAAGACCTTTCCCTGCCTGAGACCCTGGAGAGGCATGGCCAATCTGTTATGTACATGGACCACCACCAGGGGTCTGCGACCACAGTAAGGAGCTTGGTCCCAAAACACAATAGGGATCAGGGATCCAAGACCACCCTGTGTCCACCAATAAATTCAAACCCTCCAATGGGACTGTGGGTGTGCCGGGTGAGTTGTATATAGTTGGCCCTTGTGGGGCTGGTTTTCCAGTCTTGTGTGTGAAGTACAATAAATGCATCTGAACGCATGTCATCATCCGAGTCTCCATGCAGCGAACCCAGTACTTTACAGTGGTGACAAGGATGGGATCCGATGAGCAGGCCTGACTCTCCAGCGCAGCACCAAGCACCAATCCAGAGGAAGCCCCCACGCCCCCACCGCTCCTGAGCAGCCCTGCATTGTGCCCCGGTCTTCTGGGCACCACTCCCCGCATCTCACTAGAGTCATGGCGACCACTCCAGGACACCTCGAAGTTTTCAACCCCACACATCCCGAATTCTGGGATTCGTGGATGGACTAACTGACCTGCTACCTTGCCTACCATGAGGTGACTGACGCTAGCAAGAGATGGGCCCTCCTCCTCAGTTGCTGTGGTATGGCCACCATCTGGCTCACAAAGAGTCTCCTGGCCCCTAAGGCAATCCTCGAATGCCTGTACAAGGAAATAGTAGAGGCCTTGACCAGGTATTTCATGCCCAAGCCAATGACAATGACCAGGCAGATGGAGTTCCAGGGGCGCATCCAGAAGCCTGGTGAAATGGCTGCAGCTTTTATGGCTGTGCTGCGCCAACATGCCATGGAGTGCGCTTTCATGAAGGTGGAAGAAAACATCTTGACCCACTTTGTCTGGGGCACCAGTGACATAAAACTCCGTCACAAGATGATCGGCACCATCAACCTCAAAATCGACAATGCACTCCAGCTCGCCATTGCCTACGAGGCCTCCCACCGCAACCATCCACTGGCAGCATCCCATCTCGTGCTCCCCAACTCTGCGCCTGAGAACTCTAAGGAGAAAGACGTCCATCTCATCTGCCCCACCAGCCACAGGAAGCTGCTGGGTGTCACCAGAGCCTCTGACCACACTGGGAAACCCACCAGTCAAGCCACGTGCACCATCTGCGGGGAAGCTCATGAGCAAAAATCATGCCGGTTCTGCGATGCTGTCTGCCATACATGCGGGAAACATGGACAGCTCACCCGCGTTTGCAGGCCCAAGGGCAACCAGAACCAGCCACCATAGCCACACTGCCAGAGCTCCGCAGACTATGAGGCCACCGTGGGAACAGATGACCAGCCTCCTGACCAGCCAACCCTCATTCCAGGTACTACACCTCCCCAACACATCGGCCACCACGAAGATACAGGTCCAGGTCCAGATTAAGGGGTCCCCCTGCTTAATGGAAGTGGACTCTCGATGGGGCTTTGGGTTGCTTTAAGGGCCCCCGGTTTCACTGCAGCTAGACCCCCTGGTGTCAGGCACTTCAAAAGGACAGCCAAATAACAGACTTCATGAGAAGATAGAGTTTATTCAGCTGCAGTTCTAAAAGCGCATTAACGTTGCATTGTCAGGAATGAAGGACACAAAGAAACATCTACAGATATACCCCACTAAGCTAGCCCCCCCCAAGCATTCTACCAATGGCTACATAGCCCGCGCGCGGGACAAAGGTGCGAAAGTTTGTTCGAGCCATAAAGGGGCCCAGCTCTCCATACCGGAGAAACCCAAGCCGTATGACAGGGCCATTTGGTCAGATAGGAGATAGCCCAGGCTGACGAACACCCTGTTGCCCTGGCAACCTCCCCACTCCCCCCTTTCAAGCCTAAAAGGTTACAGATCATCTCATCCTCCTTCCCTCCCTCACATCTTATGGCAGGATCACCTGACATTCTGCCCCTCTGATGATAAACCCCCGCCACCCGGCTTTAATGGGTACAACTTGTGAAATGCACGGACTAATCGGGGGGCCTGAACATTGTCCGCCCTCACCCATTCCCTCTGTTCAGGCCAAAAATCCACCCACTCAATCAGGTAATACAATTGGTTTCTTGAGATCTTCGAGTCCAGAATTTGCGCTATTTCATAGTGCGGTTCCCCCTCCCCATCGGGGGGGGAGCAGGTCGTCTCGGTCTCCATTCGTTCTCCCCAGGCGAGCGTCTTAACAATCTGAGGTGGAATACAGGATGCAGAGCTCTCAGTGATTTAGGTAGTACAAGTGGAGACCCGCAAGAAACTTGCGGGATGGTCATCCCATTCCTCACACCTTTGCTTCCTCCCCTCTACCCTTACCTATCTCACACTCTTTCTCCCTTCTGGGGGTGGAGCCATAGACTCAACCCTCAGCCATTTTATCCAGGGGAACTGATCTCTGTCACCCGGACAACAGTTGTAATTCTGGGTGATCTCCAGCCCTCACCCAGAGGCTGGCAATGGTAGTTCTCATGGAGGAAATGGCTGGTTTGGAGGGTGGAGTCTATGGCATTAAACTGGTCTGAAGTTCCTCCCCTCCTCAAACCCCACCATCCCCAGGATCCACCCCTTAAATGTCCAGGAGTTTCCCAATCCAGAGTTGGCAACCCTATTTCCTTCCCACCCAACAGCCAACTTAACCTTTATCTGCCTTTATCTGTCTTCAGCTTTTTGTCTCCACCCCCTCCCCCACAGCTTGTACCAAGGAAAATTATAGTCTTTCTCCACAGTGGGGACCAAAGCAGCTTACATTATTCTCACCTCCTTTTTATCTGCACAACAATCCTGTGAGGTTGGTTAGGCTGAAAGTATGTGACTGGTCCAAAATCACCCAGTCAGCTTCCAATGCAATATGGGGATCTGAACCTGGGTCTTGCAGACCCTACTCTGAGGCTCTAACTGCTGCATCACTGCTGGCTTTCATAGGGTGGCTGCTGAACAGCAAGTAGCCAGGCCAAGTTGAGTCATGCAAATTAGGTGGTATCAAGTCACCCAGAGAGTGCTGCCTAGGGATGCCAGCCTCCAGGTGGGATCTGGGGATCCCCTGGAATTACTGCTCAGCTCCAGACTACTGAGATAACTTCCCCTGGAGAAAATTGATGCTTTGGAGGGTGGACTCTAGGGCATTGTACCCCACTGAGGTCCCTGTCCTCCCCAGGCTCCATCCCCAAATCTCCAGGAGTTTCCAGACCTGGAGCTGGCAACCCCACTACCCCCATCCCCTGCCAGTGCCCATGGGGGGACCTGACAACCCAAGACTGCTGCCAGGCCTAGGGTTGGCAACCTCCAAGTGGGGCCTGCTGGAGGGTGAACTCCAGAGATCTGTGAACAACAGAGATCTGTCTCCCTGGAGAAAATGGCTGCTTTGGAGGGTGGATTCTGTGGCATGATGCCCAGCTGAGGCCTCTCTCTTCCCCAAATCCTGCCCTCCTTGCACTCCACCCCAAAACCTCTAGGAATCCCCCAGCCTGGCCCAAGGCTTCCCCCTCCCCCTCCCTCCAAGGCTGAAAGAGGCCTGGAAAGAAAGGGCCTTTCCCCCACCCTTTGACTGACAGAGCCAGTTAGAAGTCTCCTCTCCCCCCACCCCCCAACGTTCTAATCTCTCACCGTTGCTGCCTGGAGTCAGGTCCCTGCAGAGGCCATTTCAAAAGGCTTTTGGGGGGGAATTCAACTGTCCCTGAAGGGATTTCCCCACTTTTCAGATTTTTTCTACAAACCCAGGAAGTCTACTGACTATGCAGGAAAAGCTGTTGGGGGAGAGTGAGTCCCCTGTTGGAGGGAATAGGTATCCGCACAGAAAAAAAAAGTCTGGGAATTAGAATAAGGATTAGTTCAACAGTCACATTATTCAAAACACGTTTGATTTCAAAAGGACCAATATACTTCCACCCCAGTTTCTTGCTGGGTTGCAGTCCTTTTAAATTCTGCGTGGATAGATACACAAACTCCCCCGGCTTCGGGGTCCACGACTTGTCCCATTTCTTGTCAGCCTGCTCCTTGTAAACCGACTTAGCATCCTCCAGAGTTTGTGCAAGGAGCGGCCACGCCACCTGCAGTTTTTTACACCATTCCCCCACCTCCCCCTTTGGAAAATTTGGTGAAGCCAAGAACAGGAGCGGCGGGGATTCATAGCCATGCACAGTCATAAAAGGGGACATCCCTGTAGAAGCATGACACATATTATTGTAACAGAACTCCGCCAAGGGGAACAAAGATTCCCAATCGTCCTGCTGGAAGTTAGTAAAACATCGCAAGTACTGTTCAAGGGTTTGATTCACCCATTCCGTTTGCCCATCGGTTTCTGGGTGATACGCACTACTCAATGCCCTTTCCACCCCTAACAGCGTCATCAACTCCCCCCAAAATTGGGAAACGAATTGCGACCCCCTGTCTGAGAGCACCTTCCCAGGGAGAGTATGGAGTCGTACGACGTGCAGCAGAAAAGCCTTCGCTAATTTCTTAGCCGAGGGGATGGACTTGAAAGGAATGAAATGTGCCTGCTTGGAAAACGTGTCCACCACCACCCATATTACGGTCTTTCCCCCACTTGGTGGCAAGTCCGTGATAAAATCCATTGATACAACATGCCAGGGGCGGGACGGGGTTGGGTATGGTTAAAGGGGTCCCGGTGGCTTCCCCGGGCGATGTTTACTCATGAGGCAAGTCTGGCAGGCTTGCATGAACAACGACAAGTCTTTTCTCATCCCCGGCCACCAAAACTGTCTCTGAAGTAATTGCATTGATTTAACAAACCCAGTGTGCCCCGCAAGTTTAGAACCATGCGTCCAACCCATGACCTCCCCTCGCAGGGAAAGTGGAACGAAGAGCTTCCCGTATTTCCGCCAGCAACCCTGTTTGTCGTTCACCACCCCCTCCTCCTTGGCCAGGGAGTTGTGGTCGGCCTCGGAAAGTTCTGATGCGAACTTCAGCTCCCATGGTGAAGTGAGGGGGGGCGGAGGTGGAGTCTTGGCTTTGCTCTGAGTCGTCACCCCCCCCCAGTTGCGAGGGCATGAAAACAGAATCTTGAACCACCTCCCTCTTGCTGTCGTGTTGCGGGAGGCGTGACAGGGTGTCTGCTACCGAGTTTGCCTTCCCTGGGAAATGGTGCAGTGTGAAGTCAAATTTTGAAAAGAAGTCGGCCCACCGCAGCTGTTTCGCATTCAAGGACCAAGGCGAGCGCAGCAACTCAAGGTTTTTGTGGTCAGTCCAAACCTCAAACGGCCCCCTCGCCCCCTCCAACCAGTGCCGCCAAGTGGAGAGAGCCAATCTTATTGATCCTGCTTCTTTCTCCCACATTGACCAGTTCCGTTCAGTGCCTGTAAACTTTTTGGACACATATGCGAGGGGGTGTAATTTCCCATCCTCCCCCTCCTGCAAAATGCCCCCCCCCCCCATAGCGACATCCGAGGCGTCAACATGGATTATGAATTTTCTCGCCTCGTCGGGGTGCGCCAACACAGGCTCGGATGTGAACAGAGCTTTCAACTGTTCAAACGCTCGCTGGCAGTCAGCAGTCCAGTTCAGTTTGGCCCCCGGCTGGGTACTCTCAGGTCTTTTCCCCTTAGTCTTAAGTAGGTCTGTGAGGGGCAGGGCCACCTGCGCGAAATTTGACAGAAATGATCTGTAAAAATTCGCAAATCCAATGAATGCTTGGAGTTGCTGCCGTGTTTTGGGGGGCTCCCACCCCACCGTGTCTTGGACCTTTGCAGGGTCCATCTCAATGCCCTTCTGCAAGATACGGTAGCCCAGGAATGAAATCTCTGATCAATGGAACTCGCACTTAGATAGTTTGGCAAACAGTTTGTGCTTGTGTAACGTTTTGAGCACCTCCCTAACGAGTTGCACATGGGATTTCATATCGGGGGAGTACAGCAAAATGTCATCAAGGTAAACAAGGACCCCTTTGAATAGATATTTGTGCAATACCTCGTTAATCAAATTCATAAATACCCCAGGGGCCCCTTGCAAGCCGAACGGCATCACCAAGTATTCAAACTGACCCAGGGGGGTGTTAAAGGCGGTCTTGTATTCGTCTCCCTCCCTGATGCGCACTTGGAAGTACGCATTCCGTAAATCAAGCTTGGAGAACAGTTTCCCTCCGGCCGCCACGGCGAGTAGATCCTTAATCAACGGCAGCGGGTAAGCATTAGTTGCAGACACAGCATTAAGGCCACGGTAGTCCATGCACAAATGGAGCCCACCATCTTTCTTCTTCCGGAACAGGACGGGAGCGGCAAATGGTGAAGAGGCCGGCCGTATAAACCCACGCTCTAAATTCTTATCTATGAACTTTCTGAGCTCCACTTTCTCGGCTGGACTCATAAAGTATAGCTTCCCCTTCGGGAGTTTCTGGTTGGGTAACAGTTCAATGGCACAGTCAGAGTTGTGGTGGGGGGGCAGCTCATCCGCCTCCTCCTCCCCGAACACCACAGACAAGTCCCGATACTCTTGGGGAATCGTGTTGCAGCCCGTCTCAGCCACCCCCACCACCACAGGGCAGAGCTCAGGTTTCCACGGACCCCAGTCGCCTTTCCAGGTATGGGTCTCACACTGTGGGGAGATGAAGTTAACAATCCCAGCCTCCCATAGTATGTGTGGGTCGTGATCAAAAAACCATGGGCTCCCCAAGACAAGTGGAAACCTTGCAGCAGAGGTCACCATGAATGGTCGCGCCTCCCAGTGGTTCCCCACTCCCATCCGTAGAGGAACAGTCTCGTATTTACAGGGCTCTTTCATAGTGGAGCCATCCATTTGGGTAAAAACCAGCGGCTCTGCCAGGTTCACTACTTTGGCTCCTAGCCCAGTCACTAGGGAGGGATTAATAATATCTCTCCCGCATCCTGAGTCTACTAACGCTCTCACCCTCACGTGGGTCAGTAGACCCGGGTCCATTAGGGTCACGGTCATAAAAAAAAGGGAAGAGGATTTGCTCACCGGATTAAGCGCCTGAGATTCCAGGACCTGCTGTTCAGCGCTGTTTACAGCAGGTCCGTCTCGTTAACCAACACCGCGGCGGTCTCCTCCTCCGACGACTCGGTTTCCTCTCTCAAGGGGGCGACCTGCAGGGCCCTTGCGCCCCTCTGCTTTCCCGGGGGTTTCGGTGTAGATGTCTCGAACTTCTTTTTAGGCCCCTTCGCTGCACTGGGTGGGGTGGATGACCCTGGGCAACTCGCGGCGAAATGGCCCGCTTCTTCACATTTTAGGCACAGCCCTTGCTTCATCCTGCTCTCGCGCGTCCTGTCTTTTGGTGCTGCGCAGGGTTCGTCTGCCGGCTCTTTAGAGGGGTGGTGGTAGGCTGGGTCGTTTTCCCCAAAGCCGCTGCATCATCCAGTTTGATGGCTTTCAGTCGAGTCTCAGTGGCCGCCGCTTCTTTCATCCAGCTCGATAAGGTTTCCAGGTCTCGTCCTCGCATAACCGTGTGACGGATCTCCGGGTTCAGGCCCGGGCGGTACTGTTCTGCTAGTACGCCATCGGGCCAGCCTCGGATCTTGGCGGCATGTCTTTGGAACTCCGCCGTATACTCTCGAAAGGATTTAGTCCCTTGGCGAAAGGCCCGGAGGAATGCCTGGGCAGCCTTGTTCGCGTTGGCATCTTCGAACTGGTCTTTCATCGCCCACATGAATGCATCCACCTCCCTCAACTCGCGCTGGTCTTCCTGGTGTAAAGCCACATACCAGTCGGCCACCGCATCTTTCAGGTGGGAGGCGATGGCGTCCACTATCTGTTCCTCGTTTGGGAACAGGTGGCCATCCGAGATCATTTTCGGGATTCGAGACAAGGACTCGTCTAGGAGCCGTAGGAGTCGATCCTGGCTGGGATCCCCACTCCATCTCCGGCTTCCCACAGTCCTTTCCAAGTCTCGGGTATCCGGGTGAACTTCTTCGTCATCCTCTACCATACTCAAGCAGCAGACTGGTCTCTCGACCCGACTCTCCCGTACTGATGCTCGGGGGGTGAGGAACCACGTCTCATGCATCTCTGCGAGCGGCTTCATCCAGTCCCGCCACTTCCGCGGCCTGGTCGTCACTCCAGCATACGCTCCCCCATACGGTTCTCCGTAGAGCCCTCCCAGGTTGTAGTTGGGGCCCCATGGCGCTGGGGCACTGGAGACCGGCACCATAGTCGTGGTTGTGGGCACAGTAGATGTCAGAATCTTCTCCTCTTCCAATGTTGGGATCGGGGTGGTATCTCCCTCATCACTCGTCTCTGGGAGAGAAGTGAGGTGTAGAACCAATCCTGATCGAAGATGATTCCTGACAATCTGTCAGGCACTTCAAAAGGACAGCCAAACAACAGACTTCATGAGAATATAGAGTTTATTCAGCCGCAGTTCTAAAAGCGCATTAACGTTGTATTGTCAGGAATGAAGGACACAAAGAAACATCTACGGATATACCCCACTTAGCTAGCCCCCCCAAGCATTCTACCAATGGCTACATAGCCCGCGCACGGGAGAAAGGTGCGAAAGTTTGTTCGAGCCATAAAGGGGTCCAGCTCTCCATACCGGAGAAATCCAAGCCGTATGACAGGGCCATTTGGTCAGATAGGAGATAGACCAGGCTGAGGAACACCCTGTTGCCCTGGCAACCTCCCCACTCCCCCCCTTTCAAGCCTAAAAGGTTACAGATCATCTCATCCTCCTTCCCTCCCTCACGTTTTATGGCAGGATCACCTGACACCTGGTTGCCCCCATCCGCATGCGGTTCTGCCGTGCCCTGATAGCATTACAGCCAAAAATAGATGTGGAACTAGACTGTTTGGTGGTGCAAGGGGTCCTGGAACCCATCTCGCATGCGCTGTAGGAGACTCCTACCGTAACCCCTGTAAAGCCCAATGGCGAAGTCCACATCTGTGTGGACTATAAATGCACATTGAATAAGGCCCTCCATGTCCACTCCTACCCGGTCCCGGTCATGAGTCATGTGTTAGTGACCTTAGCTGGGGCCAAGATCTTCAGGAAGTTGGATCTGGCACAAGCATACCAACAACTGCCCGTGGATGAGGCCACAGCCACCGCTCAGACCATCATGACACAACGGGGGGCATTCAAAGTCAAGCAGCTGCAGTCTGGGATTAGTGTGGCCCCAGGGATATTCCAACAGCTAATGGACTCTCTGTTAAAAGGAATCCCTGGGGTGACGCTCTTCTTTGATGTCCTCATTGCTGTGGCACCCCAGAGGACTTCGCCTCCTGCCTCTGCACTGTCCTGTACCACTTCGACTCTGCGGGCCTGAAGGTCAAGAGGGAGAAGTGCCTTCTTGGGGTCCTGGAGGTCGATTTCTTGGGGTTCCAGGTCAGACTCCATCCGGTGAGGGACAAAGGCAAGGCCATAGTGGAGGCCCCCACACCCAACAACAAGGCAGAACTGCAGGCATTTTTAGGGCTTCTGAAGTTCTACCATGTTTTATCCCCCACAAGGGGGTGGTAGCCATGCCCCCTGCACCGGTTGTTAGAAAAGTCAGCACCATAGTCCTGGGGCCCCCGGGAGGCAGTGGCATTCAGGGGTGTAAAGGCCCTCCTGATCTCGAACAAGGTGCTGGCTCATTTTGACGAGTCCCTGCCAGTGGTTCTTGCATATGATGCCTCCCCTTACAGTGTAGGCGTGGTCTTGGGTCACATTCTTCCTGATGGCTGAGAGGTCCTGGTGGCCTACTATTCCCAGACCTTGTCAGCTGCCGAGCAGAACTATGCCCAGATCGACCGGGGGGGGGCTTGGCGATCGTAGCTGGGGTGAAAAAATTCCATGACTATGTGTTTGGGAGCCCCTTCACTGATTGTTACAGACCATAAGCCACTCCTCAGCCTCTTTGCAGTGGACAAGCAGACCCCCCAGGTACTCTCCCTCCAGGTCCTCTGCTGGTCCCTCTTCCTGGTGGGTTACAACTACTGCCTGGATCATCGCCCGGGCAAGGCTATGGGTCATGCCGATGCCCTCAGCAGCCTTCCACTTCCAGTCATGGATGCCAATCCTGCTCACACCCCTGGGGTCCTCTTGCTTGAGAGCCTCCCAGATCCGCCCCTGCAGGCCACTGATGTTGCTGCCCACTTGGCTCTCGACCCTGTCATCTCCTGGGTCTTGGGCTGAGTGGTGAGGGGGTGTTCACCCAGAGTTCACTGCCTTCACCACCCACAAGGACAAGCTCTCGGCCCTTAAGGGGTGTCTCCTGTGGGGGAATAGGGTGGTCATCCCCAACGCCCTGAGACAGCGGGTCCTCAACGTGCTTCACAAGGCACACCCAGGGATAGTCAGGATGGCCCGGAGCTACATCTAGTGGTCAGGGATCGATGCAGAGATTGAGTCCTGGGTGTGAGGGTGCCAGACCTGCCAGGCAGTCTGCCCGAACCCGCCAAGTGCACCCACACAACCCTGGGAGTCCACACACAAGCTGTGGTCCCAGCTACATACAGATTTTGCCGGCCCCTTCCAAGGACTACTATTCATACTCCAAATGGCTGGAGATAAGCCCCGTGACCACCACATCCGCGAAAGCTGTCATCCGTGCGTTCCGCAGGATCTTCACCACCCATGGACTGCCGGACACGATTGTCTCCAACAATGGGGCAGCCTTCATGTCAGTGGAATTCCAGGACTTCCTTCAGCAGAATCTAATCCAGCTAATTCGATCCACACCCTTCCACCCTGCGACCAACAGGCAAGCAGAGCATATGGTGCACACAGTGAAGGAAGCCCTCAGCCGGATCATGGATGGAGACTGGGAGTTCCGGCTAGCCAGCTTCCTCCTGACCCAGTGGATGACACCAAACCCTGTCAATGGCTGATGCCCTGTGGAACTCTTGATGAGCTGTTGCCCCACTATCTTGCTAGACTGGCTACACTCAGACCAGGTGCGAGATTCCAGGAAACTGTCGGAACAATGGGAAGCCCCTAGGGGATTCTTTCCAAAAGACCCTCTCTACATAAGGAACTTTGGGAAGGGGCCCCCATGGCTGGCAGGTAGAATTGTGCGAGCTACCGGGCCAGTGTCATACAATGTGAGTACGGAGGACAGTCAACTCCTAAAGAAACACATTGACCAACTCCAGTGGCAACAGCTCCCAGTCACAGAGGAGCAACCCCCGAGGCTCGCAGCACCCAAACTATACACCCCTGAGGTAAGTGCCCAGACTGAACCATCAAACCCCAGAGTGGCACCAATAGTCAAACCAATGCCTGCACCACCAGGACCAGAGGAGCTGCTGCTGTCATTGCAGCCACCTGAAATGGCCAGCCACCCAGAGGCAGTCACTAGCAAGCCTGTCCCCATGCCCCAGCTGTGAGAGCTATTTGCAGGACTATGTCACATAGGTTGGTTCAGAACTATGGGACTGCCACCAGGGGTCCATGACCACCGTAAGGAGCTTGGTCCCAAAACACAACAGGGACCAGGGATCCAAGACCACCCTGTGTCCACCAATAGGACCTCTCGCAGGAAATTCAAACCCTCCAATGGGACTGTGGGTTGCCGGGTGGGCTGTTGCCCCACCATCTTGCTAGACCGGCTACACCCAGATTGGGTGCCAGATTCCAGGAAACTGTTGGAACAATGCTGCTTGGAATCCAGGCCCATGGCCCATGGCTGCCCCTCTCCCTCCCCTCTCTCAAGAGAGAAGGGAGAGGGGTGGCTGTGGGTGTTCAGGCTTGGGGGCAGCGGGCTTCCCCCACCGGCCAGCTTCATTGGCATGTGTGTATCTGCAGACTGACAGTTTGGAAAGCATAATTGTGAATGCTAGGGAAGCTCCCCCCCCCTTTTTTTTCTACAAAAGCTGGGTGGGGGGCTCAAAATCTAGCAATTAAATAGAGGGAGCGAGGGTAAACATAGAGACAAAAATATAATAGCAGATAAAATTCTGTAAACTGTTTCCATATATCTCAAGACAAGTCTGTACATGATGCCGACTATATGCATTTGTATTGATAAAGTTCTCAGGTCCTCAATCCATTAATTTACTGGAGGTAAATCTCTAGTATTGTAATACAAGTCTCATAGTTGTAGTATGGAGGGTCCACTTTAGCTGAGGATTGATTAGCCTCCAAGAGGTGGGCAGATAGTTTAAAAGTACATAAAGATCCTCAAAAATCAATGAATGTTCTAATACAGAACTGATATGAGTAATAACTTCTTTTCAGAAAAACCAAATCACTGGACATGCCCAAAGCATATGTTTAAGGGATATGTCCTATGAGTTATCATGCCAGCAGTTAGACATGTTACTCAGCCCTTTGCTAAAGAGTCACTATGGTGTCCAGTATATCTTGAGCATATTTTTGCTGAATTAGTTGCACTTTAGGTTCCATAGGGGCTGTGGTGGCTCAAGTGGTTAAGATGCTGAACTGCAGACTGGAAGGTTGGTAGTTCAGCAGTTTGAGACCCGAGTGCTGCAAGACGGAGTGAGCTCCTGTCTCTGGTCCCAGCTTCTGCCAACCTAGCAGTTCGAAAACAAGAAATTGCAAGTAGATAAATAGGTACTGCTTCAGTGGGAAAGTAACAGCATTCTGTGTGCCTTAACATCTAGGCATGCCAACCACATGACCATGGAAAAGTTTTTGGAAAGCACTGGCTCTTTGGCTTGGAAACAGAGATGAGCACTGCATCCCTAGAGTCAGATTCGACTGGCTTTTAAGTAAGGGAAACCTTTACCTAGGTTCCATAGAGAGAACAGATATAAACTTTAAGGCCATCTCCAATTGCTTTGGCAAAATAGGGTGATCTAGCTCATTTCATTCATTCCTGAGACTCATCATATCATACTAATTAAGTGACATCAAATATTTATAGGCAAACATTGTAGGTTTTGCTTTTCTGCATCAATTCAATCAGAGTTTCCAGTAGCAAAGGGGACTCTGAGACACTTAATGCGGCACAGCCATATTTAGATACCAACAGATGTTGCAATAGTAAATATCGCCATTCAACATAAGTTGACAAGTCATATCTAGACCTCAGCGGATAAAATCACAAAAACTCATCATCATAGTCTAGCAATTGGTCCAATGTCCAAGCCTTCCATTAAAAAAGATTTCTTCTCAGTTTTTAGATTTGGATTAGTTTATAATGTTAATTTAGCATGTGAAAATGGATCACATTAATATTGACATTATAGCAGGATCTCAGTTAATTATTCTCAGCATTCTAGAATTAAGAAGGGTACTTCTGCTCATCAGTCTCCAATTCTGATATATTTATATCCCTATGTTTCCCCCCAGAATTAAATCCGAATAAATGGTGACCATATATATTAAGCTTGTTATTTCAGTTTGGTCCTTGCATCTGTCAAACAACTTTATTACGCTATATGCTAATTTGCTGCTCACCTTCTACCTATATGTATGGCCTGGTAACTTCCATTTCAATGTATCAGAAGAAGTGTGCATACACATAAAAACTTATACATCAAATAAAATTTTGTTGTTCTTAATGGTGCCACTAGACTTGAACTTTGTTCTGCCGCTTCAGACCAACATGGCTACCCACCTGAATCTGTGATTTTATGCACCAGCACCATTGTTCTCTAGCTGCAGAAACTGCAGGAGGAATAGGGTCTACTCTAGCATAAGTAGACCCTAATGCATTCCACTTAGAGAGGGACACCAGACAAGAAGCCGCCAAAAGAGCCCAGGATACACTGCCGGGGCGCTTCAGAAGCCCTTGGGGGGGTGGAGAGGTGGGGCGGCATGGCGGCGGCCGGCCAGCGGGGACAGACCCCGCTCGCTGGCCGCCGCCAGTCTGAGCGCCCATCCGCTGGGAGGGAAGGGGCGGGCGTTCCAAGGCCACCCCTTCCCCGGCTCTTCCCGGCCCCCTCGCAGCTGCAAGGGGGCCGGGAGAGCCGCCCGCCCGTTCCCCGGCTCTCCCCGGCGCCCCGCGGCTGCGAGGGGCCCGGGAGAGCCGCCCGCTCGTTCCCCGGCTCTCCCCGGCGCCCCGCAGCTGCGAGGGGGCCGGGAGAGCCGCCCACCCGTTCCCTGGCTCTCCCTGGCGCCCCACGGCTGCGAGGGGCCCGGGAGAGCCGCCCGCTCGTTCCCCGGCTCTCCCCGGCCCCCCGCGGCTGCGAGGGGGCCGGGAGAGCCGCCCGCTCGTTCCCTGGCTCTCCCTGGCGCCCCGTGGCTGCGAGGGGGCCGGGAGAGCCGCCCGCTCGTTCCCTGGCTCTCCCTGGCGCCCCGTGGCTGCGAGGGGGCCGGGAGAGCCGCCCGCCCGTTCCCCGGCTCTCCCCGGTGCCCCGCGGCTGCGAGGGGCCCGGGAGAGCCGCGCCGCCCCTTCCCCGGTTCTCCAGGCCCCACCGGGAGGTTGGCATCTCCGGTGGGGTGGGCGCCCCAGGCTCTCCTGCCTAGGGCGCCCAGACACCTGGGGCCGGCCCTGCCAGGATAGATAGTCTAACTGCAAGGAGCAATCCCAATAATCAGTGCAAGTTAATAAGTATGCTTGATAATATAAACTAAGATTAGGGAAACCAAATTCTCCTTCATTGAATGGAAGTTGCATCCTCTTTAAAGAAATGCGAGGCAGTAAAGAACCACACAAAATTTCTGAAACAAAGTATTAATTTTATGACTATATCTGCAAGGTATAAAGAAAGGAATTGCACATAAAATATAAATAATCCTAGGTGTAATTTTTATTTTGAGTGTGTTTGCCTTGCCCATTTGTCCAAATCCAAAGATATCGGCAATTAGCTTGTTGAAATGTAGCATAATTTTATATGTAATATCTCTAGGAATCGGGTTTTCAAGATAAGTAATGACATATGGGCACCACTGAAAATGTCCATAGGTAAATATACCCCATGATGATATATTGCTTCCAAGTGACATCAACTCAGAATTTGCCCAGTTTATCAGCTATCCAGACAAGTCTCCAAAGGTATTACTCATATTCATTAATGCAGGAATGGAGGACTGAGGTTCCAAAATAAACAATAAAGAATTATTTTATAGCAAAGAATGTACAAAGCCATTGATTAATATCATTTTGTCTAATGCCATAAGCCAGAGGATCCAGACACAGATAAAAAATTAGAGGACAAAAAGGGCAACTTTATTTAGTACCCCTCCCAAGATGGATTGACATGGAAAATATGCCTTTAGTCAGCACCCTGCATGTGGGAGATGAAGAATTCCAACCCACTTCAAAATTTGTGAATTCAACACAGATAAATTTCCAGTATATTTTGTCAAAAGCTTTTCCAGGATCCACTGAGAGAATGGTAACTTGATCAGATATCTGACTATTTAAGGCAATCAGTTTAGTGACCAACCTAAGATTATTAGAAGCTTGCCTACCTCATATAATTCCTACCTGGTCTACGTGTACCAAAGTTTTAACAACCTTTTGAAGTCTGTTAGTGAGAATAGCAGTTAATATCTTAGCATCTACATTCATCAAGGAAATAAGTCGAAAATTTGCACACTGAGTATGTTTTTGCAAGGTTTGGGGATCACAGTGATATAGGCATCATATAGTGACCATTCTCAAAAAGACTACACTTTACATCTATAGAAAGAAGGCTCTAAAGGCCAGAAAAAGAAAAGTATGTGATCTGGTGTAAATAGATTGAGCTAATTAAGGTAGCAACAGCAGATATGGTAAAAACTGTAGGTTCAAACACCTCCTTAGACTGATGTGAACTGCATTATATTTCTGCTTGTCCTGACATTTTAGTTCTTACCATACCAACCAGTTAAGAGGTTTGTCTACATCTGAATGGAGGATCCTCAGGCTTGTATGTTCCCTCCTGCCTTGTCCAGAGCTCGATAAAAAAGGGTTTCTGCAAACCATATTTGTGCCAAGCCACAGTTGGTTATTGTATCCAAACCAAAAACTTAGGTTTTTTTGCCATCTCTACAGACTGAAATTCAAGCCAGAGTTAAACAAGTTTTGGACTTAGGGTGCTAATGGCCTGAGGGGGAAATGCCCTGTTCCTTTAATAGAGGCTTACAGGAAAAGGCAGACCTTTTCCACACACTGAACCGCTATTAAAGGGACGCCTCCCGTGCTGCCTCTCTCCAGTGCTGTTCAGCTGGGTGGCATGGGGAAAATGCTTGGGTGAAATGAGGGGGGGGCATCAGGATCACTCAGTGTGTTAGCTTTCTGTTACAATGATGTCACTATGGTTAAAGCACAGAGTTCTGGACAAATGCTAGAGTGTTTCCCCAGAGCAATCACAGCACTTCCAGGCATAGGTGTCAACTTCAGGGGGACTTGGGGGCTGAGGCTACCTCCCAAAGTTTCCAGGGATGACTAAGCACCCCCCCGGGCAACCAGGCTTACAAGCCTTGCCACCCCCACCCCACCCTACCCCCAACCCATTTTGAAAGCGGAGGGTTTTTTCCCCTCCACTTTCTGAGACTTTGGGTGGGGTGGGAGGAAACAGGGCTTGCTTCCTGAAAGCTAAGCCCCACCTCCAGCTCCCAGAAACTCTCAGTTGAGCCTGGTGGAGCTGGAGGCTGCACATGTTTTCAGTGCTTTCAGCTTTCCCGTGCAAAAAGGTAAGGAGCTGACCTGGGGCTCCAGCGAGGGGGGATGTTTTCAGGGGTGGGCGTGGTGGGCCCTGGGCAGAGAGTGCTCAGGCTGGCCGGCTGAGGCCAGCCTTGGGGTGGCTGGGTGCCCGAACACCTTTCCTGTGGCCTTGTGCCATTTCTGTTGTTTTCCCACTCCCTGCAAGACTTGCCTTCCAGAGAGCCATGCGAGGAGGTTGGGAGGGGGGAGGCCGGCTTCCATGGAGGATTGGAGGCTTCGGGGTGGCTGGGCACCCTGCGCCCTTGTTCTTCTAGGTTTTTTTTCTCTCTCCCTGCAAGGCTTGCCTTGCAGAGCCATGCAGGGAGGTTGGGAGGTGGGGAAGGTGGGAGGGGAGGCCTGTATCCATGGAGGATCATTGGCCTTGGGGCAGCTGGGCACCTTTCCTGCAACCTCGTGCTGCTGCTGTTGTTTTCCATGGGAGGTGGTTGGGGGGGGGAGGCTGGCATCCATGGAGGATCGCCGGCCTTGAGGTGGCTGGGTGCCCTGTGCCCTTGTTCTTCTGTTCCCCCCCACACACACAAGGCTTGCCTTGCAGAGCCATGCAGGGAGGTGGGGGGGAATTGGGTCCCAGTTCTTTTACTGACTTAGCAATGCCTCTGGCCCAGCCCCAGCCCCCCCTGGGAAATTGGAAGTCTACTCCAGAAGTCACTCCAGAAGTGACACCATCACATTGGGACAATACCCACAATGCAAGTCCCTACCTCCCCGATCTCCCATGGAGGATTGCTGGCCTTGGGCAGCTGGGTGCCCAGGCACCTTTCCTGCAGCCTCGTGCCACTGCTGTTGTTTTCCCACTCCCGAGTTCACTACTTAACCAGAGCCCTTTATTTCCTCCGAGAGGAGAGCTCTTCTGAGTTGTTTTCGAGCTCCACCCCTTCCCTTGACAGAGAGAGGATATTAGGAAAGCCAGGAATCAGCAGTTTACAATCACTGAAATTGCACACACAGCCCGTGCAGAGAGAGGGGGTAAGGGGGAGGAGGGCAGGTAAAACCTCAAAGAGTTTAAATGCATACATTCAAGACCAACTCTCCCCTGAACTCCTGGATAAATTATGGAGAGGAATTTCTATTTGCTTTCTTTCAATCTCTCCCCTCCCTCTTCTTTCCACCTCTCGCCTCCCTCCCTCCCTTGTTAAAACGTCCTTAGTTAAGGTTGCCAGGTTCCCCCTGTCCACCTCTGGGGTATGGGTGGAGGGGTGGCCCAATACACGTTGGGTAACTCCTGGAGATTTGGGGATGGAGCCTGGGGAGGACTGGGACCTCAGTGGGGTACAATGCCATAGAGTCCACCCTCCAGAACATCCATTTTCTTCAGGGAAATTATTTTTTGTAGTCTGAAAATTAGCTGTAATTCCAGGGGATCCCCAGGTCCCACCTGGAGGCTAGCCCCCTTAGCTCCAGCGCTGAAACTGGAAGCTTTGTTTCTTCTGTGTGAGATGGTTGATGCAGACCACTGACATTGGCTTGCATCTGCTGAATCACCCTGCTTCATGTAGGATGCACAACAGCCAGGTGGAGGAGGGAATGGGTGTATTTTACTTGGGTCTATATATCCTTGATTGAGAACAGATTAACAGTGGCTGCTTCAGCCACTCCTAAGCACTTCTTTCAATCTCCATTTCATTTTTAAATTGTAAGCCCATCTGCATGTAGATCAGAGGCCTTTTAAAATTTCCTTTTGATCTGTGTGCAGCCCAGAGAGAACATTGGTAAGGGATGTGCACTGTATGTTCATGCTCTTCGTTTTGCTGTTACTTAAAATGGAATGGTAGTTTCAAAGGGGCAACCAACTGAGATGTACTAAAAGGAATGACAGGATTGCCCAATGGAAATAATGGGAGAGGCTTGAAAGCGCATTGGAGATAATGGGAGCCAGGAATGCCAATTGACTTGCAAGGGCTCTGCTGAAATACATTGCAGCCCAAAAAAAGTTGCAAAGAAAATGCAGAGTGGTTTTTCCAATAAGGTTTTTGGGCCCAGATAGGCTACTCTAGGACTGTAATGACAGTTCCCAGAGTGGAAAAACAGTCCCTAGCAATAGAATCTGTGCTGTGTTTTAAGGTGGAGTTTCTAAGCAGTGTGCTAAGAAGGCACCTATTCTTGGGGTTAGCCCAGCTTAGGGGCATTGGTAGGGGGGTTTCCAGGGGTTCTCAGGTTGCCCTAATTTTCTGGGGAGCCCCTCCCTAAATGCCACATAGTTCCACCTCCATAGATAGTGACAATGGCCTGTGATGTCACTGGCTCCTCCCTATAATGTCAATGGGTCCCAGTTCTTTTAATGACTTAGCAATGCCTCTGGCCCAGCCCCAGACCCCCTGGGAAATTGGAAGTCCACTCCAGAAGTCACTCCAGAAGTGACACCATCACATTGGGACAATACCCACAATGTAAGTCCCTACCTCCCCGATCTCTCAAGGTTGCCTACCACTGGCTAATAACTCTACTTTGGGGTTAAGGGGAACAAGAGGGAAGGAAGGAGGGCATGAGGCTGGGGCGATCCTTGGAAGGAATCCCTGTCCACAGCAAAACCCTGCAAGGCTCCAATCCTTCCCATGACAAAGGGGTCAGGGCATTTTTCTTCAGGCCTCTCAGCAATCCTGTCCCCCCCCCGACCTCTTTGGTTCAGGGTGTGCCCTCAGCAGGACACATGAAGGACCCTGGCAGAGTGAACAAAAAAAAGACTAACTTATTCAATAAATGCTGTAGCAGTTATGGCTGCAAGCCTAGGTCTTTAAAATACATGGATTATACGACTCTTCCCTGATTTTTGCAAACCTTCTTCTGCAGGTGGGAGTGCTAATGGAGATATTGAAAGCCAGTTTGGTGTAGTGGTTAGGAACATGGATTCTAATCTGGGAGAACCGAGGTTGATTCTTGGACCTGCTGGACGACCTTGGGCAAGCCGTAGTTCTGGCACAGCTGTTCTTGAAAAAGAGCAGTTTCTGTCAGAGCTCTCTCAGCCCCACCTACCTCAGAGGGTGTCTGTTGTGGGGAGGGGAAGGGAAAGGAGTTTGTAAGCCACTCTGAGACTCTTTTGGGTAGTGAAGGGCGGGGTATAAATCCAATCTCTTCTTCTCTACTACCTGATTATATGTTGAAGAACTGGAGTTGTGCTATGCATCTGCTGCTGGCTTTTCTTCATTATCACGTACCACAAACACGTTCTTTGTATGGAAATTGTTTTCAACTTTTTTGTGTGCTCATCTACTTCCCTGGTGTTATGTTTTATGTCTAAACTAGGAATAAGGCCCGTTGTGGAAATAAATACAACGGGCTCTAGAAAGAGGCTCTGGGAGAGTGCCCCGGCTTTGGGCACTCAGTGACAATTTGCTGTGGCAATCTCAGCAGGGTATAATGACAGAGTCCACCATTTTCTCCAGAGAAACTGATCTTTGCTACCTGAAGAGCAGTAGTAATTTTGAGTGATCTCCAGCCCACCCCCAAGATTGGTAACAGTGGTTCCCCAGGAGGGAGTGGCTGGTTTGGAGGGTGGAGTCTATGGCATTGTACCTGTCTGAGGTCCCACCCCTCATCAACACTCACCCTCTCCAGGTTCGACCCCTCAAATCTCCAGGAATTTCCCAACCTGAAGTTGACGACCCTATCTCCCTCCCAGCCAACCATCAACCTACCTTTAGTTTTCCATCTCCTCCCCCATCCCTCCTAGAGAGCAGTTGTAATTTTGAGTGATCTCCAGCCCCCACCTGGAGATTGGCAACAATGGTTCCCCATCAGGGAATGGCTGGATTGGAGGGTGGAGTCTATGGCATTGTACCTGTCTAAGGTGCCACCCCTCCTCAAACCTCACCCTCTCCAGGCTCCATCCCTCAAATCTCCAGGAATTGCCCACCTGGAGTTGGCAACCTGATCAGGACTGGGCCCAACGAGTTTTCTCCCAAAGGCCAACATAGGTGTGAAAAGGGCCTTTTACTGATAGAGGAGAAAGTACAGGTGCCAACTTTGATTAGGGAAATACCTGGAGATTTGGGGGGGTGGATCCTGTGGAGGGCAGCATTTGGGGTGTGTGTGGAAGGACTCAGCAGGGTATAATGCCATAGAGTCTACCCTCCAAAGCAACCATTTTCTCCTGGGGAACTGATCTCTGTCATCTGGGGGTCAATTGTAACAGTGGGAGATCTCCAGGTCCCACCTGGAGATTGGCAACCCCGGGGAAAGTCAGCCATACAGCGGGGAGTTGAAGAAAATGGTTTGATGGTCGCTGGCCCACCTCGTTAGCCAGCCAGCCATGCTGAAGCTAAGCAGGAGAAAGAGCCTTTTCCCATTTATTCTGACAGGAAAGTGGCCATTGGGGAGGGGTTATGGGCGGGGGAGGGGGTTATGCTGAAACTCCTTTGTTTTTTTACTCACAGAACCAAGCGTGGCTGCCTACCAATAGCCACTGAGGGGACAGTCCCTCACAGGAGTCAAGAGAACTGTCTTTCTCAGGAGAGAGAGCTGTCTGCCAGGGGGAGTGGATGGGGAAGAGGAGTAGACCCAGCACCCGGCCAATGGCACGCGAGTACTCTTGAGTGGCGGCTGATGGGCCAATGGCTGAGGGAGGGCATTTTACAGCCAATGGGAACGCATGGAATCTTGCAAAACCAAAAGATAATTATTTATAAGGAGAGATATGCCTGAGCTTCAGCTTCATGCTGGTATCCTAATTTGCACGTCCTGATTGGTTACTCTGCGCAGTAGACCAATCAGAGCATATTGAAAGGTTCTGAAGGGAACAGAAACTATTGGTTGTTATCTAAGCAATTTAATTGGTTATTAACTTATTTAGGGGTGTGGTTTCATTGCCCGGAGAGTTTAAAAGAGAGCCTGTTGCTCTCCTGTTTTTGTGTTGGTTTACTGTCGTGTTGAATCAAGCTGAATCACTGTTAAGAGCTGATTGACGTCTCATACTTAATATTGGCAATGAGGATGGGATACTAGTGAGTAGGCAGTCCTGCTGAACCACGGCAGACGATACTAAACCATCCAGAGCCCCGGCCGTCATAAACCTCCACCCTGCCAACCCACCGCCAGAGCCAGCTCAAAGGATAGCAGCCAGCACGAAGTTCGAGGCGTTCAAACCAGAGCTGGAAGACTGGGACTCATACATTACCAGGTTTGAGTTCCACCTACAAGCTAACCAAATTGAGGAAGAAGCCATGAAGACAGCAATAGTTTGTGTGGAAGAACCGTCTTCGATATGGCCCGGTCTCTGGTGGTGCCTGCAGATATCCTGACCGTCTCATTGGCAGATATAAAGAGCAAATTATGAAATCACTTCTCTCCTAAACCCTCACAGATTGCTTGCTGCCACACTTTCTACAAGCAAGACCAAGGGGCGAGTGAATCGATAGCCGAGTATGTTATGGCACTACGGAAGGCTGCTAGGACCTGCAACTTTCCTTACCTGGAAGTGGCTTTGCTTGACCGGCTGCTGTGTGGCCTGTGAGATGAGAAACTGCAGCAGCAGTTGTTCATGAAGTTGGAGCTGACCTATGCCATGGCCTATGCAGAAGCCATCACCGCCGAAGCCGCAGAGATGTCTACAAGGGAAGTGAGGCAGCTGAGCAGCCCATCCAGCCAATGTCCCGAAAAGGCAGTGCATCATGAATCTGTGAGCGAATCTGAGGGTGAAACAAGACCCGAGTGACCAGGCCCAAGTGGGGCACAGAGAAACTAGCGCCAAGGTGAGCCTGTGTGGGATGCGGTGTAAATCACAACCGAGACCATTGCTGGGCCTGTGACATCAAATGCCAAAACTGTGATAAACGGGGCCATTTAGCCAGGGTCTGCTGAGCTGTGGGAAAGAAGAAGCCACCACCATGGCAAAACTGGCGGGCATGAGATGAGGGTGCTGTGAAGTCAGTGGACTGCCACGGAACGACCTGTTGTTCGTGTCCAACAACTATTTTGAGCACAGGAGCATGAACCAAGAAGAAGATCTGAGTAACAGTGTTGTTGGACAGGGAGCCCTGTGAGATGGAGGTCAACTCCAGGTCTGTGATGACCATCATCTCCACGGAGACACCGCAATGCCAGTTTCCAACTAGGAGCCACCGCAGCTTGATGCCCAGCCTGGTTCATCTCTTGGACTTCCAAGGTCGGCACATTCCTGTGGCCGGAGCTGCGTTGTTCAAGGTACAGTTCAAGGGGTTCAAACAAACACTGAGCCTCCTTGTTGCTGAAGGGCACAGGGCCAGCTTGTTAGGGCTGGACTGGTTCGAAGCCCTTGGTATTGACATTACTGGGGTAAATCAAATGTCTGTTAGTAGTAAATTGAGTTCAATGTATGCTGAATTTCCCTGTTTTTGATGGGTCACTGGGGAAGTATACAGGGCTGCCCATGACTTTCGACTTAGACCCTTCAATGGCACCCATTAGGCTGAAGTACCAGCGGGTTCCAATTGCTCTGCAACCATGAATCAAAGCAGAATTAGACAAACTTGTTCCTCAGGGCTTAGTACTGCACCCGTCTCTCACGCCAAGTGGGAGACACCTGTTGTGACACCCATTAAACCAGATGGGTCTATTCACATTTGTGCAGACTACAATAGGGCATTACAGCAGCATGCATACCCTGTGCCTGTAATAAGTCATGTTCTAGTGTCTTTGGCAGGAGGGTGGATTTTTGCAAAATTAGATCTTGCCCAGGCATATCAGCAGTTACCAGTGGACCCCATTGCAGCCAAGTCACCATGGGGCGTTTAAAGTTAATCGACTGCAGTTCGGTGTGAATGTTGTGCCGGGAATATTCCAAGTGTTAATGAAAGGGTTGTTCTGGGACATACCAAGGGTGGTACCGTACTTTGATGATATTCTGGTTGCTGGTGCTAATGAGGCCGAATTAGCAGAATGCCTTCGGGCGGTATTGGGGCAGTTCCAAGCAGCAGGTCTCAAGGTAAAAGGAAAGAAGTGTCAGAACGGGATGCACAAGGTAGAATTCCTGGGGTTTCTCATTGACGAAAATGGTGTGCACCTGACTGATGACAAAGTGGCAGCAATCCAGCAAGCGCCACAACCAAAGAGCAAAAAAGAGCTGCAATCATTCCTTGGTATATTAAATGTTTACCACGCCTTCTTGCCACATAAGGCGTCCATCGCAGAGCCGCTCCACAGGTTGTTGGAAAAGGGAGCAAAATGGGAGTGGGGGCCACACACAACCAGGCATTTAGGGCTATTAAAGAGCTGTTAGTCTCCAATAGCGTCCTCACACACTTCGATGATCACAAACCCCTGGTTCTCGCTGCAGATGCATCCCCTTTTGGTATTGGTGCAGTACTAAGCCATGTCATGGCAAATGGGTGAGAAGCGCAACAGAATGGAATTATGTGCAAATAGATAAAGAGGCCCTCGCATTAGTCACCAGAATTAAAAAGTTCCATGATTTCTTGCATGGCCGAAAGTTTCTAATGGTAACTGATCACAAGCCACTTTTGGGACTATTTGCGCCTCACTGTCAGACGCCACAAATCCTGTCTCCGCAGATGCTGTGCTGAACTGCATTTCTCTCAGCATACGTCTACAACTTTGTGCATCTGCGGGCAAGGCGCACTGAGTCATGCACCGGGCATGCAGACACACTGAGTTGATGCCTGATCATGGGACCAGCCATTGATCCTGCACCAGCATAAGAGGTGATGGCAATAGAAGAACTACTGCAACCTCCTGTGCACAGCCTCCGACATTGCAGACACATCGGCCAAGGACTCCATGATCACCTGGGTGCTCAACTGGGTTTGGAGGGGGTGGCCGGCAGGCTGTTCTGAGGCTGAATTTCAACCATATAGTTCCAGGCAACAAAAGCTATTGGCTCATAAGGGCTGTTTTTTGTGGGGAAATAGGGTGGTGGTTCCCCCAAGTTATGCAGACGGGTTCTGGAGGCTTTACATGTTGGCCACCCTGGGATAGTCAGAATGAAAGCTCTTGCCTGGAGCTATATGTGGTGGCCGCGCATTGACTCTGACATTGAGGAGTGGGTGAAAACTTGTCAACTGTGCCAAATTTCAAGACCAGACCCTCCACATGCCCCTGTGCAGCACTGGGAGAACACTCATAAACCATGGTCCTGGTTACATATTGATTTCACGGGGCCATTCCAGGGGCACTCTGAAGGATGGTCCACGGGGACTGGAGCCAGAAACTGGCACCCTTCCTGCTGTATCAGCACATAACACCACACACAGCAACCGGAAAAAGCCCTGCAGAGCTCCTGATGAACCAATGCCTGACGTCACTCCTCGATCATATGCATCCAGACCTCACGATGGACAAACCCCCGCAAGGGGAAACTCTGGACACACCCCGGTCGTTCCTGTGTTCGCCAGGAACTATGGCGAAGGACATTTATGGATTCCTGTGACAGTCATCGAGGTCACTGGTACACTCTCCTACACTGTCTGAACAACTGATGGTAGAGTGTTAAGGTGCCACGTCGACCAACTACAGCAATGCTGGGTGGACACACGCGCTGAGGTTTTTACAGAGGCAACTGAGGGCCCTAGTACACGTACCGAGCAGTTGGAATCTCAGATCCCTGATGTGTCCACAGACCTTGAGCCAAGCCCAGGAGCTAAAACCGGGCAGCCCTCAAATTCTGACACTGGCCATACCGACCCAGTAATGCTCAGCCAGGGTAGTCCAAATGCCCAGGACACTGAGACACAGCCTCCAGCCGCAATACTGAGGTGGTCACAAAGAAGCCGGTGTCGACCATAGCACCTTAAAGATTTTGTTTGCTCAGGAATTATTTCTTCTTAGGGGGAAGGGATGTTATGTTTTATGTCTAAACATGCCTGAGCTTCAACTTCATGCTGGTATCCTAATCTGCACGTCCTGCTTGGTTACTCTGCGCAGTAAACCAGAGCATATTGAAAGGTTCTGAAGGGAACAGAAACTATTGGTTGTTATCTAAGCAATTTAATTGGTTATTAACTTATTTAGGGGTGTGGTTTCATTGCCCAGATAGCTTAAAAGAGAGCCTGTTGCTCTCCTGTTTTTGTGTTGGTTTACTGTCATGTTGAATAAAGCTGAATCACTGTTAAGAGCTGACTGACGTCTCATACTTAACACCTGGCTTAATGTATTGCTTGACCCAGAAAAGTCTTGTCTGTTTGGAAAAGCTGGAGGATAGATTGGTATCAGTTTGCTTCTTTGAGTTCCCTTTGTTTAACCTCCTTTTATTTCTGGCTGCCTGATTTACATTTGTAGCCAGAACCTGCACTGTAGTTGGTTGGGATAGGAAGGGGAGAGAGAGAGCAGTAGCGCTATATGTTTTGGCTCTCTAAATCCTTCACACAGCCAGACCAGCTCTGCTTCCAACCCTCCCTGCGGCCCAATGCCCCTCATTATTATGGTGCTTTGAGGTGGGAAGAAACAGGAGATGTCCCTCCCTCCTAGCCATACAAACATGGAATTGCGGGATTGGTAGTTTTTGAGAAAGCATGTCATACAAATCTTCCACTCTCTCAAACGACAGGTCAAGGTTTAACTGCACAAGGAGACCTGTCTGTTTTGAGCTGCTAACTCCTGGTTCCGAAAACTGCTTATCAGCCCGAGTTATACCAAAGACACATGCGATCTGTGCATAGTATACATGCAATTTTTCTTTGAACGAGCACTGTGTCATTCTTATGTTCAACATTCAACACGTGTGTGGTGAAGGCATGATTTAAATGCCATCCTGGTCCCTCGGTTTAACACACGTGAGCCCTGTGATGTTCCCTTCTGCTTGGAACAGAGGACACCAGGCCCAGCTCCTGCTGATAGGTTTACATAGCAGAGACAGGTGCATTCAAAAAAGCATCCATTTGTTAGCCAGGAGATACAGCAATGGACCAGGGAGCTCCTGCAGTTTACAGTTTGAATTAACACAACTAAGGAGCTGGGACGCCACCTCATGAGACTAAACCAACATACACAAATATCAGAGGGAACAGACTGTCCTGTTCCAGTGTATACAGTAAATACACTACACACCCCTTCTTTACTCTGGGGTGTTCACTCAGCATGATTCAAACATTACAAAGATATGGAGCCAGAGGTTACTGGCACTCAACGCCTTGTTAGAGTTTGCATTTCCTGCTAGTCCATCAAGGAATTTTGACCTTAGCAGGCAACACTAGCCTGCATTAGGGTGAACATACACCCACACTACATGTACATGAGCACATCTATTTGTAGGAAAGAGCTCTAAAAATAAGATGAGAGACTACTCAGTACCCAGATAAATGTGGGGCACATTGCACATTCAGGTGTACAAGTGTCAAACACAATGTAAGAATTATTCCACAGATATACAAAACCAAGTGTACACGGTACATGGTGTACACTTTACAGATGTTACATTGGCATTACATTCACATAGGGTGCATTCAGATGGGCCGTTTAGTCCGCTTTCAGCACGCTTCAGTAACGGCTTTTATATCCATGTGCACACCATCCCCAGCCGTTGCGTTCCAGATCAAACCCCCTTTAAAACAGAGTATTTTGTTACCAGGTCCCCAAATGGTGTTTTCCTGATTCTCCAGTTCTAGCCACACTTTTCTGATGTATGATCGCTCCTGCGGTGTCGAGCCACTTCTGGGTGCCTCAATCCCCTCCCGTCTGGAAAGCTGCCACGGAAGCCTCAGGCTTTCACTTTTTGGCCGCCATTTTTTTTATGCCTTGGTGATGTGTGCATGAGCGGAGCTCTGCTCCTAAGTTAATAAAAGCAAAGTTTAAATGGTGCCTAGTTTTAGCACTGAGACGAGTTTGGGATCTCACGGAGGCCAACTTTTGGGGTAAAAGTTTCATTTAGAGTATTCATTTAAAGTTTAAAGGGAAGTGTGGAAATCGCTGTTCTGCGCATGCATGAAAATTTTAGTTCTAGAGATGGCTGCCTCAAACTGAGAGAAAAAACCCCCAAAACCGATGCATGCTTCTGTGTGTGCACGGTGGGGAGCGATGTGGCTGCACAAGCGATCCGGAACAAGGAGGTGAGTGTTGATCGTGATTCTCTGGGTTAAAAAAAACGCATCGGGCAAGAGCAATTTACACCGCTCCCAGCATGCTGTCTGAACGCACCTATGGAGTGGATACTGGCCAGCTGCACATTTCAGGAGTGTGGTATGTGAGATTGCTGTATCGTGTGATACTTAGATTTTCTGGCTGGCAGGGACCCTGTTTATATGAACAGAATACCCATGGAATGTCTGCAGAGGGCTTTACAAACAGATGTTGGTTCATTCACTGTAATAGCTGTACAGGAATACTGAGTATAGCAAACCTCACAAGATCTGGACACCCCATTATAGGTACATGTCATAGTCATAGACACAGGTGTCAGGTGATCCTGCCATGACATGGATGGAAGGGAAGGAGGGAGGGATGGACTGGCGTTTCTCACTTCCTGGAATGTGGGGAGGAAAACAGGTTGTCTGGGAAACCCAGATTTACTATGGCTGAGGAGACTGTTATCTCAGCCGATGGCCTTGAGTCCCTGGCACTTTCTTTTCCCGCCCGGGATAGTCTAGTCAACAGTGATTTATGCCTGTAACTGCTTTGCCATGCGTGCGCTTAGTAGCTATTGGTGGGTAGGTTGGGGGGCAGTATGAACCTAGTATAATTGGGGGTGCCAGGAATCTCTTGGCATCACTGACAAAGCATTGCTAATGTACCTCTAAGAACTGCTTTCAATAAACGCTATCTTCTTTATGGAGCCTGGTGTTTGACTGACTTTCTGGAGAACTTGACAACAGGGCAGTTTAGTTTTCATAAATGTCATGAAGGATCATCTTCAGTTTATCCTCAGTAAGGTGTACCCAAGAGCCCAGCAAAATGTAAACATAGGGACAGGACACCCTGGTACCAGGGACAAATAGCAGAGAGTTGGGATCAATGCTCCCTCTAAGCTGTGGTGTTGTCAGGTATCCCTGCCATAAGGGCGAGGGGGGGAGATGAGACGGTAATTGATGTATCTGTGTTGCTGGTGTGGAATGTGGGGAGGTGACGATGTTGCCTGGGAGACTGGGCTATATCTCACCTCGCCAGGCCAGAGATGGCCTTGGAGCCAGGCTGTTCGTCTCCTTTCGCTTTCTAAAGACAACAGCTAGGCCTGGGAACTTTCAGGTAGTGGGAACGTAATAATTTAGTGCTTTCTAGCTTTCCCACGCGCGCGCTAACCATTTATTGGTAGAGGGGTGGGGCCTCCTTTCCCCCTTGGTGTATAAACCCCAATGCTTCATGTCTCCAAGTTATTCTTAACAATGCTTCTGTTCTAGTGACCTAGTACTGCAGTCTAATAAATACTATCCTTGTTTCAATGAATAAGGCCTGGTGTTTGACTGACTAACTGAGGACTCTGACAGGTGTCTTGTGAGCAAAAATTCTACTACTGCCATAGTTGGCTACTGCATAAATTAGTTTGCTCTAGAGCCATCCTTCCTGAGCTAAGACAAAAATGTGTGAGCTGGAGGCTAAAAAACTGTGAGCTAGCTCACACTAACTCAGCTTAGAGGGAACACTGGTTGGGATACTCCCTGATAAATAAGGAACTTTGGAGCATATGATGCTACTGGTCCATCTAGCCCAGGGGTGGCCAAATTGCAGCTCGGGAGCCACATGCAGCTCTTTCACACATATTGTGCAGCTCCCAACAGGGCGGCTGGGGAATTAAAGGGGAGGCATGCTTCCCCAATTGTTCTTCTCTTCCCCAGCCAGTGTTCCCCTCCCCAGTTAGGCTTGGGCTGGGGGGGGGGGAGAGAGAAAGAAAGCAACTCTAAATGCAACTGTAAATTCTCGAAGGCCCCCCCCCAGCCACCTTGGAGGAAGCGTTTGTCTCTTTAAATCCCTCCTCCAAGCTATTTGCTCTCTTTCCCTCCCTCCCCCTCCCTCCCCATCTATTTGCTTTCTTTCCACCTTTCTCTTTTCCTTCCTCCCTGACTTCCTCCCTTCCTCTCCCATCTATTTGCTTTCTTTGTTTCTCTCTCTCTTTCTTTTCTTTGTTTCTCTCTCTCTCTGACAAATAAATATAATTAGCAAACAAATATTATTGGACAAATAAATATTATTGCCAATATCTGTTTTCAACCTCTTTTGTTTTTATTTTTGGCAGTCTCATTTAATGTTAAAAAAAGCAAATTTGCATATTTTTCAATAAAAATGTGTGTGATGTTTGTTCATGTCTTGCAGATCTCAAACATCTGATGTTTATTCCATGTGGCTCTCACATTAAGCAAGTTTGGCCACCCCTGCTCTAGCCCATCACCTCCCTCAAGGCTATAAGTGGTCTGGCCTTTCCCAGCCCAGCAGCCCTTTCATGAGACTCCCAAGTTTTTATTGATTTTCTTTATTTACTTCATTTTCTTTTCTCCCCAAAGGTGACCCAAAGCAGCTTATATCATTTTCTGCCCTCCATTTTATCCTCACAACAATCCCATGAGGTAAAATAGGCTGAGAGTGTGTGGCTGGCACAAATATTTATTGGTAAATTGCAACCACGTGGAGCTTTTACTTAGATCGAATCTGCATTTGTCTTTCCCACCAGTGTCCCTGCCTTCTGATTCCATCTCCAAAAAAGCTGCCTACATTTGGTGTCGTTTTCACACCTCAACAGCCCTATTATACTTTTGCATGACTGCATATGTCTATCACGCTCCCATGACGGCTCCACTGTCATTGCATCTCTGCGCTATTTTAAATGAATCTTCTCCAAACAACTTTCAAACAAGCATAGAGAAAGGCAGCATCACAGCAGCACGAAACTGATCTAAAAATGCAAATGCAGATTTGATCTTGGTCTGGAGCTGTAGCACAACTGGAGCTGTTTGCTCCACTGGAGAATACATAAAGGCAACACAGAGCCAATGTGTATGTTTCACCAGGCAGGCAAACAGCAGATCCAAGGAGCCCACTGGTGTTGGAGGAAGGTACAGAAAAAGGATTAACCTTCCTCCCTTCCCATGCCACAGCCCTGAGCTAAGTAAGTCTGTTACCCAAAGAGGCAGTCTCCTATATAGTTTGAGAAAATTAGCTTAAAAGGAGACAAAATGAGAGGGGTTAACTGGGATTCATCACCGTTTATGGGGATTTTCCCCTCAAGAGAACTCTTAAAATAAGCCAGGCAGATGTTCAACTGGAAAGAGTTTTTTATTAAAAGAGAAATAAAAGGGCAAAACACACACACAAACACTTAAAATACACAAACTAGCTAAGAGGAAATCAGGGAGGACAGGCGGGAGGCAAATTCAGGGAAGGCTATAATTACCAGTCTCAAAGTCAAAGGTTCATGGAAACAGACAAGTATTTCACAAAGAGAAGATGAGAAGGCCCAAACAGATCTGGGGGTGCATGTATGGATCCAAGAACACATACACACACTGGTGGCAAGTGATGTATTCATCCTCAAAACAATAACTTGATGGGTTTTTTGGAGGTGGACAATGATTTGGGAGAAGATTGATCTGAGGTGCTTGAAGATCCTGTAAGTACCAGATGGGAAAAGGTACCAGGTTTGGTGAATAGTGTTAAGTGCATGACAAACAACAACACAGAGCAAGAAACTCTCTCTTAAACTTTCCGGGCTTGGATAACCACACACCCCTAGTGAGTTAATAACCAATCATAACTCTCGCATAAAGGCCAATGATTGTTGTTCCCTCAAAAACTTCTCCTAGGCTCTGATTGGCCTACAGCACAGAGTAGCCAATCAGAATGGGTATTTCATGATACCAGTGTTTATGGAGTCCTGATTGAAGCTCAGACATTACTGAATGTATGCACAATACATAACACCCCTCCCCCCCAGGATTGATCAATCCCTGAGCAAATAAAATCTTTTAAATGTGATGGATGACACCGATTCTGTTGTGACTGCTGTAATGTTCTGGTTGGGGGGGTTACCTCCATTCCCACAACCCGGTCTCCACCCTTGGCCATGGCAGGGCTAAGTGCTGTTGGGCTGGTAGGAGCAGTGTCTAAGACTGGTGGTTGCCAGGTCACAGACTCTGCCGTTGGCTCTAAATCCGCAGGGTCTGCTGTATTCCCAGAGTTCCAGGGCTCCATCTGTTCAGTATTTGGTACCGGACCCTTGGGTACTTCCCAGCAGACTTCGGCCGCCAAATCTGGTCAATGTATCGCCTTAGACTCTACCGTCCAATGTCGTCACTACATAGGAGAGTGGGCCAGTAACTGTGGTTACTGATGCTGCTAGCCACAGGTGTACCTCACCGTAGTTCCTGGCAAAAACGGCCTCACCCACTTCTCGCTATATTTCTCACTGCGGAGGCTTGTTGGATGTCAGGTCCGAATGCAGCCAATCAAGGAGCTCTGCTGGGCTCCTTCCAGTTGCAGTGTGTGGGAAGTGCCCCAGCATATTGTCTCATATGCCCAACTAGGTGCTGGGAGTTGGACCTGGGGCCTTCTGTTGAACTGTGGCTCACCCTCTTATCAGTGACACCTCTTTGCCCATTCACATGCCTCTCCTGCTGGTGAACTGCTCTTTCCCAATGCCTCCCATATTGGAATCTTCCACAGCTGTTGGGCATTCCCTTTCCTTGGAACGTTGGGGTTCATCACTCCATGGTCATAGATATGAATTGGTCGCACATTATGAAGGCACCCTTCTGTTCATCAGAGAGAGGGGAATTGAGAAGATGGAGCAATGTATGGCAGGGACAACACTGGATCACCTGGAGAAATGGACACTGAACAAACTCAAGATTTAACAAAAATTTGAAATAAGGTTACATATGAGAGGTCTCCTGCTCCGGCACATTCTCCACAGCCTAGAGAAAGAGGTGTGATCTAGGGAGGTCTTGAGTTCAAATCTCACCTTGGCCAGGTTCTCATCAGGACCCAGGGCCAGGCTGGGACTTTGCCCAGCTTCTGAGTGGCCACCGGAGATTTGACTCTCTGTGCAAACTTTTAGCTATGTTGTTTTAGCAGCAGCTGCCACCATAGTACAAGAATGGTCACATTTGTGGCAGGCTCTGCCTCTGGCAGCAACCATTTTGTAATACAAAACAATGGGATCACAGTGTGAAAGGTACAAGAAAAATTGAAAAATCACCCTGACAAAAATGGTCAACAAATAAAAACAATTGTTTCTGACCTGTTTGTATCTGAGGGTTTTTTTTATTGAGTTAAGTCAATGAACATCTGTGATGACAATTTGTCTGATTAAGGTTCTCAAATGACCAAAACATCATATATAATCTACAGTCTTTACATGTGTTCATACAAATTGTATAAAGTTTGAAAGCAATAACTGGACAGAAATCCTATGAACACATTCACTTCCACATAGAGAATATGGTTACTGCAGTTGTACCATGACCAACAATTATCTAGATTCCCACCCATTTCATTTGCAGATTTCTTCAGAGCCTAAATGTTCTAAATTGTATTCAATATATTCTCATGCAATTATAATCTGGAACTAATGATACCCAAAAGTGATTGGAACTGCCAGTATCTCCTATCTGATCTGAAAACTTAATATAATGTGACTTACCCCTGTGCCTGCAATATCACTGGAGAGAATTGCCAATCTGTATAATCTCTTCAACAGAGGAAGCAGCCTTCCCACTCTTAATTATTAGCCAAAGGGTTCTCACAGGGTTACCAGATTTTAAAAGGATCATGAACAAAAATTAAGGAGAACATAGTAGTTAATTACTAGCAGCTGCATTCACCAGTTGCGTTCAGTTATGCCAGAATTCCAAAGGTGCCTGCAGGCTCAAAAAGGTTGGGGGCATCTTGCACTAGATGGTGGCAAGACCCCCCCCACACACACCTTTGCTGCAGTCTACAACATGGGCTAATGATACTGTCCTTGTGATATGAATTGGGAAGCTATTTGAGCAACGAAAGTGCTATAGCATAATCACTATTATTACTGGAACAAAGGATCTCTTTCAGTTAACTTGGATTTGGATAAATGTCTTGTGGGTTTTGGTAAATCAAGAAATGTTTCAGGAGAGAAAGTGCTCCTTGAGAAGAGACTCATTGTTTATTTTGAAAGAGTCACTGAAGTGGCTTTACAGCGACCCAGAAGCAAGCACTCAGGTAGGCAGTGTCAACCCCAAAGTATTTATTAATTTATCTACAGTCTGCTGAGACTCAGGGAGGATTACATGATATAAAATCGTGCAGTAAGATGGCATAAGGCAACCAGTAAATGACGCAACAGGACTAGGAACAGAGAACAATGTGAATGTATGCACAATACATAACATGTGAACAATGAACTACTGCAAACAAGCTGGAATTGAGTTCAGTAGCACCTTAGAGACCAACAAAAATTTCTGGGTAGGAACTTTCAAGAGTCAAAGCTTTCTTTGCTGCACAGTCAGAGCTTTGACTCTTGGAAGCTCCTACCCCAAAAATCGTCCTGGCCTCTAAGGTGCTTACTGCATTTGAATTTAGCCATTCTACTGCAGACCAACATGGCTCCCCTCTGAGACTGTCTTCATGGTCATGGAAGACACCACATTCAGTTGCATGGAGTGGAAAACCATCAGCCTCATGAAAAAACTTGCACAGCTACTAGCTGGTATTATCTCTCTTATCAAAGACAAAAGACTGGATATTATACCTAAAGGACTGAGCATAAAAAATACACTACAAACCTCCTATCCTACAGACTACAGGGGAAATTTATTTATTTGTTTATTGGATTTATTCCCCACCCTCCCTGCCAAAGCAGGCTCAGGGTGGCTTACATAAGAATGTTAAAACAGTTTAAAAACACATAAAATCTAAAGTGCAATGCATACATACATTCCTTTGTGGCGGCAGTCATAATCCAATGTTTTTGTAACAGGGGTCAGTCAGTAGAAACTTGGATGATGCAAACAATACCAGGGAGGTTCCAAGTTATATCAGGATGTTAAATGTGGTCAAAGGCCTGGTGGAAGAGCTCCTGCTTGCAGGCCCTGCGAAACTGAAATAGGTTCCACAGGGCCCTGGTGTCCTTAAGGAGCTCATTCCACCAGTGCAGTACTGCCATTGAAAAGGCTCTAGCCCTCGTAATGGCCAGTCTGGCCTCTTTAGGGCCAGGGAGCACTAGGGGGGTTTGTGTCCCTGAATTCAGAGGTCTCTGGGGAACATGTGGGGAAAGGCGGTCCCTCAGGTATGCTGGCCCCTGACCATATAGGGCTTTATAGGTAACAACCAGCACCTTGAAGTGAGTTCATTATGCTATAGGCAGCCAGTGCAATGCCTTCAGTGCAGGCTGGATGTGTTCTCATGGAGAGAGACCCAACCACAGTCTGGACACCACGTTCTGCACCAGCTGCAGCTTCCAAATTTGGGACAAGGGCAGCCCCATGTAGAGAGCATTACAGTAGTCTAATCTGAAGGTAACCATTGCGTGATTTATAGTTGCCAAGTCGCTACGTTTGAGGAAGGGAACCAACCACCTAATCAGCTGAAGATGGTAAAAGCCTGACTTGGCAGTGGCTGCTACCTGAGCCTCCATCATTAAGGAGGCATCCAAGAGCACTCCCAGACTCCTAACCTCTGGTACAAGGTCGGAAATCGGGAGTTCCGCAGGGCCCTGGGCTCCCTAACCCCGGAGTCACAGAACCTCCATCTCAATCGGATTCAGTTTCAGTTGGCTCACTCTAAGCCATCCAGCCACAGCTTGTAACACCAGATCTTCCAGCCCAAAGTCTGACTGGCTGCCCAACAGCAGATACAGCTGGGTTTCATCAGCATACTGCTGACAACCCAGTCCGTAGCTCCAAGCTATCCGGGCAAGGGGGTGCATATAGATGTTAAATAACATCAGGGATAGAACCACCCCTTGGGGCACTCTGCAAGTCAGCGGGTAACTTAGGGTACCTTAGGGATTTATGCCATGCTTTGACCAAGAAGCTGCTTAAACATCTGACTAGCATCTTATATTGCAAGTAGAAACAGATTAACGAGAAGCTTTCTAAGCTGGACATTTTCATAAGGAACCAACCCATTCGCCAGGATTTTTACAAAAGAAAGCAAGCTGTCAACAACTCACAACTCATCTCCCTGAAGAAACACAAAGGTGAGAAACTTTCGGGCCTTTTGCACACTGCAGTTGACAACACCAACTGCTCCAGCAATTTTGTCAGCCATTTGCAACACACAGTCAGCCTGGCAGAGGAATCTGTTCTTTCAAGAGAATTCTCCTTCTGCCCCACTAAATCCATATAGACAATGCAGTTCTGTGGTGATGGAGGATGTTTTTTGCCTCCTATGTTTGAAGGAATATTTTCATCAAACCTTGGAATATAAATGGACAGGCAACATCTACACAACAGAGCAATTCACAATCAACTGTCGAACAGCTGCCATCTCTCCCACACAGCACTGGGCAATGTATTGACCATCCAATCAGCACTACAGGAAAAAGGAATCTACATGGAACCCCCTGCAATGGAACCTTCTGCCATACTAGGATTCTACAAATAATATCTTTGCCCCCGAGCCGAAACTGACTTGATCAAGAAACATAGTCTCTCACAACACAACCTTACCCATGCGAAATAACATCATCAAGAACAGCAACAATAATAATATAAATAGCCTCAGAAACAATCCAGGCCATTATATTAAAGAAGCTGACAAATGAGGAGCAGTTATCATGAATAAGCCAAATTACATTCAGGAAGCCAAAAGACAACCCTCCAATACCACTTTCTACAAACCCCACTCAGGAATACCAGAAAGAACTGAACAGGATTATGAAAGCATTGCCAGCACACATTCAGGAACAGACTTCTATGGGCACACCACCCATATTTCACCTCAGTTTCTGAGTGCATCTTATTCTTTTTGTTCCCTCCAGCTTTCACTTCCGGTTTGTGTTGGAGCTTTTTTTTGTTTCTGGATTTGTTTTACAAGAATCTACATTCAGACTGCTTCTGGCACACCTTTGCCCCACAGTTACCCAAACTCCTTTTGCTTCAATTCTTTGTTCTCATCTGCTTTCAAATAGTTAATCCTTTCTAAAGTAGGATTGTTTCTGCAGGTATTTAAGTGCTGCCCACTGCCCTCCCCTGTTTCCACCTCTCTCTCTTTAGGTTGACGTTCCCTCCCTGTTCTGTTTTCTTTCCCTCCTTCTCCAAAGACAAAAAGAGGACATGTTCTCCTGTTCAGGCAAACTTTTAAAAAGTCAGAGAAAGCATAAGTAGGAATCAGTAAATATAAAGGACAAGCAGGGGTCTTTTCGTAGAAGAACAGCTGCAGGAGCTCATTAGCATATGGTATGCTAATGAGCTATTAGGCTATTAGCATATGCCACACCCCCTGACATCACCAGAAGTGATGTCAGAAGGAAGCAAAAGGGGGGGAAGCATCTTCAAAAGCCTCCCCTTCCCTTCCCCAGCTGGTCTGGGTGGGGGAGCTAAGAGAGAAGGGGTTTAAAGTTTAAACTCCTTCTCACTAGAGTTGGGCCACAGAAGGAGGAAAGAGGGAAGGAAAGAGAGAGAGTAGAGAGAAGGAAAGAAGGAAAGAAGGAAGGAAAGAGAGAAAGAAAGAGAGGGAAGAGGGAGGGAAACAGGGAAAGGAGGAAAAAAGAGAAGAGAAGAAGGTGGGAAAGAAAGAAAGAAAGAGAGAAGAGAAGAGAAGAATGAGGGAAAGAGGAAAAATAAAGAAGGAAAGGAGGGAATGAAAGAAATTCAGTGGCAATTCAGCCCCATTATACCCTATGGGCCATTGAAGTCAATGGTGAAAACATAGGGTATATTCTGGGGGCTGGAGGGGAGGGGGTTTGAGGGAGAGGCTCCAAGATCACAGGATAGCTGATGGAGCCTCTCCCCAAGATACCCACCAAATTTCAAGAACATTGGACGAGGGGGTCCAATTCTATGGGCCCCCAAACAGGTTGCCCCATTTCCTCCATTGTTCTCTATGGTGGGAAAAAAAGTTATTTTTTTCCCACTATAGAGAACAATGGAGGGAATAGGGGCAACCTGTTTAGGGGGGCATAGAATTGAACCCCCTGGTCCACTGTTCTTGAAACTTGGTGGGTGTCTTGGGGAGAGGCTCCATCAGCTATCCTGTGAGTTTCGAGCCTCTCCCTCAAACCGTGTCCCCTCCAGCCCCTAGAATATACCCTATGTTTTCACCATTGACTTCAATGGCCCATAGGATATAATGGAGCTGAAATTGACATTCGGCTGCCTGAAAGACTCTCGGGACGCCGGCTGGGGGCGGGGCTTGGCTCCTGAGCTCCCGGAGCTGCGCTCCGGTGGGCTCCCCCCCCCCCAAAAAGACCCCTGCGGACAAGTAAATATAAAGAACACACTGCTCCTAAATGTGTCAGTCTTGCATGTGTGAGCCTGGATTTCCCCCTCCCTTCTCTTTCTTTTGCAGAATCACAGAAAGAGGGAGGGAGGGGTAAGATCTGCAGTTAAAAGTTTTGAAAGCTGTTTACCTTTCTCTTCATCTTTGACAAAATAGCCAGTTAGCTCAAAAAATGTGGGTTTCGCTTGTAGATGCAGAATTCATACAGAATACACAAATAAATAAACGGGGGGAACCAGTGCAGAGGAAATGCATGCGACTGTGAAGTTGACCCTTAAGGCTTGACTCCTCAGATTCTCTGGTATGAGCTGTCAATGCAGAAGGGGCCCATGAGAACCTCGGCCAGGCATTTTCTATCTTATGCCCAAAATACATAAGCCTGGCAACCCAGGAAGTTCTATTGTCTCAGGCATAGGCACCATCATGGTAGGGGTGTCTGCATACCCTATGCCATCAATGCCCCCAGCTTGTGTGAGACACCAAGACTTCCTGAGAAAAATACAATTTGTTTAATACTTTTCCAGGGAACACAATTTTGGCCACCATGGATGTCTGTACACCAACACCACACACAAAGCTGTTAGGAAAAGCATCCCTGACACACCATAGCTGACCTTTCTGCAGAGCCCTGCCAGTTTGTTCTCACCTGCAGCTACTTTAGTTTTGGTGAGGATTTGTTTCCTTCAGATCAATGGCACAGCCATGGGCAGCACAATATGCAAACATTTTCATGGCTGACCTGTAGCAGCGCTTCCTCAGCTCACATCCATAAACACCCCTCCGAACCTTAAACAACTTGTCACCATAACAATGCCTTTCCTAACACGGACACAGACTTTGGGACTAGAGTCTGCAACAAACCAAGATGCCAGCTCTGTCCCCATATTCATTCTGACAACATAATCACCTAAACACCAGTCATACCATCCCAGGTTCATTCACTTGTTCATCTCCCATTGTCATATATGCAACCAAATATCAGCAATGGCCTTCCATTCTCTACACTGGACAAAATATGGAGCAGAGGTCCATCGGTGGCTATTAGCCACAAGGTAGGATTTTGGCTCAAGTGGTTAAGACGCTGAACTGCAGACTGGAAGCTAATAGTTCAGCAGTTCGAGACCTCAGTGCCGCATGACGGAGTGAGCTCCCATCTCTGGTCCCAGCTCATGCTAACCTAGCAGTTCGAATGCAAGAAATTGCAAGTAGATAAATAGGTACCACTTCAATGGGAAGGTAACAGTGTTCTGTGTGCCTTGGCGTCTAGTCATGCTGGCCACATGACCACAGAAATGTCTTTGGACAGCACTGGCTCTTCGGCTTGGAAACAGAGATAAGCACCGCATCCCTAGAGTCAAATTCGACTGGCTTTCGAGCAAGGGAAACCTAGGAACTCTCAGACTTGGGCAAGTGATGTATACTTGGGGGGGGGCAACAGTGGGAGAGCTTCTAGTGCCCTGGCCACACTGGTGGATCTCCTGATGGCACGTGGTACTTTTGGCCACTGTGTGACAAAGTGTTGGACTGGATGGGCCATTGGCCTGATCCGATGACTTTTATAGATAATGCTTACACATCTTAACTATTGGCCTGATCCATCATTGGCTACTCTCTTATGTTCTTACGTAAAAGGGCATAAATCCAATGTAAAAACCCCACAACACTCAAATACCAGTGGGGGAATGTTTTAATCTTTCAGGTCATTCCATTGCTGACCTAAGAGTGGCAGAGAAGCTTCAAGGGGAGATCACAACACAGGATTGCTGAACAAGTTCCAAACAATGGGGAAAACCCCCACGGCTGAAAAGGATCCTTATCTCACAACAGATGCCAGTTTCCCCCTCTGCTCTAATCTGGCTGCTTATAATATGGATTGTACCTCTGCATACTGAGTTCCTCCTTTGCAACAACCCTCCTTCATTTTGACTGGGACTCAGATATCCATTCCTACCCATACCTGATGAAGGGAGATTTGACTCTCACAAACTAATACCCCCCAAAATCTAACTGGTCTCTAAGGTACTAATAGATTCAAATCTAGCTGCCCAAGAAACCTGTTATCAGGGTGGTTTTTTTTTTTTAATCTCAGACAAACCTGGTTCCTGATGCCACCACGGAAAGGGAGTGTGAATCACATTCGGGAGGCCTGACAAGAACAAGTGTAACTCTCACTGTAACCCCAACTCTAGATGGAACCGGTGTCTGTTGTCCCACTCTGTATCTTTACTGACTATGGAAAAACAAACTCACATTTGGGAACACCTGTCCTCTCAATTATTTATCCCCTGGGCTGGTGCAAGGTATTTTGTGGTTCCAAGCAAGACACTATAATTTCTTCTTGAGTCCAGGGCAGGCAATGCCAACGAAGGCCTGGGAAGGAAGGCCAGTCATGGAACCTTGTGGTGCTCCCCCACGGAGGGCAGCAGTTCTGCCTGAGGCTGCCATAGAAATGACCTGAGCCAATTCGACAATAATAAGCTGCATTTCAGGTACTCTGTTGGGGTGGGACCAACAGATACCATCAACACCTACCAGTGAGGTCATTAGAATAATGAGGGAGAGTTTTGCTCCACATAAAAGCTGTCCCATTCAGGTCTTGTGGGAATCATATACTGAAGGTTCCCCAACTTGGTACCTGTGAGTGCCATGGCACCCACAGAGACCTTTCCTGGTGCCCACTAAGTGTTTTTGAAAAATGTGGGGGGCTTTTGCTAGGCACAGTTTCTAATGGGCAGTGTTTTTGAAAACATTGCTTTGGCAGTAGCTGCCATCACAGCACACTGTGGCACATTTTGTGGCTGTCTCTGCCTCCTGTGGCAGCCATTCTGTGTCAGTATTATAAATGACCCTGCAGGCTCAAAAGGGAAAAATAATTACTCTCAGAGATGTCATAGGGATGCTGGAAAATCTGTTTCCTTGAATCCTACAGCACCTGGCCTCTGAGCAGGGGGAAGAGATGCAGCTCTGTTCCCCTCAGATCAAAATGGCGGGCCCTGTGCTTATTCTGTAAGGACTGCAGGCAGTAATCAGAAGTCAAGGCCTTTTCTCCTGGTGAGCCTGGGTTTTTTCTCAGTCTATAGAGTAAATTGGTTTAGGTCACAATGTAGCACCTTTGAGCAGGCCTATTAGATAAAGGATGATGCACCTAAACATGCTGCCCTATTTTTGTAGAAATTAACTTTATTAAGGGTCGAGGCCTTTCTTTCTCCTCCTGAAATTTTAGAAGCCCCCCAGACCTTGTATCCCCTCTTATACTCTAAAGGGGTCCATTTCAAAGCAGTGATTGTAGGAGCTGGATGCACAAATCATTTTAGCAAATAATGGGATTTATTGTTGATGTGACCTCTTGGCTGTTGCTTTGAAAGCTTAACCTGAGAAGATCTGAAAAGGTCCCTCAGTCAACACCCTTTAGAAGACACAATTTATTAGCATGAAAGAATGGACATTTATTTCTGTATCTGGGCAGGCAGGAATAATAGCAAAACGAAATTTATGGCTTCATGGTTATTTACTGACTTTGAGAGAGTTCTAGCCAAAGCTGATCTTTGAAAGATGCTGTAAACTGGGTCACGTACTTTTCTCTGCTCTTTCAAACCCATCAGGTTGCATATAGTGAAGACATCAAACACTCCACAAACATCACCACCTACTTTCTTGCTATCATGGGAAATGATACAATCATACACGTTTCCATTATGCTGCCTACTCAAGTTTCTGGAATTAGATATTCTAGTTAAAACTGAGGAAAGGATGTTGCTTGCCCTGGGAAGCATGACGAGTGGTAACCTAGTTTTTGATCTGGAGAATGGACATTCTGATCTTTTAACTCCCAACACAGTTTATCTCACCAAAGTAAAATAAACATCTTTCACATAAGAACCCTGCTGGGTCAGACAAAAAGGAACAGGAAGTTAAGACAGTCTCTTCTTTCCAACCAGATAATTGTAAGAAGCCATAAGAAGGGAATGAGGGCTCCCGTCTGTTGTTCTTAGGCTTGTCAACTTCAGCTTGGGAAATTCATGGAGATTTTGGGATGGAGCTTGGAGAAGGTGGGGTTTAGGGAAGCAAGAGACATCAGAAGGATACAATGCCATACAGTCCATCCTCCAAAGCAACCATTTTCTCCAGTGGAACTGATCTTTGTGGTCTGGAGATCAATTGTAATTTTGGGATTTCTCCAGGCCCCTTCTGGAAGATGGCAACCTCGACCGTTTCCTCCATCAACTTGTATTCAGAGGTACACTACCTCTGAACCTGGAACTCACCTTATAATTTCCTCCACTACACTGTCCCATTTAGCATTAGGGAATTTTTTTATTATTATTATTTTGTTTCCCCCCCAAAGTTTCTACCAGTGATGGGTGATGATGGGATACGTCTTTGATTCTTTGGGTCTCCAGAGAGTTCATGGATGCCAAGTGTATTTTATTCTTCAGAGACTGCAGGAGCTGTTGTGTACTAAGTAACAGCAACAAGTAACTTATACTAATATACCAAGTAAAAAATTATGTGGAGACCTGGGTGTTTGGTTTCAACAGCTAATTCAGACACCAGGAGATGGTGCTAAAATGTTCATTTAATTTTTAAAAAATCTCAGATGTCTAACATCATTAAGTGTTGGGAAAAATAAATGGAGATCTATGAGCTAATTTCTGTGGAAAGTTCAAACTTGTTTGAAGTTAGTCATTCTTTTGTCTGGATTATAAAACACGAGCAGAACAATCCTAACCACAGGTAAAGTCTTTTTTACAGCCCATTTACTTCAGTGGACTGCGAAGGGAGTTAACTCTGCTTAGGACAGCTCTGGACAGATTCTGAAGTCCCTTTTCAGACCTGCAGCTTTCAGGACTGTTTAACTTTTCTAAAGTCAAGCCTTTATTTCCACATCAAAATTTTAAAAAGTGTCACAGGGTTTTGATGAAAATTTGAAGATCTTGCAGCATTTGAATGGCTGAGTTTCAGCAGAATTTATTTTCCTCCATTAAAATAAAACAACAGAGGAAACAACCTGTCTACTCCATTTAATTTCTACTTCTCCATGGGGACTGCCCACTAGGCATACTGAGGCGAACCCTTAGGGCATCATGTGTGTGGCACAGGCCTGAGTGGCACGGGCACCAAACGGATGCTCCTCTCTACTTCGTTCCCAATGCTGCCATTGCTGCCCCCAGTGTGAATGCCTGTTGTGTTTCAGTAGGGTAATATCCCCCAGTGCATGGAGCCAATGAATGTGGGGCTGAACCCCCACATTCCTCAGCTACTTGCTGTAGCCATTTGGATAGGATAGGATAAAAACTGGAGAAAGTCCTCCCTCATTGATCTCCCTCAGCGCAATCAGCCTGAGCCAGGCAGGGATGCCATTCCATGGAGCTGATTCCCATCTCCAGCTACTTGTGGCCTTATCCCCACTGAGTTCGTGCAGCACCTCTGAGGAGGAGGAGCACCTTGCAGCCAGGAGTCACAGAAATCTTTTTTTTTTTTTTGGCCCCCCCCGAAGGGGATTTTTTAATTGCTTTTCTAAGTACTACAAAGAAAGGAAAGAAGACTACAAGAACAGGAAACAAGGGAGGGGAAACACCTACTAATCTACAGGAAAAAGTGATAACCCCGAAACTACATTACAAACCTCAAGTGTGAGTGACTGTTCTTAAGCTTAAAATATGATTATACAATTTAACATATTTATGATTAATATCTTCTGTAGTTGGTGGTTCTGTTCATCCAGTACTGTAAAAGAAAATAGCTCTCTTGTAGACACACCAGATATTCAAATGCTATAATAGTAGGCAATCCATTCAAAGTCCTTCAACCTCTATTTTGCTTTATCTTTCTCTTTCCTAACTCTCAGATCATAAGTAATTGGTGCTGCTACTCCTAGCTCCAACCCCAAATCCCCCTCTGTGGACCCTGTGTCCTCTTTGCCACTCGATTTGTCCGTCTGGTCCCACTTTCCACCTTCCTTTGGATCACCATGATTTTTCAGGAACTCTTGCACCTTAAAAATGGAATCAATCTTTTCTCTTTTGTCCTTGAATTTGAACAACACACCTTCTGGAATTACCCATCTATAGGGTACAGAATTTAATTGTAAGAAATTAGTCAGTTCCTTGTAGCTCTTCCTTCTTAGTCTCACTTCAAATGGAATATCCTTTAGGACCTTGATTGTAGAGTTTCCGATTTTCAGGAGTGTCCCCAATGTTGCTTTTAATATCTGACCTCTGGCACTTTGCTTAGTAAATTTCACCACTACTTCCCCAGGTAGATTTTTTTTTAATGCATGTAGAATGGACCCTATACACCAGGTCCATGTCGCTTATAATTGTTTCCATTTTACAATCCACCACGGGGGCCAATGCCTGTGCCAGTGTTAGCCTGAGATCTTCTCTACCAGTCTCTGGAAACAAAGAGCCATATTGGCTTTTTCCATCTGTAGTTGAATCAGTTTATCCTCTTGAAGCTCTTGTCGTTGCTCAATTTTTTGGACTTTTTTCTTAATTTGCTTATTAGTGGTGTCTGTTTCTAAACACTTTACAGCCATTTGCTCCATTTTTTTGATGTTTCTGTCAGCTGTGTCTGTTGCACAGCCAGTGCCTGGTTAATGTTCCCGAGGTGTTGATTTATAACAGTCACTTGATCCAGCAGAGGGCGTATCTACTCTGTGAGCAGCTTGGTGATGTCAAGGACTTCCTCAGAATGAGGACTGGGAGGGACTACTTGCTTATTCCCCACTTTCTCCCACTTCCTGCTTGGTCCTGACATGTTGGAAAGATTGTTTACATTAACAAAGTCCGTGCTGAAGGGTCTGAATTTCAACCTAGGGCTTTTTCAAGCCTGGTGAGTCCCAAGAGACCACTTTCGCTGCTAAATTTTATGTTCGCCCCCTTCTTCTCACATATTTTAATAGTTCCCAGATTGGGGGGGGGGAACTCTCCCTCCTCCCACCGCTTCTGTGTGGGGGGGGACTTCTTGGAAAGTTTTATTTCTTGTTCCACCAAACTCACAGTTTTGCCGATCGGTTTATTCTTGTTTCACTTTCTCTTTTAATGCTTCATCACTCCACTTCTCCCGCCTAGCGCCTCTTTGGTCGATTCTCATAGGCCTCACAGTATGTCAGGACTGTCGGGACGGCTCGGAGCCTCAATTCCCCCGCTACGCATGGGAGGAGAGGCTACCAGGCAAAAGTCCCCTGGCCCGGAGTCCATCCCAAGGACTCCTTGGAGGGTTGCACTTGTGCGAACCCCCTCCTGGTGCCTGTGCGCGGTTCATGTCCCCAGGAGAGTTCAGGAGACACGTTCGCTAGTCAAGTCGCCATAACCAGAACTTTCAGTCACAGTCAAATCTTAGGGCTAATGTTAAGTATGAGACTTCAGTCAGCTCTTAACAAGTGATTCAGCTTTATTCGATTATGACAGAAAAACCAACACAAAAACAGGAGAGCAGAAAGCTCTCTTTTAAACTTTCCCGGCGAGTATAACCATGCTCCCTAGTGAGTTAATAAGCAATCAAAATGCTTACCTAAGGGCCAATGATTTCAGTTCCCTCCAGAACCTTTGTTATGCTCTGATTAGTCTACTGTGCAGAGTAGGCAATCAGAACATGCATTCTACGATACCAGCCTAGGATGGTTTAAGTTGAAGCTCAGGCATTGTTTCATGCACAATACATAACAGCTGATATGATGTGTCTAGACATTCAGAGCACTTGAGATTAATTATTCTGCTGTAGTGCTAACAATAACCTTGGAAGATAGGTGAGCACTATGATCCCCAGGCCCTATGCATCAGCAGGTGCATTGTACCAGGACCCTTTGGCCCAGAGGCAGCTCAGGGAGGCCCAAAGAGTTTCTTGGAGTCCCATAAAAAGTTTGCATATTAAGACTTTAGGGTTGCCAGCCTCTAGGTGGGACCTGGAGATCTCCTGGAATTACAACTGATCTCCAGACGACAGAGATCAGTTCCCCTGCAGAAAATGGCTGCTTTGGAGGGTGGAGTCTATGTAAATACACCCTGCTGAGGTCTCTCACTTCTCCAAACCCTCTCCAGGCTCCACCCCCAAATCCCCAGGTATTTCCCAATCTGGAGCTGGCAACCCTAGAAGACTCGTATATCTGTCTTCTGTTGTTGGCCTACATAGCATAGTTTTATCCTTTACACTGTTGTTACATTGCATTCTCAAGACCTTCCACTGGGGCAGCATGTAACAGAAGAGCACATGATTCTCCACTTTCCAGCCAGGCAAACAGAATGTTTAGCCCAGTGGCCATTGTTGTAGTGGAAGGGTTGGTGTCCTAGTACATTTTAAATCCATCTTTAAAGAGCAACTTTGGATAGATAAGTTGAAGGTATGTTCTAATCCTTTTCCTTAGTTACTTTAGTGACATTAGGCTACATTTTCACTGATTTATTAATTTTAAAACTTTGCAAGTTGGGCTAAGGGTTTTATGAAGCAATATTGGTTGTATTTGCCCAGGCCAATTTGACAAAACCCACAAAGTACTCCTGTAGAGTAGAAGACAAAAAAAAATTATTAATTTATAAGGAAGACTACAGATATCAAAGTCTGGAACCCCTGAATACCCAACAGACTCTTCAAGTGTTACAATGGGTGACATAGCATTTTATATTTCATATTACATTGGAGAAATAAAACAGAATTATTGGTTCCATCAAACTTTGTCAAACTTCTTTCACCTATTTCTAATTGGGTTAAAACCTGTGGGTTAGGCTTTCTTAAGTAAACTTTTTTCTTTTAGCACTTCTTTTCCTTAGACTGTGAAATTCTAAAAGTATCCATTTATAGCTGATATGTTTTCAGGCTGTTATTGTTCTTCATTTATCTAAGCTAACTGCCAAGGCCATAAGCTTCAGCAGAATTAGCAGTTTTCATTTTCCCATCGTGCATTTAAGCAATATAATAAATGAATCAACGCTGATATCTGAATATATGTCCATAGTTAATTTCTGTTTATATGGCTAGAATTATAAATGGTGCTTAGCATATATGTTGCGCCTTGGTGTTTAGTCATGCCGGCCACATGACCACGGAAACGTCTTCAGACAGCGCTGGCTCTTCGGCTTTGAAACGGAGATGAGCACCGCAACCCTAGAGTCGGATTCGACTGGCTTTCGAGCAAGGGAACCTTTACCTTTTATATATCAGGGCAGTGCTAAGTGTGCCTACTAAGTTAGTCAGTGGCAAAGTACAAAAATGTATAATAATGAAATGCTAAGTGTTTCATAAACTGTGCGTATAACAACATGGTGATGAACAGAGCAGATCAGGAATTAAATTTTCCCTTTTTAGATAGAGAAGAAGAAATTATAAATCATCCACTGAAAATACATTTTCACAAATCAGGAGCCCAGAACTGAAACAAAAAGAAAGAATGAGAGGAACATGAATAAAAGGAGACAATAGAACCTCTTTCAAACTGAATTAAGGACGCCTTCGAAAAAATTCTCATGCAACCCACATAGAATTAGAACAAGAAAAAACTCTTGAAAACCTCATTCCCAAACAAGGAGCAGTTGATTTGGGTAATAATGTACATGATTTTGATAAACGAACACATGCAGAAAATGACAAAATGAACTGAAAGAAACAGAATTACAGGCTCAGATGGAAGTGAGCTTGGAAAATGAGAAGAATACTGTAGGCCTTGACACTGGTTGCATCACAACTGAGTTTTCTTTTCAAAAAGAAACAGAAAAGTATGTTACTAATGGACACATATCATTGCCTAAAGCATTCCCAAAAGATACCAGCAATCAAAATTTTCCACAAATCATTCTGAAATTTCAAAGAGAACTGACTTGTCTGGAGTCAACAGAAACAAGCATTATATTGTTTTCCATGTCAATTATTTTTGGCACAAAACTAGCAGCACTGCTTCTTAATCTGCACTAGAGTATAAAGAGACCACCAGCTGGACAGTACAATGAAATTATAAAAAAACAGTTGGGATTTAGTACTCAAACACTATTAAACAATGCTTTTGCTTTTTCAACAGGAATATTTATAACAAAAATCACTCAAAGAACTCATCAAAATTACAGAAAACCAATATGCAGCAAACAATATCCAACAATATCCAAAAATTAACGAAGCTTCCGGATTACATTTCTTCATTTCCAAACTTCATCAGAAGTATAATTGATCGATATAAGTCTTCAGTAGAACTGTGAAATACAATTATCACATTTTAACATAATATAAAGAAATTGATTGGAAATTATATTAATAATGAATAGATAAATAATATGTACCATCAATAGTGTGTTGTCTTATTCAATTGGTTTAAAATATCATGCTTGTGATTCATTGATAATATTTATTTGATTATTATGTATTTTGTTTGATTGCAGGAAGTTGACTACTCTTTGTAAACTTTGTTAATTAGAACCAATTGAATAAGACCGCATCAATTATACTTTTGATGAAGTTTGGAAATGAAGAAATGTAATCCGGAAGCTTCGTTAATTTTTAGATATTGTTGGACATTGTTGCTGCATTGGTTTTCTGTAATTTTGATGAGTTCTTTGAGTGATTTTTGTTATAAATATTCCTGTTGAAAAAGCAAAAACATTGTTTAATAGTGTTTGAGTACTAAATCCCAACTGTTTTTCTATAATTTCATTCTAAATCTGCACTGGAAGTGACAGAAACTATGCAACAGGATCTCAGAATATGAAAAAAGCAATAGCCACAGACAATGCTACCTAGCTTGAGGAGAACTAGAAAGGTACCTGCTGTCTGGGACAGGTGTTAATACCATCTTAGAGGCATTAATCATAACAGAAACTGTGAAATGGTACGATATCTTAAAGTGCATCATTGATGATGTACTTTTCTTGGGAGAATGTGGTCTGGCTTTTAATAGTTCATCCCATCACATTGGTGATTCAAACAGTGGAAACTGTTTAGGACTCACAGAACTATTCTCCAGGTGGGACCCCATCCTTCAGGAGCATGTGCTGAGTGTACAGGAGTCACAGAAGAGGGGTGAGTGATTTCAAGTTCATTATTGTCTCCTGATTCACAAAATGAATTTATTGCGGAATGCTCAAATCTTGTGAAACAACACATTTTGCTTGACAGGCAGTCTGCAAAGTATTTCACAGTAATAGCAGATTCCACACCAAATTCATCACATAGAGAACAAACAACATTTCTTTTGAGATTTGTAATTTTAAAAGAAACACAGTATGAAATTCTAGAAAGATTTCTAAAGTTTGCAGATTGTAGCAATAACGGAGGGGAAGAAATTGCTCAGCTGAAAACTAATACTTTGAAAGAATATGCTATTCCTCTCAGTGACTGTAGAGCTCAAGCTTATGACAATGGACCAAATATGGCTGGAAGATACAACGGCGCACAAGCAAAAAGACAAGAACTATGCCTAACAGCAATTTTTTCACCTTGCAGTTGTCACACACCTAACATGTGGAAATGCTGCTGCTGAATGCATACCTAAAGGAATAACCTTTAGGCATGGCTAATTGTGCACGGGCAGTTGGGAAGCGACTCCAACAGGGCAACTGTGTGGGCGGGAGCAGGGTCAGGGTCCATCACTGGCAGTGACAGGTGGCTGAGGGCATCTGCGTGGCCCATGGCTTTCCCAGGGTGATGTAGGAGGGTGTAGGTGTACCCTGCCAGGAAGATGGACCACCTGAGGACCTGGGGGGAGACCATTTGGGGCATCTGGTGGCTTATGATCCATCAATACTGTGAAGGGCCAACCTTAGAGGTAGTGGTGGAATTTTTTGACCCCAGCCACTATCACCAATGCCTCTTTGTCTATCTGCATGTAGTTGCACGCCACAGAAGACAAAGTCTGTGAATAATAAGTGACTGGGACCTCCCAGCCATCCCGCAGCTGGTGGCCCAGGACTGCTCTGACCCTGTAGGGGGAGGTGTCACAAGCGAGGACCACCAGAAGTGCCTCATTGAAATGGTGCAGGACAGAATTTGAGGTGAGCAAGTCCTTGACCCCTTGAAAGGCTGCCGCGTGCTCGGGTCCCCAGGCCCAGGTTGCCTCTTTATCCAGTAGGTGGTGAAGCGGTTCTGCTACTGTGGCTTTCAAGGGCAGGAACACATGGTAGAAGCTGAGCAGGCCCAAGAAAGCCTGCAGTTCCACCTTGGAAGGGGGGGAGCACATGTGATCGCCCTCACTTTATCGTCCGTGGGGTGGATTCCCTGAGGATCCACCACAAACCCCAGAAATTCAATGCAGGGCACCTCTAGAAGGCATTTTTCTTTCTTCACCTTGAGACCGGCGGAGTCAAACCTCTGGAGCACTTGTCGGAGCCGGTCCGTGAAAATTGTGAAGTTCACTGCCAGGACGATCACATCATCTAAAAAGGGTTGTACTCCTGGAATGCCTTTAAGAAGGGAATCCATAAATGATTGGAAAATCCCTGGTGCCACACAGACCCCAAATTGCAATCTCGTTACTTGGAACGCCCCTTTGTGCGTGGTGATTGTCTGCGCCTCGGCGGCGGCCGCATCCACCAGCAGTTGCTGGTAAGCCTGCACCAGATCCAGCTTACCAAAGACCTTGGCCCCTGCTAGGGAGGCCAATACGTGGCTTACCACCGGGACCAGGTAAGCATGGTCTTGCAGGGCTTTGTTGATAGCACATATCCTCACGTCACTGTTCGGTTTAACCAGCGTGACAATGGGGATCTCCCAGTGCACAGATGTTACTGGTTCCAGCACCCCTTGCTCGACAAGGTGGTCAAGCTCGGCCTCTATTTTTGCTCTCATCACTAAGGAGGGGAGCCGTGCCTTAATGCGGATGGGCCGTATTGCTGGGTCAAGGTCCAGAGAGATGGGGTCCCCGGTGTACCTCCCCAGAGTCCAACAAACTAGTGAGGTGCTCTTCCACCACCAACAGGTTGAGGAGTCCCGAGAACCCCTTAAACTGGACCCAGAACTTGCCCCAGTCGCGGACCGCCATAGGGTTCTTATTGAAGTCCTGCAATATGAGACCCTGTGGCTTGTGCAGATGGGGTCCCCCGTTGGGGCACAAGGAACAGAGGGTTTTAGCCAAGGTTATGGAAAATGATGAGCCGGAGTCAATTTCCATGGGACAGGGGGACCCCTCGATAAGGACCATCACATGCACCTTGTCTAGGCCGTCTGGGGGCAAGTTACATACCTTTTGTTGATGGTGGACCAAAACGGTGTGGAGATCCAATGAGTCAAGCTGCGCTGTTGTTCGCTGGCATTGTCCCTTTGAGTGGCAAACCTTGGCGATGTGGCCTGTCTTGTGGCAGGTATGGCAGACGGTGTCCTGGAATCTACAAGACCAGTGCTCATGGGGTTCACCGCAGCTGGCACAGGGTGCAGAGGTGGGGCATTGGGAGTGCTGGGCTGTGTGGTGTCAGAACTGTAGGGCCTCCTCATTGTTGGAGATGTCGGACCCAACCATTGCTTGTGTGAGGTGGACCGCCTTGGTGTGGCAGTCTCGGTGGGCCTTCTCGTATGCCATAGCCTCCCAGATTGCCTTGTCGAGATCCAGGTCGTTTGGGCTAACCAGCTTCCTCCGCAACTTGGGGTCCTGTAATCCCACGAGGAACTGGTTTAGCACTGCGTCTGCCAAATCAGGGAACAAACACCTCGTGGCAGCCCAGCACAGAGCCACAAAGAAATCAGAGGCGGTTTCATCCAGACCCTGGACCTTCGCAAAAAAATCCATCCTTTCCACAAATTTTGTGGGCTTAGGGGCCAGGTGGTCAGTCAGTGCTTTGACCAGCGTGGCGTAGGACTCGTCTTTGGCAGCTGGGGATGTATTAAGTCCTTCAGCAGGAGGTGTGCTGCCATTCCGCAGTACACCTTTTTCTTACCCGGCTCCGTGACATTGTGTATGGTGAAGTGGCACTCCAGGGTCTCCAGCCAAGTCTCCCATTGGATAGGTTGGGAGATGTCGAAGGCAGGGAGGCTCCCGGAGGCAGCAGCCATCTTATGGGTTCCACATGGAGCCTCAGAAGTGGTGGCGGTGGACTAGGAGCGGTGCCATGCTGCTCTCAGGGTTAGCAATGCGATGTTCGGGTCTAGGAGCGGTGCTGGAAGCAGCAACTGGAGAGGCGGCGTGAAGGGTTCTCCTCGTTGGCCTCGATGCAATGCTTGATGCAGGGTCTCTGTTCATGGGAGGTAGCATCCCACCTTCATCACCAGTGAAAAGTACTGGAACTGACGAGTGATTTCAGCTCTCACATACATTATTAGATCAAGAACAAGAAAAGTAGTTGGCTAGCAGACCGGCTTATATTCCCTAAGGAAACCACACCCCACACACCCCAAACACCCATGAGTGGTCTATTTACAGTAATTGCATTAACCTCTCGGATCCTAGTTCCCTGATTAGAGACCCTCAGACTTTTGTCCTCAAGGTCCAAGCTCAGGTACTTCGCTTGGCTGCATGGTGGACCAGTTAGAACCGGTCAGAGCACATGGTCGGCTTGGGTACATTACAAGTACAAAGTAACTGTCACTGAGAAATCAGCTGAAGTTATAGCAAAGTGATCTAATAATTTAACCAACTGGTGGAGGTAGCCCTAAATATTTGTTTGAATGTGGTACTAATGCAAGCAGGTACAATCGTCTGTGGAACCCCATAGCAGAAAGACAAAAAGAATGAGCAACAGCTACCCAGCATGACTCTTGAAAATTACACTCAGGTAGAAAGGCATCCATTCAACTATAAAATATGCCCCCCCCCACGTTCCAGGGGCATTTCAACCTCGAAAGGGTTAACGAGTGCACAACATTTCCATGTACTGATTTCCAAAACTCCAGAAAATACTGTTCTGGAGTTTCTGTAACAAATCCCACCATTTTTAGTGATGCTGTTACTTGCTGAATGCCCATTTGGCCTGGAAAGAGTTAATAAAAGCATGACAGTCTCATGTTTTTACTTCTAGAATACTGTTCTGGAGTGCCTGTAATGCATGCCACTGTTTTTTGCGGCACTATTGTATGTTCAGTGCCCGTGCCGGGCCATTCCGGGGTGTTCCAGAGGCCGTTCGGCCTTGAAAAGGTTAATAAAACAGTGGGAGTTCTGTGTTTTCACTTCTGGAATATTGTTCTGGAGTGGCTGTAATGGATGCCACTTTTTTTTGTGGCACTATTGTTTGTTTAGTGCCCATTCCGGGGCGTTCTGGGGTGTTCTGGAGCTTTTTGGTCTGGAACGGGTTAATAAAAGGGTGGGAGTTCCGTGTTTTCACTTCTGGAGTGGTTGTAATGCATGCCACTGTTTTTGCGGCACTATTGTTTGTTTAGTGCCTGTTCCGGGGTGTTCCGGAGGCTTTTTGGCCTGGAACGGGTTAATAAAAGGGTGGGATTTCGGTGTTCTCACTTCTGGAGTATTGTTCCGGAGTGGCTGTAATGCATGCCACTGCTTTTTGCGGCACCATTTTTTGTTTAGTGCCCGTTCCAGGCTGTTCTGGGGTGTTCCGGAGGCTTTTTGGCCTGGAACGGGTTAATAAAAGGGTGGGAGTTCTGTGTTTTCACTTCTGGAATATAGTTCTGGAGTGGCTGTAATGCATGCCACTGTTTTTTGCGGCACTATTTGTTTGTTTGGTGCCAGTTCTGGGCCGTTCCGTGGTGTTCCGGAGGCTTTTTGGCCTGGAACGGGTTAATAAAAGGGTAGGAGTTCCATGTTCTCACTTCTGGAGTATTCTACTGGAGTGGCTGTAATGCATGCCACTGTTTTTTGCGGCACTATTGTTTGTTTAGTGCCCGTTCCGAGCCATTCCAGGGTGTTCTGGAGGCTTTTTGGCCTGGAACGGGTTAATAAAAGGGTGGGAGTGCTGTGTTCTCACTTCTGGAGTATTGCTCTGGAGTGGCTGTAATGCATGCCACTGTTTTTTGTGGCACTATTGTTTGTTTAGTGCCCGTTCCAGGCCGTTCCGGGGTGTTCCGGAGGCTTTTTGGCCTAGAACGGGTTAATAAAAGGGTGGGAGTTCCGTGTTTTCACTTCTGGAGTATTCTTCTGGAGTGGCTGTATTGCATGCCAATGTTTTTTGCGGCACTATTGTTTGTTTAGTGCCCGTTCCGAGCCATTCCAGGGTGTTCTGGAGGCTTTTTGGCCTGGAACGGGTTAATAAAAGGGTGGGAGTGCCGTGTTCTCACTTCTGGAGTATTGCTCTGGAGTGGCTGTAATGCATGCCACTGTTTTTTGTGGCACTATTGTTTGTTTAGTGCCCGTTCCAGGCCGTTCCGGTGTGTTCCGGAGGCCTTTTGGCCCAGAACTGGTTAATAAAAGGGTGGGAGTTCCATGTTTTCACTTCTGGAGTATTCTACTGGAGTGGCTGTAATGCATGCCAATGTTTTTTTGCGGCACTATTGTTTGTTTAGGGCCCGTTCTGAGCCGTTCCGGGGTGTTCTGGAGGCTTTTTGGCCTGGAACGGGTTAATAAAAGGGTGGGAGTGCCGTGTTCTCACTTCTGGAGTATTGCTCTGGAGTGGCTGTAATGCATGCCACTGTTTTTTGTGGCACTATTGTTTGTTTAGTGCCCGTTCCAGGCCATTCCGGGGTGTTCCGGAGGCTTTTTGGCCTGGAACGGGTTAATAAAAGGGTGGGAGTTCTGTGTTTTCACTTCTGGAATATAGTTCTGGAGTGGCTGTAATGCATGCCACTGTTTTTTGCGGCACTATTTGTTTGTTTGGTGCCACTTCCGGGCCGTTCCGTGGTGTTCCGGAGGCTTTTTGGCCTGGAACGGGTTAATAAAAGGGTAGGAGATCCATGTTCTCACTTCTGGAGTATTCTACTGGAGTGGCTGTAATGTATGCCAATGTTTTTTGCGGCACTATTGTTTGTTTAGTGCCCGTTCCGAACCGTTCCGGGGTGTTCCGGAGGCTTTTTGGCCTGGAACGGGTTAATAAAAGGGTGGGAGTTCCGTCTTCTCACTTCTGGAATATTGTTCTGGAGTGGCTGTAATGCATGCCACTGTTTTTTGCGGCACTATTATTTCTTTAGTGCCTGTTCCAGTCCGTTCCGGAGGCTTTTTGGCCTGGAACGGGTTAATAAAAGGGTAGGAGTTCCATGTTCTCACTTCTGGAGTATTCTACTGGAGTGGCTGTAATGCATGCCACTGTTTTTTGTGGCACTATTGTTTGTTTAGTGCCCGTTCCGAGCCATTCCAGGGTGTTCTGGAGGCTTTTTGGCCTGGAACGGGTTAATAAAAGGGTGGGAGTGCCGTGTTCTCACTTCTGGAGTATTGCTCTGGAGTGGCTGTAATGCATGCCACTGTTTTTTGCGGCACTATTGTTTGTTTAGTGCCCGTTCCAGGCCATTCCGGGGTGTTCCGGAGGCTTTTTGGCCTAGAACAGGTTAATAAAAGGGTGGGAGTTCCGTATTTTCACTTCTGGAGTATTCTTCTGGAGTGGCTATAATGCATGCCACTGTTTTTTGTGGCACTATTGTTTGTTTAGTGCCCGTTCCAGGCCGTTCCGGGGTGTTCTGGAGGCCTTTTGGCGTGAAACTGGTTAATAAAAGGGTGGGAGTTCCGTGTTTTCACTTCTGGAGTATTGTACTGGACTTGCTGTAATGCATGCCACTGTTTTTTGCGGCACCATTGTTTGTTTAGTGCCCGTTCTGGGCTGTTCCGGGCCATTCCAGAGGCTTTTTGGCTTGGATTGGGTTAATAAAAAGCTGGGAGTTCCGTGTTTTCACTTCTGGAATATTGTTCTGGAGTGGCTGTAATGGATGCCACTTTTTTGTGGCACTATTGTTTGTTTAGTGCCCGTTCCTGGCTGTTCTGGGCCATTCCAGAGGCTTTTTGGCTTGGATTGGGTTAATAAAAAGCTGGGAATTCCGTGTTTTCACTTCTGGAATATTGTTCTGGAGTGGCTGTAATGGATGCCACTTTTTTTTGTGGCACTATTGTTTGTTTAGTGCCTGTTCCGGGCCATTCTGGTGTGTTCAGGAGGCTTTTTGGCATGGAACAAGTTAATTAAAGGGTGGGAGTTCCATATTTTCACTTCTGGAATATTGTTCTGGAGTGGCTGTAAAGCATGCCACTGTTTTTTGCAGCACTATTGTTTGTTTAGTGCCCGTTCCTGGCTGTTCCGTGGTGTTCCGGAGGCTTTTAGGCCTGGAACGGGTTAATAAAAGGGTAGGAGTTCCATGTTCTCACTTCTGGAGTATTCTACTGGAGTGGCTGTAATGCATGCCACTGTTTTTTGCGGCACTATTGTTTGTTTAGTGCCTGTTCCGGGCCATTCCGGGCCGTTCCGGCTTTTACCCTGTCCCAGCAGCTCCACCTCTGAGAGTGTAGCTGGATCTGAACATTTGAATTAAATCGTACAAAGTTTAGCCAGCTTGATTTCATTTCTGCACCGGCCACATTCAAGCTGTTTTCTCCTGCTTATTTTCTGTGTCCCTGCTAGAAATGGTCCTTAAAGCCACACCAGCTTTCAATTTGTGCTCAGGTTAACACAAAATAAGAGAACCCATCCACTTTCTAGTTCTGTGATGTTGGCAATTGTGGATTGCCAATTATGTTTTCAACCTCCTGAAACACTGTGAAATTCACATTGTTAATATGCTTCGTCATCAGGGTAATGAAAAGTTCTCCATTATGAGGCCATGAGCTTGTTAAGTTGTAATTTGGTTAAGAATATAATTAAAGACAGAAGCCATTTTAGGAAGGCACGCCAAGGAGCCTTTGGAAGGAAATGAAAGACAGAAAGCCTCAGGGTATGGCAGTCCTGAGATGTAATTGTCCTTAAGGAAAATAAGCCATTATTTGTGTTGTGTCGTAAACTGGCTTTGTGATTCACACAAATGGCCATAAATGTGAGGTACCTGCATAGAGATTGGGATTGGGTTGCCAGATTTCAAGCTGGTGAGATAAGAAGGCCCAGTCCAAGAAAATCATAGAGCAGGACTGCCCGTTTCTTCACTCAAAAGGTTGTGTTCTGTGTAACAGAGATGTCTGTCCTGGATATGGTTAATGGCAATCTTTATGTACTTGACTTTGATAAACACAAAGATTTTAGCTGTCTTGGTAATGAGAAAGAGTGAGCCTGTATGGATGTGTGAGGGTCAGTGGGATTCTCCTAGGGATCCCACACACCCAAGTCAGTTTGAGTTCTCTGTTTCAGAGTTTTGTCGTGAAAACAGTAATTAAGAAGAAGAAAATCAGTCTGAGAAAGAGAACCCAGGAGATCACCTGAAGAAGGAGGATTTGTTCCTTGGCTGTTCCTCTGAAGCCAGATGTCCAAGCTTTTGAAATGAGGGGTGGTCACAGAGCTCATGCCATCTCACCACCGATCCCCCTCCCCCAAGTCCATCAGTCCTCTGTCAGCTTGCAGCAGAGAAGGAAGAAGGAAGTCCAGAATCAAGCAGCAGCGATTGAGGTTGCCAAAGCAGGATCAGATACTTGAGATCACCTAGCAGGGCCCAACAGCCAGGATGCTGCCCTTTTAAATTCATTGCACACTTTGAGGCATTTTGCTGCCTTCTGTGATATGTTTCCCTTCTGGGTATTTCCACTGGAGTTTTGCCTTGTCCAATCTAGCTTAATTTGAGATTTCTAATCACCTCTGGATTGTATCATAGCTCCTGACTATGGATACACAGCTTTGCTAGAACTGGATATTTACAGGCTGTGCTTTGGGGTGGGGTGGGGACAAGAAAAAAATGTGTCAGCCCACTATTCATATATACGGCCATGCCCATTTCCACCAATCCCCCCCCCCCCGCAACATTGGGGCCTGGAGATCTCCTGGAACTGTATCTGATCTCCAGACCACAGAGATCAATTTCCCTGGAGATAACAGCTGATTTGGAGGTAGGACTCTGTGGCATTATATCCCACTGAGGTCCCTCCCCACCCAAAAGTCTGCCCTCCCCAGGCTCCACCTCCAAAATCTCCAGGAATTTCCTAACCAAGAGTTAGTAACAGTAGTCTTTGAACTGTCCTGATACCACCTATGGCAGTGCCTGGCTTCTTCAAGCAGGAGAGAGGAGGAAGAAGGAGAATGGTGTGAAAGAAAATCACAATGACCACTTGATTCCTTACTGCTTTCTTAAGAAGCCAGACACCATCAAGGACATTGAGACTTTCAGTGGTAACATTGACATTGATAACAGGGATCGAATGGGGCACTCTCGGTTCCCTGTTATCAATGTCAATGTTACCATTGAAAGTCTCAATGTCCTGGATGGTGTCTGGCTTCTTAAGAAAGCTGTAAGGAATCAAGCAGTCACTGTGATTTTCTTCCACACCATTCTCCTTCTTCCTCCTCTCTCCTGCTTGAAGAAGCCAGGCACTGCCATAGGTGGTAGATAGTCACCCATGAAAAGATAGTCACCCATGAACATGAAGCTGCCCATTGATCCATAAGTTGTCACTGCTGTCTACCCAGACTGGCAGAGGTTCTCTGGGGTCTCAGGCAGAGGTCTTTCATAACAATAATAACAATAATAACAATAATACTTTCGATTTATTGATCGCTTTTCCCCACACACCTGTGGGCTCAGCGATTTACAGTTACTTATTTTGACAATTGGACTAACAATATTCATGGGGGGATAAGGGGAGACAAACATACAATTATTTAATCACACACTGTAGCTGCTTGGGAGGATTCATCTTGCAGGCTGTATCAGACGTGATCTGACGGCATATTCTTTGTTGGCTGGCTGATAATGTCAGGACTCACGATGTTGCATTGTCACACTGCCACCGCCTGGCCGATTCACTCCACTGCAGGAAATGCCGATTTTTCCACCTTCCGATCTTGCAGCACAGCAGACGCCTTCCCATGGCAGCTGGCACCCCCTGAAGGGATTGGTGTGCCCACCCCTAGCGAGTGGTCCCCAATTCATCTACTTGCTGAAGCTTTAGAATCGCTGGGTAGCTAGGGATAAGGCTTGGCAGTTCATATGTTATAGCTATGCAGGGGATTTAACCCACTGCACCACTGCTCCCCTGCTACCTGGTTCTTTGTACCTGGAGGTGCTGGGGATTGAACCTGAGACCTTCTGACACAGACCCTTCCAGGCCCCACTCAAGACTTCTGTATGGCTGATTCCACGCAATGGCTTGCCCTGGTGTGATCGCCTGAAAATATTTGCGGTTATTGATCATTTCCCCATATGTTGGTGCGGGGTCAGCATTTGACCTGAATCCCATGCTGTTTCCCCCCAGACTTCTCTCCCCCATGATTTTCAGGATCTTTTTCTTTACTACAGGGCTGAAGTCAGGGTACTCCAGTGGGGAACGTGATTTGCGGCTGTCTTCTCTTTACCAACCCTCTGCCATCTCTCCCTCCCCTCCCCTTCCTGCCTTTCTCCAATTTGTTTAGCTGCTTCCAACCCCCCTCCTTGGCATGTGTGAGGCTTGATTTCCCCCCTTTCCCCCTGTGATGCATTGCAATGCAATGACAATGTTAAATGGCTTTTAAATGTCCTTTTTGCTGTTTTGTCATTTTTGTCAAATTATCCATTGCTCATGTAAATTGTTTTATTGTTCTGTTGTGTTTTTATTGTTTTACTGTTAACGATGCAGCTGTAGGATGCTGTATAACTGCATACAGACCATTGCTGCATCCCTGAGAATGCCGACGTTAAACTTCTGACAAATAAAGAGTAAGGGGAGAAAAGCCTTTGGGATGATTAAAAAGTGCTGATGCAGTAACAGGGACAGAATAACTCCCAGAGCTCTCACTTGAGAAGACATCATGGCCACGAAGATAGTTGGGGCATGTCTCTTCAGTGGAGTTCCCCCTTTCATGGGCATTGAGGCATTGGTCAAAAACTGAGACCAATCACGGAGCTCAGTTCCAACAAAGAAATGGCCGTTGTGTTACAATGCAACAATGCAACCACACCTATGATAAAAAAGAGGGGGGAGGAGTTGCTGTATGTGGGGAAAGGCAAAACATTTGGGAATGCGGGAATGCAGACCAAACTTCTGTAATGCAGAAATCTTCAATCAGAATTGGGCCAATTATACCTGTGGGGAACCGAAAGCAAACCACTAGTACAGAATCGGCCTATGAGTGTAAGCTCCTCTGTGACTTGCTGGTTAAAACAGCATATCTTTTCCTACATGGGGCATAATATCTAATAGTGTTGATACAGTTCAAGCTAAGGGCACCATTGTGCACTTTTGGCCTTATCACCCATTTAAAAGTTTCTTTGCTGATAAAATCACAATTAAATTAGTACTCTGTTGAAACACATGTCAAATACCATCATGATCATGGGCCTAGTGGTGCGGCTTACAGGCTCTGGGGAGACCTAGTAGCTCCAGGGAAGCCTGCATTGGAGTAATCATCAGAGCCTATATTTCCCAGGTTCCCTCTGGACCCTGTAATTGGGTAAAAGGAGATTTTGGAGGGAAAACTATACCAGTAGAGGGACAGAGGGTGGTGCCTGGGAAGAGGAGATAAAAGGCCTTGCCCAGAGAGGGAGGGTGTTCTTTCTCAGGGAGCAGGGCTGGAGGAAGCTGCTGCAGAAGGAGGGATCCCTAATCCAAAAAGTGTGAGTTAGACTGTGAACAGGTACCTAGGGAAGACTAGGACTGTGTAGACAGACATGTTAGAATTTATTATTTTACTGATTTACCTGCCTTTACTTTGCACATTTCCCCTGCTTGTTATTAATCTAAAGTTGTTGTTTAAAATCTTAATAAAACTGTTTGTTACTCTGCCTGGGTCCTAGGGCTGCCAGGCCCCCTGGGAGGGGTTGCCTACTCAAAGGGTCACTGACCCGCTGCCCCACAGTGGGAGAACCCCACCCCCCCAAGTGTCCGGGCACATCACTGGGGGGACGCTCCAGCATTTGTCCTGAAAACTCTATGGTAACAGCTGCCAAAACAGTGTTGGCATTATATTGGAAATCACCTTCACTACCATCTATAGACATATAGTTTTCAAAGATTTGAGATCATGTGATGATGGAGAAAATCACTGATCAGTCAGTTCTCTATCCCAGGACAATGTCATTTGAAGATAAATGGTTTCCCTTTTTTTAATGCATACAGGGCCGGCCTGAGGTGTTTCTGGGCCCTAGGTAAGGTAAGCTTGTGGCGCTCCCCAGGCGATGCCAACCTCCCAGTGGGGCCTGGAGACCCCCAAGAAACATGCTTGGGAGGGGGGTGCTGGGCACCACAAGCTAGCTTCTCCCCCCTCCTGCTGCTGCTGCTCGGTTTCCCAAAAGCCAGGTGGGAGAGCAAGCTTCCTCCAAGGCATTTCCTCTGCAGGAAAGGGCTGGGCCCCACTTCTCAAGGAGAGGCAAAAACTTCCAAGTTCTGCAGCAGAAGGAGTCTTTACAAAGCCCCGGAGAAGTCCAGGATTTCACCAGAAAGAAGAGTTTGTGCGTGTGTGCTGGGGGTGCTTTTGGTTTAATGCCTCCCCAGCTTGTTTTTTTTTGGCAGCCAGAATGAGCCCGAAGGAAGCAGCACACACACACACACACCTTGAGTAAGGCAGGGCGACACATACAACGAGCCCCTTGAACGCCCCCGCTGGGAGGCAACCTGCCTCTGCCGAGCCCCCCCGAAGCTGACCCAGTTCACATCCCCCTCCCACGCACACAAAAAACCTCAGACCCCCAAACCTGCCACCTTGGGGGGGGGTTGCTAAGGAACTTACCCACAAGGCCTCAAGGAAAGTCTGCAAGTTTCCCCCACCACAGTCGCAGCACCTCAAGTCCTCCGTCTGCCCCTGCTGGGGGGCTAAGCAGGGCGGCGGTGGCTGTGGCCCACTCAGATCTGGCTGGATGGGAGAGGAGGAGGAGGCTGTGCTCAGCTCTTTGCCGGCCCGCCTCAGAGGAGTCCCCGAGCCCAGGCCGCCCTCCAGAGTCTGGCGCATGTGCGGGGGAACAGCAGCCAGGCAGCCCTCCGGACTGGAGGTGGGAGTGGACACGGGCCAGCTGGAAGGTGGCGTGCCTGGCCTCCCTCACTCTCCCCTCCCCTCCACCCCACCCTCCTCCCTCCGCTGCTCCCTCCTCCCCCTGGGCCGCTCTCTTGGGCAGGCCCAGCCGAGGAAGGAGGGGGAGCCAGCAGGGGAGGGGAAGAGGGGGAGAGAGAGCCCAGGCAGCTTGCGCAAGGCAGGCAGGATGCTCCTGGCACCACTTCCAGATTGCTGGGGAGGAGGTGGCCGAGGAGGAGCCGGCTCCATGAGCTCCGAGGTCCGCCCCACCCACCTTGGCTTCCCTCGGCCACATGCCAGCAAGCCAGGGAAGGAGCGGGGTTTAAACCCCGCCTCTTCCCTTTCAGCTCTGGCTTGCCTGCGCGTCAGCAAGCCAGGGAAGGGGGGGTTAAACCCCCGCCTCTTCCCTTTCATTTCCGGCTTGCCTTTGAGTAACTGCCAGGGCACTCTTCGCTGGTGGCACCTGCCGCTGCCCTGCATCCTCTCCCCCACTGGCAAGCTCCGCCACCTCCTGAACCCCGCCAGGGCACTCTTCACTGGTGGCGGTGGTGGGGAGGTGGCGGCAGCGGTGGACTTTTCGTGGGGGTGGCAGGTGCAGTTTGGCGCCCCTGTGGGCTGGCGCCCCAGTGGGTGAGCTGGCCCTGAAGGCATACTTGCGCAAGATCTACTACCTTCTAATCCGATGTACTGACAAATGCTCTCACTTTAACCTGGTTCTCTTTATCTTCTTTATTCATTTACTTACTGTTGTTGTTGTTGTTGTTGTTGATGTTATTATTATTATTATTATTGCTATTTTTTCTTTTAACCCTCTTCATTTTCACAGGTGTAGAGTCTAGTGATCTTACTCAAAGTACTTCAAGTACTCCACTCCACACAAGCTCAGCAGTCACATGGCTACCTTATCACAATAAACTGATGAACAATGTTTTATTTTTCTAGATCATATTGTCAATTACTGAAAAATGCAATGTGTGTTTATAATTAGATGATGAACTATTAGTTTTACCAGATGCATTAAGTTTAATGTTAAGATTAATTTTATAACATTGATTTGTCTCTGGACTTTGACATATATGTGTATCAATGTCTTCCTGTTGATTGTAAATTCTATATACACCAATAAAATATTTTTTTAAAAAAAGAGTTTTCAGGCCAAATGCTAGTGTCCCTGGCAACGTGCCTAGTGTAACGACGTCACTTCTGGTTGACATGATTGTGGCACATGTGCACTATGCGTGCACATGAAAAGTTCCGGAGCAGGAGCTTCTCCCCCCACTAAAAGCAGGAAAGGGACCTGGCAATCTACTGGGTTCGCACACCTCATTTGGTCGTGTACAAGGGGAAACTGTTGTTAAAGTTCTGTAAAAAGGGGTCGAGTATGTGCTCTGGGCCCTCCCAAGGAGACCCATACCAGAGTGGTGGCAGCCATTAGTGAACCTCCCTAGCTGCTGCCCACAATAAATACACACAGGGGAAACAAGACTATTCTTTCATATTTTTTATTCCCTTCCATTCCTTTCTTGAGTTTGTTGCAGATTGGAAATGGAAGAAACCTGCCAGAAAGGTTCTCTGTAAGAATGCATATGGCTCCCTCCTATCACTGATCTGTTATACTTGAATGGCAGAAACTGGTTTTACCCATGTTAGCCCAGCCATGGCTGTGAAACCTCAAACACTGACATTGTCCATTGGCTCTTAATGCAGAGAGCTCTGCCATTGTCCACTGCGGATGTCCATGAAGATCAGTGATGATGGGATGACTTAAATGGGATTCTCACATCAATCCACCAGAGAGCACTGTATGGACATTAGTGAAGTCCCACCCGTCAAACTGTGTAGTAATCCCCTCCACCTCCCAAGAGCTCTGAGTAAGAGCTCAGCTGCAGGATGAGCTGGCTTACAGTGGGGCACTTTCAGGTTAAGAAAACATTGACTTATGTCTGCAAGTGGTTTTAGGGCCAATTACTACCAAGACATGAAAAACTGGAGGAGGAGCAGAAAGTTAAGGAAACAAAACAGAGGATGAATCCTGAGACCCTGTGATTTGTTGGAGGCACAGAAATGTCAGCAGTCTTTATACACAAAGCTACCGACTAAGCAGCACATAAGAGCTCAGATTTAAATAATTTCTGCTTGGATTGAATGCTTCCATGGGTGTTTTATTTCTCTTTAGATAACAAGAATAAATCACATGCTCCTTTAGGAGGCCATAGGAACAGCAGTGGAAATGAATTGCCATCTTATCTCTAGGAAGGAGAAAGCAGTAGCAGTACCAATTCAGCAACCAGTTTTTTCCCCCCAAAGCTGAGCAAGATTCTAGTCCAGCGTCCCGGTCACATGAGTGAGATAATCTGGGGGGGGGAGTGAGGCTTTTTGCCCTGGAGCAAATTGGAGCATGATATCACAATCAGACATTCCCCCGAGGCTCCGTGCTCAGGCTGTCACCTGCCAATCACCTGCCGATCACATGCTGATGGTGAAGCGTGACACAGAAGGGCGAGGCGGTTCAACAGTAATGCATCGTGTGCATGTGTAGTTCTGCGCATACCATGGAGGCATAAAAAAAAAATCCGGTGGGACGCAGACAGGTGCCAGATGCAATGGGATACCAGCGCTTCCACGATCCGACGCCTGCCCATGCCCTGCGTTTTCTGGAAAATAGTGCACTTTCCCAGGTATCCTTTTACTCTGGATCTTCGTCAGGGCGATACAGATTGCCAATGGGTGCAGGACTCTTGCCAGATGTTTTCATGTGATCATGCCCGTAAAATCCACCTGGCATTCATCCCTATCGTGCGGCTAATTCTGCGTGTGACCAGAACACCTGTAACTCAGGACAAAACTTATACCTTGGAAATCTTGTTGGCCTTTAAGGTGGTACTAGACTCAAGCCTTACTCTTCTCCTACATCAGACCAACATGGCTACCCACCTGAAGCTCTTTTCAGGGCTGAGAAACCTACTTATTGTCAAGGCGCATAGTTTGGCAGTGGAATGTGACCCTGCAAATGTGTTTGTCATGTCAATAGGTGAAAGTAATCCTGCCCCTATCCCACACCCCACTGAGCACCTAGTGAGACCTATATGTATTAAAATAATTATACCCCCCTTTCCTCTTGGCTCAGGTTTGAAGCCTTCATCCAGTCTGTGGAGTCTTCATCTGGTTTATGGGGCTCTTTCATTAGGGGAAGAGTCCCTGATGTAGGAGGAAGGGTCTCTAGGCTGCTGGAAGGCTTACTTGGCAGGTGGTTGGACCCATCCTAATATTACTAATCCCATGAGAAGGGCTGACATTCTAAACTGATATCACCCACCTGTCAGGCTCCTTAGTCAGATCACACAACTCAGGGCTTCTTCAGAAGACAGTGTTTAATGGTGAATCAGTGTTTAATGGTGAATCAGTGTTTAATGGTGAATCAGTGTTTAATGGTGAATCAGACACAGCCAGCTTGTGTCAGTAATGGCCACATACAGTAGGGCCTTCTAAGATATACTACATTCAAGCACACACACACACACCCATATAGCTAAAGCCAATGATTAACATTCACGAGCACGGGCAAAACTAGCAAAGCAATCTAGAAACCATTGGTTCCTAGCCGAAGCTCCAGCAGCTGGAGATGCAAGGTCAGAGACCTGATAATAGACAGTGAGTAAATCTTCAGAAGATGGGAGAACGTGACTATTCCCTCTGCATACCAAACATATGACAGAGCTACCTGACATCCCGACAGGGCAACCTGACATCCTGCCTCTCTAAAGGCCCCCCCAGGTTTGTCAGGATAGCGGCAATGGAAACATCGTAGGAGGTGGGGGGCTCTGATGTCATTCACTGCCACCCACTCCCTGTGTTGAGGACCAAAGTCCACCCATTCTACAAGATAATACAGTTTATTCTGTTTAATCTTAGAGTCCAAAATATCAGCTACTTCGTAATGCAGTTTGCTTTGCACCATAAAGGGGGGGTGTGCAGCACATTGTGGCCTCCAAGCATTAGTTCCAGGGTCTCTGCGTAGGAGTCTGAAAAGAAACACAGGAAGTACATTTCACAAAGTTTGGGGCAAGTCAAGTTCCACAGTGACATCATTGATCTTATGTTTGACAGGGAATGGCCCAACAAATTTCCAACCCAGCTTCTGGCTAGGCTGGAGACCCTTAATGTTCTTAGCTGACACATAAACAGAGTCACTGGCCTTGATGTCCCAGCCCGCATCACGTTTCTTGTCAGCCTGAAGCTTATAAGCTTGTTTGACCCCATCCAGAGTCTTACACAAAAGCGGCCAAGCTTCCAGCAAGTGTTTGCACCAGTCCCCTGCCTCCCTATCAGGCAACCTAGTTTCGATCAAGAATGGGAGAGGCCTTGTACCCATACACAGCCATGAACAGAGAGACCCCTGTGGAGGAATGACACATGTTATTATAACAGAACTCTGCTAGGGGGAGGAGCCCCTCCCAATCATCTTGTTGAAAGTTAGTGATGCAGCGGAGGTTTAGTTTACGTGTTCCGTTTGCCCCTCAGTTTCGGGGTGATAGGCACTGCTCAAACCCCTTTCCATCCTCATGAGGCGTAACAGCTCCCCCCAGAATTTAGAAACAAATTGCAAGCCCCTGTCAAAGATTATCTTCTGGGGTAAGGTGCAGAGCCTAAAAACCTGCTGAAGAAAAGCTTTAGCCAGCATTCGAGCAGATGGCAGGGACTTGAAAGGAATGAAGTGCGCCTGCTTAGAAAAAAGGTCTACCACCTCCCAGATAACTGTTTTTCCTCGGCTGGGAGGAAGGTCCATAATAAAATCCATCAAGATGACTTCCCAGGGCCTACTCAGTGTAGGAAGGGGTTGCAAGAGCTCATCCTCCTTCTCCTCCTCAAACACCTGAACTAGGTTTCCCAGGTCTCTGTTTATTCATGATGCAGGTCTGGCATGAGTTGACAAAAAGGGAGAGATCCTTCTGCATTCCGGGCCACCAGAATTGTCTTTGAAGCAAATGGAGTGATTTCACAAAACCCAAATGCCCCGCAAGCTTAGTGCCATGTACAGTCACCAGGATCTCCCCCCGCAACGTTGCAGGAACAGTTTTTGGCCCCAGTACCAACAGCTGTTAGCCTGTTCTTCTACCTCCCCCTCTTTCTCCAACTCAAGCCGATCAGAGTCGGAAATGGCAGAGGTGAACTTCATTTCCCATGAATCAGTGTTCATTAGGGGTTGGGCCTTTGCTTGGGCACATGTAATGACAGCCACTCCCAATTGGGAAGGCATGAACATAGAGTCAAGAACCACCTCCTGGCTGCTGTCATGTCGCGGGAAGCAGGACAGCACATCAGCCAAAGAGTTAGCTTTTCCCGGGAAATGGTGGAGTGTGAAATTAAACTTTGAGAAGAAGTCAGCCCAATGGAGTTGCTTAGCATTCAGGTTACAGGGTGTGCGAAGGATCTCAAGGTTCTTATGATCAGTCCAAACCTCAAATGGCACCCTCACCTCCTCCAAGCAATGTCTCCACGTAGAGAGTGCCAACTTAATAGCTCTCGCCTCCTTATCCCAAACTGACCAATTACATTCAGTATCAGTGAACTTCCATGAGACATAGGCAAGGGGGTGCAACTTGCCGTCTTCCCCCTCTTGCAAGATGGCGCCACCCATAGCGACATCTGAGATGTCCACTTGCATGATTAATTTTTTTAGTTCGTTTGGGTGCGCCAGCACAGGTTTGGATGTGAACAACACTTTTAAGCAGTCAAACGCCTCCTGCCATTCAGGTGTCCACTCCAGTTTTTCCCCTGGCTGCATACTATCCAGACCCTTCGCTTTAGTTTTCAAGAGGTATGTGAGTGGTAAGCTCACCTGAGCAAAGTTAGCCAGAAATGATCTGTAAAAGTTTGCGAAACCAAAGAACGCTTGGAGCTTCCTCCGGGTCCGAGGGGGCTCCCACCCCATGACATCTCGGACTTTGGCAGCGTCCATCTTAATGCCCCAAGGGGAAATGTGGTAACCTAAAAAGTAAATTTCTGTGCAATGGAACTCATATTTTGACAACTTGGCATACAGTTTGTGCTTATGCAACGTCTGGAGGATCTCTCTGACCAGAGAAACATGAGACTCATGATCCGGGGAATAAAGCAAGATATCATCTAGATAAACAAGGACCCTCTTAAACAAGTGCTTATGCAGGTTCGTTTATCAGGTTCATGAAGACCCCTGGAGTCCCCTGAAGTCCAAATGGCATCAACCAGTATTCAAACTGACCCAACAGGGTATTGAAAGCCATTTTGTACTTGTCCCCCTCTTTAATCTGAACACAGAAATAGGCATCCCGGAGGTCGAGTTTGGAATAGATTTTCCCCTTTGAGACAGCGGCCAGTAGGTCTTTAATCAGGGGGAGGGGGTAGGCATTCATGGTTGACACTGCATTCAACCCCCTGTAGTCAGTACATAGTCTCAGACCCCCGCCTTTCTTTTTCTGGAACAACACTGGGGCTGCAAAAGGGGAGGAGGCAGGTCAGATGAAACCCCAGGTGAGGTTTTTGTCAATAAACCTACGCAGTTCCACCTTCTCTGCTGGGCTCATAGAGTACAGTTTGCCCTTGGGCAATTTCTGATCAGACAACACTTCAATAGCACAGTCTGAGTGTCTGTGGGGGGGCAACTCATCCTCCTTCTCCTCCTCAAACACCTGAACTCGGTCCAGATACTTGGGAGGAATCATCTCTAGCTCATCACATGCCAGGCAGGCTGGCACAGCTCCCTCCAGCAAAATGGCCGGCTTCACCACATTTTAGGCACAGACCTTGCATCATGCGGAGCTCATGCCTCCCCTCTTTCTGTCACACTGGTGTTTTTTGCTTCACCAGTACTGGAGCACTGTAGCCACATCGTCAATGCGGATAGTGTGGAAATGGCTCTCCGTGTCCGCTGCCTCCCTCATCCATGCATTCAGAGAGACAGGTTTCATGGGGTGGAGGATTATCCCATGAATCTCAGGGTTAAGTTCCAGGGGATACTGCTGGACCAAGATGCCATCAGGCCACTCTTGGACCTTGGCCGCCTGGCATTGAAACTTCTCTGTATACTCACGCACCAATTTCTCCCCTTGGCAGAAAGTGCACTGGAAGACTTGGGTGGTTTCGCTGGCATTCATGTCCTCATATTGAGCTTGAAGGGCCCACATTAAGGCATCGACCTCATGGAGTTCCCGGCCATCCTAGTTGTGCAGGCCCTTGTACCAATCAGCTGCCCCATCTCGTAAATGGGATGCAATGTAATCCATGATGCGTTCTTCATCTGGGAACAGATGGCCTCAATTCACCATGAACTTCTCCACTCGCACTACAAAGAACACCAATTTCTCAGGTGTCCCATCGAAGGTTGCATCCAGCAGCTCTGCGGGTTGATGCACCTCCCAGAACGGCTGCCCTGGGACCCTCCTTGGTTGGTGTAGAGGGAGGGCCGGTGGCTGACCCATGGGAGGCTGTTGCCCTGGTTGCTGGAGAGGTGCTTGGGCAGGTTGCTGGAGAGGCTGCTGTGCTTGTTATGCCGGCAAGCATTGATCCAGCTCACGCTGCACCACCTCAGTCACAATTCCTGGTAGTTTACGGAACAACTCCTCGACCATGCAGGGGAGCAGTCTTGACCTCATTCCAGCAACTGTAGCCAGGTTTCCACAAAATCCTTGGACTCTCCCGTTCCCCATGGCTCCGCACCAATCCCAGGCTCCACACTCAGTCTATGAATGGCCTGGTCATAGTGGCTTTCCCTCCAGGGCCCCAGAGTGAGAGTCCAGGTTTCAAATGTATCTGCATGCGGTGGGTCACATTTGCCTGCCCCTCCAAATGGATTCAGGAAGGGTGCACCCACATCCTCCTCTAAAGGACGGGTGGTCGGTGCCGTGGTCGTTGGTACCGACTCCACAGATGTCACCTCAATGTTGAAGTCTTCCTTGTCTCTGCTTATCCCAGCGTAGAGAGATGCGGGTCAAAGGAGAAATGGATTACGGACAATTTGTCAGGCTCCTTAGTCAGGTCACACAACACAGGGTTTCTTCAGAAGACAATGTTTAATGGTGAATCAGAACTAAAGACACGTGTACAGCTTGTGTCAGTAATGACCACATACAGTAGGGCCTTCTAAGATACACTACATTCAAGCATCCTCCCCCATACAGCTAAAGCCAATGATTAACATTCGTGCACATGGGCAAAGCTAACAAAGCAATCTAGAAACCGTTGGTTCCGAGCCGAAGCTCCAGCAGCTGGAGATTCAAGATCAGAGACCTGATAACAGACAGTGGCTGAGTTCAGACTGGCAATTTGCCCTGGTAGCGATCCATTTCAGTGATGCTTCAAACCCGCAGTAAACAGGGCATTCACACAGGCACATCTGCCTGGCATCCCCCACCCGTAGCCAACCTGTGCTGTTCCACTTCACTGCCACATTAAAAAGATACCTGAAGAAACCGGTAGCAAATCCCTAAAACGCCCATGCGTTGTGTGTTTCTCCGCTTCCGGGAAGTCTGAACGCACAGCTGAAAAGCTGGGAGAAACCCACTTTGGCAGCAGCGGTATGATTGGCCATGCTCTGCTCTGCTGCCCAATGCAGTGCCAGAGCTGCAGGGTCCTCCCCCAATTGGCAAAATGTGCTTATGCACATAAGCGCATGAGTGCTCATGCATACATACACCCATACACCCACAGCCAAATTAATAGGGAAATGTTGCACCTCTGGGGCAGCAGTCTGAATGCTCCAGCACGCCTCCTCCCGGTATGCTCCCACAGCAGTCTGGGCTGTGTGAACTGGCTCCCGCAGCAAATTGCCAGTCTGTCCTCAGCCAGTGAATAAAATTTCAGAAGTTAGGAGAACAAGAGTACTCCCTCTGCATACCAAACATATGACAGGGCTACCTGACATCCTGACAGGGCTACCTGACACCACCAGACCAAAACTCTGAGCCTGATCTTGAGGTGGAGAAAGAGATGAGGGAGGTACCCAAAGCAGGCAATGTTGTACGAATGGTTTCCGTATGCTTTTACATGGACTGGATAAATGCATTACAAGATACGAAGAAAAGAGACCAGAAATTGCTGTGCTTTGGAATTATTCATAAGGGAGATGACCTGGCTTGGTCCCAGTTTGTGCTCAGGACCTAATAAGAGCTGTGAGCATTGCTGAACCAGTTGGGAACTGCAGCCACCATGCTTTTAAGTTCAGCATTTATGGAAATGGAAAATTCCCCTCCCCATGCCAACATTGTCACACTGGATTTCAGAAAAAGAAATTTATCCAAAATCAAGTTAAGGACACTGAAAGGGAGGGTAAAGAGAATGCTTGGAGGTCATTTAAATCCACAAGAAACTGAACCTCAGGATACATACCACAGGTTCGGAATGGTACCAGCTAATCTAAGCATCTTGGCTAATAAGAAGTCATGAAAGGCATCCTTTAACAAGGAGAAATCTTGCTCAGATGAGAAGAATGAAAGGATAAAAAGTTTTGGTGAAAACAATGACAGTTGAAGGCCTTAATTTCAGTATTTCTGCCCTGCTTTGCCCAACACATCTGGGACTCAAAGCAACGTATAAAATAAATGCAAAAAACCTAATATAAGCAAACACTACAATATTTCAACATGAACGCACATACATGAATGCATGAAACTACCTGAAACTGAATCAGACCATTGACCATCAAAGCCAGTATTGTTTACTCAGACTGGCAGCAGCTTTCCAGGATCTCAAGTAGAAGAGGTCTTTCATATCACCTGTTGCCAAATCCTTTAATTGGAGATGCCGGAGATTGAAGCTGGGACCTTCTGCACAACAAGCAGATGCCACTAAATCATAGCCCCTCCCCAGGCTGGTGCTAGTTCCGCTAACCACTGGTCCAGCTCACTCAGCCTTGTAACTGAGGAGGAGTTGAAGCTCTGTTCAGATGTCATTCAGCTGGCAAAGGTATTCCTAGCCTTCCTCTCCGGCTAGATAAGACACAACAGGTGGAAAGAGAATTTGTGGAGCATTGTGACAGACAGGTATGGGTGTAACAATTGCAGCCCAGACATTTAATTCATTAATTCAGTCAGTCGGTCAGTCATTCAGTCAGTACCTGGCCTTTGTGTCCTGACCAGGACCACCAAGGCAGCTAACAGATTAAAAACGTGTAATACAAACACATCTTAGAAAGCCAGTTTGATGTCACAGTTAGGGAGTCTGACAAGCATCTGGGAAACCCAGTTTTGAATGCCAGATCTGCCATGGGTGCTTGCTGGGCCAGTCACACCCTCTCATCCTAATCTAACTGTTCAGAAAATGGAGGAGAGGAGAATGGTGTAAGCTTCTTTGAGTCCCCATTGAGTCCCCCTTTATCAGTGAACATAAAGACCATTTAAACCAAATAACAAGTCATGGGCTGTCATTGTGAAGGTGACTGGCTGCCAGCACATCTGCACTGGGCTGGTTCACTCCTCAGTCTGCCAGCCTCCAGGTGAGGCATGGAGAATCTCAAGGGATTCCATCTGATCCCCAGATAGCACAGGTGAGTTCCCCTGGAGAAAATGGGTGCTTTGGAGGCTGCACTCCATGGTATTACATCCTGCAAAGGTCCCTGTCCTCCTCAAACCCCCACCCTCTCCAGGAGTCTCCAGGATTTTCCCCAGGAATCTCTAGGGATTTTCCAATCCATAACTGGCAACCTTATGACCATTCCCTGGGGACATCCTGCAGGGGGAGATAACAACACCTGCCCTTGGCAAGGCACAGGCAGCAAAGCAGGTGCACCAGAGTCCACAGCAACCTTGGCAGCACCCACTAACCAGACAGCAGCGTTCAATGACCTCCATCTGAACGGAATAACTTGCATAGACAATCGCTGCCTGCCTATCCAGTCACTGCCCTTTGACACTAGTCTCCCCCAACCCCAAGCCAGCAAACATGGAGGACAGGACTAGCAACAATACAGTTTGGGCAGCACCAGGGTTGAGTTGGGGATGGACCTCAGTGGAGTACAAGGCCACAGAGTCCACCCTCCAAAGCAGCCATTTTCTCCAGGGAAATGGATCTCTGTAGGCTGGAGATCAGATGTCATTCCGTGAGAGCTCCAGACTCCACTCAGAGCCTACCCATAGGGAAGAGCACCTCTGTGGCCAGCAGGATGCCCATCCCTCCCCTGGCATGAACCAGATGCATCAAAGTGCTACCCGCACAGGCAGATGTATGCATGTGCTGAATAAGCTGGCTGCAAGCCTGGACCTCTCTGAGGAACTAATATCTTTATAGCTCAAAAGAATATAAATAGTCTTATCTTCAGGGGGAAAAAAGGACAGAGTCAGTAGAGGATAAAAAGAAGGAGCAGAAGAATCAGTGTTCAAGCTTCAAGAGTGGTGAGATAGCAATTATTCATTATTTTCCTAAAGAAGAAGCGACCAGGAACGGTGAACAACCCTCATTATACTCTTTAAGAGCTGGTGGGAAAATGGCAAAAACTATTCGAGAGCTATCGGAGCAGCTGTCTGCCTTTGAGAATAAAGTAATAGCTTCTCAGGAAAAAATGAGAGAAGAGATTAAAGCAGTGAAGGATAAGGTTATGGAGATGGCAGACGAAATTAGAGTAATAAAACATACTGCAACTTCTGCTAACAAGCAGGCTCAAAAAAATAAACAAAAAATAGACCAATTAACCAGCCAACTCACTGAACTCTCAGACCGAAATAGAAGAGCAAATTTTATTCTGGTAGGGATCACGGAAGACATAGGTTTCAAGTCTTTGGAAGAGACTCTAAGGGTGTGGATAGAAGAAAATGGAGTAACAATAAAACAGGAAGAAATAGAAAGGGCACATAGATTATAGAGAAGAGAGGGAAGAGGAACTCCCAGGGATGTTATTGTGAAATTTAGCAGGGAAAAATTGCAACAAGAAGTTATAAAACATTAAAAAAAGAGTAAAGACCTGACCTTTAGAGGGGAAAAGGTTTGGGTGAGGGAAGACTTCTGTCAAGAGACTATAAAGAAGAAAAATCAAATGAGACCCTTTGGTCAAAGATTCTATGATAACAATGTGAAATTTTCGTGGGGCTACCCCTCCTCGATACTTGTGTTTAAAGAAGGAAAGAGGCTTGTAGCATGAAATCGCATGGAGGCAATGGGACTCCTCAGGCAACTAGGAATAGATACAGAGGACTGAGACACCAGGAAATGGAGGAAGATTTAGGAGCAACAAGAAGACCCTGGAGAAAGAGGCTCAGGAAGACCCAAGAAAAGGCTAAGGACAGACTCACATGAGGAAACTACATAAAAGGGAAGCATACAAATGCAGAATGAGCTAAGTTACTAAGTTAAAAGTTAAAGAGAGGGAAGGGGTGTGTGCACTCTAGAAGGTGGAGAGACAGGATGAAGTTTTCATCTCAAAATTTGTCTCAATCACAGGGATGGGGAGGGAAGGAAGGGGATTTTCTAATGAATAACATTAAATACCCCAGCCAGGGTGGCCCAAGGTTCAAAACAATATGGAAAATGGATAGGACAATAAGATTACTTTCACTGAATGTAAATGGTTTGACGTCAAATCTTAAGAAGTATAGGATATCCAAAATGGCCAGAGAACAAAAGATAGATTTGATGTGCTTGCAGGAGACACATAAAAAAAAGAATGACAGAAAACCATTACTAAACGACCCAAGGTGGCAGGTATTAGCAGAAGCTAGGAGTAATTCCAAGGTTAGAGGGGTAGCAGCTCTGATCCATAAGAAGTTTCAAGTTGAAGCTGTTGAGAAGTCAATAGATAATGAAGGTAGATACCTAATAGTTAAATTTAAACTGGAAGGGAAATGGTATACAATAGTGAACATCTATGCACCCGATAAAAAGCAAAAGAATTTTAACTAAGATTTTTAAGAAGACTCAACGATTCTCAGAAGGAGAAATAATTATGACAGGAGACCTAAATATTGAGATTACAAAAGATAAAAATATTAAGTTAAGGGAATGGGGATTGAAAGAAGCGTATGAGTTTATAGGTAAACAACCAAGACCTACACACATATCCAGTAGACACAAAACGCCATCATGCATAGACTATATAATCCTAGAAAAAAAAATAATATGGTCATAAAAAATATTAAAACTCACCCAATTTGGATATCGGACCTATAAGTATTGAATTTGAAATAAAACAATTTAATACAAAAAGGTCGTGGAGATACAATAATTTAAAAATGATTAAAGAAGAGGATAGGAAATATATCGAGAAGCAGATAAGTTTATACTTTAAAGAAAACAGAGGGACGGTACCTACTAATATATTATGGGATGCCACCAAGGCGGTAATAAGAGGATACTGTATAAAGAAAGAAAGGAATATAAAAAGAGAATGGTATAAAAAAAGACAACCCAAACTTCAGGAATTAGAGAAGCTACAAAGAAAACAAATGGAAAAATACAACCCTAGGGTATAGAATAAAATTAAGGAGATTCAGAAACAGTTGGAAGAAGTAGACATAGCGACATTATGGAAAAGGGAAAACATGGTTAAGAATAAGAACATAAGAACATAAGAACATAAGAACATAAGAACATAAGAACATAAGAACATAAGAACATAAGAACATAAGAGAAGCCAATGTTGAATCAGGCCAATGGCCCATCTAGTCCAACACTCTGTCACACAGCGGCCAAAATATACCAGGTGCCATCAGGAGGTCCAGCAGTGGGGCCAGGGCACCAGAAGCCCTCCCACTGCTGCCCCCTCCAGCACCAAGAATAGAATGCATCACCTGCCCCAGACTGAGAGTTCTCATTCTATACCCCGTGGCTAATAGCCACTGGTGGACTTCTGCTCCATATGTTTATCTAATTTCCTCTTGAAACTGTCCATGCTTGCAGCTGCCACGACCTCCTGTGGCAGTGAATTCCATATGTTAATCACTCTTTGGGTGAAGAAGTATTTCCTTTTATCTGTTCTAACCCGACTGCTCAGCAATTTCATAGAGTGCCCACGAGTTCTTGTATTGTGAGAAAGGGAGAAAAGTACTTCTTTCTCAACCTGCTCAATCCCATTCATAATCTTATAAACCTCGATCATGTCACCCCTCAGCCGTCGTTTCTCCAAGCTAAAGAGCCCCAAGCATTTTAACCTTTCTTCATAGGGAAGGTGTTCCAACCCTTTTATCATTCTAGTTGCCCTTCTCTGCACTTTTTCCAATGCTATAATATCCTTTTTGAGATGTGGTGACCAGAACTGTACACAGTATTCCAAATGAGGTCGCACCAATGATTTATACAGGGGCATGATGATACTGGCTGATTTGTTATCAATTCCCTTCCTAATAATCCCCAGCATAGCGTTGGCCTTCTTTATTGCAGCTACACATTGTGTAGACATTTTCAGCGAGTTATCCACTACGACTCCAAGATCTCTCTCTTGGTCAGTCTCTGCCAGATCAGACCCCATCAACGTGTATTTATATTTAGGATTTTTGGCTCCAATGTGCATCACTTTGCACTTGGCCACATTGAACCCCATTTGCCACGTTGACGCCCACTCACCCATCCTCAACAGATCCCTTTGGAGTGCCTCACAATCCTCCCTGGTTTTCACCACCCTGAACAACTTCGTGTCATCTGCAAATTTAGCCACATCACTGCTTACTCCCAATTCCAAATTGTTAATAAACAAGTTAAAAAGCATGGGACCGAGTACTGATCCCTGTGGTACCCCACTGCTTACCACCCTCCACTGAGAAAGTTTCCCATTTATACTCACTCTCTGTTTCCTATTTATAATCCAGTTTTTGATCCACAAGAGGACTTGTCCTTTTATCCCATGACTATTGAGCTTACTTAGGAGCCTTTGATGAGGAACTGTATCAAAAGCTTTCCGGAAGTCAAGGTAAATAATATCTATTGGGTCCCCCTTGTCCACATGTTTGTTCACTCCCTCAAAAAACACTAACAGGTTAGTGAGACAAGATCTTCCCTTACAGAACCCATGCTGAGTCTGCCTCAATAGTTTTTGTTCATCAATGTGCCTACTAATTCTTTCCTTAATAACAGTTTCCACCAACTTACCCGGTATCGATGTCAGACTGACTGGCCTGTAATTTCCTGGATCTCCCCTGGAGCCCTTTTTAAAGATGGGAGTGACATTAGCTACCTTCCAGTCATCAGGAATGGAGGCAGATTTTAAAGAAAGATTACATATTTTTGTCAGGAGATCCACAAGTTCACATTTGAGTTCTTTCAGAACTCTTGGATGAATGCCATCCGGGCCTGGTGATTTATTAGTTTTTAAATTGTCCATCAGTCGGAGGACTTCCTCTCTTGTCACCGCAATCTGATTCAGGTCTTTCAAACCCCTCCCGAAATCAGTGCTTCTGGAGTGGGCAAACACTTCTCCTCTTCCACAGTGAAGACAGAGGCAAAAAATGCATTCAGCTTCTCAGCCATTTCCCTATCATCCTTCACTACTCCTTTTACCCCTTGGTCATCCAAGGGCCCCACTGCCTCCCTGGCTGGCTTCCTACTTCTAATGTATTTGAAGAAAGTTTTATTGTTGGTCTTTATGTTTTTTGTGATATGCTCCTCATATTCCCTTTTTGCTTGCCTGATCACAGACTTGCATTTTATTTGCCATAGTCTGTGTTCCCTTTTATCAACCTCACTAAGACTAGCTTTCCACCGCTTAAAGGAATCCTTCTTACCTTTTACAGCTTCCATTACTTTATTTGTTAACCATGCAGGCTTTTTTCTATACCTATTTGTACCTTTCCTAACCTGCGGTATATATTTTTTCTGAGCTTCTAGGATTGTCTTTTTAAATAGTCTCCAAGCTTCCCCAATGGTTTTGACCTTCTCCACTCTTCCTTTCAATTTCTTCCTCACATGTCCCCTCATACCAGAGAAGTTACCCCTTTTAAAGTTAAAAGTGGTTGCGTCAGTCTTTTTGGGCAACTCCCTATCTGTACAAATGTTAAACTCAATGACATTATGGTCACTGTTTCCAAGTGGTGCAATGACTTTTACATCTCTCACCAGGTCTTGGGTGTTACTTAGGACCAAATCCAGGATCGCCTCTCCCCTGGTAGGATCTGTGACCATCTGTTCCACAGCACAATCATTGAGAGTGTCTAAGAACGCAATCTCTTTTTCCCGACTAGAACTCATATTGACCCAATCAATGTGTGGGTAGTTAAAGTCGCCTATTACAACACAGTTATTTCGTCTAGCCGCTATCTTTAATTCATTCATCATTTTATAATCCTCCTCTATCTTTTGATCTGGTGGGCGATAACAAACTCCCACTGTTAAGCCTCCTTTTGGACCCACTATTTCAACCCATAGCATTTCCAGAAGGGAATCCAATTCTCTTACCCTCTCAATCTTACTGGATGGTATACCCTCTCTGACATACAGAGCCACCCCACCTCCAACCCTTTCCCCCTATCCTTCCGATATAATTTATAACCAGGAATCACCGTATCCCACTGATTTTCCTCATCCCACCAAGTTTCTGAAATACCCACAATGTCTATTTCCCCCCAACACCAAGCATTCCAACTCCCCGATTTTACCTCGGAGACTTCTAGCATTTGTGTATAAACACTTATAGTTTCCCACGTTTGTTAAGCCCACAGCCTTCCTCTTGCTGCCTCGAGACCTTGCCAGGCAGTTCCTATCATTAGCCACAGTCTCAGTGGACAATTGTAATCCATTTCCTTGTACAAAAGTAATAGCTACCCCTTCATCTCTTTGAGATGAGCCATCCCGAACCAGAGACTTTTCATCTCCTGTCGGCTTTCCCCCATTATTCAGTTTAAAAACTGCTCTGCCACCTTTTTGATTTTGAGCGCCAGCAGCCTGGTTCCTTCTCGGGACAAGTGGAGACCGTCCCTTTTGTACAGCTCCCTCTTGTCCCAAAAAGCATCCCAGTGCCTAACAAACTTGAACCCTTCCCCCTACACCACCGTCTCATCCACGCATTGAGACTCCTGATCTGTGCCTGTCTCTCCGGCCCTGCGCGTGGAACAGGTAGCACTTCCGAGAAGGCTACCTTGGAGGTCCTGGCCTTGAGTTTCCTGCCCAGCAGCCTAATTTTCTCCTCCAGGACCTCACCACTGCATTTCCCCACATCGTTGGTGCCAACGTGCACCACGACCACTGGCTCCTCCCCAGCACTATCTACCAGCCTATCTAAAACACGCGTAATGTCCGCTACCTTCGCACCAGGCAGGCAAGTCACCATACGGTCAGTACGCGGGTTCGCCACCCAGCTGTCTACCTGCCTAAGGATCGAATCACCAACTACCAAGAGCCCCCCTCCCACCCTTCCCAGGGACGGTTCCTTGGTACGAAAGGATACCCGTTCACCAGCTGAAGAAGAGGTCCCTTCTGAGGGCACATTCCCCTTATCCTCAGCATGGTGCCCCTTTTCCCCTTGACCCTCATGCTCCCTGGCAGCAGCCGGGCTGCCAGATCCAGAGTGGGACATATCTAACAAGTCCCCAAGAGTCTTCCCCGTGCACCTAACTGACTGTCCCTGCTTCTCCAGGTCAGCCACCTTGGCCTCAAGGGAGCAAACTCGCTCCCTGAGAACCAGGAGCTCCTTGCACCGAGCACACACCCAAGACTTCTGACCAGTGGGCAGATAGTCATACATGTGACACTCCATGCAAAACATTGGATAGCCCCCAACCCCCTGCTGGCATTCTGGCTTCATAATTGTTTTTAAACAAATACTTTTCTATAACCCCCTTTTAAAACCCTTTGTATTTATATGGCTCCTGTTGTAGGAGTCTACTTACCTTACCTTACCAAGGAGCCAAGGTCCTGGCTTCCTGGCTCTTCCTGGGCTTCTTACAGAGCCCCTAGGCCAAGAGCCACAGGCAAAGAGCCTCGCCCTTTTGCTCTCACAAACTTCCTGCCTTAAATGGAATTGTCTCCCAGGAGAGGGTGTGGCCAGCAGCTACTCAAAATCACCCAAGGCACTTAATGACGGTCAAACAAAGCCCCTTTCACACTCCAACTCCAGCAGCCAGGAGTCTGCTATTCAATCTCACCCAAGCACTTAATTACAGGCAAACAATGACCCTTTCACACCCTAACTCCAGCAGTCAGGAGTCTGTTACAACTCACCCACACACTCCCAAATACAGTCCCTGACACAGTACCTTTTCAGCTAAAGCACCTCAGCTGAAAGTAAATAAATAAAAATACCACTCACCCCTCTGGCAGCTCAAACACCTTGCTCCTTCTCAGAGCTCAGCTGGGTCAGCTGAATGAATTTCAGAGGAACAGTATCAATACAGCAAAAAGATTGGCGAACTATCTGAAGATCAAAAGAGCAAAACAAAGTGTTAAATGCATAAAAGTTAATAAGAAATTAACAAAACACAAAGAAATTACAGAGGCTTTTGAGAACTTCTATAAAAACTTATATAAAAAAAAGAACACAGTAGACTTTAAGGAGGAAATTAGCCAAACAATGAAGGAAGCAGAGAGAGGAAAACTAAAGGACAAAATCACGGACCAAGAAATAAGGGAAGTAATAAAAGAATTAAAAAAGGGCAAATCGGCAGGATTAGATGGTTTCACGGGCGAATTTTATAAAGAAATGATGGATATTTTAGTACTGGAACTAAAGGTATTGTTTAATGAAGTTTTAGAAGACAAGAGTGCTCCAGATTCATGGAGGAAGACGGAAATAATATTGATTCTTAAACCTCAGAAAGACCCTAAAGAAGTAGGATCATATAGGCCCATAAGTCTCTTAAACCAAGACTATAAGATTTTTGCAAAAATAATGGCAAATAGACTAAAGAGGGTAATCCCACATATAATAAAAGGAGATCAATATGGGTTTGTCAAAGGTAGAAGCATAGCACATCCCATAAGAAATATTCTCAATGTTTTATATCATGCTCACCAGAAGAAAGTAGATCTACCAAAACTAGATGTTTATAAAGCTTTCGATACCCTTTCTCATGAATATTTATGGCAAATAATGAGTAAAGTAGGAATAGGAAAGGAATATCTAGAGGCAATCCAGGAAATTTATAAAGAAGGAGAGGCAATAGTAAGAGTAAATAATGAGCATTCACAAGCATTTCCTATACAAAGAGAGGTATGACAGGGCTGCCCCGTATCACCGTTACTCTTCATAATGGCAATAGAACAGCTAGCAGAATGGATTAGAAATTCTGGAAGAATAGAAGGCTATAGGATAGGTAAAGTGGAAATGAAAATTAATTTATTTGCAGATGACATCATAATTATCATGACAAACCCAAAAGAGGGAGTAAAAGAAGTAAAAATTATTTTAGATGATTTAGAAAAATGTTCAGGATTAAGTATTAACGTGACAAAATCAGAAATAATATATTTAAATGTAAATAGAGAAGAAAAGAAAGAAATAAACAGAGGCACAAAGTTTTGTAGTAGTACAAAAAATATGGATAAAATGATAAAGGATAACTATGATAAAGCATGGAGAAAAATAGAGACGGATATGAGAAGATGGAAAAATAAAACAATAGGAATAACTTCTAAAATTAGAAGTGTTAAAATGTTTTTGGTACCCAAAATATTGTACCTATTTCAAACGTTACCAATGGGAGCAAAGGAAAAAATCGTACAGTGGAATAGACAACTAAAAGAATGGATATTTGGCATTAAAAAATGTAGGTTTCAAAAAAGGATAGTGCATAGCCATAAGACAGAACTTGGATGGGGAGTTCCAGAACTAAACAATTACTATGAAGCCTTCCAGCTCAAATCACTACTAGAGATAGGAGAGGAAAGAGAACAGAAATGGGTAAGATTTGAGAATGAGATTAATAACAATATAGGAAGACTAGGTATCTTTTACAAAGCTAAGGCTAAAGACCTAAAATTAACAACAGGCCCCAGAAGAGCAACACTGGAAGTGTAGAGGAAATGGCAACCAAACTGGCTAGGAAGACCCTCTAGATGGGCGCCACTAGAAAAAGTGCTACCCGCACACAGCCATACCCCACTTCCCATGAAGTCATACCCCACTTCCCTTGATGAAAAACAACAAAAACAAAAACAAAGAGGCTGGGGGTCAGGCTCAGTCCCACTGGCCCGATACCCAAGACCAGCATCCTGATCCCTGGGCCGCAAAGGCAGGTGAACAGGAAGCATTCCACTGCAGCTCTGACATCGCCACCAGCCACAGAGGGCCAGGCATTGCACAGACAGACATGGCTCAGTGGAAAGGCACTGGAACAACACTTAAATATGGTGCCCTCTTTGCTGTAATTAGATTCCTTTGTCGCTATGTCACCACAACTGCTTGTTCCTTCTGTGAAAATCAGTAAGACCTTTCCTGAACTTGTTTTAAAATGAGTTTTTTTTTTTGTGAGTATGTGTTTGTGTGTCCCTGGAAGTCATGGTTGACTTCTGGCAACCCCTAGTGGGACTTAAACATTTCAGAAAGGTGGACTCTGCCTCTCAGCCCTTTTATTCTTTGGAGGTCTCCCATCCAAGTACTTGCCAGAGTCAGCCCTGCTTAGTTTTTGAGATCTGACGAGATCAGGCTTGCCTGGGCTATCCAGGACAGGGCTTAAAAATGATTATTGAACAGACATTCCTGCCAAGTGCCATGCCTAGTGGCTGTTCCTTTGTGATCTTGTGTTTGAGTCCATCTTGCACTCTGGCACTTCTTCCCTCAGGATTGTCTGGAGGCTCATCCCAGTGACTTTCCACAATGGATCACTGCTATCTGCTGGTTGTAATTGTTGTATACTAAGTGGAAACCACACACGTGGTCAGGGACCCACACGGTCAGGAAAAGGAGCGAGTTTCACCTCCAGAGACAATAGCCCAAATGGATCCTAGTCCACACCTATCGTACAGCTAGGATCCTAGGAGAAACCAATGGGGAATAGGGTGCACTGTAAATAACCCATCACAGGTGTATGTATGTTGGGGGAGTGGGAAACATGGGAATATAAACTGGCCTGCGAGCTGGGTAACCATCTCAAGTCTTATGTATACCTAATAAAGTATGAGCTGTTATCACGCATCTATGCATTAGTCTCACTACTTTATAGTGGTGACGAGGATGGGATCCAAATGAGCGATTCGGAACCCAAGCACAGCATCACACCACTCACCGACCTTCCTGAAGACGCGTCTCACATTGCTAATCCAGAGAGCAGCACTGCACCGCACTCAGAGTCTTTGGTCACCGTGTCCTGCACCACTCCAGAGATCTCCACACCAAATGTGATCCCTATCATGACAGCCACCCAAGGAAGCATCCGCAAGTTTGACATGGCGCACCTGGAAAAGTGGGAAACATTGCTCGAGCATCTATGTGGACTACCATGACATCACAAAGGAGGGTAAGAAAAAATCCTTACTGCTCGGTTCCTGTGGAACTGATACCCTCCGCCTCCTAAAAGGTCTGCTGGCCCCGAAGAAGCCGAAGGAGGCCATGTATGCAGAAACTGAGACAGCGCTCACAAACCACTTCGTGTCCAAACCCACGAAAATAGCTGAGCGCATAGACTTCTTTGCACGTATCCAGGGTCCCGATGAGACCACGATTGATTTCCTGGTGGCCCTAAGACAAGCAGCCACCCTATGTGGGTTCCCCAGCCTAAGCAATACCTTGATGAACCACTTCATTGTGGGCCCCTGGGAACCCAAGCTACGCTGCAAATTTTCTACGTACGATGACCCAAATCTGGACCGGGCTCTGAAGGAGGCCACGGCGTAAAAAAAGTCCCAAGTGCCTCAGCAAGATGGTAAACCTCACCGGCACATCCCCAGTAGATTCGGATGAGGAGGATGTCCTCCAGGTGCACCACCCAGCGAGGAGGAGCACATGGCCAAGATGACCACACGGGCCAAGAAGCCGGCCGCTCAGACATCCTGCTCCAGGAGCGGAGAGGTGCACGAGCAGCAGGCCTGCCGCTTCCGAGATGCTATCTGCCAGTCTTGCAACAAGCAAGGCCACATTGCCCAAGTGTGCAGATCGAAGGGGAGCCGTCAGACAACATCCGCCCACCAGGAGTCAGTGGACCTACACACAACCACTATTCACCAGCAACAGCACCAGGTATTGAACTTGCCCCCTGAAGCCCCAAATAAAATGCATGCCATGGTGTTAACAGAGGGGTCCCCATGTAGAATGGAATAGAGACCCTGCTGAACCTCTGCCCGCAAGGGGGGCCTCTCCTTCAACGGCCCCGGGGTTTAAGGCTACAGGACTTCCAAAAGAACCCAGTGGCTGTCAGGGGCTGGGGCAAGTTCAGGGTGCAGTATAAGGACTTTGATGAGGTTTTGGACTTGCTCGTGGTCGAAGGGCACCTCATGAGCCTGCTGGGACTGTCCTGGTTTGGACCACAGACTTTAAGGCTGTATGTAACAAGTTCCCCAAAGTTTTCAATGGCATGCTCGGCCGGTACTCCAGTCCCCCGGTCGCATTAGACCTGGACCCCGCTGTAAGGCCCATCCAGGTGAAAGCCTGGAAACCCCCACTGGTGCTAAAACCCAGAACTGAGGCCGAGTTGGACCACTTGGTGGTGCAGGGGGTACTAGAACGCATGAATAACACGAGATGGGAAACCCCTATAGTCACCCCAGTGAAGCCAAATGGGGATTTGCGCATCTGCACTGATTACAAATGTACCCTGAATAAGGCCCTTCAGGACCACACGTAGCCAGTACTGGTGGTCAGCCATGTGTTAGCATCATTGGCAGGGGCACGGGTTTTCAGCAAACTTGATTTGGCACAAGTGTACCAACAACTTCCGGTGGACGATACCACCACGGAGTCTCAGATGATAGTAACGCACTGGGGGGCTTTCAAGGTTAAGTGGCTGCAGTTTTGGGGTTAGCATTGCCCCGGGAATTTTTCAGAACATGATGGACTGTCTCCTTAAAGGTATCCCTGGAGTCCAGCCGTTCTTTGATGATGTTCTGATCGCAGCCTCAGACTCCAAGAACTTTGCAGACTGGCTCAGGATGGTGCTTCAGCGTTTTGACTCTGTGGGCCTCAAGATGAAGCGGCAAAAGTGTCTCCTGGGGTTGCCACAGGTTGAATTCCTTGGGTTCACCGTGGATGTCCAGGGACCCTATGGACGACAAGATCCAGGCCATCGTTCGGGCACCAGCTCCCTCATCTAAGGCAGAACTGCAGGCCTTCTTAGATATATTAAAATTTTACCACTCCTTTCTCCCACACAAGGCCACCGTGGCGGAACCCCTCCACCGTCTCCTGGATAAGGCAGCCCTTTGGGTTCGGGGACCCAAGCATGCTGCTGCATTCCGAGCAGTGAAAGACTTATTGACTTTGAATGCTATCCTCGCTCACTTTGATGAGACCTTGCCTGTTGTGCTTGCATGTGATGCATCACCATATCAGGTGGGGGCGGTCCTGGGGCACTGGTTGGCAGATGGCTGCAAGGTTCCAGTTGCATATTATTTACAGACCTTGTCTGCAGTGGAGCGCAACTACACCCAAATCAACAAGGACGCCCTTGTCATTGTTGCGGGGGTTAAGAAGTTCCATGATTATCTGTATGGTCACCCCTTTATGGTGATCACAGACCACAAGCCCCTCCTTGGCCTCCTCACCCCCGACCGCCAAATCCCTAATATGTTGTCTCCCAGGGTGCTGCGCGGGTCGATTTTCCTGGTGGGCTATTCTTACTCGCTCGTCCATCACCCTGGGAAAGCGATGGGGCATGAAGATGCGCTCAGCTGCCTCCCGCTGCCTGGTTCTGACCTCGCTCCTGCTCCCACCCACCACATTGCCCTGTTGGAGGCCCTGCCCAATTGGCCGGTCCAGGTCCGGGAAGTGACCCATCACACTGCCTGGGATCACATTCTTGCCCTGGTCTTGGACTGGGTGGAGAGGGGGGGCCCCACAGGCCCAGTGGGACCAGAGTTCACGGCATTTGGGTCCTGCAGGGATGAACTGTCCTCACATAAAGGGTGGCTGGGTGGTGGGGTGGCTGGGTGGTGATTCCCCAACCCCTACTCAAATGGGTATTAGAGGTGCTGCACAAAACACATCCTGGGATCATCCGCATGAAGGCACCAGCGCGCAGCTATGTGTGGTGGCTGGGGTTGGACAGTGAGATAGAGGCCAAGGTTAAACTCTGTCAGAAGTGCCAAGGGTCGAGGCCCGAGCCTCTGAAAGCCCCGGTACAGCAATGGGAGTCCTCTCACAAACCCTGGGCCAGGCTACACTCATCCTAGTGGATGCTTATACAAAATGGCTGGAGGTCGTACCAGTACCCTCCACCTCCTCCAGGTCTGCGATCCATGCTATGTGGTGGATCTTCAGTGCCTAGGGCATCCCTGACTCTCTGGTCATGGACAATGGGGCAGCATTCATGTCCACAGAGTTCGAGGGGATACTATGATATCAGGCACATTCGCTCGGCGCCCTTCCACCTGGCAACGAATGGCCAGGCCAAGTGCATGGTCTACACCACAAAAGAAGCCCTTCAGCACATGGACTCAGGGGATTGGGACTATAAGATGGCGATGTTTCTATTCGGGCAACGCATAACTCCACACCGCGACGGGGTGAAGCCCAGCAGAACTCCTTCTGGGCTGGCGCTTAATGACGAGGCTAGATTAGCTGCACCCAGACTGGGTGCCAAATCACGGGCCGAGCACCGAAGACCAGGAAGCCACACAAGGGTTCTTTCTGGGGGACCCCGTCTACACTTGGAACTATGCCAGGGATCCCACATAGATTCCAGCCAGAATAATCAGGGTGACCGACCAGACAATACCCCGCAGCCAAGAAGCGGAGGATATGGCTGGGGCAGAAGAGCTACCAGCAGAGGTAGTACCACCCCCTATTCCAAAACTGGCACCTTCCCTGACACCTACAGGGGCGATGACAGATGGACTAACCCCCGCTGCTGAATTAAGACGCTCCACGAGGGAACAGAAAAAGCCTGCTTACCTAAGGGACTATGTTAGCTAGGGCTAGCTGGACTAAGAGGGGAGGGGTGTTGTATACTAAGTGGAGACCGCACACGCAGTCAGGGAAGCACGTGGTCAGGAAAAGGAGCAAGCTTCACCTCCAGAGACAATAGCCCAAATGGATCCTAGTCCACACCTATCGGACGGCTAGGATCCTAGGAGAAACCAATGGGGAATAGGGTGCACTGTAAATAACCTATCACGTTTGTGTGTGTGTTGGGGGAGTGGGAAACACGGGAATATAAGACAAGATGGCGGTGAGCAGGTAGCTCACAGTGGGAGCTCCTGCGAGAAATTTCACCTAGTAGCTTAATAACTGCTCCAAAGAACTGCTCCAAAGAATAGCTCTATAGAACTGTGTACTAGCAACCAGCTCGCTGAAGAATGCTGGGTGGTCTAACACCAGGGAAGGCTGGAACATTTTGGAGGCCAGCGAGGTGGAAAGGACACCCGGTGGACTAGTGCTGAGGGGGCTGAGGCACAACTCCCCGGTCTGGCATGGAGCCCTGGCTGGAAAGGAAGGCATTGATCGCGGCGCTACGAACTGCGCCGTGCCAGATGGCCCTTGGGTTCAGAGCCGGGGTGGGCGGGGATTGCTGTGGCCTGGCTGATGACGCTGACTACGCCGGCTGCTGTGGCGGCTCCTGTGGGCATGGCCCTGGTGTCTGCTTTGACGGGTCGGCTGGTGGCAGGTCAACCTACTTCGGGGGGATGGCTGGTGCCGGGACAACCTGAAGGCGGTGAGCTTCCGGGCAGGAGCGCCTTTCCCCATTGCGAACTTCGTGGCAGCGAGGCCCGCTGGGTAACCACAGTGCCGGCGCTTCTGGGCCCCAGTCGGGGAGCCACACTGACTGGACCCGCAGCACATGAGCTTTGTGGTGACAGGGACTGCCGGGTGACCGCGATGTTGGCGCTGCTGGGCTCTGGTTGGTGGGCCACAACACCTGGACTTGCAGCGCCTGACCCTGCTCATCCCTCGGCCCAACTGAGAGCTCCGGGATTTGCCATCAGGACTTGGCGGGAGGCCGGGTTGTGTAGCAGCGCTCAGATGTATTTGTAACAGCAGAATTAGTGTAACCTGTTGCCTTGGGAGTGGATTTCGCTACCCCTGTCGCTCTCTCACTGGTGGTCTGAAGCATGGCAGAGACCATCAGTATAACATATGGCAGGACAGCAAATTCCAGTGCTCTTGGGACGGGGAAAGCTTAGCGGTGGGCCAAGCTTATTGAGAGGGCGGTGGCATCACAGCTTCAGGTCTATCTGGATGAGGCTTCCATCCTCGATCCCTTCCAGTCCGGTTTCCGCCGCTATCATGCCATCATTGAGAGCCTTGCATCCATCTGCCCCATTATCTGGAAGGATGGATGCCGCCCGTGAGCTGGGATATACTACTCCTGGTGCCCATGCAATTAAGAAATTCACCGCCAATGTGGGATACCGTGTATCGTGCATCTTGGATTTATATGGATTTTACTGCTGTATTGAATTTTTTATTGCATGTAATATTGTTATTGTTTTTAGTTCTGAAACTCGGCTTGGCCGCTTGTTAGCCGCCCTGAGCTACCGGATAGGGCGGGGTATAAGTCCCAAAATAAATAAATAAAAATAAATAAGGTAGGGTTTCAAGGGAAGGACGCAGAGAAACAGAGCGACTCGGCAGCCTTCCAGCATATGACCCATCCCAATGGTGGCTGGCAGTGGGGCCAGAATAGAGAACTCCCCTCCATCACTGGTGCTGTGCAACGCCAGGTCTATTAATAATAAAACCTCAATCCTTAGGGATTTTGTACACGATCAACGAGTGGACCTGGCGTGCGTGACCCAGACCTGGGTGCGGGAGGGCAAAACGGTAGCTCTCACTCAACTCGCCCCGCCTGGGTTCTTGGTCCTCCACCAGTCACGAACTAGGGGGCGGGGGGAGGAGTGGCCATTTTCATTCAGGAGGCTTTCTCCTTCAGGGTGCTTCCAGCTGTGGAGATCACGGGCGTAGAGTGTGTCGGCCTGATGCTGGAAGCCGAGGAGAGTTTGGCAATCTGGTTGGTGTACTGGCCGCCTAATGCGCCGGCCAGTAGCCTGCTGTCCCTGCTTGAGGCCATATCAGGCTGGGTGCTGGAGCACCCTAGGCTGATTGTCTTGGTTGACTTCAATGTCCATGCCGAGGACGCGACCTCCGGCCAGGCTACAGACCTGGTGTCATCCATGGTGGCACTAGGACTCTCTCAATTTATCTCAGCTCCCACGCATCGGGCTGGTCACATGCTCGATTTGATCTTTGCAGCGGGGGTGACGGTGGACCAGATTGCCATAGAGGCAGTTCCATGGTTGGACCACCTGGCCCTGAGGGCCCAACTGAATATCCCACCCCGACCCTGTTTGGGTGGCGAGCAGATCTTTGCTCGCCCACGGAGTCAGATGGACCCTATGTAGCTCCAGATGGCCCTGCGGGATTCAAGGCCACCTGGCAGCTCATTGGGTGAGCTGGTGGAGGACTGGTATGTCCGTCTCTCTGCAGCCATCAACGAGATTGCTCCCAGGTGCCCTCTTCGCACTCGTGTTAGTATAGCCTTGGTATAGCCAGGAGTTGCGTGAGCTGAAGCGAGAACTGAAGCGAGAACTGAGACAGCTAGAGAGACGATGGCATCGAGCCCGCAACAAGGCATCAAGAACATCCTATAGGACGCTTATGAGAGCCTATGAGATGGCAGTCAAAGCCGCAAAGAGAGATTTCTTTGCGGCTAAGATTGCATCTGCTAGCTCACGCCCAGCCCAATTATTTAGTACAATTCAGTCTTTGACAGCTCTGCCACAGGGCAGGCAAAATGCTAGGGAATTGGACATTGGCTGTGAGGCTTTTGCAAGCTATTTTGCAGATAAAGTCTTGGCACTCTGCCATGACCTCCCCACCACAATTGAAACCGTGAGTGAACTTGAGGCCCCATGCTCGTCTTTGGGGCTGGGTTTAGAGTATTTTGACTTGCTCAGTCTGAAGGAAGTTGACAGATTGCTTGTATCTGTGCATGGTCCACCCCCTCTTGAAAAAGCCATCTCTGGACCCAGCCGAATTGGCCAACTATCGGCCAGTGTCCAATTTGCCCTATTTGGGCAAACTTATTGAGAGGGCGGTGGCATTGCACCTACAGAGCTTTCTGGATGCTGCTTCTGTCCTAGATCCCTACCAGTCTGGCTTTCGCCTGGGTCATGGGACGGAGACGGTACTAGTCGCCTTGACTGACGATCTCCATAGGCATCTGGATCGGGGTGGTGTGGCAGCGCTGGTGTTGTTGGATCTGTCGGCAGCGTTCAACATGGTCGACCACCAGTTGCTGGCCCACCGCCTCACCGATGTGGGGATTCAGGGGCTTGCCCTTCAATGGTTTGCCTCTTTTCTCCAAGGTCGGGGACAGAGGGTGGTGATAGGGGATCAGCGGTCCCGGAGACACCCCCTTGATTGTGGGGTGCCTCAAGGGGTGGTGTTGTCCCCGATGTTGTTTAACATCTACATGTGCCCCCTTGCCCAGATTGCCTGGAGCTGTGGGCTTGGGTGTCATCAATATGCAGATGACACCCAGCTCTACCTGATGTTGGGCAAACTTTGCCCCGGATGACCTGCACTGGGCATCACAGGCTGTGGCTGGGTGGCTCAGACTGAGCCGGCTGAAACTAAATCCGGCAAAGACGGAGGTCCTGGGCCTGAGTCGGATCAGTTCAGGGTTGGGGCTCCCCCTCCCAACCTTCGATGGGGTACCTTTGGTGCCAGCGTTGGAGGGTAGGAGTTTGGGAGTGCTCCTGGACTCCTCTCTAACAATGGAGGCCCAGATAGGAGCCACTGCCAGGTCGGCCTTCTTCCATCTTCGGTGGGCTCAGCAGTTGGCCCCCTTCCTTGGCCGCGATGACCTGGCCACGGTGATCCATGCGACAGTCACCTCAAAGTTAGACTACTGTAATGCTCTCAACTTAGGGCTGTCTTTGTCGCAAATCTGGAAGCTGCAGCTAGTGCAGAATGCTTCAGCCAGGCTGTTGATTGGTCTCTCTAGGAGGGGTCATATTCAGCCTGTGCTGAAAGCGCTGCACTGGCTACCAATAGCGTACCAGATTCGCTTCAAAGTGCTGGTGATTACCTTTAAAGCCCTGTATGGCCAGGGTCTGGCTTACCTGAGGGACCGCCTTTCCCCATATGTTCCCCCAAGGACACTTCGGTCTGGGGGCCAACATCTCCTGGAAATTCCAGGCCCCAGAGATGTGAGACTGGCTGCCACAAGAGCCAGGGCTTTTTCGGTGGCAGCTCCTACCCGGTGGAAGGAGCTCCCAGAGGAGATCCAGGCCCTATGGGACCTTGCTCAGTTCTGCAGGGCTTGCAAGACGGAGCTCTTCCGCCAGGCCTTTGAGTAGGAGTTGCCACCGCCATTATTCCACCATCAATAACCGTGTGCCACCACACCATTGTCATTGCTAGGTGCTGGGTGATCCTGGTTGGAGAGGGGACAGGCTATTAGTATGTAGCCAGGATTAAGATCTGCCCCATCTTGGTTTTATTTGTTGGTGTCATTTTGTATGATTTTATTTGTTTTATACTGTTTTAAACCTGGCATTTATGTCCTATTGTTAGCCGCCCTGAGCCTTCGGGGAGGGCGGGATATAAATTGAAATAAATAAAATAAAAATAAAATAAACCAGCCTGCGAGTCGGGTAACCATCTCAAGTCTTATGTACACCTAATAAAGTATGAGCTGTTATCACGCATCTACGCATCAGTATCAGTACCTTATAGTAATGTCACTGCTGCAGTGACTGCAGTGAGGGAAGTGCAGTCCATCTGAGTGGATTCCTCATACTGCAAAGAGGACTAGATTGAGAAATTCTTCTGGCTCGTCTGAATACCATTCCCTTTCCTTTGGCTTTCTGCTTGAATTTCATTAAATCCACTTATACACACCAAGTCTACAGAAGCTGGATTTAATTGCTTTTCAAATGATTACTCTCCATATTTCTTACCTTAACAAATAGCCTAAGCAGGATCAGCCCTGGCCAATATTTGGAGGGGGAGTCTAGCCTTGCTGCACTGAGGCAGGCAATGGTAAACCACCTCTGAATATTCCTGCCCACGGGTTGCAGGAGTTTTCCACGTACAAGACAGGAACCAGGGAGGAAGAGTCACAGCTGTCAGAGGTACACTTAAAACAGAAAGCCCTCCCTTACAAGGCTGTATTTCCATATAGTTTGCTGCTAAACAGAATCGTAGGTACCTGAGAACTTCAGTGGAAGTACCGCTAATCTCTCTCTATAATAATTTTTTTTTGGTGGTGGCACTCTCCTGAACATTCCACATACTCCCAAATCAGTTGGCTCCTGATCTGTCACTCAGAAGCTGTTCCTGTCCACTGGCTGAGTTGCCTGAGTCTTGCCTCCAATATTCTAAACAGTATGCTGTTCCTCTCCCCCATTAGCCAGTTGGAACACAGAGGTCATTTGCGGCCTGATTGGCCTTTGCCTCTGACATTCTAAACAGTTTGTTGTTGCTTTTGGGAGTCATTAAATATGTCCTGAGGTAAAATACATTCACCAGAGCTATGGCTCACAAAGAGAACATTTACAAAATGTTTTATAGATGGCATTGGTACCCCAAAAAACTAGCTAAATGTTATTCAAATGTAATGAATATATGTTGGAAATGTAAGAAAAATGTTGGGTATTTTTTTCATTTGTGGTGAGTGTGTCAGAAAAGCCAAAAAAAAATTGTTAAAAATTAAAAAAAAACCCGAGAAATAATAGGTATTAATTTATTGTTAAAACTATCAGCCGGTGTCCAATTTGCCCTATTTGGGCAAACTTATTGAGAGGGCAGTGGCGTTACAGCTGCAGGGCTTTCTGGATGATGCTTCCATCCTAGATCCTTTCCAGTCCAGCTTCTGCCCAGGGCATGGGATGGAGACAATACTGGTCGCTCTTACTGATGACCATCAAAGGCATCTGGATTGGGGCAGTGTGGTGGCACTGTTGTTGTTAGATCTGTCGGTCGCGTTTGATACGGTCGACCACCAGTTGCTGACCCACCGCCTCACCAATGTGGGGATTCAGGGACTCGCCCTTCAGTGGCTTGCCTCTTTTCTCCAAGGCCAGGGACAAAGGGTGGTGATAGGGGAACAGCAGTCCTGGAGACACCTTCTTGAATGTGGGGTGCCTCAAGGGGCAGTGCTCTCCCCAATGTTATTTAACATCTATATGCGCCCCCTTGCCCAGATTGCCCAGAGGTATGGGCTTGGGTGTCATCAATATGCAGATGACTCCCAGCTCTATCTGATGTTGGGCAGCTGGTCGGACTCCAGCCCAGAAGACCTGCACCGGGAGTTGCAAGCCATGGCTGGTTGGCTCCGACTGAGTGGGCTGAAGCTAAACCCAGCAAAGACGGAGGTCCTGGGCCTGAGTTGTGGCGGTTCGGGGCTGGGGCTCCCTCTCCCGACCTTCAATGGGGTGCCTTTGGTGCCAGTGCAGAGGTTAGGAGTTTGGGAGTGCTCCTGGACTCCTCGCTAACTATGGAGGCCCAAGTGGCAGCCATGGCTAAGTCGGCCTTTTACCATCTTTGGCTGGCTTGGCACTTGGTCCCCTTTCTCGACCGCAACAACCTGGCTACAGTGATCCATGCAACGGTCACCTTGAGATTAGACTACTGTAATGCTCTCTACATGGGGCTGCCTTTGTTGCAAATCCGGAAGCTGCAGCTGGTGCAGAATGCTGCAGCCAGGCTACTGATGGGCCTCCCTAGGCAGGAGCCTAGGGAGCCTGTGTTGAAAGTGCTGCACTGGCTGCCAATAGTGTACCGGATTCGCTTCAAAGTGCTGGTTCTTACCTTTAAAGCCCTATATGGCCGGGGTCTGACATACCTAAGGGACCGCCTTTCCCCATATGTTCCCCAATGGGCACTACGGTCAGGGACGCAACACCCCCTGGTGACCCCAAGCCCCAAGGAGGCCAGGTTTGCTGCAGCCAGGGCCAGGACCTTTTCGGTGGCAGCTCCTACCTGGTGGAATGAGCTCCCAGAGGAGATCCGGACCCTGTGGGACCTGATAAACCTGAGATTTATTTACTGAATATGATACTGCAGGGATATAACAATTTAAATTTACATCTGATAATATATATTCTTACCTCAGCCAGAATTTTGTTTGCAAAACACTGGAAATTGGAAAACATTCCAACAGAGGAATTAATACAAAGACTATTAGAGATGGCAGAGACTGTTAGACTGACTATTCTATTACAAGGGAAATATGAAGAGATGTACTTGAGACTTTGGTCAAGAGTGTATAACTGGATACAAAACAATTGGGATGTTAAGGCTCTCTCCAGTGTATTTGTAAATATAAGAGTAAGATTGTGTCAAATGGTAAAAGCTTAAAATAAATCTAAAAAAAATTAAAAATACATATTCCAATCTTCCCTTAGTCACTGGAGTTGCCAATCTCCCTGTAGGGCCTGGAGATCTCCCAAAAATCACCGTGTTCCCCAGCCACAGCACATCATTTCCCCTACAGAAAATTTCCCAGCTATTACAATGGCTGCTTTGGGCAGTGGACTCTGTGGCATTATACCCTGCTGAAGTCCCTCCGCACCCCAAAACCTGCCCTCCCCAGGCTCTACCCCTCAAATCTACAGGTCTGGTCCTCCCCTTAGTATTGCCAGCCACCAGGTAGCACCTGGAGATCTCCAAGTTCAGTTCTCCTGGAGAAAATGGCTGCTTTGGGCAATGGACTCCATGGAATTATATCCTGCTGAGGTCCCTCCACACCCCAAACCCTGCCCTCCCCAGGCTCTACCCCTCAAATCTACCCCTCAAATCTAGAGGTGCTACCCCTCAGATCTGTAACTGGTTATGGAACCGCATTCCAGACCCTTGGAACCCAAAAGACATGGCATAGGAGGAGGTGCTTTTCTGCGTTAGCTTTCACTGCACAACCCCAAATCAACATAAGTCAGGAGTGGAGGGAACCATACCTGTTACCACAAGGCTGTTCTCCCATACTACCCACTTGGGGCAGCAAAATAACTTGAGAGTTCCCTGCCTTATAGCTAAGCAGAAGGAAATAAACATGACTTGCCTCCCTCTATTTTCCCCTTCCCTCTGCCGCCCCACCAGCCACAGCCAGGACCAACTTCCTTCTAGAGTTCGTTGTATTGCTTCCCACAACAGGCCTTACTCCTTGTCATATATAATAAGAACATAAGAGAAGCCAATGTTGAATCAGGCCAATGGCCCATCTAGTCCAACACTCTGTCACAGAGTGGCCAAAATATACCAGGTGCCATCAGGAGGTCCAGCAGTGGGGCCAGGACACTAGAAGCCCTCCCACTGCTGCCCCCTCCAGCACCAAGAATAGAGTGCATCACCTGTCCCAGACTTAGAATTCCCATCTAGACCCTGTGGCTAATAGCCACTGATGGACTTCTGCTCCATATGTTTATCTAATTCCCTCTTGAAACTGTCCATGCTTGTAGCCGCCACCACCTCCTGTGGCAGTGAATTCCATAAGTTAATCACTCTTTGGGTGAAGAAGTATTTTCTTTTATCTGTTCTAACCCAACTGCTCAGCAATTTCATGGAGTGCCCACGAGTTCTTGTATTGTGAGAAAGGGAGAAAAATCTGAGAGCTGACCCAGCTGAGCTCTGAGAAGGAGCAAGGTGTTTGAACTGCCAGAGGGGTGAGTGGTATTTTTATTTATTTACTTTCAGCTGAGGTGCTTTAGCTGAGAAGGTACTGTGTCAGGGACTGTATTTGGGAGTGTGTGGTGAGTTGTAACAGACTCCTGACTGCTGGAGTTAGGGTGTGAAAGGGTCATTGTTTGCCTGTAATTAAGTGCTTGGGTGAAATTGAATAGCAGACTCCTGGCTGCTGGAGTTGGGGTGTGAAAGGGTCATTGTTTGACTGTCATTAAGTGCCTTGGGTGATTTTGAGTAGCTGCTGGCCACACCCTCTCCTGGGAGACAATTCTATTTAAGGCAGGAAGTTTCCAAGAGGCACGAGCCTCTGGCACGAGCCGAAGGGTGAGAGCAAAAGGGCGAGGCTCTTTGCCTTTGGCTCTTAGCCTAGGGGCTCTGTAAGAAGCCCAGGAAGAGCCAGAAAGACAGGACCTTGGCTCCTTGGTAAGATAAGGTAAGTAGACTCCTACAACAGGAGCCATATAAATACAAAGTGTTTTAAAAGGGGGGTTATAGAAAAGTATTTGTTTAAAAACAATTATGAAGCCAGAATGCCAGCAGGGGCTTGGGGGCTATCCAGTGTTTTGCATGGAGTGTCACATGTATGACTATCTGCCCACTGGTCAGAAGTCTTGGGTGTGTGTTCGGTGCAAGGAGCTCCTGGTTCTCAGGGAGCGAGTTTGCTCCCTTGAGGCCAAGGTGGCTGACCTGGAGAAGCAGGGACAGTCAGTTAGGTGCACGGGGAAGACTCTCGGGGACTTGTTAGATATGTCCCACTCTGGATCTGGCAGCCCGGCTGCTGCCAGGGAGCATGAGGGTCAAGGGGAAAACGGGCACCATGCTGAGGATAAGGGGAATGTGCCCTCAGAAGGGACCTCTTCTTCAGCTGGTGAACGGGTATCCTTTCGTACCAAGGAACCGTCCCTGGGAAGGGTGGGAGGGGGCTCTTGGTAGTTGGTGATTCGATCCTTAGGCAGGTAGACAGCTGGGTGGCAAACCTGCATACTGACCGTATGGTGACTTGCCTGCCTGGTGCGAAGGTAGCGGACATTACGCATGTTTTAGATAGGCTGGTAGATAGTGCTGGGGAGGAGTCAGTGGTCGTGGTGCACGTCGGCACCAACGATGTGGGGAAATGCAGTCGTGAGGTCCTGGAGGAGAAAATTAGGCTGCTGGGCAGGAAACTCAAGGCCAGGACCTCCAAGGTAGCCTTCTCGGAAGTGCTACCTGTTCCACGCGCAGGGCCGGAGAGACAGGCACAGATCAGGAGTCTCAATGCGTGGATGCGACTGTGGTGTAGGGGGGAAGGGTTCAAGTTTGTTAGGCACTGGGATGCTTTTTGGGACAAGAGGGAGCTGTACAAAAGGGACGGTCTCCACTTGTCCCGAGAAGGAACCAGGCTGCTGGCGCTCAAAATCAAAAAGGTGGCAGAGCAGTTTTTAAACTGAATAATGGGGGAAAGCCGACAGGAGATGAAAAGTCTCTGGTTCAGGATGGCTCATCTCAAAGAGATGAAGGGGTAGCTATTACTGTTGTACAAGGAAATGTATTACAATTGTCCACTGAGACTGTGGCTAATGATAGGAACTGCCTGGCAAGGTCTCGAGGCAGCAAGAGGAAGGCTGTGGGCTTAACAAACATGGGAAACTGTAAGTGTTTATACACAAATGCTAGAAGTCTCCGAGGTAAAATCGGGGAGTTGGAATGCTTGGTGTTGGGGGGGAATAGACATTGTGGGTATTTCAGAAACTTGGTGGGATGAGGAAAATCAGTGGGATATGGTGATTCCTGGTTATAAATTATATTGGAAGGATAGGGGGGTAAGGGTTGGAGGTGGGGTGGCTCTGTATGTCAGAGAGGGTAGACCGTCCAGTAAGATTGAGAGGGTAAGAGAATTGGATTCACTTCTGGAAATGCTATGGGTTGAAATAGTGGGTCCAAAAGGAGGCTTAACAGTGGGAGTTTGTTATCGCCCACCAGATCAAAAGATAGAGGAGGATTATAAAATGATGAATGAATTAAAGATAGTGGCTAGATGAAATAACTGTGTTGTAATAGGCGACTTTAACTACCCACACATTGATTGGGTCAATATGAGTTCTAGTCGGGAAAAAGAGATTGCGTTCTTAGACACTCTCAATGACTGTGCTGTGGAACAGATGGTCACAGATCCTACCAGGGGAGAGGCGATCCTGGATTTGGTCCTAAGTAACACCCAAGACCTGGTGAGAGATGTAAAAGTGATTGCACCACTTGGGAACAGTGACCATAATGTCATTGAGTTTAACATTTGTACAGATAGGGAGTTGCCCAAAAAGACTGACGCAACCACTTTTAACTTTAAAAGGGGTAACTTCTCTGATATGAGGGGACATGTGAGGAAGAAATTGAAAGGAAGAGTGGAGAAGGTCAAAACCATTGGGGAAGCTTGGAGACTATTTAAAAAGACAATCCTAGAAGCTCAGAAAAAATATATACCGCAGGTTAGGAAAGGTACAAATAGGTATAGAAAAAAGCCTGCATGGTTAACAAATAATGTAATGGAAGCTGTAAAAGGTAAGAAGGATTCCTTTAAGCGGTGGAAAGCTAGTCTTAGTGAGGTTGATAAAAGGGAACACAGACTATGGCAAACAAAATGCAAGTCTGTGATCAGGCAAGCAAAAAGGGAATATGAGGAGCATATCGCAAAAAACATAAAGACCAACAATAAAACTTTCTTCAAATACATTAGAAGTAGGAAGCCAGCCAGGGAGGCAGTGGGGCCCTTGGATGACCAAGGGGTAAAAGGAGTAGTGAAGGATGATAGGGAAATGGCTGAGAAGCTGAATGCATTTTTTGCCTCTGTCTTCACTGTGGAAGAGGAGAAGTGTTTGCCCACTCCAGAAGCACCGATTTCGGGAGGGGGTTTGAAAGACCTGAATCAGATTGCGGTGACAAGAGAGGAAGTCCTCCGACTGATGGACAATTTAAAAACTAATAAATCACCAGGCCCGGATGGCATTCATCCGAGAGTTCTGAAAGAACTCAAATGTGAACTTGTGGATCTCCTGACAAAAATATGTAATCTTTCTTTTAAATCTGCCTCCATTCCTGAGGACTGGAAGGTAGCTAATGTCACTCCCATCTTTAAAAAGGGCTCCAGGGGAGATCCGGGAAATTACAGGCCAGTCAGTCTGACATCGATACCGGGTAAGTTGGTGGAAACTGTTATTAAGGAAAGAATTAGTAGGCACATTGATGAACAAAAACTATTGAGGCAGACTCAGCATGGGTTCTGTAAGGGAAGATCTTGTCTCACTAACGTGTTAGTCTTTTTTGAGGGAGTGAACAAACATGTGGACAAGGGGGACCCAATAGATATTATTTACCTTGACTTCCGGAAAGCTTTTGATACAGTTCCTCATCAAAGGCTCCTAAGTAAGCTCAATAGTCATGGGATAAAAGGACAAGTCCTCTTGTGGATCAAAAACTGGATTATAAATAGGAAACAGAGAGTGAGTATAAATGGGAAACTTTCTCAGTGGAGGGTGGTAAGCAGTGGGGTACCACAGGGATCAGTACTCGGTCCGATGCTTTTTAACTTGTTTATTAATGATTTTGAATTGGGAGTAAGCAGTGATGTGGCTAAATTTGCAGATAACACAAAGTTGTTCGGGGTGGTGAAAACCAGGGAGGAGTGTGAGGCACTCCAAAGGGATCTGTTGAGGATGGGTGAGTGGGCGTCAACGTGGCAAATGGGGTTCAATGTGGCCAAGTGCAAAGTGATGCACATTGGAGCCAAAAATCCTAAATATAAATACACGTTGATGGGGTCTGAACTGGCAGAGACGGACCAAGAGAGAGATCTTGGAGTCCTAGTGGATAACTCACTGAAAATGTCTAGACAATGTGTAGATGCAATAAAGAAGGCCAACACTATGCTGGGGATTATTAGGAAGGGAATTGATAACAAATCAGCCAGTATCATCATGCCCCTGTATAAATCATTGGTGCGACCTCATTTGGAATACTGTGTACAGTTCTGGTCACCACATCTCAAAAAGGATATTATAGCATTGGAAAAAGTGCAGAGAAGGGCAACTAGAATGATAAAAGGGTTGGAACACCTTCCCTATGAAGAAAGGTTAAAATGCTTGGGGCTCTTTAGCTTGGAGAAACGACGGCTGAGAGGTGACATGATTGAGGTTTATAAGATTATGAATGGGATTGAGCAGGTTGAGAAAGAAGTACTTTTCTCCCTTTCTCACAATACAAGAACTCGTGGGCACTCTATGAAATTGCTGAGCAGTCGGGTTAGAACAGATAAAAGGAAATACTTCTTCACCCAAAGAGTGATTAACATATGGAATTCACTGCCACAGGAGGTCGTGGCAGCTGCAAGCATGGACAGTTTCAAGAGGGAATTAGATAAACATATGGAGCAGAAGTTCACCAGTGGCTATTAGCCACAGGGTCTAGATGGGAACTCTCAGTCTGGGGCAGGTGATGCACTCTATTCTTGTTGCTGGAGGGGGCAGCAGTGGGAGGGCTTCTGCTGTCCTGGCCCCACTGCTGGACCTCCTGATGGCACCTGGTATATTTTGGCCGCTGTGTGACAGAGTGTTGGACTAGATGGGCCATTGGCCTGATTCAACATTGGCTTCTCTTATGTTCTTATGTTCTTATCTAGATGGATATCAGAATGAAGAAGTGGGGGCGCTAGCCAACCTGGAGAAAATGGCCTAACCCATTATTATTATTGTTGTTGTTGTTATTGTTATTATTATTATTAGCCTGCCTATCCCGCAATGGGGATCGGGGTGGGTAACATCATAAAACAGTACAATAAATACGATTAAAATTAAACAAGTTAATAATTTAAACAATAAGAAACATTAAAACTCAATCACACTTCTGACAGTCACTGGTTGTACAGTTCTTTAGCATATTATTTGGGTTAACAGATGGATTGGTGGATAGGTGACAATCACCTCAGGGAGGCCATATAGAGACGTCTGCTGCCTCAGCCAAAGGTCTGGCAGAACAGCTCTGTCTTACAGGCCCTGCAGAATTCAAGAAGATCCCATAGGGCCCTAATCTCAACTGGGAGCATGTTCCACCAGGCAGAAAAAGGCAAGACAGACGTCCTTTGGCCCAGGGACAATCAGGAGATATTTATCCATGGATAAACAGAGGCTTGATTGGGTGCCGTGTACCAGATGGTATTATTTACCTCCATACCACGAAAAGCTTCAGCTGCCCATTTCCACTTAATTAAGCCTTTGTTAAGGGGTGCGTTGTGTCATCAAGTCACTCCTGAGTCCTGACTTATGGCGACCCTATGAATTAATGCCTTCCAAAAAGTCCTATCATAAACAGCCTTGCTCAGATGATCTTGCAAACTGAGGGCCATAGCTTTCTTGACGGAGTCCATCCATCTGATTTTGGGGCTTCCTCTATTCTGCTGCCTTCAACTTTTCCTAGCAGTATTGTTTCTCCCAGTGAGTCTTCTCACAAGACAGGGCATTTTTCCACAGACGATTTGGCGGGCCTACTTGGAGGTGAGTCCATACAAAGCAAATGATTCAACAGAAGCCGCTGTCCTGGACTTCTGAACTGTCTCTAGCCTTGAGCCTTCCTTCTGTTCTCTTCTGCGCAAGCACTACTTTAAAAAAAAATCTAGGAGGAATCCTTCCAAAGATCAAGAGTTGGCATTGGTTGCCACAAAACATCTGAATTCCAAGGTGTGTTCTTTGTTGATGGAGAAAAGCGGCCAACACTTGAAGAGCTTCTGAGCACTGAAGGTCAATGGACTCTGCAGGTGTACAGCTGCTGTTAATGTCTGGGCCCCATGGCAGGATGGCAAAGCCAAAAGACAAATCCCAGATGGAGAATTAATTAGTGGTATGAAAGAAAATGCAGTGCCAAGGCTTGCACTCAATTGGTAGGTGCAGACTGGAGGCAACCTTTGGGCCTAGGGCCTCCCCTGCCAACCACCTGCCACATCTGAAAGCCAAAAGCACCCTTTTCAATAGCTTGGAGGAAGCTCTCACAGAAGGTGATACAATCCCTATTTATATAATGCCTTATATAACACGGGAAGAGGGGGGGTACCAAGTTATTGATCTCTCATAACCAGAGGTGATTATGGGTGTCATGAACTTCACTATAGGCATTTGCATTTTATTTTATATTGTTCTCTTGAATTGCCATTCATAGCTTGGTCAACCTTGAAACGTGTTTCTTGATATGTTGAATGAAATTTCCTCAGTTTCTGTGTCCTCAGGGCTAGAGTTTCTTCCCAGCTGAGTTGGTAGGTCACTGATGATGTGCTATATTTTGTTGAGTCTCTATGGCACCATCAAAGCAAGTTATCACAGAGGCCTGGCTCTCCATCCCCTCTCCCAAACTGTCTGTTTTAATTCTCTCTCTCATTGGCTTCGATGAACACCCTTATTAGCTGGTCCAAACTGTAAGATTTTGGTTTGCCTCTCCTGAGAGCTCCAGGATGCAGAAATGGGCTCAGGGAGTATCCTGGAGAGCTGGCAGAATGCAGCTGACATGGCTGACCTTCTGGCTTCCTTGCCAGGTCTGAGAAACCAGGTGGCTTTGGCCTTGATCTGAAAAGAAGGACAATTTGTAAATAAGCACTGGATCCTGAAGCACATCTTGCACTAGGTGATGTGGAAAGGCTGAATATATGTTCCTACTTACTGATTTGTGCCTGTGATATATGTCTTTATGATTTGAATATAAACTTGCCCTGTTCATCCTCTACCTGCTTGTTTCTGAAACAAATGACTAGTTTACACTTGGCACACTTCTGTTAATTTCTGTGGAGTTACCCCATTGCTTTAGTTTTCTTTACTTAATAGATGCATTCTGGAGGCATTTGCTCATGTCTTTCTCTGATGGTTTTAAATGAGAATTTAAAATATTCCTGGAGGAAGACAGGTTTATTGATTACTATTGCCCATGGTAGCCCCCACATTTGGAGGCAATATACATCTGAGTGCCACTTGCTGTTTGTTGGGCGGGGGGGGGGGGTGGAATCTGACTGAACCAGAATGCTGAATGAGATGGACCTTTGATGTAATCCAGTGGAGCTCTTCTTATGGGCTGTTTGTACTCAGTGCCTCAATGAATTGTGCTCCAAAAGAACCCCAGTCCTGGGCCAGGATCCTGTCAAAACTGGAATTTTACGAGCACTTATTAAGGACTAAATCCCACTGAACTCAGGGGGACTTGCTTCCATGTTAGTATGTACAGGTTTGGGCTGCAAGTAAGCTTGCTTATCTATATTCCCTTGGCTTGCTTAATTTGTTCCACTTCTGCTAATCAGGAGGAAAGGAAATGAGCTCTGCAGAATCTATTGTAATGTGAAAATGGTACAAGGGCAGACAATTCTGGGCTGAAACTAGATGTCGTCTCTTGATGGTACTGCAATCTATGTGCTGCAAACAAAATAACATGCAACGCATGTGCAGAGATCAAGCGCTCATCTCAATCATGCTTGGTTAGCCCACTCTGGAGAACTTTCAGGTCACTGCAGCCACCGGTTGGAGCTGAAAGGAGCCTGCCTCTGCGGACTGGTAGTGCTGTGACTGCTGCAGAGGTGCCAGAAAGCCAGCTGTGGAGTGTGGGAAGATACGGCAAAGCCCTGCTTGCTGAGCCCTGGGAATATTCCTGAGGGCCTCTCTCTGCAAGTGGCTGGGGGTGGGTAGGTGGAATCTCAGGAGGCTGGGATTGGGTGGCCAGCTCCATATCCTGCAGTTTCCTGTGCTTGCAGGAAATGCAGCCAATACGGTGGTGGAAAATGCCATTGAGTTGGGCTGCCAACCTCCAGGTGGCACCTGGAGACCCTCCCACAATTCCAGGGGATCTCCAGTTGGCCAAGAAAAGTTCCCTGGAGAAAATGGCTGCTTTGGAGAATGGAGTCTATAGCACTGTACCTAACTGAGGCCCCGGTCATACAGGCCAGAAAACGTGGGGGAGTGGCGTGGCAGTTTGTCCCGGAGCTAAATAAGGCGCAGTAGCCCAATCACAGGGGCCACCCGGTTGCCACGCTCCAGCTCTGTGCCCCAATCACGCATGCACCACACATGCACCATGGGGGGGCGGCCGCTGTTGGTGGCTTGTGTGTGTGCATGCACTGTTCAGCGTTGGTGCACATCCCATGGAAACTTACAACATCCGGAAACCCCAGGACATGGGCGGGCATCGGAAGCCGCGGGATACTGGCGTTCCCGTGATCAGATGCCAGCCTTTGCCCCAGGGTTTCCAGAAACTAGTACTTTGATCCTAGTAGTTTTTTACTCTGCGTTTTCCACGGGAAGCCGCAGGTTGGCTACGGAAGCGCTACACCTCCCAGATGTGCTCGTATGATCACGCACGGAAAGTCCGCAGGGCTACTGTGCCTTCAGCAGGGCAGATGCTCCGTGTGAACAGGGCCTGAGATACCTCCCCTCTGCAGACCTGCCCTCCCCAGCCTCCACCCCTAAAATCTCCAAGTATTTCTCAACCCAGAGCTGCCAACCCAAGCCATCAAATCACAATTGACTTCTAGTGACCCTGTAAAGTTTTCAAGGCAAGAGATAAACACAGGTGGTTTAACATTGCCTACCTCTGTGTAGCAACCCTGGATTTCCTTGGTGGCCTCCCATCCAAGTACTAACCAGTGAGGTTGCCAGCTCTAAGTTGGGAAACTCCTGGAGTTTTGAGGGAACAATTTGAGGAGGGAAGGGACCTTAGCTTGGTATAATTCCTCAGAGTTCACACACACACCATTTTCTCCAGGGGAACTGATCTCTTTGGTCTGGAGGTCAAGATGTAATTCTGGGAGAGCTCCAGGTCCCACCTGAAAGTTGGCCACTTTACAAGATCTGACCCTGCTTAGCTTCCAAGATCTGCCATCCCAGTCAGGGCACAGCAACCATACAACTCTGTTTAAAGAATTATACATTATTCTGAAGTTTGCAAAGAAAGAACTAAGCCCAAATGAATGAGGGATGCAGGGGAAAAAATAGCCAGTTCTGCTTAGGGGGAAATAAATGAATCAAAAATAAGCATCTGAGTGTTTTGCAAAACAACGTCTGAAATTTATAATATCAGACACCTGGTGTGTTCCTGTCATGATGGGATTTAGATTTCTTTTTCATGACTAATCAGAGAAGAATAGGCAGCAGTGGGGAAAGCTGTAGGCCAGATGTGCTTTGAGAACTGAATCTAGTGAGAGGTGAAGTAAGCATTTGAAACGAAGGCACAGAGAAGATTAATCACTGCTCCAGTGTCCAAAGCGATTGTGCCTTGCCTTCCCTTGCCTTCCCTTGCCTTGCCTTCCGGTCCCTTCCCTTCCCTTCCCTTCTTCCCTTCCCTTCCCTTCCCTTGTGGATGCGAAGCAGTAAAAAAAGAAGGAATGACAGAATTGCCTATTTGAATGGCTGCCTAAACTGAGGACAGATGTAAATGATTTGGACACCTTTAAATAAAACAGAAATTGGGGACTGGGGAGGGGGAACCCATTAAAAGAAAGTACATAAACAGTTTGACCACAAACTACCAAGCTATGACTTGTTGATGGATATGAAAAATCAGCTGCCACATCTGTTTCCAGTGGAGAATATAAAGAGCGCAAACAGTTAAGAAGCTCCATTCCCACACTGCAAATGAGTAGGTTGCTCTTGCAACGAGTCAAACAACTTTCTCAAAATGCAACAGCAACAAAAAAGGCCAATATGGCTTTGTGTCTGCCTTCAGGGGATCTCTGGGGTCCAAAGCTGGCTTTTTGTGTGTGTCTCTGTGTGTGTTATTTTTAGGAAAACACATTGGTTTTACCACTGCTTTGGTTAAAATTGAATGCATGAACCATATATGAATAAAGATAGTGATGAATTGGGCCAGATCCTGTCTAGCTAAAAGGTTATTTCTGGAGAAGCCCAGGAAGGAGGATAGAATGGAACAAAGAACAACCACCATAATTTCCCCCCAGGGAATTCTAATTACTATTACCAACTGCAGAAATCTCCTGAAATGTTCTGGTAAATCTTCCCCACACATTTTTCAGAAGATAAAGGGTCAATCATGGAGAGACAAGGAGAGCCAATGTGGTATAATGGCTAGAGTACTGAGCTAGGACTGGTTTACCAAGGTTCAAATCCCCTTTGCCATGGAATTCATTAGGTATCCTTGGTTCAATCCCTGTCTCTGGCTGTGGTCACGCACACTAAATAATCCACTTTCAATGCACCTTCCAGCTGGATTTTGCTAGTTCACACAGTAAAATCCAGTCAGAAATTGGATTATTTAGTGTGTGACTGCAGCCAGAGACCACCTTCCACAGTGGTCATTTTCTCCAAGGGAACTGATCTTTACAGCTGGAGATCAATTGTAATCCCAGGAGAACTCCAGCCATTTCATGGACTATTCAAATTGTGTGTGTTTACATATATGTATGTGTGCATGCATATGTAAGTGCATACCAGGAGCTGTCTGGGTCATAAACTGTTCCGACCTGCTATTGTACAGTTGATTTTGAGTAGCAGGAGCCAGTTGAATTGCCCTGTGCAGATCCACCTGGAAGGAGAAGAGGGTCTCTTTGCTTCTTCTTCCCTCTTGCAGGCTGTAACTTTAAATCATTTCCCGTCGATAAGGTTTAAAAACATTACCACTTTGTTCCATGGATCTTGAGTCTTCAATTACAAGCATGCATCATTCTTCTGCTGAGAAGGTCGATGTTTTGGCAGCAAGGGGTGTTGATGTCTTTATGGATGGAAAAATCGGGTTTCACATTATATCAGATACCTCACAAAAGGCAATGTTGGGATTTGGAGATTTGATCTGTTGGAAAATGTCTTAAAAGGAGCCAGCTCTTCTCTTGTTTGTCTTTTGGAAGAGATACTGATCTTGGTCCACATGCCAGTAAGGTGACAATAAATTAGGAAAAGCGTTTTCTAAATTGCTCCATATTTACCACAATGAGTTTGAAGACGGAGATGAGTATTAAATCATATTCATTAGAGCTAGATGGGTGCTGGGACTTTCAGCCAATGCTGAGTGTCACGGTGTCACTTGGTTCTGAAACCACCACTCCCAAAATGAGGTTCCAAAGACCCATCTTTAGGGGAATCTAAATGAAGGGGAGACTTGCAAAAGGGAAGTGGAGTTCTTAAAAGGCTCAATCCATCCAAATATATGGATAGACTACCACATACTAGCAGGGGAGAGAGTGAACTATAAGCCCTAATTACATTACAAATCAAACGTTGGTTCTGTACTAGTTTGTTGAATTGTCATGGCTTCTCCCCAAAGAATTCTGGGAAATGTAGTTTGGTGAAAGTGCTGAGAATTCTCCATTAAGGGTTCCTCAATTTCTCTGCCTTACAGAACAACTCCTAGAGTTTCCTGTATGGAAGGAATGATTGTTAAATCACTTCCAACTCGCCAGTCTAGTTGTCCCCATAAGGGCATGCTGGACAATATGGTACAGTAGCTGAAGTACTTGGCTTGGCAGTGGGAAATCCAGTCAGTTCAAGTGCCTGTTCATCTGTCACACTCACGGCCTTGGTATGTAGAGTTGCCAACCTCTAGGTAGCAACTGGAGATTTCCTGCTGTTACAACTGATCTCCAGATGACCCAGATCACTTCCCCTGGGGAAAATGGTGGGGTGGACTTTGTGACATTATACCCTGTGTGCTGAGACCCCTCCCCTCCCCATACCGCACCCTCCCCAGGCTCTATCCCCATTCTCCAGGTGTTTCCCAACTGAGAGCTGGCAGCCCTAATGTATCTCTGATTATATATATATATATCCTTATAAATATTTATCTTTTGGTTTTGCAAGATTCCATGTGCTCCCATTGGCTGTAAAATGCCCTCCCTCAGCCATTGGCCCATCAGCCACCACTCAAGAGTACTCGCGTGCCATTGGCCGGGTGCTGGGTCTACTCCTCTTCCCCATCCACTCCCCCTGGCAGACAGCTCTCTCTCCTGAGGAAGACAGTTCTCTTTACTCCTGTGAGGTACTGTCCCCTCAGTGGCTGTTTGTAGGCAGCCAAGCTTGGTTCTGTGAGTAAAAAAACAAAGGACTTTCAGCATAACCCCCTCCCCTGCCCATAACCCCCTCCCCAACAGCCACTTTCCTGTCAGAATAAATGGAAAAAGGCTCTTTCTCCTGCTTAGCTTCAGCATGGCTGGCTGGTTAATGAGGTGGGCCAGCGACCATCAAACCATTTTCTTCAACTCCCCGCTGTGCGGCTGCCTTTCCCCTAGGGTTGCCAATCTCCAGGTGGGACCTGGAGATCTCCCACTGTTACAATTGACCCCCAGATGACAGAGATCAGTTCCCCAGGAGAAAATGGTTGCTTTGGAGGGTAGACTCTATGGCTTGCTGAGTCCTTCCACAAACACCCCAAATGCTGCCCTCCACAGGATCCACCCCCCCAAATCTCCAGGTATTTCCCTAATCAAAGTTGGCACCTATACTGTCTCCTCTGTCAGTAAAAGGTCCTTTCCACACCTATGTTGGCCTTTGGGAGAAAACTCATTGGGCCCAGTCCTGATCAGGTTGCCATCTCCAGGTGGGCAATTCCTGGAGATTTGAGGGATGGAGCCTGGAGAGGGTGAGGTTTGAGGAGGGGTGGCACCTCAGACAGGCACGATGCCATAGACTCCACCCTCCAAGCCAGCCATTCCCTGATGGGAAACCATTGTTGCCAATATCCAGGTGGGGGCTGGAGATCATATGGGTTCTTATGAACCTGAGGTTAAATAATACCACTCAGAAGTTTCTTTTAGAGAGAAAGGGAAGGCCATAAATTCGATAAATATATTATCATAACTGAAATTTCAACTAGCAGGAGTCTTGATATCTTTCTTTTTTTTTTCTTTTGGTCCCCTGAAGGGGATTTCTTATTGATTTTTTGTATATACTACTAAAACTACAAAGAAAAAAAGGGAAAGGGAACTACAGCTAAGGATAAAGGAAAGAAAACCCACACTATATACTAAACCCCAAGAGAAGGAGATCATATCCGTGTTAAGCTAAATGTTAGTATTCTAGTGTTAATAAACAATGCGTGTTGTAAGTTCCTGTCTATCTCAGCTAAGTTGTTAATTTGTTACTTGTTATGAGGAGATTTCAGAGCACCAGCTTGCTTCATAAAGGCAATTTCCAGAGTCCTTCTGCCTTTATCTAGGCTTTCTATCTCTGAAGTCGTAAGATGATTTAATGACAGCAGCTCCCTCTTCTGCGGCCAGGAATCTTGATATCTTAAAGTCTCTGGAAAGCCTAGGAGTTCTGTGCCTGTCTCATATATTATACTAGCTACAATGGCATGTACACACACAGAGGGACATTCCTAAAAATAAACCTGATGTGATGCCACAAAGGCAAGCGAGAAAGGGGAAAGAGTGGTGGATGCCTGGAGTGAATAAGCCACTCTGGGGATGGGGCTGACAAAGTTAGGTGTCCACAGATTTCCTTAGCAGCAAGTGATCAAAGCAATGGTATTCCCCGTAGTAATGTATGGCTGCGAGAGTTGGACTATAAGGAAGGCCAAGCGCCGAAGAATAGATTCTTTTGAACTATGGTGCTGGAGAAGACTCTTGAGAGTCCCTTGGACTGCAGGGAGATCAAATCAGTCAATCCTAAAAGAAATCAACTCTGATTGCTCCCTGGAAGGCCAGATCCTGAAGTTGAAGCTCAAATACTTTGGCCACCAAATGAGAAGGGAGCATTCACTGGAGAAGACCCTGATGCTGGGAAAGATTGAAGGTCAAAGAAGAAGGGGATGGCAAAGGATGAGATGGTTAGACAGTGTCATCAATGCAACGAACATGAAATTGAGCAAACTTCAGCGGACAGCGGAAGACAGGAGGGCCTGGCGTGATCTGGTCCATGGGGTCGCGAAGAGTCGGACTCGACTGTGCAACTGAACAACAACAACAACTTAGCAAGTTCTTCATCAGAACACAGAATGAAGGTGGCCATACCTGTTAATTATGTTCCATTAGTATTTTTCCTAATAATATTTTTAACAGAATGCAGGTGTGGGGGCTACAATTTACAGGGGTCAAATGGCTTCAGAGGAGTGGGCTGTTTCCCCCCTAATGTTTCTTCCCACCAAAAAGGGTCATTCTCAGGCTGCTTTTATTCATAGTGGGGAGGAAATATAGACATTCACCTTTCATGTTTAAGTGTATGTGAAAATAAAGAGAATTAAGAGAATTAAGAACTATACCTGATAGCTATAAATTGAAAGTAGCTGGTCCATTGGGGGGGGAACCAAAGGAATTGATAAGGCTTTATTGGGATCAACTGAAACACCATAGAATGGCAGGTAGGTGTTCAAGTTCACTTGACCTCATTCCCATTCAGGATCACCTTTCCTTTCTACCCGCATACCATTTGCTTATGCCAGAGAGGTCCCCAACTTTTTTGAGCCTGTGAGGCACCTTTGGAATTCTGAAGCAGGGTGATGGGCACAACCACAAAAGGGCTGCCACAAAACAGCTGCTGTGAGAGGTGGACCCAGCCAGAAAACAGATGCCGCAGATTACCTTCAGTCATGTAATGATGATTGTTGTGCAGTGAAGGCAGCTGCTGTCAAAGCAATGTCTTTAAAAACTCACACTGCCAATCAAATCTCCATTGACCAGTCAGAAGCCTTGCTGGGCCAGAGCCCCACTTGGCCTCACACACTAAAAAAATACCGGGTAGGCACAGAAAAGGTGTTGGCGGGCACCATGGGCACCACATTGGGGATCCCTGGCATGTGGCATATGCCTTATCCACATAGTCCTCCCTGCTTCTCACAGGGCAGAAATAAAAGATATTCTTGAATGAGACAGAAAGCAAATATCTGTAGGCCATAATGGTTCTGTAATGGAGCATGGGAAGTGTGATGCAGACTCAGTTTTTCTAATCATGTCTCTGTTTCACAAGCCAAGTCAACCTGTAACAACCCATTCAAGTGTACAGTTTTGTGCCTCAGCATTCTGATATTGCACAATATTAATGAAGACATGGAGGAGAACTGCCCCCCCCATCTCTCAGGATGCTACATCGGTTAGAAAGGCAGCAAACATTCTTGCCATCTTTGGAAGATCCTATCCCCAGATCTACCAGCTCCCTCTGCTCTGGAATAGCACATACAACACACATCCCAAGTAAAGATTGCCCCCCAGCATTACTAAAAAAGCCCCTACGTTGGGCATGCTACCATGCATGGAGAAGCCATACAGGAGTCTGATATTAGTGTTGACCAAATGTCGTTGTGATTGCAGATGAGAAACTACTGTCTCTTTTAGATATGGGCACGAACTGGCTGACGAACTAAAGTTCACCATGAATTTCAGGCAGTTTGTGGTTTGTGAAGTTTGTGGTTTGTGAACTGAAGAACTGCCACAAACATCCATGAATTTTGGTGGTTTGTATTGGTTTGTGAAGAACAGAAATACCCCTGCTTTTTGAACTTCATGAAAACCAGCTGTTTGGAACCCCCTGCTTTCTGCTCCCCATGAAAAGCCAGGGGAGCAGAAAGCAGGAGTTTAAACTTTTTTTTTAAATGTTTTTATTTATAGATTTTTCAAAACACGTATACAAAAAAGAAGACTATGTAGTGCAAACAGAAAAACAATAACAATAAGCTTCCATGAAGGTATGCATTAGTTAACATTATATTTCTGTTAACACATCTAAATATGGTTGGAGTGGTTATGGGTAGTCTTTCATGTTTTCCTTTCGAGCCATTCATATACTTTTTTCCATCTATTTACATATTCTAACTCGTCTCTTCCTGAGAGTATTAGGTTTAATTTATCTGCTTCAGCTATTTCCAATATCTTCTCAAATATTTCTTCTATGTTGGGGACAATCTCTTTTTTCCAACATTTGGCTACCACTATCCTTACTGTTGAAATTATGTATAAAATAATTCTTGGATCTTCTTTTTTAATTCCATTCGGTAAAATATTAAGTAGGAATATTTCTGGTTTTAATTGAAGTTTCACTTTGATAGCTTCTTCAATTATTTTCTTAATCACTTTCCAAAAATTTCTAATTTTCCCACACTTCCACCACATATATATATATGTTCCCACCTCTTTTTTGCATCTCCAACACACATCTGATACACTGTTATAACATCTTGCTACTCTGTCAGGCGTCCAGTGCCATCTATAGAACATCTTATAAATATTTTCTTTGTAATTTGTAGCTCTGAGCAGCTTGAGCGATTTCCAAAGTCTCGACCATTGCTCAAGAGTGATATTATATCCTATGTCTTTCATCCATTGAATCATATTTGGTTTGACAGTCTCTGTTAGTAACTCTTCTGATAGGAGAAAGTTATACAACTTTTGTATCAGCTTGTCTGAGGAAGAGAGCCATATTTTATCTAATTGCGTAAATTTGTCCATAAAGTTTACATTTTTATCTTTGGTATACCTAGAGATTAATTGATTTTTTCCCCAAGTAGTTACGTTTGCTTTTTGAATTTCTTGTGAAGCAAGAGGTTTTAATTCTTTACTTTCTGTCAGTAATATTTCATACGTTAGTTTTTTTTCTTTTATCAATAGGGCTGGTAGGGTAAATGCCTCTATCGGGGAGATCCATTTTGGTATTCTAGCATAATATCTATTTTTAATTTCCCTCCAGATTTTAATCAATGCGCCTCTTACTATATGGTTTTCAAAAATCTGTTGCCTTTTATCTATATTGTACCAAATATGGGTGTGCCATCCCATAGGCAGATTTTAACCCTCAAGTGTTAAGGTTCTTTCTTCTACTAATTGGGCCCAGTCCCTTACCCAGCCCATTGCTGCTGCTTGGTAATACAAATTCCAATTTGGCAGTCCAAGTCCCCCATTTTATTTCTTATCTATAAGTAATCTTTTATTAATCCTTGGTTTTTTAGCGTGCCATATGAATTTCCTGACCGAACGATTTAATTCTTCAAAAAAAATTTATTTGTTAAAATAGGTAGACATTGCGCCATATATAGAAAGCGTGGAAGGATGTTCATTTTAATTGTAGCAATTCTTCCCAAAAATGAAATATGAAGATCCTGCCATCTATTTAAATCTTTTTTTATTTCTTCTAACAATTTTGCATAGTTATTTTTGTAAAGGTTTTTGTTGTTATTTGTCATAATAATTCCTAAGTATTTAACTTTATCCACTACCTGTAGATTTGAGCTATTTTGAATCTTTGTAATTTGTGTGGATGTGCAATTTTTGGTTATGATCTTTGTTTTCTTTATATTGACTTTCAAGCCTGCCACTTGGCCATAATCATATAGATCTTTCCATAAATATGCTATTGATGTTATTGGTTCTTCCAAAATAAATACTAAATCGTCTGCAAATGCTTGAAGTTTATAGTGTTCTTTTTTTATTTTGGTTCCCAATATGTTTTCATTATTTCTTACTATGTCATTTAATGTTTCTAGTCTGAAAATAAATAATAACGGCGATAACGGGCATCCCTGTCTAGTGCCTTTCTGTATTGGAATGTTATTTGTTAGTTCCCCATTAATAATGATTTTTGCATATTGCTCATCATAGATAGCTTTAATCGAATTTAGAAATTTTTCTCCACAATTCCATATTGTAAGCTTCTGTTTTAAATATTCCCAATTAACATTATCGAAGGCTTTTTCAGCATCTAGGAAAATTAAGGCCATCTGCTTTCCAGGGTTTTGTTCCTAGTATTCCAATATATTAATTATATTTCTTATGTTGTTTTTTATTTGTCTATTTGGAAGAAAACCAGATTGATCCTTGTGGATGATTTCTACCATAATCTTTTTGAACCTATTTGCTAGAATCTTTGCAAAGATTTTATAATCTGTGTTCAATAACAAAATGGGTCTATAGTTTTTAATGTCATCGCCCTCTGTATCTGGTTTATGTATAAGTGTTATTAATGCTTCTTTCCATGTCCATGGGATTTTGCCTGTTACCATAATGTTATTGACTACCTCTTTGAATAAAGGAGTTATTTCATCTTCTGTTAGTTTATATATTTCTACTGGAATTGCATCCGGGCCCGGTGTTTTTTTTATTTTTTGCGTTTTAATTGCATTTACCACCTCAAACATGGAAATGTTTTCATTTAGAAACTTTCTTTGCTCATCTGTAAAATTACCTGTTTTGTATTTCAATAAAAAATTTTCAACTTCCTGATCGTTGAGTGTTGTCTGTTTATATAAAGTTTTGTAGAAATTCTCTGTTATTGTCTTTAATTCTTGTGTTTTAAATTTCAGTTCCTGATTTTCATCTTTTAATGTTATAATGGTCTTCTTTTCCCGCTCTTTTCTGAGTTTATAAGCAAGCCAGCGAGTGGGTTTGTTTGCATTTTCAAAGAGGTATGCCTTTGTATATTCAATTTTTTTCGCTATTTCTTGTGTTAACCATAAATTTATTTGGTGTTGTTTTAATTTTATCCTCATTCTTATCTCATTTGGGTCTTTTTTGCTTTGACTTTCTTTTTCCAAATTCCTTAGCTCAGTAGTTAATTTTTTAAATTTTTCTCTTTTTTGTTTATTTCTCCAGGCCTCTTGATTTATAATTATGCCTCTAATATATGCCTTTAGAGTATCCCAGGTGGTATTCACATTTGTATCTTCCCGCTTATTTATTTTGATAAATTCCTTTATTTCTTGTTTCAATTTTTTAACAAATTCTTTGTCTCTAATTAAATTTAAATTTATTCTCCATCAGCTAATTTTATGATTTCCTTGTATAGAAGTCCACATTGGATTCTGATCTGCAAAAATATTTGCCAAAATTTCCACATCTGTAAAAAGTCTTACTATATTTGTATTCACCCATACCATGTCAAGTCAAGTCAAGTCAAGTTTATTAGTACGGTCAAGCGACCAGCCAATATAAAATATTTCCATCCCATACCATGTCTATTCTTGACCAGGATTTGTGCCTATTTGAAAAAAAAGTATAATCTTTTTTTTGTGGGTTTCTTGTTCTCCATAGATCTATAAGGTTGAATTCGTCTGCAAGTTTTAAAAAATTCTTCATTAGCACTGCTCCTGATTTATGCGTCGTCTTAGGTTTTTTTCTATCGACTTTTGGATCTAAGACAGCATTAAAATCTCCTACTAAACATACATTGTTAGGGTTTTCTTTAGAAATATAATCTTTCAATTCTGCAAAAATATATGGCTCAGGACAGACTGGCAATTTGCCCCGGTATAGAGTCGTGGCAAAAAAACCCCGGAGTAAATGATACCGGGTTTTCCCGTCCACACAGCGGGGGCCTCTGCCGGAAGATACTGGACGGAGGCGTGCGGGAGCGTTCAGACTGCTGCACCGGAGGTGCGCTATATTCGCTGTTTCCCCATTATTTCGGCTGTGGGCGTATGTGCGCATGAGCGCATTTTGGCGATTTTTTTTTTTTGCCCTGCAACTCCGGCACCGTATTGGGCAGTGGAGCGGAGTGCAGCCAATCACACCGCTGCTGCCTCATGCCCAACGCAGGTTGCTCCCGGCTTTTCGGCTGCGCGTTCAGACTCCCCGGAAGCGGAGAAACGCACGACAAACGCAGGCCTTCAAGATTTGCGTCGGCTTTTATCAGGTGTTTTTTTAATCCGGCAGTGAAGCGCGAGAGCACCGGTAGGCTACGGGTGGGGGACGCCAGGCAGATGTGCCTGTGTGAACATTCCATTTAATCCGATATTGAGTCGTTGTCAGCCCGGGTCCCATCCCGCGGCAAATTGCCAGTCTGTCCTTGGCCTATATCTTGATTTTGGTTTGGGGCATATATGTTTACAATTAATATTTCTGATTCGTTAATTTTTACCTGCACTCCTAGGATTCTTCCATTAGTGGATCTAAATTTGAGTATGGGGTTTAATTTCTCTTTAACATATATTACTACTCCCCTTTTCTTAACTTTATCTGATGCAGTGAATGCTATTCCTAATTTTTTACAAGCCAGATGTTTTTCATGGTTTTCTTTTATGTGTGTTTCTTGGAAGCATGTGATGTCGTTTTTCAATTTTATTGCTTGATGCATAATTCTTCTTCTTTTTTGTGGACTGTTTAAACCATTGACATTCACCGATACCCAAAGATACATTTTTACTCGCCATCTTTCTTGTCTTTCTTTTTAAGAACTATATTTTTAAGTTGCCACCTTGTTTGTATTTGCGAAGCCATCTTATATTTTAGTTGGTATTTTTTGTAATCTTTCTTCTTAGGATACTTTGTTTGGGCCATAGCTCCATTTTTTTTGTATGTTTCTTCTCCCTGGTCTTCTTTGCTTTTCCCTTCTTCTCTCTCTTCTCTCTCTTCTTCTTCTTCTTCTTCTTCTTCTTCTTCTAGGTCTACCTCCTCTTCTGTTGGTTTTTGCCAGCCCAGGTCTTCGCTAAATCTTTCCAAGAAGTTTTCCAATTTGAATACCGAATCTATCTTATATCTTTGACTTTTATAGTTGAATTGCAATCCCTCCAGAATTATCCATCTATATTGTACCTCATTCTTCCTTAATAATTCAGCTAGTATGGTATACTTTTGGCGTTTCTCTCTAATTCTCCAGGGTATATCCTTCAAAATTCTTATTTCTTCTTCTCCTATTACCAGTTTCTTTCTGTTTGCTTCTTGTAGGATTTGATCTTTTATATATTTCTTTTCAAATTTTACATGTACTTCCCTTGGTGTTTGATGCTTTTTGGAGTATGCCGAATTTCTTCTATATATTGCTTTGATGTTTTTCGTTAATTCTTTTTCATTAAAAATACTGAATTTTTTGACAATGTTTCGTACAAGTTCCTCTTTAAGATTTTTTCCTAATTTTTCTGTAATATTTTGGAACCTGAGCGTAGATTCTGCTTTCTCCATCTCCAAAATCATAAGCGTGTCTTCCATCTTTTCTGTTTTAGCTTTTAGCTCCAAAACTTCCTGGTCAATGTCTTCCACTTTTTCTTCCAGATGTTTTGTGACTTTGGTTAACTTTTTGATTTCTGCTTTTATTTCTTGCATATCCTCTTTTAATTGTTTGGCTGTTCCATCTATTTTATTTTGCATTGGCTCCATCTCTCTTTTTATAATTTCTGTGTTTTGCTCTGCTGCCATTTGTAGAAAGTTATGCATCATGGTTTGCAACTCTGTAGTTGTTATATATGATTTAATTTGAGATAGTCCTGAAGTTTGGCTAGGGGAGGCAGTGGATCCCTTTCTGCTTGGTCCCGTGGACATGGTTTATTTTTACTTTTCTATTATTATTTATTTCCTTAGGTTGTAAATTTTCAGTAACAACTTCCTAATATGCTTACTTCTGTCTACTGTACTTCTGTCCACACCGTCTCTTAACTTAATATCCTTATGTAATTTTAGTTGGAGTTTGTTTGTTTATATCAGTTATTTATTCTGGTCCTATGTTTGCTACAAAGCTAATTCTTTCCTTAATTAATTAATCAGTTAGTGGGTTTAAATTGTGATCTCATTAAGTATTTCATAGAGTATTTCACTACAATTAATTAATTAATTAATTGTTTAGTTGCTTGATTGATTAAATGATTAGTGTCACTCAGATTGATTAACAAAGGTTTACAAAACTATTTGTGTGTACTGGTTTAATTACTAATTTCTGGTTATACTTGTATTATTCGTTAATTACTTCCCCCCCCTTAAATCTGTTAATTATTTCCTTATTATTTCTCCTATTACGTGGTTACTTTATTTATGAATCTCTTCTACAGCTCTGTGCTGATTCTGCTTGTGTGACTTAAAGTTTGGTGTCTTCCGTTTATATTTAATCAGTGGTTTTATACCGTTCCCGTTCTCTCTCTCCGGTCTTTCTTTCTACTCCACAGTACTCCCCCGCCCTCCTAAATAAGTTTATTGTCTCTTTACTCCTTCTTCCGCCTTCTTCCTCCTCTCGTCGTCGCTTCTCCGCCCTTTCTGTGCAGATCTCTCGTCGTTTTTTTTTTCCCTGCGTCGTTTTTTCGCTGCATCACTCCTCCCTCCGCCTTTCTCTCCGCTCCTGGGGTCGCTCTCCCGCCCTTCCTGATCGTTCTCTTGTCACACCTTTTGTTTCTGCCTTAATTCCGCCACTCACAATGCCGCTGGGAATGTCCGGCTCTGCTTAAAGATATAGAGCAGATATATGGTAATTAGACACGGTAAAAAAATTTAATTTTATGTCTTTTAAATTTCACCTCTTTAAGTGCCCCTAGACTTTTGAGCCTTTATTTTACTGGCCGCTTTTTTTTTTTTTAGCTGCTTCGCTCTATACCATTTCCTCTAACTGCTCTATTCTCTTGTTATGCTACTAACTTGTTTTTATCCCTTATTACCCTCTATTTTCCCCTTATAACCCAACATTAAACTTGTATAGTTATTGTATAATTAAAATACTTAGCTTCGGTTAGTGCTGCTTATTTTCTTCTCTTCTTTGTTTTGCTTATTTTCCCATGAACCAATATGAATCGGGTTGGTTTGTGAACCAACCTCCTGGTTCATATAGGTTCATGGTTTGATTCATGATTCAGCCACAAACTGAACCAAACTGCAAAAATGTGGTTCATGTCCATCCCTAGTCTCATTCTCTCTCCTTCCAGTTGGTGTGTGAAATGTACTCTCACCCTTTGTGGTCTTACCCTTTGGCTCATGCCAAGAGACTTGTGCCTCTAGCAGTGGCCTGCTAGGCATACCTCATGAGAGCAGGGAGAAAGACAGCAAATTCCCAGCAGCTGGCTTCATTCCAAATCCCTTCCTTCCCATCTGTCTCCAGTTTGGATAGGAAGAGTCAGAGGCCCTTGTGTGGGAGTGGGAGGAACATGGTATCCCTTATATTAGCTGCTAGAAACTCTATGATAAAACTGACAGTTCCTACTATAGAGTTTACAGCAACTCCCAGAGCAACCCTTTTCACTTCCAGGTAGCTCTAGAGAGTGCCAGGAACTCTAATGGTAGGAACTTCCTGTAAGTAGGTGAGGCCTTCATTTTCTTTTAAAATTTGTCTCCCAACATGGTTTTTGACTGCAGTGGACAGCAGGGCCTGGAGGCAGGGGTTCTTCCATCCCCACGGAGATTTGGCAGCCCGACTGTAAATCTATAAATATAAGGACAGATCTACAAAAGGCAGACTGGCCCTCTGACTTACTGGAAGAGTTCCTGGTGTCCTTTGCCCAGGAAGGCTTCTGGTGGTAAGCAGCAAAATGACCCCTGTTAAGTATGAGCCTTAACAAGGTAGTGATTTCAACAAAGTGATTTCAGCTTTATTTAACAGCAAACTAAACGATCAGACAACACACACAAAACAATGGAACACAGCTCCCTTTTTAAATAATCCGGGCTGTCAAAGCCATGCCCATAGTTCAGTTAACAACCAATCATAACATTGGGATAAAAACCAATGAGGTCTGTTCCCTCCAATAAAGTATATACAGTTCTTATTGGCTATTTACAGAGTTTCACAGAAACAACCAATGGGAATGTCGACTCTTACAATCCCTTTTACTGACTCAAGCTTAACATGGTAAAACATAGGAGTGATTCAGAGTCAGAACATAACAACTCCTCCCCCCTAAGATGAGACATTTCCTTTCCAGACAAAGTCTTTTAGGTAGGAGGGAGCACAACGGTTGTGCTGAAACCTACACAGAGGTCTTTGCTCCTGCGGTGGTGGAGCAACGATGGTGTCGGGGACCCTGGAGGACTCTCTGTCAAGAGAGACCGGGGAGTCTATGGCAGAGGGATCGGGTTCAGGAGTTGGGGTCTGCCCAGACTCCTGTTCCGTCCTGGGCTCAGCAGTACTCACCTCCTCAACTGGAGGGTCTTGCTGCTCTTCAGGGACCAGCTCAGGTTCAGGGCTTGACTCCAGGCTTGAGTTCGCCCACCGTTCCCTGAGCTGGTCTATGTGGTGCTGCACCTTCTGTCCGTCAGGAAGCTGGGCCACATACATGTGGGAGCCCAAGACTGTAGTTATAATGGCTGGAAGCCATAACTGTCCCTCTGCATAGTTCCTGGTGAATACTTTGTCCCTGCTTTTGAATATTCGCCCACGTTCCAGAACCTCAGCCTGCTGAGGCTTGGACTCGTCCAAGTCCGGATGGAGCTGGTCAAGCAGGGTGGCGAGCTTGTGGCCCATCAGCAGTTCAGTGGGACTCCTCCCAGTGGCTGAGCATGGTGTTATGTGTTGCCTCAGTAACTAGGAGGTGAGCTTCTGCCCCCAGTTCCCACTCGGCAGGAGCTTCAGAGCCTCTTTTGCTGACTGTACCATCTGCTCGGCTTGCCCATCCAGACATGGCAGATCAGGTTGTCAGAAAGGAACTTCACAAACTCCCCTGAGGTGAATTGGGGCCTATTATCAGACACCAAGATGTCCGGCAGCCCGTGGGTTGCAATCAGGCAGCGCAATACATTGATTACAGAACCCGCACTCGTAGAGTGCATGTGCACAACCTCCAGCTACTTTGAAAATGAATCGACCACAATTAGGAACATTTGGCCTTGAAAGGGGCCCACAAAGTTGACATGGAGGCATGACGACGGCCTTTTCTCCCAAGGCTGACTGGGAGCTGATGGAGGTTCTGTCCTGGATTGCTGGCAAACCATGCACCCCTTTACCCAAGTCTCAATATCATCATCAATTTTGGGCCACCAGACATACCCCCTCGCAAGGGCCTTCATATGCACAATGCCTGGGTGACCTGAGTGTAGAGCCTCCATGACTCTTTCCCATAGCTTGGCAGGAATCACAACCCGAGTCCCCTAAAACAAGCACCCCTTACTTACAAAGAGTTCGTTTTGGCACAAAAAGAAACTTTTAAACTCTGGTTCCATTTTTCTTGCTGGCCACCCCCTCCATGCCCAATTAAGGACACGGGCAATAACAGGGTCCTTATCCAACGCAGCGGCATTGTCCAAGGTGGTGACTGGGGCCTCAGGCAGTTCGTCTATGGCAAGGACATCAAAGTCCAGATCAGAGTCAGAGTTCAATGCCGGAGAGGGGCAGCGGCCGAGGGCATCAGCATGGCTGATGGCCTTTCCAGGCTGGTGCTCGAGGTTGAAGTCATACGCCGCTAAAAACACCGCCCAACGCAGCATTCTTGGTGACAAAATGTTTGGCGGTCCAGTGCGAAAAGGCCCAGCAGAGGCTTGTGGTCCATGACAAGGAGGAACCTGCGCCCGTACACAAAGTCATGGAACTTTTTAATTCCAGCAACTAGGGTGAGGCCCTCCTTGTCTATCTGGGCATAGTTCTTTTCTGCAGCCATCAGGGGCCGCAAATAATAGGTGATCTGCGCCTCAGTGCCATCCGGCATCACATGACTCAGTACAGCACCCACCCCGTAAGGGGACATGTCGGCAGCTAAAACCAACATTTTAGACTCATCAAAATGTGTTAGTACAGCTTTAGACAATAACAGCTTTTTTACAACAGTAAAAGCCCGCTTTTGTTTCTCCCACCACTCCCACTGTACATTTTTGTGAAGGAGCGCATGTAATGGTTCTGCCACCGATGCCTTGTGTGGCAGAAATGAATGATAAAAATTAAGAATACCTAAAAATGATTGCAGCTCTTTTTTCAACCTTGGGGGGGGGCATTTTGAATGGCGGACACTTTATCAGCTGTGGGGTGAACACTGTCCGCATCTATTAGGAAACCTAAGAATTCCACCTGTTTCACCCCAACACAGCATTTTGAGCGTTTCACCTTTAACCCAGCCTCCTTGAAACGGCCCAAAACCGCTCATAGCTGAGCCATTAACTCACTCTCTGTAGTGCCAGCAATTAAAACATTGTCAAAGTACGGTACGACCCCTGGCAGCCCCCTAAGGACCTTGGAAAATACCAGGGGCTACAATAACACCAAATTATAATAGTTTAACTCTGAACGCACCCTTGTGTGTCACAATGGTTTGTGCTTCAGCAGTTGTGTTGTTCACAGGGAGCTGCTGATATGCTTACGCCAGATTGAGTTTCGCAAAAACCTTGCTTCCTCCCATAGATGCCAACACATGGCTAATCACTGGTACTGGGTAAGAATGCTGTTGTAGAGCCCGGTTAAGCGTACATTTGTAATCGGCACAAATTCTTACAGAGCCATCAGGTTTTACAGGAGTTACAATTGGTGTTTCGCATATAGCATATGGAACCGGCTCGAGAATAGCTTGTGCTACGAGCTTGTCTAACTCAGCCTCTATTTTTGCCTTCAAGGTGAGAGGTACCTTCCAGTATTTTAACCTGAGAGGATGAACAGATGGGTCTAAATCAAAAGTTACTGGGGGCCCAGTATACCGACCAAGCCCTTCACCAAAAACCTCAGGAAACTCATTATACAAGCATTCCCCTTTATTCATACATATTTGGTTTACACCAGTTATGGCAATTCCAAGGGCCTCGAACCAATCTAGGCCAAATAAGTTTACCCTCTCACTCTCAACAACCAAGAGAGTCAACACTGCCTTCCAAACCTTGAACTCTACCTTGAAATTCGCTCTCCCTGCCAAAGGAATGCGCCTGCCCTGGAAATTGGTCAGGCTGGTTGAAACAGGTGTCAACCAGCAGTGACTCCTCCACAGAAACAAGCGCTGCCACGTCTGTGACAAGATGATCGTGACAGACGATCTGGAATCCACCTCCATGGTGCAGGAAACGCATGGTGCGGGGATCTTTCTGCTGGGCCTGGCTCAGCTGCAGGTGTCGGTTTGGTGGCAATTGGCCACTCCATCCCTGTCCCGGACATGCACTTGAGGCTTTGTACGTGGAGAAAATGGTGGAGATTTCTTTGTAGCTCAGCAGACCCGTGCCAGATGACCTCGCTTGCCATGGGAACGGCACACCAGTTCTCTCACCCAGCAGTGGTCCCTCTCATGCTTGCCACCACAACCAGCACAGGAATGCTGCGATGTAGTCTTCGGTGGAGTCTGCGAAGGGTGTGCAGCTCGCATCCTGCAAACGTCATCAGCCTCCCCTTCAGACTCACTGGTCAACTGCTGGTGCACCGACAGCCTCTGCAGCGACGGCCTTGGTGTACGCCATGGCATAGGTCAGCTCAGCCCTGGCGAATAGGCGCTGTTGTAAACACTTGTCCCAAAGGCCGCACACAAGATGATCGAGGAGGGCCTCCTTGACATTGGCGAAGTTGCAAGGCCGGGCAGCCTTTCACAGGGCAGTGATGTACTCGGCTATGGTCTTGGTAGCGCCTTGACCTCGCTTGTAGAATGCATGCCTACAAGCAATTTTTGATGGCTGAGGCAAGAAGTGGCCCTTCAACTTGCTCATGATGTCTCCACACGAAGCCACACTGAGTTCAGTTGGAGCAACCAGGGACCAGGCGACATCGAAGACACCTTTGCCACAGGAACTCAGATGGGTCGCCTTCTTCTGCACCTCGTCTGTGATCTAGTTCGCTTGGAGGTGGAACTTGAACCATGCCAGGTAAGAGTCCCAGTCCTCCATGCTGGGTTTGAACGCCTCGAATGCCAGATTGATGGCCATTGCAGCTGGTCAGGTAGCTACTACAGCGGATCGTGGCTCAGCTGGCTCGAGTGGGTGTGTGTCTTCATCTGCCATTTTCATGTTGGTTCAGCAGGGCTGCCTACCCACTCTAGAATTCCATCCTCGTTGCCAGTCGTTAAGTATGAGCCTTAACAAGGTAGTGATTTCAACAAAGTGATTTCAGCTTTATTTAACAGCAAACTAGATGATCAGACAACAGACACAAAACAGTGGAGCACAGTTCCCTTTTTAAATAATCCGAGCTGTCAAAGCCATGCCCATAGTTCAGTTAACAACCAATCATAACATTGGGATAAAGACCAATGAGGTCTGTTCCCTCCAATAAAGTATAAAGGTAAAGGTACAGTTCTTATTGGCTATTTACAGAGTTTCACAGAAACAACCAATGGGAATGTCGACTCTTACAATCCCTTTTACTGACTCAAGCTTAACATGGTAAAACATAGGAGTGATTCAGAGTCAGAACATAACAAGCCCAGTGGCCCTCGTGACATTGGCAGCACTGCAGGACCCACTCAGCTTGGACCTGTGTCACAATAGCACTCTGCTGAGCAAGCATGCACACATAGTCATGGTTGCTGTGGCACTGCCAGCACTTCTCAGCTTGCTCCACACTGTTTTAACACCCTAATTCGTCCCTGCTCAGAGCTACAGAGGATCTTGTTCACAGCCCCGACACAGATATTAAAACTAAGGCACAGGTGAAAGCATAGATCCAAGAGGTTAAATCCCAACCCCTGACTCCAGGTCTCCCATGGAGACTCTCTGGGTCCTACTGGACAAAACAGAGTAACACTCCCCCATTTTAGCAATCAGTCTACAAATGCCTAGGGTTGCCAGCCTCCAGGTGGGACCTGGAGATCTCCTGCTATTACTATTGATCTCCAGGCAACAGATATCAGTTCCCCTGGAGAAAGCGGCTGCTTTAGAAGGTGGACTCTCTGGCATTGTACCCTGCTGAAGTCCCTCCCCCCCCCAACCCCGCTCTCCCCAGGCTCCATCCCCCCCAATCTCTAAGTATTTCCCATCCAGAGTTGGCAACTGTACCAGAAATGCCTACCCAAGATAACATGATTGACTTTGATTTCTGCAGCAGCTTTTGATAGAACAGATTGGCGAGGTAGATGTGTGCTGGACCTCCCATCAATGTCCACCAGAGTGATTAAAACTGTGTCTAAGACGAATCAAGGCCTAAAGTCAGACTGAAAAGGGGCCAGGGGCCATGTGTCATCCAGGTAAACTCAAAGTTGCTGTGCAGTACAGACTATATGGTGTCACAACATATCCCATCAAAACCCACAGGGTAACTTTAAAGAAAATCTCCAAGCCAGTTTGGTGTAGTGGTTAAGTGTGCGGACTCTAATCTGGGAAAACCAGGTTTGATTCCCCATTCCTCCACTGGCACCTGCCGATGTGACCTTGGGTCAGTCACAAGCTCTGGCACAGCTGTTCCTGAAAGAGCAGTTTGTGTTAAGAGTTCTCTCAGCCCCACCTACCTCACAGGGTGTCTGTTGTGGGGAGGGGAAGGGAAAGGAGTTTGTAAGCCGCTCTGAGACTCCGAGTGAAGGGCGGGGTATAAATCCAATCTCTTCTTCTTCTTCTTCTTCTTCTTCTTCTTCTTCTTCTTCTTCTTCTTCTTCTTCTTCTTCTTCTTCTTCTTCTTCTTCTTCAAGCACTTTTCTTCATTTCTCTGCAGCTGAGCCTCACTTCTTAGTCATCTTAGCTGGTTTTTAGCCTTAACTGTTTCCCCTCCCTCAGAAGTGTTTTCTCTCCATACCCCATTTCAGGGGGTTGCTCGCTTTCAGAAAGTGTCTTCCGTCATCCTGCAGGAATGCATCCAATCTGGTGTCAATAAGCTTAATTGGTGTGAAAAACTGATTGGGTTTGGGGAGCTAATGTGGATTTTGTCTCCTGCTGAGACACAGATGAAAAATCGAGGAACAGGAAATCAGACAAGGTGCAGAAAATGTTCTCACCGAGGATAGCGGGAAGTCTCCTCTAGACTATTTAGTATGCTTTTGAGAGTCTTCGGGTTGCCAGGTCCTTTGGGTTTGTGGGCGGGGGTGGGGTGGGGTGGGGGGAGCATTCCGGGAGCAGAAAATGACATAGCCGGAACTAAATGCCACATGCCTACATCATCCAGAAGTGGCATAGGCATGTTGCTGATGGCAGGGGGAACGGTCAGGTTTTTGGGTAAAACTCTAAGGTGAAATTGGCTTCAAACCATAGAGTTTTGCCCAAAAACCAGACCCCCCCAGGAATCACCCTCATCCATCATGTTTAGTTCTGTGTACATCACTTTCCGCTCCTGGAATGCTTCCCCAACCCCCACCCCACTCATGGGACCACTGGACCTGGCAACCCTGTGACTCTCTGAGCTGTCACATTTTCTTCCCATTTCTTCCCTCCCTGCTTCCAGTAAGTCACATTTATTTCAGGCTTGGGGGGGGGGGTCTGATGTCCCTTCCCCCCTGCTTTCTGATAGTTGTGAAGCTGGGAACTGGCAACCCTGGAGAGTCTAGAACAGCATTTCACAAACTTCTGATTGCTGAATTAAAAATAGGATGCCCACTTCACCTTTATACCTGAAAATGTTTATTTTTAGATTGTGGAATCAGAAGGTCTAGGCATGCTTCTTCTGGGAGCAGGTAAAACACCACAGTCACAACCAGTGTTCCCTCTAAGCTGAGTTAGGGTGAGCTAGCTGTTTTTTAGCCTCTGGCTCACACATTTTTGTGTGAAGGATGGCTCCAGAGCAAACTCATTTATGCAGTAGACAAATCGCTCCCTCATGACTTTAATGCCAGTAGCTCACAAAGTAGAATTTTTGCTCACAAGACTCCACAGTTTAGAGGGAGCATTGATCACAACTGATGCAAAGCTTGCTGTATTTGTCTGGACCTTTTTATCCCACCCTTCCTTCAAGGAGCTAGCACAGGATTCTTCCCTCCTCTACTTACCCTGGATAAATGTTACATGCCTCTATGCCCTGTTATGAGTCAAAAGAACTAGTCAACCACTGTTTGAGACAGGATGATGGGCTAGATGGAACTTCATTGGTCTGATCCCTTCTGATGTTCAGATGTAAGAGCGGTTAGATAGACTTAGAAGGCCTGGATTCCAATTACTGCAGAGCCAGCTGCTAGGGGTCCCCAATGTGGTGCCCATGGTCACCATATGCCCACCGATACCTTTCATGGCACCTGCGAAGTGTTTTTAGAAAGTGGGCAGGGCTGGTGTTACCACCAGTGGCCTGCCTTGTTGTTTAGGGAAGTTAGCTATGCGGCAGGATAGGCCAGATGGGTACAGGAATCGCATACCACTTGTATACCAAGGTCCAGCACAGTAGGAAAAATCCAGATTTGAAGAGTAAATTAAATAGTTTTTATTGAAGAATTTCCCTAAGTACAAGCACACTAAACATTCAAAAAGAGCAAGCAATACAGAACTAAGAAAGCAGTGATTGATAGTGAATAGAGGGGTCAGTTACGGGGTTATACAACCTGTCCAGACATGCAAGAGCCATAATCCCATGGAGATGGGATTATGGCCCAAACCAAAGGTTTAGGGGTGAACTGCCAGTTGGCATCAGGGGCAGACACAGACTCTGAGGCCATGTACTATGACGGATATAGACATTGGAAAACAATGCAGACCAATGGGAGGCCTCAGGGGCTGGTTTCAGGTGGGAACAGTAGATTTTCTAGACCAATAAGGAGTCCATGGAGGTGTGGTACCAGGTAGAGCATAATTCAGGTGTGACCAATGAGCTTCCAGAGGGGCAGAGTCTAGCTTAATTTAGCTGTGATGGGATTAAGCCAGGTGCTGGACGGTTGGCTGGGAGTGTCCATTGTGGAAATGTAGAGTGGCCTGGCGTTTCTCTGGTGCCAGACAAAAGAGGTGATATTTCTTAATGTGTGGCAGGATGAACGTGAATGGGTGGCCATTCACTGTACATGGAAAGTTAATGTTTACCTTGATAGGTCTGGCATAGGTGTAAGAATGCAGATATTTTAGACAAATATATGGCGACCGGAATTAGAGGATTATTCCAAAGGTATTTCCTGACATGCAAGTGAAACAGAAGCTGAGGCTAGAAACGTGCAACGTACTTCATTCATGACAATGGCACAGACCAGTGGCTCTTTGTCCCTCCCTGCCTGAACATTTGACAGACAAAAGAATAGCCATTTGATCAGTAGAAGATGCCTGAGTAGAGAGAGCAGAGACTTGCCTGTTAGTCCTTTTGGACTGAGCTGACAGGAGATATGGTGATGGGGGGTTTTGCTTGCATGGAGGATGTCTGGCAGCCAGCCTGGAGAATTCTCTTTGGCCTGAGTTTTCCCAGCCAAGATGTAGTTCTCCAAGCCTCAAGGCAAAAGCCACTCTTTAAGCCAAGCCTGGCTTCATGAGGGCACTGCTTTTGGAGGTTCAGAGGTCGTTTTGGGGTGTGTCTCTCTCAGGAAAGACCACCCTGGGTTCAGGGCAGAGGAGGCTGGCTACACTGGCGAGTGCTTTTGCCAAGAAAGGGTTCTGAATGGCCATTAGAGGTTTGATTGGCTGTGCATTAGAAACATTGTTTTGGCATATTTCACATAAGACTAGTTTTTAAAATGTCCGTGTGGGGAATTTCACTACTGTGGAAATGGTCTGTGAGGCCTCATGTGTAGATGCACCAGATCTGAACGAGGGGGCAGGGTTGGCTGTGGGGCGGGGAAGGTTTCCCTTGGCAATAATTGTCCCTTCACAGCTGGACAGAGTATTATGCATCATCTGAGCATTCAGGAGCCTTCACTGGCATTCTGGGAAGAGAAGAAGCCTTCCTCCCTAGAGGGAATGCCATCGTGTGATCCTGCATGAAGCTTTCCTTTTATCTCCTCCCCATGCAGTGGGCTTTCTGGAATCAGATCCACAAGGGGGAACAAAAATAACCCTTGCTGACCCAGGTGTGGTGCTATGTCCTGACTTGTGAACTGACTATATTCTTTGCCATGTTAAGCTTGAAGTCAGGACCAGGATTGTAAGCCTGGACAATCCTGGAGGGAACAAACCTCATTGGTCTTTATCCCTCAAATGTTATTGGGTGTTAACTATTGTAGGGGTGTGATTTTGTTAGCCCGGATTATTTAAAAAGGGACCTGTGCTCCACTGTTTTGTGTGTGTTATCTGTTCATCTTGTTGCTCTTTAATAAAGTTGAAAATCACTGTTGAAATCACTCTCTTGTTAAGTCTCATACTTAACAGTAGGACAGCTAAAGGCCCCCCCTCTACTGTCAAGGGTTAGGGTTCCCAACCTCGAGGTGAGAGCTCATGGAATTTGAACTGATCAGTTCCCCTGAAGAAAATGGCTGCTGTGGAGGGTGACTGCTCTACAGCATTGTACCCAGCTGAAGTCCCTCTCCTCCTTAGATCTTGCCCTCCCCAGGCTTCACCCATGAATCTCTTGGAATCTCCAAAGCCAGAGTGGGCAAACCCAGCGACCTCCACCCCAAGGTGGGCTTTTGCATACAGCAAATTCTCCCCGAGGCCTGTTCGCCTGACTGGTCGCCTGTATGGCAGGGCCCCAGGGAGGAAAGCCGGCAGGGGCTCAACTGGCATTCCCCCTATGGAGGAAGGATGGTTGACCTACTACCACAGAGTCCTTCAGCAAGATCGCCGGGCCAACAAAGCTGCCTCTGGGAGCACAATAAAGATGACAGGCCAGCTCCCCATCCCCCACTTGGCTTCAAGGTGCTCAGAAAACAGGAATCTGGGAGAAAATACATCTGCATCTGCTGTTTCACTCATCAGACTTCCCCACTGCTTTGCATTCTGATACCAAGATAGCTAGAACCCAAGAGCATCGTGTCGAGTTCAAAAATCAGGGTGTTTCCCCTGTAGCTCTTCTCCAACCATAGCTGGTCCAAGAGAAAAAAAATCCATGTACAAATTTATTTAGTTCATTTATATCCCAGAATTATATCCAGGAATGACAACTAATCCCCAGATGACAGTGATCAATTCCCCTGGAGAATATGGCTGCTTGGGAGGGTGGACTCTGTGGCTGTGAACCCAGCCGAGGCCTCTCCCTTCCTCAAGCCCCACCCTCTCAAGGCCCCATCTCTCGAAGGCAGGTGGGGGGAGCATGGAAGGAGTGAGAGCTCAGTATGACACACGGCCAGCTCTGCACCTACGCCCTTGAGATGCCCCTGGTTGCACCCAGAGCACTTGTTGTGAGGCCATGGGAGATGAACCATCCACAGCTTCTTCCCCTCCTGCCCCTGAACATCTTCCTTCTCCTTCTCCTGTTGTAAGCAGGCCTCCAGTTCTGTGGACAGAAGAGGAAGGAAAGGGACTAGAATTGCTAACTCTGGGTTGTGAAATCCCTGGAGATTTGGGGGATTTAACAAGCTACAAGGCCACATCATCTCCCCTTCACAGCAGTCATGGTCTCCCTGGGAATGGATCTCTGTGGTCTGGAGATCACCTAGAACGCTGGGAGATATCCAGGTCCTACCTGGAGGCTGGCCACCCCTGACAGGAATCAAGTCCTTTAAACCCCATAGTGGGTGGGAGGCATGACCCATTATCGAAGCCTCTCTTCATCAGTGAAGGCATGAAATGTAACCCCTTCTTGCCCTTCCCCTCTAGAAATAATGCCTCAATGCAGGAAACAGCAAAAAGTGCTGGTCCTCCCCCTCCCCCTCCCTCCTCTGGCTCTGTTGCCTTCCTGGCTTCAACTTGCAGCGCCTCTTTGAACTCAGTAGGATTGCCATCTCTGGGCTGGAAAATTCCTAGAGATGTGGGGGTGGAATTTAGAGAGTGTAACTTTGTGGAGGGGAGGGGCCTTGGCAGGGCATCCCAAGCTGCCCTTCCCTCCGGGGGGACTGACCTCTATTGTCTTCAGATCAGTAATAATTCTGGGAGTACTTCAGGCCCCACTTGGAGGTTGTCAGCCTCAGTGTAAAGTACTGGGTTCCATGTCTCATGACTCGGACAACGACATATGAGAAGACGCGTTTATTCGTACTTCACACACAAAAGACACACAACGGCTGGAGGCCAACTATATACAGTAGGGGGGGGACGCAGGTTTGAATCTCCTGCCAAGGTTCCCATTGGCTCCCTCCTGTGAGTTCAGGAGCCTAGTCCCTTTTGTTCTCAGGAATGGAGCTTGGCAGCTTTTGGCTATCTTTAGTTCTGTCAGTAATGGCTCTGTATTGTTCCACACTGTGTCCATTGTGCTGTGTTCCCTATCTCGTCCCTGCTTTTGCGCTTGCGTAGGTATGCTAGCAGTAACGTGGGAGCTTCTTCCCTGCCGCTCGGTCTTATCACAGTGGCCTTGAGTGCAGGCTTTGGGCTATTCTTCTTTGTATGAGAATTTTCCAGTCCTGAGAAGACGAGGGGAGGAGGGAGTCATCTCCCGCCTATTAAGTAATTCTCCCGCCGGGAGTTTCCCGCGCGCGCGCTTGCAGGTCATTTGCTAGTCGCAATTTTGCATCACTCTATAAACATGCTTGTGCCGCTTGCATCGCCATTCCTGACAATAACCTCTACATTGTGGGTTTTAGCACTGTATTCCAATAAAGCCCTGCTTTCTCCTAAGTATGCTTGGATCTACTTGCTTTTGAACCTGACAGAAATTGTCAGGAATCTACCATCGTGTTCCATCCGGCCTACGCATCTCCCAGCCAGGATGAGCGGCCCCGGAGGAGTGCCAGCGACGGTCCTGGTGACCACCACGCCGGTGACTACGGTTCCAGTGACTACTGTTCCAGTGACTATTGTTCCAGTGACCACGGTTCCTGTGACCACTGTGCCGGTAACGGTTTTACCAGTAACGACAGTTCCAGTGACTACAGCCTTGGTCCCATACTGTGCGGTGGGACCAGTCACCCCACCAGTGATCAGTACTTTGGGAGCAGCGTACACCCTCCCAATCCACAGTCCAGCCGGATCAGTCCTGAGCCATGGAGGGGCGATACCCCAAACCTATTACCAGCCTGGCCCAATTCCGTGGGATAAATGGGTCACTCAACGAAAGCCACGAGAATGGACTAGGAATTTATTGGACACTACCCAGACCACTTGGTCCCTACTGGGAAGCCAGAGCCAGGAAAGCCTGATGGATCCCCATGGAAGCTTTGGTCTACCCCAGGGACGTACTCCACGTGGGCCAGTGAGGCCCAGCCCTAGTAAGGATTTGGATACACGAATGGATACTATTGAGGATGATACCCGAAGATTGATGCGGGACATGGGCAAGCTGATGCAATCCCTGCCGGGGATGATGGACCAGGCGATTTGTACGCATATGCTGAACCAACCCGGACCTTCCCCGGGGCCCGGCCAACCCCCGCCGCCAGCGCGCCCTCCGCCTGGTCAGCCACTTCCTGGGCAACCAGTACCAGGAGGACCAGCTCCGGGGCAGCCACCCCCAGGTCAGCTCATCCCTGGGCAGCCGGTTCCGGGCGGACCTCTTCCAGGAGGGCCAATCCCTGGGCAGCCGGCTCCAGGACAACCTCCGCCGGCCCTCCCGCCTCCAGTCCCAGCACCAGCACCCCAGCCACTGCCTGCTCCTGCACCAGCTCCGGGGCTGGGGATGCTGCCTCTGCCCATGATTCGCCCCAAGGATATGCTGGAAATCACTTTTGACGGGGATCCCGAGAGCGTCTCCTTTTTTATCCTGCAAGTCGGGAAGTTTGTGCAGCGATGGGGCCACGTCTTCCCTGATGAAGAACAACAGGTGAAGTTTATTGCATCTCGGTTCCGGGGTATCGTGACCAGCTGGTATGTAGCCTTACACGATCTGGAGGCAGTGGAGCTGGGGAATGTAGATGACTTCATGTGGGCCTTGAGAAACCGCTTTGAAGACCCGGCAGCTGCCCCGAAGGCGGAAGCCTTTCTCCGTACCTTCAAGCAAGGAAGGCTTGCCATGAGGGAGTACTCCAGAGAGTTCCAAAGACATGCTGCGAAGATCAGAGACTGGATCGACCCAGTCTTGGCCCAGCAGTACCGGATGGGATTGGCAGTGGACATCCGCAATAATGTCCTCAGCTCAAAGGAGCCGCGTACACTCCAAGGTTGGATGGAGGAAGCAGAGCGGGCCAAAAGCTGACTCCGCATCATGAAGCTGGATATGTCCCTAGGGAATAACCGCCCGGCCACTTCCACGACCCAAGCGAAGGGCAAGCCCACCACCACTCAGAGTGGGCTCCGAGACCAACGCGTGAGACAAGGGCTGTGCTTCAGATGTGGTGAGAAAGGGCATTTTGACACCTCCTGCCCTAAGGAGGACCTCAACCGAGTCCCTCCACGAGAGGAAGAGAGATGGTGCCCGGTGCCCCCACCGAGAAGAGGTACTGCCAAGCCGCGCAATCCCCAGGCTCTCTTTGCCAACCAAGAGCCTACAGATTCAATATTTCTGGAGGAGGAAGAGACGGAGATGCAGGGAAACGAGTCGGTCCTGTTGTAAGTGGCGCAGCCCAACAGGACCCAAACCCCGAAGCGCCAAAAATGGTGAGCAATTATTCCTCTCTCTTCTTTGTGACTGTGATTATAATGAACCCGGCCATGGCGACCCACTTCCGGGTCAGAGGCCTCATTGACTCTGGGTGCGGGAGGGATTTGATAAACCCCTCTTTAGTTACGGGACTAGAAGCCGGGGTTACCAGATTGAAAGAACCCATCACATTTACCCAGATGGATGGGACACCCATGAAGGAGCCTTGTCGGTTCGAAACTGTGCCGTTATGTGTGGGGGCGGGAGAGCATTGGGAGCTCCGCTCGTTTGTCATAGCCCCGCAAGCCAAGTTCCCATTGGTCCTGGGAAGTCCCTGGTTACATGGACATGATCCATGCATTTTATGAGAGGACGGAGTCGTACGCTTCATCTCCCCGAAGTGTATGAAACACAAATGGGACCCGGACTGGGGGACCCCTCCCGATAATGAACCCCCGCGGGCCTGCTTAGCAGCAGAAGAGATTAATCGTATCCCTCCTGAATACAGGGATTTGGCCCGGGTTTTCGAGGAGGAGGAGGCGGATGAACTGCCCCCCCACCGCAACTCAGACTTTACTATAGAGATTCTCCCTGGGAAGAAACTGCCAAGGGGGAAAGATATATGCTATGAGCCCCATGGAGAAAGAGGAATTACGTAGATTCATTGATAAAAACCTAGCCCGGGGTTTTATCCGACCAGCCTCGTCCCCCTTCGCGGCCCCAGTGCTGTTTTGCAAAAAGAAGGACGGGGGCCTAAGACTTTGCACAGATTATCGAGGCCTTAATGCGGTCTCTGCAACTAATGCCTATCCCATGCCACTCATCAAAGATTTGCTTGCGGAAGTCGCCAAAGGAAAGATTTTTTCCAAATTGGATCTGCGAGATGCCTACTTCAGAGTGCGCATTAAGCAGGGCAATGAGCATAAAACAGCTTTCAATACCCCACTGGGACAATTCGAATACCGAGTAATGCCCTTCGGATTACAGGGGCCCCCCGGGGTATTTATGAACTTGATAAATGAGGTGCTACACCCCTTGTTGTTCAAAGGGGTGGTTGTTTACTTGGATGATATCTTGGTGTACTCCCCAGACTTAGAAACTCACACTGCATTGCTACGAGAGGTCCTTACTCGATTGTTAAAGCACAAACTGTTTGTAAAACTCTCAAAGTGCGAGTTCCACCAAACATGCATTGATTTCCTGGGCTACCGCATCTCCCCGGACAGGTTAGAGATGGATCCCAAAAAGGTCCATGATGTTTTAAAGTGGGAACCCCCTAAAACCAGGTGACAACTCCAAAGTTTCCTGGGTTTCGCGAATTTCTACCGCCAATTCCTACCCCACTTTGCCCAGGTCGCGCTCCCACTCACGGACCTTCTAAAGACTAAAGGGAAGGGGGCTAAAGCTTCCCAACCCGGGGCTTCTCTAGACTGGACCCCTCTTTGCCAACAAGCTTTTGACCAACTCAAGAAATTATTCACAACTGAACTGGTGCTTGCTCACCCTGATGAGACAAAGAAATTTATTGTCCAAGTCGATGCATCAGACACTGCAATGGGGGGAGCGATCCTCCAAGAGGATGCACAAGGGCACCTCCACCCACTGGCCTATGTGTCTCGAAAGTTTAACGAGACAGAAAGGTTCTGGCCCATTTGGGACAAGGAGGCAGCCTCTATACGTCTAGCACTAGCTACCTGGCACCATTGGCTGGAAGGGGCCCGAGTTCCTTTCGAGATCTGGACTGAGCATAAAAATCTCGAAGTACTTCAAAAGCCTCGGGCCCTGGCTTCCGGTTGGAGTTAAAATGGCGAGTTGACGCACTCTGCGAACTGTGCAGGGTAGACAGTAGCTCCTTTTGACAGTTTGGGCCTTTTTCTGGTCCAACGCAGCACTCCCCAGGCGGGGGGGATGGCAAGCAAGCAGCCAAGTCCAAGCGGGAGTTGAGATTGGCGTGGGCAGGCTTCGGAGGAAGCCTGTTTACGCTTTGATCCCCTCCCACGAAGCGGGCAGTTGTGAGACAACACTACAGGAGCTAACCGGGCTGACAATTCAGCATAAACCCTTCATCTACCAACCTCTTTACCATCAAAGTCAACATTAAGTTAAGAAGAAGCAATGCGAAACCCCGAGATTGAACTTTAAGGTAACAAAGAACTTTTGCTTACCGGTCTGAAGACATAGCGAAATTTGAATCAAGCGGTTAAGCGTACAAAAGCTTTTCTGATGTAATCCGCTTTGTTTGGAACTGAAAGAAGCTTTCTAGAACGTGAAAATAGCGAAAAAGAAACTTTTGTTTTGCTTTCCTGTGGTCAGTTAGAGATTAACGACAAGTTGTAAAAACGAAACTGATGTGAATTTGTGCTACCAAAAATAAGTTCCGGCTGAGAAAGACGAGTTTGGGGCAAGAGAGACATTTGAAATGACTGAGTAACCGGAAGGAGTAGGAAGAGTCAGCGCGCTGCACAGGAAGTTGGATTTTCAGGACAGACATTAAACCGGAAGTTACAAAATAGCCTACTCTTGCCAAAAAACCATAGAGAAATTGTGCCCGCCATTTTGAGGAGGACTAATTTTTTAAAATTGAATTTGAACTATAAAATTAAAGAGAAGAAACATATAAAGGCAGCGATTTGATGGAATATTCAGAAGAAAAGAGATTTGGTGACATTTAAAAATTTCCACGACGGATTTGAGGCCAAGACAAAGGGCCGCCTCTACATCAAGTCCTAGAATGGCAGCAAAGGACAAAAAAGAATGGCAGGCAGCAATAGAGGCTATGGAGAAGAGGATGATGGAGGCAGTGCAGAATCTTGGAAAACAAATGGAACTACAGACTAAACAAATGGAATTACAGATGAAACAACAAATGGAAAAGCAATTGGAGCAAATAGAAAAAGTACAAGTGCAAGTACAAGAGAAGAATTTGGCAGCCATGAAAGAACTGGTCCTAGCAGAAGTGGCAGAGTTCAAAAAAGATACAGAAGAAGTCAAAAAATAAGTCCAAGGTTTAGCACCACATCCCTTGTTGCATCCTAAAAGACTCTTCTTTCCACAAGTGAAAAACTGTTAATCTTCTCCAAATGCAACTTTCACTTTGGATGGCAGGTTTACCTCCTGCTAAATAGATTAAGATATATGCCTGCTTTGTAAAAACTTCTAATGGCTTCCCATTAGAATCAGCTGATTTGGAGAAGCTTAACAGTTTTTTACTTGTGGAGAGAAGTGTCTTTTAAGACACAATGGGGGACATGATACATCCAGGACCTCGTGATCTATACACACAGATCTGGAAAGTTACACTGGGCATTTTTGTCTCTCCCTTGTTTCCAACAAGTCTATAGTTGTTTTTCATTGTAATATTTTTTGGACTAAGATAATTACATGTAGGGTGCGATCATACGTACCGGAAGCAACAGCAGCCATGCGATTCCCCCGCGGATTAAAGGGACGCGATCAGACAGTGTCAGGCACTTCAGAAAGGCAGTCAAACACCAGGCTTCATAAGAAGATAGAGTTTATTCAGCAGCAGTTCTAAAAGCGCACTAACGTTGCATTGTCAGGAATGAAGGACACAATGGAACATCTATGGATATACCCCACTGAGCTAGCCCCCCCTAAGCATTCTACCAATGGCTACATAGCCCACGCGCGGGAGAAAGGTGCGAAAGTTGTTCGAGCCATAAAGGGGCCCAGCTGTCCATACCGGAGAAACCGAAATCGTATGACAAGGCCATTTGGTCAGATAGGAGATAGCCCAGGCTGAGGAACACCCTGTTGCCCCGGCAACCTCCCCACTTCCCCCCCTCCAAGCATAAAAAGTTACAGATCATCTCATCCTCCTTCCCTCCCTCACATCTTATGGCAGGATCACCTGACATTCTGCCCCTCTGATGATAAACCCCCGCCCTTCAGCTTTAATGGGTACAACCTGTGAAATGCACGGATTAACCGGGGGGGGCTGAACATTGTCCGCCCTCGCCCATTCCCATAGTATGTGTGGGTCATGATAAAAAAACCATGAACTCCCGAAGACAAGGGGAAACCTTGCGGCGGCGGTCACCACGAATGGTCACACCTCCCAGTGTTTCCCCACTTCCATCCGTAGCGGTACCGTTTCGTATTTACAGGGCTCTTTCATAGTGGAGCCATCCATTTGGGTAAAAACCAGCGGCTCTGCCAGTTTCACTACTTTGGCTCCCAGCCCAGTCACTAGGGAGGGATTAATAATATCTCTCCCACACCCTGAGTCTACTAACGCTCTCACCCTCACGTGGGTCAGTAGACCCGGGTCCATTAGAGTCACGGTCATGAAAAAAAGGGAAGAGGATTTGCTCACCGGATTTAGCACCTGAGAGTCCGGGACCTGCCATTCAGCACTGTTTACAGCAGGTCCTTCTCGTTTCCCGCCACCATGGCAGTCTCCTCCTCCGACGACTCGGTTCCCTCTCCCAAGGGGGCGACCTGCAGGGCCCTTGCGCCTCTCTGCTTTCCCGGGGTTTTCGGTGTAGATGTCTTGAACTTCTTTTTAGGCCCCTTCGCGGCACTAGGCGGAGTGGATGACCCTGGGCAACTCGCGGCGAAATGGCCCGCTTCTCCACATTTTAGGCACAGCCCTTGCTTCATCCTGCTCTCGCGCGTCCTGTCTTTTGGCCGCTGTGCAGGGTTCGTCTGCCGGCTCTTTAGAGGGGCGGTGGTAGATTGGGTCGTCTTTCCCAAGGCCACTGCATCATCCAGTTTGATGGCTTTCAGTCGAATCTCAGTGGCCGCTGCTTCCTTCATCCAGCTCGATAAGGTTTCCGGGTCCCGTCCTCGCATAATCGTGCGGCAGATCTCTGGGTTCAGGCCCAGGCGGTACTGTTCCACTAGTACACCATTGGGCCAGCCTCAGATCTTGGCAGCATGTCTTTGGAATTCCGCCGTATACTCCCGCACGGACATTGTCCCTTGGTGAAAGGCCTGGAGGAACGCCCGGGCAGCCTTGTTCGCGTTGGCATCTTCAAACTGGTCTTTCATCACCCACATGAATGCATCCACCTCTCTCAGCTCACGCCCGTCTTCCTGGTGTAAAGCCACATACCAGTCGGCCGCCGCATCTTTCAGGCAGGAGGCGATGGCGTCCACTATCCATTCCTCATCCGGGAACAGGTGGCCCCAGTTCTCGATAAACTTCTCCGCCCTTACCAGGAAAAAGGAGAACTTCACGGGCGTACCATTGAAAGTGGTGTCCAGCAGCTCGGCTGGGTTTGACTACACGGGCCCCCAACCCCTTGGCATCCCTGGTGGCCTCGGCGCCGGCGGCCCCGTAGGTTGGTCTGGAGGTGCCCCGGGCTGCCCCGGCACACCCCCAGGTGGCAGTCCAGCCGGTAGGAGCAGGGGTCTCTGTGCTGGGGCCCCCGCTGGGTCTGGAGGTTGTCTCTTCTCCATTTCCTCTCGTATGCCATCCGAGATCATTTTTGGGATTTGAGATAAGGACTTGTCTATGAGGTGCAGGAGTCGATCCTGGCTGGGATCCCCACTCCATCTTCAGCTTCCCATGGTCCTTTCCAAGTCTCTCGTGTCAGGGTGAGTCTCTTCTTCACCCTCCGCCGTGCTCAGGCGATAGACTGATCTCTCGACCCGACTCTCTCTGACCGATGCTCGGGGGGTGAGGAACCACGTCTCTTGCATCTCTGCGAGCGGCTTCGTCCAGTCTCGCCACTTCTGCTGTCTGGTCATCACTTCGACATACGCTCCCCCGTACGGTTCTCCATAGAGCCCTCCCAGGTCATGGTTGGGTTCCCAGGGCGCTGGGGCACTGGAAACTGGGACCACAGCCGTGGTCACAGGCACAGTAGATGTTGGAATCTTTTCCTCTTCCGAGGTTGGGGCCGGGATCGTGTCTTCCTCGTCACTCATCTCTTGTGAGAGAAGTGCGGTGTAGAACCAATCCCGGGCGAAGATGATTCCTGACAATCTGTCAGGCACTTCAGAAAGGCAGTCAAACACCAGGCTTCATAAGAAGATAGAGTTTATTCAGCAGCAGTTCTAAAAGTGCACTAACGTTGCATTGTCAGGAATGAAGGACACAAAGGAACATCTACGGATATACCCCACTGACCTAGCCCCCCTAAACATTCTAGCAATGGCTACATAGCCCGCGCATGGGAGAAAGGTGTGAAAGTTGTTCGAGTCATAAAGGGGCCCAGCTGTCCATACCGGAGAAACCGAAATCGTATGACAAGGCCATTTGGTCAGATAGGAGATAGCCCAGGCTGAGGAACACCCTGTTGCCCCGGCAACCTCCCCACTTCCCCCCCTCCAAGCATAAAAAGTTACAGATCATCTCATCCTCCTTCCCTCCCTCATATCTTATGGCAGGATCACCTGACATTGACAGGCACATCTGTCTGGCGTCCTGGAGTCATCATCGGGGCGTCGTTGTGCACGGCAGTAGCGTGAAAAAAAGCTACTGCCGATAACCCAGTATTATGGGGAACTGCGGATGCGCAGCGGGAAGTTTGATCGCGCAAACGCGCGTCATTGCAGGTGGAGCAAACAGCCTCACGTCCTGCCTGCCTCTTCCCCCCTCTGTATGATCGCAGCCATGCACAAGTATGAGTCGAACTTGACAACTGTATTTGTATGTATATTTACTGCTGAATGTTGTTAGTTCCTTATGTATCCTTTTTGACAGCTCCACAATCCCTCTGCCAAGTACTCTGACCTCTCTCAACCTCCTTCCCTTCATCTCTCTTCCCCCTTCCATGGGGGGGAGCTAAAGTGCAGATTTACATTTACTTCAGTGCATTTACCCTTGTGTCAATCATGGGATGCTCTCAAACAGGAGACAGAAACAGGAGAAAAGGGTTGGAGGAGGATTGGTCACTTGAAAACAACTCCCCGAGGGACTCTCGATCCAGAATGACTACTTGGCCACAGTGATTGACAACTCCAGGGACGATTATATGCCTATGTGCACACCTGATCTGCTCATGTGACCACAGACTTGGGGAGGAGCTATGGCTCAGTGGCAGAACATATGCTTGGCAGATTCGATCTCCGGCATCTCCAGTTGAAACGATCTGCCAGTAGGATGTGACATAGGTGATGTGAAAGGCCTCTACTTGACACCCTGGAGAGCCACAGCCAGTCAAGATCGACAATACTGACCTTGATGGACCATGGGTTTGATTCAGTGTAAGAACAAAAAAAGAGAGGGGGGAAAAAACTGGACCTAAAACCTAGAATCCAGAACCTGACAAAGGTTAGTCAAATGTGGGAAAGGGGGCCAATGTTAAAAACTTGATAAAGGAAATATAAAAATACATGTATTTATTAAACACAACTTTAAAAATATATAAGGGCCCAGTCACACATTATTTATAAGTATCAAATGCTAAAACTCAAGGGCTTGTAAACCTGACCTGACGCGTTTCGGCCTACATAGGCCTTCCTCAGAGGTCAATAATGAGGAACATATTGGCTATTATAAAAACATATAGTACAATCATACACAATCATATACAGGGCATAAATACAATAAGGACCAGAAGCAAGTTGCTGTAAAAGATAAACAAATGGAGAATTAAACACATGTATTAAAACAAATAAATAAATAAACAAACCGTAAATATATTGCCAATAAATAAATATATACCATTGACTTACTTTCAAGATAACCCACCAGGCATAGAGCAAGAAAATACAAATGAGGCCTCTATTAGTGCAATCACATGCCCAATGGTTCTCAGATATAAACCTAAAGACAAAACATGTATAAATCAATGTATCCCACAATTTAGAGCCTAAATGCAAAAATAATAAATCATAAAGCATAATTACTTCTGGTCCAGGAAACACCTTCCTATGATTGTAGAGCCAAATAATCCTCAAGCAAAGAGCAGTGGTGGTCACCTAAAACTGCTGGAGCTTTATAGCTGGTTAAAGGTGATGCAATCCTAATGTGTAGGATGATGCAATCCTAATAGACAGGATGATGTAATCCCTATAGGGTGTCCTGAAGTAGTCATGTGATTGCACATTTCAATTAGCATAGTATTAAAGAATATATAGAGACACAATACAGATTCCAAAGTAGATGTTTAACAGTCAAAGAATCATACATATGCTATACTTCCAAAATCATATTGCACACCAATCAGTTTGTTCATTCAAACCATATGGGGTTAAAGTTTTAAGGGCATGAATCCAGAACAGTTCTCTTTTTTTCAGTTGCTGAGTCATCTGCAGCTGGTTGCAAGGTCGAACGTACTCAAGTGCAAAAAAAGAAAAGTCTCTGTCATGATGGCCTGCTGTAGCAAAATGCTCTGCCAGGGGCGCATTCTGTCTCCCTCTTCTGATGCAACTTCTATGTTCTGTAATTCTGGTCTTTAATGGCCTTGAAGTGAACCCGATGTATTTCCTTTGACACCCACAGACAATACAGTAAATAAGACCCTTTGATTTACAATTAAAAATGATCTAATAGAGTACTTTCTCTTTCCATCTGAATCATAGACACTATTAGTACGTAACATCAAACTACAGACTTCACATCCTCCACAAGGAAAGTTGCCAGCTGGCAAACCCTGACCATCTATTCCCCTTTGTAATGCTAGAGGGGATTTTAGGCTACTTCTTACCAACATATCTTTCAAATTCCTAGATCTACGGTAGGCAAAGAGAGGAACAGACTCACATGAAGGAATGTTGTTTAACAAGTGCCAGTGCTTCCTAATGATGTTACTGACCTGGGTGGACCTTCCATCATAGGTTAATGGAATAATTATCTTCTTACTAGGCTGACCTTGTCTTGTCTTTGGTATCAGGAGTGAAGATCTACTGGTGTTTTTTGCCTTATAAAAAGCCTGCTTAACAATTCTGGAAGAGTAACCCCTGTCTCTAAATTGGCCCATCAATACTTTAGCCTGTTCAACAAAGTCAGAGTACTGACTGCAATTTCTCCTAAGCCTCAACAATTGGGAATAAGGTAGATTTTTTTTCAAATGTGGTGGGTGGAAACTGTCACTAGATAGAAAAGAGTTGGCATCCGTAGGTTTTCTGTAGGTGCTAGTCTCTATTATGTTACCCACTCTTCTAATGCTGACATCCAGGAAGTTAATCTCCTTACAGTCATATTTCATTTCAAATTTGATAGTTTCATGAAGGCCATTAATAAACTCCTTAAACTCTAGTAAAAGTTGGACTGAACCCTTCCAGAGTAGAAAAATGTCATCCAAAAATCTCTTAAAGATAATGATGTTCTCAGCATATATGTTATATGTGTTGAGGATGAATCGGTTTTCAAACCTATTCATAAAGAGATTTGCCAATTCAGGTGCAAATTTGCACCCCATTGCAGTCCCAGACACTTGCCAAAAAATTTTTTTTTTTGAAATTGGAAATAGTTCCTCTTAAGACAAATTTCAGCTATATGGCATAAGAAGAAAGTGGGAGGATTAGGATCTCCTTCTCTCATATCCAGTGTACTTTCAAGAACCTCCAAAGCCTCATTGTGTGGTATATTGGTGTACAGTGATACCACATCCAGAGTTACAAAAAGCATATCCTCATGTTCCATTCTGATTTTACTAATATGCCCCAGGTCATCTAGTCCAACCCCCTGCCCTCTGCAGGAGCATAAAGTTGGATTATTTCTTATTGCTTTGATGACTCCAACTGTTTGTTCCAGTTGTTGTATGGGTATGGTTGAGTAGCCAGCTTGTGCAAAGCATCCTGTTCAGCCCAGCAACCCTTCCATGTCCCTCAATCCAGCCCTGTTAGGTACAGGGCCAGCTCGCCCACTAGGCAAGCTAGGCACTTGCCTAGGGCATGCCAGCCGCAGGGGTGCCAAACTGCGCCCACCCCCCACGAAAAGCCCCTCGCCACCTTCCCACCACCGCCGTCAGTGAAGAGCGCCCCAGTGGGGCTTAGCCACGCTTAGAGGGAAGAGATGGGGGTTTAAACCCCCGCCTCTTCCCTGGCTTGCCAGGGTGCCCCGCAGCTGCAGGGTGCACTGGCAAGCCACACTTAGAGGGAAGAGATGGGGGTGTAACCCCCACCTCTTCCCTGGCTTGCCTGGATGCCCCGCAGCTGCAGGGTGTGCAAGCAAGCCACGCTTAGAGGGAAGAGACGGGAGTGTAAAACCCCTGCCTCTTCCCTGGCTTGCCAGCACACCCCGCAGCTGTGGGGCATGCTGGCAAGCTGTGCTTAGAAGGAATAAACAGGGTTTAACCCCCTGCCTCTTCCCTGGTTTGCCAGCACCGCCCCCCCATCTCCAGGCCCCACAGAGAGGTTGGCATCGCCAGGGGGTACGGGCGCCACAAGCTAGCCTTGGGCACCCAGACACCACGGGCCAGCCCTGGTTAGGTAAGATCCTGCTTGTTCATTAACACTTCATGCCAGGTGATAATATCGACAGATTGAAAGCTGGGCAAACTTGTCTCCAATAAAAGTACATTTTATTTGAAAATATCCTAAATGGAGTAATATGTGTGTGGGCAGGAGGGCTGTAGGATGAAGTCAGGTTGGGTGTTCCTTACCAGTCTGCCCTGGCTGCTCAAAGCTGTTTCTCTGCCACCTCTGAGGGGCTGTTGAGGAGGCCAGCCCCTTTTCCTTTACAGAGTTTGTGCAGAGCCAGAGCCAGTGTGAAGCTGGGGTGGACGGCTACAGGGACAGTAGTTGTAAAGCCAACCCTGAGGAGTCTATCGGGTGCTCTGCAATGCCAGTCAAGGACTCCTTGTCCCCGAAGCCGTTAGGACTCAGCTTGGAAAGTCAGAAATCCTTTTTCTCAGACCCAGCAGATACAGGCTCCCTGCTGTGGATGAGTGGAGTGGCACATACCAGCCCCCTGCTGTCAATGTTCCCTCTAAGCTGCGGTGGAGTCTTGTGAGCAAGAAATTCTACTTTGTGAGCCACTGGCATTTAAGTCGAGAGCAAGCAATTTGGCTGCTGCATAAATTAGTTTGCTCTGGAGCCATCCTTCCTGAGCAGAGACAAAAATGTGTGAGCCAGAGGCTAAAAAACTGTGAGCTAGCTAAAAAACTGTGAGCTAGCTCACACGTAACTCAGCTTAGAGGGAACACTGCCTGCTGTGAAAGAGGCTCACTTAGCCAGGGTTCCCGGCAGCACCTTGGACTCTTTTTTTAGGTGACTTCTCTGATCTTCCAAGTCCTTTGCCATGGCAGCTCAGGGAAAGTGACTGCTGGCCCCGGTCATACAGGCCAGAAAACGGGAGGGAGGGAGGTGTGGCAGTTTGCCCCGGAGCAAAATAAGGCGTGGTAGCCCGATCACATGGGCCACCAGGTTGCCACATTCCGGTGCCAAGCACCGATCACACAGCGCTGCTACAGAGTGGCAAAAAAGCAGTGCAGGAGAGCACGCAAGCTGCGCTGTAGCAAAGGACGCATGTGCCATTTGGGGGGGGGGCGCTGTCGGTGTCTTGGATGTGCGCATGCGTCATTCAGTGTTGGTGCACATCCCATGGAAACTAACAACATCCGGAAACCCCGGGACATGGGTGGGCGTTGGAAGTCGCAGGATACTGGCGCTCCCACGATCAGATGCCGGCCTTTGCCCCGGGGTTTCCGGAAATGAGTACTTCGACCCTAGTAGTTTTTTACTCCACGTTTTCCACGGGAAGCCATGGGTTGGCCATGGGAGTGCTACACCTCCCAGATGTGGTGGTATGATCGGGCACGGAAAGTCCGCAGGGCTACCGTGCCTTCAGCAGGGCAAATGCTCCGTGTGAACAGGGCCACTACCGACATTGACTCTCTTGGAAAAGGAGACCAGAGCTTAGCTCAGGCAAACGGGGTAAAAGAATTGGGAAGAATGCTAGAGGACCACAAACTGAAAGAAGTCAAGGAGGCCTGGAACTTAGAAGCTGCAGTGCAGCAGGTATAGAAGAAAACCTACCACTGATGACTAAATGGGCTGTGAAGGCAGAGAACATTGTCTTAAAGCTGAAGCAGGGGAATACATGACTTCAGGTTCAAATGAAGAACTACCAACTGGAGAAAGAAGCCTTGAAGTCCAGTCATTTGGCAAATCTGGCTGTAATGAGACAAAACGTGGATATTGCCTTGCAGAATCTTCTTGCTATCATAACAAAGTCTTATTCGTCAATCAAGCAGCTGCTGTCTGGTGTGGAAGGACTAAAACTCATAGCTGATCTCCTCAGGTCTACAGACAGATTCTCCAAGATACCGGGTGATTCACCATGAAAACCACAAGGAAGATTCTTGGAGAGACTTGATTTACATATTGGAAATGAGTACTGAAGTAGAGTTGCCAAGTTTGGAAATTCCTGGATATTTGGGGACAGAACCTAGGGAGGGCAGGGTTTGGGGAGGGGCCTCGACAGAGCATAATGTCATGAGGACCACACTCCCGAGCAACCAGGAATTCATATCTGTAGTCTGGAAGGTCTCCAGACCCCACCTGGAGGTTGGCAGCACTAGGGTACTGTTGTGCTTCCCAGGCACAAAATGAGGAACTAGTGGAGAGCTTTGAAAATGTAGACCGTGGCCTAGTTATTGACATGTTAATAATGCCTGTATTCTAAAGAGCTCTCTTTCAGTGTTTTGGACGAAGCATTTTTTATCTTTCCCTCTGGTCTGTAATTGCTTCTTGATGTCTTCTTGCCTTTGTTGTTGTTTTGGAACTCATCCAGATGATGAGCTCAGCTGGGCATTCTCAGTTGGCAAGTGGCCGTGGGCCGTCTTAGGATGGTCAACAGGATTTAAATAAGGAAGTAAAATAGTAACATGGGTTGAACAAAGTGGATAGGAAGGCGTTTGTTTTTTCAAGTCTACTTTGAAATAAAATTAAAGTGTGACAAAATATATTGTCTTTGAAATTCCTACATCAGTCTGCTTGTCAATCAAAGCAAAATTTCAGCACAAAAAGTTAGTGTAAAGATTGGGGGGGGTGAGGATTTGGGTGGGCTTACCTGCTGTCAGCTATGTGTCAGAGCTCCACCTAGTGGTAACATTTATTGCTACCATTCCATTTTCACATTCGATAGTCTGAAATTGTACCTATCCTCCCTCTATGAAGTTAACTGCATCTTCAGAGGGGTAATTTAAATTGTTGAAGAAGAATAAGAGGGGACATTAAAAAAAATATCTCTCCTGAAGTGGCTCTTCTGTAGGGTTGCCACCTCCAGGTGGGGCCTGAAGATATCTCAGTATTACAAATCTCCAGACAACAGAAATCAGCTCTCCAGGAGAAAATGGCTGTTTTGGAGGGTGAACTCTTTGGCATTGTACCCTGATGAAGTCCCTCCCTTCCCCAAATCCTACTCCCCCAGGATCCACCCCCAAAATCTCCAGGTATTTCCTAACCAGGTATTTTCTGTCTTGGAAATTCCTGGAAACTTGGAAGTGGAACCTGGGGAGGGCAAGGTCGAGGAAGGCAAGGGACCTTAATGCCATAGACAGTAGTAAAGGGCGGGGGGGGTTGTAGAAAAAGTCCAGCAGGAACTCATTAGCATAATAGGCCACACCCATCAGCAGAAATGCATTAGCATATTAGGACACACCCCTGACAGCACAGCTCATTAGCATATTAGGACACACACCCCATGTTACCAGAAGTGTGGTCATCCAGCCACACCCACCTTTTGCTTCTTATTCTGTTTACCTTGTTTGTTGTCAAAACCCAGGGCTTTTTTTGGAGCAGGAACTCCTTTGCATGTTAGGCCACACACCCCTAATGTGGCCAGTCCTGATGAGCTTCTGCTGTTGGGTGTGGCCTATTATGCTAATGAGTTCCTGTTGGGTGTGGCCAACTCGGGGGCCAGCAGGAACTCCGTTCCTGTGCGTTCCTGCCCAAAGATAGCCCTGGTAAAGGGTAAAGGTTTCCCTTGCTCGAAAGCCAGCCGAATCCAACTCTAGGGTGTGGTACTCATCTCCGTTTCCAAGCCAAAGAGCCAGTGCTGTCCAAAGATGTTTCCGTGGTCATGTGGCTGGCATGACTAAATGCCAAGGCGCACAGAACACTGTTACCTTCCTACTGATGTAATACCGATTTATCTACTTGCAATTTCTTGCTTTCAGACTGCTAGGTTGGCAGGAGCTAGGACCAGAGATGGGAGCTCACTCTGTCCTGCGGCACTCAGGTCTTGAACTGCTAAACTACTGATCTTCCAGTCTGCAGTTCAGCATCTCCCACCCCAGCCCCAATGCCATGGATAGCACCATCCAAACCAGCCTTTTTCTCCAGGGGAACTGATCTCTGTCATCTGGAGATTAGTTATAATACCAGGAGATCCCCAGGCCCCACCTGGATGTTGGCAATTTAATTGTGGAGCAGGTATTAGTGTGGTGGGCAGTTAATGCGCCTGGAGCATGTATTCTTCCTCTCACATGCCACCTTTATGCTCACTAACCAGTGATTCCACGTCAGCCAGGCAGGGCCAGCACTTGCGCCAACTCCCCTCCAATGTATGTGATGATGTCAGGAGAGGGCTACGGTCTGTTTTCCCCAGCTCCCCTTTTATCAAAACCAGCTTTGGGAGGCTGCAGCCAGGAATGGCTGCTTGATCCTTCCCCTCTCCAGCTTGTATGGTTCACACTGGGGGAATAGTGGAAGGGTGGAAGGGTGAGCCAGTCTTCTATCTGCACCCAGTTTAGATTGGGCTCCTTGTGGCTGCTTCTAGCAATAAAAGTCCCTTGCCAGCCTTCAAGCAGGAGACTGGAGATCTTCCAAAATTTAAACTGCTCTCTGGACTACAGAGATCAGCCCCCCCACCCCCAGAGGAAATGGTTGCTTTGCAGGGTAGATGATATGACACCACTAAGGCATATGACACCCCTCTCCAGACCCTGCCTTCCCCTGGCTTCACCCCCAAATCTCTAGAAATTTATCAACCCAGACATGGCAATCCTAGCGAAGAGTTAAATAGCCCCTGTCCACTGGCTGTAGCCTCCCTGGATGCCTTTGATCAAAAACAAGGCTTGGAGGAAGCCCTAACAGATAGTCCCCCAGCTGGTAGTGCCAGGCTCTGAACCCAGTGTGCCACCTTAGCATCTGCTTCTTCGCTGAGTTGCAGCCCTTGCCCTGCCCTGTCCTTCAACCCACATTTCCCAGTTGCTACCAGGAGTGCTGCTGGATGTGCCCCCCATTCCCAGGCTGGAGGGATGTAGTTGCGCCCGGCTGGAACGTGGCATTCTGGCTGCAGGCTCCTCTGCAGAAGAGGAGATGGAGGAGGCAGCAGCGGGCCCAGAGGGCTTGGCTGCCAAGAGCCCATGTCTTGCAGAGCCCTCTCTGCCCCCCTTTAGTCCAGGCCAGGGAGGAATACACAGGAAGGCTCCATGGCATTTTTGAAAGCCTGATTGATGTGTAGTCAGATGTGTGATATCTAGAAATGCCTCTCCACACTCCAGGTTGGGAAATTCCTGGAGATTTGGGGTTGGAGCTAAGGGAGGGCAGGGTTTGTTTTTTTTTTTTGGGGGGGGGGGAAGGGGAGCTCAACCAGGATGTTCTGACAGAGTCCACCCTCCAAAGCAGCCATTTTATCCTGGGAGACTGACCTCTGTTGTCTGGAGATCAGTTTAATTCTAGGCGATCGCCAGGCCGCATCTGAAAGTTGGCAGCCTGACACCTGACACATGTCACCCTGTTGGGTCCAAGAACCTGCATGGCTGCATGTTCTCTCACTTGCAGTTGAACAACTTTTCCACTAATAGCCCAGCAGAGAAATTCAGCATTGGTATTTGGGGGCCATTTTTGTTCTTGTGGCTTTCTGCTGAAGATAAGCAAGACCGGCCTTGCACACTGCCCTGGGAGACAGTGAGGGATCCTGTGCAACAGAGTGGACAGGAGTGATATAGGCACACCAGCCAGACACCTGCCCAGGTGCCCTTCTCTGCACCCTGAGCAAGCTAAGCAAGCTGAAGGCCACTTGCCACTCGTCTACAGCTGACACCGTCTGAATCTGGCCCTGGACCCTGCCTGGCTGGGAGACCACCTGAGAACTGTGTAGGAACTGTGTAGGAAGAGTAGAACTCTTATGTTCTTTGCAGAATGACGGGGTGGGAACATCCACTGACTGTAGATCCAAAAACACAAGCTAAAACTTCCTAAGTGTAGTACTTCCAGTGTTATTCCTTTGATTTACTCCTGCTCCTGCTTGAAATTCTGAGCTGTGGGGGGCGACTCCATTCTCAAAAGCCATCAAAAACCATCCATGGTGTACATTGCCTTGTTCAACAGAGGCCAACTGCAGAGGCAGGATGGATCAACAGGCAAGAGGGTGGGGGTCAGAGGGGAGGTGTCTGGAGGGTTTTCACAAGCCAGCCCTTGTTTTGTGGCTAATTGGTCTCTTACAGTTTACAACAGGGATGTTCTACAAAGTGTAGCAAGTCTTCTTTGGTTCTAGGAGCTAGCCCAGAAATTTAGGCTGCAGTCATTTTCTCGCCTTCAGGGTTTTGTAATTTGATGACCATATTTTCTAATTTTTGCTTCCTCAAAGCCTACTCCTAAACTCTTCACAATTACTCATAGTTCTGTTAATGTAATAAATGTATGGTAATGAAGGTTATCATCACCATAGTAAAAGTATAACATCTAAACCTAACCCAACTCCTGAATTCCTCATTATTGCTTTCAAGAGCTCTGATTACTTTGACATCATTCACTGGAACCAGTCTAAAAAGCAACTGTCTAAGAAATGAATTCACCTACCCCCACTGAATGATGTAAAGTTAACACATGAACAAGCAATGACAAGAGCTTTGCACGTATCTTTTTAAATGTCATACAGCATAATGTCATACACATTTCTGATGTGAAGTGATAAATTTGTACTTCTAACTGAGGATTGCTGAGAGACAAAAATACCTAAGAACATAAGAATATAAGAGAAGCCAATGTTGAATCAGGCCAATGGCCCATCTAGTCCAACACTCTGTCACACAGCAGCCAAAATACACCAGGTGCCATCAGGAGGTCCAGCAGTGGGGCCAGGACACCAGAAGCCCTCCCACTGCTGCCCCCCCAGCACCAAGAATAGAGTGCATCACCTGCCCCAGACTGAGAGTTCCCATCTATACCCTGTGGCTAATAGCCACTGATGGACTTCTGCTCCATATGTTTATCTAATTCCCTCTTGAAAGTGTCCATGCTTGCAGCTGCCACGACCTCCTGTGGCCGTGAATTCCATACGTTAATCACTCTTTGGGTGAAGAAGTATTTCCTTTTATCTGTTCTAACCCGACTGCTCAGCAATTTCATAGAGTGCCCATGAGTTCTTGTATTGTGAGAAAGGGAGAAAAGTACTTCTTTCTCAACCTGCTCAATCCCATTCATAATCTTATAAACCTCGATCATGTCACCTCTCAGCCGTCGTTTCTTCAAGCTAAAGAGCCCCAAGCATTTTAACCTTTCTTCATAGGGAAGGTGTTCCAACCCTTTTATCATTCTAGTTGCCCTTCTCTGCACTTTTTCCAATGCTATAATATCCTTTTTGAGATGTGGTGACCAGAACTGTACACAGTATTCCAAATGAGGTCGCACCAATGATTTATACAGGGGCATGATGATACTGCCTGATTTGTTATCAATTCCCTTCCTAATAATCCCCAGCATAATGTTGGCCTTCTTTATTGCAGCTACACATTGTCTAGACATTTTCATCGAGTTATCCACTACGACTCCAAGATCTCTCTCTTGGTCTGTCTCTGCCAGTTCAGACCCCATCAACGTGTATTTATATTTAGGATTTTTGGCTCCAATGTGCATCACTTTGCACTTGGCCACATTGAACCCCATTTGCCACGTTGACGCCCACTCACCCATCCTCAACAGATCCCTTTGGAGTGCCTCACACTCCTCCCTGGTTTTCACCACCCTGAACAACTTCGTGTCATCTGCAAATTTAGCCACATCACTGCTTACTCCCAATTCCCAATTCCAAATCATGCCACAATGAAATTTCTCTGTGCCGTGGCAACCTGGTGCCTGGGATTTGTTGAGCCCTGGGTTATAGATATGTTGTCAATAAAATAGGGTTGCCAACCCCAGATTAGGAAATTCCTGGAGATATGGGGGGAGCCGGGGGGGAGTTCAGCAGGGTATAATTCCATATAGCCCCCCCCTCCTTTTCCTCCAGAGTCTCTGAAGTCTGAACATCATTTGCAATGTCAGGAGACCTTCAAGCTCCACCTAAACGCTAGCAACCCTACATATGGATATTTTGTATTGATTTGGAAAAGTGGACTTTGGTAGGTCCCTTTGAGAGATTTTGGTGTGGCACATCAGAGTGTTGGGTCAACAGAAATGTATTATGCAGCAGATAAAGATATCCCACCTGGCAAATCTAGGGTCGCCCGGTGCTAACCCAGTTGGTTGCCCTCCAGTGCTCAGTGGGGGGCAGGGAGGAACTGCAGTATGTCTGAGCGCTATCAGTCCTGGGGGAAACCAGAAGTGCTGTCATGGAATGCTGTAGGCTTTGCAGAAACTCCAGTCCCTGTGAACCAAAAGCTCCTTGGGGGGTGCCGGCTGCTCCTGTGCTCTTGTGTGGATGTTTTCACCACGTGACACTTTCCAAAAGCTTTGTATTGTTTCATTGCATAGAATGGCATTTTCCCCCATGTCACCGGGTTTGCTTCGGCTGGCGAGTGAGTAGCAAGCGAGCAATCTGTGGAAAGTTGTGGAGGGCAGCCAGCAGCTGATGCTTGTCCTGAATCAATGCTGCTGAGCAAGGGCGATTCCAGGATCAACAACCATTCATGGAAAGTATTGCTTTCTGCCTAGCAGTTTACAGCTCTCCAGAAAACACTTTTGTCTTTCTAATCTGCGTGTCCAGAGTAAAACAAACTGCTGAAAGAGAAAGAAAGGGGAAAATCTGAAATCATGCAGGTATTTGGGGGGAATGGAATTATTTCTTTGGCACCACTGGTCATCTTTCTGAACATTTCCCCAGTTTGAGTCAAACTCAGGTGAAGGCCAGGATACATCTGCTGTTAGATGGCTCCAGAAATGTTGTGGATTCCATTTTCAGAAGAAGAAAAAACCCAGCAGATACCAGTCAGGGGAGAGTCTCACACTGCAGGGATGAGGAAAGAGCCAGACATTTTGGTAGTTTGGTCCAAGAGGAATGCCATCGATCCAGAAATGTTTATGGATTGTTTATATTTCAAGAGCTTCATCCGTAATAAGTGTACAAATGATGTAGGTAGATGCAATAGGTCCACAGTAAAATCCCAAAACTCTTGTTTTTGGATCCGTAAAATGGAGAGCATTGGCAGAGGTTGCCCATATTTTCTCAGGATGAAAAAAATCCGAAAAACATCAGTCAGTTTCAGAGGGATGAAAATTAGTCTAACCTGATGATGGATATCATGAAATGCTGCAGCTGAGATGGCCTGGGCAGACTGAATATCAGTAGGCCTCCACAGGCAGCAGCCACCTTTGCTACATGAAGCTGGCCCATCTGCCCTGAGCCTTCTACTCTGGCTGGTGGCCGGTGGCTCTCAAAGGTCTCGGGTGGACTTTATGGAGGTCATGGAAAGTGCTGTCAAGTTGCAGCTGACTTACAGCCACCTGTTGGGGCCTTCAAAGCAAGGGGATCTCAGAGGTGTTTTGCCATCACCAGCTGTCCTTGCCAAGTCTGCCACTGGTCTTGGCTTCCTGATTTTCCATCCCTCTCCGGTGCTAGACCTTCCCCCCCCTTATGTATTGGGACTGAAACATTCCAAAACTGTTCTACCTGAGACAGGCTGAGCTTGGAGTCCAAGAACAATAGCCCACCAGCACTCTGGAAGTAACCAATCAAGAAGTAATGTTATGCAAATAGCCTATCGTTGGAAGTGGGGTGTGTTTGGGTGTGGTTTTTGCATGCTATTTAACAGGGTTGCTGCCCTGGGGTTTCAGTCTTGTTCTTGCTGAAATCACTAATAAAATCGAGCTGATCACTAGACTTGGGGTCTGCTCATCCATGGAACCCACTATTTAACACCCCCTTTGCAATTCAGACCAGCAGAGAGCACCTTTCCCTCTGATGCTGGTTTTAGTGTGTGGGGAAGAGGGAGAGCGCAAGTAACAATTAGTATTTAAGGAATCTTTGTGTGTGCGTGTGTTAAGGCTCCAGTAGCAGGTCACAATTCATCCCTTTGTTCACCTTTCCATGGCCATTACCAAGACATAGAACCAAGGCATAGTGGGTGACATGCATTAGACACATTCCCACGGCAGTCATCTATTTCCTAAAAATATAGCAGTATCCAAAGACCTGCATTGGCAGCAGGAATGGAAAAAACAACTGTGTTATTCTGATTTTGTTGCTCTGAGCTCCCACATTTTTGTGCATAATATAGAAGGCACTCATATCTCTACACCAACACCTACCTCCACTTCAAAACATAGTGATTTTTTTTAACATGGCCAAAGCTGAACCATTTCTGCCTGATAGAAAGTTCAAGGCAAATCAGTGAAGTCTTGGGGGAGACTGAAATGATCTCACCTTCTAAGCATTTCCCTGTGCTGGGCTGAATGTTTTCTGGCTTGTCATGTCTTCTAAATGGTTTAGCCTAAAAATGCCAGATTTGTTTTAATCTGTTGGCCTTGGCAAAGACTGGCGTCTTTGACTAATCTGTGTGGGTAAGAAAGCATACATGTGCAAAGGTACTGGGGGTAGAAGGGGGGCTACTCAGGGATTTGTGGAGTTCTCAGAAGTCTCTGGTGATGTTCTATGTGGGCTGCTTATGGGTGGATTTTGACTTCAATCATATTCCAGACATATTCCGGGAAGCTTTGGGATTGCTTGGAACTTTATTAGGAGGCCTTCTATTAGAATATCAGTAATGGTGGATAAGCTTTCCAGAAAGATAGTTTGCCTGCCATGTCTTCCTCTGCAATGCAAAGCCACAGAGGAAACTGATCTCTGCTGCGTGGAGGTCAGCAACCCTACTCAAAAGTAAACTTGGCAGTCATGAGATGAGAGGATGGGTCTTCTTTTGGATTAAAAATTGGTTAAAGGACAGGAAGCCGTGAGTAGGAATGAACTGACTGTTCTCTCAAAGTGGGGGAAGTAAGCGGTGGGGTCACACAAGGATCAGGGTTGAGGCTGGTGCTGTTTAATGTGTTTATAAATGACCTGGCATTCGGGGTGAGCAGTGTGGCAGCCAAGTTTGCAGGTGGCACACAGTTATTCAGACTGGCGAAAGCTGGGTGAGTGGGCAACAATATTTGTGACAAATGAAGTTGAATGTGGAATAGAGTAGAGCACATTGGAACAAAAGGGGGGAAATCCCAGTTTTAAGTACATGCAACTCGCTGAGACTGAGAGGGGGAAAGATCCTGGGGTCATAGTGGATAGCTCAATGAAAGTGTCAACCCAGTGTGCAAACTCTATGACAGGGATTATTAGGAAAAGGGATTGAGAATAGAACAGCTGATATTGTAATGCCCCTGTATAGATCTATGGTGCGGCCTCATTTGGAATACTGTGTGCAGTTCTGGTCACCGTATCTCAGAAAGGACATTACAGAGCTGGGGAAAGTACAGAGCAGGGCAACCGAGATGATGAGGAGGTTGGAGCGCCTTTCCTAGGAGGAAAGGCTGAAGAACTTTTTACCCTCTCCCAAATACTCAGAGACATCCAATGAAGTTGATGGGCAATAGATTCAGGATGAACAAAGGGAAATTATTTTTTTACTCAGTGACTGCCAAAGGATGTAGTGATGGCCACAAGCATAGATGGCTGTAAAGGGGGATTAGAAAAATTCACAGAGGAAAGGGCCATCAGTGGCTACTAGTCGTAACAGCCACTTCCACACTGTCATTTTTGTCACTCATTTGTCCCTATTGCTTTGCCCCCCCCTCCTTTTTTTTTGCTCCCTCTGAGACTACTAGAGAGAGCAAAACACATTGGGGGAAAGAAATCCTGAAGCAATAGGGACAAACGAGTGACAAAAATGACAGTGTGGAAGTGCCCATATAGTGACTAAAGGGAACCTCCATATTCAGAGACAGTGAACTCTGAATACCATTGCCAGGAGGCAACATCAGGGGGAAGCCTCAGCCTCAGTGTCCTGTTGTTGATCCCCCAAAGAAACTGGATGGCCACTGTGTGAGACAGGAGGCTGGACATGGTGGACCATTGGTCTGATCCAGTGGGTCTCTTCTAATGCTTATGTGAGTGTGAGTGCCTATGGCCCCAGCCACACGGAGAATTCGCCGCGCAGAAGGCACGAATGTCAGGCAGATTTTCAGGACGCGATCACACCACAACATCTAGGAAGCACAGTGCTCCTGTGGCCAACCTGTGGCGTCCTGCCGAAGATGCGGAGTTAAAAAGTACTGTGGAAAGTGCACTAGTAGCAGAAAACGCGGGGCAAAGGCAAGTATCTGATTGCAGGAGTGCTAGTATCCCGTGGCATCCAGCACTCGTCTACATTCCGTCACAAACCAGATGTGTTTTGTAAGTCTCCATAGGATGCACACAAACGCCAAACTGCGCATGCAAACAAACACGATCTGTTGCACCAACTTGCCATGAAGTGATCTGTCATTCCTTGATTGTGCGCATGCAGGGACTCTGTTGGAAAACAACAATTGCCCGTCTGATCCAGAAGCGGTGCCTTGCGATCGCCACTTTTGTGAACACACTGCGCTGCGTCTTTGCCACGCTTCATCACCATGTGATTGGCAGCTAACAGCCTAAGTGCGGACACTCAGGGGACCATGTGATTGGGCTACCATGCTTTATTTTGCTCCGGGGAGAACAGCCACACACACACACACACACACACACACACACACACACACGTGTTATCTGGCCTCTGTGACCACAGCCTATGTTGGCTTTTCCCAACATGTGCACTGCAGTTTCTGAGAGAAGTCCAGCATTTGTGTGTTTGGGCGGGAGGGGAATGCAACATGGGCTGCTTCCACATAGGCCAGGGTTTCTGCCAAGTGCTTTTGGGCACAGAAGCAGTTTCCACATCCCAGCCACACCCTGAAGGAGTGCCTTCCCCAGCCTTCCCCAGCACCAAGAGCACCACAGAAGGAACTGGGGTCATGATCCTTAAAGTACAATTTGTAAAATATTAAAAGCACTGCTCAGGTTTCCCCCCTTCCCAATGGAACACATAAGGTCAATTCTCATGATTTGGTACTGTTATTTTTCATTTTTTGTTGCTGAAGATCATGGGGAACATTATGTCTTCTCATGCCTAAGGCCCTTGGTTTGGGGAATGGAGGGCAAGTAGATTGCGTTTTCTACTTTTGTAAGGTTTTCTTGGAGCCAGGGCCTGACGGGGACACTTTTCCCAGCTAATATGGGTGTTTGATTTGGCAGGGGACGATCTTCATGGAATTGCTTTGGTGTTAAAAGCCCTTCTCCTAAGAGATAAAAACATGTGATTTATTAATCTTGATATTTTATTTTACAGATAAATGACAGCATTACTTTTCTCTGCTTGCTGAACATGTGGATAATTCTTCTTTGTTGCTGAGATTAGTGTTATGATAAATCTATTTCAAGAAAGGAGGGGTTCTAGATTAGGGCCAGTCCAGAGCAACGATTCTGCTCTAAATGGTCTTTTAAATGAAATTATTTGTTTTTATAATTAACTTCAGATCACTTGGAGTTCAGAGAAATTCTTGCTGATCCATTTAGTTCTCTAATAGGCTAATTTGGTGTTTAATTGTCATATCAGTTAGTGATACAGGTGGATTTTTTAATTTTATCGATGTGGAATTTCTTCCACATTTAGATAGCAATTTTGCTTTCTCAGATCCATTCCTGCAAAAGTCCATTTTTGCAAAAGGTAAAATTCCACACTGTGAAATTCTTCATTCCCCCCCACCCTGGCCTTTCAAAGGCAGCCAAAGGATATATTGGATGTATTTATTTCTCATCATCACACTTCATGAAGAAAAAGTTGCTACATGGGGGGAGGCAGTTGTACAGGAGAGTCGTTCCACTGTAAAGCTGGATGTCTATCAAACTAAGGATATTGACCAAGTGTAGTAAGGCTGAACATGTGAAGGTATTTCATAGGAGCCAGGCTCTTAAGAACATAAGAACTTAAGAGAAGCCAATGTTGAATCAGGCCAATGGCCCATCTAGTCCAACACTCTGTCACACAGCGGCCAAAATATACCAGGTGCCATCAGGAGGTCCAGCAGTGGGGCCAGGACACTAGAAGCCCTCCCACTGCTGCCCCCTCCAGAACCAAGAATAGAGTGCATCACCTGCCCCAGACTGAGAGTTCCCATCTATACCCTGTGGCTAATAGCCACTGATGGACTTCGGCTCCATATGTTCATCTAATTCCCTCTTGAAACTGTCCATGCTTGTAGCTGCCACCACCTCCTGTGGCAGTGAATTCCATATGTTAATCACTCTTTGGGTGAAGAAGTATTTCCTTTTATCTGTTCTAACCCGACTGCTCAGCAATTTCATGGAGTGCCCACGAGTTCTTGTATTGTGAGAAAGGGAGAAAAGGACTTCTTTCTCAACCTGCTCAATCCCATTCATAATCTTATAAACCTCAATCATGTCACCCCTCAGCCGTCTTTTCTCCAAGCTAAAGAGCCCCAAGCATTTTAACCTTTCTTCATAGGGAAGGTGTTCCAACCCTTTTATCATTCTAGTTGCCCTTCTCTGCACTTTTTCCAATGCTATAATATCCTTTTTGAGATGTGGTGACCAGAACTGTACACAGTATTCCAAATGAGGTCGCACCAATGATTTATACAGGGGCAGTATGATACTGGCTGATTTGTTTTCAATTCCCTTCCTAAAAATCCCCAGCATAGCGTTGGCCTTCTTTATTGCAGCTACACACTGTCTAGACATTTTCATAGAGTTATCTACTATGACTCCAAGATCTCTCTCTTGGTCCGTCTCTGCCAGTTCAGACCCAATCAACGTGTATTTATATTTAGGATTTTTGGCTCCAATGTGCATCACTTTGTACTTGGCCACATTGAACCCCATTTGCCACGCTGATGCCCACTCACCCATCCTCAACAGATCCCTTTGGAGTACCTCACACTCCTCCCTGGTTTTCACCACCCGGAACAACTTTGTGTCATCTGCAAATTTAGCCACTTCACTGCTTACTCCCTATTCCAAATCATTAATAAACAAGTTAAAAAGCATCGGACCGAGTACCGATCCCTGTGGTACACCCCGGGCTTACCACCCTCCACTGAGAAAGTTTCCCATTTATACTCACTCTCTGTTTTCTATTTATAAGCCAGTTTTTGATCCACAAGAGGACGTCCTTTTATCCCATGACTATTGAGCTTACTTAGGAGCCTTTGATGAGGAACTGTATCAAAAGCTTTCTGGAAGTCAAGGTAAATAATATCTATTGGGTCCCCCTTGTCCACATGTTTGTTCACTCCCTCAAAAAAGACTAACAGGTTAGTGAGACAAGATCTTCCCTTACAGAACACATGCTGAGTCTGCCTCAATAGTTTTTGTTCATCAATGTGCCTACTAATTCTTTCCTTAATAACAGTTTCCACCAACTTACCCGGTATCGATGTCAGACTGACTGGCCTGTAATTTCCTGGATCTCCCCTGGAGCCCTTTTTAAAGATGGGAGTGACATTAGCTACCTTCCAGTCCTCAGGAATGGAGGCAGATTTAAAAGAAAGATTACATATTTTTGTCAGGAGATCCACAAGTTCACATTTGAGTTCTTTCAGAACTCTCGGATGAATGCCATCCGGGCCTGGTGATTTATTAGTTTTTAAATTGTCCATCAGTCGGAGGACTTCCTCTCTTGTCACCGCAATCTGATTCAGGTCTTTCAAACCCCCTCCCGAAATCAGTGAAGACAGAGGCAAAAAATGCATTCAGCTTCTCAGCCATTTCCCTATCATCCTTCACTACTCCTTTTACCCCTTGGTCATCCAAGGGCCCCACTGCCTCCCTGGCTGGCTTCCTACTTCTAATGTATTTGAAGAAGGTTTTATTGTTGGCCTTTATGTTTTTTGCGATATGCTCCTCATATTCCCTTTTTGCTTGCCTGATCACAGACTTGCATTTTATTTGCCATAGTCTGTGTTCCCTTTTATCAACCTCACTAAGACTAGCTTTCCACCGCTTAAAGGAATCCTTCTTACCTTTTACAGCTTCCATTACTTTATTTGTTAACCATGCAGGCTTTTTTCTATACCTATTTGTGCCTTTCCTAACCTGCGGTATATATTTTTTCTGAGCTTCTAGGACTGTATTTTTAAATAGTCTCCAAGCTTCCCCAGTGGTTTTGACCTTCTCCACTCTTCCTTTCAATTTCTTCCTCACATGTCCCCTCATACCAGAGAAGTTACCCCTTTTAAAGTTAAAAGTGGTTGCGTCAGTCTTTTTGGGCAACTCCCTTTCTGTACAAATGTTAAACTCAATGACATTATGGTCACTGTTCCCAAGCGGTGCAATCACTTTTACATCTCTCACCAGGTCTTGGGTGTTACTTAGGACCAAATCCAGGATCGCCTCTCCCCTGGTAGGATCTGTGACCATCTGTTCCATAGCACAGTCATTGAGAGTGTCTAAAAACTCAATCTGTTTTTCCCGACTAGAACTCATATTGACCCAATCAATGTGTGGGTAGTTAAAGTCGCCTATTATGCCACAGTTATTTCGTCTAGCTGCTATCTTTAATTCATTCATCATTTTATAATCCTCCTCTATCTTTTGATCTGGTGGCCGATAACAAACTCCCACTGTTAAGCTTCCTTTTGGACCCACTATTTCAACCCATAGCATTTCCAGAAGCGAATCCAATTCTCTTACCCTCTCAATCTTACTGGACGGTATACCCTCTCTGACATACAGAGCCACCCCACCTCCAAACCTTCCCCCCCTATCCTTCCGATATAATTTATAACCAGGAATCACCGTATCCCACTGATTTTCCTCATCCCACCAAGTTTCTGAAATACCCACAATGTCTATTCCCCCCCCAACACCAAGCATTCCAACTCCCCGATTTTACCTCAGAGACTTCTAGCATTTGTGTATAAACACGTATAGTTTCCCACATTTGTTAAGCCCACAGCCTTCCTCTTGGTTCACCAAGTCCTGTATTGCCTTTCTGAGTGGCAGCTACTAGACGTTCTCCCAGGTCTTTGTGCAGAACATAAATGACACATGGCTTTAAGGGCTACAAGATTTTTTTCTTTATATACTTCACTTATATCCTGCCTTTCTCCCCCATGGGGACATAAAGCAGCTTATATGGCTGTCCTCTGCTCTATTTTATCATCATAACCACCCTGCAAGATAGGTTAGGCTAAAAGGATGTTACTGGCTCAAGGTCACTTCATGAGCTTCCATGGCAAAAGTGGCGATTTGAATCTTGTTCTCCCAGATCCTAGTCCAACATCCTAACTGCTACACCATGCTGGTTCTCTTGCTTAGTGGCTTTAACAAGGGATTAGACATATTCACACAAGGTTGATCCATCAGTGGATATTAGCTACTATGATCTCTATGTTCAAAAGCAGAACACTTCTGAATACCAGGTGATAATGAGGATCATCTCATAGGGTCTGAAATTTCGCTCAGTCAGTTCACAGGGGAATCATGGCACTTCAGTTCAAAGCTCCCCTGGAGGACCCAACCTCCAGGTGGTAGCTGGAGATCTCTTAGGATTACAACTGATCTCCAGGCAACAAAGATCAATTCACCTGGAGAAAATGGCCACTTTGGAAGGTGAATTCTATGGCATTATACTCCACTGAAGCCCTGCCCTCCCCAGGCTCCATCCCCAAAATCTCTAGATATTTTTCCAACCCTGAGCTGGCACCCTAGTTCAAAGATTGGGTGACATAAAGCAGGAGTGACTGAGCAAAACCCCAAACCAGGTACACTGTCTTTCCCTCCCAGTGCACCAAACACTGAAGAGCCCAGGTGGGTAGTCTTAGGTGAAACCCTGCGAATGCCAGTCTGTGATAGCAGACGTCTCTGTGACCTCCTCATGACCATCCCATTCACCTGAATGAGACAGGAGAGCAGCCCCATTTGTGATCACAATAATCCAGGGAATTACTTCATTCCAGAGGAGAAAAGATGTGTCCTATAAAGCAGGCATTCTTCCCCTGTGTGAAATACTAATAGCCCAGCAGGGACCCTGGTTCTTTTTTCTTGGGCTTATACTTATGGCTACCTGCTCTGGGTTGGGAAGTTCCTGAAGGAGCATGGGGAGGGTGGGATTTGGGAAGGAGAGGGACCTCAGTGGAAAGATACCATAGAGTCCTCCTTTCAGAGCAGCCGTGTTCTCTAGGGGAACTGATCTCTGTATTCTGGAGACCAGATGCAATTCCAGGAGATATACTGGTCCCACTTGGAGGTTGTCTGTCTTACATATACTGGACCCAAAACTGAGAAATTTGTTAAAAATCTTCTAACATAGGCCCCAGTCACATGGAGCATTTGCCCTGCCGAAGGCATGGTAGCCCTGCAGAGTTTCTGGGCGCAATCACACCAGCACATCTGGGAGGTGTAGCACTCCCGTGGCCAACCTGCTGCTTCCCACAGAAAAAGCAGAGTTAAAAACTACTGGCTAACCAGTACTACCTTCCATTAAATGCACAGCACTGGGGGGTGTCTGATTGGAGATGCACTGGTAGCTTCCAGCATCCATTGGTATCAGGCACATGCGCACAAATGCGATGCTGCTGTGTTGCCTCGCTGGTCTGATCGGCTGCTGGAGGCCTGCAGATGGAGCCGCGGGGGCACGTGAGAGCCTGCTACTGCACTTCTTTTTGCTCCACCGCTAAAAAAAGTATCCTGCCCGTGTGACTGGGGCCATGCATTAGGGAACTCAACTATGCGTTCAACTCCCTTTTTAATTACCCAACTCTGGAGTTTGATCCATGGCTTTCACTTTCTCATCAAATGGATGAACATCATCTGCAGTCCATTAAAATTAGGCTTTTCGCAATATTATGCCAATCCTGTCAGTCTCCATATAATATGCACTTGTGTATATGTGGTGGGGTTTTCCCTTCAGCATACAAGCCTGACTTGCTTCTGACATTGCTGTGTACTTGTATAACATGGGGGGATTTATGTGCATACAACTCCAGATGCATAGATCCATTGGTTTCTCAGATTAGATGTGGGAATGGACTGCAATCAGAGCATACATATGTTGGACTGTGCACACATTTGCCCAGTTTCCTTTTCTTTTTAAATTTTATTTATTAGAACATAACATACAACTTTAAACTTTAAACGTAACGCATGTAACTGATAACAGGTGCAGTTTGATTTACCAGGATGAGAAAAGCATGGTAATATAATAGACTTCCCAGTACATAAAGAAAACACTTAGATAACTATGACATAATTAACTTTACAATGCTTAAAGAAATTACACATCAAAATCTCAGTAACTGCACTTAAACAGAAAAAAATTGAGCAGCTTATCAAAAGTCTAGTATACAACAACCTACATAGTTCATATATAGTTTACATCTGTAGGACTGAGAAGGAGATTAGCCTTAACAAAAGGGAGAAGTAACAGTTTGTGAAGGCCAATTAATTACCAACACACTTCTATCTTATCTTCTGCTGCTAGTTCTTTGATTGCAAAATTTTCAGAAAAAGGGAGGAGAACATGAGAATTGCATATCAGGAGGTTTAGCATTTAAATTCTTTTAGGGTCTTCAGATAAGGTTGAAGTTGGGTTGAGTTTCTCTCAAACGCAGCTGGAGAGAGAGAGTCTGCCTGAGATTTGCTAATCAGTCACTGCTCTTGAAGCTGAAGGCTCTATGTTTGCACTCAGGTTTAAGATTTCTGATTTGTTAATTATTGTTTGCTGTCTGGAATTAAAGTTCTCTTGGGGATGAGTTACAATTCTGGGGGGTCTCCAGGCTCCAACTGGGGACTAGAACCCTTACAGCTTAGGGACCTACAGAAAGAATGAAGTTTATGAGCTTCCATTTTCAAAATAAAAACCTGATTTTTCTGCTGTGATTCCTGGCCTTTTTATATTTGGAAAGGGGAATATAATTTCCCATTTTCTTTTTTGGGCTGCTAAAGTTTCCTGATTAGGCCAGTTTTAAATTTTCAGATTTTTGGCTGTTTTAAATATGGCTCAAATGGGACACAGTTCTCCGTCAAAAGCAGTTGAAAAGAGACTGAGATTCGTAGGGTTCTGTATCTTAAAAGGTGAAAAGAGAAACACATTTTTTTTTTCAATTTCTCTCAATCATGGCAGTAGTTATAGAAAGACTATTTCTGATGTTAAATATAAATGGAAGCATTTATATTTATCAGTTTTTATATTCCTCTTATGTTGCCATTTCTCTGGCATTCAGATTGTTTTGGGAAGTTTGGTGACATAGCTGCGTTGTTTATAACCACTGAATTTAAGTTCTTTCTGGGGGCTAGCAGAGCCCAGGCTTGCTCCAGATGGGTTCTGCAGCTAAGGTTCTCTACTTATACTCAAATTGTAGATTTTTGGACTTGTTGGTTTTGCTGAGCTCTGAGTAAGGTTGCCAGGTCCAGGTGGGAGATTTCTGGAGTTCTGGAATGAGGCCTGAAGAACTCCAGTGGGTACTCCAGTGGGGTAAAAAGTCAACACTCATTTTCTACAGAGGAAATGGATTCTGTAGACTGGAAATTTGCTATGATTCCAGGAGATCTCCAGGTCTCGCCTGGGGACTGGCATCCCCAAAGGGAGATGTTATTTTCTGGGCAGTAGTCTCCCAGGTATTAGCACCATTCTCTTTGAGTTTTACTTCCCAGGGATTAAGGGGATCTCTTGTGTCCTCCTGAGTCGGTGGCCTGATGGAGATGCACGTCCTTCTGTCAGGGAAGCTAAGGAATGGGGGTTGCTACTCCTACTTTTGCTTCATAGCTTCTAGGAAGGCTGCAAGGCCCACAGATGTGGGTTGCCTGGGATACTGAGCCATGTTTGATTCTTAGTGCAGCATGACTGCATAACTTCAGATTATTGGAACTGAGAAAAAAACCTTGCATTACAAACCAACAAACAAATCTTGGCCAAGAGCCGAGCAAAAGAGATAAGACCCTGGCTTCAGGGATTTCAAAAGTGTGTGTGGGATCCTGGCATATGGCCTCACAAACACAATTTAAAAGGATAGAGGGTACAGAATCTTGATCAAACACTCATAAAACTAGCATGACACTTCCTTGCACCTTTAAAGGGAGAGTGGGTACAGAATCTTGATCGCACACTCTCAGAATTTCTATTTTTTTCAGCTGGGAAGGGTACCTACTCCTCAGTCCAGGTATAAACTAATAAACCCTAGGGAGCCTCTCACTCCAATAAATTTCCTTTCACCAGCAGTAACAACACGTGGGGACTCTAAATCAAAGAAAAGGCACAGTGGCTTCACTTCATAGGAGTTCCTACAGGGAGGATTTTATCCTGACCATGGGGGTCTGGGCTTCATTTACAGGACTTCTCCATCCCATCCTGGATCAGAGGGGGAAAGGATATTTTTAAGGGGTTTTTAACTATATAAGGGGTTTTTAACTATACCTTGAAGTTCTAAAGTCAAGGGGAAAAGCCTGCACAAGGACTACAGCTTGCGAGGTGTAGATAATTTCTGCTTCTGTTCAAGCATTCTAAGGCTTGAGAAGACCCAGTCATGGGGAATTCTACAGCCTGTGGGGTACTGGAGAGGTTCAAGGCTTCTAAAGTTTGACCCAGGGAGCATCCTGCCTGAAGGGAATGATTGCGGTTTCAGGGAAAACAGAGAGACTTCTTCCTATCAAAACCCAACCAGATGTTTTACCAAAAATAAAAAACAAGGAAATCTCCTAGTGAGATACAGTTCCCAGAACTTCACCATGTCACCCCCTTGCTCTCTACCAAAGCCCAGGTCTGTTTCCAGAGGTTCCTGGCTCAGTAGGTGTGGCTAGGCAATGTGGCTGAAGGAGTGAAAACAGAGGAGCAGCCCACCCATGAAAGATTTCTGCTCTCTAGAGCCAAACACACAAGAACTTCACACACACAAAATCTCAAATTGGAGTTTTCCCTGAAACCATTCCTCTACATCTGCACTACTGCAGACACATGTGTGCACTCACATGTTCAGACATGCAGGGTAAGCCTGTATTCCCCACCATTAAACTGTTACTGCCAATGGCCCACCTCATTGTTTGGGGAAATTACCTAGGCAGCAGGCAAGACCAGAGGGGTACCAGGGACTGCATACCAGTTTATTCCAAGGTCTGGTACAGTAGGAAGACTCCAGAGTAATTAAATAGTTTTATAAGAGTAAGTTGAATTTATAAATATAGTTTGTAAGAGTAAATTAAATCATTTTATTAAAGAATTTCCCTAATTACAAGCACGTTAAGCATTCAAAAAAAGCAAGCAATACAGAATTAAGAAAGCAGAGGTGATTGATAGTGAATAGAGGGGTCAGTTACGGGGTAATACTACCTGTCCAGGTGTTCAAGGAGTCTGTGCAGATGAGATTATGGCCAAAACATAGTTTAGGGATGAACTGCCAGTTGGCATCTGTTGTGAGAATAATGGGGCTGCACGTGTCTTGTGAATGTGTTCACCCGTGCCACCCACACCTCTCCCTCTTGGTTCGTGTGTTCCCTGAGTGTCGCCTCCTTACCAAAGGCAATAGATGCAAGCTAGGAAACCCCCAAACGCTGGCAGAGACACTTTTAGCAAAAGATCTCTTCTTAAAATAAAACTTATCTTTATTAAGAAAACATCCAAAGGTTTACCAGGCAAGGTGGTTAGCAAGACGCCAAACCAACTGCCAACACAGCACAATCCTATTTCTTAAACATTGATAGTGAAAAATATAGACAATAAACATGAAAGCAAAGTTCCCCCCCCCAAGAGCATGCAGAAAACGAAAGGCCTTTCGGGCTGACTCCCAAAGTCTCCAGAGAGCAAAATCTCTCCTGGTTCCTTCAAGAGCCAGCGAAGTCTGTTGGGACTGCCCAGTCTTTATACCCGAAAGATCAAAAAGATCCCCAATAATCAAATTACAGTTGTAAATTGAAATCTTGAAGTTGAGGATATTTGCAAGGAAATTGCTTTCTTGTGTCTCACACAACAAAAGTTGCCTTTTGTTTACAGGACCAGGAATGGTGTTATTGTGTTTTTCCTGGTGTTCCCAGCATTGAAGATAAAACCATTCTTTCATGTTATCTTTGGGATGGGAGTAGGGGTGTGAATCCCTGTATCAGATGGATTGAAGTCTGTCACTGCCCAAATGGCTTTTCCTGCCAGATGGGATTTATGGTTTAAATGCATATAATGGGTCTCACACCTAAGGGAATTTACATTGATTTAGATCCTGGGAGTGGAATGAGTGAACTTTGTACGTGACAGAGAGGGGTGCTTTGCCTGGAACAAGGATTTTGCACAGACTCCTGGGATTTTGTTCAGTGACAACAGACCAAAGCAGTTTGCCAGCAAAGACAGAGACAGATACATGGATTTCATAAACTATTTGGTTCATTTTAAAACCCAAACCTTCTATATTTCTGAAATTTCTTACCACAGCATCCAGGGCAGACATGCAATGTGACCAATGGGAGACTTTGAGGGGCTTGCCCCAGGAGAAGACAAAAGATTACCTGGACCAATGAGGGGTCCCAGGGAGTGTTGTGCCAGGTGGGACAGAACCTAGGTGTGACCAATGAGGTCTCAGAGGGGCAGGTGCTGGGTGGCTGTACTGGAGCTGGTTGAATGGGTTTGATGACCACTGATGGTCCTGCCAAGGAAGACTGAATAGGTTCCCAGGTTTAGACAAAAGTTGGGAGATGGGTCCCTGATTGGTGTCAGGAAGGATTGCTAAACATTTGAATATATGATTGGTGTATCTTGGTATCCAGAGGGAAGGAGCAGGATGTATCTTGGTATCCAGAGGGAAGGAACAGGAAGGACAGTTGTGGAGACAAAAGATTTTCACATAGGCATAGGTTTCCCACAAAAGGGCTAGGTGAAGCTCTGGAGACAGAAGGTCTATTGGCCTTTGAATAGCCTTTAGAAATTTAGATTTCTACTGGGTTTCGTGCCTCATGACTCGGACGATGACATAAAAGAAGACGTGTTTATTCGTACTTCACAACAAAGACCAACAGTAACGGCCGGAGGCCAACTATATACAGTAAGGGGGGGGGACGCCCCACATTCCCATTGGTGGGTTTGAATCTCCCGCCAATGCTTCCATTGGTTCCCTTTTGGCGAGCTCAGGAGCCCAGTCCCTATTGTTCTCAGAAACGGAGCTCGGCTGTATTTTGCCTGCTCAGGCTCCTGGGCCTAGGATATAACACCCCTCCCCCCATAGTTTGTCTTCTACCTGGTGACATAGTCTTTTAGGTAGGCTGGTGGGCCTCCGTTCTCTGAGCGACCTTCGGGGGGGCCGGCATTGGACTGGCGGGGGCCCCTTCTGGTTGCCCTGCCGTACTTGGAGCCTGGAGTCCTGGTGGCAGTGGAGATGGTGGAGGCGGCTCAGGTTGCTCTGAGTCCGGCCCGGCGTCCAGTGGTCGTTCTGGCTCCCGTTCCGCTATCGCCGCCTGCAGACGTTCAGGTGCCGGGGTGGCCTCTGTGTGTTCCGGTGGCGGGGCCATTATACCTGTGTCGGGGTCTTGTCTGCTGTATTTTGCCTGCTCGAGCTCCTGGTCCTAGGACATAACACTTTACTTGGTGGAACTGCCACTGTTTCATTTGCATACCTTGCTGGGTGGGGGGAAGACTGGATGTTGGCCATGAGGGCTGCCTTGTGCCACCTGAAAATGGAGACCCTTTCTCCAGAGCTTTGGCTTGCTCTGTTGTTCAGGCTGAGAATGCTTTCCTTGGCCTGACTTTGTGGGTCTCTGGTTCACATAAGAAGTGAGATGCCTCATTATTGGGGCTATCTGAGAGTAAGGCAGCATCTCTGGGCTACAGCACTTCAGCTTGAACTCTGTTGATAAAATACCCCATATGTTAAATATTATTGTGTTTTCTGCACTGGACAATGTAAAACAACAATGAACTCTAAGAACAAAAATAAAAGAACAACTTGCAGTACACTGCCTTCCCCTCCAGTTGGGGGACTTACTCTAGAATATGTGGCAACATTTCTGCTAACTGCAACTTTGTATGAAAGCAAATTGAAGGGTTATTTCCCCTTGCCAGAGTAGTTCATACACATAAAGTTGCTAGAACGTGAACTCTTCCCCCTTACCCAACCCACTTTTATGAGCCACAAAAAATTTTCATAGCAACAACGGAAATAAATAAGAAAGAAAGAAACCATTGCAAGCCATGGGAAAACAAGTATGATGAGTGAGAACACAAACTCAGATTTACTCAAGTGTCTACCATTTTTCTATGTCTTCCCATTTGGTGGGTTCATTCTCAGTCTTTGTTTTGGTCAGGTAGGAGAATCTTCTTGGTGGTCTTCCCTTGCTGGTTCTGGTTGATCATCTGATCTCTGGTTCTGCATCCCCTTCTAGTTCCTGGGGTCCTGCTGGTGTGTCATCTGCACTGTCCATAGTGCTTAGCAGCACCGCTTCCAACTGTTCCACTTAATTTTCTTCCATCAGTGTAGATTCAACAATGTCTACATTTTCTGCAGCTTTGAATATTTCCTTTTTGTCCATGTACACTACATTGCAAATGTTTATAGTTTCTGTCTTTGGATCCAGGATTCTATATTCCTTATATCCCAAGGCATATCTAACAAAAATGCCTTGCTCACCCCTTAGATCCAAGTTGGACTGCTTTTCTTTGGGGATCTAGGCAAAGGCTTTTGATCAAAATAATCTAAGATGTCTTATGCTGGGTTTTTGCCCATAGTTCATATGGCATGCTTTTGGCACCTTTTGTAGGTAGTCAGTTCTGTAGATAAGGGCTGTGTTGGTGGCTTCTAGCAACATGCACCTACATATCTCTTTCAAGGAGCAGTCCTTTCTTTCAGCTATACCATTCTGTTCTGGAGAATATGGAACAGTGAGTCAGTGATCTATACCTTGTTCAGTCAAATATCTTTTTATGTCACGTCCAAAGCTGTCAGTTCAGATTGCAAGAAGCTTCCTCTGGAACCTGTTGCTAACCATCACAACATATGTTTTGAGTTTCTCATTAAAACTGTTCCTTCCCTCACCTCCTTGGGACTCTGCAGACATTGGGTGGAAGGGTCACAAATTCAGGAGCACTTGCTGTTCTCTGGAGACCGGATTTCTTTCTTCTGGGTGTTACAATGCCCAGGTGCCACTAACTATGCTAACAAGGGATGGACTTAAAAAACTATCCTACGAAAAATGCCAAATTACCATTGGAATGTCTCACACCACCAGGGCAGACAAGCATGGCCCAAAAATTGCATCGCAGTACATTATTTCATATTAAAAATATAACTGCAATATATAGGAGGCTAAATAAGACTTAAAAATCTTAACTGCTAATAACCACTAATGTTAGCGCACCCTACTAAAGACTGGCCTTAGAAGGGAAGGGGTGATTTGGCCCTTGTGACCATGAAGGGTGCTGGCGAGCATGCCCTTTCCTGGCTTTTTGTTTTGCCAGCCAACTAATGACTGTCTGCTTTTGTCCTCATTTCCTCTAGGGCAGCAGATTGCACAGTCAGCCTGGCAGCCATCATCATAGAGGAAGAATTGCTCCCAATTTTTGGAGGGGGGCGTTTTCCGTCCCCCACTGTTGTGGTTATAAAAATAGAATTGAAACTTATACACTCTCACTTCCCCCTATAACCCTAGGAATGGCTTAGGCCATTTCTAGGTGGATGGATTCTGCCTAGTGACTTATTCCTAGGCAGGAAAAGTCTCCTCGGTTACTGTTGCTGGGTAAAAAATGTGGCCTAGGCAACCCTTATCGTCAGGCTGACTAGTGGCCCTAGGCAACCTTAGTAATGTATAGGGAAATCTTAGAAAAAATGCAGAAAAACATAGAAAAACACTAGAAAATTTGGGAAAATTCAGGAAAAATTCAGAAAAATACCCCAAGATACAGAAAAATGCTGGGAGCTTCAAAAAAATCATCAAAAATTATTTTAAAATTAGAAATTGTTAAAAATCTATAAAAAATCACAAAAAAAATCTGTTTGGCTCGGGAAACCATTCTAATTGCTTCTAATTGGTTAACGGCTTTCAGTAAACTCTTTTGATTTCCCTTTTCTCTCTTTGTTCGGCCCGTGTCTCTATCACCCCCCTTTGTTTCCTTTGGCTGGAGTGGGGCCTCACAGCTTCCTGCAGAGTGGTGTCATTGTTAACTCAGATGGCTCTGAAGCCAGTTTTGGGAGACCCGTCAACATGGAAGGAGGAGCCATCGCAGAACCAGCAGACAAACCTATTCTGCCTGGTTTCTTCGAATGGCACTCCCCATGTTGTGGGCCAAAGTGTGTGGTCTATTATGGGCAGTGGGCACTCATGCTGATTCCCAGTTACTATGAGATCATAGGGGACCGGGGGTTCGTTTTGCTCCCATTTGTATTTGACTCCTTTGTTGACTAGAGCCGATGTCCACTGAGCAATGCAGGCGTTGGAGACCTGGCCATCCTGAATCTTCCTGGATAGAATGTATTTGAGAGGAGTGTTCATCATCTGAACTATGACTTTTGCACCTCCAGTTATGAACTCTCAGTGGGTCATGGGCAATTGCAGTATCTTGTTAGATGGAAAGACTTTGGCCCTGAAGAAAATGAATGGGTTGCTGTTAAAAGTGTTAGGGCCCCCACCCTTCTTTGACAGTTTCATAAACTGTACCCTGATAAGCCGGGGAGAAGAGTGATCTTGAGAGGGGCGGTACGTCAGGTTCAGACCCTTACTAGGGGTTACTTGTGTTTGTACCATGATGGATAACTGTGTACTGATGCCCTAATGCTGTTAAGGCCTATTTCTGCTTTTGTAATCCTTTGCCAGTCCTGTTTCTTTTCTTATCTGTCCTCCCTTAAGTTTAGAAAGACTCCCATGCATGAGAGGGTCTGCCCCTGTGGGGATGGTGAGGTCGAAACAATCGAACATGTATTACTGTATTGCCCCATTTATCATGAAGTTAGAACAAAGAAGATTTCCCCTCTTCTTAAGAAATATCAGGGTTGTACAGACATAGAGTTTAGCAAAATGCTCCTTAGGGGTGTCAACCCATCAGTCACAGCTTCCAGTGCAAGTTTTTTAGCAGCTGTATATAAAATACATCAAGAGATAATGCGTAGAGTATCCGAATTTTAACTGTTTTAGCCTTGTAATTTTTGAGTGTACATATTGGCTATAAGATTGTCTAGGAGTCATAGGTAAGATATCATATGTTTTATGCTGGTTAATGACTATATCAATAAATCTGAATCTGAATCTATCTGTCCTCCCTGACATTTCTAAGGGTGTGTGTGTGTGTGAATGCATGTACGGTGTGAAGTTGAGGCACCACTTGTAACTTTCCCTAAGCCACCCCCACATGGTTCACAGGTCCTGGCTGGATCTGTGGCCTTGGGAGACAGGAGTCTTGAGATATAGCTAGTTAGGTCATATACTCTTTCATGACCTGTAGTAGCTAGAAAGTTAGTGACATATGGTTGTTGGGCAGACCCAGTGTTTTGAATTCTGTGTGTGTATTCTTGATTGCCAGTTCTGACAAAGGTGTTCACCTGACCAGAAGCCATATCTTGCCAATAAACCTGCTTAAGGACTATTGTGTACAGAGGACCTGACAGGAATGTTGATTTAAGATCCTTGAAGGCTGCTCCATATGCTTTCTCCAGAACTCATATATTTATCAGATCAGGGAAACGATATACTATAGTTGAGGGAAAGAACAGCTTAAGCTTGTGGCCAGGATTACATGCACACCATACTCTTACCCCTCTCTCCTTGCTCTGAGAATTGTGTCTAAACACAAATGCTATTTACCTGCATCATACGATTGCAGGCACACCAGAATTTGATTCCATCAGCCTCCTTACCAATATTCTAATCCAGAATTTACTCTAGGCTTAGAACCACAGCTGCAGTAAAGGAAACTAATTCTAGTTAACCTGTTAAGATGCAGTAATATCACAGGTAGGGTTGCCAACCTCCAGATGAGGCCTGGAGATCTCCTGGAATTATATCTGATCTCCAGACTACAACAATCAATTCCCTGGAGAAAAAGCTGCTTTATAGGATGGAATTTATGGCACCAATCCCATATTTCCAGGATGGCAATTCTAGTCACCAGCAGGGTTACCAACCTCCAGGTGGGGCCTGTGTATTTCCCAGAATTATAAATGATCTCCAGAGAAGAAGTGGCTGCTTTGCAGGATGCTTTGCATTATATCCCACTGATGTCCCTCTTGTCCCCAAACCCATTTCCTCCAGGGTCCACTCCCAGACTTGACTTGGTAATTCTAACTGCAGTTCTCCCTGTGAGAATGGAGGGGGGCTAACTTCTGTTTTGTGCTCATCTCCCTTAACTGTAGCTCAGTGTAGCATCTGTCCACCTTCTATTTGATCCCACAGCGCCTGTCTTTGGATCAGGTCCAGAACCATGCTTTCGAAAGATAGTCAGTTTTCAAAATGCAAAAGTATCCAGAGCATCTTCTAGCTGGTAATCTTGTCATTTTCATCTGTAAATCTGAATACTTAACTCTTTTTTCAATTTTATCTCCTTGCAATGTGGTACATTACTTTAACAAGAAAAAGGTGGATTATGAAAATCAGGCGCTTAAGTTAACTGGATGGATACTATTTCACCTCAGGCTTTCATTTCCCTTATATTTTCCACCAAATTTTAAGAACCGCAGTAATAAGTTATAGGGTGGCACAAATTCAAGCAACACCCAAAGGTTGCAAGATTTCGCGTCGGTTCCCCTCGGCAAGAGAAATTCACACATTTAGAATTACAGTGGTATTAAACTTTTAATAGTCTTGCTTTCTTTCCAAGAAACCCTTTCTGTAATTGGGACAACCTTCAGACAATGAAAGATTTCTCATTTGGAAAATGTAGGTGTTTTGAAGTCAGAGGCCCAAGGCAGAGAGAAATGTGGAGTTCTGCATCTGAAATGCAAACAGATACTGAATGAGACTTGGCTGATCAGGATGTACCCAGCAACGTGTGATGAAGTCACATATAAAGGGCAAGTTACACTTCTATTTGTATTGATACAAGGCCAGACAGGCAAACACACATACACACACAATGCTAGGGATCTTGTGCAGAACTGGAAGGTCAGGCTCTGTGGTCTCATGAAGAGTCTGCAAATTTTGGCTTGCCTAGTCAAGGCATAGTATTTGATCACCACTGGCTACCTAGGGTTGCCAGCCTCCAGGTGGGGCCTGGAGATCTCCCGCTTTTACAACTGATCTCCAGCTGACAGAGATCAGTTCCTGTCAGGCACCTTAGATAGTCAGTCAACACCAAGCCTTCATGAAAAAGGATAGCATTTATTATACTGCAAAGCTAAAGCACTAGAACATAGGCATTGTCAGGAATGACCCATACAAAAGAAGCATCTCTGGTTATACCCTATGGAGGGGGGCCCCTCCCTACCCACTACCAATGGCTACATAGCCCACGCGCGGGAAAGAGCGAAAGGTGCTACAAACTACATTCCCACAAAGCAATAAATTCCCATGCCTAGCTGTTGTCTTAGGAAACAGAAAGGAGACAAACAGCCTGGCTCTCAAGGCCATTTGGCCTGGTGCGAGATAGCCCGAGATGGAAACTGTGCCATCTCCCAGGCAACCCTGTCTCCTCCCCACATACCAGAGAAAACACAGATACATCCATTGACACCTCCTCCCCTCCCTTCACCCCTATGGCAGGGGTACCTGACAGTTCCCCTGGAAAAAATGGCTGCGTTGAAGGGTGGACTGTCTGGCATTGTGCCATGCTGAGGCCCCTCCCCAAACCCTGCCCTCTCCTGGATCCACCCCCAAAGTCTCCAGGTATTTTCCAACCCAGAGCTGGCAACCCTATGGCTACTGCTGCCAGGTCTGGCCTGGACAATTCCTAGAGATTTGGGTGTTGTGCCTGTGGAGGGAAGGAATTTGGGGAGGGATTTCGCCTAGTTTCCCCTCTGAAGTTGCCATTTTCTCCAGGGGAACTTATCTTGTAAGTCTGGAAATCAGCTATAATTCCATGAGAAGTCCAGGCCCCACCTGGGGGTTGGCAACTGTACACTCCTCCCAGAAATCCAGGTGTGTCAGAGGCTGTCAGACCATTCTGGGATCTGGAGCAGGCAGGAAGATGCTGTTTGCCCTGAAATCCAGCAGCAGGACATAAGAATTTCCTCTTTCTGGCCGTGCCTTCCCTAAAGAGGCTCTTGCTGAAAGGCCTGAGGCATCCACTGCTGGCCAGCTGCTGAGACTGCATTTGGGTGATGGGACAGGAGGGCACAGATTCCCACCAGGCTGTCCACACCCCTGTGGCATTGCCATTCATGCAGTGCCCTCTTCCAGTCCAGCAGGCCTGCTCTACTAAAGGGAAAGGACTTGGTCCAGCATCTGCATTTCTAAGTCTACCACTGTCTTATCTCCGTTCCTATTTTTATCCTGCCTTTCCTCCCAGCTGCTGAGAATGGCCTACGTGGGTCTTGCTGCCCCATTTCATCTAAATAGCAACCCTGCAAGGTAGGTTACATTGAGAGAGAATGGTAGGCAGGGGGTCACCCAGACAGCTTCCTAGCTGAGTCAGTTTTCGAACTGAGTCTCCTTGAGTCTCCAAGTTGGGAAATCCCAGGACACTTGGGAGTGGAGGCTGGAGATGCTGAGGGGCAGGGGGCAGGGACCTCAGCAGAATGTAAGGCCATGGACTCTGCTTTCCAATGCAGCCATTTGCTCCAGGGGGACAGAAGCAGTTACGATTCTGAGAGATCTTCAGGTCCTACCTGGAGGATGAGAACCCCACCCAACAATCTAATCACTGCGCTGCACTACTGCTCACTAAGGTTATTATTACTGCGTGCTCCCATTTATCGTGGGTGAACGATTGATACAAATAGTCTTGGAGCTCTCCTGTAGGCAAACTGGTATGTTCACCCAATGTACATTCCAAACATGTGAAAAGTGCCCCTGATGCTGCTGAGGTCATGATGTCCATGCCCAGTGCTTGTGTTGATGGAGTTCGGACATTTAACATGACACCTCCAAGAGAAGCAAAACCTTGTGCATAGTGAAATGCTGCCATCATCCTTGCATTCCTTTTGCAAAGGCAGATGTGGGCTGGAAGAACATTCTTAGGTCCCCCCCACCACTGCCTTTCCTTCCCCACAACAACTAATCTCTCTGCAGTTCCTTTTGATTACTTAGTGATTCTTGCAGCTTCTAATAACGTGGCATGGTGACTGCAAGGGCTGTTGGTTTATTACACCTGTGTGACCAGCATGCTTGAGTTCATGCCATGAGGAGCCAAGTTCCTTTCCCGTAATTCCCAAATAGCTGAGAAACATAAAAATCCTCAGGCTTGACCTTGTTGCGCATTCCATACTGTTTTTTGGTGTTGGCTTCCAACCCCAGACATACATTGCAGTGGAACAGATCACCGGCAGGAAATCAGTGCCAAAGGGCCAGGCACCTGTACATTTGCTTCCATTTCTTCAGGAACCATAAATTAAACCTACCCCATGTTAGTCTCTGGATGAATTTTTTTCTTCAGTCAACAAACACTGACTGTGCCCAGATGTGGCCAAAAGAGGCTATTTCAGAATTCCCCAGATTTTGACTCATAAAGCACATTTCTTTCTGGAATAAAGTTTACACTCATGGAGAATTGTACATTTATGCTACAAGGACTCTCTCGCTCATCTCACTCAAGATCAATAGGCACTAATCCTATTACAGTTGTACGTTTGAAGACTCAGCAGGATGGTCAAGACCCAGGTTCAAATACCAGCTCATCCCCTACAGTTACTGCAGGCCAATGACTCTCTCTCAGCCCTTTCCCCTTGATGTTAAATAAAACCTTCAGTTATGTTTGAATTTTAAAAGCATCTCAGGTGCCATTTTCTGTCATTTAAGTTTAAGGCAGACCCCAACCGTTCCCTCAGGTCCTGGGCTGAGAAAATAGTTTAATCTTACATTAAGCATAGAACCATTTGGAAGATTGCAGTGGCATGAATTCTTTTTCTTATGCAGTAATTTTGGATCTTGTTAAGTTGTTATAGTGCCATCTTGGATAAGGCTTTGCTGAAATGAGATGCTACAACACCAGTTCACTCTGTCAGCTGGAACTAAACTTGCAGAGCTGCTATATGAACAGAACTTCAGGAACAGAGGATTCTACTCTCCTGAAGTACCACTGGTGTACTGAGTGGACTTATATTTAGTGTCTAAACTAGATCTGGCTGCTTACTACTGTTCAACAGCAGGCACCGTATGGTTAGAGCTTCAGAGACCCAGGTTCAAATTCCCATCTTCCTGTGGAAGCTCACTGGGTGATTTGGGGCCAGTCACATACTTTCAGCCTAAAGTACTTCACAAGGCTGTTGTGTGGATAAAAAGGAGAAGACAATAATGGAAGCTGCTTTGGTCCCCATTGTGGAGAAAGGGGGGTATAACTGAAGAAAATAAAGAATAGATATAGATGAAAATGGGAGGAAGATGAAAAGTAGGTAGGCTGAGAAAGAGACAATGAGGTGAGAATATTGGGATTGCCAAGAGGAGGGAAAGAAGTTAAGAAATCCCTAGAAATTTGGGGAGGGGGAGCCTGAGGAAGGGGGGTTTGAAGAGGGGAGGGTCCTCAGAAAGGTATAATGCCACAGACTCCACCCTCCAAAGCATCCATTTCTTCCAGGTGGGGACTGCAGATCACTTGCAGTCACAACTGTTCTGCAGATAACAGAGATCAGTTTTCCTGGAGAAAAATGGCTGCTTTGGAGAGTAGAATTTACATTATACCCTGCCTGTAAAACTCGTACACGTATTCTATGCAGTACACCAAATGGTTAACAATATTTACTTTTTATTTTTTTATCCACTTTATCATTTTCCACTTAATTTTCCATTACATTTCCTTATAATTCATTATACACATTTGAGTCTATACATCTCATTGTTGATCAATTCATTCATATAGGCATTCCCACCTTTCCAAAAATATATTGTCATCTTTCCCCTGAAGGGTTAAACTTAATTTATCCATCTCAGCTGACTCCAGTAGCCTATACTCCAACTCTCCTCTTTTTTTTTTTTTTTTGGCCCCCTGAAGGGGATTTTTTATTTTTTTGCATTTTATATAGACTACAAACTAAAAGAAAAAAGGAAGGGGAGCTAACACTAAAGGAGAAAGAAAAGCAAACCCACACTAAACTAAAAACCCAAGAGTAGGAGATCTTCTACCCCGTTAGCATCTATGTTAGTACTACACAGTTAGAATACATGAATACCGCGAGTTCCTGTCTAACTTTCCCTATTTCAGAATTAGCTAATTAGTTGTTATGAGAGAATTCCAGAGCATCTCTCAAGCTCGCTTCATAAAGTCCTTCTGCCTTTATTTAAGTTTCCTGTCCCTAAGTGCATAAGTTGGTCTTCAGGCATCAGCACCTTCTTCTGCCTCCAGGTCCTCGTCTGTCTCGGAGGGAGCAGAGCCACTCGACCCAGTTTCGCCATCTTCTTTAGTCCGCAGGTGACGTTTGAGAAATTCCTTGGCTTTAAACACAGAGTCAATCTTCTCTCTCTTATCATTCATCTTAAAGACCACTCCTTCTGGGACCACCCATTTATATCCGATTTGGTTGGTTTGGAGAAAGAGTATCAAGTCCTTGTAACTTTTCCGCTTCTGACGAATCTCGAATGGTATGTCCTTTAAAACCTTAATACTGTCATTCCCCATTTTCAATGGAGCTGCCAAGGTTGCTCGTAGAATTGCATCCCTAGTTTGTCTTCTTGAAAATCTGACTGATATTTCACCAGGTAGGCTATTCTTTTTGGTGTAATTTGAATACACCCTATACGCTGTTTCAATGTCGTGCACAATTTCTTCCACTTTTAAGCCTACAACTGGTGCAAGAAGATCACTAAGGAGCTTCTTTAAATCTTCCTTCGAAGACTCTGGCACCTCTTGAAATCTGAGGATCATATTAGCTTTCTCCATTTGCAAGGACAAAAGCCTATGTTCTTGATGATTTTGCTTATTCACCACTTGATCCACTCTTTTCTTCAACTTTCTGTGTTCGGAGTGCATCTCCTTCACTTCTGCAATCGTCTGCTCCGTTTGTTTAACCATTTCCGCCACTTGGAGCTGCTGCGCTGCCATCGTCTTGTTTAAGATGGCTAACTGCTGGTTAATACTAGCGAGTTGATTCATGACTGGCTTGAGCGTATCTGCTAGTAGTCTTATGACGTCTGGACCCTCCTCTTCCAGCTTAGGACTCTGGCCGCCCAGAGGTTTCGGTTTCACCACCCTCTTTCCAACGCCCGACATCTTGGATTATTTTTTACAGAAACCAACCGCTCCTTCACCACCTCTGAAATTCACTTACGTGTAAAATCCGCTCTGGTAAGTCTCTCAAAACTAAACAGCTTTTCTATTTTTTCTGCGCCCACCCTTTTTCTTCTGTTTGCCGCTCATGTGGGGGGGGAGCTCCCTCCAAACCGATAAAACAAAGGGGCAGGGAATTTGCCGTTTCTTCATAAAATCGTTTGCATTGAACTCACATTCATCCTCGGCTGCCTGCAGCCTCACCTCAGTTGTCGCATCTCACTTGATCTCCTTCGCTTGCCCGGGTCAGCCTAGCTAGAGCCATTCGGCCACCAGCAGTAGGACCGTTAGGGCGAAGGAGCACCTCAATTCCGCGGCATTCCGCCGCTGAAGAGGCAACTCTTTAAAAGGCTAGGAATCCTTACCCAGGGTTCCGTGGAGGGGGCACTTCTGTAGCCCCCTCCAAACCGCTGATGTGCTAGCCACTCTCCCGAGCCTCGGAAGCAGTGGCCGCCATTGCCATGCTGTTTACCAGAAACTCCTCCAACTCTCCTCTTGTGGGGATCTTTTCTTGCTTCCAATATTTAGCAAACATTATCCTTGCCGTAGTAATTAACACCAATGACATTTTATCATTTTGCTTATATTTATCTGGAATTATATTCAAAACGGCTATCTCTGGTGTTAATAACAAATTCACACTTAGAACTTCCGCTATCATTTTCTGCACCATACTCCAGTATTTCCTACTTTTACTACAATGCCACCACATGTGGAAAAAAGTTCCCACACTCCCTTTACACTTCCAACAGTTCTGTGAGGTGGTCAGATGACACTTTGCTACCCTATCCAGAGACCAATACCATCGATGAAAAGCCTTATATATATTTTCTTTATAGCTAGCTGCTCTCATATATTTCAATTATTTCCAGTGATTTATGTCTATCGAATCACCTATATCTCTCATCCAGACTACCATTGTTGAATTCACCATTTCATCCTGTTGATAATCCTCTAGTAAGAATTTATATAACTTCTGAACCAATTTATCGCTTGTCAACAACCAAATTTTATCTAATTGTGTTTTAGTCTCTTGAAAGCCCAATATCACAGCTTTAGAATATCTGGATTGTAATTGCATACTTTCCCACCAAGTTAATTCTATTTTATGCATTACTTGGAGGGTCTCTTTTGATTTTAACTTCTTGTCCTTATCTAGCAAGGTTTCATATGGCTCTCTATTACAGGGGTTCAAAAGAGAAGGTTTTATAAAGGCCTCTAAAGGTGATACCCATTTAGGTGTCTTCCTATAATATCTTTCTTTAATGTTACTCCATACTTGTAGTAATGCTCCTCTGACCATATGATGTTTAAAATTTGAGTGGATCTTATACTTTCCATACCATGCATATGCATGCCATTCCATATAGAGATCATGACCTTCTAGGCTTAAAGTCCTAATGTTATCCAAAGCCACCCAATCCCTTATCCAGGGCAACACAGCCACCTGGCAATACCACTTCCAGTTCGGTAATCCAAACATCCCTCTTTCCTTTCTTTCCTGTAGCACCCTCCATTTAATTCTTGCACATTTAGGATATAAATTGTTTGACAACTTTATCGAGTTCTGAAAAATATTTGACCCCTTTCAATATAGGTATATTTTGGGCTAAAAATAGACATTTTGGGAGCATCATCATTTTTATAGCCGTGATTCTACCCACTAGCGATAACTGTAGATCCTTCCACCTCAATAAATCCTTCTTAATACCCTCTAATAATCTATGATAGTTATCCTCAACCAAAGTGATATTCCTGTTGGAGAGCATTGTGCCCAGATACCTCACCTTTTTCACTATCTCCACGTTCGTTAGATTGTATAATTCCTGGGTTATTTTGGATGTACAATTTTTTGTTATGAATTTGGTCTTCCTCAAATTAATTTTCAGTCCTGCACTACTGCCAAACTCCTGTATAGACTTTAGTTGGTTTATTTGCGTTCTCAAAAAAAACAATTTAGAATATTCTATATTCTTAGCCATTTCTTGTGTTAATAATAAGTTCATTTCGTGCTGCAACATCTTTAACTTATCTTTCTTGCCTCCCAAAGTCTTAAGTTTATCTTCCACTTTTTTAATTTTTAACCCTAAATCTCTATAAGCCTCTTTTCTTTTCTTCCATTTCCAGGATTCCTGACTTATCCATCCTCTAATATAAGCTTTAAATGTTTCCCATACTATATCGATTGGTATCTCACGCTGAATGTTCCTCTTAAAGAAATCTTGAATTTCTATTTTAGTCCTCTCTACAAAATTCCTATCTCTTACGTCTCCATTCATTCTCCTTCTCACTTTATTCAGTATCTCTTTAAAGGAAAGAAACAAAGGGTTATGGTCTGCAAACGTTTTAGGAAGAATGTCCACTTCCAATAATTTGTGTATCCAGCTCAATGTGACCCAGGCCATATCGATTCTGGACCATGAATTATGTCTAGCTGAATAAAATGTGTAGTTCCAATATTTTTAGTCCTCCACGCATCTATTAAACCATATTCATCTGCCATGTCCAGGAAAATTTCTGGTAATACCTGTCCCTTCTTTTTTTCCTGTGATTTTCTCTCCACTTCATTATCAGGAACTGCATTGAAATCTCCTATAATATATATATCTTTAACAATTTGGCTTTTAAGTACGTTATAGAGAGTTTTAAAGAAGGGTTCCTGGTTCTGATTTGGTGCATATACATTCACAATCAAACTTTCTTTATCTTGTCTTCGTATCCTAATTATTACTATTCTTCCCTCTGTATCCGCATATATTAGTTCAGGTGAAAGTGATTCTTTAGCATAGATTACCACTCCATTTTTCTTCTTCTGATTTGCTGCTATAAACTCTTTCCCTAACTTTCTGCATGTTAAATATTTAACATCACTTTGTTCTATATGCGTTTCCTGTATACACACTACCTCTGTTTGGTGTTTCAAAATCTGATGAAAAGTTTTTCTTCTTTTCTGTGGACTGTTCAGACCATTCACATTTATTGATAGGATTTTAAAACCTTTATTATTAGTTCTTAGCATTTACTTATTTTCTGAGGTCCTGCCCCTTATTTCTGTACTGGAATCTTGTCAAGACCTGCAAAGGGCTTATCTTTGTATCTCTTTTCCCTTTTTTTCCTGACTTTTCTGACCTTTTCTCTAAGTCCTGTTCTAGCCTTTCCTCTTCCTCTTCCAAATCAAATACCTCTTCTTGCTCCTCTCTTTCTTCTTCTTGTGGTTCTTTTTGCCACCCTAGATTTTCCCCATATTGCTCTAGAAAATTCTCTGCCTTAAAGATAGAATCTATTCTATGCCTTCTATCTTTATAGGTAAATAAAACTCCTTCTGGTACCAACCATCGGTATCCAATTCCATTCTACTGTAATAAAGTTGTCAAGGTTCCATAATTCCTTCTCCTTTCTCTGATGCACCATGGAATTTCTTTTAAAAGGTTTATCTCGCCCCCTGTATTCTTACTGTCTTCTTTTTGGTTGCCTTAATAATTTTGTCCATTTCTCTTCTGTAAAATTTAACATGCATTTCTCTTGGTTTTTTATTTTTTCTTGCATAGGCTGAGTTTCTTCAATATTTCACAAGAAATTTCTTCCTTGGTTTCTATGTCTAATTGCTCGGCCAAACTCTCTACCAGTACCTCCTTTAGATCCTTTTCCAAATTTTCCAGGATATTTTGGCACCTCATAATTAATGCTGCAAGGAGCTGCGGTGGCTCAAGTGGTTAAGACACTGAACTGCAGGCTGTGGAAGGTCAATAGTTCAGCAGTTCGATACCCAGGTGCTGCATGACGGAGTGAGCTCCCGTCTCTAGTTCCAGCTCCTGCCAACCTAGCAGTTCGAAAACAAGAAATCGCAAGTAGATAAATAGGTACCACTCCAGTGGGAAGGTAACAGCGTTCCGTGCACCTTGGTGTTTAGTTATGCCGGTCACATGACCACGGAAACGTCTTCGGACAGCGCTGGCTCTTCGGCTTTGAAACGGAGATGAGCACCGCAACCCTAGAGTCGGATTCGACTGGCTTTCGAGCAAGGGAACCTTTACCTTTACTAAATAATACTGCCTTATCCATTTCCATAAGTATCAAAGTTTCTTCCGCTTTTTCATTTTTTAGTTTTAATTCCTGCACCTCATACTCCAAATCGTTTACTTTTTTTGTTTTGTATCCTTTTTTTGTAATTTTTATAATTTCCTGCCTATTTTGACTTATTTGATTTCTTATTTCCTCCATTTCTGATTTGATTTGTTCTGTTAATGCATCTATTTTATCATGGATAGGTTCAATTTCTTTTTTCATAGCTTGGGATACACAATCTTGGATCATCGATTTCAGGTCCTTAAGGGTAAATTGTGCAGTACTCATAGTGTTAATTTTAATCTGCACTTGACTTGGGGATAGAAGTGATGGCTTTCTCCCACCACTGGCTGCCATATGATAATTATATCTGTATTGTGCTTTTATTTTTACCTTTATAGTTGCTTTGTGTTTCCTTATCTCTCCTTATTATTATCCCCCCCGATTCTTTTATAATTAAGTTGGTCCCTTCTGTTCTATTTTATCCTATTGTTGCCCTTATTTATTTTATTTTATTTATTGTTATTATTATTTTATTTTTATTTTTTTATATATTTTTATTTTATTTTGTTATTATATTTGCCATTAGTCTCCCTGATTGCTCCTTTACCACTTCTAGTTGCCCTCTAAATTAGATAATTGTTTCTTTATTGTTCTTTGCACTCACTGTACTCACTGTATCCTTCACCTATGGCTTACGTCTGGCAGTCCTCCTGGTACCCTTTTACATATATATTTAAATACAGCTAAATATACATACAAAATCAAAACCAGGCCCCCTATCCTCTTTATTCCACTCTCCTTCCCAAAGTCCACTCCTCTTAGGCACTGAAAGAAGGCCCACTTGTCTTCTTACTGTGACGTTGCTTCTCTAGTCAAACGCCCTCCACTACACTTCCCTGTTAGTCCTCCAGATCCTCACTTCCGGGTCCTACACTGAAGCCTCTCCTTCCTGCCTCCTGCTCGTGTTTCTCCGACAAGATTTCTCCTCAGTAGGGCTGATTGCCCCACCCCTTCCGAAATCTGACCACATCTCTATTCTGGCTCTCCCCTGAAGATCCGCTGCATCATCTACTCGGTGATCTGTCCTCCTTAAAGTTGTATCGCCACCAAAACCCTAGGTAGGAAAGAACGATTATGCAGTAACTCTTTAACTATATTACCTTTATGTTTCGCCCCCCCCTTCTTTCCTCCTCCATCAGAAAAGGCTATTCTGTTTTAACAAGCACTCTTACTCGCCTAATAGCCAATGTCCCACTATCTATTGCTATATCTTATAATAACTGCCTAACCCCTTAGTCACCCCCACCTATGCCACACTAACGCCACCGGTTTTAGCACTTTATATAGTAAATTATACACTTAGCTTTGGTATATGGAGTTATAGGTTTCCTTCGCATCATGGTGTTTATTCCGTCAGTTCTTCAGGGTCCCTCTATTGCATGGAATCCTTGGGCATCGAGTCTCTTATGGCCCCCTGCTTCGGAGTTCGCTGTTTCTCCCAGAGGTTGCTCAACCCCCCCTGAAATAATGCAGCCTATCTCCCTGCTTTGGCTCTCTCTTCATGAGAGCTCTTGAAGTGCTGGAAATCTCCTAAAGAGCCAAAAGTTGAGCTGTTTGGAGAGGAGCAGTCCTCCCCCACCTCTCCACCGGAAAACCTCCTAAGACACAATATTTATTTTAATCTATAATTATTTTAAATCATTTTATATAGCCCATCTATTTATTTATTGGCTTATTATTGATTAATTTATAATTATGGCATATACTTATGGCATACTGTGTACTGTGTATTGTTTATTTTGATTTGTGCTGGTCATTAATAAACTAACTAATACTCTGCTGAGGTTGCTTCCCTTCCCAAACCATGCCCCCCAAGACTCTGTCCCCAAATCTCCAGGGATATCCAGATCTCTGTAGCTGGGAGATCTGTTGTAATTCCAGGAGATCTCCAGCTCCCACTCAGAGGCTGGTAACAGAGAGAAGGAAGCAGGAAAAGCAACTATGGGGTCTTCCAGGAAAGAGAAAGATGAAATAGCAGGAGAGGGAGAAGCCTCCACAAAATCCTTGAGGGTTTCCACTTGTAAAAACTAAAGTAGTCAAATGCAGTCCTAAATAAAACTGTCTTCAACTGCCTCTTGAATTGTGGGGGCCAGACACACCTCCTTGTAGAAGTTTTCCCATAATCACAGGACTGCCACCAAAAAGGCCAGGTCTTGTCTGCCCATCAGATGAGCTCCATTGATTGATGGGACAGTCAGGCGGACATCTCCCTATGATCTTAATCCCATGCAGGAATGTGTGGGAGAAGACAGTCCCTCAGATGCCCCATCCCAAACCATGTAGGGCTTTCAAGCCTCTAGAAAGGAGGGTGCCAGCGCTCAAATGTGTCTACCTGCAATCTCCTTATCTGCTCTGCACCTATGAAAACTGCCACGGACCTAGTGGGTCCTTTGGGATTTGATGGACAGTCTGAGGGGTTCTCTCAGTACCTGTTTTTAAGTATGCCACTCAACAACAGGATTTCAGCAAAAAGTGATTCAGCTTTATTTGTAACAGCAAACACCAACTAGAGAACACAACGACAAATAAGTGGAGCACAGTTCCCTTTTTAAACTATCCCGGGCTTTCAAAGCCACACCCATAACATGTTAAAGACCAATCATAACACAGGGATAAAGGCCAATCAGGACCGTTCCCTCTTTGATACATTTTCACACAGTGATTGGATATTTACAGAGGTTTCGCAGAAACCAGCCAATGGTAATGCGACAGATGAAGAGACACATTTAGACTGAAGCTTAACACAGTAAAGTAAAGGCTTGATTCATACTTCAATACATAACAACTCCTCCCCCCTAAGATGGAGCATTACCCTTCCATACATAGTCTTTCAGGTAGGGAGGGGCAAAATGGCTTCTGCTTGACCGGCGCAGCAGTCTCTGCTCCAATGGTGGTGGAGTGGCACACACTTTGGGGGCTCTGGTGACTTCTCTCTCAGGAGAGACAGTGGGAACCAAGACAGGGGTCCCAGGCTCTGGAGTTGGGGTCTGCCCAGACTCCGATTCCCGTTCCGCAGCACTCACCTCCTCGTCCAGAGGCCCCTCCTGCTCGACAGGGACCAGCTCAGATTTGGGCACCGACTCGGCGCTTGAGTCTGCCCAGTGCTCTCTGAGCTGGTCTACATGGTGGCGTATTTCCTGACCACGTACAACCTGGACCCTGCAACCTTGGTGACTACGGCCGGTAGCCACCGATGACCTTCCGCATAGTTGCAGGCAAAAACCTTGTCCCCACACTGGAACACTCTCCCCTGAGCTGGAACCTCAGACCGCTACTTCAACTGGTCTAAGTCGGGGTGCAGGCAGTCAAGAAGTGAGGCCAGCTTTCTCTCCATTAGCAACTCTGCTGGGTTCCTCCCAGTGGCAGAGCAAGGCATGATGTGCTGCCTTAAGAGAAACGAGGCAATCTTCTGCCCCCATTCCCCGCAAGTCAGGCACCCAAGTGACTCCGCCGTCTGAATCATCTACTCTGCCTGTCCGTTGGAGGCTGGATGGAACAGGGCAGAAGTCACATGGCAGATCAGATTGTCCTTGAGGAACCCCTCAAACTCAGCCAACATGGACTGTGGCCCATTGTCGGAGACCAAACCGTCTGGCAGCCCATGGGTCACAAACAGCTTGCATAGGGTGTTGATCACTGCCCCAGACCCTGTTGACCTCATATTAACAATTTCTAACCACTTAGAATATGCATCAACACAGATTAGAAACATTTGCCCATGGAAGGGGCCTGCGAAATCATCATGGAGGCGGGACCACAGCCTCCGACATTTCTCCCACGGCTGAACGGGAGCCTGAGGTGGTTCCGGGCGTGATTGCTGACATGAAATACAGTTCTTGACCCATACCTCTATGTCAGCATCCAGATTGGGCCACCACACATACCCTCTGGCGAGGGCCTTCATGTGGACAATTCCCAGGTGGACAGTGTAATGCCTCAAACACCCGCTCCCTGAGTTGGTGAGAATTACCACACGGCTTCCCCACAATAAACAACCCTTAGCCACCGAAAGTTCAGTTTGGTGTGAGACGTAGAGCTTGAATTCTGGCGCCAATTTACCCGCCGGCCACCCCCTCCACACCCAATTGAGCACACAGGCGAGCACAGAGTCCCGTGCCGACACAGCGGCAATGTCCATATAGGTAACTGGTGCCTCAGGTAGCTTGTCAAGAGCCAGAACGTCCAAGTCCTCAGCACCATCAGAGTCCACAGGTGGTGCAGGGCAGCGGCTGAGGGTGTCCGCGTGCCCGATAGCCTTCCCAGGCCGATGCTCAATTTCAAAGTCATAGGCAGACAGGAAAACTGCCCACCTTAGCATCCTCAGTGAGAGGATATTCAGAGTCTGCGGTCTGGAGAAAATATGCCCAGAAGCAGTTTATGATCAGTCTCAAGGAGGAACCGTCGCCCATATACAAAGTCATGGAATTTTTTAACTCTGGATATTAGGGCGAGGCCCTCCCTGTCAATCTGGGCATAGTTTTTCTCTGCTGCGGTGAGGGACCGTGAATAGAATGCGATGGGCGCTTCGGTGCCGTCCGGCATAAGATGACTCAAAACTGCACACACCCCGTAAGGGGATGCTTCAGCGGCCAACACGAGGAATTTGTCCACATCAAAGTGTGTGAGCACTGCGTCCAAGGAAAGGAGGTCCTTGACCGCTTCAAATGCTCACCTCTGCTGCTCGCCCCACTCCCATTTTGCATTTTTGTGAAGAAGGGTGTGCAGGGGCTCTGCCACTGAAGCCTTGTGTGGCAGGAATGAATGGTAAAAGTTCAGGATGCCCAAGAAGGACTGGAGGTCCTTCTTGGACTTAGGTGGGGGTGCGCTTTTGATGACGGCGACCTTATCCGGTGTGGGGTGAACCCCATTCGCATCGATGAGGAACCCCAAGAACTCCACCTTGTCCACACCGACAACACATTTTGATCTTTTCACCTGCAGCCCAGCACCCTTAAAACGGTTTAACACCACTCTCAGTCAAACCATAAGTTCACATTCGTCCATGCCAGCAATTAAAACATCGTTGAAGTAGGGCACAACATCAGGTAGCCCACGCATTAGCCCTTGAAAAATGCCCGGGGCGACATTGACCCCAAATTGCAAGTGCTTTACCTTAAAAGCCCCTTTGTAGGTCACGATTGTTTGAGCTTCAGCAGTTGCGTCGTCTACAGGCAACTGCTAATAAGCTTGAGCTAGGTCAAGCTTGGCAAAAACTTTTCCTCCTCCCAGTGATGCCAACACATGACTGATCACAGGCACTGGGTAGGAGTGTTGCTGCAGGGCTTTGTTGACTGTACATTTATAGTCGGCACAGATTCGGATTGATCCGCCACCCTTGACAGGTGTTACAATGGGAGTTTGCCATTTACCATAGGGTACCGGTTTGAGGATACCCTGTTTAACCAGTTTGTCTAGTTCAGACTCAATTTTTGCTTTTAGTGCAAGCGGTACCTTTCTATACTTCAGCTGTATCGGACGTACTAAAGGGTCTAAATCAAAAGAAACTGGGGGGCCGGTGTACGTGCCAAGCCCCTCCCCAAACACATCAAGAAACTCTCTATACAATGAGTCCCTTTTATTTTCACATATCTGGTTAATACCAGTGATAGCGATACCCAATGCCTCAAACCAGCCGAGGCCCAACAGGCTGACCCTCTCACCCTCTGCAACCAGGAGAGACAGCTCAGCCTTCCGATCCTTGAACTCAACTTGGAAGGTCGCCTTTCCCGCCAACGGAATGCACCATCCCTGGAAGTCGGTCAGGCTGGTCAAAATTGGTGACAACCAGCGGTGGCTCCATCTCGGGAACAAGCACTGCCATGTCTGCATAGAGATGACCATGACAGATGATCCAGAGTCCACCTCTATCGTGCAGGGCACACCGTCCAGATGAAGCATGATGTGGATCTTGCGGCGGGGCTTGTCGCCAGTTGCCAGGACCGTTGATGGGCAGCAGCAGGTGCTGGTCTGATGACAGTCAGACATCTTGTCACCATTTCGGGGCCGAACCCTGGGGTCTGCACGTCGCGAAGATGGTGGAGATTTCCTGGCCGCTTGACAAACTCGGGCCAGATGTCCTCGCTTCCCACAGGACCGACAGATTAGCTCTCTTGCCCAACAGAGGTCTCTTTCATGCTTACCACGGCAGCCGGCACAGGAACTCATTGCTGAAGTTCTCAGTCTGGTCTGCATTGGGCGTGTCTCCGGAGTTCTGCACATGCCATCGGCGTTGCTGTCAGACTCACTGGCAGACTGTTGGTGAACTGCAGGCTCTTTGTTGACTGGGACCTGCCGCTGTTGAACCTCTCGAGTCAACCTATCAGCAGCTTCCGCGGCAATGGCCTCAGCGCAGGCCACTGCATACGTAAGCTCGGTGCAGGCAAAAAGACGCTGCTGAAGGCGCTCGACCTGTAGGCCACACACCAGGCAGTCGAGAAGAGCTTCCTCCAGGTTGGAGAAACTGCATGGTCAGGCCGCCTTCTGCAAGGTGGTGACGAACTCAGCTATCGACTCCGACGGCCCCTGGCACTGCTTGTAAAAAGTGTGCCGACATGTGATTTTCGACAGTTGTGGTGAGAAATGGCCCTTAAGCTTGGCCGTGATATCAGCCCACGTAGCCACACTGAGCTCGGTGGGAGCAACCAGGGACTGGCTGACGTCGAAGACAGCCTTGCCACAGGAGCTCAGGAGCGTCACCTTCTTCCTCGCCTCATCGGTGATCTGGTTCGCTTGGAGGTGGAACTCAAACCGTGCCAGGTAAGAGTCCCAGTCCTCCATTGCTGGGTCGAATGCCTCGAACGCCGGATTGACGGCCATTTCGACTGGTGGTGCTGCCACTACTGCTCATGGAGCTTCAGCCGGCTCGGCCGGAAGTGTGTCCTCATCTGCTGTTACTACGTTGGTTCAGCGGGGCTGCCTACCCACTCTAGCATCCCATCCTCGTCGCCAATTGTTAAGTATGCCACTCAAAAAGTGATTCAGCTTTATTTGTAACAGCAAACACCAACTAGAGAACACAACGACAAACAAGTGGAGCACAGCTCCCTTTTTAAACTATCCTGGGCTTTCAAAGCCACACCCATAACATGTTAAAGACCAATCATAACACAGGGATAAAGGTCAATCAGGACCGTTCCGTCTTTGATACATTTTCACACAGTGATTGGATATTTACAGAGGTTTCGCAGAAACCAGCCAATGGTAATGCGACAGATGAAAAGCCACATTTAGACTGAAGCTTAACACAGTAAAGTATAGGCTTGATTCACATTTCAATACATAACACATGCCACATGAGATCTTTCACCTGAAGCTGGCAAGGCATGAAAGCAGACTTAATGGCACTTGGAAAACATTGGAAGGGCACCTGATAAGGCCCTGGTGAATTTGGCCACAAAGGCAGCCATGTCCATCGATCTCCAGACTGTCCTGTCTGCATAGTCCTTTCTATCCAGAACATCACAGCTCTGTCCTCACTGATCCATTTGAAAGCCTGGCCTGGCCTCTTGTTTTTAATTATAGGCTATAAATGAAAAGCACATGTGAATAGTTTTGCTGGTATGTGCAAAGAACAAAGCTTTTGGGAAGGGTTTGTTGTTAGATACACAAAACCTCCAAGATTTTTCTTCTGCAGTTCTCTCCTCAGAGGCAAGGTTTTCTTTGAGAGAGAGAGTCGTTCCTCAGTCCTTTTATTGTCACCATCCACATTCGTGTTCCTCCCCCCCACCACCCCGCACAATACTGTTGCTGGCAGAAAGATGGTTTTTCCTTTTGTTTAATCAGTTGTTACGTTGCTATGGGGATAGACTGCTGCCCCTTAATCTCAACCATGTGCCTGTTTTGAATTTGACATGATGACTTATCTATTTGCTTTTTTAGACATGTTTGTGTGTGTGTGTGTGTGTGTGTGTGTGTGTGTGTGTGTGTGTGCATGCTTTACAGGAAGTGTAACCTCAGCATTCCCCCCCCTTTTTTGCTTGCTCTTTAATAGCATACCTGACTTCTCGGCAAAAAAATCTAATTCAAGGAATGTTGAGCAGCTCCAGATTTTTGGGGGTAGCCAGAGGAAATATAACATTAATTAGCCACATAATTCAATCCTTTACCTGACTAGTAAACGGGCTGGAGTGTTTGTACTACTAAGAGTCTTCTGGCCAGCACCTCCTGCTCCTTTTTAAAGAGAACTGCGGGGTTAAAAGGCATATTGCTTACTGTAGTAATTATATTAACACCCTCAGATTGGCACAAATGTGAAGATGCAGGGGAGAAAATGGAAGGGCTGCCAGGCTGCCCCTGATGGAGGGTTGGACCAGAGTCTGTGCCGAGGGGGCCAATTGTTGGGGGGGTGGAGAAGCAGAGGGGGAGGGGTGCTTAATTCTCCCCTGCCCCCTCCTTCTGTGGGACTCCAGATGCATATTTGTAGGCTTCTTTACAATGACTTTATTGGAAATTTAAGAGCAATTTAATTTTTAAAACGGGTTCCTGTATGCTGAACTGTTAATCCTTTAAACACAGCTCGCGCTCTCTCTCTCTCTCTCTCTCTCTCTCTCTCTCTCTCTCTCTCTCTCTCTCTCTCTCATAGCTAATGCATGTCTTTTGAGCTGTTCTTTCAAATGTTGAGGTACAGTTGGGGAATGTTCAGAAAAGTACAAATTGCATTAAAGTCCATGAGCAAGGTTTTCCTTGATACAGACCAGGCTGTTTGGAAGACCCTTTATTGCTTTGGGTGGATTCAGCTGCACTGCTGACTTGCTTCCTACTTCTCCCACACCACCATTTCCTCCCCTTATGCTCTGAAATTCTCCTGAAGGTATCTTAAGGAAAGTCTTAGGCTGTGATCAAATGAGCAGTTTGGCCAGATGCAGCCACCCCTTTGCTCCAGACCAAATGGATGCAGTCACATCGCCACATCTGTCAGGCATTTCCCCAGGCATACTCACCTCATCCTAGGATGACTTGGAGCCAGTTAAAAAGGCACCACATCACAAATGTTGTTTTTGTTTTCCCATGCATTCATATCTGAACACAGGGAAGTGTGCACAGAATGGATTGGCAGTCCGAATCTGCAGATCCATTCCTGCTGGTAGGCTGTTTTTTTCTAAAAAAAAATTGCCTATATACACAGGTGTGTGCATGCACATGTGCACATATGCATGTGCATGCATTTTGAAAAATGAACGGGCAGCGTGCTCCATGGCTGAGGCAATGCAGTAATGTGGATGCTTGACCACAGGATGTCTGCGTGGGTAATCTGCAGCAGGGTGTGTTATGTCCTGCAACACTTTTAACTAGTACAATTAGAGGCAGCACCATATCATGCCAAGCTGCCAGTGTGACCACAGCCTTAGAGAGCAAGCCTAAAGTTGGTCTACTCTGAATTCTACTAAGGTCTATTCAATGGGGCTTACTCTCAGGAAAGCGCTCTTGGGATTGCTGAACTGTTATTTCTGCTCTCAGTTAATCAGAACAACAGCTTTGCCTGGAATGCATCTCCCCTGTTGGAAACAGCAGAACAGAAGATGAAAAATCCATGGCTATTCAGTCCATCATGTAGTGGAGGAGCTTGTTAAGATCTTCTCGTGCTGAGACAAATACAGAAGCTTTAGCAGCTGTGCCAGTAAACACTGGGCTTCCATTTACCTGCCCTGGGGAGGGAATGGTCTCCACACTTTCAGAATTTCTAGGTGCTCTAGGAACTTCCAGGTGTTGAATACCATCACCCAGAAGAGACATCGCTTCCTTCCCCAATACTGCCCTCCCCAGTCACTGCCCCCAGTGTTTGGTGTTGGCAGAGTTTAAATATACAAAGGAAGTGGAGTATTGGTTGCTTAGAGAAAAATGAGTAGGTTTATTAAAGAAGAACACACTGTTATAAGAAAGAGAGAACCTTGAGGCTGTGGTCACTGGGCTGTGCAAAAAAAAAAAAATCGTCCTGATTCAAATCAGGCTGAATTTGATTCGGCTGGCTGAATGACCCTCAAATGCCACTCTCGGCAACTTAAGTCGATTAGGGGCTCATTCAGCCAGCTGAATCAGATTCGGGCTGGGCAAGCCAAAGAAACTGCCTTCCCTCCAAGGAGGGGCTTGCCCGGGCTCCCTACAATGAAGGGAGCATCCCACCTCGGCAGCGCAACTGGGGGTTTAAAGATTAAGTCCCCATCCTGTTGCACTGCAGAGGTGGCATACTCCCTTCATTGAAGGGGAGGGGAGGGTGCGGGGAGGTGTTTAAATCCCTCCCCGTGCCTTCTCCAGCTTGCCTGCCACTGCAGGTGTACTGGAGAAGGCTTCTAGAGGCCCCGTCACCTTTCCTAGCTTGCCCGCCGAGGTGAGCAAGCTAGGGAAGGCTGGGGAGGATATGGGGAGGTGTTTAAATCCCTCCCTGTGCCTTCTCCAGCTCACCCACCACAGTGGGCGAGCTGCAGAAGGCTTCCAGAGTCTCTGCTGCCTATCCCAGCTTGCCCACCAAGGCGAGTGAGCTATGAAGGTGAGGGAGAGTGTGGGGAGGCATTTAAATGCCTCCCCGTGCTTTCTCTGAGGCTGGCCGCCCCTTTTCGGGCCGCCGCTGAATTTTGGCAGCTGCTTTCAGTGGCAGGCCAAATCAGATCAGAGAATCTGTTTCAGCCCACTGCTGCCTGAAAGGGGGCTGAATGGCCCTTTTTTGGGGGTGCATTCAGTTCAGAAGAACCAAATGCACATCCCTAGTGGTCACACACACTAAATAACTAAGTGACAATCCGCTTTCAGTGCACTTTCCAACTGGGTTTTATTGTGTGAATTGGCAAAATCCAGTTGGAAAGTGCATTGAAAGTGAATTGAAGTGGATTAACCTAAGCCCCAATCATATGGGCTGCATAACATGGGGGGAGGCAGGACTATTTGTGGTGCTGCAATTAGAGCTGCCAGAACGTGATCCCACGCATCGGCGGCATGCCACAGTTCCTTCCCTCCGTGCCTGCGTGTCAACGAGGGGCCAGAGGGAAAAGCTGCGTGCTGGTGCAGTCACACCAAGGGAGTCCGGAGGTAGCCCATGGCAAACCGTCTGCTAGTACCTTTGAGAAGGTAGCTTTTTACTCCGCATCTTCGGTGGGAAGCTGCAGGTTGGCCACGGGATTGCTACGCCTCCCAGATGTTGCAGTGTGATTGCACCTGGAAACTCCACCATTCAATTGTGGATCTCCTGCGGCAAATTCGGCATGTGACCAGGGACCTAATTGCTGTGAGAGGAGCAACAACAGGAAGAAAGCTCTGCAGGAGCAGGAAGTCTCCAGAAGAGTCAATCAGGAGACAGAAAGGACATAATTTGAAACTGTGGGCAGTCCCCAATGTTAGCTATGCTAACTACCAGTCCTTCAGCTGTCCCCCATAGGGTGATTTTCAGATCTTCTTTTTCTTCTGAGACTCCTTTGGGGTCTTCAGAAGAAGAAGAAGAAGAGGAGGAGGAGGAGGAGATTGGATTTATACCCCACCCTTCACTACCCAAACTCCTTTCCCTTCCCCTCCCCACAACAGACACCCTGTGAGGTAAGTGGGGCTGAGAGAGCTCTGACAGAAACTGCTCTTTTTTCAAGAACAGCTGTGCCAGAAATATGACTTGCCCAAGGTCATCCATCAGGCACAAGTGGAGGATTGGGGAATCAAACCCGGTTCTCCCAGATTAGAGTCCACGTACTTAACCACTACACCAAACTGGCTCATAAGGCTGCACTATAGACCTTGCATATTCCAACATTTGGAACCCCAATAAGCACACATGTAAAGGGGTCTATAGAGTACAGTGTGCAGTGTTCCCTCTAAGCTGAGTTAGTGTGAGCTAGCTCACAGTTTTTTAGCCTCTGGCTCAGACATTTTTGTCTTCGCTTGGGAAAGGATGGCTCCAGAGCAAACTAATTTATGCAGTAGCCAAATTGCTTGCTCACAACTTTAAAGCCAGTAGCTCACAAAGTAGAATTTTTTGCTCACAGGACTCCACAGCTTAGAGGGAACATTGACAGTGTGATGTAGTGATAAATGTTAATTGCAATACAAAGTTAACCATAATAATCTCTTCCTTTTCATTAAATTATGGAGTGGAAGTTTCCTATCACAACCGAAAGGGAAGTATGCTTTGCTTGGTATCATGCAAAGGCAGGGCTATTTTTGGGCAGGAACGCACAGGAACGGAATTCTGGCTGGCTCCCGAGTTGGCCACGCCCAGCAGAAACTCATTAGCATAATAGGCCACACCCAACAGCAGAAACTCATTAGGATTGGCTACATTTGGGGTGTGTGGCCTAACATGCAAAGGGTTCCTGCTCCAAAAGAAGACCTGGGTTTTGACAACAAACAAGGTAAGCGGAATAAGAAGCAAAAGGTGGGTGTGGCTGGGTGACCACACTTCTCATAAAATGGGGGTGTGGCCTAATATGCTAATGACTTTCTGCTGTTGGGTGTGGCCTATTATGCTAATGAGTGCCTGCTGGGTTTTTTCTACAAAAAAAGCCCCGTGCAAAGGTATAAAGGGCCACCAAACAAGCCCTGTGATTTCCCCACAGATGAAAAGTCAACTGAGTGCACCCTCAGAGCCCTGCAAAGGGCTATGCCCCTGTCTTTAAATGGGAGCAGGAGACCAGAAACGTGTTGTGCTTCTCCTGCCGCTGTGGCTCATTGTTTCCTTCTTTTAAAGTTTCCCAAATTAATCACTGCTTCAGGGAGGAACAATGATTTCTTATGTTTCCTTGGCTCTAGGAGTGCTCTTCAGTCTATCCATGCATGAAAACAGCGCGCTGTAAACCATCTTCTGGAACAACACACCCTTTCTTTGTTCCCATTTTCCTGCGTTGCACAGTGACAGAATGAGCAATCCTGTTCCCCAAGTGGTGGGATTCAGATGTGAGCCTGAAATCCGGAGCATTCCTTGTTCCTCAAATCCTTCTGGGCCCATTTGTTGCTGGTGCACGTGTACGGGTGTATCTGCAATTTTCCATGATCACCCTTGTGCAGCTGGAGGGACGTGTAGCCTGCAGTCGTATTCCCTAAAGAGATGATGACGGCCACACTCTTGGCTCAGCACATGTCAGAACCAGCTATCTCAAAACTTCATGTAATTCTATTTCTACCGATTTCCCCTGTTTAATGAGGCAGGTTTATATTGCTATGCTTCTGCTCCAAACAAATTGCAGTCTACACAGTTTGAAAAGTATAGGACAGTCCTCCGAGTTCTTGATGTTTTGGTACCCACCCCATTCACACTACACTGACATGACCCTGCAGACATGATGTGTTTGATACAGGGGTGGTGCCTGCTGACACCTTTCCTGGTGCCTGTCACATGTTTCTGGGAAATGGACAGGACCAGGCAGGGCTTTCGCAAGGAATGCTTCTGACTGGCTACTGGAGATCTGATTGGCTGTGCAGGGTTTTTAAAATGCTGCTTTGGCAGCAGCTGCTACTGCAGCATGAGGCTCTTCACCATGTGGCTGAAGGTAATCTTGGGCAGCCATGTTGTGGCTGGTTCTCCTGCAGCAGCCATCACGTTGCAGCCATTTTGTGGCTATACCTGCCACCCTTTGTCAGAATTCCAAAGGTCCTTGTTGGTTCAAAAAGGTGGGGACCCCTGGTTGGATACACTTCTGACCACAAAATCAGAACAAAGTCAGTGGGTGGGATCCAGCACAACATTGCCACTTGTACTGGAGCTCTTGCACCACGCGAAACACAAGAAAAAGACCACAGTAGACGTTTGCACTACATTCAGCTTATTGTTTCTCCATTTGCATTTCTGCTTGCCAAACTTTTGGGCATCCAATATCTGGGCTCTATAATATTTAGGGAAGAAGCATTAGGTGTCGCACAAGATCTTGTGCAAGTGGAACCGTGTGAAGTCTGTTTATGTTTCTGCCTGCACAGTGCTGGATCCAAGTCACAATTTACTGATTTATAACTGACAAGCAGTATTAAAAAATTATACTAAAATAGAGCAAAAAATGAACATGAGAAAAAAGGAGGATTCTTTCTTTAAAAGACAGTTTTTTGTTATTTTAGGATGGTCTGACTGATAACCACACAACTGAAAATGAAAACCCCTCCAAGCCTTTTTACTATAGAACTTTAAAAAAAAATAGATTTAATTAATGAATTGATGCTTCAAAGCAGCTTGTGTGTGTAAAGTGCCCTCAAGTTGCAGCTGATTTATGGCACCCCCTGGTGGGGTTTTCAAGGCAAGAGACATTCAGAGGTGATTTGCCATTGCCTGCCTCTCTGTGTAGCAACCCTGGATTTCCTTGGAGGTCTCCCATCCAAGTCCAGACCAGGGCCAATCCTGCTTAGCTTCTGAGATCTCACTAGCCTGGGCCATCCTGGTCAGGGCCCAAAGCAGCTTAAAGGGCAGAGGTGGCAGGCGAGAGGTGAGGGGATTCATCCTGCCTTTGGGCACTGTCAGACTCCTCTTCAGTAACTCCAATTGGTGCAGAGGGAAGGGCTTGATGGGACATGGCTGGAAGGTGTTGGATGAGGCATAACTCCTCCCATTGACAGCTTGTCTCCTGCAAATGGCTTCCCACCTGATGATGCTTTTTGTAGCAGAAAAACAGCCCAGCAGAGATAGTTGGCTAGTAAGGGAGCATTGTTTTATTTATTTAAAACATTTGTTAGCCACCTTTCTACCTTGCGGAACTCAAGGCAATGTAAATGAAACAACTATAAAATCTCATAAAAGACCACATTTAAAAAAAAAATCCATTAGGACTCCAATACTAAATTAGTCAAGTGTACTCCTAATTAAAACTGTCTTCAACTGCCTTCTGAAGATCAAAAGTGCGGGGGGCGGGTGCACTTTCCTGGGGAAGTTGTTGTTTATTCGTGGGCTGTCACCAAAAAGGCCCTTTTTGTGCTCCCAGTGGATAAGCTTCTTTGATTGGCCAGCAGGGCCTCTTCCTGTGATCTTAATTCCCAGGCAGCAATTTAGACAGTCCTTCAGATACCCAATCTCAAGCTATGTAGGGGTCTAAAGGACAGATCCATTCCAGCCTCACTGGTGTCACAAAGTGACACAATGGGTAGGGTTGCCAGCACTAGGTTGGGAAATACCTGGAGATTTTGGAGGTGGAGCCTAGAGGGGGCAGGGTTTGGGGCAGAGAGGAATCTCAGCAGGGTATAATGCTGTAAAGCAGCCATTTTCTTCAGGGGAACTGATCTTGATCGTCAGGAGACCAGTTGTAATATCGGGAGACCTTCAGATGCCACCTGGAGGTTGGCAACCGTAATAATGGGGGGGTCATATTCCACAGCTTCCAAGGAACCATTAGTGAGGGCAGTTAAAGGATCTTGGTTTCACCATGATGGAGAACACCGGCCACTGACATGTATGTCAGCCCAAGCACACAGTTTATAAGGCTCAATGGTCTTTCAACTTTTAGCACTTTGTTGCATTACAGAGGCTTGTCAGACTTTGGCTTCACCTTTATTTTTTGTTTGGTCTGAAGGAGATCAGACTTTCATAGGCAAACTTAAAACCCTTTGCCTCTGTGTGGGTTTTTCCCCTCTTGCCAAAGCAATGACGATTTTTTTAAGGAAAAAAAATGTTTGCTGACAGCCAATTGGAAAATTTTCTTGTTCTCACTTGAACATACACAAAAACCCATGTCTGAATTTGTTGTCACAAGAGGCTCAAATCCAAAGGCTTGGCTGGCTATTTCCAAGCAAAGAAAGCAAATCCTGCAATTGAGACTGCAGCACAAATATAGGGGGGGGGATTTTCAATAAATGCCACCATGAGTCTCCTATTGTTAAATAAAGGATGATCCAGGGAAAGTGGTGACAGCAGACAAGGAAGAGGCTCAGGCATGTTGTGCAAGTTGAATTGCTTAATTTTTTCTCTGATTTGGGTTATTCATCTTTAAAGGTGGCAATCAAAAAAACCCCACAATCATCGTCAGGATCTCATAGGAAGGAAACTTCCAAGATTGTCCAAGCTTCTTGAAAGGTTATTAACTGCAGCCTTCAGACAGAAGGAGCAATTTGCTATAAAACAGTGGTTCTTCAACTGTGGACTAAAGAGAATGTACAGCACCTACACCACTTTTCAAGAACCAGTATTCTGCAAAGGGAAGCCAATTAAACTGGTCTGAAACTAATGTAAGTCACAGTTAGGGATGGGCGTGAACCAGGAACATGCAGCTTGTACCAGTTTATGGTTTGTGGCATGCGTAGCATTCAGACCATCACAAACTTTTTAATACTAGAGAAACTGGTTCAGTCTGTGGGATTCGTAATGCACAAGTAACACAGCCCCATGGCATGCTAGAGACACCAAATGTGCAGGGAATCTCCAACTGATTCTCATCTACCTGCCCTTCAGGTCTGATGATGACTGCAGCCCCAAGTTACAGCCCCCCAAAGAAGGTGCCCCAAGGAAAGTACTTTCTGGGGAATTGGCAGGTGCAGGTTCAGGAGATTCAGGAGTGTATAGAATGGATTCTGTGCAAGCTAGAGACACCAAATATGCAGCAGGTATCTGGCTGACTCTCCTCTATCTGCCCTCCAGGTCTGATGAGGATTGGACTTATGGGGTCTGAGTTACAGCCCCAAAGAAGGTACCCCCATCTTCCATTGTTTCCAATGGAGGGAGAAAAACAGCAAAAAAAGGGGGGGGCAATAGACACCTGGTCGTACAGAATCAAAGTCCCAGAATGTCTCTGCAGTAGAAACTGAAGGTGGGGGACATTCTTGCAAGTCCAGCAGAACCAGGGCAATGTGTCCAGAAGAACCAGTGCCACTGTGGCACTGCAAACCCAACAGGACTAAGGTCAAGCCAGGAAAGTGCTTTTGGGAAAATGTCAGGCACAGGTTCAAAAGTGTATAGAATGGATCCCCTGCAAGCTACACACACCAAACAGACAGGGAACCTCACCCTGCTGCCCACTCCTCTACAATTTCTCCAAGTTGGAGGCAGATTACATTTCTGAGGTCCCAGTTACTGACCCCCAAAAAAGGTCTCTCCAGTGCTCTCTCTGGAAAAGACAGCTATAGAATGGTTCAGGAACAAGCCAGTGACACCAGACTCCCCAGGAAACTTCACCTGGGCGTACCCCTTCCGCCAGCCAGACACTGGAAGCCAGGCAAACATCCTCCCTACAATCACAGCCACCAAAGGCAGGTTCTGAAGGACAGAAAGGCAGACATGACAAAAGACTTCTGACAGGGTATCCCCAAAGTTACCTCACAACAACTTGGTGGGCACCCCAGCTTGGTGTGGAAGTAGCTGTGAAAACTGAAAATCCCCATTAGAAAATGGTGAGTTAAAATCTGAAGAAAAGGAAACTTCACAGGAAGGCAGGATTTGGAAACAGCACAGAAAGAGGATGGAACATTCAGATTGACTCCCTGGGAGGCAAAATATTTTGTGGAACCTTTCGCTTGTTTCAGATATTTAAGAACACCAACACAGCAGGTTGTGCTCTTGCAGAAATAGTCTCAGACCAGAATCTGGGAGACCCAGCTTCAAATCTTCATTTTGCATGGAAATTTGCTTGGTAACCCTGGGCCATACCGTACCTAACAATCACAGGATTGTTGTGAGGATAAAATGGAGGAGAGGAGAATGATGTAAGCTAGGGGAGAAAGGCCTGGTATCTCTATATAATAATTCTCTTAGTGTATTGGCCATTTCCAGCTCTCCCATTGGCTGTGCAGTGTGGTTCCATCAGCCATTGGGCCATCAGCCACTCAAGAGTACTCACGTGCCATTGGCTGGGTCTGCTCTTCTTCCCCGCCCACTCCCACTTCAGCCACAATTGCCTGTCAGAATAACTGGCAAACGGTTCTCTTTCCCTTGATGAAGACACTTCTGCTGCTTGGTTCCTCTGTGGGACTAACTTTTCCCTCAGTGGCTGTTGATAGGCAGCCAAGCTTGGTTCAGCATAACCCCCTCCCCCGCCCACTGCCAGCTTGGCCACTTTCCTGTCAGAATAAACTGAAAACTGCTCTCTCTCCTGCTTGGTTCCACCATGGCTGGCTGGCTAATGAGGTGGGGCAGCAGTCATCAAACCATTCTCTTCAACCCTCTGCTGTGCGGCTGACTTTCCCCCGGGGTTGCCAATCTCCAGGTGGGACTTGGAGATCTCCCGCTGTTACAATTGATCTCCAGATGACAGGCATCAGTTCCCCTGGAGAAAATGGCTGCTTTGGAGGGTAGACCCTATGGCATTATACCCTGCTAAGTCCTTCTGCTCCCCCATGCTGCCCTCCACAGGATCCACCCCCCAAATTTCCAGGTATTTCCCTACTCAGAGCTGGCAACCCTACTTTCCCCTCAGAGCTTGTTGGTAGGCAACCAAGCTTGGTTCTGTCAGAAAAAGACTCTTTCCATACCTATTTTGGCCTTTGGGAGAAAACTCATTGGGGCCAGTCCTGATAGGGTTGTCAACTCCAGGTGGGAAATTCCTGGAGATTTGAAGGATGGAGCCTGGAGATGGTGAGGTTTGAGGAGAGGTGGGACCTCAGACAGGTACAATGCCATAGACTTCACCCTCCAAACCAGCCATTCCCTCCTGGGAAACCATAGTTACCAATCTCCAGGTGGGGGCTGGAGATCACTCAAAATTACAACAGCTCTTCAGAGATCTCTGGAGAAAATGGTGGACTCTGTGTCATTATACCTTGCTGAGGTCGCCACAGCAAATTGACGCTGAGTGCCCAAAGCCAGGGCACTCTCCCAGAGCCTCTTTCTAGAGCTCGTCGTATTTATTTCCACAATAAATGGACAATAAATTTATTTCCACAATAAATATTCCTAGTAAATGAAACAAATAAATGTCTGTCCACTCTGCAAGTAACATTTTCAATTTAACCTAGAACATCACTTATTTCTCCTACCTACTTGAAATTTGGGAAGGGGGACTCTTTGGGTGAGTAGTGCAGTTCTATACTCCTAGTTGGGGGGATTTACAGGTAGAAATGCATTTCTCACTGAAATTAATGGAAACAAGCCTAGCTTTAATTCTGATGGTTTAAAAAAAGCACTCAAGATTTTAAAGCAATCGGTGACCTAAATCCAACCCTGACCTTCTGTTTTACATATTTCTATTTGTTTTTCTATCTCTGTGTATTTTTAAAACACCAACAGAGAATGCTTGAAATGTAGTGTTTGTTGAAAACTCCAGACCTATTTTGGGAATGTCTGCAGACTCAAGAGTTATACCAGCTGAGGCTGAACATCACTGAGAGGTCCACGTCTGAAAAGATGGAAAATCAATATTTATAATACATCATATACAAAAGGAGGATCAATTTATTATTCAGTGTTGTTAGTGTTCTCAGAGTCACAATTTAGCCACTGATGGAACTGAGGCAACAGCAAATAGATCAAGAAGGGTAGCCATGTTTTTCTGTAGTACTAAAAAAGAGCAAGAGTTCAGTAGCACCATAAAAACTAACAAAAACTGTGAAGAAGTGAGGAGTGACCATTTTGTTGTGGGTGGGTTATGCCACTGCACATTTGTGTTCATGTTTCTTTCATCCCCTCCACTGGGTCGTTCCCCAGGTCCCCTCATGGCACAGGCGCAGCTCCCGGGCAGGCTGGGTGAAGCAGCGGCGCAGAGAAGAGCCCCACCACAGCCCTGCAAGCAGCAGCTTCCTCTCTTTGGCGAGGCTGGTTCAAGCTTCCAGGTTGGTCAGTTCCAATGTCATTTGCCACAGGTTGGCACAGAGGCAGGAGAAACAGTCCATGTTCCCCACGTAAAAAAAGGTGTGTGGATGAGATGGGGATGGGGTGTGCAGGCAAGCCAGGGGAAGGGGCGGGGGGGTTGGTGGGGGGCGGGGGCCTTTTGGTGCCTCTAAGGGCTGGCATGCTCTAGGCAAACTCCTAGTTCACCTTGTGAGTGAGCCAGCCCTGATGGTGACTAAGGAAAGACTTGAGAGTCACAGCATCACTGAGCATTTCCAATGTGCTGGAATTCAAGCAAATGCTACTGTGTATGGATTTGAACAAAAGAAGCTTGGGATAGAAGAGAAATGGGTGTTGTAGGTGAGTGGCCATTATCACTCAGTATTGTTTTGCTTGTTTGCCCAAGAGCCACCATGGCTTCCACTTCAAAGGCTACCAGTGTTATGGGGGTTTCATCGTGTGAGATGGGAACATGTTAAATACTGGGTTCTGGATGCATTGCAGTGGTCAGCTCTAGTTTATTTAGTGATTTCAGAAACACAACAAGAACACCCAGCAGGACTTGAGTTCTGCTTATAAAGCATGCAAACACCACATCACACCCCACACCCACCCACTCCCAAGGATAGGCTATTTACATTTCACTGCTTATCTATAGGTCAATTCCAGGATCCTGGTCAGTTAATGTTCTTGGGGAGCAAGCTGACCCAGTTCAAGGTCCACATTCAAGGATGGCTTAGGCTCAATACATAATACCCCTCCCCCCTAAGTTCCAAAACACCTTAACAGACATAGTCTCTTAGGTATGCTGGTTGGTGACGTTCTCGGGTTGAATGTTGCAGCTCTGGCTGAGGGGTCGTGGTTACGGGATCTGAGCCCGCCATTGCTGGCACAGTGCTGGTGCAAGGCTGTGGGGCTGGTGTGATGTTTGGAGAGTCCATGGCCGATTGGTCTGATGTTTCACCCCCTAGTGATCGGGCTGTGCACTGTCGGGCTGAAACTCACTCACGGTCTCTGGCTCCTGCGGTCATGGCAGTCCCTCATCATTGTCTTACATCGTGACTGATGGTTACTCTGGGTCAACTGGAAGTAAACAGTGGTGGAGCTGGTCTATGTGTCTACGGAGAACCTGACCATTGTCAGTCGATACCTCATATGACAGAGGCATGGTAACTCTGATGATTTTGGTGGGAACCCAGGCAGGACCACTGGAAAAGTTCCTCACATAGATGGAGTCACTGGGGGAAAATCTTCTGAGCATTTCCTGGTTCTCCATTGCCTGGCAATGCTCAGGGGCTTGATCTGGGTGCAGTCTGTTCAGTCAGGTGGTTAGGCACCTGCCCATGAGGAGTTCTGCTAGGCTGTGGCCAGTGGTGATGCTCAGGGTTACCTGGTAGCCAAAAAGGAAGGCTGTAAGTCTATGGTCCCAGTCTCTGTGGATGATCACCCGGAATGACTCCTTCATGGTCCACACCATCCTCTCTGATTGTCCGTTGGTGGCCGGGTGGAAGGGAGTGGGGCAGATGTGCCGTATGAGGTAGTGGCTGATAAATTCTTGAAAATCCCCTGAGGTGAAGGCTGTCCTGTTGTCAGTGACTACTGTGTTGGGCAGGCTGTGTGTGCTGAAGATATATCTGAGGGCCCAGATTGCTGCTCTGGAGGAGGTGGAGGTGACAAGTAGTATCTCCAGCCACTTGGTGTATGAATCCACCAAAATGAAGAATATTTACCCTTGGAAGGGGCCAGCAAAGTCCAAGTGTACTCAGGACCATGGTTTGTGGGTGGATTCCCACTGCTGCACTGGTGTCCTGGGTAGTACGGGTCAGGTTTCTTGACAGGTCTGGCAGCGCTTGACCCAGGCCTCTATCTCGCTATTCATGCCTGGCCACCACACATTACTCCAGGCCAGCGATTTCATCTGCACAATTCTGGGATGTATCTTGTGCAGTGCCAATAGCACTTCCTGGTGCAAAGAAGCGGGCCTCACCACCCGGCTCCCCCACAGTAGGCTTGTGGGCTGATAACTCATCCTGGTGGGAGAAGAAAACTGCAAAATCTGGGCCCACCCAGCTAGTGGGCAAGCCCCTCCCCACCCAGTCCAAAATGCGGGAGAGGACACGGTCCTTCATGGTGTGGCAGAACACATCGGTTACCTGCAGAGGACAGTCAGGAAGTTCCTCCATGAGCAGGATCTGGTGCATGGGAGCAGGGTCTGGATTGCAGGAATGAAGCAGCAGGTGACTTAGGACGTCGGCGTGTCCCTGGGTGGTGGAGGAGGGAGTATTGGTATCCCACCAGGAAGATCAACCAGCACAGCACAAGAGGCAAGAGCTTCTGGGGAATCTGGCGATCCGGAGCCAGCAGACCAAGCTGGGGCTTGTGGTCTGTAATGATGGTGAAAGGCCATCCATAGAGGAAGTAATGGAATTTCTTCACCCCTGCAACGATAGCCAGCGCCTCCTGTCAATTTGTGTGTAGTTGCGCTTGGCTGAAGACAGGGTGCGGGAGTAATAAGCCACGGGGACCTCCCGGCTGTAGAGCAGCTGGTGTCCAAGGATGTCTCCAACACCATACAGGGAAGCTTTGCATGTGAGGATGGCAGGGTGCATCTTGTCGAAATAGGCCAGCACAGTGTTGGAGGTGAGCAGCTCCTTGATGGCCTGGAACATGGTGGCTTGCTTCTGGCCCCAGACCCATGGGGCCTCTATGGTCGCATCATTCACTGGTAGCTGCTTTTAGGCCTGAGCCAAGTCCAATTGTATGAAGACCTTGGCACCTGCTAGACTACCAGAACTGGGTAGGAGTGGTCCTGCAGCTCCTTGTTTATGGTGCATTTGTAGTCCGTGCAAATGCGAATGTCCCCATTGGGCTTAACGGGTGTGACAATCGGGGTTTCCCAGAGGGTATGTGGAACTGGCTCCAAAACCACTTGGCCCACTAACCGATCCAGCTCTTCATCTATTTTAGGTTTCAATGCGAATGGGACATGTCTAGCCTTCAGCCATATGGGCCATACCTCTGGGTAGAGCTGGAGTGAGCTGGGGGTCTGGTATAGTGACCAAGTGTTCCATCAAAGATGACCAGGAACTTGTCACACACACGCTGAAAGTCTTTCGTGGCCACATGGTGCACCCCACTCACTCAGAATCCCAAGGGCACAAAGCAGGCTAGTCCTAGGAGACTCGTGCACCTGCCCCCTACCACCAGCAAGTCCAAAAGTCCATCAAAATTCTGGTACTGTACTCAGAACTTGCCCACCCCCTTCACAGCCACTTTGTTCTGTTGGAAGTCCCTCAAGATGAAAACAACAGGCCTATGGTGAGGACCACCCTTTGGACAGAGTCTCCTAAAGGTGTCCTCTGAAATTATGGAGATGGAGGACCCGGTGTCAAGTTCCATCTTGCAGGGGTTTCCCTCAATAAGGACAGTCACCGTAATTTTGTCAGGGGTGTCCCAGGGAAAGTTCAGTACCTCCTGCTGCTGGACGGAGGTGGTGTGCAATTCTGCAGTGTGGTTTGCTATGTGGCACTGTGAGTATCTTCTTCTTTCAGAGTGCATAGTTCTGGTGCGGTATCAGGAGCACCTGCATGATCCAGTCTTACCTGATGTAAACACTGTACTACCCTGCAGAGGTTGGTTGGAAAGAGGGAAGACCAGAACAGTAAATCATGCAGAGTTGCAGCAGACAGACATCTGCATGAGTGGGTCCTCTTGGCTCAAAGGAGCCTTTAGTTAATGTTTTTATTCATTGCAGCCCCACTTGCCATTCTCTTGGGACTGACTGAGAGATCAGAGGAAATCAGAGGAGAAAAACTGATAAAAGCTCATATTCCCTATTAGCCTGATTATTTCCAGATTACTGTTTTAACCTTTTCACCTTTATAAGAAAGTTCACCAGAGATAGCATGTTTGCAAAGACTGTCTATAAAAATAGCTGATGAGTAATGGCTGATTTTCCTCTCTTGCACGGCCTGCTGGCTGGAAACATCTCATCACCCATTGGAAGAGACCCCATTTTTCTATGCTAAATCCTTGTCCTTTTTCTTTACAACTTTGAAAAGTGATTTGGATAATATTCCACGTGGTGTAAAATCAAAACACATTACAATAAGAAAGAACAGGCTTCAAGACTGAAAAAAATGTATATTTTAATCCCTAATATTAAAATCATATCAAGCGAGGAGTTCTGGGCTATAAAGGTGGAGAGCTGACTTCAGTTTGTCTTGGACGTTCTTCAGCTCTTAGGGAGTTCTTCGAAGATCTGAATCTTCAGGGAAATTCCAAATATCTTTCCAAAATGGCCTGATGGGAAAAGATCGTTTGACTACCAACAGTCTCCCTCTACCACTTCTTCTAAGTGGGTGTGAACTATGGTCACAAATGCTAGTTTATCTCATTCCGCTTATAAAAACACTGTAGGATTTTTAAAGAATCATAGAATCATAGAATCATAGAATGTTAGAGTTGGAAGGGACCTTGCAGGCCATCTAGTCCAACCCCCTGCACTCTGCAGGAACACAGCCGAAACCCCTACATACCTACAACATACCCAAAAGATGGTTGTCCAGTCTCCTCTTGAAAACGTCCAGCGAAGGAGCATCCACCACCTCCCGAGGCAGTCTGTTCCACTGCTCAACCACCCTTACAGTTAGGAAGTTTCTCCTGATATTAAGCCGGTAACGACTCCCTTGTAATTTCCACCCATTAGATCTAGTCTTCCAATCCGGAGCAAGAGAGAATAGATCCACTCCATCTTCTACATGACAGCCCTTCAAATACTTGAAGACTGCAATCACGTCCCCTCTAAACCTTCTCTTTCCCAGGCTAAACAAACCCAACTCCCTCAGCCTTTCCTCATAAGACTTGGACTCCAACCCTCTCACCGTCCTGGTCACCCTCCTCTGGACCCGCTCGAGTTTGTCAACATCCTTCCGAAAATGTGGTGCCCAAAACTGGACACAGTACTCCAGGTGGGGCCTGACCATAGCAGAATACAGCGGAACTACCACCTCCCGTGATCTGGACACAATGCTTCTGCTAATGCATCCTAAGATTGCATTAGCTTTCTTCACAGCCGCATCACATTGCAGGCTCATGTTTAGCTTGTGATCAACCATAACACCTAGATCCCTTTCACATGTGCTGCTGTCAAGCCAAGTCCCTCCCATTCTATATCTGTGCCTTTGATTTTTTTGTACCTAAGTGTAGGACTTTGCACTTATCTCTATTGAAATTCATTTTATTTGTCTCAGCCCACTGTTCCAGCCTATCAAGATCCTTCTGAATCCTGACTCTGTCTTTTTCCCACCCAGCTTTGTGTCATCTGCAAATTTCCCACCCAATCCCACCCAGCTTTGTGTCATCTGCAAATTTCCCACCCAATCCCACCCAGCTTTGTGTCATCTGCAAATTTGATAAGCATCCCCTCTATGTCTTCATCCAGGTCATTTATAAAAACATTGAATAACACCGGGCCTAGGACCGAGCCCTGTGGTACTCCACTCGAGACTTCCCTCCACATAGATGCAGAGCTAAAGAGCTATTGAACAGGGCTGATGACCTTATTACTGTAAACAGGAGGAATGCTTCTTGTGTGATATCATGTCATGTGACCATCTGAGACACTTGATGGCCCGCGAAATAATCAGCTAAGATATTTAAGATATTATCTTAAACCAAGGTATTTATTTATTTAATTATTGACTTAATTTATGCCCTGCCTCCCCCCTCCAGTGGGGATTCAAAGTGGCTCACATCGCTCTCTTCTCCTTCATTTTCTCCTCTCAACAGCTTTGTGAGGTGGGCAAGGCTGAGAGCATGTGCCTGGCCCAGGGTCAACCAGCAAGCTTCCAGGGCAGAGGGGAATTTGAAACTGGGTCTCCCAGATCCTAGTCTGACATTGCTTTCTTTCAGAAATATTATTTCTATCTGCAAATATTTGCACATTGACTGTTTCATTAGTGACAAGACAACTTATGTCATTGATCAGTTACTCTTTTAAAAACATTGGTTGATAGAACCGCACTGCCTAAGACACACCCCAAATGCTTGGGGAGATGAGGTGAGAAACAGCTGAGAGAACAAACGGCTGGAAGAAGGAAACTTGCAGGACTCCAGGTTTGGGGCCAGCAATGATGCTTCACAGTGTAGCACTGTGACAGCACAGCTTGTTTCCCTTCCCTACCCTGAAATGCTTTATATCTGTGGGAAAGGGAAAGCCAAGGCAAGACTCTCTCTCTCTCTCTCTCTCTCTCTCTCTCTCTCTCTCTCTCTCTCTCTCTCTCTCTCTCTGCTCTCTCCCTCTCTCTCTTTCTCCAGGGGAGTCATTTGGAAAGTCTGTAGCCTCCATTTCATAAACACTGTCTCTTCTAGGCTTCCATTTCCCCCATCCACACCTTTCAGAACACCCCACACACTCACACACATAAAAATATAATTGTGGGGCTCTCTTCTTAATTTGGTCAGTCAGTCCACGACCTGGAATTGCAACCCTCCATCTGAAGACCCACACAAGGGAATCTTTAACATCCAAACGACCCTGCCAGCAGCAACAGAATAAGCACCCAAGCCTGTTCCATCAGAGAAGGCTTTAGATAATCATGGATCATCTGCTTGCAGGGCGAAGCCTGGGATGTATGGATTGAGTGCTCCCCCATCTCCCCCCACCACCAAGTAGCTGATGGCAAACTTGCCAAAAGTCATGCTAATTCCTCCATCGTGGCCAGTGAAGGGGGAAACGGGAACCTCCATTCTCTCACATGCACAGCTTGGCATTCTCTCTGCTTTCTTCTTACTTTGTCCAGTTGTTTTGTGAAGAATACCCAACTGCGTCCTGATGGACTGGGAGGGAGGATCATTTTTCCACATTTCTCACAATTTCCACTGTTGGAGGGACACTCCTCAAAGCTCATGGGGATCAGAAAGAACCACAGTTTGAGTCAGGGATGATGCAGTGCCATCACTGCTGATGTGCAATCCTGTCCCACACCACCAGATAATCAGGATGGGCAGAGCCATGTTAGCCTGTCTGTAGCGGTAGAAAGGAGCAAGAGTCCAGCAGCACCTTAAAGACTAAAAAAAATGTGACACAAATCGTGAAACACAAATCTCATATCCTGCCACAAGTTGCTTGCTATTAATGGTCTGAATTCTGTGTTCTAGATTTATGTCAGCCTCAGTTTGTACATATCTCAGCTTCCACTTGGTAATCTGTTCTACTCAGTGTTACATTTGGAAATTATAAATTGAGCATATTGTCACCAACCTTTATTTAATTTAATTTTTAGATTAGGTTTTGTTTAGGATTAGCAGTATTGGGAGAATTGCTAATTGCTATTAGTAGCATTCATACTGGTCACTCTGTCAGTCAGCCCATTAGTTGGTCTGAGGCCTTGCGAAGACTACTAATATCAGTGTTGACTGGGCAAGGGATACCAATGCTCCTGGGGAAGGGAAAGTATATTGGTGGGACCAGGCATGAATGGAAGGGAAAGGGATGTAGAAGCAGAGGAGCTCAGCCCCCTTCCAGCCTGCGTCCAATCCCAAAGGTGGTAGGTGGGGGGGCTAGGATTAATGACCCCTCTCCGACATTGGCGTTGTGTAACATAAATAATAAGACCATGGTCCTTCAGGATTTTTTGCTGGAGCAGGATGTGGACCTGGCATACAGGACTGAGACTTGGGTTCAAGACAGGGAGACAGTAGCTCTCTCCCAGTTGGCTCCTCAAGGGTTCTTGGTCCTCTACCAATCTTGGACCAAGGGGTAGAGGGAGGAGGGCCCTGTTCATTCAGGAGGCTTACTCCTTCAGGGCACTCCCACCACCGAAGTGCACTGGTTTTATGTGGGAAGCCAGGGAGAGTTTGGCTATCTGGTTAGTGTACTGTCAGCCCAACACCCTGACCAATAGCCTGTCATCCCTGGTAGAGGCCATGTCGAGCTGGACATTGGAGCGCCCTGGACTGATAGTCCTGGGTGACTTCAATATCCATGCCGACAATGCAGTCTACACAAAGGCGATGGACCTGGTATCATCCATGGAGGCGCTAGAAATGTATGTAATGGCCCCCAGTATGTAATGGCCCCCACACATTGAGCACACACTTGACTTGACCTTCATGGCAGGGGTTACAGTGGACCGGGTAACTGCTGTGGCAAGTGCCATGTTTAGACAATCATGCCCTGAAGGCTCATGTGAATGTTTCACCCCGATCCTATTTAGGTGGCAAGCATATTTTAGCTCACTGGAAGAGCCAAATGCATGGTTAACTAGAACCTTGGCTTGTTGCTTAGTGTAAAATGCTTTAACAATTGTAAAGAATTCAGAACCACATTGTGAAATCAATAGTTTTACTTACACAAAGAATTAGTATACAGATACCAGGATGGAAGAATTTTAATGGTAGCTGGACAATTAGAGTCAATAGATATGCACCGAATCAATATCAGGGAACATTCTACAAAAATTTGCAGAAGCTCATTTATCAGCAGGACTTCCAAGAAATCTGTATAACGGGAGACTACAAAGCAGTGTTTGACAAGAAGGAAGATAGAAAAGCAAATGTTCAAGGGAAGAAAATGGGAGGTAATGAATTTCCAGAGTCACTATAGAAATTGATACAAGAGTGGCAGTTAATAGACACTCAGAGAGTGAAAAACCTGAAAAAAACAGCAATATACTTTTTTCTGGGTAGACATGACTCCTGGTCAAGACTTGTTATGTGTTGGATTTCAAGCACAATGACTAAAGACTTATTGGAAGCGGAAACTGAGGCAGATTTACGAGAGTAGTCCCATTGACTTCTGTGCATTTACTGAGTACATTTACGGAGTGTGCATTCAGTGCATTTACTGAGGTGCAGATTTACGTGAGAGTAGTCCCATTGACTTCAGTGCATTTACCCTTGTATCAATAATGGGATGCTCTCAAGGGTCTGATGCTGAAACAGCAGAGGAGTTGGGGGGGATTTGTTACTCGAAAATGACTCCCCTGGGGACTACCAGGGGCAATGATGTTCTTATGCAAACCTAATCCAAAAAAAAAAAAAAAACTACAAAAGGAAGCAGAAATGGAAGGGAAGGTTCAGACTTCCCAAATGGCTTGACTTTGTAAGAGGGAAGTTAAGGCAGCTGGAAACATGGAGTGGAAGCACTGGCATCCCTGAATACTTATAACAGCAATATACTTTTTTCCGGCTAGACATGAGTCCTGGTTAAGACTCGAGATGTGTTGGATTTCAAGCACAATGACTAAAGACTTATTGGAAGCGGAAACTGAGGCAGATTTACAAGAGAGTCGTCCCATTGACTTCTGTGCATTTACTGAGTGCGTTTACAGAGTGTGCATTCAGTGCATTTACTGAGGTGCAAATTTACATGAGAGTAGTCCCATTGACTTCCATAGAGTGGAAGCACGGGCATCCCTGAATACTGATAATAGAAGACAAAAAAAGTGTACTGATCAGACTCAACAATTACAACTTGCCAAAAAGCTGAAGAACATGTAATAGAGAATGATGTATAGAAGGGAGCTAGAATGAAAACGAAGAAAATGGAAAGAATGGAAAACTGGTATATGCTACAATGTATAAACTGAGTGTCCTTTCGGCTTTGGCCCAGCTGCTTCACTCTTTCTGGGGTTACTCGTACTTGCCCTCTGCTCTTCCCCAGTGGCATATTGGACACCTTCCGACCTGAGGGGCTCATCTTCCGGCTTCATATCTTTTAGCCTTTTGTTACTGTCCATGGGGTTTTCTTGGCAAAGATACTGGAGTGGGTTGCCATTTCCTTCTCCAGGGGATCACGCTTGGTCTGAGTTCTCTGCTGTGGCCTGTCCATCCTGGGTGGCCCTCCACGGCATAGCCCACAGCCTCATTGAACCACGCAAGTCTCCTCGCCATGACAAGGCAGTGATCCATGAGGGAGTGTAACGATGTGCCGGCTGTCAAATTCCCAGATCACAGCATCAGGTTGGAAGTCACACTGCATTCCTTCTAAAAGAGAAAACAGAAGGTACCAAGGATGTATTGCAATGAATGTTTGCGAATCCTAACACATGAAAAGATTAAACCCATTCACTAACTCAGAGTGCATTCACACTATCAAGTTTGCATGTTGCTGACAAGGATTCCTTCACAGAAGGAAACCTTTAGAAGTTCAGCTGCTTTCTGTTCAGATTACACTTGATTTCACTCTTAACCACTGCACTGGAAATACATCCCTATTGCGTTAGGGGCAAGTATTGTAATTGGAAGATTGGCAATTTATACTGTCTTTCACTGAATAAAACCATGTAAAATGCTATTTTAAATAGAGATGCTTATCTACAGTCTCAAAAATAAATAAGCCCAGTTGCAATAAGTAGGTAAGCCATTTTGATACTTCAGAAGGAATAGCACCTTCAATAGCGCTGCACAGTTTAAAGCTTAATAAAATGAGTATTGCATACTCAGACCAGCAAAGGCTCTCCAGGTCTTAGGCAGAGGTCTGTCATATCATCCATCTCCAAATCCTACAACTAAAGATGCCAGGATGGAACCCGGGACCATATGCATGCCAAGCAAATGGTCTGTCATTGAGACATTTGTAATGTATCCACTTGAGAACATGGGCTCAGGGCAGCCATGTGCTTGGACTGGTTCTAACTGGGAGGCAGTCTGCCGCAATTTCCCCAAGGTGTTTGATGGGACCCTGGGGAGGTACAACGGGGCCCCGATATCGCTCGACCTGGACCCAAATGTTTGGCCCATCCGCATCAAAGCACAGCCCCCTCCCATAGCAATGCAGGAAAAAATAGAGGCCGAGCTCGACTGCCTGGTTGCCCAAGGAGTGCTGGAACCAGTCGCATCAGCACGCTGGGAGACCCCCATTGTGACGCCGATTAAACCTAATGGGACCATACGCATTTGTGCCGACTACAAATGCACCATAAATAAGGCCCTGCAGGACCATGCCTATCTGGTCCCTGTAGTGAGCCAAGTCCTGGCCTCCCTTACGGGACCAAGGTTTTCGGTAAACTGGACTTGGCACAGGTTTACCAGCAGCTGCCAGTGGATGCGGCCGCTGCGGAAGCATAGACCATCACCACTCACAAGGGGGCTTTCCGGGTCAACAGACTACAGTTTGGGGTTTCGGTAGCACCAGGGATCTTCCAATCTTTCATGGATTCCCTTCTTAAAGGAATTCCAGGGGTCCAGCCCTTTCTAGATGACGTCATCATCGCAGCGCTGGACTCCACCACCTGCGCCGACCGGCTGCACCAGGTCCTGCAGAGGTTCAACGACGCTGGCCTCAAGGTGAAGAAGGAAAAGTGCCTCCTGGGGGTGCCCCGCATCGAATTTCTGGGATTTGCAGTCGATGCACAAGGCATCCATCCCACAGATAACAAAATATAGGCCATCACACAAGCCTCGGTTCCCACATCCAAAACGGAACTACAGGCTTTCCTAGGCCTCCTAAATTTTTACCACGCTTTTCTGCCCCTGAAAGCCACGGTGGCGGAGCCCCTCCACCGCCTGCTAGACAAAGAGGCACTGTGGGCCTGGAAGCCGGAGCATGCGGCGGCATTCCAGGTGGTGAAAGACTTGCTGGTCTCCAACACGGTACTGCACCACTTCTGCGAGGCTTTACCAGTTGTTCTCGCGTGCGACGCTTCGCCCTACGGGGTGGGGGCAGTGTTGGGGCATAGGCTGCCGGATGGCCGGGAAGTTCCGGTCACCTATTACTCTCGGACCCTGTCGTCTGCGGAGCGTAACTATGCGCAGATTGACAAGGAGGTGCTGGCGATAGTGGCGGGGGTTAAAAAATCCCACCACTATCTCTATGGCTGCCCATTCAAGATCCTAACTGACCACAAGCCTCTCCTGGGCCTCCTCGCGCCCGATCGGCAAACGCCGCAGATGGTCTTGCCTAGGGTTCTCCGCTGGTCCATATTCCTGGTGGGGTACTCTTATGCCCTCACCCACCGCCCGGGAAAAGTCATGGGGCACGCTGACACCCTCAGCCACCTACCGCTGCCCATCACGGACCCAGACCCCGCCCCCGCCCATGAAGTCGCCCTCCTAGAATCGCTGCCCGGTCACCCAGTCCACGTCAAGGAGGTGGCCCGTCTCACGGGCCGCGACAAGGTACTCTGTCGGGTCTTGGTCTGGGTGGGGAGGGGGTGGCCGACAGCTAAACAAAACCCAGAATTTGCGCCCTTCGCCACAAGGCGCGATGAGCTGTCGACCTATAAGGGATGCCTAATGTGGGGAGGTAGAGTGGTCATTCCAAAACCACTACAGCCGCGGGTACTGAAGGACCTTCATGAGCACCACCCCGGGGTGGTCAGAATGAAGGCCCTGGTGCGGGGGTATGTCTGGTGGCCGGGGTTAGACCGGGACATTGAGGACGTTGTAAAAAGGTGTCAACCCTGCCAGGCCTCCTGACCTGCACCTCCAGTGGCCCCAGAAAGGGCCTGGGAATCCTCTCACCGCCCCTGGTCACGCCTGCACCTCGACTTTGTGGGCCCGTTCCAGGGGCAGCTGTTTTTAATACTCGTAGACGCCTACACTAAGTGGCTCGAGGTTGAGCCCGTGCTGTCCACCTCCTCCCGAGCGGCCATCCGAGCAATGTGGCGGATTTTCAGCTCGCATGGACTCCCTGACACCCTGGTCACCGACAATGGGATGGCCTTCACATCCGGGGAGTTCCAGGAGTTCACCCATCAGCACGGGATTCACCATGTCAGGTCGGCCCCGTTCTACCCCGCCACCAATGGCCAAGCTGAACGCATGGTGAGAATGGCAAAAGAGGCGCTCCGCTGGACCGAAGGAACAGACTGGGACTTTAGGCTGGCTCACTTCTTGTTCGGCCAGAGAACTACGCCCCATGCGACAACCGGCCGAAGCCCGGCGGAACTACTGATGGGCCGACGTCTCACCACCAGGCTAGACTGGTTACACCCCGATCGAGCGCCAGAGCAGGAGCCCTCCACGGAAACTCCAGCAGCGGCATGGGGGTTTTTCCCGGAGGACCCGGTGTACGCACGGAACTATGCAAAAGGGCCCCCGTGGATTCCCGCCTGAGTAGTACGGGTCCGAGGCCCCGATCTTATAAAGTCTCCAGAGAGGATGGCCAGATCCTGCATCGCCACATCGATCAGCTACGCCGCTGGGTGCTACCCCTGGAGCCAGATGAGGGGGAGGAGTGGAACGAGCCAGCTCAACCAGACGCGGCGGCGGACGCACCAGAGGAAATCCCTGTGGACTTTAACTCTGGACAGCCAGCAAGAGCAAATGACACACCGGGCGAGATGGTGAGCCCAGCCCCACCGACACCAGAGCGGCCGCCGGTCCCCACGCCCGCTCGGGAGGCCGTCAGTTCCCCCATGCCAGAGCCCTGCCGCTCCACGCAGGAGCGGCAGCCCCCCAGCTATTTGAAAGACTATGTGTGTGGGTGTTTATCGGACCAAGGGGGGAGGGGTGTAATGTATCCACTTGAGAACATGGGCTCAGGGCAGCCATGTGCTTGGACTGGTTCTAACCGATCCACCATGTGGCCAGGCAAAGGGCCTGAGCTTCGCCCTGAAAGACAATGGACTAGAGGATCCTGGCTCCCCTCCAATTGAGGAGCAGGAGTTAACTCAATCAATGTAAATAGCGAATCACCGTGTGTGTGTGTTTAGGGTGTGGTTCACTTGGGAATAAAAGTCGGCCTGCGAGCCGGCTTAGGTTGTCTTGTTCCTGATCTAAATAAAGTATGTGAGAGCTGAAATCACTCATCGGTCTCAGTACTTTTCAACATTGCTTCCAAATATTGCCTCCAAGCTTTGGAGTCTTGTGTGCAAAATTCTACCTTGAGAGCCACTGGCACCAAAGTTGTAATCAAGTGATTTGACTGCTGCATAAACCAGTCTGCACTGGAGACATCCATCCTGAGCCAAAACAAAAATGTGTGAGCCAGAGGCCAAAACTGTGAGCTAGCCCACACTAACTCAGCTTAGAGGGAACACTGATTACCAGCCCCAGTCTTATGAATTTTAAAGTGAAATCATTTCTTCCAGTTATTGCAGCCCAAACCTGGACAAAATAGTGTAAGCCAGAGACCAAAAAACAAAACAAAACAAAGAGCCAGCCCACACCAACTCAGCCTGGAGGGAACAGTGATCTCTTCCCAAATGCCCTCAAGGCAGTTATTGCAGAGATTGTACCCTAATAAATCCTGCCTTAAAACCATGCCAGCAACAGGAGATAGAGAAGGAAGGAAAGAAAGAGGAAATAAGAGGTATACCCTGCCCCTTACCAGAGCATCAAAGTGGCCCCTGGGGCTGAGAGAGGTCCTTTGCAACCACTCTTTAAAAACAGCTCTGACAGAACTATGGCTTGCCCACAGTCATCCTGGCTTGCCAACAGGCAGCTGCAAGTGGAGGAGCAGGGAACCAATCCTGGTTCTCCCTAATTAGAAACCATCTGCTGAACCACTGCACCACACAGGTCTTCATACATGAAGGGACTAGCTGCTCACCATATAACCTGGAATGAACAAGGCAGCCTTACCTTGCTGCCAGTTTCGCACCCAAGAACACTTGACTTATTCCATTGAAACTTGGGGTGAACCCTAAGGTGTCACTGGATGCAAGTTATTGTTCTGACCCTACAGACTGCGTGGCTACCCACCGAAAAATATATTATGTCCATGCATCCAGTGACACCTGAGCAGGATAGGAAAGTATAGTGCCAGAAGGTATATCACATGCTAAAAGGTAAAGGTTCCCTTGCTCGAAAGCCAGCCGAATCTGACTCCAGGGCTGCGATGCTCAACTCCAATTCAAAGCTGAAGAGCCAGCGCTGTCTGAAGACAGCAATTTATAGTGGTTCAACATAAATGTAAATAGTTAATAATGGTCTTTATGAAATAAAAGGGCTATAAAATGGCCACCATTCACAAACGTTGTCCATACTATAAAATGGCTGCCGCCACTCATCCAGGGAGTCACTACAAAATGGCTGCCACTGGTAGGCCAGTTGCTAAAGGCCTATGAGCCCTGGCCCAATAACCAGAACTCACCATCACTTGAACTGAAGCGGGGGGGAAATAGTTATCAGCCTCCCAGCCCCTGTTATGTCCTAGGACCAGGAGCCAGAGCAGGCAAAATACAGCTGAGCTCCATTCCTGAGAACAATAGGGGCTAGGCTCCTGAGCTCGCCAAAAGGGAACCAATGGAAGCATTGGCGGGAGATTCAAACCCACCAATGGGAATGTGGGGCGTCCCCCCCTTACTGTATATAGTTGACCTCTGGCCGTTACTGTTTGTCTTTTGTTGTTAAGTACGAATAAACGCATCTTCTCTTATGTCGTCATCCAAGTCATGAGGCACGAAACCCAATACTTTACAGTGGTGACGAAGGTGGGATCGTAACGCCTTCCATGAGCAACAACGAGGACAACAAGGTCACTCCCGAGCATCACATCGCTGACCCCGAGAGCAGCACTGCACTGCTCGCCGAGTATCGCATCGCTGACCCCGTGAGCAGCACTGCACCTCTCGCAGCATCCGACGCCAGCCTCACACCCCAGCCATAGCCATGGCCGCCACGCACGGAAGACTCGAGCGCTTTGATCCGTCCCAGCCGGAAACATGGGACGCGTGGGCCGACCAGCTCATCTGCTACATGGAGCTCAACGAGATACATGACCCAGACAAAACAAGGTTGCTCCTGTTGAGTTCGTGTGGGACCAACACTGTCCGCCTCGCAAAGAGTCTGTTTGTGCCACGCATAGCCCTGGAGAGCTTGTTTGCGGAGATCATGGACGTCCTCAATGCCTATTTTAGCCCCAGGTCTACCTTCCTGGCCAAAAGGATGGAGTTCCAGGGGCACGTACAGGCCCAAGGGGAATCCACCGCCGCCTTCCTGGCTGCGCTGAGGGCGCTCGCTGTGGACTGCTTGTTCCCCAGGGTGGAGGACAACCTGTTGACCCAGTTCGTGTGGGGGCTGGCAGACTCCAAGATGCAGCGCAAGCTAATAGGCAACCAGCAGCTTAACCAAGACGAGGCCATGGACATCACGACCGCACACGAGGCTTCGGTGCGGGAACACCCGGCCTCGGCAGCCCATTTGATCAGAGCGGGTCCCAGCCCAGTGAACTCCAATACGGGGGAGGTTTACTCCCTCCGGCTGCAACCCCGCCAGCCAGCGCCAGCCCATCAGCCCGGCCGCGAACCAGCAAAGCCTCTCGGCAACCGGACCGTCTGCGCCAGCTGCGGAGATGCCCATGGAAGGAAGATCTGTAGGTTCCGGGATGCGGTCTGCCACCGCTGCAGGAAGCAGGGACACCTCGCCAAGGTCTGCAGATCCAAGGGCCCCCGGGAGAATGAGATCGTCGGCCTCACCTAACCACACACCGACCACCGCACACAAGATGGCTGAGGAGGTCTCCGATCTCTACCACCTCACGGATCAGCTGCTGCAGGTACTGCGACTCCCCAACCCCAACCTGGCCTCCACCCCGAAGATCCAAGTGCATGTACAGATCGAGGGGTCCCCCTGCTACATGGAGGTCAACTCGGGATCGGCGGCATCCATAATTTCCATGGACACCCTAAAAAAGCTTTGCCCATCCGGGGGACCCCCTCTACATCCATCGCCGCTAAGCTTGATGGACTTCCAAAAGAACCCTGTCCCCATCCGGGGAGTCAGCACCTTCCGGGTACAATATAGAGACTTTGAGGGAGACCTGGACTTGGTGGTGGCAGAGGGAAACCTTGTGAGCCTCCTGGGGCGGGCGTGGTTCATGGCCCTGGGCATTATGATTGGGGGAGTGAATAGATGTGGGACGCGGGACTGGGACGCGATCTGCAGGGAGTTCCCCGAGGTCTTCGACAGGGAGCTGGGTTGTTATAAGGGCCCCCCGGTGTTGCTACACTTAGACCCCATGGTGACGCCTATCCGGCAGCGTTTCCGCACAGTGTCCCTGGCCCTCCGCCCTAAAATAGAGGCGGAATTGGACCAGCTGGTAGCCCAGGGAGTCCTAGAGCCCATCCCAAATGCACATTGGGAAACCCCGATTGTGACCCCAGTTTAACCGAACAGGGACATCTGCATCTGCGTGGATTACAAGTGCACTATTAACCAGGCACTCCAGGCGTACGCATACCCCGTGCCAGTAGTAAGTCATGTCTTAGCCATGCTGGCGGGGGCACGCATATTTGGAAAGCTGGATCTTGCACAGGCATACCAGCAACTCCTGGTGGACGAGGCCATGGCCAAGGCGCAAACCATAGAGACGCAACGGGGGGCCTTCAAGGTAAAGCGGCTGCAGTTCGGGGTCAGTGTGGCCCCAGGGATCTTCCAAAACTTAATGGACGATCTGTTAAAAGGGATCCCTGGTGTGATGCCATTCTTCGACGACGTCCTCATCGCCACGGCTACCCCGGAGAGCTTCGCCGACTGACTCCGCACGGTTTTGGGAAGTTTCCAATTGGCGGGACTAAAGGTGAAGCGGGAGAAGTGCCTTCTCGGGGTTCCGGAGGTGGACTTTTTGGGATACCGGGTCGATGCAACGGGCCTCCATCCAGCACAGGATAAGGTGAAGGCGATCATGGAGGCCCCCGCTCTGAAGTCCAAAGTGGAACTCCAGGCGTTCTTGGGCCTCATAAACTTTTATCATGCCTTTCTCCTGCACAAGGCTGCTGTGGCAGAACCCCTCCACAGGCTGCTGGATAAGTTGACACCTTGGGCATGGGGGTCGAGGGAGGAGGTGGCATTCTGTGGGGTTAAGACTCTGTTGATCTCTAATGCGGTACTCGCCCATTTTGATGAAAAGCTCCCGGTGATCCTTGCATGTGACGTGTTGCCATATGCAGTTGGAGCAGTCTTGGGCCACAAACTTCTGGATGGGAGGGAAGGCCCGGTAGCCTATTACTCCCGCATGCTGTCTCCCGCGGAGTGCAATTATGCACAAATAGACCGGGAGGGGTTGGCGCTGGTGGCGGGCGTATAAAAAATTCCATAATTTTGTGTATGGTTGGCCCTTCACGCTCGTCACTGATCATAAGCCACTCTTGGGGTTGTTCGCGGCCGACAAACAAATGCTGCAGGTACTGTCCCCCCGGGTTTTATGTTGGTCCCTGTTCTTAGTGGGATATCAGTACTGGTTGGAGCATCGGCCCGGCAAGGCACTGGGGCATGCCAATGCCCTGAGCCGCCTGCTGCTGCCATACACAGGGGAGGACCTGGGCCCAGCCCCTGCAGTACTCCTGATGGAAGGGCTTCCAACCCCCCCCTTGAGGCTGCAGACATGGCCGCCCACTCATCTTGGGATCTGATTCTCTCCCGGGTCCTAAACTGGGTGGTGAGGGGATGGCCAGCGGAACCGGCAGGGCCGGAGTTCATGGCATATAAAGCCAGAAAGGATGAGTTATCTGCCCTGAAAGGTTGTTTACTATGGGGGGACAGGGTGGTCATCCCAGGCCCAATGAGACAAGGGGTCCTTCAAACATGAGGCCCACCCTGGCATTGTATGAATGAAAGCTCTGGCAAGGAGCTATGTGTGGTGGCCCAGGATCGATTCGGAAATTGAAACCTGGGTCCGGGGGTGCACATGGTGCCAGGAGGTCTGCCCCAATCCCCCGAGCGCACCGACACAAAGTTGGGAGTCCACCCACAAGCTGTGGTCACGCTTACATGTCGACTTTGCCAAGCCGTTCCAGGGTCTCCTGTTCCTGGTAACGGTAGACTCCTACTCTAAGTGGGTAGAAATAAGTCCGGTGTCTACCACCTCAGCCAAAGCTGTCAAAAGGGCCCTATGCAAAATATTCTCCACGCACGACTTGCCAGACACAATCATGTCAGACAACAGGGCCGTGTTCACCTCTGTGGAGTTTCAAGCATTCCTCGAGAGGAACTTAATCAGGCACATACACTCCACGCCCTTCCACCCGGCGACTAATGGCCAGGCGGAAAGAACGGTTCGCACCGCGAAAGAAGCCTTGAGCCGAATAACAGAGGGGGAATGGGAATTCTGGCTGGCCCGCTTCCTCCTAACGCAGCGCACAACCCTGAGTGCCATCTCTGGGCGATGCCCAGCAGAACTGTTGATGGGCCACCATCCCACAACCCTATTAGACTGACTCCACCCGGACTGGGCCCCTGAGCGGAAGCTGGTTGAAACCTGGGAGGCTCCCAGGGGTTTCCTCCCAGGGGAACCAGTCTATTTTAGGAACTTTGGGGCAGGACCTCAATGGCTGGCTGGCCGCATTCTCAGACCCACGGGGCCAGTCTCTTATGAGGTGCTGGCTGACGGGGACCAGGTCCTTCGTAAACACGTGGACCAACTCCAGAGGCGACAAGACTCCAACACAGGTATAATGGCCCCGCCACCGGAACGTCCACAGGCGCCAATAGAGGAACGGGAGCCAGAACAACCACCGGACGCCGGGCCAGACACAGAGCAAGCTGAGCCGCCTCCACCATCCACACTGCCACCAGGACTCCAGGCTCCATGTGTGGCAGGGCAACCAGAAGGGGCCCCCGCCAGTCCAATGACGGCCCCCCGAAGGTCGCTCAGAGAACGGAGGTGATCAGCCTACCTAAAAGACTATGTCACCGGGTAGGAGACAAACTATGGGGGGAGGGGTGTTATGTCCTAGGACCAGGAGCCCAAGCAGGCAAAATACAGCCGAGCTCCGTTCCTGAGAATAGGGACTAGGCTCCTGAGCTCGCCAAAAGGGAACCAATGGAAGCATTGGCAGGAGATTCAAACCCGCCAATGGGAATGTGGGGTGTCCCCCCCTTACTGTATATAGTTGGCCTCCGGCCATTACTGTTTGTCTTTTGTTGTGAAGTACGAATAAACGCGTCTTCTCTTATGTCATCGTTCAAGTCATGAGGCATGAAACACAGTACTTTACAGCCCCCAATGCCAAAATTGTGTATACAGAGAGAGAAGGAGAAGGAGCCAAAACAAGGTCGCTTAATGTGGGGAAATCAGTGGGGGAGTGGGGGGGTGGCACTGTGCAGCCTCACCACCTTCAACGCAGCCACCCCACCCGTTCGTTTGCTTTAGTTCCTTCCCCCCCATTTTTATTAGCAGTATTATTATTATTTTTAATGACGGTAAGGCCCAAAAATATGAACAGCTACCATGGCCCCCAGAAACAAGCCGACGCCAAGGCCCAAGCCGCCCAGCAGCCAAAAGCCCCAAACCTAGGGATCGCCGCAAGCACACAGTCACAGCCCCAATGCTCTGGCCGCCGCAAAGAGGCAGGAGCTGCTGCCGCTGCCGCACAGCGGCCGCCGCCCGGGCCTTCCTCCGAGGCCCTGGCCCCAGCCATTCAGCTGCTACTGCTGCTCCTAAGCCGAAGGCCTCTTGGAGCCAGCAGCAACAGTCCTCGTGCGCACCTCAACCGAGCGCGCCGAGGACTGCTAAGAACTGCAAAGGCATGAAGCAGGAGCCAAGCCTAAAGAGCCTGGCTCCATCCCCTGTGCTGGTGCCTTCTCTTTATGCCTCACAAGGAGGAAAATCAGCCCTCCCCCGCCAGCATGGGTTTGGCGGGGGTCTGGGCTCGCATTTTTTCTGGCTAGACATGACTCCTGGTCAAGACTCGTTATGTGTAGCATTTCAAGCACAATGAATAAAGACTTATTGACTTATTTGTCACTCAAAAATGACTCCCCTAGGGAACACAGAAAACATGGCAGCTGGGAACAAAGAGGACAAGCACTGGCATCCCTGAATACTTATAACAGCAATATACTTTTTTCCGGCTAGATATGAGTACTGATCAAGACTCGAGATGTGTTGGATTTCAAGCATAATGACTAAAGACTTATTGGAAGCGGAAACTGAGGCTGATTTACAAGAGAGTTGTCCCATTGACTTCTGTGCTTTTACTGAGTGCATTTACGGAGTATGCATGCAGTGGGTTTACTGAGGTGCAGATTTACATCACAGTAGTCCCACTGACTTCAGTGTCTTTACCCTTGTGTCAATATTGGGATGTTCTCAAGAGTCTGATGCAGAGAAAGGAGAGAGGAGTTGGGGGGGATTTGTCACTGAAAAATGACTCCCCTGGGGACTACCAGGGGCAATGATGCGCTTATGCAAAACTGATCCAAAAAACAACAAAAATAGGAAGCAGAAATGGAAGGGAAGGTTCAGGCTTCACAAATGGCTTAACTTTGTAAGAGGGGAGTTAAGGCAGCTGGGAACATGGAGGGCAAGCACTGGCATCCCTGAATACTTATAACAGCAATATACTTTTTTATCGGCTAGACATAAGTCCTGGTCAAGAATCGATATGTGTTGGATTTCAAGCACAATGACTAAAGACTTATTGGAAGTGGAAACTGAGGCAGATTTACAAGAGTGTAGTCCCATTGACTTCTGTACATATACTGAGTGCATTTACTGAGTGTGCATTCAGTGAGTTTACTGAGGTGCAGATTTACATGAGAGTAGTCCCATTGACTTCCATGGAGTGGAAGCACAGGCATCCCTGAATACTGATAATAGAAGGCAAAAAAGTGGACTCATCAGGTTCAACAATTATGACTTGCCAAAAAGCTGAAGAACGTGTAATAGAGAATGATGTACAAAAGGAAGCTAGAATGAAAACGAAGAAAATATAAAGAATGGAAAACTGGTATGTGCTATAATGTATAAACGAGGGAGAACTACAAAATTATTCGACGTTGTGTCCGGATGTTTGATAACAACGTTCCAAAGTTCATCCTTCCTCGGGGTGTTCTATGACGAAATACACCAAGAAATTGCAGGTTGAATCTAACCAACAGCTTACCAGTTTAAGCTGCTGTGGTTTTCATACTCCTACTGACATGCCTGGGGAACAGTCTGTGCTAACAGAAAATATCTCTCTCTCACCATTACATCACCATTAACTGGAACCTTGGCTTGTTGCTTGGTGTAAATTGCTTTAACAATGGCAAAGAATTCAGAACCACATTGTGAAATCAATAGCTGTTGTAGCAGAAAGAATTAGTATACGCATCCCAGGATGGAGGAATCTCAATGGTAGCTTTACAGAGGCAAACGAAAAGGACAATTAGAGTCTATATATACGCCCAGAATCAATATCAGGAAAACTTTTACAAAATTTTTCAGAAGCTTTTTTCGAAGCAGGACTTCCAAGAAATCTGTGTAATGGGAGACTACAACGCAGTGTTTGACAAGAAGGAAGATAGAAAAGCCAATGTTCAAGGGAAGAAAACGGGAGGTAATGAATTTCCACAGTCACTATATAAATTGATAGAAAAGTGGCAGTTAATAGATGCTTAGAAAGTGTGAAGCCCAAAAAAACAACAATATACCTTTTTTCTGGCTAGACATGATTCCTGGTCAAGACTCGTTATGTGTTGGATTTCAAGCACGATGACTAAATACTTATTGGAAGCGGAAATCGAGGCAGATTTACAAGAGAGTAGTCCCATTGACTTCTGTGCATTTACTGAGTGCATTTACGAAGTGTGCATGCAGTGCATTTACTGAGGTGCAGATTTACATCAGAGTAGTCCCATTGACTTCAGTGCATTTACCCTTGTGTCAATAATGGGATGTTCTGAAGAGTCTGATCCAGAAACAGGAGAGAGGAGTTGGGGGGGATTTGTCTCTCGAAAATGACTCCCCTGGGGACTAACCCAGGAAAGATGACAGCTGGGAACATGGAGAAAAAGCACTGACATCCCTGAATACTTATAACAGCAATATACTTTTATCCGGCTAGACACAACTCCCAGTCAAGACTCGAGATGTGTTGGATTTCAAGCACAATGATTAAGGACTTATTGGAAGCGGAAACTGAAGCTGATTTACAAGAGAGTCGTCCCATTAACTTCTGTACTTTTACTGAGTGCATTTACGAAGTGTGTATGCAGTGCATTTACTGAGGTGCAGATTTACATCAGAGTACTCCAATTGACTTCAGTGCATTTACCCTTGTTTCAATAATGGGATGTTCTCAAGAGTCTCATGCAGAAACAGAAGAGAGGAGTTGGGGGGGATTTGTCACTCGAAAATGACTCCCCTGGGGACTACCAGGGGCAATGATGCGCTTATGCAAAACTGATAAAAAAACAACAACAAAAGGAAGCAGAAATGGAAGGGAAGGTTCAGGCTTCCCAAATGTCTTTACTTTGTAAGAGGGGAGTTAAGGCAGCTGGGAACATGGAGGGCAAGCACTGGCATCCCTGAATACTTATAACAGCAATATACTTTTTTTCCTGCTAGACGTGACTTCTGGTCAAGACTCGAGATGTGTTGGATTTCAAGCACAATGACTAAAGACTTATTGGAAGCGGAACCTGAGGCTGATTAACAAGAGAGTAGTTCCATTGAGTTCTGTGCATTTACTGAGTGCATTTACTAAGTGCGTTTACTGAGGTGCAGATTTACATGAGAGTAGTCCCATTGACTTCCATGGAGTGGAAGCACGGGCATCCCTGAATACTGATAAGAGAAGACAAAAAATTGTACTCATCAGACTCAACAATTACAACTTGCCAAAAAGCTGAAGAACGTGTAATAGAGATTAATGTATACAAGGAAGCTAGAATGAAAATGAAGAAAATGTAAGGAATGGAAAACTGGTATGTGCTACAATGAATAAATGAGGGAGAACTACAAAAGTATTAGACGTTGTGTCCGGATGTTTGATAACAACATTTCAAAGTTCATCCTTCCTCAGGGTGTTCTATGATGAAATACACCAAGAAATTGCAAGGTGAATCTAACCAAGAGGTTACCAGTTTAAACTGCTGTGGTTTTCATACTCCTACTGACATGCCTTGGGAACAGTATGTAATAACAGAAAATATCTTATCTCACTATTACATCACCATTAAGTAGAACCTTGGCTTCTTGCTTGGTGTAAATTCCTTTAACAATTGTAAATAATTCAATACCACATTATGAAATCAATAGCTGTTCTAGCACAAAGAATTAGTATACATATTCCAAGATGGAAGAATTTCAATGATAGCTTTACAGAGGAAAACGAAAAGGACAATTTGAGTCTGTATATACGCACCGAATCAATATTAGGAAAAATTTTACAAAATTTTTCAGAAGCTTTTTCGAAGCAGGACGTCCAAGAAATCTGTATAATGGGAGACTACAAAGCAGTGTTTGACAAGAAGGAAGATAGAAAAGCAAATGTCCAAGGGAAGAAAATGGTAGGTAATCAATTTCCGCAGTCACTATATAAATTGATAAAAGAGTGGTAGTTAATACATGCTTAGAATGTGAGAAGCCAAAAAAAACAGCAATATACTTTTTTTCTGGTTAGACCTGACTCCTGGTCAAGACTCGTTATGTGTTGGATTTGAAGCAGAATGACTAAAGACTTATTGGAAGTGGAAACTGAGGCAGATTTACAAGAGATTGACTTCTGTGCATTTACTTAGTGCATTTATTGAGTGTGCATTCAGTGCGTTTACTGAGGTGCAGATTTACATGAGAGTAGTCCCATTGACTTCCATGGAGTGGAAGCACGGGGCATCCCTGAATACTGATTAGAGAAGACAAAAAAAGTGTACTCATCAGACGCAACAACTACGACTTGCCAAAAAGCTGACGAACATGTAATAGAGAATGATGTATACAAGGAAGATAGAATGGAAACGAAGAATATGTGAAGAATGGAAAACTGGTATGTGCTACAATGTATAAATGAGGGAGAACTACAAAATTATTCGACGTTGTGCAGATCTAAATAAGAGTAGTCCCATTGACTTCAGTACCTTTACCCTTGGTCAATAATGGGATGTTCTCAAAAGTCTGATGCAGAAAAAAGAGAGAGGAGTTGGGGGGGATTTGTCACTCAAAAATTACTCCCTTGCGGACTACCCCAGGGAACATGGCAGCTGGAAGCATGGTGGACAAGTACTGGCATCCCTGAATTCTTATAACAGCAATATACTTTTATCCGGCTAGACACAACTTCCGGTCAAGACTCGAGATGTGTTGGATTTCAAGCACAATGACAAAAGACTTATTGGAAGTGGAAACTGACGCTGATTGACAAGAGATTCGTCCCGTTGACTTCTGTGCTTTTACTGAGTGCATTTACGGAGTGTGCATGCAGTGCATTTACTGAGGTGCAGATTTAAATCAGAGTATTCCCATTGACATCAGTGCTTTTACCCTTGTGTCAATAATCGGATGTTCTCAAGAGTCTGATGCAGAAACAGGAGAGAGGAGTTGGGGGGGATTTGTCACTCGATAATTACTCCCCTGGGGACTACCAGGGGCAATGATGCGCTTATGCAAAACTGATCCAAAAAAAACAACAAACGGAAGCAGAAATGGAAGGGAAGGTTCAGGCTTCCCAAAGGGCTTCACTTTGTAAGAGGGGAGTTAAGGCAGCTGGGAACATGGAGGGCAAGCACTGGCATCCCTGAATACTTATAAAAGCAATATACTCTTTTAACGGCTAGACATGAGTCCTGGTCTAGAATCAATATGTGTTGGATTTCAAGCACAATGGCTAAAGACTTATTGGAAGTGTTAACTGAGGCAGATCTACAAGAGAGTAGTCCCATTGACTTCGGGGCATTTACTGAGTGCATTTACTGAGTGTGCATTCAGTGCGTTTACGGAGGTGCAGATTAACAGGAGTGTAGTCCCATTGACTTCCATGGAGTGGAAGCACGGGAATCCTTGAATACTGATAAGAGAAGACAAAAAAAGTGTACACATCAGACGCAACAATTACGACTTGCCAAAAAGCTGAAGAATATGTAACAGAGGATGATGTATACAAGGAAGCTAGAATGAAAGTGAGAAGCCCAAAAAAACATGACTCCTGATCAAGACTCATTATATGTTGGCTTCCGGTCGGAGTTAAAATGGCGAATTAGCGCACTTTGCGATCCGTGCAAGGTGGACGGCGGTATCTGACGACAGTTTGGGCTCTACCTGGCCCAACGCAGCACTCCCCAGGTGGGGGAGTGATGAGCAAGCAGCCAAGCCTGAGGGGGAGTTGAGATCGGTGTGGATAAGCTTCGAAAGAAGCTTGTTTACACCTTGATCTTCTTCCGCGAAGAGGGCAGTTGCAAGACAGCACTACAGATACTAGCCGGGCCAAGAATTCAGCATAAATCCGCCATCTACCGACCTCTTCAACATCAAGATTAACATCAATTGCAGAAGAAGCACTGCGAAACCCCGAGATTACAAGTAAGGTAACAATGAACGTTTGCTTACCGGATTGAAGAAGAATGCAAAATTAAAACGTACGGATAAGCGTATAAAGCTTTAAAGAACTAATCCGCTTGGTTTAAAAGTAAAAAGAAGGCTTTCTTACTGAAAAAACGGCAGAAAAGTAACTTTGTTTTGCATTCCTGTGGTCAGCTAAGACTAAACTTTGCGTAGTAGAATCGAAACCGACTGTGATTCCATGGTACAGGAAGTAGGCTAGAGTGGATGTTTTGAAGTTGTCCTGCCAGATGTAGACGGACGTTTCAAAGGGTGACACCGGAAGTTGGATTACCGAGACGGACAGCTAAACAGGAAGTTCCAAAGGAGCCTACTCTAGCCAGAAAATCATAGAAAAATTGCGCCCGCCATTTTGAGGAGGACTACATTTTAAAAAGTTATTTTTATGTCAAAAAAGCAACAGAAAAGGTTATAAAGGTGGCGATTTGACTTTATGATTGACAATACAAAGATTGGTTAGTTTTGAATTTGCCTCCAAGACGGATTTGAGGTCAAGACCAAGGGCCGCCTCATCACCAAGTCCAAGAATGACTGCAAAAGAAAAAAAAGAGTGGCAGGCTGCCATGGAGGTGATGGAGAAAAGGATGACATAGGTGGTACAGAATTTAGGAAAGCAAATGGAATCACAGTTGCAACAACAGATGCAAATACAACTGGAGCAAATAGAACAAGTGCAAGTTCAAGTACAAGAAAAAAATATGGCAGCGTTGAAAGAACTGGTACTAACAGAAGTGGCAGGGACTAAAAAAGATACGGAAGAAGTTAAGAAAGAGGTTCAAAGTCTGGTGACAAAATCAACAGAAATGGAACAAAAAGTGAAAAGAACTCTCCAAGAGAATATAAGGTTGGAATCTATGATGGAATACAGGGCTACCCAGAACCATCTGAGACTGAGAGGAATAGAAGAGGAGGAAGACCAGGATATACGTACGTTAGTAATAAATATGCTGACAACATATATTGGAGAGGATCAAGGAGATTTGGATTCAGACTTTGACTTAATCTACAGAGTAAATTCAGCTTATGCCAAGAGAAAGAAACTACCCAGAGATGTAATTGTGCAATTTGTGACAAAAAAAATGAAAGAAGATATTTTCAAGAAGCAATTTACACAACCGTTGGAAATTAATGGAAAGAAAATAATAATCTTAAGAGAAATTCCGAGAGTGATTCTACAAGACAGAAAGAAGTTCAAAAAATTAGTTGACAAGCTAAAAGAAATGGGTATCAGGTTCAGATGGGAGATTCCACAGGGACTATCATTCTCGTACAACTCTGTGAGATATACAATCAAACAGAGGGAGATTTGTGTAGATTCAAAGAAAACAATTTTGATGACTTTAAAGACATATAACTCAAAACACTTATGGATTACAAATTTTTATCTTGGAATGTTAATGGACTAAATTCACCAAATAAAAGAAGATTAGTAAATCATTGGCTAGAGAAACAAAAATGTAATATAATTTGTTTGCAAGAAACACATATTAGAAAACAAGACAAAAAATATCTGATTAATAAAAAATTGGGAGAAGAATTTCATTCATCAGCAATTAACAAGAAGAAAGGAACAGTGATATATATCTCTAAAGAACTGGAACCCAAACAAATCTTCTCAGACAATGAAGGGAGATATGTTGGTGTGGAAATAACGATGTACAGAAAAAGGACATTGCTTGTAAATTTATATGCACCCAATGGGACAAAAGAGACTTTTTTCAAGGATTTGACAAAAGAGTTGGACTGTTTAAACTATGACCAAATAGTTTTTGCAGGAGACTTTAATGGTACGGTGAACAATGTATTGGACAGAAAGTCTAATGCAATTGGAGAAGGTATTGGAAAATTGCCAAAAAATTTCTTTCAGTTGATGAGACAAGAGAAATTAGAAGACGTTTGGAGGAAATGGAATCCCAAGATCAAGGATTATACGTTTTATTCTAATAGACATAATTCCTTTTCCAGAATTGATATGATTTGGATGTCAGAGGAGATGGCGTTAAAAACTCATAAAATTGAAATTTTACCAAAAAATAATTCAGATCATAATCCCTTACTTTGGATGTCAAAAGAAAAATCAAAACAATTATATTGGAGAATTAATGAGGATTTACTGGACCAAAAATTAGTTAATGAGACATTAAAAAAAGAAACGAATTTTTTTTTTGAAATGAATCTGAATAAAGGTACTGACATACAGATCGTATGGGATACATACAAAGCGGTAATGAGAGGTTTGCTTATTTCACTGAATACCAAAGACAGAAAGCAGAGGATGCAACAACAAAATGATCTTCATGAAAAAATTCGACAAAAGGAAAAGGAATTAAAGAAAAGACCAGGGAAGAAAAAAATTATTAAAGAGATTCATCTTTTACAGGATCAATTGAATGTTTTACTAAATAGAGAATTATATTGGAACTTGAAAAAATTACAACAAAAATCGTTTGAGAGTGCAAACAAACCAGGAAAATTTTTAGCGTGGCAGTTGAAAAATAGAAAAGAAGGAAATTTCATAAATAAGATCATCGAAGATGGAAAAGACGTTGTGGAGTTGAAAGGTATAAAAAGAGCTTTTTTCAAATATTATGCAAAACTGTTTAAAAAGAAAGGAATTGACCAACAGAGAATTAAAAAGTATTTGGAGAATATTGAAATACCAGAGCTGGGACAACAAATTAAAGAATTACTCAATGGTTCAGTAACAAAGGAAGAGATAATAATGGCGATAGAGGACGCAAAATTGGGCAAAGCTCCAGGTCCAGATGGTTTCACAGCAAAATTTTATAAGAAATTTAAGGAGGAGCTAACCCCTATTTTAGTACTTCTGTCAAATGATATAAGAATGACCAAACGAATCCCAGACTCATGGAAAGAAGCAAATATTTCACTTATACCTAGAGAAGGTTTGGATTTAACTAATGTGAAGAATTATAGACCAATATCGCTATTGAATAACGATTACAAATTATTTGCAAAAATAATTTCAGAAAGGTTGAAAAAATATCTGAAAGATGTCATAGCGGAAGAGCAAGCTGGTTTTTTACCAAATAGACAAATAAGAGATAATTTGAGAGTGGTGATTGATGCAATTGAATATTATGACAAACATCCAGAAAAAGAAGTTGGATTCCTCTTTCTAGATGCGGAAAAAGCTTTTGATAACTTGAATTGGGACTTTATGCTGCAAGTTATCGAAAAAATGGATATAGGACAGTCCTTTTTAAACATGATTGTGGCAATATATTCAGAACAGAAAGCAGCTTTGAACATAAATAAAGAAAAAACAGATTTTTTCCAAGTCCAAAAGGGAACACGACAAGGTTGCCCGTTGTCTCCGTTATTGTTTATCTGGATATTGGAAATATTATTGGCAGAGATAAGAAAAGATAATAACATCAAAGGACTTACAGTGAAAGGCTTTGGATACAAATATAGAGCGTTTGCAGATGATGTAATGTTTATGATTCAAGATCCAATTGAGAACATACCACAACTGATGGAAAAAATTGAAGAATTTGGAGCAATTGCTGGATTTTACGTCAATAAAAACAAAACAAAAGTGATGTGTAAAAATATGACAAAACAGAGACAAACTGAACTTCAAGAGAAAATTCAGTGTGAAGTAGTTAGGAATTGAATTGACTATGAAAAATATTGGTTTGTTCAAAAATAATTATGAAAAAGTTTGGTATAAGATCCAGCAAGACATGAAAAAATGGGATACCTTGAATTTATCGTTATTGGGAAGAATTGCAACTGTAAAAATGAACATCTTGCCTCGTTTGATGTTTCTATTTCAGACTATTCCAATATTAAAACAAAATAAAATTCTGGATACGTGGCAGAAAGAAATATCGAAGTTCGTATGGGCAGGAAGAAAGCCAAGGATTAAAATGAAAATTCTATGTGATGCAAAGGAAAGAGGAGGACTACAACTACCAAATCTTAGACTTTATTATGATGCCGTCTGTTTAACATGGTTGGAGCAGTGGATTAATCTTGAAAATAAGAAGTTGTTGGCTCTGGAAGGTCATGATGACAAGTTTGGATGGCATGCATATTTATGGTATGGAAAAGTAAAAATAGACAAGTTTTTTAAACACCACTTTATAAGATGATCACTGTTCGAGACTTGGATGAGATACAAAAAATTCTTCTCGGAAGAACGACCACTTTGGATAGTGCCGGCAGAAGTGATTAATCCATATTCAAGAAATCAGGGTATAGATTGGTTACCTTATAAAAGTGTTTTAAAAATAGAAGGGAAAAACTTTGTATTAAAAGACAGAATTGATGTTGAATTTGAATATGACTGGTTGAGGTATAGACAGATTTATGATTTATGCAAAGCTGATAAAAGAGAATATGGTTTTAGAGGAAAAAATAATGAAATTGAAACTGTATGGGTTGAAAAGGGTAAAAAAATGATTTCAAAATTTTATAAGGTGTTATTGAAATGGTATACTGAAGATGAAACAGTAAAAGAGCAAATGATAAAGTGGGCTGTAAATATAAATAATGAAATATCTATGTCATCTTGGGAATATTTGTGGAAAAAGTCAATGAAAACTTCAACTTGTATAGATCTGAAAGAGAATTGCTATAAAATGATGTATAGATGGTATATGACTCCTAAAAAAATTGCTATTATAAATGATAGCATGTCTAATAAATGTTGGAAATGTAAGAAAAAAGAAGGGTCTTTTTACCATATGTGGTGGACTTGCGATAAGGCAGTAAGTTACTGGACTGAGATTCATAATGAGATACAAAAAATTTTGAAATGTACTTTTAAGAAAGACCCACAGATGTTATTGTTAGGTCTTAAAATGGAAGAAATAAATGTAACCAAGAGAACACTATTATGGTACTTGGTTACAGCAGCCAGAATGACTTTTGCACAATTTTGGAAGCAAGAAAAAATACCTGAAACATGGGAATGGATTAAGAAGATGTTGTTTATGGCAGAAATGGACAAATTAACAAAAAAATTAAACAACGAAGAAGATGAAAATTTTTTTAAAGATTGGAAAGACTTTCAAGAATATTTGTTGAAAAATTGGGATGTTAAACGTGGTTTGATTTGTTTTGACAGTTATTAAGGAGAAATTGAAAGGGACTAGACCAGGGGTCCTCAAACTTTTTAAACAGGGGGCCAGTTCACTGTCCCTCAGACCGTTGGAGGGCCGCCGCGTTCGCTCCCTCCCCCCACCAGCCTGCTCGCCCCGCCGCCACATTCGCCCCCTCCCCCCACAACCAGCCTACTCGCCCCGCTGCCGCGTTCGCCCCCTCCCCCCACCAGCCTGCTCGCCCCGCTGCCGCGTTCGCTCCCTCCCCCCACCAGCCTGCTCGCCCCGCCGACGCGTTTGCTCCCTCCCCCCCACCAGCCTGCTCGCCCCGCCGCCGCGTTCGCCCCCTCCCCCACGACCAGCCTGCTCGCCCCTTCCTCCTCCTCAGCTCCTGGGCGCTCTTGTGGGGGGGGCGGGCATAAACACTCGGCGGGCCGCATAAATGTTCTCCGTGGGCCGCATGTGGCCCGCGGGCCGTAGTTTGAGGACCCCTGGACTAGACTCTTAAATTGTTACCACTAGTAAGAGAAAGTAAGTTTAGTAGCAAATGTAACTGAATAAGAGAGATATCAGTGGGGTTGGGGCATTGCGGGAAGCCTTGTTTGGGGGGGGGGGATGAAAGGAAATGGATATGTATCTACTTGTTTAATTTGTATGAACATGGAATATATCCAATAATAAATTGTATTTACAAAAAAAAAAAAAAAGACTCGTTATATGTTGGATTTCAAGCACAATGACAAAAGACTTATTGGAAGCGGAAACTGATGCAGATTTAAAAGAGAGTAGTCCCATTGGCTTCTGTGCATTTTCTGAGTGCATTTACGAAGTGTGCATGCAGTGCATTTACTGAGGTGCATATCTACATAAGAGTAGTCCCATTGGCTTCAGTGCATTTACCCTTGTGTCAATCATGGGATGCTCTCAAGAGTCTGATGCAGAAACAGGAGAGAGGAGTTGGGGTAATTTGTCACTCAACAATGACTCCCTGGAGGACTACCAGAGGCAATGACGCGTTTTCATACTCCTAGTGACATGCATTGAGAACAGACTGCTTAGAGCAGGGGTCCTCAAACTTTTTAAACAGGGGGCCAGTTCACTGCCCCTCAGACCGTTGGAGGGCCGCCGCGTTCGCCCCTCCCCCCACCAGCCTGCTCGCCCCGCCGCCACGTTCGCCCCTCCCCCCACGACCAGCCTGCTCGCCCCACCGCCCCGTTCGCTCCCTCCCCCCACCAGCCTGCTCGCCCCGCCGCCGCGTTCGCCCCTGCCCCCCACCAGCCTGCTCGCCCCACCGCCGCGTTCGCCCCCTCCCCCACGACCAGCCTGCTCGCCCCTTCCTCCTCCTCAGCTCCTGGGCGCTCTTGCCGCCCAGGGCTGCTGGAGGAAGAAAGAGGCTGCGGGGGCGCTGCTGCTGCGCTCCTTGAGGAGGAGGTGGCTCCGGGCGGGGGGGCGGGCATAAACACTCGGCAGGCCGCATAAATGTCCTCGGCGGGCCGCATGTGGCCCGCGGGCCGTAGTTTGAGGACCCCTGGCTTAGAGAGTGAGAAACTCATATGAAGAGCAATATACTTTTTCTCTGGCTAGACATGACTCCGGGTCGATATCTGTTGGATTTCAAGCACAATAACTAAAGATTTATTGAAAGTGGAAACTGAAGCAGATTTACATGACAGTAATTTCATTGACTTCTGTGCATTTCCTGAGTGCATTAACTGAGTTTGCACTCAGTGCATTTACTAAGGTGCAGATCTACATGAGAGTAGTCCCATTGACTTCAGTGCATTTACCCTTTTGTCAATAATGGGATACTCTCAAGAGTCTGATGCAGAAACAGGAGAGAGGAGTTGGGGGTGATTTGTCACTCGAAAATGACTCCCCTGAGTAATGCCAGAGGCAATGATGCGTTTTTATACTCCTACTGACATGAATTGGGAACAGTCTGTGCTTAGAGAGTGAGAAACCCATAGGAACAGCAATATACTTTTTCTCCAGCTAGACATTACAATGGGTCAAGACTCGATATCTGTTACATTTGAAGCACAATGACTAAAGATTTATTGGAAGAGGAACCTGAGGCAGATTTCCATTAGAGTAGTCCCACTGACTTTTGTGCAAATACTGAGTGTATTTACTGAGTGTCAATTCAGTGAATTTACTGAGGTAGAGATCTACATGAGAGTAGTCGAATTGACTTCAGTGCATTTACCGTTTTTCAATCATGGCATACTCTCAAGAGTCTGATGCAGAAACAGGAGAGAGGAGTGGGGGGTGATTTGTCTCTCAAAAAGGACTTCCCTGAGGACTACCAGAGGCAATGATGCATTTTCATACTCCCACTGACATGCATTGGGAACAGTCTGGGCTTAGAGAGTGAGAAACCCATAGGCACAGAAATATACTTTTTCTTTGGCAAGACATGACTCCGGGTCAAGACTTGAAATCTGTTGGATTTCAAGCACAATGACTAAAGATGTATTGGAAGCTGAACCTGAGGCAGATTTACATGAGAGTAGTCCCATTGACTTTTGTTAATTTACTGAGTGCATTTACTTAGTGTGCACTCAGTGCATTTACTGAGATCCAGATCTACATGAGAGTAATCCCATTGACTCCTGTGCATTAACCGTTGGGCCAATCATGGGATGCTGTCAAGAGTCTGATGAAGAAACAGGAGAGAGGAATTGGGGGTGATTTGTCCCTCGACAATGACTCCCCTGAGGACTACCAGAGGCAATGATTCGTTTTCATACTCCTTCTGACATGCATTGGGAACAGTCTGCGCTTAGAGAGTTAGAAACGCATAGGAACAGCAGTGTACTTTTTCCCCAGCTAGACATGACAACGGGTCAAGACTCAATATCTCTTTGATTTCAAGCACAAAGACTAAAAATGTATTGGAAGTTGAACCTGAGGCAGATTTACATGAGAGTAGTCCAATTGACTTCCGTGCATTTACTCTCATGTCCATAATGGCAGGCTCTCAGAGTCTGATCCAGAAACAGGAGAGAGGAGTTGAGGGATTTGTCACTTGAAGATGAGTCGACTTGGGACGCCCATTCAAGAAAGAGTACTTGGCTGAGGTGATTGAAACACCAGGGGCAATGATGCATTGGGAACTGACATGCATTGGGAAGAGTCTGTGTTAACAGCAAATATCTGCATTTCAACATTACATCACCATTAACTGGAACCTTGGCTTGTTGCTTGGTGTAAATTGCTTTAACCATCGTCAAGAATTCAGTACCAGATTGTGAACAGGCTTGCGTGAACAAAGACAAGTCTTTTCTCATCCCCGGCCACCAAAATTGTCTCTGAAGTAATTGCAGTGATTTAACAAACCCGGTGTGCCCCGCAAGTTTAGAACCGTGCGCCCATCCCATGACCTCCACTTTCAGGGAAAGTGGAATGAAGAGCTTCCCGTTTTTCCACCAGCAACCCTGCTCGTCGTCCACTACCCCCTCCTCCTTTGCCAGGGAGGTGCGGTCAGCCTCGGAAAGTTCAGATACGAACTTCAGCTCCCATGGGGGAGTGAGGAGGAGCAGAGGCAGAGTCTTTGCTTTGCTCCAAGTCGTCACCACTCCCCCCAGTTGCGAGGGGATGAATACCGAGTCTCAAACCACCTCCCTCTTGCTGTCGTGTTGCGAGAGGCGGGACAGGGCGTCTGCTAGCGAGTTTGCCTTCCCTGGGAAATGGTGCAGTGTGAAGTCAAACTTTGAAAAGAAGTCGGCCCACCACAGCTGCTTCGCGTTCAAGGACCGGGGTGAGCGCAGTAACTCAAGGTTTCTGTGGTCAGTCCAAACCTCGAATGGCACCCTCGCCCCCTCTAACCAGTGCCGCCAAGTGGAGAGAGCCAACTTTATTGATCCTGCTTCCTTCTCCCAAACTGACCAGTTCCGTTCAGTGTCCGTAAACTTTTTGGACACGTATGCGAGGGGGTGTAATTTCCCATCCTCCCTCTCCTGCAAAATGGCTCCCCCCATAGCGACATCTGAGGCATCAACATGGATTATGAATTTTCTCGCCTCGTCGGGGTGCGCCAACACAGGCTCGGATGTGAACAGGGTTTTCAACTGTTCAAACGCCCGCTGACAGTCAGCAGTCCAGTTCAATTTGGCCCCTGGCCGGGTACTCTCGGGGCCTTTCCCCTTTGTCTTAAGTAGGTCAGTGAGGGGCAGAGCCACCTGCGCGAAATTTGAGATAAATGATCTGTAAAAATTCACGAATCCAAGGAACCCTTGGAGTTGCCGCCGTGTTTTGGGGGGCTCCCACCCCACCACGTCTCGGACCTTCTCAGGGTCCATCTCAATGCCCTTCTGTGAGATACAGTAGCCCAGGAACGAAATCTCCGACCGATGGAACTCGCACTTAGATAGTTTGGCGAACAGTTTGTGCTCGTGTAACGTTTGAAGCACCTCCCTAACGAATTGCACATGGGATTTCATATCGGGGGAGTACAGTAAAATGTCATCAAGGTAAACGAGGACCCCTTTGAACAGATATTTGTGCAACACCTCATTAATCAGATTCATAAATACCCCTGGGGCCCCTTGCAAGCCGAACGGCATCACCAAGTATTCGAATTGACCCAGGGGGGTGTTAAAGGCGGTCTTGTATTCGTCTCCCTCCCTGATGCGCACTCGGAAGTACGCATCCTGTAAATCAAGTTTGGAGAACACCTTCCCTCGGCCGCCGTGGCGAGCAGATCCTTAATCAACGGCAGCAGGTAAGCAGTTGTTGCAGACACAGCATTAAGGCCACGGTAGTCCGTGCACAAACGGAGCCCACCGTCTTTCTTCTTCCGGAACAGGACGGGAGCGGCAAACGGTGAAGAGGCCGGCCATATAAACCCGCGCTCTAAATTCTTATCTATGAACTTTCTGAGCTCCACTTTCTCGGCTGGGCTCATAGATTATAGCTTCCCCTTCGGGAGTTTCTGGTTAGGTAACAGTTCAATGGCACAGTCAGAGTTGCGGTGGGGGGGCAGTTCATCTGCCTCCTCTTCCCCGAACACCGCAGACAAGTCCCGATACTCCTGGGGGATCGTGTTGCCGCCCGTCTCAGCCACCCCCACCACCACAGGGCAGTGCTTAGGTTCCCGCGGCCCCCAGTCGCCTTTCCAGGTATGGGTCTCACACTGTGGGGAGATGAAGTTAACAATCCCAGCCTCCCATAGTATGTGTGGGTCGTGATCAAAAAACCATGGGCTCCCCAAGACAAGGGGAAACCTTGCGGCGGAGGTCACCATGAATGGTCGCACCTCCCAGTGTTTCCCACTCCCATCCGCAGAGGTACAGTTTCGTATTTACAGGGCTCTTTCATAGTGGAGCCATCCATTTGGGTAAAAACCAGTGGCTCTGCCAGTTTCACTACTTTGGCTCCCAGCCCAGTCACCAGGGAGGGATTAATAAGGTCTCTCCCACACCCTGAGTCTACTAACGCTCTCACCCTCACGTGGGTCAGTAGACCCGGGTCCATTAGAGTCACGGTCATGAAAAAGAGGGAAGAGGATTTGCTCACCGGATTTAGCGCCTGAGAGTCCGGGACCTGCTGTTCAGCGCTGTTTACAGCAGGTCCTTCTCATTTCCCACCACCGCTGCGGTCTCCTCCTCCTCCGACTCGGTTCCCTCTCCCAAGGGGGCAACCTGCAGGGCCCTTGTGCCCCTCTGCTTTCTTGGGGTTTTTGGTGTAGACGTCTCGAACTTCATTTTAGGCCCCTTCGTGGAACTAGGCGGGGTGGATGACACTGGGCAACTCGTGGCGAAATGGCCCACTTCCCCACATTTTAGGCACAGCCCGTGCTTCATCCTGCTCTCGCGCGTCCCATCTTTTGGCCGCTGTGCAGGGTTCGTCTGGCGGCTCTTTAGAGGGGTGGCGGTAGATTGGGTCATCTTCCCCAAGGCTGCTGCATCATCCAGTTTGATGGCTTTCAGTCGAGTCTCCGTGGCCGCCGCTTCTTTCATCCAGCTCGATAAGGTTTCCGGGTCCCGTCCTCACATAATCGTGCGGCAGATCTCCAGGTTCAGGCCCAGGCGGTAGTGTTCCACTAGTATGCCATCAGGCCAGCCTCGGATCTTGGCGGCATGTCTTCAGAATTCCGCCGTATAGTCCCGCACGGACTTCGTCCCTTGGCGAAAGGCCTGGATGAACGCCCGGGCAGCCCTGTTCACTTTGGTGTCTTCGAACTGGTCTTTCATCGCCCACATGAATGCATCCACCTCTCTCAGCTCGCGCCCGTCTTCCTGGTGTAAAGCCACATACCAGTCGGCCGCCACATCTTTCAGGCGGGAGGCGATGGTGTCCACTATCCATTCCTCGTTTGGGAACAGGTGGCCCCAGTTCTTGATAAACTTCTCCGCCCTTTCCAGGAAAAAGTAGAACTCCTTGGGCGTACCATTGAAAGTGGCGTCCAGCAGCTCAGCTAGGTTTGGCAACACGGGCCCCCAACCTCTTGCATCCCTGGTGGCCTCGGCGCCAGCGGCCCCATAGGTGGGGGCCCCACGGGTTGGTCCGGAGGTACCCCGGGCTGCCCCGGCACACCCCCAGGTGGCAGTCCAGCCAGTAGGAGCAGGGGTCTTTGTGCTGCGGCCCCCGCTGGGTCTGGAGGTTGTCTCTTCTCCATTTCCTTTCGTATGCCATCCGAGATCATTTTCAGGATTCGAGACAAGGACTCGTCTATGAGGCACTGGAGTCGATCCTGGCTGGGATCCCCACTCCATCTCCGGCTTCCCACGGTCCTTTCCAAGTCTCGGGTATCCGGGTGAACTTCTTCGTCATCTTCCGCCATACTCAAGTGGTAGACCGGTCTCTCGACCTGAATCTCCCGTACCGATGCTCGGGGAGTGAGGAACCACATCTCATGCATCTCTGCGAGCGGCTTCGTCCAGTCCGCCGCTTCCGTGGCCTGGTCATCACTCCAGCATACGGTCCCCCGTATGGTTCTCCGTAGAGCCCTCCCAGGTCATAGTTGGGGCCCCATGGTGCTGGGGCACTGGAGACTGGGACCACCATCGTGGTTGTGGGCACAGTAGATGCCGGAACCTTCTCCTCTTCCGAGGTTGGGATCGGGGTGGTATCTCCCTCGTCACTCATCACTGGGAGAGAAGTGCGGTGTAGAACCGATCCCGATCGAAGATGATTCCTCACAATCTGTCAGGCACTTCAAAAAGACAGCCAAACTCCAGGCTTCATAAGAAGATAGAGTTTATTCAGCAGCAGTTCTAAAAGTGCACTAACATTTCATTGTCAGGAATGAAGGACACAAAGAAACATCTACGGATATACCCCACTGAGCTAGCCCCCCCCAAGCATTCTACAAATGGCTACATAGCCCGCACGTGGGAGACAGGTGCGAAAGTTGTTCGAGCCATAAAGGGGCCCGGCTGTCCATACCGAAGAAACCCAAACCGTATGACAAGGCCATTTGGTCAGATAGGAGATAGCACAGGCTGAGGAACACCCTGTTGCCCTGGCAACCTCCCCACTCCCCCCCTTCCAAACATAAAAGATTACAGATCAACTCATCCTCCTTCCCTCCCTCACATCTTATGGCAGGATCATCTGACAGTTTCATACTCGTAGTGATATGCATTGGGAAGAGTCTGTACTAACTGCAAATATTTGCATTTCACCATTACATCACCATTAACTGGAACCTTGGCTTGTTGCTTGGTGTAAATTGCTTTAACCATCATCAAGAATTCAGTACCACATTGTGAACACAATAGTTGTTCTAAGATAAAGTTCCAGATGAAGCTGACGTCATCAAATGCCCTTTCGGCATCTAAGAAAATCAATGACACCTTCTTCTCTGCATGTACTTCGAAATATCCAGTTATATTTAAGATAGTCCTTACATTGCTCCTAAGTTGTCTTTTTGGTAAAAGCAGAAAGAAAAACAAATTCCCTGTAATGTGAGGGTGTGTGTGTTAAAGTGCAGATTTTCATGAGAGTAGTCCCACTGACTTCCATGCATTTACTCTCCTGTCCTTAATGGGTGGCTCTCAGAGTCCGATGCAGAAACTGGCATGAGGAGTTGGTGGATTTCTCATTCGAAGTGCAGATTTTTATGAGAGCAGTCCCATTGACTTCCATGCATTTACTCTCATATCCCTCAAGTGAGGTTCTCAGAGTCTGATCCAGAAAAAGGAGAGAGGAGTTGAGGGATTTGTCACTCAAAAATGAGTCGACTTGGGACGCCCATTCCAGAACGACTACTTAGCTGTGGTGATAGACAACACCAGGGGCTATGATGCATTGGGAACTGATATGCATTAGGAAGAGTCTGTGCTAATAGCAATTATCTGCATTTCAACATTACATCACCATTAACTGGAACCTTGGCTTGTTGCTTGGTGTAAATTGCTTTAACCATCATCAAGAATTCAGTACCACATTTTGAACACAATAGTTATTCTAAGATAAAGTTCCAGATGAAGCTGATGTCATCAAATGCCCTTTCGGCATCTAAGAAAATCAATGACAACTTCTTCTCTGCATGTACTTCGAAATATCCAGTTACATTCAAGATAGTCCTTACATTGCTCCTAAGTTGTCTTTTTGGTAAAAACAAAAACAAAAAAAAAATTCCTGGAATGTGAGGGTGTGTGTGCTAAAGTGCAGATTTTCATGAGAATACTCCCATTGACTTCCATGCATTTACTCTCCTGTCCTTAATGGGAGGCTCTCAGAGTCCGATGCAGAAACTGGAGAGAGGAGTTGGGGGATTTTTCATTCGAAGTGCAGATTTGCATGAAAGTAGTCCCTTTGACTTCCATGCATTTACTCTCATGTACTTAATGGGAGGCTCTCAGAGTCCGATGCAGAAACTGGAGATAGGAGTTGAGGGATTTGTCACTCGAAGATGAGTCGACTTGGGACGCCCATTCAAGAATGACTACTTGGCTGACGCGATAGAGAACACCAGGGGCAATGATGGATTGGGAACTGATATGCATTAGGAAGAGTCTGTGCTAACAGCAAATATCTGCATTTCACCATTACATCACCATTAACTGGAACCTTGGCTTGTTGCTTGGTGTAAATTGCTTTAACCATCGTCAAGAATTCAGTACCACCTTGTGAACACAATGGTTGTTCTAAGATAATGTTCCAGATGAAGCTGACGTCATCAAATGGCTTTTCACCATCTAAGAAAATCAATGACATCTTCTTCTCTGCATGTACTTCGAAATACCCAGTTATATTCAAGATAGTCCTTACATTGCTACTAAGTTGTCTTTTTGGTAAAAGCAGAAAGAAAAACAAATTCCATGTAATCTGAGGGTGTGTGTGTTAAAGTTCAGATTTTCATTAGAGTAGTCCTATTGACTTCCATGCATTTACTCTCATGTCCATAAGGGGAGGCTCCCAGAGTCCGATCCAGAAACAGAAGAGAGGAGAGGAGTTTCGGGATTTTTCACTTGAAAATGTGTCGACTTGGTATGCCCATTCCAGAATGACTACTTGGCTGAGGTGATTGACAACACCAGGGGCAATTATGCGCTTAAGCAAACCTGATCAAGAATGTTGTGTAATACAGAATGATGTATACAGAGAAGATATAATGAAAAAGTATGAATCGTGAACAATGGAGAACTATTATGTACTACAACGTATGAACAAGCGAGAACTACAAAATTATGCAATCTTGTGTCTGGATGTTTGATAACAACGCCCTTCATCCGGCTGTTTTCCAAAAAATATATACAACTTAGTAACTAAAGGAGAGCCGGCTTCCGGTCGGAGTAAAATGGCGAATTGACACACTTTGCGAGTTGTGCAGAGTGTACTGCGGCATCTGACGACAGTCTGGGCTCTATTTGGCCCAGCGCAGCACTCTCCAGGCGGGGGAGTGGCAAGCAAGCAGCGAAGCCTGAGGGGGGTTGAGATCGGTGTGGATAAGCTTCGGAGGAAGCTTGTTTACACTTTGATCTCCTTCCGTGAAGAGGGCAGTTGCAAATCAACTCTACAGATGCCAGCCGGGCTGAGAATTCAGCATAAATTCGCCATCTACCGATCTCTTTATCATCTGGATTAACATCGTTTACAGAAGAAGCACCGCGAAACCCCGAGACTACAAGCAAGGTAACAAACAAACGATTAAGCGCTTACCGGTTTAAAGGAGACTGTGATATTGAAACGTACGGATAAGCGTTGAAACCTTTAAGGAACCGCTTGATTTAAAAGTAAAAAGAAAGCTTTCCGTTAGAGAAAAAAGCTGAAAAGAGACTTTGTTTTGCATTCCTGTGGTCAGCCAAGTCTAAACGTTACGTAGTAGAAACGAAACTAACTGTGACTCTGTGATACAGGAAGTGGGCTAGAGTGGAGGTTTTAGAGGCTGCTGTGTTTGAAGCGGATGGACATTTTATTGTGTGACACCACCCTTACCGGAAGTTGGATTACAGAGACGGACAGGTGAACAGGAAGTTTGAAAGGAGCCTACTCTAGCCGGAAAACCATAGAGAAATTGCGCCCGACATTTTGGGGAGGACTAAAACTTAAAATGTTATTTTCAAGCCGAAAAAGTGTTTAAACAAGTTCTAAAGGTGGCGATTTGGCTTGAAGACTGCTAATATAAAGACTGACTAACATTGAAGTGGCCTCCAAGACGGATTTGAGAACAAGACCTAGAGCTGCTTCATCACCCAGCCCAAGAATGACTGCAAAGGAAAAAAAGAGTGGCAAGCAGCTATGGAAGCGATGGAAAAACGGATGACTGAGAATCTTGGAAAACAAATTGAATCACAGTTGCAACAACAATTGGAGCAAATAGAGCAAGTGCAAATCCAAGTACAGAAAAAAAATATGGAAGAATTGAAAGAACTGGTACTTACAGAAGTGTCAGGGATTAAAAAAGATACAGAAGAACTCAAAAAGGAAGTCAAAAGTCTGGTGACAAAATCTGAAGATATGGAACAAAAGGTTAAAAAAACCCTGTCAGAAAATGCAAGGCTGGAGACCATGATGGATTACAGGGCTACTCAGAATCACCTGAGATTGAGAGGGATAGAAGAGGAGGAAGATCAAGATCTACGGGCCCTAGTAATTAAGACATTGACAACTTATATAGGGGAAGATGAAGGAGATTTGGATGCAGACTTTGACTTGATTTACAGAGTAAATTCAGCTTATGCCAAAAGAAAGCAATTACCTAGAGATGTAATTGTTCAATTTGTGACAACAAAGATGAAGGAAGACGTTTTCAAGAAACAATTTACACAACCGTTGGAAATTAATGGAAAGAAAATAATAATTTTGAGAGAAATTCCGAGATCGATTCTACAAGATAGAAAGAAATTCAAGAAATTGACAGACAGACTAAAAGAAATGAATATTAGGTTCAGATGGGAGATTCCATATGGACTTACATTTATGTACAACTCGGTGAGATCAACTCTTAAATCTGAAGGAGACTTATATAGATTTAAAGCGAGCAATCTGGACGATTTTAAAGATATTTAATTTAACACCATTATGGATTACAAATTTTTATCTTGGAACGTAAATGGATTAAATTCACCAGGTAAAAGAAGACTGGTGAATCATTGGCTGGAAAAACAAAAATGTAACATAATTTGTTTACAAGAAACACACATAAGAAAACAAGACGATAAATATCTGACTAATAAAAAATTGGGAGAAGAATTTCATTCCTCAGCAGTTAATAAGAAAAAAGGAACAGTGATTTATATTTCAAAAGATTTGGATCCTAAACAAATTTTTTCCGACAAAGAAGGAAGGTATGTTGGCGTGGAAATCTGTATGGATAGAAAAAAGACATTGCTTGTTAATATATATGCACCCAATGGTGCAAAAGAGACCTTTTTTAATGACCTGACTAAAGAGTTGGAACAGCAAAAAGTATTTGAGGGTGCAAACAAACCAGGAAAGTTTTTAGCATGGCAATTGAAAAATAGAAAAGAAAGGAACTTTATATCTAAGATTGTTGAAGATGGAAAGGAGGTGATGAGCCTGAATGGTATAAAAAGAGTTTTTTTTAAATACTACGCCAAACTATTCCAAAAGAAAGGAATTGACCAACAGAGAATCAAGAAATATTTGGAGACGATTGAAGTTCCAGAGCTGGGAAAACAAATTAAGGAACTATTAAATGGTTTAGTAACGAAAGAAGAAGTGACAATGGCGATAGAAGACGCAAAGTTGGGCAAAGCTCCAGGACCAGATGGCTTTACAGCAAAATTCTATAAGAAATTTAAAGAGGAGCTAACCCCTATTTTAGTACTTCTGTCAAATGAGATAAGACAGACTAAACGGATCCCAGATTCATGGAAAGAAGCAAACATTTCATTGATACCTAAAGAAGGTTTGGATTTGACTCAAGTAAAGAATTATAGACCAATATCGCTATTAAATAATGACTACAAATTATTTGCAAAAATAATTTCAGAGAGACTGAAAAAATATTTGAAAGATACAATAGCGGAAGAACAAGCGGGATTTTTACCAAATAGACAAATTAGAGACAATTTAAGAGTGGTGATAGATGCAATTGAATATTATGACAAGCATCCTGAAAAGAAGTTGGATTCCTCTTCTTAGATGCGGAAAAAGCTTTTGATAATTTAAATTGGGAGTTTATGCTGCAAGTTATTGAAAAAATGAATATTGGACAGTCCTTTTTAAACATGATTGTGGCAATATATTCAGAACAAAAAGCGGCTTTGAATACAAACAAAGAAAAGACGGACTTCTTCCGAGTCCAAAAGGGAACACGTCAAGGCTGCCCGTTATCCCCGTTGTTGTTTATTTGGATATTGGAAATATTATTGACAGCGATAAGAAAAGATAACAGTATTGAAGGACTTACAGTGAAAGGTTTCGCCTATAAATATAGGGCATTTGCAGATGATGTAATGTTTATGATTCAAGACCCAATTGAGAAAATACCACAACTGATGGAAAAAATTGAAGAATTTGGTTCAATTGCGGGATTTTATGTTAATAAAAGTAAAACCAAAGTGATGTGCAAAAATATGACGAAACAAAGACAAACAGAACTTCAAGAGAAAATTCAATGTGAAGTAGTTACAAAGACTAAATATCTTGGAATTGAATTAACTATGAAAAATATTGACTTGTTTAAAAACAATTATGAAAAGGTGTGGTACAAGATTCAGCAAGATATGAAGAAATGGGACACTTTGAATTTATCATTGATGGGAAGAATCGCGACTGTAAAAATGAATATTTTACCGCGTTTGATGTTTTTATTTCAGGCCATTCCAATATTAAAACAAAGGAAAGTACTGGATTCGTGGCAGAAAGAATTATCTAAATTTGTATGGGCAGGAAGAAAGCCAAGGATTAAAATGAAAATTTTATGTGATGCAAGAGAGAGAGGAGGCTTACAACTACCAAATTTAAGACTGTATTATGATGCCGTCTGTTTAACATGGTTGCAACAGTGGATTAATTTGGAGAATAAGAAGTTATTGGCCCTTGAAGGACATGACAATAAATTCGGATGGCATGCATATTTATGGTATGGAAAAGTAAAAATGGATAAATTTTTTAAACACCACTTTGTAAGACAATCACTGTTCGAGACATGGACGAGATATAGAAAATTCTTCTCAGAAGAAAGACCACTTTGGATTGTACCAGCTGAAGTGATTAATCCATATTCAAGAAATCAAGGGTTAGATTGGCTACCTTATAAAAATCTTTTAAAATTTGAAGGGAAAAATTTTGTGTTAAAAGATAGATTTGATGTTGAATTTGAATATGATTGGTTGAAGTATAGACAGATTTATGATCTATTTAAGACCGATAAAAGAGAACATGGTTTTAGAGAAAAGAATATTGAAATTGAAACTGTATGGCTTGAGAAAGATAAAAAAATGATTTCTAAACTGTACAAGGTGTTACTGAAATGGTATACTGAGGATGAAGTTGTAAAGGAGCAAATGATAAAATGGGCAGTAAATGTTAATAATGAGATATTAATGACATCTTGGGAATACTTGTGGAAAAAATCAATGAAAATTTCAACGTGTGTAAATGTTAAAGAGAATTGCTATAAAATGATGTATAGATGGTATATGACGCCTAAAAAAATTGCTATTATAAATGAAAGTATGTCCAACAAATGTTGGAAATGTAAAAAACATGAGGGGTCTTTTTACCATATGTGGTGGACATGTGATAAAGCAGTAAAGTATTGGACAGAGATCCACAATGAGATACAAAAAATTTTGAATTGTACTTTTAAGAAAGACCCACAGATGTTATTGTTAGGTCTTAAAATGGAAGAAATAAATGTAGCCAAGAGAACACTACTATGGTACTTGACTACAGCAGCAAGACTGACTTTTGCTCAATGTTGGAAACAAGATAAAGTACCTGAAACATGGGAATGGATTAAAAAGACGTTGTTTTTAGCAGAAATGGACAAATTAACAAGAAAATTAAACAACGAAGAAGATGAAACTTTTTTTGAAGACTGGAAAGACTTTCAAAAATACCTGTTGAAAAATTGGGACATTAAACGTGGTTTGATCTGCTTTGATAGTTATTAAGTGGAAAATGAAATAGAATTAGATTTCTGAATTGTTACCGTTTGTTAGAGAAAATAAGTTTAGAAATAACTGTAACAGAATAAGAGAGATATTAATGGGGTTGGAGCAGTGCGGGAAGCCTTGTTTGGGGGGGGAAGAAGGGAAATTAGAAAAATGGATATGTAGGTTGGTTGAAAATGTATGAACATGTGATATATCCAATAATAAATTGTATTTACTAAAAAAAAAGTAACTAAAGGAGAGCCATACAAGGAAATTGCTCTGGGTTTCATACTCGTACTGATATACATTGGGAAGAGTAGTCCTATTGACTTCCATGCATTTACTCTCATGTCCATAAGGGGAGGCTCCCAGAGTCCAATCCAGAAACAGAAGAGAGGAGAGGAGTTTCGGGATTTTTCACTTGAAAATGTGTCGACTTGGTACGCCCATTCCAGAATGACTACTTGGCTGGGTTTCGGTTTTGGCGTTGCGAATGGCGGCCACCTTTCGGGACGCTCCCGGAGGTGGTTAGCCCACGCGCAGTTTGGGGGGGTCTTTGCATGTATGCAAGACCCTAGTGAGCCTTAGGCAAAGGCTCCGAACCGGGGGCGCTTGGGGAGTAGCCTCTTTGCCGGCAGACAGCCGGGAAATTGAGGCTTTCTCCCCGCCCCAATCGGCCCCGCTGCGTCGTGCCCGTAATGGGACTTAGCAGCGCCCCCGAATTCCACCAGAAGTGAAGAAAGCGGCATGAATTAAAATAAAAAGAAGAATTGCATCGAATCGTGAGTTGAAGATCAAATTTGAAGCGAGATAAAATCCCCTGCAAGCGTAGGGAGGAGGGAGGAGTCCCCACCCCCTTTGAGAAGCGAGATCTATAAAGGGAGTGCGAGGAGGGGGGTAAAGAGAAAAAAGTGTTGGTGAAGGTACCGTTGGGGTTTGGCAGGCGGTTACGACATTCCTAGCTTCTTGGAAGATGCGGCACGAACTTTGAAAAAGTAAACAAAAAAAGAAAATGTCGACGCTGAAAATTGTCCTGCACAAACCGGAAGAGAAGAGGGTTGGAACTTCTGGTCCGGGTAACCCCCCCCCCCCCCAGAGCTTGCTGTCATTCAACAAGAAAAGGAGCTGCTGTGGCCCCTGCTGGAGCAAATGCAGAAAATCAATGAAACTTTGATGAAAGTGGAAAGTGTTCTCATCAGTCGGCAAAAGCAAATCTCGGAAACAACAAGAAAGGCTGATCTGATGTTAATCTCTTTGGGCGAGAAAGAAGAAGAGAAAGAAGATCTCAGTTTTATCTTGACGAATGACTTGGCACCCCTAACTGGCAGTGAAGCGAATGAATTAAAAGAAGAGGTGGACATGGCTCCCAAAGCCTATTCCACTTATATAAAGGAAAATACTCTGCCAGAAGAAGGGGATGCCGAGCTGAGCAGGAAATACATCAGAGATCTAATTTTATCTGTAGTGAGCATGGAGCCCACAAAAATTGATGGTCGGAAATATAAGGAAAAAAAGAAACGAGAGAAGATGGAATCCATCCTTAAAACAACAAAACTTCTGAAGAGACACGCCAGCATGGAGGAAGCAGCACTCAAAACTGGGATTAATGTAAGCAGCGAAGAAGACAGCAGCCCAGGGGAAAGGAGTGACAGAGCGGGAACCATCAAGATTAAAAGGACTCAACTCTTACTTGAAGAGACTTAAGAAGACAACTTGAGCAGTGGCTGTTCGTGTAGCATCTTGAAGGAGCTGTTTAATAATTAACCCCAATGGACTTGACTAACTTCATTAACAGAGTTATTTTGGACTTTGGACTGTTAAAAAGAAGATCTTCTAACCGCGATGGATGCTTAAAATATTACTAATTAAAACTAACCCTTACTAACAGAAAAATTTCACTCCATTCTTTTTCTTTCTCCAGCTGTCTACCCTATCCTTTTCTTATAAAAAGAATAAAATTCTCTCCTCTTTAGGAGAGTTTTACCACAAAAAAAAAACAGAATGACTACTTGGCTGAGGTGATTGACAACACCAGGGGCAATTATGCGCTTAAGCAAACCTGATCAAGAATGTTGTGTAATACAGAATGATGTATACAGAGAAGATATAATGAAAAAGTATGAATCGTGAACAATGGAGAACTATTATGTACTACAACGTATGAACAAGCGAGAACTACAAAATTATGCAATCTTGTGTCTGGATGTTTGATAACAACGCCCTTCATCCGGCTGTTTTCCAAAAAATATATACAACTTAGTAACTAAAGGAGAGCCATACAAGGAAATTGCTCTGGGTTTCATACTCGTACTGATATACATTGGGAAGAGTAGTCCTATTGACTTCCATGCATTTACTCTCATGTCCATAAGGGGAGGCTCCCAGAGTCCAATCCAGAAACAGAAGAGAGGAGAGGAGTTTCGGGATTTTTCACTTGAAAATGTGTCGACTTGGTACGCCCATTCCAGAATGACTACCTGGCTGAGGTGATTGACAACACCAGGGGCAATTATGCGCTTAAGCAAACCTGATCAAGAATGTTGTAATGAACATGGTTTGAAAGCACTTGCATCCCTGAATACTGATAACTGAAGACAAAAGGGTAAATGCACTAAAGCCAATGGGACTACTCTAATGCAGATGTGCACCACAGGAAATTCACTGAATGCACACTCAGTAAATGCACTCAGTAAATGAACAGAAGTCAATGGGAGGACTCGCATGTAAATCTGACTCAGGTTCCTCTTCCAATAACTGTTTATTCATTTATTGAAATCCAACAGATATTGACTCTTGACCAGGGGTCGTGTCTAGACAGAGAAAAAGTATATTGCTGTTCTTATGGGTTTCTCACTCTCTAAGCACAGACTGTTCCCAGTGCATTTCAGTAGGAGTAGGGAAAAACATCATTCTCTCTGGTAGTCCTCAGGGGAGTCATTTTTGAGTGACAAATCACCCCAAACTCCTCTCTCCTGTTTATGAGAGTCTTGAGAGAATCCGATTCCTGACACACGGGTAAATGCACTAAAGCCAATGGGACTACTCTAATGTAGATGTGCACCACAGGAAATTCACTGAATGCACACTCAGTAAATTCACTCAGTAAATGCACTCAGTAAATGCAAAGAAGTCAATGGGACTACTCGCATGTAAATCTGACTCAGGTTCCTCTTCCAATAAATCTTCAGTCATTTTTCTTGAAATTCAACTGATATCGAGTCTTGACCTGGAGTTGTCTCTAGCCGGAAAAAAAGTATATTGCTGTTCTTCAGGATTTCTCACTCTCTAAGCACAGACTCTTCCCTGTGCATTTCAGTAGGAGTATGAAAACGTATCATTCTCTCTGGTAGTCCTCAGGGGAGTCATTTTCGAGTGACAAATCACCCCGAACTCCGAACTCCAGTTTCTCTATCAGACTCTTGAGAGCATCTGATTCCTGACACAACGGTAAATGCACTGAAGCCAATGGGACTACTCTAATGTAGATGTACACCACAGGAAATTCACTGAATGCACACTCTGAAAATTCACTAAGTAAATGCACTCAGTAAATGCACAGAAGTCAATGGGACTAATTGCACGTAAATCTGACTCAGATTCCTCTTCCAATAAATCTTTAGTCATTTTGCTTGAAATCCAACAGATATCGACTCTTGACCAGGAGTCGTGTCTAGACGGAGAAAAAGTATATTGCTGTTCTTATGGGTTTCTCACTCTCTAAGCCCAGACTGTTCCCAGTGCATTTCAGTAGGAGTAGGAAAACGCATTATTCTCTCTGGTAGTCCTCAGCTGTGTCATTTTCAAGTGACAAATCACCCCGAACTCCTCTCTCCTGTTTCTGTATCAGACTTGAGAGCATCCGATTCCTGACACAAGGGTAAATGCACTGAAGCCAATGGGACTACTCTAATGTAGATGTGCACCACAGGAAATTCACTGAATGCACACTCTGTAAATTCACTCAGTAAATGCCCTCAGTAAATGCACAGAAGTCAATGGGACTACTCGCACGTAAATCTGACTCAGATTCCTCTTCCAATAAATCTTTAGTCATTTTGCTTGAAATCCAACAGATATCGACTCTTGACCAGGAGTCGTGTCTAGACAGAGAAAAACTATATTGCTGTTCTTATGGGTTTCTTACTCTCTAAGCACAAACTGTTCCCAGAGCATTTCAGTAGGAGTAGGAAAACGCATAATTCTCTCTGGTCGTCCTCAGCTGTGTCATTTTCAAGTGACAAATCACCCCGAACTCCGAACTCCCTTTTCTGTATCAGACTTGAGAGCATCTGATTCCTGACACAACGGTAAATGCACTGAAGCCAATGGGACTACTCTAATGTAGATGTGCACCACAGGAAATTCACTGAATGCACACTCTGTAAATTCACTCAGTAAATGCCCTCAGTAAATGCACAGAAGTCAATGGGACTACTCGCACGTAAATCTGACTCAGATTCCTCTTCCAATAAATCTTTAGTCATTTTGCTTGAAATCCAACAGATATCGACTCTTGACCAGGAGTTGTGTCTAGACAGAGAAAAACTATATTGCTGTTCTTATGGGTTTCTTACTCTCTAAGCACAAACTGTTCCCAGAGCATTTCAGTAGGAGTAGGAAAACGCATAATTCTCTCTGGTCGTCCTCAGCTGTGTCATTTTCAAGTGACAAATCACCCCGAACTCCGAACTCCCTTTTCTGTATCAGACTTGAGAGCATCTGATTCCTGACACAACGGTAAATTCACTGAAGCCAATGGGACTACTCTAATGTAGATGTGCACCACAGGAAATTCACTGAATGCACACTCAGTAAATTCACTCAGTAAATGCCCTCAGTAAATGCACAGAGATCAATAGGACTACTCGCATGTAAATCTGACTCAGGTTCCTCTTCAAATAAATCTTTAGTCATTTTGCTTGAAATCCAACTAATATCGAGTCTTGACCAGGAGTCGTGTCTAGACAGAGAAATAGTATATTTCTGTTCTTTTGGGTTTCTGACTCTCTAAGCACAGACTGTTCCCAGTGCATTTCAGTAGGAGAATGAAAGCAAATCATTCTCTCTGGTAGTCCTCAGGGGAGTCATTTTCGAGTGACAAATCATCCCGAACTCCTCTCTCCTGTTTATGAGAATCTTGAGAGCATCCGATACGTTACACAAGGGTAAATGCACTGAAGCCAATGGGACTACTCTAATGTAGATGTGCACCACAGGAAATTCACTGAATGCACACTCAGTAAATGCACTCAGTAAATGCACAGAAGTCAATGGGACTACTCGCATGTAAATCTGACTCAGGTTCCTCTTCCAATAAATATTTAGTCATTTTGCTTGAAATTCAACAGATATTGACTCTTGACCAGGAGTCATGTCTAGACGGAGAAAAAGTATTTTGCTGTTCTTCTGGGTTTCTCACTCTCTAAGCACAGACTGTTCCCAGTGCATTTCAGTAGGAGTATGAAAACGCATCATTCTCTCTGGTAGTCCTCAGGAGAGTCATTTTCAAGTGACAAATCACCCTGAACTCCGAACTCCAGTTTCTCTATCAGACTCTTGAGAGCATACGATTCCTGACACAAGGGTAAATGCACTGAAACCAATGGGACTACTCTAATGTAGATGTGCACCACAGGAAATTCACTGAATGCACACTCAGTAAATTCACTCAGTAAATGCACTCAGTAAGTGCACAGAAGTCAATGGGACTACTCGCATGTAAATCTGACTCAGGTTCCTCTTCCAAGAAATCTACAGTCATTTTTCTTGAAATTCAACTGATATCGAGTCTTGACCTGGAGTTGTCTCTAGCCGGAAAAAAAGTATATTGCTGTTCTTCAGGATTTCTCACTCTCTAAGCACAGACTCTTCCCTGTGCATTTCAGTAGGAGTACGAAAACGCATCATTCTTTCTGGTTGTCCTCAGGGGAGCCATTTTCAAGTGACAAATCACCACAAACTCCGAACTCCTGTTTCTCTATCAGACTCTTGAGAACATACGATTCCTGACAAAAGGGTAAATGCACTGAAACCAATGGGACTACTGTAATGTAGATGTGCACCACAGGAAATTCACTGAATGCACACTCAGTAAATTCACTCAGTAAATGCCCTCAGTAAATGCACAGAGATCAATAGGACTACTCGCATGTAAATCTGACTCAGGTTCCTCTTCCAATAAATCTTTAGTCATTTTGTTTGAAATCCAACTAATATCGAGTCTTGACCAGGAGTCATGTCTAGACAGAGAAATAGTATATTTCTGTTCTTTTGGGTTTCTGACTCTCTAAGCAAAGACTGTTCCCAGTGCATTTCAGTGGGAGAATGAAAGCGAATCATTCTCTCTGGTAGTCCTCAGGGGAGTCATTTTCGAGTGACAAATCATCCCGAACTCCTCTCTCCTGTTTATGAGAATCTTGAGAGCATCCGATACGTTACACAAGGGTAAATGCACTGAAGCCAATGGGACTACTCTAATGTAGATGTGCACCACAGGAAATTCACTGAATGCACACTCAGTAAATTCACTCAGTAAATGCACTCAGTAAGTGCACAGAAGTCAATGGGACTACTCGCATGTAAATCTGACTGAGGTTCCTCTTCCAATAACTCTTTATTCATTTTGCTTGAAATCCAAAAGATATCGACTCTTGACCAGGAGTCGTGTCTAGACAGAGAAAAACTATATTGCTGGTCTTATGGGTTTCTCACTCTCTAAGCACAAACTGTTCCCAGTGCATTTCAGTAGGAGTATGAAAACGCATCATTCTCTCTGGTTGTCCTCAGGGGAGCCATTTTCAAGTGACAAATCACCCCGAACTCCGAACTCCTGTTTCTCTATCAGACTCTTGAGAGCATACGATTCCTGACAAAAGGGTAAATGCACTGAAACCAATGGGACTACTCTAATGTAGATGTGCACCACAGGAAATTCACTGAATGCACACTCAGTAAATTCACTCAGTAAATGCCCTCAGTAAATGCACGGAGATCAATAGGACTACTCGCATGTAAATCTGACTCAGGTTCCTCTTCCAATAACTCTTTATCCCATTTTGATTGAAATCCAACAGATATCGACTCTTGACCAGAAGTCGTGTCTAGACGGAGAAAAAGTATATTGCTGTTCTTCTGGGTTTCTCACTCTCTAAGCACAGACTGTTCCCAGTGCATTTCAGTAGGAGTATGAAAACGCATCATTCTCTCTGGTAGTCCTCAGGGGAGTCATTTTCGAGTGATAAATCACACCGAACTCCTCTCTACTGTTTCTGTATCAGACTTGAGACCATCCGATTCCTCATACAAGGGTAAATGCACTGAAGCCAATAGTCCTACTCTAATGTAGATGTGCACCACAGGAAATTCAGTGAATGCACAATCAGTGAATTCATTCAAAATGCTCTCATTAAATGCACAGAAGTCAATAGGACTACTCGCATGTAAATCTGACTCAGGTTCCTCTTCCAATAAATCTTTAGTCATTTTGCTTGAAATCCAACTGATATCGACTCTTGACCAGGAGTCGTGTCTAGACGGAGAAAAAGTATATTGCTGTTCCTATGGGTTTCTCACTCTCTAAGCACAGACTGTTCCCAGTGCTTGTCAGTACGAGTATGAAAACACATCATTCTCTCTGGTAGTCCTCAGGGGAATAATTTTCGAGTGACAAGTCACCCCGAACTCCGAACTCCTGTTTCTGCATCAGACTCTTGAGAGCATCCGATTCCTGACACAAGGGTAAATGCACTTAAACCAATGGGACTACTCTAATGTAGATGTGCACCACAGGAAATTCACTGAATGCATACTCAGTAAATGCTCTCAGTAAATGCAAAGAAGTCAATGGGACTACTCGCATGTAAATCTGTCTCAGGTTCCTCTTCCAATAAATCTTTAGTCATTTTGCTTGAAATTCAACTGATGTCAACTCTTGACCAGGAGTCGAGTCTAGCCGGAGAAAAAGTAAATTGCTGCTCTTTTGGGTTTTTCACTCTCTAAGCACAGACTCTCCCTCATGGATCACTGCCTTGTCGTGGCGAGGGGGCTTGCGTGGTTTGATGAGGCTGTGGGCTATGCCATGGAGGGCCACCCAGGACGGACAGGCCACAGCTGAGAACTCAGACCAAGCGTGATCCCCTGGAGAAGGAAATGGCAACCCACTCCAGTATCTTTGCCAAGAGAACCCCATGGACAGTAACAAAAGGCTAAAAGATATGACACCGGAAGATGAGCCCCTCAGGTCGGAAGGTGTCCAATATGCTACTGAGGAAGAGCAGAGGGCAAGTACGAGTAACCCCAGAAAGAGTGAAGCGGCTGGGCCAAAGCCGAAAGGACGCTCAGTTGTGGATGTGTCTGATGGTGAAAGTAAGGTTCGATGCTGCAAAGAACAATACTGCATAGGAACCTGGAATGTAAGATCTATGAATCAAGGTAAGCTTGATGTGGTCAAAAATGAGATGGCAAGAATGAACATTGACATCTTGGGAATCAGTGAACTAAAGTGGACAGGAATGGGCGAATTTAACTCAGAAGACCATTATATCTACTACTGTGGCCAGGAATCCCGTAGAAAAAATGGTGTGGCCTTTATAGTCAACAAGAGAGTGAGAAAGGCAGTATTGGGATACAATCTCAAAAATGACAGAATGATCTCGGTCCGAATCCAAGGCAAACCATTCAATACCACAGTAATCCAAGTCTATGCCCCAACCACTGCTGCAGAAGAGGCTGAAGTGGACCAGTTCTACGAAGACCTACAACAGCTCGTAGAACTAACACCAAAAAATGATGTCCTCATCATCATAGGGGACTGGAATGCTAAAGTAGGAAATCAAAAGGTAACCAGAATAACAGACAAGTTTGGCCTTGGAGAACAAAATGAAACAGGGCAGAGGCTAACAGAGTTTTGTCAAGAGAACACCCTTTTCCAACAACATAAGAGGCGTCTCTACACATGGACATCACCAGATGGGCAACACCGAAATCAGATTGACTATATAATTTGCAGTCAAAGATGGAGAAGCTCTATCCAGTCAGTAAAAACAAGACCTGGAGCTGACTGTGGCTCAGATCATGAGCTACTCATTGCAAAATTCAGACTTAAATTGAAGAAAGTTGGGAAAACCACAAGGCCATTCAGATTTGACCTAGATCGCATCCCCGATGAATATACAGTAGAGGTGAAGAATAGGTTTAAGGGACAAGATTTGATAGACAGAGTGCCTGAAGAACTATGGACAGAGGTCCGTGACATTGTAAAGGAGGCAGCAATCACCACCATCCCAAAGAAAAAGAAAGGCAAAAAAGCAAAGTGGCTGTCTGATGAGGCTTTACACATAGCAGAGGAAAGAAGGAAAGCTAAAGGCAACAGTGAAAAAGAAAGATTTGCCCAACTGAATGCAGATTTCCAGAGAACAGCAAGGAGAGATAAGGAGGCTTTCCTGAATGAACAATGCAAAGTAATAGAGGAAAACAATAGATTGGGAAGGACTAGAGATCTGTTCAAGAAAATTGGAGAAATCAAGGGAACGTTCCATGCAAAGCTGGCCATGATAAAGGACAAAAACGGTAGGGACCCTAACAGAAGCAGAAGAAATTAGGAAAAGATGGCAAGAATACACAGAAGAACTATACAAGAAGGACCTCGATGTCCTTGACAACCACGATGGTATAATCACTGACCTCGAGCCAGACATCCTGGAAAGCGAAGTTAAATGGGTCTTAGAAAGCATTACTAACAACAAAGCTAGTGGAGGTGATGGTATCCCAGCTGAGTTATTCAAAGTCTTAAAACAAGATGCTGTTAAAGTGCTGCTCTCAATTTGCCAACAAATTTGGAAAACACAACAGTGGCCACAGGATTGGAAAAGTTCAGTTTACATTCCAATCCCAAAGAAGGGCAATGTCAAGGAATGTTCAAACTATCGCACAATTGCACTCATTTCACACGCTAGCAAGGTCATGCTCAAAATCCTACAAGCTAGGCTCCAACAGTACGTGGATAGAGAACTGCCAGAAATACAAGCTGGGTTTCGAAGAGGTAGAGGAACTAGAGATCAAATTGCCAACATTCGCTGGATTATGGAGAAAGCAAGAGAGTACCAGAAAAACATCTACTTCTGCTTCATTGACTATGCTAAAGCCTTTGATTGTGTGGATCACAATAAATTATGGCAGGTTCTTAAAGAGATGGGAGTACCAGACCACCTCATATGTCTCCTGAGAAACCTGTACAAGGGTCAAGAAGCAACAGTTAGAACCGGATATGGAACAACTGATTGGTTTAGCATAGGAAAAGGAGTACGACAAGGATGTATATTGTCACCTTGCTTATTTAATTTATACGCAGAGTACATCATGCGAAATGCTGGCCTGGATGAATCACAAGCTGTAGTTAAGATTGCAGGGGGAAAGATCAATGACCTCAGATATGCAGACGATACCACTCTGATGGCAGAAAGTGAAGAGGACCTAAAGAGCCTCTTGCTCAGAGTGAAAGAGGAGAGTGCAAAAGTGGGCTTGAAGCTCAACGTCAAAAAAACTAAGATCATGGCATCTGGCCCCATCACTCCTTGGCAAATAGAAGGGGAAGTCGTAGAAGTAGTGACAGACTTCACGTTCCTAGGATCCCAGATCACTGCAGATGGTGACTGCAGCCATGAAATTAAAAGACGCCTGCTCCTTGGGAGGAAAGCGATGGCAAACCTAAACAGTACGATAAAAAGCAGAGACATCACCTTGCCAACAAAAGTCCGCATGGTCAAAGCAATGGTATTCCCCGTAGTAATGTATGGCTGTGAGAGTTGGACTATAAGGAAGGCCGAGCGCCGAAGAATAGATTCTTTTGAACTATGGTGCTGGAGAAGACTCTTGAGAGTCCCTTGGACTGCAAGGAGATCAAATCAGTCAATCCTAAAAGAAATCAACCCTGACTGTTCCCTGGAAGGCCAGATCCTGAACTTGAAGCTCAAATACTTTGGCCACCAAATGAGAAGGGAGCATTCACTGGAGAAGACCCTGATGCTGGGAAAAATTGAAGGTCAAAGAAGAAGGGGACGGCAAAGGATGAGATGGTTAGACAGTGTCATCGATGCAACGAACATGAAATTGAGCAAACTTCAGCAGACAGCGGAAGACAGGAGGGCCTGGCGTAATCTGGTACATGGGGACGCGAAGAGTCGGACTCGACTGTGCGACTGAACAACAACAAAGCACAGACTGTTCCCAGTGCATTTCAGTAGGAGTATGAAAACGCATCATTCTCTCTGGTAGTCCTCAGGGGAGTCATTTTCGAGTGACAAATCACCCCGAAATCCTCTGTCCTGTTTCTTCATTGGACTCTTGAGAGCATCCGATTCCTGACACGAGGGTAAACGCACTGAAGCAAAAGGGGACTACTCTAATGTAGATGTGCACCACAGGAAATTCAGTGAATGCACACTCAGTAAATTAATTCAGTAAATGCTCTCAGTAAACGCACAGAGATCAATAGGACTACTCGCATGTAAATCTGACTCAGGTTCCTCTTCCAATAAATCTTTAGTGATTTTGCTGAAATCCAAATGATATCGAGTCTTGACCAGGAGTGATGTCTAGCCGGAGAAAAAGTATATTGCTGTTCTTATGGGTTTCTCACTCTCTAAGCACAGACTGTTCCCAGTGCATTTCAGTAGGAGTATGAAAATGTATCATTCTCTCTGGTAGTCCTCAGGGGAGTCATTTTCGAGTGACAAATCACCCCGAACTCCTCTCTCCTGTTTCTGTATCAGACTCTTGAGAGCATCCGATTCCTGACACAAGGGTAAATACACTGAAGCCAATGGGACTACTCTAATGTAGATGTGCACCACAGGAAATTCAGTGAATGCACACTCAGTAAATTCATTCAGTAAATGCCCTCAGTAAATGCACAGAAGTCAATAGGACTACTCGCATGTAAATCTGACTCAGTTTCCTCTTCCAATAAATTTTTAGTCATTTTGCTTGAAATTCAACACATATCGACTCTTGACCTGGAGTCATGTCTAGACAGAGAAAAAGTATATTGCTGTTGTTATGGGTTTCTCACTCTCTAAGCACAGACTGTTCCCAGTGCATTTCAGTAGGAGTAGGAAAACGCATCATTCTCTCTGGTAGTCCTCAACTGTGTCATTTTCAAGTGACAGATCACCCCGAACTCCTCTCTCCTGATTCTCTTTCAGACTCTTGAGAGCATCCGATTCCTAATACAAGGATAAATGCACTAAAGCCAATGGGACTACTCTAATGTAGATGTGCACCACAGGAAATTCACTGAATGCACACTCAGTAAATTAACTCAGTAGATGCATAGAATCAATAGGACTACTCGCATATAAATCTGACTCTGGTTCCTCTTCCAATAAATCTTTAATCATTTTGCTGAAATCCAACTGATATCGAGTCTTGACCAGGAGTCGTGCCTAGCCGGAGAAAAAGTATATTGCTGTTCTTTTGGGTTTCTCACTCTCTAAGCACAGACTGTTCCCAGTGAATTTCAGTAGGAGTATGCAGACTTTCGGTTTCGGCGGAGCGAATGGCGGCCACCTTTCGGGACGCTCCCGAAGGAGGCTAGCCCGCGCGCGGTTGGGGGGTCTTCGCTTATGCGATTGACCCTAGTGAGCCTTAGGCAAAGGCTCCGAACCGGGGGCCGTTGGGGAGTAGCCTCTTTGCCGGCAGTTAGCCGGGAAATTGAGGCTTTCTCCCCGCCCCAATCGGCCCCGCCGCGTAGTGTGTCCCGCATGGGATTTAGCAATGCCACCGATTTCCAGGAGTGAGGCAAAGCGACATGAATTAATATAAAAAGAAGAACTGTCATCAAACCGTGAGTTGAAGGTCTGAATTAAAGCACAAAATCGATTCCCCCGATAAGCGTGCAAGCGGAGGGAGGAGGGGCGGTTTCCCCCCCCCCCATCGAGAAGCGAGATCTATAAAAGGAAAGCTAAGGGGGCGAAAGGAAAGAAAGGCTAGTGACTGTACCTCTGGGGTTTTATTAAAATGGAAATTCAACGAGTTCCCTGAGGGACGCGACGTGAACTTGGAAAAAGTAAACAAACAGAAAATATGTCGGCAATGAAAAAGGTCCCACTTAAACCGGAAAAGAAGGGAGGAGGGACTTCCGGTCCGGGCTACCTTCCTTCAGAGCCTGCTGTCAATCAACAGAAAGGCGAGCTACTGCACCCCCTGCTGGACCAAATGCAGAAAATCAATGAAACATTAATAAGCATGCAAGGTGTTCTCAACAGTCAACAAAAACAGTTAACAGAAACGTCTAAGAAGATGGAGGAGATCGCACAAAAATGTCTGGTCTTGACGGAAGATACCAGGAAAATAAAGAAAAGGGTCAACAAACTAGAAAAATACCAGGATGAACAAGAAAAAAGAATCTTAAGGTTGCAGATAGAAAAATCGAATCTGACCCTTCGCTTCCAGGGCATTAAAGAGGAAGAGAAAGAAGATCTCAGATCGACACTAGCGCAAGTCTTGGCACCCGTAACTGGCAGAGAAGAGCGAGATTTAAAAGAAGAGATGGATTTGGCTTATAGAGCTTATTCCACCTTTACAAAGAAAAATAATCTGCCAGCGGAGGTGGTTGTCAAGTTCACTAAGCAGCGTACGAGAGATCAGATTCTGCGTGCAGTTTCAGCGGTGCCCTTGAAGATTGGGGAGCAGACTGTAAGAACACTTAAAGATGTGCCTTATGAAATTCAAATGAAAAGGAAAGAATACAAAGGACTGACGACCTTTCTGCAAAAAATCAGGTGACTTACAAATGGAGATTCCCTGAAGGACTGGAGTTTAAATTTAAGGATAAAAGAGAGAGGATTGACTCCATCTTCAAAGCACAAGAATTTCTGAAGAGACACGCCAGCACGGAGGAAGAGGCAGCACTTGCAACATGGACAGAATCGAGTAGCGATGAAGACAGCGGCCCTGAGGATGGAGGTGCCGGAGCGGGAGCTGTGAAAGCAAAAGCGGGCCCATCTTATAACCTAAGAGATACTAAGAAAAGACTGCCCAAGAAATAATTGTTCACGAAGCGTCGGAATGGAACTGATTAATCATTAACCCCAAGGGACATTACTAACCTTATTAACAGAGATTTTCTTTTCTTTGAACTTTGTTAAACTTAAAAAAAAAGACTCTTCAACCACGGTAGATGTCAAAAATATATTCAAATTAACTAAAACTAACCCTCTTTAACAGAATACTCACTCACATCTTTTTCTTATCCCATCTATATACCCTCCCTTTTTCTTATATGAAAAAAATAAATACCTCTCCTCTTTAGGAGAGTTTAATAAAAAAAAAAATTCAGTAGGAGTATGAAAACGCATCGTTCTCTCTGGTAGTCCTCAAGGGATTCATTTTTGAGTGACAAATCAACCAGAACTCCTCACTCCTGTTTCTGCATCGGACTCTTGAGAGCATCCGATTCCTGATGCGAGGGTAAACGCCCTGAAGCCAATGGGACTACTCTAATGTAGATGTGCACCACAGGAAATTCAGTGAATGCACACTCAGTAAATTCATTCAGTAAATGCCCTCAGTAAATGCACAGAAGTCAATAGGACTACTCGCATGTAAATCTGACTCAGGTTCCTCTTCCAATAAATTTTTAGTCATTTTGCTTGAAATTCAACACATATCGACTCTTGACCAGGAGTCATGTCTAGACGGATAAAAAGTATATTGCTGTTCTTATGGGTTTCTCACTCTCTAAGCACAGACTGTTCCCAGTGCATTTCAGTAGGAGTAGGAAAACGCATCATTCTCTCTGGTAGTCCTCAGCTGTGTCATTTTCAAGTGACAGATCACCCCGAACTCCTCTCTCCTGTTTCTCTTTCAGACTCTTGAGAACATCCGATTCCTAACACAAGTATAAATGAACTGAAGCCAATGGGACTACTCTAATGTAGATGTGCACCACAGGAAATTCACTGAATGCACACTCAGTAAATTAACTCAGTAAATGCATAGAAATCAATAGGACTACTCGCATATAAATCTAACTCTGGTTCCTCTTCCAATAAATCTTTAGTCATTTTGCTGAAATCCAACTGATATCGAGTCTTGACCAGGAGTCGTGTCTAGCCGGAGAAAAAGTATATTGCTGTTCTTTAGGGTTTCTCACTCTCTAAGCACAGACTGTTCCCAGTGCACATCATTCTCTCTGTTCCCAGTGCATTTCAGTAGGAGTATGAAAACGCATCATTCTCTCTGGTAGTCCTCAGGGGATTCATTTTTGAGTGTCAAATCAACCAGAATGCCTAACTCCTGTTTCTGCATCGGACTCTTGAGAGCATCCGTTTCCTGACACGAGGGTAAATGCACTGAAGCAAATGGGACTAGTCTAATGTAGATGTGCACCACAGGAAATTCAGTGAATGCACACTCAGTAAATTCATTCAGTAAATGCTCTCAGTAAATGCACAGAAGTCAATAGGACTACTCGCATGTAAATCTGACTCAGGTTCCTCTTCCAATAAATCTTTAGTGATTTTGCTGAAATCCAACTGATATCAAGTCTTTACCAGTAGTCATGCCTACCCGGAGAAAAAGTATATTGCTGTTCTTATGGGTTTCTCACTCTCTAAGCACAGACTGTTCCCAGTGCATTTCAGTAGGAGTAGGAAAACGCATCATTCTCTCTGGAAGTCCTCAGGGGAGTCATTTTTGAGTGACAAATCACCCCCAACTCCTCTCTCCTGTTTATGAGGCTCTTGAGAGCATCTGATTCCTTACACAAGGGTAAATGCACTGAATCCAATGGGACTACTCTAATGTAGATGTGCACCACAGGAAATTCACTGAATGTACACTTAGTAAATACACTCAGTAAATGCACTCATTAAATGCACAGAAGTCAATGGGACTACTCGAATGTAAATCTGACTCAGGTTCCTCTTCCAATAAATCTTTAGTCATTTTGCTTGAAATCCAACAGATATCGACTCTTGACCAGGAGACGTGTCTAGCCGGAGAAAACGTATATTGTTGTTCTTTTGGGTTTCTCACTCTCTAAGCACAGACTGTTCCCAGTGCATTTCAGTCGGAGTATGAAAACGCATCATTCTCTCTGGTAGTCCTCAGGGGAGTCATTTTCGAGTGACAAATCACCCCGAAATCCTCTGTCCTGTTTCTTCATTGGACTCTTGAGAGCATCCGATTCCTGACACGAGGGTAAACGCACTGAAGCAAAAGGGGACTACTCTAATGTAGATGTGCACCACAGGAAATTCAGTGAATGCACACTCAGTAAATTCAGTCAGTAAATGCTCTCAGTAAACGCACAGAGATCAATAGGACTACTCGCATGTAAATCTGACTCAGGTTCCTCTTCCAATAAATCTTTAGTGATTTTGCTGAAATCCAAATGATATCGAGTCTTGACCAGGAGTGATGTCTAGCCGGAGAAAAAGTATATTGCTGTTCTTATGGGTTTCTCACTCTCTAAGCACAGACTGTTCCCAGTGCATTTCAGTAGGAGTATGAAAATGTATCATTCTCTCTGGTAGTCCTCAGGGGAGTCATTTTCGAGTGACAAATCACCCCGAACTCCTCTCTCTTGTTTCTGTATCAGACTCTTGAGAGCATCCGATTCCTGACACAAGGGTAAATACACTGAAGCCAATGGGACTACTCTAATGTAGATGTGCACCACAGGAAATTCAGTGAATGCACACTCAGTAAATTCATTCAGTAAATGCCCTCAGTAAATGCACAGAAGTCAATAGGACTACTCGCATGTAAATCTGACTCAGTTTCCTCTTCCAATAAATTTTTAGTCATTTTGCTTGAAATTCAACACATATCGACTCTTGACCAGGAGTCGTGTCTAGACAGAGAAAAAGTATATTGCTGTTCTTATGGGTTTCTCTCTCTCTAAGCACAGACTGTTCCCAGTGAATTTCAGTAGGAAGATGAAAACGCATCATTCTCTCTGGTAGTCCTCAGCTGTGTCATTTTCAAGTGACAGATCACCCCAAACTCCTCTCTCCTGTTTCTGTTTCAGACTCTTGAGAGCATCCGATTCCTAACACAAGGATAAATGCACTGAAGCCAATGGGACTACTCTAATGTAGATGTGCACCACAGGAAATTCACTGAATGCACACTCAGTAAATTCACTCAGTAAATGCACAGAAATCAATAGGACTACTCTCATGTAAATCTGACTCTGGTTCCTCTTCCAATAAATCTTTAGTCATTTTGCTGAAATCCAACTAATATCCAGTCCTGACCAGGAGTCGTGTCTAGCCGGAGAAAAAGTATATTGCTGTTGTTTTGGGTTTCTCACTCTCTAAGCACAGACTGTTCCCAGTGCATTTCAGTAAGAGTATGAAAACGCATCATTCTCTCTGGTAGTCCTCAGGGGAGTCATTTTCGAGTGACAACTCACCCCGAACTCCTCTCTCCTGTTTATGAGGCTCTTGAGAGCATCCGATTCCTTACACAAGGGTAAATGCACTAAAGCCAATGGGACTACTCTAATATAGATGTGCACCACAGAAAATTCACTGAATGTACACTCAGGAAATTCACTCAGTAAATGCACTCAATAAATGCACAGAAGTCAATGGACTACTCGAATGTAAATCTGACTCAGGTTCCTCTTCCAATAAATCTTTAGTCCTTTTGCTTGAAATCCAAAGGATATCGACTCTTGACCAGGAGTCGTGTCTAGACGGATAAAATGTATATTGCTGTTCTTATGGGTTTCTCAATCTCTAAGCACAGACTGTTCCCAGTGCATTTCAGTAGAAGTATGAAAACGCATCATTCTCGGGCTTCCGGTCTGGAATCTATGGCATCCTGACGTGTTCTGGCTTTGCTCTCAGAGGTCCCAGGGCATACGCAGGGTCTTTACGACAGGGTGGGCTACAAACAGCCAACCGCAGATCTCCCCAGGCAGGGGAGTGACTAGCAACGAGCATCGGCCCGAGAAGGAGGTGAGATCGGTTGATAGCGGGGCTTTAAAGAGCGTCGCGACCAGCCTTGATCCCCTCCCCCCAAGAGGGCACTTCGGAATTTCTCTAAAAGACGCCACCGAGTTGGATTCTCAACATAAGAACGCATGACCCAGACCACCAAGACATTCTACGGAAATTGATAACAAGGAAACACTGCTATAACAAGACACGGACTTTGAAGGTAACTTTTTAAAATTGCTCACCGGAGACGCGTTGATCCCGAGAGTAAACAACATCCGATGAAGCGCATGATCGTGCTGTATTTTGTGTACTAACACCGACTCCGAAAAAACACGGCTAAACAGTAAAAAAGGCCAAAAGGCCGGTTTGTTGATCTTTCCTGCGTTTGCAATATTGACTTTAAAATAGAAACTAACATTAAGCCCCGCGAGAACTAGTGTGGAAAAATACTCTAGCTGCGACAGGAAACACCAGAACAGGAAGTGACCTCAGACCAGACAAGTAGCATTTCCTAGAGACGACCAAGGAGGCCAGAAGAAGGGAAGAAACCAGAAGTAAAGGGGGACGATTAAGACTGCCGGACAGGAAGTAAACAACAGGAAGATCTATTTACCATAGAGAAATTGCGCCCACCATTTTGAGAAGGTCAAAAAGTTTTATTTGGATTTTAGACAAAAGACTTAACAGAAAAAAGTGAAAATAGAGCAGTTTAACTGGGCACAAGAAGGACTTTAATTTGATGTGAGTTTTATGTGAATTTTAAACGACGGCTTATGATCTTCGGCAGCGACAGAGGGCGAACTCTTGGTCCTCCCCGAAAATGGCTGCTAAAGAGGAAAAGAAATTACAGGGCATGATGGAAGCCATGGAGAAACGAGTGATGGACGCTATTAAAAAAATGGAAAAAACCCTAGTAACAGAAGTAACAGATTTGAAAAAAGACCTGTCTGGGATTACAAAAGAAATACAGGCGTTGAACAAAAGAGCAGATGAGATGGAGGAAAGAGTGAAAGGAGTGGAGACTAATGTATCTGAGGTTGCTAAAGAAGCAGCAAAAGCTAATGTAATGGTGGAATACAATGGAATGCTTAATCATATGAGATTTAGGGGAATCCCTGAAGATAAAAATGAGAATATCTACTCTGTTATGGTGGATGCTGTTGCAGATTTTTTAAAACTGGAAGAGGAGAAGATGGCGGCACAGATTGATTTGGTGTACAGAGTCAACTCTGCGATTCCACAAAGGAAAAAACTACCCAGAGATGTGATTGTCCAGTTCATATCCAAAAAATTGAAGGAAGACTTGTTCAAGCAACAATTTCAGGAAGATTTTACAATTGATAACAAGAAAATTATAATATTAAAGGAACTACCCAGAACAATTCTTCAGGACAGATGACTTTTTAAAGACTTGATTGACAAACTGAAAACAGAGGGCATAAGATCCAGATGGGAAATTCCAAAAGGTGTCAGTTTTACATTCAAGCAGAAGAGAGTCACCATCAAGTCAGTAGAGCAAATGAACAGATTCATCAATGACAATTTTAAAGACTCTGATAAATAAATACAAAGTCAACATGGAGAGTCAAATCATATCTTGGAATATTAATGGACTTAATTCACCTCATAAAAGAAAAAACATTAGACTTTGGTTAGAAAAACAAAAATGTGATATTGTTTGTTTGCAAGAAACACATATTAGGAAGACTGATGCTAAATTTTTGATTCAAAAAAGATTAGGAGAGGAATTCTACTCCCTCTCCTCACAAAAGAAAAAAGGAGTTGTCACACATATTAAAAAGGAATTGGAGCCAAAAGAAATTTTTAAAGATAATGAAGGGAAATTTTTGGCAGTGGAAGTTATACTTCAGAGTAAAAAAACTTTAATTGTGAATCTCTATGCTCCGAATGGTGCGAAGGAAAAATTCTTTCAGGACTTGTGGGAACAGTTACAACAGTTAACCTATGAGCAAATGATACTGATGGGTGACTTTAATGGTACTGTTAATAATGTTATTGACAGAAAATCAAAAAAAGGAAATGAAGGTATAGGAAAACTCCCGAAAGTCTTTTTTCAAATGGTAAAACACGAGCATCTGGAAGATGCATGGAGAACCAAAAATCCTAAGGACAAAGATTATACTTTTTACTCATCAAGGCATGAATCTTTTTCAAGAATAGACATGATGTGGATGACCGAGAACCTGATCTTGCAAACATGTAAAATTGAAATTTTACCTAGAATTCTTTCTGACCACAGCCCAGTAAAGTGGTCAACATATGTTAAAAGAAAGAAATTTCGATGGAGACTCAATGAGGATTTACTGGACAAACAAAATATTGTGGACAAAATAAGGACGGAAACCAAAACGTATTTTCAACTGAACTTAAATAAGGATGTACAGACGCAAACGGTATGGGAGGCGTATAAAGCTGTGATGAGAGGACATCTAATTGCAATTAACAATAATGAAAGAAAACAACAATTGAAAATAGATAAAGAGATTATGAAAAATATTCAAAAAGAAGAAGCAGAGCTTAAGAAAAGATCTGGCAAAAAGAAAATTTTGAGAGAGCTGAGGATCCTAAGGGAACAATACGATGCGAGGCTAAACAAAGAAGTATATTGGAATTTGAAAAAATTGCAACAGAAGTCCTTTGAAGGAGCAAATAAACCAGAGAAATATTTGGCATGGCAATTGAAGAAAAGAAGAGAGAATAAAATAATAACTAAATTGAAAGATGGGAACAGAGAAATCATTGACCCAGGAGGGATCCAGAGGGAATTTTATAAATACTATGCGACTCTTTTTCAAGCAAAACAAGTGGATCAGCAAAAAATTCAAGATTATTTATCTAAAGTTAAATTGATGCAACCAAACCCAGAAATAAAAGCAATATTAAATGCTGTGATAACTAAAGAAGAAATCAGTAAAGCAATAGGAGAGGCAAAGATCTCCAAAGTTCCAGGACCGGATGGTTTCTCAGCTAAATTTTATAAAAAATTTCAAGAAGACTTGGTTCCGGTTCTAGAGATTCTTTTAAATGAAATTAGAAAAAATGGGAAGATCCCAGATTCTTGGAATGAAGCTGCAATCACCTTAATACCGAAAGAAACCCAAGATTTAACAAATGTGAAAAATTATCAACCAATTTCACTTTTAAACAATGATTATAAAATTTTTGCAAAAATTTTAGCAGAGCGCCTTAAAGGGTTTTTGAAAGACACTATTGCTGAAGATTAAGCCGGGTTCTTGCCAAATAGACAAATAAAAGACAATATGAGGGTTGTTTTAGATGCAATTGAGTACTATGATAAGCACCCGGAAAAAGAAGTTGGCTTTTTATTTTTGGACGCTGAAAAGGCATTTGATAATTTGAATTGGGAATTTATGTTTAAAGTGTTCGAGAAATCCCAGATGGGCGCAGAATTTATAAGAATGATTAAATCTATATATAAAGAACAAAAAGCTACGGTGATTGTGAATGCAGAATCAACAGAAGTGTTCCGGGTCAGAAAAGGAACCAGACAGGGTTGTCCCCTGTCACCATTGCTATTTATCTGGATTTTGGAGATATTGCTGCAAATGGTTAGAGATGATGATAACATAAAAGGTTTGAATGTTAGAGGTTTTTCATATAAATTAAGAGCATTTGCTGATGATATTATGTTTACTGTTGAAGATCCTGTTAATAACATGCCTATGGTATTTGAAAAAGTAAAAGAGTTTGGCGACCTCGCAGGGTTCTATGTAAATAAGAATAAATCCAAGATAATGTGTAAAAACATGATAGCTACAAAGCAACAAATGTTACAAAACCTGACAGAATGTGAAGTGGTTAAAAAGGTTAAATATTTGGGAGTTGAAATTACAATGAAAAATATTGACTTGTTTAAGAATAATTATGAAAAACTGTGGGTTTCGATGAAGAGTGATTTAGAAAAATGGGGAAAACTTAGATTATCTCTTCTTGGAAGAATTGCCGTTGTCAAAATGAATGTACTGCCCAGGTTAATGTTTTTGTTTCAGACAATACCAATTGTGAAAGATGTGAAAGTGCTGGTGAAATGGCAAAGAGAAATCTTTAAGTTTATCTGGGCAGGAAAGAAGCCAAGAATTAAAATGAAAATAATGTATGATATTAAAGACAGAGGTGGCTTCCAAGTCCCGAATTTGCATTTGTATCATGAAGCTGTATGTATGTCTTGGTTAACTGACTGGGTTAATTTGGAAAACAGAAAACTTTTGGCCCTTGAGTGTCATGATTGCAGATTTGGCTGGCATGCCTATCTTTGGTATGGGAAAAATAAAGTAGATTCAATGTTTAAGTATCATTATGTAAGAAGAACTCTGTTTGATGCATGGACCAGATACAAGAACACAGTTTCTGATGAGAGGCCTTTATGGATTGTTCCTGCTGCAGTTATTCATCCCTTTTCAGAATATAAAGGTAATGATTGGTTGAAATACCAAGAGTTGCTTCAAAAGGAAGGGAAAAAATATGTTTTAAAACCAAATAATGAATTAGAATTTGAATATGGATGGCTACAATATTGTCAAATATGGGATATTTATAAAAAAGATTGTAAAGAGGTTGGTTTTAGAGCTAAGAATGATGAGTTTGAAGATATATGGTTGAAAAAAGAGCGAAAAATGATATCAAAGATGTATAAAACCTTGTTGACTGTATTTACTTTGGATGAAACTGTTAAAGAGCAAATGATAAAATGGGCCATAAATATGAACAAGGAAATTTCCATGGAAGCATGGGAATTTTTATGGAAAAAAGCTTTTAAAATATCAACCTGTGTTAATGTAAAAGAAAATTGTTATAAGATGATGTACAGATGGTACATGACACCAAAAAATATTGCTAATATTAGTATGGATAAGAACCTGAGTAATAAGTGTTGGAAATGTAAAAGAACACAGGGTTCTTTTTACCATATGTGGTGGTCATGTGATAAAGCAAAAATATACTGGTCAAATGTACATTGTGAGATGCAGAACATATTAAAAATTCCTATTAGGAAAAGTCCGGAACTTCTTTTCTTAGGTTTGACAATGGAAAAAAATCCACAAGAAAAAAGGACACTATTATGGTATATGATTACATCGGCGAGAATGGCTTTTGCGCAACAATGGAAAGCGGAGAAGGTACCAGATATACATGACTGGTTAAGAAAACTGTTGTTTTTAGCTGAAATGGACAAAATGATGAAAAAACTAAATGGACAAATGGCAGAACAATATCTAAAAGATTGGGAAGGCCTGAAATTCTACATGGAAACTGAATATAGAATGAAAGGGAAAATGTACAATCTTGATTTGTATTGATACGGAATGTGAAATGAAATGATTATTTGATTGTACTGTACCTTTATTGGAAACAATATTGGAAAAAGTCAGGTTTTTATGTATCTGAATTTTGTTACCAGATTTGTCGATTGTTATAAGTCTAAAGTTGATTACCTTTTAACTTTTTCTTTTTTGTTATTAGCAGTGTTGGAAGCCTATTAGGGGGGTGGGGGATGGGATGGGAATCTTTTTAAATTGTATTGGTAACGATGTTTAACAATGTTGAATGCATCCCAATAAAATTTTGTTTAAAAAAATAATAACAATAAAAAAAAGAAAACTCATCATTCTCTCTGGTAGTCCTCAGGGGAGTAATTTTTGTGTGACTAATCACCCCAAACTCCTCTATCCTGTTTCTGCATCGGACTCTTGAGAGCATCCGATTCCTGACACAAGGGTAAATGCACTGAAGCCAATGGGACTACTCTAATGTAGATGTGCACCAAAAGAAATTCCCTGAATGCACACTCAGTAAATTCACTCAGTAAATGCACAGAAGTCAATAGGTCTACTCGCATGTAAATCTGACTCAGGTTCCTCTTCCAATAAATCTTTAGTCATTTTGCTAGGAATCCAAAAGATATCGACTCTTGACCAGGAGTCGTGTCTAGACGGAGATAAAGTATATTGCTGTTCTTATGGGTTTCTCACTCTCTAAGCACAGACTGTTCCTAGTGCATTTCAATAGGAGTATGAAAATGCATCATTCTGTCTGGTAGTCCTAAGGGGATTCATTTTTGAGTGACAAATCACCCCAAACTCCTCTCCCCTGTTTATGAGACTCTTGAGAGCATCCGATTCCTGACACAAGGGTGAACGCACTGAAGCCAATGGGACTACTCTAATGTAGATGTGCACCACAGAAAATTCACTGAATGCACACTCAGTAAATTCAGTCAGTAAATGAACTCAGTAAATAGATAGAAGTCAATAGGACTACTCGCATATAAATCTGACTCTGGTTCCTCTTCCAATAAATCTTTAGTCATTTTGCTGAAATCCAAAAGATATCGACTCTGGAAGAGGAGTCGTGTCTAGATGGAGAAAAAGTATATTGCTGTTCTTATGGCTTTCTCACTCTCTAAGCACAGACTGTTCCCAGTGAATTTCAGTAGGAAAATGAAAACGCATCATTCTATCTGGTAGTCCTCAGCTGTGTCATTTTCAAGTGACAAATCACCCCGAACTCCTCTCTCCTTTTTCTGTATCAGACTCTTGAGAGCATCCGATTTCTGACACGAGGGTAAATGCACTGAAGCCAATCGGACTACACTAATGTAGATGTGCACCACAGGAAATTCACTGAATGCAAACTCAGTAAATTCACTAAGTAGATGCCCTCAGTAAATGCACAGAGGTCAGTAGGACTACACGCATGTAAATCTGACTCAGGTTACTCTTCGAATAAATCTTTAGTCATTTTGCTTGAAATCCAACAGATATCGACTCTTGACCAGGAGTCGTGTCTAGCCGGAGAAAAAGTATATTGCTGTTCTTATGTTTTTCTCACTCTCTAAGAACAGACTGTTCCCTTTGCATGTCAGTAGGAGTATGAAAATGCATCATTCTCTCTGGTAGTCCTAAGGGGATTCATTTCTGAGTGACAAATCACCCCGAACTCCTCTCTCCTGTTTCTGCATCGGATTCTTGAGAGCATCCGATTCCTGTCACAAGGGTAAATACACTGAAGCCAATGGGACTACTCTAATGTAGATGTGCACCACAGGATATTCACTGAATGCACACTCAGTAAATTCACTCCGTAAATGCACTCAGTAAATGCAAAGAAGACAATAGGACTACTCGCATGTAAATCTGAGTCTGGTTCCTCTTCCAATAAATCTTTAGTCATTTTGCTGAAATCCAACTGATATCAAGTCTTCACCACGAGTCGTGTCTAGCCAGAGAAAGAGTATATTGCTGTTCTTTTGGGTTTCTCACTCTCTAAGCACAGACTGTTCCCAGTGCATTTCAGGAGGAGTATCAAAACGCATCATTCTCTCTGGTAGTCCTCAGGGGAGTCATTTTCGATTGACAAATCACCCTGAACTCCTCTCTCCTGTTTATGAGACTCTTGAGATCATCCGATTCCAGACACAAGGGTAAATGCACTGAAGCCAATGGGACTATTCTAATGTAGTTGTGCACCACAGGAAATTCACTGAATGCACACTCAGTAAATTAACTCCGTAAATGCACTCAGTAAATGCACAGAGGTCAATAGGACTACTCGCATGTAAATCTGACTCAGGTTCCTCTTCCAATAATTCTTTAGTCATTTTGCTGAAATCCAACTGATATCAAGTCTTCACCACGAGTCGTGTCTAGCCAGAGAAAGAGTATATTGCTGTTCTTTTGGGTTTCTCACTCTCTAAGCACAGACTGTTCCCAGTGCATTTCAGGAGGAGTATCAAAACGCATCATTCTCTCTGGTAGTCCTCAGGGGAGTCATTTTCGATTGACAAATCACCCTGAACTCCTCTCTCCTGTTTATGAGACTCTTGAGATCATCCGATTCCAGACACAAGGGTAAATGCACTGAAGCCAATGGGACTACTCTAATGTAGATGTTCACCACAGGAAATTCACAGAATGGACACTCAGTAAATTTACTCAGTAAATGCACTCAGTAAATGAACAGAAGTCAATGTGACTACTCGCATGTAAATCTTACTCTGGTTCCTCTTCCAATAAATCTTTAGTGATTTTGCTGAAATCCAAAAAATATCGACTCTGGAAGAGGAGTCGTGTCTAGATGGAGAAAAAGTATATTGCTGTTCTTATGGCTTTCTCACTCTCTAAGCACAGACTGTTCCCAGTGAATTTCAGTAGGAAAATGAAAACGCATCATTCTCTCTGGTAGTCCTCAGCTGTGTCATTTTCAAGTGACAAATCACCCCGAACTCCTCTCTCCTTTTTCTGTATCAGACTCTTGAGAGCATCCGATTTCTGACACGAGGGTAAATGCACTGAAGCCAATCGGACTACACTAATATAGATGTGCACCACAGGAAATTCACTGAATGCAAACTCAGTAAATTCACTCAGTAGATGCCCTCAGTAAATGCACAGAGGTCAGTAGGACTACGCGCATGTAAATCTGACTCAGGTTACTCTTCGAATAAATCTTTAGTCATTTTGCTTGAAATTCAACTGATATCGAGTCTCTACCCGGAGTCGTGTCTAGCCGGAGAAAAAGTATATTGCTGTTCTTATGTTTTTCTCACTCTCTAAGAACAGACTGTTCCCAGTGCATTTCAGTAGGAGTATGAAAATGCATCATTCTCTCTGGTAGTCCTCAGGGGAATCATTTTCGAGTGACAAATCACCCCGAACTCCGAACTCCTGTTTCTGCATCAGACTCTTGAGAGCATCCGATTCCTGACACAAGGGTAAATGCACTTAAACCAATGGGACTACTCTAATGTTGAAGTGTACCACAGGATATTCACTGAATGCACAATCAGTAAATTCACTCAATGAATGCACTCAGTAAATGCAAAGAAGTCAATAGGACTACTCGCATGTAAATCTGACTCTGGTTCCTCTTCCAATAAATCTTTATTCATTTTTCTGAAATCCAACTGATATCGAGTCTTGACCAGGAGACGTGTCTAGCCGGAGAAAAGGTATATTGCTGCTCTTTTGGGTTTCTCACTCTCTAAGCATAGACTGTTCCCTGTGCATTTCAGTAGGAGTATGAAAACGCATCATTCTCTGTGGTAGTCCTCAGGGGAGTCATTTTCTTTTTTTGGTAAATACAATTTATTATTGGATATATCACATACTCATACATTTTCAACCAACCTATATATCCATTTTCCTAATTTCCCTTCTTCCCCCCCAAACAAGGCTTCCCGCACTGCTCCAACCCCATTAATATCTCTGTTACAGTTACTTCTAAACTTATTTTCTCTTACTAACGGTAACAATTCAAAAATCTAATTCTATTTCATTTTCCTCTTAATAACTATCAAAGCAAATCAAACCACGTTTAATGTCCCAATTTTTCAACAAGTATTTTTGAAAGTCTTTCCAGTCTTCGAAGAACGTTTCATCTTCTTCGTTGTTTAACTTTCTTGTTAATTTGTCCATTTCTGCCAAAAACAACGTCTTTTTAATCCATTCCCATGTTTCAGGTACTTTATCTTGTTTCCAACATTGAGCAAAAGTCAGTCTAGCTGCTGTAATCAAGTACCATAATAGTGTTCTCTTGGCTACATTTATTTCTTCCATTTTAAGACCTAACAATAACATCTGTGGGTCTTTCTTAAAAGTACAATTCAAAATTTTTTGTATCTCATTGTGGATCTCTGTCCAATACTTTACTGCTTTATCACATGTCCACCACATATGGTAAAAAGACCCTTCATGTTTCTTACATTTCCAGCATTTGTTAGACATACTTTCATTTATGATAGCAATTTTTTTAGGCGTCATATACCATCTGTACATCATTTTATAACAATTCTCTTTAACATTTACGCAAGTTGAAATTTTCATCGACTTTTTCCACAAGTATTCCCAAGATGTCATTAATATCTCATTATTAACATTTACAGCCCATTTTATCATTTGCTCTTTTACAACTTCATCCTCAGTATACCATTTCAATAGCACCTTATACAGTTTAGAAATCATTTTTTTATCTTTCTCAAGCCATACAGTTTCAATTTCAATATTCTTTTCTCTAAAACCATGTTCTCTTTTATCGGTCTTAAATAAATCATAAATCTGTCTATACTTCAACCAATCATATTCAAATTCAACATCAAATCTATCTTTTAACACAAAATTTTTCCCTTCAGATTTTAAAAGATTTTTATAAGGTAGCCAGTCTAGTCCTTGATTTCTTGAATATGGATTGATCACTTCTGCTGGTACAATCCAAAGTGGTCTTTCTTCTGAGAAGAATTTTCTATATCTCATCCATGTCTCGAACAGTGATTGTCTTACAAAGTGGTGTTTAAAAAATTTGTCCATTTTTACTTTTCCATACCATAAATATGCATGCCATCCGAATTTGTTATCATGCCCTTCCAGGGCCAATAGCTTCTTATTCTCCAAATTAATCCACTGCTCCAACCATGTTAAACAGACGGCATCATAGTACAGTCTTAGATTTGGTAGTTGTAGACCTCCTCTTTCCTTTGCATCACATAAAATTTTCATTTTAATCCTTGGCTTTCTTCCTGCCCATACGAATTTGGATAATTCTTTCTGCCACGAATCCAATACTTTCCTTTGTTTTAGTACTGGAATAGTCTGAAATAGATACATCAAACGCGGTAAAATATTCATTTTTACAGTCGCGATTCTTCCCATCAGTGATAAATTCAAAGTGTCCCACTTCTTCATATCTTGCTGAATCTTGTGCCACACCTTTTCATAATTGTTTTTAAACAAGTCAATATTTTTCATGGTTAATTCAATTCCAAGATATTTAGTCTTTGTAACTACCTCACATTGAATTTTCTCTTGAAGTTCTGTTTGTCTTTGTTTCGTCATATTTTTGCACATCACTTTGGTTTTACTTTTATTAACATAGAATCCTGCAACTGAACCAAATTCTTCAATTTTTTCCATCAGTTGTGGTATTTTCTCGATTGGGTCTTGAATCATAAACATTACATCATCTGCAAATGCCCTGTATTTATAGACAAAACCTTTCACTGTAAGTCCTTCAATACTGTTATCTTTTCTTATCGCTGTCAATAATATTTCCAATATCCAAATAAACAACAACGGGGATAACGGGCAGCCTTGACGTGTTCCCTTTTGGACTTGGAAGAAGTCCGTCTTTTCTTTGTTTATATTCAAAGCCGCTTTTTGTTCTGAATATATTGCCACAATCATATTTAAAAAAGACTGTCCAATATCCATTTTTTCAATAACTTGCAGCATAAATTCCCAATTTAAGTTGTCAAAAGCTTTTTCCGCATCTAGGAAGAGGAATCCCACTTCTTTTTCAGGATGCTTGTCATAATATTCAATTGCATCTATCACCACTCTTAAATTGTCTCTGATTTGTCTGTTTGGTAAAAATCCAGCTTGTTCTTCCGCTATTATATCTTTCTGATATTTTTTCAGTCTCTCTGAAATTATTTTCGCAAATAATTTGTAATCATTATTTAATAGCGATATTGGCCTATAATTCTTTACTTGAGTCAAATCCAAACCTTCTTTGGGTATCAATGAAATATTTGCTTCTTTCCATGAATCTGGGATCCGTTTGGTCTTTCTTATCTCATTCGACAGAAGAACCAAAATAGGGGTTAGCTCCTCTTTAAATTTCTTATAAAACTTTGCTGTAAAGCCATCTGGTCCTGGAGCCTTGCCCAACTTTGCATCCTCTATCGCCATTGTCACTTCTTCTTTCGTTACTAAACCATTTAATAATTCTTTAATTTGTTTTCCCAGCTCTGGAACTTCAATCGTCTCCAAATATTTGTTGATTCTCTGTTGATCAATTCCTTTTTTTTTTGAATAATTTGGCGTAATATTTAAAAAAAACTCTTTTTATGCCATTCAAGCTCATAACATCCTTTCCATCTTCAGTAATCTTAGTTATAAAATTCCTTTCTTTTCTATTTTTCAATTGCCATGCTAAAAACTTTCCTGGTTTGTTTGCACCCTCAAATGCTTTTTGCTGTAATTTCTTCAAATTCCAATATAATTCTCTGTTTAGTAAAACATTCAGCTGATCTTGCAGAAAGTGGATCTCTTTAATAATCTTCTTCTTCCCTGGTCTTTTCTTTAATTCCTTTTCTTTTTGTCGAATTTTTTCATGAAGGTCTTTCTGTTGTTGGATCTTTTGTTTTTTGTCCTTGGAGTTCAGAGAGATAAGCATACCTCTCATTACTGCTTTGTATGCATCCCATACAACTTGTATGTCCGTACCTTTATTCAAATTCAGTTCAAAAAAAATTTCGTTTCCTTTTTTAAGATTTCATTAATTTGTTTTTGATCCAATAAATCTTCATTAATTCTCCAATATAGCTGTTTAGGTTTTGCTTTAGATATCCAAAGTAAGGGATTATGATCAGAATTAGTTTTCGGTAAAATTTGTATTTTATAAGTTTTTTGCGCCATCTCCTCTGACATCCAAATCATGTCAATTCGAGAAAAGGAATTATGTCTATTCGAATAAAACGTGTAGTCCTTAGTCTTAGGATTCCACTTCCTCCATACGTCTTCCAGTTTCTCTTGCTTCATCAATTGAAAGAAATTTTTTGGTAACTTTCCAACTGTCTCTCCACTTGCTTTAGATTTTCTATCCAATGTATTATTCACTGTACCATTGAAGTCTCCAGCAAGAACAATTTGGTCATAATTTAAACACTCCAACTCTTTGGTCAAGTCACTAAAAAAAGTCTCTTTTGCACCATTGGGTGCATATATATTTACAAGCAATGTCTTTTTTCTATTCATCCATATTTCCACGCCAACATACCTTCCTTCTTTGTCCGAGAAAATTTGTTTAGGATCCAAATCCTTTGAAATATAAATCACTGTTCCTTTTTTCTTATTAACTGCTGAGGAATAAAATTCTTCTCCCAATTTTTTATTAATCAAATATTTGTCGTCTTGTTTTCTTATATGTGTTTCTTGTAAACAAATTATATTACATTTTTGTTTCTCCAGCCAATGATTCACCAGTCTTCTTTTACCTGGTGAATTTAGTCCATTTACGTTCCAAGATAAACATTTGTAATCCATAATGGTGTTGGATTAAATATCTTTAAAATCGTCCAGATTGCTCGCTTTAAATCTATATAAATCTCCTTCAGTTTTAAGAGTAGTTCTCACCGAGTCATACATAAATGTAAGTCCATATGGAATCTCCCATCTAAACCTAATGTTCATTTCTTTTAGTCTGTCTGTCAATTTCTTGAACTTCTTCCTGTCTTGTAGAATCAATCTCGGAATTTCTCTCAAAATTATTATTTTCTTTCCATTTATTTCCAACGGTTGTGTAAATTGTTTCTTGAAAACGTCTTCCTTCATCTTTGTTGTCACAAATTGAACAATCACATCTCTGGGTAATTGCTTTCTTTTGGCATAAGCTGAATTTACTCTGTAAATCAAGTCAAAGTCTGCATCCAAATCTCCTTCATCTTCTCCTATATAAGTTGTCAATGTCTTAATTACTAGAGCCCGTAGATCCTGATCTTCCTCCTCTTCTATCCCTCTCAATCTCAGGTGATTTTGAGTAGCCCTGTAATCCATCATGGTCTCCAGCCTTGTATTTTCAGACAGAGTTTTTTTAACCTTTTGTTCCATCTCTTCAGATTTTGTCACCAGACTTTTGACTTCTTTTTTAAGTTCTTCTGTATCTTTTTTTATCCCTGACACTTCAGTAAGTACCAGTTCTTTCAATTCTTCCATATTTTTTTTCTGTACTTGAACTTGCACTTGTTCTATTTGCTCCAATTGACTTTGCAGTTGTTGTTGCAACTGTGATTCTATTTGTTTTCCAAGGTGTGATTCTATTTGTTTTCCAAGATTCTGCACCACTTCGATCATCCGTTTTTCCATCGCTTCCATAGCTGCTTGCCACTCTTTTTTTCCTTTGCAGTCATTCTTGGGCTGGGTGATGAAGCAGCTCTGGGTCTTGTTCTCAAATCCGTCTTGGAGGGCACTTCAATGCTAATCAATCTTTATATTAGCAATCTTCAAGCCAAATCGCCACCTTTATAACTTGCTTAAACACATTTTCGGCTTGAAAATAACTTTTTAAATTTTAGTCCTCCCAAAAATGTCGGGCGCAATTTCTCTATGGTTTTCCGGCTAGAGTAGGCTCCTTTCAAACTTCCTGTACCTCTGTCCGTCTCTGTAATCCGACTTCCGATGAGGATAGTGTCACACAGTAAAATGTCCATCCGCTTCAAACACAACAGCCTCTAAAATCTCCACTCTAGCCCACTTCCTGTATCACAGAGTCACAGTTAGTTTCGTTTCTGCTACGTAACGTTTAGACTTGGCTGACCACAGGAATGCAAAACAAAGTCACTTTTCAGCCTTTATCTCTAAAGGAAAGCTTTCATTTTACTTTTAATTCAAGCGGAATAGTTCCTTAAAGGTTTCAGCGCTTATCCGTACGTTTCAATATCACAATCTTCTTTAAACCGGTAAGCGCTTATTCGTTTGTTTGTTTGTTACCTTGCTTGTAATCTCGGGGTTTCGCGGTGCTTCTTCTGTAAACGATGTTAATCTTGATGGTAAAGAGATCGGTAGATGGCGAATTTATGCTGAATTCTCAGCCCGGCTGGCATCTGTAGAGTTGATTTGCAACTGCCCTCTTCACGGAAGGAGATCAAAGTGTAAACAAGCTTCCTCCGAAGCTTATCTCCACCGATCTCAACTCCCCCTCAGGCTTCGCTGCTTGCTTGCCACTCTCCCGCCTGGAGAGTGCTGCGCTGGGTCCGATAGAGCCCAGACTGTCGTCAGATGCCGCAGTACACTCTGCACAACTCGCAAAGTGTGTCAATTCGCCATTTTACTCCGACCGGAAGCCTCCTCAGGGGAGTCATTTTCGAGTGACAAATCACCGCGAACTCCTCTCTCCTTTTTCTGCATCGGACTCTTGAGAGCATTCGATTCCTGACACGAGGGAAAATTCACTGCAGCCAATGGGACTACTCTACTGTTGATGTACACCACAGGAAATTCACGGAATGCACACTCAGTAAATTCATTCAGTAAATGCCCTCAGTAAATGCACAGAGGTCAATAGGACTACTCGCATGTAAATCTGACTCAGGTTCGTTTTCCAATAAATTTTTAGTCATTTTGATTGAAATTCAACAGATATCGACTCTTGACCAGGAGTCGTGTCTAGACGGAGAAAAAGTATATTGCTGTTCTTATGGGTTTCTCACTCTCTAAGCATATACTGTTCCCTGTGCATTTCAGTAGGAGTATGAAAACGCATCATTCTCTCTGGTAGTCCTCAGGGGAGTCATTTTCGAGTGACAAATCACCCCGAACTCCTCTCTCCTCTTTCTGCAACGGACTCTTGAGAGCATCCGATTCCTGACACGAGAGTAAATGCACTGAAGCCAATGGGACTACTCTACTGTTGATGTACACCACAGGAAATTCACTGAATGCACACTCAGTAAATTCATTCAGTAAATGCCCTCAGTAAATGCACAGAATTCAATAGGACTACTCGCATGTAAATCTGACTCAGGTTCGTTTTCCAATAAATTTTTAGTCATTTTGCTTGAAATTCAACAGATATCGACTCTTGACCAGGAGTCGTGTCTAGACGGAGAAAAAGTATATTGCTGGGGGGCGGAGCGACGCCGAAACATGGCGGTCATGTAATTTGAACGCTCCAGAACACCTACCTTCCCCTGTCCACAATTCTTCGTGAAATCTCCTTCAGAACTTAATGAAAGTAATGGGAAAATCGGGCGGAAACAAAAGCAAATCATCCAAGAGAGATCCAGCTTCGGTTGCTGCTTATTTTCTTAGAGACGCAGCTCAGAAGTCAGGGAACAACTCAACCCTCAAAATGGCTGCCGAGAACGGAGCAATGGAGAACGGCAACGATCAGCTAAAAAAACAGGACTTGTGTGATCTAAAAGAAGACCTTCAACGTTTCTTCAGAAACTCTATGTCTGAATTACTACTACCAGTCAGTGCAAAATTGGAGGAGCTCACAGAGGGACTCAGTTCTGCCTGCAAAGCTGCCGAATCGGCGCTAGAAACAGCGGAGGCCCTCCAAGCAGACGTGAAATCTTTGCAACAATCAGAAAACTTGATGCAGGCAAAACTCATCTCGTTGGAAAACAGATGGCGGCAATTTAACGTAAAATTAAGAGGTATGGAGGAGGGGGTGGAAACATCTACTGATTTATCTTCATTTATATCCCGCTGGCTAGCTAAAGCCCTTAATATTGAGGAAGGCAATGCCCCTGCAATTGCGAAGGCGCGCAGGTTAGGCCCTATAGCCGCCACCCGCCAAAACCGCCCACGAGACATTTTGGTCCAATTTGTATATGCCAACACCAGGGACCGTATTCTTAGAGAGGCACAGCAAAACACCTCCTTCTCATATAATGGTCGCAAAATCTTGGTTCTCTTAGATCTTCCTCCAGAAACTTTAGAAAAGCGGAAGCTCTTGAAAGTCTTTACAACTAAACTATTAGAGGCAAAGATCCGATTTCGTTGGACTGCAACCTCCAACATCTCTGTATACAAGGATGGAACTCTTGTGCAAGCATCAGACCTTAAAACGGGACTGGCACTGCTCGACTTCTTGCATCTGCAGTTATCTCAGGAAGAAAAAGACGCCATTGAAGCTCATCCTTCATTTGGAAAAAATCAGGATACTGGAGATTGAATATTGGAACTAAGGTCTTATCACTTAAACACTGTGAATGCCCACTCTAATTATAGATATATTGCAATGGTCCTATGTTGTGTTTGAAGAGTTTCTAGTTCCTTAGGAAAAGTGTTAAGAGTTGATGTTTATATCTTTAGCTATTTTACCCTTTATTTAAAAAAAAAATGAAAAAAATATATATACAGTTATACAAAAACACAAAAAAATTATAAAAACCTAAAAAATCAAAAAAATTATTCTCTTCATCTATACATCTTAATTCAGGTTATAGATATTATAGTAATGTCTTAACAGTTATGAATTAACTTACAGTATTACTCTATGAGCTCATTGTTGGAAAACTTTAATAACTCTTATTAATAAGTTAGTGTTTATTGTTATAAAGGGGGAGAAAAGACAAAAGGACAACAAAGTGTGGGTGTAAGTATGTATGTGTATATATAAATATATATGCAGGTATGTGGGTGTATGAATGTGTGTGTATGTTTATGTGGGAATGTATGGGAAGTTCAGTGTATATTGGTAGATATTGGTGGATATATATAAGTTTATGCATGTATGGCTCCATGTGTGTATGGGTTTATATATCTATAAATATCAATAGGACCATAATAACTTTTAAAAAAACCCAGAACAATAACAATTCATTGATTACAAATTTATTCAGTCTCACGTTATGATTTAGGAATTTGGACATTATTGCAAAGTTTTATACGCTTATGCCTTTTCTTAATGATTAGTTGATCCAGTTGACTCTAGACAGCTCTGGTTTTGATATTACTTTCTTTGTGATTATTCTTAAAAAGAAAATTGCACATTGATCGCTATTTTCAGTATTAAGCCTTTAAGTTCATGAGGGTATTACCTCTACCTCTTAAAAAATGTGGATGGGGGAGGGAAAAGATTGTAATAAGTTACTGGTACATTACTTTTGGGATAACTAACCTTAGCAGACGGGGAGATTCTAGTGTTCTTCTATCTTCCCTTTTTCTGCCTTTTGGCAGAATTTCTGTTAAGTTAGCCTATTGATTAGGCATTAGTTGACTGTTGTTTGATAGAATTTTTTTTTTAACCTGTTTTTTCTTTTTTTAGTATTGGTAGTGCTGCTGACTAGACTCTAATTCTTGCATCTATGAATTCATACAAAATTATCTCATGGAATTGTAAGGGTATGAACAACCCTGTTAAACGCAAACGTCTTTCCAATATGGTGTTAAAAGAAAAACCAAACTTAGTGTTCCTGCAGGAAACACATCTGAAACATAAAGAAAAACGTGTTTTGAAAACAGCTTGGTTTTCTCAAACCTATCAATCTCCAGGTACTTCCAAAGCTAGGGGAGTTGCTATTTTAATTTCTAAAAATACTCCATTTCAATGGGAGGCTACGAAATCAAATCGCATGGGCAGGTTCATCTTTGTCAGGGGTAAGTTAAATGGCAAGCCTATTACCTTGGCTTCATTGTATGCACCGAATACGGATCAGATCACTTTTATTCAATCCACCCTAGAACAACTTCTGTCTTTTCAACAAGGGGAGGTAATTTTGGGAGGGGATCTTAATCTTATTTTAGATCCTTCATTGGATAAAACTTATAAAAAACTAGGTAACAAAAACAAAACATTGAAACCTTCAAATCTAAAATCTTTATTGGATCATTTCAATTTAGGTGACGTATGGAGGTACCTCAACCCAGGGGTTAAAGAATTCACATATTACTCAGAAGTTCATAAGATTTACTCCAGAATTGACTACTTACTAGTTTCAAAATCTTTATTGAATAACGTTAAAACAGCAGACATTGGCAGTAGGATCATTTCAGATCATTCCTGGGTGGTGAGTACATTTACTGACTATTCCACTGACTCCAAAGGTCCAAATTGGTCCTTAAATAAACTATTACTACAAGATCCCAATATCTTTGAGGCAATCTCTAAAGAGATAGTGGAATACTTCAAAATCAATGACAATGGAGCGGTTTCACAAGATACTTTGTGGGATGCCTTTAAAGCCGTACTTAGAGGCAAATTAATATCTGTAGCATCCTCCTATAAAAAAGAAAGAAATAAGTTAATTTCCAATTTGAAAGAGAACATTAAACATCTAGAATTAAAGCATATGAAATATGGGGGATCTAAAACTTTAAAAAAATTAAACATTGAAAGGAAAAAATTGGATACTCTTGAAATTTCGAATGTTCAAAAGAATTTAATGTATTTAAAACAACGTTATATAACAAAAAGTACTAGATCTTTTCAATGGCTTAGGAATAAAGTAAGACAACACTATGCCTCCACTCAAATTTTTTCTATTAAGGTACCTCAAGGACATTTGGTGAATACCTCAAAAGATATTACGAAAATCTTTCAAGATTTTTATAAAAAATTATACTCTTCTGACAATCCTAATAAAGAAAACATTCAGAACTACCTTACGTCTATAAAGTTTGACAGGAAGTTATCAGAAGACCACCTAAATTTTCTTGATCAGCCTGTTACAACTTTAGAGGTCTCAGAAGCAATTGCTAAGATTAAAAATAATAAGGCGCCGGGTAAGGATGGCTTTCCTATTGAATTCTATAAAAAATTCAAATTCCTAATTAGTGATCAACTAACACGAACCTGTAATTACCTAATAGATACTGGGAATATGCCTAAATCCTGGAAAGAAGCTAGGATGGTGGTTATCCCCAAGAATGGGAAAGACAGAACCAAACCAGAATCCTACCGCCCTATTTCGATCCTTAACCATGATTTTAAAATATATTCTACCATTTTAGCCTCTCGATTAAACAAAATTATGCCCCTGTACATTCATAAAGATCAAGCCGGCTTCATTCCTGGTCAGGCGTTATTAGATAACATTAGAAGATCCTTAAATATCATCCACTATTGTAGAAGTAAAAAAATAAATTCTGTAATATTAGCACTCGACGCTGAAAAAGCGTTTGACAAATTGGAAATTCCTTATTTACAAGCTGTCCTGAGCCATATGGGTTTTGGACCTAATTTTTTAAGATCAATAAAATCTATCTATCAATCCCCTAAGGTTCAACTTTCCATCAATGGTTGTAGATCTGATGAAATTGAGATATTTCGAGGTACCCGACAGGGTTGCCCTCTTTCTCCCATTTTGTTTGCTATTTCTTTAGAACCCTTAGCCTATGCTAGAAGAAATAATCCAGCAATTACAGGTGTATTTGTAAATTCAGTAGAGCACAAACTTAGCTTATTTGCCGATGACACGGTACTATATATTAGTAACCCTATCAGTTCCTTGAAGGAGATAAAGACTGTTTTGAAAAACTTTAGTGCAATCTCAGGATTCACCATCAATTATTCTAAAACCGAATTGTATCCAATATTGGTGACAGAACATGAAAAACAAGACATAACACACTCCTTTCCTTTTAAATGGGTAGTCAAGTCCTGGAGACATCTAGGTATTCAGATACCATTAAATTTAAAAGACTTATTTGATTATAACTATACTCCAGTTGTAACTTCAATGACTAACTCTTTTCTTAACTGGTCAAACTGCAATCTCACACTTTTGGAAAAAATAGACCTCTTAAAAACTATTGTTTTCCCTAAAATTTTATTTCTATTCCAACATCTTCCACTTAGTATCAAAAATCACACCATTCATTTCTGGCAGGCTAAAATATCTAAATTTTTATGGAATAATAAGAGACCCCGTATTAATTTCCAATTATTGACTAAGCCCCTGAGATATGGTGGCTTAGGAGTCCCTAATCTGAAACTATATTATGAGGCTTCACAACTGAAGCATATTCTACATTACGCATCTCCATATATTTTTAAAGACTGGGTACAAATTGAAAACTCTTTTGTTTTTCCTAAACCAATGCACGAAGTCCTTTGGGCACAAGCTAGAAATAGGCCTAAAACGATAGAATACAACACTTTCTTGAAAACCACACTAGAGATCTGGGATAAAACCAGATATATAGTGGCTCCGAAAGCTTCACCAGTTTCTGCTTTTCTGGGGCAAAATTGGTTTCTTCCGGGAGAACACATAGACAGTTATCAGAACTGGAGAAAGGCGGGGAAATTTAGAATCCTGGACTTATGCTATAAAGGGCAAAAATGGTCCTCTCAACAACTAGAATTGAAACACAACATAAAACTTTCTTGGTTTGAATATCAACAAATTTCTAATATATCTAGTAACGACCTGGTAGAAGGTACTAATAGACCATTAACAGCCTTCGAGTCACTGATCGAGAAAGGATTGGTAGACCACAAAGGTACTATATCTATTATTTATAGGCTATTAGCCCAAAACTATTGGGAAAAGGACTCTGCACAACAACTCACTTGGCACAAGGACTGCAATCTGCTCTTATCTCAGGATCAATGGAAGAGAATTTGGTCCTCTCATCTATTTACATCTCGTTCTTTAAATATTAGATTACAGAATTATAAAATTTTTTCAAGGTGGTATGTGACTCCCTTGAAACTGTATCATGCTAAGATAAAAAAAGACTCGAAGTGTTGGAAAGGATGTGACCAATCAGGTTCATTCATTCATTGCTGGTGGACTTGTCCAAAAATACAAGTCTTCTGGAAATTAATAATCGCTAAAATGAACACCATATTGGGAATTCAGATACCCTTCACACCTGAATCAATTCTTTTAAATTATTGGGATAGGGGGCTTTTTTCTCCTTTAATGGAAAATCTGGTTTCTCTTATGTTAATTGCTGCAAAAACTTTAATAGCTCAGGTCTGGAAATTAGACAAGATTCCTACTGTTAAACAATGGTTTACTAAATTATGGGATATAGTAGCTATGGATAAAATAGCAACACAATTGTTGGAAGCTGATTACCCTGAAAAGAAATCTAATTTTTTGAGAAAATGGTTTGTGTTCTTTGAATATATTAATAATGTTAATGACGGCTTGACTGCACTACCTACTAAATATGTTGATTTTGTGTTTTATTGATTGGTTCTGTACGTTCTTTATTTAAGTCACCGGTTGTGTGCTGTTTGATGACCTATTTTGAACTCTTATTGGTTAATTTAAAAAAAGTTGTGTATTTTAAAATTGTTATAAAAATAAAGTTATAAAAAAAAAAAAAAGTATATTGCTGTTCTTATGGGTTTCTCACTCTCTAAGCACAGACTGTTCCAGGTGCATTTCAGTAGGAGTATGAAAACGCATCATTCTCCCTGGTAGTCCTCAGGGGAGTCATTTTCGAGTGACAAATCACCCCGAACTCCTCTCTCGTGTTTATGAGTCTCTTGAGAGCATCCGATTCCTTACACAAGGGTAAATGCGCTAAAGCCAATGGGACTACTCTAATGTAGATGTGCACCACAGGAAATTCACTCAGTAAATGCACTCAATAAATGCACAGAAGTCAATGGGACTACTCGCATGTAAATCTGACTCAGGTTCCTCTTCCAGTAAATCTTTAGTGATTTTCCTGAACTCCAACAGATATCGAGTCTTGACCAGGAGTCATGTCTAGCCGGAGAAAAAGTATATTGCTGTTCTTATGGGTTTCTCACTCTCTAAGCACAGACTGTTCCCAGTGCATTTCAGTAGGAGTAGAAAAACGCATCATTCTCTCTGGTAGTCCTCAGGGGAGTCATTTTCGAATGACAAATCACCCCGAACTCCTCTCTCCTGTTTTTGCAACGGACTCTTGAGAGCATCCGATTCCTTACACAAGGGTAGATGCACTGAAGCCAAGGGGACTACTCTAATGTAGATGTGCACCACAGGAAATTCACTGAATGCACACTCAATAAATGCACTCCGTAAATGCACATAAGTCAATGGGACTACTCGCATGTAAATCTTACCCAGGTTCCTCTTCCAATAAATCTTTAGTCATTTTGCTTGAAATCCAACTGATATCGAGTCTTGACCAGGAGTCGTGTCTATCCGGAGAAAAAGTATATTGCTGTTCTTTTGGGTTTCTCACTCCTTCATCCAGGTGTTTTCCAATAAAATATACAACTTAGTAACTAAAGGAGAATTATACAAGGAAATTGCTGTTCGTTAGATACTCGTACTGATATGCATTTAGAAGAGGCTGCGCTAACAGCAAATATCTGTATGTTATTACATAACCATTAACTGGAACCTTGGTTTTTTGCTTGGTGTAAATTGCTTTAATCATCATCAAGAATTCAGTACCACATTGTGAACTCAATACTGGTTCTAAGATAAAGTTCCAGCTGAAGCTTACGTCACCAAACGCTCTTTCGGCATCTAAGAAGATCATTGCCATCTTCTTCTCTGGATGTACTATGAAATATCCAGTTGCATTCAAGATAGTCCTTATTTTGCTCCTAAGTTGTCTTTTTGGTAAAAACAAAAACAAAAATAAATTCCCTGGAACGTGAGGGTTTGTGTGTTAAAGGCAGATTTTCATGACAGTAGGCCCATTATGTTCCATGCATTTACTCTCATGCCTATAATGGGAGGCTCTCAGAGTCCGATGTAGAAACAGGAGAGAGAATTTGGGGGATTTGTCACTCGAAGCACAGATTTTCATAAGAGTAGTCCCATTGACTTCCATGCATTTACTCTCATGTCCATAATGGGAGGAATTCAGAGTCCGATGTAGAAGCAGGAGAGCAGAATTGGGGGATTTGTCACTCTAAGTGCTTATTTGCATGAGAGTAGTCCCATTGAGTTCCATGCATTTACTCTCATGTCTATAATGGGAGGTACTCAGTCTAATGCAGAAACAAGAGAAAGGAGTTGGGGGGTTTGTCACTCGAAGTGCAGATTTGCATGAGAGTACTCCTATTGACTTCCATGCACTTACTCTAATGTCCATAATGGGAGGCTCTCAGTGTCTAATGCAGAAACAAGAGAGAGGAGTTGGGGGATTTGTCACTCGAAGTGCAGATTTGCATGAGAGTAGTCCCATTGACTTCCATGCATTTACTCTCATGTCCATAATGGGAGGCTCTCAGAGTCCGATGCAGAAACAGGAGAGAGGAGTTGGGGGATTTGTCACTCGTAGGTAAGTCGTCTTGGGACGCCCATTCCAGAATGACTGAGGTGATTGACAACACCAGAGGCAATGATGCGCTTTAGCCAACCTGGACAAGAATTTTGCAATAAACATGGTGTGGAAGCACTTGAATCCCTGAATACTGATAACTGAAGACAGAAACAAGTGTACTTAACAGACTCAACATTTACGACTTGCCCAAAAGTTGAAGAACGTGTAATACAGAATGATGCATACAGTGAAGTATTAAACGTAGATAGTGGAAAACTCTTATGTGCTAGAATATATGAACAAGCGAGAACTAAAAAATCATGCGATCTTGTGTCTGGATGTTTGATAACAATGCCCTTCATCTGGGTGTTTTCCAATAAAATATACAACTTAGTAACCAAAGGAGAGCAATAGAAGGAAATTGCTGTGCATTAAATACTCATACTGATATGCATTGAATACAGGCTGTGCTTAGAGCAAACATCCGTATATTATTACATAACATAGTCCTTATATTGCTCCAAAGTTGTCTTTTTGATAAAAACAAAAACAAAAATAAATTCCCTGGAATGTGAGGGTGTGTGTGTTAAAGTGCAGATTTCCATGAGAGTAGTCCCATTGACTTCCATGCATTTACGCTCATGTCCATAATGGGAGGCTCTCAGAGTACAATGCAGAAACAGGAGAGCGGAGTTGGGGGATTTGTCACTCGAAGTGCAGATTTGCATGAGAGTAGTCCCATTGACATGCATGCATTTATTCTCATGTCCATAATGGGAGGCTCTCAGTGTCCGATGTAGAAACAGGAGAGCGGAGTTGGGGGATTTGTCACTCAAAGTGCAGATCTGCATGAGAGTAGTCCCATTGACTTCCATGCATTTACTCTCATGTCCATATTGGGAGGCTCTCAGAGTCCGATGCAGAAACAGGAGAGAGGAGTTGGGGGATTTGTCACTCAAAGTGCAATTTTGCATGAGAGTAGTCCCATTTACTTCCATGCATTTACTCCCATGTCCATAATGGGAGGCTCTCAGAGTCCGATGCAGAAACAGGAGAGAGGAGTTGGCGGATTTGTCACACGTAGATAAGTCGACTTGAGACGCCCATTCCAGAATGACTGAGGTGATTGAGAACACCAGGGGCAATGATGCGCATAAGCAAACCGGGTCAAGATTTTTGTAATAAACATGGTGTGGAAGCACTTGAATCCCTGAATACTGATAACTGAAGACAGAAAAAAGTGTATTTAACAGAATCAACAATTACGACTTGACCAAAAGTTGAAGAACGTGTAATACAGAATGATGCGTACAGTGAAGCTACAATGAAAAAGTATGAAACGTAAACAGTGGAAAACTCTTTTTTGCTACAATATATGAACAAGGGAGAACTACAAAGTCGTGCGATCTTGTGTCTGGATGTTTGATAACAATGTCCTTCATCCAGGTGTTTTCCAATAAAATATACAACTTAGTAACTAAAGGAGAGCCATACAAAGAAATTAATGTGCTTTAGATAGTCGTACTGATATGCATTGAGAAGAGGCTGTGCTTATAGGAAATATCTGCATGTTATTACATAACCATTACCTGGAACCTTGGCTTCTTGCTTGGTGTAAATTGCTTTAATCATCATCAAGAATTCAGTACCACATTTTGAACTCAATATTGGTTCTGGAGGTTTGCTATCTGTTCTGACAGTTCCTTGATATTTTTTGCCATCCTTAGCTGTTTAATTACGGCTTAATGAGCTAGGCTCTTGCTGTGTAAGCGTTATCTTACTGAGTGGTTGTAAATAAAGGGTTTTTTTACTTGCTATAGACTCTGCTGCTCTTTGCTTCTTATTATCTTCCCACCTGGTTATATGCCAGTATTTGACTGTTTACAATCCTTTGAGCTGTAAATTCCTTAGTTTATGGGGGAGCTCGGAGTTTCAGCGTCCAACTTGGTTTAGCGCATGCGTGCCTCTCCATCATCGTCAAGAATTCATTACCACATTGTGAACTCAATATTGGTTCTAAGATAAAGTTCCACCTGAAGCTGACGTCACCAAATGCCCTTTTGGCATCTAAGAAAACCATTGCCATCTTCTTCTCTGGATGTACTTCGAAATATCCAATTACATTCAAGATAGTCCTTATATTGCTCCTAAGTTGTCTTTTTGGTAAGAACAAAAACAAAAATAAATTCCCTGGAATGTGAGGGTGTGTGTGTTAAAGTGCAGATTTCAATGAAAGTAGTCCCATTGACTTCCATGCATTTACTCTCATGTCCATAATGGGAGGCTCTCAGAGTCCGATGTAGAAACAGGAGAGAGGAGTTGGCGGATTTGTCACTCGCAGTGCAGATTTGCATGACAGTGGTCCCATTGACTTCCATGTATTTACTCTCATGTCCATAATGGGAGGCTCTCAGAGTTCGATACAGAAAGAGGAGAGAGGAGTTGGGGGATTTGTCACTCGATGTGCAGATTTGCATGAGAGTAGTCCGATTGACTTCCATGAATTTACTCTCATGTCCATAATGGGAGGCTCTCAGAGTCCGATGCAGAAACAGGAGAGAGGAGTTGGGGGATTTGTCACTCGTAGATAAGTCGACTTGGGACGCCCATTCCAGAATGACTGAGGTGATTGACAACACCAGGGCAATGATGCGCTTAAGCAAAACTGGTCAAGAATTTTGTAATAAACATGGTGTGGAAGCACTTGAATCCCTGAATACTGATAACTGAAGACAGAAACTAGTGTAGTTAAGAGACTCAACAATTACGACTTGCCCAAAAGTTGAAGAACGTGTAATACAGAATGATGCATACAGTGAAGCTACAATGAAAAAGTATGAAACGTAAAAAGTGGAAAACTCTTATCTGCTACTATATATGAACAAGAGAGAACTACAAAATCATGCGATCTTGTGTCTCGATGTTTGATAATAACGTCCTTCATCAGGGTGTTTTCCAATAAAATATGCAACTTAGTAACTAAAGGAGAGCCATACAAGGCAATCGCTGTGTTTTAGATACTCATACTGATATGCATTGGGAAGAGGGTGCGCTAACAGCAAATTTCTGTATGTTATTACATAACCATTAACTGGAACCTTGGCTTTTTGCTTGGTGTAAATTGCTTTAACCATCATCAAGAATTCAGTACCACATTGTGAACTCAATACTGGTTCTAAGATAAAGTTCCAGCTGAAGCTGACGTCCCCAAATGCCCTTTCGGCATCTAAGAAAATCATTGCCATCTTCTTCTATGGATGTACTTCGAAATATCCAATTGCATTCAAGATAGTCCTTATATTGCTCCTAAGTTGTCTTTTTGGTAAAAACAAAAATAAAAATAAATTCCCTGGAATGTGAGGGTGTGTGTGTTAAAGTGCAGATTTGCATGAGAGTAGTCCCATTGACTTCCTTGCATTTACTCTCATGTCCATAATGGGAGGCTCTCAGAGTCCGATGTAGAAACAGGGGAGCGGAGTTGGGGGATTTGTCACTCGAAGTGCAGATTTGCATGAGAGTAGTCCTATTGACTTCCATACATTTACTCTCATGTCCATAATGGGAGGCTCTCAGAGTCCGATGCAGAAACAGGAGAGAGGAGTTGGGGGATTTGTCACTCGTAGATAAGTCAACTGGGGACGCCCATTCCAGAGTGACTGAGGTGATTGACAACACCAGGGGCAATGATGCGCTTAAGCCAACCTGGTCAAGAATTTTTTAATAAACATGGTGTGGAAGCACTTGAATCCCTGAATACTGATAACTGAAGACAGAAACTAGTGTAGTTAAGAGACTCAACAATTACGACTTGCCCAAAAGTTGAAGAACGTGTAATACAGAATCGTGCATACAGTGAAGCTACAATGAAAAAGTATGAAACGTAAACAGTGGAAAACTCTTATGTGATACAATATATGAACAAACGAGAACTACAAAATCATGCGATCTTGAATCTGGATGTTTGATAACAATGTCCTTCATCCGGGTGTTTTCCAATAAAATAAACAACTTAGTAACTAAAGGAGAGCCATACAGCAAAATTGCTGTGCGTTACTCGTACTGCTATGCATTGGGAATAGGCTGTGCTAACAGTAAATATCTGTATGTTATTACATCACCATTAACTGGAACCTTGGCTTTTTGCTTTGTGTAAATTGCTTTAATCATCGTCAAGAATTTTTTTTTTAATATAGTTTTTATATAGTTTTTGGTAAGTATTACATATTATCTTTTATCCCGTACATTTCGTAACGGTTTTTATCCCTTCTCCCTCTGCTTTTCCAATGCTTTAGTCCTTTATTCCCAGCCACGGGCACAAGGTCCGAATCTTGCACTGAATGTCCTTTCTTCCTTCTGTTGGTAGCCACTCCAGGTAGGTCTTCCATTTCGTGCTGATTGCTGTAGTCCTGTCTGCCCATTTGGTCTTCCAGTTCAGTTTCTCAATTATGTCTGACTGTATGAAATCAAACAAATAATTATGCCAGATTTCTACTGTCCACTTACTCTTGTCCTTCCAACCCAGAGCAATCACTGCTTTTCCTGCTAGTATCATTGCTTTGAATATAGCTTGGTTCTCTTTACTTACTACTGGGTTTCCTATTATGCCCATTAACATTAAATTAAAGTTAATGGACAGTGAAACTTTGCATGTTCTCCTTATAATTTGCAATATTTTTGTCCAAAAGACACTGACCTCTGGGCATTCCCACCACATATGGGAAAACCATCCTTTAGCCTGTTTACAATGCCAGCACCTGGGGCTCATTCCTGGGATCATGTTTGCTATTTGCGCTGGTGTTTTGTACCATTTTGTAAAGAATTTATGCTCCATTTCGTTAAATTTGATCACTTTAATTCCCTCTATTCCTTCCATTATTTTGCTTGCCAAGTTTCCTGATATCTGACCTTCTTTGGTCTAAGTGTTCTGTAGGTAAGATATTGTCGTGTCTATATTTGATATCATTTTCCTATAGATTTTTCCTGCTAGTCCTTGTTTTGATTTTTGCATCCCTTTGTATAGTTCTTCTATTGATTCCTCTATCCATATTTTCTCTTTTTCCTTGATCTTATTAACCATACTATATAGGCCTGTTATTTTTAACCAATGTTGGTTACCTACCTCTTCCACTATCTCGTGTACCGGTTTTAAGTTACGTCCTCTAAACATGTCTTCCAACCTATAATACCCTTTAGTTTTAAGATATTCCCACCATTTATTCTCTTTTATTTCGCTGTATATTGATTCTAGTGGTGTCCATCTTGAGTTTCTTCTTAGCCATTTCGTTTGCCACTTGCTCCAAGGTTCTAATGCTGAATGTCTGGGGGCCTTTAATCAATTTGAGATCTTTTTCTGTGGCTTTAGAGAAAATCCCAAATCTTCCTATATTGTTGTTTATCTCATTTTCAAATCTAACCCATTTTTGCTCCTCCCTTTCACCTATCTCTAATACGGACTTTATTTGGAAGGCTTCATAATATCTATTCAGCTCTGGGACTCCCCAACCCAACTCCTCCTTGAGACCGTGTATCAACCTTTTTGAATTCTACACTTTTTACTGCCAAATATCCACTTTCTAATTGCTCTATTCCATTGTTCTAACCTTTTGTTATGGGCCTCTAATGGTATCGACTGGAATAAATATGTTAGTTTAGGTAGCCAGAACATTTTAACACTCCTAATTCTAGTAGATATACCAAGAGTTTTATTTTTCCACTTTCTCATTTCATTCTTTATTTTCTTCCATATCGTGCTATAATTCACCTCCGATATTCTATCGATCTTCTTTTGTAACACTATACCTAAGTATTTGAACTTTTTGGTGCCCATTCCAATATTTGTAATTTTGTTTATTTCTTTTCTTTCCTCTTTGTTCACATTGAGGTACATAATTTCTGATTTAGCCATATTAACCTTTAACCCTGAACAGCATTCGAAGTCCTCTAAGATAATTTTTACTTCTTTTATTGCTTCTTTGGGATTTGTCATAACTACTATAATATCATCTGCAAATAAATTAATTTTTATTTCTTCCTTCTTTACCCTATAACCTTCTATCCTTACACAGTTTCTTATCCTTTCAGCTAGTTGTTCTATTGCTATAATAAATAAGACCGGTGAGAGCGGGCACCCCTGTCGGACCCCTCTCTGGATCTGAAAAGTTTGTGATTTGGCATTATTGACCTTTACCACTGCTGTTCCCTCTCTATATATCTCCTTAATTGCTCTTATATAATTATCTCCTATCTCATGCTTTTTCATAATCTGCCACAAGTATTCCTGAGATAGGGTGTCAAAGGCTTTATAGACATCCAATTTTAAAAGACCTAACTTTTTTTTTTTACCGTGTTGTAATACGTTTATTATATTCCTAATAGGGTGGGCTATGTTCCTATCCTTTACAAATCCATGTTGGTCTTCTTTTATTATTTTGGGACTAAACTTCTTTAATCTATTTGCCAGCATTTTTGCGAAGATCTTGTAGTCTTGGTTAAGGAGGCTTATAGGTCTGTATGAACCTACCTCTTCAGGGTCTTTATTTGGTTTCAAAATTACTATTATTTCTGTTTGTCTCCATGAATCTGGGGCCCTTCCCCTCCCTCAAGATTTCGTTGAAGATCATTTGGAGTTCTGGGGCAAGAATATCTATCATTTCCTTATAAAATTCACTTGTGAACCCGTCTAGCCCAGGGGATTTTCCCTTTCTCAATTCTTTAATTACATCCTTTATCTCTTGTATTGTAATTTCCTCTTGTAATTTGGCTTGCTCATTCTCCTTCAGTGTTATGTTAACTTCCTCTACAAAGTCTGTTGTGTCCCTTTTCTTATATAATTTTTTATAGAAAGACTCGAACGCCTCCCTTATTTCAATGGGATATTGAGATTTTTGACCATTTACCTTTATACTTTTTTACCCTTTGTCTTTCCTTCCTATTTTTCAGGTAATTTGCTAGTCTTTTTGCTGAATTTATGCTATTTCTTTGGAATTCGTTTCTCACCATGGCTTCCCTTTTCCATATTGTTGCTGAGTCTAAGGCCTCCAATTGTTTTTTAATTGTTAATATTTGGTTCTGTATCATAGGATTGTATTTTTGCATTAGTTTACTTTGTAGCCTCTCCATTTCTTGGATTTTGGCCTGTCTTCCTAGATGCCACTCCTTTTTTATATTCTTCTCTTTCTTTATACAGTGCCCCCTTATCACTGCCTTTGCAGCATCCCATAGAATATTGGTGGGTACTGTTCCTCTATTTTCCTCAAAATATAGCTTTATCTGCTCAGACATGTATTGTCTATCCCTTTCTGTGGCCATTATTAAGTTATTATATCTCCATGTTCTGGTTGTTGGTTGCTGAGTGAATTCTATTTCAACGCTTATTGGAGCATGGTCAGATATCCATATCGGGAGGGTTGTAATTCCTTTGATAATCATATTACTATTCTTTTCTAAAATTATATAGTCTATACATGATACTGTTTTATGCCTACTAGATATATGTGTGGGTTTAGGCCGGTTCCCCACAGACTCATGTGCCTCTATCAGGCCCCAATTTCCCAACTTGATTGATTTATCTTTTGTTATGTCTATATTTAGGTCACCTGTTATAATCACTTCTCCTTCGGAGAATTGTTTAGTTTTTTAAAATATTTTACCCAGGAATTTCTTTTGCCCTTTATTTGGGGCATATATATTTACTATGGTATACTTCTTATCATCCATTTTAAACTTTACTAACAAATATCTACCATTCCTATCCTCTTTTTTTCCCATAACCTCTAGTTTAAATTTCTTATGAATCAGTACTGCTACTCCTTTACCCTTGGCATCACCTCTGGCCTCTGCTAGTATCTCCCAAGTCGGATCATTTAGCAACGGCTTGCTATCTTTTTTTTTCTTATGTGTTTCCTGGAGGCATAAAACATCAATCTTTTGATCTTTTGCCAGCTTAGCTATCCTGTACCTTTTAAGGTTTAACGTTAACTCATTGACATTCAGTGTAAGTAATCTTATTGTTCTATCCATATTCTTTATGATTCTGGACTTTGAGTTCCCGTGGCCCTGGGATTTTTAAGCATATTCTTAAACTACCCCTTCCCCTTCCCTCCCATCCCTGTAGTAGAGTAGACTTGTGGGAATAAGAAACCTTCCCCCCCTCTCTACTTCATGAGGTGCACACATCCCCTCCTCCCCCTTATACTTGTAATATTAACATTAGCTCAACTTATACTTGGATACTTCCCTTTAGGTGTCTTCTTCTAGTAAGTCTGTCCTGAGGCGCTTTTCTCCTCTCTCTGCAGTTCCTTCTTCTGGGTCTGCTTCACCCTCTGGCTCTTCTTCCATTCCCTCTTCCCTTATGTCTTCAGCATTTATTCCGAGTTGTTTGAGGAGTTCTTTGGCCTCAAAGGCGTTCCATGCCATGAGCCTCTTCCCTTCTTGGAATATTATGATTGAAGCTGGATAGCCCCAGGTAAATTTTACATTGTTTACATACAGTTTTTGGGCATAGGGGCGCATTAAGTTCTTTTGCCTAAGTGTCTCCTGGCAAAAATCCTGTCTCACCCAAACTTTCCTGCCCCTGAAGCTCAAGTCCTTCCTCTTTTTTAGCTCCTTATATATTTGTTGTTGTATTTTTTCTCTGGAGAACTTGATAATAACATCACAAGGGGCTCCTCCCTTGCCTTTTCTTTGCAGGCGGTGAGCTCTTTCAATGTCTTCTGACTGAATCCTGATTCCATTAGTTGTCAGCCATTCTGTTACTACTCCTTCCAGGTTCCTGGTAGAAACCTCTTCAGAGATTCCTGTCAAAATCAAGTTTGCTCTCCTATTCCTGTCTGAGAGGTCATTTATCTGCTTTGTTAGGGAGCCAATCCTCTGTTCATTTGCCAGAGCCTTTTCTCTGGCAAAATCTGCCATTTGCTTTATGTCGGCAATTTCTTTCCCTATCTTAGCCATATCTACTCGTACAGCCTTAATTTCTTTGCTAATTTTTTCCTGAGATGCTAGGAATATCTTCTGGAGGTTTGCTATCTGTTCTGACAGTTCCTTGATATTTTTTGCCATCCTTAGCTGTTTAATTAAGGCTTAATGAGCTAGGCTCTTGCTGTGTAAGCGTTATCTTACTGAGTGGTTGTAAATAAAGGGTTTTTTTACTTGCTATAGACTCTGCTGCTCTTTGCTTCTTATTATCTTCCCACCTGGTTATATGCCAGTATTTGACTGTTTACAATCCTTTGAGCTGTAAATTCCTTAGTTTATGGGGAGCTCGGAGTTTCAGCGTCCAACTTGGTTTAGCGCATGCGTGCCTCTCCATCATCATCAAGAATTCATTACCACATTGTGAACTCAATATTGGTTCTAAGATAAAGTTCCACCTGAAGCTGACGTCACCAAATGCCCTTTTGGCATCTAAGAAAATCATTGACATCTTCTTCTCTGGATGTACTTTGAAATATCCAATTACATTCAAGATAGTCCTTATATTGCTCCTAAGTTGTCTTTTTGGTAAAAACAAAAATAAAAATAAATTCTCTGGAATGTGAGGGTGTGTGTGTTAAAGTGCAGATTTTCATAAGAGTAGTCCCATTGACTTCCATGCATTTACTCTCATGTCCATAATGGGAGGCTCTCAGTGTCCGATGTAGAAACAGGAGATCGGAGTTGGGGGATTTGTCACTCGCAGTGCAGATTTGCATGACAGTAGTCCCATGGACTTCCATGCATTTACTCTCATGTCCATAATGGGAGGCTCTCAGAGTCCGATGCAGAAATAGTAGAGAGGATTTGGGGGATTTGTCACTCATAGATAAGTCGACTTGGGTCGCCCATTCCAGAATGACTGAGGTGATTGACAACACCAGGGCCAATGATGTGCTTAAGCCAACCTGGTCAACAATTTTGTAATAAACAGGGTGTGGGAGCACTTGAATCCCTGAATATTGATAACTGAAGACAGAAACAAGTGTAGTTAAGACATTCAATAATTACGACTTGCCCAAAAGTTGAAGAACGTGTAATACAGAATGATGCATACAGTGAAGCTACAATGAAAAAGTATGAAATGTAAACAGTGGAAAACTCGTATCTGCTACTATATATGAACAAGCAAGAACTATAAAATCATGTGATCTTGTGTCTGGATGTTTGATAACAACGTCCTTCATCTGGGTTTTTCCAATAAAATATACAAATTAGTAACTAAAGGAGAGCCATAGAAGAAAATTGCTGTGCGTTAGATACTCGTACTGATATGCATTGGGAAGAGGCTTTGCTAACAGCAAATAACTATATATTATTACATCACCATTAACCGGAAACTTGACTTGTTGCTTGGTGCAAACTGCTTTAACCATCGTCAAGAATTGAGTACCACATTGTGAACACAATAGATCTTCTAAGATAAAATTCCAGATGAAGCTGATGTCTTCAAATGTCCTTTCGGCATCTAAGAAAATCAATGACATCTTCTCAGAATGTACTTCGAAATATCCAGTTACATTCAAGATAGTCCTTACATTGCTCCTAAGTTGAATTTTTCTTAAAAACAAAAACAAATTCCCTGGAATGTGAGGGTGTGTGTGTTAAAGTGATGCATTGGGAACTGATATGCATTAGGAAGAGTCTGTGCTAGCAGCAAATATCTGCATTTCACCATTACATCACCATTAACAAGAACTTTGGCTTGTTGCTTGGTGTAAATTGCTTTAACCATCGTCGAGAATTCAGTACCACATTGTGAACTCAATAGTTGTTCTAAAATAAATTTCAAGATGAAGCTGACGTCATTAAATGCCCTTTCTTCATATAAGAAAATCAAAGACATCTTCTCTGCATGTACTTCGAAATATCCAGTTACATTCAAGATAGTCCTTACATTGCTCCTAAGTTGTCTTTTTCGTAAAAACAAAAACAAAAACAAATTCCCTGGAATGTGAGTGTGTGTGTGTTAAAGTGCAGGTTTTCATGAGAGTAGTCCCATTGACTTCCATGCATTTACTCTCCTGTCCATAAAGGGAGGCTCTCAGATTCCGATGCAGAAACTGGAGAGAGGAGTTGGGGGTGATTTGTCATTTGAAAATTACTCCCCTGAGGACTACTAGAGGCAATGACACGCTTTCATACTCCTACTGACATGCATTGGGAAAAGTCTGTGCTTAGAGAGTGAGAAACCCATAGGAACAGCAATATACTTTTTCTCCAGCTACATATGACAATGGGTCCAGACTCGATATCTTGTGGATTTCAAGCCCAATGACTAAATTTTATTGGAAGCGGAACCTGAGGCAGATTTATATGAGGGTAGTACCATTGACTTCTGTGCATTTAGCCTTGTATCAATAATGGGAAGTTCTCCAGATTCTGATGCAGAAACAGGAGAGATGAGTTTGGGGTGAGTTGTTACTCGAAAATGACTCCCCTGAGGACTACCAAAGGTAATGATGCATTTTCATACTCCTACTGACATGCATTGGAAACAGTCTGTGTCTAGAGAGTGAGAAAACGATAAGAACAGCAATATACTTTTTCTCCAGCTAGACATGACTCCGGGTTCAGACTTGATATCTGTTGGATTTCAAGCACAATGACTAAAGACTTTTTAGAAGCGGAAACTGAGGCAGATTGACATGAGAGTAGTCCCATTGATTTCAGTGCACCTACCCTTGTGTCAATCATGGGATGCTCTCAAGAGTCTGATGCAGAAACAGGAGAGAGGAGCTAGGGGTGATTTGTCACTCGAAAATGACTTCCCTGAGGACTACCAGAGGCAATGATGTGTTTTCATACTCCTACTGAGATGCATTGGGAACAATCTGTGCTTAGATAGTGAGAAACCCATAGGAACAGCAATATAGTTTTTCTCCAGCTAAATATGACAATGGGTCCAGACTCGATATCTTGTGGATTTCAAGCACAATGATTAAAGTTTTATTGGAAGCGGAAACTGTGGCAGATTGACATGAGAGTAGACCGATTGACTTCTGTGCTTTTACTGAGTGCACCAAATCAATATCAGGAAAAATTTTACGAAATTTTTCAGAAGCTTTTTTGAAGCAGGACTTCCAAGAAATCTGTAAAATGGGAGACGACAACACAGTGCTTGACAAGAAGGAAGATAGAAAAGGAAATGTTCAAGGGAAGAAAACGGGAGGTAATGAATTTCCGCAGTCACTATATAAATTGATAGAAGAGTGGCAGTTAATGGATGCTTAGAAAGTGAGAAACCCCAAAAAACAGCAATATACTTTTTTTCTGGCAAGACATGACTCCTGGTCAAGACTCGTTATGTGTTGGATTTCGAGCACAATGACTAAAGACTTATTGGAAGCGGAAACTGACGCAGATATACAAGAGAGTAGTCCGATTGACTTCTGTGCATATACTGAGTGCATTTACGGAGCATGCATTCAGTGCATTTACTGAGGTACAGATTTACATCAGAGTAGTCCCATTGACTTCAGTGCATTTAGCCTTGTGTCAATAATGGGATGTTCTCAAGAGTCTGTTGCAGAAACAGGAGAGATGAGTTGGGGGCGAGTTGATACTCGAAAACGACTCCCCTGAGGACTACCACAGGTAATAATGCATTTTCATACTCCTACTGACATGCATAGGGAACGGTCTATGCTTAGAGAGTGAGAAACCCATAAGAACAGCAATATACTTTTTCTCCGGCTAGACATGACTCCGAGTCCAGACTCGAAATCTGTTGGATTTCAAGCATAATGATAAAAACTTTTTAGAAGCAGAAACAGAGGCAGATTGACATGAGAGTAGTCCCATTGACTTCAGTGAATTTACCCTTGTGTCAATAATGGGATGCTCTCAAGAGTCTGATGCAGAAATAGGAGAGAGGAGCTGGGGGTGATTTGTCACTCGAAAATGACTCCCCTGAGGACTACTAGAGGCAATGATGCGCTTTCATACTCCTACTGACATGCATTGGGAAAAGTCTGTGCTTAGAGAGTGAGAAACCCATAGGAACAGCAATATACTTTTTTTCCAGCTAGACATGACAATGGGTCCAGACTCGATATCTTGTGAATTTCAAGCACAATGATTAAAGTTTTATTGGAAGCGGAAACTGTGGCAGATTGACATGAGAGTAGTCCGATTGACTTCTGTGCTTTTACTGAGTGCACCAAATCAATATTAGGAAAAATTTTACAAAATTTTTCAGAAGCTTTTTTTGAAGCAGGACTTCCAAGAAATCTGTATAATGGGAGACAACAACACAGTGTTTGACAAGAAGGAAGATAGAAAAGGAAAGGTTCAAGGGAAGAAAACGGGAGGTAATGAATTTCTGCAGTCACTATATAAATTGATAGAAGAGTGGCAGTTAATGGATGCTTAGAAAGTGAGAAACCCAAAAAAACAGCAATATACTTTTTTTCTGGGGAGACATGACTCCTGGTCAAGACTCGTTATGTGTTGGATTTCGAGCACAATAATTAAAGACTTATTGGAAGCGGAAACTGACACAGATATACAAGAGAGTCGTTCGATTGACTTCTGTGCATGTACTGAGTGCATTTACGGAGCATGCATTCAGTGCATTTACTGAGGTACAGATTTACATCAGAGTAGTCCCATTGACTTCAGTGCATTTACCCTTGTGTCAATAATGGGATGTTCTCAAGAGTCTGATGCAGAAAAGGACAGAGGAGTTGTGGGGGATTTGTCAACCGAAAATGACTCCCGTGGGGACTACCCAAGGGAACATGACAGCTGGAAGCATGGAGGACAAGCACTGGCATCCTTGAATACTTATAACAGCAATATACTTTTTTTCCGGCTAGACATGACTCCTGGTCAAGACTCGAGATGTGTTGGATTTCAAGCAGAATGACAAAAGACTTATTGGAAGCGGAAACTGAGGCAAATTTAAAGAGAGTAGTCCCATTGACTTCAGTGCATTTACCCTTCTGTCAATAATGGGATGTTCTGAAGAGTCTGATGCAGAAACAGGAGAGAGGAGTTGGGGTGATTTGTCACTCGAAAATGACTCCACAGGGGACTACCCCAGGGAACATGGAGAAAAAGCGCTGGCGTCCCTGAATACTTATAGCAGCAATATACTTTTATCCGGCTAGTCATGACTCTCGGTCAAGACTCGAGATGTGTTGGATTTCAAGCACAATGACTAAAGAGATATTGGAAGCGGAAACTGAGGCTGATTTACAAAAGAGTAGTCCCATTGACTTCTGTGCATTTACTGAGTGAATTTATGGAATGTGCATGAAGTGCATTTTCGGAGGTGCAGATTTACATCAGAATAGTCCCATTTACCCTTTTGTCAATAATGGGATGTTCTCAAGAGTCTGATTCAGAAACGGAGCTTCCGGTCGGAGTAAAATGGCGAACTGATGCACTCTGCAATCGTGCTGAGTGAATGGCAGCTTCTTCTGACAGTTTGGGCAGTTTTTCTGTCCAACGCAGCAACCCCGAGGCAGGGGGTCGCCCAGCAAGCATCGAGGTCCAAGTGAGAAGTTGAGATCGGCGTCCGCAAAGTCCCGGAGGGGGCTTGTTTACGCCTTGATCTCCTCTCAGGAGCGGACTTTTGCAATCCAGCACTACAGAAGCTAGCCGAGCTGAAAAATCAGCTTAAATTCACCATTTCCCGATCTCTTGAGAAATGGTTTAACAGCGGAAGTACAAAGAAACGATGCGAAGTCCCAAGATAAACAACTACGGTAACTGTAAAGATTTGCTTACCGGGGAGAAGATATAGCGAAATTTGAACAAGGCGGTTAAGCACATAAGACTTTAAACTATTGAGCTGATCCATTGATAAAGTCGAAGAGACGTTTAAAGTGTAAACCCCCCCGATAAAACTAACTTTGTTGAACATTCCTGCGGTTGAGGTGGAGATAAGGGGGACTGAAAGTAACAGAGAAGATCGCGAGACTGAGGTGTAACAGTTAATTGTGTCCGGCTGGAAACGAAAACTGGCTAGAGACTGTGTTGGAGGACGGAATTTGGAGTGACCGGAAGTGTATCCAGTGGGACCGAGATTGAAGCGGACCGGAAGTGTATCTGGTAGGACAGTTTAAAAGGGGGACCGGAAAAAGGAAGTGTAAAACAAGCCTACTCTAGCCAAGAAAATCATCGAGAAATTGCGCCCGCCATTTTGTGGAGGAGGACTAAATTTTGAAAAGCGTTTTTAAAGAGAAAAAAATCGTCAGAAACAGCAAAAAAAGGAGGAAATGAGAGGAAAGTGTGAAACTGACTGAGCAGTACTGATAAATTTCCACAACGGAACCTAAATTTCGGCAAAGAGCGGCGTCAGCTGCGAGCCCAGGCATGGCTGGTAAAGACAAGAAAGAATGGCAGACAGCAATAGACCAGATGGAGAAACGTATGTTAGAAGCAATTCAGACTATGATCAAGCAATTGGATAAACAATTTGATGAGAAGATGGAAAAGCAGCTGGAACATCTTGAAGAAGTTCAGGAGAAAAATGTGGCGGTCTTGAGAGAATTAGTACTTGCAGAAGTGGCGGAATTTAAAAAAGAAGTGGAAAGTACAAGTAGTCAAGTTAAAGCTTTGGCGACTAAATCAACGGAAATAGAGCAAAAGGCACAAGATTTGGAAAAAAAAATTGAAGTGAATGGACAGAGTAATCGGAACCTTGAGGCAGTTGTGGAATACAAAGCAATGTCAAACCAATTGAGATTGAGAGGCACTGAGGAAAAAATGGGTGAAGATATACGTACTGAAGTGATGGAAATGTTGACCGAATACATGGGAGAAGACAAAGGGGAGTTGGATTACAATTTTGATCTTATATATAGAGTGAATTCTGCTTATGCTCAAAGGAAAAATTTATCAAGAGATGTCATTGTTCAATTTGTGACAAAGAAAATGAAAGAGGACGTATTTAAGAAGCAGTTTTCTCAGCCATTGGAAATTGATGGTAAAAAGATAATGATAATGAAAGAACTCCCAAGATCTATCTTGTTGGACAGAAAGAAATATAAGAAGCTGGTAGATAAGTTGAAACAATTGAACATCAGATTCAAATGGGAAATACCACAAGGGCTGTCCTTCACGTACAACTCAAAAAGACATGCGATAAAAACACCAGGGGATTTGTACAGGTTCAAAGCCGAAAATATTGAAGAATTTGGAGATATTTAAAAAGCCTCAATGATGGATTACATGACTCCTGGTCAAGACTCAAGATGTGTTGGATTTCAAGCACAATGAGAAAAGTCTTATTGGAAGCGGAAACTGAGGCTGATTTACAAGAGAGTCGTCCCATTGACTTCTGTGCTTTTACTGAATGCATTTACGGAGTGTGCATGCAGTGCATTTACTGAGGTGCACATTTAAATCAGAGTAGTCCCATTGACTTCAGTGCTTTTACCCTTGTGTTAATAATGGGATGTTCTCAAGAGTCTGATGCAGAAACAGGAGAGAGGAGTTGGGGGGGATTTGTCACTCGAAAATGACTCCCCTGGGGATTACCAGGGGCAATGATGCGCTTATGCAAAACTGATCCAAAAAACAACAACAAAAGGAAGCAGAAATGGAAGGGAAGGTTCAGGCTTCCCAAATGTCTTTACTTTGTAAGAGGGGAGTTAAGGCAGCTGGGAACATGGAGGGCAAGCACTGGCATCCCTGAATACTTATAAAAGCAATATACTTTTTTAACGGCTAGACTTGAGTCCTGGTCTAGATTCGATATGTGTTGGATTTCAAGCACAATGACTAAAGACTTATTGGAAGCGGAAACTGAGGCAGATTTACAAGAGAGTAGTCCCATTGACTTCTGTGCATTTACTGAGTGTGCATTCAGTGCGTTTACTGAGGTGCAGATTTTCATGAGAGTAGTCCTATTGATTTCCATGGAGTGGAAGCATGGGCATCCCTGAATACTGATAAGAGAAGACAAAGAAAGTGTACTCATCAGACGTAACAATTATGACTTGCCAAAAAGCTGAAGAACATGTAATAGAGAATGATGTATACAAGAAAGCTAGAATGAAAACGAAGAATATCTGAAGAATGGAAAACTGGTATGTATATACGAGGGAGAACTGCAAAATTATTCGACGTTGTGTCCGGATGTTTGATAACAACATTCCAAAGTTCATCCTTCCTCAGGATGTTCGATGATGAAATACACAAAGAAATTGCAAGGTGAATCTAACCAACAGCTTACCAGTTTAAGCTGCTGTGCTTTCCATACTCCTACTGGCATGCCTTGGGAACAGTCTGTGCTAACAGAAAATATATCTATCTCACCATTACACCACCATTAACTAGAACCGTGGCTTGTTGCTTGGTGTAAATTGTTTTAACAATTATAAAGAATTCAGTATCACATTGTGAAATCAATAGCTGTTGTAGCACAAAGAATTAGTATACGCATCCCATGATGGAAGAATTTCAGTGGTAGCTTTACAGAGGAAAACGAAAAGGACAATTAGAGTCTATATATTCGCACCAAATCAATATCAGGAAAAATTTAAAAAAAAAATTCAGAAGCTTTTTTCGAAGCAGGACTTCCAAGAAATCTGTATAATGGGAGACTACAACGCAGTGTTTGACAAGAAGGAAGATAGAAAAGCAAATGTTCAAGGGAAGAGAACGGGAGGTAATGAATTTCCGCATTTACTATATAAATTGATAGAAGAGTGGCAGTTAATGGATGCTTAGAAAGTGAGAAGCCCAAAAACACAGCAATATACTTTTTTTCTGACGAGACATGACTCCTGGTAAAGAATTGTTATGTGTTGGATTTCGAGCACAATGACTAAAGACTTATTGGAAGCGGAAACTGAGGCAGATTTACAAGAGAGTAGTGCCATTGACTTCTGTGCATTTTCTGAGTGCGTTTACGGAGTGTGCATGCAGTGCATTTACTGAGGTGCAGATTTACATCAGAGTAGTCCTATTGACTTCAGTGCATTTACCTTTGTGTCAATAATGGGATGTTCTCAAGAGTCTGATGCACAAACAGGAGAGAGGAGTGGGGGTGATTTGTCACTCGAAAATGACTCCCCTGGGGACTACCCCAGGGAACATGGCAGCCGGGAACATGGAGGACAATCACTGGCATCCCTGAATACTTATAACAGCAATATACTTTTTTTCTGTCTAGACATGACTCCTGGTCAAGACTCGTTATGTGTTGGATTTCAAGCAGAATGACAAAAGACATTGGAAGCGGAAACTGAGGCTGATTTACAAGTGAGTCGTCCCATTGTCTTCTGTGCTTTTACTGAGTGCATTTTTTTATATATATAGGTTTATTTTTTGGATTTTCTATATATTACATAATATCTTTTGTCTCCTTACTTTACATAACTCGATAAGTTCCCCCCTCCCTCCCTCTACCCCTTGTTTGTTGATCCTTTATTCACAGCCACGGGCACAAAGTCTGAATCTTCCACTGAATGTCCTGTCTTCCTTCCACTGTTATCCACTTTAGATAGGTCTTCCATCTCGCTTTAATTTCTTCGGCTTTATCCTCCCATGTGGTCTTCTGGCGCAATTTCCCAATGATGTCCGACTGCACAAAATCAAACAAATAAGTGTGCCAGGTATCTATTGTCCTTTTGCTCTTATCTTTCCAGCCCAGAGCTATCACTGCCTTGCCTGCTAACACCATAGCTTTGAGTATAGCCTGGGTTTCCTTATTGACTGCCTTATTTCCTAATATACCCATTAACATTAGTTTAAAGTCTACATTCAATGAGATTGTACATATTTTCTTTATAGTTTGTATTATTTTTGACCAAAAGACTCTCACCTCTGGACATTCCCACCACATATGGGAGAACCAACCCTTAAATTGTTTACAGTGCCAACACATAGAACTCGATCCCGGAAACATGTTTGCTATCTGCACTGGTGTTCTATACCACTTTGTGAAAAATTTATGTTCCAGTTCATTAAATTTAATAATTTTGGTTTCTTCTATTCCCTTCATTATTCTATTTGCATCGTTTTTTGATATCTGGCCTTCCTTACACCATGTTTTCTGTAAATATAGTATCACCTTATCTTTACTGGATAACATTTTCTTGTAAATATATCCTGCTAATCCTTGTTTAAATTTTTGCATCCTATTATGTATTTCTTCAATTGGTTCTTCTGTCCAAATATTTCCTTTTTCATTAACTTCCTTAATCATTCTATAAAGGCCTGTAATTTTTAACCAATGTTGCTTAACTATCTCCTCGGTTAATTCCAGTGCTGGTTTTAGAGTGCCTCCTCTAAATAAGTCTCTTAGCCTATAATATCCCTTTGATCTCAGGAGTTCACACCATTTATTTTTTCCTGTTTCGTTATAGAGGGATTTTAGTGGTGCCCACTTTGAGGTTCTTTTAAGCCATGAGGGCTGCCACTTGTTCCACACTATTAGTGTTGAATACCTAGGTCCTTTAACTTGTATAAGATCTTTATTTGTCATTTTGGAGAATACCCCAAAACTCCCTATGTTATTATTGATTTCATTCTCAAAACTCACCCATTTTAGTCCCTGTCCATCACCTATCTCCAGTATCGATTTTATTTGGAAGGCTTCATAATAGCTAATCAGGTCAGGGACTCCCCATCCCAACTCTGATATATGGCTATAAATGATCTTTCTCTGTATTCTGCATTTTTTACTGCCAAAAATCCATTCCTTAATCACTCTGTTCCATTGGTCTAGTTTTTTGGTATACATTCCTAGTGGTATTGTCTGGAAGAGGTATATTAATCTCGGCAGCCAAAACATTTTAACACTTTGGATTCTAGTAGATATATTCATTATTTTATTTTTCCACTTTTTCATATCTTTTTCTATTTTCTTCCGGACCTTGTTATAATTGTTCTCTGATATTTTATCAATATTCTTCTGTAGTACAATACCTAAATATCTGAATTTTTGGTGCCCATTCCAATATTAGTAATCCCATGTATTTGTTCCCTTTCCTCTTTAGTCACATTAAGATACATAAATTCTGTAATTTAGCCATGTTCACCTTCAGTCCTGAACATTTTTCGAGGTCCTCTAATATAATTTTTATTTCTTTTATTGCCTCTTTGGGGTTTGTCATAGCGATTATAATGTCATCAGCAAATAAATTGATTTTCATTTCTTCCTTCCTTACCCTGTATCCTCCCACCCTTGCAGAATTTCTTATTCTTTCGGCTAGCTGTTCTATTGCTAGTATAAATAGGAGGGGCGAGAGCGGGCATCCTTGCCGGACTCCTCTTTGAATCTTAAGGGGTTGTGAGTGTTCTTCGTTAACTCTCACCACTGCTGTCCCTTCTCTGTATATTTCTTGGACAGCTTTTATATATGGCTCCCCCATCTCGTATTTAGTCATTACCTGCCACAGAAAATCCTGGGAGAGTGTATGCTTTGTAGACATCTAATTTCAGGGGGCCTAGCTTTTTTTTGTGGCCATGTTGTAATACATTTATAATATTCCTTATGGGGTGGGCTATATTCCTGTCTTTTACAAATCCATATTGGTCCTCCTTTATTATGTTAGGTATGATCTTCTTTAATCTATTTGCTAATATTTTTGCAAAGATTTTATAATCCTGATTTAGTAAACTAATAGGTCTATATGAGCCCTCTTGGTCTTTATGTGGTTTAGGGATTACCACTATTTCTGATTGCCTCCACGAATCTGGGGTGTTTTTCCCTTTCAGTATTCCGTTAAATACCTCTTGGAGCTCTGGGGCCAATATATGACTATGTCCTTTTTTTTTATACAGCTCTTTGTAAAAGGTCTCGAAGGCTTTTACTATATCTTTTGAGTTGCCAGTTCTTTGGCCATTCACTTTTATATTTTCTATCTTTTGCCTTACCTTCCTGTTTTTCAAATAGTTAGCTAACCTTCTGGCCGAATTAATACTATTTCTATGGAAGTCATTTCTTACCATTGCTTCTCTCTTCCATAATGTAACTGAGTCCAACTCATCTAATTGTTTTTTAATTGTTGTTATCTGACTCTGTACTTTTAAATCATGATTGTTGATTTGTTCCTTTTGCAACCTCTCCAGTTCCTGAATTTTAGATTGTCTTTTTAGATAGCATTCTCTTTTGATGTACTTTTCCTTATTTATGCAGTGTCCCCTTATCACCGCCTTTGCGGCATCCTGCAGGGTATTAGTTGGGACAGTCCCTCTGTTCTCCTCAAAATATAATCTTATCTGCTCCATCATATAACTCCTATCTTCCTCTTTAGCCATTATTAAATTATTGTACCTCCAAGTTCTACTTTTTGGCTTTTGATTACCTTCTATTTCTATAGTGATTGGTGCATGATCCGATATCCAAATTGGGTGAGTTGTAATTTTTTTATAGTCAGATTGCTGCTTTTTTCTACAATTATGTAATCTATGCATGATGGGGTTTTGTGCCAGCTGGATACATGGGTGGGTTTTGGCCGCTGTCCTATCAATTCATGTGCTTCCCTCAAGCCCCAATCTCCTATTTTAATTGCCTTATTTTTGGTCAGATCCATGTTCAAATCTCCTGTCATAATTAATTCTCCCTCTGCAAATTGCTTAGTTTTTTTAACTAGCCTGACTAAAAATTTCCTTTGTCCTTTATTGGGTGCATATATATTTACCAATATAAATTTCTTCCCCTCTAATCTGAATTTAGCCATCACATATCTACCTTCCCTGTCTGTCTTTCTTTCTAGTACCTCTATTCTAAGTTTCTTATGAGTCATTATTGCCACTCCTCTGGCCTTGGTGTGGCTCCTAGCTTCCACTAACATCATCCAGGTCGAGTCTTTTAGCAAAGGCTTGTTGTCATTTCTTTTCTTATGTGTTTCCTGTAAACACAGAACATCTGTTTTTTGCTCTCTTGCCAACTTGGCTATCCTATATCTTTTAATTTCTGATGTTAAACCATTGACATTCAGTGATAAAATTTTATTGTTTTATCCATATCCCACATCAATTAAGGCTTTGACATCTCGTGGCTGTGAAAAATTTGAATAGTTAATTAGTTTACCCTTCCCCTTCCCTTTCCCCCCTGTGGTTGAGAGTAAAGGTGGAAAGAAAATCTCTTCCCCTCTCTCCACTGCATGGGGTGCATGCATCCCCCCTCCTCCTCCTTCTTGATACTGTAAAAAATAATAATACTAATAATAATCATTAGCTCAGTCAATAAAGGTATACTTCCCTTAATTGGTTATTGGGAGCTGGTCCTGAGGCATTTCCCTCCTCTCTCTGAAGTTCCTTTGTCACCATCTTCAGGAACCCCCAATTCCTCTTCCATTTCTTGCTCTCCCATATCATCTGTGTTGATTCCTAATTGTTTAAGTAGTTCCTTTGCCTCTGTAGTGTTCCTTGCCATTAGTCGCTTTCCTTCCCGAAATATAATTATCGAGGATGGATAGCCCCATGAAAATTTAACATTGTTTGCATAAAGCTTTTGAGCAAAGGGGCGCATGAGGGTTTTTTTCCTTGAGGTCTCTTGACAAAAATCTTGTCTCACCCAAACTTTTCTTCCTCTAAAAGTCAGGTCTTTCCTCTTCTTTAGTGCCATATATATTTGCTGTTGAATTTTCTTTCTGGTGAATTTAATTATTACATCTCTAGGGGCCCCGCCCCTCCCATTCCTTTGTAGTCGATGCACTCTTTCCACATCCTTTGTTTTTATCTCTACTTCATTTGTCTGCATCCACTGTATCAGGGACTCTTCCAGTTTATTTACGGAAATTTCTTCAGATATCCCTGATAAAATAAGGTTAGCTCTCCTATTTCTGTCTGACAAGTCATTTATTTGGCGGATCAGAGTGGTTATTTTTTGCTCATTAGCTTCAGCAAGCTCTTTGGCTGTCATAGCTGTCTGCTTTATAGTAGCTATTTCTCTTCCTATTTTTGCTAATTTCTCCACGTAGTGAGTTTAACTCACCACTAATTTTTTCTTGAAAGGCAAGGACTGTGTTTTGGAGTCCTGCAATTTGTTCAGATAGGTCCTTAATTATCTTTGACATATCTTATTCAAAGCTTTGGGAGTGGCCTTAAGAATCTCAAGGCTTTCCTTTCTAACGCAGCAATAAATTAGTTTCTTACCACTCTGAAGATGTTCCAGCCAGCTGTTTCCGGGCTATCACCCTCTTATCTGGGTTTGCGTAGTATTTACAAACTCTGAGCTATAAATTCTTTAGTTCGAAGGAGGAGCTCAGAGGAAACACAACTGGCTTGCTTTAATGCATGCGTGCAACCTTACTGAGTGCATTTACGGACTGTGCATGCAGTGCATTTACTGAGGTGCACATTTAAATCAGAGTAGTCCCATTGACTTCAGTGCTTTTACCCTTGTGTCAATAGTGGGATGTTCTCAAGAGTCTGATGCAGAAACAGGAGAGAGGAGTTGGGGGGGATTTGTCACTCGAAAATGACTCCCCTGGGGACAACCAGAGGCAATGATGCGCTTATGCAAAACTGATCCAAAAAAAACAACAAAAGGAAGCAGAAATGGAAGGGAAGGTTCAGGCTTCCCAAATGGCTTCACTTTGTAAGAGGGTAGTTAAGGCAGCAGGGAACATGGAGGACAAGCACTGGAATCCCTGAATACTTATAAAAGCAATATACTTTTTTAACGGCTAGACATGAGTCCTGGTCTAGAAACGATATGTCTTGGATTTGAAGCACAATGACTAAAGACTTATTGGAAGCAGAAACTGAGGCAGATTTACAAGAGAGTCATCCCATTGACTTCTCTGCATTTACTGAGTGTGCATTCAGTGCGTATACTGAGGTGCAGATTTACATGAGAGTAGTCCCATTGACTTCCATGGAGTGGAAGCATGGGCATCCCTGAATACTGATAAGAGAAGACAAAGAAAGTATACTCATCAGACGGAACAATTATGACTTGCCAAAAAGCTGAAGTACATGTAATAGAAAATGATCTTACAAGGAAGCTAGAATGAAAATGAAGAACATGTGAAGAATGGAAAACTGGCATGTGTATAAACGAGGGAGAACTACAAAATTATTCGACGTTGTGTCCGGATGTTTGATAACAACATTCCAAAGTTCATCCTTCCTCAGGATGTTCGATGATGAAATACACAAAGAAATTGCAAGGTGAATCTAACCAACAGCTTACCAGTTTAAGCTGCTGTGGTTTTCCTTCTCCTACTGACATGCCTTGGGAACAGTCTGTGCTAACAGAAAATATCTCTATCTCACCATTACATCACCATTAACTAGAACCTTGGCCCCTGGCCAAGCACACCACGGAGCCGGCAGAGCTGAAGAGGCCACGGTCAGAAAGCTTGCTTGGCTTGCAGAAGAGGGTCAGGGCACAGGATTGGACCAAGGGGCCATCAACGAGACCTGCAGCTGGTTGCCTGCTTGGGCCAGCACAAGGTTTCTGGGGAAGCCACAGGCAGGGCACTGCATCAGCAAAACCTGGGATGCCCCACCTATCACGGGAGTTAATGAGCAGGCCCCTGGTGCATGGATGCCTCCTCTTCCTCTGCCGCTGCCACCTTTGCACCTGCCCCGCTGTGGGAGCTGCTGCAGCAGCAGGAACCACAGGAGTGGTGCGCCTGGGAGCTGCAGGCCTTGGTGAAGGAGGGTTGCTGGGTGTGTGTGTGGGGGGTCCCTGAAGGGACACAAGGCAGGTGGCTGAGCATGGTGCTGCCTTACCTGCTGCTGGGTGGTTGAAGGCAGTTGTCATGACTGAGCCAGCAGGGCAAGGCAGAGAGCGAGAGTCCAAAGTCCAGTCCAAGGGTCAAAGCCAGAGAGAGCAGAATACCAAAGCATCAAAGTCCCAATACACAAAAGCAAACACGTAGTCAAGGTTTTACCGAAGGTCTGAGTCCAGTTTGCCGAGAGTCGGAGTCGAGGTGCAGAGCCGGGAGTCAAGAGCCAGAAGAACACCAAAACACGGACCAGAGTCAGGAACCAGGAAGTCAAACCAATAGCAGGGTGCCAGGAACCGAGGGATGTAGGAGCCGAGGTGCAAAGCCTTTGGTCCGAAGAGACTAGTTGCCAGCATGAATTGGAGGTTCCTGAGAGCCACCTTAAGAGCCTGTCCTGCTCATTAGCCAATTACCACCCACTTTTAAGGTCCCGGCTCCTGTCAAAACTCCAGGCTTAGCGAACACCAACCTCACATGCGTGCCTCTTTGCGTCACGCTGCCAAGTCCCGGCGTCTCTAATCCTAGTTACAGGTGGAGGAGAATCAGGAGGCGTGGTGCTTGTGCTTGGCTATGCAGGAGCAGCTCCAGGTGTGAACTCTCCTGTTAGCTGGTGCTCACCCTCTGCAGGAGTCAGGTTGCTTCTGTCTGAGGGTGCAGGGAGCTCATCCTCAGGCCTTAAAGGTGCAGAGTCCCCCGGATCAGGGACCACCAACTCAGGCTGCATGGGGGGGCATGACAGCGGTCACTGTCAGGTTGTTTTTTTACACCCAGTCAGATTTTACATCCAGACTTGCGGCCCGGAGGAGGAAGGGAGGGCGGTCAGGGGGCAAGTCCGGCAGGCTGAGGCAGGAGGCAGTGGTGGGATGAAGATGGGGTGGCCGAGGGAGAGAAAGAGGAAGCGGCAGCGGCTGGTGGTGGCAATGGCCAGGGCGAGCAATGTGACACAAGGCTTTTGGTGGGGGCAGGGGGCTTTTGGTGGGGGGAGGGTGGCACAGTTCAGTGTACCCACCCAGGCCCCACCCTAGGCAAAAGTCTAGTTCACCTAGTGGGTGGGCCAGCCCTGATGGCTCTTCTGTGCAATGCAGTTTACTGAAGTGAACCACACCTTTAGGGGTCTGGATTTGTAAATAAAGTAGCCTGCATAAGGAAATCATGACTGGGCACAGGGCTCTTTTTGTAGCAGGAACGCCTTTGCATATTAGGCAAGACACCCCTAAGGTTGCATAGAGCTTACAGAGCTCTTCTTACAGGGGGTACTGTAAGCTCTTGAAGGATTGGCTACATTAGGGGTGTGTCGCCTAATATGCAAAGGACTTACTACTACAAAAAGAGCCCTAACTGGGTTTATAATCTCAAGACCACATGGATTCCATGTATGAAGTTCCCCTGTCCCCAGAGGGCACTATAGTCTGGTATTGAAAAGGGCACAGTTTTTAGACTTAAGGAGCCTGGAAAGAATGCCAGCCTGAAGTGCTTATACAGTACAGTACAGTACAGTTGAAAGTGGCACTGAGCCCAAACCACTGCAAGTAATGAAATTATTAAAACATTTATTAGAGGTAAGGAATTCTTGAGTCTCAGTGTGATGAGCACACTGCTCTTGAAAAGATGGAAAATTGTAAATTTCAAACATGCACCGTGGTGAACAGAAGGCTGCTGAGAGACATGTTAATAGGCTTAACCACATCATAAGCAGAATGATCCATTTTTACATTGCCGGCAGAATGGTCTTTCCTAAGAAGGCCATATTCCTGAACTGGAAAAGATCTTTATAGCTTGGAACTGTAGCTGCCTTCAGAAAGGAAGAACCGTGTGATGAGGTGGGAAACACTGTGCAGCCCTGTGTCCTGTTTTGCCCCCTGATGGATATAAAATGTGGGTAAAACTATTTTTAGATGAAAGCATATTCTTGAAGTAAATTCAGGTTCCAATTTTGAAAGGGGGATGAGGTTTGGGGGCGGAGAGAAATTATTCTTAAAAAAAATGCAAGAGAAAAATATGCTTATAGTACTTTAAACAGAATATATTTTGGTGTGGGTCTTGCAAAAAAAGAATTTCCTGTTACTCTACTTGAAGTGGACAGGACATCTTGGGCATGTTTAGGGGACAAACAGATTATGATGCAAGCATATTATAATATGGTGTGGTGGTTGCAGCAGCACCACTAAAGACGATCAAGCTCCGGCCTCGCTTGCCATGTGTTTTTTTTTTGCTTACACAATGTGTTCTCACAGTCATATGTATTTTTCCATATTTCTTGCCTGGCTTGTGTATCATCTTTAATGTCTACTGGTGGGGGAGTGAATGTCGGCTTTGCTTGGTTAGTGCCCGGATGTAACCGTTCTCATGTAAGAAGCTTCCTGGGTGCGCCTTGTGAAGAACATGATCTCTGTTGGGAAAATAGGCAAAAATACTTAGATATTCAGAATTTGCACTGGAGAGGAGGCATCTCTTTCCGTGTAAAAAACTTTATTTCTAAGTGAAGGATTCACAGGAAAAGCTACAAAAATAACAAAGATACCTGAGACTACATCTTTACCGCTACAAACTTCGTCTTCTTGATCCCTAGAAGGAAATCACCTGATTGCATTAACCAATCAGTGTTACAAAACAGACCAATTTTCCCGGGCTATCTTTCCATTGGCTCTGTGCCAGGTTTCCTTCTGGGTCAGGCTAAACAATAGCACACAAGGGAAACAACAGATTAACCCTATAATGACTGAATCTTAGATCTTGCAACTCACATATGTCCAACAATCTCATCATGTTATGTGACCTTGTAGTCTAAGCAGCTTCTTAATAGTTGAACAGTCAGTACGCAGATGTTAAGTGGCAGTGGTATGGGTAGAGCAAACATTTGGTGGGCTGAGTTGGGCACATTGATTGGCTAAGGGCTATTACTTAAGTTGAAAATTCTTGGAATTGATTTGACAGAGCGAGAAATAATCAGCCAACCAAACCAGATGCAGAGGGTCCTTCTCACATTTTTCAGTGTGAGGATCCTATCTTTAATAATGAAGCAGAATGCAGCTTTTAAGAACAAGGGGATCTTCCAAGCCCATGCCGTTTTAAATACACTGAAACCTGTACCACTCTTGGCCAAGAAACATAAAGAGACTAAAGGGGGGAGGCATGATCTGATCTCCCTGCTGCCTGATTAAATGGACCTCTCTTGTCAGAGGGAGGAGGCTCCAATTACGAATCCAGTCCATGGAGCAGTTAAATCTTCAGATAAGTTATTTCCATCAGTCTTTGTGTATGAAGACATAAATCTTGGTAACTCCTCTTTTCCAAATTTCCCAAAAGAGGTTCAAGGTGCAATAGCCAACAGATTGGAGACAGTGAGAACAAAACTTCTGATGCTAGGGAACAAGCAGTGACTGCAGACGTATCAGATACTGCCAAAACAAGCCTTTATAAAAACAGACCAGATATGCCCTACCATAACTCTCCTTCTTCTCCACTGATCAATTTAACTTATACTACAGAAGTCCAAACGGAACAAGACGTTAATACAAGCTGGAATTCATATGTCCTCAATAATAGCTGAGAATCTCCCCCTGAGCAGTAAGGGAGACGTGTGGCCAAGCACTAGCCAATTAATCAAGAACATACCAAGAGGGTCTGTGTTTTATGACACTAATGGCACCTTTGAATAACTAACCAAAGGAGACTGACTCATAAATTCTTCTACACCACCGTCATCTAAATTTTCTACTACTTTGGATATTAAGTTCATCTCTTGGAATATGGCTGGCTGGCGGAATAAGGCCAAGGATGTTGAATTTCTAAGCTACCTCATTGATTTTGATATTATAGTCCTTCAGGAAACCTTTGTGCCAAATCAGATTCAGATTGAGGAGTACAAACCTTTTTCCCTCCCAGGGTATAGGGATTAACCCTAAGGATCACTTTCAAGTGGGTTTGGCTCTGTTTGTGTCTTTATATTTAAAAGTAGAAATCATTACAAGTGGAGACCCGCAAGAAACTTGCGGGATGGTTATCTCATTCGTCACACCTTTGCTTCCTCTGCTCACCCCCTACCTCTCTCACACTATTTCTCCCCTCTGCTCCCCTTTTCTTACTCTATTTCTGCTCCATGCATGTGATTTCCTCTCTCTTTCTGATCTGTCATCTTTCTCTTTGTTTTTCTGCCTCCCCACTTCATCACTCTTTCTCTTTCTGCCCCCCACCCCATCATTCTTTCTTTCTGCCCCCAGCCTCCTGGCTGCTTTCTGTCCCCAGCCTCTCTCCCAGCCTCCTGCCTGCTTCTTCCCCCACTCCGCAGAGCAGCAGTAGCAGTGGTGGCAGTGCTCTCAGCCACCCACCTGCTTTCTCTCCCCCCCACAGCAGCAGTGGCAGCACTCTGGGAATCACAATGGATCTCCCAGCTACAGAGATCAATTCACCTTAGAGTTGCCAGCTCCAGGTTGGGAATTTCCTGGAGATTTGGGGGTGGAGCCTTAGGACAGTGAGGCTTGGGGAGGCAAGCAGGGTATGATGCCATAGACTCAACCCTCCAAAACAGCCATTTTATCCAGGGGAACTGATTTCTGTCTCCTGGACAACAGCTGTTATTCTGGGTGATCTCCAGTCCTCACCCAGAGGTTGGCAATGGTGGTTCTCATGGAGGAAATGGCTGGAGGGTGGAGTCTATGGCATTACACCAGTCCAAAGTTCCTCCCCTCCTTAAATCCCACCCACTCCAGGCTTCACCCCTCAAATGTCCAGGGATTTCCCAACCTGGAGTTGGCAACCCTATTTCCTTCCCAACCAACAGCCAACCTACCTTTATCTGCCTCTCTGTCTCCTGTTTTCCATCTTTACCCCCCAGCCTCTACCTAGGAAAATTACAGTCTTTCTCCACAGTGAGGGCCAAAGCAGCTTTCATTATTCCCTCCTCCTTTTTTCTGCACAACAACCCTGTGAGGTTGGTTAGGATGAAATATGTGACTGGTCCAAAATCACACAGTCACCTTCCACTGCAAGATGGGGATCTGAACCTGGGCCTTGCAGATCCTACTTTGAAGCTCTAACTGCTGCACCTCACTGGCTTTCATAGGGTGGCTGCTGATGAATGGTAGCAAGCAGCCGAGGCTAGGTGAGTCATGCAAATCAGGGGGACCTGGCAAGCCTAGAATGCTGCCAGGCCTAGAGTGGCCAACCTGCAAATGTGCCCTGGAGACCCCCAGAATTACAACTGGACTCTAGACAGCAGAGGTCTGTCTCCCTGCAGAAAATAGCTGCTTTGGAGGGTGGAAACTGTGGCATTATACCCAGCTGAGGCCTCTCCCTTCCCAAACCCAGCCCTCCTCCTTAAGAGTCCACCACAAAATCTCTAGAAATCCCCCAGCCTGGCCCTGGCAACTTTTGTGAGGCCTGGCCCCAAGGTTTCCTCCCTCCCTCCCTCCAAGGCTGAAAGAGGCCTGGAAAGGGCCCTTCCCCCACCCCTTCCACCGACAGAGCCAGTCAGAAGCCTCTCCCTCCCCCTCCCCCCCCCAACGTTCTAATCTCTCACTGTTGCTGCCTGGAGTTAGGTCCCTGCAGAGGCCATTTCAAAAGGCTTTTGGGGAATTCAAGAGTTCCTGAAGGGATTTCTTCACTTCTGGGATTTTTCTACAAACCCAGGAAGTCTACTGACTATGCAGGAAAAGCTGTTGGGGGAGAGTGAGGCCCCTGTTGGAGGGAATAGGTATCCGTACTTTTTGGCTATTAGAATAAGGATGTTACAATTGGATAGCCCCACTGAGCAAGCTATTAAGCTTGTCCTTGATAACTTACTCTGATTATTCCCAATTCAGACAGATTATGCTTGACAGGCCGCTTGTCCTTGCCCACCCGGTTTTTCTTAGCGGGTGTATGGGCTACGGACTGAGATGCCATTTCAGCACCGATTTGTCGGCAGGTTAACTCTTTCCTAACATTGGAAATGACTAACTACTTTTCTAGAAAGTCTAGAAGAAGAACATCCCTTGGCTGAAATAATTCAGGCTATAGAAATTAATCAGGAGGATACACTCCCACCTATTACCTCTACAAGGTACTCCAAAGATTGCCATATATCTCGCAGGCATCTATCTCGCCAAACTTTGTCTTCAGTTTAATAAAGTTTGGCTGAATGGGCTTACCAACTTTCCCAGATCTGGAGAATATACATTTGTCTCAACAAAAGGCTGCAGTGTAATTGACTATTTTCTAGTTTCCCTTCATTGGAATCTCATGTTTTAGATTTCAAGGTTGGCGATTATATAATCAGTGACCAGCTTCCACTTATTTTAACTCTCAATGTCAGCCCTTTTACTAGAACCCAATGTTATTTCCAACACCAACCTGACAAGATCCTATTGCCTAGGATCTTATGGACTGATTGGCTAAGGGGCATTTGGAGGATTTCCTATTGCCAGTATATTGTCGGGACTGACATCTGAGAGTCAGCTCTGACATGAAAGTTGTCTACGCTTGGATCCTTTCTGTCTCCTAATAAACAAATTTTGCTGCTACAAGAGCGTTCATGAGATTGATTGCATTTCAGGACTTGACAAAGACTAGAGAGATGCAGTGAAAGAATGACACCAGTTGCTGAAAAATCAGCAAACATCGCCATTTACTATGCCATTGAAAATACTTATATCTTGTATTTTCTATTTAGCTCATGGCGAGTTACAAATGTGACAAAGCAGAGGCCAAGCAGAACGGTTAATGCATAGTACAAAATATGTATCATAGAACCAGTGGTTCAAGAACAGAATAGCCACCCATACATTAACTGCTCTGGGGGTGGGGTGGGGGGTCTGAGGACAGGATGTCTTCCTTTATAGGGGGCAGAAGGCAAGCCTTTTTATGTTGACCTAGACAGGCAAGCACAAGGCTGGCAACTGGCAGGAGACTCAGTGGGTGATGCCATTGCTGGCAGCATAATGACATTGCCAGCACTTACAGGTCAACTTACAGGTCACTTACAGGTCAACTGGGAGTGAGGTAATGGTGGCAGTGGTGATCTAGCAATGGGTGATGGGAAAGACCTCAGCCTGAGACCCCAGATAGCCACTGCCAGTCTGAGTAGACAATACTGACTTTGATAAACCAATGGTCTAATTCAGTAGAAGGCAGCTTCATATGTTCATGTGTTCTTCTTTGGTGCCTTCATTCCTCTTGCAGTACTGCTCAAGATGTCTTGTCTTGATGCCCCCCGACAAATGTAGTCATCTGAGTGCATTGAGATGTGGCATCTCAGATGCTGTAGAAACAACACTGGGGCATCAGTGAAGCGGGGAAGCAGTGGGCGAGTCACATGCCTGACTGCTGCGAACTCGGAGGAGAAGGAACAGGAAGGAGGAAAGGTGGGGGGAGGTATCTTCTATCTGAGATATACACCAACGGCCACAGAAGAATTTGGGGTCTGTAATGTTCACCTTCATTCCTATTCCCAAATGCAGTTTGATTGGCAGTGGTGGGTCAAGGCCCCCCTCCATAATGGCTGCCCCTCCCCTTCACTGCTGTCTTTTGCATTTTAGAAGTCAGCATCTGACCCTGAAAACAGATAACTAGTGTGGTGTAGTGGTTAAGAGAGGTGGACTCTAACCTGAAGATCCAGGTTTGGGTCCCTACTCCTCCTCCACACAAAGCCTACCAGTCACAGTTCTCTCAGAGCTCTCTCTCAGAGTTCTCAGCCCCACCTACCTCACAAGGTAATTGATGTGGGGAGAGGAAGGGAAGGCCATTTTGAGATTGGTATTTTTTCTTGCATATGTATGTTGATAAAGTAAAATGTGTCCTACAAGATTGAGTTTCTTAGAATATGGAGTGGGGGCAGGGATTAGAGGGAGTCATGGAAAAGGAGAGGTTAAAGGCTGGGATGCAGCCTCTGTATGAAAGACTGTGTATGTCAGAATGCCATTTGCTTGGGATTCATAGTGGGGGCAACTGTGTTCTTTGTGCAATGTTTGTTGGTTGAACTAGATGTGTCATAGTTTGCTTAGGGTGCCAAGTAACATTGGGTCAGCCCTCAATGGGTCACCGTACTAAGTAGGGTCACCACACCATGTACATTTCGATTTGTGAGGTTGGGAACCCAGGGCATGCAGGAGGGGGAGCAAAAGCCATGTAGGATCTGGCATGATACCCCCAGAAAAACAGTTTCTGTCCCATGGTGTTCCATGGTCTGATCCCATCACAGAACCACAGCTGAAGCTGTGGACTGAGAAAGGCCAAGGAAAGCTGCTTCTCTACAGATAATCCCGAAAGCTCAAGAATTTTAAAAGGCACCCGGCTTCTTCTAAAGTAAGCTATAAATATGTGTGGCTGTTGCTTATTGTTCCCCCCGCCCTCTGTTCTAGTGGACCGAAAACAAATATGGTGATGATTATAGATTTGTGTGCAACAGAGAAAGAGTTAGCCTCACACAATGGAGCTGGCCTTGAAACAGGCAAGAGTTTCCATAACAGTTTCCTTTTAAAAAGGGCAAACATTTTGAAAATGTGTGAAAAGAACTTTCCACCAAGTAACATTGATTGATACTGCACATACCTCAGAACGGACTGCAGAGAAAGAATGCCAGAATGATTGTCTCTGTCTTAAAGGTCTGCCTTTGAAGGTTGCTTTACAGTGTGGGCAGCCAGTTCAGGGAGCCTTTTCACTCCCCCCCCCCCAAGAATGGGAGGGAGATCCAGCAAGGAGGGAGTCCAACTTTCTGAGTTGATCCTTTGCCCTGCCTGCATTGCACACACGTCCTGCCATGGCAGAGAGGGAACCAGGGAAGTGGCTCCCTCCAGGCATCTCTGGGGGTGAAGGTGCCTTCTCCGCGCAGGGGAGCAAATGCAGGCAGAAGGGCCATGCTCTGCCTCAACGGGAGCCAGCCATGCAAATAAATAAGGAGCCACTCCTATCTTTACATCTATTCTGCCCAGGTTCCAGGAATGTAAATTCTCATGGGGGGGGGAGGGACGGGAGGGGAGACACTGAAGAGTGTTTACAAAGAAGAGGGGTAGGAGAGAGAGGGCTGGCCTGCCAGGTGGAAGCCGGAACATGCCAGCCGGAACGCTGGCAAGCCTGGCAGGGATGTTGTCACTCAACTTGAATCTTCCTTCCTATCATATTCCTGCCTCTCTTTCTGTCTTCTTTCCTTCCTTTCATTTTTCTTTCTGTCTTTCACTCCTCTCTCCCTACCTTTTTTTCTACTTCCTTCTTCCTTCATTTCTCTCTTTCTCTGTGTTTGTCTCTCTCCTTCTGTGTTTCTCTTTCTTTTTCTTTCTTTGTCTTTTTTCTCTTTCTTTCTCTCTCTCACTCTTTCTACCTTTCTCTCTTTCTCTCTCTGTTTCTGTTTTTCTTGCTTTCTTTCTATCTCTTTCTCTGTCTTTCTTCTTTTTCAGTCCATTTTTTCTTTCTTTCAGTGCATAATGCCTTCAGCTCACACTCACAATGCCACTTCTGTCACTTCTTCCAGATAATTTCTTAAAGTCCGTCTTTTCTATGAATTGTTTGGAATAACTGCCTAATCCACCTCTTCTGCTGAAATTGACCATTACCACAAGACTAAACTGCATATTTTTCCTCTTTAACCTTGTCTGGTCTTTCTTTCTTTCTTTCTTTCTTTCTTTCTTTCTTTCTTTCTTTCTTTCTTTCTTTCTTTCTTTCTTTCTTTCTTTCTTTCTTTCGACATGAGATTATATTTGAATAGTTTCTATAATTTTTTTTAAGTCGGTCTGTTCACAATTTTAAAACTAGCTCCATAGCCAACACATGGCAACCCTGTAGGGTTATCAAGGCAAGAGAACTTCAAAGGTGGTTTCCCATTGCCTGCCTCTGCATCCCAACTCTGGGCTTCCTTTATGGTCTCCCATCCAACGACAGACTGGAGCTGTCTGTGGGAAAAGTCCTTAACACTGGCTGTCTCCACCCACTTTCAATGTAGCAACAGTCAGACTGCAAAGCCCCTGTTGAGCTCCAATTTACATTTTGGGGGAAAGTGTGTCTCTATCGCCTCTGCCCCAGCCTCTGCCCCTCCTTGACCAACCGGGGGATTTCCTTGGGGTGCTACAAGGGGATTTCCTTGGGGTGATGTGATGTTAAACTAATTCATTGCCTCTTCTGGCAGTCATAAGCATCAGTTGTTTACTAGTAGTGAGGATGACAAAGTTAACAGATTTACTAGCCAGCCAGTATCTGCATTGAACGCTATTGCCTAGGGGTACGATCTTGTTAAACCCTTTCTTAAACAAAGAATCTTGGACATTGAAGGACAGCATGAATTGAACCAGGTAAAAGGTTATTTACCAGGAACAGAGGATCTAGATGCCGTATTTGGAAAATCTGGATAAAACTGACTATAGGAGAGCATTTGCCTTCCTTAGAATGGGTATGTTACCATCAACAATTATGGAGAATAGGTTTAAAGCAGATACCGGCGCTCCCGCGATCAGACGCCAGCCTTTGCCCCGGGGTTTCCAGAAACTAGTACCTCGGACCTACTAGTTTTTTACCCCGCGTTTTCGGAGGGAAGCCGCGGGTTGGCCACGGGAGCCCTACGCCTCCCAGATGTGCTCGTATGAACGCGCACGGAAAGTCCGCAGGGCTCCCGTGACTTCAGCGGGGCAAATGCTCCGTGTGGACGGGGCCTTAGATCCTTTTAATAGCGGCTAAAACTTCAATACCCACAACTTGGAAATGCCCAAATGCACCAACACTTGCTTTGTGGCACCGAAAGTTATGGGTACTTATCAAGTAAATTAATACTAATCCCATCAATCCTGTTTGGATTTTGTTTTGGATTTTGTCCATTGTGTTAGAGCATTTGAAGTGGTTCTGAAAAAATCTTTAATTTTAGTATAATTGTTTAAAATTTATGATGTAATGTCTGGTATTGCTTTGTTCCTATACATTTGGTGTTGATTTGTAATGGTAATTTGTAAAGTTAGTAGAATGTATTATATTGTTTATAAAACGTTGAATTTAAAAAAACCTGGAAAAAAAGAAATAGATGCAAAAATGGCTATTAGTCACAATGGCTAAATGCTTCTGAAAGCAAGTGCTGTGGAAGCAATACCTGGAGGAGGTTTTCGACTCTGTTTATGGCCTTCTGGTTGGGATACAGGAATGGATGGACCACTGGCCTGAATTCTTCTGATGAGCTAGAGCGCTGAAGTCCTGGGAGACTCCTGTTCAAACCCCTATTATTTATTTACTTTTGTTTAGACCCTACCTTTCTCTCCAGTGGGAAGTCAGAACAGCTTATACCATCCTCTACTCCTCCGTTTTATCTACATAACAATCCTATGAATTATTATAGGCTGAGAGACAGTGTGACTAGCTCAAGGTCACCCAGCCAGCTTCCATGGAAAGTAAGGGGTTTGAACCTGGATCTCCCAGAGACAATTCTGAAACTGTAACACTGCACTACCCTGAAAGGGCATCATATCTGATTTTATGGCCTAAAGTAAGTTCAACACGTATTGGAGACAGACACTCAGTGATTATCAGCTCATAGTTTACTTGCACACAATGCAACTACAAACCAAAGGCCAAACCAGCCAAACCAGCCAGCTATATATAGCCCTGGAGTGACAACCCATAGGTCCCATTGGAGGGTTTAAACTTCCTACCATGATTCCTATTGGTGCTAACTAGGAGTCTCAGGATCCTTTTGTCCTTTGGAGCCAAACTCCAGTTGCAAACCGCTGGAGCCTAGTGGTGGTCTGAGGACATAACACCATAGTTCAAGCCCACCCTAGATGACAGTCCTTTAGATAGACTGGGGGCCAGCATTCCCACACGGACTGCCTTGGAGTGGGAACTGGGGCGTTGGGAGCCCTGGCAGGTGGATTCACCTGGATGCTCAGCTGCAATTGTGGAGGGGCCTCTTCAGGCGCTGAAGCGGAGGCAGCTGTTCTGTTTTCTGGTTGGGTCACAGGGGCAGGAGCCTGCTCCGGGATCTCACCATCAGCCGCGGTGCGGTCGGCGCTGTCTGGCAGCCGGGGCATTCTCTGATGCTGGGAGCAGGCGCTGTCTTAGCTGATCCACATGCCTCCGCAGGACCTGGCCATCTTCTGTGGAGACCTCGTACAACATGGGACCTGCCGGGTGGATGATATGGCCAGCTAGCCAAGTGGAACCCCTGTTGTAGTTCCAGATGTACACAGGGTCCTCCAGAAAGAACCCCCTTGGCACCTCCCTCTGTTCTGACAGGTCAAGCGACTCCAGGGACCTGTCTGGGTGAACTCTGTTCAAGAGGATCGCAGGTCTCTGACCCATCAGGAGTTCCACCAGGCAGTGGCTGGTTTGGGGTTGTCCGTTGTGCTAATAGGAAGCAGGCCAGGTGGAACTCCCAGTTACCCTCCATTAGGTGGCTGAGGGCTTCCTTGGCGGTACGCCATTGGTGGTGGGGTGGAATGGAGCAGACCTCATGTGGCAGATCAGGTTGCTGCACAGAAACTCCTGGAACTCCTCCACCATAAACACTGTCCCATTGTCCAAGACGATGGTGTCAGGCAGCCCATGTGTCACAAAGGTCTTGCAGAGTGCCCTGATCATTGCCCTGGCCTGCACAGTCCTGATCCGGATGCAGGCCATCCACATCAACCGTGAAGCCCAGGAAATCTATGGATGGAACCCCCAACAGGCACTTCTCTCACTTCACTTTAAGCCCAGCCTCATGGAAGCAGCGGAGGATGGCGTGCAGTCGGGCGGCGAACTTGCCCAGAATTCAACATTGGCTTCTCTTATGTTCTCTTATTGCCGCAGCGATCAGCACACCATCAAAGAATGGCGTGATGCCTGGGATCCCTTTCAAGAGAGAGTCCATCAGATTTTGAAAGAGCCCCAAGCAACGCTCACCCCAAACTGCAGTCTCTTATCCTTGAATGCTCCCCTATACGTCACTATAGTTTGTGCGGCACCAGTTGCCTCGTCTACCAGGAGTTGTTGGTATGCTTGGGTGAGATCAAGTTTGCCAAAAATCTTCACCCCTGCCAAAGTGGCAAGCACATGGCTCACGACGAGGAGTGGATAGGCATGATCCTGAAGAGCTTTATTTAGGGTACACTTGTAGTCCACACAGATGTGGACGTCCCTGTTGGGTTTCATGGGGGTGACTATGGGGGTCTCCCACACCGCATGAAAGATCAGTTCCAGGACCCCTTCTCTATGAGGCGATCCAGTTCTGCATCAATTTTAGGCTTAAGCACAAATGGAACATTCCTGGAATGCATGCAGATGGGGGCCACTTGTGGGTCGAGCTGCAGGACACAGGGGGACCCATGTAGTGGCCTAAGGTCCCGTTGAATACAGCTGGGAACTCCCATCAGACCTCACCAAAGTCTTGTGGGGCGCAGAGCTGGACACCCTCAATCGAGATGCTGAAGGGACCAACCATGCACAGCCTAAGAGGCTGACTAGGTTGCCCTTGACTACGATCAAGTCCAAGTAGTCATCAAAGCCCTGGTACTGGACCCGGAAGCTTCCCACACCGAGGACAGGAATGCGGTTCCTCTGAAAGTCCGTCAGGGTCACAGGGGAAAGGCATAAGTGGGGACCCCCCTGGGCACAGTCTCTTAAGGGTCTCTGCTGAAATGATGGAGGCCGCGGAGCCAGAGTCCAGCTCTGGAACAAGGGGACCCCTCTATTTTGACCAGGACCTGGATTTTGGGGGCTGAGGTTTGGCTCAGAAGCCACAGTACCTGCTCTGATGATTCGCACACCAGGAGGTAGAGCTCATCGTGGGATGCATTGTCCTCATAATGTGTGGTGAACTGGCGGCCCTGCTGGGATTGTGATGGAAGGGCTTGGGACCCCCAGGAATGGCAGGCCCGGGCAATGTGCCCTGTGTGGCCAGAGCTCCTGCAGACAGCATCCTGAAAGCTCCTGTAGACAATATCCCAAAAGCGACCGCAGCTGGCGCACTTCTGTCGTCCAGACTCCTTGGTGGGGATGGAGCAGGGCACCAGCACTGGATCTCACCTCTGGTCGGGAAGTTGGGTCCTGTGGACCTCCTCCTCTGCTGTGTCAGTGGGGTCCATGCTTGTCTGATGAGCAGCAGTCGATGCAGCAGGATGAGACGCAGCCTCTTCACCCCTGTTGTGCATGGGACCACCAAGCCAAGGTAGTGGAGAGGGCAGAAGCGGGGGTGCACTTCTCATCCTCCAGGATCCGTCGCCTGTAGCTTTTCATCATTGAGCCCATGGACAAATTGATCGTGTAGGGTCGTTTCGAGTAGGGCCCCAAATGTGCACTCCAAGGCGAGCCGGCGAAGCTCAGCCAGGTACCCAGCCACTGGTTCCCATGGTAGCTGGTGTCGGAAGTGGAAGGCCACATGGTGCGCTATCTCTGATAGCTGGGGGATGAAGTGGTCCTGGAGCGCCTTTATGATGTACTCAAACGTTGCCTCCGATAGCTTGGTGGGGGAGAGCAAATTGTGAGCTAGCTCCACAGTGGCGGGCCCACAGGAACTGACAGGGAGGCCCCTCTTCCTTTCTTCGTTGGTGACCTCATAGAAAGTCAGGATGGACTTGAGTCCCTCGACCTAGGCTTCCCAGTGTTGCGGCTTGGTAGGGTCGAACAGAGTCGGACTCGATTGGCTTTTGAGCAATGGAAACTTTTACCTTTACAGGAAACCTAGATCTCAATTTGGTACAGAAGGATTCAGTCCAGGAGGATGCAAGGAATAAATGAAAATGAGTCTGAAGAAGTGAGCAGTGACTCACAAAAGCACATACCCTATCACAGTTTTGTTGATCTTTAAAAAGTGCTACTGGACTCTTACCCTTGCTACCTGTAAAGTACTGGGTTCGCCACATGGAGTCTCGGACTACAACATGCATTCAGATGTGTTTATTGTACTTCACATAACACACACGGCAAACCCAGTCCTGCAAGAGCCAACTTTATACACCCCACCTGGCACACCCTTAGTCCCATTGGAGGGTTTGAATTTCCCACCAAGGTCTAATTGGTGGACTCGAGGTGGACTAGGATCCTAGGTCCTATTGTCTTTTTGTCCCAAGCTTCAGACTTAGGTGGCGTACCCCTAGTGGCAGTCCATGTACACAACACTACCACTATTAGAAACTATATAGTTCAAAAACCAGTAGGGGAACATTTTAATCTTCCAGGGCATTCAGTTGCTGACCTAAGAGTATCAGTTCTCTTACAAAGGAGATTAGAAAGAGAGAATGCTGAATTACAACTGATCATGAAACTCAAGACAATGCAAACTACTGGACCGAAGTTTCTTCTCTCATTACCATTGCCTGCTATTGTCTTTTGGCATCTGAAATCTCTTCAAGATATAAGGACAATTTTGTGAGTTGTTAACATGCTGCTGTACTCTTGCACTCTTTCACTAATAAGGAATGAAAGCTGTGCTGTTAGGTTTCTCTCCCCCATCTGTTAGAAATGGAAAGGGTGATCTCTCCAAGTGCCATGAGATCGACACACACACTCTCTCTCTCTCTCTCTCTCTCTCTCTCTCTCTCTCTCCCTCCCTCTCTCTCTCTCTCTCTCTCTCTCCCTCCCTCCCTCCCTCCCTCTCTCTCTCTCTCTCTCTCTCTCTCTCTTACATGGAATAAAAAGGTTTTTTTGGTCTTAGACACAGGACTCGTCCCTGAACAATACCTGGAATAAAACGTTTTTTGGTCTAAACACAGGACCCTTCCCCCCATACTTGGAATTAAACTTTTTGGTCTTACACAGGACTCTTCCCTCCTCATACCTGGAATAAAATGTTTTTTGGTCTAAACACAGGACTCTCTCTCTCTATTTTCCTATTTTGCCAGTCTCTGTACAGCATTCCCATCATAAGGATTTGGTGAATCAGCTTTCGGCATGGGATTCCAACAGCTGCAGAGATATCAGGTCTTGAGACTGTGCTCAGGTAAAGAAGTTTCCCAATTGCTTCTCTGTATTGTTGCTTGCCCTGTAGCAACACTCCATTTTTGCTTTTGAGGAATGCTGGTTCAAGGGGAGTACTAACTTCTTCAGCATCCTTTAGGGCCAGGGACTAATCTGCCTTTGGTTCAGGAGAAAACTTAGATTCTCAATTCTTTCAATTTGTAATCCAAGGTTCTCCCAACTATTTGAGTCCCATGCAGGGCTGGTTCACCCACTAGGTGTCTGGCCCTTAGGGGCATCAAACTGCACCCGGCCACCCCCACCAAAAGCCCCCCCCCGCCAAAAGCCCTGCATGCATGGAGTCCTTGACCGCTGCCTCTTTCACCCCCAGTCCAGTGCCCAGTGCACCCAGGAGCAGGCGGGGAAGGAAGTGAGGAGGGAGGAAGGTGGCCTGTAGGGCAGGGAGGAGGTGGGTGGCCCAGCGGGTGGCTCAGGTAGGTGTGCGTGGTGCATAGAGGGGGCTGGAGCAGACCAGCTGCCACTTCCTCCTGCTCAGACCAAACAACTCCTCCATGCTGCCCTCAGTGAGTCTTCTTGGCGCCACCCCCACAGGGAGCGAGGGGACGAGGCACATGCAGCTGGGGAGGTCCCAGTCCCCCAGGGGGGAGTAGAGAAGGGGGAAGAAAAAGCAGAAGGGCTGCACTCATAAAAGCCTTGTAATCCCCTCCCCCCACCTGATGTGCCCACATAACACCTGGGTTGAGCACTGGAGAGGCACATGGCAGTGGGGGGGGGAGACACAAGGTGAGGAGGGGACATCACAAGGTAGCCTCGCCTGGGGGGGGGCGCTAGTTTCGCCTAGGGTGCCAAAAAACCTCAGGCTGGCCCTGCTCCCACGTCATTGTTCAGGTTACCTGCAATTTTCTGAACATCTTGTTTGATTTGACAGCCTAATAACAGTCCATTCCTACATGCCAGCACATACTGATACAATCCTTTGTAAAGTCTAGTATTTAGGCAGGTGTCTGCCTTTTCCTGTTGGGCTCTGCAGCAGCATAATTAATTTCTCAGTGCATCCTATGGCAGCTTGTTCCTCAGATAAATCTCCATTATGGGAAATTAGTACAACTGTGTCTAATCAGTGCTTTTAGTCATCCCACTAGTCCCATGAGCAACATTACCAGCTCTGTTCCTATAGGAGTTAGACCAGGGCCCCCCAGGCTTTTTCAGCTTGTGGGCACCGTTGGAAATCTAACACAGGGTGGTGGGCATGACCACAAAATGGCTGCCACAGAAGGCAGAGCCAACCACTTCACAGGAAGTGAATGCACACAGAAGAACCCAAGTGAAGAGGACAAGAGGGGTGATTTAAAAAATACACTGGGAAAGAGGAGTGAGAGAGAATAAAACCAACATTGTAGTGGCTGCTGCTGCTGAAACAACATTATTTTAACCTGCAAAGCTAATCAGATCTCTAGTGACCAATCTGAAGTAAAAGTAGAAACTCATTTAGTGTTTTGGATTCACTGAGTTTGTGACATTCTTGATGAACTAGTTAAATGATAACTACTTGTCGTATTGGCAGATCCAACTATTTCTTGTATATATTGGTTTACTATTTAGCATTGGAGAAACGATTTTATTGTGTTTGTGGTGCTTACAATGGTGAATATATCCCATTGTTATTAAAGTATACTTTTACTGGGGTTTCTCCATTTCTGTATTTTTTGAGCTTTTTCTGTTTTGGTTACCTAATCTGTCTTCCAATTTTTTGTGCTTAAGTGGTTTATCAGTGTTCACACTGAGAATGTATGTCTCTTGAATGAGCCTTCTGTACCAGTATGTCCTGGCCCTAATGTAGAAGAGTTTTTTTAAATGCAAAAATAATTGAAAACTAATACCGTTCTTAAAAAGGCTAGTTTTGTAGATCTGGGAAATGGTAATATTGATTCTTTTTTGACATTAAATTCAGAGCTAGTCTTAGAGAGCTCTGGACTGGATGTTGGTTATTTGTTTCCAGAGCCAACCCAACATAAGAACATCCACTGAATCAAACCAGTGGTCCATCTAGTCAACCAAGATGATTAGGGGGTTGGAGCACCTTCCCTATGAGGAAAGCCTGGGATTTTTCAGTTTAGAAGAGAGAGTACTAAGGGGGGATATGACTGAGGTTTATAAAAGTATGCATGGGGAGGAGAGAGTTGACAATGAATTTTTTTCACTCTCTCCCAAAATACTAGAACTCAAGAGCATCCAGTGAAACTGATGGGCAGACAAAACTTTCAGGACAGACAACTGCTTTACACAGAGTGTGATTAAAATGTGGAATTCAAGACCAGAAAATGTAGTGATGGCCACAGGAATAAACAGCTTTAAAAGGGGATTAGATAGACTCATGGAGGATAAGTCTATCAATGGCTACTAGCTATGGTAAGTGAGGGGAACCTCCATATTCAGAGGCACGAAGCCTCTAAATCCCAGAGTTGGGAGGCAATGTCAGAAGAAGACCTTGGCCTCTGTGCTCTGTTGTTGGCCCTCCAGGGCTGGACACTGTGTGACACAGGAAGCTGGGCAGTGCTCTTTTTATGTTAGTCTACAGCTGTGATCACACACGCCTTTAGATCTGACATAGGTGTGAATGCCTGATGGATCTAAAGAGCGTGATCAGACAGCGGCATCTGGCAAGTGTCCTGCAGTCATCCTTAACCCGTGCTCCTCCACTATGGAAGTAGAGTTAAAAGACACCAGGCAAAGTCCAGTAGTAAATGGGTTCTGATGAGCCATGGTCAGACTTTCCCCTGTCTGATCATGCAAGCATGCTCTCATGCCATCAGGCTGGTCTGATCAGGCCATTCTGGCTTGTTGCCATTCTCTTTGCAGTATGTGCATCATTGCATACTCCATAGGGGCATCTCACTGCACAGGTGCGATTCCTCATTTATGCACATGGGAAACAAACGGCCAAAAATCCCCAACTCACCCACAGTTGCATCTGATCACACAGTGGTAGGCTGCATCTGCAGCTACAAAGGGATTAATGATCTCACAACTGTGTGTCTAATTCCTCTGGAGGAGATAGTGTTGCCCTGCAAGGCTTTTTATGTCTTTTATGAACTGCAATAATGTATGGACTGTGCAAAGCATGATTAAGGGACAGTAAAGTATGGTGACCCAATATGAAGCCTGTTGAGACTGCACCTGGAGACTGCTAAACTAGTGGCCATCAATAGTTGCCAGCCCGCTCATCTGATGGTGATTGAATCAGTTCAAAGCACCTTAGGTGCACAAAGCACCTAAGACCATGCCATGCCAGAGCATGAAGACAAAGGTCTCCAAAAATGCCATTAGGAGACCTCTCCAGCACATGCAGGAGACCTTTCCCCCCCCACACACACCTGCACGTAAGCTACAGAGAGTCTATTCATGGTTGCCTAGAGACTAATCACTCACCCATCAAGGACCCAGCTAAAACAATCAATGAACAATGGCTTTGGCTCGATGATTCATCCCTCTTACATCCAAGTGCCAGACACAAGTTAAGTTTCTAGCTCTCAACATTGACCACTCCTTAGCTCCCCTCCCCTATTTCTCCCAGCCAATCCTATGTTTTCGAGGATGGACCACCTAGGAGGTGTGACTAGGGAATGAAGCCAGCCCCCACACCCCCTCATAAAAGGGGCAACTCTCTCCTCTCCACCACCCTTATCTAAGCTTTGACCTTCTTATGTCCAGCTTGCTATCCCAATACCCTACCTTCATCTTTAAACTCTAGATCTGCAGCTAGAGAGCCCACATGTTGCTTGCTGGTTCAGGCCATGTGTCCCCATTCTCATTTCTTCCCCTCCATTCTTCCATTGGAACGGCTCATTCGACGAGGACAGGTAAATATATCCCACCAATGAATTCCTACTCATGCAACTGTGCTGAATATCTCTCTTTATTTTCTTAGACTTGAGTAATTGTGTGTGTGCCTGTGTATTGTTTGTATGTGAAGAAGCTTTCCAGTAAAAGACTTTAATATCAACCTACTAAAGTCTCCGTGTCTGTTACTGGTACTTCTGGAAGGGCGGGACCTTTGTATAGACAGGTGATCGCTCTCTTAGCTGATTGCACATTAATAACTGCTCATAAATGCCCCATTTTTGATAACAGTAAAGAGCAATCAGGCTAACAAAAGCCTTGCTTCCCCTCTGCTCCAACTGGCACATGTGACCACAGCCTAGGTGGACTATTGGTCTAGATGGACTATTGGTCTGGACTACATGGAGTACTGGTCTGATCCAGCAGGGCTCTTATGTTAGTCCAGGATCTTGTGGCCATAGTGGCCTACCAGTTTCAACAAGAGGGCATATAGGCTGAGGCCTTACTCTGTGCCTCCTGGCACTGATATTCAGAGGTTGACTGCCTCAGAACATGGCAGTTGCCAGCTCTGGCTTGGGAAACGCTTGGAGATTCTGAGGATGAAGCCAGAGGAGGGTGGAGTTTGGGGGGAGGGGAGGGACTTCAAGCAGGATATAATCCCATAAGGTTCACCCTCCAAAGCAGCCATTTTCTTTGAGGGAACTAATCTTGGCTGTTTGGAGATCAATTGTAATAGCAGGAGATCTCCAGGTGCCACCTGAAATCATTTTGTTAACATCTTGCCACCATCATGGCAAACCTTTCCAGAATCCGCAAACGCAGCTTTAAACAAGGAACCATACAAAATGTCTCCGAAAACAGGGATGTACATTATTTAGATGGAAGGGCACACTGTATCCTCCTTTGGCTACAAAAAATAAAAAATCTACTTTCTTAAAAAAAAAAAAACCTCAAAACCAGACCCACAAAGGCCGATCACCTTCCCCCTTGTTTTGGAAAATTGTCTTTTTTAGAAAGGCAACTTTTTCCATTTGGCTTTCGAAAGGCTCACGCTGTCACTCTTTGCACACAATGGATTGATTTTATGTGTCGTGTTGAGCATTTGTTTCCCACTCTGCCTTGAGTAGCTATTAGGCTATGGGGCCTTTGCACAGCCCTTGTGAAGTCAGCTTCTGCCAGGAAAAAAGTAATATAACTCCTCTTCAACAGAGCACAGGTTTTAAAAGTTAATGAGAGACATTTGAAGCCTGGCAGATTTTTAAAGGAAGAAGGGAGGGCAAAGAACTGCCTGATGCTGCTCAGGAGCTCCGAGTAGGTGGGGGTGAATGGGTGGGGGCACTTGGATGGAGAGATGTACCCAGCTTTGCCAAAATGTTGTTTGTGAAGCTGGAATCAGCAGGTGGGCTTTTATATCAAGGAGGCAAGCTTTTCTTCACTTGTTGACAAGGGGAGAAAAGTTTCCAAAGGGATCAGAGAGGATGGCATGGTTAGCAAACCGTTGGTCTAGCACAGGAGTGGCCAAACTCGCTTAACGTAAGAGCCTTATAGAATGTTTGAGAGTCACAAGATGTTTGAGAGTCACAAGACATGAACACAATTGCGGTTTTTTGTGGAAAATATGCAAATTTGCCAAGCCGAGCCAAGCCAGTCTGCCAGTGTGGTGGAGCTTGGAGAACACATTTAACTCTAGATGGGGGGGAGGGGAGAAAGACAGAGAGAGAGAAAGAAAGGTGGAAAGAAAGCAAATAGATGGGGCAGGAGGGAGGGTGGGAGAGGTAGAAAGAAAACAACTTTAACTTTAAATACATCCTCCAAGCCCCCCAACGACACACAGCCGGGGGGCTGGCTTGGCTTGGAGAAGGGATTTAAAGAGACGTGCCTTCTCCAAGCTAGTGGGGGTGGGGGTTGAGAACATATTTAATGTTAAAGTTGTTTTCCTTCACTGCTCCCCTACCTCAAGCCTACCCAGGGAGATGAGCACTGCCTAGGGGAAAGGAAGACTGATGGGGAGACATGCCATTTCCCCAACTGCCCTGCTGGGAGCCATACAATATGTGTCTAGCATTACTCTAAACGAATTAATGATTTAACTAGCTCAGTTAAATCATACACTTTGTTTACATCCAAGCTACTGTGGGGCTTCTTGAAAGTTGCAGAAGAATCGTAAAGTAACCATTTTGGGGTGACATTTTTCTGAAGGGTTAGTGTACAGCTGTTGCCAAGGATTGTGGCCTTTATGTCTGTGATTTAGAAGGTTTCCCCTAAATGTGCAGATTTGCAAATAGTTAGTGGTGGCAAGTTATTCCTCACGTTCACAATTCAACCTGTGTTTGGCTTGGTCGGTCCAGCTCTCTTGGCTAGCATCCGAGATGAAATCTTTGCTCTCCAAGGCATTTCTTCCATTTGTAACATGGACATTTCTAACCCTAACCCTAACCTTCTGACATTGCACAAGGAATTATAGTTTGCTTCCTATCCTTCCGGTTGTCTCCTGTTGCCCGGAGACATGGAATTCTCATCAGGCACAGTCTACCCTGGGATCTTATTTAAAGTTAACAGAAAGCAGTATAAATATTTGTTTCAAGTTATTGGTTTTGTTTAAATGAAAAGGTTTTCAGCCTTGCTCCATCAATGACAGAATTATTGGCTCTACATATAGATCAGTACAAAGAGGTCCACCAGGATCAAACTGCAGGTGAAGGTGGCCATTTGTAGTTCTTTTAAAATGGCTGTGAGGACCCAGTTTAGATCAGGCGCAAAGTGGATTTCTGGTTATGGCGTAGCGACAGGCAATCACTTCTCCCAAACTCTCCAGGGAGGTGGATCGTGCACTGGCAGTCAGGAGGGGTGTCATGGACCGGAGCCTTAGGGGAAGGCTCCAAGCCATAGGGCTTTTGAGGGTTAGCCTCTTTGCCGGTCTGATGCTGGGGAATAGAGGCTTCCCTCCGCCCTGACAGTCCTGCCACTTAGTGTCCTTCTGGAATGAACCACGCCACCAAGACAAGTGCAGGAGATTGAGCGGAGTAGCGGAGCAGAGCAAGGTCGGACAAGACCAACAATGAACGTGAGTTCTGCATAAGCAAATCTATGAACTTTTAAAAGAATCTCATACCCCCACCATAAAAAACGGGAAGTCGAGAGAAGTGCGCGATGAGAGGAACACCTCTCAGGCGCTTGAACAAAAAAACGTAAATGGGAGGGGGGAGAAAATACAAGCACACAACTTGTTTTGAGAGACTTACCTGAGCTTAAAATTAGCTTTTGGCTACTTTGAGAGTTTGTGAAGAAGCTGTTTTAAAGAGTAAACAAACTCCAGAAAATGGCGAGTGTAGGAAAAAAGACTCTCTGTTTCCTATTTATAGATCCACAAGAGAACTTGTCCTTTTATCCCATGACTATTGAGCTTACTTAGGAGCCTTTGATGAGGAACTGTATCAAAAGCTTTCTGGAAGTCAAGGTAAATAATATCTATTGGGTCCCCCTTGTCCACATGTTTGTTCACTCCCTCAAAAAACACTAACAGGTTACTGAGACAAGATCTTCCCTTACAGAACCCATGATGAGTCTGCCTCAATAGTTTTTGTTCATCAATGTGCCTACTAATTCTTTCGTTAATAACAGTTTCCACCAACTTGCCCAGTATTGACGTCAGACTGACTGGCCTGTAATTTCCCGGATCTCCCCTGGAGCCCTTTTTAAAGATGGGAGTGACATTAGCTACCTTACAGTCCTCAGGAATGGAGGCAGATTTTAAAGAAAGATTACATATTTTTGTCAGGAGATCCACAAGTTCACATTTGAGTTCTTTCAGAACTATCGGATGAATGCCATCCAGGCCTGGTGATTTATTAGTTTTTAAATTGTCCATCAGTCGTAGGACTTCCTCTCTTGTCACCTCAATCTGATTCAGGTCGTTCATACCCCCTCCCAAAATCGGTGGTTCTGGGGTAGACAAGCACTTCTCCTCTTCCACAGTGAAGACAGAGGCAAAAAATGCATTCAGCTTCTCAGCCATTTCCCTATCATCCTTCACTACTCCTTTTACCCCTTGGTCATCCAAGGGCCCCACTGCCTCCCTGGCTGGCTTCCTACTTCTAATGTATTTTTAAAAAGTTTTATTGTTGGCCTTTATGTTTTTTGCGATATGCTCCTCATATTCCCTTTTTGCTTGCCTGATCACAGACTTGCATTTTATTTGCCACAGCCTGTGTTCCCTTTTATCAACCTCACAGAGACTAGCTTTCCACCGCTTAAAGGAATCCTTCTTACTTTTTACAGCTTCCATTATTTTATTTGTTAACCATGCAGGCTTTTTTCTATACCTATTTGTGCCTTTCCTAACCTGCGGTATATATTTTTTCTGAGCTTCTAGGATTGTATTTTTAAATAGTCTCCAAGCTTCCCCACTCTTTTTTACCTTTTCCACTCTTCCTTTCAATTTCTTCCTCACATGTCCCCTCATACCAGAGAAGTTACCCCTTTTAAAGTTAAAAGTGGTTGTGTCAGTTTTTTTGGGCAACTCCCTTTCTGTACAAATGTTAAACTCAATGACATTATGGTCACTGTTCCCAAGTGGTGCAATCAATTTTACATCTCTCACCAGGTCTTGGGCATTACTTAGGACCAAATCCAGGATTGCCTCTCCCCTGGTAGGATCTGTGACCATCTGTTCCATAGCATAGTCACTGAGAGTGTCTAAAAACTCGATCTCTTTTTCCCGACTAGAACTCATATTGACCCAATCAATGAGTGGGTAGCTAAAGTCGCCTATTACGACACAGTTATATCATCTAGCCGCTATCTTTAATTCATTCATCATTTTATAAACCTCCTCTACCTTTTGATCTGGTGGGTGATAACAAACTCCCACTGTTAAGCCTCCTTTGGACCCACTATTTCAACCCATAGCATTTCCAGAAGCGAATCCAATTCTATTACCCTCTCAATCTTACTGGACTGTATACCCTCTCTGACATACAGAGCCACCCCACCTCCAACCCTTCCCCCCTAGCCTTCTGATATAATTTATAACCAGGAATCACCGTATCCCACTGATTTTTCTCATCCCACCAAGTTTCTGAAATACCCACAATGTCTATTCCCCCCCAACACCAAGCATTCCAATTCCCCGATTTTACCTCAGAGACTTCTAGCATTTGTGTATAAACACTTATAGTTTCCCACGCTTGTTAAGCCCACAACCTTCCTCTTGCTGCCTCGAGACCTTGCCAGGCAGTTCCTATCATTAGCCACAGTCTCAGTGGACAATTGTAATCCCTTTCCTTGTACAAAAGTAACAGCTACCTTTTCATCTCTTTGAGATGAGCCATCCCGAACCAGAGACTTTTCATCTCTTGTCGGCTTTCCCCCATTATTCAGTTTAAAAACTGCTCTGCCACCTTTTTGATTTTGAGCGCCAGCATCCTGGTTCCTTCTCAGGACAAGTGGAGACCGTCCCTTTGGTAGAGTTCCCTCTTGTCCCAAAAAGCATCCCATTGCTTAACAAACTTGAACCCTTCCCTCCTACACCATCGTCTCATCCATGCATTGAGACTCCTGATCTGTGCCTGTCTCTCTGGCCCTGCACATGGAACAGGTAGCACTTCTGAGAAGGCTACCTTGGAGGTCCTGGCCTTGAGTTTCCTGCCCGGCAGCCTAAATTTCTCCTCCAGGACCTCAGAACTGCATTTCCCCACATCATTGGTGCCAACATGCACCACAACCACTGGCTCCTCCCCAGCACTACCTACCAGCCTATCTAAAACACGCGTAATGTCCACTACCTTTACACCAGGCAGGCAAGTCACCATACGGTCAGTACGCGGGTTCGCCACCCAGCTATCTACCTGCCAAAGGATCGAATCACCAACTACCAAGAGCCCCCCTCCCACTCTTCCCAGGGACAGTTCCTTGGTATGAAAGGATACCTGTTCACCAGGTGAAGAAGAGGTCTCTTCTGAGGGCACATTCCCCTTATCCTCAGCATGGTGCCCCGTTTCCCCTTGACCCTCATGCTCCCTGGCAGCAGCTAGGCTGCCAGATCCAGAGTGGGACATATCTAACAAGTCCCCGAGAGTCTTCTCCGTGCATCTAACTGTCTCTGCTTCTCCAGGTCAGCCACCTTGGCCTCAAGGGAGCAAACTCGCTCCCTGAGAACCAGGAGCTCCTTGCACCGAGCACACACCCAAGACTTCTGACCAGTGGGCAGATAGTCATACATGTGACACTCCATGCAAAACATTGGATAGCCCCCAACCCCCTGCTGGCATTCTGGTGCCTGCTCTGGTGGTTTGGGGCAAAACGATTTGGCCCCCCCCCCCCGTGGCCTTCCCCTGCTAGGGGCATCGAATGCTTGCATCATCCAGAACCTGCTTTCGGCATCTTCTGCTTTATGTACCCAGGCGGCTAGGGTGGGGGGATTTGTGTTTCAGAGCACAGCTTCCAGAATTCGGCTGTTGAGGCCGATTGGGTAATATTCTACCAGTACAGTCTCTGGCCATCCTTGCACCTTGGAGGAGTACTGCTTAAACTCTTCTGATTACTCTCTCACTGAGCAACTCCCTTGCTTCAAAATTCTCAGCTTGTTCTTGGCCTTCTCAACCCCCTTTGAGTCTCCGTACTGCCTCCACAGGGCCCACACGAAAGCCCCTACATCTTGTAGTTAGGGGCTCTGTATGTTGTTCAGGGCAACGAACCAGTCATAGAATCATAGAATGTTAGAGTTGTAAGGGACCTTGCAGGCCATCTAGTCCAACCCCCTGCACTCTGCAGGAACACAGCCAAAACCCCTACATACCTACAACATACCCAAAAGATGGTTGCCCAGTCTCCTCTTGAAAATGTCCAGCGAAGGAGCATCCACCACCTCCCGAGGCAGTCTGTTCCACTGCTCAACCACTCTTACAGTCAGGAAGTTTCTCCTGATATTAAGCCAGTAACGACTCCCTTGTAATTTCCACCCATTAGATCTAGTCTTGCAATCCGGAGCAAGAGAGAATAGATCCATTCCATCTTCTACATGACAGCCCTTCAAATACTTGAAGACTGCAATCATGTCCCCTCTAAACCTTCTCTTTCCCAGGCTAAACATACCCAGCTCCCTCAGCCTTTCCTCATAAGACTTGGACTCCAACCCTCTCACCATCCTGGTCGCCCTACTCTGGACCCGCTCGAGTTTGTCAACATCCTTCTGAAAATGTGGTACCCAAAACTGGACACAGTACTCCAGGTGGGGCCTGACCATAGCAGAATACAGCGGAACTACCACCTCCCGTGATCTGGACACAATGCTTCTGCTAATGCATCCTAAGATTGCTGTGACTGTTGAACTGATCTTACCCAAATCATTGAGAGCAATTCATCCTGTATTTCACCTCAGGTTACTAAGGCATTCGCCTGGGAGGAACCAATGGAGGCCAATACAACCAGTGCCACCCCCCTTGATGGTGGGGGGGGGGAACCGCACTACGAAGTCGCAGAAATATTGGACTCTAAAATTTCTCGGAACCGCTTGTATTATCTGATTGAATGGGTGGATTTTGGGCCTGAACAGAGGGAATGGGTGAGGGAGGAACATGTTCACGCCCCACATTTGCTCCGCCAGTTCCACAAATTGTATCCCCATAAACCTGGGGGGGGTCTGTTATCGGAGGGGCAGAATGTCAGGTAATCCTGCCATGAGATGGATGGAAGGGTAGGAGGGAGGCATGGTCTGCAACTTTTCATGGTTGGAATGTAGGGAGGTGTGCAGGTTGCCTAGGAGATTCAGGATTCCATGGCCTGGGCGCTCTGTTATCTCACCAAATGTCCTTGGTCTCACAGTTCTTGTTTCCTCTGTCTGAGACAGCTCTGGGGCAGTTTGGTTATTTAGTGCTTTAGTACTTTTGCACCTTTTCCCACACACGGGCTTAGTGACTATTGGTAGATAGAGAGGGGGGGCACTTCAAACGGGTATAACTGTGGGTACCTCTTTAGATTTAGCCATCACTGACAATGAGATGTTAATGTGCCTTTAGAACTGCTTTCAATAAACACTATCTTCTTTATGAAGCCTGGTGTTTGACTGACTTTCTGAAGAGCCTGACACTGGATAAAGAAGATGCTTTTTATGGTAGAAATGGACAAATTGACAAAGAAGCTTAATGGTAAAGAAGATGAAGAAGATGAAGAATTTTTGGCAGAATGGGAGGACTTTAAAGATTATCTTGAAATGAACTGAGATGTAAGAAATAAGTTACTCTGCTTTGATAACTATTAAGAATAGAATATAGAAAGTAAGGACTGAATAATAGCTAAATGTTACCTAAGGGTTAGATCGAAAGATGGAATATGTTATAAAAGAAGAATTGAACATTGGATAAGTTTTTAATGTTAGTGAATACTGATTGAAGCCAGGGGGGGAAGGGGGTAATAAAAAAGGATGTATCTAAAAATATTTTCAAATATGGAACGTGTCAATATATCCTATGAATAAAAGTTTTTTTTAAAAAAAATGTGCCAGCTTCTGAGGGGTCAAATACTAGAATGTGAGTATTTTGAAAGTTTGAAGTTTCTGTTGGTTTTAAAGGGAAAGGAAGTCCAGGTTTTTCCCCAGAAGCTCTCATCTAGAGGCAGATTTGCTAATAATTGCCATTTATTTTGATAGTAAGTGGTTTGTCCCCCTCCAGAGAGAGGAGGATAGAATACGTTGTAGCAAGTAGATTTTTTTTTAATATTCCAACTTTCTTATATACCAGTTCAAAAGCAGTTATAGGTTGTTTCAATATAGAGGTGATATGACTCTGAGCAAAAATGCTTCAGCTGCAACTATTGAAACCAAGGGATCTTTATCCCTAATTTCTCCTCCAACTGAATTTTTCTAATAATGTATTATTATGTGACATCATGTAATGTATCAAGATTTGAATTCCTCCATATATTTAGATTAGTCACTGTATTCGATGGTAATAAATTATTTTGATTAAAAAGAGTTTGGAATCAAGATATTTTAGGTAACAAATATTTTCTTTTATTTTCCCAGGTTTGCAAAAAGGTTTTGAAAAAAGAGGCTGTTCTCAATATCCTTGGATCTTTCAGAGGCAGTTTGCCAAATAGAATCACAGATATCAAAACGGTGAGTATATTGTTGCTGGATAAAAATCCAATCTGTATTTTGTCTATCATGTAGCATTTTCATTATATTGGCTAAATGACGAGCTTGGTAATATTTTACAATATCTGGAAATCCAAGACCTCCCTTGGTGGGATGTCTGCATAAAGTTACTGTGTTGACTCTATGTCATTTATACGCCCAAGAAAACCTAAAAAGCATATGTTGCCATTTGTTCAATTGATTCTTAGAGATTTTAATCAGCAAAGCTCAAAATAGAAAGAGAATTTTAGGGAGCACATACGTTTCTATAATATTTAACCTATCATGCCAAGATATTTTTAGTTTGTGCCAGCTCTCAAGTTGTTTCTGGATATCTATAAAGAGCATGTCATAATTATGCTTTTGGTAACTTTTAAGGTCCAGAGGTCTTAGCTTAGCTTGTGAGGTCTGATGAAATCAGGCTAGCCTGGGCCATCCAGATCAGGGACACTTCACTGCATTTTGAACCAATTTCTCTCTTTTGGACAACTGACCTGCACACTGTAACATGATATCCTTTTGAAGTCTGCAGTGATCAAATTATGAAGTAAGGGCTTTTGGACAAAATATGGGCCCAGTACTTACTTTCACCTTCGCAACAGGCTTATAATAAGTTAAATAAAATTAATGAATGAATGAGAATGTAAAAACAGTGGTCTAGACCAGACCTCCTTGTAGACCCTTCTGCCCAGTAGCCAATTCCTTAACTTCAAGTCTGATCTGTGAAATTTGGTTCCTTGAGAGTCGATCTGACTGAGACATACAATCTGATTGTACAATTTAAAAAAATAATGTATCACAGTCCAAGAGCAGTATGCTATGTGCTTCCCCATGAGTGGCAGCCATCCATGTGAAGTGGGGCGGTGGAAGGCAGGGAGACAGAGTGTGACGATACCATGAGGCAAAGACAGGCTGTGGCTCAGTGGTAGTTGGTTCAAAATGCAGTGGTGTCCCTGAGCTGGATAGCCAGGGTGAAAGACTAAGCTACTTTGTGTTTGAAGGACTAAGCCACTTTGTGTGGCCCACAGGTCTTTTAAGGCAGTGTATATCTTTTTTTAATTAAAAAATTATAAATGTAAACAGAAAAAAAGCAAAACAAATAAAAACCATATCACAATTATAGTTACATCAAAATAAAAAGAAAAGAAAGAATAAACAATGAATTGTAAACAGTAAACAGTATATGATAGTAATAAAAATTATAATTTAATTTCCATCTTCCCCTTCTGCCACTGTTTTGCTGCCAAGTTACCATTAATAGATTGTGATCTGCAAAGTTTATGGTTGTATCTTTGCACTCCTAATCAGGTTTTTTATATCCAGCACATATCAATCCTTGATATGTTTGGTGTCTGTCAGAAAAGAAAGTATAGTCCCTAGTATTCGGTTTTTTAATCCTCCAAGCATCTTCCAATTGTAACATTGCAATATCATTAAAAACACTTTTGGGAAATTTGATTCCCTTGGTTTTTTCCTCCTTTTGATCTATTACCCCCATTCATGTTTCCAAAAATCATTATCTCTCCTTGAAAATCTGAAATTGATTGGAAAACATTTTCATATTTTTTCCCCCCTTGTGTTGTTTGGGGAATATATTGTGTGTTAATCTTGCCTTCTGGTAGCCTGATTTTCAAAATCATATATCTTCCTTCAGAACCTTTAATTGTACAACAGTCCTGTGCTTCAGCTGCCATTGTAACTGAGTCCCTCATGTGAGTTTGTCAATATGGGCTGGCACTGGAGTGTGCAGGCGTGGCGTGGCGAGACACACATGTTTAGGCGTAGTGGCGATCTGTCAATCTTTAAATGGGTTCTTTGATCATCAAAAGGACCCCCTGCTGTCCTGGGAAGGGACGGGCAGTTGCAAGGGGCTTGATCCGAAACCCTGTGTGAGTTGCAACTCACGGGGTGGACTGGATCGCCCCTGATGTGGGATCGAAGTCTGGGCTCAGTTCCTCTGAGCAAAACCAATGCTGCACCGGAAGGGGGAGAAGAGAAACCTTGCCGACAGAGCGCTTCTGTGAGTATCCGCGGAACAAACTATGCGGGTTAAAAGGGCGATTTAAGATAATTAGCCCCAAGAAGTAGCATAAGTGGGGAGGGCTCTCCCCCCTGAAGAATAAATGGCTAGTAAGCGAATAAACGAGCTTGGCGAGGCTTGAGTGGAGAGGGCGAGAGTGAAAGTGAAATACCATCCGGAATGAATGGAGCTGCGGAAGCTGAGAGTGAAGTGAGCTGGCTATAGAACTACTCAGGCTGGCTGTTAATGGTTCGGGAAGGGAACTTGGGCTTCACTTTAAGTTGGATTTAAAACCCAAAGAACTGGAGGGTAAATGTATAAGCAATGTGGGAAATGTGAGCCTGAGGCTGAACCGTTCAGTGAGAGAGCTGTTTGGCAAAATTAAAGGGTTCTGAGAAGAAGACGGTTGGCGGGAGACCCCTTTGCAATGCGCTCAAATTTTCACCCTAATAGGGGCAGGGTAGAAGAAACGGAGAAATGGAGAAGAGGAGGCCTGCTTCATTGCACGTCAATTTTTAACCCTTGAGGGCCAGGGTGGAAGAGTAAGGGGGCGAGGGAAGAGAGTGTTACTGCATTCTCAATTTTTGCTGCAATCATTAACAATTATTGAGGTTGGAGAGACAGATAGACCTTGTTTAAGTAGAAACGCCAAAGTTCGATTGGTGAAGGGACTTTAATTGATAATAAGGTGTTTGATTACCGATTGACTGTGTGTTGGCTTTTTTCTTCTTGGTTTCTGGATTGGTGGTTGGCTACAGGGGGAGAATAAAGGAGGGGAAAGATGGGGAAGACAGCTAGTCTGGGAGAATTGCCAACAGAGTGATTGTTTGGTAAACATTTGGGGAGGATAGTGGAAACAATTTCTGGGGATTTTGCCAACGAATAAGATAGTCTAAACATTGTTCCCTTTTTATAAGTTGTTGAAGCTCTTTGAGATAGAAGGTCTGGGAAGGGAGCCAAGAGGCCTGTGCTGTTCCCAAACATTGGATAAGGGATAAGCATAAATAATACACTCTGAATATACTCTGTGCATGTTAAGATTGTGATTTGGAAGTTGTGTTTAAACAGTTAAATATGTCTAGCACAGGAGGAAAAAAACAATCATTGGTTTCACCAGGGGCCCCGAGCTCCGCAACAGGGAAGTTGGGGGGCACAGGCCAGAAAGAACCCCAAAAAGAAATGCAAGCTTTGGTGCAAGCCACTATCTTAAGCACAATTAATGATGTCATAGAACCAATCAAAGTCAGCAGGGAAGAAATCCGAAATTCTGTTCCACAAGTGATAGTTCCCGTTAATCAAGCTATCCAGGAGGTAAGAGATATGATCCCCCAGGCAGCTGTTCCGATACAGAATGCCATGAAAGATATCACTGAACAGTTTACCAAGAGTTTACAGTTGCTGCAAAAACAAATAGCTGATAACACCACAAAAATTGTGGCATTAAGCACTACAGTAGAGGAAGTTGAGACGAAGACAAGACAGGTGGAAAGGAAGGTTCAGGAAAATGAAGAGAAACAATCATTGTTAGAGCAAGATGTGATGAGATTGCAGGTGGAGAGAGCGGCGTTTGTTTTGAGGTTTCAAAATATCCCAGAGGAAAAAGAGGAAGATTTGAATCTGAAGATGGCGGAACTGTTGGCAAATAATTTACAGCTTGAAGATATAAGCGAAGTGACAAAAGAGATATGGCCTTCAGAATGAAGTCAGCTTATGCAAGAAGATTCAAGGTACCCAGGGAAGTTCAGGTGCGGTTCCACAAGCGGGCGGTTAGGGATAAGATATTGAGAGAGGTAAATGCTGTACCGCTGAAGATGGGACAAGAAGAAATTAAGGTGTTGAAAGAGATTCCCTGGAGAGTGAGGGAGAAAAGAAGGGCGTATTCAGAGCTAACAGCACTGTTGAGAGCCAATAACATCACTTACAGGTGGATTTTGCCAGAAGGGTTTTTTTTTTTCAATTTTGAAGGGAAGAGATTCAGAATTACTTCAGTTTACAAGGCTAAAGACTTCCTAGAGACCTATGGGGTAGAGTTGTCGGATGACCAAGAAGAAAGAGAGGAGAGAGAAGAGGGAGAAGTTGAAAGTGAATTGGAACCTCAAATCCAAGGAGCAACAGCGTCAGCTCCTTCTGCCAGACCTCAAAGACCAAGAAGATTCAGACTGAGATCTCCAATTGTTACGAGACAAAAAATGAAAGGTGAAAAGGACCACAGACAGACACAGAACTTAGATGGATAAAAAGAAGTTGAAATTTATCTTGGTTAATGTGAACGGTTTAAATGGATCCCAGAAAAGAAGAAGAATATTTCATCAACTGAAGAAATATAAGGCAGATATAACATGTATACAAGAAACCCATATTAGGAAGAACGCTGAAAAATATTTGGATTATAAAGGATTAGGTAAAATATTTGTGGCAACGGATAAGGAAAAGAAGAAACGCGGAGTGGCTACTTACATTAAGGAGTATTTGCAACCAGAACTTGTACTTGCCTCAGAGGATGGAAGAATGTTGATGGTGGCTATCCAGAGACAAAATAAAAGGGTTTTAATTGTGAACATTTATGCCCCAAACCAAAATCAGGAAAAGTTTTATGGAAAGCTTTTAACTTTGATAGCTAAACAGGACTTTCAAGAGATTTGTTTGATTGGTGACTTTAATGCGTTTTTTGATAATAAACAGGATCGGAAAGTGAACACCCAGAAGAAGAAGGTAAAAGGTAATGAATTTACCAATTCACTATTGCAGATCTTAGAGGAATGGCGATTAGTTGATGCTTGGAGAATAAGAAACCTTAAAAAGCAACAATATACATTTTATTCAGCGAGACATGATTCTTGGTCCAGATTGGACATGTGTTGGATGTCATCCTCACTGGTAAGGAAACTACAGGAGGCGGAAATTGAGGCAAGTACATTTTCTGATCACAATCCGATAACTGTGGAACTACAGGGAACAAATCATAAGGGTAGATGGACATTGAATCCTTTTCTATTGAAGGATAGTAAGGTGGTGAGAAGTCTGCAAGCAGAATTCACTTTTTTCTTCAAGGAAAATATTACCCCAGACATTCCGACACGAACGGTATGGGACGCGTTCAAGGCTTTTGCTAGAGGGCTCTTAATGAAGGAAGTGGCAAGGAAAAACAGGAAAAGAAATGAGGAATACTTCAATTTGAAGAAAGAAATACTGGAACAAGAGAAGCAAGAAATGGAGACTGGAGGAGGCCTCGATAGATTAAATTTCTCATGCACAGGATGAATTGTTTATTGACAGCAGAGTTAGCAAAGAAAATGAGCTATGCCAAACAAAACTACTTTGAGAACGCCAATAAACCAACTAGATGGTTGGCCTATCAAATAAGAAAGTAGTCTGAAAGGACATTGATAAAGTCATTGAAAGATAAAAATGGGGTGGAACAAAATGGAATTCAAGATTTGAAGAAGATTGTGGAAGACTTCTACAAAGAGTTATATGCAAGAGAGAATATAACTAGAGAAAAAAATCTCACTATTTGCAAGAACGTACAGTTCAAAAGTTTTCGGAGGGGGACCAGAAGATTTTAAATGGTGGAAGTGTCGCGGGTTCGAACAGCGAAAGTGGCAGGCACGGAGTGGGCCAGAAGAGAGTGCGAGTATCCAAATAAATACTGGAGGCTTCAGCTAGGTGCAAACTATACATTTATTTACACATCACAGCCACCATTAAACAGAGTGTCAAAGTGCTCTGCTGCAATCATACAAATGAGGAGGAGAAACTGTACATCACTCACTGTACATTTATACAAACACCAGCCAATCAGGCTTCAGTGCTGAGTCACTGTGATAGCAGTGGCAAGACTGCCCTGAACCAGTTATAGCCAGCTCTAACAGAAATTCCTGGCTGACAGCTACCTGTCACCAGATCAAACACATCTAGCCAGACTTACATGACATGCGGGTCTCAACACTCCCCCTTAAGTCTGCATCTGGATGTTCAATTTGATCTTCAAATCAGTAAATGTTTTCACATCAAGGCACTTGGTAAACAAGTCAGCTACATTTGACTTGGAAGCACAATAGGTTAACTTAATTAAACCTCGTTGTAGTACATCTTTAACATTCATGTACCTTATGTTAATGTGCCTGCTTCTAACTCTAATACTCTGTGTATCAGCCAGCTGTTGTGTAGCCACATTGTCACAGAAAACATTGACAGGTAATACATAGTTTACATTGAAGTCAGTTAGCAGTTGTAAAACCCATTCTAACTGTACACAACACTAGCAAGTTTGTGCTATGTAAACCTTCTTAGAGATGGATGCATTTACCAAAAGATCCACTCCCATGTTATTTTGCCCTGCTTCTACGAGGGCCACTCTGAAACCAAGCCTCCTTTTCAACTGTAGGCATTTGCAATACTTCATGGTAGGTTTGAGGCTCCTTAATGAAAACATGATTGACATCATAGCCATATCTTACAGGAGGTATGCCCTTAGTACTGCGCATAGAAACCCTTGGTAGTACTTTCTCATTTTGCACACCATCAGACTACATATTTACAGGTTGTTGCTCTTGTTTGATCACAGGCTCATTACTGACACCCTCAGTGATATCAGAGCTAGGTAAAGCAACCATTTGTGGTAATTCATTAGCATGAATCTTTCCCCAGTTTTCATGCTCACAAAAAGAGGCAGACCTGCTGAAACTCACTTTGTTGAACTGATCAGCAAATCTATAGGTCGGCTTCCGGTCTGGGATCCATGGCTTCCTGACGTGTTCTGGCTTGCTCTCAGAGCTCCCAGAGCATACGGAGGGTCTTTACGACAGGGTGGGCTACAAACAGCCCACCGCAGATCTCCCCAGGTAGGGGAGTGACTAGCAACGAGCATCGGCCCGAGAGGGAGTTGAGATTGGCTGATAGCGGGGCTTTAAAGAGCGTCGCGACCAGCCTTGATCCCCTCCCCCCTAGAGGGCACTTCGGAATTTCTCTACAAGACCCCACCGAGTTGGATTCTCAACATAAGAACGCATGACCCAGACCTCCAAGACATTCTACGGAAATTGATAACAAGGAAACACTGCTATAACAAGATACGGACTTCGAAGGTAACTTTTTAAAATTGCTCACCGGAGACGCGTTGATCCCGAGAGTAAACAACATCCGATGAAGCGCATGATCGTGCTGTATTGTGTGTACTAACACGACTCCGAAAAAACACGGCTAAACAGTAAAAAAGGCCAAAAAGCCGATTTGTTGATCATTCCTGCGGTTGCAATATTGACTTTAAAATAGAAACTAACATCAAGCCCCGCCAGAACTAGTGTGGAAAAGTACTCTAGCTGCGACAGAAAACACCAGAACAGGAAGTGACCTCAGACCAGACAAGTAGCATTTCCTAGAGACGACCAAGGAGGCCGGAAGAAGAGAGGAAACCAGAAGTCAAGAGGGACGATTAAGATTGCCGGACAGGAAGTGAACAACAGGAAGAGCCATCTACCATAGAGAAATTGCGCCCGCCATTTTGAGAAGGTCAAAAAAGATTTATTCGGAATTTAGCCAAAAGACTTAACAGAAAAAAGCGAAAATAGAGCGGTTTAACTGGGCACAAGAAGGACTTTAATTTGATGTGAGTTTTATGTGAATTTTAAACGACGGCTTACGATCTTCGGCAGCGACAGAGGGCAAACTCTTGGTCCTCCCCGAAAATGGCTGCTAAAGAGGAAAAGAAATTACAGGGCATGATGGAAGCCATGGAGAAACGAGTGATGGACGCTATACAAAAAATGGGGAAAACTCTAGTAACAGAAGTAACAGATTTGAAAAAAGACCTGTCTGGGATTACAAAAGAAATACAGGCATTGAACAAAAGAGCAGATGAGGTGGAGGAAAGAGTGAAAGGAGTGGTGACTAATGTTTCTGAGGTTGCTAAAGAAGCAGCAAAAGCTAACGTAATGGTGGAATACAATGCAATGCTTAATCATATGAGATTTAGGGGAATCCCTGAAGATAAAAATGAGAATATCTATTCTGTTATGGTGGATGCTGTTGCAGATTTTTTAAAACTGGAAGAGGAGAAGGTGGCGGCACAGATTGATTTGGTGTACAGAGTCAACTCTGCGATTGCACAAAGGAAAAAACTACCCAGAGATGTGATTGTCCAGTTTATATCCAAAAAATTGAAGGAAGACTTGTTCAAGCAACAATTTCAGGAAGATTTTACAATTGATAACAAGAAAATTATGATATTAAAGGAACTACCCAGAACAATTCTTCAGGACAGACGACTTTTTAAAGATTTGATTGACAAACTGAAAACAGAGGGTATAAGATACAGATGGGAAATTCCAAAAGGTGTCAGTTTTACATTTAAGCAGAAGAGAGTCACCATCAAGTCAGTAGAGCAAATGAACAGATTCATCAATGATAATTTTAAAGACTCTGATAAATAAATACAAAGTTAACATGGAGAGTCAAATCATATCGTGGAATGTTAATGGACTTAATTCACCTCACAAAAGAAAAAATATTAGACTTTGGTTGGAAAGACAAAAATGTGATATTGTTTGTTTGCAAGAAACACATATTAGAAAGACTGATGCTAAATTTTTGATTCAAAAAAGATTAGGAGAGGAATTTTATTCCCTCTCCTCACAAAAGAAAAAAGGAGTTGTCACATATATTAAAAAGGAATTGGAGCCAAAAGAAATTTTTAAAGATAATGAAGGGAAATTTTTGGCAGTGGAAGTTATACTTCAGAGTAAAAAAACTTTAATTGTGAATCTCTATGCTCCGAATGGTGCGAAGGAAAAATTTTTCAGGATTTGTGGGAACAGTTACAACAGTTAACCTATGAGCAAATGATACTGATGGGCGACTTTAATGGTACTGTTAATAATGTTATTGACAGAAAATCAAAAAAAGGAAACGAAGGTATAGGTAAACTTCCGAAAGTTTTTTTTCAAATGGTAAAACATGAACATCTGGAAGATGCATGGAGAACTAAAAATCCCAAGGACAAAGATTATTCTTTTTACTCATCAAGACATGAATCTTTTTCAAGAATAGACATGATGTGGATGACCGAGAACCTGATCTTGCAAACACGTAAAATTGAAATTTTACCTAGAATTCTTTCTGACCACAGCCCAGTAAAGTGGTCAACATATGTTAAAAGAAAGAAATTTCGATGGAGACTCAATGAGGATTTACTGGACAAACAAAATATTGTAGACAAAATAAGGACGGAAACCAAAACATATTTTCAACTGAACTTAAACAAGGATGTACAGACGCAAACGGTATGGGAGGCGTACAAAGCTGTGATGAGAGGACATCTAATTGCAATTAACAATAATGAAAGAAAACAACAATTGAAAATAGATAAAGAGATTATGGAAAATATTCAAAAAAAAGAAGCAGAGCTCAAGAAAAGACCTGGCAAAAAGAAAATTTTGAGAGAGCTGAGGATCCTAAGGGAACAATACGAGGTGAGGTTAAATAAAGAAGTATATTGGAACTTGAAAAAATTGCAACAGAAGTCCTTTGAAGGAGCAAATAAACCAGGGAAATATTTGGCATGGCAATTGAAGAAAAGAAGAAAGAATAAAATAATAACTAAACTGAAAGATGGGAACAGAGAAATCATAGACCCAGGAGGGATCCGGAGGGAATTCTATAAATATTATGCGACTCTTTTTCAAGCAAAACAAGTGGACCAGTAAAAAATCCAAGACTATTTATCTAAAGTTAATTTGATGCAACCAAACCCAGAAATGAAAGCAATATTAAATGCTGTGATAACTAAAGAAGAAATCAGTAAAGCAATAGGAGAGGCAAAGATCTCCAAAGTTCCAGGACCGGATGGTTTCTCAGCTAAATTTTATAAAAAATTTCAAGAAGACCTGGTTCCGGTTCTAGAGATTCTTCTAAATGAAATCAGAAAAAATGGGAAGATCCCAGATTCTTGGAATGAAGCTGCAATCACCTTAATAACGAAAGAAACCCAAGACTTAACATATGTGAAAAATTATCGACCAATCTCACTTTTAAACAATGATTATAAAATTTTTGCAAAAATTTTAGCAGAGCGCCTTAAAGGGTTTTTGAAAGACACTATTGCTGAAGATCAAGCTGGGTTCTTGCCAAATAGACAAATAAAAGACAATATGAGGGTTGTTTTAGACGCAATTGAGTACTATGATAAACACCCGGAAAAAGAAGTTGGCTTTTTATTTTTAGATGCAGAAAAGGCATTTGATAATTTGAATTGGGAATTTATGTTTAAAGTGTTCAAGAAATCCCAGATGGGCGCAGAATTTATAAGAATGATTCAATCAATATATAAAGAACAAGAAGCTACGGTGATTGTGAATGCAGAATCAACATAAGTGTTCCAGGTCAGAAAAGGAACCAGACAGGGTTGTCCCCTGTCACCATTGCTATTTATCTGGATTTTGGAGATATTGCTGCAAATGGTTAGAGATGACGATAACATAAAAGGTTTGAATATTAGAGGTTTTTCATATAAATTAAGAGCATTTGCTGATGATAGTATGTTTATTGTTGAAGATCCTGTTAATAATATGCCTATGGTATTTGAAAAAGTAAAAGAGTTTGGCGATCTCGCAGGGTTCTATGTAAATAAGAATAAATCCAAAATATTGTGTAAAAACATGATAGCTACAAAGCAACATATGTTACAAAACGTGACAGAATGTGAAGTGGTTAAAAAGGTTAAATATTTGGGAGTTGAAATTACAATGAAAAATATTGACTTGTTTAAGAATAATTAAGAAAAACTATGGGTTTCGATAAAGAGTGATTTAGAAAAATGGGAAAAACTTATTATTTCTTCTTAGAAGAATTGCCGTTGTCAAAATGAATGTACTGCCCAGGTTAATGTTTTTGTTCCAGACAATACCAGTTGTGAAGGATGTGAAAGTGCTGGTGAAATGGCAAAGAGAAATTTTCAAGTTTATCTGGGCAGGAAAGAAGCCAAGAATTAAAATGAAAATAATGTATGATATTAAAGACAGGGGTGGCTTCCAAGTCCCGGATTTGCGTTTGTATCATGAAGCTGTATGTATGTCTTGGTTAACTGACTGGGTTAATTTGGAAAACAGAAAACTTTTGGCCCTTGAGGGTCACGATTGCAGATTTGGCTGGCATGCCTATCTTTGTTATGGGAAAAATAAAGTAGACTCAATGTTTAAGCATCATTATGTAAGAAGAACACTGTTTAATGCATGGACCAGATACAAGAACACAGTTTCTGATGAGAGGCCTTTGTGGATTGTTCCTGCTGCAGTTATTCATCCTTTTTCAGAATATAAAGGTAATGATTGGTTGAAGTACCAAGAGTTGCTTCAAAAGGAAGGAAAAAAATATGTTTTAAAACCAAATAGTGAATTAGAATTTGAATATGGATGGTTACAATATTGTCAAATATGGGATATTTACAAAAAAGATTGTAAAGAGGTTGGTTTTAGAGCTAAGAACGATGAGTTTGAAGATATATGGTTGAAAAAAGAGCGAAAAATTATATCTAAGTTGTATAAAGCCTTGTTGACTGTATATACTTTGGATGAAACTATTAAAGAGCAAATGATAAAATGGGCCATAAATATGAACAAGGAAATTTTCATGGAAGCATGGGAATTTTTATGGAAAAAAGCTCTTAAAATATCAACCTGTGTTAATGTAAAAAGAAAATTGTTATAAGATGATGTACAGGTGGTACATGACACCAAAAAAGATTGCCAATATTAGTATGGATAAGAACTTGAGTAATAAGTGTTGGAAATGTAAAAAAACAGAGTGTTCTTTTTACCATATGTGGTGGTCATGTGATAAAGCAAAAATATACTGGTCAAATGTACATTGTGAGATGCAGAAGATATTAAAAATTCCTATCAGGAAAAGTCCGGAACTTCTTCTCTTAGGTTTGACAATGGAAAAAATTCCACAAGAAAAAAGGGCACTATTATGGTATATGATTACATCGGCGAGAATGGCCTTTGCTCAACAATGGAAAGCGGAGAAGGTGCCAGATATACATGACTGGTTAAGAAAACTGCTATTTTTAGCTGAAATGGACAAAATGACGAAAAAACTAAATGGACAAATGGCAGAACAATATCTAAAAGACTGGGAAGGCCTGAAATTCTACATGGAAACTGAATATAGAATGAAAGGGGAAATGTACAATCTTGATTTGTATTGATACGGAATGTGAAATGAAATGATTATTTGATTGTACTGTACCTTTATTGGAAATTATGTTGGAAAAAGTCAGGTTTTTATGTATCGATGGTTTGTCGATTGTTATAAGTCTAAACTTGATTACCTCTTAACTTTTTCTTTTTTGTTATTAGCAGTGTTGGAAGCCTATTGGGGGTGTGGGGGATGGGATGAGAATCTTTGGAAATTGTATTGGTAACGATGTTTAACAATGTTGAATGCATCCCAATAAAAATTTTGTTTCAAAAAAAAAAATAGCCGCCTTACATTGTGTTTTATCTGTCTTTTCAGCAAAAATCCAGATTGATCTCTATGAATCACCTTTGCCAAAATACGTTTCAGCCTATCCGCCATAATAGAGGCAAAGATCTTATAGTCCACATTTAACAAGGAGATCGGTCTATAATTCTTAATATCATTCCCTTCTGTATCTTGCTTATGTATCAGCGAAATCAAGGCTTCCCTCCATGTATCAGGCACTTCCTCTCCTTCCCAAGTTTTCTTACAAACTTCATGTAGCTGTGGGAACAGTATTTCTTCAAAAGTTACATAAAACTCCACCGGTAGACCATCAGTCCCATGTGCTTTACCTTTGTTCTGTCTTTTAAGAGCCTCCTGTTGAGACCCACATGTCATGTAAGTCTGGCTAGATGTGTTTGATCTGGTGACAGGTAGCTGTCAGCCAGGAATCTCTGTTAGAGCTGGCTATAACCGGTTCAGGGCAGTCTTGCCACTGCTATCACAGTGACTCAGCACTGAAGCCTGATTGGCTGGTGTTTGTATAAATGTACAGTGAGTGATGTACAGTTTCTCCTCCTCATTTGTATGATTGCAGCAGAGCACTTTGACACTCTGTTTAATGGTGGCTGTGGTGTGTAAATAAATGTATAGTTTGCACCTAGCTGAAGCCTCCAGTATTTATTTGGATACTCGCACTCTCTTCTGGCCCAATCTGTGCCTGCCACTTTCGCTGTTCGAATCTGCGACAGGGTTATGGGCCCAGCCTACAGTTGGCTGTGCAAGGAGTAAGTTGGAGCTGTTGGGAGCTGTGGAAGCAGTATCTGTGGAGCTGTCTGTCTGCTGTGGCTTTCTTTGCTGGAGAGAAAGCAGTGTCTGGCCATGCTGTCTGAGAAGCAGGCTGGAGGAGCTGTGAGCTGGAGGAGCCGGAGGTCAGTTGCAGTGTGTGGGAGTCCTGTGTGGAGGAGGACGCCAAGCAGCCGGAGCCGAGAGACCAGCAGCCAGGGGCCGGGAGCAAGCATCATGGCTCAGGTATCTACTTCCCAGCTGGTTGAAAAGCTCACTTCTACAAACTATAACAATTGGGCACTTAAAATGTGGTTCTTTCTTGTGAAGGAGGGGCTTTGGAGATATGTAAATGACCCCCCCGAAGATCCAACACCACTTGATGAGAAAAATGATGAAAAGGCCCTAGCACTGATTGTTTTGAGTGTCAGTGACGATCAGCTTGTTTACATTTCTCAAGCTGAAAGTGCTGAACAGGCTTGGTCTTCACTTAAAAGCATTTATCAGCAGGCTAATGTCGGGTCTCTTATCTCATTAACCCGGCATTTGTATAGAAAGCTGCAAGCACCCCAGGAGCCTGTGAAAGACCATCTCAAGGTCCTGATGGATTATTTTCATCAGCTTCAGGAGCGTGGCAAAGTTTTTGAGGAAATTGATAAAACTTTCATAATATTATCATCGTTATCACAAAAATTTGATTCACTTTTACCTGCATTTGAAACACTGGATGAAAAAGTTTTAACAGTCCAGTTTGTCACCGGAAAGTTAATACAACACGAGGAGCAACTCGTTGAATCTAGGCAGCAGGCCAGGGAGTCTGGGCAGTCGGCCAAGGTGACCGGGCACAGTTCCAGGCAATCTGCAGACGAGATAACAGAAAGCACCTGTTCTGTTGCTGTTGGTAAAACACCTGAGGTATTGTTCCAAAGTCTGATTAACCCACTCAGTCTAGCCATCCGTTTCTGGGTGATATGCACTGCTGACCCCCCTCTCCACCCCTAACAGTGCCATCAGTTCCCCCCAGAAGTGCAAAACGAATTGAGACCCCCTATCGGAGACCATCTTAGTGGGAAGAGTATGGAGTCTTACGACTTGTTATAAGAAAGCCTGCGCCAGCTTCTTTGCCGATGGGATCGATTTAAATGGCACAAAATGAGCTTGTTTAGAGAACAGATCCACTACAACCCATATGATGGTCTTCCCCCCACTAGGAGGTAGTTCCATTATAAAATCCATAGAGATAACCTCCCAGGGCCGTGTGGGGGTCGGCAGTGGTTGTAGAAAGCCCGGTGGCTTCCCTGGGCGGGGTTTGCTCATCAAGCATGTTTGGCACACTTAAACAAATAAAGATAAATCTTTCCTCATTCCCGGCCACCAAAATTGTCTTTGTAGCAACTGCAGTGATTTAACAAAACCTGTGTGACCTGCAAGTTTAGTTCCGTGCGCCCATTCCATAATTTCCCCCCGCAGGGAGAGCGGGATGAAGATTTTCCCATTTTTTAGCCAACAACCATGTTCATCTTGAGTTACCCCCCCCCTTCTCCAACGAGCTGCAGTCAGCATCAGAAAGGGTGGATGCGAGTTTCTGCTCCCAGGAGGGAATCGGGGGGGGTAGGCGGGCTCCTGGACTGGCTACGTGTCGTCACTACCCCGCCCACCTGGGAAGGCGTGAACACCAAATCCCTAACCTCCTCCCTCTTGCTGTCATGTTGGGGTAGGCGGGACAAGGCATCGGCCAAAGAGTTCGCTTTGCCCGGGAAATGGTGCAACGTAAAGTTGAACTTAGAGAAGAAGTCAGCCCACCGGAGATCTAGCGATATCGGGGTCCCATTGTACCTCCCCAGGGTCCCATCAAACACCTTGGGAAAATCGCAGCAGACAGCCTCCCAGTCCGTGGTCCCAAGGCAGTTTACTCCTGCTATTTGGAGTCCCAAAGGCTTAAACCATGACAACCCCAGGAGACTTGAGAGGTGCCCTTCCACGACCAGCAGGTCCAGCAACCCCGAGAACCCTTTAAATTGGACCCAAAACTTGCCCCAGCCGTGGACCACCACCGGATTTTTGTTAAAGTCCGTCAGTTTCAACCCCTGTGGCTTGTGCAGATGGGGTCCCCCTTTAGGGCATAGCGTTTTTAGGGTTTCCGCGGAATTTATAGAGAAGGAAGACCCCGAGTCTATTTCCATTAGGCAGGGGGACCCCTCAATTTGGACAGTCACATGCACCTTGTCCGGGCTGTCTGGGGGCAAGTTACATACCATCTGCCAGCGCTGGATCGTCACGGTGTGCAGGCTTGCAGCGTCCAGTTGGGCAGTGGACCCCAGGCACTTGCTCTTGGAGTGGCAGACCCGGGCGAGGTGTCCGGCCTTGTTGCAGGTCCTGCAGATGGCATCCTGGAAACAGCAGGTCCAGCGCTCGTGAGCGTCGCCACAGCTGGCACAGGTAGAGGTGTTGGGCGGCGTCGGGGCCGCAGGGGCTCCCTTGATGCGTGGGGTGCGCTGTCGCAATCAGCAGTTTACCTGCAGGACCTCCTCGTCGTTCGAGTTGTCGGATGGGGCGGAGTCCTGGAGGTGGTGGACCGGCTTCAGCCGGCGGTCCACGTGGGACTTCTCATAGGTGGCTGCTTCCTTGATGGCGGCCTCCAGAGTGAGGTCGTCCCGGCTGATGAGCCTGCGGCGCAGCTTTGGCTCCTTCAGCCCCACCAGGAACTGATTTAGAAAGGCATCTGTGAGGTTAGGGAAGGCACACCTAGTTGCTGCGCGGCGTAGGCCGGCCAGGAATTCTGGAGATTGCTTGTTGGGGCTCTGCATTCTTGTGAAGAATTCCATTCGTTCCGCAAACTTGGTGGGCTTCAGGGCCAAGTGGTCGGTAAATGCCTTGACCAGCAACTCGTAGGTGGCGGCCACATCTTTCGGCTGTAGGGAGTTCACCAGGTCCTTCAGGAGGAGATGTGCCTCGATGCCGCAGTAGCGTAGCAGATATGCCTTCTTCGTACCCGCATCCGTGATGCCATGGATCTCGAAGTGGCGCTCCAGCGTCTCGATCCAGGTCTCCCAGTGTGCGGGATGAGAGATGTCGAAGGCAGGGAAGCTCTCGTTGCTGGTGGCCATCACGTTCACCCGTGGAGGTCGTGGTTCAGGCGTAGGGTTGGCGGCGTTGGAAGCGAGGCTGCTCTCGGGGTCAGCGGTGCTTGGGAGCGGTGCTGCGTCCAGGAATTGGAGAAGCGGACACGAAGCTCGGCGGCGGCGTTCGGTGCTTTCGGCGTTGGAACGGGCAGCGATGCTCGTCTCTTGGTCGTTGTTCATGGAGGGAGTTGGTATCCCATCCTCGTCGCCAGTGAAAAGTACTGAGACTGACGAGGGATTTCAGCTCTCACATACTTTATTTAGATCAGGAACAAGACAAACTAGCCGGCTCGCAGGTCGGCTTATATTCCCCAACAAACCCACACCCCAACTTCTACCACGCCCGTGATAGGGTCATTCAAACTAATCCACTTAACTTCCTAAGATATTCGAGGCCCGATTGGCGGGGCTTGCGGAACCCCTGTTCTATTGTTCTCCTGGAACGAATCTCAGCCTAGGCCAGCCCCGTGCTCCACCGGTCTGCGCCGGCTGGAGCACGTGGTCGAGCCTGGTCAAGCTGGATACATTACAAGTGGAAATCTGGCCGCCGAGGTCACAACAAATGGTCTCACCTCCCAGTGCTTCCCCACCCCCATTTGTAAAGGCACAGTCTCGTACTTGCAGGGCTCCCTCATCATGGAGCCATCCATTTGGGTAAAGATCAAGGGCTCTGCCAACTTAATGACTTTGGCATCCAACCCCGTTACCAGGGAAGGATTTATAGTGTCTCTCCCGCACCCCGAGTCTACCAGGGCCCATATCCTTATGTGGGTCTGTAGCTCGGGGTCCATTAAAGTCACAGTCACAAAGAAGAGGGAAGGAGTTTTGCTCACCGGGTTCAGCGCCTGGGATTTGGGGACCTGCTGATCAGCGCTGTTCACAGCAGGTCCTTTTCATTTCCTGCCACCGGGGCAGTCTCCTCTTCTGACGACTCGGTTTCATCACCCAACGGGGTGGCCTGGAGGGCTCTCACCCCTTTAGGCTTTGCCACGGGTTTTGGGGTGGAAGTCTCAAACTTCTTCTTTGCCTCTCTGGGTGCGCCCGGGGATGGAGTTCCCCCTGGACACCCGGCTGCGAAATGGCCCGACTCCCCACATTTCAGGCATAGCCTCATCCTCAGCTCGCGGGTTCCATCTTTTTGTCTGTGGGTGGTGGTTGCCGGCTTCCCTTTTTGTGGGGTGCTGGTCTGCTGGGTCACCTTCCCTAAGGTGGCTGCATTGTCCAACCGGATGGTCCGCAGGCGGGTCTCGGTGGCCGCAGCTTCCTTCATCCATCCCGACAGGGTTTCTGGATCTCGGCTTCTCATGATCGTACGTTGGATTTCCGGGTTCAGCCCCAGCCGATATTGTTCAGCAAGCACTCCATCCGGCCACCCTCGGATCTTTGCGGCTTGCCACCAAAATTCCTCAGTGTACTCACGCACCATTCTCGTCCCTTGTCAAAAGGTGCGCAGGAAAGCTCGCGCCATTTTGTTCGCATTGGCGTCCTCGAAGTGATCTTTCATGGCCCACATGAACGCATCAACCTCCCGCAGCTCACGTCTGTCCTCTTGGTGTAGGGCTACATACCAGTCGGCAGCGGCATCTTTCAGGTGGGAGGCGATCGCGTCCACTATGCGTTCTTCATTCGGGAACAAGTGGCCCCAGTTCTCTACGAACTTCTCAGCCCTCACCAGAAAGAACAAGAACTTCTCTGGAGTTCCGTCGTAAGTTGCATCCAATAGATCAGCCGGGTTAGGCAGCAGCGGACCCCAGCCTCGCAGTACTCCCAGTGGTCTCGGTGCCGGCAGCCCCATGGGTGGCCCCGTGGGCTGGTCTGGAGGTGCCCCGGGTTGCCCCGGCACACCCCCAGGCGGCAGTCCGAACGGCTGCGGAGGTGGCCTTTGGTCTTGAGGTTCCGGCGGCACCTGGAGTTGCCGTCTGTCCATCTCTTCTCTGATCCCGTCTGAGATCATCTTCGGGATGTGTTGCAAAGATTCGTTTATCAGGTGGAGTAAGTGGTCCTGGCTGGGATCCCCGCTCCATCTCTGTTCTCCCACGGCCCCGTCCGGCTCTCTGGCTCCCGGGTGGGTATCTTCTCCCTCCTCTGCCATGCTCAGACGGTAGACCGACCTCTCAAATAGGCTCTCTTGTATCGAGGCCCGGGGGTGAGGAACCACAACTCTTGCGTCTCTGCTAGCGGTTTGGCCCAATCTCGCCTCTTTCGCGGCCGGGTCGTCACTCCAGCGAACACCTCCTCGTACGCCTCTCCATAGAACCCCCCCCAGGTCGTATTCTGGCCCCCATGGAGCAGGGGTGGTTGAGACCGGGTTCTCTTGGGTAACTGACGCCGTCGTTGCTGGCACGGCAGATACAGGGACCCCGTCCCCTGATGTGGACGTTGGGATCGGGATCGTGGTGTCTTCCTCATCACTCATCTCTATGAGATAGGTGCGGTGTAGAACCGAGTCCCGAATGGAAGGATCACTGACAATCTGTCAGGCTCTTCAGAAAGTCAGCCAAACACCAGGCTTCATAAAGAAGATAGCGTTTATTGAAAGCAGTTCTAAAGGCACATTAACATCTCATTGTCAGTGATGGCTAAATCTAAAGAGGCACCCACAGTTATACCTGTTCGAAGTGCCCCCCCCATCTACCAATAGTCACTAAGCCCGCATGCAGGAAAAGATGCAAAAGTACTAAAGCAGTAAATAACCAAACTGCCCCAGAGCTGTCTCAGACAGAGGAAATAAGAACTGTGAGACCAAGGACATTTGGTGAGATAACAGAGCGCCCAGGTCATGGAATCCTGAATCTCCTAGGCAACCTGCACACCTCCCTACATTCCAACCATGAAAAGTTGCAGACCATTCCTCCCTCCTACCCTTCCATCCATCTCATGGCAGGATTACCTGACATCCAGTCCCATTTTCCCGGTATGTTTTCTTGCTTCTAAAATTGAGCGAATGTCATTCTTACTGTTGTAATCAAATACCATAACAATGTTCACTTCTTCCATTTTAAGACCTAAAAGTAACATTTCAGGTTCTTTTTTCAGGTTACACTTCAGGATCTTCTGAATTTCCTTCTGGATTTCTGTCCAATAAGCTACCGCTTTATCACAAGTCCACCACATATGATAAAATGAGCCTTCCTTTTTTTTACATGAAGCTGGCACATTTAACAGCATCTGTGAAGTCTGAATGTTGGAGGGGATGTGGTCAGTAACTTCATTGCTGGTTAGATTGTCCAATTTTAGAGATGTTTTGGAAAGATGTTATAGCACAAATTAGGTCAATAACAGGAGTTGTAATACAGTTTACAATAGAACATATTATTTTAAACTATTGGATAATGGAAATTGGATTGAATAGTATTAGTAATACAGTAGTCATTTTACTTACAGCAGCTAAAAATACAATTGCAGCAAAACAGAAAAATACCATTGGCCCTAGTAGACAGAAATGGTATCATGTACATTATGGAATATGTACACAATGGTAAAAATAATAGATAATATTAATAATACATATACACCCTCTTCCAAGTCTGATTTTGATTCTGTTTGGTTTCCTATTTTAGAACATTTATCTCAACAAGAGGAAATACTGAGTATAATTGATAAGTTACACCTTTGGTAATATGTTCTCTGTTTATTTCAGTTTGTGAGCATAATGTAATGTAATTTGTTCTGCCTGCTATATATTATATATATTACATGTGGGGTTTTTTTTAAGTTTAATAAAAATTTTAAAATTAAAAAAAAAGGTGGAAGTTGGTTCAAAATGCAGTGAAGTGTCCCTGAGCTGGATGGCCCGGGGTAGCCCAATTTCGTCAGACCTCACAAGCTAAGCAGGGTTGGCCCTGGTCAGTACTTGGATGGGAGACCATCAAGGCAGTCCATAGTTGCAGTGCAGAGCCAGACAGTGACAAACCACCTCTGAATGCCTCTTGATTTGAAAACCCAAGGGGGGGTTGCCATAAGTCGGCTGTGATGACAGCACTTTCCACCATGACCAGACTTGCTGAGAGGCATGTCCCAAAAGACCCTCACTTCTGAAGGTGTTGCTTATTGCCTATAAAGCCCTCCATGGTCTGGACCAGAATATCTGAAGGAATGTCTTCCATATCTTCCAGTCTTCAGCACTTGGCATTTCCTGGTGGGGATCAGATCCACAAAGCCCAATCCTTCCCTTCCTTCTGGCTAAGTTTCCACAGCCTGTTCTTTCATTCCTGTATAAGGAGGTGGCACAGGATTCCTTTCTACTAACACATACTTCAGTCTTCACACTGTCTTCCAAACAGATTCTGGCAACTTGGTAAAGAATCGCTTGCCTCCCCAAATGTTGACTTTATGTGTATGGTTTTAATTTCTTGGAGGCATTTCTGTGTCCCCTTAATCTCCTGCAACACCCACTACAAAGCACAGAATACTAAATTAAGAGTCAAGGACTTCCTTCGGGAGGGCTGGCAACTTTCCACCTGCAGTTAAAATAGTTTATAGGCCTGCATATAAATTAGACAAAACCCTTTAAAGTAAATACTCTTTTATTCAAGCTTTCTCCCTTGCTGGATTATTCGTAAAGAGAGCAATAAAGCCACTAATGTTCAGTTGTTCTAAATTTTCTATGCTCTATTTACAGGGTAAACTGGCAGCCCTTTCAGCATTTTTTCTCTGTGGAATATTTAAAGTCTTTTATTTTGGTACACATTTTGGCTATGTAGACAAATAGTCCAAAAGATACCTTTGAAGCATTTGGCCGTTGCAATGGGCCTGGAGATGGATCCACCTCAGAACACGGACACAGACACAATACAGTTTCTGTTTCTCGTACACAAGATGGAAGCTCCTCGGAAAGCAGCTCATCAGCTCAGGTCAAAAGACAGACCCTCAGCAGAGAACACATTTATCTGTTTCTTCATTCTCTTACTAGTCTCCCCACACACACCAAGGATACAGACAGGTCTCTTCATGGTTTTACCATAGAGATTCCAGCTATTCTTAGAGAGGTGTGACATCACTTCTGGGTTTCGCCTGAAAGTGACATCATGCACTTGGCCCATGGCCACCCTCTGGTAGCTCACTGACAACCCTACCTTCAGCTAAAATGTCCATGATCCCAACTGTTGCTCCATGGAGCAACAGGAGCAAAATTGGAGGCAAAAATTGGTGTCACACAAAGCTGTCTTTGAAATTCCTAGGTCATCACATGGGATTTTGCTCCCAGGGACTGCTGGCAACCCTAATTTAAGGCTTTTATATTTGATGGAAAATACATACTGGGTAGATATTAGGGATATAATGGATTTTGAAGTTAACCAACCAAACACGAATGAGGGAAAATATAAAAACCCGATTAGCAGGGCAGTTAGAAAGGAACCAGTCAAAAACTAGTGCTTTCAATCCTTCTGCGAGGTTAAGAACATAAGAGAAGCCAAAGTTGGATCAGGCCAGTGGCCCATCCAGTCCAACACTGTGTCACACAGTGGCCAAAAATACCAGATGCCATCAGGAGGCCCACCAGTGGGGCCAGAACATTGTTGTTGATCCCCCCCAACCACTAAGAATACAGAGTATCACTTGCCCCAGAGTCCCTATCTATACCTTATGGCTAATAACCACCGATGGATGTCTGCTCCATATGCTTATCTAATTCCCTCTTGAAGCCGTCCATGCTTGTAGCCACCACCACCTCCTCCTGTAGTAGGCAGTCGTGTAGCCTGTACACTTCAACTGCCTTGGCCTATGGGAACAAAGGAGAGATTTTGCAATCGGGGGGTAGGGTTAGTTTGGAATTGTTATGTATTTACTTATGTATTATGCAATGTAATCTAAACTGGAGATCAGGCACAAGCTCCATTGACTCTCAAGTATCTTAAACCCTGCAGTTGGATTGGCCGCTGTTGCGTAACAGATGAATCCAGAAAGACTCTGACTGACAGCAGGAACTAATCCCATGGGCCCTAAGCTCTCTGCTGTGATTGGATGTTATGGTACTAAAGGGGTGTGGCCCCGCTAGCTCAAAATGTATATATTGCATCACTAGGGAGCAAAGCCCATTGTGGTGGAAGACAACAGGCCCTAGAAAGGGAGGGAGGGAGGTGGAAGGGAGAGAGGGTTGGAGAAAGGAAGGAAGGAAGGAAGGAAGGAAGGAAGGAAGGAAGGAAGGAAGGAAGGAAGGAAGGAAGGAAGGAAGGAAGGAAGGAAGGAAGGAAGGAAGGAAGGAAGGAAGGAAGGAAGGAAGAGTGAAAGAAAGGAGAGAGGAAGAAAGAAAAAGGGAGAAAGGAAGGGAAGAGGGGTAGAAAAGGGCTTCTCTGGGCCCAGAGAAGGCCTTTTCTGTCACCCATACACCATCCCCTGGGCCTTCTATGGGGGCAGCAGGCAGTGTGTGGGGGAAAAGGGCTTCTCTGGGCCTACTCCCCCCATAGAAGTCCCAGGGGATGGTGTCAGGCACTTCGGCTAGTCAGTCAAACACCAGGCCTCATGGTAAAGGATAATGTTTATTGAACTGCAATACTAAAGTGCTAGAACAGGAGCATTGTTAAGAATGACCTGTACAAAGAGAACATCTAGGGTTATACTCTAAGGGGGGAAAAGCCCCCTCTGCCTTCTACTAATAGTGATAAAGCCCGCGCGCGCGAAAGATCAAAAAGGTGCTATGTTACTACATTCCCACAAAGCAATAATTCCCATGCCTAGCTGTTGTCTTAAGAAACAGAAAGGAGACACACAGCCTGGCTTTCAAGGTCATTTGGCCTAGGTGAGATGAAGATTGCACCGTCTCCCAGGCAACCCCGTCACCTCCCCACATACCAGAGAAAATACAGATACATGCATTGACAACTTCTCTCCTCCCCTCACCCCTATGGCAGGGATACCTGACATTCTGCCCTCCTGATAACAGATCTACCCGCCAGGTTTCAAAGGGTACAATTTATGGAACTTGCGGACTAACTGCAGGGCTCGAACATTTTCCGCCCTCACCCACTCCCTCTGTTCAGGCCCAAAGTCCACCCATTCAATGAAATAGTACAGTCGGTTGCGTGAAATCTTGGAGTCCAGAATCTGTGCGACCTCATAATGCGGTTCCCCCCCACACCATCAGGGGAGGCGGGGCGGGGCGTCTTGGTCTCCACACGTTCTCTGCAGGTGAACGTCGCAAAAGCCTTACATGAAACACAGGATGAATAGAGTTCAATGATTTAGGCAATGTAAGTTCAACAGTCACATCGTTCAGCACACGTTTGACTTGAAAAGGACCTACATATTTCCAACCTAACTTTCTACTGGGTTGTAAACCTTTCAAGTTCTTTGTAGAAAGATAAACAAACTCCCCACATTTAGGAGTCCAGGAGGGGTCACGCCTTTTATCAGCGTGCTCCTTGTAAGCGGCTTTGGCACTATCAAGAGTCTTTGCCAGCAAGGGCCACGCATCTTGTAGGCGTTTACACCAATCACCCGCTTCTCCCAGCGGGAGGACTGGGGAACTCAAGAAAGGCAGAGGTGGTGCCTCATAGCCGTGGACCGCCATAAATGGGGACATTTCCGTGGAGGAATGATGGGTGTTATTATAACAAAATTCGGCAAGCAGCAACAACTATTCCCAATCGTCCTGTTGGAAATTGGAGAAACACCTGAAGTATTGTTCTAGTGTCTGGTTAACTCTTTCCGTTTGACCATCAGTTTCCGGGTGATATGCACTGCTGACCGCCCTCTCCACCCCTAGCAGTGACATCAACTCCCCCCAAAAATGGGAAACGAAGTGAGACCCCCTGTCCGATACCATCTTCGTTGGCAAAGTGTGGAGTCTCACCACATGTTGTAAAAATGCCTTAGCCAGCTTCTTAGCTGAAGGAATGGACTTAAATGGAACAAAATGAGCTTGTTTAGAAAACATATCAACCACAACCCAAATAACCATTTTTCCCCACTCGGAGGCAAGTCATTAATAAAGTCCAAGGACACCACCTCCCATGGACGATTGGGAGTAGGTAGAGGATGTAACAATCCTGGAGGTTTACCAGGCTGATGCTTGCTCGTGATGCAGACTTGGCAAGCTTGGGTAAACAGAGACAAGTCTTTGCGTAGTCCCGGCCACCAGAACTGACGTTGAAGAAGTTGGAGGGATTTCACAAATCCAGTGTGGCCTGCCATTTTAGAGCCGTGTGCCCAGGTCATCACCTCCCCCCGTAGGGATAGTGGCACAAAAAGTTTCCCGTTTTTCCACCAACAGTTCTGCGCATCCTCCACCACCCCCTCCTCCTTCGCCAGGGAATCGCGATCCACCTTGGACAGAGCTGACGCAAATTTCGCCTCCCACTGGGAGGAGAGTAGCGTAGGGGATGGGGATCGAGACTGGCTGCGTGGCAGGGATACCTGACAATGGTGTGTGAGGGGCAGAAAAGGCCTTCTCTGGGCCTACTGCCCCCATAGAAGTCCCAGGGGATGGCGTGTGGGAGGCGGAAAAGGCCTTTTCTGGGCCTAGTGCCCCCATAGAAGTCCCAGGGGATGGCATGTGGGGAGCGGAAAAGGCCTTCTCTGGGCCTAGTGCCCCGTAGAAGGCCCAGGGGATGGCATGTGGGGGACGGAAAAGGCCTTCTCTGGGCCTAGTGCCCCCATAGAAGTCCCAGGGGATGGGGTGTGGGGGATGGAAAAGGCCTTCTCTGGGCCTAGTGCCCCATAGAAGGCCCAGGGGATGGGGTGTGGGGGACGGAAAAGGCCTTCTCGGGGCCTAGTGCCCCATAGAAGGCCAAGGGGATGGCATGTGGGGGGCGGAAAAGGCCTTCTTGGGGCCTAGTTCCCCCATAGAAGGCCCAGGGGATGGCGTGTGGGGGCGGAAAAGGCCTTCTCTGGGCCTAGTGCCCCATAGAAGGCCCAGGGGATGGGGTGTGAGGGGCGGAAAAGGCCTTCTCGGGGCCTAGTGCCCCACAGAAGGCCCAGGGGATGGGGTATGGGGGGCGGAAAAGGCCTTCTCTGGGCCAACTCCCCCAGGGGATGGGGTGTGGGGGACGGAAAAGGGCTTCTCTGGGCCTAGTCCCCTCATAGAAGGCCCAGGGGATAGGGTGTGGGGGACAGAAAAGGACTACTCCCCCCATAGAAGGCCCTAGTGCCCCATAGAAGGCCCAGGGGATGGGGTGTGGGGGACGGAAAAGGCCTTCTCTGGGCCCAGGGCCCCATAGAAGGCCCAGGGGATGGCGTGTGGGGGGCGGAAAAGGCCTTCTCTGGGCCTACTCCCCCAAGGGGATGGGGTGTGGGGGACGGAAAATGGCTTCTCTGGGCCTAGTCCCCTCATAGAAGGCCCAGGGGATGGGATTTGGGGGACAGAAAAGGGCTTCTCTGGGCCTAGTCCCCTCATAGAAGGCCCAGGGGATGGGGTGTGGGGGACGGAAAAGACCTTTTCTGGGCCTAGTGCCCCATAGAAGGCCCAGGGGATGGGGTGTGGGGGCGGAAAAGGCCTTCTCTGGGCCTACTCCCCCAGGGGATGGGGTTTGGGGGACAGAAAAGGGCTTCTCTGGGCCTAGTGCCCCATAGAAGGCCCAGGGGATGGGGTGTGGGGGACGGAAATGGCCTTCTCTGGGCCTTGTCCCCTCATAGAAGGTGGAAAAGGGCTTCTCTCACTTGCCTCAGCCTTGAGGGCCTGTCCCTGCGCTCACACTCCAGACGGTCCTCTCCTGTCGGAGGACTGGAGCAGACTGAGCTGAAAACACTGAGGGGGCTGACGGGGGCGGGACTTTGCGAAGCAGCCAGTCAGCCCTGGCCAGTGTCTTCTGACTGCCAGTTCTTGAGCCGAATCAATTATGGCAAGCATAGAATGTGGTGCAACCAGGGGTCTTTTTTGGGGGGAGCGCACCTGAGCACAGCTCGGGGAGCTCAGGAGCCAAGCCCCGCCCCCAGCCGGCGTCCCGGGGAGTCTTTCAGGCAGCCGAATGTCAATTTCAGCTCCATTATATCCTATGGGCCATTGAAGTCAATGGTGAAAACATAGGGTATATTCTGGGGGCTGGAGGGGAGGGGGTTTGAGGGAGAGGTTCCAAACTCACAGGGTAGCTGACGGAGCCTCTCCCCAAGATACCCACCAAGTTTCAAGAACATTGGATCGGGGGGTCCAATTCTATAGGCCCCTAAACAGGTTGCCCCTATTCCCGCCATTGTTCTCTATAGTGGGAAAAAAGTAACTTTTTTTCTCACCATAGAGAACAATGGAGGGAATAGGGGCAACCTGTTTGGGGGCCCATAGAATTGGACCCCCTGGTCCAATGTTCTTGAAAGTTGGTGGGTATCTTGGGGAGAGGCTCCAACAGCTATTCTGTGAGTTTGGAGCCTCTCCCTCAAATCCCCTCCCCTCCAGCTCCCAGAATATACCCTATGTTTTCACCATTGACTTCAATGGCCCATAGGATATAATGGGGCCAAATTGCAGCCAATTTTCTTTCATTCCCTCCTTTCCTTCTCTCTTTTTCCTCTTTCCCTCCTTCTTCTCTTCTCTCTTTCCCACCTTCTTCTCTTCTCTTTTTCCTCCTTTCCCTGTTTCCCTCCTTCTTCCCTCTCTTTCTTTCCCTCCCCTTTCCTTCTCTTTCTTTCCCTCTTTCCTTCCTTCCTTCCTTCTCTCTACTCTCTCTCTTTCCTTCCCTCTTTCCTCCTTCTGTGGCCCAACTCTCATGAGAAGGAGTTTAAACTTTAAACCCCTTCTCTCTTAGCTCCCCCACCCAGACTAGCTGGGGAAGGGAAGGGGAGGCTTTTGAAGATGCCTCCGCCGCTTTTGCTTCCCCTTCTGACATCACTTCCGGTGATGTCAGGGGGCATGGCATATGCTAATAGCCTAATAGCTCATTAGTATACCATATGCTAATGAGCTCCTGCAGCTGTTTTTCTACGAAAAGACCCCTGGGTGGAACCAAAATTCAAATATATATAAGGACAAGATTCTTTGAAGGTTCTGGTTGTGTTGTGTGTTCTGAGCTGAATAAATGAATCACTTGTTTTGAAAACGCTGCCTCGATCTCAGTATATAACAGGAATGTTCTGGGAACTGGTTTGATTCAACTCCCTTTATTGTCAATAATGTTCAACTAAAGGATACTCCAAACTGACTGCTCTTTTTTATTGTTGTATGCCTCCCTGGAGGGGCTGGGGAAGGACGTCTCGGTGAGTCCAGAGCTACTCTGGACAAGCCACCAAGAGGGGTGGGGGGGGGGAGGCAGTGGTCTTGGTGGCTGCAGGGGGGTTCCCCTGGGCCCTGTCAGAAAGTGAGGGCAGATGGGATTCGACCCTGCAAGTACTGCAGGGGCCCACTTGTTACAGGTAATCTCCAGACTACAGCGATCACTTTCCATGGAGAAAATGGCAGGTTCAGAGAGTGTACTCTGTGGCAGTATACCCGGCTTCCCAAGGGTCTATTGGAGCAAAAGTGGAGGCTCCATATTGCTGTTTGCAACAGATGCATATGTATGTGTTCCCTTCTTAACAAATGGCATGCCTCCCTTTGTCTAACCTGGTAGCTTCTCTCTGACTCCTCCCAGGTGCCAGGTTTTTTTGCACACTAAGTGAGGCGACCTTCTTGCACACACACACACACACACACACCCGTGGGTCCACCGTGCTGTGCAGATTTTTGAAAAATGTTGCTGTGGCATCAGCTGCCACCACAGCACAAGGACTGTGTGACTGAAAGGCTGGCTCCACCTCCTGTGACAGCTATTTTGTTGCTGTGCCCACCACGCAGTGTCAGAATTCCAGAGGTGCTGGCAGGCTCAAAAAGATGGGGGCCCCCCTGCTCTAACCATTAATCCACACTGACCCATCATGGGAAATGTTCAGCTTGAGAGCAAGAGAATTTTTTTCTTGGTCATTCTCAGATTTATTATTTTTTTTTAAAAAAAGAAGCAGATTTCCAGAATATTTCCTTTAAAATTTTCATCTACCAATTACAAGTCACTTGTAAAACAGGAGCTAAACTGTTCTCAGCGGTGCAGAAGTAGAAGTGATTGGATTTATACCCTGCCCTTCACTACCTGAAGGAGTCTCAGAGCAGCTTACAATCTCCTTTCCTTTACCCTCCCCACAAGAGACACCCTGTGAGGGAGGTGGGGCTGAGAGAGCTCTGACAGAAACTGCCCTTGAGAGAACAGCTCTGAGAGAACTAGTGACTGACCCAAGGTCACACCAGCAGCTGCATGTAGAGAAGTGGAGAATTAAACCCAGTTCTCCCAGATTAGAGTCCGCCCTCCTAACCACTACACCAAATTGGCTCTCAAAAAATCAAAATAGGTGGTTTATAGTAAGCATGGTCAGGAAAGAGGGTAAATGTAAATCCACTCTGACTCCAGGTGGGGAGGCAGGGTTGCCAACTCTGTGTTGGGAAATTCCTTGAGATTTGGTGTACCTTGGGGCAGGTGGAGTTTAGGGACCAGAAGGAGTACAAAGCCACAGTGGGGTACAAAGCCACAGACTCCACCTTCCAAAGCAGCCATTTTCTCCAGGGGAACTGATCTCTGTCAGCTGGAGGCCAGTGGTAATTCAGGGAGATCTTTAGCCACCACCTGGAGGTTGTCAACCCTAAGCCCCCTCTCCTCTGACTGCTGGGGGGCTTCCTCCCTTGTAATACCATAAATGGGGGGGGAAACGGACACAAGAGTCTACTGCAGCCAACCAGTCTTCAGCCTTTTAACAAGCCCTGTTTGCTATGAGCTTTCAAACCACGCTGCCTTTGTACATGGATATACGCAGGCGCAAACTGTGCTGAAGAGAAAAGAGCAGATGGGCATTCTGTGGTTTAAAAGCCTCCCTTTTTCCCTTTTTTGAAAACACCCTTTGAAAGAAAAGCCACAAAATGAAAGAAATACTGATCCTAGCAGCTGACTGGGGACTGGCACTCTCTCTCTAATAGAAAGATCTGGGGGAAGGAGGAAGAGACGGAGGGGCTCCTGGCCAGCAGCCGCCCACCCAACCTTGCTCGCTGCATGCTGGAGGCCGGTGGTGGGGAGGCAGACACTGAGCAGCAGCATCCAGTCCACCCAGGAGGAGGAGGAGGTGCTGCCACCGGCACTGTCGGCGGGGCATGACCATCGGAGCGTGGGGAGGCAAGGCACATTCAGCCGGTTGCAGGCAGTCCCAGCTCGGGCTCCTTGTCATAGCCCTGCCTTGACTCATAGGCAGCGGCGGCGACCAGCTGGCGAGCCTCCCCCCCCCGGCACCAGCGCCGCAGCTGCCAGCCAGCAGCCCAAGCCAGCCAGTACATTTTTCGGAGAGGGCTGTGACCGGGTGGTTGGGGCACCAAGCAGGAGGAGGGCCCAACAAGGACTCCTTGCCACCAAAGGGGGTGGAGTAGGGTACCAGCTGTGACTGGCGTGAGTGAGTGACTCTTTTAGTGAGGGGCGGAGGGGCAGGCAGGGAGGGGAGGGACAGCAAGCCAGCAATGTGCCCTTCTCGGCTCACGCCCATAGGCAAGTGCCTAAGCCCGCCTCTATGGAAGCTCTGGCCCTGACTCTGGCCCTGACTCCTCCTTCTCTTCCTTTGCCTATGTGTTCGCCCTCTCTCTCTGTCCTTGTGCACCTGCAAGGAGCCAACAGGTCTCTCCATGAAAGCCATCCCACCACACCTGCACACGTGTGCTGCTGGACCAGCTGGTGATTTGTAATACAGAACAGTATTTAGATTAGGTTTCTGTCCACAGCCTCATGGATGTGAACTAGGGATGCCAGATCCTGCTCCCCTTTGAGGTGGGGGTCTTCTGCTGCCAGGCCACACCTCTTTGCTGCTGATCAGCTGACCAGTGTGGGGACTTATCCCCCCCAAAAAGGGGGGAACACACGACATTTCAGCGATGTGCCTATGTGACTCCAACGTGACCTGGAAGTGATGTGGGCTAATTTTACCATAGAGCTTTTGTCCCAAAAACAGAATGTCACGTTGGAAGTCATGTAGGTGTATTGCTGAAATGTGGAATGAAGCCCCCTGCTCCTAGTAAGCCCACCCCCACATCCCCTGCCAGCTGCCTGCAGGGACCTGGACAACCCTGATGTGAATTGAATCTACCACAATAAATGGAGATGTTTACTGAACGTGATACCACATTTCACTGGCTTTGCAACTTTCCAGATATGGACATTGGGCTTAACAGTGGGGGTCTTCCAGAGGGCATGCAGTACGGGATCCAATTCTCCATCTATTTTTGGCTTGAGGGCAAAAGGAACGCTCATGGCCCTCATGCGGATAGGCTGTACTGCTGGGTCAAGGTTAAGGGACCCAGGCGGACTGGTGTAACGACCCAGCGTACCATCAAAAATGGCTAGGAAATCTTTGCACACATCTTGAAACTCTGGGGCCCGCACATGGTTCACCCCAGTAACTCCAAATCCTAAGGGCGCGAACCAGGATAGGCCTAGTAAACTCGTCAGCTGCCCTTCCACCACCAGCAAGTCCAGAAGGCCCTTAAAGTTTTTGTATTCAACTTGAACCTTGCTCCACCCCTTGATAGTCACCGAGTTTTTCTGAAAGTCTCTTAAGTTGCAGGATGGCTTCTGCAGGTGAAGGACCCAATGTCCAGCTCCATCTCACAAGGGGACCCCTCAATATACACAGTTACATTGATTTTGTCCGGGGTGTCCTGGGGCAAGCTCAGTAACTGGTCGTGGCGAGCAGCCGTGGTGTTCAATTCTGTAGATTCCTGGTGTGCAGTGGTCTGTCTATAGGAACCTCTGGAATCGCAGGTGCATGCAATTTGGCCAGTCTTTCCACATGACCAGCAGGATGCATCTCTGAAGTGGCAGGAACGGTGTTCATGGTCATCACCGCAGCTGGCACATGGTGTGTGCTTGGCAGACCTTACAGGGGTGGTCATGGGGGGGTAGCCATAACTCCTGGTGAGATGGCGGATGAACCTGGAGCACCTCGTCCTCATCCAAGATGTTGGAGACTGGGGTTGTGGTGGCCTGATGCACAGAGTGATCCCGTTGTGACTTTTCAAAAGCCATGGGCATGTGTATGGCCTTGTCCAGTTTGAATTCGTTGGTACCCATGAGTTTGCGGTGGAGTTTCTGTTCTCAGATGCACCAGACGAACTGGGTTAAAAGGGTGAAAAGTACTGAGACTGACGAGTCAGCAGAGTGAAATCAGCTCATACTTTTATTTCAAGATCAGGAACAAGACAACTTTAGATGGCTCACAGGCCAGCTTATATTCCCAAGCAAACCCACACCCCAACACACACAAACCCCGTCATTGGTCTATATATACTAATTGTGTTATCTCCCCAGATCCTAGGTCCCCGACTGGGAGGGAGCCAGGATCCAACCATCCATTGTTCTCAGGGACGAAGGTTAGGCGCTTCGTCCAGCTATGTGTCAGACCGGCTGGAACCAGTCCAAGCACATGGCTGACTTAGAAACATATCCTGCGCTGGATACATTACACCCCTCCCACCTTGGTCCGAAATACACCCATAGATATAGTCCTTTAAATAGGCAGGGGGCTTCCTTTCCCTCGTAGAGCGGCGGGTGGCAGGGGCTGAAGTTGGCACCAAAGTTCTCAACGGTGAACTGTCCAGTGCCGGCGGAGCTGACGCTGCTCCTGAGGGCTCGTGTGAAGTGGTGGCGGACCCCGGGGACTGGTTGACGGGTGCCGGAGCTGTGGTCTCTGCTGGGCTGGTGGGTCCTGGGAAAGGCTGTTGCTCCAGGGCCTCAAGGGCTTCGGACTCCTTGGGGTCGTCCAGTTCCAGAGGCAACACGTGCCAATGGAGTTGGTCGATGTGTCGGTGGAGCATGGTTCCATCTTCGCAGGAAACCTCATACGAACGGGGGCCCTTGACCCTTACCACCCATGCCGGAATCCAAGGCAAGCCCTTGGTATAGTTCTGTGCATAGACAGGATCTTCCGGGAAGAACCCTCAGGCAGCCTCTTGGTCCTCAGTGCCCGGCTTGCGCTCTGGGGCCTGGTCTGGGTGTAGCCGGACCATGCATGTCATGAGGCGGTGACCCAGGAGCAGTTCAACCGGGCTTCTTCCCATTGTGGTGTGCGGGGTGGTGATGTGTTGCCCAAAAAGGAAAACAGCCAGTTTGTATTCTCAGTACAGGGAGTTGAGCCAGTGAAGTGCATCCTTGGTGGTTCAGACCATCTGCTCCGCTTGACCGTTGGTGGAGGGCTGGAATGGAGCTGAATGCACATGCCAGATCCCATAGTAGGAAGTAAAGTCCAGGAACTCCCCGGACATGAATGCAGTGCCATTTTCAGTAACCAGAGTGTCTGGGAGTCCTTGAGCACTGAAGATCCGCCACATGGCCTTGATGGCGGATCTCGAGGAAATGGATGGCACTCGAATGACCTCTAACCATTTGCTGTATGAGTCAACCAGAATGAAAAAGAGTTGCCCCTGGAATGACCCTGCAAAATCCAGATGGAGCCGAGACCGGGGCGGTGGGAGGACTCCCAGGCCCTCTCTGGGGCCTGCGGTGGGTCAGGGCGAGAGACTTGACAGGGCTGGCACCTTTTCACCTTGTCCTCGATGTCCCGATTGAGGCCCAGCCACCAGACGTAGCTCCGCGCTAACGCCTTCATCCTTACCACCCAAGGTGATGCTTGTGCAGAGCCTCCAAAATGTGCTGTTGAAGTGGAGCCGGAGTCACCACCCTTTGACAGTTTGTCCTTCCTAGCGACTAACAGAGTGAACTTGGGGCCCTCCTTGGCCATAGGCCACCCCCTCTCCACCCAGTCCAAGACACGGCAGAGGACCTTATCCCTGGCCAAGAGGCAGGCCACTTCCCTCACGTGTACCAGGTGGTTGGGAAGCGATTCCAAGAGGGCGACCGTGTGAGTGGGTGACAGGTCGGGGTCCACGACGGGCAGGGGCAGGCAGCTGAGAGCATCCATGTGTCCCATGGCTTTGCTGGGCCAATGGGTGAGAGAATATGAGTACCCCACCAAAAAGATAGGCCATCTCAGAACCCTGGGGGAAACCATCTGCGGCGTCTGGTGGTCGGGGGCGAGGAGACCCAGGAGTGGCTTGTGGTCCGTCAGCACCTCGAAGGGTCAGCCACAGAGATAGTGGTGGAATTTTTTTACACCAGCCACTATTGCCAACGCCTCCTTGCCTATCTGTGCGTAATTGTGCTCCGCAGAAGACAAGGTCCTTGAGTAGTAGGTGACCGGGATCTCCCAGCCATCCGGCAACCGGTGGCCCAAAACTGCCCCGACCCCATAGGGAGAGGCATTGCATGCGAGGACCACCACAAGGGATTCAGTAAAATGGTGCAGGACCAAGTTAGAAGTCAGTAAGTCCTTGACCCCCTGGAACACAGCTGTGTGCATCGGCCCCCAGACCCAGGGCACGTCTTTGTCCAGAAGACAATGAAGCGGTTCTGCCACGGCAGCTTTTAAAGGCAGAAAGGCATGACAAACATTGAGCAGGCCGAGGAAGGCCTGCAGTTCCACCTTGATTGGGGGGGGAGTGTGCGTGATAGCCCTAACTTTATCATCCGTGGGGTGAATTCCCTGTGCGTCCACCGCAGACCCCAGGAATTTGATGCAGGGCACCCCAAGTAGACATTTTTCCTTCTTTACTTTGAGGCCGCCAGCGTCGAACCTCTGGAGCACCTGTCAGAGCCGGTCTGCGAAGGAGGCGTAGTCCAGTGCCATGACGATCACATCGTTTAAAAAAGGTTGTACTCCCGGGATGCCTTTGAGGAGGGAATCCATAAATGACTGAAAAATCCCAGGCGCCACAGAAACCCCAAACTGCAGCCTCTTACCCGAAATGCCTCTTTGTGCATTGCAATGGTTTGAGCCTTGGCGGCAGCTGCATCCACCAGCAGCTTCTGGTAAGCTTGCACTAAATCTAGCTTACTGAAGATCTTGGCCCCCGCCAGGGAGGCTAGGACGTGGCTCACCACTGGGACTGGATAAGCGTGGTCCTGCAAGGCCTTGTTGAGGGTGCACTTATAATTGGCACAGTTTTACCAGTGTGACAATGCGGGTCTCCCAGTGCGCAGACACGACCAGTTCCAGCACCCCTTGTTCAACGAGGCGGTCGAGCTCAGCCTCTATTTTGGCCCTCATCGCAATGGGGGGGGGGCTCGGGCCTTGATGCAGATGGGGTGCACGTTAGGGTCTAGGTCCAGGGAAATGGGGGCCCCAGTGTACCTCCCCAAGGTCCCATCAAACACTTTAGGAAATTCCCTGCAAATGGCCTCAAAGTTCACTGTTCGTATCTGGTTAATCCCTGATATCTTGAGACCCAGGGGCTTGAACCAGGACAGTCCCAATAAGGTGGTGAGAGGCCCCTCCACCACCAACAGGTCCAGTAAGCCTGAGAATCCTTTAAACTGGACCCTGAACTTGCCCCAGCCTTGGACAGCCACAAGATTTTTATTAAAGTCCTGCAATGTGAGACCCTGTGGCTTGTGCAACTGGGGTCCCCCCTTCGGGCATAGGGAACGGAGGGTTTTGGCTGAGATGATAGAAAAAGATGAGCCTGAGTCAATTTCCATCAGACAGGGGGACTCCTCGATCTGGACAGTCACATGCACCTTGTCCGGGCCATCTGGGGGCAAGTTACATACCGTTTGTTGTTGGTGGACTGAATCAGTGTGGAGATCTGCTGTGTCGAGCTGCGCCATGGTCTTCTGTCATTGCTCTTTGGAACGGCAGACCTTCACTATGTGCCCCGCCTTGTTGCACGTCTGGCAGATCGCGTCATGGAAATGGCAAGTCCGGCACTCGTGAGCATCGCCACAGTTAGCACAGGCTGCGGGGTTCAGTGCCTTGGACGAGGACAACCCTTTGCCATGTTGAGTGCACTGTGACAGGTGTCGGTTGACCTGGAGTACCTCTTCATCACTGGAGGTGTCGTAGCCGGTAGCCTGTTGGACAAGGTGGATGGCCTTGGCGCGGCAGTCGGAGTGTGACTTCTCGTAGGCTGCCACTTCCCGGATTGCCTTATCCAAGTCGAGGTCATCCTTGCCAATGAGTTTTCTCCATAGCTTGTGCTCCCTGAGCCCTACCAGGAATTGGTTCAATAGGGCTTCAGTGAGGCTTGAGAAGGTGCATCTGGTCGCTGCCCGACGTAGCCCCGCTAGGAACTCAGGGGACAACTCATCCGACCCCTAGTTCCTTGCAAAGAAGTCCATTCATTCTGCAAACTTGGTGGGTTTCAGGGCCAAATGGTCTGTTAACGCCTTCACCAGGACGTCGTATGTTGCCGCCACGTCATTGGTTTGTAGAGGCGCCACCAGGTCCTTAATCAAAAGGAGTGCCTCGATCCCACAGTACCTTAGTAGGTGCACCTTCTTCATCCTGGGATCCATGATGGTGTTGATTTTGAAGTGGTTGTCGAGAGTTTTGAGCCACGATTCCCACTGGTTGTGGCGAGTGATGTTGAACTTGGGGAAACTCTCATTACCTCTGGTAGCCATTGTAGCAGCACGTGGAGGAGGAGGCAGTTGCTTAGATCCTGAGGCAGTGGCGGGCTGAGACGATGCAAGGCTGCACTCGGAGTCAGTGGGTGTGTTTGCGGTGCCTGGAGTGGTGCGGTGAGCCGTTACTGGAGAAGCTGGGCACGAAGTGGAGCGGCATGCCATGATCTCGGTGCTGGGGTTCAATGCGAGGCTCGGTTCTTCTTGATGGTCATTGTTCATGGGAGGTAGAATCCCATCCTCGTCGTCAGTGAAAAGTACTGAGACTGACGAGTCTGCAGAGTGAAATCAGCTCATACTTTTATTTCAAGATCAGGAACAAGACAACTTTAGGTGGCTCACAGGCCGGCTTATATTCCCAAGCAAACCCACACCCCAACACACACAAACCCAGTGATTGGTCTATATATACTAATTGTATTATCTCCCCAGGTCTTAGGTCCCCGATTGGGAGGGAGCCAGGATCCAATCATCCATTGTTCTCAGGCACTTTGCCCAGCTGCATGTTGGACTCACTGGAACCAGTCTGAGCACATGGCTGACATAGAAACTTATCCCGCGCTGGATACATTACAAAGGGCATCCTCGAGGTCTGGAAAGGTCATTCATGAAGATGGTGGCTGCTTCCCTGGACTTTTGGTGACGTGCCACAAAATCCATGCGCTTCGCCATCTTGGTTGGTTGAGGCACAAACTGGTCGGTAAGGGCCTTGACAAGTTCATCGTACAAGGATGCTTCCAGGCTTTTAGGAATGATGAGGCCCTGTACTAGGCGTACCGTGGTGACACCATACATGCTGAGTAGGAGCGATTTTTTCTCCTCGGCGTCGTCTATGCCTTGGAACCAAACAAAGTACTTCAGCTGTTTCACCCATGCTTCCCAACACTCAGGGTGAGTGTGGTCAAATGCAGAAATTATTTCCCAGAGTGGCAGCCATGACCCATGGAATGATGCAAGGCGCAGAGTCCTGGAGATCATTGGGGTGTGGTGCTGGAGGCTGGGTCAGGCTCACTCATCAGGATCCCACCTTCATCGCCAGTTAAATATACTGGGTTCAGATGCATTCAAGTGATCAGCTCATAGTTTATTAGTGATTCAGCAAGAGAAAGAAGACTGAAAACCCTGGCCCAAAGCCTGGTATTTAAGCCGGGAAAAGGTTACACCCAAAACATACTCCACTCCCAACAATAGGCTATTTACACTCCAATGTCTCCCAATTGGTTTACTCTAGGATCCCTGTCTCTCTACAGGTCCATTCTAGGATCCTAGGAAGCCATTATTATGCATCCTCAAGCTAAGTCCTTTTTGCAAGTACAGTTCAGGCTCAATACATAACAGCTACGATGCTTGTTTCTGGGTGACGTGGGGCCACTACCCCTCAGCTGAACCTACCTCATAGGTTGATGATGAGGATAAAATTGGATCCTTGCCCCCATATATGCTGCCCAGGACTCCTCGGAGAAAGGGTGGGATGTAAATATATTCGGTAAGTAACCTTGGGATGCTTAAATCTCAACACACTGTCGAATATTTTTGTGCTTGATCAGTCAGTTGGAGTGTGACTTCAGAACCCCTCCTGCCAAGGACTGGCCCATGATTTTATAACATTTGGATAAGCAAATTGTCCAGCCAGATGTTTGGCAAAGGAAAGAAACAAAATAAGCAATTCTTGTGTGTTTAAACTCTGCTTTCTGATCCGTAGTGGTTTTCAGATTTGATTATCTGAAATGACAGAAAGAGGTGGGCCCCCGGAATCATGGCTATTGCTGAGAGCAAGAGAGTGGCAAGCGGGGGCGGGGGGACTCTGTGTGAAACAATTGACCCGTTGTTATTGAGATGAGTTTTAATTAGGCAATGAGATATGGTGGGTCAACACAGCACATGAACACCTGACGCTGCCTTACTGAATCAGACTTTCAGTCCATCATAGTCAGTATTATCTACTTGGACTGGTAGCAGCTCTCCAGGGTCTCAGGCTGAGGTCTTTCACATCACTTACTGCCAGATCTTTTCACTGAAAATATCGAGGACTGAACCTGGGACCTTCTGCATGCTGAGCAGATGTTCTACCACTGAGTCTGGAGAGGAGCATAAGGGCTGCTGGAGAAGTCTTGGCAGGAGCTGTGCGGCTGGAGGCGTGACAGTCCTATTGCTGAGCAGGGCACATGCAGCTCCTCAAGAGCAGCATGATGGAGGTGAACAGGCACATGTGAGAAAGATGACCCCAAATAAGAACTGGTGCAATAGATGCTGCTATCACAAAGTTACCAACTTCTCACTTATCTCTGCTATTTCCTTATACAGTTGATACTGGGGAAAGGAACATTTGTGGGATGGTCTCCCTGATAAAGAGCTGAAAGTTCCCCAAATACAAGTCTTCCATACAGATTCAGCATGCATTAATTCATGCCACAGTACTGTAATAAGTTCTAAATGCCTTTGACGTCAACTTGGAAACCGCAGCCAGGACCAAATGATGCAGGACCGAATGATGCAGGAGCTAAACGGAGAGTGCATATGACAGCTATTCTGTGGTTGCTCCATTGGTTACTGATTAATAACTGGTTCAAGATGCCAGTTATCAGGACTGCCTCTCCCTTTGCATGTTGCAGTGGCACCTTTGCTAATCTGAGCATGGTCTCTTGCAGGTGTCATCCTGCAAACGGTAAGATTGATGGTTCCCCATACAGGTCTGTTCTCTGTGGTGGCTCCTTCCTGGTGGAATAGCCTGCCTGTTGAATCTGTATTTGCATTTTTAAATTAGTTTTGTGCTGCTGTGACACCGTCAAGCATAGAGAAAGACAGTGGTGGAATCTGCATTTGCATTTTTAAATCAGTTGCATGCTGCTGTGATGCCGTCTTTCTCTATGCTTGTTTGAATGTTGTTTTGAGAAGATTATTTTAAAGCAGTGCGGAGGTGCAATGACAGTGGAGCTGCCCCGAAAGGCCGATAAACATATGTGCTAGCACTGTTGAGATGTGAAAATGACACCAAATGTGGACAGCTTTTTTGAAGATGGAGTCAAAAGGCGAGGACACTGGTGGGAAAGACAAATGCAGATTCAGCAAGCGTCACAGCAACACAAAACTGATATAAAAATGCAAATGCAGATTTGAAGGTCAGGATGGTCCCCACCAGGCCGGTAGGTACCATGGGGCCCTTGGAGCGATGCCCCCTCCCAAATCTCCCCTACCCCCCGAATCTTCCCAGAGGCATGGTCCCTACCTGCTGGGCCTGGCAAGAGCACAGACAGAGGTGCCAGCTGGTACCACTCAGGTACTGAAGCACAGTGAGAAGTTTCTGCCACCTGCCCCAAGCTAGCCTCCAACCCTCTGGGTTACTCTTGGGCACCACCTGGCATTTGGCCCAAGTGAAAGAGCTGCCAGGGAAACCCACCTCTGGCCGACCTGGAGATGCCTGTCCAGAAACACTGGGTAGGGCGCACCTGGGATGCCACCTGTGTGCCAGTATGAGGTGCTCTGGGGTTGGAAACCACTCACAGTGGCTCCTGCAGCAGCTGAACAACAGCGCGCTTCTTGCCATTTGGAGAGCCTGGCTGGAGCCCAGCCTACCACTGTGAGAGGAAAGGCAACTGATGGGCCAGCCGGCAAGCAAAAAGATTGGGGTGGGAGGGAGGAGGGGGAATAGCAGCCACACCATTTCCTCTGCTGTGCCAGGCGCCTCCATTCTGTTTTCTCCCCTGCCCCTCCCCTATCCAGTGCCCCTCTTCATCCAGTGCCCTACCCAGTGAAAATCATTTTGCTAGGGCGCTGGTCCCCATTCTTTGATCATTCTGCAGAAAGTGTAAAACAGGATTGTTTAGGAGGACATTTTTACAAATGAAATGGGGTCATAGTTGATGTCTACAATATTTTAGGTCCCTGGCAAACTGTTTCTCTTAGACTTTGACACAGAGAGTACTCTGTCTTTCTGTGTCATATCTCTGAGGATGCCAGTCACAGCTACTGGTGAAACGTCAGGTCCTACAATGCCAAGACTATGGCCACACAACCTGGAAAATCTGCAACAGCTAATGTTTCTCTCATCGTTTAGGATGACCCTTTTACACTTTTCATGGCTTTGTTCACTGTGTACATTACACTGCTGCACTTTTTCTTTCATTTTGTAATCCAGTTTAACGGCTGTATGTATGTGTTTTATTTATATTTTAGTGCGCTGGTGGTGGTGGTGGAAAGAGCTGTCAAGTTACAGCCCACTTATGGCGACCTCAGAGGGTTTTCAAGGCAAGAGATGAGCAGAACTGGTTTGCCATTGCCTGCCTCTGCATCATGAACCTGGACTTCCATGGTGCTCTCCCTTCCAAATACTAACCAGTACTAACCAGTCTGACTCTGCTTAGCAGCCAAGATCTGATGAGCTAGAGCAGGAATGGCCAAACTTGCTCTGCGTAAGAGCCACATAGAATAAACATCAGATGTCTGAAAGCTGCAAGACATGAACAAATATTACACATTTTTATTTTTAAAAAATATGCACATTTGCTTTTGATTAACATTAAATGAGACTGTCAAAAATAAAAACAAAAGGTGTAAAAACAGATATTGATAATATTTGTTTGCTAATGATATTGACTTGTCTAAGAGAGAGAAAGAGAGAGAAATGCAAAGAAAGAATGAAAGAAGTGGAAAGAGAGAGAGAGAAACAAAGAAAGCAAATAGATGGGAGGGAGGGAGGGAGGGAGGGAGAAAAAGGGTGTCTCCCCTTGGCTTCTTCAGCTGCCCTGCCAGGAGACACAGGCCAACCCTGTTTAGCTTCCACAACTGAGTTAGCCTGGGCCATCCAGAGCAGAAGACGTTTTTAAGTGGGCTGCTCTCTAATTTATAATTTATAATTTATAAACCTGTTTTATTGCATTATTGAATGTATATTTAAAATGGCTCTGATCATTTTAATTGTGTAATCTGCTTTGAGTCTGAGTGAGACAGATGGACCATAAATAAAATAAGTAAATAAGTAAATTTCACTGTGTGCACAAAGATTGGAAGCATACACAGTCACACAAATGTCTGTGCAGTTTTTCAACTCACAGACATCAAAACATCTGTTTCGCAGAGTCCTGATCCTCAGGAGAGCATCAGAAGGAGCCTGCAGACACACAGAGGTGCAGAGCAGCTGGTTGGCTTGCACAGAAAGAGCAGCCAAGAAGCAGCAGCAGCAGCAGCAGCAGGCCTCTGCCCAACCATGGTTTGGCCAAAGAGAAGTGAAACTTTCACCCTGACCTGGATGGTCCAGGCTAGTCCATCAGATCTCAGAAGCTTAGCAGGATGGGACACTACCAAGGAAGTACAAGGTCGCTACACAGAGGCAGGCAATGGCAAACCACTTCTGTTCATCCACCCTGACCTTGGATGGCCCAGGCTAGCCCGACCTCATCAGATCTCAGAAGCAAAGCAGGGTCAGACATGGTTAGTACTTGGATGGGAGGCCACCAATGAAGCCTAGTGTCTCAGCACAGCAGGCAATGGCCAACCATCTCTGAATGCTTTTTGCCTTGAAAACTCCACGACTTGATGCCACTTTCCACTACCACCACATGCTTTCAAGGTTCCCAGGCAAGGAAAAGAAGCAGAAAACAAACTCCCCTAACTGAAGTAGCTGAACTTATTCCCTGACCTGCTCCCTTGCTTCCCAATCCATCCTTTGGACCCATGGGAGGGCACAAGCTCATCACTGCTGAGCAAATCGCTCAGCATCCCAAGTCACTTGGGAAGGGAGAGCAAGACTGGGGCCCATTTGCTGCCTTGAGGGGCAGGGAACCAATCCCAGGGGTCGAATTTTACCTGGGAGACTGAGGGCAGGAAGAGGGCAGGAACCTCTTCTTCCAAGGCTTTTGTGTACTGTGAGTTATGGCTCCAATGCCACTGCCGTCCAGGCTGTTCTGAGTCAGTCCAGGAAGGAAAAGGCACAGGGAGGGGCAGGGAAGTCAGCAAAAAGCAGGAAGAATCATATTGAATTGGTCAGGTTGCCAACTCTGAGTTGGAAAATCCCTGGAAATTTAGGGGTGGAATCTGGGGTGGGAACTATGATTCCAGAGTATACCCTCGGAAGCTGCCCCCCCCGGGAAACTGATCTCTGTAGTCTGGAGATCATTTGTGATTCTGGGGGAACTCCAGCCCCCACCTTGATGTTGGCAACCCTGAATCAGCCCTATAGTTCATTTCTCCTGCTGTCGGTCTGTTGGCCTACCTCCCTCAGCATCGTCTGCTCTGACGGGTAGCTGCTCTCCAAGGTCACAAGCATAGAAGCACCTCCTGAGATCAGGGAATTAATTTGGCACCTTCTGCATACAAAGTATGTGCTCTACCACTGAACCATAGTCCTTAGGAAAGAATATGATTAGTGCGCTGAACATTATGTACAGTTCCACTCTCCAGAGTACAGTTTTGCTCAGAGTTCTCCATGTTTTGAGACAGGAAAGGGGAGAGGGTCGGGGGAAACTCTGGGATTTATAAATGATCCAAACAAGGAAACCCTGCTGACTCTCCTGCCTGCCTTGGGAGTGGAGGTGGGCTATTACGGCGTTCCTGTTCAAATGCCCACAGAGATGTGATCATTAAGTGAATGGGCAAGAACAGTTACGAGAAGGGATTGCAGAGAGTCATTTTTTCCAAAAGGTACATTATAGTTGTGTTCTCTGATGGTTACACTGTGCAGTAATGAATAACACTTGGAAGCAGATATCAAAGGCATCATTGCTCTGTGAAAAATAGTACCACCTCCCCCTTTTTGTTCTGTTAGGCTATGGGGGGGGGCGCTAAAAACCTAAAATATGTTGAAACCACATGAGATGAGCTGCAGCAGCAAGTCGCAAGCCAAGCCCTTCTCTCTGACCAGAGGACAGAAGCTGAAACTTTGCTGCTTTGAGGACCAGAAGTGACAAAGTCAATTCCTGGTTGTTGACTTTGTCCTGTGTGACCTTGGTGAGGAGCTGAGACATCTGCACTGAATGAATGCAGAGCGGCTTCAGGCTCTTAGGGAAATAAGGATAAAAAACAGAAGTGCTCAATACCTCCCAAAGCCCTGAAGGAGCCTGCCTGATAAATGTTTTATTTCTAAATAAATCTCTCCTTATAATAATTATCTTTTGGTTTCGCAAGATTCCATGTGCTCCCATTGGTTGTAAAATGCCCTCCCTCAGCCATTGGCCCATCAGCCGCCACTCAAGAGTACTCGCGTGCCATTGGCCGGGTGCTGGGTCCGCTCCTCTTCCCCACCCACTCCCCCTTTTGCATGTCAGATTTACTGGCAGACAGCTCTCTCTCCTGAGGAAGACAGTTCTCTTGACTCCTGTGAGGGACTGTCCCCTCAGTGGCTGTTGGTTGGCACCCAAGCTTGGTTCTGTGAGTAAAAAAACAAAGGACTTTCAGCATAATCTCCTCCCCGCCCATAACCCCCTCCCCAATGGCCATTTTCCTATCAGAATAAACGGAAAAGGGCTCTTTCTCCTGCTTAGCTTCAGCATGGCTGGCTGGCTAACGAGGTGGGCCAGCGACCATCAGACCATTTTCTTCAACTCCCCACTGTGCAGCTCACTTTCCCCTAGGGTTGCCAATCTCCAGGTGGGACCTGGAGATCTCCCACTGTTACAATTGACCTCCAGATGACAGAGATCAGTTCCCCGGGATAAAATGGTTGCTTTGGAGGGTAGACTCTATGGCATTGTACCCTGCTGAGTCCTTCCACACACACCCCAAATGCTGCCCTCCACAGGATCCACCCCCCCAAATCTCCAGGTATTTCCCTAATCAGAGTTGGCACCTGTACTTTCTCCTCTGTCAGTAAAAGGCCCTTTCCACACCTATGTGGGCCTTTGGGAGAAAACTCATTGGGCCCAGTCCTGATCGGGTTGCCAACTCCAGATGGGCAATTCCTGGAGATTTGAGGGATGGAGCCTGGAAGAGGGTGAGGTTTGAGGAGGGGTGGCACCTCAGACAGGTACGATGCCATAGATTCCACCCTCCAATCCAGTCATTCCCTAATGGGGAACCATTGCTGCCAATCTCCAGGTGGGGGCTGGAGATCACTCAAAATTACAACTGCTGTCTAGGGGGGAAGGGGGAGGAGATGGAAAACTAAAGGTAGGTTGATGGTTGGCTGGGAGGGAGATAGGGTTGTCAACTCCAGGTTGGGAAATTCCTGGAGATTTGAGGGGTCAAACCTGGAGAAGGTGAGTGTTGAGGAGGGGTGGGACCTCAGACAGGTACAATGCCATAGACTCCACCCTCCAAACCAGTCACTCCCTCCTGGGGAACCACTGTTACCAATCTTGGGGGTGGGCTGGAGATCACTCAAAATTACTACTGCTCTTCAGGTAGCAAAGATCAGTTCCTCTGGAGAAAATGGTGGACTCTGTCATTATACCCTGCTGAGATTGCCACAGCAAATTGTCACTGAGTGCCCAAAGCCAGGGCACTCTCCCAGAGCCTATTTCTAAAGCCCGTTGTATTTTTTTTCCACAATGGGCCTTATTCCTAGTATATTTATAAAAGGATGTGGTGTCTACACAAAAACACTCTATAAAACATTTTGCCTTATGTCTGTTCATTATAATAGCTTGGGGCTCTTCAACAAGATTATTCAATAGGTTTCCATTCTCAAATATTTTCTGTCTGAACATTATTTCGGCCTGAGGCCTGGTCGCTGAGATGCTGTCTGGCCGCCCACTACAGTTAGGAGCTCAGGAATACCCTGTGGGCCTGCATGTTTCTTCCTCCACTGTTATGAAGCACAAATTTCTGTCCTCCTTTGTGTTCAGAGCTCCCCAAAGTGTTAGGTCTGCTTTGGCTTTTTCACTTATCATGGCCAAGTCCAGACCATAATATTCTACAGTGGATAAAAATACATTTGCTAATGAGTTGAAAGCTAATGATGGTTTTGTGCAGGACAACCACAGGTATCTTTCCTGCCACTCACCAAGTGTTTTTAGAATGTGGGTAAGGCTAGAGAGTGCTTTTGCCCAGTAGGTCTTCTGGTTGGCCACTGAAGATCTGATTGGCTGTGCAGATCTTTAATCATTTTGCTTTGGCAGTAGCTGCCCCCACAACACAAGGATCTTCACCATGTTACTGAAGGTCAGCTGTGTGTATTCGAGGAAATATCAAACCTTGCTATTAGGATGATGCATCACCTCACTCCTTGATCTTTTGTGGTTGGCTCCGCCTCCTCTGGCACTCATTTTGTGCCTGTGTCCACCAACCTGTGTCAGAATCAAGCCCAAAAAAGGCTCGGGAGCCCCTGGTTGAGTGAAAGTACTGGTTAGCCTGAAAAACACAAGAAGGGGAAATTCACACAGGCAAGAAGAGGAGGAGTGGAGAACTCTGTGTAATGTTTGCACTGGGTTGCTGAATGATAACTGCCCTAGTCAGTCAGTTTCCAGCTCTTACCCAACAGCCCAGAAATTGCAAGAGACATGTTGTGCTTTCCAATGCACAAATGGAACTTCTGGCATGGATGGGCTTTCTCCTTTGCTCCCACAGAAGGAGCAATTCCACATACTCCCTGTTTTGCACACAGAAGGATAAAGGTCACTGTGAGAAAGAGTGCCTGGAAAACACCCTTTGAATCCAGGTGAAGGATGTTCATAGCTTGGGGATGGGAGGAGTTTCCAGCAGGAAACTGGAAGAGCTGTGGTGCTGCAGCAACTGTTTCTTCTCAGGCACAGGGTAGCCAGCCTACAGTCAGCCTGGAGTTCTCCTGGAATTACTCCTGATCTCCGGACTAGAGAGATTAGTTTCCCCTAGAGAAAATGGCTGCTCTGGGGGGGCTGGACTTTGTGGAATTGCAACCTGCTGAGGTCCCTCCCCTTCCCCACATTCTACCCACAGATCTCCAAGAATTTCCCAACCCAGAGTTTGTGACTTTAGGAAGCAAAAAGGGCCCGACTCAAACGAGTGTCAGGCTCGGGCTATAAATACGAATGTACTGATCAATGTATTGCAATTGATGATCCCATCTGTTTCATGTCTCCCTGTTCCCACCCCCCTTCTTCCTTCCTGTCCCCTTCTCGCCCTCGCTGACATTCCTATGGTGGGGAAGGTGTGAATGCAGATGTGTGTGAATGAGGGGGTAGCGTAGAGGCCTGTGCTTTGTAACTGTTTTCCCATAACAAGTGCACCTCTAGGAGGGCCTGCTCCCAGCAGAGCATCCTTAAAGTCTTTAGATAACAACTTTCGCAGGGCTAGTTGACTAGAAGCAATTGTAAAGTGAGAAGGGGGGAGTGGATGACGTATCTATGGAATGTATCGTTTGACTATACCTTGAGTTACTTTCAGTTTTGTACCTCAGTCTTAGCAAGGAGTTCATCCTTGCAAAATCCAAATCTCTTTTCCTAATAAACTTACATCAAACAAGTTCTGGACTTAGAGTGTATTACTGGGAATCTGACAACGAGGTCCACAATTTGCGGGGCTGGGTGGGGGGAGAGGAGAGAGCTGGCCAGAGCCTGGGTGGGATAGATGAACTGCGGCAGCAAAGATCTCCTCCCACTTGGAGCCAATGGAAGGTGCCAGAGTGGCCAAGGAGGAGGGCCAGAGTAGGGGAATAGGCCAGCCACCAGCCACCCGCCTCCAGTGTTTGTCTGGCCGCCAACCAACTTGCCCACCCATCCTACCCCGAAGTGTACAGATACATATTTGATATGGTGGGCGATGGGAGTGAGGATAGCATTCTGCTGTTGGTTAAAGGGGTTATTGCTTTACATTATGATGTATTCCTTTTGTTATATTTGTCACAACTTTAGCAGTAACAGCATGGGACCAGATCCGCTTACAGAATTTGGCCTGCATGCCATTTCTTGGATATGGGGACCCTCATGGGGTCTTGGCGTGAGGGACAAAGGGAAGCATGCTGGCTCAAGGACTAACAGAAGGTACCCTCACAACCAGATGGCAGGGGAGAACACGAAGGGGCAGTTGTCCGTGTAGGCTCCAGCAACCTGCCATTCCATGAGGCACTACCCAGGCTGGCTGGCTGGCTGGGTGACAGGTACATTGACTGGCAGACCGGGCAGCCAAGGCACAAAATCCGGTGGGCCCATGCTGTGCCAATGCTTCTTACAGCTGTAGTCAATAAAGTTGTGGCCAATTTACCCACATATTTTATGAATCAGTTGTGTGTGTAGATGGAATGGGTATAGCCAAGGGAGCCTCTGTCCCCCCCACCCCACCCCGCAGAACTGGAACCCGCAACAGGTCTCTTCTGCTTCCTCCCACAGCTTCTCAAACACTACCTTGAAGAAGGAATGCTACTCCCTTCTCTGCCAAAACACCATTGAACCTACAACGACCACAAAAGGCAGAGGGGTTTACTTCAGCTCCTCCCTTTCAAACATAGCCCTTGCAAGTGCTCTTTCAGGACAGGCACATCAGGATCATCCCGTAAAGATGGCTGTGAGTGATTCTGTGGGCAAACTTGTCAAGTTAACTTGAGACACAAAATAAGTCAATTGCCACTGAAGACCAACACGGTTACCCATCTGGAAGAAACATTTTTATGAAGCCACTGGACTTTCATTTTATCCAGCAAGTCTTTGCCTGTCCACACAACAACTGGGGAAAAGCCAGCATACACTGATGAGAGTAAATGCTCCACCAAAAATGCACTGCTGACTCCCCAACAAAGCCAGCTGTACCAACCCTCCCACTTAGAAAGAAAGAGTTGTCGTCCAACTCTGCCATTTCATCTCCTAATTTTGTCTCTGTTTAGGCAGTTTCATCTGTATCCAAGTTTCCTAAATACATGTCATTGATAATGAAGGTTTCCCAAGAACTTGGCATGCTTGCTACATAAAAGCAAAACATATAACAACACCCCTCAGCTGCCTTCCACTTGTATTTGTTTGACCTCTGTCATGCAAAATACCACAGCACAACACAACCTGTGTCATAGTAGACCTTACAGAGAACCTGAGTGGTTCCAGTGCTGTATGGCTTCATCAGTTGGTCTTGGCTATCAGGCCCAATTCAAAGTTCCAATGCTGACAATTAAAGCCATGATATCTCAAGGAGTGCTTCCCATATGAATCTGCCTTTATTTGTATTTCAGAGGCCTCAAAAGCCCCCACTATGGTGGGTGGTTATGAAGGACAAGACCTTAACATCAACAGCACTTGAACTGTCAGGATATTCACCAGCCTCCTTTCTTGAGGAGTTTTAGGCATCAGCTCAAACCTTGATCTGTTTGGAACTGTTTTTAGTGGGGTTTAGTTGCATTTTTACTTTGTAACTGATGTAAGCTGTGAATTTTCATTGTGTTAAAAAAATTAAAACTCATAAAGCAAAGCCCCGTATAAGACCGCTCAGACTAGGGCTGACAGGCCTGGCAATCAATAGGAGATTGAAATGGAGGGTTGGTGACCATCAGCAATTGTGTGACATTGCTTCCAGGGAAACCCAGAAATGACATCATGCCTCTCACCAGGAACTTTATGTTGAAACCCCAGAGTTTCTGCAAGTCGAGACAACTGATGTCATTTCCTAGGAAACTCTGGAAATGATGTCGGACCTTTCTAGGAATCATCAAGAACTCTATGGACCTCTGTCTTGACATGACTGATCTGGCTACCTGGTGAGGTGAATGCATGTGACTGAGAGTGTGTGTCTGGCCCAAGGTCACCCAGTAAGCACCATGACAGACTGAGGATTTGAACCTAAGTTTAACCACCACCCTGGGTTTCATGGGATGGCTGCTGCTAAACGGTAGCAAGCAACCAGCTCTAGGTGAGTCAGCCAAGTTGGGTGGTATCAAATCACATCATCATCATCGTCATCCATATTTCTACCCCGCCCTCCCAGCTGAAGGTGGCTCGGGGCAGCTTACACAAAATCGGCACATGAGTACAATAAAACAATTAAAACATATAAAACCGTGCTAAATCCAATTAACAATAACATAATAAGTGCTACTATTGTTGTTATTAAAACAGCGATGGCTACCATATCAGCTCTCTTCCCACAACCACCTTGTAGCTCTTCCTCGAATATCTTGCAGGTGGCTGGCACAGGCTGTTATTACCAATTCCAAAGGCAACGGGCTTCCTATCGTAGTTGTTAGTGGTGGCGACAGCTCCAAAATTCTAGCAGAAGAGCTCCATTTTACAAGCCCTGTGGAACTGTAAAAGGTTCCGCAGGGCCCTGATCTCCTCTAGGAGCTCATTCTACCAGGATGGAGCCACCACCAAGAAATCCCTGGCCCTTGTCAACTACCTGGCCTCCTTAAGACTCAGGAGGGCCAATTGGTTCTGGGCCCCTGAACGCAGTGCTCTCTGGGGAATATATGGGGAAAGGTGGTCCCTCAGGTATGTAGGCCCCTGACCATAAAGGGCTTTAAAGGTAAGAACCAGCACTTTGAAACAAATTCAGTATGCTATTGCATTGGGAGACCCATCAACAGCCTGGCTGCAGCATTTTGCACCAGCTGTGGCTTCCAGATTTACAACAAAAATAAGAGACTCAGCAGGAGCTAAGCTTGAATTTTTGTACTTCTCTGTCATTTTGAAGCTGTGGTTTTCACCTGTTAAACACAATAATAACATCTACAATTTGGCTGCAAGGAGAGATAAGTAACAACTCAAGGCTGACCATAGTAACTAACACTCAACAACTTCAGATGGATCAAGTGCTTCTATCCAGAGTGACTACATGGGCTGTGTCATGGATGCAAGCCAGCCACGGAGCTAACTGTTCTCTCGCTGTACAGACCTTGTTCTACTGAATGCAGTGTGTTTACCAGTCTTCTGAGCCAAGTTTATTTTTCTCCGCATTAAAACTGAAGACATGTTTCACCTGTAGATGGCAAAAGATACATAAGGATTCTCTTCCTGATCAACTCCCGGAACAATGGCCAAGCATCTTTCTTGCCACCAGTATTAATGTTGCCTCCCCCATTGGTCACACAGACATAGGGTGCGTATAGACAGCGTGCTGGAGCAGTTTAAACTGCTCCGGCACAATGCGTGTTTTTTTTTAAACTGGAGAATCGTGATCACACACCTCCTCCTTCGGAGCTCCCCACCGTCCTCCTGCAGGTGGGGTTTTTTTCCCCTCTCCTTTGAGCATGCGCACAGGCAGCCCTCTCCCGAACAGGAAGTTTGGCACGTGCGCAGAAGAGCGATCTCAACCGGTCCCTTTAAAGTTTAAATGAAGACTCCTTTTTACATTTTCTCCCCGAAAATGGCCTCCCCGAGATCCCGGACTCGTCTAAATGCCTAAACTAGGCACCAGTGAAGCTTTTCTTTATTTAACTTAAGTGCGGAGCTCCGCTCAAGCGCACACCGCTAAGGGGGGGGGGGGATTGGCGGACTAAAACCGGAAGCCAGAGGCAGCTTCCCAGAGGGGAGGGGGGTTTAAGCACCCGGAAGTGGCTGGATGGAGCAATCAGACAGCGAAAAGTGCGGCTTGAAACGGAGAATCAGGAAAACACCACTTGGGTAAGTGGTGTCAAAATACTCCAGTTTACAGAGGGTTTGCTCCAGAAGGCGACGGCTGGGGACGGTGGGCAGATGTTGGGCGTGTGAACGCGCAGGTAAAAGCCGTTTCTGAGCCGTGCCGAAAACGGCTCAAACGGCGCGTCTGAACGCACCCATACACATGTAAGCTGCCTTACAAAGACTCTGCTGGTAATATAGACATGCTACCCTGTAACAGACTGATCTGATTTTATCTTGCATTTCTGCACAAGCAATTTATTTATGATTTCTTCTCTCAAAGGTAGCTCAGTTCTTCTCCAATACTTAGCATATAGAATTCTTGCAGTTGTTACTACATGTATAATAAGATAAGAATCTTGCTTTTTACAATTTTCTGGTAATATATTCAATAAAAATTCTGGTATATAAGGTATAGTACTCTTTAACATTTTTGTAATATTTCATGTATCCAAGACCAATATTTTTAACTTTATCACAAGTTCACCATATATGAAAAAAGAACAAACTTTTTTTGACATTTCCAACAATCATTTGGTAAGTTAGGATAAAACTTTGATAATTTCTCTGGAGTAGTATACCATCTATAAAATATTTTATAAATGTATTCTTTATATGAAGTTGCTTTAGTAATCTTTACATTTTTTTCCAAGCCTGTTACCATTTGTTCAAATCAATATTGTGACCCACATTTTGTGCCCATTTAACCATAGAATTTTTGACAACTTCATCTTGTGTTTCATTTTCTAGCATTTCTACATACAATTTCTTAATTAATTTCTCATCAGTATATCATCAATTTCTGTTGTTTTTGTATAAAAACCTATTGACTTCTCCTAGGTATACTCTTTCCCACCAAGTTAAATTGGATTCTTCTTTGTAATGTTTTCTGTTAGTTTTGGGTCATTTTTATTGTCCAACTAGTCTTCATAACAATGTATTTTTAAAAAAATAAATTTGGATTTGTAAAGGCTTCGTGGAACCCATTTTGTTTTTTTGGGCCCCCCGAAGGAGATTTTTTATTGCTTTTTTATAATTGACAACTAATAACTACAACGAAAAAAGGAAGGGGACTACATCTAGGGAGAAAGTAAAGAAAACCCACACTAAACTAAAAACCCAAGAGAGGGAGATCTTTACCCCGGTTAAAGTCTGTTAATACTAAATTGTTAGTAAGCAATGCATATTGTGAGCTACCACCTATCTCTGCTATATAATTAGTTCATTACTTGTTATGGGAGACTTTCAGAGCATCACCCAAGCTCGCTTCATAAAGGCCATTTTCAGAGTCCTTCTGCCTTTACTTAGGCTTTCTATCTCTAAAACATAAGTTGGTCTGCGGGCTACAGCGCCTTCTTCCGTGGCCAAGTCTTCGTCCGTCTCTGAGGGTGTGGAGCCGCTCGAACCAGTTTCACTGTCCTCTTTGACTCCTAGTTGGCGTTTCAAAAATTCTTTAGCCTTATGCACAGAGTCAATCTTCTCTCTCTTGTCGTATAGCTTAAAGGTGACCCCTTCTGGAAATGCCCATTTGTACATGATTTGATTGGTTTGGAGAAAAAGGGTTAGGTCCTTATAATTCTTCCGTTTTTGTCAAATTTAAAAGGGAATGTCTTTTAGAATCTTGATTGTAGCATTCCCAGGCTTCAATGGAGTTGCTGATGTAGCTTTTAAAATTGCATCTCTAGTTTGCCTTCTTGAAAATTTAACTGAGATTTCCCCAGGTAGGCTATTCTTTTGGGTGTAGTTTGAGTACACCCTATACGCTGATTCTATATCATGCAATATTTCTTCGGCTTTTAAGCCTATGACTGGTGTGATGAGATCACTAAGGAGCTTCTTCAAATCTTCTTTCGACGATTCAGGAACTTCCTGGAACCTGAGAACCATGTTTGCTTTCTCCATATGTAGAAACAAGAGTCTATTTTCATGTTGATTTTGCTTGTTTATTATTTGTTTCACCTTTTTCTTCAGAGTCTTATTTTCGGTGTACAACTCTTTCACCATCTCTATTGATTGCTTCATTTGTTTAACATTTTCTGACAGCTGGAGCTGTTGTGTTGTGATCGTCTGGTTTAAGACGGTCAACTGCTGGTTAATACCAGTGAGCTGCTCCATCACCGGCTTGAGCGTCTCTGCAAGGAATCTCGCGACATCCACTCCCTCCTCTTCCGGTCTCGGACTTTGCCCACCCGGGGGTTTTGATTTCAGTCCTTTCTTCCCTACGCCCGACATTTTGTTTGATTGTTTATAAAAGCTAACCGACTTTCCACCTCCTCTGAAAATCGCTTATGCTTTAAATCCGCTCTGGTAAGTCTCACCAAACAAGCCAAATACTTTGATTTTCCCTTTCCCCCACGCTTTTTCTGTAACTTCTTTCTCTCACGAATGGGGGGGGTGTCCCTCCATTCTCCGGTTCCCGATGTGGGGGGGTAAGGGATCATTCGTTTATCTTCACATACGCTAAATCCAACTCACCTTCATTGCTGGTCACTCCAACCTCGCTTGCATCCGCAAATTGCTGGATCTCCGGCGCTTGTTCCAGTCAGCCCAGCTTGTGCCATGTGGCCACACAGCGGTAGGACCGTCAGGGCGGAGGAGCGCTTCAATTCTCTAGCATTACGTCATTGAAGAGGCCGCCCCTCAGGAAGCCCTATGGCTTGGAACCCTCACCAAGGGTTCCATAGGAGAGCCACGTCAGTAGCTCCCCTCCAAACTGCTGGTGTGCAAATCGCTCCCCCGAACCTCAGGGAGAGCGACTGCCCTCGCTACGCCACTAACCAGAAGTCCCCCATTTTGGTATCTTGGTATAAAAAAGTCTTTTAACCTCTTCCCATAACTTCAAAAGGAATTCCTAATAAAGTATTGCTTATGTATTTTTATGAGTGTCCACTCATAAAAATAAAAGTAAAGTATTTTTATGAGTGTCCACTCTTCCATACCAAAGAAACGCGTGCCAACCTAATAAAAGTTCATGTCCCTCTAGGATCAATAATCTTGTATTTTCTAATGTAATCCATTCTTTTAATCACATCAGTGATGCTTCTCTAAGATACAAAAGCCAGACTGAAAGTGCATCTTTTCTTTTTTCTTTTCCATCTTGTAAGGCTTTTGCGTCTTTCTTTTTGCATTTTTCTTTTGCATCTTGTAAAGCTTTAGATTTTATTCTTGGTTTCTTGTTTTGCCATATAAATGGTGTCATCAATATATCAAGTTCTTTGAAATATTTTTGATTTGAAGGACTGGAATTGTTTGAAATAAGAAGATCAATCTTGGTAATATATTCATTTTTATTGTAGCTATTCTTCCCATTAATTATGATTTGTAGATTTTTCCATTTTTCCAAGTACTTCTTAATTTCCATTATGAGTTCCATATAGTTATATTTTATCAAGGAGCTACATCTGTTTGTTATATTTATTCCTATTATGAATTCCATATAATATTTTACCAAGGAGCTATGTCTATTTGTTATATTTATTCCTAAATATTTCATATATATTTTTGGACTTCCAAGCCTGATAGTTCTTGTAACTGCTGGGATTGAACTTTAGTTATATTTTTTACTAACATTTTTGTTAGCAACCTGGCCATACTCCTGCAAAGTTTTTATTAATTGCATGATAGAGTCCAGTGGATTCTCTAAAATAAATACCAAATTGTCTGCAAAAGCTTCTCTTATTTTAAGGCCTTTAGTTTGTACATATTCTGTGATCATAAAATTCAATATTTCAAGAGCAAATATAAACAATAATGGTGAAAGTGGGCATCCTTGTATGGTTCCTTTTTGTATCTCAATGTTTTGTGATAAATCTCCATTAACAAGAACCGTTGCTTGTTTTTTGGTATCAATTGCTTTAATCATCATATAAAATTCTTAGCCACATTGTGAATTTAATAGTTGTTCCAGCATCCAGTTGTTCCAGAGTCAGTTTGATGCAGTGGTTAAGTGTGCAGACTCTAATCTGGGAGAACCAGGTTTGATTCCCCACTCCTCCACTTGCACCTGCCGGATGACCTTGGGCAAGCCACAGTTCTGGCACAGCTGTTCTTGAAAAAAGAGCAGTTTCTGTCAAGAGCTCTATCAGCCCCACCTACCTCACAGGGTGTCTTTTGTGGGGAGGGGAAGGGAAAGGAGTTTGTAAGCCGCTCTGAGACTCCCTTGGGTAGTGAAGGGCGGGGTATAAATCCAATCTCCTCCTCCTCTGTAAAATTCCAGCTGACATTATCAAGTGCTTTTTCAGCATCTAAAAAAATCAAGGCCATCTGTTTCTCTGGATGAACTTCAAAGTATTCTATTATGTTTAATATAGTTCATATGTTGTTTCTAAGTTGACTTTTTGGAAGAAAACATGCTTGGTCTTCATGAATTATTTGTATCAATACTCTTTTCAGTCTTGCAGCCAAAATAGAGGCATAGATTTTATAATCCACATTTAATAGTGAAATTGGCCTATAATTTTGATGTCTTTCTCATCAGTATTTTGTTCATGTATAAGGCTTGTAATGAATTCCAAGTTTCTGGAATTTTACCTTCAGTTATTATGCTTTGTATTACATATTGTAGAAGTATAATCAATTGATCCTCAAAAAACATGATAGAACTCTGCAGGAAGGGCCAGGACCTGGAATCTTCCCTTTTTGGGTTGTTTTTTTTAGTGCTTCTGACAATTCAGAAAAAGTTATTGGGTCATTTAAAATTTTCCTTTGCTCTTCAGTAAATTTTTTTGCAATATATTTTCCCAAGAAGTCTTTGATTTTCTCTTATGTAGCTTCTCTCTTCTGATATAAGTTCTCATAAAAGTTTTGAGATTTTTTTCAAATTTTGGGCCATTTTTTTTCTACTCCTTCAACATCTCTCAATGTTTCAATGTTTTTTTTCCTCTTCTTTCTTTATTCTGTATGCTAATCATCTAGTTGGTTTGTTACCATTTTCAAAATAATTTTGTTTTGCATACATATTTTTTTTGCTATTTCTTGTGTTCATTTGATGTTCATTTGATGTTGTAGCAACTTCAATTTCACTTTTATATGTTCAGCTGAAGGATCTTGTTTCATCTTTTCTTCCTGTTTTTTGATTTGCTTCATAAGAGAATAAGAGATGAAATTCTCAAAGCCGCAAAATGAAACACCTCTAATTTTTTTTAAAGAAATACCATGGAAAGTGAGAGAGAAAAGAATATATGGGTCTTACAAGCATTTCAAGAAACAATGAAATCTCATACAGATGGCTACTTCCAGAAGGTATCTTTTTTACTTACAAGGGGAAAAGATACAGAATTAACTCAACTTTTGACTTTATTAAAGTCCATGGAGAAGATCTGAAAACTGAGGTTGGAGAAACTGGACAGTACAGAAGAAGAGGACCAAGACGTACAAGGGGCATCAGGGACAACAAGGAAAACTTCAACAACCGGAAAAACTGCAACGATTTTAGCATCCCAAATAGTTACAAGACTTCAACAGAAGAGCAAAGATGATACCAAAATACAATCACAAGATGGATAGAAGACAAACAGTGTTCCCTCTAAACTGAGTTAGTGTGAGCTAGCTCACAGTTTTTTAGTCTCTGGCTCCCACATTTTTGTCTTAGCTCAGGAAGGATGGCTCCAGAGCAAACTAATTTATGTAGCAGCCAAATTACTCACTCACAACTTTAATGCTCACAAGACTCCATGGCTTAGAGGGAGCATTGAAGACAAAGTTAATCTCAATAAATGTTTATGGACTGAATGTACCCCCAAAAAGAAGGCAGATCTTTCAACAACTGAAAAAGATGCAACTGGATATTATATGTTTACAGGAGACCCATATAAAACATGCAGATCAAAAATATTTGGAGATTTAAAAAATTGGGAAAGTCTTTATTTCATCAGATAAGGAAAGAAGAAAAGAGGAGTAGTGACATACGTCAAAGAATAACTGCACCCTGAACTTCTATACAACTCTGAAGATGGCAGAATTCTGATAGTTCAAATACAAAGACAATGCAAAGTAACCTTGATTGTGAACATATATGCACCTAATCAACATCAGGAATTTTTTTATAAACTTTTGCAAGAACTTATATCAAAACAAAATCTTGATGAAATCTGTTTGATGGGAGACTGCAATGCAGTATTTGACTCTTGCTCTTTTCCAATCGAGAATGTCACTATCATGTACAGTCCCATCACATAAGCACATAATGGATTTCTTCACCATCCATCCTTTCTAATCCCTCCCTTCCTCCAAGTATCTCAGGGTGGTGTACAATGTTCCCTCTAAACTCCACAGTGTTGTGAGCAAAAATTCTATTTTAAGAATAATTTATACATTATAAGACAACACAGAATCAAGTCAAATTTCATTGCAGAACATGTTCTCCTCTATGGGGGTTGATCAGGCCTCTGGAGAATGGATCTACCTGTCTCTTTCCAGTATATTGGTAGACCTGGCCTCTAGAAAACAGGCCTACTCTCACCTTTCCACTATATTCGTAGGCCTGGCCTCCAGATAACAGGTCTATCTGCCCCTTTCCACTAGGTTGGTAGATCTGGACTCTGAAGAACAGGTCTACCCACCATCAGCCTTAGAAAACATACCAGCGCTTGGGGGGAGGGATTCTTGCAGTCTTCTTTGGGTTTTTTAAAGTGGAATATGACAACCAGCATTACAGGTCAAGTGTAACAGAGGTAGAACAATCACTGCCAGAACCCTGCCTCATCTAATGAACTGGAAGTTGCTTAACTGTTATCAACCCACCCAAACTACTTCTTTATTCAAATATTTATACCCCACTTTCCCTGTGACTCAAGGCAACTTTTAGATCATACTGAAAAGCATAATAGGGGTGTGCAAAAAAAAAAAAAAAAGATTTCCTGCTCCATTATAGCCTATGGGGACGATTATAGTCAATTGGAGAATTGATCTGGGGGTATCTGGGGCTCTGAGGGGGAGTGTTTTTTGAGGTAGAGGCATCAAATTTTCAGCATAGCTGCTGGTGCCTCTCCTCAAAAAATCCTCCAGAATGAGGTGCCCCACTGGAAACAATGGAGGGAAAAATGACTTGTGGGCAGGCTGCTGAAACTTGTGAGCAGCCAGCTACAACCTTGTGCACCAGCACCCCCTAGTGCAGCTTTGAGGTAGCACTGGTGGTGTACTAGGTTCTCCTTTCCCCATTTAATTCTGACTGCATCATTGTCAGCTATGCAGTGCTGTGACTAGGACAAAGTCACCCAGGTAGCTTCATGGCAGGGTGGGGATTTGAACCTGTGACCTGGAATCTACTTTATTTCAGTTCAAAACCAAATAACAGTCAAGGTGATGGGTTTCCTGAAGATGTATGGTGAGGAGTTGTCAGAAGAACAGGAAGGGAGAGAAGAAGGAGAGGAAGACAACGGAGAAGAAGGCGGGAAGGAGTCTTTGGGGGCGTCCGCACCTTTGGTGAAACCTCCGAGACTGAAAAAGTATGGAAACAAGATTTCCAATTGATACGAGACAACGGGTAAGAGATAAAAAAGAAACAACAGAACTGTCACAAAGATGGATAGAAGAAAAGTGAAGTTTATCTCGGTGAACGTGAATGGCTTAAATGGACCTCAGAAAGGGAGAAGAATATTTCATCAACTTAAAAAGCAAAATGCAGATATAGTATGTATACAAGAAATGTACATAAGAAAAGGAGACAAAAAACATTTGAATATCAAAGGATTAGGGAAATTGTTTGTAGCCTTGGATGGGAAAGAACAGAAAAGAGGGGTAGCAACCAGAACTGGTATACGCATGCCAGGATGGAAGAATTTTAATGGTAGCTATACAGAGACAAACTAAAAGGACAATTATAGTTAATATATATGCACCGAATCAACATCAAGAAAAATTTTACAAAAATTTACAGAAGCTCATTTCGAATCAGGACTTCCAAGAAATTTGTATAATTGGAGATTATATAATGCAGTGTTTGATAAGAAGGAAGACAGAAAAGCAAATATTCAAGGAAAGAAAACGGGAGGTAATGAATTTCCGGAATCGCTATGTAAATTGCTAGAAGAATGGCAGTTAATAGATGCCTGGAGACTGAGAAACCCAAAAACACGGCAATATACTTTTTTTTCTGCTAGACATGACTCCTGGTCAAGACTTGATATGTGTTGGATTTCAAGCACAATGATTAAAATTTTATTAGAAGCCGAAATTGAGGCTGGAACTTATGCGGACCATAGATCACTTTCATTGGAATTGCAAGGGACAAGACCTAGAAGCAGGTGGACTTTAAACGTTTCGATACTAAGAGACAAGACTGTAGTAAAGCGATTGAAAGAGGAGTTTCAACAATTTTTTAAGGAAAATATACAATCGGATATGCTGATGAGAATTGTGTGGGATGTGTTTAAGGCGTATGCTAGAGGCCAGATAATAAAGGAAGCTGCAAGGATAAATTAGAAGAGAAACAAAGATATAAATTTGCAAAAGGAAATCCATGAACAGGAGGAGAAAATAATGGTGAATTCAATGGAGACAAGGTGTCAGAGTACTGTTACTACATAAGATGAATTGTTTACTTTCCCATGAACCAGCAAAGAAGTTGGCCTTCACTAAACAGAACTTTTTTGAAAATGCTAATAGGCCTACAAGATGGCTGGCTTATCAAGTAAAGCAACAAAGAGAAAAATCATACATAAAAGTGTTCAGAAAACAGGACAGGATGGAAGCAAATAAGGTCCGAGATTTAAAAAATATAGTGGAAAATTTTATAGAGATTTATATAGAAAGACTGAAACTAATATAGAACAAATAAATCAGTATTTAGAGAAGCATCAAGTCAAAAAATTTACAGAGGATCAAAGAAAAATACTTAACCAGCCAATTGCGATGATGGAGGTGGTGGAGGCTGTTAAAAGGCAGAATAGAGGTAAAGTACCTGGGCTGGATGGTCTTCCTATAGAATTTTATGTGACATTTGAAGAACATCTTATTCCACAGCTGAAAGAGATATGTAAGAAAACAATGGACGGGGATGAGATCCTGGATTCATGGCAAGAGGCAGTGATATCCTTAATATATAAGGCGAATACAGATGAAAAGGAAATTAAGAATTATAGACCAATTTCTTTATTAAATGCAGACTACAAGATCTTTGCCTCTATTATAGTGGAAAGATTAAAGAGAATATTGTCGAAAACAATTCATAGAAATCAAGCGGAATTTTTACCTAAGAGACAAAAAACTAATTTAAGGTGCATTCTGGATATTGTGAAACTCAAACTTGCTACAGCTGACCAGAGCACAAGCTACTGGGGAGTCACAGAATCTAACTCCATGCATTTGATGGTGGTTTTGCACAGATGAGTAGAAGAAAGCTGGAGTCTTCTTCAAAAATATTGCCTGGCACAAATATGACCACAGGTCCTAAGGACAGGATAACATCCAAGGAACTCAACCCATTTAGCCTTAACTCTACCAGGGACCCTGGTTACTCCTTTCACAGTCCAGTTATGAAGGAGTTTCTTTCCCATCTCCATCTTGCATTTTCTTCTCATTGTCTACCATTGAAACTTTAACTTCCACATTCCAATCAAGCTATGCTACTTTAACATTCTGGATATCTGTCAATTTTTCCCTCTTCCTTTTGCCCAAAGCTAAAAGTGTGTTCATACATCATGTTTTTATCCCTTGATACCTTGAGTATTTTCCACATGCACTGTTCGTTTCCAAGTAATGGGCCAACATGAGAAAGAGGAATAGAAGGCAAGCAGTGGTTTCCAGTAAAAGAAAAAGTCCCCTACCTTTGGAACATATTTCCATGACTATTTCGATCTGCTCCAGAGAGCGGTTGTTCCTCTATATTGTCACTATAATTTGTAAAGCAGCCCTCAGTGAGTAGCAGTCAGCACTCCCACCCAGTCCCCAGTTTGGATCATAATGATCTTCTGAATACATATGGAGTAAAACAAAATGATTTCAGCCTGAAGTAGACTTGTGCATTGCTAACTACCTCCCAGAGAGTCTATGGGCAGTATAGATGGGTTTTAATTTCTAAAACATCAACAACAAGAGGTGTGAAACCAAGGCAGGGATGAAACCTTGTCTGGAACGAAGCCCATTTCTTAATCTTAAACTGTGGGGACAGGCTATACGGCTGGGGGAAATACACTTTGTATGTGCTCAGAGAACTTTTTTATTAATTTTGTTATTTGTCTGTCTAAAGCAGAGGTCGCCAGCCTCTTCTAGCCTGCATACACCTTTGGAATTCTGATACAGGGTGGTGGGTGCAATCATAAAATCACAACTGCAGGAGGTGGCCATGCATACGCCCAGAGGAAGTCCAAGTGCAGGAGAGAAGAGGGGGAGTTTTAAAAATACACTACAAACCAGGAGAGAAAATAAAAACAACACTGGTAGACATCATTTTAATCTGCACTGCCAGTCATATCACCAACAGTCAATCAAAAGCCATGCTAGACAGGAGTCCTAACTGGGTCCACTCACCTTCTGAAAGCACTTGGTGGGCACCAGGTAATGTGTTGGTAGGTGCCAGGGCATCCATAGGTACCATGTTGGGGACACCTTTGCAGCTAGTAGTGATGCCAGCCTCCAGGAATCCCCTGGATTTACAGCTCAGCTCCAGACTTGTCAGGCTCCCTGTGCGTTTTGCATTTTACAGCTCGCCTGCCATTGAGAGAAGAGACTGTCTCCTCTCTCTCTCTCTCTCTCTCTCTCTCTCTCTCTCTCTCTCTCTCTCTCTCTCTCTCTCTCTCTCTCTCTCTCTCTCTCTCTCTCTCTCTCTCTTTGATGTGCCTGGGGCTTGTCACCTTAGCGGTTCCAAACGTCCTGGCTTCTCAAATGTCTGTGATCCGTGAGGTAGGTGGGGCTGAGAGAGCTCTGAGAGAACTGCTCTTGAGAGAACAGCTCTGAGGGAACTGTGACTGGCCCAAGGTCACTTGGCTGGCTGCATGTGGAGGAGGAGTGGGGAATCATACCCAGTTCTCCAGATGAGAGTCATAGAATCATAGAATGTTAGAGTTGGAAGGGACCTTGCAGGTCATCTGGTCCAACCCCCTGCACTCTGCAGGAGCAGAGCCGAAAGAGAGCCCTACATACCTACAACATACCCAAAAGTTGGTCGTCCAGCCTCCGCTTGAAAACATCCAGGGAACAAGCATCCACCACGTCCTGAGGCAAACTGTTCCACTGCTCAACCACTCTTACAGTTAGGAAGTTTCTCTTGATATCTAGCCGGTAATGACTCCCTTGTAATTTCCACCCATTGCACCCATTGCAATCCGAAGCAAGAGAGAATAGATCTGCTCCATCTTTTACATGACAGCCCTTCAAATACTTGAAGACTGCAATCATGTCCCTTCTAAGTCTTCTCTTTCCCAGGCTAAACATACCCAACTCTTTCAGCCTTTCCTCATAAGACTTGAATTCAAACCCTCTCACCATCCTGGTTGCCCTCTTCTGGACATGCTCCAGCTTCTCAACATCCTTCCTAAAGTGTGGTGCCCAAAACTGGACACAGTATTCCAGGTGAGGCCTGACCATAGCAGAATAGAGCGAAACTACCACCTCCCGTGATCTGGACACAGTGCTTCTGTTAATGCATCCTAAGATTGCATTTGCTTTCTTCACAGCCACATCACACTGCAGGCTCATGTTGAGCTTGTGATCAACCATGACACCTAGATCCTTTTCACATGTGCTGCTGTCAAGTCAAGTCCCTCCCATTGTATATCTATGCCTTTGATTTTTTGTGCCTAGGTGTAGGACTTTGCACTTATCTCTATTGAATTTCATTTTATTTGCCTCAGCCCACTGTTCCAGCCTATCTAGATCATTTTGAATCCTGACTCTTCTTCAGAGTTAGCAATCCCACCCAACTTTGTGTCATCTGCAAATTTGATAAGCATCCCCTCTATGTCTTCAGGTCATTTATAAAAAAATTGAACAACACCGGGCCCAGGACCGAGCCCTGTGGCACTCCACTCGAGGCTTCCCTCCACGTAGACACAGAGCCATTTACAAGCACTCGTTTGGTATAATTTTTCAACCAACCATGAATCCATCCAACGGTTGCACCATCCAGCCCACGCTTAGCCAGCTTATCTTCAAGGATATCATGAGAAACTTTGTCAAATGCTTTACTGAAATCTAGATACATTATATCCACAGCATTGCCAGAGTCAACCATTTTAGTAACTCTGTCAAAAAAGGAGATAAGGTTGGTCTGGCATGACTTATTCTTTTTATATATATATATAAACTCTCCTAAAAAGGAGAGGACTTTATTGCTTTTTATAGAGAAAGGGGGAAGGGTATACAGAGGGACAAAGTAAAGAAGTGAGTGAATTTCCTGTTAGTATGTTAAACTTTTTGTTAGTAAAAAAATAAAGATCATGGCTTCTACTGTGGTTGAATGATCTTCTTTTCATCTTACTAAAAGTCCAAAACAGATCTGTTAAAAAGATTAGTAAAGTCCTTTAGGGTTAGTTGTTAATATACTCCATTCTTGCGCGTCACAAACAAATCATATCTTGGGGTGTCTTCCTTTCAAATCTCTTAAATTGTACGATGGGCCCTTCTTTGCTTTTTCCTCCTCCGATTCTCCTTCCTCCTCCTCTGGGCCACTGTCTTCTTCGCTGCTTAACATTGTCCATTTAGCAAGTTCTGTGTCTTCCTCTGAGCTGGCGTGCCTCTTCAGAAATTCTTGGGCTTTGAAGATGGAATCAATCTTCTCTCTCTTATCGTTGAATTTAAAGACCAGTCCTTTGGGATTCCACCTTTTGTAACTGACTTGGTACTTTTGCAAAAATAAGGTCAATCCTTTATATGCTTTTCTTTTCAGACGAATTTCATATGGAACATCTTTTAAAATCCTGATATTCTGTTCACCAATCTTCAAGGGCATTGCTGAAGTCGCTCGTAAAATTTGATCTCTAGTACCTTGCTTAGTGAACTTGACAACCACCTCTGCTGGCAAATTATTTTTCTTGGTAAAGTTAGAGTAGGATCTGTATACCAGATCCATCTCTTTGCTTAATTTTTGCGTTTCTTTGCCAGTTATTGGTGCCAAGGCATTCGCCAAAATAGCTCTGAGATCTTCTTTTTCCTCTTCCTTTATGCCCTGAAAACGGAGAGTCAAATTTGATTTTTCCATCTGAAGCATTAATATTCTTTTTTCCTGCATCTCTTGATGTTTCTCTATTTTGTTGACCTTTTTCTTAATTTTCTTGGTGTCTTCCGTCAAGGTCAGGTATTTCTTTGCAATCTCTTCCATCTTCTTAGCTGTATCTGTTAAGCGCTTCTGTTGACTATTGAGGACACCTTCCATGTTACAGAGAGTTTCGCTGATTTTTTGCATTTGATCCAGCAGAGGGCGCAGCATCTCACTCTGCTGATTGACAGCTGGCTCCGGGGGGGTGTGTGTGCTAGAACCAGAAGTCCCTCCCAGCTTCTTCACCGGCTTGTCCGGGACTCTTTTCTGCCCCGACATTTTTATTGTTTACTTTTACACAGTCCGTGCTGCGCAGCTTAGGAGTCCAGCTATTTTCTTCAACTTCAATACAACCCCAAAAGGTACTTTCGCCAATCCGCTTTTTCACTCCACCCCCCTTCCACATTCCTTTATAAGTTCCATTTTCTAAGGGGGGGGATTCTTACCACTTCCCGTGCGCTTGTGCGATTGGGGGAGGGGAGTGTGTTTAAAACGCTTGCAAGCAGATCTCCAACTCACGGTTTTCTGCCGATTCTTCCTTTTTTAATTCATCCTTCGCTGCTTCACTCCGGGAAGTCAGTGGCGTTGCTAAGTCCCATACAGGTACAACACAGTGGGGCCACTGGGGCAGGTGGAAAGCCTTGATTTCCCGGCCATCAGGCTGGCAAAGAGGCTACTCCCCAAATGCCCCTGGTTCGGAGCCTTTAACTAAGGCTCGCTAGGGTCGTTTGCTTGTGCGAAGACCCCCCCCCCCAACTGTGCGTGGGCTGACCATCTCCGGGAGAGTCCCAAGAGGTGGTCACCATTCGCTCCGCCGAAACCGAAAGTCCCCAGCATGACTTATTCTTGATAAACCCATGCTGGCTACTACTAATTAACTCATTCCATTCAAGGTGCTCACAGACAGAGTGTTTGATAATCTGCTCTAGAATTTTTCCAGGTATCGATATCTAGCTGACAGGCCTGTAATTTCCCGGGTCCATCTTTTTTCCCTTCTTGAAGATCAGAACAATATTCGCTCTTCTCCAGTCTTCTGGCATAGCATCAGTACTCCAGGACATCTCAAAGATTAGAGCCAGAGGCTCTGAAATAACATCTGCAATTTCTTTTAGCACCCTGAGATGCAAGCCATCTGCCCCTGGAGATTTGAAAGTATTTAAGGCAGCTAGATGATCTCTAACCATTTCCTTACTTACTCTGAACTGGCCATTCCTCCTTCCTTCATATGTGCTGCATTCTTCAGTTTGTATACAGCTCGCCTTACGATTAAAGACTGATGCAAAGTGAGAGTTGAATAATTCTGCTTTGTCTTCATCCCTTGTTAAGACTTGACCGTCTTCCCCTAGCAATGAGCTTATCCCATCCCTGTTCTTCTTTTTGCTCCGAACATAGGCATAGAAAATGTTCTTGTTATTTTTAGCATCCCTCGCAAGCCTCAGCTCCATCTGCACTTTAGCCTTTCTGACACTATCCCTATAGATTTGAGCCTGCTTCTTGTACTCACACTCAGTAATTTGGCTCTCCTTCCATTTCCTGTAGATTTCCCTTTTTAGTCTCAGCTCTTCAGAGAGTTCCTTGTTCAGCCACCTTGGCTTCATTACCCATCTCCCACCTTTCTTTCTTACTGGAACAGTTTGGGATTGTGCTTTAAGCACTTCATTTTTCAGCATCTCCCATCCTTCCTGTGCAGATTTCCCCCTCAGCATTTCCAGCCACAGGATCCTACCTAATATTTCTCAGAGTTTTTTGAAATCAGCCTTCCTGAAATCCAGGATATGACTCCTACTATGTCCTGGTTTGACATCCTTCACTATGTCAAATTCCAAGCTGACATGGTCACTATTCCCCGAAGATCCTACAACATTCACCTCATCAACCAGTTCTTCCCTGTTAGTCAGAATTAAATCTAGGATAGCAGATCCTCTGGTTCCCACCTCCACCTTCTGAGAGATGAAGTTGTCTGCAAGACTATTCAAGAATCTGCAGGATGCCCCATGTCTTGCAGAGTTAGATTTCCAGCAAGTATCCGTATAGTTGAAATCTCCCATAATCACTACATCCTTTCCCTGTGAAAATGTAGCAAGCTGTTGTACAAATCCATCATCCCATTCCTCCGATTGGTTTGGAGGTCTGTAGTATACCCCACAACAATATCCCCTTCTTCCTCCCCCCCGCTCTATCCTTACCTACACACTTTCAACAGGGCAACTCTCAAAATCCTGAATTTCAGTGCAAGTGTGTTCATTCTTGACATATAGTGCCACCCTGCCACCTTTTTTGTTTATTCTGTTCTGTTTGAACAAGGTATATCCTTCAATCGCTGTGCTCTATATATGAGACTCATCCCACCAAGTCTCAGTGATACCTATCAGATCATATATATATATAAATATATATATATATATATATATATATATATTCGTATTCAGGGCTCTTTTTGTAGCAGGAACTCCTTTGCATATTAGGTGACACGTCCCTAATGTAGCCAATCCTCCAAGAGCTTACAAAGCTCTTCTTACAGGAGCTTACAGGGCTCTTGGAGGACTGGCTACATTAGGGGTGTGTCGCCTAACATGTAAAGGAGTTCCTGCTACAAAAAGAGCCCTGCAGACATCCTTTCCTACAGTAGGTCCCTTCGATTTTACCTGAAAATTACTGAACTCACCTCTCTCCCATTCATTTATTCTCTGGTCACTTCCCTTCTTAAACTTAGTGTTGGGGATGCCGCACAACAACAGGCTTTTTCTTCCCACCCCCGATGTCTTCAGTTTAAAGCCCTCCTTTTTTTTTTGTAATAAACCCTCCTAAAAAGGAGAGAATTTTATTGCTTTTTATAATAAGAAAGAGGTAGGGTATATAGATGGACTAAGAAAAGGGGGGAGTGAATTTTTCTGTTAAAAAGTTAGTTTTAGTTAGTAAAAATACAGTTTTTGGCAACCACCGTGGTGGGGAGATCTTCTTTTTACCTTTCAAGAGTCCAAAATAACTCTGTTAGTAAAGTTAGTAAAGTCCCTTGGGGTTAGTCGTTAATCAGCTCTTTTCAGACATTTCACGAACAGTTATTTCTTAGGTTGTCTTCTTTTTGTATCTCTCAAATTGTAAAATGGGCCCTCTTTAGCCTTCACGTCTCCCGCTCCAGCGCCTCCCTCCTCTGGGTCGCTGTCCTCTTCGCTGCTTGATTCTGTCCAAATTGCGAGTGCTGCATCTTCCTCTGTACTGGCGTGTCTCTTCAGAAATTCTTGTGCTTTGAAGACAGAGTCAATCTTCTCTTTTTTATCCTTATATTTAAACACCAGTCCTTCGGGGAAACTCCATCTATAAATAGTCTGATGTCTTTGTAAAAATGTGGTCAATCCTTTATATGCTTTCCTTTCCATGCGGATTTCATAAGGAACATCTTTCAAGGTTCTGATAGTCTGCTCCCCAATCTTCAAGGGCACTGCTGAAACTGCACGTAGAATTTGATCTCTAGTACGCTGCTTAGTAAACTTGACAACCACTTCTGCTGGCAGATTATTTTTCTTTGTAAAAGTGGAGTAGGCTCCATAGGCCATATCCATCTCTTCTTTTAATTCTTGCGCTTATCTGCCAGTTAAGGGTGCCAAGGCATTCGCCAGTATCGACCTGAGATCCTCTTTCTCTTCTTCTTTAATGCCCTGAAAGCGGAGAGTCAGGTTGGATTTCTCCATCTGCAACATTAACATTCTTTTTTCTTGCATATCCTGATGCTTTTCTAATTTGTTGACCCTTTTCTTTATTTTCCTGGTGTCTTCCGTCGAGACCAGACACTTCTGTGCGATCTCCTCCATCTTCTTTGATGTTTCTGTTAGTTGTTTTTGTTGACTGTTGAGAACACCTTCCATATTACTCAAAGTTTCGCTGATTTTCTGCATTTGATCCAGCAGAGGGTGCAGTAGCTCGCTTTTCTGTTGATTGACAGCAGGCTCTGGGGGTGGGGTTGCCCGGACTGGAAGTCCCTCCTCCCTTCTTTTCCGGCTTCTGTGGGACCTTTTTCAACGCCGACATTTTCTTTGTTTGTTTACTTTATCAAAGTTCGTGCCGCGTCCCTCTGGAGACCAGCTAGCTCCTAATCTTCAATGTGACCCCAAAGGTACTTTCACCAACACTTTTTTCCCTTTGCCCCCCTTCGCTTTTCCTTTATAAGTCCCGTTTCTCAAAGGGGGTGGGGATTCCTCCCTCCTCCCATATACTTATGCGCTTACGGGGGGGTTCGCGTTTTAGCTTCAAAATAGACCCCCAACTCACGATTCAATGCCAGTTCTTCTTTTTATTTTAATTCATATCGCTTATCTTCACTCCTGGAAGTCGGTGGCGTTGCTAAGTCCCATACGGGCACAACACAGTGGGGCCGACTGGGGTGGGGAGAAAGCCTCAATTTCCCGGCTGTCTGCCGGCAAAGAGGCTACTCCCCAAGCGCCCCCGGTTCGGAGCCTTTGTCTAAGGCTCACTAGGGTCTTTCGCATGTGCGAAGACCCCCCCAACCGCGCGTGGGCTAACCATCTCCGGGAGCGTCCCGAGAGGTGGCCGCCATTCGCTCCGCCGAAACCAAAAGTCCAGCCAGTTTAAAGCCCTCCTGATCAGGTTCACAAGTCTTGCAGCAAAGACATTCCTCCCATTCTTCATAAGGTGCACCCAATCTGTCGCCAACAGTCCTACATCTTGGAGGTACAAACTATGGTCCAGGAAGCCAAATCCCTCTCGACAGCACCATCTATGTAATCAGCCATTCACCTCCAGTATTCTGTTCTCCCTTCCAGCTCCATGGCCCTCAACAGGTAAAATGGAGGAGAACACCACCTGTGCCCCCAGATCTTTCACTTTCTTGCCCAGAGTCCCGTAGTCTTTGGAGATCCATTCAAGGTTTCTTCGGGCCATATCATTTGTTCCCACATGGATCAGCAGGAGCGGGTAGCGATCTGAGGTCTTGACCAGTCTTGGAATTCTCTCAGTCACATCTTGGATACACACTCCAGGAAGACAACAAACCTCTCGAGATTCCTTGTCCAGTCTGCATACACCTTCTTCCATCCCTCTCAGTAGGGAGTCACCAACCACCACTACTCATCTCTTCCTCTGTGGGATACCTTGGTTCCTTCTCTGCTTACGTGCTTGTGTGTCAGCCACTCTCAACCACTATACCAAACTGGGTCTTTTCTTTTTCAACACAAGGCTCAAGATGAAGGACCCTAAAGTGATGGAATGTGGGTAAGGTTGCCAGCTCTTGATTGTGAAATTCCTGGAGATTTGTGGAGTGGAGGACCAGGTTTGGGGAGGGGAGGGACCTCAGTAGGGTAAAATGCCATAGAGTCTACACTTCCAAGCAGCCATTTCCTCCAGGGGAACTTTTACTCGGTTGTAATTCCGGGAGAGCTCCAGCTACCACCTGGAGACTGGCAACCCTAAGTTGTGACAGCTCCAAAGAGAGCAAGGCTGCTCCCTCAATCCGCAGCATGGCTGATTAGCCAGAAAATCAACTTGGCCAGGCTTCCTCTGCCAAAACCAGCCAGAGAAGCAGGACTGGAGCACCTCATTATCACCCATTAACAGGCGCTAAAGGAACAGCTACAGGGGCCTGCTCAAAAGTTGGCAACTCGAGTGACTGACAGAGTGCCTAGATGAAGCAAGTTTTAGCAGTTGCAGAAAGGAAAGCCTCTTGGCAGGTGCAGCTTCCTCATCCTCTCAGGACTGTGATTTTACAAGCTGCACCTGCTGAAACTCCCTCCTTGGCACAGCCATGAAAGGGGAAAGGAACCCGGCCCTTGCTTTCAGTTGGCTGCCAAGAGCCACTCAGAGGCTGCAACCTGACCCAAGGCAGGGAATGATGTTGCCAGGCCACTGTTTTTCCAGACCACGAGGAAGGAAGGATACGTGGGAAGAAACACCATGTTCTCTCTGGTTTGGAGTGGGGAGGGGGAGAGCTTTTTTAAAAAAAAACAAAAACAAAATTACATTAGAGTAAGTGGGCCCTGGCTCTGGAAACACAGAGCCTGCTCAGCTACAGCTGTTCGCCCCATCCGCAAACATGAAAGACTGGAAACTCAGTTCCCTGAAATTCCCATTCCTGGAAACAAATCCTCATCCCTCCTGCAGGCAGCCATACACACCTTTTACACCAGCAGCTCCCAATGTGGTCCTGGGGGTACCATGGGCCCACCAAGCAGGGGGGGGGGTAGGGTTGTTAACTCTGGGTTGAGAAATACCTGGAGATTTAGGGGGATGGAATCCTGGGGAGGGCGGGGTTTGGGGAGGAGAGGGACTTCAGTGGGGTATAATGCCACAGAGTCCACCTTCCAAAGCAGCCATTTTCTCCAGGGGAACTGATCCTGGTCATCTGGAGATTAGTTGTAATAGCAGGAGATCTCCAGCTGCCACCTGGAGGTTGGTGTCAGGCTCCCAGTCAAATCACTCTCCACACAGGCTTTCTTGAAGGAAAGTTTATTGAGGAGATTTGAGATGCTGAAGAGTTGACAGTTGCCCGAGTCTGACAGTTGGCAACCCTAAGGTGGGGCCATTTGTGGTTTTTGTCCAGCAGGCCCTCTGATTGGCCACTTTTTTTTCCACCATAGAGAAAAATGGAGGGAATGGGAGCAACCTGTTTGGGGGCCCATAGAATTGGACCCCCTAATCCAATCTTCTTGAAACTTGGTGGGTATCTTGGGGAAAGGCTCCATCAGCTACCCTGTGAGTTTGGAGCCTCTCCCTCAAACCCCTTCTCCTCCAGCCCCCAGAATATACCCTATGTTTTCACCATTGATTTCAATGGTCCATAAGATATAATGAGGCCAAATTGCAGCCAAATTTCTTTCATTCCCTCCTTTCCTTCCCTCCTTTTCCTCTTTCCCTCCTTCTTCTCTTCTCTCTTTCTTTCATTCTTTCCCACCTTCTTCTCTTCTCTTTTTTCCTCCTTTCCCTTTTTCCCTCCTTCTTCCCTCTCTTTCTTTCCCTCCTCCTTTCCTTCTCTTTCTTTCCCTCTTTCCTTCTCTCTACTCTCTCTCTTTCTTTCCCTCTTTCCTCCTTCTGTGGCCCAACTCTAGTGAGAAGGAGTTTAAACTTTAACCCCCTTCTCTCTTAGCTCCCCCACCTAGGCCAGCTGGGGAAGGGAACGGGAGGCTTTTGAAAATGCCTCCCCCCCCTTTTGTTTCCCCTTCTGACATAACTTCCGGTGATGTCAGGGGGCGTGACATATGCTAATAGCCTAATAGCTCATTAGCATACCATATGCTAATGAGCTCCTGCAGCTGTTTTTCTATGAAAAGACCCCTGGTCTGCGCACTTAACCACTACACCAAACTGGCTCTCTAAAGATAAACTGCATATGCAAGGAAATATTTTAAAACACTAAGTTAATTTTAAAAGGGATCCTATAAAACACAGCTTCTGCCTAAAATGTTGAAGAGTTACTATTAGATCTCACTAGTAGCTCTTCAACATTTCAGGCAGAAGCTGTGTTTAACTATTACTATTAGACTGACCTGGATGGCCCAGGCTAGCCCAATCTCATCAGATCTTGGAAGCTAAGCAGGGTTAACTATGGCTAGTATTCAGATGGGCAACCTCCAAGGAATACCAGGGCTGTGACACAGAGGCAGAAAATAGTAAACCATCTCTGAAATGTCTTTTGTCTCAAAAACAAGTCTAGCTCGCCACCTAGTGGTGCATAATGCTAAAGAGCTAGAACTGCTGTCTGTCAGACAATATTAGAATTTCCTGGCTATACTACACACAATGCCATCCAATTATTATTATTAGATCTAATTCTAACATTGTGATTGTGGTTGGCTCCATCTCCTTTTGTTCAGACGCACAGTCAAGTATGACTCTTCGTGACCCCATGGACCAGATCACGCCAGGCCCTCCTGTCTTCCGCTGTCCTCTGAAGTTTGCTCAATTTCATGTTCGTTGCATCGATGACACTGTCTAACCATCTCATCCTTTGCTGTCCCCTTCTTCTTTGACCTTCGATCTTTCCCAGCATCAGGGTCTTCTCCAGTGAGTGCTCCCTTCTCATTTGGTGGCCAAAGTATTTGAGCTTCAACTTCAGGATCTGGCCTTCCAGGGAACAGTCAGGGTTGATTTCTTTTAGGATTGAATGATTTGATCTCTTTGCAGTCTGAGGGACTCTCAAGAGTCTTTTTCAGCACCATAGTTCAAAAGAATCCATTCTTCAGTGCTCGGCCTTCCTTATAGTCCAACTCTCGCAGCCATACATTACTACGGGGAATACCATTGCTTTGACCATGTGGACTATTGTTGGCAGAGTGATGTCTCTGCTTTTTATCATGCTGTCTAGGTTTGCCATTGCTTTCCTCCCAAGGAGCAGGCGTCTTTTAATTTCATGGCTGCAGTCACCATCTGCAGTGATCTGGGATCCCAGGAATGTGAAGTCTGTCACTACTTCTACGACTTCCCCTTCTATTTACTAAGGAGTGATGGGGCCGGATGCCATGATCTTAGTTTTTTTGATGTTGAGCTTCAAACCCACTTTTGCGCTCTCCTCTTTCATCCTAAGCAAGAGACTCTTTAGGTCCTCTTAACTTTCTGCCATCAGAGTGGTATCATCTGCATATCTGAGGTTATTGATCTTTTCCCCAGCAATCTTAACTCCAGCTTGTGATGTACTCTGCATATAAATTAAATAAGCAAGGTGACAATATACATCCTTGTCATACTCCTTTTTCTATGCTAAACCAATCAGTTGTTCCATATCCAATTCTAACTGTTGCTTCTTGATCCTTATGCAAGTTTCTCAGGAGACATATGAGGTGGTCTGGTTGTGGCGCCAGCCAGCCAGCGGGTGGCTGCGTCATGCAGGGCAGCGATGGTAGCTCTCAGGCGGCCTGACGGAGCCACTTGCAAGGACCTGAACCGCTGACGGTAGGCTTCGGGTGTAATTTCGTAGCGGTCCAGGATGGCAGCCTTCAATTTTTTGTAGTCGGCGGCTTCTGCCTTCGGTAGGGCCTTCATTGCGGCCTGGGCCTCTCCAGTCAGATACGGAGCCAGGATATATGCCCACTTCTGCCGCTCGTTTGAAGGCTTCCAGAAAGGCCTCGATGTCGTCCTCCTGCCCCAACTTGGTCAAGGGGGGCTAGGGGCCCTTGGGGGTCACCTGTCCGGCACCTGCCCTGGCCCCCACACTAGCCACCACCTGCCCGACCGCTTGGAGGGCTCACTGGAGGTCCTGCATTAATGTCGTCTGGACCTGCTGCTGCTGCTGCGTGACGTCCTGCAGGAGTTTGGCCTGTTGTTCGGCCATCCATTGCCCGAACTGGGCTAGATCCATGACCACGGAGGGGGGGCTTGCCACACCGGGTGGCCGTCTGACTGCACCCTGACTGTCGTCGGAATCAGTCGAGCTTGAGGAAGAGGAGTCCAGGGTGCCTCGTGGGCTGTGGATACCGGTTGCCTTCCGGTCCGCCGGGGGTCACCACCCCTGGGGGGTGGGGAGACTAGGACGGGGTCGTCCTAGCGGGTCCCTAGTGCCTGCATCCTCCACCACATTGTAGGATGTGGCCGGCTGGGGTCCGCCCCAGGTCCCGCGGTCCCACCAACTCTCCCGGGTGGGATGGATGGGCCAGGAGGGCCTGTACCGGGGTCGCGGATGGTCTGGGGAGCGGTCTCAGAAGACAGGTCTCGTCAGAGGGTTGCAGACACCCTCTTGCCTGTCCTGGGTCTGGCTTCTCCAGCTCACAGTTCCTGGGACAATTTCACTCTCTCTAGCCAGTCCCAGCCAGCCCAGTTGTCCTCCTCCCCGGCCGCCTCGCCCTTCCCATCTTTTATTACCCCCGCACTGCCTCCTGGCTCCTCCCTCTGCGTCCCACCCCCTTGTAAAGCCGAGGATGCCGGGCCAGCCCCCTCCCTTCCGGCCCCTAGATCTTCTCCCGGTGTGCGGGCCGGCCGGGCGACGACCTCCCGATGCTCCTCCTGCCGCCCGGCAACCGCAGGGGCGGGGCGCAGCTTGTTCTGCAGCCCGGGTCTCACTCTCCCCACCTTCAGCCTGCTGGCCACCGCTCCTCTCACCGTTGCCGTTGCCGTGGGCCGCGGCCCCTCCTCCCCCCGTCAGGCCTCGCCGCTGCTGGTAAGTACCTTCCCGGGGCTCAGGGTGGGAGCTGGGCTCGCCTCCTGTTGCGGCGGCCCTCAGCCTCCAGGGGGGGCGGTGGCAGCCCCGGGTTGCTGCCACCACTGCAGGAGTGGTCACGGCCGGGGCCGGGACACTGGTATTCCCATCTCTTTAAGAACCTGCCATAGTTTATTGTCAATGAAGCAGAAGTAGATGTTTTTCTGGTACTCTCTTGCTTTCTCCATAATCCAGCAAATGTTGGCAATTTGATCTCTAGTTCCTCTACCTCTTCGAAACCCAGCTTGTTAGCCTTTTGTTACTGTCCATGGGGTTTTCTTGTCAAAGCTACTGGAGTGGGTTGCCATTTCCTTCTCCAATGGACCACACTTGGTCTGAGTTCTCTGCTTTGGCCCATCCATCCTGGGTGGCCCTACATGGCATAGCCCACAGCCTCATCGAACTACACATGCCCCCTTGCCATGACAAGGCAGTGATCCATGAGGGAGGGCAGCAATTTTGTGGCTGCACCCACCACCCTCTGTCAGAATACCAGTGATGCTCGCAGTCTCAGAAAAGCAGGGGACCCCTCTTTGACATCATATGCAATGGGTACATTTTTCCATGGATATACTAGGATATATAGTTGTATATATCTTTTTATAGCAGGAACTCCTTTGCATATTAGGCAACACAATTTTGGGGCAGGAATGCACAGGAATGGAGTTCCATCTGGCTTCCAAGTTGGCCACGCCTACAGCCTCCCCCCCTCAGGTTCCCCAGGTGCCCCACACCTGTGGGCCACCTGGGGAAACCAATCCAGAAATTGCCTTCCTTCCCTTGGGTTCCCCATGCACCCTGCAAGCCACGGGACACCTGGAGAAGCCGATCCTGGGAGGGAACTGTGCTGTCAGAGGTGTAGCCTATTATGCTAATAAGTTCCTGCTGGGCTACACATCCCTAATGCAGGCAATCCTCCAAGACCTTACAGTAGCCCCCATAAGAAGAGCTCTGTAAGCTCTTGGAGGATTGGCTACATTAGGAGTGTGTTGCCTAATATGCAAAGGAGTTCCTGCTACAAAAAGAGCCATACTAGAAAGGCATGGGGTTTAAGCATGGCAAGGGTCACCGTTCTGTGCATTGTAACGAGTTCTGTGAATTGTAAGGTGGGCCCTGGGGATCCACCACAGCAGCCTTGTGCGGCAGGAACGTATGATAAAAGTTAATGAGGCCCAAGAAAGCCTGAAGCTCTGCCTTCCACCACACCAGGGCCTCCACAATTGCCTTCACTTTGTCCTTTGAGGGGTGTAGTCCCATTGCATCCACCCCGTACCCCAAAAAGTCCACCTCCAGCACCCCCAGGAGGCAATTTTCTCTGTTCACTTTCAGCCTGGCCTCATTGAAACAGCCCAAAACAGCACGGAGACGGGAGGTGAAATCCTCAGGGGTCGTGGTGGTGATGAGGACATCATTGAAAAATGGCATCACACCAGGGATCCCTTTCAACAAAGTGTCCATTAGTTGCTGGAATATTCCAGGAGCCACACTGACCCCGAACTGCAGCCTCTTAACTTTAAATGTCCCCCAGTGTGTAACAATCGTTTGGGCCATGGCCATGGCCTCATCGACTGGCAGCTGCTGGTACGCCTGTGCGAGATCCAGCTTACTGAAAATTGCTGCCCCCGCTAGGGATGCCAGCATGTGGTTCACCAGCGGTACTGGGTACGAGTGCGCTTGGAGGGCTTGGTTGATAGTGCACTTATAATCTGCGCAGATGCGGACGTCCCCATTTGGTTTTATGGGGGACACTATTGGGGTCTTCCAAGGAGAATGAGACATCAGCTTGAGAACTCCTTGGGCCACCAGATGCTCAAGTTCAGCCTCAATCTTAGGTCGCAAGGAAGGGGCGCCATGTGGAACTGCCAACGGATGGGGGCTATATTGGGGTCGAGCTGTAAGGGCACCGGGGGACCCTTGTAACATCCCAGGGCCCCATCAAACAACATGGGAAATTCTCGGCAGACCTCCCCAAAATCCCACGGTGAGCATTTATTAAACCCCCCCCCCAATTGTTATACCCAGCGCTTCAAACCAGGCCCTGCCCAGAAGGCTTACAAGGTTGCCCTCTACCACCACCAAGTCCAGATTTCCCACAAAGTCCCAGTATTGCACCCTGAATGTCCCGACCCCCCTGATTGGGACAGGATTTCTCCGGAAATCCACCAAACTTAATGGCGAGAGCCACAGAGGGGGTCCCCCTGATGGGCAAAGTCTGAGCAGCATGTCCACGGATATGATGGACGCCGCTGACCCCGAGTCCACTTTCATGGAACAGGGGGACCCCTCGATCTGGACTTGTACTTGGATCTTTGGGATGGCTGACAAGTTGGGGAGGCACAGTACCTGAAACAGCTGGTCGGTGAGGTGGTAGAGGTTGGAGGTCTCGGCAGTAGACTCATGTGCGGTGGTGGTGCAGTGGCAGGGCTGCGTGGAACCTTGCGTTTGCGAGCTATTTCGCAGATAAAGTCTTGATGCTCCGATGCGACCTCCCTCCCCCTTGTGTGTCTTTGGTTCCGGGTTTAGAGTGTTTCAGCCCGCTCATCTTGGACGAAGTTGACAGATTGCTGGCTTCTGTACACCCAACTACACGCAACCTTGATCCGTGCCCCTCCTGGTTCATTAAGGTGGGTCATGAGGGGTTTTGAGGTGCTTTGCGGGAGATTATCAACAAGTCGCTCACTGAGGGACAATTCCCCAGAGCACTCAAGGAGGCGATGGTCCACCCTCTCTTTAAAAAGCCATCTCTGGACTCGGCCGAGTTGGCCAGCTATCGACTGGTGTCCAATTTGCCCTATTTGGGCAAATTGATAGAGAGGGCGGTGGCATTACAGTTACAGGGCTTTCTGGATGATGCTTCAGTCCTGGATCCCTTTCAGTCTGGCTTTCACCCGGGTCATGGGACGGAGACGGTACTGGTTGCCCTGACTGACGATCTCCAAAGGCATCTGGATCGATGCGGTGTGGCGGTATTGCTGTTGTTAGATCTGTCGGCTGCGTTCGATACGGTCGACCATCAGCTGTTGACCCACTGCCTCGCCGACGTGGGGATTCAGGGGCTTGCCCTTCAGTGGTTTGCCTCTTTCCTCCAAGGTTGGGGACAGAGGGTGGTGATTGGGGATCAGCGGTCCCGGAGGCATCCCCTTGAGTGTGGGGTGCCTCAGGGGACACTGCTGTCCCCGATGTTATTTAACATCTACTTGCATCCCCTCGCCCAGATTGCCTGAAGTCATGGGCTTGGGTGTCAACAATATGCAGATGACACCCAGCTCTATCTGATGCTGGGTGGCCAGTCGGACTCCGGTCCCGATAACCTTCATAGGGCGTTGCAAGCTGTGGCTGGTTGGCTCAGGCTGAGCCGGCTGAAACTAAACCCAGGGAAGACAGAGGTCCTGGGCCTGAGCCAGATCAGTCCAGGTTTGGGGCTCCCCCTCCCGACCTTCGATGGGGTGCCTTTGGTGTTGGTACCAAGGGTTAGGAGCTTGGGGGTGCTCCTGGACCCCTCTTTAACGATGGAGGCCCAGGTGGCAGCCATTGTCCAGTCAGCCTTTTACCATCTTCGGCTGGCGTGACAGTTGGTTCCCTACCTCGATCGTGATGACCCGGCCGCAGTGATCCATGCGACGGTCACCTCGAGGCTAGACTACTGCAAAGCTCTCTACATGGGGCTGCCTTTGTCGCAGATCCGGAAGCTGCAGCTGGTGCAGAATGCAGCAGCCAGGCTGTTGATGGGTCTCCCTAGGCGGGACCACATCCAGCCTGTGCTGAAGGTGCTGCACTGGCTGCCAATAGCGTACCGGATCCGCTTCAAAATGCTGGTTCTCACCTTTAAAGCCCTATATGGCCAGGGTCTGGCTTACCTGAGGGACCGCCTTTCCCCATATGTTCCCCCAAGGGCACTATGGTCAGGGGGGCAACATCTGCTGGTTATTCCAGCCCCAAGGCAGTTAAATACGCTGCAACCAGGGCCAGGGCTTTTTCAGTGGCGACCCCTACCTGGTGGAATGAGGAGATCAGGGCACTGCGGGACCTTATGTAGTTCCACAGGGCCTGTGAGATGGAGCCCTTCCACCAGGCCTTTGAGTAGGCGCTGCCACCGTCACTATACCACCACCATATTAACATCATGAGGCATACTGGCCCGGGTATGGGGATCACAGTTATAGTGGAACTTCATTAGAGCAGAGACAATTGTGTTTACTGGAATGTGTAGTGTTATGGGTATTCTATTATGGATTAATATGGTCTGTTGACCATTGACTTTTAACTGTTTTATAGGTAATTGACTGTTTATTGTTTTTAGTGTTTTATGTATGGCATAAATGTTTGCCGCCCTGAGCCCATGTTGGAAGGGCGGGATACAAATCTAATAAATAAATAAATCTGTCTGGCCAGGAAGGTCGGCTTTGGGCTGAAGTAGTTGTTGAGGCCTTCCAATATCTCCTCAAATGAACACTCCAGGATGGACCAGGGAACCAGTAGATTCTTCGCAAGCCAGATGGTGTCGGTCCCACATGAACTCAGGAGAGGTGCTCATCTTTTGCCTGCATCGGTGAACCCATTTAGCTCGATGAAGCACATCAGCTGGTCCGTCCATGAGTCCCACACTTTGGGGTGTGAGGAATTGAACTTGTTGAGGCTTCCATGAGCGGTGGCCATGACTCAATCGCGTAGCAAGAGTGGTGTCCATGATGCAGGGTGCTTCGCAGTGCTCGGGAGCAATGTGGCGAGGCGTCGGCTGGTATGATGTTCGGTGCTGCGATTCAGGTCCGCTCCACGAATCCCATCCTCGTCGCTACTGTAAAGTACTGGGTTCCGTACATCAGGACTCGGACCACAACATAGGCAAAGACACGTTTATTGTTACTTTACATCAGGAACACAAACTAATGGCTGGGTGGCCAACTATATACAGTTAGGAGGGAACGCCCCAATGTTCTATTTGTGTATTCAGATCTCCCACCAAAGACCTTATTGGCTCCTTACTTGGGGTTTCAGGAGCTTAGTCCCTATTGTCTTCACTACTGAAGCTTGGTTGCATCTGGCTGGTGCCAGCCCCTGGTCTCAGGATATAACAAAGTCCACCTTCTGAAGCTCCCATTTTCTCCAGGGAACCTGATCTCTGTTGTCTGGCGGTCACCTGGGAGATCTCCAGACCCCACCTTGAGTTTGGCAGCCCTAAGTATAATGAAGATGTAGCTTTTATTCTCTTAACAAAACTACAGAACAAAGATTTGAAAAGCATCAAGTATTTCAAAAAGGCAGTGTAGAAGAAGAGAACACGGTTTTCAAAAAAATAATTCCATATACAGTCCCTCAGCAGCAGGCCTCCAGTGGGAAGGAAAAAACAGTCTCTCAGCAGCAGGCCTCCAGTGGGAAGGGAAGTTCTCAGGGCCTCTCTCCTCACCATTTGTAATGTACCCAAGCCGACCATGTGCTCTGACCAGTTCAAACCGGTCTGACATATGGCCAGACCAAGTGCCTGAGCTTGGACCTTGAGGACAATAGACGCTCAGATCCTGAGTCCAATCGGGGAACTAGGATCCAAGAGGTTAATGCAATTACTGTAAATAGACCACTCACGGGTGTTTGGGGTGTGTGGAGTGTGTTTTCCTTGGGGCATATAAGCTGGCCTGCGAGCCGGCTACTTTGTCTTGTTCCTGATCTGAAATAAAAGTATGAGCTGATTTCACTCTACCCGATGCTTCAGTCTCAGTACTTTTTACTGGCGACGAGGATGGGATTCTACCTCCCATGAACAGAGACCACACATTGAGCATTGCATCAAGACCAACGCGGAGAACACTGCATGCCAGCATTTCCAGTTGCCGCTTCCGCACCGCTCCTAGACCCAAGCATCGCACCACTGACCCCATGTGCAGCACCGCACCGCTCCTAGACCCAAGCATCGCACCACTGACTCCATGTGCAGCACCGCACTGCTCCTCATTCTGACGCCACTGCTCCCAAGCAGCCACATGGAATCCATAAGATGGCTGCCACCTCCGAGAGTCTTCCCGCCTTTGACATCTCCCAACCTATCCAATGGGAGACCTGGCTGGAAACCCTGGAGAGCCACTTCACCATCCATGATGTCATGGAGCCGGCACTGCATGACATCCTCCAGCACTGCAGAATGGCGGCCCACCTCCTGCTGAAAGACTTAATAAGCCCCGGCTGACCAAAGATGAGTCCTACGCCATGCTGGTCAAAGCACTGACCGACCACCTGGCCCCTAAACCCACAAAATTTGTGGAAAGGATGGACTTTTTTGTGAAGGTCCAGGGTCCTAACGAAACCGCCTCTGATTTTCCTGTAGCTCTGCGCCGGGCCACCACGAGATGTTTGTTCCCCGATTTGATGGATGCACTGTTGAACCAATTCCTCATGGGCTTGTAGGACCTCAGGTCATGGAGGAAGCTAGTCAGCCAAAATGACCTGGATCTTGACAAGGTGATCTGGGAGGCCATGGCATGTGAGAAGACCCACCAAGACAACTGCGCCAAGGCGGCTGTAGGGTCTGACATCTCTGACAACAAGGAGGTCCTACAGGTCCAACACTGCCCAGCCCAGCACTCCCAATGCACCCCGGGAACTGCCACAACAAAGGTCAGCCCCACGTCTGCATCCTGTGCCAGCTGCGGTGGACCCCACGAGTGCTGGTCTTGCAGATTCCAGGATGCCATTTGCCAGGGGTCAAGAACTTGCTCACCTCTAACTCCTTCCTGCACCATTTCAATGAGGTGCTCCCAGTGGTCCTTGCTTGCAACACCTCCCTCTAAGGGGTCGGGGCGGTCCTGGGCCACCGGTTACCACACGGCTGGGAGGTCCTGGTCGCCTACTATTCACGGACTTTGTCTTCTGCGGAGTGCAACTACTGTCCGAGAATTGAGGCTTGGGTTATTTTTACACTTTCATTGTACTCTGCTGTGTCTACTATCTTGTCTTTTGCTTGTGTGCTTGTGTAGTATTGCCAGCTGCAATGTGGGAGAATGGTTTCAGCCGCTCTGGCTTATCACAGCGGCCTTGGAAGGAGGCTATGGAGTATTCTTTGTTTAAGGGAATTTTCCAGTCCTGTGAGACCAAGGAGTGGGGGCAACTCGTTCTCCTGATCATCAAGTAATCTCCCGCTGGGAGTTTCCCACATACGTGCTAAAAGTTCATTTGCCAGTCGCGCTTCTGCATCATACTATAATAATGCCTGAGCAGCTTGTGCCGCCATTCCTGACAATAACGGTATTACTGTGGGTTACAGCATAGTATTCCAATAAAGCTTTTCTTTTCTTAAAGAATGCTTGGACTACTTGTTATTGAGCCTGACAACTACGCACAGATAGACAAGGAGGTGTTGGCAATAGTGGCTGGGGTTAAAAAATTCCACCACTATCTATATGGTCATGATGTTGACGGACCATAAGCCCCTCCTGGGTCTACTAGCTCCGGACCATCAGACACCCCAAATTGTCTCCTCCAGGGTCCTCCGGTGGTCCATCTTCCTGGTGGGGTACACCTACACCCTCCTCCATCACCCTGGGAAAGCCATGGGCCACGCTGATGCCCTCAGCTGCCTGCCACTGCTGGTTACGGACCCCGACCCTGCTCCCGCCCACACGGTCACCCTTTTGGAGTCACTTCCCAACCGCCCAGTCCATGCGAGGTGGCCTGCTTCTCAGCCCGGAATAAAGTCCTCTGTTGGGTCCTGGACTGGGTGGGGAGGGGGCGGCCTTTGACTAAAGAAGGCCCAGAGTTTATGCCATTTGTCACAAGAAAGGAAGAACTGTCGTCATATAAAGGGTGCTTGATGTGGGGAGGCTGGGTGGTGAGCCCGGCCCCGCTCCAACAATGCATCTTAGAGGCTCTGCATGAGCACCACCAAGGGGTTGTAAGGATGAAGGCGTTGGCAAGGAGCTACGTCTGGTTGGGACATCAAAGACAAGGTAAAAAGATGTCAGCCCTGCCAAGCCTCCTGCCCCGACCCACCCAGATTTCGCGGGGCCGTTCCAGGGGCAACTATTTTTCATTCTGGTGGACTCTTACAGCAAGTGGCTGGAGGCTGTCCCCATCTCAGCAACCTCATCAAGAGTGGCTATAAAAGCGATGTGGCGGATCTTCAGTGCCCAGGGCCTCCCAGACACCCTAGTGATGGACAACAGGATGGCCTTCACGTCTGGGGAGTTCCAAGACTTCACCAACTATTACGGGATCCGTCACGTCTGCTCGGCTGCATTCCACCCCGCCATCAATGGGCAGGCCGAGCGCATGGTAAGGACAACCAAAGATTTGCTCTGCAGGTTAGACTCCACAGATTGGGACTACAAGTTGGCCTCTTTCCTTTTCAGCCAAAGAACCATGCCACATTCCACCATGGGCCGGAGCCCTGCTGAGCTGCTTATGGGCAGATGTCTCACATCACGATTAGACCGGCTCCACCCGGAACAAGCACCCGAGCGAGAGCCGGCCATGGAAACTCCAGAAGCTGCATGAGGATTTTTTCTGGAAGATCCTGTTTATGCCTGGAACTTCACCCGGGGACCCTCTTGGATTCCGGAGAGAGTAGTGAGAGTATGAGGGCCCCGCTCCTACAAGGTCACCAGCGAGGATGGACAAATACTACATCACCACATTGACCAACTCCACAGATGCACCCTGCAAATGGAGCCGGAAGACTTTGAGGAGCCAGACACGCACGAGACAGCAGAGCCGGTCACCACAACGGGCTCGCCGGATGAACTGGGTAGCTCATCCATCACCCGCCAGTCTCCGGACCCCACAGGGCAACCCCAGGGACCTGTCAGCATCATTCCAGCCCCACCGCCTTTGGACAGCCCTACACCAAGAATGTCAGCAGCAGCTCCGGTTCCAGGGGCGTCGGGACCCCGCCGCTCAACCCGAGAGTGCAAACTGCCCACATATCTGAAGGACTTTGTTTGTGGGTGTCTTTTGGATCAAAGGGGAGGAGTGTAATATACCCAAGCCAACCATGTGTTCCAACCGGTTCAAACTGGTCTGACAGGCGGCCTTGAGGACAATAGACACAGATCCTGAGTCCCCTCCAATTGGGGAACTAGGATCTGAGAGGTTAATGCAATTACTGTAAATAGACCACTCACGGGTGTTTGGAGTTTGTGGGGTGTGTTTTCTTTGGGGCATATAAGCCAGCCTATGAGCCGGCTACTTTGTCTTGTTCCTGATCTGAAATAAAAGTATGAGCTGATTTCACTCTACCCGACACTTCAGTCTCAGTACTTTTTACCATTGGAGAGAAGGAATCAGCATGAGTTCAAAGTCAGATATGTCTGGGGCCATTTTTCAGATGAAAGAAATGTGCAAGAAGAGGCACAGTCTTGGGGGGAGTGTACACTGGTCGCGGTCTACTGAGAACTCTGCTGGGCCAGGCCAGGTAGCAGACTCTGAAGCTAAGCCAGGACTCTGGTAACTGGAGGGTCAGAGGTCGACGATCATTTTGGAGGGCTCAGCAGAAGCCCCAGTGCCATGCCTCAGGTCAGGGGCCACAGAGGGGAAGCCCAAGGCTGGGCATAAGCTAGCTTTGCCAACTCTGTCAAGACTGGCACCAGCTCTCAAAAGCCTGGGTGTGTTTCTGAAGGCCTCCTTACCAATGGAGGCCCAGATCACAAACGTTACAAGACTGGCATTTCTCCAGCTGCACCAGGTCAGGCAACTGGCCCCCTTCCTGTCTCACCCTGACCTAGCCACAGTAATCTATGCAATGGTCACCTCCAGGTTCAACTACTGTAACTCGCTCTACATAGGGTTACCCTTGAGACTGATCTGGAAATTACAACTGGTCCAGAATGCAGCAGCGCGGGTTCTTACCAGAACCCCACAAACAGCACACATACAACCAGTGCTTCGCCAACTGCACTGGCTACAGATTGAATACTGGATTAGGTTCAAGGTTCTCCTATTAACTTATAAGGCCCTAAATAGTCTGGGAACAATGTATCTACAGGACTGCCTCTCCTGGTATACCCCCTAAAGAGCATTGTGCTCTGAGGAGAAGAACCTACTGGTGATCCCTGGCCCAGAAAACATCTGACTGTCCTCAGCCAGAGCCAGGGCTTTTTCAGCTCTGACCCCAATTTGGTGGAACTTTCTGCCAAGTGACATCCATGCTCTGTAGGACCTACATTGGAAGTGGGCGGAGGGAGAGATAAAGGTAGGAGTCCAGAAGGTATTAGGGACTACTCCCACTTGGTTCCCTCTTTCATGGAGTTAGTTGAAGCCTCATCAGGGGATTTGAGTCACTTGGCTACCAGGGGGATGAAACATAGAGACAGCAAGACTAATGGAGATGTGGGAAGAGTTGGGGCCTGAGGTGGTTCTAGTGAATAGCAACACAATGTGCAGTCAAATGTCAACAATCATGGACAGGACCCACAAGGGAAAGAGGGGTTCAACACACCTTCAGAGGGATCTTCTTATGCTGATATAGTCAAAGGAGTTTGTTCCAGTACTGATGGAATGAGGGGACAGAAAGAGGACCAATCTAATACTCGAGAAATGAGGGGAGGAGAAACCCCCAGAAGGGTAATGGATTACGAATTTGAATGTGTTCTAGATGAGAAAATACTGGAGGAATTTCTTGCAGAGCATGGAGAGGAGGGAGAACAAGACCCTAGACAAAGTTTTGTAAACAGGTTTCACTATCAGGGAAATGATCCAGTCAAGTTGAGAGAAGAGTACATGATCAATGAACTCTTATTAGGTTTCTTAGACATTCCAAGGACTGACATCCCAGTAGTAATTATGCCACCAGGGATGGTGGAAATGGATTTATGTCTGGTATCAGAAAATACATTCCAAAAATTTTGGAATAAACTGAGGCACGTGACAAAAGGAGGTATGGGCCCTTGAGGGATTTTGATATAATTCCGTTATCCAGGGGAGATGCTCGTGCCCTGACTATTTCATTCAGGACCACAAATGTACCGGGAAAGGATGTAGAGAAATGGCTAAGTGGTAAATGTAAAATTTTAATGGGTCTGATGAAAAAGGTGAATGGATGGGGAATCTGGGGTGGCAAATATAAAGCCGTAGTGTCACTTAATAGAGACAGTTGTAGTACAGTGCAATACCTCCCTAAATATTTCTTCCTCAGGGCAGATCAAGGGATTACTAGGTATCATGGGCAGCCACCAGCCTGCTTTCAATGTGGTGGGTATGACCACATACAGCATAATTGTCTCACCCCTCTCTGTTCAAGTTGTGGAGAAACAGGCCATCTTTCACCAGTGTGTAAAATTACACAAATTACATTTATTGTAATTTGTGCAGAGTACAAGGCCATACTTATCGGTTATGTCTAGAGGCTTACTTTAATGAGACATTCACAGGAGAAGCTGAAATGTTCCCACTCCCATCTGATAGAAGACCTTTCCAAAAAGAGATCTGCTGCGGAAGAGTGGCCTTCAGCTTCAACACAGGGTGCCATGACTCAGTGCCTCCCAGGAGGTGAAGAAGAAGAAGAAGAAGAAGAAGAAGAAGAAGAAGAAGAAGAAGAAGAAGAAGAAGAAGAAGAAGAAGAAGAAGAAGAAGAAGAAGAAGAAGAAGAAGAAGAAGAAGAAGAAGAAGAAGAGATTGGATTTATACCCTGCCCTTCACTTGGAGTCTCAGAGCAGCTTACAAATTCCTTTCCCTTCCCCTCCCCACAACAGACACCCTGTGAGGTAGGCGGGGCTGAAAGAACACAAAGTGCTCTTTCAGAGCTTGTGACTGACCCAAGGTCACATCAGCAGGTGCGAGTGGGGAATCAAACCCAGTTCTCCCAGATTAGAGTCCGCACACCAAACTGGTGTGGAACTGGAGCGGCAGGAAGATGAAAGTAGTGAAGGAGAGGATGGAAGTTCGTTAAATATTTCTGGTAAAAGGGTAAACACTCTAGACAGCCTAAAGGAAAGGTAACAGCAAAAGTATATGGCTGAAGGAAACAGATTTGAGATTTTGATGAATCAGGATAACAGTTCGGATATGGAAGTGGAAATGATCCAAACTGAACAGTTAGGAAAGAGATGTGGGTATCTTTGAAGGAAAGGGAGATGGAGTTACAGACGCCACATACAAAAGAGAATAGGAAAGGGAGCCCTCAGGGTCCTCAGAAGGAGAATACACAGGCCTTTTCTAAAAGAACAAGGGGAGAACCAATCTCAGAAAAGGAAAAAAATACAACAGAAATATGCAAGGCAAAGGATGTTAACTGTAAAAAGAATAGTGGAGGTGAGAACTCAGTGGCACAATGTGTACATGAGGAAGACAGAAGGAGAGAATGTAAGGATGCCTGTCAAGAAGCCACAGGAACTTGTAAGAAGACTCCAGGGAGACTTCAAGAAATATCTGACGAGAAGCGGGTGGAACATTTTGAAGACAACACATAGTACCTACACCAGATGGCAGGCCTGGATACTGAGACAGAAAAAACACAGCAGGATGAAGGAGGGGGTGTCTGTTTTACAGCACAAATTGCTATTGTGAGAGGAGAGGGAAGACTGGAGGAAGGCAGCAATGGGGAACATGTGTTAACACAATTGAGCGAATCTGGAGAATCTTTAAGTAACCCGTCTAACCTGGAGCTTTTTCAAGAAAGGGAGTGGGCCAAATTCCCACCCCCTACTAATTTAGAAGAAGGAGTGAATGTCTCAGGGCAGGGGATGGAACCAGTCTGGGTATAAGTTTTCATGTGCATGCACACAAAAGTCTCTACTTAGAACTGGACTTTGTTGGTCTTAAAGGTGCTCCTGGATTCAAACTTAGTTCTGTTGCTTCAGACCAACACAGCCACCCACCTGAATCTATCTGGAGATCAGTTGTAATTCCAGGAATTCTGCAGGCCCCACCTGGAGACTGGCAACTCTAGCAGCAATCTCTCTTTCATTCCATGATACATTCAAGATTACATTTTAAAAAATTAAATTTTTTTAAAAAAATTAAAATGTACTTAAAGAACATTGTGTTTATTTTTATTTTTTTGTACTTGGTAGTATCCACTGCCGAATGGAGAAGCAGCGAGTTAGTCTAACTGGAGGCTAGCTCACTGGTTCTGCACATGGCAGCAGTTTAAAAAATAAATAAAAAATAAGCACAACTGATGTTCTTTAAGTACATTTTAAAAAATGTAATTTTGGACAGACAGTGCCCCCTCTGCAGCAAAACTGCCACTGAGCTGGCACCCCTATAAACTGGATAAACTATATGATTGTGTATATTCAGCGAAATAAGTTGTTCTGTTTTAAAACATTTGTATGTGCAGATTTTAAGGGTGGAGATGGACAGAGGATTTTAAGAGCTATCATAGGTGGTTCTGTTCTGTATATATAGGGACCCAATTTGGGGACTTCCACAACAGAAATGGGAACAAGTTAGATGCTGTGTCTCGTTCATTCACTCATATGCCCATCAGGGTGCCCACCTTTTTACATGTACAGTTATCCACCTAACAAGATAAAAAAATCATATGTTGGTGATATCAAAGGCTCCCTCCATGCCCAGCTTCTCCCATTTTATTTATTTATTTAAAATGGTCTGATGCCACCTTTTCACCCAATCAGGGTCCAAAAGGCAGCGAACATTAAAAACGTCAAAACATTTGAGCAATCTAAAAATACAGTTAAATTTAAAAGAACTCAACTAAAAACACATACAAAATGAAAAAGCTTTGACTGCAGGGGAGAGATGCAGACAAATCTCTTGTTAAATACTGGGTTCTGGATGCATTGCAGTGAAACAGCTCTGCTTTAGTAAGTGATTTCAGGAACACTACAAGGACAAACTCCAGGGCAGCTGCCCTGTTTTTAAGCATGCAAACACCACACTCCAAACACACCCCACTCTCAAGGATAGGCTATTTACATAACACTGGCCCCGGTCATACAGGCTGGATAACATGGGGGGGGAGGTGGGGCTATTTGCAGCACCGCAATTAGAGCCACCAGAACATGATCCCACGCGTCGGCGGCATGCCATGGTTCCTCTCCTCCATGCCTGCATGCCAACGATCACACCGAGGGAGTCTGGAGGCAGCCCGTGGCAAACCATTTGCTAGTACCTTCAAGGAGGTAGTTTTTTACTCCACATCTTTGGCGGGAAGCCGCAGCTTGGCCACGGGAGTGCTACGCCTCCCAGGTGTTTTATTTATTTATTTATTTATTTGATTTATACCCCACCCTCCCTGCAAAGCAGGCTCAGGGCGGCTTACAAAGAATAAAATATAAGAACAATTATAACATAAATAACATAATGGCCGCGCCCAGAAATTCTGCCATTCAATCGTGGCTCTCTCACGGCAAATTCAGCGTGTGACCCGGTTCACTATTGTTCTATTGGTCTACTCCAGGATCCCAGCCAGCAATTTTTGGGGGGAAACAAGCTCAACCAGTTCAGGGATGAGTCATACTCAGTACACAACATCTCCCAAGTTTTGGTTCCACAGCCAAGAAGTCCCTTTTCTCCAGTTGCTGTCAATCTGGCTTCACGTGGTGAGGCAACTGAAGCAGGGCCTCCAAAGATTTATTTATTTATTCAATTTATACCCTGACCTCTCCACAAGCAGGCTTGGATGGCTTACACAATTGGTACAAAAATAACCAATAAAATGACATAAAGTCATTTAAAAAAATTCAGATACAAATAAAATCATAAAATCATAAGGGGCTAGTAATCATTCATTAGTTGCTTGAGATGGCGTTCTAAAAAATGTTTGCAAACAGACAGTTTCCAGCTCAGTGGTCATTCCTGAGTCACACAATGGCATAGGCTGGATGTTAAGGGCCGAGGACCAGGCTTGTTGGTGGTAGTCGTGAGGGCGGCCAGAGGGTCTGCAAAAATCATCAGAATTGACTTTTCTGAAGAAATAAATTAGTGTTTAAGATGGGGAAGGCATTTCCATATTTCCTCTGCTACTCTAAAGTGTTTTGTCTTTCTTCATTTGTTCATTTTCCTTTTTGCATATTTTGGAATGCAGGGGAGAATGGCACAGCAGTTCTTCAGTTTTGACTTATTTGCTTACATAGTCACCCCTGAAGACTGTATAAATTCATTCCCCTCCCTCCTCACCCATTGCAAATGTTTCAGCATTTGCTGGTTTCCCTTTCAAGGATTTCAAGGAGCTAAAAGTGACAGGCCAATTAATCAAGAGTAGCCATTCCCCGAGTCCCAGCCTCTTCCCAGGTTAAAACCCAGAGCAACAATTGCCAGATCTTTTCATTTCTGGTTCTCACTGTATTTAATGCCTCTTAACCCCCCTCCCCCCGAGGATTCCTGAAACGTTTGCACTCCTCAAGCCCTTTGGCAAGCTGAGCAGGTCGCAGATGAAGTCACACCCACACCTGTCCATCTGTCTGGCCTGTTGCTTTACAATATTTGGAATGAAAATGGGATTTCATATAATTTTTGGTGACACTGTTTAGAAAGAGACCATTTGTGTGTGTCAGAATGAAATACAAATTGCCCCTCTGGTACATGGAAGTGCGATTTTTTTTTAAAATTGATATTTTGTAATGCATGATTGTTATGATTGCTACTCAGTTGCATATCATCCCATTCCTTCCCCCACCCCATCCCCAACCCAAATTTCATGGAAGATGTAGCTGTTGCAATTATACACAGATGGTACCATCTACATTATTCCAGCTCTCCATTTAGCAGTTTATATTTCTGCACTGAAACTGGTACAAATTAAGGCTTGGTGGGTCATCAGCCAATGAGGGTCTTCGTTTTTATTAGTCTCATGGGGGGGGAGGTTGGGGGGAAGGAGTTTAGTATAGGAATTTTAATTTCTGCCTGATTGGATGCAAATTGTATGTTTTTGGACTATTGACTGAGACTTTTGGTTGAGGACAGTGATGGTTCCATCTCAGCTGGCACCCGTCCTGTTCTCTGTGGTTTACATCTCTTTTGCCCTCTTCCCCTGGACATGAGGTAGCTGGTAGTGGGAGTTGGCATGGGGATTGATTATTCACCATCTGATTGTCTTTAATGTTTACTAATGTTTTAACTGTTCTCTGGTTGTACCTACTCTGGTTGCCCTGCAGAAGCAGGGGTTGGGCGATTTATAAATACTACTACTAATAATAATAATAAGAACAACAACAATAATTTATATGTTCCTCTTGCCATTGGGTAGGCACAGCTGGGCTACTGAGTGAGACACAAAACTCTGATGGGGGGATTCAGTAGTTATCTGTTAACTGAGAATTCCCCACTGAATCAGGATCAAACTCATTGTTATGCTCAATGTAAAGCAGCAGCTGCTGAAAATGGTAATTTCACATTTAACCTTTCCCTATGACACCTGGTAGAACTTACCCATATTGTGATGTTTTGCATTTCTTAGCCTGCCCTGGGCCACAGCTGCCAATGCTGTGTTCTGCAGCAGGGAAATGTAGCCTATTGTGAAGTCAAGATGTTACACAAGGGATGGGAAAGCTAAACTCAGGTTTCTGGAGAAGCGAGAGAAGAAGAAGAAGAAGAAGAAGAAGAAGAAGAAGAAGAAGAAGAAGAAGAAGAAGAAGTCATAACAGATTCCATTCTCCTAGCCATCATTTGCAGCCAAGGGCTATGATGGGATGTCACATTTTCTCTGTCTCCCAGTTCAGGAAGCTAAGAAAACTACAGATGCTATAATCCCCCAAACTGCTTTCTTGGATGTGGTTTTTGTTAACCTTGGCGTTTGCCACTCTGTGAAGTTCCATATGCAATGGCAGATCACATAAATAAGAACGTTACTACTGATAAACATGGAGCAAGTGTTCTCCATTTCCCTGTCATCCTTGCCACAAATGCAGAGGCATCCTTACTGGCAATTGACCATGCACACTGGAGTTTTGTGTGTACTTTCCTCCATCCATTTGCTCCATCCACACATGCCACCAGAGGGCTTTTTTAAAAAGCATTGATAATTGCTGTTGTGCTATTGCACAATAACTTTATGACTGTTGCCATGCTTTGTTAATTCCTCTAAATCCCTATTTACCTCCCCCCCAAATTTCATGCTCTTTTTTTTTTTTAAAGAAAGTTGGGAATTCAGAGAACTACAGTATTGTTCCCCAAAATAGTCCAGCAATTAATTGATTGTTTGATAGAGGAATTTAGCTAAGAAAGAGGGGGTTACCCAGAACGCTGTCACCTATTCGAGTTGGGAATTAGCTTTATTAGAGGCAGTATAAGAGGGGGGTAACTAGTGAGATTTCCACCTATGTATACCAGGATTTTCCTTTAGGAACTCTTAAATAAATCAGGTTGATGTTCAAATAAAAGTATTTTTATTTAAAAAAAACTAAAAAGGCAAATATACACTCTAAAAGACACATTGAAAACACTCTTGCAAGTTTGGCCTAAGAAAGAAATAGTGTGGAAAAGATTACAATGTAATAGAATAGGGAAGAGGTTGTATTTACCTGTCTTGAAGATTCAGATCTGTGGAGGAGAGAGAAGCAACCTGCGCTTTAAGGAGCCTACACCTGAGTAGGAGTGTTCATAGAGATAGATGGAAGAGCAAACTGGCAAGCGAACAAGCAAGCCAAGCTAAGCCAAGCCAGTAAGCCAGCAAGCCAAAAGAAGTGAGCAGGCAAGACAGCGGGCCGGCCGGCCAGCTCCCTCACAGGCAACCAGACCTGGCAAAGCAAGTGCCACTAGAGATGTGATCTTGCATTTACAGGACAAAAAAAAAAAGATGTCCAAGAACAAAATGATTTAGTGTGTTCCCAGTGACTGATGCAAGTGTTTCAAAGTGTTCCTGAGAATCCATTATTGTTCCTTTTAGGGTGGGGGAGACATTTGCATGTCAGTCCTTTTTGGTTCATTTCCAAATATCTTTCCCAGGCTTGTTTCCTGGCAGGCAGTTTTGGAGCCATCTTTGGGACTGGCATTGATTTTATGTGATATTAAATATGACAGGTGCATGGTCTTTATCTCCCTGGGCGCCACCTTTCCCTTCCGCAGGAGGGATCTCACAGCTAACCATCTTAGATCATGGCAACAGATCAAGGATCCCCAACATGGTGCCCATGGGCACTGTGGTATCCACCAACACTTTTGATGGTGCCCACCAAGGTTTCAGGCAGTGGGCAAAGCCAGGTGGGGCTTGTGCTGAGCAGGTCTTCCTGATTGGCCATTGAAATTTTGATTGTCTGTACAGATTTTTACAAATGTGACTGAGATAAGCTGCATGTTAGCAAGAAAATACTGTAAACAATATGCTCATCTTAAAAGGCATCCCGTTAAACAGAGCTTCTGCTTGAAATGGTGAAGAGCTAGAGCTAGAATTATGCATGACCTCGCTTCCTGACATTTTGTGGTTGGCGCTGCCTCTCTGCCTCTTTTGGGAGCCATTTTGTGGTGTGGCACCTCCACACACACCCTGTGTCGGAATTCCAAAGATGTCTGCAGGATTAGAATGACTGGAGACAACTGCAATAGATCATTACCACTTTATTCCATTATTTTGCCCATTTAACTACGAATTTACATTTCATATCCCCCAATAAAGCGTTATAGTGGTGGTTTAGGGAAATGCTAGCTCTGGAAGATCTGAGGCAAGGAAAACAATGCTGATGAGGGCAGAACCTTCAAAAATGTGCACTTTCCTGTCCACACAGCATGTAAACTGTATCACACTAGAGTTGCCAGACCCCTTGCTGGAGGCAAGGGTCCCTCATGATCCCGCTGCCGATCAGCTAGCCGGCAGGGGGGCTTACCGGGGAAAAGAGCGAGCTCCAGTCGATGTTGCAGTAACATGTCTATGTCAGTTATGACATGACCCAGAAGTGACCTCATCACATCGACGACATCAGGGTGATGCTCTGGTATTTGAACAAAAACTCTATGGCCGAAGCCAAATTTATCATAGAGTTTTTGCCCAAATACCAGTGTTGTGCTGACATCACTGCATGGGTCACATTGGAAGTGCCATAGACACATCACTGCAACATCGTCTGGGCCTTCCTCCTGCTCTCAGAAAGTCCACCCATTCCCCCGGTAGCCAGCAGAGACCTGGCAACCCTGTATCATGCCAGGCATGGGGAAGATAGCAGCAGAGCAGAGGAAAATGCAGAAAGTGGATGGTTAAAGCAGGGCTCTTTTTGTAGCAGGAATTCCTTTGCATATTAGGTGACACACCTCTAATGTAGCTCCACAGGGCATTACTTACTAGGTTGCACCCAAAGTGTACAGTCTTTTTTTTTTAAAAAAAACAAAATTTTATTGGGATGCATTCAACATTGTTAAACATCGTTACCAATACATTTTCAAAAGATTCCCATCCCATCCCCCCACCCCCCCTAATAGGCTTCCAACACTGCTAGTAACAAAAAAGAAAAGGTTAAAAAGTAATCAAGTTTAGACTTATAACAATCGACAAACCAGGTAACAAAATTAAGATACATAAAAACCTGACTTTTCCCAACATTATTTCCAATAAAGGTACAGTACAATCAAGTATTCATTTCATTTCACATTCAGTATCAATACAAATCAAGATTGTACATTTTCCCTTTCATTCTATATTCAGTTTCCATATAGAGTTTCAGGCCTTCCCAGTCTTTTAGATACTGTTCTGCCATTTGTCCATTTAGTTTTTTCGTCATTTTGTCCATTTCAGCTAAAAACAGCAGTTTTCTTAACCAGTCATGTATATCTGGCACCTTCTCCGCTTTCCATTGTTGAGCAAAAGCCATTCTCGCCGATGTAATCATATACCATAATAGTGTCCTTTTTTCTTGTGGGATTTTTTCCATTGTCAAACCTAAGAGAAGAAGTTCCGGACTTTTCCTAATAGGGCTTTTTAATATTTTCTGCATCTCACAATGTACACTTGACCAGTATATTTTTGCTTTATCACATGACCACCACATATGGTAAAAAGAACCCTCTATTCTTTTACATTTCCAACACTTATTACTCAGGTTCTTATCCATACTAATATTAGCAATCTTTTTTGGTGTCATGTACCATCTGTACATCATCTTATAACAATTTTCTTTTATATTAACACAGGTTGATATTTTAAAAGCTTTTTTCCATAAAAATTCCCATGCTTCCATGGAAATTTCCTTGTTCACATTTATGGCCCATTTTATCATTTGCTCTTTAACAGTTTCATCCAAAGTAAATACAGTCAACAAGGTTTTATACATCTTTGATATCATTTTTCGCTCTTTTTTCAACCATATATCTTCAAACTCATCATTCTTAGCTCTAAAACCAACCTCTTTACAATCTTTTTTGTAAATATCCCATATTTGACAATATTGTAACCATCCATATTCAAATTCTAATTCATTATTTGGTTTTAAAGCATATTTTTCTCCTTCCTTTTGAAGCAACTCTTGGTATTTCAACCAATCATTACCTTTATATTCTGAAAAGCGATGAATAACTGCAGCAGGAACAATCCACAAAGGCCTCTCATCAGAAACTGTGTTCTTGTATCTGATCCATGCATCAAACAGTGTTCTTCTTACATAATGATGCTTAAACATTGAATCTACTTTATTTTTCCCATACCAAAGATAGGCATGCCAGCCAAATCTGCAATCGTGACCCTCAAGGGCCAAAAGTTTTCTGTTTTCCAAATTAACCCAGTCAGTTAACTAAGACATACATACAGCTTCATGATACAAACGCAAATTCGGAACTTGGAAGCCACCTCTATCTTTAATATCATACATTATTTTCATTTTAATTCTTGGCTTCTTTCCTGCCCAGATAAACTTGAAGATTTCTCTTTGCCATTTCACCAGCACTTTCACATCTTTCACAATTGGTATTGTCTGAAACAAAAACATTAACGTGGGCAGTACATTCATTTTGACAACGGCAATTCTTCCAAGAAGAGATAATCTAAGTTTTTCCCATTTTTCTAAATCACTCTTTATCGAAACCCACAGTTTTTCATAATTATTCTTAAACAAGTCAATATTTTTCATTGTAATTTCAACTCCCAAATATTTAACCTTTTTAACCACTTCACATTCTGTCAAGTGTTGTAACATTTGTTGCTTTGTAGCTATCATGTTTTTACACATTATCTTGGATTTATTCTTATTTACATAGAACCCTGCGAGATCGCCAAACTCTTTTACTTTTTCAAATACCATAGGCATGTTATTAACAGGATCTTCAACAATAAACATAATATCATCAGCAAATGCTCTTAATTTATATGAAAAACCTATAACATTCAAACCTTTTATGTTATCATCATCTCTAACCATTTGCAGCAATATCTCCAAAATCCAGATAAATAGCAATGGTGACAGGGGACAACCCTGTCTGGTTCCTTTTCTGACCTGGAACATTTCTGTTGATTCTGCATTCACAATCACCGTGGCTTTTTGTTCTTTATATATTGATTTTATCATTCTTATAAATTCTGCACCCATCTGGGATTTCTCGAACACTTTAAACATAAATTCCCAATTCAAATTATCAAATGCCTTTTCTGCGTCCAAAAATAAAAAAACAACTTCTTTTTCCGGGTGCTTATCATAGTACTCAATTGCGTCTAAAACAACCCTCATATTGTCTTTTATTTGTCTATTTGGCAAGAACCCGGCTTGATCTTCAGCAATAGTGTCTTTCAAAAACCCTTTAAGGCGCTCTGCTAAAATTTTTGCAAAAATTTTATAATCATTGTTTAAAAGTGAGATTGGTCGATAATTTTTCACATTTGTTAAATCTTGGGTTTCTTTCGGTATTAAGGTGATTGCAGCTTCATTCCAAGAATCTGGGATCTTCCCATTTTTTCTAATTTCATTTAGAAGAATCTCTAGAACCGGAACCAGGTCATCTTGAAATTTTTTATAAAATTTAGCTGAGAAACCATCTGGTCCTGGAACTTTGGAGATCTTTGCCTCTCCTATTGCTTTACTGATTTCTTCTTTAGTTATCGCAGCATTTAATATTGCTTTTATTTCTGGGCTCGGTTGCATCAAATTAGCTTTAGATAAATAGTCTTGAATTTTTTGCTGATCCACTTGTTTTGCTTGAAAAAGAGTCGCATAGTATTTGTAAAATTCCCTCTGGATCCCTCCTGGGTCTATGATTTCTCTGTTCCCATCTTTCTATTTAGTTATTGTTTTATTCTCTCTTCTCTTCTTCAATTGCCATGCCAAGTATTTCCCTGGTTTATTTGCTCCTTCAAAGGACTTCTGTTGCAATTTTTTCAAATTCCAATATACTTCTTTGTTTAACCTCGCATCATATTGTTCCCTTAGGATCCTCAGCTCTCTCAAAATTTTCTTTTTGCCAGGTCTTTTCTTAAGCTCTGCTTCTTTTTTTGAATGTTTTCCATAATCTCTTTGTCTATTTTCAATTGTTGCTTTCTTTCATTATTGTTAATTGCAATTAGATGTCCTCTCATCACAGCTTTATACGCCTCCCATACCATTTGCGTCTGTACATCCTTATTTAAGTTCAGTTGAAAATATGTTTTGGTTTCCGTCCTTATTTTGTCCACAATATTTTGTTTGTCCAGTAAATCCTCATTGAGTCTCCATCGAAATTTCTTTCTTTTAACATAAGTTAACCACTTTACTGGACTGTGGTCAGAAAGAATTCTAGGTAAAATTTCAATTTTACGTGTTTGCAAGATCAGATTCTCGGTCATCCACATCATGTCTATTCTTGAAAAAGATTCATGTCTTGATGAGTAAAAAGAATAATCTTTGTCCTTGGGATTTTTAGTTCTCCATGCATCTTCCAGATGTTCATGCTTTACCATTTGAAAAAAAATTTTTGGGAGTTTACCTATACCTTTGTTTCCTTTTTTTGATTTTCTGTCAATAACATTATTAACAGTACCATTAAAGTCGCCCATCAGTATCATTTGCTCATAGGTTAACTGTTGTAACTGTTCCCACAAGTCCTGAAAGAATTTTTCCTTAGCGCCATTCGGAGCATAGAGATTAACAATTAAAGTTTTTTTACTCTGAAGTATAACTTCCACTGCCAAAAGTTTCCCTTCATTATCTTTAAAAATTTCTTTTGGCTCCAATTCCTTTTTAATATATGTGACAAATCCTTTTTTCTTTTGTGAGGAGAGGGAATAGAATTCCTCTCCTAATCTTTTTTGAATCAAAAATTTAGCATCAGTCTTCCTAATATGTGTTTCTTGCAAGCAAACAATATCACATTTTTGTTTTTCCAACCAAAGTCTAATGTTTTTTCTTTTATGAGGTGAATTAAGTCCATTAACATTCCAAGATATGATTTGACTCTCCATGTTGACTTTGTATTTATTTATCAGAGTCTTTAAAATTGTCATTGATGAATCTGTTCATTTGCTCTACTGACTTGATGGTGACTCTCTTCTGCTTAAATGTAAAACTGACACCTTTTGGAATTTCCCATTTGTATCTTATGCCCTATGTTTTCAGTTTGTCAATCAAGTCTTTAAAAAGTCGTCTGTCCTGAAGAATTGTTCTGGGTAGTTCCTTTAGTATCATAATTTTCTTGTTATCAATTGTAAAATCTTCCTGAAATTGTTGCTTAAACAAGTCTTCCTTCAATTTTTTGGATATAAACTGGACAATCACATCTCTGGGTAGTTTTTTCCTTTGTGCAATCGCAGAGTTGACTCTGTACACCAAATCAATCTGTGCCGCCACCTTCTCCTCTTCCAGTTTTAAAAAATCTGCAACAGCATCCACCATAACAGAGTAGATATTCTCATTTTTATCTTCAGGGATTCCCCTAAATCTCATATGATTAAGCATTCTGTTGTATTCCACCATTACGTTAACTTTTGCTGCTTCTTTAGCAACCTCAGATACATTAGTCACCACTCCTTTCACTCTTTCCTCCACCTCATCTGCTCTTTTGTTCAACGCCTGTATTTCTTTTGTAATCCCAGACAAGTCTTTTTTCAAATCTGTTACTTCTGTTACTAGGGTTTTTTTCCATTTTTTGAATAGCGTCCATCACTCGTTTCTCCATGGCTTCCATCATGCCCTGTAATTTCTTTTCCTCTTTAGCAGCCATTTTCAGGGAGGACCAAGAGTTCGCCCTCTGTCGTTGCCGAAGATCGTAAGCCGTTGTTTAAAATTCACATAAAACTCACATCAAATTAAAGTCCTTCTTGTGCCCAGTTAAACCGCTCTATTTTCGCTTTTTTCTGTTAAGTCTTTTGTCTAAAATCCAAATAAATCGTTTTGACCTTCTCAAAATGGCGGGCGTAATTTCTCTATGGTAAATGGAACTTCCTGTTGTTTACTTCCTGTCCGGCAGTCTTAATCGTCCCCCTTTACTTCTTGTTTCTTCCCTTCTTCCGGCCTCCTTGGTCGTCTCTAGGAAATGCTACTTGTCTGGTCTGAGGTCACTTCCTGTTCTGGTGGTTTCTGTCGCAGCTGGAGTAATTTTCCACCCTAGTTCTCACGGGGCTTGATGTTAGTTTCTATTTTAAAGTCAATATTCCAACCGCAGGAATGATCAACAAAACGGCTGTTTAGCCGTGTTTTTTCGGAGTCGGTGTTAGTACACAAAATACAGCACGATCATGCGCTTCATTGGATGTTGTTTACTCTCGGGATCAACGCGTCTCCGGTGAGCAATTTTAAAAAGTTACCTTCAAAGTCCGTGTCTTGTTATAGCAGTGTTTCCTTGTTATCAATTTTCGTAGAATGTCTTGGAAGTCTGGGTCATGCGTTCTTATGTTGGGAATCCAACTCGGTGGGGTCTTTTAGAGAAATTCCGAAGTGCCCTCTTGGGGGGAGGGGATCAAGGCTGGTCGCGACGCTCTTTAAAGCCCCGCTATCAGCCGATCTCAACTCCCTCTCAGGCCAATGCTCGCTGCTAGTCACTCCCCTGCCTGGGGAGATCTGCGGTGGGCTGTTTGTAGCCCACCCTGTCGTAAAGACCCTCCGTATGCTCTGGGAGCTCTGAGAGCAAAGCCAGAACATGTCAGGACACCATGGATCCCAGACTGGAAGCCCCAAAGTGTACAGTCTTAAACATAAGCACCTGCTGTTGAGGAAACATAGGGTGAATGACAAGCATATTGGATGTCATTGGTGCATATATTTGTTTTCATTCCATTTCCCATGTTCCAGGAATGGATAGAACAGACTGTACCCTCCCTTCCCAATGATGTCTCTGATTTATGTGTCCAGAAACAGAGGTTGTCCCCGGCTCGAGCCACTGGTGCAGAAACTTTGAAATTAATATTAGCTGTGAATTTACTAGCTGTGAAATGCAGAATGAATAACATGAATGCAGAATGAAAAACATGGCATTTGCTGAAAAAACAAGCATGTACACTGTGTGCTGGAAGTATCCTGCTTCTCCAAGGCCCATTATGCACGCACATCTTACTCAGATTTTTGGAGCAGATTTTTGTAAGTCTTCAATTTGACTTCGGATTCTGTGCCTGCCTTACACACCATTCTTTCTCCTCCAGTGTATTTATTCTATAGCTAAAATTTTTAAAATGCACTTTTCTAAATCCGGGTGGAACATCACTTGTGTGTGCCTGTGCAAAGTAAATTGCAGCTCTATCACACTTTGCACATGACTGCAGTTCGTATGAGAGAGGAATCTTCTGGCAAAAGTCCTGGAGAGCTTTTTTAGTCTTGTGCCACTAAGCTTAAAAAAAAACGATGGAAGCTATTTTCGCCGAAGCCCTAGAACAGCTGCATAGTAATGCTAATTTCCTGCCCTTCCTTGCAAATTTCCAGTTTTCTCTTTATGATTCTCTAATTTGATCCTGCACACTAGTTGTGATCTTGGCAGTTTTTAAAAGTCTGTCCTGTGCCGATTGCACTCTGTCCTCCAAAGGGATCAATCCCAAGTGATTCTTAAGTTTGGTGGCTTGCAGAAGGTCCATGTGGCTCAGCTGCCATTTTAATGTTAGGCTTCTGGAGACTGCCAAAATGGTCCCCCTCCCCCAAAAAACTTTCTTCACCAATATTGTTATGTATTAGCTGTAGAAGATGGCTGCCACAGAGGTGGCCTGACCATGCGGTCCGACAAACCTCAGACCTTCGTTCCTAAGACAATAGCTACTTCAGATCCGAAGGCGCACCTATGGACTTGCCCGGATCCGAAAGTAGACCTATTGAAGTGTTGACTTGTCAATAAGGCCAATCACGGGTGATGGGTGTGTGTGTGTGCTGTGAGGCATGCATATAAGCTGGTCACTGCCTGGGCAGTTTATCTATTGTTCCTGATGTAATCCAATAAACAAGAGCTGATTCACCATGCTGAGTGTCCGACCTCAGTACCTTTCACTGGCGACAAGGATGGGATCCCATGAGCAAGCCTGACTCCACCGCAACCACAAGCACTGCACCGGCGACCACCACGGAGGCCGAGGACTCCCTGCAATGCGCCGCGCAGACCACAGTCACTGCGTCATTGCAACTGGCTCCTGCACAGCCACTACCACAACAAGTCATGGCTTCTGCTCTGGGACAACACCTCTCAGCACAAGGCCCATTATGCACGGGACAACACCTCTCAGCATTCGACCCTACCCATCCCAAATACTGCGGGGCCTGGATCGCACAGTTGAAACACTGCTTGAATATCCAGGGAGAAACTGATGTGGAACTCAAGAGGTCGTGGCTGCTGAGCACGTGCGGTATCACCACCATCCGGCTGGCACAGAACCTCGTTGTGCCAAAGACGCTGGAAACCACGATCTATGAGGAGTTGATCACCACCCTGACCAATTACTACACCCCGAAACCCTTGAAGTGGGCTGTCTGGATGGACTTCATTGGCTGAACTCAGAAGGAAGGAGAGTTGACAGCAGAATTCCTCACTGACCTCCACCACCACGCCAGCGAATGTGAGTTCCCCTCCCGCGAGGACACTCTACTGACCCAGTTCCTATGGGGAGTCAGTGATCCAAAGTTGCAGTGGAAACTCACCACCCAGGCAGACCTAAAGTTGGACACCACACTCCAAACAGCGACTGCCTTAGAGAAGTCACAAAAAGACTGACAGGCCCACTCCGCCCACCAGACCTGGCCAGCATCAGAATCCAACATCTCGGACGAGGAAACCCATCAGGTGAAGCCTCACATATGGCATGCAAAAGCTACTCGTCAGCCATCCGCCCCACTACAAGGGACATCACCAAGCTACCCAGGTCTGCGCTTTGTGCCAGCTGCAGGGATCTGCACGAGAGGAAAACCTGCCAGTTCCAAGAGACCATTTGCTGGACATGTGGGAAGCAGGGGCACATCACCCGCACCTGCCATTCACAGAACGCCAAGGGCACCTCCACGCACCAAAGGACTGTGGACCGCAGCTTCACCATTCACCAGAACCAGGTATACTACTTGCCCCAGGCTCTGCCCACAAACTGACTGTGACTGTATTGATAGAGGGTGCCCCCTGCGAGATGGAGCTGGACACAGGATCGTTCCTTTCCATTATCTCTGAGGAGATCCTCAGGAAGCTATGCCCAAATGGGGGCCCCCCGCTAGAGGCTACCAGTCTCAGGTTAAGGGACTTTCAGAGGAACCCAGTAGCGGTTAAGGGGGTGGGCCAGTTCTGGGTGAAATACAGGGCTTTTGAGGGTCTCTTGGAACTGATCGTGGTACAGGCCCCTCTCACCAGCCTACTGGGCCTCGTCTGGTTCGATGCACTGGGGTTGGTGGTAACGGGGATCAACTGAGTGGGGCATGGAGACTATAGTCATGTGTGCCAGGAATTCCCCACAGTATTCAACGGCGCATTCGGATGGTATAACCAATAACTCTAGAGCTCGACCCAGCAGTGCACCCCATCTGCCTGAAAAATCGACACCCTCTGTTAGCTCTCTGTCCAAAAATTGAGGCAGAGCTGGATTGCCTGGTCAGCCAAGGGGTCCTAGAACAGGTCGCACATGTGAGGTGGGAAATGCCAATAGTCACACCGGTCAAACCGAATGGGGACATCAGGATTTGTGTGGACTATAAATGCACAATAAACAAGGTGTTGCAAGACCATGCGTATCCCATGCTGGTGGTCAGCCATGTGCTCGCGTCCCTAGCTGGGGCCAAAATTTTGGGGAAGCTGGATCTGGTGCCAGCCTACCAGCAGTTGCCAGTGGACAATGCCACGGCTGAAGCCCAGACCATTGTCAGTCCCGGGGTGGCTTTTAAAGTGCGGAAGTTGCAATTCGGAGTGAGTGTGGCTCCAGGAATATTCCAAAACTTAATGGATTCTTTGCTTATGGGGTGGGGGCTGTGTTGGGCCACCAGCTCCCGGATGGTTATGAAATGCCAGTGGCTTATTATTCCCGAAGCTTGTCGTTGGCTGAGCGCAACTACGCAAAGATCGACAAGGAGGCGTTGGCCATCGTGGCTGGAGTAAAAAAATTCCATCACTACCTCTATGGCCGCCCCTTCTCCATACTCACTGACCACAAGCTGCTTTTGGGTCTCCTGGCCCTGGATCATCAAACGCCCCAGATGATGTCGCCATGGGTGCTGCACTGGTCGATCTTCCTGGCTGGCCTGCTGCACTGGCCAGGTAAGTCCATGGGCCACACTGACACCTTGAGCTGCCTTCCCCTTCCAAGCTGCAACCTGGACCCTGCATCAGCACACCAAATCTGGCTGCTGGAGGACCTGCCCGACCAGCCAATCCAGATACACGAGATGGCCAAGCACACCAGTAAGGACCTCATCCTCTCCCGGGTGCTGGACTGGGTGGGGAGGAGCTGGCCCATAAGGAAAGTGGACCCAGACTTCATGGCCTTCTCATCCCACCGAGATCAGTTGTCTGCCCACAAAGGGTAGTCGGGGTAGTGATCCCCGCTCCCCTATGCAAACGCACGCTCGCAGCACTACATGAGACCCATCTGGGAATCATGCAAACGAAGGCCCTCACGTGGAGCTATGTCTGGTGGCTGGGTTTGGATGGGGAGATAGAGGACCTAGTCAAATGCTGCCAGACTTCCCAGGAGACACGGCCAGCCCCCCCCAGTGCCCCGGTGTGAGCATGTGAGTCCTCCAGCAAACCATGGGCTCGCCTGCACCTGGATTTCGCTGGCCCATTCCAGGGACAAATTCTCTTTATCTTAGTAGATGCCTTCTCCAAATGGCTAGAAGTCATTCCAGTCCCCTCCACATTGTCCCGGGCTGTGATCAAGTCCCTATGGAAGGTGTTTAGTACCCATGGCATCCCAGACATGCTGGTATCCAACAATGGAGCTGCCTTCACGTTGGCTGAGTTCGGGGACTTCATGAGGTACTATGGGATTCAGCACATCTGCTCGGTGCCCTTTCACCCAGCCACCAATGGCCAAGTGGAGCGAATGGTGCAGATGACGAAAGAGGCACTGCGGTGAATTGTCCATGGGGACTGGGACCACTGGTTAGCTGCCTTTCTGTTCAGCCAAAGGACAACCCCCCACAGCGCCACTGGCCGCTGTTCTGCAGAGATGCTCATGGGCAAGCGATTGACAACCCGTTTGGACTGCTTACACCCAGACCGGACACCTGACCACGCACCGGGAGTAGAACTGCAGACTGCCCCACAGGGGTTCTTCCTGGAGGACCCTGTGTATGCTTGTAATTATGCACATGGACCACCCTGGATTCCAGCCTGAGGGGTCAGAGTGATGGGACCTCTTTCATACGAGGTCTCAATGGAAGATGGCCAGCTACTGCGGAGACACATGGACCAGCTCCACCATCAGCTGATGCCCTTAGAAGAACCCGTGAATGTGGAGGCTGAGCTGGAGGTCAATGTGCAAAGCAGCAAACCAATGGATGTCCCTCCTGCTGGAGCGCTTCCCATGCCCGGAAACAATGACAATGCTTTGCCTGCGGCAGCCCCAGAGCCACCAGTCCCACCAGAGCTGGCCCAGCACACCCCAGACCATCCTTTTCCGGAGCCGCACAGGTCGACTTGGGAGCAATGGCGCCCAGAGTAGTTGAAGGACTATGTTTGCGGGAAAGCCTGAACTATGGGGGGAGGGGTGTTATGTAGAAGATGGCCGCCACAGAGGTGGCCTGACCATGTGGTCCAACAAACCTCAGACCTTAGTTCCTAAGACAATAGCTACTTCGGATCCGAAGGCGCACCTATGGGATTGCCCAGATCTGAAAGTAGACCTATTGAAGTGTTGTAAATAAGGCCAATCACGGGTGATGGGTGTGTGTGTGTATGGTGTGGGGCACGCATATAAGCCAGTCACTGCCCGGCCAGTTTATCTGTTGTTCCTGATGTAATCCAATAAACAAGAGCTGATTCACCATGCTGAATCTCCAGGCTCAGTACTTTTCAAATATATTAAAGGGAAAACTGTTTTCAGAGTTTTAGGCTTCCCATCCCAGTGTCTCTCTGTTGGATACTTTTAGCAGAATAAAAGCACATGTGTTATTAGCTTTAAGAAAAGTTTACTAGGAAATAGGGAAGGGTTACATGGAATTAAAACAACAAAAACCTGACTAGCTTTCTAGTTTTACATCTTGTTTGCTAAAACTCAGGTGGTGAGAAAGAACAATGAAAGAGAAGGTTCTCCCCCAAAAGTACCACCTCTTGTGTACATGACAAACAACATGCATCCCAACCAATTCATTGATCAGACAAACTACAGCTCATCTTTTTTATTATTATTATTATTTAAAGTAAATTTTATACATAACATACAAAAAAACAACAGGTTAACCGTGTAATATAACATTAGGATTTCCAAACCCAAAAAATCTAAACTTTTACAGTATAAAAAGGAACAATGAAGTCAGAAAAACAGTTTTGTAAGTGATACCTTCCGAAACTACAAACAGGTAAGAATTTCTTTATATTTTGATGGAATAAGACTTATTTGAGTAGAGAAATTTCTTGAGCATATTCCAGGAATGGAGACCATTTGGCTAGCAGATTTGAGTTGACATTAGAGCAGTCAGTCCTCATGACTGAGTCCAATATTTTGTCCATTACAAACAAGTCCCATATCTTAACAAACCACCACGTGGTAGAAATGGAAGTAGAATCTTTCCAACTTTCTGCAATTAGTGTTTTAGCTCCAGTTAGAAGAACTGAAATAAGGTCCTGATAAATCCGAGGTATGTGACAGTCTCTCCAGAGGTCTAATAATACCAACTCCTGTGAAGGAACTATGTCATAGCCAGTTATATCCTTAATGTATCTAAAGATTTTTTTGCCAAAACCCCATTACATTCGTACAATCCCACCAACAATGAATAAATGAGCCTTGGGCCCCACACTTCCTCCAACAAACTGGTGAGTATGTTGGTGCGATGTTGTGTAGTTTGCTGGGTGGATGTACCATCGCATCATGATTTTGTAACCTTGGAGTCATATATTGATAGATTTAGAGGGTAAGGTTGGTGATGACCAAATCTTCTACCAGTCTTTCCCTGATAGAGGGTCTGCGCAGTCAGCCTGCCAATTATTTTGGTAACTAAGTTTAGAAGAGGATGACTCTAATAGTATTTTGTAAATTAATGCTATTTTGTTTTTAAGATATAGATGTTCAGCTTTCATGTTTTGTTCAAAGATTGTGAGAGGATGCTGGAGACCTTCTCGGAAGTCTTGTGAACAGCACAAAGTAGACAACTGTGCATATTCAAACCAAGGTAAGTGGCATGAATGTTCCAAGAAGGCTTTTTTTGCTATTTCAGGTCCCTGTAAAATATCCGTGAATCGAGTGAGCTTTCTGTCTCTTCGGACTCTAAAAGAATTTGAAGTTTGAGCTGGTAAAAACCATGACTGACCTATAAAAGATGGGTAAAAGTTTTTTTTTTTGCTTGTCCTGTATTTTAAGACTGTTACTAAAAAAGAAATTATGGTGTACCATATCTGGTCTTTTACTAGGTTTTTCCCATAGAATGGATTCCAATGTATAATTTTCTAAATAAAATTGTTCTACCTCCTTTTCTCTGGCAGGAAATATGTGTCTAACACCTAACTGGTTCTAAGCTAACTAGCTAAAAATTAACATACATAAACAAACAGGTTAACTCTTTCATGATTGAAGGGAATGACATTTGCAAAATCCCAACTCTCTCTCTTTACAGCTCATGTTAATTTCCTTCCTGTTTAATGATCCTCCCCCTTTATTTTGTTTGCATGCAGCACTGAAATCCTTTTTTATTTCCACTGGGGATGCTGTCATTTGCCTCCTCTCCAATCCCCCTTTCAAGACAATACCTGCAGGGAACTAAACCTCACACAGCTCCTTTTAAACTCCCTTTTATTTTTTTATTAAGCAATACAAGACTAGCAGTAGTCTCAAATTGCTAGATTCATGCTACTTGTAAAAAAAATTAAATTTAAAAGTGAGGGGGAAATGGAGCTCATACACGAAAGAGAGGGGAGGATGGAGGAAGGCAGAGCAACCTCAGTGTAGGCAGGGGAGTGACCTTCAAGGGGCAGCAAAAGGGCGAGGGAAATCTGAGGGAATCTGTATGCTTTTGAATTACCTTCAGCTTGGAAGTGTTAGCCTATTGGGAGAGGCTTGGCACAAAATCACTCTCAGAAAACCTGGATAAAGAGTGACCAGAAAGTGAACTGAGTGCTGAAGGGAGGAAAATCAATGCAGAATGACAAAGAAAACCCAATGGGCATGCATGGTGAAAGCAAGGGGAAACACCTGAGTGTAATAGGCCAAAGACTTGGCACAGAGTTCATATTTTCACACCTTGCAAAATAGCTTCCTTGTGGGTCATAACTTGCCCTCTTTAGCTGAGGGCAACCGAAATGACAACATGTTCAGTAAATTGGGAAACTTTCTAATATCTAGTGACATTCTCAAGCTCTGGGTGATCTTAAAACTTCTGAATGCCTCTTTCATCCAGGTCCTGTCTGATATTCCTGGGTACTGTGCTGCCTGGGGAGTGCCAGGGAAGGTTGTGATGCCATGGACCTGGGGGAACTGATGTGGGAACCATGTTGGCATGACTCCGCATGCAAGACCCAGCTTTGGTCATCAGGTGTCGGTGTCATCCAGTCTCAATCTGGCAATCTGAGAGGAATACTGCAGGAGCTGCTGGTGTGTGCACTGGCACAGGTGTTTGAACAGGTAGCCAGGGTGGCACAGGAGCTGGAACTGCATGAGCTGTTGCTGTGATGGGGGGCCACCAGGGCCATTGTGGGAGTGGTGATCATGGGAGGGCTTCTGAGAGGTACTGTCAGTGTACATGTTGACATGGCAGCCAGAATAGTTGGCTGGAGCAGTGAAGTTGCATTTGGGGGCACCTGTATGGATGCTGCTGCTGCTTCCTGGCTCCCATGTGCCTGGGAAATGCTGTCAATTGGTTTGGTGCTGCTTCTCTTGGTTCAAACTCTGGTGCAGCAGGGCTGAGCACCTGTGGTGCAGCAGGGTTGGGTACCTGTGATGGCTCCATCTTGTTCTTCTGGCAGTTGGAGTGGAAGGAGGAGACATTCTGTTCCTCCAAGAAGGCCAATACCCAATCTGCTACGTCTGCATCCCCCAACATTGCCAGGTTGAATTTTGATCTCAGGACCCAAACTCATAGTCTAAACCCTTTGCTTGAGTTAAAATCTCCAACACCTCAGTTTCTCTTTGAAGGGCTTCCAATATTGCTTCCTGCTCATCCTTCTCCACCTGTAACTTGGCCTGCAGAATTGCTTCCTGCATGTCCTTTTCCACCTGTAACATGGCCTGTCATTGGGCAGCCTCTGCCTGCAGCTTGAACTGTCACTGAGCAGTCTCTTTCTTCAGAATTTCTTCCTTCTTGGCAGACTCCACCCATTTTACCACCATAGCTGCCTCAGCTTTCACGTCAGCCACTTTCAACACCAAGGCTGCAGAGTTGCGGGAATGATGACTGTCAAGAGAAGCAGCACTGGAGAGAGACAAAACTTTGGAATGATGGGATGCATTTGATGTGAGAGCTATAGCCTGTGCTCTTGGAGTCTTGTTTTCTGCCAGAGTGTTGCTTGAAGGCTGCAAGGGTGCATGTCCAATGTCATTCAGGTTGGGGACTCTTGTGTGTTTGCCTTGGATGCACTTGTCAAGCCTTCTGAAGCAATGTTGTACAGTGAGTATCACCATTTGTTCTTCTCCTGAAAGCATCATTTCTCTGTTGACACTTTGCATGTGTTCAGCGGTCTAAAATGGAGACTATCTGGTCCTCCTGTGGTGCCCACTTCCCAAAGCGGTTTATTAGGTGCATCTACAGGTTGTACATAGTCTGCAGATCAGTTGACCCAGCTGCTGTATTGATGAGTTCCTGTAACTTGCCCCAGGCCCTCTTGTTGTGCTCATACAGCTTCTCTTTCTAATCAGACAGATGTTCTGGCATAATGGAGGTGAGTACCTTTTCTCACCCCTGTGGCTGAGAACTGTGCTCAGCAATCATTTCAGCTGCTGTGGTTGTAGCGGCTGCTTCCATCTGGTCTGTGTTGTCAAGTCCAGTGAGGTCTAATATGGTTTCAGAAGCTTCCCCCATGATTTAATTAATATTGTCCTTACAATTCTAAAATTATTTAAATTTGCAATACTGGTTCCCACTGACTAGTTAGCGCTGTCACAATATCACAGCTGCGTTGGCACCACTTTGTTTGCTTGAATGCATAGACTTGTGCCAAAAATTGCTTTTCTTGCAATTCTGAACTTTGCCACCAGGGGGCACTGCAGGTACTGTTTAGCCCCTTGCCTGCTGCTATTGCTAACTTCTGGCCACCAGGTGGCACTTCTAAAATTATTTTGTTGCACTTGCTGCTTCTTGCCAGCAGGTGGCTCTTGGCATTGTCACAGGCTTTTCCTAGATTGACCACTGGAGGTCACTGCAAGCACCATTTTTGGCCTGATGCTTGCACTTGCTGGCCTTGGCCATTAGAGGTGACAAGAGGTGTGTTGTGCTTGCAAATTCAATAGCAGAGGAAGTTTCTGGCTATTACAAAGCAGCCTTGATATGCAAATAGATGCTGCTGCTAGCGTGAAGCAGATGGCAGGAGGGCAGGCAGGGGAGGAAAAAGCCGATCCTTTCAGGCTTCATGCAGTCTGATGCCACTGGAGCATTTTCTCTAGTTAAGAGGGGAGAAGGCTGTTTGTATGAGCTCCCAGTTTTGCTCTGGAGCACTGACGGAAACTCTAGACTTAAATCTTTGTGTTCCTTTAAACTGGAGATTTTTGCTCTGCTCTGCTTTTGCCTTGGGAAACAGGGGGTGGGGGTGGGAATTGGCCTTTTGCTAAAGAAACAGCTGGCTGTAAAATGCAGGGCTGACTATTTACAATGTAACGATCTGTACCTTTGGAGGGAAAAGAGGGAAGGCAGAAACTCCTAGTCCCTTATCTTGCACATCACAAGTCTTCATGCAGATCTCAAAGGTAGGAGACACAGTATGATCTCTCTTCCATTCCACTATTCTGGGCTCTAGACTAGAGAAGATTAAGTCTACTTTACCAGATAGTGCCATCTCACGGTCCAGGAAACTGAAGTCACAGAAAAACTGATTTTTATTCTACTGCAGAAAGGTTCAGAGGATAGAACTCACATTCCTCCTGTAGAAGGAAAGAGCCAGAGTCCAGGAGCACCTTAAAGACTAAGTGGCCTCGGAGGAGCTTTTGTGAGTCACGGCTCACTTCTTCAGGAGCACTTCTTCACATTCACTCCTTCATGTTCCTTCAGTAGGCAGGATAAATACAGTTCATCTTGAGGGAGGGCAGAGTCTATTCCTTGGGTCTTGCATTGGTCCTCTTCCGCCCGCTCCTCCTCGTTTGGCCTGCGTTGGGGACACAGCTGGGGGCTCAGAGGGCCTGCCTTGCTGGCTCCTTCCCATTTAACCCCCCTCCCCGGGGAAAGACACTGGCACATGAAACAGTGGGGAAACAGTGGGAGATCTCCAGCCACTGTTTTCTCTTCCTGGGCACATGGAAATGTATGAGGTTGCATGATGTTGGCAGGATTAAACCTCCTCTCCTCTCCCCTCCCCTCCCCTCCCCTCCCCTCCCCTCCCCTCCCCTCCCTTTCCCATCCCTCCCCTCCCTGATCAGGTTCCAATTTATTTATGACACCCAGCTATTTCTGTTGATGGGTTGCTGGCCAGACACCGTTCCCATGCATTTAGCTGAGGGTCTGGAGGCCATGGTTGGGTGGTTAAAACAGAGCTGGTTGAAACTGAATCCAGCTAAGATGGAGGGTCTGTGCCTGGGTGGGGGAGAGGCAAGGTTGGGTTGTCATATCCCAGCTCTTGACAGGATCTTCTTATCAGTGGCCCCGAACGTCAAGAGCTTGGGCATGATTCTGGAAGCAACCTTGTCTATGGAGGCCCATGTCGTGAAATTTGCCAAGGTGGCATTTCTACAACTACGCCAGGTTAGGCAGCTTGCTCCCTACCTGTCTTGCCCCAACTTAGCTCCCTACCTGTCTTGCCCCACCACCAACAGATCCAGCAGACCCAAAAAGCCCTTGAACTGGACCCTGATCTTGCCCCAGCCTCGGACCGCCACAGGGTTTTTATTTAAGTCCCGCAATGTAAGACCCTGCGGCTTGTGCAACCGGGGTCCCCCTTCAGGCATAGGGAATGGAGGGTTTCGGCTGAGATGATGGAAAAAGACGAGCCAGAGTCAATTTGCATCGGACAGGGGAACCCCTTGATCCGGACAGTCACATACACCTTGTCCGGGCCATCTGGGGGCAAGTTACATACCGTTTGTTGGTGGATCGAAATGGTGAGGAGATTTTTTAAATTAATTAATTTATCATTTGGATTTATATCCCGCCCTCCTCGAAGGCGTGATGTCGAGCTGCACCATAGTCTTCTGGCGTTGCCCCTTGGAATGGCAGACATTTACAATGTGCCCAGATGGCATTGCGGAAATGGCAGGTCCGTCGCTCGTGAATGTCGCCGCAGCTAGCACAAGCCATTGACGAGTCAGTGCTTTGGCTGAAGATGACCCTTTGTCACATTGAGTGCACTGGGGTGGGCGTCAGTGGACCTGAAGTACCTCTTCATCGCTGGACACTTTGGACCCTGCAGCCTGTTGAATGAGGTGGATTGCCTTGGTGCGGTGGTCGGAGTGCAACTTCTTGTAGGTCGTCCTTGCTGATGAGCTTCCTCCGTAGCTTGTGCTCCCTGAGCCTTACCAGGAATTGGTTCAAGAGGGCTTCAGTGAGGTTTGAGAAGGCACATCTGGTTGCTGCCCAACGTAGCCCTGCTAGGAACTCTGAGGACGACTCGTCTGACCCCTGAACCCTCGTGAAGAAATCCATTATTTCCACGAACTTGGTGAGTTTCGGGGCCAAACAGTCTGTGAGCGCCTTTATCAGGGCGGCGTACATTGCCGCCGCATCGTTGGTCTGCAGAGGCGCCACCAGGTCCTTCAGCAAGAGAAGTATCTTGATCCCGCAGTACCTCAGGAGGTGGGCCTTCTTCATCCCGGGATCCGTGATGGCATTGATGGTGAAGGGGTTTTCGAGAGTCTTAAGCCACGACTCCCATTGGTTGGGGTGAGAGACATCGAAATTCGGGAAACTCTTGTTACCACTGCCAGCCAGCGTAGCAGCACATGTAGTAGGCGGCGGTTGCTCGGGTGTGGCAGCGGTGGGCTGAGGCAATGCGAGGCTGCGCTCAGAGTCGGTGGTTGGGTTCGTGGCGCCTGGAGCAGTGTGGTGAGCCGTTACCAGAGAAGCGGGGCACAAAGCGGAGTGGTGTGCCGTGCTCTCGGTGCTGGGGCTTGATGCGATGCTCGGTTCTTCTCGATGGTCATTGTTCATGGGAGGTAGAATCTCATTCTCATCGCCAGTGAAAAGTACTGAGACTGACAAGTCCATAGAGTGAAATCAGCTCATACTTTTATTTGAAGATCAGGAACAAGACAACTTAAGCCGGCTCGCAGGCCGGCTTATATTCCCCAAGAAACCCACACCCCAAAACACACACAAACACTCGTGATTGGACTATATACATTGATTGCATTAACTACCTGGATCCTAGTCCCCCGACTGGAAGGGAGCTACAATCCCACTGTCCATTATCTTCAGGAGCGAAGCTCTGGCCTTCATCCAGCCACGTGTCGGACTGGCTGGAACTGGTTCGAGCACATGGTTGGCCTGGACCCACATTCCGCTCTGGGTACATTACAATATCAATTGTAATTCTGGAAGAGCTCCAGGCCCCACAAGGAGACAGGCAGCCATCAACTGCCACAGTCCAGCCAGGTTGCAACAGAAGAGTTGTGCGATTCTGCGGCAGTTGGATGGCAAAGGAAGTGCTTTGAGACTAATCAGGCTCCTGCATGACTGGCTTTATCACTTGCGTGAAGGGCCAGAGAAGGGCTGGGACTTCCAGGTTTTGGAGAGATCATTGAGGAGGCAGTGCCAGACAGAGGAGATATCCTCTTTTTTTGGTGTCCGTCCTCTTTTGGGCTCTTTTTTAAAAACTGATGAAAATGCCCTCTTTTGGAATTGGGTTAGGTTAGGAATATTCCTACTTAGTTGCAATTATCACTGCTCAAATAGGAGGGGCATTGAAAAGGAGATTTGTCCTCGCAATCACTCATTTAAAGTAGACGGTCAGGAAACATGTCCTCTTCTTTGCTTTTGGTAACCCTAACAGAGGAGCAATTGCCTGCTGTAATTCAGGAAGACGTGAGCTGCTGGACAGAAGCCATAAGGACTATTGTGTGGATTCTGGCGGCCTCTGATGGTGTGCTGATGAGGCTGCCTCCCTTTCCCATTGGCAGCCATTTGCTCCAAGAGAACTGATCTCTGCCATCTGGAGGTTAGGTGTAATTCTGGGAGATCTCCAGGCCCCACCTGGAGGGTGACAGCTCTACCTTTAGTCTGGAGATGAAGTTTATGGGGAAGAGAAAGGACAATAACTGGACCTCCCTGTGATTCCCCCCCCCCTGTGTGCCCATGTGTGTGTGTGTGTCCCCCAAAAAAGATCTTTCAAATCCTTGCTCAGGCCAACCCCTATTTCTGTGTGTGTGCATATCCCCATGCATGGGATGGGCATGGCTCAGTGGCAGAGCATCTGCTTAAAATGTTTATTTGTTTAGAGCATTTGTGACCCTTCCTCAAGGTTGCCAGCTTGGAGTCAGGGAACACCTGGAGATTTTGGGAATGGAACCTGAAGAGGGCAGGGCTTTGGGGAGGGATCTCAGCAGAGTATAGTACCACAGAGTCCATCCTCCAAAGCAGCCATTTTCTTCAGGGGAACTGATCTCTGTTTCCTGGAGAACAGTCATAATCCCAGATCTCCAGCCACCAGCTGGAGGTTGGCAACCCTACCCCAAAGGTCCACTATGCAATGTCATAAATCCACAGTCAATAAAGTGTTCAGAAGTGTACCTCAAGTGGCAGCCCATTGCACGGGTGAAGGGAAGTTCTGGGAAATGTGCAGCTTCAGATCTCATGCCTGCAGACCAGATGGCCGGCATGGAGGAGCAGCTAGGAGAAGCACAACAGACTACTGGGCTCTCAGTGTTAGCAGGCAGATGCAGGTCTCAGCCCCTGATGGAGCATTCTAAGAAGAATTACATGCTTCTGTCTACTGGAGTCAGTGGGTTGAGAAGGGTGTACTTGTACTTAGGACAGTCAATCCCAGTCCCTGGAATTAAGCTCAGAAGCAAACGGGCAGCCACTGTCTGCAAAGCCTCCACACAGCCAAGAGGCTTTCACTCACCTGTTCAAGGCATTCTGCAGGTGCCCCCCTCCAAATGGGCAAGACCAACATAGATACATTCTTCATTTACAATCAAACAACGTTATAACAACAAAGTCTGTATCTAATACACACTACATATAGATGTACACATTAAAGAAAAGTAAAAAAATTAAAAACCTTATACATGCTTGGTTTTAACAGTTTGGGTTAACAGCTTCCTTGTGGATGAAACCTTAGCACAAAACTTGGCCACTTTAAGAGAGGTCTCATTTGAATGATCTGCAAGGGGGAGGGAAGTGTAAAATGTATCCGATCTACCTGGGAACTTAGACAGAACAGGGGGGAGGTGTGTGGAGCACACGTCCTTGTAGAAACTACAGCGTAATAACACAGGTTCGACTGAAGTTTGAGTCCAATGGCACCTTTAAGGAAGCAAACTTTCTGAGATAAACTGAAACAAAATTTCTTCAAACCTTACATACAGGAAGATGGGGTGGAAGTGTCAGGACGGACCGGTCAGAGCTTCTAGAAGCGCTGAGGGCAAAAGATTAAGCTGAGCGAGAGGGAAGGCTCTGCGGGATTTGGGAAACTCTATGGTGTAGAGGTAGTCCGCTGGCACAATGTTTCCAGTTTAATTCCCCACCGCCAGATACCAAATACGCCCCTCCAGTGATACTTGCCTGGATTCTACTCTAGGAGCTGCTTTTGGTGGACTGTGAGGGACACCAAATAAACTCCTTAGGGATTTGGACTATATGGCTTCAAGGGCATGCCTATCTCTCTATATACAAATTGGTGAGCCATTACAGAAGTTTAGATAATACTTTGGATCAAAAACCTTTAGCAGCATAAGGAATATGTGAGGGGCCCCCCGCCATTTGTAAGGAAAAATCTCAGTGTCGGTGGTGCCACTCTTTGGGCACTCTCAGTGGCCTGAGTCAGCTGGGCTTTCCATGAACCGGTGGACTGGAAGGGCAACACATCTGCATGCTACTGTTGGGGCCCCCACCTTGTGGAATGGCCTGCCTGAGGAGGCCCAGAAGCCTCCCCTGCTACTGGCATTCTGTGCACCATGGAAAATGGAGTTGTTCAAGAGGGCATTTCTAAGGTGGTTCTACAAAGGCTATATAAGGGTTCTGTAATGGACTGTGGAGGAGCTACGGTGGCTCAAGTGGTTAAGACGCTGAACTGCAGGCTGTGGAAGGTTAGTAGTTCAGCAGTTCGAGACCCGGGTGCCGCATGACAGGGTGAGCTCCTGTCTCTAGTTCCAGCTCCTGCCAACCTAGCAGTTCGAAAGCAAGAAATTGCAAGTAGATAAATAGGTACCACTTCGGTGGGAAGGTAACAGCGTTCCGTGCACCTTGGTGTTTAGTCATGCCGGCCACATGACCACGGAAATGTCTTTGGACAGCGCTGGCTCTTCGGCTTTGAAACGGAGATGAGCACCGCAACCCTAGAGTCGGATTCGACTGGCTTTCGAGCAAGGGAACCTTTACCTTAATGGACTGTGGATATACTGTTATGCACAGCATATATTATCTGTTTGCTGTTTACCCTGTTGCCCTTGCATGGTTTTTCTGTGGATGTAATACTGTTTCCCCCCACATTGGATCTGCACTCTGTATCATTTTTAAAATGTGCAGACTCCTGTGCAGATTTCTGTGACCGTAATCCTGGTCTACTGCTCCTTCCACGTCTCATTGTATGGATTGGTATCAACTTATACTGTACAGTCTGCTTTGTCTCAGTGAGAAAGGCCGACTATAAATGTGGCAGATAAATAAATAAATATACCAAGGAGCTGCAGCATTTTGGAGGAGCTGCATCTACCAGACAGTTCCCAAGGGCAATCCCACAGAGTGTAGATGGCAATAGTCCAGCCTTGCGGTTGCCAAGTCACCTAGCCAGATCAGCCCAGGCCTGAGAATCAGACCGAGAGTCTGTGAGCTGGAAGAAACTGAAATGAAGTGGTCCTAGCAACACCACCCACCTGTTTCTTGGAGAATGAGGTTAGGAGCAAGACAAGTGCCAAAGTCCAAATGCAACGGACAGCCCAGCTAAAGGGGTGGATCAGGGCCCTCCAGGCAGGCCATCAGTCTTCCCATCCTCTTGCCCGGCTCAGCGTCTGCCTCTTCCTACTCAGCCAGCAGGCCTGCTAACCTCCCAGAATTACGACTGATCTCTAGACTACAGAGATCAGTTCTCCAGGTCAGGGTTGAAAGCTCTGAGCTGGGAAATTCCTGGAGATTTCCGGGGTGGATCTTGAAGAGGGGAGATGGTTGGGGAGGGACCTCGGCAGACTGTAGCACCATAAAGTGGCCATTTTCTCCAGGCGAATTAATTTCTATCACCTGGAGATCAATTGCAATCCCAGCTCTCCAGCCACCACCTGGACGTTGGCAACCCTGTTTTCTCCTGGCGCAAATGGCTGCCTCGGAAGTCTTTAGGGCATCGTATCCTCAGGGCTGGCCCCAGGTGTCTGGGCGCCCTAGGCAGGACAGACTGGGGCACCCACCCCACCGGGGATGCCAACCTTCCGGTGGGGCCTGGAGATGGCAGCGTGGCTCTTGAAGCGGGGAGAGGAGAGCCTTCATCCAGTCAGTGAAATCACACCAGGTCAATCAGAGGAGGATATTTATTATTATTAGCGCTAGGCCAGCCAGCTTTAATAAGCAACAGGGCTGACCCCTTTCAGATGCATTCAGCTTTCTAATATACCTTACAATGTGCGTGTCAGAAGCAAGACAATGGAATTTTCCTTTATACAATTTCTCTCTCTCCCTGTTGAAGAGAACATTTCATTCCGGAAGCACCATCTCTTATTTTGCATTACAAGCTAGCTTTAAGATCTAAGCATCTTTTGCACCTGGGCACCTTTGAAGCTTAACCACAAGCTCCCTTCCAACCACATTCAATAACAGTTTTTTGCTAAACAGAAATGTCATACCTTTTTCTATGAACTTGTGGGAGGGGGAAATTCAGGTGGTAATGGAAGGTTTGAGGCCTGAGATGAATTTAGGCCAATTTTTCCTTTTAATTTCTTTAATTCAATTTTATTGCTATACTCTCCCGGGTGCCTCGCAGCTGCGAGGCACCTGGGAGAGCCAGGGAAGGGGCGGGCTTAGAAGCCCCCTCCTTCCCTCCCAGGGGTGGGCTTAGAAGGGGTGGGCGAGCCGGCTATGCGTATCCTCAAACCCCCTCCTTCCGGAATTCCCTAACCCGGCGCCGGCCACCCTCATGCCCTGCGCAGCCCCGGGTCCGCCGCCCGGCTCGCCAGAGAGCCGAAGAGGCCGTTTGCGCCCCCTGGGGGATTTCCCGACGGTCCTGACGACAGCGGCTCTCGGAGTGCGGAAGTGCGGCTCCGCGCTGTTCCCCCAGCGGGGCTGCCCTTTGGCGCCGCCGGCCTGCGAGTCGAGCTCCGAGCCGCTGCCCCGCCCCGCCCCGCCCCGCCCCGCCGCGCCGCGCTCCCTTCGCTTCGCCCCGCCTCCTGCGTGCCGGCCAGGCGCGCTCAGTGGCTGGCCGATGCGGCCGGGCGGGCGGGGGAAGATGGCGCTGTCCAGGGGGCTGCGGTGCTGCCAGCGGGTCTTCGGCTGGGTGCCGGTGCTGATCATCGCCCTGGTGGTGCTCTGGTCCTACTACGCCTACGTCGTCGAGCTCTGCCTGGGTAAGGCGGCGGCGGCGGCGGCGGTGGGGAGCGGGGAGGGAGGGCGGGCGGGCGGGCGGGGGCTGTAAGGCGGCAGCAGCTCCCGCCGGACGCCCGTGGGGATCCGACTCAGCTCTCGCCTGGCTGGGACGTTCTCCCCTTTCCCCTTTTGAGGCTAACATCACGACAGCCCTGCGAGGGAGGCCAGGCTCAGAGAGACGGGGGGGGAGGAGGGGGCGGAGACCAGCCCAAGGTCATCCCCAGTGAAACCCCCGCCTGAGTGGGGCCCTGAACCCTCCAACCCATCAGGCAGCCAGCAGCCCACCTGCGCCCACTCGGCTTGCTTGTTCCGTTTAAAAATTAAAAAATTCCGACCTTCCCTCGAGGATTTCACCCTCACCCTGGAAGGTAGGTCACACAGACAGGCAGGGACAGGCCCAAGGCCACCTGGCCAATTCTGTGGCAGAGTGGGTGTAAAGTACTGGGTTCGCCGCATGGAGACTCAGACTACGAGGTGCGTTCAGACACGTTTATTGTACTTCACATAACACACACTGCAAACCGAACCCTGCAAGGGCCAACTTTATACACGCCACCCGACACACCCATAGTCCCATTGGTGGGTTTGAATTCCCGCCAAGGTCTAGGACTAGGATCCTAGGTCCTATTGTCTTTTTATCCCAAGCTTCAGACTTAGGTGGCGGACCCCAAGTGGTAGTCCACATACACAACAGTGGGGCTCTGATCCAGGGACTTCCCAGTTGGGCACCCTTAACTACAATGCCACTCTGCCTTTTCATCCCTCAGACAGGCACGTGAGGCTGAGGGGAGTGGGGATTTATACCCTGGCCCCCTCCAGGCGGCCAAGAGGATTTGGGACTGCAGGACTTTCAGTGACACTGAAGTCTTCCTTCCTCTTCCTCTTCTCCTCTTTCATAAGTAACACCAAGCTGGTGAAGCTCAAAAGTCAGCTGGCTGCTTGGTGGTTTTCACTGGGCCTCGGCAAAGGCTTCCAAATCTCATCCCTGCCTGGGATTTCCCCACCTTCCGGATCTTGTCTTGATTGCATCACATAGCTGGGAGAGAGAAAATTGTGGGTGGGGTGGATGTAAGAAGGTCTAATATGAGCCAAGAGTGATAATGAAGTATCTGTTTAATGATAAAGACCAAAGTTGTACTTGTTGAGCCCTTGTTTTCAAGTTGTAGTGAGCGTGCTTTCTCACGTCAGGACTGATCCCAGTTTGGTTGCATAGAAAGTGCTGGAAAAATTAAATCACAATTTTAGATTGATTTAAAAGGTTGTAAATGGGTAGCTGTAGTCTCTGTTCGTGGGTTTCATTTGAAATTGCTTTGTAATAATTTGCTAAATGAACTGGAAAGAAATATGCTTTATAATAATGATCATGTTATATCCAGAGAGGACTGGTGTGATTTGCATTTGCATTTGGATGTGTGTGGGGGAGCTTTAGAGGGAATAGGATGGAAGCTGGTCTGGTGTCTGAGGCCCTGCTGCTTCCTTCAGTGAGTGAATAAAGAGAAGGTCCCTTGGAAGAACAGAACTAGTCAGTGTGAACTGCTCCACTCCACAAGATACAAAATATAAAAGAGTCCGTGTGAATAGCTAATATTAATGTAATGATATATAAAGAACCTATAAACACAACACGTAAATCAATACTCTGTAAATAGAACATCATAAATATCCCATACAAAGTATCTAAATCATATCAAAAGTTCCTGTAAAATTATTTATATTTTATGGAAAGCACAATGCCTGGACTATAGTCTCTAGAGCTGCTGTAAATAGTACACGTGTGTTGGATTCCAAATGATGCATGCAACTCCTTTAAGTAGTCCTTTCCCAGTTTCACAGCTTCCAGTATAATGTAATAGTGCTAAACCTGTTGGATTCCAAATAATGATTGTGGCTTTAAGCAGTCCTTACCAACTTTCAGAACTTGCGATGTAATGTTGTTGTTGTTTAGTCGCACAGTCGAGTCCAACTCTTCGCAACCTCATGGACCACATTTATTTTATTATTTCAATTTATACCCCACCCTCCCCGCAAGCAGGCTCAGGGCCCTCCTGTCTTCTGCTGTCCTCCAGAGTTTGCTTAATTTCATGTTTGTTGCATCGGTAACACTGTCTGACCATCTCATCCTTCGCTGTCCCCTTCTTCTGTTACCTTCACTCTTTCCCAGCATCAGGGTCTTCTCCAGTGAGTGCTCCCTTCTCATTTGGTGGCCACAGTATCTGAGCTTCAGCTTCAGTCCCTGGCCTTTCAAGGAACAGTCAGGGTTGATTTCCTTTAGGATTGACTGATTTGATCTCCTTGCAGTCCAAGGGACTCTCAAGAGTCTTCTCCAGCACCATAATTTGAAAGCATCTGTTCTTCAGCACTCAGCCTTCCTTATGGTCCAACTCTCGCAACCATATATTACTACTGGGAATACCATCGCTTGACTATGCGGACTTTTGTTGTCAGGGTGATGTCTCTACTTTTTATTATGCTGTCTAGGTTTGCCATTGCTTTCCTCCCAAGGAGCAGGCGTCTTTTAATTTCAAGGCTGCAGTCACTGTCTGCAGTGATCTTGGATCCCAGGAACGTGAAGTCTGTCACTGCTTCCATGACTTCCCCTTCTATTTGCCAAGGAGTAATGGGTCTGGATGCATGATCTTAGTTTTTTGGATGTTGAGTTTCAAGCCACCTTTTGCGCTCTCCTCTTTGACCCTGAGCAAGAGGCTCTTGAGGTCCTCTTCACTTTCTGCCATTAGGGTGGTATCGTCTGCATATCTGAGGTTGTTGATGTTTTTCCCAGCAATCTTAATTCCAGCTTGTGATTCATCCAGGCTGGCATTTCCCATGATGTACTCTGTATATAAATTAAATAAGCAAGGTGACAATATACATCCTTGCCATACTCCTTTCCCTATTCTAAACCAATAAATTGTTCCATATCTGGTTCTAACTGCCGTGTCTTGACCCTTATACAGGTTTCTCAGGAGACATGTGAGGTGGTCTAGTACTCCCATCTCTTTAAGGACTTGCCACAGTTTGTTGTAGTCCGCACAAGCAAAGCCTTTAGCATACTCAATGAAGCAGAAGTAGGTGTTTTTCTGGTTTTCTCCATAATCCAGCAAATGTTGGCACTTTGATCTCTCGTTCCTCTACCTCTTCAAAACCCAGCTGGCTGTTCTCTATCCATGTACTGCTGTAGTCTAGCTTGTAGGATCTTGAGCATGTGTGCTAGCGTGTGAAATGAGTGCAATTCTGTGATAGTTTGAACATTCCTTGGTATTGCCCTTTTCTTTGGGATTGGAATGTAAACTGATCTTTTCCAATCCTGTGGCCACTGTTGCATTTTCCAAATTTGCTGACATATGGACTTCAGCACTTTAACAGCATCATTTTTAAGACTTTGAATAGCTCAGCTGGGATACCGTCATCTCTGCTAGCTTTGTTGTTAGTATTGCTTTCTAAGGCCCATCTGACTTCACACTCCAGGATGTCCGTAATATATGTCTATAATATCCTGTCCTTATATATATTAGAATTTTGGTTCCACAACATTCTATGCTTGCCATAATTGATTCAGCTCAAGAACTGGCAGTCAGAGGACACTGGCCAGGGCTGACTGGCTGCTTCGCAAAGTCCCACCCATGTCAGCCCCGGTCAGTGTTTTCAGCTCAGTCTGCTCCAGTCCTCCGACAGGAGAGGACCGTCCGGAGTGTGAGCGCAGGGACAGGCCCTCAAGGCTGAGGCAAGTGAGAGAAGCCCTTTTCTGCCCCCCTCGCACACCATCCCCTGGGCCTTCTATGAGGGGACTAGGCCCAGAGAAGCCCTTTTCTGTCCCCCACACGCCATCCCCTGGGCCTTCTATGGGGCACTAGGAGCAGAGAAGGCCTTTTCCACCCCCCACACGCCATCCCCTGGGCCTTCTGTGGGGGCAGTAGGCCCAGAGAAGGCCTTTTCCGTCCCCCACATGCCATCCCCTGGGCCTTCTATGGGGCAGTACGCCCAGAGAAGGCCTTTTCCGTCCCCCAGACGCCATCCCCTGGGCCTTCTATGGGGGCAGTAGACCCAGAGAAGCCTTTTTCTGTCCCCCAGACGCCATCCCCTGGGCCTTCTATGGGGGCAGTAGACCCAGAGAAGCCTTTTTCTGTCCCCCAGACGCCATCCCCTGGGCCTTCTATGGGGGCAGTAGACCCAGAGAAGCCATTTTCTGTCCCCCACACACCATCCCCTGGGCCTTCTATGGGGGCAGTAGGCCCAGAGAAGCCCTTTTCTGTCCCCCACACACCATCTTCTGGATCTTCTATGGGGGCAGTAGGCCCAGAGAAGCCATTTTCTGTCCCCCACACATCATCCTCTGGGCCTTCTATGGGGGCAGTAGGCCCAGAGAAGCCCTTTTCTGTCCCCCACACACCATCTTCTGGATCTTCTATGGGGGCAGTAGGCCCAGAGAAGCCATTTTCTGTTCCCCACACATCATCTTCTGGATCTTCTATGGGGGCAGTAGGCCCAGAGAAGCCCTTTTCTCTCCCCCACACACCATCTTCTGGATCTTCTATGGGGGCAGTAGGCCCAGAGAAGCCATTTTCTGTCCCCCACACATCATCCTCTGGGCCTTCTATGGGGGCAGTAGGCCCAGAGAAGCCCTTTTCCCCCACACACTGCCTACTGCCCCCATAGAAGGCCCAGGGGATGGTGTGTGGGGGACAGAAAAGGCCTTCTCTGGGCCCAGAGAAGCCCTTTTCTACCCCTCTTCCCTTCCTTTCCCCCTTTTCCTTTCTTTCTCTCTCCTTTCTTTCATTCTTCCCCCTATTCCTTCCTTCCTTCCTTCCTTCCTTCCTTCCTTCCTTCCTTCCTTCCTTCCTTCCTTCCTTCCTTCCTCCAACCCTCTCTCCCTTCCACCTCCCTCCCTTCCTTTCTAGGGCCCGTTGTCTTCCACCACAACGGGCTTTGCTCCCTAGTAGTTGTATAAAGCCACCTGTTGGATTCCAGAGAATGCTTGTGGCTCCTTTTAAAACTATAATAGGCAGAAAGGCCGGCATAAATCTTCGGTTTCAAAAATCTTATTCAGAGGCTCATGTCTCATTGTCATGCTTATTACAACAGACCAAATGATAACGCATGGAGTCTGTTGCATCATGCATCTTCTGGGATTAAATTGAGTCATTTATTGTTATTAGTTATTCATAAGAACTCTTTTATATCTTGGATTTTCCCCTTATTTCTACTCTGCGAGATGGCTATTGATTCACATAATGGGAGAGGAGCACAGCAAGCCCCAACTTCCCTCCTGTGTTGCCGCCCATGTATTTTTTGGCCTTGGAAAAGGTTCTGTGTCTTGAACAGCTGCATGGCAGGGAGCAATCCATTAAGCAACTGGGGCAGCATGGGGCAGTAGACGGAGGCCTGGGCTTGGTCTGGGATGCCTGGGTTCTAATCCTGGCCCAGCCCGGAATCTCTTAGTCACTGTCTGCCAACCGCATGGTTGAGAAGAAGAACCGGGATTGGACACATCCTTGGAGGAAGAGGGAAGAAAGAGATATTAACATGCATTTAATTTGTTTTTATGGTGCTCTTCCTTCAAGAAGCTCAGGGTAACTGTGCCCCCCGCCCCCTTTTCAGTTTCCCCATGGGATAGATAAGGCAGTGAGTAAGTGAGTGAGTGAGTGACCGAAGGGCATCCAGTGAGCTTCAGGGCTGTGCTTGGATTTGATTTCAAGCCTCCCTGTTCTTAGTGCAACAGATTGCCTTTAAGTCTGTGTTGCCTGAAAGTTTGCAGTCTATCTTAAGTGCTCATACTTGGCAGGCAATAAGTTCCCCTGAGCACAGGTTGACTTATTGCTAAGGAAATATGCATTGCTAAGGAATAACAGTGTTATTCTCTCCTGAGCCAACAGGCAAGAACTAAACCACAGTGCCGTGGGCGTGTCAATGGCTGTGCCACTGCCTGATCTGATCTGCCTGGCTGGTTCCTCTGAAAGAGGAGGGAAGACTCCTGGAAGTGTGGCATGTCCCTTTCTCAAGGCCTGTGGCTGGGTGGAGCCATGTCTTGTCTCAGGATGGGCGTTTCAGTGACCGGCAGGGCCTGGCGCTGGATGGGGAGTGCTGGGGGGGAGGGTGGAGCTGAGCTGCTTTGAACTGTTTTGAAGTGGCCACAGTTGAGGAAATGGGCCACTTGCTGGTTTGCCCTCTGAATGGCAGAGAGAGAGAGACTGGCATCCCAGTCCTCACTCATTCACCCGCCCTTGGCCCATCTCCTCTCTCTTAGCCTCATCTCCTTCTCAGTGTTGTTCTCAGCAGACTCTGGGAGGAGCCCATCTCTGCTCTGAGGGCTTTGAGGAAAGGGTGGGATAGGCAGGGAGCACATACCTGCCGAGATAGTGGTGGAAAACTCCATTTTTTATTTTTTTTTTGGTAAAACTCTCTTAAAAAAGAGAGAATTTTATTCTTTTTATAAGAAAAGGGAAGGGTAGACAGATGGAGAAAGAAAAAGATGGAGTGAAATTTTTTCTGTTAGTGAGGGTTAATTTAGGTTAATAACCAATACCAATTTTGGCATCTATCATGGTTAGAAGATCTTCTTTTTAACTATTGTAAAGTCCAAAGTCAAACTGTTAACGCAGTTAGCAAAGTCCATTGGGGTTAGTAATTAAACAGCTCCTTCCAGATGTTACACGAACAGTCCTCAAATTATCTTCTTTTTAAATCTCTTCCAGTTACGGATTAAGTCCATTTTAACTTTGAGGTCTTCCGTTCCATCACCACTTTCCCCTGGGCTGCTGTCTTCACTTATCCCAATTTTGAGTGCTGCGTCTTCCTCCCTGCTGGCGTGTCTCTTCAGAAGTTTCTGTATTTTGAAGATGAAATCCGTCTTCTTTCTTTTCTCTTTTTCCTTAAACTTCTGGTCTTCAGGCTTCCAGGGCTCCATAAACTCTTCAGATGAAATTAGATCTCCAGTTTGTTGCCTGCTATGTTCGACATCCCCTTCTACTGGCAGAGTATTTTCTTTTATAAAAGCTGAGTAGGCTTTGGGAGCCTTATCCACCTCTTCTTTTAACTTTATCGCTCCACTACCAGTTAGGGGTGCCAAGACATTTGTCAAGGTAAATCCGAGATCTTCTTTCTCTTCTTCTTTAACGCCCTGAAAACCTAGAATCAGAATCGATTTCTGTTCGAACTCCATCATCTTTCTAGTTGTTTCCGATATCTGTTTCTGTCGACTGACGAGAACACTTTCCATTTTGAACAAAGTTTCATTGATTTTCTGCAATTGTTCCAGCAGGGGGCACAGTATCTCCTTTTCCTGTTGATTGACAGCAAGCTCTTGGGGGGGGCTGTCTGGACCGGAAGTCCCTCCTCCCTTCTCTTCCGGTGTCCGCAGAACTTTTTCCATTATCGACATTTTGTTTTTTTTATTTACTTTTAAAAAGTTCGTGCCGCATCCCCCAGGAAGCTAAGATGATCGTAGTCTTCCATGCCACCCCAACGGTACTTTCACCAACACTCTTTTTCTCTCTGCCCCCCTTCGCGCTCCCTTTGTAGATCTTGCTTCTCAAAGGGGGTGGGAACTCCTCCCTCCTCCCAACGCTTATACGCATGCAGGGGGCTTCGATTTACGCTTCAAAATAGATCTTCAACTCACGATTCGATGCTATTTCTTCTTTTTATGTTAAACCATAGCGCTGTCTTCACTCCTGGAAATCGGTGGCGCCGCTAAGTCCCATTACGGGCACGCCGCAGCGGGGCCGATTGGGGCGGGGAGAAAGCCTCAATTTCCCGGCTGTCTGCCGGCAAAGAGGCTACTCCCCAAGCGCCCCCGGTTCGGAGCCTTTGCCTAAGGCTCACTAGGGTCTTTCGCACATGCGAAGACCCCCCCTAACTGCGCGTGGGCTAACCGCCTCCGGGAGCGTCCCGAGAAGCGGCCGCCATTCGCGACGCCAGAACCAAAACCCCGTGGAAAACTCCATTTGTATTGAGTATTCCCCCCTCTCCGACTTGGATGGGCCAGGCTAGCCTGATCTCATGGATGGAGGAAGACCACCACGAAGGAGGTCCAGGGTTGCTAGGCAGAGGCAGGCCATGGCAAACCACCCCTGCGTGTCTCTTGCCTTGAGAACCCCACCAGGGATCTCCATAAGCCGGCTGTGGCTTGAGGGCACTTTCCACCACCACTACAGGATGTCCCCCTTCCACATGACCATCCTGGAGATCCCTGATAAAAACAAAATACGCATAGATATTGTCCAGCATGTAGTCCTGAGGGACTACTTTGGCCCATTAGTTTCACTGTACTAAAAAACCTCCCAGGTCCAACTAGAAAAACCAAACTCTGAGGTCTGGCCACCCCTTCTCGGAGAGCACGCAGCTGCCTTTGGCTGGGAGACACTTGCCTCCTGCTTGCCCGGCTGTGTCAAGTGGGGCATGTGCCCTGCTGCTCCTCTCTGCTTCGCCCCCTCCCCCTGGCTCTGGAGAAAAGCATTTCTGCTGTCCTTGATACTGAGTGAGGGAATGTGGAGGAAGCCTGCACTTAAAAAGAGCCCCCTCCCTGACTGTGGCTTCCCTGGAGGATCAAAGGAGCCCCAAACTGCCCTGCTGTCTATTTCTCCCCTCTGCCCCCCTTTTCTTACTCTCTATTTCTCCTCCATGCATGTGACTTCCTCTCTCTTTCTGATCTGTTACAGCTTCATTATAAACTTTCATGGGCACACATTGGTCCATCAAAGTCAGTGCTGTCTCCTCAGACTGGCGGCAGCTCTCTAGGGTCTCTGGCGGAGGTCTTTCCCATCACCTACTTCCTGGTCCTTTTCAACTGGAGATGCTGGGGACTGGGACTGTCTACATGCAAGACAGGGGCTCTTCCACTGAGCCACAGCCCTTCCCCTTCCAAACATAAAACAAATCTTTTAACTTCCTGGAAAAGTTCCTGATGAACTGTTGCCCTGGAGGCCTGCCAATACAGACATGAACAGACATGAAGTTGCCTTATACTGAATCAGAGAATTGGTCCATCAAAGTCAGTATTCTCTACTCAGACTGGCAGCAGCTCCTCAAGGTCTCAAGGAGAGAACTTCCTCACCACCTACTACCTGGTATTTGTTAACTGGAGATGCTGGGGATTGAACTTGGGACCTTCTGCATGCAATGCAGAGGCTCTTCAGCTGAGCCAAAGCCTCTTCCCAAAGAGAGGCAACAGATGAGCTTGCTTCATGGAAAATTTAACCATTGGGGTCAAAAGGCCACAGAATACAAGAGATCTGGGCAGTTAGGTGTCTATGTAAATCTAGGTGTGCAAAACAATAGCAAACACAGCCGAGACTAACCTGAAAAAAGGCCGGATTGCTGTGTGGGTAGAAGAGGGCTGGAGGAGGTCTTCTTCTCCCTCCCTCATTGGGCTAATGGCCAGCAGAGGCAGGAACCTGGGGCGACCGCGTTGGCTGGCTCCATGTTAGCTGGGTGGGGCCAGCTGATTGGTCACCTTGATTTTGGCAGGCTCTATGCAGTGATGACGTAGAGCCCGCCCAGGAAAGGTGTGGCAGTGCAATTTTCATTGGATCCCCACCCTCGCTCCCTGGGCTTAAAGGTTTTCTAAGTTCTTTGCTGTCAGAGCTGCCGGTTTTGTGCATCTGGGTGGATCCTTTTTGGAGAGACGGGCCTGCGCGTCCACCTCCCCCTTTGTTGGGGACCCCCTTAAAGGGATTGGGGGTTTGAGCCACCATGCAGTAGGCCCATCTCGGGGGCTGTGCCCAGGCTCACCCCAGGTGTCAAATTGGTACCGCTCAGCGGCAGCCACCCTCATGATGCCAGCAGTATTTGTCACTCCCGGGTTTTTCCCCTCAGCAGGCAGGCTGAGGGGCGTGGCTATTGGGTGGCAGGTGGGTCGCTCGATTTTTCCAGGGTCCACCACCATGCTTTGCCAGTGCTCCTTGGCCTGTAATCAAAAAAAGCTGTGGCCTGTTTTTTATTCCCAAATTGTTTGTGTGGTGTATTTGTTGTGGACCTCTGCAGGACCTCTTCTTACTCAGCCCTTTTACTCCAGCAGTATTTGGTGACAACAGTGTTTCATTAGCTTTGCTAAGCTAAGTTCGTACTAGTAGTGGGTGAGGAAAGCTTTAACCGATTTCGCATGTGGCCCTTGCCACTGGTTCCATGAGGAGCAGTTTGCCCTGGATCGTTTGCTGAAGTCCACGTGGTGTTCCAAGTAAAGATGCTGGGCCGGATGCAGACTAAAAGGACAGTTTCCACTGATTCCCTCTTGCTGCTGCAGACCCCCCCCCCAAGCAGGAAAGCTCCATTCTGTCCCTGGAAGATGTGGGGATCCAGCCCATCCCTTTTGGGCAGGTGTGGTGTGGATGACCTCTCAGTCAGCCATGCTGTAGGGACTCTCAAGAAAACTTAGATTGTGAAGGAGTGGAGAAATGAATGCACGCTAGAATAAGGTCTTCTGTCAAGCAAATGAATGAACTAAGATGCAGCTGAGGTGGCCAAGGGTTATACAGGATCTGGGTTTGATTTCATTTACTCCACAACCATGTTTAGTCCGAGTTTTTCTTCAACAGTGGCCACTGCGGTAAATATCACCTACTGTGTGAACATGTCTTTGTTTTCTCTTACAGTGACTCTGACCAGCTCTGTTGAAAAAGGTGGGTGGACGCTTAGCATGCCATGTTTTCTCACTGTGAATCACTGCTTGACCGTAATTGTGAGTCACCTGCGATGGAAGAGGGAAGGGAAAGGGCAGCCCAGAGAGGGCCGTGGCCACAGTCTGGCCACTGATGAGGAGAAGGGAAGGAAGAGGCATGGCAGGAACACTGTCAACCTCATCATCAGAGTCATCATGACATGGTTTTTTCTAGCGCTTCTTTCCTTCTTTATGGGCAACAGGTCTTGTGGCATCTTGAAGACTCACACATTTAGAGTGGCATGTTTCTGGGAGCCAGAAGTTCACAGCAGGTTTTGCCACAAGAGGTGTGACTTTTGGCTGAAGCCAAATAGCCCTCTGGAATTTTTCAGGTATTAAGAACTGAAAGCTATTCATTCATTAGCTCTGTAATCCTTTGTAGCAGCTCTGTATGGGAAGCCAGTATTTTTGCCCAGTAAAGAGAGAGGATAATTAAAAAATAACCAAGATGCTGAATGTAATACCAAAGTGTGTGTGGTTCTATTGTGTATGGAAGCTAATATGGATATATTCCAGTTAGTCAGAGAGAGCTGTCGGACTAGGCACACAACAGGGCACAGTTTGCAAGATAATATCGAGAAGCGGAGTGCCAGCTTCAGTCTGAAAGGTCAAGTTGACTTTAACTTCCTGTTGTAGAATTGGTATTGCTGATTCTGGCTTCAGAAGTTCCTTTTCCCCCTCAGCGCTCTTTCAGCCGATGTTCAAGTTTGAACTGTGACTTTGTACTTCACAAGGCCCCTATCTGTTCCCCTTTTGGCTTGAGTCTTAATCAGCCAGGCTCCCAGGGAAGCTCCATAGAGATGCAGCTTTTGAATAAACACTTGGGGGGAAATCAGCTGAACAGAGGCTGTGTTCAGACTGGCAAATTGCCCCACCAATAGCCACTTTTCAGCCTCATTTCCCAAGTGGATTAAAGGGGGCGTTCACACAGGCACATTTGCCTGGTATTCCCCACCTGTAGGCAACCCGTGCTGTTCCGCTTTGCTCCCGCATTAAAAAAATACTTGTTACAAGAGGTAGCAAATCCCGAAGAGTGCCTTTATCCCGCATCAGTCCGCTTCCCAGAAGTGTGAACGCTCTGCCGGAAAGCACAGGTTGCTCCCGGCGCATATGATTGGCTGTGCTCCACTCTGCCGCATAAGGCATACATGACTGGCTGTGCTGTGCTCTACCACCCAATGTGCAATGGACTCCTCCCCAAATCGGCTGGATGCCTATGTGTGTATGGGCGCATGAGTGCATGAGAGCTCATGCGCCCGTGTGCCTGCACACACATAGGCATCCAGCCAATTTACCAGGGAAAAGCCATTTACAGCCGCACCTCCGGGCCAGCAGTCTGAACGCTCCCATGTGCCTCCTCCAGGTATGCTCCCGCATCTGTCAGCCCCGTGTGACTGGGAAAACCTGGAACAGTTTATTCCGGGGCTTTTTGCCATGACTGGCTCCCGCTGCAAACTGCCAGTCTGAACTCAGCCAGAAAGTCACTTTTCAGAAAAGCATGTTGGGATGCAGTATGAGTAAGGTTGCCAGCTCCAGGTTGGGAAATTCCTGGAGATTTTAGGGGTGGAGCTGGGGGAGGCCAGGGTTTGGGGAGGGGAGGGATTTCAGTAGTGTACAATTCCACAGAGTCCGCCTTCCAAAGTGGCCATTTTCTCCAGGGGAACTGATCTCTTTCAACTGGCAATCAGTTGCAATCCCAGGAGATCTCCAGCTCCCACCTGGAGTCTGGCAACCCTCAATATGAGGAAACATATCATTCCAAATCAGTACTGGTCAACTATTATTTTACAATGTATATGTCAGGTTCGGACCCTTAAGAACTTTTGAGCCATGATCAATGACTGTGTATTATGGGCTTGTGCTTTTTGGCTTAGTTGCGCTTTTGTAATTCTTGCTCGCTTAGCCCATCTGCCAGCTCTGCCTCCTACCTCATCTGTCCCTCCCTGACATTCCCAAGGGGTGGGGGAGCATGTGAATAAATGCATAGTGTGTAATTATAGCACCGCTTGAAACTTTCCCGAAGATGCCTCCCCCACATGCCTTACTGATCCCACCTGGGTCTGTGGCCTTGGGAGTCAAGAGTTTGAGATATAGCTAGTTAGGTCGTATGTTCTTTCATGACCTGTAGCAGCCTGGGTGAGTGTGACGTATGGGTGATGGGAGGACCCCGAAGTCTTGAATCTTATTCCTATGCTATTGCTTGCCAGTTCTGGCAAAGGTGTTCACCTGACCAGAAGCCATTACTTACCAATAAACCTGACAGTATGTTTATTTATTGTGTCTTTCTGCCCTGGTGGCCTTGAGGCTGCATCTGGTAGGAATCACACTGAAGTAGGAAGAGGTTCGTATGACTGGTGGGGGTGCAGTCTGCACCTTCTAATGCACCGTGGACCTCTCACCTCCTGAGAAGAGGACAGTGAATGAAAAGCGCATTTCTAGCCTTGCTCATTATTTGCATATAAATTCATCTATTATTTTCCCCACCATATAGTATCCTTCCCCTCCAGTCCATAACGTTAAGTCATACAGTGAGCATTGCAGTTAGTGAAGGCTCACAATGTGTCCCCTCCTTCAACTTAATACAATCTTTCCAAGCTGAAGGCTGCTTGCCAGTGGCAGATCCCTGCAACCTGAAACTTCCAAGCCTCCCGTAGATGAACTTGGCCTTCCGCCTTTTCTCTGTCTGAACGACCTAACTCATCTCTCCGATTCTGTGCTCTTCTGTACCCAGGAAGGGGCCTCTGCATCCTTTCAGGTGCTCTGCTTTTCTGTGCAGGACAGGGGCCTGAAATTCAGACTTTGCTGTGTGTGTCGCTCACGGGGTCATTCTCTGCCCTTGATCATTCTGCTTGCTTGATGAGCCTTGCTCCTTTGTAAGTGTGAAGCAAAACAACTCCCTGGGGATCTCCCCTTGGATTCAGTGACCGATTCTTGAAAATATGGAACCTGAACTACAATTTCTCCTTAATAGTACAAACTGGCCAATAGGTGGATTGACACCTGAGATCTCTGCAACAGACACTCGAGTGCTGGGAAACAGAATCCCAGTCTGGATTTCAGGCGCCATCCTCACGTAGTGCCCTGGTGTCCAGCAGTGACACTCTTGATCAATAAGGAATGCCTGGGTAACATCTTGCACAGTTTTGTGTATCTATAGTTTGATTATTCCTCTAGGTTGGTAACTGCGCGTGATCCATATTTTTGAACATTGCTGTCAAGTTACATCCACAAGTACACTTCCTTTTGAATTACATGCAGTGTGTTGGTTATTTTTATGGTCCCTTTTTCTCCTGCTCTCCGGGTCCCTTTTTCTTTCTTTCCTCCATGTTTGTGCAACTCTTCTCATGTTGCAGTGAGGCACCAGGGCTTAACTCTGAGGTGGGCTTCCTGTCTACCTCTGCCGGAGACCTTCTGAGGTCTTCAGCCAGGCTTTTAACTAGTATGACGGACATCCCTCCCTCTTTACTGGGCCTCCCCTCAGCGGGTCAAAACTGCATACCAGAATTGGCATCTATGGGGTTTTAATGTCAGCGACAACGGCACTGGATGAAGGCCATTGTGGTATTTTACTAGTGTTTTAGTTGTATTAATTGTATATATTGTATTTTTATCAAATTTGATGTAACCCCCCCTTGAGCCTGCCATGCGGGGAGGGCGGGATGGAAGTCGAATAAAATAAATAAATAAATAGACAGTTCTGACCTCGATGGGCCCGATTCAGTCTAAAGGCAGCATCATGTGTCCTGTGGCTGGGCTGGACCTTTGCAGGTGGGGCTCTCGCAACCGTGTGCTCCTCCTCATCCCCCTCCCCCCCAAGTCCTCCATGCAACACGGGTTTGGCACCTGTCAGCAGCCAGCTCTTCCTCCTCTGCCGGGTTTTGCGGTTAGGAGCCCTTTGTGGCTCACAGACACATGAAGCCGCCTTCTCCTGAATCAGAGCACCCATCCATGAAAGTCAGCCTTGTCTACTCAGACCCCGGTAGTGGCTCTCCAGGGTCTCGGGCTGAGGTATTTCCCATCATGTCCTACCTGATCCTTTCAACTGGAGATGCCGGGGATTGAACCTGGGACCTTCTGCATGCCAAGCAGAGGCTCTGCCCCTGAGCCATGGCCCCTTGGGCATAAGGAAGTCCCAGAGAGCTGGAAGGGGAGACAGTAAAAAGCCCAGTAGCAACTTTAAGACTAACAAATTTTACTGTGGGATAAGCTTTCAAGAAACACAGCTTTGCATCTGACGAAGAGAGCTGTGTTTCTCAAAAGCTCATGCTACAATAAAGTTTGTTAGTCTTAAAGGTGCTACTGGGCTTTTTACTGTTTTGCAGCAACAGACTAACGCAGCTAACTCCTCTGGATCTCTGGAAGGGGAAAGAATTCTTTGAACCATTTCACTCTCATTAACAATGGCAGTCTGAGGGAGAGGTTCACGTGTGGCCTTCTTTCCAAGCCTGTCCTGCCAGCCAAGTGTTCAAACGAAGAGGGCAGAGGGAAGAAGTGCCACCATGCCATTCACAAGGTCCTCCTTCTCCTTTAGTGGCCTACCTCACAGTATTCCATGTGATCTTCGTGCTGTTCATCTGGACCTACTGGAAGTCTGTCTTTACTCCCCCTCAACAGCCGGACAAAAAGGTAACACCCCCCCCACACCTGGGGCTGCCGGAAGGGCCGAGGGTCCACACAGCTCGGTGGTCCTCATGCTTCTTGGCCTGGCCATCCCTGCCCCTGCCCTTGTGCAGAGAACAGATCCACTTGGTGGAGGTCCCAGGGGAGCCACCAGGCCGTAGCAGGGAGGAAAGGCTCAGGGACAACTGGAACTCTGGGCGCTGGCAGCACATGCAGGGGCCAGGCACGCAGGCCCTTGGAGAGAGAGCTGGGAGCAGGACTCCTGGCCTCTGCCGGGTGCGGGGAAGAAGCCTCCTCCGGTGCCTCCCCAAGGGACATTGGACTCTCCTCTGAGACCTGGGCACTACCACTGTGCCCACTCGCTGCTGCTGGCAGGGTGCCATCCCACGTTGACTGCACCCCCTCCTTGCCATCCAGGTCTCCTGGCAGTGTGCTGCCTGCCTTGTTGAAGGGGCCCAGAGGCCGGCTGCTGCTGACTAGCCGCTGACCTTGTCTCTCTTCCTGGTCTAGGACTGCCTCCTTCTGGTTCACTGCTGATCACTCTAAAAAAAAATGGGGGCTGGGGGTGGCATTTTTCTTGGTCCGTGACCTTTGCTCCCATATACCTTGCTAATCCCAGCTCCCAGCAAAAAGGCGGCTTCTTTGTGATCTCCAAAGGTGGACCATTTGAGATTCCCCAGAGGGAAGGGTTTCACAGTTTTGGCTTACGGTCTGCTCCCCTCGCGAAATGTCATGTGTTGGTGTATGGGCAACCCCCGATGGCAGCTGCACAAACATAGTGTGTATCCCCTCATTTGAAATTGATGTGATTTCTCTCAGGTCTTCTGCCCTGCCTTCAAGGGCAGGCAAGGGGGTTAATTATAAAAAGATAAGCCTGCCGGCCAATTGCCCCACCCTCTCCCTCTGGGGCTGCCCCGCTCCCTCCCCCACTCCCTCCCCCAGGGCCCTGGCTTTGCTGCACATCACCCCCTTGGTTTGTAGTGGAAGAACGCCACTCAGTCTCTCTGAATGCTGGCTTGCTTATCTCAGAAGCAAAAACCCATCCAAGATGAGTGAAACCGGTCTTGTGGAGGCTGTGGGCTTGGACCTTTCCAACCAATGGAGAACTGCCCATGTGCCGCTGCCCTTTCCCCCACGGGGTACATGACTGGTTCTCTTCTGCTTCCAGTTCCAAATGTCCTATGCTGACAAAGAGCGGTATGAGAATGAGGAGAGGCCCGAAGCCCAGCGGCAGATCCTCATGGAAATGGCGCAGAAATTGCCAGTCTACACGAGAACAGGGAATGGAGGTGCGTACTGGCAACCTCATGTGTGAAGCCTGCCTCCCCCCGCTGCCTCTGAAGGGCTGTGAGCAGATGTGGGTCTCCAGAACGTTCCAGCAGAAGGCAAAAGATTAGCTGAAAAGGATCTCCTTCCTAACTTCCTTCCTCAGCCATAGATGTTCCTTGCTTTGTGTGTATCTTACCTGCACCTCTGCCTGTCCTGGGCTCTGGGAACCTGGATTGCGTCTCAGCTCTGGGCAGCACAACTAGACCAGGGGTCCCCCCTGTGGGCACCACTGCAAGTTTGTTGGGTCAAACAACCACAAAACGGCTCCCCCGAGGGGCAGAGCCAACTCCAGAATGTTAGGGACTGAGACTGAGTATAACTCTAGCAGTAACTCTTCAGCATTTCAGGCAGAAGCTTTGCTTTGGGCAGAGGCCTTTTCAAATGAAATCATTGTTGAAAAATATTTGTCACATAATACACCTCCAGTTGCACAACGGAAAGCCTTGTGCTGCGGTGGCTTCTTCTGCCGATGCGGCTGTTAAAAAATCTGCCCACCCAACCAGATCTCCGGTGAGCCATCAGAAGCACTGCCGGGCTGAAGCCCCCCTGGCCCCCCAACCTGCTTCCCAGGAACACTTGCTGGGCACCTTGGTACTGGGGTGGCTGGGCCCTTCCAAGACCCCAGTGGGGGACTCTGGGGGGCCTTACTGGAGGGGGCAGGGACAGCCCCAACGTGATGACGTCATGTTGGGGACCGGTGCCCCTCCCACTTTTAGCCAAAAGCATTTAAAGGGTCCTTCCGCTTCTTCCCAACAGCATTTGCTGGCAGCGCAGGGGGGAGGCCGCATGTGCCAAGGTGTGCATGGCCACCCCTCTTCCCCCCTTGCTCCTGCAAGATTTAAAGGGCCCTCCAGCTTATCAGGGGGGCACCTGTTCCTGCCGGTCAGCTGGAGGGCCCTTTAAATCTTGCAGCAGGGGTGGCCAGAAGTCAGCTGGAGGGCCCTTTAAATCTTGCAGCAGGGGTGGCCAGGTGGTTGCTGGCTGTGAGAAGGAGCCCTCACAATCTGAGGATCCCTCGCGTAGACCGGGGGGGTGGGGTCTGGCAAGCCTGCTTTGTGCCCACAGGGACCCTGTTGGAAACCCCTGGCCTAGACAGTCTGGGAGCCTGGAGAGCAAAGTAGGTGGCAGGTGGAGAGCCATGGCCAGCACTTCCCCATTTTGGGATCAGAAGTCACCCTGGAAGGAGGTCTGGATCTGGGCTGTGGAGGGTGTTAAATCCTCCCCTCAGAAGTTGCTATTTGCACCACAAGAGGTATGCAAGATCGAGCCCTGTGATTTCAGCTAGGGACTGCCCAGCTCAACGGCATGGTTTCTGAAGGCTGTCTTTTGTGCTCCTCCTCAGCCATTCGATTCTGTGACCGGTGCCAGCTGATCAAGCCTGACCGCTGCCACCACTGCTCCGTTTGTGCCACGTAAGTACCTGGAGCGATTGCTGACTCAGGCCTGGTCTACACAAGCCACAGAGGACTGGTGCCAACACCTGAGGCAAGAAACTCAGACAGCAGTGCAGAGGTCCCCAGCCCTTTCGAGCCTTCGGGCGCCTTTGGGATTCTGACAGTGCAGTGGGCACAGCCACAAAATGGCTGGTGCAGCTGGCCTTCAGTCATACTGTGCAGATATCGTGTTGGTGGTGGCAGCAGCTGCTGCCAAAGCAGCATTTTCAAAAATCTACACAGCCAATAGCCCCATCTGGCTCCACCCATGTTCTAAAAACAATCGGGGGGGGGGGTGCCCAGGAAAAGAGTCAACAGGCACCACGGCTCCCACAGGCACCACACTGGCAACCACTGCGGCTGTGAGTGGGCAGGGCTGGAGCCTTTCTCCCTCGGGTGTCAATCCTTTCCTTGCAGGGAGAATATGGAGGGTGCTTACAAATGCCACCCATTGTGCATGTCTTGCAGTCTCACACTGCAACAGTCCCCTTTATTATATCAGCATTGTGATACTTTTGTCAGAACTCAGTCAAAGGCACCAAACAGTCAACTAGCTTTTGAGGGACCCTGCCCTCTTCCCTGGGCTAGATGTTGAATAGAAAGCAGGAGAGGAAGAGGCAAAGGTGTTGCTGATCCAGGGCACACAGGGGTCCACACAGGAGCATCAGGACATTTTCTGTAGAGGAACAGTGTAATCCTAAGCAGAGCAACACCTTTCTAAGTGCATTGATGCCCTGATGTCTCCTGCCTTGAAAACCGTATAGGGTTGCCATATGTCAGCTGTGACTTGACAGCACTTTACATGCATACAGTCTTACTTAGAATTGCGCTGAAAATCTGTGCTGTGTGCAAAAGAACTCTGGTTGCACCAAAGCCTAATGAGGGGAAAGGGCCACAGCTACCTTGGAATATACTCATGCCAGGAGTTCTTCGGATCTGTCTCTAGCACTCACTGGACCTCCCGGGGCCTTGGTCAAAACTGAGCGCAGGAGACCCGTCTGCTTCAAAAGGCGCACCCTGTGAGGTGTCAGATGTGCTTGTTTCTGAGGTGCCTGCACATAAGTCTGCTTGCACAGGCCTCCCTTGTTGGGCTTGCGCATGCACACATGCACACACACACGCAGAGCAGACACACAAAGAACTTTATAAAAAATACTATGTGTTGCGTTCAGTGTTCAAAGCACTTATGTTTCCATTTTTCTCATGGATACACTCGTGCAAGGTAAAGGTAAAGGTTATTATGCCCCTGTTAGAGAAGGGGAACTGAGGCTGAAAGAGGTGGGGGAGGGGCCAAAGGGGGCTTGCCTACAACCGTCCAGTCGGAGAGAAGGTGAGAACGGTGGCCTGGGCTCCAGGTCTTCCTGAAGAAAGAGCAGCTGGTGAGTCTCTTCACAGCCCTCTCTTCTCTTTGCACAGGTGTGTGTTGAAGATGGATCATCATTGCCCCTGGTGAGTGGATGCAGGCTGGGCTTGCCTTCTCATAAGGGACGGCTCCCGACCGCTCTCGGGCCTTTCAGTTCATGCCCGGGTAGCTGCATCCTAGGAATGTCCTTGTTCATGAAGTCATTCTGAAGAGCATATGGGACACAGAACCACGCAATTTTTATTTTTTTTTACCAGCCTACTCTTCCTACATTGTTTGAAATTCAGACTTTGGGTTCAGGTTTCAGAGGCTCCTTGGCTAATGTGCATAACCTGTGCATGCAGATATCTGGAGTAGCTCTGGGTTGGTACATGCGTGTGAGCTGCATCGGTATTTGGCCCCTCCGTGCTCTCAACACATACTTGGTGGGCAGCCAGGTGGGCAGCTTTTAGTCTCATTCATGCAAATACTGACTTGGTGGGCTTCTGACAAAGAGCCAGCTGAATGGAGAATGTGGGGTGGATGCTGGTGGATTTCTCAGACTCTGCCACTCTCCTTCCCTAAGCAGAAGGGACAACTGGGAAGAGAACGATAACCACAGGCCGGACTGCCAGACCTTGTCATTTTCAGGTGGGGACCAGAGGTTCAGGAGCTGAGTTGTTTGCAACTGCCCTGCTCCACTGGCCATGGCTCTCGACTCCGGAAGTTGCAGTTTGCATCCCTGGTCCTGCTGACACACAAACACAGGGTGGGGGCAGTCATACACATGTACAACACTGCATACCCCTCTTTGGCCTCTGTATGATCCTCCCATGAGCCCCTGCAGCATTGGAGAGGGAAAGCGCACAACCATTTAAAAAGAACAAAGCCTGAGTCCAGTGACACCTTTAAGACCAACAAAAGCTTATGCCCAGAATTAAACTTTGTTGGTTTTAAACTTTGTGCAAGTGGAAAATGTATCCAGATGTGCTACGTTGCAGAGAGGCAACCTCCTGCAATAGCTGAGCGGCAGCTGCATTTCTCTGGGTCCCCAGCATTGGCCATGTTCTTTATGTACTTCACATGAGAGGCTGGGAATGCCCTAACTCAGTGTTTTTCAACCTTTTTGTGCAAAGGCACACTTTTTTCATGAAAAAAATCACGAGGCACACCACCATTAGAAAATGTTAAAAAAATTTAACTCTGTGCCTATATTGACTATATATAAAGTAATTCTCTTGAATAGGAATCAAATAAACACAAAGAAATTATTTTATAATTACTTTATTATGAAATAATAATACTTTATTTTATAATTGTTCATATGTTACGGATGAAATTGGAATTTTTCCCATGGCACACCAGACAATATCTCATGGCACACTAGTGTGCCACGGCACAGTGGTTGAAAAACACTGCCCTAACTCACCTAACTATATTCACTTAGTGGAACTTTCCTCAGAGGACAGCATATCTGGTTTCCTGATGTTTAGGATCGTAGCCAAAACCAAACACAGGAAAATTAGAACTGGCTGACATTTCATCCAGACACATTCTGTGCAAGTCTTGAACATAGTCCCATTTTTGGTGTGAAATGTTCATCCCAGATGTGTCCAATGACTGTTCATTTCCAACAAAGCAACATCTCATGGCTGAACACTCTGCAGTCCGGAGGGGATTTAAACCCCAGGAAGGAATTCTGGCCATGGCTGGTGTTGTCTTTCAGAACTTTTCTCTTAACAGGCACATGACTATTGGACTGGTCTCTTGCATGGGACTGGAGTGCCAAAGTGAAAACGCGGTGGACAGAACCAATTGTGCCAGCCAATTGTGTCCTGTATCTCAAAAAGGATATTGCAGAACTGGGAAAAGTACAGAGGGGAGCAACCAAGATGATGAGGGGGGCTGGAGCACCTTCCCTAGGAGGAAAGGCTGAAGAGCCTCTGGGACTCTTCAGTTTAGAAAAGAGATGACTAAGGGGGGACATGATAGAGGTTTATAAAGTTATGCACGGGGTGGAGAGAGTGGAGAAGGAGAACTTTTTATGCCTCTCCCAAAATACTAGAACCCAATGAAGCTTATGGGCAGTAGTTTCAGGACAGGCAAGAGGAAATATTACTTTACACAAAGAGTGATTAAAATGTGGAATTTGCTATTACAGGATGGAGTGATGGCCACAGGACAGAAGAAACAGCTTTCAAAGGGGATTAGATAGATTCATGGTGGATAAGTCTATCAGTGGCTACTAGCCATGGTAGCTGAGGGGAACCACCACATTCAGAGGCAGCAAGCCTCTGAATCCCAGAGCAAGGAGGTCATGTCAGGGGAAGACCTTGGCCTCCATGCCCTGTTGTTGTCCCTCCAGAGGAACTAGTTGGCCACTGTGTGTGACAGGATGCTGAACTAGACAGAACACTGTTCTGATCCAGCAGGGCTCTTCTGATGTTCTTGAGATCACCCATGCGCTGGTCTTTGTTTTCACTTGGATTTGGGTCCCATTATACAGAACGGTTCTCAATTCTGCTATTCTTATCCTTTGCTCCATAGGGTGAACAACTGCATTGGATTCTCCAACTACAAGTTCTTTCTACTATTTTTAGCATATTCTCTATTGTACTGCATGTATATCGCTGCTACTGTCTTCAAGTATTTCATCAAGTTTTGGATGGTAAGTTTTGGATTCTGGGCACTTACACCCCACACCCTTGAAACACAAAAGCAACAGGCAGAGCATGTGCTTTGCATGCAGCTCTTGGATGCCGTCCCTGGCAACTCGCTGACCATGCTGGGCCCCTAGGAAATCCCTGCTCATCAGAACAGAAAATACGGGCCTGGCCTTGAAAGCAGGAAATCTCAGGAAATTGGAGGATTTGGCCAATTTTTTAAAGGATCGAGACTTGTTTCTTTAATGTTTTGTACTGAAAAACAAGTTCGTTCCCGCAAGTGAGCATCCCTTATATTCACAATGGAGCATATGAAGCTGCCTTGCCCTGAACCATGCTGGCCCTGGCCCTCCAGACCCGGACTACCTGTGGGGCAATGCAGGTTCTCCTGGGAGGTTGGCAAGGAGCAAAGCCTCCACTTGGCATTTTACCAGTTTTTTTCCCTCCTTTCTCTGGGCAGAAAACAGGCTGGGAAGGAGGAACGTGGCTTTCCAGGCTCACCTCTTAAGAAATGCTAATAGGTCTAGCTAGAGACAATAGGATGGCCAAGCTTCCCCCTTCTCCCCCTCCCCAGGCAGGGAACAGAATTTGAAGGACTTTGGGCTAGAACAGCTCCAGGGATACTCTCCAGGAAGGAGCTGGAGGAAACACTTCTCTGGCCGGCCTGACTGGGTCAAGTGGGAGGGGGAAGCAGAGGTGATAAAACCTCCTGGCAACAGGGAGGGGCTCTCTTTCTTTGGAATGCTGCATTCAGGAGGACTCTGAGCTGCAGTCTGCAGGCAGGCAGCCATTGACCACGTGCTTACCTACAAAAGGAGGGATTTTCAAGGTAATGAAGTTTTGTAGAGATTTGTAATTTCCTAAGCTTAAGGAGCTTGCCCTGTTTTAAACATCAGATTGGGCATGTGTAGTGAGAAAGACAGAGGATTTGTGTTTTGACCAAGTTCTTTTGTATTCCTTGCTCAGTCTGGTGCTGTGATAAAAGTATGCTTGTAAACATTTTCTTTTTAATAAGTACTTCATAACTTTTGATGCTGGCCATGGTTCTCTGTATCTCATAGACTTCCACCATCTCCAATTTGCTATCTTAAAAGGAGCACCAGGAGGGGGGAAGGCAGGCAGTTGGCAAGTGGCTATTCCCGCAGGGGCACGCAAGGCAGTAATCTGTCCCTGTGGGGGCCGAACGCTGGGCAGTGGGAGACACAGAGGCAAGGCCTCAGATCTTGGAAAGGAAGCTGGGAGTCCAGTCTCTCCCAGCGGGTGGTTCCTTGCAAAAAGGGCAGGTGGTGGTGTTGAGCTACCTGAGAGTGGAAGAAAAGGCCCTCCAGGGAGTAGGGAACCCTGAGGAGGGCAGGGCGGAAGAGGGCCTGCAGGCCAGAGCAGGCCTGTTCTGCCACACTGCCTGCTCGGGCTGTCCAGCTCTTTGTCTCTTCCCCAGCTGTGCAAGACCTGTCATAATCTGTCCAGAGAAACGTCATGCCTTGATGTGGTCTGGGTTTGTGTTCACCCATCTTGCTTTCCTTCCTAGGGGGAGCTGACCAACAGCCGCTCCAAGTTCCACGTCCTTTTCCTGCTTTTTGTGGCCATCATGTTTTTTGTCAGCCTCCTTTTTCTCTTTGGCTACCATTGTTGGCTTGTAAGCCAGAACAGATCTACGTTGGGTAAGATGTCCCCCATACACTACAGAGTTACTTGGTGGGGGTGGAAGGAGTGCTTCTTTGCTAAGTTTGAAGAGCCAGCCAATGCACCGTGTGCAGGCACACATTATAGATATAAAGCAGAATGGATTTGGTTGCTGCCTTTAGATGCCCACTCACTAGGTGTGGCAACTGTGGTTCCCATACTGGGAAGAGAGAGTCCAAACTCATGTGGACTACTGTGGACATTGTGGTCAGCCACTACACAGGTGACACACCTTTTAGTGTAATGTAGTGGATGGAGCGGTGAACTTGACTATGGAGTCTTGGTTTCAGATTTTTGCTCTGCTGAGGGAGCTGCAGTTGAGAGGCTGGTCTAAGCCTGTTTAAGCTTCAAGGGTTGTTTGTGAGAAATAGCCTCAAGTTGCCCACCACTGCTGCAAAAAAATGAAAGGCAGCATTCCCCCAGCTAGCTATAATGCTCTAATAAGGACAGGGGATCTCACAGAATCTCTTTCAGCTGTTGAGAATCAGAGTGGTATGGTGGTTAAGTGCTGAACTCAGCTCTGGGGGTCCTGAGTTCAAATCCTCAACCAGCCATGAAAGTCCAAGTGTCAGACATTCTCTCTCTCTCTCTGCCTCCCCCTCCCCACTGCCCTTGAATCATATACCCGTCAAAGTAAAAGCAGGACAGAAGTGGCATACAATAAGTAATGCCCACTTGTGTTTGTGTGCAGAAGCTTTCTCGGCTCCTGTGTTTCAGAATGGCCCTGATAAAAATGGATTCAACCTAGGCTTTGTAAAGAATCTCCAGCAGGTGTTTGGAGAGGAAAGAAGCCTCTGGCTCCTGCCTGTTGTCTCCAGGTAAGAGAAAAGGAAACCGCCGGCAGGTAATGGAATGTTCCGTTGGTCTTCAGTCACTGGACTGATCCAGCGGCATCACGGCCATTTTCTTTGTGTGGCTGTCAAGCGTCTTCTTTAAACTGAAGAAAACTAATCTGATTCAGCAGAGGGGCTTGTAGCTTTTCTCTCCTTAGCAGGACAAGCTGCCCCTGCCCAAATTCCCTCCTTGTCCTGATCCTGGGCTGAGCAGCCTGTAGGCCTCAAGGAAGCCTCTCTCCCACTGGGAGGCCTGAAGCCTTGCTGGGATTTTCCCTCCCGGCCTACCTTTCCCAGGCACCCTTTGAGCCATGTGATTGGACTGGGGTGAAATTGGAGGGAAGAGGAAGGCCAGTCATCACCAAGGAGGCAGGGCCTTGAGAGAAACAATCTAAGGTCCCTCTGAAGAGGGAAGGCGTTGGGCTCTCGAGAGCTGAGGGGGAGAGGAGCTGCTGCCAGCAGGAGAGGATCCCTCGCCTGAGGAGGGTTAGGGCTGGACCTGGGAAGGGGAGGGGAGGGAAGCAGCCATTGCCTGACCTGGGCCTGTAGGGGGTGGGAGGGAAGGATAGAGTGTGTGAGGTTGCCTGGCCACCAATAGGGGGATGGGGGGTAGGGTTGCCAGATCCAGGCTGAGGAACTCCTGGAGATTTGGGGGTGGAGCCTGGGGAGGAGAGGAACCTCAGTGAGGTACAATGCCAGAGAGTCCACCCTCCAAAGCGTCCTTTTACTCCAGGGAGCCGATCTCTGTATTCTGAAGACGAGCTGTAATTTCCAGGGGATCCCCAGGTCCCACCTGGAGGCTGGAATCCCTGGGATGGGGAGGTCCATTTTAGACAAAGCTCCAAGTGGTCCCTCGTCCCCGCAATACTCCTTCTAGACCAGTGTTCAAAGCTGCTCTGGCATCTTTCTTTGGCTCTTGCTAGAGGGAAAAGAAGAAGCATGTGTCCCATATCATTTATAGTGTCACCGTCCTCCTCCAGCAATGTGGGGCCTCACGTGGGCCTTGGCTCTAATACGTGTGGAGCCCCCCCCCCCCAATGGCCTCAAGGGGCTGCTGTTGTGCCCAGTGCTCAGGGATGGGGGAGGAGGAGTACAGACGGAATGTGTCCCCCCCGGAGTAAGACGCTCTCCTTTTCCCCTGGAGTGAAGCCCACTCCCTTTGTCTCCACAGTCAGGGGGATGGACACTTCTTCCCGACAAGAACCTTGAGCGAAGCTCGGAATCCACTGCTGGCGAATGAGGAGCGGTGGGAAGAAGATGGCCTGGAGGATGACAGCCACGGTCAGGAAGCTGAGTGGGCCTGGAAATTGGAGCCCTGATGTAGAGCACAGAAGGGGAACCCCGCTAAGTTGTTGCAGAAATGGGGTGGGTGGGGGTGGGAATGAGTATTGTAGCCACTGAAATACAGGCTGCAGTCACACAGGCAGTTTTGTCATGACATACCAGTGTTACCTGTGTGGATTTTAAGGGCTTGATCAGACAATGGCATCTGCCTACTGTGGGCCAGTTGTGGGCAGCCCATCCTGCTCCACTTTAGAACCGGGGTATTCAGGCACCGGGGAAAGTCTGGTAGTAAGGGATGGGAGCGCTTCCACTCGGTTTTTCTGACGTCTGAACTCCTGCAGCAAAAGCAACCCAGAAGGATGTCTAAACTTGCAGACATTTTTTTTTTTGTAGTTGCTGCTTGGATGGATATGCACATCCATCTGCCTGCATTTAAATAAAACCCACCCTTACAGCTCATCCCACGGTTGAAGCGCAACACTAAGGTGGATGCTCCCCCACCGGATGGCTATGTGGGTAACCTGCCATAGGGTGTGTGGTCTGGATGAAATGCTCCGCTACATTTTAAGCCAGGGCAATTTGTGGCACCACCATCTTGCGCCAAGCTGCCAGTGTGACCACAGCTGCAAACTTGTTTGTGAAGAATGTTTGAGTCCAGTGGAACCTTTAAGACCAACAAAGTTTAATTCTGGGTGTAAGTTTGGTGTTTGTGCACACTGCTTCAGATGCATGCACACAAAAGCTTATACACAAAATTAAACTTTGTTGGTCTTAAAGGTGTCCCCATTGGACTCAGACTTTGTTCTGTTGCTTCAGACCAATAGGGTGACCCACCTGAATCTATCTTGTTTTTGAAGGCAAGGGCCAATGAGGACTATCAGCAGATATATATATATATATATATATATATATATATATATATATATATATATATATATATATATATATATATATATGGGATACAGGTACAGAGGTGTGTGTGGAGTGGGGTGAAAAAAACCCCAAAGATACACAGGGGAGGGGCTGTGGTTCAGCAGTAGAGCACCTGGCTTACAGGAGGTCCCAGGTTCAGTCCCCAGCATCTTCAGTTAAAAACGACTAGTGGGTGATGGAAGGACCTCTGCCTGAGACCCTGGAAAGTTGCTGGTCTGAGTGGACAATACTGACCTTGATCGACCAGTGGTCTGATTCAGTAGAAGGCAGATTCATGTGTTATTGAGGACACAGATCAAGATGAGTAGCTGTGTTTGTCTGTAGCAGCAGAAAAGAGCAGGAGTCCAGTAGCACCTTAAAGACTAACAAAATTTGTGGCAGGGGAGGAGCTTTCCTCGCTTCTTCAGAATTAAACTTTGGCCTATTATGCACATGTGTTTTCTGGTGCTTTCAGCATCCATGAAGTTTGGGAGGAGGGTTGTACAGAAATATTTAAAATATTTAAAAATTCCAGTTTAGCATTCTGCATGCAGATCTTCTCATTACAATTCCACAACGATCATTCTTACGCCCTTTTTGGTGCCTCTCCACAGCAGTCACAGACTTTCTCCCTTCGTTTTTTAAACTTCACTGATACCATGCCTTTCTCCCCAAAGGGGATCCAGAGCAGCTTACGTCGGTCCCCTCTCCTGCTTTATTTTCGTGACAACCCTGTGAGGTAGCTTAAGATGAGAGTGTGTGACTGAAGGCCATTTGGAAGATTTGTGGCAGTCGGCAAAAGCTTCCTTCACAGCTGGGCTGCGCATCCTTCAGGTTATCTGTCTGAGCAGCTGGCCCCAAGCCGGCCAAGACAGATGCTTCCCGCCCTTATCACGCCTCTAGGATGACGCTTTCCTGATGCACCCGTCAGGTTTCTGAAACTGTATTTTGTGACTGTCTGTGGGAAGCTATGGTCGGTGACACCGTTGTTCTGCCTGCCCCTCCAGGTTGCCACCAGAGTTCCTCTCTTGCAGTAGAAATGGAGACGTAGCACGACTGAAAAACACATGATGAAAAACCTCACACACTCAGGTAAGAGACTGATCTTCAAACTAGAGAAAAACCTTAGTCCACGACAGCCCAAGTAGAAGGCTTTGGATCAGCACGTGTTCCCTGAGCTTCAGCTTGCCGATCAATCCCTCGGGAGGGGTGGTGGTGCACTTTCTGGCCATGTGCACCCAGCCACTGGTGAAGGGTATGGAGGAGACGGTCTTGGGGGATCGGATGCAGTGTCTTGTAGGCCTTCCTGACAAACAGAACTAGAGAGGTTGGCTTTATGGGTTTATGGGCAACCCAGGGAAAAGTCCAAATGGAAGTGTCTGGCCAAGAGGCCATCCAAACTGATGTTCCTCAGGACACTCCAGCAAAGGCTGAGATGGAAGGACTTCTTTTTTTTGAACTGTCCCTAAGGACAGAACTTTATTAAATTTTTAACACACTACACCACAATACAAAATTGAACAAACACACACACACAAAACATACACATGTAACACAAATGTGCGTAGTAAATCCTCATAATTAATACCTTAGCTATGCCTAAAAGTAATCGATATTTACTAATTTTATACTGAGTGTATCTCATTTCATTTTTCTCTTATTGGGTTATATAAATATACTTTATCTTGTAAATCGTCTTTCAGTTATATCTGCCTAAACATAATTATTATACCGGTTATAAAATCGTGCCCATGTATTCTGAAATACAGAGTCCGAGAGACCTTTCATCAATAGAGTCAGTTTATCCATTTCAGCTGATTCTAGAACTTTATTTAAATATTCTTGCTTCATGGGTGTCTCAGGCATCTTCCAGTATTTGGCATATAAAATTCTTGCTGCGGTAGTTAAATATACAATAAGATAACGATTGTCTTTATTAAAATCTGTCAGTAAAATGTTCAAAAGTAATACTTCCGGTGTAAATGGTATGGCCGTACCAAACACCTTTTGGATCATTTCATGAATCTATATCTAGTATTTTTTGCTTGTTTCACAATGCCACCACATATGATAGAATGAGCCCACCTTCTTTTCACATTTCCAACACTTATTTGAGCATTTACTATTATATTTCACTAATCTCTCTGGCGTTACATACCATCTATAAAACATTTTATATACATTTTCCTTATAGGCTGTAGCTTTTGTAATTTTTATGTTTTTCTTCCACATTTGATCCCATTGCTCTAAATCTGTATTATGACCTATATTTTGTGCCCATTGAATCATATTTACTTTAACTGTTTCCTCTAACATCATATAATTGAGTAAGAAGGTATAGATTCTTTTTATGAATTTTTGATCAGTAGTTATCTTTTCAGTCTCCATCAAATTTTCATGGAAGCCTATTGTCTTATCTTTAGAGTATCTGGATTCTATTTGGGCTTTTTGCCACCACAATAAATCCTCTAATGGTTTCAACTCATTCTTAGAATCCAAGATACTCTGATATCTTTTTGGTTTCTCTTCCTCGTAAATATTCGGTAAGGTAAAAGCTTCCAGAGGAGCAGTTAATTTTGAGGGTTTTTTGTGAAAAATTGCTTATGTATGATTTCCCAAACTTTCAGTAAAGAAGCTTGAAGCCAATGTTGTTTTATACTTTTGTGTAGATGCCTTCCCATACCATAAAAATGCATGCCATCCCATCATAAGGTTGTGACCTTCTAATTTTAATGTTCTTTTATCCTCTAGAATGATCCAATCCCTAATCTAAGCTAATGCCATCGCTCTATAGTATAGAGTCCAATTTGGTAGTCCAAAACCTCCTTTTTCTTTAAAATCTCGTAATGTCTTCAGTCTTATTCTGGGACGTTTACCTTGCCAAATAAATTTCAAAACTAGCTGGTCCAGATCTTTAAGGATTTTTTAATTTTGCAGGATAGGAATTGTCTGAAATAGAAATATCCATCTAGGAAGAACATTCATTTTAATTAGTACAATTCGTCACATTAAAGATATCTTTAATTTTTCCATTTTTCTAAATCTTGTTTAGTTGGCTTCAAAAGTTCTTTATAATTGTTTTCTTGTAAGGCACTACATTTGTTTGTCATCATAATTCCCAGATATTTTACTTTTTCTTGTATCTGGAAGCTTGAAATATCTTGTAATTTTTCCTTCTGTTTTATATCCATATTCTTGGTAAAAATCTTTGTTTTATTGTCCATAATCTTGAAGTTCCTCCTTCAGTTTAAGTACCAAGTGTATTGGATTCTCTACGATGAATACTAGATCATCCGCAAATGCCAATAGTTTATACTCTTCTCCTCTCATCTTAAATCTAGTAATCTGATTTCCATTTTTAATTGAATCATTGAGAATTTCCAGAGCGAAATTAAATAAAAGTGGTGAAAGATGGCAAACTTGTCTCATTCCTGTTTGAATTTCAAAGGTTTGGGTCCGATCCCCATTAATCATAACAGTCGTATTTTGTCTAGTATAAATGGCTTGGATCGTTTTAACAAACTCCATTCCCGCCTCTGCCATTTTTAAAACTTCCAACACAAAATCCCAATTAACATTGTCAAAGGCCTTCTCTGCATCTAAGAAGATTAAGGCCAATTGCTTTTTTGGATGTACTTCATAATATTCTATAATGTCTATGATACATCTTAAATTGTTCTTTATTTGTCTTTTAGGTAAAAATCCTGCTTAATCTTTATGTATTGTTTTTGATAATATTTTTTTAAATCTTTCAGCTATTATCGAAGCAACAATTTTATAATCCACATTTAATAGTGAAAGCAGTCTATAGTTTTTAATTTCTTTTTCATCAGAGTTTTGTTTATGTATTAGAGAAATTATTGCTTCCTTGCATGAATCCGGTATTTCTTAATTCTCCATAACATTATTGCAGATATCTTTTAAATGGGGCAATAATTGTTCCTCAAATATAAGGTAAAATTCTATTGGGAGTCCATCCGACCCTAGTGCTTTACCTTTATTTTGCTGTCTCAATGCCTCAGCCAATTCCATCATCGCAATTGGCTGATTGAGTATTTTTCTTTGGTCTTCTGTAAATTTCTTCGGCTGATGTGTTTCTAGGTAGCCCTTTATTTGTTCTATATTTGTATCTGCTTTTCTATAAAGATTTTAATAAAAATTTTCTACTATAATTTTCATCTCTTGAAGTTTATCTGTTTCTGTTCCATCTTGCTTATTTAAAACTTTTATATATGATTTCTCTTTTTGTTGTCGAATTTTATAGGCAAGCCATCTTGTTGGTTTATTAGCATTCTCAAAGAAGTTTTGCCTGGCAAATGCCAGTTTCTTAGCTAATTCATGTGTAAATGCACACTTCATCTTATGTTGTAAGAGTTTAAGTTTGGATTTCGTATCTGGAGAGTTTAAGTTCGCCATCATTTTCCCTTCTTGAATCTGAATTTCTTTTTTAAGATTGATGTATTCCTGTTTCCTTTGTTTATTTATTTGAGCAGATTCCTTTATCAATTGTCCTCTGGTGAATGCCTTAAAGGCATCCCATACCACTTTTATGGGCATATTAAGTTGAATGTTTTCTTTAAAAAAGAACTGGAGATCTTTCATTTTTTTAACAAATTTATCATTTTTCAAAAGAGATATATTCTGTGTCCATCTACTTCTAGGTCTCATCTCTTGTAATTCTAAGGTTTGTCATCTGCATAGGTTCCGGCTTCAATCTCTGCTTCCAATAAATCTTTGATAACCATACTTGAAATCCAGCACATATCCAATCTAGACCATGAATCATGTCTAGCTGAAAAATATGTATATTGTTGTTTATTGGGATTTCTTACCCTCCAAGCGTCCACTAATTTCAATTCTTCCATAAGTTGACAAAAAATAGGTGGGAATTCATTACCTCCTCTCTTCTTCCCCTGAGTATTTGTTTTCCTGTCTTCTTTTTTGTCAAAAACTGTATTGTAATCCCCTATAATACAAATCTCCTGGAAGTCCTGTTGGGTAATCAGGCTTTGTAGTCTTCTATAAAATTTTTCTTGATGTTGATTTGGGGCATAGATACTTACAAGAAGCATTCTTTTCATTTGTCTTTGTATTGCAACTGTTAAAATTCTTCCATCTTGGGATGCATATATTTGTTCAGGCTGTAAATGATCTCTTACGTGTGTAGCTACTCCTCTTTTCTTTTTCTCCTTGTCTGATGATATAAAATTTTTCCAAGTCCTTTTACTTGTAAATGTTTTTCATCCCCTTTTTTAATGTGTGTCTCTTGAAGACATATTATATCCAGCTTTTGTTTTCTAAGTTGGTGGAATATTCTCCTTCTTTTCTGTGGTCAATTTAAGCCGTTTATATTCACCAATATAATTTTTATTTTGCCTCTATCCATCCTGCTTGCAATTCTGTTGTTCCTGTTTCTCCTTTGTCTGTTGTCTTGTATTAACTGGTGATTTCCTTGTTGTTCCAGGTCTTCTTTTTCTCTGTGGTTTCACGCCAGGTGCTGCCGCACCTTGTAAAGTTTCTTCCTCTTCTTCTCCCTCTCCCTCTCCTTCTTCCTTCTCTTCTTGTTCTATTGAGAGCTCCTCTCCATGAGTTTTCAGGACGTCTTCTGCTTTAAAGATTGATGTTATTCTATATATTTTTTTACCTTTGAAAGTAAAAATCAAGGCTTTAGGCAGGAGCCATCTATAGTTTATAGTATTATTTCTCAGCAGTGTTGTCAAGTTGGAATATTTTTTCCTCTTTTCTCTAACTCTCCACAGGATTTCTTTCAAAACATTTATTCCTGTTTCTTTCATCATCAATGGAGAGGCATTCACTTCTCTTAGTATCTTGTCTCTGACTGCCCTCTTGTGGAAGCAAATTTGCACGTCTCTTGGTAATTGAAATTGTCTTGTATAAGCTGAATTCATTCTAAAGGCTACATCAATCTCTTGAATAATCTTGTCTGCATCTTCCATGTTCATATGTTCCACTAATAATTTGGCCATTTCATTGGTAAGATCTTCATTTTTTTCCTTGGGTACATTCTGGAATCTTAATATAAATGCTGCCCTTTCCACCTGTAATCTTGTAACATCTTGCTCTAGAGTAGTCTGTCTTCCATTTGCTTCCTTAATCTTAGTCTCCATTTCTTTTGTCATGGTTTCTATTTTTTTCTGTTGTAGTATTCAGTTCATTAATCTTCTGGGTGTTATCTTTTATTTGTTTCTGAAGTGCTTGCAAGCTTAAAGAAAACTGTTCAGTTATTTCTTTAATCGCATTTTTAATGGGATCTACTGCTTCAGTGATAGAATTTCAAATCTCCTCCATAGTTGATTTGATTGGTTTGACTGCCTCGCTTATCAAAGTTTGGATATTTGCCTGGACAAGGGCCTGCATCTCTTTTTGTGCTGGGGCTGAAAATTTGGAGGTGGCCACACCAGGACTTCCTGGTGAGGAGGATGGTGTTTTGTTTTTGGGTTGACTAGCTTGGCCTGCCATCATAAATGTAGTGTGACGTTAATTAAATTTGCCCAGTTTTGGCAGAATGCCCAAAATTTTTCATCCGCTTTAACTCAAATAGTTGTTTTCTCCTCTACAATTTTGTTTTGGAACATTCAAAAATCTATGGCAGACTGCCTGGATCTTGTTTTTAATAGCCCGGCTAGTTGTTTAGGTTTTCTCGAGTACGGTGTTTTTAAAGTGTAAACCACAAATACGCACTTCAAGGTCAGATTTTTGCCTCTCCCCTTCTACCACTTTCTAAAGCAAAATATCTTTGGAAGGGCAGTTTTTAAAGCAACCAATTTTTACTTCCCAGACGTTGAGTCTTTAATAATAACAGTTCCCAGTTTTACTTTGTTTCAATCGCGTTGCTTATTTTAATTTCCATGGAGCCCCCAAAATTTATAAAGGGTTTCCTAAATGTTCCACACCCTGCCCCTGTTGGGGTAAATTTTTTTAAAAAAAATTATTATTATTTTTATTGTATCCCAATCTTTTTGTTACATTACCATTTAATTCCACATTTCCTTTGGTACATTCTTTTACCCCTGTTTTCTCTCTCTCCCGCTAAGGTGACCAACCTTGTAATTTCAAATTAAATTTTCAGCCACGAGCACATTCTTTCCAGCTTTTCAAATATAACCATGTTGGCTTCCTCCTTATAAACCCACTTAAAGTATACCGACCATTTCTTTTTTATCTTCTTCATTTTCGCAGTCCATAGCTTATCTTGCTTTAGACATTCCATTATATCCAATTGCATATATTCATATAAATATTCGTTCCATTTTTCTAAAGTCCATTTTAAGTTCTCCTTCCAGCCATATGCAATCACTGCATGCGCTGCTAATAACATTGCTTTAAAAATATCCTGCTTTTGTTTCTCAATTCTATGGTTTCCCAGTACTCCCATAAATAATAAATCTACATCTATATCCAGGTTGACTTTACATAACGCTGCTATTTTTCCCCGTATCTTTTCCCAAAAATCTGTCACCTTTGGGCACTCCCACCATAAGTGAGAATACCACCCTTCTTTTGCATTGCAGTGCCAACAATTGGGTTTCATCCCTTTAATCATATATACTAGTTGGGCAGGGGTTCTATACCACTTCAAGATTATCTTTCTTTCAAGTTCTCTATATTTTTCCAGCTTAATTTTCTTCAAGTTCACCATTAACTTATTAACATCCTCAGTAGTAATTTGTTTTTCTTTATTCCATTTGTTCTTTAAACTTCTGGACATAAATTCCTTATCTTTCACCAATTCTAAATAAATCTTTCCTGCCAGACCTTTCTTTATTTCTTTCATATATATTATTTGTTCTATATTGTTATCCTCCCTTTTAATAGCTTCTTTATACTTGTTTTGTTTAACTGAGTGATATAGTCCCATTAAACTTAACCAATATCTGTTTCCTAGTTTTTGATTCAACTTCTGAAGTGTTATTAGATTCCCTTGGCTGCTATACATATCCTTCACCTTTAATATTCCTTCCTCCTGCAGGTCTTCCCAAAATTTCGGATTCACCTCCTTCTCCAATATATACCTAATTGGAGTCTATTTCAAAATCTGAGGCATCAAAACCTTTCCCCATCTCTTCCACACAAGCAAAGCTATTTTCCTTGGACCCTCTGCCAGTCTTATTTCTTTTTGCAAATCTCTAGTATAGATTCCATAACGTCCTGCTCCCTTATTTGCTGCAGTTTCAAATCTTACCCACTTTTCCCCTTTCCTCCATTCTAACTCCATCAATACTTTTAACCAAAATGCATTATAGTAAGCTTGTATACATGGTAACCCCCATCCTAGGTCCTCTTGGGGCATATATACTAATTTTGTAAAAATTCTTGCTTTTTTCCATCCAAACACGCAATTTTTTATATGTTCATCCCATTTCTTAATTACTGCCTGATCAAGTTCTAGTGGGAGCACCTGAAGTAAGTATACCATCTTTGGAAGTATAAACATTTTTATTGCTCTAATTCTCCCTAAGAAACTTAAATTCTTATTTTTCCACTCCTTCAGTTTCTTTGTTATCTTTGACCAGACCTTATTGTAATTAATTTTTCGCAGCTTCTCTATATTTCTGTCTAGATATACTCCTAAATATTTAATCTTCCTAACTCCTGACTTCATCCCTGTTAATTCTAATACCACTCTTTTAATTTCTCTATCTATATTAATAAACATTATTTCCGATTTCTTAATGTTAATTCCAAGCCCCGAGCTTAACTTAAAATCTTCTAAAATAATTAATAATTCTCTTATTGCCTGTAGTGGCAATTACTTAGTGTCAGCAGTATATCATCCGCAAAAAGATTCAATTTAAGTTCTTCTTTGCCTATTTGGAATCCCTGAATTCTACCACTATTTCATATCCTGTCCGCTAGGGGTTCCATTGCTAATACAAAAAGCATAGGGGACAATGGACACCCCTGCTTTACTCCTCTCTCAATTGAAATTTCTCTAGTGTGTCCATCGTTTATTCTAATAACTACTTTGCCTCCCCTATATATTTCCCTTATAACATTCAGATACGATCCCCTAAAGCCAAATTTTTCCAGTACCTGCATTAAATAATTATGGTTTAGAGTGTCGAACGCCTTGTATACATCTAATTTTGATAAGGCTAATGTTTTCTTATTTTTACAAAACAAAGCATTTAAAATATTTCTCAATGGGTGGGCTATAAATCTATTTTTGACAAAGCCATATTGATCTTCCTTAACTAATTTTGGTAGCTGTTTTTTCAATCTACCTTCTTTTAATATATAATTAAATAATCTTTGCATTTCTGGAATTAGAATCGCCACCATTTTTTTATAATGTTCTGCCGTAAACCCATCCAGCCCAGGGGATTTCCTATTTTTTAATCCTTTTAATACTTTTACTATTTCCTGGCATGTAATTTCTTCATTCAGGCTCTCTCTCTGTTCTGGCGTTAACTTATTATCTAATTGTTCATCTAATTTTTGTTTTTTTCCAGATTTAAATAACTGCTGATAAAATTTAGCAAATTCCTCTCTTATCTGGGTATTTTTAAAGAACTGTTTCCCCGCATCCCCCTTGACACATCCTATTTTTTGTTTTTCTTTTCTTGATTTTAAATAATTGGCCATTCTTTTCATTGTATTCATATTAATTCTATGATATTCATTTTTAGTAATATTTCCTTTTCCCACATAGATAAAGAATTTGAGTTCTCTAAATCTTTTTTAAAGTTTTTTTAATAATTCCTGAGTCTGCCTACTATATTTCCTCTGAAGTTCCTTTTGTTTTAGCATGATTTCATTTACTGTCCTACTTCTTTCCTTATTATTTTCCCTTCTAATCCTAATTTCCTTAGCAATATAAGCTCCCCTCATAACTGCTTTAGCTGCATCCCAAACTACTTCTCCCGTGGCTGAGTTTGTATTCTCTCTAAAGTAAAATTCTATATCTTATCTTAAGTCCATCCAATTCTTCTCAGTTAAAGGCATATTAGCCTTATATCTCCAAATGAACTCTTTTCGCTCTTCACTTAATTTAAATTGTACTATCAAGGGCGCATGATCCAAAATCCATATAGGCTCAATTTTTGTTTTCACCACCTCTATCTCATTTGTTTCCTTTACTAAAACGTAGTCTATATGTGAAAAGTTTTTAAATCTATTAGAAAAATATGTAGGTTGTAAAGTTTCCCCTCCATACATAAATGCATCATTCAGTTTCCATTTCTTAAGCTTCAAAGTTTTGCTTTTTTTTAGATCATGATTAACATCCCCTGCCACTACTAATTCCCCTTCATAGAAGTTCTGCAGTTTCTGAAATATCCTGTTCAAAAATCTTACTTGACCTGTATTTGGTGCATATATAGAAGCTATTGTGAACTTCCTTCTATTCATTTTAAATTTCAAGAAAACATATCTTCCTTCTAAGTCTGATATTTGGTCTAATACTTCTATCTTCCAACTAGAATGTATAAGGATCGCTACCCCTCTTGCTTTCTTAGTTCCTCTTGCTTCTGCCTTTGTTTCCCATACTAGCGAATTTAACAAAGGTTTTTTGTCCTTTTTAGCTTTATGGGTTTCTTGGAGGCACACTATATTTATTCTATGTTTTTAATCAAATTTTTTAACCTATACCTCTTTAAACCTGAAGCCATACCATTTATGTTTAAGGATAATAGTTTTATTGTCTCAGCCATTTTCGTTCATAAATTTCTTATATCTGTGTTCATGTCTATCTTTTCTTGCTTCAGTGGTCACCCTCATTCCCCTTTCCCCCCCTGAAGAGCCTCCCCTAAGGGGTATACAGGTGGCATACACCTCCTGACCTCTTCGCAGCTTATTGAGGTCTGCGTTCCCCATTCCCCCCTCCCTTATTCTTTTCAATCATGTAAGTTTCAATATAAGCCGCCATGCTTATTTCATATCCAATCAGAAATAATTTCTCACAGGGATGCCTTACAGTACGCGAGTACTCTACAGAATTTAAACACAAACTTATATCTCTATATAAATCCTTATTATCACGTGCCAAAATAATCTAAGAGTATCTCACATCCTTTCTCGGACGTTTAGGCTGGCTTTGTGATGTCTGACTCAATTCTCCTTCTTCTTCACTACTAGATGTGATAATGTCGAGAGGTTCCTTTTGTTTTTTTTTAAAACAAAATTTTATTGGATTACTTTCAACATTGTTAAACATCGTTACCAATACAATTTCACAAGATTTTTACCCTATCCCCCCACCCCCTAATAGGCTTCCAACACTGCTATTAACAAAAAAAAAGAGAATTAAAAGGTAATCAAGTTTAGACTTATAACAATCGACAAACCAGGTAACCTAATTTCAAATATATAAAGGCCTGACTTTTACAAACATAATTTCCAACCAAGGTACAGTACAATCAAATATTCATTTCATTTCTCATTCACTCTCAATACAAATCAAGATTGTACATTTTCCCTTTCATTTTATATTCAGTTTCCATATACAATTTCAGGCCCTCCCAGTCTTTTAAATACAGTTCTGCCATTTGTCCATTTAGTTTTTTTGTCATTTTGTCCATTTCGGCTAAAAACAGCAGTTTTCTTAACCAATCATATATATCTGGCACCTTCTCCGTTTTCCATTGTTGAGCAAAAGCCATTCTTGCCGATGTAATCATATACCATAATAGTGTCCTTTTTTCTTGTGGAATCTTTTCCATCGTCAAACCTAAGAGAAGAAGTTCCGGACTTTTCCTAATAGGAATTTTTACTATTTTCTGCATCTCACAATGTACATTTGACCAGTATACCTTAGCTTTATCACATGACCACCACATATGGTAAAAAGAACCCTCTATTTTTTTACATTTCCAACACTTATTACTCAAGTTCTTATCCATGCTAATGTTAGCAATCTTTTTTGGTGTCATATACCACCTGTACATCATCTTATAACAATTTTCTTTTACATTAACACAGGTTGACATTTTAAAGGCTTTTTTCCATAAAAATTCCCATGTTTCCATAGAAATTTCTTTGTTCATATTTATGGCCCATTTTATCATTTGTTCTTTAACAGTTTCATCCAACGTATAGACTGTCAACAAAGTTTTATACATCTTTATACATCTTTTTTTTCCCCACTCTTTTTTCAACCATATATCTTCAAACATCATTCTTAGCTCTAAAACCAACCTCTTTACAATCTTTCTTGTAAATATCCCGTATTTGACAATATTGTAACCATCCATACTCAAACTCTAGTTCATTATTTGGTTTTAAAACATATTCTTTCCCTTCCTTTTGGAGCAACTCTTGGTATTTCAGCCAATCATTACCTTTATATTCCGAAAAGGGATGAATAACTGCAACAGGAACAATCCACAAAGGACTTTCATCAGGAATTGTACTCTTGTATCTGGCCCATGCCTCAAACAGTGTTCTTCTTACATAGTGATGCTTAAACATTGAGTCTACTTTATTTTTCCCATACCAAAGATAGGCGTGCCAGCCAAATCTGCAATCATGGCCCTCAAGGGCCAAAAGCTTTCTATTTTCTAAATTAACCCAGTCAGTTAACCAAGACATACATACAGCTTCATGATACAAACGCAAATTCGGGACTTGGAAGCCACCTCTGTCTTTAACATCATACATTATTTTCATTTTAATTCTCGGCTTCTTTCCTGCCCAGATAAGTTTAAAAATTTCTCTTTGCCATTTTACCAGCACTTTCACGTCTTTTACAATTGGTGTTGTCTGAAACAAAAACATCAATCTGGGCAATATGTTCATTTTGACAACGGCAATTCTTCCAAGAAGAGATAATCTAAGTTTTTCCCAATTTTCCAAATCACTCTTTATCAAAACCCACAGTTTTTCATAATTATTCTTAAACAAGTCAATATTTTTCATTGTAATTTCAACTCCCAAATACTTAACCTTTTTAACCACTTCACATTCTATCAAGTTTTGTAAAATTTGTTGCTTTGTAGCTGTCATATTTTTACACAATATTTTTGATTTATTCTTATTTACATAGAACCCTGTGAGGTCACCAAACTCTTTTACTTTTTCAAATACCAAAGGCATATTATTAACAGGATCTTCAACAATAAACATGATATCATCAGCAAACGCTCTTAATTTATATGAAAAACCTCTAATACTCAAACCTTTTATATTATCATCATCTCTAACCATTTGCAGCAATATCTCCAAAATCCAGATGAATAGCAATGGTGACAAGGGACAACCCTGTCTGGTTCCTTTTCTGACCCGGAACGCTTCTGTTGATTCTGCATTCACAATCACCGTAGCTTTTTGCTCTTTATATATTGATTTAATCATTCTTATAAATTCTGCGCCCATCTGCAATTTCTCAATCACTTTAAACATAAATTCCCAATTCAAATTATCAAATGCCTTTTCTGCGCCCAAAAATAAAAAACCAACTTCTTTTTCCGGGTGCTTATCATAGTACTCTATTGCGTCTAAAACAACCCTCATATTGTCTTTTATTTGTCTACCTGGCAAAAACCCAGCCTGATCTTCGGCAAGAGTGTCTTTCAAAAACCCTTTAAGGCGTTCTGCTAAAATTTTTGCATAAATTTTATAATCATTGTTCAAAAGTGAAATTGGTCGATAATTTTTAACATTAGTTAAATCTTGAGTTTCTTTCGGTATTAAGGTGATTGCAGCTTCATTCCAAGAATCTGGGATCTTCCCATTTTGTCTAATTTCATTTAGAACAATCTCTAGAACCGGTACCAGGTCTTCTTGAAATTTTTTGTAAAATTTAGCTGAGAAACCGTCTGGTCCTGGAACTTTGGAGATCTTTGCCTCTCCTATTGCTTTACTGATTTCTTCTTTAGTTATCACAGCATTTAACATTGCTTTTATTTCTGGGCTTGGTTGTGTCAAATTAGCTTTAGATAAATAGTCTTGAATTTTTTGCTGGTCCACTTGTTTTGCTTGAAAAAGGGTCGCATAATATTTATAAAATTCCCTCCGGATCCCTCCTGGGTCTATGATTTCTCTGTTCCCATCTTTCAATTTAGTTATTATTTTATTCTCTCTTCTTTTCTTCAATTGCCATGCCAAATATTTCCCTGGTTTATTTGCTCCTTCAAAGGACTTCTGTTGCAATTTTTTCAAATTCCAATATACTTCTTTATTTAACCTCGCATCGTATTGTTCCCTTAGGATCCTCAGCTCTCTCAAAATTTTCTTTTTGCCAGGTCTTTTCTTGAGCTCTGCTTCTTTTTTTTTTATATTTTCCATAATCTCTTTGTCTATTTTCAATTGTTGTTTTCTTTCATTGTTGTTAATTGCAATTAGATGTCCTCTCATCACAGCTTTGTACGCCTCCCATACCGTTTGCGTCTGTACATCCTTGTTTAAGTTCAGTTGAAAATACGTTTTGGTTTCCGTCCTTATTTTGTCTACAATATTTTGTTTGTCCAGTAAATCCTCATTGAGTCTCCATCGAAATTTCTTTCTTTTAACATATGTTGACCACTTTACTGGGCTGTGGTCAGAAAGAATTCTAGGTAATATTTCAATTTTACGTGTTTGCAAGATCAAATTCTCGGTCATTCACATCATGTCTATTCTTGAAAAAGATTCATGTCTTGATGAGTAAAAAGAATAATCTTTGTCCTTAGGGTTTTTAGTTCTCCATGCATCTTCCAAGTGTTCATGTTTTACCATTTGAAAAAAAACCTTCGGAAGTTTACCTATACCTTCGTTTCCTTTTTTTGATTTTCTGTCAATAACATTATTAACAGTACCATTAAAGTCACCCATCAGTATCATTTGCTCATAGGTTAACTGTTGTAACTGTTCCCACAGATCCTGAAAAAAATTTTCCTTAGCGCCATTCGGAGCATAGAGATTAACAATTAAAGTTTTTTTACTCTGAAGTATAACTTCTACTGCCAAAAATTTCCCTTCTTTATCTTTAAAAATTTCCTTTGGCTCCAATTCTTTTTTAACATATGTAACAACTCCTTTTTCTTTTGTGAGGAGAGGGAATAAAATTCCTCTCCTAATCTTTTTTGAATCAAAAATTTAACATCAGTCTTTTTAATATGTGTTTCTTGCAAACAGACAATATCGCATTTTTGTTTTTCCAACCAAAGCCTTATGTTTTTTCTTTTATGAGGTGAATTGAGTCCATTAACATTCCAAGATATAATTTGACTCTCCATGTTGGCTTTGTATTTATTTATCAGAGTCTTTAAAATTGTCTTTGATGAACTTGTTCATTTGCTCTACTGACTTGATGGTGACTCTCTTCTGCTTAAATGTAAAACTGACACCTTTTGGAATTTCCCATCTGTATCTTATGCCCTCCGTTTTCAGTTTGTCAATCAAGTCTTTAAAAAGTCGTCTGTCCTGAAGGATTGTTCTGGGTAGTTCCTTTAATATCATAATTTTCTTGTTATCAATTGTGAACTCTTCCTGGAATTGTTGCTTGAACAAGTCTTCCTTCAATCTTTTGGATATAAACTGGACAATCACATCTCTGGGTAATTTTTTCCTTTGTGCAATCGCAGAGTTGACTCTGTACACCAAATCAATCTTTGCTGCCACCCTCTCCTCTTCAAGTTTTAAGAAATCTGCAACAGCATCCACCATAACAGAATGAATATTCTCATTTTTATCTTCAGGGATTCCCCTAAATCTCATATGATTAAGCATTCCATTGTATTCCACCATTACATTAGCTTTTGCTGCTTCTTTAGCAACCTCAGATACATTCCTTTTCCTTTTGTTGAACTTCTTGTTCCTCCATATTTTCTGTTTCCAATGACGTCATACTGATTCCCAGTCTCTCTAGCATTCTCCTTGCCTCTTCTGAATTTTTTGCTCAGAAAAGTTTACCTTCTCTGAATACCAGAATTACTGCTGGGTATCCCCATGTAAACAGTATTCCATTCTCAAAGAGTTTTTGAGTGTAAGGTTTTAGCATTGCTCTTTGCCGTAGCGACTCTAGAGAGAGGTCCTGCCTTATGATTACTTTATGTTCATTAAATTGTAAATCCTTCTGTGTTTTTAATCTTCTATAAACACTGTCTCTTGTTTTCTCTCTTGCAAATGCCATAATAATGTCCCTTGGCTTTGCTCCCAGACCAGGCTTGGGGCGGAGAGATCTGTGTACTCTTTCAATTTCGTCCAGACTTATTTTCATTCCATATTGCTCAAACCATTCAAATAACTTTGTTTCTGCATAATATCTTCAGGAATGCCCGATAAGCTAATGTTTCTCCATCTTTGATGGTCGTTCACAGACACTAATCTCCTAGTCAACTCCTTAATTTTGGCCTCATTAACTTCAGCTTTTTGGGCTGCCTTTTCAGCAACCTTTTTTATGCTCTTAATTTCTAATGCCAACTGGCTCAAATCTGTTTTAAGAGCTTTAATATCCCCCCCTCACATTCTGTTCCGAGGTGGCAATAAGCTGTGTTAAGTCTTTCAGTTCCTTCTTAGTCGCCATTTTACTTTGCTCTCCCTTTTTCCAGCCTCCACCCAGGGAGTGCAGAGAAGAAAATATACATAATTTATGTCTCCCACTTCCAAAGTCTCATGCAGTTCAAACCTTTTTGATTCTCTGCCACTTTCACAGGTGTTTCAGGTTGTTTTCCAAAGGTTTATCTCTCTTCTTTGGCGGCTAAAAGCTAGCTTCTCCGGAGGTAGTTTTGGGAGTGTCTTAACTGGATTGACGCATGCGTAGAACCCCTTGGGGTAAAAATTGAGATCACTGCAAAGGGGTCTCCACAAACTCCACCCTGCCCCTATAGGGGTAAAAATTGAGATCGTTGCAGAGGGGTCTCTACAAACTCCACAAATCATCAGAGTAAAGTTAGCCACCAATTTTGCTTGTTTCTATTTCCCTGAGACCCCAACAAATTTACAAAGGGTTTCCTAATGCTCCATACCCTGCCCCTGTTGGGGTAAAAATTGAGATCATAGCAAAGGGGTCTCTGCAAACTCTACAGTCAGTCAAATGGTAAAACTAGCCATCAGTTTTATAAGCTAGATAGTTAGTTAGGCTAGTTCCTCTTCAAGCATCGCCCTGTATTAGCAAATGAAAGTAAAGTTGTCTCTATCTCCGTTCGCTGGCCACTTATGCCCCCATCAGCGCAGGAGCGACAGCTTTGCCCACAGAAATGGGCTCCTCTTTGAATCCAGCGTTGGGAGGCGATCTCTGGTTCTCCCTCTGAGTAGCCACGACACAGGGTACTGGATCAAGCCTCTAGCAGCCCACTCACCCCTTCCCCAGGGGGTGGGGGGGTCCCTGATGAATCGTGGGACCCTTTAAACAAACTTGGAAGTGGCCAGCATGGACAAACACGACTGTCTCGCTGCGCTGCAACCTGCTTGATGACTTCCCCCAAGATAGCCCTCGCTGGTGGGAAGCAATGATTTCTTTCTCCCTCCCTCACTTTGATCAGCAGTTTTCTGCAAACAGAACCTTCCTCTTATGAGGACTGATTTTGTACATTGATGCCCCAACTTCCTTCTGCTGTGACCCTCAAGGCAATGCACGGGGGGTCCCCAGGTGGGCCCTATCCAGACTCAGACCTGTTTGCCAAGTTCTGTCACTTATTTTATTTAAAATATTTATGAGCTGTCTTTCATCCTTATGGAGCTCAAGCTGGCTTGCAAACATTGATAAAACCCACAGGATAAAATTCATTAAGAACATAAAACCAAGATTTACAATCACTATGCAGGACTGCTACTAAACTTAACCAAATGTAGTCATAAATAAAACTGTCCTCAGCAGCCTCCTAAGGAGTGAAAGTGAGGGGGGGCGAGGCATGCCTCCCTGGGGCGGCTGTTCCATAATTGTGTTCCTTGTCCCATTCCGGGGGGGCTCTTTCTGGGCATGTCTCACACTGATTCCCGTGCTAACTCTGGCAGGTCTAAACAGCAGGCCAGCGGCTAGCAACATTCACAGTACAGACATAATTTCTACCAGAACTAGTCAGAGATGTGAATGCCCGACTGCCACCAGACACCACAGTCCCATGTCTCTTCTCTCTGTCACCCCTTTGGAGCACATAGTCCACCTCCACCTGGGATGTCTTCATGTCACATCTTCTTGGCCTTTCAAGGGAAGTGAGGCAGGGAAACTCTGAATGCTGTCATGTCACAAATGTGCTTCAAGAGATTCCCCATTCCTCCATATACAGCTGCTGGATGACCTTGAGCAAGCCATAGTTCTGTCAGAGCTGTTCTTGAAAGATCAGTTCTCGAAAGAGCTCTCTCAGCCCCACCTACCTACAGGGTGTCTGTTGTGGGGAGGGGAAGGGAAAGGAGATTCTTGGAGAACAGGTGAGGTGCCAGAAGACGGGAGGCAGGCAAATGTCATCCCTGTCTTCAAGAAGGGGGGAAAGAAGGGTCCGGGTGACTACTGGCCTGTCAGCTTAACGTCTCGGCCTGGGAAGGTTTTAGAACCACTCAGGAACCTAGAAAGTTGAGCAGCTAAAACACAGAACAAAATACATCTATTTACTGCAAAGTGCACAGTAACTACAGATTAAAAACAACATTCATAGAATGTAAATAAAAACAAGGATCCCCTTCACTTTTGGTTGACGCATGGGCACAAACTGTGAACAGGGTCACAGCCAAGATCAAAATGGTGGCACAAAGTTACCATCTCTGAGGAGTTCAAGGTGAGCAGCCGTGTTGGTCTGAAGCAACAGAACAAAGTTAAGAGTCCAGTGGGGGCACCTTTAAGACCAGCAAAGTTTTATTCAAGGTGTGAGCTTTCATGTGCACGCACACTTCTTCAGTTACAATGAAATGGAATTACAGAACATAGTTATATATATATATATATAGGGGCAGCTTGTTAAATTAGCATGCAAAATAGTGAGGACACTGTCAACAGAGATAAATATAAAGTTCTGCATTTAGGTAGAAAAAATAAAAAGCATAATTATAGAATCAGGGAGATTTGCCTTGGCAACCATACTTGCAAAAAGGATCTAGGGGTCTTAGCAGACCATACAATGAACATGAGTCAGCAGCGTGAGATGGTAGTTAAAAAGTAAAGGTAAAGGTTTCCCTTGCTCGAAAGCCAGTTGAATCTGACTCTAGGGGGCGGTGCTCATCTCCGTTTCCAAGCCGAAGAGCCAGCACTGTCCAAAGACTTCTCTGTGGTCATGTGGCCATCGTGATTAAATGCCGTGGCGCACGGAACGCTGTTACCTTCCCACCGAAGCGGTACCTATTTATCTACTTGCAATTCCCTGCTTTCAAACTGCTATGTTGGCAGGAGCTGGGGCCACTCCGTCATGTAGCACTCAGGTCTCAAACTGCCCATCTACAGACCTTCCAGTCTGCAGCTCAGTGTTTTAACCTCTGAGCCAATTTTGGGCTGCAGCAACAGAAGTATGGTGTCCAGATCATGCAAACTGATGATATTGCTTTATTCTGCTCTGATTAGACTTCACTTGTCTTGTGTTCAGTTCTGGCCACAGCAGTTTAAGGAGGATGTTGACAAGCTGGAACGTGTCCAGAGACAAGGTTGACGGAGCTGAGTATGTTTAGTCTGGAGGGGAGATGACTGATGGGTGGCATGATAGCCATTAAGGGTGTGCTTTTGGGTCTACCTGAACCAAAAATATACCTGAAAAATATCTTACTGGTAGTTTTGAGGAACATTTCAGCTTCCCAAATGTATCTGGGATTTTTCAGGAGAACTGGAAAAAAATCCCTGAAAAAATCCTGGATATATTTGGGGATTGTTGGCAAACCCGAACAACAGCTGAGGGTCTGGGGGCTGGTTAAAGGGACGGCCTTAAAGACAGCTCAGAAACAGCTGAGCGGCAGGAGAGCCCCCGTGGAGGCTGCAGGGGGGACTCTTCATGCAGGGTCAGCTTCGGGGCAGGCTCTGCTGAGCAACCCAGTTTAAACGGGGCTGCCCAGCACAGCCTGAGGGGAGAGTTCTCCCTGCAGGATTGGCTGCTCTCCAGCTTAAAAGCACTGCCCAAAAGAGCCCCAGCTGGGCTGCCTCTCAGTTGTTTTAGCAGCTTTGCCGCAGTTTGTTTTCCTTGGTATTTTTTGGTTTGAGTTTACTGGACCTGAAAAAATTTGGGATTTCTGAAAAATCCCGGGTCTGAATACTTTACTGGTATTGGGATCCATTTTTCCCCAGGAATCCTGATTTTTTTCTGGATCCGATAGACCCAAACTACCAAGAAGGGGGGACGGGGACTGCACACTCCTAGTAGTCATCTTCAAGTATTTGAAGGGCTGTCATACAGAGGATGGAGCAGAGTTGTTTTCTGTTGGCCCAAAAGGTCAGACCAGAACCAATGGATTGAAATTAAATCAAGAGTTTTTCAGCTAAACATTAGGAAGAACTTCCTGGCAGTGTGGTTCCTCAGTGGAACAGGCTTCTTCAGGAGGTGGTGGGCTCTCCTTCTTTGGGGTTTTTAAACAGAGACAAGATGGCCATCTGACAGCAATGCTGATTCTGTGAAATTAGGCTGATCACGAGAGGGCGGATAGGAACGGATGAGCCAGTGCTCCACTCTCGTGGCAGCTTTCCTTTTTTTTAAAAAAAACCCATGATTTTTTATTAATTTTCAGTAAACAAATTAACATACGAAAGTATATATTTCTTATAAGCAAAGTTACCACAGCATGATGTCATGCATTTAAAACATACTAAGTCATTACACTGACCTTCAAGTATTTTCATTTAACCATTCATACATTTTGATCCAGATGTTTTCAAAATGTTTTTCTCCTTTTCCTTTTAACAAAGTTGTTAGTCTATCCACTTCAGCGATATTTAACATCTTAAATATAAATTCTACCCTATCTGGAACCTTGTCTAACTTCCAGTACCTGGCATACAAAATTCTGGCAGCAGTTACTCCATGGATCAATAATATTTTGTCCACCCTTTCATATATTTCTGGGATCATATTAAGAAGAAAGATTTCTGGGTTTAATGGTATTTGACATTTTATAATTTCCTGTAACATCTTTTGAATCATCATCCATTTTTTTTTTGCTTTTTCGCATGTCCACCACATGTAAAAATAGGTACCAACACTTTGTTTACATTTCCAACAGATAATCAATACTCCAGTAAAGTATTTTGCTAATCTGGCAGGGTATAAATACCATCTATATATTTATATACTATATACTATATACTTTATATATATTTTCTTCATAAGTTGGGCATTTAGTAATTTTAATATTTGTTTTCCAAATTCTAATCCATTTATCAAGTTCAACATTATGTCCTAAATCTTTGGCCCATATTTTCATAACTGCTTGCACCTGTTCATTTTGCACTTTAATATCTAGTAGCACATTATACAATTTTTTAATAAGTTTCTCTTCTGAATTCATCTACATTTCACCCAGGATAATACCAATCGCCACTTTGGGGTCAGGAACAGTGTTCCGTCTAAGCTGCGCTTGTGGGTGCTGATGAACAATTTTTTAGCTGGCTGTGCACAGGTCTTAGCTTCCTGCCCACAAACCTTTTTCCCTCCATAGGAAACAATGGAGGATGGGGGCACCTCCTTCTGGGGCCCATAGAATTGGATACCCTGGTCCAATCTTTTTGAAACTTGGAGGGTTTTTTGAGGAGAGGCACCAGCAGCTATGCTGAAAATTTAATGCCTCTACCCCAACGCCCCCAGATCAATTCTCCATTATAGCCTATGGGGCCCATTAGCTATAATGGTCCTCATAGTCTATAATGGAGCAAGAAAAAAATCTTTTTTTTTTTTGCAGACCCCAACCTTTACCTTTATTATGCTTTTCACTATAATCTGAAAGCTGTCTTGAGTCACAGGAAAGTGGGATATAAATATTTAAATAAATAGTTTGGGAAGATAGATAACATTTCAGCAACTTCCCATTTGTTAGGTTAGGCAGGGTTCTGACAGTGATTGTTCTACCTCTGTTATACTTGACCTGTAAATTTGTCATATTTCACTAAAAGAAGCCAAAGTAGACTGCAAGAGCCCTGCCCATGCCGCCCAAGTGTTGGTATGTTTTCTAAGGCTCGGTGCAGGGCAACAGTCTGAGGCCACGTCTACCAATATAGTGCAAAGGGAAGGGTAAACCTGTTCTCTAGTGGCCTGATCTATCCCCACAGAGGACAACATTTTCTGTAATGAAATTTGACTTGATTTTGTGTTCTCTTATGTTTAAATTATTCTTAAAATATAGTTTTAATATAGTTTAAAATAATTCATTCTGAGATTTTTACAAGGTAATGGAAATAATCATCTAAAAAACTAATTTACACAATAATCAAATGTAGACACACTCACAATTTTAACGCTATTAGGTTTTTTTGCTCATGAGGTAGAATTTTTGCTCACAACCCTGTGGAACTTAGAAGGAACACTGGTCAGGAAGGAATTTTCGTCCAGGCCAGATTGGCCCAGGAATCCTGGAGGTTTTTTCCTCTGGGCACAAAGCAGGGGCCACTGGGGGAATGGGAGGTGGCTGTGAATTTCCTGAGTTGTGCAGGGGGTTGATGACCCCTGAGGTCTCTTCTAGGTCTGTGTTTGCAAGTTTTGAAAGGGCACACCCCCTTCCCCATAGGATCATGGGGAACCTGCTTTCAAATAGTGAGTGGCCGTTAAAGAACTGAATTCCCTCCTTGCTTCCTGCCCATCACCATTCTGAATCACAGCTGTCCAAATGCATCCAGCCAGTATGATCTCTCCTTACTACAGTTCCTCCCTCCTGGCCTATATGGCTTTTGTCCACACAGGCCCCATGTTCCCCAGCAAAGACCTTGTGGGTGGTCAAAGGAGACACTTCTACCTCTTTTCATCAGCAGGGAAGCTGGCTGGATCCAACCCATGTTGGAAATCCACCATCTTTGCCTCATGTTTTGGCCCTTAGATAGAGGAGAATGTGATTTTGCTTGCAATCAGACATATTCTTATGCCTCCCCCCATTTTGAATTACAGCTTCCTCTTATCAGCTGCTTCCTATGATGGACACTTGGGGTTAGGAAAGCACAGGAAGGAAGCAAATGGATTTTCAGGACAAGAAGGCATAACCACCAGCTGCTCCTCCCAGCTCTCCAAGATAGCTCCCTTGGTCACGATTCCAGGAGTTCCTGCAGGTTCCTGATCTTCACATGGCAGCTTGCGACTGTTGAATGCCACTCATGACGGTTTCCTCATCTATGTCTTAATGCAAACAAGTGAACACTCTTTGCGCAAATGCATTCCTAAATGCCACAATGGCAGTTATCTCGCCAGAGTGGGGATGGCTCTGCAGCAAGAAGCGGCTTTGCCAATGGATGGTCAACTGGAGAGCTTCCTGTTAGGAATCATGTTTGCCAAACCAGGCGTGATAGTTAGAAAAGCCTGGGTGAGCGTGCCCTGGACCTGCTGGCTGTAGCAGCATCTCTGTACATAACATGACAGAGCAATATCTAACTCTGAGGAACTCCGGCGTTTTCAGTCTTGGAATGCATCCTCCTTGGTGTAGGGGAAAGGTTGCCAGAGCTCCAGAGCACAGTCCTTACAGCAGGTGTCTGTAGTTTCTATTAACCCCCCCCCAAGAAAAACCACCCAGAGCAACATTCCGGAGTGGGGTTATCTGCCTTGGAACTGCCACGTAGCAGCCTCAGTTGCTGTCTGGGCTGTACCAGTACCAAGGGTCACACTATGGAAGGCCCCTCCCCACACTCGTGGTCGGGGTGGAAAGAGCCATCATTGCAGCTGACTTATGGCAATCCTGTAGGGTTGTTAAGGCAAAAGACAAACAAAGGTGGCTTGCTGTTGCCTGCCTCTGTGCAGTGACCCTGGACTTCCTTGGTGGTCTCCCATCCAACCACCAACTAGAGCCAACCCTGCTTAGCTTCTGAGATCTGACGAGATCGGGCCGGCCTGGGCCATCCAGGTCAGGGCCCCTCCACCAATAGTCCTGCATATTAAAAAAAACCCCAAACCCTAGCACACTGCGAAGAAGGCTAGAACCTTTCTCCTGGATTATCTAGTTCTGTACTGGGAAGGTTATTTTTATTTTGTATGAAGGAACATCCCCTCATTTGAGCCCCTCTGGGAATTGTGCCAGTATTCACAGACCTCTGAATACTCTCATATCACAAGTAGTGGTGCAGCAAATTTGTGCACTTTTTAAAAAAATAAATCAAGCATCTCCGTCTAAAACGTTAGCAGCCCTTTGATTAGGCATGCCGGAAGTACGAGGCCTTTTCCTTCCGCCTGGGTTGCAGCACACTAAAATCTTATGGACACATTTGATGCTGAAAAGTCTGCCAAATAAGACTGTCCTGCGAGATTCCTCCATTGTGACGGTCTCATTAATGGGACGACAGAAACCATACGCTGGAAATACACTGCTGCTGGGGGTCATGGTATTAGCATCTGATCAACTTTGTACTGCTCTCAGCTAGAGATGGATTTGTCAAAACTCTGCTCTTTGATAGCTGGGGTTTGTTTCTTATTTTAATACCGAGAAGTGAACTCTCAGGAGCTGGGAGACGTGAAGGCCTGAGCGACTTCCTCATGGCCATTTCTTTCAGTGGGTCGCTCCAGTGCGCTGCTCCCACTTCTGGGTTTTCAAGTCCAGCGTCTCTGGAAAGGTTCAGTCTCAACTGAAGCGGCCTGATATTTTTTTCTATGGCAGAGACCAATATTGGGGTTCAGCAAACCACAGGAAATTAATGGTGCTGAAATCCCAACGCAACCATTGTGCTTCAATTTACAACTGCATGTGTGCATAAGCCTCTTTGATTCCAGTGGGACTTGCCTTTGCTTAACTTTCTTTGCCAGGGGGGTGCGGCACAGGCACCTTGTTGGTCTAGGGATGCCTCCTGTCGAGACCTTGTTGTCAGGCGTCCTTTGTGTGATGCAATGCAGGCCATAGCAGGGCTGCTCACACTCCTCCAGCTGTGAGGACTAACTGTGGTGTCAGGAAGACAGATCTGTTACTGCTATTACTAAACGGTGCATTTTGCTTCCTTCTGTGTGACTGAAGGCTTACTCTGTTCATTCATTTTCCTCTACCATGCCAGCACTTCCTTCCCTGCCATCGATTCCCATCTTGTCAAGCATTAAAAGGCAGGAAAGTAACTCCTAGAAAATATTTTCACATCACTATTTTTCAAACATTAAAAATAATGGATTTAGACTCAAGTCTGGCTCAGACTGTGTAGAGCCTGTGCATGTCACAAACTGGGTGGGTTGTCATGATGTCTGTGAACAGGAGCCTGAGTCCCTTGATGCATGCAGGCTTGTATACAGATGTGATGTCCAATGTGTGGACAGCAGGCTGCTTGAAGGGGTGGGGCTGGCAGGATAGGATGGTCACAATCCCCCACTGACCATAGGTCTTCACCATAGGGGCCCCAGGGGAGCAGAGCCAGGATGCTGCTACCTCCAGCTCCAGCATGCTTGCCGGGTGGAAGGGTCAGTATTGTGTTACCAGAGAGCCACGTGGACTGAGGCAAGCTTGTGCTTTCCCCCTCTGCATTACAGTCCTTGCCAGAGTTGGCAGGGCTAACCCTCCCCAGAACAGCAGGAAACTACTGCTGCTTTCAGCAGATGCGGTCAGGCCGTTCTTCCAACTGTCATTCCCATGGAGATTCCAGGCCTCTGGGGATGTGCGTCTGTTCAGCCTGTAACAGCCCAAATGGAAGTACATGTAAATTCTTCCTTAGAACACCTGCGTGGTGAGCTGTAGCTTAATTCATAACATTCCTAAATAAAATTTCCAGGTGACCAAAAGAAACTGTAAGGCTGCCTTTTGGACCACTGTAGCAATCAGTAGCCTGCTAGCAAACAACTGTGACTTCTTAGCAGTGCAAAATGAACATGCTTTGTACTCGTACCCTTTGCTATAGAAAGGATAAAATATCCTCTAACCAAGAATCAAATAAAATAAATAAAATATCCTCTAACCAAGAATCAAAGCAAGGCAGGATGGCATTGGAACTAAGCGCACACAGAGAGGACAGTTTGGGGCTCCTTTGAGTGAGCTGTGTTTTTGTGCCACCATCTCAGATGGAAGGCTGTAGACAATCAACCAGGTCTAGGACACTGTTTCCAAAGTCTACATGTTCCCTGTGCATATTCTTATCACCAGTTTTCATAACCTTTCTTTCTTTCTGAGAGGGCCTGTATCAAAGAACCTCTAGATTCACAGGGCAAAGCCAGGACCTGCTAAAATGTTTCACTGAGTTGTTCCTGTGCTGACGAGTAAGAACCCTCTGGACAAAACTGCACTTTGTGCAGCAGAAACAACTTCCCATTCTACTCAAGTGAAAAAAGCACTTATTTATTATTATGCTTTGTACCGCTATTGTAATTATTTCATGCGATCCACTGACTTTCGTAACTGTGTGGCTTCCAAATCAAGAGCAGAGGGAATAGGAAAGTTCATTAGCCAAAAGGAAGTGGAAAACTGGACAGCCATGCTCTTTCTTGCTGCATGACTAGTGCCTTTGTACCAAACCAGAAATACAATGCCAATGTTGCCACTTGCATTATGGTGGCAGCACACCAGGCCTGACCCTGCTAGAGTTCTCCCTTTTATACTTGTACAAGTGGGGACCCGCAAGAAACTCTCAGGAGCAGCTATCCCATTTCCCCCTCCTCTGCTTCCTCCCCTCCCCCCTACTTCTCTCTCACTCTTTCTCCTTCCTGCCCCCCTTTTCTTCCTCTCTCCCTCTCCTTCATGCCTGTCACTTCCTTTCTGCCCCCACCCCATCACTCTTTCTGCTCAACCCAACAGCTCACCTACGTTTATCTGCCCCTCTGTCTTCAGCTTTTGATCTCCTTTCCCCCTGCAGCTTCTACTGAGGAAAACTATGGTCTTTCTCCACAGTGGGGACTAAAGCAGTTTACATTATTCTCTCCTCCTGTTTATCCACACAACAACCCTACGAGGTAGGTTAGGCTGAAAGTACATGACTGGCTCAAAATCACCCAGTGAGCTTCCGCAGCAAGATGGAGATCTAAACCTGGGTCTCGCAAAGCCTGCTGTGAAGCACTCTTGACCATTTTATTGCACTGACTTTCATAGGGTGGCTGCTGTTGAACAGCTGCAAGCAGCCAGGCCTAATTGAATCGTGCAAGTCAGGTGGTCTCAAGTCACCCAGAGGGTGCTGCTATCCCTAGGGTTGCCAGGCTCCAGATGGGACCTGGAGATCCCATTACATTCAGCTGAGGCTTCTCCCCTCCCCAAGCTCTGCACCCCTCAGACTTTACCACAAAATCTCCAGGAATTCCCCAACCTCGAGTGGGCAATCCTAGTCCCAGGCCTGGCTCCAAACCTCCTTCATACCACAGGAGGAATCCTTCCCGATCCCAGATGCAGTTCTGCTTTTTGCTTCCTCCCCTTTCTTTCTTTCTTTCTTTCTTTCTTTCTCTTCTTTCTCTTCTTTCTTCTCTCCCCTACCACCAGTCAGTCTATCTCTCACTATCCATGCAGTAGGGCCTGGAGTAGATCCCTGTGACAGCCATTTCAAAAGGTATTGGGGTTTTTTTCCCCAATCCTCCCTGGGGGATTTTTTTTCTTTTTGGATTTTTCTGCAGACCCGGGGAGTCTGCTGAGTCCGTAGAAAAAACTGTTGAGGGAGAGTATGCCCCCTATCTGTGGAAATAAGTATCCGCACGCAGAGGGGACTGTTGGGAATTAGATATATAGATCTGGGGAAAGTGCAGTGATGTGGAATTGCTTCTGAACCATGACCAGAGCCCCAGGGCAACTACCCCCTTCCTTCTTTTGGGCAATCAGTGCATTCCAGGAAACTTAAGCATCTCAGTAGCTGCTTGAACAATGAGAAGGTATCTCGTTAAACTTGAAACAATGGATTGTTCTGATACTAAATTATTACTATTATTCCTTACTACTACTACTGAGAAAGAAGGCAAAACCACTACCAAAAATGAGAAAGGACTTGTACAGGCACTGGCAAGCACCGTGCCACTCTGCTCAGCAGAGTCAGATGCCTTCAGCCAACAGATGTGGGAGCTAGTGTGGTGTAGTGGTTAGTGTCAGCTAGCATCTGGGAGACCCAGGTTCAAATCCCCGCTCTGCTATGGGAGCTTGCTGGGTGTCCTTGGGCCAGTCACACGTGCTCAACTGGACCTCTCTCACAGGGTTGCTATAAGGACAAAACAGGGGAGAATGTTGTCAGCCAGTCTGAATACCCACGGGGTGAAAAGTGAGGTGCTGAAGAAGTAAATAAATTAAGAGGTTTTTCCTCCACCAGAAGAGCTACTTGAGGGAGGAAGGTGTCAAACCCTGCATAAAAGATCTCCCATTTGACCTACTTAAGGAGGGAAAAAGTGTGACAGATGTGCTTCCATCGCAGACAGACACAGAATCAGATAACTTCTGATCGTCCACATTACCATATTGAAAACAATGACAGGGCAGGCAGACAGGTTCCATCACATGACCTCCAGTGACTAAAGTTCTAACTGGCAGTTTAAAATGTCTCATTAATGTCTAACAAAAATTGTACCTATGACATCGACTAGTAAGTTATGGTTTGAAAAACTAGGACTTTTGGAAGCATGATTCCACTGGTTAATTCTGAACGTCAGGACTGGCGTGGCACAAATAATTAGAGTAACAGGGCATGCAACAGCATACCAACTGCATGCAGATGTACTGTAAGATTCAATGGTCTGAATGCTTCGTGCCAAACCTGGAGGATGTGGAGTGGAAGAGAAACACAGTTTTTGTATTGGTTATTTTTGCTGTCACCATGAAATATCTGAAATGCCACTACAAATTTGACATGTGGGAATTTCTCCCACTGTCTCTAACCCTAGCCCTGGAGAACTGAGGCAGTGATTTAAAAAACCTCAACAAGTCCACCACTACTGCTGCTTGACTCCATTACCCTTCAATAGCTGGCTCTGGGACACCCATTTACAACAATCTTTTGCACCTTTTTAGCATTGGGCAAGAGCCATGTTCTCAGTTTTCCTAAGATTCAACTTTTTGATTCCTACTATTGATTACTTCAGGGTTGTTCATTTTTATATTTTCACGACAGCCTTGGAGAATATTTTCTAAAACTGAGTTAAGCATTTTATTTCAAAAACAGTCTTGAGATGTGTTATGCCAAATTCTTGTGATGTTCAGATTCTATCAGGCTTTTAGACACTTTAAATCAATAAGATGTATGTTTGCCTCCTTTGCCTTTCCACAGATTTTTGCAGGGAGCTTTCCCAGTTCCCTTAAGGCCCAGGTGCCATTTATTCAGCTGGCCTACAAAGGCTCCAGCAGTTGCCGTGGGAACTGACACTAGCCAGGCAAGCACAAGCAGAGTCAACCCTGTTCTAAACCCGCTGGCTTCAATGCACTCAAAGTCTTCAATGGCTTCAATGCACTCTGCTTAGGACTGCAGTGTAACTCTTCCATCTGCATAACCCAAAATATATAGTCAGAACCCTATGCACTTATTAGTTGGCTGTCCAAATAAATAGAAAAGCACTCCCTGCTGGTATGTGGACACAGGGTCCAATCTCTTTGACACAGTGCAGCAAGGATGCCACTGGACACAGATAGGAAGCATAAGCAGGGTCGACCCGAGGGGTCTAGGTGCCCTAGGCAGGCCACCTTGTGGCGCCCGTGCCCCCCGGCGATGCCAACCTCCTGATGGGGCCTGGAGACCAGGGTGCAGCTTGCCTGCGTGCCCCGCACCTGCGGTTTAAACCCCGCCTCTTCCCTTTGAGCTCCGGGCCCAGTTTGCCTGCGCACGCCCCGCACCTGTGGGGCGCCAGCAAGCCAGGGAAGGGGCGGGGGTTTAAACTTCCCTTTAAGCTCCGGGCCTGGCTTGCCTGAGCATGCCCCGCATCTGCAGGGCGCGCCAGCAAGCCAGGGAAGGAGGGGGTTTAAACCCCCGCCTCTTCCCTTTGAGCGCCAGGCCAGCTTGCCTTTGAGCACCCACTGGGGCACTCTTCACTGACGGCACCAGCCACCGCCACCGCCTGCTCTCCCCCCTCGGGGGGAGGGGGTCAGGGCAGGGGAGGGTGGGCAAGCTCCACCGCCACCTCCCTAGCCCCGCTGGGGTGCTCTTCACTGGTGGCGGTGATGGGGAGGCGGCGGTGGTGGTGGGGCAGGGCACAGTTTGGCGCCCCTGCGGGCCGGTGTCCTAGACGAGCCGGCCCTGAGCATAAGCCATAGACTGGTTTGTAATCCTGGGTTACAAACCCATTAGCTGCTGACCATGAACTGAAGAGGAGCTACTTGAATGGAATCATGTGAAGAGAAGGAGGTCTGTGGGACATGCACACCCCCTTCCAGGAAACAGTGGTTAGGCACTGGGTGCAGAACAGCCACCTGTGCCTACAGTGTCGAAGAGGTGGCAGCCATGACTCTCAGAACTTCCCAACTGAGTACACCATGGTTGGTGATTTGGAGACCATTCTTTTGCTAAAACTGGTGCCTGCCATTCGTTGGAAGTGGTGCCGAGACACAAGGTGGCTCTTACTAGCTGCAGCCATGAGGCAGACTCTGTACAGTGGACACTGTGAAGGAGAACACGATAAATTGCAACCAAAGCAGAAACAGAAAATTACATGCACTTCAGTTTCCCAGGAAGGTCAGGGGGAAAAAAGCAGTACACATGTAATATCACATTAAAACAATGACTGTAACAAGGCCACTGGTGCAGTTATTATCAAAGGCAGGAGTTTACGCTGCCTTTTTTCAGGTTGCTATATTTCCAAATGGGTGTCAAATGCTTTATGTGGATGTACATGCGTTTGGCATAAATATGGTTCTGTCATACAGCACTGGTGGGGCAACATTAAAGCAGCTCTGAAATCAATTCAGTTTATATTTCTCTGAACACCTGATTTACAGAATAAGAAAGAGCGTTCTTCCTTTAAGGTTAATGGAGAACGGTACACTGGACCTACCTGAAGGTTCTTTCTCTTAAGTGGGGGGGAAGTCATCCAGCAACTGGTTAGGTCACGCCTCTGCTTGCTCGATAGGCTATGCAAATTTCTTTTGTTGCATGGCTCCTATTGGAGTGGCCCTGGCTGACTTCTCCAGTGTGTCCAAGCCCCGTCCGTGGATCGTCCTTGCTATGTGTTCGCCATCAGCCACGCAACTGCCATCTTCTGGCGTAGCCTTTCAGTGATGTAACCCTCCAGGCTTTTTCTGCTGTCTGTTATGGGTGGGATGTGGATGACTTCTCCCCCACTGAAGAGAAAGAACCTTCAGGTAGGTCCAATGTACCATTCTCCTTCAGTGGGGGGAAGTCATCCAGCAACTGGTTAGCTGTACCCAAGCTATTTCCCTGAGGTGGGTGATTAATTGCATGTTGTGGATGTCTTCACCACTTGTTGTAAGACTCTTCTGCCAAAAGCCACCTCAGCTAAGGCAGCTTGGTCCATCCTGTAGTGTCTCACAAGTGTGGAGAATGATGCCCATGTAGCCGCTCTGCATATCTCCTCTACCGTGGCTCATGTAGAGAACGCCGCAGAAGTTGCAGCGGCCCTCATGGAATGCGCTGTCAGCTTACCTGGGGGTGTGAGGCCTTGTACCTCATAGGCCTTGGTAATGCACTGCCGGATCCAGCAAGCGACTGTTATTTTTGATGCCTTTTTGCCCTGATTTGGGGCCCCATAGCTCACAAATAGTCCGTTGGAATGACAGAAACTGGCCGTTCTCTCAAGATATATACATAAAGCCCGACGAACATCCAGCTTGTGCCATGTCTTCTCCATGGGGTGTTTTGGCTTCAGGCAGAAGGAAGGTAATGTAATCGACTGGTTGAGATGGAAGACCGAATTAACTTTCGGAATGAATGATGGATTCATCCTCAGGGATATGGAATCTCGCTGGAAGATGCAGAGCTCCTTCCTCGCCGAAAGGGCAGCCAGCTCGGATATTCTCCTCACTGTAGTTACCGTGATGAGGAAGGCGACCTTCCATGATAGGAGCTGTAGCTCTATTGTCTTCATGGGTTCAAATGAAGGTTTTGTCAAGCCGTTTAGTACCTTGTGACGGTCCCACATAGGGAATCTGTGTTGGACCGGGGGGGGGGCAGCTGGCTTGCACCCTTAAGGAACTTCTTAACGTAGGTGCTGGAAGATATCTTCCTTCATGCCTTGCCTCCCATGCATGCTTGCAGATGTCTTTTCGTAGAAAAAGAGCTCCTAGGCTATTAGCATATGCCACCCCCCCTGACATCACCAGAAACAATGTCAGAAGGGGAAGCAAAAGGGGGGAGAGGCATCTTTGAAAGCCTCCCCTTCCCTTCCCCAGCTGGCCCTTCCCTTCCCCAGAAGTGATGTCAGAATGGGAAGCAAAAGGGGGGGAGGCATCTTTGAAAGCCTCCCCTTCCCTTCCCCAGTTTAAACCCCTTCTCTCATGGGGATATCCAGCTTCAATAATAATATTCAAAGAAGGCAAGAGGCTGATAGCATGGAACCCTAAGGAAGCAAGGGAACTCTTCAGGCAATTGGGTATCGACACAGAAGACCTGAGAGAGCAGAGAGAGGAGGAAGATATGGAGGAAGTGGATGACCCAGGAGAAGGACCTTCAAACAGATGTGACAAAAGACCGAGGACGGACTCCTGCGAGGACTCCACATAAAGGGAAGTATATAAAAGTTTAATGAGCTAACTTTAGAAATAAGAAAGGGGAGGTTTGGGGTGTGTACACTCTGGAAGGTGGGAAGACAGGATGATGTTTTCATCCAAATCGAAGTCTCAACCACAGGGGAAGGGAGGGAGGGGAGGATTTCAGACAATAAATAAAGTACCCACAGCCAGGGAGGGCCCAAGAGTCAAAAAAACAAAGAAAATGGGTAGATCTTTAAGAGTTCTTTCACTGAATGTAAGCGGCCTAACCTAAAATCTTAAGAGATTGAGATTAATTAAAATGGCCAGAGAACAAAGGATAAATCTGATGTGTCTACAGGAGACACACACACACACAAAAAGATAGAAAACCATTAATAAAAGACCAGAGGTGGCAGATCTTAGCAGAAGCAAGAGGGGATTCCAAGGCCAGGGGAGTAGCAACCTGGATTCATAAGAACTTCAAAGTAGAGGATATTGAAAAGTTAGCAGATAAGGAGGGCAGATACCTATTGGTGAAGTTTAAAATGGAAGGCAAACGAGTCACTATAGCGAACATTTACGCTCCAAACAAAAAGCAAAAGAAATTTTTAACTAAGGTCTTTAAGAAGATTCAACAGTTTTCAGAGGGAGAATTAATTGTAGCAGGGGACCTAAATATGGATATAACAAAGAATAAAAATATTAAGCTAGGTGATTGGGGCCTGAAAGAAGCATATGAGTCTATAGGTATAAGTCCAAGACCTACGCATATATCCAGCAGGCACAAAATGGCATCATGCATAGATTACATAATTCTGGAAAAAAATAATAACATATCCATAAAAGAGATTTACAACCCTTCCAATCTGGATATCTGACCATGCCCCTATAAGTATTGAATTGGAATTAAACCTACCCATAACAAACAGACCATGGAAATATAATAACTTAATAATGGCAAAAGAAGAGGACAGGGAATATATGACAACACAAATAAAACAATAGAGGAACAGTGCCTACTAATATATTATGGGATGCTGCTAAAGCAGTTATAAGAGGCCATTGCATAAAGAAATAAAAGAGCATAGAAAGAGAATGGTATAAAAAAAAGACAAAATAAAATCCAGGAATTAGAGAAGTTACAAAGGGATCTAATGGAGAAATACAACCGCACTCTACAGAACAAAATCAAAGAGATTCAAAAACAATTGGAAGCACTAGATATAGCAACAATTTGGAAAAAGGAAATTATGGTAAGAAATGACTTCCAGAGGAATAGCATTAATATAGCAAAAAGGCTGGCAAACTATTTGAAAATCAAAAAAGCAAAACAGATGATTAGAACTATAAAAATTAAAAATAATACAACACAGAGCCCTAAGGAAATTAGTAAGGCGTTCGAGAATTTTTATAAAAACTTATATAAGAAAAAGACTACAATAGAATTTCAGGAGACACCCAGTCTCCCTCTGGAGAAAGAAGGGAAAGAGGCACTAGAGGGAGAAATTACAATTCAGGAAATAAGAGAAGTAATAAAAGAACTTAAAAAAGGTACATCACCTGGGCTAGACGGTTTCACTAGCAAATTTTACAGAGATGATAGAGATTATAGCACCTGAATTTCAGGTAGTATTTAATGAAGTCTTGGAAGGAAAAAAAGATGCAGAGACATGGAAGGAAACAGAAATAACACTGACACTAAAACCCCAAAAGGATCCAGAAGAATTAGGTCCACACCGACCCATAAGTCTACTAAACCAAGATTACAAGATTTTTGCTAAAATATTGGCAAATAGATTAAAGAAAGTTATTCCGACAATTATAAAAGGGGACCAATATGGGTTCATTAAAGCCAGAAACATAGCACACCCCATCAGGAATATCTTAAACGTTTTATTCCATGGCCAACAAAAGAAAATAGGACTGCTAAAATTGGATGTGTATAAAGCTTTTGATACTCTCTCAAATGATTACATATGGCAAACAATGAAGAAAATAGGGATAGGAAAAGAATTCTTACAAGCGATTCAGGAGATATATAAAGGAGGGATTGCGAAAGTAAAAGTAAACAATGAACATTCACAAGTATTCCCCATACAAGGAGGAGTAAGATCAGGCTGCCCATTATCCCCACTTATATTCACAATAGCAATAGAACAACTAGCAGAACGGATTAGAAATTCGGGTAGAATTGAAGGATATAAGATAGGTAATGAAGAAATGAAACTTAACCTATTTGCAGATGGTATCATAGTAATCATGACGAACCCTAAAGAAAGGAGTAAAGGAGGTTAAGATCATCCTAGAAGACTTCGAAAAGTGCTCACGGTTAGGAGTCAACATGGCAAAATCAGAAATTTTATACCTTAATGTTAGCAGAGAAGAAAGGTAGGAGATAAATAGGTGTACAAATATAGGACTGGGTGTCAAGAAATTTAAATATTTAGGTATTTTCCTGCAAAAAAACATTGACAAAATGATAAAGGATAACTATGAAAAAACATGGAAAAAAATAGAGAGGGATATGAAAAGATGGAAACATAAAACACTATGGATATCATCCAGAATAAGAAGCATCAAAATGTTTTGGGTACCAAAGTTAATGTACCTATTCCAAACGCTGCCTTGCGGATTGATGAAAAAAAAATTGAGCAATGAAATAGAGTAATAAAATAGTGGATATTTAACAGTAAAAAATGTAGATTCCATAAAAGAATACTATATAGCCACAAATCGGAATTTGGATGGGGAATCCGGGACTTAAATAACTACTATGAAACCTTTCAACTAAAACCAATATTAGAAACAGGCGAGAAAAAGGTGCAGAAGTGGGTTAAATTCGAGAACGAAATTAACAGGCATATAAGTAGATTTGGCATTTTTACCACAGTAACGACAAAAGATTTGAAACTAACAATAGGCCCTAGAAGAGCAACTATAGAAATCTGGAGGAAATGGCAACCCTACTGGCTAGGGAAAGTTTCAAGATGGGCTCCCCTCGAAACAATAAACAAAGAAGCACAAGAAAATAAATGGTGGGAAATGCTAAAATCTAAAGGTTACTATAGAGTGGGTGATATGTTCAGTGGGGGAATTCTAAAATCCCTACAGGAAATAACAGAAGGGATAGGTGAACAATATTGGTTAAAAACAGCAGGGCTATTTCAGATAGTTAAAAATATTAGCAAAAAGGAAGACCTCTGGATAGACACACCAATGGAAGAAATATACAAAGAAATGGCTAAGCAAAAAAAGGGTCTAGTAGGAAAAATGCCAACAAATAAAATAAAACAATAGAACATCTACAAAAGGGAAGGAATCATGAAAGTCAGATAACAGAGAGGATGGTTGATAAAATTATGAAAGGAGTGGAAGAGATTAAGGTACCCAAATTTAAAGAACTTGAATACAAGTTTTTCACAAAATGGTATAAGACACCAGCACAGCTAGCTAATATGATTCCAGGTCTGAGCACCTTGTGCTGGCATTGTAAACATTCTAAAGGCTGGTACGCGCACATGTGGTGGGAATGCGCAGAAGTAAAGACCTTTTGGAAAGAAATCACTGAAATCATTAGAAAAGTATGCAATATAACATTACCCATAGATTTTAAGTTAATGTTGTTAAGTACAATAGGAAGCCCATTGCTGGATAAGACCACTCAAAATTTAGTTAAGGCTATGATACTGGTGGGAAAGGCGGTCATCACTCTGGGTTGGAAAGACAAAAGTAAATGGACAATAGAAATCTGGCACAAATATTTGTTTGATTTCATACAGTCGGATACCGTGGCGTTAATTAACAAAGGAATATCATGGGAACAAAAATCCACGGAAATCAAGACCAGATGGACGACCTACCTAGACTGGATACTGAAAGAAGGAAGGACATTCAATGGAAGATCAAGACACTGTGCCCATGGCTGGGGGGAAGAGACTAAGACAAAAAGAGAGAGGGAGGGAGGGAGGGAAGGAGGAAAGGGGAGAAAATGTATATAATCAATAAATACCCAATATAACGGACTAAATAACCAATAAAAAAATTAATGGGAAAAAAAGTTTAAACCCCTTCTCACTAGAGTTGGGCCACATAAGGAGGAAAGAGGGAAGGAAAGAGATAGAGTAGAGAGAAGGAAAGAGGGAAAGAAAGAGAGAAGGGAAGAAGGAGGGAAACAGGGAAAGGAGGAAAAAAGAGAAGAGAAGAAGGCAGGAAAGAAGAAAAGGAGAGAAGGAAAGAAGGGAATGAAAGAAATTTGGCGACAATTTGGCCCCATTATATCCTATGGGCCATTGAAGTCAATGGCGAAAACATAGGTATATTCTGGGGCTGGAGGGGATGGGCTTGAGGAAGAGGCTCCAAACTCACAGGGTAGCTGTTGGAGCCTCTCCCCAAGATACCCACCAAGTTTCAAGAACATCGGACCAGTAACTTTTTTTCCCACCATAGAGAACAATGGAGGGAATGGGGGCAACCTGTTTGGAGGCCCATAGAATTGGACCCCCTGGTCCAATGTTCTTGAAACTTGGTGGGTATCTTGGGGAGGCTCCAACAGCTACCCTGTGAGTTTGGAGGCTCTTCCTCAAGCCCCCTCCTCTCCAGCCCCCAGAATATACCCTATGTTTTCACCATTGACTTCAATGGCCCATAGGATATAATGGGGCTGAAACTGACATTCAGCTGGCCTAAAGACTCCCCAATCTGCTTGCATGGCTGAAACTGACATGCGGGAGCCCTTCTGCCCTCCAAAGCTGCCAGAGCTGCGCTCTGGTGCGCTCCCCCCCCAAAAGACCCCTGCATGCTTGTATGGCTGCCACTCGTCGTTTCAGGGTATTTGGCTGAAGTCCTTGGTTTCAGCCCTCAGAGAGAAATAGAATGACCTCCTTGTCCGAGGCCCGCATAGGCTGGATGCCACGAGTCGAGGCCCATCGTACGAACATCCTCCATGTATGGCTGTATATGTGATGTGTGGATGGCCTTTTTGCCTGTAGCATGACTTCAATCACCTCTTGAGGGAACCCCATATTAGTTAGTCAAGAACTCTCAATTTCCATGCAGTCAGTTGCAACCATGCCAGGGCCGGGTGTAGAACAGGCCGTTGTTATAGTAGTTCTGGCCTCTGGGGCAGTGTCCGTGGTCTCCCTGTTGTTAGTTGCACCGAGAACCATGGTCTTCTCGGCCAGTGGGGAGCCATGAACACCACTGTGCTCCTCTCCCTTCTGATTCTGCTGAGCATTGCCCCTATTAGGCCTGTAGGTGGGAAGGCATACAGGAGACCCCGGGGCCATGGGTGGGAAAGTGCGACGGTCCCCTCTGCTTCCAGGTTGTGGTATCAGGATAGGAACCGGTCGACCTGGTGGTTCCACGAGTTCGTGAGGAGATCCAAAACGGGCATTCCGAATCACAGTGCGATCTGGGGGAATACCTCTTTGTTTAGCACCCACTCTCCTGGATTCAGGTCCTCCCTGTTGAGCCAGTCTGCCTGTTGGTTGGACAGGCCCCTTAGGTGTTCTGCCCTGAGGCCTGAGGTGTACCTTTCTGCCCACTGCAGCAGGATCCTCGCCTCCTTGAACAGGGACTTTGACCTGGTGCCGCCTTGACGGTTGATGTGTGCCTTTGTGGACATGTTGTCGGTGCGTACTAGGATGTGCTGATTCTGCACGTGTTGGTGAAAGGCCTTCATTGCTAATGTGACGGCCTGAAGCTCCAACCAGTTGATGCTGTGTGAGGCTTGTTCCGGAGACCATCTGCCTTGTGCGATCAGGTGGCCACAGTGTGCGCCCCAGCCCCTCTTGCTTGCGTCTATGGTTATCACAAGTTGTTGCGGCCGCAGGAGGGTGATGGCCTTGCTTGGGTTTGACTGTTGCGTCCACCAGTGCAGTTCCCTCCGAAGGTCTTCTGAGATTCTTATCAGGACGTGCTGCTTCTTGGCAATGTCCTGCTGGAATGGTAGAACGGTCCACTGTAGAGGTCTGGCATGGAATTGCGCCCATGGGATCAAGTCGATCATAGATATCATGAGGCCCTGCAACGTAGCCAACTGCATCAGGTCCACATGCGTCCTGGTCCTGACCTTCGTCACTAGGGCCCGAATCCTGACCTGCTTTTCCACTGGTAGTGACACCATGGCTCGTTCTGTGTTCAGCTCAGGTGTACAAGATCCTGTGTGGGAGTTAAGTGGCTCTTCTCCTTGTTGATGAAGCCGTGCGCCCGCAGGAAGTCCCTTGTCCTCTGAGTATAGCAGGCCGCTGTCTGATAGTTTTCCGCCCATAAAAGGGCATCGCCCAGATATGGAAGTATGTGTATTCCTTCCATGTGCAAGGCCACCACCAGAGCCACCAAAACCTTGGTAAAGACTCTGGATGCCGAAGAAAGGCCAAAGGGCAGGGCCTTGTACTGAAAATGCTGCTCTTGGAAGCAGAAGCGCAGGAACTGCCTGGAAGAAGGGTGTATTGGTATGTGCAGGTAGGCCTCTTTGATCGCTTCCTGTAGCCATTGCAGGTGGTTTTGTTCCTCAGGGCTGGTGATGGATGGAAGCTGTGGGGGTATGTGCCAGTGAGTTCTATTTTTGCACACCCACTGGTCTGTGGTGGTCAGGCTCAAAGCCTGTGCAAATGCCTGGAGCCGGCCTCCTATCTGGAGTCACATTGACTGCTTGGGGGGGGGGCGCTTTGTCACTCCTGTAGGTCGCTGTGTTCCTAGTGTTTGATCTTGTGCCATATTTGAATGATTTGAATGGCCTATGATCCCGGCCATCCCGCCCCCTGCCCTGGTTGAAGTAGCCATGAAAGGAATGGGATGGTCTGCCCTTGTAGTCCCGATTCCGTCGGTGACCCGACGAAGGCATTGCCTTCTTCTTCTCCCTGGTCTTCACCAGGACCTTGTCCAGATTTGATTCACTGAAGAGAAGTCTGCCTGAAAACTTCTCCATGGTTAAGTTACTTTTTGATAACGTGTCTACTTTCCAATGCTTGAGCCAGATGTCTCTGCTGGATGATAATGTTAGCTGCCTGTGCACAGAACTGTATGTTATCCGGAGATGCGTCTGCTGTGAACTCAGCCACACGTTTAATTTTTAGAAGCGATCTCCGTAGTTCCAGAGGGGAGACATTAGGGTTTTGTAGAAGGTTGTCGGTCCAAATGGCCGTGGCTCTGGTGAGGTTGGACAGTGCCGATGCTGAGCGTATCGCCAGGGAGATGGCTTCGTGCGCCTTCTTCAGGGCAGCTTCATTTTTCTTGTCCATGGCGTCCTTCAGGACATTTTCTCCATTCTTTGAAAGGACGGCCCCAGAGTGCATAGCCACCACCGGGGCATCCACCAAAGGCACCTTCAGGTCTTCCATCGTGTCCTCAGGCAACATATATAGCCATCTTGCTATTGAAAGTAGTGATCCCCCCCCCCCCGGGTTGGCCCACTCTTCCCTTATCACATCCTCGAAGTAATCCGGAAAGGGTGAGAAAGTTTGGACTTTTACAGGTTTTTTGAAGCCTCTAGAATCTAATTTTACCGATGCTGATGACCTAGGTTTTTCCATCACCTCCACCTGGTAATTAAGTGTGGAGATGACCTTTGTCAAAAGGCGCTGGAAATGCTCCATCTGAAATAGGTGGGACGAAGTGGGTTTTACTTCTGTCTTGTCCCCGGACCATTCCCCCTCCTCCTTTTCATTGTGGAGTGAGGAAACAGTAGTGGAGGCTGTCTCTGCCTGTTCCGAGCTAATGCTGTGCAGGTGTTGTCTCCCAGTCCCCACGCCAGCAACTGGCCGTTCCAGACTCCTGGGTGCAATGGCCTGCTGTTGTTCTCCTTCTGCCTCTAGGCCCCTGATGCCTCGTTATGGGAGGGGGACCTGTGGTCCCTGTGTCTCTTCCGCGTAGAAGGAGACCTGGAGTCTGCCAAGGATTGGGAGGTCGAAGAATGGTGCCTCAGTCTCCTCCATGGGGCCCTGGAGAAACTTCTACCCCGGACTCTCTCGCACACGTGTGCCTGGGTAGTCTGATCCATGCCCACCCCTTGGGGTCCCCCAAGGGCCCATTGTGGGGTGTGCCAGGGCCCCCCCACAAGCGGCCACATCCAAGGATGGCCTGATGGGAAGGCTGGGGGCATGAAGCAGCCCTGCCCCATCCTGGTGAACCCCTGTGGTGGTGGGGGCAAGGCTGGGGCTGTTAGTAAAGGCTGAGGCTGAGCGAGCTGCACCAAGGCTGGCTGCGTGCTCCCCACCATCGCCCATGGTCCCGGTGGTCCCAAAATTCCCCAGGGGCCAAAGGGTATGGGCTGCATTGGTCCCGTGCCATTGGGCTGCGCTGGGGCCTCTCCTGGGTAAGGAGGCGGAACCCATTCGGGAATGTCTCTGTTTGGGACTCCTGGCTGGATTGAGACCGGGCCTGGCACTGGCACCTCTCTTGGGATCCCTGGTTGTTCTGGGATTGGCCCCGGTACCGGTGCTTGGGACGGAGACGGAGCTGGGACGATACCATCCCACTCGGCTCCCGCTGGCCCCCCCCTCCTGGAATGGGCTCACCCGCTGGGCTCGCCAGCCCCGTGGCTTTCCCGCGGTGCTTTCCAGTCTTCGTTGTTCCGTGGTCTCGCCAACTGACTTCAGCGCCACTTTCTTCTTGGTCCGTGGTGGTTTGTCTGACATCTTTTGCTTGCGACCACCGCCTCTGCCGCTCGCAGTTGCCACAGCGCCATCTTTTGCCACATGCGGGGTGGGGGTGGCCTAGGGGCCCGGCTGGCTCCTTGCGATCAGCCAGTCCCGTGGTGGAGGAGCTGCCGGGCTGATGTGGCGGCGTGATTCCCAGCCACTGTATGCCCAGCTGCCCAACCGCTGAAGCCTTGGAGGTTATAGGCAGCTGTTCCCCGGGTTCCATCGACACGGCCATGTTCGTCCTCTCCAGAGTCTTGGAAGGTGGATAGCCGAAGTCTTCTTTGCTCTCTGGGTCCTTTCAACTCCTCCCGCCCTCTCTAATCCCAGAGGAAAGGAGGGAGCTTCAATGGAGCCGGTTCCTGGTAAGAAAAAATTTCTAACTCTCTCTCTCTCTCTTAAACTTCTGGCTTGGAGCAGGAGCTTCCAAGACCCTACCGAGCGCAGGGCTATGCAGAAACTGGAGAGGTCAGCCAGGGCCACTCCAATAGGAGCCATGCAACAAAAGAAATTTGCATAGCCTATCGAGCGAGCAGAGGCGTGATCTAACCAGTTGTTGGATGACTTCCCCGCACTGAAGGAGAAAGCTATGAAATATGCTCAGGGAGACCTTGGAAGTCTTGCTCAGTCTCTGCTCTTTCCTGTGGGAATGACATCTCCCCTTAGTTCCTACAAATGTTTTCCAAAGACAGTGTCATCTCATGCTTTCAGAAAGGTCTGAGGTCAGAGGTTCTATTCATTAGAGACACCTCTTTAATGTTCTAATTTCTGGCAATCAGAATTACGAAAGTACTCTTGAGCATTTAAAAATGTCTTTCTTGCCAAAAAAATATCATCCTGCACCAAGCAGCTCTAATTTTGCACACAATTTGCATATTTCTATACTTTGTAGAATTCATTTTGGTATTGCTAGCCATGGGGAGGGAAACAGCTATGCACTAGAAGGCTTAGCAAGTCACCCTCTGTGGCTTTTGAGAATTCAGCATGCCTGGCCTATCCTTTCAAGCACAGCCCTCCCAGTTAGAAGGGACGGAAACCGGCTATTATTAAATGACACAGCTAAGCATCTCAGCCATACATACAGCCCCCATTATCAATGGGAGCAAAACAGGGGAGTAAACAAAACAACTGATTAGTCAAGAAAGCCAAAAACTTGGTTTTGGAATGCTAGAAAGTTGCCAAAAAAAGAAAAGTGATAACTAGTTCATCATACTTATCACCACAGCAAAGCCAAACTAAAATACTCAAACATTTTCAGACTGAAAAGCCAGGACCTGGTCTGACTCAGCAGCATTCCGCAAAGAAGACGACATTGGATTTATACCCCCCGCTCTTCACTTGGAGTCTTACAATCTCCTTCCCTTCCTCTCCCCACAACAGGCACCTTGTGAGGTCGGTGGGGCTGAGAGAGTTCTGAGAGAGAACCGTGACTGACCCAGGGTCACCCAGCTGGCTGCCTGTGGAGAAGTGGGGAATCAAACCCAGTTCTCCGGATTAGAGTCCACCGCTTTTAACAACTACACCAAACTGAAAAGAGGAAGAGTCCAGTAGCACCATAAAGACTAACAGAATTTGTGGCAGGGTATCTGAAGAAGTGAGCAGTGATTTGTGAAATTTTGTTTGTCTTTAAGGTGCTACTGGACCTCTTGCTCCTTTCTACTGCTACAGGCAGACTATCCATCTTGATCTGGTCCACAAATGCACACTATTTGTTTCAAGGCAATGGATGCCCCTCGCTACTTTGCCCCAAGGCTCCCACGTTCATGCACAGGCAGGCGTGAAGTGTTCATCTGGGGAACGCTGTGCCATCCTCTAGACCAGGGCTGCTGTTTCTTTTTGCATGTCTTTAGAAACAGGCACCCAAGAGCTATGTTGTTTGTGAAAACAGCCATCTTTACACTACAGCCACTCCCTACTGCTTGAAGGTCTTGCCCAAAATCCGACACTTCCTTGTGTCGGAGCGGAATGCCCAGGTCCTCTGGAAGATTCTGAAAAGGAGCAAGAAAGAGACTTAAACATGCCTGCAAAGGTGCCCTTCACAGTCATTTTATTTTGTGGTAGCAAGCAGCCAGTGGCTCCAGAAGATAGAAAAAAGGACTTTTGAGTGCAGCAATTCAGATACACGCATCATTAGATATCTGTAGCAACCTAATGTGCCTCACTGTTGCCCCAAACTCAGTTAAATTAGAAAAAAAAATGAAGATCAATAATTTCTCTTTTTAAATAAAAAAGTTGACAGCCGTTTTCACCTTCAGCAAAAAAGTGTTAAATACACTCAGATACCTCCACTTCAAATTACAAAATGTAGAGGGAAAAAAGGTATATTGTACAGTAATAACAGACAAACTGATTAAGTACTTCAGTCTGTTCCAAAATACTTCTGTCCAAAGTGTGTTGGTGCAACAGGATGAACTTCTGTTGTTAAAATAGTGATATCTGGGAATTCCTGGATGATTGATTTGGCACCTTTAAAAAGAGGAAAAGGAAGAAATCAGTTGACGCCTGTGTTTCAATGCATTTCACCTGAATGAACAAAGCAGCCTTATATGGAACCAGACACTTGGTCCAGACCCTTGTCCCAGAATGGGAGGGGCTCTTCAAGATTTCCCATCACCACCTTTCTGATCACTTTAATTGGAGACACCAAGGGACCTTTAGCATGCAAAGCAGAGGCTGCAACGGAGCAGCTATTAGCTCTTGGGACTTTGGGCTCAATTTGTGTTTGCTTGCTTTTTGCATTTGAATCTACCCCATCTAATCTGCAGGCTTCATCCAATTATTTCATTTAACTACATCCTTAGAGTAGTAACTCCTGCTGGCACAACCCTTTCTATGGGCTCCAAGAAAATTTCAGAGGCTCATTTCCCCCTCCCACTGTATCCTGCAGATGAACTAGCCATGCTTGGTTTTCAAACTACAATGACCCAGAAACCACACAAGCTTCTAGAAGCAACTGATAATTGAAGAGTGTTCAATGGAGACCCATGTGGCTCTGTAGGGTCCTGGTTTTCTCTAGGGGCTATAGCATGGATTTCTTGGGGAGACCCAACGGAGTTGCTTTTACTTGACACTGAAACAAAGCCAAGAATTCAATCCCTTTCCTTTTTAGCCAACAGGACAGGCCAAGATTTGAAATCTTCAAAATAATTTCATTTGGCCAGAAGGAGTCACTACTGAATGCCAAGCTAACGTACTGTGTCACTGGAAAATCTGCAATCCTGGTATCAGCAGTCTCTCCTCTATTGCTTGAACGTACCGTGGGGTGTAGAGAACAGACTCAGCAGGATTATGACACTCGGCTGCACTCCGTGTTCTATAAGAACTTTTACAGCCTCGATCACAGTGTTGCCAGTGCCTGGAAGGGAACGAGGGTAAGGGAAGAGGAAAAGAGAAACAGGAATAACTGTAGATTAAGATGGGTAGCCGTGGTTGTCTGTTATAACTGTACCAAGATAGTTGTGATCAGCAGCCTCATGCTGGGCAGCAACTCTTCCACCTTCAGTCTGCACGGTACACAAGGTTGGATTCAGACAGCTGAGAGATAAGCGGTCGGTATTTTTACAGGAATTCATTGTTATATTAAGTACTAGTGTTAATATCAGAACTGTGCCCACTTCATTCCCTTTTAGCAGTCTTTAGTGGGACTTTGTGAAAGCTTCTTCCTCCCACCACACCAAAACTGGCACCTTCTAGCTGCTGCCACCTTCGGGATCCTCTTTCCTTCTTTGCCACCCAGTGTCTCAAATGGCATTCATTTTCTACCATCAGACCCACCATGAGTGGCCAAGGCTTGGCCATCAGGTGTAGTTCAGCTAAGGCACATGCTGGCAAAGCTGAGGCACTCCACTCCTGCTGCGTCGCCCATGGCCGGCCACACCCTGCCTGACCTACGTCCTTTCCAACGGAGCACCTAGTAGTGAAACAGCTTTGCCTGCAAAGAATCCTTTAAGGCACTCACTCAGTATGGGGTACATGAGGAGGACTTTTCTCCTGTAGATATCGGGTGGAAACTTTGCATAGTACACTTTGGCTCTCTGGGTCTCTTCATCGCTCTGGATCAGGATCTTCCCTATTCGGATGGATCTGCAGCAGTCCCGCAAGCCCTGCTCCATCGCCTCGCCTTCGTTTTGGGGAAAGAAAAGAGAGTTCCTCATCAACGACAGGCAAACCCACATCAGACTCTCCTTTGGAATGCTCACTGTCAACACGGCTAAATGCATTCCTGAGCAGATAAATCAAAGGACCCATCTTTCAAGTGTTTTATTAACTGGCCTCGATATCATTTGGGTCCTGCAACACAATTTACTTTCCCTGAACGCCTAAAGGCTGCCAATACAATCCAAGAAAAAGTGATGGAGAAGTTGGGCTTTGGGGCAAGGGAAATTGGAGTCTGCCTCCTTGCGGAAATTTTTTAGTAGCACTGTTCCTTTGCATTTGCTGTCCACGGGGATGCAAGCCAAGCAGAGTTGTGCCCTTAAAACACACACACAAAACTTCTCCAGGACAGATTTAACTTCTCTGAGATAGATTTAACTGTTAGCTTGGAGAAGTCATTCTCATTCTGTCATCACTCCTGTTACAGCCTTCTGTGTGAGTTTCCTTAGTGCAATTAAAGTCAAGCACTTTACACAGTCATTGGCCTCTGTTTGATGCCTCCTTTTCCCTGCTTTCCTTTAACAGGGTAGGGTTGCCAAGCCCCCCCCCCCGGGAAAAGTATGCCACCCCTCCCGCCTGGCTCAAAGTGATGGCAGGAGGAAAAAAGAGTGAACAAAAAAGGCTGTCAGGCTGAGGGCAAGACGTCACTTCTCTGAAAGACCTAGAAATGACATCAGACCTCTCTAGGGCTCTCTGGAAAGTATGGTTTTACCACAGACTTTTCAGCAGTTCCTAGAGAGAGATGTTTTCCCCGGAAGTGACATCATGCCAATGATGCCCCCAATGTCACCCACCCTCCTGTCTCCTACTGGTTGCCAGGCTATGCTATGCCCGGCAACCCTATCTTTGGAGACTATACTGTGGCAATACAATAGCAATACAATATGCTGTAGAAAGTGCAAATTTTAACACATGACCTACCGCTTCTCATTATGCTGACTCCACAGTTCCCCTTCTCAAATTTTACTCCTTCGTACTTGTACCCTGTTGGAAGGATACAGAATCTTTCACAGCAATTTAACTTCCAGGTAGTCAAACAAATGACACACACACACACACACCCCGCAGCTTCAGGCCCAGGGCACTTTTGAGACAGCTCAACAGAACACGTTCAAAGGCCCCAAGCGGACCTGTCTATCGCTTCCACTCACCCCGGCAGCACAGAAGACAAAATGCAGCAGCCACAGCCCACGGCTTGATCTTGGTCTCATTGTTCCCTCAAAGGGGGACTGTTGTGACCAGGAGCATTGGGAGCGAGCCAGGCCAGGGCTGTGTGGGTCACCCTAGTCACGGGCAGGGGGGCTCCTCATGCTCCGCCTGTGATCTGTCCCTTGTGTGGCGTTCAAAGACGACAGCAACGTGGCGAAAATTAGCAAGGCCTAAGGGCGAGCCTGAGCCATTATTTTCAGGACTGGCAGACGGGAGCCTCACTCACACCTCTGCTCACTCGTGGCCATGTGGCCTGAACGCCACTCACCACAAGGGCTGCCTGTGCACCCCGCCCAGAAGTGGCATCACAGCGTCCGACCAGGGTGTTAAAGCGGTGGAAAAAACCGGCTGGAGAATTCAGGGAAAACTGAAAGCATTTTTTATCATCAAGTTTTTGCTGCCAGTCCTGAAGACGAAGCCGCTCACCCTCTCCTGCTTTACCGTGAAACGGTAAAAGCGCTCAACGCTGCCTTGGCTGGAATTTCGCCAGGCAACAGGCACTCTGGGGCAAGCCGAACAAGACTGCTTACAGAGTATGTTGCAGTTCAATCTAACTAGGACACTTGGAGTCGCCCCTCCCCCTGTGCTGTGCTGCTCCTTGCCCTCCATTTTAACAACTGCCCTTCGAGGTAGGTGTAGCTGAGAGAGAGAGAGAGGGAGAGAGAGAGAGAAAAACAGACCGCCCCAGTAGAACTTCAAGGGTGGGAGAGGTTTCAGATCTGGGCCTCCCATGTCCTACACCAACCACGAACGCTGTACTGGCTCAAAGTACCACCGCATGTCTTTTCTCGGCAGCCCACAGTGCTGACTCACAAAGCCCAAACCCAGTCCCCGCAAGGGACTCTCAATAACCCCCCTGCTTTACAGACAGCTGAAAGAGGGGAAAGGGGCAGGGCTTGCCAGCTGCCCTGACAGTTCTTTTTCAGCTTGACAGGTCGTGAATCCTGCAGACCTGCCTTAAGCTGCTTTTAAAACAGAAATAACAGAGCTTCGATATTTACTTCTTAGCAGCCGGTCACCCACAATGCACTCCTGCTTTTTAGCCCCACACCAAACCCTACTAACCGGTGCGCCTACCCACTCTGTTACCTGTCGGAGTGGTCACTGTGCATTCGGTGTAGGGCAGCTGGTTCAGCCCCTCTTCGACCACAAGCCTGATCTGTGGGACAGAAGAAGACGTCAAGGGCACGGGAGACCAAGGCGGACCACCATCTCAGCAAGGCCCCATAGTCCATTAAAAAAAAAAGAACTTTTAACAAAATCTGATTGCAAGAACCGAGGGATACGGCAGGCTGGGGTGGGATTTGTACATCCTGACATGAAACGACCCTTGGCAGTTACCGTGAGGGGTCTTTCTACTCTGAGGAAAGGAGGACATCTTGGGTGATTCCCACCATCCTATCAGGGAGAGGCAGGAACAAATTATTTCTTCCTCCTCCTGTATGGATTGGGAATGCCAATTTCTTCAGTTAAGGTGACTCCCAGCAGCAATACTGGATAACACTCTTATCTAATACTGAACATTATAAAAAACTGCAAACATGGTAGAATTAGAAATGAGAACTAGGGAAGATACGTGAGCATCACAAATTCCCAAGAAAAAATTATATACATTTAGAAGGGAACACCTCAGAAAAGAAGCCAAGGGAAAAACACAACCAGAGAGTTCAGTCAAAGTTAGAGAGAGAGAGAGAAACCTCGGGGGTGGGGCAAGATGTCCTCCTTTCCTCAGAGTAGAAGGACCCCTCACGGTAAGTGCCAAGGGTCATTCTCCCTCTGAGGTGGAGGACATCTTGGGTACGTACAAAGCAGTGCCCTATGCCCTGGGTGGGAGAGAACTCTCATCTCCTATGACATGTTGTAGAACTCTCCTTCCAAAGGCTGCATCTGCTGAAGCACAGACGTTCAGTTTGTAATGTCGAACAAAGGTAGACACAAGAGGACCAGGTGGCTGCTCGACAGACTTCTTCAATGGAGGCATTCTTGGCCAAGGCTGCATTAGTAGATGCACTTCTGACAAACTTCTATTATGCAAGACTGATAGCAGACTTAAGACATCTTGTGGCCCATATTCAGTGGCGAGATGCTAATGAACATTGCCTCAGTTTTCCTGAGACTGGTGGTTTGAATCAGATAGGCTTTAAGGGACCTGAGAACATCTAAGGTCCTCTCTCTAGAGTACTTAGGATATGGGCAGAATGAAGGTAAATATATCTCCTGAGATCTATGAAATTTTGAAACTACTTTTGGAATAAATGTTGTATCTGTACGCAGAACTACTAAGTCCTTATGGAAGATGCACAGTCCCAGGCCCACTGAGAGTGCTCCAAGCATCTGGCAGACGTGACTGCAACTAGGAATATTGTCTTCATGCGCAGCCATTTCAGAGGGACATCCTGTATAGGTTCAAATGGAGCCTTGGTAAGTGCAGAAAGAACAGTATGAAGCTTCCAAGTAGAGAACCTGTGTACCATTGGAGGGCTGCGCAACGTGGCTCCTCTCAAGAATCTGTGCACATGAGGGTGTAAGGATAAGGAACTGCCCTTAAAGCAAGGAAGTACAGTGCTCAGGGTGGTGACTTGCTTCCGAAGAGTTGCGGGCTTTAGACCTGAGGGAAGACCATCGTTCAGGAACTTGAGAACAGAGTGTAGTGGAGGCTGTGAGGCATTAACGGACTTTCATCCGCACCATTGGTGAAAGGCCTTCCACGTAGTATTATATATTCTGATAGTAGAGTCCTTTCTGGAAGCCAGGATCACATCAGTCACAGCCTTAGAATAGCCATGTTTCAAATAAGATGACCACTCAAGTTCCACACAGTCAACATTAGATGCTCTGATTCCAGGTCCCTGAAGGACCAGTTTAGACATAACTTACATTAAAAGATGGTGATCTTCTGATATCTACTGTCCACTGAATGGTGTCAACAAACCCCCACTCAGCTATAAAGCCTCAGTTCGTGGGGCCGTTGGTACTGTTGGTACAGTTGATAATCGGGCCAGGGCCATAAAATCGAGGTGGTACCCTACTTAAAAGATGTCCTCTCTTGTTCAGCATCCACTCTCCTGGATCTATTATCTGTCTGCTGAGCCTTTTTTTTAATATATATTTTTATTGGTTTTTGAACAAAAAAGCCGGACAGTACAGAAAACAAAAGAAACAAACAGACAAACAAAGAAACCACACACAAAACAGCATACATCTTCATTCAATGATAATTTATATAGTTGCAAAGATCTTCAGTTTTTTCACATAAAATAATCCTATACCACTTATTTGCTATGCATGCCAAACACATATTTTTAACTTACTATATTGCCTTCTTTTAACCATTCATAAAAAATTGACCAATAGTTTCCATAGACCTCCAAGCTTTTCTCGTGAATAATAGATGTTAATTTTTCCATCTCTGCTATATCCCATAGCTTAAAAGATAAGTTCTATTTTGGTTGGAACATTACTGTCTTTCCATTTCCTGGCAAATACAATTCTCGCTGCTGTCAAAATTTGCATTATTAAACAGATCTCCTTTCTCATAAATCCATCCGGTATTACATTTAATAAAAAGCATTCAGGTGTAAGTGAAATTTTTTTACCTAATATTTTATCTTTTTTTTTTTATTACCATAGACCATTTTTTTTTGCTTTGGAACACGACCACCATAAATGAAAAAACGTTCCATTACAGAGCTTACATTTTCAACAAGCCTTCCCTAGATTTTTATTATATTTATTTAGTCTCATTGGAGAGATATGCCATCTATAAAACATCTTTAATATGTTTTCTTTAAATGTGCTTGTTCTTACAAATTTAATATTTCTCACTCAGATTTTATCCCATTGATCTAAGGTTAGATTTTATCCCATATCTTGTGCCCATGATACCATAGAAGGTTTTACCCATTCGTCTTGCATTTTCCATTCTAATAAGAAATTGTATGCTTTTTAAATAAATTTTTCATTAGGGCCCAACCATAAATTATCCAGCTCTTCTATTCCTATTTTTTTATCTAATGACTATCTAGAAATAAGTTGGTTTTTCTCCCACCAAGTTAGGCTCGTCCCTTGTTCCTTAAGAGTACCATCTGACAGCAAGTTTCCATCATCATCTAAAAGATCTTGATATCTCCATTTAGTATATTTTACATATAGAGATGGTTTTGCAAACGCCTCTATTGGGGAAAGCCATTTAGGGATTTTCTTATAGCATTTATCTTTTATCTCAACCCACATTTTGTGTAGAGCTGCTCTAATAGTATGTTGTTTAAAAATGGCTGGTGAATTTTTATACCAAAGGAAATAATGCCAGCCCATTTGTAGGTCATGCCCCTCAAGACTCAGTAATCTTTTATCTTCTTGCATTATCCACTCCTTTAGCCAACTCTTAGCAGCTGCTTTATAATAAAGCCTCCAGTCTGGAAGGGCAAATCCCCTTCTCTCCTTCTGTTCTTGCAGATATTTTAGTTTAATCCTGGGTCTCTTGTTTTGCCATATAAATCCCTTTATGAGCTTATCTAACTCTTTAAAAAAAAATTGGTTTCTTAGAATAGGAATCGTTTGAAAGAGAAAGAGGATACGAGGTAGCACATTCATTTTTATGATTGAGACCCTTCCGACTACAGAAAATTGTAAATTTTTCCACATTTCAAGGTCTTTTCTTATTTCCAATAGTATCTTTGTATAATTCTCCTTAAACAGGGAGCAGCACCTATTTGTCATAAATATTCCTAGATATCGAACCTTTTTCTGTATCTCGAAACCCGACATTTCTTGTAATGCATTTTCTGGCATTCCTTTATAGTTTTTCAATAATAGTTTTCTTTTTATTAACTTTTAACCCCGCCACATTACCATATTCAGCAAAGATATGTAATAAATGCTTCAGTGATTCTTGCGGATCTTCCAGAACGAAAACCATATCATCCGCAAACACTTGTGCTTTTATACTTTCACCCTTAATCTTTAGGCTCTTAATTCCTTTTTCATTTCTCATCTGAGTTAATACTGTTTCTAATACAAAGATAAAGAGCAAAGGAGACAAGGGACAACCTTGTCTGGTTCCTTTTTTAATTTCGACTTTTTGAGTTGTATCTCCATTGACTATTATATTTGCGGATTGTTTATCATAAATTGCCTTAATCATTTTCAGGAAGTTTTCCCCACAACTCCAAAATTCTAATTTCTCTAACAAGAATTTCCAACTTAAATTATCCAACGCCTTCTCTAGATCAACAAATATCAATGTAAGCGGTTTTTCCGGATGTTGCTCATAAAATTCTAATATGTCTAGGATTATTCTAACATTGTTTTTAATCTGTCTCCCAGGTAGAAAGCCCGCCTGATCCTTATGGATCACTTGCATTAACACTCTTTTAAACCTTCTTGCTAAAATGCAGGCGAAAATTTTGTAGTCGCTGTTTAAAAGGGAGATAGGTCGATAATTTCTAACTTCATTGTATTAAAATCTCTGACCACACATAACTCCTCGCATATTTGTTTCCCCAGAATTTCTCTAAGTTGTGCATAAAATTTCTCTTGAGATTGGTTCGGTGTGCATATGTTTGCAGTTAATGTCATTTTATTATGTCTACGTATTTGAATTATAATTACTCTACCGTCTTCTGAAGTGAATATGAGCTCAGGTTGCAAGTCTTCTTTAGCGTATATGGCTACCCCTTTTTTCTTCTTTTTGGGATTTGCTGCTATAAAGGATTTTCCAAGTTTTTCATTCTCTAGAAGCCTTATATCCTCTTTTTTAACATGCGTCTCCTGAAGACAGACAACATCTGCATTACATTTTCTTATTTGATGGTATATTCGTGATCTCTTATTGGGTGAATTTAGTCCGTTAACGTTGATAGATATTATTTTTATACCTTGCTTATTCATCTTTATCTTCTTCTGTGATGTCCTTATTGTTTCTTTGTTGCAGACGTGTTACCATTTTAAATGAATCAACTAATTTTTTCTTTCTGTTTCTCTTTTTTTCCCCTTATTTGTCCTCCAAGCTCCTTACTTCATCCTGTTTCAAAACTGACCCTGTTGACTCTTCATCCTCCTCCCGCATACCGAGTTCCTTGCCCAATTTTCCTAAAAAGTCCTCTAACTTGAAGGTTGAGTTAATTTTATACCTCTTCCCTTTGTATACAAAAAGGACACCTTCAGGGAGCAGCCATCTGTACTGGATGTTGTTGTTTTTAAGGAGGTCAACTAATGTTGAATATTGATGTCTCTTTTCTCTAATCCTCAATGGAACCTCTCTCAGAATTCTGGTTTCGGACTCATATATCATCAGAGTCTTATCATTAGACAACTTGAGGATCTTATCCTTGAGCTCCCTTTTACAAAATTTTATTTGAACCTCCCTTGGGAGTTTATTTCGTTTGACAAACGCCGAGTTAATCCTGTAGATTGTATCTATATTATTATCTACTTCGGCGGCAGATTCCAGCTCCAAATATTCCGCTAGAGTTTGACTAATTTCTGCCTTCAAATTTTCTTCTTTCTTCTCTGGAACATTTTGAATTCTTAACATAAATTGTGCTCTTTCCATTTCCAATTTGATTACCGAGTCTTCCAAAGCCTCTTGTTTTTCTTTCATAATTTGCAATTTCTCCTCTGCATTTTCCACTTTGATTTCCAAGTTACTTGTTAAGCTTGTCAAAGTTGCTATTTCTTGCTTATCTTCTGCCAACTGATTTTTTTATCTCCTCCACTTGCACTGTCAATTGATTTGAGATCTCATCTAATTTAGAAAGCTCTTCCAATTTCTTTTGAATTGGCTCTATTGCTTTAGTCACCGCCGCTTCTACTGCGCTATTGACTGCTGATGCCACCGATTCCTGGATAAAGTTCTGTAAATCTTTCAAAGAAAATTGTGGAAGGTTTGTCGAAGGTGTTGATACTGATAAACGTCTGCCACCCACTGCCTTATCCATGTTCTATGTTCTAGGGCCTACTTGAAACTTAATATTAATATCAAATCAAATCTATAGAGTGAAGAGAAAAAAAAGATATTAGACCAAAGACTTTTCTTTATGTTTCTTGTAATTAATTCTGCTTTTTATTGTTAATATTTCCTGCTTGGTATTTCTCCTGTTGGGTTTGATTATTGTTATTAATTGTTTAATTTATATTTTGTTTTATTTTATAGTTTGATAATACTATTTTTTTGAAGGTCAGGGATCAACATCCACTACTTCTCACCTGACTTATCTCCACTATATATAGTGAGGACTATATCAGGCCTTCCTGGATTAAAACCAGTATATAATCAATCCATCACTCTGTCACTCATTCCCTCAATCAATTCAGTCAATTCATCAATCAGTCTCTCATTCCATCAGTCCATCAAAACTATCAAATCAATACCTTATAATTCATTAACATTAAATACATCAAAAGAGTCTCAGAAATTTTGTCAGACTTTCAAAAGCAGGCAGAATCCCAGAAAAATCAGGTCCCATCCAAGCTTCCCCATCCACACAAAAAACAACAAACACAAAAGACACACCCACAACAACAACAAAAAGTCCTTTCTTTTTCTTTTTTCTACTTCTCCTTTCTTCTTTCTTCCTCCTTCTCCCTCTTCTCCCTCTTCCTCTTCTTCCTCTTCTTTCTTCTTTCCTCTTCTATATTAGTCCTTTTATTTCACACGTAAATTACTTTACTTAGAGCCTTTTCCTTTCGCTCTTTATTCCATAAGATTGTAACGATACAGTTCATCCACATATTCATCAACTCATCAGCGCTTAAATTTCATCTAAAGAGCCCTGGAATCAGACATACAGATCGGGTCTGAATTCCACTTAATCAGTCCTAATCAATCCTGGTGCGCCTCCGCCTTTATTTAGCGTCTTAAGTTTGCCCCACTTCTGTTTGTCCCTGCTGCTGGCTAGACAAAATTTTGAGCTAAACAGGAGACCCCTGAGCCCACCTCTTTTTTTTTGCTCTGTCCCGGCCCTCAGCAGCGATTTTCGGGGCTCTGTTTTAGAGACAGTTAGTGGCAGGCAAGTAAATTTACCATCCGGCCGCCCTTCACAGATTCGCTGCTTTTTTTTACCTCTTGCCGCCGTCCAGTAGCTCCACCCTTCGATAAGTCGCAGCTCTCATTCCTCTTCACATTGCAAAGTTCCCAATTTTAAGGCAAGATTGAAAAAGCCTAATCATCTGTATTTAGCGTAGTATATTTCTGTGCTGAAGAAACTCTGCTTCGTCCACCAGCAAAGTGACTGTCTCAGGGATAGAGGTACCTGAAGAAGGATATCCTGCTTCCCCATAATTTGCATTTGGTATGGATGGAGAAAAATTTGTAGAGATCTTGTGTACAGTCTGCCCCACTGGAGTGTGTCTAGATTGGAAATCAAGAGCCCCATTACCTTAGCTAGAGTGAGGAGAGATGAGGATGGATGCTCTATGATAAGTCTCACCGCCTGTTTGGTTTTCAAGATCTTGTCTTCTGGCAAGAAGAGAGATGCAAGTTTGGTGTCTATTAACATCCCCAGATGTTCTAGACTCTGAACAGGGTTCAATGAGCTCTTGGCCTGGTTGATCAGGAAACCGTGAGATTGAAGACACTGGATCGTTTCCTGAACATCCCATACAGCCTTCTGTTTGGAAGCGGACCAAAGTAGAAGATCGTCCAGCTATGGATGGATATGTATACCTTTCTTCCTGAGATGAACTAGTGGGTTGACTAACATCTTTGTGAAGACCCGTGGCGCAGTCGAGAGTCCAAATGGCATTGCTCTGAACTGTATGTGGAGGTTTCCAATGCAGAACCTCAGGAACCTTCTGTGAAGTGGTAGTATGGGGATGTGGAGATATGCTTCCGTGAGATCCAAGGATGCAAGGTATTCTCCTGGTTATAGTACTTCCGTGATGGACTTGAGGGTTTCCATGTGGAAATGTCTCAACTTTATGGATTTCAGATCCAGAATAGTCCTCCAACCGCCATTTTTCTTGGGCACTGTAAAAAATATGGAGTAGACTTCTTCAGCCCATTGGTCTTTGGGAACCTGCTCCACAGCCCGGATGTCCAGAAGATGTTGTAAGGCGGTGAACGTTATGGTCTGTTTCTTGGGATCTTTGCACAGCGGGGAGACAATGAATCTTTCTGGAGGAGGCCGCAGCAACTCTAAGGAGTAGCCTTTGGAAACTATTTCTAAAGCCCAGGAGTCTGCTTGGGACTGCAGCCATGCCTCCTGGAAATGCATCAACCTTTCCCCCACTGGAATCTGGGCTGAGTCATGCCTTGATGTTTTTGCTGTCACAGTCCTGCTTCTCGGATCTGTTGGGTGCTTGTCTCCCAAAACGTGGTCCTTGAAAAATTATTTTATATGGAAGCAAGGAGGATCCCCAAGAGCCTCTTTTCTGTCCTTGTCTGGACTTGAAAGTCGGAATGGAGAAACAAAAGGAATTTCCCTTAGTACACTGCTTGTCTAAGTGGCGCAAGTTTCTGGGCATAGCCTTCTTTTTATCTCTAGTCACCACTAGTATCTTATTTAGGTGGCCCCAAATAATTTCTCCCCTTGGAAAGGGTAAGCCATTGAGAGAGATTTCGACTGTAGGTCTGCTGGCCAGGCGCGCAGCCAGATCCCCCTTCATGCCACCACTGCAGGAACAAAAGGTGAAAGCGTCCAGTGAAGCATCTGTCACAAATGATGCTTTTAATATTCTTGTCACTCCCTCCAGTAGTTGTCTATTGTCTCCTGGAAGAAGTTGGATAAGTTTTCTGGCCCAAACGATAATAGCCCTGTTGGCAATGGAAGCTGTAGAAGAGGCCTTGATGGCCTCATGTGATCTTTTAAAAGCAACGTCTATTTTCTTTTCCAGGTTGTCACATACTGAGCAGTAGCCATCCTCTGAGAGGAGACCAAAGGATTGGAGCGCTGTTATTGGAGCATCCACCAATGGAACCTGTAACATCTCATTTGTGAAAGAGGGTAAGTCATATAACTTTTTAACAAACCCTGGAGCCTGTCTATTAGAAGTAGGCTTGGCCCACTCAGCCTTCAATTGCCTTTCAAAAAACTCAGGGAATGGGAAGACTTTTTCAGGCATAGAATACCTGGGGAACAGTTCCCCAGTCCCCTTGGATCTATTTCTAGGATTAATTCCAGGGCAGACCATATCCTCTTTGGGAGTGAAGAAGGTCTAAGGCAGATAAACACTGGGATAGGAGGTATTAGAAATCCTCTGCCTTAAAGAGACATGAGGATGGCTGTGGGACACTGATGTCTTCCACTCCCTCATCAGAAAGGAACTCCCCCTCCTCTCTATGGGACATGACAGGCTCTGGGGACTGTTCCCTCTCTGAGTGCCTTTCTCTAGGAGTTTGCTTCCTAGCAGCCTTGGTAGGCCAGTTTCCCATCAGCTCTCTGTGACTGGAGAAATCCACAGGTGGAGGGGCTGGGAATTAGCACAGGAGGTGATGGAACCCAGCTCCCCCAGGTGGCACAGATTGATAAACTCCTCCCTCATAGAAAGCCTCATAGAGGCAAAAAAGTCATGCCCCTGCCCCAACAACACCCCCTAGGATTGCTCCAGCTGGTTGTGACCTGGCCACACCCATCCTGCAGGTCACCACTGTGGGCAGACCAAAGAAGGGGTGCCCCCGAGAGTGTGGCCTCCACAATCAGGCAGATTTCCCCCACTGCTGCTCGCCACTCCTGTGTCTCCTTCACTGGTTCCAGGATGGGCCTTGGCACACTGCCACTAAAGGCCGCCTCTCACACCTTCAGCGTAAACATGCCCTTGAAGAACCTCCCCTGTCGCATCACCTGAGTTAAGAAACAAGCCCAATGGACTTTATTTCCCCATCTGGGCTTCCCAGAAACCATTCATCATGAAAGATAACATCATGCTAGCAAGATGTTTCCCAAGCCATTTCACAATCTCTTAATCACACAGCACAGTGTGCTGTGGAAATGGAAAATGAGAAATCCGAACACTGTTTCTTTCCCTTCTACCTTCTTGCAAAAGCTTCCAGTTCAGGCACCTTCCACGTCAGGCTCATAGCTGTTAAACTGAAGTGGCAGCGTTAACTTGTCCTTCCTTTACACACTTCACATACGCTTGCCGAGCACAGTTATTATGCAGGTTCTTGGGCTGGGTCCAAAGGGTGCTTGGGCACACCCACAGGACTTGACACTGATTTCCCCTGGACTGGAATCAACATGCAGGTCCCAAGTTGCCAAATGAATTTAGCATGCCGAATTTGGAAGAAGAACGTGTTGAAGATGCATGCCCAAAGCATCTGCAGCACTTTGCACTGACCTGTTGTTGCCTCTTAGCCCTCTACTGAAAAAATTACAGTTGGTCTTTCTGCCTGCACACCAGAGTGCCTTCGCAATGAAGACCGCTCTCTCCCCCTCTAGCTAGCAAGACACCTTCAGTGAGGTCACAGGAGCACAGATGAGCACAACGGGGACTGTTTCGTGAGGATCCTTCCCAGCTTAAACTGCCATTGCTTTTCCTGCCCTACCAGAGAAAATGGACAGTCTGCTCAGCTGTTATTCTTGCCTTTCAAGACACTCTAAAGCATGGGCATCGAACTCATTTGTCACGAGGGCCTGATCTGACATAAATGAGACCTTGTTGGGCCAGGCCATGTGTGTCATAAAATGTAATGCCAGGTAGCGGAGATATAAACTTTATAAAGGACACAAACACAAAGGGTGTTTTTTACTTAAAATAAAAAACATGCTTAAAACATTAGCGCACTTGCAATATTCTGCTTATTTAACAGTGTCTGATAAGTGACACCTCTTGCTCTGAATGATTGCATCAAAATGTCTGTGCTGTTGCAATCCTGAGTACGCTGTTCAGGTGTGTATCTGTAAGCTGCAAACCTACGATGATGCGGCAGCAGCAGCAGAACTGGAAGAAGAAGCAGAAGACAGCCAGTTCCACTGAGGGCCTGAGAGAAACCCTCCGGGGGCCTGATCCGGCCCTCGGGCCACATGTTTCACACCCCAGCTCTAAAGTGAGCAGTGACACCCACAGTACTAATTAGCAAGAACTCCAATTACTGTTCACTGGAAGCTGTGAGCCATTAACTGACACTTCGTATGACGTTCTTCCATGCCTGAAGGTAGCATGAGGGGTTCCTTTACTGCCATTATCCATGCCTGGAAGGCAATGCATGGCACCGCCCAAGACATGACTTTTACTTCATCTAACAGAGTCTTTTTGCTGTAGGACAAGCATCACGTGTGACGTAGCCCTAAGGGTCTACAGACAGGGAGGGATCCCCAAAATAAGGCATCAACATACCCTCCCTGAGTGAAGTGGAGATCTTGTGGTTCTAAGAGCAACCAAATCCGTAAATAAAGCAATTAATGGATATTTAAGAAAGTATTTCTAAGCGCAAACAAGCATAAGAACATTAGAGGAGGTCTGCTGGGTCAGACCAGTGAGGGTCCATCTAGTTAGGCATCCTGCTTAACACAGTGGCCAACCAGCTGCCCAGGAGGACCAAACTGGTCACAGAGGCAAGGCCCCCCCTTGATGCTGCCTCCCGGGACTGGCATTCAAGGATCTGCTGCCTCTGTGTACGGAGGTACCCTTTTCCTCACCAGTGGCTAGCAGACACGGATGACCCACTCCTCCATGAATCTGTCTAACCCCCCTTTTTCACAGCCACCTGTGCTTGCAGCTCAGAAGAAAGGCATTGTCTGGCCGGCCGCAGCAGACTGCCCCTCCCTATTTCTCCCTCTCTGAGTCTAAGAGTGTGGGGTCCCCCCCTTTGGACAGTGAGTCAGTTACAACTGCCTGCCAGATTCCAGCCACAGAAATGCTAATAACCCACCTAGCAAAGCCAACTGAGGGATTTGGTGCTGTGAAGCCTCCAGGTGATTCCTGGAGATTTCCCAGAACATCTTCCAGGAGGGGCCCCAGGATGCACCTTGTACCCTGGGTGGACCGGGTCAAAAGAAATTTGCATAGCCTATCCGAGCGAGCAGAGGCATGACCTAACCACTTCCTGGATGACTTCCCCCCACGAAAGGAGAAAAGCTCTCTCCATCGACTTTGTCCACCATTTAAGAATAGGGGTACTACTCTACTTGTAGCACCAGCAAGCTTTTTTTAGATACCGTGTAAGCCCAAGTCATCCTGAAAGTGTCAGCAAGCAGAACTTTTGCTTTTATCTATTAAAGCAGAATGAGGTTTCTACATACTGCAAAACAAAGAAAAAGAAACAAAATGGTGCAGAGGGAAATGGATTGTTTCCTAGTTCTGCAACCCCTATGCGTTCTGCATGCAGCTTCATCAGGGGGAATCTTTCAGATTCTTTTTCTTTCCATTCCCAAACACACACCGGAGAAAAGCATCCAGTCCTCATCAAAATAACTACACAGTGAAGTTGGAAATGGGAGCTCTTCCATCCCCTCCAAGCTAGGCAGGGACAGATGCAATGCTTTTAACCTCTGCACTAAAAAAAGGAACGTAGAATGAACTCGGTTTTTTCCCCACTCCCTCTAAACTGGGTGGGCACAGATACAAAGTTTTTAATCCCCCCCCCACAGCAGAAAAGGAGAGGACAGAGGGCTGCTATCTCTGGTTTTTCTGCAGTGGCCAAAGCTGACAGCTTGGCATGGGGAGAAAAGAATTCAATTGGGCTTCTGATCAACTCCCCCTCCAAATTTGCTGCATCTCACCACTGTTTTGGAGGCAGCAAAGATTCCAGGATGGGAGAGCAGAAGAACGGGACTTCCAGCTGATCATCTGGGAGCTGGCTCGATTCCCACCCCACTTCCAAAAAAAACTTAGCTGGGAACCAAACAACATTTCTCCAGCACAGGGATCAGGGACTACGTCCCAGGTGATCCCTCATCATCTGGGTGTTGGCTACAAGTAGCCTGTTCCTGCAAATTTCACACGAACAGGTTGTGAGCAGCCCGATGCTTAACTGGCTGCCTGACCACCACTAGCAAACTAGAAGTGAACCAAACTGACAGGTGCTTGAGCATCCCTATGTCGGATGACAGCATCAGAGCATTGCATTTAGTGTGCCTATTAGGGACTACCCAAAGATATACAGCCAGGTAAAGGTAAAGGTTCCCTTGCTCAAAAGCCAGTCGAATCCGACTCTAGGGTTGCGGTGCTCATCTCCGTTTCAAAGCCGAAGAGCCAGCGCTGTCCGAAGACGTTTCCGTGGTCATGTGGCCGGCATGACTAAACACCAAGGTGCACAGAACGCTGTTACCTTCCCACCGGAGTGGTACCTATTTATCTACTTGCAATTTCTTCCTTTCGAACTGCTAGGTTGGCAGGAGCTGGAACTAGAGACGGGAGCTCACTCCGTCATGCAGCACCCAGGTCTCGAACTGCTGAACTACTGACCTTCCACAGCCTGCAGTTCAGTGTCTTAACCACTTAAGCCACCGCAGCTCCTATATACAGCCAACACCATGCTTAAAGGAAAAAAACAACAACACTGTATTTTCCAATATGGACTGTTCCTGCTTGCGCACAAGGAAGGATACACTTACCAGGCGGTCAGCAGAAAAGACGAAGTCACCCCTACTGGCTGTCCTGGAAGAAGAAAAAGATACATTTTTAGTAAGGTCAGATTAAGGCTATCCTTGCTACTACAATTAAGCACCTCAGAATTAAGAGAGCAACTAATCCCAAGAAGACACACCTTTCTTCAAGTGAAATCAAGTCTAGACTGTTAGAGTTTGAAGAGATTTCACAGAAGTGGTTTGAATGTCAATCATTAGAACGAGAATCAACAGGCTTTCCACATTAAGATATATTAGCACTGTAGGATCTTTCTTTAACACCCTGGCCAAAGCCAATATTTACTTCTCTAGAGCTTGAATCCAAAACTGCATTCATTGTACCCTTTCCAGTCAACCAAGTTGAATTTAGGAAATGAAACAGACCACATCCTCATAGCCTGCCGTAGACACAGAAAAACAACAAAACATTAAATCATAATAGTACTTTACTAACGTGAAGAGTATGGCTTCTTCTTACTCCAACCATCATCCAAGTATCCTTCCTTCAGGCTTTCTCCAATGTCAGTGGCTCTTAATCCAATGAAAGAGCCACTAAAGATGGAGGAAGTCTCCTTAGATTGGAGGGAAGCTTCAAACTTGAGCTAAAAAGGAAGGTATGATATAAATACTATAATAAATAAATTTTGTTCAGTGGTGCGATAGGATCAAAGTAGTATCCACCAGACCACGGTCAAAGATGTTTCCATACTATGACCATTCTTTGCTGTTGAGGGATTCCTTTTCCACATTGAACTTCAATTGGTATTGAACTCTGTCATGAGTGAACAGGAAGTAAATACAGAGAAATGCGCATTGCTTTAAAACAGCCCTGGCAATGAGAATTTAGATGGTGGGGGGAGCCTCTGTCCCATTTCAAACCCTCATTGCCTCAGTAGTTTTGAAGTGGCTTCCGCTTCTCAGTGGTGACTGATGAATTACTTCCTTTTCAAGGGATCCCCCTTGAAATCTGCCTCCATTCCTGAGGACTCCATTCCTGGAAGGTAGCTAATGTCACTCCCATCTTTAAAAAGGGCTCCAGGGGAGATCCGGGAAATTACAGGCCAGTCAGTCTGACGTCGATACCAGGCAGGTTGATGGAAATTGTTATTAAGGAAAGAATTAGTAGGCACATTGATGAACAAAAACTATTGAGGCAGACTCAGCATGGGTTCTGTAAGGGAAGATCTTGTCTCACTAACCTGTTAGTGTTTTTTGAGTGAGTGAACAAACATGTGGACGGGGGGGACCCAATAGATGTTATTTACCTTGACTTCCGGAAAGCTTTTGATACAGTTCCTCATCAAAGGCTCCTAAGTAAGCTCAATAGTCATGGGATAAAAGGACAAATCCTCTTGTGGATCAAAAACTGGCTTATAAATAGGAAACAGAGAGGGAGTATAAATGGGAAACTTTCTCCGTGGAGGGTGGTAAGCAGTGGGGTACCACAGGGATCAGTACTCGGTCTGATGCTTTTTAACTTGTTTATTAACGATTTAGAATTGGGAGTAAGCAGTGAAGTGGCTAAATTTGCAGATGACACGAAGTTGTTCAGGGTGGTGAAAACCAGGGAGGATTGTGAGGCACTCCAAAGGGATCTGTCGAGGATGGGTGAGTGGGCGGCAACGTGGCAAATGGGGTTCAATGTGGCCAAGTGCAAAGTGATGCACATTGGAGCCAAAAATCCTAAATATAAATACACGTTGATGGGGTCTGAACTGGCAGAGACTGACCAAGAGAGAGATCTTGGAGTTGTAGTAGATAACTCAATGAAAATGTCTAGACAGTGTGTAGCTGCAATAAAGAAGGCCAACACTATGCTGGGGATTATTAGGAAGGGAATTGAAAACAAATCAGCCAGTATCATAATGCCCCTGTATAAATCATTGGTGCGACCTCATTTGGAATACTGTGTACAGTTCTGGTCGCCACACCTCAAAAAGGATATTCTAGCATTGGAAAAAGTGCAGAGAAGGGCAACTAGAATGATAAAAGGGTTGGAACACTTTTCCTATGAAGAAAGGTTAAAACACTTGGGGCTCTTTAGCTTGGAGAAACGACGGCTGAGGGGTGACATGATCGAGGTTTATAAGATTATGAATGGGATAGAGCAAGTTGAGAAAGAAGTACTTTTCTCCCTTTCTCACAATACAAGAACTCGTGGGCACTCAATGAAATTGCTGAGCAGTCGGGTTAGAACAGATAAAAGGAAGTACTTCTTCAACCAAAGAGTGATTAACATATGGAATTCACTGCCACAGGAGGTGGTGACAGCTACAAGCATAGACAGTTTCAAGAGGGAATCAGATAAACATATGGAGCAGAAGTCCATCAGTGGCTATTAGCCACAGGGTATAGATGGGAATTCTCAGTCTGGGGCAGGTGATGCACACTATTCTTGGTGCTGGAGGGGGCAGCAGTGGGAGGGCTTCTAGTGCCCTGGCCCTACTGCTGGACCTCCTGATGGCACCTGGTATTTTTGGCCACTGTGTGACAGAGTGTTGGACTAGATGGGTCATTGGCCTGATTCAACATTGGCTTCTTTTATGTTCTTATGTTCTTATTTGACTGATGAGTTATTTCCTTTTCACTTGTAGTTCCCTAGTTACCTGAATGTATTCTTTACCTGTTTCTTTTCCCTGGGGGAGACAGAGGAGAGGCTTTAATCAGTGGATTTCTCTTGGCTATACTCAGATGAAGGATCATTTGAGGAATGCTGGTCTGCCAGCACTGAGAACTGGAAGCTTGGGGGAAGGCAAGATCATTTAATGCTGCAATTGCATTTTAAATGGATATCAGCCATCACAAAATAGATTTGCAAAATACTGCACACACATAAAAATAAGGGGAAAATGCAGAAAATACTAGTGCTGCACAATATAAGAACTGTGCAAATAAATCATAGTCGCTTTTTGGAGCAGAATCAACACAGACACATGCTCATGACTTTCCCTCTTACAAGACAGGATCTACTCCTCAATGGTTTAGAATACCACAAGAAATATACATTTCATTGTAATGTACTTTAAGAGGACAGAAATGCAAGAGGTTTTGACGAACATGTGTTATATATACTATGACATCTTGGTGAACACAAGAACATGAGACCAAAGGTCACTTTAAAAGCCAGTTGTAAAAAAGTGGGATCACATATTTGACATTGCTCTTCTACTTAATAGATATTGTCTGCAACCGAAGTGCAGAGGGCCACCTGCTAGAGCCACAGCCATTAAGAGCTCTAGGGTGCTTCTTGGGGCCTGCTTGTCTCTAGCCCATAACAGCTCAAGCCTTAAAGCATCACAGAACACTTGGTTGCATATGAGAAAAATGGCTCTGAGGATATGGTTGATTACTTTTCTGGGTAAAACAAATTTAGAATCCAGTAGCACCTTTAAGACCAACAAAGGTTTATTCAAGGTACGAGCTTTCGTGTACACGCACACCTTGGATAAACCTTTGTTGGCCTTAAAGGTGCTACTGGACTCTAAATTTGCTCTACTACTTCAGACCAACATGGCTGCTCACCTGGATCTATTTTCTGGGTAAAGTTACACATTCTAAAAACTGCTCAACTAAAGCAATGGCTTAATATGACTAATCAGTGTTTTAAAAATCACAATAATGATGGAAGCACCTTAAATACTAATAAAATTTGTGGCAGAGTATGAGCCTTTGGGAGTCACTGCTCACTTCTTCAGATACAGCTAGAATGTGAGTCCATCTGTCCTATATATTGGAAAGTTGAGTGAGTTCAGATGCCAAATGATATTAACAGCCAAATGACAACAACAGGTGAGTGACAACAGCAGGCATGATTGGATTAGGTCTGATAAGCAAAGGGGAAGCAGGTACAGAGAAATCAGCATTGGTAATGAGACGGGACCTAGGTCTGGATTCAGTCCAGATGGATTAATTGGCTTGAGCTGCATTATCAGTTATGATAATGAAGTTCATTGACAATGCATCCACCTGGACCGAATCCAGACCTAGGTTTCCTAGGTTTATTCAAGGTATAAACACACGAAAGCTTATACCTTGAATAAAACTTTGTTGTTCTTAAAGGTGTCACTTGACTCAAATTTTGTTCTAAGGAAACCAGTTCTCCAGTCTCATTGCCTCCAAATCTTTCTTTACTGTAAACGGCAGCCCTGCCAGAAGCAGCCTTGAGATAGGTAGATATAATCTCTGTGCTAGGCATGAATGTTCATGAGTCTATAAATCTCCTCCAATAGACTCAGCACACAGCTGTAAATGGATGATCAGGACATTTCCATACTTGAATACACTTCACCAAAGAACACAAGAGCTGTCTTCTGGAATATGGTATGATGGTCAAGCCACCAAGAACACTTGAAACTTCCAATTAGGCAAAAGAACTTCAGTAACATCAGCTGCGTTCATAGAAATCCAGCTGCTTGTGATAAATGCTCATTCTACCGTGTGGACGGAGGACAGCCTGGATCCCCAGTTTTGGGACTCAGAACAGAACTAGGGTACCATCTTGTGTTTAGCCAGGCCACTCTAGGATGGGGCAAAAATAAGCACAGTAAGTACCAATGTCCTTCTCTCAGTTGAGGCTGACATTCTAGATCAGGATCTGTAGCAGCCTGAGAACAACTCTGGCAAACAGACCAATGACTGGGAATCCCATCCTAGATAGTACTTGGTTGAAAACTACGAGATTTAGACTCCTCTCCCACTGGACATGGTCCTGCAGTTATGAGGGTCCGAGGCCATGAAGGGGTTGTATGAGATGGCCAGTGCCTTGACCAGAACCCATAACTGATGGGCAGCCAATGGAGTGACTGCAGAATGGGAATAATACGCATACACCGGCTTATTCCTAGTAATAACCAAGCTACGGTTTCCGCAGTTGTGGCATCCCAGTTGTTGGACCCCATAAAATTGGATAGCTTTATGCAAGGAGATGCGTCTGATACTCCTCAGTGCCAGGAAAAACCAATTTTATTTTTTTGTGACATGACAGATTTTACTCATTTCTGCAACTGTCACCTGTGGGGTATTAGTGTACTAAAAAGGGTTTGTTATGAGTTCCTTTAATGCAAGCTGGCCTTGGGCAATTTGGCGGGGGGGGGGAGAGGTAGAAAGCTGTCCTCAGTTGAAGCACAAATAAACTCATGGCTCTGCCTAGTACTAAGGGATCAGAATTTCTATCTAAACCACTTCTTCAGAGTGAGTGAGCACTCAGGGAGATGGGTGGGAGTGGACTGCCATGAATGGTCTTTTTGTCATGTTCAACACTGAGTGGCTGTCAGAAAGGGTGATTCATCAGCATGAGGCTTTAAGCAGGCAGTTCTGTGGGGCCTGGGACCTCCCTCTCACCAATTCTTTTAAATAGCTATACTAAGCCTCTGAGTGAGATCACTTGCAGCTTTCGTGTTGGTGCCATCCATGTGCTGATGAAACGCCGCCGTGCCTGTTGTTCAGCAGCTCCCCACCCTCCCTAAATTGAAGTTGCCAAGCCAGGGCCTGGATGCTTTTTTTGCTGCTTTCACTGCTATAGTGGGAAAGACTCGGTTTTTGCCCAAATCCTTCTTTTCTCTGTGAAATGCTGAAATACGTTTCACCAGTGACACCTGGGGAACTCAGGCATGTGCCACTGGCTGTAGACAAGTTTACCTACCAGGTGTTTTACTTTCTTTCTTTCACTATTTCAGTGCTGAATAAAGCACTGATCTAGTGCATGAAACTTGGTTTTACCATAAGTAAATCCTGCAGGTACAAAATGGCCATTGTCGTACTAAGGGGGGAGGGATTTGATGAAGGCCCACCAAGTAAGATTTTATAATGGAAAAAGTGATATGCCAAAAACACAGGACCCACGACTGGGTGAGGATACAATAAATGCGCTATGTCGAAGAACAGTTCTTCTTGCCCTACAGCACCATGACAGGTTGTGTCTTTACAATCTGTTTCTGGCAACATGTAAACTCAGGTTCTCACTATGTGCTGCACATTTCAGGAACCGGTTGCAAGTCTGGCCAGAGAGTATCTACTGCAAGGACTTTAAGGCTAGGACAACTGTGACTCCAAACTCTATTTCAGTTTAATAGTTTTTGCTTAATTACAGATACGCATGGATTTAACAATTTTATACTAAAGAAGTAAATAATCAGGCCAATTATGCCAGCAATACTCCCTACAAAAAAAAGCTCCAACCTGTAAGATATCCCAATTTATCAGGAAACCTAAAACCAGAGACTGAATTCAACAAGGTGGAACAGAAGAACAGCTGCAGAATCGCAAACAGACACACCACAAAGAGCACATAATAAAGGGGATGAGGAAGGATCCGTCCCCAACCGCCAGAGAGACACCCTACAGCATCAACACTGGGGCAGATCAGTGAGGGGCTGCCATCACAGAGGAAAAGGCAAGAGGGATGTGACACCCTCTTACAGCCTGGCCTTTCCTTGACAACAAGCTCAGGCAACAAGAGCTGACCCAGCTGAGCTCTGAGAAGGAGCAAGGTGTTTGAGCTGCCAGAGGGGTGAGTGGTATTTTTATTTATTTACTTTCAGCTGAGGTGCTTTAGCTGAAAAGGTACTGTGTCAGGGACTGTATTTGGGAGTGTGTGGGTGAGTTGTAACAGACTCCTGACTGCTGGAGTTAGGGTGTGAAAGGGTCATTGTTTGCCTGTAATTAAGTGCTTGGGTGAGATTGAATAGCAGACTCCTGGCTGCTGGAGTTGGAGTGTGAAAGGGGCTTTGTTTGACCGTCATTAAGTGCCTTGGGTGATTTTGAGTAGCTGCTGGCCACACCCTCTCCTGGGAGACAATTCCATTTAAGGCAAGAAGTTTGCAAGAGGCACGAGCCTCTGGCACGAGCCGAAGGGCGAGGCTCTTTGCCTGTGGCTCTTGGCCTAGGGGCTCTGTAAGAAGCCCAGGAAGAGCCAGGAAGCCAGGACCTTGGCTCCTTGGTAAGGTAAGGTAAGTAGACTCCTACAACAGGAGCCATATAAATACAAAGGGTTTTAAAAGGGGGGTTATAGAAAAGTATTTGTTTAAAAACAATTATGAAGCCAGAATGCCAGCAGGGGGTTGGGGGCTATCCAGTGTTTTGCATGGAGTGTCACATGTATGACTATCTGCCCACTGGTCAGAAGTCTTGGGTGTGTGCTCGGTGCAAGGAGCTCCTGGTTCTCAGGGAGCGAGTTTGCTCCCTTGAGGCCAAGGTGGCTGACCTGGAGAAGCAGGGACAGTCAGTTAGGTGCACGGGGAAGACTCTCGGGGACTTGTTAGATATTTCCCACTCTGGATCTGGCAGCCCGGCTGTTGCCAGGGAGCATGAGGGTCAAGGGGAAAAGGGGCACCATGCTGAGGATAAGGGGAATGTGCCCTCAGAAGGGACCTCTTCTTCAGCTGGTGAACGGGTATCCTTTCGTACCAAGGAACCGTCCCTGGGAAGGGTGGGAGGGGGGCTCTTGGTAGTTGGTGATTCGATCCTTAGGCAGGTAGACAGCTGGGTGGCGAACCCGCGTACTGACCGTATGGTGACTTGCCTGCCTGGTGCGAAGGTAGCGGACATTACGCGTGTTTTAGATAGGCTGGTAGATAGTGCTGGGGAGGAGCCAGTGGTCGTGGTGCACGTCGGCACCAATGATGTGGGGAAATGCAGTCGTGAGGTCCTGGAGGAGAAATTTAGGCTGCTGGGCAGAAAACTCAAGGCCAGGACCTCCAAGGTAGCCTTCTCGGAAGTGCTACCTGTTCCACGCGCAGGGCCGGAGAGACAGGCACAGATCAGGAGTCTCAATGCGTGGATGAGACGGTGGTGTAGGGGGAAGGGTTCAAGTTTGTTAGGCACTGGGATGCTTTTTGGGACAAGAGGGAGCTGTACAAAAGGGACGGTCTCCACTTGTCCCGAGAAGGAACCAGGCTGCTGGCGCTCAAAATCAAAAAGATGGCAGAGCAGTTTTTAAACTGAATAATGGGGGAAAGCCGACAGGAGATGAAAAGTCTCTGGTTCGGGATGGCTCATCTCAAAGAGATGAAGGGGTAGCTATTACTTTTGTACAAGGAAATGGATTACAATTGTCCACTGAGACTGTGGCTAATGATAGGAACTGCCTGGCAAGGTCTCGAGGCAGCAAGAGGAAGGCTGTGGGCTTAACAAACGTGGGAAACTATAAGTGTTTATACACAAATGCTAGAAGTCTCCGAGGTAAAATCGGGGAGTTGGAATGCTTGGTGTTGGGGGGGAAATAGACATTGTGGGTATTTCAGAAACTTGGTGGGATGAGGAAAATCAGTGGGATACGGTGATTCCTGGTTATAAATTATATCGGAAGGATAGGGGGAAAGGGTTGGAGGTGGGGTGGCTCTGTATGTCAGAGAGGGTATACCATCCAGTAAGATTGAGAGGGTAAGAGAATTGGATTCCCTTCTGGAAATGCTATGGGTTGAAATAGTGGGTCCAAAAGGAGGCTTAACAGTGGGAGTTTGTTATCGCCCACCAGATCAAAAGATAGAGGAGGATTATAAAATGATGAATGAATTAAAGATAGCGGCTAGACGAAATAACTTTGTTGTAATAGGCGACTTTAACTACCCACACATTGATTGGGTCAATATGAGTTCTAGTCGGGAAAAAGAGATTGCGTTCTTAGACACTCTCAATGACTGTGCTGTGGAACAGATAGTCACAGATCCTACCAGGGGAGAGGCGATCCTGGATTTGGTCCTAAGTAACACCCAAGACCTGGTGAGAGATGTAAAAGTGACTGCACCACTTGGAAACAGTGACCATAATGTCATTGAGTTTAACATTTGTACAGATAGGGAGTTGCCCAAAAAGACTGACGCAACCACTTTTAACTTTAAAAGGGGTAACTTCTCTGGTATGAGGGGACATGTGAGGAAGAAATTGAAAGGAAGAGTGGAGAAGGTCAAAACCATTGGGGAAGCTTGGAGACTATTTAAAAAGACAATCCTAGAAGCTCAGAAAAAATATATACCGCAGGTTAGGAAAGGTACAAATAGGTATAGAAAAAAGCCTGCATGGTTAACAAATAAAGTAATGGAAGCTGTAAAAGGTAAGAAGGATTCCTTTAAGCGGTGGAAAGCTAGTCTTAGTGAGGTTGATAAAAGGGAACACAGACTATGGCAAATAAAATGCAAGTCTGTGATCAGGCAAGCAAAAAGGGAATATGAGGAGCATATCGCAAAAAACATAAAGACCAACAATAAAACTTTCTTCAAATACATTAGAAGTAGGAAGCCAGCCAGGGAGGCAGTGGGGCCCTTGGATGACCAAGGGGTAAAAGGAGTAGTGAAGGATGATAGGGAAATGGCTGAGAAGCTGAATGCATTTTTTGCCTCTGTCTTCACTGTGGAAGAGGAGAAGTGTTTGCCCACTCCAGAAGCACTGATTTCGGGAGGGGGTTTGAAAGACCTGAATCAGATTGCGGTGACAAGAGAGGAAGTCCTCCGACTGATGGACAATTTAAAAACTAATAAATCACCAGGCCCGGATGGCATTCATCCGAGAGTTCTGAAAGAACTCAAATGTGAACTTGTGGATCTCCTGACAAAAATATGTAATCTTTCTTTAAAATCTGCCTCCATTCCTGATGACTGGAAGGTAGCTAATGTCACTCCCATCTTTAAAAAGGGCTCCAGGGGAGATCCAGGAAATTACAGGCCAGTCAGTCTGACATCGATACCGGGTAAGTTGGTGGAAACTGTTATTAAGGAAAGAATTAGTAGGCACATTGATGAACAAAAACTATTGAGGCAGACTCAGCATGGGTTCTGTAAGGGAAGATCTTGTCTCACTAACCTGTTAGTGTTTTTTGAGGGAGTGAACAAACATGTGGACAAGGGGGACCCAATAGATATTATTTACCTTGACTTCCGGAAAGCTTTTGATACAGTTCCTCATCAAAGGCTCCTAAGTAAGCTCAATAGTCATGGGATAAAAGGACAAGTCCTCTTGTGGATCAAAAACTGGCTTATAAATAGGAAACAGAGAGTGAGTATAAATGAGAAACTCTCTCAGTGGAGGGTGGTAAGCAGTGGGGTACCACAGGGATCAGTACTCGGTCCCATGCTTTTTAACTTGTTTATTAACGATTTGGAATTGGGAGTAAGCAGTGATGTGGCTAAATTTGCAGATGACACGAAGTTGTTCAGGGTGGTGAAAACCAGGGAGGATTGTGAGGCACTCCAAAGGGATCTGTTGAGGATGGGTGAGTGGGCGTCAACGTGGCAAATGGGGTTCAATGTGGCCAAGTGCAAAGTGATGCACATTGGAGCCAAAAATCCTAAATATAAATACACGTTGATGGGGTCTGATCTGGCAGAGACTGACCAAGAGAGAGATCTTGGAGTCGTAGTGGATAACTCGCTGAAAATGTCTACACAATGTGTAGCTGCAATAAAGAAGGCCAACGCTATGCTGGGGATTATTAGGAAGGGAATTGATAACAAATCAGCCAGTATCATCATGCCCCTGTATAAATCATTGGTGCGACCTCATTTGGAATACTGTGTACAGTTCTGGTCACCACATCTCAAAAAGGATATTATAGCATTGGAAAAAGTGCAGAGAAGGGCAACTAGAATGATAAAAGGGTTGGAACACCTTCCCTATGAAGAAAGGTTAAAATGCTTGGGGCTCTTTAGCTTGGAGAAACGACGGCTGAGGGGTGACATGATCGAGGTTTATAAGATTATGAATGGGATTGAGCAGGTTGAGAAAGAAGTACTTTTCTCCCTTTCTCACAATACAAGAACTCGTGGGCACTCTATGAAATTGCTGAGCAGTCGGGTTAGAACAGATAAAAGGAAATACTTCTTCACCCAAAGAGTGATTAACATATGGAATTCACTGCCACAGGAGGTCGTGGCAGCTGCAAGCATGGACAGTTTCAAGAGGAAATTAGATAAACATATGGAGCAGAAGTCCACCAGTGGCTATTAGCCACAGGGTATAGAATGAGAACTCTCAGTCTGGGGCAGGTGATGCACTCTATTCTTGGTGCTGGAGGGGGCAGCAGTGGGAGGGCTTCTGGTGCCCTGGCCCCACTGCTGGACCTCCTGATGGCACCTGGTATATTTTGGCCGCTGTGTGACAGAGTGTTGGACTAGATGGGCCATTGGCCTGATTCAACATTGGCTTCTCTTATGTTCTTATGTTCTTATGTTCACATCCTCAGCCCACCAATTTAATGCGTCAGGGAATTAAGTGCTGGGAGTCAGATTCATTCTAGCAACATTTTTACCTAACAGGTAAATTCCTGTTCATGATATAACAGTTTGGGGGTTTGCCATTCTATTAATGAGAGCACAGACAAAAGTTTTAGGGCATGGTCTCCATGGAGTTGTCCCTCAGGGAGACACATGGGACTGCCTTTATACAGAATCGGACCCTTGGTCTATAAATGTCAGCACTGTCTGCTCAGACTGGCAGTGGCTCTCCAGGGTCTCAGGTGGAGGTCTTTCCCATCACCTGCTGCCTGGTCCTTTTAAACTGGAGAGGCTGGGAACTGACCCTGGGACCTTCTTCAAATACCATATAGGCCTAACAGTTATATTTCTATTAAAAACCCAAACTAAAACTGGACTCCTTTTCCTTATTTTGCTCCAGGAAGATAATTTCTTTTCTTCGAACTACATATTTGGCCAAGCATGTCTGCCCCTGTGGCACTGGCAAAGTAGAAATGATTGTGCATACTTTGTTAGACTATGAGTACGACCAAGTAATACGTGCTGAATAATCCAACCTATACTGGAGAGATTTTCAAGTATCCTGGATTCAAAATTAAGTAATATGCTCTTGCTGGATTCCAACCCCCAGGTTACGCTTGCTTGCACCAGATTCTTGGCCACAGTCTATAAAATCCACAAAGAATACATTAAGGAGTGACCCAGAGGATCCTTGAGCCTTTTGAACTTCTTAACTTTTGAAAGACTAAAAATTATTGTATTTTAAAAATATTTGTATTTATATTCTGTATTACTTGTATTTTTAAAGTTTTTATCTAATTATTTCCAATTTAGAAGAAGAGATTGGATTTATACCCCGCCCTTCACTTGGAGTCTCAGAGTGGCTTACAAACTCCTTTCCCTTCCCCACATCAGATACCCTGTGAGGTAGGTGGGGCTGAGTGAGCTCTGACAGAACTGTCCTTGAGAGAACAGCTCTGACAGAACTATGGCTTGCCCAAGGTCATCCAGCAGCTGCAAGTGAAGGAGTGGGGAATCAAACCCAGTTCTCCCAGATTAGAGTCCATGCACTTAACCACTACACCAAACTGGCTGTATTTAATGTTTTAAGCTGATTCATGCCGGTTACTTACTGCAATTAACTCTAATTAACAGAACTACATATTATTCTCTCCCAAAAAGATGGGCCAAAGCTACAAATCAAGGGTATTTTTGCCAAGTCACACAATATTCAACCTGATCTTAAGCACTAAATTCCAGGGGACTTCCTCAGAGGCAGCCTGCCAAGACAGCCTGTCCGAGGCTCCATTTCTATACTGATGGGAGGAGACTTGACCCAGGAATGGAATGATCTCCTGTTCTGGATGGAGTTGCGCACCTCCTAAAGGAGGAGGTTCATAGCTTGGGGTGATGCTGGACCCAGGCCTCCTATTCGATCACCAGGTGCCAGCTGTGGCCACAGGTGCCTTCTATGAGCTCTGGCAGGTGAGCCAACTGCTGCCCTTCCTGGGCAGGGAAGATCCCACCACTGTGCTGCCTGCCCTAGTAACGTCCAGGTTAGATTACTGTTAATGTGCCCTATGTGGGCCTGTCTTTTAAGAGTGCCTTTCTCTCCCTTCCCATCTGGAGAAGGGAAAGAAAGGCATTTAAATCCCCTCAGGCAATAGGGGGCTCTGCCGGCTTTCCCTGGCCCCTTCCTGCCAGAGCGCTGCTCCACCACGCTCCTGCAGGAAATGACCCCTGGTTGTGTCACAGGGAAATTCTTCTGCCTCCCACAGTCATTCTCTTTTACCAGCAAGACTTCTTTGTTTCTTTCAGCACATCCCCCGGTTAACTCTTGCCCTGATCAGACTGGCCTAATCTTGTCAGATCTCAGACGCTAAGTAGGGTCAGCCCTGATCAGTATTTGGACGGGAGACCACCAAAGAAGTCCAGGGTCTCTATAGAGACAGATGATGGCAAACCACCTCTGAATGTCTCTCATCTTGAACACCCTGGGGGGTGGCTGTAAGTCAGCTGTGACTTGACAGCAAAAAAAAAAAAAAAAAGTAAATTCTTATTGAACATCCTTTCTGGTTGTGTTCGTATTGCTACACATTTTTATCATTAAATATTCCGCAGATGCATTTGAAATACTGTTTGTAACATTTTACGTGTTTAATGTTTGCCCTCTTGGGGATCCTATTTGGGTGAAAAGGCAGCAAAAATGTTTTAAATAAACAAAAATATACAGTTCTGAGTAAACATGCACAGGATCATGCTGCATGTATGACACACCCAAATGCTACAGTTGCATCTAAAACTACTATTGCACATCCATTGTTTCCAAAATGAGTTCTTCACCACTACCAGCACCTGATGGTACAGGACAGCTGGATGCCAACCCCCCCCCGCCCCCGGGTGACTTGCCCAACCAAAGAGCAGAGGTAGGTGCCGGGCTCCACAGCTCAATCCAAAAGCAAAAGCAGGGCACTGTTAAGACCAACTAAATTCTCCTCCAGAACGTTCCGTTCATACACCTCCGGTCGGATGCAGTGGCAACGTGTGCTGGCTCCTGAACTCTGAGGCCTCAGCGGTGCCTCTGCAGGAGTGGCCGGCCAAAGGGACGTTCTGGTGCATCGCTGCGAGACCACCGCGACAGCTCGCCCGCTCCCTTCAGGGTCCAGCGTCCCTCCTGCCCGCCAGACCGGAGAGGTCAGCTGAACCCTCCGCAGGCCCTGCCTGGCCCTGGAGACACGCCAGCTCAGTCCCCGCCTGCCCCCGGCGTGTGATTCATTCATCCCGGGGCCGGGCTCGGGGGCCAGGAAGAGACCTTCGCGCGGCGGCCTCCTGCTCCCTCCCGCTCCGAGGCCGCCGCCGCCGCCTCGGCAGGACAAAGCCAGGCCCCTCTGGCGGCAGAGGGCCGCCCGGACCTGGTCTGCAGGAAGGGAGCCAGAGTCAAGTCCCGTCGCCTCCCGGAGCCCCGGACGCTTTTCGAGCCTTCAGCCCCGTCTCTCCGCCGCCGCCCGGACAGCAGCCCCGCCGGGCCCTTCCCGCGCCACCTGCCGGACTCGCCTGTCGCGGATGATGGTCTGCAGCTCCCGGATCTGGTCGTTCATGGGCAGCAGCTTGAGCTGGGCGCCCAGCGGCGGCGGAGGAAGAGGAGCCGCCGCCGCCGCCGCCTCCACGCAGGGCCCGCCGTTGCAGTAGCAGCCGCTGCTCCCGTCGCTGCTGTCCGGGCTGGGGCTGCTGCTGTCGCGCTCCGCGAAACGCAGCTGTCGTCCGCCGCCGCCGCCGCCGGGCTCCGGCCCGCCCGCCGAGCCCACTCGCTGCTTGTGGCAGGGCATCGCCTCCATGCGTCCCGCCAGCCGGCCGGCCGGCCGAACTCCCGCCCTCGCCTCAGCCCACCGCGTGGCGGGCGCCGCACTCAGCCCGGCCCGGGAGGATCCGCGGCGAACCCCCACCCGTACGCCCGTATTGGTTGCCCGCTCTGCCACTCAGCGGCCTCGGGACCAGGCCTCCGCTCCGCCGGCTCATCCCCGCCTCTTTCCCTCACGCACGCGCACTTCTTCAATGGCGCAGAGAGCCATCTCTGCGCGCACAGGGCGTCTTCGCTTCCCCCCCCCGCCGCCCTTTAAAAGCCACGTCCCCGCCTCCCCTGCCCAACGGGATGCTGGGAAGTGTAGTACTGTGAATTGTAGTGGCTCTTCAAACTTTGTTCTATTGCAATAGATCAAGGTGGGCAGCCGTGTTGGTCTGAAGTAATACAACAAAGTTAGAGTCCAACACATTTTTATTCAAGATGTGAGCTTGTGTGCACACGAAAGCTCACATCTTGAATAAAAATCTGTTGGTCTTAAAGGTGCCATTGGACTCTTAACTTGTTGTTTTGTTCTATTGCTTCAGCCCAACACAGCTAGGAACCTGAATCTAACAGAGGCTGTTTTTTTTAAAAAAGCCTACACTCTCCAGCATTTTTTGGGAGAGAGGAAGATGTTAAAAGTAATATCAGAACAAAGTTTGAGTCCAGTGCCACCTTTAGCAACTTATGTTCAAATTTTTAACGAACAAAACAATATCCGCTAATATAACAATTACAACTCATCTATATGATGTAATAAAGTATAATATACTTCTTAATCATTATATAAAGCAAATTTAAAACAAATAAGAGAGAGAAAAATTACTTTAAAAAGTAAATAAAGATTATATGCTTAAACAAATTAAAAAATCAAGTCGAATACACTGGATTTTTTAAATAATATCGTTTTCAGCCAAATAATGAACAATCAGAACAATTCTTCGAATTTTGATATATATTAGACTCCAAATGAGAGAAAGAATCTGATATCTTTGCTATTATAAAATGATCCCATATTCTATTTTGCCAAGATTCAATAGTAAGAGGGAAATTGTCTTTCCATTTAGTCGCAATTGTCAATCTGTTGCTGTTCAGTTGCAGTCAAGTCCGACTCTTCGTGACCCCATGGACCACATCATGCCAAGTCCTCCTGTCTTCTCCTGCCCTCCGGAGTTTGCTCAATTTCATGTCTGTTGCATCAATAACACTGTCTAACCATCTCATCTTTTGCCGTCCCCTTTTTCTGTTAACTTTAGTCATTCCCAGCATCAGGGTCTTCTACAAGGAGTGCCCCCTTCTCATTTGGTGGCCAAAATATTTGAGCTTCAGCTTCAGTATCTAGCCTTCCAGGGAACAGTTAGGATTGACTGATTTGATCTCCTTGCAGTCCAAGGGACTCTCAAGAGCCTTCTCCAGCACCATAATTCAAAAGCATCTATTCTTCGGCACTCAGCCTTCCTTATGGTCCAAGTCTCGCAGTCATACATTACTACTGAGAATACCATTGCTTTGACTATACGGACTATTGTTGAAAGGGTGATGTCTCTACTTTTTATTATGCTGTCTAGGTTTGCCATTGCTTTCCTCCCAAGGAGCAGGAATCTTTTAATTTCATGGCTGCAGTCACCATCTGCAGTGATCTTGGATCCCAGGAATGTGAAGTCTGTTACTGCTTCCATGACTTCCCTTTCTATTTGCCAAGGAGTGATGGGGCCGGATGCCATGATCTTCGTTTTCTTGATGTTGAGTTTCAAACCAACTTTTGCACTTTCCTCTTTCACTCTGTACAAGGGGCTCTTGAGGTCCTCTTCACTTTCTGCCATTAGCGTGGTATCATCTGCATTATCTGAAGTTGTTGATGTTTTCCCCAGCAATCTTAATTCCAGCTTGTGATTCATCCAGGCCAGCATTTTGCATGATGTACACTGCATATAAATTAAATAACCAGGGTGACAATATACACCCTTGCCGTACTCCTTTTCCTATGCTAAACCAATCATATCCGGTTCTAACTGTTGCTTCTTGACCCTTATACAGGTTTCTCAGGAGACATGTGAGGTGGTCTGGTACTCTCGTCTCTTTAAGGACTTGCCAGTTTGTTGTGATCCACACAATCAATGGCTTTAGTGTAGTCAATGAAGCAGAAGTAGACCTTTTTCTGGTACTCCCTTGCTTTCTCCATAATCCAGCAAATGTTGGCAATTTGATCTGTAGTTCCTCTACTTCTTCAAAACTCAGCTTGTACTTCTGGCAGTACAGCTACATACTGCTGAAGCCTAACTTGTAGGACCTTGCTAGCGTGTGAAATGAGTGCAATTGTGCAATAGTTTGCACATTCCTTGGCATTGCAAGGAAACTGACTTTTTCCAAACCTGTGGCCACTGTTGCGTCTTCCAAGTTTGCTGGCACTTGAGTGCAGCACTTTAACAGCATCGTCTTTTAGAACCTTGAATAGCTAAGCTGGGATATCGTCATCTCCACTAGCTTTGTTGTTAGTAATGCTAGTAATGATAGAGAAGAAGAAGAGATTGGATTTATACCCCGCCCTTCACTACCCAAAGGTGTCTCAGAGCGGCTTACAAACTCCTTTCCCTTCCCCTCCCCACAACAGACACCCCATGAGGTAGGTGGGGCTGAGAGAACTCTTGACAGAAACTGCTCTTTTTTCAAGAACAGCTCTTATCAGAACTACGGCTTGCCCAAGGTCATCCAGCCAGGTGCAAGTGGAGGAGTGGGGAATCAAACCCGGTTCTCCCAGATTAGAGTCCACACATTTAACCACTACACCAAACTGGTTTTAGACAATGCCCCCCACACTTGCCTTAGTTCTTCTAGCTTTCCAAAGAAAAAAATTGCAAGTTCCTGTCCACAATATCAGTTAGAAACTTCTTAAAATAGGCTCTGTTAATTCCAAGAATATGATCCTAAGCAACATATTGTATGGAGGGAAATGGAGAATAACTGAATTTTAGCTAGTGTCTATTCTGTGGGCTATGTGGCCTGGTCTTTTTTCCATACTCAGAATGACCAAGATCTAAGGAAACTTCTTTACTATTCTAAGTGCCTCCTTGGCTGTACATTAAATAACCACTCCAGTTTCTTTGGAAGGAATTAGTTTTTCATCAGCTCCTAGTCACAATGTTTCCTATTGAGCTCTAAATTGTAAATTGCTTTCACTACCTTTAAAATTCAAAGGGCTCACATTTATGCAGGAAGGCTGCATAATTTCCATGTGTATCTAGAGTGCAGCCTGTATGTTCTCATGGACCTGGATCTCTGCAGCAGAAGTGTTTGTGTGGTTTCTTCATTTTACCAAAAGTCTAAAAAAATCTATTGCCTGCCAATATAATTATGAAGCACCATTCATTTACTGTTCTCAGGCTGATAGCAGGTAAACATATTTATATTATATTTATTTATAAACTGAATTTATAAACCACCCTCCCCTGAGTACACAGGGCTCAGGGTGGTACGCATCAAGAAATAAAAACATTAATAAGAAATAAAACAATTTAAGTAATACATAAGAATATGATGTGTGGAGCACTGTTATGAAGCACTGGGATTGCACAATAAGGTTTGTATATCATCTGAGCTATTCCAGAAGATAGTCTTTGTCTGTCTGTAGTAGTAGAAACGAACAAAGAGTCCAGTAGCACCTTAAAGACTAACAAAATTTGTGGCAGGGTATAAGCTTTTGTGAGTCATTGCTCACTTCTTCAGATATTCCGGAAGGTGGCACTGTTCAGACCCTAACCCTGTCAAATACGGACTCAGGTTGGTAGCCCTGTTCCTCTGAAGCCACAGAACAAAGTTTGAGTCCAGTGGCACGTTTAAGACCAACAAGGGTTTAATTCTGGGTATAAGCTTTTGTCTGCATGCATAGGTGCCCACGAAAGCTGATACTCAGAATTAAACTCCTGTTGATCTTAAAGGTGCCACTGGACTCAAACTTTGTCTTGTCAAATGTGATAAAGAATCCACGCCAAATTCTTGAAGTCTTGTGCTTTTTCAGGGAAGAGGCGAGGCCCATTGACCCTTACTTCCCAATGCCTACGCATGGTTTGAAGCCCAGCCTCCTGCTCTTCTCCTCAAGCGCGACCTTACCCCGGGTTGCTTGGGAAGAAGCGGCACCGATTGCAGCCTCGCGCCTCCGGAGCAGAGTTTTGATCCTCGCATGAAAAACACCCTGCTTGCCTGGAGGAGGGAGCGGAGACCGAAGCCCTGATAGGGTCGCCAGTTCTCGGTCGGGGCATTCCTGAAGCGTTGGGGCTGGGCACCGGGAAGGGACCGCCTCAGCCGGGCACAAAACGCCAGAGAGCCCTCTGTTCAAAACCGCCACTTCCGCCGGGGGAGTTCCGGGGAGGGAGGTGCCCGGGCCTCCCCTGGAGGTAGGCGGCCCACGACGAGCCTTTAGCTCCAGCTTCACCCAGCACGCCAAAGACGACCGGCCCACTCATCATCATCATCATCATCATCACCACCACCACCACCACCATCAACCTCCTCTCATATCACGAGGTCTTGCAACCGTCACTCCGGCTTCGCGTTCCAGCTTCCGGCTCCTCCGCCTAGACGCCACGTTCACTTCCGGCCCGTACAGGCCGGTGTGGCCCGCGAAGATCGGCGGCTCCCAGTCCTCCCGCATCCCACAATCCTCCCTTCCTCCTCCTCGGCCCGTCATGGCGCTGCTGAGGGCTCTGCCGCCGGCTTGGCGCGGCGCCTCGGCGGCTTCTCTGGCGCGGCGCCGGCTCCTCCTGCTGCAGGCGGCGGCGGCGACACCGGCGGGCGCGGCTCGGGCGCACGGCTGGCTGCCTCGCGGTCGCCAGGTGGGGCTGGGCGGGCGGGGGCGGGCGGGGGCGGCGGGGCAGAGACGCTCCGGGGGGAGGGGCGGCGGGACTTCAGGCGGTTCCGTCCCCGTCCTGGAAGGGCCACTGTGAACTCCTCGGGGCAGCCGCCGCCTCGGTAAAGAGGCGCTTGCCGCCGCCCTCCTTTGATAGTGACCCCTTCAGCCTGGAGGACCTGAGACCCCTCAGGCTGGAGGACCCGCGTGGTGGGGAAGAGGTTCGGTCAGAGATCTGGAAGATCCAGGTTCGAATCCCCGCTCCGCGGTGGAAGCCTCCTGGGGGGCCTTGGGCCGGGCATGCTCTCTCAGACTAACCTACCTCGCAGGATTGTTGTGAGTGAGGGCAGAATGGAGAAATGATGTCGGCCGCTTTGGGTCCCAATTAGAGAGAAGGGCGGGGTCTCAAGGGGTTAAATAAAGGGATTGTTTCTCCTGAAGAGACCACATGACTGTTTGCAGGGAGGATCCTTCTCCTTTCTGTGTTGGCTGCAATCCAGTGCCAACTTAATCCTGTTGATCCCAGTGGACCAAAGTGCATGTGTTTGTGTTGGATTTTGCCTGCTATGGGCTGTACGTTTGAAATCTGCGCACTTTGTAAAAATTACCAATGGTGACAACCATACCACTTATCTCTTTTCTCTGATTGTTTTTCCCATCTCAGCTGATCACAAAAGGGTGTTTACAAAATATATTTTTGGGTTAATGCTGTCTGTATTTTGTCTCTTAATGTCACTTTGGTGTAGTGGTTACAGTGTCGGGCTAGGATCGAGGAGACCCAGGGTCAAATGTACACTCTACCATGGGAACTTGCTAGGTGACCCTGGGACAGTCACAACACAGCCTAACCTACCTCACAAGATTGTTGTGATGATAAAATGCCAGAGGGGAGAGTAGTGTCAGTCCCTTTGTGCCCCTCTATAGGAGAAAGGTAGAGTATAAAGTAAATGAATTCATAAATCATATATTCTTTAAACAAAATACAAATAAGTATATCCAGAAATATGAAAGGTTACTTTTCAAGCAAAGCAAAGAGAATGTGCTTCATTTTGTTGAATGATTGCTTTGTTTTTGAAACTCATTCCTAAAGTGAGTGTATGAATTCTTCAGTGTTAAGCCATGCAGTTGTGCTGGTGGCTAAATTTGTGTGTGGAAATTGTTGTCAAGTTTCCCTGGGCCACTACAGAGAGACTGGAGAGAGCTCTCGTGTACAAAAGTTTATGCAGAATTAATCTGTTGTTATTTGTTCCTGCTGGGCTTCTGTTTAACTAATGAGATAATTCTTTTCTTTAAAAAACTTTCTGGTGAAATTAAATTTTCTAAACCTGTCAAATTATGCTGTACTAGCTGAAAGGAATACTGTGTTCTTTATGCAGTTCTGTGGCGCTGGCAACTTGTAGTTGTCTGGGATTTGCACAATAAGCAACATGGTCAGCTCATTCCTTGACAACTGAGTTGCTGATACCTACAGCTGGAGATGAGATGTTTCTAAAGAGAAATATCTTGTTTTTGCTTGATTGTAGCAGTGCAGGATTGAGTTGGCATTCTATGCAGTTTACTCGACATTTTAATAAAGCATGAGGCACAACAACATTTTACGCCCCTGTACATGTTCGTTGTGATACAGAAAAGCCCGCAGAAAAACCCTACTCTTCCTTTTTAGAAAGCCCTGAATGACTTTGTATCTGTCAGCATAGTCTCCTATCTAGGTACTGAGCGATTTCACATACTTGGCTTCCAAAATGTTACTGTCTTTGGAAAAACTCAGTTGACTGCTCACAGGCATTTAGTTTTTGCCAGCTCTTGGCACCCCCTCCTCTGCTTCTTCCTAACAGAAGCATCCTTCCTACATACACCACACCATTCCAGGGAATTGTTCTTGTGGGAAAAGGAAGGCATTCTAGGCAACCTTAGTTTTAGGTGGGTAGTCGTATCAGTCTGCAGTAGAAGAACAGGATTTGAATCCAGTAGCACCTTAAAAACCAATAAGATTCCTGGCTATAAGCTTTCGAGAGTCAAAGCTTCCTTTGTGAGTGATACCTTAATATGGTGGAAAGTGCAGTCAAGTCACAGCTGACTTATGGTGACCCTGTAGGGTTTTCAAGGCAAGAGACGTTCAGAGCTGGTTTGCCATTTCTTGCCTCCATGTCGTGGCCCTGGTATACCTTGGTGGTTTCCCATCCAAATCCTGACCAGGACTGACCCTGCTTAGCTTCTGAGATTTAATGAGATTGGGCTAACCTGGGCTATCCAGGTCGGGCCTACCTTAACATGGACAATAATGTTTGTCTTTTTCAACACCCCCTCCCCCCCCGGGCTCCCTTCCCAGCCTTGCTACTGCCATATACGCTGTGTCAGTTAACAGTTCTTCAAGGCCATCAAGATAGTTTTAGAATGGTCAGTAGTGGTTACTTGTGTGCATGCCACACAAAACCATGCCATAAATGGTGTTTTTCCAAACATGGATTTCTGTTTTTCATTCAGTGCTCTTGTGTATTCATATAACATCAGAAATTATGCTGCACCATATCTAAGGAAGCTTCACTATGGTCTGGTGTGATGTTTGAATTGACCAATGACAGTTAACAGTTGTGCTTAGCTTCCACAGGCTGTTGTGTCAAAACCAGGAGTGTTGAGCACATGATAAATGGGAGCAGGCAGTTGGCTCTCAACTTTGCACTGCCTGGAGATTTGGAAACTCAGAGCATGGACTGAATTCTAAATTGTGATTGTCTTGAATGCTTGATCTCTGTAAATACACCATACTTATTTGGTCCCGTTATCTAAAAACCAGTATAGGGGAGGGGCAATGAGTGAACCACCACTGCTTGAACGCAGTAGCCTTGAAATTCTGCAGGTGCAATAGATCTTCCCCAAGCTAGCTTGTAGGAATGAAGCAGGGGATGTGGCAGCTAGCAGAGCCTCCAAACATCAATGCAGATCCAAGAGCGCTACATATGCAAATCTGTTTGGCAGGAGATACACTCAAACTTGCTCATCACAGTGGTTATTGTCCTTCTAGAAGTTTGATTTTCCCCTTCTCCATTACTATCTTTCAAGAAGTTTGATCCCCCCACTCCCCCCCCCCCCCGGCTGCCCGAATAACAGAAAGGCAGGTGGAGATGGCTGTGGGGTTTTCTAACTTCCTGGGACCCAGGCGAACAGGCCTGTTTCTTCACACTTCCCAATAAACTGTGACTGTGAAATAAATATTTACAACAGTCAAATTAGATTCAGGTGGGTAGTCATGTTGGTCTGACAGCAGAACAAAGTTTGAGTCCAGTGGCACCTTTAAGACCAACAAAGTTTAATTCTGGATATAAGCTGTTGTGTGCATGCTCTTGGAGAAGTGTACATGCTCTTGGAGAAGTGTGCATGCACTTGGAGAAGCGTGCATGTGCACAAAAACTTATACTCAGAATTAAACTTTGTTGGTCTTAAAGGTGCCACTGGACTCAAAACTTTGTTCTAATGCATTTGTAGATTTTAAATTCTATAAATATGCCAAATAGTACTTTGTATCTTAATTCAATTATAAAAGTACATTTTATTGTAACTAAAGTAGTAAAATAAATTTTAAATTTGGTAAGGAAGTAATTGTTCAGATTTTCCCTAAATTTCTGTTGTTTTGTTTTCGGGGGGGGGGGATTATATCTCCAGCCAGCTTATGGTTAGAATTTAAAAATTCAGGGTTAAAATAAAGTAAAAAACAGCTGTGAAAAAGTGCCTGTTTTTAAAGGCAGTTGTGCTAAGTCAGCAGCCAGCCCCCTCCACATGTTTGGGAGATTTTTGCAGGAGAGGTTTTGTTGTGCTGCTTGGGTGGCCCCCACCGCTGCAGCTCTTGGGGACAAGCCGCTCTTCCTTCTGCCCTTGCCAACAGGTGACACCACCATGAAACAGAAGGGGGACGCTGTCACGTGCACAGGGCCAGTCTTGGCATCAGGAAGTGTTTGACTGCCATCAAATAGGTAGTCTGACAATATTCAACTGGTCTGTTGGGTGGCATGTAATTTTTAGTTGGTGGTGACAAGGGTGACAAATGTTGGAAACTCCACTGGAGATGCCCACACCTTGGCTGTGGTCACACGCACTAAATAATCCACTTTCGATCCACTTTCAATGCACTTTAGAACTGGATTTTGCCAGTTCACACAGTAAAAATCCAGTTGGAAAGTGCACTGAAAGTGGATTATTTAGCATGTTTGACCGCAGCCCCTGAATGTGCATAAAGTAGCTCTTTATGCTAGCCTGGTCACCTCTTGGAAACTAAGTAGGGTTAGCCTGGGTACTTGGATGGGAGACCACCAGGAAAGTCAAGAGCTGCTACACAGAAGCAGGCTATGGGAAACCACCTCTGAACATATCTTTCCTTGAAAACTCTACAGGTTGCCATAAATTAGCTGTGACTTGACAGCACTTTCCACCATCAGAGTAGCTCTTTGGATCTCTCATCCAGGTACATCAGTGCACAGCTTGGCATCGTTTTGTAGAGAATGCTTCTGAAATATGTGTGATTCTATACAACAGTAATGCAAAAGCCCTAAAATTGATGTTTTATGCTTGTGACAGTTTGCTGAGCTGGGAACAAAGGGAGAGTTGGGCAACACCAAAGGGGCTGTTGCTGGATGTTACCCAAATGCTTCTAGTGAGTAAAAAGTGTGCTTTCCTGGCTGATTCAGGTGATAACTTTTTAGCTGTAGAGGTAATACGCTCACATTAGTAAGTTACAGTCCTTAGGTATTAAGATCCTGCCTGTTTCACCTTTTCAAACCAATCTCTGGCAGAGTTTGTGACTGCCTGGTAACAACTGCCTTTTGTTCCACACAAGTACAGCCACACTAATAAGATCACACCAGTTATTTGCATTAACAAAAGGCTCCTGGTGATGGAGGGAAGTGCAGATCTTAAGGGATCCAGCCTGCTTTCACTAGCCAGGCGACCCACACAGATCAGTGATGGCCATCGCTGGTACCCTGACGGCCTGGGAGAACAGCCTCATTATTCCCACTTAGGAGAGCTTTCTTTGCTTGGTTGCATGGAGACAGTTCTTATTGGCCATAAGACTGGAATAGCTAATTGCACCCGTGAATTCTTGACATAAGCTAGACCTTGAAAATGACTTTCAGAAAGTAAATTATTTGTGCCGGCTGTTTGCAAGCTGATCAGCACACCTTTATCTGTTTTGTAGTGTTGCTTGACATTTTCTACTCTTATCTCTACCTGTTTCCTTGGCATTTCTTCCATAATTCTCTGTCCTCCCCCTCCCCAGTTGTTTATTTAGATTGGCTGAACCAGAACATGCAGTCATAAATTCATATTGAAGGCTTGGAGGTTATCTTGGGTCTTCTCAAGATGTTAATGAGATTTAATCATGCTTAGGTTTGATGGTATTAATGGCATGTAATACATTGTCTGTATTTAAACAAAGTGTTTTCGTTTACATGTTTAGCAGAGTAATAGATCAAGTCTCGTATCAAGGTTGTACAGCCATACACCTGCATTTATGGATTTGGATCCATCTGAGCAGTAATTGCTACTCGTGAAGAGGAGTCAGCGTTACCGTTTGTCAATCCAAATTCTTTCCAATTTTGGCAATACAACCCAGTAGCTGCTTCTTTCTAAACAGAGACCAGATCTACACATGTCGCAGAGTGAAGCAATAGAGTGGACCATACCACTGTAGATAAGGGATGCAGTTCTGAATGTCTTGTAAAACAAAAAAAAGATGAGAAAGGAATCCTCCCAGCAGCTTAAAAACCAGGACATCAGGAATAAATACATCAGATCCATGGTGCAGCCTCATTTGGAATACTGTGTAAAGTTCTGGTCACTGTATCTCCAAAAGGACATTGCAGAGCTGGGAAAAGCACAAAGGGCAACCAAGATGATGAGGGGTGTTGGAGCACCTTCCCTAGGAGAAAAGGCTGAAGAGTCTGGGACTTTTCAGTTTAGAAATAGACAACTAAGGGGGGGGACAACATGATAGAGGTTTATAAAATTATGCATGGAATAGAGTTGCCAAACAGAAATTTTTCTCCCTCTCTCAGAATACTAGAACTCAAGGGCATCCAGCAGTAGATTTGGGACTGATAAAAGGAAATACTACTTTACACGGAGAGTGATTAAAATGTGGAATTTGCTGCCAGAGGATGCAGTGATGGCCACAGGAATAAACAGCTTTAAAAGGAGATGAGAGAGATTCATGGAGGATAAGTCTATCAATGGCAACTAGCCATGGTGACTGAGGGGAACCTCCACATTCAGAGGCACTAATCCTTTGAATCCCAGAGCCAGGAGGCAATATCAGGGGAAGGCCTTGGCCTCCATGCCCTGTTGGCCATCCAGAGGAATTGGTTGGCCACTGCCTGAGACAGGATGCTGGGCTAGATGGACCCTCACTGGTCTGACGCAGCAGGGCTCGTCTTCTTATGTCCCTCCTGTCCCTTATAAGAATGTTCAAAAATATGATTCTTTCACCTGCACCCTGAAGCACTACTGTCCATCCTGTTACCCTGGGATTGTACTACCTCTTTCTGCTAGATGCGTAGACCAAGCTAAAATATTTGATGCTCTGTTTTCTGATTCTCAGCTAGAGAACTCTTGACTTGGGTACTACTCCCACCTTGATGTATAGTGAGATCAGAAGGGGTACACAGAATGCTGCTTCATTCTGTGTAGAATCTCCCTTACCTTGAACAGTGAGCTGTATGACCATGCCCCCCCTTTGTAAAGTGTTTAGTTTTCTGCTCATACCATATCCAGCAGTTAATCTGCTTTGTGAACTTTGTTAAATGTGATGACAGGATGATCTATTATCAATCACGTGAATTCTGGACTACATGAAAAGATATCTTATCACATAAGTAAATGGAGCAGGGTTTGAGGGGGACATTATTGGATCTGTCTGGAATCTATTGGCTCTTACAACACAATTATTGTGTTCTAGATGGAGCATGTTTATGGATGTTCCATACTGGTTAGACTGGTGTTTAGAAATACTGTCATCATAAGATAAGTTCTTATGGTTTGCTCAGCAGAATTGCAGCAGGCAGCTGAAAATGAAACAGCAAAAATATAGTGTTAAGTATTCTGAAACTTGTACATAATAAGAAATCAGATTTACAAGTGGGAGACTTGCAAGGATATGTGAGAGGCATCTCATTTTTCCCTCCCCCACTATTTCTTCTCTTCTCCCCTAGAAACTCCTGTAGCCTCTCCTTTCTCACCTTCCTGCCAGCCTATCTTATATCTGCCTCCCATTCAGCTTTCCCTCCTTCTCTCCCCCTGGCTGGCAGCCTCTCCCCAGGCAACCTCTGGTTGAATTGTATGGTGCCGGCTGCCAGGCCCAGATGCATGGTAGGGAACCCACAAGTACTTCATGGGGGCACCTCACTTTCCCCTTTATCTCCTTCCCCACTCTATTTCCTGTTTTCCTCTGCTTGACAACCCCCATATCCTCACATTACCCTGCTTCATTCTCTCCTTCCCATCCACCAACCAACCAATGTATTTTTACCTGTCCCCTATGTTCAGCTGTATTAATTATTTCACTTGTACCCTGCTTTTCTCCATAATGAGGACTGAAAGCAGCTTACATTGTTGTCTTCTCCATTTTATCCTCACAACAGTCCTGTAAGGTAGGCTGAGAATTTGTAACCCAGCTGGTTCCAAGGTAGAGTGGGGTTTTGAACCTGGGTCTCCCTAGCAAGTTCGAAAACCTAGCAGTTCAAAAGCAAGAAATTGCAAGTAGATAAATAGGTACTGCTTTGGTTGGAAGGTAACAGCGTTCTGTGCGCCTCGGCGTCTAGTCATGCCAGCCACATGACCATGGAGACGTCTTCGGACAGCGCTGGCTCTTCGGCTTGGAAACGGAGATGAGCACCGCAACCCTAGAGTCAGATTCAACTGGCTTTCAAGCAAGGGAAACCTTTACCTTTACCTCCCAGGACCTAGTATGAAATTCAGACCACTACATGCACTGGTTTTTGTGGGGTGGCTGCTGTTGAACTGTCGCAAGAAGCCAGGTCTGGGTGAGTCATGCAAGATGGGGCTTAGCAAGTTAACTGGTGATTGCTGCTAGGCTTGGCCCTGCTCCCTCAATTACCCAGAGAGCTGTGGAAGTGGCTCTCTCTCCTCCCCCAGCCTTTTACTGGCAGAAACCAAAGCTTCAGCTGGGAGCACTGTGGCCACTGAGGGCATTAAGTACTTAAAGGTACAGGCAACGCTTCTGTTATTATGGGGCTTTCACCCCAGTGTATTTGTTTGTTTTAATTTTTAGATTTGTCTGCAAACCTCGGTCTTGTCTGCTCATGGCTCCAGTGTCTGGATTTAAGTACCCACTGATTTGGCCATGTTGAGAATTAGACATATTGATGATGAGTTGGGGCCTGTGATGATTCTCCATGGGGAGAAGGAGAGAGACGAGGGTCTCTCACCTCTCTTGGATCCATATGCCCGTCAGTTCCAAAGAGCTAAGGGGGCAGAAGAGCTTGACAGCTGACTGCAGCGGGGCCGTTCACCTCTGCAGGATCTGGGGTGGAGCAGCCTTGTGGCATTAACCGCAACAGCTCCCTGGCTTGTCCCCTTCCATGCAAAAGGTGGTGAGGGAGACACTGTCAATAATTCAAAGCAGGTTGCAGAGCATTCATTCCCCACTCCTGAGTCTGGCCCGGGCTGAGCAAGCAAACGGCAGCCTTAGCTGCTAAGAAGACTGCAGAGCAGAAGTCCATCAGTGGCTATCAGCCACAAGGTATAGATAGGAACTCTCAGGCTGGGGCAAGTGATGCTCTATATTCTTTGTGCTTGGGGGGTAGCATCAACAGTGGGAGGGCTTCTAGTGTCCTGGCCCCACTGCTGGATCTCCTGATGGCACCGGGTGTTTTTGGTCACTGTGTGACAGAGTGTTGGACTAGATGGGCTATTGGCCTGATCCCACATTGGCTTCTGTTATGTTCTTATGTAGATTTGTGGCGAGATTGGGCATGGGAAAATCTGGAGGTGGAGTTCTTTTTTGAGATGACCAGGCTAGAGATTCCTTTGGCTCAGTGCATGCACCTAAATGCTGTGTTCACTGATATTCAGTCGATAGGAAGCATGCTCACTTGCCTCATGGAGCTCTTGCAGTAAATACAGTTTTGTAATTCTCAAAGTTAGTTTTGGTCCTATTAAATGCTATTCGTTAGCCTTTCACTGAATTTAATGTCAGGAAAGAAGGCAAGTAATTTGTGACCTTGCCAAAGTGCTCCAAAGGAAAGCAGTTTTGGTAACTGGATTTTTTTAAACAGTTGTGCATCTGAAATAATCATTGTCTTGACAAAAACAATACACCAGAAAAAAAGGGAAATAGTTGTATCACTAAGGCAAGGTCTTAATTTATTTCTAAATGCCCCTAGATCTGTTTCAGAAATAGCTTATAGCAACTGTTACAGAAGATTTTAATTTTACAAATCAGGCACAGTACCATTTTTCATATTTTTGTGCGTTATCTTGGTATTACAGCTGCAAAATGAAATGAGGTAAAAGTAAACACAAAGGGTTCATTTTTGTGCATGGTTTCTTATAGTAGGAACATATTTATTTGCTTGCTTTTCATTGTTTCCAAAGCAGTTTCAGCAATAATTAGTGGTTTGAATGTTTGTTAAATTTTTCATAGTTTTTGGATCACTTAGGTTGAGCTCCTGTTACGAGGTTGCCATAATAAATCAAAGAAACAATCCCTTTAAGCCAACTAATAGGTGGTGAAGAAAAAGGCTTGATGCAGTTGAAATTTCTGCAGATACTTAGGCCAAATACCAGTGCTGTGAATCTGATAAATGTAGCCTTTAAGCGTTTAATGTTTAGCACTTGTTTAAAGAGCTGGCTTGACAGTTCTGAGCAAAGAAATGGCAGAGGCATTAGCTGAGTAAACAGGAAGCTTTAGTTGTCTGTAAACTGCTGTAAGGCAGCCCACCAAATTGTTTCTATGCAAAGCAAAGAGAATCTAAATTTATGAATGGGTAAGGACTACTGAAAAGCATCCTCCACAAATTCAAAAGGAAAATCAGGGGTTCACTCAGTTTAATTTAACCAGCTGGTCAGTTGCTTAAATGAAAGCAATCGATGCATCATCAAACAGAAGCATTTTTATGTCCAGTTGATATACTCTGCTGTTGACATCAGCTTAATTTTGGCTGCCTCATGCTCTTGGTTTTAGATCCTTTTAAAACACAATGGTGGGCTTCCGGTTTTTGGCAGCTTGCACTTGTACGTGTCCAATGGAGACACGCCAAGCCAAGGTGATCAGGAGGGGTCGTGGTTGGTTCCAGACCCCCCAGGGTGTCTGTAGGAGACCCCCAGCCTGGGGAGCTGGGATAAGCCTTTCCCAAGGTGACGCCTGAGGGATCAAGGCTTGCCTGTCCCTGAGAGGTCCTGACACTGAGGAGCCAGTATGGCGCTCAGAGCCGACCTCCGGATAAGCGGACAAGAAAATAAGCGAAATTAATCCCGGCAACAATCAAACTCATCCAAACAGTGAGTCAATCAAACCTCTGTATAAGTGGCGAAATCTTGGTCTGCCAGATCTATTAGAGAAGGAGTGGCAGGCAGGGAAGGGTTGGAGATCCACCACCCCCTCGAAACGGAGTTGTTCTTAAGCGTTATAGAAAAGAGAGAGAAAACGGAACTAACCGCACGAGATTTCCTTTAAGCTTGAAAGCTACATTTTAAGCCAAGAATTGTTGAATTCAGATAAACTTTACTTTAAAAATAAAACTTTTCTTCTATGTAAACAAATGGCTGGGAGAGCGAGGAGAATGGCAGCAGAAAAGAAACTTCCCCCCGGAAGTATTATACCGACAACTCCCACCCAGGTACAGGAAGCGGCAGCAGACTTTCCCAATATGCTTGCTGCAGCATTGCGCCCTCTGCTGGAGCAGATGTCAACTATCAACACCAAGCTGGATTCCGTGCAAAAACAACTTGCCCACATGGAAAAAAGAGCCAACAAGACAGACAAAAGGATCGAGAAAGTTGAAACAAGGACCATAGACATTAAGCAAAAACTGGAAGAAGTTAAAAAAGAAAGAAATACAGATAAAAACCAACTACTGCAACTTCAACTGGAAAAATCTATGCATATTCTACACTTCCAAGGAATCCCTGAACAGCAGGGAGAGGATTTAAAAATGTTAAGTGGAGCGATTGCTTCAATCTCAAACTTAAAACAAGAGGATCTCCAGAGTGACATGGACTTGGCTTACCATACATACCCTGGCTTTATAAGAAAAAACAAACTACCTGGCAAAATCGGGGGAAAAAACTAAAAGTCAACGAGGAAGAAATTAAAATTTTAAAGGACATTCCATTTGAGATCCAGAAACGAAGATGTCAACAAAAAGCCTTAACTCTTTTCCTGCAAAATAAACTAATAACCTACAGATGGAGCTTCCCAGAAGGACTTGTGTTCAAATATAATGATAAGAAAATTAAAATTGACTCTGTCCAAAAGGCCAGAAACTTTTTGAAATGACAGTTGGGTGCAGATAAAGACAACAATCCAAATTTGAAGGAAGGACAGGAACCCAGCAAGAAAAAATCGGATAATACCTCAAGTGACTCCAGGCAGTTCGACTTCAGCGTCTGAGAAAGGAGCAGCAGCACCCAGAACATCAAAAGTGAAGAAGAAGAAGCCCAAGAAATAAACATTTTATTTTGGATTACAAAATATTTGACTTAAGCGTAGCTAAATCCTATTTGACAGAAGTTTGAACTCTCTTTTTTATATCTTTCAGTATATCATGTTATTGCAGGAGTGATTTATCTATCTGTAACCAAACGTATAGTTCTTGTCTTAAGTTAGTGGTAGTGTTTCCTCTGTACCCTTACCTTTAGGTTGTAGGATTTAGATTATAAAACTATATATATATATATATATAAAACATAGTGGTGGGCATGTGAAAAGCATTTTTAAATCATTTTGTTTTCCTTCTACAATACAATGGCCAATTTCAGTAGGCTGAAGTGTCACACCTTTTCTCCACGAGTTGCCCAAAAGTCGTAATCCAGAAGAGAAATTTGTTCTGGATCAGGGAGTGTTATACTCAGCCAACCAGGGGCTTTTGTTCCATAGGGTATGATTCTAGTATTGCAGTCACAGCCAGTTTGAGTGCTGCTGGACAAGATGGAATGAGTAAGCCGACCCGACTGGCTTCAGCCAAGGCCCCTGATAGCGTATGAGGGAGAGTGACGAATCAAGTCTTTACTTTCCCCATTGACTTTGGCTTCCATCCAGCTAGGACCTAACGGGAGGCACAGCCACCTTAGGGCTGAAGTTAGAGGGAAGCCCTTTCACTGCCCCCAGCCCCAGAGGCAGTCAGACCTTTGTGGATCAGTTTCAGAGTTTAAATCGCCAACTTCTTTGTTCCTGTCTTCAGAAACTGGGACCAGGCTCTTACAGTCCCAGAGCTCTCGGTTTTAGCCCTGCATGGAAACTGCCCCGTAGGGCTGAGGAGAGGGTCAAGCTAATGGCAAACTGGAATTTTTTGTTGCCAGAACCCACTTGTGTTACCAGTTCATGCTGTGAAACAATGAATTTTTTTTAATAATTGTAATTTTTAGTGGGAAATGTATAGTAGTAGGGAATGTTCCACTACTTCTAGCACCTGTGGAAGAGCCTGCTCTTAAAAAGTGGAAAAGCAGAATTGGTTGCAGATTGTTTTAACAGCTTGGGGCTCCTCATGGTAAATTATGGGGAGCGGCTTTCCTACTAGTAACACAATTTCATATTTTGATTCCCCCCACCCCCCACCCCCATATCCCATTGTTTAGTACAAGTTGAAAGCAGGCCTGTAGCTACATTGGGGCATTTCGGGGCTTGGCCCCCTCACTTCCTGCCAAGGCCCCCTGATTCCCCACCGCCAACCCTTCCCCAAGCACAGCTTGCTTCCCTGCATAGGCAAGCAGACTGAGAACGCTGGAAAAGTGAGTTTTGTGATGTTAGTGCCCCCCGACTAATTTAAAGGCCCCCTGAATTACAAAATCCTGGCTACGGCCCTGGTTGAAAGAGTTGGGTTTCCTAACCTAGCGAACAAAAGGTTCTGTAAGAGAAGTTCCGAGGGATGGATTTGCCGGACCCACAACTGAAAAACATTGTCCTTCTGTGGGATGCTTTGCTTTCAGTGCCTTCAGCCTGTCTTGCTGACTTAGCTTCTCTGAGAAATCAGGTATTTTCCATTATTGTGCCATCTTCTCAGAATTGCCTTCCCAGGAATGTGTTCTCGTAAATGATAGACAGGAAGGAATTCTTTGTTGTCCTTTATAACAGCATGTAAAACAGTTCTTTTTCAACTGATTGTTTTTTTGCCACTTATCTAGAACAGTACTGATATAACTTGTAGTTCATGCTGGGTGTTTGTATGAAGTTGTATGATCGATACTATATTTATTTGGGGGTTACTTGGTTGTTCTTATTCTGCATTTTGTTTTCTGAGGTTTAAAAAAGTGACTATTAGCTGTCTTAAGTTCTTTTGAAATGGACAGGATATGAATGTTTAAAATGGGGACCAAAGGAAATGTAAGGAAAGATAGTAAGTATGCAACTAAAAAAAGTTTACCTGTGTTATTATTACCCATGAGAACTGAAAAGAAAAGATGAAGTCAAAAGGGAGACTTAAAGCTTTCAGAATATAAAGGAAGAGAAATCCGGTGGGAATAGAAGTGGGAAAGGGGAAGGTTCATTGTCATTTAGCAAAAATAGTGGGGTGTGTTCTACTGTCCACCTGCTCCTCTCTAGTCCTGTTTTCTTTGTTACTTCTTCAGAAGCAAAGCATCTTTCAGTATGCTAGGCTTGTTTATATGTAAAATGGTTGACGTATTCACTGATCTTAGACTTTGTGCTTTTAATTACCACTGCTTTGTTTTTCTCCTCCAGGTTCCACCAGTGTTAAAATGGCAGAGTTCAGGGAGATGCTATTCAAGACAACTGCTACATGCTGCAAAGGTAGGATTGAGCAGTCTCTTCTTTCTTTGCAGTTCTCCTAGGGATGAGAAATGAAAGCTCCTAAACTACCTACAAATGTGTTTCATTTTATCTGTATAATTTTCTTTCTCTAACTTTTGCAGTGTGAAAGAAGCAAAGTCTTCAGTTTCTAGAAACTGAGGCAGATCTTCTGAAACCTTCTCTAGTTCCCTTCCACTTCTCCTAAAAATACACAAATCATTGTTAATATAGTAATGTTTTGAAAAGCATATAAAATGTTCTTGCTGCTAGTTAAAAGGCATATCAGCCTGGTGCTTTATTGTCTGATTTAAGGAACATAATGCAATGGAATCATCTCTGTAACTGCTCCACTTGTGGAACTTCAGCTTTGCAAATGTGCTGGTACTCACAGGGTGAAAAGCCTGCTTGGGTTTTGTAGTGATGCATCTTCCTTGGTTAGAAATGGTGGGGAAAATGTAAGGTAAATTACTTAAATTACATACTGGTACTGCCTGACAGTATGAAATCTTTGAGTCAGTAATGCATAAGAATACGAAGGCCTGGGAAGATTTGGAAAGACAGACAGTGGCTTGTATCCACTGAATGTATCCATGGACAGAGCATCACATTCTCCCACTGTAGTCCAAAATGCCCCCACTTCTGCTCTCCAGGAATTGTTCTGTCTGTTGGAAAGCTCTGGTAGATCCAGGCTATATTGTGCCCTCCCATGTACATGCCCACAGTTCAAGGCAGCCTCTTTTTCATCAGCTCTTGACTGGGCACAATTATACTGCAACACAAACAGCTGTTAATTGCTTTGGGAAGTATGCACACCTGCTGTGCATTAATTCAATTGTTTCTGACCTGATCAGCACCACTCAGAGCATGAGTAACCTGTCATAGCCACAGCTTTCCTCTTTTTTTGTTCCTCAGTGTGGAAATATTGGGGATAGAGATTTCTTACAGAAAAAATATTCTGAATGATCAGTAATACCCTTAAAGTAGTATTTTATTGTATTGATTCTCTTTAGTCTTTCAGCGTCCTCTAATAATTCACAAGAATTTAACATGAAGATGCTTTCTTTAAGATTCTGCCACTGCCATTTGTTTTATACTGTGCATGTTCGTAATATTGCAGCTCTGTAGCGCTCTCAGGATAGTTAGAATCAGAAGATGCTGATCTTTCAGACTTGGAGTTTGATTAGCGACAGAAATTTGAGTTGCTGATCGTCCAGACTTGCAGTTTGATTCGAGAGAGAAATTTGAGTTATTCTAGTATTTAAAAGTATATTTTGCTTGCTGCTTCAATGACAGTGACTGGATAGCTAATCTTGTCTACAGTTCCTGTGTGTATGATAACAGTCTGAAGACAGTTACTACATGTGTATGATGATAAAGGGTGTGAAGTTACAGTGGCAAAATATCAAAATGTACTGCTAGTCTTTGATACTGTGCACTGTTAAATATGTTATTGCAGTGCTCATTTTCTGAGCTTTTTATAAAAATAAGCTTTTTTCTCTCTGTGTAATAACATTTGCATACTGTTTCTGTGATAAAATAACAGAATCATCCTTAGGCTCATGATTCCTTAGAATAATCAACCCCTTGTGTCAGCAGTGATGTACATACAGAGCGCATCTTCGCTTAGGCCTGTCGATTAGTGATCTAAAACTCGACATGCATGTGGATTTCAAAATCAGAAATGTATACTAATAACTTCAAAATGTATCCCCAAACAAGAGTTAAAGTTCAGGGATATGGTTTAATTTTACAGATATTCAGATGACAAAATCCATACTTAAAAGCATCTAAGCAGTAGTAGCTCTGTTCACTTGTGGTACCCTTCTCTAGGCATTTAGCTGTAATTCACATATTATGTGCCTTGTCATCTGGCAGAACATTTATTTAAAAAAGAATATTTTCCTTATGCTTCTTTTGCTGTAACCTTCTGGCTTCTTCCTCACTGCTGGAGCAGCTAAGTTTTCTGTGCAATATTGCTGTGAATCAAAGCTTTCTGTGGCACTTGTAAGCATTTCTCTGAACGTCTGTATAAGTGCTCCACAGTGTTGTTGCAATGCTTTCCAGATTGCTCTTGGTGTTCTAGCATAATGGAGATATGAAAAACTTTGTTTAAAGCATAGTTGTATTTTGAAAGTGGCATTCAAAAATGCAGTGTTCCTTCTACTTGAAAACTGAAGACCTCAGGAGTTAGGAAATAGTGCCTTGATAGGTGTTGTGGATGGCAGTCTGTCAAGAGACAGCACAAGGATGGCAAATGCATACATTTCAGAGCTTGTGCATGAGTTGGGAAGCTGCAGCAAATCTAATTTTCCCAACTGGTTATCAGTTAATGGAAATGGATCCATTCAAGGTTCCAGTGCTCACATTTAAAGGAGCTCACAGCTGTCCGTAATTTCAACTGGAAGCGCCCTATGATGCACATACAGCTTTCTTCCAAAGGCTATTATCAATAAGATTCAGGTGGGTAGCCATGTTAGTCTGAAGCAGCAGAGCAAAGTTTGAGTCCAGTAGCACTTTTAAGACCAACAAAGTTTTATTCAAAGTCAGGGTGGATTTGATTTAAATCAAATCGATTCAAATCACTACTCAGTAAGACTAGGTTTAAATCATGGTTTTCTACATAAAGACTCATTCTTGGTGGTATAATCTTAATATTTACAACCAGATGAAGGTTTTATTTTTAGAATAACAACTTTTCAGTTTAGTTTTACAGTTATATAAAAAAATACTGATTTGGTTATACTGTCAGAAACACATTATAGATTTGTGGGGTGCCCCAAGGGGTGGTGCTTTCCCCGATGTTATTCAACATCTATATGCGCCCCCTTGCCCAGATTGCCTGGAGGCATGGGCTGGGATGTCACCAGTATGCAGATGACACCCAGCTCTTATATGTTGTTGGGTGGCCAGTCTGACTCTAGACTGGAAGATCTGGACCCAGCACTACAAGCCATGGCTGGATGGCTTAGACTGAGCTGACTGAAATTGAATCCTACGAAGATGGAGGTCTTGTGCCTGAGTTGAGGCGGCCTGGGGTTAGGGATCCCACTCCCAATCTTTGATGGGGCTCTGTGGGTGCCAGTGCCATAGGTTAGGAGCTTGGAAGTGTTCTTGGATGCCTCCTTAATGATGGAGGCCCAGGTAGCAGCCACTGATCAAGCAGCTGGTTCCCTTCCTTGAATGCAGCGACTTGGCAGCAGTGATCCATGTGATGGTCACCTCGAGATTAGACTACTGTCGTGCTTTCTACATGGGGCTGCCTTGTCCCAAATCCGAAAGCTACAGCTGGTGCAGAACACTGTGGCCAGGCTTCTGATGGGTCTCCCCATGCAGGAGTACATCCAGCCTGCGCTGAAAGCACTGCACTGGCTGCCTATAGCATACCAAATTCGCTTCAAGGTGCTGATTCTCACCTTTAAAGCCCTTTATGGTCAGGGGCCTACATACCTGAGGGACCGCCTTTCCACACATGTTCCCCAGAGAACACTGTGATCAGGGTTTCAAAATCATCTGGTCCTCCCTGGTCCCAAAGATGCCAGGCTGGCCATGACCAGGGCCAGGGCCTTTTCAGTGGCGGCTCTGCACTGATGGAACAAGCTCCCAGAAGACCTTAGGGCCCTGTGGGACCTCTTACAGTTCTGCAGGGCCTGCAAGACAGAGCTCTCCCACCAGTCTTTCAATCAAGGAGCCGCTCCTAATAACTGAACATTGGCTAGGGGCCTGTGTCCTGGAACAACCATCGGCAGCCTGTGCCCCACAAACATAACTGGTTTGAGATAATAGCTTTAACACCAGCACTGACTGTATTCCCATTATGACTGATCTGCTACTATGTTTCCGCCATTGCAATGCAATACTGTTACTGTTATTAGCACTTTATGATTGGTTTTATAATTGCTTTGTTTTATGTGTTTTAACTTGTTACGTAAGCTGCCCTGAGCCTGCTTCAGTGGGGAGGGCGGGGTATAAATCAAATAAATGTATACATTATTGCGAGGTGAACTATCTCCAGTTTAGTAGGTTAATCATTCATATTTGGACAACTTTTGTGCTGTACTTTATTGGAAGGAGAAATATAATCAATACCTTAATAGTAACAAATTGTTTTTTTTAACTAAAACAATAACATTATAGCACATGTATTCTTGTATTTGCTTAAACATCCATACTGTTAACTGATGTGGCTAAATAAAATGTCTTTTTTAAAAAAACCTTAGACTATCAGCCAGATCCACACATGAAAACTTAAAAATACTGACCTCTGTAGTTCACTCATCTTCATCTTCTTGTTTGTTTATGATCTGGAAAAAGAAAAACAAGCTTTCTTAATTTATTGGGTCCCGAATGATTTCTCAGTTTAAAATGAATGAGTCCAAAGGAAGTTAATATTCTTTCTATGCCAGCAGAAGAAGCTACTGCTGTTAAAAGTGAACTCATTACTACTTCAACAGTCTCTAAATCCAAGTGCTTAAGTAACTTCCACCAGTTCCTTGGTGTGACTTTCTTTGAAACATCATCAGCAAACATATACTTCTTGAATGGTTCCCCCTTAGGTCTGAAGTTTATTATAGTTGGCATTAGAGATGAACAATTGCTGGATACCTATGTCATAGCTAACTTCTCTTCCTTGGCACTTAAATGACCCTGGTACTGGGTATTGACAATATTTGCCAGAAAATGAACTGGAGACAGTGCTTGTCCCTTTTGCTTTTTTAATGCTTGTAATTTAATTCTGTCAAATATGTAATTCTTTTTTTAAGTGCTCACTCAGCTCCTTCCAAATTTCAACAGCATCAGCAATGAAACAGCTATTCTTCTTTATTTTGTGTAAATCTTCTGAAACGGGTTTCAGGATGCACAGCATATGTTCAGCATTTCTTTTAAACCCAGTGTTGAGGATTTTGGCCATGAAGGTGCCATCTATTTCCTCTCAATTTTGTTCACAAACTGTCATCAGAATAGGCCAGTTCTTGATATACTGCTCAAAACAGTCCACTACAGAGTTCCATCTAACATCTTATGGGAGCGTTAGCTTGGTTCCACCCATTCTTTTTGGAGCTGCTGCTGCAAAATGATTGTTATGGAAGTATTTAGCAATTTGAACGACATTAGTCTTTATTTCTGGAAGACTGAAGTTTTTGGCTAGGAGGTGCACCAAATGAGCACTGCAGCCATCTGTTCTTAAGTGTCAAGCTTGGGCCCCACTTGCCATAGAATGCTGACCAGGCAAACTCCTGATCTGTTGTGTTGGGGTTAACTGCTTTCTTAAACATGCTTCTTTCGCTGTTTTATCTCCCATGCCGCTTAAGTTCTCTGCCAGGATGGGGGGAGGGAATGAATCCTGGGGTGAATTTGTGCTTGAGCTTGGGAAGCGCATGATCTCAGCTTCTTGCCTGACCTTGGGATGTAACTGTTAAGTTTGCAGGTGTTGGGCCAGCCCGGAGGGTAGGCCTGGAGCTTTGGCGGACTGAGTGTGAGCATTGATTGGGTTTGCATAGAGGGGCTATCCTGCTTTTTGTATAGGATTGGACCTCTTTAACTCCCAATAGCCAAATCTTGCTGCAAGAAGAGTGTCGTGAGAGTGATTGAGTCCAGGACTTGACACTTAGCTTTGTATTTCCTTCCTGTTCTTCTAAATTTTTTCTCATCTTGGATATATTTGCAGCATTGTGTGTGACACAACTGTCTTAGACATTTGAATTTTTGTTCACATGTTATTATAGCTTTGCTGCCACTTCTTGTAAGTATTCTGCTGTGTGTGCATTTCCTGACGTATCAGTTGTTTCTGCAAGGAAGACATTCCCTTCTTCTGTTGTTATACAAGCACCTACAACAGGATCGCTGTGGACATTACCCCACCCATCCAGACATGGGTTAAGAAATTTACCCTCTAGAGCTGTTGCACATTACTCCATTTCTCTGTCATACACTTTATCCAGCAGTTTCCCTGCAACATCTGCTCTGCTGGGCGGATTGTATCCTGGTCTCTGTGACTGAAGCGTGGGTTTTCAATCAGATGGAAAGAAGAGTTTATCACATAAACAAACTGGGCAATTATTTTGCATCAATTAACTCTTTTTCTAACCTGCTGGTTTTTATCACAATTTTATCTGTGGTGGTTCCTGGATGGTCAGCTTTTTTCTTTCTTTTAGGTGATAGATTGTGGGTGTTTGATGTCTATGATGTGACTGAAACACTGTCCTGGACAGAAAGCTCTGAAACTGTTGAACGGGAGGATAGTGATCTCAAAGGTGGATGGTTTCCAGAATCCTCCTTTATGCTGATGATGGACTCCCCTAAATAAAGAAGTCAATGCAGTTATTTTTTAATTTATATCATTTCTGCTTATTTAGAATTACTCATTGCATTTACTGCCACTCAGTACTGCTCAAAAAATGGATATTTGCTTGTTTCAACTCTGAATTTCTTCATAACAACTATATGAAAATGACAGTAACAGGCAGTAATAATAATGACAAACAATTTGCTCAAACATGACAGTTCTTCAAGGCCATATTTAAGAAATATGATGAAATCAAAGCATTTACCAACCCAAAGAACCTGCCTGTTCAAACATGTTCCTTTGGTCATCTTTATCACAGCACTTCTCATGATGTTGTTTCCTTCAGGCCACCATTTCTTTGTTGCAGTGTTTGCATTTTGCACACATGCCTGCCTTACCCATAGGCAGAGGAACTTCATTAAAATATTCCCCAACTGGGTTCTCAATGATAAGTGACCTGCTGCTATTATAGGTTTTCTCCTTCAAGGAAAGAATAATATGATAAACTTCAGGCTGTACAGACAAAGATCCAAAGACTTGTGGAGTATTGTGCTCAAAATGTTTCACTTTCATTTTGCTGCTTGCCTCTCCTTCCTCCCACTTAGCTTCTTGTGCAGATCTATTCCACTCCCAACAGTCTTCTGTTCATTGAATTTTTTGAAATTTAGCATTTAAGAGGGAAGGGGTTGGTTCTATGTACATAGATTTGCAATGGAACAATGGGGTTAAGGTCTTTTTCTCAGCTCTGTTATGTTTTATAACATTTTTGCTGTGAAGAAGTCTCACGTGATTTCTTCAGATACAAATTCAGTTTTGAGAACTGTAACAGCAAGCCATAAGAACATAAGAGAAGCCAGTGTTGGATCAGGCCAGTTGCCCATCCAGTCCAACACTCTTGTCACATAGTGGCCAAAAATACCAGGTGCCATCAGGAGATCCACCAGTGGACCCAGGACACTAGAAGCCCTCCCTCCCAAGAATACAGAGTGTCACTTGCCCCAGAGTCCCTATCTATGATAATATCTTCTAGATAGAAAAAATGCCCCAGTAATCTTACAGAAACCTCTGGAAGAGCAAGATGTTGTGAATGGATTAATGGAATGCATTTACCAAAAAATTTGATTCTGAGTCCCTGATCACAGCACTCTCTGGGATACACATGCTACATAATTAAAAACTAATCCGTATTTCATGATGAATAGCCTTTTGACTATAATGTATCTTAAACATATTTTTCTTCAAAAAGCATTTTATTAAGAAAAATCCAATTTAAATTAAACAACCAATTTAAATTTTAAAAATCTGTGAAACAGAATTTCCTCAACCATTACATATGGGGAGGTTAGTTGCCAGGAAGGGCCAATTAGAGTCAAGACAGAGACCACAGTTGACTGCCACCAAACTGTGCCATTTCGTTCTCAAGATCAAAGGAGCAACACTTCCTAAACTCCCACCCACTCATATCTCTCTTATACCTGCAATACATTGATTGCATTTTTATTCCCTGGACACATAGCAAAGAAGCCCTGGACATATTCCACCAGGCATTCAACAACTTTCACCCCACTATTAACCTGACAGTGAACCAGTCTGTGCAAGATATGCATTTTTCTGGACACTACTGTAAAAATGCATAATGGACACATAGACACCACCTTATACTGGAAACCTACTGACCAACAAACATATGTACTTGCCTCCTGCTACCATCCTAAACATACAAAACAATCCATCATATACAGCCAGGCTCTGCACTGCCACTGCATCTGCTCCAATCCTACAGACAGAGATTCTCAACTGAGAGATCTACAACAACCCTTTTTGGAACTAAAGTATCTACCTGATGAAGTCAAGAAACAGATTAACAAAGCCAGAATGGTACCCAGAGAAAACTTGTTGCAAGAGAGGCCCCAAAGAGACAATAATAAAATACCTCTAGTAGACACATACAGCTCTCAACAGTTCAAACACATCATCCTCTACTGGATAACGACAGTTCTTTAGTTGTTACAGATTTTCCAGGCTGTATGGCTGTGGTCTTGGCATTGTAGTACCTGACGTTTTGCCAGCAGCTGTGACTGGCATCCCCAGAGGTATAACACAGTTCTCTTTCACAAGCAGTGGGGGGCAAACTTTTTCTTGTGCGCAGACAGCCCTCCAAGCTCAAACAAATCTTCACCCACAGTAACATAATGTCTAATTTGAACATAGACACTGGTACCAGAGCTTGCAGTAAACCCAGATGCCAATTTTACTGCCACATAAACCCAGACAACACAATCAGTGGACCTAACAACATCAATCGCACCATCTCAGGCTTATTCACAAGCTCATCTTCTAACACTGCGTATGCCATTAAATACCAACAATGCCCTTTGGTTCTCTACACAGGGCCAACAGATCAAACCCCATGCCAAAGGATAAATGGACACAAATCTGACATCAAGAATCGCAAGACTAAGAAACCCATAGGAGAACACCTCAGCCTTCCAGGGCATTCAGTGGGTGACTTCAAAGTAGCTGTTTTATTGCAAAGGAACTTCAGGAACAGACTAGAAAGGGATCCCCCAGAAGGGATTATTTTTATTTTATTTCTTATTTGGAATAATAGATTAGAATGGTAGATTGTAATGTAACATAATGAATATTAGAAACTGGAATGTATTTCTCAGGTCTGGTGACAGGGGAGATAAATCTGCACGGCCAGTCCCACCACTTCAAAGAAGAAGATGCTGCAAAGTCGCCTCCATGCTTGAGAGGAGATGGATGGCGGGCTCTCAGTTAATTACTTTCAGTATTCCACAATTAAGGATACATCAATCTCCCGTTTTGACACATTTATTTCCTTCACTGTTTCCCCCCCATTATTGAAGTCAAACAAATGGGAACAATATAAACTAAGCTTATTATTCCTCTTTGGTTCTTGAATCTGTTAAACATCTTCATTATGCTGTGTGATCACTTACTGCTCGCCCTCTACCTGTATGTGTGGACTGGTAATTTCCATTTTTGTTTCTGTCTCTGTCTTGACTCTAATTGGCCCTTCCTGGCAACTAACCCCCCCTTCCTATATGTAATGATTGAGGAAATTCTATTTCAGTGTATCTGAAGAAGTGTGCTTGCACATGAAAGCTCATACCTTGAATAAAACTTTGTTGATCTTACAGGTGCCACTGGGTTCAAACTTCGTTCTTATTCTCAAAAAGAACCTCCTTGTTCAGGTTAGATACTGAATTCGCAGAGCAGCATTTGGCCAAGCTGCATACCAGTCATAAAACAACTCTTTCACCCGGTCTAAGCAGTGCTGGTCTCAGCATGGATTAGCTGGCCTGTGCATATATCATGAAGCCACCTCCCTTCACCTGTTGGAGCCAATTTCAGGCCTATAAAACAAATTGTATACAAAAAGCAGAATGAATAAATTTGCTGGATTATATAGAAAAAAATAATAAATGGTGTGGTGTATGTCTGTATGTACAGGTGTGTTTTTGACTGAAGGACATGCGTTCTTTAAGAAGCAGAGACCGGGAAATGCAGAGGCCCTGCACCTGGGAAGCCTGTGCCTGCAGCCCTTCATGGCCTAGCACCCATGTCGTCAAAAGCTCTGCTGCCATTTGCTGACTGAGGACTCTTTTTTGGGGTTTCTGCCCATGAAGGCCCATCTGTAGCAAGGAGCAGGGTCAGAAGGGCCTTGGCTGTCGCCTGTGAAATAGCCCCCTGATGGGCATCACTTCCTTTCAGGAGCTCAAAGGGAGGGGAAACCATGTCTTTCAGGCAGCATTTGTTTGGTTCTTGTGCCACTGCTGAAAAAGAAGGTTAATGTTAGAGATGTACTGTTAGGCGTTAGTTACTGGTTTTACTGAGTATTGTACTAATTTTAAATGTGATAAGCTTCTTAGGTTTTGGAGAGGTACAATAAGGAATCCTCTAAATAAAGTGTGTACATGTGGTTAAGACGCTGAACTGCAGGCTGTGGAAGGTCAGTAGTTCAGCAGTTCGAGACCCGAGTGGTCGCATGACGGAGTGAGCGCCCATCTCTAGTTCCAGCTCCTGCCAACTTAGCAGTTTGAAAGCAAGAAATTGCAAGTAGATAAATAGGTACCACTTCGGTGGGAAGGTAACAGCGTTCCGTGCGCCTTGGTGTTCAGTCATGCTGCCCACATGACCACGGAAACGTCTTCGGACAGCGCTGGCTCTTCAGCTTTGAAATGGAGATGAGCACTGCAACCCTAGAGTTGGATTCGACTGGCTTTCGAGCAAGGGAACCTTACCTTGACCTTTATGTTCAGTGAAAATAGAAGACCTTGGAGGTTACACAGAATGCACATGATCTGCATGCATGTAATTGTCACACACAGTGACCTGTACACGTATTTCCTGCTGCTCCCTCTGTGGAAGTGTTTCCTTTCAAGACATGGCTGTTGTTCTAACTGCAGGTCTGTTGCAAGGCCAGTTTTGAAGCTTACTCTTTGAGTGAGTGAAATGTTCTGTTTTCATTTCCAAATGTTCCATTTCATGATAGAAACAGGTGACGTAATTGTCAGTGTTTTCTTTTTTGTACAGAATCTTCAGGGGTGGTCACAGATAGATAAAAGAACGTGCTGGCATGGACATGCAGGTGGAAGACTCCACTCGGATCCAAAGGAAGGGGTAAATATCCTTGGTGTGGGTTTGAATTCCTACTGTTGGCACCATTGAAATTAAAATTTCTCTACAAAGCCAGCTTGGTTAAAAATAGATCTTGATGTGCAAAGATCAAGATAGGTAGCCATGTTAGTCTGTCTGTAGCAGTAGAAAAGAGCAAAGAGTCCAGGAGCACCTTCAAGACTAACAAAATTTGTGACAGGGGAGGAGTTTTTGTGAGTCACTGCTCACACAGTGACTCATAAAAGCTCCTCCCCTGCCACAAATTTTGTTAGTCTTTAAGGAGCTCCTGGACTCTTGCTCGTTTTGATTGATATGCAAAGAATGGCTTAGCCTGTGTTGGAGGGTTCAGACTAGTGGAATTTGTCGGACTCTTGAACAAAGTTACTTTCAACAACACTCACTGAATGTGATTTGTTTATTGAAGAATAAAGATGTTCCCAGCTAAGAACATTGTTGAGTCAGAACTGAGATTATGGTGTGAAACCCCCAAATTTTACCTGGTTCAGGTGACCTCCAATCACAGTGACCATTCATTCCTGCCTAACCTGCATGGCTTTAACCCCCCCACACACACACCTGTAAATTTCCATTCGTTATCTCAGCTAAGGCAGTAACAGAGACAGACCCAGGCCATATGGCCGACATCTCTGGGAAAGGGAGGTATCTTCAGAAGTTACATGAGATGCATTGTCCTACAATAAAGCCATTCCCACTCTCACACATTCATACTCACACACCCCTCCCCTGGAATTTCCCCAAATTACATGCCAAACAAGACAGTGAGTTTGACATTCTGCCCCCCCAAAGGCCTCACCCACCATGATTGACAGAATAACCAGTCCAGGGTTTATGTGTATCACCAGGGCTTTTTTTTGTAGAAAAAGCCCAGCAGGAACTCATTAGCATAATAGGCCACACCCCTGGCAGCACAGCTCATTAGCATAATAGGCCACACACCCCATCATTCCAGCAGTGTGGTCATCCAGCCACATCCACCTTTTGCTTCTTATTCTGTTTACCTTGTTTGTTGTCAAAACCCAGGGCTTTTTTTTGTACCAGGAACTGCTTTGCATGTTAGGCCACACACCCCTAATGTAGCCACTCCTAATGAGTTTATGTTGTTGGGTGTGGCCTGTTATGCTAATGAGTTCCTGCTGGGCGTGGCCAATTCGGGAGCCAGCCAGAACTCCGTTCCTGTGCATTCCTGCCCAAAAATAGCCCTGTGTATCACCATTTTGGAGGGGATTGCACCCTTCCTTGAAATCTGCAGCTTGAGACTGCTCCTGGGCCAGATGCTGCTTCCAAGCAGTGGCATTTCCCTGGATCACTTTCACTTAGCTTAGGCAGGTACACTGACTGTACCATTTCTTGGAGAAAGTGTTATCTGACCCCTGTCACAAATTCCTCTGTTGCATACAGATGAGTTTACTATAACATGCTCTTTGGGAGGTGGCCTTGTAAAACTACAGCTTGTGCCAAATGTGATCTGGGGCCTGTTCTTCTGATCATAGATGTCTACACTGCATCATCTCACTGGCTCCCAGCTTGTTTCTGACCTTGGTTCAAAGTATCGGTTTGATCTTTGAAGGCTAAAAGATTTGCAACCAGGACACCTTAAGGATGGCTTCTTTCTGCCTGAACTTGTGCAAGCACAGGTGATTGGTGGAGGCTGTGTGCTGCATCCCACTGCTGGTGGAAGTGGTGCATGGGCACATGGGACTTCCAGCTGTGGTGCCTAAGCAGTAGAATTCCTTGCCCAGGGAGGTCCACCTAGCCCCTGCCCTTGGATACCTTCATATGTCAGTCAAGACACAGTGACTTCAGAATGCCCTGGCAGCATGTAGTCACAGACACACTCTTGTTTCTACCCTGTTGGGTGGAACTGTTTTTCTGCATGCCTGGGGATTCTCTTGGGCACACAGAAATCTCCCTTGTGATTGTGGCCAGCCCCATTGTGCTGCTTTTGTTATCCACACAGGGGCAGGGCTAGCCAACTCACTGCCAGAGTGGATAAATTTGGCTATCTTGGAGAGTCCTCACATGGGGACTGAGGGACCGGGTTGAATGGTTTTAATACCTCTTAAACAAGAAAGATGCATCTAGCTGAAACCAGTTGGTGATCTTCTCATCAAAGAGGGTTCAGTTCAAGGTAGAAAGTAGTCATGGGGGTGCCTTTACAAATGATGAGACTTGGTGGCAGTTTTTATGACTTGCAAAACAGCTGATGTGTCTGGCTTCTCCGTGTAAACATTAATTCCTCTTTGGTCAACTCATGTCCTCAGTTATATCATATCATTTCAGATCTCAGGGACAAGTTTAAACCTGGGGACATCAGTTTTAATCCTTTCTATGAGTGATCTGGACTTAATTCTGAATTGCATTTCAATTCATCACAGGACTGTGTAGTTCTCTTTTGTCAGGAAGAGACAGCCTCTAGTCCTTAGCGAATTGAAGCAATGCCACTAAGGCAGTATACATGGGAGGAATGGTAGAAAAATTAGGAATTAGTGCCTCAGTAGCATTCCTTCAGTATTTATGAGAAGAACAGAGTTGAATCCTTGTCAAGTTCCCTCTCAAGCCTGTGAGCTACACCATTCATGTTTATGCATTCATGCAAAATGTCTAAAAGCTATTTCATATACATTATCTCTAACAGTTTTCACATGTGATCCTTACCTTTCCCTTGCCTTTTTTGCATTCCTGTAGATATAAATCATATTCAAAAACTTCAGAAGATATAAATCACTTTGAAAAGCTTTGAATTAAAAAGTGGGGTTCTCTTGTTTTCTGCCTTGTATTTACTCTCTTCATAAGTAGTGAACTACAGACTAGGTAACCCCCTTAGTATCGCTTGTGCAAGTGCCCCTCTATTACAGGTTCCTCTGTGCTAGCTACAGAACAACTGTTAAATCCGTTCACTAAATTAATATATACCACTGACTCTGTTCAGATGTTTCTTTGATGCATGTCAGTCTAGAATTACACTGATAATCTAGATTTAGGTGAGGAACCATGTTGGTCTGAAGCAGCAGAACAAAGTTTGAGTCCAGTGGCATCTTTAAGACTAACAGAGTTTTATTCAAGGTATAAGCTTTCGTGTGCACGCACACTTCTTCAGTTACAATGAAATGGAAGTTACCAGTCCATATATATAGGTAGAGGGTGAGCAGTAAATTAGCATACAACATAATGAAGACGTTTAACAGATTCAAGGACCAAACAGGAATAATAAGCTTAGTTTAAATGGGTAGCATTTGTTTGGGTTTAATTTAGTGGGGGACATAGTGAAAGAAAGAAATATGCCAAAATTGGAGATGGATGGGCAGATGTATCCTTAATTGTGGAATACTGAGAGTAATTAACTGAGACCCTGCCATTACACTCCATCCATCTCCTCTCAAGCATTGGAGATGACTTTACAGCATCTTCTTCCTTGAAGTGGGATGATTGGCTGTGTAGAGTTATCTCCCCTGTCTCCAGATCAGAGATATATATTCCAAATTACATTACATTCAACTATTCATTACATCACATTACAGTCTACTAATCTACTATTCCAATTAAGAAATAAAATAAAGAGGATTGGTGCAAGGACTGATGGAAGGACTGAACGATGCAAGGACTGAACGAGGTTAGCATATGCAGTGAGATGAGAAACCAATATCCTTGTTAGGTCCTGGGGATTCCATTGTTCTGAATGTTGTAATAACTTGCAACTCAGCAGTTTCCCTTTCTAGTCTGTTCCTGAAGTTCCTTTGCAATAAAACAGCTACTTTGAGGTCTCCCATTGAATGTCCTGGAAGGCTGAAGTGTTCTTCTGTGAGTTTCTCAGTCTTGTGATTCTTGATGTCAGATTTGTGTCCATTTATCCTTTGGCGTGGCGTTTGCCCTGTTTGCCATGTATAGAGAATTGAAGGGCATTGTTGACATTTAATGGCATGCATACGAAAGCTTATACCTAGAATAAAACTTTGTTGGTCTTAAAGATGCCACTGGGCTCAAAGTTTGTTCTGCTGCTTCAGACCAACATGCTAAGCATAGTTGAGCAGTATTACTTCTTCATCAAGTCACGAACAAACCTCATTGGTTGGATCCCTCAGGCAAGTGCTGACACACTGCTAGCTAGCCAGTAATATTCCTTAAGGGATAAAGATTGGGCCACAGAAGCACATCTCTGCCCCTTTCTTTTGCTTCCAAATTCCCTTTGCTGCCATTTGCCTAATTTGATATCACCACCACCATTCCATATATAACTCTATTCTAACTCTAATTTTAACACAAACCAAAAGCATTCCATAACTAAAACCCAAATTTCTATATTTGTCTCAAATGCATTGCTGAGTGGGGACTGGAACTTGAGTGCCCCTGACCATCACTCTCATCTCTAAACCATACCAGTTCATTTAAATGATACGGTTTTATTATACGTAGTATTTGTTTTGGAAGATTAGGCTAAAAGTTGATCTTAGTTTTGTGTGCCAGTACTGGACTACCTTTTCCCTTTGCCTGGATATATACAAAGACTCAAAAAATGGCAAAGTTTGTAGCTGTGTTTGATTAGTTTGAGTTTTAGAGCAAGAACTCAATAACACAGGATGGTCGTTCTGTTTATGAAAGAAGCTGCTGTGATGTGTTTGGTTTCTAAACAGCCTCTCAGTGCGTGATTACCCAACTGGAGCCATTTTGTTGAAATGAAGCAGTGACATTTTACACACAATTAAACAACTGAGAACAGTTCTCTGGCTCTCAAGGATGCTGTTTCTCTTTGCCCGTTGAAAGCATTCCAGTCTGTACCAAATGTTGCTCTGAAGAAGGAAGGGGCTTTCTTAAACTGCTGGTAGCCAGGTGTAACTTGTGCCTCTGGATTGAACCTTGATGGTCAGTGGTGAGCTGTTTCTTTGAAATGCACATAGTAAGAGTATGTTTTTCTTCCCAACAGCTGAAAGAAGTAGATGGGAAGAAGATCCTCAAAGCTATGCTGTCCTATGTGTGGCCCAAAGACAGGCCTGACCTACGTGCCAGAGTTGCCATATCACTGGGTTGTTTAGCTGGAGCCAAGGTAAGAGCTCTTTCACCGAGTTGCAACAAGGGTCAGAGCTTTTACTGTAAGTGCCAGGAATTCAGAAATAGAGAGCCTAGATTGAAATATTTGAGGTGGGGGGGGGGTTGTTGTTGTTTTTTACTTTCAAAAATCCATTAAATGTCTTAGTCTCTAGCAGAGAAAGCTTTCCTTTTGTGGTACCCTGATTCCTAGAACTGAAAGCCCACCTGACCTTTCCATTTGTGAGCTGCGTGCTCCTGTAATTCTTGCAGGGGTACACATTCCCTTCACAAACACCCCCTCCCCACATCGTTTCTCTAAGGGAGTACAAATTCCATTTCTCCATGCCTCTGCCTGGCATCAGAAACTGTGCTAATTCATTGTAGGCTAGGCAGAAACTGGTTCAAACCCTGTTTAAGTAGAACTCTCCTTGGGAAAGAACCTGGTTGAACATAGTTAATATTGGTTTTGATACAATGCCTGCCACAATCAAGGCTGAGAATGTGGGCTGGAGGTGAGAGGGAGCATGTGATCCTTTGTCCAGTCACTTAACTGTGGTGTCTTCTGCTGAATGGCAAGATGTTCTCCTGGAGCCACCTGCCATGTGCACAGGCCTCTTATTCCCTGAAAACCCATTTAGGTGAGCTTTCATTGGCATACATAACATGTGGCTTCTTTTCATGAAGCTTCACTCTGAACTGTGTCTCCCACTAGGTGCCAGTTACATTCCTCAGACAGCTTTCTCCTAGTAGTACCCTTACTTAAGATGGTCCATTTAGCAACCGTTAGGTTGCAGACATCCAATAGAACAGGCCATTGGAGTGGGTGCAGCAGATGCCTTCACTTGCCATGTTCAGGAAGGCATGTAAGAGTGTCCTATTCCAGAAGGCTTTTGGTGCAGGTTAAATTGTTTTTAGGCTGTGTTTTTAACTGTTTGTTGGCTTTTAGCTGCTGCATTTGCATTGGCTGTAACTTGCTGGATGCTCGTGATATTTTGTCCTTACTGCTTTTGTTGGCTTATTGGTCACCTCGAGTTTGCAAAGATACGGTGAAGTATAAGTATTTCAGATAAACAGCTTGCTTCATGTTGGCACCCTCCCTGCATTCTAATTTGAAGCAGCTGTTTGTAGCAGCCTTCAGAGGATAGAGAAAGAACGCTAGAGACTCCCTCAGACTTGTGAGGTTCTCTTTTTCTAGAATCAGCCTGAGCATTTTCTTTTATTTCAGTAACTGGGCAGCAGTCTAGGCTTTGCGAGAGGTTTTAGGCATTGAGATTTTAGGCATTGTAATTCTGGAGAAATCGTCATGAAGTATCATAGGTAATGTCAGTGTTAAGATGTACTCCACAATAAACTTCTGGGATTCAACAATGCAGAAACATAATGAAATGAAATAGTCTATTTGTGCAAAAGGAAGATACTTCCCAAGGTTTTGCACAGCATTTATTTATTATTATAACTTGTGTGTAAATTTAAGATGATCCCCTGTTTTTTATGAGGCAAAAAACTATCCTTCCTTTCAGGTAAATAAGGTATACCACAACTGCCAAGATGCATGTTCTATTTTTGAGGGGAATGGAGAATAATGCTTGTATGTGATACACAAAATGACTTCCTTTCCCTCCTCTTTGATTATTTGCCTATGGGATACCAATGTATCAGTGATAGATTTTAATCGGGTTCCGGTGTCTGAGTCCAGTTACTCATTCCTTTTGGCAATTACAGTCAACAGCACAGAAGTAAATCAGCAGCTTAGCTAGCCAAAACTTCTCACCAAGAAGGAACATTTTATTGAGAAATAAGCTTTGTTGCTAAACCAGGCTGAGCCAAGCATTCTCTTATCTACGTTCAGCAGGTTTGCCTTTTTACGAAAAAAGGGAGTTGGCTCCATAAAGGAGGCATAGAGATGATTAAAAAAAGTTATCTATAAAACGTCCACCACCACCACCACGCCCAGCACAACAGAAAGGCGCTAACCACCATTTCGGTTCTTGGCATCTGTTGCTAGCCTTGGAGAACTATTTGTAGCCCCTGTTGGAATGGCACGGCCTGACTCTCAAGAGCTGTGTAAAGCTTGTGCAAAGAAGAGGGACTAGACCTGTGAAGATCCCAGTTCTCTTCCCTGAGGAGTTGATTCTTTCTCTTCACCCTTTGCATCACAAGCTGCTTTTGAAACTTCAGAAGCAGGTTGCAGAAGGGTACCACAGGAGCAGTTTGGTAAATGGAAGATTGATGCACTCCGGGCTCAAAGATGCCTAGTTTGGGGGTGCGTGTGTGTCTGGATTCTTCACTGCATGCTCTGTGCAGATTGCCCTCCAAGCCTCTGTCTGCCCATGTCTCCTATCTGCTTTGGTTTTTTAAAATTAAGTTTATTTAATACATTGTACATATATATCACTCAAAAAAAGGATATTTTTTAATATTCTGGGGTGTGGAGTTTAACAGTAAAATGAATAAAAACAGAGATTTATACAATCAAGGGAAGTATCAACAGGAGATCAGGACAGGGAAGGTCAATATTACATCTCAGGCTTGATCAAAAAATTGCCCCCACAAAGTATTTTGAAATCTACCCCGTACCACAGGAGGACGACCTCTTCTATACCCTCCTTCCATAAAATTCCTGGGACCTGCCATCAAGAGAAAAGAAAAAACTCCAAATTCACATACAAACTAAGGGGGGAAGGAATTGGCCAGAGCAATGTGCTTACCATCCCACATTCATCTACAGACTGGGGGGGGGAGGCCATAGGCAAGGGGCTCACCTTCCCAAAATCACTTCACAGATAAAAATGGAAAATAAAGCCATCTGTTTTGTGTGAAAGTCAGCCAGGCTGTTACAGTCCCCCTGCTCTGGCACCATTATTAATTTGTCGCTTCATTTCCTAACCCTTTCTGGTTACCTTGCTGTGCCTAGCGTAGGTTTGGAGCACCGTGCACGGCTTCTGCTTGATGCTTGTTGGCATTCAGTCAATGTTTAGTTGTAGTAATAGTAGCAAGCACCTTGCTGATACAGTATAAGCTCAGCGCCTCACTCAGCTAGATCTTGGCAAGGCCAGTGGACTCGTTTTGCATTAAATCATACAGTTTCTTGCTGGTTTGTGTATGGTTGGTTAGGTGTTAAATAGCAACTCTTGAGAATCCAAATCATGGCAGCCCCGTGTTTCCTCAATCATCCTGCCTTTTTAAGATAAGGTGGCTTATAGTGATCTTTTTTTAGAGCTTGTATTATATTGTATCTCAGTGGCAGCATAAAGCTCTGGGGTGTGAACTGACATCATTCTACCACTTCAGCTGGCTGGAAGTGCAATTGGTGACAGTTTGGTTTTATTGGTTTTATACCCCGCCCTTCACTACCCAAAGCAGTCTCGGAGCGGCTTACAATCCCCTTTCCTTCCCCTCCCCTCCCCTCCCCTCCCCTCCCCTCCCCGCAGCAGACGCCCTGTGGGATAGGTGCACAGCCCTGCTTCTTTGTGAGCTGCCTTTCTGCACTGGCAACACTGCCCACCTTCCCTTGCTCTTCCGTGGAGTTCTTCAAGCAGGGTCCCCAGCATGGTGCCCATTGACACCTTTCCTGGCCCTCACCAAGTGTTTTCAGAAAGTGGGTGAGGACCAGTGTTCCCTCTAAGCTGAGCTGGTGTGAGCTAGCTCACAGTTTTTTAGCCTCTGGCTCACACATTTCTGTCTTAGCTCCGGAAGGATGGCTCCAGAGCAAACTAATTTATGCAGTAGCCAGATGGCTCGCTCACAACTTTAATGCCAGTAGCTCACAAAGTAGAATTTTTGCTCACAAGACTCCACTGCTTAGAAGGAGCATTGGTGAGGACATGTGGGGCTCTTGCCTAGCAGGTCTTCCAGCTGACCCCTGGGGAGTTGATTGGCTGTGCAGATTAAAATATAGCATTTCTTTGGCATCTGCCACTGCGGTGTTGGTTTTAGTCTCTCTCCTCTTTCTTGGTGTATTTTTAGAATTACTGCTCTTTCCATTAATAAAAGGGGAAAGATTTATATAGTCTGGTTTTATTCTATTTAGTTGCTGGAGTTTGAATTTTTCTCTTGCTCTTTTTTCTGTTTTTTGAAATAAGTAAATAAAATCACTGCTCTTTTCCTCCTGCATTCTCACTTCCTCTGTGCGCGTGGCTCCACTTCTGGCAGCAGCCGCATTGTGGCCGGCTCCGTCTTGTGTGGCAGCCATTCGGTGGCTGCATCTGCCACCCTTTGTCAGAATTCCCAGAGTGCCCAGAGGGACAAGCAAAGGGTGAGGATGCCTGTCCTGAAGAATCTCCTTTTCAGTTTTACCTCTGCAGTGAAGATACTTCTGTAGACTTGCTGCAGATGGTTGGGAGAGAAATTCTTCCCATTTCTGTTTCTCTCTTTCTCTCTCTCAGAATGAGTAAAAATACTCCAGTGTGCACCTTCATGAAGGGGGAAATTCCCTCCTTGGAGCAGCAGCTGGGTCAGATGCCTTGCCTTAGGGCTGGCAGGGTAGGCAATGGGGGGAGTTATTTTGGCAGGAGTTGAGGGGCTTGGGGCTGTTTATAAAAACTTTTAAATTACAGTATTTGTGCTCTGGCTGTAGTGAGTGAACACATGTGCCCTTGGAGGAAGGAAAGAAGAAGTGGAAGTAGTAGTGGGAGGAAAGGGCCAGGAAAAGACAGATTTCCTCAGCTACTGTGTGCTTGGTGCAGAGACTAGATAATGTGCAGCTGCCATAGAACAGGGATAGTGCTAAAACAGACTTGCCGAAAGAGTCATTTCCCCCTCTGATTTGGAAACAGCCAAAGTACCAAGAAGCACTTTTTTTTTTTTAACCATGGGTATCTCTAAGCATTGTTTATAGACTGCCGTGTCCCTGAAGCCCTTCTCTTTTCTTGACATACTTGACAGCCCAATCCACAATGTAGTTAAGCCTGAAGCACTTGGAATTAAACAGATACAGCGCTGGTTGTCTAAATTGGCTTAAGCCCTTCATCTTAGTGGGGTTGGGGATCAGGCTGCATGTATCTCTAGTAGCTGGATTACATCCGTGGCTTTGATAAGAGCTGCTGTCACCTCCTGTCACGTCTGCAGACTTTTTTTTTGGCCTTGTGCTCATGGGCTGAGCATCCATTATTTATGAGTTAGACACATCTTTCACAGTATCTGTGTTGCAACTGACTGTTAATTTTCTATGCTGGAGTGGGGGGGGGCTGGTAGAAAGCTCAAAGTGTGTGTGCTGCATGCCAGGGGAACTTAAAACAGGCGATACATCTGCCTTCTGAGTACTTCTTATCTACCTAATCAACAAGGGATATGTCAGTGCAATATCTGAACTCATTTAGCTCAAGTCAGCCTTATGAAACCTTAGGTGGGGAGGGTCTTTTAATGAAAAATCTGCAGACTGATTTACAAATCCCAAGAAGCCAGAAAATTTTCTGTCTCTTCAGCCATCCGCCATTCTTGGCCCCCCTGCGGTAGCCCAGGCTGGCTGCAGCTGCTAGAGCCCTTGCCCCTGGCACGGTTATTTGTGCATGTATTACATTTGCATCCGTCCCTTTTTTCCCGTAGCTCAGAGCAATCTTCTGGATTAGCAGTGCTGCTTCCACGCTCTTAAACCACTGTTTAGGTTAGGGATGTCGAACTCATTTGTTATGAGGGCCGGATCCGACATAAATGAGACCTCGTCGGGCCGGGGCCACGCGTGTGTCATAAAATGTAATGCCAGGGAGCAGAGATATAAACTTTATAAAGGTCACAAACACAAAGGTTTTTTTTTTTACTTAAAATAAGATCATGCTTAAAACATTAGCACTCTTACAATATTTTATTTATTTAACAGTATCTGATAACTGACACCTCTTGCTCTGAATTATTGCATCAAAATGTCTGTGCTGCTGCAGTCTTGAGTATGCTGTTCAGGTGTGTATCTGTAAGCTGCAAATCTACGATGATGCAGCGGCAGCAGAACTGGAAGAAGAAGCAGAAGGCAGCCAGTTCCACTGCAGGCCTGATAGAAGCCTCTGGGGGTCTAATCCGGCTCCCAGGCCACATGTTTGACTCCCTTGGTTTAGGGGACCAGGCTCTGGAATTGTATACCTCTGCTTCCCTGCCAGCCTTAAAATAATAATAATAATAATAATAATAATAATAATAATAATAATAATAATAATAATAATAATAATAATAATAATAATAATAATACTTTCGATTTATTGATCGCTTTTTCCCACACACCTGTGGGCTCAGAGCGATTTACAATTACTCATTGACAATTGGACTAATAATATTTGTGTGGGATAGGGGAAACAACACATACAGTTATTTAATCACACACTGTAGCTGCTCGGGAGGATTCATCTGCAGGCTGTGTACAGGATCTAGACTCTCCGCCCACAGGTCCAGAGAATCCAGACGCTGCCACCATGTACAGGATTCATACACGCAGGCAGCATGCCCAGGTTTCTTTGCACACTGCCAACATGTACAAGACCCTGACTCTGCCAACAAGCACTGGGTTCTTGCCTCTTGCACCCCCCTCCAGGAGTGAGAGAATGAGCCAACCCCTCATGCTTTTTAAGAGCACTGAAAATCAGTGTTCTGCCGCCAGGACCTATTTTAAGAACGTTCCCAACCAGGCAAGCAAATAGGTCCCCCCTCCTTCCTGGTTCTTGGAACTTAGCGACTTATCAGCTCTGGGGTAGAGCTGCAGATGATTTAACACACACTAGGAGCTTTCAGGTGAGCAGGTAAGGCTCTGGAATTAGCCCTAGAGTTCAGGTACAATATTGATCCAAACCAGATCAGCCCTAGAGTTCAGGTACAATATTGATCCAAACCAGATCAGGTTAATCTATATAATATCTTTATTAAATACAGCAGGTATAAAACATGAGACTTACTTAGGATACAAAATAATAAACAGTCCTACAGCTTTATAGAGCTCTAACTAAAACATACAAAAGCATCATAGTTACCAATCCTTGGTGCAGATAACAGTTCAAGCGAAGTCCCTTCTCCAAGGGATTTTAAAGATGAAAGCCATGCTTGCAATGGGCAATAAAGGTCAGCTTGTTGCCCCCCTTGCAAAATTCAGTCTTGCCAGAATGTAATCCAAACAGAGACTAACTCTTAGAAAGGGGCCCTCTTTCCAAGAGAGTTCTGGGTGCTTTTTGATAGGCCAAAGACAACTCTCCTCCTACCTCTGTCATAATTGAGTATGGCCAGTACCCAATTACGGCAGAGCAGAAAGGCGTGTCTGCTCTGTAAGATCCTCCATAGCTTACGTGTGATGGTTTATGTAGGCTAGGCTTTGAAGTTTGGGAAAGAGTCTGAATGTCTACTCTTACCCTGTGAGGTGTCAAAGTGTCCTTTGAAATGTAGAACCAGGCTTGCCATCTGGTCAGGTGTGAAAGTCACAGGGATCTGTTCCCAGCTGAACCATTTGAGTTTAATCAATGAATCAGAGAAATATTTTTTCTATACAGGCTGTATCAGACGTGATCCGACGGCATTCTTTGTCGGCTGGCTGATGACGTCAGGACTCACGATGTCGCATTGTCACACTGCCACTGCCTGGCCGATTTGCTCCACTGCAGGCCGATTTGCTCCACTGCAGGGAATGCCGACACAGATTTTTCCACCTTTCGATCTTGCAACGCAGCAGACTTCTTTCCAACGGGTGGTCCCCAGTTTTATCTACTTGCCGAAGCTTTCGAATCGCTGGGTGGACAATGAGCTAGGGACAAGGCTTGGTTGCTCACACCAGCACGGGGCTAGAACTGACAAAGCTTGGCAGTTCAGATGTTATAGTTATGCAGGGGATTTTACCCACTGCGCCACACTCTAAGGTTAGCATCAGCTTCAAATCCTGATTAGTAGCAAACCCCCTGTTAGCCTTACACCAGCCAGACAAAGTTATACTGGAGAGAGATGGGGCTATGCAGGGGGAGCACATACAGTTCTGTGGCCCCACCCCTTTAGCCTCGCAACTTCTGCACTGGTCCAGAGCGATGTCTCCAGTGTACATTGTGGTTTCCTGCGCATCCTTAGTGATTAAGGGATGGGCTATTTATAATTGCAGCAAGGCAGTGACAGGAATTCAAAGCATGTGTAAATGTGTAGCAGACATATAGTGTATCTCAAACCCTACTTTATTTTCTTTTTAAAAAAGAAAATTTATTAACAGGATATAGTAGCATGTTACATATTCAGCAACCAATTCATAACATATCCTTTTCTGAAAAAAGAAAAATCCCCCCCCCCCCTCCCCTGGCTTCCAACGATGCTCTGCCCCCATCAACATTTCTAACAATATTCTCTTACATTCAGTTCATTTTCAATATTCAGTTCATAATTTTCAATATTTTCCTTTTCTATTTTTTACTGTTAGGTAACTTTTCTATTACAATCCCTTTTCTTACAACACCTCTATTATTGATAACTATCAAAACATAACAGTCTATTTTTCACATCCCAGTTAGGTTCTAAATAGTCTTTAAAGTCTTTCCAATCTGCTAAGAATTCTTCGTCTTCTTTTCCATGCAGTTTTCTTGTCAACTTGTCCATTTCAATCATGAAAATCATTTTTTTATCCATTCCCATTTGTCAGGTACCTGCTCCTGCTTCCAAAACTGAGCATAAGTCATTCTTGCAGTTGAAATTAAGTACCATAACAAAGTTCTCTTTGCCATTTTGACGTCTTCTAATTTAAGTCCTAAGAGTAACATTTCTGGCTCTTTTTTCAAAGTACATTTCAGAATTTTCTGAATTTCATTATGAATCTCAGTCCAAAACGCACCTGCTTTTTCACATGTCCACCACATATGGTAAAACGAACCCTCTTTTTTCTTACATTTCCAACATTTGTTAGACATATTCTCATTTATATTAGCAATTTTTTTTGGTGTCATGTACCATCTATACATCATTTTATATCAAACTCTACTTTATTGATTGATTGATTGATTGCACTTTAGAGCAGACTTTAACCTTGGGCTGTGACTCAGTGGTGGAGCACATTCTTTCAAGTCCAAAGGTCCCCAACTGGTATGTCCAGTTGAAGTGTCTCAGGTGGCAGGTCCTTTCCCGGAGTCCATGAGCCACTGGCAGTCAGAGGGTGGACTGCTGATATGACTGGGTCTAAGACAGCTGCACATGTTCACCTATGCTTAGTCATTCTTTAGCTGTTCCAGTTGTTTGCTTGCTAAACTAGGCACTGAGAATCCCCACACAGTGCTCTGGCAAGCCCATCTGCACACATTAGGTTGCATGTGCTTCATTTGTTTTTGTTTTAAGTTCTCATTCTGGTTCCTGCTTTTCTCTTCTCTCTCTCTTCCTCCTCAGCAGAGGTGGTTTGACAAACCATCTGTTAAGAGCTGTGCTGCAAAATGGTTTAAAAATCTCAGGTCCCCATGGTCATGCTCATTAGGGATTTGCTGGATTGTAACTAAGACTTCACCAGGGGAGAGAGGACATTAAGTGAAAAGTTTGTTGGCAGTGGGAGAGATGAAGTGTGTGTGTGTGTGGGAATGATCAGGAAGGGGAAAACTCCTAAAACTGAAGAACTGTGTGCAGAATACTATTGAAACGGTTGCATTCTGTATAAGGCTTCTGCTGGACTCGCATCAGGGTAGAATGCTGGCTATTCTTTGAAGACAACTTGGAAACTTTCAGTAGTGTAAATGTGGTAGCAAGATGACAGGTGTAGCGAGTCTCCAGATTGGTGGGGGGCATCTGGCTGAGGACTAGAGAAATATTTTCATAATGCCCTCTCATGCTGAGGGTACACTCTCTGTGGATGAGATGAGACATTGGGAGGCTCTTGGTAGTGAGATATTTGATCCTTAAGAATGGAGTTTGTGGTGGTCATTTTGATCACATGGTGAGTTGCCTGCCTGAAATGTGTGGATTTGTGCATTGATAGGTTGTACAGTGCAGTGGTTATTGTGGTGCATGTCACCACCAGTCATGTTGGGGAATGTAGCTGTGCAATCCTGAGAGAAAACGTAAGTTAGTCAGGAGGCTAAAGTCTAAGACAGGGGTGTCAAACATGCATCCCAAGGGCTGGATCAGGCCCCCGAGGGGTTCTAGCAGGCCTGCAGTGGAACTGGCTGTCTTCTGCTTCTTCTTCCAGTTCTGCTGCTGCTGAGTCAAGATTGCAACAGCACAGACATTTTGGCCGAGTTCAGACTAGCAGTTTGGCCCAAGATAGGCACATTTCAGAAACGTTTCATAAATGGATTAAAGGGCCAGTTTACACAGGCACAGCTGTCAGGTGTTCCCCAGCCATACTCAACCCGTCTTGTAATGCTTCCCTCCCGAGTTAAAAAAATACCAATGAAAGTGGTAGCAAACCCCAGAGAGCACGTTTATCCCATTTCTTGGACATGTGAGCACGAACAAGCTGATCTGGTAGGGATGCGCATAAGCGCATATTACCAGATTACAAAAAAAGGCCGCTTACAGCTGCTCCTCCGCCAGGGGTGGACCAACAGTGCAAGCGCTCCCTGGCGCCTCCTCCCCAGTATGCTTCCGCATCAGTCGGTGCAGTGTGACCAGGAATACTCGGAACAGTTTGTTCTGGGTCTTTTTGCCATGACTCCCTTGGGCTTCAAACTGCCAGTCTGACCTCGGTCTTTGATGCAGTAAGTCAGATCAAGAGATGTCAGTTTTCAGACACTGTTAAATGAACAAAATATTGCAAGTGTGCTAATGTTTTAAGCATGATTTTATTTTAAGATTTTAAAAAAACCTTTGTGTTTTGTGACCTTTATAAAGTTTATATCTCCACTACCTGGCATTACATTTTATGACACACGTGGCCCAGCCCAACAAGGTCTCATTTATGTCAGATCCAGCCCTCATAATAAATGAGTTCGACACCCCCAGTCTAAGATAATGTTAGAAGTCTTGCTGTTTCATGTGGAGAGCCAACTAGGCAAATGGAGATTAGGGATCTCAGCGAGTGGGCAAGGTAGTGACAAGAGAAAGGGTGCAGGTTTGTTAAACACTGAGGAGTGGTTTAGTACAAGCCCAACCCTGTACAGAAGAACCAAAATGGAACGAGATTGCTGAGACAGCTTAAAAGCTGGTCTGCAGCTTTTTAAGTACTGGTCCGTAGAGGAAAACCATCAGAAGCTAGAGAGCTTCCTGTTTTGTATGTGTGATCTTTAAGGGATGATAGCTTAACAAGTCTGGAACTAGATGGGCATGGGTTAGAGCTGGACACGGAGAAAGAGTCAGAAAATGGCAACCATATCGGGGACCAGAAGACATTTAGAGGGAAATGGGCTTGCAGAGAGTGATTGGGAAAGAAAATAAAGTATGGTTTATATGCAAACTAGGGAGCAAAGCCTGTTGTGGTAGAAGACAATGGGCCCTAGAAAGGAAGAGAGGGAGGGTGGAAGGGAGAGAGGGTTGGAGGAAGGAAGGAAGAGGGGGAAGAGTGAAAGAAAGGAGAGAGGAAGAAAGGAAAGGGGGAAAGGAAGGGAAGAGGGCCGGAAAAGGGCTTCTCTGGGCCTGCTGTCCCCATAGAAGGCCCAGGGGATGGTGGGGGGGCGGAAAAGGGCTTCTCTGGGTCTACTGCACCCACAGAAGGCCCAGGAAATGGTGTGGGGGGTGGAAACAGGCTTGTCTGGGCCTACTGCCCCCATAGAAGGCCCAGGGAATGGCGTCTGGGGGACAGAAAAAGGCTTCTCTGGGTCTACTGCCCCCATAGAAGGCCCAGGGGATGGCGTCTGGGGGACGGAAAAGGCCTTCTCTGGGCCTACTGCCCCCACAGAAGGCCCAGGGGATGGTGGGGGGGGGCGGAAAACAGCTTATCTGGGCCTACTGCCCCCATAGAAGGCCCAGGGGATGGGGGGCGGAAAAGGGCTTCTCTGGGCCAACTGCCCCCATAGAAGGCCCAGGGGATGGTGTGAGGGGGCGGAAAAGGGCTTCTCTCACCTGCCTCGGCCTTGAGGGCCTGTCCCTGTGCTCACACTTTAGATGGTCCTCTCCTGTCGGAGGACTGGAACAGACTGAGCCAAAGACACAGACCGGGGCTGAAGTGGGCCAGTCAGTGTCTTCTGACTGTCAGTTCTTGAGCTGAATCAATTATGGCAAGCATAGAATGTTGTGGAACCAAAATTCAAATATTAATAAGGACAGGATGCTAGCAACCTCCAAGTTAAGAAGGGAGAGTGCTTGGTGATAAGTTACATTTTAGAAATCTGGTAGGGTGGGGGAATTCTAGGGATGTTCTGTTCTTGAATATAAGGTATGTAGGAAGGTCAGGGTAGAACTTATGGGAAGTGGAATGGCTGTCTGCCAGGACGTGCATAACAAACTTAAGAGAAGCAAACTTCCCCAACCACAGAATTGCTGTGGGTGGAAATTTTAGGAAATATCTTGTACATCCCCTACTAAGAAATGTAGAGGTCTGGGGAGGAGATCCTAAAATTTTTTAAAGGGGGAAGCAATTCCCCGCCCCATTTTTTGAAACAAGCTGTTATGAAATTGTTTTTATTTTGAATGAGTAAAATGCTTTCTAAGAGAAGGTTTTACACATTCAGTGTATAGTATGAAAAATTCTGACATTTTGGAAAGGTCTGGGAAGGAAAAAAAACCTCTTATGAATTCTCCCCCCATATTAGTGAAATGTTTTAGAGACACAGTTTTATTCACTCTTAATATCTAGCACGAAAAAGTCTGAGGGCTCCCCCCCCCCCAAAGTCTCCATTGGGGAAATTTTGAGGAGCACTGAAAACTCTTGTGCAATATTTTTTCCCCTTTTGGAATAAGTGAAGTGTGCTAAGACACCAGAGGATACAACAGATTACAACTCTCTCTGACTCACTTTAGTATTAGGTATATTTGCAGTTTTGCTTGTAAAAAATGAAGGCATTTAACCTCCAAATTCCATAAATATGCTATTAATACAATTCTTTAGGCTAATGAAGTTATAAATGATGCATTTTGCTTTAAAGCAGCAAAATGGAACTAGGGCAGATAGTAAAGTATTACATATATTTAATTTTCTCAGAATTTCTGTTTTATGGGGGTGGAGAAAAACAAGTTTTTCCGTACCTTTAAAAAAAATTGGAAACTTTGTAGCTGGTAGGCCAAAATGGTGAGAGTGATCTTGAAATGCAGAAAGAAGAGAGGTTACTAGAAAAGAATAATGGGTGACTTCAGCAGTCCTCTTATTGACTGGGTTAATGTGTGCTCAGGTCACGAGAAATCAGCAGAATTCCCAGATACTGTAAATGAGTGTGCCTTGGAGCACTTGGTCATGGAGCAGCCGAGAGGGGAGGCCTCACTTCAAAAAGGATGTGGACAGAATGGAGCAGGTGCAGAGGAGAGCACCGAGGCTGATCAGGGGCCTGGAGACCAAGAAGCCCTCTGAGGAAAGGCCGAGGGACTCCTTGGGAATGTTCAGTCTGGAGAAGAGGCGCTTGAGGGGGGACATGACTGCTCTCTTGAAGGATTTGGAGGGCTGTGTCACTTAGAGGAGGGCGGGAAGCTGTTCCTGTTGGCAGCAGAGGAGAGGACTCGCAATCATGGGTTTACATTAGGGTGGATATTAGGGGAAATGTTTTTACAGTCAGAGTTGTGCCACAGGGGAATCAGCTGCCTGGGGAGGTGGTGAGCTCCCCCTCCCTGGCAGTCTTTAAGCAGAGGCTGGAGAAACACTGGTCAGGGATGCTCTAGGCTGATCCTGCATGGAGCAGGGGGTTGGACTGGATGGCCTCTGGATGGCTCCTTCCAACTCTGTGATTCTATGAGTCTATAAACCTGGGGGTGGTCTTCAGTGATCCAGAACAGCCTGCAGAGAGATGGAAGTGTTGTCTTGGTTCAAAACTGTGATCACAGCAGTATTAAGTTTCTGTTATTGTGAATGGAACTTTGCCCCAAAATTCTAACATGATTTGATTTAAATGCTCCTAAAAATGAGGGGATTAGTCAGAACAAAACTGAAAGATAGGCTAAAGAGGATCAGATTTGTTCAGAATGCTTGGAAGTGGTTTAAATCCACAATAGCAGAAGTTCAGGCAGAATCTATACCCCAGGAGAGGGAAGGGACCCTCAGATTAGGAGGATGCCAGCATGGTTATCAAAAAGAGGCCATGAAAGGGAGGAAGGCTTTCTTTAAAAAGGGGAAAGCTTGCCAAAATAAGGTGGAGTACAGACTCTGGCAAAGCAAATATAAGGTGATATTAACATGGGTGAACAGAGAATATGAAGAGCATGTGGCTAAAAACATTAAGGCTTAGAATAAGATTTTTTTTAAAAAATACACCAGAAGCAGGAAAACAGCCATGGCGGTGTCTGGGTTCTTGGATGACAGAAAAGACTTCCTAAAAGATGGGGCTGTTGTAGAGATAGTACAGTAAATGATTTTATTTTGTTGTTGTTTTTTGCATCGTGTGGCTCCAAGTCGTCCTTTGGTGGGATGAGTATGGCTGGGGAACGTCTGACAGATGTGGCTGTCTGACTGTGCCCATTTGATCCGGAGGGGAGGAGTGGCTGCGTCGGGCCAAACTGCCCCTGTGATCACGGCCACTGTCTGCCACCCCAAACAAACAACCAGGAGAGTGGGGAGATAAAATAGGATGGCATTCGACCATTCTCCACATGATCAAGAGTATAAGAACATAAACGAAAGGTTGCTCAGTGAATTTACGGCAGAGGCAACATTTAAACAGAAGACTTCCTTGGTCAGAGCTCTGCTCTGTAGCCTCCTTCTTCATCAGTTCAAGAATTGTGGTATTTTGAAGGTGTGAAAGTAACAAAAGCTTAGGGTGAAATTGAAAAGATCTAGAGAGAATAGGAATGATGTCAGATCTCTGCTGGAATCCTCCCTCTTTCAAGTGGAGACCATCTGGACAATTTCTCCTCTGTCATTTCCCTGATTGAGGGCTTCTCTGCACCACTACCTTCCTGCTTGTCAGTGTTTTAAGTAAAATAGTTTTGCATCTGACCGGCAGCATTTACACTGGAAACATCTGGGGATCTTTAAGGCATCGTTGGAATGGGATCATTGCCTTGTGTAGGCCAAGCTCTCCTGCCCTCTCATGACACCCTCCCTGCTGCCAATTCCCTGTAATACCAAAGATGGTAATTTGCCCAAATGACCCTCTTTGCCTCAGGCATTGAGAGGTGTGCATTTATGCATGCCTGTCCATGGCAGTGCTAGGGCCAAACCTGGGGATTCATAAGGAATTTGGATTCAAAATTGATGGTCTCCTAAAAACATATGTAATGTTTCATTAAAATCTTCCATTCCAGAAGATTGAAAGTTAGCAAATGTAATGCCAATTTTTAGAAAGGAATCCAGAAGAAATCAGAGTAATTAGTGGCTTGTTGGCCTATCTTCTGTTCCAGTTAAATTGATGGAACCGTTATTAACAATAGAATGATAAAGCAATACAGAAACAAGCCATGCTAAGGAAGAATCAGGACAGTTTCTGTGAAGGGAAATTCTGTTTCAGACTTTCTGTAGTTCTTTAGGAGGATTAAGTAAATGTGTGGGCATTGAGATCTAATAGACATTATGGTCTTTGAAAAGGCTTTTGATAAAGCCCCTCACCAAAGCCTACTGAGAAACTTAGCAGTCATGGGATAAGACAGATTCTCTTCTTGATTAGAAATTGTTTAAATGGCAGGAAGCTAAGTAGGAGCAAATGGGTAGTTCTTGCAGTGAAGGGAATTAAGCAGTGGGGATCCATGGTGCTATTAATTTGAAAAGAGGTGGAATTGGGAGTGAGCAGTGAGGGTGCCAGGTTTGTGGATAACACCCAATTATTCAGGCTGGGGAGAACCAAAGTGGATTGTTGAGAGCTCCAAAAAGATCTTTCCAAACATAGTGAGAGGGGGAGCAAATGAAGTTCACTGTCAGTACATGTAAAATGATCCACTGAGGTGAAAAGTATTAACTTTAAATGTATGCTTATGAGGTCTGAACATGCAGAGACTGAGCAGAAAAAGATTCTTGGGAGTGATGATACAGAGTGTGATGAAAAAGTCGATTCACTGGATTTCTGGTTTATGGTGGCTTGCTCTTGGACGTGTCTCATCAACTCTCTGATGGAGACATGCCAAACCAAGGTGATCAGGGGGGGTCTTGACTGGTTCCTGACCCCCGAGGAGTCTCTGTAGGAAACTCTCAGCCTTGGGAGCTGGGATAAGCCTCTCCCAAGATGACGGCCGAGGGTCCCCCCCCAAACAGGGCTGTTTCCCAGCACCACAAAAAAGAAAGATAAAACGAAACTAACCGTACGAGACTTCATTTGAGCTTGCAAGTCTCATTTTAAGCCAAAGAATGTGGAATTCAGATAGACCTTCCTTTAAAACTAAAACTTTTCTTCACTGTAAACAAATGGCGGGGAGGGCGAGGAGAACGGCAGCGATGGAAAAGAAACTTCCACCAGGAAGTATTACGCCAATGACTCCTACCCACTTTCAGGAAGCGGCTGTGGACTTTCCAAATATGCTTGCAGCAGCATTGTGCTCTCTGCTGGATCAAATGTCTACTATCAACACCAAGCTCGATTCCATGCAAAAACAATTTTCTCATATGGAAAAGAGAGCTAATGAGACTGATAAAAGAATGGAGAAAGTTGAAACAAGGACTATCAATATTAAGCAACAATTAAAAGAAGTCAAGAAAGAGAGAAACACGGATAGAAATCAGTTACTTCAGCTGGACAAAGCCATGCATGTTCTTCATTTTCAAGGAGTTCCAGAACACAAGGGAGAAGACATTAAAGCAATGATAAGTGGAGCAATAGCTTCAATTTCAGACCTTAAAAAAGAGGATCTACAAAGTGATATGGATTTGGCTTATCGTACTTACCCTGACTTCATAAGAAAAAATAAACTACCAGGAGAAATTTATGTTAAATTCTCTAAGAGAACAATGAGAGACAATGTTTTAAAAGCTACAGCAGGGAAATCACCAAAAGTTAATGGAGAAGAAATTAAAATCTTGAAAGTCATTCCATTTGAGATCTGTAAGTGATGACGACAATACAAAGACTTAGTCCTCTTCCTACAAGACAAAGCAAAAATCTACAAATGGAGCTTCCCAGAAGGACTTGTGTTCAAATACAGTGGTAAGAAAATTAAAATTGACTCAGTTCAAAAAGCCAAAAACTTTTTGAAAAAACAATCAGGCACAGATAAAAATGAGGATCCAATTATAGAGGAAGGAGAGGAGCCCAGCGAGGAAGAATTGGGATGTTCTTCAAGTGATTCCAGCAGCTCAACATCTGAGCTGGAGAAAGGAGCAGCAGCACCCAAAACATCAAAAGTGAAGAAAAAGCACAAAAAATAAATGTTTCATTCTGAATTTCAAAATACTTGATTTTAGAGTAATTAAGCAATAACAGATAGAGGATTGATCTCACTGTTTTTATAAATACTACCTATGTAGGAATGATATATGTATTTGTTACACTACGAAATATTCTTGTCGTAAGTTAGAGATGGATTTTCCCTGTACCCCTACCATTTAGACTGTAGGATGTAGTATATAAAACCAATAAAATTCTATTAAAAAGAAAGAAAACGTTGATTCACTGTGCAGCATCAGTGAAAAAGGCAAATTTGTTCTATGGACTGAAAACAAAACAGCCAGTATCACAGTGGGAATTAAGCTATGATGTGTTCTTATTTGAAATATAGTGTACAGTTGTGGTCTCTGAATTTGTAAATAGATATTGTAGGATTGAAAAAGGTGCATGAAAGGGCAACCAAAAAGGGGTTTCGGTTTTGGCGACTCGCTAGATGGTCGCACCTCATCAAATTCTGATGGGTGCGTTCCGTCCTGGGCCAGTAAGAAGGGAGACCAGATTTATTCGGTCGCCCCTAGAACCCCTGTAGGGGGATTTTAGCCTGGGGTGTGAAAAGAGCTGCTTCTAAAGCTGCAGCTGAAGGATTGAGGCTCCCTTTTGTCCCTAAAGGTTCTGCTGCATCAGGGCCAGCAATGGCATCCAGAGGCGCACACCGACTCCAGAGCGAGCAAAGGATCAATTGAAGCAGAAGAATGTGCCCTATTTCGCAGCATTTAATCGTTCAATCAAAGTGAAACATGAGTGCCGAAATTCTTAAAAACGTTTGTGGGAGTGGAGTTAAACTTACGCCTTAAATCTAAAGAAGGGGGGGAACCCTTCCGGAGGGGGAGTAACCTGTGCCTACCTTAAACAAGCTGAGTGCAAGATTAAGGCAGAAAGCTGATCTAAGCGAATAAGCATTTACCCGAACCTATGTTGCCTAAAACGTTTCTTTGCCAGAGAAAGCTTTCAGACACTTAAAGAACTTTTACCTTAAATGTAAACAATGATGCAGCGAGGCAGCAGAATCGTGCCTAAAATGAAACTTACAGCAGGAACTTCTAATACAGCATCACTGACTCAGAGACCGGAAATGACCATAGATACTGCAAGCATGATCTCCAAAGTACTACGCCCTCTTCTGGATCAAATGATGAATCTCAACAAAAATTTTGAAACTCTCCAAAAAGAACTTAAGGAAGTCAAGTCCACAAGAGAGAAGACAGCCAAAAAGCTGCAAAAAGTTGAACACAATACTAAAACTCTGAACCAAAAAGTAGAACTAGCAGAAAAAGAAAGAAACTCAGAAAAGCAACAACTTCTACAACTTCAAGTGGAAAGTTCAGCCCATGTCCTTAGATTCCAAGGAGTTCCTGAAAACGAAGATGAAAATCTCAGACTGATCTTGAGTGAAGTATTGGTTCCCCTGATAAATTATGAACAAGGATCTTTGGAGATGGACATTGATATGGTTTAGCAGGTTTATCCAGAATTTGTCAAATAATCTTCCAGGGGAAATATATGTGAAATTCCTAAGAAGGTCAACAAGGGACTGGATTTTGAATGCAACTAATGGTTCACCTTTAAAAATCCAAGGAATAGAAATAAAGACTTTGAAAGACATTCCATTTGAAATACAGAAGAAAAGAAAGCAATATAAAAGTGTCACTACATTTCTACAAGAAAATTCAACTCAATATCAATGGCTCATCCGTGAAGGACTGACTTTCAACTCCAAAGGAAATAAAGAAAAGATTGACGCTTTGACTAAAGCCAAAACCTTTTTGGAATTACAGCAGACCAGCAAAACCAACAGGAGAAATAATAGATAATAATGCTATGGACAAAGATGAAGAAGGAGCAACCAGCAAGTACCTCTGACTCTTCTTTGGTTTCTTTGGGTGACTTTATGGACTCGGAATCAAACTCCCCTTCAACAAGAAGAAGAAGTACAAGCAGAAGAAGAAGCCTAAATGAGATCTGGGAACTTGGCAAATTGAAATGTGATAATGTAACATTATGTTATAGAATTTCGTGCTAGCGGTACTTTAATAGACATAACTTTTTGTAATAATACTTAATAGGGATCTCTTAAATGTAGTGTAGACTTTTGAAGATCCTTGCCTACTCTGTGTGATTTTAGTTTAGACTGTAGTGTGTAGAGGTAGGATGTAGAGAAAAGCAATAAAAAAAAATTAAAAAGGGGGGGCAACCAAAAACAAACCAGGCTTTGGGGTGCATTTCCTGCGCGCATTTCCTGATGAATTTGGGGCTTTTTAGTTTAAAGAAAAGATTACTAAGGGAAGGTTTATACAGCTATGCATAGTATGGAGAAAATGGACTGAGAACTAGTTGTGCTTCTCAAAGCACTAGAACTTGCGGGCATCCTATTAAACTGGTCAGTAGATTCAAGAGAGACTGAAGGAAGTAGTTCTTCACTCAAAGAGTAAGTAACATTTGGAATTCTCTACCATAGGAGGTAATGATGGCCACTAGTTTAATTGACTATCAAAGGGAGATTAGACAACTTTGTTAAAGATAAGTCTGCCACTAAATGGAGCCTTCATGTTCTGTTACAGGGGACGACAACAAGGGAAGGCTTTGGCCTACCTGCCATGCCTGTAGACTTTTAAGGGCATTCGGTTGGCTCTTGTCTGGAACAGGATGGTAGCCTGACTGTTGATATAATCCAGCACAGATGATTTTTATATTTCCAAGTTGCCTAGCAAAGGGCTTTAGAAAAACAGCAGGTGTTTCAAAAGCAATTTGTGGTATGGATGTGATGGGGTAAAAAAAAGAACAGAAGGTCTATGCAAGGGCTTTTAGGCATGTCTAGAGTAGCTTTCAAGATCCTGGCCAAGATCATTAAAGTAAATATAAAGGACTTGTCTTAGTGTCTAGGGGCAAAATATGCTAGAACCAGCATTTTCTTTTTAATGGGGAGGGGGAGATGGTGGGCACTCCAACTGGTTGCTTGTTAATGAGATTTAATGCCATGCTTTCTCATTCTGATTCATGAATGAGGCTGTGACCTGAGATGCCAGTGTTAAATTTCATTGAAATGGTATTGGGAGGAAAGGAAATATTCCTGCAAAACTGTAGAGTAGTGCCAATTAATTTAATTGCAGGTTGAGAAGAGGACTTGAAGTGCTCCAACCTCTTAACTTTAGAAGTAGAGCTGTAGCTATTCTAAATGTAGCTTAAATCATACCATGTCGCCACTTTTGAGAAGTAAAATAGCTGCAAAGGGACTTCAGGGAATCTGCAGCAAGTCAGGGCAATCTGCATTACAATAAACTTCATTTCTACTGAATAGGATCTCCTAGGAAAACCTGTTTTATAGGCTCTAAATGATGGTCATTGCAATGTAACGCAGATGGTGGGGTGTTGTGGCTTATTAAAACCAGAACCATGGCTGAAAATTGTGTTTCTAGACAAGTACCACTGAAGGGAGTTGATCAACTTTTTTTGTTCTATCTGAAAAGCATATTTGGAAATTAAGATTCTGGAGCAATATAGTTCCTTTAATATTTTAAATCATGCCCTTAATTCCTAGGAGCACTATGTCTGTGAAGTTATTTTTCCAGTTACAATAATTGGTTTGTTTTTTTCACTGTCAGCTGTTTGTGATTGTGGAATCTTAGATGAATTCTGCAGGAATGTTTGTGTAATTGTGATATGTTAGTATTGAACAGTAGATCTAGACATTTGACAGTAGACAGTGAGGCAGGGGATCAAGGGGAAAAAGCAGTGGGTTTATGTGGGAGTGCCTAGCATTTCTCCACCTAGTCGTTTTTTGTCCTTAGTATGTGTTTGCAACCTGTACCTGGGACAGATTGAAATGGGTAACCGTGTTTGTCTGTAGCAGTAGAAAAGAGTAAAAGTCCAGTAGCACCTTAAAGACTAACAAAATTTGTGGCAGGGTATGAGCTTTTGTGAGTCACTGCTCACTTCTTCAGATACCCAGGACAAGAGGCTACTGTTAAGTTGAATGAATATACCAGGAAAAACAAAGAGAGGCTTCTAGTTGAAATATACAAGGCAGACATATTTAAAGTTACAGAAACCAAAGAAGATTACAAAAAGATTGCTATCAAATTCACTTTGGCAACTGGAAACAAAAGCACTTGCATGGGCAATATTTGAAAGACATAGAGAACAAAGTTGATAACAAAAACACCTGGAAGTAGCTCCAAAATGGGCACTTGAAGAACAGATGAATTCATTCTAAGCTGCACAGGAGCAGGCAGTCAAAACAGTATGAAAGCCAAGATTCAGAAGACCAGTGATGACAGCAAATGTCGATTTTATAAGACAAAGGATAAAAGTTGACCACATGGTCAGTGCCTGCAGTACAATTGCTCAAGCTGACTATAAAGAACATCACAATAGAGTTGCAGCTATGTTGCACTGGAATCTTTGCAAGAAGCATGGCTTACCATCAGCCAGAAATTTATGGGAGCACAAACCAGACAAGATCATTTATTTATTTATTCATTCATTCAAATTTATGTTCCGCCCTCCCCACAAGTGGGCTCAGGACAGATCACAACAGATAATTAGGCCATTGGCATCACAAAAAACACAATAGTAAATGGTTAATTAAAACATTAAAACAAAGAATTTAAAACAAATTGCACCAGTTATTGCACAGTCTCTGATACTGGTGCTGCTGGACTCTAAGTATGTTTAACCCAGGCCACATAGAAGTAGTGTCTTCAGCAGGGGAGACCAATTTTTTTACTGGATGCCTGCCACCTCAACCAAAGGCCTGGTGGAACAGCTCCATTTTACAGGCCCTGCCGAACAATAGAAGGTCCCACAGGGTCCTGACCTCCCATGGGAGCTTGTTCCACCAGGCTGGGGCCAGGGCAGAGAGAGCCGTGGTTCTGGCTGAGGCTAAACATACATCCCTCCAGCTGGAGGCAGCCAGCAGATCTTGATTGGCAGAGCAAAAGTCTCTCCAGGGAACATATGAGGAGAGGCGGTCACTTAGGTATGTCAGACCCAGGCTGCACAATGCTGTGAATGTCAGTACCAGTACCTTGAAGCAGATTCAGTACCCAATTGGCAGACAGTGTAATTGCTGCAGTGCCGGCTGAATGTGTGCCTGCAAAGGCAACACAGCTGGCACACCGCCACATTTTGCACAACCGTAAGGGCAAGCCCACATAAAGCCAGTTACAGTGATCAAGCCTGGAAGTGACCATTGCATGGGTCGCTGTAACCAAGTCCCAGGGGGAGAGGTAAGGGGCCAGCTGCCTGATCTGCCAGAGATGATAAAAGGCAGACCTAGCAACTGTGGTGACCTGAGCCTCCATAGAAAGCCAGGCATCCAGGGCTACCCGCAGGCTCCTCACCTTCTGGGCTGGCACAAGTAATGTGCCTCCCCACGGGCTTTAACCAGCCAGGAAGGGCACAGGTCAAGAAACCAAGCGGTTGGTTGATTGATTGATTGATTGATTGATTGATTTAATTTATATGCCACTCTCCCAGCCAAGGGCGGCTTACAGACCAGGGTAAAAAGTCGAACAATACATATAAAAACACAGCAACAGTTAATATAAATACAGTATTAAAACTAAAACATAATAAAGTGCTAGCATAGTTCTTCACTTTTAACTTGGTTGGCTTCACAGCTGCCAGGACCCCATCGACATCCTGAGAAGGTCAGTTGAAGTGGCCCAACATTGGACCTGAAGACGAACAAGGGGCTTCCAGTTCCTTTACAGTATCAACTGTGGCCAGGAGGTCCTGGCAGAGCGATAAAACTTCATCTGCGAAATAAGTCGCAAATGCCTCAGAGCCAATATCCAATTCCCTAGCATTTTGTTTATCTTGTGACAATGAAGTAAGTGATTGAATAGTTCTAAACAATTGAGTCGGGCATCACTTCGCAGATGCAATGGAGGCCACATAAAATAGTCTCTTAGTGGCCTTCACTGCCATCTCATAGACCCTCATAAACGTTCTATAAAATGTTCGTCGCTCTGTCACGAGTATGCCACCACATTCACTCTAGCTGTCTCAGTTCTCGTTTCATTGCTTGCAACTCCAAGGTATACTGTGGGGCTACTTTGGCACAAGGGCGCTGGGGGGCAGTCTCGTGGATGGCTTCGGAGAACTGGGAATGCCAATCCACCAGCTCATCTAACAAGCCACCAGGAGGCATTGGATCTCGCAGAGCATCCTGAAGCTGCTCAGGGTTCCATTTGACTCCACGGGCAAGCAAAAATGTGCTTGCCGCCTGAACAGGGAGGGTTTGGTGTGCTCAGCCAGATCTTCAGAGCTAAGTGGTCTGATCATGGGACTACATCTGTAGTCATCAGCTCCACATTTATCCCTATCCCGAAAATCAAATCCAGCATGTGGATTGTTTGATGAATGGGAGTCGATACAAACTGGGAGAGTTTCCACGGACGACACTAGGTCCTTGGCCTGAGAGGACGGACACTGCATCATCAGCATGGACATTGAAGTCCCTCAAAACTAATCACCTGAGGTTCTCCATTGCCCGAACAATAACACTGCAAAGACATCCCAGTGTACAAGAATCAGTGAACACAAACTGAGGAAGTCGCTATCAGATGCAACTAATATATTTTTCGAAAGTGTGCAACATCAAATTACAGTATATATAACTGAAAATACAAAAATGTGTAGGAAGTACAAAAATGTTAGTCAAGCAATTATATAAGTCCAACAATTAAGTCCAACAATTACAATTAAGTCCAATGATTTACGAAGAGTCCGACTTCAACTTCATTTTGAGAGAAGACTTCATCAGAAGTGTTTAACTATGAAAAATATGTAATGTACAAACTCTCACAGTTACCTATTACAAAATATTTTTTCAGGTTAAATATTAATTTAATGACTGGACAATAATAAAAATATTTTACCATCAAACAGTGTGTACTTGTTTCCTCTTTCTTAGATAAACAGAATGTTCTCTATGTTGCTATGAGGTTATTATCCGGGACTAGCCCTTCTGTTAAATAAAGAGAATACAAAATATAACAGCATTATATAGCACAGAATCCTATCATTGACCAAGCATAAAATACCAAATAGTGAGCATAAATATAAGCAAATATTAAGCATTGACCAAGCATAAAATACCAAATATTAAATCTACGAACTTACCAGTAGATTTAAGCACTTCTTATAAATGGACAGATCTCTATGTAGAATGCTTTCAGCTACTAAATGCCTCTAAGTGTAGTATAACATTCTTAGCACTTATACAATACTAAATGTCTGCACCTGCTGTGTCATTTAAGGCAACAGTATCTTGTACAGAAGTACAATCTTCACAATTTAAAGAGACAATGCGTATCAAGGGATATGAGAGCTGATTCATACAAAGCACGAAAAGTCCATGTCACAATTTAATCCCAAAGGGGGGTGGTAAGTCCTTAAACGATATATCCAGAAGGATATAACAGAAGGGCTAGTCCCGGATAATAACCTCATAGCAACATAGAGAACATTCTGTTTATCTAAGAAAGAGGAAACAAGTACACACTGTTTGATGGTAAAATATTTTTATTATTGTCCAGTCATTAAATTAATATTTAACCTGAAAAAATATTTTGTAATAGGTAACTGTGAGAGTTTGTATATTACATATTTTTCATAGTTAAACACTTCTGATGAAGTCTTCTCTCAAAATGAAGTTGAAGTCGGACTCTTCATAAATCGTTGGACTTAATTGTTGGATTTATATAATTGGTTGATTAACATTTTTGTTCTCCATTGCCCAGCCAGAAACTGTATCCAGCAGACCAGGCAGGGTATTTGCTGGTGCTTTAGGCAGACGGTACACCAGCCAGAGAGCCAGACTCTCCTCGATCTCCCATGCCAGGCCAACACATTCAACACAGGCAATTTTTGGAGCTAAGAGCACCCTGAAGGAAAAGGTATCTCAAATGAGCAATGTCATACACACCTCCCCATCCAATTGTCCAGGACTGGTGAAGGACCGAGAAAACAGGTGGGGCAAGTTGGTTAAGGACAACAGTTCACCCTCCTGCACCCAGGTCTCAGTCATACAGGCCATGTCTGTATCATGCTATGGAGATACTCTTGCCAAACAGAGGTCTTGTTGGCATCAAACAACACCAGTGTTGGAGATGGGTAACCAGTCCTTGCCCCGCAACCCACATTCCTCAGTATGGGATGTAGGTGGGAAGAGGTCCAAGCATTACCACATCTCTGGCCTCTTCTATTCCATTTCAAAGAATATCTCCTAGTCCCACCACTATGGAGAATGATGAAATTAAGATTCTTTGGGGCTTCCAATTACAAACCAATAAACACCTGGAGCATAACACACCTAAAATCACAATTGTAGAAAAAATGAGAAATAGGGTTTGGATCATTGGCAGTGCAATCCCAGGAGACAGCAGAACAGAAAAGAAAGTACGGGAGAAAAATCACAAAATACCAAGACCTATGAACAGAGTTAAGAGTGCCTCTGGGAGAAGAAGGTGACCATCGTGCCAGTTGTCACTGGAGCCCTTGGAGCAGTGCCTGGAAGTCTCAAGAAACACTTGGACATTTTGGGCATTGAGCAAATAACACCAGCTCGGCTCCCGAAGACAGTGGTTTTTGAAATAGTGAACCTGGCTAGCTCTCGAATTGCAGAATACCATCTACCAGTCAAATATCTGGCTTTCATAATTCTTAATAATATATAATAATATATTTGAGAGGCTGTTGTGTTTACTAAATATCTGCACTGCAGGCAAACTGTTGATTTCAACTAAATATGGATGGAATGTTGTGGTGGTGGTGGTGGTGGGAGGTAGGGCTATATCATATTAATCTCTTTGCATGACCAGTGTCAACAGCTGACTGGTTCCCAGTTTGACCAAAGCTTTCAAGTGCAGCATTTTAACAGCCAACAAGCATTAATCACATTTTTCCTTGAGTTGTGGTAGAAACATAAAACATTGTCATTTATAAGTATCATTTCATGAGAAAAGGGAAAAGCAGTTTTATGAACTGAGCTGACGCTGGGTGGTGTCAGCTTCCAGCAGTTGTGTGTTCTGATTTGGCCTCTACTTTGAGCAGCAGTGTCTTCAGTGGAAGCATCCAAAGCCTTCTCCCATCCAGTTTTGTCAGGCCAGCTGGAGTTGTTGACACCCAGGGATATGAACAAAAATGCTTTTGTGCTGTCTTCTCCCTCATATATTTGGACCTCTGTCCCTAATTGACCTGCAAAGAAAGGCTGCTATACTCTGTTCTATAAATATTTCCACCTGAAATGCTAAACTGCCTCCAATGACTCTTTGTAACTTAATGATGTTATAAATATATGCTGTAGAGCCTTGCTACTTAGTGTCTCCCAGTCTTGCCATCACTCTAATAAGCTTCCAAAATGACCCAAAGTATGTTCTCAATGAACTGTTTAGTTGAGTTGAAAACCAGTTTTTATAAGGAGCCAGTGGAAAACCAGCACTTACTAGCCCATGCCTCTTACTAATGCAATCTCACTTACCTCTCAAGTCTGAAGTCATCCCACTAAGTAATTAATAGCCAAATATCATAATTGCCTTTAATTCAAGGGGAAATATTTATAAACAAACATTTTAGCACATCTATAATTGCGTGGCTTTTTTGTGTGTTTTTTAGAGTATGAATATAGTGGTTCCCTTCATGTTTAAATATGCAGTAGATAACCTCAACCAGATGTCTGGAAATGTTCTGAACCTGAATGATGCACCAAATACAGTTGCAACCATGGCAACGGCTGTTCTGATTGGATGTAAGTATGATTCCTTAATCTGTTGACAGGTGCTGACTTCCTTTGGTGAGGTTTTGGAACATTAATGCCCATGACCTTTTCTCTGCTAACACTGCTATGCATCTGTGATGGTGATTATTCTGTGGGGCTTTTTTTACTGTGCTGACATCTAGCCCTGGTGCCCTGTGATGAGTTTTAGTTGAATTAAAATTCAGTTTTTTACTACTATTTCTTAACCAAAGTAACTATAGAAATAATCCATTTAGAGAGTTTACTTTCTGAACTTTTTAAAGTCTGCCAGTTAAACTATCAAGAAATATATTTGAAGGCTCAAATAAAAACTAAGAGATAACTTGTATAACAATGACATGACAAACATATCAAGAAAATATTGTCCTAAGTATTCATCAAGATCTTATTGAACAGAAGTTAAATAAGTGACACACTTTTAATCTTGATTCCCACTCCAGATGGCCTTTCACGAGCAGGAGCTGCTTTATTTAATGAAGCTAGAAATGCTGTATTTGGGAAAGTAGCCCAAAACTCCATTAGAAGGATAGCAAAGAATGTCTTTCTCCATCTGCATAACCTGGACTTGGGTTTCCACCTTAGCAAGCAGACAGGAGCACTGTCAAAAGCCATTGACCGAGGAACCCGAGGCATCAGCTTTGTTCTCAGTGCTTTGGTATTCAATTTGGGACCCACCTTGTTTGAAGTGGCACTTGTTAGTGGAATTCTGGTAAGTGGTTCCTTTTAACTTTTAAAATTAATTTATCAGCTTTGCTCACTTTTCCGAATAATACTTATTGATGTCATTGTGTTCATAACAGCAGCAGTTTGGTTGACCATCTGAGTGTGGAACTAACTAAGCCAAAATGTATCATAAGCAAGGCAGCTGACTGAATTCCCACCAGGGCCCTTTGAAATCCCTGACTGGTTCTGTTTAACGCTATTTAAAAGAATACCTTTGGTTCTGGGTTTTATTTCTGCTTCCAAATCAGCTTGCCAACAATTTAAATGTGTTCCTAATTAGAAATGACATCTTATACAACTTGGATCCTGTTTATATGCTGAATAATTCTCCACACCAACCATCCCAAGGGAACAAGCAATGAAGATGTAATATTTGACCTTGCATGATCATATTTACTTCCCCCATTTCTTGTTGGTAATCCATATATGTAAAGGTAAAGGTTTCCCTTGCTTGAAAGCCAGTCGAATCTGACTCTACGGAGCGGTGCTCATCTCCGTTTCCAAGCCAAAGAGCCAGCGTTGTCCAAAGATGTTTCCATGGTCATGTGGCTGGCATGACTAAATGCTGAGGTGCACGGAATGCTGTTACCTTTCCACCAAAACGGTACCTATTTATCTACTTGCAGTTTCTTTTTTTCGAACTGCTAGGTTGGCAGGAGCTGGGGCCAGAGACAGGAGCTCATTCCGTCCTGCAGCACTTCCGGTCTGCAGCTCAATATCTTAACCTCTGAGCCACTGCGGCCCAATCCATATCTGTGCAGCTGGTTAAAACAATGGGCTCTCAGAGTACCACCAGGAAATGACAGCCAGCAGTGTGGTTACAGTGGGACAGATGTTACTTGTTCATCCCCTAGCCCCTGTCCATTGGAACACTCACAACAGAGGTTTTGTATAATTTGAGCCAAGCTAAAGCTGTTTGTGTGTTATGTGCTAGCTATTCCTAAAATTAGCTATGCTTTTGTTCAAATAACCCCATATGTTATGCAGCTAAGTCTCAGTTTAAAAGCATAAGACATCAGGTTTGATCCACCCAAAACAAAGCTCTGCTATTTCAATAAATGAGTCATGTACTGGATTATGCCATCATGCTAAATAAAGATATTCCAAAGCTTGGGGTAGATGCCGTTGCAACCACGTCACTGGTGGGGGGAAATCCCGGAAAGGAAGTGGAGTCCTTGTCAGCAACCCAGCCTTGAGAATCAACCTAGAATTCTTCATTACTTTTCTTAGGTCATGTTCCTAACCACCTCTTGCAAAGCCACTCCCATGCTTCAGTGATAGTAAACGCATGCTTGGGAACATGTTGGTAGCCTAAGCCACACCATTCAAATATTTAATTAGTACAACTCACTCTGAAGTACGCTCATGATTTAAATATCCATATGTTTATGATATGAGAGGCAGAGACGGCAATGGTTTTATCCCGTGAGTGGGCCTGATCACACTTAGAATCATAGGATATTAGAGTTGGAAGGGACCTTGCAGGTCATCTAGTCCAACCCCCTGCACTCTGTAGGAGTGAAGCGGAAAGGTATCCCTACAACATACCCGAAAGATGGTCGTCCAACCTCCGCGTAAAAACGTCCAGCGAAGGAGCATCCATCACCTCCTGAGGTAGTCTGTTCCGCTGCTCAACCACTCTTACCATTAGGAACTTGAAATAATTGGAACATATGTCAAGATTACCTGTCTGGATTTAGTCATATGTTACATGTATTCCTACAAAACTTTCCTTTCTGTAAACTTTCCCATGTGTTTCCATTGAGGACATGTCCATATGCATAGAATTTTGTACATGCAAGAGTTGTGCGTTGCTTCATTGGAGAGAATATGGGAAGGGCCAGATTTGTCTAGTACCAAACAATTAGATTACTCTTATCCTTGTCCTTTCTCGTCCAGCACCCAGCTCTTCTGTTTGCTTTGCTACATTTTGACTTGTAGAGGCTTATTTCACTTGTCTCTCTCAGAGTATGTATTGTTTATACTGCCACCTCAGCTTCATGTGTTTGCCACATTTTTATCCCTCCCTTCTTCCTCCAAGGAGCATGGGGCAGCATACATAGATCTCCCTTCCTCCACTAGGCTGAAAGACATTGACAGGCCCATGGCTGCCTAGTAAGCTTCCTAGCTGAGTAGTGAGGACTTGAACTTGCATCTTCCAGGTCTTTGGCAGTCTAAAATAGCAGACCTTGAACAATGATTATCTCAGAATTACAGCCTCTAGAAAATCAAAAGGGAATGGATTTGTAATTTGGAGGTGCAGCTAGACCTGGACCTCCTGTTGGAGAAACAGATGGTGGGGATGATCAAGAGGGCCTTTCAGCTGCTGAGGATGCTGCCAACTTTCCTGGGCAAAAAAAGGCCTAGCCACTGTGGTGCGTGCCCAGTAACATCCAGATTAGATTACTGCAATGTGCTCTAGATAAAACAGCCCCTTGAGGGCTGTCCAGAATCTACAGTTGGTGCAGAATATTCTGCCCCATAGCCAGAACACATTCGGCTGGGGGCGGGGGGGGGCATGCCAATGTGGTGAAGTCTCTTATAACGTCACTCGGCATATGTCTCTCCTTTTGGAGAGGAAGAAGGAGGGCCAAGGAGGAGGCAGGCAGATAGGGCAGCAAGCAAGGTATCAAAGCTGCTCTTTCTGCTGGCCGTCCGCTGTCCTGCATGCCTGCCTTGTCAGCTCTCCTTGTCCCTCTCCAAATGAAAAGGGAGGAAGAGAGCCGGCTGGCGCAGGCACAATGAGGTGTCGGGGCGGGCCGTTAGAGAATGGCCTGCCTTGGCGCCTTACTGAGCCTGCTGGCTCTCCTTCTCCCTCTCCGTTTGGGAGAGGAAGAAGGAGACCCAAGGTGAGGAGGAGACAAGCAGGCAGAGCAGTGGGTGACCAGTCAAAAGAGGTGTCATGACACCTCTTTCTGCTGGCTGTCCACTGCCTTGCCCACCTGCCTCCTTGGGAGAAAGCAAGCTGGCTGGCACAGGTGCAGTGAGGCACCAGAGCAAGCCATTAGAGAATGGCCCGCTGTGATGCTTCACAGCGCCTGCGCGAGCCAGCCCAGCCACCATGCCAGCTCTTCTTGCTGCTTCCTGCTGCGGCGGTGTGTGTGCATGTGTGTGTCTGTGGCTGGCACGCCCCCCCTCCCCCATGGCTATGGCCCTGAGAATATTGCAGCAAGAATGTTGACTAGAGCAGGTAATAGGAACCATATCACTTCAGTCTGTTCCATCTAGACTTGCTTCCAGTTTGCTTCCAGGCTCAATTCAAGGATGCTCATTTTTACCTTTAAAGCCTTTTTATGGCTTGAGACAAATATACCTTAAGAACTCCTAATCTCAAATGAGCATATTTTACCCTTTCATCATCTTCAAGGGCCCTATTTTGGGTACCTCTGTCATGTAAGGCACCAAAACAGTAGAATTACCTCACCATTGAGAATACCCCTTGTGGCTATGTCTTCCACCGTCAGCTGAAGACTTTTTAGTTTAATTTGGTGTTCTCTTACTGAACATCCTTCCTGTTTGTTTTAATTGCTACGATAGATGGCTAGATAGATGGGTTTTTTTTGCTGCTTTGAGAGCCTTAATTTTGTAGATAGGCAGAGTAAAAATGCTTTAAATAAATAATAAATTTGTGTGGGTGTATTCTTCATGAGCCCTGTTGCTGCTGGTATATGTAATGTTTTCCTTTTTTTTACTTTTGTTGTATCGTTTTTCTGGTTTAATTGTAGTGATACTCTATAGAACTTTCTAATCTGTGCTTAGGATATATGATGGTGTGTTTTTTCTGCTGCTGCTTACATTTGTGTTATCTGTTTGTGATGGACCTTTTCTATTTTATTACATTTTAATGATTTGTTGGGGAGCTGCCTTAGGCAATTTTAGCAGGGCGAGCGGCCTACAATGTTTCCAGTAAATAAATTATTGATATTATCCTTTCCCTCCCCCCTCCAGTATTATAAATGTGGAACACAGTTTGCGCTAGTAAGCCTGGGGACTCTGGGAGCTTACACAGTATTCACAATAGGAATTACACAGTGGAGGTAAGGCATTTCTCATAACTGAGCTGGTTTCATTGATTTGTGAGGATGTCCTAAGAACACTCTTACGTAAACCTTTTGTTTTGCAGGACTAAATTTAGGATAGAAATGAACAAAGCAGATAACGATGCAGGCAATGCTGCCATTGACTCGCTGCTGAACTATGAAACAGTGAAGGTGAGTCATTAAACATCCTGGTGTTATTCATTCCCTCCCTCTACTATGTATCTACTGAAAGGAACTTGTATTTGCTCCCTTCTGTTTAAGAATGACTAGAACTTGTACTTGCTGTCCTTGGTATAAGAAATGACCCAGACTGGTCGCTTTCTTGAACGTTCGTATGTTTTGGCTTTCAGTGTTTGCGCCATTGACGGTACCATCTTCAAGATGTTTTCTCACTAGGAAAATGGGGTGGAGAAGCCAAAATTTGTTGTTCAAGTTTGCTTTCTGTGGGAAAAGGATGTGTTTGTTACATCTCTCTTGAATTGTTTTTCAAATGAGCTGCAGGCCATTTTGAACAAGCATTCTTTTGGCTGGCTGTACTTTCTGAATGTCATCCTCCAAAGTGGATTTTGAAACTTAAACATACCAGAACTCAAGTGAAGAAGAGGTCACTGAGTACTGAAAATGCCTATAATCTTTCAAAAGTCTGTAATTTCTACCATTAATACATGTCAATTCTGGGCTTTAAAGCAACCTGCTCCTTGCAATGAGTTGCTATAAATGAATTATCTTAACTGTCCATATTGTAGTACATCCTTTTCTGTTCTAGGCTGCATCCAGGTAGGCCTGCCTCTCCCTCATCAAGCCTCTTGCTTCTGCCCTTTCTTCCCCCCTCTTATTCCCCATGCCTTTACACCATCTTATTGTTCCACTGTTTGTGCCATGTATTGCATAATATGGTACCTGGGCAGGTGTGCATTTTTAATGTATAGTGCGCATATTCACATGCAGTAGTGTGATTTTAATTATACTGATTGCTCTGACTCTGCAAGCCATTTCAGGAGCTAATTATCAGGCTAATCAAGTGGAGGGCATAAATGTCAAAATATATTGGGGAAATGAAAGAGTTGTAATGGAGGGGTAGGAAAGCTGGTAGGGAACAGAGTGCATCTGGCGTAAAGTGTCAGATTCCAGTAGTAGGCTGTTCCAAGTATAAACTGGTGGTATTGCTCCATAAAGTGCACAGCTAGTTAAGTACTGAAGCATAATTTTCCTAGTGCATCCTTAGGAATATGCCTCCTTACTCTGTTTTCTGTACTTGGCAGTATTTCAATAATGAAAAGTATGAGGCCCAGCAGTATGATGGGTTTCTGAAGTCCTATGAAAATGCCTCATTGAAGACTACCACTACCCTCGCTCTTCTTAACTTCGGACAAAGCGTTATCTTCAGTGTTGGTTTAACTGCCATCATGGTGCTGGCCAGTCAGGGAATTATTGCAGGTAATTGCCATGACTTTAGGCAAAGTCAGACATCTCATGTATGTATAGGTAAAAACAGGGATCTTTAACAGAAGCACTGACATTCTTAATGGCAAGTTAGTGCATTCAATGAATGTCTAGCTGTTTTTAGTTTCACCTTTCTCTTCCAAATAATTTCTGCCCACCCATCTTGAGATAACTCTTTATTTTCATTTCTGTTCAAGTTCCATATTTGATTTTTTTGTTTTTGAGCAATTTGTTCAATACCATACTACTGGGATTCTCAAATGATGGTTGTGGAGTAGAATCTGCCTGTTAGACTTGAAAGCCTCATGGATGGGTTATCTGGCTGATCACTAGCATTTGTGGTAGGGTGGCAGGGATATTGGTTTTTTAAAATGGGGTGCGTTTCTAGGCCATTGGTAGAAATTGACCAGTGCTTCTCAAGCAAAGGATCCTGCAGCAACTGTATAGAAATTAACCCAATGGAGAAAAAGTATCCGGATACTTCAAAGATAGTTCTCTAATTCACTGGCATGTTGTGTCCCCCTCCCATTTCCTAGTACATGTTTTCAAGTATTGATAATGTGGTTTATTATTACCTAAAGTGCTATTGTATACTGAGTTTCATTTTAATATGTGAATGCAAACTTCACTTGAATTAACTATAGTTCATGTTAAAAGTTGCTGCAGCTTGAGTCGATCTGAATCTTAACAAAGAAGGTGTGCTCCAATTGCCCCTTTTCTTTGTCATTAAGGTAACCTGACAGTTGGTGATCTGGTAATGGTGAATGGATTGTTGTTCCAACTTTCTTTACCCCTTAATTTCTTGGGAACAGTATACAGAGAGACAAGACAAGCTCTCATAGACATGAACACCTTATTCACGCTACTTAATGTAGACACAAAAATAAAAGTGAGTATTAATGTTTTTTAAAACGTTGTCATATGTACTAGAATGAATGAATGAATGGGGTCACCTTGTGGCTATGTTCATGATTCATTTTAGAATTAATTTCCTTCCAAAGAGGAATGTTGTATAAGGAATTGCTGTTCAGTTCATGAGTAGTTTACTGCACTAGTGTTGCTTAATGTCATATCTGTCTTGGAAAGAAGTTCTTTAAAGGCAAAACTGTACTGGCAATTGGTGTATGCATGTGCATGAAGCAATGAAGTCTTTATTGTTTTAATTAATGATGCAGAATTTATTGTGCAAAACGCTGCCTCGAAACTGACTTTTACAGCGGCAGCTGTTAAAGCTTTAGGAAGAGAAGAGATACCTGCACGGCTGAAATAGCTAGTTTTCTTTTAATTCCTTCAGGCTAAAGCCTTTGCCTGTTCCTTATTTTGAATTAAATCAATTGTTTAGCTTGTTAAGGTCTATGAAAAATACCTTCTGGGCAGTGTGTAAAGCAGCACTCTTCTTTTAATAGGATAAAGAGCTGGCTCCGCCCCTGCAGATCTCACCACAGACTGCCACCATCGCCTTTGATAACGTGCATTTTGAATACCTTGAGGGGCAGAAAGTTCTCAGTGGCATCTCTTTTGAAGTCCCTGCAGGAAGGAAAGTGGCCATTGTAGGAGGCAGTGGGTCAGGGTGGGTAACCAGATGCGCAAAATTCTGCATCATTGATTTTTCTTTTTTGAAAAAACAAAGTAGTGATAATTTGTGGATTTTTTTTTAAAGGAATGATGAACAAGTAACCTGATTCGAATGTGTGTTTCTTTCTTAGGAAGAGCACAATAATACGATTATTATTTCGCTTCTATGAACCGCAAAAGGGGGACATCTATGTTGCTGGCCAGAACATACGAAACGTCAGCTTGGAAAGCCTGAGGCAGGCTATAGGAGTTGTACCACAGGTATGGTCCTCTGTGTATCTTGGAAGCTATCCTCTCTTTGTAAAATCTTAATGCTGCAGCTACAAATAATGCAGTAATGATCTGAAACCTGCAGAACTTGCGCGGTTTGGCACTGTAGTGGTGTCTGAATATGAATGAGACTGTTCCGATGATAGTCTTCTGGGGTTTTAGTGCTGTATCTTTATATAATCATTCTTATTTATGCTGAAATATCACAGCCGTTCCTCCCCCACCCCCACCCCATCATCCCTCTGCCTTTCCCAGTCACTTGGGGTGAAATTGTTTGTGCCGTGCCTGTAACCTCTCATTAAAACGTTCTGGAAACAGCTCTTGCCTAAAGGGGCTTAGTGGAAGATTTTAGAAAATTCACTGTTGAATTTGCAAAATCCCTCTGAAGCGTTAGGATGTCGTGATGAAAAGGCCTTGTTTTGCTTGCGTGTGCCCCAGGATGCCGTTCTCTTCCACAAGTCCATCTTCTACAACCTCTTGTATGGCAATACCAGGGCCTCTGCAGAAGAAATCTATGCTGTGGCTAGGCTGGCAGGCATCCACGATGCTATTCTCAGGATGCCCAACGGGTACGACACACAAGTGGGGGAGCGAGGCCTGAAGCTGTCGGGTAAGTTAATAAATATGCAACATACCTTTGTATTTGTGCTCTTCCTCTCTGACCTCAGGCCTGGTGCTTAGTTCGTACCTCACCCCAGCTATTGCTAATGCAGCTCGAGGTAACTTCTGTCCAGTAGCCTAGAAATCCAGCAGTAAACCACAGATTGTTTGGAAGACTGTGTTGCTGGGACCAGAAAATGGGCATGACCAGTCATGCCTCTTCCTGTAATCTAGTGGGGCTGTAGCTTAGTGATAAGAGTATCTGCTTGGTGTGCAGAAAGTCCCAGGTTCAGTCCCCAGCACCACCAGTTAAGGATCAGGTAGTAGGTGACAGGAAAGACTTCAGCCTGAGGCTCTGGAGAGCCACTGTCAGTCTAAAGAGACAATACTGACCTTGGCAGACCAAGGGTCTTAAGTTTTCTGAAATTTAAGTTTTCTGCCATTTGTTGCTGTTTTTAGGAATTTTAACTTTGTATGAATTTGTACTTGTATTTGGATTTATTACTATATTTCTATTTTAACTGTTGTGACCCACCCTGAGCCTGCTTGAAGGGAGGGTGGAGTAGTAGTAGTAGTAGTAGTAGTAGTAGTAGTAGTAGTAGTAATTCAGTATAAGGCAGCTTCATATGTGTGCTTCACTGGCTAAAAATAGGCAGGCGCAGAATGGGAATGACTAATGGCTGCTCTTTGGAGTAAAAGGTAATCTTCTATTACTTAGAAGATGTTCTAAGATCTTTCATGATGCATCAAAGTATAAATGCTAAATGTGCAACATTTCTATGACAAAACAAAGTTTGACTCCAATGGCACCTTTAAGACCAACAAGATATAAGCTTTTCTGTGCACACACAGTTCTTCAGATACAAAGTGTGGGTGCACACAAAAGCTTACACTTTGAATAAAACTTTGTTGGTTTTAAAGGTGCCACTGGACTCAAATTTTGTTCTGCTGCTTCAGACCAACACGGCTACCCGTCTGTTTCTGTGACAAATCCCTTATGTTAGCAGATCATATTGGAAACAAAGTAATGTGAAAACTGGGATCGTTTTACAGTCCTAGGGATGTGTTGTTTGGCTGGATGCAAGTGCGTCAGTTCAGTGGCAAGAGTATTCTGAAGGGGGGAAGGGGGCATCAGACTGTGGCAAGAGGGCACTTTCCCTGTTGCTTCTACTGTCCTCCCCCCCTTTTTTAGCTTTCTTTATCCAAGTCCCACATTAAAGAGCAGTACTTTTTTTGTCTTTAATTCTAGTCTCAGATTCTTTGACAGCAAAACCTAGATCTGTTGTTGATAAACCCACATTCTGTTATAAGTAGAGATGATGCAGTATTGGCACAATTGCTTTAATTTGCATAACTAGGGCAGTAGGTCCTGATTTTTGGGAAATGCTTAATCTGGATTGGAATGGAGGGTGAGGAAGAGATTAGGATGTGTGTTTTTATAACTCTTGGAATTTATGTCCTACAACTTGGCCAGGTGGCCTGGTGGGTGGGCCCTGAGCCCCTTGGCACCCCAAGTGGCAGGGCTTGCCAGTTTTGCTGCCCCTGGTGCCCCCTGCCCTCTAGCACCTTAGGCAGTTGCTCGTGCATTTGGATTCACCTAGAATGGTATAGTCACAGTTGTTGCTTCATAGATCCTCTGATGATAGGAAATGAATGTTGCATTTTTTCATGTTTTTTTTAAATTAATCTTTGTGGCTTCTGTGCAGTCCCTAATGGGGACTGTGTGAATGCTGGCCAGCCGTGGAAAAGATTTCCAAGCTTTCTAATAGACTAGGAGTGCCCCCCCCGCACTTTCCCGCTCAAAGCCTGCCTTGGTGGGGAGGGCGGGGTATAAATTGAATGCATGAATGAATGAACAAACGGTCACATGACAGAAGGTGGGGCTCTACTCCCTCAGTTCTTTTTTTGCCACTGTGGAGAGAGGATCTCCACTGCTGTTCTCTTCTTTCCTCACCTCAGTTGAGGCTGAGGACAGTTATTTCATAACTTTTTTTTCTTTTTGTCATTGATACTCAATCTAATTAAGAATAAACAACATTTAAAGAAGAAAATGTTTCTGGATTTCTCATTACAGCTCAAAACGAGTCTCCTCAGAATTGGCCTAAATGTTGATTTAGAATGGTGCTGTTAAACGGCCATTCTTTGTGCCTTAACTGCCTACAGATTCCACAACGGAGCTGCCAGCTCATGGTGTCATCAGTTTGCCCTGAGGGCATATATGGATAGAGCTGGACTCAGAACAGTTCTTTTCAATGGCTGTGGCTATGCACCAACCTGAATAGAGGCAGAATACCCCTCTGGGTTGAGGTTTGGTGAGACAGAGCCTCGGGCTTAATGGCTCTTCTCAAAGTCTTAGGCTTTGCACCAGCCTGAATGAATGCACAGATCTTCGTTGTGGTCTCTGTGCAGTCCCACACATGGGTTGGGCGCCTGCGCACGACCTCGATCAGAGAAACTTCTAGAGCTTTACCTCAGAAGAGCTTTTGGCGGGCTCTCCTCCCGCCCTGGGGGAGGAGACATGCACTGCGCATGCCCAGAGTGGGAGAGAGAGCCGCCTCCCACTCAGTTCTTCTTCGACCGCCTTCGTGTTCACACCTCGTTCCTGTTGTTCCTCCATTTACCTCAGCTGAGTATATCTTTCTTCGCTTTCGCCTTTGTTTTTTCCATCTCTTCTTCTCTCTACTTCTGTCCTAAAAATATATATTAAAAAAAAATTCTTTGTCTATCTCTCTTTCCCCCCTCTCCTTTCTTTGGACGGTGAGTGGGATTTTTGTATGGGAAAGACTCAATTTTTTAAGGTCTGTCGTCATTGCCCTGCTAAAATTCCATCCAACGACGGGCACGACCTTTGCTTAATCTGTTTGGGTGAGGCCCATAGAGTAGATACTTGTCCTCATTGCGCGAGTTTCACTCGTCAGGCTCGACGTAATCGAGAGGCTAGGCTCAAAGCTCTTCTTGTAGAATCGGCTCTACGTCCTACAATGTCCTCAGGGACTTCCCAGGCCTCTGCGGCCAAGAAATCGGACACCTCCTCGAAGGCACCGAAACAGAAACCTAAGCGGGCTGAAGATAAGACCCTGTCAGGTTCAAAAGCAAGTAGATCCAAGCATTCTTAAGCAAAAGAAGGGCTTTATTGGAATACAAAACCCACAGTGGAGGATCATTGTCAGGAATGGGGGGGAGAAGCGGCGCAAGCGGAGTTATAGTGTGATGCAAAGCACAACTAGCAAATGAACTGTAAGCGCGCGCACGGGAAACTCCCGGCGGGAGAATTACCTAATAGGCGGGAGACGACTCCCTCCTTCCCTCGTCTTCACAGGACTGGAAAATTCTCATAAGCTCAAGAATAGCCCAAAGCCCACATTCAAGGCCACCGTGATAAGACCAAGCGGCAGGGAAGAAGCTCCCACGTTACTGCCAGCATACCTACGCAAGCGCAAAGCGAAGATGAGATAGGGAACACAGAACAATGGACTCAGTGAAAATTAGCAAACAGACATTTCTGATACTCTGCCCTTCCCAAAATACCTCCCACCCACCACTCAGGAAGGGGAAAATAAGGGGCCTCCCGGTTTGGCCGGGAAACGGGTGTGAAAGTCCTTGAGGAGCTCAGGTGCGTTGATATCGGAGCCTTTCACCCATTCCTGGTGTTGGGGTCCAAAGTGAACCCACTCGACTAGATAGAACAATTGTCCCCTTATAAGTTTAGAGTCCAAGATGTCAGCCAGTTCATAATGTTCCTCGCCATCGACCATCAGCGGGGGGGGGGGGGAATGCTGGATGTTCCGGATGCCACTTAGTCGGGGAAACGCCGGTTTGAGGAGACTGTAATGGAAAATGGGATGAATTGCTGTAAGTGATTTAGGCAAATCCAACTGGACAGTCACTTTATTAATACAACGGACAATCTTGAATGGACCAATATATTTCCAGGCCAGCTTCCGCGAAGTCTGAGATAGCCGTAAGTTCTTAGTAGAAAAGTAGACAGAGTCCCCCAGCTGAAGGTTCCATCCCTCCGCCCTTTTCTTGTCAGCCTGCTTTTTATACTGAGCCTTGGCCTCGTTTAAAGTCTCTACAATCACTGGCCAAGAATCACAAAAAGTCTTACACCATTCTGTGGCTTTCCCTCCCAACCCCCCAGGTTTCAGGAAAGGGAGAGGGGGGCTATCATAGCCCATGGCAGCTTTGAAGGGAGACATCCCGGTAGAAGCATGCCAAGAGTTGTATGCAAATTCTGCTAATGGTAACAAATCCACCCAATTGTCCTGTTGATAATTGGTAAAACAACGTAAATACTGCTCAAGCGTTTGAATCACCCTTTCTGTCTGGCCATCGGTTTCTGGGTGATATGCACTACTCAAAGCATGTTCAATGCCCATGAGGGCCATTAGTTCAGTCCACAGTTTGGAAACGAACTGAACCCCGCAGTCGGATATTATTTTGATAGGCAAAGTGTGGAGCTGAGCAATATGTTGTAAAAAGGCCTTCGCCAGGACTTTGGCCGTTGGTAGGCTCACGAACGGTATAAAGTGTGCTTGCTTAGAAAACAGGTCGACTACCACCCAAATGACAGTCATCTGCTTGCTGGGAGGAAGGTCGGTGATAAAATCCATAGAAATGACTTCCCAGGGACGACTCGAGGTGGGCAACGGCTGTAAAAGTCCGGGGGGCTTCCCTAATCTGGGTTTGCAACGGCTACACGTAGAGCAGGATTGAATATAGAGTGACAAATCCCGTTTCATTCGGGACCACCAGAAGTTGCGTTGTAAAAGGTGTAGTGATTTCACGTACCCAAAGTGCCCTGCAGGTTTTAAATCATGAGCTGACTGCAGTACTAGCCGTCGTGTACTTTCAGGAACAAATAGTTTATTTCCCTTGTACCAGCAGCCATTGGGTTTGCACACTAAATCACCCCGGGCTCGTAGCTCTTCCCTCTCCTGATCTGTGACTTCTGCGGCAAAACGGTTTTCCCAAGGCACCCCCTGGTTTTTGGGAACCGGCTCGGGGTGACTTTGCTTGCGGGTCATTACTGCTCCAACCAGTTGGTCTGGGGTGAAAAAAGACTCCCTCACCTCAGTTTTCTTGCTATTATGCTGAGGAAGACGTGAAAGAGCATCTGCTAAGTGATTGGATTTGCCAGGGAAGTGGTGCAGGGTGAATTGAAATTTGGAGAAAAACTCAGCCCATCGGAACTGTTTGGCATTTAAATTCCGAGGTTTCCGAAGTACCTCAAGGTTCTTATGGTCAGTCCAAATTTCAAAGGGGACACGGGCTCCCTCCAGCCAGTGTCGCCAGGTAAGTAGGGCTAAACGAATGGAAGCCGCTGCCTTGTCCCAAATGGGCCAGAACCATTCAGTCTTGTTAAATTTCCGGGAGACATAGGCAAGCGGGTGAAGGTGCCCTTGGGTGTCTTCCTGCAAGATCACCCCCCCCCATCGCGGTGTCTGAAGCGTCTACTTGGACAATGAATTTTTTTGTCTCATCAGGGTGTGCCAATACAGGTTCGGAGGTGAATAACTGTTTCAATTGATTAAACGCTTGTTGGCACTGAGGTGTCCACCCCAAGCGAGCCCCTGGCTGGGACGCTTTCACCCCCTTTTGTTTTAAGGAGATCTGTGAGAGGGAGGGCTACCTGAGCGAAGTGGGGCAAAAATTGGCGGTAAAAATTGGCGAAGCCAAGGAAACTCTGGAGCTATCGCCTGGTTTTAGGGGGTTCCCAAGCTAAAACATCCTGGACCTTTTTAGGGTCCATTTCCAAACCATCTGGGGATATGCGGTACTCTAAGAAGTCAATGCGACTCTGGTGAAATTCACACTTCGACAGCTTGACAAACAGTTTATGTTCTAACAACCTTGCCAGTACCTCCCGGAGCATTTTGGTGTGAGTTTCTAGATCTGGGCTGTACACCAATATATCATCCAAGTAAACAACAACCCCCTTAAACAAATAGGGGTGCAACACCTCATTTATCAAGTTCATGACGACCCCAGGAGCCCCTTGCAATCCGAAGGGCATAACTCGGTATTCAAACTGACCCATAGGGGTATTAAAGGCAGTCTTGTGTTCATCCCCTTGCCTAATGCGGACTCTGAAGTATGCATCACGCAGATCCAATTTGGAAAACACCTTCCCCTTCGCCACCTCTGCTAACAGATCTTTGATGAGGGGCATGGGATAGGCATTGGTGGCAGAAACTGCGTTAAAGCCCCTGTAATCAGTGCAAAGTCTTAGCCCCCCATCTTTCTTTTTGCAAAACAGCACGGGGGCCGCAAAGGGGGATGAAGCCGGCTGGATAAATCCACGGGCCAGGTTCTTGTCAATGAACCTGCGTAGCTCTTCTTTTTCCATGGGACTCATAGCGTAAATTTTCCCTTTAGGCAATTTTTGTCCTGGGAGGATCTCTATAGCACAGTCTGAGTTACGATGGGGAGGCAGTTCGTCAGCCTCCTCCTCCTCAAAAACGTGAGCCAAGTACCTGTATTCTTTGGGAATGCGGTTAAGGTCCTCTGTCCGCCCTCTGCTTCGGTTTCGAGAGTGGACCCCATCGTCGTGACTGGGTTGTCGACGTCGATGCCAGCCCTGGCCTCGACATCTCACAAGTCTGCGGCTTGACAACAGACCCCGCAGCACTCCCACTCGTCGCCTTCGGGGCTGATTCCCTTGGGCCAGTTGGCCAGGTCGCCTCCGCACCTGTCTCCGCGAACAGGCTCCTGGTCTCCAGCAAGGCGTTCCAATACCCCGGTCCACACTTTGGATGAGTTCTGTTGCCTCGGCTCATTCCGCCTCTAGGGAGCAGCTTTCTGACCTTCCCAGAAATCGGGACGCCCCGAAGAGCTCCCCAATTGAAGCTCGACACTGTCCTGCCGTTGACCACCCGGTCATCGACCTTGCCCACCAACGATCCTCCTCTCCCATGTCGATTTCGGACAGGTCGGATTCGGCGGAGTTCGATCCCGAGGTCTCTCGGATCAAGGATGAGCCTCGACGCTCGGGGTCGATTTCACCCACGGAGGGCCCTAAAGCATTCTTAGAGCTCGTTACCAGTATGGCTACTGCCCTTCAAGTACAGGGCTTTACAGAGTCCCCAGCCGTGACCGACGTTGTTCACCGATTGGTCCAGGCTGACCTTCCTCCGTCTCCTGACTTGCCTTTGCTGCCTGTCCATCTTTCTATTCTGAAAGAGTGATGGGAGCACCCGGCTTCGATCCCTCCGGTTTCGAGGCGCTATGATGGGTTGTACAGGATCCAAGATGCTCCTGGCAAATTCCTTGTTTGTCAGCCGCCTCCGAACTCCATGGTGGTTCACTCTTCTTCGAGATCGAAGCAGCGTGCTCGCCAGTCCACGCCTCCTGACCGTGAGGGTCGTAAACTGGATCTTCTGGCCAAGAAGATGTACTCTCTGGCCTCCATGAATCTCCGTGTCGATACTTATTTGTCTTACTTGTCGGCTTACGCATTCAACGTTGCCAATGCAGTCCGTCCTGTCCTGGACTTTGTTCCGGAGGAGCACCGTCCCACTCTTTCGGCTGCCTTGTCTGAGTTTTGTGCCATATCAAAGCAACAAATCAATTCCGTTTGTCATGCAGTCAATTGCTCCTCTAAACACCTGGTGTCCTCTGTCGCTCTCCAGCGTCATGCCTGGCTGCGGGGCACCTCTCTACAACCGGACGTCAAGTTCCGTGTTGAAGACCTCCCCTTTGACGGAAACGGCCTCTTCCACTCTACCACCGATGAAGTGTTGAAGGCTGTCGATGAGAGTCGTAAGCAAGCCCGAAACCTTGGAGTCTCGGCTGCACCTTACCGTCCCAGAAATCGTTCCTGGAAGCCTTCCGGCTCCAGGCGATACCTGTCTCCGGCACCTCACTCCCAATGGAGGAGAAAACCATACGATTCCCGTCCTCCTTCCAAACACCGTTCCCACCCTACCAAAAAGCCGCCGCAGCCTAAGCAGTCTGTTTGACTGTCCCCACCGACTCCCTTCTCCGACGTCGTATACTCCTTCCGTCCGAACCCGTCTCTTCCCCTTTCTACCAGCCTGGGAAGAAATTTCAACCGACTCCTGGGTCCTCACCATCCTTCGGTTCGGGTACGCCATAGAGTTCGTTTCGCCTCCAATCCTCCCACACTTTGTCATCACGCCTCCAGACCCTCTCCTCGATCTTGAGGTTTCCACTCTCCTTGCCAAGAGGGCCATCGAGGTCGTCCCGGAGGCGCAACGAACTCTCGGCTTCTACTTGAAGTATTTTCTGGTCCCCAAGAGGGACAGCGGCTTCAGACCAATTATGGATCTTCGAGATCTCAACCGTTACATTCGGTATCAGAAGTTCAGAATGGTCACTCTGCAGTCGATCCTTCCTCTCATTCCACGGGCAGCGTGGCTCGCGTCAGTCGACCTCCAGGACGCATATTTCCATGTCACGATCCGTCCCCAACACCGGCGGTTTCTCCGATTCGCCGTTGGAGATGCCCACTACCAGTACAGGGTGCTTCCCTTCGGCCTTTCTACAGCTCCACGGGTGTTCACCAAGCTGATGGCTGTGGTGGTGGCCGAGCTCCACCGACGGGGAGTCACTCTTTATCCTTACATCGACAACTGGCTTCTCATAGCTCCAACGCCAACTCAGTTGCTCCACGACACTCGGGAGACTCTCTCCCTCCTCCATGTTCTCGGACTCTGCGTCAACCATGCCAAGTCCTCCCTCCAGCCCCTTCAAACCCTCCGGTTCCTCGGGGCTCGACTCGACACCAACCTCGAAGCGGCTTTCCTCCCGGAATCGAGGGCTTCCAACATTCGGGCAATGGTGTCCTCCTTTCAGATGTGTCCCCAACAATCTGCCCGTTCTGTCATGAGGCTCCTCGGTCACTTTGCCTCCACTGTGTTCGTTGTCCACAACGCCCGGCTGAGAATGCGGCCGCTTCAGCTTTGGCTCCTCCGCGCCTTCGACCCTCTCCGGAGGCCTTGGCAAACGATTCTGTCGATCCTGCAAACCGTCCTCGCCTCCCTCGAGTGGTGGGCTTAACCCGCCCACCTCCTTTCCGGAATGCCTTTTCGACCTCCTCCTCCCGAGTTGCTGTTAACCACAGACGCTTCCCTCTGGGGTTGGGGAGCCCAGTGCGGAACGCTCACTGTTCAAGGGGCTTGGTCTGCTCGAGAGGCAACTCGCCACATAAATTACCTGGAGTTGCAAGCAGTCTATCTAGCCCTTCGGTCCTTTCTTCCAGCCCTTCGAGACCGTGTCGTCCAAGTGGCTTCCGACAGCACCACGGCCGTCTATTATGTCAACAAGCAGGGCGGCACTGCCTCTGTTCGCCTTTGCAACTTAGCTATAGACCTCTGGTCCTGGTGCCTCGATCACTCCATCACACTCTCGGCGATTCATATTCCCGGGGATCAGAATGTCGATGCAGACCGATTCAGTCGTTCTGCCTCGTCGAACAACGAATGGTCCATTCCCCTCCGGTATCTTCAGCCCCTGTTTCGGGAGTTCGGTCACCCAGCTGTCGACGGCTTCGCGTCCGTTGACAATGCCCAATGTCGCCTGTTTTTCAGCAGGGGTCCCCCGTCTGCTCAGTCGCTCGGGGATGCCTTTCTCCACAAGTGGAACGGAACCCTGTTTTACCTATTTCCTCCATTCCCTCTCATCTCTCGGGTCATGCAGAAGATTCGTGCAGACGGCACCTCCTGCATTCTGATCACTCCGTGGTGGCCACGCCAGGTCTGGTTCCCGCACCTGCTTCAACTCTCCTGTTGTTCCTTCCGTCCCCTCCCTGTTGTCCCAGATCTCCTTTCTCGGGCCCGAGAGAGGATCCTCCATCCCAATCCGGGATTTTTCAAATTAACAGCCTGGAAGATCCAGCCCTAGACTTCCCGCCTCAGGTCTCTGAAATCCTCTTGAATGCTAGGAAGCCTTCTACTCGACGTTCCTATCAGTTCAAGTGGAACTGATTCCAATCTTATGCTGCTGATCACTCCTTCGATCCGATTCGATCATCTCTCCGTGAGATCGAATGAATGAATTTATTGTCACAGCATACAGCCAGCGGTATACAACCCTACTTACAAGTAATTACCATGTCAATAAATTACAAAAACAAATAGTACCCAGATGGTAAAACTATTAAGATAGGACAAGGTTAATAAGAATAAAATTGTACAAACGTTTTGATCAGTAAAACCAAGGTTCGGTGAAGTATGGGACAAAATTAGATCTTAAAAAGAATAAAATAGCGATGATAAAAAAATAAAACCAATAAAATTAGGGTCGGGTAGTCGAACCCAAATGGCTGCCTGGACGCTGATGAGCTTTTACTGTTAAGATAAGACAAGGTTAATAAGAATAAAATTGCACAAGCATTTTGATCAGTAAAACCAAAGGTTCGATAAAGTGTGGGACAAAATTAGATCTTAAAAAGGATAGAATAACGATGATAAAAAAATAAAACCAGTAAAATTAGGATTGGGTAATCCTAACCCAAATGGCTGCCTGGACGCTGATGGGCTTTTACAACCAGGAGACAAAATTTCGCTATCTGATGCAGCACTGTATGGTCAAAGTTAGATAACAGTTTCTCTATCTTATCCTGATCTGAGAGGCCAACCAAGAGAGGGTCAATGAGCTTTGTGCGAGCCTCAGTATATAATGGACACCTCAGGAACACGTGTTCCTGAGATTCGATCTCCCCAGACGCACACATGCATAGCCTCTCATTTCGGGGGATTCTCCATGAGATCTTCGCCTACATCGTGCACTTGAAGGAAGCGGGCCTGGCATACTCGTCCTTGAGGGTTCATTTGGCGGCAATCTCCGCCTACCACCCCCTCATACAAGGCTCATCAGTGTTCTCCCACCGTCTCACCAAGACGTTCCTCAAGGGTCTTCTTCGGATGTGCCTGCCTAGGAAACTGTTGGTGCCTTCCTGGAGCTTGTCTCTAGTCCTTTCTCAACTCATGGCTAATCCATTTGAGCCGATGGCTACCGCCGACCTCAGGTTAGTTTCCTGGAAAACGGCCTTTCTCGTAGCCATTACCACTGCACTCAGAGTAGGGGAGCTAACTGCCTTTAGGGCCGATCCCCCCTATGCCGTTTTTCATAGGGAGAAGGTGGTCCTTAGAACAGATCCTTCCTTCCTCCCTAAAGTCATCTCTGCCTTTCACCTCTCTCAGTCGTCTGTTCTGCCTACTTTCTTTCCGAACCCGACTGATGCCTCTCAGAGAGCCCTGCACTGTCTAGATGTGCGCAGAGCGCTCTCTTTCTATCTGCACAGGACACAGCCCATACGTAAATCTCCTCGGCTGTTCCTAGCTTATGGCCCCCCTCATGCGGGGGAACCCGTTTCTTCTCAACGTCTCTCTAAGTGGGTGACTTCCACCATAGCCCTTTGCTATGAGCTGCCACATCAACCCGTTCCTACCTGTGTCACTGCCCATTCCACATGGGCAATGTCGACGTCCACCACTTTCCTGGCCGGTGTCCCGTTGGAAGACGTCTGTGCAGCTGCTACGTGGTCCTCGGCTTCGACCTTCGTGACCCACTACGCACTCGACGTCCAAGCTCGACGGGATGCTGCCTTCGGTCAGACGGTGCTGCGATCTCTCTTCGCTTGATCCTGCTGTACCCTCAGGTAGGACCCGTGGGTGATTTGTTTCATGGTGATGCTGTGTCTTAACCAGTATTTTTGTGTCCTTTGCAGCTGCCAGCTCCCTCCTCCAACTGGTTCAGCTCTTGTAATCACCCATGTGTGGGACTGCACAGAGACCACGACGAAGATAAACAGGTTGCTTACCTGTAACTGATGATCTTCGAGTGGTCATCTGTGCAGTACCACAATCCCACCCAGGCTTCCCCGCTGCTGGCATCTCCAGAGGTCCTGCTTTGGATTCTTTGGCCTTGACAGTGGCGGTCGAAGGAACTGAGTGGGAGGCGGCTCTCTCTCCCGCTCTGGGCATGCGCAGTGCATGTCTCCTCCCCCAGGGTGGGAGGAGAGCCCGCCAAAAGCTCTTCTGAGGTAAAGCTCTAGGAGTTTCTCCGATCGAAGTCGTGTGCAGGCATGTGTGGTACTGCACAGATGACCACTCGAAGATCATCAGTTACAGGTAAGCAACCTGTTTTTCCCCTCCATGATGAGGTGTCAGAGGTCCTGTTCAGACAGCCTATCTATTCCATTTTAGTAACTCATTACTGAGGGAATTTTCTGTCAGTTCAGACAGACCTATTTTAGTAACCAGCTGCTAACAGAATTAATTTACCTGTTCAGACAAACCTGTTTGTGTCCCGTCGGGGAAGCATGCCTAAGCCGTTGTTGACAAAAACTGGTTTGTTTCGATTTCAGACCCTTCTTTCCACTTCTGAATTGCTGTAGTGTGCTGTGTGAAATGCTCTGTAGTGCTTCCTGCAATGCTGCTTTCTTTCACCTCCCTTTTTCACCCCATGTGCAATCTCCCTCTGAGATTCTTTTTTGAATATTCTTATATGACCGCTGGATTGGGAAAGGTCAGTTTACATTCCAATCCCAAAGAAGGGCAATGTCAAGGAATGTTCAAACTATCGCACAATTGCACTCATTTCACACGCTAGCAAGGTCATGCTCAAGATCCTACAAGCTAGGCTCCAACAGTACGTGGATAGAGAACTGCCAGAAGTACAAGCTGGGTTTCGAAGAGGTAGAGGAACTAGAGATCAAATTGCCAACATTCGCTGGATTATGGAGAAAGCAAGAGAGTACCAGAAAAACATCTACTTCTGCTTCATTGACTATGCTAAAGCCTTCGATTGTGGATCACAATAAACTATGGCAGGTTCTTAAAGAGATGGGAGTACCAGACCACCTCACATGTCTCCTGAGAAACCTGTATAAGGGTCAAGAAGCAACAGTTAGAACCAGATATGGAACAACTGATTGGTTTATCATAGGAAAAGGAGTACGACAAGGATGTATATTGTCACCTTGCTTATTTAATTTATATGCCGAGTACATCATGTGAAATGCTGGCCTGGATGAATCACAAGCTGGAGTTAAGACTGCTGGGGAAAAGATCAATAACCTCAGATATGCAGATGATACCACTCTGATGGCAGAAAGTGAAGAGGATCTCAAGAGCCTCTTGCTCAGGGTGAAAGAGGAGAGCGCAAAAGTGAGCTTGAAGCTCAGCATCAAAAAAAATAAGATCATGGCATCTGGCCCCATCACTCCTTGGCAAATAGAAGGGGAAGTTGTAGAAGTAGTGACAGACTTCACGTTCCTGGGATCCCAGATCACTGCAGATGATGACTGCAGCCATGAAATTAAAAGACGCCTGCTCCTTGGGAGGAAAGCGATGGCAAACCTAAACAGCATGATAAAAGGCAGAGACATCACCCTGCCAACAAAAGTCCGCATGGTCAAAGCAATGGTATTCCCCGTAGTAATGTATGGCTGCGAGAGTTGGACTATAAGGAAGGCCGAGCGCCGAAGAATAGATTCTTTTGAACTATGGTGCTGGAGAAGACTCTTGAGAGTCCCTTGGACTGCAAGGTGATCAAATCATTCAATCCTAAAAGAAATCAACCGTGACTGTTCCCTGGAAGGCCAGATCCTGAAGTTGAAGCTCAAATACTTTGGCCACCAAATGACAAGGGAGCATTCACTGGAGAAGACCCTGATGCTGGGAAAGATTGAAGGTCAAAGAAGAAGGGGACGGCAAAGGATGAGATGGTTAGACAGTGTTATCGATGCAACGAACATGAAATTGAGCAAACTTCAGTGGACAGCAGAAGACAGGAGGGCCTGGCGTAATCTGGTCCATGGGGTCGCGAAGAGTCGGACTGTGCAACTGAACAACAACAAATATGACCGCTAAAACACTAAACAAATATAGCAAGTCAGTGTCATAGCAGCACTATAGAGTACATTGACTGTCAGCCTCGTTTGTAATTTCCCCTCCCAAGCCCCTGATTGCAGCTTAGCAATGCAAAGAAGAGGAGAAAATCCACTTTATCTCAAGGTGGGGGAAAGGAAAGGATGGTGAAGGAGGAAAAGGAAAGGAAGGGACTTAGGTCTTTGGTGTTCACCCCCCATCTCTTTCCTCTCAAGGTGTCTAGGGCGTCATCAGATGCCCTTGAGATCTAGTTGAGAGACCTAGTTCATCCTTGCCAGCACCAGCTCTGCATATGCTGCTGCTGTCACTACTCCTTCCCTGTTTAGCTGAACACCCCCCCACCCATAAATCCAATGAAGATGATGGGCAGTAGGTTTAGGATGGACAAAAGCAAGTACTAATTTACACAGAGAGTGATTAAAATGTTGAATTTACTGCCAGAGGATGTAGTGATGACTACAGGCATACATTAGATAGATTCAGCAAGGATCGACTGTTAGGCATTAAGCTGGCCTTGTTCTTTGTTCTTGCACCGTCAATATGTGGAACAAATAGTAATTCATCAGGTGTAGCTCTCCCCAACAATGTGTTCCCATGCAGCATGAAAAGTGTACCTGTTAGGCCAATTTGGTGTAGTGGTTAAGTGTGCAGACTCTAATCTGGGAGAACCCAGTTTGATTACCCACTTCTCCACTTGCAGCTGCTGGATGACCTTGGGTAAGCCATAGTTCTGTCAGAGCTGTTGTGGGGAGGGGAAAAGAAAGAAGATTGTAAGCTGCTCTGAGACTCTGAGTGAAGGGTGGGGTATAAATCCAATTCCTCCTCCTTCTTCTTTGTCCCCTGTCCCAGGAAGCCTTTAAAGGAAGGGAGAAAAGGGAGAAATCGTATTCAAAAAGTGGAGCTACATAATCCTGATAGTTGCAGTCTTGCGCTCTCCACCCTTCCTCTGTCGAGGCATGAAAAGGTTAAGCCAAAAGAGCAGCACACCTGCTAGAACAGCCCTCTTTTTCCTCATCTTTGCATTGCTGAGCTGCATTTGGCAACTTGGAGGAGGGGGGATTGCAAATGTGACTGAGAGTCCAGGCATCTCAGTGGGGCCACTGAAATGCTTGAACTGCAAGATTGGCTCAGTGAGGTAGCACTCAAATTAGGACCTTTAAAAAAACAGCTGAGGAAGATTGTGAACTTCGGGGAAATGGGCGGGGGGGGGAAGCGGCACTGTTTAAAAAGCCCATAGCACTTCAGGATGGGCCCCTTAATGGAAAGAGATTCACTGTGTGAAACCCCTCTCCCTGTCTCACAGCTGGGCCAGTGATGGATAACATCTGGTTTAGAATGTGAAGGGGGCCAGAGCCCCAGACTCACTGGCTTTTTCCAAAGGCTTCAGCTTCACGCCAGCCTGAATGAAGGGATATCCCCCCCCCTTGACTTTGTCTGCACTGAGGGAAGAAACCTGGAGGCGTTGTCTGTCAGAGCCTCCGATTCAGTGGCCCCAACACACCAAGATGGGGCCTGACAGCCTGACAGTCACCGCCTGACTGAGGGGAAACATTCCCCCCTATCTCCCTTCATTCAGATCTAGCCAGAGTCCTGAAGGCATGGCTTCATGATGCCTGTCAAAGAGCCTGACTGAGCTAACCTTTTCCATGTTCTCAGTTCAAGGTGAAATTATTATAGTTATGCCGTTAACATAGCCTTGTAATTCTTCATGGCTCTTTGTGGTAACTGTTATGTGTCAAAATGGTTTTGTGTGTTTTCCTTGGGGTTATTTGGGCCTCTTCAGTCCCTGTAGTTTTGGAAGGTGGCTGAAGTGGGTGGAGTCTCCTGTTCTCATTGCCACTCCTGTCGGGAGACAACACAATTCTTATGGCTCGAACCTGCTGTGTTTTATCATATCACACACTCTGTTGTGAATGCCTAATTTTGAAAGGTGACACCATGACACAACAGGCTCAGTCCATCAGTTTGCTGCATCTTGCAGCATGAATTCTTAACCTTAAGGAGCTTTCTAGCACGGGTTTTGTTTCAGCACAGGCGAGGCTTACTGTTACCATCTCCAGGGGGAAAGCAGAAAAATTTAGCTATAATGAGTTTAGAGGTAAGCCTAAGTTGTTCACCTTCCCTCTCATGACAGCCACTTGACCACGGGAAAGTCTTCGGACAGCGCTTGCTCTTCAGCTTTGAAACGGAGATGAGCACCACAACCCTAGAGTCGGATTCGACTGGCTTTTGAGCAAGGGAACCTTTACCTTCACTTTTACAAGTAAAGACGGAGCAGATCTATTCTCTTTTGCTCCAGATTGTAAGACTAGATCTAATGGGTGGAAATTACAAGGGAGTCGTTACCGGCTAGATCTCAGGAGAAACTTCCTAACTGTAAGAGTGGTTGAGCAGTGGAACAGTCTGCCTCGGGAGGTGGTGGATGCTCCTTCCCTGGACATTTTCAAGCAGAGGCTGGATGACCATCTTTTGGGTATGTTGTAGGTATGTAGGGCTATCTTTTGGCTATGCTCCTGCGGAGTGCAGGGGGTTGGACTAGATAACCTGCAAGATCCCTTCCAACTCGAACATTCTATGATTCTAAGTATAAAATGTTATAAGGTATGTTATAAGTTCCAAAATGTGTATGTGTGGATTAGATTCATGCTCAGACTATCTATCACTTGCTGTGTTGGTCCCACAATGGGCACCCCAACCTGAGAGGGATTCATCAGTGAAAATGTATAACTCATGGGGACAAGTTCCCAATTGGATCCCTATAAGAAGGTTGAACGTTGGCAACCATGACATCGATGAATGGAGAATCAGTCTTGGAACAGACAATTCCATACATTGTGAATCATAGATGGGGGGGGATTTCCTCAGAAACCAGTCCTGCAGAGGCCATATGCTAACGCAGGAAGCATATATATGTGCCAAGGGATTGTAGTACAGACTGTAACATCAGCTAGTAATTACAGTTTGCACCTCAGAGACTTTATCCCATGGGGCAGCTGTTTTGAGCAGAAAAAACATTGCTGTTGTTCAGTCGCACAGTTGAGTCCAACTCTTTGCAACCCCATGGACCACATCACTCCAGGCCCTCCTGTCTTCTGTCATCCTCCGGAGTTTCCTTAATTTCATATTCATTACATCGGTAACACTGTCTAACCATCTCATCCTTTGAGAAAAAACATAAGATGTTCTTTTAAAAGACCGGTCGTCTCTATTGTTCTTGATGGCCTACAGGTTGTATAGTACTTCATCTCTAATTTAACCATTGCAGTATGAGTACCGTAAGATTAATGTGCTGCACTCTCCCATTATAGTGTGAATCGAAGGGGATTGTCAAGGTTAATACTTCTAGATTCCTCAGCTCCTCCATGGATAAGGGCATTGGAAAAGAAATTACCTTTTTATGGATATTCTAAACAATTTCTGTGCTCTCTCTGAGTTATGATAAAGCCAAGGGTTTGGTCAAACAGAGGGTTAATGATATTGCAAGGCAACATGATTTGAATAGAATAGGGAGAGGAACCCACTATGAGGGCGACCCCTATGCCTTGTCTTTCCCACTTATTAAATCAAGAGTATAGGAGAGTATTCACACTAATGCATTGTGAAGCACTTCCCTCAGCTGTCCTTGAAGGAAAGTATAAAAAGATTCCCTATGAAGAAAGGATTTGCCCTTGCTGTAAGGAAGGTGTAGAATCGCTAGGCCATGTCCTGTTCATTTGCAAGGTGTATAACAAATTTCATGAATCCTCTGCCTATGTCATTAGCTTTAAATAGCAGACAGAGATTGTGCCTTCTGAGGAGCCTTCTTTCCTATAGCTATCACAACATTACTTACCAGGTAGCTAGATTTGGCTAGCTTGCTGCAAGGCATAGGAAAACTGTAATAGCTCAAGGAGTGGATTGTTACTAACAGAGTTATTTTGGACTTTTGTAAGATGAAAAGAAGATCTTCCAACCGTGGTGGTTGCCAAAATTTGTAATTATACTAACTAAAACTAATTTTTTAACAGGAAAAATTCACTCCATTCTTTTCTTAATCCTTCTATATACCTTTCCCTTTTCTGTTTATAAAAAGTAATAAAATTCTCTCCTTTTTAGGAGAGTTTATTCAACAAAGGAGTGGATTGTTGAGATTTTAAACTTCTTAATAGACTTTGTAGCATTCTACTGTATTCGGAATGATTTTATTATGAGGTACCGTTCAAATTCCATTGTGAATGATTTTATTATTGGTGTATTGCCCCAATGAGGCATTTTACTGTTTGTGATTAATGTTCTGTGCCATTAAACCTTGAAACCTATTAAAAAAAAAAAGCACTCCACTGAGAGGCTATAAATTCTGCAATGTGGTGAGACATCACTCTCTGGAGACTCTGGTAATCAAAAATTACCTGGTCTACTGTCTGCACACCAGGCTCCCTGCAATTCTTTTCACGCCTATTTCGCTTGGTGGGCTCAACCCCAGATCTTCCTCACCTCTCCTCTAAAGGGGGGCTGCCTGTCTCCCACATATTAGATTATTTTCAGTACTACCCCTGGGGCAGAAAAAAGACTGTAATTTCAAATGTTTATTGTGTGTCAAGATGCACACCCGAAGAAGCCTATGCTCTGGCCTGGATCAGATGGCTTTGCCGGCTCTCTCGCCCATCAGCCTCTTTACTGCCCCTACAGACAGTCCTTCTGCCATTGTGGATGGAGGCTCCCACTGGTAGAATTCCAACAGTCCCCTTCATTGGGGATTATGCTTTGGTGTTTTACAATATGCAGAGCAATTAGGGTGGCCCATGTGAGGCCATTTTTCCCCATCTCTACTGATGCACGATTGCTACTCCTTTCCAAGGAAACCTGATGGAGTGTTCCTTTGCCTTTCTTAGTCTGTGGCCAGTGCTTATTTTACTAAGTGTGTCAGCTCTTTGTGGCTTCCATTCTTGCTTTTTTCTGGTAAATGTATTATATATAGTCATATTATATATGACACCATGATGGAATGTTAACCAAATTGCTGTATTATTTAATAAAGATGGGGAATTATAATTATTAATATACGATTGGCTTATCTATAGGATCTGACCTGTGTATATCAGAGTTAGAATTCCCAAGCACCCAGGAACAGACACAGAAACTGGGTGGCTAAAATAATGATTTATTTACTAAATATTCTCAAACATACACACAATATTCACACAATATAGCACTAAGGAAGCAGAGGTGATTGATGGGTTATAGAGGGGTGATACAACCTGTCCAGATGTTCATAGGTCCATGGATTCTGGCCTAAACTCAGAGAGTTCAGGGGTGGCCTGCCATTTTGGATCATGGCAGAAAACACACGGTCTAAGGCCATGTGAGTGCTGGGATATAGGCACTGGCAAAGAATGCAGACCAATGGGCGGCCCTGGGGGCTGGTCTCAGGTGAGAACAATAGATTACCTGGACCAATGATGAGTCCCAGGGGTGTGTGATGCCAGTGTGGGCAGACCTTAGGTATAACCAATGAGCTTCCAGAGAGGCAGGGTCTGGATTTAACGATAGAAGCCAGGTGTTGGGTAGCTAGTTAAATGGATTATATGACTCACTAATGGTCCTGGCCCGGGGTGGACAAAAGGTAGGAGCCATCCCTGATTAGCTCAGGAAGGATTGCTAAACATTTGAATGATTGATTGGTTTATCCCGGTATCTTGAGGGACAGAGCAAGAAAGACAAAAAATTTACACATAGGACACAAAAGGCTGGGTGAGGTCTGGAGAGTGCCAGGTGGCTTCTAAAGACCTTACCTCTGGAATTCATTGTTATTCCATAATCTCTGCTGGGTGGAGGGGGAAGACTGGAGGCTTGCTCTGAGGTCACCTTATGAAACCTGAATATGAAATCTTTTTGCAGACCACTCACAGCCCGACTCTGTGGTCAAGCTGAGAGTGCCTGGCTTTTTTTGGATTTCAGGTTAGAAAGTAGGGCACCCCTGTTTTGGGGCTACCCAAGAATAAAAGGCAGTGCCTCTGGCAACAGGAATGTGTGTGTTGGTATATAGTTTACCCTTCAGGGGATGCCCAGGCTTGTTTTCTTTCTTCCTGGGACAGGCTTGTAGTCTCAACTCAACATTGTCTCAAAACATTTCTTTGGACTCTGAGCCTCTGGAAGTCAGTGTCATCTTAGATGTCTCCTTCCCTCTAGTATGGGGACCCTGCTGTAGGCATGTCTTTCACAGTGACTCCTGGTGTTGCGCAGAATTAATTTGCCATATCACTATTTTCCCTAGAACACCAGACATACTTTCTTTTTTGTTTGTGTTTTTACTGCAGTAATTATGTTTTTTATCACCTAAAGGAGACCAGCTCCCTAAGACTCTGAAGCATGAGGTCTAGGCTGCTTACCTTGCCCCACAATGCTACGTTCCAGGCCCTGTCCTTTGAGTTTCTTTCCGGACAGGGACCCCTGTTGTTGAGGGATACCCTGCTAAAATCCCTCACCAAGACAATCTGCTTTTATGTTTTTCTCTAGCTGTATTGCTATGCACACATGCTAATCAAATTGATTGATTTTATATGTAATTACACATCAGCAGTGACAAACCCCTCTGTTGTAGATTTTCCGGGCTGTATGGCTGTGGTATCCTCAGAGGTATAACACAAGAGAGTACCGGTAACTGATGGGCAGCCAGTGGAATGACTGCAGAATGGGAGTAATATGCATTCTCTATCTAGCTCCTGATTATAGCCAAGCTGTGGCATTCTGCACCAACTGGACTTTCCAAGTTGATTTGATTTTGTGGAGAGACCAATGTACAGTGCATTACAGCAGTCTAATCTCAATGTCCCTGTGGCATGGATCCAGGTGGTTAGATTGGTTGTATCTATTGTAAGGGGCCATTTTTTGAGCTAGGCTGAGTTGGAAGAAAGCCTTTTTTTCAACTGTACCAACTTGCTTCTCGAGCAAGTGTTGGGTCCTGAGTCAGCTAAAGTCAGATGACCAGGCCTCCTGTTTTATAGGATGTTGGGAGCTAACATAAATTTGCAATATGATCTCTGGTGGCTCTTCCTTTTCTGAATTCTGTTTAAACATCTGGTATTTCTCATTTCATCTCTGTTAACAGTCTTTGTGATGGTCCAATAATTGCTGCAGTCTTTGACATCTCCTTTTTTTGGAATTGGAATGTAGACTGAGCATTTCCAATCTGTGGGCCATCATTCTGTTTTTCATATTTGTCAGCATATTCATGTTAAGCCTTTGATGAACTCTATTTCTGTGGCATGAAATAGCTCCCATCTTCTCCTGGTGATTTGTTTCTCCCAGTTGCTTTGAGTGCAGTTTTCACTTCACTCTCTAAAACTGCAAGTTCTTCTTTCAAAAGATTCTTCTTTGAAGGAATCTGTCATCCTTTCATCTCTTTTGTATAGTTCTTCAGTGTACTGTTTCCATCTTTTCTTCATTTTGTACTGTTCAGATAATGTTTTTCTATGTATATCGTTCAGCATGCCTGTGGCACGCTTCTTAATGGGAGGACTGTTTTTTCTTTTAAAATTATACTCTGTGTTTATAAACTGGGTAGTTTCTGCTGCCACCAGGAAATTAAGAAGTTCCAAATCTTCTATCTGTTTCTGCTGGTGGTAATGTGACCTAGGGTCTGGGCTTTTCAGAGGTCTATGTGGCCCTGAGGAAGGATTGAACTGAATTCTGTGTTAAACTTAAAACAAAATATGATTTATTGATTAAAGAACAAAAATAAGGTGCTGGTTATCTGTAACTGTTTTGGGGAAAAGGAACTGGTAAATAAACTGGCAAGGTATCACACACAGTCTTTTTTTGACAATAAGATCCCACTTTGACAGGAATCTCTCTTTCACATAGGCAGCCACACTGGCTAAGATCTTTATATTATTGACTCTCTTTCATAACTTTAGAGTCTCACAGACCCTTCTCATAGCTCCTCCACATTTAAACTTTTTAAAGACATATATACTGAACTCTTTAAGTTTTCACACAGAACTCTGTCATATCACTGACTGACTGACTGAATAACTGACTAACTCAATAACTGACTTCAAGACACACACACAGATTCACTTCAAACAACTCCTCCCACACTCTCAGTCATCCTCCAATCACAGCAGACTTGTCTGCCTCAATCACTCTACTCTTCTAGCACTGCACTCCAAGCAAACATTTAAAGACACACACACACACACACTAAAACAAGGAATCATTACAATACCTAACCTTGTTTAAAATTTCCCCTTGATTTCTTGGATCTTGTGGAATGGCTCTCTTGTTGTTCCTTTTCTGTTGTTGTTTTTTGTATTTCTTCACACTGGTTATGATAACAGTTCTCTTTGCCTCTATGTGCCAGTCTCTAGAACACTCCATGTGGACTTCTGATTCTCTTATTGACACCTTTTACTTTTGCTTCTTGTCTATCTTTAGCAATTTTAAGAATTTTAACCATCCATTGAGGGCTTTCATTTCATTTGGCTACAAGAATATTCTTTGTGCATTTTGTGCATTTATGCCAGTTTGATAGAGAGCCAGTTTGGTGTAGTGGTTAAGTGCACGGACTCTAATCTGGGAGAACTGGGTTTGATTCCCCACTCCTCCACTTACAGCTGCTGGATGACCTTGGGCAAGCCATAGTTCTGGCACAGCTATTAGTTTCTGTCAGAGCTCTCTCAGCCCCACCTACTTCCCAAGGTGTCTGTTGTGGGGAGGGGAAGGGAGAGGTGTTTGTAAGCCGCTCTAAGACTCCTTTGGGTACTGAAGGGCGGGGTATAAATCCAATCTACTACTACTACTCTTCTTATTTATTTATTTATTTATTTTATTCTATTTATACCCCGCCCTCCCCGCAAGCGGGCTCAGGGCAGCTTACAAAATTGGTACCCAGTACCATAAAACCATACAAAGATTAAAACATTCCCAAAACATTTAAAACAGTCCAGTAAGCAAAGTGCTAGTGCTGATGGTCGTCTCTCAGTAGTTCAGATGGCGTATTGTATAGCATACAACCAATATTTCTGCTTCCATGGTCTTCGGCATTGCGCAATAATGTGGCGCTTTCTCCAGGCCAGGGCCAATCCATAGCCACGTATGTTGGTGGTAGTGGGGTGGCGGCTCCTAATTGAATGCCTGGTGGAAGAGCTCCGTCTTGCAGGCCCTGCGGAACTGTAAAAGATCCCACAGGGCCCTGATCTCCACCGGGAGCTCATTCCACCAGAAAATGCCCTGGCCCTAGTGGCCACAAGCCTGGCATCCTTCAGGCCTGGAATGGTCAATTGATGTTGCAACCCAGATCGTAGTGCTCTCTGAGGTATATATTGGGAAAGGCAGTCCCTCAGCACCTTGAAGTGAATTTGGTATGCTATTGGCAGTCAGTGCAGTGCCTTCAGCACAGGCTGGATGTGCTCCCATTTAGGGAGGCTCATCAGGAGCCTGGCCGCGGCATTCTGCACTAGCTGCAGCTTCTGGATTTGCAACAGGGGCAGCCTCATGTAGAGAGCATTATAGTAGTCTAATCTTGAGGTGACCATCGCATGGATCACTGGTGCCAGGTCGCCACTGCCAAGGAAGGGGGCCAGCTGCTGAATCAGCCAAAGATGGTAAAAGGCCGACTTAGCGGTGGCTGCTAACTGGGCCTCCATAGTTAAGGATGAGCTGGTGGAGGACTGGCATGTCCGGCTCTCTTCAGCCATCAATGAGATCGCTCCCAGGCTCCCACACTCGTGTTAGGCAAGCGCCTTGGTATACCCAGGAGTTGTGCAAGCTGAAGCAAAAACTGAGACAGCTAGAGAGACGGTGGCGTCAAGCTCGCAATGAGGCATCAAGAACATCTTATAGGATGCTTATGAGAGCCTATGAGATGGCAGTCAAAGCCACAAAGAGGGATTTCTATGTGGCCACAATTGCATCTGCTAGCTCACACCCGGCCCAATTATTTAGTACAATTCGGTCTTTGACAGCTCTGCTACAGGGCAGGCAAAATGTTAGGGAATTGGATATTGGCTGTGAGGCATTTGCAAGCTATTTTGCAGACAAAGTCCTGGCATTCCACCGTGACCTCCCCACCACAATTGAAGCAGTGAGTGAACTTGAGGCACCTTGCACACCTTTGGTGCCGGGTTTAGAGTGTTTTGACCTACTCAGCCTGGAGGAAGTTGACAGACTGTTCGTATCTGTGCACCCAACCACATGCGACCTTGATCCGTCCTGGCTCATTAAAGCAGGCCACAAGGGGTTCCAAGGTGCCCTGCGGGAGATTATCAACACGTCCCTCTCGGAGGGTCAGTTCCCTGGGGCACTCAAGGAAGCGATGGTCCGCCCTCTCTTGAAAAAGCCTTCTTTGGACCCGGCCGAATTGGCCAACTATCGGTCGGTGTCCAATTTGCCCTATTTGGGCAAACTTATTGAGAGGGCGGTGGCGTTACAGTTACAGGGCTTTCTGGATGATGCATCTGTCCTCGATCCCTTCCAGTCCGGCTTTCGCCCGGGTCATTGGACAGAGACGGTGCTGGTCGCCCTGACTGACGACCTCCGTAGGCATCTTGATCAGGGTGGTGTGGCGGCACTGGTGTTGTTAGACCTGTCGGCTGCGTTCAACACGGTCAACCACCAGTTGCTGGCCCACTGCTTCACCGACGTGGGGATTCAGGGGCTTGCCCTTCAATGGTTTGCCTCTTTTCTCCAAGGTCGGGGACAAAGGGTGGCGATAGGGGATCAGCGGTCCTGGAGACACCCCCTTGAGTGTGGATTGCTTCAGGGGGCTGTGCTGTCCCCGATGTTGTTTAACATCTACATGCGCCCCCTTGCCCAGATTGCCCAGAGTTGTGGGCTTGGGTGTCATCAATATGCAGATGACACCCAGCTCTATCTGATGTTGGGCGGCCAGTCAGAATCTGCCGCGGATGACCTTCATCGGGCATTAGAGGCTGTTGCTGGGTGGCTCAGACTGAGCCGGTTGAAACTAAACCCGGCAAAGACGGAGGTCCTGGGCCTGAGTCGGATCGGTTCAGGGTTGGGGTTCCCTCTCCCGACCTTCGATGGGGTCCCTTTGGTGCCAGCGTCAGAGGTTAGGAGTTTGGGTGTGCTCCTGGACTCCTCTTTAACGATGAAGGCCCAGGTGGCAACCACTGCCAAGTCGGCCTTTTACCATCTTCGGCTGGCTCGGCAGTTGGTCCCCTTCCCTGACTGCGATGACCTGGCCACAGTGATCCATGTGACGGTCACCTCAAGGTTAAACTACTGTAATGCTCTCTACTTGGGGCTGCCTTTGTCGCAAATCCGGAAGTTGCAGTAAGTGTAGAATGTTGCAGCCAGGCTGTTGATGGGTCTCTCTAGGAGGGATCACATTCGGCCTGTTCTGAAAGCGCTGCACTGGCTGCCAATAGTGTACTGGATCCGCTTCAGATGCCTATCAGATTGTAAAAGTTAAGATATATTGTGCTTAGGTAGGATACAGGATGATCTTGACAGGGTGGAAAACTGGGCTAAAACAAATAAAATGAATTTCAGTTGGGATAAATGTAAAGTTCCGTATTTAGGTAGGAAAAATCAAATGCATAATTATAGGATGGGGAAGACTTGTCTTGGCAGTTGTATGTACGAAAAGGATCTAGGGGTCTTAGTAGACCATTCACAGAACATGAGTCAGCAGTGTGATGCAGTAGGTAAAAAGACAAATGCTGCATCAACAGAAGTATAGTGTCCAGATCACACGAAGTGGTGGTATCGCTTTACTCTGTTCTGGTTAGACTTCACCTAGGGTATTGTGTTCAGTTTTGGGCACCACAATTTAAGAAGAATTTAGACAAGCTGGAACGTGTCCACAGGAGGGCAATGGAGATGGTGAGGGGTCAGGAGACCAAGTCCTATGAGTAAAGGTTGGTATGTTTAGCCTGCAGAGGAGATGACTGAGAGGTGATATGATAACCATCTTCAAGTACTTGAAGAGCTGTCGTATAGAGGATGGTGTGGAGTTGTTTTCTGTTGCCCCAGAAGGTTGGACCAGAATTGACAGGTTGAAATTAAATCAAAAGAATTTTCAGCTAAACATTAGGAAGAACTTCCTGGCAGTCAGAGTGGTTCCTCAGTGGAATAGGAGGTGGTGGGTTCTCCTTTTTTGGAGGTTTTTAAACAGAGGCTAGATGGCCATTTAACAGCAATGCTGATTCTGCGAACTTGGGCAGATCATGAGAGGGAGGACAGGAAGGGTTGCCGTAGTGCTTAGTTCTCGTGGCCCTTTCTCACATGCCCAGGGAACTGCTGATTGCCACTTTGAGGTCAGGAAGCACTTTTCTCCAGGCCAGTTTGGCCAGGGTTCCGGGAAAGTTGTGTTTTGGGGGGGGGGTCATCTTCTGGGCATGAAGCAGGGGTCACTGGGGGTGAGGAGTGGGGAGGTAGTTGTGAGTTTCCTGTATTGTGCAGGGGATTGGACTAGATGACCGAGAGGCCCCTTCCAACTCTGTGATTCTAATACAGATCATGGACTGCATGATTCAGCAGTTTGGAATCAATGGGACAATGTCATCCCCAGATATAAACTCTATAGACGAACAGGGTAAACCATGTTGGGGGAGGTGTTCCATGGTATATCAAAGAGGGCATAGAACTAAAGAACATAAGGGGAATAAACTTTCCCACAGAATTGCTATGAGTGGAGAGATGTGTGTTCCTTTAAAGTGGGGTATACTGTCTGTCCCCTTATCAAACTCCTGAGTAAACTTAGCAGTCAGGGAGTAAGAAGACAGATCCCCTTATGGTTTAAAAGTCAGTTTAACAGGCAGGAAGCAGAGAGTAGGAACAAAAGGACAGTTCTCTCAATGAAGGTAAATGAGCAATAGGGTACCACAAGCATCAGTAATGGGGCTAATTTGTTCATTAATGATCTGGAATTGGGGGTGAGCAGTGTAGTGGCCAAGATTTCCAATGAAACAAAATTATTTAGGTGAGTGAAAATGAAGGCCTACTGTGAAGAGCTCCAGAAGGAGCTCTCTAAATTGGGTAAGGGGATAAGAATCTGATAGATGTTAATTGTAGGTAAGTATAAGGTGATGAATGTTGGAACAAAAACTCCCAACTTCAAGTAGAGACTAATGGGGTCTGAATTTGCTGAGTCTGAGAGTGGAAAGAGACCTTTGGGCTGTAGTGGATAGCTTAGTGGAAATGTCAACCCAGTGTGGCACAGCAGTGAAAGAAGCAAACTCTGTGTTAGGGATTATTAGGAAAGGGACTGAGAATAAAATGGCTGACATTGTAATGCCCCCGTATAGATCTATGATGCGGCCTCATTTGGCATACTGTGTGCAGTTTTGATCACTGTGTCTCAAAAAGGACATTGCAGAGCTGGAAAAAGTACAGAGGAGGGCAACCGAGATGATGAGGGGGATTGGAGCACTTGCACTATGAGGAAAGGCTAAAGAGTCTGAGAAGAGATGGCTAAGGGGGGCGAGATGTAGTAGAGGTATATAAAATTATGTACTAGATAAAGGAAGTGGACAGAAACCTTTTCCCCCTATTCCAAAACACTAGAACTTGAAAACATTCAGTGAAGTTGATAAGCAAAAGATTTTGGATGGACAAAAGGAAATACTACTTTATGAGTGATTAAAATGTGGGATTTGCTGTGAGGGGATATAATTCATGGAGGATAGGTCCATCAGTGGCTACTAGCCAGGTTGACTAAAGGGAGCCAATGCAATCAGAGGCAATACATTTCTAAATACCAGTGAATAGAGACAACTTTTGGGAAAGGCATCAGCCTCTATGCCCTGCTGTTAGTCTTCCAGGGCAACTGGTTGGCCACTGGGTGCGACAGGCTCTGGACTAGATAGACTCCTGGTCTTATCCAGCAGAGCACTTCTCTTGTAACCTTGCATTGGTGATGGTGGTGGTGGAAAGTGTTGTCAAGTTGCAGCCAGCTTATGGTGACCCCGTAGGGGTTTGCAAGACAAAAGACGTTCAGAGCTGGCCCACCTCTATATAGTGATCCTGGACTTCCTTGTTGGTTTCCCATCCAAATACTAAGCAGGGCTGACCCTGCTGAGCTTCCGAGATCAGGCTGGTCTGGGCAGTCCAGGTCAGGGTTTGCATTTTTACCTGGTCAAAATATTTATTTATTTATTTATTAACAAAATTTGTGTGTCGTCTTTCTGCCCAGTCAGGGCTACCAATTATAACAAAGCAGTGTAAAACACATAATAAAAACCAAAATTAAAGTAGACATGCAAAAGCACACAAAGCAGTGATTAAAATATAGGGAAGGAGGGATCATTAACAGAATACATGAAATCCATGTATAACAATTGCACATGTGTCTTTAGATGTGTATGAACATGCAAAGAAGCCATAACTAATCACTACTTTGCAATGTACATAGGGATACTAGTCATACATGGCTCCCTGTCCCTGTACACTGACTTTTATCCTGTGTAGTATGAGGAAATTTGTTCTGTGTGGGAATGTTGTCATGCTTGCAGTGGTCCTTAGGGTTGGTATTCAATATACTGCTGTTTGTTGCAGTAGATGCAAAGTCCTCCTCGTGTTTTGCTTTCTGTAATGAGTGATGTGGGGAAGAGAGGGACCCTTTCAAGAAGGCTGCGCCTTTTCCAACTACTGGCAGCAGCAAATGCGACACACTTCAGACGAGGCTTAGAGAGAAAGAGAGAGAAAGCAAGAATCATATTGTGGGTGAACAGTTCAATTTCTGTTTATTGCTCAGCTTCAGCATAGCCACTTAAGGCTCAAAATGAAATGAGATTATTATCCTCCTAAAGTGGTTTGCTAAAACAAGTTGGTCTTAGTTAGGGGGCACATCACCAAGAATATGAAGTTATTAAATGGAAGCCTTGTCAATTCTTTGGAATTCAGCACAAGAAGGTAGATGCATATATCACCATTAATTATTTGCAGCGCCTCTAGAATCTGAAATGGATTTAGGTTTTTAACAAGTTTGCATATCTTTAATATGAAAAAGTCTATCTAAAGGGGAAGTGGGGAAAGCAGGAGTAATGGGAACTCAGAAGAAAGAAGAGGAGCAAATGATGACTGTTCAGACAGCACCTTCCTCAGTAGCCGATTTTTGCAAAGGTGGGTGGGGGGAACAGGGGAGAGTTGACCAGATGCTCCTCTTGGCTTAATGGGCACAATTTCCATGCTAAATCAGCCCGCCTGATGCTTGCAAAACATCGTCTGGATGCATCTTCAAAGTAGCACCTGTAGCACGATATCTGATGGGCTTTCATTGTATTTTGGTTTGCCAGGAAAATTCCTATTAAATCTGATACGACTTACAGAGACCCAGAACTATGTTTGCTTTGTTTACTGCCTGATTGTACTTTATACCAGAGTCTTCCCGTGAGGAGCTTTGAGCCCTTTGGGCAGTTGAGCATTGGAGAGAACTGGGAAGAGGACGTAGTACTATTTGCTCTGTGACTTCCGTGAAGAAAATACGCAGTGTCATGGCTCTTCCGCCTGGGGGTATAATTCAAGTTAAATTAACCATCTGTCTTCTGTTGTTCAGGAGGAGAAAAGCAAAGAATTGCAATTGCTAGAGCCATCTTGAAGAATCCTCCAATTATCCTCTATGATGAAGCTACTTCATCTTTAGATTCAATTACAGAAGAGGTAACTATGCTGCACAACTTTTCTTTCTGCATCACTGCACAGTTCTGTCTTCCTTGGCTGGTTGCCCTGAAAGGCCAAATTTTGGGCAGCTGAGATGCCCTGGTCTTCTTGAGCTCGATACAAAACTGTCAGATGTCCTAGCGCAATACAGTGCATAATATGAAACTGTTAGAATTGCCTAATGTGCTTGCAGTGAGATGTAGAGAATTTGTTCCACTCTAAAGGAAGGCAGTTGATTGCTGTGTAAAATGTGTTTTAAAAGAATAAACAGTCATTGCAAAATGCAAGTTGGTAAACCTCACTGCAGAGCATCTTCACTGAGATGCAAGGTAAGAATGCAGAAGCCTCCAGCCTCATATCAATTTACATTCTCTTCGCAGATAGGGTTGTAAAACATCAGGATGTTGTGACACAGATGTCATGACATTGCCGTAGCAACTGCATCAGACTTCATAATTGTTAAGTACTGAAATCTCAGTTCCAGTAATACTATCCTAACCTAATCTTCTTGTTTGTAGAAAAAGCCGGGGAACACAGGTTGATTTGCTAACTGCCTGGGCTCATGTTAGGTTTCTTGGCCAGCCTGTTGACCTCATATCATTAGATTGCTTGGCTGTTGACAGTCAGTTGATGCACCCTTAGAAAACGCAGAATGATGAAGATGCACCTGTCAGGAGTAACCTCTTTAGAGGTTGTGGGTTGTGATGGGAATTTAAAGGGAACCTTGTGCATATTCATTTTTCCTGTATTTATTACTAGTTTGTCAAATAGAACTGAATGTTTACACAACACAGCTGCATTTCAAAAGCAGTTAGTAAAATATGGCTCATTTCCCCCCTTGTGTGCACAATGCAATCAAAGCGGTAGATTATATTTTGGGGAAAATAAACGTACAGATAGCCCCGTTTAACTGCAGTTTGAATGAAGTTGTAATATAAAGGAAGTAAAAGAACTAGATTTTGGAAGTCAAGCATCCTGTTTGACCTCTTATACAGTGGAGGCTTTACAAGGAAGTGTGACCTCTCCCTGTTGGCTTGTTAAAATATACATGTTAGAGTTTTTTCACAGTACAAGCTCCATCTTAATGCTTGAACTTCTCTTTTGAAGTCACAACTACCAACTCTTCGTTAATTTATGACTTTGAATGTGCTGGTGACCCTCCTTTATAACAAGTTATTAAATTATTCTTTTTTGACGTTTTACTTAAGATGATTTCTTGTCCTCAATCTGAAAGGTATAAAATGTTCTACACTGTGCATGTCTTTAATTATACAGAACATTTTGAATGCCATGAGGGACATGGTGAGACACAGAACATCCGTCTTCATTGCACACAGATTGTCAACAGTGGTCGATGCAGATGAAATAATTGTACTGGATCAGGTGAGAATAAGCTTCCTGGATGTGTTTGAATTTACCTTAGCAGTCATGTGAGTCTAAAAGGTTCAGTTTAAAATCCACCACAAAACCAGGCTGCCTTTCTTTTGACACTGCTGACAAAATAGAAAACCGTGTATGTAACCTTATTACATGTGCCAACTACTAATAAAGATGAATTAATAACCAGATATACAATGTCTGTTAATAAGTAGAATAAGCTAGCTCTCAAAGCTCCACTTATCAGCACTATTTTCAAAAACAGTCCATAGAAACGAGCTCAGCTATCATCAGTGTTTTCAGAAGCAGGCCACAGAAAATGTTCCTCAGTGTTTTGTAAATTCCATACTCATTAGTAAATCCCAAGGCTGTGCAGTGGACAAAAATAGAGATGATTCTTGAATCTAGTTCTCAGTAGCAGACATACGCTGCTTCAGACTTGCAAATAACATTCTTTATTTTGTAAATAAGGTTCTTTAGTTGCAAAACGCAGTCCCGACTTGACGGGCAAGCTAGCTATAACTAGCCATGTTTCCACAAAGCTTCTTCAAAAGGCGGAACTGCTTCTCTCAGTCCAGCAGCACTCCAAAGCAGTCAGCCACAGATCTTTCAGATATAGCTCACAATCTCAGACCAACAGCATAACACTCTTCAGATTTCAAATTTGGATTTAGAAATCTATAGTGTTATACTGTTGGTTTCAAGAATCATCTCAATTTTTGTCCACTGCACAGCCTTGAGATTTACTAATGAGTATGGAATTTTCAAAACACTGAGGAACATTTTCTGTGGACTGCTTTTGAAAATATTGCTGATAAATGGAGCCATGAGAGTTATCTTATTGTACTTACTAACAAACACACATTGTATATTTGGTTATTAACTCATCTTTATTAGTTGTTGGCACATGTAATAAGATTACATACATGATGTTTTTTTAATTTTGTCAGTATCTGCATACTGTGTTCCCACTTTGTCTTGTTAGTTTTCTTTTGACAATGGCAAAAATAATCCGTCCAAGCTTTCCCTGAGAGTCATTTCATTTTATTTATAATATGTTCTCCTTGCCTGAAAGTGTGGTATGCATATTCACGTAGGGTCATTAGTATTAGAGAAAGAGAGAGTGTGTGTGTGTTTGCTAAAACTCAACATATCGGCCTTTTAAGTGGATTACTGTTAATTAGTTTCATTGGGTGGTTTATTGGTAGTTGTAGAAGCTTTATAGTACCATTCATAAACCCTTATGTATAATGTATATGCTGCATTCCCAGTATGTCTCTGGTTGACATTTTTATCAGCCCAGAAGTGTAGCTGTTTTTCAGTTGCATTCATTGTTTAGCCTTTCAAAAAGAGGGAAGTTTGGACAGTAAGATCATGTTTCTATAGGAATCTTTCTATGACCAGATATTCTAATTAGATGAGAGCCTGACACTTCATTCTCTTCTGAAACTGATTATTGCTGGGAAATTGTATCAGTCTTCTCTGGGAGCTTCCCCAAAATTCCTTTTAATACCGTATTTATTGCTACTCAATCACAACAACATATTGAGATTATTTTCAGTGTCAAGATACAGCAGAACCTAAACTAAAAAGTGATTTTGGTTTCAAATTTCCAAATACATTTACATATGTAGTAGAATATTTTAAAATCCATCCCCATGTATGGAGCAATTCCAAAGGTTTTAGTATAAACTAAGATTTTGAATTGCAGCCCGCCCACCCCCACCCCCGCCCCCAATCTACAATATGTTAGCCTGGTCCCAGAATCTGGAAGGGGATCTGAGTAATAGTTCCAGAGGGCAGACATGTCGGTCTGCTGTAGAGCAGCTGGATTTGAGTCCAGAAATGAAGGGAACTTTGTCTCTTGAAAGCTTCTAGCTGCAGATGTCTTGGTGTTCTCAAAAGTACTATTGGACTCAAATCTAGTAACCTGAATGAATGTCTCTCCAGGACACAATCAGTTTTGTTTTTTTAAGCAAATGGACTTAAATGGTGCCCTGGTGTATGCTGAGAGACTTAGGTGTTCACCTGCTGCAGATGGTGAACAGATGATAGAGTAGATTGAGCCGTCTAATCCTAGTCATTACAGGGAAGTCCCTGGATCTAGGCCTGCATGTTAACAGAACTGGATGTCAGTGGCAAATTCATAGCATGCTTTTGCCAGTTCTGCAAATTTGCTCTTGACCACTTTGCATAAAATAAATGAGGAGGATCCAGTGAAACTTTGGAAGGAAACCTATCGAAAAGCTCCCACCTCTTCTCATTATTTTGTATATTCCTTCCAAGAAGGCAGAGGAAACACTGGAGAACAATCCTTGTAGCACCGATCGGATCATTCATTTGTATCATTGACCTTCCCAAAATTTGAGATCAGCAAATAATTTGACATTGTGTTCTTCCAAGTGCCAACCCATTTAGCAGCACTAGAAGCAGTGTTTTCTCAGTGGCTGCTCTGGGACGCCCTTCCCTGAGCAATCCGTTGGTTTCCATTCTTTGCTGCCTTTCCACTGAGCGGTAGAAGTGTCTTTGGAAACTGATACCCATAATCACATCTGCAGACCCTCACCCTTGTAAGCTTTATGTTGTTTGAGTTGATTAATTAGGAGAATTTTCATTGATTTTATACTTTGTATATCACTTCAAAATGTTTATAAAACATAGTGTAATGGTTTAGGAAATCAATCAAATGTGCAAGCTTCAAAGGTAGTAGACAGGTCTAGTAGGGCTCATAGGCTGCTGTTAGAACTGTTAAAAAACAAAGGTAACTGATCAATACCACAGCTGCATTCCGGGTGCCTTGCTTATCCTAATGGTCCAGTTGGCAGGAGCAGGGTCTGTTTAGGTAACATACATTCCTGGGATCCAAATAACAGCAAGCGCATGCACAAAAAAAAATTCGTTGCTGGCTTATTTCTTCACCAGCGTGAACAGCTATAAGGAAACACCTGATGTAGTGGTTAAGAGTGGCAGACTCTAATCTGGGGAGTGATTCCCCACTCCTCCACATACAGCTGCTGGTGTGACCTTGGGTCAGTTACAAGTTCTTTCAGAGCTGGTCTCTCAAAAGCAGTTCTTTCAGAGCTCTCTCAGCCCCACCTACCTCACAAGAGTGTCTGTGGTGGGGAAAGGAAAGGAAGGAGATTGTAAGCCGCTCTGAGACTCTTGAGTGAAGGGCAGGGTATAAATTTCTTCGTTGTCGTCATTATAGCAGTAGTCGTCTGGGGACCTCAACCTTTTGGAAACTGCCAGGCACCTTTGGAATTTTGAGGAGGGGCTGGTGAGCGCCACCCCAAAATGGCTGCTGCAGTAGGTGGAGCCAAACCCAGTACCTGACTCCTCACTTTGGAACAGAATCGCAGAAGGGTAATAAAATTGTTGTAGATTTTCCGGGCTGTATGGCCATGGTCTTGGCATAAATAAAATAAATTGGTAATAGATGAAGAAGAAGAGATTGGATTTATATCCCGCCCTTCACTTGGAGTCTCACAGTGGCTTATAAACTCCATTCCCTTCCCCTCCCCACAACAGACAGCCTGGGAGGTAGGTGAGGCTGAGAGAGCTCTTTCAAGAACTGCCCTTTCAAGGACAGCTCTTGTCAGAACCATGGCTTGCCCAAGGTCATCCAGCAGCTGCAAGTGGAGGAGAGGGGAATGAAACCTGGTTCTCCCAGATTAGAGTCCACACACTTAACCACTACACCAACCACTCCACCAAATTGAAGGGATTCCCAAGAGGAAAGGGGGAATAAAAAGAAGGGGAAACCTGACTGGGTGGGAAGGGAGAAAAATACTGGGGAATACAAAGAAGTAAGGAAAGCCTGAGGGAAGAAGGGAGAAACAGAAGGGGGAATGGAGCTACACACTGGGCTAAGGAAAGCCCAGATGTTCACCAGTCCTGCTGAGCCTCCGACCCTTTTCATTTGAATGAGGGCATCCAACAACAAGCTCTGCCTTACAATGGCCCCGTCCACTTTCTGGAGAGCTTGGAAGGGAACATGGCAGCCAGAGACAGGAAGGCAGTTGGAATGACGATCTCTTCCTGTGATAAAACCCCTGCCCTCTGCTCTTTTCCCAGTTCCCTGTTCAGACAGAGCAAGGAAGTTCTGTTTCTTGTCTTCCTCTGTCTTTTTCTTCCACAGCAGCTCTCTGATTGGCTTTGAATTTTTCATGTCTTCTATGTTTTGTCTCATTAGTCTGTCATTCCTCCTGGATAACTTCCCCACAAAGCTTCTCCTCTTGGTTGTATTTTCCAGTTGGTGTTCTCTGCTTCCCCTCTCCTCCTTTGCCCACGGCTGCATTTCTGAGGCCATAGTGTCAGAGCATCTGCCAATGATGGGAGTGGGAGAAGGAGTCTTAGCAGCAGTAATTCTCCAGCGGCAGCTACTGAAGTGGCTGAGTCCCGTTGTAGGATGAACTGCCACAAAGTCCAGTTTGGAGTCCGGTGCTGGCAGCCCTTTTAGCTCCAGTCAGGTGGTGTAGCTGAACAGCCCAGAGGCTAAGCCAAGTGTGTGTGAGAGAAGGAAAGCATAGAGCAGCTCCTAGGGAGAGTCAGGGCGGCCATTCCTCTTGTTACGACTCTGAGGATGCTGCTTCCCTCTACATAAAGCAGGACCTGGTTCAGGAGATGGGCCGAGGATCAAAGGGGGTGAAAGTACAGAGGCATTCCCGGCCAGTTCTGTCCGCTTGCCACCCCCCCACAAATTAACTAGCCTTGGAAGCAGGCGGATGTGGGTGCATCCTGCCCTATCAGAGCAGTGCAGAAGACCAACTCGCAGCCCAAGATACATGTTGGATACCTCAATCATTGTTCTCAAATCTCTAATAATGATGATTCAGAGAAGAGGGGAAACTTTCAGGTGCCTTCGAGGACAGGGGGGTCAAAGGATTCTTAGGCATTAAGGGTCTGTTTCCTCATTTCATGGCTTGCTCTCCTTGGGTTTTTTAAAGAAGTAGTAGGGAAAGAATGGACCTCTCTAGCTTCCTGCGGGTTTCCCCTAGGGCACATTAGGTGTTTGTATTCTCCCTAAGAAGGCAAACAGTAATCTGGTATGCACGACATTAATTGATGCACCAATAGTGGCTTTCATTGCAGGGGTCACAGTTCTGAAAGCCAGAGAGTGATCCCCGAAGGGCTCCATGAGTAAGAAAATGAAGTTCGTGCCATGCCACAATCAGAAGGCCACAGCAGCGGCAACAAAGGCAGCGGCCGCATTGTTGCTGTCAGCATGGGGTTCCTTGAGGCAAACAAAAATAATTGCAGATTGCTCAAACACAAATAAGAAGGCTTTTGAGTATTTCATGAAGGGCTACTGATTTCATGGCAGATGGTCGTCCAGATAACCATGAAACATTCTTAGTGAGCCATGGCATCTTCCATGGTAAGCAGGTATTATTTCTGACAAAACTAGGCAGTTGACACGACCTTCGGGATTTGTGATACTGCAGGGCCCTCCTCTAGGGGCAGACTTTGCAGTGATAAGTTAGCTGAGGGCCTGGCAGAGACTACAAACCAAAACAAAGTTATGCCTTTTGCAAATAAGAAAAAAGACAAGCAGTTCAGGGATTCCTCCAATGCCTCCTATTGTTCATCAAATACAGGACATTCAAGATGGAAACTACAGGGGATTTTGCATCCAGATTTCATGGCCTCAATAGATCTGATAGGGCAGACAGTTTCCTGCTTACAGACAATTTCTCCGCTTCATTTACCTGCCTATCTTATATGTGTTCCTGAAGCTAACTGTGGCTCTGGTGGGCAGCCCATGTCACAAGGGAGTCCATGTCCTCCCTTATTTGAGTGACCTGTTAATCTGGTCTCAGTCACACCAGAAGTCTGTTCAGGATGTCCAGCTAGTGTTATGCATGCTGCAGGATTATGGATTCCTAATAAACACAGAAAAGAACCATCTAGCTCCAGCTCATTCTTTTGTCTGTGTGGGAGTGCCAATCGATAACATCTGGTGGGGGGGATTGAAGGTCCAGAAGATAATGTCAGCAAATGTTAAATGTGGAGAGCTGCTTCAGTAGACCTGATGTTTTCTTGTACATCCGCAAGGCCCCATGATTGCCATCCTAGAGACTTCCATTGGCCAGAGCACATTCCATGGTCCTTCAGTGGACACTTGTTGTTCCAGAAGTGCCACTGGACTCAGACTTTGTTCCAGAAGTTTTCCATCTTTTGCACTGGCCCTGTTCCTGTGTCCCTAGTAGCTGCCTGGACATTGAGCAGATGAAGGTCTTTCCCATCACGTTATCTCTATGCTGGAAGAACATGCCAGATCTCTTCATGGCAGGCTGCTGTTAAAGAGCTAGGAGCAAGGCCAATACAAATGTGATGGTTCTGTTGTTCATGCAGTGCAATAGCACGGCTCATCTGGCATCCGATACTAATTAACGCATTGAGGAATATATATCTTCCTCCATTCTAGAAACATTCAGGGATTCTACAGCAGACTATTTTTTTTTTAATGTTGCTGGCAGATAAGATGCTTAAATTGTCTGCTGCTGATAATTGGGGGGGATTTATATAACCTCCCTTTTCAAAAGCAACTCAAGACACCTAGCAAATCATACACAGCTGGGTGAAAGCAGGGCAAAGGAAGGCGCCTCGTAGTGTCTCCCACCCTCTCCTGCACAGTGGCCAGCCGCTGATCAGAGTGTGAAGGCCAGGGGCCGGTGGACCAGGCAGGCCGATGGGAAGAACCCTGCCCTTTTCCTTCTCAACTGCAGGATAGCTGGCTGCTCATGGTCTGAGAGTGGGATGGCTCCATGCTTTTGCTAAAGTCCATAATGTTGTGGACCCATTCCTTCGCAGAACCTCAAGTAAACAGCAGGAAGACATATTTCTGTTACTGTATGTTCAAAAGCTAGTGCTGGCAATATAGAACATTTGAAGTGATAGGATAGTCTTGGTAACATTAAGATGCAAATATCAGCAAGGAAAACGTTAAAAGTTCTCCTTGCTTCCTATTTATTGGCTGATTTATGCTTTAAAAAAAGTTTTAAAAGCATGCATATGGATGAACCAAAGCTACAACTGACCTGCCTTTTTATGCAACACTGACCCTTGCTATGTTCAGGAGGCTTTTTAAATTATACTTCCCGTATTTATTGTGCAAAGTGGGTTTAACAATACAACAGTATAGTGATGATAAATTATATTAAATGATAATTACTGGATTTTTTTAAGCGCCCTGTTAAATGGGCTCATTAGCAGCAGTGGAACAGCTGGGATGTTTTGGCCCACAAAGTGTCTTTTCTTTGACAGGCCTTTGCTCAGCAGAGCCCTTGTGATGATCTCAGTGTGGCTGCTCGATGCCTGTCTGACTGTTGGCTGGCTCATAAAATGTCAGCAGCTTCTGCTCCACAGAAAGCTGTTTGCTTTGCCCTTCTTGCCTGCAAAGTGCTTCAGGGGCAGCCAGTCAAGTCCAGAGGAAAAGGGGTGGGGTGGAATGCTAAGTAGCCATTTCCCTGAGCCTTGTAAATATTACTCTGCTGTAGACCTGGTATGTTTCCGATAATAAAAAATGCCGGACTAAATTGTTGATCTTCTAGGGAATTAAGTGGTGATCTTGGCATCAGCTTCACAGCTGAATGGGGGAGTAATATATGAAAGCTTTTTATTCTCAGGGTTGCTGGAAAAGGGCACCACGTACTGTCTGTTTCAAATACTTTTCTGACTGATGTATTGTAGATTGGGGTGACCTATTATGAGCTGCTTTTTTATAAAGAAAAAGAAATTAAAAATCTATTGAATGCACAAGAAAAATGTATTCATGTGAATAAGAATCCCGTTGATCTGCTGCTGTGTTCTCCCAACAGATGTAAGGATATGAGCTTCAGCCATAAATGAGAAGCTACAACTGGAAGGGTGCTTCACATGTGATTTTAACCTCCAGAAGTTGAACAGCAAACAATAACAAACCATTTAAATAAATGGTGAAATTTTTAAGAAGCCCCCTCCCCCCTTCAGTTGTACAAAACTGGATTTGATACAGCAGCCACCGTATGCATTTTCATCCCGTGCTTTTGGTTGAGGCAGTGAGCATCCCCCTCCTTGGGTCGGCCCCCACTTATAGCCTGGGCCAGCCAGCACCGGCTCTCCCGCTAGGCGAATTAGGCACTCGCCCAGGGTGCACCGGCCTTCAGGGTGCCAAACTGCAGCCCCCCCCCGCCAAAAGCCCCCCTGCCACCCTAACCAGGCACCCACCACCGCTCTAACCGGGTGCCCACCGCTGCTGTGGGAAGGGGCCAGGGAGGGGAGCAGGGCCACCACCAAAAGCCCTGCAGGAGAAGCCCAGCCGGGGCTCAGGAGGTGGCACCGCAGATCGCCCACCCTCCCCCTTCTCCCTTGTTCAAATGTAAACTGAAAATTCTGTGCAGAGTTACTCTAGTGGAAGCCCATTCATTTTGACAGGAGTAACTCTGGGAGAAACCAGGACCGAGTCTGCTAACAATCTCTCCGGGAAAGGAATGAGGAAATCTACCCCGAGACATTCCCAGTGTGGTAGAATGGGGAGGGGGAGCACCAGTTTGGCTTCCCGAAATTGGTCAGGGCAATTTGACTGTGCTGAGCAATTTTTTCACAGCGGGCTGCTGATGCCGAAATCCTCGAGTTCCATGGGGCTTCTCCCCTCCTTCCCTAGGAAAGGGCGCCTAGGAGTGTGGCCCTAATGCCAAAGGAGGCTGAAAGAATCCTTTTTTGTTGTTGTTCTTGTCAGCCAATTTTCTTTGCCTGCCTTTTCCTCCCCAGTGGGCCCGATCCTGCCAATCCGGGAAAAAAAAGTCCATTGGGGCTTCCTTCCAAGTCAGTGCGCGCACGCCTGCTCTGCGGAGGGAAGCGAAGGATTCCGTGGGGCCTTCAGATCCAAGTGCCAGTCCTCCTGCACGGCGGCCAGGAGGACGCCTGGCCGGGACGCAGGTGGCAGCGCTACAGCTCACCCACCCTCTCCCCTCAGGGGGGAGGAGGTGGAGGTGGCATGGTGGCAGCCAGCGGCAGCCAGGACTCGCTGCCGGTTGAAGGCCCCCCCTCCGGGGTGCGGGAGGTGGCGCCACAGCTTGCCCGCCCTCCCCCTCCCCCCTCGGGGGGGAGGAGGAAGATGCGGCAAAAGGGTCTCCAGGCCCCACAGGGAGGTTGGCATCTGAACTTCGCCTAGGGCGCAGAAATCCTGGGGCCGGCCCCTCTCTTATAGCTTGGTCGGCCCTCATTTACAGCCTGGGTCGAAGACCCTAAATTTAACAGATTATTAGAGCTGTATGTTCTATATGTTTTAATGTGGTTGTAATTGTATTGAATTTTATATTGTTGGACAGTATTTATATTGTTGGAACCCGCCCCCTGAGCCCATCAAGGGGAGGGGCAGGATATAAATCCAAATGAACATAAACAAAGACATAAGCAAGCCCCTGAAAGCCCCTTGCTGGCTTTCAGATTGCAACTTCAACCTCTTCCAGCTAGCAGTTCACCAATACAAAATTTAAATCATGTTGGCTTAACCTAGTTTAGTTGGTTTGGTGCCTCTCCGAGTAAGCAAGCCTCCTTAATGTCTGGAATGCTTTATTTTGGATCTCCACCAGCCTGGCCAGTGACTGCTGCCATGATAGCAAAGCTGTACTTCTGACTTCCAGTCAGAAAAAGTTGCAGCTCCCTCCCACCCCAGGAAACCATTTTCTAAACTGGATTAAGGTTGTGCGGTTTGCAGACTCAGAATATGCTTTAGCCCAGCCGCGGCTGTATGTTCCATTCACCTTTTTAGAGGTTGCCCCATGCAGACCAGTCCCTGAGGCCTGGCCTACACGTGCTCTTAGAAGAAAGTGGTAAAATGGATTGGACCAGTGCGGGTGGTGCAACACCATTTATGGGATATTTTTTACTTGTATAATTCTTTAATGTGGTGAGCATTAAGAAAAAGCCATCTCCCACCAGCAGTTTGAAGTCGTTTGGCCTGTCCTACCATCTCATCCTGGTTCCCCTGAAGACCAGACCTCAAGTGCTGAGAATTCTGGCGCTTCCCTGAAGGAGAACGAGGACAGCTGTGCGAGAAAGGGGGAGCCTCTCACCACTCTTCTTCCTCCATCCTCATTTAAGTGCTCGATTGACCCCTCCTTCACTGGCTAATTGCCCCGACCCCTTCCAGTAAGGGGGCGGGGGGATTGGTGCAAAGTTCACTCAGCCCTGCAGAGAATATGTCATTAGAACAGAAGTCCGGCTGTATGGCTAGAATTCCCCTTGTAACCAAAGGCTGGTCCCTGCATGGGATGCTGCACTCAACTTTGGTCGCCTGCTCCTTGGCTATTAAAGCTGCGATGGATGCAGTGTGTGTGCTTGATCTGGGCCACACTTCAGAAACTTCCTGTTCTGGACAGCTGATGCTATCTGATCATGAGCTTCATGGTTGGTTTGTTTCTTTAAACAGGGTAAAGTTCTAGAGCGTGGAAAGCATTTGGATCTTATTACCAGGCCCAGCAGTCTCTACTACGAAATGTGGCACACGCAGAGCAGCCGGATGCTGAACAGAAATGTCAACGACCCATGGGAAGAGAGGAGCGATCACATGTCAAAAGAGGAGGAAAGGAAGAAGCTCCAAGAGGAGATCATCAACAGCGTGAAAGGCTGTGGGAACTGTTCATGCTAAGCATGAGCCCAGCTTGTCTCTCTCTCTTTCATGCCCTCATCCCTCTGGTTAAATGGAGACCCAGATGCTTGCACTGAGGCTGTTTTCTGCGTTTGACAGAATGAACAATCCTGGTTTGTGAGAAGGCTTTTCTCAGTGGAACACCGGTTTTTAGCCAAAGGATTTTAGTTCTGCCTCTTGGCATCCCTAATAGCAATGAGATGGGGAGTATGTTGAGACCTTCTTGATATAATTGATCTTTGTCTGCTTCAGGGGTTGTTCCCAGACATGTGTGCATCTTTTGGGGGGACAGTTCCCTGCATTTGGACAGAGTAGAATTATCTGAACATCTTTGTGGCATGTTTGCTTTACTCTGTTCTCCACTACTACAAAGGGTGGGTTGAAGTTGTCTTTATGTATTTGTTTCAGCAAAAGTTAATTAACTGGAGCATGAGTGTGAAGGGATGTGTGTGTGAAGTAGTTAACATTCTTTGAATAACTGTTTTGATAGAATTTATATCTTTTTATAATGAATAATGGACATTGTCAGTTGTAACAAATTCTAACAGAGAAATTTCTGCTTAGTTCTTCACTCTTCCCCATTCCATCAGCAATTTGTCCTAGCCCCCCCAAGTTTTGGGAGGTCTGAGACTTCAGAATTATGAACAAAAATGTGTATCTTAAGATCAATAAATCCTAAAAGGCACAACAATAAAGGCCAATACATCTCCAGTCATTACTGTTCATAGATGTGCTCAAACAAATGGTTTTATTAAGTTCTAATGAGAATATGACAAATATTGTCATTGTTTTAGCAATAAACCAGGCTTCTGAGACAGAAGTTCTTCAAATCATTGGGAGCAGTTTGGGACTACCTGTGAACTTGAACCCAGTTTTGTCTAGCTTTCTGAAGATATTACATGTTTTAAAAATGTATAGGCTGGAACAAAAGATATCCTTGATTAAAAACCACTGTTCAGTAGATATTACAGTACAAACATGAATGCCTTTCATGTAAAACACATCCTTGCTAAAATGTTTAAGTTTAAAATTGCTTTAATTTAGCGTGTGAATAGACCTCTTCTTTGAACTTATGTACAGAATGGCACAAAGACAACAAATGTAACTTTTGAAAAACTAAAAGTGCTTTCTGTACTTCCTTTTCTCGATTCTGCACAGCCTTGGGAGGGAAGGAAATAATACCTGCCGCTGCATATAGGAGGATTGTGTACATAGCTTGTATTTTCTGAAATAATCTTGTGGTCAGAGTATGGAGTTCTTTGGTCAGCTTTTTCATCCTACTTAATGTATATGCATCTTCACCCAGAAATCATTGTTGAATCATGGGTGCCCTTTGCCTATAAAACCTTCTCTGTTCATTACAGGGGATGGGGGCAGGGCTCTCTCTGTACTGTGCACACTCACGCACGCACGGCAGGGACAAGGGGATTGCCCCCATTCTGTCCCATGGTTCATGACACCTTGGGTTCAGCTCAGTTTTCTCCCAGTGAGAAAGGAGAATTGTACAAAGTTGATAATGGATTTTATGCAAGAAAAAAATGTTACTCCTTTGGGTGTACTAAATTTAAACATTTTATTTTTGTTGATTTTCCACAGAACTTCAAGAGCATAGCAGCACTCTTCTGCAATACAAAGCCAAACAAACTTTTTAAAAAACCCTTTAAAGAGAGTGTGTGACAAAAACACATTTTATGTTTTGAAAGAACCATAAATTCTGACATTGAGTTCTGGGTCAGTAAATACTTCTGATAGTTCAAAATCCCAAATTCTGGGGAGAAATTCAGCAGAGGACTATTTTGTAAGCATTCCTCATTAAGTGTTCTGTGATGTTTTTAAAAGAACTTCACCCCTGCCGGTGGTGGAGTTAGAAGGCCAGAAACTGTGCCTCGCTTTAAGTGTTACAGCTGAAAGCTGCACACCGTAGCAGGGTACCTTTTGTGTTCATACCAAGCTGACGTTTCTCCAGTGGTCCTGGGTGTGGCAGTCTTCACTTCTGGGACAGTAGCTCCTCCCCGTCCGCTGGCAGGGTCGTCAAACTTTGTGATCCCAGAGGGGAGGGGCTTGTCCCAGAGAGCTCCAGTCTTTCGACCCTGCCTTGGCAGCAGAACGTTGTCATCGGTGCTCCAGAGAATGCAACGATCCCAGAAAGGCAGCAATGAAGAAGCTTGCAAGGGACGGGAAGGCTGAGCCCCCCCCCCCCATCCATGCTGCGTCTGAGCGGCAGTGAGCTAATTATTGTTCCGGTGGCACTGGGTGATCCCTGGCAGCCATGGCTGGAATGTAGACTCCCGCGGAGGACTCCAGCCTTCGGGCCTGGGGTCGCGGTTGAGTCTGAGGCAGCCTGCAAGGCGGTCCTGAGGATCTGGCAACCTTCTGTGGGCTCAGAAGCGGCTGGTAATGGGCAACCTGCCGAAAAGGAGCAGCTGGAGCCCCGATTCCCTTTCCTGTACTGCAGTGAGAAAACCTGACAGTACGCAGTGTAAGACAGAGAAGTAGGACCCCCCTCTCGCACCACACAGGAGTGGCAACGAGTACCGGGGTCAACAGCACCAGAGTCTCCCTTGTAACACAGTCCCCAGGGCAAGCAGTTCGAGAGGTATCCCACCCTAGTGCAGGGAAACCCCCACCACTCCAGCCACAGGGGTCAGGAATGCCTGCAACAGCGGTATCCTCAGTCAAATTGCAGCAGAGAAGAGATGAAGTCAATGGCATCAGGGACTCTCCTCTTGCCAAGGTGCTTCCCATGCTGCACCTCAACGGGGTCTCCAGCTCTAGTTCCCTCTCACTTGGGAGGCCTAGAAGAGCGGGCGGCATTCACACTGCGGTGCCTCAGCCCTGCCAAGTGGCTTGGGGGGCTGCAGAAGTGGTCGACTTTGAGAGGAAAGAGACTGCTCCTACTGCAGTGACAGCCTGCTCCCTCCCTCCTGCCTCCTGGTGAGGCCAAAGCCAACTTAAAATTACAGAGCATGCCTGGTTAGGGGGAGGAGTACTTTCAGTTTCCCTTTGTGGAAAAGCTTTGTTCTAGCGGGAGATGGCTATGTGGGCACGCGTCTCAAGGTCGTGGCCTCCTGAAAGCAGGGGTCTCCGAACCAGACTTTCTTTTCTTATACATCCACCTCCATCCCAGGGTCTCAACCTGAGAAAGGAAAAGTGGAAGCTCAGCTTCCTCAGACCCTTTGGGGGAAATAACCAGGTTAACTTCTAGTCTGGATTGAGAAGGAGATGATGTGTTCAGAGCACTTCCCTGATCCTAGGCCAGAGGGGTCAGCATCCCTCTTAGGGGGTTAATTTAGGAGTGGGAGTATGGACTAGTTTTCATAGAGGATGGAGTCTCTATTACCTGTTCCTTGTCCGCCAGAGTTGTCTATTCCTGGACATCTGGCATAAGCAGAGAGTAACTTCCCAAGGATCTGAAGGATGAGATTGCCTTCACAGCAGACGCCTCCCTAGTTTTCATTCAGCTGTTGGCCAGAGTCATGGCCTACAGTGTCACCGCCAGGCAAAATTCCAGGCTTGGGAGTTTGGGATTGGTTAAGGACTAGCAAAAGATCTTTCTTCTGGGCATGCCAAAGAACAATTGATCAGCTGCTTATAGTAAATCTGAAAGAGAAAAAGAAGGGTCCTTCAGCAAGACTATGCCAAGACTTCAGGCCCCCAAAGGTCAGAGGTCACCTGCAGTTATTTGAGACACACTGAAATCACACAGTGGGTCACTAGTGGGTGCTAGTTACAGAACCAAATGGCTATTACATTGAATTCAGTATGATACCTTACAATTGGTTCCTCCAGGACCCAAGATATTGCGCCTAACAGAAGCACCTTATTTTTCAGATGGCCATCCAGCACCTTATGGTTTGTGGGGCAATGGGACCAGGGCCTGATGCCCAAAGAGCATTGAGGAGGTCCAATCCCTCAGAGGTTGTGCAAGCACATAAAGAGTAAGAAGTTAGAATGAAAATCCTTGAGTCTTTTTTTTTTGACATTGATCCAGAGGGGAGATTTCTTGGCCCCAGTGGTTTTATCAGAGGTCTCTTTACATATACCCATTCTGGTAGCCCACTGAAAGCGTATGTGATCCACATATGATGGGAAACTCTCTTAATACCATCATCTTCCTTTTGGGTTCAAAGACAGCCCTGCGGGTGTGTATCAGAGTTTTTGGTGACCCTGGCAGCTCGCCTGAAGTCCCTATGCATGTCAACCTTTTGTTTCCTTATCTGAAGAGTATCTTATTAAAAGCACCTTCCCCCAGACTAGACCAAGGGAATATGAGTCAGACAGTGGCCTGTCTACAGGAGCCCAGTTATGTGGTAATCTGGGAGAAGAGCCATTTGCAGCTGACACACTCAATTCTTTATTTGGGTGTTCTAATAGACACTGTCCAGGACTAGGTTTTCTTGTCAGTGGAGAGACAGGAGAATTTACAATCTCCTGTCTTCAAGATCCTCAAAACAACGTGGAAGTGGTGTCCCTGGGGTTGAGGGTTTCCTGCCAGGATGTTCTTTAGTAGCCCAGTTTTTGCATCCGTTCACCACAGTTTCTTGCTTCATTACCAAGACACAATTGACAACAACAGGTTCAAGTTTCTACAACTGCTGACTTCATTACGGTGGGAAGCTTAGGTAGCGAGTAGTTCCCCCCAGGTTCAGGGAGGGGGGCATTACAGGACCCAAAGAGAACCTTGAGGACCTCAGAGGCGAGTCTCATTGGTTGGGGGGGGGCATGTGTAATAGAGATTGGCACAGGGCACCTGGCCCAAGAAGGATTTCTCATACAGCATCAGCCTACTGGAGTCCAGAGATATACAGATAGATCACAGGGTGTTCCAGGATCTTCCTTCAAGGACACAAAAAACACCATATAGCAGCCAAAGCTTGTGTGCGCAGAAGACTTTAATGCACTGGGCAGAGAATCATCAGAAGGCCATAAAGGTGGTGCATATGGCAGGACAGGTCAACCCTCTAGCTGACTAGACAAGTGGAAGAGCTCTGAACTAGTCAGAGTGGATGCTGAACTAGGAGATTTCCCCATCAGATTTGTTTTGTTTCCAGATTTGGCGAGATAGAAGAGGATCTCTTTGCCAGATATCAAAACTGCAAAGTTTGGTCATGGCAACACCAAAGTCTCTGCAAACCATCAGAGCAGTCACACTAAGCAGTGAGTGTCCTATCAGGTGTTGTGTGCCTTTCCATCATTACAGTGGCTTCACAGGGCGATACAGAAGATCAGAAGGTTCTGAGGAAGCATCCCCAATTGGAACTTTTTCATCCTACCAGTTTGGAGGTTAAGTGCTCACAACTTGCAGAGATGGGATATTTATAGGGGCTATAATAAAACCCAACAGTTTTCTTTCAAGCTTGGTACCTAACAAAGAAGATAGAACCCTTCTCAGTGACAGTTGAAGAGGTGCTTCCTTCCTGGTGGGAAGGGCTGGGCACAGGGCTCAGCCCTAGCACTCTCAAAGACACTTCAAGGCTATCACAGTTATTAGTGGCACCAGGAGAGGGAAATCCCTGTCCTTTCATGCTTATGTTAAGGGACCCCAGAGGGAAACTCCTGGACATTTACTCCCAGGTTTACCTTCCCATCCTGGAGCCTGAATGCAGTTTTCCAGCCCTGTTCAGGGCTCCATCTGAGCCCATGGCTCCGGTCTCTTTCAGGAATCCATCCATAGGACCATTTTCCATGTGGGCATCCCTTCAGCTAAAAGAGGCCAGAGTTAGGGGGCTTTATAAGTGGATACGAGTAGGTTTTCCACAATTTTCCCAATCAAATGACTTACAAGGTGTTTTCCGCCTCTTCACAGGGTGAAGGAAGTGGTTCTGCCCTCCTTGGTTCCAATCCTACACATGATCAGGAAGAGGACGGCATTATCTGGAGGCTAGGAGGGCTCAGTGTCTTTTAGCTTAGTAGAACAAACAGTTTCGTAAAACTGACTATATGTGTTGGCTTTTCAGGAAGGTTTCCATGGGGAAAACCCTAAATAGGGGGATTAGACGGTGCACCTTGTGGGTTTTTTTAAAGCCACCAGTTTGGACCCGCTACAGGATATCACGGCCCATTCCTTAGGTAAATTCAGCGGGATATAGTTTTCTTTCCCTCTCTGGAAATTATTTGTAAGGATGTTACCGGTGAGTGGTGTACTCCTTTTCCAGGCCCTACAGGGCAGAAAGGGTATCCTCAGCTGAAGTGGCCTTCGGAAGGGGAGGAGGTCCTACAGCACACCTGTCTGGCCTAGGGGCCCAGGGGCCGAGTTCTTCCCTCTCGGGGAGACATTGCTCTTTTATGTCCCAGAAGTGCAGACTGCCCCACCAAGGACAGAAAGGAATATTTGTTTCACTTACCATGAATCTTCGCTCTTGGGGATCTGGGGTGGGGCAGTCTCCCACACCCGAGGTTTTTCTCTGGTACAGCTCCTCGTGCCGAAGGGGTCTGCTTGTTGGCAGTACATTCCTTCTTAGCCACCTGTCACTTTCCATCTGAATGGCCTGTAAGCTAGGGAGTGGTTAGTTCCGACTTCTCTAGCATTTTCTTGGAAAGTGGGAGGTTTTTTCCTTGTTGAGTAGTTCCAGTGGTTATCCAGGAAGGTTTTGTCTGTGAACAATGTTCCTTTTTTAATGAGTGTTGATCATTGTGGAACAAGGGAGCTACAGCTTGGGAACAGACAGGAGATCTCTGGGAGAAGCCCCTCCCCTCCAGGGTGGCCCCTTCAATGACCCTGCCTGTGGAAGGGGAGGAGCTACATCCCACAAGTGAAGACTGCCCCAGATTCACAGTAAGTGAAGCAAATCTTCCTTTTTGTTCAATATCCAGCCTTTCATAACTTAATGTACCGTTTGATCCAGGAGGCAGACTGCTGAGAAACCATCTACAGTGTCAGGTAGCTGAGGTGCCACGGTATGCTTCCTGCTTTCTGGAAATGAATCTGGGTATGCCGGCAGTTCTTGCCAGGATTGCGTTTTGCCTGTTGGGATGAAACTTCCTGTAGTTGCGACTGAGAACCTGCTTTCCATTTTCTAGTTGAGCAAGTCCTACTTTGTGCTTGCTTTTTCTCATCCTTGCCTGGATAGTTTTGAGGGAAACAAAATTACTGCCTCCCCCAGAAGTTATTTTTTGTATATCTGCCAGCAGTAATTGAAGCTGTTCCTGTGTCACATTCCCGAACCTGAAGTCTCTCTCCTCATTTTTAAGGTTGGCTGTGTTTATCTGACCTGCTGCTGCTGCTGCTGTAGCTGTATCCTCATCCTGGAACATTTTGCTCTTGCAGAGTCTTCTGATTTAAGGGATGAGTCTGGTGACAAACTGTGAAGATAACCACTACCCAAAAGCAGCACAGTAGTAGTATTGTATATAAAACATTCATTAGGAAGTATTCCTATCATAGCTCAATTGTGTAGATAATTATTACTGGAATAAATTACTTCTTTCTTTGTGAATAGAAATGGTTGTCCTGTTGAAATGACTCTCTTTAGCAGCTCCGTCAACAGATCCGAGAGGAAAACCAATATTTTCTCAGTGCTCTGCACAGAACAGGAGGACTGGTGGTTTTAATAGCATGCTTCATCTGCCCAGAGGGAACAGCCTTTGGATTATTCTTGGAGTAAAAGTCATTGTGCCAGACAGTTATCTCAGTTAAATGTGAATAGATTATAGTGCTTTGAGCTTTATATTAGCCAGTGAAAAATCTTGGATGAGCCACTGGAAGAAGGAAAGCTTCTGTGTCCCACCCCACAACCACGTATTGAAAGATAAGCTGTTGCTGTCTTAGGATCAACTACCTTTCAGTTTAGCCCAGGGCACTGGAATACATTAGTAAAGCAGTTTTGTAATTATGTAGCTGAAGTACACAAAGAATGTGGATCAGAACAACCTTGGATATGAGCCTACATTAAATGGTGAGTTCTTCTCCAACAACGTCCTAGTCATCTATTTCCTTCATTGCTACAGCTAAAACATCTGAAACGTTCAGCAGTGATGGAAATAGATAACTAGAACATCATTGGAGGAAAAGCTCAAAATTTGATGCAACCAAATAACATTTAGGGCAGTGTTTCTCAAAGTTTAATAATTTAGGTACCCACGTTTTGATTTAAGATTTCTCATAGACATTTGCTGGATGGTGGTGAGAGCGACTGTTAGGAAGGACTTGATTTCCCGCAGTGCCCCTGCTGACCCACAGCGGCCTCCAGACCCCAGTCTGAGCAACCTTTGAGTCTCAGAGCAGTTTACAAACTCCTTTCCCTTCCCCTCCCCACGACAGACACCCTGTGAGGTAGGTGGGGCAGAGAGAGCTCTTAAACTGCTCTTTCAGGACAGCTGTGCCAGAGCTTGTGACTGACCCAAGGTCACATCAGCAGGTGCAAGTGGAGGAGTGGGGAATCAAACCTGGTTCTCCCAGATTAGAGTCCGCACACTTAACCACTACACCAAACTGCCCCTTGTGGCCTTTCCATGAATAGACAGGCTTTTTTGCCATCTCTACTCCAATTGCATCCAGATTGAATAGTTGCAATGCATTTTATGCCACTGAGCATTCAAAATGCAGCAGCAAGATGGCTGGCAGGTGGGTGAGAGAGCAAGAGACCATCTTACCAATATGAAGAGCTTTACTGACTTCTGGACACAATTCAAGGTGGTCATTATTGTCTTTAAAACCAAAGAGGCTTAGGACCAAATTGCCTACTCCCATAGGTACCTGCTCAGCATTGCAGATCTTCTGGAGAGGAGGCCTTTCATTGTGTGATAGGCTTTGTGGTGAGCCTTATCTCTGGAATTCTCTCCTTGCAGAAATCTGCTTGGTACCAACACTCTTCCATTTGCAGGTACAAGGAAGAAAAGTTTCTCTGGTAGACCTGGGAAGTGGAGCAGTCCTCACTTCTGGGTTAGGCTCCTCCCCTCCAGAAGCAGGGTTGAGCAGCTGAATTCAGTCCCAGAGGGAAGATGCTTGCCCAGAGGTCTCCAATCTTCTCGGCCCTGCTTTCAGAGCAGGACAGCAGTGGTGGTGCTCTTCTTGAGTGTGCCTCCAGACAGGAGGCAGGAAGAGAGCTCACAAGGGAAAGGTTGGGCTGGTCACCCCCCTCCCCTGCATTGCAGAGGAGCAGCAGTGAGCATGTTGTTAGGCCGACAGCACTGGGAATTCCAAAGAGCCAAGGTCGCAGCTACGGATTCTCGCCGATGTCTCCAGCCTTTGGGCTGGCAGTACCCTCCTCGGGTGAGTCCGGAGGGTGCAGTTGAGTCAGTGGCAGCCTGTTTGGGAGCGCCATTTTTTATGGCCACGGTCTCATAAGCTTGGAGGGAGCCAGCGTTGCCTGGACTTCAAAGGAGCAGCTCCAACACAATGACCCCATCTGAAGCATGGCAAGATCAGCCAGAGGTGAAAGGGGGGGGTGTCATTTTCCTTCGGAGCTAGAGGGACAGAGGTCTTCTCTGTTTTTCCTATGGTCTCTGCAAGTGAAGAAGCCATTTTGTCTCATTGCTTTCCTACACAGTTAACTACTTCCACTTTTCCTTTTGGTGTGAGTGTGGTCTTTTGGGTGGGAAATGGCGACAAAGGCCACCTCCCAAGGCCTAGAGTGTGTGTGATGGATCTTAGAGCTCTCTAGCTCTTTGGCTTCAACTTCCACCTTGGTTTCCCATCAGTCTGGGGAGGGAGAAAGGAACCATGACATGGATCTGTCCAGGGAAGGTGCTAAAGCAGATCTCCTGACATGGATCAGAAAGGAGATGAAAAAAGAGATCAGGGAGGCCATGCAGGAATCCAGACAGCGCAGCAGCTTTGCAGCAGGACCTTCAGACGGACATGGGAGACACCACAGTAGAGAGCCCACCCCCACAGAAATCGAGGAAAAGAAATAGGGACAGTGTTTCTCTCTCTCCCCTTCCAGACCAAAAAAGAGAAAGATTGAAGAGTCCAGATGTCATAGGGACTACAGCCTTCCTTTAGACTTTCAGGCTGAGAACTCAGCTCAGATTCCTCCTCAACCAAAGTGGAGGGGGAATTATTGGAGGAGGGGGTGGTGTCCTCCAGGCTACTGCAAAAGGTACTGAGGCTCCTGGAGATCTCTCCAAAATCCAAGAGAAGGAGGAACTGGATTCAGACCTTCCAAAGGGAGCGGAGAAAATGCTTCCCAAGTTGGGAGTAGCATCACCAAGGAATCCCCTCCCAGCAGTTTTTTATAATGTGATGAAAGCTGAGTGGGAAGCCCTGTCTAAGCCAAGAGCTAACCACTGTTCTTTCTCTGAGTTCTACTCCCTGGTTCTGGAGGCTGCTAAGCGGATCAAACTGCCTTTAGTGGATGAACCAGTGGCCAGCCTGGCATCCAATTCAGGGCTGCCAATGGAGGCAGATGGTCTGCCCAAGGTCCCCTGAGATAAGAGAATCGAACAGGCTCTATGTACGGATTTTGAAGCCTCAGCAACTTCACTGAGAGTGTTGGCAGCAGGTTCCTTGTTTGCTAGAACTGTATTCTCTTGGGCTTCAGACCTGGCAGCAGCAAGCAGCAATGTCCCCAAGTAGCTCAAGGATGAAATTAAGAAGATCGCCTTGGTGACAGCATTTGCAGCAGATGCATCTCTAGATGCCCTACAAATATCAGCTAGAGCTACGGCTTTCAGTGTGGCAGCTAGGCGAAACTCCTGGCTTAGATGCTGGGATGTGGATCCCTCAGCCCAAGCCAAGGTAGCGGCAGTTGCCTTCAAGGGAATCAATCTCTTTGGAGAAGGTATGGACAAAAGCTGGTGGAGGACAAGGACAAGAAAAAAGCCCTTCCTTCTAATAAAAAGGAAGGGAAGCCTAGAAAGCAGATTCAGTTCTTTTGTGATTCTATGCGTCCACCGCACACAGGTTTCTTCAAGACCTTCAGAGGCAGATGGCAGTCCAAACCACAACAAGAGAGCAGATCTTCCTCATTCCATAAGCCCCATCAGAACAAAAAGGGATCCAACAAGGGAACCTCAGCATGACTATGCTGGGTCAACATTCACCATAGGAACTGAAGGATGTCTACAGAGGTTTGCAAGTCATTGGCAACAGACAGTAAACAAGACATGAGTACTGGATACAGTTACCAATGAGTACTCACTAGAATCTGATTGCATTCCTCCATTTTCTACAGATTCTGAAGAACAGGTCCAATCAAAAATACCAACTTCTGGAGATGGCCATACAACATCTACTAGACATCAGGGCTATAGAGCTCGTACCTGAAACACAAAGAATTGGGGGGGGCTATTCAGTATTTTTCATAGTACAAAAAAGAATGGGGATGTCAGGGTGATCCTGGATCTCAAATGGCTGAACAGGCACATCAGAACAAGGAACTTTAAAATGGAAACTCTTAAGCCCACCATGGCAGCTATCCAGAAGGGAGACTTCATGGTCTCCGTCAATCTCTCAGAGGCCTATCTACATGTCCGGATCAGAGACACACATAGGAAGTTCCTCTGCTTCGCATACAATGGGAGACAGTTCAAATACTGAGCACTCCTCTTTGGTCTGAAATCATCACCCCAGGGCATTTACCAAGATCCTGGCAGCCTTGGTAGCTCACCTTAGTCTACAGAGAGTGCCTCTGTTCCCATACCTGGATGACATTTTGGTTAAGGCACCCTCTCTCCATTAAGGTTGGTAGCAGTGAGCAGTACAGTGACTTGTCTCTGGGAACACAGTTTCGTGGTCAATGAGACAAAGAGCAATCTCCTTCCAACACAGGCAATTGTGCACCTGAGAGTACTTACAGACACGCTCCAGGACAGAGTCTTGTCTTAGGAAAGGCAAAAAAAGATACAAACAGTGGCAATTAAAATCTTGAAGAGTCCAAGGTTGGAGGTGATGGTCTTGCCTCAACTTCTGGGAATGATGGTATCCTGTCAGGATGTTCTTCGGTGGTCCAGGTCCCTCTTCAGAGGTTTCTAGTACCATTTCAGGAGGTGACAGCATACAAGAGGTCCAGATGAATAACGCTACCAGATACCCTCAGATGAGAGATCGACTGATGGCTGGAACCGGCTCGGTTTCATGACAGTCTTCCATTCAGAGAGCCAAAGAGGATGGTGATGACCATGGATTTGAATCTCTCAGGCTGGGAGTCCTATGCCCATGGAAGAATGACACAGGGCATCTGGTCAATGGAGGAGACTGTCAACAGTATAAACTTATTGGAGCTCAGAGCCATCAGGTAGAATGGGGTATTCTGAAGGGGTCATTACGACCATGTTAGCACCTAGGAAGGGCTCTACAAATAGGGTTTATAACAACACTTGGCAGGTATTCCAAACATGGTGTCTAAGATGGGGCCTGGAGCCTTTGTAAGTGGGCTATTATCTTTCCTCCAGGAAGGTCTGGATAAGGGTGTCAGCACTAGCACCTTTAAGCATCAGGTAGTGGCTATCTCTGCAACTGCAACTATCTCTGCAACAGGTAGCGCCTATCTCTGCAGCTCTCTCTGTATTGTTGAATCCCTCACAGGTCCATCGTTTCCCCACCTGGAATCTTAACCTGGTGCTGAGAGCATTGTCCAAGGATCCTTTTCAACCTACGGCCACCTGTCCCCTTAAGGAACTGACATTTAAGACCATTTTCCTAGTGGGAATCACCTTGGCTAGACGGGTATCCGAGCAGATGGCTCTGTCAGTAGATAGGGAGCTCTGTGTGTTCTATAATGACAGAGTAGTGCAGCATCCTGACCCAGCCTTCATTTCAAAGGCAAATGCCACCTTTCATAGGACAGAGGAGATATTTTACCTTCCTTCTGCCAAAACCCTAAACATGAGAGAGAAAGAGAGTGGCATTGCCTTGATGTATGTAGAGCCTTAAGCTTCTGTATGGATAGAACCAAACAGTTGTACAAGTTTGATGCCCTATTTGTGTCCTTTAGGAAGTCGGCGCTGAGACAGAGCGTCTCCACTTCCACCCTAAGCTGGTGGATCAGGGGGTGTATCATTCTGGCATACAAGGCTAGGGCCCTGGAGCTGCCTCAAGGCATCACTGCACATTCTTTAAGGGGGGTGGCGACATCTGTAGCCTACAGGTCCTTCCCGTCTTTAGAGAATATTTATGAGACAGCTGCATGGAAATTGGTGCATTCCTTTACCAGGCACTACAGAATTGACAAGATGGCATCTGCCAAGGCAGCCTTCGGCAGAAGGGTCCTGCAGCATACCTGTAGGTCTTGAAGCCGGTCACCTGCCCTGGGGAACACTGCTTTGTTGTGTCCTGGAAGTGAGGACTGCACCACTCCCAGGACTACCAGAGAATGGAAGATCTGTGTTTACTTAACATGAAGGTTCCTTTTTGGTGGTCCAGGAGTGGGGCAGTCTTACCCACCTGAGTTTTTTCTTGGGACACATTCTAGAGCCCTGGTGGTCTGCTGGAGAGTATAGTTTCTCCCAGTAGGTAATTAAAGGGGAGAGACCTTCAGGGTAAAACCCCTGTCTGAGTGTCTGGTAGATGGTTGGTACTAAGTACTTCTTGGGGTTAATGTTTCTTTTTAACCTGTTATGGTTCCTTCTGCATTAAGACTGTTGGATAGGGTTGCCAGGTCCTACCTGTTGTCCAGTAGGGGAGGAAGAAGCTCCATGTCTGGGAGTTTTGCATGCCATGATGACATCACCCAGAAGTGACGTCATCACACTAGGCACGTCAGCAGGGAATGCTCTATGATATCATAGAGTTTTCAGGTCGAATGGTAGAGCGTCCCCCCAGCGATGTGCCCAGGATGATTACATCACCACTGGGTGATGTCATCGCACCAGGCATGTCAGCCGATACAGGCAGTTTGGGGGCGGGGTTCCCCTTGCCAACTGGATCTGGGCCGTCAGGTCAGGGACCCCTAGAGCAGACAAACCCTCACCCCTTTGGGGACCTGGCAGCCCTACTGTTGGAGGGGGAATTTTTTCTTCTCTCTCTCTGGTTATTGTTGTGAGAGGCAAGGCTTGGAGATGGACTGGAGATCCCTGGGCAAGCACCTCCCCTCTAGGATCGAATTCAGCTGCTCGACCCTACTTCCAGAGAGGAGGAGCCTAACCCGGAATTGAGGACTGCCCCATTCCTGGATCACTGAGAAGGAAGCTTCACAGTAAGTGAAGACAAATCTTCTGTTTCCTGAGATTTTTAGCTGAGTTTTTTAGGACTATTCCATTTGACCCCAACTGCCTTTTATCACCATTTGCCTTCTCCACATCTTTGCCTGGTTTTTTGACTGCTGTTCTTGTGGTGGTTCTCTTAATGTTTCATTTTATTTGGTGTGCTCACAATAGGGTTGTATTCTGATAGAAGCTGCTTTGAACCCATATTTAGGCTAAGAGTTGCAGGGTATCCTCTTTTGAATTCAATTACCATTTGCCAAGTGAACAGTTAGCAACAGATCCAGTAAATGACAGCCTGCAGAACCTTAAAAAGGATTACTCTGCCAGCTTATTTGATGAACATTTTGCCTGAGGTTTGCTTCTCAGTTGTGTAAGATTTTGGACTTTGAGTCCCTCCTGAGTGGTTGACATTTCTGTGGGGAATTTGGGGAGAGCTGAGTGGATGGGGGGGGGGGGGGTTGGTTATGCTTTCAGGAAGCTGCACTCCCTCTCCATCCAAGCTTTCTCCTGCATGACAGGCTCATGTTCTCGCACTTAGCTGCTTCTGTTCAACGGGCACAACCTATTGTGCTCAATCGCATGGTTGTTTTCTGTGATATGAAGGAAGAACAACAAAAATATTTAAAGCTTGCCTGGAAAGTTGTATCTCAAGGGCTGAAAGATAAATGTACCATCCCAGCTTCCCAGCACACTCATGGCTATTCTTCTGTGCTCTATAGTCATAATGGAATTGTCAAGGAAAATGCTGATGCCATTCCAACCTTAAAATATGCCCTCTAAAGCTTTTAGCCTTGGGTTTTTATGGTTTGTGCGTGCTTTTTGGGGGAAGATCAGTAGTGTGCAGGTAAAATGCATTGTGAACTCTGCACAGTGACTTGTGCTGCATCCTCCTGAATGAATGTTCAAATAACATGCTCTGAACACCAGATCATAGACCATGGCCCAATATGGGAAAATGTTGAGAAGCAGAAAGGCATAGAACTTCAAAGCTGGTTATTACGACCACCAGTTGAAACTGTTAAAATGTTACTAAGTAAAGGAGGGGGGGGAGAACTTGAGGCTTTTGAAAATGCTAAGTTGAAGGTGTAAAATGAGGAAAACCAATAAAGGAATATAGAAAAGGAGTGAGCCCTCAATGCTAAGTGTGAAGAATAGGCAAACAAGTTCGGTAGGGCTAATTCTAGATATTATTGAAGGAAGGAAGGAGGATAATAGTAAAGCCTATATATAGCTCTATAAAGGAAATGTTTAAAAAGAAATAAAGGTAGAAAGGCAAACTGGGGAAAAAACTCACTGGTGAGTGGAGGGGGGGGGGAGTGTTGTTGAAGATCAGATTGAAACACGAGCTGAAACAGTTATTGCCGTTATTGACTTCTTATTCTGAATGAAGTGGGCACTCCAAGTTTTGCAGGTATATGGAGATGTCACCCCCTCTGGAGTGCTAGAAAGCCTCATGGATTGCCCACTGGGATTTATCAGGGTTTCAAAAGATATGTTTCCCCACTCCTCACCTCAGTGCTTGCTTGCTTCCTTCCTGAAGGCTCACTGAAGGCAACAGAGGAGTTGGTTCCACTGCTCTAAACCAATCTTGGCTAGTAGTAGCCAAAGCAGCCACATTGTATGGCTCCTTCTTAGGTAAGTTTTGGGAACCAGTCAAATTCAGGAGTGTACTCTGGGAGAGGGACTGAGTTTTCACCTTAAGGATAACACTGTTACGATACAGTGACACAGGATCCTTTAATAAATACTCTGGGGGGCCCTGATCTGGGAACAGAACTACAAACTTCAAATTGCCAGCTTGGAGGAGGTGAATTTCCTTTATGGAACCAGGTAAGCAGGATGGAAATGACCATTTGTCCACCTGCCAGGAAGAGGCAAGACAGATGGCTATCTAGATATAGAGACTGGTGTCATCAACAGTTGGCACATGTACCTTACGTTGACTGGAGAAAAGTTATCACTTCCAATTTCATGATATGTGTTAGATATGAGACTCAGGCAGCAGCTCCTTGAACACTGAAAAAAGCTTTATTTACAGAGGTAAGAACAAGATAGGACGACAGCCAAAACTGGGGAGCAACGGGCTCCTTTTTAAACAGTCCGGGCTTGCTAAACCATGCCCATTAGTACAGTAAGGACCAATCAGAGTATTTACATAAAGACCAATCACCTTGTTTCCCTCCTGCACATATCTTGTATCCTGATTTGACAGCTGCGCAGAGTGTCCAATCAGATGGCATAGTTTTGGATATCAGGCTTTCAATGGGATCTGGAATCAAGCTCCTACGTTTATGTATAGCAATACATAACATCCCTCCCCCCTAAGATGGAACAATCAGGGGTCACTCATAATCTTTTAAGTAGGAGGGAGGCCATTGCATTCTCTGCGACTGTCTTACCAGTTCAGGCTGGGGAGCTGGGTCAGGGTCCCTGTCTCTCTGTTCTCTGCTGGGACCTGACGGACTGTGGTCAGGAGTCAGGTTCTGTCCGGATCCTGGTTCGGCAACTGGCTCAACGCCCTGGCTGTCAACACCAACCTCAGCCATTAGAGGTTCCACAGGTGCTGCTGTGGGGTTTGGGACCAGGCTAGGCTCAGGCTTGTCCTCAGTGCATGAGTTGGCCCATCACTGCCTAAGCTGGTCTACGTGGCACCTTAACTGCCATCCGTCTGCAGTCTGCACCGCATACGATAAGATACCAGTCACCTCAGAGACTACCACTGGTAACCACATGTCCCTCACTGTAATTGCAGGCAAAGACAGCGTCCACTTGCTTGAACGACCTGGGAGATGGTAAGGTCTCAAGCTGTGGCAGCTTGGCTGATGTCAAGTCAGGGTGGAGTCTGTCTAGCAGCTATGTCAGCCTGCATCCCATTAGTAACTTGGCAGGGCTCCTCCCTGTTGCTGAATGGGGGGTAATATGCTGGTATAGCATAAAGGAAGCAAGTCGTTGGTTCCAGTCCCCATGTATAAGCCGCTTGAGTGACTTCTTAGTGGTCCGCATCATCCTTTCAGCCTGCCCATTTGTTGCTGGGTGGAAAGGTGCGGACATTATGTGCATGATTAAGTTGTTCCTTAAAAACTCCTGGAACTCCTCTGATGTAAACTGAGTCTCATTGTCTGAAACAAGAGTGTCAGGCAACCCATGGGTGGCAAACAGTTTACACAATGCAGTTATAACCGATGTTGAGGTCATACGGGACATTACCGCTACCTCCAACCATTTGGAGTAAGCATTGACGATCAAAAGGAAGACTTTCCCCTGAAATGCCCCCGCAAAGTCCTCATGAAGCCTCGACCAGGGACTATGTGGAGTTTCCCAACGCTGAGTGGGAGCGTGCAGGGGATCAGGTCTGGTCTCCTGACAGGGCTGGCACATTTTAACCCACTCCTCAACGTCTCGATCAATGTGGGGCCACCATACATAGCTCCGGACCAGAGCTTTCATCTGAACAATGCCCGGATGTCCTTCATGCAATGCAACCAACACTCTTTTTCGCAAATTGGGAGGCACCACCACCCAGTTCCCCCAAAGTAAACAACCTTTGTGAACAGACAGCTTTTTGTCTGGATGAGTAAGGCTGGAATTCACTAGGTAACCGATCCGCTGGCCACCCCCTCTACACCAAGTTTAAAATCCTGGTGATAGTGGAGTCTTCCGCTGAGCCTGCTGCGATGTCCGAGGCATGCACGGGTGGCTAAGGCAGTTCTATAGCCAACACCTCGGAGGCAGGGGCAGGATCAAGAGCCGGCCCCTTGATGGGACATCGGCTCAGGGCATCTGCATGTCCAATTGCCTTTCCAGGCCGGTGGACCAGTTCAAAGTCATATGCCGCCGAAAACACTGTCCATCTCAGCATTCACGGTGACAGAACCTGGGGGGTCTGGTGGCTTGGTGCGAAAAGTCCAAGTAATGGCTTATGGTCGGTAACCATGAGGAACTTATGTCCATACAAGAAGTCGTGGAATTTCTTGACTCCAGCAACCAAAGCAAGTCCCTCTTTGTCAATTTGGGCATAATTCCTCTCAGCAGCAGTCAGAGTTCACGAATAGTATGCCACAGGCGCTTCCTGCCCATCCGCCATTACATGACTTAAAACGGTGCCAATGCCAAAAGGTGAGGCATCTGCGGCAAAAACCAGAGGCTTCTGCTCATCATAATGAGTTGGCCCATAATGAGTCAATACAGTACCAGACGTTAATAATTTCTTTACATCATTGAAAGCCCGTTCCTGTTGTGACTCCCAGACCCATTTCACACCTTTTATTAACAAGCGATGCAGAGGCTCCGCAATCGTAGCTTTATGAGGCAAAAAGGTGTTATAGAAATTCAGAGTTCCTAGAAATGATTGCAGCTCTTTTTTGGTCTGAGGCCACGGCGCTTTCTGTATGGCCGCAACCTTGCCCTCTGTAGGGTGAATCCCTTGCTCATCTATGAGGAACCGTAAGAATTCCACTCTGGACACCCCAAAATGACATTTACTCTTTTTAACCTTTAAACCAGTACCACTCGGATTCAATCTGCCAATTCCGTTTCGTTAGCCCCTGCAATCAAGACATCGTCAAAATATGGAACCACACCTGGCAGATCCCTTAAAAGGCCTTCCATCAGCCCTTGGAAAATACCTGGGGCCACGTTCACCCCAAATTGTAACCTGTTTACCTTGAACCTGTTTACCTGGGGGTCACAATAGTCTGTGCTTCGGCTGCACATTGGTCTACTGGTAGCTGTTGGTAAGCCTGCACAAGATCTAATTTTGTGAACACCTTGCCCCTGCGAGGGAAGCCAATACATGACTGATGATCGGTACTGTTAAGTATGCAACTCAACAACGATTTGATTTCAGCAAGTGATTTCAGCTTTATTGGTAACAGCAAACTTCAACTCAGAACACACCACAAACAAGTGGAGCACAGTTCCCTTTTTAAACCATCCTGGGCTGTCAAAGCCACACCCATAATAAGTTAACATCCAATCATATTACAGAGATAAAGTCCAATCAGGTTCGTTCCCTCTTTGCAACATATTTACACTCTGATTGGCTGTTTCGCACAATTCCACAGGAATGGCCAATAGGAATGTTTCAGCTTACAATCCTTTAAAAAAACTCAAGCTTTACACGGTAAAGAATAGGCAGCGTTCACCTATGTCAGTACATAACAATTCCTCCCCCTAAGATGGAACATTCCCCTGCCACACAGAATCCTTTGGGGGGGGCACAACAGCTTCTCTGTGACTGGCACAGCGGTCTTTGCTCCTGAGGCGGTGGAGCGTTGGTGTTTTCGGGGACCTTGGCAACCTCTCTCGCAGGAGAGACAGGGGGAACAAAGGCAGGGGTCTCAGGTTCTGGAGTTGGGGTCTGCCCAGACTCCGGTTCCTGTTTGGCAGCACTCACCTCCTCATCAGAAGGCCCCTCCTGCTCGACCAGGACCAACTCAGGTTCAGGCATTGACTCGGTGCTTGAGTCTGCCCACCGATCCCTGGGTTGGTCTATGTGGTGGCATATTTCCCGACCATTGGGAAGCCGGACCACATACGACCTGGACCCTGTGACCTTGGTGACTATGGCTGGTAGCCACTGATGACCTTCTGCATAGTTGCGGGCAAACACCTTGTCCCCACACTGGAACACTCTCCCCTGTGCTTGGACCTCAGACCACTACTTAGACTGGTCTAAGTCAGGGTGCAGGTGGTCTAAGAGCGAAGCCAGTTTTCGGCCCATTAACAGCTCTGCTGGGCTCCTCCCAGTGGCTCCAATCCCCACAAGTCAGGTGCCCAAGTGACTCCTTGGCCGTCTGTACCATCTGCTTGGCCTGGCCATTGGAGGCCAGATGGAACGGGGCCGAAGTCAGATGGTGGATGAGATTGTCCTTCAAGAACCCCTCAAATCCAGTGGACACAAACTGTGGCCCATTGTCCGAGACCAAACAGTCCGGGAGTCCGTGGGTTGCAAACAACTTTTGAAGGGCGTTGATAACTGCCCCTGACCCTGTCGACCACATATTTGCAATTTCCATCCATTTCGAAAATGCATCAACTAGGAGTTTCGGTTTCGGCGGAGCGAATGGCGGCCACCTCTCGGGACGCTCCCGGAGATGGTTAGCCCATGCACGGTTGGGGGGGTCTTCGCACATGCAAAAGACCCTAGTGAGCCTTAGATAAAGGCTCCGAACCGGGGCGCTTGGCGAGTAGCCTCTTTGCCAGCTTGATAGCTGGGAAATTGAGGCTTTCTCCCCGCCCCAGTCAGCCCCGCTGTGTTGTGCCCGTATGGGAAGTAGCAATGCCACTGACTTCCAGGAGTGAAGAAGTAGCGGAATGAATTAATAAAAGAAGAATTGGCATCGAATCATGAGTTGGAGATCGGTTGCGAAATGGCATAAATGCGCTCCCCTCCACAAACGTATAAGCGCATGGGAGGAGGGAGGAATCCCCACCCCCTTTAAAAAACGGGACTGTTAAAGGAAGAGTGAAGGGGGGCGAAGTGAGAAAGCGGTTTGGTAAAAGTACCTTTGAGGCTTTATTAAAGATTAAGAAGCCAGCTTGTCTCCTGGGTGTTGCAGCACGAATTTTGTTAAAGTAAACAATAAAAATGTTGGGGCAGAAAAAGGTCCCAGAGAAGCCGGTAAAGAAGGGGGGAGGAACTTCCGGTCCTGGCAACCTCCCCCTAGAGCCAGCTGTCAATCAACAGAAAAGCAAGCCACTGCGCCCTCTGCTGGATCAAATGCAGAAAATCAGCTAAACCCTTTGTAACATGGAAAGTGTTCTCAACAGTCAACAAAAACAACTAACAGAAACAGCAAAGAAAATGGAGGCGATTGCACAGAAGTGTCTGGTCTCGACGGAAGACACCAAGAAAATTAAGAAAAGGGTCAATAAACTGGAAAAGCATCAAGATATGCAAGAAAAAAGAATCTTAATGCTTCAGATGGAAAAATCAAATTTAACTCTCCGCTTTCAGGGCATAAAGGAAGAAGAGAAAGAAGATCTTAGAGCTACACTGGCGAATGCCTTGGCACCACTAACTGGCAGAGAAGCGCAAGAATTAAAGGATGAAATGGATGTGGCCTACAGAGCCCACTCCAGCTTCACAAAGAAAAATAATTTGCCAGCAGAAGTGGTTGTCAAGTTTACTAAGCAGCATACTAGAGATCAAATTCTGCGTGCAGTCTCAGCGGTGCCCTTGAAGATTGGAGAGCAGACTATCAGAACCTTAAAGGATGTTCCATATGAAATCCGTATGAAAAGGAAAGCATACAAAGGATTGACCTTGTTATAAATGGTGCTTTCCTGAGGGACTGTTGTTCAAGTTTAAGGATAAAAGAGAGAAGATTGACTCCGTTTTCAAAGCTCAAGAATTTCTGAAGAGACATGCCAGTTCAGAGGAAGATGCAGAACTCGCCAATTGGACAATGTTAAGCAGTGAAGAGGACAGCGGCCCAGAGGAGGGAGGTGCCGGAGCGGGAGACGAAAAGGCAAAAGAGGGCCCATCGTATAATCTGAGAGACTTAAAAAGAAGACACTCCAAGATATAGCAGCCGTTTGTGAGGCGACAGAATGGAGCTGATCAACAACTAACCCCAAAGGACTTTACTAACTTAACTAATAGATCTATTTTGGACTTTTGGTAAGATGAAAAGAAGATCTTTCAACCACAGTAGAAGCCAAAAACTTTATATGTACTAACAAAAATTAACATTTTAACAGAAAATTCACTCAAAATCTTTTCTTAATCCATCTATATACCCTACCTGTTTTCTATATAAAAAAAGCAATAAAATTCTCTCCTCTTTAGGAGAGGTTTTTACAAAAAATAAAATAAAATGCATCAACTACAATAAGAAACATTTGCCCCTGGTAAGGGCCCACAAAGTCTATATGGAGGCTTGACCATGGCCTCCTAGACTTCTCCGGGCATGATTGTTTTGCACAGCATACAACGTTTTACCCACACCTCTATGTCCTCGTCCAGTTTGGGCCACCACACATACCCATGAGCGAGGGCCTGGGTGGGCAGCATGTAAGGCCTCTAACACTCTCTCACTCAGCTTGGTGGGAATCACCACTGGACTCCCCCAAAGCAGACAACCCTTTGCAACCGAGAGTTTGTTTTGGCGCGAAATGAATGGTTTACTCTCCAGCTCCGTTTTTCCCACTGGCCACCCCCTCCATGCCCAATTATGGACACGGGCTAGCACAGGGTCCTTTGCTGACACAGCAGCAATGTCTGAGGAGGTGACCAGTGCCTCCAGGAGTTCCTCCAAAGCCAAAACGTCCAGTTCAGGATCAGAGCTAGAGTCAGTGGATGGTGCGGGGCAGCGGCTAAGGGCGTTGGCATACCCAATAGCCTTCCCCGGTCGGTGCTCTAGGTCAAAGTCGTAGGCAGATAAGAACACTGCCCAGCTCAACATCCGTGGGGAAAGGATGTTTGGAGTCTTTCGGTCTGGAGAGAAAACGCCCAGAAGCAGTTTATGATCAGTCACAAGGAGGAACCGTCATCCATACACAAAGTCATGGAACTTCTTAATCCCTGCAATTGTCGTCCTATCTTGTTCTTACCTCTGTAAATAAAGCTGTTTTCACTGTTCAATAAGCTGCTGCCTGAGTTTCATATCTAACAACTGGCGACAAAGGTGGAATCATCATAACGGGTAGGCAGCCCCATTAAACCATCGCCACCATGGTGGATGAAGCGATCCCTCCCGGGGTCCCAGAGGAAAAAGGATGACACCCTGCCACCCCTCCGGCCGAACCAGCGAGAGGGAACCAGCACAAAGTTTGAGGCATTTGAACCGGAACTTGGGCAAGAGTGTAATCCAGGATGAGTGCTAGCTGCCTGGATCTCTGCGTGTGCTTTAGCTGGGATTTCTCACCTTCCAGAAACACTTGGAGAGAAAGGAGTCTCTGACTTTCCGTCAACATTTCAGTGAGCCTAATGGACACCTGAACGATAGACTCCCATTAATCTTCCCCCGATCAACTATCACAGTCGACCATTTTGAATCCAATCAAACCTAGCAAGGAATGGGAAAGAACTCTGGAGCCAGGCACAAGAAAATCGCTCCAGTAAGTAACGCTGTTTCAACTTACTTTCCTAGAAACGTGAGGAAAGGGCCTGCAGTCCCTACCAATACAAACGACTCCAAAATGGCAGGCAAAGTAGCAGATCAACAGCAGGGAGGCCTTGCAGTAAAAAGACAAGAATTTCACGAGTCCCTGCAAACTCTTGAGAGAAATATGTCCACCAAAATATCTGAACTAATAAAACCCCTTTCATCACAACTCAATGGCTTAAAGCAATCGGTGGCCCAAATAGGTCAGACCACAGAAACAGCCATGGAATCTTGCGTAACCTTACAAGAAGACACATGCTGTTTCTACAAAAAAGATGAGTGGGCCACTAATAAAATCATCTCTCTGGAAAATCAACTTAAAGCTAGCAATTTAAAATTCCGTGGGATCCCGGAGGACTCAGAGCAAGGGTCAGACTTTAAATCTTATATAGCCAAATGGCTAGCTAGCTTGCTGGACTTAGACCCAGATGTGGTCACTATGACTGATTATGCCTTTCGTGCAGGCTCCCAGAGACTATGCCAATCCTCTCTGCCAAGAGACATAATCGTTAAGTTTCTGGATATGTGAACCAAAACGAAGCTACTCACTTTAGCAAGAACTAAAGGTTTCTTTATGCTTCAAAATCACAAGATCTACGTGCTCCAGGACCTTTCAGCAGGAACACTATTGCAAAAGAAAGCTCTCAAACCCATAATTTCTACATTAAATGAAGCCAACATCCGGTACAAATGGGTTGCATATTGCAAGCTCCAGATCTCACATCAAGGGTCGACACTTCAGGCAACAGATCTTGAATCTGGAATAAAATTGCTACAGGATCTACAAGTGCAGCCTCCGCACGACCTTCCAACAGATGAAGCGCCCAGACCACAAGAAGCAATAGCATCTCATTGGCGAATTGTATGGGGACAAAGAGACCACAGAAACAAATTCCCCTGAGCATGACCATGTTATATAAAGTTATGGTTTGATCTGGTACAAACAGAAACTCAGAATACCTGATCTTTAGTTTTATGTTCCTTGCTAGCCTTAAATTTTAACTTTAACATCTTTAATGATTAAAGTAGACAAAGCAAGCTGCTCTTTCTAATGCTTTACAGTGGATACAATTTTTTTCTTTTGGCCCCCCGAAGGGGATTTTTTATTGATTTTTATATATACTACTAAAACTACAAAGAAAAAAAGGGAAAGGGAACTACATCTAGGGATAAAGAAAAGTAAAGCCACACTATACTAAAACCCCAAGAGAAGGAGATCATATCTGTGTTAAGCTAAATGTTAGTATTTTAGTATTCATAAACAATGTGAGTTCCTGTCTATCTCAGCTAAATTATTAATTTGTTACTTGTTATGAGGAGATTCCAGAGCACCCCCTCCAGCTCGCTTCATAAAGGCAATTTCCAGAGTCCTTCTGCCTTTATCTAGGCTTTCTATCTCTAAAGTCATAAGATGATTTGATGGCAGCAAGTCCCTCTTCCATGGCTAGGTCTTCATCCGTCTCCGAGGGGGTAGAGCCACTTGACCCGGTTTCTCCTTCTTCTTTAGATCCCAGATGGCATTTTAGAAATTCTTTGGCTTTAAAAATGGAGAATCGTCTCTCTCTTGTCGTTAATTTTAAAGATGACACCTTCAGGGACCGCCCACCTGTATGGAATTTGATTGGTTTGGAGAAAAAGAATTAAGTCCTTATAGTTCTTTTTTGACAAATTTCAAATGGAATGTCTTTTAAGGTCTTGATAGTTGTATTTCCCAGTTTCAGTGGAGTTGCTGATGTTGCTTTTAAGATTGCATCTCTGGTCTGTCTTCTTGAAAATCTGACCCCAGGCAGGTTATTTTTTTGGTGTAATTAGAATACACCCTATATGCTGTTTCCATACCATGTGTGATTTCTTCTGCTTTCCAGCCTGTTGCTGGCGTGATAATTTCACTGAGTATTTTCTTCAGGTCCTCTTTAGCTGATTCAGGAACTCCCTGGAATCTAAGGACCATGTTAGCTTTTTCCATTTGTAATTGCAGCAAACGAGTTTCCTGGTAGTTTTGCTTATTCACTAAATCTCCCATCTTTTTCTTCATATTCTTATTTGTGGCATACATCTCCTTCACAACTTCCACCGTTTGCTCCATCTTTTTGGCCGTTTCCGCCAACTGGAGTTGCTGTGATGCAAAGGCTTGATTTAGTGTGACCAACTGCTGGTTAATACCAGCAAGTTGTTCCATCACAGGCTTGATGGTAACTGCTAGGAGTTTCATGACATCCACTCCCTCTTCCGGCCTTGGACTCTGGCTGCCCATTGGTTTTGCTTTCATTCCTTTTTTCCCTGCGCCTGCCAACATGGCGTATTGTTTACTTAAGCCACTTGCTATTTCACCACCTCTGAAAATCGCTTCCGGACTAAATCTGCTCTGGTAAGTCTCTAAAAACAAGCCAATCGCTTATTTTTCCTCGTCTCTCCCCCCCTTTCTGCTTATCTGTTCGCACAAGTCGGAGGCATCCCTCTTATCTCTCACCTTGAAAATAGGAGGGGGTAGGGGGGTTTTCCGCTTATTTCAAAGTTCGTTTACATCTTTTTTTTTTTTTAATCTGCTTGCCCAAATGGGCAAAGTTTATTAGTTTTTTATAGAAAGTATAGAAAACAAAAAAGAAAGAAGAGCAATACATTTCAAAATATCTAACCATAGTCTCGTTCATAACCTCATTAGGTACATAATTCCCTTTTTTCCTTTGTTAATCTGTATTCCACAACAAATATCATTATACACAAGTCTGTTCCCAATAAACACTTCATTTTCTTCTATATCCTATCCGCTATAACTATTATTAATCAGTTATATAGCTATAAAAATACAAGAGGGAAATGAAAAAAGAACACAAGTATTACAAAGCAATTTAACAGTTCAAATTAAGTCACAAATTTCTTATATAATATCAATCTAGTCAAGATATTCTTTCATCTTTTCCACATTCTTAGCTTTCAAAAATCCCATTTACTTGCAAAGACATACTAATTTATATTTTCTCCTTAACATCAACTCCCAACTTTACAATGCCAAAATACTTTCACCTCACCCTATATATAAATCCATCTTTTCTCTCACAACATTTAAGTCATTGCATCTCCACTAAATAATCAGCCCATTGCATTTATTTTTTCTCTGCAGTGTCTACTTTACAGATCAAACTTACCCTATAATTTTTTATCAACCATCAGTTAAATCATTACAGATATCTAGCACATATAATTTCAAATAAACCCACCATTACTTATAACTTTTACTGATCGGTTAAGACAATGAAGGTAAGCGATATTTGTACCTACTAATTATATTCTTAGTCAATTATTTGTATATATATATGTAGGGGAAAATATAAGCATCAATGTTACTACAGTTTAAGAGCAGGGGAAAAAATAGAATTATGTAAACAGATACAGAGTTTCACTTCAGATAAATCTTTTATTAATCAGTTTAACCTTGCAGACCATCAAGATATATTGCTATAAATTAATCATACAATTTATTTTTCTTCTGTTTTCCCTGCACATGCCTCCCTAGAATTATTTGTCTCCTGTGCCTTTGATCTTTGTACTGCCCATCATTTTCGAACTTGTTTGTGTAATAGCACTTCAAACCCTGCTCAGTCCCTGCAAGCGCTTTGAAGCTAGTCCCCTCTTCGAAACTGCTTGTGTAAGAAATCAAACAGTCCACATCTTGTGAAGGTGTCTCGTTGTGGCTGACAACTGACGGATCTTGGTACTTCCAGCCGTCAAAATAACCTTTTGTTATTCTTCTCGTGTCAAAAGTCACATCTCTGAATGAGTCTCGTCGATCAGGGTATTTAGACAAGGATGACGTCATCTGCAATGGAGGGTCCGTTATTTCCAGCAAACTAGTCTGCTCACTCTCAAAATTGCTCATAATTTGTTCCAAAAATGGAAAGATAGCTTCACATATTTTAGTTTGCATTCGTAGAATGATCTCTTCCCAAAAAGATTCAGACAATTGCCGGTCCTCACTGATTTGTGCTGAGAGAGCCATTTCACACTTAAGCCGGGTTTCTTGTAAACAATTGTCTCTGTGAAATTACGCCATTAAGAGTGCTAGCTTCGTCGCCATTTTAAATCCAGACTGTTTCTCTTCCATAAATCAAGTAAGTCACTGATCTTCAATATTTAAGATGTTTTCCAAATAGCAGATAGGAAATTTCAATATATTACTCTGCCCCTAGTACTTATAATGACATTGACACCCCAAAAACTCTGCTCGGCTGCTTAGCATAGGAATGTGCGAGGGAGAGAAAATTCCTCGGCACCTCCTTTGGCTTCTCAGGGAGATTTATAGGGGCAATTAAGCATTGTTTTCCAAGCTTAGAAGTTGTCAAGAAAAAGCAAGTACTTACAAGTTCATTGCCAAGTTGTTATGAGGAGGTTAAAAGGCTCTTTGTTTAGAGGTAATACAGCTTGTCAGCCATGCTATCACGACTGGTCTTCGGTGCTTCCTGCCACAGACGGGGGGCTCAGATATAAAGTCCTCTGCAATCAGTTCGTACTCCGACGAACTGACGGGGCCAAGGAAAACCAAATGACCCCCTAAAAAAGCTCCAGAAGTTGGTGAGTCTCAGAGCCCCTGAGAAACTCAACCACCTCGCCGCATTGTGGCCCCGCCTCCAAAGTTCATTTACATCTGACTCACATTCATTGTCGGTCCCGTTCGACCGCGTTTACATCCTCCCAATTCCACTTGCTCTCCAGCGTTTGTTCCTGTCAGTCCAGCTTGTGCCCAAAGGCCACATAGTGGCAGGGCTGTCAGGGCAGAGGGACACTTAAATTCTCTGGCATTACACCCTTGAAGAAGCTACTCCTCAAAAGCCCTATGGCTTGGAGGCAATCCCTAGGGCTCCATGGGGAAACCGCAGCTTCCCTCCGTGCCTCTGGTTGTGCGAATTGCTCCACCGAGTGTTGGGGAGAGTGACCACCATTACAGCGCCAAAAACAGGAACTTGGGAAACAAATTTTTGGTAAGGTTGACTTTAATGTTTGTATGGTAATCATTATCTCAGAATGCTTGATTTTTAAAGTTATGTTACTTTTTAGCATTACACTTAACCTTAAAATTCTTAATGATTAAAGTAGACAAAGCAAGCTGTTCTTTTTAATGCTTTACAGTAGAAACTAACATTTGAAAAGGTTGTCTTTATTATTTGTATAGTAATCATTATTTTAGAATGCTAGATCTTAAACTCTATGTTACTTATTAGTATCAAATTTTAACTTTAACATTTCTAAATGTTTAAACCAGATAAGCCAGCTGCTTTTTCCATGTTATATAGCAGAAACAAACTTTTAAAAAGGTTGACTTCAAAATTTGATCAATAATTATTACAAATGTTGCTAAAATTTCTGTTTATATTTTATTATTAAGGGGGAGGGAATAAGGGGAAGAAGTTGTGTAGTTCTCCATTTGAAATTACATAGATACCTTAATTTCATATTGCTGTGTAACACACTCCCTGAGGGAAAGGGTATATAGAGCCCATAAAATGGCTCTATGCTGGTTAAGTTTTATAACATTTGTTTTCCTCCTTTCTAAAAAAAATTTTATATCCGTTGCGACAAGCCAAAACTTAAGTGACCCTAAATACTTATCACTGAAGCAAGCAAATATCTTCTACTCAATTCCATGTTTTTCTTCCAGTACTATTAACAGTGTGCCTTTACAGTACTTTAACTAGGAAAACTTTTTTTTCAACTACTCATCTGGCATAATATCTTGATCTTAACCTTAGGATTCTTTAATGATTCCACTACAACTATAACTATATTTATCAATATATCCCTATCTGAACTACTTCAGGAACTGACCTATGGCAGGCTTCCTTGCTTAAAACCATCATGAGTACTATCATGCTCATTGTTTCTATCTTTAAATTGCAGAGGCTTGAATTCACCTATAAAACGTAAAAGAGTTACCTCAGCAATTTTATGGCAAAACTCTAATATTTTTACAAGAAACGCATTTGAAAGGAAATTTAGAGTCTGTACTTCCTTCTGCCAAATTTTCTCAACAACACCAAGCCCTGGGTACATCTAAATCACGAGGTGTAGCCATTTTAATTAGTAAATCTGTAAGGTTCCAATTAGTTAAGTCTGAAAAAGATCCCAGTGGCAGATTTATTTCATTTTTTTTGCCCCCCCAAAGGGGATTTTTAATTACATTTTCTATAAACTACAAAGAAAATTAGGATGGGGAATCTAATATCTACAGGAAAAAGAAAAGTTAACCACTAAAAATCCAAGAAATGAAGATCATTACATAAGCTTATCAAGTGTTAGTCTATTCTAATAATAAAACAATGAGCTTGAATGTTTAAGTCTAACCGCTACCCCCCAAATGCCAATGAAAATTACTGTTTAGGGTAGTCCCACAAGTGTCAACAAAAACCATTTCTGAAAGGTGAAAAACAGAGTTCCTCAGCATCTCATTTCTTCACATTCCTTTTCCTCAAATCATAGTCTCTTTTGGGAGCCACAGCTCCCAATTGCAAATCAGAGTCCTCCTCAGTAGTTGAAGATGTGTCTTCACCGCTTTCTTTAACCTGATCTTCTTCCTTGTCCTCTTCTCCGGACCTTCCCAGTTGCTCAAAAACTCCTTTACTTTCTTGACAGAGTCAATTCTTTCCTTTTTGTCATTTATTCTGAAGAGAATGCCTTCAGGGACCAACCATTTGTACTGGATGTTATTCATCTGTAAAAACATTGCCAAGTCCCTGAATTTCTTCCTCTTCTTTCTAATTTCAAATGGAATGTCTTTTAATATCTGGATGGTATTTCCGTTGATTTTCAGGGGTGTTCCTGATGTTGCTTTCAAAATTGAATCTCTCAAATGTCTTTTTCAGAATCTAACCACTATTTCTCCAGGCAGATTATTTTTTTTAATAAATTCAGAATATGATCTATAGACCACATCCATTTCGCTTTGAAGGTATTCAGTTTTCAAATCTGCGACTGGCACCAGTAAATTTCCCAGCAATTGTTTTAGATTCTCCCCTTTTGTCTCAGGAATCCCTTGGAGCCTCAGGATAAAGCTTGCTTTTTCTATTTGAAGCTGTAAAAGCTGCAGTTCATCAGTTATTCTCTTCTTTTCCAACACCGGCACCTGTTTTTTTACCTTTGTAGCCTTGGCATTAACCTCCTTCAGTGACTCTGCTGTTTGCTCTGTCAGTTCCTTAGTCTCGCTCAGTTCTCATTGTTGAGCAGCAAAATTCTGGTTCAAAGTAGTCAATTGCTGGTTGATGTTTGTCATCTGGTCCAGCAGAGGGTGCAAGGAATGAGCTAATAGCTGAAAAAACTCATTGGTAGCTTCTGGTCTTGGGCTTCTACTTCCAGAAGGGGGCTTAAGCTGCAATGCTTTCTCAGCTTTCCGCCCTGCCATTTTTGAGGATTGTTTACATTTTCTAAAGTTTGCCAAAGTCTGTTTTTCACCGGACCGCTTAGCTACTTTCTTATGCACTCCCTAAATCAGTTCATAAGGCTTTTACATCCAGCACCCTCCTTTTAAAATGCTCTGTATAACTTTCGCGTCTGGGAATCCCCTCCCCCACTCGCTTATCTCAGAGGGGCTTTCTTGCCAAATTCTGGCATTTTTCTTTCAACAGTTCATCATTGGTCCTGGGACCCGCCAAAGGTACATGTAATACGCCCGATCTTCATCTGCTTGTCCTGGTCAGCAACTCTAGAGCCATGCGGTCGCACAGCGGTAGGACCTTCGGGGCGGAGGGAAGCCTCAATTCCTTGGCAACAAGCCAGCAAAGAGGCAATCCTTCAAAAGCCCCATGGCTAGGAGCCCGAACCCATGGGCTCCAGGGGGTTAGCGGACAATCGCCCTCCTCCTATCCACTGGCATTCAGATCGCGACCCTGGCAACTCACCAGGGTCGCGTCCACCATTGTGCTGCCAAAAACCAGAAGCTCTTGGCAGATTTGTATTTTTAAATGGCACTTTAAATGGCTCTGCAATCACCTTGGTGTCTCTGTATGCACCAAATGATGGTCAAATAGATTTCATCAAAATGGTACTACTCAAACTTCAAACCTTCAGCAAAGATCCATGCATAATTGGAGGAGACCTCAGTTTTATTGACAATAGTTTTTTTTATGAATCCAGCTTGCATACTAGCTCAAAAAATAAAAGCAAAATGCAGCCATCATCAGGTCAAACTAGATTGGCTAAACTCCTACACCAATTCAGCCTCATTGATATATGGAGACTAAAAAATCGCACAGTTAAATACTTTACTTATTATTCTGCTAGGTCCCAGACCCACACGAGAATTAATTTTATCTTGACATCATCAAATATTTCTAATCTTTTTATTGAAGCAAACATTGGATCCAGAATATGGTCAGACCATGCCTGGGTAGAAAGTACTATGCTAGACAAGGACTCAAAACAATGCAACTACACATGGAAGCTTGATCCAAAACTTTTATTGCTACAATCTGTTACTGACTCAATAGAGTCTGAAATCAAAGAATATCTTCTCCATAATGCTGCCTGTGGGGTATCGCAACATCTGGTGTGGGACGCACTGAAGGCGATCGTTCGTGGCAGATTGATCGCCATCTCCTCTTCCAACAAAAAGAAAAAAAGGAAATTAAAAACGGATTTGATCAACAAAATCATAGCACTAGAAGATGATTTTTTAAAAAATTGGCAGAAAATGCACTTATAAAGCCTTACTCCTGGAGCGGAAAAATTAGAAACCCTTGAAGTATCACAAATTCAGAAAAGAATAGCCTATATCAAACAACGCTACTGGTTTAAAACCCCTCAAACAATCAAGCTTCTGTCTTGAAAAGTTAAAAAAAGAATCTCTGAGAACACAATCCATTCTATTAAAAATAAAGAAAGCCAGACAAAATATAGCACAGCAGACATCTCCAATGTGTTTTTGGATTACTACAAAATGCTTTATAAGTCTGACAACCCATCTGTGGAATCAATAACCACCTTTCTTAAACGCAACTCTAATTTAAAGAGTCTAACTCCACAACATCAACTCTGGCTAGAAGAACCCATCACAGCACTGGAAATACAAATGACCATTAAGGAACAACAAATCGCCAGGTAGGGATGGCTTCATGGCAGAGTTCTACAAAAAGTTCTCACCACTCTTCGCTGAACCATTAGCTCAAACCTACAATCAAATCCTTGAAGAAGGCTTCCTACCTCCTGCTTGGAATCAGGCAAAAATAGTATTAATTCCTAAACCAAAGACACAACATGCCCTAGCTCCTACAGGCCTATATCGCTGTTGAACTAAGATTATAAGATCTTCATGGCTACAATGGATTCCTGTCTGAACAAAATAATTGAATCATACATTCACACTGATCAAACTGGTTTTATCCCTAACAGAGAGATCACCAACAACACATGTAAAGTTTTGAATGCGATCCAATACTGTCAACACCATTGTATACAGTCTTCTTTTATCTATCGACATTTAAAGGCTTTCGACAGCGTAGAACCTTTTTATCTATATAACTTTCTATCAACTATGAACTTTGGGCCTAAATTTCTTAAAATGCTGGAAGCTATCTACCAGTCACCAACAGCTAGTATCCAGACTAATGGACTGTGCTCTGATGACTTCAAACTAACCAGAGGCACTCGTCAAGGATGCCCCATCTCTCCTTTGCTGTTTGCACTGGCTATAGAGCTTCTAACTAATGAAATTTGTTCCAACACAGAAATCAGAGGACTCCAAATCAGAAATCAACATCTAAAACTCAGCCTTTTTGCAGACGACCTCACATTACTTCTAACACATCCGGAATCCACTCTACCAGCACTCCACACAGTCCTACACTTGTTTGGAAAGGTCTCAGGACTAAAAGTGAACAATACCCTATCTTACTGTTCTTTACCCTATCTTACTTCTGATAACCAATCTTCATTTATTAAGACCAAATATAATTTTAGTTGGGTAAAAGAAAAATGGAAATTATTGGGAATACAAATTCCTTTGCATCTATCTGAGATTCTCAAATACAATCATTTGGAACTTACTAAAACCCTTGAGAACCTACTAAAATAATCTACTTCTCCCTTAGTGTCCTGGATTGATAAAATACAAACCCTAAAATCCTTTATTTTTCCAAAATTACTGTATCTTTTTAGAGCTATACCAATGCAGCTCCCATGTTATCTTCTAAAATGCTGGCAATCTCTTTTTTTGTGTTATATTTGGAATAAGTCTATGCACAGAATTAGTTTTAAGACCCTACGAAGACCTACAAATCTGGGAGGTCTAAACCTTCTGGACCTTTCCCTTTATTATGAAACAGCTACACTGATTGGAATTATAAAACAATACGGCAAGAACTAGCATGCTGACTGGAAGTGGTCGGAGCAATCCTATCTACGTCATAGATCATTTGCAGAAACACTATGGGAAAAACCCTGTGAAAGACCAAAAGAATCTTCCAAGAATATATTCCTAAAAAATTTGATGAGCATATGAGACAAATTAAAAACAGTAATAACACCAAACCCATTGTTGCTCATGAGATTTACAGGTCAATCTTGGTTCCAGCCTGGATTCTACATCGACTTCTTTTCAAACTTAGAAACACAGCAATATCACCTGCTTTAAAGATGTCAGCAAAAATTTCACAATTCTAGACAAAACCACCTTAGAATGACAACACAGTTGCACAATTCAATGGTTTGAATATCTGCAGCTCAATCATCTATGGGACTCTCTTTTTTCTAAAAGTATCTCCCAAAGAAACTATACTTTCTTTGCAAGAATCCTACTGGCTGAACATAAATCCTGCAAGGGTTTGATCTCAACTATTTACAAAGAATTGTTATTAAATTCAATCAATCCCATTGCAAGCTACCTATCCTCTTGGAATCAGGACTGTAATGTTCCTCTCTTAGATAGTATATGGGCCAAAATATGGTCCTCACCAAGCATGACTTCACGTTCATTAAATATACAGTCCCAAGCTCTTAAACTGTTGTTACGTTGGTACCACACACCTGCAAAATTTAATTGCATTAATAACACATACTCACCTTTATGTTGGCATTCATGTGGAGAACCTGCAGACTACATTCGTTGCTGGTGGTCCTGCAAAACAGTTAAAACTTTCTGGACTACAATCTTGCTAGTCATAAAATCTATCACAAATATTGACTTACCTTTGACTCCTGAATTAGTACTTCTATACATGTGGATGGACAATAGCAGGGGTCTTTTTGGGGGGAGTGCACCGGAGCACAGCTCCGGGAGCTCAGGAGCCAAGTCCCACCCCCAGCCGGTGTCCCAGGGAGTATTTCAGGCAGCTGAATGTCAATTTCAGCTCCATTATATCCTATGGGCCATTGAAGTCAATGGTGAAAACATAGGGTATATTCTGGAGGCTGGAGGGGAAGGGGTTTGAGGGAGAAGCTCCAAACTCACAGGGTAGCTGATGGAGCCTCTCCCCAAGATACCCACTAAGGTTCAAGAACATTGGACTAGGGGGTCCAATTCTGTGGGCCCCCAAACAGGTTGCCCCTATTCCCTCCATTGTTCTCTATGGTGGGAAAAAAGTTACTTACTCTCCATCAGTGATACATGAAAGCCTGGGAATACTACACCTTGGAAAAGATTGCTACTAGTATTTCCCCTACTAATACCTATAAATCCCAATCCCAATTTTATATGAAATGGCTTCCTTTTATTGAAGCAACTTTTTTGAAATCAATAAATCCTTCATACTCAATCCCCCAGCACTATAAAGAGATTATAATAGCATTATAATTTCACTTTTTATTTTTAAACTGTGTTTATATTCCCTTAGTGGACACTATGGTCACTGTATATTTGTAGTTATTAACTTTCATTATTAACTGTTTAAATGGCTTGTCCAGTTCTCATTCTGATTTTATGTCTTACTTCATGTTTAGCTCTGTGTTTTTGTTTTGCTTTTCTTTTATTCTCTTGACTTGTATCAAAGTTATCTATGTTATAAAATTAAAATGTTATAAATAAAATGTTTATAACATGTCAGCAAGACACAGGTCAGTCACCATAGTCCGGGGGTGTCAAACATGTGGCCCATGGGCCAGATCAGGCCTTTGGAGGGCTCCAACCTGGCCCACAAGGACCTGGCTGTTTCCAGTCTTTCTCCTCCTTTTAACAGTATTCATGCCCTCATGATCCACTCTTTCTCAGTAAGAACACAATGTGAACTATTTTAGAGGAGGAATAACAAGAGGTCAGTGAGGTGGATTAGGCTGAAAAAGTGTGTCCAGACTAAGTTCACCCAGCACATTTCCTTTGTAGGAAGTTGTAGTTATTTCTCTGGAGATTATAGTTTTATAGACAAACACATGGCCCTCAGTCTGTATCAGGATGTCTTCTCATGTTCTTGACCAGCACATGAAGCAACTTATGTACAAAAATTCATAATGCCCAGCCATTTCATGTTTTCCCCTGGGTCCTAAACTCAGAACACTGAGCATGAGATTTCTGTAATGAATGTCAGTAAATCAAAAGTAGGTTTGCAGCTTACAGATACACACCTGAAGAGCATACTCAGGATTGCTACAGCACAGACATTTTGATGCAATAATTCAGAGCAAGCGGTATCAGTTATCAGAGACTGTTAAATAGACAAAGTATTGCAATAGTGCTAGTGTTTTAAGCTTTTATTTAAAGTTTTTTAAAAAATGTGTTTGTGTCTTTTATAAAGTTTATATCTTTATTACCTGGCATAACATTTTATGACACACATGGCCCAGCCCAACAAGGTCTCATTTATGTCAGATCTGGCCCTCATAACAAATGGGTTCAACACCCTTGCCATAGTCCTTGAGGTAGTGCTGCTGTTTACTCCATCAGGTCAGTCTGTAGGAGTTCCTGTATGGCCCATCTTTGGAGTCCTTAGTTTCATCTATCTTTTTACTAGCAGTCTCTGTTGTTCCTTTTGTGTTCACAGGTGACAAGTCTGCGCTCCAGGGACACATGCTTAAAAACTTTCAGTGCTTTTCTGCTAACATGCTAGCAGCCATAAACAGTTCATGTTGTTCCCACACACAGAATTCATGGGGGGATAGAGGTGGATCTGGAAGTAGTGTCCTTTGTTGCAAAGTCTATAAATGGCTACTAGCCTCAGTGACTGAGGGGAACCTCCACATTCAGAGGCACTAATTCTCTGAATCCCAGAGCCAGGAGGCAACATCGGGAAAGGCCTCGGCCTCTGTACCTTGTTGTTGGCCCTACAGAGGAACTAGTTGCCCATTGTGTGAGACAGGATGCTAGACTAGATGGACCACTGCTCTGATCTAGCAGGTGTCTTCTCATGTTCTTATCAAGGAAGACCTCAGCCTCTATGTCCTGCTGTTGGCCCTCCAGAGGAACTAGTTAGCCACTGTGTGAGACAGGATGCTGAACTATATGGACCATTGGTATAATCCAGCAAGACTCTTTTTATCTGAAGAAGTGAGCAGTGAAGAAGTGAGCAGTGACTCACGAAAACTCATACCTGCCACAAATTGTATTAGTCTCTAAGATCCTACTGGACTCTTGCTCTTTTCTGCTGCTTATGTTCTTATATAAAGGTGATTTTGGCATTTTGTTCTCATCTGTCTAGTTCTAGAACAGGGACAACTGGAATGGTTCCAGACCATTCAAATGGTAAGACACATTGTGATTTGTACAGCTTTTAATTTCTTTATATTTCTGGACCAAACACACTTATATGTGACATTGTGTGTCAAATGTATAGTTGGGGGGGGGGGTTTCTCCCTACTTGGGGGCTGCTCAGGCAGGAAATGAGAAACTAAAATCTTTAAACTGTGGCTTTCTAGAGCACTGTTAACAAATATATCAAGAATGGGAGAAGTGCTCCCTGGGAGGAATAAGCATGGAAATCTGCTTTGGAACCATTGTGCACTTTATCAAAAAGGCAACAATGCAATTAGGCTAAATGATCAAGATTTTTAACACATCTCTGTCTTTTAAGTACTAAAACCTTGGGCAAACTGTTAAATTACCCTGGAGTGATAAAGAATGTTTTGGCTTTTCTTTTTGCTTTGGTAATTACATAGCAAATATTATAAAAATAATGCTCTGGCTGCTTTGATATTGCTTCTGTATGTTTGTAGAACCTTTAAAGAAAAACATGTGGCACAACTGTCAGCAGACAGTGTCTGCTCATGTTAGCCAAATTGCCTTTTGTTATTAATAAAGATTGGGAATTATGATTATTAATGAGCAACCGGCCACTAAGGGAACAATAGCCTGTGTATACAGGAGTCCCACCTTTTTCAGTTACCCAGAAACAAACGCAGAAACCAAGACTAAGAGAAATGGTTTCTTTACTGGGAAGTATATTTCAAGCATACAATAAATTTACAATCATACACACAATTATTCAGTCCTAGGAAATATGGATAGAAAGGGATAATGGCATTTGCATTAGCAGGAGAATCATTGAGGGGTGATACGTACCTGTCCTCAGCGGGATGAAGCGATCCACAGAAAAATAAGGGAGACTATAGGGGGAATATGGGTTGTATTCTGAACCAGCAGAGCATGTGGTAGACTCTGACAGTGCTAAAACCAAGAGTTGTGGAGAAAGGGTGGGTCTAGAGCTAAAGGAGAGAGAGAGCACAGCAGATCATGCTCTTTTATACACTATTTGGACTTGGGGGTGGGCTTCACTGGCCACTTCCCCTGTCACGTTCCTAGTCCCCAAGAAGTTGCAAAACAAAACTAGTTGCAGGAAGATGGTGGAGCTTATCGTTGGGCAATATTGATGTGATTATTACAAACAGTGGCACCTTTAGAAGACAATAGCAGAAGTGGCCAGGGTTATTGGTGATGATGGCTTAATGACCTCTCTGGGCTTGGCAGGTACGTGTCAATCTGTTAATCCTTTTATGCAAACAGTTCTTTTGTTATACTGGTCAGCATATGTGCAGTCTCTGGCAAAGGTGGGGGGTGGGATGTGCCTGTGTGCCAGCAGAGTTTTCTGCTCATGGAGTCTCTGTGGAGAAGTTCAGGCTTCCCTTTGCATGGCATGATGTTTCTCTGCAGCATGCTTTCACTGGCTTCTGTTGTGCTGTTTGTGGCCAGGGTGCTTGGCTCATCTCTGCTGCATTGCAGGTGAGAGGTGGCTGGTAACCCATGGATCCATCCTTGGTCTGACACATTGTGTCAGGGGGAAGCTTCCCTCATCTGGGAGCGTGTTCACAGTCCAGGCAGTTGGCATGAGCTTGGTCACCACACAGTCCAGTTCCTTGGCACACTTATTGCACAGTTCAGGAAATTAGCTGGGACTCACAAGTCCATAAGAGCGTTATAAGCTTCTTGCAGGGCAGCACTCAGGATGCAGAGTTGCATGTTTGAATGCTGTGCTCCATAAACCTTTCTTTGAACTAAGAAAACTAAGCAGACTAAGATGGCGGCTTCCTGACTTGCTAGTTGTCTGTGGGTAGGGAGGTTTTGCCATAAGATTTATTTATTTATTTGTTAGATTTCTGACTTGCCCTCCCCTGCTATAGTAGGCCTCAGGGCAAGTAACAACATAATGATAAAACAACCATAAATAGTTATTAAGATAATTAAAAAGTAAAACTCATCAAATACATATGTTGGTGCATACAATACAATTTCAATTTCATCAGAGATAACAGTGTAATTTAACAGCACTGGGGAAGGCCAACACTGGAAACAGGAAGGAGGACCATCGAGGAAGCTGTTATTTCCCTTGGTCAGGAGCCTCAACCATAGGCCTGGTTTTACAGGCCCTGCAGAACTGTGAGAGATCCTGCAGGGCCCAGATCTCAGCTGGCAAAGCATTCTGCCAGACCAGACCCAGAGCCAAAAAGGCTCTGTCTCTGGTTGAGGCTAACTGGATACTTTTTGGTCCAGGGACCACCAACAGATCTTTATTTGAGAAGCGTAATGCTTGGGGGGGGTAAACCAGGAGAGGTGGTCCCAAAAGTATGCTGTCCTCAGACCATACAGGGCTTTAAAAGTTGAAACCATCCTCTTGAGACGGATCCAGCATTCGATCTGGAGCCAGTGCAGCTGACAGAGCACTGGTTGGATATGTTCTCTAAGTGAAGTTCAAATCAGAATTTGTGCCGCTGCATTCTGGACCAGCTGAAGCTTCTGGGTCAGTCTCACTTCAAGGCTGCCCCTTGTATCTCCATGTCAGTGAGGTGGTAGGTCAGTAGGTCATGATCAACTATGTCAAACGCTGCTGTCAGATCAAGTAGCAACAGCAGCACTGACCCACCTTGATCCAGGTGTCTATGGAGATCATCCATAAGGGTGACCAGTGCCGTCCATCCCATGGCCAAGGCAGAAGCTCGATTGGAAGGGATCTAGGATTAATGTATCATCCAGCTGTTTGGAGCTGTTTGGCTGCTGCTCTCTCAACTACATTACCCAAGAACGGAATGTTCAATATGTTAGAAGTGGAGGACTTGCCGCTGTCTCCTGTCTCAAACTTGAGAAGATGGCACCAAAGAGTTTTGATAGATAGAGGTGTCAGGACACACAGGGCATCCTTCCCTTCCTGCTGTCTGATCCTTTCCTTTGAAGTAGGATACTGCTCTTAGGGGCAATTTCCTCTGCTTCCGCTCTCTCACTCCCCCTCACTCGCACACACACAAAGCAAGGTGCCTGATCTCTCCATCTTGCACCATGGAGAATGGACATGTGTCCAGCATCCAACACCATCTTGTTAGAGTAGGTCATCTATCTCTATCTCTCACCTGCACTCCTTTAATAAAAGTTGCTTATTAGCTTTAGAACTGACAGCTGACTCATCTAACTTTGTAAGTCTGTCACCACACCCAGCCCCAGCTCTGCTGCGTTAAAGCCTTGAACAGTCTGCTACTCTCTGTGGTTCCCTGGCAGTATCAAGTCCAGAGACTCCGACACAATACTAGGTGGCAGTTGTCTAGAGCAGAAGGATCCAAGGGTGCCTACTCTAAGAGCAAATGTACCACTGTCCCCAAAGGCAGGTTTATAATGTCTGCCAGGGGGACCCATATTCCATCCCTGTTGCCTTTACCAACCACGATGGACACAGGTCCAGGAGGCAAGACCCAGGATGCTGTCGACATCGTCCCAAGGGAGCCAGCTGAATTGGTCCATTATGAATTCTGTCATACAATCCTTCACCTGCATTCTCAACCTGTTCAGTCCTAGCAAGCTACCGTGTTTGTTTGGCCCTGAGTCTGCCAGTTTTTACAAGCAGGCAGTTGCCAGCATCACAGCTTAAAAAGCAATTATGATTGTCAGGCTTTGACTGCAGTGCTTTAAGATTCTCGGGTTCCAGAGGGGGTGACAATGTTAATCTGCAAAAGAAGAAACAACACAGACTTGGAGGGCTTTCAAAATGAAGAAGGTTATTGTGGCTTAAGACTTTTGTGGACTAGAGCCCACTTTGTCAAATGCAAGGAGCCATCCTCTAATAAAATAAATCATATACAGTCAGTGTGGCTTAACAACCAGGAAATACAAGCAGGCCAGTTGCTGTGACATTTTATTCAAAGCTCAAAGGTATACAAGAGAAGAACGGTTCTCACAGCACCTGCTGTTGTGTGCATTTGAGTTTTGCAGGAAAATGTCACAGACTTACCGGACCTCTCATTTCCTGGCCTTCTGGCTATATTGGTTATGATTTATGTATAAAAATATCTGCTGATGGAGGATAACAGCAGGTCACACATTTGACCACGTCAGCTCCAGCTTGCAAAGTCTTCTGCCACACTCTGAGAATCTTAAGACACCGTTGTTAACAAGTTTCTAGCTTCTATGTGTGACAGCATAAAGGCTAAAAAGTTAAAAATCTCTCCAAGAGCCCTGACCTGGAATAGCGCAGGCAAGCCCGGTCCCATCAGACCTCAGAAGCTAAGCAGGGCCAACCCTGGTAAGGTCTTGGAAGGGAGTCCTCCGCGGAATTGTGGGGCTGGGACACAAAGGCAGGCAATAGTTAGCCACCTCTCTGAAATGTCCAAGCCCCACTAGGGGTTGCCAGAAGTCAACCATGACTTCCAGGCATACACGCACGAACACAAATACTCACAAATATCACTCCAAGCATTTTTAGGAGGACACCTTACACATTTGAAATCAATGTGACAGTATTTGTGGCTCCCTGGCTTCCCTGAGCCTGACAGCAGGTGTGGCTATGCTTATGTGAGGAGTGCAGCACACTGTTGCACACTCTCACACATGCACAAGTTATGCTTCTGGAAAGGGAGCAAAGCAGTTGAAACCACACTGTCAAACAATGGAGGGAACCACACACCCCCAGCCTGTGTACCCTTTTGGGGGAAGAGACTGTATCTGGCCAAAGCACCAGATGATACTCTGTGTGTGTGTGTGTGTGTGTGTGTGTGTAAAGTGCTGTCATGTGACAGCCAACTTATGGCAGCCTCACAGAGTTTTCAAGGCAGGTGAGAAGCAGGGGTGGTTTGCCATTGTCTGCCTCGGCCAGTCTCCTTTGATCTCCCACCCAAGTACTGATCCTGCTTGGCTTCTGAGATCTGATGAGATTGGGCATCCCACATCCAGATGATACTGTAGCAATGGAGAAATCAATGCCTAAGACCAGTCCAGGTAGATGAAACTATTGCAGAGGACCGAGTGGGACTGAGGAACCCAAATGAAGAAGAAGAAGAAGAAGAAGAGTAGGGTTTTATACACCATCTTTCTCTCCCTTAAGATGTGTCAAAGTGGCTTACAATAACCTTTCCCTTCCTCTCCCCACAACAGGAACCTTGTGAGGCAGGTGGAGCTGAGAGAGCTCTGAGAGAACTGCGACTGTCCCATACTCACCCAGCTGGCTTCATGTGGAGGAGGAGTGGGGAATCAAACCCGCCTGTCCAGATTAGAATCTGCTGCTCTTAACCACTACACCATGCTGGGGAATGGCCAGGAGTATGTCAGGTGTACACAGTGAGAACTTTGCAGAGACCAGAGAGTCCCCACCTGAACTCCCCCTGCATGCCAACTCAGTGACTGCACCATCTTGCTCCTTGATAAAGGTTGCATCATTCATCAACAAATGATTGTTTACCCAAAGCCTGCTAACAAGAAGATTCTATAGGTGAGTCACAGTGGAGCAGAGTGAATAGCTGCTTGCACTTCCACCAGAGATGATAAGATGTGGGAAGCAGGGTCCCCACATCACTCTTGGGTCAGCCTGCAACTAACCCCCCCATGCAGGGACAGCCCGTCATAGACAATTTTTAGGCAGTGGCCTAGGGCAGTCGGCCTTGGAAGAGGGCACCACGCTGGACTGCTGGCCTGCCCCTCCCATGCCCAGACCGCGGGAGGGCACATTTTAAATCTAAATGGCCACCCACATGCTCCTTTCATCATGCCCTGCTGCTTGGGTGCGAGAGGTTCCCCGCCTCCCCAGAAGGGTGCATTTTAAACCTAAATGGCCGCCTGCAGGCTCCTCTCGCCACACCTCGCTGCTTGGAGACAGGGTGTGAGAGGTTCCCCACCTCCCCCGGACCCAGGAGGGTGCCTTTTAAATCTTAATGGCTGCCCGCTGCACTAGAGGTTCCCCGCCTCCCCCAGACCCTGAGAGGGAGGTTGCCTTTTAAATCGTAATGGCTGCCCATGCCCCGTCTCCCAGTGGCTCAGTCGTGACTTCAGGGCACTTTCCCTTTCTGCTGGCTGCCAGTGAGTAATGGGGTGGGTGTTGGGCGGGGAGTGGAGAAGGAGGAGGCTTCTGTCCTTCCCCTCCTGTATGTTTTGGGATGCTAAAATATTTGAGGGAAAGCACTTTAATTTATTCATTCATGTCTCCTTTTAATGAATCTATAGTGTCATTGGAAAGCCATGCTCCTATATTAAATGTACATTTTGTGTTTTTTATCCTTCCTAAAATGCATTTATGTTTGAAAACTGGTGGGCGCATGGGGGGGCGCATGGGAGGTGCCAGAAGGTAGCCTCACCTAGTGTGCAAAAAAGCCTGGGGCTGGCTCTGCCCCCATGACTTTTAAGAAGCTTCCCTGCCTGGTCACCTAGAGGTATATTACTTACCCATCACAGGTATCTAGGTGAATGGCTATTTACGAGGCTTTCTTGCGTGTGCATTACATCAGTAAGGTGCACTTAGTCAGAGAAAAACTCACAAATGTTTTCAAAAGCAGAATTTAATGTTCAAACACTCTGCCAAAGCACCAGGAATATACACCCTACTCAGTGGAATGAGCTGCAACATAAAGTGCCCCCTTTTTATGTTTTAGTATAACCTGGTTGAGGTGGGAGCACAAAGGACATCTGTAGCCAGCTTGTGCTTCCAGGGGTCACTTGGAGAAAGAAGAGGAAGTTGTGTTCCTTGTGACTGACACTCCACAAGAACATACGCCACATAATTAATGGGTGGGGTTTGCTAATGGAAGCTATACTGATGGTCCAAATGGCTTTTAAAATGACAGAGCAAATTCACAGAGTGGCTGCTAGCCATGCTAAATTAATAGAGCTTCCATCTACAGAGGCAGGATGCAAACATCATGTTCACGCTTTCCTTGTTGCTTGTAGAGGCATCCAGTTGTCTGCTGATGGAATCTGAAAACTGAAATCTTCAGCGTGTGCTGCCTTGTTTTTCAGCACATGTAAACCAGGTTTGAGTGAGCTACCTATGCTTGTTCTGAAAATAAACATAATTACAAAGGCATGGTAAATATGGTACATACACCAGTTTGGTGCAGTGGTTAAGAGCAGCAGACTCTAACCAGATTAGATTCCACAATCCTCCATATGAAACCAGCTGGGTGACCTTGGGTCAGTCACAGTTCTCTCAGAGCTCTCTCAGCCCCACCTACCTCACAGGGTGTTTGTTGTGGGGAGAGGAAGGGACGGAGATTGTAAGCTGCTTAGAATCCTTCAGTTAGGAAAACTGGGGTATAAAACAACTTCTTCTTCTTCTTCTTCTTCTTCTTCTTCTTCTTCTTCTTCTTCTTCTTCTTCTTCTTCTTCTTCTTCTTCTTCTTCTTCTTCTTCTTCTTCTTCTTCTTCTTCTTCTTCTTCTTCTTCTTCTTCTTCCCAAAGAAGTCTTAACCTGTGAGGGAGCACAAACCAAAGAAACTCAGCCTTTTCCAGTTGAGGACTGTGAGATATCTTAGATGCCACCAGAGTACAGTACTAGAGAGAATACAGGTGGGCAGCTGTGTTGCTCTGAAGGAGTCCAGTGGCACCTTTAAGACCAACAAAGTTTTATTTAAGAGAGGAACTTTTGTGTGCAAGGCACACTTCTTCAGATACTTTGTTGAGGAAGCCTAGAGGGAGGGATCTTCTGATGTGGCCTAAACCAGGTTTGCATCCCTGCCAACTTAGCTTGGTACCTGCAGGGAGGTAATCTGGTATTCCTGGTTCATTAGATGGTCCCCGAATGCTCTCCTTATGTTCGAATTATTTCCTTGTCTGGACTGTTAGTACACAGGTCCTGTTGTCTGGATTTTTGCCACTCTCTTGAGGTGGAAAAGAAGACAGCAATGAACACATTAATTTCTATTTGCTGTTATGTCTCTGGGTATTTGGGTTTTTTTATGTTTTGTTCTTAGAGCTTTCTTTAAAAAAAGAAAGCTTCCTTCAAATAGATGCCACAAAAATTATTTGAACATACCAAGCTTTCCTCCTACTCAGTGTTCTAAGCAAGTTGAAGATTGTCACAGAAGTACTAGTGATTAAAAGGTACAGAAAAAATATCCCACAACCCCAAATCAGCCTATGATGGATTGAAAAGTGTTTGTTCCATTAGCAGGCCATTAGAGGTGTAGAATGTTTCAAGAATTATCAGGCATCGCTACTTATTTCCATACTTTGTTAAATGCTCCTGTCTTTTAAAAGACACTTACAATTGTTTGCCTCACTCTGGCATCTGCTGTGCAAGAGTCGCACTTGAAGAGTCACACAACTGACCATTTTGGGCATATGTTGGTTCAAGTTGGCCCATCTCTTGGCTGACAGCCCTTCCTGAATGAAGTCCAAAGCTTTGTAGGCACATTTCCATCTGGTCACGCTTTAGGACTCAAGCTGTTTTATAAATATATGTTCAGAAAGGCTCTTATACTGAATTACATTCTCTGCATACACATGCACACAAAAACCCAATTCCCTTTTTTCCTTCATTTCCCATTGCATTTTTAAATTTTGTTTGCCTTCCTCCATTTGGAATTTGAAAGGCAAATTCATTTTCCAAACAGACAAAACCATCTTGCCAAGCTTCCTCAAATAATACACCACCAGCATTAAAAATAAAACCTGAAATAATCTTCACAGCACAAGTGTGCAGTTGCTAAGGTTGAGTGAGAGGGTTCTAAGAGTAAGGGAGATGGACACAAGGGCTTGATCCAAAGCTTTTGCAATTGACGCCTCTTGCAGCCCTGCTGCTGAGATGGAACCTCTCTGTGTTCTGAAATGGGAGCTCCCTACAGACCAGTAGATGGAGGGGCAGCAGCAGAGGATGGCCTTCTTCTGGGACTCAGGGCCCTCCCAGGGGTATTTATTTATTGACTTCATTTACACCCCACCTGTCTCCCCAAAGGGGACCCAACGCAGCTTACATCATTCTCCTCCCTTCGATTTTATCCTCACCACAGAGAGAGTGTGTGACAGGCCCGAGGTCATCCAGCAGGCGTGTGTGGCAGAGTGGAGAACTGAACCTACATCTCCCAGATCCTAGTCTGACACTCCAACCATCATAGTGCACTGTAGGAAAGCAGCCACTAGATTAGATGGCCATGTGGTCTGATGCAACTGTTGTGCATTCTTACACTCAGGAACAGAGAGGCTGCTTGGACTTCTGTTGGTTTATCAATGTGTAACTGGCAAACAGCATATGACAAGGATGCCACCTCTTTCCAGAGAAACGGGGGCCTGCCCCACCCTTCTCATTGCTTGGGGGAAAGTTAGGTCAATGCACAAATGATACTCTTCCCCTCTTAGTAGTCTAGGTTTTACACAGTGTGATGATCTGGGCAACCCTGGGGCATAGAAGGTTATATAAAGGGATTTTAGATAAAGGGAGACTTCATTGGAGGTGAAAGCTCATAGACAGACTCTATACTAGGGGTGTACATTTGGTATATACTGAGCCAAGAAAATACCCCAAAATACCTTAGCAGTATTTTGGGGGTATTTATTCCGCTGAATCAGATTTTCTAATCTGATTCAGCTATCAATCTAGCTAAGCCCAAATAAAAGCTGACATTATCCGGCTTTTATTCAGGTTCAGCTTCACTAGCCAAAGCACCTCGTCTTCTGGGTGAACTTTTGCTGCTTCTTGGTTCCTCATGGGTGAGTTGGCTTTGCAAAAGCCATTTAAAAGGAAAGTTCCCTTTAAATGGCTTTTCTGAAGCCAAGCCACCCACCTGACACACCTTCCCTTCTGTCCCTGAGTCATGCGGCGGTGGCAGCACACCTCAACGAGTGAAAGGAAGGCATTTCAAGAGAGTACATCCCAAGGCATGTAGGGCTTTGGAGTTGTGAAGGATTAAAGTCACTTTGCTTTTCTCCCATTTCCTATCTACCTTTACTGCCACTGCAGTTACAAGCAAATGGCTGCTTGTGGCTGTTGTGACATCTCAAGATTGCCATGAACACAGCACAGTATTGTATATTATGTTGCGGTCACACCCGTGAGATATCGTGGGGGAGAAGTGAGGCTACTTGCTCTGTAGGAATTTGACCCACAGTTGCATGATCACACAGTCCTTGGAAGCTACGGAGGCAGCCCGCCACTATGTGATCAGATGCAACCGCAGGTGAATCGGGTTTGGGTTTTTTTGCTGTGTGTTTCTGGTGCACTTTAATGAGGCATCAATGATTCACATCTCTGCACTGAGTGCTCCCTATGCAGTGTGCGATGATATGCATACCGAGACATGGAAAAAAACAATGGCATGGAGTCAGGATGGCCTAATCAGACCATCCCGACGCCATGGGAGCATGCTCGAGCAAACACATGGGGGAAAGTCCATCTGTGACCTGTAGCAACCTGTTTGCTACTGGACTTTCCCTAGTGCCTTTTTACTCCGCTTCTGTAGCAGAGCAAAACGGGTTGCCAATGGGTCCCAGACGCTTCCCAGTTGTTTGCATCTGATTGCGCCCTTTAAATCTGCCCGGCATTTGCACCTATGGTGTGGCTAATTATGCGTGTGATCACGATCTGTGTTTGAAATGTGTTGCAAACAGAGTTCCCTCTAAGCTGTGCTAGGGGGTGCTGGTGCACAAAAATTTAGCTGCTAGCTCAGGAATGTCAAGCTTCTGCTCACACTAAGGCATTTTTCCCTCCATTGGAAACAATGGATGATGGGGGCACCTCCTTCTGGCACCCATAGAATTGGACCCCTTGGTCTAATCTTTTTGAAATGGGGGGGGTGTTTGAGGACAGGCACCAGCAGCTATGCTGAAAATTTAGTGACTCTACCTCAAAAAACAGTGCCCCCCCGAGCTATAATGGAGCAGGAAAAAATAGAGTTATTTTTCTTTTGCACACCCGTTATGCTTCAGTATGATTTGTAAGCTGCCTTCAGTCACAGGGAAAGTGGAATGAGGGTTACCATGTATACAAGCTTACTATGATGCATTTCAGTTAAAAGTATTGATGGAGTTAGAATGGAGGAAAGGGGAAAAGTGGGTAAGACTTGAATCTGCAGTAAATAAGGGAGCAGGAGGTTATGGAATATATACCAGAGTTTTGCAAAAAGAAATAAGACAAGCAGAGGGTCCAAGGAAAATAGCTTTGCTTGTTTGGAAGAGATGGGAAGTGGACTCCACTTAGGTATATATTGGAGAAGGAGATGAATCCAAAATTTTGGGAAGACCTGCAGGAGGAAGGAATATTAAGGGTGAAGGATATGTATAGTAGCCAAGGGAATCTAATAACACTTCAGAAGTTGAATCAAAAACTAGGAAACAGATATTGCTTAAATTCAATGGGACTATATCATTTAATTAAACAAGGTAAGTACAAAGAAGCTATTAAAAGGGAAGATAACAATATAGAACAAATATTATATGTGAAAGAAATAAAGAAAGGTTTGGCAGGAAAGATTTATTTAGAATTAGTAAAAGATAAGGAATTTATGTCTAGAAGCTTAAAAAACAAATGGAATAAAGAAAAACGAATTACTACTGAGGATGTTAATAAGTTAATGGTGAACTTCAAGAAAATTAAGCTAGAAAAGTATAGAGAACTTGAAAGAAAGATAATCTTGAAGTGGTATAGAACCCCTGCCCAACTGGCATATATGATTAAAGGGATGAAACCCAATTGTTGGCACTGCAGTACAAAAGAAGGGTGGTACTCTCACTTATGGTGGGAGTGCCCAAAGGTGATAGATTTTGGGGAAAAGATACGGGGGAAAATAGCAGCGTTATGTAAAGTTAACTGGATATAGATGTAGATTTATTATTTATGGGAGTATTGAGAAACCATAGAATTGAGAAACAAAAGCAGGATATTTTTAAAGCAGTGCTATTAGCAGCGCATGCAGTGATTGCATATAGTTGGAAGAACTTAAAATGGACTTTAGAAAAATGGAATGAATATTTATATGAATATATACAATCGGACATAATGGAATGCTTAAAGCAAGATAAACTATGTACTGCGAAAACGAAGAAGATAAAAAAGAAATGGTCGGTATACCTTAAGTGGGTTTATAAGGGGGAAGCCAACATGGTTATATTTGAAAAGTTGGAAAGAATGTGCTCGTGGTTGAAAATGTAATTTGAAATTATGAGGTTGGTCAGCTTAGGGGGGGAGGGAGAAAACAGGGGTAAAAGAATGTACCAAAAGAAATGTGGAACTAAATGGAAATGTAACAAAATTATTGGGGTACAATAAAAATATAATAAAAAACCCAGGGAAAGTGGGATATAAATACTTGAATAAATATGTAGTTTGGGCAGGTTGATAACATTTAAGCAACTTCCTGTTTGTTACGTTAGGCAGAGTTCTGTTATACTTGACCTGTAATTTGTCATATTTTACTAAAAGAACCCCAACAAAATAAACTGCAAGCTCCCCCCCCAGTGCCGGTGTGTTTTCTAAGGCACTGGGGGGGTAACAGTCTGAGGGTAGGTATACCAATACTAGTATAGTGGGAGGGTAGACCTGTTCTCTGGAGGCCAGGTCTACCAGTATAGTAGAATGGGAAGGGTAGACCTGTTCTCCGGTGGCTAGTTCTACCAGTATAATGGAATGGGGTGGGTAGACCTGTTTCCAGAGGCCTGGTCTATCCCCATAGAGAACATTTTTTGTAATGAAATTTGGCTTGATTCTGTTTTCTCTTATAATGTTTAAGTTATTCTTAAAATATATCATAAATATAGTTGAAAAGAATTCATTCTGAGATTTTTACAAGATTATCGAAATAATGTGAATAACTAATTTATGTGATAGATGTAGACTAGCTCACAGCTTTAACGCTCATGAGGTAGAATTTTTGCTCACAACACTGTGGACCTTAGAGGGAATGTTGTTTGTAAGCTGTTTTTTTTCTTTCTCCTGGCTCACTGTTGCTCCTGAATGAATGCTAATTACTAGACTTCACAACAGTTAGACTGATTCCCCACAAGAAGCCTTGCCGCCCTCGCTCTTATGTTACCCCTGCTTGCATCAGTCATTTTCACACTATTCGCTGCGCAGCTGCGTTTTGATCCGCAGCTTCCCCCGATTTCCCCTGTGTCTTCTCGATCCTTGTTTTTTTGCAATTGAGAAGACGTGGGGGAAATCGGGGGGAACTGCAAGTCAAAATGCAGCCATGCAGCGCATAGTGCGAAATTGACCAATGCAAGTGGGGGAAAGAGAAGAGCGAGGGCGGCACATCTTCTTGTGGGGAATTGGTCTTAGGTCTCCCCCCCCCCAGTAATTTTATAGCTGAAGGAATTTCAAGGGCTGTCTGTGTTAAAACAGTTCCATACTCCAGGAAGCTTGAGTGTGCAGCCTATAGAAATTAAGTAAACTCCATAGATTTTCAGCCTTCTAGGTGCCAGATTTTTTTTTCTTACTTTCCTGCACCTTCATAAAATAGGCCCCCATTAAATATTTTGACCTTTTTTGTCTGACACTTGTTAATGGTTTCAAGCTGGTCCTACTGTTTTTTGAGATCTGCTTTATTGGCTTGATGCTTGTTTTAAAACTCAGATCAGTGTTTATGCTGCTGGATTTCGTGATTGCCTTGTGCTAACAATGTTCTAAACCACCGCGAGATTGGTTAAGAATAAATAAAAGTTTAAACACTGGGCCTCTCAAGAAGTGGAGCTCTTCCCCCAGTACTGGTGGGTTCAAAGACATCATTCCAAAATACCAATCTGCAAGCTTCTTCCTTTGTGTTTCCAATGAAATCTGGATATCGGAATCAGGGATGATGGGCAGTGATGTTGGTCGGTCCTGTACAAAATTCTCCTCCTGGGCAGCTCCCCCCATGCAGCTATTGGGGGCGCTTGACTTTGGCCACTGTTAGGGCTCTTACCTATTCCAACAAAGAGAGCAAGTAGTGGTTAATTTGTATATTGCTCATGACCCGAAAATGGCCAGGCTTTGTGGATCAAATTGATCTTTTGGAGTCTTCTGCTTGGGTTTCCTGCTCAAGTGCCATCTTGCTGTGGCCTATTCAGATGTTGAAAAAATTGAGTCTGAATCTGTCCAAGTACCACCCTTAAGAGTCCTGCCTATCATGGACCTCCTGCCTGCTGGATTATGATGACAGGCCCAGTGGGGGAAGTTGTCATCTCCAACTTCCTTCTGGCTTGATATGAAACAAGAGTAGAGCTTATAAGAGACTGGTGTGCCTTTAAAAGAATGTATGGTGGGGGAAATGGCCTGGGCTGACCTGCAGAGCTGGCAGAACTGATGGGAGGAGCAGTTTGGGCTTATGAGAAAATTCTGGAGAGGGTCGTCAGTGTGTGTGTGTGGGGGAGCTGAGGACAGCAGCACTGCCAGTGAAACAGTCGGGGAAGACAAGTATTTAATGCATAAGCAACGATCCTTTTGCTGTAGGGTGGGAAATGTCTGCATCTCTCTAGGCCTCTGTCTGATGGGTGGGCTGCTCAGCTTCCAGTCTGTTTGACAGTGACAGTTTAGGACTAAACATTTCACCAATACAAAGTTTTGTTGGTTCAGCCTAGATCTGTCAGTGGAACACAGGAAAATCCTCCTCATTCAGGAGATAAATAGAACATCTGAAGGGCAGACATTTCATCCTCCTGCCTGATTAGATACTCCCCCCCTCAGCTTACCACCAGCAAATGTTTCCATTCTATGCTATTCCTTTTTTGGCTGCAAAACTAGCCAAAGAAGCTGCCTTACATCAAGTCAGATTATTGGTTTATTAAGGTCAGTATTGTCTACCCTGTCATGAAATGGGCCTCAGGCAGAAGTCTTTAATATCATATCTTATCTGATCCTTTTATATGGAAATGCCTGGGATTGAACTTGAGACCTTCTGCATGCCAAGCAAGTGCCCTACCACCAAGCCATGGCCACTCCATGCTCCTTGAGGGCTGGGCTGCTGAATTAAAGGGTGGAATAAACTGAGGATATGAGAGGCAGGACTATCCACAGGAAATAAGTGTTCAGAGATACCCATTCCAAATATATATCCAGAACAGTCCTTGTCAGAATATAGTCGGGTGTCTGGATATTATCTAGGATTTTCCAGGATATTGTAAATGGGACCTGAAAAATCCCAGAAATATGTGGGAGTAACCAGGAATATCAGGAACAAGAATTTTAAGGCTGTTTTTTTTCTTTAATTTTATTGTTTCTTTTCCTTCCTGGGGCTTGGTATCAGTTTGCCATGTTGGTTTGGCTTTGATTCTGTTCTTTGAAATTGGTTTTGTTGGTTTTGCAACACTGTTCATTGCGCAAATTGATTTGTGTCGGGTTTGCAGTTGGCAGTGGATTCTCAGGTTATAGATTGGCATAGATTCCCTGGTTTGATATTTGTTGGGCTTGCAACAGCCTTCCTATGTTTGGCGTGGTTGATTCTTTGGTTTGACAGTAGTGTGGATTCTTGGGTTGTACATTTGTTATGTTAGGCTTTGCCACATTGTGTCACTCTTCTGCTGGGATTCCCTTGTTCTGCATTAGTTCTTTGGGCTTGCTAGTTCTGTCTGCTTTGAGAGGCTTTTAGCCAGTGGTTGCTTTGCTTGCTCTTGTGTCTTTGGGTATTCTTTGCCCTGGAGAAAACATGGAACACGGGGGGGGGGCAGCGCCGCACAATATGGCGGACGCAGCTTGAAGACGTTCCCAGCCTGTAACTTCTAAAGTCAACTTTAAATCAACCTACCCCCTTATAATTCAGCAACAACGTGATGGGAAAACCCTCTAAAGGGAAAAACGCAAAAAAATTTACAACAATCTGCTTCAGTTAAAAAATACTTTACAAGAAACGCTGCAACTTTACCTGAACGCTCTAATCGCTATGGAACTCTGGAAATGGCGGCCGAATCTTCAGATGCAGCCACTGAAAGTGAAAGAGAAGACAACATGCCGATCACAAAGAAAGACCTACAAGAACTAAAGGAAGACCTGCTAAAATCGTTCACTTCATTGGTTTCGGAGATCCTACAACCTCTTCAATCTCAAATGAACGACTTGATTAAGGACTTGAGTGACACAGCTAAAATTGCTGAAAATAACGCCGAATTAACCCTAACTCTACAGGAAGAACTGAAAACTATTCAAGCTTCAGAGCAACACACAAATGCCAGACTTTCAATGCTTGAACACAGATGGTGGCAATTGAACCTGAAATTTAGAGGGGTCAAAGAAGGCTCGGAAGAAGGGAAAGACCCGTCTCAGTTTATTTCATCACGGCTAGCAAAAATCCTGGACATGGAAGAAGGTAAGATGCCAATCATCCTAAAAGCTTACCGCTTAGGCCCTCTGGCATCAGCACGCAGAAATAGACCCAGGGACATTATGGCGCAGTTCCTTTATCCAAAAACAAGGGATAGAGTGCTAAGAGAGGCTAGAATACAAGGCTCTTTGCCTTATAAAGAAGATAAAATTCAAGTGCTGCTTGATTTATCATCAGAAACGCTAGAAAAACAGCAAAGCCTCAATTTTTTTGCTTCTAAACTGTTCCAAGCAAACATTAGCTTCCGATGGAGTCCTGCTTCGGATATACAAGTCTATCGTAATGGCGTTCTCCACCAAGCCACAGATATAAGCTCAGGAAAAGCCCTTCTGTTGAATTTGAAAATACATCTTACTCCAGAAGAAGAACAATCTCTTGTGAACTAATGTACTTCTTTCTACAACTTATAGGCAAGCAAGGTTTTACTCAGAACACTAAGCTTAAACAATAGATGTTTAAGAAATGGTATTAATATATTCTGTTTCTGATTTAATAAGGTTAATTCAAAACAAGCCAATATATTGGTAGTACATGTTTAACTTTTTTCATATTATCAACTGTTGTAACTTCCTGAATTATTGCAGAAAATACAAAGTTTTAGGATATATACTTGTTGTTATAATATTCTGTTTATATATCTACTTCTTTATATATTTTCTTCATTAGCCCGTTGTATTAACAGAGCAGATGGGGTAGACTTAGTTATATATATGTATTTGATATTTACTAAGTCAGAAGTATGATATTTTTCTTTGAAAATTAATGTCTATCAGCATCTACATAATTGTCTAAGTGACTTATACCATCTGAATTCTTAAGATGTCCAGAGTAGACATATTTCCACATACTTGTATGTCATCTTACTAAGTTATTTATTAATATTTTATACATTAACTCTTTTTAATTGCATATCTGAAGGGAGTCAGGCTGGACAGCCTATAGTTTGTTTTGCACTTTCCCTCCATTTAGTGCCCTTCCTGGTGGGGAGACATTTATAGTCTCCCTTTTCTTTATAAGCAGGAAGTGTACCCTATAGGTATTAGGGTATTTTTGAGCCCAGTTTCTGTTATACAATTTTGTTATTTAGGAGCTAGTTTAGTTTTGTAGGTTAATATTATTAAGAGAATTTGGACTGGTACAGATTTGCCAGTGATTTGAGGGTTTATTACAGAGAAGTTCTGTTTTCACTCTTTGTTTTTTAGGAATATTATTCAACATGTCTCGCAGTTATAAAATTTGTACTTGGAATGTTAGGGGCTTGAATAGCAAAAAGAAAATGTACAGAGTCTCATCATTTTGGGCCAAAGAAAGGCCTGACATTTTATGTTTACAGGAAACACACCTGAAGAATCCTTTAAAACAGGTATTGAAAACACCTTGGTTCAATCAACAGTTGCATGCGGCCGGGACATCTAAAGCCAGAGGTACGGCAATACTCTTATCTAAAAATGTTCCTTTCCAATGTACTCACCCTAAAACAGATCCTAGGGGCAGATATGTGTTCATTAAGGGTTTCTATGATGGAGAACCTTTAACTTTGGCATCTATTTACACACCCAACACAGACCAACTACATTTTTTTAAAGAAGTTTTGAACACATTAATGGAATTCAAACATGGTGAAGTCATGATAGGTTGTGACTTAAATTATATTATAAATCAAAATCTTGACCGTACTTTTAAACGCCCGAAGTCACAAAAACAACAGAAAAAAACTCCTTTTACTGAATTAGCCAAAATTCTAGACTTTTACAATCTAACAGATCTATGGAGAGATTTAAATCCAAAGGTTAAACAATATACTTTTTACTCACACACACATAACATACATACACGTATTGATTTTATTTTGACATCTAAATCTTTTATGCCACGTTTTTCTGCTTCAGATATTGGTAGTGTTATAATGTCTGACCATGCATGGGTCACAGGAATCTTTAAAAAGCATATAAATGATGGCAAGGGACCCAATTGGATGCTTAACAAGTTTTTATTATTTAACGATAGTCTCTCCAAAGAACTTGAGGCTAAAATTGAAGAATATTTACATTTTAATGTATCAGATGAAGTAGATCCAAACACTGTTTGGGACGCATTTAAAGCCGTGATGAGAGGACATTTAATCTCTTTAGCCTCTTTCTGCAAAAAAGAGAAGCAAAAATTAATTACAGATCTTCAACATACAATAAAAACATTAGAACTAAAACACATGAAATTTGGGGAGAAAAATACTTAAGGAAATTAACCCAAGAAAGGAAAAAATTGGAATTATTGGAAACTTCTAAAATTCAAAATAAATAATTATTTTAAAGACAAAAATACGTTACTAGAACATCTAAATCAATAAAATTACTTAAGCATAGAGTAGACCAAAAAAAAACTTCTACTCTGGTTCATGCAATAAAGGGTTCTGAAGGAACATTGCAAGTAACTTCTGACAAGATCTCAAGGGTATTTTGTGAATATTATCAGCACCTTTATACTTCAGAAAATCCTGACAAAAAAATCAATCCAACAATATTTACACTCAATCAAATTTACTTCTAAATTAACTAATCAGCATAAAAAATTTTTAGACCAACCCATTACTCATGAGGAAGTAACTCAAGCCCTATCAAAAATTAAAAATAGCAAGACTCCTGATAGAGATGGGATCCCGATAGAGTTTTATAAAAAATTTCAAATGTTTTTGTCAAATCAACTCAGAAATACTTTAAATTATGTTATGCAATCGGGAAATATGCCTTCTTCGTGGACAGAGACACGTATTATTGTGATACCCAAACCGGGGAAAGATAAGACCTTACTTTCATCTTACAGACCCATCTCTATCTTAAATCATGATTTTAAAATCTTATCTACTATTCTGGCTTCCAGACTTAATAAAATAATTACGAATTATGTACACATAGACCAATCAGGCTTTATGCCTGGACGTTCAATTGCTGATAGTATTCGCAAGACCTTAAATATTGTTAATTATTGCCAAAAATACAAGATTCAATCTCTCTTACTTTCAACAGACGCTGAAAAGGCCTTTGATAGAGTAGAACCATTAAACCTACAGGAACTCTTGGATGTAATGAACTTTGGACCTATTTTTAGAAAAACAATAGAAGCCCTATACCATAATCCTAAGGCACAGATATGTGTAAACCATTACCATTCCGATGACATTCAATTAAATCAAGGAACTAGACAGGGTTGCCCCCTCTCACCTCTTTTATTTGCTCTCTCTATCGAACCCTTAGCCCATGCTGTTAGAACTGATCCACTAATTCAGGGAGTCCAAATTAATTCTGAAAATTTTAAAGTCGATCTCTATGCAGACGATGCAATATTTTATCTTACACAGACTGAAAACTCCTTAACAACACTACTCGCGCATATACATAATTTTGGCACAATCTCCGGATTTGCTGTCAATTATAAGAAATCTGAAATCTACCCGATTTATTTATCTTCTCAACAAAAGGAATACTTAAAATCTAAGTTTAACTTTAAATGGGTTAAAAGCAGTTGGAAACATTTAGGAATTTTAATTCCATTAAAACTAACTGAACTATACAAAACCAACTATAATTTACTTATGAACCAGTTTAAGAGACAGTGGCTAACTGGAAAAAACTGCATTTAAACCTTTTAGAAAAAGTTACCATTTTTAAAACAATCTTTTCCCCTAAATTTTTATATTTATTTCAGAACTTGCCTGTTCCTATACCAACTAAAGATATCCACCAATGGAAAAAGCTGTTATCTGACTTTATATGGAATGGTAAAAAACCTAGAATTAATTATACCACATTAACCAAACCCTCTCGACTTGGAGGCATAGGATTGCTTGTCTTAGAGAAATATTATTGTGCTTCACAACTACGAACTATACATTACTACTCGTAACACTCTCAAACCAAACCCTGGCTTTTTATTGAACAAATGGAACTCACACCTAATTATCTTCATGATGTCATATGGAACAATTTAAGTATTCAAACACTTTCAAAGCTAGCCAACCCATTTCTAAAACATACTCTACAATTATGGTCTAAATTCAGAAACACTTTGGCCCCGGGGGTATCCCCTATAACATCTTTATTTGGGCAACCTTGGTTCGAGCCGAGAATGGATAATAATTTTTTGACTGACATCCGAATTAAGGGCTTCTTCAGGATATGTGATTTTCTTTTTATTGGTAAAATTGGCACCCAGAAACAAATAGAATGAAAATGTGGTGTACCTCTTAAGTGGCTATCCTTTTTTCAGTTACATCATGTACTGGTGAATCTTAGAGATAAGTCAGAAATTGATAGAGATTTGACTCCTTTTGAAGGCTTTTTGAAAAAACAAGACCAAGAAACTAAAGGACTAACAACAATAATTTATCATTTATTAAATGAAAAACTCTGGTCAAAGCTCTCTACGATCCAGTCGGCTTGGCATAGAGACTGTGGGCTGACGTATACTGATAAACAATGGTGTCAAATCTGGTCCTCTTGTATGTTCAACAGTAGATTACTGAACCTGAAATTACAACATTTCAAAATGTATTCGAGGTGGTATCTTACACCGAACCGCCTCTTCAAAAGTAAATTTAAATCCACTCCTATATGTTGGAAAGGTTGCGGTGAAATAGGAAATTTAGTGCATTGCTGGTGGGCCTGTTCTAGAATTAATTCATTTTGGAGTAAAGTACTCAACAAGATTAATTTGATAACTACGCATAAAATACCAAACACTCCTGCTTCTCTTCTATTACACTATTGGCCTAATCTCAATCTGTCAAAACAATCAGAGGAATTCATCTCAATATTGTTAATGGCTGCTAAATGGCTGCTAAATATTTAATAGCTACAAATTGGAAATTAAAAATAATACCTACAATATCTCAATGGAGAACGAAGGTATGGGACTTGATTGTATCAGACAAAATTGCAATGCAAATTATGTCGCAAGATACCCCCGCTCTTAAAAACAATTTTTTGGAAAAATGGTACATTTTCTTTGATTACATTTCAACACATCAACCTAACACTTTTATATTACCTCGAAAGTATAAAGACTATGCTTTTTATTATTAATCAAAATTGAATATTGCGTTTAGACATGTTCATGTTTTTGATATTTGTAAATTTAAATGTTGAATTAAGTCTCTTTCATGTTGTGTTATGTTTGTACTTTTGTAAATTTAAAATTTTAAAAATTAATAAAATGTTATTTGCAAAAAAAAGAAAACATGGAACACCCCCCCCCATAGGAAACATGGCTGAGGGCACTTTGTTCAGGAGCCCATAGAATTGGACCTCTTGGTCCAATTCACTTGAACCTTGGGGGTTATTTAATGGACAGGCACTAGCAGCTCCATTGCAATTTTGATGCCATTTGCTAAAAAAATAGCTCCTTTGGAAAAATTCCCCACCAAAAGTAATGGAGCCAAATAATATCAGAATCCTGAAAACAAGAAAAAAACAGATCCAAATACCAAACCAGTATTTGGAACCCAGATAACCAGTAATTCTGATATTTTTTGGCTCCTTGACTTCCAGAGCTGGAAAATACTGATTTCCCCTCCCCAAAAGGTGTACATCCCTACCAGCCGCCATTGACTCAGCTCTTTGCCATCTGAAAGGCACCAGCTTCTCCACCTGAGGGAGAGCTGCCACAATCCTGTAGCCTTGGCTGGATTTTCTTCTCTTGGGTGGTGAATAAAACAGTATTTATGCTGACAAGTTTTCCCCACATAAAAGATGTTTCCCTTCTTCTAGCGTTGTTGTTATAGAAAAACAGGAAGTGCAACTAATGCAAATTTATTTTCTGACAACATAGGTGCCATTTAGCACTATGCAATCTATAAAGCACTTCAGCATGGATTCTTACTCTTCATACAGCTTTATATGCATTCAGAGACATGCTCTCCCAGCTTCCTGTGCGCTACTGCAAGGGACTCCGGGATGCAACTGTCAGATCACATTCTAGTTCACTTGTTGCTCTAACTTTCATTGTTTTCTGTCTTTTAAATAGATGTGACTGGAGGTCACCTCTGCAAGATTGTAAGAAACTTTCCTTAAATAGAGTCCCTCAGCACTTGGCCAGATTGCTTTTATGCTTGCAGCAGCCTTGCACTGAGGAACCATGAATGGTCAGCTTGCCGTAGGCAGTGGGACTTCATGGCACACTTGGGTAGAAGGAAGAATCGGAGGCTGGACTGTGGGACTCTCCTCTCGGTCTGCTGTCTCCACCAGCACTCGTGCTTCTTTCTGTTCTCTGCCTCAGGAGAATAATCCAGCCTTATTAGTAGGGTTACCAACCTCCAGGTGGGGACTGGTGTTCTCCTAGAATTGCATCTGATCTTCCGACCACAAAGACCATTTCCCTTGGAGATAATGGCATCTTTGGAGCATGGGCTCTGTGGCATCCTATCCCTGCTGAGCTCCCTCCCCAAATTCTGCCCTCTAATCTCCAGGAACTTCCTAGCCTGGAGTGGGTGCTCTGCCTATAAGAATTGTGCTCCTTGACTAGAGTTGCTATGGGAGCACGGCCCAGGAGCTGAAGTGTGGTGCTAGGGACTTTGGGGATGGGGCCCGATGGCGGTGCTTGGTTAGGGGCAGACCTGGGTGGTCAGAGCCTCTGCATGTTTTTGCCATGTCAACCATTGGAGGCAGCCTTTGCAGGGCTCCTCATAGGCCAGGGCAGGGGTAAGTTCCATTGGCAAAATGGTGCAGGGTTCAAAAGGGGCACCCCCCTCTTCTCCCTGTGCCTTGATCGCAATCAAAGCCCAGTATAGTTGCTCTTCCATTTTTTAAAAAATATGGTGCTCCTAGGATCTCACCAGGTCCTTCTTTGGCAATCTAGAAAATTGTATGTAGTTAGAGCACATGATAGCGTGTTGAGAGACTTCTATTGTGGCAGGACATAAACGGTCATATCCCACTGAGAGCTGATTCTGAAGACTGCTCCAGCCACAGTGTGGAACAGATGCCTCTGGCCCATTCTTTCTAGGGGTGGTGGGAAGTGCCCTCAAGTCATGGCTGACTGATGGCGACGCTGTGGGTTTTTCAAGGCAAGAGACCTTCAGAGGTGGCTGGCCATTGCCTGCCTTCATGTCACAACCCTGGTATCCCTTGGAGGTCTCCCATTCAAATACTAGCCAGGGCTTAGCTTCCGAGATCTGACCAGATCAGGCTAGCCTGGGCTAGGAGTTCTTTCTGTTGCAAACTTGTAAATGACATTTTTTTTCTTAAAGGGAAAATGAGGTGTTAAAGTGCATCTTCATCAATGATGTGTTTGGTGCGTAGGAGAGGGCATGAAGAACCAGTGCGAACAGAAAGGGCCGGCCTTCGATGTGATGCAAATCGTGTTGGGTAAATCAGGCACAGAGACTAGAGTTGTTAATCAAAATAAAGCTCTTTATCTAAATCTATTAGGAAGGGGGAAAACGGGAGAGTTCTAATAAAATAACAAAGTCCTAAACTACATATTCATACAGCAAAGTAGGCTAATGCACACCACAGTTCTCTCAGAGGAAAAAGTAAAAGGCGGGGGGGGGGGCGAGGCTGCTGAGCAAGGGACCCTCTCTTCTAGAACCTTCACAGGAAGAAGCTCAAGCTCATTGGCCAGCCCAAAGACTGGAGAATTAAAACCATCCAATCAGTTTCTCAAACACACCAATTAACGTTCAGGATTGCCTCTGAACCCGGTTGCTCTTCCAGGTCAGGTCCCTGGTGGAATCATAACAAATATGACCCTCTAATGACTGAAATTTAGAGCTTGCCATACCCCAACAAATGGCCACTCACCCAAGGAGTTAATTGGATGTGTTTTCCTACCTACCTCACAGGACGGTTGTTAGGAAAATTAGGAAAACCTACATACTCCTTATGGAAAACACAAATGAGTGTTAATTGTCTTTCACAAATGCAATGCTTTAAAATAAGTAAAGCCAATAATCCTTGCAAGCTAAACAATGACACACAGCCCAGAAAAGATGCAAAAGGGAAGTAACATTTAAAATTACTGTATGTTCATTTGTGAAAGGAAATGAAAAGAAAGGAGAGGAGAATGTCAGTTCTGTGGGTTTTTCCCCAGCTTGTCTGTAAGCAAGATGTGTGTATTTACTTGCCAAAATGAGGGGTGGGGGTGCTGTAATCATAGTGGGATATTTAATTCTTATCAGCATACCTTGTGGCTTTCCTCTCCTAGTTACCTCATTCACTCCCCCACACTCCTCCAGAGTTTTGAAGGGAAAAGCTTACTGTGAGCACTGTTGCTAACTCCAAACTTGTTATGTTAGCCACAAATCCCCCAGGCTGGATTGATGCCCAAGATGCATGGAGCTTTGGTAAGGGTAGTGATGGGGAGCAAAACCGGCCCACCCAGGTACAGACATGGCCAGGCTGGTGTTTCCCATGGGAAGCCTTTGTACCACATGAGGAGTGGTCTGGAACTTCAAACACTTCACTTTGCCTAAGAGGACTGGCAGTCCCCCTGGAAATCCACATGTTCACAAATGCCATGCGTAGGACAGTATTTTTGTGAAATCCTGAAAACTTTGATGCAACTCTGGGTCTAATCTGGTGGGCAGTTCTCTACCACAGTGTTGTCCATGCTGTTTGAAGTGCACCAGTTACCTTTTCCCACATTCTACCTGGCCTGCATGTCTGGGTTTCAACGAGTTGCTGACAATCTCACATAGGCAGTTTTAATTTGTTTATTACTCAATAATGAAACATACAGACTAATAGGCACTAAAATTCAGAAAAGCAAGGCTTAAGAGACACTTTCTCGTAGTCCTTTGCAAGGATAAAATGGTTTGAATTTTCCTTGTAGCTGAAAATTCTCTAAAGAAATGGGTGCTCTTAAAATAAACTTAGCTAAATTTATAGCACTGAAAGGAAATTATACTCTCCAGCAGAATATGGATGATGATCTTGCCAGTAAGTGAAAGAGGAATCCCTTTATAGAACAAAACTGTCTTTGAAGTACAAACCTTGATTTGGTGCTTTATGGTTCATGTGCAGATTCTTCTCCATAACAAAAAAGCCATTGCTAACTGTTGGCTGACACACGAAAATATTTTTATTTTTCCCATGCCTGGTAGCACAGATCAATTAAAAGTATTCCCGGGAGCATGCTGGACAAAACCAGGGAAATAACTGTGATGTTATACCCAAAGAGAGCGTTGGTAACTGCTGCAACCTTAGTTAAAAATTACTTTGTTGTAGCACTGTGCCAGCTCAGCTGTTCAACAGAGAAGGCTGAGTGAGTGATTAGTAACCAGTTTGATGTAGGTCTGAGTACTGGAGGTACACTTTTCTTTTCCTTCTGATGTCAGATGTCCCACAAACTTCTTCATGATAAATTCTTTTGCAGCTTCTCTTGGTTTGTCCCAGACTAAAGTTCATTCATTATTAGGCAAAATGTCACTTTTTCACAAGTAGGTTTGTGCCGTCCCCCCCCCATATGCCCAGAAAGTTGCCAAAAGTGTGTTTGGCCAGCCCTGCCTCTTGTCTCTGCTGACATGGATACCTTGGTTCACCTCCAACTCATTTATGAATTAGTTTATTGGCACTGGACCCCCATGGCTTTGTCTTCCCCTTTCTTTCTCTTCCCCCACTGTCCAAATGCAGACTGTTAACTCTTTGGGGGAAAGTCTTTATTAAAATATATCCAGCCTTTCCCTCCACCAAAAGGGGCTCCAAGCAACTTTACATTCAGAATTATTTAAAAACCAAACAATACATATATTAACTGTGACATTATAGTTATCAATAAGTCCTAGAGGGACAACCATACCACATAGATGAGCTTCCCTCCGATGTCTTCCTAAACAGCACTGCTTTACGTTGCTTCGTAAAGCTTTCCAGGTTGAGATCCCTCCTAATGGTCATCTAGCAGTCTGTCCCAAAGCGTTGGCATGCCACCCAAAATGCCTGTAGCTGGACAGAGGCAGGCCTAAAAGCCTTAGATGAGGTGGCACCCCGGAAGAATTGCTGGGGGAAATCAAACCTGGCATGTGAGGAAGAGAGTCTTTAAAGAATGTGGATCCCAAGTCATGAAGGGCTTTGACAGCAAGAACCAGCACCCTGTATCATAGAGATTATTTGAAATGTGATAAAACCCACTCGCCCAGTCAAAACATAAGCATACTCTGTACCAGTTAAAAAATCTGAACTGTCTTCAAGGACAGCCCTACATAGAATGTGTTGCAATAACCCCACCTTGAGGTTACAGAACTACATCAGCTGAGTCTAGAGGAGATGCCTTCTTTGCAACAGTATTGACCTGATTTTCCCTTTAATTTAGGTCAGACCTAAAAACAAACAAACAAAAAGAAAAAAACCCCAGACTTTTGTGTGAGTCTGTCTGAGTAAACTCCATTCCTTCAAAGCAGAAAGAACAATCCCTTCTAGAACATCAGCTTGACCAGCCGCTATCACCCGTCTTGTCTGGATTCACTTTTCGCTTATTCCCTTTGACCACTCGAGCACCGCACCCAGGCACTGACCATGAACAGCAACTGCTGCTTCCAGGAGCTGATCTAAAGAAAGATGGAAGAAGAGGAAGAGGAGGAGGAGGAGGAGGAGATTGGATTTATACCCTGCCCTTCACTCAGAGTCTCAGAGCGGCTTACAAACACCTTTCCCTTCCTCTCCCAACAACAGACACCCTGTGAGGTCGGTGGGGCTGAGAGAGCTCTTGACAGAAACTGCCCTTTCAAGGACAGCTCTTGTCAGAACTATGACTTGCCCACGGTCATCCAGCAGCCGCAAGTGGAGGAGTGGGGAATCAAACCCAGTTCTCCCAGATTAGAGTCCACACGCCTAACCACTACACCAAACAGCAGACTGATGACTTCCTGCCCTACAGCTCTGGATGGTTTCCCTTAGAACTCTTAAAGTTAAAAGGCATTGGTGGAAGGAAAAATTTCTATAGAACATGTCAGGATAAACCTCATACTGCTGGTGCAGTTTCCACTGACAACTTAGAATATGTTCAGGCAACAACAACAACAACCACCAAGAAGCACTTCAACTGCCCACTCTGCCCACTCTGGTTTCAAGACATCTCAATAGCATAGAGTGGTCTGCAGGATGGAAGGCAATTGAAAGATCAAAAGTGATGCATTTCCTGTGTTCATCTGCAAACAGAATGTCCATCAGAGGAACTAACACAGTCCGTCCAAAGTCAGTTGTGAAGCCAACTGAAATTAACACACACATAGGAAGCTGCCTTATACTGAACTAGACCATCAGTCCTTAAGGTGAGTACTGTCTACTCAGAGGGGTAGTAGCTCTCCAGGGTCTCAGGCTGCTGTCTTTCACATCACCTACTACCAGATCCTTTTAGCTGGAGATGCCCAGGATTGAATCTGGGATCTTCTGCACACCAAGCAGATGCTCTGCACTGAGCCATGACCGCTCCCTATCAAAGTCAAAGGTTTCATCTGGGAAACCCTGGAACTGCTGTGCCACCACTCTCATAATCACTTTGTGTATCATGGAAGAGGACACGCAGTGATGGGAAAGGGAAAAGTAGTTGTGCAGGATCTAACATCTAACTCCAGTGAGTGCTCCCTTCTCATTTGGTGGCAAAAGTATTTGAGCTTCAGCTTCAGTATCTGGCCTTCCAGGGAACAGTTGATTTCTTTTAGGACTGATTGATTTGATCTCCTTGCAGTCCAAGGAACTCTCAAGGGACTCTCCAGCACCATAATTCAAAAACATCTATTCTTTGGCACTCGGCCTTCCTTATAGTCCAACTCTTGCAGCCATACATTACTACTGGGAATACCATCACTTTGACTATGCGGACTTTTGTTGGCAGGGTGATGTCTCTACTTTTTATTATGCTGTCTACATTTGCCATCGCTTTCCTCCCAAGAAGCAGGCATCTTTTAATTTCATGGCTGCAGTCACTGTCTGCAGTGATCTGGGATCCCAGGAACGTGAAGTCTGTCACTGCTTCCATGACTTCCCCTTTTACTTGCCAAGGAGTGATGGGGCCGGATGCCATGATCTTAATTTTTTTGATGTTGAGTTTCAAGCCAACTTTTGTGCTCTTCTCTTTCATTCTTGGCAAGAAGCTCTTGAGGTCCTCTTCACTTTGTGCCATTAGAGTGGTATTGTCTGCATATCTGAAGTTGTTGATGCTTTCCCCAGCAAACTTCATTCTGGTTTGTGACTCATCCAGGCCGGCATTTCACATGATGTACTCTGCATATAAATTAAATAAGCAGGGTAACGAGATACATCCTTGTACTCTTTTTCCTATTCTAAACCAATCAGTTGTTCCATGTCTGTTTCTAACTGTCGCTTCTTGACCTTTATACAGGTTTCTCAGGAGACATGTGAGGTGGTCTGTGTCAGGCACTTGAAAAAGACAGCCAAACTCCAGGCTTCATGAGAAGATAGAGTTTATTCAGCAGCAATTCTAAAAGTGCACTAACGTTGCATTGTCAGGAATGAAGCACACAAAGAAACATCTACGGATATACCCCATTGAGCTAGCCCCCCCTAAGCATTCTACCAATGGCTACATAGCCCGCGCGCAGGAAAAAGGTGTGAAAGTTGTTCGAGCCATAAAGGGGCCCAGCTGTCCGTACCAGAGAAACCGGAATCGTATGACAAGGCCATTTGGTCAGATAGGAGATAGCCCAGGCTGAGGAACACCCTGTTGCCCCAGCAACCTCCCCACTTCCCCCCCCTCCAAGCATAAAAAGTTACAAATCATCTCATCCTCCTTCCCTCCCTCACATCTTATGGCAGGATCACCTGACATTCTGCCCCTCTGATGATAAACCCCCGCCCTTCGGCTTTGATGGGTACAACTTGTGAAATGCACGGATTAACCGGGGGGCCCGAACATTGTCCGCCCTCACCCATTCCCTCTGTTCAGGCCCAAAATCCACCCACTCAATCAGGTAGTACAATCGGTTTCTAGAGATCTTCGAGTCCAGAATTTGCGCTATCTCATAGTGCGGTTCCCCCGTCACCATCGGGGGGGGGGGAGCAGGTCGCTTCGGTCTCCATTCATTCTCCCCAGGCAAGCGTCTTAACAATCTGAGGTGGAATACAGGATGCAGAGCTCTCAGTGATTTAGGTAGTATTAGTTCAACAGTCACATTATTCAAAACACGTTTGATTTCAAAAGGACCAATATACTTCCACCCCAGTTTCTTGGTGGGTTGCAGCCCTTTTAAATTCTGCGTGGATAGATACACAAACTCCCCCGGCTTTGGGGTCCAGGACTTGTCTCGTTTCTTGTCAGCCTGCTCCTTGTAAACCGACTTAGCATCTTCAAGAGTTTGTGCAAGGAGCGGCCACGCCACCTGAAGTTTTTTACACCATTCCCCCGCCTCCCCTTTCGGCAAATTTGGTGAAGCCAAGAAAGGGAGCGGCGGGGCTTCATAACCATGCACAGCCATAAAAGGGGACATCCCTTTAGAAGCATGACATGCGTTATTGTAACAGAACTCTGCCAAGGGCAGTAAAGATTCCCAATCGTCCTGCTGGAAGTTAGTAAAACATCTCAAGTACTGTTCAAGGGTTTGATTCACCCGTTCCGTTTGCCCATTGGTTTCTGGGTGATATGCACTGCTTAATGCCCTTTCCACCCCTAACAGCGCCATCAACTCCCCCCAAAACTGGGAAACGAATTGTGACCCCCTGTCTGAGACCACCTTCCCAGGGAGAGTATGGAGTCTTACGATGTGCTGCAGAAAAGCCTTCGCTAGCTTCTCAGCCGAGGGGATGGACTTCAAAGGAACGAAATGTGCTTGCTTGGAAAACGTGTCCACCACCACCCATATTACGGTCTTTCCCCCGCTTGGTGGTAAGTCAGTGATAAAATCCATCAATACAACCTCCCAGGGGTGGGGCGGGGTCGGTAACGGTTGAAGGGGTCCCGGTGGCTTCCCCGGGCGATGTTTACTCATGAGGCAAGTCTGGCAGGCTTGCGTGAACAAAGACAAGTCTTTTCTCATCCCCGTCCACCAAAACTGTCTCTGAAGTAATTGCAGTGATTTAACAAACCCTGTGTGCCCCGCAAGTTTAGAACCGTACGCCCAACCCATGACCTCCCCTCGCAGGGAAAGTGGAACAAAGAGCTTCCCGTATTTCCACCAGCAACCCTGCTCGTCAGTCACCACCCCCTCCTCCTTGGCCAGGGAGGCGCGGTCGGCCTCGGAAAGTTCTGATGCGAACTTCAGCTCCCATGGGGAAGTGAGGGGGGGCGGAGGCGGGGTCTTGGCTTTGCTCCGAGTTGTCACCACTCCCCCCAGTTGCGAGGGCGTGAATACCGAATCTCGAACCACCTCCCTCTTGCTGTCATGTTGTGGGAGGCGGGACAGGGCGTCTGCTAGCGAGTTTGCCTTCCCTGGGAAATGGTGCAGTGTGAAGTCAAATTTTGAAAAGAAGTCGGCCCACCGCAGCTGCTTCGCGTTCAAGGACCGAGGCGAGCGCAGCAACTCAAGGTTTTTGTGGTTGGTCCAAACCTCGAACGGCCCCCTCGCCCCCTCTAACCAGTGCTGCCAAGTGGAGAGAGCCAACCTTATCGATCCTGCTTCCTTCTCCCATACTGACCAGTTCCGTTCAGTGTCTGTAAACTTTTTGGACACATATGCGAGGGGGTGTAATTTCCCATCCTCCCCCTCCTGCAAAATGGCCCCCCCATAGCGACATCCGAGGCGTCAACATGGATTATGAATTTTCTCGCCTCGTCGGGGTGCGCCAACACAGGCTCGGATGTGAACAGAGCTTTCAACTGTTCAAACGCTCGCTGGCAGTCAGCGGTCCAGTTCAGTTTGGCCCCTGGCCAGGTACTCTCAGGGCCTTTCCCCTTTGTCTTAAGTAGGTCAGTGAAGGGCAGGGCCACCTGCGCGAAATTCGACAGAAACGATCTGTAAAAATTCGCGAATCCGAGGAACCCTTGGAGTTGCCGCCGTGTTTTGGGGGGCTCCCACCCCACCACGTCTTGGACCTTCTCAGGGTCCATCTCAATGCCCTTCTGTGAGATACGGTAGCCCAGGAACGAAATCTCCGACCAATGGAATTTGCACTTAGATAGTTTGGCAAACAGTTTGTGCTTGTGTAACGTTTGGAGCACCTCCCTTACGAGTTGCACATGGGATTCCATATCGGGGGAGTACAGTAAAATGTCATCAAGGTAAACGAGAACCCCTTTGAACAGATATTTGTGCAGCACCTTGTTAATCAAATTCATAAATACCCCTGGGGCCCCTTGTAAGCCAAATGGCATCACCAAGTATTTGAACTGAGCCAGGGGGGTGTTAAAGGCAGTCTTGAATTCATCTCCCTCCCTGATGCGCACTCGGAAGTATGCATCTCGTAAATCAAGTTTGGAGAACACCTTCCTCCCGGCTGCCGCGGCGAGCAGATCCTTAATCAACGGCAGCGGGTAAGCATTGGTTGCAGACACAGCATTAAGGCCACGGTAGTCCGTGCACAAATGGAGCCCACCGTCTTTCTTCTTCCAGAACAAGACGGGAGTGGCAAACAGTGAAGAGGCCGGCCGTATAAACCAGCGCTCTAAATTCTTATCTGTGAACTTTCTGAGCTCCACTTTCTCGGCTGGGCTCATAGAGTACAGCTTCCCCTTCGGGAGTTTCTGGTTGGGTAACAGTTCAATGGCACAGTCAGAGTTGCGGGGGGGGGTCAGCTCATCCGCCTCCTCTTCCCCGAACACCGCAGACAAGTCCCGATACTCTCGGGGAATCATGTTGCAGCCCGTCTCAGCCACCCCCACCACCACAGGGCAGTGCTCAGGTTTCCGCAGACCCCAGTCGCCTTTCCAGGTATGGGTCTCACACCGTGGGGAGATGAAGTTAACAATCCCAGCCTCCCATAGTATGTGTGGGTCGTGATCAAAAAACCATGGGCTCCCCAAGACAAGTGGAAACCTTGCAGCGGAGGTCACCATGAATGGTCGCACCTCCCAGTGTTTCCCCACTCCCATCCGTAGAGGTACAGGGCTCGTATTTACAGGGCTCTTTCATAGTGGAGCCATCCATTTGGGTAAAAACCAGCGGCTCTGCCAGTTTCACTACTTTGGCTCCCAGTCCAGTCACTAGGGAGGGATTAATAATATCTCTCCCACACCCCAAGTCTACTAACGCTCTCACCCTCACGTGGGTCAGTAGACCCGGGTCCATTAGAGTCACAGTCATGAAAAAAAGAGAAGAGGATTTGCTCACCGGATTTAGCACCTGAGAGTCCGGGACCTGCTGTTCAGCGCTGTTTACAGCAGGTCCTTCTCATTTCCCGCCACCGCGGCGGTCTCCTCCTCCGACGACTCGGTTTCCTCTCCCAAGGGGGCGACCTGCAGGGCCCTTGCGCCCCTCTGCTTTCCCGGGGGTTTCAGTGTAGATGTCTCAAACTTCTTTTTAGACCCCTTTGCGGCACTAGGCAGGGTGGATGACTCTGGGCAACTCGTGGCGAAATGGCCCGCTTCTCCACATTTTAGGCACAGCCCTTGCTTCATCCTGCTCTCGCGCGTCCCGTCTTTTGGGCGCTGCGCAGGGTTCGTCTGCTGGCTCTTTAGAGGGGCGATGGTAGGTTGGGTCGTTTTCCCCAAAGCCGCTGCATCATCCAGTTTGATGGCTTTCAGTCGAGTCTCATTGGCCGCCGCTTCTTTCATCCAGCTCGATAAGGTTTCCGGGTCTCGTCCTCGCATAATCGTGCGACGGATCTCCAGGTTCAGGCCCAGGCGGTACTGTTCCGCTAGTACGCCATCGGGCCAGCCTCGGATCTTGGCGGCGTGTCTTCGGAACTCCGCCATATACTCTCGAACGGACTTTGTCCCTTGGCGAAAGGCCCGGAGGAACGCCCGGGCAGCCTTGTTCGCATTGGCATCTTTGAACTGGTCTTTCATCGCCCATATGAACGCATCCACCTCTCTCAGCTCGCGCACGTCTTCTTGGTGTAAAGCCACATACCAGTCAGCCGCTGCATCTTTCAGGTGGGAGGCGATGGTGTCCACTATCCGTTCCTTGTCCGGGAACAGGTGGCCCCAGTTCTCGATAAACTTCTCCACCCTTACCAGGAAAAAGGAGAATTTCTCGGGCGTACCATTGAAAGTGGCGTCCAGCAGCTCGGCTGGGTTTGGCAACATGGGCCCCCAACCCCTTGGCATCCCTGGTGGCCTCGGCGCCGGCAGCCCCGTAGGTGGGGGCCCCACGGGTTGGTCCGGAGGTGCCCTGGGCTGCTCCGGCACACCCCCGGGCTGCTCTGGCACACCCCCGGGCAGCAGTCCAGCCGGTAGTGACAGGGGTCTCTGCGCTGGGGCCCCTGCTGTGTCTGGAGGTTGTCTCTTCTCCATTTCCTCTCGTATGCCATCCGAGATCATTTTCGGGATTCGAGACAAGGACTCGTCTATGAGGCGCAGGAGTCGATCCTGGCTGGGATCCCCACTCCATCTCCGGCTTCCCACGGTCCTTTCCAAGTCTCGGGTATCAGGGTAAACTTCTTCTTCACCCTCCGCCATACTCAAGCGGTAGACAGGTCTCTCGACCCGACCCTCCCGTACCGATGCTTGGGGGGTGAGGAACCACATCTCATGCGTCTCTGCGAGCGGCTTCGTCCAGTCCTGCCGCTTCCGTGGCCTGGTCGTCACTCCAGCATACGCTCCCCCGTACAGTTCTCCGTAGAGCCCTCCCAGGTCGTAGTTGGGGCCCCATGGCGCTGGGGCACTGGAAACCGGGACCACAGTCGTGGTCACGGGCACAGTAGATGTCGGAACCTTCTCCTCCTCCGAGGTTGGGATCAGGGTGGTATCTCCCTCGTCACTCATCTCTGGGAGAGAAGTGCGGTGCAAAACTGATCCCGATCGAAGATGATTCCTGACAATCTGTCAGGCACTTGAAAAAGACAGCCAAACTCCAGGCTTCATGAGAAGATAGAGTTTATCCAGCAGCAATTCTAAAAGCGCACTAACGTTGCATTGTCAGGAATGAAGCACACAAAGAAACATCTACAGATATACCCCATTGAGCTAGCCCCCCCTAAGCATTCTACCAATGGCAACATAGCCCGCACGCAGGAGAAAGGTGTGAAAGTTGTTCAAGCCATAAAGGGGCCCAGCTGTCCGTACCGGAGAAACCGGAATCGTATGACAAGGCCATTTGGTCAGATAGGAGATAGCCCAGGCTGAGGAACACCCTGTTGCCCCGGCAACCTCCCCACTCCCCCCCCTCCAAGCATAAAAAGTTACAGATCATCTCATCCTCCTTCCCTCCCTCACATCTTATGGCAGGATCACCTGACAGTCTGGTACTCCCATCTCTTTAAGGACTTGCCACAGTTTGTTGTGGTCCACACAGCAAAGGCTTTTAATGTAGTCAGTGAAGCAGAAGTAGATGTTTTTCTGGTACTCTCTTGCTTTCTCCATAATCCAGCAAATGTTGGCACTTTGATTTCTCTTTCCTCTACCTCTTCAAAACCCAGCTTGTACTTCTGGCTGTTCTCTATCCACATACTGCTGAAGTGTAGCTTGTAGGATCTTGAGCATAACCTTGCTAGTGTGTGAAATAAGTGCAATTGTGAGATAGTTTGAACATTCCTTGGCATTGTCCTTTGGGATTGGAATTTAAACTGACTTTTTCCAATCCTGAGGCCACTGTTGCGTTTTCCAAATTTGCTGGGATATGGAGTGCAGCACTTTAACAGCATCGTCTTTTAGAACCTTGAATAGATCAGCTGGGATATCATCATCTCCGCTAGCTTTGTTGTTAGTAATGCTCTCTAAGGCCCATTTGACTTGGAACGCCAGGATGTCTGGCTTGAGGTCAGTGATCACACTGTCATGGTTGTCAAGGACACTGAGGTCCTTCTTGTATAGTTCTCCTGTCTATTCTTGCCACCCTAATCTCTTCTGCTTCTGTTAGGTCCCTAACATTTTTGTCCTTTATCATGGCCAGCTTTGTGCAATACATTCCCTTGATTTCTCCAGTTTTCTTGAAGAGATCTCTAGTCCTTCCCATTCTATTGTTTTCCTCTATTTTGCATTTTTCATTCAGGAAAGCCTCCTTATCTCTCCTTGCTGTTGGATAAATGTTTCCTTTTCACCTTTGCCTTTTGCTTTCCTTCTTTCCTCCTCAGACAGCCACTTTGCTTTCTTGCATTTCTTTTTCTTTGGGATGGTGCTGATTGCTGCCTCCTGTACCATGTCATGAACCATAGTCCTTCAGGCACTCTATCTATCAAATCTAGTCCCTTAAATGTATTCTTCACCTCCATTGTATATTCATCAGGGATGTGATCTAGGTCAGACCTGAATAGTCTAGTGGTTTCCCCAACTTTCTTCAGTTTAAGCCTGAATTTTGCAATGAGTAGCTCATGATGGTCAGCTCCAGGTCTTGTTTTTACTGACTGTATAGAGCTTCTCCATCTTTGACTGCAAATGATATAGTCAATCTGATTTCGGTGTTGCCCATCTAGTGTTGTCCATGCAGGGGTCTTTTCCTAGAAAAACAGCTGCAGGAGCTCATTAGCATATGGTATGCTAATGAGCTATTAGGCTATTGGCATATGCCATGCCCCCTGACATCACCGGAAGTGATGTCAGAAGGGGAAGCAAAAGGGGGGGAGGCATCTTCAAAAACCTCCCCTTCCCTTCCCCAGCTAGTCTGGGTAGGGGAGCTAAGAGAGAAGGGGTTTAAAGTTTAAACTCCTTCTCATGAGAGTTGGGCCACAGAAGGAGGAAAGAGGGAAGGAAAGAGAGAGAGTAGAGAGAAGGAAAGAAGGAAGGAAAGAGGGAAAGAAAGAGAAGGGAAGGGGAGGGGAAGAAGGAGGGAAACAGGGAAAGGAGGAAAAAAGAGAAGAGAAGGTGGGAAAGAAGAGATAAGGGAAGAAGGAGGGAAAGAGGAAAAAGAGAGAAGGAAAGAAGGGAATGAAAGAAATTTGGTGGCAATTCGGCCCCATTATATCCTATGGGCCATTGAAGTCAATAGTGAAAACATAGGGTATATTCTGGGGGCTGGAGGGGAGGGGGTTTGAGGGAGAGGCTCCAAAGTTACTTTTTTCCCACCATAGAGAACAATGGAGGGAATAGGGGAAACCTGTTTGGGGGCCCATAGAATTGGACCCCCTGATCCAATGTTCTTGAAACTTGGTGGGTATCTTGGGGAGAGGCTCCATCAGCTACCCTGTGAGTTTGGAGCCTCTCTCTCCAGCCCCCAGAATATACCCTATGTTTTCACCATTGACTTCAATGGCCCATAGGATATAATGGAGCTGAAATTGACATTCAGCTGCCTGAAATACTCCCCGGGACACCGGCTGGGGGCGGGGCTTGGCTCCTGAGCTCCTGGAACTGTGCTCCAGTGCGCTCCCCCAAAAAAGACCCCTGTTTCCATGTGTAGCGTCTTCTCTTAGGTTGTTGGAAGAGGGTGTTTGCTATGACCAGCATGTTCTCTTGAGAAAACTCTGTTAGCCTTTGTCCTGCTTCATTTTGTTCTCCAAGGCCAAACTTGTCCACTATTCTGGTTACCTTTTGACTTCCTGCTTTAGCATTCCAGTCCCCTATGATGATGACATCTTTTTTTGGTGTTAGTTCTAGGAGGTGTTGTAGGTCTTCATTGAACTGGTCCACTTCAACCTCTTCTGTGTCAGTGGCTGGGGGATAGACTTGGATTACTGTGATGCTGAATGGTTTGCCTTGGATTCCGACTGAGATCATTCTGTTGTTTTTGATATTTTATCCCATTACTGCCTTTCTTACTCCCTTGTTGACCACACCATTTTTTCTATGGGATTCTTGGCCACAGTGGTAGATATAATGGTTCTCTGAGTTAAATTCACCCATTCCCACCCACTTTAGTTCACTGATTCCCAAGATTTAAATGTTCATTCTTGCCATCTCATTTTTGACCACGTCAAGCTTACCTTGATTCATAGATCTTACATTCCAGGTTCCTATGCAGTATTGTTCTTTGCAGCATCAGATTTTCCTTTCACCATCAGACACATCCACAACTGAGCATCCTTTCGGCTTTGGCCCAGCCACTTCACTCTTTCTGGGGTTACTTGTGCTTGCCCTCTGCTCTTTCCCAGTAGCATATTGGACACCTTCTGACCTGAGGGGCTCATCTTCTGGCGTCATTTCTTTTAGCCTTTTGTTACTGTCCATGGGGTTTTCTTGGCAAAGATACTGGAGTGGGTTGCCATTTCCTTCTCCAGTGGATAACATTTTGTCTGAGTTCTCTGCTGTGACCTGTCCATCCTGGGTGGCCCTCCACGGCATAGCCCACAGCCTCATTGAACCACGCAAGCCCCCTTGCCGCGTCAAGGCAGCAATCCATGAGAGGGATTAGTTTTAAAACAGCAACCTAAAAACAGGCTTGAGACTATTATTGGTCTCTGCCTCATCTTCTCTTGTCTGGCCCCACCTGCCACCACCTCTACCACTTTTGTGCTCCCCCCAGCCCTGTCCAAGCCCTCCCATGGTCCTTGGGGAGTGTCCCTGAGGACCAGAACTTAAGAACTTCTGACCTGGATAACTGTGCTGGATGAGAAATCAGGTGACCCAGTGTTAGTGGAGAGTCGTCCCCCTTGCTGCTGTCTCGTAGACCTTCAGTTTTAATGATTACTGCTCTTTCATTTGTCTGTTTAGTTTTGAAACAATAGAGGCAACTAAATTGGCAAGGAAGACTTCAAACAGCAATCAAGGCCATGAAGCAGCAACTTCAGACATTCTGCAGCTTATAGAGATCTTTATTTGGGCTGGGGTGCTAAATCATGTGGACGGCTTCACCACCTCATTCCATCTGGGCCAATGGGAAAAAAGGCACCACGAATGGAAAAGCAATGCTAAAAGGGGGGTTAGTGGAGGTGGAGAGACAGAGTGGTGTAATACCTGGCATGTTGCATTTTTAAGATTCCCACATTAAAATGCCTCCTTGGTCATTCTCCCTCTTCTGAACCTTTGTTACATGATTGTGAGAGGACTTTTCTTCTAGTGGCAGTGCACAAATTAATCAATTGCTAGGCCTGGGCTGGGCCAGTTGGTGGCTATGCTTGAATCCAGACCTGGAAGTTGGAGTTCTCTATCTCAGAGTCCCTCAAGCCCTAACAGCTAGAAATTCCTCTTTTGCCCACACAAAAGCAGAAGACCAGGTGCCCACTCCTTATACCACAGAGCCTCTGGACTGGCCAGATCTGGTGTGTGTGTTAGAAGCAGGGGTCATTTCCTAGAAAAAGAAGTGCATGAGCTCATTTGCATAACTTATTTGCATATGCCACACCCCTGACAAAGGGCAGGCATGTTTAAAATGAGTTAAGGCATATGCAAATGAGTTTAAATTCCCGCTTCCCTGAGTCTCTCCGCAAAACCAGAGAGGTTCAGGGGAAAAGGGGCCATGTCTGCCTGCTTCCCCTTCCCCTCTCCAGCCAACCTGCCATGATGGTCTGGCTGAAGAAGGGAAGGGCAGGCAGGCAGACATGCCTGGGTTCCCTGCCCGATCTTCTCCAGGAGCCCTGTGGCTGCAGGGCACCTGGAGAAGATCAGGCAGGGAACCCAAGCATTTTAATCCCCCCCTCCCTGAGTCTCTCTGCAGGCGGGGCAGGAAAGGTGGGGGGTGGGGCCTGGGCTCCTTACTGCCGCAGCGCTGCTCTGGGGCACTCCAGCAGGAGATGACCTCTGTATAGTCACGTGTATGGGGTAGGTCATCCAGAATTCTGGGACTACTGCTACAACTTTCTTTAATAAAGCCAATAATTTTTAAAAGTGTAAGTCTATAGTGAGGCCCCCAACCTTTTGAGGCTGTGGGCACCTTTGAAATTTTGAGACGGGTGGCCAAAATGGCTTCCACAGGAGGCAGAGCCAAGCCCCAACTGACTGCCTCAGGAAGTGGACCAAAATGAAATACCTCCCTGCTCACCTCCCTGCTCACACCTGCTGGGAAGAAAGACATTCTGAAGGGAGAATGGAAGCACACACTAACTAAGGAAAGACCAGTTGTTTCCTTATGGTCCAAAAGAACCACAATTTAAGAAGTACAGTCCTGAATAACTGTGCTGGATGTGAAATCAGCTGACAGGCTTTTCTGCATTCTCATTTTCATCCCTGTGTTTTCCTATTGCCTCGGGGTATTTTTCAGTTTTACGGGTGCTTTGCTCCCTCTAGTGGTCAATTCAATATTACATTGCTTTATGTCTGGCATAAAAACCTGGAGATTTAAACTTCTTTTTATGCTGGATATGAAGTGATATAATATTGAATGAACCTCAAGAAGGGAAAAAAACACGTGTGGAACAGAAAAAAATCCCCAACTCAACAGGAACACACAAGCAAGGAAAATTAGAAGCCCACAGTGATAGCAGAGAGCTACCACTCCAGTGGAAAGCTCATCCTCCAGTGGAAAGCTCTTCTGTTTGAATGAGGGAAGCCAATAACAAGCATTGCTTTATAATTGCCTTTCTGAAAAGCTTTGTGGGCCCCACGGGTACCAAGTTGGAGAACCCTGTTCTATAGCATGTGCAGAGTGTTTGATGGGAGAGCGATGGGGTATCTCAGTGTCAGCAGTGATGGAGGTCCCTTTCCCATCCACTCTTGAGCCCAAGCACAAACTCGCACACTACAGCAACTGGGACCAGCAAACAGGTTTTGCTATGGGCTCCAGCTCTTGCCGGAATTGACCAGGCTGTGCCCCTCCTGCCAAGCTATTCTATGTGAAGTTTCCTGTTTGAACCAGGAATTCTTGATACAGTAACTTGGCTGCGGCCCTGCAGGAATGGGCCCTGGAAACGCAGTTCTTCTCTCCGCATCCCCTTTGCATACTATGATCTAACCAGTTGCTTTGTCTTTTGTGGCAGTGACAAGCTCCTTTTGGAGTAAAAGCAAGATACAAATCTAGCTGATAAATGTATTATATATTGACTCAAAGAATCTTTGGAAAAGCAAATACTGATCCCTCCCATTGTATGCACAGGCCCTAAACCCTTAAACTCTCTTTTGAGTCAACTTTTGAAACTGAAAACCTTTTCTCTCATCCAATTTATGGAGTTTATTTACCTTTTCCAGTAAGCTGCAGATGAGCAAAAAGGACATCTCATTTCACCCTGGGTATGTTGTCTGGTACTCGTTTAGTATAAGATGCTCGGATTTGCAAGTCTACCAAGACATCTTTAGCTCTTTCAGTGAAAAATGGGCATGTTTTCAGATTCTGCTAGGCAATCCTCTATTGCTCCATTTAAAATGATCAGCAAGCCTTAAATTTTCCAGCATAAACTAACAACATGCCCTTTAATTTCACCTGCAAAATAACTGCTGCAGACTCACTGACTGGTACAAATGAAGTATTGACCTCGCTACCTATCGTGATGTAAAGCTCATCTTTCATTTCTTCAGTGAGTGAATTTTCTCCCCCCTCCCTCCTACTCCTTTCAAGTAATATCATAATAATTGTATCATCAATTTGCTGTTCCTGATTTTCAAGAGGTCCCTAATTTAGTTTCAAATCTGTCTTCATGAATGTGGTGTCCCTCCTGATTTGGGCAGGTAGGCTAATGACTTTTCATTTACAGAGCCCCTATTCATCCAAATTAAATGTATCAAGAGACCTCACAGCTGCGTTTATTGCAAGAGTTTTATCTACTGTAATTGCAGAAATACATTCCAAAATCAATTTTTATTTTTCATTCTCTTCTAAATTCCAGTCCAGAAATATGCAATGTGTCTTTTGTGAAGATGTTTGTTGCTGGCTTTTTAAAACGACAAAAGAAATATGACCAGTGACTGGGTCCATCAGCAGCTGTTTGTCATGGGAGCAGAAGGAAACCTCACTGTACAAAGGCAGTCTATCTCTAGTACCAGGGAAGTGGATGCCTTCATGCCTTTATTGTAAGTTGCCCAAAAGCATCTAGCTAGATGGCCTGATCCTGCAGGGCAAGTTTCCTATTCCTATTCTTATGACAGCTTTTAAAAGTCCAAGCTTGCAAAGGAGAAAGCTTGACAGTGTATTTGCACATGACAAAATAGTACATGAAGAGTCTTAATGCAAGAGTTTTAATGATGTTGGCTTCAGTTTTGCTTGGGGAACTTCTAGGTTGGACTCAGACATGCTGGAAAAGGGTCTCCCCCCTGCCCCCTACAAAAGACAGTTGAAGGAAGACCACTATTTGGCCCAATCTGTATATATAATCCCCGTTTCTGTGTGCAAAAGTTAATTAATCCTTAAAGATAATCAAAGTGAGGATTTCTCCAAATAATGGCATCTTGGAATTTTTAAAGAACAGGATCAATAGAAATGGTTCAAAGTAATTAATACATCCAATATGAAAGGGTGGTTTGATATGTCACTGAGATTGTTACCTTAAACTGAAAGGATCACTGCTTTAAAAGGGATTGTTCCACCTACCATCAATGGAGTGCAGGTTTTACCAAAAAACTCTCTTAAGAACTTGAGAGTCATACTGGATCCTGGTCTCCCATTGGAGAACCAGGTATCTATGCCTGTAAATATACTTCCCCCCCAGATGCATTGCATTAGGAAGATGCCTGATCTGACCATGCTGATCCATGCTTCAGAAACCTTGAGGCTAGATTACTGTAATGCACACTACATGGGGCTGCCCTTGAATACAATCTGGAAACTGCAGCTAGTGCAAAACGTAGGAGCCTGTTATCTGGGGCTAACCGGTAAGACCACGTTAACTCCTATTTTGAGATCCCTTCATGGGCTGCAAATTAGCTTCTGAGTCCACTTCAAGGTGTTAGTGCTCACCTTCATGACTTGGACCTCACATTCTTGAAGGTCCACCTCTCCTTCCATGCTCCTGTACAGCAGTTTCAGTCTTCCTACTTTCCAAGGCGTGTTTTGTTTGAGGTTTTTCAGTGGCTGCTCCATGCTTCTGGAACGGCCCTCTGAAAGAGGCTGGGCACTCCTACCCGGCTTCAGAGCTGCCAAGAGCCAGCATGGGCCCCCAAACAAAAATTCCGTCTAGGCCCTCCCCCATGACCAATGCTCCCTCTAAGCTGTGGAGTCTTGGGAGCAAAAATTCTACTTTGAGAGCTAATGGCATTAAAGTTGTGAGCGAGCCATTTGGCTACTGTATACATTAGTTTGCTCTGGAGCCATCCTTCCTGAGCTAAGACAAAAATGTGTGAGCCAAAAGCTAAAAAACTGTGAGCTAGCTCACATTAACTCAGCTTCGAGGGAACACTGCCCATGATGCTGATCCATAACAAAACAAATCACTTGGCTTTCTGAACAAAGTTTGAGTCCAGTGGCACCTTTAAGAACCATAAAGTTTAATTCTGGGTATAAGCTTTCATGTGCATACGCACCAAAGTTTATACCCAGAATTAGACTTTGCTGCTCTTAAAGGAGCCAGTGAACAGGTATCTGGAGAAGTGTGCCTGCACCTGAAAGCTGGTACCCAAAATTAAACTTTGCTGGACTTAAAGGTGCCCCCACTGGACTCAGACTCTGTTCTGTTACTTCAGACCAACACGGCTACCAACTTGGCTTTCTGTTAGTGTGAACAGAATTATAATTGTTACCTGGAAATAAGCCCCATTGAATTAAGTTAGACTTCAGTCTTAAACAGTACTAGACTGCAAAAAGACTTTCAAAATATTTCTACTAACCCGGAAAAACAAAACAAAACAAACAACCCCCCACAGGACATTTAAAGGAGGAAGAAAAATTGAGGAGATGTTAGAAGTTGGCTTCTCTGTCCAGGGGGAGCAGGCAGGTGAGCTAAGTCTCCGGATGGTGTCATCTTACTGCGTCTGCATTAACTTTATAAAGAGACTAGGGAGCAAAGCCCATTGTGGTGGAAGACAACGGGCCCTAGGAAGGAAGGGAGGGAGGGTGGAAGGGAGAGAGGGTTGGAGGAAGGAAGGAAGGAAGGAAGGAAGGAAGGAAGGAAGGAAGGAAGGAAGGAAGGAAGGAAGGAAGGGTGAAAGAAAGGAGAGAGGAAGAAAGGAAAGGGGTGAAAGGAAGAGAAGAGGGGTGGAAAAGGGCTTCTCTGGGCCTACTGCCCCCATAGAAGGCCCAGGGGATGGTGTGAGGGGGCGGAAAAGGGCTTTTCTGGGCCTACTGCCCCCATAGAAGGCCCAGGGGATGGTGTGGGGGGGCAGAAAAGGGCTTTTCTGGGCCTACTGCTCCCACAGAAGGCCCAGGGGATGGTGGGGGGCGGAAAAGGGCTTTTCTGGGCCTACTGCCCCCATAGAAGAAGAAGAAGAGAAGAAGAGATTGGATTTATACCCTGCCCTTCACTGCCCAAAGGCGTCTCAGAGTGGCTTACAAACTCCTTTACCTTCCCCTCCCCACAACAGACACCCTGTGAGGAGGTGGGGCTGAGAGAGCTCTGACAGAAACTGTCTTTGAGAGAACAGCTGTGCCAGAGCTGGTCCAGGGGATGGTGTGGGAGGGGCAGAAAAGGGCTTTTCTGGGCCTACTGCCCCCATAGAAGGCCCAGGGGATGGCGTGTGGGGGACAGAAAAGACCTTCTCTGGGCCTAGTCCCCTCATAGAAGGCCCAGGGGATGGTGGGGGGGGGGCGGAAAAGGGCTTCTCTCACCTGCCTCGGCCTTGAGGGCCTGTCCCTGCGCTCACACTCCAGACAGTCCTCTCCTGTCGGAGGACTGGAGCAGACTGAGCAGAACACACTGACTGGGGCTGACGTGGGCGGGACTTCGCCAAGCAGCCAGCCAGTCCTGGCCAGTGTCCTCTGACTGCCAGTTCTTGTGCCAAATCAATTATGGCAAGCATAGAATGTGGTGGAACCAAAATTCAAATATTAATAAGGACAGGATTCTAGTCTCCAGATGCTAAAATCCAACTCATTCCATCTCTCTCTTCCCATTCCACCCCCCACCCCCGTCTCTTGCTCCTGCCTCCTTAAAGAGAAAAAAAGGAAAGCAGGAACAAACTGGGCAACTGAAATTACCCTGGAAATAATTTCCAGAGTGGCCAAATCCAAGCTCCTGATCAGGTTGATGGTACAGATCCTTAGTAGATCAAAGATTGCAGAATTGACTAGATCTCTTGGGAGTAACCCTAAGCAGGTATCCTTAGAAGTAAGTCCCAGCTTATTCAATGGGGCTAATCCTCAGCTTTCTGTTTTCCTTGCACATCAGCTTTTAAAATTTTAATATATAATAGTACTTAATTACAAGGAATCATGGCTCTGTAGAATGCATTTTAATAGGAATTATAACTGCTTTCTTCCTTCCTAACAGTAGAAAACAGCAAGAGTCCAGTAGCACTTTAAAGACTAACAAAATTTGTGGTAGCATAGGAGCTTTTGTGAGGCACTGCTCACTTCTTCAGATTACTGTACAATGGGCGGGGGGGCAGAGCTCTGGGATGCATTCAGGAGGGCCCTCTGAGTTGAAGCCATGGCTTATGCAACCTGCCACAGCCTTCCGTGTGAGAGTGATGGTCTGCTTCAGCAAGGGATGGCCAATTCAGAGGCTGGCACTCAGGATGCCACCTCTTCTTACCCCCAGCCAGCAACACAATGGATGTCTACCCAAGTGATCTGCTCACCTGCAAGTGAGCCCACTGAGCTTCTAATAGCCTCCTCCCAGTAGCCAGCATAGAATGTGTTATAAAGGAAGCACTTCAGTGGCTATGGACAGTCATTTTTCTAAATACAGCTCCCATAGAATAAAGCAAACTCCTACGTGCCAAGGGGGTGCCTTTCTTTTCCCCTTCCTGCCCCATACAACCCCAATCCCTACCTGAAGGAGGGCGTGATCACAGGGTCATATAATGTTTGTCAGCCTCAGGTCTCGTTTGCCATAGAGTTTTTAATCTTCTTTGGTTCTGTATGCCTATTGTCCTGTGTCATTCTCGTTGGGAGGGGGAAGTCTGTGAACATGTGAGTGTGTGGAGACTGCTTTGCTTAAGAGTTGTGCTGGCTTGTAACTGTGGTAAGTGGGGCCTCCCTTCTTTGGGAAGAATGTGTGCTTGGCCTTAGACACCAAACACTGCTAGATACTAGGCTTGCAGGTGCTGCAGAGGGCTAACAATGCACAGTAGACTTTGGCAGGCTGGATGTGTTGGTGTGATTGGCCTGGTCACAAGGGGGGGGCTGTTTGAACTATGTATAATACCAGAACTGGTGCCAAGAGGGTCAGTTCTGACATGAAGCATCTTAGCTTGACACATCTTTATCTCTCAATAAACAAATCACTGCCAAGAGAGTGTTGTTGGGAGTAAGTTTGTTCAAGAGTCTGACATAATGTCAGAACTCCCTTTGTCACCTCAACACATTGCACCACCACTGCGATGAGCAAAGTTGACAAGGACACTGGGACTGAGACCTAAACTGAGGGACCAGTCCTCGAACCCCCAAAACCTACTGAGGAAGAAAAGCCTCGGGATCATGGAGATCTGCAGCCAGAGCACATGAGATGGGATACTCCCAACTGGCTGATGACCCCCTCCCAAAGAGCCTGGTGAAGATGGCACGAGGCCGAGTGGAGACAGACCTCAGGGTTGTTCCATGATGACCCTGAGCACCCGAGGTTGGTCAAACTGTTCTGAGAAGAATCCAATATTGAGCTGGTCCAGCAGGAGCTGAAGTGCGAGATGGCCAAATTATGGCAGGACACCTGGGCAGCCCCAGAGGACCTTCCAGCTGCCATTCGGTTGGTCCTGCAGCAGGAGCTTCATGGGGACAGTACAGGAGGCTCACCAGCCCAGCCAGCTGAAGCGGGCCCAGTGGGTCCCGTCTGCAGGGCCTTTAGTGCCACAACCTGCTCTATAGCCCCTGCTGGCACCACAACCCGGGCCACCACCAGGACCAGCCCAGCTGAGAGAAGCAATGGAGGCCATGTTAAATGGAATGCTGGGGAAATCAGTGTTCTTTGAGCTGCAGGTGCAGAAGTTCCTAAGGGAATGTGGATGCATCGGATGAGCATCATGTAGATTATATGGGGTCTCAGCTGTGGGATCAAGCAGCGGACTGGTTTGTGGGACTGTACAGTGTGGGGGGCCTGGAGCTCCGGGATGTGGATGCATTCATGAGGGCCCTCCACCAACAGTATGAAGACCCACTGGAATTGGAGCAAGCCAGGACCCACCTCCAAGGCTTGAAGCAAGGCAGCTGGTCCATCCAGGAGTTCTTGGGATGAATTCAGGGTACACATGGCTAAGCTGCAGGGGTGCTCATTGAGTTCTACGGGGCAGGTCTGAATCATTCCATCTTAGATAAAGCTCTGGCCCAGGACAACCCCTTAACCCTGAACAGCTAGACTCAAGTGGTTTGTGAGGTAGAAAACTGTTGCAACCTGCTGAAGATGTACCACCCTAAACCTGTGGCAAAAGCACTGGGGGGTGAGGCGAGGGGGCAATGGAGTCAGCTCCCAGGGTCTGGGAGTGACGGAGAAAACAAATGCAGCGAAGCCTGTGCCTGAGATATGGGCCCCCAGGGCATTTTGCCATCAACTGCCTGCAAGAGAGGGGCCCCAGAGAGGCCAAGACGGAGGACCACAGAGGGCCCAAGAATAGGATCAAGCCCCTTGGGACTCGTCCCAAACCATCCAAAGCCCTCCAGTCGGGAGAGATAGAGGAGTTGGAAAGCATCTCATCCAGCAATGAGGAACTGCAACAGCTGGCGGGAAAAGGCTGGGACCTGCTGTGAAGGGAGCTAAACAGCAGGTCCAAAATTCTCATATGCCAGAATTGGTGAGATCCTCTTCTCCCCTCTTTTACATGACTGTGACTGTGGCCAACCCCTCCTTTTGCACTAGAATATAAGTCCATCTGTCCTTTTATCTTGGAGCGTAGAGATATTTCAGATGCTGAATGACATAAGTGCTTACTATTGTCATTTGCCTGCTAATGTCAGTTGGTATCTGAAATCATTCTACTGAGAGCCAGTTTGGTGTTGTGGCTAAGAGTGCAGACTCTAATCTGGGAGAACTGGGTTTAATTCCCCACTCCTCCACATGCAGCTGCTGGTGTGCTTGGGTCAGTCTAAAGTTTGTTCAGAGCAGTTCTCTCAAGAGCAGTTCTCTCAGAGCTCTCTTAGCCCCACCGACCTCACAGGGTGTCTGTTGTGTGGAGAGGAACGGAAGAAGATTGTAAACTGCTCTAAGACTCCGAGTGAAGGCTGGGGTATAAATCCAATCCTCCTCCTCCTACAATATAGAAGATGGATGGACTCACATTCTAGCTATAACTGAAGAGGTGAGGAGTGACTCACAAAAGCTCCTACCCTGCCTGAAATTTTGTTAGTCTTTAAAGTGCTACAGGGCTCTTGCTCTTTTCCAGTGCTACAGACAGACTAATGCAGCTACCCATATTGATTTATTTCCTTACTAACAAGCATTTTTTTCATATGTGTAGCACTAATTGCAGACTGAGAATTTTCATGCATCTGATGAAATAGTCTCTGTTAAATTACATGCTGATGGTGACTCCGAGTCAGCTGGATGTAGATGGCGGCGGAGCTGGTCTATGTGTCTACGAAGAACCTGACCATCATCAGTCGATACCTTGTATGACAGTGGTCCGGTAACTCAGATGACTTTGACAGGAACCCCAGCAGGACTGCTGGAAAAGTTCCTTGTGTAGCTGGAGTCGCTGGGGGGAAATCCTCTGGGTGCTTCCTGGCACTCCATTGTCTGGCAACGCCCAGGAGCTCGATCTGGGTGCAGTCTGTCCAGTCAGGTGGTTAGATGCCTGACCATGAGGAGTTCCACTGGGCTGTGACCAGTGGTGGTGCTAGGGGTCACCCGGTGGCTGAAAAGGAAGGCTGTGAGTCTATGGTCTCAGTCTCCATGGATGATTTGCTGGAGTGACTCCTTTGTGGTCTGCACCATCCTCTCCGCTTGTCCATTGGTGGCTAGGTGGAAGGGAGCGGAGTGGATGTGTCGGATGAGGTAGAGGCCCATAAATTCTTGGAATTGTCCCAAGGTGAAGGCTGTCCCATTGTCAGTTGCTACCGTGTCAGGCAGGCCATGTGTGCTGAATATATGTCTGAGGGCCCGGATCGCTGCTTTGGAGGAGGTGGAGATGACAGGCACGACCTCCAACCAGCAAAATGAAGAATATTTGCCCTTGGAAGGGGCCAGCAAAGTCCAGAGATAGCTGGGATCATGGTTTGTGGATGGATTCCCACTGCTGCACTGGTGCTCTGGGTGATTCTGGTTGGGGTTCTTGACGGGCCTGGCAGAGTTTGACCCAGGCCACTATCGCATTGTCCATGCCTGGCCACCACATGTAGCTTTGGGCCAGCGCTTTCATCCTCGTGATCCCAGGTGCGTTTCATGCAGGGCCGACAGCGCCTGCTGGCGCAAGGGAGCGGGGACCACCACCTGGCTCCCCCACAGTAGGCAACCCTTGTGGGCTGATAACTCATCCCTGTGGGAGGAGAAAGCTGCAAATTCCAGGCCCACTCAGCTGTTGTGCTGTGCCATCCCCTCCCCACCCATCCAAAACACGGGAGAGGACTCAGTCGTTCATGGTGTGGCGGTACATGTCAGTTACCTGCAGAGAGAGGTTGGGAAGTTCCTCCATGAGCAGGATTTGGTGTGCAGGAGCAGGGTCGAGATTGCAGGAGCGAAGCAGCAGGTGACTGAGGGCATTGGCACGTCCCATAGCCTTCCCTGAGTGGTGGAGGAGGGAGTATTGGTATCCTGCCAGGAAGATGGACCAGCACAGCACACATAGTGAGACCATCTGGGGGGTCTGGTGATCTGGAGCCAGCAGACCCAGCAGGAGCTTGTGGTCTGTAACGATGGTGAATGGCCATCCATAGAGGTAATCGTGGAATTTCTTCACCCTTGCGATGGCAGCCAGTGCCTCCTTGTCAATTTGAGCATAGTTGTGCTCAGCTGAAGACAGGGTGCAGGAGTAGTAAGCCACGGGGACCTCCCAGCCATCCGGCAGTTGGTGTCCAAGGACCGCTCCAATGCCGTACAGGGGAGCACTGCATGTGAGGATGATGGGCATGCCTGGATAAGTTGTGATTTAATAGGACAAGTTAGACACTCAAACTTCTAACTGGGTTTTAAACAGTTCCCTTTTATTGGCCCAAACTTTAGTACAGAGTTAGAATCCAAGATCAAATCTTATTTTGACATTAACTCCATTTGTGGAGTCCAACACTGCCTTGTCTGGGATGTAACAAATGTGGTGATGTGAGGAAGGATAATTTCTGTGGCTTCCCACTATAGAAAGAAAAGAGCAATATAAATCTGAAATCTTAATGAATTGGAATAAAACCAGAACATACAAGCAGTTACAGCTAGAAGGGGGGGGATTAGTATCTACAGACGTTTCTAAAATCTGAAAAAAATTACTGTACCTCAAACAGAAATATTGGACAAAACACTCTAAATCAAATCAACTACTGTCATGACCCCAGGGGGTCGCCACCTTCCGCCGCCGCCACTCTGGACTTCGGGTCCCTTGAGAAGGCCCAGAGTACCCTCCCAGGCCCAACCAAAAATGCCCCTTTTCAAGCTGAGAACATAGGCATGATGACCAGGCAGAGTACACTTAACAGATGGTTTATTAACACTAATAGGGCATGGAAAACAAGACAAGGTGCTTTAAAAGATATAACATTGTTTAAAAAGCAAAATAAAAAAACTCCTAACGTGAAAACCTAGTTCACTTAACTAGTCACTACTTAAGGCCTACAGCTTAGAAGAAAAGAAAAGAAGGCTTCTAGCCAGATATAAAAATAAAAGGACTGGTTGCTACTATTAAGAAATGATTTAACTGGCTTGCTCCTTATACAACTACTGGAAATGGAACTGAGTAAGTTTACATTTATTAAAGTTAAAAATTAATAATTTTCAAAAAATTAAAAATTAGAACTAGTTTCCATTCAGCTTCATGTTTCTTTCAATGCTTAATAATCATGTTTGTTTTAGGAGAATTTGAAGAAGAAGTAAAACAGTTATAGTTTGAAGAAAGTAGAAAAAGAAGTTAATGCTGCAACGTTACAATGTATCAAAAGGCTGACACCTTGCTACTTAAGAGGATTACTCCTGAGGAAGACTATTGAAATGAGTGTATACCCGGGTGCTCATTGAGAATATTGGATGTTGTTTTGAATATGTTTAAATTTCCAAAGTTTTGTCTTGAATATGTTAGAATTTCTAAAGTTTTTATAAATATACATAATTGTCATTAAATGTTCAATTTCATCACAGTGGTTCTTTGTTTTGATATAAAAAGCAAAATAAACAAACTCCTAACGCGAATACCTAGTTCACTTAACTAGTCATTACTTAAGGCCTACAGCCTTCTTACCGGGCCTCTTGCCTAACACTCACTCTGAGCCAAGTGAGGGATCTTTCTCCTTAGACCAGACTGTCCCCTCACTGAGACAAGTCCGCAGAAGAGCAAAAGAACCATTTCCTCACAGCACACAGTGTTTATATCTACAGTTTCAACATTTATTAGAGAATCAAAAGTGGTCTATCACAAGAACTGACGCCATTTGAACACCTTTTTAAGAGTAAACATCTTATACGTAAAGGTCTAATCTCAAATTTATATACATTTATAAATTTAGATAAGGAATCACTACTTTCTTACCAACTGCAATGGCAGAAAGAGTGCCCCTCCATACAGTCTGAACTTCACCAGAGATCCCTCTGGAAAGCTAAACCTCCTCCGATGAAATCATTGAATATTAAGGTATTATTGTTTAAAATCTTTTCCAGGTGGTATTGGACACCTTCCAAATTGCACCACATTATCAAAACAATTTCTCTCTTTTGTTGGAAACAATGTGGGAACAAAGGTACCATACTACATTGTTGTTGGGGTTGTGAAAAAATTAAACTTTTATTGTCATATGGCTCTCTATAGCTATATCTATAGCTATAGATATCTATATAGATATCTATATTGTTATATTGCTGTTATTTTTTCCCTTAATACTATTGTTGATTACTATTATTGTTGAAATTGAGCAAATTGAGCAAACTTCAAATTGAGCAAACTTCAGCGGACAGCGGAAGACAGGAGAGCCTGGCGTAATCTGGTCCATGGGGTCGCGAAGAGTCGGACTCGACTGTGCGACTGAACAACAAAATTATTGTTGTATGGGATTTATTGAAAAAAATTAAAATAAAGACTAAAAAAACTGGTAGGAAAAGAATGCACATTAGTTACCTGTCACCTCTTGTGGTGTGAACGATAGAACTTTATTAAGAATTAATTTGTCAACCTTTTCTGTCATCCTGACAACTTTGCCCTAAAATCTGAAGTTACTTTACTTTGCTTCTTACTGTTTTTACAGCCAAAGTCATAAACAGCAGACCCTCATCCCACATAAGAACCTAGAATTAGTTATGTAGCTTAATGACAGCTGACAGGAATTTCGCCACACACAGAGTAATTTGTTTATCTTTATCTCTGTGTTGCCAAGATGATTTCACTTCTGGAGAGAGAGAGAAAAAGAGTTCTTTTCTTTTGTTTGGTAAATTTTATGTGTAAATTTTGCCTTTATAACAAGAATAGAAATTGATATAGACAATAAGGCAAAAATATCAATGCATTGAATACAATAGAACACAACATCAAAATCAAAATCAAACCAACCAACGTAAAAAGAACAGTGAAAAATTAACAGTATCTTAAACATTTTAACCCTAATTTCAAAAAGGTTAATGTGAATGCACAGAGATAGCTTGTAAAATCATAACCCAAAACATTTTAACTTCTTACAGGACCACCAAGGGTGAAAATAATCTGCTGAGTCACCACAGGATCTCCAGCATAAAGGTGAGTAGTTGTTGATATGATGTAATTTCACCAGTTTGTGGTACCAACGTAGTAGTATTTTGAGGGTTTGGGATTGTGTATTTAATGAGCGAGAAGTCATGCTGGGAGAGGACCATATTTTGGCCCATGTAGAGTCAGATAGCAAGACAGCACAGTCTGAATTCCAGGAAATTTGGTAGCTTGTAGGAGGTTTGAGTGAAATTAATAACAGCTCCTTATAGATAACCGAAATCATGCCTTTGCAAGATTTATGATCGGAAAGTAGGATTCTTTCAAAAAAAGTATAATTCCTATGGGAATCAGTTTTTGTAAAGATAGAGTTCCACAAATGATTGAGTTGTAAATATTCAAACCATTGTATTGTACAGTTGTATTTTCGCTCCAATGTTGCTTTAGCTAGGATTGTAAAATTTTTGCTGATGTCTTTAAAACAGGTGAAATTGTTGTTTCTCCAGGTTTTAAATGAGTTGATGGGGAGAGCTAGTCGAAACCATGATTGACCTGTGAAGTTCATAAGTAAAGAAGGATTTGATGCAATCAAGGGCTTGAGTTTGTCCCAAACACTCAAGGAAATTTTTAGGAATATGTTCTTGTGTAGGTTTTTAGATTTTTGACAGGGCTTTTCCCATAGAGTTTCTGAGAATGATCTGTGACCTAAATAGGAGAGTTCCAGCCATTTCCAGTCTGTGTGATAATTTTTGCTGAGTTGTTTCATGAGACCAATCAATGTAGTGGTTTCATAATAGAGTGAAAGGTCCGGAAAAGAGAAGCCACCCAGGTTTGAAGGTCTTCGTAGGGTCTTAAAGCTGATTCTGTGCATGGATTTGCTCTGAATATAATGAAGAAAGAGAGACTGCCAAGACTTTAGAAGTGAACGTGAAAGTAGTATTGGAATAGCTCGGAAGAGGTACAATAATTTTGGAAATATGAAGGATTTCAGGATTTGTATTTTCTCTGTCCAAGTTGATAGAGGGGATGAAGAAGAACGCAGTAGGTTCTCAAGGGTTTTAGTGAGTTCCATATGATAGCACTTGAGTATCTCCAACAAATTTAGAGGGATTTGTATTCCTAGTAGTTTCCATTGCTTTTTCACCCAACAGAAGTTGTAGTTCGTCTCAATATATATTTAATGGCTGTCTAGTAACTGAATGAGATAAAGAACAGTCTTTGCATGGTTTATCCTTAAACCTGAAATGTTTCCAAAAGAATGAAGGACTGCATGTACTTCTGGTAAGGATTTTTTGGGATGTGTTAAAAACCGCGTTAAGTCTCGGTTTCGGCGGAGCGAATGGCGGCCACCTCTCGGGACGCTCCCAGAGGTGGTTAGTCCACACGAGGTTGGGGGGGTCTTCGCATATGCGAAAGACCCTAGTGAGCCTTAGGCAAAGGCTCCGAACCGGGGGCGCTTGGGGAGTAGCCTCTTTGCCGGCAAACAGCCGGGAAATTGAGGCTTTCTCCCCGCCCTAGTCGGCCCCGCTGCGTTGTGCCCGTACGGGAAGTAGCAACACCACCAACTTCCAGGAGTGGAGAAGCAGCGGAAAGAATTAAAATAAAAAGAAGAATCGGCAGCGAATCGTGAGTTGGAGATCTATTTTGAAGCGGCATAAATGTGCTCCCCCCGTAAACATATAAGCGCATGGGAGGAGGGAGGAATCCCCACCCCCTTTGAAAAACGAGATTGTTAAAGGAAGAGTGAAGGGGGTGAAGCAAAAAAGCGGCTTGGTGAAAGTACCTTTGGGGTTTTACTGAAGATTAAGAAGCTAGCTTGTCTCCTGGGTGACGTGGCACGAACTTTGTTAAAGTAAACAAACAAAAAAAATGTCGGGGCAGAAAAGGGTCCCTGAGAAGCCGATAAAGAAGGGGGGAGGGACTTCCGGTCCTGGCAGTCTCCCCCTAGAGCCAGCTGTCAATCAACAGAAAAGCGAGCCACTGCGCCCTCTGCTGGATCAAATGCAGAAAATCAGCGAAACCCTTTGCAACATGGAAAGTTTTCTCAACAGTCAACAAAAACAACTAACAGAAACAGCAAAGAAGATGGAGGAGATCGCACAGAAGTGTCTGGTCTCAACGGAAGACACCAAGAAAATTAAGAAAAGGGTCAACAAATTAGAAAAACATCAAGATATGCAAGAAAAAAGAATTTTAATGCTTCAGATGGAGAAATCAAACCTGACTCTCCGCTTTCAGGGCATAAAGGAAGAAGAGAAAGAAGATCTCAGAGCTATACTGGCGAATGCTTTGGCACCCCTAACTGGCAGAGAAGCGCAAGAATTAAAGGTTGAGATGGATATGGCCTATAGAGCCTTTTCCAGCTTTACAAAGAAAAATAATCTGCCAGCAGAAGTGGTTGTCAAGTTTATCAAGCAGCGTACTAGAGATCAAATTTTGCGTGCAGTTTCAGCGGTGCCCTTGAAGATTGGAGAGCAGACTATTAGAATTTTAAAAGATGTTCCATATGAAATTCGTATGAAAAGGAAAGCATACAAAGGATTGACCACGTTTTTACAAAGACATCAAATCATTTACAGATGGTGCTTTCCCGAAGGACTGATGTTCAAATTCAAGGATAAAAGAGAGAAGATTGACTCCGTCTTCAAAGCTCAAGAATTTCTGAAGAGACACGCCAGCTCAGAGGAAGATGCAGAACTCGCCAATTGGACAGAGTTAAGCAGCGAAGAGGACAGTGGCCCAGAGGAGGGAGGTGCCGGAGTGGGAGACGAGAAGGCAAAAGAGGGCCCATCATACAATCTGAGAGACTTAAAAAGAAGACATCCCAAGATATAGCAACTGTTCGTGAGGCGGCAGAAGGGAGCTGATCAACAACTAACCCCAAAGGACTTTACTAATTTAACTAACAGAGTTATTTTGGACTTTCGGTAGATGAAAAGAAGATCTTCCAACCACGGTGGATGCCAAAAACTATATTTGTACTAACTAAAACTAATACTCTAACAGAAAATTCACTCCGATCTTTTTCTTAGTCCATCTATATACCCTACCCTTTTCTTATCATAAAAAAGCAATAAAATTCTCTCCTTTTTAGGAGAGGTTTTTTACAAAAAAAACCAACCCGCGTTAAGTCATCTGTAAAGAGACTGATTCTGAGATGATGATTTCCAATTAAAAGACCACAGATCTTTGAGTTGGAGCGAATTCCATTGGCCAGCAGTTCAATGGCCAAGGCAAACAACAGAGGTGAGATTGGGCAGCCTTGATGAGTGCCTCTGGATTATATAAAGTCTTCAGAGCAAACACCATTAGTTTGAAGCTGTGGGTGAATGATAAATAGTGTCTATCATTCTTAGGAATTTAGGCCCAAAGTTCATGCTTGATAGGAGACTGCCAAGATAAGAGGTTTCCACTCTATAGAAAGCCTTTTCAATATCTATCAATAGTATAAAAGAAGATTGAATGCAATGTTGTTGACAGTATTGTATAGCATTTATGACTTTGCGTGTATTGTCCATGATCTCCCTGTTGGGTATAAAACCATTTTGATCTGTATGAATGTATGATTCTATTATTTTGTTAAGATGGGAGGCCATTGTTGCAGTGAAAATTTTGTAATCTTGATTCAGTAGTGAAATAGGCCTGTAGGAGCTAGGAAGTGCTGCATTTCTGTCAGGTTTAGGGATTAAGACTATTTTTGCCAGGTTCCAAATGGGAGGTAGAATGCCTTCCTCGAGTACTTGATTGCAGGTCTGTGCAAGTGGTTCTGCCAGGAGTGAGGAATTTTTTTGTAAAATTCTGCATTAAAACCCTCCCTGCCTGGGGATTTGTTGTTTTTTAGTGATTTGATAGGTTCTTCTAGCCAGTGCCGATGTTGCAGTGTTAGATTCTCTAAGAAGGGATTTTGTTTGAGAAAACTTTTATTGACTCTGATGGTGGGTTGTCAGATTTGTATAGGGATTCGTAGTATTCCAAAAACACATTTGATATATCTTTTGTGCTATATTTCATCTGGCCTTCTTTATTTTTGATTGAATGAATAGTGTTCTCAGAGTTTTTTTTATTAAATTTCCAGGATAACAGTTTGATAGTTTGAGGTATTCTAACCAATACCTTTGTTTGACATAAGCTATCCTTTTTTGTATTTGTGAAACTTCTAAGGTTTCAAAATTTTGTGAAACTTCTAAGGTTGTGTATTTGTGAAACTTCTAAGATTTCTAATTTTTTGGTTTTCTGCCATATTTTTTGAATTCCTCTCCGAGTTCTGTAATTTTACTAATCATTTCCAGTTTTAATTTAAGTTTTTCTTTTTTGTAGGAGGAGGCGATGGCTATCAGTTTGCCCCTGATGACTGCTTTCAGCGCATCCCAAACCATATGTTGAGATAATCTGCATGTAGCATTATGGAGGAGATATGTTTTGATTTCTGTTTCTATTGAGTCTGTAACAGATTGTAATAATAAAAGTTTCGGATCTGACCTCCATATATAGTTGCATGTTGATTTGTCTGTGTCTTCCATGATGCATTCCACCCAAGAGTGATCTGACTATATTCTAGCTCCAATGTTGGCATCTATGAAAAAGCTGAAGATGTTTGATGAAACCAAAATAAAATCTATTCTTGTGTGGGTTTCAAATCTGGGAGAGTAATAAGTAAAGACTTTCGCCGACGGGTTCTTTTATCTCCAAATATCGATTAGATTAAAACGATGCAAGATTCTAACTAGCTCAGTATGGCCAGAGGATAGTTGGGAAGACTTTTTTTTGCTTCATTGTGAAGGTAGACTTTATTTGTCTAGGACCTGGTTAGCAATAAAATTAAGGTCTCCCACAATTATACAGGGATCCTTGCTAAAGGCTTGGAGTTTAAGAAGTGTGGTTTTAAAATAGTTGTCCTTCATTAGGCGCATATAGGGAAACCAAAGTGATAGCTGAGCCATTTAGTGTGCCATTTAAATATATATATATATATATCTACCATTAGGGTCCTTCTCAGTTTTAGCCAGTTGGAATTGTATAGATTTACAAATCAAAATGGCAACACCATGTGATTTGGAAGTGCCTTGGGCTTGGTATTGTTGTGAAAAATTGGCTGAAGTAAATACAGAGTCTTGTTTCCCTTTTGAATGTGTTTCCTGCAAAAATATTACATTAGAGTTTTGTCTTAATATTGCAGAGGCTATCCTTTTCCTTTTGATGGGTGAGTTGAATCCTCTGCAATTTAAGGATAAAAATTTAGACTGTGGGTTAGAAGTCATGACAATATTGGGTAGAAGAGCCAGTCAAGAAGTATTATCAGGTGCAAGCCTGGCAGAAGCGATATAATAATAATAAAGACAAAAGCACTTGAACCTCTATAGAACCATTTAGACATAGGCCATATGTTGTACCATTTAGTCAGTTGGAGATAGATGGTTTGGTTATGATTATGTAGAAACCTACAATCATTATCAATAAGAAAAAAGCAGGTCAGCATATAGTATGAATCAGTATGTTGTGGCTTTAAAGTATCAAGGTATGTTACATTACAACATTTCACATTAACAAGGTAAGAATGAAAAAGAAAAACAAAGGAAAATGGTGTAGTGTCCAGGGTGATTCTCAGGCTGCTCTCAAGTTCCCTTGCCCTTCTTGCTTCTTTTGGAGACCCCCCCCCAAACTTTGTGTCATGTTGGGCTCCTCCTGGATCTCTCGGTGCAGGTGACTTGTGCAGTTCCCCCCACAATGGCGGTTAGCAGGGGAGAGATTGTTCCGTCCCAATACAGGAGCAAGAGGAGGAGCAGGCATGGCTCCATGTCCTGCATTAGCTTCGACCTCCCTTTTTAGACTTTGTTTTTCAAGTTTGATTTGCAACAAAGGTAAAGGCGTTTTGTCCATTTGTGTCCTCTTATTATTTGTTGAAGACCTTCATGGAATGACCCCTTAAGAATATCTCCAGTTTTGGAAGCAATTTGCAGCTGTGAAAAGGAGTGGAGCAAAAGAATGAAAATGGCGATGGTAGGGGAAAATGAAGAAATCTCAGCAGAGGAAATGATAGTGATAGTCTTACAAAATACCGAAGTGGGACAGTTAACTTTGGAACAGTTCAAAGAATTCCTGATTAATGAGGTGCAACTGGCAGTGGAGGAAGCCTGTAAAAACATCATCAAGAAACTTCAAAACTCCAATGTGGAAATCGAGAATGAGAAGGAGCCTGCACTATATCAGTCTACCCCTGAGATTCCTGAGAAAGAACAGGATGATAGCAAGGAAGAAAAGATACAGGATACATCTCTTATTTTTACAAAGAAAAGAAGAGACAGTTCTAAGCAAGATAAAGGATTAAAGAACTCTGTAAAATGCGCCGAGAGAATAGAACTTATAAAAGGGATCAGGCGAAAAGAGAAGAAATTAACTGAAGGGAGAGCAAGGCATCCCCATAAGAAAAATTACAAAGAAAACAAACTAGAACTGGCAAAACAGAAAAGGCGGAACCTGGAAATGAAATACCTCGAGTATAAAGGGCAAGACATTTATTTGTGATTATCAAAAAGAAGGTGTCCCAGAAGACAACGCTACAGTATGTACCTGGTGGCAAAATAACCTCTTCTGCCTGTTTAAATTATGGAGTGCCCAAAGGTTTCTGTTTGGAAGTTTAAGTACTGGGTAGTCTAACTGTTTGCATATCTAAATGTAGTTTGCAAAGTTCTGCATACTTGGTAAATTAAATGGAATATTTAGGGAGTACTTAGCTGTCTTAATGCAAGAAGTTAAAAGTAAAAATATACAGACAATGAAAGAGGGAATGTGGTAGTGAATTTATAATTTTATTCCTGTTTGAATTTAACTGTTTTTGTGTTGGAAGTTTAAGTATAGGGTAGTCAAGCTATTCGCCTGTTTAAACGTAGTTAGCAAAACTCTGTATATTCGGTAAATGAAATGGAATATTTAGGGAATACTTAGTTACCTTAATGTAAGAAGTTAAAAGTAAAAACATACAGAAAATGAAAAAGGGAATGTGTCAGTGTATTTATAATTTTGTCCTCTTATGAATCTAAATGAGATGCAAAGTTATGGAATAAAAATAATAGTAGCAAATACTGAGATATAGAACAGATTATGAAAATTGAGTTTTTAATGAGATTATATAGTATATAAAATGTACAGATAATTACTGAATTTGACTGGGAAAAGTAGGCTACCAGTATTGCTTAGGTTGTTTTGAAAATGTTGGGAAATTATGCTGAGTAAATAGATGAAGGATCAGAAGGATGTCTGTGCTGATCTTGAATTAAAGAGAAGAAAGTTTGGTATTGCAAGTAGGAGAATACTTATACTAGGGGCTGGTAGATGGTCTGGTACATGAATTAGGGAAAATATATGTTGAGTTATGGTTAGAGAGATAGATATGATATGATTGATATGATATGATATATGATATGATATGAGAATACATCATTAGGTTACTTCTGTTCGCTGAAATCCTTTGTTGTAAGAAGCAATGGCTTCTTTGTTTGTTTGAAAATCAATAAAAAGATTGAAAAAAAGAAAAGAGAAAAGAAAACAAGGAAAACAACTGCTACAAAACAAAACCAGCACAGAGCCATCTCATGGGCTCTGTATTCCCTTTTCTTCAGGGACTATGCAACACTAAAGCTTAGAAATATAAATTCAATTAAAGCCTAAAAAGAGGACTAGGCAACTTCTCCCCCTTATTCCCTCTCCCCAAATGATGATAGAATAAATGAAAACTTATCAGTAATTATAATAATTATTCTTATGATTATTATTCTTATGATTATTGAAGTCAACCTTTATAGAGAGTAGTATGTGCTGTTCTGCACCATAAGGAACTGATTTTCTTGGCTAAATTAGCTACTAAGAACTCTGAAGGTATAGCTTATAAGTAAAGTGAAACAGGAGATCTTAAATTCTACAAACACAATCAGAGCAAAAAGACAATCCAACGCTTGTCAGAGTAAGGCTGAGTTCAAGTGAATCTGTGTCTGCAGTCTCTTCTTTCCTGTAATTTACGCCAGTGGGATGCTGCTTCTTCTTGTTACTCGGGAGTCTCCTCTGTAGGAAGATCGTGTGGGGGTTGTAGTTGAAAGTCTTGCAAAAGTTTAAACCCTGATTCAAGATCTGTTGAAGTTGTGCCTCTTGGTAAGAAACCTGAAGCTTGCAATAGGCAACCCATTCATAGTGGATATTACCTTCATTCAAAGTGGATGTTATGGATTTCAGAGCTTTCCTCTGCAGTAGCGTTTCAGCTGAAAGGTCCTGAAGCACATAGATCTTATTACTGTGTAACATAAGAAAGCCTTTATATCTTGCTATAGTTAACAGCTTTGTTTTTGTCCATGAGTCCATAAATTTTACAAAGACATCTCTGGGCGTATTAGACTGCTATGGTCTTAAAGAGCCCGCACGGAAGGCAAAGTCAATCAGGGGGCAACACCCAATTCAAAGTCTAGCACGCCTGCCAGCCAAGCAGCAATAAAGGTCTTTAATTCTGTCGTTTGCTCAGCGTCCTCCGGGATCCCCCGGAATTTCAGGTTATTAACCTTCAATTGGTTCTCTAGGGAGATGATTTTATCAGTAGCCCACTCATCCTTTTTATAGAAGTAAAGCGTTTTCCCTCCCCTCTGCTTTCTAAGACTGTTTGGCTGGATTGGGAGTGTGGGACGGAACAAGTCAGGGCGGTGGAGGGTAGGGGCTTGCTTCCTCCTGGAAGGTAAGCTCCACCCCCAGCAGCTCCCAGCAGCCATCAGTTCAGCCTGGAGAGGAGCTGGAGTAGGCTGCATGTGGAGACTTGTGGCTTGCTTTTCCTGCACGCGTGCACAGAGAAAGAAAGGTAGGAAGCGTGCTTGCCCAATGAAAAGTACTGAGACTGACGAGTGATTTCAGCTCTCACGTACTTTATTAGATCAGGAACAAGACAACCTAAGCCGGCTCACAGGCCGGCTTTTATTCCCAAGTGAACCCACACGCCAAAATACACAACACCCATGATTCACTTATTTACAGTTATTGAGTTATCCCGGGCTCCCTGATTGGAAGGAGGCAAGGAGCCTACATTCTATTGTCTTTAGGAACGAAGCTCCGGCCCTTTGCCTGGCCACGTGGTGGACCGGTCAGAACCGGTCTGAGCACATGGCTGCTCCGAGTCCATGTTTCCCTGTGGATACCCTACACCCCTCCCCCCTTGGTCCGCGAGGCACCCACAAACAAAGTCCTTTAAATAAGTGGGAGGCTTCCTGACCCTTGTCGAGCGCCGGATAGCCAGGGCAGGTGAAGATTCCGGTGCCTGGGTACTGGTTGGGAAACCTACCGGTGCCGGTGGCCATGGGGTGGCCAACGAGGGGTCCCCCGCGACGGTCGGGGCGTCTGGAGAAGGGGTGATGGGTGCAGCGGTCGAGCTGTCTGCCTGGCTGGGCTCTTGCAGAGTTTGCGGAGGCTGTGGTTCTTTTACCTTGGTTGGTTCAGGGTCCTTGTAGTCATCTGGCTCCCGTGGCACTACCCAGAGGAGGAGTTGGTCGATGTGGCGGTGCAGCATGGTGCCGTCCTCGCAGGTGACCTCATACGAACGGGGTCCCCTGACCCGTACCACCTTTGCCGGAATCCATGGTGGGCCCGAGGTGTAGCTCCTGGCGTAGACGGGGTCCTCTGGAAAGAACCCCCTGCTTGCTTCCTGGTCCTCTGTGTCTGGCTCGCGCTCCAGGGTCCAATCCAGATGTAGCCTGTTCAAGCATGACGTGAGGCGGCGACCCAGGAGAAGTTCTGCCGGGCTGCATCCTGTGGTTGAGTGCGGGGTGATACACTGACCAAAAAGGAAGGAAGCCAGTTTGTACTCCCAGTCCAAGGAGTTGATCCGTCATAGCGGTTCCTTGGCGGTCTGGACCATTCGCTCAGCTTGCCTGTTCGTGGCGGGGTGGAACGGCGTGGAGCATACATGCCGGATCCCATAGTACACTGTGAACTCCTGGAACTCCCGGGAGGTGAACGCTGTGCCATTGTCTGTGACCAGCATGTCGGGCAACCTGTGGGTACTCAGGATCCGCCACATTGCCCGGATGGTGGCTTTGAAGGATGTTGATGACACGAGGATGACCTCCAGCCACTTACTGTAGGAGTCCACTAGTATGAAGAAGAGCTGCCCCTGGAATGGCCCGGCAAAGTCCAGGTGGAGCCATGACCAGGGGTGGTGGGAGGACTCCCAGGCTCGTTCCAGTGCTCTTGGAGGTTCAGGGAGTGAGACCTGGCAGGGCTGGCATCTCCTCACCTTGTCCTCGATGTCCCGATTGAGGCCTGGCCACCAGACGTAGCTTCGTGCTAACGCCTGCATGCGGACCACCCCCGGGTGATGTTCATGTAGTGCCTCCAGGACATGTTGCTGCAGTGGCGCTGGAATCACCACCCGGCCTCCCCACATCAAGCACCCTTTGTAAATAGACAGTTCATGTTTATGGGCAGTAAACGGGGTGAACTCAGGGTCCTCCTTGGCCACAGGCCACCCCCTCCCCACCCAGTCCAAGACCCAGCAGAGAACGGGATCCCGAGCCATGCGGTGAGCCACCTCCTGCACATGGACCGGTCGGTCGGGAAGCGTCTCCACGAGGGCTATCAAATGCTCGGGTGCGGGGTCAGGGTCCGTGGTCGCCAGGGGCAGGCGGCTGTGGGCATCTGCATGACCCATGGCCTTCCCGGGCCGGTGGGTGAGGGAGTAAGAGTACCCCGACAGGAAATGGACCACTGCAGGACCCGGGGGGAGACCATCCGTGGGGGTCTGGCGATCCACCGCGATGAGTCCCAGGAGCAGCTTGTGGTCCGTCACGATCTCGAAGGGCCGGCCGTAGAGGTAGTGGTGGAATTTCTTCACCCCAGCCACTATCGCCAGCACCTCCTTGTCAATTTGAGCGTAGTTGCGCTCTGCAGAAGACAAAGTCTGAGAGTAATAAGCGACCGGGACCTCCCGGCTGTCCGGCAACTGGTGGCCCAGGACCGCCCTGACCCCATAGGGGGAGGCGTCGCAGGCGAGGACCACCGGGAGCGACTCCGTGAAATGGTGAAGGACCACGTTTGAGACCAGCAAGTCCTTGATGCCCTGGAATGCTGCCGCATGCTTAGGGCCCCAAGCCCAGGGCGCGTCCTTGTTGAGGAGGTGGTGGAGCGGCTCCGCCACGGTCGCCTTGAGGGGCAGGAATGCGTGATAAAAATTGAGCAGGCCTAGGAAAGCCTGCAACTCAGCCTTGGAGGAGGGCAGGGAGGCGTGTGTGATGGCCTTCACTTTTTCGTCCGTGGGGTGGATCCCTTGCGCATCCACAGCGAACCCCAGAAACTCGATGTGGGGCACCCCGAGGAGGCATTTCTCTTTCTTTACCTTGAGGCCGGCCGTGTCGAACCGTTGGAGGACCTGGCGGAGATGGTCTGCGAAGGAGGTGGTGTCCGGTGCCGCGATGATTATGTCGTCAAGGAATGGCTGCACCCCGGGGATGCCTTTCAGGAGGGCATCCAAAAGAGACTGGAAGATGCCGGGAGCCACACAAACCCCGAACTGTAGCCGCGTGACCCGGAAAGCCCCTTTGTGAGTTGTGATGGTCTGGGCCTCTGCGGCATCAACGGGCAGCTGTTGGTAAGCCTGTGCCAGATTGAGCTTACCAAAGACCTTGGCTACTGTCAGAGAAGCGAGGATGTGGCTCACCACTGGGACTGGGTAAGCGTGGTCCTGCAAGGCCTTGTTCAGATGGGGTCCCCGGTGTACTGTCCCAGAATCCCATCGAACACCTTAGGGAATTCCCGGCAGACGGCCTCCCAGTCGGCAGTCCAAATTTGGTTAAGCCCCGATATTTGAAGTCCCAGGGGCTTAAGCCAAGAGAGTCCCAGCAAGCTCGTGAGGTGCCCCTCCACCACCAACAGGTCCAGCAGTCCCGAGAATCCCCTAAACTGGACCTGGAACTTGCCCCAGCCATGGACTGCCACAGGGTTTTTATTAAAGTCCTGTAACAGTAAACCCTGCAGCTTGTGCAACCGGGGTCCCCCCTGTGGGCATAGGGCCCAGAGGGTCTCAACAGAGATGATGGAAAAAGATGAGCCTGAGTCAATTCCCATTCGGCAGGGGGACCCCTCAATCTGGACCGTCATGTGCACCTTGTCTGGGCCGTTGGGGGGCAAGTTACATACTGTTTGTTGGTGGTGGACCGAAACGGTGTGGAAATCTTCAGCGTTGAGTTGCGCCGTGAGGGTTGTCTGTTGTCCCTTGGAGCGGCAGACCTTCTTGAAGTGCCCCATTTTGTTGCACGACCGGCAGACTGCGGTGCAGAATTGACAGGTCCGTCGCTCATGAGCGTTGCCGCAGCTTGCACAGGCTACGGATGGCTGGGATTTGGCCTCTCAGGTCCGCTGAGGTCGCTGGGACGGGCGTTGGTGTACCTGGAGTACCTCCTCGTTGTCCAAGACGTCGGATCCTCGCGTGGCTAGTGTGCGGTGGACCGCTGAGGTGGGCCGGTCTTGGTGGGCCTTTTCATACGCGGTGGTCTCCTGGATGGCCTTATCCAGGTTGAGGTCATTGTTGCTGGCCAGTTTCCGCTGCAGTTTGGGCTCACGGAGGACCACGAGAAACTGGTTGAACAGCGTGTCCGAGAGGCTTGGGAACGCACATCTCATGGCCGCTCGCTGAAGGCCTGCCAGAAAATCTGTGGTGGACTCGTCTGGGCCCTGGACCCTCGTGAAGAACTCCAGCCGCTCCACGAACTTGGTGGGCTTGGGTGAGAAATGGTCTGTGAGGGCCTTTACCAGAGCTGCGTAGGACTCCTCCTTGGTGGTCCTGGGGTTTAGGAGGTCCCTCAGGAAGAGGAGGGTGTCTATGCCGCAGACACTTAGGAATAAGGACTTCTTTTTTTTGGCATCCACCACATCATGGTAGCTGCAGTGGTTCTCCAGGGTCTCCAACCAGGCGTCCCATTTCTGAGGCTGGGAAATGTTGAAGGCTTGGAGGTGAACTGGAGGCACGGCCATCTTACCATGTGTAGGCGAGTTGTCGTGGCCGGGTCTAGACGTTGAAGCCGAGCTGGAGGCGCGCTGCTCTCGGGGTCAGTGGCGAGGCTCGGGAGCAGTGCAGTGAGTGGCAGGCTCGGTGCGAAACTCGGGAGCATAAGCGGTTTTGGTTGCAGTGAGCGGTGCAGTGCTGCTCTCGGGCTCAGTGATGCGATGCTTGGGAGCGGTGCGATGAGCATCGGGGCTCGATGCAATGCTCTTCTTCGTGGTCATTGTTCATGGAGGGAGTTGGCATCCCACCTTCGTCGCCAGTGAAAAGTACTGAGACTGACAAGTGATTTCAGCTCTCACATACTTTATTAGATCAGGAACTTTGAGACCAGTGGTGTCAAACCTCTGGAGTACCCTCTGGAGCTGGTGTGCGAAGGAGGTGGAGTCCGGCGCCGCAACGATCACGTTGTGTAGAAAGGGCTGTAATCCGGGGATGCCTTTTAGGAGGGAATCCATGAATGACTGGAAAATCCTGGGAGCTACACAAACCCCAAACTGTAGCCTTGTTACCCTAAACGCCCCTTTGTGTATAATGATGGTTTGAGCCTCAGCAGCAGCCGTATACACCAGCAGCTGGTGGTAAGCATGCACCAAATCAAGTTTACAGAAGACCTTGGCCCCTGCCAGAGAGGCGAGGACGTGGCTCACCACCGAAACCAGGTAAGCGTGGTCCTGCAAGGCCTTGTTAAGGGTGCACTTATAATTGGCACATATCCTTACATCACCATTAGGTTTAACTGGCGTGACAATGGGGGTCTCCCAGCGCACAGACGCGACAGGGCCCAGCACCTCTTGCTTGAAAAGGCGATCAAGCTCTGCCTCTATTTTGGCCAGCATTGCGATGGGAGGGCCTTGGGCCTTGATGTGGATGGGGCGCACGTTTGGATCAAGGTCTAGGGAAATGGGGGCCCCAGTGTACCTCCCCAGAGTCCAGTCAAACACCTTGGGAAATTCCCCGCAAATGGCCTCAAAATCTGCCATTTGGACCTGGTTAATTCCCATTATTTTGAGGCCCAGGGACTTGAACCATGACAGTCCCAACAAGCTGGTGAGGTGCCCTTCCACCACCAACAGATCCAGCAGGCCAGAGAATCCCTTGAACTGGACCCTGAACTTGCCCCAGCCACGGACCGCCACAGGGTTTTTATTAAAGTCATGCAACATGAGACCCTGTGGCTTGTGCAACCGGGGTCCCCCCTTCGGGCATAGGGAACGGAGGGTCTCAGCTGAGATGATGGAAAAAGACGAGCCCAAGTCAATTTCCATCGAACAGGGAGACCCCTCGATCCGGACAGTCACATGCACCTTGTCTGGGCCTTCTGGGGGCAAGTTACATACCGTTTATTGGTGATGGACTGAAACGGTGTGGCGATCCATGTTGTCGAGCTGCGCCGTGGTCTTCTGGCATTGCCCTTGGAATGGCAGACCTTCGCTATGTGCCCAGTCTTGTTGCACATCCGGCAGATGGCGTCACAGAAATGGCAAGTCCGGCGCTCGTGAGCGTTGCCACAGCTAGTGCAGACCATGGGGTTCAGGGTTTTGGATGAGGACGACCCTTTGCCACGTTGAGTGCGCTGAGACGGGCATCTGTTGAACTGTAGTACCTCTTCATCACTGGAGGTGTCGGAGCCTGTAGCCTGTTGGACGAGGTGGACGGCTTTGGTGTGGAGTGGAGGTCGGAGTGTGACTTTTTGTAGGCCGCCACTTCCCGGATCACCTTATCCAAGTCGAGATCGTCTTTGCCTATGAGTTTCCTCCATAGCTTGTGCTCCCTGAGCCCTACCAGGAATTGGTTCAAGAGGGCCTCAGTGAGGTTGGAGAAGACACATCTGGTTGCTGCCTGCTAGGAATGCGGAGGATGACTTGTCCGGCCCCTGGACCCTCACGAAGAAGTCCATTCTTTCCACAAACTTGGTGGGTTTCAGGGCCAAATGGTCTGTTAACGCCTTCACCAGGACATCGTATGTTGCCGCCACGTTACTGGTTTGCAGAGGCGCCACCAGGTCCTTCATCAAGAGGATTGCCTCGGTCCCGTAGTACCTTAGGAGGTGTGCCTTCTTCATCCCGGGATCCGTGATGGTGTTGATTGTGAAGTGGTTGTCAAGAGTTTCGAGACACGATTCCCATTGGTTGGGGTGAGAGATATCGAACCTGGGGAAACTCTCGTTACCTCTGGTAGCCATAGTAGCAGCACATGGAGGAGGCGGCAGTTGCTCGGGTGCGGAGGCGGTGGCAGGTTGAGGTGATGTGAGGCTGTGCTCGGAGTCAGTGGGTGTGTTTGCGGTGCCTGGAATGGTGCGGCGAGCTGTTACTGGAGAAGCTGGGCACGAAGCAGAGCGGCGTGCCGTGATCTTGGTGCTGGGGCTCAATGCAAGGCTCGGTTCTTCTTGATGTTCATTGTTCATGGGAGGTAGAATCCCACCTTCGTTGCCAGTGAAAAGTACTGAGACTGACGAGTCAGCAGAGTGAAATCAGCTCATACTTTTATTTCAAGATCAGGAACAAGACAACTTTAGCCGGCTCGCAGGCCAGCTTATATTCCCAAGCAAACCCACACACAACCCCATGATTGGTCTATATACAGTAATTGTATTATCTCCCCAGATCCTAGGTCCCCAATTGGGAGGGAGCCAGGATCCGACCGTCCATTGTTCTCAGGGACGAAGCTCAGGCGCTTCGCCCAGCCACGTGTTGGACCAGCTGGAACCAGTCCGAGGACATGGCTGACCTAGAAACATATCCCGCACTGGATACATTACATCCTCTCGCCACCACCAGGAGAAGCTGCCCTGGCAAGGGTTGGGCGATCCACTCTGTGTTCTTGTTCTCAGTATGTGTGGGTCAGCCAAGGAACTAATCTCTGAGGAAGTGTGCACTCCAGCCTTGAATAGAACTTTGTTGGTCCTAAAAGGTGACCCTGAAGTCTGGACTCCAATTTTATATGCTTTTTCTATGAATTACATATGGAAATGGTCTTTAGGGGAAGTTGGGGAAGTAATCAATGGCTGCATTAATTACAGCAATTCATAACCCAAATAAATGCAGGGCTTAGACTTTTTGCTGGATCCCAGTGTAGGAGATGGAAAGATGTTTACAAGAGACAAAGGCATTTGATCCTGCAATGTTAAGCTGCAGATAAAAATAAAGTGTAGACCAATGTTCCCTCTAAGCTGTGGAGTCTTGTGAGCCAAAACTCTACTTTGTGAGCTACTGCCATTAAAGGTGTGAGCGAGCCATCTGGCTACTGCATACAGTAGTTTGCCCTGGAGCCGTCCTTCCTGAGCCAAGACAAATATGTGTGTGTTGGAGGCTACAAAACTATGAGCTAGCTCACACTAACTCAGCTTAGAGGGAACACTGGTGTAGCCTCCTCTGGAAATATCCTGAGCTGGGATCTGTTCCCACATGCAGACCATGATGCAGAATATAATTTGCCTCTCTGTGTTTGGGTGCATTCCTTGATCATGTTTTATGGCCTGATAATAAATGGCTACAGGAAGGGTTTTTAATCCTACCCCTCCCCACCTGACTGCAATGGGTCTGGGGAAGGGTAAGCTTGCAGAAAGTCTCCATGCATCAATATGTAGATGGTATGATGGCTTACTATACTTTTGGCTGGTGCTGAAATATTCTGGAAAACATTTTACAATCCTGAACCTTCTCTATGATCAATTTCCTGCACTCTCCCTTTAGAACTTGCTGTCCAGATTAAAGTAGTTGGGGAGTGTGCCGCCTCATCCCTACCCCAGTCTCGTGATGTTATTTGGATATTTACAATATCCAAAGATTGTTCAGGGCTCTATATTTTGCTGTGGCATCTCCAGTTAAAAGGACCAGGCAGTAGTTGATATGAAATGAGGCAGCTTCATATGTGTTCATGCTAGAAAAAACTTTCCCGCAGTCACTCTATCAGTTACTGGGCTCCATTCAAGGTGCTGGTTACCATGTACAAGGCCCTTCGTGGCTTAGAGGACCCACATTTCTGGTCATCTGAACAGGGCCTTCTAAAGGTGGTTCTTTGTAAATGGGTAAGATCAGCAGCCACCCACTTGTAGTAGTGGTAGATAATGAAAATGTTGACTCAAGTGTCCCCCCACTGGTTTTTGAATGTTGTGGTTTGTAATAGCAGTAGAAAAAGTAATAGTAAAGACTAACAAAATTGTGGTAGGGTATGTGCTTTTATGAGTCACTGCTCATTTCTTCAGACTTATTTCCATTTATTCTTTGCATCCTCCTGGACTGAATCCTCTCATACCAAATTGAGACCTAGGTTTTCTGTTTCATTACCAGTGCTGACATCTTTACTTCTACAACCGCTCTGCATATCACACCCAATCCAATCAACTCAGCTATTGCCATTCAGCACCTGAAATCATCTTTATAAAGTTTATATCTCCGGTAAAGGTAAAGGTCTCCCTTGCTCAAAAGCCAGTCGAATCTGACTCTAGGGTTGCGGTGCTCACCTCCGTTTCAAAGCCGAAGAGCTAGCGCTGTCCGAAGACGTTTCCATGGTCATGTGGCCGGCATGACTAAACACCAAGGCACACAGAACGCTGTTACCTTCCCACCGAAGCGGTACCTATTTATCTACTTGCAATTTCTTGCTTTCGAACTGCTAGGTTGGCAGGAGCTGGAACTAGAGACGGGAGCTCACCCCGTCATGCGGCACTCTCGGGTCTCGAACTGCTGAATTACTGACCTTCCACAGCCTGCAGTTCAGCGTCTTAACCACTTGAGCCACCGCAGCTCCATATCTCCGGTACCTTGTGTTAATTTCACGGCACACGTGGCCCAGCCTGACAAAGTGACATTTATGTCACATCTGGCCCTCATAACAAATGAGCTTGAAACCTCTGTGCTAGGGAGTCTTTAGGAAGACAGATTTCTGGAGACAGGAAAAGCTGAGCGGGGAAAGAGATCGGATAACATTCCTTGCAACAGGAAGAGAAGGTCTCTTGCAGCTGGATCCATCAGGTTTTTGGTTGTAGCTTTGCACGTTCAAGGTTAATACCTAAGGTTTTTGATATCCAGAACATATCAGTCCTTGAATATGTTTGGTGTCTGTCGGAAAAGAAAGTATAGTCCTTAACCCTGGCTGTTTCCATTCACTTTCAATGTAGCAACAGTCAGACTGCAAAGCCTCTGTTGGGCCCAACATACTTGCTGGGCTCCAATTTACATTTTTTTAAATTAAATTTTTATTGAATGTTAACAATAATAACACGAACAAACGAACAAAAAGAAAAAAGAACAACAACTTTGGTTACAGTTTCAACAAATCCACCAAATAGGTAATGAATACTACTAAAAGAAATGAATATGCACATTTTTAGAAAAACACACTGAGTGGTTACAGAGCGATCCAGCTATTAAGTAATTGGCAAAGATATTGTATTAAGTCATAATACCCAATCTCTTCGTATAAAATCATAAAATTGCGAGTGTTGAAAAGTACTTATTTGTTCCAAAATATATTCCAGATTTTCCAAGATCAAATACCATCTCCCATAAAATGAGCATCTTATATGTTGGTTCATTACAGGCAAGTCTATTTGAAATTTTATTCATTAAAAGATGGTTCCATAAATGGGAATACCAAGATTTTATACTTAATGGGTTATAATTAGTTGCAATCATTGTTTTGGCAGCAGAAAATAAAAGAGTAAGTAACTCCTTACTGTATGTAGGGATGGAAAAATCTTTCCAATAATTTAAAAGTATAATTTCTGGCCTTAAGGGGATTGCATATCCTGTTAGTTTCTCAATTTCAGATATAACTTCAAGCCAAAATAATTGTACTAAAGGGCATTCCCACCAACAATGCATGTAAGAACCTATCTTACCGCAATTCTTCCAACACATGGGTGATAACTTAGGGTTTATTTTATGCAATTTCAATGGGGTCAAATACCACCGTGTAATTAGTTTAAAATTTTGCTGTTGTACATTAATGGATTTGGTAATAGCTGCGTATGATGACCAAACTACTTCCCAAAAATCCTCAGACCATTCAGATTTAAGATCCGATGACTAAGCAATGGAATAATGAGGCAAGTTGTAAGGTGTAGGGTCAATCAGAATCTTATAAATTTTGGAACTCATACCTTGATTTCCCTCTAATGTGGTGATAAGAATTTTCTCAAATTCAGTAAGAGGTCGAGTACATGCAGCTTTAATCTGAGGAGAATTCAATTTACATTTTGAGGGAAAGAGTGTCTCTATTTTATTACAGTCCCAGAAATTTAGAACACCCCTGTATGAAAGCAGCCTGAGTTCATTTTCCGTGAGTTCATATGCCACAGATAAATCATATGAACAGGGAGTTCTGACCCTGGATTTAAGCGTGTTTTAAAAGCATCATTTGGAGTCAAAGTCAATAAGCCCCTTCCTAAATCCCATATGGCTCCGCCTCTGCAGATAGTGGCAATGGCTTGTGATGTCACTGGCTCCTCCTTATGATGTCACTGGGCCTCGGTTCTTTTAAGGACCTAGCATAACAATGCCTCTGGCCAGGCCCAGCCCTCCCCCACCCCCCCGGGAAATTGGAAAGTCTACGCCCTTGTGTGAAAGAATGCCATAAAAAGACACCCAAGGGATCTGGTTTTATGCTATGCTGTGGCTAAACTAATCCTTTTGGCCTGTCACGAGCTTGAATTGACACCGGGAGTACTTTACTAATGTAACTGGATCCAGAGACAAAGGGCAGGCCATTGGATGAACATGCTGAATGACTGCATCCAAGTTTTCTCCTTGTCATGTCATTTGGCTAAACAGTCCGATTGATGGCTCAACAGACTCCTTCCTTGGTGCAGAAGCTCACTGGTACTGGGGGAAAGTGCCGCCAAGTCACAGCTGACTTACAGCAACCCCTCATGGGGCTTTCAAGGCACGAGACATTTAGAGGTGGTGCGCCATTGCCTGCCTCTGCATCACGACCCTGGCATTTCTTGGAGGTCTCTCACCCAACTACTGCTCTGGACTGACCCTGCTTAGCTTCCAAGATCTGGTGAGATGGGCTAGGATGGGACCCATACATTATTTTAGCATATGTAGGTTGAAGCAATTTTTAAAGATTTATTCTGACATCTGGACATGAGGTTGAGAAATGTGTCCTAAAAGAAGCTAAGGAGATTGTTGCATATTCGCTTGCACAAAGGGGCTGGTGTCCAACTTGGACTGACATCCCATTGGAAAGAGGTGCAGAATACACAGCCCTGGACAAGTTGCTCCAGTCCAACATTTTCCATCTTTCAGGGGAGGGTAAGCCACCATGAATTAAGAGGAAAGGTGGGATAGAAATGTCTTAAGCAATAAATAAATTTAAATTGCAGGTGAAACAAAAACCTGAGAGGGTAAGCTAAAATTAAAATGATTTCATGCTGGGCTGGTAACAGAATGCCAAGGGGTAGCCAGGTTGGTCTGTTGTAGCAAATGAAAACAGAGGTCCAGGGATGCCTTAAAGATGAACAACATTTGATTCACCGTGAGCTTTCAGGAGTCACACAGTCCACTTCTCCAGATAGATATGGGATCGGAAAATTGTACCAAGAAGTCTTTTTGGGAAGACAGGGAGGAGGAGGAGGCAAGGTTTGGTGTGAACTACACCACGAGTCTTTCAGGTGTAAATGCTCAATGTAAGAGGGAAAGGAAGGCGCTGATGTGGAAAGATTAGGTGCCAGTCCTGTCATAAATCAACAGAATTAGCAGCTACACATATTGGATAGTGAGGGAGGTCAGAGGCTCAAACAGATAAGCAAATGGTTTAGGTGAAAATTAACTGGTATCGGTGAAAGGTTGTTTATTTTATGGTGTTTGTAGCCTGCCTTTCTTACTGAAGACTCAAAGCAGGGTAAAGTTAATGCAATCAACAGAATGAGATTTTTAATAAGCAATGTAATAGGACTAACATTACAGAAATCTGAAACAAAGTATAAGTATTAGACGTGATACGTTAAATTACGAAAGTAGAAAATAAAAAACAGTGCAGTGGGAGCCAATGCTCCCTCTAAGCTATGGAGTTCTGTGAGCAAAACTTCTACTTTGTGAGATACTAGCATTAAAGTTGTGAGTGAGTGATTTGGCTACTGCATAAATTTGTTTGCTCTGGAGCCATTCTTCCTGAGCTAAGACAAAAATCTGTGAGCTGGGGGCTGAAAAACTGTGAGCTAGCTCACACTAACTCAGCTTAGAGTGAACACTGGTGGGAGGAGAATACACCAAACAGACAACATATACTACATGTAGTAGTGCAGTCCATAGTTCCATTCCCATTATTAAGGTACCCTCCTGAACCATTCCGTTATAATATAGCTCTTATCACTTTTCTAAAAATCCCCTCCTGAACAATTCTGTTTTACATAGTTTGCAAAATGGCAAAAAGCATGGAAGTTATAGTCTGATAAAACATTTTAAGAACAGCCAAGCATCTTGTAGAACTATTAGAGATTGTACTGACTGAGGAAATCCCAGTCTCTGTTTAAACCAGGATGACACCTAGCATTTAATTTTGTAATTTATACTAATTCAGCGTTTTCATGTTGTATATTCCCTTTAAGGTTGTTGTTTTTTTGATAGAACATTGACTTTCAGGTCTGTAATACTGGCCAGGGAGAGTATTTATTTTTTATTATTTAATTTATACCCTGATCTCCCCGTGAACAAGCTCAGCAGCAGAACAGCAGCAGGACAGCAGAACAGCATTGTTGGCACATGAGGACATACATTAAATTGGATGACGCACAAGTGGAAGAGCCCTGGATGATGGAGCTGATGTTATTGGGTCCCAAGTGGATACTGGGGGCAAAGTTGGCATCTACGTCTGTTGCAGTGTTGGTGGCTGGGTTTGTGTCTATTGAGTGGTCCATTGTCGCTGGTGAGAAGATTTAAGTCGGAGGGACTGAAAGTCAGTAAGGACAAGTGTGGAATGTAAGTGCAGAGGAAAGAACTGTCATGCACAGACAAGTGCAAGACAAGGGTTCTAGGAAGCATAGGTTTTGAACTCAACCGAAAAGAAGCAGTTCAGAAAAAAATTAGCCAGCTCTCATCTATGGCTACATACTTCAGGCTTCTGAGATATTTCACAGGCAGAACTAAGAGGGTGAGAGCTGACGGGGAAAGAATGTCTTTTGTCTAGAGAAAAGGATAACAAGGGTGACGTGTAACTGACCCTTTTAGGATGTAAGAAAGAAGAGGGAAGAAAATTGTTGACCAGGTTGCTTGGAGATGAGGCAAGGTGGATTTCAGGCTAAGCAGCGGGAAGACCCATCCCCTTAGGCCTCTCCAAGGAAAAGCCAGGGGGTAAAGTGGAGGGACAGGGTTGCCAACAATGTTCCCTCTAAGCGGTGGAGTCTTGTGAGCCAAAATTCTACTTTGTGAGCTACTGCCATTAAAGGTGTGAGCAATCAGTCTGGCTACTGCCTCCAGTAGTTTGCCCTGGAGCCATCCTTCCTGAGCCAAGACAAATATGTGTGAGTTGGAGGCTACAAAACTGTGAGCTGGCTCACAGTAACTCAGCTTAGAGGGAACACTGGTTGCCAACCTTCAGGTGGAGGCTGGAGTTCTTCCAGAATTACCATGGATCTCCAGATGACAGAGATCAGTTCCTCTGGAGAAAATCAGCTCCCCTGGAGAAAGTCACAGCTCTGAAGGGTAGACCAGGGGTGTCAAACATAAGGCCCAGGGGCCGGAACTGGCCCGTCCAGGGCTCTTATGCACCCCCACAAGCAGCTAGTGCAAGGGAGGGAACAGGAAACTGCTGGGGGGGAGTGGGGGGAGTCATTCCTATTGCGGCTTCATCATGACAGAACAACCTTGTCTGCAGCAGCAGGCAAGCAGCATGGGAGTGTCTGCGCAGTTCTGCACCGCTGGCTTCTCCAGTCTGCACGTATGGGTTTTCCTTTGCAAATGGGGCCTTTGCAGTGAGGACACACGAACTTGGAGCTTACCAGCTGCTGTCCTTTATACAGTTTATCTCTCCAGTATCTGGCATTACATTCATGGCACACATGGCCCAACCTGACAAAGCGAAATTTATGTCAGATATGGCCCTTGTTACAAATGAGTCGACACCTCTGGGGTAGACTGTACCACAGAGTCTAGGGGAAATAGGGAGTCCTTCCCCAGGCAGCACCCCCAAATCCCCAGGAATTTCCCAAGCCAGAGTTTGCAACCTTGGTTTGGAGGCCTGGTTCTGGGAGAAGGCTCTAGCTGGGCACTCCCTCCCTCTGTTTCAAAATGCAGGCAGAATTAAAAAAAAGAGAGAGAGAGAGGAAGAAACCCACCTCTGCAGTGGTCCGGGCAACTGGGCGAGACCCAGGGTTACCTTTTTATTTCTTTTTGTGACAATTTGGTTCATGTGAGCAATTCAGTGATGGGGTCAATTTCCAGAGAAGGCTTCCCTGAGAGAGAGGCTTGGATCAGGGAGACCTGGGCATGGCTCTCCCTTGTGAACTTTAGAAGCATCAAGTTCTATCTGTGCTGCTATGATGCAGCATACGCCCATTTAATAGAAACGTGGAGGGGCCACGGCTCAGTGGCAGAGCATCTACCAGGACCTAGTTCAGTCCCCAGTTTCTCCAGGTAAAGTGATCAGAGAGGAGGTGATGTGATGGACCCTGTGCCTGAGAGACCCTGAGGAGCAGCTGCCACCCAGAGTAGGCAATCCTGACTTTGATGGATCAGGATTTGATTCAGTAGAAGGCAGCATCATGCCTTCATATATTCAGACCTACTTTCTGTGGAGGTGATGTATGGGGGAAAGGAAGAAACCTGTTCGTTAGGAGGGCTGTCTCTCTTTTTACATGTGGTAAATTCCCCTAATCTACTTTCTCTCTTTTTACCTCCTCAAAATCTATGTTTTAGTTACCAGAAGCTTAACTAGATTTTAGTGAGTTTATTAATCTTCGGGGCATGTAAGCAATTTACAGCTACCCTATATTGTGAGTTGAGAGGGGCTAAGACTGCAGATCCAATGCATGTTTACTCTCAAGTCAACCCACTTTATTTCATAGGGTTTCCTCACTGGCAAGTGCGCATGCATACACATCGCAGGGTTCCGCAGTTTAACCGTCGCCTCTGCTAGGGCTTTCCTCCTTGACCTTCGTAAGGCCTCTCTCAGCTCTCTCCCCTCCCTCCCTGCAATATAACCTACCTTGCAGGGCTGTTGTGAAGGCCGGCAGAGACAACGCAGGAGCAGGACGTGCTTGGGACGCCCAAAGGTGGCCCTTGACGCTGCTTGGGCGGGATTGCTGTGCAGGTGGCCCCGAGGGCCCCGGAGGACGTGCGCGCGTGCATGTGTGTGGGGGGGATACCTTCCCGCCCCCTCCCGCCGGAACACTGCTGCCGCCGCTGCGGGGAGGGCGCGTTCCCTGCTCCTTGCCCGGCTCGGTTGCGCCAAAGCCGCCTCCACGCGCGCCGCCCGAGCGCCGGGGGTTGCGCGCCCTTTATATGCCCGGTGCCCGCGCGTGGCGGCTGGCTTGCGCGCGCCGCTCTTCCTCGGGGGGGGCCCTGGTGGTGGAGCGGGGGGGCGGCGGCGGCGGCGACTGGCGAAGGCGGGCGAGGCAACAATGGCAGCGGCGGGAGCGCAGTAGGCACCTTCTGGATGGGCAAAGGCGGCCTGGGCGGCGGCGGCGAGGAAGAAGAAGACGAAGCCGCAGCAGCAGCGGAGGAGGCGGCGGAGGGCGGTGCGCGCCCCTCCTCCCGGCGGCCCGCTGGAGCTGCGGGGCGCCTCCTGCCAGAGGAGCGGCGGCGGCGGCGGCGGCGGCGGCAGCTGGGCTCCCTCCCTCCATCCTTCTCCGCCTCGCTCCATCCTTCGTCGCCTCGCCTCGCCTCCGCTTTCCCCGCCCCGCGGCAGGCGCGTCCGTCCACCTGCGCGCGCTGGAGCGCCGGGCTCCGGGAGGAAGGAAGGAAGGGAGGAAGGAAGGAAGGAGCAGCCCCCGCCACTGCAGCGGTAGCAGGAGCCGCCGCCGCCGCCAGGCAGGCCAGGGAGGCAGCAGGAAGGCGGGCAGGCAGGCCTCTCGCGCCAAGGTACGCCGGGCTCGGGGCGGGCGGCGGGGCACCCCTTTGTGCGAGCCGGGCTGCGGCTGCTGCTGCGGGCGGGGAGGGCGCTGCGAAGGCGCCGGGATCCTCCGGAGCAGCTCCTTCTCTGCAGAGGGGAGGGGAGGGGAGGGGAGTCGCAGCGGCCGCCGGCGGGGGGGGGGGGCCTCCAGTCTCGCCCATCTCCCGGAGCGGCCAGCGGGCGGGGGCCCCGGCAGTTCTGCCCCGCGGAAGCGCCCGGCCGCCTCCCTTTTGTTCGGGCGGCATCCCGGCGCTGGGGAGGCGGCGGCTCTGCTGCGGCACGCGGGGCCGGCCGGCCGGCCGGAGGTGGCCGCCGTTAATTAGCCGCGCTGGCAGTGCCGGGCCCCGCGGGACAGGAGCGGGAAGGCGGGCGGCGCAGGCAATTAGGCCCCAGCCTGTTGGAGCGCCCGCTGGCCCGTCTCTCGGCAGGCAACTTCCACGTTGCCGCAGCCGTCGCCCCTCCGAGGGCCCGCAGGAGGAGCAGCAGCAGCAGCAGCCCCGCCGGGGGAGGGGGAGCGGGAGCGGGAGAGGCGGGCCCGGGGCGGGCAGGTGTGGCGGCCGCTCTGCGCGGAGGTGTTCCGGGGCGTCGAGGGGGCTAGTCGCACCCGGGAAGGGGCGGGAGCCGCACGGTCTGGCGTTGGCTGGGCCGGTTGCGGGCAGTGCGGAGCAAGGCGCCCGGTCCCGGCAGGCCGCTCCTGCGCGGTCCCCCTTTCCTCGCGCCTCTGCGCTGGAGGGCCGCCTGGGGCCCGGGGCTGAACTTTTGTCTCGGAGGGGGGCTGCAGAAGGCCCCCCCCGCGCGCGCACTTGTTGGGAAGCGCCCGGTCCGCCTTGCAGTCTGTGCCGGGGGGGGGGAGGGGGCCGGGACCAGCACGGAGCCCCTCGTCTGGGGAGCTGCTGGGAAGGGGGTTTCCTCCTGGCCTCTCCTTTCTGCCGCGGGTGCTTCGGTGTCTCCGCTGCTTGTCGTGCCCCCCACATGACGGAGGTGTCATCCAGGAAGGTCTTGGCTTTGCAGAGTGCAGCGTCTCACCTGTGGGAATGTGAACAGCTCATTTCGGAAGCCCCGGCGCCACCCGCCCCTCCCCCCCGATTCTGCTCCGTTCAGGGGCGCTGTGCAAATTGCAGCCGGACGTGAAGACGGGAGGCGCTGGGCTGGGGCCTGGGATTGCCGCAAAGGGTTGGCGCGCTCAGCTGGTCTTGCTGGCCCTCATGCCAGGGTGCTTAGCTTATGCTGATGGGAGGAGGGGCTTGTGTGTTGGCGCCCCCAAAGTCTGGGTGTGGCTTTTCTCCTTTCCCAAGGGGGGATCTGCTTGGACCTACCACCCGTCTGTGTTTTCATCTTATTCATTCCTCGGATCTTCTGAGAGGCGCATTCACTTCTCCACTCTCCCCATCCTAGTGCTGAGGTTTGTTGAGGTGCCTGCTGGTATCATGTGAAGAGCCTGCCAGGGCAGGAGCCACCCTGGCAACAGTGGCAGAGCCTCCAGCTGCATCGGTTTTGTTCTGGTAGCCCTCCCTGCTCAGTGCTGGGGACACATTCGCTTGCGCACGCGTGCGTGTGTCTGTGTGTGTATATATATATATATATATATATATATATATATATGTATGTATGTATGTATGTATAGTATTTGCCTCCTGCATTTCTGTTGACCGGTGTTAGTGCCAAAACATAGCTAATGACAACTTCAGTCAATAAAGCACTGTGTAATATCAGACACAGCAAGTGCCATCTGTCTGTATCTCATCAAAAGCCTAGCAGCAGCTCTCCAACAGGAACAACACAGGGAACCCCCATTTTGAATTTAAAAACTTCCAAGGGCCTTGGCCCCCCTGACCTTCCACCATCCTTGTCACCCACCCACATGCTGGGCTGGCCCTTTCCCAAACAGGCGGGGCAAGCACTGTATGCTCCGTGGACTCCACAGTGTGGAGACTTCTGTCCTTCTGGGGGCCTTGCACCAATACCCCGAGGCCTTTCAGAGTGGCCCTTTAAAGACAAGATTAATCTCAGTATTTGTGTTTCCTGTACATGGCCTCTAAAGGTCAAGTTTGGGAAGGGAGCTGTTCCAGTAGCACCTGCTGCTCAGAGCGCCCTGCCCTCTTGATTGGAAGGGACTTTGCACCAAAAATGGTAAGGAGGGCCTTGTTGTCGTTGTTCAGTTGCACAGTCGAGTCCAGCTCTTTGCACCCCCAAGGACCACATCATGCCAGGCCCGCCTGTCTTCCACTGTGCTCTGGAGTTTGCTTAATTTCATGTTTGTTGCCTCGATAACACTGTCTAACCATCTCATCCTTTTCCGTCCCCTTCTTCTTTGACCTTACCAGTTAATATCTAGCAGGAACTGGGAGTGGGGGCTTCAGAGTTACTCATCGTAATAGAAACCTGAATGTCTGATATACGATTAGAAGAAATGCCACTGGCTATTGTTGCTTATTAATGGAGAGAGGCGACTCCATCTCTGCTCTGGAAAACCAAGTGAAAATAGCTCTGACTGTACATTTGAATGCCACTCGACCAATTAGAATTGCTTGGGTGACACTGTTGGTTCCCAGAAACCAATCAGCACATTTTCCAGCTAGTGCTCTGATGGCAGGTGGTGGCAGCTCTGTGGAGTTCTTCCCTTCAAGAGAAAGGGAAGTGGGTTCTGGTCCCTTTCGCATGCCTAGAACAGCTGAGAGGGCTCTCTAGCGCCAGAAGACCGCCCCCCCCTTGCAAAGGAGTGGCAGACTCATGGACCCGCAGGGCTCATGGGACCCCCGTTTAAGAAACACTGGATGGCAGGAGGTACTTACACTTTCTGGCAATGCTCCCTCTAAGCTGTGGAGTCTTGTGAGCAAAAATTCTCCTTTGTGAGCTACTGCCATTAAAGTTGTGAGCAAGCAATTTGTCTACTGCATGAATTAGTTTGCTCTGGAGCCATCCTTCCTGAGCTAAGACAAAAATGCGTGAGCCAGAGGCTAAAAAACTGTGAGTTAACTCACACCAACTCAGCTTAGAGGGAACACTGCTTTCTGGTGTAAGGAAGCTGGAATTCTGGCTTGAAGTTTCTTAATGGGATAGTGGGCCTTCTGTGACAGCAAGCGATTCAGTGGCAGCCGGAGAACTGTGATACCTGAACAGATTGGCCGAGGTCTGGGGTGGGCGAAGAGGTGAGAAGAAGGAGGGTTCAGAGGACCATCAGGTTTCTGATGAGGCTCCAAGATGTGGTCTGATTTGTGTTGCATAGAAAATGTGTGTCTGAACAACATACACAAGAGTCTGTAGTGAATATCAGTATCAAGGCTGAAGATCCATTTTTCTCCCTTTCAACTGTTTTATTGTACGGAGACACTGCAGGAGGTACAATGGTTAGTAAACTGTCCTTTAAAACAAATACTTGACAGAATTGCAGGCTGGTTAAATAGTCAACAATTATGCAAGCATGGGAGCAGGATTTGACGTTGCCTGTGTCTGTTAAATCAACCTGTTCAGTGAATAAATCTGCTATGCACCAGTGCTTTGTTTCATTTCTGGGAGGGAATGCATTTAATGTGCACACTTTAAATTTCTCTTGATAGTATAAGAATCTTATAACCCAAATCCCTGTGTGTGTATCAGAAATGGGTGAGGGGTTGGGAGAAGGAGAGATCAGAAAATGGATATTGTAACACAGGCGCAAAAAAGTTCTTAACGATTCACAGAGATAGTAATTCCCACTGATCCGTGTCTAGATTGTTTGCCTTGAAAATGGCAGAGGGCCATAGGAAGCCACACATATTTTGGACTTCTTGTTTGTACCGGCAGTTCCAGTGAATAATTATCCACAAAGCTCTAACTAAGAATGCCCCCCCCTTGCTGATCAAAGCTGTTGTGTGATATGTTTCTGTGCATCTAGCTGAAAGTAAAGACAGAGTTCAAGTGTACTCTATACCAGTGTTTTTCAACCACTGTGCCGTGGCACACTAGTGTGCCGTGGGAAAAATTCCAATTTCATCCGTAACATATGAACAATTATAAAATAAAGTATTATTATTTCATAATAAAGTAATTATAAAATAATTTCTTTGTGTTTATTTGATTCCTATTCAAGAGAATTACTTTATATATAGTCAATATAGGCACAGAGTTAAATTTTTTTAACATTTTCTAATGGTGGTGTGCCTCGTGATTTTTTTCATGAAAAAAGTGTGCCTTTGCACAAAAAGGTTGAAAAACACTGCTCTATACAACTAAACTGAGACAATAAGAGGAAGGCACCTTTGTTCCACTGTTGATTTCCTGGCGTCCTTTGCAAAGAGCTTTCCTCCTTGTCACCCAGCGTACGTCCATGCTGGGCCTTTAGAACATTAACAAATTTGTCTGTCTGTAAAGATTTGGTGCCATATTTTGCTTTAACAGCTAAAGATCATATTGAATAGTCCTGATTGCGATTTTAAACCCCTCTTTTTTGCATATATCTGACCCCACCTGAAACACAACTTGGAATGCAGATAATGAACACTAAGAATGTGTTCATCTACTTGTAGAGCACCCTTGTTTGCTTTTACTTGGAAAGATGCCGTATCCCGAGACCTCTAGTTGTGAAATTCTTCCAAGGTGCCTTTCCCCTTGTGTCTCCCTTCTGAAGGCTGACTGGCCTAAAACTCGTTCCAAAATGTTCCTCAGACAGAATTTCTAGAATTGCAGAGAAGTGGAAAAACTGGGGGGGGCGGCTTGTTGTCCATGCATTTCAGGGAGGACCTTTCAGATGCCTGTGAAGTGCATGTGGGAGTTCGGGTTTGCGCTTCAGGTGAGGGGGTGGCAGCAATAAGGGAGGGCATGCAAAGCAATCAGGATGCCATTGCTGATTAGTAATTGCAATTTACAGCCCATTCATGATTTTAGACAATCTGACTGAAGCAGTGGTTGGGAAGCGATGCGGTCCCTTATGGTACCTGTTTTCACCAGGAAGGGGACTGTTTGGAGGATGCCAGAGGTTTCAAAAGGAACCTTCCACCATCAGTGCAACCAGATTTTCAAAAGGTGGTTATCGGCTCCTGCTTGCTTTGAGTGTGGAGCTTATTAGGGGATTTGGGATAGAAGCCACTGTGGGAGCTCTTCGGCTCTAAACATTTGAGATAGAAGTCTAATCCTACTTCAGTGTACTGTAAAATCTCTGAACTTCTTCTTGTGTTACCTTTGAAAGACCTCAGGGTGAGGTTCTGCGAGTCATTCTCATTCCTGCCAAATATTCACGTTTTATCCAAGAGAGCCTTTGCAAATGTTAACCCTTTACAGGGTAGCATGCATGTAAGAATGTTTTGGCATCTCTGCAAACCCTTAGCCCTTTCTCTGAGATGCTAGGCTTCTACCTGCAGGAAGCTGTGCATAGGAGCGTTTGAAAAGGATTTTTGCAGACTGAAGTGTTACGGTGTCAAATTTTACCTCTCAGTTTTGTGTAATCTGTAGCCTGGCTTTTTGCCTTAGGCGGCGTCTGTCTTTCAGGACAGCCCCTGCAAGGTTATTGCCTTTGGTGCTCTGGGCAGTTCTCTTGGATGATGGGGACTTTGTTTGCAGTAGCTCTGTGGGCTGGTTTGGAGGCTGGACACCGGAAGGGACACTAGGGCCCTGTGAAACTTACTTCAATTTTGCAGGGCCTGCAAAACGGAGCTCTTCCACCAGGCATTTGACCACACTTAACATCATGACATAACTTGGAATCTGCTCAGAAAGGATGGCCTGCTGCCCCATCATCTACCTGTCAGCCAAGGGGGAGAGTTTCAAGAGACATGGGGCCTTTGCAGTGGTGGCACCCTGGCTTTGGAATCCCCCTCCCCAGTCTGCCTGCCCACCCCTGAATTTGCTACACTTTGAGCATCAGGTTTAAACTCCTGCAGGAAGAAGGCTAATTTGATGCCATTTTGTTGGTTTGCCTCCTCTTTTCCTGTGTGCCTGGGTGGTGCCCATTTCACTGCTATTGCTGTGCTCTTCTGAATTGTTATTTGCTATTTTCCTTCCCTTTTCAATAGTATTATGCTGTTGGATCCCATCCTCTAAGTGTTGTGTTGCCAGAGATCATGCAGTTCATTTCCCCCCTCCCCTTTGGGACTTTTATTATGTGTTTTTAGTCTGTGCAGTTTTTAATATTTAGATATGACTAGTTTTCTGGCGGGGCCCGTCAGCACCACCCTCTCATCAGCGGAGTTACGGCTCATCTCCAGGCTACAGAGACCAGCCCCCCTGGAGAAAATCGGAGGGTGGGCTCGATGGCCTTGCACCCCACAGAGGTCCCTCCCCTCCCCAAACTCCACCCTACCCAGCTTCCAGCCCCAAATCTCCAGGAACTGCCCAATCTGGAGCTGGCAGTGGTGGGGTGGAAGGTTGCGCTGGGGGAGGGGCATGTCTTTGAGTCAGTTGGAAGAGGAGCGTGTGTAGGAGATATGGTGGTGGGCATGGGAGGGAGGCCCGGGTATTGTCTGCCTGCTCCCCCCGCCAACCTGGCACTGCATTGCCCCTTCTGTTACCAGGCAGTGGGTTCCAGTGTGGCTGTGGAAAGACCAGCTGCTCTTGGAAGTAGCCGCACTTTGGGCTCTGCCTGTTGTGGCTTCCTGCAGCAGGGCACTTGTTATGGGTTACAGCCGGATCAGGCCTCCGGAAGGCTTCCATCAGGCCCACAGTGGAACTGGTCATCTCCTTAATTGAGCCAATTTGGTGTAGAGGTTAAGTGCGCGGACTCTAATCTGGGAGAACCGGGTTTGTTTCCCCACTGCTCCACTTGCACCTGCTGATGTGACCTTGGGTCAGTCACAAGCTCTGGCACAGCTGTTCTTGAAAAAGAGCAGTTGCTGTTAGAGCTCTCTCAGCCCCACCTCCTTTGGGCAGTGAAGGGCGGGGTATAAATCTAATCTCTTCTCTTCTCCCTGCTTCCAGTTCTGCTGCTGCTGCTGCACCATAGCTTGCATCGCCAGACTCTCGAAATCACTCAGCCATTTCACGTTTTAAACTGGGTCTTAGATTCAAAACTCTGAGCATGAGATTTCTGTGGTGAATGCCAATAAATCAAAAGTAGGTTTGCAGCTTACAGAGCTAATGGTTTAAGCATGTTTTTATTTTAAGTAAAAAAACCCACCTTTGTGTTTGTGTCCTTTATAAAGTTTATATCTCCGCTACCTGGCATTACATTTAATGATACACATGGCTCATTTATGTCAAATCCGGCCCTCGTAACAAGTGAGTTCGACACCCCTGGGCTACAGTGAGCCCAAGTGTGTGTGTGTGGGGGAATCTCCCCCTGCCCCACTGATGTTTTCATATCTGGTCTCATCCCTAAGTAGGCTGCTCTGGTGTTGGGGAGGTTGGTTGCGTTGAGGGGTAGCCTGCACCGTCCCCTTTGAATCTTTGTCTTGGAATCTGGGTTTCATCATTGTTCGACCTGCTGCGTTTCCTGGCTCCGAACTCCTCCTGCAAGGAAGTACCGAGCAGAGCTGACTGCGCGGCCACGGGGCCTGTCTTGTGCACAGGCATTATTCGTGGCACTCCGTTTCCTCTGTGCTTGTACAGCAGGAACTGACTTGAGGGTTGTGTTTTGTTTTCTCTGGGGGTCCTCAGTTGTGCTGTCTGCATACTTGCCTTCCCTCTTTGTTTCTGACAGCTGCTGCCTGCTGAGTGAGAAATGTTTACACCAGTTGCCCTTCCTCCCCTCCCCCCCACCCGTAAGCGCTTCACCTATGTACGAAAGGGCTTTGTGTTTCTGCCCCCTGTTGTAGTTGCAGAGTGGAGATTCCTGGCTGGCATTTGTGTCCAAAGGCAGGAAATCAGGTTCCTGCAGAGAGACAGCCAGTTTTATGGAGGCATCTTTCTTTTCTCAAAGTGTGTGTACGGGGGAATCAGGGAGAATAATGTGTGTGCAGATGCAAGATTTCTTGGATTTTCTCTTGGGGAAAATCATAACTAAGATCATGCTTTATACACCAAAATGTTCATAAAAGCATTTTCTGAAAGGTTTTATAACGATAGTGGGTTTATAAAATCACTGTGTAGAAAGTACCAGCACTCAATTCTTTGATTTTTGTAAATGTCTTTTGGAAGATTGCAACTTATTTTAGCCACAGCACATTTTGAATTAGATGGAAATTGGAATAATTATATATTGATTTCAAACTCAAGATGTTTTCTTGTAGGTAGTTCTTATCTGTAGGTTCACAACCCTATTTTGTTTCAGGATCTTTATGCAGAAGGAAAGGGGAAAGCCAGGCAGGTATCATGAAAAAAGGTGGCTGGAACTTCAGGGGCGACTTCAGATGGCTGATACAGTAATTTGTTCCTTGTTACAAGGAACAGCCATGTATTTTGGGTGTTGACTCAAGGTTAGATGGTTGTCTAAAACCTGGTTCTGATAGGTGCTTATGTTGAATTTGTATGTGGGACATTTGTGTGAACTGGAGCCTCCGGTCTTGTCAAGCATGAAGTGTCCGCAAGAGTTGTTTCTGTTGGCTGTGTGCGTTGGGGCTGTTGTTTCTCTTCCCTGGACGTTGGGAGGGGGTAGAGGATTCCTGCCTCCGTCCTTCACTTCTAGCAGCAAGAGTTCAGTGCACCTTGGAAGCCGAGATGGCTCTTCCTCTCTCCTCTTTGGGAAGAAGACGTCCTTGTGCCCTTGATTCTTGAGCTGCTCTGGCTTTCCACCTCTCCAGGGCCGCTTATCTGCCATGGAGCCTTTGTGCGTTGCAGAGGACTTGAGGTCCTGGGTCAAGGCACTCCAGCTTGGTGCCTGTGGGTGCCCGTCAGCACTTACCTCGGCACTTGCTGAACTTTTCATTGTGAAGCAGGTCTAGTTAATGGCTTCCCTTGCTAACTGAGAGGGTTTTCTCCTGGAGGGTGAGGAGGGTGGGTAAACAGCTGGGCTTTCCTTAGACGTTGTGTGGTTCCATTCCACCTTCAGGATTCCCTTCTTGACAGGAGGTGTGAGGAGGGAGGTGTTCTGCTTGACTCCGCCTCTGGAAACAGCCATTTTGGGGTGGTACCCACCATCCTCTCTCAAAATGCCAGAGGTGTCCACAGCCTCGAAAAGTTGTCCTAGGTCCTGCTTAGTCACACTGGGTCCTGTCTGGAACCCACCCATTGTTCTCCAGAGCTGCCTGTTGTGCAAGATTGCATGGCCCTAGAACACAATTTTGAAAACCGTGGCCTTAGGGAGAGTAGCTAGGGCCATGTTACAGCACATTCCTTGGGAGAGCCTAGAGTAAATCTGTCATCATGAAGCAATGGATTCTTTGCATTTCAAGGTGTCAGAATTGCATCTTGCACAAGAGAGCCACAATGGAGAAGAAGGAGGAGGAGAAGAAGAGGAGGAGGAGATTGGATTTCTACCCCGCCCTTCACTTGGAGTCTCAGAGCGGCTGACAATCTCCTTTCCCTTCCCCTCCCCACAACAGACACCCTGTGAGGTGGGTGGGGCTGAGAGAGCTCTTGACAGAAACTGTTCTTTTTCAAGAACAGCTCTGATAGAACTGTGGCTTGCCCAAGGACATCCAGCAGCTGCAAGTGTGGAGGAGTGGGGAATCAAACCTGGTTCTCTCAGATTAGAGACTGTGCACTTAACCACTACACCAAACTGGCTCTCTGTTGCGGAAAATGCACTGAGAGCATCAGTGTCACCCACTAACATTGCTGTCCTTGCTCACCCCCTTTCTGCCAGTTTTGTTTATGTATCCTGGGCCCAGAATGAGTGTTGCATAGCCCTCCGTTTTAGATGAGCACTTGTGTAGGAGACTGTGGGTTATGTATGGTAGCCCCACTTACATTTTGTGGAGCAGTTCAGGGGAGTCACAGTATGTGATGATGATTGTCTGTGTGGTTCTGCTGGGCAGATATCCAAAGCACGAGCTTTAGGCTGCTCACTCTCTGCCAGTCCTTGCCTTGTGCTTCTCTCCAGCAGGTACCCTGAGAAACCTCTCTTCAGTAGTGTACTGTTAGTGTTTGCCTTTATGTTAATGCATGCAAACCTCAGGTTTTCAAAGCGGCTTATATGATTCATTCTGCTGGTGGTCAAAAATATCCCTGCCGCTTCCTGCTCCTTTCACTGCCGATTTCCTTGCAACCAGTCAGTGACATGGGAAGAAAATGCTCAGTGGAAATTTTCCAAAACAGAAAATTTCCTAATGGGTGTAGATTTTGGGGGAGATTTTCTCCCCCCCCCCATGTAAACGTAGTGTCCCTAACTGTAGTTGTCAGGCCTGTTATACTGCAAATTATGTTTGTTGGGCTGTTGTGAAACATGGACAAAACCCACTGCTTGTACATGGCCCTGGCTGATATACTGTGTATTTGCCTTCTTTTGCAAGCATTGCTTAAATATTTTAAGTTATTTCAATTTAAATTTGAAAAATGTCCAGTTCAAATTTTTCCGGAAAATCCACATCCCTGTTTCCAATGTTATACAGCCCCATTTGCCCATAGACCTTGTGGGTGAGAAGTCTTTGAATGTTGGAGTAGTTGGAATGTTCATAAACATTTCATCTTGTGCCAAAAGTGAAACCAGTGTTTTGGGGGCCAAAACATAGTTATTATTGCCAAAACATAGTTTTCAAAGAGAGAGATTTCAAAGACTGGAACTTGTGCGTTATTTTCTAGAGTTTATTTTATTTGGAAGTTAAATTATTAAAGCCGTTGTTTTTTCTGCTGTACTCATCTCTGTGTAATAGAGTTTGTGGCTCAACTGAGTCTGAAAGTAGGACAGGCCTGTTTCTTTCATACAACATAGGAATGCATCCATAATAAGCACTACCCTGGAACATCTCAGTGCTCAGGAAAGTGGAGGAAGTATATCCATATCCTGGGATATCCCAGCTCCTGACTGGGAGCTCTCAAAGCTCCATATGGGTCAACTAGGTTTCTTTTCAGTTGCTTTGCCTTTGTTGAGGATATGAAGAATGTAAGAGCTGGATCAGACCAGGGCTCCATCCTAGTCCAGCAGTCTCTCCCCCATGGTGGCCAATGGGATGCCCACTGTTGGGCCACAGAGGCCAGAATGTTCCCTTGCAACTGCCCCAGCACACGGTATTTAGATAGGGTTGCCAACTCTGGGTTGGGAAATTCTGGGAGAATTGAGGGTGGGGCCTGGTGAGGGTAGTGTTTGGAGAGAGGCGGAACCTCAGAGAGGTATAATACTATGGATTCCATCCTCCAAAGCAGCCACTTTCTCCAGGCGAACTGATCTCTGTCATCTGGAGATCAGCTGTCTTTCCTGGGAATCTCCAGGCCCCACCTGGAAGTTGGCAACCCGATATTTAGAAGCATACTGCCTCCAGACATGAATGTCCCATCCACCCACTATAGTTGTTGACAAACCTTTCCTCTGCAAGCATTTCATTGCCCTTTTAAAAGCATTTAAGCCGTGAGGTCTGCCACGTAATTATGCACTGTGGGAAGAAGGTCTTTCTTCTGTCAGTCTTGACTCTACTGCCTGTTAATTTTGTTGGGTGAATCTGAGCGCTTATAATTTGGGAGAGGTCGAAACAGTTCCCCGTCTACTTTCTCTACCCTGTGCATTGCTTTTCTGACCTGAAAAGCCCTAAACCCTTTACCCGTCTCTAGTAGGGAAGGGCTGCTACAGCTCCTTGGCATTTTTGCTGCCCTTTTCGCACCTTTTCCAGCTCTGATATCCTTTTCTAGATGTGGCAACCGGAATTGTGTGTTATGTTCTAAATACAGGCATGTCACAGATCTATACAAGGCACTGCAATACTGGTCATTTTATTTTCCATTCCGTTCTAAATAATCTCTTTTAGGTGCTTCTTCTGCTGCTGCTGCAGCCGCTGCACAGAATCCTTGTCTTCATTGCGCTACAACCCAGAGGATTCTTTCCTGGTCAGACCACAGCAGTGTGGATGTGAAATCAGGGGTTTCAGACCCTCCGTGCATCACTTTATGTTTATTTACACTGAACCTCATTTGCCCCATTCTCAGCCACTCACCATGGGTGGAGAGTGCATTGAGGCGGCCATACTCATCCAAGAGTTGTTTCCTTTCAGGGTGCTCCCCGCTCCAGAGATCTGCTGTACTGACTGTGTGGGATCCTGAGGAGAGTGTGGCTGGCTGGCTGGCTGGCACACCAGGGGACAAGATAGCCTGCCGAGCCTGCTGGAGGTGGCAGCGGGCTGGGCCTTGGAGTTCCCGAGGCTAATAATTCTTGGGGACTTCAACATCACGCTGATGAGGCCACCTCCAGACAGGTGTTAGACCTGGTGATGACTTCCATGGCTGCACTGGGACTCTCCCAGATTGTATCGGGTCCCACGCCCCCAAGCAGGCCGCACACTGGATCTGATCTTTGGCGTGATCTGATACAGATCTGACCGCTGTTGGTGGGGTGCCATGGTCAGTTCATTATGCCCGGAAGGCACAGCTGAGTGCTCCACCCCCACTCTGTCTAGATGGCAAGCAGGTTTGCGCTTGCCCGCAAAGAACAATGGATCCAGTTGGTTTCCAGAATGCTCTGTGGGATCCTATAGCTTCCAGTGACTCATTACAGATCCACCCTGCTGGAGGGAGATCCAGATGGGCAGAGCCGTGTTGGTCTGTCTGTAGCAGGAGAAAAGAGCCAGGAGCACCTCGAAGACATTTGTGGCGGGGGAGGAGCTCTCCACTGGGAGACCTGTGGCTTGGCAACCTGTGGCGAGGGTCTCTGTCAAAAGCTTTCTGGCAGTTCCTGGAAATCCTATCTGCTGATTCAGCCAGAGCAGAAGCCCTCCTGGTTCTTTGGGGCTTTTTCTTCTGTATGCTTCAGAATTCTGGCTTCAGTAACGGCTTCCACTGACGTACCTGGGATAGACATCAGGTGAACTGGACCGTAGTTTACTTTGCCCCCTCTGGGTCTCTTAGAAAATCAGCTGCATTTGCTACTTTCCAGTTCTCTGACAGGGAGGCCGATTTAAGCGGTGTTGCATACGATTGTTAGAAGGTCAACTATTTCACATTCCTTAAGGACTCTTGGGTGTCATGTGCTAGACCTGGTGACTTTTAATTTTGGTCTTTAGCTCCAGAATTGGCGACTTTGATGGGCTCAGTCCTTCAGACGCCCTCCCTAAAAGGTAGCACGCTTGGGGATCAGACTCTGAGTGGTCTGTCTGTCTGTTCACATGGGGCCTGGGGACCTCGTTTGAGGGTTAGGGTCGTCGGTGGTGTTGGGCTACAGCTGGCTTGCCTATTTAGAGTCCTGCCTGATCTGATCAGGGCTCACACGTGCCGTAGGGCTCTTGTGCACAAAATGTTTTAACCCTCCATCACATTCCCAAGCACTTCCATGGGTAGTCATTTTAAGATCGGATCGAAGTTTTGTTTTTCAATCTATTTTGCAAACAGTGAATGTGGATTTTGAAGGCCGTATGTGGTGAAAAGACAGGGAAAAGATTGGTATTTTTTAAGTTTTTGCTAAAATAAATGGAACATGTGTTTCCTGCTGCAGACATGCAGTGATTCTGATGCACAAAGCTCACCCAGGGTCCAGGCTTCTGTGCGTCGATCACTGCCAGACGCTGTTGTGTGCAGCAAGCCAAAGCAGCCTTTGAGGATGGTCACTGAATTGCATTGCAGTATATGGGAATGCCTACACCAGAATGAGGGAAGTGCCGAACATGATTAATGAGCCTCTGGGGATGCGGGAGGAGGTGCACTGTGGCATGTAAGGATGCCCCATACCCAAGTGTTTCTGGCACCCTGACAGATTGTGTCTTCCCATCCCTCTCTGGACGCAGATGGTGGTCAGGCGTCGTGATTATTTCACTTTAGTGGGCATTAAGATTTTCACTATTATGGAGCGTTGGGGGGGGGCATTGCTCAGTGTTTGGGCTCTTTGTGTGCCCAAGTTTCAGTCCCTGGCACCTCCAGAAATAGTTTCAGCTAGCAGGGCTGGGAGGGACCTCTGCCCCAAATCCTGAAGAGATGTTGCAGGGCGGAGAGCAAATAGGCAGTGTCAGGTAGGCAGATCAGTGATTTGACTCAGTAAAAGCAGCTCTTCTTGTGTCCTCGGGGCGGGGGGGGCAGCACATTAATCTTTCCGTGCACATAAAAGCTCACACCTTGAATGAAACCTTGTTGGTCTTAAAGGTGCCACTGGACCCTAACTTTGTTTTGGGTTTTGTAAGTAAAGTCCTCACAACTTCTGGAAACCATTTTCTTATGAGGGTGACTGCAGGTGTAAATGTTTTGTCAGACCTTTATTAAAGTTTCATAAAGTGCCTGGGCTGGGTTCTGGCTGTGGTCCACAGGCTGCCCGCTGGCTGCCCCTGAGCTCCCCTGTTGAAGTGCCTGGCTGGGGCTTCTCCTGCGAAGGCTTCTCCTGGTGAGGCTTGCCTGAAGTGTGGGGAGCGTTGGCTGTCCTGTTAACCAAATGCCCCTAAGCAGGGCTTTTTTTCCCTGGGGGAATGTGGTAGAATGGAGTTCCAGAACCTCTTTGACAAGATTCTTTTTTCAGTATACAGATTGAAAACTTCATTTTCCTCTTGAGAGTTCTTTTTCAAAAAAGAAAAGAAAAAAGCCCTGCCCCTAAGAAATGGGGAAGAGGGTCCACCTGGTTATGTGCCCGGCCAGTCCCTCCAGTGCCCCCGGCCATTTGGAATGGTGCCCGTTGCTGCCCAAGGCAGATTGGGGGTAACGTGGCCAGATTTTGTGCCGGCTGCTGTTTGCAGGGGGGTGATGAGCCTTTGATGCGAAAGTGAAAATAGAGATCTTGTGAGAAGCTTATTTAGTGCCATTAATTTTTTTATTCCCATCAGGATCCAGTGGCAGGAGAAGAGCCCAGACAGAGAATGTTAAATCTTCAGAAGCTTTTTTTTTTCATTTCCAGAGCTTGCATTTTTCATAAGTAACTTGTGAAGCTTGAAATCTAAAGCTCCTGAAGCCCTTTAAACATCTTCAGAAGTCCTACTGAAGCTTTAAAAAAAATGGTTTAGGTTTTTAGCATTTTAGCTGAATGTACTTAGTTTCACAAGTCAAGTCATGATTTTTGCCGTCTTTGGTCTGGACCACCCCTCCCCCTGCGTAGCTGCCACCACTTTTTACTGGGTAGATGTTTTCAGTTTGGATTCTTTGCATGTGTGGATGGAATCTGACATCACAAACAGAACATGACACTTCTGTTCAATGGGGCCAGTTCACACACTCAGCTGAGCTTCACTCACTGTTGGTCTTAACTGTGCTAGGAGAAAAGTCCTTGGCCACCCTTAAAGAGATGTTTACTGTGGTATCTATCAGCTTTTGTGGATTTTGGCCCATTTTGTCAGAGGCTCCAGTGCACAAAAGCCTGTGCCATGGATAATGTGCAAGTCTTTAGGTGTCAGAGGACACAGCTTCTTCTGTTGTTATCTGTTTCTCAGTGATCCAGTGATGAGAGAGAGCTTCATATGTGCATTCACAAAATGTATGCTCCACCTTCCTGTCCTCATCAGGGCCACCAAAGCAGCTAACAAGTTAAAAACATGCCTAATAAAACCACATCTTAAAATCCATTAAAACAAAAAGCCCATAGCGTTAAAACAATTAAAACCAGAGCTAAAATACACATACAAAAACAAAAACAACAATGAACGCATTGGGTGGCAAGGAGGGATCACTGAGAAAACTCCAAACAAGAGTCTTCACCTGCTGATAGTTCAAGATGGGCAGAGCCGTGTTAGTCTGTCTGCAGCAGAAGAAAAGAGCCAGAGTCCAGGGGCACCTTGAAGACTAACCAAATCTGTGGCGGGGGAGGCCCTTTCGTGAGTCACGGCTCATTCATGAAGGCTTATGCCCTGCCACAAATGTTAGTCTTTAAGGTGGCACCGGCCTCTTTTCTTGTTCTTTTCACCTGCTGACAGAAGATGGCAACAGAAGGGGGTCTGTTGAGTCTCACACACACGCGCGTGCACGCATGCACACACGTGTGTGTGCTTTCAGTGCTAGGAGACCCTCTAGTCTTCAGAGTTCTGCACATGTTGAGGGCCAGTTTGGTGTAGTGTTTAGGGGCACAGACTCTAATCTAGGAGAACCAGGTCTGAGTTGGGGTTATCAGTTGGGGTTTAACGACCCTTTATGCCTTCACAGATGCCTTCTAATAACCATGTAAAGCCATTTGCCATGTTCCCCTAGTATAGACTGCAGGCACACGGAACACTTACATCTGCTTCAGATTTCTCCATCTTCTGCATGTGAATGGAGTGAGTTTGTGTCTGGGAATCATACACCACAGACGACAGAACACGCACTTGCCTGTACAGGAGCAGAGAAGCGTCTTTCAGTTCGTGCAGATCACCTGAGATCCATGGAGATAAAAATGAAACTTCAGAAGCGAGAACTCTTTTGAGCTCTCAGAGGGAGAAGTTTGGTAGCATTGTTTTGAAAGATGTATTGTTGAAATAACATGCTATGGGATTTGTGTGGCTAATTTTGTCCTGTAATTGTGATGCTTACTGCGTGTGTCTAAAGGAGTACATTATGGAACGAAGCAGTGTTATTCTGAAGTTTAACTCAAGGGCCATTAGGAAATCTTTTTTTTTTTGCTGTTAAATTGTGACTGACTTATGCCAACCCTGTTGGGTTTTCAAGGCAAGAAACATTCAGAGGTAGCAGCCATCTCCTGTCTCTGTGTAGCAGCCATGAACTTTCCCGGTCCCCCATCTAAATACTAACCAGGGCCGAACCTGCTTAGCTCCTGCAATCCGATGAGATCCGGCTAGCCTGGGCCATTCTGGTCAAGGTAAGGGATGTTCAGAAGTTGTTTGCCATTTGCCTGTCTCTGCATAACCGCCCTGGACTTCCTTGGTGGCCTCCTGTCCACGGGCTCACCACGGCCAGCCCTGCTTGGCTTCCATGATCTGATGACATCGGGCTCGCCGGGGCCGTCCAGGTCAGCTTGTTCAGCAGGTTAGCTATCTTAATACTCTTACGTATTAATGTTGGAGGCACACTGTTTTTCCCCCAGAGAGCTGGAAGCTTTTTCAAGAAGAGGTCATTGCTTGTAGTGTGTACCATACTGACACCTGGGGACCTAACTACATGTGACTCTCTTCTCAGGTATGTGGGAAGGTAACTTGGAAGAACTGTGTCTGCATAGCAGTGATCATTAATCCAGATCGATAGTTGGAGGAAGAACTTTCTTACTTTGAAAGGGAGAAAAAAAGGTAGCGAATGTGATGCTTGTGGGCAAGGAAGCAGGGAGACAGCAATCCCATGGCAAGGGGAGAGGGGGCAGGAGAAGGGAGGGAAAGAAGGAAAACTGGCCTGTGGTCTGCATCCCCCTCCCTAAAGATGTCTCCTAGCCTAGTGGGGGGAGGGAAGGGAGGTGGAGGAGAGGAGGGTGATGATCACTGTGGGGGAGGAGCACTCTGCACCCACCGCTGGGGCCAAGCACTGCCCTTTCTTCCCCCCTTCCCCCCATCTTCCCCAATCTGTGTAGTGGTCATAACCGCACAGCAAGGGCTCTGTTGAGTAACTTTCAGGTCAGCTGGGGCTTGGTCTGCTCCCAGGGTGCTTGGCGAGGCCCTCCTCTTGTCTCTCCCATCCTTCTTTGTTTAGCAGGCTGCAGTTCTTTGTCACTTGGGCCAGCCGGGTTGCCCACCTCTGTGCCTGCCAGTCCTCCTGATCCCAAATGTAATGGAGCGGGTTGTGGGTATTGACTGTTGATGGGCAATTCTATGGCAGTGCTCCCTTGTTCAGGGGAAATGCACGGAACATGCTTCAATACCCAATCTGGCCACTTGAAAACAGGTACCAGTTCTTGACCTCTGGATCACACCGTTACCTGCTTGTCATATGCAGGGTGAGGTTGTTCTTTTTGATTTAGAATTTGTATCTTTCTGTGCGTGTGCAGCAAAACCTTTGGTGCTGGCCAGCAATGTTCCCTTTAAGCTGTGGAGTCTTGTGCGCAAAAATTCTGCTTCGTGAGCTCCTGGCATTAAAGTTGTGAGCAAGCAATTTGGCTATTGCATATATTAGTTGGCTCTGGAGCCATCCTTCCTGAGCTGAGACAAAAATCTGTGAGCTGGAGGCTAAAAAATGGTGAGCTAGCTCACACTAACTCAGCTTAGAGGGAACATTGCTGGCCAGTTGAGCTGAATGCTCAGGAGACACAGCTAAAGCTTTTGGCCCTTCTGTGGGCCAAAATGTGACTGCACCAAATGTGACTGCACTTGAGAGAAAGTGTTGAAAATAAATTGGGGTGGGGTAGGGTAGCTGAGCATCTGTGCTCTGTGCGGCTTTACCACCTTGGCATTTCCATAGTGCCTGCACCCTGACCGCCTTCACGGAGGCTGAGGTTTTTAATTGCCCACCATGTGCCAAGTGCCCACTGCCATCCTTGTCTGCCTGTGCAGGAAATGAGATGGGCTCTTTGCAGCCCTGTGTTGGGCTTGCCTCTTCTTCTCCTCCCTCTCTTGAGTTCCGTCTGATCTCCGCAGCTCTGAAGAAGGAGGATTTGCCGTTCTGCTCCCTGTTGACTCAGCTTCAGGTATTGCTTGTGGATCCCACTGGAAAGCTTATGATGCCCCAGAGCTCCCTGACGTGAAGCTCTTTTTTCAGGAGTGTGAGTTTTGTGCCACAACAGGGGGCTTTGTGTCTAGAACACAGTATTTGCCACCTATCAATGTGTTCAGGTGGCAAAGGTCATTTCTGCTGGACTCCCCACCAGGAGCGAGATTCCTTTAATCTTTCGACACCCGTCCCGTTTTCTTATGAGGGGGCTGTTCTTGTTGCAGAATCCATCAAAATTCTCCCTTTGCCTGCTGGTGGAGAGAGCCAGCTCATTTCTGTTATTTTTGCAGTCGGCATCATCATAAACTCACAGTGGCTAGGGTCCAAAGAAAGAATGCTGCTGAACATGCGTGGTGTGCCTTTTTGAGCGTTTGGGCTGTGGCCGCTTCACCTGGCTGCTTGACTACTCCTGTGCTGCCCAGCCTGCCAGTGGTGAGCCTCTGCCCCACGCCTGCTCCTTGTGCTCCGGCCAGCTGAGGGAGGCGTTGGCCAGCAGAGGCAGGGCTGTTCTGCAATGGCCCTTGCCTGCGGTGCACCCTCTGCCTTGAGGCGTGGCCGTCCTGCCGTGGGCTCCTTTATGCACCGGGGAAAACCCTGGTTCTGTAAAACTCAGGCTTTTAGCTGAGGCGTTTGGTCTGTTTGCAGTCTATTGACTATTTTACGTACACCCTTTTTAGGTAGCAGATTTGAATGGCTCTTCAAAGACAAACACCAAATGCTGCTTTATTATTCTCATTTTGGTTTGTGAGCAGCCTCCTGCAGGTCTCTGAAGAGGCAGCAGGTAAATTTTCTACATGAACTCTCGGGTGAGTGAGGCAAGGTATGTTCCCAGGGCTGGCCAGGTTGTGTACACACTCCCCTTTTTAAACAGTACCATGCAATAGTGCTTTCATCTCCCTTCTGATTTTTTTGGGCCTAGGGAGACAATGCCTCTGAGCACATGTGGAGTTGCCATGGGCTGAGTGGTGGCATCGCTGGAAAGTATTTAGTCACCCTGGCCTGGGCAGAGGGGCGTTTTTTGTTCAGCCCCCACAGTGACCCATTCTGCAGGCACAGCTCACTGCAGAGAATCCAAGCAGGCAAGCCTTTGAGCTCGACTCCAGGTCTGTGTGCCTGCTGTGTGCGCCGTCATTTTTCCTCTGGTGTACGTATCCACAGTATTAGGAATGTGCCTGCATTTATTCTGTAGCTGCAACCAAAATCTGCCGTTTTTCTTAACTGGGGTGGGAACGTCCCTTGTGGGGCGTGGGGGGGTGTCCAAAGGAGCCTGCAGATGCCCTCAGTTTTTCCTCCCCTCCCTGCCTGACCCTTGAAGGCCACTCCCCCACCCCAGCCCGCCTGGAGATCATTCTGCACATGCTGCCTCCTCCGACATTCATTGATGTGCAAACTTCACTTCCCCCCTTGTTGTTTAACATTTAATTTTTTTTAAAAAAGCTGCATGAGACACCTCTTCACAAGCTCTTAAAAGGGGGAGGGTGTGGAGTGGGGAAGACCAGATTCTGTTTCCTGCCTGAAAGCTCAGGCACCCCCAGACCCAGGGATTGTAGGCCTGTGGCTGCGGGGTGTGTGTGTGTGTGTGCAAGGCAACACTGCCAGCAGCGAAGCATCCCCCGTGTAGCCCTGGGAAGAGAGCCCGGAGGGTTGGTGGGTTGAGTGTGTTGTGCATCAGTGTGTCTGGCGCCCTGGTTCCAAGTCAACTTGAAAGGAGGAAAGTTCTCTCCAAGCAAGAGGGTGGTTGCGATTGGAACTCTTTGGGGCGAGCAAGCCGAAGATGGGATTTCTTGGCTTTCTCCTGCTGTAACTCTTGCAGGGACTTAAGGAGCACGACTTTGAACAAGGAGAGCTCTTTTGATGAACGCAGGAGTTAGGCTGAAACTAGGGACTACATTCCCCAGCAGCCTCCACTACTTTCTGGGGAAAAGGAAGCCTGGAGAGAGGCTGGGACAAGGGGGAAGCAGTTGAGGAGCAGACTTGAGCACTCGTGGGAAATCTGAGCGGTCGATCAGAGGACAAATTCAACATTAGCTGATTACAAACACAGGCAAATCTGAGATGTGCAGACAGTTGTCAGGAAAGTCCTGGAACACAAGGACCTAATATACCTTTGAATCTGCAAGTGACTGTTGAGTTGGTAACTTCAGAAGCCTTGTTATAACCTGAATTATGATTTTTTTAATCCAGTTATGGTAACAGGCATCTAGGCTTCTAGGGCAGATCTTGATCCCCTATGCCAGGGGTGGCCAAACGTGCATGCCGTAAGAGCCACATAGAATAAACGTCCGATGTTTGAGAGCCACATGACGTGAGCAAATATTACAGACGTGTTTTTATTGAAAAAATGCAAATTTGCTTTTTATTAACATTAAATGAGACTGCCAAAATAAAAACAAAAGGGATAAAGTAGATATTGATAATGATATTTATTTGTCCAGTGATAGTTGTAGGCTTGGGGGGGGGTGCTTTGAGAATGCATTTAAAGCTAGAGTGGCTTTCTTTCTCTGCTCCCCCCTGCCTCAAGCCTACCCAGGAAGGGTAACACTGGCTGGGGAAGGGAAGACCATGCCTCCCCTTCGCCTCCCCAGCTGCCCTGCCGGGGGCCACACAATATGTATGAAAGAGCCACATGCAGCTCCAGAGCCACAGTCTGGCCACCCCCTGCCCTATGCCCTTCCTCCTCCACCACCACCCCGGCAGAGCCCGGGTTGGCTGTCTTCACTGTCCCCTCCCCCAAAATGGGACAAAGGTCTGGTGTCTTGCCTATTGCTGGGAGCGGCTCTGCGCCCAGGGAGAGGCACCAGAGGGGAGCTTTTCAGCATCACCCTGAGCCCTGGAACGGAATGGCCGCCTGGGAAGGTCCCATCTTCCCTTTGCCTTGCGGAGTGGGGAGGTGGCCGGCAGAAAGGTAGGTGAGTCCAGCATAGGGAGATTAACATTGGACTTACGCCACTTGTATAAAAATTTTCACTGTAAAACAACAAGGGACAAAGGAGCTTGTGCACTGATTTTTTTTTTTGAAATAACTCTCCTAAAAAGGAGAGAATTTTATTCTTTTTATAAGAAACGGGTAAGGTAGACAGGTGGGGAAAGAAAAAGAGCGGAGTGAGTTTTTTTCCTGTTAGTAAAGGTTAGTTTTAATTAATATTCAATCCAATATTTGGCATCCATCACGGTTAGAAGATCTTCTTTTTAACTTTCCAAAGTCCAAAACAACTCTGTTAATAAAGTTAGTAAAGTCCACTGGGGTTAATTATTACGGCTCCTTTCAGATGTTACTCGAACAATTTCTTTTTAAGTCTCTCCAATTACAAATTAAGTCCTTTTAACTTGATGTCTCCCGATCCGTCACCTCCTTCCCCTGGGCTGCCGTCATCTTCATTTATCCAAGTTTTGAGTGCTGCGTCTTCCATGCTGGCGTGTCTCTTCAGAAAATTCTGTATTTTAGTCCATCTTCTCTCTTTTCTTTGTTTTTCCTGTTATTTCTGGCAATCAATTTCCGCTGGCTCCATAAACACTACTCATGAAATTAGATCTCCATTGCTTGCTAAGCTCAACACCCCATTCTACTGGCAGAGTATTTCCTTTTTTTAGAGGCAGAACAGGCTTTGAGAGCCATATCCACCTCTTCTTTTTATTTATTCGCTCCACTGCCAGTTAGGGGTGTCAAGACATTCGCCACAGTAAATCTGAGATCTTCTTTCTCTTCTTTTTTCATAACCAGAAAGTTTAGAGTCAAATTGTCCTTCTATACAATTTTTGCCATCTTCCTTGTTATTTCCGACATTTCTTTTTGACAACTGATGAGAACACATTCCATTTTAAAAAATTTCGTTGATTTGATGCATTTACTCCAGCAGGTGGCGCAGTATCTCCTTCTCCTGTTGATTGACAGCTAGCTCTGGGGGGGGTTGCCCGGACCGGAAGTCCCTCCTTCCTTCTCTTCCGGTTTACGCAGGACATTCCCCGGCATCGACATTTTCTTTTTTATTTACTTTTTCACAGTTCGTGCCGCATCCCCCGAAAAGCTGCTGAAGTCGCAGTCTTCTAAAAAACCCCAACGGTACTTTCACCAACACTCTTTTTCTCTTTACCCCCCTTCGCATTTCTCTTTTAAATCTCGCTTCTTAAAGAGGATAGGGATTCCTCCCTCCTCCCATATGTTTATGCGCTTGCGGGGGGGTTTAAATTTTCGCTTCAAAACAGATCTTCAACTCACGATTAGATGCCATTTCTTCGTTTCATGTTAGTCCAGAGCGCTTTAACTCACTCCTGGAAGTCGGCAGGGCTGCTAAGTCCCATCCGGGACGCACTACGCGGCGGGGCCGATTGGAGCGGGGAGGAAGCCTCAATTTCCCGGCGGTGTGCCGGCAAAGAGGCTACTCCCCATGCGCCCCCGGTTCGGAGCCTTTGACTAAGGCTCACTAGGGTCTTTCGCATATGCGAAGACCCCCCCATTCCGCGCGTGGGCTGACCGCCTCCGGGAGCTTCCCGAGAAGCGGCCGCCATTCGCAGCACCGAAACCGAAACCCGGAGCTTGTGCACTGATGAATGGCAGAAGAGGTAGTGTGGGCGGAACAACCTCCATGGGCTCTCGACCTCAAGAGCCAGTTTGGTGGAGTGGTGAAGTTTGCGGACTCTAATCTGGGAGAACCGGGTTTGATTCCCCACTCCTCCACTTGCACCTGGCTGGATGACCTTGGGCAAGCCGTAGTTCTGACAAGAGCTGTTCTTGAAAAAGAGCCGTTTCTGTCAAGAGCTCTCCCAGCCCCACCTACCTCACAGGGTGTCTGTTGTGGGGAGGGGAAGGGAAAGGAGTTTGTCAGCAGCTCTGAGACACCTTTGGATAGTGAAGGGTGGGGTATAAATCCAATCTCTTCCTCCTCCTCCTCTTCTCCTTCTTCTCCTTCTTCTCCTCCTCCTTCTTCTTCTCCTCCTTCTCCTCTTTCTCCTTCTTCTCCTCCTTCTCCTTCTCCTCCTCCTCCTTCTCCTCCTCCTTCTCCTTCTCCTTCTTCTGAAACCGCCATAAAACCACCCTCGGAATTCTCAGGGCACAGCGACTGGAAAGCAAACAGAGGACTGAAGGGGGGTGGGGGTGGGGAATCAGCACAGAGAGAAAAACAGAACCTGATGGAAATGCAGGGTGAAAGTGAAGGCAAATGCAGAACGACAAAGAAAGCCCAATGGACATGCATTGTGAAAGCGAGGGAAACCACCTGTGCATAATAGACGAATGATAACTTTTTGTCTTGGGCCACCTGCTGCTCTTTTGCTAGAAATATTGGGTAGTGCTTTGTGTTCTGGGTTGCCTACTCTCTCATACTCTACTGTAGAATATGCCTCATTGGCACAGGCTCTGTCTGCCTGAAAATCATTTGTGGTTTCCAATACATTGGAATAGCAAGGAGGTTCAAATCTAAAGACAAATCTGTTTTAATTTTCAGCATCTTACATTTCCAGCTGCATTATGTGGAATAAGAACATAGAAGAATCCTGCTGGATTAGGCCCGTGGTCCATCTAGTGGCCACCCAGTTCTTCTGGAGGGCCAACAACTGGGCATAGAGGCTGAGGCCTTCTCCTGAGGTTGCCTCCTGGCTCTGGGACGCAGAGCTTGACTGCCCCTGAATGTGGAGGTCCCCCTCAGTCACCATGGCTGGTAGCCATTGATAGACTTGTTCTCCATGAATCCGTCTAATTCCCTTTTAAAGCTTTTTATTCCTGTAGCCGTTGATATATCCTCTGCCAGTGAATTCCACATTTTAATCACCCTTTGTGTAAAAAAATATTTCCTTTTGTCCATCCTGAATCTACTCCCCATCAGCTACATGCCTTCAAGTTCTAGTATTTTGGAAGAGGGAGAAAAATTTCCTTCTGTCAACTCTCTCCACCCCATGCATAATTTTATAAACCTTTCTCAGATCCCCGTTTAGTTTTCTTTTTTCTAAACTGAAGAGTCTCATGCTCTTCTGGCTTTCCTCATCAGGAAGATACTCCAGTCCCCTAATCCTCCTGGTTGCCCTCCTGTGTAGAGGATGCGTCTACTGGAAACATGCTCTGATGCTGCGGTCATTTCTTTCGGATTGTTTGTCTGAAAGAGCCTCCCACCATTTTTCTCTCCAGGGTGCATTTTTTGACAAGGAGGCCATTTTTGTTGCACACACGATCAGAAGGAAAGACCTGTCACTTTTTTACCAATGGAATTCAGCAACAGCCTGGTTTTACCTGTTGCTGCTGCTGTTGTGTGTTTCTGATGGGCCGGTACAACTACCAAGACCTAAGGAAACAGTGCCTCTGAGTACATACAGAGTATCTTTTGTCTGTGATTGGGAAAAAGCACTATCTGACAGGAAGCAATTTTAACAGGCTGGCCTTTTTGTTACCCTTAATTCAGAGCGAGTGTCTAAAATGGCCTAGAGGCTTTGTTTGCTGCTCCGCCAGCAAGGACTGTGTGGGGACTGCTAGCCGAAGTGGCCTGGGAGCCTTGGACTTCCCCGGTCTAGGCCATGGCTCAGCTGCCGGACCATTGTCAGTTGCCTCAAAGGAGGAATTCTGCTGGTTGTGTTCCCTGTTGTTGTGCTCTTGTGACCTGGCAACCAGGACCCGGATATAGCTGGGACTGGGTTTCATGCCCTTATGCGAAATGAGCGGCAGCTCCCAGGCAGGAGGCTCTAAGTCTGTTTTGCATGGCGATCCTGGGGAGCAGAAGCTGGCCAGGAACTGGTTAATGGATGGAATGGAATCTTGTGGCTATTAATATACCTGAAACATCAAATGTTTGAGCTGCATGAAGGGAATGAAAAAACAGCCCACACAAGTCAGTCCAATCAAGCGTGATGATCGGGAATAAAACTTATTAGCTGGAAGTGCTCACACATATGTCTTTGTGTGTCACAAAAAAGCCCTCCTCAGAATGCCCTCACAGGTACCATCTAGAAAGCTCCTTTTGACCATCCGGCCAGAGAAGGACAACCCACCCCCGGGTCTATTTTAACTTCCATTTCTGTGTAATCATTCTTGTTGTCTAGTGTGATTCTCTATTTGAACAGGTCATCTAAGGCTCTGTTCTTCAGACTTAGAGTCTGTCTGTCATTGTCTTCTGTGTCACAGTCTGTTGGAGTACCTCTGCATGTTTCAGGGGAATTCTGTGATGCATGCTCCACTGATGACAGGCTCTAGAAAGCCCTCTAATTGTGGCTGCTGTCGTTTGAACTCAGATTGTATCCTGGGGAACATGCAAAGAATGACCCTGCAGCGTTTTCAAGGTAAGAGGCCAACGGAGCTGGTTTGCCATGGCCTTCCTCTGCATAGGGACCCTGGACTTCCTTGGTGGTCTCCCATCCAAGTACCTACCAGGGCCGACCTTGCTTAGCTTCTTAGAGCTGAGGAGATTGGGCTAGCCATCCAGGCTAGGGCAGTGTGGAAGTAGCTTCACCTATTTAATTTCCACAGGTGATTGGTATCTCCTGCTTTGCCTTTGTCTCCGCTGCCCAGGGCCATGCCTAGAGCATCAATTCCACCAGCCAGCATCGCTGGCTTGGACCTGGCGGGTGGTGGCATGGGCCCAGGAGAGATGTGTGCACCCTGCTGAAAACATTATCTGGCCCTGAGAAAGGGACCGTGGGGAACGATGCTGATGGTAATAACTCCTGCATCCTTCCTTCTCTTCCAAACATCAGGGAGTGATCAAGAGTGGTGGGTGAGCTGTTTCCAAAGGAAGTTTGTCCAGTATTACTCATCTTCTCATCTGGCTTTCAAGGAACTTTAGAGGGCCACTTGGAACAAAATACACTTCAAGGCTACGGCTGTGTTCACACGGGCAATTTGATCCGTTCCCCTTGCTGGTCCCTTACGGATTTAAAGTGCAAGATCAGACAGCAACATCTGTCTGTCTTGCCTGAGTCATCTGAGTTCCATTCCCCCCTCCCCTTGCCCCGTGTTTTTTTGATACCTGATAAAGTCCAGTCCTGTTGGTCTGAGCTGCTTCCAAAATGGATTTCCTGTCGTCTAGTCACTCTGTGGCACAGCCAAGCGGTCAGGCAGGTCTCACCGAGCTCTTGCTTTCTGGCCGCCATTCCCCCCGCCCTCCCCCCCCTCAAAACCTCATTTTCTTTTGACGAAAGACACCCCTTTTTCTGCAGCTTTTTACTACTGCTTGGGGAAGGGGTAAACGGGAAAAGATTAGAGGGAGGACGGCAGTGGACTCCATTTCCCAGCAGTCTTTTCATCACTTGTGCAGTCTTTTCATCACTTGTGCGATGTGGACTTAATTTTAAAAGAAAATGGCCGACAGCCTCATGAACTCCATATCCCAGCATGCTGAGTGCTTCTGGGCATGCTCCTAAGGGCAAACTTCTAAAAAACATGGCTGATGGGCTGACTCCCTTTTTTTTAACCATCTGGTCATGCAAGGAGGGGTAAAACAGCATTCTCTGCCACAAAATAACCTGGCTTAATTTGAGGTGGGGCAACAGTGGATTAAACTGCTCATGTGGACGCAGCCTACATTTCTGATCCTCACTCTGGATTCAGGCCCTTCTCAGATTTGCCCAGACCTTCAGCTTGACCCTGTTGGTCTGGCCTCCACTGGGAACTAGGCCATCGTGCCGCATCTGCCTTGTGGAATGCTGATTTTGAAGCCATCCATCAGGCCCCGTCTTTTGTCCTTCAGAAGGGCGTGTAAAGCTATCTGTTTCTGAAGGCTCTTGGTTGATTTCGTTGGCCGTGAGAAGAGTACCTATTCTGGGTGTAAACTTTGGTGGAAAGGATGGACACCATTTTCTAAAAAAAATTCTTGGTGTTAAATAAAAAGAACAGAAGGTTTAGATACCATACTCTCACTGCTGGAAGGCAACAGGGTTTCTACTGACTCTAGGCTTGATTGTGATGAAAATATCACAAAGTAGTAGTGTGGTGGTTCTCAACTCACAGACCCCCATTCATAGATTTATAAACCCACCCCTTCCCCTTCACTGCTGCAAGGGATGCATCAGATGGCTACAAGCCACAGAACAGCAGCAGCTGCACTGTAAAATCGTTACAACAAAACATTTTTATTGTTTGTACAAAGCCTTGCAAGGGCAGGTCCCAGAAAGCAGCTGGGTCTACTGGGTCACGACTTCAAAGGCCCCGACTCCACTTCTAATCAAACCCATCCCTTGGTTGGGAGGGACTCGGTGTTGGAGACACCAAGAGACTACACCAGTTTGGTGTAGTGGTTAGGAGTGCGGACTCTAATCTGGGAGAACTGGGTTTGATTCCCCACTCCTCCACACGCAGCTGCTGGTGTGACCTTGGGTTAGTCACAAGTTCTTTCAGAGCTGTTTTCTCAAGAGTTCTCAAAAGAGATCTCTCAGCCCCACCTACCTCACAGGGTGTCTGTTGTGGGGAGAGGAAGGGAAAGGAGATTGTAAGCCTCTCTGAGACGCTATTGGGTAGTCAAGAGTGGGGCATAAATCCAATCTCCTCCTCCTCTTCTTCCTCCTCCTCCTCTTCTTCTTTTTCTTCCATCCCGAGGAAAATATTCAGAGCTGCTTATAAAAATAGAAAGAGGCCAGCGTCACACAGAACCTGAACTTGTGATATTCAGTTGAGAACCACTGTCGGCTATTATTGTCTGTTGATGCGGAATAGCGTCTGTCTCTGCGGTGAACTAATTTGTATTAGAAACAGAGTAAAAAACAGTTCCATTTTATACCAGAAATAACTATTATAATCATCCTGGAATTGTGGCTTCTTAGCATCGCCCATCCAGTTTGGAGTTCTCAAGGCTGAGCTGTTGGATCATATCATTTTCTCAGTTAGTGTTCTGAGGCGATCCAGAAGTGATGTGACTGTGGGTGATGGCCGCTTTATGGTCTCGTGCTGTTCAAAAGAGGGGGAATCGGCTTCTGTTGTCTTCGCCTGAGGTGGGCTGATCCTTCCCCCTTTCCAGAGTACCCTTGCGGACCCCTCCCAGAGCCGTGGAAGGTGCAGGGGCTCTGTGGGTCAATTCCCATAATGCAGCGGTTGCAGGAAGTCAGCAAGATCTTGTAGTAATGCAAACAATGAAAGTGGGCTGTTTTCACCCAGCTTATTTTGTGATAAATATAGCTCATAAGCATTGTTTGTTTCCAAACTGAGAAGAATGTGGTATAAAATAATTACATTTTATATATATAGGTAATCAGAGCATCACTTTTTGTTTCCCTCTTAGAAGTGGGGATAAAAACTCAACTTCATCAGCAGGGGGCACAATGAAAAGAACATGCAGTTCTTGGATGAAATTTTTAGAACAGATTTGCATCTTTTAAAGGATGTTGTTGATGACATTCATAACATTAAAAATAACACTGGTGTTGTGCTAAAGACTGAATTTCTTAAAAGTTCAGTCGGCTTCTAAGACTTGGCATTTCCTACTCGGCACCTCCTATCACAGCCCATCGGAAGGTTTTTGTTTTTTAAAAAAGAGAAATAAACTATTACTGCTTCCGGCTCACCTCATTCTGTTTTGAGACAGGTGGGCTGTAGAAGTATGCCTCAGTTTATTGCTGGGGTGGTCATTGATCAAATGCCTTATTCTCTTAAGCCTTTAAATATCCTCCTGAAATGGGAACGGGAAGGGATATGTTCTAGAAGCAGGGAGGTGAGGATTGGGATGGAAGGAGAAGTGAATTAAAGAATTAAAGCGGAGCAGAAAATGTCAGACGCTGCCTGATCTCATGTACTCAACATAGTTAAAGAAGTCCAAAGTAGTGAAGGGGGAGGGTCTGGGTGAGTGAGAAGGGAGTGATTTCCAGTGAGAATCCAGTGATTTCAGCAATGGAGGGAGCAATCTTTGGGGGTCAGATTTTTAAAATTTATTTATTCATTCAATTTATAATCCGCCCTCCCCATGACGGTCTCAGGGTGGCTAACAATCAGGGCACAAGTGCCAGTTATTAAACAATAAAACAGTCAGGGCAATTATTAAAACTATAATACAATAAAAACAAAATAAAACAATCCTTTCAACTGTAGAGCCTTGCGAGTTTACATATTAAAGTAGAGGCTCTACCATGGCGGTGGCGTCAATTAGTCATTCAGGCTAGTCCCTAATAGAAGGCAACCGTTCCAGGCAGCCCCAGCGTTCATTTATCCCGGGCCATCACTCCATCCCGATGTTACCCTCGTTGTTGTTGGTGGTGCCATGGTGGTGGCTCCTATTCGAAAGCCTGGTGGAAGAGCTCCGTCTTACAGGCCCTGCGGAACTGCACAAGGTCCCGCAGGGCCCGGATCTCCTCTGGGAGCTCATTCCACCAGGTAGGAGCTGCCACCGAAAAGGCCCTGGCCCTGGTCATTGCCAGTCTGGCGTCTTTGGGGCCTGGGGTTACCAGGAGGTGTCGTGCCCCCGACCGAAGCGCCCTTGGGGGAACATGTGTGGAAAGGCAGTCCCTTAAGTATGTCGGACCCTGGCCATATAGAGCTTTAAAGGTAACAACCAGCACTTTGAAGCGAATCTGGTATGCTATTAGCAGCCAGTGCAGCACTTTCAGCACAAGCCGGATGTGCTCTCGCCTGGAGAGGCCCATCAACAGTCTGGCTGCAGCATTCTGCACTAGCTGCAGCTTCCGGATTTGCGACAAAGGCAGCCCCATGTAGAGAGTGTTACAGTAGTCTAGCCTCGAGGTGACCATCGCGTGGATCACTGTGGCCAGATCCTTGCAGGCGAGGAAGGGGACCAACTGCTGTGCCAGCCGAAGTTGGTAAAAGGCCGACTTGGCAGTGGCTGCTACCTGGGCCTCCATCATTAGAGAGGAGTCCAGGAGCATTCCCAAGCTCCTAACCTCCGACAGCGGCACCAGAGGCACCCCATCAAAGGTCGGGAGAGGGAACCTCAGCCCCGCACTGCCCCGGCTCAAGCCCAGGACCTCTGTCTTCGCCAGGTTTAGCTTCAGCCGGCTCAACCTGAGCCAGTCAGCCACAGCCTGCAATGCCCGATGCAGGTCATCAGGGCTGGAGTCCGACTGGCTGCCCAGCATCAGATAGAGCTGGGTGTCATCTTGATGACACCTAAGCCCAAATCTCCGGGCAATCTGGGCAGGGGGCGCATATAGATGTTAAACAACATCAAGGACAGCACAGCCCCCTGAGGCACCTCACACTCAAGAGGGTGCCTCTGGGACTGCTGATCCCCTATCGCCACCCTTTGTCCCCGGCCTTGGAGAAAAGAGGCAAGCCATTGAAGGGCGAGCCCCTGAATCTCCACGTCGGCGAGGTGGTGGGTCAGCAGCCGGTGGTCGACCGTGTTGAACACAGCCGACAGGTCTAACAACAGCAATGCCACCACACCGCCTCGATCCAGATGCCTTTGGAGATCATCAGTAAGGGCAACCAACACAGTCTCCGTCCCGTGACCCGGGCGAAAGCTGGACTGGAATGGATCCAGGATAGAAGCATCATCCAGATAGCTCTGTAGCTGTAACGCCACCGCCTTCTCAATAAGTTTGCCCAAATAGGGCAAATTGGACACCGGCCGATAGCTGGCCAATTCAGCTGGATTCAAAGATGGTTTTTTCAAGAGAGGGCGGACCATCACTTCCTTAAGTGCCCCCGGGAACCGTCCCTCAGCGAAGGACTTGTTGACAATCTCCCTTAGGGCACCTCAGAACCCCTCATGGCCCACTTTGATGTGCCAGGAGGGGCACAGGTCTAGGCTGCATGTGGTTGGGCGAACAGATACGAGCAATCTGTCAACTTCCTCCAGACTGAGCAGGCTGAAGCGCTCTAAACCCAGACCTGAAGATGTGCAAGGGGCCTCAAGTTCGCTAACTGTTTCAACTGTGGCAGGGAGGTCGCGGCGGAGTGCCAAGACTTTATCCAATTCCCTACTTTTTGGTCTGCCCTGTGACAGTGTTGTTAAAGACCGAACTGTGCTAAATAATTGGGCTGGGCGTGAGCTCGCGGATGCAATCCTGGCTGCATAGAAATCTCTCTTTGCGGTCTTAATTGCCACCTCATAGGATCTCATAAACGTCCTATAAGGTGCTCTTGACACCTCGTCACGAGCACGGCGCCACCGTCTCTCTAACCGTCTCAGTTCTCGCTTCAGCTGCCGCAATTCCTGGGTGTACCAGGGCGCCAGCCTAATGCGAGTGTGGAGAGGGCGCCTGGGAGCGATCTTGTCGATGGCTGCAGAGAGCCGGCCATGCCAGTCCTCCACAAGCTCATCTAATGAGCTGCCAGGGGGCCTAGGATCCCGCAGAGCCGCCTGGAACCGCATGGGGTCCATTTGGCTCTGCGGGCGAGCTAAAATCTGCTCACCGCCTAAACGGGGCGGGGTGGAACCTCCAGCCGGGCCTTCAGGGCATAGTGGTCCAACCATGGCACTGCCACTGCAGTGATCCGGTCCACCGCCACCCCCACCTCGAAGACCAAATCGAGCGTGTGACTGGCCCGATGCGTGGGGGCCGATACCAATTGAACCTCAGACCACAAAATCTTGGTCTGTAGTGGTAGAGGAACAGTCTGGGGTAGAGAACTGAACCCAGTTTGTTCATGTCGGAGTGCCGCCTTCACCCTGCTTTTCCTAGGCGTTACCATTTGGTGCCAAATTCTATTGTTGATGGAGGGATTTTGCCTGTGATGGAGGGATTTTGGGATGCTCTGGGTTTGGAGAAGTTCTGGGGACCCTGCTCCAGTTGGGCAATAGTCCTATCGGCACACGTTGGTGAACCTCAGTCAGAAACAGATTGGGAAGAACCAGGGTGGCTCCTTCCATATGTTGTGGTATGGGCCTGCGACCTCACATCAGGCAGAAGTCTGGCTGTGGCATGCTGGACAAGCTGAAGCAGCCCCAAGGAAGAGTCCATCAGGGCCGTCTAGTTTGCAAGTCCCCAAGATGCGGATGAGGCAGTGGAGAGGTCTCAGCCTTCTGGCAGGGATCACAACTTGTGAATTGATCAAAGCTGGAAAAGGCATCCCTTGTTTCTGCTGTTTTCTGGGAGTCCACTAGCAACAGAGCGTCCTGAGTAAGTTTTAAGACTAGTTATTTTTCATACACTGAAGCCATCAGGTAATGACGGCCATTGTCATATGGTATAAGCTGGGAGTCCTCATAAAATGCTGAAGTGTCTTCTCATTCTTGCACCAGAGGCAGAACGGCTGGCCTGCAGAGATCCTTTCAGAATCTTCCCAATAGCAGCTCTCTTCACACAACAACTGACTATGGAGAACCTCCACAGTTAGTCCCTGCATATTAATAGCTTGTTTCTGGGAGAAAGTTGTCACAGGAAGCCATGGGAAATGACCTCCACCTGACAGCTGTTTTATGCTTATGAGCATCAAGGAAATTATTTTGAAGAGGATGCTGGCATTTGCCTCTCTAGGCAAATATTTTCAGCCATTTCATTACAGCCAAAACTGGAAGGTTCTGGGTGATGAAGAAGCTGTGTTTACTTTTTCAAAATTCAGTTTATTAAACCGAAGCCTTTGGGGATCAGAGATGCTGTCAGAACACCATTTCTCTGAATTGGACAAGTGATTTTCAGAATTACTTTTTAAAATTAAAAGTTGAATCTGATTAGTGGGAGAAGAGGAGGTCATTGTAAGTCACATTGGGTCCACAAAGGCAGTATGCAGGACACAGAACAGTGTAGGAAGGAGGAGAAAAGTTGCAAAAAAACTGTGAAAACTCTTTGCCTAATGATTTTTGATGGTGGGATTGTTTTCCATGGATGGAGTGTAAGTTGGCCCCAGCTTCAGGTCATGCTGGTAAATATATGTGTGTTGTGCCTGAGTAAATCAATGTGTGTCAACTTAGGTTCTCTTTTGTAAATTTAGTGTATCTCAAGAGTTGTTGCCACAGTTGACTGTAAAGGTATTTTCTCATTAAAGGTTCTAAATAATTGAATACAGTCTACACTGATTTCAAGTAGTGAAGCTATTCGTTCTTCCATGTGTGTTTGAAAATGGAACTTATCCTGCTCACAATGCACATTTTTTCTCAAGTTCAGCTCGCAGTATATGCTTGAATTGATTTGTTCACAATTTCAAATGAACTGTATTTCCAGTGTGTTGGCATCAGCGCATGTCTTGTCCTGTAGGCAGCTGGCCAATAACCTGCGATAGCCCATTTTCAGAACTTCCTTGGAATTATGGGACGGGGCTCAGGCTTCCATGTCAGTTTGGGAGGCTGTGAAAACTACAATACCCATAATAACTGGCAGAAAGTCATGCAGGGGAAACTTGGAAAGTTCACTTCCTGATGTCATGAAAGAGTTAATCTGTTCGTGTATGCTAAGTGTTTGTTATGCTTAGAACCAATGAGCTGTCGTGCATGTATTTCCCAAGCTAGAAGGGGAAGTCCTGTTCATGATGAAGTGAACTTTAACCTGGTCATTGGCTGATCAATAGTTGGGTGATGTTCCTTGATATTTTGCACTTAGGCATTTTTGGGGTTTCTTCCTGCTGCCTTTGTTCTAAGATTGGAACAGCGGATCCATCTTGGAGCCAACAGTAACTAGAAAGATGTAGCTAGACTGTTTATTGTTTTTTATCTGCTCATGTAACCTGTCAGGTTTAAAATCAAGTAGATCCAGTCATTCTTGCACAAAGAAAGGTTTTATTGGATTATCTTGCTAAAACCCACAGTAGGAGGTCATTGTCAGGAATGGGGGCGAAGCAAAGCAAGCTAACTTATAGTGTGATGCAATGAAGCGCCTAGCAAATGAAACTTGTGCACTCGCGCGGGAACTCCCGGCGGGAGAAATACTTCATGAACGGGAGACTACTCCCCCTCCCCTTGCCTTCCCAGGACTGGAAAATTCTCAGTAAAACAAGAATAGTCCAAAGCCTACATTCAAGGCCACCGTGATAAGGAAAAGCGGCAGGGAAGAAGCTCCCACGTTTCTGCCTGCATAGCTACGCAAGCGCAAAGCAGGGTAGGGAACACAAAACAATGGATTCAGTGAGAAACATCAAAGGCATTTTCTGACATTCTGCCCTTCCCAAAATACCACCCACCCACCACTCAGGAAGGAGAGAATGAGGGGCCCCCAGGTTTATTTGGGTATCGAGTGTGAAATTCTTTCAGGTGATCAGGTGCATTAATATCAGACACTTTCACCCACTCCCTGTGTTGGGGCCCGAAGTGTACCCATTCAACAAGGTACGGGAGTTGTCCACGGAGAATCTTAGAGTCCAAAATGTCAGCAATTTCGTAGTGCTCCTCATCGTCAACCATCAAAGGGGGGGGAGGTGCTGGAAGCTCAGCTTGCCATTTAGTCGGGGGTAATGCAGGTTTGAGGAGGCTGTAATGGAAAATTGGATGTATTGCTTTAAGAGATTTAGGCAAATCTAGTTGTACAGTTACTTGATTTATACATCTCAAAACTTTGAATGGACCAATATATTTCCAAGCAAGTTTCCGGGACTGTTGCGCTAGTCTTAGGTTCTTGGTTGAAAGGTAGACCGAGTCTCCCGGTTGCAGTTTCCAGCCACCCGCCCTCTTTTTGTCTGCCTGCTTTTTGTACTGTGCCTTGGCCTCATTCAATGTCTCAACAATTAGGGGCCAAGAGTCCCGGAAAGTTTTACACCATGCTGAGGCTTCCCCAACAGTCTCACCGGGCTTCAAAAAGGGAAGAGGGGGCTGTCATAACCCATGGCAGCTTTGAAGGGAGACATCTTCGTTGAAGCATGCCATGAGTTGTTGTACGCAAACTCCGCCAGTGGTAATAAATCTACCCAATTGTCTTGTTGATAGTTAGAGAAACATCTTAAGTATTGTTCTAAAGTCTGGTTTACTGTCTCCGTTTGCCCGTCGGTTTCAGGGTGATAGGCAGTACTGAGGGCACGTTCAATACCCATTAGAGTCATTAACTCTGACCACAACTTTGAAACAAATTGAACCCCCCTGTCGGAGATTATCTTGAGTGGTAACGTATGTAGCCTGGCAATGTGTTGGAGGAAGGCTTTGGCCAAGACTTTGGCTGTTGGCAGACTGGGGAACGGTATAAAGTGAGCTTGCTTAGAGAATAAATCCACTACCACCCAAATGACCGTCATATGTTTAGAGGGGGAAGATCCGTGATAAAGTCCATAGAGATCACTTCCCAGGGTCGGCTCAGGGTGGGTAGAGGCTGTAAAAGACCTGGAGGTTTTCCTGGCCTGGCTTTGCAACGATTGCACGTCGGACAGGATTGTATATAAAGGGATAAATCCTGTTTCATCCGGGGCCACCAGAAGCCACGTTGCAGCAGGCGTAAGGATTTTACATATCCAAAGTGCCCCGCAGATTTTGAGTCATGGACTGTCTGCAACATCTGGGACCGGGTAGCTTCGGGGACAAAAATTTTATTTCCCCTGTACCAGCAGCCGTTCGGACCATATTTCACATCATCCCTGGCTTGTAACTCACTTGTTTCTTGTGTGGTGATGTCAGTGGCAAATTGTTTTTCCCAGGTTAAGGCCTGGATGGGGGTCAATTGTGCTCATTTGGTTTTACGGGTTACAACTGCTCCAACTAATTGTTCAGGGGTGAACATAGACTCTCGTATTTCTGTCCTCTTACAGAGGTGTTGGGGAAGGCGGGAGAGAGCATCTGCCAGATGATTGGATTTACCTGGGAAATGGTGAAGGGTGAATTGAAATTTAGAGAAAAACTCAGCCCACCGGAATTGTTTTGCATTTAGATTCCGGGGTTTCCGCAGTACCTCAAGATTTTTGTGATCAGTCCAGATTTCAAAAGGTACTCGGGACCCTTCTAACCAGTGTCTCCAGGTGATCAATGCTAAACGTATAGACGCTGCTTCTTTATCCCAAATGGGCCAAAATCTCTCCGTATCATTGAATTTTTTGGACACATAAGCAAGGGGTTGTAGTTGCCCCTGAACATTCTCTTGCAAAATCACCCCACCCATAGCGGTATCCGACGCGTCAACTTGGACCACAAACTTTTTTGTCTCATCGGGGTGTGCTAGTATGGGTTCAGACGTGAATAACTGTTTTAGTTGTTCAAAAGCTTCCTGACACTGGGGGGTCCAGTTCAAAGGGGCCCCTGGCATTGAAGCCTTAGTTCCCCTCCCCTTAGTCTTTAGCAGTTCCGTGAGGGGGAGGGCCACTTGGGCAAAGTGTGGCAGGAATTGACGGTAAAAATTGGCGAAACCGAGGAAACTTTGGAGCTGCCGCCTGGTTTTGGGGGGCTCCCACATCAACACATCCTGGACCTTCTTTGGGTCCATTTCTAACCCCGCGGAGGATATGCGGTACCCCAAAAAGTCAATGCACTCCTGGTGGAATTCACATTTTGACAGTTTGACAAACAGTTTGTGTTCTAATAGCGTTTCCAATACTTTTCGCATAAGAGCAGTGTGAGATTCTTGATCCGGGGTATAGACCAAGATATCATCCAAATAAACAACCACCCCCTTGAATAAATAGGGGTGTAACACTTCATTGATTAAATTCATGAAGACCCCTGGTGCCCCCTGTAAACCGAAGGGCATAACCCGATATTCAAATTGCCCCAGCGGGGTATTAAATGCAGTCTTGTATTCATCCCCCTGTCTGATACGGACCCGAAAATAGGCATCTCGTAAATCCAGTTTAGAAAACACTTTCCCCTTTGCCACCTCTGCCAACAAGTCTTTGATGAGGGGCATTGGGTAGGCATTAGTTGCAGACACTGCGTTTAGTCCCCTGTAATCCGTGCAGAGTCTGAGCCCCCCATCTTTTTTTTTACAAAACAATACGGGTGCTGCAAAAGGGGATGATGCTGGCCTAATAAATCCACGGGCCAGATTCTTATCAATAAAGCGGCGTAGTTCTTCCTTTTCAATGGGACTCATGGCATAAATTTTCCCTTTTGGTAATTTCTGGCCCGGAAGGATTTCAATCGCACAGTCGGAGTTACGGTGGGGGGGTAGTTCATCAGCTTCCTCCTCCTCAAAAACCCTGGTTACATACCGGTAATCCTTAGGGATGCGGTTAAGGTCCTCCGTGGCTAAACAAGCTCGTGGAGGTTCATTGCATGGGGTTTTTCCCCACCCTGGGTCCCATTGGTGCTCTGTACATTTCGGGGAGATAAATTGTACGCTCCCTTCTTCCCATAGAATGTATGGATCATGTCCATGTAACCAAGGGCTACCCAACACTAAGGGGAACTGGGCTTGAGGGGCTATTACGAACGAGCGTAGCTCCCAGTGGTCACCAATGCCTACTCTTAAAGGAACAGTCTCAAATCGGCATGGTTCCTTCATTGGAGACCCATCCATTTGCGTGAAAGTTATCGGGTCTTTCAAATTGACAACGGTTGCCTCCAACCCCATAACCATAGACGGGTTTATCAGGTCCCTCCCGCACCCTGAGTCAATGAGGGCTCGAACCCGAATATGGGTCATCATTGCTGGGTTCATCACCAGAACAGTCACAAAGAAGAGAGAGGGGTAATTGCTCACCAGTTTAGGCGCCTCAGGTACTGGGTCCTGCTGTGTAGCGCCATTCACAAACAGGACCAATTCGTTTCCCTGCATCTCATTCTCCTCCTCCAGCATCATGGTATCCGCTTGGTCGGGGCTAGCAAAAAGAGCCCGTGTATTGCGTGGTTTCGCTGTACCTTTTCTTGGGGTAGGGGTTGTCCATCTTCTGGGCTCCTCTTGTGGTAGAGCTCTATTGGGATCCCCTTTCGGGCAGGATGCGGCGAAGTGCCCCTTCTCCCCACACCGCAGGCAGAGGCCCTGTCGCATACGCTGATCTCTCATCCCACTTGGGGTGGACGTTGGTTTGGGTCTGGCCTGGCCTGCCGCAAGACTCGGACGGTTGTTGCCCAGAGATAGATCCAGTTTCATAACACGTAAGCGACTTTCCGCTTTTTCGGCTTCCTCCATCCATCCCTGGAGGGTGCGAGGTTGCTGAGAGCTGAGGACATTATTGCGGACGTCTACAGCTAGTCCCATTCGATATTGTTGAGCCAAGACCGCATCGGTCCAGTCCCGAATTTTCACTGCGTGCCTTTGAAACTCCCTTGAATACTCCCGCACGGAGAGTTTGCCTTGCCTGAACGTGCGAAGGAAGGCTTCAGCTTTTGGGCTGCCCCCGGGTCCTCGAAACGGTTTCTCAAGGCCCACATGAAGTCATCCACATTCCCCAATTCCGCTGCCTCCAGATCATGAAGGGCTACATACCAACTAGTAGCACTCCCCCGGAACCTGGACGCGATAAACTCCACCTGTTGCTCTTCGTCTGGGAACACATAGCCCCATCTCTGCACAAATTTCCCTACTTGCAATATGAAAAAGGACACAGTCTCTGGATCTCCATCAAACGTGATCTCTAGCATGTCCTTGGGGCGGATTACTGGGGGGGCCGGGGCCATGACCGGTACTGGGACTGGCTGCATGAGGGGTGCTGGAGCAGGGAGTTGAGGCGGAGGCAGAGCTGGCGGCTGGATAGGTCCTGGTTGCCCTGGCCCGGGTCCTGGTGCTGGGACGGCCGGTGGAGGTGGGACCGGTGCTGGCTGGCCCGGCCCTGGCCCCGGGGGTGCTGGTTGGCCCGGCCCTGGACCCGGGGGTGCTGGTTGGCCCGGCCCTGGGCCCGGGGGAGCAGGAGGTGGCAGTCCCGGTGGCAACGGTGGTGCAGGTGCTGGTGCCGGTCTAGGTTGCGTCAGTGGATGAGCTCGAATTGCTTGGTCCATCATCTGTGGTAGGGATTGCATTAGTTTGCTCATGTCCCTTACCAGACGTCGGGTATCCTCTTGAATGGAGTCCATGCGAGCATCGGTATCTGAACCGGACCCCGTTCTGGGAGATCCCCGAGACATCCTTCCCTGGGGAAGTCCAAAACTACCTCTGGGATCCAAAAGGCTGTCCCGGCTCTGGCTTCCCGGCATGGTCCAAGTTGTCTGGGTAGTGTCCAACAGGTTCTTAGTCCAATCATGTGATCTGCGATAGGTCACCCCTTTGTCCCAGGGTGTTGGGGCTCCCGGCACGTAGGTTCGTGGAACCGCTCCTCCTTGACTCTGCGTTGGCCCAGCCGGGCTATAGATTGGGAGAGTGTACGGAGCACCCACTGTGCTGATCGATGGAGGGGTAACCAACCCGGCTGCTGATTGTGGTGTTGGCGCTGCCAAAACTGTAGTTGTAGTCACCGGAACAACAGTGGTGGTCGGGACAGTGACCACTGGAGTTGCCACGGTAGTGACTGGGACCGTGGCTCCCGAAGTAGTAGTCACTGGAACTGCGCCCGTGGCTCCCGAAGTAGTAGTCACTGGAACTGCGCCTGTGGCTCCCGGAGTAGTAGTCACTGGGACTGCGCCCGTGGCTCCCCCCCCAGCTCCGCTCATCGTGGTAGACGGCGGAAACTGACGGTGGGGGAATGATGTGATTCCTGACAATTTCTGTCAGGTTTAAAATCAAGTAGATCCAGTCATTCTTGCACAAAGAAAGGTTTTATTGGATTATCTTGCTAAAACCCACAGTAGGAGGTCATTGTCAGGAATGGGGGGCGAAGCAAAGCAAGCTAACTTATAGTGTGATGCAATGAAGCGCCTAGCAAATGAAACTTGTGCACTCGCGCGGGAACTCCCGGCGGGAGAAATACTTCATGAATGGGAGACTACTCCCCCCTCCCCTTGCCTTCCCAGGACTGGAAAATTCTCAGTAAAACAAGAATAGTCCAAAGCCTACATTCAAGGCCACCGTGATAAGGAAAAGCGGCAGGGAAGAAGCTCCCACGTTTCTGCCTGCATAGCTACGCAAGCGCAAAGCAGGGTAGGGAACACAAAACAATGGATTCAGTGAGAAACATCAAAGGCATTTTCTGACATAACCCTTCCTAAGCTGATTTACATATTTTTGTTGTGTGGTTTCCTTTTTACTCTGCTAAATTATCCAACAATTAGTGACTTGGGGAGGAAACTGCTTTGGAAGGGGGCTGTATGGTGGATTATAAACAAAATCAGCATACATGTTTTCATGAGAGTGTCGTGTCTCCTAGGAGCAGATGATCCTCTCATATGAGCATTTTGGTAGGGGTGGTTGCAAAAATGTAATCATGTCAGTTCAAGGACAGAGGTCTTTTCCCATCACACCAGTGTCAGATGCCAGCTTCTGTGCGTGGACAGTGTTGAACCACCTGGATCTGTTCTCTCAAAGAGTCACGTGGGATCTAAAAACATCTTGACACTTTCTGTGTCCTGAGACAGGGACAACCTTACCCTGTCATCAACAGGAAGATCAGTTCCCTCTAGAAGTAAGGTTCCCTCTAACCAGCTCCTCCTCCTCCTACACCAAAGGTCAGATTCAGCACAGCCTGACATTGACTGTCCACTAAGAAGAAGAAGAAGAAGAAGAAGAAGACCGGATTTATACCCCGCCCTTCACTACCCGAAGGAGTCTCAGAGTGGCTCACAATTTCCTTTCCCTTCCCCTCCCTGCAACAGACACCCTGTGAAGTAAGTGGGGCTTGAGAGCTCTCCTGAAAACTGTCCTTGAGAGAACAGCTCTGAAAGAACTTGTGACTGACCCAAGGTCACACGAGCAGCTGCATGTGCAGGAGTTGGGAATCAAACCCAGTTCTCCCAGATTAGAGTCCGTGCTCCTAACCACTACACCCAACTGGCTCTCACCACACACACCCCTCCCCCAATGCCTATTCCTTTGATCATCCAGGTAGAGAGCAGGACTCTGTGGGAAGGAAGCTTTTGAGAGATTCTGCCAGGACTTCAGCATCTTTACCCCACCAGCAGACTGAGCCTGGCCATGAATATTTGGCAGGAGGGACTTGCTTTCATAACTCTTGAAATGACCCAAGGTTCCCATTTAAAAGCATGGCTTGGACTTCCATTAACTGAAATGGGCACAAGCGTCTTGTGAGCATGTACTTTGATACAAATTTGGGAGGTGGAGAGAAATGCTGGTTGCTAGGGGTCATTTGATTCCCAAACAGGATCCAGTGATGCCTACAGTTTGGAGAACAGAGGTCTCCTGAAGCTGACTGATGGAAACGCACTTTATTTCAAACCCTCAGCACACTCCCTCCCCAGCACCAAGTGGTGGAGACACAGATCTGGTCACAAGGTCCAAGAAGCGTCCTAGAGCAGAGGTACCCGATATTACGTGGAATGAGGAATGCAAAAGACACAGAAGGTTGGATCACTTGAGGCCTCCTGTACCGAAAAAAGGTCCCCCATGCTGACTGAGCTTGAGATGCATTACCCATATAAATGCAGTGGGCCTAATCCTGTCTCATCCATAGGGGAGCATCCTACCCAAAGCTATTGTGTATCTTTGGCAGGATATCACAACTCTTGTTAAAATGTCCCATCAGTCCTGTCCCCCAACAGCAACCCAAGTATCTTGATTTTGATAGGTTTTAAATTGTAGTAATAATTATAGGTTTCTCAGGAGAGAGAGTGATGGAGGTTCTGGGGGAGATTTATATCATTAGAAAGGGGCTGGGAATATTCTGGGGTAATTTGTGCCACAGAATTATAATCCTTACAATTAGGCTTTGCAGGAAGGCTCCAGTCAGAGGTGATCTCATCTCTTCATAACGGTGTTCATCAGTGTGCTGTCAGCTGGCTGGGTGCGCACCGCTTGTCACAAATCTGTTTATTGTGATGGTGGAAAGTGCCATCAAGTCGCAGCAGATTTCCGGCAACCCATGCTAGCATTTTCAAAGCAAGAGATGAACAAAGGTGGTTTGCTGTTGATTGCCTCTGAATCTGTTTACTCTGGGTATTTTAAAACTTCTTTTTTGGTGCGCTTTACACACTTCAGTGGATTTCAACAACTGTTCACTCAGGACTGTGTTGCTTGGTTGAAAGCAGTCCCTGGTATGCTGTCACGTTGTGTTTGATTTAAGTGCAAACCTGCAAGCAAAATACATCTTTTATTGTGGCACCAGCTTCCTTAATGTTGCTAGTTGTTAATTGCCTCCATACTTGGGTACATTATTGGAATGGTAAAGTACTGATACCTTGCATCTTAATTTTAGCTGTTCTCTATGGATGTCGTTAGATGAATTGAACTCTGTGTGCATGAGGGCTCTGCCCTCATCTACACACAGTCACCAACTTGTGAGCATGTAGTCTGTGCACATTAGATGTGTATGTGCATGGGCTGTTTTTTTGAGGATGAGCCTGCACATATACACTTGGAATATGTATAGACTTTATGTTTATGCACTGCTTGTGCATAAGCAGGGCCACCAAGCTCATGCCCTCTCTTTCTTTGTGCCCACTGATTTCAAGTGCATAATGTTATCTGTAGAGGAATAGCATGCACATGCATGGGGGGGGGTTGGGGATTGCAGTTTGGACCTGTTAACTTTGTATATCGGTCAAGATGGGTAGCCGTGTTGGTGTAGTTGTAGCAGTAGAAAAGAGCAAGAGTCCAGGAGCACCATAAAGACTAAAAAAAATTTTGGCAGGGTAGGAGGTTTCGTGAGTCACTGATCACACAGTGACTCACAAAAGCTGATATCCTGCCACAAAAGTTATTAGTCTTTAAGGTGCTGCTGGACTCTTGCTCTTTTCTGCCTTTATTTTGTGTGCAGGAAGCAAGTAACAAGTTACTGCTAGGTTGTTGCAGATGTGTAGCTTCCTTTCAGACTTAAGCATCATAGCCTCAGACACCTCTTTCTTCTCCCCTCTTCTCTCTTTTTGAACATTCAGCCTGAGGAAAGAATTCTGGAAAGCTTGTATTGTGATATTTTGGGGGTCCGTATGAAAGGTATTACACTACTTTTGCGTATGTGGTTTATTTTGGCATTGCTGCTGCTCAAATGTTTGTTTTGCCAGGTGCTTTGAATAAGCTATTTGGAAAAGTGGGATATAAAAAACTTTAATAAGGATAGTTAAAAATAGGAATGTTAACTGATTAATGGATTAAATATGAGTATTGCAAGCTCCTCTGTACTACCGACAGTCCCTTTCACATCCACATCTGCAGGACTTATTTCCAAGAAAGCCTGCTTAGAGACGAGCTGTAAGGTAGATTTCGGTTTAATAAGCCAAAGATGCTGCTGCTGCTCCTCAGAAGAAGAGCTGGTATTGAAAAGGGAATGAAAAAGATTACAGTAATGCAGTAGATCTCAATTGGCTTCAGAAATAAACAGGTGTGCTCTCAGCACACAGCCCCACCGATGAAAATGGATCCCCACTTTTTAATCCACTAAAACTTGCTTCATCTCCAGATTTAAAGCTTGGAGCCTTGTTTTAGAGAGGGCCGTGGGGCATGAAGAGGTGTATGTCATAGGTGTTGGTTGAAGTCAGCTGCCTGTGAGAAACTGAATTTTCCCCAACCTGTAGTACCTAAAGTGGGCCTCTCCTACATGGCGCAGGAGGCAATGCCGTTTAAGATCCCAGTGTGTGAAATTTAGGCCCACTTCAAAATTCCCGAGTTGAATTCATAGTAACTTTTTCTTAATTTCCTTCATTTGGGTATGGTTCAGATGGGATGACAAGCCCTGCTCAGCTAACCATAACAAACTGTGGTGGGAAGTGTAATGTATCCACCAGAGAACATGTGCTCAGGACAGCCATGTGCTCGGACTGGTTCCTACCGGTCCGACATGCAGCCAGGCAAAGGGCCTGAGCTTCGCTCCAAAAGACAGTGGACTGCAGGATCCTGGCTCCCTTCCAATCGGGGAGCCGGAATCCTAGGAAATAACTCAATAGCCCAATCACGGGGCGCGCGTGTGTGTGGGGTGTGGGTTTCCTCGGGAATAAAAGCCAACCTGTGAGCCGGCTTCTCTTGTCTTGTTCTTCAACTAATAAAGTATGTGAGAGCTGAAATTACTCATCAGTCTCAGTACTTTTCAGGAAGACAAACTGGTCAGCAGTAACCATGGTATGTTGTTATATCTGAGCAACTTAACCTTCATGGCTTGGTAGAAGCTTTAAGTTAAAAAAAGTCATGCTCATGGTTGGGGTTATAAGTATGGAAACTATATAAATTAATAATCCAAGAAGCATGTACCAGCGCCCACGTTAATTTTGCTTTCAGTGACGTAAGGAGTAGAATTGAATTAAGTAAAAAAGAGAATGGAGTAATACTGTCCTTCCTCTCCTTCTTTTAAAAAACAGTTGAGCGGGAGTGGGACTGAAGAATCAGCCGCAGATTAACTGAAGTTTTTACTTGATAAGTTCAGGACAATGACACGCAGCCAAAATGTGCAAATGGGCCTACAAGCCATCCAGTGCAAGATATTTCTGAACTCTTGTGTGTTATGTATTAGCTGGAGAAGATGGCCGCCACGGTGGTGGCCTGACCATGCGGTCTGACAAACCTCAGACCTTCGTTCCTAAGACAATAGCTACTTCGGATCCAAAGGCGCACCTGTGGGCTTGCCCGGATCCGAAAGTAGACCTATTGAAGTGTTGACTTGTAAATAAGGCCAATCACGGGTGATGGGTGTGTGTGTGGTGTGGGGCACGCATATAAGCCAGTCACTGCCCGGCCATTTTATCTTTCGTTCCAGATGTAATCCAATAAACAAGAGCTGATTCACTATGCTGAGTCTCCGGCCTCAGTACTTTTCATTGTGATGCATATTCTAGCTCCTGGGCATAGTAAAAATGGACATTGAAAGCACACAGGGGTCTTTTCCTAGAAAAAAAGCTGCAGGAGCTCATTAGCATATGGTATGCTAATGAGCTAGTAGGCTATTAGCATATGTCACACCCCCTGACATCACCAGAAGTGATGTCAGAAGGGGAAGCAAAAGGGGGAGAGGCGTCTTCAAAAGCCTCCCCTTCCCTTCCCCAGCTGGCCTGGGTGGGGGAGTGAAGAAAGAAGGGGTTTAAACTTCTCACTAGAGTTGGGCCACAGAAGGACGAAAGAGGGAAGGAAAGAGAGAGAGTAGAGAGACGGAAAGAGGGAAAGAAAGAGAAGGAAAGAAGGAGGGAAAGAAAGAGTGAGAAGGGAAGAAGAAGGGAAACAGGGAAAGGAGGAAAAAAGAGAAGAGAAGAAGGCGGGAAAGAGGAAAAGGAGAGAAGGAAAGGAGGGAATGAAAGGAACAACATTCATACATGTATAAATTGATGGTGCAACCTCATTAGACCACTCACACCACACACACCTCAAAAAGAATATTTATAGCACTGGGGAAAATGCAGAAAAGGGCTACTGCAGATGAAAGGAAGTACTTCTTCACCTAAACAGTGATTAACACATGGAATTCACTGCTACAGGAGGTGGTGGTGGTGGTAGCTGGCATGAACAGCTTCCAGATGGAATTTGACAAACATATGGAGGCTGGAGCAGACAGGAAAAAAACAAAGCAACCCCCCCACCCCCCGCACCAAGCAACAGCAACCAGCAGAACTTTTTAAAGTTGTAAACCTGTAAGAACCAAAAAACCTTTCATCTGTTCTAACTTCTAACCTGACTGCTCAGCAATTTCATTGAGTGCTCACAAGTTCTTGTCTTGTGAAAAAGGGTGAAAAGTACTTCTTTCTCTACCTGCTCTATCCCATGCATAGTCTTGTAAACCTCGTATCATGTCACCCCTCAGTCATTGTTTCTCAAAGCTAAGATCCCCAAACGTGATAACCTTTCTTCATAGGGAAAGTGTCCTCCTCTTATTATTGCATTCGCCCTTTTCTGCATTTTTTCCAGTGCTATATAGGTGTGTGTGGTGTGAGTGGTCCAATGAGGTTGCACCATCAATTTATACAAGTAAGGAGTAGAATTGAATTAAGTAAAAAAGAGAATGGAGTAAGTCCCGTTTGGTGTAGTGGTTAAGTGAACATAAGAACATAAGAGAAGCCAATGTTGAATCAGGCCAATGGCCCATCTAGTCCAACACTCTGTCACACAGCGGCCAAAATATACCAGGTGCCATCAGGAGGTCCAGCAGTGGGGCCAGGGCACCAGAAGCCCTCCCACTGCTGCCCCCTCCAGCACCAAGAATAGAGTGCATCACCTGCCCCAGACTGAGAGTTCTCATTCTATACCCTGTGGCTAATAGCCACTGGTGGACTTCTGCTCCATATGTTTATCTAATTTCCTCTTGAAACTGTCCATGCTTGCAGCTGCCACGACCTCCTGTGGCAGTGAATTCCATATGTTAATCACTCTTTGGGTGAAGAAGTATTTCCTTTTATCTGTTCTAACCCGACTGCTCAGCAATTTCATGGAGTGCCCACGAGTTCTTGTATTGTGAGAAAGGGAGAAAGTACTTCTTTCTCAACCTGCTCAATCCCATTCATAATCTTATAAACCTCGATCATGTCACCCCTCAGCCGTCGTTTCTCCAAGCTAAAGAGCCCCAAGCATTTTAACCTTTCTTCATAGGGAAGGTGTTCCAACCCTTTTATCATTCTAGTTGCCCTTCTCTGCACTTTTTCCAATGCTATAATATCCTTTTTGAGATGTGGTGACCAGAACTGTACACAGTATTCCAAATGAGGTCGCACCAATGATTTATACAGGGGCATGATGATACTGGCTGATTTGTTATCAATTCCCTTCCTAATAATCCCCAGCATAGCGTTGGCCTTCTTTATTGCAGCTACACATTGTGTAGACATTTTCAGCGAGTTATCCACTACGACTCCAAGATCTCTCTCTTGGTCAGTCTCTGCCAGATCAGACCCCATCAACGTGTATTTATATTTAGGATTTTTGGCTCCAATGTGCATCACTTTGCACTTGGCCACATTGAACCCCATTTGCCACGTTGACGCCCACTCACCCATCCTCAACAGATCCCTTTGGAGTGCCTCACAATCCTCCCTGGTTTTCACCACCCTGAACAACTTCGTGTCATCTGCACGAAGTGTGCGGACTCTTATCTGGGAGAACCGGGTTTGATTCCCCTACTCCTCCCCTTGCACCTGCTGATGTGACCTTGGGTCAGTCACAAGCTCTGGCGCAGCTGTTCTCTCAAGGACAGTTTGTGTTAGAGTTCTCTCAGCCCCACCTACCTCACAGGGTGTCTGTTGTGGGGAGGGGAAGGGAAAGGAGTTTGTAAGCCGCTCCGAGACGCCTTTGGGCAGTGAAGGGCGGGGTATAAATCCAAACTCTTCTTCTTCTTCTTCCTTTTGGTTTTTTGGAGTTTCTGTGTGGCACTGTGGCATGCTTGTTCTCATGGCAAACAAGCACCTCCCAAGACAGTTCAGTTTCCCTGAGATTCTCTGGGAGAGTCTGACTGCTGGGTGGCTGCCTGCTTGCCTGCCTTAAGTGCTGCTGGCTGGGTTTCCCCATTGGAAACAATGGAGGTAATGGGGGTAACCTGTTTGGGTGCCCATAGAATTAGGCCTGTTGGTCCAATTGCTTTGAGATGTGGGGGTGTATGTGGGGAGAGGCTCTCGAAGCTACCCTGAAAATTTGGAGCCTCTCCCTCAAACCCCCTCCCCCCAGAGCTACTAACAGCACCGTGGGAAAAAAGCAACTTTTCCCCCATCATAGGGAACAATGGAGGGAATGGGGGCAACCTGTTTGGAGGCCCATAGAATTGGACCCCCTGGTCCAATGTTCTTGAAACTTGGTGGGTATCTTGGGGAGAGGCTCCAACAGCTACCCTGTGAGTTTGGAGCCTCTTCCTCAAACCCCCTCCTCTCCAGCCCCCAGAATATACCCTATGTTTTCGCCATTGACTTCAATGGATATAATAGGGCTGAAATTGACATGCGGCTGGCCCAAAGACTCCCCAATCCGCTTGTATGGCTGAAACTGACATGCGGGAGCCTTTCTGCCCTGGGAAGCTGCCGGAGCTGTGCTCCGGTGCGTTCCCCCCCAAAAAAAGACCCCTGAAAGCACATGGCAAACAGCTTCATCCGAAAACACATGGCATTTAGCCGCTGCAGAAAGAAATATCCAGCCTGTATGACTGGGGCCAGTGTTATGTAAATAGCCTATCATTGAGAGTGGGGTGTGTTTGGAGTGTGGTGTTTGCATGCTTAAAAACAGGGCAGCTGCCTTGGAGTTTGTCCTTGTAGTGTTCCTGAAATCACTTAATAAAGCAGAGCTGTTTCACTGCAATGCGTTCAGAACCCAGTATTTAACATTGGCGACAAAGGTGGGATCCTGTTGAGCCAGCCCAGCACCCATTAGCACCACACCATGAACCGAGTTCCAGTGCCACACACATCACATTGCTCCTGGGGCCATGGCTGCTGCTCCAGGACACTTTGATGCATTCAACCCTGCTGCAGAAGACTGGGACTCTTATATCTCCCGTTTCAAGTTCTTCAAGTCCTCTGAGATCACTGGGAATGGAAAGGAGCACGCTCCTTTTTTCCGTGTCTGCGACCGTTCGACTTTTGAGATCGCTCGCTGGTTGTTGGCTCCAGCGGAGCTCTGAAACACCACGTACAAGACGATTATAGATTGGCTACAGGAGCTCACCAAAGCTCTCCATCATCACAGCCCACCACACGTTCCACCCTAGGAATCAGGCTGTGAATGAATCGATCACTGCTTATGTTATGGCTCTCCGATGGGTTGCCTGACATTGTAACTTCCATGACCTCAAGGAAGTGCTGTGAGACTGGTTGGTATGCAAATGTGAGACGAGTGAATCCAATGGAGGCTCATCGCCAAGCGAGACCCCAAATTCAAGGAAGCAATGGAAGAAGCCCTTGCTGCAGAAACCGCTGCCCAGTTCACAGCAAAGGTCCAACAGGCGCAAAGTCCGCCATCTTTGAGGAGACCAACCACTGTGACCCACATCGCCCAAGCCTGACGTTCCAAGGGCATCCAGAGGTAAGTGATGGCAACGCCTGCATCTATGTACACTGTGGAACTACACACCACCATTGTCCAGCAGCAACAGATACTGAACTTGCCCCAGGACACCCCCAATAAAATTATGGTAACTGTCTTGATTGAGGGAAACCCCTGCAAGATGGAGCTAGACACGGGGTCCTCCATTTCCATAATCTTGGAGGACACCTTTAGGAGGCTCTGCTCAAGGGGGGCCCCTCACCTAAGACCAGTTGGATTCACCCTACGGGACTTCCAACAGAACGAGGTGGCTGTGAGAGGGGTGGCAAGTTCTGGGTGCAGTACCAGAATTTTTATGGACTTTTGGACTTGCTGGTGATGGGAGGCAGTCACACAAGTCTCTTATGGCTAGCCTAGTTCACGCCCCTGGGGTTCCAAATAACTGGGGTGCACCATGTGGCCATGAAAGACTTTCAGCGGGTGTGTGACGAGTTCCCGGCCATCTGCGATGGAATGCTCGGTTGCTACACCCGTCTCACTCTAGCTCAACCCAGACGTGCAGCCTATATGGCTGAAGGCCAGGCGTGTCCTGGCCTTGCATTGAAGCCAAAAATAGACAAGGAATTGGACTATTTGGAGGGCTTTTGGAGCCAGTTCTGCATGTCCTCTGGGAAACCTTGATTGTGATGCCTGTTAAGCCTAACGGGAATGTCCACATCTGCGCGGACTACAAATGCACCATCAGTAAAGCACTGCAGGATCACTCCTGCCCAGTCCTGGTAGTCAGCCATGTCTTGGCCTTTCTGGCAGTTGCCAAGGTATTTGGAAGATTTGGCACAGGCCTACAAGCAGCTGCCCTTGGATGATGTGACCTCAGAGGCCCAGACCATAGTAATGCACAGGGGCACATTCGGGGTACAGCAGCTGCAGTTTGGGGTCAGTGTAGCCCCGAGAATCTTCCAGAATCTCATGGACTCTCTCCTTAAAGGAGTTCCTGGGGTCCAACCCTTCTTTGATGACGTTCTAATAGCCACCCCCACGGAAGATGACTTCACTAGTAGACTGTGCATTGTCCTGCAGCAATTCCAAGGGGTTGGCCTCATGAAGTGGGAGAAGTGCCTCTTGGGGGTTCCGTGGGTTGAGTTCCTGGGGTTCTCTGTTGATGTTGAAGGCATCCATCTGGCCCTAGACAAGGTGCGTGCCATCATCGACGCTCCTGCACCAACTTCCAAGCCGGAACTCCAGGCCTTCTTGGGGCTCCTGAACTTTTATCATTCTTTACTGCCCCATAAAGCTTCACTCGCAGAACCACTTCACCACCTCCTAGATAAGAAAGCCCCATGGGTTTGGGGCCCAAAACAAGCCCCTGCATTCAGGGCAGTCAAGGAACTGCTCACTTGCAACGCTGTCCTGGCCCATTTCGATGAGATGCTGCCTGTCATCCTTGCTTGCAACGCCTTCCCCTGTGGTGGTGCCATCCTTGGACGTCAGCTGCTGGATGATAGGGAGGTCCCTGTGGCTTCTGCCGAGTGCAACTACGTGCAAATCGACAAAGAGGCGCTGGTGCAGGGATGAAGAAATTTCACAATTACCTCTATGGGCGGCCGTTCACCATTGTGACAGACCACAAGCCCCTGCTGGGTCTGCTGGCTCCGGATTGCCAGACCCCTCAGATACTCTCTCCTTAGGTATTGTGTTGGTCCATCTTCTTGGTGGGATACCAGTACTCTCTTCTTACCACCCTGGGAAGGCGATGGGGCATGCTGACACCCTCAGCTGCCTGCCGCTCCACTCTTGCGATCCTGACCTGGCTTCCGCGCACCAGATCCTGCTTATGGAGGAGCTCCCCGACTGCCCTCTGCAAGCCACGGATGTTTCCTGCCACACTGCAAAGGACTGGGTCCTCTCCCGTGTTTTGGACTGGGTGGGGAGGGGATGGCCCACCAGCTGGGTGGGCCCGGAATTTGCAGCATTCTCATCCCGCTGAGACGAGTTATCAGCCCACAAGGGGTGCCTATTGTGGGGGAGCCAAGTGGTGGTTCCTGCTCCCTTGTGCCATCAAGTGCTGCCAACCCTGCATGAGACTAATCCAGGAATTGTGTGGATGAAGGCACTCGCCTGGAGTTACGTGTGGTGGCCTGGCATGGACAGTGAGATAGAGGCCTGGGTCAAATGCTGCCAGGCCTGCCAAGAAACCCAACCAGAACCACTCTGGGCACCCATGCAGCAGTGGGAGTCCACCCAAAAACCTTGGTCCCGGGTACATTTGGACTTTGCTGGCCCCTTCCAGGGGCAAATGCTCTTTATCTTGGTGGACTCATGCACCAAGTGGCTGGAGGTCATGCCTGTTGCCTCCACCTCCTCCAAAGCAGTGATCCGGGCCCTCAGATGGATCCTCAGCACACACAGCCTGCCTGAGATGGTAGTGACAGACAACAGAACAGCCTTCACCTCAGGGGAGTTCCAGGTATTTATGGGCTGCTACCTTTTTTTAAAAAAAATTAATTAAAAGAACAATTAAAAATAAGAAAGTAAATCCTGGTGTTCGTGCTGAGCAAACAGAGAGGTGTTGATTTTGTGTGTTGCTGACGCTTCTAAGAGGGGCATCCATTTTTCTTGGAGGTTGTCAGGAACAGGTTGGTTTTCAGATCGAAGGATACTGGTGGAGACTTTGTCCTGTAGAAAAAAGTCCCACAATTTCAGATACCAATCGTTCAATGACAGGGTCTTCTTCGATTTCCAGTAATATGCAATAACATTCCTAGCAGCCGCAAGACATAATTCTGTTAGCTCTCTCATAGGTCCATTGGGAACAGGATGGCTCCAATGATTCAGAAGGAACAAGGAGGGTTGTAGTTGTAGAGCACAACCTGTAATTAAAAATATTTGGGCTTTGACTTCGCTCCAAAAGGTCTGGACCCTGGGGCACTCCCACCAGCAATGAATATAGGTGCCACGGCCCCCACAATTTCCCCAACATCTGTTTGAAATCGCGGGGGTTGATGCCATGCAGCTGATGCGGGGTCAAATACCATCGAAGTAGAAGTTTATAATTTAGCATTTGTATATTGGTGGAAAGAGAACGGCAAAGAGAAGAGGACCAGATCGCAGTCCACTGTTCAGACGTAAGTGCCTGACCAATATCTCTATGCCATTTTTTTTGATATCCGGCCTGGTCTTCTTTAAGTTGAAAATTGAGAAGACAATAGACTTTTGACATCAGTCCCCTGCTAGTTAGGAACTGGGCCGCCAGGGTCTTCAAACGGGCGTAAAATAGTGTCCGGCGGAGGGGTATGTGAGTCATGGCACACTACGACACGCACCAATGGACAAGCGGTCCCAAACATCGATGGGCTTTTTCCCTTCAGGTTTGTATTTCTTGATCCATTCCCTTGTGTGTTGAATCCCACTGACTGGCTTTGATCTGTGGTAGGCGAGTGGCTTTCAGATTGCCTGTCTTCAGGAAGCCCTTGCCACACTGACTCTTAAGCATTTTTCTGCTTTAGAGCTTGCAGATTTTGCAGAGGATTCTGGGGCGTATGCTAGGCTGCAAATGCACTTCATGGCCAGGTCTGGTGGGCCTCCCTTTTATTTTGCATCAAAAAAGAATGTGCCGTACAACATTTCCTGAAGTCATTTGCTGCTGCACCTATCAAGGAAGATTGGTAGGTAATGTGTGTTTCTTGCAAACAAGCCAGAACTGACCTAGTTCCCTTCTGGTTTATTCACTTTCATTTGCAAGGAAATGTACAGGGAGGACAAGACACTGCAGCAAAGGAGCCTTGTCATGTTTTGTTTATGCTTTGAAAAAATGCTCTTTGTGCTTCAGAAACACCCCCGAAATGGTTCAGCCATTGTGAGGGGGTAAGGGAAAGTGTCATATTTGTGACCACTACCCATTAATCCTACAGCGATCATCCTGCAGCCGCAGACAAATCTATATTGCAATAATGCTTGTCATTCTTCCAGGGGCTTTGCCCAAGCACATTTAGAACGCCTGCAAGCTTCATTTGCCTCAGCCCTGATACATGAACTGCAGATCAGGAATGTCAGCTCTTCCGTAGTCTCCCTGTCTCTGGTGCAGACCCCTCAAGGGTGACGAGCTCTGTGCCATTTAGGAACCACTTTGGTCCACACTTTCTTGAGGGAGTCCCCTGCAAAAAGATCAGAGGCGCCATTCCCAGCCAGTGTTCTGTCTAAGCTGAGTTAGTGTGAGCGAACTCACAGTTTTTTAGCCTCTGGCTCAGACATTTTTGGCTTGGCTGAGGAAGGATGGCTCCAGAGCAAACTAATTTGTGCACCAGCCAAATCAATTGCTCACAACTTCCATGTCAGGAGCTCACAAGGGAGAATTTTTACTCTCAGGACTCTACACCGTAGAGGGAGCATTGCCTCACCTGGTCTCACAGGGTGGCCGATGTCAGGGTAAAATGGAGGAGGGCAGATGGATGTCGTAAGCCACTTTGGGGAGAAAAGCCAGGGTATCAACATCTAAAAGAGAAATAAAAGCTGGAAAGAAAGAAACTGCTGTGAAGTGTTTTTAAAATTAAACTTGAAGCACTTTAAAACTTCTCATTCCTTTGTAGTTTTCCACATTCGTTTGTTCTGATCTGGAGTTGTAAAATATTCTCACATACTCATTCAACTCTTTAACACCTGTCCATGTTTCTCCAACAACTACCGTGGGATTTTTGATCAATAGGCATTCAAGGTGATGCCTAACTGTTAGAATACGTTTCACTGTTTTTCCGTCTAGGTTTCAATGAATGAGGCTGATATGCAGACCTGAGGAATGGGGCTTTTGAGTCTGAATACGTCTGTCTGTAGCTGCCTTACCCTCCCAAATGAGTCCCAGCAGCAGCTCTACGGGGCAGAGGGAAGTTTTGTCAGCACCTGAGATCTTTTAACTTGAATCAGTGACTTCTACAGACAAAGCTTGTACTGGAACACTGATCGAGGGCACTTTACCATCAGCAGATCTATTTGATATGAATTATTTAATTCCCTGGCACCATGAAACAGATCTGGAAGGTGATAGTCTTCCCACAAGTTGAGATTTGTACCAAGATTTAATTTCATACACATTTCTAATCCTATTGTTCCATTTCTTGGAACCCTTAAAAAAAAGCACCTTGACCACAAACTTGGAGCTATCCAGTTAGATTTTTTTAAGGTTTTCTACATAAGTTCTATTAATATTTCAATCAATACAATTACTAACAGTTATGCAGCTGTATATGCCAAAAATAAGTATTACAAAAGGAACATGACATTCAAGAAACCAGTGTAAACAAACATATGTAGGTAAGATATATTACATACATTAAACCTAGTTATAAGTTGCCTTGTGTGAAAGTGTTGGTTGAAGTAGACTGTAGTAGTAAATCATAGGTGCCGATTAACAGTAGTCAGTGTATTCACTACAAGTCTTTAAGCATTTTGTGAGTGGCATGATGGTTGCAAGATATAGACAGAGTCATCTAGTGTGTGTTAATACTGAAGTAAGGTTAGATATTTTGGATTATGTGGTTGGCAGTCATTTGTTATAACATGGTACAGAAATGGGAACCATTTTTCCATAAAGTTGGATAGTTTAGGGTATATTTCCGACTGTTGGATGCGATCTGTAATTTTTTTCCATGATGTAGTGATCTCAAACCTTATTAAGCGAACAGGAGCACATTGGCACTAAGAGATTTCCATTTGGAAGCAGTTGCACTCTTCCAGTTAGATTTGGGGCCAGCAAGGTTTTAGGGGCATGAGCTCTCAAGAATCGAAGCTCACTTTGTCAAGTACCCTGTGTGCCCCACAATTTGACTCTGGAAAACTTATCTCTTCCCCCACTATCACGTTAGGCTCCAAAGTGTTACTGGACTCAAATCTGGCTATTCTACCACAGACCAACTCTTTGGTATAGTGGTTAAGTGTGCAGACTCTGATCTGGGAGAACCGGGTTTGATTCCCCACTCCTCCACATGCTGGATGACGTTGGGCAAGCCATAGTTCATCTTCAAGGCTTCTGTGCAGTCCCACATGGGATCTGCAGTACTGCAGGCCTGCCACTGGGAAGAAGTAGTGAGCTTATACTAGAACTTTCTTCCCAAGAGGGCTAGGCTCCTCACCAGAAGGTAATTTCCTGCCCCAAAATCACATGACCTGGGAGGAGCCTGCCCTCTTCCCTCAGTTCTCTTTCTGCTGCCACCAAAACAGGACTGTCTATGCGAGCTGAGGAGATTTTTGTCAGTTTTGAGGTGATTTGTTCCTTTTGAACTATGGCTTCGAAGGAGAAGGTGACCCTTTTCAAAAAACGTAAGACATGTGGTGCTAAGATGGCGCAATCGGATGAGCACTCCTCGTGTGTGCTTCATCTCGGGGAAACCCATAACGCCTCCACTTGGCCCTGACTCCGTGGGCTAGAGAGGCCAGAGCAGCCCGGTTGAAGGCCGCATTATGGGAGAGGGCTGTCTCCGCCTTGGGTCCCTGCAGTGCTGCTGCACTGCCAAAGGACAAGGCTGCCTGCCTGCCATCGGTTTGTTCAGCCCTGACACTGGCCCAGGCTCAATCCACCACAGCCGCTTTTCTGCCTCAAGCAGAATCGGAACCGCCAGTGAAAAAGGCTAAGAAAAAGCGTAAGGCACCAGAGCGCTCTTCCTCGCCTCCGAGAGCCCCGAAGTCTGGTGGCGGCCCCGACGCGTTGGTTGTGAGTTGGCGTTGGCGCTGAGGATCTCCTGGAACTGAGAGGCACTCGGAGTCGAGGGGCTGATCACTGCGATGGCGCAAAAGCTGCTCCGAAGCAACTCGGTACCATTCTCTATCGGAACCGACCATCGGTACTGAGGGCTTGCCGCACTTGGACATTTTCCTTCACCATGACCGAACGCTGTCCTCTGATGTCTTACTGGTTGATCCTTCGAGCCCATTACCAACACTCGATGCCTTGGAGATGCCTCCGCTGTGGTATCCTTGTCCCTGCAGCCAAGTGCTCGAGTCTGGTTTCCGTTGCCCTTCACATTCTAGGTCTCCCCATTCCATGCGCAGAGATCCTCTGTGGCTTTTGGATTATGACCGCCCGGATTCGCCTTCGGCGCTGGTCTGACTATGGTTCGGATCTGGCATTGGAGCCATCGCCAGCGAACGCCATTGATGACAATGGTCTCGTTGTTGGAGGACCTGTTCTCATTTACAGATCAAATTGTCCAGATGGTGAAAGCATTAAAGTTGAAACACGCCTCCTCTGAACCCACGACTAACGACCCCCTCATGCAGGCTCTGTTTACGCCTGATATGGGCCCGGTTGCTTTGCCATTCCTGCAGGGTCTACAGGAGGTGATGTTTGTGGCCTGGTCACACACTGCTTCGACTGCTCCATCAGCCAGGCGGCTGGAAGGACTATACAAGATTATAGAGCCAGACTGTGGGTTCCTGTTCTGGCACTCACCACTGAATTCTTTCATTTCCGAAGTTATTCCTGCTTGTACTAGATATGGCTCTCGTACATCCCCAAATGATAAGGAGGGGCGCAGGCTCGACATCAAAGGCAGGAAGATGTATTCTTCCGGCGCCATGGGCCTTTGTGTTTGTAATTTTTCTGCTATAATGGGGCTGCATAACCGACTCCTGTGGGAGAAACTCACTCCTTATTTAGATGCTTTGCCCCAAGACAAGCAGAGTTTGGCTAAGGCAATTGCTGATGAGGGCAAGCACCTGGGGAAGTTGCAGGTTAATGCCGCACACCATGATGCAGATTGTCATAGCAGAGCGATGGGGTCAGCATTGGTGCTGTGGAGGCACTCTTGGTTTCGCTCTTCTGCCTTGCCCTTAGATACATGAGCTAAACTTGAGGACCTCCCCTACGAGGGGAAAGAGTTATTTAGCCAAGAGACAGATGAGGTCCTAGAACATATTAAAAAATACAAGCTCCAAGCGAAATCCTTTGGGATTACAGTGGCTGGGGGCACTCAACAAAGACTCAGGTATTGGTCCAGGTCATCGCAATGCCTCCCCTACTCACGCCTGTTCTGGTACTCGGAACCGAGGTTTCAGGGTCAGAGTTATCAGGCTCCTCCTAGACATCCCTACCACTCCAATTACTAGAATAGATGCCCAAAACAGAAGCAGGCATCTGGGGAAAGGTCTCACAGAGACCAGATGGCTAGGGGTTCTGACCTCCAGTGACTAGGCTCCACACCACCATTTGGCAACAGGTTAGCCCATTTCTTTGACAAGTGGTTGGAGATTGCTGATGATCCTTGGATCCTCTTGATAATAAAACATTGTTATTATTTAGAGTTCGTTTCATACCCTGCTTCCTGCTGTGTTTTTCCTCTGCCAACCACATCACCAGACACCGTCCCACAGCCTGTGCAGGTCCTTCTGCAAAAGGGAGCCATTCACCGGGTGTCAGACCCCACTGCCTCCCCGGGTTTCTATTCCCCATTTTTTCTCATCAACAAAAAAGATGGTGGTCAGCAGCCCATTTTGGACCTCAGGCAGCTAAATAAATATCTGCCTAAGCCAAAATTTTGAATGCTTTCTCTACAGGAGGTTATTCTGTTACTTCACCCAGGCTGCTGGTTTGCCAGCATTAACCTGACTGACACTTATTTTCACATTGCAATTCACAAGTCCTGTAGGCACATGCTCCGTTTTCTTTGTGCCAGTGCTGTTTTCCAGTACACGGTGCTGCTGTTCAGCTTGGCCTCTGCCCCCAGGGTTTTTACGAAGTGTCTCTCAGTAGTAGTGGCCTATCTTCACCTCCAAGGCTGTACCGTCTATCCCTACCTTGATGACTGGTTGCTAGTGGCCAATACACCAGATCTCTTGCGTTCTCAGGTCCTGATCGCCTTGTCGACCCTGGAGTCTCTAGGGCTCTTGGTCAATTTCCAGAAGTCTACCCTCTATCTGGTTCAGAGGATAGAGTTTGTGGGAGCAGCGTTACATGCCGGGCAGTCCATATTCTGGCACTCATACATTCCTTAAGGTCGGGCTGCAGACGCTCGGCCAGATTTTTTCAATGCCTCTTGGGACACCCATAGGGCACCACCACCAGGGTGGTGCTGTATGCCCGTTTACACATGAGGGAGTTGCAGAACTGGTTTATCAGGGTATTCCATGCCCACATCGATAGCCAAGATGCTCTTCCGTGGTGGACCAACCGCACACATTTATGCACTGGGGTAGCTTTTGGGTTCCAATCCCATGAGGTGCAGTTGTACACGGATGCCTCACTGTTGGGCTGGGGGGCTCATTGTGACACCAAAGTTGCCCAGAGCCGCTGGCTCCCAGGAGCGCAGAAGTTACATATTAACCTTTTGGAGCTTCAGGCTGTAAGATGGGCATTTTCTTTTTTTGCAGGTGCTTTGCAGGGGCGAAGGGTGCTCCTCCACATAGACAATACTACTGTGCGGTATTACATCAACAAGCAAGGGGGTACTACTTCTGCAGCACTTTCTGCAGAGGCCATCGATCTCTGGCACCAAGTCATACAAATGGGGGCACATCTCACGGCTCTGCACATAGCTGGTCATCTGAACACCCAAGCCGATTTCCTCAGCAGGGTGTTTCACACAGCGTACAAGTGGTCTCTCGGAGACACCTATCTAGAACCGCTTTTCCATCAGTGGGGTACTCCATGTGTAGACCTATTTGCTACTCCTGCAAATGCCAAATGTGGTCTGTTTTGTATCCATGTTGCAACAGGACGGGGATCCTTAGGAGATGCCTTCCAGCTTTGCTGGTCGGGGTGCCTTTTTTACACCTTTCCACCAATTCCATTACTGAATCAGCTAGTCGCCAAGGCCCACCATGACGGTATCACGGCCATAATTGTAGCCCCATTTTGGCCGAGGTGTCCTTGGTTCCCAAACCTGTGGGCGATGGCCAGAGGCAGGTTTCATACCTTCCCTACCTCCCAGGATCTCTTAACGGGACGTCTCCCATCCGACCCAGACCTGCACACCCTCCAGCTAACAGCGTGGCTGATTTGTCCAGAGCAGCCCCTTGTCCTCTAATGGCGCAGGTTTTGACGGCAGCTAGGAAGCCGTCTACCAGATGCTCATATGAAGCTAAGTTTGCCTATTTTTCTGCTTGGGCCCAGGACAGGGGTTTGGAACCATGGTCCTGTGAGTTACATTTCATTTTAGAGTTTTTGCTCTACCTGAAGGCTAAAGGGCTGGCTAACTCTTCAATAAAGGTCTATTTGGCAGCCATTTCGGCATTTCATGTCCCGATTAAGGGTGTGACTGTGTTTGCATCTCAGGATGCTAAACGTTTTCTCAGGGGCCTCAATATCTTGTACCCCCCCTTCTAAGTTGCCTTTGCCTCAATGGAGTTTAACGTTAGTGCTGGCTGAATTGCTTCAAAAATCATTTGTCATTTTTATCATATAAACTTGCCTTTCCTATTGCAGTTACTTCTGCTAGGCGGGCGGGGGAATTGGCTGCACTCTCCATAGAGCCACCATTCCTTTGTATTCATAAAGACAGGGTGGTATTTCGACCACGCATTGATTTCCTTCCTAAAGTGGTTTCCAGGTTTCACTTGACACAAGATGTGGTACTTCCTGTATTTTTTCCTAATCACACCTCCCTGGCTGAACATACAATGCAATCATTAGACGTTCGGTGGGCCTTGCTATTCTATCTGGATAGGACTCGCCCATTGCGTGCGGTGACGTCCCTGTTTGTATGCTTTGGTGGCCCTAACAAAGGACAGGCCGCTTCTTCCCAGACCATTTCTCACTGGATTTGTAAGGCAATCCAGATTTCCTACGAGGGGGCAGGGAGGCAGTGCCCTCTAGTTTTGTCTGCGCACTCCACTCGAGCCCAAGCCTCTTCAGCATCCTTCCAGTCTGGGATTCCTATTCAAGAAATATGTCGAGCAGCTATGTGGTCGACACCATCGACGTTTGTCAAGCACTATGCCATGGCTGTTGATGCAAGGAGAGATGTGGCAGTGGGCACGGTTGTATTGCAGTCTATTTTTCACTGAGACCTCCCACTCCCTCCTCCAATGTGAGTGAATTTGCTAATCTCCCATGTGGGACTGCACAGAAGCCTTGAAGATGAAAACACTTACCTGTAATCTTTGTTCATTGAAAGGGCTTCTGTGCGGGCACACATCCCTCCCTCCTTCCCCACTGTGGGAGTCTTGTGCTCCAAGGTGGCGGCAGAATGAGAACTGAGGGAAGAGGGCAGGCTCCTCCCAGGTCATGCCACTGCGGCTGGGGCGTTTTCGGTGGCAGCCCCTACCTGGTGGAATGAGCTCCCAGAGGAGATCAGGGCCCTGTGGGACCTTTCTCAGTTCCGCAGGGCCTATAAGACGGAGCTCTTCCACCAGGCATTCAATTAGGGGCCACCGCCATTGGAGTGGGCAGCTGCCTGAGTGCCTATGAGCCGATTTATATTGGGAACACCTGTTGCTCATTACTGAGCAGCTGACATCGGAGTGGCAAACAGAAGGACACCTGGCTTCTCTGGATACCTTTTGAAGCATTCGATTTAATGGTTTAACCGCTACCAGTATTTTGTATTTGTAGTGTAAGTTATATTTGTATTTATATTTTATATTTTGTAATGCATTGTTTAATTGTTGGGGTTTTAACTATGCTATTTATTGTATTTTTATGTCAACTGGAAGCCACCCTGAGCCTGCATTGCGAGGAGGGCAGGCTATAAGTGTGATAATAAATAAATAAATAAATAAATGAATGAATGAATGAATGAATGAATGAATGTGATTTTTGGGTGGGGTGAGGAGCCTAGCCCTCTTGGGAAGAAAGTTCTAGTATAAGCTTGTTACTTCCTCCCGGTGGCAGGCCTGCAGTACTGCAGATCCCATGTGTGCCTGCACAGAAGCCCTTTTGATGAACAAAGGTTACAGGTAAGTGCAACCCCTGTTTTCTGGCACAGCTGTTCTTGAAAATGAACAGTTTCTGTCAGAGCTCTCTCAGCCCCACCTACCTCACAGGGATCTGTTGTGAGGAGGGGAAGGGAAAGGAGTTTGTAAGCCACTCTGAGACTCCCTTGGGTAGTGAAGGGCGGGGTAGAAATCCAATCTCTTCTCCTCCTCCTCTCTGAAACTGAGCAGATCCTATTGTGGGACTTCACACAGACAACTTGATGAACAGCAGTTGGCAGGTCAGCGCAATCATCCAGTATCCACGTGAAAGCTTATGCCCGAAATTAAACTTCGTTGGTCTTAAAGGTGCCCATGTACATACACATGAAAGCTTATGCCCAGAATTAAACTTCGTTGGTCTTAAAGGTGCCCGTGTGCATGCACATGAAAGCTTATGCCCAGAATTAAACTTTGTTGGTCTTAAAGCTGCCCGTGTGCATGCACATGAAAGCTTATGCCCAGAATTAAATTTTGTTTGTCTTAAAGGGACCACTGGACTCAAACTGTGTTCTGTTATCCAGTACTGTATGAGTGTAGTTTTATAGATGAATCTTGTATCTTGGTAGAAGCAAATTTTAACCTTCTCACTGACAGTTTGTCAGCTTCAGCCTGGGTCTCACTAAATGCATCATAAATGTTCCATTAATTTTAAGGAAATGGTTCCATTCACTCTTCCTCTCCACTAGGTTGTTGGAGATAGAGTTCATGTTACTCCTTGTAGTGCAGCACTTAAATCTGTTACCAATCCTATCCTCATCAACCTCTTGTGTGAGCTTACCGAGATCCTTTAATTTGTTAGTCTTTGCAAAATGATGATGTCTGTTACAGCATGAGACGCACAGTGCTCACCATGTTTTTTCCCCACTGTGTTTGCAGGCTGGCCTGGACAATTGGTTATTGTTGGACAACTTTTCCTTTTGTTAACCAGTTCCACAGAGAGTCCCATGTCATCCCTCTTTGCAAGTTTAAATCTCTGCTGCTTTGCTTCTGCAGACCGATAGATTTTCACAGCTCTGTGCAAAATTAGTTACGGTTTTTCTATGACTGTGATTCCCAGCACAGTCCTCTAACTCTTATCAAAGTTGCATATCTGAATTCTAGCTTTCAACTCCAAGAGAAAGATTGGAAGTGTTTCCTCCTCTTTCCTACATTGACTGCATTCAAACATCACAACACACTATTGTCAAATCGCCAACTGGAGTTTGAATGCAGGCCAAGAAACCAGGTTTTTTTGGTTGGCAGCAAAGTGGGGTTCAGTACTGGCATTTTAAAAATCAAAGTTTGTATACTCATTTTGGTTTGTTGTTTGAATTCACAAACCACAGTTTGTGTTGCCCTTCTGGCCACAGGAGCCAACAGTATGTCCTACCTGCTGGTAGGTGGAGAGGAGATGAGAAGTAGCCCAATCATGGTTTGTACACAAACCAGGGTTTGTTGCTTACATCTGATAGACCAGTGTTTCCCAGTCTGTGGGTCCTGAGCTGACTCAGAAGTGGGTGCTGATGCCTGTGAAAGTGGGCCCTAGGCTTTTGCAGTTTTACTGACTTGGGCATACTTTTTTTTAAAGTGGGTCACCATACCAAGTGGGTCACTATACCAGAAAGGTTGTGAGCCACTGTGGTAGACTGTCTAGAACTTGCAGTACAAACCACAGATTACACTAACAACGTAACGTGACATAACGTGCCATTATATTGTTTCATTACAATTGTGTTGACAGATATTACCCCTCCAATTGGCAACTACAGCAGCATCATTGATTTTCTTCAGACTTGTAAGCTCTTAATACCACATCCAGTGGCATTTAGAAAAATTATCTTCTGACCCAGTTTATCAACCATCTGAAATGAGAAACAGGGTCATTTCTTGCTTAAAACTTCTCTGGTCTTTGGCAGTATTACTTGAGAGTCAAAGGATAAAGAACCTTTAAATATCCCACAATCTAGTTTCCGCAGTTTGTATATTATACAAGAGCTTCTCTCCTTCTAGTGTGTGCTGTTAAACATTTCTCTGTATCAAGGTGAAAACTGTGCCATTAGCATGACTAATAACGAGAGAGAGAGAGCGCTGAAGGACATCATCATGTCAGGTTCAGGTTCCATGTTGGTGAACTGTTGTACATGGCGACTGTCTCAACTCACCAAGATCTTGTTCTGTTTCACTGGCAGTAACTTCATTACCTTAAGCATGGAACACCTGTCCATTTATGAGCACATGTACCTTTTAATAGATGTTGAAGAAATTGATTTACAGTGTTGTTTCACAGTTCGTGAAAAAGGATGGTAGTCCTCCCCACCCTAGGTTATTTGCCAGAGAGGATGCTTTGCCTAACTGCTTCTTTCTCTACTCTTGAAGCCACGGATGAAGTATCTAATGCCCAAAGGTCTGCCATCCTTATGCCACCTGCCTCTCCTTGGTGGCCGGTTGAAGGCTGTTTGCTAAGAGGACTCCATGAAAGATTCCATGATAGACGTCAGCAATCCAGATCTCCTTTGCCTAGAACCACCACTTCAGCTGAGCAGCAGTGGATATTCTGCTGAAGCGTCTGTCGTGTTCTGCTAGGAAATGACTGTGGCAGTAATCTCATGATGGGGGTGATTGCCTGTGGGACAAGCCCTTAAGGACGAAATGTGTTGAGAATTGCTGCTGATCTAATCAGCGTGTTTGTTTAAATCTTTATATGAATAGTTGTATGAGGATATTCAAAACAATCCTTGTATTGCAAGCAGGCTATGACACAAACTTCCTACAGCAATGTGTGTTGTGTGTCAGCTGTGGCCGGGAAGGGTTCGTTGGTTTGGTTCAGTGCAGCTGGAGGACATCAAGGGGAGCTGAGGCAAACACTCTTGGTCTGTGTCCACTTGCTGTGTGTCTCCTGGCGAGCATGAGAATTGTGACGGGGAAGTGCATTTCTGTATACACTAGATCTCCAGGTTGTGGGTGTGCATCACAGAGCTCCAGTTAGCCCTGGTTTCATGGTGCACGCTGCTTTACATTGAGACAGTTTGCCTCTTTACAGTTAACAGGCAAAGACTGACAGTGTTGTGCGCATTGGCCTTTATGACTATGATGGGCTGGCTCTTGTACTTAATCTGCATCTCTGAGCACATGGACCCATGTTCCCTTTGAGCTGTGGAGTTCTGTGAGCAAAAATTCTACTTTGTGAGCTACTGGCATTAAAGTTGTGAGCAAGCAATTTGGCTGCTGCATAAATTAGTTTGCTCTGCAGCCATCCTTCCTGAGCTAAGACAAAAATCTGTGAGCCAGAGGCTAAAAAACTGTGAGCTAGCTCACAGTAACTCAGCTTAGAGGGAACACTGCTTGGGATGTCCTGTTGAGGTGAATGTTGAGGAGAATGCTCCTTTGCGAGTCTTTCAGTACCTTTCCTATCTCTGCTTTGTCTTCTTTTCAATTGATGACCAGATCTTTACCCTGGCTGTGGCGTGGATTTACTTAATGGTACAGTGATACTTGACACTCTATTTTCATTACTTTCCCCAATAATTTGCAGCCCTGGTTTTGCCTCTGTCACAGCACACAGAGTCGAGGCTTTCAGTGAGTTTCCCCTTGCAGCACAAAGATCTGTTCTCTGAAGCTCTGTTGGGGATCACTGCGTTGCGGGGTTGCCAGGTCCCCCCCTCGGGCCACCAGCAGAGGAGGGTGGGGGTTGCCAGATCCAGGTTGGGAAACTCCTGGAGATGTTAGGGTGGAGCCTGGGGAGGGCAGGGACCTCAGTGGAGTATAATGGCCTAGGGGCCCACCCTCCAAAGCATTTGTTTTCTTCAGGGAAACTGATCTCTGTTGCCTCTGTAGTCTGGAGATGAGCTGTAATTACAGGAGGTTCTTTCATACTTCTGGAACGCTGTTTCTGAAGGACCAGTTCAGGTCATGGTGGATTCACCCCCTTCCCCTCTGCTTACCCACCCCAACCTTTGGAAACAAGGTTACTTTTTTCTTTCTGGTTTCTGCAAATCAGACTCTCAGTAGAACAAAGTTTGAGTTCAGTGGCACCTTTAAGACCAAAAAAAATTAATTCCGGGTTAAGCTTTCATGTGCAAGAAGTACATGAAATCTTATAACCAGAATTTAACTTCGTTGGTCTTAAAAGGTGCCCCCATGTCAAGTTCTCCAGGTAGTCAGTCAAACACTAGGCTTCATAAGAAGATAGTGTTTATTAAAGACTAAGCATAGAGCTGCATGCATAAGTACTTTGTCAGTGATGCCAGTTAATACAGAACAGCATCAATTATAGCCCATTTGAAATGCCCCCCCAACTACAAGCCAATGGTTACATCTCTTGCGTGTGGCAAAGCAGCAAAACAACACCTCCGCCAGAATATCCTCAAAGGCCAAAGAGGCCTGGGACCCAAAGTCAGATGTGTAGATAAGGAGCTGAACAGACACAGTAAATTAGAGTGCCTGGAGACTCTTCTGTTACTCCCGCATTCCAGAACAATGAAAGATGTCTTCCCCCCCACCCTCAGCAATGGCAGGGCTACCTGACACCCCACTGGACTCAGACTTGGTTCTACTGCGTCAGACCAACATGGCTACCCACCTGGATCCATCACTCAATGTTTGTCTGGTTCACAGGAGAAATAGTGGGACTAAACAATGACTTTCCATGTACTGCTCAGTCAGTCAAACGTTAGCAAAGAAGAAATTTCTATATACTCCTACCAAGACAGGAAAATATCCTTAGTTCTTGAGAAATCCTTTTAGTACACTGATCGTTAAGTGTAAATGAGACCCTGTCATTAAAATCCATAGATTCACAGTGGTAAATGACAAATCACATTTACCACTTCACTTAATGCACTGTTACTTTTATTTTATTTTTTTAATATCTGGAGGGTTTGTTTCTGCACTGCAGTGTCTCAAGAGTTTCTCTGTGGTGTCAGCTGTGGGGGACCTGCTACCCCATGTGGATCTCTAGCACAACAAGGTTTCTCACAGTCTGTGAAAAGGCCTCTGAAGTGAACAAATGGTTCTGGCTTTGTTCAGAATGGTGCTCCAGATGCTGCTCATGGGTAGGCCACTCACTGGCACCATTCCCTTTCATAGGTGGAAATTTTCTGCCCCCTTGTGCCTATCCTGTAGGCACAAGATATGCCTTTTCTTGGCCTGTAAGATTCATGTTATTTCTGATGAGAACTTCATCAAGGGTAATGGTTGCTATGTGTTCCCATAAAAAAGCAGAGATGAGAAGCCCCCTGCCCAAACACTCAGAAAATTTTAAAAAGGATCCCCCCGTCCCCCGTTTTTCCAATGGAAAAATATTTTTCTGTTGGAAAATGTTTTGAATGCAAAATTTGGGAACTGTTGGAGAGGACTGGGGGGGAAACCCTCATATGAAATATTTTCTGTTTTAAGGTAAATTAAATGCTTCTTAATGCAATGCTTTTCTCATTCATAGTGTATACCATGAAAAAATTATTTTTTCCAATAGAAAAACTGGGAAATTTGGAGGAATGCTGGGGGGAAAAATCTGATTTCCCCCCTTTGAAATGGCTCAAAATGTGCAGTATGAAAATTTTTATGTGAGGCAATCTTACAGCAACAGATCAGGAAAGGCAGGCGATGGGCAGCCCCCTGTGTCGGTCTCTCGCCTTGAAACCCCGCAGGGCTGCCCTGAGTCCACTGGGACTTGACGACGGGACTTTCCACCACCACCAGTTCCTGTGTGTACTGTGGACAGATACCTCATTTTCAAATTAAAATAGTTTTGGCAACAGTTTCACAATAATATGTTGTTAAAGAGCTCATTGTTTTTAGTGTCATTAACAGACAAGCGGCCTGACCTGCTGTATGTCAGAGTCCCAAGTCAATCAAGCTCAACAACAGTCCTTCGAGGAAGTTCAGTTTATTGAGAGAGGCACTTAGGTCATCGTTCGACACATACCGTGTCAGGAATGGGGTTCCAGTGGGGAACCAAATAATTATACACAGTTCATACACAGGGGGCCCCCTGATGGGGAGGGACCAATAAGGAGGGTACCTGAGCGCGCCTGATGGAAAACGGCCCACGGCTCCCAGCAGGCAAAGGCAGCGCAGTGGAGCTGAGCTCCAAGGACACAGACGAGATAAGGGACATGCGCTAGGTGCGCATACGAAGACATGGAGGAGGGGGGAGGCTATGCAGGAGTGGAAAGGGGGGAAGGGAGAGAAACAGGAAGCTCATGGTGGCATCAGCCAACACTGTGATGGCGTGACTTTCTGTCCAAATAATATTTTCTTTTGTTTACTATAGAATTTGTTTCCTACCCTCAACTTTTATTTTCCCCTACCTCTCAGATGGCAGGAATTAAGATCCATGAGATGGGGGAGCTATGGGGGTCAGCATGTTGCAGCTCTCCCTCAAGGACCGGCTGTACCTGCCGTTTTCCTTACAGGAAATAAAGGCATTTGTACTGTGGAATTCTGTACGTATTCCATAAGTGTGCTAAATAGTACAGTTTCATATGTTAGCAAAGTTATAATGATGCATTTTATGTTGTTAACTAGATTTCAGTCCCCCCCAAATTTTACATCTCTATAAGAGAGAAATGTAATAACCAGTGTTTGTATTCAAGCCCATATTCTGTGATTCTCTGTCCTAGAATGATACGAGGCGTGTTAGTGATACTAGCAACTGTCCACCTATGAAGTGAAGCTGCCGCCTTTTCCTGTTCACCTCTTTCCCACAATCCCCAGCTCTCCTTTGTCATTCTATATTATATTTGCCAAATGTGTTCCGTTCTGCCTCTGAGTCTGACATGAAGTTGTTTTTCCGTCACTTTTGTCTCAGAATCTGTATTGCTGTCAACAATCTGAAGCTTGATACAATCACCCAGATCAGCTGTGTCCATAAACTGCCTGGGATATCATAGCCAATGGCTAGGGTGGATAGGCATGCAGTATTACGTTTATATATGCTATGCGTCACTGAAGGGCTATTTTTGGGCAGGAACGCACAGGAACGGAGTTCCGGCTGGCTTCTGAATTGGCCACGCCTATAGCCTCCCCCCGGGTTCCCCAGGTGCCTCGCAAGCCGCAGGGCACCTAGGGAAGCCGATCCTGGGAGGGAGCTGTGCTGTCAGGGGTGTGGCCTAACATGCTAATGAGTTTCTGCTGTTGGGTGTGGCCTCTTATGCTAATGAGTTCCTGCTGGACTTTTTCTGCAAAAAAAGCCCTGAGTCACTGTATTTATTTCGTGTTGCTGGACAGCATTGTTGGTACCCTAAAAGCAGATGTGGAATTAAGTGGTCCCTTAATGCATGGTCAGGGCAACTAACCTCAAGGTTTTCAGCGAAATTCTGTGGTCATGATCTATAGTTTGAGGAGGGGCTGTAACTTGGTGTTTGAGGTTTACTCTCCAGCAGGGGTCTTTTCGTAGAAAAACAGCTGCAGGAGCTCATTAGCATATGGTATGCTAATGAGCTATTAGGCTATTAGCATATGCCACGCCCACTGACATCACTGGAAGTGATGTCAGAAGGGGAAGCAAAAGGGGGGGAGGCATCTTCAAAAGCCTCCCCTTCCCTTCCCCAGCTGGCCTGGGTGGGGGAGCTAAGAGAGAAAGGGTTTAAAGTTTAAACTCCTTCTCATGAGAGTTGGGCCACAGAAGGAGGAAAGAGGGAAGGAAAGAGAGAAAGCAGAGAGAAGGAAAGAAGGAAGGAAGGAAAGAGGGAAAGAAAGAGAAGGAAAGGGGAGGGAAAGAAAGAGAGGGAAGAAGGAGGGAAACAGGGAAAGGAGGAAAAAAGAGAAGAGAAGAAGGTGGGAAAGAAAGAAAGAGAGAAGAGAAGAAGGAGGGAAAGAGGAAAAAGAGAAGGAAAGGAGGGAATGAAAGAAATTTGGCAGCAATTCGGCCCCATTATATCCTATGGGCCATTGAAGTCAATGGTGAAAACATAGTGTATATTCTGGGGGCTGGAGTGGAGGGGGTTTGAGGGAGAGGCTCCAAACTCACAGGGTAGCTGATGGAGCCTCTCCCCATGATACCCACCAAGTTTCAAGAACATTGGATCAGGGGGTCCAATTCTATGGGCCCCTAAACAGGTTGCCCCTATTCCCTCCATTATTCTCTATGGTGGGAAAAATATGCCTTATGTTTTCACCATTGACTTCAATGGCCCATAGGATATAATGGAGCTGAAATTGACATTCGGCTGCCTGAAAGACTCCCCGGGACGCCGGCTGGGGGCGGGGCTTGGCTCCTGAGCTCCCAGAGCTGTGCTCCGGTGTGCTCCCCCCAAAAAAGACCCCTGCTCTCCAGCATTTCCAGTTAAAAAAAGGATCAGGTAGTCAGTGACATGAAAGACCTTCTGCCTGAGGCCCCGGAGAGCTGCTGCTGGTCAGAGGAGGCAAGACTGACCTTGATGGGCCAACACTGTGACTTCGCATTGTGTCTTTTTGGAGGCTGAGGCTTTTTCTCTCTCTTTCTGGCTTTTGAAAGGAGCATGTCTTAGTTTCTTCAGTGCATCTCGTCAGGGCAGTCTGCTGTGTGAAGGCTGACACTTAGTGGGATGGCCTCTTTTGCAGGACGCTGAATTTTTCAGTTAGCCCAGGGGTCAATCTTGTGGGTGCCTTTGGAATTCTGACAAGGAAGAAGAGGAAGAGGAAAAAGAAGAGGGAGAATAAGAATTGGATTTAGACCTCACCCTTCACTCGGAATCTCAGAGCAGTTGACAGTCTCCTTCCCTTCCTCTTCTCACAACAGAAGTGAGGTGGGTGGGGCTCAGAGACTGGTCCAAGGTCACCCAGCTGGCTGCATGTGGATGGGGAGTGGGGAATCAAACCCAGCTCTCCAGATCAGAGTCCACTGCTCTTAACCACTACACCAGACTGGCTCTCTCACAGGGTGGTGGGCTCAACCACAAAATGTCTGTGTCCAGGAACGGGCTTACCTGCTGCCTGCTGGGGCCCAGGGAGATGGGAGGAGACCCTGCACTGACACCCTGGAACAGGACGGAGATGGGGGTGTCTGCTGGCAATGGCTCCGGGGCGGGGCTGCACCCCAACAAGTGGCGTCAGGCCACCTGGGGCCCCACCCAGCTGCTGCCACTGTGAGAATGCACAGGGCCAGGAGGTGGAGGAGACAGGAGGCTGCAAAGAAGCGATGGCCACCCTGGTCCATGAAGCGGGCCAAGCCCGGCTGCTCTGACATGAGGCCCACTGGCAGGGACGGGAAGATATGGAGCAAGAGGCGGGCAGGGTGCCAGGTAGGAGGGGTGTGACCGTGAGCCGGAAGGAACTGCTGGCACAGCTGGAGGGAGGTGGGAAAACAGTTTAAAAGGGATTGGGGTCCTCTCCCAATGGGAACAGGACACAGGGTTATTGGTGGGGAAGGGGGCCACTGGGAATATAGGAGGGGTGGGGAAGAAGCGGGGTGGAAGGAGATAAGAGGCGGCCAGCTAGCTGGGGTCGAGGAGAAGGATGCAGCAGGGGAGTCGGAACTGAGCAGAGAGAGAGCGAGGGCAGCCTGAGACCCCAGAGAGTGCCTGTAGCTGGCTGGCTGAGGCCTTTCACCTGTGCACTGAGACCCCAGTGGCCCTCAGCGGAGGCCTCTCAGGGCCACGGAGGAAGGGGGGGCCAGCAGGGTGCAGGGGCAGCCTGGCAGCCTGCCATAGGAGTTGGGGCCACACTCACGGGGAGTCCAACTGCTGGGGAGAAGAGAAGTAATTTAATAAATAAACTGAGCTTAGTGGTCATGTGTCTTGATGTGAAGCCACTGTTGGCATCCTGCCATCTCTGTACGTGCCACTCAAATTGGTTGCTGTATATGGCATTTTGATTCTCTATATATGTGTTTTGTTTTTAACTTTGACCTGGTGCACTGGGCAATAAATATATGTATATATGTATTTAATGTTCTTGCTGCTCAGCCTCTCGAATACCTGGATTGATTGACTTCCAGGTTTGGTTTGTTTCCCTTTTGCTGCATCCTTCCTTGACGGTCCCCCATCCAAATACTGGCCAGGGCCAACCCTGCTTAGCTTTCGAGATCTGATGAGATCGGACTGGCCCATCTTTACATTGTTAGGCATACACTTAAAACATGTTGCGTACGCTTAAGGCATATCAGTTGTGAAGTGGTCATGATTTCGCCTGTACCTGCAAAATTTTTATTCTTGTAGATTAGATCAGGGTAAATTTGTTAGGCTGCTTCAATGCAACACAATTTCTTAAATGAGTAGAGCTTGCTTCACCTGATGTACTGGAGGAAACTTATCCCATGGAAATCTGTTAGTTTTTAAAGTTCCACAAGAACCTTTTTGGGGTTTGTACTTGCAAAATCCATTGAGGGAGGGAATCCATCTATGGGATTGGCCCTCTATAATGCCCATGTGTGCAGTTTTAAGATGCAAGAGTGCCGTTTCACACATTTGTCAGCAGTAAATCTGGGTTTATCAGTGAATGTGCAGTTGGCAGTTGGCCTCAGCCAATCCCATCACTCTGAGAAGAGTACCTCGACTGTGACGTGCATATTTCAGAACCCTGTCACTCACAGCGCACCTTACATTTTTAGGTGGGCACTTAAAATATGTATATGCAACCTTGACCAAAGTCAGTGTGAAACGACCCTAATATCTGACTTTTATGGCTGGTGTTAAAGCTTAGAACATGAAGCTATTAAGTAGTAAAAGCTGGACATGTGTTTGACAAAGGCAGCGTAAGGGGCTCAGCACTGCAGAAACACACCAATGGAGCAGCGCAACACAATGTAATCGGCTTAAATTGTCCACTCTCTCAGAATTCAGAATGCCGCCTTTGCTGTATTTCTTCAGTCCAGCATTGTTTATTGCAATTGAACCACAATCTTTGTGCCTATTAAGCAATTTAGTTTGTTTTTTTCCCCTTCCCCTCCCGCAGAAGCAAGCTGCGGCATTTGCTATTAAACGGTTCTTCAAGCTAAACGTTGCGAACGTTGTTTGTGTCTGTGTTTATAACAAAAGGGAGCAGGGAGAAAGCTGAGCTGCGTCTGGCTGGCTTGGCTGGCATCGAGGATGACTCTGGGAAGGGAAGAACCGTTCAGTGAGCAGCAGAACTTGCATAATGAAAAGCTTCTGGAAATAATTAGGGGGGGGAATCAAGATAAAATTGTTTTGAAGATAGTTAAGTCTCTTTCTCCCTGGTGCATTTTAAATTGGCAATGAAGTCGAACAGGGGCTATTAGGAACAAACCTTTACTCCCACACAGGGTATATATAGAGATTGCGTTTACTTTGTTGTGCAGGCATCTACTGCAAGATGGCACGTTAAAATACGAACAAAACCGCAGCTCCTGATCTGCGCGACTGGATGCCGCAGTGCTGCTACTGCCTGATAAACAGTGTTGCTCTGGGCACGTGCTGCTCTGGGCATGCATTATCCTCCCTTTGTCACAGTTTGTGATCCGGCGTTCACCGTTGCCTTGTGTTTTTATTAATTTGTAGGGAAAAATGTTCCCCAATCAGTACTTGCAATTCCAGGATGAATTTTTTTAAAAAGGCATTAAAAATCCTGAAACAATGGACAGTGATTGCTTATGAGCAGCCTGAAGTATCTCATATCCTAAGATTCCTAAACTACTTTCTTTTACAGTAATGGCAGCAGCTCCCTGACTTGGATAGCCCAGGCTGGCCCAATCTTGTCAGATCTCGGAAGCTAAGCAGGGTCAGCCCTGATCAGTATTTGGATGGGAGACCTCCTTGGAGTACAAGAGGCCGGAGGCGGGGGCAGTCAGTGACAAACCACCTCTGAACGTCTCTTGCCTTGAAACTCTTGCCTTGAAAACCCTACGGGGTTGCCGTAACAGTTGCGGTTGGAGGCACTTTCCACCACCACCAATGTCAGCAGCCACAAAAACTGCAGTTTGGTGGGGAGGAGGGAAATGCCAAGTCAATTCTGAGGAGGTTTTGTGTGCATGCACACGTCTGAAAGGTGCCACTGGATGCAAATGTTGTCCTGTTGCTTCAGACCAACACAGCTACCCACTTAATACTAAAGAGAGTATATGAGCTGATGGAAGTTAGGTCTGTTCACACAGGCAGTTGCTGAGTGGTGCTGTGGAATGCACAGCACCCCTTTTGGACCAAAGAGGGAGGACTCCCTGGCCTGGACTGCCCTTTCACACTGGACTGGACAGCACAGCGGGGGGGGGGACTTTTGTCCTCTCCGTCCTTCGCTTGCTTCACTGGTCTTCTGTTTAGCATGGAACTGTAACACTCCAGGGACCCTCCGCTTGCAGTTTGTGGTGGGAGATCTCGTTCTCCTGCATGTGTGAACAGGGCTTTGTGCGGTTTTTCTCCACGTGAGGGACAGATTCCTGGAATGCCTGGCCTGGCACACCTGCCTGGGAGAGTCTCTCCCAGAGGGAGGAGCTGAGCTTGAGCTGATTCAGTCCAAAGGGTGAAACTGGAACACTGATTCCAACCCAGTGCAGGGTCAGGCTGTTAGGAAGGCCACATGGTCCACGAAACTAGAGTAGATGAAGAAGAAGAAGAAGAAATTGGATTTATACTCCACCTTTCACTTGGAGTCTGAGTGGCTTACAAACCCCTTTCCCTTCCCCTCCCCACAACAGACACCCTGTGAAGTAGGTGGGGCTGAGAGAGCTCTGACAGAAACTGCTCTTTTTCAAGGACAGCTCTGACAGAACTATGGCTTGCCCAAGGTCATCCAGCAACTGCAAGTGGAGGAGTGGGGAATCAAACCCGGATCTCCCAGATTAGAGTCCACGCACTTAACCACTGCACCGAACTGGCTAACCTACACCAAACTGGCTCACATGAAGGGAGAAGCTCAGTGATCTTGGGAGGAAAGACAGGCCTGGTTAGCAGATGGCATCTGAGGAGGAGGAGGGTTGCGTGGATGTGGTACAGGAACCAATCATAGTGGAGGTGGTAGAGCAAGTTGGTGAGGCCAGGAGAGGTACTGAGCCCAGCAGGGCAGTGTCTGGGTTTACAGCTCTGTAAAGGGCCAGGATTCAAGCTTGCGTTCCACCAGTGGACATAAGAACATAAGAGAAGCCAATGTTGAATCAGGCCAATGGCCCATCTAGTCCAACACTCTGTCACACAGTGGCCAAAAATACCAGGTGCCATCAGGAGGACCAGCAGTGGGGCCAGGACACTAGAAGCCCTCCCACTGCTGCCCCCTCCAGCACCAAGAATAGAGTGCATCACCTGCCCCAGACTGAGAGTTCCCATCTATACCCTGTGGCTCATAGCCACTGATGGACTTCTGCTCCATATCCTTATTCTAATTCCCAGACTTTTTTTTTCTGTGCGGATACCTATTCCCTCCAACAGGGGCCTCACTGTCCCCCAACAGCTTTTCCTACATAGTCAGTAGACTTCCTGGGTTTGTAGAAAAATCCGAAAAGTAAGGAAATCCTTCAGGGACGAATTCCCCCCAAAAGCCTTTTGAAATGGCCTCTGCAGGGACCTGACTCCAGGCATCAACGGTGAGAGATTAGAACGTTGGGGGGGGGGGAGAGGAGGCTTCTGACTGGCTCTGTCAGTAAAAGGGGGGAAGGGCCCTTTCTTTCCAGGCCTCTTTCGGCCTTGGAGGGAGGGAGGGGGAGGGAGGGAGGGAGCCTTGGGGCCAGGCTGGGGGATTCCTAGAGGTTTTGGGGTGGAGTGCAAGGAGGGCAGGATTTGGGGAAGGGAGAGGCCTCAGCTGGGTATCATGCCACAGAATCCACCCTCCAAAGCAGCCATTTTCTCCAGGGAGACAGATCTCTGTTGTTCACAGATCTCTGGAGTTCACTCTCCAGGCCCCACTTGGAGGTTGCCAACCCTAGGCCTGGCAGGGTTGCCAGGTCCCCCCACGGGCACTGGCAGGGGATGTGGGTAGTGGGGCTGCCAGCTCCAGGTCTGGAAACTCCTGGAGATTTGGGGATGGAGCCTGGGGAGGACAGGGACCTCAGTGGGGTACAATACCCTAGAGTCCACCCTCCAAAGCATCCATTTTCTCCAGGGGAAGTTATCTCGGTAGTCTGGAGCTGAGCAGTAATTCCAGGGGATCCCCAGATCCCACCTGGAGGCTGGCATCCCTAGGCAGCACCCTCTGGGTGACTTGATGCCGCCTAATTTGCATGACTCAACTTGGCCTGGCTGCTTGCTGCTGTTCAGCAGCCACCCTATGAAAGCCAGCAATGATGCAGCAGTTAGAGCCTCAGAGTAGGGTCTGCAACACCCAGGTTCAGATCCCCATATTGCAGTGGAAGCTGACTGGGTGATTTTGGACCAGTCACATACTTTCAGCCTAACCAACCTCACAGGGTTGTTGTGCATATAAAAAGGAGGTGAGAATAATGTAAGCTGCTTTGGTCCCCACTGTGGAGAAAGACTGTAATTTTCCTTGGTAGAAGCTGTGGGGGAGGGGGTGGAGACGAAAAGCTGAAGACAGATAAAGGCAGATAAAGGTTAAGTTGGCTGTTGTGTGGGAAGGAAATAGGGTTGCCAACTCTGGATTGGGAAACTCCTGGACATTTAAGGGGTGGATCCTGGGGATGGTGGGGTTTGAGAAGGGGAGGAACTTCAGACCAGTATAATGCCATAGACTCCACCCTCCAAACCAGCCATTTCCTCCATGAGAACTACCATTGCCAGCCTCTGGGTGAGGGCTGGAGATCACCCAGCATTACAACTGTTGTCCGGGTGACAGAGATCAGTTCCCCTGGATAAAATGGGTGCTTTGGAGGGTCGAGTCCATGGCTCCACCCCCAGAAGGGAGAAGGAGTGTGAGATAGGTAAGGGTAGAGGGGAGGAAGCAAAGGTGTGAGGAATGGGATGACCATCCCGCAAGTTTCTTGCGGGTCTCCACTTGTGTTTATCTAATTCCCTCTTGAAACTGTCCATACTTGTAGTTGCCACCACCTCCTGTGGCAGTGAATTCCATGTGTTAATCACTCTTTGGGTGAAGAAAGACTTCTGGATAGTCATGCATTTTTGGCCTTAGAATTAGGGTTTTCAGCTCTGGCTTAGGAAATTCCTGGAGAAGTGGGGGCAGTGCCTAGGGAGGGTGGAGTTCCGGGAGGTGAGGGAGCTCAGCAGAGATGGGATGCCACTCTAGGACTTCTGTTTCTACCATGTTCTATGCTGTACCGTCTGTCTAAAGCTACCATTTCCTTTGGGGTAATTGCTCTCTGTTGTCAGGAGATCAGTAGTAATTCTTGGAGAACTACAAGCCCTACCTGGAGATTGATATCCCTACTTAGATGCTTTGGGTGTGTTTGTGTGATATATATGCAGCAGAAACCACAGCCTCAAACAAAGTAACCACAAGTGAGTGATCAGTGAAAGCTGATGTGGAGAACACAGGAAAGGTTCTGATCTTTTGCTGTGCTGTTTGTTTCAAATTAATGCCTGATTGCCACTTCCATGGCTGGGGGCTGCAAGTTTCCCTGCCGGAGCCTACCCCTCAATGGGTATGGGGAAATGTGTAGCATGGTAATGTCATGCCATATAGTGCCAGAGGAGGAGGAGGAGTCTCTGATCTGCTGGTTTTAGTTCCATTCTAGCTCACGATAGTCCTTATAACTTTCACTGGGGAAGCAGCTTATGCAGGTTGTGATGAAATGCATTTTCTTCCAGAAGGTTGGCAAGCAGGAAAACTCCTCTTGGCTTTGTATAAGTCCCCCCCCCGCTTCTCTCTGGACAGAGTACTGGCAGGAAGGGGGGCGGATGTCAGTTCAATTGTATCTCAGCACACCTTCATAGAGATGCTAATGGATCTAAGCAGGAAAGACAATGGGATGGTCAAACCTCCCCCTTCTCTACCCCTTCTCTAGGCAGGGAACAGAATCTGGACGACTGGGGTCTAGAACAGCTCCAGTGATAAATCTCCAAGAAGAGGCTGGAGGAAACGCTTCACTGATCTGGCTTGACCATGTCAAGTGGGAGGGGAGACAGAGATGATAAAATTTCAGTGCAACAGGAAGTAACTCTCTTCACTTTGGGATGCTAAGGCAATGAGAGGACACAGGATCCTTAACTCCTGAGGCAGCCATATTGACCATGTGCCTGCCTGGGAGACTGGGAGCAAGCCTCAAAGTAATGGTAACACTGTAGAGGACTAGAACAGCTAAGCTAAACATGCCTGTCCTATTATACCATCAGATAGGGTATGTATAGCGAGAAGAACAGAGGATTTCTCCAATTTCTTTTGTTTTTCCTTGCTCAAATCTTGCACTGTGATAAAAGTATGCTTGTAACATTTTCTTTTAAATAAATGCTTTAAACTGTTGATTCTTGGAGTGGTTCTCTGTACCACATAGACCTCCACCGTTTTGAAAGTGCTATTTTAAAAGGGGTTCCAGGGGGATTGGTCAGTGGCTATTCCTCCAAGGGTGCCCAAGCCATTAAACTGTCCCCATAGTAGCCAGGCATTGGGCAGTGGGAGACACAGAAGCAAGGCCTCTGAACTGAGAAGGGGAGCTGGGAGTCCTGTCCCTCCCAGCAGGCCAGTCCTCAAAAAGGGCAGGTGGTGGCGGCACAATACCCTAGAGAGAAATAAAAGCCCTCCAGGGAGTTGGGAACCTCTAGGAGGGCAAGGCGGAAATGGGGCCTGCAGGCCAGAGCAGGCCTGCTATGCCACACAGGTAAAGAAGCTGAGACGGACTGTTTTAGGGGTGTGTGTGCAAGAGAGATGAACTGGTTTTCACAAGCAGACATAGAGCTTGGGAGCTGAAACTGCAAGACAGCTGCTGGCCCTGCACTGGGTTTAATTTTATAACATCAAAGCACATCTTAAATACAAAAAGCAAGATCTGAGGGTGGAATTCCATCCTCATCTCACCCTCCATGTAGTGTTAGGAGGATTTGCAGAACATATGGCATGTAAGAATCACCCCCTCATCATTGAGATCCCAACCAAATCTCGGCATAACAAGGTAAACTACGTCGGGGGATTGGCTTAACTCTTTATTAGCCTAATTTTGTTTGCTTAATGCTAGATGAGCACTGAGTACCCGCAGGGTTTATTCTGCCCCCACTGCTTTCCAAGCATTACTTTAAGCCTGGTAAAGGGGATGGAGGCTTTCGCCCGCAGAGCATCTTACATTATTCTTTTGCATAGCTCTTTGGGAAGTCATGATGCAATTCAGTCGTGCGATCATTGTGCTAATTTAAGATTGCTGATAGTTGGAGCCAAATAAAGGAAAGCTTAATTTTGTATGTACCAAAGCCGTGTAAAGTCGAAGCAGTCATGCATGACACTGTAGGTTTCTGCACAGGAGAGGAATGAAGGCATGCTTCTGTGTGAATGTGAACTGGTGGCAGTCGATTGCCCGCACAAGGTGTGCTATGAACGAGCCCTGCTAGCTACAAAAACGTGAAAGAAGCAGTAGGGGCAGCCCAGGAAAGCTGACATTATAAGACTGACCAGTTTTCCGTGAATCATAGGCAAGAGTGATAGTTGCAGAAGCAGGACTTCTGAAGCACAGTAAGAAAACAAACAACTGCTGCATCTAAAAGTGGCTTCCGGTCAGGATGCAGAGAGGACAGCATGTGACCTCTGGGTCTCTCTTGCCAACAGACAGCCTGCTTTGGACGAGAACTTGTGAGGATCACAGGCCCTGCCGGCGTGTGAGAGAGCCAAGGAGTTTGCGTTTGCCCAGGGGTGGTCCGGTCCCATCGCTGTCCATTGCAGGATTGGCCGCAGTGCAGAGTGGGGCCAGCCCCAAGCAGGGCAGGCTTGTTAGTGACTGGTGGACAAAACCTGCTGTGCTACCTGGTGGAAGCCAGGTGAGCCCCAGTGGCCAGGATAGGTTTGGGGAGCTCATTGTTTCTTTCCACACCCCACAGGCTGGGAGGAGACATGTCTCAGTGGCACCTGCTGTTCACACCACTTTGCCACCTAAGTATAGTGGCTGGGCGAGTTTCGGAGGCAGTGCCAGCACCCTGGTCAAATGGCGGCACCCCAAGGAGCCTCCTGAGTAGTGAACTGGCTCCTGGGCAAAGAGGCATTGGCTGTGGCCTGACTGGGCTCTGGAAGAAGGCCTCACACGCCTGGAGTGTGCTGGGTGACCTGCTCAACTCCCTTGGCCGAGTTGGCATCATCCCGAGCAACCCTTTGAAGGCTTAGAATCGAATCCCACAATCATCAGCATAAATCAAACTTAGTATCAGGAGTACTGACTGAAAGTCAACTTGTTCTTACTGAATTCAGGAAACTGCTCGGTGCTGAATGAGACTCTCGGTCCATCAGGATCAGTGTGGTCTATTCAGACTGGCAGCGGCTCTCCAGAGCATCAAGAGGAGGTCTTTCCCATCACTTGCTGCCAGATGTTTTAACTGAAGATGCTGGGGATTGAACCTGGGACCTTCTGCTTGCCAAACAGGTGTTCCACCACAGAGCCACAACCCCTCATGATACATATGTTATTGATACTGTTATGTACGCAGACCACCACCAGGGGTCCGCAGATAAAGTAAGGAGCTTGGGTCCCAAACACAAAGGGACCTCAGATCCTAGACCACCTAGTGTCCACCAATAGGCCATCTGGCGGGAAATTCAAACCCTCCAATGGGACCGTGGGTGTACTGGGTGGGATGTATATAGTTGGCCCTTGTGGGGCTGGTTTTCAGTCTTGTGTGTGTGAAGTACAATAAACGCGTCTGAACGCATGTCGTAGTCCAAGTCTCCATGCGACGAACCCAGGACTTTACAGATACCTGCAGTATAAATATTCAGCCTTCCTTTCCCACCATCTCTTTATGCTGACCTCTTTATTTGGCGCTACTAGTAGGTAACAGCATTCCCTTTGATTTGTCAATTCTGATCATACTCCTATAAACTTTGTTTCCACTTCAGAGAGGGAACTGAAGTGGAGAGCCGATCTGTGGTACAGCTGGCCTTTCTGCCTGCATTGCTGTTGAGTTAGAATTGTGTTCTCAAAGAGTGAATTTTAACCCTTCAGCCCCTGGAGGCCTGGCCCCATAGTTCCAGAGAACAGCGAAAGTAGCAAGAGTCTTCTTCACCTGTGGAGGAATTCTGCCAGGAGTGCAAGCATTATGATTTGATTTGATTTGATTGATTTGCTTTTTTAGACTTCTGTCCCGCCCTCCCGGACGAAGCATGCTCAGGGCGGCTTACATAAAACACCTAATTTTTTTACAATACACATAAAATAGATTAGGAACAACATATAACAATTTAACAGTGCTAAACCCATAAATACGATAAAGTGCTAGAATCAATTTCATAATTTCACAGCAGTAGTTGTTACGCAGTTTGCAGTCAGCCCTCTAGTTTTCTTAGGTCGTCCTAGGTGGCTGGCTCAGGATCTATTTAAAGATCCTGGGGGGAACGCAGGCTGCTATGTAGCAGGCAGCAGATACCCTGGGGGGTCATATATGGGACTACCAGTGGATGTGATCTGTCTCTCCCCTTTGGGTTGCCAGGCAGGTCTGTCCTGACCCCCGGCAGGGGATGGGGGAGTAGGGTTGCCATATCTAGCCTGGGGAGGATAAGGACTTCAGTGGGATGCAGTGCTGCACCCTTCACCTTCCAAAGCACCTATTTTCTTCCAGGGGAACTGGCAATCTCTGTAGTCTGGACTTGAACTGTAACTCCGGGGGATGCTCTGGTGCCACCTGATGGCTGGCATCCCCCCTCTTCCCCCCTCTTGCCCACCCTATGCTGTTGTGTGCCTTGAGCAGAAGGATTGCCTGTAGAAACATGTCAGTGTGGATTGCTTCCTCTGGGTTGGTTGGTGATACGTTTGGTCTCCTCTCTTGGCAGAAGACAAATTGCAGTTCATTTCAGTTCAGTGTGGGGTCTCTCAGTGCCAGATTCTGTCTCTGATATGTCAGCTCTGTGTCATAGTTTTAACTGGCAAATACAAATGAAGTTTTCAGAGGAGATGCTGTGATGGGATTTTGTTATCCATCGTGGCAGTGATAAGCAACTCACATTGCAGTGAAGGATGCTTTTGAAATACATAAGGAGCTGGAAGGGAACAATTCATGTGTGCATTTTATGTATTTAAAATATGTGTATGCAGTTTGTATGTAATTTACAGGTGTACAGCAGGGTCCCTGGCTTTGGCAGTAAGAAATGTTGTATGTGGCCTACAGTGACATTTTTGCACTTTGAAGTGGTGGCTGATCCTCCTCAGGTGATGTAGGAGAAAGATCAGGAAATCGCTCTAACTGTTGCTTCCAGGCTTGACACTGGAGCATTTTCTTTTTAATCCTCAGTTGTATTTTCTTCACATTAGCTGCGCCATCTCTGATTTTGTGTTCTTGTCTGATGATCCATTTTGGGGAAAGAGCAGCTGGCCATTTGGGAAAGCGTAGTGTATTAGTTCTCCCGGATGAGTTTTCAGGGTCTACTAAGATCGTTTTTCAAAACAATTAGTCCTTCAGAATCTTGATGAGGACCTAAAGGTCGAGGGATCTCTTGTTTTACAAGTTGTTTATTTTTTTAAGATTAAGCTTTCTCCTGACTTTCTTGTTTGATTTCTGAAGATGCAATGGTGTCATGTCTTCATCATTACATATTTAGGATTAGAATATGTTTTAAAAGATCATCTGGGAGTGCGTCTACTCTACAGACTCATATTAGTTCAATAATCTTTCCCTGTTCTAAGAGGAAACCTCCGATCTGTTGTTTTCGGGACCAGACCAGAGGCGGGGGGAAGAGCTGGATTTCTCCAGCATTCTCAGCATCAGACTGAGCCCCAGGGTTCCTTGGGGAGCTGCAATACCAGTTTTGTGGGTATTAAATTTGTTCCCAGTGTAGATATCCCTTTTGAGCCTCAGGATTTCAAGAAGGGTCTGTGTAGAAGTTGACTCTCAGTGCTGCCCTATTTATTGTCATGCTCACGAACATCATTTGCTAAAAGTAGGAAACATCAAATATTTATTTTTAATTCCTCTTCTCCTCCAACATAAATAAATCCTGCCATCTGGCCTGTGGATTTGATCTTCTGTCTTCTATATATGTCTCCAGAATTTACATATTCTTTTGGAAAAGGCATTTAAAATGTTTTCCCTTCTCCGTTGTCTCAGTTCTGAGGATCTTTTTGCTGATTCCTGTACCCAACACTCTGTCTCAAGGAGGTGCCGTCCTTCATGGACTTCATCTACTAGTCCTGTACATTTGGTCTGTTTTTGGAAACTGCAGGATGATGTCTGGTGCAGATGGAATAAAAGGGAGGCGGCTGGTTCCTCAGTTGCCTGTGGGAAGGACTCGAATTCTGTTTTTATTTGATGTGTAGTGACGAAGTGCTCAGTTTTTGTTCTGCAGTCAAGTTGCCTTTGTTTGGGTCCAGGTCTGCTTGAATAAAGATGGAGACAAGGCAGCTTTTGCATAATCTCAAATTTTGCCCACCTTTAGTCACAGAATGGGTAAAGTCCCAAAGTTAATCTCCAGTTAAAAGGACAGCAGGACTGAACTTCTCCTGTGACCTTGGAGAACCACCCTCAGTCAGTTTAGGCATCACTGGACTAGAAGGATCCATCCTCTGACTCTGTGAAGCATGAACTTTCTCTCTTTCCTTCACCAAGTGCCTGAATTATTTAGAGTAAGTGGAGATGATGTGCTCTGGAGCCCTTCTGTTCATCCGGAGCTGCAGAGGAGGAGTCTTTTATCCCCTCCCCCTCCAAGCGAGGCATCCCAGCAGCTGTTTAGTTGCTCACAGTCCTGCCTCCTATGTTGAAAGGAGAGAGGCTGATGGATGCAGTCCATTTCCTGCTGCCTTTGGTGGCCCGCTGAGTCTGTTGCTCGGAGTGCCACTAGAGGGCAGAGTTCACACTCAACCAGTCTGTTAAAGCGTGTTATTAATTTACTAGGGAGCAAAGCCCGTTGTGGTGGAAGACAACGGGCCCTAGAAAGGAAGGGAGGGAGGGAGGGTAGAAGGGAGAAAGGGTTGGAGAAAGGAAGGAAGGAAGAGGGGGAAGAGTGAAAGAAAGGAGAGAGGAAGAAAGGAAAGGGGGGAAAGGAAGGGAAGAGGGGTGGAAAAGGGCTTCTCTGGGCCTACTGCCCCCATAGAAGGCCCAGGGGAGGGTGTGGGGGGGTGGAAAAGGGCTTCTCTGGGCCTACTGCCCCCACAGAAGGCCCAGGGGAGGGTGTGGGGGGTGGAAAAGGGCTTCTCTGGGCCTACTGCCCCCACAGAAGGCCCAGGGGAGGGTGTGGGGCATAGGTGTCAACTTCAGGGGGGCTTGAGGGCTGAGGCTACCTCCGAAATTTTCCAGGGGTGACTGAGCCCCCCCCCGGGCAACCAGGCTCACAAGCCTTGCCACTACCACCCCACACCACCCCCAATCCATTTTGAAAGTGGAGGGTTTTTTCCTTCCACTTTCTGAGACTTCGGGTGGGGTGGCAGGAAACTCAGCGCTTGCTTCCTGAAAGCTAAGCCCCACCCCCATCTCCCAGAAACCCTCAGTTGGGCCTGGTGGAGCTAAGGGCTGCACATGTTTTCAGTGCTTTCAGCTTTCCTGTGCAGAAAGGTAAGGAGATGTCCTGGGGCTCCAGCAACGATGGGTGGGATGTTTTCAGGGGTGGGGGGTGGGCACTAGGCAGAGAGTGCCCAGGCTGGCTTGTGCTGCTGCTGTTGTTTTCCCGCTTCCTTCAAGGCTTGCCTTGCAGAGAGCCATGAGAGGAGATTTGGGGGGGGAGGCTGATATCCTTGGAAGATTGCCGGCCTCAGGGAGGCTGGGCTCCCTGTGCCCTTGTTCTTCTAGGTTTTTTTCCTCTCTCCCTACAAGGCTTGCAGGGAGGTCAGGAGGTGGGGGAAGTGGGGGGGAGGCCGGCATCCATGGAGGATTGCCCGCCTTGGGGCGGCTGGACTCTTGGGCACCTTTCCTGCAGCCTCATGCCACTGCTGTTGTTCTCCCACTCTCTGCAAGGTTTGCCTTGCAGAGAGCCATGAGAGGAAGTTGGGGGGGAGGCCGGCATCCATGGAGGATTGCTGGCCTTGGGAAGGCTGGGTGCCCTGCGCCCTTGTTCTTCTGTTTTCCCCCACACACAAGGCTTGCCTTGCAGAGCCATGCAGGGAGGTCGGGATGTGGGGAGGCCAGCATCCATGGAGGATCTCTGGGAGGCTGGGTGCTTGGGCACCTTTCCTGTGGCCTTGTGCCGCTGTTGTTGTTTTCCCGCTCCCAAGTTCGCTACTTAACCAGAGCCCTTTATTTCCTCCAAGAGGAGACTCTACTGAGTTCTTTGTTGAGCTCCACCCCTTCCCTTGACACAGAGAGGATATTAGGAAAGCCAGGAATCAGCAGTTTACAATCACTGAAATCGCACACACAGCCCATGCAGGGGGAGGGGGGAGAGGGAGGGGGAGGAGGGCAGGTGAAACCTCAAAGAATTTAAATGCATACATTCAAGACCAACTCTCCCCTGAACTCCTGGATAAATTATGGAGAGGGATTTCTATTTTCTTTCTTTTTATTTCTCCCCTCCCTCTCCCTCCCTCTCCCCCCTCTTTCCTTCCTTCTTTCCTCTCTTCCCAACTATTTGCTTTCTTTCCACCTCTCACCTCCCTCTCTCCCTTGTTAAAACATCCCTAGTTAGGGTTGCCAGGTTCCCCCGTCCACCTCTGGGGGATGGGGGGATGGATGGCCCAAAACAGGTTGGGTAACTCCTGGAGATCTGGGGATGGAGGTGGAGCCTGGGGAGAACTGGGACCTCAGTGGGGTACAATGCCATAGAGTCCACCCTCCAGAACATCCATTTTCTTCAGGGAAACTAATTTTTGTAGTCTGAAAATGAGCTGTAATTCCAGGGGATCCCCAAGTCCCACCTGAAGGCTGGCACCTCTAGCTCCAGTGCTGAAACTGGAAGCTCTGGTTCTTCTGTATGAGATGGTGGATGCAGACCACTGACATTGGCTTGCATCTGCTGAATCACCCTGCTTCATGTAGGATGCACAACAGCCAGGTGGAGGAGGGGAGGGGTATATTTTACTTGGGTCTATATATACTTGATTGAGAACAGTTGGGGTTTTTTTCATGGTAGTGGGGGGTCGGCTGCTTCAGCTACTCCTAAACTCTTCTTTCAATCTCCATTTCATTTTAAAATTGTAAGCCCATCTGCATGAACAAGAGGGGGGGGGCATGCAGATCAGGGGCCTTTTAAAATTTCTTTTTGATCTGTGTGCAGTCTAGAGAGAACATTGGTAAGTGATGTGCACTCTATGTTTATGCTCTTCGTTTTGCTGTTACTTAAAATGGTGTGGTAGTTTCAAAGGGGCAACCAACTGGGATGTACTAAAAGGAATGGCAGGATTGCCCATTGGAAATAATGGGAGAGGCTTGAAGGCCCATTGGAGATAATGGGAGCCAGGAATGCCAATTGACTTGCATGGGCTCTGCTGTAATGCACTGCAGCCCAAAAAAAGTTGCAAAGAAAATGCAGAATGGTTTTTCCAATAAGGTTTTTGGGCCCAGATAGGCTATTCTAGGACTGTAATGACAGTTCCCAGAGTGGAAAAACAGTCCCTAGCAATAGAATCTGTGCTGCATTTTAAGGTGGAGTTTCTAAGCAGTGTGCTAAGAAGACATCTGTTCCTGGGGTTAGCCTAGCCAAGGGGCATTGCTAGGGGGTTCCCAGGCCACCCTAATTTTCTGGGGATCCGCTCCCTAAATGCCACATAGTTCCACCTCCATAGATAGTGACAATGGCCTGTGATGTCACTGGCTCCTCCCTATGATGTCATTGGGTCCCAGTTCTTTTAATGACTTAGCAATGCCTCTGGCCCAGCCCCAGCCCCCCCTGGGAAATTGCAAAGTCTACGCCCTTGGTGTGGGGGGGGCGGAAAAGGGCTTCTCTGGGCCTACTGCCCCCATAGAAGAAGAAGAAGAAGAGGAGGAAGAGATTGGATTTATACCCTGCCCTTCACTGCTCAAATGCGTCTCAGAGCAGCTTACAAACTCCTTTTCCTTCCCCTCCTCAGAACAGACACCCTGTGATGTAGGTGGGGCTGAGAGAGCTCTAACACAAACTGTCCTTGAGAGAACAGCTGTGCCAGAGCTGGCCCAGGGGATGGCATGTGGGGGGCGGAAAAGGGCTTCTCTGGGCCTAGTCCCCTCATAGAAGGCCCAGGGGATGGTGTGGGGGCGGAAAAGGGCTTCTCTCACCTGCCTCGGCCTTGAGGGCCTGTCCCTGCGCTCACACTCCAGACGGTCCTCTCCTGTCGGAGGACTGGAGCAGACTGAGCCGAACACACTGACTGGGGCTGACATGGGCAGGACTTCGCCAAGCAGCCAGTCAGCCCTGGCCAGTGTCCTCTGACTGCCAGTTCTTGAGCCAAATCAATTATGGCAAGCATAGAATGTGGTGGAACCAAAATTCAGATATTAATAAGGACAGGATTCTTTTAAACATTTTCATCTTGCATTTTTATTCTTTTTTAAAAAACTTCTTGAGATTAGAGTTCACCAGTGTAACATCCCCAATATACAAAGAATAGTATCAATGTGTTGTTGAAGGCTTTCATGGCCGGAGTTCATTAGTTGCTGTAGATTTTTCGAGTTGTGTGGTTGTGGTCTTGGCATTGTAGGACCTGACATTTCTCCAGTAGCTGTGACTGGCATCTTCAGAGGTATGGCACAGAAAGATGTAGTACTCTCTGTGTCAAGGTGTCACAATATCAACATTTTTCCATAGAAAAATCAATGCATACATTGAGTGTTCACAACAGAAAATGTATTCAGCTGCCTTTTGAAGTGGGTGATGTTGGGCTCTTTCAGGCTGCCTTTGACAGGGAGTCCCAGTGGAGGGGACGTAATCCCAGAGGGCCCCGATCCAGTGCTGTAGCCTGGGTTGGTTGCAAAAATGGCTCATAGATAAGGACACTTTGTAAAACTGAGAGGATACGTTTTGTGTCCAGTTGCCAGCAGGCCAGGAATTGACTTCTTGGAGGCTGGTGACTGTTCCCATTCATGACATCTGAAGAAGCCACAGGTAAGCGAGGCTGCTGTAGGTGCTGGCAATTCTGAAGTCTGTTGGGTCGACTGGTATAGTTGGTCCAGTAGCCACTAGTGAGCAGGGTGCTTTAAACAAAGCTACACACACAGGAGCGTCTTTGTACCAGGTCACCCAGCTTACCAAGCTATACAGAGCCAATTTTCTAGCTTAAGACTAATACGAGTCACTTAATTCTTCAACTACAATTTAGATAGGATAGTATTCTAGTCTAACTTACTAAGGATGGACACGGAGGCCATTTGGGTCATTGTGCCAAGATGAGGAGAGTGTGTCCTCCTCCTTGGTGTGTACTGGAAGAAGAGAGTTCTGGGAGGAAATGAACAGAAGGAAGGAAGTTTTCCCTGAGAATACAGTCTCCTTATCAAAGGGGACAGTGGCAGAAGAGTAAACACAGGAAGGAAGCTCAGGGTTTGCCCCCTCTAGCCGTCTGACTCTATTGCCACGTAGTCTGGAGGCTGAGGCAGGGGACACCGTCCGGCCCTTCCCTTCCAACAGTTCCCAACAGGAGTCAGAATCAGGTGGGCAGCTATGTTGGTCTGAAGCAGTAGAACAAAGTTTGAGTCCGTGCACACGGAAGCTTATGCCCCGCCCCCTGTCCCTTTGTACCCTGTTGTGGCGAGGAGCCCTCCTCTGTTCCCTCCGTGGTCAGCTCTCGCTGGTGGTGACTCAGCGGCAGAGTGTCTGCCTCGCATCTCCCATTAAAGGGGCAAGGCAGTAGGTGAGGTGAAGGAACTCCACCTGAGACCCTGGCGAGCTGCTGCCAGCCTGAGTACTTTGAGGGACCATGGGGTGTGTGTGTGTGTCTGATGCCGTGTAAGGCAGCTTCCGTGTGGTGGCCAGATCGCTATTTGCCATCCGAGGTCAGGACCCATCGTGGGTTGTATTCCGAACAGATGCTTTGGGTTATGTGTCTGTTACCCGGCCTCTTTGGCATGTCTCTTGGAGATCAGCACGGGCTGCTGGGACATCTGCTTTGCCTCTTTTGGAAAATGGCACATGCAGGATCTCTTTGTCCCAGGCTTTGGCCTTGGTCCAATCCTGACTCACGGTAGCCCCATTTTTTGTGCATTTTCTGTGCAGTCCTCACTTCATGAGGTACATTTGATATTTTCTAATCTTTCTACACTACAATGATTGTATTTCAGGCTGTATTCAATTATAAATGCAAGGAGCGCTGCTTAGGGATACGATGCCTTGGAAGGAATTCACGCTGCCATCTGGTGAATGTAAATGATGCCCAGGCGTGCCTCTCTCTCTCTCCCTCTCCCCCCCCCCTTTCCAAATCTGATCCCCATGCTGCCTTCCATATTCAAGTGACAAACTCAGACTCTCTCAATTTTCACTGACGACTGATAATGGTGATTAACCTTTTCAAGTTTGACATTATAGATAATAAATCAGGCCTATTGGTTGGTATTCTGTGTGCAGTGATGCAAGCTTAAAAAAAAGATCTCAAAAACCAGGGCTAAAAATACAGCCCAGATGATCCTCAGTGGAAGTCTTGGGAGCATCCTGCAGATCAGTGGTAATTGCCATGAAATTCAGATAATTTTTCAGAACTGGCGACAGAAGCTTTCTTATGTCATATCAGCACCAGCCTGGGAGTGAAAACAAGGAAACCGTATGCGCCACAGCTCCTAGGCCAGTAATCGTATCCACCAGAATGGCTGTTGCATGTGGAGCATCAGGTTTTCTTTCTTTTCATGGCAGCAGTTCTGTGCGTGTGCATTACACTTGCTTTGTCTTTTTAAAAAGAAGCAAGTACCTTTCAGGTCAGAGAGGTTTTTGAGGGGCAGGGTGAAGGAAGGAAGAAGCATCTCTCTGGCTTCAGCCCCTCTTCAGCTTTCTCTCCCCCAGACAGCCCTGTCAGATGGTGTTTCTAGAGACATATCCTGGTCCCTGTTTCTATTTTGGATGCTGTTAATTGGAGAGGGTGGATATTCCACCTGTCCTGAGGGACATGCTGGTTCCAGGTTCTGCAACTACAGACTTTTATTCAGACATTTGGTATTGGCGTGCCTCAGTGGCAGCTCACTGCGCTCAAGGTTTTGCGAGGGCTCGGCTTTTCCAGTGTAGCATCCAGCGCCCAGGTGGGACTGTGTGGCCCTCAGGAGTGCCAGATGGGAGCAAGCAGCCCCCTCCCTGAGGCGTCTCCCCCCCCATGTGGCCCCAGGCTTGTTGTGGCTTGCTCTCTGCAGTTGCCCCAATGTTCTCCCCTCCCAGCCCTGGATGCGCGCCCGGGGCCTCGCTCAGTTGAATGGCTGGCGCTGTATCAGAGCACCGTCACATGACAGCAGGCTGTTAACAGGGGTTTTTGTTCTTGGGAAATAGTGTTAATTAATTTTTTTATGACGGAACTGAGGCACACCAGCAGTGATCTCCTTTCAACCAGAAGTGTAGCAGGCAGCTCCCAAAGAGACCATGTCTGTTCTTCATCTCTATGAAAATCAGTTAGTGTTCTGAATGTGTGACGACTTCTTTTAAAAAAATGTCTGTCATGATGGAGAAGCCTTTTGACGTTATAGAATTAGAAAGAAAAGTGGTTATCTTTCCTCACCCAGGTTCCTCTGTCCTATGGCCATAATCTATTAGGTTGCTGATAGGGCTACACATGTGGACATCGTGGTCCCAGGCCTAAGGGGGATTTTAAAATTTATGCACAAAAGTTTGGGGCCAGCCACTGGAGGCAAAATCTGCCCCCTGAGGGGCCTGCCACTTCCTCGTTGCTACCTTAGACTCTAAACTATACGTGGAGATCATTGCATGAATCTTTAGCAACAAGATTCTCTGAACAGACTCCCCCCTCCCATTTTCCTCTCAAACTGTACAGAAGCACACCTTGAGGTAGAGAGAAAGGGCCCTGCTTGGGACACCATCTGAGACTGATGCAAGGTTGGCATCTACCAAGAGCAGGGCCTTTTCAGTGGTTGCATTATAGAAGTCATTCTTCTGAGCTGTTCACAGCTCATCTTTACTTCCCTTGTTCTGGGCATATGTAAATACTGTTGTTGTTTTTTTCCTTTGAACATTTGAGGTTGATGTTCATATGTTTAAGGACATTTTGGAGAATTTCTTTTATGATTTTACGGTTTTATGATCTTTTTATATAGTTGTCTGTCATGCCATTTTTTGTTGAAAAATTGTCAGGCTCAATAGCAAGTATGTCCAGGCATTTTCTTAAGAAAGAGAAGCTTTATTGGAATACAAGGAAGTAGCCCACAGTAATAACGCGATTGTCAGGAATGCCCGTCTAGGCCGGGCCAAGTGCAATTATAGTATGATGCAAAGCCAAAGTAGCGAATGAATTCTTAGCATGTGCGGGGGGAAACTCCCGGCGGGGTGTTACTTAATGACCGGGAGAACTCTCCCCCCTACCGCCTAGTCACGTAGGACTGGAAACTTTCCCTAAGCTGAGAAACCGCTCCATAGCCTCTTCGTCAAGGCCATCCCGATAACAGACGGCAGAAAGGAGTTCTCCCACAGTTGCAGCTGGCCAACTAAGCGCAAGCGCAGAAGCAGGAAACAGTACGAGAAACAATGAATACAGTGTACTTGGCAACAAAAGGCTCATGGCTTCTGACAAAAATGTGAGCAGCTTAGAAAGCTTTGAAAGGGGCATAAAATATTGTAAATAAAGCAAGTGCGGTTCAGCCAGGAAAACTTAGTTGCTGAAGTGTCTGTTCTGATATTTAGGGTGCCCTGGCATAAATCTTCAGTATCTAGAAGCTCATGTTCTGTGGCAAGTGTGGACTGCATCCTTAAAGAGCCCTGTATTCTGAAGCATCTGGATACAGCCTCTGTCGGAAAAGACGGAACTGGACCTGATGTACCCTGGAGAGGGCCTCGTAGATGCTGGTCTTATGCTCTGTATCCATCATCTTGGCCATGTTTATCTCATTACTGTGCTGCTTGCGATGGACACTAGTCTAGTGTGGTAAAATTGCTCCCCTTGGGTTTGGTCACAGTCTCTCCCCTTCAAGCCTGTTAGGGAATAATACTGGACCCAGTCTTCCTCTTACATGACCATTTTTGGCAGTGGTCAGAAGCATGCTGTATCAGCTTTGACTGGTTTGCCAGTGATACCCCTTCCTGGAAATGGGGGACTGGCCAGTGCTCTGTGCTTTCCTTGTTTACCTCCCAGCTGGACTACCTTGAAGGTTGTTTGGATGCTGCAGATTGGTCCAGAGTGTGGCAACCAGATTTATTCCTGGGCTTACTTGTTGGGAGAACCTGATACCAGTTTTGTGTGAGGGCTACTGATTATCAGTAAATGGGCTAACTTCAGGGCTCTGGTGTTTTCCTTTAAAAAACCAAAAAACAACTATGGTCTGTGCCTGGGAAACGTGAAGAAATGTAGTCTTTGGTGATCCTGTATCTATCAGGTTGGAGGCCACTGCTGAATAAGCATTTTTGTCAGTGCCCCCCAAATGACAGAACTGGCAGCCTGAATCAATTGGCCTTTTAAGAAAGCTTCCTCAGACTTTGTGGCTAATGTCTTGTGTTTGCCGTTGGTTTTAGCTGTGGGGAGGTGATGCTGGTTTGTCCCTTTCTTTCTTTGTCTTTGTTTGGTTTTAATTGATTTTATATTGTATTTTGCTCCAGATGCTCTTCCTCACTAGGAGACTGGAAAGTGACTCATAAATTCTTTGATACATAAATCCTTAGCTGTCTCCCCCCCACCCCCCTCCAGAGACATGGAATGCACAGTGACTTTGGTAGCAAACTGGTGACGGGAGAACAGATTTCGCCGCCTGTCGTTTCAGAGGAAAAGGTTTATTCCTCCTGTAAGCTCACCTTTCCACTTTCGGAGCATCTTTGCCAGGGCAACAGGGAATCGGAGTCTCCAGTGCAAAAAGTGCTTGCTAGTTATCTCAGTGGCACTGGAGAAAGAAACAGAGCTGTGTATTAAGAGACATTAAATCTTCTGCTTTTTATGGTACGCATGTTTGATCGCTCTGCTGGTTTACACACAATACAATTTTCCCAGCATGACAATATTGCTCGAGAATAAATGAATTCACCAATCAAAAAACACTGACAGTTCTAGTATATTTCTGTCATCAAAGGCTTTATTTTCTCTCCTTTGCCGCAGATGTACCTTGCTCAGCAGCCCTGGGGAATATTCTGAGTAGGCTGCATTTGGTAAAATTAAGCTTGGATCTCTAATAACATTAAAAAAATAAACTTAAAATGGCTCTGAGACATTAAGCTTCTCTTGCCTTTGGGGGGCGTTCAGGGAAGGACTCGCTCAGTGACTTACTGGCAGAGTTCCCAGTGGACGCCGCCTGGAGGGCTGCTGGCAGCCAGAAGCAAGCTGAACCGAGTGGACCCTGCAGTGCTGGAAGGGTCTTTGCCGGGATTGCTTTGCTCAGAGCAACAGAATCGGAGTGCTGGCCGCCAGGTGGGGCCTGGAGTTCTCCTGGAATTACAGCTGATCTCCAGGCTACAGAAGTCGGTTCTCCTGGAGAAAATGGCAGCTTTGGAGGGTGGAGGGTGTGACCTCATGTGGTCACTGAGCATCACATGACATCGCATAACCACATAAGCCCTCCCCAAACTCTACTCCCTGCTCTCCCGGAATATCCCAACCCAGAGCTGGCAGCCCTTTGATGGCAACAGCTGAACTCTTCAATCATGTATTATCATTAAATACATTATAGTGTACTGATTGTTGCCAAAATTGTTTATGTTTAAAAAAAAAAATCTTGACAATATAGTACATGTCTACAGTATAAGAGACTTTTCTTCAGTGATTCCCCAATTTTCCCAGTTTTTCCATGGGAAAAATTGAGAAATTCCTTATCCTGTTTCATGCTGTACATTTGAAATGAGTGGAAAGCTTATTAAGAGGAGGTTTTTCTCATTCAAAAAGAGAAAATGTTTGATAGAAGATTTTTTTTTAGTGTTCCTCAGAATTCCCAATGTTCCATTGGAAAACTGGAAAAAGTCCTCAGATTTTTTGTCTCCATGCTAAGCATTTTGAGTGTGGAAAAAGCTGGCCTTAGGAAGTGTTTTATTATTCTAAAAATGCAACAGTTCAAAGGAGTATTTCCCCCCTGTGCTCCCCTATATTTTCCAGTTTTTCAGCAAAAAAAAAGTGGGGGAGTCCTCGGGGTGGAGGGACCGGTTTTTCCAGTCCTTCACATTTCTACATAGGGGCCACTTGGGTCAGCTTGTGCCAATGACTGTGCTCTGATCCCTGCCCCTTTTATGAAGCTTTGGGTCCCACTTGCCCTGCCTTAGTTATTCTAACCTGCACAAACTCAGGGCAGTCTCCTTTGACCTTCACAACAACCCTGTTAGGGAGGCTAGGCTATAAGAGATTGCCAGTCATCTGGGTCCTTAGCCTTTGTTGGTGAAGAACAAAGGCCCTGCCCCTTCTGGTAATGCATCAGGGTTCACAGTGCAGAATCCACACTGCCTTCCACCAGGGTGGCATTTTGCATCAGTGGGGGCTATAGGTAAGTTTACTTTTCAGATCTAAGAAATGTGCATTTGCATTGTTGTACAGCCTTGTACTCACTGGGGCGCCAAACCTCAATTCTTTCCTGTTGCCTTGTCTGTAAAATGGAATAATGTTGAGTATGGGTAAGTATGAGTACATGATACTGTCTACTTAGGGTTGCTGGCTCTGAGTGGGAAATTCCAGGAGATTTTGGTAGCTGAGGGCTGGGTTTGGGAAGGGGAGAAACCGAAGCAGAATATATTACCGAAGAGCCCTCCCTCGAAATCAGCCATCTTCTCCAGAGGAAATGATCTCTGTGGTCAGGAGATCAGTTGTAATTCTGGGAGCCCTCCAGGCCCCACCTGGAAGTTGGCAGCTCTGTGTCCACGTGATGCTACTGGCAGTGTCCTGTGAAATCCTTCTGAGAGGAGAATGGTCTGTGTAATTGGCTGTCTTAAAAAGAAACAAATGGCTGCTCCAGACAGCAAGTGAAGCCGTTCCAGCTGCTCATAGCACACTGTGGAGGGGGGAGGTGGCCATGTGCTGATGAGAGGAATGGGTGGCCTGGGCCTCTGCTGGGGCAGCCCTGCCCAAAGCTGAGTGTTCGATAGCTGGTCAGATGCCCCCATGCTGGTGGTGGGTCACAGGGGCAACTGGCAGGGCTGAGAGAATAGGATGGAAGGATTCCCCCCAAGTAAAAGTGTTGGTGCTCGGCATCCGTGTTGTGTGCTTGAAAGCCAAATAGCTGCCATTGTCGTATTCTGCAATATGTGCAATTGACAACTGCTGGATAGAGTTGCATGTCTGTTCTTAATTTTATTCTTTCTACTCTTTGTGGGGAGGTGTAAGGAAGTCAGGCACTGAAACCCCCTTATGGACGCTTGGAGAGCCTACTTCTCCCTCTGTCTTGTTTTGAGTTTGGCAGTCCTCAGAGTGAAACACCTCTGTGAAATGTCAAGTACCTGACTGAAGATTGATGCTGGAACCCTGCCCTTCCTTCAGGGATCTCCAGGTTGTGGTAAGACAGGGCTCACTAGTGCCCGTTTATTTGCCACAGGAGAAGTAATGCCAACTCAAGGCTTCTGGCTACTAGACCCTAGTGTGGCTACTCTGCCTCTGGCATCCACACCCTCCCAAGCAGACCACTTCTCAGAGGGGTTGTCTGGCCTGAGGGTCTGCCTTCTGTCTCTTTAAAGACCCTAATGGTTCTATGAAGAAAGCCCACAGGAAAAAAAAAACCACAGTCATAAATGCTTACAGGCAAAAAGCTCACATGGAAAACTGCCCACACGGATAAAAGCCCATTCATATAAAAGCCCACACAGAAAAAAGCCCACACAGAAAGAAGCCTACATGGAAAAAATACCATGTAAAGTGCCATAGATATTTATAATGGTGGATAACCATTCATCTCCATTTATGAGAATGAACAGGTATTAATTAATATTATTTACTTATTTTGTTATTAAAAATTAAAACCATAAAAAAAACAAAACCATAAGATAACATTAAAATAAGTCGATTTCCCAGCTCCATTTCCCTTTACTTGTATTTTAACAAATACAGTGTGGTACACTCAGTGACTACGGCAAAAGACTACCTAACCCTAATAGTAAAAACGACAATTGTTTAACAATATTTAAAAACAACAATAACAATAATTTAATAACAACAACAATAACTCAGATATAATTCTTCATTGCAAATTAGCTAATCTCCTTAAGTAATTAAGTTTATCACCTGCTCATATTGCTGCATAGAAGGGGCAACCATGTCATGTAGTGCCATCAAATAGAGACCACACACTGGGATGACTGCAGTGGAATAGGAAATTAAAAGCACTACATGACATGGTTGCCACTTCTGTTATTATTTGTTATTTAATGTTATCTTATGGTTTTAATTTTTAATAACAGAATAAGGAGATAATATTGTTTGAAGAATTTTAAGCCATATACTCATTCAAATGCTGTGTTTGCTAGACAGTCTATACATAATTTAATTTAACATCTTTCTGACTTTACTTTGGAAATTACTTCATACCAACATTACAAAGGTTGACAAATGGTAAATTAATAAATTTAAAGTATTTAATTGTATTTTAAAATATTTCTATATAGAGTTTAATTAATATTGTTATTGTTTTTCCTTCTTTAAAAAGTTCATTGATAACAAAATGATCACTTTTATTTCCTGCATTTTCCCTTCCGAGCCTTTGCGCTCGAGAGCTTCGAAGCCCTCTTCATGCCAGCCATTTTTGTATTGTTATGAAGTTATTTACTAATAACAAAGCAAAATTATTATTTGATTATTTTTGATAAAATCACAGCACAAATTATTGCATGAGAAAATGGCATGTTTTAATCCTAAAATGACAATATAAAATATTGGTAATACGTGTTCATTCTCACAAATGAAGATGAATGGTTATCTACCATTATAAGTATCTATGGCGCTTTATATTTTTCCATGTGGGCTTCTTTCTGTGTGGGCTTTTATATGTATGGGCTTTTTTCCATGTGGGCTTTTTTCCTGTGAGCATTTATGATTGTGGGTTTTTTCCATTTGGGCTTTTTTCCTGTGAGCATTTATGATTGTGGGTTTTTTCCTGTGGACTTTTTTCTGGTCACCGACCCTAATACCTCTGCGGCTCTCCTTCTCTCTCCAAATTGCTGCGGAGGGGACCAGTCGCTTGGAGAGTTGGGCTTACCAGTTGCCCCCACCCGTCATGCTGCTGATAAATGAAGACCGAACTGGGCTTAATGTTGTTTACAGCAACAAAAGGAATACAGTTTCAGAAAAAAGAAATTTAAGGTCAAAGCATAGTAGCAAACAATGGATACACAGGTAAATACAGTTGAACAGCAAAAGATTTATAAGCATCTGAGCACAGGAAAATCAAGTATGCAAAAATGCACCCATCTTTCCCTTATTCTCTAGACTTATCTTTATGATGTTGAGGAGAGAGGCAGAAATATCTTTCTGATTTTGGGTTTGATGTTCGTTTTGGAATTAATCTTCTTCCGAATGGCTATGGCTTTACCCTGAACCTGATTCCAAAAACTGACTCAGAGCATGGCCTCCCTTTGAAAGACTGCACTTAAAGGGAGCCCCGGAAGTCCTCATCCCCCCCTCCCATTTCACCAAGGTGGAAAAAGAGAAACTTATATGAGCATATGAGGCTGCCTTATACTTGGTCCATCAAGATCAGCATTGTCTGCTCAGACTGGCAGTGTCTCTCCAGGGTCTCAGGCAGAGACCTACCACCTGAACCCTTTTAAGTGGAGATGTCGGGGATTGAACCTGGGACCTTCTGCATGCAAAGCAGAGGCTCCACCACTGAGCCACAATCACTCAAATTTAAGATTACATGGACACTTTGAGGCCAAAGGACCCACGGCGTAAATGCTCCTGCTGGCAGGCCAGACTCCTGTCACTGTTTTACTTTCTGCAGTTGTGTTGTTACTGTACTAATAGCATTACTGTCCACTATTTCAGCTTGAAAACTAGAAAGAACAGAGTGAGAGTTAGTAGAACTAGCTTTCTTTTAATGAGACTAATTATCTGTCTGAACTGAATCTCTGCGCCATTCACAAAGTGTAGACTCAGTATTCACTTAGCAAAATGGAAGATTCATCCACAGATACTCGGCTGAGTTGTCATTTCAACATGGAGCTCATCCCATTTCATCTTCACAGCAATCCTATGAGGGAGGGAAAGCAGAGCAGGAGTGACTGGTCCGTGGCCATCCACTGAGTTTCTTACCTGGGGGGGAGTCAGTTGACCCTTGGCCAAGTCCAGTCTGACCCACTAGACCACACTGCCTCTGCATGACCCGCCACAATGTCGATCTAGTACAGTGAATACAGTTAATTATGAAATACTGAAATATTGCCAGATGTGGATGGCAAATGGCAGTGGCTTTTTGGAGTATTCAGAGATTTCAGATAGTTTTGAACAGTGTCTTGGGAGAGCGACTAGTTTGTCTTCTAGCCTGGGTGCTTTCGTGCACATGCAGCAGCAGCAGTGGCGCCTGCTTCCAGGGAGCACATTTGGAAGTGGCCACTTCCCCACACGAAGCCAATTCTCGCAGCTTTGTCAAGAATTCAGAGTGTTTTCTCTCCTCTCCGTGATGTCTGGTGTTGGTTGCCATCTTGGACTTGAGGTTGTGGGACATGGTGGGATCCTCCTTCCCCATACGTCTTCCTTGCCCACCCCACTGACACATTTGTCTGTCCTGACAGAAAGGTGGAGAGAACCTCCAGCCTCCTCTCCCATTAAGGTCACCATTTAAAGGATGGGTGTCTGCCAGCTGCCATGGCTTGGAATGGGGGGATGCGTCTGCCTCTTGCTTTCTCCTCTATGCTTCTGCCACCCTCTTATCTGCCCAGTGTCCTTGGAGTTGCTTTCTGCCTGTCTCGACTTTCCCGCTGAGAATGCAATGGCTACTGTTTCCCCGCGCTCCCAGGTGCTTGCTTATTGGTTTAGGGGGATATGGGGGGTTTCATTCGAACAGAGTTTAACTGGGGTTCCTGGGGTTTTCTAGTCATTCTTGACACAAGAGTTCATGGTGTCTAGTACTAACCTCAATAAACTGAACGTGAAGAATCATTGTTGTGTCTTTTGACTGGGATCCCTGACACTGGGGTTGTAATATTTCAGAAAAGCCACAAGGGCCCGGTTCTTAAAGCCTGACTGGCAGCACCCTGGCTGGCCACAGATCCAGGTGGTCTTTCCCCAGCTTTGGGAGCTTGAAGACAGTGTGGGGGGAGAGACCGGAGCCCTGGGAGCAGGGGAGATGAGGGGGCCGTGCTTGCTGGATGATGGAGATCCCCCCGCCCCCAGTGTCTGTCCTTGGCTTCCCCCTCATCGCCAGGCAGTCACTGCCCCCAACCTCTGCTGCTGTCAGGTTTCTTGTCTCCAGCACAGATCTCCACCACCACCCCCGGGTTGCCAGCTCCAAGTTTGGAAATTGGAGATTTTGGGGGCGGAGCCTGAGGAGAGCAGGGTTTAGGGAGGGATCTCAGCAGAGTGTGGTGCCATTATATAGACGTCCTTCCAAAGCAGCCATTTTCTCCAGGGAAACGGGTCTCTGTAGTCTGGAGATTAGTTGTCATTCCAGGAGATCCCCAGGCCACCCCTGGAGGTTTCCAGACCTATCCCCAATCTGTGAGAAGAGTTAACCTCACCCTCTCTAATGGGGTCTAGGCAAGTGTATCTTCCTCTGTCCAGGCCCTACCTGTCAGAAGGTGAGTATTTTTTTACTTTTTATGTTAAAGGCATTTCTCTGGCTTCCATGGCTAGTTGCCAGGCTGTTTGCTTGGAATTTTTTGCATCTTGTGAATGAACCACCTCAAAGTGTCCATGGAGGTCTCCCTGTAACATCCCTGTGCATGGAGGGGAGAATGTCTCATTCCGAAATGCCTCATAGTTAGGAGCACATAACTAGTAGAGGAATCATGATGCTCCTTCTAGCCAAAATGAGTTCCAGCTAACGTATGAAAATACTTGAACAGTGAAACAACAACAGGTAGTCCATTAATCAGATCAGTTGTTAGTTTCCTAACCTGATTTGTGTGTGTTTGGGGCAATTAGTTTGAAGAGAGAGAACCACAGGTTGTTGGCAAAAGGTCTATCTGTAGAGAAATTGCTGAATGCCCACCAGCTACCATTTTGGCTCTTGCTCTTAGTTTTCTGTGCGTGGTAAGCAAACTGTTAATTACATGTCAGTAAAATGTGCAACATAATTGTGCCTCTCCCTCATCCCGGCCTTCCATGGTGTGTCCTGGGCTCTCTGAACTAGTTGCCCCAATTTTGCTTTAAAACTGTGACTTGCATAAAACCACAAATCACTGCAAATGTCCAAATGAGGAGGTTAAGATTTCTGCCAAACCTTCAGACGTGATCAGTTGCCAGAAGAACTGTAGTTCTGTTACATTTGAAGAATTCTGCATGATCGTTAGGTGTACAGGCCATCTTTCCATGGGGTGTATGGAAGAAGGATTGTTTGGCAGAAATTGGCTTCAATTCCTTTGCCATGCGGATGCTTATAAAGCAGCACAAGGAAAAATAGACCGTTGGTTGCATGAAAGGTTATGCATTCAAGTCTTTGAACTCCTAAATTTTCCTGCAATGCAGTTTTACTTTTTCTGCCGTGGACTCTAATGGGAGTTGTGTGGCTAAGACCCCCCCCCCCGGTCTTTTTAGCATGTGTGGCGGGGCTAATGGTCAGGCAGAGCACATACTTTAGAAACAGGAAGGAGAAAGCAGATGCAAATTACAGTGAATTGTTAATTGTTTCTGTTTTGGGGGGGAATCTTAGTTTTTTCCTCAAAACACTTCCACTAAGTAAGGTTTTGCTTGAGTTGCATTGTTTTTTGCATGCCTGCAGTTGTGTGTGAAGAAAAGGCACTGCTTTTGAAAGGCATCAAGCATGGAATCTTCTGCTGTATAAAATACTGTGCTAGAGAGAAGTGGGGGGGGGTTGTTAATCAGCTTTGATGGGAGGGGTCAATGGTCTCAGATTCAGATTTTCTTTCCCTGAAGAAGAGAGGTTTGCAGTAGGAGTGGCTGTGGGTGGAATGTGGGAAGCGGCTCTCTGAAATTCTCATACACAGGGATAGTTGACTTTTCCCCTTTGTGTCTGTGCACAGTCTTTAAATATCCACTTACTGGGTTTGGAGCAACCCCTTAGACTGTTGTTGTTGTTGCTGTAAGATATGCAAAATGAACTTCTTAGTTGTGTAGCTTGCTGCATAAGGTCTTCTAGCTGGTGACTGCTTATACCCACTTGGAATGCCAAAGAAGACCATTCAGAAATGGCAAAGGAGGAATACATCTGAGTTTGGCAGCTAACATAGTGTTGCCATCCCTGGGTTGGGAAGTTCCTGGAGATTTGCGGGGGCAACCCGGGGAGGGGGGAGGAAGAGCCCTCGGAGGGGTATCATGTCATGATGCCCACCCTCCAAAGCAGCCATTTTCTCCCTGGGAACTGATCTATGTAGTCTGGAGATTAATTGTAATTTTGGGAGATCTCCAGGCCCCTCGTGGCAAAGCTGGTCTAGCCTTTGGGGGCTCCAGAATCACAGCATTATTCTGAAGGAACGACAGCAGTTAGTGGCTGTAGATTTTCCGGGTTGTGTGGCCGTGGTCTTGGCAACATAATTGTGCCTCTCCCTCATCCCGGCCTTCCATGGTGTGTCCTGGGCTTTCTGAACTCGTTGCCCCAACTTTGCTTTAAAGCTGTGACTTGCATAAAACCCACAAATCACTGCAGATGTCCAAACGAGGTGGTTAAGAGTGCTGCCAAACCTTCAGACATGTGATCAGCTGCCAGAAGAACTGTAGTTCTGTTACTTTGAAAGCCTTCGACAACATATTGAATGACAGCAGCTTTAAATGTTAGGCAGGGCTCTCTGGTTGCTTGCCTATTTCTGCAAGCTCAGTTTTGATATTTTGTAAGCACCGAAGGTCTGCAGCCCGATATCCTTACAGGTTTCTATTGCTCAGGGAAGTGGAATAGATAAATATTAACATTTGTATAGCACCTTTTCAGTGTTCAAAGATTTTCACGTATTGGCTCAATTCAGACTTGAAACAAAACCATGGTAAACAAAATGTGATGTCTGAACTGATAGCAACATGAACCAAAACCGTGGCTCGAGAAGGGCTTGTTGTCTAGTGTTGGTTGTATTAGCTTTGGTTTGCTGTTGTTGTGTCCTGACGCTAGAATCTGTCCTATCTCTTTACATGTTAAGTTTCAGACATAAAGAGGGATTGTAATCTGTCGCATTCCCATTGGCTGGTTTCTGTGAAACCTTGTAAATAACCAATCCTGAATGTTCATAGCTTTTTGGAGGGAACAGACCTTATTGGTCTTTATCCTTGTTTGCTTATTGGTTGTTAACTTATTTATGGGTGTGGCTTTGACAGCCTGGATCATTTAAAAAGGGAGCTGCGCTCCTCTATTCTGTGTGTGTGTTGTTGAGTTGAGTTTGCTGTTACAATAAAGCTGAAATCACTTTTGCTGAAATCAATCGCATTGAGTGCATACTTAACAGCTGTGATGTCCATATCTCTCCACCTCTCAAGGCTACTTCATCATCGAGGATACAGGAGTCCTGAGATGCTGTGATACCAGAGTATGGCTCTAAACTGTGGCTTGTCTGTCCCATGTTTTGGAAGTGGCTGTGTTTGGTGCAACCTGTGGCTTGACACAGGATTCAAATGATTTAGAGTTGCCCTAATGATCCAAGTCAGGAAAGGTGCTTTCTTTCTTCCCTTTTTATAGTTGCCTGGATAACTAGGTTTGCTGACGTCCAGGTGGAGCCTGGAGATCTCCCAGAATTACAGCTCATCTCCAGCCTACAGAGATCAGTTCCCCTGGAGAAGGCTGCTTTGGAGGGCGGACTCTATGGCCTTGTACCCCGGTGAAGTCCCCTGCCTCCCCCAAACTCTGCCCACCCCAGCCTCCACTGGCAAAATCTCCAGGAATTTTCCAACCTAGAGCTAGCTACCCTATGGATGATTCCTTGAGCATTAATGGAACAATGGTACAAGCAGCATCTGAGGCCCTGTGGGGCCACAGGTTTTTGGGGCTTGCAGGTACCCTCCTTGATCTCCACATATGAGCACCCACTCAGCCACCTGCATGTTAAAAATGTATGAAATGCATTATTTTCCCTTGAGCACATTTTGCAAGATGCTCTGAGCTGTTGACACTCTCATTTTCTGTAGCATAAATTTGTGCGTGTGTGTACAGTGCAATTATTTCCAGGTGTTGCATATAGGTGTTAGTATTTATTTGTAATAGCCACCTGTAGTCAATTTGGAGAACATCTTGATGTTTGACTCTGCAGTATTCTTTTGGTCAGGTATCACCTTTATAACATTTTCACAGAGTTCTTGTTCAGATACACACTAACCTCTTCACAGGTATGTACCTGTAGGTGGGGCTGCACAATGTAGCTTTGACCACTTCCGCACTGTTATTTTTGTCACTTTTTCGTCCCTATTGCTTTGAGGGGCCCCCCCTCCACATGTGTTTTGCTCCCTCTGGGACTACTAGAGAGAACAAAACACATGGGGGCGGCGGGACCCTAAAGCAGTAGGGACAAATGAGTGCCAAAAATGACAGTGTGGAAGTGGTCTTTCTCTGAGGGCTTCTGATGGCCATTACCTGGACCCAGCAGGGGTGCTCTTAAGGTGCATGGGTAATGGAGTGTCCAGTTGTCGGCTAGGTGGCCCCAAATCCAGATTTGTGGAAAGCCTTGATGTTAGGCTCACTTTCCCATGTGGTTTGTTCTCTTTCCTGGCCCAGATTGTTGGCTTTCCGTCTGTGCTGTTTTGTCAGATGTGGGCATGCCAGCGCCATAAGGAAACATTGTGCTTCACAGCAGACCATGGACAGCGACAGCAGACAGCGTGGAGGTGATGCAGGGGGAGACGCAGATGCTTTGGGCGCTCTGGCCTCACTCTCTTATTGGCGGGGGAGCATGTCCTGGGTGTGGTGTGGGTTTTTTTGGTCTAGCTCAAGGCAGGGTGGACTGATTTAAATCAAGGTGTTTAAATCCCCAAGGGAAGAAGCCAATTTAAATCATCAATTTAAGTCAAAATTTTCCATTTATTGTTTAGATATTCTATTAATAAAGTGCAGACTAATTAGTTAACTATGGCCACAAAACATACCAATTTAACATTGAATAAAGATTTTATGCAATCACAGAGGATGCAATACATTACTTAAATACAGATATACCATACATTGCTTATTTTTAGCTATTTTAATGCTCGTGACCTCAAACAGAGTCTCTTCTTTAGCCTGAAGCCATAAGAGGTGTTTATAGTCAGGTACTGATTGGAGTCAGCTCTGGAAAGTGTCAGTTCTTTCTGTTGTTTAGTCTCTCTTAGCTGCCCAGTCCCACAGAAAGGTGAGTAATCTCAGCCACAGAAGCAGGAACTACTAGTAGTTAGTGGGCTCTCCTTGAGATTTAATTTATTTCTTCTTTTATACCCCACTTTTCTTACTGTTGGGGATTCAGATTGGCTTACAGCATTCTCCCCTTTTCTGTTTTGTCCTCAGAGCCACGCTGTGAGGTAGGCTCAGCTGAGAGAGGGTGACTGGCCCAGGGTCCCCCAGCCAGCTCCTAGGGCAGATCCCAGATCCTTGTCTGGCTCCCTAACCCTCAGCAGCACACCTTTACAGCAAGACCAGTGTCCATGCTCTTAGATTGATATTTGTCCTTTGAGTTCTGAGCCATCTGCAGAGATCAGGTAGTTCGTAGGCATAAAATCTGATCCACTCAGGTGGATCAGTGGATGAGACTTGTGGGGCCCTGACAGTCCCTGGCCTCCACTGTCAAGCCACAGTAGTCAACATGGGCTGTGGTATTATATGAAGACATTCTTCCCACAGTTCTTCCTTTGTACAGCAAAGCAACTTTTTACAAGGTCACTGTTGGGTCATAAAATCAGCTTTAAGTGATTTTTGTATTTGCATGAAGATCAAATTTCATTTTAAGTCAAGTAAATGACAAACTGACTGAAGAAACTTCTCAAAACTAACACATCCCATTTAAATAAATCTGGTTTTTGAAACACATATCTCTCCCCCGCCCCCCCGGCCCAGAAAATCTTTCTTGGCAGTCTCAAGAAAAAGCAGTGGTGAGAGCTGTGCTCTTTATTAGTAGCAGTAAAACTAATTAACACATCTGACACACATAGAAGCTGTCTAATATTGAGTACCACAATTGGCCTGCCTCACTCACTGCTGGCTGAGATCCAGGATCTCTGTGGAGTTTTGCTTTAAAATTGCAGAGTAAATAATCAGACTGCACTGTGTGTAGTTTGAGCTTAAAAGTCAAGAAACTTAACTTTACTAGAAAACAAAAAAGGAAGGGGAGTTACATTTGGAAGTAGAAGTAATTTAGCCTGGGAAAACTGTAGGTGTTTTTTAATACAATGAAGTGATTTTTGATCTGTTTATTGGATGATCAATGTACTGGATGTTTGCATTTTATTACAAGTTTCTGTTGTTTGTTTGTGAGCAAGAAGAAGAAACCATTAAGCTCTTGCCTTTTAAAATGTAAGATGGTTTTCTTACTTTTCCTCCAAATGTGGACCACAGCCCCTCCCCCAGATTCTAGTGGTTGGAGCTCAGCAGTGCACAGTTACATGTTCCCTGTCTAAAGTTCATGCAATCTTAGTAGCGCTGACAGAACCAGAAGGACAGAGGGTCACCTTGGTCAAGGAGTAGTTAAGAATGGGCTAAAGTGGTGTCAAAGTAGTAGAAGGTTTTATGCACTTACTTTAAAAAGTGGAAGGTCAACCCCCATGAAGTGAACAGAAGGGGGCACAGGGTCTGGCAGAAGAAATGTAGATCAGCAGGCAAATGAAGAGAAAATCTGAGGAGCAAATTGCTAAAAGCATCAAGACAAACAATAAGTATTTATTTAAATACTAGGAATAAGGCCCGCTGTGGAAATAAATACAACGGACTCTAGAAAGAGGCTCTGGGAGAGTACCCCGGCTTTGGGCACTCAGTGACAATTTGCTGTGGCAATCTCAGCAGGGTATAATGATAGAGTCCACCATTTTCTCCAGAGGGACTGATGTTTGCTACCTGAAGAGCAGTAGTAATTTTGAGTGATCTCCAGCCCACCCCCAAGATTGGTAACAGTGGTTCCCCAGGAGGGAGTGGCTGGTTTGGAGGGTGGAGTCTATGGCATCGTACCTGTCTGAGGTCCCACCCCTCCTCAACACTCACCCTCTCCAGGTTTGACCCCTCAAATCTCGAGGAATTTCCCAACCTGGAGTTGATAACCCTATCTCCCTCCCAGCCAACCATCAACCTACCTTTAGTTTTCCATCTCCTCCCCCCTCCCTCCTAGAGAGCAGTTGTAATTTTGAGTGATCTCCAGCCCCCACCTGGAGATTGGCAACAATGGTTCCCCATCAGGGAATGGCTGGATTGGAGGGTGGAGTCTATGGCATCATACCTGTCTGAGGTGCCACCCCCTCCTTAAACCTCACCCTCTCCAGGTTCCAGCCCTCAAATCTCCAGGAATTGCCCACCTGGAGTTGGCAACCTGATCAGGTCTGGGCCCAATGAGTTTTCTCCCAAAGGCCAACATAGGTGTGGAAAGGGCCTTTTACTGACAGAGGAGAAAGTACAGGCGCCAACTCTGATTAGGGAAATACCTGGAGATTTGGGGGGGTGGATCCTGTGGAGGGCAGCATTTGGGGTGTGTGTGGAAGGACTCAGCAAGGTATAATGCCATAGAGTCTACCCTCCAAAGCAACCATTTTCTCCTGGGGAACTGATCTCTGTCATCTGGAGGTCAATTGTAACAGTGGGAGATCTCCAGGTCCCACCTGGAGATTGGCAACCCTAGGGGAAAGTCAGCCACACAGCGGGGAGTTGAAGAAAATGGTCTGATGGTCGCTGGCCCACCTTGTTAGCCAGCCAGCCATGCTGAAGCTAAGCAGGAGAAAGAGCCTTTTCCCATTTATTCTGACAGGAAAGTGGCCGTTGGGGAGGGGGTTATGGGCGGGGGAGGGGGTTATGCTGAAAGTCCTTTGTTTTTTTACTCACAGAACCAAGCTTGGTTGCCTACCAACAGCCACTGAGGGGACAGTCCCACACAGGAGTCAAGAGAACTGTCTTCCTCAGGAGAGAGAGCTGTCTGACAGGGGGAGTGGGTGGGGAAGAAGAGCAGACCCAGAACCCCGGCCAATGGCACGTTAGTACTCTTGAGTGGTGGCTGATGGGCCAATGGCTGAGGGAGGGCATTTTACAGCTAATGGAATCTTACGAAACCAAAAGATAATTATTATAAGGAGAGATATCCAGAGCAGAAAACCACTCAAAGAGAGGCAGCTGGGCCTTTGGTTGAACAAGATTGCCGAAGGAAGGTGGCAAGATGACAGAGAAGCTAAATAATTCTTTGCATCTGTGGTCACTGTGGAAAATGTACTCACACCACAGCTACTACTTTCAGGAAGGGAGTCTGAAGAACTGAGTTTCAGAGGGCAGCCATGTTGGTCAGCAGTAGAACAACCAGATTCGCATTCAGGAGACCTGAGAGACCAACCCGAATTTTGTATCTGATGAAGAGACCTTTGACCCTTGGAAGCTTGCATCTAGAGATGTGAAGGCCCGGAAGAAAACCGGAAAAATACAGGGGAAAAACGTTTTTTCCCCATTTTTTTTCCTGAAGCCTTTTTTGGTTTTTTTCCGAAAAATTGGAAACATTGAAAAAAGAAAAGACAAGAAATGGATTATGGAACGTTTTATCTTAACATGATGAATAAAATATTTTAAGACAAGGTGTTCAAATATTTTCCAAATCATTTCTAAAAAATATGTATGGTATCAGATTAATCTAACTTCTGTGCACTGAGGACAAGTAAGTCCTAGATTTTTTTGTCTGTTCCACATAAACTAGTGAACAGTTCAGGAGATTGTTGCTCCATTTGTTACAATTATAAATAAATATTATAAAAAAGTAAATTCTGTTTGTAATAATTGTTTGGATACACTATATTTTTAATATGCTAGTTGTGATAATTTCATGCCAGTTAAAATTGTCCATAGTCATATTTTATGTTCGTAAAGGAACAGAAAGTCTTTCTATCTGGAAAAGAAAAAGAAGTGCTAATGTAGCATTTTTTTCAATTTTTCTGAAAATTTCCATTTTTTCCCCCAAAAAATGGGGGAAAAATGGGTTTTTTTCCAAGCTTCAAACTTTCTGGAAATTTTATATCTCTACTTGCATCCCAAAACACTTGTTGGTCTCTAAGATGCTACTGGACTCAAATTTAGCTGAGTTAAACTCAGGTGATGAGAGGTGGCATTCTAGACCTGCTGGGAGCATTAAAAACCATTAAGTCTCCAGGTCCTGATGACATATACTTGAGAGTTTTTAGGGAACTCAAGTGTGAGACTGTTGATCTACTAACCCATATATGTAATTTGTCACTAAAATCAGCCGCTGTACCAGAGGACTGGAGAGTAGCAAATGTTACACCAGTTTTTAAAAAGGGGTTCAGACATCTGTCCCAAGCAAATTAGTAGAAACTGTAATCAAAGAAAAAATTATTAGTCACATAGACAAACAAAGCCTACTGATGAAAAATCAGGTTGACTTCTGCAAAGGAAAGTTCTGTCTCACCAACTTTTTGAAGTTCTTGGAAAAAGTGAACAAACATGTAGCTAAGGAAACCCAGCAGACATTATACACTTGAACTTTCAAAAGGCCTTTCACGAGGTATCTCATCCAATATACCTGAGTAAACTTAGCAGTCATGGTATAAGAGGACAAGTTCTTATATGGATTAAAAATTGGCTAATGGTCAGGAAGCAGAGAGTAGCAATAAACAGAGGGGAAATAAGCAAGGGGTCCCATGAGGATCAGTACTGAAATCGGTACTATTTGTTTATAAACGATCTGAAACTAGGGGTGAGCAGTGTAGTGGCTAAGTCTGCAGATGACACAAAAGGGAATTTCACATTACCGAGACTCTGTCGGTTTGAAGCCGTTTCTGATTCGTCTTGAAGTAAACCGGTACAGGGCTGCCATTTCACACATGGCTTTCCCTGACCGGAAAAGAGCCGAATCAGAAGCGGTTTGGCAATTCAGATTGCACCGCTTTGTTTTCCCGCCAGTTCCCGCCACGCCTTTTTTTTTTAAAAAAATGTTCGCTTTAGAGCGCTATAGTGCTATAAACAACACTGCAGGCATTCCAATGGGGTTGCTATGATGCTATTGTGTTATTGTGCTATAGCGCTATAGCGCTCTAAAGCGAACGTTAAAAAAAAAAAAAGCCGGAGATCGCCCGCGCGGGCGAAAAAAGGCGGAAAAAAAGCGTATCGGATCCGGGAGAAGAAACTGATGACTACTTGGAAGCAGTTGACAGGTAAAACGCTTCAGCCCCGTTTCCTGAACGGGACAGAAGCGATTCTGTGTGAAATTACAAATATATTCCAGTAGGGAACCGGTTCTAAAACGGTTCTGTCTGAAATGCCAGACCAGAAACCGTTTGGGAACCGTTCCTCTTCCGGATTATATCATCTGTCTGAAATTCCCCAAAATCATTCAGGATGGTGAAAACCAAGGATGACTGTGAATGACTCCAGGAGGATCTCCACAAACTGGGTGAGTGGGCGATAATGTGGCAAATGAAGTCCTGTATAGTAAATGTAAGGTGATGCACCTAACTTCAAGTATCTGCTCATGGGATCTAAACTTGCTGAGTTTGAGAGGGAAAAAGATCTTGAGGTTGTAGTAGATAGGTCAATGAAAGTGTCAACGCAGCTCTGGAAGCCGCAGCTAGTGCAGAATGCTTCAGCCAGGCTTTTCATGGGTCTCCCCAAGCCTGTGCTGTGGCAACTGCCAATAGCATACTGAATCCACTGCCGGTTCTTACCTTTAAAGCCCTATATGGCCAGGGTCCAGCATACCTGTGGGACTGCCCTTCCCCATATACACCCCAGAGAGCACTTCGGTCGGGGTCTCAAAATCAATTGATCCTCCCTGGCCCAGAAGGGGCCAGGCTTGTGACTACCAGGGCAGCGGCCCCATCCTGGTGGAACGAGCTCCCGGAGGAGATCAGGGCCCTGCGGGACCTTTTGCAGTTCTGCAGGGCCTGCGAGATGGGGCTCTTCTGCCAGGCTTTCAGCTAGGGTGCTGCCACCATTATAGAGCCCTGGCTCTTGGTTTTAACATCTAGCTGCAGGAAGATCTGGAGCAGAAGGATTTTTAGAGAGTACATTGAAATAAGCCATCTTGAGTAACTATCTTATGCACTTTATGAAACTTTATTAATATGGAATTGTTTTATATGGTTTTATGTGGTCTTAACTGTTTTTATGTACTGACTGTGAGCCACCCTGAGCTTGCATTGCGGGCAGGGTGGGGTGTAAATGTGATAAATAAAATAAAATAAAATAAAATAAATAAATAAATAAATAAATAAATAAAAGGCAAACTCTGTGCTGGGGCTTATTAGGAAAAGGGATTGAAAATAAAACAGCTGATATTGTAATGCCCCTGGTATAGACCCATGGTGCAGCCTCATTTGGAATACTGTGTGCGGTTCTGGTCGCCGTATCTCCAAAAGGACACTGCAGAGCTGGGAAAAGTGCAGAGGAGGAGCAACCAAAATGACTGGGGGGTTGGAGCACCTTCCCTAGGCGGAGAGGCTGAAGAGGCCAGGACTTAGAAAAGAGATGACTAACTGGGGGGTGGGGGAGAGATATGATAGAGCTTTATAAAATTATGCATGAAATAATAAGAGTGGACAGAGAGAACTTTTACTCCCTCTCCTAAAGTGATGGAACTTGAGGGTATCCAGATTCAGAATGGACAAAAGGAAACACCACTTTAATCAGCAAGTGGTTATAATGTGGAATTATTTGCCAAAGGATGTAGCAATGGCCACAGGCAAAGGTACCTTTAAAAGGGGATTTGACAGATTCAGGGAGGAGAGGTCTGTCAGTGCCTACTAGCCATGGGGACTAAAAGGAGCCTTCACATACAGAGGCAGTGAACTCTGAAGCCCAGTGCCAGGAGGCAACATTAGGAGAAGGAGGAGGCCTCTGTCACCTGTTGCTGGACCTCTAGGGGATCTGGTTGGCCACTGTGTAAAACAGGGTGCTGGACTAGATGGACCACTGGTCTGATCCAAGAGGGTTTCTCTTATGTTTTAAAATCGGTTCTGCACACAGCCAAACCTCAAATACCTTTTGTGTGAATTGGTGTTATTGTTAACAGTACTCTGTAGTAGTTTATAGTTAAGCTTCCATGAGGGAAGGGAAACCTGTCAGTTTGGCTGGATAACCTCATACATGATGGCTGAGAACAGAACACAGGAGAACCTAGGAAGGCTGCACAGTAGGAAACAGATGGCCAGAGGAGTTGGAGGGAAGGGTGGGTAGAGAACAGGGCTGGAGGAAAAGGCAGAACAGAGCGCAGATGGGGGCAAGATGGAGCACTTAAGTTTAGGGTGGGCAGCAGCTGGAGGGAATGATTAAGAGAGAGGTGGGTAAAAGGTAGCCATGTTGGTTTGCAGTAGGACAGCTCGAGTTGCATCCAGATATGAGCTTTTGAGAGTCAAAGGCCCTGTGATCAGGTATCTCTAAGGTGCTACTAGACTTGAATCTAGGTGGCTGAAAGGAAAACAAAGACTAGGTGGTGACCTGAGAAGTTGAAGATGGAGTAACAAGGAGAATGTAGGGCTGTGACAAACAATACATGGTGGCTGCTTACAGAACAGTCTGTGATGTTGGCAGGAAGGAAGTGGGCAGGTATGCGAGACAGCCCGGGAGGGGGGAGGGCATAGGGTGCTTGATGTTGTTCTGTGCCAAGCAATCCTGCCCATTGTGGGTTCTCCTGTATTTGCATCTTTGGGACCAGGCAAACTTGGCCAAGATGCAGTGGGTGATTGGGTGTGTGTGAAATTCACACAGAGATTTGCACCAATTGGCCAATAAAATTGGAAGGAAAATGGTATACAAAAAATGTGGTCATGTCTGATAGACTGAGCTAAGTAGAAATCCAAAACTGCATTTCCAAATACCTTGGATCTTTTTACTGTTATGTACAGTGTAAAATGCGAATGCGTGATGCTTTTGTTACAAGTTGTCCAGGTATGACTGTGGCCCATTACACAGACACATCTTACTGCAGATTTTCAGATTAACTTCAGATTCTGTGCCTGCTTTACATACCATTCTTTTTCCTCCAATGTATTTATTCTGCAGCTACAATAAAAAACAAACACTTTTATAAATCGGGGTAGAACTTCACTTGTGACATGCGGTTGGTGGCATCCAAAGTTTTTTTAAAAAAAGTTACACAGTTGCCGTATTGCAGCTGTGCAGTAGTGTCCAGCAAGCACCTTTCATTTAAATCCTTGTGATTCAGGTTTTGTGCATGCACTTTAGCATTAGTTCCTTGAATGAAAGGGAACAGAAAGGAACCCAGGCAAAGGGTGGGGGGAACCCACTGTTGAAAATGACCAGACTTTCTGAACCTGACAAGCGTCTGCAAAGCCCCATTTTCCATATTGCTGATCACTAGGGGATTCTCTGCTGTGTTATCTGCCACTGTGAAAAATGGGAAAGAGTGAAATGATCTCATAATATGGGGAATCATGGTGAGTGTACAGAATGCATGGTAGAACTCACTGCCATTGGTGTAGCAAGTTGCATGTGTGTGCATGCACATGCACCTGTGCAAAGTCAGCTGCAACTCCACCATGCTTTGCAGTTTGTATGGGGGAGGAGTCCTCTGGCAGAAGCTCTAGAGAACTTTTTAAAGTCTTGTGCCACTAAATTGAAAAAAAAATACTGGGGGGTATTTAAGAACATAAGAACATAACATAAGAACATAAGAGAAGCCAATGTTGAATCAGGCCAATGGCCCATCTAGTCCAACACTCTGTCACACAGTGGCCAAAATATACCACGTGCCATCAGGAGGTCCAGCAGTGGGGCCAGGACACTAGAAGCCCTCCCACTGCTGCCCCTTCCAGCACCAAGAATAGAGTGTATCACCTGCCCCAGACTGAGAATTCCCATCTATACCCTGTGGCTAATAGCCACTGATGGACTTCTGCTCCATATGTTTATCTAATTCCCTCTTGAAACTGTCCATGCTTGCAGCTGCCACGACCTCCTGTGGCAGTGAATTCCATATGTTAATCACTCTTTGGGTGAAGAAGTATTTCCTTTTATCTGTTCTAACCCGACTGCTCAGCAGTGTCATGGAGTGCCCACGAGTTCTTGTATTGTGAGAAAGGGAGAAAAGTACTTCTTTCTCAACCTGCTCAATCCCATGCATAATCTTATAAACCTCAATCATGTCACCCCTCAGCCGTCGTTTCTCCAAGCTAAAGAGCCCCAAGCGTTTTAACCTTTCTTCATAGGAAAGGTGTTCCAACTCTTTTATCATTCTAGTTGCCCTTCTCTACACTTTTCCCAGTGCTAGAATATCCTTTTTGAGATGTGGCGATCAGAACTGTACACAGTATTCCAATGTGTACAGTCGCACCAATGATTTATACAGGGGCATTGTGTACAGTCGCACCAATGATTTATACAGGGGTATTATGATACTGGCTGATTTGTTTTCAATTCCCTTCCTAATAATCCCCAGCATAGCGTTGGCCTTCTTTATTGCAGCTACACACTGTCTAGACATTTTCATTGAGTTATCCACTACGACTCCAAGATCTCTCTTGGTCCATCTCTGCCAGTTCAGACCCCATCAACATGTATTTATATTTAGGATTTTTGGCTCCAATGTGCATCACTTTGCACTTGGCCACATGAAACCCCATTTGCCACGTTGACGCCCACTCACCCATCCTCAACAGATCCCTTTGGAGTGCCTCACAGTCCTTCCTGGTTTTCACCACCCTGAACAACTTCGTGTCATCTGCAAATTTAGCCACTTTACTGCTTACTCCCAATTCCAAATAATTAATAAACAAGTTAAAAAGCATCGGACCAAGTACTGATCCCTGTGGTACCCCACTGCTTACCACCCTCCACTGAGAAAGTTTCCCATTTATACTCACTCTCTGTTTCCTATTTATAAGCCAGTTTTTGATCCACAAGAGGACTTGTCCTTTTATCCCATGACTATTGTGCTTACTTAGGAGCCTTTGATGAGGAACTGTATCAAAAGCTTTCCAGAAGTCAAGGTAAATAATATCTATTGGGTCCCCCTTGTCCACATGTTTGTTCACTCCCTCAAAAAACACTAACAGGTTAGTGGGACAAGATCTTCCCTTACAGAACCCATGCTGAGTCTGCCTCAATAGTTTTTGTTCATCAATGTGCCTACTAATTCTTTCCTTAATAACAGTTTCCACCAACTTACCCAGTATCGATGTCAGACTGACTGGCCTGTAATTTCCTGGATCTCTCCTGGAGCCCTTTTTTCCCACCAGTCCCCTAGAGCAGCTGCATAGTAATGCTGATTTCCTGCTCTTCTTCACAAATTTGTGTGGTTTTCTCTTTGTGCTTTGCTAATTTGATCCTGCCCACTAGTTGTATTGGCAGTTTTTTAGAGCCTGTCCTGTGCGGATTGCACTCTGTCCTCCATAAGGATCAATCCCAAGCAATTCTTAAGTTCAGCAGGTTGCAGAAGGTCCATCTGGCTCAGCTATCATTTCAATGTTATGCTTCTGGAGACTACCAAAATGGTTCCCCAAAAAACTTTGTTCACTAAAACATTAAAAGGAAAAATGTTTTCAAAGCTTTAGGCTTCCTATCCCAGTGTCTGTCTCTCTTTACATCTCATGTCAATTTCATTCTGTGCTGACCATCACCACCCCTTTATTTAGTTTGCATGCATCACTGAAATCCTGTTTTTTTGCACTGGGGATGCTGTCATTTCCCTCCGCTCCGCTCCCCCTTTCAAGTCAGTACCAGCAGAGAATTAAACCTTGCACAGCACCTTTTAAACTTTCCCCCCATTGTTTTAATTTTTTTTTAATTCAGCGATCCAAGGCTAGCGATAGCCTCATATCTCTAGACTCATGCTGCTTGTAAAAATATATATATATATATATATATAAATGAGGGGAAGATGGAGCTTGTATACTGATGGAGGGGGGAGGATGGTGAAAGGTGCAGAATGGGTGGAACAACCTTGATGTGGGTGGGGAGTGTCCTTTGAGGGGTGACAAAAGGGCAGGAGGGGGGAATCCGAGGGAATCTGTATGCCTCGAATTACTTTCGGCTTAGAAGTGAAACAAAGGAAAAATCGGCACAAAAGCACGCTCAGTAAACCCCAGGGGAACAGCGACCAGAAAGTGAACTGAGTGCTGAAGGGAGGAAAATCAATACAGAACAACAAAGAAAACCTGATGGACGTGCATGGTGAAAGCGAGGGAAAACCCCTGTGTGTAATAGACCTGTGCCTTGAGGAATTTTTTTTAAGTGTACAAAATTTGTTGTGACAGGCATTCTTGTCTAAAATCTGCCAGTGGGCATGCAGTTATCAATTAAATGGAAATGAAAGTAATCAGGACTGTGGCATTTTAAAGGTGCTATGAAGGAATGAGCTCTTTATCTTGGTTTGGTTTACGTTCCTTGGTAATAGATTCAGCCGGGTAGCTGTGTTGGTCTGAAACAAAGTTTGAGTCCAGTGACACCTTTAAGGCTGACAAAGCTTAATTTTGGGTAGAAGCTATTGTGTGCATGCACGTGAAAGTTTATTCCCAGACTAGAACTTTGTTGGTTTTAAAGGTGCCCCACGGGACTCAAACTTTGTACCTTGGCAATATGTGCCATTTACAGACTGATGCTTCCAAGAGATCTCCCCCGCTATCTTTAGCTCAGTTAGTTCAGACGCACCGTTTGAGCCATTTTCGGCACGGCTCAGAAACGGCTTTTACCTGCGCGTTCACACACCCAACATCTGCCCACCATCCCCAGTCGTCGCTTTCTGGAGCAAACCCCCTTTGAAATGGAGTATTTTGACACCACTTACCCAAGCGGTGTTTTCCATGATTCTCCGTTTCAAGCCGCACTTTCCGCTGTCTGATCGCTCCATCCAGCCACTTCCGGGTGTTTCAACCTCCCCTCCCCTCTGGGAAGCTGCCTCCAGCTTCCGGTTTTAGTCCTCCATTTTTTTTTCCCTTACCGGTGTGCGCTTGAGCAGAGCTCCGCACTTAAGTTAAAAAAAGAAAAGGTTCACTGGTGCCTAGTTTAGGCATTTAGAGGAGTCCGGGATCTCGGGGAGGCCATTTTTAAAAGGAGTCTTCATTTAAACTTTAAAGGAACCTGTTGAGCTCGCTCTTCTGCGCACCCGCCAAACTTCCTGTTCGGGAGAGGGCTGCCTGTGCGCATGCTCAAAGGAGAGGGGAAAAACCCCCCCCCACCTGCAGGAGGACGGCGGGGAGCTCGGAAGGAGGAGGTGAGTCTGATCGCGATTCTCCAGTTTAAAGAAAAAAAGCATCGTGCCGGAGCAGTTTAAACCGCTCCAGCACGCTGTCTAAACGCACCCAATGTGGGGCATTTGAGATGGGAATCTTCCATGCGGTGAAGCGTGCAGGAACCTTTGATGATCAGTGGGAGGAATGGGCATTCTGTTTAACAGTGTGTGGTATTGGGCAAGATTGTTGTTGCATAGTTCATTCTGCTGTGTTGAAGAGGAGCTCGTTGACACCCATAGGATCAGCAGAACTGGTTGGCTCTGCTGGGATTCTAGGATACCCAAAGATCTCTAGTCTTGGGTGGGAAACTCTCACCATGGGTCAGTCTGGCACTGCTGTTCCAAATTCTTTCCAAACCAAGTGGTGACAGGGGAAGGTCCTTTTGTGGGGGCGGGGAGTGTCACTGTTAGTCGAATGGATTGGGCCCATGGGCTCTTCAAATGAGTGGGAACTAGTGCATGCCTAGGCTAGCATTTGAACCAAGGTAGCGAACTATCACACCAGAAAAACTGTGGTTTTCTATCAGTCTGGCCTTTGCAGTTAAATGCCTCAAACATATGTGATATCACATTTTGGTAAAATGGGAAAAAATAATAGTTGCTGATTTCATTGCCTGATTTCACTGATGGGTATCTCAAGGGATTTCTTTGAATAACGTAAAACAACAACAACAACCAGGATCTTACATGGGTGACCAGCATAGCTAAGAAGAAGTTTCTGTTGTATTAATCAGTTTTGATCTTCTCTGGCCTTTTTAGCTTGTCTGGTATCTTATTCCTCCCTCCTGCAACCTGTCCCTTCTGCCCTATAGGATGCTAAATTACTGCTGTTACTGCTTACCTCAGTATTATGGAATTCTAAGTAAGCAGAGGCTCATGTGATGGCTGGTAAGCATGCAGTGATCTGTCTTCTCAAACAGGATGGAAAAGTGTATATTTAAGAACTAGATCAAGATGGGTAGCCATGTTTGTCTTTAGCAGTGTGTCCTGCCGCAGCCTCCTTGGCAGGCCTGGTGCCTCCTGTGCCAGGCTCGTGGAGGCTCACTGAGGGAGAATGGGGTAACAGCGACTGGGAGTCTGACCTGCCAGCTGGCCACGGGGGGTTGGTGGCCGCACTGGCCCCACACCCGCAGAGAGATGGCCCGCTTCACACGGCTGCCAGACCACGAGCCTGGAGTTGGGGACAGGCCCCATGGCTGGGAGCAGCAAGGAAGGCGCCAGCGGGGGAAGAGGGACAGGTGCCATGGAGAGCTCCAGAGCAGCAGCTGGAGGCGAAGATAGAGAGAATGCCGCCTAGACCCAACCAGCCGCAGGCGCAGTCAGGACGCATCCAGCACCAACTGTGCAGGCCTCCCCCCGGCTACAAGGTCTCACAAGGGCACTTACCACCTCCAGAAAGGAACCAAGGACCCCCTCTGCCCCAGAGGCCGGCCACAGCGTTGGCCCCGGAAGCAGCTTCGCCCACACCTGGGCCAACTCCTGAGGGTGGGGCCAACGGGGGGAAGGATAGAGGACAGGAAAAGGGGAGGGACCACTTGGGGACTCCCACCAAAGGGAGGGGAAGCAGGGAAGACTGACACAGGGAAGAGGCAATGGTATACCGAGGGAAGGGGAAGGGAGGAGACACAAGGGTGGACAGGAGTATAAAAGGAGGGAAGCAGAGGAGAGTTGGGGAGGATTTTGGAGGCAAAGCTGTGCTGGTTCAGAGAGATGCATGCTGGCCCCGAGGGAAGAGTGCACTGGTGGTGCCATAACCCCAGGCCTCTCCCAGTCTGAGACTCTCACTTCCTCCCTGGAACTCCTCCTACCACGGCTGACGATCCCCTGCGGCCGGTGGACCTCCCTGGGCGTGACATAGTAGAAAAGAGCAAGAATCCAGTAGCACCTTAAAGACTAACAAAATTTGTGGCAGGGGAGGAGCTTTCATGAGTCACTACTAGTATTTTTCAGGCATTTTTAAAAGCCAGCAACTGAATGGGGCTGCATTTTGGCTATCTGAAATGGTGACGCCCTGAAAATCCAGAAAATATTTGGGATTTTTGGGACCGCTGGATAGCCAAACTTAAAGGGCATTAAAAGGGATTACCGTCCCTTTAAATGCCTTCTCCAAGCCATGCAATTCCATGGCAAGTTCCTTTAAACACCTTCTGGGTGAACTTGCTGCTTGGAAAAGTTGTTTAAAGGGACTGCAAGCCCTTTAAATGCCTTTGGACTCTTGCTGTGGAGTTGTGCAATTGGAGAAGGCATTTAAAGGGACTGCAATCCCTTTAAATGCCAGTTTTCCCTCCATTGAAAGCAATGGAGGATGGGGGCACCTTTTGGCGGGGGCATAGAATTGGATCCCATGGTCCAATCTTTTTTAGACCTGGGTTTTTTGAGGAGAGGCACCAGCAGCTATGCTGCAAATTTGATGCCTCTACCTGAATAAATAGCCCCAGATACTCTCGGATCAATTCTCCTTTATAATCTATGGCAGAGGTGTCGAACTCATTTATTATGAGGGCCGGATCTGACTTAAATGTCATTTTGCCAGGCCGGACCGTGTCTGCCATAAAATGCAACATGAGGTACCAGAGATAAAAACTTTATAAAGATAGTTTCAGATGCCGAATGGCAATAGGCTTGACTGGATTAGGTGTGATATGCAGAAGGGTAGTACGCATGGAGATATCATCACTGGTAATGAGACAGGAAACCTAAGTTTCAGTTTGGTCCAGGAGAATTCAGTCCAGGAGGATGCAAAGAATAAACGGACATAAGTCTGAAGAAGTGAGCAGTGACTCATGAAAGCTCGTACCTTGCTACAAATTTTGCTACTGGACTCTTACTCTTTCTACAGCTATAAGAAACCACAACATTCATAAACCAGTGGGGGAACATTTTAACCTTCCAGGGCATTCAGCTGCTGGCTTAAGAATAGTAGTTCTTTTACAAAGGCATTTGAAAGGAAGATTAGAAAGAGAGACTGATGAATTGCAACTGACAATGAAGCTCAATGCATCCTACTGGGCTGAACTGAGACCCAGCTTTCTTCTCATTACCAATGGCTGCTATTGTTATTTGGCATCTGAAATCACTTCACTCTCCAAGATATAAGGATAAATAGACTCACATTCTAGCTGTATCTGAAGAAGTGAGCAGTGACTCCTGAAAGCTTCTGCCCTGCCACAAATTTTGTTAGTCATTAAGTTGCTACTGGACTCCTGCACCCTTCCACTGATAAAGATTGCAAGCTGTAGTGTTCGGTTTCTTTTAGTATTTCCCCCATCTGTTAGAACTGGAAAGAGGATCGCTCCAAGTGAAATAATGTGTTACTTTCAGACTGGAGAAAATCCACTAACTGCTAGTGATGATGATAAAAAGTTTAAAAAGCATTGTGTGTGGGGGGAGATTAATGTGAAGAAAAACAATCAGTGAGGTGAGAGGGGAGAGAGGGAGACCACATGTTGAACTAGAATATATCCTTTCCTTATATATAATTGAATTTTGGTCCCAGAACATTCTATGCTCGCCATAATTGATTGGGCCCAAGAACTGGCAGTCCGAAGATGCTGGCCTGGGCTGACTGGCTGCTTGATGGAGTCCCGCCCATGTCAGCCCCGGCCAGTGTCTTCACCTCAGTCTGCTCCAGTCCTCTGGCAGGAGAGGACCGTCTGCAGAGTGAGTGCAGGGACAGGCCCTCAAGGCCGAGGCAGGTGAAAGAAGCCCATTCTGCCCCCCCCATCATCCTCTGGGCCTTCTATGGGCCCAGTAGGCCCAGATAAGCCCGTTCCGCCACCCACAAACACCATCCTTTGGGCCTTCTATGGGCCCAGTAGACCCAGATAAGCCCATTCCGCCACCCACAAACACTATCCTCTGGGCCTTCTATGGGCCCAGTAGGCCCAGAGAAGCCCGTTCTGCCTCTGCACACCATCCTCTGGGCCTTCTATGGGCTCAGTAGGCCCAGAGAAGCCCATTCCGCCCCTCTTCCCTTCCTTCCCCCTCTTTCCTTTCTTCCTCTCTCCTCCTTTCTTTCACTCTTCCCCCTCTTCCTTCCTTCCTTCCTTCCTTCCTTCCTTCCTTCCTTCCTTCCTGCCTGCCTGCCTGCCTGCCTGCCTGCCTGCCTGCCTGCCTTCCTTCCTTCCTTCCTTGGGTCCGTTGTCTTCCTCCACAACGGGCTTTGCTCCCTAGTAGAACTATAAATGTATTTTTAAATACTTAGCCATCTACTTCCATGGAATCCAATCCAGGTATTGTAATACTTAACCAGGGACTTTTTAAAAAGAAAATCCCAGATAGGCAAAGAGAAACCTAATGTTTTCTTTTAAAACCTTTTCAGAATAAACTAAAAAAAAAAATCCCCTTAATTCCCGTTATTCCAGATGCTTCTCTCTTCTGCCCCTCCTTCCTAACATTGGTGTGTGTGTGTGTATGTGTGTGTGTGTGAGAGAGAGAGAGAGAGATCAGGTCTCACAGTAAATGACAGAGCAGGCTTATCAGAAGAATCTCTCCCCCCCCCCCCCCACTATGCATGCACAGGAAAGCTTATACCTGGAATTAAACTTTGTTGGTCTTGAAGGTACTATGGGACTCCCTCTCCAAATGAGGGAAGAGAGGCTTTGGCTATGCAGCGGCAGTAATAGCCGGGAAATGCAAGTATTTGCTCACGGACCATATAGCAGCCCTCCAGGGGCTGGATCAGGCCCACGGGCCACTTGATTAACATCCCTGGTCTATGGGGACTATTGACTATAATGGTCTCTATCGGGTATAATGGAATTAGGCTTTCCTGAATGGTTACTGAATCTGAATACATTCTGGTATTGGGATTTGGGGCTATCAGGAAATACTGATATTTTTCACGTTTTGCACACTCCTAGTGTGCACACAAAAGCTTATACCCAGAATTAAACTTTGTGGGTCTTAAAGGTGCCACTGGAGTCAAACTTCATTCTGCTGCTTTAGACCAGCATCTGAATCTGGCTCAACCATGTAGGTGAAATAGGCAATTGCATAGGGTGCTACACTTTTGGGAGAACCAAATTAGACTGTTTGCGCTATTTGCATATGAGCTAAATGAGACTGCTTTGTGTCCCTGCCTCTGGGGCATCTGCTAGTGGGCACATGGCCTCTGGGATGCACTCTGGGGGATGGAGACTGCCGCTGTTGACTTCTCTCCATCGGGGCTGAAAACTTGCTGAGAAGCAAAGCTGAACAGGAGGAGATAGTAAGACAAGGTGTATTTAAGAGTGGGAGTGTTGCCATGCAAATACCAGTTGGCAGATTTCTCCTGTATGGGGGTGGGGAAGTGCTTTCAAGCCGCAGCTGACTTATGGTATCCTGTAGGGTTTCCAAAGCAGGAGACAAACAGAGGTGGTTTGTCATTGCCTGGACTTCCCTGGACATGCTTGATGTCCTCCCATCCAAGTATTAACCAGGGCCAACCTTGCATAGCTTTGGAGATCTGATGAGATTGGGCTATCCTGGGCCATCCAGGTCAGGACTGTCTTCTCTATAGATGAGCTCTTTGGCTTGCCACTATTCTCGTATTTTATTGTTGCTGGAATCCTTGATGTCTGAATCATCGAAGAGAATCTCAGGATGTCCTGAGAGTTAAGATTATAATGGTGTAGCACAAGATGTTGCTCTGTAAATGCGTACTGTGTTTATGTGTCAGTTGCATAGGATCAATTAATGATGTGTTCTACCTAGCTATGGTTGGTTTTAAAAGAAATGGGTGTACCACAACATCCAGTTGTTTTGATGTGCAACCTATACTCTGGACAAGAAACTACTGTTGACAGAATATGGAGAAACAGAATGGTTTCTAATTGGCAGAGGTGTCAGACAAGGATGTATTTTGTTTCCTTTTGTGTTCATTCTGTATGCAGAACATATAAGGAAAACTGGATTAGATTTAGATGAAGGTGGAGTGAAAATTGGCAGAAAGAACATTAGCAATTTGAGATATATAGATGACACCATATTACTTCTGGTAAAGAGTGAAGGCTTGAAAGAACTACTGATAGTTAAAGCAGAAAGTGCCAAAGCAGGATTACAACTGATCATCAAGAAGACAAAAGTAATGACTGCTGGGGAATTACACAGCTTTAAGGCTGACGTACTTGAAGGACCATCTCTGCTACTATGAACCTGTGTGCTGGTGCTTTGACTCTCGAAAACTCATTTCCCGAAAATCTCGTTGGGCTCTAAGGTGCTACTGGACTCGAGTGCAGCGGTGTGCCAGTGGCTTTTCTTGATAGTTGTGTTTTGTGGTCGCTGCCCAAGGATATGCCTCTTAGACGGTAGTGCCCCTTGATGCAGAATGGTCCGCAGCTGAGAGTGAGTATAAACACAGAGTGAGTATAAATGGGAAACTTTCTCAGTGGAGGGTGGTAAGCAGTGGAGTACCCCAGGGATCAGTACTCGGTCCGATACTTCTTTAACTTGTTTATTAACGATTTGGAATTGGGAGTAAGCAGTGAAGTGGCTAAATTTGCAGATGACACAAAGTTGTTCAGGGTGGTAAAAACCAGGGAGGAGTGTGAGGCACTCCAAAGGGATCTGTCGAGGATGAGTGAGTGGGCGTCAATGTGGCAAATGGGGTTCAATGTGGCCAAGTGCAAAGTGATGCACATTGGAGCTAAAAATCCTAAATATAAATACATGTTGATGGGGTCTGAACTGGCAGAGATGGACCAAGAGAGATCTTGGAGTCGTAGTGGATAACTCAATGAAAATGTCTAGACAGTGTGTAGCTGCAATAAAGAAGGCCAACGCTATGCTGGGGATTATTAGGAAGGGAACTGAAAACAAATCAGCCAGTATCATAATGCCCCTGTATAAATCATTGGTGCGACTGTACACATTGGAATACTGTGTACAGTTCTGGTCGCCACATCTCAAAAAGGATATTCTAGCACTGGAAAAAGTGCAGAGAAGGGCAACTAGAATGATAAAAGAGTTGGAACATATAGAGTTCCCATCTATACCCTGTGGCTAATAGCCACTGATGGACTTCTGCTCCATATGTTTATCTAATTCCCTCTTGAAACTGTCCGTGCTTGTAGCTGCCACCACCTCCTATGGCAGTGAATTCCATATGTTAATCACTCTTTGGGTGAAGAAGTATTTCCTTTTATCTGTTCTAACCCGACTGCTCAGCAATTTCATGGAGTGCCCACGAGTTCTTGTATTGTGAGAAAGGGAGAAAAGTACTTCTTTCTCAACCTGCTCAATCCCATTCATAATCTTATAAACCTCGATCATGTCACCCCTCAGCCGTCGTTTCTCCAAGCTAAAGAGCCCCAAGCATTTTAACCTTTCTTCATAGGGAAGGTGTTCCAACCCTTTCCACAGTGTCATTAACTGTGGAAAATGTTAGCCACATCTTCCTATATTATAAAAGCCACATGGTGGTGGCACTTCTCTAGAACATTCCACACGCTCCGGAATTGGTTGGCGCCCTGGTGTGTCAATCTCAGGGCGTCCATCTCCACTGGCTGCGTCGTTGCCTCCCTTGCTGTGGTCCTGCCCACAGAGGCGGCACCCGCCATCTCCGTCTCACTCTCCTGGAAGTGGCTGGATGGGACAGATGCTCCAGTGGCCGGGGACCTGAGCCCAATCGTGCCACCGCCTCAGTTGTCCTCGCTCCAGTGCCTGGGCTGCATGTGGCCGGACAACGGACAGGACAGGCGCTCCAGCTGGGGGGGGGCTCCACCTGAGTCTGCTGCCAAGGCAGGTGGGGAGGGGAAAGCCTCCGGAGGCCCCCTCATCACTTCTCCCTGCTTGCCCACTGGCTGGGTGGGGACAGGCCACTGGAGGCCCCCGCTCCACCTCTCTCCACTTGCCCTGGCCCGCCGGGGCCTCCACTGCTGGTGGGGTTCAGGGAGGAGGTGAGGCCAGGCAGCCTGCCCCCCCAGGGTCACCCGCTGGCTGCGGACAGACCTCTGGAGCCCCTGCGCCACTCGCCCTGCTTGCCCTGGCCCGACGGTGGGGTTCGGAGAGGAGGCGAGCCCAGGCAGCCTGCCCCCCCGGGGCCTCAAGTGGGGAGGGGAGGCCCGAGGGGAGCTGCGACCCAGTGGCCTGGCTAGCGCCCATTGTCTTTACTGCCACAATGGGCCTTCTTCATAGTTTAACAATAAATGTATCTTTGAAAATGCATTATATGTCTAAAATGTACACAGGATTCACCAGTGCTGTAGAAGTTGATTGTCAGGAATTGCATGGCATGGGCTGGCCATGTAGCAACTGTCTCCTCTGGTGCGGCTGTCCCCAACATCATCCCTGTGGGCACCTGCTGGGACCTTTTCTGGCGCTTGCCAAGTGTTTTTAGAAGCTGAGAAGGGCCAGTAAGGCTACTGTTATTGTTGTGTCCGCTGACCACTACATGCCGTCAGCGGAGGAGCCTGAGCTTGAGTCCCAGGGAACACTGGGACTGGGGCTCCTGGCTCCAGCTTAGGGGAACCAATGGGAACGGCGGCGGGAATTCAAACCCGTCAATGACACCAGGGGGCATTCCCCTTCACTTGTATATAGTTGGCCACCTGGCCAGGTAAGGTCTTCTTGTGTTGTATAATAGCGAACCATGCTGATCACTACGTCATTGTCCGTGGTTTCATTATGCTTCTAACCCACTATACAACAGTTATGATTGGCTGTAAAAAATTTTTTTTAAAAAAACCACGTTTATTTACTTACTTAAAACATTTTTATGCCACCTTTCAACCTGAACGGGGTCCACAAGGCAGCGAACATAATTGCGTCTGAGCAATTGAGGTTATAAAATAATTAAATTAAAAACATGGAAACAACACTAGAAGGAGGGCCAATAACCATTATTGGGGTATGCTGGATGAAACAAAAAAGTGTTCACCAGCTGGTGAAAAACATCCCTAGAGGGAGCCAAGCTGATCTCCCTGGGGCACGAGTTCCAGAGGTTTGGCACCGTACCTCAGAAGGGGTCACCACCTGCCTAGCTTCATATGGTGGGGGCAACCGAAGCAAGCCCTCCAGAGATGACCAGATTGTACAGGTGGGTTCATATGGGAAGAGGCAGTTCTTATGGTATGCTGGTTCCAAGCCATACAGGGCTTTAAAGGTCAATCACAGCACCTTGGATTGAGCCCAGAAGCACATTGGAAGCCGGCATACATGGAGTGAGACTGGAGTGATCTTGTTCCCATGATTCGCTCTGGCCAGCATTCTGGCTGCAGCATTCTGTACCAACTGTAGCTTCTGGACAGTATTCAAGGCACCGGCACAGAGTGCATTGCCATAATCTAATCTAGATGTTACAAGGGCATGCACTACAGTGGCAAGATCTTTTATGCCCAGGAAGGGCCGCAGCTGGTTCACCAGCCGGCACCATTATTCAACAGGAGGCCCAAGTTCAGCAGCACCCCCAAGCTACAAACCTGCTCCTTTAGGCTGAGTGCAACCCTGTCCAGAACAGATGTTAACTCATTTCCTGACCTTCCCTCCACCAGGAGCACCTCTGTTTTGTCATGATTATGTTTCAGCTGTTTAGCAGTCATCCATTTCAAAACTGTCTCCAGACACCAGAGCACAAGGATCTTCACTGTGTAGCACAAGCAGGGTTGCCAGACCCCTGGTACATGTGGGGGTTCCCCCAATTTTTGGAGCTTCTGCCTGCTGCTGGCCAGTGCGGGAAGCCCTGTCCCCAAACAAGGACATCTCATGGCAACATCCCTGACGTGATGATGTCATGCAGAAGTGATGTAATCATGTTGGGACAGCATGCGGCAATGCTCTGCTTTTGGGGCAAAAATTCTATGGTTTTAGCAGAGCGTTGCTGTGTGACATCCCCGACATGATGACGTTGCTTCTGCGTGATGTCCTTGCATTGGGGATGCCATGTGACATCCCTGCCCCACCCCTGGAACACCCCCCCAAATCCCCCTGCCAAGCCAAGGTTACCTGGCAACATTGGAAGAAGGTAAGCCGTGGCAGCCATTTTGTGGATGGTTCCACTTGCTCTGGCAGCCATTTTGTGGCTGACTCTTCCTCCTGTGGCAGCCATTTTATGTCTGTGCCCACCACACTGTGTTAGAATTATAGAGGTGCTTGTAGGAGAAGAAGAAGAGGAGATTGGATTGGAGGCTTAAAAACTCCTTTCCCTTCCCCTCCACACAACAGATACCCTGTGAGGTAGGCGGGGCTGTGAGAACTCTGACAGAAACTGTTTTTTTTTTCAAGAACAGCTGTGCCAGAACTATGGCTTGCCCAAGGTCATCCAGCAGGTGCAAGTGGAGGAGTGGGGAATCAAACCCGGTTCTTCCAGATTGCAGTCTGTGCACTTAACCACTACACCAAACTGGCTCTCAAGCTCAAAAAGATTGGGGAACCTCTGCCCTAGTGATTCTCCTCAAATTTGGGCCATTGATGCCAGTACAGCACTCAAGTTTTCATACTGTACAGTTTTTAGAAAGCATCTTAAGTGAGTAAAACCAGTTTGTTGTAGTGGTTAAGTGTGCGGACTCTAATCTGGGAGAACTGGGTTTGATTCCCCACTCCTCCACTTGCAGCTGCTGGATGACCTTGGGCAAGCCATAGTTCTGTCAGAGCTGTCCTTGAAAGAGCAGTTCTGGAAAGAGCTCTCTAAGCCTCACCTACCTCAAAGGGTGTGGGGAGGGGAAGGGAAAGGAGTTTGTAAACCACTCTGAAACTCGGAGTGAAGGGCAGGAATAAATCCAATCTCCTCCTCCTCTTCTTCTTCTTTTGAAAAAAGCGTTTCACTTTTTCCAGATATTTATAGGATTTTTTTTCAGCGTTCATACAAATTTCTAATTTTTCTGGTGGAAAAGTGCAAGCCCCTCCCCCCAGTTCTCTAGGGGAAAAACATGTATTCTCAAATGTTTATGATTTTTTTCCTGGACTCTGCATTTCAATGGATAGGTGAAGTGCTTCTTTTTTAAAGAATGAATGATCTATCCTCTTCATGTTTAAAATTCAAATTCTCCCATCAGGGCAGAAAAACCTGGGTTTGATTTTATGATATGAAAGCAAGAGAAAAATAATTGAGTGAAAATGAACAAGTCTGATGTAGTCTTTTATATTTCATAAAGACAGCGGTAAAGGTCAAACCCATTCTTTTTGTGCTTTTCTGTTTAATATTTTCGGGGGCTTTTCTATCAAGGTATTAATTAAATGAGACACAAAGGCACTCCGTCTCTCACTTACATTTGGGTGACTTTTCCTCTCTGTCCTTCTATCAGATTCACAAACTTTTGTGACTGAAAAAAATAGACTTGGTAAAGCTTTACATCTCAATGCCTGGCTGCAGTACTCTGCAAACTGGATTTAAAATAAACTTGAACTGCGTGCCACTTTATAATTGCTCCCATATTTTTATAGAAAGAAGTCAAGGGGATGCCGGGACCTAAAATGCTCCTGCGTAAAGCCTTCCTGTATCCATATGATTAGAATGTGTGTGCTTTTCATTAACGATACAGCCTATTTGAAAAACTGATCCATCTCTCTCTGTCTCTGTCTCTCTCTCTCACACACACACACACGCAAACACACACACTCCCTTTTCATCTGCCTTTGTAAAGAGCTTGCTCTTGTTGCAAGATAGTAAACAGGCAGGGGGTTGCTTTAATATTTGGTCATTCATTAAGAATGCAGCACGTGAACTCCAGAGAGAGAGCGTGAGGCTGTGAGATTGCAGCTGAGTATATGTTGCTCTTAGCCTCTCTTAGCCGCCACCCCCCCTCCCCGGGGATCTTAGAATGGCAGAGAAGGTTGTCCTCTATTTTATCTTCACCACAACACTGGGAGATAGATGAGGCTGAGAGAGAGGGATTGGCCTGAGGCCTCCCAGCAAGCTTCCCTGACTGGGTGGGGATCTGAAGCAGAATCTCGCCAGGTTCTGGCTCAGTACCCTGACCACTCCTCCACACGGGACAGTGCTCGTGATTGCTGTACTGTACTACTTCCCTGGTATATCTGCTGCTGTGTTGGCACTCCTCAGTCTCTCTGAGCAGAAAGATGTGTATTTTTTTGCAGCTGGATCGTGCTCGTTTAATTTATTTATTTAATATCCCACTTTTCTCCCTGAGTGGCTTTTCAGATTGTTCCCTCTCCCCTCCACTTAATCCTCATAAAAACAAGCCTGTGAGGGCAGGTTAGCCTGAGAGAGGGTTCCCAGCCCCTAGGTCCCAGTAGGGGTCCCCATGCTTTAGGGGGCTTTGATCCGCCACTGGCCAGCTGGCCGGCAGGGGAAACCCCACCCCCAAACAGGGACTGTGCTGCGTGAAGTCCCCAATGTGATGATGTCACCTGGAAGTGACATCATCACATCACCGACATTGGGGGTGACACTCTAGTTTTTGGGCAAACTCTGTGGTTTTGAAGGCAGAAAAACAGAGTTTTGCCCAAAAACTAGAGCATCACCCTGCAATGTTGGTGATAAGATGATGTCACTTCTGGGTGATGTCATTGCGCTGCATGTGTGAAGCACATGCAGCAGAAGATCCCAGAAAGGTTCCCAGGAACCCCCTAGCCTGTGAGATTGTGATGGGCCCAAGGTCACCAGGTAGGTTGCTACGGTTGAGCGAGGAATTCACACCCAGTCATCCCAATTCTAGTCTGACACTCCAACCACTGTACCTCACCAGCAAGAATTATATCCTTTCTTGTTTTGTTCCTGGGGCTCTTAGCTTACAAACCAACTATTAAACTTTGTTGTTTTAAAGGTGCCATTGGACTCAAACTGTTGTTTCAGATCAACATGGATACCCACCTGAATAAAATACAGTATGTATAACTCATAACAAATATGAGTTATGTCCTCTTTCTGGCATGTTAAAATGTACACTCTGCTGTTCTGCTTCAACAATAATTACAAATATGTTCAGTGTTAGAACAATCAACTGGATCCTAATCTTGAGTTTTTCAGTTTGGGCCTGAGAAAACAGGTCCAGGTTAAAAGTAGGAAGAGAGGGAGTTTTTATTTTCCAGACTTGAAAGCATCTTCTCCACATACTCAGCATTATCCAGAAACAGATGACAAATGCCACTACAGAGTGCTTCAAACTCTCTGGAAAAACAGCTCTCCGCCTCCAGCCTAACCAACCACAGTATTAAGGGCTATCTGGATACTGAGTTAAATTATGTGGGGAAAACATTAAACCCTTCTGTAGCTTTTTGCTAAACAATAAATTTGTGAGTGATCAGTAGCTGTCCATTCTGCATTTTCATTTCATAGAGCTGGAGGTTCGCATGCATGAAAAAGAATCTCTGATCTTTCACACAGTTGCCTAGTTTCTTGATTTTTGGCATGCAAACAGACCCGTCTTTCACCTGTTGTAGGAAGAATTGAAGTAGGTTAGTGGAACTGAGATGTATGTGTCTACAGTATACAAAAACTGTAATTACCCTAATACCGTAAGTGCTTGCATAGTTATTATGCAGTTATTAGAAGGCATTTGAAAGGGAGTAAAGGGCAGCTAAAGCAATATTTAAAAACCTTTCCTTAAAAAAACACTCCTCATAATTTTAAAGTGATTTCATGAGGTTTTTAATCTATTTCCCCCCCAGAGTTCAATTTTTTCCCTTTCAGAAAAAGCCCTTGGGGCAGCAGTTAGGAAACTTTTCTTATAGTCTCCGCCAATGTTCCCTCTAAGCTGTGGGGTCTTGTGAGCAAAAATTCTACTTTTTGAGCTACTGGCATTGAAGTTGCAAGCGAGTGATGTGGCTTCTGCATAAATTAGTTTGCTCCAGAGCCATCCTTCCTGAGTTAAGACAAGAATGTGTGAGCTAGAGGCTGAAAAACTGTGAGCTAGCTCACACTAACTCAGCTTAGAGGGAACACTGGTCTCCACCTGTGCCTGCCGTCCAGGCCTTCAGCTCTATACCTGTTAGGGGCTTCTGTCTCATGCAGAGGAAGTCTGGTGTATCTAGGTCAGCGGTGTCAAACATAAGGCCCGGGTGCTGGAACTGGCCTGTTCAGGGCTCTTATGCGGCCCACGAGCAACTAGTGCAAGGAAGGGAACAGGAGACTGTTTGAGGGGGAGTGGGCGAAGCCACTCTGATTGAGGCTTTGGTGTGGCGGAACAACCTTGTCTGCGGCAGGCAAGCAGTGTGGGAGCGCCTGCCCAGGGCTACACCACTGGCTCTCCAGTCTGCCTATATGGGTCTTCCTTTACACCTCCCTTCCAGCCCAAACTTGGAGCTTATTAGCTGCTGTCCTTTATACAGTTTATATCTCCAGTACCTGAGATTACGTTTTACGGCACAAATGGCCCAGCCCCACAAAGTGACATTTATATCAGATCTAGCCCTCATAACAAATGAGTTCGACACCTCTGATCTAGGTTATATAACTGCACAAGTGGGGGCCTGTAAGAATTAGCAAGAGGCATCTCACTTCTCCCTCTCTCACTATTTCCTTTTTCCCTGTCCTGGAAGCCCCCATAGTCTCTCCCCTTTTCCTGCTTCCTTCTCTCTTTCTAGGGTTGCCAGCCTCTGGATGGGGGCTGGAGATCTCCTGGAATCATAACGGATCCCCAAACAACAGAGATCAGTTCCCCTTAGAATTGCCAACTCCAGGTTGGGAAATCCCTGGAGATTTGGGAGTGGAACCTTGGGAGGGCAAGAATTGGGGAGGGGGGCAAGCTCAGTGGGGAATAATGCCATAAAGTCTGCCCTCCAAAGCACCTATTTTCTCCAGGGGGACTGACCTTTGTCATCTGGAGAGCAGTTGCAATTGCAGGTGATCTCCTGCTCCCACCTGAAGGTTGGCCACCCTCATTCCCGTGGAGGAAGTGGCTGCTTTGGAGGGTGGCGTCTATGGCATTATACCCCTCTGCGGTCCCTCCCCTCCCCAAACCCCACCTTCCCCAGGCTTTAGATACAATTCCTAACTGCTTTCTCTCCTCTTGGCAGTCTCCATCTCCTCTCCCTGCCTCCTTCTCTCGTTCTCAGCCATTCACTAACCTACCTTTTATCTGCCTCCCATCTTCAGCTATATTTATTCTTTATTAACTTCATTTATACCCAACTTTTCTCCACAGTGGGGACCAAAGCAGCTTACATTATTATCTTTTCCTCCTTTTTATCCACACAACAACCCTGTGTGGTAGGTTAGGCTGAAAGTATGTGACTGGTCCAAAATCACCCAGTGAGCTTCCACAGCAAGATGGGGATTCGAACCTGGGTCTCACAGACCCTACTCTGAAACTCTAACCACTGCATCACAGTGGCTTTCATAGGGTGGCTGCTGTTGAACTAGGCTTCCCAAATACTTACCTCGTGCTGTGGTAGGCTGGATGGGTCTGCAAAAGAACTTCAGGACTCGCCTCTCTACGTAAAATCTAACTTTTTGTTTCAGTGTGTCGCCATCAGTAGTTTCTACTTATTAATTCCATGTATAGTGTGCTTTTCTTGCATTGGGGAACTCAAGATGCTGCTCACAGAATTCCCAGTAGATTTCCCATCCAGGCATTGACCAGATCAAGACCTGCTTAGCTTCAGCAAGAGTGCCTTGTCATGTGGCTTCAGGACCAGCCCCTGGGGTCATGCCTTTGATGTCTGAGTGTGCTCCTCAAAGTACCTCCCGCTCTAGATGTGCAGGGAGTTGAGGTGCTAGGGTGGTTTTATGGTGGAAGGCATGGCTCCAATACAGGTTTTTGGCAGATCCACTCTTGTGGCATGGGAACAGCCACAGGGAAGGAAAGAGGTGCCATCTTCTGCTGAGGAGATCCCCTCTGAAGTAATACATTCCCTCCTTAGGTAAGGGAAGGAGAGGCTTAGTCTGACTGCTTTTACACGCAAGCTTCCTAGCTAACTGGTGACACCCCACCCCCCACCCCGTTCCAGTGATAGGCGCAAGGAAATTGTCCCTTTTGCTCCTTGGCTAAAGTGGCCCTGCCCTTGTGTCTGGCATAGTGTTTTGCCTTTGTGAACTGGACCTGGGAGAGGACTGTAAAGTACTGGGTTTCGGGCCTCATGACTCGGACGACGACATAAGAGAAGACGCGTTTATTCGTACTTCACACAAGACAAGAACAAACAGTAACGGCCGGAGGCCAACTATATACAGTTAGGGGGGACGGCCTTATATTCCTATTGGCGGGTTTGAATCGCCCGCCAATGCTGCCATTGGTTCACTACTGGCGAGCTCAGGAACCTAGTCCCTATTGTTCTCAGAGAGCGAAGCTTGGCTGTATTTCGCCAGCTCTGCCTTCTGATCCCAGGACACAACAAGGGCTGTCTGCAGAGGCGAAGAGGGAGGGGTGTGTGGCTTGACTGTTTCTCCCAAACCTGCATGAGAAGTCTTGGTTGTTAAAACCGCTCCTCTTCCTGTCCTCTCTCCCTTGCCTGTACAATGAAGTTGTGCATGGGAGAAGTCACTCCCACGGCTGCAAGAACCAAACTTCATCCCACCCTTCCGAGGTGAAAGAGCTTTCAGCAGAAGAAACGACTGCACAATTCTGAAGGCTGCGATCAAGGCAATAAATCTTGAGGCATTGTTTTAATATATTAGCTGTTTATCCAGCCACAGGAAACCACTGTGCGCTCCGGCTAATGAAATGAGACAGTTAATTTAGAACAAGGATGCCGTCTCCACTCTTCAGTAATCTCTTGGTCCAGATCAGCAACATGCGTTATTTCAAGCATTTTGCCCTTCACAATAATTTTTACAGCAGGGGGTGATTAAAAAAAGCCAACAAAAAACAAATTAGTTATTCTAACAACCTGTTAAAATTGTTCCTCGTGCATTTCTTGTATTGGGGTGGATGGAGCAGGAAGGAAAGCATATTTTGGGCCAGTTTCCATTCATGTCCTTATCAGTCTGCACTTCTGAGACTAGATGGGTGCCTCTTGCTGGACCACATGGCAGTATAAGGAAAGCCTCAACGGATCAGACTGAAAGGTCCATATAGTCCGCTGAGAGCCAGTTTGGTGTAGTGGTTAGGAGCCCAGACTCTAATCTGGGAGACCGGGTTTGATTCCCCACTCCTCCACATGCAGCTGCTGGCATGACCTTGGGTCAGTCACAAGTTCTTTCAGAGCTGTTCTCTCAAGGGCAGTTCTAGAGAGAGTTTTCTCAGTCCCACCTACCTCACTGGCAGGGTTCCCTTTAGCATATGTACTGTGTGCAATGTGCCCGTATTTTCACACCTTTACAGACGACTTCTTAGATCTGCACACAGGTGCTTCCTCTAGGGGGGCCCCGCCCCCCTCACCCGATGCCTGTGGGAGGGCACCATGAAAGGCTGCCTTCACCAGCCAGCCAGCTGATCCGGGCAAGGTAAGCCATGGCACTGGGGTGGGAAGGGGGCTCACTTTGGGGGGGGGTGGAGGTGAGCAGCCAGCTGGCAACATGGCTGTCAGGGCGGGTTTGCTTTACTGAGCTTCCATTTGCACTTAACTGGAAAAGAGTTATCCGAATTTCTCTCCCCCTCCCCCTCCCAAGTTTCTTGAGTTGAGGGGACTTTTCAAAACACCATCCCTTTTATGGACGAGCATTTCAACAAGTCATCCATTCCAAAAACCTGTTATTTTGTGGACTAGTATTTTGACCTACTGAATTATGAGAAGGCCTAATTAGCCATGGTGAAATAAGTATGGGCTTAACGTTTTTCCAAACTGGAATACAAGCAAAAAAAAGAAGCACTCCCATATTTTAAAGTTCTCTTGAACATCTGAAGTCTGTCATAGGTGGCTTAGAGGGTCAGTAAGTTTGCAATACAGCTTTCAGAAGCAAGCTGTTGGTCAGACAGTTTGCACTGCGTCACTAACTAAAGTGTCTGCACCTGGTAACATAACACAGGACAAGAAAGAAATTGCACTGAAATTCAGGATTTTGAGAGTTGCCCTGTTGAAAGTGTGTAGGTAAGGATAGAGGGGGAAAAGAAGGGGATATTGTCGTGGGGGTATACTACAGACCTCCAAATCAACCGGAGGAACAGGATAATGCATTTGTACAGCAGCTTGCTAAATTTTCACAGAGACAGGATGTAGTGGTTATGGGAGATTTTAACTATCCAGATATTTGCTGGGAATCTAACTCTGCTAGACATGGGACATCCCGCAGATTCTTGAATAGTCTTGAGGACAACTTCATCTCTCAGAAGGTGGAGCTGGGAACCAGAGGATCTGCTATCCTACATTTAATTCTGACTAACAAGGAAGAACTGGTTGATGAAGTGAAGGTGGTGGGTTCCTTGGGGAATAGTGACCATGTCAGCTTGGAATTTGACATAGAGAAGACTGTGAAACCAGGACGTAGCAGAACTCATATCCTGGACTTCAGGAAAGCCGATTTCAATAAACTCAGAGATCTAATAGGTAGGATCCCATGGCTGGAAATGCTGAAGGGAAAATCTGCACAGGAAGGATGGGTGATGCTGAAAAATGAAGTGCTTAAGGCACAATCTCAAACTGTTCTGGTAAGAAAGAAAGGTGGGAGATGGGTAATGAAGCCAAGGTGGCTGAACAAGGAACTCTCTGAGGAGCTGAAACTAAAAAGGGAAATGTACAGGAAATGGAAGGAGGGTCAGATTACTGAGGGTGAATACAAGACACGAGCACAAATCTGTAGCAATGGTGTCAGAAAGGCTAAAGCACAGATGGAGCTGAGGCTTGCAAGGGATGCAAAAAATAACAAGAAAAATTTCTATGCCTATGTTCGGAGCAAAAAGAGGAACAGGGATGGAGTAAGCTCATTGCTAGGGGAAGATGGTCAAGCCTTAACAAGGGATGAAGACAAAGCAGAATTACTCAACTCTCACTTTGCGTCGGTCTTTAACCGTAAAGTGAGCTGTATACAAACTGAAGAATGCAGGGCATATGAAGGAAACAGGAACTGCCAGTTCAGAATAAGTAAGGAAATGGTTAGAGAACATCTAGCTGCCTTAAATACTTTCAAATCTCCAGGGCCAGATGGCTTGCATCCGAGGGTGCTAAAAGAAATTGCAGATGTTATTTCAGAGCCTCTGGCTATAATCTTTGAGAGGTCCTGGAGTACGGGTGTTGTGCTAGAACACTGGAGAAGAGCGAATGTTGTCCCAATCTTCAAGAAGGGGAAAAAGACGGACCCGGGAAATTATAGGCAGGTTATTCTGGAGCAGATTATTAAATGCTCTGTCTGTGAACACCTTGAACAAAATGAGTTAATTGGTAATAGCCAGCATGGGTTTATGAAGAATAAGTCATGCCAGACTAACCTTATCTCCTTTTTTGACAGAGTTACTAAAATGGTTGACTCTGGCAATGCTGTGGATATAGTGTATCTAGATTTCAGTAAAGCAAAGTTTCTCATGATATCCTTGAGGATTAGCTGGTTAAGTGTGGGCTGGATGGCGCAACCGTTGGGTGGATTCATGGTTGGTTGAAAAATCGTACCCAACGATTGCTTGTAAATGGCTCTGCGTCTACGTGGAGGGAAGTCTCGAGTGGAGTACCACAGGGCTCGGCATAGGCGTCATCTTCAGGGGGGCTGGGGAGCTCAAGCCTCCCCGAAAGTACTGAGCCCCCCCCCCCGGAGGCAACTGGTGTCAGCCAGAGCCTTGCTACCCCCCTCCCGTCCACCACCCCATTTTGAAAGCGGAGGGTTTTCCCCTCCGCTTTCTGAGACTGTTCGGCTGGGCTGGAAGGGAAGTCAAGGGGGTGGGGGCTTGCTTCCTCCTGGAAGCTAAGCTCCACCCACAGTTCCCAGCAGCCCCGCTCAATTCAACGTGGAGAGCTGCACGTGAAGGCTAGCTTCGAGGCAGCACATGCTGCCTCTGCTTGCTGCCGCCACCAGCCTGAAGGGTAAGTAGGTGGGGGTGTAAGGAGTGGGGGATTGTTTCAGGTGGGGTGGGGTGGGTGGGAGCCCAGGGCTGCAGCCACCCAGCCATCCTGCAAGTCCAAGCAGGGGAGGTGGGAGAGGATTGGGGAGGGGAGCTGGGCAAGAATGGAGGGAGGGGAAGGTGGGGGGCCCTTCTGTGGCCTCTGGTTGCCCCTGCCATCGGTGAGTGGCTTGCTTTCTCCTGCAGTCCAGTTTAAACTGGGCTGCAGGAGAAAACAAAACCCAGGAACCCTTGTGCTGCACGGAGCTGCCTCTGCTTGCTGCCGCCACCATCCTGAAGGGTAAGTAGGTGGGGGTGTAAGGAGTGGGGGATTGTTTCAGGTGGGGTGGGGTGGGTGGGAGCCCAGGGCTGCAGCCACCCAGCCATCCTGCAAGTCCAAGCAGGGGAGGTGGGAGAGGATTGGGGAGGGGAGCTGGGCAAGAATGGAGGGAGGGGGAAGGTGGGGGGCCCTTCTGTGGCCTCTGGTTGCCCCTGCCATCGGTGAGTGGCTTGCTTTCTCCTGCAGTCCAGTTTAAACTGGGCTGCAGGAGAAAACAAAACCCAGGAACCCTTGTGCTGCACGGAGCACATTGCTCCAGGATACAGAAAATCCTGGGCTCACTTTCTCCTGTAACCGGGGGGGGGGGGGGGCTGTGCTTTCTGTCCCTCTCTCTCTTTCTGTTTCTGTTTTTCTTTCCCTTGAGATGTGTGAGAGCTGGAAACGCTGGGCAGCTGCCCCACCCCCACTCCAGGCTGCTTCCCTTCCAGTCTGACTTTCTTCCCTTCCCTTCCCTCTGTCTTTCATTTCTCTCTCCCAATCTATATGTTTTTTCCCCCAGCTTCCCCCCTCTCCCTTGCTAAAATAGCCCCAGTTAGGATTGCCAGGTACCCCCTGGCCACCTCTGGGGGATGAGGGAGGGTGGCCCAATCCAGGTTAGGAAACTCCTGGAGATTTGGGAATGGAGTCTGGGGAGGACGGGGACCTCAGTGGGGCACAATGCCATAGAGTCCACCCTCCAGAACATCATTTCCCCCCAGGAAAACTGATCTCTTTAGACTGGCAATGAGCTGTAATTCCAGGGGATCCCCAGGTCCCACCTGGAGGCTGGCATCCCTAGCTCCAGTGCTGAAATTGGAAGCTCTGGTTCTGCTATGTGACTTGGTGCATGCAAACCTCTGGCATTGGCTTACATTTGCCAAACCACCCAGGTGGAGGAGGGGAGGGGAGTCATTCTACCAAAAATGAGAGTGTTTGGGTTTCTCTGTGAGTTTGAGGACTGGAACTGGCACTGAAGTGAGATTGGAAAAGTTTGTGTGGCTTTCTTGTGTTACAGTAATAATTATGCTACAATACAGTTTGTTAGTCCTAAAGGTGCTACTGAGTGTTTTACTATTTTGTATGCTATGGCAGTGATATGAGAGCCAATTGAGCTGTGGGTCCATCTCATGCTACTGACAGTAGTTATACATTACACCTTGCCCAAATGGTTCTGGGCATTAAAGCGCACTTGCCCTGGTGTGATGTAAAATGCTAGCAAGTCATAGCCAACTCATGGTAACCCTGTAGGATTTTCAAGGCAACAGACATTCAAAGATGATTTGCCATTGCCTGACTGTTCTAGAATTTCTCAAATGTACTTCACAGCAACTGTGCATCTCCATTCCTTTCTAATTCCTCTCAACTATGTACAGCTTTCTATGTTGTGCTTCATTTGGACTGCTTTGCTTTCTCAGTTCCTAGCCCCCTTCTTTTCTATAACCATGGATCTACATCCCCTTCCTCAAGCCTTGCTGCTTGTCCCAACTCTCTAAAGTCAGACCAGTTTGGCCAGTGGCAACCGAAAATACATCTGTCTGTCCAGGAAGTTCAACTAAATGCCACTAGAGGTTTTGTCACCACTGCTACATCACTTAATGCATTACAATATAGGTTCATGTTCAGGCTATAATTTATGATGTTTTAGTTTGGGAAGATCTGTGTTCTTGGTCACATCAGTTGGTGCTATTTTTTTCCTGTAAAATCCTCTTCCATCCCAATGGACTCTGCTGCTCACATGTTGTCTGTCAATCCCCTCTTTATTCCACCCTTCCTCCAGTCTCCCTTCCCTTATATTGACCTCACAACAATGGCAATATCACCCAGCCTGATGAAGGGGCTTTGACTCTTGGAAGCTTATTCCCTGAAACTCTTGTTGGTCTCTAATCTGCTCCTGGACTCAAATCTAACTGTCCCAGTGTCACCGAGTAAGTGTCATGCAAAATGTAGATCTGAACATGGGTCTCCTCAGTCCACACTGGTCTTCATGCCATTGGTCCATCTACTTCAGCATGGTCTGCTCTGATGCAGGTGAGCTCTACAGGCTCAGACAGAGAAAGATCCTTTCCAACAGCTGTTCTCTTAGACCTCCTCGGTTTAAACCTTTATCCTTTGGCATGCAAAGCAGGGTCTCTCTACCATCAGTCCATCAGTGTAATCATTGTCTGCTCAGACTGGCAGTGGTTCTCCAGGGTTCTTTGCAGAGGATTTTGCCCATGCCCTGCTTTGTTTCTGAGCCATTGGGGCTGGGGGGGGAGGATGCAGGCGGGCTGCTTTTATTTGTAATGCAAAAGTATATTACCTCTTTCTAACAACATATGTCCATGCAAGATGTACATATGTTCACTGTAATATGTAAACAGGGCTTTTGTTTCTCCGAGTGGTGAGCAGGAAGAGAGGGAAATGGCAACAGATATGTTCTTGGTATGTACACCATCCAGGGAGACTTAACTCTTAACTCATGTTTATGCCACACATCATTATCCTTGATTGGCATGCAGATCAGAGGCCTTTTAAAATTTCCTTTTGCCCTGTGTGCAGCCCAGAAGGAACATTGGCAAGGAATGTACACTCTATACGTGTGGTACAGTTTCAAAGGGACAACTAACTGGGATGTATAAAAGAAATGACAGGATTGCCCATTACAAACAATGGGAGAGACTTGAAGGCCCACTGGAGATAATAGGAGCCAGGAATGCCACATGGCTCCGCCTCCATAAATAGTGACAATGGCCTGTGATGTCACTGGCTCCTCCCTATGATGTCACTGGGCCTCGGTTCTTTTAAGGACCTAGCACAGCAATGCCTCTGGCCCAGCCCCAGCCCCCCCTGGGAAATTGGAAAGTCTATGCCCTTGGGGCTCGGTCCTAGGCCCAGTGTTATTCAATGTTTTTATAAATGACCTGGATGAAGACATAGAGGGGATGCTTATCAAATTTGCAGATGACACGAAACTGGGTGGGATTGCTAATTCTGAAAAAGACAGAGTCAGGATTCAGAAGGATCTTGATAGGCTGGAACAGTGGGCTGAGACAAATAAAATGAATTTCAATAGAGATAAGTGCAAAGTCCTACACTTAGGTACAAAAAAATCAAATGCACAGATATAGAATGAGAGGGACTTGGCTTGACAGCAGCACATGTGAAAGGGATCTAGGTGTTATGGTTGATCACAAGCTAAACATGAGCCTGCAGTGTGATGCAGCTGTGAAGAAAGCGAATGCAATCTTAGGATGCATTAGCAGAAGCATTGTGTCCAGATCACGGGAGGTGGTAGTTCCGCTGTATTCTGCTATGGTCAGGCCCCACCTGGAGTACTGTGTCCAGTTTTGGGCACCATATTTTCGGAAGGATGTTGACAAACTCGAGCGGGTCCAGAGGAGGGCGACCAGGATGGTGAGAGGGTTGGAGTCCAAGTCTTATGAGGAAAGGCTGAGGGAGTTGGGTATGTTTAGCCTGGGAAAGGGAAGGTTTAGAGGGGACATGATTGCAGTCTTCAAGTATTTGAAGGGCTGTCATGTAGAAGATGGAGTGGATCTATTCTCTCTTGCTCCGGATTGCAAGACTAGATCTAATGGGTGGAAATTACAAGGGAGTCGTTACCGGCTTAATATCAGGAGAAACTTCCTGACTGTAAGAGTGGTTGAGCAGTGGAACAGACTGCCTCGGGAGGTGGTGGATGCTCCTTCGCTGGACGTTTTCAAGAGGAGACTGGACAACCATCTTTTGGGTATGTTGTAGGTATGTAGGGGTTTCGGCTGGGTTCCTGCAGAGTGCAGGGGGTTGGACTAGATGGCCTGCAAGGTCCCTTCCAACTCTAACATTCTATGATTCTATGAAAGATCCATGCGGACTGACCCTTGATTTGAATCTATCTACTCATGTTTCATAATAAATTTGTAAAAGTGTGCCTAGCTTGGAGGAAGTGGAAAAAATTTTCTCTCCTGCTCTAACACAACAATTCAGAGTCACCTAATGAAGCTAACAGTCAGCCCACATGGGACAGACAAAAGAAAGGACTTCACACAGTTTGCTGCCACACAATGGGACGGTGGCCCCTGATTCTGAGGACTTCAGGGGGGGATTAGGCAAATTCACAGAGAGTAGGGACAGCAGGCTAGCAGGGGTCAGAGGCAGCCTGCTTTTGACTACCACTTGTGGGAGGACACTTCAGAGAGCAAGGCAGAGGGCTTGCCTTCATGCCCCCTTCCTGCCCTTGGGAGCTCTCCAGAAGCATCTGGCAGTGCAGGAAACAAGATGGTGGAAGAAAGAGGAGGAGATTGAATTTATACCTAGGGCTGCCAAGTCCCCCGGGGGGGGGCGGAGGTTTTCCCACTGAAAGGTCCCCGAACCTGCCGGTCTGGATCAGGCCGGCGGGGGAACCCTGCCCCCAAAGTCTTTTTCAAGGATTTAGTAGACGCAGGAGGGATTGGGTAAAGCTGCGGGGCAAAATGCGACTGCACAGCACATGGTGTGAAATTGACACATACGATGAGGCAAAGGGAAGAGTGAGCGTGGAGCAGCAGCTTGTGGGAAATCGGTCTCTCTTGGTCAGTCTCTGCCAGTTTGGACCCCATCAAAAATTAAGATTTTTGGCTCCAATGTGCCTCACTTTGCACTTGGCCACATTGAACCCCATTTGCCACATTAACACCCACTCGCCCATCCTCGACAGATCCCTTTGGAGTGCCTCACAATCCTCCCTGGACAACTTCGTGTCATCTGCAAATTTAGCCACTTCATTGCTTACTCCCAACTTCAAATCATTAATAAACAAGTAAAAAATCACCGGATCGAGTACTGATCCCTGTGGTACCCCACTGCTTACCACCCTCCATTGAGAACATTTCCCATTTTATCGCTTCTCGGCCTTTTGGCTAAGATCAAGTGTAGAGAAAATTTCCCATTTATACTCACTCTCTGTTTCCTATTAATTAGCCAGTTTTCGATCCACAAGAGGTCTTGTCCTTTTATCCCGTAACTGTTGAGCTTACTTAGGAGTCGTTGATGAGGAACTTTATCAAAAGCTTTCTGGAAGTCAAGGTAAACAACATCTATTAGGTCCCCCTTGTCCACATGTTTGTTCACTCCCTCAAAAAACACTAACAGGTTAGTGAGACAAGATCTTCTCTTACAGAACCCATGCTGAGTCTGCCTCAATAGTTTTTGTTCATCAGTGTGCCTACTAATTCTTTCCTTAATAACAGTTTCGCAGCTGGGAGCTCATCCCTCCCAGCATATAGATCCTCTGAGGACTCCAGTGCCTCGGAGGGACTTAAAGGCGCCGCGTCCCTGACATCCGAGCTCCCTGATGCCGGGTTCAAGGAGGTCGTGGCCAAGTTTTCGGGTGTAGAGCCCTCTGGTGCCGGGTCAGGGGGCGCCTCCGAGCTCATGGCTGAGCTTTCAGGCGCCGGATCCGGGGCAGGCATGACACCTAGCAGACTAAATTTTTCCTCCAGGACCTCACAACTGCATTTCCCCACATCATTGGTGCCAACATGTACCATGACCACTGGCTCCTCCCCAGCGCTATCTACCAGCCTATCTAGAACATGTGTAATGTCTGCTACCTTTGCAAGAGGCAGGCAAATCACCATACGGTCAGTATGTGGGTTCGCCACCCAGCTGTCTACCTGCCTAAGGATTGAATCACCAACTACCAAGAGCCCCCCCGTCCCCGCCAAGGGATAGTTCCTTGGTGTGAAAGGATACCTGTTCACCAGCTTATCCGCAGCATGGTGCCCTGTTTCCCCTCGACCCTCATGTTCCCTGACAGCGGTTGGGCTGCCATATTCAGAGTGGGACATATCTAACAAGTCCCCGAGAGTCTTCTTCGTGCACCTAACTGACTGTCTCTGCTTCTCCAGGTCAGCCACCATGGCCTCAAGGGAGCAAACTTGTTCCCTGAGAACCAGGAGCTCCTTGCACTGGGCACACACCCAAGACTTCTGTCCAGTGGGCAGATAGTCATACATGTGACACTCCATGCAAAACAGTGGATAGCCCCCAATCCCCTGCTGGCATTCTGGCTTCATAATTGCTTTTAAAATAATAATATATATATCCCAACAAATTCCATGTTCCCATGGAGTTGCTGTTGTATTCAAGTACTTGCTTAATGATAAGGCAGAGTTCTGACTTTGTGTAACCTGCAAAATTTAAGTAACCCCCAGGCCCTTCAATCCCCCAGCTAGTTTGTGCGGCCCCTGCTTTGGGGAGAAGACCATTAAACTGCCATCCAGACCCTGGAGGCTAAGTGGTGGCTAACTGGTCATAGGCCAGCAAGGGCCAGCCGCAGACCGTGCTGTCTGTAGATCAGTGGTTAAAAATTAGCCCGTGTGCTGAAAGACTGAAACAGTGTCAAACTATGTTGGGTAGCTCAGAAACTTGCAGTTTTTAAAAGCTGTTTTAAGAGGAATTTCTGATCCTCCTGTATACAAACAAGTTTTGGCAGGCATTCAATTCATGGGTGCATCTCAAATATTAGCACCTTTTGGGTGTGTGCGTGTGCGATAAATATCACAGTAGTTACAGCTACAGATGATGAACACATCTGTGCAGAAAGATGCTCAGAAATGTCTGATACCAGGCAAGTGGCTCCACACGCACATGTTCTTTTCTCTCCTGATCATTCATCCTGGAAAGGGAGTTGAATGAGAACCAGAGTGATGAGGCAGGTTAAGAGTCTGAGGGGAGCCGTGCTGGTGTGCAGGAGAACAGTCAGATCCGAGTTCAGGAGCACCTGAGAGACCACCCAGAAGATTTCCCGGGTGAGAGCTTTCGAGAGTCAAAAGTGCCCTTTGTCAGATAGACTGGACTTGAATCGAATAGTAGGTTAAAACATCAGACTAGGATTGTGAAGGTGCAGGTTGAAATCCTCCCTCACCTATGAAGCACTCTTGTCCATTTGTGCTTCTCTCAGAATAGCCTACCTTGCAGGACTGATGTGAGGATAAAATGGAGGAGGGGTGAGCTTCTTGGAGTAAGTGTGGGCTTATTAAATGACACATTTTTGTTGATTGGGTTAGTGAGGAAGCTTGGCAGGTACTGAAACACACCCTTGGTTCATTGGAAATCCTGATCAGCCTCCATTCTATTTATTGAGAAGAAGAGGAGGAGATTGGATTTATATCCTGCCCTTCACTTGGAATCTCAGAGCGGCTGACAATCTCCTTTCCCTTCCCCTCCCCACAACAGACACCCTGTGAGGTGGGTGGGGCTGAGAGAGCTCTGACAGAGACTGCTCAGGGTGCTTAGGAGCTCAGGGTGACTTCCCCATTTTGTCCTCCCAATACCCCTGTGAGGTAGGTTAGGCTGAGAGAGTGTGTGACTGGGCGAAGGCCACCCAGTGAGCTTCACAGAAAAGTGGGGTTTAGAACTTGAGTCTCCCCAGTCATAGTCCTGCCCTGCCCTGCCCTGCCCTGCCCTGCCCTGGGTGTCCCAGGCTGGCCCAATCCCATCAGATCTTGGAAGCTAAGCAGAGTTGGCCCTGGTTAGTACTTGGTAAGGGAGGCCACCAAGGGAGTCCAGGGTTACTGCACAGTAGCAGGCCAACAGCAAACCATCTCTGAATGTCTCTTGCCTTGAAAACTTCACCAGAGGCACTGCACTTTACGGCCCTTTCCACCACCAACCCTAGTCCCACCATCTAACCACGACACTGTCACAGATTCTTAGACTGCCCAGTCTACCTGCTTGCTTTCAGGCGTATACTCAGACTAGAAACTTGCTTCCCCCCAGTGAGAGATGAGGTCCACGGTTAAATTCTGCCTCCTGCATCTGCCTCCTGCACTCCTGTGGAATCATGGGCCTTGCCCAGCTCCAGTAGCGTCTCTGGTAGCAATCATTCTGCTGTGTGGTGGGTGGATTTATCAAATCCTTTGTTTATTTCCCTGGAAGCGCAGACAGAGTGAACAAATGAAGAAATATTATTAGAAGTAGATGGAATTCCTTTTGGGAAGGAAAAGCTAATCCTGTTATTTCTCACTTTGTTTTTTGGGGTTTTTTTTAGCTTCAGCACTTCCTCATGTATATTATAACGTGACATTAAAAAAATCCCACCTCATTTCAGCTATGAACATTATAGAACATATTTGCTGCTACACTGGTGGTGATTGTAAAATTAATGTAGAAGAACACTACTCAACTTAAAACTTCACACCTCTGTCTGGCCCTTTTAGTTTCTATTGTTGCAAGTTAACACCTACCATTGCTTCAACTAAAAAAGATTAGCAAAAATAAATCATTTCCCTCCCTCCCTCCCACTTTGTATATTGGCATTTTCACAGTTTTTCTTGCCTTGTGGTGAGTTTGTGTCAAGATCCCCCCCCCGGTAAACCACAAGGAAATTTTAAACAAAAATCAGCACCACAGATTCTTCAGGAAGACCAGAAGCTCTGGGGCCCTAATTTATGGTGTCAGTTGCGTCTCCAGTCTCCCCAGTGGCCATCAGGCTGTGTCCGTGAGACCTGGTGACAGGACCCGTGAGGGGGAAGGCACCTGACTTGCCGCCATTTCCTTCTCAAGGAGGCCCCTTCTCAAAAGCTGCTGGCTGGTCCAAGTTCCAGGAGTGAAAAGAGGGGCTGGGTTACACAGGCTCTGGATCGTTTTCCAGTTTGCCATGGAAGATTGCTGGGTAGTGTTGCCAACTTCCAGGTGGTGGCTGGAGATCTCCTGGGATTACAACTTATCTCCAGGCAACAGAGATTGGTTCACCTGGAGAAAATGGCTGCTTTGGAAGGTGGACCCTAGGGCATTGTAACCCTGTTTAGGTCCCTCCCCTCCCCAAGTCCCGCCATCTTCAGGCTCCGCCCCAAAACCTCCAGGTATTTTCCAACCCAGAACTGGCAACTCTATTGCTGTGTGACCTTGTGCCAGTCATGCATTCGCCACCTAACCTACCTTACAGGGGTGTTGTGAGGTTAAAGTGGTGAAGAGGAGACTGATGTAAGATGCTATGGTTACCCATTGGGGAGAAAGGCAGGGCATAAGGGCACTCCTTGGCCACCCACCTGCGCACCTGTCTACCGCACCAGGCTCTTTGGCCATCTGAGCTGTGAACCTTTGTCTGCGGGCTGCCCCTCTCCCTCCCCTCCTGGTCAGCCGCAGCAGAGCAGCAAGAAGAGCCGGTGATGTTGCAGCAGGCAGGGGTAAGGAGCGCAGCGCACCGGGGGTGGGAGGGTGTCTGCTATCCTCCTGGGGTGGGGCTCATCAGTGGGGCAAAGTCATCCACCACCACCCCCGCAATCTAGTCATATGCAAAATTTGTTATGGAGCTGGGCTATACTAAGACTGGAGGGTCAGTCTTGCTCTGAGCCAATACAGTCTGCACAGTTTTGCATAGCCCTGCTTTGGAGTAAAAGGAGGCATGACCTTTTGGATGGCTTCACCCCACTGAAGAGGGGAGAACTTGACCTACCCATTATCTCTCCTGCCAGATCTATTAGCATTTGTCTGAAATATGCTAGAAAGAAATCAGACTGCCTCCCCCTCTTCCTGCCTCTTTTCTGCCCAGAGAGAAGGAGGGAAAAAACTTTTAAAACTCATTTTGTTCACTTCAAACCTCCAAGAAAAAAATGCATTTCTTCATAACAGGTATTTTTATATTCTGTTTTTCATTTATGTTGCTGTACATGAAATGTGTTTACCAAGGTGACATTTTGGGATGGGTTCCAGTGACACACCATGCCTGTTGTATAGTGGGTTAGACGCATAAAGAAACCACAGACAGCGATGTAGTGATCAGCATGGTTCGCTATTATACAACACGAGACACTGATAACCGGCCCGGAGGCCAACTATATACATTGGGGAGGGGCCGCCCCCCTGGTACCATTGGCGGGTTTGAATTCCCGCCGCCGTTCCCATTGGTCCCCCTACGCGGGAGCCAGGAACCTCAGTCCCATTGTTCTCAGGTACTCAAGCTCTGGCTCTTCGTTGATGGCACTATGTTGACTGCATACACAACACCCCTCCCCCCATAGTCCCGATCCTGTCTAGGTGACATAGTCCTTCAGGTATGCGGGGGCTCTGCGTTCCCTGATGGACCGTCGTGGTGTAGGCGTTGGGGTTTCTCCGCAGCCAAGTCTTGGTGGTGTGGCGGGGCCTGCCCCCTCACCTCCTTCCGCTGGGGAAGGGTACGCCGTCTGGCCCTCGGCTGATGAGGCCTCGGGCATACTGAGCTGGCCGTCGCTGGGGTCCGCCTCTCTGCAGTCTCGTTCCGCCTCGGGCTCTCCCTCCGCTTCTCGTGGGGCCTGCTCCACCTCCCCTTGGTTACCCCGGTCTCCTACCGTTGGAAGTAGGCGCCGCCTCAGCTGGTCCACGTGGCGCCGCAGGACCTGCCCGTCATTTGTCGACACCTCATAGGAGACAGGGCCGGTGGGGCGGATTACCTTTCCTGCTATCCACTCCGGGCCTCGGCCGTAGTTCCTTGCGAACACCGGGTCCTCTGGGAAGAAGCCCCGTGGTGCCTCCCGGTCCTCGACCCAGTTCCGTCCTGTTGGAGCCCTGTCGGGGTGCAGGCGGTCCAGGAGGATGGCGGGGCGCCGGCCCATGAGAAGCTCCGCGGGGCAGTGGCCACTGACCGGGTTGGGTGTTGTCCGGTTCGCCAGCAAGAACCGGGCTATGCGTGACTCCCAGTCCCCCTCGGTCAGGCGGCTTAAAGCTTCCTTAGCCGTGCGGACCATGCGTTCCGCTTGGCCGTTCGTGGCAGGGTGGAAGGGTGCTGACCTGATATGCCGGATCAAGTTGTCCCGCAGGAACCGCTGGAATTCCTCGGATGTGAACGCCGGGCCGTTGTCGGAGACGATGGTGTCCGGCAAGCCATGCGTGGCAAATATCTTCCGGAGGGCTCGGATGGTGGCGCTTGCGGAGGTGGAGGAGACTGGACTCACCTCCAGCCACTTGGAGTATGCGTCCACGGTGACCAGGAATGTTAACCCGTGGAAGGGTCCGGCGAAGTCGATGTGGAGCCGGGACCACGGGGTCCTTGTTGACTCCCATGCCTGGGGGGTGCACATGGTGGGCTTGGCCGGACCTCTTGACAGATCTGGCAACGCTTCACCCAGGCCTCTATTTCCCCATCGATGCCTGGCCACCAGACGTAGCTCCTGGCGAGGGCTTTCATCCGCACGATGCCGGGGTGTGCCTCGTGCAGAGCCTGCAGGACCTGTTGCTGGAGTGCGCTGGGGACTACGACCCGGTCCCCCCACAGCAGGCAGCCCTTGTGTGCCGATAGTTCCTCGCGCCGTGTTGTAAATGCGCTGAACTCAGGGCCCGCCGAGGCCGTAGGCCACCCCCTCACCACCCAGCCGAGAACCCGGGATATGATGGGGTCACGGGCTGAGCGGCGGGCGATGTCCGTGGCCTGGAGAGGGGCGTCTGGAAGACCCTCCAACTGGAGGACATGATGAGCTGGGGCCGGGTCCTCCCCTTCGTCTGGCAGGGGGAGGCGGCTCAGCGCGTCTGCATGTCCCATTGCCTTGCCTGGCCGGTGCTGGAGCGTGTAGTTGTAGCCCGCCAAGAAGATGGACCACCGCAAGACCCGAGGGGAGAGTACCTGTGGCGTCCGGCGGTCCGCTGCGAAGAGGCCCAGCAGCGGCCGGTGGTCTGTGACGACTGTGAAGGGACGGCCATAGACGAAGTCGTGGAACTTCTTCACCCCGGCCACAATGCCAGTCCCTCGCGGTCTATCTGGGCGTAGTTCCGCTCGGCCGCAGACAGGGTCCGCGAGTAGTACGCGACCGGGACCTCCCGGCCGTCCGGGAGACGGTGCGCCAGCACGGCTCCCACCCCATATGGGGACGCATCGCAAGCCAAGACCACGGGCAGGGTCTCGTCGAAATGTGCCAGGACCGCGTTTGAGATGAGCAGGGCCTTGACGGCCCGGAACGCTGCAGCCTGATGCGGGCCCCAGACCCAAGGTGCCTTTTTGTCGAGCAACCTGTGGAGGGGCTCGGCTACCGCCGCCTTGTGGGGGAGAAAGGCGTGGTAAAAGTTCAAGAGTCCGAGAAAAGCCTGGAGCTCGGCTTTGGAGGTCGGGGGCGGCGCTTCCACGATGGCCTTCACCTTGTCCCGGGCCGGGTGGAGTCCCTCTGCGTTCACCGTGAAGCCCAAGAAGTCTACGGATGATACCCCGAGCTGGCACTTCTCGCGCTTGACCTTGAGGCCGGCGTCCCGGAAACGGCTGAGGACCATGCGGAGGCGGGAGGCGAACTCGTCGGGCGTGGCGGCGGCGATCATCACATCATCGAAGAATGGTGTGACGCCGGGGATCCCTTTGAGGAGAGAGTCCATCAGTTGCTGGAAAATTCCGGGTGCCACGCTCACCCCGAATTGCAGGCGATTGACCCTGAAGGCCCCCCGGTGCGTTACAATTGTTTGGGCCTCTGCGGTCGGCCCGTCGACAGGCAGCTGCTGGTACGCTTGGGCCAGATCTAGTTTGCCGAAGATCTTGGCCCCTGCCAAGGTGGCCAGAACATGGCTCACCACCGGGACCGGGTAGGCATGGTCCTGCAATGCCCGATTTATCGTGCATTTATAATCCGCGCAGATGCGGACATCCCCGTTAGGTTTAATGGGGGTCACGATCGGGGTTTCCCACACTGCGTGAGAGACCGGCTCCAAAACCCCTTGCGCCACCAGTCGGTCCAGTTCCGCGTCTATTTTTGGTTTTAAGGCAAACGGAACGGACCTGGCACGCATGCGGATAGGGGCCACTGTGGGGTTGAGTTGTAGCGAGACCGGGGGCCCGTATATCGGCCCAGGGACCCATCGAAAACGGATGGGAACTCGCGGCACACTTCCTGGAAGTCGCGGGTTGCGCAATGCTGGACCCCCTCTATCGCGATTCCTAGGGGTCCAAACCAAGCCCTCCCCAGGAGGCTAACCAGGTCGCCCTCGACTACGAGCAAGTCCAAGTGACCCTTGAAGCCCCGGTACTGCACCCTGAAACTCCCTACCCCCTTTACTGGTACTTGGTTTCTCTGAAAGTCCATGAGCGTCACGGGTGATGGCCGCAAGCGGGGGCCCCCCTTTGGGCAAATCTGTCTTAATGTGGCCTCCGAAATGATGGAACAGGCGGAGCCCGAATCGAGTTCCATTTGTAAGGGGCCCCCTCTACTTTGATCCGTACGTATATTTTTGGGGTAGAGGCCTGACTGGGGAGTTTCAGTACCTGTGTTCGGGCGGCCGGCGCGTTGGTCAATTGGTATAGGTCTGCCTCCGGGGCCGCGCAGTCCTCGAAATGCGCCTCAGACCTGCGGCGGGGCGGTTTTGTGCTGCGCGTGATGGCTTGGACCGGCAAACCCTTGCGATGTGGCCCGTGCGGCCGCAGTCCCGACATGTGGCGTCCCGGAACCGGCACGATCTCCTCTCATGCTGCCCTCCGCAGCTGGCACACTCCTGCGCCGCCGAGCCGTGTTGCTTGCGTGCGGAGCTAGCGGACGGTGCTGGCGGGCGATGCTGGGCTAGTGTGCGGTGTACCTCGGGGTCGTCGATGTCGCTGTTTCCGGGGAGGCCACACGATGCGTCGCGGTGGTGGTGGTCGGATGTGACCTCTCCCACGCAGTGGCGGTGGCTAACGCTGAGGTGATGGTCACCTTCTCGCCCTCCATTATTCGGCGCTGGAGTTTCTCGTCCCTGAGGCCAGCGACGAAACGGTCGCGGAGAGCCATCTCCAAGTGCTCTCCGAAAGCGCAGTCGGCCGCCAGGCGGCGGAGCTCTCCGAGGAACTCCGCGGCGGTTTCTTTGCCCTGCTGGTTCCTATGCTGGAAAACCACGTGGCAGGTCATCTCCGACGGCTTTGGGGAGTAGTAGTTCTGCACGGCCTTCACAATCTCGTCGACCGTGCACTCCTCCACCTTCTTGGGAGAGAGAAGGTATTGGGCCAGATCCACGATCACGGGGCCGCAAGAGCAGAGCAGCAGTCCTCTCTTACGGTCTTCGTCCGTGATCTGGTAGAACACGAAGGCTTGCCGCAAACCCGTGACCCAGGCTCCCCATCGTCGGGGCTGGGAAGCGTCGAACGGCGGTATCAGCCCGGATCCTGGAGCGATGGCCATTGTGCTAGTCGGCGGCAACGACGCGGCTCTGGATTCACCCTCGGAGGCACTCATGGAGGATGCCCGTGGAGTGGTGGAGCGAGTCTTCGGTAGCGTTGTCCGACAGCCCGGCTGGAGCGCTCAACAGGATCCCACCTTCGTCGCCATTGTTGTATAGTGGGTTAGACGCATAAAGAAACCACAGACAGCGATGTAGTGATCAGCATGGTTCGCTATTATACAACACGAGACACTGATAACCGGCCCGGAGGCCAACTATATACATTGGGGAAGGGCCGCCCCCCTGGTACCATTGGCGGGTTTGAATTCCCGCCGCCGTTCCCATTGGTCCCCCTACGCGGGAGCCAGGAACCTCAGTCCCATTGTTCTCAGGTACTCAAGCTCTGGCTCTTCGTTGATGGCACTATGTTGACTGCATACACAACAATGCCAAAGCATCTGAGTTAGGTGAAAGGCAGTTGAGTGGCATCCTAATTTTTGAAGGATGGGACTGGCTTCTGTGGGCCCATCAGAAGCTGCACATCCACCCACTTCCTGGGACGTGATTTGGTTGTATTGCAGGGGATTGGATTCCCCCCCTCTTGGGTTAGTTCCACACTGGGGCCATTCTCTGCAAACCAGCCCATGCTGTTGCCGCATTAGTTCCATGCCAAATTATCATAGAGGATCTACATATTGGTGGGCATTGTGTCATTAAAATAATTTGCCTCATGGATTTTCCCATCCAAACCAAATTACAAGCTCTATTAAGCCTTAACTCAATCAGCTCAATCAAACCTGGGTCTGAGAAGCCTGACTGAACCGTCTCGGAGTCCACCAGCTGGCCCCAAGCACTGTTGAAGGAACCAGAGTACAGCCACATCACGAGGAGAAGGAGAAAGTGGGAAAAGGGCAAGAATAATTTAAATTTTATGGTAGCAAACCAAGCAAGTATGCCTGGCTGTCTTATTCCCACTTCTAGGCAGAGAACTGATTCATCCACACATCTGAGGTGCACGGAGGAAAGATGTTTAAATTTCTTAATTACTGGAATGCTCTTATAGGAGTTGGGCTGTAATTTTTGCCCCAAAGACCTATAAAACTGGTGGAATGTGTTGCCTACCACCAGAGGTAAAGGATCTCTGGATTGCTGCTGGATTCTAGGGCCTAATAATATATGCCAAGAATGGGGAAGTCCTTGGGAGAGAGGACCTGTTCAAAGTAATGCTTATCAAGAAACCACATCTTAGGCGGTTGTAATTTGGAATTAGAAAAACACAGAGACATTATTTTAGATTTATGATAATTAGGTGAGGGGGTGCCCTGACCTGGATGGCCGCGGCCACCCTCCTCTTGTCCAACCTCAGGAGCTCAGTGGGGCCCCATCCCTGGTTAGTGCTTGAATGGGAGGCCACCACAGAAGTCTGGGGTATTACGCAGAGGCAGGCATTGAGATGTTTAATTAAATCAAGAGGCTTGGGTGGTATTGAGCTACCTCTTGTTTCTCCCATTGTTGCTTGCCAGAGATTGAATCAAATGCAGCTTGTACAGCAATAAATGTGGCATATAACCTCCTCTTCTTTTGAGATTTTTTTTCAGCAGGGTAGGCTAGGGCATGAGCGTGGTGCATAGTTGAATTCCTTTTCCTAAAATCAGCCTGTTTAGGGCCCAGAACAGAGGAATCCTTCATGTTTCCAATCTTAACAGTCAATGAGAAAACATATAGCTTGCCCAAAACAGAAAGGAGGCTAATTGGGTGGTAATTTGCAGGGTCTTTTCTTTCCCTATATGGCGGACCCCTGACTCTCACCCATTCGTAGATTTTCCTGCCGAAACGTTTTTTTTAGTTCCTCTCTGTGACTGAGCCACCCTTCAGTAGCATGTATTCTTTATTTTATAAGCTTTAACTGTCCCACCCTGACACAAATTAGTTTAGGCTTCTGACCCAGCGCAGGAATTTAAGGGAAAATACAGGAGCTGTCTTGTCTTATATTTAAACTCTTATTGAAATAGCACTTGAGGCAAAGTAACTTTCAAAACAAATAATATTTTATTGAACAGGCAGAGAATATATATATAATAGGATTGTCAAGGTTTAGAAAGGCTGAGGTAAAACTTCATACTGTATACTAATTTGAAAGCTTAGATCATACAAGGGAGAATTGTTGTGGCTTATTTTAGGGTTTCAAGATGAGAGGTGCTTTTCTTAGTATATTTCAGCACTAATGCAGGTTCTTAAAACTGTTTTCCAGAGAAAGCATTTGCTTATAGTTTCTAGGTTTCTCCAGAGATCTAGGTTTTTTCTTTAGATATTACAGCTTTCGCTAACTCCTGAGGTGTCCAAGTGTTTCACCTTTACCACAGACCAGGGTTCTCTTCCCAACCCCTTTCACTGGCAGGAAGTTATTCTCCTTGTCCCTAAGAAGCAATACTCCTTTTACTATTTGGCTTGTCTGGGAGTTCACTCTGACTACCCAGACCTTCTACCAAATCCTTCTCCAGTATCTGTTGTCTGTATAAAGCTATTCTTTAGCTTTCTTGACTGAGAATCTAAATTCTCACTCAGAGCAGTTCTAGTACATATAAGACAATGGGGTCTTTCTTCTCTCTATAGAAGTACTTTTCTGACTATTGCCTGTCAGAAATCACTGACTCCCAAATGTCTTTTCCCTCAGAAGCCAAACTCTCTGGCTACTGATACAGATGTCAGTTTTCAGACTGAGACCAAAACGCAAATGAATCTTCCTTCCAGATCAGCTGTTTTATTTCCTCTCTCAACTGATGCTGGCCAATCAGAGAGTGAGTAGAGCAGCCAATCACATAAGCTCTTCTCTCCAGGGAAGATTAACTCTTGAACTTCCTGACTCTGTGACACAAGCATCATGTTAAAAGCCTGCTTTTCTTTGCAATCCATCACACCCCTTTTTTTGTAAATCAGGATAAAAAGCCTGCCTCCAAAGATGAGGGATATTCCCTGATTTGTCAGTTGCTGCAAATAATTTCATGAGTACTAGAGACCTCCAGGAGGATTCAGCTTTAAGCAGGTCTGGGGGAATATAGTAAGGCCCATTTTTCCATCCATGCATTTTACAATCCCACCAACCTTGTGAGGTAAGTTAGGCCAAGAGTGTGTGACTGGCCCAAGGGCTTCCAGCAAGCTTCATGGCAAAGTTGGGCTTTGAACCTGGTCTCCCAGATCCCAAGTCCAATGGTTTAACTGCTGCACTGTCTACGTTAGGTTTCAGTTAATTCTGGCTAGAACCTCCATTTCTCTCTCTCTGTCAAATTAATATTTCCTCTTAGAAACCAGACACTGAAAAGTGGCATTAATTCCTAATGATGTTATGGTATTGTTGTCAGACTTGGGTCTCGTTTGTCATGGAGTTCTTAGTTTGCTTTGGTTCTATATGCCTATTGTCCTTTGTCATTTAGGTTGGGAGTGGGGAATCTCTGAGTGTGTGGGTATGGAGATTGCTTTGCTAAGAGTCGTGCTAGCTTGTAACTGTGTTAAGTGGGGCCTCCCTTCTCGGGGAAGAATGCATGCTTGACCTTGGACACCAGACACAGCTAGATACTAACCTTGCAGGTGCTGGGGTGGGCTAACAGTGCACAGTAGATTTTAGCAGGCTGGATGTGTTGGTGTGATTGGACTGGACACAAAGGGGGGGGCCTGTTTGAACTATGTAGAATACCAGAACTGGCACCTAGAGGGTCAGTTCTGACATGAAGCATCTTAGCTTGACACATCTTTATCTCTCAATAAACAAATCACTGCCAAGAGAATATTATTGGGAGTAAGTTTGTTCAAGAGTCTGACCATTGTTATTTATTTATTTATTTATTGAAAAGGGGATCTGTAGCAGCTTGTTGTGGCACTGCTCAGAGATAGTAGGATGGGGAGCTGCACTGAAACAGGAAGGACTATCTGGAATACTTGTGCAAAGAATGCCGACCCTTTAAAAATGGCATTTGTATTCCACAACAGCAGTTCTCTGGATGTTCAGTTGCACAGTTGAGTCCGACTCTTCACGACCCCATGGACCACATCACGCCAGGACCTCCTGTCTTCCGTCATGCTCCAGAGTTTGCTTAATCTCTGGATAGGCATCAACAAATAAAATTTCTGAATAATGAATAAATAACAATGGGGGGAAACCAACAAATCAGCTCCTGGAAAAATCAGGAATTTAATGGGGGAAGAGTGGGGAACTGTGGATCCTTACTGCCATTGTCTGGAGTCCTCACTGTAATTATGTGCCTGGTTCATGGCTTCTCTGTCTCCTTTCCCACTGCAGTTCTTTGCACTTCCACAGTGGCAGATCCGTGTTCAGAGTGAGAGGTGGGAAATTCAAGCCTGAGAACTGCAATTAAAAATTCTGCATTCTGGCATCTTGGGTTTCAAACCCAAGTGCTGTCTTGTGTACTGGAAGTGTGTAATGTTTTGTTTATTCAATGGAATTTGAAAGTAAGCCAGTTCTTATTTCTCAGAATTGGGCCAATGGATAACTGAAGTATAATTCCATGTGGTAGTGACTGTTTGCCTGTAGCCTATCCACTTATATTTTGAAGTTGTTCACTATTTTCCTTCATTTCTGTTCTCCAAAAAACAATCTTTCCAATTAATTGTGTTTATTTTTATGCCACGTATGTTTTCAAAGACAAAGAAGCATGGTTCTTCCTTCAAATACTCTTTATGTGCACATTCTTATTGTGTATTAGAGTCCATTAGTAGTAAATAGGAATCTTCCCTTTTTAAATGCTGACGTGTTTTCTGGATAATTTCCATGTTTCATGGAGAAACTGTCTTCCAAGCAGATTCCTTAATCTTAGAACTGTAGAGAATATACAATAGATTATGTACAGTATCATGAAACCCAGTACAAAAAACCTCAGGGTGCCAAAGGTCACCAAGTACTCAGCAACCAACAATGTCAAAATTTCTTATAAGCAAAATTCCATAATTTCAAATCTGTAACAAATAATAATTATAATAAATTATATCTCATGTGGTTGTCCTGAATACAAATATAAGAATGCCATAAGCCTCCAGATACTTACCCACAGTATCAGTATCTCTCTTAAGGTGAGGCGAGAGTTCACAAAATATATAAACCGGCTATTCAGTCTTTATGACTCAAAATGCCTTCACAAAATGGCTTGTCATACAACATGCATTTTATCCACCCCACCTTCTTTACAATTGCCATTTGTCTTAAAGGTATATTACACAAAACAGGATAAATCTAAGACTGAACTGAGACCACCAGGATTTACAGTGTTAAATTTATGGATTCAGAATTTTAAATAGATGGCATCTTACAGCAACATGGATTTCTTGATACCATAATAGCATGAAAAAAACGTGTAGGAAGGGCTGTGGGTTATACGGAGATTATTTACATTGTTTTTGGAGTTGCCCTGTGGTTAAGAAATTCTGGAATCAGGTACTTCCACAAATAGAAGAAATCTCAGGTACCACAATCTCTCAACAACCTGAAGTAAACTTTCTGGAAATAGGCCAACTGAGTCACTTAGATAAATCAAAACAAACTATGATACCAACTCTATTGTCGATTGCTAAGATAGAAATAGCAAGGAGATGGAGAAAAGCAACAGGCCCCTCTTTAATGGGCTGGTACAATGGTATATAGACTCATTTTATTTTGGGAAAATTAGACCAGTCCTCGGGACTGCAGAACTTAGATGCTTATTATAGAAACTTTCAAGCGGTCTGGTTCCCGATCATACAGTTTCTTCAAGAAAAGGAAATTATGTCATCCAATCTTTTCTTTCGTGAGCTACTTTATTTTTAAAGAAGGTTTTTAGAAAATATAAGAGTAGGTAAGTTTTGTTGTAATTATTGTACTGGAATGGGATTTGTATTATCACACTGGTCTTATTTATCCTATTGTTTTTGTTTGATATTTTAATAATTATTTAAGTTTTAAAAAATTAAAAAATGTTCCTTTTGCAGCAACCACTTTTGAATATCAATGTCAACATAAGGCTTAGATTCAAATTTCTTTATCACTGCAAACTTGAAGTCTTCATACCCATGTTATTTGCAGTTGAAATGCTGCACTAGATGTGCTGTTTCTCTTTTACATTTTAAGCAAGACCTGTGTTCAATCACCCTGGTACACAAGGCTCTACCAGTTGAACCAATATAATGCAATCCACAAATGCAGCAAAGCACATATATCACTATGGATGTTCCACATATGGAAAATTGATATAATCGTTGAGTATATCCATTTATTTCTATGGTGTCTGTCCTCCCTGCCATTTTACAGACAGAACAAGATCAGGAAAGGATGGTGTCCTTTCACTTTAATAGAGCTCTTGCTAGGATTAAGGAGATCAGATTTTGTCAAAACATTTCTAAAAAAATTTGTTCTACGTAAGCCCAAATATGGTTTATCTTTACAAGCTGGCAAATGTTTAATAAGATGCCAGTGTTTATAAATAATGTTCTTAATCTGGTGAGTCAAAGGTATATTTGTTAAAACACCTGTGATTTTATCTAATTTATCTTTAGCGTGATCCACAAACAAATTCTCCCTTTTAACATGTTCTGCTCTAACTCTAGCATCAATAAATATCTCTTTTGGGTAACCTCTTTCTCTAAATTGTTTTACAAGTTTTTTACAATCTCTATTGAAATCCTTCTCATGGGTAGAGTTTTTTACAATCTCTACTGAAATCCTTCTCATGGGTAGAATTCCTTCTAATTCTCAATAGCTGTCCATAAGGGATATTGCATGTTAATTTTGGGGGGTGATGACTTTTGAAATGAAGATAATAATTACAGTCACTGTCTTTAGTATATGTCTTCACTGCCAACTTATAATCATCTGTATTAAAGACCAGTGTGTCCAGTACCAGGGCCATAGTGGTGTTTCAATGTGTGTGTGTCTGTGGGTGTGGTTTGGGGAGAGACAACTTAGATGGTTTCTCCTCTGGAATGGCAGTAGGGCAGGAAAGCAGGGCACTCAGGAAATGGGAAGTGCAATTATTGCATGTGTGCCAGTTGGGTAGCAATTAATGTTTAGTTACCTATTGGGTGTTCTTTAGAGTGGGGGAGAGGAAAGGTGAGATTCAAAATGGATGCGCTCAGACTTGCTAACATTGAAAGAACGAGTGTTGAAACATTATTCTTTGACAGCTTTTAAAAATGGACCCACAAGTAATCTCTGTATCTGCAGGTGTATTGAAATGCCCCCCTTCCGTTGGTGACAGCAATGGTAAGGCAAACTTGTGTTTTTGTTTTGGGTCAGTGTTTTCAACTTTGGAAAAGGAGGAGGAAAAATGAAATTGTTTCAGACTGTAGTTACCTTCCAGTGATCATGCACTCTGTTCAAATTTCAGAATAAGTAATTGATGAATATACATTTAATCTCTCTGTTTCAGCTGTATAGGTTCATCACTAGATATAATGCTTAGAGTGGAAAATCTCTGGCTTTATTGTATGCTTTATTTTTGAGAGTGAAAACATGTTTAAAGCCAGGCTTTTCAGCTTGGGGCTGCTGTCTGTCATTTTGTAGGTACTGAGGTTCTCTTGGAGATAGATCAAGATGGGCAGCCGTGTTAGTCTGTCTGTAGCAGTAGATGGGCAGCATGATCCGTGACTCACAATTCACGAAAGCTCCTCCCCTGCCACAAATGTTGTTAGTCTTTAAGGTGCTCCTGGGCTCTTGTTTTGTCTTGGGAAATGGCTGGCTTCATCATCTACACATTAAACTGGCCTTTGGGCTGTTAAGGTGACCTGGAGCGATGCCCTCTGATCCAATAGCTATGAACATACCCTCCCATAGTTCGACTCTTGGGAAACAGCTGTGGAGACATAGGTTGTTCTTAAAGATGACCGGTTGCAGCTGAGTCTGTTTGTTTCAGTTGTTGGAGACAGGGGACCAAATTGCGTTGTCTGTTTCGAGTGCTACATTGTTACAAAAGGTATTGAAATAATTGCCATATTTTGCAGAGTCAGTTTTTGTTCTTTTTTCTTCTAAAGGCATGGTTGCTTTTAGTCTTTATGACTTATAGAATTTCCAAGTCCAGATGTGTTACTTTGGTCTAGAATAATTAGTTAGCTGCTATCTCAAAATAGATCAGTATGTGCTTGACTAGAACAAACACATGTATGCTTGATGTCCAGATGTTATTTCACAAGTTCTGTTGATTGCCTGGATCTAAAGCAAAGCTGGGGTTAGTTGGTTCCTAAGACAAGACAATGCTGCTGGTTATTTTCTTGCCCTTGCTGTGGTCTGCCATTGGAGCTTTTTCTGGTTTTCTAAAACACTGCAAAACCTGATCAGAGTTACGTGAAAGTCCAGTTTGCATCACGACAGATGTCATATTGTAAGAAGTGTTGGTGTTTTGAAAGTCCCTTCACTGAGCTGAGTACAAATATACATTTACTGTGCTGTGCCCTACAAGTTTTCAGTGTGGTTCAGTTTTAGCTTGAAGGAAAAACCAGCTGTGGAAGGTGCCCGTTGACAGATGTGTGTGAAGTCAACAGTGTGACATCTGGAGTAGTTTTGCAGCTGCTTTTAAAATGTTGGCAGTGTTGTCAAATAATAGCCTTGTTCATGCATCACAATGAACATACACACAGACTGTATGTATGTTAGAAAGAGCTAACGTGTGTTCACTTTACAAATTAAACCAGGACCAGGACCTGGATAAATGTGGGGTTGCAATTGCACGTTCAGCTGCACATGCACTGAATGTAACAGAGGAATTAGTCACTGCATGTATAAAGAAAAAGTATATGTACCCTGTGCATAGATTGTATGTGCGTTCACTGTAACTTATGAACAGGGCTCTGTGAACAATATACAAATGGAGGAGATAAATATTTTAAAAGTTTGTGAGGGGAATGGCAAATGGTAAAGCCAGGATCACTGTGAAGAACGTTCCCAAGTGGATTATAAAGATAGGACAAAAGATGTATTATAAATCAATCCAATTTGGACATATTGTAGGTTATCTTTGATAAATCAGTTTAAATGTTATTCCTTCCTTTGTTATGATGTTTTGTATAAACTTGTATTACGGGAATTAAAAGCATATATACAGGGGTCTTTTTGTAGAAGAACAGCTGCAGGAGCTCATTAGCATATGGTATGCTAATGAGCTATTAGGCTATTAGCATATGCCACACCCCCTGACATCACCAGAAGTGATGTAAGAAGGGGAAGCAAAAGGGGGGGAGGCATCTTCAAAAGCCTCCCCTTCCCTTCCCCAGCTGGCCTGGGTGGGGGAGCTAAGAGAGAAGGAGTTTAAAGTTTAAACTCCTTCTCATGAGAGTTGGGCCACAGAAGGAGGAAAGAGGGAAGGAAAGAGAGAGAGTAGAGAGAAGGAAAGAGGGAAAGAAAGAGAAGGAAAGGGGAGGGAAAGAAAGAGAAGGAAGAAGGAGGGAAACAGGGAAAGGAGGAAAAAAGAGAAGAGAAGAAGGTGGGAAAGAAAGAAAGAGAAAAGAGAAGAATGCGAGAAAGAGGAAAAAGAAAGAAGGAAAGGAGGGAATGAAAGAAATTTGGCAGCAATTCAGCCCCATTATATCCTATGGGCCATTGAAGTCAATGGTGAAAACATAGGGTATATTCTGGGGGCTGGAGGGGAGGGGTGTGAGGGAGAGGCTCCAAACTCACAGGATAGCTTTTGGAGCCTCTTCCAAAGTTACCCACCAAGTTTCAAGAATATTGGACCAGGGGGTCCAATTCTATGGGCTCCCAAACAGGTTGCCCCCATTCCCTCCATTGTTCTCTATGGTGGGAAAAAAAGTTATTTTTTCCCACCATAGAGAACAATGGAGGGAATAGGGGCAACCTGTTTAGGGGCCCATAGAATTGGACCTCCTGATCCAATGTTCTTGAAACTTGGTGGGTATCTTGGGGAGAGGCTCCATCAGCTACCCTGTGAGTTTGGAGCCTCTCTCTCCAGCCCCCATAATATACCCTATGTTTTCACCATTGACTTCAATGGCCCATAGGATATAATGGAGCTGAAATTGACATTCGGCTGCCTGAAAGACTCTCCAGGACGCCGGCTGGGGGCGGGGCTTGGCTCCTGAGCTCCCGGAGCTGTGCTCCGGTGCGCTCCCCCCCCAAAAGACCCCTGCATATATATATATATATATATATATATATATATATATAAACCCATTATGATATTTGCTGAAAAATTCCATCTTTCTCTAACTCTGCCAGGATATTTGCAATGACCTCTGCCTCCCCTTCGTTGTCTCCTTGTGCTAAACAAACCTCTTTCTCTCCCTTTCTGGACTTCTGTGCCACCTGCAGCCAGCGGTTCAATCGCAGCAGCGTGCAGTACATCTCATGCTGAGTCCTCTGCAGACAGACCTCCTGGCTCTTGCATAGTGCCATCTTCAGCAGTTGTACCCTTCTTAGCCCACTGGTTTCAGAAGACTTAGAAGAAGTGTAGTTTTGTTCAGGGTTGCCTGGACAGAAGCCAAAAGATGGGTTTGAGTTTCTGCAGTTCTTCACTAGCTTTCATAATCGAGTCCTGTTGAGGAAAATAAAGTCTTGGGGAATCTTATCTTCTGAAGGATTGGCATGCCTGTTAATTGTCCCTGCAACTGACAGCCCATTATTTGATGCTGGTCAATTATTATTGAATATTCTGTGATATCAAGAATGCAGATGTCACTTATCTGCAATAACTGTCTTTTCAAGTGCCTTTGCTTTTTATATACTGCTGTTCATATTTTTGCATTAATTTCATAATTGCATTAATTTCATATAAAAGCCAAAGGGAAGAACTGTTCAGTGAATTATTCACATTTATATAAACTTGGCCTATCATTGTAAAGCTGTAAAAATTTGTTAGTTTTTTTTTTAAAGAATTAATTTAAGTGTCAGTGTTGCTGCTGGGGCATTTTCTATCATTTATATTTAGCATGTATATTGTCTGCACTTCTGGACTCATCCAGTTTAGCTATTCTGATCCATGCTTCTAGGCTGGATTACTGCATTCTGCTGTTTGTGGAGATGGCCTTGAAGACAATTTGGAAGCTTCCTCTCATTCTAGATATAGCCACCCATTGGCCCAGCTGTTATGAATATATCATACTAGTTCTAAATCAGTCATATTTTATTCATTTCTGGAATCATTTTAAATTACCTTTAAGGTAATTTATGACCTGGGGCTCATACGTCTGAAGTTGCAGCTTTCCCTATGAGCCCCCAAGGCCTCTGTGCTCCTTGCAGCGGCCCCTGCTTGTTCCCTTCAAGTGGTGGTGCTTCAACCCATTCCCAGACTTTCTTGGTTGGAGCACCAACTACGGTGGCCAAACTCCCCAACTATGGTGGCTTGGGATTTTGCAGCATTATAACTGAACTCCCAGCTACGGAGATCAGTTACCCTGGAGAAAAAGGCTGCTTTGGATGATGAATTCTGTGGCGTTGGTCCCCACGTGCGGTCCTCGCCCTCCCCAGAGTCCTCCGCCCCCAGGCTCCACCCCCAAATATATCCAGGAGTTTCCCAGCCCAGAAGCTGGCAGCCCCGGCTCCAACACTTTTGCTTAGCTTTTCTGGAAAAATTCAGAGGGCGCCTTTGCTACCACTTTCAGGAAAGTGTCTGTTGATCTTAGCAGTACTTTTCCACAAGGCTTTTTGTGCATCTGGAATTCCAGTGTTCCTGGGCAGCCGCTATCTCTTGTGTGACTGAATTTTTTGTTCCTGTTAGGTTTTTTTTCTGTGATGGCACTTTTTTGCTATCTGTTGCCTCTAATGCTGATATTCAGAGGGTTACTGCTACTATACATGGAGGTTCAATTTAGTCATCGTGGCTAACTGAAATGAAATGGATGAACCTGCTTATTTGCTAAATTCATTGCTTTGATTTCACAGAGCCCCCCCCGCGGTTCTCAAAGGAAATTTGTTGGAGTAAAATCTAGTTTTTAATCTTTTCTAAAATACCAAATTGGTTCTGTGGAAATGAATTCCAATCCCAGATCTCTCAACATTGCCCTGTTCTTCCTTAATTCCATCTCTGTGTTCAAAGATGCAGCAAAGTCTTCCGCCATCAGGCAGAAGCGATATGCTTAATAGAATCCTGCAGTGCATTTTCGGACTAAATACTGGGAGGCATTTAGTGTTATACAGCATTTCAAAGCACAAACTTTAGTCCTCCAGTCACATACAGTAGGAGTGCTGTCATCAGTAGCGTTTCTCTCCTTGAAACAGAGATCTAGCAGATCTGCAGCCCACCGAACTGGCTGTAAACGATGTCATTTTAAAATGCTACCTTAAGCCATATCAGAAGGTAGCAGCCATGTTGGTCTGCAGTAGAACAGCCCGATTCCAATCCAGGAGCTTCTTAGAGAACAACAAGATTTTCCGGAGTATGAGCTTAGCGAAGGCAACTTGAAGTTTAAACCCCCTGAGTCTGGGGGTCTCGGAGGTGCTACTGGACTGGAATCAAGCTGTTAGTAGTTCACTCATTCTGAAATGGAAACTATTTCACAGGCGTTTTCCCCCTCCCGTTCTTCTCAAGACTTCATCCCTCTATTTTAAGTGTGGGGTTTTTTTGGGGGGGGGGAACCGGAAATACAGCCATCCCCTCCCCAAATTTCCTCATGTTTTTCAAAGCCTTTACTTCTCTTGTTCATTAGCCAACCTTTTAGGTGCCCTCTAAGGTCAGCATCTTAAGACTATAAGGGGAACCTGGCTGAAGCAGGCCAGTCGTCCATCCAGTTTCCTGTAGTGGTTGACCAGGTGACCTGGGAAGGCCCGTGAGCAGGCCAGAGAGGCCAGAGCCTCCTACTGTGGTTGCCCCCAGTTACTGTTACTGTTCATGGAGGTTCAGTTCAGTCATTGTGACTCATAGAAACCGTTGAGTTTGCTTATTTGGTAAAATAATTGCTTTGATTTCATAGAGCCCCTCCCTGCCCCATTTGCCGTGGAAATTGGCTGAAGTAGACTTCACTATTTTTTTTCTTCAAATAGCAAAACTGTTCTGTGGAAACAAAGGATTCAAACCTCAAATTTGTTCAGTAAATGAGGGAAAGTGTTGCCCAGGATGCCGCTTGCAGGATAGCCACCTTGCTCTGAGTTACAACTCACAGGTGCCTTTGTGATTAGTGCAGACGTATTGTTTCATGCCAGGAAACCAGGAGATATTTGTGGGCTCCCCCCCCCAAATAGCTTATTGTAACAGCGGTAATGAAGGGGTCCCATACACAGCATACAGGGAGGGCTCCAGCGACCCAGATGGCAGCTACATGTCTCTGTCATTCCTGCCTTCTGGAAGTGCTGGAGTCTCCCTAGTGGGGAAGGTTCTTTAAAGACAATATTCTCAAATCTTGTCACACTAAATTTAGTAAACACCTGTTCAAGCCTTCCCTGGGGTGGAGCAGGATGACCTTTCGCACACCCATTCATGTGGCACTAATCTTCTTGTAAGGGTGCTGTCTTCCTGTTGAAGCCTGTTGCCCATACATCATGGAAAAAAAGACACATTGAATTTCCATGTGATAACAGCTTGATGTGAATATGCTGTCATGGGAGAATTGCAGCAGTTGCGTGAATCATATGACTGTCAGAACCCAACGCTAGGAAGGGTAGGTAAAATGGGCTCAAGGTGGCTCAGTTGGTTGCTATCTGGCTTCTCCCAGCACTGGGTCAGGTAGAAAGAGCAACGGGGGAGTGGTTTACCCAGTCCCTTAAAAAGTGTCCCGATACTCCTTCATGCTAATCAGATAAAAGACAACAAAAAGCATATTAGCACAGATGTTTTAAGATTATGTTGCCTTCTTCTGATTTACTCATGATGCACATTTGGAATATTGTACAAAAACTTGCAGTTAAAATTGTGTCGTCACCAATGTTTGGCTCCAAAGAATTGCAGCTGTGGAAGAACCTACCTGCTCAGGCTGCTGCTGTACAAATGTGAACCAATGCAGGTAGATTCTGTAGTAAGTCATGCTTCTTTTAAGCAAGAGGTTGCGCACTAGTGGGAGAGGAGAAATTCTGGATTTATTTTCATTTGTACTATGCCAGTCTAGTTTGAGGTTTTAAACTGACTGGAATTGCTGACTGGAAGGCATTTTTTTGCTTGCTGCAGGCCACGTCTAGATGCATGGCTCTGTGAGCAATGCTTGGTTTTGCTTGCGCATGTATCCACATGTATTATGTATGTTTTAAACTTGTATATAAAATGTAAGAAGATTAAATAATCCAGTACATTTCAAATCAGAACAGAAGAATTTTTATCCAAGTACCAGTGTGATTTGCTCAGCTACCAGTTTTCATGCTTACAACAAGAGTCAAGGATATGTGAACAAAGATGATACCTGAATTAACTCATTTTGGTTGGTAGTAGATTTCCAAAGAAAATTGTGTGTTCTGAGTTTTATTGATGCACTAGAAGTAAAAATGGGATAATGAAAATCTGGAATTGTGAAACACACCAGTGATTTTGGCATAGATCCAAGTGAATTTTCTTTATCTTCCTTTTAATCCTGAATTTGCAGACTGGACTTCTGCTGTCGCCAGCACTGGTTCCTGTTTCAGATGCTCTTCCTCTGGGTTTGTCATACTAGCTTGCAGGGTGAAGAATGCCAGTCAGGACTGGTGGATTCTTGTTGGGTTTGTAGCCACTCTTTAGATTAAGAGAATCAGATTTTGTTAAACTTTCAAGCCAATGGGACTAGATTACTAGATTATTTTAAAACCTGGGACCATTCTGAGAACTTTAAGACTAAGGCTGCAATCCTGAAAACATTTTCCCAGGTGTAAGTCCCATTGAATAAAGTCGGGCTTATCTTTGAGTAGACCTGTTTAGGATTACTCCCTAAATCCCCCAGATTTAAACTTCAGTTTGATTCTATTTGGAATGAGTGGTTTTGTTTGTGTTCTTGCAGTTCGTCCTCTTTTTCTTCTTTTTTCTTCCTGTGTAAATTCATCCTGGTTTTCCATACATACGAAGAAATCAGTAGTGAATTTGCCGCTTTGGAAACCAGTGTACCTTTTTCTGTCCTAGATTGGGCTCTGAAGCAATGGGAGTTTTGGAGTGGTTTGGTTTGATTGGGGATAGCTGTTGACTAGAGCGTGTCATGTTGTGTATCCAACATGGTCCTAGAGGATGAACTTGTCACGTGCATTTAGACTACTAGACACTCAACTCCGCACCCACCAGTTTTTGACACCTCATTCCTGAGCTGCAAACACAACTGGATGTCAAAAGCTGATCTGTGCCAAACTCACTGCAGGGCCATCTGTGTGTGTGTAACTAGCTTAGCTTGCGATGAGAGAGGGTGACAAAAGGCCACCCATGATTTATTGGCCCAAAGGGGTGGGAGTGCAGCTGTGGTTGTATGAATTCTCCCAAAATGCTTTCTAAAATAAAGGGATAAATCAGAACTGTTTTTTTTTCTTTAAGTAAAGCTAGGAAATAAATCAGTAACATTGGAGAGAGAGAGAGAGAGAGAGAGAGAGAGAGATTCCAATTAGGAAATTAAAAACAATATTTGTGTTTCAAGTTACTGCCCCATTTTCGTTGACCATTCAGGTCACACGACCACATTGTCCTATGCTGAAACAATTGTGTGCCTTGGGCTGCAACTTCACTGGGTTTCTCTGGCCATGCCAGAGGGGTAAAGGTAAAGGTTCCCTTGCTCAAAAGCCAGTCGAATCCGACTCTAGAGTTGCGGTGCTAATCTCTGTTTCAAAGCTGAAGAACCAGCGCTGTCTGAAGACATGTGGTCATGTGGCTGGCATGACTAAACACCAAGGCACACGGAACACCAGAGGGGTAAGAATATCCTTTTTGCTGTTGTTTTTTTGTGGTTCTTGCTCTGAGTACTTGTGTCTGAAGATGAGCCCACACTCAGTATCTGTCGGTGGGTTATTCCCTTGCTTGCTTTATATTTGATTCTGAAAATGGTTACCATGCAGACCTTATTTTCATTTTCTTTCAAAAAAGTCTTCATCTCCTTTAGCCTTTTGAGATTTGGAAGAAAAACTGTGCCCCTGATCAGGTTGCTTGGAATTAGATGTCTCATTTTAATTTAGTCACCTTGAAAGAAGGCTGCCAAAACAAAGGCCAAATTCAGTGATACGGATCAGCTTACATGGAGTTAGCATTGTTGCCGGAAGATATCTCTTGCCGTGAGAGGAGCTTGCAACCTGCAGGGTGTCTTTCTATGAAAAAGGCAAATATATACTAATTCGTATGCATAGACCACCTAGGGGAGTTTCTTTTGAATTTTTGCAGTTTTGAACACTCATTGATGTGAGGGCTTATTGCAGAACCAAGGACAAATTAGATGCTCAGTAGCTGAAGGGCTGTTTCTGTCTGGAAGGGCACACGGCTGGCATAAAGAGGGTTCATTTAGAATTATAAGCAAGCCAGGATGACACCGAGAGTGTGCTGCCATCTGGTGAGAGAGCCACTGCTCTAGACACAGCACCCCTGCAGGGCAGGGTAAAAGTGTGGGTGAGAGAGGCTGGCTGGCCAGCCAGGGTCTGCTGCCAGAGGGCACATCTGAAAGTTCTCCTGTAATGCCCCAGGAAAAGCAGGTGGGATGAGGACAGGCAAAGTGCGTGAAGCAGGAAAAGATGTATGGAATCAAAGAAGTGTAGCAGGAGCAGAGCAAGGAATGGAGCCAGTGCGCTGTGCATGGGGTGTTTTGCAGCACAGAAACTTTGCCAGTGTCAAAGGAACCCATCAAATTGCAGAGCAAGGCTGAGAACCCCTTTTGCTGGAGTGTAGAAACTCTTTCCTCTAGCCCAGCTTCCAGAAGGTCTAACGTTCATGTCCATCTGTGGCTTCTGATCCTGACCACCTCTTCAGCTTATGATTTTCAGATACGGAAGGGTCTGACATCAGACAGTCAGACCCAACTGTTTGCAGATGGTGCCTAAGGTCCAGTGTGGAAACACGCGTTGGAAACACATTCACTTCACTTGAGTGAATGGTGGCTCTTTTCATGCAAAGAGATGTTGTTGTGGACCTGCTCTCTCTGCTGAAGAAAGGGCATTTTATAGTTGCTGTCCCCCCCACACACACATTCTAGGGGCAACTGGAACAGTCCAAACTTCCTTCGAGGCACCTTCCTGGACTCTGGCATATATTCTTCAAGAGGTCTGGGAAGACAATAAAAATGGCATCATCCACTGAAAGCTTGCCACTTAAACAGGCAGAATGGAATGCTTACTTGCCAGTAGATCTTTCAATAGATTATGCTGGGAGGCATCTTCCACCTGGAAGACAGGTTCTGGAATTTTTACGATTCCTAAAGCAAGGGAAACCTGGGCAGTTTCTAGGAGCAGCAGCAATTGGAGGCTGTGCAGCATCGGCACTCACTATACCAATCCCCAGTCTCACCTCAGACCTATTTACACACCTAGCAGCCAGTAGTTTCCATTAAGTGCATGCTTTGCAGGTCTGGTAAACTTAAATGTGAGCAAAAACCCATACAGTTTGTCCACCATTTGGTGGCCATTTCACTAGGGATGTGTACTTATTTCAACCTGATCGTGTTCCGTTTGCGTGTGTAGGCGACCTTGTTCTGTGAGGTTTTCATTCCTCTGTGACGGTAACTCTTGCATATACTCTTTGAGAAGTCTTCTGTGATAACAGTCTTCTTGGTATTATTATATTCTTGTTGGACATGCATTAACTTTTCAAATGAGCTCTTTTCCCCCGTAAGCATTTCATATGCATCTAAACCTCAAGCGGAATAGGTTTTTATGCCAAGGTTTAGAGCACACATTTTCCAGCTTCCTATTTGGAACATTTTATAGTTCAAGCTGAAGCAGCTTAAACATAGTAATTGCGCTGAAATATGTCATGTAGACAAAGATGTGGTACAGAAAGGAGGGGGAAATGGGGAAGAACTCTGGAGTACCCTAAGTAGAGTACAGAGCGCAAAATGGAAGGAAAGGTGTTCCTTCTAGGCAGGTCTTCATACTTTCCTGCATGACTCTCTGTAAAGCCTCAGAATTAGTTTTTTTTATACTGTGTGCTTTAACAGTTTTAAATGTCAGAAGATGGGGTGGTGGTCCTTTTGGGTGGCTTCTTTGTTGTACCCATTTGATTTGTTTTTCCAGCTGGTGGGGTGGAAAGCGCCATCAAGTCACAGCCAACTTGTGGTGACCCTGGTGGGGTTTTCAAGGGATGAGACATTCAGAGGTGGTCGGCCATTGCTTGTCTCTGCATAGAGACCCTGGACTTCCTTGCTGGTCTCCCATCCAAGTAGTAACCAGGGCCGACCCTGCTTAGCTTCTGAGGTCGGGCTAGCCGGATCAAGCATTATTTATTTATTTACTTCATTTATTTCTCCCCTATGGGGACCCAAAGCATCTTACGTTATTCTCCTTTCCTCTATTTTATCCTTACAACAACAACCCTGTGAGGTTGGTTAGGCTGAGAGTGTGTGACTGTCCTGAGGTCACCCAGTGATGTTCTATGGCAGAGTGGGGATTCAAATTTGGATCTCCCAGATCCTATTCTTGCACTCTGACTACTATACCACACTGGTTGTATGTGTAAAAACAGACCTTTAGCATAAGAACTTAAGAGAAGCCAGTGTTGAATCAGGACAATGGCCCATCTAGTCCAACACTCTGTCACACAGCAGCCAAAAATACCAGGTGCCATCAGAAGGTCCAGCAGTGGGGCCAGGTCACGAGAAGCCCTCCCACTGCTCCCCCCAGCATGAAGAATAGAGTGCGTCACCTGCCCCAGACTGAGAGTTCCTATCTATACCTTGTGGCTAATAGCCACTGATGGACTTCTGCTCCATATGTTTATCTAATTCCCTCTTGAAACTCTCCATGCTTGTAGCTGCCACCACCTCCTGTGGCAGTGAATTCCATATGTTAATCACTGTTTGGGTGAAGAAGTACTTCCTTTTATCTGTTCTAACCCGACTGCTCGGCAATTTCATGGAGTGCCCACGAGTTCTTGTATTGTGAGAAAAGGAGAAAAATACTTCTTTCTCAACCTGCTCAATGAAAAGTACTTCTTTCTCAGCCTGCTCAACAGCATGAACTGTTGCTATTTGGAGTTCACCTCATGTGCACCCAAGAGCACCTCAGCATGGTTTAGCGGAAGTTGTGCTTTGTCCAGGGCCTTAACTACATGCAAATGCCTGTAAGAAATCCGAAGTAGTCATTATTTCTAAGAAGCAGCAGCTATGGGAACACATGTCTGGGATTACACAGCAAAGGCAGTTCTGGGGATCCAATTCTGGTATGTAGAAGCTTTCAGGTAGGGAAACCAGTAAAGCACCCCTTCAGCTACCACTTGGTACTCCAGGTTGGCACCTCCAGAAGAAATACCTGCAGGCACAAGAAGTTGTTAGGCCTTCAGGAAATGACAGAAACATGCTACTGATGCTGTCAGAGACTCTTCGGCATGGCTCAAGTGGAGGACCAGAGTATCAGAACAGCAGGTTTCCTAACCTGTGCTTGGCAAGCGCTGTGTTAGCCGCATACTTTGCAGTCATAATCCCAATCTCGTGGCTCGACCTCTGTGTTTTCTTCCTTTATAAAAATGCTTTATTAAATAGTTTCTTGCCTGGATTATATGGTTTTACTGGTCCCCCCCCAAGAGTGTGATATTTTGGTAAGCCAAGGGGAGCCCACGCTGACATGGGCAAGAGTAGATTAGTCCTGAAAAGTATTTTTGCTCATGGCTTGTTCCTCAATCAAGGACACCCCTTCATTGACAGCTTCTGGTGATGATGTGACAGCCCATGCTATCAGTTTATTTCCTAAACATTTGATTTATTCTTGAGACGTTCTGGGGTGTTTGGAGTGCTTAAAGCAGGGCTGACCAAACTTGCTTAATGTAAGAGCCATATAGAATAAACATCAGAAGTTTGAGAGCCACAAGACTTAAACAGATATTACATGTTTTTATTGGAAAATATGCAGATTTGCTTTTTATTAACATTAAATGAGACTGCCAAAAATAAAAATAAAAGGGGTGAAAACAGATATTAATGATATTTATTTGTCCAATTATATTTATTTGTTTGTTAATAATATTTATTTGTCTAAGGCTGTGATCTTACGCACAATTAGACCCGACATAGGTGTGAATCCGGGAAGATTTAAAGGGTGTGATCAGACAACAACATCTGGGAAGCACCCTGCAGCCATTGGCAACTTGTTCTGCTATGCTGCAGAAGCGGAGTTAAAAGATACCAGGGAAAATCCAGTAGTTAATGGGATGTGACGGGCCACGGATGGACCTTCCAGTGTCTGATTGCTCCAGCATGCTCTCATGGTGTCGGGATAGTCCAATCAGACCATCCTGTGCCATTGTCCCCCCCTTCACAGTATGCGCATCATCACAAACTCTATAGGGAGCCCTTGGTGAAGAGGTGCAATTCATCAATCCCTTGGGTAAACGCATGGGGAAAAAATGGCACAAAAAAACCTGACTCACCTGCAGTTGCATCTGATCATGCACTTATGGACTACGCCCGCAGCTTTAAAGGGAGGTGTGATCATGCAACTGCGAGTCAAATTCCTCTGGGGGAAGTAGCCTTGCTCTCCCCCCCTATTTTTTCTGGTGCATGTGACTGCAACCCTAAGAGAGAGGTGTAAAGAAAGAATGAAAGGGGTGGAAAGAAAGAGAGAAACAAAGAAAGCAAATGGGAGGGTGGGAGGAGGAAGGAAGGAAGAGAGAAGAAAGGAAGGAAGAAAGGGAGAAAAAGAGAAAAAGGCGGGAAGAGAGCAAATAGATGGAGGAGGGAGGGAGGAAGGGGAAAGAGAAAGGTGGAAAGAAAGAAGGAGAGAGAGAAATAGAAACAAAGAAAGCAAATAGATGGGGAGGGAGGGGGAGGGAGGGGGAAGAGAAAGTGAAAGGGAGAAAGAAAGAGAAAGAAAGGTGAAAAGAAAGGAAGAGGTGGAACATTGGCTGGGGAAGGGAACACTGATCAGAGAGGCAGGCCTCCCCTTTGTTTCTTGCAGCTGCTGTGCCAGGAGCCACACAGTATGTGTGAAAGAGCTGCATGTGGCTCCCGAGCTACAGTTTGGTCACCCCTGACTTCAAGTCTGAAAAATATCCCATACCTTAGTGAAAATACAGCCATGGGATTTTAATACTCTGAGAATCAGAAAGAAGACTGACTAGCAATCTGGCCCTGCGCTCTGTGGTCCAGGGCACAAATTGCACAGGATCTGGTGTAGTCATCTGTTGCAAGTCATCACGTGCAATCTTGCACCTGAGCTGATGCAGCTGAACCGTACGGTACAAGACAGTGTGCATGCTGCAGGAGGATGGAGGGGGCATCACCCTGCCCCATTGTCCTTCTGGCAAAATGCAGCACCTAAGCTCACAAGCAAAGGTGCAAGGGCTAATGCTTGTAGCTGAAGAGGTTTCTCTGGAGGCAAGAACTGCATTTGGGCCTTGTCTCCACTTACCAGCAGACTGCCTGTACTGTAGGGTTGCCAACTCAGGATTGGGGAATTCCTGAAGGTCTGAGGGTGGAGCTTGGAGAGAGACCTCAACAGAGGAGTATAATGCCATAGAGCCTACTACCCAAAACAGCCATCTTCCCCAGGGGAACTGATATCTGCCACCTGGAGATCAGTTGTAATTCCAGATCTCCAGCTATCACCCGGAGGTTGGCAACCCTAGTACTGGCTCAGTTTATCAGCAGGTGGAGGCGGGGCTTCAAATAGTTGCTTTGAGTAGGTGCAGGGGGATTTTTGACTCCCCCCCCCCCTTTTAACCACAGAAACACACGCTGCCAACCACACACTGCTATTGCTGGAAGAGCAAATGTAGAGTTTGTTCTGCTGCTTCAGGCCAACATGGCTGACTACCTGGATCTACTGCTATTGGAAGTTTGCTCAGTTTTGCAAGTAGCCTGTTGTCTGAGAAGCACAAACGAGCCCCTTTGGACCTGTCGGGTCCAAACTCGGTTATTCAGATCCTGCCCACAGTCCTTGTCCATACACCTGTGACATGACTCATGGTACAGTTGTCAACGTGGCCTCCTGTCTTGCTCCCAAAAGGGCGTTTTTCAGCCTCCAAATACACCCAAGCAAAATCTGAACAGTGTGGCTGGACGATGATTGCCCACGGTTGGCTGTTGACGCAGCTGCCTCTGCCGTTTTGGGGGAGCCTGTGAAGGCCCAGAATAAAATTATAACAAATATATGCCTTGGCATGAAAAAGCAATGCTGCTGTGGTTTAAATGTGCAATTTCTGCACAAGCACACAAACAAACACACACACACACACACACAACACTTCATACAGTGACTCACTCATCACCCTATGTAAAGTCAAACTCCCCCCGCCCCCGCCAATACCATTATACTTGAATGGTCATTTCAGACAGAGTGCCTTTGAAAATAATGGAATTAGTCTGAGCAGTCTGTCTCGGTTAGGGAAGTCAATCTTGCTTGGAAAGACTTCTTTGCTTTCCAGGGCAGCCAAGCTTAATGAAAGGCACTGCTTGCATTTCGTGGGCTCTCTTGAGTGTGCCGTAAAGAGGCACAGAAGAGCTGGGTGCCAGGGAGGGAACACTTGCACCCTTACTAAGTTCTCTGCGGCTTTGCTTCTGTTCTTGTCCTTGGGTTTTTTTCTCTCTTTCTGTGGCAGGGTGTAGACATAATCTTCTAGCTCTTCTAACCTAGACTCGTAGAGTTGGAAGGGACCTCCAGGGTCATCTAGTCCAACCTCCTGTGCAATGCAGGAAATTCACAAAAACCTCCCCCCCCCACACACCCGGTGACCCCTATTCCATGCCCAGAAGATGGGGGGAGCACCCTCCAGGATCCCTGGCCAAAACTGGCCTGGAAAAAAATTGCTTCCTGACCCCAAAATGCCAATCAGCATTTCCCCGGGTGTGTAAGAAAGAGCCACGAGAACTAAGCCCTCATGCAAGCCTTCCTGTCCTCCCTCTCATGATCTGCCTCAGTTCACAGAATCGGCATGGCTGTGTGTTGCATCCCCTCCCCAGCATGTATTCTCCCCCTCCTTCCCCTTGTCACTTTTAGAGTAGAAGTTCAGAGTAACTTCTTTCCTAATGCTAGCCAGGGTGGCCCCTTTGACCCAGTTTCTTGACACCAGCCATGTAGGAGCAGCTCTCCCATAGGCTCAGGGGTGCAACAGCTGAGGGGCTGGTTAAATCCCTAGACATTTAGGGGGCAGAGTGTGCAGAGAGGAGGGAGCGTCTGTCATCTGGAGAGCGATTATAATTCTGGTAGTTCTTCAGGCCCCCCTGCCACGGTGGAAGTCTGGATTTGTTCACACTGCAACAGCAGCCCTAATGACAATGCTTGATTTCCACCACACCACCCCCCAATGGGGAGTGAGTGACAGCCAGGCAATTTGGGAGTGGGGATAGAGGAATGCTCCAGTGGGTTGAGCTCTGAACCTGCTCTTCAGTGATCCCAGAGTCATTAAGAATCAAGCCTACTCCTTTCTGCACAGGCCAATCCTGCGTTGTGTTTCTTGGGCTCACTAGCTGGATAGAGCATTGGGTGGAAGACGTCCCACTTAGCAAAAAAAGGATCCCTTGGATCCAACGCCCCGTATGGTGCAGTTCAGTGGAACAGCATATCAAGAAATAAAGGGGTCAAGTTTGGGGAGGGGCCAGGGCTTGATGGAGGGGCTCCTACTCTCCATATTTCTAGGCTTTTCTAGGATGTTCTAGGCTTGAGAAAGCCCTCTCCCCTGAGAACCCGGCCAGGCAGTGAAGACAATGTTGAGCTCAATTGTTTGGACTCAGTATCAGGCAGGCTCATAGAAGTCTAAAGTTGTGTATGTTTTCTTGTAATAGAGACTGAACTGTTAAATGCCCACATGCTTAAATGATTTGTGTGTCTTAATACTGTCTGCGTAATTATGTATCCAAATGTTGTAAAGGCTGAAAATCACTTTCATCCCCCTTTGACCTTTTCTTAATACCAAAGGTATCTAATAGGCCACATTTGACAGAAAGTGGAAATCATGAGGAATGGCTGGTGTAGTGAATAGCATGTGTGTAAGGGTGTGAGGCCATCAGGTGTGGCCTTCAGTAAGCTGCCACTGGGGTGATTAAACTGGAAGGAAAAGGGGAAGACAGGATGGGCTGTGGCTTAGTGGCAGAGCACCTGCTTTGCATGTAGCTGATCCCAGATTCAATCCCCAGCATCGCCAGATAAAAGGATCAGTTGGTGAGTGATGATAAGTGATGTGAAAGACCTCAGCCTGGGACCCTGGACAGCCGCTGCCAATCTGAGTAGAAAATACCTTGATGGACCAGCGGTTTGATTCCGTATAAGGCAGCTCCATTGTTCATGTACCTGGCATGCAAAAGGTCCCAGGTTCAATCCCCAGCATCTTCAGTTGAAAGGACAGGGTGGTAGGTGGTGTGAAAGACCTCTCCTGAACACTTTGGAGAACCGCTGCCAATCTGAGTAGACAATACTGAACTTGATGGACTGATGGTCTGATTCAGTATCAGGCAGCTCCACGTGTTCCTGTGATTCTCCTTGTTTTTTCCAATAGAAGCAGTGGAAATTTGGGGAACGTTGGAATATGGTCCTATAAAAGATTCTGTCTCTTGCAATGTGCAAAATGCTTTTTGAGACACGTTTCTGCTCACTTTCTGTGTCTTATATAAAACTCTTCGTACTACAGTCTGTAGTATTAGTTATTGATAACTCTTGTGTATACTGAAGATATAGGGTTGGATCCTGTGCATAAATTCTGGCAAGGGTGACACTTTCCCCTCACGTGGGACACTTTCTCCTTTTGATCCCCCTGCAACAGGGAGGGGCCCTTGAGCTGGAGGAAAGTGTCACTGTTAGTGGATCCAGTCCACAGAATCCAGCCCATTTACAGCATACTTGTACTGGATTAAGTTCATTATTTAAATATGGCTAAGTTGGTTCAAAATTAGTTGGACAGATCATTTGTAAGAAAAGGAAACACTGTTGAAATATATCCAGATGGATAGCTGTGTTGGTCTGAAGCGACAGAGCAAAGTTTGATTCCAGTGGCAACTTTAGGATTAACAAAGTTTAATTCTGGGCATAAGCTCTCATGTGCAGGCCCCCTTCTTCAGGTAGATTCAGGTGGGCAGCCGAGTTGGTCTGAAGCAATAGGAACAAAGACCAACAAAGTTTAATTCTGGGTCTAAGCTCTTGTGTGCACTCACAGTCATTCAGATACAGAAGTGTGCATGCACACGAAAGTTTATACCTAGAATTAAACTCAAACTTTGTTCTACTGTTGAAATAGGTCAGTGTTTTCAGTGTAAAGTTTAACTCAGTATCCAGATCTGCTGATAGTACTTAATGGTCTGACTGCATGAAGACTATTTCCAAATCCCAGTAAGAAACGTTTATTTTATATAATAGAGAATTTATGCTTTCTATTTTCAACTTTGGTTTTCTTGCTACTTGGATGGCAAAAACTAAGGCATGTGTGCTTTGGTAGGTCAGTTTGCAGCACTTTGTGATTCTTTCTCCAGTATTTGCAGTTTTGTTTGAAAAAACTAAGACATTTATTCTTTTAGGTCTCGTAAATATGCTGAAGAGTACAGTTGTATATGCTAGTAAAGTCATGAATGATGTATTTGATGTTCCTAATGTGGTATAGACTCGGCTGTCTTGAAGTATTGGAACGACTGTCACTTAGGAGGGCAGGGAGCTGTTCCTGTTGGAAGCGGGGGACAGGACGCACAGATTATAATGGGTTTAAATTAAGGGCAGGAAGGTACTGGCTGGATCTTAAGGAAAACTTTTTGACAGTCAGAATTGTGCCACAGTGGGATCAGCTGCCTCGGGAAGTGGTGAGCTCCCCTCTCTGGCAGTCTTTAAGCAGAGGCTGGACAAATACTTCTCAGGGATATTCTAGGCTGATCCTGCACTGAGCAGGGATTCATAGAGCATCAGTTGGAAGTGATGTCACTTCCTCCTGAAACTCCACCCTAGAAATCTCCCAGCATTTGCCAGTGGAGGGCTGGGAACTTTAAAGCTGTAAAATAAGTTTAGGTTTGATAAGAAAATAAATATTGCATATATTTTCAAAATACTCAACATTTCTGGAAAATGTTTCTCTCTGCTACCCTAAAAAGCTGATGTGACCAAGAAGATGTATGTTGAAGTGTATTTAAAATCCTTTGCAAAGTTATGATGTTGTCTCAATAAGGCCTCTTGTGTCAAGTCCCTTTTATTTGATTCCCTCTGCACAAGAAGATGATTCACGATATTTTGATTAAGCACAAACATGTAGTTTCATTTCATGCAATATTTCAGATGCTCTGTCACTCTACCTTATCCTTTTGCCTTGATTTTCCAAACATTCAATACAGAATACTGTATTAAAAAGGGATTATGAAACTGGTAGACTGTTGGTTTGGAGAACGTTTGCAAATTAAAATGCAACAGCAGGTTGAATTTCACCAGTTATGATTCCTGTTCACTCACTGTTTATGAATCATTAAAACAATGTTGTGCCCTGTTGAGTGGTTCAGTGTAATGCCAAAGCAGAACCTGAGAACTTTATTAGATAGGAAGATTGGAAATAGATTCTCCAGATTTTGTAAATTTGCCAAAGCATTTTGCTATTTGAGTCAATATCATACTCTCTTTCAGATTAGAAAGAAAGTTATTGGTCAGGAAATGAGTCTGATTCTGAGAGCCTTATTGGGAGATCTTTTTGTGCAGAGTACAGTTTATCTTTCTTTAAGCCCCTATCTTGCATATGCTGGAATTTTATTTACTTGATTTATGTTATTTATATATACCGCCTTTCTCCCCCAGAGGGGCCCAAAGCAGCTTGCCTTGTTCTCCTCACCCCCATTGTATCCTCACAACAACCTTGTGAGGCAGGTCAGGCTGAGAGTGTGTGACTGGCCCAGGGTCACCCAGCAGGCTTCCATGGCACAGTGAGGATTCCAATCTGGGTCTCCAAGATTAACTACTATCCTGGGTTGGCTCCGACAAGCAGTTTCTGATTTTGGAAGGGGGAAATGACTGTTGAGGGGGAAAAAAGTGGAGGAATCATGTGTCCACATTAGGGGCTTGCTGTTAAAAAAAGAATCAAAGCTTGCAAAGACACATAGACACAGTGTGGCATCCCACAACACTGTTTGTGGAATTGCTTGTCAGAGTAATAACATCTTAAACTGTGACTGCAGTGATAATTAAACCCAAAAATGCAAATCAGTAAGTATTTCATTAAAGTGGTGAACACATTGAAGAGGCAAAGCATTATGATTTTGAAACAGAAGGGGATGGACTGAGAAGGCTGCTATGGGGGGAAATGCTCTGATGGGGGTTCCTCGATGGAAAGCCCTTTTGCTGGGAATTTGGCAAACTACCACAGGCACTCAGGGGCTTGGAAATACAAATAGAATTCTTTGTACCTTTTCCTTGCTCTGCGGATCTCCACACAAACTGCAGAGACCACAAACTGTGTTTTAGAGGTCCTTCTGCCTGTCATATAGTATGGGCGGGCTGCTCTTTGAGAAATCCGATGCCACCTTGGATGTGCAGAAGAGCTTGTTAGGTTATTTTGGCCCTGGACTTTGTGTGGCATCTCAGTAGTCATTTAGGCTTGTGGTATGGTGTAAGTGTTGCTCTTCCCGCTTGCAAATGATTAAACTCTGCTCTGACAATTCCAGGGATTTCTTGGAAGCTTCTCCATGATTCCTCAGTGAGAACATAAGAAGTGGCAGAACAAGGTTTGAGTCCAGTGGCATGTTTAAGACCAACAGAATTTTATTCTGGGCATAAGTGTGCATGGACACATCTTCATTGAACAGTAGGAGTGGACCTGCTGTCTACCTTCCCCTTTACTGTGCAGCTGCAAGGAGCACTGAATGTCTTCTTGATATTCTAGGTGTGTGTTCTTGACACACCTGGATTGGTTGGCACAGCCTGACCCAGAATTGTCTGCAACGTGCAAAGAAATTATACTACTTGGGACCATATTCTGGTTGTGTTTTAGGACAAGGCCTGATGTCTCAAGTCTTATGGGGTCTGTTGCTAAATAGTTGGGGGATCAATGGAAGTGTTGGTAGCATCTTTTTAAAAATATCAAAAGTAGGTGCCTGGCTTGGGTGTTCAGTGTCCCAGGCAAAGGATGAACTGTTTGGATGGCCCCCTGACCTGGATGGTCCAGGCTAGCCTGAACTCATCATATCTCAGAAGTTAAATAGGTTTGGCTCTGGCTAGTATTTGGATGGGGGACCACCAAGGAAGTTGCTGCACATAGGCAGGCCATAGTGAAATGCCACTGTAAGTCTCTTGCCTTGAAAAACCAGTGGGCTTTCTGACATCATGAGAACTTGGTCTTCACAACTATGACAGGGTCTAAATCCTGCTTGCTCTTTAGAGACATGTTTGTTAATTCTGTCACTGATTCTGTTCAGGATTAGCCTCTTGAGGAGTTTATAACAGGAACTCAGAAGGGAAATAGGCCGTAACTTTCCGCCAGATGTTTCCCCCCCAGATTTCAGAATAGCAACTGTCTTTGCTTTCTAGAATTCCCTTAGGAATCTTCCTGTTCTCAGCTTAACAACTTTTATCGAGGCAGGGTATCAGAAATGTCTTAAGACATCAGCAGTTTTTGTCAATCTGACTGCCGATTATGACACAGTCTGGAGGGATGGTCTGCAGTACATGTTTTTACAAATTTTCCCCTGCAGAACATTATTTTGACTCCTAAAAAACATGCTGAGCAATAGAACTTTCCAAGTAATTATGTGTCGGTTAGTCAGCAAGCAGAAGAAACTGAATGATGGTCTGCTCTAGGGCTTGGTCCTCACTCTAGTTTTTTTTTCAATCTATACATCTTTGATGTTCCTGATGACATGGCAATTGCAGTAGGACACAAATCAATTGATAGAACTGAGGAAATACTGACTATGGACCTTGACATTTTGGCTGACTACTACTGTAAATGGCAGCTTATCCCAAGTCCAGGAAAAACAGAAGGGCAAGAAGGTAAATGATCTGGGGGCACAGGTGGTGTTCTTCTCCATTTTACCTGTTGAGGGCCATAGAACTGGAAGGGAGAACAGGATACTGGAGGTGAATGGCTGGTTACATAGATGGTGCCGTCAAGAGGGATTTGGCTTCCTGGACCATGGTATGTACCTTCAAGATGAAGGACTGTTGGCAATGGATGGGGTGCACCTTACAAAGAATGGGAGGAATGTCTTTGTTGCAAGACTTGCGAACCTGATCAGGAGGGCTTTAAACTGAAGACATTGGGGGTGGGAAGAAAAAGCCTGATGTTGTGCAGCATCCCCAACACTAAGTTTAGGAAGGGGAGTGACCAGAGAATACATGAATGGGAGAGAGGTGAGTTCAGTAATTTTCAGGTAAAGTCAAAGGGACCTACTGTGGGAAAGGATGTCTGTAATCTCAAATGTCTTTATACTAATGCACAGAGTATGGGAAATAAACAGGAGGAACTTGAATTTCAAATATTGGAAAGTAATTATGATCTGATAGGTATCACTGAGACTTGGCGGGATGAGTCTCATATATGGAGCACAGCGATTGTTCAAAAAGATCAGAATAAACAAAAAAGGCGGCGGGATGGCACTATATGTCACGAATGAATACACTTGCACTGAAATTCAGGAGTTTAAGAGTTGTCCTGTTGAAAGTGTGTGAGTAAGGACAGAGCAGGGGGGGGAAGAAGGGGATATTGTTGTGAGGGTATACTACAGACCTCCGAATCAACCAGGGGAACGGGATGATGCATTTGTATAACTGTTTGCTAAACTTTCACGGAGACAGGATGTAGTGGTTATGGGAGATTTCAACTATCCAGATATTTGCTGGAAATCTCACTCTGCTAGACATGGGGCATCCCACAGATTCTTGATTAGTCTTGTGGACAACTTAATCTTTCAGAAGGTGGAGGATGTGCTATCCTAGATTTAATTCTGACTAACAGGGAAGAACTGATTGATGAGCTGAATGTTGTAGGATCCTTGCGGAATAGTGACCATGTCAGCTTGGAATTTGACATAGTGAGGGATGTGAAACCAGGACGTAGTTGGACTCTTATCCTGGACTTCAGGAAGGCTGATTTCAAAAAACTCAGAGAAATATTAGGTAGGATCCCATGGCTGGAAATGCTGAGGGGGAAATCTGCACAGGAAGGATGGGAGATGCTGAAAAATGAAGTGCTTAAGGCACAATCACAAACTGTTCCAGTAAGAAAGAAAGGTGGGAGACGGGTAATGAAGCCAAAGTGGCTGAACAAGGAACTCTCTGAAGAGCTGAGACTAAAAAGGGAAATCTACAGGAAATGGAAGGACAGCCAAATTACTGAGGGTGAGGACAAGAAGCAGGCTCGAAGCTGTAGGGATAGTGTCAGAAAGGCAGATGGAGCTGAGGCTTGCAAGGGATGCTAAAAATAACAAGAAAAAATTCTATGCCTATGTTTGGAGCAAAAAGAAGAATAGGGATGGGGTAAGCTCATTGCTAGGGGAGGACAGTCAAGTGTTAACAAGGGATGAAGACAAAGCGGAATTACTCAACTCTCACTTTGCATCAGCCTTTAACTGTAAGGCAAGCTGTATACAAACTGAAGAATGCAGGGCATACGAAGGAAGGAGGAACTGGCAGTCCAGAGTAAATAAGGAAATGGTTAGAGAGCATCTAGCTGCCTTAAATACTTTCAGATCTTGAGGGCCGGATGGCTTGCATCCCAGGGTGCTAAAAGAAATTGCAGATGTTATTTCAGAGCCTCTGGCTCTAATCTTTGAGATGTCCTGGAGTACTGGTGTTATGCCGGAAGCCTGGAGAAAAGCGAATGTTGCCCCGATCTTCAAGAAGAGAAAAAAGACAGACCCAGGAAATTACAGGCCTGTCAGCTAGATATCGATACCTGGAAAAATTCTAGAGCAGATTATCAAACACTCTGTCTGTGAGCACCTTGAACGGAATGAGAATTGGCAGTAGCCAACATGGGTTTATCAAGAATAAGTCATGCCAGACCAACCTTATCTCCTTTTTTGACAGAGTTACTAAAATGGTTGACTCTGGCAATGCTGTGGATATAGTGTATCTAGATTTCAATAAGGCATTTGACAAAGTTTCTCATGATATCCTTGAGGATAAGCTGGTTAAGTGTGGGCTGGTTCGAGCAACCATTGGATGGATTCATGGTTGGTTGAAAAATCGTACCCAACGAGTGCTCGTAAATGGCTCTGCATTTACGTGGAGGGAAGTCTCGAGTGGAGTGCCAGAGGGCTCGGTTCTGGGCCCACTGTTGTTCAATGTTTTTATAAACGACCTGGAGGAGGACAGAGGGGATGCTTATCAAATTTGCAGATGACACAAAGCTGGGTGGGATTGCTAATGTTGAAGAAGACAGAGTCAGGATTCAAAATGATCTAGATAGGCTGGAATAGTGGGCTGAGGCAAATAAAATGAATTTCAGTAGAGATAAGTGCAAAGTCCTACACCTAGGCACAAAAAATCAAAGGCACAGATATAGAATGGGCGGGACTTGGCTTGACAGCAGCACATATGAAAGGGATCTGGGTGTTCTGGTTGATCACAAGCTCAACATGAGCCTGGAGTGCGATGTGGCTGTGAAGAAAGCGAATGCAATCTTAGGATGCATTAACAGAAGCACTGTGTCCAGATCACGGGAAGTGGTAGTTCTGCTCTCTTCTGGTCTGGTCAGGCCTCACCTGGAGTACTGTGTCCAGTTTTGGGCACCACGCTTTAGGAAGGATGTTGACAAGCTTGAGCGTGTCCAGAAGAGGGCAACCAGGATGGTGAGAGGGTTTGAATCCAAGTCTTATGAGGAAAGGTTGAAAGAGATGGGTATGTTTAGCCTGGGAAAGAGAAGACTTAGAGGGGACATGATTGCAGTCTTCAAGTATTTGAAGGGCTGTCATGTAAAAGACGGAGCAGATCTATTCTCTCTTGCTCCGGATTGCAAGACTAGATCTAATGGGTAGAAGTTACGAGGGAGTTGATACCGGCTAAATATCAGGAGAAACTTCCTAACTGTAAGAGTGGTTGAGCAATGGAACAGTCTGCCTCGGGAGGTGGTGGATGCTCCTTCGCTGGATGTTTTCAAGCGGAGATTAGACAACCATCTTTCAGGTATGTTGTAGGTATGTAGGGCTATCTTTCGGCTGTGCTCCTGCAGAGTGCAGGGAGTTGGACTAGATGATTTGCAAGGTCCATTCCAACTCAACATTCTATGATTCTACGATTCTATGAATGAATCAATCAAAATCTATTGCATTAGCAACAAAATGCCATAGCAGCTAAAAGTAACAGTAAAAACAAAAGACAAACCAGTAAAAGGTACATTGCATAACATCAATAAAGCTGCATATCACAATGAAAAACAGAATGCTCCTATTTCCATCTCAATAACAATCTTGCTAACCATTAACTGAATGTCTATCTTAATGACACCTGACTTACACACAACCATACACTAGGTACGTTGGCATTACTCTGGATGGGACCTTGAGCAATAAATGCCATCTTACCAATGCAGCAGTGAAAATATGCACATGAAACAACATTCCCCCAAAATTATGTGGTATAACTTGGGGTACATCTGCTACAACACTTAGATGGTCAGCTTTGGGGTTAGTATATAGTATTGCGGAATATGGTCTTCAGTGTGGCTCAACAGCCCCCATGTCCACAAACTTGATGTCCAACTCAATACAACAGTGAGAACCATCAGTGGATATAGTAAACCAACTCCGACCTGTTGGCTACTCACATTGTGCCACATCGCTCCCTCACATCTCCGAAGACAAGATGCTCTTCCTTGTGCATATAGAAAGATAATTGAAAACAGAGAGTTGCCTATCCACAAAGACATTGACGCGGGCATATCCAGACACCCAGCAATAAGATCTGCACAAATCCTACAGTCACAGAATTTCAGTCTACAGAATGAATGGCTGCGAACATGGATGCAATCAGTTCCACCCGATATCCATAACCTAACCTGATAAACACTGAGAGGCCTACAGGATTTGGTGGCCAATAAAGTATAGAAGATGACTAATAGAATATACACAGGTTTGGCAGTTGTGCAGACCTGAATACCAGAACCTGAATGTGATTGTGGTGCAACCCACCAAAGTATTTTCCATCTGGCACAGGAATGTGAGCATCGGTCTTTCCAGGGAGATGTGATGGAGCTCTTTGAATTCTCCACAGCTGTGATTGAGTGGATTGGAAACTTAGATATTAGTATTTAGGGGGATTGCCCAGTCAGTCTGCATATCCGTTGTATGAACTTGGTTGCACATTTTATTTTATTATATGCTTCCTATAACTCTGCCATACAATAAATAAAATAATTACATAATGGGGTTAGCTGTGACTTGACCACACTTTCCACTATCACCTGGATGGCCCAGTCTAGCCCTTTCTCATCAGATCTCATAAGTTAAGCAGAATCAGGACTGGTTAGTACTTAGGAGACCACCAACGAAGTCCAGGGTCACTATGCAGAGGCAGGTGATGATGGCAAACTAGCTCTGAATATCTCTTCCCTTGGAAACCTTATGGGGTTGCCCTAAGTTGACTGTGGCGATGACACTTTCCACCCACCACCAATACATGGTTAGATGTTAAGTTAGGTGTGGTTCAAACACCATGTGTATGATTTATTGCAGACACTTGTATGGATTACAATGGTTCAAATGCCTTTTTATAAGGCAAGCAATTGTGTGTGACGATGGAATGATAACCTGGAGTTCTGTGGACCAGCAAGCATTTTTTCATTTTAGAGGCTGGCTAGTATTTAATTCTGTCTTAAGAAATAAGACACTTTTCTCCTTTCAGCTTCCCTATCACCTGAACAAGGCCTGATTCATACGAGATGAGCACTCTCCTCGCACAATGTCTCCTTTGAACTGGGCTGCCTTCTAGGGGCTGGGGCAGAGGACCATCAAGAAAGTGGAACCTCCTGTCTTCTGCTTTGAGCCCACTGAAGGGAGACTGTACTAGGGGGGAAAATCGTAATTTACTTTCACCTCTGTGTTCTCAAACCCAAAGATGAGAGGACAAGGTGGTGAAACAGCCATATACTCATCCCCTGCTGGACTGGATGGCAGGTTTTGTTCTGGGTTCAGTGATCACATCTTCTCTTGCTTTTCCAGTCTCTCAGGTATCATTTGTAACACTCTTGCTCTTTTGCTTACACACACACACAAACTCACAACCCTGTCAGCAGTCTCATTCGACTGTTTCAGAGCCATTTCTTGAACACAGCTTGCTGTTGCTGACTTCTGAACGGGTGTCATTGAGGCCCCTGTGCTAAGAGCACTGTCACCTGTTTTCCACCCCACCCCCAAATCACTCAAGGGTGTGCGTGGATGCTCTTTGCAAGGGCCAAAAATGTTTGCAGAACACCCACCCGCACCCCGATTTTTGGCAGTATTTACCTTGCTAATTTGCTTTGGGCTAGTAAAGTATTCGAAATTCAGTTGCTCTTTGCCTTGCAGCTCCAAGTTACTTGTTATTCATGCTTCTATGACCTTCGGACTGGATTACCATAATATGCTTTATGTGGGATAGCCCTTGAAGATGGTTGGAAGCTTCACAGTGTAGAGGGACATGGCCCACCTTTTAACTGATGTGGACTGACCTGCAATACACCAAATGTTTAACAACTTCTGAAAAAGTGAACCCGCACACGAAAGCTTATACCCAGAATAAAACTTTGTTTGTCTTAAAGGTGCCACTGGACTGAAACTTCATTCTGAGCTCACGACAAGGTGCTAGCTATGAAAGCCCTCATGACCTGCATCCCACTTAGTTAAAGGATTGCTTTCCCTGCTTTGAAATCAGGCAACATCTTAGGTAAACCCAGAATAAGTTGTGGGGGCTCCCTCACCCCGGCAGGTCTGTGCATCTGCTGCAAAGATACGGGCTGTTTCAGCCACTTTGAATATAGTCTTACAAAGGATTTGTGGAGATTATGCTTTCTAGAAGGCCTACAAAAATGTTTTTTTTTTTAATTTAGGGTTTTTTTTTAATGTGATGCAATTGACTCTGCTGGGCCTTGGAATTTGTAATGATTGCTGCTGGTCTATATTTTTATGCTGGTTTTTAGCTTGATAGTGTATTTTAAATGGCTTGTTAAAGTTGCCCTGAAATTATGAGGGGCCGGGGAATTAAACATAGAAGAAATATTTGGAACTGCCCTTCTGCTGCTTGCACAGATTTTAGCCATGTCAGTTTGGCAGTAATAAACCACCTTTGTCAGATATTTGGGGGGCACTTATCAATGGCTGCATGTCTTTGTGCCTATATATTTGTCAGTTTGAACTTCTGTTCCAGTGAATCCTTTAAAGCATCATTATCTCTAGGTATTTAACATGTCTGATTTTTCTAATATTGCATTATTGTATTTGTTGGCCATCTTGAATGCTGTTGAACATTTTATTGTTTTATTTATACTAGAAACTGACTCACTATCTAGTTGGGCTAAGAATGCGGGGAGATGCCCATTTCAAATAAATAAATGAATAAAAATCTATATAGTGCAGTTGTTATTAAGATATTCTTTTTTCTTATTGTTTTGTTGCATGCCGGTTGGCGTAGGGTGCTGCAGTGTGGATTGGAAAGCACAGGCTTGTTAAAGGAGGTGCCCATTAAGCACCTTATAAATGCTGATGAGTGGTTTGTTGCCACTCGTATGGACATTTTATCGTCTGCTGCAAGAGGGGTTGTTGAACAGCTGTGCCCCAGTCCTTTTCAGCGCGGTTGTTTCCCGTTTGTGCCCAAGGCAAGACTGGATGGCGCTGGTGGGATTGACAAATCTCATCCCGGAGGGACGGAACCTTAGGAGCACCTTGACAGGAGAAGGAGCGTTGCAGAACTGTCTAATTGGCATAATTCAGTGAAGCCTGGGTGAAAGTGAAAGGGGGAGGCAGCACCACACGAAGCAAGCACCTTCCCATTAAGTGTTTGGATCTGAAAGAAAATGTGATTGACTTAAAGGGGGGGGGAGTGTGGTATGGGGGGAGTACTCAAAACCTGGCCCGGGGGGGGGAGCAGAACATTAATTAGTGTTAAGAGGATATTTTGAGTCATTTTGTACTCAATTAGTTGTAATTAAATACACAGTGAATGCAAAATTAGGTCATACATTATGTAAATTGTATGAGACGTCCACTAGCACTAGGTACACTTTAAAATGTGCAAGGGTATAATTTGAGACTGGACTCTTGTCACCATTTTGGTGCTAAGCTGTGTGTGTGTGTGTGCGCGCATGTATGTGTGCACACATGCAAACACACATGGTTTGTTCATTTTAGAAGTGTTTACCACCACCCCTTTCCACCAAGCAGGGCCTTGAAAGCAAGAGCAATAAAATAAGAAAAGTTATAAACAACAGTGAAAAGCAATTTAAGCAAGCAATATTAATTAACCAGGGTTGGGGGAGGGGAATCTACAGTACATGATGCCAGCCAGCTCATCTATCTTCACTAAAAGCTATAATATAAACAGCTGGTAAAAAGAGCAATTTCCAAAGGTTCTGGTAAGCAGAATAAACTTCCCCCCAAAGGTGGTTCTGAGCTATTTCCATAAGCATGGTACAATACTTTATTTCCATTTGCTACCCACCTAGCCTTCAAAGGCATCCAGGGGAGGATCTACAGTGCATCTCTCAGCTGGTGGACAGAAGGTGATCCTTAAAATACTAACTAATACAAACAATAGTACTAACAAAAATTTGCTAACTTTGTACTAACTTTGAAATAGGGGTAGGCACAAACCAAACCACGAAGCAAAATTAATAATGAATTTTGCCCTGTTCAGGGTTCGCAAACAGAAGTTCCATGACCTTTTAAAGCAGTTCATGGTGGTTGTTGGTAGTTCATGGATGGAGCAGAAAGGGGTTTAAAGGGATTCTGAATACCTTTAACCCCCTGCTTTCTGTTTCCTGCAAGAGCCACAAAAATAGCTGACTGGCAGGGAGGTAGTCCCCACTACACAGCTGTCTTCTGCAGTCCCTTAAGTTTAAAGACAGCCCAAAACAGCTGAGTGATGGGGAGCAAGCTGCTCCCCCTCGGTCAGCTGTTTTTTGGGCTTTTTGCAAACCCCATTGAAAGGGACTGCCATCCCTTTTAGTGGGGTTTGTGGGACCACGAACCACAAACCAGTTCAATTTGCAAACAAACCTGGCTCAGTTTGTGGTTTGGTCACAAACCACAAACCGAACCACATTTTCCCAGTTTGTGTCCAAACCTACTTTCAAATATGTCGAAGTTGTACACTTGTGAAATTCTAATAATAGGCTAATCATAATATTTTGTGGCTAAAGTTCTTGCTATTATGTTCTAGACCGCTTGAATTTTCCAAGGACTTCTCAAAGATGGCTAAAAACGTAACACTTTGCATTCATCCATGCTGCATATTATTAGGAGGACATAGTATCTGAATAATATTTAGCAAACCCATCCAGCAAGGAGATGCAGCTGGTATACTAATTTGTGAAATGCACTCTGAGCTTTTAATATTATTTATGTTCTTGTAAGCAAAATTTGGTTGAAGAACAGCCCAAGCTGTGGAGCTCATCTGTGAGGGGGAGAGCAGCTCCATCAAGCAGGGGGATAAATATCACTGCCATAGTCAGTAATAACTGCCCTCCATACTTCTATTTTGTCTGGATTTGGAGATGGTGGTGGAAAGTTCCATCAAGTCACATCTGACTTATGGCAGTCTTGTAGGGTTTTCAAGGCAAGAGATGTACAGAGGTGGCTTGCCCTTGCTTGCCTCTTGCATAGTGATGCTAGACTTCATTGGTGGTCTGCCATCCAAGTATTAACCAGGGCTGACCCTGCTTAGCTTCTGAGATCTGACAAGATAGCCCTCAGTTTATTGCCCCCCCCCAATCTCTCATATTACTGATTCCAAGAAAAAATTCAGAATTGAACTGACAGGACAGACCAGCCAGCTGCGTTTTGAGAAGGAGCAGGAAAGAGAGCTGCTGGAGTGCTGATTGTAGTTGATTGCAGAAGGTGATTGTTGCTGATTGGGGAGGGCCTGTTTTGCCTGGGACTGACTGCTGACCCCTGGGACTGACTGCTGACGAACTGTGTAAAGCTCCTTCTTGCCAGAGGCAGAGCATGGTCAGCTGGGCTCTAAGAATGAAGAGGAAAGAGAGTTGCTGGAGTGGTGAGTGGATTTCCCCCCCTGCCTTTCCTTAACTGCTGGGGAGAATTAGCTGAGTTTACTGTGTTGTATAGACAATATTTGAGGGTGTGTGGCTATGTATAGCCTGCTGGAGAGTGGTGCCTGTTTGAGTAAGTGTTGTTACTGTTTGTCTCTTTTGCCTGGGTTGTAGCTGATCGTAGCTGATGTGGAAAGTTATTGTTGCTGATTGGGGAGGGTCTGTTTTGCCTGGGACTGACTGCTGTCCCCTCCCTTTGCTGGGTGAGCCTTGAACAATATAAGGCTTCTCCTTGCCAGAGGCATGAGCCTTTGGCATGAACCAAAGGGTGAAAGCTCAAGGGCTCTTGCCCTGGGGGTCAGGCCTGGGGTCCCTGTAAGAAGCTGAATAGCTCTTACATCTTGTATGTTTTAAGTGTTTTTGCTTCTGCAAGTAGTCTTGTGAGGCAGTTTGGCAGGGGAGTTATCAGGGAAGTGCAAGAAAAACTGCACCACTTCTGCAATGGATTGCAGCAACATGACTGGTGAGGGAGCTGATGCAGTGAAATGCAAAGTCTGTGGCATGTTCATATTCTTACCTGAGGGGAACAGCAATTACACTTGCAGCAAGTGTAAGTTGGTAGCGCTACTGGAAGAGAAGATACAGGGACGTGAGGCACTCTTGTCCACACTCCATTTTATAAAGGAAGGTGAAGGGTTCATGGTCAGAGCTCATGAAGCACTCTTGAGAGGGCAACAGGAGGAGGAGAGAAAGGTATCTCAGCAAATGGAGGAGCACCCAACACAGGAGGGAGCATGGAAGAATGTAACCTACAGGAGCAGGAAAATCAAGAGACATTCTGATCCTCTGTGGCTAAGTAATTGGTTCCAGAATCTCCCCACAGGTATTGATTCTGGACTAATGGAACAAGGGTTACTCCCGCAGCCTCCCCAAAGCTTGAAGGAAATTTCTCAGGTCCCCGCGGATGAGAGGACTCGAGCTTCTGCTTCCCAGTATAGGAGAAGGCATGTGTTGATAATTCCATATTATTCCATATTGAGAGGGGTAGAGGCCAGAGTGTGCTAACTGGATTTGTAGTCTTGAAAGGTATGCTGTCTACCAGGTGCACACAAACACACAGATTATTATCCTTTCTTGCTCACCCATGTGGGAACAAATGATACCGCCCGGCACAGCCCAGAATGTATTAAAAGAGCCTATGTAGCTCTGGGTAAAAAGGTGAAGGACCTGGGAGCAGAGGCTGTGTTTCATCTGTTCTTACTGTTGAAGGCCGTGGCTTAGGAAGGGAAAGAAAAATACTGCAAATAAATGACTGGCTGTGTAGATCATGTCATCAGGAAAGGTTTGGATTTTTGGACCATGGCTTACGCTATTGAGATGAAGCTCTTCTATTGGGAGATGGTTTGCATCTCTTGAGAGTAGGGGAAAATATGTTTGGTAAGATTTTCACATCCTTTTCCCAGTGTCATGCACAGTATACCCACAGTGCATGCTCACTGGGACAGGTGTGGACATCCTGCCAATTCTCTTCTGACTGCTGCACCGATCAGTTAATCTCCAACACCACAGTCGGTGAACCTACCCTTTTATTTTTTGGACTTCTCTTCAATTTTTGTTGACTTTTTGACTTCTTTTGTCCCTATTTTGTTTCCGCCAAAAAAAGGAGTGAAAGGGGAGTGAGAGTGAGTAAACCCCTTCCCCCCATCCTCTCCATGCCCCCTAGCTTATGGGAAAATTTGGAGGATTTTTAAAGCACTGCACAAAGCGCAGGAGTAAAATTCCACCACCTGATGATCACTTCTTATCTACTTGCTTTGCCTCGGTGAAACTCATCAAACCAAGTTGTGCCCCCATTGTGCAAAATTCTCAAAACAAATGAGAAAGAATCGAGTAGCATGTCTTCAAGCAGCACTACATGTATTGGCATTTTCCCATTTTGATAGCTTCGACTATGTTATCTCAAGTCGATACTTTGGGCCAACCGTTGATGTCAATTGGCCAATCAACATCGGGAGAACTGCGTTCTCACAGCCAGACCCAGTTGTCATTTAATTTTAAAGATCCAGTGACACAGTCAGACCCATTCTGACACCAACTTACTGATGGAATGCTCAGACTCAGCTTCCAAGTCAGAGTCCACCACTCCTGCCAAGAAATGCAGGGAGGATAAGGGTCCAAAGGTGGACAAAACTAAGAAACATAAGAAGGTGAAACCTCAAGAGCCCACAACATAACTCCTCCTGACTTGAGAAGTCCGCCTCTCCAAAGTGCCTTCTGCTGGAGCCAATGCACTTCTCAAATTACTGTTATCCCCGATTTGTCAGCTGAGCCCTCTGATATTGAGGCAATAGGTGATTGACCTCACTCAATGGTCCTCCCACCCTCACTCTCATTCCTGAAGCAGTGACAGCCCTACTTCAGACCACGCTCCTGTAGCCTCATCTCAACATTGCCACACAGGAGATGAGCATTGTCAGTCCTCTCGAGGATGGGATCATTCCTGTTGGCATCAAGCCTCTCCTGACCACAGTCAATCTCTGCCTTTCTGGCTGCCAGCACCCTCCTCCCATTGCATGGGACCAGTGGCAATATATCTACAATGACTCCCACCTCAAGCTTCACAAGAATAGGACCAGTGCTCCAGGATCTCCCATCAATCTCAAGCTTCTCACCAATCCACCCTCCATACGACTTCAGCAATCATTTCCAAAGCACCAGCTTCAACTGACTGACCTTGAGGAAGCCATTTCAGCAGCTCGACTGAACACGTTGAACAATCTGCCTCAACCACATCTTGGGTCCAGGGCCAGCTCGCCCGCTAGGTGAGCTAGGCGCTCGCCTAGAGCGTGCTGGCCTCAGGGGCACCAAACTGCACCCCAACCCCGCGTGAAAAGCTCCCGTCACCACCGCCTCCCTGCTGCTGCCAGTGAAGAGCGCCCCAGTGGGGCACAGGAGGTGGCAGCGGAGCTTGCCCACCCTCTCCCTCCCCCTCAGGAAGCCAGCGCTGGGAGGGAAGACCCCCGCCTCTTCCCTGGCTTGCCTGGGCGCCCCGCAGCTGCGGAGCGCCCAGGCAAGCCAGCGCTGGGAGGGAAGGGGTGGGGGTTAAAACCCCCGCTCCTTCCCTGGCTTGTGGCTCACCCACCCTCCCCCTCCCCTTGGGGGAGAGGGGGCAGGGTGGCATGGTGGGTGTCTCCAGGCCCCAGCAGGAGGTTGGCATTTGCGCCCACCTAGGGCACAGAGCCACCTCGAGCCGGCCCTGCTTGGGTCTCGCCTCCAACACTTGCTCTGGAAGGTCTACCCAACCCCCAACTGTCAGAACCTTCAGACATTGACAATTCTGTTAGTGCCTCTGTGAGCAAGTCTGATGGGGAAGATTCGAATCAATAAACATCGAACACTGATCCATCTCCTGCACTGCAACTGACAGATGACCTCCCAATCCCCTCCTCTGAAGATCTCAAGTCCTATGGAGAATTGATTAAACACATGACTCATATCTTGGCTATATCCACGGTTCAACCTCAACCCACCATCACAGACATTGTGTTTTATATTATTCAATTGGACACCTCTACCACCGTCGCATTGCCAATAACGGTGATCATGCTTCAGATGGCATAATCTTCATGGAAGAAGCTGGCCTCTACACTCGACTCATCTTGATAACTCGACCATATGTATTGAATTCAGGAGGCTGGTGCTGAGTTTCTATTCTCTCACTCAAAACTGAACTCCATCATTGTCTCCTCCTCATCCAGAGCCCATCAGAATGACTCAACACTGATGGACAAGGAAGGAAAGAAACGAGATGCCCTCAGTTGGAAGTTTTGTTCCGCAGGAGCCTTGGGAATTAAAGCCACCAACTACACTGCCTACATGGGCAGATACCAATATGCCTTGTGGGAACAGCTTTCTGATAGTATTGCCACTCTCCTGGAGGACAAACGTTCAGCTGCCAGATGTATACAAAAAGAGGGAATGCTTCTGGTGAAACAACAGCTAAACTCCTCAAAGCACATCTTGGACATCTTCACAAAAACTCTTACATCAGCTATCACAAGCAGCAAGAAACTAGATCATATGTGGAAGACTTACCTTTTGATGGTGATGGTCTCTTCAGCTTCTACAGACACAGTCCTGCAAGAGATAGACAAGAGCATCAAAACATCTCGTATTTTATAAGTGTCATCATTGTCCCACTCTTCCAAAAACAAGTCCTGGACCAAGTCTTGGACCAAATGTCCATTCTGACCAACCCTGGCGTCCCAGATCAAGCCAGACTTAATCTAGATTGTTTTATGGCATAAAATCCAAGTTCTCCCCCTCACAACGTATTAGATCCAAGGGTTTTAGGACATCCAAGCAGAGCCGTTGACTCTATAATCTCCTCATCAATCTCCCCCCCCCCATATTGCCCTTCTCTTCACCCACCCACCTACATCCTTACTTACCAGCATTTCACATCAGACGGGTGGGTCCTTTTGGAGGGCTAATGTGTTAGAATTTGTTCAGCAACCATTTGTTCAGCAGCCCCTGAATAAGAGCTCTGTGGCTGGCTCACCACAGCCATTATCATATAAATTTCTTGGAACTTCTGGCAGTGAGACACTCTCTCCAATCCTTCTGCCCATTCATCTTGGTGAAAGTATCAGTTCCTCCCAGTTGCGGACCTTCTCGCCCATGGGGGACAGGTTCTACACCAAAATGTTCCTCATCTGAAACTCACAGCATGGAAAACAGACTTATCTGTTTCTTGGACTGGGTGTGCCTTACAACCATGTGTGTCTTACAACACCTGTCTTGGAAGACAGCCTTTCTCATGGCCATCACTTCTGCCAGGCAGGTGGGTGAAATCATGGCACTTCAAGGCGACCCTCAGTACCTGTGTTTCAATGAGGATGTCGTGTCTCTAGTTCCAGACGTGAACCTCCTGCTGAAGGCCTTCATGGAATTCCATCACCACTCCAACATTTTGCTTCCAATCTTCTTTCCTTTGACTAAGAATGAAAATGAGAGGCGACTCCACTCCCTTGACATAAAAAGGATCTTGCTTTTCTTTCTGCATGGAACATGGTCATACTGCAAGGACCCTAATCTCTTCCTATCCTATGTGACACACAGAAAGGGATACAAAATATCTTCTCAGAGGTTATCCAAATGGATAATGGAGACTGTCAAGCTGTGCTGTCTATCAGCTAAACGCTCACTTCCTGTATCTGTATGTGCTCATTCTACTAGGGCTTTGGCTACATCCACTGCTTTTTTAAAAGGCATGCCAGTGCAGGAGATCTGCAAGGCAGCCACATGGGCTACTCCACATACCTTTGTGAAACACTATGCCTTGGACATCTGTCTGCATCAGTGGACAACAATGCAGTCTGCTTGTGCCTGAGTGCCTGCCATCACCCAGTTCCAGGTAGGCCTGAGCTTGCTACTCTCCCACGGGTGTGATGTACAGAGCCCACAAGGAAGATAAACAGGTTGCTCACCTGTAACTGATGATCTGTGGTCATCTGTGCATTCACACCACTCACCCTCCTTCCCCACTGTTGTCAGCCCTCTGGCACTCAAAGGGGCCATACGGCGGTCAGAAGGAACTGGTGGAACTGAGATTTGTGTTGTTGTCCCGCTAGTTCCTGTAAGACTTGGGCCTAGTGTTCCATGAGCCATTGCCCATATTGTGTGAAACCCATTTTCGGGGTGGGTATGTCTTCCACTGATGCCTCTTCCACCAGGGCTTGACTTGGAGGATCGTTCCTCACCATCTGCGAGGGGATGATGAGCGTTGGGGCTCACAGGAGGGACTTACCTCTATTCCACCCAATGGGTATAGGTAGGTGAAATAATGGGTGCCTTAAGGGAGGGGTCCCAGTGCCCAAATTCTCCACCACTGCTCTGCGCTCGCTCTTCCTTTTTGCCCTGATGGTACGTGTCAATTTCACACTAAGTGCTGTGTGGCTGCATTTTGCCCCGCAGCTTCACACGATTTCCCCCGCGTCTACTCAATTACTGATTCTACGAAGCCATTTTTTTTTAGAAATGGGGAAATCTCTGATAAAAAAGAGAAAAAATGCAGAAAATGCCTTCCTTACTGCCTTGTGGGGTCCTAAATGTCCAGACTGTGTGTGTGTGTTTGTGTGTGTGTGTGTGTGTGCAAAGAGCTGGGGAGGGTTTCCTCTCTTTCCCTGTTTCCTGTGTTGTCCAGCAGTAAAAAAGCAGGAAGAAGAAAAGAAGAAGAGTTGGTCTTTATATCCCACTTTTCACTACCCGAAAGAGTCTCAGAGTGATTTACAATCCCCTTCCCTTCCTCTCCCCACAACAGACACCCTATGAGGTACGTGGGGCTGAGAGAGCTCTGAGAGAACCGTGACTGACCCAAGGTCACCCAGCTGACTTCATATGGAGGAGGAGTGAAGAATCAAACTGGGGTCTCCAGATTAGAGTCTGCACTCTTAACCACTACACCAAACTGGCTCTCAACTCCAGGAGCTTTTTGAAGCAGGGCCTCTGCGATTTCTTGAAGTGGCTTTTCATTTTTGAGCCAGAAATTCTTACCGCTGTTGGCTTTCTTGGTGGACTTGAAGCAGAAACTGGGAAGTCCCTTTTCTGGCACTCCATCCCAGCCCATAGTGATGTTCTGGAGGTGTGTAAATATCTCTTCCTTCCTTCCTTCCTGGCAAAATGGAGAAAGAGTTTAAAACAAAAATTGCCAGTGGAGATGGGGAGTTGTGAGGTGAGTTGTATGTTCCTTGCCTAATAGTACTCTTACAAAAAATGAGCTACTCACGACGACAAAGTAGGTCACTGCTGAGGCACTTCCTGGCAAAGAAGCCTAATCCTGAAGTCGTGAAATGATCTTGCCTACCTTTCCAAGAGTAGCAAGTTTCATTTCTATTTAACATTTTTTTCATGTTTTAGTGAGACTGTTGGACTGGAGGAGGGAGAATACAGGATGGACTCTTAAGTGCATGCATGCCAGAAGGCATACAAAAAGACTGTGCCCGCCCCCCCCAGCACCTCTTGGGGTTCTCAGAGGGAAGCTTCTGTCCTTTTAAAAGTGCAGCTCAGAAGTCCTCTCAGTCTGGGCTGATTAGCTGCTTTTTCTGATGCGTACACAAAGCTGGATTGTGACTGAGCCAGTGGCCTCTTTGTGAAGCCTTGGCCTTTGCGTAATCCTTGGAGCAAGGCCTCCTTTTTGCGCTGCACTGGCAATTTGAATCTCATTTCCCCTCGCCTGGGCACTTGGCTTCCTCGCACTGGCAATACTACTAATCAATTAAACTGACATTCCTTTGGAACCCTCCTCCTCTCCCTTCCTTCTTTTTCCTCTTTGCTTAAAACAGCTCCGTGTGTGTGGCACGCCATCGTCTTAAGGCAGCTTGTTCCTTTGTGGCTTAGATTTACCACAGAACAAACAGGTATATCTGAAAAGAACACGAGAGACAGCACATGCCTTTTTAATGAGGTCATCCAAGGAAGCTAAGAAGTGGTGTAAAGATATTGGAGAACCCAACTGTACAGACGCAGATGCCTAAATACAGGCTTGCATTCTTTAAGGAGAGAGGCCGCCCTCTGGAAATCTCTTTCCACAGAGGGATGATAAAATGTGCGGAAAAGAAAAATCTCACTTTTTTGTTTGCTTTTAGAATGAACAAGAAGAGGGACCCGCGATATTCGCGGGGAAGGCTCTGGCGATGTCCTCTCCTCCACCCCCACCCCACCCCCACCCCGGCTCCAGCGATCACCTCCTCCCCACCCGCGGCCCTAGCAATCTCCTCTGCTGCCACCGCCAATCTCCTCCCTCCCCCACCCGGCTCCTGTCACCCTCCTCTGCCGCCGCTGATCTCCTCCCCCCCCCCCCGGCTCCAGCTATGTCCCCCTCCTTCCCCCACCCCCCGGCTCCGGAGGTGAGGCAGAGCGGCTTCCAGCTGCCGGGCCCGCCGATCTCCTCCCCCCCTTCAGCTCTCTCCCTCTCCCCGAGCTCCGGTGGCGAGGACTGAGCGGCTTTTAGCCGCCAGCCGCCGCAGAGTTCCCAGAGCGTTCCCTGCGCATGCGCAGGGAACGCTCTTACTTTTTGGGGGATTCTGATATCCCCCCTAGACTTTTAAACACTTTTAGATTTTTCTGCACACCTGGGGACTGCCCCACGTGCACAGGAAAATCTCCCTGCCCCCCCGGGTGCCCCCGATGTGCGGATTTAGATATCCGCACATAGGGGGCCACTTGGGAATTAGATATATAGATGCTCATACCTGCATACTGCTGAAGGTGGAGCATTGCTTGGTGGCAGAGAGTATTGTCAAGTAACTGCCAACATTGGGGGCCTGCTCATGGGTTTTTCAAGGCAAGAGACCACCAGAAGTGGTTTTGCCATTGTCTGCCTCTGTGTAGCAACCCTGGACTTCCTTGGCAGTCTCCCATCCAAATACTAACCAGGGCTGACCCTGCTTGGCTTCCAAGATCCAGGGCAGGACCAGAAATGGTGGCGCTTACTGACATTAGCTCCCTTCAAGAGAAGGTGTGCATCTGTCCCATGGCTGATCGTGTTGCGCCAGATCCTGCATGTGCCAAATGTAGATTTCCTATGTCTTGTAATCATACCTAAATGAGGAGATTCAGTGTCTGTATGTGTGCTGGGAAAGAGCTAGGGGAGGAAACAGAAAGGTATTAGCATCACAGCAGAATCTTACACACTGTTACTCAGAGCATAATGACGCTCAAGCAGTCAAGTAGGATTTTGAGGGCAAAACAGCTGCACTTTGCCCTGTAAGGCCACAGGTAAGGGGCTGTCAGTGCCAAGTGGAGGCAGCAGAGTTCCATCACCAGCATTGGTGGGGGGGGGGGAATCTGAGCACTCTGGAAGGAGAGGAGGGCCGGGGTGGAGCTAGAAAAGAAAAACACATCCTGTCATGCCTGCCCCTGATCCGGCGCCTGAAGCCTCAGCCGTGAGCTCAGAAACACCTCCAGACCCGGCACCAGGGATCTCTACCCCCGATCTGGCACAGGATAGCTTGGCCACGACCTCCTCGGACCCGGCGCCAGGGATCAGGGACGTGGCACCTTTAAGTCCCTCCGAGGCGCCGGAGTCCGCAAAGGATCTAAGTGCTGGGAGGGATGAGCTCCCAGCTACAAGTCAGCAAGCACCTGGGGCAGATGCTTCCCCATCCGACCCACCCCCACGTGCTGATCGTTTGCGAGCTCGCAGGCGCAAGGACTTAGCGGCTCGACGGAAGGAGGCACGTGCATGGGGGCGACGGTCAATGAGCCCCGAGTATTAACCGGAGCAGGGACCTGACAGCGGCCGGTTAATGAGTTAACGAGCCAGCACGGTATTTAAGAACATCCCCAGCCACGAGCAAACCGTGCTGGCAAACTCGTTGAAAGACAGCTTGCCTTGCGCCCATCCTTGTTCCCGCATCTTGACTCTCCGGCTCCCGACCTCGGCACCTCTCCGAACGCTCTTCCGGCTCCTGACCTCGGCTTGGCTTCTGGACTCTGTTTCGACCTCTGGCTAACGGTAAACCTGACGACGGCTTTGCACTCCGCTTTGAACCTTGTTTGCTTGGACTGGACTGATACCTTGGCTGATCCCTGGAACGCTCTCTGACTACGGCACCTGGCAGCCCCCCTGCACCCGGGCCCCGTCGTGACACATCCTTTCAAGGTCACCTCAGAATCACACCCCCTCCTTATAAAATTAACTGCAAAATGTCCACCTAAAAAGAACAGCCTTACGTTTCTTATAGAAGGCAGATGACATCTATGATGGACCCTTGATTCTTCTTTATTGTGAGGCAGATTTTCCTGCCAAAACAATGTTCCCACTCTGACTGAGCAACCTCTTAGTAGCAAATTTGAATGATAGAATTATAACTTTTTGCGTGTCCCACCCTGTGATAGAGAAGTTATTTGGCTTTTGCCCAGGTCAGAGATTTATTGTAGCTCAGCAGGAACCCTCTTATAAATCCCTGTGGAAATGGCACTTGGCACAAAGTAATGTTCAAACAGAAAAGTTGATTTTGTTGAACAGGCACAGTTGAGTTAGGAATAGGGCAGGGGATGAAAAGTCGAGGTAAATTTGGTTGTTTATACAAATTATAAGCCTGCTCTGGCTGGAAGGGCGGGATACAAATCGAATATGATATGATATGATATAATATAATATTTTGAACATGCAACAGAGTATAATTGAAGCTTATATTAGAGACTCAGTTCTTGAGTGTGAGAGGTTTGTCTTGGAGTTTTCTTTCAGCAACTATGTGTCTTAATAAGGTTTCATAAAAGTATCTTAGTTTTCTGGAAGGTAGTACTTCCTGTATTTAAATACTTCCCTTGTGGGATTTTAACTTTCCCCTTTTATACTCTTGCGGAGTCTAAGACCATTTCTGTTTTCATACAAACTAGGGGTCCCTTCTGAATTGAATCTCTAAAAACTGGGTGAGATATATCCTCTTTCTAGGAACGATAATCCTTTTCTGTTTGGCTAGACTGGCAGTTTTCAACCTCCTGTCCAGTCTTTTCTGTCAAACCTAAACCTCAGTTCTGGAGACTGTGAATAAATGGAATTCAGCTAGTGCTAACAGACTTTTCTGATTTCTGAACTTTTCCTCAAATGTGTTAGTACACAGTAAGGGCAAAGAGTTGTGTCTCTTCACTTCCCAAATGACTTGTCTGTTTCCCTCAGATGGACACGCACACTCTTCCTGACTGGCAGCCAAAGTCCAAATGATGACTGACTCCCTCTGACAAGACTGACAAGACTTTATAAAACTCTCTGCAGCTGGCGCTGACCAATCAGAGAGAGGGGGGTCACGCAGGCAGTAGCCTGTCAATCAAACTGTACTTTACAGTGAGACATTAACCCCTAATCTCCCAGTTCACTGCTTTTGATGCACTAAGCATCCTGCTTTTGGAGGTCAGTTCATCACGGCATCATGGCCCTCTGTGCTTCAAAATGCCTCCTGTTTGTCCCTCAGAACTCTGAATGGCCCCCAATGTTCGTAGATTGCCCTTGGGAATCACTGCTTAGATAAAGGTTGTGGTCAGACATGCAGTTTGATCCAGTGTGGCCCCACTCCTAATTGATGCAGGGTTTTTTCCTAACAGAGAGATTTGATCAGACATCCCCCTTAACCTGCTTCAGTGCATTTTCACCCTGTGGTTGATTGATCAGACACAGCAGCCACGGAGTGGGGCAGTGTTTTTTTTTTTAAATCATGTGACTTTCGAGCATGTGCTTATGGGAAGCAGCACCTCAAATTCCTGGCAGAATGGTGGCAGCTGGTGGCCGATGGGATTGCTACAGGAGGCTACTGGGATATGTAGTCCAGCATAGGGAAAGTGTTTTTGAAATTGTGTGTTTGAAAAATTCAATGTTTCAGACATTTCAAAGCTGGGGGAAGAGAATAGAGAAGCCTCATCCTGTGTGCTGCTGGCATTTTTATTTAAAAGTTCCGCAAAGCACAGAAAACAGCTGATATACACAGGCGTCTTTCTTTGGAAGGTTTTTTTTAAAAAAAGAAAACACAGTGTTGAGAAGCTCGTGTGTGTGAGGGGTGGTGGTGCAAATATGCCATAGGACTCAAACTTTGTTCTACTGCTTCAGACCGACACTGCTGTCTACCCAAATCTGTCTGCTTAGATCATGGTTAGGCTCCCCTAGACTGACTCTCTTGGGCACCCTTTACCCCCTACACACACCAAAAGTGAGAGGATTGAAGTGTGTGTGTGTGTGTGTGTGTGGGAGAGAGAATTCCAAGAGAGGGCAGCAAAAGCTGCAAAGGAAGACCTTATGGATAATTAGGAGAATTGACTCTTAACTTTCTAATTAGGGGTAGGATAAGCAGTAGGGCTTGGTGGTCTGTTGCAGACATGATGATGTGGAGGAAACACAAGGCATGAGATGGCAAGAGGTGGTTTACCATTGCTGCCTTCAGTGCGGTACTAACCAGGGTTAGCTGAAGTGTCACTGTCAGTGTCTGTGATAGATCCTTTGTCAGTGTCATCTTCTGCTGCTGCTGCCCAGTAGCCGCCCTTAAAGGATTCCTCCACCCCCATTGGCACTGTCTGTTCTCTTCTGCTGATGTGGCCATTTGATCTCTGGAAGAGGTGGATGCCTCTTAGTCTGCTGTCTCAGCTGTGACCGTTCCACCTTGAGGGACTCTGCTAGGAGATTAGCCTCTTGACAGAGTCTAAACTCCTTATGGTCTTGCTCTCAGCTTCTCCAACACACACCCACACCCTCACCATGTTAAGGTTTACTTCTGCATCTTGAAGTCCCTTTGAGGCTGAGCTCCATTGGGCATGGCTTGTCATCCAAAAAGAATGCAAGTTGCTCTTTCTGTATTTTGCAGTATAGATGCACATGCGTGCCTTGAGGCATGGGACTGGGCAAGTGATACCACTTCAGGAATGTTTGCTTGCAAGAGTGCTGCTGTTCACATGTATATGCTTCTGTCTCATTTGCATATATAAATATGTGTTATCAGGGCTTTTTTTGTAGAAATAGCCCAGCAGGAACTCATTAGCATAACAGGCCACACCCAACAGCAGAAACTCATTAGCATATTAGGTTACACCCCTGACAGCACAGCTCATTAGCCTATTAGGCCACACCCCCATGTTACCAGAAGTGTGGTCATCCAGCCACACCCACCTTTACTTCTTATTCTTGTTTGTTGTCAAAACCCAGGGCTTTTTTTGTAGCAGGAACTCCTTTGCATGTTAGGCCACACACCCCTAATGTAGCCAATCCTAATCAGTTTCTGCTGCTGGGTGTGGCCTATTATGCCAATGAGTTCCTGCTGGGCGTGGCCAGCTCGGGAGCCAGCTGGAACTCAGTTTCTGTGCGTTCCTGCCCAAAAATAGCCCTGCGTGTTATTCCCAGACAGTTTCTTGAAGGGAGTTAACCAGTTTTATTGAGTGGGAAGAAGGTTGTTTAGTAGTTGTCACACTTGCTGGCTGCATTTTACTTACAAAGCGCCTGTATGTACAATTAGCATTACAAGCAACTCTCAGGATTTTATAACAATATAATACAATATAGAGGAAGCTGGTGTTTGGCAGAAGCCCTCTTCTAGTTCTGTTTTATTTACATTTCTTTTATTGTTTTCTTTCTTTTTATACCTTTTTTTTCTGACTACCAACACAACAACTGCAGTTTTCTGAAAGCAAGACCCATTGAGTAGTGGCCAGAGGATCCACATGATCTTTGGGACAGCCTCTCTCACTATGCCCCTAGACGAGCTTTACACTTGGGAAGTAAGAACCTCTTGATGGTCCCTGGTCCGAGACAGATTTGGCTGTCCTTGACCAGGGCCGGGGCTTTTTTGGCCCCGGCCCAGTGGAATGCTCTGCTGGAGGACCTCCATGCCCTGAAGGATCCATCACCTTTCCCCAGGGCTTGCAAGGCAGAGATATTCCGCCAGGAACAGCAATGGTACAGTGTGAGGTCTGGCACTCTGATACCCCCCACATGTCTCCCCTGGGGGGCCTTGGGAAACTTTATCATGAAACTATTTTCTGCCATCCTGAGCTGACTGTTTTTATGTATTCCGCTACTTATTGTAGACTTTAACTTTTAATTTTGGTAGTCTTGTATTCTGTGGTGTGTTGTTATATTGAACTTTATTATAAGCCACTCGGAGCCCTGCCTGCAGGGAAGGAAAACCCAAATAAATAAATAAATAAATAAATAAATAAATAAATAAAGTAGCGTAACGTAATGTAACGTAACATGGAACTTACTTCTGAGTAGGCTTGCTTAGGCTTGCTTCCAAAATCTTGAGAGAGAGACAGTGAGGTGTAGTAACCCCAGAAATATAATATTATTTTACTTATCCTGTCCATTTACAACTTTCAGGTGTGTCTTTACTATTGTTTCAGCACATCCAGTGGTTCTCAAGAGAGAAATACAAATTGCGAATTGGGCGATTCATGTCTGTCTGCTCTTTTCTGTCTGTCCTGCTCTTTGAGGGAAAAGGATAACCGAACTTCCTCCCTCACTTTGTCTTTGATGTGTTCTTGTGCAGACAGTCTTCTCACAAACCTTCTGCCCCCCAAACAGGCCTAAGGGGAGGGCCCAGGAGATTGCTTCCCTAGAGCCGTCAACTCGCCTAACGTTGTTGAGCCCTGTATGATTCTTTCACACTTGTCTGCTGCAATCTCACGTCACGAGAAGAGTGGGAGTTGTGCAGAGGGGCATCCGAAAGTCATGCTGAGGTGGCAGTCTGTAGAACATGATGCTCGGTGCAGCAGGAGGAACGCCATTTACAAACACAGAACGGCGTGTGGCCTAATGCGGTCAGACTGTTTTTCGTATCTGTGCAGCTGAGTGCATTTTATTTTATGCGCTGGAATTCTCCTCTTGCACCTCGTGGTATAAATGCTTTAATAAGGCACTCTGCTTCTCCTAAGCTTTTTAATCCTCCCCTTTCCTTTTTTCGTACTCCCAGTCAGTAATTCTATCATCTGCCTCCTCCCCAGTTTCCTTTTTGCCACCTATGCTTTATGTATCCTATTGTTCTATCAAGCCACACCTCTCTTTTTGCCCTCCTTTTAAGCTTTGCCTCCATCTCCAGGGCCAATTTCAATTTTTTCAGTGGGCCCCTTGGACATAAACTCCATCCTCCCAGGAGTAGTGACTTTTATTCCCAAGGAGCTGCAGCTACCCCCCTCCCCTTGCTGCAGCTATGCCAGAGAGAGGGGGAGCAAAGTCTGAGGCTGTGGTCACATGGTTGTTTTGATTGGGTTTCACTACTGTTTCCTCCCGCTTTTAAAATTGCTGACCAGACAGGCTGATCCGCCTCCCGCACCAAAGCAGCCTTACTCCCACAATGCTCCCAGTTCTCTCCCGCATTTTCCTGCACAGGGAAAATCAAATACTTTCCGGGTATTTGCACTTTGAATCTGTGATTTCACCAATCTGGACAGCCATCTCTCACAATGATTGCAATTAGAGTTGTCTGACCGTTCTTCGCACGATGAGGGTTCCCCCCCCCAGCTTCTGCCTTTGAGTGCAAGAGCAATCCTGCACTGAAAAAAGTTATTATTTAAATGTTGAAGCACACATCCAGTTGCTGGGAGGGGAAGCTGGTGGGCAGGGAAGGAAGTGTCTGGTGGGCTGGCAGGTGAGCGAACGGTGGAGCCCATTCCAGGAGTCTCCGAAGCTGTGGCGGGCAGCAGGAGGGGACGTGGAGAGTTGCTGGGGGGAGGCGGGGAGGAGGAAGTGCTGGGCGGGCTGGCAGGTGAGCAGGCAGGCGGCAGAGAGGGAGGGGGTGGCTACATCTAAATGGTGCCGAGAGCCTCTTCGCACAATGCTTCTGGTTCGGAGACGGATGTGTGATCATTCCAACCTGAAAAAAATATTCCCAATCAAATTTATAGTGGGAACAAATCGCAATTAGCTTGCCGTGTGACCGCAGCCTGACTTTCTCATTCTTCTTTTTTGCCTCACTGATGGTGGTGATCTCAGTGAGTCACTGCGGTGCTCAAAGAAATGGGCGATTGCACCAGAAGCTCCTATAAAGGCGATAAGAAAGGGTGCTTGCAGACGGTTGTATTTAGGAACACATTTGGTTAAGTTTACTCACAGGTGTCTTATAATGACCTCATTGAGTTTTCAACGCAAGAGACCTTCAGAGGTGGTTGGCCGTGGCCTTTCTCTGTGTAGTGACCCTGGACTTCCTTGGAGGTCTCCCATCCAAATCCTAACCACTGCTGACCCTGTTTGGGCTATCCAGTCTGTTTTTATGCACTTTATCTATGTTGTAAATTGCCTTGAGTGCCGAAAGGGGGGGAAAGGCAGCTAATAAATATTTTCAAACAAGCAAACCTGGCTTGGGAAGAGACATGGCTGGGGAAAGGAGGGCTGCGGCTCAAAAGAAAGGGGTGGGGAAAGGGCCAGAGAGGTTCCCTTTCTCTGTTGCAAAGAGCCTCTTCACTCTGTTAGTTTGCTGCTTCCGGGAGGGGTAAGGCCGCCCAAGCAGAGCTGCCCTTTCAGGGGCCACTTGGCCAGCATTCAGTCAACAGCAGTGCTGGAAGAGGCAGTGAGCCACTCGTTGTTGCTGCCATCCTTGTCTGACCGAGGCTCTCACTATAATGACATCACATCACAGCTGTATGTAAAATATCTCTATAACACTTCACAGAGCAAGGTTCTCAAGGCATTTTACTTAATTTTACCTCTTCAGTCTCACTCCATGTAGTAACTGTAATGGGGATGGGTGTGCTGGGTTGGTGTGGGGAAGAGTCTTGGGTTTTTCCTCTAACATGTTGTCATTCTAATGCTGGGGAAATGCTGAAATGGTTACCTCAGGGACTCGCGTCTAAAGGGGAACCGGTACAGATTCCAATGAAGTGCTGCCAGAGGAGACACCAGGGACTTCTCTTTACCTATCTGTTGTAATGTATGAAAGAGAATCTTCCTTGGAACTGTTGTGTGCAATTCAGTTCTCCAGCTTTCTTTAAAGGAGACGGGTGGGCAAGATTGCCCTCTTTGCACATTTTGGGGGAAGCATGAAAAGTCCATGCACAGGTCCTTTATGCTTTTTCTGCTGGCACTTCCCTTAGCGTGCGTGTTTGTCCTAGAGGGCATGTAATAAACACGTAACAGCTGCCTCTTGTAGAAAGACCTATCTGTGCATGTTTCATCCTTGGCATTGACCGGAGCCCAGTCCTTTTCCATCGCGCCTCCTCTGGCTCTGAGGAAGGGGCTCCCTGAAGAGGTGAGGGGGGTCCCTTCCTTGGAGACCTTCAGGAGATGCAGCCAGGCCTGCCTCTTTGTGTGGGCCTTTCAGGGATGCATGAATGGCAGGCGTCTTTGAACCGGAGAAAGGGGAAGGGGAGATATGCAGGTTGCTGTTTTATTTATTGCTTTTAACTGGAAATGTTTTAACTATTATTGTAAGCTGCCTTGAACCACGAGGAAATGTGGGATATAAATGTTTTAATAAAAAACAAACAAATAAATATCGGATCCGATTTTCATAGCCTGACATCAAGTTGGGAATAACAGTATCCATCATAATAATCATTCCAAGGCTGACTGTGTAAAGAATGGTAAAACTATTAATACCAGGGTCGCCAGCTCTGTGTTGGGAAATTTGGGGAAGATTTGGGGGTGGAGACAAGGGAGGGAAGAATTTGGGGGAAGGGAGAGTGCTCAACAGGTTACAATGTCATAGAGTCCGTCTTCCAAAGCAGCCATTTTGCCCAAGGTAATGGATCTCTGTCAGATGGAGATCAGTTGTAATTCCAGTAGAACTCCAGGCCCCACCTGGAGTATGGCAGCCCTACTTAATATGTTGGAAATAGCTGAACTTCTGGCTCTGCAATGTGGTGAGAAATCATTTTATTTGCTTAAGTATTTAAAACATTTTTACGTGGCCTACCTGATCTGGGTCTCCAAAACAGTGGTGAGTCTATAGCGCCTCTTTGCACAACCTTTTTAAGCGTACACTTTGAGATATTTTAAAGATATGCCTAATAGTGTAAAGTATAATGGAATAAAGTATATGAAACCCCTTATCTGCAGTATACTCACTGGGAAGTGATGCATGGCAGACCTGAATTTGCTTTATGTAATGTCTGAAACAAGCCCGAGAAACTGACCTGAACATGTAAATCAGATAGCTAGGAAGTCTCTGTGGGATATAAAAGATAATCGAATGTTCACAAACATTAGTAAAAATCCATGAAGCCAGTTTTGTTCTCCCAAGCTGGTTGACTTGACACACTCCTGTTTAAATCCTCACAGAAGCATCTGCAGACGAAAATGTGCTGAGTACTTAGATTTTCTTGGTGGGTATTTTGCCAGCAAGCACTGACATCAAAGCTTTGTATGGTGGGAAAGCAACCTGAAGCAACCCTTTGTAAATGATTTGAGAAAGTGCTTCTCCCAGCCAGCTTCCCAGTGACTCCTGGCACATTCCCGGCAGCCCAGTGGCTGATTTACTATGTCGTTTTCTCCATTGCTCTGTGGTAAGCCGGAGCAGCTTGTGTGTGGGGGGTGTGTGCTCACTTTTTTGTAAGCCTGCCTTGCCGTATTTTTGAACGCTCTGTAGTTTTTGCCTAATGACCAGCATTAAGAATAACGTAGTTTGGCGGCCACTCTAAAGGGCAAAGTAGCAAAGTCAGAATTTCCGTGTCAAAAATTGGATCTTGTAAGAAGCTGACATACAAATCAGAATTCAAGTGGGTTCTTTCAGGAAGCTTTGTTGAAGGGCCGGATGCCTTTTCACTTTTTGAATGCAAAGTTCTTGAGGGGTCAGAAAATGTGTGTGGGGTGGGAAGAAGGTGTGTACTTAGAGGTGAAATTAAAATGTGCTCTTTGTCCTTCATCTGGGTGCAGACTGCACAATGCAGAGTCATGAAAAATCCTGTAAGAATAAAAGCAGTAACCTGTAACCCATGATAAGGATGATGAGTTTTGTTGCTGTAAGCAATGCCAGGAAGTCCTGAGGTCAAGTGCAATTCAAAGCTCTTTGATGCATTTTGTATATGCACCTTTCTCCAATATTATATATTGGGTGTTGGTGGTGCTGCAATCCTCTCTGGTAAAGAGAAGCCCCCTGCTGTAGAAACTCTCTGCGCAGAGGACTCATCTAAATTAAGTGTGGTTTCTTTGTATTTGAACAAGGTGTGTTTTTATTCTTCCAATGTTATTCTCACAGTCAGAGATTTGACTGGTAGATAGTGTTCTGCAATACGAGATCTGGCCAAGTTCTCGGGAGTTACAGAGGTTTCTTCACAGGATCCTTGCTGTTCCAAGCAACACTGTCTTCTGGAGCTGAGCTGGTGCTATTTGCTCAATGCCCAAAATGTCCAGGTGTTTCTTGAGACTTCGAGGCACTGCTCCAAGGGCTCCAGTGACAACTGGCACAGTGGTCACCTTCTTCTCCCAGAAGCACTCTGTTCATAGGTCTTGGTATTTGTTCTTTTTTGGGAGGGAGGGTATTTTTGTGTGTGTGTGTGTGTGTGCCTGGAAGTCATGGCTGACTTCTGGTGACCCCTAGTGGGGCTGGGAGGAAAGAACATTCAGAGAGGTGGCTTGCTGCCTGCCTCTGTGTCATGGCCCTGGTATTCCTTGGAGGCCTCTCATCCGAGTACTTTACAGAGTCAGCCCTGCTTAGCTTCTGATATCTGGCAGGATCAAGCTTGCCTGGGCTATCCAGGTCAGGGCTAGGGCTTGGTATTTGTGATCTTCTCCTGTTCTTTCTTTTCTATTCTTCTGCCTCCTGGGATTGCAGTGTTAATGATCCAAACCCTATTTCTCATTTTTTCTTCAATTGTGATTTCAGGGGTGTTATGCTCCAAGTTTTTGTTTGCAATCGGAAGTCCCAAAGAATCTTTGTTTTATCATTCTCCATAATTTTGTCTGGTTTGTGCTCCCATGAATTTCTGGCTGATGGTAAGCCATGCTCCTTGCAAAGATTCCAGTGCAACATAGCTGCAACTCCATTGTGATGTTCTTTATAGTCAGCTTGAGCAATTGTACTGCAGGCACTGACCATGTGGTTGGCTGTTTCATCCTTTGCCTTGCAAAGTCGACATTTGCTGTCATCACTGGTCTTCTGAATCTTGGCTTTCATACTATTATTTTCAAGTGCCTGCTCTTGTGCAGCTTAGAATGAGTTCTTCTGTTCTTTAACTGCCCATTTTGGAGCCATTTCCAGGTGTTTTTGTTATCACCTTTGTTCTCTATGTCTTTCAAATATTGCCCGTGCAAGTGCTTTTGTTTCCAGTTGCCAAAGTGAGTTTTGATTGCAATCTTTTTGTGATCTTTTCTGGTTTCTGTAACCTTAAATAAGTCTGTCTTGTATACTTCAACTACAAGCTTCTCTTTGCTTTTCTTGGTGTAGTCATTCACTACTACTACTACTACTACTACTATTCTTATTTATAATAATAGTAATAACAACAACCACCACCATAAAATAATACTATGGACTTAATGTTAAGTATGGAACTCAACAACATTTTGATTTCAGCAAATGATTTCAGCTTTATTCGTAACAGCAAACACCACTCAGAACACACCAACAACAAGGGGAGCACAGCTCCTTCTTTTAAACTCTCCCGGGCTGTCAAAGCCACACCCATTACAAGATAAGAACCAATAACAATGCAGGGATAAAGGCCAATCAGGACCGTTCCCTCTTTGCTACAATATCACTCAGTGATTGGGTATTTACAGAGGTTTCTTAGAAACCAACCAATAGTAATGCGACATCTGAGGAGCCACATTCAGAAGCAAGCTTAACATGTGAAAGTACAGCAGTGATCCACATTTCAATACACAACACTTAAGCTAACAAATAGTAGCCATGGCATGGTTTTGTCATTGATCACATTAATGTTTTCTAGACACAAGATCATTTGACCCGCTATGTATTTTTTATTAAAATATTTCATCACACACCTTTCCTTTTGGTCTCAATTTGGAGGCTAAGGAGCCTTCCTCCAAATTAAGCATTAGAGGGGGGCTCCCTAGGCCGGAGGAAGACTCTGTGGTGGACAGTTGGATCCGCCCTGGTGCTGGCTCCAAGAGGACACACCACAGTTAGAGCTACTGATGACTGGATTCTCTCTTTTTATTGCAAGTCATCCCAAACATTTACAGCGCTGATCCTGCCTTCCTTCCCGCTGCTACATATGAAAGCCTTTGAAATGATGGGGTTTGTTCCCACAAAGAATTTCTGTTTGTGTTAGAGCTCTTGCACTAGTGGAAGTGCAAGAAAGACTGCAGTCAGGGCCGGCCCCAGGTGTCTGGGTGGCCTAGGCAGGACAGTCTGGGGTGCCCACCCCACTGGGGATGCCAACCTCCTGGTGGGGTCTGGAGACCGGGGGGTGGTGGTGGAGCGCTGGCTTTCCTGGGCGCTCCGCAGCTGCAGAGCCCCCAGGAAAGCCAGGGAAGGGGCAGGAGTTCTAACCCCCACCCCTTCCCTCCCAGCGCTGGCTTTCCTGGAGGCTCCATAGCTGCGGGGGCCCCAGGAAAGCCAGGGAAGGGGCGGGGGTTCTAACCCCACCCCTTCCCTCCCAGCGCCGGCTTTCCTGGAGGCTCCGTGGCTTCAGGGCCCCCAGAAAAGCCAGGAAAAGGGCGGGGGTTCTAACCTCCGCCCCTTCCCTCCCAGCGCCGGCTTGCTTGGGTGCTCCGTGGCTGCGGGGCGCCCAAGCAAGCCAGGGAAGGGGCAGGGTTTTAACTGCCGCCCCTTCCCTCCCAGCGCCGGCTGCAGGGCGCCCAAGCAAGCCAGGGAAGAGGCGGGGGGGCTTTTTGCGGGGGGCGCGCTCTAGCTGCTTGTGCTGGGTCAAACATATTGTACCCTTACTCGCTTTTCTGCTTGTGCAAGATCTTGTACATAATATATAGTGAGGAAAGCGCTAGGTGTTGCACAAGATTTTGCACAAGCAGAACTATACAAAGTCCATTCATGTTTCCCATTGTGCATTACTGGATCCAAGCCTTTGTCTTACCCAACTCAGGATCAGTGTTTCCAGATAGACCTTTTCTCTTATACCTGCAGAAGTGTGGGAGCTGCTTTCTGAGGTATGGAGGCATATGTGACTGAAGCATGTGGCCATAGCCAGTCTCATGGATCTTGCCCACCCAGTTGCTGCCCTCTGTCCTTGTTGGATGTTGATTAGGTGGGAAAGGCCCCCATGAAAGCCCTCTGCTGTAACACACCTTTGGCAGAAGAATGGGATTGTGCTACAAGACAGCATCTAGGATTCATGTTTTTGATAGACACCATAGTTTGGGATAAGCTTTAAATCCCCTGGAAATTCACTTGACCATTCCTGTATTTATTTACCTCCAATTGTAGTGGATTATGTAAAAAGGCCTTTTAAGTGTAAATCACAACTTGTTAGGATACCTTGAGTAAGAAATTATACTAAATACTCCCCCTTCCTTTATAAGGTCTGACTTGTAAAATAAATGCAAATTTTGATAAAAGTTGTGTTGGCCAGTGAGTTGAAAATGCTAGCAGAAACAAATGAACAAACTAAACAATACCTGTTGCTAAGACTAAGCTTGATTCCCATACTATGTAAGCTTTCAGGTTCCACAGAACTCTTCCTCCAACTGGATACTAAGCCAACAACAGCATTTAAAGGAGGAAAGAGGCATTTGAAGGACATTGGGCTGAACCCAAATATATTAACTCATACATCTGTTAATCCTCATAATGCCTCTAGTGAAGTCCAGGCACAAAACACTGAAAAGATAGTCCTGGATACTTTATGTTTTTCTTAAATTTCAATATGTTTTTTTCTGTGCATAAAGTTTGTCTGTTTATATACTGTCTTATATCCCTAACAAGCCACGTTCCTTGGTTAAAACGAAAGAAAAAAAACCACACTTCAGGCTTTGTATAATTTGGAGTTTTGCCTTTTGGTTGTGTATTTCTCCCTTGCATTTTCTCGCACGGAGCGATGGAAATCAATGAAGTCAGCCGCATTTTTTGTTTATGGCCATTAGACACAGCGAGAGAAACATCAGACGCACTCTGAGCGTACAGATATTACAGATTTTTGAGTGGAAGGAGAGAGAACCCAGAGTGTTTAGCACTTGCATAGCAGCTTTCACTGTGCATTTCAAATTGCTTTACAGATGTGAATGAATTTAGCCTCCCAACAAAACCCTCTGAGACTGGAAGCTATTATTATCACCATTTTGCAGATGGAGGGAGGCAGAGAAGTGAAAGGTTAAATTTTCAGCCCTAGTTGAGCCAACAACAAAAAAAAAGCCTCTGTTCTGCATTTGATGCCTTTTCAGGATGCTAAGCAGGAGAAATAGTAGGAGTACTCGCCAGGGCACTGGAGCCATTTTCACACAGGTTATTTGACAAGAGTTTGGTGCTGATAGGAAGAGGGTTTTTTCCCAGCGTTCCCCCGGCTTTTCCTAGATCAAACCTGCTTTGCTACAAAGGGTCTCATTAGGTGAGATGTTAAACACAAGTTGGGTTAGGGGAAACTCCAGCCCAACTCATCTTTAATGGGTGACCAGCACTCACCTTCAAAACGATGTGTGTGTGGAAAGGTAGGGTTGCCAATTTCCAGGTGTGTCCTGGAGGTATCTTGGAATTTCAGCTGATCTCCTGGAGACAATGGATGCTTTGGAGGGTGGGCTGTATGCATTATACCCTCCCTAGGCTTCATTCCCCAAATCTTTGAGAAGTTGGCATCTTTAAGAAATGGGTCCCTGAGCCTATGCACAAAGGCAGAAGAGGCTTCTTTATTCCTTGCTGTCCACCCAGCATGCTTTTACAGACACATAAAGTCTGGGGGGGTGTCTTGCTGCCAGTTGCACATATCTCCTGGGCCATTTTGAAGGTCAGTGCTGGTCACACAGTAAATGCAAGTTGGTTGGGTTTTCCCCCAACCCAATTCTCATGTAATGTCTCATCTGCTCAGACCCAACATTTGGGGAATAGTTGCAGCCAAACCTGGTTGGTTGCTCTGTGGGTGGGAAAGTCACATGGCAGCCATTTTGTCCATATTGGCCATTTCCTTCCCCTGCCAGCTGGGAGCTTTTGTGTTTAGAGCAATATAATATTATAACAATACCTGTAACAATTTCTCTGACTTCCCAGCTTTCATTTTTATTTTTTAAAAAATAAGTCTGTAGCCCCTTCAATTGAAGAGAAATAATGGGGAAGGTATAATGCAACAAGAGGGGCTAGTGATTAAAAAAAAGAAAGAAAGCTGGGAATTCAGAAGTCTTGATAAAACATACCATGTGCTATATCAAAATAACCAGGTAGTCAGTTGTGTTGGTCTGAAGCAGCAGAACAAATTTAGAGTCAAACAAATTTAGAAAGCTCATACCATGAAGCTCATACCATAAAGGTGCCACTGGTTTCTAAATTTGTTCTATATCAATATTACAGTATTCTAATTCCTCTGTGGGGAAACCAGCCGTGTGGAAATTCTGTTGCGACCACCAGTTGCACGCAGCAGCATCCACATTGGGGAAGCCACACAAGCAACACGCAGAAACCACCAGAGAGGAAGAATTCACTTTCTCTGAAAATCGAACATTCACATGGGAATGGGGTGCGAGGGAAAGTGTCCAATTTGCACTTGGCGAAAGCTCCTGAGTAAAAATCTGTCAGGCGGCCACTGCACTGAAGCTGCCAGGTAGCCTTGTCAGTTATGATGTCCTCCAGCCTGAGGGCCAAGAGTCCGGCTGGACTCCTCTTCAGCTTTCCACAATGAAAAAAATACATTTACACATCAGTATCCAATTTTGAGAAGATTTATTTGCTTCGCCATGTTTCCCCCGAAATTAAATCCAAACAAATAGTGACCATATAAACTTACCTTGTTATTCCTGTTTGGTCCTAGCATCTCTTAAAACATCTTCACATTATGTTGTATGCAATGTTCTCTCTAAGCTGAGGAGTCTTGTGAGCAAAAATTCTACTTTGTGAGCTGCTAGCATTAAAGTTGTGAGTGAGTGATTTGGGTATTGCATAAATTGGTTTGCTTTGGAACCATCCTTCCTAAGCTATGAAAAAAATGTGTGAGCTGGAGGCTAAAAAACTGTGAGCTAGCTCAGCTTAGAGGGAACACTGGTTGTATGCTAAACTGCTGTTCACCCTCTAGTTATATGTATGGACTGGTAATGTCCATTTAAATGTATCTGAAGAAGTGTGTGTGTGCCAGGCCTGTAGCTACACTGGGGCCTCCCGGGGCCCGGCCTCCCGACTTACTACGAAGGCCTTCCCCACTGCCATGAGCAGCAAACCAGCCGGTGAGCACATGGGCCAACCTCTCGCTCACTCAGTGGGAGTTTTTCAGATGCGGCTTACTTGTGCGAAGGGCACCTGGCAGGCAGGCAGGCCGGCAGGCCAAGTAAGCATGAGTGGGATCAGGTTCTGTGGCTCCAAGGCAGTCTCCTTTTGGTGTGTCAGGGTGGTGCTTTCCCTGCCAGGTCAGTTTCCTGCCCTTTGCTGACAGACACGGGATGGCCAGGGAGAAGAGCCCCCTCCCATTCTCCCCCCATTCCCTAAAGTGGCAAAGGGGGCCGGCTGGTTAGCTGCCTGGCTTGGGGGAGGGGACCAGCTCCCCCAAAAGTGTGCAGCAGTGTTCTGAGGTCTGCTGGGCAGGGAAGAGACAAAGGCTCTGGTCACACTGCAAAGGCAATTGCGCTTTGTTCCCACTTTGTTTAAATCGGGAACATTTTTCTTCGCATTGGGCTGACTAGATGCAGCCAGCCCCTCTCTTACAGCACCTGCTTGCCTCCTGCTGCGCCGTCCCTCCAGGCGATCCTGCTGGCCACGGGGGAGGCTCGGGCGGCTGCTGCTTCTGCCGACACTTGGGGGGGGGGGTTGCCGCCGCCGCCGCCATTGCCCCACGAAAACAGGCTCTGCCATGTCCACTGTCTCTGCCATCCTCCTTGCCGGCCCCATCCAGGCTGCCAGAGCCCCCGCCTCTCGTTCCTGCCTCCAGGGCCGTCTTTTGTATGTTTTTTTTTTAAAAAAAGCTTCGGTTTGAGCGCTTGACTAAACATGCGCTTAATAAATCCATTATTAAACATTAAATGGATTTATTAAGCGCATGTTTGCTCAAGCGCTCAAACCGGAAGCTTTAAAAAAAAAAAAAAGCACAAAGAGCATTCAGACGGCCCTAATTGCAATCATTGCGAAAGATGGGCTGTCCAGATAGGCGAAATGGTGCATTCAAAGCAGAAGTGCCAGGAAAACACTTGATTTTCCAGGGGTCAGGAAAACCCGGCATCATTGTGCGAGTGAGCCGGCTTCGGGGCAGGAGGCAGATTGGCGCGTGTGAACGTGAAACTGACATGCACAAGGAAACAGCAGCAAACCCCGATCAAAATGGCAGTGTGACTGGACCCAAAGAGGGCAGGAGAGGAGAGAAGGGGGGGATCCTTCAGAGTGGGCAAAAGGGAAGCGTAGAAAGAGGTGAGGAGGAAAGTGGGAGCCAGCTGCATTCTGGCGGATGCCGCAAGAGATGTTCAGTTCCCCTTTGCTGAGCTGCTGCACCTTTCTCTGCCCTTCCCCTCTGCCCTCCCCCTCCTCCCCTCTTCTTCTCTTCCTATTTGGTGCCTTCCGAGCCCTCCGCTGCTTGCGGCCAATATCCCAGACCCCTCCTCAGCTACCAGATCTTTTGCCCCTCTCCACTTCCTGTTCACCAGCTCTGTTTTGCAAGCCTGGGGTTCGTCTGCCTTGCCACCTAAGATGGTTTTGTTTGTTGATGTAGCATTTGGATTTTTATTTGCCAATGACTTTTTTATTGTTGTTGTAGTATCATGATAATTGGTTTCCATGATGTGGCTAATTGTCAGGTCTCACTTTTCCCCCTATACTGCTGAGATGGACTCCCCCCGCCGAACAAAAAATCCCTGGCTATGTGCCTGGTGTGCACACACGGAAGCTCACGCCTTGAATAAGCCTTTGCTGGTCTTAAAGGTGCCACTGGACTCAGACCATGTCCTCCAACGGAGTCAGGTCTCCCCTCGGCATTTCAGCCATGGCTGCTGCCCACACTTCACAGGAGACAGCCAGGACTTCCTTGTCTCGGTCCCCCGCTGGTTGCTGTCGCCACAACCTCTCCTCCTCCATCCTCTTGAAGCTGGCTGGGGAAGTAGCATGTGGTGCAACAAGGAAGGGTGTGTGGGAAAGGTGCTCAGGGAAAGGAGAAGGGAACTCGGAAAAGGGTAAGCAAAGAACGGGGGTCAGCAAGTGGGCACCAGGTCGCCTCAGCCTGTGCCATGGTCCCCACAGCCAGCTTGTTAGGGATGACTGTGGGAATTGCAGCAGCTCTGAGGTCTGCTCTGAAAGTCTACACCTGCTTGCTTTGTGCTGGTTGTGGTGCTGTGACCTGAGGTGCCCCAGTGGTTCCTCTGGCAACTGCTTGCATTTCCCTAGGAAACCTGCCTCACGGCTGGAAAACTATTACTATAGGCTATTTTTACTGCTCTCAGCATTGTGAGGAGAAGTGGCACTTTGGGACTTGCTTGGGATTTGTTCTGGCGAGTGGATGGAGTGTAGTTGTGGAGGGAATGAGCTTTTGCCAGGTTGTCCCCCGTTCAGAACTTTCCTCCCCACTGCAGATTGAGCAGATAGCCTTATGCAAGCCTCTCTGCCTGGTCCTCGCTGGTCTGCCTTTGGAAATTATAAAACTACCCTTGCAACAGACTAATATCCATAGGAAGCCCTTGCAACATGGAAAAACTTAAATATGCTACGTGTAATTTCTGTAATGTAGAGAGTCGTCTGAAACAATGCATATCATCGTTATCTCCAACTGAAGCCAAAAGTTATGTCCACTTAATTATCTTCCCTCCTTTGTCGCCTGCCTGTCTCTCTGAGATGCGAGGCAGATTTGATCCTTGTGGGAAAGGACAGGCATTGTTCAGTCTAGCTGCTTACCTCTCTCTTCTCTTCTCTTCTCTTCTCTTCTCTTCTCTTCTTCTCTTCTTCTTCTCTTCTCTTCTCTTCTCTTCTTCTCTTCTCTTCTCTTCTCTTCTCTTCTCTTCTCTTCTCTTCTCTTCTCTTCTCTTCTCTTCTCTTCTCTTCTCTTCATGTCTGCATATAACCAGGGGATGTGCTGATGTCTGGATATGTACCGTTCAGACAAAACTGGTGCTCACACATCCCTTTCCGAAGCTCAATGCAAGTGATTCTGGAGAATCTAAAACAAGCCAGAGGCTCATCCGTCTTCTCCTTTTTCCCACACCGTGTGCCCTGTGCCTGTTCTGGTCTTACCATGGCCTGCTCCAATGTACTGATTTGCCAACGGGAGTCCCCTACCATGTTGAGTCTGCAGGCACCTTTGGGAATTCTGGCACAGTGTGGCGAGCCCAGCCACAAAAATGGCTGCTGCAGCTTCCCTTCAGCCGCACAGTGAAGATCCTTGTGCTGTGGTGGAGCCGGGGCCAAAGCAACGTGTTTAAAAATTTGCACAACCTATCAAATTTCCAGTGGTCAATCAGAAGATTTGCTGGCCAAAATCCCCACCTGGCTCTGCCTGCTTTCTGAAAACCCTTGGCAGACGCCAGGAAAGGTGTTGGCGACCTCCATGGCACCCGCAGGCACAGGCATGTTGGGGAGCCCTGAGCTTGTGCTCTCCCTTTAAGTCAGAGGCAGAAGCAGTGATTTGACCCGGGGCGTCTTCATTCCACTCTGGAGAGTCAGTGCCAGCTGGATTTTGCAAACTGTGGCTAGTGCTGAACATGACATTGAGAGGGAGGCTGCATACAAGATGGGGGAGACTGGATGTACAAATCCATTGGGATTGATTCTTTGGTGCTGGTGTTTGTATGCATTTAGTTGATTTTAATATTTAATGATTCCTGTGTCAGGTTCGGACCCTTAAGAACATTTGTGCCATGATCAATGACTGTGTATTATGGGCGTATGCTTTTCTGGCTTGGTTTCACTTTTGTAATTCTTGCTTGCTTAGCCCATCTGCCAGCTTTGCCTCCTACCTTATCTGTCCTCTGTGACATTCCCATATGAATGAATGCATAGTGTGTTGTTACAGTGTGCCACTTGAAACTTTCCTGATGATGCCCCCACATGCCTTAAAGATCCTACCTGGGTCTGTGGCCTTGGGAGTCAAGAGTTTGAGATATAGCTAGTTAGGTCGTATGTTCTTTCATGACCTGTAGCAGCCTGGGTGAGTGTGACGTATGGGTGATGGGAGGACCCCGAAGTCTTGAATCTTATTCCTGTGCTATTGCTTGCCAGTTCTGGCAAAGGTGTTCACCTGACCAGAAGCCATTACTTACCAATAAACCTGATTAAGGACTATTGCGTCCAGAGTGGTTACTCCAGGACCTGACATCCTGTTGCAAGCTGCCACCAGCATCTATACAGAGAGGCAGGAAATAAAGGACCTTAATAAATAACTACATGAATAATTCTTGGCATATAGCTGTAGGGTCCCCACCTCAGATCTGTTATAAACCCTGGACCATGTCCCTGTACCTACCTTTAAGAGTTTGCGATCAGGCCTTTTCCTTAACTGTCTAGGGTGACCAGATCCAAAGCTCCTGTATATTGAATGGATGGGAGAATTCAGTGGTTTACAGGGGAGGAGAAGCTGCGTCTGTTGAAATTCTCCTTATTGCACAATTTTTAAAGGTTAAGAACTCCTTCCTCTGATTTGCATCTGACTATTTTCTCTTGGTTTATCTGTATCTTTTAAAAAATGCTGTCAGTGTTACACTGGGTCATCTTCTACTGGAAGACCAGTGAGATGTGGCTTTAATTTTGGTGCAGTTTAAATCTGGGTTCTAGATCCCAGGTAAATGGAGATTAGTGTGTGCTCACACCCTGTGGTTAACAGCCACAGACCTTTGAAAACATGCCTTTGAAATGTCTGAGGATCCCTGCTCTTAGACGTGGGGAGAGGGTGTCAGTGGCAGCTTGTGACCCTGGACCGATTCTCTGTGTACGTGCTGTGGAGTAAAGGGGCCTGGGCCTCCTCTTGGGTTGTTCCAGTTCTGTCCAGGAGTATTGCGATGATGTTCAAAGCATCTTATCATCCATTTTGTGCATTCTGCTTTTTTAGCATGCTACCTAATCCTTTTTCAGGTAAGTTTCCATCCTTGCCATCTCCTAAATCTGAGAAACCTGACTAGAGATGTAGGCACAATAGTAACCCTTGTTTTACTCATCTCACACTAATGAATTGTGCGCTCTTCCAGGCAACCCCGCTAGCTTAGGGTTGCCAGCTCCAGGTTGTGACTTTCCTGGAGATATTGGGGGTGGAGCTTGGGGAGGGTGGGGCTTGGGGAAGGAACCTGAGCCGAGTGTCATGCCGTCAAGTCCACCCTCCAAAGCAGCCTTTTTCTCCTGATCTGTAGTCTGGAGATCAGGTATAATTCTGGGAGATTTCCAGGCCCCACCTGGAGGCTGGCACCCCTGTAGCAGGACCCCACTTTTCACTCCTGATGTCTGAATGGACATGTATTGTGAAACCTGGAACTCTGTCCTTGTCAATCTTGTGTGCATGGGGGATCTCGGCTAAGATAAACACAGAGGGATAATTTGTTTTGTATTTTCTTGTCTGCAGAATACTGTCTTGTAGCTTGGTGGGAGTGCAGAGTGTGAGATAGAAGGAACACAGTATGTGTGTGTATGGAGCCAGTGAGATGCAAGAAATTGCCTTGAAACTGGATGCTGAGAACAAGAGCCCTTGATGTTAGCTGTCCTCTGGAGCTTGTTTCATTAGAGTCCGTGCAACAGCCCTGAGAAAGCAACTGGTTCTGTCATTATGATCGGAGCAGATTCTTTCTTGCTGCAGCTGCATTCTTTATTGTATTCTCTTTGAGAAATCCTGTCCAAATTGCAGGGCTGCAGCATGCATTGTTAAAACTGTTGTCCCTGTTTGCCCTCTGTTGTTCGGCTTATAAATGAGCTGGTGCATTTGCAACTAACATTCTTTTCATCTACCATTTGTCTTTGAGTAATTCGAAAAAAGGGAGAGCCAGGGTTTGTTGCAAAATAATCTGTGTTGCCTTTGTGCTCTTTGTCTTGTTATTTTTCACTTTTCTCTAAATTCAGTTTGTGGCTGTTTCTTTCTTCCCAGTTTCCCATGATTGTTTTGGGCTTGCTTGTTGGTTAGGGTCGCCAAGCTCCAGGTGGTGGCTGAAGAGCCTCCAGAATCACGCCTCGTCTCCAGGCCACAGAGATCAGTTTCCCTGGAAAAAATCACTGCCTTGGAAGGTGGACTCTGTGGGTGTTAAGTATGCAACTCAACAAAGGCAGTGATTTCAGCAAAGTGATTCAGCTTTATTTGTAATGGCAACAAGACAATCAGAACACAACAATGACAAGTGGAGCACAGCGCCTTCTTTTAAACAGTCTGGGCTGTCAAAGCCACGCCTGTAGAATAGTTAAGAACCAATAGTAATACAGAGTTAAAGACCAATAAGGTCTGTTCCCTCCACGAACATATTTACATGGGTGATTGGTCACTTTATACAGTTCCATAGGAACACCCAATAGGAATGTCACAGCTTACGATCCATTTTTCAGAATCAAGCTTTACATGGGAGAGAATAGGTTCAGTTTACAGTTAGAACATAACAGTGGGATTGTATCAGACAGAAGTCCCTCCCTTCCCCAGACCCCGCCCTCCTCAGACTTCACCCCCCAAATCTCCAGGAATTTCCCGATCTGGAGTTGGCAGCCCTGCTTGTCGATGGAAACATCTTCACTGGGGAGGGGAGGGAGAACACAATGTGTTTAGGGGAATAGATAGAAAGGCTGCGTCTTTCCTTACCTCATTGATGTGTTTATGTTGTTATCGAGTTAATAACCTTCTGAAGTTTTAATCTTGCACTCCATTATTAACTTGATAACAACAGTCCTGGCATATGTTGTGTCCCCCTCCTTTGTGCAATGATTTTTTGGGGGAGGGTAGATATAGTGCAGAGAGGGAACAAACTTTTATTAGCTATTTTAGGCTCTGATCACACGCAGAATTAGCAGCGCGAGAGGGATGAATGCTGGGCGGATTTTACGGGCGCAATCACACAGGAACATCTGGCAAGCGTCCTGCACTTATCGCCAACCCGTCTCGCCCCTCCGAAGAAGCAGAGTTAAAAAATACCTGTCAAAGTACAGTTGCAAATGGGTTTGCGTCGAGCCGCAGACAGACGTCTCCGTGTGATCGCACTCATGCACTCTCATTGTGTCAGTGATCCCTCGTTGAAGTGCACCGGAAACACGCGGCAAAGAATTGCGTCTGATCATGCAGTGGTGCGTCAAATTACTACAGGCTAAATAGCCTCGCTTCCCCCCCCCTGTGTTATCTGGCATGTGTGACCGGGGCCTTAGTTATTCTACTTACTTCACTTATGCCCATCTTGCTCCCTAATGAGGACTCAAAGCAGCTCACATCATTCTCCTCTCTTCACAACAACTCTGTGAGGTAGGTTAGGCTGAGAGTCTGGCCTCAAGTCACCCAGCCAGCTTCCATGGCAAGAGTGGGGTCTTGAAGCTGGGCCCAGCACTCTAACCACTACACCACACCAGCTCTCAACAAATGCCCTTTACATAAGGGATCAAATAAACTGGAGAGTCTGAGTGTATTTTACTGTGGTTAGCTATCTGGCCCGAAGTAGCCCATACGCCCATCAATTAGGAGAAGGTTGGAATGGAGCTTCACTCAATTGGAGTAAGTAGTTAAGTAGGATCTGGAAGTTACCGGCTGTTCAGACTCCAGCTTTGCTGGCCAGACCACTAAAATATTGCTAGCTTGGCAACTGCTTACCACACAGAGAATCAATCATACATGTGGTCAAAAGGGGCCAGTAGGGGCCAGGTCTCCCTCTAGGGCGGGGGCCTTTCTGGTGATTCTCCCCTTTTCCTGCCGGCACCTCAAAGGCCAGTGTGAGAAAAAGGGGGAAGAATGGGGGGTGCACACTGGCATTTCACTGGTGTGCAATGTCATTTCTGACAAAAACCAGAAGTGACATCATGATGTTGGGAGGATGCTCTAGGCATCGCCCCAAACTCTGTGGTTTAACCCACTACTTAGGTTCTGTGGAAGGGTTGAGCAGTTCTGCTCTTTGCCCACGGTTGAGAGTGTGAAGAGAATTGTAAGTAAAGTTGGTTTTTGAGCACTCTGCTGCTAAGTGGAGGTTGACAGAGCCTTAGGCCTGTTTCCAACATTGCACACACATATTTATATATGTCGTATTTGGGGGAGATGTGGATCCAGCAGTCATTATAAGCAACTGCGGGTCAGGACGGGTGATGGCCTTGTTTCCGAGGAAGTGGGTTAGGTGCAGAGTTGGTCCATCTGCACATAAGAGTATTATTTGATTTCTGTTTGTTTGTTTTTTACCACCACAGAGCAGAATCGATGTTTCTATTAAGGATGATACGTTGAGTTCTCCTTCCTGAAAGGCCACAATTGCTTCAGATCGCGGAGCTGTATGTGATGTTTTGGGTTTGGGTGAGTATGACTTTATACCTTTTTACGTTGAATCTCATTTGCTGGTTTATTGCATTTCAGTCCAGTTCAGAAGTCTTCTTTAGTTTACAAAAAAAAATTAATAAACCAAAGCCAGAAAAAAACCACTGTTTATTTCCTTCAGTTTGGGAAATTGTCTATTCTCTTGGTGTCTTTTGCTAGTTACTGATTCATAACTGATTCAGTAACAGTAGCATAAGCCACCTAGTAATAGCCAATGGGGAATATATTTATGAGCTACTAACTGAGATTAGCTGCCCCATGATGTGAGCCAGTGTAACTCATGATAACTGTTCCACACCAGAATGTCTTATCTGATGAGCTGGCATGATATAGTTGTTAACGTGCCAAAAAAGATCTGGAAAACCCACATTTAAATCCCCAAACACCCATAAAGTGAGCTCTGATTCATGAAAGCTCATGTTGAAATACCTGCCACAAGTCTTTCAGGTGCCCGGGGACTTCTGTTTTAGTTTGCTGCCACAGACTAACACCGCTCCCCCCCTACAGTGACCAGCTACCCTCTTGTAAATTTCGCCTGCCTCCCAGGGTTGTTTGAGCATTAAAAGACCTCCCTGCCTTAACCTGGACGGCCCAGGCTAGCCTGGTCTTGTCAGATCTTGGGAGCTAAGGAGGGTCCACCCTGGTTAGTATTTGGATGGGAGACTCCCAAGGAAGTCCTGGTTTGCTGCACAGAGGCAGGCAGTGGGAAACCTCCTCTGAACGTCCCTTCTCTTGGAAACCCTACGGTGTCACCAAAAGTTGATTGTGACTTGATAGCACTTTCTATTACCACCAAATAAATAGATAATAAAACTACAGCTATATTGTAAATAACACATTGCTCAACACTTGCACTCATGGATCTTGTTGGTCCTTCCTCAGTAACCCATAATCTTCTTTATCAGCCTGGGCTGGTAGAATTATGAGTTCTCTGTTATCCAAAATATGACCATTTCATTCCGTGTGAGTATGCCCTGCTACTTGGGATAAATAACATTGTACTATTCTAAGTGGATGTTGCTTTTCAAATTACCTTTCTAATCTCAGTCAGAACTCTATGCTGTAGCCTGCGTAAAGAACAGTCTTGTATCGCACCCAGCTCCTGAAGTTCGTCTTAATCAGCACTCCACAGTTAGCATATTGTGGCTTCATTAACCTACTTGTTTTTAAGTGTCTCTAAATCGCAAAGAAAAGCCCAGCTGCTAATGAGGGAGCCTGCTGTATGCAGGAATTGCTCCCCAATCACATTTCAGGTAAGCAGCTCAGGTTTCTCTCCCCCCCCCAGTTCCCCACAATATATATTTTTAACCCAGAAGGGCAGTTTAAATATGAACATCTGAGATTACAAGGCATTCAGGCTCTTATTGCAGTCGGTCCTCAGGGAGGCCTGGAGATGGGATATCTTTATCCTGTAAGTGCCTTTGCACTACACACAGTACCCACATAGAAAGCCAAGCATTCAAAGGTAGATTTTTCCCCCCTAAATGTGTGACATTGCTCTAAAGGGCCAAATGCTTGACAATAACTATTATATTTTAAATTTAATGGTTCCTTTGAAATAGTTATCCTATTATTGAATAATGCACTTGATCTTTAGTCATTCAAATTGCATGGAAGAAGCACATGTATGTCTCTGCAAAATGAGTCTATGCCAACCAGGAAGGAACATTTCCCTATTCATTCATTCAGAAGGACTTGACTGACTCATCAATGACAGGGACTGTTTTTGTATTCAGCATCAATAAGGTGCCATCAGGAGGTCCACCAGCAGGGTCAGAACCAGTGTTCCCTCTAAGCTGAGTTAGTGTGAGCTAGCTCATAGTTTTTTAGCCTCCAGTTCACACATTTTTGTCTTAGCTCAGGAAGGATGGGTCCAGGGCAAACTAATTTATGCAGTAGCCAAATCGCTTTAATGCCAGTCGCTCACCACTTTAATGCCAGTCGCTCACAAAGTAGGATTTTTGCTCACAAGACTCCACAGCTTGGAGGGAGCCTTGGTCAGAACTCCAGAAGCCCCCCCACCGTGGCCCTCAAGCACTAAGAACACAGAGCATCACTGCCCCAGACAGAGTGTTCCATCTGTAGCTTGTGGCTAATAATCTGCTCCATATGTTCATCCAATCCCCTCTTGAATCCGTCTGTGCTGTAGCCATGACTACTTCCTGCGGCAGTGAATTCCATGTGTTAATTACTCTTTGTATGAGTATGTTAGTGTGTTTTTTCTCTTTTTTGCCATCAGGTTGCAACACAATAGGGTTTTCAAGGGAATAGGCATTTTGAGGTGGTATGGCATTGCCGGCATCTACGTCACAACCCTGGTTTGTTTGTTTGTTTTGGCAATCTCACATTTGAGTACTAACCAGGTCCAACCCTGCTTAGCTTCTGAGATCTGACTAGAGATTGGGCTAGCCTGGGCCATCCAGGTCAGGGCAGATTTACTATCCATCCAACAGCCAGTTTGGTGTAGTGGTGCCACTGGGAGAACTGAGTTTGATTCCCAACTCTTTCTTCCACATGCAGCTGCTGGTGTGACCTTGGGTCAGTCTTAAGTTCTTGTAGAGCTGTTCTCTCAAGGGCAATTCTCGAAAGAGCTCTTTCAGCCCCACCTACCTCACAGGGTGTCTGTTGTGGGGAGGGGAAGGGAAAGGAGTTTGTAAGCCGCTCTGAGACTGTGAGTGAAGGGTGGAGTGTAAATCCAGTCTCCTCTCCCTCCTCCTCCCCTTCTCTTCTTCTTCTTTATAATTCAAGAAAGTTACAGTCCATTTTTACAGGAATTAGTTCTGTAGTCTTCACTGCACTGAATAATTTTATGTCATCAGCCACTCACAGCTTCATTCCTAAGGCTACCAGCCTCCACGAGGAGGCTGGAGATCTCCCAGAATTGTAATTAATCTCCAGGCATCAGAGATAGGTTCCCCTGGAGAAAATGGCTGCTTTGGAGGCTGGACTCTGTGGTGTTTATACCCTTGCGTCCCTCCCCAACCCTGGCGTCGGGCTCCACCCCCAAATTCCCAGGAATTTCCCAAGCTGGAGTTGGCAACCCTATTCACTCCCCTCCCACACACACACCATGTCTGGGTTCTGACTTGAGGTAATTTAGAAGTATCTCACCAAAAACGATTCTTAGGGACTCATACCCCTCCTTTTCAAAAGCGGCTTCCTCTCTAGTAACCATTCCATAATAGGACCTGTTGTTCAGTTCATTTTCATTCATATGTTTACTACATTAATACCCCACCTTTTCCCCCAGTGGAGACCAAATGTGGCTTCCATCGCTCTTCTCTCCTCCATTGGATCCTCACCTCAACCCTGTCAGGCAGGTTAGTATGCAGAGCCTGTGACTGGCCCAAGCCCCTCCAGCAAGCTGCCATGGAAATCCCAAGATCTGAACCAGGGCCTCCCAGATTCAAGTCGCACACGAGGAATTTTGGGTGGGGAGCTTTGTCAAAAAGTTTATGGAAGTCCAGGTATATAATGTGCATGTTCTTTGACAAAGAATTGGAAAGGTTAATGCACTCTAGGATTCGCAAAAAAGTTGCTGCTGAAGATCATTTCCCCCAGGCTTGGAATAAGAGCTTTGGTAGACGTGACTGTGCATTATGGTTTCCCTCGGGACATCCCGGGGTCTGGTCAAGAGAAATGTTTCGGGGTTCTTTGCTTCCCAGGTCCTGATGGGGATTGTAGTGCTCAGGAGGAGAGGATTTGGACCTTTCCCTTCTGCCTTTGGGTCAGGGAGGGCAGGCACTCACACTCACACGCACACGCACACACACAGACCAACAGAGCTTAATTCCGGGTATAAGCTTCCATTTGCATGCACACTTCTTCAGATACGCTGAGGCCACACTGGCAGCTTGGCGCGGTATGGTGGTGCCTCTAATTGTACCGGTTTAAAGTGTTGCAGGGCATATCATCCAGACACCAAATCCTGCTGCAGGTTACCCACTTGGCCGTTCCATGGTCAAGCATCCACATTACTACAGCGTCTCGGCTATGGAGCTCACTGCCCGGTCATTTTTTGAAATGCAGGTGGGCATATATGCACCCATGCTCTCACATATATTCTTATGTGTGCGCATGTGCATGCATGCACATATAGGCAAAAACTAAAAAACACCCCAGCGGCAGAAATGGATCTGCAGGTTCAGACGTTCCTTCCGGGTTCCCTTCGCTGCTGTAGAGTTCAGAGATTGGAAATCCCAGAGGGAACCCCAAACAAACCATTAATACCGAACTTTCCCTGGTATCTGTTTATTCCGCTTTCATTGCGGAACAGTACAGGTTGCCGACGACTATGCCATGGGAGGCCAATGTTCTCGTCTGGAGGGGTCCATTTGTTCCACCCATGTAATGCTACTGTAGCGCCACAAGCTGCCTGTGTGACCGCAGCCATAGATTCAGGTGAGTAGCCATGTTGGTCTGAAGCAATAGAACAACATTTGAGTCCAGTGGCACCTTTAAGACCAGAATTAAACTTTGTTGGTCTTAAAGGTGCCACTGAGCTCAAACTTTGATCTAGGAGGCTACATTTAACATTGCCCGACTGGAGCAAATAGCAGCTGTCTGGTGCTGTTTCAGGTCAGGGAAACAGGGTACACAGGAGGGTGTTGGAACCCCTGCTCCCCAAGCTCAAGGAGGTGTATAGCATCGGTCACAATCATCCCAAGACTTGTGATGGGGCTTTCAATAAACATTTTTGCTGGGTTTGATTCTTCTTCTTCTTCTTCTTCTTCTTCTTCTTCTTCTTCTTCTTCTTCTTCTTCTTCTTCTTCTTCTTCTTCTTCTTCTTCTTCTTCTTCTTCTTCTTCTTCTTCTTCTTCTTCTTCTTCTTCTTCTTCTTTTTGCAAATCAGTTCAGCTTCCTGGGAACTCAATTTCAATTCAAACTAGTGGCAGAGCTCGAATTTGTTTTGAATAGGTAAGGACAGAAGGTAGGGCCCTTCCTTTAAAAAAAGAGGAAAACAGGCTTAGACTGTTGTCATTTCTTGGGAGACTGCTGTAGGCCTGTGGCACCCTCTCTGCTGCATCTTCCCTGTCGCACACTCTCGTATGCGTGTGGATCTGTAATTGTTGGTTTGCACTGCTGTTGCGGATGTGAAGGTTTCTGTTTTCCTGTGGTTCAGAGGTTGTAGCTTTCCAGATCTGGAAAGCTGGCAAATCTGAAAGGCTTGTCAACGTGTAATGGCTTTTGAAAGCCTCAGTGGTGCTAATCTTCAGAGGCATGTCATTGTTTCCCTGTAGAGTTTTCACCCTTTGCATTTGTGGAAATTGGTGGCATATTGGCTCAGCATAATCCAGGATCAATTCTTCTGTACGTTTCATTGTTAAGAGCAGTGTTTCTCCAGCATCTTTGTGAGCCTGAGCCTCCTTCTAAACTTTATCATCTGAGTGCCCAGCTCCACTGGCCACGCTCTCTTCCTCAGGCAAAGGTACGGGATCCTTGTGCATTGCGGCCTGGATGTAGCCTTCATCAGGAGCTGCTCCCTTCCCCCCAGCTTGCTTGGCCCGATCAATACAGACTGTGCAAGCAGTCCTACAAGATGCTGAGCATCCCTCTTCAGTAGTGTACCTTCTGCTCTGTGTGAAATGTACAGTTTCACTTTGCTGTTACTATGAAAGGGACAGATATGGCAGTCCCTTCCTGTGAGTTTTAACAGGGTTTCCCTCCTGCGAATCCCTGTGAGTGCATCCCTGTTTTATTCCTGATTTAGTAGCTCTGAAGAAGGGAGCCGTGACTCACAGAAGCTCCTCCCCTGCCACAAGTTTTGTTGGTCTTTCAGGTGCTCCTGGGCTCCGGCTCTTTTCTCCTGCTACAGACAAACACGGCTACCCATCTTGATCTTATTCCTGATTTGTGTGTGGAGAGGATTTGACAAAGTACAGCAGTCCTCAAAACATCTCTTTGGAGGCATTATGAATCTTCCCTGTTACAGTGCTGTAGAATCAGCAGATGCGGCAGGGAAAACTGTCAGGCAAGTTAATCACATCTTTCCAGCTTGCTGCTGCAGACTCCATGTGGGGCTCTCTTTGCAGCAGTGTGCATAGAAATGGCATCTGGCCCAGGACCCTGTGGCCGGGTGCAGCCTCTTGTTAACTGGAGAGGACCAGGGCCGGCCCCAGGTGTCTGGGCGCCCTAGGCAAGACAGCCTGGGGCGCCCACCCCACGGGGATGCCAATCTCCCGGTGGGGCCTGGAGACCGGGGGGTGGAGCGCCGGCTTTCTGAGCACGCCGCACTAGCGGCGTGCTCAGGAAGCTAGGGAAGGGGCGGCCGTTTGAACGGCCGCCCTTCCCAGCCCCAGGGCCGGCTGGAGACGGGGGGGGGTGGAGCGCCAGCTTTGAACGGGCGCCCCTTCCCTCCCAGCCCCAGCACCGGCTGAAGACGGGGGGAGCGCCGGCTTTCCTGAGCACGCCGCAGTAGCGGCGTGCTCAGGAAAGGGGCGCCCGTTCGAACGGGCGCCCCTTCCGCCGGCTGGAGACGGGGGGAAGCCAGGGAAGGAGCGCCCGTTTGAACGGGTGCCCCTTCCCTCCCAGCCCCAGCGCCAGCTGAAGACGGGGGAGCGCCGGCTTTCCTGAGCACGCCGCAGTAGCGGCGTGCTCAGGAAAGCCAGGAAAGGGGCGCCCGTTTGAAGGGGCGCCCTTCCCTCCCAGCGCCGGCTCACGGGGGCGGGGCGGGGGCGCTTTGGCGCCCCTGTGGACCCCAGCGCCCTAGGCGAGCGCCTAGCTCGCCTAGTGGGCAAGCCGGCAGTGGAGAGGACCAACTGCTCCAGTTCTCTGGCAGCTGAGCCGCCACACGTCATCTAAACGCTCCATCTTGATGGTTATTACAACATCCTCCTTGGCTGAATTACTCAAGGGACTTGGGGGTTCAGTATGACCAGAAAAAAATCAGTGGAGCCAGGACCTGGGGTCAGAATCTGAGGTTCTAACCCCTGGGTTGGAACACCCCCCCCCCCAATGAGCTAAATATTTCATTGTTTACTGCGGGGGTCCCCATGTGTGGTGCCCTTGGGTGCCATGGTGCCCGCCAGCACTTTTCCTGGCACGTGCCCAGAGTTTCTAGAAAGTGGGTGGGGCCAGGTGGGGCTTTTGCCCAGCAAGGTTTCTGACTGGCCGTCGGAGATTTGATTGGCTTCACAGATTTGATTGGCTGCCATTGTAGCACAAGGATCTTCACTGTACGGCTGAAGGTAAGCGGCAGGAGCCGTTTTGTGGCTAGCTCCACCTCCCGTGATAGCCATTTGGTGGCTGCGCCCGCCACATTGTGTCAAAATTCCAAAGGTGGCCACGGGCTCAAAAGGTTGGGGATCCCTGTTTGACTGCATGAGACCACAAGAGTAGAACCGCAAGCACGCTGGAAGGGTGGAAGGGAGACTGCAGCAGAAATGCCGTTCCCTGGCTGAAACCTTCAAAGCCATAAGAGCCCTGGGCCCTGACCGAACCTGGAATAGGGCCCTCCGCATAGTTCCTCCTGTGCTGTAGATGCCCTGGTCTGTGCCCCCGCTTTCTGAAATGTTGTGGGCAGACGCCAGGCAAAGCTGGGAGAATATTTAGACCTGGATCTCCACCCACTTTTGAGGGCTCCCCATTGGACAGTGACCCTTGTCAGGTAGTCCTGCCATGATGGATGGAGCAGGGGGGGGAGGACGGGCTGTGGGCGCCATGGTGGCGTGTAGGGCGGGAGGTTGGGATCGTGGGGGTGTAGATTTATGCACCTGGTGTGTTAGAATGGAATGTGAGTCCGGCAGGCTCTATCTCTGGTAGACTTAACACTTTGACCTTGGTGGAGACAGGCTGCGAGCTTCCTATCGCTTTCAAAGCTACAGCTTGGCTGAGAACAATGGGGGCGGTGGGAACTTCATTAGTGTAGTAACTTTCGATTCCCATCCGCATACTAGTCCCTGATTGGTGGAAAGGGGGGGTCCCCATTCACCCCCTTTCTGGTATAACTGCTTGCTTTGTGTAACCAAGTTATTCTGAACAATGTATCTGCTCCAGTAACCTTTCTATTGCAGCATTATAATAAACGCTATTCTTGCTTGAATAAACAAGACCTGGTGTTTGGCTGACTAAGTTAGGGCTTCTGACAGTTTGTTCAGAATCCTCAATTTTCGGGACTGGTCGGAAACCCGTGGCTCCAAAATGAGTGGCGGTGAAGAAGACACTCTCCCGATTGAAGATGAAAAGAAGGAGGATAAGAAACCTCCTGTGAAGAACGTACCCACGGAGGCCCCTGGCACTTATGTGCCGGTGACAAGGGGGCAGGAGTACGACTTCGGAGGGCCCTACGGGGAGCCTATGGTGGGGTGACCACCCGAGTCAAACACAGACGAGACTGGGTGAAGCCCCTGGCAGAAACCCATGAGACATGGTTTGGAACCCCAAGAGCGTCGGTGAGGGTGAGCCACACCGAGAGATCGGTCCGCAAACTGGTCACGGCCGAGGGACTGGAAGACACCGGCCGAGACTCCGAGGACCTGGAAGGCGCCGTGGTGAGACGGAGGTGGAGTGGTGAGCCGAGCCAAGACCGCCTGATGCGCATCTTAGATGAATCCCTCGCACGCATCCCCCAGATGATCGCAGAGGGCATCCGGGAAGAGCGAGAGCGGCAACGGCGAGAGGAACCACCCGGTCAACCTCCCCAAGACCAACGACAGGCGCCAGGTCCAGACCAGCAGAACGTACCAGCTCAACCCCCCGCTCAGCCCGCGGGGCCGGGGCCACAGGGACCACCGGGACCACCGGGGCAGCCACCCCCTCGCCCATGGGGGTTCCTGCCACCGAAGCCTGCGGAACTCCTTGATGCGGACTTTGATGGGGACCCAGAAAAATTTCCTTTCTTCCTGGTGAGGGCAGAAAGATTTATTGAAACCTGGGGCCACCTATTTCAAAGCGAAGGCCGCATTGTAGATGTCATAGCATCACACCTGAAAGACGCGGCAGCTGACTGGTATGTAGGACTCCACCAGGCTGACGGGCGAGAGCTGACGGAAATTGACTCTTTCATGTGGGCCAATTCAAGGATGTGAACGCCAACAAGACGGCCAAAGCAGCAATACGAGCCATCAAGCAAGGCGCAAAATCAGTGAGGGATTATACAGCGGAATTTCGCAGGCGTGCGGCCAAGATCCAAGGGGTGCAAGATGGGACCCTCGCGGAGCACTACAAGTTGGGGCTAAATGCGGAGATTCGTCGGTCGGTCACAAAGACCCAAGACCTAGACACATTGACAGGCTGGATACAAGCGGCCATCACCATGGAAAACCGCTTGAAAACCATCAAACTGGATGATGCAGCAGCGATGAATAAGGGGGGCCAATCGGGCCCTACATCGGCTGGGCGCGGGAGGAATCCAACACCGAACCCGAAGCCTAAAGACGGCACGAGAGAACTCCGGATGAAGCAAGGTCTCTGCCTTAAATGCGGAGAAGGGGGCCACTTCGCAGCGAACTGCCCAGGCTCCCCCGCATCACCTGGGGTCGCCAAGGGAGTCAAGAAGAAGTTCGACACTTCCACACCAAAGCCGGTGGCGAAGCCAAGAGGGGCGAGAGCTTTACAAGCCAAGCCGCTCAGCGAGGCATCGGATTCATCGGATGGTGAGACCGTGCAGCCGGGAAACGAGACGGACCTGCTGTAAACAGCACTGAACAGCAGGTCCCGGACTCCCAGGCGCAAATCCCGGTGAGCAGACCCCCTCTCTTTTCTTTCTCACAGTGACTTTAATGGACCCGGGTCTATTGACCCATGTGAGAGTGCGAGCTCTCATTGACTCTGGGTGTGGGAGAGACCTCATCAACCCCACACTGGTGACGGGACTGGGGGCAAAAGTAGTTAAATTGAATGACCCCCTGATTTTCACGCAAATGGATGGCTCTACAATGAAAGAGCCTTGCAAATACGAGACTGTTCCCTTGCGGGTGGGGATTGGGCACCACTGGGAGGAGAGACCCTTCATTGTTACCCCTTCTGCCCAATTCCCCCTAGTACTCGGGAGCGCGTGGTTCTTCGATCACGACCCACATATTTTATGGGGGGAAGGGAAAGTGAATTTCATCGCCAAGAAATGCCAGTCCCACCTATGGAAGCAGGAGTGGGGTGCCCCGATGGGGGGAGTCCCTGGTGACGGCGGGGGTGGCAGAAGCAGAACTAGAGATGATTCCATCAGAGTACCGCGATTTAGCTTCCGTCTTTGGGGAAGAGGAAGCCGATGAACTACCCCCCATAGAAACTCTGACTGTGCGATTGAAATCTTGCCGAACCAAAAACTGCCTAAAGGGAAGTTATATTCCATGAGCCCTTCGGAAAAGGTAGAACTAAGGAAATTTATTGACAAGAACTTGAGCAGGGGGTTTATCAGACCGGCCTCATCCCCGTTCGCAGCCCCCGTCCTGTTCCGGAAAAAAAGGACGGGGGTTGCGTTTATGCACTGACTATCGAGGCTTGAATGCAGTTTCTAACACGAATGCTTACCCCATGCCCCTAATTAAGGACTTATTAGCTGCGGTGGCTGGGGGAAAAGTTTTCTCGAAACTCGATCTCCGAGATGCCTACTTCAGGGTGCGAATAAGGGAGGGGGATGAATTCAAAACAGCGTTTAACACCCCCTTGGGGCAATTTGAATACTTAGTCATGCCGTTCGGCCTTCAGGGAGCACCAGGAGTATTCATGAATTTAATCAATGAGGTGCTCCACAAATACTTGTTCAAGGGGGTCCTTGTTTACCTTGATGACATACTTCTGTATTCCCCTGACCTGAAATCCCACGTGAAGTTGGTGCGAGAAGTTTTACAAACGTTGCACAAGCATAAACTCTTTGCTAAGCTGTCTAAATGTGAATTTCACAAGTCAGAGATCCCTTTCCTGGGCTACCGCATATCGCAAAAGGGGATTGAAATGGACCCTGACAAAATAAAAGATGTAATGGGGTGGGAGCCACCCAAAACTCGGAGACAACTCCAGGGGTTCCTCGGATTCGCGAACTTTTACAGATCATTTCTCTCGAACTTTGCTCAAGTGGCTCTCCCCCTAACTGATCTGCTTAAAACAAAGGGGAAGTCACCAGACTGCACTCGACCCGGAGCCAAGCTAGACTGGTCCCTGGAATGCCAACGTGCGTTTGACCGGTTAAAACGGCTTTTTACGTCGGAGCCTGTGTTAGCTCATCCCAATGAACTTAAGAAATTCATTGTGCAAGTAGACGCTTCTGACGTTGCTATGGGAGGGGCGATCCTCCAAGAGGGGGATGACGGTAAACTGCACCCCCTTGCATATGTTTCCAAAAAGTTTAACGATACTGAACAGAATTGGTCGGTGTGGGAAAAAGAAGCGGGATTGATCCGCTTAGCGTTGACGACCTGGCGACATTGGCTGGAGGGGGCGCGGGTTCCCTTCGAGGTATGGACTGATCACAAAAACCTCGAGCTCCTCCGCTCCCCTCGTTCCTTGAATGCCAAACAGCTGCGCTGGGCTGATTTCTTCTCCAAGTTTAATTTCACTTTGCACCATTTCCCGGGGAAATCTAACTCGCTGGCTGATGCACTGTCACGCCTCCCACAACATGACAGTAAGAGGGAGGAGATTCGTGACTCTGTTTTCACGCCCTCCCAGTTGGGAGGAGCAGTAACCACTCGGAAGCAAGCCAAGCAATCCTCTCCGCCCCCGAACCCCCCTCCTGATGACTGGACTACGAAATTCTCTACCGCTATGTCTGACGCTGATGGGGAGGAGGTAAAGGGGGAGGAGGGAGTTACTCAAGATGCGCATGGCTGCTGGAGGAAGAATGGTAAACTGTTTGTGCCCAGCTCTCTGCGGGGGGAGGTGATGGGCTGGGCGCACGGCTCGAAACTGGCGGGGCACACGGGGTTTGTAAAATCCCTCCAACTCTTACAGAGACAATTCTGGTGGCCTGGGCTATGAAAGGACATTTCGTTATTCACTTCGGCTTGCCAAACGTGCTTGATGAGCAAGCCCAGACCCGGTAAACCCCCAGGAGCTCTACAACCCCTCCCCACGCTAGCTCGTCCATGGGAAGTGATCTCTATGGACTTTATTACTGACTTGCCCCCCAGTGGGGGGAACACAGTCATATGGGTGATTGTGGATCTGTTCACTAAGCAAGCCCATTTCGTTCCGTTTGCCTCGCTCCCTTCAGCCAAGAAGCTGGCCTCGGCGTTCTTACAACACGTAGTGAGACTCCACACGTTACCTGCTAAAGTGATCTCGGATAGGGGGGTGCAATTTGTTTCTCATTTCTGGGGTGAACTGATGTCACTGTTGGGGGTGGAGCGGGCGGTTAGCAGTGCGTACCACCCAGAAACTGATGGGCAGACTGAACGTGTGAATCAAACCCTTGAGCAGTACTTAAGGTGTTTTACTAATTTTCAACAGGACAATTGGCACTCCCTTTTGCCTTTGGCTGAGTTCTGTTACAATAATACTCAGCACTCCTCTACTGGCATGTCTCCCTTTAAGGCGGTCCATGGATATGACGCCCCGCCTTTGCCGTTTTTGAATTCTCCCGACCTCCCGGTGGGAGATGCTGGTGACTGGTGTAAACAACTGCAATCGGCGTGGTCGTCCTTAGCCAAAACCCTGGAGGATGCAAAGGAAGCCTATAAGACCCAGGCTGATAAGAAACGTAACCTGTCCTGGGTTCCTAAATGTGGGGAGTTTGCTTATTTGTCCACGCAGAATTTACGGGGTATTCAACTGAGCCGCAAACTCGGATGGAAATTTGTTGGACCTTTTGAAATTGTGAGAGTAATTAACAATGTGACTGTGGAACTTGCCTTGCCTAAGTCTCTAAAATCTGTTCATCCTATTTTTCATGTAAGGCTTCTACGCCGGGCGCCTGAGGAGAACAAATGGAGACCGAGACAGCCCGCCCCGCCTCCGCTGTTGGTGGGGGGGAACCTCACTACGAAGTTTCACAGATTTTGGACTCTAAGATTTCTCGCAATCGCTTGTTTTATCTGGTTGAATGGGTTGATTTCGGGCCTGAACAGAGGGAATGGGTGCGGGCGGAAAATGTTCTGGCCCCCGGATGGTCCGGGCTTTTCACAAACTGTACCCCCACAAGCCAAAGGGGTAGGTTTATTTTCGAGAGGGCTGCATGTCAGGTAGTCCTGCCATGATGGATGGAGCAGGGGGGAGGACGGGCTGTGGGCGCCATTGTGGCGTGTAGGGCGGGAGGTTGGGATCGTGGGGGTGTAGATTTATGCACCTGGTGTGTTAGAATGGAATGTGAGTCCGGCAGGCTCTATCTCTGGTAGACTTAACACTTTGACCTTGGTGGAGACAGGCTGCGAGCTTCCTATCGCTTTCAAAGCTACAGCTTGGCTGAGAACAATGGGGGCGGTGGGAACTTCATTAGTGTAGTAACTTTCGATTCCCATCCGCATACTAGTCCCTGATTGGTGGAAAGGGGGGGTCCCCATTCACCCCCTTTCTGGTATAACTGCTTGCTTTGTGTAACCAAGTTATTCTGAACAATGTATCTGCTCCAGTAACCTTTCTATTGCAGCATTATAATAAACGCTATTCTTGCTTGAATAAACAAGACCTGGTGTTTGGCTGACTAAGTTAGGGCTTCTGACAACCCTTTGCGTTCCAGTGGGGGCACCTGCCAGGGCTCCAGCCAAGAAGGGCAGGAGTCGACCATGGAGCCTCCAGCAGGAGGCAGGTATGCAGGACTGGCCCCCAGTTCCACACGGCTCCTCTTCGTGACGCTCCATCCTCCAGCTGTCTGCTTTCGGGGGGTGCTTATCAGCCTGCTTGTGGGCGGGGCAGGCCAGCTGGCCAGTGCTCCCACAAACTGTGGAGCACCCTGAGGGCTGGCTGAGAAGCCCCTACATTCTGGATGGGGCTTGTGGCCGTTACCTGGCTTACCTGAGAGGACGAGGGCCCTCTTCATGGCGGTGGCCAGATTGTCTCCCCACCCCCCAGCCTGTCTCTCCTTGCTGCTGCTTGGTGCAGTTCTCTTACTTGGAGTTCCCTTTCATACAGTTCCCTTTCGCACAGGCACTGTAAGCTGTTTTGGCTTCTGAGATCTAACAGATGTTGTTTGAAGGGTTTCACATACCCTAAGGAGAAAACGCTGTCCTCCCACAGTTAAGGAAGCTTTAATCCTCATTTCCCAGAACATGTTTTGCTCCAATGTGGTGTGTGTTTGCTTTTTTTGGGCTGCACTTTATCTGTAAGGGGTTTGAAACCTTTTTTAAAACATCCATTTGCCTTCAGAAGCCAAAGTGGGTTAAAGAGCCCACGTGAAAGGGACCTAGTGGATGTTTTCAAGCTTCTTCCTGGGTGGGCAGGTGATCAGACCAAGAGGGGTTGTGATGACCTGCTGGCAGGGGCTGCTGCTGCTGATGATGAGCAGGCTTGTACAAATGGCTCAGAGTCCCCGTGTTGAGCTGTTACGTCTGTTAAGTTATTTTGTCTGCTGAAATATGATAGTGTCACAGTCAGTAGATGGTATCGTAGTCGGTGGTCATGCAGGGTAGGTTTTTGTGCTTGCCTTACTCGGAATGAATGTGCTCTTGTTCTTTAGGCAAGATTGACACCCGCTGCATGCATTCTCCTGGAATAAATAATTATCGTATGGCATTGTGTGTAGCATAGCTAGGAGATCCTAAGACTGGCAACCAGAAGTTCTAGCTGTGTAGTATTATGCACCACTAGGTGGCGAGCTAGACCTGTTTTTAAGGCAAGAGACATTTCAGAGGTGGTTTGCCATTCCCTGCCTCTGTGTCACAACCCTGCTATTTCTTGGAGGTCACCCTTCCAAATACTAGCCAAGGCTGACCCTGTTTAGCCTCTGAGATCTGATGGGATTGTGCTAGCCTGTGCTATCTAGGTCAGGGCATTCTCCTGGAGTGTCCCTTGCATATTAACCTTAGGAAACATTATATCAAACCATAGATTCAGGTGGGGCAGCCGTGTTGATCTGAAGCAACAGAACAAAGTTTGAGTCCAGTGGGGGCACCTTTAAGACTCAAAAGTACTGAGGTTGGAGACTCAGCATAGTGAATCAGTTCTTGTTTATTGGGTTACATCAGGAACGAAGGATATATGGGCCAGGGAGTGCCTGGCTTATACTCATGCCCCACACCACACACATCACCCGTGATTGGCCTTTTTACACATCTACAATTCAGTAGGGCTACTTTTGGATCCGGGCAAGCCCGTAGGTGCACCTACGGATCCGAAGTGGCTATTGTCTTTGGAGCGAAGCTCTGAGGTTTGTGGACCACATGGTCAGGCCATGCGGTGCTGGTCATCTTATTCCAGTTAACACACAACACCCCTCCCCCCATAGTTCAGGCGTTCCCACAAACATAGTCCTTCAAGTACTCGGGGCGCTGCCACTCCCAAGTCGACCTGCGCAGTTCTGGAAGAGGACAGTTGGCTACAGGCTGGGCCGGCTCTGGAGCAACTGGTGGCTCGGGGCCGCTGGAGGCAGAGCGTTGTTGGGGCATCTGGGCACGGGAAACCTCTGCTGGCTCACTGCTTGGTGCGCTGACTTCCAGTTCGGCCTCCCCATCTCCTGGTTCCTCTAGGGGCAGTAGCTGGTGGTGGAGCTGGTCCATGTGTCTCCTCAGTAGCTGTCCTTCTTCTGTGGAGACCTCGTAAGATAGGGGTCCTATCACCTGCACCACTTGCGTGGGGATCCAGGGCGACCTGTGTGCATAGTTACGTGCATGCACAGGATCATCTGGGAAGAACCCCTGTGGGACCATCTGTACTTCCACTCCCGGGGTGTGGTCTGGTGCCCGGTCCGGGTGCAGGCAGTCCAGCCTGGCCGTCAAGCACCTGCCCATGAGCATTTCCACAGGAGAGCGGCCAGTGGCAGTGTGGGGGGTTGTCCTCTGTCCAAACAGGAAAGTGGCAAGCCGGTAATCCCAGTCCCCCTGGACGATCCACGGCAGCACCTCTTTCGTGGTTCTCACCATCCGCTCCTCCTGGCCATTCGTGGCTGGGTGAAAGGGGGCAGAGCAGATGTGCCAGATCCCATAATACCTTACGAAGTCCCTGAACTCGGCCGATGTGAAGGCTGCCCTGTTATCAGAGACCAGCATGTTCGGGATGCTGTGGGTACAAAACACCTGTCAGGTAACCCTGCCATAGCTGTGAGTGGGGGGAAGAGACATCTTTCACTGTTCTGGAATGCGGGAGGAACTCAGAGTCTCCAGTTTCTGTAAATTAGTGTCTCTGCTGTGTGTCTTATCAGTTCGCCTGACCTTGGGTCCCATGCTCTCTTGGCATGTGAGATATACTGGTCTAGGTGTTTTTCTTCCCTAGTTCAGCACGCGCACAAAGTGTATTCATTGGCTTGTAGGTGGGAGGGGGTGTTTCGAATGGGCTATAATTGACCATGCTTTGTATTATCTGGCATCACGGACAAAGAGCTGGTTCATGCATCTCTAAGACTGGTCTTTAATAAATACTATCTTCTTATGAAGCCTGGTGTTTGACTGACTATCTGGGGAACTTGACAACACCTTACATAGCGATCGTGGCCCAAGATGGCATGGAGGTGACTGGAATGACCTTGAGCCACTTGGAGAAGGTGTCAACTAAAATAAAGAAGATTTGCCCCTGGAAAGGGCCAGCGAAGTCCAGGTGCAAGTGAGCCCAGGGCTTGCTGGAGGACTCCCATGTGTGCACCGGGGGGGGGGGAGGCTGGCCGGGTCTCTTGGCAAGTCTGGCAGCATTTGACTAGGTCCTCTATCTCCCCGTCCAAACCCGGCCACCAGACATAGCTGGTGCCTTCATTTGCATGATTCCCGGGTGGGTCTCGTGTAGAGCTGCGAGCATGTGGTTGCATAGGGGAGTGGGGATCACTACCCTACTACCCCACAAGAGACACCCTTTGTGGGCAGACAACTCATCCCAGCAGGATGAGAAGGCTACGAAGTCCGGGTCCACTTTCCCCATGGGCCAGCCCCTCCCCACCCAGTCCAGCACCCGGAAGAGGATGCAGTCCTTACTGGTGTGCTTGGCCACTTTGTGTACCTGGATCGGCCAGTCTGGCAGGTCCTCAAGCAGCAGGATCTGGTGAGCCGGCGCCGGGTCCAGGTCGCAGCTGGGAAGAAGGAGGCGGCTCAGGGCCTCTGCGTGGCCCATGGACTTATCCGGCCGGTGCAGCAGGCTGTATCCTGCCAGGAACCAGCCAGGAAGATCGACCAGCAAAGCACCCACAGCAACATCATCTGGGGCGTCTGACGATCCAGAGCCAGGAGGCCCAAGAGTGGCTTGTGGTCAGTGAGTGCAGTGAAAGGGTGGCCATAGAGGTAATGATTGACTTTTTTTACCTCTGCTACGATGGCCAACTCCTTCTTATCAATTTGCACATAGTGGCGTTTGGCTGATGATAGGGTCCGGGAATAATAAGCCACTGGCACCTTGTGCCCATCCAGGAGCCAGTGGCCCAGCACCGCCCCCACTCCGTAAGACGAGGCATCGCATGTGAGGACCACAGGAAGGGACTCATTGAAGTGAGACAAGACAGAGTTCGAGACGAGGAGGTCCTTAACTGCTTGGAAAGCTGCGGCATGCTGTAGGCTTCAAGCCCATTGAGCCTTTTTATCCAACAGGTGGTGGAGGGGCTCGGCCATGGCTGCCTTGTGTGGAAAGGAATGAATGGTAAAATTAAGAAGGCCTAAGAAGGCCTGCAGTTCTGTCTTAGAGGTCGGAGTTGGGGCATCCAAATAGCCTTTATTTTGTCCTGGGTTGGGTGGATGCTGCATGCATCGGCCTGGAACCCAAGGAAGTCCACGCGAGGCACCCTGAGGATGCATTTTTCACGCTTCACCTTTAGCCCTGCTTTGCTGAAACAATGTAGCACTGCCCGCAAGTGATCCATGAAGACATCTGCCGATGGTGTTGAGATCAGAACATCATCGAAGAAGAGCTATACTCTGGGAATTCCTTTGAACAAAGTGTCCATTAGATTTTGGAATATACCTGGAGCCACACTCACTCCAAATTGCAACCTCTGCACCTTAAAGGCCCCCCTGTGAGTTACAATTGTCTGCACTTCGGCCGTGGCATCGTCCACTGGCAACTGCTGGTAGGCCTGTGCCAGATCCAGCTTACCAAAAATTTTGGCCCCGGCCAGGGACGCAAGCACATGGCTGACCACCAGCACGGAATACACATGGTCTTGCAGCGCCTTGTTAATTGTGCATTTATAATCTGCACAGATTCTGATGTCCCTGTTTGCCTTGACTGGGGTGATGATCTAGGTCTGACTCGATCTTTGGATGGAGAGCCAACAGGGGGTGTCAACTTTTTAGGTGGATGGGGCGCTCCACCGGGTCGAGCTCCAGGGTGACTGGTGGCCCAGAGTACTTCCCAAGTGTGCCGTCGAATACTGTGGGAAATTCTTGGCACACATGACTATAGTCCCCGTGGCCTACATGGTTTATCCCTGTTACTGTCAGTCCTAGAACCAGGCGAGGACCACTAGGCTGGTGAGAGGGGCCTGTACCACGACAAGTTCCAGAAGACCCTCGAAAGCTCTATATTTCACCCTGAACTGGCCCTCCCCCTTAACTGCTACAGGGTTTCTCTGAAAGTCTCTTAACTTGAGGCTGGTAGCCTCTAGTGGAGGACCCCCATGTGGGCATAGCTGCCTTTGGGTCTCCTCCGAGATAATGGACAGGGACGATCCCGTGTCTATCTCCATTTCACAGGGGGCGCCCTCTATCAGTAAATTTACAGTCAATTTGTGGGCGGACCCCTGGGGCAAGTAATGTACCTGGTTCTGACGAAAGGTGAAGCTGTCCACAGTCCCTTGATGCATGGAGGTGCCCTTGGCGTTCCGTGAATGGCAGGCATGGGCGATGTGCCCCTGCTTCCCACATGTCCGGCAGATAGTCTCTCGGAACCTGCAGGTCTTCCTCTTGTGTGGACCCTTTAGCTGATGCAGAGTGCGGACCCGGGTCCCTTGGTGCCGTCCCTGGAAGCAGTGCGGATGGCCGATGAGTGGCTTTTGTGTGCGCCGGGTTGTGTGTGAGGCTTTACCTGGTGAGCTTCCTCATCCGAGATGTTGGATTCTGATGCCAGCCAGGTCTGGTGAGTGGAGTGGGCCTGTCGGTCTCTTTGTGACTTCTCGAAGGTGGTCGCTGTTTGGAGTGTGGTGTCCAGTTTTAGGTCGGCCAGGGTGGTGAGCTTCCGCTGCAGCTTCGGATCACTGACTCCCCATAGGAACTGGGTCAGTAGCGTGTCCTCGAGGGAGGGGAACTCACATTCGCTGGTGAGGTGGCAGAGGTCAGCGAGGAATTCTGCGGTCATCTCCCATCTTCTGCGTTCGCCCCATGAAGTCCATCCGGACAACCCACTTCGAGGGTTTCAGGGCTGTGATCAGCTCCTCGTTTGTCGCAGTTTCCAGTGTCTTTAGCCCGAAGAGGTTCTGTGCCAGCCGAATAGTGGCGACACCGCATGTGCTCAGCAACCATGACTTTCTGAGTTCTGCATCGGTTTCTCCCTGGATGTTCAGGAAATGTTTCAGCTGGGTGACCCAGGCCCCCCAGGACTCGGGATGGGTCGAATGCTGAGAGGTGCTGTCCCAGAGCAGAAGCTATGACTCATTGCAGCAGCCGCAGTGCAGGAGCCGGGTGCGATGGTGCAGTGCCTGCGGTGTGCGGTGTGCTGGTGAGAGCAGTGTGTGGTGGGGAGTCCTTGGCCTCCGTGGTGGTCACTGTTGCAGTGCTCATGGTGGCGGTGGAGTCAGGCTTGCTCACGGGATCCCACCTTCGTCGCCAGTGAAAAGTACTGAGGTCAGAGACTCAGCATAGTAAATCAGCTCTTGTTTATTGGGTTACATCAGGAACGAAAGATACATGTGCCAGGGAGTGCCTGGCTTATATTCATGCCCTATACCACACCCACACACACAGCCATTACCCGTGATTGGCCTTATTTACACATCTACAATTCAATAGGGCTACTTTTGGATCCGGGTGAGCTCATAGGTGCACCTACGGATCCGAAGCGGCTATTGTCTTTGGAGTGAAGCTCTGAGGTTTGTGGACTGCATGGTCAGGCCATGCGGCGGTGGCCATCTTATTCCAGTTAATACATAACAAAGACCAACAAAGTTTAATTCTGGGTATAATGTTTTGTGTGGTCTTATATTTAACCATGTTTTTCGTCCTGTTATGATTTATCACTTTATGGGATAGTTATATCTTTACTTACCGATAAGGAGCCAAAAAAACCCTAGCAGTTAAAAATTTCGTTCTCTTGTCTATTGGGTAGCAAATGATTAGTAATAACTATTCACTGCTCAAGATCTAGGTATCACGTAGTTTTTATTGGATGAAAGGAAAGGAAATGCGATCGCCTGTCTTTCTCCCTCATCAAAGTGGGACCCATTTGGACATTTCTGGTCCATCAGGAAATTCACAGAGTGTTTCCCCCTCCCTCATGCATTAGAAGCAGAGAAGTGATTTGTTGATGCCGAGCCAATACCGGTTGTTTGGTGCTTCGCAGCCAGCTGTTGCCATTTCTGTCTGTTGTCTTTTGCTTAAAAAAAGAAACAGACATACACAGCAGCAATTCAAACTATAAGAGTGAAAGCAAATTACTGGGCAGTTGCTTCTAATGTATTTTGATGGGGGGGGTGTCTGCAGTGAGAAAATGAGGCCTGTCTTCTGCATGGCCCTTTTCAGTTTAAGGCTGGAATAAAAATCCTGCAGTGTGTGTGTGTGTGTGTGCGTGCGTGCGTGCGTGCGTGCGTGCGTGCACTTGTGTGCCTCTGTGCATGCTGCTCCCCACTGCCAGGCATTGGTGCTTCTCTTGACATATCTGTTTTCAGAAGGGATATGTGCTGATTTGTCAAAAAAGTGACAGCTTATCATTAGCCATTTTGGTCACATATGTTACGTTGGGGAATGGTGTTTGATCAAGGGAAGCCCAAGGTATGACAAGGAGGAGTCAGTCGTAAAGCTTGCTTCCGTAGTGCGGAACAGGGAGGCGGCTTCCTGTAATCGAGCGCAAACATCCAGTAGAGCCTCCAGTCTGATCCTCACCTGGAGAAATGCACTAAGCTTAAGTGGCAGCGGCTGCCTTCCCTGTACTTCTGCCTGCCTCCTCTCGCTCCTTCTGTGGCAGGTGCAGAGAGGGAAGGGAAGGAAGCCAAACCCAGCCGCCCCACCACCACTTCCGCTGTGCCTCTGAGTGCTGCATTAGGAACCCCCGACTGTTAGAGGCTGTGGCAAACATGCAGAGCAGCCCTGACTGGAAGCCAAGGAGAGAGCCCCCTCCCCTCATTTGCCGTGCCAGGTGCACTGTGGGGGGGGGGGAATCAGCTCCAGCCTGCATTATATAATTAGGGCACCTGTAGAACTCCTTTTTTTGGGGGGGGGAAGCCAGCTTTATTAATTGACCTAGAAGGTGGCTCTGGTGTGGTTTCATTGTTTGATTAAAATGCCTGCACAATAATTAAAACCTTCTGTTTTATTACCTTTTTTTTTTTTTGCACCCATTTACATTTCATCCACAATAAAAATGGATTGGCAAATGCATTTATTTCCTAGACTAGCAGCATGCAAGCATGTGCTGCCACCCAACACAAACACGCTGTTCTTTTGTCTCTCTACTTACGAGTTTGCTGGGAAAAATAAATGAATTTTGGGAACTTTGTCCTCGCTGTGTTCTGGTTGTATGAAAGAGGGACTCAGCAAGGGAAAAAACAGGACTGCGGACTGCTAAGCAGATGCCTGGATCAGCGAACACCAGTCTAAGCCACAAGCCTTGAATATTCCTCCGTTAGTAATCCTGCGGATCCCAGCCCAAAAGACGTCCGGTTGTCCTCAACTAGAGCCAGGGCCTTTTTAGTCCTGGCTCCTACCTGGTGGAACTCTCCGCCAAATAACATCCGTGCCCTGCGGGACCTGGTACAGTCCTGCAGGCCTTGCAAGGCAGAGATGTTCTGCCAGGCTTTTGGTTGAGGGCAGCAACGGGCACCATCTTATGTGGCACTCCCTCCCCCTCCCCCCTCCTGCTTTTTCTCCATCGATTTAGTTTTTAGTTATTTTAATTGCTGGATTTTAAATTGTATAGATTTTCTGTTGTTATCCACACTGAGCTCTGTAAACTCAGAGAAGGGAGTTTTATAAATCAAAATTATAAATAAGTAATAATATCAGTGCCCTCAAGGCGGGACCGGCACCAGGGCCCCGATTCGCCAGTCTGCCTCAGTGGCTCCTGTAGACCCCTGAGCTCCTCTGCTCTCACGGCCTGCCTCATGGAATAGAGCAGGTGACCACAGCTTTGCATATGCAAGTAGGTTTACTTACTTATTCAGACATTTATTAGCCACATATCCTCCCTTGTGGAACTCAAGGCAACTTGCAATCTGAATAACACATTATAAAAAAGGAACATACAATGAAAACAACAATTTTAAAAACCCAGTCAAAAGCCAACAATTTAAAAACTGCCGTAGTATAGGACTGCCGTAGTATAGTCCAAACTCCAATTAGAACTCAAGCGTGTCCAGAAGCGGGCAACCAGGATGGTGAGAGGGTTGGAATCCAGGTCTTATGAGGAAAGGCTGAAAGAGTTGGGTATGTTTAGCCTGGGAAAGAGAAGACTTAGAGGGGACATGATTGCAGTCTTCAAGTATTTGAAGGGCTGTCATGTACAAGATGGAGCAGATCTATTCTCTCTTGCTCCAGATTGCAAGACTAGATCTAATGGGTGGAAATTACAAGGGCTAAATATCAGGTGAAACTTCCTAACTGTAAGAGTAGTTGAGCAGTGGAACAGTCTGCCTCGGGAGGTGGTGGATGCTCCTTCCCTGGACATTTTCAAGCGGAAGCTGGACAACCATCTTTTGGGTATGTTGTAGGTATGTAGGGCTGTCTTTCAGCTGTGCTCCTGCAGAGTGCAATGGGTTGGACTAGATGACCTGCAAGGTCCCTTCCAACTCTAACATTCTATGATTCTATGCCAATAAAAAACTAAATCAATCAAATGCACTCTTCAACAAAATTGTGAATATTTATTTGTAGGGTATTTACACAAGATCCAAATAAATGCAGTTCAAAATAACCAGCCATTAAAACTGATAAGCCGGAGCCCATATCTCATAGACTTCAGACTGCCCCATAAGGTCCCTTGACGAGAACCAGTGTAGTGTAGAGGTTTGCCATGGAAGCTTGCTTGACTAGTGGACCAGTCACACACACTCAGCCTGCTAGCTTTGGAGGATGATACTCTAGTTTATTTAAACGTTGCACCAAGTCATTTATATAAAAACTGAATAACAATGGTGCTAAAATGCAGCCCTGTTTAACCCCTTTTTCTGATCTTATCGGTACAGTTAGATGACCTTGCAGGTTGCATCTTATTTGTATTGTGGTGTTTCGTATAAGGCTTGAATCAAAAATAAAAGGCATGTATCAATAGTGGAGGCCTTTAATATATCCCACAATATATTCCTAGAGATGGAATCAAAAGCCAGCCTAAAAAGCTACCGCCCATTGGGGGCATTTAAATTCATTAGGGGCAGTTAACTTGTTATTGTTCAGTCGCACAGTCGATTCCGACTCTTCGCGACCCCATGGACCAGATTACGCCAGGCCCTCCTGTCTTCCGCTGTCCGCTGAAGTGTGCTCAATTTCATGTTTGTTGCATCGATGACACTGTCTAACCATCTCATCCTTTGCCGTCCCCTTCTTCTTTGACCTTCAATCTTTCCCAGCATCAGGGTCTTCTCCAGTGAATGCTCCCTTCTCATTTGGTGGCCAAAGTATTTGAGCTTCAGCTTCAGGATCTGGCCTTCCGGGGAACAATCAGGATTGATTTCTTTTAGGATTGACTGATTTGATCTCCTTGCAGTCCAAGGGACCCTCAAGAGTCTTCTCCAGCACCATAGTTCAAAAGAATCTATTCTTCGGCGCTCGGCCTTCCTTATAGTCCAACTCTTGCAGCCATATATTACTACGGGGAATACCATTGCTTTGACCATGCAGACTTTTGTTGGCAAGGTGATGTCTCTGCTTTTTATCATGCTGTTTAGGTTTGCCATCGCTTTCCTCCCAAGGAGCATCTTTTAATTTCATGGCTGCAGTCACCATCTGCAGTAATCTGGGATCCTAGGAACGTGAAGTCTGTTACTACTTCTACAACTTCCCCTTCTATTTGCCAAGGAGTGATGGGGCCAGATGCCATGATCTTAGTTTTTTTGATGTTGAGCTTCAAGCCCACTTTTGCGCTCTCCTCTTTCACCTGAGCAAGAGGCTCTTGAGGTCCTCTTCACTTTCTGCCATCAGAGTGGTATCGTCTGCATATCTGAAGTTATTCATCTTTTCCCCAGCAATCTTAACTCCAGCTTGTGATTCATCCAGGCCAGCATTTCGCATGATGTACTCTGCATATAAATTAAATAAGCAAGGTGACAATATACATCCTTGTCGTACTCCTTTTCCTATGCTAAACCAATCAGTTGTTCCATATCCGGTTCTAACTGTTGCTTCTTGACCCTTATACAGGTTTCTCAGGAGACATGTGAGGTGGTCCGGTACTCCCATCTCTTTAAGAACCTGCCATAATTTATTGTGATCCACACAATCAAAGGTTTTAGCATAGTCAATGAAGCAGAAGTAGATGTTTTTCTGGTACTCTCTTGCTTTCTCCATAATCCAGCGAATGTTGGCAATTTGATCTCTAGTTCCTCTACCTCTTCGAAACCCAGCTTGTACTTCTGGCAGTTCTCTATCCACGTACTGTTGTAGCCTAGCTTGTAGGCTCTTGAGCATGACCTTGCTAGCGTGTGAAATGAGTGCAATTGTGTGATAGTTTGAACATTCCTTGACATTGCCCTTCTTTGGGATTGGAATGTACACTGACCTTTTCCAATCCTGTGGCCACTGTTGTGTTTTCCAAATTTGTTGGCAAATTGAGTGCAGCACTTTAACAGCATCTTCTTTTAAGACTTTGAATAACTCAGCTGGGATACCATCACCTCCACTAGCTTTGTTGTTAGTAATGCTCTCTAAGGCCCATTTAACTTCGCTTTCCAGGATGTCTGGCTCGAGGTCAGTGATTATACCATCGTGGTTGTCAAGGACATTGAGGTCCTTCTTGTATAGTTCTTCTGTGTATTCTTGTCATCTTTAATGAACTTAAAGTTCATTAAATTAATGATGGTAAACACCGTCCACGGCATTAAATGGATTGTGAACCAGCCAGTGCACTCTCCGTTCTGCAGGCTCGGCTTGCTAGGGGGTTTAGTTCATGGGAGGGGAAGGTGAGGGCTCCAAGCCTTCTCTCCACCGAATCCTGCAGTCCATTCTTTGCTCCAAGGGCTGGCAGGAAAGCGCTCGGCTCAGGGGTGAGTTCTTGCCACTTTCTCCCAAGCAATGCCCCATTCACTGTTACCTTCCAAGAGGTTGGCACTTTGCTTGGAGAAACGGCTCCCCTTCCAGCCGCCTGGCAGCTTTGTAGATGTGAATACTGGCAACTGAATCCAGGGGCTTACCCAGACTAACCATGCAGTCTGGAATTCACTCAGTTTTAATCCATAGTTCAGTTGATACTGTAGTTAAACCCTTCCTGTTCAGTATCTTCCCCATCATCCTTCTGTGTTGCTTCAGTCATCTTTTCTGCTGATTTATTTATTTTCTTCTCTTAAAATGTGATGGCAGTGTCAGGCTGTCCTACATGAGCAGTCGAAGCACTATTGAGATTTTTGAGGGCTGCTGCCAGAGACGTGGGGCAGGGAACTTTCTGAGAAAAATATTCCATTTCTAAGGATTCATTTGCCCTAAGATTAATAATAATGAATGGATGCCACTGTCAATACAACATTAGACAAGATTGGCAGTATCAAAGCTGTAATTAGTGTTTTCCAGGTGATTATCTCTAGGAATAGAGTCCATGTGTGTTCGCTTGTTCAGTAAATGAGGGTGGTGGTGGTGGTGGACATGAAGGGATAAAGCCGCAAATATAATCCAGAGAAAAAGTCAAGTTGTGAATTCACCCGATTTGCTGTACAGGTCAAATGAAAGGCAAAGCTATAAACCTTTATATCTATGGGTTTTTCCTCATGGAGTTTTCCATTGATTCTGGTCCCATACAGCACTGGCTTATCCCAACTTCCACGTGGTTTCTTATGCCCATAGTTTTCCCATCATTTTTTCCTTTTTTTTCTCTGAATCTTTTGGGACCACTTTTACCCCAGTCTTTTTTGGAAACCAGCTCCATTCATCTCTGTTCCTTGTGTAACCCCTAGCTAGGAATGGAATGAGCCGGGAAGGGGTAGAGCGTCTAGATGCAGAAGGGTGCAGACTGTCTGGAAAGCATGGGAGGGAAGCGAGACTGCCCTGTTGGGGAGCTTGAACCTTAATCATAGGCTCTTAACACCTCATTTAAGGTAACTTATTTCAGCCATGTCATGCAGAAGAACTCACTGTGTTCATTTTTCCTACACATTATTGAATTAAAGTTGCTGAAATAGTTTGTTGCTCTGCCTGGGTTCTCAACTCATTCGGTCACTTATAAGGGGAAACCTACTGGAAAAGCATAAAGAGCTAGGGTCAGTGCTTGGGGCCCTCCTGAGGAGACCCATACCAGAGTGGTGGCAGCCATTAGAGAACCTTTCTAGCTGCTGCCCACGACAGGGAGTGACAGGCTGTGGAGGAAGGAAAAGTTAATTGTTCGGGCTTTAAAAGATCACTGCTCTATTGTGTTACTAAGATCTATGTTTTTGTTACATAATGTTAAGTGAAAAGTAAAAATGTTTTATTCCCTTTAAATTATTGCAAGATTCATTCCAAGTTTGCCCCCCAGGACCCACAAGCTGAGGTTACAAAATTGGCACCCAGCAAGCATGAGGCTATGTGAAAAAAGTTCAAAAGTTGTAATTTTGTAATTCAAAATGCTGTAGAACAGTATGGTGTGACTGCTAAGATGCAAAGGATAAATGGTAGAGGGAAAAAGATGTTGCTGTGTGAATTCCAGAGACCTGGTTCTGTCTGCAGAATAGGAAAGCAGTGCTGGAAACACAAGTTGCGTGGAAAGTGGGGTGTAATTCCTATAGATGCAGAGTTTGCAAAAATTTTGCACAGGAAGAAGAAAGAATGCTGGTTGGGAGTTATGTGGATGAAAAGACTACAGTTGAAACCTCTGCTACTGCTGCAAATTTTTCTCCTGGATTGCAGCAACTGTTGGCAGGAGTTTTGCAAACTGTCAGTGCAACTATGATTTCAGCAGCCGATCTAGAGGCGAAATTAAAGACAGTTTCAGGTATTTCACATAAACCAGCAGGGGAAATGGTAGGGTTGCCAGCCCCCTCTAATCTACCCCCAGCCAGCTGGCTGGCGGGGGAGGCCCTGTTCCCAAGCCACAGCCACCCCTGGCCACCCCTCTCACTCCTTGCTAAAAGATTTTAAAGGGCTTCAGCTGATCAAGGGGGAGCATGTGGCCACCGGCCAGCTGGAGGGCCCTTTAAATCTTTTAGTGGGGGGGATAGGGGCTGTCACCAGCTACACCTCCATTGGCAACTGATGCCAATATTAATCCAGATGGAGTTAGTTTCTCAACCAGCACAGGCTTGCCATATTGGTGGAAAGAAGCTTGCAATTATTATTTGGAAAGTCAAAGAAAGAAGACTGAAATGGAAGATGGTTGCAGCAGGGAAGACCTATCAATGTCCCAGGAGGTAGATCATGCACAATGATGGGTACGTTCCAAACATCACCACAGAGAGTCCTTTTGGAAGACCCAGAAGCTGTGGCTGGACCAGGAGAGTTAGCCATTTTTCCACAGGTAGTGAAACTTGTAGTATCTAACATTAGAATAAGGGTCCACATCAAGAACTTGATACAAATGGATATTGTATAGAATCTTCACACTGAATTAGTGACATGTTTACAGGAGGAATTTACTTTCCTCTTTAAAGAGAATATCAAACCAGATATGCCAAGGAGAATTATATGGGATGCATTTAAGGCTTTTGCTAGAGGTCATTTAATAAAAGAAGCGGCAAGAATAAACAGGAAAAGAAATGAAGAATATCTTAATCTAAAAAAGGAAATTCAGGAACAGGAGAAGACGATAATGGAAAAAGGAGCGGAGAAAAGAAGACGGAGTAAGATTTAACTACTTATACACAAAATGAATTGTTTATTGTCATGTGAAATAGCAAAGAAATTGACTTTTGGTAAACAGAATTTTTTCGAGAATGCCAATAAACCGACCAGATGGCTTGCCTACCAGTTTAGACAACAATCAGAAAAGGCTTACATAAAAATTTTAAGAAAAAAGAGTGGGGAAGAAGCAAATAGAATACAGTACTTAAAGAATATTGTGGAAAATTTCTATAAAGAACTGTATAGAAAGAATGATACTAAAGTCGAACAGATAACCCAGTATTTGGAAGAACATAAAGTCCAAAAGTTTACAGAGAGATCACAGAAAGGTATCGAACCAACCAATCACGATGATGGAGATGGTGGAAGCTCTAAAAAGACAAAACAATGGCAAGGCACCGGGCCCGGATGGCTTCCCAGTTGAATTTTACGAGATATTTGAAGAACTACTCCTCCCACAGCTGAAAGAAATATGTAAAAGAATTATGGAAGGGGAAGAGATTCCAGATATGTGGAGAGAAGCTACAATTTCGCTAATACATAAACCAAATACGGATGGAAAAGAAATCAAGAATTACAGGCCAATTCCTCTACTGAATGCGGACTACAAGATATTTGCCTCCATCATTGCAGAAAGATTGAAGTGATTTCTGGCAAGAACGATACATAGAGATCAAGCTGGATTTCTACAAAAAAAAACAAATAAAAAACAACTTGAGGTGTATTCTGGATGTACTTGAATATTATGAAGCACATACTGAAAAGCAAATGGCTTTGATTTTCCTGGATGCGGAGAAAGCATTTGATAATTTGAGCTGGTCTTTTACACTGGAAACGCTAAAAAAGGCAGAGGCAGGAAAGGAATTTATTCAGATGATACAAGTGATTTATTCAAACCAGAGAGCAACAGTTATGATTAATGGTGACAGGATGGAACATTTCGAAATACAAAAAGGAACAAGGCAAGGGTGCCCGTTATCGCCATTGTTATCTATTTTTGCATTGGAGATATTGACGAAAGAGATAAGACAAAACCAAAATGTGAAGGGACTGAAAGTACAAGGGGAAGAATTTAGGCTATTGGCTTTTGGTGATGACCTTGTATTTATACTGGAGGACCCACTATTGTCAATCACTGAGCTGAATAAAATTTTACTGGATTATGGCCAAGTGGCGGGATTAAGAGTTAACATTAATAAGACAAAAATCTTGACCAAGAATATGAAGACTACACAGAAAGAGTCTCTACAAAAAGATTCCGGATACCAACTCTGTGATAAGGTTAAATATTTGGGGATATATTTAACAAATAAATGCAGCTCTTTACAAGGTAATATAAAGAACTGCTGAAAGCAATAAAACAGGATTTAGGTAGATGGAAGAACCTAAAAATTTCATTGATGGGACGAATTGCTCTGATCAAAATGAATATTCTACCAAGGTGGATTTTTCTCTTCCAGACGATTCCAATATTGAAAAACTTTGGAATCTCTAAGGAATTGGACCAAACAATAACTAAATTTATATGGCAAGGTAAAAGGTCCAGAATTAGATTGAAAGCCTTACAAGATTTGAAAGAAAGGGGGGGGGCTTGGTCTTCCCAATTGGATTCTGTATTACAGAGATGGGGTATTGGCATGGATTAAGGAATGGATTATGCTGGAAGACAGAAGGATATTAAGCTTGGAAGGACATGATCTACTATCTGGTTGGCACGCATTTCTATGGTATGGAAAAGCTTTAGTGCATAAGTACTTTAAACAACATTGGATACGGGATGCATTACTGAAAGTATGGGAGATAATCCATAAGAGATGGTTTACAAAGACTTCTAAGTTGGTGGTGCCATTAGAGGCACTGACCCTACCTAGAGTATATAGTGAGACTCCTCCGAAGAGATACATGGACATTTTGAACTTGAAAGGGGAGCTTGAACTTGATGCAGAATTATCGTGGTGGCAGAGAGCACAAATTAAATCAAGATATGCAAAGGATAGGAAGATTGGATTTGATAAGACTTTGTCAGAGATGAAAAAGCTACTATATGCACCAGAGGAGAAATTTATAAAGAAAATTTATATTTTACTATTAAAAGATATGATGGTAGATGAAATGATTAAAAATAATATGATTCAATGGGCGCAGAATCTAGGGCACAATATTGAGCTAGAATAGTGGGACAAATATGGAGTAAAAATGTTGAAATAACTGAAGTGATTTCTTATTGAGAAAAATATGTATCAAATGTTTTATAGGTGGTATATAACACCTGAGAGAATTGTAAAATGTTATGTGAAGTGCTCTAGCAAGTGTTGGAAATGTGGAAATAAGGCAGGTACATTTTACCATATGTGGTGGACATGTGATACTGCTAAAAAATTCTGGATATGAGTCCATAGAATGATACAGAAAATTACAGGGCGAGCTGTACCCTTTAAACCTGAGATATTACTTTTAGGTATCTTACCGAAAGAGATGACCAATATTTGTTAATATATTTGACAATGGCGGCTAGGATCTTATACGCAAAATATTGGCGGACAACCCTGACACCATCCAAGCAAGAATACATCACGAAGATACTTGAGGCGGCAGAGATGGATAAGTTGACTTTGACTATGAAAGGCCATTTAGACTCCACTTTCCAGAAGTGGCATCGCTTTTATGAGTGGTATAAGTTAAAGAGACAGGAGGGATGAAATTGGCTCTTGCTGGAGAATTGACGTTGGAAATTAATTTTAGGAGACTGTAATTTCGGTAGAGAGTAAGGATACTCATGTAAGAGATAATTAGAACCGAAGTAAGTCAAGAAGTATGGATGATGATAAAACTAGGTTTGGACCCCCCATAAGTGTTATATGTTGTATGAGTTAGTCTGTTTTATGGTTAGTTATAGTAATGTTATGTACTCTCTTGTATTGTTGTAGTTGTGTCTTAAATAAAATAAAAATCTGCCCTTTGGGGCAATTAAAAAAAAAAGAATCTTCACATTGTAGTTGCTAAAGCTTATGAAGTGGACAAGAGCCCTGGTCATGCCAAGCTTAGACACTGCAAATATAAAACTAAGTGATTTTCCAATTCTAAATTTTGAAGCTTCAACATTAAGTAAATCAGAGCAAAGAAGGATTTCACAACGTAAAGCAAGAGAAACACCAAGAGTTTTTACAACACATGATTTGGACCTTGGAGTGTTTCAGGAGTGACTCACAAAATTTGATTAAAAAGTTATATGTTTTTTAGAGAGAGAACTAGGCCAGTTTCACATGCAGATTTTGAAGAAGAGATCTGGGAAATTATAGGCCAGTCAGTCTGACCTCGATACCAGGTAAATTGGTGGAAACTGTTATTAAGGAAAGAATTAGTAGGCACATTGATGAACAAAAACTATTGAGGCAGACTCAGCATAGGTCCTGTAAGGGAAGATCTTGTCTCACTAACCTGTTAGTGTTCTTTGAGGGCATGAAAAAACATGTGGACAAGGGGGACCCAATAGATGTTGTTTACCTTGACTTCCAGAAAGCTTTCGATAAAGTTCCTCATCAAAGGCTCCTAAGTAACCTCAAAATTCACGGGATAAAAGGACAAGTCCTTTTGTGGATCAAAAACTGGCTAATTAATAGAAAACAGAGTGAATATAAATGGGCAATTTTCTCAGTGGAGGGTGGTAAGCAGTGGGGTACCACAGGGATCAGTACTTGGTCCAATGCTTTTTAACTTGTTCATTAATGATTTGGAGTTGAGAGTAAGCAGTGAAGTGGCTAAATTTGCAGATGATATGAAGTTGTTCAGGGTGGTGAAAACTAGGGAGGATTGAGAGGCACTCCAAAGGGATCTGTTGAGAATGGGCGAGTGGCCTTCAGTGTGGCAAATGGGGTTCAGTGTGGCCAAGTGCAAACTGATGCACACTGGAGCCAAAAATCCTAACTATAAATACACATTGATGGGGTCCGAACTGGCAGAGACTGACCAAGAGAGAGATCTTGGAGTCATAGTAGATAACTCACTGAAAATGTCTAGACAGTGAGCGACTGCAATAAAAAAGGCCAATGCTATGCTGAGGATTATTAGGAAGTGTATTGAAAACAGATCAGCCAATATCATAATGCCCCTATATAAATCAATGGTGTGACCTTATTTGGAGTACTGTGTACAGTTCTGGTCACCACACCTTAAAAAGGATATTATAGCATTGGAAAAAGTGCAGAGAAGGGCAACTAGAATGATAGGAGGGTTGGAACACCTTTCCTATGAAGAAAGGTTAAAACGCTTGGGGCTCTTTAGCTTGGAGAAACGACGGCTGAGGGGTGACATGATCGAGGTTTATGAATGGGATTGAGCAGGTTGAGAAAGAAGTACTTTTCTCCCTTTCTCACAATACAAGAACTCGTGGGCACTCAATGAAATTGCTGAGCAGTCTGGTTAGAACAGATAAAAGGAAGTACTTCTTCACCCAAAGAGTGATTAACACATGGAATTCACTGCCACAGGAGGTAGTGGTGGCTACAAGCATGGACGGCTTCAAGAGGGAGTTAGATAAACATATGGAGCAGAGGGCCATCAGTGGCTATTAGCCACAAGGTATAGATAGGGACTCTGGGGCAAGGGATGCTCTGTATTCTTGGTGCTTGGGGGGGGGTCAACAGTGGGAGGGCTTCTAGTGTCCTGGCCCCACTGGTGGACCTCCTGATGGCACCTGGTATTTTTGGCCACTGTGTGACAGAGTATTGGACTGGATGGGCCATTGGCTTGATCCAACATTGGCTTCTCGTATGTTCTTATGTTCTTAAGATCAATGGCAGCATTTGAGGGAACTAGTTGCTTTTGTTGTAATTGAAGAGACTAGTAGCCCAGGCTGGTAAGGAAGAAGAACAGAGCTCTTAGGATTGTAGTGGATTTTTGTTGTTGTTCAGTCGCACAGTCGAGTCCGAGTCTTCACGACCCCATGGACCACATCATGCCAGGTCCTCCTGTTTTCCGTCATGCTCCGAGTTTGCTTAATTTCACGCTCATTGCATCGATAACACTGTCTAACCATCTCATCCTTTGCCACCCCCTTCTTCTTTGACCTTCAATCTTTCCCAGCATCAGGGTCTTCTCCAGTGAGTGCTCCCTTCTCACTTGGTGGCCAAAGCATTTGAGCTTCAGCTTCAGTATCTGGCCTTCCAGGGAACAGTTAAGGTTGATTTCTTTTAGGATTGACTGATTTGATCACCTTGCAGTCCAGGGGACTCTCAATAGTCTTCTCCAGCACCATAATTCAAAAGAATCTATTATTCGGCGCTCAACCTTCCTTATAGTCCAACTTTCACAGCCGTACATCACTACTGGGAATACCATTGTTTTGACCATACGGACTTTTGTTGCAAGGGTGATGTCTCTACTTTTTATTATGCTGTCTAGGTTTGCCATCGCTTTCCTCCCAAGGAGCCGGCATCTTTTAATTTCATGGCTGCAGTCCCCATCTGCAGTGATCTTGGATCCCAGGAACGTGAAGTCTGTCACTGCTTCCATGACTTCCACTCCTACTTGCCAAGGAGTCATGGGGCCGGATGCCATGATCTTAGTTTTTTTGATGTTGAGTTTCAAGCCCACTTTTGTGCTTTCCTCTTTCATCCTCAGTAAAAGGCTCTTTAGGTCACTTTCTGCCATTAGAGTGGTATCGTCTGCATATCTGAGGTTGTTGATCTTTTTCACAGCAATCTTAATTTCGGCTTGTGATTCATCCAGGTCAGCATTTTGCATGATGTACTCTACATATAAATTAAATAAGCAAGGTGACAATATACATCCTTGTTGTACTCCTTTTCCGATGGTAAACCAATCCGTTGTTCCATATCCGGTTCTAACTGTTGCTTCTTTACCCTTATACAGGTTTCTCAAGAGACATGTGAGGTGGTCTGGTACTCCCATCTCCTTAAGGACCTGCCATAGTTTGTTGTGATCCACACAATCAAAGGCTTTAGCATAATCAATGACACAGAAGTAGATGTTTTCTGGTACTCCCTTGCTTTCTCCACAATTTGATCTCTAGTTCCTCTACCTCTTTGAAACCCAGCTTGTACTGCTGGCAGTTCTCTATCCACGTACTGCTGAAGCCTAGCTTGTAGGATCTTGAGCATGTGTGTGAAATGAATGCAATTGTGTGATAGTTTGAACATTCCTTGGCACTGCCCTTTTCTTTGGGATTGGAATGTAAACTGACCTTTTCCAATCCTCTGGCCACTGTTGCATTTTCCAAATTTGCTGGGATATGGACTGCAGCATCATCTTTTAAGAATGCCATCACCTCCACTAGCTTTGTTGTTAGTAATGCTTTCTAAGGCCCATTTGACTTCGCATTCCAGGATGTCTGGCTCGAGGTCAGTGATTACACCGTTGTGGTTGTCAAGGACACTGGTATCCTTCTTGTATAGTTCTGTGTATTCTCACCATCTTTTCCTAATCTCTTCTGCTTCAGTAAGGTCCCTACCATTTTTTTCCTTTATCATGGTCAGGTTTGCATGGAACATTCCCTTGATTTGAGCGAAAGCTTTAATTTCTCAAAGGTTAACTGACATAGAGTCCCAAAATGATGAGGCAATACTTCCCTTAAGCTATAGGAATTTGAAAAAAGGACTAAGCTACATACTATCCTCATACCTTTCAGATATCACCTATGAGAGGTACAGATGGGCTTTCTCAAGAGCACATTTTGATGCATTTCCATCTGCAGTTCTACAGGGTCGATTTTCTCAACAGCCTGTGCAGTAACGATGTCGTCCTTGTTCGAGTAATGCGGTTGAATCGATTACACATATACTCTTACATTATGCATATTACCAAGAAGAAAGACGCCAGATCCTTATTCCGCTACTTTCCAGATTTAAGCCATTACACTATTATGTTGATTTTCACCCTGAAATTCTTTATACCTTTTAGAAGATAGTCAAAAACCTGTATCTTATGCGGTGGCAAGGTTTTGTGCACTGGCTCTTAGAAAGAGGAACTATTTGTCTAAGAAAATGCTAAAGGCCGAAGTATAAATTTTATTTGTGCTGTGATTTTAATCTCTATGTATTAGTGTCAAAGCTGTATTTTAACCCTGCTGGTCTCGACCATAATAAATTTGAATTTGGAATTCTGGGTTTAAGCTTTCATGTGCATTTGTCTGATTACTTCAGACCAACATGGCTACCCACCTGAATCTATACTACCACCTGTTGTAGAGATATATAAGTGAACTCCGTAGTCTCATTCAAATTGTCATGACCATTAGCAACAAACAAATCAAAATAGGAAATTTGTAAGACAGATTCCACCAAAATTTATCTTTAAACCATTGAGACTATATGATATAAGCTCTTTGTTTCCTTTCCTGAGGCTGGTGCAGGGACCAGATAAGGGCCAATTGCCAGCTTGTGTTTCTTCCATTGTGCCAATATCCCAGCTTTACTTGCGTCTCTCCCAGTAATGATACCTGGTCCTGTATTCATGAACGATGCCATCCCTGTTGCTTGCAGGTTCGCTGCATTCTAGAAGTCACAGAGACCAGCAATAGAGAAAAGGGAATACTTCCAAACGAGCCTGTGAATGTTCCTTACTGAGGCATGGTGGCATGGTAAGTCTGAAAGGACAGTGTGTACTCTCTCCTTCTGCACAGTGGCTTGCTAGCGCTTTCTGTTCTTGACTTTGGTAGGCATTGGAGGATGTGCGACGTAGAGCAGGAAGCATTTGTTTCTTATCCAAGTTTCTTGTCCAGCCTCCTTGAACCAACAGGAAAGGTGGGATATACATTTTTAATATAAATAAATAAATAAATAGGTCAGCATTTATTCCCTGGACGGTTTTTTGAACCAGAAACCGAGTTTAAGCTTGGTGGTGGTGGTGGAAGCTTCTGGCAAGTGACAAGCCAAAGGGTTTCCAAGACAAGGAACATTTGGAGGTGGTTTGCCATTGCCTGCCTCCGCAGTAGCCACACTTGGATTTCCCATCCAAGTACTAACCAGGGCTGACCTTGTTTAAGTTCTAAGATCAGATGAGATTGGATTAGCCATCCAGGTCGGGTCAAAATTTAAGCTTAGTTATTCGTTATTTAAAACACTTAGATTTTGCCTGCCCAAAGCCTGAGGTATTTTCAGCAAAGATTGGAAAGCTAAAATACAAAATAGGTAGGACCCAGTTGCCTCAGACTCTTATATCCATGCCCTATCTCTACAGCTCTGTCAGCGAATGCAGGGCTTGACAAATCCCAGGCACCAGCTCATTATGACACCTAGAAAATTCACCATGGCACCTAGTATTAGAAAAGTAAAACACAAAAACCTGAAATGGGACTAACGCATACATATTTGGGGCTGGATCCTAGAGCCAACAGAAATGTGTCAAGGCCTCAGCTAAAGAAGCAGCAGCATTTTGGTGGTGGATAATGCCACCAACTCACAGATGAGTTATGGAGGCCCCCAGAGGGCTTCCAAAGCAAGAGATCTTCACAGGTGGTTTGCCACTGCCCACCTCGGTGTCAAGACCCTGGACTTCCTTGGTTGCCTCCCATCCAAGTACCAATTAGGACCGACCCTGTTTAGCTTCTGAGATCTGAGGAGACTGGGGTAGCCAGGGACATCCGGATCAGTACCGGAAGCATTTTAAGGAGAAGGAAACATCCCTGTAAAGTCTTTGGTGGTGCTGAGCAGGTTTCTGCAAGAGATAATTTGGTGCAGAAAAATATGTGTTAATTTCTCTCATAATTATGTAGAGTTCTTTAGGATCTGTAGCTATTCAGTAATCTCTGCTTTGCCACGTTTTTCACGGTGTTGGTCTTTTGCCATTATAATAGGAGGTTTTGCTGCTTGTCCTCGTAGAAAAGAAAAACCTTTGCGTTGCTCCAGTGTTTTGACCTTGGTGTACTTGTGCGCTTTGTGCTCACACCAGAAAGAGGAGGATTGCTGGGAAAGCTTGTTGGTTGTGCTTGATCTCTGAGGCGATACCTGTAGTTCTTGGGCCTTGAGAATTAAATCACAATAGTTTCAAGACAATTGCAGTCATTTCACTCTGTTCCTGTAAGCAGCATTGTTATACTCTCTTCTAAAACTCGGTATTCAGTCTCTGGCTGATCCATATAGGTTAGATTGCGCTATATCTGATAATGGGTTGATTGAAAGTGTTGTTCATGGCAGTGTGATGGTTGTGTTGGTATGGGGCTGAATTACACTGTACACAAACAGATCTGTACACAAAGCGGCTCTCTTGCCCCCTTTTTTAGTCCAAAAAGTCACTTTGGAAGAAGGTAATTGAAACTTCATGACCTGAATAATGTTCTGTTCTGCTGGAGGTTGAATTGTAGTAAATGTGACGGGAGGGGTTGGATGAGCGGGGGTCTTCTGCTCCGGAGCAAAGGACCATGGTCAGGTGATGCTCCCCTCCCTCTAGGCATGATTTCTTCAAAACTTAAGCAAATCTGAAGAATCATACATCTCACACATTCATTGCACTGTTTATGTAATTTTTTAAAATTCTTCAAAACTATATATAGCTCTTAGTCAATTCCTGGAGTCTGTTTCTTGTAACAGACATTCAGGTGGATCACCGGATCTGCCTTCGTGGGCTGAGGTGGTCCCTCTCATGAGGCCGTTCGCATTTTGAAGGGACTGCCGGCCTTCCTCTGCAGTGGATCTCCTTCTCACGGAGAAGCCCATCTTGCTCTCTTTGGGCCTTCGAGGACCAGAAAGGACCTTTTTTTAATCTTAGGAGGCCCCTGGAACAACACGCCGACAATGTCCAGGGGGAATTAATGACCGTGCTGCTGTTCGTGCCACTCTGGTGTGTTTGGCCTATGCATTATGTTCTGTCTAGGCTGGTTATACGTTACGTTTAATTTCTCTGTTATAGAATATATGACTGTAAGTCTATGTGAGTTAAATAGCAAAAAGCACATGCTGCAAAAAATAATTTTAACCAAGACATCTTTCTTGGTTCCTGATATAAATTGTTATACCAGGTAAATTCAGGTGGGTAGCCATGTTGGTCTGAAGCAACAGAACAAATTTTGGGTCCAGTGGGGGCACCTTTAAAACCAACTTTAATTCTGGGTATAAGCTTTTGTGTGCATGCACACACAGTGTATCTGATGAAGTGTGCATGCACAGGAAATCTTAAACCCGAATTAAGCTCTGTGGGTCTTAAAGGTGCCCCCACTGGACTCAAACTTTGTTCCGTTTCACCAGGGTTTTTCCAGTTCTGTTAGTACAAACTCACGTTGTCACGTATGAGGTTGACCAGACTGGGCAATGCAGGAAAAAAGTGTACTCTAAGGAGCCGTGTGTGTGTGTGTGTGTGTGTGTGTGTGTGTGTGTGTGTGTGAGTGTGTGTGTGTGCCTGCCCTCCCTGACCCCTGTGGGGGAACTGACTGTGACACGTCGGGAGTGAAATGTACTCTGCATGTTCTCAAAGACATTTGTTGTAATACTGGAAGTTCCAAGACATGAAAAGTGTGCTTATGATTTAAAGCTCTTCCAAGATTTTATGGAAGGAAATTCAGGCCTAAATTTGAAGTGGAACATAAGCCTGAATCCCCCTCTGTAAAACCTCGGGAGAGCTTTAAATCACACACACACACACACACACACACCCTCCTTGCCACATTTGGCTCTTGCCACAAGTCTGGTACTCAGCCAGCATGGAACTGCAGTTTGAGTTGGATTAAGACTGGGAGCACCCCTGGGTCCAGACCCCCCTCAGCTGCGTCTCCCCCTCGGACGGGCCGGCCTCACAGGGTTCTTTTGAGGTTAAACTGGAGGAGAAGAAGACTGTGAGCTCCTTGAAGGGAGGCTGGTGGGATAAAAGCGTACTGGGGAAGTATATGTAAATTTCCTTATCATGTGTCACATACCTTACTGAGGATGTTCTAGAGACTTTGTTCCATCTTCCCTGCTCTTCTGTTTCTGTAGCAGATCTAGGCATTTCCTGCAATCCCTTTCTGTATATTTTCTGCAGAGAGTGCATTAAGGGGCTCCTCCGGAGGCACTGATATCCTCCAGAGAGCAAGGAAATGCGGTTTCTGGAGAAGCACTCTATAGAGTGCATTAAAAGGATAACTTCTGGAACACTTCACAGCACTGCAAATTCCTTTGTTGACTTTTCCAGTTCTATTTACCTGAAATACCTGGGTGATCTGTGAGGGTGTGGATGGAGCTGAGAGTGGATTTGTCCAAATGCAAAGGCATTTGGGTGGAAGTCTGTGAAAAGCTCTGAAGGCTCTTTAAGATATCTAGTTGAGTTGGAGTAAATGTGAGAGCAGGATCCTGAGATGAATAGTGCCAGATATGAAGAATGGGTCCTGCTGGGTGCTACCAAGGGAGGAACATATGTACTTTGTTGCTTTGTGACACTCTCCACAACTGTTTTATACTATGAATGCACAAAGCAAGAAGGCATACAAGGAGAAACATCTGGGTACAATGGCCCTGAGACTGTGTCTCAGGTGCACCTACACTGCCATAGTTGTGTGTTGGGTGCTGGTGATCCTTGTGAGTTATTAGTATACAACAGTCTCAAAGATTTTGTCACTCAGCAATCTTCAGCCTTTTCAGATCCACTTTTAAGCCAAATTTCCCAAATGAGACTCACTTTAAACTTTTTGTTCTTGATATAATCATTCATATATATATATATATATATATATATATATATATATATATATATATATAATATATATATATATATATATATATATATATATATATATATATATATATATATACTAGGAATCAGGCTCGTTGTAGATGCAAGACAATGGGCGCTGGAAGGAAGGAAGGAAGGAAGGAAGGACAATGAGAGAAAGAAAATGAGAGAGAAAGAGGGAAAGATAGAAAGAGAGAGGAAGAAAGACAGAAAGAAAGAAAGGGAGGGAAAGAGGATGAAAGAGGGAGGGGAAGAAGTCAAAGAGATGGGGCGGGGGGAGGGAGGGAGGAAAAGAATGGCAAGAGACAGGGAGTAAGGAAGGAAGCAAAAGAGGGGGGAGGGAAGAATGCAAAGGGATGGGAAGGGAGGGAGGGAAAGAATGCAAAGAGATAGGGAGGAAGGAAAGAAGAGACGGAGGGAGGGAGGGATAGAAGGCAAAGGAAGGAAGGGAAAGAGGGAGGGAAAGGAGAGAGAGAAGACCCAGAGATTCTGGGAAGAGAAAGATGGAGGCAGGGCCAGGGAAGGGGAGGGCTCTGCAGCTCGGCACCGGCTCCATAGGCAAGTGGGGAAAGGAGGGGGGCCCTCTGGAAGCATGTCTCCGCCTGTCTGCTGGAGTGGTGGTGGGAAAGTCAGGGGTGTGTGGAGGCCTCTCCCTGCATGTCCGGATCAGCAGAGGAGCGGGGAAGTGTAGCGCGGAGGCCTCCGGAGGCCTTTTCTCACACGTCCACCTCAGGGTGGGCTGGAAAAGACGGGTGGGGTGTGTGGAGGCCATTCTCCACCCGTCTGTCTGGGTGGGGGAGTGCGAAAGTGTGGCGCGGAGGCCTCCGGAGGCCTTTTCCTGCGTACACATCTCAGCAGGTGACCGGAGAAAGGTGCCACGGGGGCCTCTGGAGGCCTCTCCCTGCCTGTTCTCGCAGCCCGGCCGTCTCCTGTCATGGCCACAGATGAGTGGCTGCAGAGTCCATCCTCTTTGGCAGCTGCCTGTAGACTGAGGGCAAGAGTGTGGCTGCTAGCTGTGTGGGCAGTACTCAGGCCAGCAGCCACCCAACGCAGCCAGGGGATTGGCAGAGGCTTGGAGTGGCAGTTATTGCAGCCAACTGATTTTGGCGTGAATTGAATCTTGCCATCCCAGATCAGCTTTATAATATAGGATATATATATATATATATATATATCCAACATATTGACACTTTCTGGCTCTCCCATTGGCTGTGCTAGGTGCTCCATCAGCCATTGGCCCATCAACCGACGTTCAAGAGTACTCACATGCCACTGGCTGGGTGTTGGGCCTGCTCCTGTCCCGCGCCCACTGCCAGCCTGGCCACTTTCCTTACAGATTAAACTGCCAAAACAGCTGTCTCTCCTGACGAAGATGCTTCTCTTCCTTGGCTCCTGTGGGGCTAATTTTCCCCTCAGTGGCTGTTACTAGGCAACCAAGCTTGGTTCTGTCAGTAAAAAGGCAAGGCAGGAGGCCCATTCCACGCCTACTTTGGCCTTAGTGGGGAACTCATTGGGGTCAGTCCTGACTAGGGTTGCCAGCTCCAGGTTGGAAAATTCCTGGAGATTTTGTGATAGAGTCTACAGAAGCCAGAGTTTGGGGAGGGGTGAGACCTCAAACAGGTATAATGTTTGGGGAGGGGTGAGACCTTAAACACCCTACAAACCAGCCATTTCCTCTTGGGGAACCATTGCTGCCAATCTCTGGGTGAATGGTGGAGATCACTCAGAATTACAACTACTCTCCAGATGGCAGAGATCAGTTCCCCTTGAGAAAATGGCTGTTTTGCAGGGTGGACTCTGTATCATTATACCCTGTTGAAGTTGCTTCCCTCCTGCTTGGGTCCCCACTGTGGAGAAAGACTGTACTTTTCCTAGGGAGAGCCTGCAGGTGGTGGTGGGGAGATGGAAAGCTGAAGTCAAAGGGGCAGATAATGATATGTTGATGGATGGCTGGGAAGGAGATAGGGTTGCCATCTCCAGGTTGGGAAATTCCTGGAGATTTGAGGGATGGAGTTTGGAGAGGGTGGGGTTTGAGGAGGGGTGGGACCTCAGACAGGTACAATGCCATAGATTCCACCCTCCAAACCACCCATTTCTTCCTGGGGAACCATTGTTGCCAATCTCCAGGTGAGGGCTGGAGATCACTCAGAATTACAACTGCTCTTCAGATGGCAGAGATCAGTTCCCCTGGAAGAAAACAGTGGACTTTGTGTCATTATATCCTGCTGAGGTTGCCACAGCAAATTGATGCTGAGTGCCCAAGGCTGGGGCACCCACCCAGAGCCTTTCTAGATCTTGTTGTATCTATTTTCACAATGGGCCTTATTTCTAGTATGAGATATAATACTGAGCAATTTGTTATATGGGCATATGTACTGTGAATGCCTGCTGAAGGTACAAACATCTTTTGCTATCCATTAGAAAAGAGCAAGAGTCCATTAGTACCTTAAAGGCAAGGTAGGAGCTCATAGGGTCATTGTGTTTCTTCATGGAATTTTGAACTCTGCCCTGTGGATGCAACAGTCTTGCTATTGTTTATGCTGGTTTTTAAAAGACTGTCCAAGCCTGATTCTCGCTGGAAAAACAAATGAAATGTTATATGGAGTAATATTATAAGGGGAAGCATTTTCTAACTATACTATTAGCATGAAGAAGAAGAGTTGGTTTTCAATATCCTTCTTTTCACTACCTGAAGGAATCTCAGAACGGCTTTCAAGTGCCTTCCCTTCCTCTCCCCACAACAGACACCCTGTGAGGTAGGTGGGGCTGAGAGAGCTCTGAGAGAACTGTGACTAGTCCAAGGTCACCCAGCAGGCTTCATGTGGAGGAAGAGTGGGGAATCAAACCCGGTTCTCCAATTTAGAGTCCATCAGTCTTAACCAGTACACCAATACTGGGTGTTGACTTTTTAGATGATCTACAGAGCTTCAGTATATTCTTCTGGCTTTCATTAATCTCCAGACTTTGATTAAAGCAGTTATTGGTGGGGAAGGGAGTATCTGTCACAAAGGCCAGTAGCAATTACATCACTGGAATGTATTTAGATTTCATTTTCTCTCTGAAAAACTCCCAGAGGACCATCCATGAGGCGTTAAGCTGTGAAGCTTCTAGTGGAGGAAGTATGTTAAAAAGCAATTAGTGGGAATTTAGGAAAGTAGATTGAAAATCAAGTCTTCATTCCCTTAGAATTTCAGGTTCTCTGTTGGAAAGATCTATGTATTTGCATTCCCGCAAAGAATGGGAAAGGATGCACAAAGGTAAGGGTTGACTAGCAGATGGTTACTGATCTGGTTCCTCAAGAAAATACACGTTGTTCAAGTGTGGCTGTATTTTGAGCCACTCGCAAGCAACCAAAGTGGAATGTCTTCTCTCAGCCAAGGACAGTTTTATAAATGGCATTACTGGGTATTTGTTGATGCTGAGAACTGGCTGTCTTTGTTTGCATGCGTTTTCTCCCTTCTTTTTCATCTCCCACTTTGTGAAAAGTGAAGCAGAATGGGCAGATTGTCCTGCCGAGGAAATAAAGCAGAACAGCTGGCAATGTTTCTGAAAATCAGGATGGAAGAAAGTGAGGGTTGTCGAGAGGACCAAATCTTAAATGGCAGAAATTATTCTGAAAACCAGATAGCAGATTAGTGCAAGGGCAGAACGGGACATTAAAACAGCCCCGGAGCCAACTAGGCTGAATTGCCCCATGCTGCAGGCGGCGGCACCGCACAGCCCATTCAGCACAGACCCAGGCGGCAACAACAGTGCAAGAAGGGTTGCCAGGTCCCTCAGAGCAGGTGGCGGGGGATGGGGGTTACACTTACCAGGAGCAGGGAGGAATGCCAGAAATTAACGCAACGTGCCTATGTGACCCAGAAGTGATGTAGGCACGTGGGGGGTGGGGGGGGCGATAGTCTAGACTTTGAGCAAAACTCTATGGTAGATTTAGCTTCTACCAAAGAGTTTTGCCCAAAAACCAGAGTGTCGCCCCTGACATCCCCAACATGTCTACATCACTTCCAGGTCATGTAGGCATGCTGCATTAATTTCTGGCATTCCTCCCATTTGAGTGGGGAGGTAACTTGGGCAGAGAGGTGGGGGCTGAAAGCGGGAGACCCCCGCCCCCGCTGGGGTGTCTGGTATCCTTAAGTGCATCAGGTATAGGCTTACCCAGATGAGCCTGTTGTCATTGATAATGTGCGCTGAATCTAGGCCAAGCGGACCCAAAGGCCACCACAGCTCAGTTTGCTCCAGGTCTCCAATGCCCTCCAGGACAATGGCCCATTAGGAATACTCCCAGTCAACTTAAGGGCTGGTCCAGTCCTGGATCAGCTGGTCTTTGGGCCCTGTTTCTTGCTGTTCCTGCGTCTCTGTGCTTTGCCTTTCCCTGAAGCAAAGATGCTCTTCACACCACCAAGATGTACCCAAACATCATATGAAAAAGAAGGTGCAATATGCTGAACCTTGTGGACCCCTGGGATGCCAGTAGTCTAGAGAGATGCGGCTGAAGCCTCAGAACTGTAGGGGAGCGGCCTAGTCTAGACAAACAGCTTGCCATGCGGTAAGATTTGTCCTGTACTGGAGTGGGCGTGGGGCACAGATCGCTCCTCTGCTGAAAAATGGCACATGGGAGGGCAGGCAACACTGGAGTCTTCTCCATGACACAATGTTTTGTACCATGCTTGCATGTTCAGGAAGGATTTGGGTTTTGTGGGAGAAAGTACTGGGTCATCATGTTTCAGACCTGCCATCTACAGATGCCAGTCTCCAGGTGGGACCTGGGGATCCCCTGGAAATACAGCTCATTTCCAGATGACAGAGTTCAGCTCCCCTGGAGAAAATGGATGCTTTGGAGGGTGGACTCTATGGTATTGAACCCCACTGCAGTCCCTATCCTCCCCAGGCTCTACCCCGAAATCTCCAGGAGTTTGTCAACCTGGATCTAGAAGAAGAAGAAGAAGAGTTTGGTTTTATACCCTGCCCTTCACTGCCCAAGGGCGTCTCAGAGCGGCTTACAAACTCCTTTCCCTTCCCCTCCCCACAACAGGCACCCTGTGAGGTAGGTGGGGCTGAGAGAGCTTCTGACAGAAACTGTCCTTGAGAGAACAGCTGTGCCAGAGCTTGTGACTGACCCAAGATCACATCAGCAGGTGCAAGTGGAGGAGTGGGGAATCAAACCCGATTCTCCCAGATAAGAGTCCGCGCACTTAACCACTACACCAAACTGGCCCTATGGTCCCCATCCCCTGCCAGTGACCTGTCACCTGAAGTCCAAGAAGAGGTTTTCCAGCAGTGTCATCCGCTCCTCATGTTGCCTGGGCAAGCGACCGAATAGGCCCTTTGCAGGATCCCTGCCTGCACCCTTTAGAATAACTATTTTTCAACTTACGTTTGAGACTTGAGGAGAGTCCTTAGACTATCCAACCCTTTCTGCTGTGGCCAAAGATACCAGCCACTGACCTGGCAAGACTTTCTTCCAGAATCTTCACTGGGAAGTGGCCAGAATTCTCGTCCTTGCCACTTCTAGCAGCTCTTCATATTAAGCAGCCTCTCTCTCAGAAGTTCGTGCGCTGGATGTATTGTGGTTTTAATGTGAAGATGAAGAGGAAAGGGGAGGCCTCACCAAGGCAAACAAAGGTGAAAAGACAAAATGATGCAGAGGGATAAGGATCTTTAATAATTGTATGTGCAGCTTCATCAGGGGGAATCTACTGAAATAATATAAAATAAAATATGGTAATTGATTGATTGATTGATTGATTGATTGATTGACCATCCTCCCCAGTAGGACTGGGCTCAGGGCGATGTAGAAGAAGAAGAAGAAGAAGAAGAAGAAGAAGAAGAAGAAGAAGAAGAGATTGGATTTATACCCCGCCCTTCACTCGGAGTCTCAGAGGGGCTTACAAACTCCTTTCCCTTCCCCTCCCCACAACAGACACCCTGGGAGGTAGGCGGGGCTGAGAGAGCTCTTGACAGAAACTGCCCTTTCAAGGACACCTCTTGTCAGAACTGTGGCTTGCCCAAGGTCATCCAGCAGGTGCAGCTGGAGGAGTGGGGAATCAAACCCGGTTCTCTCAGATTAGAGTCCACGCACTTAATCACTATACCAAACTGTACAACATAATCCGATAAAACATTGCATAAAACAATTTAAGATCAGGCTAAAACAGTAAAACATCAAAAACAATTTAAAAAATACAGGACAATTTCACAGAGCATGTACAGAGTGCCTTTCATAATTAGTTGTTAATATTTAAATAACTGAACCAGCATTGACATATTATATATTACATAATTACAAAGGAATCTCCATTTAAATTGTTTGTTGAAAAGGCATTAAAGAAGCATACTGACCTTTTAGATTCTTTTTAGTTCTCTTCCCATACATACACTTAAATGGAGTGAGCTGTCTGGGCTTACTACACTCTATTTTAAGTGTATGTATGGGAGTGATAACGACTAATTATGAATTGCACTCTGTACACGCTCTGTGAAATTGTCCTGTACTTTATTACTTTTTTTAAAAAATGATGTATTAAATATATTCTTTTATTTTATAGTATTTCAGTAGATTCCCCTTGACAAAGCTGCACGCGAAATGCGTAGGGGTTGTGCAATTATTAAAGATTTTTATCCCTCTGTACCATTTTGTTTTTTTCATCTTCATTTAATGTAAAGATGTCAGGTATCTCTGAATAGAATTTAAAGGTATCTCTGAATAGAATTTAAAGGTATCTCTGAAAAGAATTTAACTATTATATCTAATTATGCTTTTATTCTGTTGTATTTATGAATATGATCATTGACCGTAAATTTTAAAAGGTAAGATTAAACAAAAGGGGAGACACAAAAAAGTGGCAAATGAAGTGGGAATGGCAGGCAAATAGACAATGGGAGAAAGTTTAAGTAGCAATTTGTTCTCCTTTGCACAAGGAAATGCACTCCAGGAAAAAAGAAGTTTGCTCTAAAAAAGGTGTTCTAAATATATCTTAAAAGCAGAAAAGATATGGTTATGTTGCAAAAAGAAAAAAAGAAAAGCGCAACAAACTGCAAAACAAAAGCCTGTTGACTGACAACGCTAATCTGTTTTAATCAACCTTATAATAACCTCTGTGTTTCCTGATTATATCAGGGCCCGGGGAAATGTAGGGTCATCCTGGTTTGGCCCCAGAGTAAACCCACTCCCTGTTGTTGTTGTTGTTCAGTCGCACAGTCGAGCCTGACTCTTCATGACCCCATGGATGACATCACGCCAGGCCTTCCTGTCCTCCGTCATCCTCCGGAGTTTGCTCAACTTCACGTACCCAGATGTTTTGTTATTTTGGGGAGTCTTCTCTGTTCACTTGCCAGTAGGAGACTTCAAGACCTGAATTCCATCTACTTGGAAGTAATCCTTGTCTAGGAGTCAGCCAGAAGGACCAGTTTTTGATTTGGGGGGCAGTATTTTATTGATTTATTTTCTGCATTTAATGTTTGTCCATCAAAATCAACAAAAGGTCTTGCGGTGAATTAAAGACAAATGAACTGACTGCAGTGTAAGCCCCCCTTTGGCAGGATGTGTAAATCTGGTGTATATATCCTGATTCCAGAGCGAAAAAGGAAAGAGATCACGATTCTTACAAAGTGTAACCAAATAGTTCTCGCTGTGTTTACTCATCCCAGTGGCCATCGGATTGAATTCCTCTTATTTGCTTGTATTCTGCACAGTAACAGTTGCTCTCCCTTGCTTTGCTGCGCCACACTGGGCTTGCAAAGAGTGTTGTTGTGCAGCCCCCTGCAGCTCACGTGCGATTAACTAATCTGAATTTACCCTGGTGGTTCTGTAGCGCCGCGTGCTGCCTTGGAGAGTGGGGGAAGGGTGCTGTCACAATGCGGGTAACCGCAGGCAGAACTGGCACTCCGGCAGGCAGGAGCTCCTGGAATCATGTCTTGCCCTCCTGCTTTGAGTGAGTACAGCTTTAGCTCAAGAGGGCAGATGAACTGCGCAGAGAGCATTTCTGTGTGTGGATGCACAGGTGATGTCTAAATGAAACGGACTGCAGTCATGGCAGGGCAATATTTTAGTTTTTGTAAAACTATTTCTGAAATTGTGCTGCCTTATCTTCTACTTCCCCCCTTGAAGTAGAATTAATGATTTGGCGAGTATATAGTGATCAGGAAATGATGTGAATTTTGTATAATGGAGCTAATGAATCCCAGCTTGTGTGCATCACACAGAGTCCCCATACTGTGCGCTACGCATCAGGCCATGTTTAGTTTTTCTCTGCATTAATCTTCAAAAGATGCCATAACCTTTCAGAGACATTTAGGATAAATGGCTCCAAATTTGGAACTGTGTCTTACAGCGAAACCCAGATGTTCAACATAATAAGGCGAGTGCCTGCTTCTTGAAGGCATTCATTTGTATGTTATGACTAAACCTCAGGATTTCCTTGGCCGCAATTATATTTTGTCTGCAAGGTCTAGTATTTGTAGCTGTACTTGTGCATTCCTTTTTTTTAAAGCAAGGAGCCAATTTACTGCTTTAAAATAAGGCTTCCCCCCCATCTCCACCCCCACCTACCCAGATTCTCAGAAGTGGGGCTGTGCTTGTGTTTCTCACATAATGGCTCCTTGCTGCATTTTTGCACAGGCTAAAAAAATAGCTCCAAATGCAAGCACTGATTTAAGGCAAAGAATGCTGTTTTCAGCTTTTAATATATTTATTTCAAAGTGAAATTGCACAGCTCCGTTGTCTGCTGAAATGGTTTTTTTTTTCTCCATAAGGCACAAGGATAAAAACAGATGTTGCAGTAAAATACAATTTCTGAAAATCTATAATGTTGATTTCTCAATTAGTTCTTGAGCATTAATAGCAAAAATAATTATTGTAGTGATTTAAAATAAAGTAGGTTTTTAATCTCTTCCGTACCACCACCACTTCCTGGTTTTATGGTAAGTTAGTACATTCTAGTGCCTCTATGGATTTTGGGATTTCTCATAGTGGGTGAATAGCTACTGTGAGATCTGATCTTCATGGATTTGTCTAATCTTTTTTTCTTCTACAGTTTAAGTTAGATTTGGTTGAGCCTTAGATTGTGTTTTAACTGCTGCTGTTCACTTGCTTTAAGTTACAGTTTTAAAAATAATCTTGTTTACGGTTTAACAGCTATTTTCATAGAAGGACTGGATATCAGTCAGATTGGTATATTTCCCACTCTGTGTCCATTGGGACGGAAAGGCCTTGTCCAGTCTTGAAGTCTCCCTATTTGGGACTGCCAATATATGGGCAGTAACATCATCCTGTTGAAAGGCACAAGGCAGCCCCATACACAGAACATTTTTGTTGGGGATGCACCAAGTTGCTACCTGGGGAGGGGCTCTGCCTCTGGAAACCAGCCGGGCGCTGCTCTCCTAGCCACCTCCGCCCTCTTAGTTACCCCACTGGCCAAGGGAGCCTGGCTGAGCAACGCCAGGAGTCCTTGCCGGCCTCTGTTGGAGGGGGGAAGTGGAGAAGGTGAGCATGGCTGTTTGGGGAGGGTGCCAGGTTCTTGGGGGCGATGCCAGTCACTTGTGCCCCCCTCCATGTGTACGGGCCTGGTGCAAGGTTATGTAGGGCTTGCAGTGGAGGGGCAGAAGGCATGCTGTCCACTGCAAGCCCCCTGCAATGTTCACTGCTTCCTCTGTGCATAGCCACTGCTGCCTCCCTCCCCCACATCAGCCATGGCAGCTGCACCGCCTCTCAGATTGCTGCTTGCCTTCTTCATCGGGTGACTTCAGGAGGTTCCCACTCTAGTGTTGGTATCCCTGCTGGAAGCCAGGCCCTGCATTTGCTGGCCCCTTGACCTGGCCTTTGGATAACCTTTGCAAATTTCTCCTCAATGGACTTTGATGTGAACACTCAGGCAGGCAGCAAAGTCAGCTGCTTGACCTGTCTTGACCTGACATGTTTTAAATGTAACTCATTTTGTCCATGAGAAATATGCTATATATAATGTGCAGGATCAGGGGTCATTTTGTAGAAAAAGAGGTGCAGGAGCTCATTAGCATACCTCATTAGCATAACTTATTTGCATATGCCATACCCCCTGATGTCACCAGAAGTGTGTCAGAAGGAAACACCCACTGCTCAGGCTCCTCCCCAAAAATCTCCAGGTATTTCCCAACTCAGAGCTGGGGAGCCTACCTGGAGGGACAATTTGGGAAGCAGGCTTTTCTCACACACTCTTTGCATGCCAGTGAAACTACAGCTGCAACCTTGTGCCTGCTTAAAGGGTTCTAGTGATTTAGGCGATATAATGATTAACTGAAGAGAACAAGGGGGCAAAATGGACCGCAGCACTGCAGACTGATTTATGGAACAGCTCTCCTTGGACAAAACACCTTGTAGATGGAAAACCTGCACAGCATGATAGATTCAGGAGGGTAGCTGTGTTGGTCAGAAGCAGCAGGGCAAAATTGGGGTCCAGCAGCACCTCTAAGTTTAATTCTGGATATCTCATGTGCATGCACACTTCTTCAGATACAGCAAGCTGAGGGATGGGTAGAAGTTTTCCCGATCTTCAAGAAGGGGGAAAAGACGGACTCGGGAAATTACAGGCCTGTCAGCTTGACATCGATACCTGGAAAAATTCTAGAGCAGATTATCAAACGCTCTGTCTGTGAGCACCTCGAATGAGTTAATTGGTTGTAGCCAGCATGGGTTTATCAAGAATAAGTCATGCCAGACCAACCTTATCTCCTTTTTTGACAGAGTTACTAAAATGATTGACTCTCGCAATGCTGTTTATATAGTGTATCTAGATTTCAGTAAAGCATTTGACAAAGTTTCTCATGATATCCTTGAGGATAAGCTGGTTAAGTGTGGGCTGGATGGCGCAACCGTTGGGTGGATTCATGGTTGGTTGAAAAATCATACCCAACGAGTGCTCGTAAATGGCTCTGTGTCTACATGGAGGGAAGTCTCGAGTGGAGTGCCACAGGGCTCAGTTCTGGGCCCGGTGTTGCTCAATGTTTTTATAAATGACCTAGAGGAAGACACAGAGGGGATGCTTATTAAATTTGCAGATGACACAAAGCTGGGTGGGATTGCTAACTCTGAAAAAGACAGAGTCAGGATTCAAAATGATCTAGATAGGCTGAGGCAAATAAAATGAAATTCAATAGAAATAAGTGCAAAGTCCTACACCTAGGCACAAAAAATCAAAGGCACAGATATAGAATGGGAGGGACTTGGCTTGACAGCAGCACATGTAAAAGGGATCTAGGTGTTCTGGTTGATCACAAGCTCAACATGAGCCTGCAGTGTGATGTGGCTGTGAAGAAAGCTAGTGCAATCTTAGGATGCATTAACAGAAGCATTGTGTCCAGATCACGGGAGGTGGTAGTTCTGCTCTATTCTGCTATGGTCAGGCCTCACCTGGAGTCCAGTTTTGGGCATCTGTGTCCAGTTTTGGGCATCACACTTTAAGAAGGATGTTGACAAGCTTGAGCGTGTCCAGAAGAGGGCGACCAGGATGGTGAGAGGGTTTGAATCCAAGTCTTATGAGGAAAGGCTGAAAGAGTTGGGTATGTTTAGCCTGGGAAAGAGAAGACTTAGAGAGGAAATGATTGCAGTCTTCAGGTATCCCTGGATGTTTTCAAGCGGAGGCTGGACGACCATGTTTTGGGTATGTTGTAGGTATGTAGGGCTCTCTTTTGGCTGTGCTCCTGCAGAGTGCAGGGGGTTGGACTAGATGACCTGCAAGATCCCTTCCAACTCTTAACATTCTATGATTTTAAGTTCCCCCCCCTGCTGTGCTAGCTTTTCACTTGCAGGCCAGGTGAGGCATTGCACACAAAGGAGGATTCCAGATATCCTACCTACAGGATAAAGTCTATACTGCCTCCCCAGCCAGCACTGAACCACTTCCATGCACATGGTTAGGGTCAGGGAAATTAACACCTGACAGGTCTCTTTTCTTCTCTCTCCTGGCATGGCCAGGGTCCAGTGAGCAGCTGTGGAATCTGTGGCATCTGCCCGGAGGGCTACTGTTCTGAGCCAGCAGGGCAGCAGCAGCAGCACTGCTCTGTTCATACCAAGGCATGTTTTGCCAGCTGGTCAGACCAGATGTCCCTTGAGTGCCTCCACCCCAACTCTCTGCTTCCTCTTCTCATTTGTGGGAGCAGCAGCCAAGAAGGTCAGAGGGTCAGACAAGATACTCCAGGGGACCCACCTCTTTGCAAGCTTTGTGCGTTCCTTGGCTGAGCAGCCGGCGAGGCTGTGCCTGTTGCCAAAGCAGGCAGAGGCAAGGGTGTAGACTTTTCAATTTCCAGAGGGGGGGCCTGGAGGGGGCCTGGGGCTGGGCCAGAGGCATTGCTATGCTAGGTCCTTAAAAGAACTGAGGCCCAGTGACATCACAAGCCATTGTCACTATCTATGGAGGCGGAGCCATGTGGGATTTAGAAAGGGGCTCTCCAGAAATTTAGGGGGGCCTGGGAACAGTGTTCCCTCTAAGCTGAGTTGGTGTGAGTTAGCTCACAATTTTTTAGCCCTCCAGCTCACACCTTTTTGTCTTCGCTCAGGAAGGAGGGCTCCAGAGCAAACTAATCTATGCAGCAGCCAAATCACTCACTCACAACTTTTAGGCCAGTAACTCACAAAGTAGAATTTTTGCTCACAAGTCTCCACAGCTTAGAGGGAGCATTGCCTGGGAACCCTTGGGAATACCCGTAGCCATGCCCCTGAGCTGGGCTAAACCCAGGTGGGAGTTGGGCAGTGGTTATAGCAGTATCTCAGTGGTCTCCTGCTGTGTCCTTTATTTAAATTCACTTTTAGAATAGTCACTTTAAGATCTGCAAATGTACATACCATGTGCATAAGACTAGAGATGTAAAATTTCTGGAAATTTTGAAGCTCGAGAAAAAACCGAAATTTTCGGAAGAATTTAAAAAAATGCTACATTAGCACTTCTTTTTTCTTTTCCAGACTGAAAGTTATTCTGTTACTTTAGGAACATAAAATATGACCATGGACAATTTTACTTGGCTTGAAATGATCACAACTAGCATATTAAAAATATAATGTATTCAAACAATTATTACAAAGAGAATTTACTTATTTTATAATATTTACTTGTAATTGAAACAAATGGAGCAATAATCTTTTTGTGTAGTGGTTAGGATCGCAGACTCTGATCTGGGAGAACTGGGTTTGATTCCCCACTCTTCCACTTGCAGCTGCTGGTGTGACCTTGGGTCAGTCACAAGTTCTCTCAGAGCTGTTCTCTCAATGGCAGTTCTCAAAAGAGCTCTCTCAGCCCCGCCTACCTCACAGGGAAAGGAGATTGTAAGCTGTTCTCAGGCACCTTTGGGTAGTGAAGGGCGGGGTATAAATCCAAACTCTTGTCTTCTTCTTCTGAACTGCTTACTAGTTTATGTGGAACAGACAAAAAACCTCCACAAAACAATTTTTAAAAATCCAGAAGTAACAATTTTTCATTTTTCTTTTCCACAATATTAAATAAAAATTAAAAAAACAATTCTCATAAAATGAGTTGAAGAGGGGGGAAGTGTATAGAAGGGAGTGTGGGACTAAGTTTCAATGAATGGGCGTGAAATTTAATCAGAATCATTTTCTGAGCTGTAATTATCAGTTTCAGTCTCTGCTTCTGCAGCTACTCTGTTGTGTCTGCCATTATCACGTTCCATAATCAATTTCTTTTCTTTTTTCAATTTTTCAAATTTTTCAGAAAAAAAACAAAAAAGGCTTCAGGAAAAAAAACGGGGGGGAAATCCCCCCACCCCCGAATTTTTCCAGTTTTTTTCTGGGGCTTCACATCTCTACATAAGACACACAAATGGTGACAAATTGGAAATTAAGGAAGGCAACACAGAAAAGCCTGTAGGGGAACATTTTAAAAGTTTTCCTGGACTTTCATTTACAGGAGTCTTGTTTCTGCCTTATTCATAAGGATGACTTTGTACTGAAATTTAATAAATTGTGGCATCACAGATGCCTTCATTTGGTAAATGCAAGGCTGGAGTCTCTGAGCCAGAATACCAAACCGTTGCTGTGCACTCAATTTCTGAGCAATGTACAGAGTTCAGAGTAGCAGCAATCTTCTTCTCACAGACAAAAGGAAACACCACTTTACACAGAGGGATTAGAATGTGGAATTTGCTGCCTGAGGATTTAGTGATGGCCACTTTAAAAGGAAATTAGATAGATTCATGGGGGACAAGTCTATCAGTGGCTCCTAACCATGGTGACTGAGGGGAACTTCCATGCTCAGAAGCAGTCAATAACTCACTGAATTCCAGAGCCCGAAGGCAACATCAGGGGAAGGCCCCAGCCTCTCTGCCCTGTCCTTGGCCCTCCAGAGGAACTGGTTGGCCACTGTGTGTGAGACGGGATGCTGGACCCGATGGACCCTCACTGGTTTTTCATGGGACAGGATCCAGCCACGAGAACCCATGCCCAGGCTGGACTTCTGCAACATTCTCTTCGTGTGGGGACCTCATCCCCCCCCTTTTCACCTCTGCCTCTGTCTCCATTTGGTATCCTACCTGCCTCCCTCCGCCCACACCCCTTCCCTTCTTTTATTACGTCTTTTCACCTAAGTGCATTTGCAACTCACCAGACAGGGGGCGGAGGGGAGGGGCTGCCCCGGTGCTGCTGCTCCTCCTTGCAAGGAAACCAGGTGACTTTTCCCTGAGGGTGGGGTGGGAGATGAAGGCATCTTCTGGGGCATGAGAGGGACAGAGGAGGCACTGGCCACTGCTGGGGAGCCCGACAGGACAGTGGGGGAGGATGAGGATGAGGCGGCTGCTGCCTGGCAGGAGGAGGAAGACGAGGCAGCAGCAGAGCCCGTTGCTGTTGCAGCAGTGAGCGGCTGGTGATAAATATCTCCAAGCTGTGCTTCAAGATGCAGCTGCACACCTTGGCCATCTTTCCAGGCACTCTCCCACCCACCCCACCCGATCAAGCCCCCAGGACCCCACCCCCCACCTTACCCTGCCTTCACGTGCTGCTTTCCGCTCTGAGTCCTTTCAATGTTATAAAGCTTAACTTGATATCTGAATATACTGAAGCAACAGAACAGAGTTTGAGTCCAGTGGGGCACCTTTAAGACCAACAAAGTTGTATTCAAGGTGTGAGCTTTCGTGTGCACGCACACTTTGTCAGACAGTGAAATGGAATTATAGAACATAGGTCTATGTAAAGCTGTTTATTAACAAATCAAAAGAATGGTTGTGTCCAGACAGGCAGGTTGCTTGTGGCACTATCCCGCAGAGAAAAAAGCTGCTGGGGTTAGGTGCACTTCACAGCATTCACACCGGTCCCACAACGCCGGCTGCATCGGGTAACTGGCTTGTGAGGGCCAGTTCACATGGCTACCCCGCCACCAGCATGGAGACATGGCTGATGCGCCCCTCTGATTGGGTGGGTTGCAGAAAATGGCATATTGCCGTGCTGGAAACGGGAGGGCCCGTTCACATGCCTCCTGTGCTTCCGTGGCGTGCCTGGCCGATCAGACGCCGGAAAAGCTGCCATGGAAGTGCCTCACCTTGGAAACTGCTGGCTTTCCCCAGTAGCTTTTTAAGCCGACGGGGAGTCGTTCTACCACAAGGTGGGTACGGATGGCTGTCAGGTGCCAGAAGTGCACGTCTGATCATGCTGATTTGATCTAGAGGGGAGGAGTGGCTGTGTTGGGGCAAACTGCCTGTATGATCAAGCCAATGACAAGCTCGGTTTCTGGTTATCATCTGTTTGGGTTCAGCTGGATTCTCACAGTTTAGGGCACTTCAGTCTCCAGTTCTGACATATTTGTTACCTATGTTGTCCCCCCCCCACAGTTAAACCCAAACAGATGATAACCAGAAACTGAGCTTGTCATTCTTTTGATCTGTTAATAAACATCTTTACTATTTTGCATGCTGATTTAACAAGCCACCCCTATAATTCCATTTCACTGTAACTGAAGAAGTGGGCGTGCACACGAAAGCTCACACCTTGAATAAAACTTGGTTGGTCTTAAAGGTGCCCCCACTGGGCTCTTAACTTTGTATGAGATGGTTTCTGTCCAAGTAGCAGCTTCCTTATGTTTACTACAAAAGGTGTGCCTTCTATTGTCAAGTCTTTCCCGGGCTCTCAGATGGGGAGGCACCTGATACATAAGGTAGTGTCAGGTGCAGCAGTTTAGAGCTGTCTTTAGAACTGGATTGTTTGAAATTTTGTCTAGAGAAAATTAAAACATTTATACTTTTATGTTTTATAACTATGCCAAATGGTGCAGTTTGATATGCTGAGTTGTGACTGATGCACTTTATAATGTTGCAACAGTAAAATAAGTTTAAGCTTGATAAGAAAATATTGCATATATTCCAATTTCCCCCCAAATCCCATTTTCCCCCATGGCTTCAAAATTTAATTCCCCTGCATCATGGTACTAGTCAATAAAGTAAAAGACACTTGTGAGCCGAAACTCCCAATCTTGGCCCTTGGCATTTTTGCACATCTGCCGGTTTGGGATGGGGATTAGCTTTCACACCCACTGAAGAATGCACTTTCAGTCCTCCGTCAGTTCACTTTGCAACTGGATGTAATTCTGTGAAATGGCAAAATCAGCCTGCAGATGACTGTTAAAGTGGATTGAAAGTGGATTGAAAGTGCTTTGTCCAGCATGTGCAAAAGTGCTAACCAGTCTCGTTTCAAGCCGCAGACTCCTCACTGGTATTTCACAAAGAGCTCTTATTGACCTGGTTTGATTTCTTTAGTTATGCATACCCTGCTTTTCTTCCCAGTGAGGGTCCAAACCAGCTTACATTTTTCTCCCCTCCTCCATTTGATCCTCACAGCAACCCCGTTAGGGTGCAACTTAGTCTGAGAAAGAGTGATTGGCCCAAGTTCTCCCAGCGAGCTTCCATGGCAGAGGGGGGATTTGAACCTGAGCCTCTCAGATCCTAGTCCAGCTGTGTGTGTTGCTTAGTTACTGTGACGTGCATTGATATTGATCACCAAAGATTTCTGGGACCAAAGTAACTGGCTTGTGGCCTGCAGTGTAGCTCCTCAGCCCGGCCTGGACACACGTAATTACCCCACGTTTCAGTTCCATCAGTCTTTACTAGTGCATTACTAGGTTGCACTGCCACAGTGCCACTTGTTCTGGAGTGTGCCACTTGTGCTTATGGCAAACAAGCACCTCCCAAGCAGTGTTCCCTCTAAGCTGAGTGAGTGTGAGCTAGCTCATCGTTTTTTAGCCTCCTGCTCACACATTTTTGGCTTCGCTCAGGAAGGATGGCTCCAAAGCAAACAAATGTATGCAGCAGCCAAATCGCTCGCTCACCACTTTAATGCCAGGAGCTCATGAAGTAGAATTTTTGCTCACAAGACTCCACAGCTTAGAGGGAACATTGCTCCCAAGACAGTTCACTTTCCCTGAGATTCTCTGGGAGAGTCTGACTGCTGGTGCTGCCTGCTTGCCTGCCTTAAGTGCTGCTGGCTGGGTTTCCCCATTGGAAACAATGGAGGTAATGGGGATAACCTGTTTGGGTGCCCATAGAATTAGGCCCATTGGTCCCATTGCTTTGAGACGTGGGGGTGTATGTGGTGAGAGGCTCTCGAAGCTACCCTGAACGTTTGGAGCCTCTCCCTCAAACCCCCTCCCCCCCAGATCTACTAACAGCACCGTGGGAAAAAAGTAACTTTTCCCCCACCATAGAGAACATTGGAGGGAATGGGGGCAACCTGTTTGGGGGCCCACAGAATTGGACCCCCTGGTCCAATGTTCTTGAAACTTGGTGGGTATCTTGGGGAGAGGCTCCAACAGCTACCCTGTGAGTTTGGAGCCTCTCCCTCAAACCCCCTCCCCTCCAGCCCCCAGAATATACCCTATGTTTTCACCATTGACTTCAATGGCCCATAGGATATAATGGAGCTGAAATTGACATTCAGCTGCCTGAAAGACTCCCAGGACGCCGGCTGGGGGGCAGGGCTTGGCTCCTGAGCTGCCGGAGCTGTGCTCCAGTGCGCTCCCCCCCAAAAGACCCCTGGATATAGACAAGCTGGAATGATCCAGAGGAGGGCAATGAAGATAGTGAGGGGTCTGGAGACCAAGTCCTATGAGGAAAGGTTGAAGGAGCTGGGTATGTTTAGCCTGCAGAGGAGATGACTGAGAGGTGATATGATAACCATCTTCAAGTACTTGAAGGGCTGTCGTATAGAGGATGGTGTGGAGTTGCTTTCTGTTGCTCCAGAAAGTTGGACCATAACCAACGTGTTGAAATTAAATCAGAAGAGTTTTCGGCTAAGAAAGAACTTCCCGACATTTAACGTGGTTCCTCAGTGCAACAGGCTTCCTCGGGAAGTGGTGGCTCTCCTTCTTTGGAGGTTTTCAAACAAAGGCTAGATGGCCATCTGACAGCAATGCAGATTCTGTGAACTTAGGCAGATCATGAGAGGGAGGGCAGGATGGGTTGCCTCAGTGCTTAGTTCTTGTGGTCCTTTTTTACACGGCCAGAGAAATGCTGATTGCCACTTTGGGGTCAGGAAGCAATCCTGGAGGCTTTTTGTCATCTTCTGGCCATGGAACAATGGTCACCACAGGTTGGAAGGCCTGTCCTCCTGCATTGTGCAGGGGGCTGGACTAGATGACTCTGGAGTTCCCTTCCAACTCTATGATTCTATGATTTTATTTAAAACCAGCAACTGAATTAAGTAGATATAGTATAACAACATGTGTATCAGGTTCTCTGGATTCCCAGCTTTCATTTTTAAAAAGTCAGTCTCTAGCATCTTTCTTCCAGACATAAAGGGAAAGACATTTTTTCTCAAGCTCTGTTTGGGCTTTATTTTATCATTTCATCCTAAATATACAGACTGATATTTACTGTTCAGTATTATTTCTCCACCTTTCAACTTCTCTCTATTTTCTGCTTCCCTAAACATATTTGATCTTCATCACCAATTTACACCATCTCCCAGCATCCCTCCATTCTTGTCCCATAGAAATTGCAAGGTGGGTTTAAAAGAATCCTCAATTTTAGTGTGTGAGAGATTTACGCGTGCACCTTTTAGATGTATTGTGATGGTCCCCAGTCTTCTTTCAGTCAGTAAAAATCAACTCTGAACATGTGTCAGATAACGGAAAAAAGGGATAGCTTGGCAAATTAATCCATTGTTGTATGATTGCAGCTCTGTAACTCTGTTTTCTTGTATTCTGGAGAATTGGAATGAAGAAGCATTTTGCTGTCATTATTAATTAACACGTCCAATAAAGAGAACAGTGTTAGCAAAGTGACATTCATAAGCTGACTTTGAGCTACGTTGCAGTGGAAATTGCTGATGCTTTTTATGTATCATTCTCATTAAAGCATTGGCAGGGAACTACTTTCAGCACATGAGTACCAAAGCCATTTTGTCTTGCTCAATTAAGTATATTGAAGCATATTATTTGCATGTAATACTGTTGCTGCTGAATCCCATAGATTATTTATCCCATTATTCAGATCTTCCGCTGTTTGGGACTCTTTGATCCTCAACATGGAGGTCCCACTGCAGTAGGACTGCTGTTCTGTTTTCATGAATAGACTAAACTAGACCAGACCAGATGAGACCAAATGGGGACCCGCAAAAACCTGCAGGGAGAAGACATCCCATTCTTTCACTTTTGCTTTCCTCCCATCCCCATCCCCATCCCCATCCCCTGTCCCTCCTGTTCAGTCTTTCTCTCCCTTTCTCACATGGACTTGCCTTAGAAATCATTTGGTCCACAGATCTGAACACTGCGAGGGGCGAAGAGGGAGTTCTGCCTCCCTCCTGTGGTGTTTTTCCCAGAGGCAATGGGAAGAAAGGCAGAACAGAAGGACCTCCTTGACCCTCATAGTGCTTGGAGCTGTGCCAAATGGCCAAGCACTTTGCAGTGTGTGTATTTTTTTTTTTTGTATTTTTCATATGTGCATCTGTGCATATGTGTATTAGTGTATGTGCACCTGGAAGTCATGGTGACCTCTGGTGCCTGACCCCTGCTGAGGCCTGGAAGATATTCAGAGAGGTGGCTGAATAAAGCCTACCCCCCCCCACCTCCCATCTCTGGTATTCCAAGGAGCTCTCCCATCCAAGTACTTGCCAGAGTTGACCCTGCTTAGGTTCTGAGATCTGACAAGGTCAGGCTTGTCTGGGCGATTCAGGTCAGGACAAGCAGTTTTTAAGTTGAGTTAAGCAGTTTTAGGAGAAAGAATCCCCCCACCACCCCCACCGTCAGCCAAGGGAGGTGTGTTGTCTGCGCTTGCAGTCCTCTGTTTGGAGGGGGATTTAACCCCCCCCTCCATTTTTTCTAAGTTACAGGGTTTTTCTGCAAACCTAGGATCCCCCAGGCTTGGAATAAAATCTCCCTTCTCTCAGCACGGCATGTGTTTGTCATTTCAGTGTGTCTTATTGTATGATGATGATGATAAGCTATTAAATAAGTTAAGTGTTTTCAATGTTAAATTTAACTTGGTGTCCAAATCAGCCGACAGCCCTTAATATTAACGGCTGTATGAAAACTGTTTCCTAACCCCAATAATAAACCTTCTTTTGTTCCTTGCAAAATGAATGGTTTCTGTTTTCAATGTTAATTTTTATTCTGCTTCTCAGATGGCAAAATCAAGTTATGCGTGCTGAGATAGCCCAAGTTAAATTACTTCCCAGTTCTCTCTCTATTATTGTGGATATTTGCAGTTCTATTTTGTATATTTGCAATTGTACCATTAGACTTATTTATGAAATGAAAATGTTTGGATGCCTTAGTTAGAATAAAGTAAAGAATTTAACTTTTCACTTTCATGAATGTGCCTATTAGTACAATTTTGTATGCTAACAGAGTTATGAATTATGAATTTCAAGTAGTCAAATTTAGCTTTGGTAAGCAAAGAAGTATTTCAGTCCATCTTCCGTCTTCTTGGGCAGCCCCACCTTGGGACTGTGCTTGCACAGGCTGGCTGTGGACCTTTTCTTTCTAGCACTCTTTGGATTCAGTCTTTGACAGCTTCAGCCATTATTCCTGAGCTGATGTCTACAGGAACTTGGGTGCTGTTAGACCGACCACATGCCTCTTGAAACCATGGATGGTGAAAGCTGGTGGTGAGAGGATACAGGGCCCTCTGGTGAATATTCTAAATCTGTACCTAGATTTGGGGGTTTACCCAGACAGACTGAATGTGGTGGTACCACTCTTGAACAAGCCAACTTTGGATCCTTCAGATCCCTCCAATTACCACCCAGTTTTGAATCTTTCATTCCTGGGCAAGGTAATGGAGTGAGTGATTGCAGAGCAGCTTCAGAGTTTCCGGGATGACACATCGACCCTGGATCCATTCCAGTCTGGCTTCCGCCCTGGCCATGGAATGGAGACGGCTCTGGTTGCCCTCATGGATGAGATGGATCGAGATGGATCGGTGCTGCTGGTGTTATTAGATCTCACAGCAGCATTCAACACAGTCAAGCATGATCTTCTGACCCATCACCTCACTGACAGTCAGGGGGGTAGTCTTGCAGTGGGTTACCTCATTTCTCTAAGGTCAGGGACACAGAATGGCGCTGGGAGAGAGGGCATTGTTATATAATATCTATATGTGCCCCCTTTATCCAATGGGTGTGGAGATTTGGGCTGGGTTGTAATCAATATACTGATGATACCCAGCTTTATCTTTTGGTGGGTGGCTGGCCAGATACCGCCCCAGAAAATCTGGCAGAGGGGTTGGAGGCTGTGGTGCAATTATTAAAACAGAGCCGGCTGAGACTGAATCCTTCTCAGATGGAGGTTCTTGTGGCCAGGCTGGGGGGATTCTAGGTTGGGGTACTAACTTCCAGCCCTCGATGGTGTACCCTTGAGACCAGCACTTACCATCAAGAGTCTGGGTGTGATCCTGGATGCCTCCTTGACAATGGAGGCCCAAGTCACAAATTTTGCCAGATTGGTGTTTTATCATCTGTGCCAGGCTTGGCAACTGTCCCCCTACCTGTCTCGCCCTGACCTAGCCACTGTAATCCATGCAACAGTCATCTCCAGATTGGATAACTGTCACTCTCTGTACGTGGGCCTACTGTTGAGGCTGACCCGGAAATTCCAACTGGTGCAAAATGCAGCAGCATGGGTCCTTACAGGGACGCCTCGCACAGCGCATACCCATCTGATGTTGCATGAGCTGCATTGACTTCTGGTGGAGTACCAGATCAGAGCCCATTCACAGGAAGGGTGGGATAGAAATTGAACCAAATAAAATTGAATCAAATTAAAATAAATAGATTCTAGGTTATGGTGTTGACCTTTAAGCCCTTTAATAGTCAGAGGCCTACGTACCTCCAGGACTGCCTCTCTTGGTATACCCCCAGAAAAGTGTTACACCTGAAAGATCAGAAATTATTGGTGGTCCCCGGCATGAGAGACATCTGGCTGTCCTCAACCAGAGCTAGGACCTTCTCTGCCAGGACTCCATCCTGGTGGATTTCTCTGCCAAATAACATCCATGCCCTGTGGGATATTTTACAGTTTTGCAGGGCATGCAAGGCAGAGATGTTCCACCAGGTGTTTGGTTGAGGACAGCGACTATTCAGTCTTGGCACTCCCACTTTCCACTTCCCCTCACCTGCCTATTTCCCACAAGATAGTGGCGCAGCTAGGGTTTTAGCGCCATCTGTAAGCCGTTGCTAAGATTGTTGTTTTTATTGCCTTATGTAAATTTTAATTTGTTTTATTGATGTTTATGTGACTGTATTGTACACAACCCTGAGCCTAGTTTTACCGGGGAGGGTGGTTGATAAATTTAATAAATAATTTTTAAAAAACTCCTAAGAGGGGCACCCTGCCCCTTGCAGAGCCAGCACATGTGTGGAATTCCTGCCCAACACATCACATGCTGCAATGGTGTTGTTGTAAGTCATTCTGTGCTGAGTGATCACGCAGACTTCTCAGACAAAGAGCTACCTGCAATCCCTGATCCAGTAATTAAACAACTGGCTGCAACTGGCTCTGAGCCAGGAGAACAACATTTTCCAAAATGAGAAAATTAGCTCTTCAGGACACGGAGAAGACTGTACAATGCTTAAAAGAATTTGGATTCCTGATCAACACAAAGAAAAGTCATCTGCAGCCCACTCAAAGATTGGAACATTTGGGAGTTCTACTAGACACTCACTCCAGAAAACTTTTTCTTCCAGTAGTCAAAGCGAAGAAAATAAAATCCTTGGCAATGCAGATCATTGCGGCAAGGAGGTCGTCTCTTTCCACACTGACTAGAATGATGGGTCTCATGGTGACAGCCTTCGACATGCTTCAATGGGGACAATTCCACTCCAGGCAGCTCCAAATGTTTTTGAGACCCTATCAGAATCACGTGACATTAGGAATGGACTTCAACCTAACAGTTCCTCTCCAGGTAAAGGTGAGTCTCAGATGGTGGACCAACCTCTCTTACCTTTCTCAAGGCAAGATGTTCTGGATTCCAGACAGATCCCAAATCTTCACGGATGCCATTTTGTCAGGCTAGGGAGCCACCCTACAAAAACATACAGCGCAAGGCAACTGGTCCCCAGTGGAACAGAAGCTGCCAATCAATCTTCTAGAACTTCGAGCTATCAGGCTGGCATTACAACACTTTGCCCCCCATATCCAAAGGAGACATATTCTCATCAGGACGGACAACATTTCAGCCAAGGCCTACCTGAACAAACAGGGCAGCTCCAGGTCCTTGGCTCTACACAGGGAAGCCAAGAGGTTGTTAGGATGGGCAGAAGCAAATCTCTCCTCGCTCAAGGCAGAACATGTGAAGGGCATTGTGAATGTCCAGGCGGATTGGCTGAGCCACCAGTCGTTGCAGGAGAGTGAATGGTCCCTCAACCAGAAGGTATTTCAATTCATAGTAAAAAGTCTGGGGCCTCCTTTGGTAGACCTCTTTGCAACTCCAAGCAACACGCAACTAGCCAGATTCTTCACCTGATACTTCCACCCTCAAGCGGAAGGTACGGATGCTCTGATGTCCCAATGGCCTTGAGGGCTTCTCTATGCCTTTCCACCATTACCAGTTCTTCCTCAACTTCTGAGACGAATTCGAATTCTGAGGGCTCACATGATTGTGGTAGCACCTTATTGGCCAAGACGCCCGTGGTTCACCCTTTTGCAACAGATGTCAGTGACTCATCCTCTACACCTCCCAACTCCTCCAGACATGCTGATCCAGGCGCCACTCTGGCATCCCAAGCCAGAGTGGTTCTGTTTGACCGCATGGGAATTGAGAGGAGAAAATCACTGAATTTGGGCTATGCTCCTCCGGTAGTGGACACGATCCTGGCTTCCAGACGTTCTTCGACATCCAGGATTTATAATTGTACATGGAAGGCTTTTGTTCGCTGGGTCAGGAGGAAGAAAGTTGATCCCTTGGACCCTGGTATCTCTTCCATTCTGGACTTCCTACAGGAGGGAGTGGTCACAGGCCTGAAAGCAGCGACTCTAAAGAGACAATTAGCAGCCCTGTCCTCGGTTCTACCTCCCTACAAGGGTCTCCCTGTCTCTCAACATCCTCATGTACGTTTCCTTCAGGGCGCGTCTCTTAAGCTTCCCCCAACAAGACATAGGTTTCCAACCTGGAGACTCAATACGGTACTTACAGTGCTCATGAGAACACCTTTTGAACCGATCAAGGAGATCTCTCTTCAATTCCTTCGTATGAAAGTTCTTTTTTTGGTGGCTATAACTTCCGCCAGGAGAATATCAGAGTTGAGTGCACTCTCAGTGTATGCGGACCTTTGTGTCTTTCATAAAGATAAGGTTGTCTTGACAACTGACCCTTCCTTTTGTCCCAAGGTCAATACTCAGTTTCATCGGTCTCAGGGGCTCTGTCTGCCGTCCTTTGCACCAAATCCTTCTCATCCTAAAGAAAAGCTGTGGCACACCTTGGATGTGCGAAGAGCTCTAAAATGCTACCTTCTGAGAATGGCATCATTCAGGCGAACAGAAGCTATGTTTGTGAACATCTCTCCACCTCACACGGGGAAGAAGATGTCTAGTGCAGCTGTTAGTAAGGTTCTTCGTTCCTGCATATCGGAAGCATACAAAAGTCTGAACCAAGTTCCACCAGAGGGCATCACAGCTCATTCGTTATGTAGTGCAGCTACAAATGCAGCCTTCGACAACAGGGCTTCAGTGATGGAGATCTGCAAAGCTGCTACGTGGTCATCTCTGTCCACGTTCATTAGACATTACAAGATTGATTTATATGATTCTGCGGATGCAGCCTTTGGCAGGAGAGTGCTCCAGTCTGTTCTTTCCTGCGATGACGACCCCTGCCCAACTGTTAGGGACACTGCTCTGGGAGGTCCCACAAGATGGCCTCCACCTCAGAGGGAGAACGACAATTGGATACTCACCGTGAAGGGTCCTTCCCTGAGGTTCGGAGGACATCTTGGCCCTCCCGGGTCGTCATCCTCTATATCTATATTCCTATTGTTTTTTCTGTCACACTGACCTTCTGCAGAGAGAGTAATGTTCTTACCTTATGTTTTCTCTCCCTGTTTGCGAGTCTGTGGTTGTTCATTGTTCATGTCTTGCAGGTATTCAAGTATCTTTTGCTTCTTGTTCAGAATGACAGTTTAGTTAGAGCACTGCTTTCGGAGCACCAGAACAGAGTCTAGGGTGACTCCCACCACAGGAAACAGGAAGTTCTGGAACACTCCCTAGGCTGGACTTTGGTAAACCTGGTCTCTGGAATGCCTGACTTTTGGACTGGATTTCAGTTACTCTCTGCAACCTTGCCTGTGACCTGCCCTGGTGGACCCCAACCCATGCCTTCTGGGGAAGCTACATCAGTACAGGTGGGTTGCCCCTTCCCTCAGTTCCATGTTTGCCACTGCAAGGATAGGAAGCTTTCTAGTAGTGCTCCATGTATGTTTGTCATCAGTATAGATGGATTTGACTCTTTTTCCTTCTTTGAAGAACTGTTTTTGTCTTCGGAAGTATCCCTTGTGTATGGCATTAATTTTCTCTGTGTAGTGTGCTCTGGGTTGTTAAGCTGTAGAGAAATAAAGTTCTTTTCCTTCTTAAGAAAGTAGAGTGTGTTCAAAGTGCCTCCTACGCACCTCATTCACACATGTGTGTAGAGAGGGGAGTAGGAGCTGAGGGCTATGCACTCTGACCATGCACAGAGAGCCTTTACCAGTGCCCAAACCATCGGTAAACAAGGCAAGCTGAGTTCTGTTTTGTGGGGGAGGCATGGAGTGATTTGCTGTGAATGCGGCAGAGGAGAAGGAAACTGAGGGAGTAGCCAGTGCCCCAGTGCTCTCCCCAGCTCTCTGCAGATGTCCCCAAGCAGCAAGAGAAGGAGCAGGTGGAGAAAGTGCTTCCAGCTGGCTGGAAAAGGACAGGGGAGGGACAAGGGGAGGGGAGAGCCTGTAGCAGCAGAGCACGCTTCCCCCCCATAGAATCCTCCCCAGAGTTTGTCAAGCAGCAGCAGGAAGATCCCTATTTACAAGCTGCTCCGAGAAGCAGATCTGTCCGAGAAGCAGATCTGTCCAAGGTTGTGGCGCTGTTCCTTAAATAAATTCCCTTTCAAGGCCTTGCTCAATTGGCTCTGAGGTTTTCTTTCTGACTGAATAGGATACTGAAGACAAGAGTATCACTTCTGAATCAGGTGATATCTATATATCTAATTCTCAAGTGGCCCCCTGTGTGCGGATATCTAAATCCGCACATCGGGGGCACCTGGGGGGCAGGGAGATTTTCCTGCGCACGTGGGGCAGTCCCCACATGTGCAGAAAAATCTAAAAAGTTTTTTAAAATGTAAGGGGAATATCTAAATCCCCAAAAAAGTAAGAGCGTTCCCTGCGCATGCAAACTGGCCGTTGCCGCCGCGCCGTCAAGGGATGGGAGGGCGGGAGAAGGCTTGGCGGGCCAGCCGGCCGGCCTCCCCCCCCCCGCCACCGCCCTGCCGCTTGGGAGGGAGGGGGAGGCATGGCGGGCCAGCCGGCCGGCCTCCCCCCCCCGCCGCTGTCGCCGCCGCCGCTCTGCTGCTTTGAAAGGGAGGGAGGGGGAGGCTTGGCGGGCCAGCTGGCCTCCCCCCCCGCCGCTGCCGCCCTGTTGCTTGGGTGGGTGGGTGGGAGGGAGGGAGGGGGAGGCTTGACGGGCCGGCCAGCCTCGCCGCCCCTCTGCTGCTGCTGGGGAGGGGGAATCTCGGCGGGCCGGCTGGCCTTGCCGCCGGCGTTGCTGGGGGGAGGGAGGGAGGGGAGGCTTGACGGGCCGGCCAGCCTCGCCGCCCCTCCGCTGCTGCTGGGGAGGGGGAATCTCGGCGGGCCAACTGGCCTCGCCGCTGCTGCCGCCACCGCTGCTGGGGGGGGGGGGGGAAGCTTGGTGGCCGGAATACTCCCCCCCCCTTGCGAGTATCGCGGGTCCCGCCTCTTGTCTTCTCTAATCAGGACTGCTCATTGGAGACCCTGGAAGTGTCATTGGACACTGAAGTGCTACTTCTGGGAGACTCCACTGCTTCCTCAGCTAACCCTCGCCAGTTCTTCTTTCTTTCTTTCTTTCTTTCTTTCTTTCTTTCTTTCTTTCTTTCTTTCTTTCTTTCTTTCTTTCTTTCTTTCTTTCTTTCTTTCTTTCTTTCCTTCCTTCCTTCCTTCCTTCCTTCCTTCCTTCCTTCCTTCCTTCCTTCCTTCCTTCCTTCCTTCTTCTTATTTATTTATTTATTTATTTATTTATTTATTTATTTATTTATTTGGATTTATATTCCACTGTCCTTGCAAACAGGCTCAGAGCGGATCACATCATAAGTGAATAAAAACATACATTAATAAATATATATCAATATTTATAACAATTAAAGAATACAGTTTAAAAACAACTAACAGTGTATAACCACAACACATTTTCAGCTGGAGTGACTGCATTCAGAGATCTTCTTAATCTGGGATGAATAATGATGACAGACTTCAGGGAGGGAGGCCGGCTTCATTGGATGCCCTCTGCCTCAACAAAAAGCCTAGCAGAACAGCTCCATTTGACAGGCCCTGCGGAATGATAATAAGTCCCACAGGGCCCTGATCTCAAGTGGGAGCTTGTTCCACCGGGCCAGGGACCACCAGTAGATGTTGTTCAAGCGAGCGCAAGGCTCTTTGGGGCATATATGGAGAGAGGCGGTCCCACAGGTACGTCAGTCCCTGGCTTTAAAGGTCAGAAACAGAACCTTGAAGCAGATCTGGTACTTAATCGGTAGCGCTGGTTGGATGTGTGCGCACACAGGTGACACAGTCAGGAAGTGTGCTGCTGCATTTTGCACCAGCTGGAGATTCCGGATCAGTTGCAAGGGCAAGCCCATGTAGAACAAGTTACAGTAATCAAGCCTGGAAGTGACCATTGTATGGGTCACTGTAGCCAAGTCCTGGGGGAGAGATAGGGAGCCAACTGTGCCTGATCTGCCAAAGATGGTAAAATGCTGGCCTGGCAACTGTGGTGGTCTGGGCCTCTATAGTAAGCGAGGTCTTCAGGATCACCCCCAGGCTCCTCACCTTCTGGGCTGGCACAAGTGGTGCGCCATCCAAGGTAGGCAGCCTGATTCCCGACTCAGCCCCCCCGGCCCAGGTACAGGACCTCCGTCTTTGTTGGATTAAGTTTCAGCTGGCCCTGTTGCAACCATCCAGCCACAGCCCCCAGCGCCCTGGTCAGATTCTCTAGGCCTGAGTCTGGGCAGCCATCCAGCAACAGACAGAGCTGGGTGTCGTCAGCATATTAGTGGCAACCCAGCCCAAATCCCCAGACCAACTGGCGAGGGGACACATATAAATGTTAAACAACATCGGTGAGAGGATTGCCTCCTCTGGTACTCCACAATCAAGTGGGTATCGCTGAGAGATCTCCTTGCCAAGCACCACCTTCTGTCCCTGACCCTGGAGAAAAGAGGAAAACCATTGTAAGGCCATCCCCTGAATTCCTATGTCAGAGAGGTGGTGGATCAAAGGATTGTAATTGACTGTGGTGAATGCTGCTGTCATATCTAAAAGTAACAGCAGCACTGCCCCGCACTGATCCAGGTGTCTCTGGAAGTCATCTGTGAGGGCAACTAGCACTGTCTCCGTCCCGTGGCCAGGGCAGAAACCGTACTGGAACAGATCAACCTGCATCCTCCTCTGTCAAAGCACAGACTTCTTCAGACAGCTCTTCTGAAGACCAATGAGATGGACAGACTGTCCACTAAATGACCAACCACAAACTGACCAATCATTACCCATTTTCCTTTGCAGCCTTATAAATCCATCCTAGAAGTAAAATCACCTTAGTTTTACCTCATAACCTCTCTCATTATTATTCTTAAGTATTACTGTTTTCATACAGAACCATTACTGACAATTAGTGTATATTTGATAAACTTCACATGGGGTTTTAAGTTAATCTTCGTGGTCTCTGTGTATCACACCTCTGGGATATAGTGCGCCTGCGCTGACCCCAATTGGTATAATGGAAAGCGAAAGAGATTTTCATGCCCACTCCCCGGTCATGTGCCGGGCTCCACTGCGCATGACAAGGGGAGGGCACGAGGATCCCGCCAGTTCTCTTCTGACCGCTGCACTGGTAGGACCTTTCCTCCTCGATCGGTAACAGTTTGTTGGCCTGTAGGCCTCGTTTTTCTTCTATTTAGTTAGTTAGGAAAGTAGTTTTAGTTAATTAGTCTTCTTTGGACTGGTCTCTGCTTCGGCGGAGACCTTTCTCCTCCCCTCCCTTCGGTCTATGGCCGCTAGGTGGGGTTTCTTTAAATGGTGCAGGAACCATGGCAAGAAAATTGTCTCCCCAGGTGGACATTCTCTCTGCCTTTTATGCCTGGGGGAATTGCACCGAATAGACTCCTGTATCCACTGTTCCGAGTTCTCCAAACAGACTAGGAAAAATCGGGCGGCCAGACTTCGTGTGGCTTTGATGGAGTCAGCTTTATCTCCTGTGGCAGCCTCGTCTCAAGATACTTCTGGGCACGCTTCGATGTCGATGCCCACATCGGAATCGGCAGCCGCTCTGTCCTCAGCATCGGCTCTGATCAATGCAAAAAAATCTGTGCTGAAACGCCCAATTCAGGCGCAGCAGTCCAACACCCCTATTCCTTCTATGATCCAGAAGGAGGGCAAGGACATTTGGTGTATTAAGCATAAGAAGCACAAGAAAGGCTCTCTCAACAAGGCGTCGAGTCCCCGAACTGAGGTAGCCATACCTCACTGAGCCGCTTTGCTTAATACTTTAAGCCAAGGGCAGCTACAAGGTGTTCTGCGGTCACCTTCGCTAAGCCCAAATCAGTCCATCGACTCCGACCAGGAGCTGGACTTGACTCAGATTCCTTGATCCCCCGAGGTCGAGATCTTGCACTGAGATCAGGAGGCACACACTGCTGTCCCTTCGCCTCCCATCAGATTTGATGGTCGGGATCGATCTCCTACACCCCTCCAGCCTCCACAGTGGAATCAGCGCCAATGACAATATCTGTATGGGGCTTATCCCTTCCCAGAATCGATGCCGTGGCTTTCCCTGCCTCTGCCCATGGAGTGGAATTGCCAGTCCTCATCTTCTCAGCTTTCTCAGTATCAAGATACATCTTCAACACCAAAATTCCTTAAAGCGTCTCAGTCGAGACCGAATCTTAAAGTCTCCAACTTCCAACCATCAATGCCAATACAGATTCCGGAACCATCCAAACTGCTACAATCAACACCAATACTGCAGACTTCATTCTCTGAACTTTCGGAGCAAGCCAGCTTCTCAGTCAGAGGAGGATAGCCCGCACCAACCATCAGAACAGTTCCCACCTCAACAAGTGGAGGACGACCTCCCTATCTCCCCATCAGAAGATGTTAAATCTTATGGAGATTTTGTGAAACGTATGGCAGACAAGTTGGCTTTGCCCATCAGCCAGCCTCCTCCTACGGTTACGGAATCGGTCTTCGACTTCGTTCAGATGGACACTTCGATGTTGGTAGCCCTTCCCATGACTTCGGTCCTTCTGAAAACGGCCAAGGATCCTTAGGCACATCCCATCTGTTCCAGTCTCTAATAAGCGACTGGATCATATGTACAAGATTCAGGAGCTGGGAGTGGAATTCCTCTTTACCCATCCAAAGCCGAACTCTGTAGTAGTGACATCATCCACCAAAGGGAAAAGCAGTCACTCCACACCTTCTGACAAGGAAGGCAGGAAGCTTGACTCCTTCGGGAGGAAGTTCTACACTGCAGGAGCAATGGGAATTAAGGCATCTAACTATACCACCTGTATGAGGCGCTATCAGTTTGCTCTGTGGGAGCAAATGTCAGAATTTATCGCTACTCTCCCTGCTGAAAGCAGTCATCAGACCCGACACATACAAAAAGAAGGCATGCTTCTAGCAAAGCATCAACTGAATGTCTCCAAGCACACGCTGGATGTAGCGGCAAAGACTCTCACTTCTTCGGTCGCTTTACGTCGACATGCCTGGCTGCATTCCTCTGCCTTACTGACAGATACCAAAACCATTATCGAAATTCTTCCCTTCGAGGGCAACGGTCTCTTCAGTTCTACTACAGATACCATACTTCAAGAGCTCGACAAGAGCATCAAAATGTCTCACAGCCTAGGAGTCTCTGCCACTACCAAGTCTACCAAGGGAAAACCCTGGACTAAGCAATGGGCTCGAAGACCAGCATCAAAATCTCCTTCCAAAACCCACTGGCAAAGATCTCCGAGTGGGTCATCTCATCCTTATGAAGGAAAACCCAAGTTTGCGTCAGCTTCCCAATCTCAACCCAAACCTTCAAAAGCTCCCAAGCAGAGTCTTTGACTCCAGCTTCACCGTGTTTCCTACTCTCCTGTTCCCTTTCTTGTCGACATGGAGACTCATCACTTTGGACCGATGATTCCTTTCCGTAATAGAATCGGGCTACCTCATCGAGTTCTTCCAACCCCCTGCCACCTCCCTGTCATTATCACACCACCTTCTGTCGTGCTTCTGGAGGAAGTTCAAATCCTCCTCCAAAAGGATGCCATAGAGCCGGTACCAGTAACTCAGCCTCACACAGGCTTCTACTCTCAGTACTTCACAGTACCAAAAAAGGACGGAGGCCTCCATCCCATTATGAACCTCAGACATTTAAACCACCACATTGTCTACAGAAAGTTTCGAATGACAACACTACAAACCATTCTTCCACTTCTGAACCCCAGAACATGGATGGTGACAGTGGATCTCAAAGACACTTATTTTCACGTCTCGATTCATCCCAACCACCGTCCCTTCCTCCACTTTGCGGTACGCAACAGACATTTCCAATACAAAGCTCTCCCATTTGGGCTACCCACGCCCCCCCAGGTCTTTACGAAGGTAATGGTGGTCATTGTGGCATACGTACGCCTGAGGGGCGTCCAGATATTTCCCTACATAGATGACTGGTTGTTAGTGGCAGACTCGAAGACTTCCTTTCTAACCCACGTAGACCTAACCTTGACTGTCCTAGAGTCTTTGGGCATCAAGGTGAATTTGCAAAAGTCGATGCTCCTTCCCTCCACAAGGGTACAGTTCATAGGAGCTATTCTGAATTCTGTGGCATGCAAGGCCTTCCTCCCTCCTCAGAGGGTGAAGGACATTATCGATTGGTGACTTTCCTACACAGTATGAGGAGTGCCACTGCAAAGCAAGTCCAGCGGCTGCTGGGCTTGATGACAGCCACTACCAGTGTCATTGTTTTCGCCAGGCTACACATGAGACCATTGCAGCTGTGATTTGTTCAGAAGTTTCATCCACAGCGGCACTCCCAATCCCTTCGTCTCGTCTTACCACAAACTGTTTGGGACTCTCTCCTTTGGTGGGCAGACCCTGTGAATCTCTTGGTGGGAGCTCTGTTTCACCTGCCCACCTCAACACTCACAACAGATGTGTCCCTCTGGGGTTGGGGGGGCACACCTCAGAGGACTTTGTGTAGGGGCTCAGTGGGAATCCCACGTAGTCCATCAACACATCAATTTCCTGGAACTCCTGGCAGTTCAGTACGCACTCAGGTCTTTCCGCTACCTAGTGACCCAGCAAGTAGTCACGGTCCTCACAGACAACACCATGGCCCTGTGTTACATCAACAGACAGGGAGGCACGAAATCCAGAGGACTAGGCCGACTAGCCCTGGAAATATGGAACGAGTGTCAGTTGTGGAACACGTTCTTGAGAGCTGCCCATCTTCTGGGGGCTCTGAACGTTCAAGTGGACTTCCTGAGCAGAGGAGGTGCGTCAGGACATGAATGGAAACTCAGTTGGAGCTATCTCCAACCAATCTTCCAACGATGGGGTTTTCCGGAGGTGGATACGTTTGCAACACGCCACAACAGGAAGTGCTGTCTTTTCTGCTCCAGAGCGGGGACCGACCCCCTATCTCTAGGCGACGGTCTCCTTCTTCCATGGTCACCCGTGTACATTTTTCTCTTCCCTCCGATTCCTCTGATCTCGAGAGTTCTCAGCAAAATCCTGGGAGGGATGCCATAGAGCCGGTACCAATCCTGGGAGGGAGAAAACACACTGTCTCCTGGTGACTCCGTGGTGGCCACTGCAGCACTGTTTCCCCATCCTGCTGCACCTATCCAAGAGCTCCTTCATCCACTTTCCCCCAGCTGCAGATCTCCTCCTTGCAGGAAAGGGACTGATACTACATCGCGATGTACAGCGTCTCAAGCTCACAGCTTGGCGAATCCTCTCCTAGTGATGAGGGACAGAATAGACCTTGTTCTATTGAACTGTCAAAAGCCGTCCACATGAGCTTTCTACTCCAGGAAGTGAAATAAATTCCTATCCTATCTCACCTCTTTAGGGTTACCATCACCTCCTTCAGATTTGGTGACAATCTTCAGTTTTTTGTTGTCCCATGTAGACCTGGGCTTTAGCTATGCCTCGCTGAAGGTTTATCTCGCAGCAATTTTGGCTCACCATCCGCCTATTGAGGGTTGCTCTGTCTTCTCCCACCCATTAACTAAGAAGTTTCTTCAAAGCTTGGCCCACCTCTTACCTCCATTGTGTGGACCCATGCCAGCATGGGACCTACCCGTGGTGCTTATGAGTCTTACGGACAAACCCTTTGAACCAATGGCTACTTGTAGTTTACAGCTTTTGTCTTGGAAGACAGTATTTCTGGTTGCGATCACCTCCATCAGGAGGGTGAGCGAACTGTCAGCGCTTTGTTGTGACCCCCCATATTTATGCTTCCATCATGATGGGGTCACATTGGGCCCAGACGTTTCCTTCCTGCCAAAGGTGGTTTTTGAGTTTCATCTTCAGGCTGACATTGTCCTCCCAACATTCTTCCCGCCTCCTGCAACCAATGAAGAACACCGACTCCATTCATTGGACATCAGAAGAGCTCTACTCTTCTATTTGAATTGAACAAGGCCCTTCAGAAAGTCACTGGCTTTGTTTGTTTCCTATACTCTACCCTCCCAAGGGAAGAAGCTATCGTCACAATGTCTATCTAAATGGATTGTGGAAACTATTAAATTATGTTACAGGTTAGCTAAGAAGTCACTCCCAGGGCTGCTAAGAGCTCATTCCACCCGGGCGGTGGCTGCCTCTACAACCTTCCTGTGAGGTGGTCACTAGATGACATTTGCAATGCTGCGACATGGGCCACGCCTCACACGTTTGTGAAACACTATGCCCTAGACATTCGTCTTCATCAGCGTTCAGCAGTAGGACGAGCAGTATTGCAGGTGGAGCAGATTTAGGACCTCAGCTCCCTCCTCCAGCTAGGTGTGTGTGTACTGCTTGCTAGTCTCCCAGAGGTGTGATGCACAGAGACCACGAAGAAGATACCACCCACCCTCCTTCCCCTCTGCTTTCAGTCCTTTCCTTTCTTTGGAGACTGAGGGCAGCGGTCAGAAAGAACTGGCGGGATCATTGTGCCTTCCCCCTAGTCATGTGCAGTGGAGCCCAGCACGTGACCAGGGAGCAGACGCGAAAATCCCTTTGCTTTCCATTATACCAGTCGGGGTCAGCACAGGTGCACTATATCCCAGAGATGTGAATGCACAGATGACCACTGGAAGATCATCAGTTACAGGTAAGCAACCTGTTTTTTCCTCATAGTATCACTTCTAGGATTGCCACATCTCCTGACAATCTGACCTAGACTTGCCATTTTCCCTGGAGGGAGAGTTGTCTGCCTTTAGGCCCCCCAATCTGCTGGCTGGGAACCACGCCTCCAAACTGCCATGTTTGGGCCAAAGTGCCCAGCATGTGCTTTGCGTGCTGAAGATCTCCCACAGAAGAAGAAGGACCCCCCACCAGCAGCCAGGTTAATACCTGGCAACCCTAATCTGATCTGTTGTCCACCAGCGCCTCAAAGGCTGGTGGGAGAAAAATGGCAGCAAAATGGGATGGTGCACTGGCATCATACTGGCTCACAACATAAAGGGGGGGGGCCTTAACCATTGTTTTGGGGAACTGTAGAGCATTCCCCCCAACATTGACATCACTTTTGTTTTTGGCTGGAAGTGACATTGCATGTTGGTGTGATGCCAGTGTGCTTGTCCCTGCCCCCCAATTGCTCGGGGGGGGAGTCCAGGCTGCAGCTTGGCTACCTTAGTCACTTTGCATATTTTACTTTACTTAACATGACAGGGAGAGAGTACAAGGAGGAGGAAGGGTGGCTGCAGCTGCTCATGAGGCGTGGCAGCTTGTTCTGACCTCAGATGGTAAGCCTGGAGGCAAGCTTTGTGGACTTTTAAGTGTCGAAAAATGCCTAGTGCATTTTAGTTTCTTTTCGAGAGATTAAGTGATGACAAAGATAAGGGAGCAGTTTGCTGATAGCAACCTGTTAGATAAAACAAAATTCCAAATTTATCATAGAACTAAAAAATGTAAAGATTGGGGACTGGAGTAAATACTAGTTATTTCAGACTCTGCTACAAGCTAATGTTGTAGATGTTAAGATAATGTCATTTTAATTTGGGAAAGGAGGGGTACAAACCCCTCCCTGATTTTCTGGAATGAGCTTGAGCTAATTAAACCAACTACAACTCCACAAAAAGATCAGAATGTGAGGGCTTTATGACTCATTTGATTAAAAGGTTGCTTTACATTAATAGAAGAATGTCTAATGTTCTTTGCATGCATACTGTTTTTATCCCTGCAGTCTAACTTCTGTACTTTCAATGTGATTTTTGATTGTGTTTCTTCCACTGAGTTTCTTCTTTATGGGATTTTGCACATGCTCTAGAAGGGCAAATGGTTTTAGAGGGGTATGTAGCTACCCCAGAATTTAGATGGCAAAGTCAGTACATGTCATCTGGATTTTGAGGATGAGGAATGAGGGTGGCTTGTCTTTTAGTACTGTAATCCAAATTAATTTGGAAGGTGCTGGGGAAGAAGTCAGATTTGATTTCTTTAAACATCTACTTTTCAGATTCAGTCAGTCTGTTAGATTTCAACTTTTCATATGTGCACTTTTCAGATGTTACTGTCTTGTAGTGTAATAGATGAACTTTGGAAGTTAAATATGATGTTCAAAGACCAGAATCTCAAACTGAAATTCAAAATTTTGAATGTATCCAAGCTCAGTTTTTTAATCTTTTTTTAATCTTTATTTATCTCATTTTCCACCATAATACAAACATTTCATTATCTATGATAACATACGTTTTTAGAGTCAACGTAACATTTAGATATCCATTATTAAAATGTTCTAGCTACAATTTCTATTTACATGGTGTATCCAGTTATATACCCTCAACCACCTTTTCTCTTGTAAATCCTGATCTTTGGCCTGAAGTATTAAACTCAATTTATCCATTTGCGCTAGCTCAAGGAGCTTTGCTATTAATTCCCCTTTTGAGGGTACTCTATCTGTTTTCCAGTTTTTTGCCAGTAGTATTCTTGCAGCCATTATCACATATATTAATAAATATACATCTTGTTTTTCATAACCTTTGGGAGTTATATTCAATAAGCATGTTTCAGGTGTTAACACAACATATAGATTCAATATTTCATAGATAACTTTAGGTACCATTTTCCAGTATGCCTGCACTTTACTACACTTCCACCACATGTGGTAAAAGTCCCCACATTCGGCTTCCAACATTTGTTAGATACTTGTGAATAGCGCTTTGCAATTTTGTCTGGGGACCAGTACCACCTGTAAAACATTTTGTAGATATCTTCTTTATACGACACTGCTCTCATAAATTTTACAGTTTTCCAAATTGTATTCCATTGCTTGGTTTCAATTTCTTTTCCATGAAATCATTACAGTTTTGATATTTTCATCCAGCTCATACTCTTCTAATAGAAATCTATAAAGTTTCTGGATTAATTTGTCACTGGATGATAACCAAATTTTGTCAAGTTGAGTATTCCCCTCTTCAAATCCATTGAATTTATCTTTGCCGTATCTATCTCGTAATAGTGCGCGTTCCCACCATGATAACTTAATTTCATATTCACTTTCCAATTTTTCTTCTGTTTTTAAAGTATTATGTCTTTCTAACAATATATTATAATTAGCTTGCCATCAAAAGTGAAGGCTTCACAAAAGCTTCCAATGGTGACACCCATGTTGGTGTTTTTCTATAAAGTCTCTCTTTTATCTCGTTCCAGATTTTGTTTAGGGCTCCCCTTATTATATGTTGGTTAAAAATCGAGTGTATTTTCTCTTTCTCGTACCATACGTACAAATGCCACACCATATAAAGATCATGACCCTCTAGCGCCAATGTTCTTGCCTCCTCTAACAAAATCCATTCTCTTATCCACGTTAAAGCACATGCCTGATAATACATGTTGTGGGGGTATACTACAGACCTCCAAATCAACCGGAGGAACAGGATAATGCATTTGTACAGCAGCTTGCTAAACTTTCACAGAGACAGGATGTAGTGGTTATGGGAGATTTTAACTACCCAGATATTTGCTGGGAATCTAACTCTGCTAGACATGGGACATCCCGCAGATTCTTGAATAGCCTTGAGGACAACTTCATCTCTCAGAAGGTGGAGGTGGGAACCAGAGGATCTGCTATCCTAGATTTAATTCTGACTAACAGGGAAGAACTGGTTGATGAAGTGAAGGTGATGGGTTCCTTGGGGAATAGTGACCATGTCAGCTTGGAATTTGACATAGAGAAGACTGTGAAACCAGGACGTAGCAGAACTCATATCCTGGACTTCAGGAAAGCCGATTTCAATAAACTCAGAGATCTAATAGGTAGGATCCCATGGCTGGAAATGCTGAAGGGAAAATCTGCACAGGAAGGATGGGTGATGCTGAAAAATGAAGTGCTTAAGACACAATCTCAAACTGTTCTGGTAAGAAAGAAAGGTGGGAGACGGGTAATGAAGCCAAGGTGGCTGAACAAGGAACTCTCTGAGGAGCTGAAACTAAAAAGGGAAATGTACAGGAAATGGAAGGAGGGTCAGATTACTGAGGGTGAATACAAGACACGAGCACAAGTCTGTAGCAATGGTGTCAGAAAGGCTAAAGCACAGATGGAGCTGAGGCTTGCAAGGGATGCAAAAAATAACAAGAAAAATTTCTATGCCTATGTTCGGAGCAAAAGAGGAACAGGGATGGAGTAAGTTCATTGCTAGGGGAAGATGGTCAAGCCTTAACAAGGGATGAAGACAAAGCAGAATTACTCAACTCTCACTTTGCGTCGGTCTTTAACCGTAAAGTGAGCTGTATACAAACTGAAGAATGCAGGGCATATGAAGGAAAGGGGAACTGCCAGTTCAGAATAAGTAAGGAAATGGTTAGAGAACATCTAGCTGCCTTAAATACTTTCAAATCTCCAGGGCCGGATGGCTTGCATCCGAGGGTGCTAAAAGAAATTGCAGATGTTATTTCAGAGCCTCTGGCTATAATCTTTGAGAGGTCCTGGAGTACGGGTGTTGTGCCGGAAGACTGGAGAAGAGCGAATGTTGTCCCAATCTTCAAGAAGGGGGAAAAGACGGACCTTGGAAATTATAGGCCTGTCAGTTTGACATCAATACCTGGGAAAGTTCTGGAGCAGATTATTAAACGCTCTGTCTGTGAACACCTTGAATAAAATGAGTTAATTGGTAATAGCCAGCATGGGTTTATGAAGAATAAGTCATGCCAGACTAACCTTATCTCCTTTTTTGTCAGAGTTACTAAAATGGTTGACTCTGGCAATGCCGTGGATATAGTGTATCTAGATTTCAGTAAAGCATTTGACAAAGTTTCTCATGATATCCTTGAGGATAAGCTGGTTAAGTGTGGGCTGGATGGCGCAACCGTTGGGTGGATTCATGGTTGGTTGAAAAATCGTACCCAACGAGTGCTCATAAATAGCTCTGTGTCTACGTGGAGGGAAGTCTCGAGTGGAGTACCACAGGGCTCGGTCCTAGGCCCGGTGTTATTCAATGTTTTTATAAATGACCTGGATGAAGACATAGAGGGAATGCTTATCAAATCTGCAGATGACACGAAACTGGGTGGGATTGCTAATTCTGAAAAAGACAGAGTCAGGATTCAGAAGGATCTTGATAGGCTGGAACAGTGGGCTGAGACAAATAAAATGAATTTCAATAGAGATAAGTGCAAAGTCCTACACTTAGGTACAAAAAATCAAAGGCACAGATATAGAATGGGAGGGACTTGGCTTGACAGCAGCACATGTGAAAGGGATCTAGGTGTTATGGTTGATCACAAGCTCAACATGAGCCTGCAGTGTGATGCGGCTGTGAAGAAAGCTAATGCAATCTTAGGATGCATTAGCAGAAGCATTGTGTCCAGATCACGGGAGGTGGTAGTTCCGCTGTATTCTGCTATGGTCAGGCCCCACCTGGAGTACTGTGTCCAGTTTTGGGCACCACATTTTCGGAAGGATGTTGACAGACTCGAGCGGGTCCAGAGGAGGGCGACCAGGATGGTGAGAGGGTTGGAGTCCAAGTCTTATGAGGAAAGGCTGAGGGAGTTGGGTCTGTTTAGCCTGGGAAAGAGAAGGTTTAGAGGGGACATGATGGCAGTCTTCAAGTATTTGAAGGGCTGTCATGTAGAAGATGGAGTGGATCTATTCTCTCTTGCTCCGGATTGCAAGACTAGATCTAATGGGTGGAAATTACAAGGGAGTTGTTACTGGCTTAATATCAGGAGAAACTTCCTGACTGTAAGAGTGGTTGAGCAGTGGAACAGACTGCCTCGGGAGGTAGTGGATGCTCCTTCGCTGGACGTTTTCAAGAGGAGACTGGACAACCATCTTTTGGGTATGTTGTAGGTTTGTAGGGGTTTCGGCTGTGCTCCTGCAGAGTGCAGGGGGTTGGACTAGATGGCCTGCAAGGTCCCTTCCAACTCTAACATTCTATGATTCTATGATTCTATGAATACAATATCCAAGTCGGTACACACATCCCACCTTTTTCCTTTCTATCTTGGAGAACTTTCCATTTAATTCTAGCTCTTTTAGTTTTTGAATCTGAGCGCACTTTCGAGTAGCCCCGCTATGGAGTTTTGCTCCTTCTGTGGAATGTACTTTTGTGTGCAGGTGTTTCTCTTTCTCTGTGTGTCTTATCTGACTGCTGGCCTTGAGCGCTTGACTCCTTCGGCACGAAGTCTCCTCTGTCTCCTGCTCACCCCTGAACCGTTATGTAGTTTCCCACGCTTTGCAATAATCACCTATTGGCCTCTAGGTGTCAGGGGATATTGTATGAAACCACTATAACCGTTATGACCATTTTGTATGCTCCATTCCTGACTCAAAAGTCCATGATGACCATCACGCTCTGATCAATAAAGCTGAATCTGTTTAAGGACCTGTTGTTGATACTGAGTTATTGGAGTACCTGACAGAGAGTCAGGAATCTATCTCTCCTCTACCCATATCGTCATGAAGATGAGCTGTGAAGAAGAGGAAAAGCTGATTCCAAGGGAACCAGATGTACCGGTAACCACTACTCCGGTTACCACCACACCGGTAACCATGGTCCTAACAAGAATCCTACCCCTGCTGGTGCCCGTTTCCATGAGTTTGGGACTGGGAGCAGAAGGAGAGATTTTTGGAAGAAGATGAGAGGAACCTCGAGGGTTCGAGTGGTCCACGTTCGATATGAGCACGCATGAGTCATGGACCCTGACTCCTGGACAGACAAGGGGAAGCCGTTATGAGTACCAGCCACCCCATGAGACAGAAGCGTGTACTTGGCACAAGGAAAAGAAGAAGGGTTGGGAGGAGCGCTTCACCCAAATTGAATGGGCCCAAGAATGGATGATCCAGGTGATGGAGGATGCCCTGATGGGCATTCCAGGCACAGTTGCTCAGTTGGTGCAAGCTGAGATGTGCCTGCAACAGCAGCAAGAACCGGTTCCGCAACAACTGCCACCCCCCCACACACTGGTAGATCAGCAGATGCCAGTCCCGGTTCTGGCTCTGGCTCCAGTGGGGCCAATCTTGGGGCCTAGAATGCCGGAAATTCTCCCCAAGGGGTTACTAGTAGGGGCGTGCATTCGGGAATCCCAAAACGGAAAAAAACCCGAAAAAAGCATTTTCGGGTTTTTTCGGCTTTCGGGATCCCGGACAGGCTATTCACTGTAATCTTCGAATTCCAAAAAAAAAATCCCGGAAAATTCGGGATTTTTTCGGCATTTTTCGGCATTGCCAAAAAAAGGCATTATGGGGGGTTTTAAACTGTTAAAGGGCCCGGGAATTCCTTTTCCCGCCGTTTCCCCCTCTTTCCCGCCTTTTCCTCCTGTTTCCAGGAGGGGGGGGAGGAGGCTCCAGACAGCCAATCACTGCAATGCATTTGCAAAATGCATTGCAGTTTGCAAGGCTGTTGTTATTGCCTGCAGCCCAACCACCAGTTTGCTCCTTTCCCAGGGAAGGAGCACTGTGGTGGCCAATAGGGTTCTGGCATCTGCTCTCTGGCCAATCACAGAAGGTTTTTCCTTTTTGAAATCCTTCTGTGTATGCTCAGAGAGCATAAAAGGAGCCAGTCTCTGGGCTGACTCTCATTGCTGTGTTCCTGGATCCTGCTGGCTGGTGAGAGAGAGCTGCCTGGCTTGGCTGTTGGAGATTGTGGCTGGCTGGCTTCTGCTGCCCCTGCTCCTGAGTCTGCCCTGCTTTCCTCCCTGCTCTTCGTGGACCTCGGATCAATACCTCAGAAGACTTCAGACTGTTTTGATTTATTAGGGCACTTTTAAATTTAATTTCTTTTCTCTTTATTTTATTCTTCCTAGGGTTTGTTTGGGAGAGACCTGGGGTTGGTGGGGTGGTGATTGCACATGGTCTGCTGCTGGCTTGGCAAACATGCCCCCTCACACCACTACCACACCTCTCAGGTTTTTTTACAGGGAGAATCTGCTTGCCTGATCCATTCCCATAGGAAACAATGGAGAACTGGGGGCACCCTATTTGGATGCCCCTAGAATTGGACCCCCTGGTCCAATCTTTTCAAAACTTGGGGGGTCTTTTGGGGAGAGGCTCCAGCAGCTACAGTCCAAATTTGGAGTCTCTACCTCAAACCCCCCCCTCTCCAGCCCCCTGCAAACTTTCCAGAAAATTTTGCCATTGAAGTCAATGGCCCCATTGGATATAATGGAATCCCAAAAAATTTTGGATTTCAATGCTTTACCGGTATAGGTATTCGGGTTTTTTCGGAAATACCGAAAAAAATTGGGTCCAATATGCCCAAATCCGAATTTTACCGAATTTTTTTTTTTTGCACACCCCTAGTTACTAGATGCAAAGTTTGTTGGCACCCCCAAGAAACTGGCCTTTTTCCTTGTGCAGGTGGAGAAATTCATTCAAACTTGGGGTCACTTGTTCCCTACTGAGGCCAGAAGAGTGGACTACATAGCAGTGCAGCTCAGAGGCAAGGCTATGGGCTGGTACGTGAGTTTGCACAATGCTCAGGGCCCCAAGCTATGAGAGGTAGCCACATTCATGTGAGCTCTAAGAGTGCAGTATGAAGACCTGCTGGAGAGAGCACGTGTGCAAAATCACCTGCACACCCTGAAGCAAGGAAAATGCACGGTTCACAGGTACACGGAACAGTTCCAGAGGTATGCAGCTAAAGTGCAAGGCTGGCCAGATGGGGTGCTAGCAGAACAGAATTGAGTGGGACTTCACCCAGAGATCCATGAGACCATCCTGTGGAGTGTGTGCCCCATCTCCTTCAACACATGGGTACGAGAAGCTGCTAATACCGAGGCCCACCTCCAGATGATCAAGATAGACAGACCTGCCCAGGCCCCTTGAATGGGGCCCATGGGAGCGAAGTCAAAGCCCCCAAAGCTGAAGGATGGCACCCAGGAGATGTGCATGAAGCAAGGTCTATGCCTCTGCTGCAGAGAAGCCAGGTATTTCACCGTAGACTGTCCCAGGGCTGTGGGAGTGTTGGCTCTGGCTAAAGACCCGGGGAAGAAGAAGCCTGATACTCCGTTAAAGAAGGGGACCACTAAAGCCAAGGTGCAATGGCCCCTCCAATTTGGAGTCTTGGAAGAACGCTCCAGGTCCACCAGTAGTGAGGAGGACGAGCTGGTGGGAAAAGTCCGGGACCTGCTGTAAGTGGCGCTGAACAGCAGGTCCAACACCTCCCCGCGCCACGCATGGTGAGCAATCACCCCCCCCCCTCTTTTTTGTTACTGTGACTGTGATAAATCAAGACTTAGGCACGCATGAATGAGTACGGGCCCTCATTGACTCGGGGTGTGCTAGAGACTTAGTAAACCCCTCTTTGGTAACAGGGTTGGGGCCCCTGATGGAGAAACTATCATAACCCGTAGTATTCACTCAAGTGTACGGTTCTTCTATGAAAGAACCGTGTAAATACCAAACAGGGCCATTGCGAATGGGAGCTGGGGAACATTGGGAGCACTGCCCATTCTTCATCACCCCAGCTGCGAGATTCTCGCTGTATTAGGAAGCCCCTGGCTGCACGACCATGACCCATACATCTTGTGGGATAAAGGGAGGATGTGATTCATCTCCCCCAAGAGCCAAAGTCATGGCTGGAATCCCAGTTTGGGACCAGTCCCTCCTGATGAGCCGGTACGGGCATGCCTGGCAACGGAGGAACTACAAATCATTCCCCCAGCCTACCAAGACCTGGCCCGGGTGTTTGAGGAGGAGGAGGCGGACGAATTGTCTCCTCACCGTAATACGGATTGCGCAATTGAACTGCTACCTGGACATAAGTTGCCCAGGGGTAAGCTTTATGCCATGAGCCCAATGGAAAAGGAGGAGCTATAGAGGTTCATTGACAAAAACCTCGCCTGGGGGTTTATTTGCCCCGCCTCCTCCTCGTTCGCAGCTCCACTTTTGTTCAGAAAAAAGAAAGACAGGGGTCTCCACTTCTGCACAGATTACAGAGGGCTTAATGCAGTCTCGACCACCAGTGCTTATCCCCTGCCCCTCATAAAATATCTACTGGCAGAGGCAGCCAAAGGAAAGATCTTTTCTAAACTGGCTCGAGGGATGCATACTTCCGAGTGTGCATCAGGGAGGGGGATGAATTTAAGACTGCTTTTAATACCCCGCTGGGGCAGTTAGAGTATAAAGTCATGCCATTCAGCCTCCAGAGAGTGCCTGGAGTTTTCATGAACCTAATCAATGAAGTGTTACACAAGCACCTGTTTAGGGGGATTCTTGTTTACTTGGATGACGTCTTACTGTACTCCCCTGATGAACAATCTTACATCCAGTTGGTGAGGGAGGTACTTCAGACTTTGTACAAACATAAATTGTTCACCAAACTGTCCACATGTGAGTTCCACAAAAGAGAAATTGACTTTTTAAGTTACCACATTTCTCCTTGGGGGTTGGAGATGGACCCCGCGAAGGTGTGGGATGTCCTGGGGTGGGAAGTCCTCTGCACTAGAAGGCACCTCCAATCCTTCCTCTGATTTTCGAATTTCTATCAAAATTTTATCACCAATTTTGTCCAAGTCAGCCTCCCCCTCACTGACTTATTGAAAACTAAAGGGAAGGGTTCAGGCAGCACAAAGCTTGGTGCCCGATTAACGTGGACAATGGAATGTCAGACAGCTTTTGACAACCTTAAAGCCTTGTTCACATCTGAACCCGCGTTAGCCCATCCAGAAGAAAATAGAAAATTCATTGTACACATCAATGCATCAGACGTAGCGATGTGGGGGGCTATCCTGCAATAAGAGGAGGATGGCAAACTGCACCCTCTGGCCTATGTCTCATGAAAATTTAATGCCACTGAGCACAACTGGGCTGTTTGGGATAAGAAGGCTGGAGCCATCTGGCTCACCCTATCCACCTGGAGACATTGGTTGGAAGGGGCACGAGTGCCATTCGAGGTATGGACTGATCACAAAAACCTCAAAGTCCTCCGCACTCCCCACAATCTTAATACAAAACTACTGCAGTGGGCTGATTTCTTTTCTAAGTTCAAGTTCACGCTACACCATTTCCCTGGGAAGGCGAATTCCTTAGCTGATGCCCTCTTGCACCTCCCTCAGCATGACAGTTAATGGGAGGAAGTGGTGGACTCGATGTTCACTCCCGGCCAACTAGGAGGGGCGATCATGACGCGAAGTAAGGCAAAAGTGAAAAGGGACACTGGGGGGCAGGACTGGGCCACCAAATTTTCATCTGCCTTTTCTGACTCTGACCACTCAGAAATCGAATCACATCGGGGTCTCAAGCAAAGACAGGATGGTTCCTGGTACAAAGACCATCATTGATTCGTCCCAAGATCCTTGCGGGGTAAAGTGATGGAAGTAGACCATGGATCGAAACTGCTGGGTCACCTTGGGTATCTCAAGACATTACATCTTTTACAACAGCATTTTTGGTGGGTGGGCACGTGGAAGGATGTTTCCCTGTATGTGCAATCTTGTCCCACCTGTCTCATGTGTAAACCCCGACCAGGGAAGCCCCAGGACTTTTGCAACCACTCCCAACCCGTACCCAACCCTGGGAAGTGATCTCTATGGATTTCATCACTGACTTACCCCCAAGTGGCAGGGAAACAGTCATTTGGGGGGTGGACATGTTTTCCAAGCAAGTGCATTTCTTCCCTCTTAAGCAACTGCCTACTGCAAAGCGCCTAGCTAAATTGTTTATGCATAATATTGTAAAGCTCCATTCGATCCCAAAGAAGGTGGTCTCTGACCGAGGTTCTCAATTCATTGCTAAATTCTGGAGTGAATTGATGGGAGCTCTCAGCATTGAATGTGCCCTTAGTAGTGCCTACCACCTGGAAACTGACGGCCAAACCGAACGGGTTAATCAAACCCTGGAACAATTTCTGTCTTGTTTTACCAATTTTCAACAGGATGACTGGGGGGAGTTGCTCCTGTATGCGGACTACTTTTACAACAATGCAGTCCATTAGTTAATGGGGTTCTCCCCGTTTCAGGCGGTACGTGGCTATGAAGGTTCCCCCCTTCCCTGGTTGCCTACTGATACTCCTCCAGGGGGAACTGTTGAGGACTGTTGGTGAAACATCAAAGATGCCTGGCTGCTCCTCCAGCAAACGTTAGGTAAATCCAAAATGGCTTATAAGGCACAGGCCACAAATGCCTCCCTACATGGGGGGTGCTGGTTGGGGACAAGGTGTATTTCTCTACCAAGAACTTCCATGGCCTGCAACCCAGCTGTAAACTGGGCTGGAAATTTGTTGGCCTCTTCCCTGTTGTGCGGAAGATCAATGATGTCACTGTCCAACTTCAGTTGCCTAAAACATTTAAACATGTGCATCTTGTGTTTCACTTTTCTCTCCTCAGGAAGGACCCCAGGCACAATGCCTGGCTCCCTACCTGGACACATGCCGCCCCCCCCCCGTAATGGTGGATGGACAGCTGCATTTTGAAATTGCTCAGATTTTGGACTCTCGCTTGAAACATAACCATTTGAACTATTTGATTGACTGGGTTGACTTTGGCCCAGAACACTGGGAATGGGTTAAGGCGCCTGATGTTAATGTTCCCCACTTGGTTCGCCACTTTCACTTCCTGAACAAGCCGGGGGGCGGGGTTGGGGGGCGGGATGTCGGATAGCCCCGCCATGGAGTTTTGCTCCTTCTGTGGAATGTGCTTTTGTGTGCAGCTGTTTCTCTTTCTCTGTGTGTCTGATCTGACTGCTGGCCTTGAGCGATTGACAGCTTCAGCTCAAAGCCTCCTCTGTCTCCCGCTCACCCTGAACCGTTATGCAGTTCCCGCGCTTTGCAATCATCGCCTGTATGATACCACTATAACTGTTATGGCCATTTTGTATTCTCCATTCCTGATTCAAAAGTCCATGATGACTTCATCTCTCTCTGATCAATAAAACTGAATCTGTTTAAGGACCTGCTGTTGATACTGAGTTACTGGAGTACCTGACATGCACAAGTACAGTCTTGGACACTTAGACCCCTAGTCCACCCTCCAACCCCAACATGGATTCTTCCCACACTGACAGCTCCCTGTCACTTCCTCTGGGGAATCTGAGCAGTTGAGCCTTTAAGGTTAACATCATGTTTTGTGTCCTTGCCCCTCTGCACTGTTCTTTTTCCCCCAGTTTATGTTTGTGTATGCATTCTGCATCTATAGCCCAAATACACATTTTTTGCTTAATAGTAAGTGCGTTAGCAAGAGATGGAGCACACTGCACCCTTCTCTTTCTCTCCTCCCCTCCTCACTCCCCTCCTCCCCTTGGCTACCTGTCGCTGGGCTAATCCAGGCGTGCACAACCCATAGAGAGGATGCAAGCTTGGCAGCTGACTGACTGGCTGGCTGGTCTGTTTGGTGGGGCAGGATCCCAAGGGTTTTAAAAAACAAACAAAACAAATGTGCCTTCAAGCCTTTCCCATTGTTTCCCATGGGCAATCCTGTCATTCCTTTTAATACATCCCCCTCCAAGTTGTGTGCAGACTGGCTTTGTGGAAGGGGGAAAAGATCCCTCCCTAGGGTCCAATGTGGAAAGGATAGAGGAGTGTGTCAAATGCCCTCAAGTTAGAAGCATCAAACTCACCGAGGTTGCCCCTCTACCTGCCCCCCCAGGTTGCCCCTCTACCTGCCCCCCAGGTTGCCCCTCTACCTGCCCCCCAGGTTGCCCCTCTACCTGCCCTCCAAGTTGTGTGCAGATTGGCTTTGGGGAAGGGGGAAAGATTCCCCCTCAGCTCCAATAAGCAAAGGATGGAGGAATGTGTCAAATGACACCCCCCAGCTTCACAAGCTAGAAGCGTCAAAATAGAAGCGGTAATTGGGACGGGGGAATGGGTGGAGATGACTAAAGCCGTGTCAAGTAGTCTGCTTATTATTCCCTCCAAATCGGAAGCTGACAAGTAGAAAGGTCTGGGGAGAAGCCACTCTCAGATACCCCCAGGGGCAATGCCGTGATGGCTGCAAAATCACCTCTGAGCAGCCATAAAACAGTGCAGAATCTGGAAAGAGCTGCGATGCAGGAGGAAAGTGAGAGCGGAATGCAATGCAGAGGGAGATTCTGCTTCCGATGTGGACAGACTGCAAGGGAACGGAGGAGTGCAGAGTCAGCCATAGTCTGTGCCAGGGGTCCCCAACGTCGTGCCTGCCAGCACTTTCCCTGTCACCTGCCAAGTGTTTTTAGAAAGTAGGCAGGGCCAGGTGTGGCTTTTACCCAGCGGGGCATCTGATTGGCCACTGGAGATTTGATTGGCTGGGATTGTTTTTTAAAAAACATTTCAGGGGCAGTCTGGCAGCTGCTGTTACAGTGCTGGATCCCAGGGACTCAAAGATGTTGGGGATCCCCTGCTAGAGAACATTTTAGACATTGCCCAACTGTATGTTTGTTTACTTGTCTTACTTAAAAGGGCTAATCAGTATAAAACTGTGGGGGCTTTTCCTTCCTTCAGTTTGAGTTTGGGAAGGAACTGTATAGCTAAACACTTACTAACCACTCTTTTCTTGCACTGCATGGTGCCTGTTGGTGTGCTCAAGGTTAGTCGTGAGCATCAGAAAAGCTGCATAGGGGAATTGATTGCAGATGCATCTGCACAGCCGGAACTGTTCACTCGCTCCTCTCAGCACACTCTGATATCTACATTCCCCGCTCATTATTTCAGACTCATAAATACCCACTTGCCTCATTGCCAAGGCCGAGTGACCAGACAAGGAGGCCTGCAAGTGTTTGTGTGGTTTTTTTGTGTGTGGTGATTGGGCACATGTATGTTTCTGGACATACTGCAAACTCCTTGCAAGAAGAAGAAGAAAAGAAAAGATTGGATTTATACCCCACCCTTCACTCAGAGCGGCTTACAAACTCTTTTCCCTTTGTTAGAAACAATGTCTGTCTACCTTAGCCATGCTAAGGGACATATCAAAGAAAAGAAAGTCAGTCTGGGGTATCTTTTAGTTGTGCCTTAGTGACAATAAAGGGACTGCAGACGAACTCAAATTAGCACTCCAAGCAACTTCAGTATATCACCTCTCCCGGCCGGTATGCCCTGCCCCTTTTCCTTTACTGGATCCAGAGCTTACAACTCTTTCAGTTCCGCCTACTACAACACACCATAAAACATACAACTCTTTGACATGACCCCCTCCCTCCCTCATCATGGATTGTATGTGCATTTAAAATAGCTCATTAAGTAAACAAGGCGGGTTAGGTAATATTCATTAGTTTATTAGGCATGCATGGTTGATTAGTGTTTATGTATGTCAAGGCTATTCCTTGCCATCCAAATTCTTTACACACACCCTTTTCCATCTTCTCTCTTAAGTTTGTTATTCTGCCTCTGCTTCTCAGTAAGGCCCATAATCCTGACATTGTTCCACACAGTTGCAACTTGCTTGCAGCTCAGTTTAACCCTTCACTTACCTTACCTTCCCCTCCCCAGAACAGACACCCTGTGAGGTAGGCTGAGAGAGCTCTTTTGAGGGCTGTCCTTGAGAGAACAGCTCTGACAGAACTATGGCTTGCCCAAGGTCATCCAGCAGGTGCAAGTGGAGGAATGGAGAATCAAACCCGGTTCTCCCAGATTAGAGTCCACGCACTTAACCACTACACCAAACTGTTTTTCTTTGGATTTGTCAGTCTTGTATGCCAGGAGTCCGCAGCATGGTGCACACCCTGGCACCCATGGGCACCTTTCCTGGTGCCCACCAGGTGTTTTCAGGCAATGGGCAGGACCAGAGGGGCTGCTGCCCAGCAGGACATTTGGGTGGCCATTGGAGATCTTTGGGGCTGTACAGACTCCTGTAGCTGCCACGGCCACAGTGTTGATTTCTATCTCACTCTTTTTCCCCAGTGTATTTTTAAAATCATGCCTCTTCTCCCCCGTACTTGGGCTTCCTCTGTGTGGTTGGCTCCACTTCTTGCAGTGCCACTTGGTGGCTGCACCCACTGCCCCTTGTCAGAATTCCAGAGATGCCCACAGGATCAAAAAGGGCGGGGTCCCTCCCTGTCACATGCCTTTAATTCACACTCCGTCTCCCAGAGTTGGTCTTTTCTCTTCAACTACTTTTTCCTGCTCTCTCTTCCTGCTCTTCATGTCTGCAGCTCATACCAGAATATTTGGATGGTGCCTCTCCTGCCTCTCCCAATTCAAAACTACTTACCTACCATTAACCCTCATCCGCCAACTGAAACAAGCCAAAGTCTGCATACCTTGTTATCTTTGCCTCTCCTTTCTTCCTAAAGATGCTATAATAATTCCTTGGTTCAAATAAAATCGTTGAAGGTGTGCTGGAATGCAGTGAGCCCAACTCATCTTGTCTGGTTTACTTATCCTAACCTGCATTCTCTGCTCAGTACAGACAAAGAGGCTTACAGTTTCAACACACACACCCCTTAAAGTTTGCAAAAATCAACAAATCTCTCTGCTGTTAACAGACTACTAGACAGCGTGAGCAGTGGGTTGATTGGTTGCAGTAGGGACTTGAATGTGCATGGGGTAGAAAACTTCTGATATGCATGCCAGACAGCGATACCCAAGGGCATTTTGTTTGGCCTGCATGGCCAGTTCTCCATCTGTGTCACACTGGTGACATTGATGGGGTTTAACTTACTTCTAGTTTATCTGTCCATGTTCATTCGTCCTTATCTCCCTTGCCCTCTTTTGGTTGCTGGCACTTTGTTTCCATGTTAAGGATGTGAGATTTAACAAGATGTACCTGCTGTAATAAGTTTATGAAGGCGTTTATGTTCAGTTGGTCCCCATGGCACCAACACTTTGGAACTCCCTCCCCAGGGAGAATTATCCGTCTGTCTCTGTCGTCGTCTTCCACAAGTGGGTGAAGACTTTTCCCTTTTGTTTGGTTTATCCCCAGTAATTCTTATTGGCCGTCCTCCCTCATTGTTTTCTTTTGTGTGTTTGTGCGTTTATATGTTTCTATTGAATCATTTTATATATTATTTAAACGCTCTGCTAATGTCGAAATGTTTTTGTGCTTCAATGTTTGCTGGGAGACTGTTTGGGTGGAAAGGTGGCACAGAGTTGATTTAAAGAAAGAAATATATTAGTATATGACAAGCCTTAGATTTGTTCTGCTTTACAGTTGAACTAGTTTTTTCTTTAAAAATTGTCCATGAAGTGTGTCACATGGTCCACATCCTTCTGCCAGTAAGTTTTCAATATACAAGATCTCTTAATATTTCCTTTCTTTTCTAACTGCATATAAGTGGTAAGAACCTACAATGAAAATCACAGCAAAGGAATAATTAAAAAAAACAGCTGTGTTGAGCTGAATAACAGATTTAGAAAATGCAGACTTTAATTAATCTGTGTTTTCTGCTGGGATTTCAGCACCATCTGATTTACTTTTCATGTCTGAAAAGTGTAATTGTATCTTTCCCACCCTGCAAGTTTATCCTCCCAAGAAATTGATTCCATTCTTCAGTTTCCTAAAGGAAACTCAATACAAAACTAATGGTACATGGTCAAGGGTACAGATAATGGAGTGAGTCTAAATGCCAGCATAGCTGGAGAGCAGGAAGATATTCAGCAGGATGAGGTTAGTGGATGTCACTCCCATCAATACGGTCACGGCTGGACCTCAGAGCAGGCTGACAAAATGGCGTTGGAGCAGAATTTCGGGAGTCTGTAGCCTGACTTGTAAATATTTCTTTCTTGCTTTATGTCCAAAGGCTCGAGCTAGTCCACTGTAGAGCAGTAGTGTGGTTATTTAGAAGGAGACCCAAACACTGCTTGTCAGAGTAGGTGATGTTGGATATCTTAGGCTTTTGGGTTTGGCTGGCAGCTTACGTCGTTGGCTTGGAACTGAGCTCTGAGGGGGAGGTGCAAAAGTTTCAGAATAAACCCATGACGTCTGACTGCAAGGATGTTGTGACAGGGTGAAGAGAAAATGTCACTACATGAAATGGTAGGGTTCAACGTTGCAGCCCAGGGGCCTTTGCTTTACTTTATTCTCCAGTGGTTCTTTGTGGGACATTCCTCACGTCTGGATAAGCTCCTCCTCCTTCCTCAGGGTCAGCTCCGATCTTTGATCCGGGTGGGGAAGGACTTATCCCCTTGGAGGCAATCCAGTTTCTTGCTGGCCCTGCTTAAGCAGGACGTGCTCCAAAGGCACTGCATAGTGCCTACTGTAAAGAACGAAGAAAATGAAAGCAGGAAGAAAGAGGCTGTGGCAAGTTTTGCAGCTCAGCAGACCGGCACTGGGATCTCTCTGTGGCGCCGATGCTATTTTCAGTCCCCGTGCTGTTTTCCCGCCGGCCTGACCCATCCCTAGGGCGGAGGGCCTGCCCCTAATTCAGGGAGTGCGGAGAAAGCGAGGCGTGCTGACGGAGCGGGACAGGAAGCCTAACGCTCCGTTCCCCATTACTCCATCTGAAACACGGTAGGAAAACCACCAACAACAGTCTCTACCCTTCCCAGTAGGTACTGGAGGAGGCTGAGAAGCTGTCTAGGGTCTATGGAGGCTTTCCTTGCAGATCTGGAATTAAAGAAAGGGGGGGATTTTCCTTGGTCCCCGGTATGCATTTCCCCCATGTCCTCAAACGGGGGAAGGGGGGGACAAATGCACATTTTTTTCCCCAGGTCCTCCACAAGAGGTGCAGGAGGGGAATATCTTCCCGGCACAGCACCGTCCTTTGGGCGGGTAACTAAGTGGGAAATCAATGGTGGTGGCCATCTTGGATACCCCCTGAGCTCACGGGCCCTCAGGCCCTGAAGGCTACTTCTAGGGATCTGTCCCTCCCCCCCTTATAATTAACTGAAAGGACCCGGGAGGTGAGGAAGAGAGCACCTCAGTTCTTAGTTGGTGGGGTGATCTCTGGCTGATTTAGATTCATTTCCTCCCCCCCCCCACAGGCCTCAATCATGGCCGAGAAGGCATCACAAGACTGGGGCTGTTCCTCTGAGGACACTTCACAGTCAAGACCATCCACCTCTCAGGTCTTCCAGGACCATAGGGATACCCCGGGACTGGAGTCCAAGGAACCCATCTCAGCTGACATACTAAATTGATTCAGAGGAGAAATGAGGAGGAAATTTAAAGAACTGATAAAGGAGACCCTCCAAGGCAGTACACTACAGGAGTCTTCTGTGGAAAAGGGCAGGTCTCTCAAGAGACCTCTAGACAGGTCCACCAGTAAGTCTAGGTCCCTGTAAGAACAAGGCATATGAAACATAAGGCCCCTTGAGACCAAAGCCCTCTCTTGGGACTCGAAGACTCAGAACCAGATCCTTCCACTTCTTCTTCAGGTAAAGAGGAGGGGGAACTTTCTGCAGAGGAAGAAGAGGTAGTTGTGCCCACAGTACAATCCAGGCCCTTTCCTCAAGAATTATACTCTCATCTCTTGCCTAAAGTTTTGAGGACTCTAGACCAAAGGAGGAGGACATTCATGAACCAGAATTCCAGCAAGGAGCTGGAAAACTGATGCCTAAGGTTTCAGTCACGCAAACAGGTCTGCCTTTCCCAGCCTCCTTCTATAACATTACGAAGGCGGAGTGGGAACAACCAGCTAAACCCAAGGCTACTCACCAACTGTTTTCCAAATTATACTCTCTAATACCAGAAGCCACAAAGAAGTTGAAACTCCCCGTGGTAGATGATCCGGTGACCAGCCTGTATACCAATTTGGTACTACTAATGGATGCTGATGGGGTGCCGAAAGACCATACAGACAGGAGGATAGAACAAGCTCTGCAAAAGAATTTTGAAGCCTCCTCATCAGCCATTAAGGCATCTACTGTGGGCTCTCTCTTTGCCAGGACAGCTTATGATTGGGCAGACAAATTGGCCTCAGCGGACAGCGAAGTGCCAAAGGAATTCAAAGATGAGCTAAAGAAAATAGCTCTGGCGATTGCCTTTACAGCAGATGCCACACTAGATGCCCTCCAATTGTCTGCACGAGCACTTGCATGTAGCGTGACTGCAAGGCGGAACAATTGGTTTTGCCACTGGGACGTGGATTCATCCGCACAGGCGAAAGTGGCAGTGGTCCCTTTCAAAGGGTCTAACCTGTTTGGAGGGGGCCTGGATAGGTATTTGATTGAGAATAAGGACAAAAAGAAAGTCCTTCCCTCTAAGAAAAGAGACACTAAACCGAGAAAACGGTTTCAGCCCTTTTGAGAGCAAAAAAGAGGCCAAAAACCCTCTTACACAAGACCTTTTAAAGGGTAATGGCAGTCCAAACAACTCGGGGGGAAATCCTTCCCCTCCTCCAAAAGTGATCAATCGTCCGCCAAAGGTCCCAAGAAGGTATCTTCGGCATGACTATATGGCCCGTCCGGAGAAACAGGAGATGGGGGAAGACTTCAAGCCTTCTCGGAAAGATGGCATCTGACCATCTCAGACCAATGGGCCTTAGAGACAGTATCCCAGGGATACAAATTGAAGTTTCACTCCCTTCCCCGGCCAAGGTTTATCAGAATGCTGAAATACAAAAGTCGGGGGAAACACCTCCAAATCAAGGAGGCGATACTCCATCTTCTGGACATAGGGGCAATAAAGTTCCTTTGTCCCAATAGGGACAAGGCGTTTACTCCATATTTTTCATGGTTCCAAAGAAAAATGGAGCCACGAGAGCTCAACAGACACATCCGGAACAGAAAATTCAGGATGGAGACCCTGAAATCCATTCTCATATCGATCCAGGAAGGGGATTTTATGACATCTCTGGACTTGTCGGAAGCCTATCTCCACATACCCATACACAGTATGCATCAGAAGTTTCTCCGGTTCAACTATGCAAATCTTCATTTTCAGTACAAAGCGCTCCCCTTCAGTCTCAAATCCTCACCCAGGGTATTCACGAAGGTCCTGGTGACCCTGGTGGCACATCTACGGCTGAAAGGGGTGGGGCTGTTTCCATACCTTGACGACATCTTAGTCAAGGCCCCCTCTGCATTGGAATGTTCACAGGCCATGAACCTAACAATCCAGATGTTGGAAGATCACGGTTTCATAGTGAATCTGGAGAAAAGTCACCTATTACCTACTCAGAGATTGCTCTACCTGGGGGTGGAAATAGATATGGGACGGGACCGTGTGTTCCTGTCTCAGGAACAGGAACTGAAAATCAGGTCACTGTTGGAGCATGTTCTAAAAAACTCCAAGACCGAACTGATGACCCTAGTCAAACTATTAGGGATGCTGGTCTCATGTCAGGATGTAGTACCATGGTCTCGATTCCATGCGAGACCACTACAAATATTGTTACTTCCACACCAAGGGGCTATAATACATAAAAGATTCAAAATGCTCCAACTACCTATGGATGTATGGGATCAATTGACATGGTGGCTAGCCCCAACATGGTTCAAGTCTGGGATTCCCCTCCGAGACCCATCTTGGTCCGTGATGACTACGGATGCCAGCTTGTTGGGTTGGGGAGCACATTCAGGGGACAGGATGGTCCAGGGAGAATGGTCGGTGATGGAGATGACAGAAAGCATCAACCTGTTAGAGCTCAGGGCGATTTGCCTGGGTCTTCTAAATCTCGTAGATCTCCTATCAGGAACTCATGTCTTAGTCCAGACAGACAACACTACAGCGAAAGCCTACGTGAACCGCCAAGGGGGAACCAAGGTCTGATCTCTTCATACGGAGGCGTCGCTATTGATCTCTTGGGCAGAGAGGCACCTGTTGTCTCTAAAAGACACTCACGTGGCAGGAAAAGACAAAGAGCTAGCGGACTGGTTAAGTCAAAAACACCTAGATCAAACAGAATGGATGCTGAACACGGCAGTGTTCAAACAAATTTGCAACAAGTTTGGCAGATGGATCTGGACCTATTTGCCACGGAACTGAAATGTCAAGTTCCAGACTTCGTGTCTCAACAAAGAAATCCTCTGGCGAAAGGGACAGATGCTCTGAACTGCACATGGCCGCCGGGTCTCCTAGCATTGGAAAAAGTGCCGAGAAGGGCAACTAGAATGATAAAAGGGTTGGAACACCTTCCCTATGAAGAAAGGTTAAAACGCTAGGGGCTCTTTAGCTTGGGGAAACGACGACTGAGGGGTGACATGATCGAGATTTATAAGATTATGAATGGGATTGAGCAAGTTGAGAAAGAAGTACTTTTCTCCCTTTCTCACAATAGAAGAACTCGTGGGCACTCCATGAAATTGCTGAGCAGTCGGGTTAGAACAGATAAAAGGAAATACGTCTTCACCCAAAGAGTGATTAACAGATGGAATTCACTGCCACAGGAGGTGGTGGCAGCTACAAGCATGGACAGTTTCAAGAGGGAATTAGATAAACATATGGAGATGGGAACTCTCAGTCTGGGGCAGGTGATGCACTCTATTCTTGGTGCTGGAGGGGGCAGCAGTGGGAGGGCTTCTAGTGATCTGGCCCCACTGCTGGACCTCCTGATGGCATGTGGTATATTTTGGCCGCTCTGTGACAGAGTGTTGGACTAGATGGGCCATTGGCCTGATTCAACATTGGCTTCTCTTATGTTCTTATGTTCTCCTTTATGCCTTCCCGCCTCTCCTGATAATGCACAAGATCTGCAAAAGATCCACTTTCACAGGGCGGAAGTAGTGCTAATCGCACCCTTCTGGCCTCGTCAAACATGGTTTCAAGAACTACAATCCCTATCAATAGTAAAACCTTGGCACTTGCCCATTCGGGAGGACCTGCTGATGCAAGGTCCGACCAGGCATCCGAGGCTGGAATTACTAAGGCTAGCAGCATGGAGGTTGAGCGGAAAATGCTAGGGGGGCAGGTTTTCCTGATAAAGTGGTGGCTACTATGTTAGCAGCTAGAAAGGCTTCCACTAACAAATCATATGACCACACCTGGCATGGTGTTTAGATCTGGGACATGATCCGGTTAAGGCTTCAGTAGGAATAGTTTTGGCTTTCCACTAGGCGGGACTTGATAAGGGCCTCAGTACAAGTACCCTTCGTAGGCAAGTGTCTGCTATTTTGGCCATACAAGGTGCTAGACACGGAAGGTCTCTCCTTAGATACCCTCACATTAAGAGATTTTTAAAGGGGACAATGGCCATTAACCCTCCATAGGTTTCCCACCTGGAATCTTAATACGGTTTTGAGGGGTAACTGCAAACACCTATTTGAGCCAATGGCCTCTTGTCCTCTAAAAGAACTAACCTTTAAGACTCTGTTTTTAGTGGGCATCACATCTGCCAGAAGGGTTTCGGAATTAAGAACCTTATCTATAAACAAGGAACTCTGTATTTTCCACAGGGACAAGGTGGTCCTTTGTATGGATCCGGCCTTTGTCCCAAAGGTAAACTCGGTCTTTCATAGGGTGGAGGAGGTGGTTCTACCATCCTTCTGTGCCAATCCAAAACATGAAAAAGAATGGGAGTGGCATTGTCTAGATGTTAGAAGAGCCCTTAGCTTCTACATTGACAGGACTAAAGCCTGGAGGAAATCTGAGACGCTTTTCGTGTCCTTTAGGAAATCGTCTCTGGGTATGCCGGTTTCTTCCTCCACGCTCAGTAGGTGGATCAAAGGCTGCATCATTCTGGCGCATAAGGCAAAAGGGCTCGAAATCCCGGAAGGGATTGTTGCACACTCTCTTAGAGGCACGGCTACGTCAGTAGCATATAGGTCTTTTCCCTCCTTGGAAACCATTTGCTGGGCAGCCACATGGAAATCGGTGCATTCCTTTACTAAGCACTACAGAGTGGATAAATTAGCTTCAACCGAGGCGGCCTTCGGTTGTAGGGTGCTCCAACACATTCTGTAAATTGAGGATGCAGTTCCCCACCCTGTAACTAGCTCTTGTACATTCCAGATGTGAGGAATGTCCCACGAAGAACCACTGGAGAATGGAAGGTTTCTTTCACTTACTGTGAATCTTCCTTTCTCGGTGGTTCTGAAGTGGTACATTCCTACCCACCTGTTTTTTGTGTGTGCCTCCCCTCTTTATAGAGTGGGTGAGGGGGTTGAGTTTTTTGGGAAGTGTTTTTTCTTGTTAGAACTCGGGGTTCAGTTTCCAAACCCTATTCTTCTGTTTGAATGGTTAGTCCCCTATGTTGGGGGGGGGGAATACTGTTTTTTCTCCTAGTTCCTTTCCAGCGGGGTGTGCTACCGGGGCTTGACGATGACTGGTTTGCCTTAAGGGGATAAGCCCCTCCCCACCCGGATCAATGATCGGAGCTGACCCTGAGGAAGGAGGAGGAGCTTATCCAGACGTGAGGAATGTCCCACTTCAGAACCACCGAGAAAGGAAGATTCACGGTAAGTGAAAGAAACCTTCCATTCCCAACATTCTGTCACACTTTAAGATGACCAAGGAACAAGAGTTCCCAGATCAGAGGAATGCAGGAGGCTCCATCAAAATGGTACCCAGTTTCCACATTTGAATAAATGTCTGCTATTGTCTCCTGCATGGAAAAGTAAAGTTTCTGAGAATGATAGCAGGGGAAACCTCCCTTTTCTCTGCTCCTGAAACTCCTAGTCCCCCCTCCCATACAGGGGCTCCCTCCTTGTGGTGTACAAAACCTCCCTACATGCAAGCATCTGCCCCACCCTGTCCCAGCAAGGAGAATTATAAATGTTCAGAAATGTAAGTTAAGCTCATATCCACATAGAGAACCATAATCTTTATCGAGATCACAAATTAGATATAGGATCTGTGCAAAGGTTAACTAAATTAAGCAAAGTTGGTTTAACACAGAATAGCCACTCAAAACCTAGTTTGTGGGTTGTTTCATTATTTAAAAACATGCATGTGCTATTTTCTTATCTCACGGGACATTCAAGGCAGTTTACAAATACAGGAAAGCTAAATCCAGTATCAAATAATATGAAACCACCTAGACATCTGCAATAAAACATTAGGATTAAAACCAAAAATGTATGTAAGTAACTGCTCATATTTATTTTATCAGTTTATTTTTTTAGAATACGTATGTGCCACCTCTCCAAAGACCTGCTTGAGGCAGTTCACAACATAAAATCCAATAAAAACATAACTTTTGTGCCATGTTATCGTTTAACAAACCAAAAAAATCTCAACTATAAAAATCTAGTCAGAGCTTAAAGACAGCATAAAATGTTTAGCAACTTGAAATGATATTCATAAAAGAATACTCAGGGTAGGCACAAGCCATGAAAACTGTTTAAAAGCCCTCAACAAGGTAGGTGCTGGGGGTGTGTGGCAACGCCAAGCAACATGGTGGTCACTTAATCGCTGATCTCTACTGCCCTTCCTTCTCCCAACATCCCATCCGCACTTATTTTTGCTGATTTACTCTAACTTACAATGGGTAAGAACAACAAATCTCCTCCTTGCCCTCAGAAATCAACTGCAAAGTCCGCTCAGTCTTTCTTCCTCCGCAAAGAAGGTAAATCGGATCCAAAAGGGCCAGGAGCGAAAACCACTGTAATGGCGGACGAGGGCTCTCTTTCAGGCCTTTTTGAAACTGCGCTGCATTAAACAAAGTCTTCCAGCTCTCTTGGAAAAAATGGAGAAGGGGATATGGGAGCAAATGCTCCATATCATGCAACCAATGAAAGATCAACTTCAGGAGATCCAAGCCTCCTTGAAACAAACATCACAGATGTTCTGTGCTTAAAATGAGGACTGCTCTATAAGATGACCTGAGGAAATTCCAGAGCTATGAGAAGCAATCACAAGATTGTTTGATGGCACTGGAAACACAGTTAAGACAATTAAACTTGAAATTTCGAGGGATTCTGGAAGGGGCGAAGGAATCCAAGGATTTAATTAGCTTTATCTCTAATTGTCTGGCTTACACGTTACGTCTAAAATCGGGAGTAGCACCAGTCATTTTAAAAGCCTTTAGACTGGGCTCCCCTGTAAATCTGTGCTATAAGGACCCTCATGATATACTGGTACAGTTTGCCAATTGGAGAACCAAGAAGAAAATACATGAGACAAAGATTAAAAGTTAGCTTTTATTTAATGATTTACAAGTTTTAGTTTTCCCTGATGTCCCCCAGGAAGCTCTACATATTGGACAACTCTTGAAGTCTGTTACACTGAAACATCAAGCAGCCAACATAAGGTACAAATGGCTGCCCACAGGCAAACTACAGGTGTCACAACATGGGACTCTCTTTCAAGTGGCAGACAAAGAATCTGGGCTAGACCTACTGCAAGCCTTGCGACTCTCAGAGGACACAGATCAGCGTAGATTGCACAAGCGTGAAGAAGAAGAAGAGATTGGATTTATACCCCGCCCTTCACTCAGATTCTCAGAGCAGCTTACAAACTCCTTTCCCTTCCCCTCCCCACAACAGACAGCCTGTAAGGTAGGTGGGGTTGAGAGAGCTCTTTTGAGAACTGCTCTTTCGAGAACAGCTCTGAGAGAACTTATGACTGACCCAAGGTCACCCAGCTGGCTGCATGTAGAGGAGTGGAGAATCAAACCCGATTCTCCCAGATTAGAATCAGATCTCAGTTTATCCAGCCATTTCCCCTGAGTTGGGAGACATAACAGATTTATAAACCACAATTTAAATTAATCTAAGAAATCGTGGTATTGTATGGAGATCATTCTGAACTTCGATCGTTGTTCTGTTTATTGGTTTTGATAATTTTGATAACTATAAATTTCTTCATTGCTCTTACAGTCTGAATGGGAGGAGGGGGAGGGAGGGTGAATAGGTTTAATTGCTCCGTTAGAATATAAATTATGCTTGGAGGCTTACCCAAGTAGTCCTATTAATTAAAGGGATTCAGGGTTTGCGTTGTATTTCCAGTGTGAGTCAAAGGTATTAGTTTTTACTTGCAAAATACTAATATAAAAGTTCTTTAGTATAATTACAAATTTCACATATTTTATATTTTAATTGTTAAAGCTTTTAAATATTTATTGTGGTTTGCTATTGTAGGTCATTGGTGTACTGAAGTGGGTTGGGGAGGACAAGGGGGGGTTCGGTTAATTGATTGACTTTATTAATTTTGCTTAATTAATTTTGCTACACTTGATTTACTCCATTTTACTATATAATTAATTGTAAATAAATTCATTAATTGCTTGTTGATTGCCATTAGGTGGTATAGTAGAAAATCAGTTCTTATCACTTGCTACTTTGTTGGCACATTGCAAGACTCTAGGTTATTTCTGGACCTGCATTACAGGGTGCAATATACTTTCATTTATTTTACCATTTGTTTGCTAAATGGATTTTTCTCTACATAAGTGGGAAAGGATATTCTCGGGGGTGGGGGGAAGAAAAACAATTAACTTTTTCTTGTAGTATTATCATTGTTCATATCTAGGGAAATTGTGCAATAATTTTAAAATTACATAGTGTATTCAGTATATATTAGTATTCCTTAACTGGGGGCCCGGTCACACTGACATTTTGATCGGGGTTCGCTGCTGTTCCCTCGTGCATGTCAGTTTCACATTCACACACGCCAGTCCGCCTCCCGCCCTGAAGCAGGCTCACTCGCACAATGCTGCCGGGTTTTCCCGACCCCCGGAAAATCAGATGTTTTCCTGGCACTTGCGGTTTGAATGCACGATTTCGCCCATCTGGACAGCCCATCTTTCACAATGATTGCGATTAGGGCCGTCTGAGTGCTCTTTGTGCGGGTTTTTTTTTTTTAAAGCTTCCAGTTTGAGCGCTTGAGCAAACATGCATTTAACATTTAATAATGGATTTATTAAGCGCATGTTTAGTCAAGTGCTCAAACTGGAAGCTTTAAAAAAAAAACATGCACAAAGTCGGCCCTGGAGGTGGGAACGAGAGGCGGGGGCTCTGACAGCCTGGACGGGACCGGCAAGGAGGATGGCGGACATGGCGGAGCCTGTTTTCGTTGGACAATGGCGGTGGCGGCGGCACCCCCCCCCCAAAGTATCAGCAGAAGCAGCAGCCGCCTGAGCCTCCCCCGTGGCCAGCAAGATCGCCTGGAGGGATGGCGCAGCAGCAGGAGAGCGGGTGCTGTAAGAGAGGGGCTGGCTGCATCTAGTCAGCCCAATGCGAAGAAAAATGTTCCTGATTTAAACAAAGTGGGAACAAAGTGCAATTACCTTTGCAGTGTGACCAGGGCCTGGATCTGCTCTACAACTTCTCTGTTGGTTACATTCTGAACTAAGGGGGAAAATAGTGTTTCAAGTTGGAATACTTTTTGGTTAAGTTTGATTGTTTTTAGATATTCAACATGGCAACTTCAATGAAAATAAGCTCGGTTAACATTAGGGGGCTTAGCAGTGTTGTCAAGAGGAAAAGAGTGTTGCAACGCATGAAATGCACCCATCCAGACGTACTTTTTATCCAAGGGTCTCATAGTCACTCCCAAACAGGCCCTCTTTTGAAAAATTCACTTTATCCATCCCACTTTCAGGTTCCAGGCTCCTGAAAGGCCAGAGGTGTGGCAATTTTGCTGTTTAAAATCCTTAATTTTATTTTGGAAGCAACACTCTCAGATCTGCAAGGTCATTTTTTGTTTATTAAAGGCTTACTGGAAGGGAAGAAAATAATGCTGGCATCACTATATGCTCCAAACCAGAATCAGATTATGTTCCTTGATAGCATCTTTGCTGATCTCCAGCATTTTCAAGGAGACCTCATCATTGGTGGAGATCAGAATTTTATTGCAGATGGTAAACTAGACAGACCTTGGCCCACTCCCAAGAAAACAAGGAAGGCTGAATCACTTACCAAGTTTGCTAAGTTTACTAAATATCAACTATGTGAGGTCTGGAGATCATTATGTCCATGTGAGAGGAACTATATTTATTATTCAGCCAGACATGATGTATTCACAAGAATTAGCTACTAGTTTCACCATTTTTATTACCTCTCATGACTAGAGATGTAAAATTTCCAGAAATGTTGAAGCTCGGGAAAAAAACCATTTTTTTTTTCCGGGGGGAAACAGAAATTTTTGGAAAAAATGAAAAAAATGCTACATTGGCACTTCTTCTTTCTTTTCCAGATTGAAAGTCATTCTGTTACTTTAGGAACATAAAATTTGACTATGGACAATTTTGCTTGGCATGAAATTATCACAGCTAGCACATTAAAAATATAGTATATCCAAACAATTATTACAAATAGAATTTACTTTTTTTAAATAATATTTATTTGTAGTTGTAAAAAAATGGAGCAACAATCCCCTTGAACTGTTTACTAGTTTATGTGGAACAGACAAAAAACCCTCCACAAAACAATTTTTAAAAATCCAGAAGTAACAATTATTCATATTTCTTCTCCACAGTATTAAATAAAAATAAAAAACCCATTCTCATAAAAAGAATGGAAGTGTATAGAAGGGAGTGTGGGACTAAGTTTCAATGAATGGGCATGAAATTTAATCAGAATCATTTTCTGCTGTAATTATCAGTATCAGTTTCAGTCTCTGCTTCTGCCGCTACTCTGTTGTGTCTGTCATTACCACAGTTATTATGGACCTCTAAAAACTGAAGGTTTGCCTGGATTGAAACAAGCTTCTCTACCCTTTCACATGTCAGTTTATTTCTTGATTTAGTGTGTGTTTCTAAACATAGACCAGATTCTTTCACATGCTGCAGAAGATGGAGGAATCTGAAGAAGGCGAGAAGCAAGAGGAGTCAGAAGCTGAGTTCAGACTGGCAGTTTGTTCCGGAAGCCAGTCATGGCAAAAAAGCCCCGGAATAAACTGTTCCGGGTTTTCCCGCTCACACAGCCCGGACCGCTGCCGGAAAGTACGGGGCAGAGCCGGGCGGGAGCGTTCAGACTGCTGCGCTAGGGGGCACACTGTATTCGGCGTTTCCCCATTAATTCAGCTGTGGGTGTATGGATGTATGTGCACATGAGTGTTCATGCGCTCATGTGCATAAGCGCATTTTGCTGATTGGGGGAGGACCCTGCAGCGCCAGTACTGCATTGGGCATTAGAGCGGAGCACGGCCAATCATATCGCTGCTGCCTTCTGCCCAATGCAGGTTGCTCCCGGCTTTTCAGCTGCGCGTTCAGACTTCCCGAAAGCGGAGAAATGCGCAACACATGCGGGCTTTTGGATTTGCTACCAGTTTTATGAGGTATCTTTTTAATCCGGCGGTGAAGCGCAACAGCACGGGTTGGCTACGGGTGGGGGACGCCAGGCAGATGTGCCTGTGTGAACACCCAATTTACTCCAGAATTGAATCGTCGCTGGCCCGGGTCCCTACTGGGGCAAATTGCCAGCCTGAACTCAGCCAGAGGCTGTGTTGTGCAAAGACCTTGCCACCATGTTGCAGGAGGAATATGTTTGGCAGAATCCCAGATTGCATTCCTGGACCAAATCCTTGAAGATGTTCTATATTCTGCAACATTTCCCAACATTCTGCACCTTCCCAACATCAAGTCCTAAATGTGATGCTTGTTTTGTAATCCAGTCAAAAGCAGTAACAGTGCTATTATTACTTATATTTCCACCTTTGAATCTTGGATCCAGCAGATTTGCAGCAGCATGAATTGGATGGCAACAAAATTCTTCCCTTTTTAAATAAAATCTTTCACTTTACTTTCTTCTATAGTTGTAAGTGGAGATACACTGAGATTTTCAAAAACAGTTGTTTTTATCTTGGTCATTAGATAAGGAATTTCTGACAAAAGTGCACTATCTGATTCAGATGCAGTGATTGCTGCAGCAATTGGCTTTAGAATCTTCAGGGAATTTTGCAGCTGAACCCAGAAGACATCCTGATCAAGAACTCCTGGGTACTTTAAGATCTTCAACTATTATTATTTCTTGAAGAGCTTCTTTGTTTTTAGTGAACTTTCAAAGGAGATCACCACTCCATTCCACCAAGTTTTACTACAGAGCTTCAGTGTCACTATTTTACTCTTTGCATTTTTTTCTACTTGCTTCTTCTTGAAAACTGCAGCTACAATATGAGTACCTTTTACATGTTTTATAACTTCTTTTGCTTGTCTATAGATCATTTGAAGGGTGTCCAGTTTCATAATATCATTAAGAAGGAAGTTTAGGCCATGAGATGCACATCCTATTGCAGTAATATGTGGATACTTACCCATTATGATCTCCCATGCTGCTTTCATATTGCTGGCATTGTCAGTCAGCAAAGCAAATACTTTAGCACTCCCAATTTTCTGTAGGACTTCGCATATTTTATAGCTGATATATTCTGCAGTATGTCTGTTCTCTCCTGTTTTACAAAATGCTTTTGTAAAAAACTGGTTGAGGTGTTGTTATAACAAAATTTATAATTCCTTCTCCTTTGTCCATCCATCTGTAAGTAGTGCCAAACACAGTGCTTCGTTAATTTTTATTTGCACAGATTCCATTACACATTCATATTCCGACTCCAAAAGACGCTTGGTCAAAGATTGCTGGGCAAATGGTATGATGGTCTTAATAAGTTTAAAGCTTCCTGCCAGTATGTATTTTCAGTTATTGAAAATGATGTTCCAGAAGAATGTATTGCTCTTGCAAGAGCTTGATCAATTTTTTCCTGAACTTCAGGTGTCATCTTGTCTATAAATAAATTAATTGAATAATTTTTGGATGCAGCTGTCTTCAGTATTTGTTCAATTGAAGATGCTGCTGATGGGACAACACTTTGTCTTGCTGCTGATGTTACAGATGGAAAGAGGACTTCTTGAATGAGAACGTTGAGAAAAACTGTGTGGGTTTTCATCATTGTGATCCTCTTCACTTAGATCCATGAAGGATTCTTCAATATCTACAGGACACTTGTTACATACAAGAATGTGTTTTGTCATCCTGATAGCATTTGGAAATGCATATTTCATCTGACAATATTTGCAAATCACATTTTTCTTCTCAGAAGAACTTGTAATGTGAAAATGCCTCCATATGGTAGATGTTGGTTCACCATTTTCCTGAGGGGAGTAGGAAGAAAGAAAAATAATGTAATGGTTAGTTTGCAAGAAGACACTAATCTATGGTTGTAGGTGGGGGTGGGGAAATAAAAAACCAAGTTAGTAGTAATTAAATTATTATTTACACAAAGGTTATAAAGATAAACTAATGTAGCTAAATGATTCAGTGTTCTGTTGTTGTTGTTGTTCAGTCGCACAGTCGAGTCCGACTCTTCGCCACCCCATGGACCAGATCATGCTAGGCCCTCCTGTCTTCCGCTGTCCTCTGAAGTTTGCTCAATTTCATGTTTGTTGCATCGATGACCCTGTCTATCTCATCCTTTGTCATCCCCTTCTTCCTTGACCTTCAGTCTTTCCCAGCATCAGGGTCTTTTCCAGTGAGTGCTCCCTTCTCATATGGTGGCCAAAGTATTTGAGCTTCAATTTCAGGATCTGGCCTTCCAGGGAACAGTCAGGGTTGATTTCTTTTAGGACTGAATGATTTGATCTCCTTGCAGTCCAAGGGACTGGAATCAGATAAATGAAAACCCTTACCTTTTTAAAATAAGTATATAGTTTCAGGTCCTTTTTGTTGCTCTGTATTTTCTTCCAGTGCTTTGAGGCCTAGTGAAGCCTGAGTGCCAGTAGACCCACCCACATGCAAAAACAAAACTGAAACCTTTTATTTTCTTGTGACAATAGCACCTCCTAAAGGAAGAAATGCATCTTGTTCTTGCATTGGAGAGTTCAGTTGGTAAGGACTTGCTTGTCCTCAGTGCACAGAAATTAGATTAATCTGATACCATACATATTTTTTAGAAATGATTTGGAAAATATTTGAACACCTTGTCTTAAAATATTTTATTCATCATGTTAAAATAAAACATTCCATAATCAATTTTTTATTTTATTTTATTTTTTCAATTTTTCCAGTTTTTCGGAAAAAAACAAAAAGCCTCCTGGTTTTTCCCGAATGTTTCCAGTTTTCTCAATAGAACAGAGTTTTCTCAAGAGAACATACTGGTCATAGTGAACATCCTCTTCCAACAACCTAAGAGGTGACTCTACACATGGACATCACCAGAAGGGCAACATCGAAATCCGATTGATTACATAATTTGCATTCAAAGATGGAGAAGCTCTATACAGTCAGTAAAAACAAGATCTGGAGCTGACTGTGGCTCAGATCATGAGCTACTCATTGCAAAATTCAGACTTAAACTGAAGAAAGTTGGGGAAACCACAAGGCCATTCAGGTTTGACCTAGATCACATCCCTGATGAATATACAGTGGAGGAGAAGAATAGGTTTAAGGGACTAGATTTGGTAGACAGAGTGCCTGAAGAACTATGGATGGAGGTTCATGACATTGTACAGGAGGCAGCAATCATAACCATCCCAAAGAAAAAGAAATGCAAGACAGCAAAGTGGCTGTCTGATGAGGCTTTACAAATAGCAGAGGAAAGAAGGAAAGCAAAAGGCAAGGATGAAAAGGAAAGATTTACCCAACTGAATGCAAATTTCCAGAGAACAGCACTCTTAGAGCTCACATGAATGTGGCTACCTCTCATAGCTCAGGGCCCTGAGCATTGTGCAAACTCACGTACCAGCCCATAGCCTTGCCTCTGAGCTGCACTGCTATGTAGTCCACTCTTCTGGCCTCAGTAGGGAACAAGTGACCCCAAGTTTGAATGAATTTCTCCACCTGCACAAGGAAAAAGGCCAGTTTCTTGGGGGTGCCAACAAACTTTGCATCTAGTAACCCCTTGGGGAGAATTTCCGGCATTCTAGGCCCCAAGATTGGCCCCACTGGAGCCAGAGCCAGAACCGGGACTGGCATCTGCTGATCTACCAGTGTGTGGGGGGGTGGCAGTTGTTGCGGAACCGGTTCTTGCTGCTGTTGCAGGCACATCTCAGCTTGCACCAACTGAGCAACTATGCCTGGAATGCCCATCAGGGCATCCTCCACCACCTGGATCATCCATTCTTGGGCCCGTTCAATTTGGGTGAAGCGCTCCTCCCAACCCTTCTTCTCTTCCTTGTGCCAAGTACACGCTTCTGTCTCATGGGGTGGCTGGTACTCATAACGGCTTCCCCTTGTCTGTCCAGAGTTAGGGTCCATGACTCATGTGTGCTCATATCGAACGTGGACCACTCGAACCCTCGAGGTTCCTCTCATCTTCTTCCAAAAATCTCTCCTTCTGCTCCCAGTCCCAAACTCATGGAAACGGGCACCAGCAGGGGTAGGATTCTTGTTAGGACCATGGTTACCGGTGTGGTGGTAACCGGAGTAGTGGTTACCGGTACATCTGGTTCCCTTGGAATCAGCTTTTCCTCTTCTTCACAGCTCATCTTCATGACGATATGGGTAGAGGAGAGATAGATTCCTGACTCTCTGTCAGGTACTCCAATAACTCAGTATTAACAACAGGTCCTTAAACAGATTCAGCTTTATTGATCAGAGCGTGATGGTCATCATGGACTTTTGAGTCAGGAATGGAGCATACAAAATGGTCATAACGGTTATAGTGGTTTCATACAATATCCCCTGACACCTAGAGGCCAATAGGTGATTATTGCAAAGCGTGGGAAACTACATAACGGTTCAGGGGTGAGCAGGAGACAGAGGAGACGTCGTGCCGAAGGAGTCAAGCGCTCAAGGCCAGCAGTCAGATAAGACACACAGAGAAAGAGAAACACCTGCACACAAAAGTACATTCCACAGAAGGAGCAAAACTCCATGGCGGGGCTACCCGAAAGTGCGCTCAGATTCAAAAACTAAAAGAGCTAGAATTAAATGGAAAGTTCTCCAAGATAGAAAGGAAAAAGGTGGGATGTGTGTACCGACTTGGATATTGTATTCATAGAATCATAGAATCATAGAATGTTAGAGTTGGAAGGGACCTTGCAGGCCATCTACTTCAACCCCCTGCACTCTGCAGGAACACAGCCGAAACCCCTACATACCTACAACATACCCAAAAGATGGTTGTCCAGTCTCCTCTTGAAAACGTCCAGCGAAGGAGCATCCACCACCTCCCGAGGCAGTCTGTTCCACTGCTCAACCACTCTTACAGTCAGGAAGTTTCTCCTGATATTAAGCCGGTAACGACTCCCTTGTAATTTCCACCCATTAGATCTAGTCTTGCAATCCGGAGCAAGAGAGAATAGATCCACTCCATCTTCTACATGACAGCCCTTCAAATACTTGAAGACTGCAGTCATGTCCCCTCTAAACCTTCTCTTTCCCAGGCTAAACATACCCAACTCCCTCAGCCTTTCCTCATAAGACTTGGACTCCAACCCTCTCACCATCCTGGTCACCCTCCTCTGGACCCGCTCGAGTCTGTCAACATCCTTCCGAAAATGTGGTGCCCAAAACTGGACACAGTACTCCAGGTGGGGCCTGACCATAGCAGAATACAGCGGAACTACCACCTCCCGTGATCTGGACACAATGCTTCTGCTAATGCATCCTAAGATCACACTGCAGGCTCATGTTTAGCTTGTGATCAACCATAACACCTAGATCCCTTTCACATGTGCTGCTGTCAAGCCAAGTCCCTCCCATTCTATATCTGTGCCTTTGATTTTTTGTACCTAAGTGTAGGACTTTGCACTTATCTCTTGAAATTCTTTTTATTTGTCTCAGCCCACTGTTCCAGCCTATCAAGATCCTTCTGAATCCTGACTCTGTCTTTTTCAGAATTAGCAATCCCACCCAGCTTCGTGTCATCTGCAAATTTGATAAGCATCCCCTCTATGTCTACATCCAAGTCATTTATAAAAACATTGAATAACTGTAAGAGCTTTCTATTTATTTAATAATATTTTGTATGGTACATTGTTGCCAAAGTTTTGTTTCTAAATGTAATATTTAAAATATTTTTATTGTACGTTCTTAGCATTTTGGTCAGAAGAAGACTTTTGTAGTCGAGACGGGAAAAGCATTCCGGAGTTCACCGTCTCCTTGTTGGTCCTGTTAAACTCTGGACGATCATCTGAAACCACACAATATTATATATTTTGTGTTGTTAATGTTTTAAAGAGATAATAACATGTACAACTTGTGTAAGCGCTTTGTGTTTGACAGTTATTTTGGTGTTACCAATTCTGTTCTGTTACTGTCACCCATTTTGAATCAGTACTGGCTGATTTTATAGCCAAGTCTTAAAGAGCTACATTCCCAGCCAATTCCTTGGCAGTCATCCAAAAAATACTCATCCCTCTTGTCAATTGATGGGTGATGACAGGCCATGTGTCTCACACTCCTTCTCCTTTCCTGCAACTCAGCTCACCTCTGACAGCATTGGTGCTGCAGGGGTCTGGGTGAGCTAGGTGGCTGGGAGTGGCTTCTAAAGCCTTGTTTACTACTTCAGAGATACAAGACATTGGCGTGGTTTCAGCTGTAGGCTGTGACTTCTGGTCAGTCAGTATCCTGATTTCTTTTTTTTTTTTTGAAACAAAATTTTATTGGGATACATTCAACATTTCCAATCACGTTACCAATACAATTTCAAAAAAGAAGATCCCCGTCCCAATCCCCCCACCCCCCTAATAGGCTTCCAACACTGCTAATAACAAACAGAAAAATTATAAGGTAATCAAGCTTAGACTTAAATACATCGACAAACCAGGTAACACATTTCAATTATATATAACCTCTACAATTTCAGCATATTATATATAACAGTACATACAGTTCAAAATTCATTTCACTTCTCGTTCAATATCCATACGTATCCAAGTTATATATTTTCCCCTTCATTCTATATTCAGTTTCTAGATACAATTTCAATCCTTCCCAGTCTTTTAAGTACTGTTCTGCCATTTGTCCATTTAATTTCTTTGTCATTTTGTCCATTTCCACTAAAAATAACAATTTTCTCAACCAGTCATGTATATCTGGCACCTTCTCCATTTTCCAATGCTGAGCAAAGGCCATTCTCGCCGACGTAATCATGTACCATAACAGTGTCCTTTTTTCTTGTGGAATTTTTTCCATTGTCAAGCCGAGGAGAAGAAGTTCTGGCTTTCTCTCAATTGGGATTTTCAATATTTTCTGCATCACACAATGTATATTAGACCAGTATGCTTTCACTTTATCACATGACCACCACATATGGTAAAAAGAACCCTCTACTTTTTTACATTTCCAACATTTATTACTCAAGTTCTTATCCATACTAATATTGGCAATCTTTTTTGGTGTCATGTACCATCTATACATCATCTTATAACAGTTTTCTTTTACATTGATACAGGTAGACATTTTAAAAGATCTTTTCCACAAAAATTCGCATGATTCCATAGAAATTTCTTTGTTCATATTTATGGCCCACTTTATCATTTGTTCTTTAACAGTTTCATCCAAAGTATATACAGTCAACAAAGTTTTATACATCTTTGATATCATTTTCCGCTCTTTTTTCAACCATATATTCTCAAAATCATCATTCATAGCTCTAAAACCAAACTCTTTACAATCTTTTTTATAGATGTCCCTTATTTGACAATATTGTAACCAACCATACTCAAATTCTAATTCATTATTTGGTTTTAAAACATATTTTTTCCCTTCTTTTTGCAACAATTCCTGATATTTCAACCAGTCATTACCTTTATGCTCTGAAAACCGATGTATAACTGCAGCTGGAACAATCCACAGAGGCCTCTCATCCGAAATTGTATCCTTATACCTGGTCCATGCATCAAACAATGTCCTCCTTACATAATGATGCTTAAACATAGAATCGACTTTGTTTTTCCCATACCAAAGATAGGCATGCCAGCCAAATCTGCAATCGTGTCCCTCAAGAGCTAAAAGTTTTCTATTTTCCAAATTTACCCATTCAGATAACCAAGACATACATACTGCTTCATGATACAAACGCAAATTCGGGACTTGGAAGCCACCTCTGTCTTTAATATCATACATTATCTTCATTTTAATTCTTGGCTTCTTTCCTGCCCAGATAAACTTAAAGATTTCTCTTTGCCATTTTACCAACACTTTCCCATCTTTCACAATTGGTATTGTCTGAAACAAAAACATTAACCTGGGCAGTACATTCATTTTAATAACGGCAATTTTTCCAAGAAGAGATAATCTTAGTTTTTCCCATTTTTCTAAATCACTCTTTATCGAACCCCACAGTTTTTCATAATTATTCTTAAACAAATCTATGTTTTTCATTGTAATTTCAACTCCCAAATACTTAACCCTTTTAACCACTTCACATTCTGTCACATTTTGTAACGTTTGTTGCTTTGTACCAGTCATATTTTTACACAGTATCTTAGATTTATTTTTGTTGACATAAAACCCTGCAAGATCACCAAACTCTCTTACTTTTTCAAATACCTTAGGCATATTATTAACAGGATCTTCAACAATAAACATGATATCATCCGCAAATGCTCTTAATTTAAATGAAAAACCTCCAATATTCAAACCTTTTATGTTATCATCATCTCTAACCGCTTGTAGCAAAATCTCCAAAATCCAGATAAATAACAATGGTGACAGGGGACAACCTTGTCTAGTACCTTTTCTTACCCGGAACATATCTGTTGGTTCTGCATTGACAATCACCGAAGCTTTTTGTTCTTTATATATCGATTGAATCATTCTTATAAATTCTACGCCCATCAAAGATTCCTCAAGCACTTTAAACATAAATTCCCAATTCAAGTTATCAAAAGCCTTCTCTGCATCCAAAAATAAAAAAGCAACTTCTTTTTCAGGGTGTTTATCATAATACTCAATTGCGTCCAAAACAACCCTCATATTGTCTTTAATTTGTCTATTTGGTAAAAAACCAGCTTGAGCCTCAACAATAGTGTCTTTCAAAAACTTTTTAAGGCGCTCTGCCAATATTTTTGCAAATATTTTATAATCGTTGTTCAATAATGAAATGGGCCGGTAGTTTTTAACATTTGTTAAATCTTGCATTTCTTTAGGAATTAAGGTGATTGCAGCTTCATTCCAGGAGTCTGGAATCTTTCCTGTCTTTCTAATTTCGTTTAAAAGAATCTCCAACACCGGGACCAAATCTTCATGAAATTTTTTATAAAATTTAGCTGAAAAGCCATCCGGGCCTGGAACTTTAGAGATTTTTGCCTCAGCTATTGCTTTACTAATTTCATCTTTAGTTATTGCAGCATTTAAAAATGTTTTCATTTCAGGGTTTGGTTGTATCAAGTTAGCTTTGGATAAGTAATCCAACATTTTTTGAGGATCCGCTTGCCTCGCTTGAAAGAGAGTCACGTAGTATTTAAAAAATTCCCTCTTGATTCCTCCTGGGTCTAAAATCTCTTTATTTCCATCTTTCAAACAAGTGATTGTTTTATTCTCTCTTCTTTTCTTCAATTGCCATGCTAAATATTTGCCAGGTTTGTTTGCACTTTCAAAGGATTTCTGTTGCAATTTTTTCAAGTTCCAAAATACTTCTTTGTTCAACCTTGCCTCATATTGCTCCCTTAAAATCCTCAATTCTCTCAAAATATTCTTTTTGCCAGGCCTTTTCTTGAGTTCTGTTTCTTTTTTCTGAATATTTTCCATAATTTCTTTGTCTATCTTCATTTGTTGTTTCCTTTCATTATTATTGATTGCAATCAGATGTCCTCTCATCACAGCCTTGTAGGCTTCCCATACCGTTTGCGTCTGTACACTTTTATTTAAGTTCAATTGAAAGTATGTTTGGGTTTCTGTCCTTATTTTATCCACAATATTTTGCTTGTCCAGCAAATCTTCATTAAGTCGCCATCGAAATTTTTTTCTCTTAACATACGTTGACCATTTTATCGGACTGTGGTCAGAAAGAATCCTAGGCAATATCTCAATTTTGCGTGTTTGCAAGATTAAATTCTCTGTCATCCACATCATATCTATCCTTGAAAAAGATTCGTGTCTTGATGAATAAAAAGAGTACTCTCTATCTCTGGGATTTTTAACTCTCCAAACATCTGCCAAGTGTTCATGTTTAGTCAATTGAAAAAAGACTTTAGGAAGTTTGCCCATGGCCTCAATTCCTTTTTTTGATTTTCTATCAACAACATTGTCAACAGTACCATTAAAATCGCCCATTAAAATCGTTTGCTCATAGGTCAACTGTCGTAGTTGTTCCCACAAATCCTGAAAAAAGTTTTCCTTTGCCCCATTGGGAGCATAGAGATTAACAATTAATGTCTTTTTATTCTGCAACACAACTTCTACCGCCAAAAATTTCCCTTCATTGTCTTTAAAAATTTCTTTTGGTTCCAACTCCTTTTTAATATATGTAACAACTCCTTTTTTCTTTTGGGAGGAGAGTGAATAAAATTCCTCTCCTAATCTTTTTTGAATAAAAAATTTGGCATCTGATTTTTTAATATGTGTTTCTTGCAAGCAAACAATATCACATTTCTGTTTTTCCAACCAGAGTCTGACATTTTTCCTTTTTTGGGGTGAATTCAGTCCATTAACATTCCATGAAATTATTTGACTCTCCATGTTGGTTTTATAATTATTTATCAGAGTCTTTAAAATTATCATTGATGAATCTGGTCATTTGGTCAACTGACTTGATGGTGACTCTCTTCTGCTTGAACGAAAAACTGACGCCTTTAGGAATTTCCCATCTATATCTTATGCCCTCTGTTTTCAGCTTGTCAATCAGGTCTTTAAAAAGTCGTCTGTCCTGAAGCATCGCTCTGGGTAGTTCCTTTAGGACCATAATTTTCTTGTTGTCAATTGTGAAGTCATCCTGAAATTGTTGCTTAAACAAATCCTCCTTCAGCTTCTTAGATATAAACTGGACAATTACATCTCTAGGTAATTTTTTCCTTTGCGCAATCGCAGAATTGACTCTGTATACCACATCAATCTGTGCCGCCACTCTCTCCTCTTCCATTTTCAAAAAGTCTGCAACAGCATCTACCATAACTGAATGGATGTCCTCATTCTTGTCTTCAGGGATCCCCCTGAATCTCATGTGGTTAATCATTGCATTATATTGGACCATCACATTCACTTTATCTGTTTCTATAGTGACCTCAGCTATATTAGATGCTACTCCCTTCACCCTTACATCCATCTCATCTGCTCTTTTGGTCAGCGTCTGTATCTCTTTTGTAATTCCAGACATTTCTTTTTTCAACTCTGTTACTTCTGTTATTACAGTCTTTTCCAACTTCAGAATCGCATCCATCACTCGTTTCTCCATAGCTTCCATCATGCCCTGTAGCTTTTTTCCTCTTTCCCAGCCATTTTCGGGGAGGACCAGGTATTTGCCCTCTGTCGTTGCCGCAGTTCGTAAGCCGTTGTTCAAAGTTTTCCCTCCAACCCACTCTAAATCAAAGTCCTTCTTGTGCCCACCTAAATCACACTAGTTTCACTTTTTTATATTGAGCCTTTTGTTTAAAATCAAAGAAAATTTTTCTGACCTTCCCAAAATGGCGGGCGCAATTTCTCTATGGTAAATGGTTCTTCCAGGTACTCACTTCCTGTCTGGCAGTCTTGATGGTCCCCCTTGTTCCTGATTTCCTCCCTTCTTCCGGCCTCCTTGGTCTTCTCTAGGATGATTACTTGTCTGTTCTGAAGTCACTTCCTGTTTTGCCGATTTCTGCTGCAGCAGCTACAGTACTTTTCCACTGTAATTCTCGCGGAGTTACTGTTAGTTTCTATTTTAAAGTCAATAATCTAACCGCAGGAATGATCAACAATTCGGCTTTTTGGCCTTTTTTAGCTGTTTAACTGCACTTTTTCCGCTCCAGTGTTAGTACGACAGATACAGCACGATCATGCGCTTCATCGGATGTTGTTTATTTTCGGCCGAAACGCGTCTCCGGTGAGCAATTTTAAAAAGTTACCTTCAAAGTCCGTGTCTTGTTATAGCAGTGTTTCCTTGATATCAGTTTCCGTAGAATGTCTTGGAGGTCTGGGTCATGCGTTCTTATGTTGAGAATCCAACTCGGTGGGGTCTTGTAGAGATTTTCCGAAGTGCCTTCTCTGGGGGAGGGGATCAAGGCTGGTCGCGACGCTCTTTAAAGCCCCGCTATCAGCCGATCTCAACTCCTCTCTCGGGCCAGGCTCGCTGCCAGTCACCCCCTGCCTGGGGGGATCTGCGGTGGGCTATGTGAAGCCCACCCTGTCATCAAGACCCTCCGTATGCTCTGGGAGCTCTAAGAGCAAGCCAGAACACGTTAGGACGCCATGAATCCCAGACCGGAAACCCAGTATCCTGATTTCTTGTTGCACTCCTGGCTCAGAGCCAGTTGCAGCCGGTTGTTCAATTATTGGCTGAGGGCCAGCTCTCCATCTGCGGAATCTGTGCTGTCACTGAGCATAGACTGACTTAGGACAGACATGCAGAAACTTGGATACCCAGTTTGTTTATTTAAAATATTTATACACCACCTTTCTATGCAACTTAATGTTCCGAAGGTGGCAAACGATCAAAACGGTGTTAAAATACAAATCGATAGATTAGATAGATAGACATGCATATGAACACACAATATTTAAAACAATTCAATGAAACATATAAACAGACAAGACACACAACCCGGAAGGAGACCCATTGAGAATTAGTGAGACAAAGAAGACAAGGAGACCAGAGAAAACAGAAAAGTTTTCACCTGATGGCAGAAGACAACGATAAAGTTAGACAGATCTTGCTGGAGAGGGAGTTCTAGAGTTTGGACATCACAACCAAGAAGGCCCTTTTCTGGGTTCCCACCCATCCACCCTCAGGTGTTGAGGGCACCTGAACCAGGGTCATGGAATGGTTATGTAAATTCGTATGGGAGAAGGAGGGTGCTAAGGTATGTTGACCCCAAGATATATAGGACTTTAAAAATCAATACCAACACCTCAGATTGGTCCCAGAGGTGGGAAAAGACTGGCGTGTGCACAGCACGCACACAAAAGCTTATACCCAGAATAAAACTTTTTTAGTCTTAAGGGTGCCACTGGGATCAAACTGTGTTCTGCTGTTTCAGACCAATATGGCTACCCACCTGAATCAATGTAAGGTAGTTCCATGTTGTTAAAAATAAAGAACTGACCATTTGTAGCTTCACCCTCTCTAAAGTAGGGCTGGCCTTGGGGGTGGGTCCATTATTTCAGGGACATTCATGTGCCATATCAAGTGGCCAGTGTTCACATTTATTATTGTGTGTTCATCATTAAGGGATATATAAGGTTTGAAGTACTCAGGAGATGTCTCTCATGTAGGTAGTCTTGCAACCAATTATTTGTTTTTATGGTAATTATTTTCCTCCCTGAAATTAATTATGAGCTTCCCAAGAATGCAAATAATGCTGATATTGATGGTTATTTTAAAAGCAGCAGATTTTTAAAAATGTAATGCTTCTTAGTTTTTCTGCTAAAAATAAAGAAGTTGGCATGAGTTTTAACATATTAAGTAAAGGCTTTGTCTGAAAAGCCAAACATGTAGTCCAAAGAGAAGTGGCACATTGATATTCAAAGGGTAATCTCAGGATGTCTGCTGATCTGAGGAAGATTAAAAAAAATCATCTTGATGGTCTTAAAACTTGCTTTAATTAAAGTTTTCCCTTTCATCTCACCAAAGACCTGAATTAGTTGCTTCATTCTCTCACATAGATGAATAGGAGAACAAAGTTTGAGTCTAGTGGTTTGAGTGGCACCTCTAAAACCAACCTTTGTTCTGCTGCTTCAGACTAACACAGCTACACAACTGAATCTATAGAGGGAAGAGATCCAGCTGCAGAACAGCACACACGCTTTCCCCCACCACGCCGCCCTCCCAACACACACAGAAGGCTGGCGTGGGCAAAACAAATGTCACCGTTTTTTTGTCACCTGCGATATTATTGCAGAATTCCTGAACAGGAAGGGACTGGTTTACTTTGGGAATAAGATGGGAATGAAGGGGGCCTTGTAGAGTCTCAGCTGCTCTGTTGTGTCTGTAGCTTGGGATTTTAGTGCTTTAGGCCAGTTTGAAACCAGTTCCATTGTCTGATGAAATCCATAAAGTCATAGTTCTGTAGGAGGGTCTGTGGAGAGAAAGTGGTCTTTTGACACAATGCAGAGTATGTTCATTTGTTCATGCTTTCAATCAGTCAGTCAAGAATTTATTACAGTCATGGACCTGCAGAATAAAACATAATTAGCAGAGTGGTCAGGAGAGAGAGAGAGAGAGAGAGAGAGAGAGAGAGACCCACTCTGTTTGGTTTATCTGAGCTGGGCGGGGGGAACCGAAAAAATATCTTACTGGTATTTTGGGGGTATTTTTTCAGCTGGATGTCAGCTGGGGTATTTATCTGGCTATCTGATAGGGCTGAGCCTGAAAAATCACAAAAATATTTGGGATTCTTCGGGGCCACCAGAGAGCTGGTGTTAAAGGATGTTTAAAGGGATTGCAATCCCTTTAAATACCTTCTGGCTGAAGCTGCGGAATCCCAAGTATTCACCGAATCAGAATCCCATACCAGTACTGGGAGTCAGGAATATATGGAAATACTGATGGGGGAGGTTACATATACATGGAAAATATTGTGGGTTTTTTGCTCATCCCTAATACGCACACACATACACAGTCTTCCAATAAGAGGTATAAAAAAGCAGATATATGACACTAAATCAGCACTGTACTTAGGTAGATTCTAGCAACTGCACAGAATCTGGTAACTCTTTCCGAGGTTTTGGATTCAAAGTCTGCTAAAAGAATGGAGGTATACCATTCCTCTGATCTTCCTGGGACTTTTTGGTGGATAAATGTAATAAATATATAGCCAAGATCATTATAGAAGGGGCATGCAACATGCTCTGCCCCAGTCACATATAAAGTAGGGGGGATGATGGGTCTACTTTTTAACCCAAAGGGGGGGTTATAGATGAGGGGAGTGGAATCCTCTTCCTCCCACCCTAGTGGTTCATTCTTTCATTGACAATGGAAGTTAGCCTGAAGCAGAGGCACACCAGTGGTTTAGCCCCTCTTCTATATGACCGTGAAAAGTAGACCCCCATGCCTGGTTTATATATGAAGGCAGCAGGCCATGAGTCTCAGAATCTTCATAAAACAATCTGTTAGATGGGGCGCAAAGTCTTCATCCTTAATTTTAGAATCTGCTTAATTGTGGCCATGACTTCCAGAGACCCGCTTCTTATAGGCCAATAGCAGGAGATACTATTTTTAGGGCTCCTGGATGTTAATAGTGTACCATGGATCAGATTTTAGTGCTCAGCTGGTCCTTGCTTATGTGTGTGTGTAAGTGTGGTCAAGTTGCAGTCGACTTCTGGCGACCCCAGCTGGGAGCTTTCAAGGCAAGTGATTAAGCAGAGGTGGTTGGCCATGGCCTTCCTCTGCAGAGTCTTCCTTGGTGGTCTCCCATCCAAGTACTGACCCTGCTTAACTTCCAAGATCTAACAAGATCGGGCTACACCATGCTGACTTCCCTCCGTCCTCATTGATACTGGAAAAGAATTTTGTGAGTCTGTGTAAAGATGCAGTGGGAACTCACCCTGATGCAGTTTGCATTCTATCACTTTTGAAGCAGTGAATTCCCCTGTCAGCACTTGCTGAGATTTGAAGTCATGGTCTGAATTCTCAACTTTTTTGTGTGCAACACTGAGGGTCAAAAGTTTGCTGTCTTTGAAATATAATAGCTTGACATTGTACCATATGCCACAAAGATATTGCGTGAGGCAACCTGGGCTCCATGCTGTGCTACGTGATTTCTTGGCAGTGTGTGTTTGTCTTTGATCTCAGTGGCAGGTTGGTGTGACTTTCACACAGCATGTTTTATGTATGTGGCAAGTGGAACCATAGGCTTTTTCAGCTTGAGAGTGTTGATCAGGTGGGTTGAGGGCAGAGAAGGGGAAGATAAATAGTTGAAAGAGGTTAATGATAACAGAATGTGGAACCTGTCTGTCGATTCAGGATTTGCCATTATGGCCATTATGACCTCTTCCTATGTTTTATTTTATTTTATTTTTGTTTGTTTGATTGATTTATAGACTGCCCTCCCCTATACATAGGGCTCACATTCCAACAATACATTTAACAATGTACATTTCAATAAATCCATTCACAGTCAATTAGAACAGTTGAAACAATAACAGATCTAAGACTATTTCAGACTATTTCAAACTATTAGATGGTGCTTCAAGGACTAGTTTATGTCCAAACTCCATGGAAGGGAGAGGGAGAAGGGGGAGGCCAGGCTTATTTAAAAAAAACTGCTGCTGTCCTCAACCACAGGCCCGGTGGAACATCTCTGTCCAGGTTGGTGTAGTAGTTAAGAGTGGCAGGACTCTTATCGGGAGAAACAAGTTTGATTCCCCACTCATCCACATGAAGCCAGCTGGGTGACGTTGGGTCAGTCACAGCTCTCTCAGAGCTCTCTCAGCCCCACCTACCTCACAGAGTGCCTGTTGTGGGGAGAAGAAGAGAAGGTGATTGTAAGTCACTCTGGGTGAAGGGTGAGGCATAAATCCAATCTTCTTCATCATCATCGGCACATATCTAATTTTTGCGTTTGGTGTTAAAACATTAAATTTGAACACAACAAACATGCATTTGCAACCATGTATAACATACAAATATACTCATAAAAACAGCAGGAATAGATCATAGCTGTTTATCTTGGCTTTTCCTGGTTCAGTAGCTGCTCATGAGCACAGGCATTATGGTTGAGTGGAGCAGCCATTTTCAGCAGCAAGCTCTCCACTATATCTGCTGGTGAAGAACTGGCCTAATAGCAGTATCTGCATAACAGGGTCAGCTGACTTTTTAAAAAAAATAAAAGTACTATTCCCCAGTGAAAATTCCCTAAAACTTCAACAGTGACATCATGCAAATGTGCAAGCATTGCAAAAAAGCAATCCATAGGAATACGGGAGGTATTTTAGGTAGCTATAGCAACTCAGAATGGTACACAAAACCTGAAGGTGGGCAGGACGAGGCAATAGCCCCCTGGCAGGATGGGGGGGGGGTGAGTGGTACTGGAGCCAGAGGTGAGGGAGGGACAGAGGACAGAAATGGCGTCCCCCTCTCATTTACTGCTCTGGGACTTAGGTAGGTATTGGCAGAGATAGCAGTGAAAGCAGTGGGACAAGACGATGGCAGATGCTGACCCTCAAGTTCACCATATGAAGACACCTCCACCCACTTTACAGAGCCAGCCTGGGTTAATTGATGCAACAGCTCTCAAAAGGGCTGCCAGGCCCCCACAGGGAGGTGCAGGATCTCTTGGTCCTGGCTCAGAGAGGCAGTGGGAGAATTTTTTTACTGGACATCAGACCTAGGGTGTGATGTCATTTCCAGGGAAACCCCAGACGTGATGTCAGTGCACTCTTGGAATCGCTGGAAACTCTGTGGTAAAACTGTGGAGTTTCTGGTGGTTCCTAGAGAGGTGTGGTGGGGTTTCCAGGTTTTTCCATCCCCCATATCCCTGCTCCCCACCCCTGGCAACCCTGCCTCTCAACCATTTTTTAAGGGAACCACAGCATCACCCTGTGCTTGCTTGAGACTTTCCATATAGTAGAAGAAGTTGTACGACCATATTGGTCCACTTGGAATCCAAGAATAAGAATGAAATCTGTGTCATACTTTTTAATTAGGACTACCAGATTGACACAAAACAGTGTGCAGGCTTTGGAGCCCACCAGGATCCTTCAACAGGCTTAGATGTTATAAGATGTTAAAAGACACAGAAATTAGGAAAGCAAATCTCTAAGGCCAATGGCTCTAGAGGCTGTGGTATAAGGGGCTGGTCATGCTGGCTTCCTGAGTGAGGAGCCAGCATAGCACACTGTGAGCTCAAGTTTTGTGTTGCAGAGTAGAGGTTACAGCCTCTCTTCTGGGAAGCTAAGTCCAGTCCTTCTCCCTTCCTTTGTTCCAGCTCTATGGCCTGGAGGTTAAATCCCTTCAGTCCTCCTTACCCAGTGTTGCCTCCAATGCTGATCAGATTTATGAGCTGCAGAGCAAACGTCAGCCAGGGTCTACAGAGCTGATCATATGATTGATTGAACTTTAACTGTCAGGGTGAAGAAAGGGGGCATGAGGAATTGCGGAGTGGAGGAAATTGATTGGACTCCTCCATGTGCAAACAGTGCATAACTTCTGAGCTCTGGGAAGAGGTTACAGCAGGACTGCCTTCTAGTTCTGATGTCTGAGCAGGAAGCTGGCTGTCTCACTCCAAATCTGAGTTAGTCTGCACAGGTGATGGTATTTTTAGTCTAGCCGTGGAAATCTAGTGTCCTTGGGAGAGTGGGTCATTGCTTAGAATCAGGGGAAGTGCTTTTTTGCAATTCTAAGAGGTCCCCCATGAGGCTGTTTTAACTTCAAAGTGGTCAAAGTGCTTAAACGTTTTTGGACCCTGTATTTGGAGGAAGAGGGAAGGAATTAATGTTTGGTGATGACATATACTTTGCAGATTTCATCCTTCTTCCCTTATGCTTTAAGCAATTAGGTGCTCATATTAGCCAATCTTTTTCCTTTTACTCTCCCCCCTTCTATGCTCGACTGATCTTGTAGTGCTCTGTGGCTCTTGAAAGGCAATGAATGTGCTAAGTTTTCAAATTTACAAGGGAGTTGTTTTTAAAAACCTAGCAAGTTCTTGAGTATGAAGGACCAGTGACCACTTTTGCTGTCCTGATCACAGCCAGAGATTGTACTGGTCTACAAATATATGTTACTAGCAGTAAAGCCCATTGTGAAAGCAATACAATGGGGGCTAGGAAGATGTGATGTGTAACGAATGCATAGGCTGGAAGGAGGTAAAGTACATATTAGCAGTCTGTAATTGAAAGATACAAATGTGGAAGTAAAGTCTCATATATCTCATGTTACACAATAGCTGGTGTCCAAGGTCACACAATGTGGGCCAGAAAATGCAGCACACAGGGGTCCGTGGATGGATGTAGCAACCATGAGACAATGGGTTTTTTTGTTTAAAGATCTCCCTTGTCTGCCTTGGCCAAAGTGCGTTGTAAGTTCTGTATTGCAGAGCTAATTGGGTTTGTGACATGTAGTGTGTGTCTTGCGTATTGCTACTTCGCCCCCCTTATAACGTTTCTGTATGTATATCTGTCTCTGTTTCCCTCCTTAGTGAAGGTGAAATCAAGGCAATGGAACCGTGGAGCAGTGGCTGGTTATAATGTCAACAGGAAGGCTAGTGGTGACCTTGGTACCTTCGTTCCTTTGCTCACTGTAAAGATGTAGGGGGGTCTGGAGCGTGGTGGGGGGTCTGGAGTCTTCAGCTTGGTTGGTCTGGCAACTGATGGGGTTGACTTGCTTTGTGCAACCACGTCATCGAGACGAATGGTGCAGAGCCGGGTTTCAGTGTCAGCCCCTTCATCCAGCCTAACAGAGTTCTGGGATCACGACCCCAGAGGATCGTTCCCCAGATTTCAGGATTCAGCCCCAACCGGTATTGTTGGGCTAGCACCCCGTCCGGCCACCCCCTGATCTTAGCCACTTGCCGACGAAACTCCTCGGTGTACTCTCGCACTGACTTTTTCCCTTGCCGGAACGTGCGGGGAAACGCCTGGGTCGTCTCACTTGCATTAGAGTCCTCAAAGTGATCTTTGAGTGCTCACATGAAGGCGTCTACCTCCCGGAGCTCTCGTCCGTCTTCTTGATGTAAGGTCACATACCAATCTGCTGCCGGGTCCCGCAGGCGAGAAGCGATCGCATTGACTATGCGCTCCTCGTTCGGGAAAAGGTGGCCCCAGTTGTCCACGAATTTCTCGACTCTCACCAGAAAGAAAGAAAATTTCTCCAGTGTTCTGTCGAACATGGCATCCAACAGCTCAGCTGGATTAGGAAGCATATGACCCCAAACCCGCGGGGGCCCGCGAGGTCCCGGCGCCGGCAGCCCTGCGGGTCCGGGGGTGCCCCAGGTTGCCCCGGCACACCACCAGGTGGCGGTCCGGCAAGGGTGGCAGGGGCCCCTTGCTGGGGTTGCTCTGGCTCTCCTGGGGGCATGAGTTGTTATCTTAAGTCCAGTTCTTCCCGGATCCCATCTGAAATCATTTTTGGGATCCTCTGGAGGGATTCCTCTAACAGCCGGAGCAGCCGGTCCTGGCTTCGGTCCCTGCTCCATCTCTGGCTCCCCACGGCCCCTTTGGGTTCCTGAGGGGGAGGGTGGCCTTCTTCTCCTCCCGCCGTAGTGCTCAGTCGGTAAACCGACCGCTTATATCGGCCCTTGTGCACCGACGCCCGGGGGGTGAGGAACCACATCTCATGCATCTCAGCTAGCGGTTTGGCCCAGTCCCTTCTCCGTCAGGGTTGGGACTTCACACCAGCGTATGCCCCACCATACAAGTCATCGTAGAACCCACCGAGGTCGTACTCATGGCCCCATGTTGTGGGGACGGTTGTCACCGGGTTCTCTCCAGAAGTCGGCACCAAAGTGGTCGGTGTCGTAGTAGTTGGGACCCCATCATCCACCGAGGTCGTCGGGACCAGGAGGTCTTCCTTGTCACTCATCTCGCTTGAGAGAGGTACAGTGTAGCGCCTAGTCCCAATTCAAAAGATCACTGACAATCTGTAAAGTTCCCCAGATAGTCAGTCAGACACCAGGCTTCATAAAGAAGATAGTTTTATTGAAAGCTACACATAGAGATGCATTAACCATTCTTTGTCAGTGATGCTGCGAATTACATTACAATACCAATTATAGCCCATTTGAACTGCCCCCCCATACTACCCACCAATAGCTACTCAGCATGTGTGCGGCAAAAGCACTAATTAACAGTTGACCAGAAATTCCACAAAGGCAAAAAGAAGCCCTGGGACCCAAGGCCATCTGCGCAGATAAGAGACTGCATAGACACAGTAAATCTGTGTGCCTGGAGTGTCTGTGAGACAACCTGTGATACTCCCGCATTCCAGACCAGTGAACAATGTCGGCTCTTCTCCACCTCCTCCCCCCCCATCCATCTTATGGCAGGATTACCTGACAGACACAGTCTCTGAATGTTTGCAGTGTATATGTTATGCCCCACCTCAGGCAGTTGTTCCAGGACTCCTTTTGTTTGTGCCTGACTACACAGAGCTGGGTCTGAGTGCATCCGTATTTCTGGTTTGCTGCATGGCTTGGGTGTGGGGCTACTGGTTTTCTGTGTGTATGACCAACAATGGTCTATCTGTGCTTGTCTGAGGTCCCACCCCTCCTCAAACCCATCCCTCTCTAAGCTCCATCCCTGAAATCTCCTGGAATTTCCCACACAGAGTTGTCAAGTCTATCCCCCCTGTAGGCAAGCATCAAGGTAGTACATGTATCTCCCTCTTAGTGTTCAGGTTTACACACACACCCCTGACCTGCAGTCGCATCCATGCTCTGAAGCCGTGAGTGCCATGTGGCAATGGCTGTTGTAGGGTTAGGGGCGTGTGACATGTCCAGAAAGTGGGGGAGTTAGACAAGGCAGCCAGTGGATAGGGAAAGCCTCTGAGTGACACATCATGTAGGATGTGTTGTGTCAACTTATGGAGGAGTTGAAGTTAGTGGATGCCTAGAGGGTAAGGAACCCTAAGAAAAAACAATATATGTACTTCTCGGCTAGACATGACTCATGGTCAAGATTGGATATGTACTGGATTTCAAGCTCGGTTATTAAAGATTTATTGGAAGCGGAGATTGAAGCCAGAACTTATGCCGTCCATAAACCCATTACTTTGGAACTACAAGAAATAAGGCCTAAAAGTAGGTGGACATTGAATATATCCCTTCTGAAAAATGACAAACTGGTAAAAAAAAAAATGAAAGAAGATTTCCAATTCTTTTTTAAAGAAAATATTCAGCCTAACATGCCTATTAAAGTGGTATGGAACGCTTTTAAGGCATTTGCTAGAGGGCAATTGATAAAAGAATCCACTTGAATAAATAAACAAACAAAACGAGAATATACTAGAATATACTAGAAAAAAAAATTCAGATCCAAGAAGAGAAAGCCATGGAGAATCCAAACTCGCCAGAGAGGAAGTCCAAACTTAAGCTTTTACAACATAAGATGAACTAGTTGCTGTAGATTTTCCGGGTTGTGTGGCCGTGGTCCACAGCAGCTAATGAACTCCGGCTGTGAAAGCCTTCAACAACATAAGAAGAACTGTTTGCTTACATATGAATTAGCCAAAAAAATAACATTTGCCAAGCAAAACTTTTTTGAGAATGCTAATAAGCCCACAAGATGGCTTGCCTATAAAATCAGACACTAAAAAGAGAAATCATGTATAAAGGCTTTAAATAAACAAGATGGAATTGAAACAAATAGAATTCAAGAGATGAAAACCATAGTAGAGGTATTCTATAAAGATTTGTATAGGAAAACAGACACAAATATAGAACAAATAAAGAGATACCTAGAAGCACATCATTTGAAGAAATTTACAGAAGATCAAAGGAAAATACTTAACCAGCCAATTGCTATGGTGGAGCTGGTAGAAGCATTACGATGGCAAAATAAGGGCAAGGCACCAGGACCAGATGGATTACCAATAGAATTTTATTTGGTGTTTGAAGAACAATTACTCTCTCATCTAAAAGAGATTTGTAACAGGATTATGGAGAACTGGATCCTTGGAAAGAAGCAATAAACTCTGTAATACACAAGCAAAATTCCAGTGAAAAGGAAATCAAGAATTATAGACTGATCTCTCTACTAAATGTTGACTACAAAATCTTTGCCTCAATCTTAGCTGAAAGATTTTTAAAAATATTATCAAAAACAATCCACAGAGATCAAGCGGGATTTCTACCTAAAAGACAAATAAAGAATAATCTGAGATGTATTATAGATGTTATAGAATATTATGAAGCACACCCAGAAAAGTCATTGGCTTTAATTTTTTTAGATGCAGAGAAGGCCTTTGATAATGTAAGTTGGCCTTTTGTCCTGGAAGCTTTGAGAAGGGCAGAAGCGGGAACAGGATTTGTCAAAATGATTCAAGCTGTTTTTGATAGGCAACATGTGTCTGTCATGATCAACGGAGACCAGACGAGAAATTTTGAGATCCAAAAAGGGATGAGACAAGGTTGTCCCCTCTTGCCATTGTTATTTATTTTTGCCTTGGAAATACTAAATGACGCAATCAGAAATGAAAATCAGGGCTTAAGATGAGCAGAGAAGAATACAAACTACTGGCATTAGCAGACAATTTAGTATTTATTTTAAAGAATCCAGTTTCTTTGATATTTAAATTGAAGGCGGTACTACAAGAATATAGACAAGTAGCAGGACTGAGAGTGAACATAAACAAAACAAAGATCCTGATTAAGAATATGGGGGCAGAACAGAAGGCAAAGTTAAAAGAAACTTCAGGTTTCCAGATACAGGATAAAATAAAATATCTGGGAATTATGGTGACAAATAAATGTAGTGCACTCCAAGAAAATAACTATAAAGAACTCTTAAAGGCAACTAAACAAGATCTAGAAAAGTGGGAAAACTTACAAATATCCCTAATGGGATGAATTGCACTAATTAAAATGAACATTCTTCCTAGATAGATATTTCTATTTCAGACAATCCCTATTTTACAAAATCAAAAATTCTTCAAAGATTTAGATCAAATAGTTTCAAAATTTATTTGGCAAGGAAAACTACCCAGAATAAGAATGAAGACACTACAAGATTTTAAAGAAAAAGGAGGCTTTGGATTATCAAATTGGATGTTGTATTATAGATCAGCAGCATTAGCATGGTTCAGGGAGTGGATTATGTTGGAGGAGAAAAAGAATATTGACATTAGAAGGCCATGACCTTATAATGGGATGGCACACGTTTTTATGGTATGGAAAGGCATCTACACATAAGTACTTTAAACAACATTGGCTTCATGCCTCTCTACTGAAAGTTTGGGAAGTTATATATAAGCAACTTAAGTGGGAGTTTGTTATTGCCCACCAGATCAAAAGGTAGAGGAGGATTATAAAATGATGAATGAATTAAAGATAGTGGCTAGATGAAATAACTGTGTTGTAATAGGCAACTTTAACTACCCACATATTGATTGGGTCAATATGAGTTCTAGTCGGGAAAAAGAGATTGAGTTTTTAGATACTCTCAATGACTGTGCTATAGAACAGATGGTCACAGATCCTACCAGGGGAGAGGCGATCCTGGATTTGGTCCTAAGTAACGCCCAAGACCTGGTGAGAGATGTAAAAGTGATTGCACCGCTTGGGAACAGTGACCATAATGTTACTGAGTTTAACATTTGTATAAATAGGGAGTTGCCCAAAAAGACTGACGCAACCACTTTTAACTTTAAAAGGGGTAACTTCTCTGGTATGAGGGGACATGTGAGGAAGAAATTGAAAGGAAAAGTGGAAAAGGTCAAAACCATTGGGGAAGCTTGGAGACTATTTAAAAATACAATCCTAGAAGCTCAGAAAAAATATATACCGCAGGTTAGGAAAGGCACAAATAGGTATAGAAAAAAGCCTGCATGGTTAACAAATAAAGTAATGGAAGCTGTAAAACGTAAGAAGGATTCCTTTAAGTGGTGGAAACCTCAGTGAGGTTAATAAAAAGAAACACAGGCTGTGGCAAATAAAATGCAAGTCTGTGATCAGGGAAGCAAAAAGGGAATATGAGGAGCATATCGCAAAAAACGTAAAGGCCAACAATAAAACTTTCTTCAAATACATTAGAAGCAGGAAACCAGTCAGGGAGGCAGTGGGTCCCTTGGATGACCAAGGGGTAAAAGGACTACTGAAGGATGACAGGGAAATGGCTGAGAAGCTGAATGCATTTTTTGCCTCTGTCTTCACTGTGGAAGATGAGAAGTGCTTGCCCACTCTAGAACCACCGATTTCGGGAGGGGGTTTGAAAGACTTGAATCAGATTGAGGTGACAAGAGAGGAAGTCCTACGACTGATAGACAATTTAAAAACTAATAAATCACCAGGCCCGGATGGCATTCATCCGAGAGTTCTGAAAGAACTCAGATGTGAACTTGTGGATCTCCTGACAAAAATATTTAATCTTTCTTTAAAATCTGCCTCCATTCCTGAGGACTGGAAGGTAGCTAATGTCACTCCCATCTTTAAAAAGGGCTCCAGGGGCGATCCAGGAAATTACAGGCCAGTCAGTCTGATGTCGATACCGGGTAAGTCAGTGGAAACTGTTATTAAGGAAAGAATTAGTAGGCACATTGATGAACAAAAACTATTGAGGCAGACTCAGCATGGGTTCTGTAAGGGAAGATCTTGTCTCACTAACTTGTTAGTGTTTTTCGAGGGAGTGAACAAACGTGGACAAGGGGGACCCAATAGATGTTGTTGGGATAAAAGGACAAGTCCTCTTGTGGATCAAAAACTGGCTTATAATAGGAAACAGAGAGTGAGTATAAATGGGAAACTTTCTCAGTGGAGGGTGGTAAGCAGTGAGGTACCACAGGGATCAGTACTCAGTCTGATGCTTTTTAACTTGTTAATTAATGATTTGGAATTGGGAGTAAGCAGTGACGTGGCTAAATTTGCAGATGACACGAAGTTGTTCAGGGTGGTGACAACCAGGGAGGATTGTGAGGCACTCCAAAGGGATCTGTCGAGGATGGGTGAGTGGGCGTCAACGTGGCAAATGGGGTTCAATGTGGCCAAGTGCAAAGTGATGCACATTGGAGCCAAAAATCCTAAATATAAATACACGTTGATGGGGTCTGAACTGGCAGAGACGGACCAAGAGACAGATCTTGGAGTTGTAGTAGATAACTCAATGAAAATGTCTAGACAGTGTGTAACTGCAATAAAGAGAGCCAGTTTGGTGTAGTGGTTAAGTGCGCGGACTCTTATCTGGGAGAACCGGGTTTGATTCCCCACTCCTCCACTTGCACCTGCTGATGTGACCTTGGGTCAGTCACAAGCTCTGGCACAGCTGTTCTCTCAAGGACAGTTTGTGTTAGAGTTCTCTTAGCCCCACCTACCTCACAGGGTGTCTGTTGTGGGGAGAGGAAGGGAAAGGAGTTTGTAAGCCGCTCTGAGACGCCTTTGGACAGTGAAGGGCGGGGTATAAATCCAAACTCTACTCTTCTCTTCTTCTTCTCTAAAGAAGGCCAACGCTATGCTGGGGATTATTAGGAAGGGAATTGAAAACAAATCAGCCAGTATCATAATGCCCCTGTATAAATCATTGGTGCGACTTCATTTGGAATACTGTGTACAGTTCTGGTTGGTATTTTTGGCCGCTGTGTGACAGAGTGTTGGACTAGATGGGCTATTGGCCTGATTCAACATTGGCTTCTCTTATGTTCTTATGTTCAACTTTTTACAAGGAACTCAAAACTGATTGCACCTTTAGAGGCATTTACTTTACCAAATTTTTATGATGAGGAGAAGCCAAGAAGATACCTGGACATTTTAGACTCAAAGAATGAGCTGAAACCTCTAGAAGATTTATAGTGGTGGCAAAAAGCCCAAATAGAATCCAGATACTCAAAAGATAAGAAGATAGGCTTTCACGAGAACTTGATGGAGACTGAGAAGATACTGACTGCCTCAGACCAGAAATTTATAAAAAGAGCCTATACCAGTTTGGTGTAGTGGTTAAGTGCGCGGACTCTAATCTGGGAGAACTGGGTTTGAGTCCCCACCCCTCCACTTGCACCTGGCTGGATGACCTTGGGCAAGCTGTATTTCTGATAAGAGCTGTCCTTGAAAAAGAACAGTTTCTGTCAAGAGCTCTCTCAGCCCCACCTACCTCACAGGGTGTCTGTTGTGGGGAGAGGAAGGGAAAGGAGTTTGTAAGCTGCTCTGAGACACCTTTGGGTAGTGAAGGGCGGGGTATAAATCCAATCTCTTATCTTCTTCTTCTTCTACACTGTTACTCAATGAGATGATGTTAGATGAAATGGTTAAGGGAACCATGATGCAATGAGCCCAAAACTTAGGTCATAATATAGACTTAGAGCAATGGGAGAAGATGTGGAAGAAAAATACAAAAATTACAAAGGCTGTAACATATAAAGAAAATCTATATAAAATAGATGATACGTAACACCAGAGAGGTTGGCGAAATATGATAGTAAATGTTCAAATAAGTGCTGGAAATGTGAAAATAAGGCAGGTTCGTTCTATCACATGTGGTGGTGTTGTGAAATAAGTAAAAAATATTGGATTTGGATTCATCAGGTGATCCAGAAGGTATTAGGTACGGCTATACCATTTTCACCTGAGGTAATGTTACTGAGCATTTTACCGAAAGATTGTAATAGAGATGATCATTATCTCATTGTATATTTAACTACAGCAGCAAGAATTTTGTACGCCAAATACTGGAAAACTACTCAGATTGCCACGAAGCAAGAATATATACATAAAGTCTTAGAAGCAGCTGAGATGGATACGTTGACTTTATTGATGAAAGGACTTTCAGATTCCACATTCCAGAATACTTGGGCATGGTTTTATAACTGGTACAATAACTCTGTGTAGGCGAACATACTATAAGACTCTTATAAGATTAAATACTATTATGTAACCCAATAAGAGGGAACTGAAAGGGCAGGAGATACACTCGCTTTTCGTAAAGCCAACACTTACTGTATTTTTTCGGCATAGACAAGGTATTAAGTATGAGAATGCATTACCCTGTTTGTGTTTTATGTTATATGTTTTGTTTGTATTGTACTGTATTGTTATATGTAGAAAAAATTAATAAAATTTTGTCCTTTGGGGCAGTTAAAAAAAAAAGGAAACAATGGGAGAGACTTGAAAGCCCACTGGAAATAATGGGAGCCAGGAATGCCAATTGACTTACATGGGGTTAGCAGTAGTGTTCTGGGACTGGAATGCCAGAGTGGAATGGCAGCCCAAGGGGCTAGGAGATGTGTCTTGGGTCTGAAGTGACAGGCCCCAGGGGCTGTCATTCCACTCTGGGGCCTGTCATTCCACTCCCAGAACACAGCTACTACCCTCAGGGGCTGTCATTCCACTCTGGGGCCTGTCTTAATTATTCTCTTAATTCTGTAATCCTAGTTCTATCTCAACGGTCACTGGTTGTTTTATGCTGTCTCATTGCACTGTAATCTGCCTTGAGTCCCACTGAGAAAGTCAGGTACTTTCTCTTTGTCAAAATGCTGTCACAGAGATGCCTTCCTTTGTCCTTTTATATCTGCTTGTCCCACCTTTCTTCCAAGAAGCTGAGCACGCTCCTAGGTCCTATGCTTAGACCAATACTAATGAGTAATAGTGGCAGACAGGCTCAGGTTCACGCCCTTGTCTAACATGCTTCCAAGTGATGAGAAAGTGGGAGAGAAAGTCATTATGGCACTCTGGGCCGTATAAATAAATAATGTTACTGCCTCTCATTCTACTTCTGCCTTGGGCTTTCAAGAGGTGGTTGTGGGACGTGCAATCATGTTGCAGCTGTCTCATGGTGACCCTATAGGTTTTCCAAGGCAAGAGACTCAGAGGGGGTGAGCTGTTGCCTGGCTCTGCGTAACCGTCTGGACTTACTTTGAAGCCTCCCATCCAAATACCAACCAGGGCTGACCCTGCTTAGCTTTTGAGGTCTGATGAGATCAGGCTAGCCTGGGCCACCCAAGTCAGGACTGGCTTTCAAGGTCGTCCTGTAAGGCACATCCCAGTAGTGGAGAATTGCCAAGGAATGCTGTTCTTGGCAGCATTTATTATTGAATTGTGGATAAATTTTATGGTTGGGTCATGTATTATAAATGGGACAACTTGGCCCCATACAAAGGTTACAGATCTTGGACCACATTTCCATGAGGAAACTTGGTGAGAAATTCCAGACTTTGCCAAAGATCTACTTGTGCTTTCTTGACCTCTTGACAAAATTCTTTTGTCTGCAGAAACCGACATGCAAGGCCAAAACAATTAATGCCTTAGTCTAAAGATTTCTTGGTGCTTGAAAAGTACAAAAAAAATCCCTTACATCTGAAAAGACCAGAAACCAGAATAGACTGTGTTGCCATTCTGGTCACTGTGTAGTGGTGACCTATTGCCTGAGAGCTTGTTAAAGTAATTGTATGCCACTGGAATTCATTCACAAGCAGCTGTGATGCCTTCGCTTCCATATTTTTTCATTGTTTCTCTGTAGAAGCGGGATAAAGAATGAAGTGGATGTTAAAGGAGAACTATAGAGGCTGTTGTGCCATGTTCCTACATTGTTTTCATTTTGCACAAATTATTTCTTCAAAAGCATGGCTTTTTGTTCATTTCTTGACTTCTCAGAAGTACAACTCTTGAAGGGACATAGCCATGATAACTGGAGCCCCCCCTGCATTTCTTTCTCCATTTATCTCCCCCTTTCCCTCCCAGGCATGGAGAGTTTTACAAACTTTCATTTCTAAAAAAGTAATATGCTAAAGTACATACCAGCTCAGCTTCAAACCACCTATCCTCTCTTTCCACAAATAGCCACAGTCTCCATCAAACATAAAAGAACCACCATACAGACAGTTACAGAAATAAGTCCAGGCCTTTAAGGTAACGTTGGTTGTAATCCTGGGAGAGCTCTGGGCCTTGCCTGGAGGTTGGCAACCCTACTAGGAATTACCAGTTTCCGTATTACAGAGATCAGTCCCTCTGGAGAAAATAACTGCTTTGGGGGATGGATTCTGTAGCCTTATATCTTGCTAAGGTCTGTCCCTCCCCCTTCCCAACCCAAGCAACCCACCCCCATATCTCCTGGAATTTCCCAACCGAGAACTGACAACCCTTTCTGTGATCCAGGAATAACAGCTGAAAAGGTACATTGCAAATAGTTCATATTCTAAAATGTGTCTTGATTGTAATAAAAATTGCATTGTCACAGTGTCTATGGTAGAGTCTCCACATGGATATTCTACCCATAGCCACCCCCAGTTTCCCCTTTGAACTGGATCAGAGTAGGTTCATTTCATTCATTCATTCATTCATTCATTCATTCATTCATTCATTCATTCATTCATATTGATAGCTGGCCCTTCCCATGAGTGGGCTCAGGATGGGTAGCAACATGTTATCAATACAAAACAACATTTCATTAATAGAATAAATAATTAAAATATTAAAAACTATCATATACATTAAAATGGTGGTCAGTCTTACAGTAAAGATCTTTAATGGTTGCAAGAGGTTCTGACCTATAATGAGATACAGATCAAGCCCAGCAGTTGTTAAAATGGGTGGCAGAAACCTCAGGGAGGCCATATGTGGATGTCCGCTGCCTCAGCTGAAAGCCTGGCGGAACAGCTCCATCTTACAGGCCCTGCGAAAATGAAGAAGATCCCGCAGGGCCCTGATCTCAATAGGGAGCATGTTCCATCAAGCGGGGGCCAGGGCAGAAAAAGCCCTGGCCCTGGTCGAGGCAAGATGGGCATCCTTCGGGCCAGGGACAACCAGGAGATGCTGGTCCATAGAGTGTAATGCTCTTTGGGGCATGTACAGGAAGGTATGTTGGTCCTAGGCCATGTAAGGCTTTAAAGGTTATTTCCAACACCTTGAAGTGGATCCAGAACTCAACTGGCAGCTAATACAATTGGCACGGCCGGATCGCCCATAGGGCGAACTAGGCGCCCCACTCCCCCCCGAAAAGCGCCCCCTGCCACCCTAACCCAGCGCCCCCTGCCGCCGCCGCCAGATCCCCGCCCCCTTCCCGGCTGTCCTGGGGGTCCTGCAGCCGCGTAGCCCCCAGAAAAGCCACCGCCAGGAGGGAGGGGGCGGAGGCTGGACCCCTGCCCCCTTCCCGGCTTTCCTGGGGGTCCCGCAGCTGCGGAGCCCCCAGAAAAGCCACCGCCAGGAGGGAGGGGGCGGAGGCTGGACCCCCCATCCCCTACCCGGCTTTCCTGGGGGTCCCGCAGCCGCGGAGCCCCCAGAAAAGCCAGCACCAAGAGGGAGGGGTGGAGGCTAGACCTCCCCCCGCCCCCTTCCCAGCTTTCCTGGGGGTCCCGCAGCTGCGGAGCCCCCAGAAAAGCCGGCGCTGGGAGGGAGGGGTCAGCGGCTAGACCCCCGCCCCGTTCCCTGGCTTTCCTGGGGACCCCGCAGCTGTGGAGCCTCCAGGAAAGCCAGCGCCCCGCCGCTGCCACCGGTCTTCAGGCCCCACCGGGAGGTTGGCATCCCCAGTGCGGGGGTGCCCCAGGCTGTCCTGCCTAGGGCGCCCAGACACCTGGAGCCGGCCCTGACAATTGGTGGAGCACCTGCCAAACATGAGCCCACACAGATGTCGCCATCAGCAGGCACTCATCACATTTTGTACCATCTGTAATTTCTGGGTCAGCCTCGAGGATAAGCCTGCATAGAGCAAACTGCAGTAATCAAGCCTGGAAGTGACCATTGCATGGGTCACTGTAGCCAAGTCCTGGGGGAAGAGATAGGACCTCAGCAACCTAATCTGCCCCAGATGGAAGAAGGCAGATCAGGCAACTGCAGTGACGTGGGCCTCCGCGGAGGGAGGGAGGCATCCAGGGTTACTCCTGGGCTCCTCACTTTCTGGACCGGCACCAAAGGTGTCCCTTCCGTTGGTGCTCTGGTTCATGGGAAGGGAACTCTGTGGTGGCCAGAGGACTGCCACAAGTGGTCAACTGAATGAATACTGACAGAGCAGCCAGTGGGGCAGCGAAGAATATTTATTGTTGAGGCAAAAAAAAGTTATGAGTTGAATCCCTATGAAAATTATTAAATATCAATATTTAATATTTTACTAAATATATTTTAGTATTGCACAGCTGGAATGCAAGATCATTGGTAGTTATTTGACCAGACAAACCACATAATATATCCCAGTTCAAGACAAAGCAATCCCCTGACAGAAGCTGATGTAACTCCAAGGACACATTTAACTCCTTTATGGCTGTGAAAATATTGAAAGACTAGCAGGTGAGTTTTTACTAGGAAATAGGGAAAAGAGTATTTTAATATTATGCCAAAACTTGCCTGGCAGTGAGCTGGTATCGTATCCCTTTCGCCTTCAGAGAATGTTTCTTTCTCCGCCTTATATACAATCATTTATTTTTTTAAATTTACTTTAATTTATATCCCTCCTTTCTCCCCAGTGGGGACCCAGATTGGCCCCTGTAATTCTCCTCTCCTCCGTTTCCTCCTCACAACAACCCTGTGAGCATGTGTCGGACTGGCCCAAGGTGACCCAGCCAGCTGCCGTGGCAGAAGGGGGGATTCAAACCTGGCAAACCACCTCTGAGGACCCTGCAGGGATCCCTGTTGGGTCTCCATAAATCGGCTACGACTTGACAGCAAAAACACACACACACACGGGGTGGGGGTGGGTGGGCAGGCAGGAACATTCTGTTACACTAACCAGAGTGCCTCATGTGAGCAGAAAGTTGATTCTGGATCCAGCCCTCTGTCTAGAAGTAGCTGTGGCCAGGTTGGGGCAGATTGCCTAATAGTTGACTTCTGTTATAATGTGTCTTCCTATGCCGCTCTGCACTAAAACTCCTTTGATATGACATAGTTCCTTGCACACATTAATTGGTTCTTCTTTTTCTGGATCATAATCCTCTTCCGTGGCCTTCCCTCTTGGCCCTTGCTGCAGCGACATGAGTCACCCACCTCAAACCTTTGCACTCGTTCACTTTCACTTGGCGTCCTGCCTGCCCTACATGAAAAATTCCACCCCATTTTCTTCTCTCCCCATATTTCCCAAAGATAGTTGGAAAATGCTGTGTTTGTTTTTGTCAGATCAAAACAGATTTGTCCTGGAGAAAAATAGTTTGGTTCCTGTTCTTGGTCACTTTCATCTATATATCTAATTCCCAAGTGGCCCCCTGTGTGCGGATATCTAAATCCGCACATCGGGGGCACCTGGGGGGCAGGGAGATTTTCCTGCGCACGTGGGGCAGTCCCCACGTGTGCAGAAAAATCTAAAAAGTGTTTAAAAGTCTAGGGGGATATCAGAATCCCCAAAAAAGTAAGAGCGTTTCCTGCGCATGCGCAGGGAACGTTCTGGGAACTCTGCGGCGGCTGGCAGCTAAAAGCCGCTCAGTCCTCGCCACCGGAGCCGGGGGGGGTGGGGGGAGAGGAGAGAGCTGAAGGGGGGAGGAGATCGGCGGGCCCGGTGGCTTCCAGCCGCTCGGGCCTCGCCTCCGGAGCCGGGGGGTGGGGGGAGGAGGGGGATCGCCGGGGGGTGGGGGGAGGAGGAGGATCGCCGGTGGGGGGGAGGAGATCGGCGGGCCCGGTGGCTTCCAGCCGCTCGGGCCTCGCCTCCGGAGCCGGGGGGTAGGGGGAGGAGGGGGATCGCCGGGGGGTGGGGGGAGGAGGAGGATCGCCGGTGGGGGGGAGGAGATCGGCGGGCCCGGCGGCTGGAAGCCGCTCGGGCCTCGCCTCCGGAGCCGGGGGTGGGGGGAAGGAGGAGGATCGCCGGAGCCGTGGGGGGAGAATCCGCTGGGGAGGGGGAATCTCGGTGGGCCGGCTGGCCTTGCCGCCGCCGTTGCTGGGGGGAGGGAGGGGGGAGGCTTGAGGGGCCGGCCAGCCTCGCCGCCCCTCCGCTGCTGCTGGGGAGGGGGAATCTCGGCGGGCCGGCTGGCCTCGCTGCTGCTGCCGCCGCCGCTGCTGGGGGGGAGGGAGGGGGAAGCTTGGCGGCCGGAATACTCCCTCCTCCCCCCCGCGAGTATCGCAGGTCCCACCTCTTGTTATAGACTAATCCCAACACTAGCCTGCAGTGTTCCTAGTTCAAGCCCCAGCAAGGATATTTAGGATGAAACTAGGATATGTGAGGCTGTCAGTCAGATTTATCTTAAATTCAAGTTAAGCAGTGATGCTTGAATTGCTGCCAGTAAATGGTGTGGGAACGCATCTTCATCTTCCCCCTTGCTCTGCAGCCCCACATTGGGACTCTGTGCAGGCTGGCTACAGAGAAAGTCTTTACAAGTCACTCCAGAGAGAGGGTGCCCCTCCCATTTTCACTGCCTTGAGAAGAGGACATCCTTTAGCTTTACAGACCAACAGGCCCACACTCCTCCACAAATCTTATTTTGGGGGATTTGGCCTTTGGAGAGCCTTTTCTTGCTACCCATGTTTGTCATCATACAGATGGCTTCCAAAGTCGTCTCTAAAAATGCTCTAATGGCATCACCAAAGTGGCACACTCCAACGAACATGATCTCTGCCTTCTTTGCCTCGGCAAGACCCATAATGTTGGATCTTTTTCAGTTTGTCAAAAATTTACGCCCAAAGCTCACTCAGACAGAGCTTCTAGGCTAAAGGCAGCCCTTTGGGAAAAGACACTGTCTTCCCCAAACTCGGCCAGAGCGCCTCTGTCTCTGCTTCAGGACCGACCCCTTCGACCTCAACGTTGAATATCTGCTCCGGACTGCCTTTGGTTCAATTGGTTCCTACGTTTTTGGTCTCCAAACCAGTTCCAATACCTCTGAAGAGGGCCACCTCAGTAGCCCCTGACAAAGGCTTCAGACACCCACGTTCATTGTCTTCTGAGTCAACAGATCAGGCCCAAACTCACTCAGAACCACTGTCCAAGAAACACAACAAGTCAAAATTGAGGGCCGCTAAAGCTAAGGGTGCAGAACAACATGTGAAGCCTCTGCCGCCTCGGACTCCATCGCCTCATTTGGCATCCTCCATGGGTTCGTTCTTGGAAGATGGACAGCCTGATATTTCAAATGGCCAGTTGGTCCCTGCTGAGACAGCACCTGCTTTAACCTAGCAGTCAGTCGGGTGACCAAGCTGGCAGCTCTCAGAATAGATACACCCCCCCGCACACAATGTTTTTGATGAAAGGGTAGTCCTACATCCAAGCCTTGATTATTTACCTAAAGTTTTCATCTCTCTCCGGTCCCCCCTCCAACCCCCAGTTAGAGAGCTGAGAAGACCCTTCACTCTTTAGGCATTAGGAGAGCCCTCCTTTATTACCTGGAGAGAATCAGACAGTTTCATAAGGAAAATTATTTACTTGTTTGTTACTGGGGACCCAAAAAGGGTAGAGCTGCATAATCTCAAACGATTTCCTGGTGCATTGTGGCAGCCATCCGCTTCTGTTATGCAGCTGCTGGGGAATCCTGCCTGTTGGCACTCCACCAGAGCAGACAGATCGTCGGCTGCTTTCCACTGAAAGGTCCCCCTCCGAGATATCTGCAGGGCCATGACCTGGGCATCGGAAGAGACGTTTGTTAAAGATTATGCCTTGGACTGTCAGGTAAGGAAGGAGGCCGACCTGGGCAAAGCAGTTCTACAAGCATTGTTCCAGTGTGAGTCTCAACCCTCCTCCTCGGTGAGTAGCTTACTAGAGTCCCAGTCACAGCAAGACAGAAAATGAAAACATGGTTGTACTTACCTATAACTGTTGTTCATCAACGTCTTCTGGGCCGACACACATTCCCTCCCTCCTGCCCCACCGTGAGCTCTCACGAAAACACTGATGTTAAATGGTTGTCTAGCATTTGACTAGGTGAATCCTAGGTTCTGAGGAACTGAGGGAAGGGGGAGCATGTGGTATGCTTGGCAGGACATTCCACACATACGCCAGTTCCAGGTGCGCAGGGTGCCCCATCCTGGAGCTTTTTTAGCTTGTAAAGACTTTCTCTGCAGCTGGCCTGCACAAGCATAATCCCTCTGTGTGTCTGCACAGAGGACATCAATGAACAATAGCTACAGGTAAGTGCAACCATGATTCCTCATTCTACTTGGGATTTGGTGGCATCTAGAGGACAGGCTGAAGTACTCAGAATGCAGAGACTGACCAAGAGAGAGATCTTGGAGTCGTAGTAGATAACTCACTGAAAATGTTGAGACAGTGTGCGACTGCAATAAAAAAGGCCAACACTATGTTGGGGATTATTAGGAAGGGAATTGAAAAATCAGTCAGTATCCACAGTGCAAAGGGGCAAAGACCCCTGTATAAATCAATGGTGCAACCTCATTTGGAATGCTGTGTACAGTTCTGGTCACTACACCTGAGAAAGGATATTACAGCATTGGAAAAAGTGCAGAAAAGAGCAACTAGACTGATAAAAGGGTTGGAACACCTTCCCTATGAAGAAAGGTTAAGTTCTTGGGGCTCTTTAGCTTGGAGAAACAACGGCTGAGGGGTGACATGATCAAGGTTTACAAGATTATGCATGGGATAGAGCAGGTAGAGAAAGAAGTCCTTTTCTCCCTTTCTCACAGTACAAGAACTTGTGGGCACTCAATGAAACTGCTGAGTGGTCAGGTTAGAACAGATTAAAGGAAGTACTTCTTCACCTAAAGAGTGATTAAGACATGGAATTCACTGCCACAGGAGGTTGTGGCAGCTACAAGCACGGATGGCTTCAAGAGGGAAACATCTGGAGCAGAGGTCCATCAGTGGCTATTAGCCACAAGGTATAGAGAGGAGCTGCGGTGGCTCAAGTGGTTAAGACGCTGAACTGCAGGCTGTGGAAGGTCAGTAGTTCAGCAGTTCGAGACCCAGGTGCCGCATGACGGGGTGAGCTCCTGTCTCTAGATCCAGCTCCTGCCTACCTAGCAGTTCGAAAGCAAGAAATTGAAAGTAGATAAATAGGTACCACTTCGGTGGGAAGGTAACAGCGTTCCGTGCACCTTGGTGTTTAGTCATGCTGGCCACATGACCACGGAAACGTCTTCGGACAGCGCTGGCTCTTCGGCTTTGAAACGGAGATGAGCACCGCAACCCTAGAGTCGGATTCGACTGGCTTTTGAGCAAGGGAACCTTTACCTTTACCTTTATAGAGAGGAACTCTCCATCTGGGGCAAGTGATGCTCTGTCTTCTTGGTGCTTGGGGGTGGGGGACAACAGTGGGAGGGGCTTCTAGTGTTCTGGCCACACTGATGGACCTCCTGATGGCCCCTGGTATTTTTGGCCACTGTGTGACAGAGTGTTGGACTGGATGGGCCATTGGTCTGATCCAACAAGGGCTTTTCTTATATTCTTATGTTCTTAATGCTGAAGATCTGTCATTTCTTCAAAACAAAAGGGCCAGCCATTATAATTCCCAAAGAATACTACAGATACTACACACACACACACATATATTCAAAAAGATTTGAATTATCAAATTTATGTCCCACCCTCCCCGCCGGGGCAGTCTCAGGGCGGCATCTCTCTCTCTCTCTAGATATAGATATAGATATCTTCATATTCAAAAGTGCAAGAATGTTGACCACTCAAAATAATGAACCTTGCCTTAAAAGCAATCATGTATTTTGAACAGTGAAAGTGTGAATGTGATGTTCTATTTGTTTTGCATTTGAATGTTCATTTTCAAGTCATTTTTTACAATAAGATCTGTTAAGATGCATGATCAGACTATTAGCATAAAGATACTGATCAATACATACAGGGGTTTAGGAGGGAAATGTCTGTGCATTTATGAAGCACGTAAGTGCTTTATGGGGTGATGTTTGAATCAGTGGGCATAACTGTGGTGCTCTAGGTGGGGTGCTTGGCTCCATTTTATCCAGTTGAGCATTACAAATTATTTGTTACCAACATTTAATATATGTGCAGCTGCACCTCTAATCAGAGCAGAAAGCTTTGCATTCTTGTGTGTGTGTTTGCCAATTATAAAAAGTGGCTATTGACTTTGGGAATATTGGCTCTGTTAATTATTTGGGGAATTATGACTGCAGCAGAGAAAACAGACTAGGCAACAGACGGCAGATCACATTATGTGTATTCCTTTATACTAGAGTAAGAGCAGCTCTCTGCATAATTAGGTGGCAGAATTTTGGATAGCACCACTGCCAGAATAAGCGGTATACTAGTAAGGACAGAACAGACAGGTTTCTGTAAGTGGGCAGTGTGACAGAGGGAAAGCTGGATTTGGTGGAGCCTGTTGGCCATGGCTGTGACATCACCAGTGTACTTTTTTCTGCATCCAAAAAGCAGTTCTGCATCTTAATTTTTTAAATAAGGGGACAGATGAACATAAATGCAGTAAACCCATATAGAAGAAGAATTGGTTTTTTGCCCCACTCTTCACTACCCAAAGGAGTCTCAGAGGGGTTTACAATCTCCTTCCCTTCCTCTCCTCACAACAGACACCCTGTGAGGTAGGTGGTACTGAGAGAGCTCTGAAGGAACCGTGACTGACCCAAGGTCACCCAGCTGGTTGCATGTGAAGGAGTGGGGAATCAAACCCGGTTCTCCAGATTAAAGTCCGCCGCTCTTAACCACGACACCACGGCTGTTTCTCACAGATGACTCTATAAAATGTAAAAATATTAAAAGATGCAAAGGCCACCAAGAGTACATGGGAATGATTAAGGCTGATAGCCAACCCAGTGTGCATTTATTTATTTTTATTTATGTATTGTTTTTCGACCCAAGCATTCTTAAAGCAGTTTACATAAAAGGGAAAAATATCATCATAAATCATCTATACTAATGACATATAAGATTACTCTTTGTGAAGGGGGCTGAGTGAGACGCAAAGGGGGGGATAACCTGGCTTCCCCCACCAATGTGTGTGTTGCGCTGCATTTCTAGGACTGTACAGTGACCACTGTTTTGGGGGGGGTTTAAAGGAACTATTTATTAAATTTTCAACAGTAGTATACAATACAGTGACCACAGTTAAGAACTAGTGACTTCACCTCAATCTCTCACAAGTTTCTCAGTACTGTTATTAAAATCTGAGTTTGTCTTTCCCCTTTATCAGGAGGGTGGGATACAGCAGCTAGGCTTTATTTATTCCACATGCAGGCAACAGGAGCTTAACAATTCTAGCATTTGAAATTACCGATCTGTAACTCAGCAAAAAAACCCCAAAAACTGGAATATGTGTCACTTCTAACTGTGACCTCCACTTTTTTAGCTGCTTGCAGTTTCCCAAATCAGAACTTTGACTTCCTCCTCCCTCCCCCCATAACAAATGCAAGTTACTTAGGAGATCCAGGCTAGGACATATCGTGCTATATTTTTAAGCATATGCTGTGTAATGTTCATAACACAGGTGTCGCATGGCACTTTGGAACAGTGTTTACCCAGCATTGCACCTGAGGAGTCTGTGCAAAGACCTGAACTTTAGTCTGCCTGGCAATCTGACAAGCAGGGCTGGACTTCTCCAAAGGGCTCACACTGTCCACAGGTTTCTTTGCATGCAGAAAATCCCAGAAGATCCTTGTCATCTCCAGTTAAAGGACCTCAGGAAGTTGGTGTTTGGAAATACATCTATCTGCATGACACCCTAGAGTGCTATTACTACTAACAGTAAAACAGTATACTGAGCTCGAACTGAAAGGGCAGAGCTGTGATTCACCCTGCTGGGAAAATATACAGTATTAATTTGGACATCTGTGTATTTGCCCCAGTGGGACAATTAGCAACTCTGCAGGGCTGTTCCAAGATGGGAAAATGGTATTGGGGGGGGGAGTAGCCCCCCTTTCCTGCACTCCAATGTATGAGACTTAATGAAGAGAGCGATTTCAACAGATTTCAACAGTGATTTCAGCTTTATTCAACTCAACAGGACGATCAGTCAACACACAAAACAGTGGAGCACAGCTCCCTTTTTAAAGAGTGCGAGCTAACGAAACCACGCCCCTTCATAAGTTAACAGCCAATAACATTAGAGGGATAAAGACCAATGAGGTTTGTTCCCTCCATAACTATTTATACAGTTCTGATTGGTTACAAATAGTGCAGGTTTACAACAACCAATAGGATTGTCGAGGCTTACAATCCTTGTCCTGACTTGAAGCTTAACATAGAAAAGAATACAGTCAGTTCACCAGTCAGGACATAACACTTAACACTGGCACTAAAGTTGTGAGCAAGCGATTTGACTGCTGCATAAATTAGTTTGCTCTGGAGCTACCTTTCCCAAGCTAAGACAAAAATATGTGAACCGGAGGCTAAAAAACCATGAGCTAGCTCATACTAACTCAGCTTAGAGGGAGACCCTTAGAGCTTCCAAGACCCAAAGAGACCAGGCTTGCCTGGGCCATCCACCACAGGCCATGTATTGATAAGGCTCACTAAATCTCTCACTGTCCCTGGGGAAATCACAGCCCCAGGCAGGCAGGTTTGCTTTCCCCAAGTTGTAGCCTTTGCCCAGCTCTGCCCTGTGGCCTCTGCTTAAAAGGGTAAGGGGTTTACGACCACCAGCTCCTCCTCCTCCTGTTGAGTCCTGGTCTGCACTGCGGGCAGCAGGAAGTCAGGGGTCCTCTTTGGCTGCCCCTTCTGTCCTCACAAAGAAGTTCTGCAGAGATCCCAGTGGGTCTCTCAGCTTCTTCCGAGAGCTTCTTTGTTCCTGAGAAGTGGGGTCATTCTGCCAAAGCTGCCTGGATGTGGCTCCACCAACTCCAGAAGCCACAGCTTATCTGATCCGACGGTTCCTTGCTGACTGCTGTGGTTCAAAATGTATGGAGTGATCATATAGGTGGGGGAGGGGCCATGGCTCAGTGGTAGAGCATCTTCTTGGTGTGCAGAAAGTCCCAGATTCCATCCCTGGGTTCAGGGCCAGCCTGAGGTTTTTTTGCACCCTAGGCAGGGCTACCTTCGGGCACCCCCCCCCCGGTGTGCCCAATTATGTGGCAGTTGCCAACCTCCAGGCAGGGCCTGGAGACAAGGAAGTCCCTGCCCTCTCCACCAAGGTGGCCCCCTCCCTCTTCTGGACCGGGTTTTGGGCTCCCTGTGGCTGCTGCTGTCCTCTGCTCCCGCCCAAGAGGGCTCAAGGAAGGGGGGAAACCTCGACAATGTATAGCGAATTATTGCAGTCTAAGTGCTGCTGGCACCATTCCTGCCAACCAGAGATGCATCCCTTCCACAGTGCAAAGGGGCAAAGACCCCTAAATTTAGAACAATCATGATTTACTGTGTCGCTTGGGCAAAGTGCATTTGTTGCCTTGGAGACAAATAGCTGCAGTGAACAGCTAAGTAAAATTTGTGGAATTGTCATCAATAAATCTTGATTATACATGTGTAAAAAACACATACAATTTGATGATGTGCAGTATGCAGATGTGATACATGATAGTTACATAACAGCTTTAGATGAGTTTTTGGACAGCAGAGAACATCTTTTTAATGGGAATGTTTTTTTGGGGGGGGAGTTTCTGGGGGGGGGGAAACAAAAAAAATCCCTGTCTACTTCTTTTCATATATTTTGGCATTTAATTTTAATTTTATTTATTCATTTGGATTTCTACCCCGCCCTCCACGCGAACGGCCTCAGGGCGGCTTACAAAAGGGAAAGCCCACATAAAACAAGATAAAAACAATACAAACATTGATAACAGTTGATCACAACAGCAATTAAACAATTAAAAGCAAGATGGTCCCTGAATATGTGCAGGTCAACAGACAGTTCTCTGGGAATGATGTTATCCTATAACTGATCCCGAAGAGGTAGGCCCAATGATATCGGTCTAGCCTCAAGGTGACCGTCGCATGGATCACTGTAGCCAGGTCATTGCGGCTGAGGAAGGGAACCAGCTGCCAAATCAGCCTAAGATGATAAAATGCCGATCTGGCAGTGGCTGCCACCTGGGCCTCCATATTTAAGGAGTGGTCCAGGAGCACTCCCAAACTCCTAACCTCTGACGCTGGCACCAACGGCGCCTCATCGTAGGTCAGGAGAGGGAGCCCCAACCCTGATCCACTCCGACTCAGGCACAGGACCTCCGTCTTCACCAGGTTTAGTTTCAGCTGGCTCAGCCTGAGCCACCCAGCCATGGCCTGTAGTGCCTGGTTCAGGTCTTCTGGGTAGGAGCCCAACTGGCCGCCCAACATCAGATAGAGCTGGGTGTCATCGGCATATTGATGGCAACCCAGCCCAAACCTCCTGGCAATCTGGGCGAGGGGGTGCATATAGATGTTAAACAACATCAAGGAAAGCACTGCCCCCTGAGGCACACCACATTCAAGTGGGTGCCTCCAGGACTGCTGTTCCCCTATCGCCACCCTCTGTCCCTGACCTTGGAGAAAAGAGACAAGCCATTGAAGAGCGAGCCCTTGTATCCCCACGTCAGCGAGGCGGTGGGTCAGTAACTGGTGGTCACGTTTGACACGGTTGACAGATCTAACAACAACAGTGCCGCCACACCACCTCAATCCAGGTGCCTCTGGAGGTTGTCAGTAAGGGCAACCAGCAGTGTCTCCGTCCCACGACCTGGGCAAAAGCCGGACTGGAATGGATCAAGGACAGAAGCATTATCCAGAAAGCTCTGATGCTGCCACCGCCCTCTCAATCAGTTTGCCCAAATAGGGCAAATTGGAAACCGGCCGATAGTTGGCCAATCCAGCTGGGTCCAGAGTGGTTTTTTTCAAGAGAGGACGGACCATCGCCTCCTTGAGTGCCTCAGGGAACCGTCCCTCTGAGAGGGACTTGTTGATAATATCCCTTACGGCACCTCAAAACACCTCATGGCCTGCTTTAATAAGCCAGGAAGGGCACAGATCAAGGTGGCATGTGGTTGGATGCACAGATACGAGCAGTCTGTCAAATTCCTCCAGACTGAGCGGGTCAAAATATTCTAAGCCCCATGAAGACGCGCAAAGGGCCTCAAGTTCACACACTGTTTCAGTTGTGGCAGGGAGGTCACGGTGGAGAGTCAAGGCTTTGTCTGTGAAATAGCTTGCAAAAGCCTCACAGCCAATATCCAATTCCCTGCTGTTTTGTCTACCGTGAGGCAGAGCTGTCAAGGACCAAATTGTTCTAAATAATTGGGCTGGGTGTGAGCTCGCAGATGCAATCATGGCTGCATAGAACTCCCTCTTAGCAGCCTTGAGTGCCATCTCGTAGGATCTCATAAACGTCCTATAAGATGTTCTTGATACTTCATCATGGGCACGCCGCCACCGTCTCTCTAGCCATCTTAGCTCTCGTTTCATAAGCCCCAACCCCTGTGTGTAGCAAGGGTCAAGCGTAGAGTGAGAGCGCAGAGGGCGCCTGGAAGCAATCTCATTGATGGCTGTTGAGAGTCGGTCATACTAGTTCTCCACAAGCTCATCCAATGAGCCTCCAGGGGGCATCGGGTCCCGCAGAGCCATCTGAAGCTGAACAGGGTCCATTTGGTTCCGCGGGCAAGCTAAAATCTGCTCGCCGCCTAAACAGGGTTGGGGAGGGACATTCAGATGAGCCTTAAGGGCAAAGTGGTCTGACCATGGTACTGCCACTGCAGTAATCCGGTCCACTGTAATCCCCGCCGCAAAGATCAAATCGAGCGTGTGCCCGGCCTGGTCCGTGGGGATCGCTACAAATTGAGAGAGTCCCAGTGCCACCATGGACAAAACCAGGCCCACAGCCCGGCTGGAGGCTGCATCATTGGCATGGACACTGAAGTCACCCAAGACCAGAAGCCTAGGGTGCTCCAGCGCCCAGCTTGATATGGCCTCCAGCGGGGATGGCAGGCTACTGGCTGGTGCGTTCAGCGGTTGGTACACTAGCCAGATCGACAAACTCTCTACAGTCCCCAGCATGAAGCCGACACGCTCCATGTCTGTGATCTCCAACGGGGGGAGCGCCCTGAACGAGAAAGCCTCCCAAATGAACATCGCCACACCTCCCCCCACCCCTTAGTCCATGATTGATGTAGGACCGAGAACCCGGGTGGAGCAAGCTGAGTGAGAGCTACCGTCTTCCCATCGCGCACCCAGGTCTCAGTCATGCATGCCAGGTCCACCTGTTGTTCCATGACAAGGTCCCGAAGGACTGATGTCTTATGGTTGATGGACCTGGCGTTGCACAACACCAGTGAAGGAGAGGGGTATTTCATCCTAGCCCCACTGCTGACCTCCTTCAGGATGGGTCTTAGGCTGGAAGGGTGCCGAGCCCTTCTTTTTCTCCACACTCTTCCCTTGACCTTCTGCCTAGACCCACCGCTAAACTTTCCCCTCCCCAAGAGCACCGGAATCTGTTGCTCGGCCATAGCTGCACCAGCCTGTCTCCGCAGTGGCATCAGACCACTGGTGATCAACTAATCAGACCAATTCCATCTCTCCAAATCAGCTCCTGATGCTACAATACTAAATTGTCTAACAACATTTCTGCTTTGTGTTTTGGCTTAATTGGCACACCAAGGGAGGATTACATGGAACTGTTTTGTCTTCTGCAAAAGCTCACCCTAATCCTAATCAGGACAAAAGTAGATTTTGGGATACAAGCAATAAAAGCAGAACAGGATGTGAAACAAAAATTCCTGCTCCAGCTAACCCCTGAACAATGAGCGATGCCATTTCTTATGGGAAGGGGTCATGGCTCAGTGAGGGAGAACCTGCTTGGCCTGCAGAAGGCCCTGGGTCCAATTCCCTGGCATCTCCAGTTAAAAGGACCAGGTAGTAGGTGACATGACAGACCTCTGCCTGAGACCCCGAAGAGCCACTGCTGATCTGAGTACTGGCTTTGAATGGACCGAGGGGGGTCTGATTCAGTGTTATGTTCAAGTGGAAGGAATGATCTTGTTCTAAAGGTTATTGCAAATATTTGAGGGTAGGAGACTCCTACATGGGGCTGTATCCAGTTAACACCATCTGTGTGTTTTGAAGTAGGACTCCATACATAGATCTCTTCCATGTGTTTGGCTGGGTCACTTAAACCAAGCATGTAACTGTGCCTTCAGTCGAATTATGCTGGTTTAATTAATTAGTTTAATTAGAGAAAGTAGAAAGTTCTTGGGAGCGATTGGTGTTTGCTTCCTGGGGCTAGCTGTTGTTCACTTACTTTGTCTAATAGAACCTGAAACAGGGGATCTGGTTAGTATGACATGCCACATTGTGCCTCCTTTGTCTTGTTGTTTCATTGCTTGCTGGGAAAACACAAAAACAAAACTCATGCGCTCTCCACTGTTTCAGATCGTTTAATCCCAGAGGATAAAGGCCTGCATCTATGACGTGCCAGGTATAACAGATCTATCGAGCGTAAGGCCTGTAAGGGTCCATCATGCCACCGATGGCACTCCTTCTGTGCTCCTCACATTTTTCATTCTGACCACTTCATCACTACTTGATCAGGCAGAATTCACAAGATGAATTTCATTAATTTATGGACCTGACTTGGGTCACTGTTAGGAGACAGACTGGCTTATGGTTATTTTAAATAAACAAATACTAACTAAATGCTTCGGCCAGTGAAAGGGAAACTCAACACAGTAATGCTGTGTAAAGTCAAGACTAGCTCATAGAAGCTGGTTGGGTGTTGAGAAGTGTGTCAGTTGTGCAGGAGTGGACAAAATGAAAGATTAAAGCCATAGCCCTTTGAACATCTGCAGGGTAGGGAATTTTGCCTTCCTACCCATTAAGGCTGTAGATAGGATGACTCTGTCCCTGTTGGCTTTTATGGCTCTCTTGACAGTTTTTCATACTGTTAACCATGGTATCCTTCTAGGCTACTTCGTTGGGATGGGATTGGGGGCTCTTTGTTAAAATGACTCCGGTAGTCCCTGGAGGGCACTTTGCTGGAAGGTGGTGTAGTGAGACTGCTGCTCTACTTCATGGGTTTCGCCTGATGGCTGTGCTGTGGGATTCCTTCTGCATGAAATCACTGCAGAGGGTTTACCTGGAGAATTGGGGCATGGGGTCCTCAATATGCAGGTGACTCACAGCTCCATTCTCCTTTTCCTCAGATGTCAGGGAAGAAATGGTGGTCAAAAGCTGGTTTTTGCAATCAGTGAGGGACTGGAGGTGCTGAAATCAAATTCGTCTCAATCCAGATGCAACAGAGGTATGACGGAGCTAGCCTGAGAGTCAGTCTAGAGGTAGGTGTCCAGCCTGATTGGGACAGGGTTGCTAGCCCTCTTCAATATAAGGTTCAGAGCTTATTAGTTTATTTATGCACTATAAAGACATATGTCCGGCTGCCAAGCCCCCGAGGCCAGAGCCACTTCCCCACTGGGGCATTCGATCTTCCTCCAGCCTTAACAGCAACAATCAGGTCTCAGCCAAGATGCTTGCTTAATTGCATAACTCTCTCAAACTCCAGAGCTCCAGAGCTGTATTTCTGCTGGCTGCCCTGCTCCTGGGGCTTCCTGCACTAGCGACTCTGCTGACTCCGCCCCCCCCAACTTCTTCCTGCTAGCAGAATGCTAGTGTGACCCAAATGGCTGGTGACAACTTGTGGCTGGTGACAACATCGGCTGAGTCCCTGCTCTGGCAAAGGACGTTCTTTCTCGGCAGTTGTCCCTGTTCACCTCTTCCATGCCATGCCTGCTTTCTGACTCGCTTGGCCTACTGTTGATCAAGTGTTTCCTTCAGAGGACACCCTTACTCCCGAGGAGGCTATTATTGGCCGTCATTCCCCCTGAAGAGTCGTGAGTTATCCTTGGGACCTGGTCCTGCCTTTTCTCTCCTCTCAGCTACTTAGTGGTGGTCCCTCTTGGGGCTGTTCCTGGGTCCCCCCACTTCTCCCTCCATCATGGGATACTCCTACCTTTCAGAAAAAATGTACCAAGGGGACTTCAAAGTTCTTCAATGCCTGGCACTGCTTCAGGATGGCGCGGTGGTAAAGAGTGCTTTTACCCAACATAAACTTATGAGCGAGCCAGCTCATAAGAGTCTTGATGACATCCAGAACAGACGGCTGTCTTGTCCTCTGTGTGAGAACCTCTTTGAAGAGCATTTGGAAACTTTGAGCTGTCCCTGGTGTGACTTTTCCTCTGCAAGACTTCCACTCAGAACATATTGCTCTGGTGCTGAACATAAGAACATAAGAGAAGCCAATGTTGAATCAGGCCAATGGCCCATCTAGTCCAACACTCTGTCACACAGCGGCCAAAATATACCACATGCCATCAGGAGGTCCAGCAGTGGGGCCAGGACAACAGAAGCCCTCCCACTGCTGCCCCCTCCAGCACCAAGGATAGAGTGCATCACCTGCCCCAGACTGAGAGTTCCCATCTATACCCTGTGGCTAATAGCCACTGGTGGACTTCTGCTCCATATGTTTATCTAATTTCCTCTTGAAACTGACCATGCTTGCAGCTGCCACGACCTCCTGTGGCAGTGAATTCCATATGTTAATCACTCTTTGGGTGAAGAAGTATTTCCTTTTATCTGTTCTAACCCGACTGCTCAGCAATTTCATAGAGTGCCCACGAGTTCTTGTATTGTGAGAAAGGGAGAAAAGTACTTCTTTCTCAACCTGCTCAATCCCATTCATAATCTTATAAACCTCGATCATGTCACCTCTCAGCCGTCGTTTCTCCAAGCTAAAGAGCCCCAAGCATTTTAACCTTTCTTCATAGGGAAGGTGTTCCAACCCTTTTATCATTCTAGTTGCCCTTCTCTGCACTTTTTCCAATGCTATAATATCCTTTTTGAGATGTGGTGACCAGAACTGTACACAGTATTCCAAATGAGGTCGCACCAATGATTTATACAGGGGCATGATGATACTGGCTGATTTGTTATCAATTCCCTTCCTAATAATCCCCAGCATAGCGTTGGCCTTCTTTATTGCAGCTACACATTGTGTAGACATTTTCAGCGAGTTATCCACTACGACTCCAAGATCTCTCTCTTGGTCCGTCTCTGCCAGATCAGACCCCATCAACGTGTATTTATATTTAGGATTTTTGGCTCCAATGTGCATCACTTTGCACTTGGCCACATTGAACCCCATTTGCCACGTTGACGCCCACTCACCCATCCTCAACAGATCCCTTTGGAGTGCCTCACAATCCTCCCTGGTTTTCACCACCCTGAACAACTTTGTGTCATCTGCAAATTTAGCCACGTCACTGCTTACTCCCAATTCCAAATCGTTAATAAACAAGTTAAAAAGCATCGGACCGAGTACTGATCCCTGTGGTACCCCACTGCTTACCACCCTCCACTGAGAAAGTTTCCCATTTATACTCACTCTCTGTTTCCTATTTATAAGCCAGTTTTTGATCCACAAGAGGACTTGTCCTTTTATCCCATGACTATTGAGCTTACTTAGGAGCCTTTGATGAGGAACTGTATCAAAAGCTTTCCGGAAGTCAAGGTAAATAATATCTATTGGGTCCCCCTTGTCCACATGTTTGTTCACTCCCTCAAAAAACACTAACAGGTTAGTGAGACAAGATCTTCCCTTACAGAACCCATGCTGAGTCTGCCTCAATAGTTTTTGTTCATCAATGTGCCTACTAATTCTTTCCTTAATAACAGTTTCCACCAACTTACCCGGTATCGATGTCAGACTGACTGGCCTGTAATTTCCTGGATCTCCCCTGGAGCCCTTTTTAAAGATGGGAGTCTTTCAAACCCCCTCCCGAAATCGGTGCTTCTGGAGTGGGCAAACACTTCTCCTCTTCCACAGTGAAGACAGAGGCAAAAAATGCATTCAGCTTCTCAGCCATTTCCCTATCATCCTTCACTACTCCTTTTACCCCTTGGTCATCCAAGGGCCCCACTGCCTCCCTGGCTGGCACTTACTGCTGCTTCACCTTCATTGGCTTCCAGCTGGTACACAGTTCAGAATGCTAGTGTAGACTGCTTCCGGTTTTGGTGGGCTGATGGCAGCCATCTCTCCCAGCTCCCGGGGACATGGACTGCAAACCAGTGGGTAGAGAGGGGGTGCGATTGTACGCATCCCCCCAGGGCCTGTGGGATGGGCCCTGAGTCAGGGGTGCCAAGGTTCCCCACCCCCTGGCTTGTTACCTGGGGGTGGGGGTGTCCTTTTGCCCCGATGGTCTCTCCGCTGTGTTCCAGTATTGGTCGAGGCTACGCACACTGGACCAAGTGAGCGGTGATCAAGTTTTAATTAAGCGACTGGCAAAATCGTTGAAGTAACGGAAGGAGAGTGAGTAAAAGTTAAATGAAGCATTAGAGAGAAGCGAAGTTTATCCCTGTAAGCAAGGGGGGGAGGTAACTGCAGACCCCCCTCCAGACGACCAGATAATGGAATTAATTATTACTGGATAAATGGAGCTTGAAGGGACTGTGATGGAGGAGTGTTGTGATTTAAGAACTGAGGAACAGATAAGCAAACATTCAGGACTTTAAAAACAGTATCTGAAAATATACATCATCGGGCTGGCTAGAAATGGCTAGAGCGAAGCATTAGAAGTTTTCTTTTTAAAGACTGTCAACATCTCAGTAAGGGCTAGAGTGAAGCAAAGTCTACCCCTAAAAATAGAAGTGGGGGAAAGGAAATTCCCTCCCCTTGTATAACAATGTAAAAATAAAATTTCCTAGATGGAGCGAAAAGAGAGAAAAGATTGAATGGGAAAACTTATGAGTGTTGAAGTGCTTCCATGAATGGCGGCTGTAAATGCAGCAGAATTCTTCTTCAGCAGACAGAGGGTGGGGAACCCCCCCTCGAAACACAAAGTAACTATGTAAGCATTTGAAAACAATTTCAATAGGCATTGGAAACTTTCTTCTTAAAGAGACTGTAAACATCTCTGTGAGTGGTGGCTGTAAAGTGTGGTGAAACTCTGCTTTAATAGATAGAGGGGAGGAACCACCCCTCTAAAAAAAAATAATTTGGAATCTACACAGAGTTGAAAAACAGGAATGGGCAGACCTAGAGAATCACTAGAGGCAGCAGAACGAATAGATGGATTTATGGGACCCTGGCAATTTGGTAATAAAAAGAAGATAAACAAATCCTGAAAATGGCGCCTGATGCATTGAAAGAATTAAAACGAAACTGAATCTTCTTCAGGAAGTCGAAAGCTTAGCTGAACAATAAACATTCTTAAGAAGGACTGGTGAGGCAGCAAAGTACTCCTCCAACAAGCAGTGGGGAGAGGCAATTCTCCTTCCAAAAAATAAAGTTATTATGCACTCTGGTGGGGAGGGCGGAGCTAATGAAATGTTGGGTGAAAGGTGGCTACATGGTTTAACTGTTCAGGAGATAGCGAATTTCTAGAAGATATCAACAATATGGACTGTGAGCTGAAGAAGATCGAGAGAAGAAGATTCTCCAGCGACGGTGGTGTTTTTTGGGGGGATAAGGCTTTTGATTAAGGGGGGATGTATGGGTAAAATAAGGGTGAAGGGCGCATCTGGAAAAAGTGGATACTTGATGGTGATTGCTCAAATGAAATTTAAACATAATTTGGTGACTCCCTGAAAAATAGTGTTTTATCAACTTAGACTAGTATTATAAATGGAAGAGAGGTTGAAGTGTCTGGAAAAGATTTTAATAAGCTTAAATAGATTAGGCTTTGTTAATTTTAAGACATTAGTTTGATGGGATTCTAATTGAGGTGAAGGGGATATTATCTGATGCCTATAAAGGTTCATTTTTTTGTTTGTTAATAAGATTGCAAATGGAGTGAGCTCTTAGAAGAAGTATATCTATGCCTAATTTTGATGTATTTAGTAATTCCATTTAAATAATTTGAGATGTTAGGAGGTTTGCAGGTAATGGTTGGTTAAAATTTTTTAAACAGTCAGGTGGACAGAATGTAACAGCCAGATGGGTAGAAATTATTGTTATTGTTATCAGATGATGAAGATGCCTGATGTTTGCATAAAAGAAATTTAAATGTATTTCAGAAGTATACTCCAAACAGTCAGTATGGGCTAGAGCTTCTATAAGCGATTTACTCAACTGTCACCTTTGAGGTTAACAACTGAAAGGTTTTTTTTAATGCCATATTTGTAAGCATTGTATACGATCACCACAACTTGGAGCTTCTTTTCTTAAAAAAAAGCAAACAGATTTTATTAGGATATACAATACTTCACAGCTTGGTCCAAATAATATACACCATATCCTTTTTGCAGAACTCCTCTTCCCCCCGTGTTGGCTCCCAGCATTGTTTCCACCATTTAAACAAAACCAAATACATGTTAATTTCTTGTTATCATGCAAATTCTACAGGTAACCCAATTTACTACTATAAACACTTGTTAACTGTATACAATTGTTACATCTTTAGTAGTTTCCCAAACTAAAAATACTATCCTTCATTTCCCAGTACTTCTGTATATATTCTTTAAAGTCACTCCAGTCTGCCAAAAAGGTTTCTGCTTCTAGGTTGTTAAGCTTTCTTGTCCATTTGTCCATTTCTGCCATAAAGAGCAGTTTTCTCAACCAGTCCCAGAGATCAGGAATCTTTTCATTTTTCCAGTTTTGAGCATAAATCATTCTAGCAGTTGTTACCATGTACCATATCAATGTTATTTTACTCACATTTATTTCTTCTTATTTAAGACCTAAAAGGAACATTTCAGGTTCTTTCTTAAAGGTACATTTCAATTTTTTTTCCATCTCTGTATGTATTGCAGTCCAGAATGTTTTTGCTTTTTCACAAGTCCACCACATATGGTAAAAGGAACCTTCAGCATATTTACATTTCCAACATTTGTTAGATAAGTTTTTACCTATATTAGCTATCTTTTTTGGTGTCATATACCATCTATACATCATTTTAAAACAATTTTCTTTAAGGTTGGTACATGTAGATATTTTCAAAGCATTTTTCCATAAAAATTCCCAAGATGACATAGGTATTTCCTTATTCATATTAATTGCCCATTTAATCATTTGCTCTTTAACCACTTCATCTTCTGTATACCATTTTAACAACATTTTATACATTTTCGATATCATTTTCCTCCCTCCCTCCAGCCATAAATTTTCAATTTCATTGTAATTTCCCCTGAATCCAACCATTTTTTTGTCTGTCTTATATAAATCAAGTATCTGTCTATAACGCAACCAATTATATTTAAAGTCAAGTCGACTTTCTTCTTTCATCACATATGATTTCCTTCCTGTCTTAACAAGTCCTTATATTTCAGCCAGTCTTGTCCTTTATATTCTGAAAACAGTTTTATCACTTCAGCTGGTACAATCCACATTGGTTTTTCTTCGGGAAAGAAATTTTTATACTTAATCCAAGCGTCAAAAAGGGCCCTCCTAATATAGTGATGCTTAAAGAAATTATCCATTTTCGACTTGCCATAGTAGAGATATGCATGCCAGCCAAACCTGCAATCGTGTCCTTCTAATGCCAACAATTTCCTGTTTTCCAGGGTAATCCATTGTTCTAACCAATTTAGGTAAACCGCGTCATGATAAAGTCTTAAATTTGGTAATTGAAAGCCTCCTCTTTCCTTTGCGTCACATAAAAATTTCATTTTAATTCTCGTTTTTTTCCCTGCCCAAACAAATTTGGAAATTTCCTTTTGCCAACAATTCAACGCCTTCGAGTCTTTTACTATGGGAATTGTCTGAAATAAAAACATAAATCGTGGCAAAATATTCATTTTGACCACTGAAATTCTTCCCAACAAAGATAAATTTAATTTGTTCCATTTTTCAATGTCTTTTAAAACTTGAGCCCACAATCTTTCATAGTTATTTTTATAAAGATCAATATTCTTCATTGTCAGGTCAACTTGGAGCTTCTTTTCTATCTCCTCTTCTTGTAGTCTGTATTAGTACCCTCCCCCTTTTCTGTAGTTTTTTAGAAAATGCAATAAAAAATTCCCTTCGGGGAGCATAAAAAAAAAAAAAGAATGTTAGTGTGACCCAAATGGCTGGTGACAAGTTGTGTCATTGGCTGAGTCCTTGCTGTGGCAAAGGACTTTCTTTTTCAGCAGTTGTCCCTGGCACTGGAAAGCCTCCCTTGGAAGGCCTGTTGGTCTCCATCGTTCCTGATCTTCTAGTACAAAGTAAAGACTTGGGCCGGGAATGGGGGATTGGACTGCTGGATGGTGCTCCCCTTCCTCATTATTAGTTTATTTCCTTAGCTTTGGCTTCTTAGATATGGATTATATTTTTATGAAACAATGTTTTCTATTCTTTGACTGTTAAAACTGTTGACTGTCTTGAGGCTCCTTGGGGTACAAAGGGGGTATAGAAGTGTGTCAGACTCCTGTGGAAGGAAGAATGGTGTAGCAGAATGGAGGATGGGGCTTACTGCAGCAAGTCCTTAGGACAGTTGGCTGTAGATAATACAGAGATCTTTGGCATAGGTCACTCTGTTCATAAAAACCCTTGGCTTAGCATTAGGTCTGGGTGGTGCTGGAAAGTTCTGTCAAGTCATAGCTGGCTTATGGAGACCCCACAGAGTTTTCAAGGCAAAAGACCACAGAGGGTGGTTTGCCATTGCCTACTTCCATTTACTGACTCTGGACTTACTTGATGGTCACCCATCCAAGTACTAAGTGGGCCAACCCAGCTTTGCTTCTGAGATCTGATAAGATCAGGCTAGCCTGGGCTATCCAGGTCAAGGCAATTAGGTCTTACTTCCTGTAAATATGAATTTATAATGCCATCAGTAGGCATGGCCCTATGAAAGGAGTGGCCAAACTTGCTCACTGTAAGAGCCACATAGAATAAACATCAGATGTTTGAGAGCCGCAAGACATTAACAAATATCACACACACATTTTTATTTAAAAATATGCAGATTTGCTTTTCCTTACATTAAATGAGACTGCCAAAAATAAAAACAAAAGTGGGTAAAAAACAGATATTAATAATGATATTTATTTGTCCAATGATATTTATTTGTTTGCTAATGATATTTATTTGTCTAAGAGAGAAAGAGAGAGAGAGAAGTGGAAAAGAAAGAATGAAAGATCTGGAGAGAGAGAGAGAGAGAGAGAGAGAGAGAGAGAGAGAGAGAGAGAGAGAGAGAGAGAGAAACAAAGAAAGCAAATAGGGAGGGAGGGAGGGAGAAAAAGGCCTGCCTCCCCTTTGCCTCCCCAGCTGCCCTGCCAGGAGCCACACAATATGTGTGAAAGAGCCGCATGTGGCTTCCAAGCCACAGTTTGGCCACCCCTGCCTTATGACATTCTCACTGCAATCTCCTCTCTCTTTGTCATGTCTGACATCTCCTTTGGTCTTGGCTTATTGCTAACCATGATGTTTTATAATTCTCAGCAACAGGTAAGAGGGCTGGCCTTAGGGAACACTGCTGTCATCCTGGAGAGGATAAATACTCCTCCTGTTTTCAGTTCTCATTTAGGTGGTGGTACTAGTTTGAAATGTCGAGTGCCTTTGCTTTCTCACTGATAGCAGCAGAAAGCTGAGGGTGCTCAGCATCAGGCCCCAGGTGCTCACCACATTTAAATATTAGGACCTTTTAATCCTGAACTGTGAGTATGAGAGCCCTACAGAATGCAAAATACCTGTGGAATAATGATTCCAGGGTTTGCACCAGCGTCAACAAATACAAGAAGGTTAGCAGAAATCATGCTTTGCTGATGAAATAAGCACAATCAAGTACTTGTCATGAGATAATTACAGTGCTTTTTAATTTATTTTTACTAAGCACATTTGCAGTCCCATTTAGGCTCAAACGGCAACTCACACTTGGAACAAGATGCAGTTCCAGGCACACCTGAAAACCGCCCTTTCTCCTTTCAGCTAATGATTTCTAAGCTGCACTCTGATGTTTACAGAGAACAGCCGCTATTCAAATTGGCCTGTAGCAATGGAAGATGGGGTGAACGACTCCAGGATTTAAATTTAGCCATTTAGTAACTTCTTTAGGAGTTTTTAAAAAATACATTGTTATCATGATGCTCAGTTTAACATTTGCATGAGTGAATTATCCTCTTGCTCAGTTAGATGAGAAAGGTTTTTACGCACCACCACTAACAAAACAAGCCATTAAAATTTTGTAACATATTTAGCTAATTTATTTAAATGCTTTGTTGATTAAACACCTTGCAGAATTAAGAACACGATATGTATCTGTGCACATTTACAAATGAATTGTATGCATCATGTTTTTCTTGTTTCTGGCTTCTGAATCTGGGTTTTAGTAATTCTGGCTGTGGTCACACGAGCAGTTTGGCCTGACGCAGCCACCCCTCCCCTCCGAATCAAATGGGTGCAGCCACACAGCCACATCTGTCAGGTGTTCCCACGGAATACTCATCCCGCCCTAGGATGACTTGGAGCTGGGTTTTTAATTTTTTTTGAAGTTTTATTGAGGAAATTCCATTAAAAATGCATTCAGAACATTAATACATGGACTAACAATTATGCAACAATTGAAGTGATCTAAAAATATAAACATAACAGTTGGAGAGACTGGACTATTGTAACTCTCTCTATGTGGGGCTGCCCTTCACTCTGCTCTAGCTAGTGCAGAACGCAGCAACATTGGTGTTGACAGCAATGCCTGTGCGGGCTCATATCCACCCAGTGCTGTGTGAGCTGCACTGGCTGCCTATCGAATTCTGGATCCATTTCGAGGAGCTGGTGCTTACCTTTAAAGCCCTATATGGCCAGGGGCCGGCATACCTTTGGGACCGCCTCTTCCCATATGAGCCCTGGAGGACACTGAGGTCCACAAAACAACATCTTCTAGCAGTCCCCAGCCCCAGGGATGTCCAACTAGCTTCATCCAGGGTCAGGGCTTTCTCAGCCCTGGCCACCACCTGGTGGAATGAGCTTCCATATGAGATCAGAACCCTGCATGATCTATTACAGTTCTGCAGGGCCTGCAAGATGGAGCTCTTCCACCGGGCCTTTGGTTGAGGTGGTGGACATCCCTCTTCCCTCCTGGCTATCTCCCCTCTAGTGGCCTAGCTCTAAATAGATATTGGGGTATCTGCTGAACTTTTAAATAATCTGATTGACATCAGAACTAATTTATTTACATGGTATTTTATGGTTCTATTGTTTTAAATTGTTATTTTAATGGTGTTACATTAAGATTGATGTAAACCAGCCTGAGCCCACCTGCGGGGAGGGCGGTATATAAATCAAATAAATAAATGAATAAATAAATAGACCTGCAGATCTGTTCCCACCACTAGGGAGGGTTTTTTAAAAAAATGTGCCTATGTGCGCATATGTGTGCACATGAACACGCATGCATGTACATGTGTTTTGAAAAATTTTCGGGCAGTGTGCTCTGTGGCTGAGGTGCTCCAGTAATGTGACTGCCTGACCACAGGATGTGTGAATGGGTAACCTGCAGCAGGGTGTGCTGTCTAGATGATATGCCCCGCAACACTTTAAACTGGTACAATGAGAGGTGGCACTATATTGTGCCAAGCCGCCAGTGTGACCACAGCCTCTGATTACTCATGAAATCCAAATACTGGCTTACGCTCCCCCACCATTGGGTAGTGCATAGTGGAAAGTGCCCTCAAGTCACAACTAACTTATGGTGACCCTGTAGGTTTTTCAAGGCAAGAGACAAGTAGAGACGGTTTGCCATTGTCCGATCTCTGTGTAGCAACCCTGGACTTCCTTGGTGGTCTCCCATCCAAGTACTAACCAGGGCCGACCTTGCTTAGCTTCTGAGATCTGATGAGATTGAATTAGCCTGGGTCACCCAGGTCAGGGCAGTGCTTTGTCTCAGCAAAAAAACTTTGCCATTCCTGCTGTGATGGCTCTCTCTAGCACCCTCCTAGAACACCCCCACCAACCTCTCATCCCAAAGAATTCTCACATCCCCAGCAGACAATGCTTGCAAGTGTCGGCTACTCCTCAAACCTCCTTTATTATCCAAGGTGAGACAGAGGTGATGCATTTCTTGCCGTTGGTGGAAAGTGCTATCATGTTGCAGCCAACCTATGGTGACCACGGAGGGTTTTCAAGGCAAGAGATGTTCAGGGGTGGTTTGCCATTGCCTGACTCCACATAATGGCCCTGGTATTCCTTAGTGGTCTCTCATACAAATACTAACTAGGAAGTGTATATTTTACTTGCAGGAGGAAAAATGAAGTGTTGGATCTGCAAAGGGTAGATACAGATTTCTTTCACTAGAGAAATTTACTTTGGGGAGTGGCTAGGGAGGGAGGGGGCATGGTTGGTGATTGCCATACCTAAGAGAGGTTCAAAAATGTGAGTGGAGAAGTCATCTGCTTGCTGTGTGCATCACCACCCTTATCCATCTATCTGTGCCCACGTCTTCCATGTGAGCTGCAGCAGGGGCACTGCTTTGCCAGGAGAGGCATCACAAGGCCCTCGAAGGATTCTGCCTGATAATGGGAAAGAGGAGCCAGCGAAAGACAAACTGCAGTTTCACAGCAAGCTCCGGTTAGCTTTGATTGGCTGCTACACTAACTATGGTTTGTTGAGCAAACCATGGTTTAAACTGTGGTTTTTGTGTCATCTGAAAGGAGCTATTATGGGAACACTAATAAGATGAGCGATAAATGCTTATATTCCTTGTCAAGATTAAAAAACCTGCAGGAATAAATGAATGAACCCATACTCAGATAGACTTTGAAAAAGCAAACGATTTGTTTCATGAATAACTTTAAGACATTAAACTTATTGGGAATTAAAAACACCTTTTCTATACAGCTGGGAGAACCGGGGAGGGATTCCAAGACAGGGTGGAACCCAGACCTTCCTGCCATACAATACCTGGACGCAAATAACACCCACCATATATACCCATATATATACTTAGCTATACTCATATGCTAAGTGTTCCCTATTGTCTTTGGCGCTTTTCAACAATACTTGGCAGCATGATCCACAGAGCTAAAGAGAACAGCCCCCTTCTTTCTCCTTGTCAAAGAAGGCTTCAGGAATTACCCCTTCGAAGTGGGGGATGAGACCTCCTTTTGGCGTTTATGTCTTGTCAATTGCAATCATGACAGATAACCTCATACTCCTAATTAAAGGATTTGGGGGGGATCCCTCAACCAAACACCAAGCTTGAGAGTGGAGCGATATATAATTTGGCGTGACATTATGAGACAGATCCGCTCCTGGCATGTGAAGAATGGGAAAGGTCACCAGCCCATGCTACAGCCCTTTGGAATGGTGGAATTAAGTTCAAACTCTGGATGTTTTTTAAGCCTTAAACCTCTCTGGGGATGCCTTTCACAGCACTGTGGAGCAGAATGACACTGCAGTAAATGAAATACACTGCACTGGACTGAAGGGTTATTTCCCCTGTGTGCCAAGCTGACACAGAATGCTTAACCCTCCGGTTGTTTTTGCGTTGTCTCTATCTGTGGATGGCTCGCTCCCTTCCTGGCGCAGTGCTGCTTTGCAGGCTTTGCCTGCGAGGTTGTTTTTTTTTCTGTCCAGCTTTGCAAATGTGGAACAATTTTATGTAGTGAGGAATCAAAACAACATAACTGAAATGGGGTGGGTGGGATGGAAGAGGCTTCCATGTGTGGGAAAACTGACGCAGGCAAGTGCAAAGAGGCCTTTTCAGATCTGCTTGTGTAAAAGCAGAAGGGCAGCTTGGCTGTTTATCTGACACAGGGTTGATCATTTGGGGTGAATAGAAAATCCCCTCCAAGTGCCCAGGGAAAGATGTTTATGTAAACTGAAAGGCTATTACACTTTTGGGCTGTTGATTTCCACAAATGAGCAAAACAGGTATGTGTGGCTAGCCGGGTTGTGGGCTCAAAGGACTGAGGGCTACTCTGACCCCTACCTGGGTCCCCAGAGCCTGCGCTGGTTCCTCTGTCATATTGGAGCAAAACCAGAATGAAAACAGGTCAAGACCAACATGCAGTGTCCTTTGCCTCAAGAGAGCAGAAGGCAGTTTGAAAGATGACTCCCTCTTCAGATATTTACAATTTATGACATTTATAACTCTCAAAATAGCATTCAAGAGACAATAGAAAAGCATAGAAATTAGAAAACAATCCAATATTATCAACATAAAAAAGAGGACAGCAGAATAAATATGAATGCATCAGTCTCCAAATTGGGCAAAAGCTTGTTGGAAGAACAGTTTGAGACATCAGGGGAATATTCAAGAGCACAGTTGCCACCACTAAACAGGCCCTGCCTGGTGTTAGTGGGACGGAGAGATTCCTCCATTTCTTCTCCATTATTTTCTCGGTTCTTTTAGGTTTTGTGTGCTGGTCCAATTGTCTTCTGGCACAGAAAGAGAATTTCAGAATGGATTTTGTATGTGCACAAAAGTGGAGGGGGAAGACACTACTTCACTGCTTTTTAAATGTTTTCCTTCTGCCCTAGTGCTCTAGCACAGAACAAACATTTTAAGAGTACAAAATTCAACAATTAAACATTTAAAATTACAACCCGCCTTGTCCCCCTTGTTGCTGTTTTCCTTCTTCATGTGGCCGTTTTGGAGGAGTACGCTAGTACTCTAGTGGGGAATATTTTTAAAAAAAATAATGAAGAAGTCGCTTTCCTAGAAGAAGAAAAAACTGTAGTCCTCTGAGGGTTTTTTTGTTTTCACGTTGCCTTTCTGAAAGCCTGAAATACAACTGAAAGAGCCAGAGACCCCAATATTATCAGTGATACTTTGATAAAACAATCCTGGTAATCCAGAAATCCAAAACTACAAGCAGAAATTCAGCAGGAAGGAATTCCTCAAGCATCTCTAAGCCTCAGTATTGCTCGTGGGGAAACCTGAACATTTCCCCAAATGATCTTAATTCCCAGGGCACAAGAGGATGGGGTACCTGAGGCCGGGAAAGTGCTTCCGAACATATCCCCAACCTGGGCCATTTAGAGCTTTAAAGGTCAATGCCAATAGCTTGAATTTAGGCCACAAACAACTGGCATCTAATGAGGATTCAGAAGAATAAGTGTTTTGCATACTCACTCCAGGCTGTAACTAGGAGCCTGGCTGCTGCTTTCTGCATGAATTGAACTATCCAAACTTTCTTTAAAGGCAACCCCATTTGCAATACTCAGACAGAGAAGGTGTTTCTTCAAAGAAGTTTGCAAACACTATTTAACCAGAGGCAATAGTGAGACAAGCAGTCAGTGTGCAAATTTCCTATGGCTGATTACTGTCATTTTATATGCACCGTAGTCTGCAGTAAACTACCTTCCATCATGCTGAGTTTGAGTCCAGTGGCACCTTTAATACTAACAAAGTTTTATTCAAGCTATAAGCACCCCACTTCGAAGAAGAAGATGCAGTCAAGTTGCCTCCCTGCTTGAGAGGAGATAGATGGCAGGGTCTCAATTAATTACTCTCAGCATTCCACAATTAAGGATACATCAATCTCCAATTTTGACATATTTATTTCCTTCACTGTTTCCCCACCAGAATTGAACCCAAAACATGGGAACCATATAAATGAGGCTTATTATCCCTATTTGATCCTTGAATCTCTTAAACATCTTCATTATGCTGTGTGATAATTTACTGCTCACCCTCTACTTGTATGTATGGACTGGTAATTTCCATTTTTGTTTCTGTCTCTGTCTTGACTCTAATTGGCCCTTCCTGGCAACTAACCCCCCCCCTTCCTATATGTAATGATTGAGGAAATTCTGTTTCAATGTTTCCGAAGAAGTGTGTTTGCACACGAAAGCTCATACCTTGAATAAAACTTTGTTGGTCTTCAAAGTGCCCCTGGACTCAGACTTTGTTCACGGCGTCAGACAAGCACAGCTTCCTACCAAGTCTGTCTTCAATCAGGCTGGTGTTCTAATGGGCTATTCTTAGTAGACAGGTGAATTGCCCTGAAGGTGTAATACTTACCGGAAAGTTCATCTGTAGATGTGCATCTTTATGACTGTGGTACAAGTGGCCACTCAGTGTCTCATACAAACAATGGAGGTTAAAGACAAGAGCCCTGATCATCTCAGGGCCAAAGGAGACTCAGCTCAGTCCCATGTCTTGCCCATTTGAGTATAAAACAAGGGTTCGAAAAAGGAGTGCTGACCAAGCGAGCTTTGACTCACAAAAGTTTGGTGGTGGTGGGAAGTGCCCTCAAGTTACAGCTGTTTTCAAGGCAAGAGACAAACAGGTGGTTGGCCATGGCCTGCCTCAGCGTAGCAACCCTGGACTTCCTCGGTGGCCCCCCATCCAAGTACTAATCAGGGCTGACCCTGCTTAATTGCCAAGACCTGACAAGATCAGACTGGCCTGGGCCATTCAGGTCAGGGCCACAAAAGCATAAGCGATGGCAAATGTCATCGTAATGCATGGGTCCCCTGCCCCACCTTTCTGAATGGCTGCAGGCCCTGGTATCTCTAGGTGCAGCACCAAAAGTTGTCTGGGCTGGGGATAAATGGCTTTAAGCAGTGGAATGGGGGAGGAAAGGCAAGGAAGATGGCCCAGGCTAGCCCGATCCCAGCAGATCTCAGAAGCTAATGGTTGGCCATGGCCTGCCTCTGCTTAGCAACCCTAGACTTCCTTGGTGGTCCCCCATCCAAGTACTCACCCGGGCAAGTCCTGCTTAGGTTCCAAGTTCTGATGAGATCGGGCTGCATGGCCTATCCAGGTCAGCGTACAAAACAGAAAAAATAGGAACAGTTAGAATAAATCACATAAAATAAGAGAATATGTAAATTTGCTCAAATTGTATCCTGTTCTTACTCAGGTGGCAAAATCAAGCTCTTGGCACAGAATTTAGTTGCTTTCAAATCCATCTTTCATATTTGAGAAAGCATTTTTGTTTCTTTCCCTCAAACAGTGCAAAAAGTAGGCTGCTGATGTCAGCATGGGAATAGAGAGAGCCACAGGTGTGGAGGGCCACAGAAACAGGGACGGGAAGGTCAGCTTTGTTCCCACTTTGTTCTCTCCTTTGCAAACTGGGGAGGGGGAAGGGGCACATGGCCGGACCTCTGCAGCTGTCCTTGTCGGGAAGCTTCATTGCTTGTTGTGGAAGCCAAGAGCGCTTCTGGTTCCACTCACAGGCGAGAGAGGCAAACAACACCCATTGCCATTCCCAACAGCCCTCCCCGAAATTTTACTTCTGATAATCTTGTTTCAAAATAACAATTTGCAGTTTAAATGCGCCCTGTCATAATGAGCCTGGCCGGCTAGGTTGCCCAGCTGTCTATTCTCCTTTCCGCCACCCAAATGTGGTGGTTGTCGAGGATGGCTGGCTGGCCTGCAGCTGCTGAGGTGGGGGGGAGGGAGAGAATAGGGGAGAAAGCAAACCCTCCTGGAAGTGTCGCTTTGACAGGCTCATGGAAGTCCAGTTGCAAAGGTAAAGGTTTGTAAAACTCTTGACAGCTACTTTTGCCCCTGAATCCCTGTTTGTCCAGTGTCCTGACGTGGCACTGCAGGAGAGCGCGATCTCCTATGGAAGCAAAAGCCCTGGTAGGGTGCTGGCCTGCGGAATGGCAGTCACTTCAGATTCCCCAGTTGGCCAAGACAGGCGTGTGGGGGCCAAGCCAGGGCTGGCTCAGGGCGTTTTCAGGCCAGAGGTTAAAAAGTCCTTCTCATTAATTTGCTTGCACAAGACTTAGCTGCCCTTCATCGTGCTCAGAATCTACCAGCTCACTTTCCCTAATTGTCGAGCTACCTTTGCCCCGTTTCCCAGTGCTCCAGCTCATGCGGACAACACTTCAAGGTGCCTTGTGCTGAGTCCCTCTATCCTGTACATTCTCTTCAAACTCTCTGGAAAGAGAATTTTCCAGACCTGCTTTCTGAAGTGGAGACGTATGGAATTGAACCCAGGGCCTTCTGCGTGTGAGGTGTGTGCTCCACCACTGAGCTGTGGCTCTTCCACATCTCGTGAGGCACACAAACACATCTCGTGGTGAAGAATGTACTTCAAAGGGCTCTAGGGTCCTGACATGTCAAAGGACTGCAGGGACCCTGCCTTGGAATGGATTGGGGGGGGGGCCTTAGGGGACAGGTGGAATGACCTCTAGCTTAATTTTTTTAATTGAGTGTTTTAAAGGATCTGGTTTCTAAACTGTATGCTTCAATTAGATATTTTTGTGTTTTATCCATTGCAGGGGTCTCCAACGTGGTGCCTGTGGGTGCCATGGCACCCGTCGACCCCTTTTCTATCTTTAGAAAGTAGGTGTGGCTAGCTGAGGCTACAGCCCCGCAGGGCTTCTGGTGAGCTTTGGGGATCTGATTGGCTGTGCAGATTAATATAACAGTGTTTCAGTACAAGCTGCCACCATAGAGTTTGTTTTATTCTCTCTCTCCTCTTTTTCTGTCCTTTTAAAAAAAGTATTCTTCCTGTCCCCTGCATTTGGGTTTCTTCCATGTGTGTGTGTTGGTCTCCTGCGGTGGCCATTTCATGGTTGGCTGTGGCTCCCACATTGGTGCCCACAGGCTTGAAAAGGCTTGGGACCCCCGAGCTATATTCATCACCCACCTTCGGTCCTGGCTGTTGGGAGAAAGAGATCTTCTAAACTGATTGTTCACATGCAACTATTCAACTCATTTCCCTGTTGCCTAGAAAGGAAATGGCCAGGTTCTATATTCTTGGGTACCATTAGTATGCTAAGCAATACCCTGGTCTTTGGAAGTTTATTTTGTCACAAAAACCAGCTGTCTTTTCATGGGTTTATCTGTAATGACTGCCCAGCTGTGAAATTCATGTGCTGTGACTCTGTGTGTGTGTATCAGGTCCGTTGTAGATGCAAGACAACAGGCGCTGGAAGGAAGGAAGGAAGGAAGGAAGGAAGGAAGGAAGGAAGGAAGGAAGGAAGGAAGGAAGGAAGGAAGGAAGGATGGACAGTGAGAGAGAGGAAGTAAGAGAGAGAGAGAAGAAAAAGAAAGAAAGGAAGGAAGGAAGGAAGGAAGGAAGGAAGGAAGGAAGGAAGGAAGGAAGGGAAAGAGGATGAAAGAGGGAGGGGAAGAAGTCAAAGAGATGAGGCGGGGGGAGCGAGGGAGGAAAAGAATGGCAAGAGACAGGGAGTAAGGAAGGAAACGAAAAAGGGGGGGAAGGGAAGAATGCAAAGGGATGGGAAGGAAGGGAGGGAAAGAATGCAAAGAGATAGGGAGGAAGGAAAGAAGAGACGGAGGGAGGGAGGGATAGAAGGCAAAGGAAGGAAGGGAAAGAGGGAGGGAAGACCCAGAGATTCTGGGAAGACAAAGAGGGAGACAGGGGCAGGGAAGGGGGGCTCTGCAGCTCGGCACCGGCTCGGTGGGCGAGTGGGGAAAGAAGCATGTCCCTGCTCGTCTGCTGGGGTAGTGGTGGGAAAGTTGGGGGGGTGCGGAGGGGCTCGGTGGGGGAGCGGGAAAGTGTGGTGTGGAGGCTTCTAGAGGCCTTTTCTCACATGTTCGCCTCAGGGTGGGCTGGAAAAGACAGGCGGGGGGTGCAGAGGCCGTTCTCTGCCCGTCCACCTGGGCAGGGGAGTGGGGAAGTGTGGCGTGGAGGCCTCCAGAGGCCTTTTCCTGCGTGCACGTCTCAACAGGCGACCGGGGAAAGATGCCATGGGGGCCTCCGGAGGCCTCTCCCTGCCTGTTCTCGCAGCCCAGCTGTCTCCTGTCATGGCCGCGGATGAGTGGCTGCAGAGTCCATCCTCTTTGGCGGCTGCCTGTAGACTGAGGGCAAGAGTGTGGCTGCTGGCTGTGTGGGTGGTACTCAGGCCAGCAGCCACCCAACGCAGCCAGGGGATTGGCAGAGGCTTGGAGTGGCAGTTCTTGCGGCCAACTGATTTTGGCGTGAATCAAATCTTGCCACCCCAGATCAGCTTTATAATATAGGAGATACACACACACACACACATATAAATGAGAATGTGCAGCATCATTAGGATCTGGCATACCTCTATATACATTTTTCTTATCTTTATGAAGAAAACTACATGTAAGCCTTTTATACTGCCTGGGTTAAAACGTGGAAGGCATGGGCTACATAAGTTATGTTGGAGCCCAAATTAGCCTGTGGGCTACCACCTCTAGACTAAGATAAGGGCCTCTGAGTTGGAATTTGTGTGTTGTATGCCATCAAGTCAATACCAACTTTTGGTGACCTATGAGTCTATGATCTCTAAAATGTCCTACCATTAATAGCCTTGGTTAGGTCTTGCAAACTGAAGGCTGCGGCTTCCTTTATGGAGTCTTCCGATCTCATTTTGGGTCTTCCTCTTTTCCTACTGCCCAACTTTTCCTAGCATTATTGTTCTTTCTAGTGAGTCTTATCTTCCAGTATACATGTGGGTTGGCAGTGGTATACAAGTGTAGCTATATGCGTGGTAGCACCTGCACACAAACCAGCTTACCAATGGTAGAACATTTCATGTGTTCAGTCCTACCTAGTTCCCCATATGTGTAGAAGGATAGAAGCCATTAGATCTCTCCCAAGTTCTTGTGCCATATTTGCCATATGGTCTTTGCAGTTTTTGTTTCTGTTTCCTAAATTGCTCTTGCTATTTACTAGTTTTGCCAGGACCAACGCAAAACATAGGTTTTGGGAATCCCTAAAACAGTTTCTCAGAAGCTTCTCAAAACTTTCAATGAGCAGAACTTTTAACGTAATGCCTAATTTAATGCAGATATTAATTATTTCACAAAGACAAATTCAATTTAGATGGGGCTTTCCCTTTAATCTTACTTTTAGATATCATCAGAAGTTGTTAAATCCAAGGACTGAGCATTAGCATTTTTGTAATTAATGGCTCTCCACATGAAACAAACAGCATTAACAAAGATGTATTTGAATGAAGATGAGCCCTATGGTGTCTGATCTACGAGTGATAAAGAACTGAGTTCTCTAGCTAGAAGTCATCTCTCTCTCTCTCTCTCTCTCTCTCTCTCTCTCTCTCTCTCTCTATATATATATATATATATATATATATATATATATATATATATATATATATATATATATATATGAAAGTCCCCTCACTGTAAAATCAACGCCAGGCCAAATCCCTGGACCTAGAAACACAGAATTCAGGAAGAGCACTCCTATCATGGTGTAGATGCTCACTAAGAAGGGATTTTTAGAAATTCGACCACCTAAGGGGTCAAAAGGTAAAATGTGCTTCCCCCCTTTGATTGCTATGTGACTGCCTGGCTGTTGCCTCCTTGCACCCCCCACTCTGATTGGTCAGCTGCAGAGCTCAGTGTTCTGAGGTTTAAAAAAAAAAAGTTACAGGAGACTGCACAGAGCTAATGAAAGTTGAGGAAATCAGGAATGGCCAACCATCTGTGAGATGCAGCAGTGCTGCTGTCCCAGCTTCCCTGATGCCTTCAAACATGCTCTCCCACCTCCTACACCTGACAGGTGGCTGTCTGTCAGGTGCAGCAGTGGGTGCAGGGTGCTTAAAACCATCAGAGAGCCCATCCCAGCAGTAATGCCTTCGCGATCCTGCTGGCCCAGCCCCCAAAATAGCTTACAATACCACTCTCCTTTCCCCACTAGACAGGCAGCTGCCTGTCAGGTGTAGGAGAGGGGGTGGGATGCTTACAGCCATTGGGGAGGCTTGCTCAACAGGATTGCCTTAGCACTGCTGCTGGCCCAGCCTCCCCAATGCCTTTAAACACAGTCTCCCCCTTACACCACCCAGGTGGATGTTTGTCAGGTGTAGGAGCAGGGCCAGGGTACTTTTAATTCATCAGGGACGCTGCCCCAGCAGGATCACCTGAGCGATGCTGCTGGCCTGGCCTCACCAATGGCTTTAGCCACACTCCCACCCACTATGGAAATATACCCCAAATCTGTAGAAAAGTGGTTTCCTTTATTAGGTTATTTAACTTCTCACAATGTGGGTTCTAGAAAATTGGTTCATATGAACTTGTTTAATATCTGATTGCTCGGATGGTGTTTTGAATATGTAGTTATGTCTCACTTCTTAAATGTAACATAAATGAGAAGCATTTTTGTAAAAAGGGGGGGTGCCTTCCCCCCAAATTCAATGCCCAGGCCAAACCTCTGCACTAAGAAACCCAAAATAAGTGGAGTGCATTCCTATCATGGCACCAACCCCACCCCCACAAAGAGATTTCTGAGAAACATGAGCCCTAAGGGGGTAAAAAAGGGGCAAAATGTGTTCCCCCCAATGGTTTCCATGTGCCTGGCAGACTGCTGCCTCCTTGCCCCCCCCATTGGTCAACTGTGTAGTTAAGAGTTCTGAGGTACAACCTGTCTACTTGTACCCACCTCCCTCTGATTGCTCGGCTGTGGATCTCAATGTTCTGAGGTAAAAACACAGAAGAGACTGCAGAGTTGAGGACAGTTACAGAAATCAGCAATTCAAGACTCCTTAATAGACATTTTTCAAAAAAGCCAGCATAGCAATTGAGTTAATGAATGTTCATGGGGAGATAGTAAAGGACCTTTCTAGGAGCCATTTCAATGCATGCCTCCCTCATGAACCTGAAGAAATGCCCACCACATCACCACTCCCTCACACGAACTCCCCCTCAGACCTCTCACCTCTTACTGTCCCCAAGTAAGCTCCTGGCAAACATCGAGCCAGAGACACCAACGCTTCAAGGAGGAGGCAACTTAGGAATGTGGCAAAGATATTTGCACACAGTACTCCTGCAGTGCACTAAGCTGCACAGGCCAAGTACCAGCAAGATCACCCTGAGGTGCTCAGAACAACACAGTCTCCATATGAGCAAAACAATCCAGGCACACAAGTAGAGAAGCCATCAATTTCATGGAAGATGGCAGGAGTTGATTTAACAGACGACTGCTTCTTAAATGGACAGTTCTATGTGGCCTGCTCCAGAGTGAGCTCACCAAGCAGCCTGGTGATCCTGGCACCTGAGGGCAGAACCACCAATGTGGTCTACAGAGAGGTCTTTCAGTAGGCGGGGGGGGGGAGTACGTATGTCTCACTTCATTTCTTACACTACAATCTTTTCCATTAGAATTCCTACAACAAATGTTACATTTCAAACTTCATGTCATCAGTATTTTAACTGGATTTATGGAACTTAAATACTGTAGTGAAGCACAGGTATCAGACTAGTTTTCAAATAAATTAACTCCTTCTCCTGTGTCTAGGATTTCCTTGTGAGGGTTGTAGTAATATGAACCCTCCTTTAGCTAAATTAAGTTATTTCATAAGTTTACATAACATGTTCATACTAACCATGAATAAAGTTGTGGAGTCTGAGTGTTGATAGATTTCCAGGACAATACTATGCAGAGTTAATACCAGCCTAAAACCACTGATTTGACTGTGCTTAGCTTAGGGTGGCTGGGTCCCACCTGGCCACCAGCGGGGGATGTCAGGGGGTAAGGTTGCAAGATCCAGACTGGAAAATTCCTGGAGATTTGGGGTTGAGCCTGGAGAGGACAGGGACCATAATGGGGCATAATTTTCTCCAGGGAAACTGATTTCTGTAGTCTGGAGATGAGCTGTAATTCCAGAAGATCCCAGGTCCCATCATGAGGCTGGCATCCCCTAGTGTCTTGGGTCCACCAGAGCTTAGCAATAGCAAGGACGCCTCAGGAGAAGAGAAGCCCTGTGTAGCCATCCTTGAATTAACAGAAATTGACCAGCAAGAGAATCAGGCTTGTCAGGATTCACAGCCAACAGCTGGTGCAGAGCCACCTACACCCTCTGGCCCTGATTCAGCAGGTGAACCTCAGCCGTTCCCAGGCCACCCATATCTCTTACACCCTTAGAGTGCCACAGACGGAGGCTGAGAGCAGAGCTACAGGCAAGAAGGCAGAGTGCATGCCTCCTGGCCCAGTGCCAGCTGCTTGCTGATGACAAAGATGAGTAGTTGCGGGATTACTTCTGTGCAGTTGGCTGCAAGCATGACTCTTAGGCATGGGGCTCTAAAAACCAGTCAAGAGAGGCATAAGAACATAAGAGAAGCCAATGTTGAATCAGGCCAATGGCCCATCTAGTCCAACACTCTGTCATACAGCAGCCAAAATATACCAGGTGCCATCAGGAGGTCCAACAGTGGGGCCAGGACACTAGAAGCCCTCCCATTGCTGCCCCCTCCAGCACTAATAATAGATGTTAGGCACAGACGCATAGGCTGTTAGGCACAGACACATTGCATACAATAGATGCTAAACCACCAACTCTGCCTTACCTAATTCTTGGAAGCTTGACCTTGGACTGAACAACCTTATCTAGCCTGACTTCTGGAACTTGATACTCAGAGCCTGCAAGCCAGTACACCCTAGAGTCAGGTCTTCAGAGGACTGCACTGTTAGCCATCCAGTTTGAAGGAAAATAATATCACACCTTTTGTACGAAGGACCCTCTCCAGATAGTGATCACAGATTAGAACAGGTATTTTTTATTCTTTACTTAAAGCATTTATTAGCCACCTTTCTACCTTATAGGAACTCAAGGCAGGTTACAATGTAAATTATAATAAAAGACATTAAAAACACTAGGTAAAATCAGCAATTTCAAATAAAAACCTGGTAGGCAGGAGAACTATTCAAATGCCATCATGAATGAAACTCTCTTCAACTGCTTCCTAAAGGTCAAGAGTGAGGAGGCCAAGGCACACCTTTGTGGGGAGATTGTTCCATAAGCGTGCTTCCTGTGTTTTTACATAAACTGAAAGTAAAGCTATTTATGTAAAATCTACTCATTTCACATTACAGGAAGGGAAATGGTGAAGAAGGCTGATAGATGATGAGGAAGGTCAGTTTGTTTTTCTGAAAGGATATAATAATGCTCAGTTCTTTGTCTGCAAACATATACATTTAGTTCATTTTTATGTACCAACTGTCCCTTCCTCCAAGGAACTCATTGTGCTTTATAGGCCTCCCTGCTTATCCTCATAACAAGCTAGTGAGGTAAATTCAACTGATTGAAAGTGAAGATCGCCCACTGAGCTTCATGGCTCAGTGGGAATTTGAACTCAGGTTTCCCCAGTTGTAGTTTGACAGTCTAATCACATTTTTCTCCAAATAAGTTTTAAACAGAGTTCTGTGAGAATTTTTTCCCAGGATTTGAGAAATTTTGCTAAAAGAAATGATCCTTGGGCTGTGTGGAGAAACGCCATTTTGTGGGGCCTGAATAGGAGGGAGCCATCAAACCTGAGGGAGGCTTGGGCCTAGTCTCCTCCTCATCCCCCCCCCCTCCTGTCTCCAACCAGTAGTCAGAGTGCAGCTCCCTAGAGAGGACAGGAAGTCCATCATGGGGGTGAGGAGATCTGCCCCAGAATGCTGCAGGAGGGGAACTTCCTGGGCGGGAAACTGCTGGGATATATACAGGGGAGCTTTTGGGCGGGAAGCCAGTCTGAGAGAACTCCAAAGGCAGCCAGGCTGGTGGCTGGAGTCTGCAGGAGGTAGGATGATCGGTCCTCCAGGGAAGGGAAGGGCTTGTGCCTGCCCTGCAGACCCTCTAGACAGGGGATGAGTTTAGAGGAGGGAGAGACGGAGCGTTTTTGTCACTTTTCTTTTGATTCTTCTGTTCAGTGTTAACAAGCCTGTAAATAGTTAAGTTCAATCCTTTTTACTGTTGACCTAGAGAAGTCCCTCTGTACGGCATAGTTCCCCCAGCCGCTTGGACACGCTAGAGGTGGGTCGGGGACTCCCTGAGGAGGAGAACAGGAGCAAAAGGGCCAGTGGCCAACTCTCCAGGGGAGCCCCGAAGATTATCAGGAAGCCCCAGGGTGGGTTCCCAGCAACACCAGAGGGAGGTTAGGAGCCCAAGACAGGGACAGTGGTGGCAGCGATACCCGGAAGTAGTGGAGAAAAACTGCCCCTTCAGGTGCCGGGTCAGGCAAAGGAGGGGTGGGCAGAGCGGGGCCTGCCAACTGACGTGGGCCCGTTCCGCCACAGGCTGATTTCAAGTGGATTGATTTTTGCGATTCATTAATGTCTGGAGGGCCTAAGAATAAAAATCCTGTCCTTATATATAAAAGCCAATTGGGGTGGCAAAGTTCTATGCTCTGAAAAATCAGTTGGCTCTCTGATGTGTCACTCAGAAATGGTCCCTATCCACTAGCTGCATTGCCTGAGTTCTCTCCCACCCACTGCAGCCTAGGCCACTCTTCTCTGATTGGGCCAGCATTACAAGGTCATTTGCATATGGAAGTTGATTGGACTTCACTCCATTCCGCACCTCAAACTCCCCCCCACACAAGACAGTTGGAACTGTCAGTTGCATATGCGACCTGGTGTATTTGGTGGTAAAATATGTCCTCCCTCACAACACTTCCCTTCAAAAGAAACAAACCCAATAACACAACCATGCCACACCACAAAAAAGACAGATCACACCACGATCAGAATACCATAAAGCAAAAAAAGCTCTGGTACTAATTCAAAGTGCTGGGGATGAGTTGTGTTCTGGCAGGGGATGCTGTGAGTATAGAAAATGATTTATCGACAGAGTAATGTTTTGGAAAATCTTTAGAAATTGTTTGGTGCATTTACTATGGGGCACCCACCCAAAGCCTCTGGCATTTTTTCACTCTGCTGGCATCAAAACCAATTTAAGGCAAAGTAGAGATATGGAGACTTTTCCATCCTCCTTTGCATCAATCTGTCTTTGTGGGCAATGGCAACCCTAGGCCTACCAGCACTCTCAGGGTGACTTCATGCCTCCTGACTGGCATGGCATCACTGGCCCTGGCTGCTTGCTCCTGTTCAGCAGGAGCATCCCTAGGGAAGCTACCTGGGTGGTTTCAGACCAGCCACAGACTTTCTGCCTAACCTACCTTACAGGTTGCTGTACAGATCACAAAACAGAAGAGAATGAAGTAAGCTGCTTTGCTCTCCACTAATGAGAAAGACAGAATTTTGCCTAGGAAGAGGCTGCTGAGAGGGGAGGAGATAAAGTTGCCAACTTTAGGTATGGAAATTCCTGGAGATTTGAGGGGTCGAGCCCAGAGAGGGTGAGGTTTGAGGAGGGGTGGGACCTCAGACAGGTACAGTGCCATAGACTCCACCCTCCAAACCAGCCATTTCCTCCTGGGGAACTATTATTGCCAATCTTGGCCCAGTGGCCATCATTCTCTTCATTCCCCTGCTGTGCAGCTGACTTTCCCCTAGGGTTGCCAATCTCCAAGTGGGACTTGGAGATCTCCCACTGTTACAATCATAGCCGGCTCGCCCACTAGGCGAGCTAGGCACTCGCCTAGAGCGCGGTGGCCGCCGGGGCACCTTTTGGCGCCCCCCCCCGCATCTTCCCAGGCTTGCTTGGGCGCCCCACAGAGCGCCCAAGCAAGCTGGCGCTGGGAGGGAGGGGGCGGCGGTTTAAACCTCCGCCCCCTTCCCGGTTTCCCTGGGGGTCGGCGAGGAGCGAGGAGGCGCCTTCCGGGCTGACTCCTCCCCCCCCGGGACTCCCAGTGCAAAGGCCGGGGAGGAGGTGGGGGAGAAAAGGCACCGAGGGAGAAGGGGAGGGAGTGACTGAGTAAGGGGAGGGGGACCGCTGGGGGCGAGCAGGGCCTGGGGCTCGGCCGAAGGAAGGAGGGCGGGAGGTCAGGAGGACCCCGATGGCTCTGGGAGGTGGGCGGGTCGTTAGGCCTGGAGCGGGGCGGGGGGGTGGCAGCTCCGCCTCCTTCCCGGCTTCCCTGGGGGACCCCCCACCCCCTTCCCTGGCTTTCCACAGCGGTGGAGCCCCCAGGAAAGCCAGCGCTCCGCCGCTGCCCCCGGTCTCCAGGCCTCACCGGGAGGTTGGCATCCCCGGTGCGGGGCGCCCCAGGCTGGCCTGCCTAGGGCGCCCAGACACCTGGAGCTGGCCCTGGTTACAATTGATCTCCAGATGACAGAGATCAGTTCCCCCAGAGAAAATGGCTGCTTTGGAGGGTAGACCCTATGGCATTATACCCTGTTGAGTCCTTCCGCCTCCCCACCAATGCTGCCCTCCACAGGATCCACCCCCCAAATCTCCAGGTATTTCTCTACTTAGAGCTGGCAACCCTACTTTCCCCTCAGTGCCTGTCAGTAGGCGACCAAGCTTGGTCCTGTCACCTATTTTGGCCTTTGGGAGAAAACTCATTGGAGCCAGTCCTAATAGGGTTGCCAACTCCAGATGGGAAATTCCTGGAGATTTGAAGTATGGAGCCTGAAGAGGGTGAAGTTTCAGGAGGGGTGGGACCTCAGACAGGTACAATGCCATAGACTCCACCCATCAAACCAGCCATTCCATCCTGGGGAACCATTGTTGCCAATCTCCAGGTGGGGGCTGGAGATCAATCAGAATTACAACTGTTCTCCAGGAGGGATGGGGGAGGAGATGGAAAGCTGAAGGTCAGGGGGCAGATAACAGTAGGCTGACAATTGGCTGGGAGGGAGATAGGGTTGCCAACTCCAGGTTGGGAAATTCCTGGGTATTTGAGGGGTGGAGCCTGGAGAGGGTGGGGTTTGATGAGGGGTTGGACCTCAGACAGGTAGAATGCCATAGACTCCATCCTCCAAACCAACCATTTCGTTCTGGGTAACAATTGTTGCCAATCTCCAGGTGAGGGCTGGAGATCATTAAGAATTACAACTGCTGTTCAGGTAGCAGAGATCAGTTCCTCTGGAGAAAATGGTGGACTCTGTCATTATACCCTGCTGAGGTCGCCACAGCAAATTCACACTGTGTGCCCAAAGCTGGGGCACTCTCCTAGAGCCTGTTTCTAGAGCTCGTTGTATTTATTTCCACAACGGGCCTTATTCCTAGTTATATATATTACTTATGTGCACACAAACTTTGTTCAAGAGGTTTTTTTTCCTTTAGGACTACAACCCCAGATGACAAATACTGACACTGGTTCTCAGTTATTTCTGGAACTTGGTTGAATTTCTGGTTTTGGTTGAATTTACTGTATTTATTTGCTTTCCAGTAAAGGCAAATACTTCTATACCTGTCCTCTATGTATGAGGTAATTTTTTAAAAATGTATTCCCACTAGAATATATTAAATAGTGAGGCTAAATTCAGACTCTGAGGTAATTCAGAAAGAAAGCCTTGTAAGCAAAGTGGAAGAAGCAGTCCATCTTTGATCTTCTGTGCAAGCGCAGATTGAAAATGTGCACATGGAGGCCAGCCATTTGGAAAATTTTTCTAGCTCTAAAACAGTGAGGGGACACCCCCCTTCCTGAAGTGCACACAATGCTGTTTTCCCACCTAAATTGTCACATATTCTCTGAGGGGGGAGTGCCCCCTTCCCTCAGTTCATTCTTTGCTGTTGCATCATGAAGATTGCTCTTGTGCAGCTCTTCTGTGAGTTTTTCTTGTGAGGATTTCTTCTCAAATCTTTCTGAGGACTTGCCTGTCTGACAGTACCAACATGTCTCAAAAGACACTTTTCAAAAAGTGTTTGTGAAGAATCTGCTTCAGCAGAACATCCGTCCCAACTACCATCCAGTGCCTCTTCACTTTGGCAAGGAGTTCTGCACTTCCCTCTGCACTGCTTGAAGGCGGGTATAAGAAGATCCCCTACCTAGAAAGATTATGTACATGCCCATTAAGGGAGATCAAATCCATTGAGCATATGTTGCCCATATTGTAAGGAGGCTCGTTTGGAGATTATTACTCCATTGTTGGATAAGATTCCTGGTTACACAAACAAAGCCAGGCTTGACTGCCTTTTATCTGATAAGAACTCTAAGATCACCTATCAGGTAGCTAGATTTTGTGCACTGATACTGAGGTTATGGAAACTGTGTTTTAGATAGGTTTTAAATTCAATTTTTTATCTTTGTACATTTTGTATATTACATATTCTGTATGCTTGTTAAAACTTTTATTATAATTTGTACAACAGCTTGCTAAACTTTCACAGAGACAGGATGTTGTGGTTATGGGAGATTTCAACTATCCAGATATTTGCTGGAAATCTAACTCTGCTAGACATGGGGCATCCCACAGATTCTTGAATAGTCTTGCGGACAACTTCATCTCTCAGAAGGTGGAGGTGGGAACCAGAGGATCTGCTATCCTAGATCTAATTCTGACTAACAAGGAAGAACTGATTGATGAAGTTAATGTTGTGGGATCCTTGGGGAATAGTGACCATGTCAGCATGGAATTTGACATAGAGAAGGATGTGAAATCAGGACATAGTAGGACTCGTATCCTGGACTTCAGGAAAGCTGATTTCAAAAAACTCAGAGAAATAATAGGTAGTATCCCATGGCTGGAAATGCTGAGGGGGAAATCTGCACAGGAAGAATGGGTGATGCTGAAAAATGAAGTGCTTAAGGCACAATCGCAAACTGTTCTGGTAAGAAAGAAAGGTGGGAGACGGGTAATGAAGCCAAGGTGGCTGAACAAGGAACTCTCTGAAGAGCTGAGGCTAAAATGGGAAATGTACAGAAAATGGAAGGAGGGTTAGATTACTGAGGGTGAGTACAAGAAGCAGGCTCGAATCTGTAGGGATGGTGTCAGAAAGGCTAAAGCGCAGATGGAGCTGAAGCTTGTGAGGGATGCTAAAAATAACAAGAAAAATTTCTGTGCCTATGTTCGGAGCAAAAAAAACAACAGGGATGGGGTAAGCTCTTAGCTGGGGAAGACAGTCTAGCCTTAACAAAGGATGAAGACAAAGCAGAATTACTCAACTCTCACTTTGCGTCAGTCTTTAACCGTAAGGCGAGTTGTATAAAAACTGAAGAATACAGGGCATATGAAGGAAGGGGGAATTGCCAGTCCAGAATAAGTAAGGAAATGGTTAAGGAGCATCTAGCTGCCTTAAATACTTTCAAATCTCCAGGGACGGATGGTTTGCATCCCAGGGTGCTAAAAGAAATTGCAGATGTTATTTCAGAGCCTCTGGCTCTAATATTTGAGATGTCCTGGAGTGCTGGTATTGTGCCAGAAGACTGGAGAAGAGTGAATGTTGTCCTGATCTTCAAGAAAGGAAAAAAGACGGACCTGGGAAATTACAGGCCTGTCAGTTTGACATCAATACCTGGGAAAATTCTAGAGCAGATAAGACTCTACATAGACATAGTAAATCTGGATGCCTGGAGTGTTTGTGAGACAACCTGTGATACTCCCGCATTCCAGAACAGTGAACGATGTTAGCTCTTCTCCACCTCCTCCCCCTCCATCCATCTTATGGCAGGGTTACCTGACAGATCCACAGCAGGCTGTTCCCTAGAAACCCTACCCCCTTTTCATGCCACCAGCATACCCTGTGGATTGGGGGGATTTCTGTAGACCCAGAACCTTTGGCGTCAGAGGCCCAAGAATGACCACCAGTTCCGTCTTGGTGGCCTCCTCTGCCTGTTTTTTTCTGGCCATCCTGGTGAAACATCAGATTCAGAGGCCAAAGGCATTTAATACAAATCTGAATATGCTTTCAGATGATACATGGGTGACCTGGTTTTGATTTCTCCTCACAAGTACTTGAAGCTCTTGTCAGAGCAGATGCTCTGCATGGCGCAGTCCTTAGATATTGCACTGACATCCTTGGAACTGAGGTCTAGAAATGAAATACTAAGCAGACTTTACTCAGATGCACCTGGAACCATTGCATTCTCTCTCTTAGAAGGCTTTCTCCCCCCCCTTTTTTTAAAACTGCCCCAAGAGGCAGACTTTTTATTATTTTTCCCAACTTTACTACAACAAAACAAGATTGCAACAATACAAACAACCAAACACAACCTACCACAAACAAACTAAATCACATACACATAACATAGATGGGGGTATTCAGCAAAATTATACATCATATGCCATACGCCTTATCTTTCAAGAATTTCAATAACTTTTATATATTTTATGCTTCATATTTCGTGTTTCGAAAACCACTTAACTATTTCTTCATTGTTCCCATATATCAAATCTTCATCCTCTTAACTATTTAAGCCATACCAATCATAAACCCGCCGCCAGGTATACTGAAAAGTGGAGTCTGAATGACCTTTCAGGCTAAAAGTCAATTTGTCCATCTCCGTCGCCTCTAGTATCTTCCCAATATATTCTTGCCTTGTTGGTACTTGAGTAGTCCTCCAATATTTTGCATATAAAATCCTGGCAGCTGTTGTCAGATATATTATCAAATAATGATCATCTCTATTTATTTCTTTGGGCACAATGCCTAAGAGTAACAACTCTGGTCTAAATGGGACTGTATTCCCAATAATTTTCTGTATCATTCTATGCACCCATATCCACTAACTTTTAACTACAGTACATGTCCACCACATATGATAAAAAGAACCCATCTGTAGGTCCTGTAGGGCCTTCAGCCTTATCCTCCATTTTTTCCCCTGCCAAACAAACATAATTATTATCTTATCCAACTCTTTAAAAATTGCAAAGTTTTGCAACACCGAAATTGTCTGAAAAAGAAAAATCCATCTAGGTAAAACATTCATTTTAATCAAAGCTATTCGTCCCATCAATGATATTTGTAGGTTTTTCCATCTTGCTAGATCCTGCTTCATTGCTCTTAATAATTTGTTATAGTTATTTTCTTGCAATGTACTGCATTTATTTGTTAGATTGACTCCCAGATATTTTATCTTGTCACACAGTTGATATCCTGACTCCCCTTGTAACTTGTCCTTTTGTTCCATCATCATATTCTTGGTCATAATTTTTGTCTTGGTAATGTTGACTCTCAATCCCACCACCTGCCCGTATTCCAACAAAGCCTTATTCAACTCGGTGATTGAGGAAAGGGGGTTCTCCAATATGAATACCATGTCATCAGCAAAAGCTAAAAGCTTAAATTCTTCCCCTTGTACCTTCAACCCCCTAATTTTTTCATCCTGTCTCATCACTTCATTCAGTATTTCCAGTGCAAATATATATAAAAGTGATGACAGAGGACATCCTTGTCTTGTTTCTTTTTATATTTCAAAATTATCTGTTCGGTCTCCATTGACTATCACTGATGCAGTTTGCCTTGTATATATTGCTTGAATCATCCGGGTAAATTCTATTCCTGCCTCTGCCTTCCTTAATGTTTCCATCACAAAGTCCCAAGTCAAATTATCAAATGCCTTTTCTGCATCCAAGAAGATTAAAGCCATCCCTTTTTCTGGATGTGCTTCATAATATTCTATTACATCCAAAATACACCTTAAATTATTTTTCATTTGTCTTTTAGGCAAAAAAACCTGCTTGAAATCATATCTTCATACTCCTTTACTTGTTAACAAAACTTTCTGGAATTACATTCCATTTCGTTGTGGACACTTCTTCTGAACATGCAAGCAATTTGTCATCTGCCCAGGAGAGATGCATTGAGCAAATACCTTTATGGTAGTTTGAAATTCCTTATGAAGAAAATGTCGTCTTAAGAGATAGATGAGAAAATATTGTTAAGAAAAGAACACACACTGTTCAGAAGAAGTGTCCACAACGAAATGGAATGCAATTCCAGAAAGTTTAGTTAACAAGTAAAGGAGTATGAAGATATGATTTCATCTATGAAGATTTGCTTTATTGTTATTGTCACTTTTAATTTTTTTTCTTATAGAGTACACTTTATAATTTCTTTAATGCATTTCTTCCAGTTTCCTTTGGTCTCTCATACTCATACTAGTGACTGGTTTCCATCTGTATAATTTGTACTTGCCAGTAATCACTGTCATGCTCCAAACCACCAAAGCCCCACGTTGATCTTCTAAAGGAGACTGGACCATATATATTGGGTCCAAGATGCCAGAGCATTATTTCTCTGTTGCTACCCAAAGTCCATCTCAGACATGATGACATCTGCTTCCAAGAGCAGATGAGCCCATTCCACACCTACGAACAAGGAGGGGAAGGAACTCATTCAGTCACAAGTTCTATTTGGCTGTGGCCTTGGGAATGAAGAATACCAAATACTTAGCCTGTATGGGCTAGTATGAATACTGCTGTTTGACAGACAAGGCTTGTTCTACTCAACCACTGATTCAGTTCTCCAGGAGATGGACAAGAGCATCAAAACCTCCCACAACCTCAGGTTAAATGGCCCACCCTGCTCATTCAAGAGCAGATTCTGGTCTTGCTTGTGGTCCAAATGGCAATATACTAAACAATCACCAGACAATTCCTGGAGAATCAAACAACTGCAATTCAATCACCTACCACAAGTTCTAAATGACCTCCCTGCAAAGCATCCTGCCCCTGTTCAAGGAAGGGGTCTGGACAGCCATACTGGATCTCCAGGATGTATATTTCCACCTGAACATCTGCCCTCACCACTGGCAATTCCTGATGTTCACGGTGGGAGATGAACACTACCAATACAAGGTGCTCCCCTTTAGAATCTCCACTGCACCAAGAGTATTCACAAAAACAATGATGGTGGTGGCAGCCTGCTTACGTCTTCAAGGGACAATAGTCTCCCCATACATAGACAACTGGCTTCTGGTTGCAGACATTCAAAAGATTCTCACCTTACTTTACTCTCTAGGCCTCAGAGTAAACTACAAGAAATCCAATCTCACCCCCTCAAGAAAGGTTCAGTTCATTGGGACCATAATGGATTCTACAGCGTGCAGAGCCTTCCTTCTGACAGAGAGGACGACAGCCATCGTTTCACTAGTTCACCAGATCAGATCAGATCCAGAAACAACGGCACCTTTTGGGTATGATGGCGGAAACAACCACTGTCCTCCCCTTTGCCAAGTTGTGGATGAGGACCCTTCAACTTTCTTTATCTATTATGCACTCAAAATCCAGCAATTATTGAAACTGTAGCCAGATTATTACATCTAAAAGGCGAGAAGTGTATCTGAATGCTGTGGTTAATTAATGATGGTTCTTACTTGAGTGTTGTTGTGCCAATGAAGGTAAAGCTTACAGTTTACAGACCCTTCAACTTTGGTTCCTACAGAAATTCAAGCCTACCCACCATCATCAACTCAAGAGACCCTGTGTCCCTTCTCCTGTCATAAAGTCACTAACCTAGTGGGAATGCAACTCCAAATTCTAGAAGGGGCACCATTTTGGCCAACATCACCCCCAGAGACTCTGACAACAGATGCCTCCCTATGGGGCTGGGCGCCAATATGTGTGCCAGATGGGACATTCAAACACCAACAATGCCATATAATTCTTCTAGAACTCTTGGCAATCAAATTCTATCTCCAGTCTTTCCAAACATTTGTATAGGGGAAGATGGTCTCTGTACTTATGGTACACTGCTCTCAGCTACATAAACCAACAAGGGAACACAGTATCCTGAAGTCTCTGCTCCCTTATGATGGAACTTTAGTTCACTTGCATCAACCAGGGGAATATTTCTTGTTGCCATGCACTTGCCTGGAATCCAAAACATCCAAGTGGACCTCCTGAGCAGAGGGGGGGAGCTTCCCTACACAAGTGGGAACTGAGTCAAACATACCTACTCCTGGTGTTCAAGCGCTGGGGATTCCTGGCTGTGGATGTCTTTGCCACAAGAATGAACCGGAAGTGCCCAGTGTTCTCTCTCACTAGGGGATGGACTCCTGTACCTCTGGACAGGCCAGTTCATATTCCTCTTTCCCCCACTTCCCCTCATCACAACAAGAGTGGCAGACAAACTGATGAAGGAGAAACCCAACTGTATCATCATGCCTTGGTGACCCCAGCAAGGGTGGGTCTCCATTCTTCTAAGGCCATCCCAAGGAGAAACTCACCACTTTCCACCCACTGCAGGCCTCCTTCTCCCCTCAGGGGCCAGGTGCTGCACCACGACATCCCACACGTGAAGCTCACAGTGTGCAGGGTCATCTTGGATCCTTAACTGGAAAGAGGAGGGAAGGATGAGGGAAATCATGATCAATAGTAGGAAACCATCTACCAGAAAATCCTATTCCTATAAATGGCATCGATTCCTCGCCTTTGCCTGGGACTCCACAGCTGCACCAGAACAGGCTGGCCTCCCATCCATTTCTGACTTACGCTTTCTAGTAGACTCAGGATTGAGCCACTCTTCTACACGGGTCTACTTGGGGCTGCAGTCTCAGCACACCATCAGTCCGTAGATGGCTACTCTCTTTTCATCCGTCCTGACACTAAGGGGTTCCTCAAAGGCTTATTATATATGTACCACCCAGTCGAGCTCCCTGTTCCGGCATGGGATCTTCCCCTAGTTCTTAGGAGACTGACAGGTAAACCGTTCAAGCCCATGACCTTGTGTGAGCCACAACTTCTCACCTGGAAAACTGCCTTTTTGAGTGTCATTACCTACATTTCTGAAGCAGATGTTAGAAGGACTAGGAATATGAAATTGCATGACAAAACAAACAGCGAGGTGCCCAGGCCAGCACCACGTGAGCAGTATGGAACGTGGGGTTACAAAGGTTCAAGGGCATGTAGGGCCTCCTCCCCAATCCCATGTGAAGGTGCCCTTTTGGACCATTCATCACCATCTCTATATTTCTCAAGTGTAGCCCCCATCTACAGCTATCTAAATCTGTGGATTGGGGCCACACTCAAAACTGATTTTTCTGCAAACTTGGGGATTCCTTAGGTTTGCAGAAAAACCTGAAATTGTAGAAAAAATACATTACGGGGTTTAAATCCCCTGAAATTAAATAAAGCATCAACTGTGCATGGACAGACAACTCACCATTGGGAGGCTGGAGAGGGGCCTGGTGGAGGCAGTTGCTATGGCAGTGGAAGAGCCCTGGAGCCCGGCAGCAGCTGTGGCAGTGCCCGGGCCTGGCAGCAACTTCCAGGCTACCTGCTACTACCTAACTTGCATGACTCACCTAGGCTTGGCTGCTTGCTACTGTTCAACAGCACCCACCATATGAAAGCTCAGCGTGGTGTAACACTTAGAGCTCCATGCCATGTTCTGGGAGACCCAGGTTCACATCACTGGTCTGCCAAGGAAACTCACTAGGTGATTTTGTTCCAGTCACATACTTTCAGCCTAACCTACCTCACAGGGTTGTTGTGAGCATAAAAGGAGGAGAGGAGAATGACATAAGCTGCTTTGGTCCCCACTGTAGAGAAGGACGAAGTATAAATGAAGTAAATAACATAGCTGAAGATGGGAGGCACATAAAACATAGGTTGGTGAATGGCTGAAAGGAGAGAATGAGACTGGGAAAGAGGAGACGATATGGGGGTTCCCAGGAGAAGGGAAAGGGAAAATAATGTGGGGAGGGAGATACCTGGGGGAAGTGATGTACCCCTCCCCACAAGTCCTTGATGGTTCCATAGCATGCAAGTGGGTCTGGCTCAGCAGCCAGGACCACGCAACTGTGATATAGTTTTCCAAGGCAGAGGCTGCCAGGGAGGGGGGAGGGAAAGCCCAAGGCAGAGGAGCAGATGAAGGTACATTGGCTGTTGGGTGGGAAGGGGAGAAATAAGCAGGGAAATGGGAGAGGCTATGGAGGCTTTTAGGAAGGGAAAGAGGAAATAGTGCGGGAGGGAGAAATGAGATGCCCCTTCAAGTCTTTGCCCTCACAAACATTTCCACTTTGCACATTTTGCTAGGCGGAGCCCGGAATACGGAATCAGTTTCAAGGAAATGGTCCAAGATTCCAATGCCAGAAGGTCAGCAGCAAGGTGCAGAGCTCAGAAAGGAATAAGCACCATGCCAGCCCCAGTAGTAAGACTGATATTGGGCAGATGAGTTTTCCTGATTTCCTTTTGCTATGTGGGGCAACAGAGTTCCCAGTTGCACAGTGGCCAGTTCAAATCCCTGCCAAAGAGAAAGCAATGAAAAGGGGTTAGAGCTTTGATCACACACTGGTGGTGAGTGATTGTCCTGTGTGGCTGACCAGAGCTGGGGGCTTCCGTGTAGGAAATACTCAGGATGGATGACTGACCTTGACCTTCCATGGCCCAAGTGGGCTCCTTGGAGCCTGATGGCAAGCCCGATCTGTTCCCCACCTTCAGGCCTGAAAGGCTTAGATGGGCAGCATGCCATAGCAACCACTGGCAGTCTGTGTGCATGCCTGGAAAATCTGCTTTGACATTTTGTTTCCCAGCTATACACCACCTAGCATTTTCTTTTGCTCAAGCTAGACACAAAAAGTACTTGTAATTCTTTGGATTAAAAAAAAAAAATGATTGTTGCTGCTAATAATAGCCCTTCTGTTTCAAGGCAGCCAGCAATATGCAGCATGCTTCTGTGCAGCACCTTCTCTTCTGGCAGTGAGGCATCCTGGGCTTGCTTCCCAGCTCTGCCATTTACTTTTCTGAGTGATCTTGGGCAAGTCAACTCTGCTGTCTGAGTTTTGGCTTGGCTTCTGCTTATGCCAAGTGGGAGCTTGATGCTTCCAGCTTTATGGAATATTTCACAACTTGCTTGGGAGAGCTATGTACGCATGTTACAGATCAGTACCATTCATGACACTTTTGGCCATTCTTCATGAATTTCCATTTTTGAATATTTCGAGAGGGACATCGCAGGGCCAAGGTGGTCCCTGAGCATAGAACTTTATTACTTGGACTTTGATCTGCCAGACAGTTTGTGGTGCCCTGCAGCTGAAAAGAGATACTAACAAGGAGAAACAGAACCTAGCAAGGTCTTGTGTTTGCAAGATTTTGAATGTTAGTTCTGCATTTAATTTTATAAAATTGCAAAGTAAAATAAATAATAACAAAAGTAAAGATAGCCAGTACTATTAGTCCCAAGCTATGGAGATGAAAATAGTTATTTATTTGAATTTATTTATTTGAAATCTTCTGCCCTTTCAGTAGTTCAGGACAGTTCATAATAAACACTAAGTCCAAATTTGCATAGCAAACTGACAATCCAATCCAAATATCAATATAAGATCAGAAGAATCAGTCTACAGAGTTTAATCCTCGGTGTTCTAATTCTCAACAAAATCCACTAAAAGCCCTCATAAATAGTACAGGCATCTGTTTTGTTTTCTTTGTTTTTCCTGAAGGCTGCAAGGAAAAGAATCATTCTAATAATCATGGCCATCCGTTCCACAAGACATGGGCAGCAATAGAACAAAGATCTCAAAGAGGTAGCAGTGAGGTGAACCATTTGTGGAGGGCTTAGAAGGTGCTGCTTAAAAGAATTATGAGCCAAACAAAACTGGTACATGGTGCACCAAGGTAGAAAACAGTCCTTCAGATGTGTTGTGAAGCAACTGCTTCCTGAGTTGGGGATCAGAAACAAACTGGAAGACAAGGCAGCTGGTTTAAGTTGCCATCATATGAACATAGCTGCTGGCCCCAGTCAACAAACGGGCTACCACATTCTGTACCAATTGAAACATCATGGCCAGCCCCACATAGATTTAAAGTAATATAGTCTCAAAGTTACAGATGTGATTGGGTCAGATTGTCAAATATGGAAGACAATCTGTGCATAAGAAGAAGATGAAGGAAGGGGAAAGCCAACAGGAGCTAGGGAGTCTCTGGTTCAGAATAACTCAGTTGAAAACGATGGTAGTGTAAACATTCAGGGTAAAATTGGTATGAGCACAGTAGAACTTGGGAGTGGAAGTAAGATGGCAAAGGAGGCCGTGTGCAAAGACAAAGAGACCAAGGGAGGCAAGGGTTGTTGGGGAGGTATCTTTTTGCCAGTGCTTGAAGCCTCCAAGCCAAGATGGGGAAGCTGGAGTGCTTGGTGCTAAATGGTAATTTCAGTATAGCGGGTGTTTCAGAAACATGGAGGTATGGGGAAAATCAAGGGGGATACAGTTATCCCTGGCTATAAGCTCTATAAAAAGGACAGAAGGAGAGGTGTTGCATTATATATCAAAGAGTACTTAGAATCAAATAAGTTAGAAAATATTAGGAGAATGAACTTTCCAACAGAAGTAATGTATGTGGAAGTGTGTGGTGGAAAGTGCTGTCCCAAGTCACTGACTTATGGGGACCCCATAGGGTTTTCAAGGCAAGAGACATTCAGAGATGGTTTGCCATTGCCTGCCTCTGCATCAAGTATTCCCTGGTATTCCTTGTAGGTCTCCCATTCATTTACTAGCCAGGGCTGACCCTGTTTAACTTCCAAAATATGATGAAATCAGGCTAGCCGGAGATTAGGTAGAAGTACTCAGCCATAAAGTGCACTATCACATACTTTATCAAACCCTTGAGGCTAATCTTGATATAGAGAGGGAAATAAGAGACTTGATTAAAACAGACAATGTTGTAGCACTGGGTGACTTTAACTACCTTCACATTGATTGGGTAAGTATGTGGTCAAGTCATGCTGTAGAAATGAAATTGACATCATAAATGACTATTCACTGGAACAAATAATAAATAGTTCTTTAAATATATCCAGAGCAAGAAACCATCCAGAGAAGCAGTTGGACCTTTGGATGTCCCAGGCAAATTAGTAGAAACTGTAATCAAAGGTTACAGTAGGCTCATAGAGGAACAAAGCCTGCTGAGGTAAAATCAGCATGGCTTCTGCAAAGGTAGGTCCTGCCTCACCAACCTTTTAGAGTTCTTTGAGAAAGTGAGCAAGCATGTAGATAACAGCAACCAAGTAGACATATTTTTGCAGTTTCGGAAGGCTTTTGTCAAGGCACCTCACCAAACACTCCTGGGTAAGCTTAGCAGTTATGGGATAAGAGGACAGGTCCTTTTATGAATTAAAAATTGGCTAAATGACAAGAAATAGAAAGCAGGAATAAGTGGACATTTCTCTCAGAGGAGAAAATTAAGCAGTGGGGTCCAATGAGGATCAGTATTGGGGTCAGTGTTATAATAAATTATCTGGAACTAGAGGTGAGCAGAGTATAGTGGCTAAGTTTGCAAATCACACAAAATTATTCAGGATGGTAAAGACTAAGACCAACTATGAAGATGCCCAGGAAAACACAAATCAGGTGAATCAGTAATAACATGGTAAGTGAGGTTCAGTGTTAGGTGGTCACATTGGAACAAAAAATTTCCCAACTTCATGTTGGGACTTAATTAGCATATGCTAATAGTATCGGAACTTGCTGAGACTGAAAGGGAAAGAGATTTTGGGGTCATAGTGAATAGCTCAATGGAAGTGTCAGCCCAAACTCTGTGCTCGGGATTATTAGGAAAGGGTCTGAAAATAGAATAGCCAATATTATAATGCCCCTGTATAGATGTATGGCACAGCCTCATGTGGAATACTGTGTGTCGTTCCAGTCATTGTTATCTCAGTGCAGAGCTGGAAAAAGTAAAGAGGGGGGCAACCAAGACGATTAGGGGGTTTGAATCCACTGAAGAAGAATCTGTGTAACCCTCAACTTCATTTTCCAAACACTTTAATAGAATTTTGTGGTCCACAGTATCAAATGCTGCTGTAAATCTAATACAATTAGCAAGAAGGTATTACCCCTTTGCATTTGTAGGGTGGCCATTATCCTCTAGAGTAGCCAAAGCTGTTGCCAGTCCAAAATTAGGACTGAAACCAGACTGAAAAGGGTTAAGGGCAGATTAATTGTCCAGAAATGCCACCTGCCGCCTATCACCTTTCCCCAAATTGGAAGATTTGACCAGGCTTGTAATTAGCAAGATCTTTCAATAAAGGTCTCACAACTGCTTCTTTCAATAATCACAAAAAATTCACTTCAAAGAGGAATTTACAATTCTAACAAGCAAGGGCAGCCAAAGACCCTGCAAGATTTAATACACTAGGATGTGCAAGAATCTAATTTACACAGGGGGCCTTCACAGCCCCAAGAATCCTGTCCACTGATATTCATTTTAGAACTTCTTTCCCACTATCTATAATGTTTTTAACCTGGAAACCCAGGGTGACTTTTCTGCCTGGACGTGAATACAGTCTTTTCAGCCTCCTGTCTATAGACACGTCCATCTCTGCCCAAGACAAATGTAGGACTGTGTCTAATACTTCCAGTACATTTGGGCATGACTGTGTGCTTGCCATTTACAAAAGAAGGGCCTGAAACTGAAAGCATTAACTAGAAGGAAAGAAACAGCCACAGGAAGTGTTAGCTCTTGTTGTCATGTCCAGGTTCCAGTCCATGACTGACTGCCCTGGTGGCACCAACATTACAGGAAGTTTTAGTAGACTGGGACATAGTTGGGCCTGCATGCAACCCATAGGAAAGTACCCACAGACAACTCCTAGTTGCTAACACATGATCAGGGGTCTAGAGACTGAGCCCTGCGAGGAAAGGCTAAGGGCCTTGGAAATGTTTAGTTTGTAGAAGAGGAGATTGAGAGGGGACATGATTGCTCTCTTTAAATATTTGAAAGGCTGTCATTGGGAGGAGGGCAAGGAGCTTTTCCAGTTGGCAGCAGAGGATAGAACCCAAAGCAACTGGTTTAAATTACATGAAGAAAGTTATCGATATTAGGAAAAACTTTTTCATGGTCAGGGTGGTTCAAAGGTGGAATCAGCTACCTAGGGAGGTGGTGAGCTCCCCTTCCCTGGCGACCTTCAAGAAGAGGCTGGATGAATATTAGTCAGGGATGCTCTAGGCTGGTCCTGCATTGGGCAGGGGGTTGGACTAGATGGTCTGTATGGCCCCTTCCAACTCTATGATTCCAAATGGAGTGACTTGCCATCGGCTGGTACAGGGATTTCTAGGGCTTTTCCTGACCGCCTCTGTTGCTCCCTTCCTCGTGCTCTCACCCTGTCTTTCTTGGAATCAGGGGATCTGCCATGCCCCCGCCTTCAGCCATCCAAATTCTCTCCATGGCCACCCTTAGATCTTCTCCTAATTTGGGCCAACCAGCTCGGGCCATGGGGCGGGGTTGGCACATGCACACGCCTCGGCATGCCCAACAACCAAATGGCGTGCCCTCCCCCCACCTTTGCAGCTCCAGCTCCTGATAGCCAATGTGTTAGCTTCAAATAACTGGTGCCCGTCTGGCCAGATACACACCACGAGCCTTAATCTCCCCGGAACGTGGCTCAGTGGGCCTTTTGTCAGTGACTTGCCTTCTCTTCCCGCCTAGCCCCACACTAGTGCCTATAGTATGTACATTTCTATCGCCCCCTGTCATGATCCCAGGTCTGTTTGAGTGCAGCCTCTAGGCCTTAGGGAGGCACATTTTAAAGTAGCTACCAGGCCTACATTTCCCAGCCACCCCTGGGCCATGTGATTGGTACAAGGGGGTTTGGAGGGAAAACTAGGGCCAATTGGATGAGGGGGGTGATGTCTGGAAAGAAGGAATAAAAGGCCTTGCTCCAAAAGGGAGTCTGGTTCACTCCTAGGGAGGAGGGCTGGGAGAGGCTGCGGCAGAAAGAGGGGTCCCTCATCCGGGAAGGGGGGAGCTAGCCTGAGGCCTAATACCAGGAGACGGCTAGTTTGCTTACCTGACATCATTATCCTACATGTGGCTTGAATTATTGTTGTCATTAGCCCTCTTTAATAAACTGTTTTGTTGCTCTGCCTGGATCCTCATACCTCATTTGATCACCTAGAACGTATAACCTGTTGGGAGAAGAAGCAGCTAGGTCTGGCAGGGAGGGTGCTTTGGGCCCTCCCGAATTAGACCCACACCAGAGCGGTGGCAGCCAGTAGAGATTCCCTGTCACCCCACCTGTGACACCCCACTTTACTCAATACCACATATATGGTTTTCCTTTCCTTTTGCTCCTTGCAACAACCCTTTGAGGTAGGTTAGGCTGAGGGAGGCTGGCTGACCCAGTGAGCTTCAGGACAATGGAGACTTGAATCCAGCTCTCCTAGAGTGTAGTCTGACACGTTAACTACAACCCCATGCTGGCTCTCTAGCTATGACCTTGTATGCAATGTTCCCTCTGAGTTTTTGCCCTACTGAGCGGAGCAGTTCACACATCCTGCGCAGAACGTAACTGCTGTAATCTGGCAATGGGCAATAGGCAGTGCAAGACCTTTGCAGCTTCAGACTGCCGCTCAGTGGGGCTTCCTGTGTCAGTGAGTGGCTGCTCATGCCCATAGCTTAGAGGGAACATCGTTTGTATGGCTGATAACAGTCTTCAGAAAATGCTGGGATCTCCCAGGATCTTTGTATCCCCAAATATAAATGTTTCTCTGTGTGTGTTAAGTGGTGTCAAGTCACTTCCAATTTATGGTGACCCTATGAATTAATGTCCTCCAAAATAGCCTATTGTTAACAGCCTTGCTCAGGTCTTGCCAACTGAGGGAAGAAGAAGAAGAAGAAGAAGAAGAAGAAGAAGAAGAAGAAGAAGAAGAAGAAGAAGAAGAAGAAGAAGAAGAGGAGGAGGAGGAGGAGGAGGAGGAGGAGATTGGATTTATACCCCACCCTTCACTCAGAGTCTCAGAGTGGCTTACAAACTCCTTTCCCTTCCCCTGTGAGTTAGGTGGGGCTGAGAGAGCTCTGAGAGAACTGCTCTTTCCAGAACAGCTCTGACAGAGCTATGGCTTGCCCAAGGTCACCCAGCAGCTGCAAGTGGAGGCATGGGGAATCAAACCCGGTTCTCCCAGGTTAGAGTCTGCACACTTAACCACTACGCCAAACTGGCTTCCTGGATGGAGTCTATCCGTCTCATGTCGGCTCTTCCTCTTTTCCTGCTGCTTTTCGCTTTTCCCAGTACTATTGTCTTTTCCAGGAACTCTTGTCTTCTCCTAATGTGACCAATGTATGACAGCGTCCTGTGGTGGAATGGGCCTGCTCAGGCCTACAGGCCCTTTTCACCTTGCCTTCCAAGGCTTTCTTGACACCTGGAGAGGCTTTTCTCTCTCTCTCCGGTAACCCACCACAACTTGCCTGGGGAAGGGGGACAGCTTGACCCATCCATTATCTCTCCTGCTGGATCTATTTAGCATTTGTATGGAGGTGGACTGAGGTACATCTGGAAAGCAATTGTATTCCCCCCCCACCCCCACCCCGCTGCCGCCTGTTCTTTGGCCAGAGGGAGAAAAACTTACACACAGTGGAGGTTTTGCTCAGCACAAATCTCCCAGGGAAGAAAATGCATTTCTTCACCCCTCAGTTTAGTCATTTTAACTTCTAGGGGAGTTCAGGCTTGATTTTATCTAGAACACACTTATATGTCTTTTTGGCAGTCCACGGTATCTGTAAAATTTTCCTCCAACACCACATTTCAAAGGAATCTACTGTGTAGATTGTGGAGACACCTTGGCCCATGGTCACTAAGGTGCTAGAACCAAAACATTTGAAAAAAACATATATTCCTTCGTTGAACCACAACACTGATATACAACAAAAGCATTGGCACAAATTCCTGGTACAGTGGCATGGAACGGGGAGGACTGGCAGAAAACAGCAACTTCTGCTACCTGGCAGGTGGAACCCTGTGACTGTGTCAATTAAGATCACATACTTTTCCAAGTGGAAGCAGGTTCATTCCAGGGTCACTAGGTACAAAACCTATACTTGGCGGTGGAGGACCACGTTGTCTGCAGAAAGCCACAGAACACCCTGCAGTTCTGATGCCTTTTGATCCTTTTGTGCTAAGAGCATGTTTTGTACTTGCAAATTACTTTCTTTCCCCTCTGCCATGCTGTTTCTGTGATAGCTGTATTGCAGTTGACAGATGCAATATTTGTGTGTGGGAATAAGAACAGTAGGAAGTGTTTATGTAGGTGTCACTAATTTAATTTAACTTGATAGGTATGCATATACAGGGCAATTTTGTACTAACTTGTTTCCTTTCCCCCCCCCCCATTGTCACCTTCAGTCTCCTATATCAGCTGTTGAGAATCCCTCCTGCTCTTCTTTTCGCTTATCCAAAGGTGACCCTGGGACAGAGACCAAAAGGAGTGGAGTCTTGCAAAATAAGCAGTGAAGAATAACAACATGGTGCTGAAGTAGTTAAACAGGTAAGGGACACGATAGCCTGGGTACTTCAGAAACCGTTTGAGAAGATCTTTGCCATAAACAGCCTCATATCCTGAGAGCTGCTGGGGAACTCTGCACAGCGTAGGCAGACTTGGTAGACAGTTCTGTTTCTCTTCCACCTCCGTGCCCAGTTCACATGTGCCACCATCACAACAGATGGGAGTGTTGTTTGACAGAATCATCTGGTTATGATATTGCTGGTCTGAAGCTGTCCCCGTGCACGGGGTTGCATCCATCCCATTTTGCAGCTGTACTCTGGTTACTGGAGTTTAACTTCTTACTGGAATTTGTGGCAAAGATATCAGGCCAGTAAGCAGGGAAGATGCTGTGGATTTTGCTGTGAACAGGTTTGATGGCTGAACTTGCCATGTTTGAAAATAGCAGTCAGAGGTGAGCTGATCAGTCAGTCTGTTTGGTTCATGCCAAGCAGCCATGAGTGCTTGCTGAAATGGTTTGCACTGGGTTTTCCCGAAACTGCACATGAATGAGGAAGCTGCTGATTCAAAATGACATTTATTGATGACTGATTTATATGATTTGTGAGTGATCTGAACCAGTTTGCCTCCAGTTTTCCCAAAATGACACGTGTGCAAAAATGCCACTGATTCAAACTGATTGACACTCATTAGCGTCACTAAGGATGACTTAGATTAACACTTAAGGGTAGTTCAGGTGGGTAGCTGCGTTGGCCTGAAGCAACAGAACAAAGTTTGAGTCCAGTGGGGGCATCTTTAAGACCAACAAAGTTTAATTCAGGGTATAAGCTTTCGTGCACACAAAACACTTTGTTGGCCTTAAAGGTGCTATTGGACTAAAACTTTGTTCAACTTAAGGGTAGGATTTTATTTTAACACAGCATTTCTTGATGACTGATTTATATGATTGGTGAGTACCCTAACTGTTCAGCGGAGACGTTATTGCAGCAAGGATGAATAGGTAGTAGGCTTCAGTCAGGCTGAAAAGCCAATTGTGCATGGTTAGTAAGGAGTACTGTGAAACAACCTGTTGAACACCCACAAACAGGTCAACAAACTATTGTCAAGAAGTCAAGTCTCTGTTTGCAGCTGGCAAATAGGGCACAAGCCGAAACAGTGGGTGTTCGTGTGTTTCTAGTAAGTAGATCCAGACCAGTCTTGATCTTACATTTGCAAGAGTTGCCACAAAATTTATAGAAGAAGAGGCAGCTCCGGCCAGACTTTACATTGCTACATTAAAAAAAACGTTTTGTACAAGGCTGCAGTGATAAGTCTTAATTAATAAATAGAACCCCAAGAGATTTGTAGTCACAATTGGCTTTTCCTTTGGGAACTTTGGGTGTGACATGGATCCAGTCTTGTGTCAAAAATACTCTGCCTGCCCTACGTGTTTTACTTGCATGATCATGAATGCAAGACTTTTGGCTATGCTGCACCCATCACTGCTGGGAATCCCTCTTTTATTCAGAACTGCTGTGGAGGGCTAGGCAAGTTTTGCATCACTGCATGCCTGTCCCATTACTAATTTAGGAACAACTGTCCTGACTCTTTTTAATGGTAAAGTTAATGATTGGAGTAGCCTGTGAACTCAAAGCACACATGTACAGATGAGGCTGCCCAATTCATCTCTGCATGATTACCTGTGTTGGCCTTGTTTCCCTTCATTCCATTTCTGCTGCCTTATCTCTGCCTCTGATTTGCTTAAATCATACAACTGCAGAAAGGCAGCAGAAAGGCCAGCCTGTAGAGGAGGCTGCTGGTTTTACCTCTGTATTTCCTCCATTCAGTAGGGACCCCATCACAACAAGAACTTCTGCAGGAACCATGGGCAGATGGGGATGTTCAAAAAGCTCTTGAGCACTGCTAGCAGAGCCGCACGGTCCGCTCAGTTTGGCCTAATCCCACAGGGCTCCCTTGGTTCAAACTGCCCTCCCTGGCCACTAGTGGGCCTCCAGGGTAGTGGCCCACTGGGAATATTATCTCTGGTAAGTTAAAAGAGGAGGAGGAGGAGATTGGATTTATACCCTGCCCTTCACTACCCAAAAGAGTCTCAGAGCAGCTTACAAACTCCTTTCCCTTCCCCTCCCCACAGTGGACACCCTGTAAGGTAGGTGGGGCTGAGAGAGCTCTGACAGAAACTGCTTTTCTTCAAGAACAGCTGTGCCAGAACTATGGCTTGCCCAAGGTCATCCAGCAGGTGCAAGTGGAGGAGTGGGGAATCAAACCCGGTTCTCCCAGATTAGAGTCCGCGCACTTAACCCTCACACCAAACTGGCTGTCCCTGGCAGGAACCCATGAGTGTGAGAATGAAGCAGGCCTTCGCTTTTATGCAGACAAAAAAATGCCAAGTTTGAGAAACACTGTAGGACAAAGTGAAATAGGGGGCAGGAAAACACTCTGGGAAATTAACAGTATTGGGAAGTGTCCACTGTGCGTGCAAGGCATTATCAAACTATCTTGTCATCAAAAGTCCCAGGATTGTTCCATCCCCAAGTAAATAGCAGTCTGATTTAGCCCAATACTTGAATATTTAGACCCTTTTCTTTATGCCAAAGGGCCGTGGTGGCTTAGAGGTTAAGACGCTGAGCTGCAGACCAGAAGATCTGTAGCTCAGCAGTTTGAGACCCTAGTGCCACGTGATAGAATGAGCTCCCGTCTCTGGCCCCAGTTCCTGCCAACCTAGCAGTTTGAAAGCAAAAAGTCGCAAGTAGATAGATGTTCCATGCACCTTGGTACCGCTTCGGTGGGAAGGTAACAGCGTTCCATGCACCTTGGTGTTTAGTCATGCTGGCCACATGACCATGGAAACATCTTTGGACAGCACTGGCTCTTTGGCTTGAGATGTGCGCCGCCCCCTAGAGTCACATTTGACTAGCTTTCCAGCAAGGGAAACCTTTACCTTTTTGTATGCCATGTGAACCATTTGGCTAGTGAGAGAATGCTGCTCAATGCATACTTGAAAAATATATTGTGTTTTTGTGCCTAAAGCAGAAATTCCATGTGGCTACTCCCATTGTATTAAACCATGGGTCATTTGCTGCCTTTTAATGGTACCCCCAATATGTGCTAATTATGATAGACTAGGAGTAAGGCCTGTTGTAGGGGAAAATACAATGAGCTCTAGAAGGAACCTCCAGGTGAGTGTCCCAGCTGTGGCTGGTGAGGCAGCAGAGGGAAGGGGAAAATAGAGGGAGGCCAGCCATGTTTATTTCCTTCTGCTTAGCTATAAGGCAGAGCCAGGGGTGGGGAGGGACCTCAGCAAGGTATAATGCCATAGAGTCCACTGGCCAAAGCAGCCATTTTCTTCAGGAGAACTGATCTTGGTCATCTGGAGATCAGTTGTAATAGCTTGAGATCTCCAGGTGCTGCCTGGAGGTTGGCTTATGTTAATTTGGGTCTATGCAGTGGCAGCTAAGGTAGAAAAGCAAATCCTTCTATGCCATTTTTTTCTAGATGGGACACTGCCAAGAAAGAACCAGGTCAAGACGCAGGGGTCGGCAATGGCAAAGGACCTCTGAATGTCTCTTCCCTTGAAAACCCTACTGTGTTGCCATAAATCAGCTGCAACTTGACAGCACATTATACCCCCCCCCCCCGAAACGAATGCATGCAATTCTGTCCTTGCTTGCTTGGGGAAGAAGTCAGTGAACTCAGGGCCCACATGGCTCTCTTTCTGTGGTTCCCAACGAAACCTGAGTCAAAACTGACCCCTCTTCAGAAAGACACTCAAGTACCCATTCCCATTACTGAGGGTTTCTGTTTTCCAACTCAGTGGCTTGTCACTGAATGGGGGCTTCACAGCAACGTGCTTTCACCATGTTTGCTTGCTGGAACTGGGAGGGCTTTTTTCCCTTCATTTCGCTCTGTCTGGGAAACTTCATGCTACTGAAAGGAAATCCAGATAGCTGCCTTCACTCTGTCCATCTCTCCCTTAAGGTAGATGCTCTAGTGTGGAGTAGCACTGGATTTTCTTTGCTGTTTCTCTTTTGTGATGGTGCCCCTAATGTACTGTAACTGTGTCTCCAATGAGCTACAAGGCTAGGATAATGTTGAAAGATGGAGGATATCCAGAAATCTGGCACAGAAGCTGACATGTTGCAATATTTTTTTTAACATAATGTTCTGGTCATCCCTGCCGCTCCTGTTTCTTAGCTTTGGCAACACATTAGCATTTGTCCTCCCTACACCCGCCGTTTCCCCTGTTTGCTGTAATGAGTGCTGAACAAGACATAAGTCCTGATTCTTTGTCATAAGGCCCAATTTTTTTTGTCTCTGCTAAGCCCAGACAGACAAAGATAAGGAGTGCATCAGCAACTCAAGGCCACCTTGATTTTGGTGAATGAGGCAATCACTATGAGCGGGATTGATGGGTAGCCGAGGTTTTAACAAAAGAATGTGAATGGGTTCCTGCGGATGGTCTCCTGAATAGAAGTTCATCTGCTGGGTGGGGTGTGTGTGTCAAGGTGTGCATATTTGAGAGGGTCTCTAGCTGGAATGAATGGAAAATTGGGGTTCAACCTTTTGGGGAGGTGCAGCTCATGTTGCTCTCTTAGGGGGTCTTCCTGTTTTTAGAATCGCTTCCAGGTCTTTTTGAATGTCTGTAAATAGAGCAAATATTACAGTGACAGTATAACACACACACACCCATCCAAAAGAAACAAAACCCTAGAACAGTGCACTTGGAACTTCCTGCCACATAGAAAGTATGAAACTGCATAACAATGTATTGATTTTTTAAAAAACTATTTATTATAAGATTGTTGCATTTAGAAACTACTTATATCTTATATCTAGCTGTTCATTAATTTAGGCAGGAGGAACTATTTTTAAAAGTCAAGAGAGCAACTTTTAAAAAATTAAGAAAAAGTTGTGATATACAAGAATAATGCCCCAATTGTAGTGATCATGTATAAACACCAGTGTTTCTTTAACTATTTATGAAGCTGGAGCATCACTTTTGCAAATATAATGAAAGGACACCAAGACTGTCTTCACCCAGTGGCCTGTTTATACTGCTGAAGGATTCCATTTCTGCAATCAGCTGTAAGTAGAGCTGAAATGAAGGCTCCTCACATATACAAGCAACATAGCCTTATACTCCCTGCTAAAAATTCAGCAATGCCTGCCCTCAAAGACAACATTCTAAGAACATAAGAACATGAGAAGAGCCCTGCAGGATCAGACCTGTGGTCCATCTAGTCCAGCCTCCTGTCTCACACAGTGGCCAACCAGTTTCTGTGCATGGCCAACAAGAGGGACATGGAGGCAGAGGCCTTCCCCTGATGCTGCCTCCTGCCTCTAGCATTTAGAGGATTAGTGCCTCTGAATGTGGAGGTTCTCCTTAGTCATCATGGCTAGTAGACATTGATAGACTTATCATCCATGAATCTATCTAATTCCCCTTTAAAGCTTTTTATTCTTGTGGCCATCACTACATCCTCTGGCATCGAATTCTCCCTTTGAATCACTCTCTGTGTAGTATAGTATTTAATCCATCCTGAACCTACTGCCCATCATCTTCATTGGATGCCCTCGAGTTCTAGTATTTTGGGAGAGGGAGAAATTTTTCTCTTTGTCAGCTTTCTCCTCCCCATGCATAATTCTGTAAACCCTCTCCCATGTCCCCTTTGTTGTCTCTTTTCTCAACTGAAAAATCCCAGGCTCTTCAGCCTTTCCTCCTAGGGAAGGGGCTCCAACCCCCTCATCATCTTGGTTGCCCTTGAGAGCCAGTTTGGTGTGGTGGTGAAGTGCGTGGTCAGGTCTGATTCCGCACTCCTCCACTTGCACCTGCTGGATGACCTTGGGCTGGGCATAGTCCTGTCAGAGCTGTCCTTGAAAGAGCTCTCTCAGACCCACCTACCCCACAGGGTGTCAGTTGTGGGGAGGGGAAAGGTAAGGGGTTTGTAAGCCGCTCTGAGACGCCAAGTGAAGGGTGGGGTATAAATCCAATCTGCTGCTGCTGCTGCTGCTGCTGCTGCTGCTCTTCTTCTTCTTCTTCTTCTTCTTCTTCTTCTTCTTCTTCTTCTTCTTCTTCTTCTTCTTCTTCTTCTTCTTCTTCTTCTTCTTCTTCTTCTTCTTCTTCTTCTTCTTCTTCTTCTTCTTCACCTCATCTGTACTTTTTTCTGACTCTGCAATGTCCTTTTCTACTCTTATGTTTATTTGGTAGCCAGCCCCTTCATCAAAATCCACACTTCTCTCTGCAGTTATCCCTTTAAATTTTGTTACTTCCTTCTTTTGTTACACAGCTCCTTCTTAATGTTAAAAAAATGACTTCCTGTCCATTGATGGTATGGCATTCCCAAGTAGATCCCTAATCAGTTCTTTACCAGGGGAGGAGAGTGATGCTTCAATTATTGCCTTTCCCTTTCCTGCCATGGCGATTGTTCACTAATATTTACATTTTTAGTTTTCATGTTTGTAACCTTATACTGTTGTAATTACAAACTCTGACTTGGATAGCCCAGGTTAGCCCAATCTGGTCAGATCTCAGAAGCTAAGCAGGGCCAGCCCTGGCCCTGTTCCTTTTTATTTTCTCTGCAGAAAAAGCAATAATTGAAAACCCTTGCTTACTATGTCAAGAAATTGTGAAGACCCATGCAGTGAAAAGAAGTTATGAATTAGGATGAGGTCTATTTCTTATGGGCTTTAACCCAATTTGGCTTGTTGAGGCAAATGGATTTTTTAAAAAAGTCTCATGCACCCCCCCACACACACACATAAATCAAGGTGGGCAGCCGTGTTGATCTGAAGCAATAGAACAAAGTTAGAGTCCAATGGTACCTTTAAGACCAGCCAAGTTTTATTCAAGGTGTGAGCTTTCACACTTTGTCAGGTGTAACATCTTCATCTGAGCACACGAGGCACAGGTTTGTCCATCAGAAGTGTGTGCATGCACAGGAAAGCTCACAGCTTGAATAAAACTTGGTTGGTCTTAAAGGTGCCCCCACTGGACTCTAACCACACACACATAGTTAATGAAAGCCTAATCCAGGTTTTCCAAAACCTGCTTTCATCAGCAGTGTTCTTGTGGTTGTTCTGCTTTATCCTTTGGATGTGTCCTCAGAAGCCAAAACAGGTATAAGGAACACATACGAAAGGGACATGAGAAACAGAAGCAACCTTGAAATGCACGTTTTAAAGGGACTGTAGCTCTGGGAAGCATCAAGATTGCTTTGAAAGTCCAGGCATTGAGAGCTGGTTCTCTATTTGCATTTTAAACACAACAAAACCTGGCAAAATCAGGTCTAAATAAAGACTGAAAAACAACACAGAAAATATTGAAATGCCGCAGGCTGACAGCCATGCCCTCTCCGTTATCCATAGAGCTGAGTGGATAAATATGTTTCCCCGACTGAAAGACTTATGTGGAACCAACGTAAGTTACCATGAAGTTAAGAGAAAACATCTGGTTCTGATCTGTGAGGATTTCTTGTTTGTAATGGATTTTAGGCCACAAAACTAGCTAAATTGCGAATGGCAAAGACTTGTAAGCTTAGCGAGCCAGTTTTATTAGTTTCAGAGGGCCAGCTCTGTTGGTATCTAGCAGCACCTTGGAGCCCTACAAGACTTTGGGGGTAGAGCTTCCAAGACTCAAAGCTCCCTTTGCACTGTATTTGATAAAGGGAGTTTTGACTCCTGAAAGTGTACACCCCCAGAAGTGTTGGGTGCGGTTGTACTCGAGTCTTGCAGTTCCATTAGGTTTTCCTGTAGCCTGTGTGGTGCCAGTTTGACATTGAAGTGGCACATTTTCATTACATTTTTTTTCAACATATACCGACCCTTCTTCTGTCTGTCTGTCTGAGCTGCTCTTAAGGACTAACGTTCAGAAACACTTAAGGGTTTCCGTATCTGAGAGAAGATGCCCCCTGAAGGGACTGCCTTTCCAAGTGGTTAGTGGCTGAAGTCCTCCAAAGAAGGGATTTGCATTTACAGGGCAGGACTTCCTGGTCTCCTCCCTCTCCCAGGAGCCCCCAATGCCCCCTGAAATGCTGCCGAGGGAGGAAAGGTGACCTGCACCAGGGGGGGGAGGTAGGGAGGAGTCCACAAAAACTGCCCCTCTTTCCAGTAAATGCCATTCTCCTGCTTTCTCTTTTTCATGATCAGAAGTTGCCGTAAAATAGCGCTGAATAACAAATTGGGAGGGTAGCTCAGACCTCCTGGTTTGTATGCAGAAAGTCCCATGTTCAGTTCTTGGCATCTCCTGTAAAAGGAGTTGTGGGAGACCCTTCCCTGCCAAGAGAGTCACTGCCAGTGGGAACAGAAGCATCAATTAGGTGGCCCAGTGGCTTATGTCCATCTTGTGTGTACGCATGCGCACTCCGCTGTGGGACTTGCTTGTAAACTATGCATCTCGGAAGTGGCACCGGCCTGGGCAGGATGCGGCTGCTGATGCCTGGGGGAGGGAGAGAAATGGCCAGAATGTCAGATTTGTTGCTGGCTGCTGATGGGGTGGGGGGTGTTTTCTGCGAGAAGAGGCCATCAAAAGAGGGGGCAGGTGACCAGTGAAGCCCACCTGGAACTGTGAAAGAGCCAAGTCAACTGTAAACCTGCTAGAGCTGGAGATACGAGTTTCAGAGGGTAGCCAGTTCGGTCTGCAGCAGATGAGCCAGAGGCCTGACTGGCCAAGGGAGCCCTTGACTCTCAAAAGCTCCCCCCCTCCCAAATCTTGTTTGTCTCTAAAGTGCTCGAGTCTGGCTCTCAAGCTGGAGAGTGTGTCTGTGTAGGTGCATGTGCGCATGTGGGGGGGGCCTGCATGCATGAGAGAGAGAGAGACCATGAATGGTTGCACAGAACAGTTTTGTGCCTCTTTTCCCCCAGGTATTTGCAGTGCTTTAAATGCTAAGCCATGCAACAGACATTATAGGAAGATGCCATCTGACACCTGCTAAGAAAGACCTTTGTGAGAATGTTGAAAGGAGAAGCTGTGTGTTTGTAGGGGGGGAGACACGCTGATCTGGAAAAGCAAGACTGTGCTGGTCCAAGATGTAATGTATTGAGAAAAGATGGCTACTGCCACATGGCTGACCATGCGGTCCGAAAAGGGCCAGAGCTTCATTCGAGTGAACAATAGAGACTGTGGGTCCAAGGGCGCACCAATGGGCTAGCCCGGATCCTAAAGTAGCCCCATCTGGATTATGGACTTGTAAATAGAGCCTATCACGGTGTTTGAGGTGTGTGCTGGGTGTGGTTTGGATGTGGTGAGTTCAGGAATAAAAGGCGGCTTGCAGCCAGCCTCTGCAGACTTATTCCGATGTAACCTAATAAAGAGCTGATTGAATCACTATGCTGAGCTGCCGCTTCCAGTACATTTTACAAGAGATGCTTCACAAGAGCATGTCGGGTTTAGGTGAATGTAGATCTCAAGCAGGGAATCAAAACAGGGTAAAACTGGTTTTGGTTCATTAGTGTTTTAAGTTTCCCAGTTCAGCCTGTCTGCACTCATCAATTCACTCATTTTTTATACTGAATCAGATATATTCAGATTGGTTCAGATAAAATGAATGCAGTGACAAATAGCTCCAGAAACAGAGGTTCTAAGCATCCTTCTGTTGTACACGCCACACAGTCCACTTAGAGGGCCTCTGCCCAAGGGGCCCCCTCTTGGTAATGTTCAGATGCCTTCCCCATGACAATTAGAAGCGCCCCATTCTGTTTTTCCTCCCCCAGCCTACATCCATGGCTACCCCTGAGGTGCTGATCTGGGTAGCTTTGTGGACTCAGATGTAAATCTTCTCCTCCTCTGTGTAATAGCCAGCAGTTATTCTTTCTAGCTTTACCTGGATAGCACAAACCAAAATCACAATTTTTGCTAATTTCGGGGAAACTTATGTTTTGTGTGTGTCTCCCTGCAGTGAAGAGCAGCATGTAAAATGCCATTCTGTGGCTCTGTGGTACAGCTGTTTGTGGAATAGTGGCTAAAATTCCCCCCCCCCTCCTCCCAGTCACTAAAAGCATATCCTAGATGTGGGGGAAAATACAGACAGGCAACTGAACTGATTAGAGCAGCTTCCTAGGGAAACTGACTGTGGTCCTTGGGGGATATGGCAGAAATCTATTAAATCAAGAGTTGTTAGAGAGAGCAGAGAAATGTTTTCCTCTTCTGTCGTAATACTAGAACTTGGGGACCCCTGAGGAAGTTGATTGGCAGCAGAGTCAGGTCTGACAAAAGGAAGAACATCTTCACACCTGTGCGATGGTCCTTCTTATAGCCTTCACCTGGGTATGCAGTGCAGCAGATGGTAACTACTCTTCCCTGGGAAGGAATGGGATTCCTATGGCAGACTGAAGACCACGAATTGGTAGTTGTCCAGGGGCTGGTTGTCTGGAGGCAGGCCAGGCAATGAATTGCAAACCTACAAGACATCTCAGCTGAAGGGTGGTTACCAGAGGGTGGTGCTTACATTACAGGGACAACTAACAGAGCTGGTTTGCACTAATGGAGCTATTTTATCGGGTTCCAACAGCAGCTTTCCATGCACCCCTCGGCCCTTGTGCCCTGAACTTCTGACCTGGTTTCCTCAGGAGCATCTGGAAAGCTCTTGTGGGTGCCCGAATCTCCTTTCTAGCTTTTGAATGTGCCTCTGGGGGACGCTGGTGCTGGCATGCACCCTGGCTGCTGGACCCTGCAATTTGGATCACAGCAGTAAATGAAGAAACAGGATGAGGTCCACTACAGCCTATAACGCACACAGAGCTTATTGCTGATTTTCACTGAAGTCAAGCCATGCAGCTTGAACTCGAATGCTGTGCATGCGCTCCATACCTTTCTTTTTCTCTGATTTTTCTCCTAGGAATTGATTAGTGCAGTACTCCATTACAACTGCATTACAGAGAGAAATGTCCAAAAAGCTGCAGGCTCCTTTACATCTCTGGTCAGTTTCAATTCCCACTGATGGTTCCTCTCCCCCCACCCCAACACACACACAGAAAAATGCAGGCAGCACTGAAATCCATTTAGCTTGCACAATCTCCAGCATACCCAAACCAAACCAATACCAGCTGTGGGATGTAGCCACTTCAACAACTCTTTAAATCCCCCCCTCCTGTCATATTGGGTTTTTTTATTCAGCGATCCAAGACTAGCAAAAAGATGCCAATTGCAAGAGTTTGATTGGCATTTACCTCTAGTCTGCGGTGGCTCAAGTGGTTAAGACACTGAAATGCAGGCTGTGGAAGGTCAGTAGTTCAGCAGTTCAAGACCCGAGAGTGCCGCATGATGGGGTGAGCTCCCGTCTCTAGTTCCAGCTCCTGCCAACCTAGCAGTTCGAAAGCAAGAAATTGCAAATAGATAAATAGGTACCACTTCGGTGGGAAGGTAACAGCGTTCCATGCGCCTTGGTGTTTAGTCATGCCGGCCACATGACCACGGAAACGTCTTCGGACAGCGCTGGCTCTTCGGCTTTGAAATGGAGATGAGCACCGCAACCCTAGAGTCAGATTCGACTGGCTTTCGAGCAAGTCTTAGATTGCTGAATAAAAAAATTACAGGACAAATAAAATATTAAAAAGGAGTGCAAGAGGTTTCAGTACTGTGTCTATGGTGCTACAAATGGTTGGATGGGTGGCCTGGCTCCACCCTGATGGCTTCGCTGCTGGGCTGGGTTGGGTCAGCTTGGGGAAAAGCAAACTGAGCACTGAAGGGAGGCAAAGCAATGCAGAACAAAAAGGAGACCCAATGGACCTGCGCGGTGAAAGCGAGGCAAAACACCCAAGCCCTCCAGCTATGAGCTCCGATTGTCCTTCCATGCTCTTCTTGGGGGAGGGGGGTGTCCCCTGGCCTCCAAGAGCAGTATTTCAGGGAGCTTCAGTGGGAGGGAGGAGAGCACAGTAGTCCCGTTCCACTGGTAGAAATCCCTTCCATCGGTGGAGATTTTCTGCTGGATCCATACGTGTAGCCTGACGGAGACAACTGTAGCCTACATTCTAAATGTTGGTGTATTGTTTGGAATATAGATCAAGATGGGTCGAGCCGTGTTAGTCCGTCTGTAGCAGGAGAAAAAAGCAGGAGTCCAGGAGCACCTTCAGGACTAACAAAATCTGTGGCGGGGGAGGAGCTTCTGTGAGTCACGGCTCACTTCTTCAGATATGGGGATCAGTGACTCAGGAAAGCTCGTACCCTGCTACATTTTTTGATAGTCTTTAAGATGCTACTGGACTCTTGCTCTTTTCCACTGTTGGGAATATGTTACTCCACTGTCCCCATCTCTGAATGGACTCCATGTTGCCTTCCTGGCTCTTCTGAAGGCATTAATTTAAGTCATTTTTAATTCAGTTTTCTCCTAACACATCATAACTCAAGGTGAATTATAATGTAAGATTAAACACACTCCTGCCTATAAAGTCCTCTTCCACTTGGACCCGGCAGAAACCACCTCCTCCCTTGTGCTTGGTAACTCCCAAGACTCACCAAGAAGCCTGTTGGTGCCCCAGCTCTGGAGCTGAAGAATGCCTGGCCAGTTGCTCTCAGGGGCTGCCCGTCGGCTTTGAAGGTAGTTTCAGGGGTAGCCATGTTGGTCTGCAGTAGAACAGAAGGGAGCTGTGACTGTTGAAATCTGACACCCTGAAACTCTTGTTTGTTGGTAAGGTGCTGCTGGACTTGAATCTGACTCTGAATTTTCTCTCCCTTGAGACTTGCTAGAAGTCCAAGACTGGTAATCTTCTGAAAGTGACATATGACTTTATTGACTTTTGGAATCTGTTAGCCAAGAGTGAAGTCACAAGAGGACTGTGTTTTAATCTTTGTTATGGCTTCTTACCCGCCCAGGTCTGTGGAACAGGGAGGAATAGAGATCAGGCCAAATGCCAGTGTAGGTTTGGGATCTTGGATGTTGGTACAGAAAGTGACTGATGCAAGGCTAATACAGATCTGTACAGAGAGCGGAGGGAAATGCGATCTTAGGCAGAAGGCATGAATGCCGCAGCTTGCCTGAGTGGTGAGATTATCATTTTCTTTTCTTTTCTTTTTGAGACAGAAGATGAAGGGGATCTAATCTTAAAGTGGAGTACCCTGGGAAGTCTGATCATTTCACAAAATGCTGCTTTTGGACAGCCAGAAAGGTGCAGGAGTCCTTGGCACATCAGAAAATTAGGATGACGCTTTGCCCAGCCACTTGAAAATCCAGCCATTAAGCAGGGAGTCCATTAAGACCAGGTCTTTATTCACGGAGAGTAATGTGATTCATTTGCCCTTTCGCTCTGGTGTTGAGAAGCTGGCTGCCTCCCATGCCTCACTGAGCATAGCTGTGTGGGGGGTGTCTTTGAGAAGAGTGGCAGGCGTTTCCTTTGTTGCACGCAGCAGAACCATGCCATGTTGCCATGAAACGCATGCATCTGCTCTCTCTGTGTGGAAAGATACAAGGCGAGGGGAGCACAGGGGCTAATCGCCATCCATAAGCCCACTGTGCTGCTCAGGTTCTGCAGCTAAAACTGTCCTGATGAGGTCATAGCTTTGTATCCTTCCTTTCTTGGTAGCTTCACTACCATGTGGAAAATGTAAGGCATGTCAATTTGACTTTAGCTTTGCAAGAGGGAACTTCCCTTTAACTTCCTGCGCAGTCTGTATATAAGAGGAAGAGAGATGGGAATATTGTGAGCCACAGAGTTAAGCAATGAGGCTCAGTGTTGTCTCCAGTTAATACATATTAGTAGACAGTTGAGTAGGTGTGCACATGGATGGACACAGCATCTGAAAAGCTGTCCTCCTGTTCAGGATCAGCCTTACCAGAAAGCCAAAAGGAAGCAGTCAGCTTAAGCAGCAGGTCTCGGAGAAGGCACCGTCTTCCTGTCTTCCATCTCTGTCCTTGTGTGATTTTAAAATAAGCCAAACAGAAATAAGCCTCAGTCCAAGGTGGCAGACAGAAAGGGAAGGCACTGATTTTTACAGACTAGTTTATTTTTCCAAGAGGGGGATCGGCATGCGTGTCGCGAGGCAGGCATGGAATGGATGGGGGCCGGTACACGAAAGCTCAGGCTGGTGAGAGATATCTGCCTGCTCTGGATTGGATGGCAAAGCGCAGGTCTACACTTTAGGAGTGGCATTTAATTCCCTATGCAAAAAGGGACTGAGGTTCCCTCTGTGGTGTGCAGTTCCTTGAGGCGATTTCAGGTGGTCATTGACAGGCATGACCAGGCCACTGTTCTCTGTCCTGTGACCACAAACACTAAAGTGGGCTTTACACGTGGCTGCTTTTGAAGATGGTTCCGGAGCTTCAACCAGTACAAGATGTGGAGGCGAGATTGCTGTCCAGCGCAAGTTACCAAGGAACATACCTCCCTAGTTTGGAAGGAGTTACCCTGGCAGGCATAACTCAAGGTGCTGGTGACTGCCTTTAGCCATAAGTGGGAAGCACAGTGCATAAAGTTTCTACCATGAACAGGAGTACTATTCTTTGTGTCTTCACTATCAGAGGTCGGGTGGGCAGCCCCCAGAGATGGACTTTGGAATTCTCTGCTCAGTCAGAAGGTGCTGCGTTTGTGAAGCTTTTTTTGTGCTTTCTTCCCTTCAGGCTTTGATTAATAGTTGTTGGTTTTGTTTCTTGTTATCTCCTGTGCCGGTTTTTAATTCTCTGATGTTTTCTCACAGTTTTTGTCCCTCTGTTTGTGAAGTATTTTAATGTTGCTTTTTTGTTCCACTGTTTTATTGCTGATTTTCACTAGCCTTGTAATGTTATTGTGTTTCATTGTTGTTTTTTAATCAAGAGCTGGAAAATGCTTTGACTTTGCTGAGAGTGATGGGTGTAGCAGTTTTCAGTGAAGGAACCTTGTGCTTCTGCTGCAGACAGAAATTTTAAGGCCAGCACTGGTTTTCTTCCTGTTACGGGGTTTATAAATTCTTGCATTGGTAAAAAGAAGAGGAGCCAGGTGGTACCCTTGAAGAACTTCTATCAAGAAACTCTTTGGTTTCTGCTATCATGTCCAAAGTCTATGAGCATGTTCATGGATAACATGGAATGGATATACATGATTAGCATTCCTAAAAGCAAAATTTATAGGTTTACAATTGATCGAAATTGCAAGTTACAGATAACTGTCTGACATAAAGCGATAGAATTCCAAACTGTTATCAAAGGTTTACGAACAAAAGTGATGCTGTTGTGTAATGCAGTTAAACAGTGTTGTGTGATGGCTCCAATTGGGAGGGGAAGCGCCCCCCCCCCATACTTTTGTGACAGCCTCCTGCCCACTGTTTTTTGAAGACTACAAGGGGGGTATAACTCAAAGGCTGCTCCCCCCACACACACACACACATACACACATTTGGCGCTCTCCAATTCTGTCATGTCTCTCTCTCTCTGGCTACTTGCCTGGCTTGAGAGTCATCTGCATTGCTGTGTTTGCATAGTCTGCTATCCATTATGTCATGTCCTTGGGCAGGATCGAACTGGAGCGAGCTGGCAGCTTTGACTGTGTGAGACAAGACCGCCTCCCATGAGTTCAGAGCTCCTGCAACCTTCTGTCCCCCTAGTGGAGCCTTAGAGTTTCTAGGATAGGGAATTTCCTAGCCTCATTGTCTGTGCCTTGAAATGGAGGCCAGGTCAGGACCTGAAGACTCCCTGGTCCCACCAGGAGCTTATCTTTGAACCTCAGTGCCAGAGATAATCAATGACCTTCAGAGAAGGAAGCTGGAGGACAATCCAGGCCCTGCAGGACTTAATACAGTTCCACGGCCTGTAAAATGTTCCGCCAAGGCTATTGTTGAGGCTGTGGAGATCTAGTTAGTGCGGCTTCCCCTTCCAGCATTGCTTTGCATTGCTTGTTATATGTAATATATAGAGTCTTTCATCTGCCCCACCAGCATTCATTACCATCCATCTGCACACGTGGGGAGTTTATGCAGGAGTGATTGGGTGATGCCATCAATGGCTACTATGGTTTATCTGTTGATGTTATTGATGAGATTGTTATTTATTCAAGTTATTTTACTGTTGTTTAGGGTCTGATTGTGAAGTTTTATAAACTGGATTGTATATCAGTGTTTTGTTGTAATCTGCCCTGAACCTTCCTGCGAGGGAGGGTGGGCTAGAAGCCTAATAATGAATTAATAAGTATAAGAAGTTGTGCCCCAAAAGAAATTCTTTAACTCTAGCTGACCTCTGTGTTGGTGGTGCATGTTCCAGAATGAGGAACGTGAAACCAAAGGACCAATGCCTGAAAATTCCCTACTTTACATAATGGACCAGCAGGAGGAGGATGAGATCAAGCCCAGAATGAGATTGGGCAAGGGAAGACGCTCTGTCAGGCGTGCAGCAATTTCACTGGCTCCATACCCTTTGCCTTCGGTCTTAGGCGATCTCTCTTCTCAGGGGGGGAATCTATGCTGGGGGATCAGCATTGGAGGGAGGGGCAACCCTTCTGGTTCCTACTGCTCTTGTGCATAACAAGAAGAAAGAAGAAGGGGTTTTTATTTTATTTTTTGCGCCCCGAAGGGGATTTTTTAATTGCTTTTTCTATAAACTACAACGAAAGAAAACGGGAGGGAACTACAAACTAATGGTGAAAGTAAAGAAAACCCACTAAAAACCCAAGAGATGATGGTCATACATAATGCTTGTAGAATCAGCTTATTAGCTCAAAATTACAGTTAAAGTTAATTGAATATATTCATCTAATAGTCAGTTTAAACTGAAAAATACAGAAATTGAAAACTCCACTATGTCTGCCTTCATAAAGAGCAAAGTTAGAAATAGTTATACAAAATAAAAAGCTTTAAGACATTCCAGAGTACAATAACTACTCATTTTTTGTCCTTTTTTTTTCTCAAGTGATAGCTTGTTTTTGGGGCTGCTGCCCCCAATGCTGAGTCTAATTTCTCATCAGAAGATGCCACTGATCCCTCTTCGTCACTTTCTTTGGTGCTATTGTCTTCCTCCTCTTCTTCTCCTTTTGCTGGATGACTATGAAGATGCAAAAACTCATGTGTCGTTTCAACAGAGTCAATTTTTTCTTTTTTATCCATAAATTTGAAGATTATGACTTCGGGGACAGTCCATCTGTAGGCGACATTGTTTTTCTGTAAAAATAGAACCGAGCCCCTATATTTCCTTCTTTTCCTTCTTATTTCAAATGGAATATCCTTCAACACTTTTATTTCATTGTCCTTGATTTTCAAGGTAGCTCCATTTGTTGCTTTAAGTATTTGATCCCTCACTTGTCTTCTGGAGAATCTCACCGTAACTTCCCCAGGCAGATTATTTTTTCTTATGAATTCTGAATACAACCTAAAGATTGTATCAGTTTCGCTTTGTAATATATCTTTTTTAACATCTTCAATTGGGCCCAAACATCACATATAATCTGCTTCAGATCCTCTCCCTTCTCTTCCAGGACACCTTGAAAATCTTAGGACATAGCTTGCCCTTTCCATTTGCAGCTGTAACAAATGGGATTCATTGGTTTGTCTCTTTTTCTCCGTCATCTGCAGTTGTTTTTGAAGCTTCTTAGTGTTGGCATCTACCTCTTTAAGCTCTTGCTCCATTTTTTCTGTTTTTTTAACTGTCTCATTCAGTTGACTTTGCTATGCATCGAACTTATGGTGTAATGCCGCAACTTGTTCCAGCAGGGGGCACAACACTTCAGTCAGCATCCTTTGAAGCTCTGTTGTTGAGTCCTGTCTAGGGACAGAACTTGCTGGGCTGGCATTTCCGGCCAGCAGCTTAGGTTTCATTTGTTTATCTTTCTCGTCCCTCCGTGGAGGCGCCATGTTGAGAAATTGTTTACTTTTTGTAAAAGTTATCACAGTCTCTAGAACTCTTTGCAAAGCCTGGTAAGTTCTTAAAAGTTCTTTATTTTAGTCCATCTTGCTTCTATAGCCCACCCCCTTAAGTTTGTGGTTGAAAATATGTTTGTTTTCTTCTTATCGGGGGAGAGTTCCCTCCCCCCTCGCTTTTTAAGGGGAGGTTTTCGGCTAGATCTTGATGTTTCTCACTTTCACTTAGACTCACATTTCAATGATGTAGCCGCTTTCATCTGCTTTTAGCTCATACGCTCAGCCACCAAATGCTTGTTTCGATGTGCATTCTTAGTTCCTTTCACGGACGCTCCACAGTGGGACCTTTGGGGCATGGAAGAGCCCCCCTTCACCGGCTAGTCACCAGAGAAAGAGCTCTCCTAGTGCCCCATGGCTGGGAGCCCAACACAAGGGCTCCGGGGGTGGTGCGGACAATTGCACCTCCTCCCAGCTGCAGGTGCTGGCATGCGGCTCCCGGGAGATTGTGAAACTGCGGCTGCCATAGCAGACACCAAAACCAGAAGCTCAGGATTTTTTAATATGTATAGAAACAGGGGGTATGCTGAGCAATGGGAAGGCCTGTGGTTGGTTTAAGCAGAGGGTGGAGTTCATTAATGAACCACCCCCATCACTGTATTCTCTTAGAATGTTAAGAGGTGGATAGGCTAGACCTGGATGGCCCCATCTGGCCTGATCTCATCAGCTCTCATACGCTAAGCAGGATCAGGACTGGTTAGTACTTGACTGGGAGACCATCAAGGGAGTCCAGGCTTCCTACATGGAGGAAGGCAATGGCAAACTATCTTCCAGTGTCTCTTGCCTTGAAAAAAAACCACGAGGGGTTGCCGTAAATTAGCTATGACTAGAGGTGTACATTTGGTAAAGCAGAACCAAAAAAAACCCCATTCGGCATACTGAATCAGATTCCCTGCTGAATACTGAATGCCAAAAAGCCCCTGAAAATATTCGGGTATTTTTTTGGCTTTTTTCGGCATTGCCGAATACAGGCTCTGAGAGGCTTTAACCTTTAAAGGGCTCCACTTCCTTCTTTTTCATGCCATTTTTGCCTCTTTCCCGTCCTTTGATACTGCAGAGATCCTCAGATTGATCTGAGTCCTGTTGGGTTTGAGCACTGATTGCCACGGTGGCACTGGTTCTGATGAGCACATTGCGCTGGTTCTGCTGCTGGCCTTGCAAACATGCCACTCGAGAGTCTCAGATTTCACCTGAGTCCTGTTGGGTTTGGGCATTGTCTGCCAAAGTGGCACTGGTTCTGGTGGGCACATTGCACTGGTTGTGCTGCTAGCCTTGCAAACATACCCCCTCACACCACCACACCTCACTTACTTTCTAGTGCAGAGATTCTTGGGTAGAACTGCTGCCTGACTTTTTCCCATAGGAAACAATGAAGGATTGGGGGCATCCTCTTTGGATGCCCCTAGAATTGGACCCCCTGGTCCAATCTTTTCCAAACTTGAGAGTTCTTTTGGGGAGAGGCTCCAGTGGCTACAGTACAAATTTGGTGCCTCTACCTCAAACCCCTTCCCCCAGCCCCCTGAATACTTGTTAGAAGATTTTTGCCATTGACTACAATGGCTCCATAGGATATAATGGAGCCGACAATTTTCGGGAATACCGAATATTTTTGGTATTGGTATTCAGGTATATTTGGGAATACTGAAAAAAATTGGCTTATTATACCTGAATTTTTTAAAAAACTGATTTTTTCCCTGTATACCCCTAACTACGACTAGATAGCAAAAAAAGGCTAGATTTTATAGATGATGAGATTATTTAGGATACAGCAGACCATTCAATAATGAAGATGAATGTTACAGACCAGATTGCAAGATTACCATCTTGGTGAGAATGAGCTCTCTCTGTATCAGCCTCACTGTGCATAGAGAAGCTGGTGGGAGTCAGAAATAGAAAATCTCTTGCACATTGATCGTAGCCTGGTTAAGGCAATGGCAAACCACCTCTGCTTCTCTCCTGCCTGGAAATCCACAAAGGGCTTTCCAAGCAGGAGAGAAGCAAAGGTGGTTTGTTCTGGCTAGAGTCACCAGAAATTGGTTGCAATTTGATGGCACATACATAGATACATAATCTGTGTGATGGTCCTGTGAGTCAGGGGACTATTAGTTCCACCTGAAGCAATTGGGAAGGCTGAGGTTGAGGGAAGGAGCTGCTGGCCTAATGCACCATCAGGCTGTATGCTAGGCTAGAGGGATCTTTGTTCCTAGACTCATCTTTCAGTGTCAAAATAGATAAGAGGGAGATGTGACAATAGGGCTGTTGTGGGGCAGTGGCTTTTCTTTAGTCAAGTTTGCAGAAAGGCAAGAACATGACGACCGCGGCAGGGTCCAGATAAAAAGGCCATAGGGCCTAGTGTGCAAGTCAAGTTTGCAGAAAGGCAAGAACATGACAACTGCAGCAGGGTCCAGATAAAAAGGCCATAGGGCCTAGTGTGCAAGGAGCAAATATAATCTGAGATCTCACCAAGGAGGATGATTCTGTATTTGTTTTTTTCTCTGGGTTTTCTCCCCAGTTGGGACTATGGTTTACAACATTGTTCTCTTTTCCTCTGTTTTCTCCCAACAACAACCCTAAGAGGTGAGTCAGGCTGAAAGTTTGTGACAGGCCCAAGGTCACCCACAGAGCTTCTATGGTAGAAATGGGAATTCGGACCCAGGTCTTCCAGGATCCTTGTCCCACATTCTGTCCACCACATGACATTGGTAGAGGCTCTTCCAAGAGGTCATAAAAATTGCTCTTTCTGTGATCCATGTGGCTTTCCTTTATTCAGGATGAAGCCAGAGACACTCTGTAAAGATGCAAAATTAAGAACAGCCTGGGGTTTTTTAGCTCTGCCCCCACCCCACCCCATATTTCTCTTCCACAAGAGTACAGACTTGTGTTTGTAAGAGGAACTTGGTTCTCACAGTCTGGGTCAAAGTAGGGAGGAGTCTCAGACAATAAATGGCATACAGTGGAAGCAAATCTCCAGTCCTGAGAATGTTTTCAAGTGGAGACTTGGTTATAGGACTAATACTGTACGTAGCTGAAGAGTAGCATGTAGATTCGCCTTGTGTGTTGCAGAAATGTTCTAGGAATTAACATGCAGTTTGTGTGAGGATCACAACTGTTGTACATGCAAGTTGCTGAGAAGCACATATAGACAAAGCAAAAAAAGAAATCCCCAAACACAGTTATGCATGGGGCGAATGCTAAGTCCTACATGGGAATGCAAGTCTTAGTACAGTGATAATCCATGACTGCATTGAGTGCAAGCGAACCTCCACTGGGAATGTCTCGTGCACAAAATGGCACTGTGTGTTTCAAGCCATTGCATTAGTGGATTGTGCTCTCTACTCCATTTGCTGTCACAGTTTTTAGATCAGTTTGAACCAGACTTCAAGACAGAGAAGTGCTGCACAATGCAGTGTGTTGTTCACAGCCAGCCAGGTCTCATTGAGCATAATATTTCTTCACTGCATGAAATGAGGAGTTAACTTCATCCCTCATTTATGCCTTCATTCCCCCGCCACCACCTATTTTGGCAAGGGGTACGTTTAGAGATGTTTTCTTTCTCCAGAATTTCTGGAGATCACACCTCTATTTTTGGTGGGGAGAGGGAGGGAACCTCCCCCCCCCGGGTTTGTAATTTACAAGGCAGTGTGCACATGCCAAATTATTGGGCAGAACGGCTGATTTACAAGGCAGTCAATGCTATCAGTGTGCCAAGTGCTGGTAGAGTGTTTTCTCCAGATGGAATAGCTGGAAAGATTGGCAGGAATCCAAAAAGTTTAATCAAATTCAACCAATTTTCCCAACTGCAGAACTCTCTGAAGGAGAAAAGTTGAAATAATGGACTGATCCGTTATGTTAGAATCGAGTGGGAGAGGTTTCTGAAGATAAAAATTAAACTGATTTCTTTACACATTCTGTATACTTGCATACACAAATGTATTATACAGCATAATGCTCGTAGCGTAGGTGAATCTGGGATTCATGGCAGCAGAGCGACTGGGATGATGGAAATGTCATGATGTTTTTCCAAAGGGAGTAAATAGTGTATAGGGAGGAAGGGGGTCTTAAAAACAAGCAGAACAGGGAGAGGAAGCCTTTGATTTGTCCCTGGATTGATTTAATTACAATCCATGATGACCGGGGGTGGGGGGGGAGCAGGCCTCAGACCTTACAAACATGGCTTTAATGTTTTTACTAGCACAGGAAATTCCACAACAGCTTCGTATATACATATATAATGCAGAAGAAGAGGCTAAAACTATAATGTGATCAAATGAGAGAAAGCACTTTGTTTCTGGATAAATGGAAGGGGAGACTCCAGTTTTCTCGTGAAAGTATGGTATCTTTCTATCTATTTACCTCCCTACCCATCTAACTTTATACATATAGAATGCCACTCATCCAAGAGATGCATTTATTAATTTTAACCTACAGATAGCCTCTCAAGACAGCTTACAAGTACTTAAACACAGTTAATGTAATAAAAACCTTACAGATACTTAAGAAACACGAACCAAAGCAGATGCCCCTACTTGCACGAGTGTGAAAAGTTCAGGGTTGGAGTTTAGGTGAAATACAATTCAGCTCTCTTGCTAGAACACTAAATGTAGAGTCCAGCTGTGACAACGTTCACCTCCTGAACAGGAAACCAGCCCAATTTACCTTCAGCTTGTAGTCTAAGAGCCATGCATGTGGCCCCAGGTAAAAAAACAGAGGCTGGTGCAGATGCTAAGTGAATGCGTGCCCCAGTTGATGCAGAATTCTGCATGCCCCCATTCAAACTGAATTGTGTCAGACCCACACAGTGAGGGTGAAGAGAGGGTCTTGCTATAGCAAAGACTCTCCTTTTGGCTAGGCTTTGGTGTTTTCTAGGGTTGCCAACTCTGGCTTTGGAAATACCTGGAGATTCAGGAATAGTACCTTATCTTAGAGTGGATGGTATACCATGGAGCTCCCCTCAGAAGCTGCAATTTTCTCCAGGGGAACTGATCTCTGTCACCTGGAGATCAGTGATAATGCCAGGAGAAGACCAGGCCCAGCCTGGAGGTTGGCAACCCTGCTGGTGTGTGCTAGACCACTGAGCTTCTGGGGATGTCATCTGTATTGTGGGGCGGGGTGAAAGCCAGCTGCAGGCTTTGATCAAAAGGGGAGAAAGAGGTGATATTTTAATTTGAAGAAGAGTTGGTTTTATACCCCACACTTTACTACCCGAAGGAGTCTCAAAGGGGCCTACAATGGACATCCCTTTCTCAGACACCCTGTGAGGTAGGTGGGGCTGAGAGAGCTTTTTCAAGGACTGCTCTTGAGAGAACACCTCTGAGAGAACTGTGACTGGCCCAAGGTCATTCAGCTGGCTGCATATGGAGGTGTGAGAATTGAACCCGGTTCTCCAGATTAGAGTCTGCCTCTCTTAACCACTACACCAAACTGTCTCTGCACCACTAGACCACTAGACCAGTCTGGCCAGAGAAACAGCCACTGACACGGTCCAAGCAATTGGTAAGAAGCAGATTCTAAAGGCAGAGGGCTGATGTGGCTTGACCCAAAATCAGCCAGATGGAAACATCTATTTCCACTCTGTACTAAATTATTTTCTTCTCTTTTTCTAAAACAAGCCTTTTCCATTTATTTTTTGGTTGGTGGGTTATCCTTTCTAGGACTACTGTCATTTCTTTTGATTTTGTATTGAAGCTTATAGACACACCGAACTGGTGGAAGTGAGGTTGGGAGCTGGAGAGAGAACAGACTATTTCGTCTTCTTCTACCCGCCAGCTCAGCACATGTTGGCCATGCAATTAAAATAGTAGCAAGAGTCTGCTCCATCCTGGTCTGTAATTGGGGCCCACCAGGCAGGACGCTCAGCAGCCTTCCAGATGGCAGGATTTGTGATTCTGCACTGTATGTGCTGCCAATGGTGGACTGCCAACAAACGGCATATGCAGGCTTCAAAGACAGGTGAACACTGACAGCTCCATATTCACACTGGATTTGCTTCTGAATGTACCAGCGCCATCGTTTTCCACATTAGTGCTCATAAGGGTAAGCAACATGAAAGCATGTAGCCTGCACATGGACTGCGGCGCTCTTTGACCTGGTCCACACAGCATCTGAACTTAGGATGACTCATCTGGAGGCCAGTTGTTCTGGGCCAAATTGGGGAAGGGGGGGGACCTTGTTAGTTCAGTCTCTCTGATGTGGCATGAACACACATCATGAAGCTGCTTTATACTGGGTCAGGCCAGCAGTCCGTCAAGGTCAGTATTGTCTACTCAGACTGGCAGCAGCTCTCTGGGGTCTCAGGTGGAGGTCTTCCACATCACCTACTGTCTGATCCTTTTTAACTGGAGATGCTAGGGATTTAACCTGGGACCTTCTGCCTACAAAGCTGAGGCTCTTCCACTGAGCCACAGCCCTCTACCTACTGCTGAACTGGGGACTTATGAAGGCTTGTTTGCTAAAGCAAACAGGTTAATCACAGTCCGTATTCTTATCTCTGGTGTGCTCCTATCACCCAGGAGCATATCACAAAATCCTGGAGTTCCAAAGGCAATGGGAGTGTTAGGACTCTTTGCCACATGTGTGAAATAAATATGGCACTTCTCTACAAATGGGCATGGTCCAGTCCAGGCACAGGGACTGGACAGATGAGTCTTTTAACTTACTGGGACCATTCCTGGTGGGCTGCCATCCTAGAACAGGCTGGGAACAAGCAAGCTGGAGCCCCAGCGGTGCAGCCAGCACTACGGGGGGCCATTCCACTTGGACCTGGAAGGAGCTGACAGGCAAGGCTGGACCACTGTTGTCTCTGCCAACCAAGTCCAAGCAAAGCCACCTCTGTGGTTATGGCAGTGCCTCACAGGCAGCTCCACTCCTCTTTCTTCCGGGCTGTTCTAACATTCCGGTCTTCCCTGACTACTCTTGCACCCTTGGCCATGTCATCTGGTCCTTGGGTAACCCTGGCCTAAGCACTGCTGTCAGAGAGCTCTTGGTTTCCATATTAAATGCTCAGAAGACCCGACTTCATCCCAAGGCCCCATGACTTCCTAACCATCTAAACTGGCTAAGTGCTCCCCCCCCCCAAAGAAATTTAAATGCTCCCAACTTAGAAATTCCTGGCTACAGGCCTGATGCTCAGTGAGGAAACGTCCCACCTCTCTGGTGGGTTAGGAGGAGGCAGGTGCACTTGGGACACGAGACCCGAAGAGGGATGTAGCGCTCCAATGTCTACATCGCTGTTCTGCCAACAGTGCGTTCCTTGCTCTGCTCTAATAGATTCTGAGGAGATGGACAGATGTCGTGAATTCTAAGCTGAGGGAAAGGAAGTCTTAAGCAGACACGTTCTTGCAGCTCTCAGTAGAAATGCTGGGACCTCAAGTGGAGATCCGTTGATGGGGATTTTTAGATTGGCACCTCCAGTGCCAATTTGAACACACTGTCAAAAGAAATTGAAATATTTAATTTCCCCCAAGCACACTTTCTTTCTCTCCTCCTTAGTGTATAAACATTTGTTCATATGTTTGGCACTTCTTGTGGGCAGCTGAGTATGGGATTTGATGGTGAAGGTAAATAGCTAATTATTTCTCTGCACATGCGTATCTGTTGAGATGTTTAACTTCAGAACAGGCAGTTGCTCCGGTGTGAAGCCAGTAGCGATTCCCATTTCTCATTCTCCTCTTTTCCTGTGCCCCAAATGCTTTATTTTGGAAGGCAGTCTGTTCACAGAATCATCTACATGTAGAATCCCCACTATTCAGCCCTAGGCCTAGTGTTTGTCGGATGTGTTTGTGTGTATATGTGTGTGTGTGTGTATCCGAGATAGGGGAGGAAAGGCAGCGTGGTATAGCCCAATCTCAACAGCCAAGCAAGGTTGGTATTTGGGAGGGAGACCACCAAGGAAGGCTCTGCAGAGGACAGCCAGGGCAAACCACCTCTGCTTCTCACTTGCCTTGAAAGCCCCTTGCTGGGGTGGCCATAAGTCAGCTGCGACTTCACAGTACTTTCTACACATATACCTTAGGTGCACCCTGCTGTTCAGATCATTTAAAGATGGGGGGTGTGGTGATCTCTTCACTGCAAGGCCATGTTAAATTAGCCTAAGACCACCTTGGGAAGGAGTTCCAGACCCTTAGCAAAAATCTCCTTTGTTCAGGGAGCAGAATAGCTGCTGGGCTTGGTAAAAACAACTAGTTTTTGAGAGCCAGTTTGTTGTAGTGGTTAAATGCATGGACTCTAAACTGGGATAATCGGGTTTGATTCCCCACTCCTCCACTTGCACCTGCTGGATGACCTTGGGCAAACCATAGTTCTGTCAGAGCTGTTCTTGAAAAAAAAGAGCAATTTCTCACAGAGCTCTCTCAGCCCCACCTACCTCACAGGGTGTCTACTGTGGGGGGAAAGGGAAAGGAGTTTGTAAGCCACTCTGAGACTCCTTTGGGTAGTGAAGGGCGGAGTATAAATCCAATGTCTTTTCCTCTTCTTCTTCTTCTAGTCCCTGGATGAAGGGGAAATTGTCTGTTTAGAAATGCAAAGAATATATAGCCAGTGGATTTAAAATAATTCATCTGAGAACTGAGAATGCTTTCCTGTTTCCAAGCTTGTAAACAGAGACAAGGAATAATAAAGTAATGAAGGCTATATCAGAATTCACTTAATTTTGTAAAGCAAATCCACATTATCTTTGCTCTCCTGTGCTCTATTTTTTTTTTGTAGTAAAACTCTCCTAAAGAGGAGAGGATTTTATTCTTTTTATAAGAAAAGGGTAGGGTAGACAGCTGGAGAAAGAAAAAGGATGGAGTGAGATTTTTCTGTTAATAAAGGTTAGTTTTAATTAGTATTATTTTTAGCATCTATCACGGTTAGAAGATCTTCTTTTTAACAATCCGAAGTCCAAAATAACTCTGTTAATAAAGTTAGTAAAGTCCATTGGGGTTAGTTATTGAAAAGCTCCTTCCAGATGTTACACGAACAGTCACTGCTCAAAGTGTCTTCTTAAGTCTCATCAACTAAGAGTTGAGTCCTTTTAATCTTAATGACTCTCGTTCCGTCACCTCTTTCCCCTGGGCTGCTGTCTTCTTCGCTACTTGCATTGATCCAAGTCTTGAGAACTGCTTCCTCCATGCTGGCATGTCTCTTCAGAAGTTTTGTTGCTTTAAGAATGGATTCCATCTTCTCTCGCTTTTCTTTTTCCTTATATTTCCGACCATCAATTTTTACGGGCTCCATACTCACTACAGATGAAATTAGATCTCTGATGTATTGCCTGCTCGGCTCGGCAACCCCTTCTCCTGGCAGATTATTTTCCTTTATAAAAGCGGAGTAGGCTTTGGGAGCCATATCCACCTCTTCTTTTAATTCATTCGCTTCACTGCCAGTTAGTGGTGCCAAGTCATTCGTCAAGGTAAAACTGAGATCTTCTTTCTCTTCTTCTTTCTCGCCCAAAAAGATTAGCATCAGATTAGCCTTCCTTGTTGTTTCTGAGATTTGTTTTTGCCGACTGATGAGAACACTTTCCACTTTAAGCAAAGTTTCGTTGATTTTCTGCATTTGCTCCAGCAGGGGCCGCAGTAGCTCATTTTCCTGTTGATTGACAGCAAGCTCTGGGGGGGGGTTACCCGGACCGGAAGTCCCTCCCCTCTTCTCTTCCGGTTTGTGCAGGACCATTTTCAGCGTCGACATTTTCTTTTTTGTTTACTTTTTCAAAGTTCGTGCCGCATCCCCCAAGAAGCTAACAATGTCGTAATCGCCTGCAAAGCCCCAACGGTACCTTCACCAACACTTTTTTCTCTTTACCCCCCTCTTCGCGTTCCCTTTATAGATCTCGCTTCTCAAAAGGGGTGGGGACTCCTCCCTCCTCCCTTACGCTTATACGCTTGCGGGGGGGGGTTAAATTCTCAATTCAAATTAGATCTTCAACTCACGATTCGATGCAATTCTTCTTTTTATTTTAATTCATGCCACTTTCTTCACTCCTGGAAGTCGGTGGCGCTGCTAAGTCCCATTACGGGCACGACGCAGCGGGGCCGATTGGGGCGGGGAGAAAGCCTCAATTTCCCGGCTGTCTGCCGGCAAAGAGGCTACTCCCCAAAGCGCCCCTGGTTCGGAGCCTTTGCCTAAGGCTCACTAGGGTCTTGCATACATGCAAAGACCCCCCCAAACTGCGCGTGGGCTAGCCACCTTCGGGAGCGTCCCGAAAGGTGGCCGCCATTCGCAACGCCGAAACCGAAACCTGCTCTCCTGTGCTCTAGAAAGAAACACACAAGCATTTGCATTCTGGTGGGTGGTATGAGAAACTGATGGGGAAAAAATGATTTGTGATGAAATGTTATTAGAAGGCAAGTATTAAAACCAATTAGCCAATGGCTTTCAGTGCAATTAATGCTCTAATCTTATATACACTCTTTATTAGGAACAAATGCCATTAAAAATGGCATCTCATCAAATGGAAATCGAAGTCCACAAATAAAAACAAGCGATGCTGCGCAATCCAGTGTGCAGGATTTCTTCAACTGTTCCAGTGACCCAAATGGTCATTTGGGCTGGCAGCACCTTTACGCCACCCCATTGTCACCTCTGAGGCCACTCTGCTCAGCAGAACAAGACCCTCTACAAAACCTCATCCTGCAGGCAGGTGCAGTCGGCTTCCACTTTTCCCAGAGTTTGTTTTGGGGCTGACACCCACTTGACGGAACAGCTTGCTAGTCCATGCTAGGAGGGCTCCCAAACTGTGGAAAGAGCTGCAGAGCACAGCTATTTAGGCAAGCATCTCTGGGCTGTGTTTATGAATTCCACTTTGCAGACTGATCAAGTTACGAGGGATCCATTTTTGTGTGATTGTTTTCGTGATACGGCTGTGATTTTATGGTCACTGGTTTCCTAAGCTTTGTGTGTCTTGGAATCTGTTGCAGAGTAGCCAGGCGGCTGCTGGTAATCCCTGCAGGGCGACTGCTTGGGCCTGCCCTGCCCTGCCCTGACGTCAGTGTGCGTCCGTGACTGTAGGCATGGCTAAGAAAGTGAGTTTGAAAGTCCCTTCTTCAGATGTTTGTCATCAAGCCAGCAGATTGTCTACAGTTCTGTCATCCTCAGTTTGAGGTGGGAAATACTGACTTATCAGACAAGCCTTCCATATAACTGGCATGTGAAGGAGTTAAGAACATAAGAAGAGCCCTGCTGGATCAAACAATTGATCCTTCTAGTCCAGCATCCTGTCTCACACAGTGGCCAACCAGTTCCTCTGGATGGCCAACATCAGAGCATAGAGGCCAAGGCCTTCCCTGATGTTGCCTCCTGGCTCTGAGATTCAGAGGCTTAGTGCCTCTGAATGTGGAGGTTCCCCTCAGTCTCAATGGCTAGTATCCATTGCTAGACATCCTCTGTGAATCTATCTAATCCCCTTTTCAAGCTGTTTATTCCTGTGGCCATCTCTACATCCTCTACTAGAATCCACTAGAATCTGATATATATAAAAGTCCTAATGTACTGGCACTTTCCAGCTCTCCCATTGGCCGTGCTGTGTGCTCCATCAGCCATTGGCCTGTCAAGAGTACTCTTGTGACATTGGCTGGGTGCTGGGTCCACTCCTCTCGCCTTCCCACTGCCAGCTTGGCCGCTCTTCCCTGTCAGAATAAACTGTCAAAACGGCTGTCTCTCTTGACGAGGATGTTTCTCCTGCTTGGCTCCTCTGTGGCTGGCTGGGTACTGAGGTGTGCCACTGGACATCAAACCATTCTCTTATCTTCCTGCTGTGGGGCTCAACTTCCCCTCAGTGGTTGTTGCTAGGCAACCAAGCTTGATTCTGTCAGTAAAAAGGCAAAGGTGGGAGGTCATTTCCAGGCCTACTTTGGCCTTTGTGGGGAACTCATTAGGGCCCGTCCTGACTAGGATTGTCAGCTCCAGGTTGGGAAATTCCTAGATATTTTTTGGTGGAGTCTATGGAAGCCAGAATTTGGAGAGGGGAGAGGCCTCAGCTGAATAGGATGCCATAGAGTCCACCCTTCAAAGCAGTTATTTTCTCCTGGGAAACCATTGCTGTTACAGCTGTTCTCCAGAGGGCAGAGATCAATTTCCCTGGAGAAAATGGTGGGCTCTGTGTCATTATACCCTGCTGAGGTGGCCCCCCATGACAGCCAGTGTGATGTAGCAGTTAGCGCTTCAGAGCAGGGTCTGCCAAACCCAGGTTCTTCCTGTGGAAGCTGATTGGGTGATTTCAGAACACTCACAGACTTTCAGCCTAACCTACCTCACAGGATTGTTTTGTAGATCGAAAGGCAGAGAGGAGAATGGTGTGAGCTGCTTTGGTCCCTACTGTGGAGAAAGACTGGATTTCTCCTAGGTAGAGGCTGCAGGGAGGGGGGAGGAGATGGAAAGCTGAAGTCAGAGGCGCAGATAATGGTATGCTGATGGTTGGCTGGGAAGGAGATAGGGTTGCCACCTCCAAGTTGGGACATTCCTGGAGATTTTTTTTTTTTGGTAAATACAGTTTATTATTGGATATATCACGTGTTCATACATTTTCAACCAACCTACATATCCATTTTTCTAATTTCCCTTCTCCCCCCCCAAACAAGGCTTCCCGCACTGCTCCAACCCCATTAATATCTCTCTTGTTCTAGTACAGTTACTTCTAAACTTATTTTCTCTTACAAACGGTAACAATTCAAAAGTCTAATTCTAATTCCTGGAGATTTGAGGGGTGGAGCCTGGAGAGGGTTTGAGGAAGGGTGGGACCTCAGACAGGTACAATGTTATAGACTCCACCCTTCAAACCAGCCATTTCTTCCTAGGGAACCATTGTTGCCAATTTCCAGATGAGGACTGGAGATCACTCAAAATTGCAACCGCTTTTCCAATGGTAGATATCAGTTCCCCTGGAGAAAACAGTGGGCTCTGTGTCATTATACCCTGCTGAGGTCACCACAGCAAATTGATGCTGAGTGCCCAAGGCTGGGGCACCTGCCCAGAGCCTCATTCTAGAGCTCATTGTACTTATTTTCACAACAGGCATTATTTCTAGTTCTTTCATAAGAACTTAAGAACATAAGAAGAGCCCTGCTGGATCAGACCTATGGTCCATCTAGTCCAGCATCCTGCCTCACACAGAGGCTGAGGCCTTCTCCTGATGTTGCCTCCTGGCATTGGAGTTCAGAGGTTTATAAGAACATAAGAAGAGCCCTGCTGGATCAGACTCATGGTCCATCTAGCCCAGCATCTTGTCTCACACAGTGTCCAGCAAGTTCCTCTGGAGGGCCAACAACAGAGCAGAGAGGCCGACATCTTCCCCTGATGTTGCCTCCCGGCCCTGGGATTCAGAGGCTGGCAGCTTCTGACTACAGAGGTTCCCTTTAGTCACCATGGCTAGTAGCCACTGATTGACCTCTCCTGAATGAATCTGTCTAATCTCCTTTAAAAGCCATCTATGCCTCTGGCCATTACCACATCCTCTGGCAGCGAATTCCACATTTTAATCACTCGTTGAGTAAAGAAGTATTTTCTTTTGACCATCCTGAATCTACTGCCCACTAGCTTCATTGGATGTCCTCAAGTTTCAGGCATCCTGTCCTTGCAACTTGCTTTTTAAAAAAATTTTAAAACAACTTTTATTAGGATATATAGTACTTCACAATTTAGTCAAAGTAATATAACTCATATCCTTTTCTTCAAACTCCCCTTCCCCCCCTGTTGACTCCCAGCATTGCTTCCACCATTTTATCAATACATAATGCATGTTAATACACTGTTATCATATAAATTCTACAGGTAACACAATTCACTTATTAGCAATTACTATTGGTACTTATTGGTTGTATACATTTGTTACGTCACTAGTAATTTTCCAATCTAAATATGCCATCCTTCATTTTCCAATTCTTCTGTATATATTCTTTAAAGTCTTTCCAGTCTGCCAAGAAAGTTTCTGCTTCTAGGTTGTTGAGTTTTCTAGTCCACTTGTCCATTTCTGCCATGTATATTAATTTTCTTAGCCAGTCCCAGAGATCAGGAATCTTTTCATTTTTCCAATTTTGAGCATAAAGTATTCTAGCAGTTGTTACCATGTACCATATCAATGCTCTTTTACTCACATTTATTTCTTCTAGTTTAAGACCTAAAAGAAACATTTCAGGTTCTTTTTTAAAAGTACATTTCAAAATTTTTTCCATCTCTGTATGTATTACAGCCCAAAATGCTTTTGCTTTGTCGCAAGTCCACCACATATGATAAAAAGAACCTTCAGCATATTTACATTTCCAACATTTGTTAGATAAATTTTTACCTATGATAGCTATTTTTTATACCATCTGTACATCATTTTAAAACAGTTTTCTTTAAGGTTAGTACATGTAGATATTTTCATAGCATTTTTCCATAAATATTCCCAAGATGACATGGGAATTTCCTTGTTCATATTAATTGCCCATTTAATCATTTGCTCTTTAACTACTTCATCTTCCGTATACCATTTTAGCAAAATCTTTGATATCATTTTCTTCCCTCCAGCCACATATTTTCAATTTCATTATAATTTCCCCTAAACCCAGCCGCCTTTTTTATCAGTCCTATACAAATCATAAATCTGTCTGAAACGCAACCAGTCATATTTAAAGTCTAATTGACTTTCTTCTTTCAACACATATGCTTTCCCTTCAAGTCTCAACAGTTTCCTGTATTTCAACCAATCTTGGCCCCTGTGTTCTGAAAAAGGTTTTATTACTTCTGCTGGTACAATCCACATTGGTTTTTCCTCCAGAAAGAAATTTTTATACTTAGTCCATGAATCAAAGAGAGTTCTTCTGATATAATGGTGCTTTAAAAAATTATCCATTTTTGACTTACCATAACATCCCCTGCCCCTTGAAAAATCCCCTCCCAAATATTCCCATGAAATGAAGTCATTTATCGCAGGAGCAGAAAGAAGGGACGGATCTGATTACATCAGAAAAGTTCTTCTTTCCTAGGCCAAAGTTCTCTGTTAATGAGATTGGGGGCGGGGGGGGGGCACACATGAAGCTGCCTAATACTGAATCAGACCATCGGTCCATCAATGTCAGTACTGTCTATTCAGACTGGCAGGGGCAATCCAGGGTCTCAGGCAGAGGTCTTTCACATCATCTACTGCCTAATCCTTTTAACTGGGCGTGCTGAGGATTGAACATGGGACCTTCTGCATGCAAAGCAGAGGCTCTTCCACTAAGGCACAGCCCTTCCTCTTCCCCCAGGATCGCTCTGCTTCTTTTAAAGCTACCTGAACACCTCCCTTTGAGATGCTTTTCTTTCTGTCAGAAGATGGCACAACGATCCAAATTTCTCATATTCTGCTGGCCTGTTTCCCTTAGTGTCCTCATCATTCAAGGCTGAATCCAACAAGGAGCCAAGCATGCCTGAATACAAGACCTGTTCCTTACTTCCCCCTTATGAGGCAAGGGAGTGTCTCTGGCAGTACTGTTTTGTTGGATTCTTTTAGCAAAGCTCATATGCATAGCAGAATAAAAGCAACACAGCACAGGTGTGTATTTAGCTTTAAGAAAAGTTTACTAGAAAATGAGGAAAGGGTTACATGGAATAAAACAACAAACGCCCCAACTGTTCTCCATCTTGCTTGATGGTTTGCACAAACGTGTGTCTACATTCTGCATTCTGAGAGGGAGAACAAAGGACAGAAAGGTTACCCCCCCCCAAAGCCCCACCTCTTGTATACATGACAAACTGCATGTAGCATCCTCAATAAATTGATCAGCCAATAGTAACTTAAAAGATCACTTCATTAAGAATAAGACATCCCCTGCTCTGGCAGGAAAAACATGCCTAACACCTAATTGTTGCTAAGCTAACTTAAGTTATATTAGCATACCCAAACAACAATTTAACTCCTTCGTGACTGAAGTGTGACATTTGCAAATTCCCAAACCCCTTTTCAGATGTCATACACTGAAGTCATGAAGGTTCAGTTTCTTGCATAGGTGCTTGAACTTCCCCTTTGTGAGGGGCTTGGGGAGTAAGCAGCTATCTCTTCTGTCCTTGTTGCTGCATCTCTCTCACAGGAGGATACTTGACAGTAATATGCTTGCTTCTGGCTTTGATGCTTTCACTCTTGGATAGGACTATGCGTGCTTGATTATCTTCAAACTAGGTTTTTGGTTTAGGCTCATCAGCACGAAAGTCTTTCAGTAGGCAGATGATCCATTCAAGTTCATAGCAGGCACCTGATGCAGATATGTATTCAGCCTCAGTTGTAGACTTGGCACCTAGTAGTTGTTTATGGCTAGTCCAGTGATCAGGCTGTGTCCACAGAAGAAGAGGTAGCCACTGGTTGACTTGTAGTAGTCTTGTCTTCACCCCAGTCAGTATCCAGCCTTGGGCTGTCACGAGCTGAGATCTTTAGTTTCAGGTCAGCTGTTTTATGTCATATCTAGCCAGCCTCTTTACAGCATTCCAATCATAGGGATTTGGTGATTCAGTCTTTCTGCTCAGGATTCCAACAGCTGCAGATATGACAGGTCTTGACACTGTGCTCAGGTAAAGAAGTTTGCCAGTTGCCTCTCTGTATTGTTGGTTGCTCTCAAGCAACACTCCATCCTTAAGGATGAGGTAAGCAGTTTTAAGTGGTGTGTTCACCTGTTTAGCATCTTTTAGGCCCAGGAACTCATTAAGGTCCAACTTTTTACATCTTTGGTTCAGGAGAAGACTTCCATTTTCAGTCCTCTGAATTTGTATTCCAAGGTAGTGATTCACATCTCCCAGCTGTTTCACTTCCACCTCTTTGTTCAAGTTATCAGCAATTACTTGTGCATCCTCTTTGGTTTGTCAACATAATATCAGTCCATCCATCAGTCCAAACTGATACTGTCCACCTTTTAGCCTTGTTAAACAGGCAGTGTTCTGCTTTTCCTCACTGAAAGTTCTGACTTTGTAGCAGCATAGTTAATCTTTCATTCCAAGCTCTGGCAGGTTGTTCTTCAGTTAAACCTCCATGGAGGAATACTGTTTTAAAGTCCAGGTGTTCAACATGCATCCCTCTTGATCCTGCAATGCTTAGAAGTGTCCTGATGGTGGCATACTGGACAACAGATGCAGGCCACTCAATCATTTCTTTTTTTATTAATAAATTTTATTGAACGATAAAGAGAAGAAGAAGAAGAAGAAGAGATTGGATTTATACCCCACCCTTCATTACCCAGAGGAGTCTCAGAGCGGCTTACAATCTCCTTTCCCTTCCCTTCCCTGTGAGGTAGGTGGGGCTGCGAGAGCTCTGAGAGAAACTGCTCTTTTTTTTCAAGAACAGCTCTGCCAGAACTATGGCTTGCCCAAGGTCATCCAGCAAAAATGCAAGTGGAGGAGTGGAGAACCAAACCCGGTTCTTCCAGATTAGAGTCGGCGCACTTAAACTGGCTCTCACACCAGACTGGCTCTCTACATACTACATATTGAACCAAAGAAGGAACAAAATGCTCACAAGTTTTACAGTAATCTTACAAAATTTGTGAGATCCCATTATGATGTCTTCCATTTTATGAAGATTCACAAAATTTTGTAAAACTAGAACTTATATAGATAACGTTCGAAACATACACCTTGTTGTATTAAAAAAGAAAGAAATAGCTACCTTTGAGTTTTAACATATCAGAGAAAAAAATCTGAGAAATATGTTAACAAACAATGATATTGCTGATTTAATAAATAATTTTTGTTAGAAATATCTAGAGCGGTGTTATCCAGGAAGGGAAGCCATTTATCCATCAAATCAGGGAGGCCAATTTGATTGTTGGACCTTGAAATAGAATCAGCAATTTTATCCATCACAAAGAATTTCCAAACTATATAGTATACCAGTAACCAATAGTCAAAAAATACTACTTATTAATAATCAATAGTAAAAAATTACTACTTATTAATAAATACTACTTATTTATAAATACTGATAAACACTATTTATTAATAAATACTACTTATTTATAAATACTTATTAATATTATTAAAATTATTAATAATCAATAGTCAAAAAATTCTACTTAGCAGCAATTAGGCACTTAGCAGCCATCAACAAAAAAGTTATTAATTCACTTCTAAACTTGGGAATCTCTGAGTTTTGCCATAAATTATGTAACACAAGCTCAGGGTTTTCTTGGATCCAATAACCAATAATGTAATAAATGTGTCTTAATAACTGTTTTCCAAAATTGTTTAATGAGTTTCCATGACCACTAGCAGTGTAAGAGCATTCCTTTGTCCCCACAATTTTTCCAGCATTGCAGCAGAAATGAAGGGTTAGAATAGTGTAATGAAGCTGGAGTTATATACCATTGAGTGAGCAGCTTATTGAATTTTAAATGATCTGAAAGTATATTGTCATAAGTCAGTGCTGAGCAATGGCTCAGATTTCTCAGACAAAGAGCTATCTGCTAGCCCTGAACCTGTAAATGAACAGCTGGCTGCAGCTGGCTCTGAGCCAGAAGGAGAACATCAAGAGATCAGTTGATCAGGAGCCACAGCCTATACCTTGTAGCTTTGAAGCAGTAATCGAGTCTTCAGCAGCCACTCCCAGCCCCCCTAGTTCACCCATATCCTTGCAGCACTGACGCTGTCAGAGACGCTTAGAGTTGCAAGAAAGGAGAAGAAGTGCGAGACTCATAGCCCCTCATCAGCTGTCAATTGAAGAGATGAATGAGTAGTTTCAGGATGACTGCCAAGGAATTGGCTGGGAGTTTAGCTCATTAAGACTTGGATATAAATTCAGCTGGGAGAAACAGCAGTTTGTGGATACAACATGTACATTATGTTACTGAGCCACCAGCCTTGCTGCTACTGGACCTCTGCAACCATGTACTGAACCTTATAACAGGCTTTTCTGGAACCCCTGACCTTGGACTGGACTTGCTGCCTGGAACTCCTTGACCCTAGACTGAACTTTGGTAAACCTGCTGTCTGGAACCCCTGACTTTTGGACTGGACTTTGGTTATTCTTTGCAACCTTGCCTGTGAACTGCCCTGCTGGACCCCAGTCCCAGGCTCCTGGGGAAGCTACATCGGTAACTATATGCTGACAAAGTCCATAATGTATTCCACTGGGAATCAGATAATATCAAATTAAAGTCTTTATGTCAAGCTACTTGGTAACTTAAAGATTTTACCCATTTTGGTTGAGATAAAAGTACATACAGCAGAGATATCAAACCTTTATAAGTAGACAAGGAATTAGCTAATATACCTTCAAATTTAGTTAAAGACATTAGTGAATAATTCCTATTTAAAAATGAATCTTTCATGTATTATTTATTTATTTCTCAAATTTCTACCCTACCCTCCCAGCCAAGGCTGGCTCAGGGTGGCTTACATAAAATCAGCGTATATTTGCAATAAAACAGTTAAAACATTTAAAATAATGCTAAAGCTAGTTAACAATAACACAGTAGATGCTAGTATTGTTGCTGGATCAACGATGGCTACCATATTAGTTCTTTCTTCACATAACCGGCTCCTAGGTCTGCTTCAAGTGTCTTTCAGATGGTTGGCACAGGCTGATGTTATAAATTCCAGAGACAGCAAGGCTTCCTATCCCTCAACAACTAGTTAATGAAGTTGAATGGTGGTGGCAGCCCCAAAACCCTGGCAGAAGAGCTCTGTTTTACAGGCCCTGCAGAACTGTAAAATGCTCCACAGGGCCCTGATCTCCTCTGGGAGCTCATTCCACCAGGCCGGAGCCACCACTGAGAATGCCCTGGCCCTGGTTGTTGACAGCCTGACGTCTTTAAGATTTGGGAGGGCCAATCGACTCTGGCCCCCTGGGGAATATGTGGGGAAAGGCAGTCCCTCAGATGTGTAGGCCCCTGACCATAAAGGGCTTTAAAGGTAAGAACCAGCACCTTGAAATGAATTCAGAATGCTATCAGCAGCCAGTGCAATGCCTTTAGCACAAGCTGGATGTCCTCCCAAATTGGGAGTCCCATCAACAGGCTGCATTTTGCACCAGCTGCAGCTTCCAGATTTGAGACAAGGGCAGCCCCATGTAGAGAGCATTACAGTAGTCCAATCTCAAGGTGACCATTGCATGGATCACTGTTGCCAAGTTGTTGCGTTTGAGGAAGGGAACCAACTGCCTGATCAACCAAAGCTGATAAAAGACTGATTTGGCAGTGGCTTCTACCTGGGCCTCCATTGTTAAGGAAGCATCCAGGAGCACTCCCAAACTCCTAACCTCCAGCGCTGGCACCAAAGGCACCCCATCGAAGGTTGGAAGCGGAATCCCTACCCTCAGACCACCCTGGCTCAGGCACAGGACCTCCTTCTTCATCAGATTCAGTTTCAGCCAGCTCAGCCTAAGCCAACCAGCTATGGCTTGTAGCGCCTGGTTTAGATCTTCTCGTTTCGTGGCAGACTGATCGCCCAACAACAAATAGAGCATATTGGTGACATCCCAGCCCATACCTCCGGGCAATCTGGGCAAAGGGGCACATATAGATGTTAAAGAACATCAGGGACAACACTGCCTCTTGAGGCACTCCACATTCTAGTGGGTGCCTCTGGGATATTTGACCCCCTAGTGCCACCCTTTGTCCCCGACCTTGGAGAAAGGAGACAAGTCACTGTAAGGCCAGCCCCTGAACCCCAGTGTCAGCAGATATTCAAACCAAGGAATATGAGTATGATGTTTTTGTTCTAAAGAATTTTTATCAAGTATGTGATCATTTTTTACTATTACAGTAAATCTAGTTATTGAAGATGTTCTCCATGTTTTAAAGGAATCATGGCTGTTGCCAGGAGGGAACCAGGATTGGCCCAAAAATGTCATTGCCGGTGAAGGGAAAGGAGGAAGTAATTCCCTATTTCTATCCCACACTCTGAAGCCAATAGAAAACCATTAGAGTTGACTGTCTTAGGCTGATCCTGAGGTTTTGACCATAGTACTTCCTGAAAAGATTTTGAAAACATATAGATATTCTCCATGTGTTTCCAATCAGCAGGGTATGAGTCACTATCATAGTTAGGTGAGAAAAATAAACTCATTGCTTCATAATAGGATTTAATGTTTGGGAGTGCTAAATCATCTTTATCATGTGGATGACAAAGAATATAAATGTTAACCCTAGGTTTTTTGTGTTGCCAAATAAATTGATGAAGAATTTTATGCCAATTTCTGAAAAACCTCTTTGTGATATAAATTGGGATAGCTCTGAAAAAATGAGTTTGGGTAGAAGGAAGAACTTAATAATGTGTATCCTTTCAATCTGATGTTAAAGTGTTTCTCCATTGAGAAGTATTAGAAGAAATCAATTTATTCAATTCTAAAAAAATTACTTCAAATAGACCTTGCATATTCAAAGGAATTTTAATCCCTAAATATGGACAATAATTGTTTACCCACTTATAGGAATAATTATGTTTAATAACATGAGATAGAGTATCTGATAAGGATATAGGATATAGTAAATTTAGAAGTATTTACCTTTAGGTCAGAAGTTTCCATGAGTTCATTTATAGTGGAAACAATTATCTGTAAAGATTTTGCAGGATCTGTCACATAAAGCACTATGTCAACAGTAAATAAAGATATTTTAAAGAGTTTATCTTTTACATTAACACTAGAAATTAAAGAATTGTTTCTAATAGTTTGGGCTAAAGGTTCAATAATCAAAGCAAATAAAATTGGTGAGAGAGGGCAGCTTTGTCTAGTTCCTTTAGAAATTAAAAAGTCATGAGAGTTCACCCCATTTATGTGTACCTGGGATTTGGGAGAAGCATGTAAGGAATTTCTAACTTTTAAAATTCTCTCCAGAATGCATGTTGTCAATTAGACAATGTAAATAAATTGTTTCCACACTATCAAAAGCCTTCTCCAAGTCTAATGAAAGAATTAGAAAAGAGGAAATATGATTAGTTTGACAGTATTGAATTAGATTTATGGTTTTTCTTATATTGTCTACAATATCTCTTTTGGGAATGAATCCTGTTTGATCATGATGTAAATAATCACCTATAAATGTGTTTAATCTGGCAGCCAAAATTGATGTAGAGATTTTAAGATCATTATTAAGCAAAGAAATAGGATGATTTGTTAGGTCGTTTTCTTTCTTGGGCCCAAGAATCTGGAGATGTAGTCATGACAAGATTGTAAACAGCTGTCAATGGTCCAGCCAAAATGTCACCTTTTTTTTTTAGTAAAATTCTGCCAGGAACCCATCACGGCTCAGCATCTTACAATTTTTAGTGAAAGAATAGTGTCCAGAACCTCCTGTGTTGAAATTGGTTGATCTAGAAAGGTTTTATGAGATTCTGAAAGAGTTTTAATAAGAAAATTGGAATTCAGATATCTAATGATTGATTCATTTGGGATATTTAAGGCTCCATATAAACAAGATATTGGACAAAGGTCTGATGAATACCCAATATAGAAGAATGTGAAACACTATTTTCATCTCTAATAGAATTAATTTGCCTAGCTGATAGCTGTTTACAGATTTTCCAAGATAGGATCTTAAGAGACTTCTATGCCAGCATCAGGTTTTTTTTAAAAAAATTGAATTTGAGAGACTTCTATGATTCCAGCTTTTTTCTTCCTATTGGAAGCTGCTTATATGTTCTTTTACTATAAATTTTCTTATGTAACTCTTCAAGCTGTTTAATTCTTATCAAAAGATCTTGTTTTAAAAGATTTTTGCTTTTTTTTGTAGGAGGAGAATAGTGCAATATACTTTCCCCGGATTACAGCCTTGAATGCATCCCAAACTGTATGATATGGAACTCCGCATTTCATGTTGTTTTTGAAATAGTCTTTAATTTCACTTCCTGTTGGTATGGATGTGTTATCAATCAATAATAAATTTTTATTAAGTGTCCAATCAAACTTAGAGGTATTTGCATCTTCATTCGACAGAGAGCAGTTTATTGGGGCATGATCCAACCATCTTATAATTCCAATAGAGGCTTGAAGTATTTTGCATATTAGAGAAGAAGATACAAAAACATAGTCTATTTATGTATAAGTTTTAAATCTTGCCGAGTTAAAAATATAGTCTCTGATGTGAGCAGTTATTACATAAATCATATTCCTTAAATAGTTGAGTAAATTTTGATAGAGATTCTGATGGTCCTATTTTAATTTGCTTCCATTTAGTTGAAGAAGATCAGTCTTTAACAGGAACTGCTATAAGGTTGAGGTCACCTCCTAAGATTATGGGACCTTCCTGAAATTATAGTAAGTTACTGAATGTGGAGTGAAGAAAATCTGATTGCCCATTATTTGGTGCTTAGATATATGGTAGGGTTGTCAAAGCCCCATTTACCTTAACTTTCATGAAGATAAATCTATCTTCAGGATCGATTTCGGTGGTGTTTGTATGCTCATTATGTTTGACCTCTGAAGAAGTCCTATACAGGCTGAAACGCGTCAGGTCCCACTGCTGGACCTCCTGATGGCACCTGGTATTTCTGGCCACTGTGTGACAGAGTGCTGGACTAGATGGGCCATTGGCCTGATTCAACATTGGCTTCTCTTATGTTCTTATGTTCATTGGCCCTTGTGTGCTAAATTTTGGCATATTTACATGAGGTATGATTGGACCCTTATATGTTTTTTAATTCTTTGTTAATAAATACATGTATCTTTTCATACTATATAAATTAAGTTTTTATTGTTGGCCCTCTATTCTGTTTGACCTACCTTTTTAGGTTCTGGATCCTAAGTATTAAAGTGTACCATTTCTCAACATAAATGTACAAGAACCAAGTATCAAATCCTTTCGTCCAATTAATAAAGTGTGTATACATCAGCCAGAAAATACCACACTGAGACTTCTGTTTCCATAAGTTCTTTATCAGCTGGTGAAACCTGAGAAACAAGCACCATTCACTAGTCAAACACGGAGGGGGGAAAATCTGTTTAACGTGTCCCTCCCACATCCTTCTTCCTCCCGGGTACCAAAAGTGATGAAAACCTTATCTTTGATAAATGAATTGGAGTAAACTCCCACAAACCACACCACCCTTCCCCCATTTTCCCCAGAAACATTGTGAACCATAAAGTTAGAAAAATAAACAGCATTTCCCTCACTACTTGGAAAAACCAAGCGTAGGTTCAAAACCCAGCCACAGGGATCATCCGTTTTGTGAGAGCTATGAAGACTCCATTCCACTCCACTACCCCCACCCCGACCTTTGATTAAACCACATTTTTAAGATATGTAAACCACTATAGTTAAGTTAAATCATTAAAGTACCACAAAATAGCAACTCCTGCAATTAGACAACTCAGAGCTTTTACTTCATAGATTTTCATGTTGTATAGTGGGACCTTCAAACTTTCTCTTCTGAGTAGGATTGGGAGCATGTGAGGGGGGTGAGGAGTCCTAATTCATACAGTAGATCTTGATCCTCCTCCATATTCATTGCACAAGGCACCTTGCCTTGACAATTAACTTGAATAGCCCCATAAGGAAGCAATCTGTATCAAATGCCTGCTTCAATTAGTTTAGCAGAAATCAGCTTGAGTGTACAACTAATCTGAAGAGATTCAAAAAGAAAGTCAGGAAAGACCAGTACTCTCATATCTTGATGCTGAAAGGGTCCAAAGGCCCTGGCTTTGTGTAAAATCTTTTTCCTCACTTGGGCATCATGAAAGACGGCTGTTATGTCTCTGGGACCTCTTGAAGCTGTGCTGTAAAGAGAGCCGATCTGACAGGCATCTAGAATAACAGGAGCTACTCCCCTTTCAAGCTGAAGTTCTGTAGTTAACCATGATGCAATTGATCCTTCAGCCTTTTCTACCAGTCCTCTAAATTTTAGATGCCTTTGTCAGAGATTCTTGTCCATAGATAGAATATTTTCTCTTGTCCACATTTCTTGCTGCTGTGTTTGATATCCTCTTGAACAATTAAGCTTACTTCCATTGCAGAGTCAGCAGTACTAGCTGCCTGTTGGAGAGTTGATTTTATTTCTTCTTCTACACGTGGCTTGAGAAGAGTTGACATATTTTCTAACATCTCTGATTTTACATTCTGTTTTTTTAATTAACATTTTTATTGGAGAAATCAAGATTTGACATGCGTGTTACCATGGTAGATACATAGTTTTACATTTTACAGTTGGTTCAAAGAAAAAAAAGAAAAGAAAGAAGAGCTACAGCTTACTAATAAGATACTTAGATAATTTCAGCTTACAATTGTAACAGATCTAAAGGGTAAACATTCCTCGGCACATCACCATTAGTTGTCATGTACTCTAGGAATGGATACCAAATTGCTGGGAATTGAGCTTTTTGCCTAGCATTGTCATTTAGAACATTTTTATATGCAATCAGTTCCATCACATAAAACTGCCAAATCCTATCATACCAGATCGTGATTGATGGGGGTAAGTTATTTTTCCATTTGATGACAATGCAGGATCTGGCTGCTGCTAGCAAAAAGTTGATTAATATTTTCTTTGTATTCAGCAAATTGCTATTGTCCCAGAGTGATAACAACAACGATTCTGGTTTGTGTGGGATGGGAAAGCCTGTTATCACATTGATGTGTTCAGTTACCACATTCCAAAATTGAGCTATTCTTGAGCATGCCCACCAGCAGTGAATGAAAGATGCTATTGACCTGCTTCCTTTCCAGCATAGGAGGCTCGTAGTGGGATATATACAGTGTAGCTTTTGAGGTGAAAGGTAACATCTTGTCATGATCTTTAATGATTGCATTTTAATAGTAATGGACTGAGACTGCAGAGTTGATGACCTCCAAATAGATTGCCACTGTTGGGTTAATATGGTCATATTGCAATCTTGTTCCCAACTATTCTATTATACCTTTCATCAGATGAGGTCTCTGATTTTATGAGGATCTCAAATGGAGTGAGTGGTTTCCCCTCAAGGTTTTTGAAGTTTGTTGAACTAAGTAAGTGTTGGAGTTGCATGTATTGGAACCAGGGTAATCTACAACTCACCTTTTGATCTAACACAATTTTTTCTAGTAATTTTCCCTTCTGTGTGATACCTAATAAGCTTGTTAGTTTTGCTACTTTCCATACTAAGAAAGCTGTTGGATTTTGTGCCGGGGGGAACCACCTTTGACCTACAAATGGACAGAGTATTGATGGGTTCGAAACTAGTTTTGAGCGTTTTGCATCCCATATTTTCAGAGAGGGTAGTAGATATTCTGCTTTGTTCACACTTGCTGGTCTGTCGTGTTTCCTAGCCCATATTACTTCTTGACAGACATAACCAAGTCAGTAAGCTCATTTTTAGTGAAAGAATTATTCTCTTTTTGAGAGTGCTCTATATCAGTGGCCATATTGGATGTACTAGTATGTGATGTCATCATTTCACTGTCTGACTTTCCAGAACTCAAGTAAGGTATAAGAGTAGATGAACCCAATTTTTGAGGTTTCTTTTCTCCAGTTCTTCCCATAACAGATTTCATTGAAAAGGGTTGCTATAAGACAAATGGTATTGAGGGGGGTAGAAAGCAGGCAGGAACTTGGTCTTTAAGCGGCTGCCATGTTCTGAGCCAACGCCACACCCCCTCTTAATCATTTCTTTATATGTACGATTCTCAGGTTGTACATTTGCACAAAAGGTAAACCTTTGTGATGGTACTCCCTTATTACTTCTCTGTGTCTCAAAGTAGTCTTTTTCTGGCCTAGCTTGACTTGCCTCCCCTTCTGATTGTGGGGATCTCCTTTTGGCCTTCCTGTTGGTTGACATCGCTGGCAGGTAGCCATCTGGCCATGTCACTAAAAGAGACCCCATCATCAGCCTCATGATTGGTTTGCTCTGTGGACTTTTATTTGCCTAGGAGCTTGGAGTACATTGCTTTCATCAATGTGCACCACATTGCACACTTTAACCAAAAATGTTTTAGAATTCATAATTTTACATCCTTTTTCATCTTGAGTATATCCCACTAGGATTGCCACTTCAGCTCTGGGATCCAGCTTTCCCCTTCTTTCCTTAGGTACACAAGCATACACTTTAGCACCAAATGCCTTCAAATGCTTTAGGCCTGGTTTCTTTCCATGCCACAGCTCAAATGGCGTTTTCCCTGTGACCTTTGAGGGAAATCTGTTGTGCAAATAAACTGCTGTATTTACAGCTTCTGCCCAGCAGAGGTCAGGCAGACTGGCTTGCAGGAGTAAGCAATGTGCCATCTTCTGGATGCTCCATTTAAGGCATTCAGCAGACCCATTTTGCTGAGGAGAATAAGGCACAGTTTCATCATACTCTATTCCCTTCTCCTCTAGGAACCTTTGGAACTCACTGCCACAATACTTCATCCCATTGTCTGCAAACAGGACCCTGGAGCCTCATTGAACTTATTTTTCACAGCAGCAACATAGTTCTTAAATTTCTCCAGCACTTGATCCTTAGATCTTATCAGATACACATAGATAAAACAACTTGCAGCATCCATAAATGTCAAAATGTATTTATTTCCTCCAAATGAGGAACAAACTGGGTCTGAGTAAACTTTCTGCAACAATCTTTCATTGTGCACACTCTGTTTTTTGCTGTAGCTAGGCGCAATCCCCTTTCCTTTTAAGCAGATTTTAAGCATTCAGTCACAGTCATTTCAACTTTGCAATCCTGCAACAGTCTCTTCACAGCCTTAATATTTCTGGTTCCAATTGCCTGTGCCATGCAAATATTCAGTTAAAAATGAAGACATTTCTGTTGCTTAGTATGATACTCGCTCAGCAACATTTTTCAAATAATAAAATCCATCAGTCTTTTCTTCCATTATTTTAACGTTGCATTCAGGAGGAAAAATGCTACACATATCCTTCTCGATCAGAAATTCATTTTCTTTTCTCGCAATCCTTTCCACGGACAACAAATTCTCATTAGCTTTTGAAGCATAAACACTGTCTTTTAACAACATTTCCAGTCTCTCCATGTGAATCAAGGACTCTCAGTCTAACAGTTCCACTCCCGCAACACACAAAGGACTCCCATCTGCTTGAATCAGATTTTGCCTTCTCTCTTCATTCAACTCCACAAAAGAACTTTTATCATGACAAACATGGGCATACGATCCAGAATTCAACAGCCAGAAATCCTTTACATCTGATCCTTTCTCACGGACAACATAAGTAAAACACTTGTGAGGCTTTTTCTCCTTTTGACTCTCATCTGTCTGCCTTCTTGAAGCTGCATTGAGCACAGGAAGATGCTCACCCCTCTCTCTTTGTTACTCAGCACTCTTCTTTGTCCTACAGAACTTTGCAATGTGTCCCTTTCTTTGACCTTTGTAATATACATGTTCAGTTTCATGTTTTAGCTTTAGAACAATTATTCACCCTGCAACTTCTGAAAGAGATCTCTTTGTAGCCTCGTCTCTGAGAAAACTCAGTGTATAAGATACGTCCACTTTTTCTCGGACCATGGACCATGGAAATGTAGCTCATGCAGAAGTTGTAGAAGGAGCTAACACTAGTAATGCACCATCAGAATTTCAACCTTGGAAAGAATAGTCATGTAAGATTTTGAACAGACACATTGTTGTTCCTTGAGCTAAGCCAGGTCAATTCCAGCCAGATATTTGGGTAGTTAGAGGGCAACTAGAATCCCATGTGTACCTCTGGTTTATAGATGCACACAGGGACTTGCCACAGGGACTTGGCTTGGACCCACCTGGCAGAAGTGTGGGCCTAATAAGGAAGGGTGTACCTTGCCATGGGGTGGCAGAATACCTTGAACCAACAAGTGACCAGCAGCAGCTCATGTGGACTGAACTTGGCCCTCATGGAGTGTCACATATATGGAGTGTCACATGTATGACTATGTATGGCTGGTAGATAGTGCTGGGGAGGAGCCAGTGGTCATGGTGCATGTCGGCACCAATGATGTGGGGAAATGCAGTCCTGAGGTCCTAGAGGAGAAATTTAGGCTGCTGGGCAGGAAACTCAAGGCCAGGACCTCCAAGGTAGCCTTCTCGGAAGTGCTACCTGTTCCACGCGCAGGGCCGGAGAGACAAGCACAGATCAGGAGTCTCAATGCGTGGATGAGACGATGGTGTAGGGGGAAGGGTTCAAGTTTGTTAGGCACTGGGATGCTTTTTGGGACAAGAGGGAGCTGTACAGAAAGGACGATCTCCACTTGTCCCGAGAAGGAACCAGACTGCTGGCGCTCAAAATCAAAAAGATAGCAGAGCAGTTTTTAAACTGAATAATGGGGGGGAAACCGACAGGAGATGAAAAGTCTCTGGTTCAAGATGGCTCATCTCAAAGAGATGAAGGAGTAGCTGTTACTGTTGTACAAGGAAATGGATTACAATTGTTCACTGAGACTGTGGCTACTGATAGGGACTGCCTGGCAAGGTCTCGAGGCAGCAAGAGGAAGGCTGTGGGCTTAACAAGCATGGGAAACTATAAGTGTTTATACACAAATGCTAGAAGTCTCTGAGGTAAAATCGGGGAGTTGGAATGCTTGGTGTTGGGGGGGGGAATAGACATTGTAGATATTTCAGAAACTTGGTGGGATGGAGAAAATCAGTGGGATACAGTGATTCCTGGTTATAAATTATATCGGAAGGATGGGGGGAAGGGTTGGAGGTGGGGTGGCTCCGTATGTCAGAGAGGGTATACAGTCCAGTAAGATTGAGAGGGTAAGAAAATTGGATTCGCTTCTGGAAATGCTATGGGTTGAAATAGTGGGTCCAAAAGGAGGCTTAACAGTGGGAGTTTGGTATCGCTCACCAGATCAAAAGATAGAGGAGGATTATAAAATGATGAATGAATTAAAGATAGTGGCTAGACGGAATAACTCTGTCGTAATAGGCAACTTTAACTACCCACACATTGATTGGGTCAATATGAGTTCTAGTCAGGAAGAAGAGATTGAGTTTTTAGACACTCTCAATGATTGTGCTATGGAACAGATGGTCACAGATCCTACCAGGGGAGAGGCGATCCTGGATTTGGTCCTAAGTAATGCCCAAGACCTGGTGACAGATGTAAAAGTGATTGCACCACTTGGGAACAGTGACCATAATGTCATTGAGTTTAACATTTGTACAAATAGGGAATTGCCGAAAAAGACTGACGTAACTTTAAAAGGGGTAACTTCTCTGGTATGAGGGGACATGTGAGGAAGAAATTGAAAGGAAAAGTGGAAAAGGTCAAAACCATTGGGGAAGCTTGGAGACTATTTAAAAATACAGTCCTAGAAGCTCAGAAAAAATATATACCGCAGGTTAGGAAAGGCACAAATAGGTATAGAAAAAAGCCTGCATGGTTAACAAATAAAGTAATGGAAGCTGTAAAAGGTAAGAAAGATTCCTTTAAGCAGTGGAAAGCTAGTCTCAGTGAGGCTGATAAAAAGGTGGCAATTAAAATGCAAGTCTGTGATCAGGGAAGCAAAAAGGGAATATGAGGAGCATATCGCAAAAAACATAAAGGCCAACAATAAAACTTTCTTCAAATACGTTAGAAGTAGGAAGCCAGCCAGGGAGGCAGTGGGGCCCTTGGATGACCAAGGGGTAAAAGGAGTAGTGAAGGATGATAGGGAAATGGCTGAGAAGCTGAATACATTTTTTGCCTCTGTCTTCACTGTGGAAGAGGAGAAGTGCTTGCCCACTCCAGAAGCACCGATTTCAGGAGGGGGTTTGAAAGACCTGAATCAGATTGCGGTGACAAGAGAGGAAGTCCTCCGACTGATGGACAATTTAAAAACTAATAAATCACCAGGCCCGGATGGCATTCATCTGAGAGTTCTGAAAGAACTCAAATGTGAACTTGTGGATCTCCTGACAAAAATATGTAATCTTTCTTTAAAATCTGCCTCCATTCCTGTGGACTGGAAGGTAGCTAATGTCACTCCCATCTTTAAAAAGGGCTCTAGGGGAGATCTGGGAAATTACAGGCCAGTCAGTCTGACGTCGATACCAGGCAAGTTGGTGGAAACTGTTATTAAGGAAAGAATTAGTAGGCACATTGATGAACAAAAACTATTGAGGCAGACTCAGCATGGGTTCTGTAAGGGAAGATCTTGTCTCACTAACCTGTTAGTGTTTTTTGAGGGAGTGAACAAACATGTGGACAAGGGGGACCCAATAGATGTTATTTACCTTGACTTCCAGAAAGCTTTTGATACAGTTCCTCATCAAAGGCTCCTAAGTAAGCTCAATAGTCATGTGATAAAAGGACAAGTCCTCTTGTGGGTCAAAAACTGCCTTATATATAGGAAACAGAGAGTGAGTATAAATGGGAAACTTTCTCAGTGGAGGATGGTAAGCAGTGGGGTACCACAGGGATCAGTACTCAGTCCAATGCTTTTTAACTTGTTTATTAACGATTTAGAATTGGGAGTAAGCAGTGAAGTGGCTAAATTTGGTAATGACACGAAGTTGTTCCGGGTGGTGACAACCAGGGAGGAGTGTGAGGCACTCCAAAGGGATCTGTCAAGGATGAGTGAGTGGGCGTCAACGTGGCAAATGGGGTTCAATGTGGCGAAGTGCAAAGTGATGCACATTGGAGCCAAAAATCCTAAATATAAATACACGTTGATGGGGTCTGAACTGGCAGAGACTGACCAAGAGAGAGATCTTGGAGTCGTACTAGATAACTCAATGAAAATGTCTAGACAATGTGTAACTGCAATACAGAATGCCAACACTATGCTGGAGATTATTAGGAAGGGAATTGAAAACAAATTAGCCAGTATCATCATGCCCCTGTATAAATCATTGGTGCGACCTCATTTGGAATACTGTGTACAGTTCTGGTCGCCATACCTCAAAAAGGATATTTTAGCATTGGAAAAAGTGCAGAGAAGGGCAACTAGAATGATAAAAGGGTTGGAACACCTTCCCTATGAAGAAAGGTTAAAATGCTTGGGGCTCTTTAGCTTGGAGAAACGACGGCTGAGGGGTGACATGATCGAGGTTTATAAGATTATGAATGGGATTGAGCAGGTTGAGAAAGAAGTACTTTTCTCCCTTTCTCACAATACAAGAACTTGTGGGCACTCCATGAAATTGCTGAGCAGTTGGGTTAGAAGAGATAAAAGGAAGTACTTCTTCACCCAAAGAGTGATTAACATATGGAATTCACTGCCACAGGAAGTGGCAGTGGCTACAAGCATGGACAGTTTCAAGAGGGAATTAGATAAACATATGAAGCAGAAGTCCATCAGTGGCTATTAGCCACAAGGTATAGATAGGAACTCTCAGTCTGGGGCAGGTGATGCACTCTATCCTTCCTGCCACTGCAGGACCACCTGATGGCACCTGGTATTTTTGGCCACTGTGTGACAGAGTGTTGGACTAGATGGGTCATTGGCCTGATTCAACATTGGCTTTGAGCTGACCCAGCTGAGCTCTGAGAAGGAGCAAGGTGTTTCAGCTGCCAGAGGGGTGAGTGGTATTTTTATTTATTTGCTTTCAGCTGAGGTGCTTTAGCTGAGAAGGTACTGTGTGGGGGACTGTATTTGGGAGTGTGTGGGTGAGTTGTAACAGATTCCTGGCTGCTGGAGTTGGGGTGTGAAAGGGTCATTGTTTGCCTGAAATTAAGTGCCTGGGTGAAACTGAATAGCAGACTCCTGGCTGCTGAAGTTGGGGTGTGAAAGGGTCATTGTTTGCCTGTCATTAAGTGCCTTGGGTGAATTTGAGTAGCTGCTGGCCACACCCTCTCCTGGGGGACACTTCTATTTAAGGCAGGAAGCTTGCAAGAGGCATGAGCCTCTGGCACAAGCCGAAGGGTGAGGCTCTTGGCCTGTGGCTCTTAGCCTAGGGGCTCTGTAAGAAGCCCAGGAAGAGCCAGAAAGCCAGAGACCTTGGCTCCTTGGGTTCCCAGTAAGGTAAGTAGACTCCTACAACAGGAACCATATAAATACAAAGGGTTTTAAAAGGGGGGTTATAGAAAAGTATTTGTTTAAAAATAATTATGAAGCCAGAATGCCAGCAGGGGGTTGGGGGCTATCCAGTGTTTTGCATGGAGTGTCACATGTATGACTATCTGCCCACTGGTCAGAAGTCTTGGGTATGTGCTCGGTGCAAGGAGCTCCTGGTTCTCAGGGAGTGAGTTTGTTCCCTTGAGGCCAAGGTGGCTGACCTGGAGAAGCAAAGATAGTCAGTTAGGTGCACGGAGAAGACTCTCGGGGACTTGTTAGATATGTCCTGCTCTGGATCTGGCAGCCCCGCTGCTGCCAGGGAGCATGAGGGTCAAGGGGAAACGGGGCACCATGCTGAGGATAAGGGGAATGTGCCCTCAGAAGGGACCTCTTCTTCAGCTGGTGAACGGGTATCCTTTCGTACCAAGGAACCATCCCTGGGAAGGGTGGGAGGGGGGATCTTGGTAGTAGGTGATTCAATCCTTAGGCAGGTAGACAGTTGGGTGGCGAACCCGCGTACTGACCGTATGGTGACTTGCCTGCCTGGTGCGAAGGTAGCGGACATTACATGTGTTTTAGATAGGCTGGTAGATAGTGCTGGGGAGGAGCCAGTGGTCGTGGTGCACATCGGCACCAATGATGTGGGGAAATGCAGTCCTGAGGTCCTAGAGGAGAAATTTAGGCTGCTGGGCAGGAAACTCAAGGCCAGGACCTCCAAGGTAGCCTTCTCGGAAGTGCTACCTGTTCCACGCGCAGGGCCGGAGAGACAAGCACAGATCAGGAGTCTCAATGCGTGGATGAGACGATGGTGTAGGGGGGAAGGGTTCAAGTTTGTTAGGCACTGGGATGCTTTTTGGGACAAGAGGGAGCTGTACAGAAGGGACGATCTCCACTTGTCCCGAGAAGGAACCAGACTGCTGGCGCTCAAAATCAAAAAGATGGCAGAGCAGTTTTTAAACTGAATAATGGGGGGGAAACCGACAGGAGATGAAAAGTCTCTGGTTCAAGATGGCTCATCTCAAAGAGATGAAGGAGTAGCTGTTACTGTTGTACAAGGAAATGGATTACAATTGTTCACTGAGACTGTGGCTACTGATAGGGACTGCCTGGCAAGGTCTCGAGGCAGCAAGAGGAAGGCTGTGGGCTTAACAAGCATGGGAAACTATAAGTGTTTATACACAAATGCTAGAAGTCTCTGAGGTAAAATCGGGGAGTTGGAATGCTTGGTGTTGGGGGGGGGAATAGACATTGTAGATATTTCAGAAACTTGGTGGGATGGAGAAAATCAGTGGGATACAGTGATTCCTGGTTATAAATTATATCGGAAGGATGGGGGGGAAGGGTTGGAGGTGGGGTGGCTCCGTATGTCAGAGAGGGTATACAGTCCAGTAAGATTGAGAGGGTAAGAAAATTGGATTCGCTTCTGGAAATGCTATGGGTTGAAATAGTGGGTCCAAAAGGAGGCTTAACAGTGGGAGTTTGGTATCGCTCACCAGATCAAAAGATAGAGGAGGATTATAAAATGATGAATGAATTAAAGATAGTGGCTAGACGGAATAACTCTGTCGTAATAGGCAACTTTAACTACCCACACATTGATTGGGTCAATATGAGTTCTAGTCAGGAAGAAGAGATTGAGTTTTTAGACACTCTCAATGATTGTGCTATGGAACAGATGGTCACAGATCCTACCAGGGGAGAGGCGATCCTGGATTTGGTCCTAAGTAATGCCCAAGACCTGGTGACAGATGTAAAAGTGATTGCACCACTTGGGAACAGTGACCATAATGTCATTGAGTTTAACATTTGTACAAATAGGGAATTGCCGAAAAAGACTGACGTAACTTTAAAAGGGGTAACTTCTCTGGTATGAGGGGACATGTGAGGAAGAAATTGAAAGGAAAAGTGGAAAAGGTCAAAACCATTGGGGAAGCTTGGAGACTATTTAAAAATACAGTCCTAGAAGCTCAGAAAAAATATATACCGCAGGTTAGGAAAGGCACAAATAGGTATAGAAAAAAGCCTGCATGGTTAACAAATAAAGTAATGGAAGCTGTAAAAGGTAAGAAAGATTCCTTTAAGCAGTGGAAAGCTAGTCTCAGTGAGGCTGATAAAAAGGTGGCAATTAAAATGCAAGTCTGTGATCAGGGAAGCAAAAAGGGAATATGAGGAGCATATCGCAAAAAACATAAAGGCCAACAATAAAACTTTCTTCAAATACGTTAGAAGTAGGAAGCCAGCCAGGGAGGCAGTGGGGCCCTTGGATGACCAAGGGGTAAAAGGAGTAGTGAAGGATGATAGGGAAATGGCTGAGAAGCTGAATACATTTTTTGCCTCTGTCTTCACTGTGGAAGAGGAGAAGTGTTTGCCCACTCCAGAAGCACCGATTTCAGGAGGGGGTTTGAAAGACCTGAATCAGATTGCGGTGACAAGAGAGGAAGTCCTCCGACTGATGGACAATTTAAAAACTAATAAATCACCAGGCCCGGATGGCATTCATCCGAGAGTTCTGAAAGAACTCAAATGTGAACTTGTGGATCTCCTGACAAAAATATGTAATCTTTCTTTAAAATCTGCCTCCATTCCTGAGGACTGGAAGGTAGCTAATGTCACTCCCATGTTTAAAAAGGGCTCCAGGGGAGATCCGGGAAATTACAGGCCAGTCAGTCTGACATCAATACCGGGTAAGTTGGTGGAAACTTGTTATTAAGGAAAGAATTAGTAGGCACATTGATGAACAAAAACTATTGAGGCAGACTCAGCATGGGTTCTGTAAGGGAAGATCTTGTCTCACTAACCTGTTAGTTTTTTTTGAGGGAGTGAACAAACATGTGGACAAGGGGGACCCAATAGATATTATTTACCTTGACTTCCGGAAAGCTTTTGATACAGTTCCTCATCAAAGGCTCCTAAGTAAGCCAAATAGTCTTGAGATAAAAGGACAAGTCATCTTGTGGATCAAAAACTGGCTTATATATAGGAAACAGAGAGTGAGTATAAATGGGAAACTTTCTCAATGGAGAGTGGTAAGCAGTGGGGTACCACAGGAATCAGTACTCGGTCCAATGCTTTTTAACTTGTTTATTAATTATTTGGAATTGGGAGTAAGCAGTGAAGTGGCTAAATTTGGTAATGACACGAAGTTGTTCCGGGTGGTGAAAACCAGGGAGGAGTGTGAGGCACTCCAAAGGGATCTGTCGAGGATGGGTGAGTGGGTGTTAACGTGGCAAATGGGGTTCAATGTGGCGAAGTGCAAAGTGATGCACATTGGAGCCAAAAATCCTAAATATAAATACACGTTGATGGGGTCTGAACTGGCAGAGACTGACCAAGAGAGAGATCTTGGAGTCATACTAGATAACTCAATGAAAATGTCTACACAGTGTGTAGCTGCAATAAAGAAGGCCAACGCTATGCTGGGGATTATTAGGAAGGGAATTGAAAACAGATCAGCCAGTATCATCATGCCCCTGTATAAATCATTGGTGCAACCTCATTTGGAATACTGTGTACAGTTCTGGTCACCACATCTCAAAAAGGATATTATAGCATTGGAAAAAGTGCAGAGAAGGGCAACTAGAATGATAAAAGGGTTGGAACACCTTCCCTATGAAGAAAGGTTAATATGCTTGGGGCTCTTTAGCTTGGAGAAACGACGGCTGAGGGGTGACATGATTGAGGTTTATAAGATTATGAATGGGATTGAGCAGGTTGAGAAAGAAGTACTTTTCTCCCTTTCTCACAATACAAGAATTCGTGGGCACTCCATGAAATTGCTGAGCAGTCGGGTTAGAACAGATAAAAGGAAATACTTCTTCACCCAAAGAGTGATTAACATATGGAATTCACTGTCACAGGAGGTGGTGGCAGCTACAAGCATGGACAGGGAATTAGATAAACATATGGAGCAGAAGTCCATCAATGGCTATTAGTCACAGGGTATAGATGGGAACTCTCAGTCTGGGGCAGATGATACACTCTATTCTTGGTGCTGGAGGGGGCAGCAGTGTGAGGGCTTCTAGTGTCCTGGCCCCACTGCTGGACCTCCTGATGGCACCTGGTATATTTTGGCCGCTGTGTGACAGAGTGTTGGACTGGATGGGCCATTGGCCTGATTCAACATTGGCTTCTCTTATGTTCTTATGTTCTCATCTTGTATATTACTTGCCCTTAAACACCAGTGCAGAACGTCCACCACCTCACTTGATTCATGTAGCTGTTGAGCATGAGAGGAAAGATAGAATCCGATGGGGACCTCATAGCACAAGTGCCAGGAGTCTGAACAACAATTCCCCGGCCACCACCCTTGGTGAAACGGCTGAGGAAAGTACATTGAAATGGAAGGTTCATTGAAAACATCAGGATTGTGTCATGATATCCTGTGGTGGATACCTTTAGATTTAAACTGGTTAGACATTTATACAGTGTATAGTGATGTCATTTCTGTAATGTTACAGTGGTGCATTGGTCAAAATATCTCATATATAGAGCTAGTTCCAGAGGGCAGCCATGTTGGTCTGTGGTAGAACAGTTAGATTCAAGTCCAGAAGCCAATTTGATGTTGTGGTTAAGTGCATGGACTCTAATCTGGGAGAACCAGGTTTGATTCCCCACTCCTCCACTCGCCCCCGCTGGATGATCTTGGGTCAGTCACAAGTTCTTTCAGAGCTGTTCTCTCAAGGGCAGTTCTCGAGAGAGCTCTCTCAGCCCCAGCTACCTCACAGGGGGTCTGTTGCGGGGAGGGGAAGGGAAAGGAGACTGTAAGCCAACCTGAGACTCCAAATGAAGGGTGGGATATAAATCCAATCTCTTCTTCTTCTTTAGAGACCCACTCGATTTTCGGGTATCAGCTTTTGATAGTCAGAGCTTATACCTGAAAAGATGTCCATAGCCTGGCCCCCTAGTAGTTTTTATGCCCCCCCCCCCGGGCCACCTCATCCTGATTACCTGTCAGCAGGGAGGATGAGGGCAGCACAAGCAGAGGCGGCAAGGCTAGGCTGAGAGAGCGGCCCAGGGCAGGCAGCGAGCATGAATGGTGTGGGGAGAAGCCTCCATCTCAGGCTTCTACTAGATGCTCACTACCCCACCTGCCAGCAGCAGGTAACCCCAGCCAGGCAAGGCAAGGAAGCAGGCCCCAGCCAGGCCCGCCTGGCTACGCTCCGGTGTGCCAATGAGCTCGCACAGCACCTTTGTGGCCAGCCTGGCCACTGCGCACCTTGACTCTCCCAGCCCTGGGAGGGAGCTGCGGGTGGAGGTCAGGTTGCCCCAGTGCTGTGCCACGAAAAGAGGAACTAGGGCTCCTCAGGGAGGGAGGGAGCCGGGGCACTCTGCAAGGAAGACCTGCCCTTGCCAGTGGTGGGGAGGGAAGCTACAGCCACTGGGCATTACCCCCCCCTTGCCCTGGAGTCTTGGGGGGTGCAGGGATGCCTTCGGAGTTCCACTTTGATTTAATTGGCTGGTGGCCCCCTCCAAAAAAATCCCTAGCTACGGGGCTGCCTGAAAATCTTGTGGATCTCTAAGGTTCCTTTAGACTGGAATCTAACTGTACGGAGCTGGAATTCTTTGTGTTGATTTATAGTTGAAACAAATAATTCAACTGCTTGTCAAGAATTTTTGGTGATGAGAGAGGATATGCATATTCAGTTTTTGTCATTAGGTCTGCAGTAGCCCATTCACACATACAAACCATCAGATAAGAAGTGTTTCTTTGTGAAACATCCAGAAGTTTTTTTGATCAAATGTGGGACTTGAATGTAGCAATTGGATGAACTGGCCTTCTTGCACTTGGCCTTCTTGGTTAAAAGGCCACGGGTCCTAATCCTAATTCTTTTCTTTGCCCTCTGCTTTTGACACCAGTGGCTTCATATCCTCATCCTTCTCCATCACAGGAATCTTTGGGTCTCGCTTCTCTTGTCACAAATGGTTAATGGTGGGCAGTGGGCCTTCCTTTCCCACCCCCACCCTGTTTTACTTCATCAGAATGGCTTAAAAATTTGCTTTCTACTCCCTTAAGACACTTTAATTGGCATACAATAGTTGAAGGAAATTATTTCCCAAAGTGCTGGCATGTGTTCCTCTGTGCACCCCAGGGAGCCATGCAATTATGCATACATAATTCTTCTCTTTGAATATTTTCTCTTTCACTGCTTAATTTCTTGCTGTTCATCTTTATCCTGTCCTTCTGAGATACACACAGAAGTCTTTTGCCTTCAGGATGACTGCTTGCTGTCTTAAGGATTCTACCACTGTCTGTAAACCAGCAGCTTCTCTTCAGGGTAGATGTTCAAGAGCAGGATGGCCAAGGAAGGCCTCACTACATCTCAAGTTTGGAAGGGATTCATGTTGGCCCTCTTTTGGGATGAGCCTGCTTGCAATAGGGTAAGGCTTACATCTCTTTATTAGTAATGCTGCTACAAACTGGGCAGCACCTGAACAGTGGAGATGTTTCTCCAGCATGGTGTCCGTCAGATTCTTGGAGAAATCAGTTCCCAACACTCACTCAGAAGAATGAAAAGTTTATTGAGATATTGATAGGATCCAGCCTGTACACTGGCTGTGTTAGAACTGAAGATGGACGCATGAAAACAACAGATATACAAGGTTCAAACAGGGACTTAAGAGGTTACGAGCCAATCACCTACCCAAACCAACAACTCTGTGTTCCCACCTTGGTGACATCCCCCCAACACATAGACAAAAGTCAGGCATCATAAGCTGAGACTCAAGGCCAGCGGATGTTCCCAGGCACAATAAGCAATAATCTACTTCAAAGCATCTGAAAGCAAAAGCATTTGGAATTCACACTCTCCTGATCCCCCTCCCGAATTCTGTGGCAGGCGAGCAATAAAATGTAAAGCAAGTTTGACAGTGTCGCTGTACAGCGGTGGAAATTTTCCATGTAAATGTAAGAAGCCATAGACAGTGTCTGAAGGTGAGTGTGTATGTGAAGGTAATAGCAAGCATATGGTCAGCTGCTTGCCTAAAAAATGCAGTAAAAACATACACCCATATATGCATACCTACATGTTCATATTATATAACAAACTGAAAGTTGGCCAGGAATTCTGTAGAGGGAATTTGGAAGTCCCACCTGCCAACATTTCCTGCTCCTCTAAGCTCTCAAGGGCTTGAGCTGACTGATTTCTCCTTCCTATTCTTTTTTTCCCTTTAGCTGACTCTCAGCTGATCTCAGCCTTCCCTTCCAAAGCATTTCCACTCCCCATCAGCCTTTTAAAAAAGTTTATAATCTTTTGGTTAAGTTACAGAGTCATTGTTTTCTGCATACCTGGGAAGTCCCCTGAGCAGGCAGACCTCCACCTGTTCTGTGGGTGGCCCTGTTGGGGAGCTGTTTTCAGTTACACCAGGGACCAATCAGTTACCATTAGATACGTAATACAATACATACAGATTTTAGAAGCCCCAGTCCCAAGTGGCTTCACTGGAGCAAGTGGATGGTGTTTGAGATCTTCCCCTCTGGCCATTGGGGTCTCCCCAAGATCTGTCCTTGGCCGCCTTTTGTCCTCTCTCCACATGCTTTCCCAGGCAATTCCATGCCATCCAGTGGCTTCCAGTACCTCTTGCAATGCTGTCAGATCTCCTCAAAGTAGGTGTGCCTGCCTGGCTTTGCTCCAACCAGTTTCTGCTCCTGGTTCATTATTTCCCTCTTTTACCTGATAGCCTTCTCCTCTTGGAAGTTAGGTAGACCTCAGGCTGATTTAGCAAGGGGTTTCCTCCGCTAGACTGCAGACGCAGGTCTCTGAACATCTCTTAACTCAGATTTGTTGTGTAAATTTCAAACATGCTGGATGGATCCACAGGGCTTCCTGGTGCAAACAAGATGAGATGGGTGTCAGCCTCCCCTTATTCTGTGCAGCATGATAGCTTGCCAGAGGAGGGGGCTGCTGAAGGGCAGAGGTTGCAGTCCTGGGGACATTTTCCTGGGAGTAAGCTCTCATGAATAACATGGGAGTTATTTCCAAGTAAACCTGATTAAGATTGCTCCTAAATGGGCCGTTGCAGTTACCAACTGAGCAGGAATCAGGTGACTCCAAGCAGCCAGTATGATCCTCAGAAGCTTCTGGCTCTGGTCTGGCTGTTCAGGTGCAGGCTGGCCTGTTCTCCGCATGCCCAGCTTTGCTTTCTCACAAGCTTCCCAGCTCAATTACTGACCCCCTCGTTACCAGACTGCAAGCCTTAGCAGCTGAATTCAGATGCCACTTCACCTCAGATCGCTATTTAACAAGAAGGGAGGGGGACCTATGAGGCCTTGCAGAAGGCATCGCTGTTCCCTCTTTCGCTTTCCTGACGGCCCCCCGTAGCCGCTCCTCTTTTCCTGCTTTCTTCTCTCCTTCCAACCATGAGATACAGGGGTTGCTTATATTATTGGGGGGGATTTTAACCCCCCCATTCTTGTATTTTGGAGGGGGTCCGCTCTTATGGCAAACCTGGGGCTTTTCTTAGGTTTGTAGGAAGAGCTGTCCATGACTCCAGTCTCTGGAGTATCCACAGATTTGGCCATGTTGAGTATGAAATATATGGACAAGGGGGGATGGGAATCACAAGGACTTGGGGGGAACATCTAATGTTTCCTTCCCCACTATTTCCTCTTTCTCTCCCCTGAAAGCCCCCTTGCATCTCCCCTTTTTTCTGCTTCCTTCTCTCATTCCCACCCACCAGCCGATCTGTCTTTAGCTGTCCCCTGTCTTTCATCTGCCTGCCAATTCAGCTATATTATTTATTTCATTTCTACCCCATTTTTCTCCATAATGGGAACCCAAAGCAGCCTACATCATTCTCCTCCCCTCCATTTTATCCACACAACAACCCTGTTAGGTAGGTTAGTGTGAGAGTAAGTGACTGTCCCAAGGTCACCCAACAAGCTTCTGTGGCATGTTGGAGATTCAAACCTGGATCTCCCTGATCATAGTCTTAAACTGTGAACACTGCACCACACTGGCTTTTGAGGTCTGGCTGTTGTTGAACAGTATCAAGCAGTCAAACCTCAGCAAGTCATGCAAGTTATGCAGTAGCAAATTGCCTGGGGGCTGCTGGCAGGCCGGGTCTCAATAAGTCCTCTCCTGGATGCCAGAACAGCCCTGGAAAATGCCTTGCCCCTAGAAATAAACTTGCCCTCGAAAATGCCTTGACAGAAACTGAGGCTCAAAGGCTGGCAATACTGTTTAGTTGCCTGGCAACAGCCACTGAGGGCATTCATTTCTTATAGCTATAGGTGCTGCCTCTATTATTGGGGGGGGGTGTTAGCTCCCCCAGTGTTGTTGTTGCTTTAGATTTCAGATTTTTCTGCAAATCTGGAGTTATTCTCAGGTTTGTTGAAACATCTGTCTTGTTTATTCATGGCTTCACTCTCAGGATTTAAGTATCCACAGATGTGGCCTTCTTGAGAATTAGATATATTGATAGATGGTATAAAGCATACACCATAACAAGATAAGACACTTGGTACAGAGTACTACTCACAGGAAAACCGTGCAGCTTAAAATGCAGAATTGAAAAGTCACATTCAGAGGGTGGTCACACTATGTAATTTTAAATCAGAGAGTCTCTGTAGCAGCCTACTGCATTCAGCTTTATGAAATATATTTTTTTCTAGCCAACCCTGCAAAATAGCCACTTCAGATGTAATGCACTTACCTTGGTTGTTCAACAGAAAGCATCTTTTGGCTACATTGTTCAGCTAGCAGGTCAGATCTCTAGGAGAAGAATGGTGTGGCCAGCAGACAGGATGCAGCAATATGTGTGCTCTGTTCCTGGTATACTATCCATTCAGAGTCCCTCTGTTCATATGAGGTTTTAGGATGTTAGCTGTCAAACATCTTGATAGCTGCAGTTTGGAACTGGAGTGCTGTAAAGGTCCAAATGATACTTGGACCAGCACAGGTCAACTCCAGTGCCCACACATAGTCATTATCAGTGTGCGGTGAGAACACATCACAAACCCTCATGGACTTTGCTGAATCCCTGTGCCACTAAACAGCTGCCCTGTTGATGTATGAGGTGCTACAAGCTATGTTGTTTGGTTTGAGCCTTCCAGGTCTGGAAGCCAAACTTTTGAGCGCACATATATATTTGGACAGTAATGTCCTCTTTATGATGGTCGTGTTGATTTATTGCAGAGCAATACGCGAAACATGAGGCAATTCCCAGAGTTTTCCTACAGTTCTGCTGCGCAGCCAGTTTATCTTTATAAATCTAACAGCCGATGTTACGCAGCTTCTCCTTTGGCCAGAGCCGTGAAACAGCCGAGTTGGTGATAAAAGATGGACCTTTGAATGGACGCTTTATCATCCTATTGAAACATCTGCAATTCCCGTCTTCCCCATCCACGCCCAGTGCAGGAAGCAAACGGCAGCTTTGCAATAACAACGCTTAATTTCTTTGTTCCCCCATCTCATCCCTCACCCCCCCACACACACACGCCCCACGGTAACTTCAGGCTTTTCTTCTCAGGTCTGCAAAGCTGTAGCTGCTTCTGTGTGGTCTAAGGGAAAAGATCATGTTCTGCTTCCAGCTAAGAAATCCATTGTGCAGCCTTATAAAAAGAGATCCGTACAGCAGAAGGTAATAAAAGCAAGCAAGCTCCTTGGAACACTTCTTTTTAAAAAGAAAGCAGCTAGAGAAAAGGTGAAGATGTTTCCGGCTCCTCTATCGTATCATTTGTGAGCTTGCAAAACTTCACAGAACTCTACTTCCTTCTGAACACGCAGGCCTGAAAGCTTCAAGCGCCCCACTGTCAACCTTTGGGAAGTGGCTGCTTTCTAACCTCATCAGTCCCACAATACATCACCGGATTCTCCCCATGTAGAACAGAAATGATCAAAGGTTTCCCACTGCAGCCTGGCTGTGGCTTTTGTCTTCACGCCGTCTCTAGCTGCTGCATGGAAAGCCAAAGAAGCTGGATTCCCAGTGAACAGGTCTACGTTCTGCATTCCAGCCCTCCGGCATCTGTAGATTTGGAGGGGTGGAGACTGGCTGGATTTGTGAGGCCGCACCAGGGCAGTCCCTTTTTGCATTTAAAACTTTATTACAGTTTGCCGTTTAATATTTTGTTACTACATGGGTTTGCTCTCACAAACTAGTGCTTGTGTTTCCTTAGGATTGTGTGCAGAAAGGGAAAGGTGCCTTGTTCAATATGATATCTTTATTAGGAGAGAAAATGACATCTTTATTGGGAGAGAAAACCAACTGCAGCTTCTCTTGGCTTCTTTTCACTATATACATTGCAGTCAGGGAATGAGATAGAAGTGGGTAATGCGAAATCTTGATCTGCCCTTTCCTTGTTGACTGTGTAAGCAGGGCCCAGGATAAATATGGAAAAGCTATAGATAAAAGGAGAGAGGGAAGACAGCTTGGTATAGCTGGATCTCATCAGATCTCGGAAGCTAAGCTGGATCGGAACGTGGATGGGAGACGGCCAAGGAAGGCTCTGCAGAGGAAGGCCAGGGCCAACCACCTCTCCTTCTTTCTTGCCTGGAAAGCCACTTGATGGAATCGCCATAAGTGGGTTGTGACTTGACGGCACATACATCCGTACGTATAGATAAAAAGGAAGAGAAACAGGAGGGCAGAGTTAGTGACCGCTATGAGCCCCTGTATGCAACACAATTGGCCAAGAGGACTTCTGCACTTGATATTATTTTGCCAGGAGCCCAAGCTTTTCTTACCATGCATCAGACATGGGCACTTGGCAGAATGTGCAGTAAAGAGGTGGTTTTGAAAAGGCTTTGCAGAGAAAGAGTTGTTTGAGGGGCCTTGGAGGAAGAAGAAGAAGAAGAGTAGGTTATTATACTCCACTTTTCTCTACCTTACTGAGTCTTAGAGTGGCTTACAATCGCTCTCTCTTCCTCTCCCCACAACAGGCTCCCTCTAAGCTGTGGAGTCTTGTGAGCAAAAATCCTACTTTGTGAGCTACTGGTATTAAAGCCCAAGCCCATTGAGCCTTTTTATCTAACAGGTGGTGGAGGGGCTTGGCCAGGGCTGCCTTATGGGGGAGAAATGAATGATAAAAATTAAGGAGGCCTAAGAAAGCCTGCAGTTCCATCTTAGAGGTCGGGGCATCCTTGATTGCCTTTATTTTGTCCTGGATCGGGTGGATGCCGCTTGCGTCGACCTGGAACCCAAGGAAATCCAAGGATGCATTTTTCTCGCTTCACTTTTAGTCCTGCTTCGCTGAAATGGTGAAGCACTGCCCGCAAGCGATCCGCGAAGATGTCTGCCGATGGCACCGAGATCAGAACGTCATTGAAGAAGGGCTGTACTCTGGGAATTCCTTTAAGCAAAGTGTCCATTAAGTTTTGGAATATTCCCAGAGCCACACTCACCCTGAATTGCAACCTCTGCACCTTAAAAGCCCCCCTGTGAGTGACAATGGTCTGGGCTTTGGCCATGACATTTCCACTGGCAACTGCTGGTAGGCCTGCACCAGATCCAGATTCCCAAAAATTTTGGCCCTGGCTAGGGACGCGAGCACACGGCTGACCACCGGCACAGGATATGCGTGGTCTTGCAACGCCTTGTTAATTGTGCATTTATAGTCTGCACAAATCCTGATGTTCCCATTCGGTTTGACCGGTGTGACTATCAGCGTTTCCCACCTCACGTGTGGGACAGGTTCTAGGACCCCTTGGCTGACCAGGCAATCCAGCTCTGCCTTGATTTTTGGACAGAGAACTAACGAGGGGTGTCGACTTTTTAGACAGATGGGGCGCACCACAGGGTCGAGCTCCAGAGTTACTGGCGGCCCAGAGTGCCTTCCAAGTGTGCTGTCGAATACTACGGGGAATTCCTGGCGCACATGACTATAATCCCTGTGCCCCACTTGGTTGATCCCCGTTACCGCCAACCCCAGGGCATCGAACCAGGCGAGGCCCAGTAGGCTGGTGAGAGGAGCCTGTATTATGAGGGGGCGCCCTCTATCAATACAGTCACAGTCAGTTTGTGAGTGGACCCCTGGGGCAAGTAATGTACCTGGTTCTGGTGAATGGTGAAACTACGGTTCACAGTCCCTTGGTGTGTGGAGGTGCCCTTCCGTGAATGGCAGGCATAGGCAATGTGCCCCTGCTTCCCACATATCCGGCAAACAGTCTTGGAACTGGCTGGTTTTCCTCTTGTGCGGATCCCCGTAGCTGGCGCACAGTGCGGACCAGAGTAGCTTGGCGACATTCCTTGTTGTGGGATGGATGGCTGACAAGTGGCTTTTGCATGCGCCGGGCCGTGTGTGAGACTTCACCTGATGGGCTTCCCCATCCGAGATGTCGGATTCTGACGCCGGCCTGGCCTGATGGGCGGAGTGGGCCTGTCAGTCTCGTTGCGACTTCTCCAAGGTGGTTGCTGTCTGGAGTGCGGTGTTCAGTTTTAGGTCTGCCTGAGTGGTGAGTTTCTGCCGCAGCTTCGGATCACTGACTCCTCATAGGAACTGGGTCAGTAGAGTGTCCTCGGGGGAGGGGAACTCAAATTCGCTGGCAAGATGGCAGAGGTCGGCAAGGAATTCCGCTGTCAACTCTCCTGTCTTCTGAGTTCGGCCGATGAAGTCCATCTGGACAGCCAACTTCAAGGGTTTCGGGGCATAGTAATTGGTCAGGGCGGTGACCAACTCATCATAGGTCACGGTTCCCAGCGTCTTTGGCACGACGAGGTTCTGTGCCAGCCGGATGGTGGCAATGCCACACGTGCTCAACAGCCGTGACCTACTCCCTGGATATTCAAGAAGTGTTTCAGCTGGGGGACTCAGGCTCCCCAGTACTCGGGATGGGTAGGGTCGAATGCTGAGAGGTGTTGTTCCGAAGCAGAAGCCATGACTCATTGAGGTAGCGGCTGTGCAGGAGCCGGTTGCAATGACACGGTGGCTATGGTCTGCGGTTCGCCGGTGGGAGCGGTGCGTGGTGGGGAGTCCTTGGCCTCCGTGGTGGTCACCAGTGCAGTGCTCATGGTTGCGGTGGAGTCAGACTTGCTCACAGGATCCCACCTTCATTGCCAGTGAAAAGTACCCCACACCACACACACACCCATCACCCGTGATTGGCCTTATTTACACATCTACAATGCAATAGGGCTACTTTTGGATCCAGGTGAGCCTTTGGATCCGAAGTGTCTATTGTCTTTGGAGCTTAGCTCTGAGGTTTGTTGGACCACATGGTCAGGCCGCCCCATGGTGGCCATCTGATTTCAGTTAATACACAACACCGTGCACGGGCAGGCCTCTGTCTCTGGTCTCCCTAATCAGCAGCATGTGTCATAATAACCAGCAGATAAAACTGCTTCTGCTTGCTGCAACCGTTAGTCCGTCCAGCCACCACAAAATCGCCAACTGGCATAAATCTGAGATCCTTTAACTGGAGATAACTAAGGACTGAGCCGAAGGATGGCACGGAAAATCAGACGAGCGTCTGGAAGTCCCAGGTCCAAATCCCTTCCTTCCTGGGGCCAGCCACACTCTCTCCAGCTAGCCCACCTCGTGGGGCTGCTGTGAGGATAACATGGAAGAGGGGAGGATGATGGAAGCTATTTCCGGTCTCCATTGGGGAGAAAGGCGGTGTGTGTGTGTGTTGATTGTGGCAGCCATTTTATGCTTTGCAGTCAGTGGCTGAATTGTTAGACCTGGAGCTGACACAATTCCTTCCCATGTGTTTTGTATTGGATCGTGCATGTTCAGTCATATTAGAAAGTGAAGTCTTTGCCCTTCAGTGCCTATTCCTCAAAGGGCTTTGTCCTTCAGTTCGTCTGATTAGGCTTTAAAAGGCATGGTCCATTGAAAAATCTAAATAGCTTGGCGAGTTTAAAACTGAAACAGGTAAAGTCTAATTTAATTTTCACCGCTGATGCCAATAGATTATTTTTTTCCACTTCAGTGAATTTTTAGAATGAATGTTGGATTGGGTGTCGTCCCCCCCCCCCGTTTTCGATGCCTGTCACTTTCTAGCATTACAGAAAAATGTTTTTCTTTGAGGGGGAGGGTGGAGGGCTTGTTTTTGCATTAAATAAAGCCTTTGGTTGAATCTGATGAGGTGCTCGGTCCACAGCGCAGGGCGCTTGCATGTGGGTAGCAGAATCAGGGCAGCCTGAGTGACAGCGCAGGCAGGTACACCAGAATCCCCCCCCCCGCGCGCCATTTTGTACGTTTAAGGAAAAAAACACCCAGGAGATGGCAGTCTTGAGCAGCACACCTTCAGGAGGTTGCGTGGGCTGACTTGGGCCATTATCCCATTCAGAACCACATCTCGCAAACGGCTCTTCCCCCATCGAAGAATGATCCTCATAACTTTCTTCATAAAAATGGACTGGGCGGGACAATATGTGCAGAGATACAGAGAGCAGAGGGAAAGACCAAACTTTAACCTTGGCTTAACCTTGAAATCGGGGGGAGTTCTGGGTCAAAATGCAGCCGTGCAACAAATAGTGGGAAATTGAGAAGTACAACCAGGGGAAATGGGAGACGGAGGGTGTGGATTCAGTCTGGGTGTATGTACAAATGAGAGTCAGTTCTTTATGATAAAATGCAGCACATGTGATGCTTCTGCTGTTCTCAGACCCTGGGAACAGGAAAATCAGAGTGAACGCTGGCTGTTTTTAAAGGAATTCAAACTCATGAATGTAGTTATAGGACACCTCCAAAATTCTCAGTGTCTTTGTAGTAGTAGTAGTAGTTGTTAATATTATGCAGCTACAGTACACGTGATGGAAGCCGTTTCTTTTCTGAGGTCCCAGATTAAATTAACTTTTTTTAAGGTACGTGCAGTATCTCCCCCCCCCCGCTTTGTTTTACAGGGTTTGGGATATTATTAAATATTGACTTATTTATATGTTACAGCCAGTATATTTAAATGACTCAAGGCCTTCACACTGTACACATAACTAGTCTATGTAAAAACATGTTCCTTCTAGCAATACCCTTGTTCAGACACCCACATTCTCTTGAATTTGTTTGTCACGCCATCTGTTGTGCCTTGTCATAAATTAGATCTTTGTAACAGCTGTTGCCTCTTGTTCTGTATGTGTGTGCATCGACACTGTACTCTACCAGTCCTCATTCTGTAGCCTTGGGCCATGTTCTGTTTGGCAGCGATTGGTGGCTGCCTATTCTGACAGGGCCCTTGCATGGTGGCCACTTGAATCCACTGCTTTGTGGTGGCTGCTCCATGTCGTGAGTTAGTTGCCTTATGTGAACCCCTCCCATGCAGATTGCTCCCTGCCGCAACCGCTGTCCCCTCCTAAGCACTTTTTTCGAACCAGATTATACCTTATGGGGCCATGAGGCTCCTGCTGAAATTGCCATCCCTGGGGCAAGTCTGTTCCCTCTCTGCACTAGCATCTGAGGAGCAGGATTGCCAGCTCTGAGTTGAGAAATCCCTGGAGATTTGGGGATGGAGGGCAGGGCTTAGTGCAGCCATTTTCTCCAGGGGCGCTGATCTCTGCAGTCTGGAGATCAGATATAATTCTGGGAGGTTTCCAGGCCCTGCCTGGAGATTGACTATCCAGTTCAGGAGAAGACAGCATAACATCATTGAAGCAGGGTTTTCCCAGCCCACAGCAGCTATTAATGATGTGCAGCAAGGACAGGAAATCTTGGATCATAGAATGGCCATGCTTGAGCTTGACATCAGCAGCAGCTTGTTTGGGGAAAGTAATGGTAAAATTATAACCAGAAGAGGGCCTTGCTTATTGTTAAGGTTCTTCTTGCTCGTCATTGAGAATGTGCAATGGAATTCTGGAGCTAAAAGGAGCCGGCTCAACATAAAACTATTTGGGGACATGCTTCCCAGTATGGTGCGCCCTTTTTTTGCATGTGTGGTCTATGAATGGTAACACGTCCTCAGCAGTTATCAAAAAAAGCTTAGTGCTCACCACCATTTCTAGCTTTGCATCCTTTCATTCTGACCACTGATATAAAAGGTACAGACATGGCCTGGGAGCTCTGTGTTCCTTGGTTATACTGTAAATGTGAATGGAGGCAGAATTCTCTTTTCTGCATGCAGAAATTGGTTCCAGCTTTCAAACAGAAAAATGTAACATAAGGCTGTGATCATATGCACAATTAGACCCGACATAGGTGCGAATGCTGGGCAGATTTAAAGGGCGCAATCAGACAACAACATTTGGGAAGCATCCCGTTCTCCTCCACCACAGAAGCAGAGTTAAAAGACACTGGGAAAAACCTGGTAGTAAACACATTGCGATGGGCCACGGATGGACTTTCCCGTGTCTGATCGCACCAGCATGCTCTCATGGCAGCGGGATGGTCTGATCAGGCCATCCCGACTCCATGCTGTTGTCCGTCCGTCCGTCCCCTTCGGAGTATGTGTATCATCACAGACTTCATAGGGGGCCCTCGGTGTGGAGGTGCAATTCATCGATCCCTCATTTAAGCTCATGGGGAAAAGATGGCACAAAAAAACCCCAATTCACCCGCAGTTGCGTCTGATCACACACTGACGGACTGCGTCTGCAGCTTCAAAGGGAATGTGATTGTGCAACTGCGAGTCGAATTCCTCCAGAGGAAATAGCCTCAGTTCCCCCTCTCATTTTTTCTGGTGCATGTGACCACAACTTCAGGGATCTTTTTCTTGTTTCCCCAACTGGCTATCCAGTGTAAAAGAGGTAATGTGGAAATTTATTTTTCCTTCAGACAATAAACAGAGATTCATCGTTGCTTGGAGCAATTCCTGTGAAATTTAACATGGATTGACAATTCCTACTACTGTGCATTATTCCCCACCCCCAACTCTCTTGCTGTCTGACATTCTGACTACTAAAGAATACTTGCAGCAATGCAGAAACAAAGGAGCTGTATGTTTTCTGGGCAAAATATTTTATTGCTGTGAATGTGCAATAAGAACTGTAAACACAACGATAACTAGGACATGCCAGCGGCAGTTGAACTGGAGCTCTCTCTTATCACAATACTTGTTGATTAAAACCACTACAGTAACTAGTAGCAACGCTACCGTTAGTCTTGAGTGGGCATTTTTGTCTCATTGGTCTGCAGCTCTGCCCAAGCTGTCAATCTTGAAAACATCAATAACAGAGTGGTTCCAAACCATTGGACCACTTTATTTTAGAAAGATACATTTTGACCTCTTCTAGAATGTTCTTCTTGAATAGTCAAAATTGAATCCTTAGGGTTTTGATAAAACTCTTGGAAAAATCTATTGCCGGTATTATATGAAACTGAAGCTTTAGTAAAGAAACTAGATTGTGCTGGTCCATTTTTTCCCCTTCCCCTCCCCACAACAGACACCATGTGAGGTAGGTGGGGCTGAGAGAGCTCTGAAAGAAACTACTCTTTTTCAAGAACAGCTGTGTGAGAACTATGGCTTGCCCAAGATCATCCAGCAGGTGCAAGTTGAGGAGTGGGAAATCAAACCCAATTCTCCCAGATTAGAGTCCGTGCACTTAACCACTACACCAAACTGGAAGGAGGAGGAGGAATACAGCACCAGGAAGAGCAAGGCCACCATTGCCTGGGTAACCCACTCTGCTCTGTGAAGACGGTGGCAGTGGTTTGTTGCTTTGGTAACAGGGGTGGGACTCAGGGGTGGGCTAGACCTGTAGGTTATGTGGAAGGAGAGCGGTCAGTAAAGCCTATTTGGAGGGACTTAAATCCAGAAAGGAAAGGACAAAGCTATCTTTGCTATCTCAGAGGAAGAAGTAGCAGAGAGAAGAGGAGAAGAGTACAGTAAATCCACTACTTGCTGAGGCCCAACCAAGGTGCACAAGGAAGAAAGGAAGTGGAAGCACCATGAGTATGCCAGAAGGGCTGCTCAACCAGGCACAGCTAGTGGAGAATGCGGGCATGGCTGCCCTGTCCTGAATAGACTGGATACGTCAAGACCCATAGACCTGACCCAGTTCATACATTGGCTGGATCAAAATCAGCTACTGGATGAACTGGCAAAGCAGTAGGGTGAGGTTTTGTGGGACCTGTCGAAGGGGATTTCTGCTGCTTGCACATTTGTGTCTAAGATGTCTGGATCAAGCAGTTTCTCATAACCCAAATTGCCTGACAAAGTTGACCATGTAAGACGGTGTTGGAAACCTATCTTTACAATTTTGGAAAGGTAGGCATAGCTGCCCAGTGGCCCATTCTGGAGCTGTTGGTTTTTTCTATAGCAACCCATATAGTATTCCACTCCTGTCTTGTGCATTACTGTGACACCCTACAAGAAGTTATATTTGATCAATAAGCAGTTATAGAGGAAATGCACTGTGAGTAGTTCTGGTCCTTGACATTTCAGAAGGATGACCAGCAGTGAGCAGTGAACAATGAGGTAAGGCATCTTGCTCTTAAGTACTAAAAGCAGCCACAGAAAGGTTGACTCAGTTCAGTTGACAAGAAAGATGGGGTGAAGTTAGGGTGGGGGTTTTTTTACCCCAATAAGGATTGCTTTGCATTTATATGGAATTTCATCTGCCAGTTGGTTTCTCATTCACCCAGTTTTTTTAACCAGTTACCAAGATATGATGTGCATCAGTGAGATTCAGGGTTTGTGAAGCAGAAAATAGCAACATAGTTCTGAAATTCAGCTCCGCAGGGCAGCTACCTATGAGGCTGGGATAGGAGGGTAGGAGCGAAGGTCAGAGAGTAACCTTGCTGTTTCTTGTTCTTAGAAATACCAGGATGGCTCTTAAAAGCTTACATCTCTGAAATTCAGTTCTGCAAGTGGGGATCAAGAACATCATGTTGCAGACTGTTTTTAGCTTTCTCCATATCAACTCCATAATTCACCTCCTCCTCTGTATGTGCGTATGTGCCATCAAGTCACAACAGACTAATGGCAACCCCAGCAAGGGGCCTTCAAGGCAAGTGAGGTGGTTGGCCCTGGCCTTCCTCTGCAAAACCTTCCTTGGTGGTCTCCCCTCTCTGACCCTGCTTAGCTTCTGAGATCTTACGAGGCTGTACCATGCCACCTTCCCTCTCCCTCCTGCCTACTAGGTTGAATTTCAAGGGCAAGTTAAGGGCAAGTTAAAAATCCAGAACATTTTATTGTGGATTCCTACTTATCTCTCTGAATCCCCTACATTCACCTTTGTTGCCCATACCTACCTTGCAGTTATTTCCTTGATTCAACTTGTATAGAAGTAGATTGTTTAGTGTCCAAATAATTAACTTTTTAGGAATGGAGGATTTTGCTTTACTGCAGCATCTTGAATTGTCTACTTTTGGTAACTCTGTACTGATTAAATTTTCTGTGGCAGGTTCAGTTAAAAACTGTTGTTTCCTTTTAGATACATCCATTATCTGGCTTCTACTTATCTTTTTTTTTAATTGCATTTTTGTACCTTTACAGTCATTGTGCTGTGTTGGTCCTTTCTAGCTAATAAATCCTCCTGTTTTTCTCCTGCTTCATGGCTGAATTGCTGTGGTTTTCATTTAGAGGCTCTGCTTTTTTTTCACAAGTTTTTTTAAAAATGTTTTGCTATTTGATGTTATGGTTTGAGTTGCTAGCTCCAGGTTGGGAAATTCCTGGAGATTTGGGGGTGGAGCCTGGAGACAAAGGGGTTCAGGGAGCGGAGGGACCTCAGCAGGGTGTGATGCCATAAAGACTGCCCTCCAAAGCAGCCATTTCCTCCAGGGGAACTGATCTCTGTCATCTGGAGAGCAGTTGTAACCCCAAGAGATTGCCAGCCACCACCTGGAGGGTGGCAAATCCTAATTATGGTCCATGGGGCAAGGATGTGTTTCCTTCTGTGCTCAAGAAATTACATCAGTAGGAGCTCCTTTCCAAAATATATTGTTCCTTCCACTAAGATGCAATGCTGTTCCTGCACTGTGATCCTAAGAGCTTTCTCTTTCTCTCTGCGAACATGGGGTAAAATAAAACCCACACAATATATTTGATTGGATTTCCATCAGATTTACTTGACAAGAGAAGTACCACTCGTAGCAGAGATAAACATTTATTTCTACTCTTTTCAGGATGGAAGTAATTTAGTAACAAGTGGTCCTTGTCCCAAAAAGGCCTCATAAAGTCTCATTGAAATGTCCTTCATATTACAGCTCTTCACGGCACACTCTCCCTATTCAGAACGGTTACCTTTCATTCTCAAAGAAGTTCATATTTGATGGTATTGTTCCATTAGATTGTAACAACCAAGTTTGTTACAATTCTGGATTTAAAAAGGCTCTGAAAGCAAAAACCCTGAAGGCACATAGATTGGCCAAGGGTTGTATGTGTGTATTTGCCAAATCAGTTTGTGCTCATGATGTGGTGACCACATGGCACATCACCTTAATTGTTTACATTCTGGTTCAACTATTAACGCTGTTTATAAATATGGTATTGGAAAATTCAGCAATTGTGATGATATTGCTGTTCTTTCTCAAAAGCTGTATACCAGATCTTCTACAACATTTATTTATTTATTTAACTAATTAATTTATACCCCCGCCCTCCCCACCGAGGAAATAGGAAATGGGAAATTGAAGTTTTAGTTAGTGATGATTGGTTAAGAAGAAGATTGAATACACTGCAGATGGTAAAACTCAGTCAGGGTGATTTCCCACTAAAGCTGCCTCGGGGTTACGCCGCCGTTTGCCCCGATACTATTAGTCAATTTCACACCCGAAGCCGCGGGGCTGCATTTTGACCCGCGGCTTCACCCGATTTCCCCGCAGTTTTGTAATCCTCAAAAAACAGGATTACGAAACTGCGGGGAAATCGGCTAAGCCGCGGGTCAAAATGCAGCCCCGCGGCTCGAGTGTGAAATTGACTAATAGTATCGGGGCAAACGGCAGCGCAACCCGAGGCAGCTTTAGTGGGAAATCACCCTCAGTCTTACAGAAGAGAGGGAAATTAGAAATTCATGGAAAACTAGGATGTATTCTTTGCCTTCTGGAATAAAAGATCTTGACAAAATATAGCAAGTGAGACGTTGTATGGATTTGATCAAATAATACGCTTTATTTGTGGTATAGTTCTGGCAGTTTGTGGTCACTGGCAGTTTTTAAGCAGAGGCTGGAGAAACACTTGTCAGGGATGCTCTAGGCTGATCCTGCACTGAGCAAGGGGTTGGACTAGATGGCCTCTATGTCCCCTTCCAACTCTGTGATTCTATGATTCTATGTTGAAATATTTTTTAAAAAATTAAACAAGTGTGTATACCACATATATATGTATACCAGAATAATTTAAAAGGGCAGGGGACTTTGGAACGTATTTCAGGCATAATGACCAGACAGTGGCTGGAGATCTTGGCCTCACGTTCTCTGCCCTCACATATGGTAATATAATGATGGAATCCAGGTTTGGAAGGAAACATGCAAACCATAGTTTGTGCACCAGATGTAATGACAAATAATACACTTGCCACAGATCCAGAAATCCTCATTAACTTGCAACAAATAGGTGAGGGTGTAACCTCCATCCTATTACCATAGCGAGGAACCATGTTGTTGTTTTATCAAAACAATGCATTTCATTAACGCTTGTAGAGATATTGTGATGTGTAAAGCCAAGAATTCCCTTAGAATGAACTGTTCTTTAGATTTTTTTTTGTCTCAGGTATATCTATGTTTGGACCTTTAAACCTTGCTGAGAATCTTTGCCAAGCCCCAACCTCCCCTCCCCCCGCAGTGACCTCTGAAATGGTCTCTTACCTGTTGACCTTTCTTTGAGTCTGTCCTATTTAAGGCAGCTTTGAGTCATTTAGTTGGATCAAGAGTCAGCAGTAAATTATTATGATGGATCTAGATCCACCTCAAAAATATAATCTCCAGTAACGCACAGTCACCAGGTGGCACATGGTTATCAGGGCAGGTCCAGCTGAGTAGCTTTTAGACAAGATGAAGGAAATGAAGTGGTAGCGGGGGGGGGATGCTGAAGGTGGAGTCCATCTCTTATTTTGGTGGCTTGAGATTTGCCACCTTTGGTTTTTTTGGCAAATGTCAGCATTTGGCTGGTCCAGGGTAGTAATTGGAGTTTATCACATTTATCTTTCACTGAAGGCAGCCATTCTGCAAAGAGGCTTTTCTTTCTTGCCAGCTTGTCTCGTAGCAAATAAAAGACAAATGTCAAAATGTCAAGCCGTAAAGCAACGCAGAGGCTTAAAATGAATTTTCTGGAGTTCTTTTTCAGTTTTTGTGGCAAGCTGCTGAGGAACACCGATAGCCTTTGAAAAGAAAATGATTTCACCACCAGAAAGGAATTTCCAGCTCTGCAACTAAAGTGTTCACAGATATTTTCTAATCATTGCTACTTGGCTTTCTCCCCCCCTTCAGGCACACAGATCCACTCGTGTTTTGTAATGTGAGAAATGCTGCACTGCTGCGGTTGTTTTTTCTTGTTTAGCTAGATGCATTCAACTTACCATCAGAGGCATGTGAGGCTCAGACCATACATTCTCACCAGAGGGGCATACAAGTGGCCCCACACTGAGGAGGCTGTGGAAGGGCAACAGAGTCCTTTTTATTTGGGAAAGATTGGTTCACTACCGAAGATGCAGTGAGCTTCTTCAATAGTGGCAGAAGGCAACATCAGGGGAAGGCCTCGGCCTCTGTGCCCTGTTGTTCAACCTCCAGAGCAGGGGTGTTGAACTCATTTCTTACGAGGGCCAGATTTGACATAAATGAGACATTGTTGGGCTGGGCCATGTGTGTCATAAAAAGTAATGCCAGGTAGCGGAGATATAAACTTTATAAAGGACACAGACAAAAACAATTAACGATTGTTTTAAACTTTAAATACATTTCCAGTGAGTTCGACACCCTGCTCCAGAGGAACTGGTTGGCCACTGTGTGAGAGAAGATGCTGGACTAGATGGACCACTGGTCTGATCCAGCAAAACTCTTCTTATGTTCTTCTCAGCGGAAGGCCTCAGCCTCTCTGCCCTGTTGTTGGCCTTCCAGAGGAACTGGTTAGCCACTGTGTGAGACAGGATGCTGGACTGGATGGACCACTGGTCTGATCCAGGAAGGCTCTTCTGATGTTCTTCTCAAGGAAAGGCCTCAGCCTCTCTGCCCTGTTGTTGGCTGTCCAGAGGAACTGGTTGGCCACTGTGTGAGACAGGATGATAGACCAGATGGACTATTGGTCTGATCTAGCAGGGCTCTTCTGATGTTCTTCTCTGGGGAAGCCCTCAGCTTCTCTGCCCTGTTGTCAGCCTTCCAGAGGAACTCATTGGTCACTGTGTGAGACAGGATGCTGGACTAGATGGACCACTGGTCTGAACCAGCAGGGCTCTTCTTATGTTCTTCTCAGGGAATCTCAGAGCCAGGAGGCAACATCAGGGAAGGCCTTGGCCTCTCTGCCCTGTTGTTGGCTGTCCATAAGAACTGGTTGGCCACTGTGTGAGACAGGATGCTGGACTAGATGGACCTCTAGTCTGATCCAGCAGGGCTCTTCTGATGTTCTCAGGGGAAGGCCTTGACCTCCCTGCCCTGTTGTTAGCCCCCCAGAGGAACTGGATGGCCACTCTGTGAGGCAGGATACTGGACTAGATGGACCACTGGCCTGATCCAGCAGGGCTCTTCTGACCAAGGCATTAGCCAGGATTGTGGCCTGCTTGTGGATCGCCACCACCACGTGCCTCTGCCACAAGACAGGCTCATGGGGTCATTGCTGATTCCTCCCTCCCACTTTGTATACTGCTTTTGGAATGCCAGTTTTCCCCTGCTTTCCTTTTGTCATCACTAATACTGGCAGTGCATCTGTTAAGTTTAATTTAGGTCATTTAAATTTCATTTTTAATGTGTGCAATATTTAATTTTATTTATTTATAAATTAGATTTATGAATCGCCCGATCCCTGATTAGTCTGGGCTCTGGGTGACGAACAACAAAAACATCAGACCATAAGACATAACAACAATTCAGCTGAGATTAAAACAATTCTCAGATGGCATTAACATAAGCTGATTGACATATCGGTTTTCAGGCCATGTGCCACCGTGCAGGAGGGGCCGGGGGTATTAGGAAAGATGGGAAAGGAATTGAGAAAAGGACTGGGTGTGCCAGCCAGGATGGCGCTCATCACTGTCCTCAACCAAAAGCCTGGCAGAACATCTCTGCCTTGCAAGTCCTGCAGAATTGCATCAAGTCCCGCAGGGCCCAAAGTGTCGCCAGGTAGGAGCCAGGGCCAAAAAAGCCCTGGCTCTGGTCGAGGACAGCTAGATGTCTTGTGGGTCGGGGATCACCAGCCTGTTGTTCTCTTCGGGGGACATACCAAAGGATGCAGTCCTGAAGCTATGGGGGTCCTGGACTGCTCAAGGCCTTGAAGGTCAATACCAAAACCTTGAACCTGACCCAGTGCTCCACTGGGAGCCAGTGTAGGTGGCACAGCACAGGCTGAATGTGTACTGTCCTTGGTGTTCCCCTAAGGACTTGGGCCACCATATTCTGGACCAGTTGGAGTTTCCGGATCAGTCTCAGGGGCAGGCCAGCGTAAAGTGAGTAACAGTAACCTATTCTGGAGGTGACTGTTGCATGGACTACTGTGGCCAGATCAGGGCAGGACAGGAAAGGGGCTAGTTGCTGCGCTTGGCACAGATGACAAAATGCCAGCTTGGTAATGTTTGCAGCCTGGGCCTCCATGGCTAAGGAGGTATCCAAGGTCATGCCTAAGCTCTTGACAGTCTGCACTGGTGTTATTGGTGCACTATCAAGGGCAGGAAGATTATGTCCCGGTAGTGCTTGAGGCAGGTTGTTGGTCTTCCCACTGTAATGAGATGACAGCAGTTGTAGTGCCTGGCCTGGGGAGTCGGGAGTGAGTCTTGAAACCAGCCAGGTCTGTCAGCTGGGGCCAGCAACCTTCAGCAGGGGGATGGAGATCTCCTGGGCTTGTAACTGACCTCCAGGCCATAGAGATCAATTCACCTGAAGAGAACAGCTGCTTTGGAAGGCCTCCCCCCCCCCCGCTCAGGCTGCACCCCCAGAATCTCCAGATATTTCCCAGTCTGGAGCTGGCAACTCTACCTGTCAGCAGTATTTGATGTGAGAATGGGGGGTGGGGTTTGGCATATTGACATGGCAGAAGCCAATAGTGAAACTCCACCTGGAGTAGCCCGTAATGCTTCTTTGCTGTTTCGTTGCTTATTTCATTTCTATCCTGTGCTTTTTTAAGGAGCTCAGTATCTGTAGCTAACCCCAGGATATTCATCTGAAACATTTATATGCCACCTTCAGACAGCTCACAAAGAAAAAAAAACACCAAAACCCCCCCAAACATAATAAAATAATAAAAACAATCACCATAAACATTATTGATAACAAAACAAACCATAAAAACAATATTGACATTAAAACCCTAAGAACCCTTCCTAAGAGTAAGCCCCATTGAACAGAGCTGAGTAGGTGCCTGAGTAGACCGGCTTAGAATCACTCCCTAAGCAGCCAAAAACCATATCCATAAAACACCCTGCAGGTGAAACAGCTAAAATTAATGAGACACTTCTAAAAGCCTGGGCAGACAGAAATGTTTTGGCTTGGCACCCTATAGGGCAGTGACCAAATAGTTGGTTTTTTAAAATCTTTTGATCAGCATTGCAGGCAGGGGTCTTTTTGGGGGGGAAAGCGCAGCAGAGCACTGCTCCGGGAGCTCAACAGGGACAACAATGGCGGTGGTGGCAAGCCCCACCCCCTGCCAGCGTCCCCAGGCTGCGCAGGAGCGCTGGGCCTGGGGGATGCGGGAGGAGACCCCCCCACCGCATCCCCGGGTGGCGCAGGAGCGCTGGGCCCGGGGGAAGTGGGAAGAGCCCCACTCCTGGCATCCCCGGGCAGTGCAGGAGTGCTGGGCCTGGGGGACACAGGAAGAGCCCCCCCGCTGGAGTCCCCAGCCACACAGGAGTGCTGGGCCCAGGGGACATGGGAAGAGGGGGGGGCCCCGCCGGCATCCCCAGGCTGCGCAGGCTGGGGGGAGGCTGGAGAGCCCCACTGCCGCGTCCCCTGGGCCACGCAGGAGCGCTGCGGCTCAGGTGACACGAGGAGAGCCCCGCCGCTGGCTTCCCCAGCCCCCGCTGAAGTGGTAAGTAAGGGATCCGTGGGGGTGGGGGTGGCGGGGGCTTGATTGGGGGGGGAGCCTCCCTTCCTCCATCTCTTTGCTATCTTTCCCTCCTTTTCTTTCCCTTCTTTTCTTTCTCTTTCCCTTCTCTTCCTTCCTTCCTCTCTTTCCTTCCTTTCTTTCTCTCTTTCCCTTCTCTCCTTCCTTCCTCTCTTTTCCTCCTTTCCTTCTCTCTTTCTTTCTTTCCTGCCTTCTTCTCTTCTCTTTTTTCCTCCTTTCCATTTCCCTTGTTCTTCCCTTCTCTCTCTTTCTTTCCCTCTTTCCTTCCTTCTTTTCTTCTCTCTACTCTCTCTTTTTCCTTCCCTCTTTCCTCCTTCTGTGGCCCAACTCTAGTGAGAAGGGGTTTAAACTTTAAACCGCTTCGCTCCCCCCCCCAGGCCAGCTGCGGAAGGGAAGGGGAGGCTTTTGAAGATGCCCCCTCCCTTTGCTTCCCCTTCTGACATCACTTCCGGTGATGTCAGGAGGTGTGACATAAGCTAATAGTCTAGTAGCTCATTAGCATACCATATGCTAATGAGCTTCTGCAGGTCTTTTTCTACAAAAAGACCCCTGATTGCAGGTTATATGTATTGTACAATATATATTAAATTGCCAGTCAATTTACTCTTGATAAGGATGGTGGAGAAAAGTGAGGGGAGGGGAGAGGAGAGGAGAGGCAATAAAATCTGCGTCTGCTGTCCACAAGCACGGCCAAAACTGGTCTGAAAAATCTGATTTTTGGCTTCAGCTGTTTGTGCAGCATTTATGTGAAGTCAAACAGCTACTGTAATATCCCCCAAGGCTTCAGCCTCACAGGCCTGTTAATTGAGGACAGGTGAATAAGAATGTAAGCCTAAAAGGCAGTTTGAAAAGATCAAGGTCCTGTGTGGATTTTGTTAAATCCCTTGAAGTACTTTGATCCAGGGTGAGTGCCAGGATGAATTCTGCTACTGAAGGGGGGGGGAGAGAAAGAAAGAAAAGAAAGGGAGGGGCTCATCTTACCTGGTGAGAAACCTGAATTAAAAATGTAGATGATGTTGTAAGCCTTCCACTCCAGCCCCTTCTTCACAGGCTGACTGCTGGCAGGAACCTCTTTCAGCCTCTACTAGAACCAAGGCAGCTTCTGCTCTTTCTTCCCTGCTGCAGAGACAGCAGTCGATATGGGAGAGAATTTTGTTTCTTGGTATCCCTCAGTATAATTAGTACTGGTACTCTGCTAGTACTGGTAATCAAGTTTACACTGCATAGTACCCCTCTGGGTGGGTAAGGTAGGCCGGACTTCATCCCCCTCCCCCTTTTGCCATTAAGTCACAGCTGAGTATGGGCAATCCCTCATGGTTTTCAAGGCAAGAAATGTCCAGCGGTGGTTGGCCGTTCCCTGCCTCTGTGACGCAGCCCGGGACTTTCCTGGGGTCTCCCATCCAAGCACTAACCAGGGCTGACCCTGCTGAGCTTCTGAGACACGAGGAGATCAGGCTAGCCTGGCCCACCCAGGTCGGGGCTGGACTTCTGCAGAGGGTGCAAATCCACAAAGGTACAACATCTCAGTCTACTGCTGAAGGGGGGCGTGGACAGTACAGAAAGCCTCTTGCTGGTAGGAAGTGACACACTGAGAGGCAGGCAGCACCCAGGGATCTTCCTTGCCAACATATTCTAGGGGAAAAGCCCACTGCTTAATCAAACAAAGTCCATTTTTGCCATTTTCCATATGTGCCTAGTTAATTCCAAATACAAATAACTATGTTGTGTGTGTTTTATATTGATATTTATATCGTTGTTTTATTTACTGCTATTTTGTGTAAGCCGCCCTGAACCCACCTTGGCGGGGAGGGCGGGGTACAAATCAAATGAATGAATGAATGAATGAAAACTTTTTATTTTCTGTATTGTGGAGGGAAGGTATATGGAGGGGTTACAAAAAGTCCTGTGTCATATATGCTATAGGTTACAGCATGGTTGCTTTGTTGTTTTGTTTCTTCTTGCAGCTGGACTTATTGCATACCCCTCCCCACACACACACACTGATGTCAGATACCCTTCCAGTTCAGGGCCGTTATCCCTAGATGAGTTCCTTTTCCTGCTGCACTCTCAAAGTACTGAGCACTCTGGGCATGGCTTATTGAGAAGTGCTTTCACTTGAATCATCTCCTGGAGGATTCCTGGCACCGACACGCTTTGTCTTCTTGGGACTGCATGCGGTGATTAACCATCCTAGGAAGTCTCAATCCCTTTCCCCAGCAATAGGGTTGCCAGCTTCCAGGTGGCACCTGGAAATCGCCTGTTATTATACTTCATTTCCAGAAGGCCAAGATCAGTTCCCCCAGAGAGAATGTCTGCTTTGGAGGGTGGGCTCTATGGCACCATACCATGCTCCCTCCCCTCCCCAGGCCCCTCCCCTCCCCAGGCCCCACCCACAAAATCTCCAGTTATTTCCCAAGCCAGACCTGACAACCCTACCTGGCAAATATCCCACCAGTTTTGACAGAATTCCAGGGCAATCAAAGTGGATACTGCAAAATAATAATTTTTAAAAATCCCCCCATTTTTTCCCATGAAGCCACATGCAAGTTTGAATTCACAATTAGGACCCTTTCCAGATAGTAAATTTGCCAGTCAAAAGTGTGAGTTTGTTGGGTTTTGTGTGTGTGTGTGTGTGTGTGTGTGTGTGAGGAGGGGCTGAAGCTCCATGGTGTAGTGGTTAAGTGTGCGGACTCTTATCTGGGAGAACCGGGTTTGATTCCCCACTCCTCCACTTGCACCTGCTGATGTGACCTTGGGTCAGTCACAAGCTCTGGCGCAGCTGTTCTCTCAAGGACAGTTTGTGTTAGAGTTCTCTCAGCCCCACCTACCTCACAGGGTGTCTGTTGTGGGGAGGGGAAGGGAAAGGAGTTTGTAAGCCGCTCTGAGACGCCTTTGGGCAGTGAAGGGCAGGGTATAAATCCAAACTCTTCTTCTTCTCTTCATGGGTAAAATAGTGCTTCTGCTGCAGGACATCACATTCTTTCAGCATTCAAACCAATATTTTATTTTATTGCCATGTAAATGAGACTCTTCTAACAGCTAGAACAATCTATGCTCCAAGCCATGGTTTTATGGCAGTATAAATGTTATAGGTTGTCCCCAGGAATCCTGGGAATGGCCGTTGGGGGTGCTGAGAATGCTGGAATCCCCTCAGCTCCCTCCCAAACCTCCAGTTCTTCCAGTTCAGCTCTGTCATGCAGAGTGTGTTTAAACCATGTATATCCTGCACATATTGGAACTGCTCTCAAGGCAGCCACTGGGCCAGCAAAACTAGGTCTGGCCAATCCAGACCCTTCATACTGCTGCCCAGTCATTGGGCTGGGCCAATGTTGCACATCTCATTTCTGGGACTTGTTCATAGAATCCTGAGAAGGATTCACCAGAACAGTTCCCACCGACTGATCTTATGAATTCCGATTCAAGTCCTGGCGTCAGGAGAAGAACCCTCCTGGGCCACAGCTAGGAGCAGAACCCTCAAGAGGATGAAGAGGAGAGGCTAAGGACCACCCTGGGAGAAGACCAGGGGCAGAGGTGATGCCAGGTATCCCTGGACTGGGCCTAAAACCTCTATTAAAAGAATCTGAAAATACTTCCAGGTGACCTGCAGAGATGGCTCATTGGAAACCAGATGGGCTATTTGAATTAATTTGGCATAAAGAGAAACGCTATTTCTCCTTCAGTGGGGGGAAGTCATCCAGGAACTGGTTAGGTCGTGCCTCTGATTGCTCGATAGGCTATGCAAATTTCTTTTGTTGCATGGCTCCTCATGGAGCAGACCTAGGCTGACCTTTCCAGTTCCTGCATAGCCCTGAGGCTTGGTAGGTCATCTGGAGCTCCTGCTCCAAGCCAGGTGCTTACAGGAGAATTCAGATCGTTTATAGAGCGTGGAAAGGCTGCAAAACAACAAAGCCTCTACTGAAACAGGCAGGCTTTGGAAGTTTGCTGAAGGAGCTGAGTGAGGCAAAAAGGCCCCAAGAAGAAAAAAGGACGAACTGGCCCCCTCCACCTCCCGAGGCTTCAGGAGACGGAGCAATGGCTACACCGGCCGCCTTCTCCGACCAGCATCTCCCTACCTCCAAGCCTTCAGGGGTAGGCGAGCAGGAAAATCAGCAGTCTTTGGCAGAGGAGGCGCAGAGGCCCCGCGGAGATACCGGCGGTGTGGGAAGGGAGCGACACAAGGAGCCAGCGCCCCCCCAACCACATGGAGCACCAAGATGGCGGCATGCAGAGAGGAGGCACCAGGCGGGTTGAGCAGTCGGAGCCCATGGGCTCCCGCTCCCTCCCGAGTCCGAAGAAAGCGAAAGGGAAGACGGCTGGCGGGGTCACCAGCAACCGCAGAGCAAAGAAGTGGCGCGGGAAGCAGACGGGGCCGGCAAGTCCCCACAGTGAGCCCGATCCGCTGGGTAGAGCAGCCCCCAGGACGCCATCAGCCTGAGCCAGGGCCGCAATTCAGGCCCACGGGGAGCCTTGGGAGCAACCAGAGCAGGGGGGCAGGAGGGCCCTTTACAGCTACAGCTCTCATACCAGCCCCAGCCGGCGCAGCTTCCCCAGCCAGCACAGTCACCCCTGCCAGCGCCACATCCATACCAGCCCCAGCCGGCGCAGCTGCCCCGGCTGGCACAACTTCCACACCAACCCCAGCCGGAGGGTCCCTGGCAGCATCAGCCTGTGTACCACCCCCAGCCAGTGCACGGACTAAGTGGCATGGTGCAGGGCTCCTGGCAGCACTAGCCTGTACAACTCTCCCAGCCAGCACTAGCCGGCACCAGCCAGGACTGGCCTTCATTAACCAGCTACAACAGGCTCAGGTCCCCGGATCCATGGTTCCAGGGCCTTTTATGTCACCTCCCTTCCAGCCTGGCCTCCCTGGATGTGGCCCTTTCTAGGGGGTCCATGGCCAGCGCCCCATGGGCACAAGGTGTGGGGGATGGGGCATTCCAACACAGAACCCAGAGGAAAGTCATCCTCGAGGGGCAAAAAGGTAGAGGCACTATTCTCCCAGGGACGCCAGATCCTCTTCAGGCTTCTGATCTCCAGTCATGTCAAAGAGATCCAGGGCCCATGAGGTACCAGCCCCACCTCAGCCGTCAGGGGACTTGGGGGGGGGATGGTCACTCTCAAGCTGGGTCAGGCATGCAGGAAGCAATGAGAGAAAAACCCAGAGGAGCTGTTGCTCTGAGCAGGCAGAGACGGCTTCAACTATCACTTCCCTGGGTGGTCAAGAGGAGAAGGAAGAAGGGGAATGGTCAGGGGATGAGGCGGAAATAAAACCAACATCATCCAGATTGTTCCAGGTGGAACTTTCCCAAAGGCTGCTAACCAAGGTCATCTCTACACTGAATTACCAGATGGAGGTGGTGGAGAAGCCTAGATCCTCAACGTCAGCACACCTGGATCCCAGAGCTTTTAAAAAGCCGGTCAGGATGCAGACCTTTTCCCCTTTTCCAGATTTTTTTGCCGAAATCATGAAAGCAGAATGGGCCATACCCGGGGGGGGGACTCCCTGGTGTCAGTTGCAAAACCCCTGTTCTCACCAGAGGAGACAATGGAAGACCTCAAGGTACCGTGGATCGATGCACCAGTGCTGGCCCTACATTCAGGCGCAGTGCTTCCCGAGGATGGGGAGAATGCGTTGAAGGATGCCATGGGTAAGAAGAATGAGGCAGCACTGAAGAAGGCACATGAAGCCATGTCCCTGGCAATACGCTCCACAGCAGCACTGTCAAATTTCACTAGAGCCATTATTATATGGGTTGATTCCCTCCTATAGACACCAGATATTCCACCATTGGATCTCAAATGATCATTACTCAAGATGAAGAGAGCAACATACAGTTCTGTGCCAGGGCTCAGATGGAAAACATCATCATTCACCGGAACATATGGCTCAAGCATTGGAAAGTAGACACGTTGTCCAAGTGTAATCTTGCCACAGAAAAGTTCTTGGATAGGCTTCTGTTTGGAGAATCAAATCTAGACAAGGTACTGGTGGAAACAAGGGAGAAGAAGAAGGCTATGCCATCATCCTCCTATTACAGAGAGAGAGACTCGAAGAACAGATCCAATCACTCCTTTCATGGTTTTCGCAACCCAGGTCGAGGACGAGATGGGAGAAACTACCAGACGTTCAGGCCTTTCAAACACGGTGCTAGGGCCACCTCCAGACAAGCCTCCATTGAGAACCGACAAGGGTGCACCATTTAAAAAACAGGCAGCATGACTTTCACATTGGAGGCTGGCTCCAGGCCTTCCAGGATGCCTGGAGCCAAACCACAGGGGACCGATGGGTTCGATCCATCATCTTACACGGTTACAGGATAGAACTCACGGGTACACCACCGCACAGCTATAGAACAACTCCAAGAAAGGCATCCAGACTCCTTCAATTGCAGAAAGCGATCCTGCACTTGAGGGACATCGGTGCCATAGAAGAGGTCCCCAAGGACCAGTAGTTCAAAGGTGTGTACTCAGTCCTCTTTGTGGTCCAAAAAAAGTCAGGGGACCAGAAAGCACTGCTGAACCTACGAGGCCTCAACAGATGGGTCAGGAAAAGAAAATTCTGGATGGAGTCCCTACGTCGCATATTACAAATATTGCAATAAGAGGACTACCTGACCTCCATGGACCTCAAGGAGGCATATTTGCACATTCTGATACACCCAGACTCCAGGCAGTTCCTGTGTTTCTGTTTCTAGGGGTGTCACTTCCAGTACAAGGCCTTGCCTTTTGGCCTCTCTTCAGCCCCCAGGGTGTTTACCAAGGTCATGGTTACTCTGGTGGCCTCCCCGCGCCTGGAGGGGATCCACCTATACCCGTTTCTCGACGATGTGCTTTTATGGGCGGAGGATTACCAGACAGCATTGGGCAATACCCAAAGAGCTGTGCAGGTACTGCGCAACCACGGGTTCCTAATCAACAACGAAAAGAGCAATGTCAACCCATCTCAGGACCTGGTACACCTGGGTGCCAGACTAAACACAAAGCTGGCCTTGGTCTCCCTGCCAGAGGAGAAGCAGCAAAAGATACAGGCCTTGGCCTAGAGCATCAGGGCCAGGACAACAGCAGACCTGATGTGGCTGGTGACCCTGCAGGGCCTGATGATCTCAACAACAGACTTGGTCCCGTGGGTCCAGTTCCGTGCCAGACCCTTGCAGTGGGCTCTTCTCCCTTTCCGAAATCTCGCAAAGGAGACACCTCCCCATAGAACTGCTGGAAGGCCTACGAAGGGAGCTAGAATGGTGGACTACACAATCGAATCTGAGCAAGGCGATCACCTTCCTGCACCCTCAACAAGTAGTAGTCACAATGGACGCGAGCAAGAGAGGCTTGGGGGCTCACTGTGGGCATTTCCTGGCACAGGGAAAATGGTTGCCGGTGGAGGCAGTGCACAGTATCAGCTGGCTGGAATTGTGAGCAGTCCAGTTGGCACTGACAGCGTTCAAGCATCAGGTGCAGAACCGTCATGTGCTAGTACACATCGACAATATGACGACAAAGGCACACATCAACCAGCAGGGAGGCACCAGATTGAATTCCCTATTCAAGGAGGCAAGGAGATTACTGTGTTGAACAGAGAAGAATGTCACAAGCATCACAGCGGAATACCTGAAAGGGCAATCCAATCTCCAAGCAGTTTGGCTCAGCAGGGAGGACCTGGACCCAAGAAAGTGGGTCCTAAACAAGGAAGTCTTCAACAGCCTCACCCAGAAATTCGGGGACCCAGTAATGGACTTGATGGCAACCAAGAAGAACCACCAGGTCGAGAGGTTCCTGGCCAGGTACGAAGATCTGGAAGTGGAAGGGGATCGACACATTGTCACAGCAGTGGCCAGATGGTCTCTTGTATGCCTTTCCTCCCACAGCTCTCATAGGAAGGATGCTCAACAAAATCCAGAGAGTCAAGGCGGAGGTCGTGTTCGTCGCTCCTCACTGGCCCAGAAGACCATGGTTCTCAGATCTGGTGCAAATGTCTTCAGTGAGACCATGGCCACTGCCACAGAAGCGGGACCTTTTACACCAAGGGCCCACCCTACACCCAGATCTAGCATGGCTACAACTGACTGACTGCATGGAGATTGAACAGGCGCAGCTAGGAGCTTTGGGTTTCCCCAGCGAGGTGGTGGAGGTAATGCTGCAGGCCAGGAGACCATCAACACGCCACATCTACAGCCGCACGTGGAGGGTGTTTTCAAAAAGAGCCTATGACAACGGCATACAGCCACTGTGAGCCACAGACAAGGATGTGGTACTGTTCTTGTCTGAAGGAAGAAAGATGGGACTCTGCCCTAACACACTGAAACAACAGGCAGCCATTCAAGCATTCCTCGGTCACCGGGCATGGGGGAATGTGTCTGGCAGCAAGTACGTCAAGAAATTCCTTTTGGGACTGAGCCAACTGGCCCTTCCGGTCAGACACAGGTTCCCGACATGGAGTCTCTCTAAGGTGCTGCATGCAGTGATCAAACCACCATTTGAGCCGCTGAAGACGACAGAGCTCCATTTCTTGTCATGGAAGGTGGTTTTCCTCGTGGCGGTGACCTCAGCCAGGAGGGTTTCCGAACTAGCGGTGCTGTCGGCAAGAAAGGAACTTTGCATATTTCAAAAAGACTCAGTGTCCCTCAGGACAGATCCATCTTTCCTTCCCAAGGTGAGCTCAGCCTTCCATATCAACCAGCCGATAACATTGCCATCGTTCTGCCCAAATCCAAAGCACCTGACGGAAAAGGCCTGGCATTAGTTGGACACGCGGCGAGCCCTCCACACGTACCTGGAGAGGACAGACCCCCTTCGTAGGTCAGACGCTGTTTGTGTCGTATGGATTGCCAAACCAAGGAAAGAAAGTTTCAAAGGCCACTATAACATACTGGATTAAGGACTGTATAGCCAAGGCCTACGAGGTACAAGGGCTTGCACCGCCAGGCCACGTGACAGCGCATTCTACGAGAGCAGCAGCGACATCAGCAGGCTTCTCCACGTTCGTGAGGCACTACAGAATAGATCAGGCCGCTTCTGCCAAGGCTGCCTTTGGCAGGCGAGTCTTACAACAGGTGTTGGAAGAATACTAAAAAAGGGGGGGGAGCCATGATCCTACCCAAAGGTACAGCTTGGGTACAGCTAACCAGTTCCTGAATGACTTCCCCCCACTGAAGGAGAATGGTACGTTGGACCTACCTGAAGGTTCTTTCTCTTCAGTGGGGGAGAAGTCATCCACATCCCACAACAAGCATAACATTTCAGCACAAGGATGGCGCATCGAGGACGCAGTACAGGCAAAACTTTGCCGGAGGAAACAAACAAAAAAGAACGGAGAACAAGCGCGAAGACTGAACAGGGCTTGGACATAAAACTGGAGAGGTCAGCCTAGGTCCACTCCAAGAGGAGCCACACAGCAAAAGAAATTTGCATAGCCTATTGAGTGAACAGAGGCATGACCTAACCACTTCCTGGATGACTTCTCCCCACTGAAGAGAAAGAACCTTCAGGTAGGTCCAATGTACCGTTTCCTCGAATTATATTAAAAGCAAGTCCATAAGGAGAGGCAACTAAATTGAAAAGCATTGTGAAATGGAGAAATCCTATTTATTTACAAATATTTATTTACATCCTTGTACCCTTTGCAAAGGAGCTGCGGTGGCTCAAGTGGTTAAGACGCTGAACTGCAGGCTGTGGAAGGTCAGTAGTTCAGCAGTTCAAGACCCATGAGTGCCGCATGACGGGGTGAGCTCCCGTCTCTAGTTCCAGCTCCTGCCAACCTAGCAGTTCGAAAGCAAGAAATTGCAAGTAGATAAATAGGTACCACTTCGGTGGGAAGGTAACAGCGTTCCGTGCGCCTTGGTGTTTAGTCATGCCGGCCACATGACCACGGAAACGTCTTCGGACAGCGCTGGCTCTTCGGCTTTGAAACGGAGATGAGCACCGCAACCCTAGAGTCGGATTCGACTGGCTTTCGAGCAAGGGAACCTTTACCTTTACCTTTACCCTTTGCAATGCAGTGGCCAGAAATCAAGAAGACAGGAGGAGGTTAACTTTGCAGTAGGTTAGAATACTTTCCGAGCCCTCATCTGTATATTACCTGGAGAGCTAGAAACTTTCCCTTTTTTAAAAAAAGAAAAAGAAAGCTAGACATTTTGGGGGAGAAACCTGAAATGTCTCCATGGCATCCAGCTCTCCCTCCCCCCACAGCTTCCCATGTGGCTGCGTCTCAGATTAACTCTAAACTTGGATAAACTGGATTTCGGAAGAATTATGGTTTTCTGTTATGCACAACATGGATTTTTCTCATGGATTTTGTTTTTGGGGTTTTTTTGAGAAATTGATTCTTTGGTTGCCTTAAGTGAATGAAAGTGTGATGAATTAACTAATGTCAGATATGGAGGATTGATCAATTTATTATCTTTGCTCTGATATCGCATGGTCCTCCCCGCCCCCCGCCCCCCGCCACCGCTTTTGTACATCAACTCTACCCACACACTGAAGTATTTACTACTGCCTTGGGCAGAACCAGAATCATCCTAATGAAACAATTAGATGCGAGCCGCTCAATATGCGAAAAGTGAATACCTCTAGCTCAGTGTGATGAATGCTTTCACTTATGGGTGTTCATTCCCTCCCCCCCCCCACACACACACACACGGTTTTGTTGTTGCTTTTCAAGGCAGAGTAATTCATTGACTTCTTGTTTTAGAAGGGAAAAGAAGTACATTCTTTTGTTTTTAAAGCCCTACTTTGGGGGTGGGGACATTTAATGCAGAGAGATAATGTGGAAGAAATGCAGTTTCAGGGGCAAGGATGCATGCGGGGGTGGGTATGGCAAGTAGCAGTCTTATTTTTATATACTGGGGAGTCAGTGTGGTGAAGTAGCTGCTAGTTTCATGCTAGGATTTGGGAGACTCAGGTTCAAATCTCCACTCTGCCAGGAATGCTCACTGGATGACCTCAGGCCAGTCACACGATCTCAGCCTAAAATGGATAATAAACTGGAAGAGGGTGACCAGTGTTGCTGTCTTGACTCTTTCAAGGAGGAATGGTATAGATAGATATCCCTTCTTACCCTCAGAGGACCTAAAGGCACTCTAAAAAGTATATTGCTCAATGGTCAACCAACAGAGGTGCATCACTGGCTATTAGCCACAAGGTATAGAGGGAACACTTTGTCTGGGGCAAGCGATGCTCTCTATTCTTGGTGCTTAGGGGGTGGGTGTCAACAGTGGGAGGGCTTCTAGTGCCCTGGCCCCACTGCTGGACCTCCAGATGGCACCTTTTTGGCCACTGTGTGACAGAGTGTTGGACTGGATGGGCCATTGGCCTGATCCAGCATTGGCTTCTCTAATTTTCTTATGTTCTCTTATCCTATTAAGATGTACCAAAAATACGTTCTAAGGTCCAAGATAATTAACTACAGCCAGGTGTTTGAAGGTTAACAAAGAGGGAGCCTCCTGAATTTCCGGGGACAAGGAGTGCCAAAGAAATTTTAGCCACCATGAAAGAGGCCCTTTCTTGTGTTCCCCAATCATACCTCAGATAGCGGTGTGAGCAAAGTGGACCCCTGTTAATAACCTAAGCAAGAGAATAGTTCATTGTTATTGTTATTGACTGCTGGCAGGGAGGGGAATCATGGCCACCCTGCACTGTTTTCTGCTCTTTTCTCACTTGTCTTGCAGTAAATTGCCTCTCTTTTGACTGTGTGCCATTTCCCCACCTGCAATACGGAAGGAATGCTTCCCTAGCAATCCTGTCCAGTAATTAAAACCCTCTCCATGACTGCTGCATATAAGCACAAATAGAATATTCTGAGATTTTCAACTGGGGTGGGGAAGAGTCTATTATAACACAGGTAGGCCAGGAGCCCCCATAGTAGCCTGACATTGTTTAAGCCAGGCTTACAGCCAGAGCATTTGGAATGCGCAGCTGAATTTCACGGGTAAATAATTCAGCACTCGGGAAGAATACTTCAGCCCACAGTGTGACGTCCCCCATCCGTGATTATCTAAGATTTAACCAAACATGGCTTCCCCAGGAGGCAGGGCAGATGTCCAGATAATCCCCCCCCCCCTTTGGTCCTCTCAGATACTTCTGCAGTCGACTAGGATACCAGCAGAGAAAGAAGCTAATAATCACACAGGCAACAATGACATGGAGCAGAGAACTTTGCTGTACAGAATCGACATTTAAAATATGACTGAGCTCAATTTATTTTAAAGAGGCAATTAAACGATATGTCTTTATGTCTAATGATGACACCTTCAGCTAATTAGATGAATCGCTAATGTGTAAATTTGTGCCTACAACTGGGTGGGGAATTCTTTTCTTCCTTCCTTTCTTTTAATCAGTGCTCAAAGGCAAATTTGGCAGGTTAACTAAGCATGAAAAGAAATCATGGAAGGGAAAGGAATGGCTCTAGTAGAACGGAGTCTGTGCATGGAACGACCAGGCCTCTACTCACATGTAGCCTTTTTGTTTTTGAAAAAAGCCGAAATCCTGCCAATCAGCTCCTTGGTGGGGTGGAATCCAGTCTCTCCCTGCTTCCCTCCTGAACAGCTGGCAGGTGAACTTTGGATTGCTTTAAATTGGGATGCATACATGCTGTTCTAGCGGTTGGATTGAGCTGCAGAAAAGTGTGGGTTTCCAAGACCCCATGACGGACCCCCCAGGCACAGGTTTCCTCTGAGGGACACCCTCAGGTCACCCAGGCCCAAATGTCATATGGAAATATGCCAGAGGACTGCAGACTGGTGTCAGCAGACGCTGGGGAGGGGCAGCAGCCAGGGCCCCCCTGCTGTGGACTCCCCTCCACTGTGTCATGTCCTGCAGTAACCACTCTGTATTCAATAGTCCTTGATCAGGTTTATTGGTAGAATATGGCTCCTGGACAGGTGAACACCTTTGCCAGAACTGACAATCAATATTACAAAACGGGATTTAGGTCAGGAGATCCACCCACCAGGCATACATCACACTCACCCAGGCTACTACAGGTCATGAAAGAACATACGACCCAACTAACTCTATCTTAAGGTTCTTGTCTCCCAAGGCCACAGACCCATCTGGGGCCTGTGAACTGTGTGGGGGTAAGTTTGGGAAAGTTACAATCAGCACCTCTACCTCACTTCCCACATTCATTCACACACTCCCCCCTCCATAGGAATGTCAAGGAGGACAGATAAGGTACTAGGCAGAATTGGCAGCTGAGCAAAGCAAGCAGGGGTTACAAAAGCAAAAACAGCCTTTAATAACATAGAGCATCGATGGACGGTCATAAATCATGGTACAAAGATAAATCTCCTTCATGGTAAAGGTCCAATCCTGACACACTGCCTCATTTGCTAGCACTCCACAGTGCCCTCAGCTCCACAGTCTGCCCAGTGCCACTGGGCAAAGAGCTGCGGGCAGTGATATACTAGGCAAAGGGCTGCGGGCAGAGGGTATGTTTGGGGGTCTAGTGGTGGGTAGTGGAGGGAATGGGGGCCCTGGGAACTCTCTGCCTCTCAAAACCCAGAACCAGCCCTGCTTGTGTAGCTTGCCTGGCTCCACTCCCGCCCTCTCACATGCATCATGACCCAGATCTTCAAAATTTTCTCCCCCCTTTCCACACAGAGACAGGAATGATACATATCTAAGGGACCGCCTCTTCCCATATATGCCTCGAAGAGTGTTATGCTCTTAAAGATCAACACGTTCTGGTGGTCCCTGGCCCGAAGGATGCCCGTCTTGCCTCAACCAGGGCCAGGGCTTTTTCTGCCCTGGCCCCAGCCTGGTGGAACAGGCTCCCTATTGAAACCAGGGCCCTGCAAGTTCTCCTTCAATTCCACAGGGCCTGCAAGACGGAGCTCTTCCACCAGGCCATTTGTTGAGGCATATATATGGCCTCCCTGAGGTTGCTGTTACCAGTCTATTTACTGTCCACCAACAACTAGCCTTTAACTCACTGCACCATCGGGCCAACTGATGCTGTTTCAAGCTGTACCCATTGTTTTAATTGTTATAATGTTTTATTGTGGTATTTATCCTAATGATATTACCTGCCCTGAGCCTGCCTGCAGAATGGGCGGGATATAAATGCAAAAAATAATTAAATAAATAAATAATACAGTGCAGGGGTAACAGGGCTTTTACATGGCAAATCTCCTCACAGATTCCCTGCCCTAGTTCCCCACCATCAGCCATTTTTTCTGCCCCCTTGCCATTGCCATTTCTCTGCCCCCTTGCCATTATTTAGTTTCTTCAATCGTCAACTGAATATCATTATAACAGTCTGTCCATGAGTTTCTCTGAATTACCAGGATTCATTTCTTTAAAAAGTCTTACCAGACTGGTCTTTATACTACAAAACAGCTGTGTTGACTTGGTTACAAGAATGGATTATTTTGGAAAATACAAGACTTTTAAATTTAGGGGGGATGGCATGCTTTTTTATGGTATGACAAAGACAAAGCACATAAATACTTTAAGCAACATATTCTTAGAAGAGCAATTTTGAAAGTTTGGGAAGAAATGAAAAGACTTCATTACACTAAGATACCAAAATGGGTCTTACCAGTTGAAGCTTTTATGAATCCAAACCTTTTAAAAACAAGTTTACTTCATAGGGATGAAGACCTGTTGGATAGTAAAAATGTACTAAAATCAACAGAGAATCTTAAAAAACAGGATATAGATTTGAATTGGTGGAAAAGAGTAAAACTAGACTCTAGATATGTTAAAGACAAACAAGAAGGTTTTTACAAAAAGATAAATAAAATATTGTTATATGCAGAGGATAAATCGATAAAGAAATTGTACACAATAATGTTAGAAACCAAAACACAGGATGAAGTGGTAAAAGGTTCTATGATTAAATGGGCACAAAATCTGGGACATAATATTGATCTATAGCAATGGTTTAAGATATGGAAAACACGTATAAAAATTACTAAAGCTGTATCGTATAAAGAAAATATTTATAAAATGTTTTATAGATGGTATATGACACCAGATAAATTATCTAAATTTTATCCCAATATGTCAAATGTATGTTGGAAATGTCAAAAAAGTTGGTACTTTTTTCATATGTGGTAGACTTGTGATAAAAGTAAAAAATTCTGAATCTGGATACATGAAATATTGCAAAAAATATTTTAAAATAATGTACCGTTTGTACTAGAACTTTTTTTTTACTGAATATGCTTCCAGAAAAATGTAAAAAACAGGACTCTTATCTTATTCTAAACATAGTTACAGCTGCTAGAATATTGTATGCCAGTTATTGGAGAAGAGAGGAGATACCAACAAAAGAAGAACTAATAAATTACTGGAAGTTGCTGAAATGGACAAATTAACTTTAATCTTGAAAAGACATAGAGAGGACAAATTTGAAGAAACATGGTCAAGACTCTATCACTGGTTAGAAGAACTGAATTATTGAAATATGATATAACCAAAATAGAGCTTAATAAGAACATTATATTAAATACTAGCAGTGAAGCCTGTTGTGAAGGCAATACAACAAGCTCTAGAAAGATGTGATGTGTAACGAATGCATAGGCTGGATGCAGGGAAAGTACATATTAGCAGTGTATAATGGAAAGGCACAAATGTGCAAGTAAAGTCTCTCAGACCTTATGTCACCGAATAGGTGTTGTCCAAGGTCACACAACGTGGGCCAGGAAATGCAGCACACAGGGCTCCGTGGAGTAATGTCAATAACTGGGCAGTCTGCAAAGTCATGTTATCTTGGATGTCCGCATCATTCAATGTGGGTCATGGTTGCACTGTCCACCCTGTTGTAGCAGAGGTCTCAAGGGAAGTTGGGTTGAATGAGTAGTTGTGATGGAAGTCTTAGTAGGTTATGTGGGAATGAGAAGGCGGAGTAGAGGCAAAGGAGTGTTGTGAAACCTTGATAGTTGGAGGTGTCCTCCCCCAGGTTTTAACGTATATGTCATATCCAACCTCAGGCACTTGTTCCAGCACCCCTCTTGTTTCTGCATCCATGGCTGTGTATGTATCGGTCCATGACTGTATCTGTGTGTCTGATCCCATCCTCTTTGTCTGCTTGTCTGAGGTCCCACCCGTCTTAAAACCCGACCCTCTCGAGACCCCATTCCTGAAATCTCCAGGAATTTCCTACCTGGAGTTGTCAATTCCATCTCCTCCCTGGCAAAGCATCAACTAACGCTTATTTCCCCTTAGTCTTCAGGTTGGCATCCCCCCCCCCCAACCTGCAGTCTCATCAGTGCTCTGAAGCCCTGACTGGCACATCACATTGGCTGCCATTGGGCAAGGAGAGGGTGATATGTTGAGAAAGCTTGGGGCTCAGGGAAGATGAGCGGCAGTGGCTGGGCTGCATGGGCAGGGTGACCGACTGATCCTTGTCCCTCTCCGCCTCCTCCCCCCACCCCCCGCAGGAAAGGTGAGCGGTGACAGCTGGGCTGTGCAGGCTAAATGAGTGAGCAGTCCTCCCCCCACCCCCTCAGATCCACCTGAGCTCCATCTCCAGAGCACTGGAGGACAGGAGCCGTGGTGAGGCAAGTGCTGCTGTGCCAGGGAGGCCAGGCCTCACCGTGAGTGGGACGTTGGCCCTGCCCCCTCCCCCGTCTTCTGGACACTGCTAGGCTGAAGTCCGCCCTCCGCCCTGTCAGTTCGCTAAACCGCCACACCCTTTCCCGCTGAACCGCCGCACCCTTTCCCGCTGCATGCAGGGCTCGGAGCCACCGTGGAGTCGCTCCTGCCAGGTGGACAGTAAGTGACCAAGTGAGTGGCACGGCACCACCACAGAGGGCTAGCCAGATCACGCTCTCTCAGCCCCACCACCGCCGGACACCGGGCATGACGGGAGCAGCTGCCCCAGGCCAGGTGAAAACTTTGGTGGCAGCTGCAGCAGGAAGTAATCCCCCCATCCTCCTGCTCTTCCTTCTCCTTAATTAGAGTGCTGTGGCTACCCACCTCCCAGGCACCCAGCAGGCACTTGTCCCCAGTAGGCCTCTCAGCAGCAGCACCAGCAGCGGCAACCAGGAACGTTGGCAGGTCTGGAGCGGGCGGTGGACAGGGGTAGGCAGCAGCGTGCACTGCCCATAGGCACCGGCTCTTCTTTTTTTTTTTGGCCCCCCGAAGGGGATTTTTTATTGCATTTTCTATATTCTACAAAACTACAAGAGAAAAATCGAGGGTAGGGAACTACATGCTACCCGAGAAAGAAAAGATAACCTCTAAAAACCCAAGAGTCGGTGACCATACAATCAGTTTAAATTGAAATGCTGCCTCTTAAACGTGGATTGACTTTCACTGAAAATTATCATCTAGCTAATGTAATATTTCCATTTTCCACTCGCAATTATGATTACAATTTCATAAAGGGCTGCATCCTGTTATAAATATTCTTTCTAAGATACTCCAGAGAACAATAACAATCTATTTTTTTCTCTCTTTTCTCCCTCAAATGATAGCTTGATTTGGGGGCTACAGCCCCCAGTTTAGAGTCCGAGTCCTCTCTGGAAGATCCAATCTTTCCTTCTTCTTCGCTCTCCCTGGTGCCGCCCAGGGTGCCTTCTCCTCCTCCTGGTGGTCAACCATGCTGACACAAAAATTCACAAGCTTTTTCCATAGAATCAATCCTTTCTTTACCATTTGCATATCAAAAGATTAGTCCCTCGGGAACCAACCATCTATACGCGATCTCATGGCTTTGTAGAAATAACACCAAGTCTCTGTATTTCCTTCTCCTTATCTCACATGGAATGTCCTTCATAACTTTGATTTCCTTATCCTTCCACTTCAAGGTAGTTCCATTAGCTGCTTTCAGTAGCTGCTCACTCTCCTTCGGGAGAATCTGACAGAAATTTCCCCAGGCAAGTTATTCTTTCGAATAAATTCAGAATACGATCTCAAGATCGTATCTATTTCACTTTGAAATTGATCCGATGCCATCTCTGCCAAAGGGGCCAACAAATCACCAACGATTTGTCTCAGGTTCTCCCCTCTCTCCTCTTTAATCCCTTGAAGTCTCAAGATAAAACTTGTCCTTTCCATTTGTAGCTGTAGTACATGAGACTCTTCGATTTGGCACTTTTTCTCAAGCGCCTGCAGTTTTTTAGCCACTTTTTTCGAGTTGTAACCAATCTCTTTAAGTTCCTGCTCCGCTTTTTCAATTTTCTGTGCGTTGGCCGCTGTTTGCGCTTGTTGTGCGTCAAGCTTATTGTCAATAGCTGTAATTTTCTCCAGCAGAGGGCGAAGCACCTCCGACAGCAACCTTTGGAGTTCCGCAGTAGAGTCCTGTCTAGGCACCGAACTTGAAGGGCTGGAACTTCTGGAAGAAGGTTTAACTTTCGGTAGTTTATCCTTCACGTATTTCGGAGGTGCCATGTTTTGGGATTGTTTATGTTTGGTAAAAGTTCGTCAAAGTCTCTGGAAGTTCTTAATCCAGCTGGTAAGCTCTCACAGCCTCTTTATTTCAGTTCGCCCGCTTTCCCTTGCCAGCCCCCCCTTTTTCTAGCTTTGAAACAGCTTGCACGCAGTCCTTATCGGGGGGAAGTCCTCTCCCCCCCTCATTTTCTTTAGGGAGGGCACAAATGTGCGGGTGCTTCTCGCTTATACTTGACTCACATTTTCAGTGATTGTCTCTCCACATTCATAATCGCTAGATCACTGTGTGCTTGCTCCGGTGTGCTGATCTTGTTCCCATTCGGGATGCTGTACGGCGGGCCTGGCGGGGCTTGGAGGAGCCCCCCTTCCCTGGCTTGGTGCGCTGGGGGGGGCTCTCTAGTGCCCCATGGCTGGGAGTCCAACCCAAGGACTCCTAGGGTGGCGCGGACCATTGCACCCCCACCCAGCCACAGACGCTGGCAGACTTCTCCTGGAGCCCCGGGAGAAGATGACTGCCATGGTGATTGCCAAGACCGGAAGTTGACACCGGCTCTTCTGAGGGGGCTGGGCACAGCAGCAGGGCCAGAGTGTCCGTGTTCTGAGGGAGTTGGCACACTGTGAGATAAATTTTCATGGGTGCTGGGCAGGACTAAGGCAATGTAGCCACTGGATAGGGAGCCATTCTGAGTGCCAGATAATTGAGCCAATTAATTTGGGAACATGTGGAATGAAAACAGGATTATATATAAGGAGAGATTGTGCGAAATTTGGATAGTATATGGCGTAGAAATAAGTTTGATGATTTGAGATGTATGGACAACAAATTCTTTACTCAAAGTGTGAAGGGATGCTCCCATTTTCTGTTTGTGTTTCTGTGTTTGTTTGTTTGTTTGTTTGTATGTTGTGTATGTTTAATACAAAAAAAGAATTAAGCAAAGGCATATCTTTTCAATGAAAAGATTTTTTTAAAAAAAACAAAAGCTGGGAATTCAGAGGAAATGATACACACAATGTTATAATGCTATTTAACTGCCAATTAAAAAAACCACACACACATCACCCCCATGGAGAGGTTTGGTTGCACTGGAGGCAGGAAAAATGGCTTCAATGGGCAGGGACCAGGAAAATCTGGATTCTCCTGCCCACAGAGCAACCATTCATGCTTTACTGTGATCTTTCCCAAAATGTCTCAGCAAAGCCGTTTGGGGAAAGATGGGAGAAAAGCTGGCTAAGCCCCCAGGAGGTCCACAAATGCACCATGAAAACCTGCTTCCCAACAACATCAAACCCAGGGTGCATAACCTATGTGGGAAAGATCTTTGCTACCATTTGATGCTTTTCTTGCCAGGCTCTGTCAATTCCCCTTCCTTGTTTGGTCCATCAAAAGCTGCCTAAAATCCCCCTGGATGTGTTAGCTGGTCACCCAGTTCTGTACAATGCCAAGCACATTTGTGAGGACTGTATCCATGTTGAGTATATCTATGTTGTGCAGTGACGGTAGCAAATCAAGATGAGAGGTTATTTTGCTGTTACGTCTCTGTCCCCCTGTCTGAGGTTACTAAATGTGTGATGATTTCTTTCATTCACAGAGCTGTGAGCTGGTTTCTAATGTAGCCAATTGTGGGTGTTTTGATTTTTTTGCTAATATACAGGAAAGCCAGCAGCAGCAGAGAATGGAGTGAACAACTCGAGGTTAAATTGATGGATGACCAACAAGATAAGGATTGTGCCTCAGAAGACCAAGAAACGATCCTGATTAATGGGGTGAAAGAGGACGGTAAGCAATTTTAATTAGCAGATGGGATCCATGTCCAGTGCTGTCTGCAAGCCAGTGCCCAGTCCCTGGTCGTCACAATGCTTTGCTGATGCCAGTTCAAAAGGAAAATTCATGTGGATAGCCATGTTGGTTTGAAGCAACAGAACAAAGTTTGGGTCCAGTGGCACCTTTAAAACCAACAAAGTTGTCACTCAGGACAATGGAACCCCCAGGGCTTAACAGAGATGTCAGGTTCTTATCTCACTACACATGCTAAGTCATTCAATTCTTGCTTATACCCAGAATTAAACTTTGTTGGGCCTAAAGGTGCCACTGGACTCAGTTCAAAAAGGGAGCAGCTGGATTCCTGCTCAGTTCAAATGGAAGGAACTGGATTCATGCTCATAGAAATCAGTAGTTCTCCTAATACTTAGCACTGCTACAGCACTTCTTAGTGTTCAAAGCTTTTCATATGCATGATCTTGTTGTAAGCCTTACAACGCAGGTCAGTATTATTATTATTATTATTATGCAAATAGCGTTGCCAAACTCCAGGTGGTGGCTGGAAATCTTGCTGTTACAACTGATCTCCAGGTGACAGAGGTCAGTTCACCTGGAGAAAATGGCCACTTTGGAAGGTGGAGTCTATGGCATTATAAACCATTGAAGACCCTCCCCAAACCCCACCCCCTCAGGCTCCATCCCCAAAATCTCCAGGTATCTCTCACCTGGGAGCTGGCATCCTAATTGAAGTGGAGGGGCCATGGGCCAGAGGAAGTGGCTTAGCTTGGGTGGGATATCATTCCCTGCTATGTAGCTCAGTCTCTTAAGGCCATAGTTGGGCGCTGGTTTGATTGGGGGACAGCAGTTATACCAGCACGCTCTACCAGTGGGGTTGCCAATCTCGAGGCTGGGCCTAGGGATCTCTCAAAATCACACCTGATCTGTAGGCAACAGAGATCAGTATCCCTGGAGAAAATGGCTGCTTTGGAGAGTGTCCTCCATGGCATCGCAGCCCTTCTGAGCTGCCTCTCCTCTGCCCTTCAAAGGCTCTGCCCCTAAATCTCCAGGAGTTACCTTACCCAGCTCTGGCAATCCTATATACCAGGTCACCAGAAAGCATAGATATGTGAATTTCTGGTTTCTGTGCTACAATTTAACTTTGGCATTTGCCAAGATTTGAGTCTCAGTGGCAAAGGTGGGCTACAAATGAAGTAAATAAATGAATAAAACAGAGCAGGTGGGGACAAATGGGCAGTTTATGAAAAGTGCTGGACATCTATCACTCCTGATGTTTTGCCCGGACATGCTCACAAGAATCATTGGGATTCCCTTTTGTAGGGGTTTAGTTTTATTTTCTGCTTAGCCTACTTATCAGTAATTAATTGGCTGTCAGGTAGAAGAAAGAGAAGAAGAAGAAGAAGAAGAAGAGGAGATTGGATTTATACCCTGCCCTTCACTTGGAGTCTCAGAGCGGCTTACGAACTCCTTTCCTCCCCCCCCCCACAACAGACACCCTGTGAGGTAGGTGGGGCTGAGAGAACTCTGACACAGACTGCTCTTTCAGGAACAGCTGTGCCAGAGCTTGTGACTGATCCAAGGTCACATCAGCAGGTGCAAGTGGAAGAGTGGGGAATCAAACCCGGTTCTCCCAGATTAGAGTCCACACACTTAACCAACTACACCAAACTGGCTCAGGTAATGGTCAGCTGTAGCACAACCAGGTTGCTTTCTCATCATCCCATCTCAGAAGACTTGTCTGAAAGCCCAAAATTGCTGCCTTGCCATTCAGGGCAGGGATGGGGGAGAGCAGAAGAAATGTGGGTTCTGAAACCTGCCTTAGCTTTGTGTTGCAGCTTAGGGGAGTGGTCCTCACTCCACAGTGGTCCTCACTCCATACTAGCTATTCCCACCAGCCAAAAGAGCCACCTGTATGCCTTGAATCCCACCCCAGGCACAAACAAACAATATAACTATAATATAACCCTTTCTAATTATCAAAGTATTTCTGGGCATGTAGGGTTTTCTCTCCCTACTGCTGTAGAACCTTCTCCAACCTTTATGTTTCATGGAGTGAGGAGAAGGGTTTGCAAGCAGGCAAGGGGCTGTGGCTCAGTGGCAGAGCATCTGCTTAGTATGCTGGAGATCCCAGGTTCAGTCCCCGGCACCTCCAGACAAAAGGCTCAGGTAGCAGGTGATGTGAAAGACCTCTGCTCAGGACACTGGAGAGCTGCTGCCAGTCTGAGGAGACAAGACTGACTTTGATGGACCGAAGACTTAATTCAGTATAAAGCAGCTTTATGTGTTGTGTGTCAAGTAGGAGTTATGACACAAAAGAGTATTGCAAACTTCCGAGTTCTTCAAGGACTACTTATTAAGTTGAATGCTAAAAAAATAAATGCCTATGTTAAAAGTTCTCTACAAGTTTTACTGTAGTTCTGTAGGAGAAAAGTAGTTTGAAGTTCTCTCTGTTACGTTTTCAGTTTGCAAGGAGTATTGTTTTATGAGTTAGCATTCAACAGTGGTATGCATATGCTGACCCAGCCTCATACACAGAACGCCAACATCTCCACAGCCTTGATACAATCATCATGGGGAAGTTGCGTTGGGCTTTACATATAAGACTATTAGTTTGACCTTGGGCTCACAGGAATGATGAAAATCATTTCAGCCTTGTTGGTCTGTAGTAAGTGAACAAAATTCAACTCCAGGAACACCTGCCCATGTTTCATGAAAGAGGGCCTTTCTTTATAAACTGAGAATTTTGTATACCTTGACTGAAGAATGGTACACTTCTTCTATCTGGGATAGTCATCCTCTTCGACTGAGCACACAGCTTCAGGAGAGTTGCACATGGAGCGGTGAGGGAGGCTGGGGACTCCTGTCTAGCCAGCCAGATCAGCCAACTCAACCCTGGCCATCAATGGGTGACAGATGTCACAGCCAGATTGCCCTCACTGAGAAGTTGATTCCGGGAGAACCTTAAAGATCAGCAAAATTTCCCCAGGGTAGATGTTTTTATGAATCCAAACTCATTTTGTCAGATATCGGATGAAGAAAGCTTTGCCTCCCTCTTTCATGGAACCTGGGGCAGGTACCACCTTGGGGAATGGGGTGGCCCCCAGCCACAGGAGTATCACTGATGTGGGACATGAGGCACTTGTGAGTTCCTACTAGCTACAGACCAAACATCTGCCTGTTAACCAACCAACTCATTAGTTACATAGGAAAATAATTGCATATTATTGTTGGATTTAAATGAAAATATGTCATATCACCGCAGGATTTATATTCAGTAATAAAAAATGCCTCAGACCCACAGATGGGACTGCACACCACCATGGAAGCCACTGATTGGCTTGTGTATCTCAATCATGTATTATCAACATAAAAATCTGGCAGTAATAGGATAACTTACATTTTCATTTAAGTCCATATAATGTGTGTTTGTGTGTATATGAATACAGATTACATTTTCATGTTAAACTATCAGTGTTGTTTCATGGAAACACCAGAAAGCAAATTAGAGAGTAAACTCCCTCACATACCAGACTAAAAAGGTGAATTACAAATGTTTGATGTTATACCGTATGCAAGTGTAGTCCTGTGATACTTGGGGGGGGGGGGATTCTCTTCCCCCCACTTCCTTGCTGGGCCCAGCGTAACTCCCAGGCTGCAGGGGTGCCACCAGGTCCAGCACAGCTCCCAGGCCTGTGCGGTCACCACCACTGGGTTCAGAGCAGCTCTCAGGCTGCGACAACCACTGCTGGAGATGGATGCATCCTCAGGGTTTGGGCAGAGGATGCCGTTTTACTTTGGGGGACATTTAAACCTCCCCCCTGTGTATTTTTTTTAACTATTTCAGATATTTCTGCAAACATGGGAGGTCACCAAAGTTTGCAGAAGACCCTGTTCAGTTCAAGTGTGGCCCTGGTCTGTGGACTTCGGTATCTGCAGATGGGAGCCATGCTTAGGAAGTAGTAGAGAGGGACTGAAAAGTTTTGGCTGCCCCAACAGTGACATTTAAACCTCCCCCCTCTGTATTTTTTTTAACTATTTCAGATATTTCTGCAAACTTGGGAGGTCACCAAAGTTTGCAGAAGACCATGTTCAGTTCAAGTGTGGCCCTGGTCTGTGGACTTCGGTATCTGCAGATGGGAGCCATGCTTGGGAAGTAGTAGAGAGGGACTGAAAAGTTTTGGCTGCCCCAACAGTGAATTTTTACCAAACAATGTAGGGGAAGGATTTATTAATATTGTTAATGTGTTGGGTGCACTTGGAAGCTAAATTTTCAGCTAATACTGGGGTTGTTTCCGTGAAATTTTCTCTCTACAGTGGCCCAGTTTGAGATCAGTTTGACATGCAAATATGAATTTAGAACATGTTTTGGAATAAATAACAAATAGGGATTGACTATGTTGTTTTTAATGTGCATGTGCCCTGAACTTGCAAGCGTTTTTATTTTTCAGGGTTCTTCCCCAGCAAAGACATTAAATGCATAAATACTGTGGTTAGGGTTGCCAGTAGGCAATACAGGCTTAATGGGTTGTTATTTACCTCTGTGGCCTGAAAACTGCCCATTTCCACACATATTTTCTCCAGGAAGCTGGCAACCCTAACTGTGGTACTAGTGAGAGATGCCACTGCTGTTTTTCCACATGTGGTTGGTATGAATTGCTTGCAAAAGAGATGGATTCAGGTCCAGATCCCCACAGTTTGAGTATCACGTTCTTTCTTTCTCCAACCCCTCCTTCCTTCCAGAATCACGCGGCCTGGATGGCGAGGAGAAAGCTGCAGATGCTGCCCTTCCATTCCCAGCCCTGTCTACAGCAGCTCCGAAAGACACCCACATATGCCACCGAGCCCAGACGGCCCTGACTTCCAAGAAGCCCTGCTGGCTGAGCCCTCCTTCGCCCCTGAGACTGGCTGATGTGCCTGACCACATTTCTGATGACTCCTCCTCCGTGCACGCCATCTCCCTGACCTCTTGCGTGACAAAGGGCTTGAGCTCCTGGTCCCTGCCAGGCGACTGCGAAAAGGCTCTGCTTACCATCATGGAGCCTGGAAGCATGTCGGCACTCACCGGGGACTGCTTGATGCAGCCAAGCCGGACTTGCCTGGGCTGCTTCATTGAATCCAAGGACGGCATTGATGCAGAGCCAGGAATAAGCCTGAAAGTGGGTGACATAAACAGGGACTATGACACCTGCTCCGTCTCCGATATCGGGATTCATTGCATGAGCACGGGAGACAGCGTGAGATACGGGGATCAGCTGCTTTCAGACCAGCTCCTGAGCTTCCCTCTGCATAAATCGCGGCCAGCAGACAAAAGAGACGTGGAGAAATCTGACAGCGACTCTGAGGACCCCACGCAGAAGAATTATTACGAGGGGCTACTGTTAGACAAGTGCAATGGAGAGGAGCCGTTGCTGACAAATCCCAACCAGGAATGGGGCTATTTTGAATCTTTCATTAGTGAGAGCAAAATCGAGCTGCTTGACCTTTGCTCCAAAAATGAGCTCTCTGTAAATCTGTTTTCTGAAGAAGATGTGGATAATTACATGTTTGACGATGATGACTCAACCTTGGGAAGCGACGTCTGCTCCTTAAAGATTCGCTACGAGTCCTTCCAGGACAACATGAGGGAGAAGACGGGGGCCCTGCAAGAGGACACCCAGTTCAACTTCTTTCCAAGTGTCTTCAGCGGATGCCCAAAAAGGGAGGGCAGAACTGCCCCGAAGAGAGGCCCTAGAGGGCCCACGGATCCTTCCCAGTTCAAATCCGAGGAGAGCATCATTTGGGGGAAGAGGAAGCGGACAGAGAGGAGGAGGAGGAAGAGGAGGAGAAGGGTGAGAAAGTTGCCTTAAACAAATCTTGCACCAGTACAGAAGTGGTGCAGTACATAGCTCCCAAAAGAAACCACTTCTTGGAACTGGTGAACTCCACAGAAGACTCTGGGGAATTCAGTGATGACAGCACCTGCACTGAATCTTCCTTTGATGTGCTCCATGATCTTAAGGACTGTAACAAGTACCTGCCCCGAGACCACTCCAGTTCCTCCATTCAACAGAACTACGGCCTGCGGGCAAAAAGAAAAGTGAGGTACAGCGACGATTACCTGTATGACGTAGATTCCATTGAGAGTGAGAAAATTGTGGATAAAAAGGAGTGGACCCTGGACGGACCAAAGGAGGAAGACGATGACGAGTGGTGCCCAAAGAAGAGGCGAAAAGTTTCTCGGAAGGAGCCACCAGTGATCATCAAGTATATCATCATCAACCGGTTTAAAGGGGAGAAGCACATGCTGGTGAAGCTGAGTAAAGTGGATGCCAGTGAGACCACGGTCACCCTCAGCGAGGAATTGCTGAGCAAGTATGCAAAGCTGGCCCCCTTGAAAAGTTTTTGGCAGGAGAAGTGGCAGAGCCGGCTGAACTTTCTCCGATCGGCCCTCTATCACAAACAGAACTTCTATCTCAATGGCTCCGAGATCTCCTTCCTGCCCCACCCGCGCAAGCGAAAGTGCAAGCTGGCCAACCGGCACAGGATCCAGAGAATCAAAGCCATCGAGCAGCCAGTGAGCAAGCCCGGCTCTTGCTCATCGGATCTCAAGCAGCTCTGCAGCAGGATCGAAGGTGACAGTTCGGGCCTGAAAGAGATGCGGGCCGTGGCCATCGCCACCTCCAGCTGTGCAAATGGGCTGCATCTGAGCGAGGTTGCCAGCCTCACGTCGCCCAAGTGCAAACTGCAGGACAGGGAGTTCAGGGGACCAGAGAGGAAAGTGCTGCGCAGAATGAAATTCAAAAGTGAAGCCCGGTTGAAATGCAAGCGCATCAAAGCAGCTGCCAGTCTGGCAGAGGCCTCCCCAGCACTGGAGAACCAGGAGCCAGCAACTAGTTTAACGGATGAAAGTGTTCCTTGTGCTGCAGACGGCTCTCGCCTTTCGGAGTGCCAGGAGGATAAGGTTGCTAAAAATTCCTCTTTCCTACCCACCACCTGCTCTTCCGACAAGCCTGCTCCATCTGCTAATATCACTGCCAACGTGCCCCTTATCCCTGGAGGGTATCTGCAAACACTGTTAGATGCCTCGGATTTGTCAGGCCACGCTGCCATCACCTATTTCAGCCCCCAGCCCCCCGAGCAGCAGCAGGATCCGCTCCCGGGCATCATCCAGGCAGAGAAATCATCCTGCGCTCTGCAGCCTGCTCAGAGTTGTGTTCTGTCCCCGCCCTCCGAGTCAGAACTACAGCAGTCGCCCGGCCGCTTGGAAACGGAGCAAAGCAATTTCGGCACCGTGTGGCCAGCCAGCAAAGGAGACGGCAGCAGCAACAGTCAGAAATTTGTCAGTGAGGTGCGGGAGGCTTCTGCACTGTCGGCGGCTGAGTTTGGCAGCTGTCAGGGTGCCGACAACCTCCTGCCCGCTGGGTACAGTCAAGTCAGCCTGAGTAGTGGCAGATTGCTATACCAAAAAAAGTACATGCCAGAGAACCAACAGTCTCAGTCGGAGGATTCGTATCAGTCATGCCATTTTAACAACAGGGAGGGGCATTTCCACTTCCAACGAGGCACACTCAGCACAGACGATGGGAGGCTAGTTAGTTTTGATTCTGTGGGCTCATTGTCAGTCAGTTCTAGCAATTACAGTTCTCTAAGTTTAAAGTCTTGTGAAAAGGATGGGGAAGACGATATTGCTGATGATTTCTTGGCCCACTGCAGTCCCAAACTAGTGATTCAGCAAAGCATAGATGAAATTACCCCTTTGAAAGAGTCTACAGATCTTTTAGATATCTCAAACTTCACACCTGATAAGTTCCGCCAGTCGTCACTTTCAGAAATGTCTCCCCCTGACACCCCTAACCTTTCCCCACAGATAACTGGGTCAGAATCGAAGCCCCTGGGGAATGTGAAATGTTTCCCAGATAGCTCTCCAACCGTGCTGAACAGTCCTGAGAAGGTCAAGTGGAACTGTGGGGTTCTCCAGACCCAGGATCAGGCTGATAATGGATTCACTTTAAATAATCATCAGTTTCAGTTCCATATGTTCAACGATGAGGATTCTGTCAGCCTCCTTGAAAAAAGCCCATGCTTGTCAACATTTAATGAGCCATCTGGCCAAATTAGCACCAATAGCAAAGTGTCAAAATCGAAGCGGAAAAGTTCATCTAATAAAAATGTGGGTACAAACCAAAGCCCTTCCCAGAAAAACGCTAGGAAAAAATCGCCCAAAGCCAACAAAGGAACTGAGAAGCCTCAAGGCAAAAACCCTAGGCAGTCTCCCAAATCTACAAGGAAAGGGAAGAATGCAGCCGGTGAAAAGGCGGCTGGGAGCAGGACAGCAGCTCTGTTGAACAATGCTGCCTCAGCCACAAAGGCCTTGGTGGAGTCCCTTCAGCACTGCGGCCCAGCCTCCGCAAAGACAGGGAAGCAGAACGGCCTGCCTGGGGGATGGGCTCTGGGCAAAGACAGCAGTGGGGGCTGGTCTGACGCTAGCCTAGGAAAAGCAAACAGCCTTCTGGATGACGATCAAAGGGAATTTGAGGAGCCATCCAATATTTTATCAAACATTGCATCTGGGATGGCAGATGTTCAGAGATTTATGATGGCCTCCATTGAACCCTTGTGGGGGCCTGTCGGCCATAACAATGTCTCTGATTTATTCCGGTCACCTGAATCCAACAGCCTAAAATTGAAAACTCTTAAAATTTTGGCCGGAACATCGCAAGAGTCCAAGAAAAAGGTGAACAGCAATTCTCCCGGAACAGGAAAGGGTCACAAATCGGGTAACAAGGGCTTGGGCAAAGCTGGTGGCCGAGCCGTGTCCTGCGATCCTGGCCGCCCCAACTGTCCCGGGTACAGCATAGACATCCCCTCTCCCTTTTTTGATAAAAGCTATAGTCACCTGAGCACTTTAGCCAAAAACGAGCCTACCCATAAAAAGCTGTACCGGCATAAATCGACTTCTAAATCACTGCGGGATGAGAACTGTAAAGTAAAGCGAACAGACCGGGATCAGGCCCATAAGGACCCGTCTGTGACAGCTTCATTTGAGAAACTGAGGTAATGCTGCACCACACTGGCTGGAATGCACCCTTAATTTTCCTACTACCTGCTAAGCCCACTCTTCCTCATTTTCTCCTTCCCGTGAAAGAAAAAGTTGCATGAGAGAGACACTCCCCTTTTACAGCTCCTTTTTTTGGTTGTCGATGTTCTTGCTTTGTTTCCAAAATGCATGAAAATACTTATTACTTGCAAGCTACCTAAAAGAATGACCAATTTTTTTTTTTGGCTTGGCTGGGTTAAAAACAAACTAACCAAGGCTACTCTTTTCTTGCTGTCTGGCTTCTTCGGTTTTTAATTCCTTTATTTTTTTAAGGGTTGAATCATATGCTCTTTTTTAATGGTTTCAAAAAGGAGAGACTTTTTTTGAACATTTTGTAAAAAATAAAACACAAAAAGAGGTTATGCATCCAAAAAAAAAAAAAAAAAGCCAAGATACCTATAGTAAAAGGGTCTTTAGTTTGCAAAAAGAAAACTCATTGGTGGTGGAGTGCTGTGCAGCAGCTTTGCGTGCTTTCTAGCCCCCTCTGCTGTTTGTATCCTAACCCTGCACCATAAAGCTTCATCACCTCTATCCCAGTTAGAGTGTACCTGACTCCACACAAGCTAACTAAGATGGCATAAAATGTTTGGTTTTTCTGCAGGGAAACAGACTACATCCTTCTTAAAGCAGAAACTACATTTTTGGTTTTACCTGTGTTTGAAGAAGAGACACCTTTTTCTAGAAAGACATTTGATGCGTGTTTGGGGTTGGTTTGTTTGTTTTTTTGTTTCCGCTTTTATTTCAATCTTTTTTTCCCCTTCCTTGCTCAAAAAAGAAAAAAAGCAACCAGTACTAATGCCTTGTAATATGTTTGAAGTGTTAAGTGCTGAAATCAAAAGTTCGAAATTGTGGGACTTTTCTTATTTGAAAGCAAATCTGACATGGTATTCCCTGTGCTTCAAAAGTCATATTGTTGTACAGTTGCTTATGCACTATTGAACATGACCACGACCACTACGAAATCTGTGCCAAACTCTGAAGAAGTATTGTGCTGTACATATTTTTACATCTCTATCAAAAATAGGTTGTGAGTGTTTCCTGCAGCTATTTTGCCTTTTAATTTACTATAAACATTCCAGTGATACTATTAATCACCCCTTTGGAAAGCAACCATTATGGAAAACAATGTTAATCATGTACTTACTACAATGTACCAAAAGTTTTATGGACAAGGCTAAATGTGTGCCAAATTTACTTACCTCATTTCATGGATTTTGCCCTCTGGTTTTAGCTCAAAAAGAGTTGTGGGGGAGGGTGACGGTTTTTTGTGATACTTTAAAATGGAAACTGGGTGGTTGTAATGCTCTCTAGATAGGGAAAGAGAAGCCTTGATGGAAGACCAGCTTCAGCATCGGAGAGAACTGATTTGTTGAAGGATTTCAGATGACAAAATCACTCAAGGTAAGTTTACCGAAAACTCGCACATCTCTGCATTTCGTGAATGGAAAGCCAAGGATTTTCCTGTCTCCTGTTTTATTTGAAGCAAAACGTGTAGCTGGAGAGAATGTCAAGAGCAAAGTGGTACTGCTGACACTGTTGTATCTTAGTTTTCTATATTTTATAATATAATCTGGGGTAACTTCTAGAAAATCAGAACAAATTCCATGCGTTTCGGTGGGCTTTCATTTTGAACAGTTTCTTTACCAAGTTTACGTTTATTCTGGCTCTCATAGCAAAGTTTCACTGTTTTTCTTTTAACCTTTGCAATGACAACGTTGTTCCAAGGTTTGTACCAACAAACCAAAAAAAAAAGTTTTAATCAATTATGACTTTGTGTGTTGGCCAATGTTAACTCCCTGCATTGTACAAAAGGAAGTGGAAATCTGGATGATGTCAGCAACTTTGGGGCCAGATCAAAAAACAAAAAAAGGGAACCTCAAGAGACGTGGGGGCTCCTGGGAAGGCCTTGTTTACGACCCCTAACCGCCCTCCAGGAGAACGACGTCTTCCCTTGGGTTCTCTGCTTGTGCATTTTGCTGCTGATTTAACTATGAAAACTTGATATGCAAGGGATGTGCTAGCCGGGGAACTCCCTGGAAGAAAGGATGTGCCGGTGAGGACCCTGCTGCCATCGGAAAGGGTGGTGGCGGGGAGGGGGCCTTGGGAGCCACTGGAGGGAGGGGCCGCTTCCTCCTCGCCGCCAGGCATCAAAGAGGACTTCTGCCGACCACGGCTGAGTCTTGTGTTTGTTACGTTCAGTGGGATGTATCTGTGAATGACTTAACTCTTGCTGGAGTGTTTGTAAATGCATGTTGACCATATTACTCCATCAGGCAGATCAGACAGTTTCTCCATTCAGCTGGTGACAGAACAGAAAACAGGTGTTTAAAAGTGTTGTACTAAATTGGAGGAACCCAACAGGAAGCTGTGAGGAATGAAAGAGCCTTTTTGGCCTTTTCTGGACCATGTGCTGTCTTTGGGGTGGTTCAGTCTTTTGTTGTCATTTGGACCCCCCCTCTTTCCTTCTTGCTGCTGATGCATCCGTGCAAAGACTTGAACCACGAGGCTGCTTTGCCGTGGCTCTGGAATCGGTGGTGGCGGGAGGTGCCGTCAAGTCACAGCTGACCTTTGACGATCCCGTAGGGCTTTCGAGGCAGGAGGTGTTCTGAGGTGCTTTGCCCCCTTGCCTGCCTCTGCAGAGTGACCCTGGACTTCCTTGGTGGTCTCCCACCCCGCTTAGCTTCCGAGCTCTGATGAGATCGGGCCGGCCTGAATGCAGCACGCCAGTGGATTTGCAGCCTGAAGAAGAGCAATGACTCCGAGTCAGTTTTAGTGCTCGCTGGTGGTTTGTCTCTCAGAGCTGGTGGGAGCTCTCTGTTGGAGGCAAGACAGAACCAGCTGTCCAAAACACCTCTGGAAGGAACTCTTGTGAGCGGCCCCTTTTTGAGCAGACTGTGCTCCTTGGGGGGACAGTGGGGCTCCTTAAAGGCCAGTCCAAGATGACACCTCCTTCACATGCAAGATGGCCTCCTTGTCTTATCCCTGGGACAGCCTTGCAAGTGATGCGTTTGTCCTGCACTGCTTTGCTGGCCTGCCTGCCTGCCTGCCTGGGATACCCCGGCAGGATCTGATTGGCATGTATACAGGGTAGGAAGCTGCCCACAGCTGCAGCAGCCTCCCCCGTGCCCTGTGCTGCTTTCAGATTTCTCTGTGCATTTTCCAGTTCTCTTGTTTGATTTGCTCTTTCCAACAGCTTTGCTTTCTCTTCCTCCTCTGCCCACTGCCTGGCCCTGGAGGACCATCGCAGCCCTATGTCTTCAGCACTGATGCTCTTTCTCACGGACAGAGCTCCCTTTATACACAAGCTAAGTCAACTACAGCGTAGGTCCTCGGTTTGTGAGGAATTAAATACAGAAAATGACTGGATTACCATTTTGGAGATGGTGTCAGAGGCTAGACTAGAGTCCAGCAGCACCTGAGAGACCAACAAGGTTCCCCAGACAGGAGCTTTCGAGAGGCAAAACTCCCTTTATCAGAGAGCATTCTGGGGAGTGGTGGGGTTGGGCCCAAGGGAGGTGAAGCCGGCATCGCGTGGACCAGGCAATTGGTGGGTTGAGCGCTTCAACTCACTGCAGGCGCAACGTGAGACTGAGATTTGGCACATACTTGAAAACCCCTGACTGAGCCAGATTGTGGTGAGTCCCAGTCTTACAATGTGTCTGTGGTGTGTTGCAGCACGTGGATAACCAACCCTCTTGCACCCCACCCCCAAACCCAATTCTGGCCGACCACGGGGATGAGGTCAGTTCCCAACTACAGGTAGCCCATGTGGAGGCTGCCTTGAATCCGTGCAAGGGGCAGCTGCAGTATGGCAGCAGCCTCAACTGCAACCTCTGTGGGCTAAGTGTAGAGACCATGTTGTATGCCAGGGCCTACTTGTGAGCAGAGGGACTGCACTGCATGTAGATGGAGGCGATGTGAATGCCCCTCCCTGCAGTCAGTCATTGGCCAATGCAGCTGGGGTTTCCCTGCTCTGCTTCCATTTTGGCATCTCGTTGGCTGCTCCTGCAGAGCCAGAGGAAGCCTGGCTGTTCTTGATGGCCACTTCCTGCATTTCTGTAAGCCCACCTCACAGTCCACACATTCACTAGATGTTGTACCAAAACCTGCAGCAATATTTACGGTGTATCTTAAAAATGCAATATGATATGCATACAAGTATATAGCGACAACTGCTTTATTGCATCTTGCAAAACCTGCATTTAATATAGCTCCCCGACTTATCTCGCTGAGTCTAGATGCTGCCTCCTTCCGATAATGCTGCTTCTCATGTGTCTGTCTGATGCTTTATTTTTCTTTTCAGGCCCCTTCAGGTGACTCGATTAAAACTGAAAGTCATTCTGAATGAGAGGCTGGTTCTTGTTCTGGCCTTTCTCCCACCCCAGTGATGCTCTTGTACTGCAGGGTGGGGGAAATCCGGCCCTCTGGGACCAAGCGTCTCATTCATCCTGTCGCTGTGCACCTCTCTTATTGCTACCTCAATGAAACATTGTCATAAGCACCTTTCCATGCTCCTGCATTTGCCAAAAACCTCATGCTTGCCTTTGCCCTCCCTTGGCTTAATTGGATGCTTTGATCTGATTGATTGATTGATTGTGTGTGTGTGTGTGTTTCCCCGCCATGTTCTGGAGGCTTCTTACCCCTGCATCTCGGTCCCAGTGCTTACCTCAGGACCTGGGATTTGGCCATCCATCGCCACCCTTTCTGCTACCTTCTTTCCAGACTTTACCATGAAGCTCTGAAGCCTCCGAACTCTGACTGCGTCCTCCAGGACCCCCTCTCTGCATGGCCATCTCTGCTGTTGGGCTTCCTCACTCACCCCTGTTCTGCATGTTCCCCCTCTTTTGGTGTAGCTGGCTTTGTTGGCCTCCCGTGCTGCTTCCCTTCCTCCAGAGCTCTCAGCTGTGCCTGTCTCTCCACTCCGTAACTTGTTTGACTCGTGGTTTTAAACCTTCTGTGATGTTTTGGATGAATCTGTGACTTACGTAGTCTTACTTAATCATGATAAGATACCAGCGAGGCTATGTAAGAATTACCGTTCCAGCCTGTCTTCTAATCACTTGGACCAATTTTGCACTGTCACTTTTGTGACTCGTTTTTTCTCTATTGCTTTGGGTCCCCACCCCTCTTTCCCACGTGTGTTTTGCTCCCTCTGAGACTGCTAGAGAGAACAAAACACTTGTGTGTGGGGGGGGGAGCCCTGAAGCAGCAGGGGCAAACGAGTGGCAAAAGGGTCAGTGCAGAACTGGCCTGGGTATGACCACAGTGAAGCAGGGTTGCGGGAGGAGAAGCAGAAGTGAGCAAGGACGCCGCTCAGGCTCTGTGTCAACAGGCAGTTGTTTTGTCTAAAATCCCAACGAGGCCGTTCTGCCGGATTCCAGCCCAGCCTGGCATTGGCCAAAAAGAGTCACTGGCCAGAGATAGAAAATGGGTTTCAGAGTTGATGGAAGTGGAGTTGGGGTGGTGGAGTCGTTCTTTCTTCTGCCACACGGTCACCTAGCATCAAACAGGTTTTGAGTTTTTTGAGGCAATACAAGAAACTGAAATCTGTTTTCCAGAGGCAACAGATAGTGGAGACCACTCTTTCAATTGCCCCCCGCCCCCCAAAAAAACCCCAACCACTGTAATCTGTGTCCTGATTCCAGGATCAAGGTTGTGTGTTACGATACCTTTTGTGCATGGGTCTGATAGGCACAGACAGAATACCTAATGCGCCTCTGCTGCAAAGGCTGTCGTGTGCATCCAGAAGGCATGCTCCGTTTCCCTTCTTGCCCAGGAATCCTCCCTTTGCCTAGTAACCACTTTGGAGTGTTTGAAGGGGAAATGATGAACACTGCGTGTGTGGGCCTTTCAAAAGTGATGTCATGCGGCGTGGTTTGCATTCGTGGATCAGAAGCAAAGTACAAAAGGGTATCGCAGGGAGGGTCCATCACCTCTTCCACGATGACAGTTTCAGAGGGTGGCCGTGTTGGTCCACAGTAGAAGACCTGGATTCGAGCCCAGTAGCACCTCCGGGACCGACAAGATTTTCGGAGACGGAGCTTTTGAAAGTGGCACTTCTACCCCGAGCATCTCATCAGTCTCTGAGGTGCTCTGGGACTCAAAGCTAGCTCTGTCCCAGGGTGATGCTGCAGGGTCATGATCCTTTCATAAGGCCATAAGAGGACTGGTGACAGAAGTTTGACGCATCGGTATTAGTGACTGCAGCTATTGGAAACACGAGCACAAGTTCTACAAAATCTTTTCGCAGGCCACCTAATGCTGAATTTTTGACCTGGGCAGAAGCAGGTGGCACTTTTTGAGAGCTGCAAGTTGTCCCAGACAAGCTTGACTTCTCATTCACTACATACACAGAGTCCTTTCATCAGCATAATTGTCTTGGATCAAATTGGTTTTGCAGGTTTATTACGAGAGATGAAAACAAGGAAGGGTGTTCACACCTTTCCAGATAACTATTGACTTTCAAAACTCTTTTAGTTCTCTAGAAAGCGAGACCCTGAAGGAGTCTAGTCTTGCTGCTGTCTCATTCATCCTCCCCTCCCCCTGCAAGCCCCCCCCCAGTTTTGGTTGTTCCTTTTATGCTTTGCTGTGGCTGAAGCAGGGACCAGATGCCTGGGCTGTGGGTTGTAGCAGACTCCACCCTGCCAGCCTTTGCATTCTGAGCACCACCAAACACCCTGGAGGAGTCCCAAGGAGGTTCTGCAGTTCTGAAACTCGGTCACATCTGTGAATGAGCCCCTCTCTGTTTTTTGATGAGTTTACAAAAACGAAGTTTAAAAGATGCAAAAAAAAAAAAAAGGACAAAGGACTTAAACTGGAGTTCAGTATCTTTGGAGTAAGGCTTTTTCAAATCTGTTTCTCAGGTAAATAAGCAACATTACTGACAGTGGAGTCACAGCCATCGGGAGGGGAGAGGGTGGACAGCCACTCGGGTCAGAAGCAGAAAGAAGGGCACTTGGGGTCACTGGGTTGCCGGATGCATTAACTGAGCCTTGGATCACTTGGTGGGGAAGAGGTCGGGAGGGGGTTGCCTCTCTTGGACGCCGCTCCCCTCTAGAAGAGAGAGAACACGGACACTTAAAAAGCACAAAGGGGTGGATCTAGTAACTGTGAGATAGGTAAGAAAAGTCCCAGTTATAGCTCCTCTTGTCTTTTACTCCCCGTAGAAAGCAGGGTGGAAGCTAGTGGAGCTGCTGTATGTCGAGGCCCGTAGCCCTGGGGGTGGGCCTTTTAATTGCTGCCTACAGAGATTTGAATGTACTGCCCCTTTAAGTTACCTTCCATAGACCCAGAGGCACCTCTTGATTACGTTACTACTGTTTTATGGTGCTAAAGAAAACTTTTATTCCCCTTGAGCATTAAAGAAATCCTATATGGCCCTTTAAATGAATGTAACATATCCATTTCAGTTTTAACAGTGTACACTGTAATTTTAACGTTTGGGGATAATTTGCCTTTTTTTTTTCTTTTAGAACAAGCTTTATAAATATTCTGTAGTCAATTGAAGTATAATTCTTAAGGATCACTCTAAGACGCCGACAAAATCTTGTATATTTTTAAGTGTGCCAATTTGTAAAATATTTTGTAAGTGTATATTTTTCTTAGAAAAGTGCTGTGAAGTGTTTGTATGTGTGAGGTTTCCCCTTTTTGGCACCGGCCCAGGTGCTAATAAAAAGGATGTATACTTAAAAGGTTTCTGGTTTTACAAACCAAAATACAAAGAAAAAAAATTTAAAACTTTTGTTGGGGATTTTGTAATAAAAAGAGATGTTGTGAAAGAGTGTAGTGACATTGTGTAAAGGAAACTGGAACATTTGTGAGCGCGTTGCTGTTTTATAGATCCTCTTGTAAATTATTCTTGTAATATTTTGAGTTTCGTTGTTCTTGTTGCAAAGGGTTTAAATATTTGTGACTGACTCTGTACGGTGAAAACGTCATATTGTTAACTTGCTGAGTTTTGTTATATTGTTTATGGAATAAATAAAAATTAAAAAATCTCATTTTAAGATGATGTATGAAAAGAAATTAAACAACCATTTGTTGAATACCAGACCTGGTGGTCATGTGTGCCAAGGCAGCTCTTAGCCATTTGCTGTTCTCCCTTCTCATTCACAGCAGGTCGCTCAAGATCACAGTCCAGACAGACCCAGAAGGAGAATGCCTTTTGGTGGGGAGGGGTGCAGAACCAGCACAGAGATGATGCCAATCCCAAGCGGGTTCCAATGGTGCAACTCTGCTTAGCGGGACACTACCTGGATCAGGCTTTTAACGGCAAGACCCTTCTTTCACCTGGTCTTGTAGTTTGCTTTACCTGGAGCTAAGAATACACCTGGATTACATGTAGTACAGAAGGTAGTTTTTATTCTAATGTAAACTCTTGTGCTCACAGGTAGATTTTTAAAGTACCCACCTTTAAAGTAGGTAGATTTAAAGGTAGGTAGATTTTTAACGTACCCACCTGGAAAAACACCTTGGGGGTCAGTTGTCCAAATTGCTTCCAGCAGTCAACTGGGTATTTGCCAGTCTCTCCAAGAAATGTTACAATCCCCAGACAACACCTGCCAACACGGCTGCTCTAACCATGTTTTGTGCTGTGGTTCTCTGGGAGAGTTTGCCTTTGCTTGCAGTCCTCAGATCAGCCAGTTCTATTTAGGAAAACAGATTCTCTAATCCTCCAACCGAACAATCTCCAGAAGCATCTCCAGTAACCCCTCCCCCCAGAAAGAAATGAACATAGAGATGTGGCTGCCAGTCGTGTGAGATGAAGGGACAAACAACTTGTGGGCTGGGAGTCCTATGTGCTGAACTCCAAACAGTTTTGAAGCATGTGGGGATTCAGTTCAGATCAGGACCACATGATGTTCTAAAGCACCCCCCCCCGAATGACATTGGGGGTGTGATGGACTTAAAGATCTGGGACCAGCAGATACCTCTTTCATGGGAAGAATTGCCACAATAAAAATGAACATCCTTCCACATTTTTTATTTCTAGCCCAATGCATTCCCATATTAAAAAATAAAAAATTCTTTGAAGAATTAAACCGCCCTGTTAGAAAATTTATATAGCACGCCAAAAAACCGAGAATTAATAGAAAACTCCTTACTGATAAAAAAGAAATGGCGGATTAGGATTACCGAATTGGAATTTATAATACCAAGCAGCCGCAATGGGTTGGATAAAAGATTGGATCTTGCTGGAAGAGGAAAGACTTCTACAATTAGAAGGGCATGACCTACCCAAGGGATGGCATGCGCACATTTGGTACAATATAGATAAAAGTCAGCAAATTTTTCAAAATCATGTAATTAGGGGATCATTGATTAAAATCTGGAAAGAGGTCAAAACTAAATTTTACACTAAAATCCCGAAATGGATTTTTCCGCTAGAGGCTTTTATAATGCCAGCACTAATAGATAGCAAGAAAAGGGTTGACATATGAAACTCTTCTAACAAAAAATAACGAATTAAAATCTTTAGAATGACATGAAATAGAAAAATTTAACTAATTGGGAAGGAATTCAATTAAAATCCAGATTCAGTAAAGATAAAAAAATAAACTTCATAAATACTAAAACACAATTAGATAAAATTTGGCTCTCATCATCTGACAAATTAGTACAAAAACTCTATAATTTTTTTCTTAGTGAGGAAATGTTTGAAGAAACCGTAAAGCCCAATATGATACAGTGGATGCAGGATATAGGTTATAATATTACATTGGACGAATGGCCCAAATTATGGAAATCCTTGAAATTGTTAAGAGCGGTAAACTATAAAGAAAATGTTTACAAAATGTTTTATCGATGGCATTGGACACCCGATAAAATCAATAAGTTCCATAAAGAAGCTCCAGACATATGTTGCAGGTGCAAGAAAAATATTGGTACATATATTCATGTATGGTGGAAATGTGAAAAAATAGAAAAATTTTGGGAAATTATCAAAAAAATAGTAGAAGAAATTACAAATGTTAAACTACAATTTAAACCGGAAATTTTTCTACTTAATATCTTACCAGATAGAATTAAAAGAGAAGATTTAAAGATTATAATATACATATTTACTATGTCAAGAATTTTAATTGCTAAATATTGGAAAAAAAGATATTGTACCCAACAATGAGGATTTAATGGATAAAATTTTGGAAATCGCTGAATTAGATAAATTAAACACAATACTCTCAAGAAAAGACGAGATAATATATCAAAACAGATGGAAAAAAGTTTACAATTGGATAAAGAAGTCAATGAGACAACCTCCCATTTGTATTTCAAACTAATACTGTTATATTATATTTTCTAATTTAATGTATGGGTATTAATATTTCTAATTAGTATATATATTAATTTAACGTATTTGTATTATCATATTGCTATTTTCTTTCCCCCCCCCTTTCTTTTTTCTGTACACTAAAAATCTATAAATAAAACTAAAAAAAAAAAAAAAAGTAAACACAGAATACTGCATGGCCACCTGCAGTGTTGGTAGGTGTTGTCTGGGGATTATAACATTTCCTGGAGGGACTGGCAGATATCCCCTTCCTTCTGAGGAACTCAGTAAACCAGGTTATTCCACACAGAGCTACAGAGCTCCTTCAATTCACTGACAGACTCCCTGTTAGCTCTCCGTCCAACAACTAACTGCTGCTTCTCAACTGCCAATTCCAAACTGACTGTTTGGTCTGTTAAACGCCAATCACTGAGGGTTCCAAGCTAAATGGCCCCCTCCTCACTCTGTCATGTGACTCAGCAGTGTACTGTGTTTACTTTCTGCTGGTCCCAGATCTTTAAGTCCGTCACACCCCCAATGTCATTTGGGGGGAGGGGATGCTTTAGAACATCATGTGGCCCTGATCCGAACTGAATCCCCACATGCTTCAAAACTGTTTGGAGTTCAGCACATAGGACTCCCAGCCCACAAGTTGTTTGACCCTTCATCTCACACGACTGGCAGCCACCTCTCTATGTTCATTTCTTTCTGGGGGGAGGGGTTACTGGAGATGCTTCTGGAGATTGTTTGGTTGGAGGATTAGAGAATCTGTTTTCCTAAATAGAACTGGCTGATCCGAGGACTGCAAGCAAAGGCAAACTCTGCCACAGAGCCACAGCACAAAACATGATTAGAGCAGCTGTGTTGGCAGGTGTTGTCTGGGGATCGTAACATTTTCTGGAGGGACTGGCAAATGTCCCCTTCCTTCTGAGGAACTCAGTAAACTAGGTTATTCCACACAGAGCTACAGAGCTCCTTCAGTTCGCTGACAGACTCCCTGTTAATGTTGGCCAAATTGCCTTCAATCATTATTTAATATGGGGAGTTATGATCTTACATCATGCCAGGGGTCTTTTTGGGGGGAGCCCCGCCCCCAGCCGGCGTCCCGGGAGTCTTTCAGGCAGCCGAATGTCAATTTCAGCTTCATTATATCCTATGGGCCATTGAAGTCAATGGTGAAAACATAGGGTATATTCTGGGGACTGGAAGGGAGGGGGTTTGAGGGAGAGGCTCCAAACTCACAGGGTAGCTGATGGAGCCTCTCCCCCAAGATACCTACCAAGTTTCAAGAACATTGAACCAGGGCGTCCAATTCTGTGGGCCCCCAAACAGGTTGCCCCCTTTCCCTCCATTGTTCTCTATGGTGGGGAAAAAGTTACTTTTTTCCCACCATAGAGAACAATGGAGGGAATGGGGGCAACCTGTTTAGGGGCCCATAAAGTTGGACCCCTAATCCAATGTTCTTGAAACCTTGTGGGTATCTTGGGGAGAGGCTCCTACAGCTACCCTGTGAGTTTGGAGCCTTTCCCTCAAACCCCCTCCTCCAGCCCCCAGAATATACCCTATATCTTCACCGTTGACTTCAATGGCCCATAGGATATAATGGGGCCAAATTGCTGCCGAATTTCTTTCATTCCCTCCTTTCCTTCTTCCTCTTTCCCACCTTCTTCTCTCCTCTTTTTTCCTCCTTTCCCTGTTTCCCTCCTTCTTCCCTCTCTTTCTTTCCCTCCTTCTTTCCTTCTCTTTCTTTCCTTCTTTCCTTCTCTTTACTCTCTCTCTTTCCTTCCCTCTTTCCTCCTTCTGTGGCCCAACTCTAGTGAGAAGGAGTTTAAACTTTAAACCCCTTCTCTCTTAGCTCCCCCACCCAGGCCAGCTGGGGAAGGGAAGGGGAGGCTTCTGTATGGAAGAGGAGACTCTGTATGGAATTTGAATCCCCTGTCTTCTGGCCTGGCATGGCCACTGCCTGATTTCTCAATGCTATGTATGGCTAGGGAGCTGGTCCATCTTGTTACAGGAAAGTGGAATGGTGACATGCAGGAATCATAGGCACACCTTTCACAGGAAGGCTTTTCTTCTTCTGGATGTGCGCTATAACTAGCATCACTTGAAATCACCTTACAGTTCAGTCCCTGTTGCACATAGCTAGCAAAGTCCAGGTTTTCATAACTTATGAGTTCATGAGAGCACACTAGGTGCCTAGTAGGGGCAACATTAGCTCTCCCTCCAACAACTAACTGCTGCTTCTCAACTGCCAATTCCAAACTGACTGTTTGGTCTGTTAAACGCCAATCACTGAGGGTTCCGAGCTAAATGGCCCTCTCCTCACTCTGTCATGTGACTCAGCAGTGTTCTTTGTTTACTTTCTGCTGGTCCCAGATCTTTAAGTCCGTCACAGGGGGGAATTAAATCTCTCATCTCCATGGTCCAAATCAGAAGGGACTCTTTGTGCACCTAAAAATAAATATCACTGGGAACTCTGAACATGGAACTCCCAGCACATGTGCTTCTGCAACACTGCTGACCAAGGACGCTCTGAATAGGCACATCTCATTGCAGGAATCCCATGCGTATTTCTCTATAGCAGCTGCAATTTTCCAGTGATTACCGCGCAAGTTTTTGCTGGGAAAGATCTACCCACACATGTGCATGGACCAGTGAGTCATGCTATTCCTGCTTTGTGTGCTCCTTGTGGATTGTAGCTGTACAGCCATCACAAGCTCCTGCTTATAGCTTCCATTCTGAGTAACACAAGTCCTTCTCACACTGGCAGTGCCAGCCCCTCCGTAAGTCAGGGTGAGGGGAATGCCTAAGGGTGTCTATTGTTTTGTTTCGTTTTTAAATCAAAATGCTTTCTCTGTCCACTCTCTCCACTGTGATGCTAACCGCTAACAAGACTACCCTCTCTCCCTCTGCCCCGTGTCTGTGTGGGTTCCTTTTGTATCCACACTCACAGAAAAGATGAACCATGCCAGAACCAGAGGAGATGCAGTTTGGGTCAGTTATTCAGATAACATGCATCAGGCATATGTCATGTGCACGATTTCTTGTCACAGAATCGGAGAGCACTCTGAGCTCTGTGGAAGAAGAGTGGGGAAGACCTGCCAGCCCTCTGGAATCACTGATGGGACGTCTTTTATCATTCAAGAGCCGAGAATGTCAAACTTGTGTTCCTCTTCTCCCAGGCTTGTTCTGTTTTCGGGGACATCCCCAGCCCAGCACTCCACACTGAGATCCTTGCAGAGGGGGGCACGAATCCTACCAGTATACAGGAGACCTTGCGGATCAGATCACACTGCTGGTTTTCAAAGGACTGTTACTCCAAAGGACCCTCTCTCCTCATTATCTTGCCTGGCTTGACAACTTAAGAAGAACTCTCTTGGATCAGGCCAGTGAGGCATCTAGTCCAGCCACCTGTTTCACACAGCAGCCAGCCAGTTATTATGGAGGGCCAACAGTGTGGCACAGAAGCCAAGTCTTCTACTGATGTGGCCTCCTGGCACTGGTATTCAGAGGTATACTGCCTCTGAATGTGAAGGTTCCCTTTAGTCACCATGGCTAATAGCCACTGATGGACCCATCCTCCATAAATCTGTCTAACCCTCTTTTAAAGCCACCTGTACTTGTGACCCCAATTGATTTATTCAATGAGTAAAGAAGTATTGCCTTCTGTCTACTCCTATCTATTGGCCATCTACTTTATTGGGTGCCCTCACATTCTGTTATTTTGGGAGACGGAGAAAAAGTTATCTCTGTCCAGTCTCTCTATCCCACGCATAATTTCAGAAATCTCTATCATGTCCCGTCCCCACCCCAGCGCTCTCTTTTCTAGACTGAAAAGGCCCACATTCTTCAGCCTGCCCTCACAGGAAAGGTGCTTCTACCTCTTAATCATCTTGGTTGCCCTCCTGGTGTTTTTTCCAGCTCTGTGATAACCTTTTTGAGATAATGTGGCCAGAACTGCACATGGTACTTTCCCTTCCATTACCACCTTCCCTTCCATTTCCGCCTCCTTTTTTTAATGAGATCAGGTAGCAATGTTGGCATAAGCACAGAAGCACCCCTGGCGTTGTCAATCACCATGGCCAAGTAGTTCTGGATTGGGAGTCCCTGGGGGAGTTGTTTTTGAGTGATCAATCCCCCACCCCTCTCTCCTGTTTCTGTATCAGAGTCTGAGAGCACCCCATGACTGACACAAGGGTAAATGCACTGAAGTTGATGGGACTACTCTCATGTAAATCTGCACTTCAACCCTCCCATGTATTCCATGGAAGAGAGGTGAAGGGAAGGAGGCTGAGAGGGGGCAGAGCACTTGGCAGAGAGATTGTGGAGCTGTCAGAAAGGAGCTGGAGCTTCGGATACACACTTATGCGCATGGGTGAAAGACAAGGAAAAAAAAGATGCTGCAATAATTGACCATGAGGCAATGACTGACCATGAGGCAAGTGCGCAGTGAACCCAGTTCAGGGTGGGATGTTTGATCAAAACTTCCCACAACTATTTAAACCGCTGCAAAGAGAGGTGGCGCCATTATCGCTCCAAGCTGCTAGTCTATCCGCAACCCCTATCATCTTATATGGAAATTAGGATTTTTTTGTTCCAGTTTGCATCACCTTACAGGTACCTATCTTGAACTTCATTTTCCATGTTGTTGCCTGCCTGCTTGCCCAGAGAGATCCTCCTGTAGCTTCTCATAGTCTGTCTTGGTTTTCACCATCCTAAATAGCTTGGTGTCATGTGCACATTAGGTGACTACACTGCTCCCCACCCAAATCCCAAATTACTCATGATGAAATTAAATAGTGCCAGTCCAAGTACTGATCCTTGTGACAGCAGGATTTAGATGGTGGCTAGTCTGGACTTCGAATGGAATGACTTGGCCTGAGTGGCTCTATCCTCCAGCTGTTACTTGCAAAATCTCTGCCCAGGGCCTCGGAGAGAGGGGGACACCTCCCGGCAGTCACTTCCCATCTTCCAGCTTCGTGGCAGATTACTCCCAACAGTTCCAGTCTTCATGACCTCCGTGAAAATGCCCTGCAAATCCCCAGGTGGTCTTAATGTACAGTTGTGTCTCAGAGATACATGATGGTAACAGTCCTGTCCACAGTCACCATGTCACACCAGAGAGGTTACAGCTCCCTTCTGATACATGCTGTGTCCTAGATTATGTCATGTCTGCTACTTAGAGCCACTTGACACTTCCTGCAGCAAACAAACAAACAGTGAATGGTAGACATGCATCACCAAGTAGCTGTGTATATGTACTAGGAAATCTTGACTGTTTGCAAATGCATTGCTACATTATAAATCAAGGGTCCCCAGGAGGGTTGTCAGGCCTGCTGGGCCTTCAGCAGGGGTCGGCTAGGGTTGGTAGGTCCAGGCTGAGGAACTTCTGGAGATTTGGGGGTGGATCCTGGGGTGCTATGTTCCCTCTAAGCCATGGAGTCTTGTGAGCAAAAATTCTACTTTGTGAGCTACTGGCATTAAAGTTGTGAGCGAGCAATTTGGCTACTGCATAAATTAGTTTGCTCTGGAGCCATCCTTCCTGAGCTAAGACAAAAATCTGTGAGCCAGAGGCTAAAAAACTGTGAGCTGGCTCACATTAACTCAGCTTAGAGGGAACACTGCTGGGATGTGATGTCACAGAGTCCACCCTCCCAAGCACCCACCTTCTTCAGGGAGACTGAATGCTGTAGTCTGGAGATAAGCCACAATTCCAGGATACCCCCAGGCCCCACCTGGCAGCTGGCGTCCCTCGTCCCCAGTGTGGCCCCTGGTTGCTGTGGCTCCCACAGATGCCTTTCCTGGTGCCCACCAAGTGTTTCTAGGTCACGGGAGGGGCCATGCGAGCCTTTTCCCCAGCAAATTCTGGTAGGTTGTGTAGATTTTTTTTTTAAAAAAAATAGTTGCTGCAGCAGCTGCCACCACAGCACAAAGACATTCACTATGCAACTGAAGGTCAGCTGTGTCTCTGTGCAAGGAAATACTTTTAAATGGAGTGTTCGTTTTGAAAGGCATCTTCTTAAGCAGCCTGGAATGTGGAGGAGTCGCTACTAGGGGTGTACATTCGGCCTATACCAAGCTGAAAAAATACCTTATCGGTGTTTTCCAGGTATTTCTTCAGCTGGACATAGAGCCCAGTATTTATTCAGCTATCCAAAAATGGCCAACCCGAATTTTTGGGATTTTTCAGGACTACCAGATAGCTGAAGGTAAAGAATATTTAAAGGGGTTGCTATCCCTTTAAACACCTTCTGGGTAAACTTGCCACTTTGAGTTCACTTGCGACTTGCAAGAGGCATTTAAAAGGACCAAGATCAATGGAGGATGGGGGTGGCTCTGTTGGACAGTCCAGTTTAAACCAGGCTGACCAGCAGAGCCCCAGCCAAGCCTGCGGGGAGAACTCTCCCCGCAGGATTGGCTCCCGGGCAGGCTGACCAGCAAAGCCCCAGCAGAACCAGGGCCGGCTCCAGGTGTCTGGGTGCCCTAGGCAGGACAGCCTGGGGCACCCCCCACTGAGGATGCCAACCTCCCGGTGGGGCCTGGAGACGGGGGTGGCGGCGGAGCGCTGGCTTTCCTGGAGGCTCTGCAGCTGCGGGGCCCCCAGGAAAGCCAGGGAAGGGGGCGGGGGGTCTAGCCGCCGCCCCATCCCTCCCAGCCCCGGCTTTTCTGGGGGCTCCACGGCTGCGGGATCCCCAGGAAAGCTGGGAAGGGGGCGGGGTGATCTGGTCCATGGGGTCACAAAGAGTCCGACTGGACTGTGGGAGGACTGAACAACAACAACTCTTTGGCCGTTTCCTGGTTACTGAGGGAATGTGCTTAGAAGTTGTGCTTTCTTAGTTCTGCATGGCTTGCACATTTGGATGCTTCCTGTGCTTGGAATGAGGGGACATGCTTCAATAAAAACGAATTTACTCTTCCAGTCTGGAGCATCAATTTGGAGTCTTGGATGCAGTTCAGGATGCCTCCCTTCACCAGGGATGTGGGCAGGATATAGGGCGGGAGCAGAGGAGAGAGATGCAGAGAAGGAAAGGCTGGGGGGGGACTTCTTGGGGATGTTCAGCCTGGAGGGGAAGGGGGTTGACAGGGTGGCTCTCTGGAAGAAGCATCCCAAGAAGGGCCCTCACTTGGAGGAGGGCGGGGAGCTGTTCCTGGGAGCGGCAGGAGAGAGGACCCGCGGTCGGCATGAGCTTCAGCGAAGGGCAGGGATGCACCGCCTGGATTTTTGGGGAAACTTTTCGATGGTCCGAGTTGTGCAAAAGTGGAATCAGTTCCCCGGGGGGGGGTGAGTTCCCTCCCTCCCCGGTAATCTGGAAGCAGTGTCCCCACAAAGCCTTGCTCCAGGGCTGCCCCTTCCTCGAGCAGAAAGGGTGGGCTAGATGGCCCTTGGAGGGCCCCTCCTGCCTCTGGGATTCCGGGACCCTCGCAGCGGGACTGGGCTGCAGTCGGACGGCCCTCCAAGGCAGGAACCCTGCAGGCGCCAGGATGGGGGGGAGCTGCCTGTCCGGCCCAAGGCAGGGGTTCCCCAATCCCCCCTCTCCAGGCTGCAAACAGGGAGTCGATTGCTGGGGACGAAGTCAGCCCTTGAAGGGGGTGGGGTGGGGGGTCCAAAGGCAGCCCCCTTCCTTCCTTCCTTCCTTCCTTCCTTCCTTCCTTCCTTCCTTCCTTCCTTCCTTCCTTCCTTCCTTCCTTCCTTCCTTCCTTCCTTCCTTCCTTCCTTCCTCGGGGATCCGGGCTCCTGAGTCCCTCCCCCTCCCAGCAATACTGCTGAGAATGCCTCCCGTCGGGGGGGGGCATCTCCTAGCTGGCTGTCTCTGGGGTCCTCCTCCCCCGGTCTCTCTCTCCCCCACCCCCGCGGGGCAAGGGAGGGAACAAGAGGAGCCCCGTCTAAACTCTCCACCTCCCCCTGCACTGAGTCTGATGGCCCTTCGTGGAGGGGGTGAAGAAGGAGCAGGGACGGGACAGGGGACGACGAGGACCCGGCTTCAGCCTCCTCCTTTTGCCGAGAGGGCGGAACAGCGCCTAGGGCGCCCCGGCCTCAGGGGCGCCAAATGGCACCCCACTCCCCCCAAAAAGCGCCCCCCAGGAAAGCCACCGCTCCCTCCCTCCCAGCACCGGCTTTCCTGGGGGCTCCACGGCTACGGGGTCCCCAGGAAAGCCGGGAAGGGGGCGAGGGTCTAGCCGCAGCCCCCTCCCTCCCAGAGCCGGCTTTCCTGGGGGCTCCCCGGCTGTGGGGCCCCCAGGAAAGCCGGGAAGGGGGTGGGGGTCCGGTGGCAGCGAGCACCGGGTTAGGGCGGGGGGGCGCTTTTCGGGGGGAAGTGGGGCGCCATTTGGCACCCCTGAGGCCGGCACGCCCTAGGCGCTGTTCCGCCCTCTCGGCAAAAGAGGAGGCTGAAGCCAGGTCCTCGTCGTCCCCCGTGCTGTCCCCGCTCCTCGTCGTCCCCGTGAGCAGAGCCTGTGGGAAGAACTCTCTGCCGGGGCTGGTTCCTCTTTGCAGCTTGGTTTAAACCAAGCTGCAAAGAGGAACCAGCCCAGGATCAGCCTGGGTTCGCGCCACCCCAACTGATCCTCTCTCTTTTTCTTTCTCAGGTCCATTGAAACAAACAAACAAAAAATGGGAATCCCAAATATTTCCCAAATCCAAATACCATACCGGTATTGGGATTCAGGTATATCAGGAAATACGGATATTTTTGGAGTTTAATATACCTGAACCCAAAAAATACTGGGGCGGGGGGAGTTGCACCAACCTTGTTGCTATTAGAGCTGTGCATAACCCCCCTCACTGAAATTTTGTAGTTGGCGCCTTTTCCAGTGGCAGCCATTTTGGGGTTTGGACACCTCATGTCAGAATTCTAAACATATCCACAGGCTCAACAAGGTTGGAGACTCCTGTCCACACTTGACTTTGTGAGTTTTGTTGGAAATGTTGGTATCTCTATGGCAAACCCAATGGCCGTATGAAGTGTAAAGCATTTCCTAGGAGGATCTGAACTATTCATAGCTTTTGCTACACTTCACTTGGTTCAATGTGTGTGCAAGTGCACACAAAGATCGCTTCTTAGCTCAAGGAAGTCCACTTTTTCTTCATTCCATGGCAGATCCTGGCTTGTGACAAGCAATTGAACTCATTGACTTACTGACTGCCAGCAGAAGCTATCACTGGAAGCCACCTCCGTGGAAACTAGACAGGAGTGGGAAAATGAAGATGCTTCTGGTGCTGTTTGACCACAGATGAAGAGAGCCCCTGTGGAAAATCTGGCAATTGTGTAAAATTGGTCCTTGGTTCAAAGTAGGTTCCTTTCCCACATTTTTTAAAATTTAAATTGAACAATCAACATACTCAAGAACATCGGCGATTTTTGGTAACAGAGCAGAAGTGAGGCCCTGCCGTCCTTGAAGTGGGGAGAGGTGGTGACTCGGAGGCTGAGGACTGACTTTGTAGGGAGAAGGTCCTTGGCTCAGTCCCCAGCATCACCGGTTAAAGGATCCCGAGAAGCAAATGTCAGGGAAGCCACTTCTCTGCCTGAGAGCCCAGAGAGCAGCTGCCCATCACAGCTGGGCTGCACTGACTCAGGATGAGACAGCGGTGGATGTTCTGGGCCTGTCCCTGGGCTGCAGCTCCAAACCACTGGTCAGGGCAGCCCTAAGGGGATATTCTGCTCTAGAGACACATTCCCCACAGAGACTTCGAGACCGATCAGGCATCTTGATGGGCCAGTTTTCCCTTTGCAGGAAATTATATAGATACTAGGAATAAGGCCTGTTGTGGAAATAAATACAACAGGCTCTAGAAAGAGGCTCTGGGAGAGCGCCCTGGCTTTGGGCGCTCAGTGACAATTTGCTGTGGCAATCTCAGCAGGGTATAATGACAGAGCCCACCATTTTCTCCAGAGGAACTGATCTTTGCTACCTGAAGAACAGTAGTAATTTTGAGTGATCTCCAGCCCTCCCCTGGAGATTGGTAACAGTGGTTCCCCAGGAGGGAGTGGCTGGTTTGGAGAGTGGAGTCTATGGCATTGTAGCTGTCTGAGGTCCCACCCCTCCTCAACACTCACCCTCTCCAGGTTCGACCCTTCAAATCTCCAGGAATTTCCCAACCTGGAGTTGACAACCCTATCTCCCTCCCAGCCAACCATCAACCTACCTTTAGTTTTCCATCTCCTCCCCCCTCCCTCCTAGGGAGCAGTTGTAATTTTGAGTGATCTCCAGCCCCCACCTGGAGATTGGCAACAATGGTTCCCCATCAGGGAATGGCTGGATTGGAGGGTGGAGTTGGCAACCTGATCAGGACTGGGCCCAATGAGTTTTCTCCCAAAGGCCAACATAGGTGTGGAAAGGGCCTTTTACTGACAGAGGAGAAAGTACAGGTGTCAACTCTGATTAGGGAAATACTTGGAGATTTGGGGGGGTGGATCCTGTGGAGGGCAGCATTTGGGGTGTGTGTGGAAGGACTCAGCAGGGTATAGTGCCATAGAATCTACCCTCCAAAGCAACCATTTTCTCCCAGGGAACTGATCTCTGTCATCTGGAGGTCAATTGTGACACTGGGAGATCTCCAGGTCCCACCTGGAGATTGGCAACCCTAGGGGAAAGTCAGCCACACAGCGGGGAGTTGAAGAAAATGGTTTGATGGTCACTGGCCCACCTCATTAGCCAGCCAGCCAGCCATGCTGAAGCTAAGCAGGAGAGAGAGCCTTTTCCCATTTATTCTGATAGGAAAGTGGCCATTGGGGAGGGGGTTATGGGCGGGGGAGGGGGTTATGCTGAAAGTCCTTTGTTTTTTTACTCACAGAACCAAGGTTGGTTGCCTACCAACAGCCACTGAGGGGACAGTCCCCCACAGGAGTCAAGAGAACTGTCTTCCTCAGGAGAGAGAGAGCTGGTCTGCCAGTAAATCTGACATGCAAATCTGTTTGAAGGGGGAGTGGGTGGGGAAGAGGAGCAGACCCAGCACCTGGCCAATGGCACGCGAGTACTTTTGAGTGGTGGCTGATGGGCCAATGGCTGAGGGAGGGCATTTTACAGCCAATGGGAGTGCATGGAATCTTAGGACGCCAAGTGACAATTATATATAAGGAGAGATGGAGGCGTCTTCAGTCGCCTGAGCCTCCATTGCAGTTAGGGTCGCCAACTCTGGGTTGGGAAATTCCTGGAGACTTGGGGGTGGAGCCTGAGGAAGGCGGGGTTTCAGGAGGGGAGGGACCCCACAGGGGAATAATGGCACAGCAGCCACCTTCCAAAGTTGCCATTTTCCCCCAGGGGAACTGACCACTCTTGCCTGGAGATCAGCTGTAACTCCCAGAGATCTCCAGGCCCCACCTGGGGGCTGGCTACCCTGACTGCGGTTGAAAAAGGCTTCCCATCTCAGTGAGAGCCAGGCCAAAGGATCTGGATCACAGCATAGATTCTCCACACATCTACATCATGATCTTCTGGATCATGGGATAGATTCCCCACACATCTACACCACAATCTAAACAGCCATAATGAGATGCAGTTCCCAGGATCTCCTATTCAGTGTTTAGCTTTCAAAAACCCCAAAACCCAAGTGGCTGTGCTGCGGATGGGCCTGGGCGAGATCTCCACTCGGGCTGCAGCAGGCCTCCCGCCCACAACGGCTGAGCTGTTCCGTGTTCTGGGAAGGATTAAGCGGAGCGTCTCTTCCCTGCCCTGCTTTCCATTATGAGATTACCTCTGCTTAAGGGCTACTCAGCTGTACCTGGATTCAAAGCCCCCTTAATACCTATTCTAATCACCCTGGCCTCACTGACATGAGAAATGGTGTCTCACCATGCCCTGCCTACCAAAGAGAATTCAGTTATTTAAATGCTTCGCAAATGGGATGTGTAAAATCTCCTTTCCCTGCTCTCTTACCAGGGAGGAAATATTCTCGCCTGCGACAGGCAAAGGTGGGAAGAGGAACAAGACAGGCAGTCAGCCTCGAGGGTGAGAAGCCGAGGTCTGGACTGGAGATCAAAGGCAGCTGTGGCTTCTGATGCTGGATTTGGACAGTTGTGCGAATGCACCAGGGGGTTGCGGCAAAATCCTTTGGACTACCTTTGCCCTGCGGAAAAAACCTTCCAGTTCCCTTCCATTGATTTGTTGCCTGTTTTCCTGAGCTCCCTGCTCCTTTTCTATGAGGGGACCCCTCAGGAGGTCACTTGATTGGATCATAACACCCCCACAAAGCACTGCTGGAGCTAATAGGCCTGTCAATATTTTCTGCTGGGAGTGGCCTGCGGTGGAGCGATCAGGATCTCTTCCAGATGGGAAAAGAACTCTTGGTGCTGGGGTGTGTGTGTGTGTGTGTGCCTGTGAGACATTCTGTTTCTCTTGCTCACGTGAACAGATCAGGCCGATGAGAAATCTTGATTTCTCTTTTGGGTGGGAATGGCCATTTCCTGATTTTTGCACTGAAGTGGAGCTTTTTCTATTAAGACAACCCTGTTTTAACTCAGCTGTTCTTCTCTCCTCCTTTTCAGCTACCTTTAACTATTTTAAATGTAAGACAATATTGAACAAGTGAACCTTTTATTCAGGGTATAAGCTTTGCTGGTCTGAAAGGTGCCACTGGACTCTGACTTGGTTCTGCCACAAGTTTTGTGAGTCTTTAAGCTGCTCCTGGACTGCTTCAGACCGACTAACACGGCTACCCATGACTCAGACTCAGGTGGGCGGCCATGTTGGGCTGAAGCAACAGAACAAAGTCTGAGTCCAACCGGGGGCACCTGGCAGACCAGCAGAGTTTACTTCTGGGTACCAGCTTTCGTTTGCATGCACACTTCGGCAGATCTATCTGAAGAACACAAAAAGCTTATACCCAGAATTAGACTTTGTTGGTCTTAAAGGTTTTATTGCTCTGTTAAGACGTCTTTCTGCATCAGCGTAAGCATGGTAATGGGCAGCCTTCCTCAGAGAGTCCCCGTCCCCCCCCCAAGAGCATCTCTACATTCTTCTTTTGATCTCCTCAGTGCTTCTCGGGTCATTTTTCTTCAGCAGAGTCCAAAAGGGAAGCATACCATTGCCCATCATAGGCCTTTCTCTTCCAGGGAGCTGTTTCTGGATTACATTTTCTGGCACTGAAACGAAACTCACCGAGGAAGGTATCTGTCTTCTAATGCATGGGAGGGGGGGTCAGGTCAGGGGTCTTCTTTCCATTTCCACCACAACAGTACCCTGTTCACTATTGAGATGGCAGACACGGGGTCGGGGCCAGGGCCAGTTCAAGGTATTGTGGCAGCCCTGGTGCCTCTCCACTGCTGCAGAGTCGCAGCTGAGACCCTGCAGCAGTGTAGGACCTTTGGCACGGGCCAGTCCTCCAGTGGTGCAGGCCTCAGAGGGGATGTCAACCAGCCCCCTGCTACTGATGGCTGGGAGCCAGCTTAGTCTCCCCCCCCCCGCCACGTGCTTGGCCCCAGAACTGGGCTTGCGTGAGAGCGTCACTAAATGGTCTTCTGAACAGAGCTGGGAATGAGAGCAGCTCGCTAAGTCCCACTCAACCTCAGGCTAAGCGAGAAGGCAACACCCACCGGACCTCTCATCAGAGGCCTCTTTATGCACGGGTGTTTCCCCTCACTTTTGCCCTGCGCCTCCATCAGGTTTCCTTTTTCATTCTGCATTGAATGAAATTGAATGAAATTTTCCCTGCTTCAGTGCTCAGTTCACTTTCCGGTCACTGTTTCCCCAGGTTTTCTGAGAGCAGTTTTGTGCATCTCTTCCCCAGGTTTTCTGAGAGTGGTTTAGACATTTCTGCCCCCCCCCCCAAAAAAAAAAGCAAATAACATTTTCAGTGAGACAGTATTAATTGGTAAAGTGTCATGGTGGAGGGAAAGTCTGAGATAGGCTTCAAGCAGGATGGTTTGCTGAACTGGGAAGTGCAAGCAGTGGTGCTGTTTGGGCCGGGGGACTGCCAGATGCCTGGTCTAGTCTATGATGCTGCTATGATGCTGGCAGGGCCATGAATGGTGCTCTCTGTGGGGTTACACAGCCAGGTGCCCCCTATTTAAGGAAGGAAGGGGTGGCAGGAACTCCATTCATGGAACTCCCAGTGTCCCTCCTGCTTTGGCCTGAACCACCATGCACCACTATGCGGCCTTAACCAAAAGCAAATCAGGGACAGGTGCCACAAATTGGCTGTCCATGTTAAACAAGAACAGTATTCTTGCATGGATGGAGAGACACACATTCATACCTGAGATACCCTGACGACCAGAATACATATTGGCATCGGTATGGCCCATTTTACATACCTGTAACTAAATTACATCTATAAAAGGCATCACATCTGGATTTTATACAAAGGGTTTTTAAGAATTTGTATATTATTGTATGAATGTGTGTCTAGACAAGATTGTATTTGTGACCACTGAAGAAGGCCTTTCATGGCCGAAACGCGTCTGGTCTTTAGTATCATATGTATTGTCCCATCATGTATATAAATGTGTGAAAGTCCTGTTTACATGTGGATTTTAAACGTATTTTAACTCATGTACACCTTATTAAATTTGGAACTGTTTAATATTACATTAGCTCAACCCTCTTGGTTTCTAGCATTGTCTTGGGTTGAGTTTGTTCTTCTGCCCCCCTTCCCCTATTGTGTAGTCTCCTTCACTTGGAGGCCAGAACTGCAAAGACCAGAACTCTGCAATGCATGTCAGGGTTGGAAGAGACAGCACAGAAATCACACATCGTTTTCTTCCTAAATCACTCAGGCTCTTGCAAGTATCAGCTTCTGCCTCTTTCTCTGCACAGTGATATTTTAATGAAGCTAATGTGCCATGGCATTGCCTCTGAGGAGCAGCGTGGTGTAAGCTGTCTGGGAAAAGCAAAGCCTTCCTTCGATGTTATTTCACTCCCTGTTTTAGTATAATGTATGACTTGCTGGAGGGGGAAAACTCAAGTGAGCAGACCTGCAATATGCTAAAATGTAAGCTCAGAGATGAGCTCTGAGATAAGCAGGGCTGATAGGCCTTGAACTGCAACGGGGCAGACTTGAGCCAGGAGAAGAGGCCACTGGGCAAGGAGAAACCTTTCCTCCCGAAGGGCATGTATGGGGGCAGAGCTAGGAGTGAACTGGGCTTTGGTGGGGGGCATGGAGGGGGGGCAAAATAGCCCTGGAAGAAGCCCTTGGCCCCTCAGCTCCAAAGGAGGGAGAAAACGCTTGCCCAGCCAGGCAAAGGCAGGTGGTGCTGCTCGGACATAGGCTTGCCCAGTCCCTCCTGGCAGCCAGCAGGGGATGAAGGGTGGGCTGACTGGGAGCAGGGAGTTTCATCCGATGATTCAGCAATGTGCCCCTTGACTTCCAATGTGACCTGGAAGTGACATAGGCACATTGTGGGTGTTGGGGTGACGCTCTGGTTTTTGGGCAAAAACTCAATGGTAGAATTAGCTTCTACTGTAGATTTTTTGCCCAAATAGTAGAGTGTCACCTTGTTGTCCCTGATGTGCCTAGATCAATTCCAGGTCTTTTTGAAGTCACATAGGTGCCTTGCTAAAATGTTGGGTGTCCAGATCCGGTGCAACCATTAAGGCCAAGTTAGGCGACCGCCTAAGGGCAGAGATCTCTGAGGGGTGCAGAGGCCAGCAAGCGGGGTGAGGATGATGGCGAGAGCAGCTCTGACGATGAGTAGGAATCGTCATCTCCTGCCGCCATGGGGGTCACCTGATGGGAAGAGAAGCAAGCACCCCCACCACCTGGTCAGTTCTGCGCCGATGTTGCAAGTGCCCCTCCCCAGTCACTCTCACTACCCCTCCAGGCACCTCTTAGTGTCCTTCCTGCTGCTGCTGCCGCCTTCACCCCTCCCCTCCCAAGCCATGCTGGGCTGAGTTGTGTCATCATTAGCAAGCGCTGCCACCTGAGCATGCCTGAGTAAGCTGTTGTCTGTAGCAGCACAGAGGTGAAGGGAGTAGATGGGAAAGCCGTAGGCCCGTAGCCTGCGTGGGGCCCTGGGGGCCCGGCCCCCCCCCCGTGGGTTTTGCGGGCCCCCTCCCCGATCCTCTGCTCCCCCCTCCTCCCTCCGGCCCCCTCCCCCCCTGGCCTCACAGGGGAGCTGCTGGCACCACCTGCTCCTGTGGTGCGCCAGCCGGGGCGCTTCTGAAGCTTGGGGGCGGGGAGACTCTCCCCGCCGCCGCCGTGCTGCCCCTTTAAGTGCCCGCCGGGCACTTCTGAAGCTTGGGGAGAGGGCGGGGAGGCGGGGAGGCATGGTGGCCAGGGGGAACTCTCCCCGCCGCCGTGCCGCCCCTTTAAGCGCCCGCCGGGCGCTTCTGAAGCTTGGGGAGGGGGCGGGGAGGTGGGGAGGCATGGCGGCCAGGGGGGACTCTCCCCGCCACCGCCGCCCTGCCGCCCCTTTAAGCACCCGCTGGGTGCTTCTGAAGCTTGGGGGGAGCGGGGAGGCAGGGAGGCATGGCGGCCAGGGGGGACTCTCCCCACTGCCGCTGCCCTGCCACCCCTTTAAGCGCCCGCTGGGCGCTTCTGAAGCTTGGGCGGGTGGGGAGGCGGGGTGGCATGGTGGCCAGGGGGGACTCTCCCCACCGCCGCCGCCGTGCCGCCCCTTCAAGCGCCCGCCGGGTGCTTCTGAAGCTTGGGGGGGCGGGGAGGCGGGGTGGCATGGCGGCCAGGGGGGACTCTCTCTGCCGCTGCTGTGCCGCCCCTTTAAGCGCCCGCCAGGCACTTCTGAAGCTGGGCCCTGGGGGGGGATGAGGCGCCCGCCCCCCTTCCTCCCAGCCTGGAGGTTGGCAACCATTAATTGGTTGGTTGGGGGGGGTGCCAGAATGTGAGTTATTAAATGGGGTTTAACAGATTTTTAAGTAGTTCTAAGACTGGGATAGGTTCTGGACAGTGTTCCCTCTAAGCTGAGTTAGTGTGAGCTAGCTCACAGTTTTTTAACCTCCAGCTCGCAGATTTTTGTCTTAGCTCAGGAAGGATGGCTCCAGAGCAAACTAATTTCTGCGGCAGCCAAATTGCTCTCTCACAACTTTAATGGCAGTAGCTCACAAAGTAGAAGTTTTGCTCACAAAACTCCACAGCTTAGAGGGAACATTGGTGGTGGGCCCCCTGAGAAAAACATGGGCCCCCTGAGCAAAAAGTTGTTAGCTACGGGCCTGGAGAGCCGGGTGGGAAAGCAAATGGAGGGGAGGGATGGAGATGAGCCATGACTTTTTGCTTGGGAAGGGGGGGGAGGAGGGAAGGGCGGAAGGGGCCCAGCCTGCGTTGCAGCCTCACACGCCCAAGAAGCCCCCCCCACATGCAATGGCATTCTCGCCCCTCCAACTGGCCACAGGCTCTCAGTTAAAAAGTTGTTTTAACTTAAAAACATGTTTAAAACATTAGCACTCTGCAATATTTTGTTCATTTGACACCCCTTGCTCTGAATTATTGCATCAAAATGTCTGTGCTGTTGCAATCTTGAGTATACTGTTCAAGAGTGTAAACTGCAAACCTACTTTTGATTTATCGACATTCACTATAGAAATCTCATGCTCAGAGTTCTGAGCCTAGGGCCCAGGGGAAAATATGGAATGGCTGGGCATTGCAACCTTTTGTACGTAAGTTGCTTCATGTGCTGGTCAAGAACATGAGAAGGCACCATGACACAGACTGAGGGCCTATGTGTTTGTCTAAGTGGTCAATATCAGCCTACTATCTGGGAAGTCTAAGTTCAAAATCGCCAAAGGGGTGACATGATAGAGGTTTACAAGATTATGCATGGCATGGGATAGAGCAGGTAGAGAAAGAAGTACTTTTCTCCCTTTCTCACAATACAAGAACTCGTGGGCACTCAATGAAATTGCTGAGCAGTCAGGTTAGAATGGATAAAACGAAGTATCTCTTCACCCAAAGAGTGATTAAGGCATGGAATTCACTGCCACAGGAGGTGGTGGCAGCTACAAGCATGGACAGCTTCAAGAGGGATTGGATAAACATATGGTCCATCAGTGGCTATTAGCCACAAGGTATAGATAGGAATTCTTGGTCTGGGGCAAGTGATGCTCTGTATTCTTGGTGCTGGGGGGGGGCAACAGTGGGAGGGCTTCTGGTGTCCTGGCCCCGCTGTTGGACCTCCTGATGGCACCTGGTATTTTTGGCCACTGTGTGACAGAGTGTTGGACTGGATGGGCCATTGGCCTGATCCAACATTGGCTTCTCTTATGTTCTTATATTCTTAGCATGTGCACACTTCTTCACATACACTGAAACAGATTTCCTCAAATATTACATGCTGGTAGGGGGAGCTAGTTGTCAGGAAGAGATGATTAGAGTCAAGAGGAATAAGTAACTGAGCAGTAAAAACAGCAAGACTGGAATAACAGTACAGTAGGATGTGTAAATTGCAGTTCTCTGCATAAGACAAACAGGTCAGACCCTACACCAAAGGGTAAGTGGACACATATCTGACATCAAGAATTACAAAACTGAGAAAACTGTAGAACTAGTGCTGCAAAAGAGACTATTTGGTTTGGCAGTTATATCAGTTGAACACACCAAAGCATCAGCACTTGAACTGAAGGAATCAGTGACAAAATTTGCAAAGGAAAAGGCACGCAAAATGAGATTTTGATGTGCCCGAAATGGAAACATTCAAGAGCCTTGATTTTTGACATCACAATTCACAGGATTATTCAAAATGATCAGTGAGTTGTGTGCTAAAACTGTTTTCTGTTTGAGAAAGAAAACCAAAGGCTGTCATTTTACTTATTCTCACAATTATTTAAAAAATTAGCAATGTCAAGTTTTGTGCTTTTCATTTCCCCTAGAATTCATCTGTTTTTTTTAAATTGGTTAGCCATGGGGGGGGGCAAGTAGTTAGCCTTGCCCAGGGCACAAAAAAGCCTGGCACTGGCCTTGCAGGTGTCCTTCCCTTTTTTTGGGGGGTAAGTCCCAGCTGACCAGCAGCAGAGAGATGGGGCCTGGCAGTGGGGGACCCCTACCAGGAGGGGTCTGGCAACCCTATTCGTCCAGGCAGGCGTGTCCCTCATGCAGTGAGTCTGGGCTAGGTGAGGGTGGGCTGGGAAGGTGAGCTTCTTCCCTGTGCCCCAGGTAGTCCTGGGAGAGGATTGGCCCCCAGGTTTGGGTGCCCCCCATTCTGTCAGCCCGCCTCCCTTTAATTAAAGCTAAATGTGATGTTATGCACCAAGGGGTGTCCCATGGGGCTGGGAAGACTTCCCAGGGGCTTTATGGCCGATTTGCCCCAGGCCCCACTGCATGAAAGACAACCCACGCTACAAAGATCTCAGAGCAAGACGGTTTGCAAGTCCCCTCTACTTCCCCTGCTGGGATAGACTCTGTTGCCCTCTCTGCCCCCAGGAAGTTCTGCACCCCAGAGTGCAGCAGCCCAAAGGCAGCATCCATGAGTCACTGCTGGAAGGGGGAGCAGAGGACCGGAGCCACAGTGGGAGAGGCGGAGCTGGAAGTTGCAACCCCACCAACCTGGCATCAAGGTGCTGCCTGCAACTGAGCACTGCAAGCCTCTGCCCTGGGAACCTTCCCGAGGCAGCTGACAAAATTAAACCTAATGATCACATAAAACATTAAAAGTTAATATTTAGTAACCTGCATTAAAAGAAACCCAGCCAGGGCATCAAGCATCCACATTACTGCAGGGCCTCAGCCATGGAGCACAATTCCCGGAAATGTTCCAAAATGCATGCATGCGCATGCACACACAAAAGTGTTCAGGTTCAGACTGCCAAATCCATTCTGTGTGCTCTTCCCTGCACTCAGACATCTAGCCATGTGCAATTAATGCATGGGGAACCAAAAACACCACTTGTAATGTGGTGCCTTTTTAACCCAGCTCCAGGTCATCCTATGACGGGATGAGTGTGCCAGGGGAACGCCTGACAGATGTGGCTGTGTGAGTGTGCCCATTTGATCCCAAGAGGAGGGGTGGCTGCATTAGGCCAAACTGCTCATGTGATCACAACCTTTGTCTTGCAATATGCTCTCAATGGTCCAACGTGAACCCCATCAGCCTGAGCATGTGAAATGGCAGGCGGTGAGTGGAGTGCCGATGCAGCTGGTCTCTCAGGCACAGCAGTGTGCATCAGAGTCACTGTCTGGAGCCTGGGGAGGAGGATGGAGCCTCTGAAAAAACAACAATTGCAGCAACTCCCTGTAAGGCATTCCCAAAAGGGAAAAATTCAATGCTCCCTCTAAGCTGTGGAGTCTAGTGAGCTACGGACATTAAAGTTGTGAGCGAGCAATTTGGCTACTGCATAAATTAGTTTGCTCTGGAGCCATCCTTCCTGAGGCTAAAAAACTGTGAGCTAGCTCACATTAACTCAGCTTAGAGGGAACATTGGCAGTGATTTACCTGGGGTGGATTCTAGAAAATAGGGACAGTTGGACCCCGTGAAGTTCTGGCCTGTTCTCAGAATCATTCCTAAGTCATAAAGTGGGTGAGCCAATACTTTCAGATCCTCCTCTCTGTTCTCCTGTCTTTATTTTGGAGCAGTCTGTGGCAGCTTGCTGACCAGAGCTTTCACTGTAGCCAAGAAAGTGCAAAAAAAAAAGGACAAAAAGAGACGTTAAATTTCCCCCCTTCGTTCTGTTGCCAGACCTCAGTGATGGATGAGAAGGTCCCCGGTTCAATCCCTGGCATCTCCAGTTCAAAGGACCAGGCAGGAGCTGCTGAGAAAGGCCTGAGGCCCTGGACAGCTGCTGCTGGTCTGAGTAGGCAGGACTGACCTTGATGGCCAAAGTCCGATTCAGCATGAGGCAGCTTCGTAGGTATCCATGTGCTTGGCACTTGCCACTGTGAGGGTGGGGTGGGGTACAGGAGTCCCCTGTCTTGTTGGGTGCGCTGAAGCGAGGGGAGCAACATTTTCTGGCCCAAGTGAGGCCTGCATCCAGGTCTCAGCCTCCTGTTGAGCACTCTGAGTTGGACAATGGCTCTGCCTCTTTCCAGAAAAGAGTTGGCATCCAGCTCTGAGCCCTCCAGAGGCAAGACCCACCGAGGGCTACCAACTCCAGATTGGGTAATTCCTGGATACATGGGGATAGAACCTGGAGAAAGCAGTCATCTTCTCCGGGGAAACTGATCTCTGTCTCACTGATATTGGAATTCAGGGACTGGCCTTGCAGTGGCCGGCTTCCTTTGCCCATGATCGGGGACAAAGAGTGGCGCTGGGGGATCAGCTGTTCCGAAGGCACCCACTGGAATGCGGAGTGCCCCAAGGGATGCTTTTTAATGTCTATGTGCGCCCTCTTGCCCAGATGGCCCGGAGGCATAGGCTGGGTTGTCACCAGTATGTGGATGACACCCAGCTCTATCTGTTGTTGAAGCGTTGTGGGAGTGCTCCTGGATGCCTCTTTAACAATGGGGGCCCAGGTAGCAGCCTTTTACCATCTTCAGCTCAAATGCAGTGACTTGGCAACAGTGATCCATGCGATAGTCACCTCAAGACTGGATTACTGTAATGCCCTCTACATGGGGCTGCCCTTGTTGCAAATCCGGAAGCTGCAGCTGGTGCAAAATGCCATGGCCAGGCTGTTGATGGGACTCCCTATGCAGGAGCACATCCAGCCTGTGCTAAAGGTACTGCACTGGCTGCCTATAGCATACTGGATTCGCTTCAAGGTGCTGGTTTTTACCTTTAAAGCCCTTTATGGCTAGGGACCTACATACCTGAGGGACCGCCTTTCCCCATATACACCCCAGAGAGTGCTGTGATCAGGGACTCAGAATCAGCTGGTCCTCCCGAGCATTAAGGAGGCCAGGCTGGTGACAACTAGGGCCAGCGCTTTTTCGGTGGCGGCCCCACTCTGGTAGAATGAGCTCCCGGAGCAGATCAGGGCCCTGTGGGAGCTTCTACAGTTCTGCAGGGCCTGCAAGACGGAGCTCTTCCACCAGGCCTTGGGGGCTGCCACCACTACCACTGCCACCACAATCCCCACTACTATCACCAACAACAATTGACACCTTGTGGTGGAAGAGCCCTGATCCGCTGCTCCCTTTAACTGTTGCCCGAGCCAACCCCTCCCCCCAACCCCCCCCCACAACTGAAGCAGACCAATGGAGCTACCGTTAAAAGTGAAGAACTATGCTAGCACTTTATTATCTGTTTGGTTTTAATACTGTATTTATATTAACTGTTGCTGTGTTTTTATATGCATTGTTGGAATTTTTACCCTGTTCTGTAAGCCCCTCTGAGCCGGACGCAGCCAGGAGGGCGGGATACAAATTACATTAAATCACATCAAATCTGGAGATCAGCTGTCATTCTGGGAGATCTCCAGGCTCCACCTGGAGGTTGGCAACCTAGACCCGCATGTGGCCCTCATGCAGCTGCTGCCACTCAGCACAAAGGGGGGGGAGGGGAAATACGCCAACACTATGATGTCACTTGGGGTGGACCAGGAAGGGGTGTCATCTTGTTAGTGTAGGGCTCTCAGATTCCTCCAGGAGGATCCCAGAGTTGACTTTTTTTTTAACTTATATTCCTGCTTTTCTGTCTGATCAGGGACTCAAACTAGCTTTTGCATTGTATCCCACCCCCACCCCCCGCACTTAATCCTCCTAGTTTGGTGTAGCGGTTAAGTGCACGGACTTAAATCTGGGAGAACCAGGTTTGATTCCCCACTTCTCCACATGCAGCTGCTGGGGTGACCTAGGCAAGCCACAGGTTCTGACAAGATTGCAAAATCATTTACTGTAGTAATTCTGTAGAAAATTCTCTTCACATTGTGAAGACCTTGGGTTCTGTTATTAGAGAGTCAACATGGAATGTTTCCTTCAAGAGTTGATAAGTAGAAATTGATAAGAATTGTGATTGCTACACGCTCAGATAAAGCAATTCTTGTGAAACAGATTTGTTTATATTGTGCAGTATCCATTACATGTAGAATTACTACAGTAAATGATTTTGCAAACATATTTTTATTGACTCTTCATTATTTTTGTCATGGATGTTGTGTTTGGATTTCCACTTCCTCCCATGATCTCTCATTTTTGGCCTCTACTAATAGTTCTGACAAGAGCTGTTCTCTCAGGACCAGTTTCTGTCAGAACTCTCTTAGCCTCACCTACCTCACAGGTAGTCTGTTGTGGGGAGAGAAAGCGAAAGGAGTTTGTTAGCTGCTCTGAGTAAAGGGTAGGGTATAAATCCAATCTCTTCTTCTTCTAACAACAACCCTGTGAGGGTAGGTTGGGCTGTGAGATTGTATCAGGCTCAAGTTCACCAGGTGGGCTTCCGTGGCTGAGTGAGGGATTCGCACCCAGTCCTTCCAGGTTCTAGTCTAACACTCTGACCACTGTGGCATGCCAGCCCTGCATGACATCAGTCTCAGATCTACACCGGAAATGACGTTGTGGCATCAGTGGGATGCCTGTTAGCATGCCCCCTACCTCCCTACACCTCCCACCTATTCTTGTGCCCGTTCTGCTGCTCTGAAAGGCTCTGTGGCCTGTTCACGTGTTACCTTTGGAAGAAAGAGCTCACGTGCATTTACTTAACAAATGAGGCCAGGGACTAGTTCCTGGATAAAAGTGCAGTTTTAATCACATGCTTGGACCATGTGACCTGGATAGCCCAGGGAAGCCCAATCTCGGTAGCTCAGCAGGGTCAACTCTGGCAAGGACTCGCATGGATGACCTCCTTGGAATCCCAGCAGTCGGGAGGATGGGGCAGGCTTTACTCAGCCACCTCTCTGAATGTTCTCCAGGCCCCCAGTACGGGTCAGTCACCAGAGGTCACCATGACTTCCAGGTGCACACACACACACACACATGAAAAATACAGAGAAATTATAGACCCAGGAGGAATCCAGAGAGAATTTTATAAATATTATGCTACTCTTTTTCAGGAAAAACAAGTGGATCCACAGAAAGTTCAGGATTATTTAGCAAAGGTAAATTTGATGCAACCGAGTGAAAAAAATAAAAGGATTCTTGAATGCTGCAATAACTAAAGAAGAAATCAGCAAAGCAATAGGGGAAGCAAAAATCTCCAAAGCTCCAGGACCAGATGGATTTTCAGCCAAATTTTATAAGAAATTTCAAGAAGACCTGGTGCCAGTTCTAGAGATTCTTTTAAATGAAATTAGAGACTATGGGAAAATTTCAGATTCCTGGAATGAAGCAGCAATCATCTTGATACCAAAAGAGTCACAAGATTTAACTAACGTTAAAAATTATCGACCTATTTCGCTCTTGAATAATGATTATAAACTTTTTGCAAAAATACTAGCAGAATGCCTCAAAGAGTATCTGAAAGGAGTTATTGCCGAAGAACAGGCTGGTTTTCTGCCGGATAGACAAATAAAAGACAATTTGAGGGTTGTATTGGACACAATAAAATATTATGAAAAACACCCAGAAAAGGAAGTTGGCTTTTTATTTTTGGATGCAGAAAAGGCATTTGATAATTTGAACTGGGAATTTATGTTTAGAGTGATTGAAAAATTGCAGATGGCGAAAAATTTTCAAGAATGATCAAATCGATCTATAAAGAGCAAAAAGCAACGGTGATTGTTAATGCAGAGTCAACGGAACCATTCCAGGTCAGAAAAGGTACTAGACAGGGCTGTCCTTTATCGCCACTATTATTTATCTGGATTTTGGAAATATTGCTGCAAGCGATCAGAGATGATAAAAATATAAAAGGTCGTAACATTAGAGGTTTCTCATATAAACTAAGAGCGTTTGCTGATGATATTATGTTTATTGTCGAAGATCCTATTAACACTATGCCATTGGTTCTAGAAAAAGTAAAAGAGTTTGGTGCACTCGCAGGGTTCTATTTAAATAAAAATAAATCGAAACTATTATGTAAAAATATGACTACTGTAAAGGCAACAAGTGTTACAAAAAATGATAGAATGTGAAGTGGTTAAAAAAACTAAATATTTGGGAATTGATATTACAATGAAAAACATTGATTTGTTTAAGAATAACTATGAAAAACTGTGGGTTTTGATAAGACATGATTTGAAAAAATGGGAGAAACTTAAACTATCTCTTCTTGGAAGAATTGCCGTTGTCAAAATGAATGTTCTGCCCAGGTTAATGTTTCTGTTTCAGACAATACCAATTGTGAAAGACATGAAAGTGCTAGTGAAATGGCAAAGAGAATTTTTTAAATTTATCTGGGCAGGAAAGAAACCAAGAATTAAAATGAAAATAATGTATGATGCAAAAGAAAGAGGTGTCTTTCAAGTCCCGAATTTGCGTTTGTACCATGAAGCTGTATGTATGTCTTGGTTGTCTGATTGGGTTAATTTGGAAAATAGAAAACTATTGGCCCTTGAGGGCCACGATTGCAGATTTGGCTGGCATGCCTTCCTTTGGTATGGGAAAAACAAGGTAGATTCAATGTTTAAGCATCATTATATAAGGAGAACGTTGTTTGAAGCATAGACCAGATACAGGAATACAATTCCCGATGAAAGACCTCTATGGATTGTTCCTGCTGCAGTTATTCATCTTTTTCAGAATATAAAGGTAATGATTGGTTAACGTACCAAGAGCTGTTTCAAAAAGAAGGGAAGAAATTTGTTTTAAAACCAAATAATGAATTGACATTTGAATATGGTTGGTTACAATATGGACAAATACGAGACATTTATAAAAAAGATTGTAAAGAGGTGGGTTTTAGAGCTAAAAATGATGAGTTTGAAGATATTTGGTTGGAAAAAGGGAGAAAAGTGATTTCCAAGTTGTATAAAATATTGTTAACTGTATATACTTTGGATGAAACTGTTAAAGAGCAAATGATAACGTGGGTCATAAACATGAATAAGGAAATTTCAATGGATTCTTGGGAATTTTTGTGGAGAAAAGCTCTAAAAATATCAACTTGTGTTAATGTAAAAGAAAATTGTTTTAAGATGCTTTATAGGTGGTACATGACACCAAAAAAGATTGCCAATATAAGTATGGATAAGAACTTGAGTAACAAATGTTGGAAATGTGAAAAGATAGAGGGTTCTTTTTATCATATGTGGTGGACATGTGAGAAAACAAAAGTATACTGGTCAAATGTTCATTGTGAGATGCAGAAAATATTGAAAATCCCTATTAGAAAAAGTCTGGAACTTCTCTTAGGTTTGACAATGGAAAAAATTAAGCAAGAAAAGAGAACAGTATTATGGTATATGATCACATCGGCGAGAATGGCCTTTGCACAACAGTGGAAAGTGGATAAAGTACCGGATGTACAGGACTGGTTAAGGAAACTGCTATTTTTAGCTGAAATGGACAAAATGACTAAAAAACTAAATGGACAAATGGCATAGGAAGACTTGGAAATCTATATGGAAACTGAACATAAAATGAAAGGGAAAATGTATAACCTTGATTCTTATTGAAAATAAAGTTACGTTAGATTAAGTTAGATTTTTGTATATAAAATATAAGTTACCTGGTTTATAGACTATTATAAATTTAAACTTGATTACTTTTATTGTTTTTTGTTATTGGCAATAGCAGTGTTGGAAGCCTATTGGGGGGAAGGGGGAAGGGATATAATCTATAACTTGAATTGGAAATTATGTTTAAAAATGTTGAATATATTCCAATAAAAATCTTGTTTTAAAAAAAATACAAAAAAAATTACACACTTGGCTGTATGTGGTGTGTTGGCTGTAACGTGAAAAGTACTTCAATCTCTCCTTATAATAATTATCTTTTGGTTTCACAAGATTCCATGCGCTCCCATTGGCTGTAAAATGCCCACCCTCAGCCATTGTGTCAGGTTTAAAATCAAGTAGATCCAGTCATTCTTGCTAAAACCCACAGTAGGAGGTCATTGTCAGGAATGGGGGGCAAAGCAGAGCAAGCTAACTTATAGTGTGATGCAATGAAGCGCCTAGCGAATAAAACTTGAGCACTCGCGCGGGAACTCCCGGCGGGAGAAATACTTTATGAGCGGGAGACTACTCCCCCCCTCCCCTTGCCTTCCCAGGACTGGAAAATTCTCAGCTAAACAAGAATAGTCCAAAGCCTACATTCAAGGCCACCGTGATAAGGAAAAGCGGCAGGGAAGAAGCTCCCACGTTTCTGCCTGCATAGCTACACAAGCGCAAAGCAGGGTAGGGAACATAAAACAATGGATTCAGTGAGAAACATCAAAGGCATCTTTTCTGACATTCTGCCCTTCCCAAAATACCACCCACCCACCACTCAGGAAGGAGAGAACAAGGGCCCCCCAGGTTTGTTAGGGTATCGTGTGTGAAAGTCTTTCAGGTGATCAGGTGCATTGATATCAGAGACTTTCACCCATTCCCTGTATTGGGGCCCAAAGTGTACCCATTGAACAAGGTACAGGAGTTGTCCACGAAGAATCTTAGAGTCCAAAATATCAGCAATTTCGTAGTGTTCCTCATCACCAACCATCAAAGGGGGGGGAGGAGCCGACATCTTAGGTTGCCATTTAGTCGGGGGTAACGCAGGTTTGAGGAGGCTGTAATGGAAAATTGGATGTATTGCTTTAAGAGATTTAGGCAAGTCTAGTTGTACAGTTACTTGATTTACACATCTCAACACTTTGAAAGGACCAATATATTTCCAAGCAAGTTTCCTGGATTGCTGCGCTAGTCTTAGGTTCTTAGTTGACAGATAAACAGTGTCTCCTGGTTGCAGTTTCCATCCACCGGTTCTTTTTTTATCTGCCTGTTTTTTGTACTGTGCCTTGGCCGCAGTCAAAGTTTCAACAATCAGGGGCCAAGAATCGCGGAAAGTTTTACACCATGCTGAGGCTGTTCCCCCATTTCCAACAGGCTTTAAGAAGGGAAGAGGGGGCTATCATAGCCCATGGCCGCTTTGAATGGTGACATTTTTGTTGAAGCGTGCCATGAGTTGTTGTACGCAAACTCCGCCAATGGCAGTAGATCTACCCAATTGTCTTGTTGATAGTTAGAAAAACATCTCAGGTATTGTTCCAACGTCTGGTTTACTCTCTCCGTTTGCCCATCAGTTTCAGGGTGATAGGCAGTACTGAGAGCACGTTCAATACCCATTAGAGTCATTAACTCAGACCATAACTTGGAAACAAATGGAACCCCCTGTCGGAGACTATCTTGAGCGGTAACATATGTAACTTGACAATGTGTTGAAGGAATGCTTTGGCCAAGACTTTGGCTGTTGACAAACTGGGGAATGGTATAAAGTGAGCTTGCTTGGAGAATAAATCCACTACCACCCAAATGACCGTCATTTGTTTAGAGGGGGAAGATCAGTAATAAAGTCCATAGAGATTACTTCCCAGGGTCTGCTTGGGGTGGGTAGAGGCTGCAGGAGACCTGGAGGTTTACCTGGTCTGGCTTTGCAACGATTGCATGTTGGACAGGATTGTATATAGAGGGATAACTCCTGTTTCATTCGGGGCCACCAGAAGCTACGTTGCAGAAGTCTTAAGGACTTTACATATCCAAAGTGCCCCGCAGCTTTTGAGTCATGTACTGTCTGCAAGATTTGGGATCGGGTAGCTTCTGGGACAAACATTTTATTTCCCCGGTACCAACAGCCATTCGGACCACAATTTACATCGTCTCTGGCTTGTAAATCATTTGTTTCTTGCGGGGTGATGTCAGATAGAAATTGTTTTTCCCAGGTCAATGTCTGGATGGGGTTCGTTTGTGCTTGCTTGGCTTTCCGGGTTACAACTGCCCCAACTAACTGTTCCGGGGTGAACATAGACTCCCGTACTTCGATCCTCTTAGAAAAATGTTGGGGAAGGCGGGAGAGAGCGTCCGCTAGATGATTGGCTTTCCCTGGGAAATGGTGAAGGGTAAATTGAAATTTAGAAAAAAATTCAGCCCACCTGAATTGTTTAGCATTCAGATTCCGCGGTTTTCGCAATACCTCAAGATTTTTGTGATCAGTCCAGATTTCAAAAGGTATTTGGGACCCTTCTAACCAGTGTCTCCATGTGATCAATGCTAAACGTACAGACGCAGCTTCCTTATCCCAAATGGGCCAAAATCTTTCTGTATCGTTAAATTTTCTTGACACATAAGCAAGGGGTTGTAGCTGTTTCTGAGCATTCTCTTGCAAAATCACCCCACCCATAGCAGTGTCCGATGCGTCTACTTGGACTACAAATTTCTTTGTCTCATCAGGGTGTGCAAGTATGGGTTCAGACGTGAACAACCGTTTTAGTTGTTCAAACGCTTGCTGACACTGCGAGGTCCAATTCAAAGGGGCCCCCGGCGCCGAAGCCTTAGATCCCTTCCCCTTAGTCTTTAGCAGTTCTGTGAGGGGAAGGGCTACTTGGGCAAAGTGTGGCAAGAATTGACGGTAAAAGTTGGCGAAGCCGAGAAAACTTTGGAGCTGTCGCCTGGTTTTGGGGGGCTCCCACATTAATACATCCTGGACCTTTTTGGGTCCATCTCTAACCCCGCAGAGGATATGCGGTATCCCAAAAAGTCAATGCACTCTTGGTGAAATTCACATTTTGACAGTTTAACAAACAGTTTGTGCTCTAAGAGCTTCTCCAGTACTTTACGCATAAGGTTAGTGTGGGATTCCTGATCCGGGGTATAGACCAAGATATCATCTAAATAAACAACCACCCCCTTGAATAGATAGGGGTGTAACACTTCATTGATTAAGTTCATGAAGACCCCTGGTGCCCCCTGTAACCCGAAGGGCATCACCCTGTATTCAAATTGCCCCAGCGGGGTATTAAATGCAGTCTTGTATTCATCCCCCTCTCTGATGCGAACCCGAAAGTAGGCATCTCTTAAATCCAGTTTCGAAAACACTTTCCCTTTAGCCACCTCTGCCAGTAAGTCTTTGATGAGGGGCATTGGGTAGGCATTAGTTGCAGACACTGCGTTAAGTCCCCGGTAATCCGTGCAAAGTCTGAGCCCCCCATCCTTCTTTTTGCAAAACAATACAGGTGCTGCAAAAGGAGATGATGCTGGTCTAATGAATCCACGGGCCAGATTTTTATCAATAAAACGGCGCAGTTCTTCCTTTTCACTTGGGCTCATGGCATAAATTTTCCCTTTTGGTAACTTCTGGCCCGGAAGAATCTCAATGGCACAGTCGGAGTTACGATGGGGGGGTAATTCATCAGCTTCCTCCTCCTCAAAAACCCTTGTTATATACTGGTAATCCTCAGGGATGCGGTTAAGATCCTCCGTTGCTAAACAAGCTCGAGGAGGTTCATTGCATGGGGGATTTCCCCACCCTGGGTCCCATTTGTGTCCCGTACATTTTGGGGAGATAAATTGTACATCCCCTTCTTCCCATAGAATGTAAGGGTTATGTCCATGTAACCAGGGACTACCCAACACTAAGGGAAATTGGGCTTGCGGGGCTATCACGAACGAGCGTAGCTCCCAGTGGTCACCAATGCCTATTCTTAAAGGAACAGTCTCAAATCGGCATGGTTCTTTCATTGGAGACCCATCCATCTGCGTGAAAGTTATTGGGTCTTTCAAGTGGACCACGGCTGCCTCCAACCCCATAACCATAGACGGGTTTATGAGATCCCTCCCGCACCCTGAGTCAATGAGGGCCCGAACCCGAATGTGGGTCATCATTGCGGGATTCATCACCAGAACAGTCACAAAGAAGAGAGAGGGGTAATTGCTCACCAGTTTAGGCGCCTCAGGTGTTGGGTCCTGCTGTGTAGCGCCATTCACAAACAGGACCATTTCATTTCCCTGCATCTCGCTCTCCTCCTCTAGCATCAAAGCATCCGCTTGGTCGGGGCTAGCAAAAAGAGCCCGCGTGTTGCGTGGTTTTGCTGTACCTTTCCTCGGGGTAGGGGTTGTCCACCTTCTGGGCTCTTCTTGTGGTGGGGCTCTATTGGGATCCCCTCTCGGGCAGGCTGCAGCGAAATGCCCTTTCTCCCCACACCGCAGGCAGAGCCCCTGTCGCATACGCTGATCCCGCATTCCACTTGGGGTGGACATTTGTTTGGGTCTGGCCTGGCCTGCCGCAGTACTTGGACGGTTGTTACCCAAAGATAGATCCAGTTTCATCATGCGTAAGCGACTTTCGGCCTTCTCGGCTTCCTCCATCCAACCCTGGAGGGTGCGGGGTTGCTGAGAGCTGAGGACATTATTGCGGACGTCTACGGCTAGTCCCATTCGATATTGTTGGGCCAAGACCGCATCTGTCCAGTCTCGAATCTTCACGGCATGCCTTTGAAACTCCCGTGAGTACTCCCGCACTGAGAGTTTGCCTTGTCTGAATGTGCGGAGGAAGGCTTCAGCTTTTTCGGCCGCCCCCGGATCCTCAAAACGATTTCTCAAGGCCCACATGAAGTCATCTACATTCCCCAACTCCGCTGCCTCCAGATCATGAAGGGCTACATACCAGCTAGTCGCACTCCCCGGAACCTGGATGCGATAAACTCCACCTGTTGTTCTTCGTCTGGGAATACATAGCCCCATCTTTGCACAAATTTACCAACTTGCAAAATGAAAAAGGACACAGTCTCTGGATCTCCATCAAATGTGATCTCAAGCATGTCCTTGGGGCGGATTACCGGGGGGCCGGCGCCATGATCGGTACTGGGACCGGCTGCATGAGGGGTGCTGGAGCAGGGGGTTGAGGTGGAGGTAAAACTGGCGGCTGGATAGGTCCTGGTTGCCCCGGCCCAGGTCCTGGCGCTGGGACAACCAATGGAGGTGGGGCTGGTGCTGGCTGGCCCGGCCCCGGCCCTGGGGGAGCTGGCTGGCCCGGCCCTGGACCCGGTGGTACTGGTTGGCCCGGTCCCGGGCCCGGAGGAGCAGGAGGTGGCCGCCCCGGTATCAACGGTGGTGCCGCGGCTGGTGCCGGTCTAGGTTGTGTCAGCGGATGGGCCCGAATGGCTTGGTCCATCATCTGGGGTAGGGACTGCATTAGTTTGCTCATATCCCTTACCAGCCGTCGGGTATCCTCTTGAATAGAGTCCATGTGGGCATCAGTATCTTGGCTGGACCCCGTTCTGGGGGATCCCCGAGACACCCGCCCTTGGGGAAGACCAAAACTACCTCTGGGATCCAAAAGACTGTCCCGGCTCTGGCTTCCCGGCATAGTCCAGGTGGTCTGGGTAGTGTCCAACAAGTTCTTAGTCCAATCGCGTGATCTGCGATAAGTCACCCCTTTATCCCAGGGTGTTGGGACTCCTGGCACATAGGTTCGTGGAACCGCACCTCCCTGACTTTGTATAGGCCCGGCCGGGCTGTAAATCGGGAGTGTGTACGCGGCTCCAACTGTGCCAATCGATGGTGGGGTAGCCAACCCGGCTGCTGAGTAGACTGTCGGTGCTGCCAAAACTGTAGTTGTAGTCACCGGAACAACGGTGGTGGTCGGGATAGTGACCACTGGAGCTGCCACCGTAGTGACGGGAACCGTGGCTCCTGACGCAGTAGTCACTGGAACGGCGCCCGTGGCTCCCGCAGTAGTGATCGCTGGAGCTGCGCCGGAGGCTCCCGCAGTAGTAATCAATGGGGCTGTGCCCGTGGCTCCCTTCCCCGCTCCGCTCATCGTGGTAGATGGCGGAAACTGACGGTGAGGGAATGATGGTAGGATTCCTGACAATTTCTGTCAGGTTTAAAATCAAGTAGATCCAGTCATTCTTGCTAAAACCCACAGTAGGAGGTCATTGTCAGGAATGGGGGGCAAAGCAGAGCAAGCTAACTTATAGTGTGATGCAATGAAGCGCCTAGCGAATAAAACTTGAGCACTCGCGCGGGAACTCCCGGCGGGAGAAATACTTTATGAGCGGGAGACTACTCCCCCCTCCCCTTGCCTTCCCAGGACTGGAAAATTCTCAGCTAAACAAGAATAGTCCAAAGCCTACATTCAAGGCCACCGTGATAAGGAAAAGCGGCAGGGAAGAAGCTCCCACGTTTCTGCCTGCATAGCTACGCAAGCGCAAAGCAGGGTAGGGAACATAAAACAATGGATTCAGTGAGAAACATCAAAGGCATCTTTTCTGACACATTGGCCCATCAGCCGCCACTCAAGAGTACTTGCGTGCCATTGGCCGGGTGCTGGGTCTGCTCCTCTTCCCCACCCACTCCCCCTTTTGCATGTCAGATTTACTGGCAAACAGCTCTCTCTCTCCTGAGGAAGACAGTTCTCTTGACTCCTGTGAGGGACTGTCCCCTCAGTGGCTGTTGGTTGGAACCCAAGTTTGGTTATGTGAGTAAAAAAACAAAGGACTTTCAGCATAACCCCCTCCCCCGCCCATGATCCCCTCCCCAATGGCCACTTTCCTGTCAGAATAAATGGAAAAGGCTCTTTCTCCTGCTTAGCTTCAGCATGGCTGGCTGGCTAAGGAGGTGGGCCAGCAACCATCAAACCATTTTCTTCAACTCCCCGCTGTGCGGTTGACTTTCCCCTAGGGTTGCCAATCTCCAGGTGGGACCTGGAGATATCCCACTATTACAATTGACCTCCAGATGACAGAGATCAGTTCCCCAGGAGAAAATGGTTGCTGTGGAGGGTAGACTCTATGGCATTATATCCTGCTGAGTCCTTCCACACACACCCCAAATGCTGCCCTCCACAGGATCCACCCCCCAAAAAATCTCCAGGTATTTCCCTAATCAGAGTTGGCACCTGTACTTTCTCCTCTATCAGTAAAAGGCCCTTTCCACACCTATGTTGGCCTTTGGGAGAAAACGCATTGGGCCCAGTCCTGATCGGGTTGCCAACTCCAAGTGGGCAATTCCTGGAGATTTGAGGGATGGAACCTGGAGAGGGTGAGGTTTGAGGAGGGGTGGCACCTCAGACAGGTACGATGCCATAGACTCCACCCTCCAATCCAGCCATTCCCTGATGGGGAACCATTGTTGCCAATCTCCAGGTGGGGGCTGGAGATCACTCAAAATTACAACTGCTCCCTAGGAGGGAGGGGGGAGGAGATGGAAAACTAAAGGTAGGTTGATGGTTGGCTGGGAGGGAGATAGGGTTGTCAACTCCAGGTTGGGAAATTCCTGGAGATTTGAGGGGTCGAACCTGGAGAGGGTGAGTGTTGAGGAGGGGTGGGACCTCAGACAGGTACAATGCCATAGACTCCACCCTCCAAACCAGCCACTCTCTCCTGGGGAACCACTGTTACCAATCTTGGGGGTGGGCTGGAGATCACTCAAAATTACTGCTGCTCTTCAGGTAGCAAAGATCAGTTCCTCTGGAGAAAATGGTGGACTCTGTCATTATACCCTGCTGAGATTGCCACAGCAAATTGTCACTGAGTGCCCAAAGCCGGGGCATTCTCCCAGAGCCTCTTTCTAGAGCCCGTTGTATTTATTTCCACAACAGGCCTTATTCCTAGTAGATACATAAAGGAAAAGCATAAACTGCACATGCATTCAGTGTAACTTGTGAACAAGGGGTTTGTTATTAACATTTTGAACACTCGTGAAGCTGCCTTTTGCTGGATCAGACATTTGATCCATAAAGGTGAGCACTGTCTATTCAGATGGCTCTCCAGGGTCTCAGGCAGTGGTCTTTCATATCATCTATGCCTGGCCAATTTTTACTGGAGATGCCAGGGATTAGAACCTGGGACCTCCTGCCTGCCAAATTAGAGGCTCTTCCACTCATCCAAAGCCTCACTGTCATTTGGGGAGCACCATCGGCCTGCTAACCAATGTTATTGCCTGGGTCTCCCAACAAAAAGTTGAACATGTTGTCAAAGGCTTTCACAGCTGGTGTTCATGAGTTGTTGTAGATTTTCCAGGCTGTATGGCCGTGGTCTTGGCATTGTTACTACCTGATGTTTTGCCAGCAGCTGTGACTGTTATACCTCTGAGGATGCCAGTCACAGCTGCTGGCAAAACATCAAGTCCTACAATGCCAAGACCACAGCCATGCAGCCCAGAAAATCTATACCTAATAAAAATGTTGAATAACTTGGGGCTGGACTAGAAGAACTCCCCTGGCTGGATGTAGCCTTCAGCTAAACAGAATGAGTTTACAGCCAAGAAAAGGGAAAGAAGGAGAAGAGGAGATTGGATTTATACCCTGCCCTTCACTCAGTCTCAGAGCAACTTACAAACTCCTTTCCCTTCCCCTCCCCACAGCAGACACCCTGTGAGGTAGGTGGAGCTGAGAGAGCTCTTTAAAGAGCTGCCTTTTCAAGGACAGCGCTTGTCAGAACTATGGCTTGCCCAAGGTCATCCAGCAGCTGTGAGTGGAGGAGTTGGGAATCAAACCCAGTTCTCCCAGATTAGAGTCCGCGGAGCTGTGCTGGTCCGAAAGAAAAACCCAACAGTCCAGCAACAACCCCCCAATACAGTCTATAAAAACCAGCCATATAACATAATAACTATGTGTAAGCCTCCGTTTTGTTTCTAGATTCAGCTGGGTAGCTGTGTTGGACTGTTAGTGTGCATGTCCATGCTGCCCTCTACTGCATAGAATTGGAAAGGCTCTTCTGCAGTTTGCTATATGAAGAGTCCTTAGACTTGCTCAGTGATTCAGCTCTAAGACTTTATTTAGCAAGAACAAGACAACTTTTGCCGGCTCACAGGCCGGCTTATATTCCCAAAGAAAACCCACACCCCAACACACACAACACCCGTGATTGGCCTATATACACTGACTGCATTATCTCCTCGGATCCCAGTTCCCCGATTGGAAGGGGAGCTAGGATCCGACCTTCCATTGTCCTCAGGAATGAAGCTCCGGCACTTCGCCCAGCCACGTGTCAGACCGGCTGGAACCGGTACGAGCACATGGCTGGCCTGGACCCACGTTCTGTGATGGGTACATTACACCCCTCCCCCCTTGGCCCGAAAGCAACCCACAGCCATAGTCCTTTAAATAGGCCAGGTGCTTTCTTTCCCTTGGAGACTGAAGTGTTGGAGGGGCTGTCGGTGAAGCCTGCACTGATGTTCTCGGCAGAGAGCTGTCCTGGGCCGGTGGAGCTGGTGTTGCTTCCAACGGCTCGTTTGAGACGGTTGGGAACCCTGGGGACGAGGTGACGGGAACCGTGGCAGTGGTCTCCGCTGGGCTTAGTGGACACTTGGGGAGGATGTTGCTCCAGGGCCTCACTGGCTTCAGACTCCTTGGGGTCATCTAATTCCAGAGGCGGCACGCATCAACGGAGTTGGTCAATGTGTCGGTGGAGCATGGTTCCATTTTCACAGGAGACCTGGTACGAACGGGGGGCCTTAACCCTTACTACTCACACTGGGATCCAATGTGGCCCTTTGGTATAGTTCCACGCGTAGACAGGATCTTCTGGGAAGAACCCTCAGGCGGCTTCCTGGTCCTCAGTGCCTGGCTCGTGCTCTGTAGCTGGTCCATGCATGTCATGAGGCGGTGACCCAAGAGTAGTTCAGCCAGACTTCGTCCTGTTGTGGTGTGCAGAGTGATGCATTGTCCAAAGAGGAAGGAGGCCAGTTTGTAGTCCCAATCCGGGGAGTTGAGCCAGCAAAGTGCGTCCTTGGTGGTTCAGACCATCTGTTCCACTTGGCCATTAGTGGTAGGGTGAAATGGAGCAGAATACACATGCTGGATCCCATAATAGGTAGTAAAGTCCTGGAACTCCACGGACATGAACGCGGTGCCGTTGTCAGTTACCAGGGTGTCTGGGAGTTCTTGAGCACTGAAGATCAGGAGATGACTTTGAAGTGGACAGCACTGGAACAATCTCTAACCATTTGCTGTAAGAGTCAACCAGAATAAAAAAATAGTTGCCCCTGGAATGGCCCCGCGAAGTCCAGGTGGACCCAAGACCAGGGGTGGTGGGAGGACTCCCAGGGTCTCTCCAGAGCCCGCAGCGGGTCGGGGCAAGAGACTTGACAGGGCTGACATCTTTTTACCTTGTCCTTGATGTCCCAATCAAGGCCCAGCCACCAGACATAGCTCCTCACTAGTGCCTTCATCCTTACAACCCCTGTGTGATGCTCGTGCAGAACCTCTAAGAAGCACTGTTGGAGCAGGGTAGGAATCACCACCCAACCTCCCCACATCAAACACTCTTTGTAAGTCAACAGCTCATCTTTCCTAGCAACAAACAGAGTAAACTCGGGGCCCTCCTTGGCCATACGCCACCCTCTCCCCACCCAGTCCAAGACACGTCAGAGGACCTTATCCTGGGCCAAGAGGCGGGCCACCTCCCTCATGTGGACCAGGCAGTTGGGAAGCATTTCCAAGAGGGCAACCATGTGTGCAGGTGCTGGGTCAGGGTCTGTGATGGGCAGAGGTAGGTGGCTGAGGGCATCTGCGTGGCCCATGGCTTTCCCAGGGTGATGGACGAGGTCATAAGAGTAACCTGCCAGAAAGACAGACCATCTCAGGACCTGAAGAGAAACCATTTGTGGCATCTGATGGTCAGGGGCGAGGAGACCCAGGAGGGGTTTGTGGTCTTCACCACCATGAAGGGTCGGCCATAGAGATAGTGGTGACATTTTTTCACACCAACCACTGTTGCTAATGCCTCCTTGTCTATCCATGCTCCGCAGAAGACAAGGTCCTCAAATAGTATGTGACCGGGAGCTCCTGGCCATCCGGCAACCAGTGGCCTAAAATTGCCCGACCCAGTAGGGAGAGGCGTCACATGCGAGGACCACCAGAAGGGATTTAGTAAAATGGTGCAGGACAGAATTAGAAATCAGTACGTCCTTGACCCCCTGGAATGCTGCCGCGTGCGTCAGACCCAAGATGCGTCTTTGTCCAGAAGACGATGGAGCGGTTCTGCCCTGGTGGTCTTTAAGGGCAGAAAGGCATGATAAAAATTGAGCAGGCCTAGGAAAGCCTGCAGTTCCACTTTGGATGAGGGAGGGGGGGCGTACGTAATTGCCCTAACTTTATCGTCCATAGGGTGAATCCCCTGCGTGTCCACCACAAACCCCAGGAATTTGATGTGGGGTACCTCAAGGAGGCATTTTTCCTTCTTTACTTTGAGGCCGGCAGTGTCGAACCTCTGGAGTACCCTCCAGAGCCAGGCTGCGAAGAAGGCAGAGTCCGGTGCCGCAACGATCACTTCGTCTAAAAAAGGTTGTACTCCTGGGATGCCTTTGAGGAGGGAATCCATGAATGACTGGAAAATTCTAGGAGCCACACAAACCCCAAATTGCAGCCTACTTACTTTAAACACCCCTTTGTGTGTTGCGATGGTTTGTGCCTCAGCGGCAGCCGCATCCTCCAACAGCTACTGGTAAGCTTGCGCCAAATCTAGCTACCTTGGCCCCCACCAGGGAGGCTAGGACGTGGCTCACCACTGGGACCGGGTAAACGTGGTCCTGTAAGGCCTTGTTGAGGGTGCACTTATAATCGGCACATATTCTTACAACAGGGGTCTCCCAGTGCGCGGACATGATCGGCTCCAGCACCCCTTGCTCAACAAGGCGATCGAGCTCTGCCTCTATTTTGGCCTTCATCACAATGGGGGGTACTCGGGCCTTGATGCGGATGGGGCACACGTTTGGATCAAGGTCCATGGAAATGGGGGCCCTGGTGTACCTCCCCAGAGTCCCATCAAACACATTGGGAAATTCCCCACACATGGCCTCAAAGTCCGCCATTCGGACTTGGTTAATCCCCATTATCTTGAGGCCCAGGGGCTTAAACCAGGACAGTCCCAACAAGCTGGTGAGGCGCCCCTCCACCACCAAAAGGTCCAGCATTCCTGAGAACCCCTTAAACTGGACCCTGAACTTGCCCCAGCCTCGGACCGCCACTGGGTTCTTATTAAAGTCCCTCAATGTGAGACCCTGTGGCTTGTGCAACTGGGGTTCCCCCTTCAGGCATAGGGAACGGAGGGTTTCTGCTGAGATGATAGAAAAAGACGAGCCTGAGTTAATTTCCGTTGGACAGGGGGACCCCTCTATCAGGACAGTCACATGCACCTTGTCCAGGCCATCAGGGGGCAAGTTACATACCATTTGTTGGTGGTGGGCCGAAATGGCGTGGAGATCTGCTGAGTCGAGCTGTGCCGTGGTCATCTGGCGTTGTCCCTTGGAGCGGCAGACCTTTGCCAGGTGCCCAGCCTTGTTGCACGTCCTGCAGATGACATCTCAGAATCTGCAAGTCCGGCGCTCGTGAGCATCGCCGCAGTTGGTGCAATGCTTTGGCCAAGGATTACCCTTTCCTCCGTTGAGAGCACTGGGATGGGCATTGGTTGACCTGGAGAACCTCTTAATCGCTGGAGATGCTGGATCCTGTGGCCGCTTGGATGAGGTGGACAGCCCTGGCGTGGCAGTCGGCGTGCGACTTCTCGTAGGCCGCTGCTTCCCGGAACGCCTTCTCCAAGTCGAGATCGTCTTGGCCAATGAGTTTTCAGCGTAGCTTGGGCTCCCTGAGACCTACCAAGAATTGGTTCAAGAGGTCTTCTGCTAGGTTTGAGAAGGCACATCTGGTTGCTGCCTGGTGTAGCCCCACTAAGAATTCGGAGGGCAACTCATCTGGCCCCTGGACCCTCGCAAAGAAATCCATTCTTTCTGCAAACTTGGTGGGTTTAGGGGCCAAGTGGTCGGTGAATGCCTTTACCAGAATAACATATGTTGCCACTGCGTCTTTGGTTTGCTGAGGCGCCACCCGGTCAGCAAGAGGTGGGCCTCGATTCTGCAGAACCTTAGAAGGTGAGCCTTCTTCATCCCTGGATCTGTGATGCCGTTGATTGTGAAGTGGTTCTGGAGGGTTTCAAGCCATGTCTCCCATTGGGTGGGTTGAGAGATGTCGAACTTGGGGAAACTCTCATTACCTGCGGCCATCTTAGTAGCACATGAAGGAGGTGGCGGTTGCTTGGGTGCGGTGACGCAATGCTGTGCTTGGAGTCAGCGGCATTGTTTGCGGTGCCTGGAACGGTGAAGTGAGCCATTACCGGAGAAGTGGGGCACAAAGTGGAGCAGTGTGCCGGGATCTCGGTGCTGCTGGGGCTCGATGCAAGGCTCGGGTCTTCTTGAGGGTAGTTGTTCATGGGAGGTAGAATCCTACCTTCATCGCCAGTGAAAAGTCCGTAGACTTACTCAGTGATTCAGCTCTAAGACTTTATTTAGCAAGAACAAGACAACTTTTGCCGGCTTATATTCCCAAAGAAAACCAGCACACACAACACCCGTGATTGGCCTATATACACTGACTGCATTATCTCCTCGGATCCCAGTTCCCCGATTGGAAGGGGAGCTAGGATCCGACCTTCCATTGTCCTCAGGAATGAAGCTCCGACACTTCGCCCAGCCACGTGTCAGACCGGCTGGAACCGGTACGAGCACATGGCTGGCCTGGACCCACGTTCTGCAATGAATACATTACACTATATGAGGGGTTAAAACAATTCCCTCCTCAGTGGTTTTGAGTCTAGGCCTGAGCTTTCTGCTTTTCATACCACCACGAGGCTGGAACTGACACTGTTTGTTAATCTAGAGACAGCCAGAAAGCTCCTCAAGGGCCACTACATCTGGTGTCAGAGCAATTATTACTTCCGTCTTGCCGCCAAGTAGTTAAGAATAGCCAACTTCTGCTTGTGTCTCTTCCTTCTAGCGCAGCCTCCCTTGTGTGCGGTGTGAGCCCCTCCCCATGCAGTGCCATGCAGCCACTAGGAGGCTGGGTGCCAGCGTCCTCTTCTGCCTGCCAGGTTAATGACCCAGCAGGCCACTACAAATGCCTGGAGCCCAAATCCTCAGGAAGCTGGGCATGCCTCACAGTGGAATCAGCTGTTGCTATGAGATTCTTGCTAAAGCAAAGCTGGTCTAGGTCATGCCAGTGTCTGGATATGAGACTGTCATGTAGAGTTACCAACTCTGGGTTTGGAAATTCCCAGAGACTGGAGGGTGGAACCTGGGGAGGTCAGACTTCATGATGAGGGTGCTCAGTAGGGGCTTGGTCAGGGTTGCCAGCCCCCTTGGTGGGGGGTCCCCCAGCCCCTGCTGCAGTGATGCCTACAGAGGTGTGATGTCACTTCCATTTTTTTCCCCAGAAGTGACATCACAGCATTGGCCCAGCCACCATTTTTTTCCTCCACCACTTGGAGCGGCAGTAGGGAAAAAAAATAAAAATATTATATATATATATATATGAAAATTGCCAACATAGTGACATCACTTCTGGAAAAACCCAGAAGTGGCATCACACCTCTCTTAGAATCATTGGAAATGACTGAAATGTCATTTCCAGCTTTTCCCAGAAGTGACATCACACCCCTGCCACCAGCCACCCCATCCCTTCCTGGTCTCCTGCTGGTTGCTGTGCCTGGCCACCCGAGGTGTGATGCTCTTGAGTCCACCCTCCAAAGCATCCATTTTCTCCGGGGGAACTGATCTCTGTGGTGTGGAAATCAGTTGTAATTCTGAGAGAACACCAGGCCTCTCCTGGAGGTTGACAACTCAAGTACACTGCAGTGCATGGCGGAGTAAATATGTCAGAAACAAATCTATATGCCCCTGCACGATCAGATGGGAAATCTAGGCTCATTCAGTTCAAGATTATTCACAGGTCATTACAGTTCCTTTTTAGAGTGAGTGGCACGAGTTCCCAGCAGGCGGGGGCCAGGATGTCCTGTCTTTGTGATAAAGGCATTATGGGGTGTTATGACCAGTTGATGTTATTTACTTCCATGCTATGGAGAGCTTCACCTGCCCATTTTCTGCCCAGCAGGCCGCTGTCAGAGAGGCGGGACATTTCCTGGCTTGAGAGCTATGCCTGCAGCCCTCAGTCTCTGCAGGGTCCCGGAAGTCTCTCTCTGCTTGCCTGACAGCTTTCCTCCAAGGCCTTCTGCTCCCTCTTCTTCTCCTCTGCCCCTCCCCTCCAGTTCCTCCAACTCGAGAGGGAAGGAAGAGTTCCCCTGCCCCGCGGATGGCAAGGGGTTGTGGTGACATTGGACGGGCTGGACACTGTAAGCTGCTTCAAGTCCACCCTTAGCAGAGAAGAGCAAGTTCAATGCACCCAAGTAAATCATATAACTGGGGTCAGCTGGAGAGAGCTCAGCTGCTGTTTCTCCACTCAGAGCTCACATGTCAGATGTGCCTTAGATGTCAGGATCAATAATACTTTATTGTGTGTTGGGGGGCGGCTGGCAGACAGCCCTGGGAAGGAGGCCAGGCCCTGTTGTCCCGTTGTGCTTCCATGTGTGGCGAAGGCTACAGGGATAATGTGTGCAGCGAATGAGGGCACAGAGCTCTTCTCTACAAAAGGGGAAGGGGGGAGTGTGCTCCAGTCCCTTTGTAGATTCCGATGTCATCTTGTCACCGGGGAATGGCAGCAGCCCTCTTGCCTGGCCAGGTGGTTGCCTTTATCATGTTATACTTGCATCAAAAATGTTCTGGGCTAGTTCTGCATAGCAAGAGAGCAAATAATGGCAAGCACAGCAATCAATCAAATACAAGTCTGGTGCCGTGCTGTGAAAATGCAAGAAGAGGGAGGTGGTTCTTGCTGCTCTCCAAATGTGGGAATGCTGCCTGCCTGCTCGAGCACTGGGGCTGAACAGCTGCAGAGGTCACAGCCCGCCAGTTTTACTGGGGTGTTCAAAATTCAGGGCAAATCACCAAAGTGCGGGGGTGGGGGGAGAAGGTCAGCTAATAGTTGCTAAAACTGCTGCTAGAGGTAAGATTGCCAGCATCTAGGTGAGGGCCGGAGATCTCCTGGAATTATATTTTTATATTAATCTATATTATTAAATTATATTATTTATCTATATACTATTAACCACCCATGGCTATGATCTGCAGATAACTAAATCTGTGCATAGGGGCCAGGCTGAGGCTAAACAGATCTCTCTGCACATTCCTCTGGTGTGCAAGAAAATCTGAAATAAAATAAGAAATTAAAGGGTTTTTTAAAATCCCCTCCAAAAGTAAAATACTGTTCTCTGTGCATGCGCAGAGAATGCTCCTACCTCCTCTGTTGGATGCATCAGGCCCAGCATCCAAAGTGGTGGCAGCAATCCGGGGGGGGAGTCACAGCAGGCCCTGCAACCGACACTGGGAGCCTCACCAGGCCTGGGATCATTAGGAGCAGCAGCAGCGAAGGGGGGGGTTAGGACATTGCAGCAGGCCTGCCCCCAGCAGTGGAGGGTGTTAAGTATGGACAACTTAACAACGAATGATTCAGCTTTATTGGTAACAGCAACTCCAACTCAGAACACACCAACAAACACCCACACAACAGTGGAGCACAGCTCCTTCTTTTAAACTCTCCCGGGCTGTCAAAGCCACACCCATTGTCAGATAAGAACCAATAACAATGCAGGGATAAAGGCCAATCGGGACTGTTCCCTCTCTGATACATTCTCACATAGTGATTGGGTATTTACAAAGGTTTCGCAGAAACCGACCAATAGCAATGCGACCTCTGAAGAGCCACATTCTGACTCAAGCTTAACATGTGAATAGATAGCAGCAATTCACATTCAGTACATAACAGAGGGTGTTGGCAGGTGGTGGGGCTTGGAGCTGCGTCAGGATGGGTGATGGAGGGGGATATGTTGTTCCCCCCTTCAACTTCTCATGCTCCCCCCCGTGCTAGAAAAGAGGGAATGAGGTGGGGAATGCAGGATTCATTGGGGGGGGGGGCTCAGCCAGCAATGAAGGATTTTGGTGGGTGGGTCTCCTCAGTGCTCCCTGCCAAGCCAGCAAGCCCCCCAACTAATCATCATGGGAATTGAGCAGCGGGTGCATGAGTCCTTGCTGCCCCCCTCCAGCCATCAACCAGGGGAGGCAGAGAGGCACAGCAGTCCTCTCCCCCCCCCAGCTGGCAATGAGGGAGCCGGGTGGCACCAGCTACGATGGTGGGGGAAATGTGCTAGCCTGGAAGTGACAGCAATGGGAGGGATTCTTCCCCGTGAGCATCACAGGTCCCACTGGTAGTATATAATTAAATGTGGAACCTCCGGATGATGGAGGTGAGTTCCCCTGGAGGAAATGGACTCTATGGCATTATGCCCCTTTGAGGTCCCTCCCCTCCCCAGACTCTGCCCTCCCGAGGCTCCACCCCAGAATCTCCAGGTATTTTCCAACCGGGAACTGGCCACTCTAGTCAGAAGGATGGGGCAAGAGATGCCTGGGTAACATTTCACTCAATGGAGGCCAATAGCCGTGGACACACAGTGGGAGAGAAGGAACTGCCCTTTCTCATGCACAGAAAACCACAGCCCTGGTCCAGCTGTGGGCCGGTCCCCTGGTCTAGATCCCCACAGCAAAATTGCCAGTGACTTTGGTGGCCCCTGGGAGAGTGGGGGGGCATCTTGGTATCATACTTAGAAGGAGAGAGAACAAAGAAACGGGGGGGGGTCACCGTACTCAAAAGCAGTGTTCTCTCTAAGCTGAGTTCGTGTGAACTAGCTCACAGTTTTTTCACCTCCGGCTCACACATTTTTGTCTTAGCTCAGGAAGGATGGCTCCAGAGCAAACTAATTAATGCAGTAGCCAAATCGCTCCCTCACAACTCTAATGCCAGTAGCTCACAAAGTAGATTTTTTTGCTCACAAGACTCCGCAGCTTAGAGGGAGCATTGCTCAAAGGTAACCTTGATTCCAAGAGCATTTCAGAGGGTGGCTGCATTGGGGTCTGCCGGTAGGTCTGGAACAGCCAGCTTCGAGTCCAGTAGCATCTTGGAGACCAGCAAGAGTTTGGGGGGGGGTATGACTTTTAAAGAGTGAAAGCCCGCTTTGTCTTGCCTTCAAGGTCAAACAATCTAAAGAAGATGTTTCCAGTGTTCAGTGACCAAACTGGTCAATATTCAGTGGCAATATCATTTCAGACAATATGACCTATATGGACCTACCAAAGGAACTACTGTATTTATCCAGTGAATATGTTTTATTGGTGCTTTTTCTTAATAAATAAGCATAAGCATTAATTGCTCGGTCTATTGTGTTTTCTTTACTTTCTGTTATTTTAATCCTCAGTTGCTCTTGCTGGGTTCATTGTCGTTTTATGGATTTAATGTTTGGGGGGGTTATTATGCGTGTGGCCAGACTCACAAGGAGCTGCTTTTCCCTTCTGTTTCTCTGCACTGAAGTCTGATTGAAATACAGTGAAACCGCAGCATATCATGTGGGGAGAAGAATTGCAGTCCCTGGGAAATCACAAGAAAAACATTGTGTTGATTTGAGCAAGTGTATTAGCTGTCAGGCTGAAAATAATCAAAACCCAACTACAGTCTCAAATGGAAGAAAATGAGTCTTGAAAGCAGCAGAGATTAGGAGCGATGTTGTCGCAAGATGACTGAGACGAGTATTGATTGCTGCTGGGCTTGTGGATTGCCTGGAACAGCTTTATCCCACCTTTCCTCCAGGGAGCTCTGGGGCAGCAGATGCAGTTCTCCCTTCCCCACCTTATCCTCACAACAACCCTGGAAGTTAGATTAGGCGGAGACTGGCCAACATTACCCGGTCAGCTTTATGGTAATATAGGATTTGAACCCAGGCCCCAGATCCGATTTGACACTTTTGCTACTACACCTCACTAGTAAATAGTTATTGTTAAAAGCAGTAATAAGCACTGTACAAATAACACAGACCACAAGTGCTCAAGAAGTTATGCACAAAAATCAATGTATATAATCAGGGACCACATATATCAGTAAAACCAGATTACATCATATAACGTGCAGGTCCATAAATAGTACAAGTCCATAAATGGTACACAGACAAAATGGTTGAAGACTCTGGATTTTGACCTTCGTTTCGATAATTCTTTTTCAAGAAGTTCACACTACTTCATAAAGTACAGAAGACTCTTAGAAGGAAAGATCCTTAGCATAGCACTCACAGTGTACAAAAGCCTTCAAACCAATATTACAGGGAAAAATTCATTCCTATTATAATCATCCAAAGCCGGGCACCTGATCAACAATAGCACAAACTCTCCGATAGCCAGTAAGCTTATGAGTGCTATACTAAGGATTTTTCCTTCTAAGAGTCTTCTGTACTTTATGAAGTAGCATGAACTTCTTGAAAAAGAATTATCGAAACGAAGGTCAAAATCCGGAGTCTTCAACCATTTTGTCTGTGTACCATTTCTGGACTTGTACTATTTATGGACCTGCACATTATATGATGTAATCTGATTTTACTGATATATGTGGTCCCTGATTATATAAATTGATTTTTGTGCATAGCTTCTTGAGCACTTGTACTCTGTGTTATTTGTACAGTGCTTGTCTACCTGCTGTATGTTGTATACTGTGATATTGCATTTGTTAATGATAAAAGCAGTAATAGACATTGCAAACAAAGTGTGACAGAGTGTTGGACTGGACGGGCCGTTGGTCTGATCCAACATTGTCTTCTCTTATGTTCTTATTAAGTCTACCATGCACTCAGAATCAGGTGAATGTGCCAATAATTGTTCTTCTGGAACAGCAATATGAAGAATTATGCTCTCCTGTGCAGCCAAGGGCAACACTGTCTTCATACAAATCACTGGCAAATCTTTCTGGTATAATATGGATTTAGGAACAAACTGGGGACTGTTCCACATGTCTGTTAGGTGCTAAACAAACTGATTTATTGTGACAGCTGAATGTAGGCAAGTGCCATGCCTGGAATATCAAAGCACCCCCACAGCTGTTGACAGGTGCTCTTCATCTCCAGGGTGCCTTCTTTGCTTGAATTGAGGCTGCCATGAACTCGCCTTGGGTCGGTGTGTGTTTACATGCGGATAAGCATGTCTGTGTGCATGCCAGCGTGCTGTTCTTTGGTGCCACCACCCCAAACTAAATCCAGCCTCCCACATTTGGGGAACACTAGTAGAGTAAAATATTAGTAAAGGACTACTAGGGGCTGCCTCTGTACCTACAAAGGGCAGACTTTCCCAGTTCCTCCAGCTCTTCCCCCGTGCATGTGTGATTGCAGCCAGGTGTGCAGGGGAGACTTTGAAACACAGTCTGCTCTCCTAAACAGGAAAACTTGATTTGCTACATGTTATTAAACTAGAGGACAAGGCAAGGGGAAATGACCGTCATACCTACTAGTTATACAGATCGAAACAAGGAACAGGAACACTTATATCACTAAGCCAAACTTAACACTACAGATGTTTACCTCCACATCCCTCCTTGAATGCCTGGGGAGCAAATGCACACCCTCCACCTGCTCCACGCAGGGGGCTCTGAACCGAGCAACTGAACTACACTAACTGGAATATTCCAACCTTTTGACCCTTCCTGCCCAGCTGACTGGAAGTTTCTTACGCAGTCCAGAATGAGGGAGCTCCTCACTCTCTCCCACATGGGATGGTGATCCCCCGTCTCCCGATCATTCAAGAGTGCCCGCCCCACACATCTCAGTAGCCAGGTGACGCTTTGCAACAAGCAGCAGCTATCCCTCATGCCCTTCCGGGCAGGTACAGCAAATGGTTATCTCCAGGGCTCTTTTTGTAGCAGGAACGCCTTTGCATATTAGGCGACACCCCCCACCCCCAATGTAGCCAATCCTCCAAGAACTTACAGAGCTCTTCTTACAAAAAGAGCCCTGGTTATCTCTTTACAGAAGTGCACCTCCTCCACTCCTGCTGACCTCTAGGTGCGTTTTATAGCCCTCTTCCCTGGGAAAGCAAACAGCTCACGAGGTACCCGGAAGTTCCCGGTGAGCTTCAAACCACCTTACTTCTCAGGAATCATGACCAAGGCCTGGAATCAGAACCCCAAATGTCTGAAGCAAATGTCCTTTGTCACAAATTATGCCTGGAAATTGTGTGGCCTGTATGAAACTGGAGGCTACGGCTTTGAGCTGATGCAATAAAGCTAAAGATTTAGCAGGCAAACTGGAGGCATCTTTACCAAAATGCCACATAAATGCATTTATCATCCACTGCATGACCAGTCAAGTTAATGTTTTTAAAATGGCCACTGAATGTCAAAATGGCCACTGAATGCCTGAACCAATACACCAGCGGTTAGGCCCAACAGGGAGAGAATACAATATGCCATGAATCAGGTGACAGCCCATAGCAAATAGTGAGCAACCATACACAAATGCTGATGATAATTGGCAAGTATGCTGTGCATATTTGCTAAAGATTTGTATTAAGGCCTGAAACAGGTTCGGGTAGAAATGTGATTTCAAACACAGAGATGAGCTGGAGATGGCTGCTGCCAAAGAACTTGGAAATAATTAATGAAGAACCGAAGAAACAACCTTATCAGCCACTTCTCCGACCAACATGTTATTTATTTATTATTTATTTATTTATCAAATGGATACCCCGCCATCCTCGCAAGCAGGCTCAGGGCGGCTTCCATACAGATATAAATACAATTAAAATCATACAATTATTTAAAACTCAACAGGTAAAACAGATACAATCCCAGAAGTGCTGGTGGCAGTTAAAATTAGCTTAGATGGCACACTTCCAATGGGTTTCCACTTCCCAGATGTTTTCAGATGTTCTTCTGCTCATAATTCCTTACGGCATCAGTTCGATGTTAAGAAACCATGGGCCAGGACTCTATGACAGTGGCGGTCCCTAATTAAATGCCTGGCGGAAGAGCTCCATCTTGCAGGCCCTGAAGAACTGTGAGAGGTCTTGCAGGGCCCTGATCTCCTCTGGGAGCTCATTCCACCATGTAGGGGCTGCCACTGAAAAGGCCCCGGCCCTGGTAGGAGCTAGCCTGGCCTCCCTTGGGCCAGGGAGGGTCAACCGATTTTGAGACCTAAACCATAGTGCTCTCTGGGGTATGTACAGGGAAAGGCGGTCCTGTAAGTATGTCAGACCCTGGCCATATAGGGCTTTAAAGGTAAGAACCAGCACCTTGAAGCAGATTTGGTATGCTATTGGCAGCTAGTGCAGTGTCCTCAGCACTGGCTGGATGTGCTCCCACCTGGGGAGGCCCATCAACAGCCTGGCCATGGCATTCTGCACTAGCTGCGGCTTCTGAATCTGTGACAAGGGCAACCCCATGTAGAGAGCGTTACAGTAGTCTAGTCTCGAGGTGACCATCGCATGGATCACTGTAGCCAGGTCTGCGTGGTTAAGGAAGAGAACCAACTGCTGGAAGATGGTAAAAGGCTGACTTAACAGTGGCCACTACCGGGGCCTCCATAGTAAGGGAGGGATCCAGGAGCACTCCCAGACTCCTAACCTCCGGCGCTGGCACCAATGGAGCTCCCCCGAAGGTCAGGAGTGGGATCCCCACCCCCAAACCACCCCGAGTCAGGCACAGGACCTCCGTCTTCGCTGGATTCAGCTTCAGCTGGCTCAGTTCAGCCATGGGTTGTAAAGCCCAGTCCAGGTCTTCTGGTCTGGAGTCCAGCTGGCTGCCCAAAATCAGGTACACCTGGGTGTCATCAGCATACTGGTGACACCCAGGGCTCTTTTTGTAGCAGGAACTCCTTTGCATGTTAAGCAACACACCCCTAATGTAGCCAATCCTCCAAGAGCTTACAGAGTTCTTCTTACAGGGGCTACTGCAAGCTCTTAGAGGATTGGCTACATTAGGGGTGTGTCACCTAATATGCAAAGGAGTTCCTGGACAAGGGGGCACATATAGATGTTAAATAACATCGGGGACAGCACTGCCCCTTGAGGCATACCACACTCAAGCGCCTAGCGCCACCCTTTGTCCCCGACCCTGGAGAAAGGAAGCAAGCCATTGCAGGGCAAGCCCCTGAATCCCCACATCGGTGAGGTGGTGGACCAGTAACTGGTGGTCAACCATGTCGAACGCAGCCAACAGATCTAACAGCAACAGTACCACCAACCCACCCCGATCCAGATGTCTCCGGAGGTCACCAGTCAGAGCAACCAGCACAGTCTCCATCCCATGTCCTGGGTGGAAGCCAGACTGGAAGGGATCTAACACGGAAGCATCATCCAGAAAGCCCTGCAGCTGTATCGCCACTGCCCTCTCAATTAATCTGCCCAAACAGGGCAAATTGGAGAACGGCCGATAGTTGGCCAATTCAGCCAGGTCTAGAGATGGTTTTTTTCAAGAGAGAGCGGACCATCGCTTAATTGAGTGCCCCAGGGAACTTCCCCTCTAGGAGGGACTTGTTGATAATTTCCCTTAGAGCACCTCGAAACCCCTCATGGCCAGTTTTAATAAGCCAGGAAGGGCACAGGTCAAGGCTGCGAGCAGCTGCGAGCAGTCTGTCAACTTCCTCCAGGCTGAGTGGGCTGAAGCGATCCAGGATCGAAATCGGAGATGTGCAATGGGCCTTGGGCTCGCTCACTGTTTCAAATGTAGCAGGGAGGTCACGGCGGAGCGCCAAGACTTTGTCCGCAAAATAGCCCGCAAATGCCTCACAGCCAATATCCAATTCCCTATCACTTGGTCTGCCCTGTGGCAGAACTGTTATCGACCGAATCGTCCTAAACAATTGGGCTGGGCGAGAGCTAGCGGATGCAATTGCTGCCGCGTAGAAATCCTTCTTTGCGGCTTTGACTGCCATCTCATAGGCTTTCATAAATGTCCTATAAGATGTTCTTGTTGCTTCGTCTTGAGCTCGGTGCCACTGTCTCTCTAGCCATCTGAGCTCCCACTTCATAAGCTGCAACTCCTGGGTATACCAAGGAGCCAGCCTAGTGTGGGGGAGTAGAGGGCACCGTGGAGCGATCTTGTCAATGGCTGTGGAGAACCAGCTGTGCCCGCCCTCCACAAGCTCATCCAACCAGCCGCCGGGGGCATCGGATCCCGCAGGGCCATCTGGAGCCACACTGGGTCCATGTGGCTCTGCAGGCGAGCCAAAATACACTCGCCACCTAAACAGGGTTGGGGTGAGACATTCAGGCAGGCCCCGAGGGCATGGTGGTCCAACCGTGGGACTGCCGAAGCAGTAACCCGGTCCACTGTTACCCCCGCCGCAGAGATGAAATCGAGCGTGTGCCCAGCCTGGTGAGTGGGGGTCGTTACATATTGGGAGAGTCCCAGTGCCACCATGGACAACACCAGGTACACTGCCTGAGTAGAGGCAGCGTACACACACCCATGTGTCCCAGGATCTAGTTATCCATGCAGTTTCTTGAAGAAAGAATGCCAAGTGCGTTTGGTTAAAAATATATCCAAATACTAACAGATTGTTTCGGAGCATGCCAAGCCCTTTCATGAAACTGTGAGCCATTAATGATGTACGCTTGTTTCAGTGCTTCCTCTTCCAGCCTCCAGCCCTTTGGCACAAACATTGGCCGAGGACAGACTGGCAATTTGCCCCGGGATGGGACCCGGGCTGACAACGATTCAATACCGGAGTAAATGGAACGTTCACACAGGCACATCTGCCTGGCGTCCCCCACCCGTAGCCTACCGGTGCTCTTGCGCTTCACTGCCGGATTTAAAAAAACCCTGATAAAAGCCTTCGCAAATCTTGAAAGCCTGCGTTCGTCGCGCGTTTCTCCACTTCCGGGGAGTCTGAACGCGCAGCCGAAAAGCCGGGAGCAACCCACGTTGGGCATGAGGCAGCAGCGGTGTGATTGGCTGCGCTCCGCTCCACTGCCCAATGTGGTGCCGGCGTTGCAGGGCAAAAAAAAAAAATCGGCAAAATGCGCTTATGCGCATGAGCGCATGAGCGCTCATGCGCACATACGCCCACAGCCAAATTAATGGGAAAATGGCGAATATAGCACGCCTCTGGCGCGGCAGTCTGAACGCTCCCGTGCGCCTCCATCCCGTATCTTCCGGCAGCGGCCCCCGCTGTGTGGACGGGAAAACCCGGTATTGTTTAATCCGGGTTTTTTTTGCCGCAACTGGCTACCGGGGCAAATTGCCAGTCTGTCCTGGGCCCTTTGCTCTGCTCCGTCTCTCTCCATCACTTCCAGCCTATCTTGGTCCTGTTTTCCAAACGGCCATGACTGGTCCCCAGGCCTGCCCTCTCCCCCCACCCCAGCTGTGGCAGGACAAGTAGAAGCATTTTGCTCCAGTGTATTTGGCTGCTTTGACGCTGCTTCAATTGCTCAGTGACTTTTAAGTTCCCAAAGAGAATGAAATGGACTGAGAAAGAGAGAGAGAAATCTTTAGCTGTTGTGGGAACAGCTCTTAGATTCCAGTCCAGGAGCACCTTAGAGACCAACAAAAGTATCAGGGTATAAGCTTTCGGGAGTCAAAGCACCCTTTGTCAGATACGAACAGGAATCGAGATCTTGGAGTCTGCTGAGCGACTTCCTCGCATTGCAACCACCAATAAGGTGGCCAGCATTCCGAAACAAGAGATGCCTGGTTCTTTTGAAAATCCTGACTGCTGCATGTTCTGCTTGAGGAAAGGGGGGGGGAGGATTGTTGCAAAAATTTAGCATCAAATAAACATTCTCTTACTTACACATCACTAATACATATTTTTTGCTTCAGTGCTTTCCAACAGCCATTCAGAAGCTCACTGGTGTTTGGTGCAGTGGTTAAGTGCACGGACTCTAATATGGGAGAACCGGGTTTGATTCCCCACTCCTCCACTTGCAGCTGCTGGGTGACCTTGGGCAAGCCATAGTTCTGTCAGAGCTGTTCTCTCAAGGACAGTCCTTGAAAGAGCTCTCCCAGCCCCGCCTAACTCACAGGGTGTTTGTTGTGGGGAGGGGAAGGGAAGGGAAGGGAAAGGAGTTTGTAAGCCTCTCTGAGATTCTGAGTGAAGGGTGGGGTATAAATCCAATCTCTTCCTCCTCCTCCTCCCTCCTCCCTCCTCCTCCCCCTGAAGGAGTCAGGGCATTCCAGAGCCTGCTTTCTGCCCAGGGTCTGAGTAAAGTTGCGATCACTAAAAAGGCCCCTGGCAAAAATTGATCATTTCATTCACGTTCTCTTACTCCAGCATTCATAAAAATTCCAGAGGGATTATATGAAGCACATTTACTGTCACAGAAGTTGAAACAAAAATACAAATAGGATATTACAAAAATGTATAATCCATTTAATATTCTTTTTGGTAGCCTCCAAACAAGACTTGAATTTTCAGAGAAACATGTACATTCTGGAACTATTTTTGTTTTCGCCCAGACCAGGGGTGGGCAAACTTGCTCAACATAAGAGCCACATAGAATAAATTTCAGATGGTTGAGAGCCGCAAGACACGAACAAATATTACGCACACATTTTTATTTAGAAAATATGCAGATTTGCTTTTTATTACCATTAAATGAGACTGCCAAAAATAAAAACAAAAGGGGTAAAAACAGATATTGATAATGATATTTATTTGTCCAATGATATTTATTTGTCTAAGAGAGAGAGAAAGAGGGGGAGGTGGAAAGAAAGAATGAAAGAGGTGGAAAGAAAGAGAGAGAGAGAGAGAAACAAAGAAAGCAAATAGATAGGAGGGACGGGGAAGGGAGGGAGGGGGAAGGGATCAAATGCATGCCTCCCCTTCGCTTCCCCAGCTGCCCTGCTGGGAGCCACACAATATGTGTGAAAGAGCCGCATGTGGCTCCCGAGCCACAGTTTGCCCACCCCTGGCCCAGACCATTCCTTCATGGAAAAGGGTCTGAACAGGATTCTCCATCAATAAGTCTTTCTGGAATGAGATGGATCTCCCTTTCCAAAATGTCCAGTGGGTGAATTAAATTAAATTAGCCCAGGATGGATAATTCAAGGCTATCAATTGGTATTTCTACACAGGGTTTTACCCCGCGCTCACAGCTGTTGTGCGCCGCGGCATTTTTTGCGGTCTGCATTGCCCTCCTCTTTTAAGTTGCTGTATATTTTTATTTCTGCCTTGCCTCCAGTTTCCGCTCTTCATTTTCCCCAGGTTATTTTTAAATTCTACATTGTTCAGCTGTCAGTTCAGCTCCCCCCCCCCGCACTGTTTCTGTGGGGTATCTGAATGCTTCTTTTTTGCAAACCATAACCCCCTACCCTGCCCTGCATCGCAGTAATGCAATGTAGAATCAATTCTTTGGAGTATTCATCCCCACCCTTTTCCCATCTCCTTGGAGGCCACTCCTCTGCCCACCCCTTTCTGTGGCCTCCTGAGGGAGCAGGTCCATAGCCAGGAATTTGGGAGGGGGGTTTTTGGGGTGCCACTAACTTAATTAATGGAGGAGGAGACTCGCTCACCCGCCAGGCTCTTCTCCCTCTCACAGCTGCTCCTCTCCCTCCCCTCCACTGTGCCTGGGGTGCCATTGCAGCAAACTCCAAAGAAGCCCCCTCCTCTTTCTCTCCCTCCCTGGAAGACTAAGGAGGGCTGGATTTCTTTTAAGCCCCCCCCCCCACATACCAGATTGTTGAGTAACTTTTTATCGCTCCAAAAACAAGCTTGCAGCTTTGAGTTAGCAAAATGCATCGCTTGCAATAGTCGCAGTATGCACTGATCACAGCGAATTAAAGCATAAAATAAACCAACATTTTAGAAAGGTTTTTTTAATCCTTCAGTCTGTGCATGATATGAGATACTTCCTTCGAGTCGTCCAAGGTGTGAATCATGGCTCTGAGCACTGTAGAAGGTTGAGGTATGATTTGCCAGGCTCAGAGTTCTCAGGTCTGCCTCTCTCTTTGGGGCCTCGGTGCCTGCCAAAGACTAGTGAGGAATAAAAAAGAGCATGAAAGTCGATGAAGGCTTCATCAGGTTGGACCTCTGAGAGCTTCATGCCACCCCCCCGTAGGTGGCTTCACTTGCTTGAATTCCTGCTTGAATCACCCCAGAGACTGGCTGAGCTTGGAGCACTAGAACAATAGTCTACCAGGTTTCTGAAAGTAACCAATCTAGTAGTAATGTTATGAAAATAGTCTATCACTGTGGCAACTGCATGCTATTTAACAGAGCTAAAGCTCTGGAGTCTTGTCTTGCTCATGCTGAAATCACAAATAAAGTTGAGCTGATCACTAGACTGTCAGGCCCCTTAGTCAGGTCACACAACACAGGGCTTCTTCAGAAGACGATGTTTAATGGTGAATCAGAACTAAAGACACATGTACAGCTTGTGTCAGTAATGGCCACATACAATTGGGCCTTCTAAGATATACTATAGTCAAGCACACACACCCCATGTAGCTGAACCCAATCAATACTATTCACACGCACGGGCAAAGCAAGCGGGCAAAGCATACACAACAATCTAGAAACCGTTTGTTCCCAGCCGAACTCTCCAGCAGCTGGAGATGCAAGGTCAGAGACCTGATAACAGACAGTGAATAAAAGTTCAGAGGATGGGAGACTGAAAGTACTCCCTCTGCATACCATACTTATGACAGGGCTACCTGACATCCTGCCCCTCTAAGGTTTGTCAGGGTAGTGACGATGGAAGCGTCACAGGAGGCGGGGGGCCCTATTGTGGTCCACCACCACCCATTCCCTGTGTTGAGGACCAAAGTCCACCCATTCCACAAGATAATACAGTTTATTCTGTTTAATCTTTGAGTCCAATATATCAGCCACTTCATAATGCGGTTTGCCTTGCACCATCAAGGGTGTGTGTGTAGTACATTGCGGCTGCTAGGCATTAGTTCCAGGGTCTCTGCGTAGGAGTCTGAAAGGGAAAACAGGATGCAAGATTTGCAATGACTTAGGCAATTCAAGTTCCACAGTGACATCACTGATTTTCTGTTTGACAGGGAACAGCCTCACAAATTTCCAACCAAGTTTCCTGGGTTGGAGACTCTTGATGCTTTTAGTCGATACATAAACAGAATCACCGGGCTTGATGTCCCAGCCTGCATCACACTTCTTGTTAGCCTGCACCTTATAGGCTTGTTTGGCACCATCCAAAGTTTTACATAGAAGCGGCCAAGCCTCTTGCAGGCATTTATACCAGTCCCCCACCTCCCCATCTGGCAACCCAGCTTCAGATAAGAATGGGAGAGGTGGGGCCTCATAACCATTCACAGCCATGAACGGGAGACTCCCGTGGAGGAATGACATGCATTATTGTAACAAAATTCTGCTGGGGGAGGAGCCCCCTCCCAATTGTCTTGCTGAAAGTTAGTAAAGCAGTGGAGGTATTGCTCCAGGGTTTGGTTGACATGTTCAGTTCGCCCATCAGTCTCAAACCCCTTTCCACCCCCATCAGGCATAACAGTGCACCCCAGAATTTGGAAACAAATTGCAAGCCCTGGTCAGAAATTATCTTCCAGGGTAGGGTATGTAGTTGGAAAACCTGTTGAAGAAAAGCTTTAGCCAGCATTTGGGCGGACGGCAGGGACTTGAATGGAACGAAGTGTGCCTGCTTCGAAAAAGATCTACAATGTCAGGTAGTCCTGCCATGATGGATGGAGTAGGGAGGGAGGATGGGCCTTGTGTTGTATTGTGGTGTGTAGGGCGGGAGGTTGGGATCATGGGGGTGTTGATTTATGCACCTGGAGTGTTCGAATGGAATGCGGAGGGCGAGCTCTGCAGGCTCTATCTCTAGTAGACTTAACACCCTGACCTTGGTGGAGACAGGCTGTGTGCTTCCTATCGCTTTCAAAGCTACAGCTTGGCTGGGAACAATGGGGGCGGTGGGAACTTCATTAGTATAGTAGCTTTCGGTTCTCATTCGCATACTAAGCACTCATTGGTGGAAGGGGGGGTCCCCATTCACCCCCTTTCTGGTATAACTGCTTGCTTTTTGTAATCACGTTATTCTGAACAATGTATCTGCTCCAGTAACCTAATATTGCAGCTTTATAATAAAATGCTATTCTTGCTTCAATGAACAAGACCTGGTGTTTGGCTGACTAAGTTAGGGTCTCTGACAGTTTGTTCAGAATCCTTCATTGTTTGGGACTGGTCGGAAACCCGCGGCTCCAACATGAGTGACGGTGAAGAAGACACTCTCCCAATCGAAGACGAAAAAAAGGAGGACAAGAAACCTCCTGTGACAACCGTACCCACGGAAGCCCCTGGCATGTATGTACCGGTAACACGGGGCCAGGAGTACGACTTTGGAGGGCCCTACGGAGATCCGTATGGGGCAGCCTACGGGGGGGGTAACCACCCGAATCAAGCAGCGACGAGATTGGGTGAAGCCCCTGGCAGAAACCCATGAGACGTGGTTTGCGACCCCGAGAGCTTCGGTGCGAGTGAGCCACACCGAGAGGTCGGTCCGCAGACTGACCACGGCCGAAGGGCTGGAAGACACCTGCCGAGACTCCGAGGGCCTGGAAAGCGCCATGGTGAGACGGAGGTGGAGTGGTGAGCCGAGCCAAGATCGCCTGGTGCGCCTCCTAGATGAATCCCTCGCCCGCATTCCCCAGATGATTGCGGAGGGCATCCGAGAGGAGCGGGAGCGGCAATGGCGGGAGGAACAACCCGCCCAACCCCCTCAAGACCAGCGACAGGCACCGGTTCCAGACCAACAGAATGTGCCGGCGCAACCCCCCGCACAACCTGCGGGTCCGGGTCCGCAAGGACCGCCGGGGCAGCCACCCCCTCGCCCATGGGGGTTCCTGCCACCGAAATTGGCAGAACTCCTTGATGCGGATTTCGATGGAGACCCAGAGAAGTTTCCTTTCTTCCTGGTGAGGGCCGAAAGATTCATCGAGACGTGGGGCCACCTGTTCCAACGCGAAGACCGAATGGTGGATGTCATAGCCTCGCACCTGAAAGATGCAGCGGCTGACTAGTACGTGGGACTCCACCAGGCTGACGGGCGGGAGCTGAGGGAAATCGATACCTTCATGTGGGCCATGAAGGAACAATTCGAAGACGTGAACGCCAACAAGACGGCCAAAGCGGCTATCCGTGCCCTCAAGCAAGGCGGCAAGTCGGTGAGAGATTACACGGCTGAATTCCGCAGGTGTGCGGCCAAAACTCGGGGCTTGAGCGACGGGACTCTGGCAGACCACTACAAATTGGGACTCAACGCGGAGATTCGTCGTTCAGTCACCAAGACCCAAGATCCAGACACCTTAACAGGCTGGATACAAGCGGCCATCACCATGGAAAACCGTCTGAAAACCATCAAGCTGGATGATGCAGCAGCGATGAATAAAGGGGGCCAGTCGGGCCCTACGCCAGCTACACGAGGGAAGAACCCGAATCCACCACCGAACCCGAGACCCAAGGACGGCACGAGAGAGCTTCGGATGAAGCAAGGTCTCTGCCTGAAATGTGGGGAAGGGGGCCACTTCGCGGCGAGCTGCCCAGGCTCCCCCGCATCGACCGGGGCCGCCAAAGGAAGCAAGAAGAAGTTTGACACTTCCACCCCGAAACCTGTGGCGAAGCCGAGAGGGGCAAAAGCCTTACAAGCCAAGCCGCTCAGTGAGGCATCGGATTCGTCGGATGGCGAGACCGTGCAGCTGGGAAACGAGACGGACCTGCTGTAAATAGCGCTGAACAGCAGGTCCCGGACTCCCAAGCGCAGAACCCGGTGAGCAGACCCCCCTCTCTTTTCTTCCTCACGGTGACTTTGATGGACCCGGGTCTACTGACCCATGTGAGGGTACGAGCCCTCATTGACTCTGGGTGTGGGAGAGACCTCATCAACCCCACACTAGTAACGGGACTGGGGGCGAAGGTAGTTAAATTAACCGATCCCCTGATTTTCACGCAAATGGATGGCTCTACAATGAAAGAGCCATGCAAATATGAGACTGTTCCCTTGCGCGTGGGGATTGGGCACCACTGGGAAGAGAGGCCCTTCGTCGTTACCCCTTCGGCCCGATTCCCCCTAGTGCTCGGCAGCGCGTGGTTCTTCGATCATGACCCCCATGTACTATGGGGGGAGGGGAAAGTGAATTTCATTGCCAAGAAATGCCAGACCCACCTTTGGAAACCGGAGTGGGGAACAATGGGGGGGGGAATCTCTGCTGACGGCGGGGGTCGCGGAAGCAGAATTAGAGATGATCCCATCCGAGTACCGCGATTTGGCTTCCGTCTTTGGGGAAGAGGAAGCCGATGAACTACCCCCCCATAGAAACTCTGACTGTGCTATTGAAATATTGCCGAATCAAAAGTTGCCTAAAGGGAAGTTATATTCTATGAGCCCTTCGGAAAAGGTAGAATTAAGAAAGTTTATCGACAAGAATTTAAGCAGGGGGTTTATAAGACCTGCCTCCTCCCCGTTCGCAGCCCCTGTCCTTTTCCGGAAGAAGAAGGATGGGGGGTTGCAGTTGTGCACTGACTATCGAGGCTTGAATGCGGTCTCAAACACAAACGCTTACCCCATGCCCCTGATCAAAGACTTGTTGGCTGCGGTGGCTGGGGGGAAGGTATTCTAGAAGCTGGATCTCAGAGATGCCTACTTCAGGGTGCGAATAAGGGAGGGGGACGAATTCAAAACGGCATTTAATACCCCCCTGGGTCAATTTGAATACTTAGTCATGCCGTTTGGTCTTCAGGGAGCACCGGGGGTCTTCATGAACTTAATCAATGAGGTACTCCATAAGTACTTGTTCAAGGGGGTCCTTGTTTACCTTGATGACATACTTCTGTATTCCCCTGACCTAAAATCCCATGTGAAACTGGTGCGAGAAGTGTTGCAAACGTTACACAAGCATAAACTCTTTGCCAAGCTGTCTAAATGTGAGTTTCACAAGACGGAGATCCCTTTCCTGGGCTACCGTATATCGCAAAGAGGGATTGAGATGGACCCTGACAAAATAAAGGATGTGGTGGGGTGGGAGCCACCCAAGACCCGGAGGCAACTCCAAGGGTTTCTCGGATTCGCGAACTTTTACAGATCATTTCTCTCGAACTTTGCTCAAGTGGCTCTCCCCTTAACTGATCTGCTTAAAACGAAAGGGAAGCCACCGGAATGCACTCGACCCGGAGCCAAGTTAAATTGGTCTCCGGAATGCCAACGTGCATTTGACCAGTTGAAAACCCTCTTTACGTCGGAGCCTGTGTTGGCTCATCCAAATGAACTTAGGAAATTCATTGTGCAAGTAGACGCTTCTGACGTTGCCATGGGAGGGGCGATCCTCCAAGAGGGGGATGATGGTAAACTGCACCCCCTTGCCTATGTCTCCAGAAAGTTTAATGACACGGAACGGAATTGGTCGGTGTGGGAGAAAGAAGCGGGATCGATCCGCTTAGCGTTGGCGACCTGGCGCCATTGGCTTGAGGGGGCGCGGGTTCCCTTCGAGGTGTGGACTGATCATAAAAACCTCGAGCTTCTCCGCTCCCCTCGTTCCTTGAACGCCAAACAGCTGCGTTGGGCTGATTTCTTCTCTAAGTTCAATTTCACACTACACCACTTCCCTGGGAAATCTAACTCGCTTGCTGACGCACTGTCACGCCTCCCACAGCATGACAGTAACAGGGAGGAGATTCGTGACTCTGTATTTACGCCTTCCCAGTTGGGAGGAGCAGTAACCACTTGGAAACAAGCCAAACGTCCCCCTCCGTCCCCGACCCCTCCCTCTAATGACTGGGTAGCGAAATTCTCTACAGCTATGTCTGACGCTGATAGGGAGGAGGTAAGGGGGGAGGAAGGAGTCACTCAAGATGCGCATGGCTGCTGGAAGAAGAATGGTAAATTGTTTGTTCCCAGCTCCCTTCGGGGGGAGGTGATGGGCTGGGCACACGGCTCGAAACTGGCGGGGCACACGGGGTTTGTAAAATCCCTCCAGCTCTTGCAGAGACAATTCTGGTGGCCTGGGCTGAGAAAGGACATTTCGTTGTTCACTTCGGCTTGCCAAATGTGCTTGATGAGCAAGCCCAGACCCGGTAAGCCCCCGGGAGCTCTACAACCCCTCCCCACGCCGGCTCGTCCATGGGAAGTGATATCAATGGACTTTATTACTGACTTGCCCCCCAGTGGGGGAAATACTGTCATATGGGTAATTGTGGATCTGTTTACAAAGCAAGCCCATTTCGTCCCGTTTGCCTCAATCCCCTCAGCCAAGAAACTTGCCTCGGCGTTTTTGCAACACGTTGTGAGACTCCACACTTTACCTGCTAAAGTGATCTCGGATAGGGGGGTGCAATTTGTTTCCCATTTCTGGAGTGAATTGATGTCACTGCTTGGGGTGGAGTGGGCGGTTAGCAGTGCGTATCACCCAGAAACTGATGGGCAGACTGAACGAGTGAACCAAACCCTTGAGCAATACTTAAGGTGTTTTACAAACTTTCAGCAGGACAATTGGCACTCCCTTTTACCTTTGGCTGAGTTTTGTTACAATAACACTCAGCACTCTTCTACTGGTATGTCTCCCTTTAAGGCGGTCCATGGATATGACGCCCCGCCTTTGCCGTTTTTAGATCCTCCCGACCTCCCGGCGGGAGATGCTGGCGACTGGTGCAAACAGCTGCAAGTGGCGTGGTCATCTTTAGCCAAGACCTTGGAGGATGCAAAGGAGGCCTATAGGATCCAGGCTGACAAAAAACGTAACCTGTCCTGGGTTCCTAAGTGTGGGGAGTTTGCCTATTTGTCCACGCAGAATTTACGTGGTATTCAGCCGAGCCGCAAACTCAGATGGAAATTTGTTGGACCTTTTGAGATTGTGCAAGTAATTAACAATGTAACTTTGGAACTTGCCTTGCCTAAGTCTCTAAAGTCTGTTCATCCTGTCTTCCATGTAAGGCTTCTACGCTGGGCGCCTGAGGAGAACAAATGGAGACCACGACAGCCCGCCCCGCCTCCGCTGATGGTGGGGGGGGAACCTCACTATGAAGTCGCACAGATACTGGACTCTAAAATTTCTCGCAATCGCTTGTTTTATCTAGTTGAATGGATTGATTTTGGGCCTGAACAGAGGGAATGGGTGCGGGCGGAAAATGTTCTGGCCCCCAAGTTACTCAGAGCTTTTCATAAGCTGTACCCCCACAAACCTAAGGGGTAGATTTATTTTCGAGAGGGCTGCATGTCAGGTAGTCCTGCCATGATGGATGGAGTAGGGAGGGAGGATGGGCCTTGTGTTGTATTGTGGTGTGTAGGGCGGGAGGTTGGGATCATGGGGGTGTTGATTTATGCACCTGGAGTGTTCGAATGGAATGCGGAGGGCGAGCTCTGCAGGCTCTATCTCTGGTAGACTTAACACCCTGACCTTGGTGGAGACAGGCTGTGTGCTTCCTATCGCTTTCAAAGCTACAGCTTGGCTGGGAACAATGGGGGCGGTGGGAACTTCATTAGTATAGTAGCTTTCGGTTCTCATTCGCATACTAAGCACTCATTGGTGGAAGGGGGGGTCCCCATTCACCCCCTTTCTGGTATAACTGCTTGCTTTTTGTAATCACATTATTCTGAACAGTGTATCTGCTCCAGTAACCTAATATTGCAGCTTTATAATAAAATGCTATTCTTGCTTCAATGAACAAGACCTGGTGTTTGGCTGACTAAGTTAGGGTCTCTGACAGAGGTGCATTTAAAAGTATATGTATTATTCAAAAGTGTATGTATCATATAGGAGTTTAGCTTTTAGTGTTAATGTTCTACACCTTTAAGAGAGAAGTATAACAACATGCAGCTGTGTGGAATCCATCAGAGAGTTCCTTAAGAGTCAGTCTTCAGTGTGAGAAGCGGGGAGCATTGTCAGTCTATCATTAAAAGACGGCTTTCAGCCAGATAGAGAAGAATACTGAAATGCTACTTCCTAATAGAGAGCTACCAGCCAACAATGTGAGACGGAGAGCAAATGCCAGCCAATTTAAAGTAGGCCTTTTGCCACATAAAAATTTTGGATTGGTTGCTACGAGTACTTGCAATGGAATTGAAAGTAAGTTTAAAACTATTCTAGCTATTCTAGGGGAAGCAAAAGGGGGTGGAGGCATCTTCGAAAGCCTCCCCTTCCCTTCCCCAGCTGGCCTGGGTGGGGGAGTGAAGAGAGAAGGGGTTTAAAGTTTAAACCCCTTCTCACTAGAGTTGGGCCATAGAAGGAGGAAAGAGGGAAGGAAAGAGAGAGAGTAGAGAGAAGGAAAGAAGGAAGGAAAGAGGGAAAGAAAGAGAAGGAAAGAAGGAGAAAGAAAGAAGGAGGGAAAGAAAGAGAGAGAAGGGAAGAAGGAGGGAAACAGGGAAAGGAGGAGAAAATAAAAGAGAAGAAGGTGGGAAAGAAAGAAAGAGAGAAGGGAAGAAGGAGGGAAGGAAAGGAGGGAATGAAAGAAATTCGGTGGCAATTCGGCTCCATTATATCCTATGGGCCATTGAAATCAATGGTGAAAACATAGGGTATATTCTGGGGGCTGGAGGGGAGGGGGTTTGAGGAAGAAGCTCCAAACTCACAGGGTAGCTGTTGGAGCCTCTCCCCAAGATACCCACCAAGTTTCAAGAGCATTGGACCAGGGGGTCCAATTCTATGGGCCCCAAAACAGGTTGCCCCCATCCCCTCCATTGTTCTCTATGGTGAGGAAAAGTTACTTTTTCCCCACAGTGCTGTTAGTAGCTCTGGGAGGGGGTGGTTTGAGGGAGAGGCTCCAAATTTTCAAGGTAGGTTCAGGAGCCTCTCCCCACATACACCCCCACGTCTCAAAGCAATTGGACCAATGGGCCTAATTCTATGGGCACCCAAACAAGTTTACCCCCATTACCTCCATTGTTTCCAATGGGGAAACCTAGCCAGCCACACTTAAGACAGTCAAGCAGGCAGCCACCCAGCAGTCAGACTCTCCTAGAGAATCTCAGGGAAAGTGAACTGTCTTGGGAGGTGCCTGTTTGCCATGAGAACAAGTGGCACACCCCAGAACAAGTGGCACTGTGGCAGTGCAAGCATGCCACAGTGCCACACAGAAACCGCAAAAGACCAAAAGGAACAACATTTATACATGTATAAATTGATGGTGCAACCTCATTAGACCACTCACACCACACACACCTCAAAAAGAATATTTATAGCACGGGGGAAAATGCAGAAGCTGAGTCCCAGAAGCTGAGGCTATAGCAAATGCACGGGAACCCATGGCAACACTGCCAACAGCCACCAGTCATAAAGCAGCATGCCCTCATGTCAGCCACCCCTGGAAGCCAAGCAATGCCAGCATACCTCTCCAATATCACCTTGCTCCAACCCACAATAAAGACCAAAGGAAACAGTACATTTCCTGTAAGGAGCGCTCCTGGCAACTCTGCAGATGGGAGTTCATATTCTGTCCTGCAAACATCTAGCATTAGTACAGGGGGGTATAGCCACAGGCCTGGTCCCATGAGATTTACTAAAAACCTCAGAGAGAAAACCACTCACTTTGGGAACAGTCACTATTCATCAGCTTCACTGCATAGCAGTCAGCTCAGAGGCCTCAATAATTTACTTTCCTCTTATAAGTAAAATCACCCCACATTTTACCTCACTTTACAGTTTCTCAGAGGCCTCAATAATTTACTTTCCTCATATAAGTAAAATCACCCCACATTTTACCTCACTTTACAGTTTCTTAATATTTATTACCTTTTTCATGGTCCATCTAGTCCCCATCTCACACAGGGGCCAACTGTCAGGCTCCTTAGTCAGGTCACACAACGCAGGGCTTCTTTATTGCTGAATCATAACTAAAGACACGTGTACAGCTTGTGTCAGGAATGCCCAGGAACAGCAGGGCTCTCTAAATTATAGTGAAATCAACCCCCTAAATGAGCTGAAGCCAATGAGTATTGTAATGTGTCCACTAGAGAACATGGGCTCTGGACAGCCATGGGCTCGGACTGGTTCTAACCGGTCCGTCATGCGGCCAGGCGAAGGGCCTGAGTTTCGCTCCTAAAGACAATGGACTGCAGGATCCTAGCTCCCCTCCAATCCAGGAGCAGGAGGTAACTCAATCACTGTAAATAGCGAATCGTGGTGTGTGGTGTGTGTTGGGGTGTGGATTCTGTTGGGAATAAAAGCCGGCCTGCGAGGCGGATTCTCTTGTCTTGTTCTTGAACTAATAAAGTATGTGAGAGCTGAAATAACTCGTCAGTCTCAGCACTTTTCAAGTACAGTTCGCACGGGTGGGCAAAGCAAGCGGGCAAAGCGGGCAAAACAATCTAAAAGCTGTTGATTCCCAACAGAGGAGTTCTGCAGCTGGAGACACTACAAGGTCAGGAAAATGATAACACAGAGACAATTAGAATAGTAATGGTCAGAGGCTGGTAGACTGAGAGTACTCCCCTCGCATTCCAACTCCATGACAGGGCTACCTGACACTGACCTGGATAGCCCAGGCTAGTTCAATCTTGTCAGAGTTAGCCTTGGCTAGTATTTGGGTGGGAAACCTCCAAGGAATACCGGGGCATGATGCGGAGGCAGACAATGGCAAACTACCTCTGAATGTCTCTTGCCTTGAAAACCCTATGGAGTGATTTGATGACACTTTCCACCACCATATTTATGGAATCAATAGAGTAGGAATAAATGGACAGTTCTCACAATGGAGAGAAGTAAGCAGTGGGATCCCACAAGGATCAGTATTGGGGCTGGTACTATATACCACCCAGAGAGGCACCCCAGCCGGTGGAACTATTAGACGCTACGTTTGATGGGATGCCCGAGAAACTGGTGCTTTTTGTGGTGCGTGCAGAATACTTCGTCCTGAATTGGGGCCACCTGTTCCCGGATGATGAGCGCATTGTGGATCACATCGCCTCCTGACTGCAGGATGGGGCAGCTGTTTGGTATGTGAGACTCCATAATGATGATGACCCAGAACTCTGGGGGGTGGACGCTTTCATGTGGGCTCTCAGGGCCCAATATGAAGACCTGAATGCCAGCGAAATCACTCAAGCTTTCCTATGCACCTCCTGGCAAGGGAAGAAGTCCATGCAGGAGTATTCTGAGGAGTTCAGACAGCATGCGGCAAAGATCCAAGGGTGGTCTGATGGTGTCCTGGTAGAGCAGTACCGACTTGGTCTCCATCCGGAGAACTGGGAGACGGTCCTCCGCAGTGTGCAACCCATTTCCCTGAATGCGTGGATACAAGAGGCTGTGGATGCCGAAAGCCATCTGAGAACCATTCGCATCGACAATGCGGCTACCCCAGATAAGGGTGTGTTGGCGACGCCAAAACCCAAAACACTACCAAAGCAGAAGGGGAGGATGCGGGAGCAACGGATGAAACAAGGGCTTTGCTTAAGATGTGGTGAAGCTGGCCACTTTGCGGCAATGTGCCCGGGATTGGGACCGTCGAGCACCCCCAAAAAGGGCTGAGAGAAAAAGCCAACTGCCCGTCCCAAGACTCGTGCTCTGCAAGCCAGCCTTCCCAAGGGGGAGATGGAGTCATCCAGTGAGGAGGAATCCCAGCTAGCAGGAAACGCTGAACAGCAGCTCCCTGTCCCTGAGGCACAGAAAATGGTGAGCAGCTATCCCCCCCCCTTTTCGTGACTGTAACTATCATGAATCCCGAATTGGGCACCCATGTGCGGGTGCGGGGCCTGATTGACTTGGGGTGTGGACGGGATCTGATCAAACCCTCACGTGTGACGGGACTTGGGGCCAAGGTTGTTAAACTCCCAGAACCCCTGGTGTTTACCCAAATGAATGGGTCTGCCATGAAAAACCCTTGCAAATACGAGACTGTCCCACTGCAAATGGGGGCAGGAGTGCACCAGGAGCACCGGCCTTTCGTAATCACCACGGCGGTTCATTTCCTGTTGGTGCTGGGCAGCCTGTGGTTCCACAACCATGACCCTTATATATTGTGGGATGAGGGATTCATATCATCCAGGTGTCACTCACATGAATGGGATGGGGCATGGGGGACTTCCCCTCCTGACGAGTCGGTGAGGGCATGCCTGGCTAGCGAGGAGATGGACGCAATTCCCCCTGAATACTGGGACTTAGCATGGTTGTTTGAAGAAGAGGAGGTGGATGAGTTACCACCTCATAGACAGACTGTGCCATTGAATTACAGCCTGGGCATCAATTACCCAAGGGGAAGCTGTATGCCATGAGTCTGACTGAAAAGGAGGAGCTGCGTACGTTCATTGACAAAAACCTTGCCAGAGGTTTCATTCGGCCACCTTCCTCCCCGTTCACTGTCCCTGTGTCCCCCCCCCAAAAAAAAGGATGGGGGATTGAGATTATGCATGGACTATAGAGGCTTGAATGCAGTGTCTACTACGAATGCATATCCCTTCCATCTGATCAAAGACCTCTTGGCTGAGGTTAGGAAGGGTAGAATTTACTCCAAACTTGACTTCCGTGATGTCTACTTCCAGGTCCGGATTAAGGAGGGGGATGAATACAAAACAGCGTTTAACAACCCGTTGGGTCAATTCGAGTATCGGGTGATGCCCTTCAGGCTTCAGGGGGCTCCTGATAAATGAAGTATTGCACAAGCACTTGTTCAAGGGTGTTGTCGTTTATTTAGATGATATCTTGTTGTACTCCCCTGATAAAGAGTCTCACGTGGCTTTGGTCCGTAAGGTTTTGGAAATGTTGCACAAGCACAAACTGTTTGCCAAGTTGTTGAAATGTGAATTCCACTGCATGGAGATTGACTTTTTGGGCTACCATATTTCCCCCCGGGGTTTGGAGATGGATCTGGCCAAATTCCGGGATGTGGCGGGGTGGGAACCCCCTCGAACCTGGAGGCAACTCCAGGCGTTCCTCAGTTTTGCCAATTTCTACAAGGCCCTTCTTGCTAACTTTGCCCAGGTGAGCTTACCGCTCACGGATCTCTTAAAGACAAAGGGAAAGGGCCCTGAGAGTACCTGGCTGGGTGGTAAAATAACGTGTACAAATGAATGCCAGGAGGCGTTCAACCGCTTGAAAGCCCTGTTCATGTCTGAACCCGTGCTTGCTCACCCAAATGAACTAAAAAAGTTTATCGTTCAAGTGGACATGTCTGACATTGCCATGGGTGGCGCCATCTTGCAGGAGGTGGAGGATAAAAAATTGCACCCCCTTGCCTATGTCTCCCAGAAGTTTAACAATACGGAACGCAATTGGTTGGTTTGGGATAAGGTGGCGGGAGCTATTAAATTGGCACTCTCTACGTGGCGGCACTGGCTGGAGCAGGCCAGGGTACTGTTTGAAGTGTGGACTGACCATAAAAACCCGGAAGTGCTCAGAACACCCTGAAATCTTAATGCAATACAGCTCTGTTGGGCTGATTTCTTTTCTAAGTTCAATTTCACACTCCACCATTTCCCGGGCAAAGCAAATTCCCTGGCAGACGCATTGTCACGCCTCCCACAGCATGACAATCGCCAGGAGGAGGTTCTTGACTCGATGTTTACACCCTCCCAGTTGGGAGGAGCAGTTGTAACACACAGCCAGGCAGCAGGCCAGCCCCTTGTGGACATGTAATCCTGGGAACTGAAGTTCGCCTCCACCCTCTTTGACAGTGATTACCTGGAACTATAGAAAGAGGTGGAAGAGTGAGCTAACGGCTGTTGGTACTGTGGCCATAAACTGTTTGTGCTTTTGGCTTTGTGGGGTGATATCATATTGGTGGTGCACGGCAATAAACTGGCAGGGCACCTGGGGTTTGTTACAACGTCAGTTCTGGTGGCTGGGGATGAGGAAGGACCTCTCCCTGTTTGCTCAGTCTTGCCAAACTTGCATTATGGGCAAGCCGAGGCCCAGTAAGCTGCTGGGACTCCTGCAACCCCTGCCCACACCTGGAGGGCCATGGGAAGTTGTCCCTATGGACTTTATCACCGATCTGCCCCCCAGTCGTGGCAAGACTGTTATCTGGGTGGTGGTTGATCCGTTTTCAAAACAGGCTCAGTTTGTTCTGTTTAAATCCCTGCCTCCTGCATGAGTACTGGCCAAGGCTTTTCTCCAACAGGTGTTTAGGTTACAGACACTTCCCAGGAAGATTATCTCTGATTGAGGCTCATAATTTGTTTCCAAGTTTTGGGGTGAACTGCTGCGTCTCATGGGAGTTGATCAATGTTTGAGCAGTGCTTACCACCCTGAGACTGAAACCTCCGCTGTTTCACTAACTTCCAACAGGATGATTGGGAAGGGCTCCTCCCCCTGGTGGAGTTTTGCTACAACAATGTGTGCCATTCTTCCATGGAGGGCTCCCCATTTATGGCGGCTTATGACTATGAAGCACCACCCCTCCCATTCTTGTCTGAGGCAGCCCTGCTGGAAGGGGAGGTGGGGGACTGGTGTAAGAAGCTACAGGCAGCCTGGCCGCTTCTATGCAAAGTCTCAGACAAGGCTAAACTGGATTATAAACATCAGGTGGATAAGAAATGCTCCGTAGGCTGGGACATCCAGCCTGGTGACTCAGTTTATGTGTCTACCAAGAATCTCAAAGGACTTCAGCCTAGTAGGAAGCTGGGCTGGAAATATGTGGGCCAGTTCCCTGTGAAACGTAAAATCAATGATGTGACTGTGGAGCTTGAGTTGCCAAAAACTTTGAGAGAATTGCACTGTTTTCCATTTCAGATTACTCTGCTGGTATCCTGGACCTAATGCTTGGAGCCCACAATGTGCACAACCCCCCCCACCGGATGGTGCAAGGCAAACTGCATTATGAAGTTGCAGACATTTTAGACTCTAAGCTGCTTAGGAACAAACTGTTCTATTTGGTTGCAACAAAGGGAGTGAGTGGAGGTGGATCACATTTGGGCCCCCAGCCTCATCCGCTGTTTCCATCATCACTACCCCGACAAGCCAGGGGGGAGGCGCTTGAGTGGGCAGGATGTCAGGTAGCCCTGTCATGGAGTTGGAATGTGAGGGGAGTACTCTCAGTCTACCAGCATCTGACCATTACTATTCTACTGTTTGTATGTTATCATTTTCCTGACCTTGTAGTGTCTCCAGCTGCAGAACTCCTCTGCTGGGAATCAATGGCTTTTAGATTGTTTTGCACACTTTGCCTGCTTGCTTTGCTCGCACACACAAACTATACTCATTGGCTTCAGCTCATTCAGGGGGGTGTTTGATTCCACTATAATTTAGGGAACCCTGCTATTCCTGGGCATTCCTGACACATACATGTGCCTTTAGTTATGATTCACAAATAAATAGATTCTTCTACTGAAGCCCTGTGTTGTGTGACCTGACTAAGGAGCCTGACAGTCAGGTATCTATATAAAATTTAGCCACTTTGGGTCCCAATCAGAGAGAAAAGCAGAATATTAATAAAAATATTTTAAAAATACAGTAAATAAAAATCTTGCTGTTTTTCCATTACAGTCCAGGAAGAAGCCCCAGGCATAGCAGAGATCTTACAGCACTGAATCCATACTGCAATGTTCATACTGATCAGCTGCCCCAGAACCATTATTTTGCCTAGTCACCTTCCCATGTAGCCAATGCTCCCTCTAAGCCGTGGAGTCTTGTGAGCAAAAATTCTATTATGTGAGCTACTAGCATTAAAGTCTTGTGAGCAAAAATTCTATTATGTGAGCTACTAGCATTAAAGTTGTGAGCGAGGGATTTGGCTTCTGCATAAATTAGTTTGCTCTGGAGCCATCCTTCCTGAGCTGAGACGAAAATGTGCAAGCTGGAGGCTAAAAGCTAGCTCACACTAACTCAGCTTAGAGGGAACACTGCATGTAGCCCTCCCGGTGTTGCATTCATGAGCTTCATTATCGCTGCCTGCAGCTATTCATTCCAGCAGCTTTTTAAAAAAATAAAATGAAAAAATCTCCCCTCCATGCCACTATCATGTAGCTGATGTGCAGGACTGTACAAGCAGAACTGCAAGCCTAGGGGAGCCAGCGCCATCCATTTGCTATAATACAACCGTAGACGGCCCTCTCGCCCACCTTCCAGAGAGCAGGAAGTAGAAAGTCATCCCTGCCTACCAAACTTCAAATGAAACAGAGAGGCAGCTGGTGAAACAATCTACACATTTATGGAAGCATTTCAGGATTAGAGCTCTGATAAGCAAATTAACTTAATGGGGACAGCAAGGGCTGGACCGGCATGCCACAGAAGTGCGGGCGGAGCTGCCCCCCCCCCGGGCTGCCCGCTGCTCTGGGCTGGGAAATGCTTGGAGATTTCGGGGGTGGAGCCTGGGGAGGGGTCCTTCAGGGGTCTTCCTCCCGGGGAAATGATGATCTCTGAAGTCTGGAGGTCAGCGCGTCATTCTGGGCTGTCTCCAGCCTCCACGGGCAACCGCAGGAACTTCCTCGGCTTGGCGCCGCGGGCCTTTGGTTTGGCTCCTACTCAAAATGGACGGTCAAGCGGGCCAGGCACGCCAGAGCGGCGGGGGCGGAGGGCAGCCTCTCTAGTTCCTCTTGACGCGGCCCGCCCAGCTCCATGGTGGGGTCAAGCCAGAAGGTCCGGGTCAAAGCTCTCCGCTGACGTCACCCGGGCGAGGGAGAGGGGCGTGGGGCGAGAGGTGGGCATGCGCGCGACGAGGTCCGGCCTCTCGGCTGCCTCACTTCCGCTATTGCGCGCCGCCGGCAGCCGCCCCCGCTCTTCCCCACCCCCAGCTTTTACATCCCCGCCGTTTCCGGCTCCCAAGTTCCTTAGTAACAATGGAGTATAAAATGGCCGCCTGAGAGAGCGGAGGGGCGGGCGGGAGGGGAGAGAGACGCTGCCGGCCGTTGGCCTCGGACGGAAGGAGGGCGGAGGAAGCGGCGGCGGAAGCGGCGGAAGGAAGGGCGGGCGGCCAGCAGGCGGGGGGGGACGTGACGCAGCTGCGAGGGAGCGGCGGGCGGAGACCCCGGAAGGGCGGCCGCGGTGGAGGGTGAGTGGCCGGGCGGCCCGAGAGCAGGCCGGGGCGGCCCCTCCTCGAGTGTCGCCGCGTCCCCGCTCCGGGCTCGGTGGGGCCTGGGCCTGCCTGGCGGGCGATCCCTCGATCGGGGTGTGTGGGGGGGGGGAGGCCGCCCGGGGCGCCTGGAGGCTGGGCCTAGCCTGCCCCCGCCGAGGCCGGTCGCGGTGGCTTGCTGGAGCGGGGGCGGAGCGGCGCTGAGGACGGCTCGCGAAGGATCGGAGGCGCCGGGCCCAAGAGGCCGGCTCCGCCTGGGCTGGCGCGGCTCAGCCGGGGAGGGGGGATCCCACCTGGAGGGCCCATCGGAGCTCCCCTGGAGGCCCCCTCTCCCCCCTCCCTCCCTCCCTCCCTCCCTGCCTGGAGGCGGCCCCTGCTCCCTCCGCTGAAGGGATCCAGTTTCATCTTTTCTGTTCTCTTTTTTTGTCCACCCCCGGATAAAAGCATGTATTTAATTGCATTTGTGGGAGGATTGCAGCAAAGGAAAGTAAGATCCCTCTCCCCCCCTCCCGGTGCCTTTCTGTATTTCTGGGGGGTCGGTGTGGCCAAATGGAAACTCATTTTTAAATCACTTCATTGGGCTTCCACTTCCATGACTCCTTCCGGAGTATCTGCCTCAGGGGGTCTCTTTGGGGGGGGGGCAGGGGCATGACTGGAGGATGGGGTGTCTTCAGACATCTGTAGCCAGAGTAGCTCCACGCAGGAAGCCTGTCAGAGAGGAAATACACTCGTGTGTGCTGGTGCTAACGTAGCCTTCACTGTTCCCAGGTCACCTGCAGTGGGTGTGCTAACTTGTTTGAACTAGCAGTTTTTAAGAAAATTCCTGTATGGGTGGAAGGTGTGATGAATTTATTTAAAAATTCTCCTGAACTACTGGCAGTGCTTGTTGGTTCTCGGACCCTCTCTAGTGTGACAAGGAACATTCCAAGTTACTTGTATTTCATTCATCGCCTGTATTCTGAATAGAATGGTTCAGGGAATTCTCCTGTACTGGCGAGCTCATATATATTTGGTGTGATCAGATCTGTGGTATGATGGATGTGATGATAATACTGGATATTGAATTCTTACATAAGCTCAGCTACTTCTGGTCAGTTAGCGAGGACTTGGCACTGTCATCGTGTGCTCTGTTTTGTAGAATAGCATAGACAAGAAAGGCAAGTCTCTAGACCTTGGTCCATGTTGACACGGATGGGCATACACGGTTGTTGTAGTTTGAAGCAGGAAGATGTGTGGAATTGCTTGGTATTCAAGGATGGTAGAGTTGGGGTGCATAGAAGAGCTAAAATCACGAGCAGTGATTAAAAAATAGATTTACTTTAAAAGCACATAAAGGTGTCTTTCTTAGAGCCATTCTTAAAAGCTCCTATTGAAAGATGGTTACTGACATAAGTATTTTTGTTTTGCACTTAATTTCTTGTGTTTGTCAGGATGGTCAGCGAATGGCTAGTACTTTGCTTAGTAACTGTCAAGCTTTATTTCCTGACTGAGTTGACAGTGCTCTTTAAGGTGTTGGCATGTCTCACTTCCTGCCAAGCTCAGAAGAATTTGACACCAAGTATGCTAACATTTAAATTGGCCTAAATTGACAACATGAGCAATTTAAACAATTAAAGGAACATGTTTGTGTGATTGGGGTTGCATCCACTTTGCAATATTATGAGTGTTTCAGTTTAAGATGCAGGACTGTCTTAAAACTAAAAGACTGTTGTAAATCTGAGTCACTTCTGGATATGTCAAGAATTACTGATAAGAAATGTGGTGTTCCCTTTGTAGAAACACTAGTAACTTTTTACTTATGAAGATACTAATGTTTAAGTAGTTAAAATCAACTGGATAACTTTGTGTTTATGAAGGCATTCTGAGTAGATTGGTGCAGCCACAGGCTATATGTGATGAGGCATATAAATCAGGCTTAGTGCACTGTTCTGTACTGTGACTGGTGGCTGTCCATGATCTTAGACAGGGAAAGGTCATTTTTGGCTGCAGCTGCTCAAGGTCTAGGTATCAAAGCTGAGTGGTGAAGCACACAATTTGAATGTAAGAAGTCCCTGGGTCAGTCACTGACAGCTCCAGTTAGAGATGTCAGTGATTCAACAAGGGACTTTCTAATGTAAAGTGTGTGCCTCATCGCTCAGTCTTGTTCCATGCCATCCAGAGTTGGACAACATCCTTAGTATTGATTTCAAAAAACATAATTTATCATGATCAAGCTGGGGGGGGGTGTCATGGGCCATGTCCTGTTCCTAATTTCATAACTGTGGCTAAGTAAGAGAATGGCAACATGGCGCTCTGTATCAAGTCTGAAAGCCAACAGAAGTGGCAGTCATAGAAGGGCAAAGGTGTAATAAGCAGTTGCAGCAGCAAGGGAAGACTGTGAAATGGAAACGGTATAAAATATAGGGGCCAGCCTATGGATGGGCAGTAAATGTGCCTTCAGTTATTGATATCACTGTATTAAAAGTACTTAAAACTATATATCAGCCCATTCCTTTCTGTTTGTAGGAACTGATTATGTAGTCTAAATTTCTTGATAATGGAAGCTGTAATAGCAAGACTTTCTTAAAAGGCATCGAAGGTCTTTTTTGGTTGAAATTCTACATACTGTCAATCTATAAGTGGAAGTTCTATTTTTTGTAGTGTTGCACTTGAATATTCCTTGGAACTTGTCCAGAGGTCCACAAGCTTTGAGTGTCCTTGGTATTTCTACTTCTGGATGTCTCCAAAACCTGGTGCAGCCGTCCTGGTCCCCCCCCCCAACGTGTGGGTGTGACGTGTATGTACTTGATACACAGTGTGTGGAAAGGGTTTGGTAAAAGTTCCCCTTAGTGGTAGGTATCCAGACTATGACCTTATGAACACAGGCATAAACCCTTGCTATCGTTGCTTTTCTCGGCTAACTCCCCCCCTCCCCCCGTTCAGGTGGGTAGTCGTGTTGGTCTGAAAAAGCAGAACAAAATTTGAGTCCAGTGCCACCTTTAAGACCTACAAAGTTTTATTGTGGGCATAAGCTTTCGTATGCATGCACACTTCAAAAGAACTGTGTCTGTGTGCATACAAAAGCTTGTACCTGCAATAAAACTTAGTTGGTCTTAAAGGTGCGACTGGGCTCAAACTGTGTTTTGCTTTTTCAGTGAGAATCTTTTTTGCTGACTTTGTCATTGCTCTTGCCATGGACCTCTTACGGTGTAATGATCTTGTAGAATATCAGCTTTATTTCCAAGGAGCTAGCTTTCTTTCATGAAATTCTTTCAGTAACGGAGTCTCATGGTATCTTTTCTCCAGTAGGTGAAGATTGGGGCACATACCAGTTTAAGAACACAACAGAAAATTTCAATTGTTCTTACGAAGTGGTGCCCCGAACAAACTTGCTTCTCAAAAACTATTCCAGCAGGTATGCAGAACAACTCAAAGTATTTCTGTTTTGTATATTCTTGCAACTGCTACACTGTATTGGTGATGGGCTTGCAGCACTGAGGCTTCCAAGGGCTTTACGTTACTTGATTGTGACCTTGGGGGAAGATAAAATAGTAGCCAGAATGACTTGTTTTAATTGCTGCAGCTTAGCTTCTCAGAGTTCAAGTAAAATGTTTTATCCCCAAAGGAGCATTTTTCTATTAAAAAGACATTTCACATTCCTTTTTTCTAAATTAGCGATTGTCATTTTTTGAAAATGGTTATAGGATATGATACAGCTAGTGGCTTAAGGGAATTTAATGGGGGCATTCAGATGCTAAGACTAATTGTGGCTTGTTTAAACCATGGTTTTGATAAATAGATCCCAGCTGGTGCTGCATGGGACTGAAACAAACCAGTCTGCCCCCTTTGCTGCTGTCAGACAGAATCCCCAGCTGTTGCCTTGGGCCCCCTTGCACCTAAGTCATCCGCCTGCTTGCCACTGGCAGGCCATAATTCATGGGCAGGAGGAAGCAGCCAAGCCTAGAACAAGTTGTGTGTCTATGGAGACCTTTGGGTTGCTTTTGGCTAAGCTGGTCAATTTGAGACCTGACTTCTCAGTCTACCTGCTTCTTAAAATAAACTTTGCAACTAAATCTTATCAGACCTCCCTGTTTTCTATCAGTAAAACACTTCTTGGATATTAAAAGGGAGCTGATTCTTGTAAGCTTTGTGTGTTTTTGATGCAGGTGTGGTTTTGGAATAGGTGGGAGCCATTATTAGCCAAATGGGGTCATGTTCCAAGTTCACAGTGGGGCTTCTGTATAGTATTTTTCTAAAAGGTAATGCCACCTACATCTCTTTTATGCCAGGGTGCATCTTCTCCCTCAGCCCCTACCCCCACATAAATTATGAGGTTATACTTTGACTGCCAAGCAGGGTGGATTTGATTTAAATCATGATTTATATCATTAGTCAGTAAGACTAGATTTAAATTATGGTTTTCTACATAAAGACTCATTCTTGCTGGTATAATCTTAGTATTTACAACCAGATGAAGATTTCATTTTTAGAACAACAGATTTTCAGATTAGTTTTGCAGTTATATAAAAAATACTGATTTGGTTGTACTATTAGAAACATATCATAGTTAGATAATTATGAGATTTTTGCAAGGTGAACTCATATCACAGATAATTATGAAATTATTGCGAGGTGAACTATTTCCAGTTTAATATGTTAATCATTCATATTTGGACAACTTTTCTGTTGCACTTTATTGGAAGGTGAAATATAATAATTACCTTAATAATAACAATTTAAATAGTTTTATTTAACTAAAGCAATAACATTATAGCATATGTATTCTTGTATTTGCTTAAATGTCCATGTTTGTTAATTGATGTGGTTAATCAAAATATCTTTTAAAAAGAACTTAGACTGTCAGCACAGTCCATATGGGAAAAACTTAAAGTACTGTCCTCTGTAACTCACTCATCTTCATCTTCTTGTTTGTTCATAATCTGGAAAAGAAAAACAAATTTTCCTGCTTTATAGAGTCCCAACCGATTTCTCAGTTTGGAATGAATGAGTCCAAAGGAAGAGAATATTCTTTCTATGCCAGCAGAAGAAGCTACTTCTGTTACAAGTGAAATAATTAGTTCAGCTGTCTCTAAATCCAAGTGGTTAAGTGTCTTCCAACAGTTGACTGGTGTGACTTTCTTTAAAACATCATCAGCAAACATATATTTCTTGAATGGTTCTCCCTTAGCTCTGAAGTTTATTATACTTGGCATTACTGATGGATGATTGCTGGGTACCCATGTCAGAGCTAACTCCTCTTCCTCAGCAGCACTTTATTTATTCAATTTATGCCCTGCCTTCCCCGCCAAAGCAGGCTCAGAGCCGCTTACATAGAAGGTTAAAACACATAGAGTAACAATTATAAAACAATCATAAAACAATCAAACTATCATAAAGTGATTGTTTTATAATTGTTACTCTATGTGTTTGGGACAAGGGCAGCTCCATGTAGAGAGCATTACAGTAGTCCAATCTCGAGGTGACCACCGCATGGATCATTATTGCCAAGTCGTTGCGTTTGAGGAAGGGAACCAACTGCCTGATCAGACGAAGATGGTAAAAGGCTGACTTGGCAGTGGTTGCTACCTGGGTCTCCATTGCTAAGGAGGCATCCAAGAGCGCTTGCAAACTCCTAACCTCCGTGCTGGCACCAGCGGAGCCCCATTGAAGGTTGGGAGTGCGATCCATAGCCTCGTACCACAGCTCAGGCACAGGACCTTTGTCTGATTCAATTTCAGCCGGCTCAGTCTAAGCCATCCATCCACGGCTTGTAATGCCAGGTCCAGAACTTCTGGTTTAGAGTCAGACTGGCCACCCAACAGCAGATAGAGCTGGGTGTCATTTGCATACTGGTGACATTCCAGCCCATGCCTCCAGGCAGTCTGGGCAAGGGGGAACATATAGATGTTGAAAAGCATTGGGGAAAGCTTGGGGCACTCCACAAATCAGTGGGTGCCTTTGGGATAGCTGTTCCCCTAATGCCACCCTTTGTCTCCAACTCTGAAGGAAGGAGGAAAGCCATTGCAAGGCAGACCCCTGGACTCCAGGGTCATTGAGGCGGTGGATCAGTAACTGATGGTCGACCATCTCAAACGCTGCCAACAGGTCTAACAGCAACTGCTCTACTGATCTGTTCCAATCCAGATGCCTCCAGGGGATGACCAGTGCCTTCTCTGTCCCATGGCCTGGGCAAAAACTGGACTGGAAGGATCTAATATGGAAGTGTCATCCAGAAAGCTCTGCAACTGAGTTGCCATGGCCCTCTCAATTAGTTTGCCCAAATTGGGAACCGGCTGGTAGTTTGCCAATTCGGTCAGATCCAAGAGTGTTTTTTTCAGGAGAGAATGAACCACTGCTTCCTTAAGTGCCCTAGGGAACAGTCCCTCCAAGAGGGACTTGTTGATAATCTCCCGTAGGGCACCTTGAAACCCATCGCAACCAGCTTTAATTAATCACGATGGGTATGGGTCAAGGCTGCACGTGGTAGGGCATACAGTTGAGAGCGATTTGCCGACTTCATCTAGGCTGAGCGGGCTGAAATAATCCATAACCTGACTAGAAGACATGCATGGAGCCTCAAGTCCACTCACTGTCTCAGCTGTGGCGAGGAGGTCATGGCGGAGCAACAAGGCTTTATCTGTGAAATAGCTCACGAAAGCCTCACAGCCAATGTCCAATTCCCTAACATTTGGTCTGCCTTGTGGAAGAACAGTTATAGACTGAATTGCTCTAAATAATTGGGCTGTGCATGAGCAATCATAGCCGCATAATACTCTCTTTGCAGCTTTGACTGCCATCTCATAGGATCTCATAAGGCTTGACCCTGGTACTGGAAATTTACAATATTTGCAAGAAAATGAGCTGGAGACAGTGCTTGTTCCATTTGTTTTTTTTTTTTAAATGCTTGTAATTTAATTGTCAGTGTGTTCTGTTTTTAAATGGTCACTGGGTTCCTTCTAAATTTCCACAGCATCAGCAATAAAACAGCCATTTTTCTGTATTTTGTCTAAAACTTCAGAAATGGGTTTCAGGATGCTCTGTATATGTTCAACATTTCTCTTAAGCCCAATGTTGAGGATTTTGGCCATGAGAGTGCCATATATTTTCTCTCAATTTTGTTCACAAACTGTCATCAGAGTAGGCCAGTTCTTGATGTACTGCTCAAAACAGTCCACTACAGAGTTCCATCTAACATCTTGTGGGAGCATTAGCTTGGTTCCACCCATTCTTTTTGGAGCTGCTGCTGCAAAACAATTGTTATGGAAGCAATCTGAATGACATTATCTTTCTTTCTGGAAGATTGAAGTCTTCAGCTAGCATTGTTTGGCTAGTAACCATATGTTACTAGCTCTGTATTCCCTTCCTGTTCTTCTCATCCTGGATACATTTGCAGTGTTGTCTGTGATCCAACTGCATCCTAGACATTTGAATTTTTGTTCACATGTTATTATAGCTTTGCTTCCACTTGTAAGTGTTCTGCTGTGTGTGCATTTCCTGACGTATCAGTTGTTTCTGCAAGGAAGACATTCCCTTCTTCTGTTGTTATACAAGCAGATACAACAGGATCACTGTGGACATTACCCCACCCATCCAGACGTAGGTTAAGAAATTTACCCTCTAGAGCTGTTGCACATTACTCCATTTCTCTGTCATACAGTTTATCCAGCAGTTTCCCTGCAACATCTGCTCTGCTGGGTGGACTGTATCTTGGTCTCTGTGACTGAAGTTTGGGTTTTCAATCAGATGGAAAGAAGAGTTTGTCGTGTAAACAAACTGGATCATTTTTCATCTATTAACTCTTTTTCTAATCGGCTGGTTTGTATCACAAACTTATCTATAGTGGTAGCAAGAGTCTAATAACATCTTAAAGACTAACAAAAAACGTGGCAGGGTATGAGCTTTCATGAGTCACTGCTCACTTCAGGTACCAGATGCTTTTTTCTTTCAGGTGAGATGCTGTGGGTGTTTGATGTCTATGATGTGACTGAAACACTGTCCTGGACAGAAAGCTCTGAAACTGTTGAACGGGAGGCTGGTGATCTCAAAGGTGGATAGTTTCCAGAATCCTTTATGTTGATGATGGACTCCCCTAAACAAAGAAGTCAATGCAGTTATTTTTTATTTATACCATTTCTGCTTATTTAGAATAACTCATTACATTTATTGCCACTCAGTACTGCCCAAAAAGGAATATTTGCTTGTTTCAGCTCTGTATCTCTTCATAGCAAATGTATGAAAATGACATTAACAGGCAGTAATAATAATGACAAATAATTTTGCTCAAGCATGACAGTTCCTCAAGGCAGTCTTTAAGAAATATGATGAAATCAAAACATTTACCAACCTGAAGAATCCTGCCTGTTCAAACATGTTCCTTTTGTCGTCTTCATCACAACACTTCTCATGATGTTGTTTCATTCGGGCCACCAGGCCTTGCATTTCTTTGTTACAGTGTTTGCATTTTGCACCTTACCCATAGGTAGAGAAATGTCATTAAAATATTCCTGAACAGGGTCACTTTTACAGCCTGCAGCTATTGAAGGCTTTCTCCTCCAGGGAAAAAATAATATGATAAACCTCAGGCTGTACAAAGATCCAAAGACTTGTGGAGCATTCTGCTCAAAAGGTTTCACTTTCATTTTTGCTGCTTGCCACTCCCCTCATCACTCTTAGCTTCTTGTGCAGATCTGTTTCACTCCCAACAGACTTCTATTCATTGGATTTTTTTGACATTTAGCACTTAAGAGGGAAGGGGTTGGTTCTGTGTACATAGATTTGCAAAGGATCAAAGGTATTAAGGTCTTTTTCTTAACTCTGTATGTTTTATAACATTTTTGCTGTGAAGAAAAGTCATGTGATCTCTGCAGAACCAAATTCATGGTTTTGAGAACTGTAAAACCAGACATCTGTGATCACATCTTCTAGATAGAAAAATTGCCCAATGATCTTACAGAAACTTCTGGAACAGCATGACATTGTGAATGGATTAATGGAATTCATTTACCATTTTTTTTTTTAACATTGCATGAATATACAGCCTCATGCTACATAATTAAAAACTAGTCCTTATTTCATGATGAATAATCTTTGGACTATAATGTATCTTAAACAGTAAACTATCTTTAGATAGATTTTTCCCCTCAAAAAGCATTTTATTTAAAAAATCTGATTTAAATTAAAATGATTTTTTTAATTTTTAAATCAATGGTTTTTATTCACCCTCCCTTCACTCATTTTTGAAAAGATGCAGTCCCATTCTCTGCCCCACCATGTTCTTCCTTCATTGTTGACAGTGATAAGCTCAGAAAGGTTATGAAGGAGGAAGGCGAAATGGAGTGCTAAACATAGAACAAGCAGCAAGTGTAGAAGTCATGGGTGCTGTTAAGCAAGGACTAAAGAAGAAATACAGTAGACAGCCTGTGATTCTGCACAGTTCAGTTCCAGTCCTGGTGTGCGTAGTGGGGAGTGGGGTGAATTTGGAGTCTTTGGGAGCCCTTATTCACTTGCAATGGTCCCTGTCATCACTTAACGGCTGGCAGCTGGTCCTCCCTGGGAATATGGGAAAGGGCCTCCAGCTTCTGCTGGTCTGCAGTGTGCTGCTGGCCAGTCCCCTTGAGGAGGTTCTTGACCAAGAAGACACTCTCCCTGATCTCTCAGCTGTTGAGGAGGAGGTCCCTGTGCTGTGCTCTTGCAGTCTCCTGATGGGTATCTCGCTGATCTTCCTGTCAGATATATGGTAGTGTCTTTAGATTATCTCAGCAGCTATATGAGAAGCCCAGAAACGGGTCTTTTGTGTGGCTGCATATTATAATTTGGGAGGGGGGATACTTTCCCAAGGGAACTTGGATAAGTGCTAAAAAATTGCACTTTATATACAAATATATGCTGCTAGCACTGTTGTGAGTGCATGAAACAATTTATTCAAATAATGTACTTTTTTGTTGCCCTGCAAAAGTTTTCTAATCTCAAGTTTTATTTTTCTGTCTCCCAGGTGGCAGCAAGGTACATTTGTGAAGGTAGCACAGGGTACAGCAGCTTGTGACTTGTGCTCTCCAGGACTGGTACACTGGCCTGAGGGTGCTTGTTGTATTGACTGATTGTGCTCTCGGTGTAGTGTCCTCTGCCCAGGCTTGTGGTAGAATCCATGCTTTTTTTTTTTTGTAAAACTCTCTTAAAAAAGAGAGAATTTTATTCTTTTTATAAGAAAAGGGAAGGGTAGACAGATGGAGAAAGAAAAAGGTGGAGTGAAATTTTTTTCTGTTAGTGAGAGTTAGTTTAGGTTAATAACCAATACCAAGATTTGGCATCCATCATGGTTAGAAGATCTTCTTTTTAACTAAAGCAAAGTCCAAAATCACTCTTTTAATGCAGTTAGTAAAGTCCATTGGGGTTAGTAATTAAACAGCTCCTTCCAGATGTAACACGAACAGTCCTCAAAATCTCTTCTTCTTAATTTTCTTCCAGTTATGGATTAAGTCCATTTTAACTTTGAAGTCTTCCGTTCCATCACCTTCCCCTGGGCTGCTGTCTTCTGCACTTATCCCAATTTTGAATGCTGCATCCTTCTTCCTGCTGGCGTGTCTCTTCAGGAGTTTCTGTGTTTTGAAGATGAAATCCTTCTTCTTTCTTTTCTTTTTTTCTTAAACTTCTGGCCTTCAAGCTTCCAGGGCTCCACAAACTCAGCAGATGAAATTAGATCTCCCGTTTGTCGCCTGCTATGCTCGACATCCCCTTCTACTGGCAGAGTATTTCTTTTTATAAAGGCGGAATAGGCTTTGGGAGCCTTATCCACCTCTTCTTTTAACTTTATCGCTTCACTGCCAGTTAGGGGTGCCAAGACATTTGTCAAGGTAAATCCGAGATCTTCTTTCTCCTCTTCTTTAGCGCCCTGGAAACCTGGAATCAAATTCGATTTCTGTTCAATCTCCTTCATCTTTCTAGTTGTTTCCAATATCTGTTTCTGTCGACTGATGAGAACACTTTCCATTTTAAACAAAGTTTGGTTGATCTTCTGCAATTGTTCCAGCAGGGGGCACAGCATCTCCTTTTTCTGTTGATTGACAGCAAGCTCTTGGGGGGGCTATCTGGACCGGAAGTCCCTCCTCTCTTCTCTTCCGGTGTCTGCAGGGCTTTTTCCATTATCGACATTTTGTTTTTTTGTTTACTTTTAAAAAGTTCGTGCCGCATCCCCCAGGAAGCTAAGATGAACACATTCTTCCATGCAGCCCCAACGGTACTTTCACCAACACTTTGTTTTCTTTCTGCCCCCCTTCGCGCTCCCTTTGAATAGCTTGCTTCTCGAGGGGGGTGGGGACTCCTCCCTCCTCCCAACGCTTATACGCATACAGGGGGGTCCGATTTACGCTTCAAAATAGATCTTCAACTCACGATTCGATGCCACTACTTCTTTTTATGTTGAACCATAGCGCTGTTTTCACTCCTGGAATTCGGTGGCGCCGCTAAGTCCCATTACGGGCACGCCGCAGCGGGGCCGATTGGGGCGGGGAGAAAGCCTCAATTTCCCGGCTGTCTGCCGGCAAAGAGGCTACTCCCCAAGCGCCCCCGGTTCGGAGCCTTTACCTAAGGCTCACTAGGGTCTTTCGCATATGCGAAGACCCCCCTAACTGCGCGTGGGCTAACCGCCTCCGGGAGCGTCCCGAGAAGCGGCCGCCATTCGCGACGCCGGAAACCGAAACCCCTGGTAGAATCCATGCTTGATCCCAGACCACAATTTGTGGATGGTCACATCCTTGAATTTTTTCTTCAGGTGTTGTATCTGCTTGCAGAATTGGGTTAGTGTTGGAATCCTTTTCGCTGAGCTGCCTGGGTACCATTTGTACCTGCTTTGTGGAACTGGTTCTGCAGGTGGTCTTGGACATTGTCAGGGGATTGGTAATGATGATAGTGTTGTAGGTAGACCAGAACTTGGGCTCTTCTGACTTGCTAGAGGTCAGACTTGGGGAAAGGAAGCTATGGCATGATTTGTTTTGGTAGGAAAATAAAAGTGTTTCTGGTTTCCTGTAAACAAAGCTGGAGCTAGCCACAGGGACCTCAGTAGCACATTCAGGGAATGTGAGGGTAGATAACTAGAGATGTGAAAGCCTGGAAGAAAACTAATTTTCGTGTGTATGTTTTTCCCCCAAGGATCCTTTTCAATTTGAAAAATTTAGCAATACTGAAAAAAAAAAAAAAACCCTTCTTACTGTAGACATATAAAATAACTGTAAATATTTTTTGTTTAAATATTAATAGCTTGAGCAACAGTTAATATGCAGTAATGTGTTTAATAATACCTTTTAAGAGTGCAGCATTTGCAGTGGTATAAAGTTTAGCTTAGTAGCCAAGATACTGGTAGTCCTTCCTGCTGTGATTCTGAGAATTTCTGTTCAAATTTATTTTGTTTTCTGAAGAACTTGTTTTCTAGCTTCAATTCTGTGTGCCATAAATGTCTTAAAGCTGAGTAATATTTATAGTCTTTGATTCATTGAGGCAGAAACCTCAGAATGAGTCCCATGGTTGGAATTAATTGGAATTAATTGACATGTTCTTGGTGCTGTTTCAGTTTGATGGAATTCAATATCTTGGTTTCAATTTTATAATCCTTTACTAGGCTAAGATTCAGTGTGCCACATCATCTTTGATATTTTCTTTTTATTTACATGGCAAGTGTTAGATTTAGTAGATTTCCTGTCATTAACATTTTTGAGCTTTGCTTTTAAGACATAATAACTATATGTGGCAATAAAAAATGTGTATACTATGATGCTTCCCAGAGAAGTAATACCATAGGCATTGCCCTTAGACTGTGGTAGTCAGTCCATTGGTCATAGAGAGCCACATTTGCAAGTACCATCAACCAAAACAGCCACATTTACCTCCATCCATTCCTTTGCTGGCTTTTTCAAGGCCGGAACCACCTGCCAACCACACACCCCAATGGGAATTGTGTGGAAGTGGCATTACCCACTTTCCTGAAAACATAGGGTAGGTGCCATATTGGGGAGGAGCACTCTGTTGGCAAGTCAAAGAACCACATGTAACTCCCCAGCTACCTAGTGAGTATCACTGCCCTAATGCATTACTTTCATAACAAACTGATCAGCTCTTCTGGAATTCTACTTTTGTTGGTAGGTTGATATTTAAAAACTTTTGTTGTTCAGTCGCACACTCAAATCCAACTCTTTGCAACCTCATGGACCACATCACACCAGGCCTTCCATCTTCCGCTGCCCTCCAGAGTTTGCTTAATTTTATGTCCATTGTATCAGTAACACTGTCTAACCATCTCATCCTTTGCCGTCTCCTTCTTCTTTTACCTTCAATCTTTCCCAGCATCAGGGTCTTCTCCAGTGAGTGCTCTCTTCTCATTTGGTGGCCAAAATATTTGTGCTTCAGTATCTGTCTTTCCAGGAAACAGGGTTGATTTCTTTTAGGATTGACTGATTGGATCTCCTTGCAGTCCAAGGGACTCTCAAGAGTCTTCTCCAGCACTCCGTATTAAAACTATTAAAAACTACCTATTAGCAAAAACGCTGTAGAAGAGGAATAGGCACTGGTCAGCTCTGGATAAATCTTGATGTATAGAAACTACTCATTATTGGGAAACTTGGGGTTAGATGCAAACTAAATTGGCAACTTGCACCATTTCTCCTTTCCCACTGCAGACTATCCCCCACCACGTCATTCCTTAGGTTTGTCAAAAAACCCTTGAATATGTGTCCGTGCACCCCAGTCAGGTAGCTGCCACCAGCCCTTTGAGTCGATCTCAACAGCCAGAAGACAAAGGGCAAGCTTCTAACCTCTTGCAGAATGGGTTTCTGCAAAAAAATAGTTAACCTGGTAAGTGAGCACTAGGGTCGTCAGGGGTACCTAGATTTAGATTGAAGCCGTCTGAATAACAAAACAACACAAAATGTAATTAAAGAGAATTTATTAAAAAGGTGCAAGAATATTTCAAAAGGAACTTGGCAGCGAGCAATCAAAATAACAAACTAAATTCAAGAACTAGCTATACAGGAAAACATTTTTTCAAAGTTACAAGATGTTACCATTCCCAAGAAGCTGAGGTTGTTTCAGCAGTCAAAGTCCAAAGTCAGCAAAGGATCAACAGAGTGTTTGGCCCATAGGAAGCAATTAAGCATGCATCCAGATAATCGGTGAGCAAGACACCATCCAGCATGAGGCTTTGAAGAGCTTAACTCCAGGAGCTGAGCAGCAAGTCTTCAAAAAGCTGCCGCCTTTCTGGCTGCAATCCAATGTGGTCTGGGGCCCCTTAGACCAATCAGATCTCAATTTGCTTATGTCATTCGATAGTGTGATCTAAGCAGGTGACCTAAGTGGAGATAGTTGCAGTCGATCTTCCCATATCCACCAGGTATAAATCATGGACTTCAACTGAAAGAAATACAACTAATTGGGGACCCAAAGGGAGTCAAGGTAGGCACTCTTTTACTCCCTGCAACTGGGCTGTTGTCTAAGAGACACAAGGTCAAGTGTGCCCAGATTTCCCAAGAACAAGAGCAGTGATCTTCCCCATTTAGACTCTACAGCTTCAACTCAGGCCTACCATTTACAAGTGAGGCCTGAACCAATGCTTGAAGAAAAACAAATTCAATTTCTTGACAAACGTTCTCCTATCCCCCAGAAGCAGCATTTCATGAAGCCTGGGGTAGGGGAAGTACTGGTCCACTAATGAAGAACTTATTTTGGATCCAACTCACCATTTATATACCCGTGATGCACCTGTTATTTGTTGATTTTAATAGTCTGCCTTTCTTCTTTTTTTGACATTTTTGCATTTTGTGTGTGTGTCCGTGCCTGGAAGTCATGGTGACCTCTGGTGACTCCTACTGGGGCACGGGGGACATTCAGAGAAGTGGCTTGTTAGCTGGCCTCCCAGCCCTGGTATTCTCTGGAGGTCTCCCATCCAAATACTTGCTAGGGTCGGCTCAGCTTAGCTTCTGAGATCTCACAACATTGGGCTTGCCTGGGCTATCCTAGTCCGGGCAATGTGTCCCTTCTAGAAATTGCCCTTGTGAACAATTCCACTTTATACGTTCTCCAGAACAGAAGAAGTGTGGATGTCTTTCTGACCCACTGCAGCAGAGAATGCTTGAGTACAGGCAGCTGTTGATCTTGCCTGTTTACAGTGTGGCATTTTCAGAAGGCTTTGCTCAGCTGAGAAGAGGTGCTGCAGCAGCATTTTTTGGAGATGCATATATGCCGAGACTACAGCATGAATGGTTTTGTGGGCAATAACCAGTACTGTGCATTGAACATAAGAACGAATTACTAATTAGTGGACGGTAGACCAGGTATAATATGAATGTTCTGTCCGGCTCTCATAGTAATTGAACCGCCACATTCTGTACCAGTTGGAGTTTCCAAGCTGTTTTCAACAGCAGACGTTGTAGAAAGGTTCTAGCACTCTAGCCTTGAGGTTACCTTGGCATGGTTCCATGTGGTCAGATACGGCCTAGTGAAACTGCTGGTCTCTTAACTGGGTCAGTGAGGGTTGGGTCTGCTGAACCCTGTCAAATGTGGGAAGCAGAATATCCTCCCAGAGGGCCTTCCTGACCAGCCTGACCTGTGTCATCTTAGGGCTCAGTTTCCACTTGTTTGCCTGGAGCCCTTTAGTCAGAGCAGCCATGCCTTGGTTCGGGACTGCTACAGCAGCATTTGGGCAAAAATACAGAGCTTGGTGTCAACAGTGTATTGACGACGGCCACCTTTAAAAACAATCACTGAGACGTCTACGTGGAGTTTCAATAGCTGCTGGGATAAAACCAAGTCTTGTGCCGCAGGACGCGTCTTGGGCCGATGGCAGTTGGTCTTCAGCAGCAACTTTCTTGAGTTCATAAAGATTTTAACCTATCCAGAGCCCATTGTTTATTTATATTTATATTTTTATTTATAATTTGGATTTATATACTACCATTCTCTGAACTGACAGCGCAGGGCAATTACCAATAAAACTATACAGTTTAAAAGTCAGGAGTTAAAATCAATTAAAATAATATCAGAATGGCACCAAAATACTGTAAACATACAATATGCATTCTGTCTCACAATAAGCAGGGAAGCTGGGTGAGGGAAGGGGAATGGCGTGCCAGGTGTCCTCAAATGCCTGGCAGAACATCTCTGCCTTATATGCCGTGCGGAACTGCATAAGAGACTTCCACCAGGTAGGAGCCATGGCTGAAAAGGTCTTGGCTCTGGTCGAGGACAGCTGAACGTCTTTGCAGACAGAGATCACCAGCAAGTTGTTCTTAGCGGAGCATAAAGCTCTTTGGGGGACACACCAGAGAAGGCAGTCCTGTAGATTTGTGGGTCCCAGACCACTCATGGCCTTAAAACTTTGAGCATGACCCAGGACTCCACTGGGAGCCAGTGCAGCTGGTGCAGCACAGGCTGAATATGTGTGGTCTGTGGTGTTCCCATGCTACCGCATTCTGGACCAGCTGGAGTTTTTGGATCAGTCTCAAGGGCAGACCAGCGTAAAAGCAAGTTAAAATAATCTAGTCTGGAGGTGACTGTTCTGTGGATTACTGTGGCTAGGTCAGGGCGAGACAGGAAAGGGGCCAGTTGCCTTGCCTGGTGCAGTTGGAAGAATGCCAGCTTGGCAGCATTCGTGATCTGGGCCTCCACAGACAAGAAGTTATTGAAGACCACATCCAAACTCTTGACAGCTTGCGCTGATATTAGAGGTGTGCTGTCAAGAGTGGGGAGTTGGGACCTCAATCCAGGAACCTTCCCCATCCCCCCAGCCACAGAGGCTTTGTCTTAGTTGCATTCCATTTCAGCCAGCTCATCCTCAGCCATCCCACCATGGTCTCCAGCCCCTCGGCCAGATTTTGTGGTGCTGTATCCAGGTGGCCACCCGTCAACAGATACAGCTGGGTGTCATCAGCGTACTAACCCCATATGTTAAGGGGAAACTAGTTGACACCCCCCCAGCACTACCCTCTGTCCCCGACCTCGGAGAAACGAGGTACGCCACTGTAAGACTACCCCACAAACTCCTGTGTCGGTGAGGTGGTGGGTCAACAGGTTGCGGTTGACCATGTTGAATGCTGCTGTAAGATCTAACAATAACAGCAGTGCCAACCCGCCTCGATCCAGTTGCTTCAGATGTTGCTTACGTGACCTAATTGTCACACGCCATTATTGTTGGTTTTAAAGTTGTTGGGATCATGCATGATCTTATTTAAAGTTTCAGTGTTGCATTTTCAATTGTAGCTAATAAATTAGTTTATGCCGTAATGCAGAGCTCTCTAGCATTTGTTGAATTTCTGTGCTGCTTCTCTGAGAAACCTGGGGGAGCTTATTTGGTTCTCTTCTCCATTATATTCTCACAACCACCATGAGCGTAACTGACCTGTGGTCACCCATTGAACTTCATGATGGGGGTGGGTGCATTAAAAACAGAAAAATATAGGGGGGGGAATCTCCTGCCACGCCCTGAGGATTTTTCTATTTTTTAGAAAAGTGTGGAGCACTGAGACTATGATTTTTTTTTTGTTTTCAAAACATTTAACTGTTTGAGCTTTTACTCACCTGAAATGTGTTGCATGAAAAAAGTCTCATAACTTTCAGTTTTTCCCATGAAAAACTGAGAAATACTGGACACACTGAAAAATCTATGAGATATGGTTTTCTTTTTTTGAAAAAGCCACTCGCCTTGTCCGCACAGTGAGAAGCCAGACAGAAAAGTTTGGCGGTCTAGAAGAAAATAATATGGTGTTAGTGGGCTAATAAGGGCAGTTTTGCTACTTTGAGGCACAGATAGTGCACCCCCCCAGCCAGCCCATGCACCACAAGAGGAGTAACTGGAGGTAACACTGAGTATAAGACTGCCCTGCAGACACTGTTTGCATGTTCAGACACCTTCACCACAATACCATGCTTCCACCTGAAACACCCCCCCCCATCACTAGGAGTATTAGCTGGTATTGTTTGCAGGGCCTTGTTAGTGCAAACTCTGAAGTCTTTCTAGTGGGTCATTTTGGCCGCCCTGTTTTCATGATGAAAATCTAACAGAATTGCCTGAAGGTTTTAACTTTACTACCTTTGGCCAAAAGGGGGCTGGGCTAGGAGTCATACAAGACAGCGCAGCCAAAATTTCTGACCCCTGGGAACCTCACCCCTGTTTGGTGTAGTGGTTAAGTGCGTGGACTCTAATCTGGGAGAACAGGGTTTGATTCCCCACTCCTCCACTTGCACCTGGCTGGATGACCTGGGGCAAGCCATAGTTCTGATAAGGGCTGTTCTTGAAAAAGAGCAGTTTCTGTCAAGAGCTCTCAGCCCCACCTACCTCACAGGGTGTCTGTTGTGGGGAGGGGAAGGGAAAGGAGTTTGTAAGCCGCTCTGAGACACCTTTGGGTGGTGAAGGGCAGGGTATAAATCCAATCTCTTTTCTTCTTCTCATTACTGAAAATTATTGAAACTCAGGAGGCAGAAGAGTTGCTAAGTGCTTCCTGCAAAATTTCAAGCAGGCCTTTGTACCCACTGGAGCTAGAAACCTGATTTTGAAAAGCCGAACCCTGAGGTTCTGGAGAAGCTGAATACTTTCTTGTAGCAAGTGTGCAGCTGTGAAGGAAGCAGTATATATTGTGTAGCATGTATGGCTGCCAAGGTAAATGTCCTGTGTTCTCTTTGCAGATCTTTCCCATTCTGATCAACATGGAGAACTCAGATCCCAACAGCAAAGGAAGTGCCGATCAGTCCGAAGCTCAGCGCCGGAGTCAGCTGGATCGACTAGATCGGGAAGAGGCGTTCTATCATTTCGTGAATAATCTGAGTGAAGAAGATTACAGGCTAATGAGGGATAACAACCTGCTGGGTACCCCAGGTAGGTTATTCTGCCCATCCAAGTGGGTTTAATAGTGTACCAGAAGGGGCCTGAATTTTAATAAGGCTCTTAATTCAGAGGTTGACAGCTGAGGCTGAAGTGCACAGCTTAACGCTACAAGGGTTGCTCTTAATGCAAACTGTTTCAGTTTTTATTTTTTAAAAATATTCTTTTTTTTACCCTTGGTTTGTTTTCATACACTTTTCCCACTTTGCTTTGGACTGTTGATGGCCATCGTCAGGAAAAAGTTCCAAGCGGAGACTTCTGCCTTTGGCCTCTGTTCCCACATTTTATGGTGACAAGAACCTTGCGGGACTGCAGATGAATTTCTCCTCTCCTTACTTATTTGATTTTTAAACTGGCCTCCCCTGCATGGGGTTCAGGACAGTTAACAACATTCAACAAATGCATTTCAGTACATACATATATTAAAATTAAAATTAAAAAAAAAAACCTGACAATCAAAGCTAATCAGGTGGCATTTAAACAGTGTGTGCCTTTTCCCCAAGGGGGAGGCCAGACTTGATGGCAAGCTCGGCCAAAGGCCTGGAGGAACACCTCTGTCCTACAGGCCCTGCGGAACTGCATTAGGGTATGTCATTGGGCAGAGAGTTCCACCAGGCTGCTGCCACAGTTGAAAAGGCCCTGGCTCTGGTTGAGGACAGCTGGATATCCCTCAGGCCAGGGATCACCAGGATGTTCTTCCCCGAGCGTAATGCTCTTCGGGGGGTATACCAGCAGAGGTGGTCCCATAGATATGCTGGTCCCAGCTGGTTTAGGGCCTTAAAGGCTAGTACCAAAACCTTGAATTTGATCTGTTACTTAGCCTGGAGCCAGTGTAGCTGTCAGAAGTCCTAACTTAGTCAGCAAAACACCAGGCCTTTTGATGCAAGCAAGGTTAGTGTTTATTAAGCTGCAATAGATAGATCACTGAAACAGGTCTCTTGTTCAGAATGACTTGGTTACAAAAAGCAAGCGGTTATACAGGGAAAGGGGGTGAATGGGGACCCCCCCCTTCTTCCATACAATGAATACCATGCGACTGGGAAATCGAAAGTTACTAAGCTAATGAATTTCCCACCGCCCCCATTAACCACAGCTGCTACATCTATGCAAGCGATAGAGAAGCTCACAGCCCGACTTGCCAAGGTCAGAACGTCTGGGCTGCAAAGAGATAATAAAATAAAAGCCACATTCCATTCTCACACCCGAGGTGTAAATCAACAACTCCCCGGATTCCAACCTCCCGTCTGGCACGCCACTAAGGCGCCAATAGCCCACCTCCCTCCCTGTCATCCATCATAGCCCACCTCCCACCCTTCCATAATGGCAGGGCTACCTGACATGCAGCCCCCTCGAAAAGAGTCCTACCCCTTTGGTTTATGGGGGTACAATTTGTGAAAGGCTTTAACTAGCCGGGGGGCCAGAACATTTTCCGCCCGTACCCACTCCCTCTGCTCCGGCCCAAAGTCAATCCATTCAACAAGGTAAAACAAGCGATTGCGAGAGAGTTTAGAGTCCAGAATTTGTGAGACTTCGTAGTGAGGTTCCCCCCCCACCAGCAGCGGAGGCGGGACGGGTCGTTGCGGTCTCCATTTGTTCCCTTCAGGCGCTGGGCGAAGAAGCCGTACATGAAAAACAGGATGAACAGACTTTAGAGACTTAGGCAACGCAAGTTCAACAGTTACATTGTTAATTACTCTCACAATCTCAAAAGGACCAATAAATTTCCAACCGAGTTTGCGGCTCGGCTGAATGCGACGCAAATGTTGGGTGGACAAGTAAGCAAACTCTCCACATTTGGGAATCCAGGCAAGACTACGTTTCTTATCGGCCTGGAGTTTATACGCCGCCTTAGCTTCTTCCAAAGTCTCGGCCAATGAGCCCCACGCCTCCTGCAACTGTTTGCACCAGGCACCAGCGTCTCCCGCCGGGAGGTCGGGAGAAGACAAAAACGGTAGAGGCGGGGCGTCATACCCATGCGCCGCTTTAAAAGGAGACATCCCCGTTGATGAGTGCTGAGTATTATTGTAACAGAACTCAGCCAAAGGTAAAAGAGAATGCCAATTGTCCTGCTGAAAATTAGAAAAACACCGCAAATATTGTTCCAGCGTTTGATTCACACGTTCAGTCTGCCCATCCGATTCAGGATGGTAGGCACTGCTCACTCCCCGTTCTACCCCAAGCAGTGACATAAGTTCGCTCCAGAACTTTGAAACGAACTGAACTCCTCTGTCGGAGATCACTTTAGCAGGCAAGGTGTGGAGTCTCACGACGTGTTGCAAGAATGCAGAGGCCAATTTCTTAGCAGAGGGGATGGCGGCAAAAGGAACGAAATGCGCCTGTTTAGTAAACAGGTCCACTACCACCCAAATGACAGTTTTTCCCCCACTAGGGGGTAAATCCGTAATAAAGTCCATAGAGATCACTTCCCATGGCCGAGCCGGCGTAGGGAGGGGTTGTAGGGCACCTGGGGGTTTACCGGGCCGAGGTTTACTCATTAAGCATGTTTGACAGGCAGATGTGAAGAGTGAAACATCTTTACGTAGGCCCGGCCACCAAAACTGCCGCTGCAAGAGCTGGAGGGATTTTACAAACCCCGTGTGTCCAGCCAGCTTAGATCCGTGTGCCCAACCCATTACCTCCCCCCTGAGAGATCGGGGAACAAAGAGTTTGTCATTTTTAGTCCAGCAGCCATGCGCATCACGGGACATTCCTTCTTCCCCCTCCACCTCCTCCCTATCCACATCAGACAGTTCAGTGGAAAATTTTACGGCCCAGTCATTCGGGGGAGGGTCTGGTGGCTGGGGGGAACGTTTGGCCTGCTTCCGAGTGGTTACCGCTCCTCCCAACTGGGAAGGAGTGAATACGGAATCACGAATCTCCTCCCTTTTGCTGTCGTGTTGAGGGAGGCGTGATAGAGCATCGGCCAGCGAGTTCGATGTCCCAGGGAAGTGGTGCAGTGTGAAATTGAACTTGGAGAAGAAATCAGCCCAGCGGAGCTGTTTGGCGTTCAAGGAACGGGGGAGCGGAGCAGCTCGAGGTTTTTGTGGTCAGTCCAGACCTCGAATGGGACTCGCGCACCCTCCAACCAATGGCGCCAGGTAGCTAACGCCAAGCGGATCGACCCCGCTTCTTTCTCCCAAATGGACCAATTCCGTTCAGTATCGTTGAATTTTCTAGACACATAGGCTAGGGGGTGCAATTTGCCGTCCTCCCCCTCCTGGAGGATCGCCCCCCCCATAGCAACGTCCGAGGCGTCAACCTGGACAATGAATTTTTTAAGTTCATTTGGGTGGGCCAAAACCGGTTCTGAAGTAAAAAGGGTCTTCAATTCGTCAAAAGCCCGTTGGCACTCTGGTGACCACACAAGTTTAGCGCCGGGTCGAGTGCATTCGGGTGGCTTCCCTTTGGTTTTTAATAAGTCTGTTAAGGGAAGAGCCACCTGGGCAAAGTTCGATAGGAATGACCTATAAAAGTTCGCGAATCCGAGAAAACCCTGGAGTTGCCTCCGCGTTTTGGGAGGTTCCCACCCTACTACATCTTTAATCTTATCAGGGTCCATCTCAATCCCCCTCTGAGATATGCGGTAGCCCAGAAAAGGGATTTCTGTTTTGTGAAATTCACACTTCGACAGTTTGGCAAACAGTTTATGCTTGTGCAACGTTTGTAGTACTTCCCGCACCAGTTTCACATGAGACTTTAGGTCGGGGGAATACAAAAGAATGTCATCAAGGTAAACAAGGACCCCTTTGAACAGGTACTTATGCAACACTTCGTTAATTAAGTTCATGAATACCCCTGGGGCCCCCTGTAGCCCGAACGGCATGACCAGGTATTCAAACTGCCCGAGGGGTGTGTTGAAAGCCGTTTTAAACTCGTCCCCCTCCCGAATCCGGACTCGGAAGTAGGCATCCCGGAGGTCAAGTTTCGAGAAAATTTTCCCTCCAGCGACTGCCGCCAACAAGTCTTTAATGAGAGGCATGGGGTAAGCGTTTGTGTTAGAAACTGCATTCAATCCCCGATAATCCGTGCAAAGTCGTAATCCCCCGTCTTTCTTTTTCCTAAAGAGTACGGGGGCTGCAAAAGGGGAGGACGCTGGTCGTATGAAACCCCTGCTGAGGTTTTTGTCAATGAATTTCCTCAGTTCCACCTTTTCCGAGGGGCTCATAGAATAAAGTTTCCCTTTAGGTAACTTTTGGTTGGGCAAAATTTCAATTGCACAATCAGAGTTCCTGTGGGGGGCAGTTCATCGGCTTCTTCCTCCCCAAACACAGGGGCTAGATCACGATATTCGGGGGAATGCTTTCAAGCTCTGCGTCGGCTACCCCAGCCGTTACCAAGAGTTGGCCCCCGCTTATGGGTCCCCACTCTGTCTTCCAGACGTGGGAGCGGCATTTCTCGGAGATGAAGTTCACCTTCCCCTCCCCCAGAGTACGTGGGGATCGTGATCAAAGAACCACGGACTGCCTAGGACCAGGGGAAAACGGGCGGAAGGGGTAACTACAAAAGATCTTTCTTCCCAGTGCTGTCCCAGTCCCACCCGCAAAGGCACAGTCTCGTATTTGCAGGGTTCTTTCATTGTAGACCCGTCCATTTGAGTAAAAACCAAGGGGTCTTTTAATTTAAGAACTTTTGCCCCTAGTCCCGTCAGTAGGGTGGGGTTGATAAGGTCTCTCCCACACCCCGAGTCAATGAGAGCCCGTACTCTCACATGGGTCAATAGACCCGGGTCCATTAAAGTCACTGTGAGAAAGAAAAGAGAGGGGGTTTGCTCACCGGGAGTTGCGCCTGGGGTTGTGGGACCTGCTGTTCAGCGCTGTTTACAGCAGGTCCGCCTCGTTTCCCTGCGGCACGGTCTCGCCATCAGAGGAGTCGGATGGCTCGCTGAGCGGTTTAGCTTGCAAAGCTTTCGCCCCCTTCGGTTTCGCCACCTGTTTTGGCGTGGATGTGTCGAATTTCTTCCTTGTTCCCTTTTGCGCTCCGATCGATGCAGGCGCGGTCGGGCAGTTCGCGGCGAAATGGCCCCCTTCTCCGCATTTGAGGCACAGACCTTGCTTCATCCGGAGTTCCCTTGTCCCGTCCTTCTGTTTTGGGTTCGGGGTGGGAGCCTTTCCTCTCGCAGTCGGTGCGGTACCTCTGGTTGCCATCGCTGCGGCATCGTCTAGTTTGATGGTCTTCAGCCGATTTTCCATCGTGATTGCGGCTTGAATCCATCCGGTGAGGGTGTTCGGATCCTGATTCAGGGTAACTTCACGGCGGACCTCCGGATTTAGGCCCCACTTGTAAAACTCCAGGAGATTTCCTTCTCCTCGTAGCTTAGCGGCACATCTGCGGAACTCCGCGGTGTAGTCTCTCACCGACCTCGCGCCCTGCTTGAGGCTCCGGATCGTTGCTTTTGCTGCCTTAGTTGAGTGCACGTCTTCAAATTGTTCTTTCATGGCCCACATGAAAGAATCAATCTCTCTCAGTTCGCGCCCATCGGCTTGGTGGAGCCCCACGTACCAGTCAGCCGCTGCTCCCTTCAGGTGAGCCGCTATGACGTCGACCATCCGCTCTTCCCTCTGGAATAGGTGGCCCCAAGTTTCGATGAACTTCTCGGCTCGCACCAAAAAGAACGGGAACTTTTCTGGGTCTCCGTCAAAATCCGCGTCCAGGAGCTCTGTAGGCTTAGGAGGCAGGAACCCCCAAGGACGAGGGGGTGGTTGCCCCGGCTGGTCCGGGGGCCCGGCTGGCACGTTCCCTTGGTCTTGGTCCGGTGCTGGGCGTTGATCTGGAGGGACCTGTGCCGGCGGCTCTTCCCGTCTCTGTCGTTCGCGCTCCTCCCGAATGCCCTCCGCAATCATCTGTGGGATGCGAGCGAGGGACTCGTCCAGGAAGCGCATCAATCGGTCTTGGCTTGGTTCTCCACTCCATCGCCGCCTCACCACGACACTGTCTCGGGCCTCGGAGTCTCGGCCGGTGTCTTCCATGGTTTCCGCGGTGACCAGCTTGCGTACCGACCTCTCGGGGTGGCTCATCCCCATGGACGCTCTCGGGGTCCCGAACCACGCCTCATGGGTCTCCGTCAGGGGTTTCACCCAGTCTCGTCTACGTCCAGTTCGGTGGGTCACCCCTCCATAGGCTGCCCCATACGGATCGCCGTAGGGCCCTCCAAAGTCGTGCTCCAGACCCCACTGTCCCGGCACGTAGGTGTCAGGGGTCTCCCTAGGCACGTCTTTCCCAGGAGGCTTCTTGTCCTTTTCTTCTTCAATCGGGAGAGTGTCTTCTTCTCCATCACTCATTTTGGAGTGGTGGGTTTAGGACCAGTCCCGAAAGTATATGATGATTCTGAACAAACTGTCAGAAGTCCTAACTTAGTCAGCAAAACACCAGGCCTTTTGATGCAAGCAAGGTTAGTGTTTATTAAGCTGCAATAGATAGATCACTGAAACAGGTCTCTTGTTCAGAATGACTTGGTTACAAAAAGCAAGCGGTTATACAGGGAAAGGGGGTGAATGGGGACCCCCCCTTCTTCCATACAATGAATACCAAGCGACTGGGAAATCGAAAGTTACTAAGCTAATGAATTTCCCACCGCCCCCATTAACCACAGCTGCTACATCTATGCAAGCGATAGAGAAGCTCACAGCCCGACTTGCCAAGGTCAGAACGTCTGGGCTGCAAAGAGATAATAAAATAAAAGCCACATTCCATTCTCACACCCGAGGTGTAAATCAACAACTCCCCGGATTCCAACCTCCCGTCTGGCACGCCACTAAGGCGCCAATAGCCCACCTCCCTCCCTGTCATCCATCATAGCCCACCTCCCACCCTTCCATAATGGCAGGGCTACCTGACAGTAGCTGGCAAAGCACTGGTTGGTTATGTGCTGTTAGTGGGGCTCCAGTAAGGACCTGGGCCACTGCACTCTGGACCGGCTGTAATATCCGGGTCAGTCTCTCTCAAGGGTAGCCCTGCGTAGAGCGAGCTACAGTAGTCTAACCTGGAGGTGGCCGTTGCATGGATGACTGTGGCTCGGCCAGGGTGAGACAAGAATGGGGCCGGTTGCCTGATCTGGCATAGCTGGAGAAACTCCAGTCGAGCAGCCTTTATGACCTTTAGATAGGGAGGCATCCAGGGGCACACCCAGGTTCTTGGCAGTCGGCACTGATGTTAGAGGCACCCCATCCTCGTAACCCCTCCACCGAGCCACAGAACCTCCGTCTTTGAAAGATTCAGTTCTAGCTGACTCTGCTTCAGCCGACCAGCTGTGGCCTCCAGCCCTCCAGCAGGAACAGAGGAGGTGGTATTTGACCAGCCAGCCATCAACGGAGACATCTGGGTGTCGTCAGTGTACTGATGACAGCCCAGCCTGAAACTCCACGCCAGCTGGGCAAGGGGGCACATACAGATGTTAAACAACGTTAGAGAGAGGATTGCCCCTTGAAGCTCCCCACGTACTAGGGGGTGTTGGGGTGACACTTCTCCTAGCACCACCTTCTTTCCCTGGCCATGGAGGAATTGGGTAAGCTACTTCAGGGCCACCCCACAAACTCCTACATCAGGGAGGCAGTGAGTCAGCAGGTCACAGGTTGACCATGTCAAGAAACAGCAATGCCGACCTGCCTTGAGCCAGCTGTCTGCAAAGATTGTCTGTGAGGATAACCTGCACCATCTCTGTCCCGTGGCCAGAGTGGGAGCTGGACCGGAATGGGTCCAAGGCCCCAGTGTCCTCCAGGAAACTTTGTAGCTGTTTTGCTGCCACTCTCTCAATTGCCCAGAAACGAAAGGTTCAAGGCTGGGTGGTAACTGGCGGGATCTAAAGGATCCAGAGATGGTCGCTTTAAGAGCAGTGATACCACAGCCTCTTTTAATCCACCTGGGTAGACCCCGGAAGTGACAGATTGGCAATGTCCCCCAGGGGGCCTTGTGCTCCCTCACCACGGGCTTTCCCCAGCCATGAGGGCCATGGGCCCAAGAGGCAAGTGGTCGACTTAACAGCGCCCGGCATCCTGTCAACGTTGGCCTGGGAGAGTCGACTGAAGTTATCAAATAGAAAATCTAAAGACAGCCAGAGGGACTCCAGTTTGTGTACTGTACGCATATTGGTGGGCAGGTTGTGTGGCAGAGTGACAAGACTTTATCTGCAAAAAAGCCCACAAAGGCCTCACAGGTGTTAGTCAATTGGCTAGCATTTTGAGTTCTCTCCGTGAGAGAAGTGAAAGACCTGATTGTCCTAATTAACTGAGCTGGGTGGGAGCTAGTGGATGCAGTGGAGGGTGTAAAAAATTCCCTTTTAGCGGCCTTCACTGCCATCTCATAGGTTTTCATAAATGACCTATAGGATGTTCCTGCAGCTTCATCACAAGACTGGTGCCAAACTCACTCTAGCCGTCTTAAGTTCTCACTTCATCTCCCGGAGCTCCATGGTGTTCCATGGAGCTACTTTGGGGTGGGAGTGAAGAGGGCGTTGGGGAGTGATCACATCGATGGCTCAGAGAGGCAGGTATTCCAGTCCTCTATTAGCTCATCTAATGGGTTGCCAGGAGGTACTGGATCCCACAGAGCTTTCTGCTAACCAATTGGATCCATTAGTCTCCATGGACAAGCATAAATCAGCTCGCTGCCTACACAGGGCAGAGGTGGAACGCTCAGCTGGGCATAATGGGCATTTCTGGGCATAATGATCTGACCATGGCACCCCATCAATGGTGATCAGATCCGTATCAATCCCCACGCCAGAGATCAGATCCAGTGTGTGTCCTGCTTGGTGTGTGGGACCCAATACAATCTGGGAGAATCCCAGTGCAGCCATGGAAGTTGTCACCAGGTCCGATGCCTGTCTGGAGGCAGCCTCGTCACCATGGATGTTGAAATCCCTGAGAATTGTTAGCCTCGGGAACTCCAAGGCCCAGCCTGCTGCCTCAGGATCCCACACCAGGCCAACACAGTCAGTACCGGAGATCTTTGGAAGGGGGAATGCCCTGAAGGGAAACGACTCTTGGACGAATATTGCCCCCCACCGCTCCCTTTTGTCTGGGACTGTTGGAGGCAGTGTTCCCTCTAAGCTGAGTTAGTGTGAGCTAGCTCACAGTTTTTTAGCCTCTGGCTCACACATTTTTGCCTTAGCTCAGGAAGGATGGCTCCAGAGCAAAGTAATTTATGCAGTAGCCAAATCGCTTGCTCACAACTTTAATGCTAGCAGCTCACAAAATAGAATTTTTTCTCACAAGACTCCACAGCGTAGAGGGAGCATTGGTTGGAGGACTGAGAAACCTGAGGAAGGCCAGCTGTTTCCAGGTGACTCTCTTGCCCTCCCTGGCCCAGGTCTGCCAGGTCCACTTGCTGCTTTGCAGAATAGTTCTGTGGAGTCATGGTCTTCTTTTTAAAGGACCTGTGGTTGCACCACATCAGCGTTGGTAAAGGGTTACCTTTCCCTGCCTCATCATCAATGTGTCTCACGATGGGATGAAGGTTGGAAGGAGATCGAGGATATCTGTATCCCCATCTCCAGTGCTTTGTCTCTACCCCCAATCACCGGGGTCCCTGAGCCAGCACTGGCACTCTAGATGTTGTTAAATCTTGTCTCCATATCCCCATCTCTCCCCTCACTCACATATTAAGACCCAGTCTGCAATTCAACAGCGAACAATTAAATAACTAGAAAAGACCTAATATACCGATTGGCTTCAATACCCTTCCACCCACCATCTTTCTGCTCCCTCTAACCTACTCCTAGTAGATTTACAACAGTTTGAAAGGATAAAGAAATAAATTTCATCTTACAGATAAACAACTTTATTGGTCCTGTTTCAGCAGAGAGAGAAGTCAGATTTGGTCACCATAATACAGCAGCTAATTATTCTGTGCAAAGCATAGGTATTCTTTGCTGATAGTAGCACATCCAACTGGACTTTCTGATGCTGGCTCTTAGCTTGCCATATACAGTCCCCGTTTGGCAAAGCAGGTTCAACAGAAATTGAACCAGGAGTTTAGCATGGCCACGTTGATGGAGCCTCACCAGGAAGACCAATGGGTGTGAGGCCAAGTCGAGAACTCAATTAGATGGTAGACCAGAGGTGGTAACTAGGGGCACTCGGCGTCAAAAGTGCTCCAGAGGGAAACCCGAGGCTCCCAAGTACCTCTTGAGAGCCTAGGCCCTCCGGCTCTGCCCAATGCTGATCGCTGCTCGAACCTCCATGACCTCATTCATTCAGACCTGCAACACCAGTCCCCGAGACACCCCAGCGGGCCTGTAGTGGAGGCAATGGTGGCAATAGCCAGGATCTAATCGGGTTGCTGCAGATCCTGAAGATGCCCAGGAACACCCAGGGCCAGCCAGGCCTTGCGAGACCAGTCAGGACTAGGCCAGCAATGAGAACCTCGCAGCCAAGATCGAAAAGAGGGCTACCATAGAGCAGCAAAGTGATAGATCTTCCTTTCTGCCCCTGAGCTCCAGCAAGTCTTTCTAACTGTCAGGCTCCCTGGTAGATATCTCAACTGCCAGTTCTGCCTTGTTTCTGTCTTTGAGCTGCCATCGTTCTCCGTCTTTAAACATTGATTCTCTGTTCTCTACTTAAGCATTGTTCTCTGTCCTCTGTTTTAGCTTTAAGCTGTAAAGTGTAACAGTAGACTCTCTGCTCAGGACCAATAGAGGTTTCCTAGTTGAACCTAAGCAATTTCTACAGTTCTTCCCAGTTGAATTGCATATAAAATTAGGGTAAAATTTCTCTGCAGCTGGGAGCTTGTTATCAGTGCTCCTGCCACGGCGCCATCTTCCCAATTATCTTTACAAATTAATCACACGATGTGAATATTTTATATCACCGTTAGTATTTATTCTGTTCAGTTTTGCATAAAACATTTCAAATATCTGTCATGTTAGCAAAATGCTTAGTATGTTTTGTCCCCACAAACTTTTTAATCATGACTAAAATTTGGACACTAGCAACTAAGCTTAAATCCACCCACCCCCCTTCTGCTACTTTTTGCTGTAGGTTGCTGCCTTCAGAGGTAGTGATTGGTCTGAGAAACCATGGGAGGTTGCTGAGCCTGTTCTCTTTCCATAATCGTTAGCTGATATTATTCCATTTCCTTGTTAGCTGCTCCCTTTCCTCAGTGTAGCTGCTGCTGTAAACGTTGTTCCTTATGAAATGTCTTTTTCTGTATCTCCATGTCTTAAGCTGCTGTAACTTATTGCAGTCTGGACTTGAGCACTCCTGTGATTCTCTTAACTGTTAGCATTATAGTCTTTCACGTTCCTTTCATAATGCTCGATTATTCCTTTGTTTTAACAATCTTTAGTATCATGAATGTTGCCTCCCCCCTACCTAATTTACAGAAAGTGGTCTGGGGTTTAGTTCAAAGGCTTTTCTCAACCCACGGCAGTTTTTCAGCTTGCTTACATTTTGTTGGGCCTCTCCGTTCAACCCTGATGCTTACTGCGGAGGTGACTTTAAAAACAAAATGCCGTTTTCCTGCAAGTTCTCCATAACTGTCTTGTATTCATCATAATCAATAGGCACTGATAAAAGTTCCACAGAACCAGACAAAACGTCCTTCAAGTGCTGGTGGGTTGGGCCCCAAGCAATGTTCCCTCTAAGCTGTGGAATCTTGTGAGCAAAAATTCTACTTTGTGAGCTACTGACATTAAAGTTGTGAGCAAGAGATTTGGCTCCTTTATAGATTAGTTTGCTCTGGAGCCATCCTGCCTGAGCTAAGACAAAAATGTGTGAGCCAGAGGCTAAAAAACTGTGAGCTAGCTCACAATAACTCAGCTTAGAGGGAACACTGGCCCCAAGCCCAGTGTGGGCATCTCTGCTTTGATTCTGCCATGGATGTCTCAGAACTGCCAGATGGAAGCTTGGATGTGTTGATGTCTGGAACATTTCTTGCCAACTCTTTCCTCAGGCGAGATCACTGAAGAAGAGTTACTAAGGAGGTTGCAGCACATTAAAGAGGGTCCACCACAGCAAAGCAGTGAAGACAGTAGAGGTATGTAATGTTCACCTGTTGTTAAAGCCTGGATACCAGCACAGTAGAAATGTTGAAGCCAGGACGCGTGGTGTTTAAAAAGTGTCCCAGTACTTCTGTGGTCAAGTTCCAATGAGCTGCTTTTGCCATTAGTCGCATTCTCATGCAGTTTCTGCAGACCTTCCCATTCTGTTCATAAACCTACAGATAATACTAATGACCATTCAGTGTTCTGTACTTCATTGCCTTATGGCCAGAGAGAAGCAGCTTTTCCTCATTTGTACCTGCTGCCAGTTTCAGTGTGCCAGGTGAGCGTTGATCTTTGTGGAGCTGTGTGTAGGGTCTTTTGTTCCTTTTCTGTTGTCTTGCCTGTGCACGCACAGCTCAGAAGCTGGAGACCCCTGCCCTGGCCAGAGGCCATGCTGGCATTCTCACACTTTTTCACATATAGTGGCAGTGGGCCTGTTTATAAATGAGACCCTGGGCTTCTTTGGGTTCATGCCTGCCTGGTGTTGAATTGAAATCCAGCTTCTTCGGCACTGTCCTGTGAACTGGAATAAAGTTATGTGCATTCTGATAGCACACGATGTGCATGGAACATGGGTGAAACCGGGGCAAGGTGATCTGGAATTAGTTATTGGGAGAGACTGCAGAAAAATAGTTTTTTGTCTTGGTTGTACAGGGTAAGAGCGCTGCTGCTTGCACAGTTGTAGGAAATGACCTGCTCTTGTCAAATGCAAATTTTGGATTGGATGCTGTAGATCCATTCCACTAGCAGAGGTGCTTTCCTCAGTGGAAGGAGCCCTTCCTTCGCATAATGGAAAGGGTCTACAGGATCATGGGAGGCACAAGAGAGAAGTACTAGAGGGGATTCAAGGGCTGGTGCCAGGTCGGGATCAAGGTGCCCTATCATTGCCCCCCCCCCCCAAGCAGAGCAGTTCACATCTTGAGCAGGATGCAGCTGTTGCAGTCTGAAGATGAGTGATGGGCCATGCAAGACCCTGCGCGGCTCTAGTGCGAGGCCCTGCACACAGCTCAGAGGGAGCACTGGTTGGGATGCGGGAACTATTTGAAGTAGGCTGTTTCCTATTAATGCCCACTAGTTGCTGTACTCTGGCGTGTTGATTGGAATAAACCGGGCATAGCAGTTGTCTGCCACAGCTTCAGTGGACTGACATATCATTGACTCCTCCAGCCTACAGGGGTGATCAGTTCACCTGTTCAGACATTTTTGACAACTGCTTTTCTACCCTGATTAATTTTGTGAACCATAGTAAGCTTATGTGGTCATCTAGGTGTTAGCAGTTGTGGGTAAGAACCTTGTGTTAAAGCTGTGTTTTGTAGAACTGCGTACAGAACATTTTACCCAGAATTGCTCAGATTCCTAACTCCGGCAGTTGCTTTTGTCCAGCAGGTGCAGAGTCCACAGAAGATGTGTCGAATGGCGATTCCATAATAGATTGGCTTAATTCAGTTCGACAGACTGGGAATACAACACGCAGTGGGCAGAGAGGAAACCAGTCTTGGAGAGCAGTGAGCCGGACTAACCCAAACAGCGGGGATTTCAGATTCAGTTTGGAAATAAATGTCAATCGTAATAATGGGAACCCAAACCCAGAAACTGAGGGTGAGCCACCTGTAGAACCATCCGGTGGAGAGGACTTGGAAAATAACCAAAGTGACCCTGAGACTCCGCGGTCTGACTCTCCTCCTCCTCCTCCTGTAAGGCAGTCTGGGTCCGAGATTCGTGCCCCTGAAGAGCTGAATGAAGAAGCTTCTCCTCAAAGGGGCCAGAGAAGGTCAAGAAGCAGAAGTCCAGAGCAGCGGAGGACACGAGCCAGGACGGACAGAAGTAGGTCCCCTCTGAATCCACTGAGTGAGTCTCCTCGTAGGGTGCATCATAATACCTCAGCTCAGATGCCCGACACCCCCCCAGCCGTGGAAGCTGAAGGAAGTTCCAGAACAAGACAGCACATGGTGATAAGGCAGCACGCGGCCACTGCTGAGGTGCCCAGTGAAAATGCAGTGCTGCTCTCAGCCCCAGAAGCCAGGCCTGCTCCTCAGGCGACGGGTTCTGCAGAAACAAATGGCAGCGCAGAGGCTGCAGCCCCGGGGCAAAGGCCTCCAACTATTGTTCTCGACCTACAAGTGAGACGAGTCCGACCGGGAGAATACCGGCAGAGAGACAGTATAGCCAACCGAACTCGATCAAGGTCCCAGACCCCAAACAATACCGTCACTTACGAAAGTGAGCGTGGAGGGTTTAGGCGTACGTTTTCACGATCTGAAAGGGCAGGGGTGAGAACTTATGTCAGTACCATTCGGATTCCCATTCGCAGAATCTTGAACACAGGCTTGAGTGAAACGACATCTGTGGCCATCCAGACCATGCTGAGGCAGATAATGACTGGCTTTGGGGAGCTGAGTTACTTCATGTACAGCGACAGCGACGCCGATCCTGGGGGTCCAGCCCCAAATCCAAATGTAGAGATGGCAGAGCCATCGAGTGGCAACAGCAGCTCCAGTAACGAAGTGCCTGATCCTGGCTCAGGGGAGGCCTACGACAGCAGCAGCGAAGGGGGCTCTGTGCCTGGGGCTCGGCGGGAAGGCCGGAATGCGAGGGGATCGGTGACTTTTGAAGAGAGTGGGTCTCTGCCGTTTCTTAGCCTGGCACAGTTTTTTCTGCTCAATGAAGAGGACGATGACCAACCGAGAGGCCTCACCAAAGAGCAAATTGACAACCTGGCCATGAGGAATTTTGGTGAAAGTGACGCTCTGAAAACCTGTAGTGTTTGCATCACAGAATACACCGAGGGGAACAAGCTGAGGAAGCTTCCTTGTTCTCACGAGTACCACGTGCACTGCATTGACCGCTGGCTGTCAGAAAACTCCACCTGCCCGATCTGTCGCAGAGCAGTCTTGGCTTCCACTAACCGAGAGAGCGTCGTCTGAGCAAGGCTGGGAACTTTCAGCTGAGTACCAGGTGAGGTCCTGACGGGCACAGAAGCCACTTCCTATGGCCACTTTTTGTGTGGTGGTTATAAGTGTAAAAGCAAAGATCTTCTGTAATGAAATGGAATTGGAAAAAAGAGAGTTAATGGAACCTCCTTGATTAGGGTCCCCCCAATAATACTAGGTTTGTGTTAATTAAAAGACCTGCATTTGTCCAAAGACGCCTCTCTTGTACCTTCTCGGTTTTTTCAGTGCAAACAAGGTCCACATCTATCTTCTTTACCCCCACTGTGTAGTGAACATTGAAGACCTTGCCACTCCGCTCTTCCCCGTGAAGAATATAACTGGAGCCATTCAGCTGCATATAGCCCATGCTTCGTTGTGGATTTAAAACAAACAAAAAAAAAACTCAGCTGTGTTTCCAGAACAATGAAATTGCACCCCCCAGCATAATTTTAGTTCCTTCCTTGTATAGGCGATTGAATATGTCAGTGTAAATAACACTAATGTTAGCCCCCACCCCCCACTGTACAGCTGTCTTAAGCCCAGCACTATGGTCTGCCATAGAATGAGCTGATAGTTAAATGGGGATATTTATCTTGCTGTGGAAATATATTAATTAATTGCTTATGCTTGTTTAAATAAACTTTTGTTTTAAAAACTGTAAAGTTTTTTTGTATAGATTAGTAACTCTTCCATTGCACTGTTACCATTGCTGTGCTATACTTAGGAAGGAGACTGCTTTGGTTGTGACTGACTTACACCCAGGGTAATGAAGATGGCAAAGAATTACTCCTGTAAAAGTTGCAACTAGAGTGCTCCTGGGCTAACTGTGTAAATTAATGGCTGTTGTAGCATGACGTAGTCAAGAAGCTATGGTGGGTGTAAATGGAAGGCTTGAGTATTAGGAGTAAATATTCCAATGCAACAACCTGCATGAGCAGGCGGGGCGGGGGGGAGCATTTGCCCCCATTTGCTATCGAGCTGTAACTTCATGCAAGCAGTTCTTGACCAACTCTGTCTCATCCTTGCAAAACAGAAATCTGCTCCGTTATTGGGAGCCTTGAGATATGCCTACCTCTTCTCTGGTTTCACTTCCCCCTCCCCATTGTTAGCAGGTATGTTTGTATTGCCCTTACCTCTATGTACAGCAATTACAGCTTTGAGGCTAAGATCTTTTAGTGGCTTCTGTATATCTCTGTAAATTGAACTTAAGTTGAATCCTTAAACTTTAGTATCCCTTCTAACGTTTACCTTGTTGTGCTGAAGGGTGGGCTAGTCGATTTAAAACCCAACAGGTTTGCCCACCCTGATAAATCTGCCAAGCTAGGAATTCTATTAATTCATTGATGTATGAAGGTTAAAGACTGCCATCTAGAAAATTCCCCACAACTCTTACATCTTGGGTTAGATATAGGAGTCCCTCTTTCATCCTGCATACATACTAAGAATCAAGTTTTTATTGTGATAAATAACTGTAAATGACATTTGCTTATAGGTCTAAAATGTTCATCATCTTCAGTTGATATGAAAGAAATCCTGTGAGTTTTATAGAGATGAATATATATGGCAATTTTGCCTCTTTATAAATTGTCTTTTCACCCAAAGTAGGATTCCAGAACTCTCCTCTTCCCTCTTCTTACTGCCTCAAGTATTTTGTTGAATTTAAAATTATTAGATTAAATATAAATTATGTAAGTGGTTGACCCACAGCCATGGATGATTTCTGCTTAGGCTAGTTTTCAGCTAAAAAGGTACTTTTCTAACTGTTGGACATGCATTCATTTTTCAAACATTAAAAAACAACTAGAGGCAACTTTGTGTGGATTTTCATTCAGGAATGTCCATTTTAAAACATGAAGAACACAAATATGAATGTGCGACGATGGGCAGAGCAGGCCTGATGCACGTGTGCTCCAGTCACACTGTGGTTCAACCGTGGAAGGAGGAGTAGGGAAGGTTCGTCGCCCTCCTGCTTACACAGTCTGAGCACAAGGTCTTCTGGGCTCACAGTTCCTACAGCAAGCTTTGCATATTACTTGAGTCGGTAGAGGTAGTTCCAGATTAGAGATGCTATAGAATCTAACTGGAGCCTTCTGTATTACTTGTGCGTGCCTTGCATCCAGTTTAAACCAGGCTTGCGTTTGTGCGAGCCTGGCTGTCTGCTGGAAGAAGCAGCAAAGCTTGCAAGATAGGGTTCGGGCAATGTTGGATTAATGTGACAAAGCAGATAGAATAGAACATGAACTTAAATGCAGACTGACTTGCAAGGTGAGGGGGTTTCCACATTCTCATTTTCCTTGCTTGTGTGTTCCTGTGTCACTTTGGTTTTTTTCTCTTCCACACGTGTTTTGCTCCCTCTAGTGCAGGCGTGTCAAATATGCGTCCCAGGGGCCAGATCAGGCCCCTGGAGGGCTTCCATCAGGCCCACAGTGGAACTGGCCATCTCCTGCTTCCAGTTCTGCTGCTGCTGCATCATAGCTTGCTTTGCCAGGCCCTCTTAATCACTCACCCATTCCATGTTTTCCCCTGGGTCTTAGGCTCAGAACTCTTGAGTGTGAGATTTCTGTGGTGAATGTCAATCAGTCAAAAGTAGGGTTGCAGCTGACAAAGCTAATGTTTTAAACATGTTTTTATTTTAAGTAAAAAAAAGTCTTTGTGTCCTTTATAAAGTTTATATCTCCGCTACCTGGCATTACATTCTATGACACGCATGGTCCGGCCCAACAAGGTCTCATTTCTGTCAGATCCAGCCCTCATAACAAGTGAGTTCGACACCCCTGCCCTAGTGGTTGATTTGGTATTACATTTATTTATGTGCAGCATAGCTCCCTGCAGATTTAGACTGCAGGGTGTTTTGCTGGACGTAAAGGGATGTATTATCGAATCGACTGCTAGGTGGAGCAAAACACATGTGGAACAGGACCCCTCCCCAGCAACAGGAACACACAAGCAAGGTCAGTGAAAATGTGGAAAAGCCTTAAGTAGTACTTAAATAATTTATAGTCTGCTTTCTCACTGGGATCCAAGGTGGATTATAGCTAACTGAAAATCTCTGATCAGTAAACTGCTTTGAGTGATTCAGGTGTGATCTGTACAATGCCAGATGTTAAAAAAAAATAGCTATAGTGGGTTGGTACACGAAGTGTCAAGGAATCTACTCTTTTTGCATAACTTTAATAAAAACTACATTAGTTATACAACGCACTGATATCCCTAAAACTGTGATTACATATCCTCAGGAACACAGGGCGTATGCTTTTTTTTAAAAAAGTACCACTTTTACCCCACCATGTGATTTGTAATGGGGCGGGGGCCGCCAGGCAGGTAGGCAGTGTTCAGAGAAAATGAATCGCAAGAGGTGTGCTTAACACAGCACTTATTGCTGGCCTTCACTTAGAACAGGCCACTAACACAAGGATGAATTGCTTTAGTGATGTTCTGTGCACTGATATGCTTTGGTTGTTCCATTAAAGCTGGAAGCCATATGCTTTTCATTGCAGGCTTTTGTGAGGGTGGGACTATCAAGTTTTCAGGGAATGCAGCTACCTCCATTAGTCTCTTAAAAGTGACTTCCAGGTCTATGGCCTTTAACTGGTGTTAAGGGCTAGATTTTTTTTTTTTTTGGTTGTTGCACTAGAAATGGAAACAAACAATGTTCCAGCTGACTTTCTTGGGAGGTTAAAACCCTGTGTGCTTAGTTTCAAAATATCCATGTGGTCTGAGCTTTAGAATTTTTGTTTTGGGGTTAGTTGGGGGGTGATAACTTACAGGCTAGGGAGGATGGGATTGGGGAGTGTCAAATATGTGATGGTGGTGGAAGTACTTCTGTAGTATTTTCGTATTGTAAGTGATTTTGGTTCCCTTTGGAATAGAAGAATGGGACAAAAATTGTCTAAACACTTCCCCTGTTGCTGGTAGTTGGTGAAAGGTGGTGCACAGATCTTGCCCCCTTCAGTGTTTTTGTTCAAGAACACTGCTTGACTTTTCTCCCTACCTGCCAGAATAGTACCTACAGTAAACTGCTGCACTTAAGACCCTTTAGAAAGGGGCATGTACCTGCTTAACCCAGTTTCTTTCCCCTTTGAGTATACTGTGACCAGTTTGTTGAATGGGAGCATAGAAATTTGTGGGCAGTTATGGTGCTGGCATGACGATTGGCTGGCCTGTAAGGAATGCTGCAGACCCTGTATCTTGCTGAGGTAAGGTTTATCATGCTGGGGGTGTGAAGACTTGGGGGGAGCTTCTTAATTTAGGCAGAATGTAACCCAGAGGCCCAGCATAGCTATTTATGAAACTTTAAATGGTTTGGAGGAAGCTCTCTCCCCCTTTCATTCCATGCAACTGATAGCAGTATTTATTCATTTATATCATGCCTTTCTGCCCAGTTGGGACCCAAAACAGCTTATTTAGTTCTCCATGTATCCTCACAGCTCTGTGAGGTGGGTGAGGCTGAGAGTGTGTAACTGGCCCAAGATCATCCAGCAAACTTCCATGGCCGAGTAGGATCCAGGAGACCCAGGTCTCATCCCAGAGCCAGTTCAGTGTAGTGGGTAAGAGCACAGACTCTAATGTGGGGGAACCGGGTTTGATTCCCCACTCCTGCAGTTGCAGCGGCTGGTGTGACCTTGGGTCAGTCACAAGTTCTCTCAGAGCTGTTCTCTCTCAGGAGCAGTTCTCAAGAGAGCTCTCTCAGCCCCGCCTACCTCACAGGATGTCTGTTGTGGGGAGGGGAAGGGAAAGGAGATTGTAAGCCGTTCTGAGACTCCTTCGGGTACTAAAGGGCAGGGTATAAATCCAATCTTTTTTTTTTATTCCCCAGTCTGACGCTTTAAACTGTGTACCCTACTGTCTCTCAGATTTAGGATGGACACAATGTTGCATTATTAATCTGTGGAATTCACTGCTACAAGGTATAGTGAAGACCTGTAAATTTCTTCTCTCGCTCTGAGTCTGTAGCCCATAATGATCCATGAGACTTGAGTTCAGAAGCAGCCTGTTTCTAAAGTCCGGTTGCTGGGCTGCGGGGGGGGGGAGGCTCCTGGAAGCCACCAGGATGTCACTGTTGGAGGCTGCAGAGGGTCCGGCTGGGCTAGTCCATTGTGATGAAATAAAAGAGAGGTCCGGTGGCCCTGAGTCTAACGAGATTTATTTCAACATGCGCTTTCATGAGTCGGAGCTGACTTCTTCAGATGCATGAAGAGGATTTCATTTTGCAGATTCTTATACAGAGAATTACTGGATGGGAGGAGTTGAGGCAGAGAGGCTTGGTGTGAGATCACGTCACAGACCTTCCAAGGGTGGTTCTCTGCACAAGAAACTGAACTGAGAATTAGTGGTTGCCTGGAATGGATCACGAGAGAGACCAGCAATTCCGCTTCTGGCTTATTCCTTCATTAGAAATGGCTTAGTGGACTTGTGGGATGTTTGGACTGACCCAGCAGGTTAGCTCAGGAGCCTCCTGGGCCCGCCTCCTCTGCGCTCCACAAGTATTGGGGTTGGGCAGGAGGGAAGCCAACAGTCTGAAGGGTGCCCCCCACATCAGGAGGACTCCAGTGAGAACTGCATCCCTGCACACAATCCCTGGCATCTCCAGCTAAAAGGACCAGGAAGGAGGTGATGTGAAAGGCCTTTCTCTGACACCCTGGAGAGCCACTGCCAGTCTGAGGAGAAGGCACTGACCTCGATGGACTGAACTGGTGTAAGACAGCTTCATGGTACTCTTTCGTATCACACCCCCCACCCCGTTCTCCGGCGAGCCTGTGTTTCAACTGAGCCGTGGGGTAGTCTTCATGACTCCCAGGTCTGAGAATGTGGACTGGTGGGCACCTCTTTTGGCCTCTCTTTTTCATATGTTGATGCAACTGGAGTTGTCCCTGAGACATGGAGAAACACAGTGATTGTCCCCTTCTCTAAATCGGGGAAGAGAAATGATCCATCGAACTATAGGTCAGTCAGCCTACTGAGTGTGCCAGGGAAGCTATATGCAAGTTACCTCTTTGAGAACCTTAAAAGTTGGCAAAAAGAAGAAAAGCTCATTGTAGATGGACAAGCCGGGTTTAGGGAGGGGCGATCCACTATGGGCCGCGTCATGATATTGTCACATTTAATAGATAACTATGTGGTAAACAGCAGTGCTGCTCAATATGCAGCCTTTGTGGATTTAAAATCAACATTTGACTCCATACACAGGGCTTTGTTGTTGTTCAGTTGCACAGTCGAGTCCGACTCTTCGCGACCCCATGGACCAGATCACGCCAGGCCCTCCTCTCTTCTGCTGTCCTCTGAAGTTTGCTCAATTTCATATTTGTTGCATTGATGACACTGTCTAACCATTTCATCCTTTGCCGTCCCCTTCTTCTTTGACCTTCAGTCTTTCCCAGCATCAGGGTCTTCTCCAGCGAGTGCTCTCTTCTCATTTGGTGGCCAAAGTATTTCACCTTCAGGATCTGGCCTTCCAGGGAACAGTCAGGGTTGATTTGTGCTTTCATACATTTCATTTCTAGTTAATCGTGCACAAGGTGAGGCTATGGAAAAAGCTAAGTAACACAACAATTGACAGGAGACGTTTGTTCCTGACACAGGCCCTCTATACTAACACATCTACTAGAGTTAGATGTAATAAGCAAGGGCACTTGACAAATGTCATTCCCACTAAGAAGGGAGTCAAGCAAGGCTGTGTTTTAGCCCCCCCATCTTTTTGCTCTCTATATAAATGACCTGATCAAAAGCCCTGAAATGGTTGACACACATCCCCCTACTTTAGCAAATGGTTGTATCACAGCCTTACTGTATGCAGATGACATGGTCCTTTTATCTAGAACACCAGTAGGCCTTAAAAGGGCACTAAAACAGCTTGGTACCTATTGTGATTACAACTTATTAGAAATCAACTATCAGAAGACCAAAGGGATGTCCTTTCGAAAAGAGGCCCAAATTAGGGACGTGGAGCATAAAGGGCCATAGCCTAGAGCAGGTTTCATCCTTCAAATGTCTAGGGGTCATGTTTCAATTCACAGGGTCAAGAAATGACCATGAATTTATGGCAAATATGGGACGGCAGACTGCTAATAGTATTATCAGATTTATTTCAACAAAAGGGGGTCATTTTATACCAGTCAGGCTTAAACTATACTCAGCTAAAACAATACCAGAGTTGCTATAGGGCCCACCCTCAAGTTTTGCACCCCTGGAAAAGATACAGTCTAAATTTTTAAGTTCTCTTTTTCATTTCTCAGCTGGTGCTTCCAGTGCCCGTTTACAATTAGAAACTGGGCTGATCAGATTGGAGGCCAAGATAGCTTTGGCTAAGGTTATGCCACAGACGACCTGATATCACTGCTTTAAAACTTGCAGACAGCTGTTGCTCTAATTGGCTTAGTGCTGTACACCATAAGATACATCTGCTTGGCTTCTCTTCTGAGTCACTACAGATAATGCCACTAGAACAAGCTAGGGCTATTGTTAAACAAAGAATATATGACACGAAAGGCAACGTGATACTGCTTAAGTGCCGACTTTTTTGGCCCCAAAGGAAACAAAATATATAGTTGCTCCCACAGTGTATTTATCTTTATTAGAGACTAGGGAGCAAAGCCCGTTGTGGTGGAAGACAAGGGGCCCTAGAAAGGAGGAGAGGGTTGGAGGAAGGAAGGAAGAGGGGGAAGAGTGAAAGAAAGGAGAGAGGAAGAAAGGAAAGGGGGAAAGGAAGGGAAGAGGGGTGGAAAAGGGCTTCTCTGGGCCTACTGCCCCCATAGAAGGCCCAGGGGATGGTGGGGGGGGGGCGGAAAAGGGCTTCTCTCACCTGCCTTGGCCTTGAGGGCCTGTCCCTGTGCTCACACTCCAGACGGTCCTCTCCTGTCGGAGGACTGGAGCAGACTGAGCCTAAGACACTGACCGGGGCTGATGTGGGCGGGACTTCGCCAAGCAGCAAGTCAGCCCTGGCCAGTGTCTTCTGACTGCCAGTTCTTGAACCGAATCAATTATGGCAAGCATAGAATGTTGCGGAACCAAAATTCAAATATTAATAAGGACAGGATTCCCTCTCACCACAGGGCATACTCCCTGGCATGATGTAACATCTGTCGTTCGGCGGTGCTAGAAGGCCGGTATAAAAAGGTACCTTTGTCTGAGCGACTATGCCCGTGTGGTTCAGGGAAAGTTGAAAATTGAACATATTTTACTCCACTGTACATTTTATGAAACCATCAGAGCAAAAGTTATCCTGTTATAAGGAGGTGCCATGGGTACTTGGATAAGGAGATAAGTAGGAAGCTATTATTTGATCCTGCTCCACAGATTATTATAAATTGTGCTAAATTTCTAGCAATAGCCCCAAAAATACGTGCTGCACATGTAGTACAGTTTTAGAAAGAATCCAGAAGATTTAGGAGATGGGGAGTAGAATTGTATAACCCCTATAATACTTACTCAACAGTTGAATAACAGTTGATAGAGTATTGTAGAAATTTAGGGTTTTAGTACTTCTGCAATTAACATATGCAGATTAAATGCAATTTTATATTTAATATTTTATATATATTATTGGTACCCTTTTTGTATTGTCTGTAATTGGGCTGGTGATCTGCCGAATAAACTGAACGATGAACTATGACTCCCAGGTAGGAGTTCTGAATGGAAGGTGATTGGATGCCCCTGAACCCTTGTGGGATGAGAACCTTGCTGACAGGGCTGCAGGTGGCCCGGTATGATTGCCCTGCTCTCTCCCCCCCCACGCCTTGAGGAAATGGAGAGGACCCTGAGGCAGATAGTCACAGACCAGTACTTGAAGACAGTCTCTCCAGGGTGAAGGGAGAGCGAGCCCCTAGACGGGCAGAGTCTCTTGCCTTGAGAACCCCAAGGGGTCACCTTCAGAGGCGATGCGGAGGTGCGGCTGGACTCCCTGCTCTTCGTGGAGACTGTTCAAAGAGGCAAAGCCAGAGCTGTGAAAGGCCAATGGAGGGCCTCTGTTTATTTTCCATAGTACATTGTGGTGGAAAGTGCCATCAAGACACTGCCAATTTATGGCAACCTCCATTTCTCAGGGCAAGAGACGTTGAGAGGTGGCTAGCCCTCATCTGCCTCTTTAGAATTATGGAGTTGCAAGGGACCTCCAGGGTCATGTAGTCTAACCCCCTGCACAATGTAGGAAATTCACAACAACCTCCCCCTTTGTAGTGACTCTGGACTTGGTGGCCTCCTGTCCAGATATCAGGGCCAACCCTGCTTAACTTCTGAGGTCTAGAAGAAGAAGAGGAGATTGGATTTATATCCCGCCCTTCACTACCTGAAGGAGTCTCAGAGCAGCTTACAAACTCCTTTCCCTTCCCCTCCCTACAACAGACACCCTGTGAGGTAGGTGGGGCTGAGAGAGCTCTGACAGAAACTGCTCTTTTTCAAGAACAGCTGTGCCAGAGCTTGTGACTGACCCAAGGTCACATCAGCAGGTGCAAGTGGAAGAGTGGGGAATCAAACCCGGTTCTCCCAGATTAGAGTCCGCGCACTTAAGCACTAATGGGGTCTCATGGGATCAGGCTAGCCGGGGGTATTCTGGGTCAGGGCCATAGTATACTAGCAGTGCTTTTATGGGACTCTCTTGTTTGGACATTACTGTGCTCTCCAAGCCGTTTAGCAGCGGTCGTGCTACTTCAGTCCGTCAAAGCAGAATTTCCCACCCAGGCTGCTTGTTTTGTCTCTGCGGGAGTTCGAGGCTTGCCTCCCCAGTCTAAGCTTGATGGCAAAAAGGAAAGGCTGAAGCAGCTAATCGTACAGAGATTTTTATTTCTTGGTACCCACTGTCTGTCCTCCACTGCACATCATTTGAAAGTTACTAACGAATTCTGGGAGAACTGAAGAGCTGGCGTGCTGTTTTGTGTCATTGGAGCTGCACGGCTATTTTTGATTTGGCACCATTTTCTGCCTTGCAGCGAACCAGGTGGCCAGCAGAGGGGTGTCTTGCATAGTGGAAAGTGCCACGGCACCCTTCTATCTGCCGGCGGTGGTGGTGGAGCGAGGGTGCTAACTTATGGTGACCTTTGTAAGTGAGCTTCAAGGCCAGATGCGAGCAGAGGTGGTTGGTCATGGCCTGACTCTGTGTCCCGACCCCTGTCTTTTGTTGGTGGTCTCCCATCCAAATACTGGCCACCACTGACCCTGCTTAGCTTTGGAGACCTGATGAGATCAGAGACTAGCCTGGCCTTCATCTGCTAAACCAGAGCAGCTAGTTTTTCACATTTGAACTTGGGTTGCAACAAAAAAAAATTGGGGGGGGGGCAAATTCATATCCATATTATAGAACAGCTGAACCCTACATGTGGATGCTTTGTGATGGACCCTTCCCTAGTCCTTTTGATGATCACTCTCCAGCCTGGCCTTGGAGGGGGGTGTCTCTGCTGTGGTGGGCCAGTCACACCTTAACATGTCATTACACGTGAGTTGTATAGGCCTGGTGCAGATGCCCTTTCACACAAGTTCCCGACTACAGTTAAGACAGCCTTACTCCTTCTGTGAATTCTGTCTTTCCGTTAGGGAGGCTCGCCATGGTTAATGTTTCAGGAGCACTAGGGCCTTTTCTTCTAACCATGGCTAATGTCAGATGGTACTTTGAAGCTGTTTGAAATGGCTTTGCAGAATGCCTTGAATGGATGTTTCCTAAGGTGCTGGTGCAGATGTGCTGGACTGTAGCTCAGGAACTGGAACTGGCAGGTGGGATTTATGTTTGAAATGTGGGAGAGGGAAGATGTGTTCCCCACAGGCAATTTCACTCTGAATTAGGGTTGGGGTATTTGGCACCATTTTGCCAGCAGCTGAAGATGGCATACTGCAAGCTGCCCCTTGGCTCTGCGAGCTCAGGGGTGGGGTGGGGGGAGTGCTGGCCAGCAGTGTTTTGGGCGAGGAGGGCTCGTGCCACGGGTGCTCCAGACTCACTCGGGGCCTCTCCAGCTAGAAGGATCGGGTGGGAAGAGGGTCTGAAAGCTGAGGATCCCCCAGAGACCTGCTGCCAGTTAGAGCATGAAAGACTGACCTCGACCAGCCAGTGCTCTGAGGGTACAAAACCTGCGCTTTCACCTGAATTGTGGGTCAGCGTCTCGGTTCTGCAGGGTCCTGGGAGAGAGCCATGCCAGAGAACCAGTGGGCTCCAGGCCTGGTGCCTGGGTGGCAGATTGAGCAGGCCATATTTGTGCCCGCTGGACACACGAAGGGGGCAGGCTGTGCTGGGATGGGAACCGGGGCTGCTGCTGCTGCTGCTGCTGTCTGAACTCTGCTGAGGAGATCTCACTGAGTCGATAAGCTGGAACCAGGCTGCTGGGCTTTGGCTTGGATCCTTGTCAAAAGAAGCGTGTCGGGACAGTTTGGGAATCTTCGAGAGCCTTAATGAGGAGCGTGGAGGCGTGTTTGGCAGCATGAGGCCTCTTCCTGCCAGGGTGGGGAGGGGAAGTTTACATAACTGCCGCGAGCCTTGGCAGGGGTCACCGGGCCTTTCGAGGCCACGCTCCCTCTGTGGAGGGAGAACAATGGCGACGCCGGAAGTGTTCTCTCAGCACACTTGGGCCTCTGTTTTGTTCTCTTTTTCCTTCTTAAAGAACGTCCATCCTTCAGGTTGGCCATGGAGTCCTTCTGCCGTGGCAGTCAGACACCCAGCTTCATGTGTCGCCCGTGAGCTGAGCAGAAACGCAAATGAAATTTAGTGCCATGGAACTGCGGTCTTTAAAAAGTATGAGTGCATTAGGTTAGTGAAAGTTGGACGATGAAGAAAACTGACAGGAAGCAAGTTGATTTGGAATGCGGTGTTAGTGAAGCGAGACCTCAGACCGCCAGCCTGAAAGGGCAAGCTGAGTGGGTGCTCCATCACATCGAGCCTGAACGCTCCCGAGAAGCTGAGATGACCAACCCGAGGTCACATTCTGAGGAGGCAGGAGTCCCTGGGGAAGGCGGTCTTGCTAGGAGGAAGATGGACCTGAGGTGGACGGACTCGTTCAGGGCAGCCGCAAAGGCCCTCAGTGGGCAAGACCTGAGCCAGGCTGTTGATGAGAGGGTGGCTTGCAGGTCCTTGATTCACAGGGCCGACATAAGTCGGACACGACTCGACAGCACTTCACACACACACACACACACACAGTGGACAAAAGGCCACCTGGCATTGGCAGCCTGGTTTCCCAGACCCAGGTCTCCCCCCAAGCACAGAGCTCCGATTTCAGAGTCAGGCCAGGGTGAGAGAGAGAGACCATCTCTACCAGCAGTGGTTCTGTTTTTCTGGCATTCCCTGGTTTTGAAGAGTCTGGCAAAGCACGGCAGCATTACTCACATCGACAGGCACACACTGGGTATATTTTGCTGCTGATAAAATATGGTCAAGATGGCTTCAACTGCATTATTATGAGTAGTGTGGGTAATAATAAACTATGTACATGATAACTGTAGTTGTATCTGGAAGAGAATTATGGGAACCCATCTCTACTGTTACTGTGCCAAATGCCTTCCAGTGTGTATTGATTTTTTTTAATGTAGCTTCAGGGTTGCACAAGGCCAGAGTCCATTCCAGGGGGTCCTGGGTGCTACAGAGGCTGAAGGGTGCCAGCAGAAGAAAGTGTTTCTTGTTCGGTCCAAGAGGGCAGTTTTCAAACTTTCTGACTTCCAGTGGTTCTCATGCAGGAAGTTGCTGAGAATTCTGGGCAGCGATCTAGATGCCCGCAGATGAGCTGCCTTCAGCTCAGTCAGACCACTGATCCCCTCTACTATAGTCTTGTCTCCCCCGACCAGCTGTAGCTTTCCAGAGTCTCTGATGTCTTCTGTATCACCTGCTTCCTGATTCCTTTAGCTGGAGATGCTGGGGACTGAACTTGGGACCTCCTGCAGGTCAAGCAGATCCTCTGCCACTTAGCCACTGCTCCTGCCCTCCCTGGCGCCAGTGTTGTGGCGTCATGTGCAGACTGGAGGCAGGCGGGCATTCTTAGAGAACTGAAGCTTGCTTGGGAGGAGGCTTGGGTTGGGTTGAGGAGGTTTCCATGTTGCATTACAGACTGCAAAGCCAGCTTTCCCGGAGGCAGCAGCCAGGTCAAAGCCCAGGCACCTGCACCCCCCGAAAGCAGTGCCTACCCTGGACCTTCTTTGGCTTTCTTCAACAGTTGCCGTCTGGTTCCAGCAGCGCAGTCCCTCCCCTGCCTCGCTGCATTGCCCAGGAGACGGAAGAGGCCTGCCCATAGCTGCCTTCGGGGGAATTTCCCTTTTGTTATGGGCTTTCTTATGGAGCCCTGGCCAGGGCCTCTAAGGCGCACAGTTTGCTAAATGTGGGGTATGGAGGGAAAAACCACATATTATTTTTTTTTAAGTATGTCTTTCTTCACTGGAGGGGTGGCGGTTGAGGGTGTTCTGTTTGATCTGTGGTTTGCATATCAGGGGAGGGGCAGGCAGTGCAAGGAAGAGGGGCTGGGAGGCCCGGCGGTCCCTTTCTGCTGTGCTGAACTAGACTGGAGTCGAACCCCTTGGTCTGAAATGTTTCCGCTCTACTAGCGGCCTGCCCTGCCTGTTGTTTGTCCCCCCTCTCTCCCGGCTCCTGGAGAGCAGCTCTGCAAACATTGATCTTGAACACTGCCCATGTCCTAAAGGGCTCAACGGCAGCACCCTGCTTCACCCCTCCCAGCTGAAAGCAGGAAGGAGAAAAAGGCTGCTTTTGTGCAGCTGTCCTTGAAGAATGTTCAGAGGTGTTGCTGGTGTCGAGCAGCGCCGTTTCTTTTGTGGAAGTCCAGAAACAGACGCTACAGCAGTGACAGAAGATCTGTGCCAGCTTCCAATAGCCTTCCAGGTACTGGTGTTCCAACTGCTGATGCTGTCATAATTCAAATTCTGTTTCTGCTCCCCACCATGTGCTGCATTAGGGTCACTAAATTCTTGGTTTGCCCCTGCCACTATGCCTTCAGCAGCCTGAAGTGTGGATGTTAGCAGGTGTCCAGCTTCCACCCACAGATGTGTCATAACATAGGAAGAGCCCTGCAGGATCAGACCCGTGAGGGTCCATCTAGTCCAGCATCTTGTCTCACACAGTAGCCAACCAGTTCCTCTGGAGGGCCAGCAGCAGGGCAGAGAGGCTGAGGCCTTACCCTAATGCTGCCTCCTGGCTCTGGGATTTGGGGGCTTAGTGCCTCTGAATGTGGAGGTTCCCCTCAGTCACCCCATGGCTAGTAGGCATTGATAAGAGTTATCCTCCTTGAATCTATCTAATCTCCTTTTAAACCTGTTTATTCTTGTGGCCATCACCACATCCTCTGGCAGCGAATGCCACATTTTAATCGCTCTGTGTAAAGTTATATTTCCTTTTTCTGTCCTGAACCTACTGCCCATCGGTTTCATTGGAAGCACTCAAATTCTAGTGTTTTGGGAGAGGGAGAAAAAGTTCCTGTCAACTCTGTCCACCCCGTGCATAATTTTATAAACGTCTGCCATGTCCCCGCCTTAGTTGTTTCTTATTCTAACCTGAAAAGTCCCAGATGCTTCAGCCTTTCCTCCTGGGGAAGGTGCATCATCTGGGTTGCCCTCCTCTGCACTTTCCCCAGCCGGGCAATGTCCTTTTTGAGATACAGTAATCAAAACTTATGTGCAGTATTCCAAATAAGGCCACACCATAGATCTATATGGGGGCCTTACAGTATCAACTGTTCTCCGGTGCTCCTTGGGAGTGGGGTGGTCCTCACCATGTGGGTAGTCTCCTCCGCTCCAGAAGCAGGGTTGATTGAATTTGATCCTGGAGGGGAGGGGCTTGCCCACAGATCCTCAGTCTTTTCAACCCTGCTAAAGGAGCAAGATGTTGGTGGCAGCACTCTAGAGGGCACCGAAGATCCACGGAGGCCTTCATTCAGAAGGCGAAAAGAGCGATCGTGGGGGCAGAGAAGTGACTCTCCACCCACCCTCCCTCGGCATTGCAGTAAAACGACAGCAAGCGAGCTTGGCCGACGGCGATTGGGGTGCCCAAGAGCCAAGGCACAGCTGCAGTCTCCCAATCCAGTAGGCTTGGAAGGAGCGGTCTCCACGTAGTGGAAGACTAGCCCTTCTACTCCCCTGTCTGCAGAACCTCAGGAAGCCGTGAGTTAAGTGGAAGGGGGGGGGTGTCTCTGTGACTGGTAGGGCCATGGGGGGAGCGATTCCAGACCCTTTTGCCTTAAGAAAGATAGCCATTGGGCCCCTGTCGTTTTTATCTCTTGCAGAGAGCTGCTCTTACTTTCCCTTGGGAAGGTTTTTGGCAGGGAGATGGCGGTAAAGGCAGGCCTCTCCACCTCACTCGAGACAGAGGGTGCGGTGTGTGGTCTGGGCTCCACTAGTGCCTCATCCTCTACTCTGCCTTACTGTCTGATGAAGAACAAGAGGTGGTTACACCTTCTCAGTCCAGGCTCTTTCCCTATACCAAAGGGTAAAGAGGAAACGGATCCAGAATTTCCCGTAGGGGCAGAAAAATCTCTCCAAAAAGCAGGAGTAAAGTCCTCAGGAATTCCGCTCCCAGCTGCCTTTTACAGCCTGATGAAGGCGGTGTGGGAGGCACCAGCTAAAGCCAGGGCCAATCACCCAGTCTTCTCAAAATTTTACAACTTGGTTCCAGAAGCTAAGAGGGTTAAGCTACCACTGGTGGATGACCCTGTGACCAATCTCACATCTACTTCTGTGCTACCAATGGAAGCAGATGGCCTACCCAAAAATCCATGTGATGAGAGAATAGAACAGGCTCTGCGCCAGGACTTTGAAGCTTCAGCAAATGCACTGAAAGCCTCGATTACAGGATCTCTGTTTGCAAGGGCGGCCTTCTCCTGGGCTTCAGATCTGGCGGCAGCAGACAGTCAGCTACCCAAGGATCTCAAAGATGAACTTAAAAAGATTGCCCTGGCTGCGGCATTTGCATCTGATGCATCCTTAGACTCCTTGCAGCTACCAGCACGAGCAATGTCAGTTAGCGTGGCGGCTATGCAAAACACCTGGCTTCAAAGCTGGGATGTGGATCTGGCCACCCAGGCCTAGGTGGCTGCAGTACCTTTTAAGGGCATCAGTCTCTTCAGCGAAAGGATGGATAAGTACCTAGTGGAGGACAAGGACAAGAGAAAGGCCCTCCCATCCAAAAGAAGGGAAGGAAAACAGAGACCACGTTTTCAGTCCTTTTGGGGGAAACGAGCGACAATCGAGCGCCGGCTTCTCCAAATCTTTCAGAAGTAAGTGGCAGCCCAAGACACAAGATGACAGTAAACCCTCCTGGGTCCACAAGACCACACAAACACTGAAAGGAAACAAGAAGGGGTTGTCAGCATGACTATATAGAATTACAGAACACTGCAGGAATAGAGGGACGTCTACAAAGATTTGCAAGCCGTTGGCAGTTCACTGTCCAGGACAGGTGGGTATTGGAAACAGTGATGGGCGGATACTCCTTGGAATTCGACAGTCTCCCTCCAGAACGGTCCTTGCAGGTCCCGAAAAACAGGTCCAGTCAAAGGCACCACCTTTTGAAAAAGGCCATCCAGGTCTTCCATTCCTGGTATAGGCAGAAAGGTTGGGAGCCCCTGTCAGTTACCCATTAGTGGAATTCTATCCTTTCTACAGGAGGGCTTGGAAAAGGGTCTCAGTACCAGCACTCTTAGACGCCAGGTGGCAGCCATCTCGGCTGTTAGGGGAGCTAGGAAAGGAAAATCGCTGTGTCAACATCATCATGTTAAGAGGTTCCTAAAAGGGGCGGCCCTCATTAACCCCCCACAGGTTCATCATTTCCCCACCTGGAGCCTTAATTTGGTCCTGAGGGCTCAGTCTCGAGGACCCTTCGAACCAATGGTGACATGCCCGCTTAAAGAGTTAACTTTTAAAATGGTTTTTCTCATAGGTATCACTTCTGCTAGGAGGGTATCAGAACTGAGGGTGCTCTCCAAAGATAAAGCACTCTGTGTTTTCCATGCTGATAGAGTAGTACTTCGTCCTGACCCAGCCTTTGTACCAAAGGTGAATTCGGCCTTCCATAGAATGGAAGATATAGTGCTACCCTCTTTCTGTCCAAATTTAAAACACGATAGAGAAAGAGAGTGGCATTGCCTAGATGTGCAGAGAGCTCTAAGCTATTATTTGGATAGGACCACGTCTTTCTGTAAATTGGATTCTCTTTTTGTGTCCTTTCAAAAATCTACCTTGGGTCAGAGGACCTCAGCCTCCGTGGTTAGTAGATGGATTCGGGGGTGCATCATACTGGCGTATAAAGCCAAAAATGAGGAACCTCCACAGGGCGTCGCTGCTCTCTCCTTGAGAGGAGCAGCTACATCGGTAGCCTATAGATCTTTTCCGTCGTTAGAGACGATTTGCAAAGCAGCTACCTGGAAGTCTGTTCATTCATTCACTAAGCACTATAGAATTGACAAAATGGCTTCTGTAGACGCAGCCTTTGGCAGGAGGGTTCTGCTGCACACTCTCTAGGCCCTGAAGCCGGGCACCCACCCTCGGGGCACACTGCTTTGGTACGTCCCACATTGTGAGGACTGCCTCACTCCCAAGGACCACCGGGGAATGGAAGATTTGGCTTCACTTACTGTGAAGCTTCCTTCTTGGTGGTCCTGGAGCGGGGCGGTCCTACCCACCCAAGAGATTACTCTTGGAACGGCTTCTGGGACTGGAGGGGGTGCTGAGAATTTTTTCTGCGTAGCCCAGGGTTAGCCCTAAGGGGGCTAGAGATCCTCTCTGAGATATGCATGATTTCTTGCTGAAAGTCAACAGGAGTAGAACGTTTTTTGTTACACAGTTATGAACAGTTGTTCTTTGTTCTTACTGGTTAACCCTTCAAGTGAGTTGGGTTAGTTGGGGAAGGGTTTTTTTCCCCTTCTCTTTTTTTCCTCATGTTTGAGAGTTGTCTATGGGAGGCATGGCTTGAATATGGACGGAGGATCTGTGGGCAAGCCCCTCCCCTCCGGGATCAAATTCTGCCAATCAACCCTGCTTCCGGAGCGGAGGAGACGACCCACATTGTGAGGACTGCCCCACTCCAGGACCACCGAGAAGGAAGCTTCACGGTAAGTGAAGACAAATCTTCCGTTTTATTCTTAATCCCTTTCCTAATAATCCCTGACACAGTTTGCCTTTTTTGCTGCTGCAGCACACTGTGTTGATACTTTCACTGAGTTGTCCACTATGACTTTTTCCCTCTCAGTCTCAGCAAGTCTCAGTCTTCATCAGCCTATACTTGAAGTTGGAATTTTGTGTCCCAGTGTGCATCACCTGACACTTAACAATTTACACATAACAACTCTGAGCTTCATTAAGTCAGTTTGGTGTAGTGGTTAAGAACGGCCGACTCCACATGAAGCCAGCTCGGTGACCTTGGGGCAGTCACAGTTCTCTCAGTGCTGTTCTCTCAAGAGCAGTTCTCTCATGGCTCTCTCAGCCCCACCTATCTCACAGGGTGCCTCCTGTGGGGAGAGGAAGGGAAGGTGATTGTAACCTGCTCTGTGACTGTGACTATAAATCCACCTCTTCTTCTTCGTTTGCAACGTTGTCGTCCACTCGCCCAATTTGTGGAGGTCTTCTTGGAGCTCTTCACAGTCGGCCTTGGTTTTCACCATCCTGAATAACTGGATGTCCTCTGCAGATTTGGCCACTGCACTACTCACCCCCAGTTCCAGACCAGTGATGAATAAAAAATAAATTAAACTTGTTCGAATTTTATTGTATGCTGCCCTGGGCCTGCCTCAGCAGGGAGGGTGGGGTATAAATCACATGAATAACTGGTGCTGCCTCCACTACCGATTCTTGTATGACCCCCACTTCTTTCTTCCCTCCATTGTGAGAACTGTCCACTGAGTCCTACTCTTTGTTTCCTGTCATTTAACCAATTTTAAATCCATAAGGTAACCCATCTTCTTATCCCATGACTGTGAAGTTTACTCAGGATTCTTTGGTGAGGCAGCTTGTCAAAACCCTTTTGAAAGTCCAGGTATACAATGCCTACCGTGTCACCATTGTCTACATGCTTTTTCACTTTCTCAAAGAACTCCAAAAGGCTGCTGAGGCAGGACTTCCCTTGGCAGAAGCCATGCTGACTTTCCTTCAGCAGGCCTTTCCCTCTGTGTACCTAACAATTCTATTTTTGATTAAGGATGATGAGGTGAGGCAAATTTTCTTCTGTTCAGTTGGCAATTTTAGCTGTAGCTTTGTGTTTAAATTTCTCTGGCCGCCCACTGTGAGGGAAGAACAACTACGGGACTATGCAGACAGCTGTGCAAATCTTTTAACCAAAACCTTCTTTTTATTATCTACCATCTTTTTATTGTGCTAAAAAATTAGAAACATTTTTGTCAACGAACCATATTTGACCAAGGCAATCATTGTTTAAACGAATAACTAAATACTTTCCCTGAGCATTGAAACAAAAATCAAATTAAAAAAATACCCTCCAATATCCTTTTAGGAGAATCAGGCACAACCGAAGAAGAAGAACTATCAGACTAACTGGAACTCTCACAATGGACTTGCTAGTTATGGTTTTACTGTAGTTACGGTCTTACTTGCATCTTAAGGTTGTTAGGTGACTTAGGCTGAAGTTTTTCTAAAGACTTGAAGGCAATTTAGAAAGGTGTGTGTGATGGTGGTAGTGTTGTGCGTATATGCATCTCACCTTTTGCCTCTACTTTGTGGACTTTTATGTTAGAAAACATGTGGCCAGATGTGACACTGAGCTAACACAGACAGCCTCTCTCCCGATCCCCAACCCATGTCTCCGTTAAAGTTGCTGTCTGTCTCCTGCTTCTGTCTCTCTGTGGACATAAATATGAGAACATTTTCAATAAAGCCATCAGCCATGGTACTACAAAACAGCACTGGTTGAAAGATGCTGTGGAACAAGAATTTATGGCAGGGGAATTTGTATCATAGTGGCAGAAGTGTCCTTTGAGAGTCAGTTGCTACCCCATCGATCACCATGAACCTGTACCGATTATTGCCTCGTACTGTTGCTCCACAGAAAGCTCTATTGACCAAGGGCCAATGGACTGCCATCGGGCTAAAACATCACATGACACTGCCTTCTACTTACTCAGACCCCACCCCCTCGGTCCATCAAGGTCGGTATTGTCTACTCAGACTGGCAGGGGCTCTCCAGGGTCTCAGGCTGAGAGGTCTTCCACATCACCTGCTGCCTGGTCCTTTTAACTGGAGATGCCGGGGACTGAACCCAGGACCTTTTGCATGCCAGGTGCATGTTCCACCACTGAGCCATGGCCCCTTCTTTCTTCATCCTGTTTTGTTTTGCTGATCATTCATCCCCTCCCCCATAATATGATTCTATTAGCAGCTTGTTATCTCTCTTATTAGGGTGTCATAGCAGTGAGATGGTGGCCCTGGCAGCCTGGGTTTTCTGTTTTCTTCTGGGATTGCCAACTAAACACCCTTCTGAAACCATGTGTACCTGTGATCTCTTGCTACGTCTAGTCACCATTTTGGAAGAACAGGGCAATTTGCATATCTTCCCACACAAACAGAAATCCAAATTTGTTGGGAGTATGCATTCAACATACCAGATCTAGAAAACATTAGTGTTCCCCTGTTCATGCAAAAATGTATGTTGCCCATACCAGGATGAATGCAGGCAGTGCAGTTTTCCTTGTGTGTGGCTTGAGCACAAAAGTTTAAGGTCTTCACATGGCCCATAATCTGCTTGGAAAGGCTGAGGCACTGGCAAAGAACCTGCTAGCCCCTGTCTTTGCAGCGACTTACCCTTTTCCCTGCAGGGCCTTCCGGCCCAATAACTGGTGGCTGCCTTTAGCTCAGCATATGCCTTGAGAAGGGTGCCCATTGATATGGAGCACTAACAGCACAGCAGCCATGACAATGGTTCCTTATGCTCAGTTATTCTATTAGCCTGATGGAAATAGCGCAGTTGCAAATGTTTATTCTAGCAAAGGAGTAACTTTCCTACTGGCAGGTATGAAAATGGAAGTAACCGTCACGTAGGTGACATTCAGCCAGACCAAAAAAAGTCAGTGCCCAGATTGTCAGAAATGTTGAGTGGTTGCTCTGTCCTGACACCCAGATCTGCCACCTGAGGCTTTGGTCTGTTTCCCCCCAAGGGGGAGCACGCCCAGGGAAGAGGCAGCACTGACTTTGCTTTGGTGGGAGAGGTACAGAGTTTGGAGCCCTTAACCCTGAATTTGGTTCTGGCCAGTGCCCACCTGATAGTGCCTCACAGGAAGAGGGTGCTACCAGCCCCTGCAGGGACTCTGTGGGTGGTTGTATTGCATTTTGTTCCCCTGATACTTAATGCAGTTTTCAAAATAACCACATTTGGCCAGCACATCTGTAAGAAGAGAGAAGATCTAAAAACAACAACTGAATTGCACTTTCCAGGACAATCTCTGTTGGTCATCCACTACTGTGCCTGAAGTCCACACCTGCATAAACATCACAAGTTCCAGAAGAAGAAAAGGATGCATCCTTGAGTTGAATTAAGCACAGGGCACCTTGCAACCCCTGCCCCCAGACAGCAGGTGTTTCTGGCAGAGAAGCAGCATATTCGTTCCCCACCCCCACCCCTCATGACTGTGAAAGTGTGCAGCTGTGGTGTGGAGCTCTGGAGCAGAGAGCCCTGGGCACGGAGGGAGAGCAGCATGCAGCTGCCCAGTGCCAAGCGTTTGTTTGTAGATATTATTTCAAAGAACAAATTTCAGTTCACAGTAAGTTTACTTTTTTCAGATTCTGATGAAATGTGCAGGGATAGAAGGCCTCTGTGGGGGAACAAGGCCTGCTGAATTCCATCCAAGGAGATGCCGGAGTTTTTATTCTGCAGCATTTCAAGATGCTTCTGCCGGTCCTGCCGTGTGTTTTGTAGCCAGTGTGTAGGAACCTTTCCTGCAAAAATTCATAAAAATAGGTGCAATGGTCCGACCCCTGTGAACTCACTAGTGCATATGGATGTATAATCTTGGGTTGCCAACTTCCAGGTGGCATATGGACATTTCCTACCACTGCGATTGGTCTCCAGATGATCATGATCAGTCCCCCTGGAGAAAATGGCTGCTTGGAGGGTGGACTTCACCCCCCTCCCCAAGCTCCACCCCCAAAACCTGCAGGTACTTCCCAACTCAGAGCTGGGAGGCTGAATGGAATAGCAAGACACGGAATCACAATGAAGTTAACCCAGGCACAGAACTGTCTGAAACAACTGAATGGAAAATAATTTATTGACATAATGAACACACCAAAAGCTCTTGCAGACATTCACTCTGAGAGAGAACTTGCATAGAACAGACAAAACAGGTAGCATAAAACTTGTCCAGGGTTCCACACTTCCGTTGGTCCCACCCAAAGAGTCAGACCGATGGGCAGAGGAGGCAAAGGAAGCCCCAGTGGGCAGCCATCTTGTCCCTCACCCGATTCCCTCACAACTGCTTGGAAACCCCCTTCTGGATAGGGGGCCAGCGGCCAGGCACACAAGGGGGGGGAAGCCCGGCCGGGAGCCCAACGAAGCTGGCAGGCTGCTAGCCTGAAGGCATCAGAGGGGCTTGCTTGAGGTTGGGGCAATTCCGAGGGGTCCTTCTGAGGTGGCTGTGAGCAGGATGCACTTCCAGGCGTGAGTGTCCTTAAGTGTAAATAGGCAAGAGAGGCATTGGGTCTGTTACACTTTCCCCACCACCCCCCATTGGCAAGATCTGTTTATCCAGATGATGCCGGAGGTCCACTCCTCGAGTTCCCCTTGGCAAAAAACTCTTTTCTGGAAGGCGGCACGAAGGTGAGGCCTTGATTGTTACTGACAGACTGAGGCGCTCTTCCCTGCTGGTGCACGAGAGGGGGTCCCCCACTGAGCTGCCCTGAATCTGAACTGGAATTAAGCGGGCAGCTGCAGCCCCCCAAAAGGTGAATTTTGGACAGTGCTGGTGCTGCCAGCAGCCACTTGGCCAACAAGTGACTTTCACTCTTTTTTCAGCAGCCTTCCCTCTTCACCGGGTGCAGCCCCCTCCCTTGTTGCAGTGCAGCGGCCACAAGGCTGTGCCGAGGAAGGCAGGGGAAATCTCGCACCATGGAAAGCTGTGGCCAGGCTTGCAGCCGTGTGAGTGGACACCACCCAGCCTCAGTCCTCAGCTTCAGCACCACCTGCTCCTCATGGGGAAAGCTTTGCAGGGCGTGGGAAGCGCATCCCCCTTCCCCACCACTGTGGGGTTCCCTGCCTTTTGGGACAGTGGCTTCTTTTCCAATGTCAGGCATTTCTTACTGTGCCAGTTTAGCATTTTCTTTTCTTATTAAAAAAAAAGCCGCTGAGGCTTCTGGGGCTGATTTGTTCCTAATCCAGGAGCACCTCAGAGATCAACAAGATTTGTGGGGCGTGAGCTTTTGAGAGCCGAAGCTCCTTGAGGCCTGAGGCCTGGTCAGTCAGCCTCGTGGGCCTCACAGGTGCCCCACTCCCCCCTCGGCACTCCAGTCTCGTGCCTCTCCTGCAGGCTGGCAAGGCCGCCCTCTGGAACGGTCATTGCGGGTGGCTGGGTTTGGGTGAGTTTGGTGGTGGCGGCTTGTCTTGGAACTGTTACGTAATCACCACACACATAGATAATTGCTGGTGAAATATGTTCTCTGGGTTGTCATTCAAAGCTTCTGAGACCTGTATGCAAACCGGATGAGTGGCTCTATCATTTCACCTTCCATTCTCTTCCCAAATAAGACTGACTGCCGAGGGTGATCCAGGGCAGAATCCTGCACGTTAATGAGATGGAACAGATGTCTTACCCAGTCATTTTTTCATTGACAAACAACATAGGCATGGCAAAGGGAGCAGAGGAATGGATTTGGAAGGGAACCCCCCCCGCCTTCTAACCACCTTAGGGTTGCCAGCCTCCAGGTAGCACCTGGAGATCTCCAATGGTTACAATTGATCTCCAGGTGACCAAGATCCATTCATGTGGAGAAAATGGCTGCTTGGGAGGGTGGGCTCTCTGGCATGGTACCCTGCTGAGGCCCCTCCCCTCATTAAACCCTGTCTTCCCCAGGCTCCACCCCCGAAATCTCCAGGTATTTCTCCACCCAGAGCTGGCAGCCCTAAAGCAGCGAGAGGTTCCCCAAGAGTTCCACTCTTCACTCCTTTAGTGAATTTGCTCAAACAAAAAAACAAACTGTTTGCTGAAACTGGTATATTGGGGAAGTCAATTGGAAAGTGCTGAAGTGCTGTACTTTTCTAGAGTAATTTGGTTTTGATGTGCCCATCAGCCAAGTGTGTCTTAAGCTTTTTAAAGTGGCGCAGCGGAGTAAACAAAAGAAGCCGAAACCACAGATGGAATTGGAGAAAGGTCAGAAATCTTAAAAAGATATAATTTCAACCCTGCTTTGATAATCAGATTGAAGAAAAGATTTCACATCAGTAAAACACTTTTTTCCCAGCACAATTATCTAGAAGGAAAAAACCCTGTACAATATAGTTTCATGCCTTTAGTATAACAGTTATTATAAAGATTAACAATACATATAACATTTGACATATACGATTGTCTTGGCAAGCTGAGAATTTGCAGGTGGCAAATTGGGAAAGCTTCGGAACATGAACAGACAGCAAAAAGTAAAAATTAAACTCCTTTGTAGAGAATGGCCACTAAGGGAACTTGGTCACAGAGGCTGAGCTGGAAGGACGCTGGTCTCGCCTGTGCGGGAGGCCCTCTGCTCACCTCAGCCCAAACTACCTGGCCGTGCAGGCAGTCTGCTCACCCAAGGACAAGTGATGGGCACCAAGAGCTGGCATTTCATTTTACCTGGTGGCCATGGTTGCTGTTGTTATGGGGGAGGGGAACCATTCAGTTGCGTGGCTGCACCTTGAATGGGGGGGTTGTTTCTTTGGTGGCTGAGGGGGGTCAAGGGAGTTCTCAGCAACATCTCACTTTTCCTCGGGGGCATCTTCCTTTTCCTTTTGAGAACTCCCCAGGCAAAGCGTAAAGCAGCAGTTCCCAGAGATGCACAGTGGCAAACAGAAATGCCGGTGTCTTGGAAAGTGATTGGAAAGTTTAATCTGTCCTAAATAGCAAAAACCAAGGAAAACCAAGTTCTGAAATCGAATTGGGGCCTGGTTTGGAACATCCCAAAGCTAGGCCTGGAGTCTGGTCCCGCTCAGGGATCCTGTGCACGTGGCTGGGATGCGGCCGGCCCAAAGAAAGCAAAGTTTTTGCACTGACCCGTCACTGCCCTTGAGGCTACTCTGAGGCACTTCAGAAATGGAGACGGTGTCTCTTCTGTACGCGAAGAACGTGCCGGGCGTGCCCTTTAAGGATCCCTGCCTGGCTTCAAGGCAGGTTTTGGTCCCCAAACCATGAGGTACTTACAAATGAATAATGACAAAGGAATAGTAAGTGGAGGCAGTTGTCCTTTGCGTCACAGCTACAGGACACTTTGCTCTGCACCGCTGAGCTCTGGGTGGGCGCAAGCCAATCCTTTCGCTAGCCCTCCCGCTGTCAGCGCACGAGGCTGCCAAAGCACCCTTGCAGTACCACACCAAGGGTCCCTCTAAGCTGGCGCCTCCTTTCTCAAATGGGCCCGCTTGGCGCCTCCCGAGTCCTCCCAACGCGGAGGCAACCGCCCACTCCCACCAGCTGCTTCCCAGCATCCATGGTGACTTTACAGGGACGTTTTTCTCCAGCCTTTTCAGAAAAGTTCTCTTGGGGGGAAATTTTTATTTGAGGGAGTTATTTGTTTCAGAGCACTTCCTTCGAGTTGACGGATTTCATTTTCTCCATATGAAAGGTTCATCTCATCATGTTGTGTGAAGAACAAAACTGTGGAAGCCCCGTGTGGTGGGTGTCGCCACGGCATGCCAGCGTGAGGGTCAGGGAGACCCTGGCTTCTGAGGAAGGGCAGCGACTGGGGGCAAACCCCACCCTGGCCTGCTCCCTCTCTGCCTCCAGCATGGGGGAATATGGCACGAAAAGGGCCGTGGGGAAGTCCCAGGGCTTCTGTGGATACCGGGACAGATTTGTGGGTGTTCTGATGAAAACTTCCCATTCAAGCAAAGCTACTTCCCCAACCCAAACGACAGAGTGTTTTGCAGAAAAATTATCTTCCAAGGATACACTTTACAGTGGAACAGAAAAATACTGTTATCAGCAGGACTGGAGTCAGGCAAATATCCAGAGCAGTGCAAATGTCCGGTTCTTGCTGTCCTCCCCACACCCCGGATAAGATTCACAGCTACATCAAAAGACTTTGTGGCAAAAGGCAAGCTGAGGGACCAGCCATGTCTGTCCTTTCTTATCACCTTCTCTGCCGGGGGGGGGGCAGCAGCCTGGAATTAATTTAGTGTTTTAATTGCAGTCAGCTTTCTCTTTAATGCCAGTGACTGTGAATGCCCCCCCCCCCCGGCAGAGCTGGGCTCAAACATGCCACGGATTCCAGCCGCCCTGCAAGAGGGACTCTGGACTCGGCAGGATCTCTCCGGATTCACAGCTTATCCTCGCTGGGTGACACTTGACCACTGGCCCCTCCCTCCTCGACAGCAACTGTCCCTTTATCTCTGAAATCAGGTGACAATCTCCTATCGGGGAGCCTTACGCAACACTGCTCTAGATGTCGCTGTCTGCCTGCGAGTGAATAATGAATGGCTGAGTGGATCAAGGATGCAGATCAAGGGATGATCTTTAGCTGGCTGCCCACCAGCTGGGAGGGTTGACTCCCTCCCAGGAGAAAACAGGCATTTAATCAACCCTGGGTTATTCATGAGAACAGGACAGAAAGGTCTGTGCCTCGCGTGTTGGAACCTGAGGATCCAGTGCATTAATGCGGCACCTTCTCCAAGGCCAAGGGGCTCAATAAGGGGCCACAAGTGAGACAGACCCACAGGATCAAAAAAAACCAACCCCATGTCTTTCAGCTCCTCCCAGGGAACTGGAAAGCGGGACTCCCAACTACTATTCCCTCTCAGCTGTGCGCATGAAAAAGAAGAAGAGACTACCCTTCACTACCCAAAGGAGTCTCAGAGCGGCTTACAATCCCCTTTCCCTTCCCCTCCCCACAACAGAAGCCCTGTGAGGTAGGCGGGGCTGAGAGAGCTCTTTCGAGGACTTAGCATTGAGAGAACAGCTCTGAGAGAACTTGTGACTGACGCAAGGTCACACCAGCAGCTGTATGTGGAGGAGTGGGGAATCGAACCCGGTTCTCCCAGATTAGAGTCTGCGCTCCTAACCACTACACCAAACTGGCACCACCCGCTCAGCAGCCGTCTGGAGCCATGCACAGGCTCTTGCACTGCCTGTGGCCCATTTTAAGAAGACAGCAGTCCAGCATGTGGGGGGCGGATTAGAGGGAGCATCGGAAACGTTTGTAATAGCAGAATGGTCAGTTGCGTGGAACTTCATGCCCAGCTTCAAGGACAGAGGCACACAATTCCTAGTCACATTGGTGGTGATGAAGGACAACCAGATGGGATGTACAGCAAGGGTCAAAGACCCACAGTGGGATATATTTAAATCTGAAATTGTAACAACACTACATAGCATTTAGAGAGCACTGCAAAGTGTTCTAGGCACTCTACATACACCAAACAATCCTGCAAAGGAGGTCAGTATGATGGTCTCCATATTGCAGCATAGGGAGGTAGGGGTGGGTTGAAAGTAGGGTTCCCAACCTGGAGTTCTTTTGGAACTATGGCTGTCCTCCAGCCTACAGAATTCAGTTCCCCTGGAGGAAATGGCAGCTTTGGAAGGTGGATTCTGTGGCTATCACATCCCTGCTGAGCCTCCCTCCCCCAAACACCACTTCTAAATCTCCAGGAATTTCCCAAGCCAGAATTCCAACCCCAGTTGAGACTGAGTAGCTTATCTTTGAAAAAAATTCAGTGGTGGCAGAGGCAAAATTTGAACCGGGGATCTTAAGGTGCATGCCTCCACAGAGTTACTCCATTGATTTCAATGGACTTGGACTGACACAGCTCTGCTTAGCATCACGATGCTGGTCTCCTTAGGAAGGCAGGGCCAGTCAGGAACACCATCTAATGTTCAGAAATCTGCGCTTCCCCGGGCACAACGGTGCAGCCCTCAAGTGCCAGCTGCTCATCCCCCATCAGCCCAGGGGAGGCACGCTCTCAGATCATGGATGTGCATTTGGGCCTCATCTGCTGAGCAGTGGTCCCTGCCATTCGCAGACCTTCCCTTCCCTACAGCTCTCTCTGAGAAGACCGGTGGCTCAGGCAGCCCAGTCCTCTGCCACTTCGGTATGCAAGGCACTGTACAGAACTCAGCAGGTCCCCCGTAAGACTGCCCCCCTGACGGATGGCTCAGAAGTCAGAGGCCAATCTTTAAAATAGCAATGAATAAAATTTTTAAAAATGCCAAATTGTACGTACTGTTTAAGGAGCCGCCCCTTCCTCTCTCGTGGCCTTCCTTGCAATACAAGCCTCTCTGGCAGTGGGTGGAGATCAGTCTGAAAAACATCAGAATACACAGCCCAAGAAGGTCTGCTAATGAGGCCTGTTACACACGAGGAGATGGTTGTGCACATACAAAAACTCAGGGGAGCCTGGTAGGAGAACACGGGGATCCACGAGAAATTCAGAGGCAGATTCTGCCAAAGTGGGGAGGGAGGAGAAGAGAATGCAATTCCCAAAAAAGATTCAGAATTCACCCGCGGTGCAACGTTTTTTTCCTTTGCGTCCATGAGTGGTCGAAACATGCTCTGAGAATTTGGCTGCTGTAAAAATAAGTCCCAGAGGAGCTCAGAATGAGACGAAACTCTACTTTCAAGGCAAAGCAACAGACTCCGTTTTGCAGGCGGGGAAATAAATCCATGAAACCTATCAAAAGCTCGTTAAATGCCTATTACTGAAGGGCAATCGGCTGCTACGCCAGCCAGAAAAACAATCACCTAACAATGAACTAGAGTGCTGGTAGGATTCTCTCTGCTGAAAAGAGCTGTTGGTATTAAAATCAACTTGAAAGTAAATTGTCCAGTTAGGCTTGTCAGTATGGTATTCTCCACCTACAAGCAGACAGGCTGGATTCCTCGTAAGAAAGGGCTCGGCTCAGACAGTGTCAGAAATGCTGGTGGCAAGAGGGGATGTGTGCGGGCACCGAGAGATCTTGCAGATGGCTTTAGATGTGCGCCTCCATGGCTGGGGAACCTGGAAGGAGCTCTCCGTTCATCACAGTCTCCAAAGCTAACATCTTGTCTTTCCCAGACTCCCGCTGCTGCTTCCGGAGCTTTCTCTGGTGGATCACCGGAACAACAGCCAGAACCAGGCCCCCAACTAGTGGGGGGATGCCAGCAAAATAAAAGGCAAGGTGGTAATTCCCCAAACAGTCACGGAGTAACCCTGCAAAACAAAATGGCACGGTTTAGAAATGACATGGAGAAAGTCAGATTGGAGTCCATCCAAGATAATGATGCTAGACTGCCGTGAGCCTTGACGGGGGAGATGACAGGCCCACCCTCGCTCGACTTGCCGCCACTCAGCCCCAGCAAGTGAGGTCTGAGTCCAGGAGCACCTCCAAGACCAAGGAGATTCCGAGAGGCCAGAGGCTCCCTTTGACTCCTGGAAGCTCATCCTCTGGAGATGTTGTTGGTCTCGAAGGTTCTCCTGGACTCAAATCTGGCTGTTCTGCCCTCTGGAACTCCACCCTAGCAAGAGGAAGGAGGGGTAAAGAGATAGGCTGCAAAGCCGCTTGGCACAGTAACGGGGCAAGCCGAGTCAAACAGGGCCCCCCCAAAAAACCCGGCAAGGGCTCTGGGGGCCAGCTGGCGCTGAGCAGAAGGGACTGAGAGACTCGGCTCGTGATGGGCCCAGGCAGCCTCCCCTTCCCCCCCCAACTTAGCAGGAAGTGCATTTGGCAAACTGGGACACTCGTCACTGACTTCAGTGCACGCAGTCCCAAAGGACAAAAGGAACATTGCTTTGGTGGAATCTTTTGCAGCAGTACTTTCAGCAGATTTTGACAAAACAATGTTTTACTCCCAGATATTACAAATATTGGAATGTAAAACGAACAACGAAGATCCTTCTGCTGTGGTGGCAGCTGCTGCCAAAGCCGTTTTTTCAAAAATCCAATTTCCAATGGCCAACCAGAAGCCTTTCTGGGCAAAAGCCCTACCTGTCCCCACCCACTCTGTGAAACACCTGGCGTGTGCCAGAGAAAGCGTGGCAGGTCATGGGCACCACACTGCGGGGACCCCTGGCTTAATGTGCATTATGCACCCTTTTGTCAAAAACTCTACAAAACCTGGGCTGGCTGGAAGGAGCGGCAGAGGTCACCTCGAGAGGGCACGCACGTGACTGACCTGCAATCGGGGGCCCAGCTGTCATGGGGATGGCCATTAGTCCCAGGAGATAGCCGATGGCCTGAGAGGCCTGCATGGGCCCGACCAGCTCGAAGGCGATGGGGGCCATGATGGTGATGAAGAGTCCATCGCAAAGTCCCAGGAAGAGGCAGACGACCAGGACGCCCCAGAACTCTCGGCACTGCGGGATCATCATGCACAAGATGCCCAAGAGGATGAAGGAGGCCACCTGGGGAGGCAAAGCAGGGGTGCTGTTGAGGCGGGGTGGCTGGGGAGAGAGCCCGCAGGCAGCAGGGTTTGGCGTCCACGCACACTGCAGGTCAGGTCGAGCACCTCACGGCAGAGAGAGAGGGCCACCTGCTGCCCACCTCATTTTTATTCTGCTGTTTCTCTCAGGAGTCCAGGAAAGCATGTGACCATTTCGTTCTCCCCGCTCCAGCTCTAAATCCTCATGCCAACGCTGTGTTGAGGGAAAAGCCTGCAAGAAGAGCCTCTCCTAGCAACTCCCACGGCAAATTGAACAAAACACCTTGAACGGAATGAGTTAATTGGTAATAGCCAGCATGGGTTTATGAAGAATAAGTCATGTCAGACCAACCTTATCTCCTAAAATGGTTGACTCTGGCAATGCCGTGGATATAGTGTATCTGGATTTCAGCAAAGCATTTGACAAAGTTTCTCATGATATCCTTGAGGATTAGCTGGTTAAGTGTGGGCTGGATGGCGCAACTGTTGGGTGGATTCATGGTTGGTTGAAAAATCGTACCCAACGAGTGCTCAGTAAATGGCTCCACGTCTACGTGGAGGGAAGTCTCGAGTGGAGTGCCACAGGGCTCAGTTCTGGGCCCGGTGTTGCTCAATGTTTTTATAAATGACCTGGATGAAGACATAGAGGGGATGCTTATCAAATTTGCAGATGACACGAAGCTGGGTGGGATTGCTAATTCTGAAAAAGACAGAGTCAGGATTCAGAAGGATCTGGATAGGCTGGAACAGTGGGCTGAGACAAATAAAATGAATTTCAATAGAGATAAGTGCAAAGTCCTACACTTAGGTACAAAAATCAAAGGCACAGATATAGAATGGGAGGGACTTGGCTTGACAGCAGCACATGTGAAAGGGATCTAGGTGTTATGGTTGATCACAAGCTAAACATGAGCCTGCAGTGTGATGCGGTTGTGAAGAAAGCTAATGCAATCTTAGGATGCATTAGCAGAAGCATTGTGTCCAGATCACGGGAGGTGGTAGTTCCGCTGTATTCTGCTATGGTCAGGCCCCACCTGGAGTACTGTGTCCAGTTTTGGGCACCACATTTTCGGAAGGATGTTGACAATCTCGAGCGGGTCCAGAGGAGGGTGACCAGGATGGTGAGAGGGTTGGAGTCCAAGTCTTATGAGGAAAGGCTGAGGGAGTTGGGTTTGTTTAGCCTGGGAAAGAGAAGGTTTAGAGGGGACATGATTGCAGTCTTCAAGTATTTGAAGGGCTGTCATGTAGAAGATGGAGCGGATCTATTCTCTCTTGCTCCAGATTGCAAGACTAGATCTAATGGGTGGAAATTACAAGGGAGTCGTTACCGACTTAATATCAGGAGAAACTTCCTGACTGTAAGAGTGGTTGAGCAGTGGAACAGACTGCCTCGAGAGGTGGTGGATGCTCCTTCGCTGGACATTTTCAAGAGGAGACTGGACAACCATCTTTTGGGTATGTTGTAGGTATGTAGGGGTTTCGGCTGTGTTCCTGCAGAGTGCAGGGGGTTGGACTAGATGGCCTGCAAGGTCCCTTCCAACTCTAACGTTCTATGATTCTATGATTCTATGAAATGGAGGCTGTGAACCTCGATCTCCCTGCTCCTTGACTGACACCGCCCCCCCTGTTCAGGACTCCCCAAAGGTTCTGGTTCTGCAGTAAGGTCAGCACAACCGTCGCCCAGGAAGTTCCATGTGCAGGGGGCTGCCCCAGGAGGAGTAGCCAGCCACAAAATGACTGCCACAGCTTAACTTCAGGAACTCCAGGTAACATGTTAGAAAATCTGCATGGCTGATCATATCTCCAAAAATCCGGCCCCGCCCCCGCCCACTCCCTAAGAACACTGGCCGGGCACCGAGAAAGGCATCTGTGCTGGGCGCCCTGAGGCCCACAGGCACCCCCCCCACCAGGGCCTCTGGCCTAGAAAGTAAATCGCATTCCAAAGGTTTCCAGAGTCAGAGAGTTCCTGGTCCTTTGCCTTTTGTGAAAGGCCAGTGAGGGAGCAGCAGAGGCGTCCCCCCTGGGAAGACCACGGAGCGAGGGGCCAACTGAAGGGATGCTCCTTCCCGTGGCAGAACTGGGACACTCAGTCAGGGTGCCTTTGACTCCTTCTGGGCACTCAGAGGGGCTCCTGGCTTGACCTTCTCAAGACAGTCGATCCCCCGGCCCCTCAACTGCCCTGTGTGCCAGGAAGCTTCCCAAGCAAGCCGTGTGGGTCTGCTGCGACCAGCGGAGGGCCGGGGAACCCGACTGGCAGGCTCACAGCCAGTGAAGCAACTCTTGGGACTGTGGCCACAGCTCGGAGCAGCTGCCTTCCGTGCAGGCCTCTCCTGGCTCAGTCCGCAGGATCACTAACTAAAGGGGTCCCGGGGAGCAGCTCTCCAAGTGCCCAAAGATCTCGGAGAGCCGCTACCAGTCAGAACGTTGAGGAGACAGACCGACAGCCTGACTACAGACAGGGCAGGCCCTTTTGTTCAAGGACATCCAAGCTTCCTGGGAAAAGGCCGTCTGTGCAGCCCAGGAGACCGCGGAGTGCTCCTGCCCCAGGCACTGGAGTCTTTTGGGTGTAACTGATGCCCTCCAGCACATAAAGGCTGTTGCTTCAGAAGACCAACAAAGCTCTGGGGGGAGGTTTCCTACACCTGAGGATGAATGCAGGTAGGCCACCTCACAGTGACCAGGTGGCAAGCGTTTGGCGGGGAGGGCAGCAGGCAGGCGAGGAAAGCATCTCCGGATACTGTGCATCTTGGTGTTGTGCTAAAGCAGGATGTGCAGAGAAGAAGAGGAGATGGGATTTATACCCTGCCCTTCACTCAGGTCCTCAGAGCGGCTTACAATCTCCTTTCCCTTCCCCTCCCTGCAATAGACACCCTGTGTGGTCAGTGGGGCTGAGAGAGCTCTGAGAGAACTATGACTGGCCCAGGGTCACCCAGCTAGCTGCATGTGGAGGAGGAGGGGGGAATCAAAGCCAGTTCTCCCAGATTAGAGCCTGCCACTCTTAACCACTACACCAAACTGGCAGAAGCTTTACCACAAGCAGCGGCAAGGGATCAGTTCTCCGAGACCACCTGATTCTAAGGACCAGGAAGATCCGGTTCCAGCTGCACCTGCCTGCAGTTTCCTCCTTGGTAGCTTCCCCAAGAGGGAGCACCTGTGTGTCACCCACAAGGCCGCAGGTTTGAGCCCCACAGCGCCCATCAGGAAAAAGCAATCCAGGCATTACCCTTGCAACCCATCCTCCTTCCAAGGGGCTCAAAGCAGCAGTCGTCCTTCTTCCTTCTCCACTTGTCCTCAAAACAACCCTGTGAGGTAGACTAGGCTACGAGAGACCCAGGGAGCTGTAGGATTTCCAGCTGGCTTTCCCCCAGCCCTTGTTTGGTGCCAGCTACAATGCCCCAGGAGGGCATTTGCCTGTAGGGATTAGGGATGTAGTAAAATAAGAGTTCTGCAGGAGAGCAATGCCTGTATCAGTCATAACATTTTAATTTTAATTGCCTGTGAAATGGACAGGCAGCCTTTTCCCCTCTCCCCTCCCCCATATGCTTCATTGGGTGCAGTAAACTATCCGTAGTTCAGCATCCTGTTATTGCAGAATCCAGCTTATGCGGTGGAACATACTGTTTCTGTTTCAGAGTCATTTGTGTTTTATTGCGTGGTTCATGGCATCCACTACACTGTCTTTATTGCATTGTCTTTTATCACACTGTGATCTGCTTTGGACCTCATCTGGATGGTCCAGGCTGGCGCAATCTGCTCAGTTCTTGGAAGCTCGGCAGGGCGAGCCCCGGTGAGTGCGTGGACGGGAGACCCCCGTGGAAGTCCAGGGGCGACAGCAAAGCCCCTCTGAACGTCTCTGGCCTTGGGAATCCTACGGGGTCGCCGTAAGTCAGCTGTGACCGGTTTCCCGGAAGCCGCTGCTCGTCGCTCGCTCTTCCTTTTGCCCCGGTCATACGTGTCAATTTCACGCATTTTGCCCCACAGCTTTGCCCGATTTCCCCCGCGCCTTGACACGTACGATCGGCACAAAGGGAAGAGCGAGCGTCGAGCAGCAGCTTCTGGGAAACCGGCCTGCAACTTGACAGCTTTTTCCACCACGAGAAAGGCAGATGGGAAATGATGCAAATAAACAACTTCTTGCTGGGGCAGGTCTTCCCTGGGGTTGTTCCCGCTCCGATGCCTGGACCTCCACAGCGCCCAGGAATTCGCCATCCTTCCCACACCACCTCCCCTCCCTCAGGTCAGGTTCTCCCCCCCCAAACCCCAAAACCCCCATGCAGGCTACACAGTGCTGGTAAGAATTAGCCCCCCCCCCCCAGCCATAAGAGCAGGACTGACCTGATCCGGCTTCCCAGGCCCACCCCCCACCCAACTGACCCAGAACAGGGCGACCAACAGAGAATGCTGAATTTCAGAGAGAAGGAGGCCTGTAGGAAAAAAGAAAGCCCCGACAATGTAAAAAGTGGGTCAGCATGTGGAGGAGACAGAACCACAGCATTCCTTTGGCCTTCCGAGGGTCCTCCGGCTTCACCCCGTTGGTCTGTTTCGTGTGGTTCTCAAGAGCCGGAGGGGTAAGCCATGAATTTTCCAGCCACGCTGCCCATTTTGTATGTCTCCCTCCTCCTCAGGGTCTCTGGGGAGCACTAAACGACCATCTCTGGGACAAGGCCACACGCAGGCTCCGGAAGCCCAGGCCAAACGAGAGGAGGCTGCTGCGGCCAACGGCGGCCCTCTCATCACCCCCCCCGCCCCCCCGCCCCAGCCAATGAGGAGGCGCGGGGCTGAGAAGTCTCAGGAGGCCCTGAGGTTAGAACCCGAGGACCCGTTCCCGATATTCTGGAGCGATGCATTTTGGTTGTCTGAGTTCTGGGAAAGAAACACACCAGAGAGCCATCTGGGAGGCATCCAGGGCAACGGCCACTCTCTCTCCCCCACACAGCCCCACTGCGACTGGATATCCTGTCAGAGTTAACCCTGCTGTCACTGCCCCAACACCCAACAGATCCCAGGTCATTCGAGGGACCTGGAAACAGGCATCATCATCATCAGGGAGTCCCTCCAGCCAGGGCGGTGTTAAGCGCCTGCAAGTTAGGATTGCCAGCAATGCTCCCTCTAAGTTGTGAAGTCTTGTGAGCAAAAATTCTACTTCGTGAGCTGCTGGCATTGAAGTTGTGAGCGAGCAATCTGGCTACTGTGTAAATTAGTTTGCTCTGGAGCCTGCCTTCCCGAGCTAAGACAGAAATGTGTCCGCGGAAGGCTGAAAAACTGTGAGTTAGCTCACACTAACTCAGCTCAGAGGGAACACTGGTTGGCGGCCTCCAGGACATCTCCCACTATTCTAGCTGATCTCCAGATGACCAAGATCAGTCCCCCTGAAGAAAAATGGCTGTTTTGGAGGGAGGGAGGGTGGGCTCTGTGGCACGGGACCCTACCAGGGCCCCTCTCCTCCACACACACACCCCCACCAAGTCCCCAGGCATTTCCCAACCAAGAGCTGGCAGCCCTGCTGCAAGTCCCAGGGAGGGAGCATGTGCTTGATTCTCATTTGGACCAGAAGAAAACTTCCTTGGCTGCCAGGGCCAGGAAGGCAAAACAAAATTAGCTAGCCCTGGTGACAGAAAGCGATCCTTCCAACCAGCCGTTAGGAACAGAGAGTCAGCCCTGATTCAACTGTAGCAGCGGGCAACTAGTCCTGCGCAATGAACAGCAGCCCCGTTCTGCCTCTGGTCAGGCCCCAAGGAGCATGGGGACTGAGAGGCACCAATGCTCAGCAACACGCGTGGGAGGAAAGCTGCTGAGGCACGTGGATCCCTCCTGCTGGATCAGGACCACGGCACCTGCAGGGTGTGAGGCTCTCCAGTTTAGCCCAGAACACGTGAAACAGAAGTGAGCGTGTCGCTGTAAAAGCCTTCAGAGGGGCTCCGGGTATGTTTCATTTTTTGACCGTAACGGCGTGGGGCTGGTGTCTTCACACCCCATGTGGCCTACAGCCAATCGTATCTGAATGCCTGCACACAATGTGCTGCAAGCTGTGCCTGGTCACACAGTATGACTTTGCTAGTTCTGCAAGGTCTGGCTCAGCACCTTCCAAGCACAGCTCTTGGAGGTCAGTAGACAAGAACAGCTGAGATCTACTTACCCCCTCCTACTCATGTGCCCAAGTCCTTGGGCGGCAGTGACAGTTTTCTCTTTCAGCTGCTGTTTTGGAAGATGCTGCAGCATGAGAGAGAAATGTCCGGCAGCACATCCCCCCACCCCCAGCGTGGGAACAGAAGTGTCTTGTCCGGCAGCCCTTTTATCCCCGGAAGGACAGTGCTTCGGGCGTTGGTTCTCAGAGCATTCTGGGGTGGAAAAATGAATGCCAAGATCAGGCACGCCCTACCTGTAAGTAAATCTTGTTCAGCCCATGGATCAGGTCGCCAATTGGTCCAGAAGTCAAGCGTCCGACCCCTGACGTGGCTCCCATGCAGACCAGCACAACCCACCCTTTCTCTGTTTCTTGGAACTCCTCTTCCACGTATTTCACCTGCGAACGAGAGGAAATAAAGATGTCAGCCTCCTGTACACCCCCAGTGCTACACCTTCTGCAGCGCACAGTCGGTGGCTCAGAGCACAGCCAGCCCCAGTGGGTGCAAGCGCAGGGTCAGGGTCCACACAGCACCAGCACTGGTCGGTCCCCCACTGCAGCTTCTGGTGCTGAAGAAGTGCCACCTCTCCCACAATCCGGGACCTTTTGCACTCCAAGGCACATTAAGCCTTCGGGCCTGTTTTGCTTTATTCCATGCTTAGCAGCATGACAAGAGCTGAATAGATGGTCCCCTTCCTTCTATTCTAATGTCTGTCATTTTCAATGTCCTCTTTTCTACCTTTGTGTCAATGCCCTTACGTGGCCTGCAGAGTTCTCCAGGCCTGGAAGGAAGGGGATTGCACCCAGTCCCGAGCCACTAAGCAGCCACTGTGCACTCCTCTACTTACTTTGCTCACTGGTTCAGCCATCCCTGGCCACAATGCTCCCCTCTGCACTGGACCTCTAGGAACGGACACTTCCGAGTTGCCCAAGGAGCGGGAAGTCTCCATACCAGTGCCAGCCACCCCCCAGGCAGAAGGAGAGGCTGTGACCATAATCCGGAGGTCACTTCAAGTAGGTTTCTCTTTGACTGTGGTACTTCCAGGAAGTTCCTGAGTGGTGCTTAGTACGGGCATGCAGCCTATGTGTGTGCCTGCACAAAGACCACAGCGAATCTGTGGATTAGCTCTTGATGACGATTTTGAAAGGGTTCAGTAGGATACTTGGATATCCTTCTCAACTGCCCAGTTTGGAGATGCTGAGACTGCAGGGCCACCGCTCCTTCCAGTCCTGGCCGTTGGGCACCACAGGGCAGGAGGGAGGGTAGCAGAACGTTTGCACAGATTGTGTGTTGTTCACACAACAAGCTCCCACAGTTTTCAAAGCAGAAAAAAAGGTTCCTTGGGTTTTTCCTCCCCCACCAAAGGTATTACCTGGATTTTGTTTTGTTTCCCAGCATGGTGTAGTACTTAGGAGTGGTGGACTTTAACCTGGAGAGCTGGGTTTGATTCCCCCACTCCTCCTCCACATGAAGCCTGCTGGGTGACCTTAGGCCAGTCACGGTTCTCTCTGAACTCTCTCAGCCCCCCCTGCCTTTCAAGGTGCCTGCTGTGGGGAGGGGAAGGGAAGGCGATTGTCAGCCGCTCTGAGACTCCTTAAGGTAGAGAAAAGTGGGGCATAAAAACCTACTCTCCTTCTTCTTTTTCTGGATTTCACATGGGACAATATGGCTGTTCACAACTTCTTTAATCTACCAGTGGCTCTGTCTTAACAGGTAGGAAGAACATTAGTGCATCAGCACTCTGCTTCAAAACATTCCAAATTGCCTCCTGCTCTCATTGGCCTGGCTCGTGTGGCGCTTCTTTATCAAAGGCCAGTCAGGCCCCCTTCCCTTGTCCTACCGCAGGCAAGAGCCAAGCCTCTGCGCCCCCCCCCAGACTCCTCCTGCTCGTGATGATCTCACCAGATGCATGTAAGGGACAAAGTACCCCAGGACGGCAGTCGCAATCCCAAAAGCCCAGATCCGGTAGGACTTCTTCCTGAAGACCTTCATGCTGAAATACTTCCGCATCTGAGATGCACACCGCTGCCTCCAGCTCCGACTGTCCAGTTTTACATGCTCCACATCGTGAGGGTCAGAAGTCGAAGGGAACATGGGGCGGAAAGTCAAAGATAAGAAGATCTGGACGAGCATAAAGGCGCTGAGGACTTGGAATGTGTGTGCCAGCCCAATGGATCCGCCGATTTTCTTCAAGAGGAAAGGGAGGCCCATGGAGAAGAGGCAACTGCCGGCCGTCACCAGGCCGTTCGCCAGGCCCAGCCGCCGTTTGAAGTAGTGGCCGAGGATGACCAAAGAGGGCTGGAAGGCGAAAGAGCTGCCACATCCAAAGAGGACCCCGTATGTGAAATAGCGGACTTCGAGGGACCTGTTGGCAAAACGAGGGGCCTGTTACGTTCCAGCATTTTATGATGAGACATTATGGTTTGGAAGAAGCACGCTGCCCATCCCACCCCACACAGCAGGGGCGGCATTTGGAAAAAGGAAAGAGACTGGCACGGGGAGGGCAAGGGCATGGCTGGGAGCCTTCCCTCCTGGCCAGGCACAGGGTGCCTCCATGGGTCTGCGCACGTGTGTGCACGCACTGGTATCAAAACCTGCCTCCCAAAGCGGCCTGCCCAGCCTCTACTGGAGCACTCCGGGGATTCTCTCTCTCTCTCTTTCTTTCTCTCTTTCTTCATTTTGCTGGTTGTCTGCCTTTCCCGCTGGGATGCCAGGTCCACATGACACTGACCGAGTCGGCACAATCAACAGGATGGGACATTCAGTCAACCAGCAGCAATAGAAATCACGGTTGTAGAACCAACCAGAAATCTCAAAAGAGAACTGAGGCAAACTACTTAGCAGCCCTGTTGAATAATTCAGTTTTGCGTAGAACAAAGTTTGAGTCCAGTAACACCTTTAACACCAACAAAGTTTAATTCTGGGCAGGCACACGAAACCTCATACCTTGAATGAACCTTTGCTGGTCTTAAAGGCGCCACTGGAGCCAGACTTTGTTCTGCTTCTTCAGACCCACACGGCTGCCCCACCTGAGCCGAGTTCAGCAGTTTCCAGAAAGCCCGGGGGGGGGGCTTCCTGGCCTCCTCAGACAGACCATTCCACAAGGGGGGAGGAGCGGCACAACAGAGAAGGCACAAATAGGGGCCAAGGTGCTTAAACGTCTAGAACCCTTGGTATTTACCCAGATGGATGGATCAGCCATGAAAGACCCTTGCAAATACAAATGGGGACGGGTAAGCATTGGGAGCACCGTCCCTTCATCATCACTACGGCAGCTTGTTTCCTGTTAGTGCTGGGTAGCCTGTGGCTCCACGACCACAACCCTTATATCTTATGGGATGAGGGCTTAGTCCAATTTATCTCACCTAAGTGTTGCACACACGAATGGGATGGGGCGTGGGGGACCCCCCTCCCGACGAACCAGTGTGGGCATGTCTCGCTAGCGAAGAGATAGATGCTATTCCCCCAGAATACTGGACCCTTGCATGGATGTTTGAGGAAGAGGAGGCAGAAGAGTTGCCACTTCACAGACACTCGGACTGTGCCACTGAATTGTTGCCAGGGCAGAAGTTGCCTAAAGGGAAACTGTATGCGATGAGCCCAAGTGAAAAGGAGGCGCTACGTAAGTTCATTGATAAAAACCTAGCTAGAGGTTTCATTCAACCCGCATCCTCCCCATTCACCGCCCCTGTGTTGTTTCACAAGAAAAAAGATGGGGAGTTGAGACTGTGCACAGACTATAGGGGCTTGAATGCAATGTCCACTACTAACGCCTACTCCCTCCCACTCATAAAGGACCTCTTAGCCGAGGTTGCCAAGGGGAAAATCTATTTCAAGCTCTACCCCCGGGATTCCGGGTCCAAATAAAAGAGGAGTTTGAATACAAAACAGCGTTTAATACCTCATTGGGTCAGTTTGAATACAGGGTGATGACCTTCGGGCTCCAGAGGGCTCCTGGGGTCTTCATGAACCTGATCAATGAAGTGTTGCATAAGCACCTGTTCAGCATAAGCACCTGTTCAAAGGCGTTCTTGTTTAGCTAGATGATATCTTGCTTTATTCCCCCGATAAAACTTCTATGTGATTTTGGTGTGAGAAGTCTCGCAAACGTTGCACAAGAACAAACTCTTTGCTAAACTCTCGAAATGCGAATTCCACAGCACTGAAATAGACTTTTTGGGCTACCCTATCTCCCCCTGGGGCTTGGAAATGGACCTGGCAAAACTGCAGGATGTGGTGGGGTGGGAACCCCCTTGGACCCAGAGACAGCTCCAAGCCTTCTTAGGATTTGCCAATTTTTACAGAGCCTTTCTTGCCAAATTTGCCCAGGTGAGACTGCCGCTCACGGATCTCTTAAAGACAAAGAGTATGCAGCCCAGGGCTAAACTAACGTGGACAGATGAATGCCAGGAGGTGTTCGACCACTTAAAGGCTCTGTTCACATCCGAACCCGTGCTAGCGCACCCCAATGAACTCAAATTATTGTCCAAGTGGATGGATCAGATGTTGCTATGGGTGGCGCCATCTTGCAGGAGAGGGAGGATGGGAAAATGCACCCTCTTGTGTATGTCTCCCAGAAGTTCACTGATACTGAGCGTAATTGGTCTGTTTGGGACAAGGAGGCGGGGGCAATTAAGTTGGCGCTCTCTATGTGGCGACACTGGCTGGAGGGAGCCAGGGTGCCGTTTGAAGTGTGGACTGACCATAAAAACCTCGAGGTACTCAGAACACCCTGCGGCTTGGAAATGGACCTGGCAAAAGTGCAGGATGTGGTCTAAATGCTAAACAGCTCAGATGGGCGGATTTCTTCTCTAAGTTCAACTTCACTCTCCACCATTTCCCGGGCAAAGCTAATTCCTTGGTGGACGCGTTGTCCTGCCTCCCACAGCACGACAGCCACAGGGAGGAGGTACTTGACTCGATGTTCCCAGGGGCTGTCCTAACTCACAGCCAAACGATAGCTCAGCCCCTACAGGATGCTGACTCATGGGAATTGAAGTTCGCCTCTGCCCTCTCCGAAGTGATCAGCTGGAATTGCAACAAGAGGGGGAGGTTGCGGAGTGGGCAAATGACTGTTGGTACCGTGGCCATAAACTGTTAGTGCCTTCGGCTTTACGGGGTGAAATCATGGTAACGGTTCATGGCAACAAATTAGCTGGGCACCTGGGGTTTGTAAAGTCCCTGCATTTACTACAATGCCAGTTTTGGTGGCCGGGGATGAGGAAAGATCTCTCCGTTTGTCCAGTCATGCCAAACATGCATTATGTGCAAGCTGAGACCTGGAAAACCTCCTGGACTCCTGCAACCTCTTCCTACGCCTGGTAAACCGCGGGAAGTCATCTCAATGGACTTTATCATGGACTTGCCCCCCAGTTGGGGGAAGACTGTTATCTGGGTCATTGTGGATCTATTTTCTAAGCAGGCTCACTTCATCCTGTTTAAGTCCCTGCCTACCGCTCGCTCACTGGCCAAAGTGTTTATTCAGCAGGTGTTCAGACTGCATACTTTACCCTGGAAGATAATTTCTGACCCGGGTTCTCAATTTGTTTCCAAGTTCTGAGGTGAACTGATGGGTCTCATGGGAGTGGAACGGGGTTTGAACTTACCATCCTGAGACTGATGGCCAGATGGAATGCATCAATCAAACCCTCGAGCAGTACCTCCATTGTTTCACTAACTTTCAACAAGACGACTGGGAGTGACTACTCCCCCTCACGGAGTTTTATTATAATAATGCATGCCACTCTTCCACCAAAGTCTCCCCATTTATGGCAGCTTATGGTAACAAGGTACCCCCCCTCCCTTTCCTGTCTGATGCGGCCCTGCCGGAGGGGGAAATGGGAGACTGGTGTAAACAGTTGCAGGCCGCCAGGCCAATTCTGTGCAAGACTTTAGATGGGGCCAAACAAGCCTACAAACTCCAGGCTGACAAGAAACGCTCCAAAGGCTGGGATATCCAGCCTGGGGACTCGGTTTATGTCTCTACCAAGAACATCAAAGGGCTCCAGCCTAGTCGAAAGCTTGGTTGGAAATTTGTGGGACCTTTCCTAGTGAAATGCAAAATTAATGCTGTAATGGTTGAACTGGTTTTGCCAAAGACTTTACACCATTTGCACCCTGTTTTCCATTTCAGATTACTTCGCCGGGACCCTGGGCCTAATAGTTGGCAGCTTCAGCGAGCATAGCCACCACCACCCCCCCCGATGGTGCAAGGCTAACTGCATTATGAAGTTGCTGACATTTTGGGCTCTAAGCTTAAATGAAACAAGTTATTTTACTTAGTTGAGTGGGTGGACTTTGGCCCGCAACACAGAGAATGGGTGTGTGTGGATCACATCAGGGCCTCCCATCTTCTGGCACCTTTCCTGGTGGCCGCCAAGTGTCTTTGCCCAGTGAGGCTTCTGACTGGCCACTGGAGATTTGATTGGCTGTACAGATTTTTTAAAAGAACCTTGCTTTAGCAGCAACGGCCACCCCAGCACAAGGATCTTCACAGTGTGACTGAAGGCCAACTGCAGCAGGGCCCCAAATGGCTCCTGGCACCCCCACCACTATGGAAGGGCCGGGAGCAGCTCCCAACAGCCTGCCAGGGCTCCCAGGCACCACCACACAGGTGAGAAAGAAAGTGCATTCCCCGAGCTCGCACAAAGAATGCTACTTTACTTTTCAGGGAACTTAATACCCCCCACACACAAACAATGATTTTTTTTAAAAAAAAATCAGATTTTTCTGCAAACCTGGGGAGTGTCCCAAGTTTGCTGAAAAATCTGTTCCATGTGGTCCTGATCCACAGATTTAGCTATCCGCAGATGGGGACCATGGGTGGCTATCAGAATATAAAACGCCTCTCTGGACTCTCCTGCTTGGCTATACCACTGGACAAAATGCACCCTCCGGCTGTGTATACAATGAGCTCCATGCTTGACATCCCTGTCTGGGAAAGACGAAAGACCTTCTTTGGGCCCAGTTACTCAGGTGGGGCTTGGAGTTCTCCAGGCACTGCAGCTGATCTCCAGACTGCAAAGGAAACAGCAGCTTTGGAAGGTGGGGGCACTTGGGAATGACACCCCCCCTGGGCTCCAGATTCCACTTGCTCCAGGCACTGCCTCCAAATCTCCAGGGATTTCCCTGCCTAGCGCTGGCCATCTTACTCTCGCTTTCCTCCTTCCCCCGGAGGCTTCCTGCCTCCTCTTGTCTTCCTCGGCCCTCCGGTTGCTTGCTTCCCCTTCCCTTCCCCCTCAAGCCAGTTCCTCCATTTCCCAACTTGCTCTGTGGTTCTCCTCTGTGCTCCCTCCCCACGCAGCCCCGCAAAGGCCAGTTCTGCACCCCACTAGCAAGGACCCTCCTGATTCTGTCACACGGTGGGCTCACGAGGCTATCGTGGTTTCAGCACAGCTCTTTATTTCAGGAACGTTACGAACACCAACACATGCAGCGAGCCACAACTATATACAAAACCCCCAGTTTCAAACCCCCAGTCCCAAACACACCCACAAAATACAAATAAACCAATAAGAAGGTAGAAGCTCGGAGCTTTCATTTGCATCACTGACACTTCTGCTACCTGATTGGCCTGCTTTGCAAGGGCGACCAATCTGAATGTAGCTGCTTGGAGCCTCTCTAACAGTGCTTGTTCATTTGACGCTCTCGCCACACAACAGGTTCTTTCCCACCTGCCCCTTTTCTTGCCAGCCACAGTGCAGGTGGTGGCCCCTGTTTCTGTGGCCCAAGACGAGGACACCAACAGGCGGCTGCTGTGGACGGGAGGCAGCTGGGAGGAAGAGAAGCCGAGAAGGAGGAGGAGGGGATGGGGGAGGAGAGCCCTTCTCTCTCTCGCACAGACTGTGATTTAATCTACTTCGCTGACCTGTTAAATGTTGCTCTTAACTATTCATTGTTCATTGGTTCACATATCACTTATTAAATTATATTAGCACATGCCTTCACTTACTCGCGGGAAGTTTCCGAGCTAGAATTGGCAACCTTAGCCCAGAGAAGACCAACAAAGTCTGTTTGGATTTCTTGCCAGTGTTTCCCGCTTAAGAAGGCAGGATGGGAAGCTCGGAAGCCGGGGAGACCAAGCCCTCCTTTTCCAGAGACCAGCAGCAGCAGCAGCAGCTTTTCATAGGCTATGCTTGGTCATTGCTACCCCCCTCCAAAAAAAACAAACAAACTGGTTTTAAAAGAATACATTTTAAGAAAAAATGGGATTCTGGGAGGCCTCTGATTATCTAAACTAATATCAGCATGTTGTTCATCTTAAAGCTGTTAACGTTTTGTCCCGAAGTGCTGGCTCCTAACCACTCTCTCCTGCATCCAACTCTGCAGCCTTCAGAAAAACCAAGAACAAAATGCCCGCTTCCAACGGGTGCTTCCTTCTAAAACACCACCGTCCAGTTCCATCCTCTTGATTTTTAGCAGTCACCTACACAAAGCTCAGTTTTACTGAGTCCTTTGGGAAGAAAGTGGCTTCAGTGCTAGATTTTCTTTTCCAAAAAACACATGAAGTGCCACAAATAAGGTCGGTATAAATGCTCATCTCCAGAAGAAGGGGGGAGACAGGAATTTAAAAAACCCTGCATACAAGTGTCTCATTTTATTCCACTGCAAGCCTGCCCTCCTTGGCTAGTCAAGGGGGGAAAATGAACATGCTTGCCACACTGCCCTACACAACTGTCCTAAAAACCATTTTCCAGAATTAAACCACATCAGAGAAGTACCAGGAATAGCCTGCTTATGCAGACAAACAGCCGCCCTCACAGCTACTGAGCACTCCATCACTCTGGCTGCCCCAGGGACGACATGCCTCTGGCTTGGAGAACTGACTGTGACAAGTGGCAGATTATACGACACTTTAAGGTCTTAATTTCCCCTCACACCTTACATATCAAAAATTCTGGGCTGGGTGAAATGAATGCTGGGTCAATAATTCCCTCAGAATCAATCATGTAACACAGAGGTTTACTTTTCAACCTGTTAAAAAAGCTCTGCTGTTGCCATTTGACTCTTCTGCCTCCATTTGAGCCCCAGCCTCTAGCTCTGAGGCCTGTGGCCCCCACCAGTCTTCCTGCCAGGATCAGGACCTGGAAAACCCCCACTTAAAGGCAGCTGGTTTGTAGACGGAGTCTTGCCAATACCCCCACTGGAGCTACCTGCAAAATAATAGGCGAGTTGGTGGAAACAGGCCACCCAGTTTAAGCCAAACAAAGATGTGGCTGCCTGCAAGATGCAGGACAAGCCCAGAAGAGGGACAGCTGCCTGTGTGGAAATCTCAGAAGACGACAGAAACATGCACTGAAGGTTCTCCAGCTATAGTACGAGGGATTCAGTCCATCAAGGAGCTCCTGTGCAGCGTATTCTGTTGCCTCGCTGCGTTCCCTCCTAACAAAAGAATCCCAGTGACACCACCCTTTAGGCCTGAGGCCCTCAGCCTTTCCTAGCCTGCAACAACCTTTCAAAGTCCACCACAGGGTTGTGGGCACAACTACAAAATGGCTGCTGCGGCTGGCAGAGCCAACCACCAAATGTCTGGGAGGGAGGTGTGGCATAATTCTAACAGTAACTCTTCAATGTTTCAGGTAGAAGCTCTGCTGAACAAGATGTCTTTTCAGTGAACAGAATGCGTTGAAATCTCTTCTTGCATACGTGCCCCTTATCAGAAGCCCTGCTGGGCAAAATCCCCCTCCCCCTTTTAAACACTTAATGGGCACCAGGAAAAGTACTGATGGGCACTATGGCACCCATGGGTGCAATGTTAGGGGTCCCTGCTTTCAGTTTGGCAAGCCCTGGGCCCCCCCAGGTTGGTCTTCTTGAGGCTAGGCTCCTCCAGGGCTTGATTTCTGGCGGGTTAGGCAAAGCGGCAAGGCCTCAGATATGACCGGGGGGGGGGTTGGCACCACCTTACTCCCGCTCCTTAGTCCACGTGCTCTCTCCAGTGCTCTCTCCGGCTTGCCACTGCCCCCGTGGACAGACCCGTTCTCTTCCTCCTACGCTGGTCTGTTTCTGCCCCCTTAAATCAAGCCCTCAATCCCGCCTTCCCTCAGGATCACCCAATCTCCTTCCTTCCTCAAAAAGCCTGGGGAGAGAGACAGGGTCAACCTCCAATGGTGAACAGCCCTGCAAGCCTCGTACCGTCTGTCTGGCCAGCCTCCCAGCCTCTCCAGGCAGGGCCCACCGGTCCTCCCAGCTGTTTCCTCCTCTCACCAGGCAGGCTGTGCCTCGCCCCCGGCTCGATCTGCGGAGCTCCATCCTGAAACCTCCACGCCACAAGAACTCGGCTCTTGTGGAGGTGCAGAGCCCCACGTGGTCCCTCCGCTCGGCCTCCCCCTCCTGCTCCTTGCCCGGGGGTCATCCAAGCCCCAGTCTGCACAACCCCTGTCTGGTCAGGGTGAGCTTTGCTTCCCCCCCCGAAGGAGGTAAGGCAGGCCTTGCCGGGACTGGGGTGGCACAGGCTGCTGCCCTCGAGTGGCCCAGAGCTGTGGGGGTTACAGAATCTTGGGGGGCCACTGTGGGGGCCACGGAGTCCTGGGTGGTTGCCCCTGAACACTGTTCTTCTAGGAAATGACACCTCTTGTCCCAATGAGGTAACTGTGTCTGCCTCTGACCAGCCAAAATTCTTCCCTCTGATTTCTCCTGACTTCTTCCTGCCTCTCTCCCAAGGCCAGGAAAAGCAAACACTTTAATTATTCTCCAGGGTCCATAACAGAGAGCTGTCCTGGAGTTTTTGGCTCACCTGCTGCACTGGTGTCCTGTCACCTGGATTTCCCTCAGATTATTGCCTGAGTCACTAACCTGAGCAGGGCTTGTTTTGCAGAAAAAGACCAGCAGGAACTCATTAGTATAACAGGCCACACCCAACAGCAGAAACTCATTAGCATATCAGGCCACACCCTGACAGCACAGCTCATTAGCATATTAGACCACACCCCCATGTTACCAGAAGTGTGGTCATCCAGCCACACCCACCTTTTGCTTCTTACTCTGTTTACCTTGTTTGTTGTCAAAACCCAGGGCTTTTTTTGTAGTAGGGGTGCATGCACACACCCCTAATGTAGCCAAGCCTAATGAGTTTCTGCTGTTGGGTGTGGCCTATTATGCTAATGAGCTCCTGCTGGGCGTGGCCAACTCAGGAGCCAGCCGGAACTCCATTCCTGTGCGCTCCTGCCCCAAAATAGCCCTGAACCTGAGCCTAAGCCTTCTTCCTGGGACTCCAGACCTCCTGGTTTGTGTAGGTCTGAGGCTCACTTGGAATACCGGCTGCCTGGATGCTTACCTACCTGGAAGGCTCCCCCCTTTCTCCTCCCTGTCTTTCCTTTCTCACACTTGCCCTCTCCGTCAAGCAACACATTGCACAAGAGTTTGTGTGGGCACTACGGGGGCTAATTACATGTATTGCTGGCATTGTCATGTTTGGAGTTGTGACATACTTCAAGTATTGCCTTGACTATGTACACATATTTCTGTTTCTATTTCAATAAAACCAGCAGTGGTTATTCTACTGTATTCCAGCCTCTGTTGTCACTCCAAACCAGCCTTGGAGATGCATTCCTTTACTGCAAAGGTCCCTTTAGAAGTGTGTGTGTTTGTGTGAACATTTCTTTTCCCTTCCTTTACATTAGTGTAGAAATCCTAAACTTACAGCTCCTTTAGATCAGGAGTGAGACACACCAGAAGAGAAGTTTTTTTCTTATGCATTGTTTCCCCAGGGTGAATTTGGACCCTGATAGGAAATGGGCCTCACTCACATAGCCCCATGTCTAGGATATACACATGCCCTGAACATGCACGGGAAGAAGAAGAGGGTTTTTGGCCCTGCTTTCCTCTACCTTAAGGAGTCTCAAAGCAGATTACAATCGCCTTCCTCTCCCCACAACAGGCACCTTGTGAGGCAGGTGGGTGGGGCTGAGAGAGCTCTGAGAGAGAACCGTGACTGGCCCAAGGTCACCCAGCTGACTGCATGTGGAGGAGGAGTGGGGAATCAAACCCGGTTCTCCAGATTAGAGCCTGCCGCTCTTCACCACGACGCCACACCACTCAAAGGTTATCAGTCCTTTCTTCTAGAAAGTTTTGTGCACATAAGTCTTCAAATAAGCAACTGTACTTAGTGCTCTTGAGTAAGTCATAAATAAAATAATTTCTCCACACATTTTTGGAGCAGTACCTTTTTGCCTTTGTTTGTTTGACATTTCCTTCAACTTTGCCAGAAAAGCCACAGAAATGCCCATATTTTTTAGACCAGTCTGTTAAAGGGGGCCATACTGGTACCTTCCAACAAAAAGCCACACATATCCTAGAAGCTCTTTAAACTGAAGGAATTAGTTCATTGTTTGCAATTGTGTTAAGTTAACCCAGTATGGTTATTTGGGGGTTACGGAGGACATCATACCATTTCTCTAACAACACTCAAGACTAGGGATGGGCACGAACCGAGAAAATGGAAGCTCGTGGGGTCTCACAAACCACGAGCATCCACAAAACGTCTTGGTTAATGAACCAGTTCATCATTTGGGAGGTTCTGAGATCTTCCCTCCCTCCTTTCTGATGGCAGTGGTTCCCCAAGGCCAGCAGAATGGAAGGGGAGGGAGATCTTGCAAAAGCAGTCTAAAGGGAATATTCCCTTTAAATAGCTTTTGCCAGCGGGCGCAGCACATGAGTGAAGTCCAAGCGATGAGTTCACCATTTCCAAGTGAACTCACCACTTGGACTTCACTTGTGCATGGCGCCTGCTTGCAAAAGCCATTTAAATGGAACGCAATGCACAAGTGAAATCCAAGTGGCGAGTTGGTGAACTCCCTCGCTTCCAAGCAGGGGGAGTGAAAGGGATTGTTGAAATGGCTTACTGAAGTAGATGCAGTTGCTGCCATTTCAGTGATCCCTCTTGCTCTCCCCCCCTGCTTCCCAACATAAACCTCACAAACCTCCAAAATCATGTGGAGGGTCGAGGATAAGGAATGGGCATGAACCTCCGGCTTGCGAACCACAAACTAGCAATGTTCATCAGAAAATTAGGTTTTAGAGGAGGTTCATGCCCATCCCTCCTCAAGACCCAATCCCAAAACTGTACATAAGACCATTTGAACAGAACAATCTGCCTTTTGTAGATAACAGGTACGCTTCAGTTGTGAACAGGGTTACACAATGAACAGTGAAACTGCCATTGGGAACAGCTCTCTTTTACCAACTCCATTGCTACCCCTTTCTAGACATATTCACACATTTTAATTCTTATAGCAACTATCTGATATGTAGACATGTTCAGAAAATAAATGAATTACAAAACAGGAAACTTGATTTTAATCAATGATTTAAATTGATCTTATTTTCTTTTTGAAAATATCTTTCTTAAAATATCTTAGTATAAATCAATCCTCCTTGATGTGAGGCTCAAGAGAAAGGAGGTAAAAGGAATCAGGTGAGACAACAAAGGGATAGCAAACACAAGAATCGTAGACAAAGTAAAGAGGAAAGCTCCTTCGTAAGAACTGGCTCTCAAATTCCCCTCTGAAGAAGGGTACTTTCCCTCCCACATTCCTTGGGTTTGATTCCCCACTCCTCCACATGTAGCTGCTGATGTGACCTTGGGTCAGTTACAAGTTCTCTCAGAGCTGTTTTCTCAGGAGCAGTTCTCGAATGAGCTCTCTCACAGGGTGTCTGTTGAGGGAAGGGGAAGGGAAAGGAGATTGTAAGCCACTCTGAGGCTCCTTCATGTAGTGAAAGGTGGGGTATAAATCCAATATCAGCATCACCTTCTTCTTCCTTCACAAACCCACTAGGAGCTCCCACACAAGATGTAGTGGAAAATGCCAGCAGTGGGGAAGGGGGGGCATGTTGTGCAACTGGCCAGTCTCAGAACATCCGTTCCAGGTAAGGAACCTGCTTGTCTTTTTGTGGCCTCTGCGCATTCCATATACAGGTGATTAGCAAATTGATCAACCTGCTGGAAAGTGGTGGTCTCCACTCAGGACAAGGTGGAATGCAAGTTGCCCTGGCCAAAGGATGAGTCCTTTCAGTGGCATAACGTTGAGCTCACTGACCTGGCTGGAACTCTGCATACATAAGGTGGCTGACTGTGCAGGAAAGCCTCCACAGACCCTCTGAGGAGAGGGGTTGCCTTGCTGGTTAATAACATGAATAATGGAGATCACCCATTTGGATGGTTTCTGGGCGGACACCTTGAAACCTTCTTTGGGACATCTGTAGCATGGAGGAAGATCTTCCACAAAATCCTAGGTTAGATGAAGTAGAAAGATGGGGCTCATTGAACATCTTAGGCAGAGATTCCCAGCTTTGTAAAACCTGAGGGCAACCCTGGACTTCTGAGGAGGGGTAGTGGGTGCCACAGTGACGTGGTCTTTGTCCCCCAAAGCTTGCTCTGACGAAAGGTCTCTTACTGTATCAGAACAAGAGAGTTCAGATGATATCAAAAACTGAATCAAGCTGGATTGGAGGTTTATCAGGGATGTGTAAACAGAGTTGTTGCCATATCTGTCAGGGAATGTTACTGTGGAGCATCAAATATTATACTGCAGTCGGTGGTGATGCACCCATTGATAGAATACCACAGAAAATGATACAGCAGGAGTTGAGGGCATCCAGTTAGGTGCAGACATTGGTGGAACATGGAAGCAGGCAGCTGAAGAAGTTGCAGCATAGAGGAGACAAGACCCACAACAGAAGGGGTGCTTCTGTCGGTAAAAGAGAGACTGCAGTACTGACAAAATAGATGTGTTATGAACACACGAAGCTGGCTTATACTGAATTAGACCCTTTGTCCTTTGAAGTCAGTACTGTCTACTCAGAATGGCTGCAGCTCTCCATCACCTACGGCTTGATTCTTAACTGCAGATGCCAGGGATTGAACCTAGGACCTTCTGCTTGCCAAGCAGATGCTCTACAACTGAGCCACATCCCCTCCACAATGAAGTATGAAGTACGTGAGGAAGAAGATTTATATCATATTGCATACCGTAGTTATGTTGCCTGCAATCATATCTGGATGATCACCATCATCTTGCCAGGAGTAGGAGGGTGCATTGTAGTGTCTGAGCAAGTTCCAGTTGTTGGGTTTGAAGGAGCGGTACAGATCCGTGCCTTGAAAATCTCGGAATGACCCTTTGTTGCATAATATAGAGCCTGCTCCTGACGTCAACAAGGACATTGTTGATGTGGTGAGCACAATCTTATCAGAGATCTATCTGCTAGATCTTCACAGGGATTAAGTAGAAAGACATGCTGAGAAAGGTGTGGTTACTTATTTTATTTCCCCATCTGAGAACACTGCAATGCAAAGAGGCAATGCTGGTTGGAGAGGAGGTTCTTGGATGGTTCCCTGGAAGTATTTCAGAACTAGCTTGCGTCTCCACCAGCAGTGCTGTTTGTTTCATTATCAAGGCAAGGAGTGGCCTCAGGACCAGGCCGGATGGTACAGTACCAGGCCGAATGAAACGGACAGAAACCTCTGGAGACTCGCCAGGTTTGGCACACTGATTCTTTGTGCTCTTTTTCCTGTCTGCTTTGGCACTTACAGATCTGGGCTCACTAGAACCTGTGCAGCAATTACTTGGTTCTGAGTGTGATCAGCATGGAGGTTCTGTGTTGGCTGATTGGTAGAGTTTCTACCTCCAGGTTGGGAAATACCTGGAGATTTTTGGGGTTTGAGGAGGGGAGGGACCTCAGCAGGGTATAATGCCATAAAGTCCACCTTCTAAAGCAGCCATTTTCTCCAGATGATCTCTCTTGCCTGGAGACCAGTTGTAATCCCATGAGATCTCCAGCTACCATCTGTAGGTTGGGAATCCTACTGCTTGGCCTTCCACTCTGAGAGCTGCACATCGGGACGGAGAAAGAGAAGCAGACTGCGAGCACCGGCTCCAGCAGCTGAGGATGACGATGGCTACGCAAAGTAAGGAAAGACAACTGGATCCAAGGGCTAGGATGAGCCATGCTTATGGGTTATTTCTTACAAAGCAGGTCCCTAAGTCCAGAGATGTGGATCCTTTTTGGGTTGCTTGGTGAACTTAGAGGAGTGAAGACTGAAATTGGCTTTCTCAAACACAAGGGCAGAGGTTGCAGACAGTGGAGACAAAAAGTTTCCCCTTCCAGCCTGAGGACTTTTAAAAACTGGGCTGTATGATAAATTAGATTTTCCAGTGGGAGGATGTGATTGTGTGGTGTGATTGTGTGAAAAACCAAAAATACTATTTGGTTATGATGTGCTAACCTATTTTTGCTTTACAGGTTATTGTTGGTTAAACATGTATAGACCTGGTTTTGTGGTGATGGGAGGGACTGTGGGCTCCAGAGGTGAAAGCTGATTAGCTAATACTGACACCGGGGGGCGGGAGCGGACTTGCTTTTTCAGGGGGAGGGGCTTCTGGGGAGGAGAACGTAAAGGAAAGGAATGGGAGAAGTTTCTCCTTTCCAGTCTTGAGAGTCCTTTTCTTGTTTCATTATGAATCATAAATTTTGTACACAATAAATATTTCTTGTATTTTGTTAAGTCAGCCTCTCAAATTTGTTATTAAAACACAAGTGTGATGGCAAAAGGAAAGGAGTGGGGAGAGCACTACTGACCAGTGTTCCCTCTAAGCTGAGGTAGTGTGAGCTAGCCACAGGTTTTTAGTCTCTGGCTCACACATTTTCGTCTCAGCTCAGGAAGGAGGGCTCCAGAGCAAACTAATTTATGCAGCAGCCAAATCGCTCGCTCACAACTTTAATGCCAGTAGCTCACAAAGCAGAATTTTTGTTCACAAGACTCCACAGCTTAGAGGGAGCAATACCCCTGAAGACTGTTTAGCACTTTACTAGAATACAGTTCCAATGTAATTTTCAGCTCATGTGGCTTTTCAGTTAAAGTGGAAGCTTTGTGGGACCCAGAAGGACAACAAAGCAATATATTGGGCTGTTCAGGCAGGTGGAAGGAGAAAGACCCACCATATTCCTTCCAAATGGTGACAGTGTGAGAAACTGAAAACAGAAATAAGAGAGGAGGGGATAAAAGGACACCTATGAAGTGCCGCGGGCTGCTTTTCCATCATACCCCAAATGGGAGGGGGTGTGATAATGAGAAGGGAAGGGCCTGACCCTTTTTTCCTTTTTAGAAAGTGGGAGAAAGAAAGCCAGAAGCTGAAGAAGCCACTCAAGAAAAGGGGACAGAAGAGAAAATCCTCCAGAGAATTGTCCCAGAGTGGTTTACTTTATGGCAATCCAAAGAGAACAGAGCAAGAAGGTGCTGATAGGATCAACAAGCTCCAGGTGCTGACTGGAGACCTCCCAAAATTACAACTGATCTCCAGGCACAGGGATCAATTCCCCTGAAGAAGACGGCTGCTTTGGAAGGTGGACTCTGTGGCATTATACCCCGCTGAGGTCTCTCCCTTCCCCAAACCACGCCCTCCCCAGGCTCCACCCTTCAAATCTCCAGGAATTTCCCAACTCAGAGGTGGCAACCTTAGGTGCTGGCCTTGAGACATGTGCAGATGGACAGTATGTCCCTCTCAGCAACAAGGGGTTTTGATCACCAGTTCTTAGGCAAGGACTCTAGCACTTTCTGGAATTGCCTTCTGCATTGGCAAAGAACCCGTATGTGGGATTGTGTAGGACCACGAAGAACTACATTTCCCAATGTACTTTGTACCTGGCAATTGTAAATATTTTTCTAGGGAAGAGAGAGAGAGAGAGAGAGAATGAACAAGACTGTTGCAACAACAGTCACACATATGTTCATATTTGCTTTTTGGGAGCTTCCTTTGGGAGCGCTCAAAAATCCCAGATGAGAGTTTTTTTGAGCGCTTAAAAAGAAAGTTTGCAAAAAAATTGAGAGTAAAACAGTAGGAGCAGAGTGGAATTTGTCCTACCTGGGGCCTAAAACAAATGGGACTTATAATGAAATCTGAATTGTATCATGAAGCTTGCCTTATACTCAGTCAGCCCATCAGGGTCAGTCGCGTCTACTCAGACTGGCAGCAGCTCCCAAGGTCTCAGGCTGAAGAGCTTGATGTTACCTTTTTAACTGAAGTCTACAGTAATACAGTCTCTAAATCTGGCTTAACGTTGGCTGGATTGTGTTTACAGATCTTACTTCACCAGGAGATGTTTACTTAGAAGTATTACACCTTTTTAAATGCCAGAATCAACACACAATATAATGCCTTGTTAATACTGATTCACATAATTTTCCAGAAAACCCTTGACTAGATTATTATGAATCTAGCCTGTAATTTTAAATTTGGCTAAATGAGGCACAATTTTTTCAAGTGTTAAAAACAGAGACAAAGGTGAATGCTAGGCTGCCTAAAATTTGTTCAAAGCTAAAAAACACTCTTGAATTGAATTGTGCCAGTACAGAAACTTGTCACAGCAAGAGAAAACCATAGCCATTCTGAAGCCCTAAAAATAAACAGAATTAAAATTTTGTGTTTTGGTTGGAATGGCATATTGCAAGAAGGGGAAAATAACATTTGGATGGGGAAAAAGTATTTTTCTCCAACGTCCATTTAGACTTCTGCTTCTTCACAGCCAAACAAAGCACACAAAGATAGTCTATAATTCCATTCTGGCAAACAAAAACTCACGGCACTTCCAAGCCAAGAAGCAGAATTTTAAAAGGCAAGGCATTCATGTTCTGAATATATCTTATTTTAAAGCTGATGAATCTGACCATTCAGGCACTGGCTTGAAAGTGAAGACAACTATCTAAATATGTAAAAAAGTTGTAATAACTAGAACAGAAAAGATTTTAGAAGATTACGAATGGGGGACTCACCCACAAGGACTTTGGGGGGGTATCTCATCCCCCCCCAATATTTCCTCTTTCCCTTTCATGAAAGCCACCCCAGCCTGTCCCAAAAAGGACTTGCAGAGGGCATCTCTATTTTCCCTATACCTTCCACCCCATATTATTTCCTCTTTCCCTTCTCCTGGCAACCCCCATATCCTCACCTTTCCCAGCTTCCTCCTTTCCTTCCTACCAACCAACCTACCTACCTTTTACCTCCTCCATCTCTAGCTATATTTATTATTGATTTACTTCATTTGGGTCTCCAGAATGGAGACCCAAAGCAGCTTACATCATTCCCCTCTCCTCCATTCTATCCATTCTATCCTCAAAACAAGCCTGTGTGGTAAGTTTGGGTGAGAAAGAGTAACTGATTCAAGGTCACTCAGTGGACTTCTACAGCAGAGTCTCCCAAACCCTAGTCTGAAACTCTATCCACCATACCACACAGACTTTCTTGGGGGATTGCTGTTGAACAGTAGCAACCAGCTAGGCCTGGTGGAATCATGAAAGTTGTGTTGTATCAAGTCACCTGGTCATTGCTGCTGGCTTTGGTCCTGATACATCCTCCCTGAAATGCCAAAACAGCACTGGAAAAGGTCCTGCTCCCTCCCCCTGCCTTTTACTGACAGAATCCAAGGCTTGAAGAGAAACAATACTGTTGTGGTTGCCTAGCAACAGCTATTGAGGGCATCTGTGTTATAAAACTGCTTCTAATAATTCAGAGGGACAATCTGGATGAGGTATTACAAGCTATGGCTGGATGGTTGCAACAGAGCCAACTGAGGTTAAATCCATCTAAGATAGAGGTCCTGCACCTGAGTTGCAGGGGACTGGGATTAGGAATCAGGCCGCCAGCCTGTGACGGGCTTCCACTGGAGCCAACGTCGAGGATGAAGAGTCTTGGGGTGTTCCTTGATGCCTCCCTCTCTATGGAGGCCTAGGTCACCGCCACTGCCAAGTCTGCCTTTTTCCATCTGAGGCAGATCAGGCAGTTGGCCCCATATCTCACCCCCCAGGACCTGGCTACAGTGACTCATGCACAGGCCCGTAGCCAGGATTTTTTAATTTGGGGGGCCTTTAAATAAGTCGGGTGGCACCCTGCACACCCACCTGGGAGCACCACATATAAAATAAAAAATTGGAAATCACAGGGCCTGGGGATGGATGGGAAGTTGGGGGGCCTTGGCAGTAAGTTGGGGGGCCAGGCTCCAACATGCCCCACCATAGCTACGGGCCTGCTCATGCAATGGTCACTTCCACACTGGACTATTGTAACTCTCTCTACATGGGGCTGCCCTTGACTCTGCTCCAGAAGTTGCAGCTAGAGCAGAACATGGCAGCACAGGTGTTGACGGCAACGCCTGTGTGGGCTCGCATCCACCCAATGCTGCATGAACTGCACTGGCTGCCTATTGAATACCAGATCCATTCCAAGATGCTGGTGCTTTCCTTTAAAGCCCTATATGGGCAGGGGCTAGCATACCTTCAGGACCACATCTCCCTATATGAGCCCCATAGATCACTGAGATCTACAAATCCCTGGTAGTCCCCAGCCCCAGGGATGTCTGACTTGCCTCAACTAGGAAGGCCCTGGCCTCTATCTGGTAGAATGAGCTCCCGTATGAGATCAGGGCCCTGTGGGACTTACTACAATTCTGCAGGGCCTGCAAGACAGAGCTCTTCCACCAGGCTTTTACTTGAGGCAGCAGACGTCCCCCCTCTTCTGGTTGTCCTCCCATCAGTGTCCTGCATTCGAACAGCCACCTGGGAACCCACACTACTGTTTCATCTTAACTGCTGAGACATTTGATCAGGTCTTGCACGGTATTTTATGACTTCTGTACTGTTTGAATTTGTTGTTTTAAATTGGTTTTAATTGTTACTGTAAATTGTATTAATATTGATGGAACCCACTCTAAGCTTGCTTGTGGGGAGAGTGGGATACAAATCCAATAAAATAAAAATTAAAAAAATAAAATACCCCCCCATTTTTTATAAAATTCAGATTTTGTTGCACACCTGGGGTATTTTTCAGATTTATAGAAAGACCTGTTTTCTCTGTTCATAACTCCATCCTCTGGATTTATGTATCCACAGGTCTGGCCATTATTAGATATGTTGAGATGATACCTCAGGCCCAACCAAACACGCTGGCAGGGCAAGGTGCAGCCCTCAACATGCATGGAAAGATTATTTTAAAAAACTCTCCGCAAGGTATGAAAAGGGTTCTGCGTAACTCCAACTTTGCTACCCAACTCTGCCCACACAGTTGGTGCAATAAAGGGTGTTATTTGAATCAATTTTTGGATGCTATATTTTTGGGAACTATAACAATATGAAAATAATGCAATTTCTAAACTCCCAGAAAAACCAACTTCAAACTAAACATAGCAAACAAATTTGTTTGGGTCTCTCTTAAGTTACTCCAACAAAACTTGTATGGAGTGCATAGTTTGCAAACCACAGTTAGGGGCACCTTCATATTTATTTATTTATTTATTTATTTATTTATTTATTTATTTATTTAATCACAATTTATATCCTGCCTTTCTGCACTCATCACGGCTTACCAAGATGGCAAGCAGACTAAAAACAAACATATTAAAAACATGTCTTAAAAACCATTAAACCCCAATAAAAACAGTTCAGTACAATTTAAACCAAAGTGAAAATACAAAAGAATAAAAAACCACAATTAAAACGTAGGGCAGGAAGGAGGGCTCACTGAGGGAATGCCTCTGAAAACAAAGAACTCTTTACCCACTGGGGGAAGATGGCAACAGAAAGGGACAGACGAAACTCCCTGGGGAAAGAGCAGCAGGGTTTTTGCGCCACCACGGAGAAGGCCTTCTCGGGGTTGCCACTCGCTTAACCCCAGAAAGCGGGGGGCCCTGACGCAGAGCCTCAGAAGACGACCACAGTGGTCAGGTAGGGAGCGGGCTGCTAAAAAGTGGTCCAGGGTGCTGGCCAGCTCTCAGGGTGGGATAAATGCTTCAACTGTGGTGCCTAAAAACGTCATTGAGGCAGCTTTGCGAGGGATGCTGCTTGAAGCTGCAGCCCCTCCACCATCTCCCTGATGCCACTGCTCAATGCCACCTGAAACAGTGGGGCAGCTGGAAACAGTGGGGCAAGCTGCATGTGGCCAATGGGGCTTCCTGAACTCTCATGAGAAGAATCCTGCAACTGTTCCAGTTGGGCGGGGGGGGAGAGGCAGGGACAAAGGAGATGGTGGTGGCAGCAAGGAAAGGGCAAAAGCAGAAACTGTCACCCTCCCCTCATCCAACACCTGTGAGGTAGGTGAGGCAGAGAGAGTGTGACTGGCCCAAGGTCACCCAGCAAGCTTCCATGGTATGAGTGCAGATTTGAACCGGGGTCTCCCAGATTCTAGTCCAGCACTTGTAACCAGTACACCAGACTGGCTCTCCTGTTGCACCCTGCTTCATTATAAGACTGGCCCTGGAGACACTTCTGCATCCCCAGTAAACAGAGCCAGTTGAGGCAACATCTTTATGGGAAAAAAATCTCTCTCTCTCTCCAAGGATAGATTTCCCCTGCAAGGAGAACACACTTCCACAACACTGGCTGCATTTCAGTGAAATGTGCACATTTGGATCTTGTCTCTATTCACGAGAGAGCTGTCAAGTGAGCAAGGGGGGGATTGCGAGGTGGGAGCAGGTGAGGGGGCCCCCCAGGCCTCCCTCAGAGCCCTGCCTCCTCTTTGCTCTACACACCATCGGTTTGGCCCCAGGAAGTCACCAGCCTTCTGAGAGGATGCCAACAAGAAGCCGGAAGACCACAGGCTCCATGAAAGCCAGCGCCCGAGTCTTACTTTGTGAAAGAGCTGGAGAAGAGTCCGATGAATGCAATTGCTGCTCCAGAGGCGGCCGTCGTCCTGCAGCCGATCCGGTCAGTGAAGATGCTCACGATGGGAGAGCAGAAGAAGATCATCCCCATGCCCAAGGATCCGACCCACGCTGCAGGGGGGAGGGGGAGGGGAGGAGGAGGAGAAATTCAGTCTTGGCGGGGTCAGCTGAGCAGCAGCCCGACACAAGCCCCGGTGAGCGCCAGGGTCCTCCCGGTGGGAGCAAGGCACGGGTCCAGGAGCACCGTCAGGGTCACCAAGATTTTCAAGGCAGAAGCTTTCAAGAACATGAGCACCACCCGTGAGGGGAGCCTTGGTTCTCAAATGCTCATGCCCTCCCCCACCCCTGACCTGGCTGGCCTCGAAGGTGCTGCCGGACTGGGATGCAGCTCTTCTACTGCAGACCGACACAGCCACCTTCTGAAACGGAAGGAGAGACAAGCCCAGGTCTGTGTTGCAGCCCTATCCCCTGAGCCCAGGAGGAGGAGCTCCCTCTTCCCAGAACAGGGGTCCCCAACCACACGCCCCCGGGACCTCTGCAGCTGCAGCTCTTGGCTGCCCTTCCCCATGGAGGGCCACCACCTGCCTCCTCCAGAGACCTGTTTGCAAAATACCTCATTCGGGACTCTTGTGGGTGTGAAAAAAATGTGGGTCAAAACACACCTTCTCCCCATCTGCCAGGACAAAAGTTTCCCTTAAAGACAAACCATTTCCACCCCACTGGTCACTCTACCTGTTCCTACACTCTGTGCTCTCTCTGACTTGCCTGGCCCTTCCACTTCCGGTAGGTCCTTCCATGCACTTCCTCAATATAGCTATAGCCCAAAGGTCTTCACCATCTCACCAGGCTTCTGAAACATTCACTCTATCAATGTGGTCATTTGACACCAAGCACCCCATCTTATCTTAGAGGCTTCTAGCATTTGCAGATAAACTATACTTTGTTTCTTTCTTCAACCGCCCACTGCGTGCGTATTTCCCTCTATGGCTCTTCAGTTCCCTTAAATGGCTGCCGTTTCCTAACAGCTTCTCACTGTCTGGTTCCAACTCACCTCCATCTATTTACACTCCCCGACTAGCTGAGAGTCATTCCAAACAGCAGCTTTTCAGCTTCTGATGGCTTCTCCCCTGGGAATGAGTATCAAAACAGCCATAGAGCAGCTTTTGTTGTGTCACAGGAGGCCTTTTTCACACCAAGTCAGCTGCTCCCCAAACGTTTTGCAGTACCCAGCACCATTCCTTCATCCATACACTGAGACACCGGATTTCCACTGTCTAGCTGGCCCTGAATGCAGAAAAGGCAGTATTTGGAAGGAACTCTGGACGTTAACCTCTAGCCTTTTTTCTTTTTTTGGCGTCAAATCACATTCAATTTGAAGCGAGCCCTGGTGGAGTTTTCAAGTCAAGAGACCTTCAGAGGTGTGTCGCCATTGCCTGCCTCCACATCATGACCCTGGTATTCCTTGGCGGTCTCCCATCCAAATACTGACCGACCCTGCTTAGCTTCCAAGATCTGATGGGATCAGGCTAGCCCGGGCTACCCAGGGGTCAGGGCAACTCCTAGCCTGGCAGCCTAACTTTTTTTCCTCCTGGATTTCCCAACATCCTTAGTGTCAATGTGCACCATGAGCACTGACTCCTTTGCTGCACCATCTACCAGCCTATCTAGACAGTAGGTAACACCCACAAACTTTGCCCCAGGCTAGCAAGTCAATTTGCTGTCAAAGATTATGGGATTACTAAAAAGAGAGAAAGAAAGGGTTATACTTAAATGCTTGCGTTTTGGAATTTCTGAAGGTCTTCTAAACCTTTCTTCTAAAGATATGCACACAAAGAGATGCAACATCAGGAAGGCCTTCTGTTTTATTTGGGAGGTGCCACCTACACTTCAGAACGTCTCCGCCCTGCACCTAACTCAATTTCCTGTATGTAAAGAACAGTCAGTTCCCCAGTAGCCTCAAGAGCTGCACGAAGTGGTATGCTATAAAAGAAAACTAAAATGGCCAGTGTACTCGAATTCCCTCCTCATTCTTCCCAACATGCTGTTGTAAGAACAGACAGATTTTCTCAACTAATTACAGGTTGTTGGGGTTTCGTTTTGTTTTTTTGCTTCCAAGAACCAATTTATTCAAAACCTTTTCTGTAATAAACTGAGACTGGATAATAAAGGACAGAATAATTGAGAAACAGGAGGGCACCTCGGGGGATCCACTTCACACCAACAGTCTTGTTCAGGCTGGGAACAAAATATAATTAGAGAGAGGGCAGGCGGGGGGCAGACCCAACCGCAACCGGGCTTCTTTAGTTATGAACAAGGGGCACAGTGTGTAATCCAAGCCCTTCTAATAGGATTACATGGCCCCCTTCCAAGCAACTATCCCAAACAGCTACAGAAATGAAAAGAGAAGGGTGGAAAAATTAAGGAACCAAGATTAGAAAGACTCGTTAAACTGGAGATGGCCCAAACTCTTCTTGCCGACTGACGCCAGAGCAGTAAAATGTTACATGGCCACTGCAGGGCTTGTAAGTGATGGACTGCTGGGGTTGTTAGGGGAAATTACTCCCTGAAACATGGAAACAAAAGCATCAGGGAGAAATTCCATTTAATGGGCCAGGTTCAGAATGCAATTAAGATGGATTTACACACGAAGAGCTGCCTTGGAATCTGGCCCAGGCTCAGACCCGCAGGAAAAGATCAAAAGACTTGACCTGAAGTTCAGAAAACATTTTGTTTTTTTAAAAAAGAAAACTCTAGAACTGCAGGCTTCCTCAGGTTTCTCTTTTCCCATTGAAATTTGCTTCAGAAAAAGAAAAGAGAAAGAGAGGGGGAAATAGACTTCCACAACACATGATGAAAGATGAAGTTCTGCCTCCAACTGAGAACAAAACCCGCACGGCAAATCCACAAGAAACTTTTAAAAATATCAGTTTTGCTGCTCAGCAATCTTGGCTTCCTCCAAAAGAATCCCAAGATCTGCAGTCTGATCTGGCCACTGACAGTTCTTAGAAAACTGGAATGTCTAGGAAGTCCTACCCAGGGAACAGCTGCCAAGCCTCGAGTGCATATGCTTCCCTGTCGTTTGGTTCATTTCTATGGCACTTCAAATTACATAACATGTACTATCCAATTGCTAAAGGTAAAGGTTTCCCTTGCTCGAAAGCCAGTCGAATCCGACTCTAGGGGGCGGTGCTCATCTCCGTTTCAAAGCCGAAGAGCCAGCGCTGTCCGAAGATGTTTCCGTGGTCATGTGGCCAGCATGACTAAACACCGAGGTGCACAGAACACTGTTATCTTCCCACCAAAGTGGTACCTATTTATCTACTTGCAATTTCTTGCTTTCGAACAGCTACGCTGGCAGGAACTGGGACCAGAGATGGGAGCTCACTCCATCATGTGGCACTCAGGTCTCAAACTGCCAAGCTCCAGCCTGCAGCTAGGCATCTTAACCACTGAGACACTGCAGCCCCTCCATCCAATTGTTTACCCTATATAAATCTACATAAAATAGTGATGAACACTGAAATATCCTCTACACAGGGCTGCCTTTGAAGGCATCTTGGAAGCTTCAGCTGATACCAGATACACCCACAGGATTCCCGTTTGGGGTCAGTCATTTGGAAGACATCACTTAGGGTTGTTGTCAGGATAAAACAGAGGAGAGGAGAGCGATATAAGCTGCACTGAGTCCCCATTGGGGAGAAAGGCACGTATAAATGAAGTAAATCAATACACGTGGTGAAGTTTGTTCAAGTCTAGCAGCACCTCAGAGACCAACAAGATTTTCAGGGCACAAACTTTCTAGAGTCCAAGCTCCCACATCAGATACCAAAATGAAATTTGGGAAGTAGATTGTGAGAGGTTCAGGTCACTAGTTCACCCAGTACAGCACTGTCTCTTTGGACTGGAAGCAGCCATCCAGGGTTCCAGGCCAAAGGTCATTTCCAGCATCTGCTACAGGACATCCTTTAGTTTGGTGTGGGAGCCAGTTTGGTGTATTGGTTAAGTGCATGGACTCTAATCTGGGAGAACCAGGTTTGATTCCCCACTCCTCCACTTGCAGCTGCTGGATGACCTTGGGCAAGCCACAGTTCTGTCAGAGCTGTCCTTGAAAGAGCAGTTCTGGAAAGAGCTCTCTAAGCCTCGCCTACCTCAAAGGGTGTGGGGAGGGGAAGGGAAAGGAGTTTGTAAGCTGCTTTGAGACTCCTGAGTGAAGGGTGGGGTATAAATCCAATCTCCTCCTCCTCCTCCTCCTCCTCCTCCTCTTCTTCTTCTTCTTTGGAGCTGACAGGGACTGAACCTGGGACATTCTGTCTGCCAAGGTTATGTGTCATCAATGGGTCATAGACAGTAGATCTTGCGTCACTTGATAGAATCTAGGCCTGCGTCTTCACAGATCCACACTGGGCAATGTTTTAAGGAATGCTTTCCCCACTCCTTTTCTTTTGATAACTAAATTTTAAAGAAATCTTTTAGTTGACTGCCCCAAATCACCCATAAAAACATTCTCAATATTGTAAAATTGCCACCAAAACTCATCAAAAGGTTTGTGAATCAAAGAGGTTCCAACAATGTTGCTTCTATGTACGTTGCATTTATTTTCTGGTCTATAAACTATGCCATATCTTTCCAAAGTTACCCCAATGCACCTAGAGAAGTGCTTTCCGAATAAACAGGTTGCTTACCTGTAACTGATGATCTTCGAGTGGTCATCTGTGCATTCACACCTCTGGGATATAGTGCGCTTGCGCCGACCCCGATCAGTATAATGGAAAGCAAAAGGGATTTTTGCGCCCGCTCCCTGGTCACGTGCTGGGCTCCACTGTGCAGGACTAGGGGAGGGGCACGACTATCCCGCCAGTTCCTTCTGACCGCTGCCCTCAGTCTCCAAAGAAAGGAAAGGACTGAAAGCAGAGGGGAAGGAGGGCGGGTGGCAACTTGAAGATCATCAGTTACAGGTAAGCAACCTGTTTATCTTCTTCGTGGTCTCTGTGCATCACACCCCTGGGAGACTAGCAAGCAGTACACGCCTACCTGGAGGAGGGAGCTGAGGTCCTGACTCTGCACTGCCTGCAACATCGTTCGTCCAACTATGGACCGTTGATGAAGATGTACATCTAGGGCACAGTGCTTCACAAACGTGTGAAGTGTAGCCCATGTCGCTGTGTTGCAGATATCTTCTAGTGACCTACCTCGCAGGAAGGCTGTGTGGAATGTGCCCTAAGCGGGCCTGGGAGCGGCTTCTTGGCTAGCGAGTAGCATAGCTTAATAGTCTCCACAGTCCACTTGGGTAGCTGCTGGGATGACAGCTTCTTCCCTTGGGACAAACAGGGCCAACGATTTTCTAAAGGGCCGTGTTCGATTCAAATAAAAGAGCAAAGCTCTTTTGACATCCAGCAAATGGAGCCGGTGTTCCTCCTCGGATGGAGATGGGAAGAACGCTGGGAGGACGTCTGCTTGAACATGAAACTCAGAAACTACTTTCGGCAAGAAAGAAACATCTGGAGCCAACATGACCCCATTTTAACGGAAACTCAAGTATGGAGGGTCACAACGAAGCGCTGACAGCTCGCTCACTCTCCTCGCAGAGGTGACTGCAACTAAAAATGCCGTCTTCCAAGACAATAGCTGCAGACTACAAGTAGCCATCAGCCCAAAGGGTCTGCCCATAAGCCACATCAGTACCATGGGTAGGTCCCAAGCTGGCGTGGGACCATGCAAGGGAGGAAAGAGGCGAGTCAGGCCCTTCAGAAACTTCTTGGTCTGTGGGTGGGAGAAAACGGAGTGGCCTTCAATAGATGGATGATTAGCCAAGATAGCAGCCAAATAGACTTTCAATGAGGAAGGTCAGGTCGACATGGGTGAGCAGCTAAGGCCTAAGTCCAAACGGGGTAACAAAACCCAAAGATTGCCATCAGGTCCAATGAGGGTTGTGGCAATCCCAGCAAAGCAAGATAAGACAAGAATGTCTTCCACTTCCCTGTGTAGGAAGCTCATGTAGACGGCTTCCGACAGTTCAATAGGACATGGTCTATCCTGTCTTTGAACTCTAGATGAGGATCCTCCAGGCTGTAAGCTTGAGATGCTGCACGTTGTGATGCAGTATCTGCCCCCTCCCTGCCAGGAGAAGATCCGCCGCTGGGGGAAGGTGGATGAAGGAGCCCTTGGATAGATGGAGCAAGACTGGGAACCAATGTTGCCGGGGCCATCATGGGGTCACCAGGAGACAATGTGGCCTCTCCTGAAGTTTTGGCAAGTCCCCTGGAGATCAGAGGGATCAGAGGGAAGAGGAACACATACAGGTGTGACCAAGGGACCAGAAGCCCGTCTCCTAGAGATAGCAGATCGGTCCCCACTCTGGAGCAGAATAGATGGCATTTCCTGTTGTGGCGTGTCGCAAACATGTCCACCTCCAGATGGCCCCACAGAAGAAAGATTGGTTGGAGATAGTTCCAGTTGAGTTCCCACTCGTGCCCCGATGCACCTCCCTTGCTCAGGAAGTCTGCTTGTACATTCAGAGTCCCCAGAAGATGGGCGGCTCTCAAGAACGTATTCCACGACTAGCAGTCATCCCATAAGCTCAGGGCCAGCTGGCACAGCCTCCTCGAAATTGTGCCTTCTTGCCTGTTGATATAACACAGGGCCGTGGTGTTGTCGGTGAGGACAGTAACCACCTGCTTGGCCACTTGGTGGTGGAAAGATATGCGTACGAACTGCACTACCAGCAATTCCAGGAAATTGATGTGATGATGGACTACATGGGGTTCCCATAGAGCCCCGACACGGAGTCCCTTGAGATGTGCTCCCCATTCCCACAGGGATGCATCTGTTGTCAATGTGAGCATTGACGGGGGTGAGTGGAATGGAGCTCCCGCCAGGAGGTTCGCAGGGTCTGTCCACCAGAGCAGAGAGTTCAGTACATCCTGTGGGATGACAAGATGAAGGGACTGGGGTTGCCGTTGTGGATGAAATTTCCGGACAAACCACAGTTGTAACGGCCGCATGCACAGCCTGGCAAAGACAATGACGTTGGTGGTGGCCGCCATCAGCCCCAGCAGCTGTTGAATTTGTTTTGCAGTGGCACTCCCTGCACTGCGGAAAAGGTCCACTAGCTCAAGAATGTCCCGTACTGTCTGAGGAGGGAGAAAGGCCTTGCATACAACAGAGCCCAGGATTGCTCCTATGAATTGCACCCTTGTGGCAGGAAGAAGCATAGACTTTTGCAGGTTCACCTGAAGGCCCAGGGATTCCACGGTAGACAAGGTCAGGTCGACATGGGTGAGCAGGGATGCCCTGGAATCCACTACTAGTAGCCAATCATCTATATAGGGAAAAACCTGGATGCCCTTCAGACAGAGGTGTGCCACTATGACTACCATCACCCTTGTGGATAAACCAAAAGGGAGGGCTTTGTATTGGAAATGTCTGTTTCCTATCGCAAAACGGAGGAATATATGGTGGGCAGGATGGATGGAGATGTGAAAATAATTATCTTAAGGTCCAACGTTACCATCCACGCTCCAGGGTGTAGGAGTGGAAGGATGGTTTGTAACATTGTCATCCTGAACTTCTTGTAAAGGATGAGATGATTCAAATTCCTGAGATCCATAATGGGACAGAGGCCTCCATCCTTCTTCGACATTGTGAAATAACAGGAGTAGAAGACCGTTTGATGTTGAGCTACGGGTACTGGTTCTATGGCATCTTTTTGGAGAAGAGTTTGAACCTTGTCTAACAGCATATCCGAGGGTGGAGTGACAACAAAGCGAGCAGTTGTAGGGATTTGAAAAAACTCTATGAGGTACCCTGATTGGATTATTGAAAGGACCCACTGATCTGATGTTCTGAGTCACCAGGCCAACAGATAAGGGGACAGGCGGATGGGGAACGCTAAGACAGTACTGGAGTCAAAGGCCCTGTTTGAGAGTCTTAGAGGTTTTTGCCCTGGGTTGAGAAGCAGACGAAAACTTTGGTTTTCCCCCATAAGGCCGAGAAGAACTGCTCGGAGATCTCTGCCAGTGGGACTTGGAAGAGGACTTAGACCTCTTGTTTGGTCCAAGGTTTACCCTTGCTCTGCCTAACAGCAGGTGTGACCCCTAGACTGCAAGATGTCTTGATGCTCTTGTCAAGCTCCTGCAGCACTGTCTCTGTAGTGGAACTACAGGAAGATCCTCGACAACGGTTCTGGTGTCTGGCCGCAGAGTGGAAGAGTGTAGCCATGCATGCCACCGCAGGGTGACCGAAGAAGTGAGGGTCTTCGCTGCCGCATTCAGCATATGCTTGGAGACATTAAGTTGATGCTTTGCTAGAAGCATGCCTTCCTTCTGGATCCATCGAGCTCAACGGCTACCATCATCCGGTAGAGAGGAGATAAATTCCGACATCTGTTCCCATAGGACATACTGATAGCGACCCATACAGGCAGCATAGTTGACAGTCTTAATTCCCACTGCTCCTGTGGTATAGAACTTTCTGCCGAAGGAGTCAAGCTTCCTTCCTTCTTTATCTGAAGGTGCAGAATGACTACGCTTGCCCCTAGAGGAAGTTGTTACGACTACAGAGTTCGGTTTCGGGTGGATGAAAAGGAACTCTGCTGCCATCTCCTGTACTCTATACATATGATCCAGTCGCTTGTTGGAAAATAGGACGGACAAAGGATGAACCCAAGAATCCTTAGCCGCTTGTAAGAGGATGGAAGTCATGGGGAAGGCAACTGTTGTTGATGCGTCCATCTGGACAATGTCGAAGACTGAGTCTGTGACTACTGGAGGTGGTTGGACTGCAGACAAGGCCAGCTTATCAGCCATTCATTTGACAAAGTCCCTGTAAGACTTGACGTCCTCAGATGGAGATATAGGAGATCATCTCCGACTTGTTGTGGCGGGGAAGGCTCCAGAGGTGGGCGGGAGCTTTCCTCATCAGACTCTGAAGAACCGGAGGAGCTGGAACAATCCGAGGGTTCGGAAAGTGTCATTGGGTGGATCGGTGTTGAAGGCATCAGTTCCGATGGCTCCATAAACTTTTTCAGCGCCAATGACTGAAGGCCAGAACATTTAGCAGTCGGTTGGGATGGTAGAGGCTTGGCAAACTCTGGCACCAGGGGAGGAGCTCGATACCAAGAGAGTCAGGATGACGAAGATTGGCGATCCCCTTCCATGGAAGGTCGAGGGGGGAGCCACGGCATTGGCCCCGGGAAGGGGTAAGCCCCATACAGTATTTGTGGTTCTTCTGTTATTGAGGATCTTCCCCATTATATCCTTGAATGCTCATTGTATACCCAACTTAGGTTAAAATTTCTCTCTGGTATTTAATCAGTTTTAAGCTTTTATTCAGTCCCTGAGAAGACTGTATTTTTGTTAGCTGATTCTAATGCCAATATATCCTATAGAATGGATCTACTTGCCTTGGCTGCAAAGAAAATACGGGCCAACGCTGTTCTTATGGGAACTAGTTAATACAAGTGGAGACCCGCAAGAAACTTGCAGGATGGTCATCCCATTCCTCACACCTTTGCTTCCTCCCCTCTACCTTTACCTATCTCACACTCTTTCTCCCTTCTGGGTGTGGAGCCATAGACTCAACCCTCCAAAGCAGCCATTTTATCCAGGTAAACTGATCTCTGTCACCCGGACAACAGTTGTAATTCTGGGTAATCTCCAGCCCTCACCCAGAGGCTGGCAATGGTAGTTCTCATGGAGGAAATGGCTGGTTTGGAGGGTGGAGTCTATGGCATTATACCAGTCTGAAGTTCCTCCCCTCCTCAAACCCCACCCTCCCCAGGATCCACCCCTCAACTGTACAGGAGTTTCCCAATCCAGAGTTGGCAACCCTATTTCCTTCCCACACAACAGCCAACCTACCTTTATCTGCCTTCAGCTTTTCATCTCCACCCCCCTTCCCCACAGCTTCTACCAAGGATAATTATAGTCTTTCTCCACAGTGGGGACCAAAGCAGCTTACATTATTCTCACCTCCTTTTTATATGCACAACAATCCTGTGAGGTTGGTTAGGGTGAAAGTATGTGACTGGTCCAAAATCACCCAGTCAGCTTCCACTGCAATATGGGGATCTGAACCTGGGTCTTGCAGACCCTACTCTGAAGCTCTAACTGCTGCACCACTGCTTGCTTTCATAGGGTGGCTGCTGAACAGCAGCAAGCAGCCAGGCCAAGTTGAGTCATGTAAATTACGTGGTATCAAGTCACCCAGAGGGTGCTGCCTAAGGATGCCAGCCTCCAGGTGGGATCTGGGGATCCCCTGGAATTACTGCTCAGCTCCAGACTACTGAGATAACTTCCCCTGGAGGAAATGGATGCTTTGGAGGGTGGACTCTAGGGCATTGTACCCCACTGAGGTCCCTGTCCTCCCCAGGCTCTATCCCCAAATCTCCAGGAGTTTCCAGACCTGGAGCTGGCAACCCCGCTACCCCCATCCCCTGCCAGTGCCCATGGTGGGACCTGGCAACCCTAGACTGCAGCCAGGCCTAGGGTTGGCAACCTCCAAGTGGGGCCTGGAGAGTGAACTCCAGAGATCTGTGAACAACAGAGATCTGTCTCCCTGGAGAAAATGGCTGCTTTGGAGGGTGGATTCTTTGGCATGATACCCAGCTGAGGCCTCTCCCTTCCCCAAATCCTGCCCTCCTTGCACTCCACCACAAAATCTCTAGGAATTCCCCAGCCTGGCCCCAAGGCTCCCTCCCTCCCTCCCTCCCTCCAAGGCCAAAAGAGGCCTGGAAAGGGCCCCTCCCCCACCCTTTTACTGACAGAGCCAGTTAGAAGCCTCCCCCCACAACGTTCTAATCTCTCACCCTTGATGCCTAGAGTTAGGTCCCTGCAGAGGCCATTTCAAAAGGTTTTTGGGGGAATTCAACTGTCCCTGAAGGGATTTTTTCACTTTTTGGATTTTTCTACAAACCCAGGAAGTCTATGTAGGAAAAGCTGTTGGGGGAGAGTGAGCCCCCTGTTGGTGGAAATAGGTATCTGCACACAAAAAAAACCCTCTGGGAAATAGTATAGTGGGTATGCTGAGATTCAATTAACTGTTCATAGCTTCGGTTTTATACCTTTTTAATATTTTAGACTATACTCAATTTTATACAATTATCTATGTTTATCGTATTTTTCTCTGTTGTTATTTTTCTATTGTAATGGCCCATGGCTAAATACAATAAAATCTGTACAATAAAATCTGTACTGTACCATACAGATACTGCCACTGGTGCTGATTCCAGGTGGGAGGAGGCTGGAGGGGCGTCGGAGGTCAACCCAGATCATTGGGTCTGTACTGAGGCAAAGGGGCCATAGCGTTAGCCCCTTGCTCTCGGTGCAGGCTCTCACCACTGGGGGATTGAGGAACCTGGGTCAAGTCCATCTCCTGATTGGAGTCAGTGGACTAGGTGGGGCAAAGCGAAGGCAACTTAGATGCACCTTGGCCAAGTGAATCAAGCAAAGTGGCTCTGGGCTGGGTCACTATCTCAGCTCGGTGAGGACTCAACAGAGTTTTGCTGAGAGAGCCTTTCTTGAGCTTTTTGTGCTTGATAGGCCGACCGTCCTTGCCCTCCTTACATTTTTTGGAAGGAGTATACGCTTCGGACTGCTGTACCAGGATCAGGTATTTGAGCACCAATTGTTCGGCGTTGACTAGAGCCGAAGTCGGAGACAGAGCAGCTGTCGATTCCAATGCAGGCGTCGACATCGAGGTGTGACCAGATGCATCTTGCAATGACGCCATTGGAGAAAGCACGGCTTCCAGTAACGCCACGCGAAGTCTGGCTGCCCGATTCTTCTTGGTCTGCTTAGAGAACTTAGAACAATGGGCACAACAGTCTACTCAGTGTGATTCCCCCAGGCACAAGAGGCAAAGGGATACCCCTAAAACTGCCACCACCACCACCCCCGCTATTACTTCAGTAAGACTTGGCAACCCTACAGTTTAACCATATGTAAAAAAGGGGTTGGGAGAGAAAAAAATGCCTTCAGGCATGATGTCAAGTCCTGTTCAATGACAAATGGATCTTGAGCTTGTTTGGAGGTGTGGACACCACCCCCCACCCAAGTTTTCACTCTGAGGTTTTAAAGTGTTCATAGTTTTTTCCTCTTCTTTCTTAAAGGGCAGGAAGCTAGGTCAGTTACCAGCCATGGTTATGCAAATGGCTCAGATTGCAAAGGAACTGAGGGAGTTGGTGCTAGGAATCTCCAGGTGACTTCTGGAGATTTCCCAGAATACCTTCCAGAAGGATTCCCAGTATGCACCTGCATGCCCCAGAATGCACCTGGGTGTCCCAGCATGCACCTGTGGCCTGGCCCTCTGGGTGCAGGGAGCCTGAGGTAATGGGACATCTTTAGAACCTTGTGTAACTGTCTAAGTTTGTACGTACCTATTCTATTTCAACATCCAGGGAAAGAAGGATGCGGTTTTTTTGTTCTTCTGGTTGCTGATCTGGTGCTGTGCTAAAAGTATGCTTGTAACCTTTTTCTCTTTTTAATAAATACTTTACTCTTTGAAGCTGGTGGTGTTCTCTGGACTATATAGTCCCCCAACCGCCTTAGACCATGCAACTTTAAGAGGGGAGTCCCAGGAGGGGGAAAGGCAAGCACTCAAGACACCCATTGCCAATCCTCCAGGCCCCCCCTCCTGGATAGCAAGAGACCAGAGGCAGGGCCTCCCTTTGAGAAGGGGTGTCGGGGGTCTGTCCCTCCTGGTAGGAAGAGCCCAACAGGACAGTGGTGGCAGCATACCCTAGTGGAAGGAAGTGGAATAGCACCCTCCGGGAACTGGTGCAAGCCAAGGAAGGGGCCGGCAGAACAGGGTCCGTAAGTCAGAGCGGGCCTGTTCCATCACAGAAGGTTATAGCAAAGGAGCACAACTACCTTCAAGGCACAATCACAAACTGTTCCGGTAAGAAAGAAAGGTGGGAGACGGGTAATGAAGCCAAGGTGGCTGAACAAAGAACTCTCTGAAGAGCTGAGACTAAAAAGGGAAATGTACAGGAAATGGAAGGGGAGCCAAATTACTGAGGGTGAGGACAAGAAGCAGGCCTGAATCTGTAGGGATGGTGTCAGAAAGGCTAAAGCACAGATGGAGCTGAGGCTTGCGAGGGATGCTAAAAATAACAAGAAAAAATTCTATGCCTATGTTAGGAGCAAAAAGAAGAACAGGGATGGGGTAAGACGGTCATTGCTAGGGGAAGACGGTCAAGTCTTAACAAGGGATGAAGACAAAGCGGAATTACTCAACTCTCACTTTGCATCGGTCTTTAACCATAAGGCGAGCTGTATACAAACTGAAGAATGCTGGGCATATGAAGGAAGGAGGAACTGCCAGTCCAGAGTAAGTAAGGAAATGGTTAGAGAGCATCTAGCTGCCTTAAATACTTTCAAATCTCCAGGGATGGATGGCTTGCATCCCAGGGTGCTAAAAGAAATTGCAGATGTTATTTCAGAGCCTCTGGCTCTAATCTTTGAGATGTCCTGGAGTACTGGTGTTGTGCTGGAAGACTGGAGAAGAGCGAATGTTCTCCCGATCTTCAAGAAGGGGAAAAAGACATACCCGGGAAATTACAGGCCTGTCAGCTTGACACTGATACCTGGAAAAATTCTAGAGCAGATTATCAAATGCTCTGTCTGTGAGCACCTTGAACAGAATGAGTTAATTGGTAGTAGCCAGCATGGGTTTATCAAGAATAAGTCATGTCAGACCAACCTTATCTCCTTTTTTGACAGAGTTACTAAAATGGTTGACACTGGCAATGATGTGGATATAGTATATCTAGATTTCAGTAATGCATTTGACAAAGTATCTCATGATATCCTTGAGGATAAGCTGGTTAAGTGTGGGCTGGATAGAACAACCATTGGATGGATTCATGGTTGGTTGAAAAATCATACCCAACGAGTGCTCGTAAATGGCTCTGTGTCTACGTGGAGGGAAGTCTCGAGTGGAGTGCCACAGGGCTCAGTCCTGTGCCTGATGTTGTTTAATGTTTTTATAAATGACCTGGAGGAAGACATAGAGGGGATGCTTATCAGATTTGCAGATGACACAAAACTGGGTGGGATTGCTAATTCTGAAGAAGACAGAGTCAGGATTCAAAATGATCTAGATAGGCTGGAACAGTGGGCTGAGGCAAATAAAATGAAATTCAATAGAGATAAGTGCAAAGTCCTACACCTGGGCGCAAAAAATCAAAGGCACAGATATAGAATGGGAGGGATTTGGCTTGACAGCAGCACATGTGAAAGGGATCTAGGTGTTCTGGTTGATCACAAGCTAAATTTGAGCCTGCAGTGTGATGTGGCTGTGAAGAAAGCTAATGCAATCTTAGGATGCATTAACAGAAGCACTGTGTCCAGATCACGGGAAGTGGTAGTTCTGCTCTCTTCTGGTCTGGTCAGGCCTCACCTGGAGTACTGTGTCCAGTTTTGGGCACCACACTTTAGGAAGGATGTTGACAAGCTTGAGCGTGTCCAGAAGAGGGCAACCAGGATGGTGAGAGGGTTTGAATCCAAGTCTTATGAGGAAAGGCTGAAAGAGATGGGTATGTTTAGCCTGGGAAAGAGAAGATTTAGAGGGGACATGATTGCAGTCTTCAAGTATTTGAAGGGCTGTCATGTAAAAGACGGAGCAAATCTATTCTCTCTTGCTTCGGATTGCAAGACCAGATCTAATGGCTGGAAATTACGAGGGAGTCGATACCGGCTAAATATCAGGAGAAACTTCCTAACTGTAAGAGTGGTTGAGCAGTGGAACAGTCTGCCTCGGGAGATGGTGGATGCTCCTTCCCTGGACATTTTCAAGAGGAGGCTGGATGATCATCTTTTGGGTATGTTGTAGGTATGTACAGCTATCTTTCGGCTACACTCCTGCAGAGTGCAGGGGATTGGACTAGATGACCTGCAAGGTCCCTTCCACCTCTAACATTCTATGATTCTATGATAAGGCCCTAAATGATCTGTGGCCAGTGTATCTTTAGGACTACCTCTCCCTATACCCCCCGAACGGCATTATGCTCTGGAGGTAAGAACCTCCTGGCGATCTCTGGCCCAAAGGATACCCAGCTGTCCTCAACCAGAGCCAGGGCCATTTTGGCCCTCTCCCAGGCCTGGTGGAACTCCCTGCCTAATGACATCCAGGCCCTGCAGGATCTAATGCAGTTCAGCAGGGCCTGTAAGACAGAGATGTTCTTCCAGGCCTGTGGTTGAGGACAGCAACTGTTCGCCATCAAGCCTGGCCTCCCCATCTAGAGAAGGATATAGGTAGGGGATACCCACCTAGCCAGCCGAATCAACCCTGCTTATCGATGGGGTGAGGGCAATCTGGCTGCGACATCTGTCACCCCATTGATTGCCAGGGTTGATTTGGCAGATCCAGCTGGCCATGTGCGTCTCTCCCAAAGCTGTACGCTCGGTGGAAATGATGACCATCCCAATGCCTTTGAAATCTCCCATTTTAATTTCAACATTTATTCATTTTAGGGTTCAGATCCCTCCTTCTCATCCACGTGGGTTCTCAAGGCATCTAACAAAGCTCACTTTTTAAAGTTAGCAGTGTATCTGTGGTTTTCCAGTCAACCAAGGCCCAATCTGCATCTAGCTTTTGCTCCATTGTTTTACCAAACCTACACTGGAACAGAAATAGATGCAGCTCAAAATCACATTCAAATATCCTGGCCAATGCCGTACTGACTGCAAAGTCACCCCTGGACGGCCAAAAAACGGCCATAAATCTATGCAGACAGTTCCATAAAAAATGAGAGATCAAGCAAAGTGAAAGTAGCATGCCGTCTGGACACTGCCACAAAATCCAACAAAGTGATAGTGGCATGCAATGCAGGGGGGAGTTTCTGTTCCAGTGTGGGTTTGGTAAAACAGCGGAGCAAATGCTAGACGCAGACTGGGCCCAAGTGTGAAGCCCGACCAAATATTGTCTCCCGCAGACAAAGGAAGAGTTCTTTTATCAAATCCGTGCTACATTAAGCACAGCCCAAAGGAGCTTTTTTAACAAGGCCTGACATGCAAACAGGATTTCCCTCTGGCAGTGAATGTCAACATTATTTCTTACTTTTTAAAAAAAAAAATTATTTCCAAAGTACCTAACAGCCACTAAAACATTTAAACAGTAAATCCACAGTCGAAGTATAAACAGGATTCCAATCCTTCAGTGTGATTACTGCTGTAACATAAGAAGCAGCCACTGAAAGGGAGAACGCATGTTCCGTAGAAGGAGATACTGGTGTCCAGAAACTCACAAGCATACAGGTCATTAACAGGGTATTAATTGGGAATTTGATTTGAATTTTCATTTACAAACCCCCAAACCATCTGCCACAAGTCAGCGTGAGTTCAAGCAGGTCTCACACACTACACTCAATGTCCCATTCTTGAAGGTATTACAGCAGATTAAGAAGGAATGCAAAGACTAAGAAATGTGGGTTGTTATGTACTAAAGACTTTACCACCATCACCAGCTGTTCACTGGAGAAAACTAAAAATATTTAGCTGGTTTTCCAGAAACGGAAAGAGACCTTGACTCTGAGTGTTTGAGAATCTCCATGGCCCAGGGTTTGGAAATCCAGACTACTGGGTCACTAATAGTACAATCCTGTGCAGCGTTACTCCACTCTACACCCAATGATTTCAGTAAGCTTAGACTGAAGTAATACTGCATAGGATTGCACTACCATATAATGCCCTGCCCTGGACAGCCCAAGTGATCTCGATTTTGTCAGATCTCGGAAGCTAAGCAGGGTTGGACCTGGTTCGTACTTGGATTGGAGACCACCAGGGAAGTCCAGGGTTGCTACACAGAGGTAGGCAATGGCGAACCAACTCTGCGTGTCTCTTGCCTTGATGTGACTTGATGGTACATTCCATCACAACCACCACCATTGAGTAATGTGGAGTTTTCATCCTATGTGGATGCAAGTTCTCCACCTGGCACACAACAGGGATTTGGTCCACCACTTCAGGCTGATGATGCTGATTTTCCTTACTTTATCTGGTCTGTATGTCTGCTGAACAGGTCTTGTGGAAGCTCAGGCTGATGATCTGTAAAGGCCACTCAGAGCAGGGTCCTGGGCTGTGTGTGTAAGAAGAAAGAAGAAAGAAAGCTGACTCCTTTGAACTGGGGTATTGGAAGAGAGTTTTACAGATTCTGTGAACTGCCAAAAGGAGAAATAGGTGGGTTCTCAATCAAATCAAGCCTGAACTCTTCCTAGAAGCTAAAATGATGACACGGAGGCTATTGTACTTTGGTCACATTATGTCACTGGAAAAGACAAGAATGCTGGGAAAAGTTGAAGGGAGCCAGAAAAGAGGAAGACCCAACCAGAGATGGATGGACTCTATCAAGGAAGCCACGAGGGCCCTCTGTTTGCAAGACCTGAACAGGACTGCTAATAATGGGATATTTGGGGGGAGATTAATTAGGGTCACCATAAATCAGATGTGACCTGATGGCCCTTAACACAGAGAAAATCAGCACCAGCCAGACTGAGTGGTCATAGGATTTATTATTGTAACCTGTTCAAAGTAGTTCTCATTTGTGAATAATTTTTCTCCAAAACATACATATTGCCACTATTTCAGCCAAATGCTTAAGAAAGAGTGAGGATTTGTACATCTGGTGGAAATTTTGAAAGCCATCTTGCATTTTATAGGAATGAAGCCCAGGAGGTTAGGATATGAGGCACTCCCTGTCTATGCAAAGTTCAGCTGGTAATACGATGCGTCATGATTATTCATCTAAAACAGTAGATTATCAGACCTATTAAGTCGATTGAATTTATTGAAGAAAATTTCACAGTTCAACTGATATTTTAACAGAGTAAAGGATAAACTGCTTTATATCTAGCCCATGAAAACATTCAGGCCAGACAAAAGGAATACAATCAATGAGTAACTAACTTGTGGAATTCACTGCCCATGTATGTAATGATGGCCATGAGCACAGAATGCTTTAAAAGAGGATTAGACACATTCATGGAGGAGAGGTCCATCAAAGGCTACTGGCCATGGTCAACAAAGAGAACCTCCATATACAGAGGCAATATATCTCTGAATGCCAGTACTGGGAGGTAACATCAAGTGAAGGCCTTGGCTTCTATGCCCTGTTTGTTGGCCTTCCAGGATAAGCGACTGGCTGCTGTGTGAAACAGCCTGTTGGGCCAGATGGACCCCTGGTCTGATCCAGCAGGCCTCTTCTTATGAGGTACAACAAGAGTCCTGTTTTGTTTTGCTGCAACAGATTAACATGGCTCAGCCATGATGGCTGGACCCCTGGAAATGCTGTCATTTAGGATCTGGCAAGCTGGATCAACAGTACACATTCCTCTTAGAATGGCAGCTCTCGCTGCTAAAGTTGGACCAAATGTGGGGTCAAATGGGAATGTAATCATTCACTTTAGAGATTGATCCAACCACTGCAAAACTGTTCGAGACAGCAACATGCTCTGGTGGCTGGATGACAGTTTCTTCCAAGTCCTCACTGCGAAGCAATGACCTGAACAAACTTCCTTGTTTTTTTATTATGATTAACTGGCTATCACTGTACAAACTTTGCTGAAATCGGGAGCCAGCATGGCGCAAGGGGCAACCGCCGATTACCACTTCACCTCTGTTTCCCTCCAGCAAACTCACATAATCTGGTCGAAGTTCAAGGGTTCTGCTCTTTGAACCTGTGTGAGAGGCAGGGCGGGGGTCTACGGTGAAGGACAGCCCGGCATTAATCATGCTGGAACCAACAAAGCCGAAGCGAACTGCTGCCGGTGGTGGGCATGGGTCGGAATGCAGTCTGACAGTGGCCTCCATGGGTGGGACGTGCCATTCCCACTTTGCACTTGGCTGGGTCATATTTGCCTAGCCCTCATCAAACCAGACACTGCAGGCTTTGAAGCTTCAGACTGAAAGTCCTCAACTGTTAATCAGTGAACATCCCTAAGCCAAGAAGGGAAACAGTCTGTTCCTAAAGTTAAACTGATGGCTGATTTTTATGGCCATCCTGGCTCTGGCAGACGAGGACAAGAGGCTGGGCCAACTTCCAGTCAGGTCAGCTGGTGTCGGCAAATGGGAAGCCCCTGCAATGTGCACAAGAATGCAATTGGGATACAGTTTTCGATGTGCCATTATGGACACCATGTGCCACCTTGAGTGCTCTCACAACCAGGGCTATTTTGGGGCAGGAACGCACAGGAACAGAGTTCCGGCTGGCTCCCGAGTTGGCCACACCCAGCAGGAACTCATTAGCATAATAGGCCACACCCAACAGCAGAAACGCATTAGGATTGGCTACGCTAGGGGTATGTGGCCTAACATGCAAAGGAGATCCTGCTACAAAAAAAGCCCTGAGTTTTGACAACAAACCAGGTAAACAGAATAAGAAGGAAAAGGTGGGTGTGGCTGTATGACCGCACTTCTGGTAACATGGGGGTGTGGCCTAATATGCTAATGAGCTGTGCTGTCAAGGCGTGGCCTAATATGCTAATGGCTTTCTGCTGTTGGGTGTGGCCTATTATGCTAATGAGTTCCTGCTGGGCTTTTTCTACAAAAAAAGCCCTGCTCACAACTATCTTGTCACTGCCTGGTGCGGCTGACTATTGGCTAGTTTCTTGCCCACTGCTGGCCATGCTGGAAGGTATCACGAAAACTAGCCCCAATACTCTTGTGCTTGCCTACTGACCTACCTATAAGTATGTTCCATGGATTTCAACAGCCCAGACTTCTAAGTCATGACAAAATAAATCAATATTATCTATTATGATCCCTATTTCAAATTTTTACTTTCAAAGGATGTAGTCGGCCGAAAGTTCTAGGTTAGATCCAGTGTAAAAGCTCATGGAAGGAGTTTGCAAAGTAGGTCTCTACCCATCTTTTTTTAGTCTTCCAAAATAGTGGGTCTTTAACCACTAAAATCTTTCCTTTTTTTGGGGGGGGGGACTGCAGAAAAAGGGGAACATCTACAAATCTCGAAAGAGAAGCATTTGTTCACTTGGGGCCTGTAGATCCAGATGGGCAGCCCTGTTAGTCTGTCTGTAGCAGCTGAAAAGAACAAGAGTCCAGGAGCACCTTGATTTCATCAACCCATAGAAAGGTTAACAGACATTTTACATGGTTTGTTCTTCTGCTAGTATGAAGGATTGATGCTTTTTGGATACCCCTTTATTGATATTCCGCATGTTTTCCCTTCACATTCTTACCTAAACCAGATATGCAGGATGGTTTTGCTCCCAGAGATTCATTCTCCGGCTTGTGTATTAATATCACCATCTTGTTCTTTTGCCCTGATCCAGCTAGCCCAGGCTAGCCCAGTCTTGCCCAGTCTCGGAAGCTCAGCAGGGTCAGTCATGGTGAGTACCTGGATGGGACCTCATGACCAGCCTGGCTCTGACAGACGAGGACAAGCGGCTGGGCCAACTTCCAGTGGGTCAGCTGGTGTCGGCAAATGGGAGCCCTCTGCAATGTGCGCAAGAATGCAGTCGGGATATACAGCTTTCAATGTGCCATTATGCACATGCCACCAAAGGACTCCCAGTGTCAGGTAGTCCTGCCATGATAGATGGAGCAGGGGGGGAGGACGGGCTGTGGGCGCCATTGTGGCGTGTAGGGCGGGAGGTTGGGATCGTGGGGGTGTAGATTTATGCACCTGGTGTGTTAGAATGGAATGTGAGTCCGGCAGGCTCTATCTCTGGTAGACTTAACACTTTGACCTTGGTGGAGACAGGCTGCGAGCTTCCTATCGCTTTCAAAGCTACAGCTTGGCTGAGAACAATGGGGGCGGTGGGAACTTCATTAGTGTAGTAACTTTCGATTCCCATCCGCATACTAGTCCCTGATTGGTGGAAAGGGGGGGGTCCCCATTCACCCCCTTTCTGGTATAACTGCTTGCTTTGTGTAACCAAGTTATTCTGAACAATGTATCTGCTCCAGTAACCTTTCTATTGCAGCATTATAATAAACGCTATTCTTGCTTGAATAAACAAGACCTGGTGTTTGGCTGACTAAGTTAGGGCTTCTGACAGTTTGTTCAGAATCCTCAATTTTCGGGACTGGTCGGAAACCCGTGACTCCAAAATGAGTAGCGGTGAAGAAGACACTCTCCCGATTGAAGATGAAAAGAAGGAGGATAAGAAACCTCCTGTGAAGAACGTACCCACGGAGGCCCCTGGCACTTATGTGCTGGTGACACGGGGGCAGGAGTACGACTTCGGAGGGCCCTACGGGGATCCGTATGGGGCAGCCTATGGTGGGGTGACCACCCGAGTCAAACACAGACGAGACTGGGTGAAGCCCCTGGCAGAAACCCATGAGACATGGTTTGGAACCCCAAGAGCGTCGGTGAGGGTGAGCCACACCGAGAGATCGGTCCGCAAGCTGGTCACAGCCGAGGGACTGGAAGACACCGGCCGAGACTCCGAGGACCTGGAAGGCGCCGTGGTGAGACGGAGGTGGAGTGGTGAGCCGAGCCAAGACCGCCTGATGCGCATCTTAGATGAATCCCTCGCACGCATCCCCCAGATGATCGCAGAGGGCATCCGGGAAGAGCGAGAGCGACAACGGCGAGAGGAACCACCCGGTCAACCTCCCCAAGACCAACGACAGGCGCCAGGTCCAGACCAGCAGAACGTACCAGCTCAACCCCCCGCTCAACCCGCGGGGCCGGGGCCGCAGGGACCGCCGGGGCAGCCACCCCCTCGTCCATGGGGGTTCCTGCCACCGAAGCCTGCGGAACTCCTTGATGCGGACTTTGATGGGGACCCAGAAAAATTTCCTTTCTTCCTGGTGAGGGCAGAAAGATTTATTGAAACCTGGGGCCACCTATTTCAAAGCGAAGACCGCATTGTAGATGTCATAGCATCACACCTGAAAGACGCGGCAGCTGACTGGTATGTAGGACTCCACCAGACTGACGGGCGAGAGCTGAGGGAAATTGACTCTTTCATGTGGGCCATGAAAGAACAGTTCGAGGATGTGAATGCCAACAAGACGGCCAAAGCAGCAATACGAGCCATCAAGCAAGGCGCAAAATCAGTGAGGGATTATACAGCGGAATTTCGCAGGTGTGCGGCCAAGATCCGAGGGGTGCAAGATGGGACCCTCGCGGAGCACTACAAGTTGGGGCTAAATGCGGAGATTCGTCGGTCGGTCACAAAGACCCAAGACCCAGACACATTGACAGGCTGGATACAAGAGGTCATCACCATGGAAAACCGCTTGAAAACCATCAAACTGGATGATGCAGCAGCGATGAATAAGGGGGGCCAATCGGGCCCTACATCGGCTGGGCGCGGGAGGAATCCAACGCCGAACCCGAAGCCTAAAGACGGCACGAGAGAACTCCGGATGAAGCAAGGTCTCTGCCTTAAATGCAGAGAAGGGGGCCACTTCGCAGCGAACTGCCCAGGCTCCCCCGCATCTCCTGGGGTCGCCAAGGGAGTCAAGAAGAAGTTCGACACTTCCACACCAAAGCCGGTGGCGAAGCCAAGAGGGGCGAAAGCTTTGCAAGCCAAGCCGCTCAGCGAGGCATCGGATTCATCGGATGGTGAGACCGTGCAGCCGGGAAACGAGACGGACCTGCTGTAAACAGCGCTGAACAGCAGGTCCCAGACTCCCAGGCGCAAATCCCGGTGAGCAGACCCCCCTCTCTTTTCTTTCTCACAGTGACTTTAATGGACCTGGGTCTATTGACCCATGTGAGAGTGCGAGCTCTCATTGACTCTGGGTGTGGGAGAGACCTCATCAACCCCACACTGGTGACGGGACTGGGGGCAAAAGTAGTTAAATTGAATGACCCCCTGATTTTCACGCAAATGGATGGCTCTACAATGAAAGAGCCTTGCAAATACGAGACTGTTCCCTTGCGGGTGGGGATTGGGCACCACTGGGAGGAGAGGCCCTTCGTTGTTACCCCTTCTGCCCGATTCCCCCTAGTACTCGGGAGCGCGTGGTTCTTCGATCACGACCCACATATTTTATGGGGGGAAGGGAAAGTGAATTTCATCACCAAGAAATGCCAGTCCCACCTATGGAAGCAGGAGTGGGGTGCCCCGATGGGGGGGAGTCCCTGGTGACGGCGGGGTGGCAGAAGCAGAACTAGAGATGATTCCATCAGAGTACCGCGATTTAGCTTCCGTCTTTGGGGAAGAGGAAGCCGATGAACTACCCCCCATAGAAACTCTGACTGTGCGATTGAAATCTTGCCGAACCAAAAACTGCCTAAAGGGAAGTTATATTCCATGAGCCCTTCGGAAAAGGTAGAACTAAGGAAATTTATTGACAAGAACTTGAGCAGGGGGTTTATCAGACCGGCCTCATCCCCGTTCGCAGCCCCCGTCCTGTTCCGGAAAAAAAGGACGGGGGTTGCGTTTATGCACTGACTATCGAGGCTTGAATGCAGTTTCTAACACGAATGCTTACCCCATGCCCCTAATTAAGGACTTATTAGCTGCGGTGGCTGGGGGAAAAGTTTTCTCGAAACTCGATCTCCGAGATGCCTACTTCAGGGTGCGAATAAGGGAGGGGGATGAATTCAAAACAGCGTTTAACACCCCCTTGGGGCAATTTGAATACTTAGTCATGCCGTTCGGCCTTCAGGGAGCACCAGGAGTATTCATGAATTTAATCAATGAGGTGCTCCACAAATACTTGTTCAAGGGGGTCCTTGTTTAACTTGATGACATACTTCTGTATTCCCCTGACCTGAAATCTCACGTGAAGTTGGTGCGAGAAGTTTTACAAACGTTGCACAAGCATAAACTCTTTGCTAAGCTGTCTAAATGTGAATTTCACAAGTCAGAGATCCCTTTCCTGAGCTACCGCATATCGCAAAAGGGGATTGAAATGGACCCCGACAAAATAAAAGATGTAGTGGGGTGGGAGCCACCCAAAACTCGGAGACAACTCCAGGGGTTCCTCGGATTCGCGAACTTTTACAGATCATTTCTCTCGAACTTTGCTCAAGTGGCTCTCCCCTAACTGATCTGCTTAAAAAAAGGGAAAGTCACCAGACTGCACTCGACCCGGAGCCAAGCTAGACTGGTCCCCGGAATGCCAACGTGCGTTTGACCGGTTAAAACGGCTTTTTATGTCGGAGCCTGTGTTAGCTCATCCCAATGAACTTAAGAAATTCATTGTGCAAGTAGACGCTTCTGACGTTGCTATGGGAGGGGCGATCCTCCAAGAGGGGGATGACGGTAAACTGCACCCCCTTGCATATGTTTCCAAAAAGTTTAACGATACTGAACGGAATTGGTCGGTGTGGGAAAAAGAAGCGGGATCGATCCGCTTAGCGTTGGCGACCTGGCGACATTGGCTGGAGGGGGCACGGGTTCCCTTCGAGGTATGGACTGATCACAAAAACCTCGAGCTCCTCCGCTCCCCTCGTTCCTTGAATGCCAAACAGCTGCGCTGGGCTGATTTCTTCTCCAAGTTTAATTTCACTTTGCACCATTTCCCGGGGAAATCTAACTCGCTGGCTGATGCACTGTCACGCCTCCCACAACATGACAGTAAGAGGGAGGAGATTCGTGACTCTGTTTTCACGCCCTCCCAGTTGGGAGGAGCAGTAACCACTCGGAAGCAAGCCAAGCAATCCTCTCCGCCCCGAACCCCCCTCCTGATGACTGGACTGCGAAATTCTCTACCGCTATGTCTGACGCTGATGGGGAGGAGGTAAAGGGGGAGGAGGGAGTTACTCAAGATGCGTATGGCTGCTGGAGGAAGAATGGTAAACTGTTTGTACCCAGCTCTCTGCGGGGGAGGTGATGGGCTGGGCGCACGGCTCGAAACTGGCAGGGCACACGGGGTTTGTAAAATCCCTCCAACTCTTACAGAGACAATTCTGGTGGCCTGAGCTACGAAAGGACATTTCGTTATTCACTTCGGCTTGCCAAACGTGCTTGATGAGCAAGCCCAGACCCGGTAAACCCCCAGGAGCTCTACAACCCCTCCCCACGCCAGCTCGGCCATGGGAAGTGATCTCTATGGACTTTATTACTGACTTGCCCCCCAGTGGGGGGAACACAGTCATATGGGTGATTGTGGATCTGTTCACTAAGCAAGCCCATTTCGTTCCGTTTGCCTCGCTCCCTTCAGCCAAGAAGCTGGCCTCGGCGTTCTTACAACACGTAGTGAGACTCCACACGTTACCTGCTAAAGTTTATCTCGGATAGGGGGGTGCAATTTGTTTCTCATTTCTGGGGTGAACTGATGTCACTGTTGGGGGTGGAGCGGGCGGTTAGCAGTGCGTACCACCCAGAAACTGATGGGCAGACTGAACGTGTGAATCAAACCCTTGAGCAGTACTTAAGGTGTTTTACTAATTTTCAACAGGACAATTGGCACTCCCTTTTGCCTTTGGCTGAGTTCTGTTACAATAATACTCAGCACTCCTCTACTGGCATGTCTCCCTTTAAGGCGGTCCATGGATATGACGCCCCGCCTTTGCCATTTTTGAATTCTCCCGACCTCCCGGCGGGAGATGCTGGTGACTGGTGTAAACAACTGCAATCGGCGTGGTCGTCCTTAGCCAAAACCCTGGAGGATGCAAAGGAAGCCTATAAGACCCAGGCTGATAGGAAACGTAACCTGTCCTGGGTTCCTAAATGTGGGGAGTTTGCTTATTTGTCCACGCAGAATTTACGGGGTGTTCAACCGAGCCGCAAACTCGGATGGAAATTTGTTGGACCTTTTGAAATTGTGAGAGTAATTAACAATGTGACTGTGGAACTTGCCTTGCCTAAGTCTCTAAAATCTGTTCATCCTATTTTTCATGTAAGGCTTCTACGCCGAGTGCCTGAGGAGAACAAATGGAGACCGAGACAGCCTGCCCCGCCTCCGCTGTTGGGGGGGGGGGGAACCTCACTACGAAGTTTCACAGATTTTGGACTCTAAGATTTCTCGCAATCGCTTGTTTTATCTGGTTGAATGGGTTGATTTCGGGCCTGAACAGAGGGAATGGGTGCGGGCGGAAAATGTTCTGGCCCCCCGGATGATCCGGGCTTTTCACAAACTGTACCCCCACAAGCCAAAGGGGTAGGTTTATTTTCGAGAGGGCTGCATGTCAGGTAGTCCTGCCATGATAGATGGAGCAGGGGGGGGAGGACGGGCTGTGGGCGCCATTGTGGCGTGTAGGGCGGGAGGTTGGGATCGTGGGGGTGTAGATTTATGCACCTGGTGTGTTAGAATGGAATGTGAGTCCGGCAGGCTCTATCTCTGGTAGACTTAACACTTTGACCTTGGTGGAGACAGGCTGCGAGCTTCCTATCGCTTTCAAAGCTACAGCTTGGCTGAGAACAATGGGGGCGGTGGGAACTTCATTAGTGTAGTAACTTTCGATTCCCATCCGCATACTAGTCCCTGATTGGTGGAAAGGGGGGGTCCCCATTCACCCCCTTTCTGGTATAACTGCTTGCTTTGTGTAACCAAGTTATTCTGAACAATGTATCTGCTCCAGTAACCTTTCTATTGCAGCATTATAATAAACGCTATTCTTGCTTGAATAAACAAGACCTGGTGTTTGGCTGACTAAGTTAGGGCTTCTGACACCCAGGCTGCTGCGCAGAGGCAGGCCACAGCAAACCACCTCTGCCTGTCTCTTGCCTTGAGAACCCCGTGGGGGTCTCCATAAGCTGGCTGTGGCCTGACGGCACTTTCCGCCACCATCACCACCACTTGCTGGCTCTCAAAACCCTCCTTCAAAAGAGAAATTATGTACCTGCTACAGAACAAAGCATTTCAAAAGCAAGACATAAGAGAAGTCACGTTGGACCAGGCCGATGGCCCATCCAGTCCAACACTCCGTGTCACACAGTGGCCAAAATCCAGGTGCCATTCGGAGGTCCACCAGTGAGGCCAGAACTCCAGAAGCCCTCCCAGTATTGCCCCCCAAGCCCCCAAAATACAGAGCATCACGGTCCCAGACAGAGTGTTCCATCTAGACCTTGCAGCCACTGATGGACCTCTGTTTCATATGTTTATCCAGTCCCCTCTTGAACCTGCCTATGCTTATAGATGCCACCACTTCCTGCGGCAGTGAATTCCACATGTTAATGACTGTTTGCATAAAGAAAAAGACACCTCCCCCACACAAATCTTACTTTAAAAAGGTAGCTTTTGTGTTATTTTGAGCCTACTGTCCTGAAATGTCCTAGAATAAGCAGATCTTTTTAACACACACTTTTATCTCTCTGCCCAGGCTGCCCAAAAGTGTGATGGTCTTGACCACTTTCCCTAGAAAGGGCCTTTCCCTTCTCGTTTTCTGGCCCTTCTGAGCCAGGCCAGGCCAGCCATGAAGTCCCTGGGCAATAGTCCAGGGACTTCCTTGCACAACCAGTCACTACAGGAGGGACTTCGGATCACTCTTTGCCCGCAGGAAACACCTTCCTCTGGGAATACGTCCTGCCTTCTGAGCAAGAATTTCCTCTGTTAAGTGGGGGGGTTCCAAAATTGATTACACTGTTACAATTGATCACCAGGCGACAGAGACCAGTTCACTTGGAGAAAACGGCCACTTTGGAAGGTGGATTCTATGAAATTCCACACCCATGAAGTCCCTCCCCTCCCCAAGCCCCGCCCTCCTCAGGCTCCATCTCCCAAATCTCCAGGTATTTCCCAACCCAGAGCTGGCAAGCCCACTGGTGACCCTTACCTCCAGTCACGAAGGTTCTCATTTCCCCCTCAGTGTCTTTCCTCTGTTCCTTCTGTGCTGCTCTCTGTGGATCAGCAATGCTCACACACACGCCTCAATGCAAATACAAGGAGCAGTGCGTGGACCGTTCATTGAGCTTCTCTGCAGACAGAGCTCAGTACTGCAGCCCCATGAACAGTCACTCCGGTTGAAGCCAAGGGAAACTAAGGGGCTCTGCCTGGAGTAACTCTGCATAGGATTGCACAGACAGTCTTTCATTTGACACAGAAAATGGGAGCCCTCCAGCACGAGAGAATGCACAGGCCAAGAAGGGTGTCAGGAACTCAGGGGAACTGTCTCAGGAACTGGCCTCAGGAACTGTCTTGTGCTGCCTGGGCTCAGGCCCCGTTTTAGGGACAGAAACCAACAGGCAGCAGCAACAGGCCTTGTGACCTGCAGGCAATGTGAGGCTTCTGGACTGGCCAGGCCACTTCTTATGACAGGAACTTGCACCTTCCATCTTGGGCCCTCCAAAGCAAGGTTTCCCCTGGGCAGATCCTGATGAAAAGGTTCCAGGCGGCCCCCTCTCTAGAGCTGTGAAGAGAAGGATGGTGGTTTCAGGTGCAAGCTGGCAGGCCTGGCATTCCTCCCATCCAAGAAATTTTTGCAGGGTTTGATTGCATTTTCTGGATATAGCGTCAACTGCTTGAAGACTCCTTTTTTGGGAAGAAAGCCAAGACCCTTCAGGGTAATTTAGTATCAGAAGGTATATTAATGTCCCCCTGGAGAAACATTAGAAGGTTGCACATCTAGCATTCCCCCCCAAGTGAACACAGCGCACCATGATCAACGGAGGGGGAGGGAGGTGCACGAGTATCCTTGAAGAATGACTCAAAATAATGCCCAGAGGAATCAGTTCCCCAGGCCCTGGCCACCGAGCCCTGAGGCAAATCCTTGTCTTTTCTTTTTTAATGAATCCACACCGGAGCTGTAATGGCAGCAGACAATCCCTGTCTCTTGGAAGCAAAGGTATATATCCTCAGAGGAGTCAGTTTCCTGTGGGCAAAGACCACATGTTGTGACCAGCCCCACAGCCAGGAATTTTTTCCGGGAGGGGATGCTGGGGCAGGCGCTGGGGTGCCACTAATTAAATTAAATGCTTTTCCCCTTTGAAGAGGCCAGATCATGCAAACACCCTCCCCTTGCCCTACCCAGCTTCCCAGGTCTGCTCCGGGCTGGTAAGCCATGATGCTGTCTGTCAGAATGCCCTCGCCAAGAAAAAGACAGAGGAGGGAAGTGGGGTGAGCAGGAAGCTCCGGGGACTGCCCACTGGGCCCGGGGTAAGGAGCTTAAGGGAAGGAGCAGGGAGGAGGGCGGGGGAGGAGGGCACCCAAGGAAGGAAGGAAGGAAGGAAGGAAGGAAGGAAGGAAGGAAGGAAGGAATCGTGCGTGCTCTGGGTTGGTGCAGCACAGCTACTGCTGAAGTGAAAGGAATTAAAGGGGGAGACTGGGGTGGGAGCCCTGCAGATCTGATAAGGGGTGCGACCCTCTATGTACATCCCCCCCTCTGCTGACTATGGCCCTGGCTGCGATGGACTCTGCCATGGAGGCAGTTCACTATTCCCCAAGGACATTTGGGGTCCCTGGATCTGCACCACTAAATGAAGTGAAAGTCCACTCTCTGCTTTGTCAGGAGCAATACAGCCTCTCCGGGTGGCAACTCTGATTCACTCCGTTACTGGGAGCCAGCTTGGTGTAGTGGTTAAGTGTGCGGACTCTTATCTGGGAGAACTGGGTTTGATTCCCCCACTCCTCCACTTGCACCTGCTGGTGTGACCTTGGGTCAGTCACAAGCTCTGGCACAGCTGTTCTCTCAAGGACAGTTTATGTCAGAAGTTCTCTCAGCCCCACCTACCTCACAGGGTGTCTGTTGTGGGGAGGGGAAGGGAAAGGAGTTTGTAAGCCGCTCTGAGGCGCCTTTGGGCAGTGAAGGGTGGGGTATAAATCCAAACTCTTCTCTTCTTCTTCTGTCGTGCTTTTGAAAAGGCACCCCAAGCGGCAGGATTTCCCTTTCCCCTCCCTGCTGCTTTGGCGGAAGAGCCCCCCCCCCCAGTCGCATGGGGGGAGTTGAACAAAGAATGACATTATCAGTGCCTAAGGTTCTGCTCTATGCAAAGAGAACAGAGGCCGAGTTAACATCCCGTGTGTAATCTACTTAGAGACTAACTCCCTGGTTGTCACCCGCCCTGAGCCTGCTCACAGGGAGGGTGGGATATAAATCCAACAAATCTCTCCTTATAATAATTATCTTTTGTTTTCGTAAGATTCCATGCACTCCCATTGGCTGTAAAATGCCCTCCCTCAGCCATTGGCCCATCAGCCGCCACTCAAGTGTACTCGTGTGCCATTGGCCGGGTGCTGGGTATGCTCCTCTTTCCCACCCACTCCCCCTTCAGACAGATTTGCATGTCAGATTTATTGGCAGACAGCTCTCTCTCTCCTGAGGAAGATAGTTCTCTTGGCTCCTGTGAGGGACTGTCCCCTCAGTGGCTGTTGGTAGGCAACCAAGCTTGGTTCTGTGAGTAAAAAACAAGGACTTTCAGCATAACCCCTCCCCGCCCATAACCCCCTCCCCAACGGCCACTTTCCTGTCAGAATAAATGGGAAAAGGCTCTTTCTCCTGCTTAGCTTCAGCATGGCTGGCTGGCTAACGAGGTGGGCCAGCGAACATCAGTCCATTTTCTTCAACTCCCCACTGTGCGGCTGACTTTCCCCTAGGGTTGCCAATCTCTAGGTGGGACCTGGAGATCTCCCACTGTTACAATTGACCTCCAGATGACAGAGATCAGTTCCCCGGGAGAAAATGGTTGCTTTGGAGGGTAGACTCTAAGGCATTATACCCTGCTGTCCTTCCACACACCCCCAAATGCTGCCCTCCACAGGATCCACCCCCTCAAATCTCCAAGTATTTCCCTAATCAGAGTTGGCACCTGTACTTTCTCCTCTGTCAGTAAAAGGCCCTTTCCACACCTATGTTGGCCTTTGGGAGAAAACTCATTGGGTCCAGTCCTAATCAGGTTGCCAACTCCAGGTGGGCAATTCCTGGAGATTTGAGAGATGGAGCCTGGAGAGGGTGAGATTTGAAGAGGGGTGGCACCTCAGACAGGTACGATGCCATAGACTCCACCCTCCAATCCAGCCATTCCCTGATGGGGAACCATTGTTGCCAATCTCCAGGTGGGGGCTGGAGATCACTCAAAATTACAAGTGCTCTCTAGGAGGGAGGGGGGAGGAGATGGAAAACTAAAGGTAGGTTGATGGTTGGCTGGGAGGGAGATAGGGTTATCAACTCCAGGTTGGGAAATTCCTGGAGATTTAAGCGGTCGAACCTGGAGAGGGTGAGTGTTGAGGAGGGGTGGGACCTCAGACAGGTACAATGCCATAGACTCCACCCTCCAAACCAGCCACTCCCTCCTGGGGAACCACTGTTACCAATCTTGGGGGTGGGCTGGAGATCACTCAAAATTACTACTGCTCTTCAGGTAGCAAAGATCAGTTCCTCTGGAGAAAATGGTGGACTCTGTCATTATACCCTGCTGAGATTGCCACAGCAAATTGTCACTGAGTGCCCAAAGCTCCCAGAGCCTCTTTCTAGAGCCCGTTGTATTTATTTCCACAATGGGCCTTATTCCTAGTAAATAAATAAATGAACTGTTAGCTATACTAGGATGAACGATGTATGCTGAGATTTTACATAGTTTATTAATACATAATTGGGGGGGGGGTTTGGGCTTCTGAATGGCCTGTGGGCTGTCATAAAGGCTGACTGACTGATCTGCTTCATGATGAGGACGGCCAAAACAGGGCGTGTATGTATGGGGGGGGGTCCAGGCTGACGGTTTGTCTTGACGTCCTGTCTATCATCGGGTTGGAACCAGTGGACCCCTTCTTCCCTCCAGTGCAAGGAAGAAACTGCCACTGCTAGTGAGACCCATTCTTTCTGCACTGTAACCCTAGTTTTCCGTCACCATAGATCTGCAATTGCACGTATGGCTATAACAGTTAACTCCATTAATGCTTCTCCTGCAGTTTTCACAGCCAGGCCTCTGAAGACACCTGGGCCTCAAAGCAACAACCCCAAGGGTTTATTATTCCTGTCTGAATTGCACCAAATCCCTTTGCTGCTGACAGTGGGGGCCACCCCACGGCCCACATCCGCCTCCATCCAAACATCCGCTCTTCCTGTTTTGGAGCTCTCTCTGGGTCTCAGGGGATCCAGCTTGCATATTGTCTTCAGCAGGATAGGAGCCCCCCAGGACACCTTCCCCTCACTACGGCAGAATGTTTAGCATTGGACAACGCAGGAGCTGCTCAGGGGGCGCAAGCCTGCAAAGGCCTTGAGAACCACGCCGGGCAACGATTGTGCGGCCAGGGGCGGCTGGCTGCTGTAGCCAGATAAGAACTGACAGGAAAATGCCCATTAAGGAGAACAGTGAGAAAGGGCTCCCAGCCCCAGCTATGAAAGGGAAATGGGGCAAGGTGTCTTGGAAAGGCTGTGGGAGAAACAGGCTGGCTGGCTCCCTTCCAAGGTCCAGAGGGCTGTGTCCTTTTCACCCATGTGAATTTGTTTGGTATGAACGGGGAGGTGTTCAGGCCGGGTAGAACTGTCCGAGCATCAAGCCAGAAGTGGCTCCATGTGCAAAGGAGCAGATCAGCCCACATTCCACTGAGAGTTTTTTGCAAAGATCTGCAACAAGTGAACTGGCCTCGTACACGGGCAAACCATCAGTCCATCTAGACCACCGGCTGGGGCTCTCTAGAGTGACAAGGAGAGCTTCTCCCCCAAGGAGAGCTTCTCCTCTTAAACAAAAAAAAAAGACAGCAATGTAAGGGATTACACTTGAGGTCTCCTGCAAGCCAAGCATGCACTCTGCCACTGAGCTATGGCCCCGTGCATCTGTCGCCTGCAGACAGTGCATTATAGCATCTCATAAGGACAATGAGCAGAATTTTATTATCTGAAAAATTCACACATTAATCCTGTGTTTGGAGCAGTTAACTGTCCCATTTAGGGTCCGGTGGAGATGAGAGGAGCAATAAGACAACCTAGCAGAGCTTCTGGCCACTAAGGTGCCACAGTACCAGAACCTTACAGGAGGAAAACTGGATTGCAAGCCCTGTTCCAGTCTCAAATCTGTTCCAGGGTTTCCCTTTTACAGTGCATGGTCTCTGCTACCACTTGCATGGTCTGCTGCGAGTTCTTTTTTTTCTCCTTTCAGAGCATTTTTTAAAAATGTTCTAAGGGTGCATAAACCCCTGCACTAGAACTGCTAGGCTCAGATTTTTTGCCAGATACCCCTGGCAGTGGTGGAACGTGCCATCAAGTTACAGCTGAGTTGCAGCACTACCATGGGGTTTTCAAGGCAAGAGATGAACCAAGGTGGTTTGCCATTGCCTGCCCCTGTGTCACAGCCCTGGGCTTCCTGGGTGGTCTCCCGCCCAAGTACTAAGCAGGGCCAACCCTGCTTAGCTTCCGAGATCTGACGAGATCAACTAGCCTGGTCTAGATGCCCCTGCAGTTCCAGAAATTAAGGGTCTGTTTACTACCTACTACCTCACCCTGTTGTCTCCAGAGCTGCCTCCTCTTTCCCTGGCAGAGTCCAACGGGTCTTCTGACGCAGCAGTGGAAGAGACAGCTGCGGCTTCACTCACCCATTCCTCCCCTGGCCCAGGCACCTGCCCACAGGGCCAAGCTAAACGTTACAGTGGAGATCTGCTCACAGATCTCTCACCAAAGTTTTTGACCCTAAAAACCACACAGGGGTGCGGGGATCCTAATATAGACAAGCACAGTGTTAGATCATTCCCCCCCCACCTCCCACCATGCCAGGCTGCAGCTAGCTGAAGCACGGGCGGGCACTGCCACCACCTGGGGCTGTTTTCCAGGGACCGGAAATGTGCCAGGAGACCCACTCTGCGGTTTGTGCTTTTGCACGTTGTGTCCTTCAGTCTCCAGGACATGACGTATGGGAGGAAGGAAGACAATCTGACCAAGGTGGGAGAAGCACCGGCTGCCAGGGAGATGCAGACGTTTCTGGCCAGTGTCTGGGGAAAGAGGCAGCAACCCTGCCTGCCTCAGAAGCCACGGCCAGGAAAGCTCTTCCAGAGGAAAGGAATACGACATGCAACAGTGGTCCCCATCAAGAGTTTTCAGAAAGCAGGCGGGGCCTTTGCCCAGCATGGCTTATGATTGGCTGCTGGAGATCTAATTGCAGCCCCAACCCCTTTCCACATGGCTTTGGGTCCAGTGAGGGCACAAGGAGACGCAGCACCGATCGGAAGGGGTCCTGCTCCAATGTGGGTGGGCCCACAGCCGGCTCCCCTTTCTCTTCCTATTTAGCACACACAGCGGGTGATGGGAGAAAGGAGGACCATGCTGTGATGATGCCATAACCTTCGTTTACCCACAGAGGATACAGAAGGGAGGGCCAAATTGCTGAGTCTCGGGCCAGGGGGCTGGAACACTTTTTCACTGCTTGAAATGGCACCGACTGTCAAAAACAGCTTCATCCTTGTACACATTTGGCCAGTACCCTTTTCTCCCAAGACATTCCCACAGTGAGTGTGGGAAGCCAGCCGTGCAGTTTGCAGAAACCTCTCACTAGCCAGAGACAGATTACAAGTTTTCCTTCTTGTGCTGTGGAAAAAGGAGTCACTAATGGAGAGCAGATGGCTAAGCACCCCTGCGGGGCGGTGGAAGCACTCTTTGTTCCCTTTCGACCTGAAGGAGAAGGTTCTGTCACTTGCACCAGCCTCAGAGAAGTTCAGGCCCCTTTCACCAGAAAACACAGACATAACGTGCATGGGAATGGCTGCTCTGCTCCGCGGGCACCATGCTGAAGATTAAGGAAGGTCAAATCCAGAGCCTGGAATCTCTCCTGTGCAGAGGAAGGTGGGAGGAGGCACTATCGCTGCACAGACACAAACGCCACAGAAGTACAGAAGTTCTGTCTCAAGCCACACTTAGAGCTGTTCGGCTCTGATGGACACAACCCTCAGTGAGAGTGGGTGGTTTTATAAGGGCTTCTTAGTACAGCCAAAGAAAACTTTCCTTGGTTTGCGGTGATGGCTGACCAGTCTCAGGGACTGCTCAAGCACCTGGAGGGCATAAACAAGGTCAAGGTCAAATAAGCCTCATGTCCTCCTTGGTCCCCTGGATTCTGTCCCCATTTCCCAAGCAACAGGAACTTCCAAAGGCTTGAGAAGCCCTGTGGTTTTCTAAGGAGTCAGGAAAAACTGAAGAACAGTTATGGGTTGCGCACAACCAAGTCAGACCTCTGTCAAACAAACCAGAAACACGCTGCCCTTTCCCACGGAAACCAGTGCACCCCACTCCCCTTCTGCTGGGGCTTCCTCTTCCTGTCTTCCTTACTAGGAACAAATTTGTACGTCTCACTTCTCTTCCATGCACTGAACTGCCCTCCTCCTGAAAACAACAGCCCCCGAGTCGACAGAGCTGCATACAGACCCTGGAGTCCGGAGGCGCATTCCTGCTCCCGTGTTCAAGAAAGACCGAGTTAAGGTTCCAAAGCAGTTCATCTGAGCCACACCAGCACAGCATTGCTCCAAAGCCTACAACAGGCATGCGCTGGCAGGGGAGTCCAAGTTCGCAGTCCTTGCTCATGTTTCCCACTCAGTTGCTTAATCCCGCCATGGCTGCGGAGGGCTAGTGTGAAATTAGGGCAGCTGGGTCGGGGGGAGGGGATCTCTGTTTGCAAAGTCCCACTGTGGCATCAAGAGGATTGAGCCAATAGAGAGAAAAGAAGCGACCAGAGGGAGATGGGAGGGTGAGGAACGGCATGCCGGGCTATCTTAGGATGCGACTGTTCCACAATTAGTTAACGAAATACTGTTTGCGTGAGATGGATGCCGCTGACACTCAGATTGGTTCAGACCACGGATGCTCAGACTGTGCCTTCCCACACAAGCTCTGTGGAAACCCACCAGCGGGCACTCCTGGCTCACAGATGGGAACGTTTACCTCAAAAAGGACACTGAGGAGCTGGGGAAAAGTACGGAGGAGGGCAACCGAGATGGTCGGGGGCTGGAGCACCTGTCCTATGAGGAAAGGCTGAAAGGTCCAGGACTTTTCAGTTTAGAAAAGAGACGACTAAGGGGGAGGACATGAAAGAGGTTTATAAGAGTACGTGTGGGGTGGAGAGAGCTGACCAGGACAACTTTTTCTCCTTCTCCCCCCAAAATACTAGAACGCAAGGGCATCCAATGAAGCTGATCAGCAGTAGGTTCGGGACAGATAAAAGGAAATACTACTTTACACAGAAGGTGATTAAAATATGGAATTCACTGTCAGAGAATGTGGCCACAGGAATAAACAGCTTTAAGAAGGGATTAGATAGATTCATGGAGGATAAGGCTATCAATGGCTACTAGCCATAGGGACTGAGGGGAACCTCCACATTCAGAGGCACTAATTCTCTGAATCCCAGAGCCAGGTGGCAACCTCAGGGGAAGGCCTCAGCCTCTATGCCTTGTTGTTGGCTGGCTGCTATGTGAGACAGAATGCTGGGCTAGGTGGAACACAGGTCTGATTCAGTAGGGCTCTTCTTATGTTCTTAACAGGGGAAGGCCTCAGCCTCTATGCCCTCTGGCTGGCTGCTGTGTGAACAAAATATATACCATGAGATGGCAATAAATACGCACAGACTCTTCTTTAAATTTACTTATAAATAATGTAATGGTACTCAATAGAACTTATATTACATATAATCCTTGTTATTTGTATCAATACAAGTATTAGAAAAGACAATATTGTCTACTTCTTACAACAACTCATTGAAACAAACAACAGCATATTCTACTACACAATGCAGCATGTGAAAAATTCTGATGGAGTCCCGGTTTACTTTCAGTGCAATTCTTTGTCTTTATCAAAGAATCCTCACTGCACATAATATAAAAATACAAAAAGGTCACCAAACAAACAGCATACATACAATGAAGATATAAATAATCTCTTACAAGTCATTTACTCACCACATAAATTCTACATAGATGGAAGACTTCTGAAATTACTTCTGTGGCATACTGCTCCTAATTCGAGTCTATCTTCTCAAAACCCACCTTGCAAGCATTCATTTAAACTCTCCAGCCAGCACCTACAACAGGTGTCACTAATTAACAACATTCAGGTTCTCAAACCTACCACACTGCTACCACCCATATAGCCATAACTTTCACAAAAAACATGAAAGATCATATTCCTGATTCAGACCTTCTGGTTGCAAAGTTTGTAAATGAAAGATTCAGAATGCTTCTTGGTGTAATAAAGGTTTAAGTACATCCTGACGGTTGTACATATGTTCTTTAACTACAGCTAACACCAAGGATCTGAGATCATCAGGGCGATGTATTTGCATAATAAAATGTTCTGTCATTGGAGCATCCAAAGAATGATTTCTAATTTTAGATTTGTGATCTTGATTCTAAAATGTATAGGTCAAAGTGCACCCTATGTATAAAAATTGACACAGGCAGGAAATTAAATATATGCATCTCCTACTTTTGCAATTAGTGAATTGTTTTAAAGGAAAAGAAAAAGTACCCTTAGGGTGTAATGCATATATTTAATTTCCTGCCCATGTCAACTTTTATATGTAGGATGCACTTTAAGACCTATACATTTTAGAATCACAGAGCACAAATCTAAAATTATCCTGTTGTTGGCCACCCAGGGGAACTGGCAGATGGACCACTGGTCTGACCCAGCAGGGCTCTTCTGATGTTCTTAATGCCAAACTACACATTACACGCAATCCACTTGATTGGTTGCGCTCCCCCAAGAGAAAGTAACACAGCCACAGGTGGGGTGTGTGTGTGTGTACATGCCAGCTACTTTTTTGCTCAAAAACCACCTCATGTGACAGGAATATCCCCACAGCATGATCTGAAGCATATCAAGAGTCAACGAAAAGTGTGCAGAAAGTGTTAGTACGATTTAGTGGTTAGAGTATCGGACTAGGCTCTGGGATACCTGGGTTTGAATCCCCCCTCTGCCCTTGGAGCTTACTGGGTGGCTTGCTGGGTTGTTGTTGTGAGGATAAAACAGAGGAGAGAAGGATGTAACCCAACTTGGGTCCCCACCGGGGAGAAAGGTGGGTTATAAATGAAGAGAAGAAGAAGAGGAGGAGGAGGAGGAGGAGGAGGAGATTGGATTTATACCCCGCCCTTCACTCAGAGTCTCAGAGCAGCTTAAAAACTCCTTTCCCTTCCCCTCCCCACAACAGATACCCTGTGAGGTAGGTGGGGCTGAGAGAGTTCTTGACAGAAACTGTTCTTTTTCAAGAACAGCTCTGATAGAACTGTGGCTTGCCCAAGGTCACCCAGCAGCTGCGAGTGGAGGAGTGGGGAATCAAACCTGGTTCTCCCAGATTAGAGTCCGTGCACTTAACCACTACACCAAACTGGCTCTCAATAAAAACATGAGCGGAGACTGGCAAAGAGGGAAGTGGAGCCCAGGGTCTGAATTTACGTGTCACCAAACACCTTCACTGGTGTACGGACTGGGGGAGGCAGCCTGCTGTGCCCTTGTAGGAACCATGGCAAACACAGCTCTCAGCAGAATCCTTCCCACCAGGCTCGTGGGCAGCTAAGGTGAAGCTCCCTTCTTTAAGGGTAGAGGGCCCTGGTGGATCATTCTCTGCTGATTGTGATACAGCCTGACCGGTTAAGCTATGAGGCCTGAACACAGCAAGCCTCCTGCCCTTATCTGCCATCACATTCTTCAAGATCTAGCAGGAACGTTCTTCTAAATAACCATCCAAGTGCCAAGTCAGAAAAGACAAGGGCGTCCCAAGAGAGATCCTCAGTGGCTGCCCTTTCCTTTTGCATTTCCCTTTCCACGGAGATTACTCTAAGACCGAGCCTGTGCATCTTCCAGATGCATCAAAAGACATAGTTATTCATGCCTGTTTTGTGTCAATGTGTATCAGTAGTGGTGGTGTGTGTAAAGTGCTATCAAGTCGCAGCTGACTTACAGCAACCACAGCAAGGGGCTTTCTAGGCAAGTGAGAAGCCAAGGTGATTGGCCATTGCCTTCCTCTGCAGAGTCTTCCTTAAGAACATAAGAACATAAGAGAAGCCAATGTTGAATCAGGCCAGTGACCCATCTAGTCCAACACTCTGTCACACAGTGGCCAAAAATACCAGGTGCCATCAGGAGGTCCAGCAGTGGGGCCAGGACACTAGAAGCCCTCCCACTGCTGCCCCCCCTAGCACCAAGAATACAGAGTATCACCTGCCCCAGACTGAGAGTTCCTATCTATACCTTGTGGCTAATAGCCACTGATGGACTTCTGCTCCATATGTTTATCTAATTCCCTCTTGAAACTGTCCATGCTTGTAGCCGCCACCACCTCCTGTGGCAGTGAATTCCATGTATTAATCACTCTTTGGGTGAAGAAGCACTTCCTTTTATCTGTTCTAACCCGACTGCTCAGCAATTTCATGGAGTGCCCACGAGTTCTTGTATTGTGAGAAAGGGAGAAAAGGACTTCTTTCTCCACCTGCTCTATCCCATGCATAATCTTATAAACCTCAATCATGTCTCCCCTCAGCCGTCGTTTCTCCAAGCTAAAGAGCCCCAAGCGTTTTAACCTTTCTTCATAGGGAAAGTGTTCCAACCCTTTTATCATTCTAGTTGCCCTTCTCTGCACTTTTCCTTGGCGGTCTCTTCTCCAAGTACTGACCCCGCTTAGCTTCTGAGATCTGATGAGACTGGGCTATACCAGGCTGCCTTCTGTCCTGTATCAATAATACATCTATTGGTTTTATATACTAAGAACTAGACCTGTTCAGAAGTCAGCAATAGGCACAAACCGAATTACGAGCCTAAATTCATCATGAACTGGGCTCAGTTCATGGTTTGTGAGCCTAGGTGCATGCCCATCCCTATATGAACCTTCCCAGGACCATCAACGTGGTTTTGGAGGTTTGTGTAGTTCGTGGTGGGAAGCGGGGGGATCGCTGAAATGGCTTGCATCTATTTCAGTCGTTTCAGCAATCCCTCTCGCTCCCCCCCCATTTCCAAGCATTCCCTTTAAATGGGTTTTGCAAAGGGGCATCCCGTGGGAGTGGAGGCCAAGCAGTGAATTTGCCACTTGGCCTCCATTCCCATATGGCACCCACTTTCAAGACCCATTTAAATGGAACATTGCAAGCAGGTGTCATGCAGGAGTGGAGGCCAAACATTGAATTCACCACTTGGCCTCCAGTCCCACATGGAGCCAAACTCAAAACACATTTAGAGGGAAAGTCCCCTTTAAATAGGTTTTGGAAGATCTCCCTCCCCATTCTGCTGGCCTTTGGGAGCCGCTGCCAGCAAAAAGGAGGAAGGGAAGATCCATGAACCTCACCAACCCAAACCAGTTCATGAAGCAGGGGAGGTTCATCCCTGTTCAAGGGACCTCATGAACCATGAACTGGGATGAACCTTCATTTTCCTAGTTCATGCCCATCCCTAACCAGGACATATGCAGGGAGGAACAAGATAAATATGACAATGTTATGGCATTTTCCAAAGGTATGTCAGTGACATTCAAGGGGAAAATGGAGCCCCCTTGGCCTGCCTTCTATGGCCTAGTCTCCCAGCCCAAACACTACTGGAAGAGAACAGTATCCCACCCCTCACCCCACCAGCAAATGGGGTGAGCTAAGGACAAAAGCAAAGTCATCTCATTGCAAATGTCTGTTTCTATGTCTTAACTCAGTATAAAGTCCATGTTTCCTATGAAGAAAACAATGATTGATCTCCACACTGTGAAGAACGCTAAAGACAAAATGAAATACAGTTTAACCAGAGTCGGTCTGTTCTATGTGCAAAGCAAATTCCATTGAGCCAAAATGAGTCAAAGTTTCCATGAACATTTTTGGTAGTGTTGAAAACCTTTTTCTTTTTAAACGTTCCAGCACAGTTGGAAGACTGGTCACCACTGGCCGTTACATCCCTCTTGAGTAAGACAACAGAGGAAGCTGCCTGAGCCAGAGTTGGACAACTGGTCCATCTACTCCAAAGACTCCACAGCACTGCTGCCGGAGGCTGCTGAAACTGGAGATGCTGAGGATCAAACCTGCAACCTTCTGAATGCAAAGCGGATGCTCTGCCACTGAGCCATGGCCCTGGATACCAAACCTACATTAATCTATCCACCCCAGAAAACAGGGAAGGACAGAAATGACCTGCAAAGGCAGCTTCCGCCTTTATGGTAAGGCTGCTGAGTATTCACCTTGTCTCCCCAAAAAGTCAGGGACCCTCCCTGGGGTGTCCAATGAAACACATGGCCAAGGAGAACAATGAAGACAATGGCATCAAGCTTAGCCAGAGTTTACCGGGCTGGGATGCTAGTTCGGGTGGGGGAAGAGAAATGCCTGTCAGAAGTAGGCATGTGTTTCTCATTGCTTTTGACCCCAGTGCAAGTCAGAGGCACAGGCGGAATGAAGGCTCCATCAGAGCACCAACAGCTAGCTTCCCAAACTTATTTGGCCTACCACCAAAAGGCTGCTTTAGATAGGTTCTGGACTCTTCTTTCTTCACGCTTCCACCACCCCCTTATTTGTATTCAACGCCCCCCAATTGCACCCAAGGCTCCGACCGACCGCCTGGATTGTTCCAGCACCCTCAGGGGGTGGTATTGCCCACTCTGGGAACCAGAGGAGGGTTGCTGGCATGCGTCCTAATGCATTCAAAGGTCAGTTCAAGGTGAAAGGTAGTTGCAGGTGTCATCGCTCCAATGCCTTTTTGTGGGACTTGAGCACTACTTGGGTCAGGACTACCCTGTACAGACACAGATGGCAGGGTGACTCCTGTCATTAACTCTCTTCTCCTTCCACCTCCCAGAAAGCTCTGATAATGCCGCCTCCTTGAATGAAAGCACTTTACCAGTCTCTGCTACACATTCCCTTCAGTGCACATGGTGCTCGTGGGAAGTGCCATCAAGTCACAGCCAAAATGTGGCAACCCCAGATGGTTTTCAAGGCAAGAGGGGTTAGAGGTGGTCTGCTGTCACCTGCCTCTGTGTGGCAGCCCTTGGTCTCCCATCCATGTACTGTCCAGGCCGGCTATGCTCAGCTTCTGAGGAGATCTGAGGCTCGTCTCGGCCATCCACATCAGGACTGGTGTACACCACAAAGTCTGATGTCCCACAGACAAGCGGCGTTTGGCCATAATGTCCATGCATTCTTCATGTGCAGGAACTTGTACTACATGTTCTCTCCTGCTCTCCCATTAGAGGGTGTTAATCTGTATGGCTTCTTGACTGCCCTGACTGTAAGACAGGAATAAGGTTACCAACTTCTTTAAATGTTTCTGGACAGAGGAGGAGAGGGTGCTTTTGCACAGGAAGCAGAAGCCAACAGACAGACGGGTAGGGCACCATAAACATCCCTGTCTCTACTTCAGAGGGGTCCAGGTGGGCAGCTGTGTTGGTCTGAAGCAACAGAACAGAGTTTGAGTCCAGCGGGGGCACCTTTAAGGCCAACCAAGTTTAATTCCGGGCATAAGTTTTCATGTGCATGCTTATACCCAGAATTAAACTTTGTTGGTCTTACAGGTGCCCCCACTGGACTCAAATTTTGTTCTACATTCAAAGAAAAGCCAGTTCCCAAACTTCTGTCACACTCCAGTGCAACCAAGGAAAAGAACAGAACGTGTGGTTACACAGATGAAAGAGTGGGGTGGCTACAACAGGCTCCCACTCAAGTCCCCAAGGCCTGGGATCACGAGGAAGACCTTCCGCTCCCACATGCCCAACGCCCATTGCCTTCCCCCCACACACTCTCAGATGCTGGCCTCCCATCTCCATTCGCTATTAATTATCTTCTTATGGCCTGCTGTTATGCACCCAGGCAGGAGACAACCGTACAGAAGAGAGAAAACATCTCTCACCTCCTATTAAAGGCACAGAGCTTCTGTCTCCATACAAAGGTATTAACTGACCTGGACAGGAATCAGACACATGCTTCCTTTTCCCCCCTGTGAACAGGGGTGTTCCAGGAAGAGGTGCAAATAAACCCCAGTTTAATAATGTTTCCAAGAACAAAGAGTTCAGAAGCAAAGGGAGGATCCACACATTAATGGAGAGTCCTACAGCTATTGAACTGGGATAGCTATTCCCCTGAGGATGAGGACCAGCAGGGTTACCAAGTCGGGCACAACTGAGACTGGGGCGCAAATCGGGCAGACAGAACAAAAGCCATCCCAAGGTTGAGGTTAGATGGTCACACCAGAACAGGGGAGGCATGGGTTCAAGTCCCCACTCTGCCACAAAGTCCACTCAGTGGACTGTGGACCGGCTGGCTCTAGCTCCCAGAACTGTAATGAGAATAAAACTGAAAAGCTGAGAACCACATATGCCCCCTCGAGCTTCGGGAAGGAAACGTGGGATAAAAATCAAACACTAAATAAGTACATTGGCAATTAATGAAATGATACTGAATGATGGAATCAGTCCATCAGCGCGGATTAATTAAGTCTGTGCTCAAGAGGGCAGAAGAAAAGCAAGGTAGCCTTGGCAAGTTCACCACCAGTGGGCAAAAAGAACTTAGACATGCAACGGTGCACACAGCTGCTGCTTAACAGAGCCCCTGACTACTACACGTGCCATGCTGACAAGGCTGAAGCGCACAGCCTGGGCAGGCTTTGCAGTAAGATGCGTACAATGACTACATGGTGACCTCATTTTCATGAGCTGCTGGGTGCGTGCAACAGTGCACTGGTTATGTTCTTGCTGGCGTCATGTGTGAACTGGGCCTTAGGGAAAGGGAGAGAAGAAGAAGAGGTTGGATTTATACCCCGTCCTTCACTCAAAGTCTCAGAGCGGCTTACAGACTCCTTTTCCTTCCCCTTTCCCTTCCCCTCCCCACAACAGACACCCTGTGAGGTAGGTGGGGCTGAGAGAGCTCTTTCCAGAACTGCCCTTTCAAGAACAGCTCTTGACAGAACTATGGCTTGCCCAAGGTCATCCAGCAGCTGCGAGTGGAGGAGTGGGGAATCAAATCCGGTTCTCCCAGATTAGAGTCCGCGCACTTAACCACTACACCAAACTGGCAAGGCAGAGCAGTACAGTCGTGCCTGCTTTTCCATCCTGTACCTGCCACCTAACAGAGCCAAGTTCTAGCTGCTGATGGGAGAGATGAACGTTGGAGACATGGGAACAAGACTGTGGTCCATGCCACTGTTTATTGCAGGGGTCCCCAACCTTTTTGAGCATCTGGGCACCTTGGGAATTCTGACACAGTGTGGTGGGTGAAGCCACAAAATGGCTGCTGCAGGAGGTGGAGCCACCCACAAAATGTCTGCCGCAGCTGACCTTCACTCACACAGGGAGGATCTTTGTGCTGCGGGGGCAGCTGTTGCCAAAGCAACATACTTGAACATTTTCAGTTCTCCAATGCTTAGTCAGAAGACCTGCTGTGCAAAAGCCCCCCATCACCCCTTTCTAAATACTCGGTGGGCACCCGAAAAGGCATTGGCGGTGTCCATGGCACCCACAGGCACCCCTGGTTGATGGCATATATTTATCTATATGTTGTATGTAGGGACGGGCACGAAGCGGCACACAAAGCGAAAGTCGTCATGACTTGTGCCACTTCTTGTGTCATGAACAGTTGCTTTGGGCAATTGCTTCATTGATGAAGTGAGCTCTGAAGGCTTTTACAGGCCTTATATGCCCTTATAGGGACAGGCCCTTAGGTTGGCAGGCTTCACCCAGAAGTGGGCTACGAAGGCCTAAAAAGCCTTCAAAGCTCACTCTGGGAGCTCGAGTTGAGCATCCTGACTTGACTGAGCTTCATGAGTGAGCGCCAAAGGTTTATAAAGGCCTCTGGACCTCGCACTCGGAGCTCAGTTGGGCCGGCCCAACCCAGAGGTAGGCTCAGAAGGTATTTAAATGCCTTTGGGGCTCACTTCCAGGTGGGGCCACAGCTTCAGTGCTTTCAGAGCGTACTGCCGGCTGGGTCTGAGACCCCACAAACTTCCTGAAGCACAAACCGGTTCATACAATGGAGAAGTTTGTGGTTTGTGAAAACTACAAACCACAAACCTCCACGAACCTCCACTTTCCCCTGTCTGTGCCCACCCCTAGTTGTATGTACTATACTCCTCTTACTCCATTGTGTTTGGATTCTCCATTCTCTGCACTGTTTGACCTATCATGTCTGATACTTTTTTGCATTGTTTCTGTGTGATGGTAGTCCTATTGAACTGTTTATTAGATACCTGTGATGGGCTGCCCTTAACAACTTGTTTCCTAGAGCAGAGAGCTGGGAGGTGAAGAGTTAACTCTTCACTGGAATGGAGAGCGTGGGTAGCAGACTGCCTCCCCCCTTCTATTCTCTGATTGGCCAGCACCAGCTGAGGAGAAATATATGATTAGCTGAGTGCCGAGGGTGTGGCCTTTTTGGAGTCACTGGTCTTTCGGAAGTCAGACAGTCAGTCAGTCGGCTTCTGACAGAGTCAGTGAGTCTGACAAGTCAGACAGTTTCACCTCTGGAGTGAAGGGAAACAACTCCTTGCCTTAACTGTTTTCTATCAATTCTGAGGAAGAATTCCATATCAGTACTAAATGTATAAAAGTCAGCCTCAGCTGAAGTCCGTTTTACAAATACACCAGAACTGTGATTGAGATTTTGGCAAGGGCGACTGGGTAGTGTGCTGAAACTCCCATTCAGGCCAAAAGAAAAGGGTTATATCTTCTGAGGATGAGAAGAATAATTCCTGCCCAGTTACACAGGGGGTTTTGCTCTGAGAAGACTCCTGGTCTGTTGTGAAGGGAATCAGATTTAGACATCTTGGGATATTGAAATAAACTGTGGTTTCCAAAAAGGGGGAGAGTTTAGGTACACAAATAAAGAGATCGTCTCCAGGAAACCAGAAGAGTCATAGGAAACTATATGAAGAAGCATTGTACCTGTAACTACTCAGTCAAACACTTCAACAACACTATTTTGAATGTTTTTAAAAGTATATTCTGTATTAACAACAATTTTTACCTCAGCCTTTCCAACCCCTGAATACTCCTATTCAATCCCTGCCTGTTAAATAAAATCATTATTTCTGTTTGAATGTTATACCATCTTAAGCCAGTTTGGGGTAATGATTAAGTGATTTCCAACTCCTCCATTTGCAGCTGCTGGATGACCTTGGGCAAGCCATAGTTCTGTCAGAGCTTGTCCTTGAAAGAGCAGTTTCTGTCAGAGCTCTATCAGCCCCACCTACCTCACAGGGTGTCTGTTGTGGGGAGGGGAAGAGAAAGGAGTTTCTAAGCTGTGCTGAGATTTCAAGTGAAGGGCGCGATATAAATCCAATTTCTTCTTCTTCTTAAGTGCCAGTTGAAAGGGAAAAACAAGACGGCTCCTGTTTATCCCATCAAGTTCCTCAGCTAGGCTAGAAGACAAATTAGATCTTTGTGACAGTGTAGGACAGTAACTAAAACCACAGTACTCGGTGCTGCTCAGTCACATTTGGGAACAAAATTTTGGAGGGAAAACCTACCTGACAGTGGGGAAGTGCCAGAGGTCTGTCATAATACCTCCTGCTACTGTGCTGCTTGATTGCATTGTTTTATTCTTTGTTACCTGTCTTGAGTTTCAGTGAGGAAGATAGTCTATAGATAAAGTAAGGAAGTAAGGAAACAAGATCTATTCTCTGCACAACACACCCAAGGAAGCCCCGAGGCACTCTTCACTTGCCCTGGAATTCAGCCCTTCAGGTAGGGTTCAGGGCTGTCTTTTTGCCCAAATGTAGCATTTAAGGCAACCTACAAGAGACAAGCTCCTGCCAACCTAGCAGTTTGAAAGCAAGAAATTGCAAGTAGACGAATAGGTACTGCTTTGGTGGGAAAGTAACAGCGTTCCGTGCGCCTCAGTGTCTAGTCATGCTGACCACTTGACCACAGAAACATCTTTGGACAGTGCTGGCTCTTCGTCATAGAAATGGAGATGAGCACCACACCCTAGAGTCGGATTCAACTGGCTTTTGAGCAAGGGAAACCTTTACCTTACAAGAGACAAGAAAAAAGTACAACATCAACGCGATCTAAAATCACACTAAAGAGCAGCAGTGATGGCAACAAGACTAAAGTTCTTTGAACTGTAGCCAGTGCTGTGGTTAGTGTGTTGTACCTGGGAGACCCAGGTTCAAATCCCCACTTGTGCCATGGAAGCTTGCTGGGTGACCTTGGGCTAGTCACATACATTCAGCCTAACCTACCTCATAGGGCTGTTATTAGGATAAAATGAAGAGGAGAGTGATGCAAGCCACTTGGGTCCCCACTGGAGAGAAAAGGAGGGGGTATAAATAAAGTAAATAATTTTTAAAATGACCATGCAAAAAAAATGTTAGGCCTCCACAATTTAAACTCCAAAGCTTCTAATTAAGAAGGTTATTCTCCTATGTGGTGTGCAACCACAGAAAAGGCCCCGTCTCCAGCAGATCTGCCCCACTTGCAAAAGTGAGGGACCTTGAAGAAGATTTCTGACAACAATCTCAATGGGTGAACCGGCTTGTGTGTGAGAAGGTGGCCCTTCAAAGATGCTGGTTCAGACCATTTGTGGCTTCACACATCAGCACCAGGACTTTGAACTGTGCATAGAAACACGCTGGAAGCCAGCAGAGGTCTTTTGAGTGTGGCAGAAAATGCTTACTGGAGGCAAGGCCTTGCAGACAACCCAGCCATTGGCGCTCCGGAATTTCTAAAGACTTTCAAAGACAGTCCTATGCAAATGCATCATATGGGAATCGAGATGAATGTTACGAGACAGAATGTGCATGTGTTCAAGCGGAACAGGGAAGTGCAGCAATGACAAGCTGCAGTGCTGCACATGGCTTCACATCTTCTGCAGCTTCTCTTGCACGTATTCCAATTCACTCTCTTGCTGCAGCACAGACCATTCGCTCCCTGGCACAGCAGAGCAGTTATTGCTATCTGGACACACACACACTGAACTGATGAATCACTTTCCATGGCTTTCTCTCCAGGCCAAGAAAAACTTTACTTGCTGAATTTCTACCCATCAGGCAGCTGTATGGGCACAAGAACAGGGCCATTAGAATAACTTGGCAACCCAAGGTAGAGCAGATGGACAGTCCTTCACCCTTCCTGAGCAATTTCTACCACTGGATCAGCTTGTCCCTGGGATAAGGAGCTTCACTTTTTCAAAGGAACAAAACAATGCAATCGTCAGTTCCCCCACATCATTGGAACTGGACACTTTTGTAGAAGAAGCTTGTGGGAATCCAAGTCTGGGATCTCTCCGCCTGCCCCCTTATACATGGATGGGTGACAGAGCACCATTCTGCACAAGCCCAAATACACACTTTAATTTCTACTTCACGTGCCCTAGGGATGGGTCCTGGCACTGACAGTGCATTTAATTTAAAACATCTTTATGCCACCTTTCCACCCAACGTAGTGTTCCTCAATGCAGCAAACAATCGAAAGCATTAAAACCACCTTTTAAAAGACAAATATATAAAACCATTAAAAACAACAATTTAACAAAAGGCATAAACAGGAAGGAGGACCAGTGAGGGAATGCCAAACAAACTAGAAAAGGCTTCACCTGCTGGTAGGAGACAAGAACTGAAGGGGACAGAGGACTCTCCCTGGGGAGGGAATTCCACAGTTTTGGCGCCACAGCCAAGAAGGGCCTTTCTTCAGTTGCCACCTCAGATGGCAGGGACACCGTGAAGTTGACCAAAGTGGTCAGGTAGCTTCATATAGGGGCCAGCAGTCCTTAAGGTATGCTGGTTTCAAGCTGTGTAGGGCTTAGAAAGTCTATACCGGCACCTTGAACTGAGCCGAGAAGAAAACTGAGACCACAAGAGGGGCATGGTCACTACAAGCCACTCTGGTCAGAATTCTGGACTGCTGCATTCTGCACCAACTGTAGCTTCTGGACACTATTCAAGGGCAGTCCCACATACAGTGCATTGCAGCAATCTAATGCAGATGTTACCAGGTCTTGCACCACAGCGGCAAGGTCTTTTTTCGCCCAGGAAAAGCTGCAGCTGCCTCACCAGCTTGAAGCAGGTAGGAGGCACTCTTGGCCACTTATGCCATCCTGTTTATGCAGAAGGAGTCCCAAACCCAGCAGGACGCCCCAAGCTATGAATTTGCTTCTTTAGGAGGGGGAGGGCAGCGCCATCTAGGATAGGCGATACCTTCGTTCCTGGGGAACAGATTCCTGGTGTGAGCTCAGGGTCTGATTAAGCCCCATTCCAAACCCAAGAGGAAAGGATAAGCTCGGGATCAGCAAAACGTGAAGGATGGGTAAAAAATGTCCTCCAGGTTCTGGGTCAATAGGGTTGTACGCTGAGCTCAGACACAGCCAGGCATGTTTGTTGAAATACTGTCACAACCATCCACGCAATGTTTACAGAGTTCTCCCAGAAATACTCGATCACTCTCTAAAAACTCACAACCCCCGCCCAGCTGCGGCAGAAAACCACAGGGGCTTGAAAGCATCAGAAACAGACTTTGTGAAAAAACTGGGTCACTGTTGCCTGGCCTACTTGCCGAGCACCGGCGTGCTCTGAACAAAGGGGCTCTTGCTCCTCCGCAGCTTTTCACAGGGAATCTCAAGGGGCTTGTCAAGCACAGGCGCTAACTGATTAAGTGAGCAACTAAACGGTGGAACTCCCTGCCAGTGGCACCTCTAACAGGGGGTCAGACGGATCAGGTTCCCCGAGGAGAGGCGGTCCATCAAGGGCTATTAGCTATGGTGACTAAAGGGAACCTCCACGTTCATAGGCAGTCAGCTCCCGAACACCCGTGGTAGGAGACAACATCAGGAAAGGCCTTGACCTTTAGGGCCAGGATTTTTGCTCCCATTGACTGCTTTCTGAACCAGAACTGGATGGACCACTGACCTGACCCAGAAGGGTGTTATTTTTTGAGGCGTGGAACTTTTGACAGGCGTTTCTGATACATTCACTGCTACAAACAGATGTTCCTGTCCCCCACATTTTATCTATCCAAACTGCGCAACCGGACTCACCCTATTATCCTTTATTATACAACAGATGGCCAATGGGCCCAGCAGCCTACTGGTTGCGCTGGAGGGCCCAGAGGCCTTCTCCTGATGTTGCCTCCTAGCACTGGTATCCCAAAGTTAACTGTCTCAGAGGAGGTTTTTTTTTCAGTGTCCTCCAAAATTTCCATCTTCTTTCCATGGGAAAAATGTTTTTAAATTGAGGGACAGTCTCCCTCCCCCCCAGTATTTTCAATTTTTTTACTCCCAGACTTTTTCTTCTGTAGTTGTCACATCAATGCTGATAGAATAAATGCATGCTTTTGAGGATGTGGCCCAAAACAGCCACCATCTGTCTTGGCTAAAATTCAGAGACCCAAACTTGTCACCGTTTACAATCCAGGGTTTGGGTTGTAATAAGGTTTCTGCTGGCCCCTGGCCAAGGCTGGAGGACAGAGTGGGCCTCGAGTTGCCCACAGTATAAACAACAGCAGCCAAAATGACTTGGTGGACCTCTTGGGGAAGACAGGGGACACCTCCCGGTATGCCATGCTTCTCACACCCCAGGCTGCAGAAAGTGAAGCATCGTCCCCAGACTCCCCAGCCCTGGACGTGTTAATGGTCACTATGAACACAGCTGGCCTTGCAGAACCATGCACTCTGTAGATGGGTACAGCAGAGAACACAGAACAAAATCCGCTATGAAACATTTTCCCTTTTCGACAGAAAAGTTAAATGGGGCAGGGAGAGAAGGGAGAATCCAGCTTGATCATGCTGGAGATTTGAGGTGAGGGTAGAACTTCCACATGTCTCCCCCTTCCATAATCCCTCACTTACTGATTGTATTTGCATTCAAGAAGACAACTCAGGCCTCTCCACTTTTAAATTGCATCATTATATCCCATAGCACAAATTTATATGTTAAGAGAAAGACAAATGATGTATCTTGGGTTGCAGTCATATGCGCCAGAAAAAATGAGGGGGAAGCGAGGCTATTTCCTCTGGAGGACTTTGACCTGCAGTTGCACAATCACACCTCCCTTTGAAGCTGCAGGCGCAGTCCATCAGTGTGTGATCACATGCAACTGTGGGTGAGTGGGCGTTTTTTGGTGCCTTCCCCCCCATGTGCTTAAGAATTGCACCTCCTCACTGAGGGCTCCCCATGGAGTGTGCGATGATGCACATACTGCCAAGGGGGGGGGGGGACAATGGCACGGAGTCGAGATGGCCTGATCAGACCACCCTGACGCCATGAGAGCGCACTGTAGCAATCAGACACGGGAAAGTCCGTCCGTGGTCTGTCGCAACCCGTTTACCACTGGATTTTCCCCGTTGTCTTTTAACTCTGCTTCTGTGGCAGAGTAGAACGGGTTGCCAACAGCTGCGGGGCGCTTCCCAGATGTTGCCTGATTGTGCCCTTTAAATCCGCCCAGCATTCATACCTATGTCAGGTCTAATTGTGCGTATGATCGCAGCCTTATATTCATAAACCTGTAGAATAAATGCAGGTTTGATAAGAACATAATAAACGTAGACACATTCCATTCCCCCTAGTCCCCCCAAGAGGGGGAGGGGGCTTCAAAGTTTCTTGGAAACATTCATTTCCAGTACCAACAATACACAGAAGAGCTGAATAATTCTCAAGGGAGCCTACCTCCTGCATTTCTGTAACAGTCACTTTCCTCAAAGCATCACCTGACTGGCAGGAAGTCCAGAGCAATGAAGCAATGAGAGCTAGTCTGGTGTAGAGGTTAAGAGAGGAGGACTCTAATCTGGAGAACCGGGTTTGATTCCCCACTCTTCTTCCACATGCAGCCAGCTGGGTGACCTTGGGTCAATCACAGTTCTCTCAGAGCTCTCTGAGCCCCACCTTCCTCACAGGGTTTCTGTTGTGGGGAGAGGAATCATAGACTCATAGAATGTTAGAGTTGGAAGGGACCTTGCAGGTCATCTAGTCCAGCCCCCTGCACTCTGCAGGAACACAGCCAAAATATAGCTTTACATACCTACAACATACCCAAAAGATGGTCGTCCAGCCTCCGCTTGAAAATGTCCAGGGAAGGAGCATCCACCATTTCCTGAGGTAGACTGTTCCACTGCTCAACCACTCTTACAGTTAGGAAATTTCTCCTGATATCTAGCCGGTAACGACTCCCTCATAATTTCCACCCATTAGATCTAGTCTTGCAATCTGGAGCAAGAGAGAATAGATCTGCTCCATCTTTTACATGACAGCCCTTCAAATACTTGAAGACTGCAATCATGTCCCCTCTAAGTTTTCTGTTTCCCAGGCTAAACATACCCAACTCTTTCAGCCTTTCCTCATAAGACTTGGATTCAAACCCTCTCACCCTCCTGGTTGCCCTCTTCTGGACATGCTCGAGCTTGTCAACATCCTTCCTAAAGTGTGGTGCCATGTGAGGCCTGACCATAGCAGAATAGAGCGGAACTACCACTTCCTGTGATCTGGACACAATGCTTCTGTTAATGCATCCTGAGATTGCATTAGCTTTCTTCACAGCCACATTGCACTGCAGGCTCTATTAGCAACTCACCAGGTGCTCTCCACTCCTTGCCTCAGCCCAACTGACTCAGCTCTGCCTCTGCTGAGGAGCAGCCCTTTGTTTCAAAAGGTCCCTTCTTGCTCAGCACAGCAGAGCCCAGCACAATAGGGGGCGGGGCTTGCAATCAACAGCACACCACAGCAACTCACTCAGCCTCCAACAACCCCCAAAGCACAAACAGCCCCAAACAGCCTTAAACAGAACCACTCTCTATCAGGCTACAAAAGAACTCACTCTCTCTCAGCTCCCACACAGCAGCTAGGAAGGCAAAGGGAAAAGGAAAAATCCCTTACCTTCTATCAGCAACTCACCAAGTGCTCTCCACTCCTTGCCTCAGCCCAACTGACTCCAGGAAGAGGAGGAGGAGGAGACTGGATTTATACCTCGCCCTTCACTACCAGAATGAGTCTCAGAGAGGCTTACAACCCCTTCCCCCTCCCCTGTGAGGCAGATGGGGCTGAGAGAGCTCTCTTGAAAACTGCCCTTGAGAGAACAGCTCTGAAAGAACTTATGACTGACCCAAGGTGTCATGATCTGTGTAGGACTGGGAGACAAGGCCTAGTGAGGCCTAGGCCCAGGAGACCTGTGTGGGGATGGAAAGCAGACACTGCCTACAATCCCCACAATGCTTGGCGCTGGTTGTAACCAATCGGTGTCCGGGGATTGCATGAGGAGATTGTTACTTAGACTTAGTGGGCTGTGGAACTGCATTCTTTTCTCTCAGAGTTAAGCTGAGAGGACAGTCTGGTCTGAGAGAAAGATCCCTTACTTGGGACAGAGTAAGTACAGGCACAGGCCTGGTATAAAAGGCTGTGGGCCTTGAATAATAACCAGTTAAGAGAAATATATAGCCGCATTAGATCTGTTTTATTAACCTTTAGACACTGTTATACATTAAGCACCTTGTCTTGTTTTTCCTTGCCCCATTAGAGTATTAATAAACCATTTTAAGGTTCTCTGCCTGGTCATCACGCCTATATTTCTCGGCTTAAAAGAGGCATTTTTGGCTGGGCTTAGGAGGGTACTCTGGGCCTTCCCAAAGTACCCTAAGTTGAGAGTGGTGGCAGAAGAAGGTGGCAACCCACGAGGTAGCATGACATGGTGGTTTTTAGCAGTGGGATGTGCCAGGCATTGACCTGGAGAGGCAGAGCATAATTGTTTTATTTTCTAAAAAAAAAAAATCCTCCTCCCCTTTTTCAGTCTTAGGGAAGCCCCATTTTTTTAAGGTGCTGGTAAGACCAAGTAAGTGGCCTAATAACAGTGTTGTAAAGGGGTTTTATTTATTTCTATCTGTTGGGTCAACTGGACAGAGGGGCTAGAGTTAGGCAGTGTATGTTCCTCCATTCTGGGAGACAGAAGCCAGAGGACACACCTGTGTTTAGAAGCAAGACCAGGGGCTGCTGATCAGATGTCTCAGGAGAAAGCAGATGGAGAGATCACAACCCCAAGTGAAGAGTTCTTGCATCTCCAGCTGCAAATTAAGCAGATGGAACTTGAGAAAGAGGAGAAGGAGAGAGAACACCACCTACGGGTGGCCAAAATGCAAGCCGAGAAAGAGGAGAGAGACAAGGCAGCCCAGAGAGAGCTGGAAAGGGAGAGAATGCTGAAGGAAGAGAGAGAGAGAGGGCAGCCCAGAGAGAGCTGGAGAGAATGAGGATGGTGCACGAGCTTGAAATGGCATGGTTGGGAAGAGAGCCACCTTCACTTCCTCCAGATGCTGATGTCCAAGGGAATAGAAGAAAATATCCTCTGTATAATGAAGGGGATGACAACGAGGCCTTCCTTCAGAACTTTGAATAGGTCTGCGTAGACTACAAGGTTCCCAAAGAACGGTATATGGAAAAGCTGAGACTGCAGCTGTGTGGAGACCTGGCTTCAGTGTCGGGCCAGATGGAAGGTGAAGAGAGAACCAATTATAAGCTCTTCAAACAAAGAGTGCGTGAGAGAGTGGGGTTCACCAAAGAAGGGCCCCAAAAGTGCTTTAGGGAGATCAGGCTGGAAGGTAGACAGCCCTATCCACAGCTGATGTATAGGCTGGAGAAAGCCTATGATTTATGGGTAGAGATTGCTGAGGCCAAGACCATGGATGACATCAAGGCCCTGATGTGCATCAACAGGTTCCTGACTCTTCTTCCAGAGCATATTAGGTGCCCCCTTGTGGACCTTCCACTCTCCAGGAAGCAGGACAGTGGGCCAAGCGACTGGCTGAAGCCTACGGAGGGCAGAGGTACAGCACCCCTTGTGATTGGGGTAAGAGGGAGTCTCCTAAGTCCCCACCTCAGTCCGGTAAGCCATCAGAGAGGAAAGGAGAGCCACCACAACAGCAGCAGAATGTTCCCTCAAATACCAGGGTGAAGTCACCATGTGAGGAGAGGAAAGTGCCTTGGTGTTTTGCCTGCAACCAACTAGGTCATATCCGGAAGCAGTGCCCTAAGGATGGAACCAGCGTGCACCACATGATCCTGGAAACCAACCAAGCCGTTCCTCCTATATTCAATCCGGAGTATATTCCCCAGTGCCACTGGAAGAAGGTGCAGGTGGATGGCCAAGAAGTAGCAGCCTGGCAAGATACTGGTTCCCTCCTCACTCACTAATCAATCCCAAGTACCTCATCCCAGGAGAAGAGAGGCAAGTAAGATGTCTGCACGAAGCAGAAGGGATCGTGCTCCCTGTGGCTCAGCTACCAATCAGCTGTGAGGGCTAGAGTGGATTGTAGATGGTAGCTGTGCATGATTATACCCTGGTAGCCATGTTTGTGGGGGAAGATTTAGTGGAGCATATGACCATGGAACCCAGAGTCCATGAACCTGAGCTGGAAGAAACAGAGGCCAATCCAGAGGAAGATGTCTATGAGCAGTTCTTAAAGGACTTTGAAGATGTTCCTGAGGGACCCAGCCAGCAAATCAATGTCTACACTGGGGTGTTAACCCATTGCCAGTCTGAGAAGCAGCAGCAAGGCAAGCACACGCCAGCAACTTCTCCAGACCTTGTTACAGAGCTGACAGTGGTAGAGTCTCCTCCAGTGACTCCGACTGCATTCCAGAAGGATCAAGAGGAAGATGCCAGCCTGGAGGAAGTCCATGAGCAGGCACAGAAGAATCTTCCCTTCAGTGGAACGACCCGATCCCAGTTCCTGCTAGACAGAGGCCGGCTGTATTGTGAGTCCTTTCAAGTTGGTGACCAGAAGGGCTGGAAGCCACATCGTCAACTGGTGGTACCAGTCTGGCTTCGTCTCCGTCTCATGAGCCTGGCCCATGACCACCCCAGCAGGCATGCAGGCGTGAGACAAACCACAGACCAGCTGAGACAGCAGTTTTATTGGGATGGGATGGGCAAGGACATTACTAGGATTGTCCAGTCCTGTGACGAAGATCTGGAACTCCAAGAAGCTACCTATGAGCTGTGCTATAATGCTGCATGTGCATTGATTGGCCAAGGCAGGCTGAATGATGCAGTGAAAAGCCTTCAGAAAGCAGAAGAGCTGTGTCGTCAGTCTCTTGCAGAAGATATCGAGTCTGAGCTGGCTATCCGTGGCCAGATGGCTTATATTTTGCAGCTGCAGGGTCACACGGAGGAAGCTCTGCAACTTTACAATCAGATAATCAAACTGAAGCCAACAGATGTGAGATTGCTTGCAGTCTTTGCCAATAACATCGTTACCATCAATAAGGACCAAAATGTTTTTGACTCAAAGAAAAAGGTGAAGCTGACCAATGCAGAAGATGTCGAGCATAAACTCTCCAAAAAGCAGCTCCAAGCAATAGAATTCAACAAAGCTTTGCTGGCCATGTACACCAACCAGGCCAATCAGTGTCGCAAATTATCATCAAGTTTACAGTCACAGAGCCCTGAACTTCCTGTATTAATCCAGGCAGCTCAGTTGTGTGGAGAGAAGCAGCATACCAAGGCAATAGACCTTTTGCAGGAGTTTGCGGATCAGCAGAGATTAAGCTGACCATGGCCCAGCTGAAAGTGGCTCAAGGTAACATTACCAAAGCACATGTCATCCTGAGGAGCATAGAAGAACTAAGGCAGAAGCCAGGCACGGTTTCAACCTTAGTTACAACGTACAGTCACGAGGAAGACATCGATAGCGCCATCGAAGTCTTGACACAAACCACTGAGTGGTATGAAAAATTCCAGCCAAAGTCTTCAATTCATTTGTTGTTCATCAGGGAGGCAGCTAACTTTAAACTGAAGCATGGCCAGAAGAAGAAAGCCATCTGCAAAACCCAGAGGAAATCCACACCCTGGCCCAGATCATCTCAGCGTACTCCTTGGTTGATCCTGAGAAAGCTAAAGTTCTTAGCAAATACTTGCCCTCCTCTGACACAATGAGTGATTTCCCACTAATGCTGACTCGGGGTAGCGCCGCCATTTGGCCCGGTACTATTAGTCAATTTCACACCCGAAGCCGCGGGGCTGCATTTTGACCCGCGGCTTCGCCCGATTTCCCCGCAGTTTCGTAATCCTGTTTTTTGAGGATTATGAAACTGTGGGGGAAATCGGGCAAAGCCGCGGGTCAAAATGCAGCCCCGCGGCTTCGGGTGTGAAATTGACTAATAGTATCGGGCCAAATGGCGGCGCTACCCTGAGTCAGCTTTAGTGGGAAATCACCCAATGTCTTTGAAAGTAGATGTGGACACACTCAAAAACTTGGATGGGGCTACACAAGGTCACACCAGCAGCTGCATGTGGAGGCGTGGGGAATCAAACCCAGTTCTCCCAGATTAGAGTCCATGCTCCTAACCACTACACCAAACTGGCTCTCTTCCAAAAATCTATTTAATATAGAGGATGTATCAGATATTAAACTGATAAGAACAGATTGACTTTTATTCAGAGAATGTTTAAATTACAATCATTGATGTCATGTAGCAAATACAAGCAAACTCTGGGAAACGCAGGTGCATGCATGTCATACAAAAAACACAAAACAGGCTTAGGATGAGATATTTTCGCACACACGCTGTGTCCAGCAACTCAGGGGTAGTTGAGAGTCCGTAGGGCAATAGTCCATGGCAGGAGAACAGGGCAGGGCCCTGGTCTCCCCATCATGGCAGGGGTTGAAAGTCCAAAGGTTGATAGTCCACGGTGGGGGAGCAGGGCAGAGCCCTGGTCTCCCCATCGTGGTGGCCAGCCGTGCATAGCACGTCCGGCCATTCAGCAAAGGTTGAAAGTCCAAAGGATGATAGTCCATGGTGGGGGAGCAGGGCAGATAAGACAGATTGAACTGATAAGAACAGATACTATACTTGATCTTAGCCAAAAGGAACGGAAGGCAACTGGAAGCCACTCTGAGACTCTGAGTGAAGGGCGGGGTATAAATCCAATCTCCTCCTCCTCCTCCTCCTCCTCTTCTTCTTCTTGACCTAACAGGAAGCGTCCTCTGGGAGGAGTGTACTTCTACTGCCACGTTACATTGGGAATCATTCACTGGCCCAATCCCACCTGAGGCACAGGAGCCATGTCCTAAGGAATAACTCATACGGAAGCACACCAGGAAGACTCTTCTGACTGGGCTTCTTGCATACGTGGGAACCTTCCGTGTGGGAATTCAAGAGGGTCAACAAGAAATGAAAGTGACAGTGAGGGAGAGATGGGTCCTTCTCTTCTCCCCATTACCTCAACATGGGCGGCGGGGTGGGGTGGAGATGAAGCTTCCATGCTCTTGAACAACAACAAATGGTTCCAATTAGGAGCTCTTCATTTTCCCTATTTTTCCTGCACTGCATAAAGAACCCACAAGCAGAGGGTATTTAATGAGTGCGTGCTTGGGAGCTGAGCAATGTGGGATGGGAAGGCAGGAACACAAATGTCAAGAAGAGGCTGCGGAGACAAAGTATGCCGGGGGGGGAGGGGGCAAGCCACGAGAGAGTGTGGGCTCCTCTGTGGGGAGGGGACTGACTCACCACCACAGTGAAATGTCCTCGCATGTGCACCCGTTGTCCTGGCTGCCAGAGAGACTGTTTGTGCAGCTGCAAGGATGACACACACACACAAACATACACAAAGCAACGGACAAAAAAAAACCCCATGGCAGAAAGCAAGGAAAAAAGGAGAAAAAACCTCAACCAGAAACTGTTAGCTTGTAAACAGAGGTTCTGAGCTTGTCTTTAGCCGATGGAGAGATGTTAGATAAGCCCAATGCCAACCCCCCACCAGCATTTCTCAAAGGAACATCAGCACACCTTTCCCAAAAAACGAACAGAAGAAGCTTCAGGGTAAAACTTCCATCTTAATCAGCACGCCTGCATGGCTGCCGAAGGAAAGGGGAGTCCTGGGGCCCCTCCGGGACCACCAGATTTATTGTGCACCAGCTTGTCTGGACTAGAGTCCCCAGAGGGGGCGGCTCCGGTCCAGGGATGCTTCCACCACAGAAAACCCATTAGTCTTTAAGATGCCATCACCAGAGTCCTGTTTGCTTTTGTGGCAACAAAGCAACACAGCGATGCCCTGGAAACAGTGGAAAGGGACTTCTGCCCAGGTGCCAGAGCAATTAAAATGGGGAATTTGCCACCAGGGGATGTAGTGATGGCTACAGGCACAGACAGCTTTGAAATGGGACTAGATAGATCCATGGAAGAGAGGTCTTATCAATGGCTACTAGTCATAGCGACTAAAGGGAACCTCCATGTTCAGAGGCAATCAGCCTCTGAATATCACTGGCAGGAGGCATCATCAGGGGAAGGCCTCAGCCTCTGTGCCCTGTTGCTGGCCCTCCAGAAGAACTGGCTGGCCGCTGTGTGAGACGGGATGCTGGACTGGATGGACCCGCCCTGGTCTGGCCCAGCAGGGCTCTCCTGATGTCCTTATTGCACTCTCACTCCGCAGAGCCACCTAGCCAGCCAACAGAACCTTCTTCTTAACTGCCAGATCTTCAACAGCAGCCAATATTCAGTGGCTGGAGGAAGAGAGCTTCCCAACCTGGTTCTGGCTGCCCTTCAGTGCATGTCCAACTCCCCAGGCAGGGTCCAGTGACTCAAGGAAAGGAGATTAATCGCACTTTGCCCACCTGCCAGAACTTCAGCAATGGCTCTGACTCACCCACACTATCCCAAAGGTCACAGGAAGCTGAATCAGACTGAATCAGACCCCCTCATTGGTCCACCCAGGTCAGTATTGTCTATTCGGACTGGCAGCAGCTCTGCAGGGGCTCAGGCAGAGGTCTTTCACATCATCTACTGCTTTGCCCTTGTAACTGGAGATGCCGGGGATTGAACCTGGGACCTTCTGTGTGCCAAACAGATAACCACTGGGCCACAGCCCCTTTCACAAAGCAGACCAAAATTGTTGAAACCATGTCAGTCCAAAATCCAAATCCAAACACAAGTCACTGTCCACATCATACTTTTTATTAGGGTCAACAAAAGTGACTCAAAACTGCGGGAAGGCTTTCAAATTCTCTGGAATTTTTCCTTGGGGGCTGGATATTACCAAATTTTTAAAGAGGTGGGGGAGAGGGGAAAAAGAGGTGTTTCAGGTCATGAATGTGAAGGCTTTTTCTCATCCAGCACCCCTGTGTTCAATGGCAGGTGAGTGGGTATAACACGGTGCCTATACCAGCTAGCTGGCAAAATTTCCCAGGCTTAACTGACAACTATGGGCCCCCTTCTGAAGCCAAGAGGATGAAGATGGAAGGCGAACAAGAGAAAGAAGCAACACTGATCAACAGGAGACAGAAAGATTCTAAGGGAGAACCAAAGCACTATCGCAAGACAATAACAACCTTCTCTGTAGGCCAGGATCACTGTAGGCATCCGTCAGGTGATTCACACACACACACACACACGGCCAAGACGCTTCAGATGGTTTCACTGGCTTATCTGCTATCTGTGTGAATTCAGTCACTGCTTAGCAATGTTGCTTCTAAGAACCATTCTGTTGCATTTCGTGGCATTCTGACCGAAGGCTGCTCTGTTGTTCCCACAGTCAGCCAGGCCTGTAAGGTACAGGACCTACCGAGCAAAGGGCAGCCCAGTCAGCCACATTCAGTGGCTGTATTCCTGTATTCCCTTCCTGCTTGGACTGAAAAAATTGGGGGGGGGGGGAGATTTTGCAAGTATCTAGCAGGCCACACTGTACAGTGACTGGGCTGCCTTAGGCTTGGTGAACCTCCGGTGATGCAGGTCTTCGGTTGCCTCTGTACATGCATTGCATTCAGGGTCTAAATCTCAACTGCTGATTGTCTTGAGGCTGGTAAAATCCAACCAGGAGACAGCCTTCATGCAGCTGGTATTCTTCCCAGCTGCAATTACAGCAGCTTACATGATCTGGGGCTTTCGTCTCATCTTCCCGCGTTGTCTCTGCTAAGTAGTGACTGGCGGGAGGCTTCCCTGCCCTATGGTGGTGCTGTATGTCTGATCTTCAGAGGCAAATGCGGGTCCCTGGTGCTACAGAAGGCAAGGACAGCTCACAGCACTTCACTAAAATAGCAGAAAGGAGCAACTTCCCATCAGGAAACCCCAGGCTGGATAAGAGTAATACTAAACTCAACAGTAATGTGGAGTGCGGAAGGAGGAGGAGGAGGAGGAGGAGATTGGATTTATACCCTGCCCTTCACTACCCAAAGGAGTCTCAGAGTGGCTTACAAACTACACCAAACTGGCTCTCAGTTCAGAAGATGACGGTTCAGTCCCAGACCGTGAGGCCTTTGCCATGACCCTGTTTTCTCAGCCTCAGTCAAGTCCCCCAATCTGTAGTATGCTAATATCAACTCAGGCCTGCCACTGACAGGCTTACTGGAAGAGAAGGAAGGGTGCCATATAAGAACCAGCTCTTATTAGCCAGCCAGTGTTATTGCGATGCTTTGTCTACAGATGGGGCGGACAGTGCGTGGGAGGGAGAATTAAACTGCAGGCTGGAATAGATAAGAGGCAGCATCTATACATTCAAACTGAGACATTGAGAAAATATAAAAACAACATAATCATCCCCAAACCCAAATGAAGGTGACTCTAAGTGAAAGCGTTATTATTGGGCCCGCCTCTGATGGGGCCTGCCTAGCTCTTTGTTTTGCTTTTTTCAGCATAACGGCTGCTCATTTCAAGTTGGGTCTTTAATCTGTTTTAGATTGGTGTTGTTCTTTTAAAACTCCACTGTGTTGTATAAAGCTTGGGGAAAACAGTCTAGAAACGTTTGAATAAATCAATTAAAGAAGATGAATAGTTCCTTCGGAGCTTCGCTCTACAGGGGCTTACTCATAGGAGTAAACGGAGGAGGAACTGCTAAAAGTATTCTTCCTTCTCCAAAGATGACAGTCATACCAGGCTTTGGGTTGTGTTTTGCCCATAATATTTTGGTGTCTGAGGCAGAAGACGGAGACGGCAGGGAACAGCCCATCAGGACTTCCTCCAGCAGCAGCTCCATCCCCTGATGGGAAAACACAGAGGTTCAGGATCCGCACACGGGCTTCTGCAGGACCACCAAACGGCTGGGGGGTACTGAGGACCTGATGGCCTGTATTCCAAAAAACAACCAGGTGTCTCACAGCAGCCATGCAATGTACGGAGCTGCCAACTGGTGCCACTGGCCTCTGCCGTCAGATCATAAACCCAACCCCTTTTTAAAAAAAATTAAAAATAAGGTCAGGATACAACGCTTATGCAGCCCCTCGCATGATGAGAACCTTCGAGCTGAACCAGGTTTCGCTTAAGCTGAAGAAGCTATGCGTGACATTGAAAACCCACTAATGGAAACCTCAACAAATAAATGGGCTCTGAGAAGCAGCCAAAGGAGAACTGAGGAGGATTTCAACCCACACTGTTTTTTTTAAAAAAACGATCTCATCAGGCCAAGGGTTGCCAACCCCGAGGGGCCTGGAGGTGTCCCAGAATTACAATTCATCCCTGCTCCCCCTTTGTCACGGGCTGGGGTGCGGGGCCAGGCAAGCGTGGGGCAGTCAGAGCACAGTCCGAGGTCAGAGCCTGGCCGGGACCAAATAACCAAGTTCAAGGGGTACGATGAGTGGGGTGGTCGAGAGACAGTTCAGAGTCAGAAGCTGTGCAAGCCAAGAAAACCAGGGAGCTAAGTCCACCTCACCAACCATCAACGTGGTCAGGAGGTCCGAGAGTCGAGGGTCCAGAGTATGAGAGCCGGGAGTCGAGAGTCCGAAAGCCAAGGGTCAAGAGTCCGGGGGTGCGAGGTGCACAGTAGCAAGGTCAAGATGAGCCGAGGTCGAGGAGCCAGAGGGATCAGATCAACAACGAGGTGTCAGGAACTGGAGTGGTGCGGCGCAGAGCTTTGCGGATGCAACTAGTTGCTGGCATGAGTGTGATGCTGTGCCAGCACGGGCTAAATAGTAATCCCAGCAGCTGGTAATTAGCACGCTTCGAGCACGGCCCGGCTCCCGCTAATACTCTGGGCTAAACGACCACCGGGTATGCATGCGTGCTTTGCGCCGCCAAGCTATCAAGTCCCGCTGGTGCTGCTCTCGTAAGCAAGACACTGGTGGACGCAAGTCAGGGGGCGTGTCACTCGAGCAGTGATCTGCCCCAGCTGTTGCTTGCTGCGTCGTCGGATTCGGAGGTTTCTGGTGAGAGGAGCTCATTCCTGCTGACACTTAGCTCCTCCATGACCTCCGAAGGCTCAGGCACGGCAGGAGTCATGACACCCTTGTGCTGTGGCCCCAATCCATATCACCCTACTCTTTCCACCCCCAGTTTGATGTTCCAGTCATGCATCTCCAACAGCATTACAGCCAGGCATCCCCTCTGATGAGCTCCAAGGCCCTGTCCATGGTTCACCTCTCCTGCATTTTGCCACCATTTCACCACCACCCTGAGAGTTAGACTAGGCTGGGAGTGACTGGCTCAAGGTTGCCCAGCAACACCAATGGCCAAATAGTGGCCTTCAATTGTAGCCCCAGACTCTGATAATTATGCCAAACTGGCTCCTTTATTCATGCCCCACTAAAGTTTCAGTGACCAAGAGGGAGACTGCCCCCAAGAAATCAGAAGCGGACTGAGACCGGGTCTTTTTACCATATGTGGTGGACATGTGATAAAGCAGTAAAGTATTGGACTGAGATCCACAATGAGATACAAAAAATGTTGAAATGTACTTTTAAGAAAGACCCACAGATGTTATTGTTAGGTCTTAAAATGGAAGAAATAAATGTAGCCAAGAGAACACTACTATGGTACTTGATTACAGCAGCTAGACTGACTTTTGCTCAATGTTGGAAACAAGATAAAGTACCTGAAACATGGGAATGGATTAAAAAGACGTTGTTTATGGCAGAAATGGACAAATTAACAAGAAAATTAAACAATGAAGAAGACGAAACCTTTTTCGGAGACTGGAAAGACTTTCAAGAATACTTGTTGAAGAATTGGGATGTAAAACGTGGTTTGATTTGTTTTGACAGCTATTGAGGAGAAGTGGAAAGAGACTCAGATCTTTGAATTGTTACCATTAGTAAAAGAAATATGTTTAGTAGTAAATGTAATTGTATAAGAGAAATATCAAGGGGGTTGGAGCAGTGCGGGAAGCCTTGTTTGGGGGGAGAGGGAGAAAGAAAAATGGATATGTATTGGTTTGTTTAAATTGTATGAACATGTGATATATCCAATAATAAATTGTATTTAAAAAAAAAAAAAAAAGAAGGGGACTGAGACTGAGATGGGCAGCCATGAAGGAGCTGGAAACCATCCTTAAGTGTCAGGATGTGTCGCTGGGGACCAAGATCAAGATAATTCATGCTATACGCATGGGTGTGAATGTTGGGCAATGAGGCTGTGGTCACACAGCAAGCCTACTGTGATTTGTTCCCACTGTAGATTTGATCGGGATATTTTTAAGCGGGTTCAGATGATCACACATCCCTTGCCCAACCACTTGCTTTGTGCAACAATGCTCCAGGCACGTCCAGACAGCTGCGCTGCCCAAGTGGCAGAGCGACACAGTTTTTTAAAAAAAATTATTTGCGTGTGCACATGTGTGCATGCGCACAATGGTGAAAGTCACAGAAAAAAATCCTACTAGAAGAAGGACGTTCAGACAACCTAATTGCAACCACTGCGAGAGATGGCTGTCCAGATTGGCAAAATTGTGAATTCAAAGCGCAAATACCTGGAAAGGACTTGATCTCCCCAGTATTGGAAAACTCACTAGGGAACCGGGAGGGTCGCGTGAGTGAGCCCACTTCGGTGCAGGAGACGGATGTGGGCCTCTGATCAGCAATTTTAAATGCGAGAGGGAACAGCGGTGAAACCCGAGCAAAATGACCATGTGACCACAGCCTGAAGAAAGCTGACAGGAAGAAAGCGGATTCACTTGAAATGTGGGGTTGGAGGACAGTTTTGTAGATACCATGGACTGCCAAAAGGACAAATCAAGCCTGAGGCTAAAATGACTGAATTGAGGCCATTAGGTCACATTATGAGAAGACAAGAGTCACTGGAAAAGACAAATAATGCCAGGAAATCTTGAAGATAGCAAGAACAGGAGATGGATTGACTCAGTCAAGGAAGCCACAAAGGCCTTCAGTTGCCATGACCCGAACAAGACTGTTAACAAGAGGGCTCTCTGGAGGTCATTAATTCATAGGGTCAACATAAGTCGGAAGCGACTTGACAGCACTTAACACAGACACAGTCTCAGCCAGTTTGCATTCATCTCAAAGCATTTCTTGGTTTTTGAAAAAGTACCTTCCAAGCTAGAGAAGTCTACTCTGCCCAACTTGCAAGAATATCCATGGTAGTTCAGCTCAGAGCAGAGTATACGTTTTCCCCAACCTCCGTTGTCAACTTCACAGCAACCCTGTGAGGCAGATCAGGCTGAGAAAAGGTGACCGGCTGAAGCCCATCAAAATAAGCTTCACAGCAGAGTGGAGATATGAACCCAGATCTCCCAGTCCTAAGTGAACTCTCTCACCACTAGGCTACATTGCCTCAAGCACAGGGAGAGAAATATAAGACTACAGCAGAACAGAAGAAGAAAATTTCAGTGAGTTCTTAGTACTCACAGCAAAAAAAAAAAATGTTTTTTTTTTTAAAGTTTCCTTCTGTTAAGGATAGGCTTTACAACCCAAAATAACTCAGAAGATCTTTGCGATAAGGACCAGGCAGTGTTTTAAGCACAATATTTCCCAACAAACTTCTAAATGAGCACAGCATATTTAAGAAGAAGAAGAAGAGGAGGAGGAGGAGGAGATTGGATTTATACCCCGCCCTTCACTACCCAAAGGTGTCTCAGAACAGCTTACAAAGTCCTTCCCCTTCCCCTCCCCACAACAGACACCCTGGGAGGTAGGTGGGGCTGAGAGAGCTCTGGCAGAAACTGCTCTTTTTCAAGAACAGCTCTGACAGGACTATGGCTTGCCCAAGGTCATCCAGCAGCTGTGAGTGGAGGAGTGGGGAATCAAACCTGGTCTTCCAGATCAGAGTCCGTGCACTTAACCACTACGCCAAACTGAAAGCACCAGCACTGCCGCCCCCTGCCGCCAATTGGACCCTTTTGGGTTGCCTGGTAGGGTTGGCCAGGTCTGGGTTGGAAAAACCTGGAGATTTAGGGGAGTGGAGCCTGAGGAGGGACTTTAATGTGGCATAAGGCCACAGAGTCCACTTTCCAAAGCTGCCATTTTCTCCAGGTGGGCTGATCTCAGCTGCCTGGAGGTCAGTTGTCATAGTGGGAGATCTCCCGCCACCGCCTGGAGGCTTTCTTAGAACCATCAGGACTTGCAGGGCCCAAAGAGTGAAAAAACAAACTCAAGTACTGTGATATCTTATTGCAGGTGCAAACGAATTGACCAATTTCAATATAACAAAATTCATAAGGGATCACAATTTGTTTGAAACATTCACAAGGTCCATCAGATAGAAAGCCCAGTATGCAATTCTTTTGTTAATTTCACAGCAAGAATTCTTTTAGAAACCATGCAGCTGTGTAATGCAACAATGGGCACATCCAGATCTTAGAAGACCATTTCAAATCAGAATTTTTTCCTCAAAGTCACTTTATAATGAGGAGCCGATGCCTCATCAGTGCTTCACAAGCAGAAAGCTATTCATCAATTTCATAAGCAGGACAGAGGCTCAGAAATTACATCTGTGAGTTCCTTTAGTACCCTTGGATGCAGCTCATCTGGCCCCAAGGACTTCATTTCATTTAAAGAAACTAGGTGTTTGTGTACTACCCTTACGTCAATCCTAGGCTGCAACTCCCTTCCCTTATCACGTGTTCTGTTTTTGCCACGTTGAGCACCATTTTCCTTGCAAGAGAAGACAGAGGAAAAGTAGGAATTGAGCATCTTCATCACCTGTTACAATTCCACTTTCCTGTCCCCACAATGGGCCTACCATGTCCATGCTCTTTTTCTTACTTTAAACATAACAAAGGCCCCGGTCACACGGGCCAGAAAACGCGGGGGGGAGGCGTGGCAGTTTGCCCTGGAGCTAAATAAGGCGCGGTAGCCCGATCATACGGGCCACCGGGTTGCCACACTCCAGCTCTGCGCCCCGATCACACTGCGCTGCTGCAGCGCAGCAAAAAAGCAGCACAGTGCACATGCACCATTGGGGGGGGCCGGCCGCTGTCGGTGTCTTGTGTGTGCGCATGCGCTTTTCAGCGTTGGTGCGCATCCCATGGACACTTACAACATCCAGAAACCCCGGGGACATGGGCGGGTGTCGGAAGCCGCGGGATACTGGCGCTCCCGCGATCAGACGCCAGCCTTTGCCCCGGGGTTTCCGGAAACTAGTACTTCCGACCTACTAGTTTTTTACCCCGCGTTTTCCAGGGGAAGCCGCGGGTTGGCCACGGGAGCACTACGCCTCCCAGATGTGCTCGTATGATCGAGCACGGAAAGTCCACAGGGCTCCCGTGCCTTCAGCGGGGCAAATGCTCCGTGTGAACAGGGCCAAAAGAACCCTTTTTTGTTGTTTTTAGCATCTCTCACTAGCCTGAGCTCATACTGAGCTTTAACTTTCCTAACCCTCTCTCTACAAGCACTGGTTATTTGTTTATGTTCATCCTTAGTTAAAAGACACTCCTTCCATTTCCTAAATGAGTCTCTTTTATTTCTCAAGTCTTTAGAAAGTTGTTTATGGAGCCACCTTGGCTTCTTTAGGCTTCCCCCATTTTTCCTTCTCATAGAGATTGTTTGAGATTGCGCCTTCAATATCTCTCTTTTAAGAAACCCCCACCCCTCTTGAACTCCCTTCTCCTTAAGTATTTCTAACCATGGGATTCTACCCAGCATAACTTTAAGTTTGTCAAAATTTGCTTTTCTAAAGTCCAACCTATATGTCTGATTTTGTAGAGCTTTTCCATTCCCCAAGATGGTAAATTCCAAAATGACATGGTCACTACTACCCAGTGTGCCCACTACTTTCACCTCGTTAATCAGATCTTCCCTGTTGGTGAGAATCAAGTCCAAGATAGCAGATCTTTCTGGAAAATGAAGTTGTCAGCAAGATAAGTCAGGAATTTATTGGACTTTTCATTTTTAGCAGAGTTGGACTTCCAACAGATATCTGGGTAACTGAAATCTCCCATGACCACCGTTTCCCGTCTCTTTGAGAACTTTGCAATCATTCAAGTCCTCTGCCTGGCTTGGAGGTCTACAGCAGACCCCCACCATAATATCACTATTATTTCTTACTCCTTTTATTTTTACCCAGAGACTCTCAACTGGACATGCTCAGATTCACATATTTCCTCACAACTCCTTTACATATAATGCTACTCCTCTGCCCTTTTAAATAAGTTGTACCCCTCAGTCCTAATATTCTAATTGTGAGTGTCATCCCACCAAGTTTCAGTAATGCCTATTAGGTCACAGTCCCCTTCCTGTAGCAGGACTTCAAGTTCCTCCTGCTTGTTTCCCATACTCTGCACACTAGTGTAAAGATATCGGAATCCATGTTTTGCACCCTGAGGTTTTTGTTTCTGTACTTACCTGCGAGTTAATGTTACCCTAGTGTATGTGCCACTCCCTGCAAAGCTTTAGTGTTCTTATCTCCAGTTACTGGCATCATGCTAGGCTTTGAATTTTTGCCTCATTCCCCCATAGGATCTAATATAGGAGTTCCTGCCATGTCAGGCTCTTGCTGAGAACCCTGAAGAGGGGTTTGTATCAGGGATGCTGGAAGCTCTGGATTCGAGGCCATACTATCCTGGGACAGGGAGATGGAAAAGCCCACCCATGCCACCATTTCCCACCTTTAAAAACAAAACAAAAACCTCAATCAGGTAACCCGCCCAGGGGTCTCAAAATGGGATCTCTGCTTACAGGGATTCCGGCATTCTGAAGGCTAGGACTGCAATCAAGACCAAGTCTTGCTGCACATAGCTGGCCCAGTAGGCCTCTGGAAGCCACATGGAGGGCCAGGGAGCTCCAAAGCGGCAGCCGCTGGCACTCTCTTCTCCGAGAGCAACTGGGGAAACCTGCAATTGCATATTCTCTCTGAGTAAAGAATACCAGCATACCTACCTGACAAGACTGAGGATGGTAAAGGGTTAAGAGGTACCAACATAAAGGTGCATCTATATTTAGGATATGTTAAATAAAAAAAAATATGTTCAGATATGGACTGGTAGGGGAATGCCAACTGTGATGGTTAAGCAAACTCTTCTTATATTGATGTACTTTTATAATCCAGATGTTTCAAATGAATTTCAGTCAGATGACTTAGCTCATCAACATTTACTCTCTCCATCAATTCTATTGAAATCCCTAGGCACCAATTTGTCCCAGTTGCTCTTATGATTGTCTAATTTAATAAGACAGAGCAAACTTAACTCCATATCTGACTGCAGGATCGGTAGCTTTGAATTAAATGCCCTCCTCCACGCCCTAACTCTGTACGAGATTTCACTCTCTACAGCTCTTAGAATTATTTTTTTTCTGTTACAGTACTCCAAAAGGGTTTACTACCTTTCTGCTCAGCAGCCCCAAATTAAACAGTCCCACTCCAGCCACAGGGCCTTCCTTTTCTTAAGTTTAACAACAACTTTATAGTCCCACTTTAGAAGAAGTAGATACTGTAGCATATGCCCTGAGTTACAGATTTTAAACTGGGGGTGCATATAACGTTTTGCACGCCTGAATGCTCTACAGTCTGCATCAAACCACAAGCTTCCCGTTACAACACCAAACGAACTTTTAGCCAATCAATCAGATATACATAACAGTTGAAATAAATCTATCAAATCTTTTAGAATGTCTAAAAGATCTGAGGCGTTAGTGCAAGTGGAGATCAAAGTGTTAAGGTAAATTGCTTTGGGATGGGTTCTTAATTCTTCAGCTTCCATCCCTGTAGTTTGGCTCCAGCCCAAAGTTCTAAGTTTACCAAGAGTTTGCCTAAACTGCAAGGGCTCTTGGGATGGATAATTAGCTTTACCTGGGACCAAAAGACCTATTTCTATACAGAGATGATTGCCCCCCAGGTACTCAGTTCCCAAAAATTCAATTACGTAAAAAAATTCAAAAGAAAAAAATAAAATAAGCAATAATGCTTGCAATGCAGTGGTTTACACATGTAAAAACCCACAGTTGTTAACTTGAGGGCAATGACTGACAATCTTCAAACCATTATTAGCTACTACGGGAGCTAATTTCCCCCCTGCTCAATTTATCTTAATGTCCTTGGACCTTCTTACCCCAATGGGAAAATTAGCTGCAGATTGGTCACCAAAGCTTTTAAACAAAAGCTCTTCATTGGAAGCCCCAGTGCATGCATTCATGTCACCAGCCAACACAAATATAGCCCCCGGATGTAAAGAATTAATATACTGAAAGTATTCATTGAATTTACTCCAGTTTTTGGACAGATCCATTTTATGCACAGCAGAAGGGATATAGGCAATAATCACTATAAATGAAAGATGTTGACAATTCAAGCACAAGGGTATTGCACAGGGAGGATAATTAGGTAATACCGTAATTTCTACAACTACTTTTGTTGAAATAAGACAAGCAATGCTAACCAAGAGGCGTCCCCTCTTCTTGTTCTTTACATCCTTGAGAGAATAGATTGAATAACCTGAAAGATATATTATTTCCACTGACCAAGTCTCCTGTACTCTATGGTAAAACTGGCTTCTACCACAGAGTTTTTGCCCAAATACCAGCATGTCGCCCAGATGTTGCTGGTGTCACTTCCTGTGTGACACTGGCAACAAGGCCTAGGCCTGGTAAGCCCCCCCCCCACTAACCAGCTTATTGGCAGCTGGAGGTAGGACTTATAGGTGGGGGACTCCTACCTCCACTGGGGAGTCTGCCATAGTTTGAACCCAGGGCCTTAGAACTGAAAAGCAGGTGTTCTACATGGAGCTATCAGCCTTACCTGGGAGGTCCTCTCCTGTCATATCTTACAAGCAAAAGTGTTCTACAAGCTTATAGCTTCCCTGAACGTGTCCTATGTCATTGGCTGTTGCTTGTGAGGGTGCACACAGCACAGTGCCATGAGGCACTGTGGTTTTGCTCCCTTGGCATGATAGTGGGCGGTTTTCACCAGCCAGGAGCTGAGGATGCCATTCTTGACAGCAACCATGTGTGTCACCTGAAAAGTTTTATCCTGTCCTCAGACCAAGAATTGTGCCTGTATTCCACAGAATACTGACTCTGTCTTGTATTTATTATGTATTTATTCATTTGAGTTATACCCCGCCCCTCCCTGCCAAAGCAGGCTCAAGGCGGCTTACAAACATAACATAAAAAAGTTGTCACATAGCTAAAACCATCTAAAAACAAATCAAAATGTGAAGTGCTAGCTGGTTGTAAGCTAATACATTAGAGATGGCGGTAATGGTTACTTTCCACCAGTTCTCAATCTTTATCGACTGGCACAGGCTGTAATGGCGGAGTTGGACACCTCTTCAGTGATGATGTTGTTATTGTTGTTGATGGTGGCCTTTGTCAAAGGCCTGGCGGAAGAGCTCCGTCTTGCAGGCCCTGTGGAACTGTAAAAGATCCCACAGGGCCCTGATCTCTTCTGGGAGCTCATTCCACCAGTACAGAGTCACCAATGAGAAGGCCCTGGCCCTGGTTGTTGCCAGTCTGACATCTTTAGGGCCTGGGAGGGTCAGTCGGTTTTGTGACCCTGAACGCAGTGCTCACTGGGGTATCAACAGAGACTAATTCCTCTATATGAGAAAGGCCTTACGTAAGCCATTCCAGTGTCAGAGATGGTTTATCCACAAAGGGCTTGCTGCAACTTGGCACATCAATATCACAGCAGCCAAAACCCATGATTGAGTAGCAGTTGTGTTTGCTCAGTTAGCTGGGGAGAGGGAGAGAGAGAGATACAGAGAGAGCAAAAAAGCCTGCCATTTCTTGAACAGAGGCTACTCCAGGAAAGCAATGAGAGTCAGAAGGCGCCTTGCCCTAACTAGGCTCATTCAGGCACGGGACCAAGAGATGAGAAAATCTGCTGAGCCACAAGGCCCTCAGGTTACCAGGGAAGCATGGGCCAATCTCTGCATGCAGCAGCGTTAGGTGGCAGAGTCAGATTGTACGTGGAGAGACCAGCGTTTTTTAAAAAATCCCTGCAATTAGACAGGAAGTTAATACTAAGAGTCCTGACCCAGAAATCTTTTATCTAATGTGCAAGTTGTTACTCGCAACTTTCAAAAATGGCACCCTTCCCACCTCCCCCACATGCCAGAAATCTGAAGTCGAGTATTTTGCCACCTTGTTCTCCTACACGTCCAGACAAAACTCAGCTTCCTTCGTCTGCAGTCCTACAAACTCTGGGAAACAGACTCCGTGGGAGACAGCAGGGCTTCATTTCAAGCAACTGGAGGGTTTGGGATCAAACCCGACCCCAGGAAGGAGCTGCCTGCCTGCCGTCTCAAGCTGCCAACCTAGAGACAAGTCAGAGGTTTGGAAGGACTGGGGGCTCTCCCTACTGGCAGGCTAAACATGAACAGGGGAGGGCTGCTTGGGGTGACCAATACCTTGAAATGGCCTTGGAATTGGTCACCCCGAGCAAGGATCACTCACCCTCTCCTGGAACAGCAGGTGGCCGCACAGATCCATGGAGAGGATCACCTCCCAAAGTCCAGCCCCTAAGTGGAGCTGCCACAGAAAAGGCTCTAACCCTGGTTATGGCCAGCCTGACGTCTTTCATGCCGGGGAGAACAAGAAGATTCCTTGAACCTGACCACAATACTCTCTGGGGAACATATGGGGAAAGGCGGTCCCTCAGGTATGCAGGCCCCCGACCATATAGGGCTTTATAGATAAGAACCAGCACCTTGAAGTGAACCTGGTATGCTATAGGTAGCCAGTGCAGTGCTTTCAGCGCAGGCTGAATGTGCTCAGAGAGAGGCCCATCAGCAACCTGGCAACAGTGTTTTGCACCAGCTACAGCTTCCAGATTTGAAACAAGGGCAGCCTCATGTAGAGAGCATTACAGTAGTCCAGTCTCAAGGTGATCATTGCATGGATCACTGTTGCCAAGTCGTTGCATTCAGGGAAGGTAACCAACTGTCTAATCAGCTGAAGATGGTAAAAGGCTGAGCTGGCAGCAGCTGCTACCTGGGCCTCCATGGTTAAGGAGGCATCCAAGAGCACTCCCAGACTCCTAACCTCCAGCGCTGGTATCAGTGGTACTTCATCGAAGATCCATCTTTGTCAGATCCAATTTCAGTAGGCTCAGCCTAAGCTATGGCTTGTAACACCAGGTCCAATTTCAGTAGGCTCAGCCTAAGCTATGGCTTGTAACACCAGGTCCAGATCTTCCAGTTTAGAGTTGGACTGGCCACTCAACAACAGTTAGATCTGGGTGTCAACCGCATATTGGTGACATCCCAGCCCATGCCTCTGGGCAAACTGGGCAAGGGGTGCATATAGATGTTGAATAGCATTTGGGAGAGGTCAGCCCCTTGTGGCACTTCGCAAACCAGTGGGTGTCTTTGGGACAGCAGCTCCCCTAGAGCCACCCTCTGTCCCTGACCTTGTAGGAAAGAGGACAGCCACCATAAGGCAGACCCCTGAATCCCAGTGTCAGCGAGGCAATGGATCAGTAACTGGTGGTCGACCATGTTGAACACTGCTGACAGGTCTAACAACAGCAGTACCGCCGCTCTGCCTCGATCCAGATGCCTCCTGAGGTTGTCCATGAGGGCGACCACTGCCATCTCCATCTTGTGGCCTGGACGAAAGCCAGACTGGAATGGGTCTAGTATGTTAGCATCATCCAGAAAACTCTGCAGCTGAATTGGTGCCACTCTCTCAATAATTTTACCCAAGTAGGGCAAGTTAGAGACTGGCCGATATTTTGCCAATTTGGCCAAGTCTAATGATAGCTTCATTAGGAAAGGACAAACCAGGATACAAAAGAACCAATAGAAGAGATATATAAATTAATGAAAAAAACTAAAAGAGGAATAGCAGGTGTAATATACAAGAAAATGACCTCAGATAAAGAAGGAATAATAGGCCACCCCCAAGGAAAATGGAGTGTAGAAACTCAAATAACAGAACAAAAAGCAAAAAAACTAATGGAAGGAATTAAGGGAATAAAAATACATATGTTTAGGGAAATGGAACTAAAATTCTATACCAAATGGTACAGGACTCCAGCCAGCTTAGCTAACATGTTCTCAGGACTAAGCCCAAACTGTTGGCACTGTAAAAATGCGAAAGGATGGTACGCCCACATGTGGTGGGAATGACCTGAGGTAAAAAAATTATGGAAAAATATACTAAGAGCAATAAATGAGCTTTTTCAGGTAAAGCTGAATATATATTTTGAACTGATGATGATGAGCACTTTAGGTAATGAGAAAATAGAGAAAAAGAACCAAGATTTATGGAAAGCAATGATACTAGCCAGTAAAGCAGTGATAGCAGTAGGGTGGAAAGATAAAAGTAAATGGACAGAAAGAACCTGGCATAATTATGTTTGAATTTGTTCAGTCAGATATAATGACCACGATTACTCAGGATCTGCCATGGGAGGACAGAACATCGCGGATTAAGGACAAATGGTCTCTCTACCTGAACTGGATAAAAGAGGAACAGAAGGAAGACGTTCAGTGGAAGCTACAAGCTCTGTGCTCCTGGCTGAAAGAAGAAGTTTAGAGTGAGGGGGGAGGGATTAGGGAGGAATGGTTAAAAATACCTAAAATGGAACAATGGAATGAGGGAAATATGTATATTTAAACTACCTAACAAATAAATAAATAAATAAATAAAAAGGAAAGGAAAGGAAAGGACAAACCTCTGCTTCCTTAAGTGCTCCATGGACGACACCAGATCTGTCACCCATATGGAGGTCACATCCTCGGCATGGACACTGAAATCACCCAAGACTATCGGCCTCGGGTGTTCTAGTGCCCAGCCTGATACGGCCTCCATCAGGGATGGCAGGGCATTGGCCGGTGCATTGAGTGGACAGTACACTATCCAAATGGCCAAACTCTCCCCAGCTTTCCACACCAGGCCGACACAATCTATGCCGATGATCTTTGGCAGTGGGAGCACCCTGAAGGAGTAAGTGTCTCAGATGAACACAGCCACTCCCCCACCCACTCTCTAGTTCGTGATTGGTGAAGGACCAAGAACCCAGGGGGCGCCAACTAGGAGAGAGCAACTGTCTCCCCATCTCGCACCCAGTCATGCACACCAGGTCCATGTCCAGGAGGACCATGGTCTTGTTATTTATGGACCTGGCATTACACAACATTAATGACAGAGGAGGGTCATTTATCCCAGCCCTGCTGCCTGCAACCCTTGGGATGGGACATAAGCTGGAAGGGGGCTGAGCTTTTTTGCATCTCTGTCCTCTTCCCTTATCTTCATGCTTGGTCCCACCACTGTACTTTCCTCTCCCCAGGAATACTGGAATCTCCAATCCGGACATCACCCTTAAGTGAAGGTCTCCGCAGGAGCCTCAGACCTATCAGCTGCTCTGGTTGGTAAAAATAGTTCCCTAAGTGCACAACAACTGGTAGCTACTAATAACTCCCAGCACACTCCTAATTACATTAGATCTGTAGTAATTTCATCAATAATTATTACAGATTTCTGAATTAAGCTGTGGGCCCCACAAATTGACCCAACAAACCAAAGATCGCCAATTCATATATCCGTTCAGTTTAGCCAGTAATTTAAGTAAAGGCTAAAAAGAAATAAAGAAAAACTTTTAAGCCCAATTTCTAAGCAATCAAATTCCACCCCTTGTCAACCAATTTGTTAGTTACTATAACAAATTAACTAATCAATCAATCAATATATCAGTTTGCTGGCTATTTAGATCCCAATTAATTGAAAGACAGCACCAATTAAAACAAATAATCATTTAATAGTTAATATACCCTAATTAATAGTATTTATATACCCAAATCAAGTAATTAAACCTAAAAAGAAGCTAAAAATCACTCTCCATAGGTTAGCAGCAATACAGTTGAAGCTGATAGTTCAGAGTTTATAGGTGGAGAAACCCAGCCTCCCTAGTCCATCCAATTCTGGGAGGTGAGCAGTGCTCACATTCTCTGGCACCAGTCCCCAGTGTCCCACCAGGGGCAGTTACTCTCTCTCAGGGTCAACAGGCTGCAATTCCTCGTCTTTCTGTTCCTGAGCAGCAAGTCTTCCCAATCTCCAGTGCTCCGTATCAGCCGTCCAGACTAACACAGAAGTAGGTCCATCCACTGCCGCCACTGCTGCCTTCATTGTTGTAATTGTTACTGGTATTGCATCTGTCTGCCAAAGCTGCCCCACCATCAGTCCGTCCACAGCTTCCAGGTCACACTGGACAGACCCCATGGGGGTCAAGGCCCCATCTTGGCTCCCCAGCCACTCTACCTGCATCGGGAGATCTTGATCAGCAGCGTCAAGATGGCAGCCACATCAGATAAGTGAGGCAACCAGCAAATGGTCACCACCACCAGCATGCAAGGTGTCAGTAGAACTTTCAAGCGATACCACGGCTTCCACAAACGTCCTTGCAGCGCCTAGGCCAGTCCAAGGAGATTGGAGAATCGCCTCAACAATCTTGTCCGGAGAGGTAGAACACACTTCACACCACACCGAGTACCCATTACAGTTAATTATAAGGTCGTCAGGTAGAATGCACAGCTCAATAAAGAAATGCACGGCTTGGTGAACAGAGTAGTTTTCGCAGGGATCTTTAATGCCAGGACTCCCTGCATGTCGCCATCTTTCTCTCAATGCACAGAACAAAGTTGGAGTCCAGTGGCACCTTTAAGACTAACAAAGTTTAATTCTGGGTATAAGTTTCCTGTGCATGCACATGAAGGCTTATACCCAGAATTAAACTTCGTTGTCTTAAAGGTGCCACTGGATTCTAACTTTGTCCAACAGGTCTTTTACAATGGTGTTGTTAAGACCTAGTGGTCCTTAAAATCTTATCACAATGAGAAGCCACACACGTCAGCCATTATGGGTAGGGATGCTCAAACACCCCCCCGATATGGCTCATGATCTCCTCCCCAGTTGTGAGCAGCTCAGCTTTTCCAGAGCAGCACCAGCTTGTTCAGCAGGTTACTTTCCAGGTATCCAGACAGTACAGTGCAAAAGGCAGCCATACATGCAAGTGCATTCTCACACCACCTGATAGGAATCCCGACCGCCCCCACTCCCACAGATCTGTTACTGCCACACACAACTCTGCAGTCAGTTTTTAAAATAAAGCGTAAACAAACCAGCCAGTCAGTTATTTATACACGCTGGGTTCTTTTTTTAAGCCTTACCATTTGGTGCTCATCTCAGTCTGTGTTACTGACACTATTCTATTTACTCTGTTTATTTATAACCTGCTTTTCTTGCTATTACTCACTGAGATCATTTTGCAAAGATCACTTTGTGTGTGTGTGTGTGTTGGTTTTCGCTTCTCCTGACGGGATCTGCAGTTTCCTCCCTTCCCTGTGTCATTGATCCCGATCGTCCAGGAGCCTGAGGGAGAATCGGTCTCACCTACCGCGTAGCTGCAAAAGCAGCTCATGAGGCGGAAGGAGGCTCCACTACCACAGCTGAAGTCAGACAGCTTTGACAACCGCTGAAGTCAGACAGCTTTGTTGGTCTGAAAGATGCCTCTGGACTCAAACTTTGTCCTAAGGCCCCCTGCAAAGGCATGTTCGAGGGAGAGTCTCTGTCCACACAGGGCCACCCAGCGTAACCCCAGCTGGCCTGCTTGTGCTCTGAGCAATCCGAAAACATCCCCAGGCAGCGTCCCCCTCATTCCGCAGCCACACAGAGCCAGGGCGACTCTCACTCATAGGGGTTCTTTAGCAGACAGAACACGACAGAAAGGGCTTATTGATGGGAAGAAGTTGGAAGCACACCTTTGCAGGGCAGCAGGGAGAAAAAACAAGGCCAACATTAAAATGACTTTAATTGATGAGGTTAAAGGTAAAGATTTCCCTGGCTCGAAAGCCAGTTGAATCCAACTCTAGGGGGAGGTGCTCATCTCCATTTCCAAGCCGAAGAGCCAGCGCTGTCCAAAGACTTCTCCATGGTCATGTGGCCGGCATGACTAAACGCCGAGGTGCACAGAACACTGTTACCCTCCCACCGAAGCGGTACCTATTTATCTACTTGAAATTTCTTGCTTTCAAACTGCTAGGTTGGCAGGAGCTGGGACCAGAGACGGGAGCTCACTCTGCCTTGCGGCACTCGGGTCTCTAACTGCTGAACTCCCGACCTTCTGGTCTGCAGTTCAGCATCTTAACCACTTAGCCACCACAGCCCCTACTTTAATCAATATCCCTGCCTTAAAGACATCTCATGCATGACAGATTAAGAGCATTTGCTGATACAGCCAATAAGTTGCTCCATGTAAACATGCTACCAGTAGACATCAGTCTATTGCAACATAATTATAGTAAGTCAATCGATAAAGTAGAATTGGTGGTCACAATTCAAAAGCACAAGTTGCGATACAAACATTTAACAAGAGAAAGTATGACCATTCATAGGTAGAAAAAGAACCCAACAGGAGACTCCTCTATATCCTTTCAGTATAATAGTGTCCAAAAGATCTCAAAGTCCACAAAAGGCAGAGGATGTCCCATAGCGCAAAGAAACGTCTGCAACCGAAAACATCCTTCCTACGTATGCCAGACGTTTCAAAGCATTCTTCCTCAGTTATACGGCTGAAAAATGGAACCTGATTTCCATAGTAATCTAGGCACAGCTCATGTCTCGGATGGAATCTGTGGGCCCCTACCAAGCTGCCATGGCCAGCAAGGGTCCTGTGCCTCCTGCCTCTCTTTGCATGCCCAGTGAGATGAACAGCAGCACAGCATGGTGAAATGGAGAGAGTTCTTTTTAGCAAGAGTTTGGGTTCAGAGAGCCTATCCCGCAGAAGCTCCCTTGCTCCCCCACCCCCGCCCAGGCCAGCTCCTCCACCATACACACGCCCACGTGCCACAGGCATTTCTCAGTGCACCAGTGAGGTCAAAAGCCCACTTCTGCCCCACTTGAAATGTGCCTTAAAAGTGAAAATGTGTAGGTTCAAAGACTGCTGAAGGACTCCTTGGTGTGTGGAGGGTCAAGAGGCAGAGTTTCTAGCCTTGTGCCAAGTGTGCAGACTGATGGAAAAGCAAGCAACAAGAAAAGCTATGCCACTGTGGAATGCTTAGTGGAAGTAATCATTCAGAACAAGATGGCTTCCCCCAAAATAAATCCCTTGGGTGACCTAAGATGCATCTTTGTTGTGAGCCGAAACGTGTATGGCCAGTTATGGAAACCAGCCTGGCTCTCCCTTTTGTCTCTGTGGCACACGTCTCCCAACAGAGACAGATCATGGCCCTTTTCCCTCGGGTGGGAGCACACAGAGGGAATTACTGAGAGAAAACTAAGCCTCTCGTGGCCTCTGGCTTGCCAGCTTTCCTCAGGCACCCCTACAAAGGATTCGCTACAAATAAGCTCCCCAGCAAAGCCATTGCAGCCCCCTCTTAATCATCAGCCACAGCCAAGAATTCCTGTACATTAAACCTGCCTGGGGGGCGGGGGGAGAATGTCCCCAGTCTAATCTACTTGGAGTGTTAAAGCCGATTGGGTCCGATGCTAATGATTAAGGAGGGCCTCTGCAGGGTTGTTATCAAAGAGTGGCTGTTGACTTGAAGAATGCAAGTTGTTACCTTGTGGCATTTGATATAAAGCGAGTTATAATCCAGAATTAGTTTTACTTAATTAAGACCCTGTTCTCCAAAAGTATCGTGCAATTGTGTTGCACAGAGTAACAGCAGCCCGCTTGACACTGGCAAAAGTCTGGAGGCAGAAAAACACCCTGGGGAAAAAAGATTAATTGGAGAAAGTTAAAGATATAGATGCTTTGCAGTTCAGCAAAAAAGGTGACAATGCTAGAAATGTAGGCTTATTCTGTGTGTTTGTGTGTGTGTGTGTGCGCACGCAATGGAAAGATATGATTCAACATATACAGCAGACCTCTGTTGAGGTGCAGAAGGCCCACAATGAAGGACAATAAGAAGTTTGTACATTTATGGAATGTTACTGTAAGAACACAAGAAGAGCCTGCAGGATTAGCCCAATGGTCCATCTAATCCAGCATCCTGTATCACACAGTAGCCAACCAATTCCTCCAGACGGCCAACAAGAGGGCATAGAGGCTGAGGCCTTCCCCTCATGTTGCCTCCTGGTGCTGGGATTCAGAGGATTAGTGCCTCCGAATGTGGAGGTTCCCTTCAGTCACCATGGCTAATAGCCATTGATAGACTGATCCTCCGTAAATCTAGCGAATTCCCTTTTAAAGCTGTTTATTCCCGTGTCCATCACAGTGAGTGTAAGATTATTAGAGTTCCTTGTATCGTGGTGGTGGAAAGAGTCATCAAGTCACAACTGACTTGTGGTGATCCTGTATTTATTTATTTATTTTATTCGGTTATATCCCTCCCTATCTCAAAAATGGGCTCAGCGTGACTCACAACAATTAGGATCTAAGTAAATAATAATAGGAGCTGCGGTGGCTCAAGTGGTTAAGACACTGAACTGCAGGCTGTGGAAGGTCAGTAGTTCAGCAGTTCAAGACCCGAGAGTGCCGCATGACGGAGTGAGCTCCTGTCTCTAGTTCCAGCTCCTGCCAACCTAGCAGTTCGAAAGCAAGAAATTGCAAGTAGATAAATAGGTACCACTTCAGTGGGAAGGTAACAGCGTTCTGTGCACCTTGGTGTTTAGTCATGCAGGCCACATGACCACGGAAACATCTTCGGACAGCGCTGGCTCTTCGGCTTTGGAATGGAGATGAGCACCGCAGCCCTAGAGTCGGATTCGACTGGCTTTCAAGCAAGGGAACCTTTACCTAAATAATAATACCATATAATGCAACCAAGTTAAAACAATAAAACAATAAAACAAGATGGCAGCAAAAACAAGACAAAAACTCCAGGGCAGCCCTTAATGCATCCTGTAGGATGATTGGCTCAATGACATATTTCTGTGGGCATTTCTGTGGGCAGGGGAGGCTGTGATGGATTGGACGTCCGCCACCTCAGCCAAAGGCCTGGCGGAACAGCTCTGTTTTACAGGCCCTGCAGAACTGCAAAGCTTCAAGAACTGCAGAGGCCATGAGCTGAATCAGATTCAGCAGGGTGATAAAGCTACAAAAAAGTTGAATAGTGTTTTAGGCTGTTGGGACGGACTGCACATTAAAAGCAGGTTTCTGAGTGCAGCTAAATCAGAGAGCCGGGAGGTTAATTTTTTCCCTGGAATGGAAAGCTCGAGTGACAGGCTGCTCCTCTCCTCTGATTGGCCAGTGCCTGCTGGGGAAAATATATGATCAGCTGTCTGCTGCGGGGAGAGTCAATTTGAGTTCCTTTCTGGAGCTGTTCTGTCAGGTAGAACCATCCAGAAGGCAGTCAGTTGGTTTCTGACAGAGTTTGGAGTCAGTGTGTCTGATAGGAAAAGTCAGACAGATTCACCTGCTGAATGAAAGGAAAAGACTCCTTGCCTTAACTGTGTTATATCTGTATCCTGAGGGGGAATAAGATTTCAAAGTCTCTGTGGGCGCGTTCAGATGGGCCGTTTAGTTCGCTTTCAGCATGCTTCAGTAATGGATTTTATATCCATGTTCACACACCCAACATCTGCGCACCATTCCCACTTGTCACTTTCCGACTCAAACCCCCTTTAAAGTGGAGTATTTTGTTACTAGGTCCCCAAGTGGTGTTTTCCTGATTCTCTGGTTCTAGCTGCACTTTTCTGACGTCTGATCACTCCTGCGTTGTCGAGCCACTTCCGCTCAGAAGCCCAAGGCTCTTCACCCACCATTTTATTTTAGCGTTGGCGGTATGCGCACAGGCAGAGCTCTGTTCCTGCGCTATTAAAAACAATGTTTCAACGGTGCCTAGTTTTGTTGGTTAGATGAGTTCAGGATCTCATGGAGTCCAGTTTCGGGGTAAAAGTTTAAAAGGAAGTGTTACAGCAGTTGGGTTGAAGTGGAAACTGTTGTTCTGTGCATGCATGAAAATTTTACTTCTACAGATGGGCCGCCTGTGCGCATGCCCAAACTGAGAGGGGGAAAAAACCCCACACCCTGGGTGTGGACAGCAGGGAGCAATGTGGCTGCGCAGCGATCCAGAACAAGGAGGGGAATGGGATCGCAATCCTCCAGGTTAAAAAAAAAACAACCGCATCAGGACCGGAGCAATTTAAGCCACTCCCAGCACGCTGTCTGACCCCACCCTGTGTCAGCATAAGCTGAAGTCTGTTTTATACAGACACCAGAGACCTCGGAGAGAGTTTTTGGCAAGAGTGATTGGGGTAACGTGTGGAAACCCTCTTTCAAGCCAGAAAAGGAACAGGGTTAATTCTTCTGAGAAGGAGAAGATGAATTCCTGCCCGAGTGTCAAAGAGGGTTTAGCTCTGAGGAGGACCCTGGTCTGTTGTGAGGGGAAAATGGTTTTATAGACATCTCAGGAAATAGAAGTAAACTGTAATTTACCAAACGAGTGAGTTAGGTTCACAAAGAAATCTACGAAATCTGAACTGCCATAGGAACTCTCTGGGGAAACATTGTTCCTGTAACTAATATACTAAGTAAAACACCTCTTACTTCTAAAAACGAATACCACCTGAAAATAAGCTTTAACAACATCATTTCGCCCGTTCAAAGAAGTGCATTATGTACCATCTACCATCCCTACCTGTTGAATAAACTTGTTCTTTTGTTTTACTTTTAAACCATCTTCAATGCCATTTCAAAAGGGAAATAAGAAGATGGCTCCTACTTTTCCACAGAAAGTTCCTTGGGCTGGGTTAAAGGCCAAATTATATTCTGTAGACAGGGTGGGACAGGAAGTCTTTTATAAACCACATTCATTTACAAACTACTAGGGGCTGCTCAGTCACAGCAGGGAACTAAAAAGAATTTTGGCGGGGAAATCTGCTTCAGAGGGGGGAACGTGACAAGAGCCCGTCATAGCTGTAGTAACAGTTTTTCAGTCGCAAGCAGCAACACTTCTATAATAATAATTTAAAAATAATTAATAACTGAAGAGCTGCCCCATGGAAGAGGACAAAGACTTGTTCTTTGCTCTCCAGAGGGCAAGACTAGACCTAGGGGGCTTAAGTTAGAGGAGAGGAGAGTCGGCTGAACATAAGTAGAAATGTCCTAATGTTAACAGTGGTTTGTCAATGGAACCAATTGGAGGGGAGTGTCTCCTTTGGTGGGGGTCTTCAAGCAGAGGCCAGAGAGACTTCTGTTGGGCATGTTCTACAATTGCTGGGGGTTGGACTAGATGGCCTCTACAGCAACAATCCATCTCTAGCACTCTAATACCTGCTGCCCACCCTGAACTGCCTAAGCTTTCAGGGTACCAGCAGATTGAGTCTCCTCCTGTAAGAGAAGCCATGATGGACCAGGCCCATGGCTCATCCAGTCCAAGACTCTGTGTCACACAGTGGCAAAACCCAGGTGCCATCAGGAGGTCCACCAGTGGGGCCAGAACTCCATAAGCCCTCCCACTGTTGCCCCCAAGCACCAAAACATAGTTTTCTGCAAACCTAGATAGGGTTGCCAACTTCTAGATGGGGCCTGGGGATCTCCCAGAATTACAACAGATCTCCAGATGACAGAGAGCATTTCCCTGCTTGTGGAAAATGGCTGCTTCAGAGGAATTACCTGACTGGCAGCCCCGTACCCAGGAAATTTTTGAAGTGCCACCTGGGAGAGCAGTGGAGTTTGGGTGCAGGGGCTCTGCCACTGGAGACCAGCTGGGCTCCTCCGCAGGGCACAGGTGGGTGGGTATCATTCCAGGCGCTGCTCCTCACTGCTCGAGCGGTCACAGGTGGGCTGGCACTGGCTAATTTCCCCTGCTCAATTATCTTAATGTCCTGGACCTTCTCCCCAATGGGAAAATTGCTGCAGCCTGGTCACCAGCTTGACAGTGTTCAGTGGCAGGTGCATCACTCTCTCCAAGCCTATTTCCCCCCATGTAGCAGCAGCAGCAGCCTGGATGGTTGCCTTGCCTTCTCCAGTCATCCTGCACCAGCGGCACTCTTTGTAGCCTCCTTTCCTTCACTGATGTCACACTCCCCGATCAAAGAAGAATTGGGCAGTCACTTGACTGCTAGCCTGTGTTGGAGTTCAAGAAGCTAGCAAGCAGCCTCTAGTCCACCAGGCTGGCTGAGATGAGCCTCTCTCAGGCACACCCCTCGCTGACTTCGACCACTTCCCCTTCCTCCCTTCCCCAAGGCGAGCATGGCTGTTTGGGGAGGGTGCTGGGCACTCATGGGCCCCCGTGCATACAGGGAGTTGGCAACCCTACCCTCAAGCAGGGAGAGGACCCTGCATAGTCTGGGGTGGCCTGGCCAGCGTCTGTCTGGCATCAGCATGGGAGCCAGCCTGTCCTGCTATCAGATGTCACAATTTGTGTCAGTTGAAGGAAGGCACCAAGGGACCTGGGGGGCACTGCCACTCGGCCCTCACCCCAGCATCCGCACATTCTTCGGCCTTAGTCACAGCCCCTGAAGCAATCTCTCAGTCCAATGCCCAGGACCACAAGCTCATGTTTAATTTCAAGTGAAAGCTGAGGATTTGGTTACAGCTATAAAGCTTATGATGTTTATTTGGTTGAGAGCCTGTCTCATGAAATCCAGGGGGCCCACTTCCTAGGCACCCTGATCTGGATGGCTCAGGCTAAACCAGTCTCATCAGCTCTCGGAAGCTAAGCAGGGTCAGGCCTGGTTAGTATCTGGATGGGAGGCCACCAAGGACTGCTACACAGAGGCAGGCAATGGCAAACCACCTTCTAAACTAGCTAAAATTAAATCTGGCCTAAGTCCTTTGTGCTGGAAACACTGTGGACAGATAGAATCTCCAATCTCCACCATACATCTTTGGTGGACTTGTCCCAGAATAAAGGTATTTTGGACTCAGGTGCTAGAAGCTATTTACACAATAACTAAATTTAAGCCTCCAGAATCAGTACAATTCCGTTGACATATGGAGAGACATAAATCTACCAAAGCATATTAAGTTGCTTATTTCTAAATTGATAGCTGCTGGCAGTTTAGTTATTGCATCAGGTTGGAAAGATTTTAGAGGTCTTACGACAGAAAAATGGCAAGAGAAAATATGGGAAATCTGTTTAATGGATAAAATTTTCCATAATCCATTTTTTGTTGCGTCTTTTTATTCTTCAGATAAGAAGCCATTTGAGGAAGTTGGTCTCCTGTAGTGGATTATTTGAGTGTAAATAAATTTTTGCCTAGAAATAATGAATATAGATTGTGGCTTATGCTGTAAAGTTTGAATTTCAATTATATTCAGGTTATAAAGTTAGTTATACTGTTGGTATTATAAAAGTTATATTTATACACTGTTAGGTTGCTCTTTTAATATGTTTTATGTGTTTTTTCTTGTTTGATCGTGCGTCAGGAAGTTAGGTTGCTGTCTGTAGAGTTTTTGGGATTACTTATTTCTTTTAATTTCAATTAAAAACAAAAAAGGAACGGGGGGGGGGAAGCAATGGCAAAACACCTCGGTTCCTCTCTCGCCTCCAGAACCCTACAAGGTCACAATACGTTGCCTGCAACTTGATGGGACTTCCCACCACCGCTCCCTAGACAGGGTTCCAAGGCTGCTGGTGGTGCAACAGAGGGTAGGCCTGGAGCGGAGCAACCACCCAGGATCTGTCTCTGCACACCTACACTTTGGTGGTAATCCCTAATAATGGGATCACTGGAGACAGCTGGCACAGCCAGGAGAAACTCACACCGCTCTGCCAGCACAGGAGACTCCTGCAGCCACCCGGACACAACCCATTCAGCTGAGCTGACATGGTGAAGCTAAGCATGTCTATCGGATTGCATCACATCACAGAAGCAGGTAGTCAGAACAGATCAAAACATCATCTGGTCCACCCCCAGGCCTCCCACCAGAAGGATGAAGCATCCCTCCTGATCACTCTATGCAACCCAGACTTCAATGTGCCCCCCTGCAAGCTACAAATGCTTCTTTTCTTCCTGCAGCATGCAACAGCCAACACTTGGAGGCTGAGCCCAGAAGGATCAAGATTTGACCTCTGGCTACCTGGGCCAGGAAAGACCTCTGCAGAAGGTGCCACCAGGTCAGTCAGAATTATGAGAATGACCAGAGAGGATGCCTTCACTCCCCGCACTCAGGAAGGTTTGCAAGACTTTCTTCCAGAGGCCATTTGAAGGTGGATCAGTCATCATGGACTGTGTTTTTCACTGTGGGCATTGGTTTTTAGTGGCGTACTGGTTTTAACTTGCCGCTGGACAGGGGTCAGTGTTCTTGCCGCATTTGCTGTTCTGATAGCCATCTTGACTTTGCAGAGATAAAGCGGGGTTTAAATATTTTATGTAAGCCAGAACTGGGCTGGATAGTCCATGATCCAGGCCAATATAAGGCAGCTTACTGTGTTCATTCAGGCATGGTGTGCCTCTCTATCGACCAGCTGTGCATTTTGGAAACAGCTTTCTAGTCTGAACTCTACGTCTGTCACTCATTTTCACCTACAGAACAATTTGGCAAAGGCACTGCAGAGCTATTCTGTGAACAACCTGGACCGTCTGGCCCGTATATAGCTGTTGTGATGCAGAAAGCCTTTGGGGCAGTGCCAAAGAGATCCCCCACCCCTCGTTCCCATCTGCCGTGGCAAGATCTGAATGGCAGCTTGCCAGGGAAAAGCTAGGAACTGTTTTCAGTGCCAGCTCTGGAACCTGTGAAGCAGTGGGCTTCAGAGCACATAGGATGCACTTCCACTACAACTAAAATTAACCCCATAAGACACCACAAAAACTCTGGGCTAAACAGCCAACTCTGAGTGGAAAAATCCCTGGAGAGTTGTGGATGGAGCCTGAGGAAGGGAGGGAGCTCCACAGGGTGTAATGTCATAAAGTCCACTTTGCAAAACAGCCATTTTCTCTCTGGGAACTGATCTCTGTCATCTGGAGACCAGCTGTAATTCCAGATCTCCAGGCCCCACCTGGACATTGGCAGCCCTACGGGTGGGCTGTGGTACTTCCATTCTGGAAAGACTGGAGGATTACTTTGCTGGATGAGACCAAAAGTGTTTCTAGAAAACTCATAAGCAGGGAACGAATCCCACCCTCTCCCTCCACTATGTGGCACTCATAGTTTTACTGCTCTGAACATGGAGGCTTCATCAGGTACTGTGGCATACGCTGCAGCCACCATCTTAGATCTACCCAGGCACTCAGATGCCTTAGAGAAGCTTCATGCTTCCCTGACTTCAGAAGGTCAACTGGTGGCTCTGCAGCCCAGGACAGTTAGCGGCATCACGTCAAAGACTCACCCTTTTGAAACCTGATTTGCCTCATCCATCCTAGCTTTCAGGAGCCTACTGGAGACCCAATTCTGTTCCGTGAGTCACTGGGGTCAAGCTCAAATTGGTTCTGAACTACTTCACTTATTATTGCTGACCTGCTGGATTTTCTTTTGCTGATATCCCCCTTGTGGGTGGTTTCATAGAGGCTGCAAAGCCCAAGAAATGCTGCCATGGCTAGGCCAAATCCTCCACTTCCACTGCCTTCTTTCATACAATTAGCCACAAGGGAATAATGGGCACACGGTCCTGGGGATACTCTAGAAACGCAGTGGCATGTAGGAACTGTGCCCACCGGATTTCTGGTGAGGTCACTGATCGTCCTCTTAGAGGTCCGCTGCCAAGACTCCCACGTATGTCGGGCACTGCTGTGAAGTGTTCCTTTCTCCCACTGCCCTTGAGGACCACTTATGATGACAGACACCTAATGAGCAACAGGGTCATGGCTGTTTCTAGGACAGGAAGTAGACCATGGAAACCTTGCCCTGTGGCTGCCTCAGGAGGCAGGGACTTCCTTTTGGAGGTCTCCTGGCCAATGCTGAACTCATGGAAGGAAGAAACTCTCCCACGCCTGCCAACAGAAGGGAGGCGTGGAGCTAATTGCATTACCAGACAGCTTAAGGTGCTACTTTAGACAATAGGAAAGAAAACAAATTAATAAGCAACATTCAGGGGAAAGGCCACATCAGCTCTGATGACTAAGATCTGGTCTTTTTGGTGAAGGTCTTTTCCTACCTCTGCTGAAGACCTGAGCTGCCCACAAGCAGGTTTATGTGCTTCTTCTGACCCGTATTAAAATAATGAGCATCCAGCCTCTTCACAGTCTTAAGGTGGCTTGCATAAAATGGAACCATGCCTGTCCATGAAAGAACGGCTGCCCCCTCAAACCAAAGCCAAACTCTATCTGTCTATTTGTCTGTCTGTCTGTCTGTCTGTCTGTCTGTCTGTCTGTCTGTCTGTCTACCTATCAGGGTTTCAGAGCCCTGCTTGTAAATGCCACACTCAGCACATGGAAATATGCCAAGTAGGACTGCAGCACCCATGCTTGCTCTGTCCATGGCAATATGCAGAAGCAGGAGCAGAAATGCATTGCTATGCAGTGTGGGAAACGTCATTCAGGTTTGGCTTTTAACAACACTGCCATTATATTTTTGCATGAAGGAACTAAGACAATTTGAGATAGAGGTCTTTTCACACATTCCATTTCTTGCAAGTCCAGGAGGCCAACTAGCAGGATTTCCAAGAAAGCACTCCCAGAAGAAGAAGAAGAAGAAGAAGAAGAAGAAGAAGAAGAAGAAGAAGAAGAAGAAGAAGAAGAAGAAGAAGAAGAAGAAGAAGAAGAAGAAGAAGAAGAAGAAGAGGAGGAGGAGGAGGAGGAGGAGGAGGAGGAGGAGGAGGAGGAGGAGGAGGAGGAGGAGGAGGAGGAGGAGGAGGAGGAGATTGGATTCATACCCTGCCCTTCATTTGGAGTCTCAGTGGCTTACAAACTCCTTTCCCTTTCCCTCCCCACAACAGACACCCTTGTAAGGTAAGCGGGGCTGACAGAAACTGCACTTTTCAAGAACACCTCTGACAGAACTATGGCTTGCTGAAGATCATCCAGCAGCTGCGAGTGGAGGAGCGGGGAATCAAACCCAGTTCTCCCAGATTACAGTCTGTGCACTTAACCACTACACCAAACTGGCTCTCACTACACCTGGACTCAATGCTGTCAGCACAGGTTGAAGGGCTGTGGCTCAGTGGTAGAGCAACTGCTTTGCATGCAAGAGGACCCTGGTTCAACCCCCAGCATCTCCAAATAAAAGAATCCAGTAATAGGTGGTGTGAAAGACCTCAGGCTGAGACCCTGGAGAGCCGCTGCCAATCTGCCAATCTGAGTACTGATCTTGATGGACTGATTCAGCAGAAGGCCTGTGTCCATGTGAACTGCAGACAGAGAGCTGTCAAGCAGTAGTGAAGTGCAACCTTTTACTGCATGGCTGAACAGGAGAAGCACAGTCAAGAGATACAATCTTGACTTCCATTTTAAGCCTCTTTCATCGCACAAAGGAGGGTTAATCCAAGTTTTTAGCCCTGCCCCCCAGAAATAAAAGAGAGACAGATTCAGAGTGACACGGTTGTCTTCCTTGGAGCTACGGTGGCCCATCCAGGGGCTCTAGAACACATTCCAGGCAGGCATCACTGCAGCCTTCCAAAGAGAGCAGACATTGTTAATGCTAATTGGTAAAGACCTTGAAACAAGTTGCTGAAACAGCATGACCCCAAGATCCAAGTCACTTTCTAACTACATTACGCGCTTGATGACTATACACCAAAGGGACAAGTGCAGGCCTGTGAGGATTCCCACTGCAGCAGGGGCAGGGAACATGACTTGTGGCAGAACATGCCTGCTGGATTGGAGCAGCACATTGCCGAGGCCAGTGACCAATTCCCAACAGTGGCTAGCCACATCCTCCCACCCCCACCTCTGTGGGAAGCCCACCAGCGGGAGACCCAGGCAGCTGCCCTCCCAGACTACCCGCAGCCTCTGCCTAATATAAAAGAAGACTGAACTTTACAGACAATGCTCTTCCATTCAGTTTAATACACCTCTCCAGTGACTGAAGTGATGGATAGCTATTTTTTTACTTTATTTGAGTAACACATAACGGGTTTTTTTGTAATTCTATTTTTATTAACATTTTTAACATTTTATAATTCAAATACACAACTTAAATAAAACAAACTCATACAAATTCAAATAAAAAACACAAGCATATAACCTGCTTGACAAATACATTTTTCATTTAACAATAATTTGGCTGGTAATTTATTTACCTCATTTGTTTCTGTTTCAATATAATGAAAAAAATTAAACCATTTTTCAATAAAATATGATTCCTTTAATGGGTTATCTGCTAAAAGGAGTTGAGTTGAACAATAACATCCCATACTTTTTGAAACCATTGTTTCACTGTAGGGATTTTTGTGGATTTCCAGTGTTGAGCCAATACTATTTTTGCTGCTATTAATAGTAGGGCTGTTACTTCCCTCGCCATTTTAGTCAATGATGTGTTTTCCCAATGGTTTAGTAAAACGGACTCTGGTGTACTGGAAATCTCATAACCTGTTATGTTTTTTACTATTTGCAGTACAGAGATCCAAAACTTTTGCATGACCACCAGTGTATAAATGAACCAGTTTGATCACACCCCTTCCAACATTTAGGAGAGTTGATGGAGTGGCTATAATGTAGTCTCTGAAGAGTCAAGTACCATCTAGAAAATAGTTTATAATTTTGGAGTCTTATATTCAAAGATTTTGTAGAATATAGAGTGGATGACCAAATTTTCAACCATTGTTCTTTAGATAGTTGAATTTGACAATCCTTATGCCATGCCTTCTGTTGCATGGTAAGTCGTCTCCATTGTTTCTCGTTCATACACACATACTTTAATTTAATTATGACGCTCCCCCATAAATGCCTAATTTAATTAATTTTCGAATCCTGTTAAAGTTCTATCAAGACTATTTTGTTGGTATTGCATCCATGGTATTTGTATTTGATATTTTTGTTCTAATTGTTCTTTAGTTAAAAGTTTGTTTTGGTCACATATTTGGTTTAATCTAAATATGCTTTTCTCCCTCCATTGATTAAAAGTATTTACCTCTTCTCCTGGTGCAAACCATTGTTGCCCCAGAAAAGATGAAATAGGTGAGACTCCTGGTGTTAATATATTTCTATACTTATCCCAGATATCCAAAGTAAATTTCAGAAAAGGATTATGATTTATTTCTGGATGTCTCTCTTTCGGTTTATTCCAAATGATTTTATGTAACTATTCTGGCAATACTGTGTCTCTCTCTATTGATACCCAAGCTTTTTGTGCTTCAGGATTAGTATAACATAATATTTTTTTTAATTGAGCTGCCTGAAAGTAAAGTTTTAGGTTAGGTAATGCCAATCCTCCCAATCCTAGTGGTCTTGTTAATAAGGAATAACCTATTCTTGAATGTTTTTTCCCCACAGGAAATACTTCCAAAGAGCTTCCCATTTTTTAAAATCCTTTTCTGGTATAGAGAGTGGTAGATTCTGGAACAGATATAAAAATTTGGGGAATAAAATGGTTTTCAATAATTCTATCCTCTCCAATAAAGATAAATTAAACCTTGCCCAATTATTCAATGTTTCTTTCATTGATTTAATTAAGGGGTCATCATTATTTTTAAATAACTCATCTAAATTAGTAGCTGGGGCCAACTGTATTTATGTCCTCTGGTCTGCAGCAGAGAGAACTGCATGCTCTACACTGCCAGGCTGGCATTTCCCTTTAATTCACTTAAACTGGGAGTTTTCTCTTGGCTGAATTGCCCTGTTTGAAAGAGGTGCTGGAGCTATCAGAAGCTCCTGATCTGGCGTTCCCAGTCTGCACAAGTCCCGGTCTCAGCAGTGAAGGAAGGAAATGAACTCTGTGCATGAACAGAGGAGCTCATCTTGGCACTGCAGGTGTCCCAACATAGCCCTGAAAACAGTGCCAGCACAGCCTCAGCTCAGGTCCAGGACTGCCAGAGATCCTCTCTAAACTCAGATTCATTTTAGCTTGAAGACCACATCTGGCTCTCTCAAAGCCAAGGAGTGGAGGAGACGTCCTGGGCACAGAGCGACAGCATCCCATTTCAAGGGCCTGTTGTTCATGACTCCAAAGCCCTCAATTAAGCTCCCCTCCAGGTCGACCCGCTAGCTGGCTTGACTTTTTAAAGTTTGTTTTTCCCCTGCACCAGCCCCTCCCAACTCCCTTTCCCTTCCCGCCTCCTGGGTGATCACAGCAGCCGTTGTTTATACAAAGCTTTCGAAATTAAACGTCCTTTTGCTAAAATGCAGGGATTAATTCTTGGCGCAGCCTCAAGAACACTGCGACTGTTGCTGATCCTGCTTCATCATTGGCCAAAAGCAAGGCAGGAGCTCAAATTGCCTGTTATACAACCAGCGGCAGAGACGGCGTTCAGAACTCACGTGTTGGCATTTCGGGGGGGGGGGGAGCTGACCAAGTTGGCGGGAGCCAAGTGACTCTCTGGCACGTTAGGTCGGGGAGAGGCAGCTGTGGACCCCATGCAGCCCCCCCTCCAGGTTTCCCACCTAGCCCTTAAGGCCCAGGCATACCAGTCAAGAATTATTTATTTGAAAGTTTTATATTTCACCCTTCCCGTCAAGAAAGCACTCTGGGCAGCTTTCATATAAAGAAAACCAATAACATAAGACTGGAAAAAAACAGATCAAGGCACTAAGAACAAAACAACAAAATGAAAGAAAAAAATTAAATAGGAAGAGATAAAATCCATCTTGCATCACATCCAAATTGAAGTTCAAACCCCAGGAAGCTGCTGTAGTACCAAAAACAAAGACAGCTGTAATGAAGAAAAGCTTCAGTATGAAGCATAGCAGGTCAAAAATAAAGTCAGCTTTCAGGAGACTGACCCCTGCCCATTCATCAGGTTAGGTGTAGAGGATGGATCTACCAATTAGCAGGACTAATAAGTGCCAAAGGCAGCTCAGTCAACAGGCAATGGCAGGGCAATTTTGAGCAGAGTTACCCCTTAAGACCACTGAAGCCTGTGGGCTTAGACGGACACAGCTCTGCTTACTTGGGACAGCCCTGCACTGGCAGCCTAAAAATACAAAACCTTGAAGACTTGGGGTCCCATTTAACCCCACTGGCCTGGGGCAGTGCTTCCCTAACCTTCTGGGAGCTCCAGCAACCTCATTTCCCCCACACACCTCAAAACATCTGGAGTGTAGAAGAATCAACCTTGCTCAGATGAATCTGTTCGTTGGGCAACTGCACCAGGACTGACCTGGGAGGATCAGAAGGCGGCAAACCTGAAGCAATGACTTCTGCAGATGGGGCAACAAGCAGCCTCCCCAGAGACCGGGAAATTGTGCTGTTCTTCTGCACATCAGGTGTGGTAGAACAATTCAATCACATGCTGCCAAGATGGAGCAGGGGGTCCGTCCAGTGGATGGCGGCCCTGGAAGGGCAGCCACGGGGGAGAAAGAGGGCAAAGGAGACAAGAGTTCAAGCAGCAGCTTAAAGGGAGCTAAACTTGAAGGAAAGGAGCATGAGGAGGTCACCTCTCTGGCCCCAAACACTCCTCCAAGGGATGCGGCATCATCCTCAGAAATTACCGGCAATGGGCAACCAAGTGCCCTGACCTGGATGGCCCAGGCTGGCCTGATCTCATCAAGGTCGCCCCTGATTGGTACTCGGGTGGGAGACCAGCGAGGAAGCCCAGAACCGCCACACAGCGACAGGCAAGGGCAAAACCGCCTCTGAAATGTCTCTTGCCTTGGAAACCCCCTTAAGAGGTTACCATAAATCAGCTGTGATTTTTTTAAATTGATGTTTCTATTAAAATACACAGGTACATAGATATCATTTTACAGAGTTTCTCAAACTAATATCAGAACAAATGCCAATATATTACTTAAATTACATCAATAAATTAATATTTTTTTTCATTACAGTGTTAGTGTCATCAATGCCATACTCTTCATTTCTTACATACTATTTTAAGTATTCTTTATCTGGATATATAAATTAAAAAGCTATTAGCAATTAACCCTATTCTTACCCTTTGTTTTACGAGAATATACTATCATGTTGACTTGGTGTATCACAGTCAGAGTTCACCTTTGTCTTTTTTTGTGTATGGCACTTTCCCCCACCACCGCAAGCAGTTATCGCCTGGCCATCGGTATGGAGAGGCCTGCACAAGAAACAGGGATGGCCCGGAGAACTGAGGAGGAGGAAAGGTCAGACAGAGCCTGAAGCAGCACCCAAAGAGGGAGGTCACCCAAGGCAGACTGACAGCCCTTCCCTTCTTCTGAGAATTTGGGCAATCAGCTGGAGAGCAAATGCATCTCACCTGTGCAGGTGTGGAGCACCCCCATGAGGAACTTTGGGCTCAGAGGGACCTTTCATTCATTTCGGAGCAGAATCTTTGCTCCATGCCAGAATATGGTAGGGAGCAGACCAGCAATTTCATCGACCCCATTCCTTACCAGGCCTGCTGTTTTGCCAGTGGAGGACAAAGCGCCAGCATTCATGGCTTTGCCGACAGAGGAGCCTTGGGGAACCCAGATTCGCCCATCCTTCAGTATGCCCCTCCCCTCCCGCCTGCTTCTCCTGCAGCACAGGCCGGTTTTCACAATGCCACTGCACAGCGCTGCCTGCAGCCAGATTCAAAGCAGGATCATTTTTCCTTCCCATCCTGAGGACTGGGGTGGGGGAGGTGGCTCTGATCCAAGACTCTGTGGAAATGCAGAGAGAAGGAAGGCCCAGGGACACAGGCAGGGTTGCAAGAGGCTAAACCGAACACAGCACAAGCTTGATTCATGGCACCTGGCTCTGAGGAACCGCACGAAAATGGTCCCTGGCTGCCTGAACAGCACGAGGAAGTGGAGCAGAAAATGCAGCAAGGGGCATCTCTGCTGCTGTCGACTGAGCTTACGGACATCAATACAGGGCACAGCTTGGGCTGCTTCTGCAGAGGCATCTGGCTCTGCGTTCCCCCTGCATCCACCCCACCCCCCAAATTGCAGGGCATTTATATTTTGCTTCTGCATAACAACACTGTCCTTCTGCCAACATTCCAGGTCTTCCCTGGCTCCCAAACCTGCTTTGATATGATTCAGTTGGGGTCGCCATGTTGGTCTGAAGCGAAAGAACAAAGTCTGAGTCCAGTGGTACCTTTAAGACCAACAATATTTAATTCTGGGTATAAGCTTTCATGTGCAGGCACACTTTGTTCTACTGGTTTGATATGATCTTTCCTGCAAGATATGGGGAAGTGTAGAAGAAATGGGGTCAATTTCTACCCCTCCCCACCATCCCCCCCCCGATTTTTTGCCATTTCAAAATATTATTGGTGGTAGATATAAAATATTGGCACGGCATTAACATACTACAGCAATATACTGATGACCAAGAATTTATTCTTTTATACATATACACATTAAAAACACACACAAAAATCAGAAAAAGATCACTGCCAGCGAGGGGAGGAAAATGGCTGGGGGTGGGGGGAATACAGAGTAAACCTTCATTGTATGTATCATCCGGCTCTGACTATGTTTCTATTTTGTATTTCCATTTTCTGCATGGCTTGCTCTATCATGCCTGATACTTTTTTTGCCTTGTTTCTAATTTCTGTAACCTTAGTATTGCGGTGTTTTACTGGCATTTGTCTTCCACCATGCCTTACGTCTCAGTGAGTGAGGCAAACTATAAAAAAACAATTTTGCATTCGAAGCAGAATGAGAGATTGTCCCCTAGATGGCTTTTAAATGAAGAAGGCCGTGACCAGGGCTGGCTCGCCCGCTAGGTGAGCTAGGCACTCGCCTAGGGCACGCCAGCCCTCAGGGGAGCCAAACTGCCCCGGCTGGGGTGCTCCTGCACCCCACAGATTGCCTGCCCTCCTCCCTCCCCCCTCGGCAGCATGGGGGCTGCCAGCGGGGACTCGCTGCCGCCACCAGTGAAAGGATGCCTGGCCGGCTGAGGTGCAGGAGGTGGCGGCGGCGAACCTCGCCCACCCTCCCCCCTGGGTGGAGGAGGAGGTGGCGGCTGGCCAGCGCGGGGACTCTCCACCGCCTGAGAATGCCCAGCCGGCCAGCCGGGGCGCAGGAGGCGGCGGCGGTGCAGTGGCGGTACAGCTCACCTACCTAGGGTGCAGAAGCACCTCAAGCCGGCCCTGGCTGTGACAGCTAATAGCCACTGATGAGCCAATGTGGAACCTCCATGGTCAGAAACTGTATATCTCTTGAATACCAGTGGCCAGGAGGCAACACAGGGAGGCTTTGGCCTCAGCATGCCAAAGAGGGAGGCGGGAGAAGAGGGCTACACCAATTATGGAACAAAAGAATATTTTTAAAGTGCAGTGAGAAGAGTTCTTTTATCCAGATGTACTGCCCCTACACATTTCACCTGTGCTTCTTGTCTCTGAAATAAATGCTGTTGCTGTGGGAACTGCTTGATATAATTACACAGATCCCCCTGAAGAAGCATTGGCAAAACTCACTGGGGCAGTATAACTGAATAAAACAACTCTCCCCCTCCCCACCCGCACCACTGTTTTTCGGGGATTGGGCCGTGGAGGGAACGGGGGTGAGAGCCAGTTTGGTGTAGTGGTTAAGTGCGCCGACTCTAATCTGGGAGAACCGGGTTTGACTCCCCACTCCTCCACTCACAGCTGCTGGATGACCCTGGGCAAGCCATAGTTCTGTCAGAGCTGTTTTCTCAAGGACAGTCCTGGAAAGAGCTCTCTCAGCCCCGCCTACCTCACAGGGGGTCTGTTGTGGGGAGGGGAAGGGGAAGGGGAAGGGAAAGGAGTCTGTAAGCCGTTCTGAGACTCCGAGTGAAGGGTGGGGTATAAATCCAATCCTCCTCCTCCTCCTCTTCTTCTTCTGGATGGATCTTCGATGTGCCCTCACTCAACAGCCACCCCTGCTAGAGACCCAAACCTGTCCTGACTGCATTTCAGCCTGGGCAAAGCCCACTTGCCAGCTCTAGTCCTTGAGGGAAAGTCTGGCGATGGGTCAAACATTCCTACTGTTATCCTACTCGGGGAGGGAGGGCCAGGGGGCTGCCACTTGCTTCACTGTGCAGAAGAAAATGTGTCACCTCCATTTTTAAAAAGTTACACCAGGATGGTGATGGGGGGGGGGGCAGGGCACAAACAAGCCACTCTAGCCAATGATGCCTCTATCATTTCGCTGCTTATTATTACTTATCTCAAGAAAGCCCACAACTTCCCACACACTCGATCTATGTGCAGACATTGGGACCAGGCTACACATAGAGGAGCATGCTGGATCTTTGACGGAGGCAGCACCTCGTGAGACAGGCAGCATCCATGGTTCTTTTTGTCTCCTCCCTGACAGCAAGCCAGACATCAGGCCCAGTGAGTTTTGTAGCGGCTTTGAACCCTGTCTCCAGGGACCAGTCACTACACCATACTGGCATTGTGAATGCTGCAGCAGCGGGGAAACCTGCCCATTACCATGACGCTGGGCAGCCTGGCCTCCGACAGGGACCCTGCAGGCTGCGTATGCAGGCACCTCCTCCTTCTTTTTTTCTTTTTTGCCTGCTGACAAGGACCTGGCAGGACCTGTTATACTAGGTAGCTGCAGGATACTCAAAAAGTGGAAAGCACGTCACACTAATCCCCAATGTACAGAGCAGGAGTTTTGCAATCACTGGATCTAACTCCGAGGACAATTTGAGCGAAATCACCTGGAGGGGAAGAAAGAACTCCGACACACTACTAGAAGACAAAGATTTGCACTCTGTGCTCCTGATAGTTTATTGTTGGGGGCAAATACTGCAAGAGGAAAAATGTATTCCTTTCATTTATACCACTAAAAGGTACTACACAAACAAGACTTTCCTGAGCAAGCCGATCATAACTCTTGACTTCTGCTGCAAAGCCCATGCACAGAAGTCGGACAAAAAGCCGCAGAAGGATGTTTATTAAGCACTCCAGGTTCACACAGAACAAGCCCACAGTCACCCTCGCCGCTGGCGCCTGGGGTTGACAGCACACAGAGAAGCATCCTCAAGGGCCACCCTCACCTTGGGAGTTCCCTTCTCTTCTCTTCAGCAGTGCTGGAAGTTACATAGATACAAATGGGATTGGGGTGGCCAGAGAAGGGTAGAGAGATAACTTATGTCCTGTATTGTTGCCCCCCAGAATGCTTCCAACAGAGGCAGGTGAGAAGTCCAGTAGAACAAGAATTCTAGAAGTTGCATTTTTACATTCTCAAGCAGATACAACGTGGAAGAGAAAGGAGGATGAGGGGGGAATTGAAAATAAGAGGTGAAGAGGAGGGGTGATGGGGGGGGGGGAGCGGTCGATAGCGATGCCAGGCACAGACGGGCCCTGTGGGAACCCAGAGTCTGATTCTATTGTGTCTGGAGACAGACAAGTGGCAGCACTGTTGCTGGACCTCCCAGCCTAGACAGGCACCCAGGGGCGGCACCCAAAGCCTAGCACCCAGGCTAGGAATCCCCAGTCCCCACTGAGACCCCCTAAGCTATGCAGTCCTGTGAGGGAAAATGCTGCTTTGTGAGCTCCTGGCATTAAAGCTGTGAGCGAGCGACTTGGCTGCTGCATCAATTAGCTTGCCTTGGCGCCATCCTTCCTGAGATAAGACAAAAATGTGTGGGCCAGAGGCTAAAAACCTGTGAGCTAGCTCAGACCAACTCAGCTTAGGAACACTGAAAGTGGAGTATAAATGAAATAAACAAATGCAAATAAAATGAAAGTGCTGGGAGCTGCCTGGCAGCCACGGGTCAAAATGTCTATATTCTTAGCTCTATTTTTAAAGCCCAAGAAAGCTCTGATTGGGCCTCCCCCTTAAAGTGTGAGGGCACAAGCTCAGGAAGAGGAACAAGTCCTCTGCCCCAGGGTCCCGGGGTCCAGCCCCTGGCCACGAGGTGGGCTATGTATCACTTTGTAAATAAAATAGCCCTGTTTTGGATCTTCCATGATTTGTGAGATGGTATGCGTGTCCGTGATGGATGAAGCCGGGGGCGGGGGGGGGAATCTGTTACAATTCTGCCTGAAGCCCAGAAGAAACCACGCTTAGGGCGTGGAGAGCAGGGCCCGGAACACACACACACACAGCCTCCCCTTTCTCTGCACAACACAAAGCAGGGAGACTCAGTTTCAGAGAAGCGCAGCCATCGTTATCGATCTCCTTGTGGAAAGTGGTTGAGGCTCGAAATCCTGGGTCCTGGGCACCTGGGCCAGTCACCCTGGGGAGAACCAGAGTCCACGGAGGCACCAGCAGTCTCTCTCAGACATACAGTGAAATGAATTCTTAAAAATGCAGGAAGCTAAACAAAGCTTTGTTCACCCCTTGCTTGTTGGCAAGTCACCCCAAAACACTTCTTCCCGTGATCTCTGAGCATGACAGATATGAAAGCTTCAGCCCCCTTCTCAGCACCTCCAAGATCTCCATTCTTGGGTGACTGGCCTGGATCCAGGGGGCAAGCTATCTTTTCCCTGCCCCATGACCAAGAAGCTCTTACCTCTTTGGTAACAGGTGTGGCCAGTCTCATGGCCCCTAACCCTGCCAGATCACATCCTTGCCCTCTGCCAGGGGCCAACAGGCTCCGACTCACCCAACTATGCCTCCACCCCCTGATCTGCCAGGCTCCACCCCTTAATTTCCAAGCCACACCCCCTGCTCCTCCTGGTTTCAGCCTGCAGCGACCTAATCATCTTACCCAAAGGCAAAAAAAAAAAGTGATGAAAAAATCTAGGCCACTGATTTTCAAACTGTGGGTCAGACCCAAAAGTGGGTTCTGGAGCTGGGCACAAAAAGAGGAGGGACAGAGGACGGTGGGAGAGGGGCCACGAAGGGGGCTAAGGGCAGATCGGGGGCTACATCTGTGTAATGTACAAAATGGCCACAAAACAAAGCTTGGGGCTTAGAAATGCCATACGCACATGATACATTAAAAACTTGGTCAGCGTTAAAAATCTCACATCAGTTATGCTGGTGAGGGGAGAAGCGATGTGGAGGGACTTTGCAGTAGTCCCAAACAGTAAGTGGAGAAATAGCAGAACTCAGGAAGACAAACACCCCCCACTCCGTGCTGCAGATTCTACACGGGGGGCGGGATACATTCCCCATCAGGCCTCCCCCCCCCAATTTTTCCAATAGAAAAATTTGAAAATTTGGGGCAGCACTTTAAAAATGCCTATGGAATATTTTCCCTACAGTAGCTCTTTTACAAGTATTGGGCATACTTGTAATTTTTCGTACAGAAAATTAAGATATCTTTACTTTTTAATTCCATCGATACACCAATACAATTTTATAAGCCAAGTTATAAGTGATGCATTTTACATTGTCCAATCAGTAAAAGAACTTTAGGTTCGACAGGAAAGGAAGTGCTGCACCTATTTCAATCTTCCCCCAAATTTCCATTTCCCTCCCATGGCTCCAAACTCGATTCCAGTCAGCTGAATGTTCCCCCGAGGGACTCCCGGCCTCCCCAGGGTGAAAGCTCCTGACTTCCAAACCTTGGGGAAGGTTTTTTTAAAAATAGTACAGAAAAACGACAGCCCCACTGGTCAGAGAAAATTGCTGGCATCACACAGCGTTCAGGGTGGGGGAATTACAGAAGAGTTTTGTGAGAGCTCTTCCACAAGAGAAGCACCGTCGCACTGTGTGGATCTTATTTATGGCATTGCATCAGCACACTTTTGGCAACCTCGAAGAAGGAAGGCCCCATACAAACAAACCCCCTGTTATTCGAGGCATCAACCCCTGGCTCTGCTGCGCCCAGCACTACTGGATACCAGGCGGGCTGCATGTTGGAGGAGGGGGAAAGCTCTCCAGGCCACTAATTTTAGAGTCTTTTGGAGGGTTGAGGGAAGCGCCATTCACACCCTGTGCCCAAACCTCTCTGCAAGATATACTGACTACCGACAGGTATTTCCTGTCGGGATTAGCTCTTTCTTAGTTCTGGAATATCATTCTGGTTTGCTGGGAACCACTTGGAACCAATGTTCCCTCTGGTTTTTTTCCCCTACTGAGCAGAGCAGTTCACATCTTGAGCAGAATATAACTGCTGTGATCTTAAAATGGGCCATGGGCAGTGCAAGACCCTGTGCAGCTCCGGACTGCTGCTGAGCGGGGCTTCCTGTGTCAATGAGTGGCCACTCACAAGCACAGCTTAGAGGGAACACTGACTGGAACACAAGCCCCGTTGCCCACCCTCTGCAAACTCTTAAGTCATACAATCGAGACTGTGGGGCTTTCCACAAGGCTAACAACAACCTTTGCTAAGGCTCCAGTCCTCAAGGAATTCCCTTGGCTCAGATCCCATGGTAGGGCTATGGGGAGATGAAGGAAGATACTGGATGTTTAATCTACGAACAATCTCCTGCACAGCAGATGCCACAGAAAAGCCACTCTTGCATGGTCAGAACCCATACAGCAGGGATCATTTCCTACATTGCTCTCCCCTTTCATGCCACTGCTTTCCCACCAGCACTGCCCCTTCTGCTGGGGCCGCAGTGGAAAGCATCGACTGGGAGATATGAAGCTGCCTTATATTGAATCAGACCCCTCCCTTGGTCCATCAAAGTCAGTGCTGCCTACTCAGACTGGCAGTGTCTCTTCAGGTGTCTCAGGCAGAGGTCTTTCACATCACCCACTGCCTGGTCCTTTTCACGGGCGATGCCAGGGATTGAACTGGGGACTTTCTGCATGACAAGTAGATGCTCTGCCACCGAGCCACAGACCCTTGGACCCAGCAGGTTCCAAACTTCTGTTAGCTCAAGCACTTTCTTTTGTAACTCAACTTGGGGACCAACTTCACCTTGACAACCCAAAGAGGCATTTTTAGAGTACGGAAGTGCACAAACTGCCAACCAGCAGTGGAGCCCCTGCGTCTCTGCACAGATTCTTCCCAGGGTGGGGCTGCGTCAAAGAAAGGTGGCGAGAGCCACACTTAGCACAAGAACTTGTTCCTCTGTTACTTCTGTGGATGCGGGGGGAGTCTGAAAGAGACAATGACACAGCAGCACTACTGGCCAGCAAGGGAACTCATGCAGAGACAGAACAGCCAACCTCCTCCAAGTGTGAATACTCTGACCTCACAAGGTAAATTAATCATTTCTTTCTCACAATACTGACAGTTGCCTCATAGTGCACAGTTTTGAAATTATTATGTCACATCACACGTGTACTCTGACCACACGGGAGGAAATCTTCAACAGTGCCCAAATTGTTGGTGGCAACCACGAATTTGGTCTAAGAGTCTCTCCCTTTGACTTTATGCACATTCCTAGTACGAAGACTCATGTTGATTATCAGTTTTAGGCAGGGCTTTTTCTAGGCAGGCAGGAACTCATTAGCATATTAGGCCACACCCCCATGTTACCAGACATGTGGTCATTCAGCCACACCTACCTTTTGCTTCTTACTCTGTTCACCTTGTTTGTTGTCAAAACCCAGGGCTTTTTTTGTAGCAGGAGCTCCTTTGCATGTTAGGCCACACACCCCTCATGTAGCCAATCTGAATGAGTTTCTGCTGTTGGGTGTGGCCTATTATGCTAATGAGTTCCTGCAGGGTGTGGCCAACTCGAGAGCCAGCCGGAACTCCGTTCCTGTGTGTTCCTGCCCCAAAATAGCCCTGGTTTTAGGGACCAATGAGTCTAGCCTTCTGAAGTATGAAGAAGGTCCAGGAAACCTTAATATCCCCATCCTCTCTCTGTCTCTAGTCTGTATGTCCTAGGGCTTTGGGAAAAAACAGGCATGGTTCTTTCCATCATCAGTGTCTGTGGCTTTGTGACAGCAGCAGGTTTTACTCCAGTCCCCACCCTTCATACCTATTTGTATGTCTAGCAACCAACACACTACAGAAAGAGACAATTTAAAAAAAAATCACACACTGGTTGAAGTTAAGAAGGGCTGCCAGGAGTCAGGCACATTTACTACTTCTACACCACAGACTTCTAGTCCACCACTGGTGGCCCAGAAAATGGATCCCTGTTTCAGAGCAGTCGGGTGCCCAGGGCCTGCACAGGGCAACTGAAGCCAGAAGCGGACCCAGGCCTGATGGATTTAAAGTGGCTGAAGAGGTCCTCCATTACGGTGATTGGTTTGGACTGCAAAAATCAACAGGGCTATCAAGCACTTGGCAGGATGAGGGAGGGGAAACAGGCCTGTATTGCCTGCAACAAAGGAGGAAATATCCAGCCAAAGAGAGAGTCAGTTCAGGCCTTTGGGGGGGATTACTGGCTGAATTTTACTCATCAGCCTAAGACTACTGTGCCAGTCAGTCTGATTTCCTGCTCATGCTGCACTCCCTAAGCCTTATGCCACCTTAACAAGGCTCTGCGTTGCAAGCACAGCTGATCTCATTAAAACAGCCTGGCGCTCCAGGACTCAAGAGTGCCAGAAAGCCAATTCCTTGTGGACCGGAACCAACAGATAAAACAGAGAAGAAGAAGGTATTAAGCACTTAATGGAGCCCTGCATTTCCACTTAACTTCTATTTAAACTATTTTCTGTAAACCATAAATATAATATTTCGCATTTCCTCACACACACACACGCACGCATACACAAAACCCCAGAATGTTCACAGTACTTCTTGGTGGGGGGCAGGCAGAGAAAGGGCGAGAGTGATCGGCCTACGGCCAGGCCAGAGTGTGTGTGGGAGTGGCAAGAGCCGAGCCCAGGACTTCTAGCCCAAACCCTCCAAGCCAAACACATCCTGCAAGTGACAGACACAGAAAAAACCCGCAAAACTTTCACAGTCTCAAACAGATGCACACATGGGGTGTTTAAGGAGCTGCTGGTGAGCTACCATGAAGGGTTGCATTCGGTTTGCTGGGTCACACTGCACAAGGCTAAGCGGCATGTGCAGGGGTTAGACTGTTGGACTAGGATCTGGAAGGCAGGGTTCCCTTGCTCGAAAGCCAGTCAAATCCGACTCTAGGGTTGCGGTGCTCATCTCTGTTTCCAGACACTCGCAACCTAACCTGCCTCGCGGGGGAGAAAGCCAAGGTATAAATGAAGGAAATGTATAAAGCTTACTAGGAACTTTTGATGCAGTGGATCCTCCTACCTTCCGGAGGGCTCAGTCACCCATGAACAGCCCACCTGAGAAAGGGCCAAAGTTCCTTGCTGACACGCTTGTAGACGGCAAGGGGAAGTGGGAGCCATTTGCAGTGGTGCCACCTCTTGTCAAAGATCTGTGAGATCTGCAGCCCAGCCATGACCCCTCCCTTCACCCAAGCTTTGTTTATTGTAACAGCATTATGGTATTCCTCATTTTTTAATAAAAAATTTCCACGCTTTGGAGCTTGCTCCTTGCATCGCCACCCAGCATCCACATCCATATCCAGGCACTGTGGTGCAATTTAAAAAAAATTTCTTGTGGCTCATCAATGTAGTAGTGGTAAATATCTGCTGTCAGCTGATTCACAACCAAGCGATACCAGGCGAGCCAGTTTACATTGTTCTGACCGTAATCTGAATTTATTAAATTTCCATCTGTCAAACAGCCAGCTTGGATGGCTTGGACACTAGTATATCATCTTGAGACTTTAGCCCACTGGACTAAATGTGATCCAACACGCTGGAAGAAAATGGCAAATGGTAAAATTGAATTAAAACATGCCAAACAATAAATTATTATTGGACTTTAACATACTACCCTATGGCTTGATTCATGCATCATTAAGCCAGTATTTCCAAGGAAACTGCAGAAAGAAAGGTAGGAAAAATATTTTGAGTTGCTTGGTATTTGGGTAATGAACCATAAAAGCTTAAAAAATGCTAATATCCCCCAGAAAAGTCCTTTTAATTTCCTTGTTAAGCAGAGCTTTTTATTTCCCTAGAAGCCCTCAGGGTGGCTCCACAAATCTTTACTAAAATGGCACTCAGCTGTACATTTACTCTGCAAAAGGATTAGCTTATTGCAATGAGGAACTGGCAGCCCCGTAGGTTTTTCAAGGCAGGAGACATTCAGAGGTGCTTTGCCTTTGCCTCCCTCTGCGTTGTGACCCTGGACTTCTTTGGTGGTCTCTCCTCTAAGCGCAAACCAGGTCAGGACAATGAGAAACTAGAGTTCTGGAAAATTAAAAATGGTATGTGTGGTAGCAACACGTTCCAGAGAACAACATCCTAGGTTTGCAAGTGGGAGACCCAGATTCGAATCTTTGCACAGCATAAAGTTCACTGCATGCTACCTGGGAAATTCTCTCTCTCAGTCCTCAAATAAAATTAACCACTCTTAACTGAAAGACAACAAAACAAAAGAGCGCCTGTCTACACAGCATGGAGAGACAACCAGGATAGTGATATCCTTTGTACTTTTTCACTTAGAGAAATGACAGAAGCATTTGAAAATCAATCTTGGACGAGCAAGTGAGAAACTCAACCAATTCTTTGCCAAGTTTCCAGCCACTGGAGAATTCTGCTGTGTAAATAAATAAGAGCAAATCTGGAGGAGTTCTTAGAAGATGAGTTAATATGGAAGGTGTTTCTTGTACTGGTGTTTTATGAACACCTAGATTCCTTTTCCTTATTTTTGGCAATGTGCCATCTATGTCTCAAAAAGCCATCTGGCAACATTCCATCACCATCTCCTGTGACCAAGAAACAGACACCAAGTTGCAGCTATGCAGGCAGGGATCTCGGAAGCTAACAGCCCCAGGGAGGAGCAGTCATCAGGGGCAGGGCTGCCCCTCCCCAAGATACCCCCAGGAGTACTCCTTGTATTTTTTTCCCTTCAGCGAATGAGCGTGCAGCGACCTTCGACTGAATCAGACCATCCATCCAGCAAGGTCATGATTGTCTTCTCAGACTGGCAGCCGCTCTCCAGGGTCTCAGATAAAGAACCTACTGCCTGGTCCTTTAACAGGAGATGTTGGGCATTGAACCTGGGACCTCCAGCATGCCAAGCAGAGCCCCTCCCTTCGCTTCTGGAGTAAACAATTCAGCTTTACAGGTGACAGGACTCCAACAGTGAGAGCAAAATCTATTCTTCCCTTCTCCGAAAGTAGCTGCTGGCATTTAAAAATACTCTGCTTGAATACCTGTGCTGGGTTGCTGCAGCAGTCAGGTAATAAGTACCCCCTCTTGTCTGGTACCCAGAAGATGTTACCGGCTCCTTGGTTCTCCCAGGTATGTTGGACATCCCTCTTCCCCAGCCTCCAAGTTCCTCAAGTAGGGCCACAGATGGCTGCTAGCAAACCTTTGCATTGTAGTCAACGTCTGAATCCCAGAGCCAGGAGGCAACATCAGGCGAAGGCCTCGGCCTCTTATGCCCAGTTTGTTTCCCCTCCAGGAGAACTGGTTGGCCACTGTGTGAGACGGGATGCTGGACAAGGTGGACCCTCATCGGTCTGATCCAGCAAGGCTCTTCTAATGTTCTTAACTTGGCCCATGATGGTCAGTCACCAGGCTCCCTTAAGGAGATGCATCTGGGCTGCTGACCAGTGAGGGTCCCATTTTTCTATACCAAGTTTTTGTTGTGGGTTGTGCCCCACAACTTGCTCCCACCATACACACATGTTTTTAATTTCCCATTTGGCCAGTGTGACAGCACCATTTTATCTCTCTTCCTATAGTTTCAAGGGGAGGTGAGTTTACCAACAGCAAAGGCAGCACCATTATTGCAAGACTCTGCATGAAGACCCACAAGCCACCTTGGCATTTAATGGTTAAAATGCAGTGCAAAGCCCCTCCTAAGCAAAAGATCCTGCAGGCAACCAACATGCCATTTGGGAGACTTATAAGCAACGCACCTTAATTGAGACAAACAGAAAGAAACCCTCTGCCAAGCGCTGCATCCTCCAGAAAGAGCTGGCAGGGCACTCCAATGCCCCTGCAGCTTCTCTCACCTCACCCCACCCCCTTATGCAAACCCAGGCCATCTGGGCATCACCGGCCTCAAGAAAGGCAGCTGAGTTCCTAAATTCTCCAGCTGGCCCTTGGCAAGGTGGGAAAGAAAAGAACCTTCAGACAGGAGGGCAGGGGACTTGTGGAGAAACCCCAAAGGAGGAGGAGGAGCCTCTGTCCCCTTCTCTGCCACGGGCAGCTCAATCTGTGGTCTTCCGTAACTCCAAGCCAGTGCTCTCCCCTCCTTGGCACATACTGGTAGCCAGGTACATGTGGCGGCCATGAGCAACGAGTCTGTGCCAGGCCGTCAGCTGCTAAGGAACAGCCCAAAGTGGTCTGCTTCTTTTGCACCTCCATTCCAGGTACCTTGGCTGTTACGGACTAGAGCCCGCCTCAGCAGATGCCCAGAGTGGGTCCTCTCGCTAGACTCACCCGGCAAAGTCCTGCTCCACACATCTGATGACGGAAGCCCCAGCCCACAAAACCTCCGGCCAGAAGGAAAACTTGCTGGCCTTTGAGGAGCCACAAGACTCCTGTGTATTTTCCCCACAACCGACTGACACGGCTGCTCTGCTCGTGTGACTCACGGCCTCTCACCCGAAGGCGCGTTTCTTCCTCCCTCAGTATAGCCAAAGGGTCACGGCCTGCTCTGCAACTGAGCTCCAGCCAGCGGAAACTCTGGGAACTTTGCCTTGCAGATTTAAAACCTGGGTCTCCTCTGGCCCATCCTGAAACTCTGACCTCTACACTGTATTGTGTGCTAGGCTCTGGGTTTTCCCCCTGAGTGCCTAGGGTTGCCAACTCTGGGTTAGGCACTTCCTGGAGATTTGTGGGTGCAGCCTAGGAAAAACAGGATTTTGGGAGGGGAGGAACCTCATTGGGGTACAATGCCAGAGAGCCCACCTTCCAACACAACCATTTCCTCCAGGGGAACTGATCTCTGTAGCCTAAGAATCGACTGTAATTCTGAGACATCTACAGACCCCACCTGGAGGCTGGCAACCTCACATAGCCCAAGCAGTAGGCAAGATGCTTTGCATACAAGCCCCAGTTAAAAGGCTCTTCAGAAGATGGACAGGAAACCACGTGAGCTTTGTGATCTGACTAAGTGGGTCGAGACCCACAAAAACTCAACTGAAAAGTGTTATGAGTCTTTAAGGTCCTGCTGGTCTTTGGTTCTAGTTTGAGATCTGCTGCCAGTCAGAGGAGACAATTCCAAGCTAGATGGGCCAGTGGCCACCTCACATAATACATGGATTCCCGTATCAAATGTCCAACAACATGAACAAAGGTGTCAGTAACCATCAGAGTGCCACCATCAGGAAGGCAAGAGAAAACACTTCCCTGGGAACAGCCAATATTCCGCCTCACGGAGCAATAAGCAAACACATTTAAGAATGAAGTTACGCTGCTTCACAGTGCACTTTGCTTTCTCCATCAAAATCTTAACAATGCCTTTAAATGCTTGGAGCATTTCTTTTTCTACATAAGAAATCTTTTGTTCACCTGTCTGCACTACCGTTATTTTCAATGTAACTCCTTACAAACAACCATTTAGTGAGCAATTGATTGCAGCTTAAAAACAAGGCCCTGCCAAATGCGCCCATAAATATATTCCCTCTTTCCTGGAAAAGCTCGTTGTAAAGTCATCCTCCCAGCAAAAAGTGGGCCGTGGTGCCTCCGTCCGCAGTGCTCTGCCACAAGTTATCAGGCACAAGGCCTGTGGCCAGTGTGGTGAGAAGCAGCCAGCGCCTGCTCGGCTCAGTTTTCAAAATGGCCACTCTCCCAAACTCAGCGGGCTATTGGGGTTTCCTCTCTGAGTCCACAGAGTCAGCAGGACCTCACACAGGAATGGCATCTGGTTCGTCTCTGGAAAACCACTTCCTCATGTGAGCCCCAGCATCAAGACCCCAGGGTCACCATCCCGCAGATGCACATGAAATGCCACCCCATTTCCTCCTCCTTCCAGCTAGTAACATTAGCCGGAATAATCACCGTGCCAAGTGCCCAGTGCCTGAGTCAACAGGAGTAACTGCCTGGCAGCAAAAGCAAGTTGGTCAATTGCTCTCCCTGAAAAGCTCCCACTGCTCCAAATGTAGTGCCTGCAGTGCCCATCAAAAGCTGGCAAGGCAGTAGCCATGTTCCTGGTGATAAGGAATCTAAGCACAGTCATTGCCCAGTCAGCAGTGAACAGCAAGTGGAGACGCTGTCCCTGCATAGCCATGCAAAACATGGATGGTTAAAAAAGGAAGTTAAACGGAAAACCCAGGTTGCCCCATATGGCTCACAGTATACCCTTCAATATCCCTCCAAGTTACACCAGAGAAGGCACTGCTTATTCCTGCTACACTCCACCCTCTAGACAAATGGTCCCGCATAATCGAGAAAATGGATGTGGATCAGTTTGACCGGGAACACATTAAAACTCCCAGATTCAAGATCCTGTTATTTGGGTCGTTTGAATTTGACTGGCCAAAAACAAGTCTTGGGAGCAGAGAATAATCCTTGGGTCACCCCAGTTGCAGATCAGTTCCAGTTTGACATTTTCCATGTATTTGAATATATTCGTTCAGAAATATACAAATACCTTTATGGTGGACACATGCAGGCCGACCCTGACCCTCCGAAGAAGAACAATGACAAATCCAAGAAGATCAGTCATAAGCCTCTGGCTAGGTAAAGGTAAAGGTAAAGGCTCCCTTGCTCGAAAGCCAGTCAAATCCGACTCTAGGGTTGCGGTGCTCATCTCTGTTTCGAAGCCGAAGAGCCAGCGCTGTCCGAAGACATTTCCGTGGTCATGTGGCCAGCATGACTAAACACCAAGGCGCACGGAACGCTGTTACCTTCCCACTGAAGTGGTACCTATTTATCTACTTGCAATTTCTTGCTTTTGAACTGCTAGGTCGGCAGGAGCTGGAACGAGAGACGGGAGCTCACCCCGTCATGCGGCACTCACAGGTCTTGAACTGCTGAACTACTGACCTTCCACAGCCTGCAGTTCAGCATCTTAACCACTTGAGCCACCGCAGCTCCTTAAAGCCTCTGGCTGCTAAGAACAAATAAGGACCCAGCATGTCCCAGTCTGCTCTTTTGTTTTGCATGTCCCCCTCATTCTTTTTTAAAGATATATCTGTTAAGACAAATTTTATTAATAAAATTTTCTTTAAAAAAAAAATGAGTCAGACACTTGACAGCACATCGCACGCGTACATCAAGATGCATTCAGCCCCTCCCCCCCGAGCCCTGCAAAACACAAACCTTCCCTACACAAATGCACACCCACAGCCTGTCATAATAAGCAGCATTCTCTTAGTGAGCAGTAAAAACTGTGGTAGGGGTTATTGTTCAAGACCAAATCTTGAACTAGCAACAAATATATTCAAGGACAAATATGACCGACTTGAATGAGGCAGCACAAGAGACTTGCGTTCCCCTCCCCATCAGAGCGCCTGTGGGGGAACCCCTTCACACACCGTTCTCCCCCTCATCTCTCTCTCTGCTATACATGAGACATGACTATTCTCCCTCCCTCCCAACGGTCTGAGCAATCCATAATAAAGAGAAAGATCAAGCTGGGTACATAATATTGCACCTTCAGTGACGCTGAATGACTACCATCAGAGAGGTATGGCTGAACTTTGACTTTAACTTCAAAAAGCAGAACTTGGACAGACTCAGTTTTTCAAAATCAATTCAAGACCCTTCCAAGACCACCGAATCTGAAGGGAGCCTGACCGTGAGCGGTTGACTGACAGGCAGGATTATTAAGGGCAGAGAAGGGCCAGGGGACCGACACACACAGCGGATTCAGCTCCATCTTGTACCATCAAGCAGCTCCTAATGAAGACGGTAAAGGTGCCCCTTTCGGTACAGAGCCTGCAAGGGAAGCAAAGTCCGCTGACAAGCGCTTTGGGGCATTCCAGGCGCCAGGGAAGCAGCGCTGGTAAGCAACCTCCAGTTCTGAGAGATTTCTTATTTGAAGGAGGCAGCTCCACATCTATCATAAGCCTTCACTGACTGCAGTGTTCAACCATGTGATTCACGCTACTGCTTTGTAAGGGGAAAGGAATAGATTAATGTAGGTGCAAATAATGAGCAAGATGAGGAATGCACCCTCCATTAATTGATCTCTTCTCAGCATGTGAGAGCTCCAAAAACGATTTTCTGTGCTTTGTGATAAAGTACAGACCCTCCAGCCACCCTTAGCCCTGCCTGGTGGGGAAAGGAGCAGGATAAAAATGGAATGGCCGAATAAATAAATAAAGTGGCTTTGGGCTGGGTTCCTACTTCTTCATGATTCCTCCTGGACGCAGCCTTGAGTCTGCGGGGGGGGGGGGGTGTCAGGCTACATAAATAATAAATATACGTCAAATACAGAGAGGCACCTAAAGGTAAAAAGGTAAAGGTAAAGGTTCCCTTGCTCGAAAGCCAGTCGAATCCGACTCTAGGGTTGCGGTGCTCATCTCCGTTTCAAAGCCGAAGAGCCAGCGCTGTCCGAAGATGTTTCCGTGGTCATGTGGCCGGCATGACTAAACACCAAGGTGCACGGAACGCTGTTACCTTCCCACCGAAGTGGTACCTATTTATCTACTTGCAATTTCTAGCTTTCGAACTGCTAGGTTGGCAGGAGCTGGAACTAGAGACAGGAGCTCACCCTGTCATGCGGCACCCGGGTCTCGAACTGCTGAACTACTGACCTTCCACAGCCTGCAGTTCAGCGTCTTAACCACTTGAGCCACCACAGCCTAAAGGTATGGGGGGGGAAACTGGAATTTTGTAATTGTTTTTTGCAATTGTAGATTCACTTATATGCCAGATCCACGCAATTCTGTGTTTGAATCTCAAATTGGGTATAGTTGGTGGGGCTCAAAGTCAGTTTAGTTTTAGTACAATCAGATCCCTTGTAAGAAATTTATTCCCCCCCCCAACCATATAGCAGCAGTTTTTAAATCAATGATGTTCAAGTTTCTACAGGATTAGACCCCAAGTAGGAGAGAGAAGGTTGCTACCAGCTACATAAGCTTCGTGGAGGAGGGCCCAGTGACCCCCACGGCGAGGGATTCTACTGTAGCATCCAGTTAGCTGAGCAGTTCAGATGCAGGCTCCCCACCGCTGTGAAAGTCACACTTACATAAACACTGCTGCTGTTGTCATTGTTGTTGTTGTTGCAACCAGCTCAAACATATAAATCCTTCATGTGGCTCTTCGAGAGCAGATAAAAGAAATCTGCACTACGGGGTCACCTCGAACTAAGGGAGGGGCTTCTGCACAACCAGAGAACTCCCAAGTTTACAGAAAAATCTTAGAAGTTTTAAATGGAGGAGTAATTAACTCCCCCATATAAAACAAATGTTTGCATGTGTGTAGGCATGGCCGGGGAAAAAACCCTCCAGCATTTGAGTGGAATTTTAGACTGCAGTGCCTGATCTAGTTCAGCCCCCACCAGGAAGTCAAGAGGCCCCAGAGTAAGAAACAGGAAAGACAAAGAGGGGAGAGGATTGGGGGGACCTGCGAGGGAGGAGGGTCTAAGAGGGGGTGGGAGGGGAAACAGGAGCCACTGGTGTGTGTGGGGGGGGAGGACAAAGTAAGAAAAGTCGCTGGGAGGAGGGGGAAATAATGTTATCAGGGGACAAAAAATGGAGGGACCGAGGAAGAGAGCAAACGAGGGGAAGCAGAGAGGGGGGGGGACAGGGAGGAAAATGAGACCCCCTTCCCCCCACAAGTCTTCTCAGGTTCCCCCTACTCGTTTGGCATCATCCCAGCCTTCAGGGTCCGGGACACTCCCGCGTCTCAGTTCAGGTACAGCCACCCAAAGCCTCGGCTTAGCCTCGATGCCCTGCGGCTGCACTCTCCATGGTGCAAAGAGCACCCCCACCCCCACTGGCTTTTGCTTCCTCCCAGGGTCTTTTTAGATAAATGAACAGTAGAAGAGATACATTTTTTTAAAGCAGCAGGCAATTTTCTTTTTTTCTTTCATTTAGATGAATCCAGTTTTTATAGGGGAAAAATAGTACGACCTAGCTGAGACCGAGAAAAGTTTGCACAGTAATTTGCCTGCTGAGTTATCCAGAATGGGGCTGAACCTAATGAGGCACCTTGGCAGACGCTTTATTCATCTGCTGGCTCTCTCAACACCGTCTGTCCATCTGATGCATCTCTGTTGCTTCTTCCAGCACACAGACAAATTAAACATAACATTGGATGCACACCTCTCATCCCCAGAGTCGCCCCCTGCTTGGCACTTTGCAATAAAAACCTCTGCCAACATGTCCTGGAGAGAAAGTCTCTTTAGCTGCCAATTTACTCTGTGCACAGAATCCAGGGAGCTTAATTATCTAACTACATCTTTGTTCTTAAATGCATGGCCACATTTACTTAAAAACTGGCACATGGAAGACTGCCTTGAGAACAGTCCCCCCCCCAGCCCCTGCACTGGCTGCATCATTCACTGTGATGGGGAAGCACCTGGGATTGGCTGGGAAATCACTGGCAGGAAGACGGAGGCAGAATGTCACCAATTCAGCCATGGGCATGAGCAGAAGCCCCATTGCAGCCAGACACATTTTATAACCTGGATGCCAGGGGGCGCAGCAGTTCGTGTTTCCAAGGCAAATGAAAAAAATTAAACATTAAGCAAGAGAGTTTCTGTCACATCTGGAGGATTTCAGCAAACAGAGATGGGGGGAAAGGGTGCCCAAGTAGACGGTTCACCATCGTAGCTAACTCCTGCTAAATTCCTGGCATGGCAACCTGCATCACAGAGCCAGTGTGACCGGGCGCAGGCAAGGCGGTAGACCAGGAAGCCATCTCACCTGCAAGATCACCATTCTCAAGGTAATGCTATGCCCAAGTGGCATTCTGAAGCCCTAATGGCAAGAACTTTATTACAGGACTCACCCATCGCCAGTGTGTGTGTGTGTGTGTGTGTGTGTGTGTGTGTGTGTGTGTACGCAGTGTGCACCTTTGTGACAAGAACACATTTCTGGCCTGAAAACTACTGTCTGGATAACAAACCAGGCCCTTGAGAAAGCAGGAGCCATCCTACGGAACTGAGAGCATTCAATTATGCCTGAGCCCCACTTTGGCCTCTGACGCCTCCAATGTCTCACTCGGTCTTCATTTTGGATCTGCAAAATGGGAACAGCAGCTGCCTCCTTTACGAAGCTGCTGTGCAAATGAAGACTGCAGTGTGCTTTTCTGATTCTGATGGGGTAGGGCAAGGCGCAAAAGCAGGGAGTTGGCATTGGGTGGCACCAGCACTTGGGAGACCCGGGTTCAAATAATCTGCCCTAGAAGCTCGCTGGGTGACCCTGGGCCTGAAACTCTCTCTCTCTCAGCCTAGCTTCCTCACAAGGGCTGCTGTTGTAGAACCGAAATGGAGAATGAATGGTGCTGTTATCCACTCTGGATCCCCCAGGTGGTGGTGGTGGGGGGGAAGCAGGCATAAGGACTTAAATAAATAGACAGGAGAAAGGTGACGGAGGCAACGATCCGTGGGGGAAGAAGCTCAGCGCTACTCAGACCAGGGAGCCAGCCTGTTCCACAGGGCTTGATCAGGGAGTATTATATGACTGGCCGTAACCTACAGATGCCCCCTGGCTGGCTTGGCAGGTGTCTCTATAGAGCTCCTTCCTCTGGCCAGAGCTGAGGGGCAGCACATTGGCCAAGCCTTCACATCACACCCCTCAGCTCGTCAGTCCAAGCCCTGCTCTGGGGCTAAATTCTGACCCAATCAAAAGGCAGAGGTGGTGCACATCACTCCTCCTAGCCTTCCGGTCCCTGAAACCATTCCCAGGAAAGGCCTGGTTGTCCAAGCCAGCTGAAGGCAGCACCTGTCTCCACCAACTAAGCTTCTGTACCAAGACTCCTTCCTCCACTACAAGATCCTATGAGATGGCAGTCAAGGCCGCGAAGAGAGAATTCTACACAGCTACGATTGCGCCTGCGAGCTCACGCCCCGCCCAGTTGTTTAGAGCGATTTGGTCCTTGACGGCTCTGCCACAGGGCAGACAAAATAGTACGGAATTGGATATCGGCTGTGAGGCATTTGCAAGCTATTTCATGGATAAAGTCTTGGCGCTCCGCCATGACCTCCCTGCCACAGTTGAAACAATTAGTGAACTCAAGGCCCCTTGCACGTCTTCAATTTCGGGTTTAGAGTGTTTTGACCAGCTCAGCCTAGAGGAAGTCGATAGACTGCTTGTATCTGTGCGCCCAACCACATGCGGCCTTGATTCGTGCACCTCCTGGCTCATCAAAACAGGCCACAAGGGGTTTTGAGGTGCCTTGAGGGAGACTGTCAACAAGTCCCTCTCGGAGGGGCGGTTCCCTGAGGCACTCAAGGAAGCGATGGTCCGCCCTCTCCTGAAAAGACCAACTCTGGACCTATTTGGGCAAATTGATTGAGAGGGCAGTGGCGACTCAGCTACAGGGCTTTCTGGATGATGCTTCCGTCCTTGATCCATTTCAGTCTGGCTTCCGCCTGGGGCACGGGACAGAGACAGTGCTGGTCACCATTACTGATGACCATTGGAGGCATCAGGATCGAGGCGGTGTGGCGGCTCTGCTGTTGTTAGATCTGTTGGCCACATTTGATACGGTCAACCACCAGTTGCTGACCCACTGCCTTGCCAACATGGGATTCAGGGGCTCGCCCTTCAACAGCTTGCCCCTTTTCTCCAAGGTCAGGGACAAAGGGTGGTACTAGGGGAACAGCAGTCCCGGAGGCACTCACTCGAATGTGGTGTGCCTCAGGGGGCGATAATTTCCCCGATGCTGTTTAACATCTATATGTGCCCCCTCACCCAGATTGCTTAGAGATATGGGCTGGGGTGTCATCGATATGCGGATGACACCCAGCTCTATCTGATGTTGGGTGTCCGACCCAGAAGGTCTCTACCGGGCCTTGCAGGCCATGGCTGGGTAGCTCAGGCTGAGCCGGCTGAAACTAAACCCAGCAAAGACGGAGGTCCTGTGCTTGGGTCGGGTTGGTTCAGGGCTCCCACTTCTGACCTTTGATGGGGCACCTTTGGTACCAGCGCCAGAGGTTAGGAGTTTGGGAGTGCTCCTGGATTCTGCCTTAACTAACCACTGCCAAATCAGCCTTTTCCCACCTCCAGTTGGTTTCTTTCCTCGACCATGATGACCTGGCTACAGTGATCCATGCAATGGTCACCTCGAGGCTAGACTACTGTAATGCTTTCTACATGGGGCTGCCTTTGTCGCAAATCCGGAGGCTGCAGCTAGTGTAGAATGCTGCGGCCAGGCTGTTGGTGGGTGTCCCTAGGTGGGAGCACATCCGATCTGTCCTGAAAGCGCTGCACTGGCTGCCTATAGCATACCGGATTCGCTTCAAAGTGCTGGTGCTTACCTTTAAAGCCCTATATGGCCAGGGTCTGACATACCTGAGGGACCACCTTTCCCCACATATGCCCCGAAGAGCACTTCGGTTGGGGACACAACATCGCCTGGTAACCCCAGGCTGCAGGGAAGCCAGGCTTACTGCAACTAGGGCCAGGTCCTTTCCAGTGATGGCTCCTACCTGGCGGAATGAGCTCCCGGAGGAGATCAGGGCCCTGCAGGACCTTTTACAGTTCCGCAGGGCCTGCAAGACGGAGCTCTTCTGCCAGGCTTTCGAATAGGAGCCGCCACTACCACTACCACCTTCGATAGACCTAAGGGGTGGCCCTATGAAGATCAACCATGACTTCACTGTGATCAGTACTGCTGGACGGGGCCGAGTAACATCGAGTAGCATCCTTTTTGCTATGTAAGATACTGGGGAGTCCGACTGTAAATCTGATCCCATCTTGTTAAATTTTGACTGTAACTATTGAGCACTTTAACGTTGATTGTTTTATCCTGTTTTTATGTTGTTTTATGCTTTGGCACATGGTGCCGTATTGTAAGCCGCCCTGAGTCCATTCGCGGGGAGGGTGAGGTAAAAATATAATAAATAATAATAATAATAATACAAAAAGCTCCTTACGACCAGTGCCAAAGCCATGGCAGAACTGGAGGGGTGAAGCCACACGGCACTCCTAGAAGCGGGCCCAACCACGCACCTTCTTGGCTCCAGCGCTTCTCCGTGGTTAAGTATGGAGGAAGGCTGAACCCTGGAGGACTGGCCACTTAACCACCAGCAGGGGTCCCCAGCATGGTGCCCACAAGTGCCACAACACCCACCAAGTGTTTTCAAAAAGTGGTGGGGCCAAATGAGGCTTTGCTGATTGGTCACTGGAGATCTAATTGGCTGTGCAGACTTTATAAGATTATGCATGGGATAGAGCAGGTAGAGAAAGAAGAACTTTTCTCCCTTTCTCACAATACAAGAACTCATGGGCACCCAATGAAATTGCTGAGCAATCAGGTTAGAACAGATAAAAGGAAGTCCTTCTTCACCCAAAGAGTGATTAACACATGGAATTCACTGCTGCAGGAGGTGGTGGCAGCTACAAGCATGGACAGCTTCAAGAGGGAATTAGATAAACACGTGGAGCAGAAGTCCATCAGTGGCTATTAACCACAAGGTATAGATAGGGACTCTCAGTCTGGGGCAGGTGATGCACTCTATTCTTTGTGCTTGGGGGGGGGGGGAAACAGTGGAAGGGCTTCTGGTGTCCTGGCCCCACTGCTGGACCTCCTGATGGCACCTGGTATATTTTGGCCGCTGTGTGACAGAGTGTTGGATTGGCTGGGCCATTGGCCTGATCCAACATTGGCTTCTCTTATGTTCTTATAGTAACAGCTGCCCACAGCCTAAGAATCTTCACTGTGTGACCGAAACATGTCTCCATTGGAATATTTTGAATCAATACATTCGTTTAAAAAGATATCCTGTTAAGAAGAACTACTGCCTGAAACATGGAAGCGTTACAATTAGAGTTACTGTCAGGTTCATTAGGTCACACTACACAGGGCTTCATTAGAAGAGAACTGTTTATTGGTGAATCAGAACTAAAGACACGTGTACTGCTTGTGTCAGGAATGCCCGGGAACAGGAGGGCCTCCTGAGTTGTACTAAACTCAAACATTCCCCTTACAAGCCGAAGTCAATGAATATAGTTCACGTGCGTGGGCAAAATGAGCAAGCCAAACTAAAAGTCATTGGTTCCCAGCCCAGGAGTTCTGCAGCTGGAGCTTCTACAAGGTCAAGCAAGCGATAACACACACAGTAAAACAGTGAGGCTCAGAGGCAGGCAGAGGAAGAGTACCCCTCCACGTTCCAACACCATGACAGGGCTACCTGACAGTTACACCCAGCTGTGCTCCTTGACATTTTGTGGTTGGCTCGGCCTCCTGCAGCAGCTGTTTTGTGGTTGTGCCCACCACCCTGTCTCAGAGTTCCAAAGGTGCCCGCAGGCTCATAAAAGCCAGGGACCCCTGATCTACCAGGAAGGCTCCTCATGGGCCCTGGCCCTGGAGGGCTTCTGGAAGCCAAGGGAAAGCAGCGGCCAGCTCTTGGAGCTCGGCAGGGGCTACTCAGCTCAGGCCTTGCCAGCGGCACCAACAGGGGTGTGCCAGCCAATGGGGCACTGCAGAAGGGGAGCAAGCTCCCATCTCATTGGTGCTCACGCCCAGCCAGGCAGTCCTCGCATCACTGGCTTGTAGCACTGCAGGGCTGCTCACTACGTTTGCTCCGAGGCCCTCTTGATGCCCCCACCCCCTCCAACACATCGCCCCGGCCCTGCGGCTCGTGCTTTAGGAGCCTCCCGTGAGAGGAGTGGTGAGCAGTTCTGCAGCTTCTTTCTCAACATTTCTCTGCAGCTAAAAGTGGGTCCCAAGCTGGGAAGAGAGCGCAAGCAATTCCACCACAGGGCGTGTTGGGAGATTCACAGCAGCACTTGCTGATCTTTCCAGCCGCCCTTGTTTTCATAGGCTGGGCGGCGCAGTCCTTTAAACAGAGGGCATGGGGCCTTCTCTGGGCCTGGGGCTGCTTTGAAAGCCTGACCCGAAATGTGCACGAGAACGTGAGCAGAGAAAGCAAAAACATTACATGGCTAATGGCAACCGTGTGTCCCTCGGTTAACATCTGGGCTGGATTTGCACCTTGCTGATTGTCTCTCTGTAACCCAAAGGAGTACAGCTTGTACGTGGCATGTCAATCCCAAAAGAATTTTTCCAGAAGCTCAGCCGTTCAATCCACCAAGACAGGCAGGCATTGGCCCCCGGGGCACACATCCCTCGTTAAACACGCAGAACACAAACAAGCGCCCGCTTCGGGCTGGGTGACTTGACTGAGGCCGTAAGCCAGGGGCACAGCTGGGCTCAGGATGCGCTTCTCGCATGTTTCCAGTCCCCTGCTTCGCCTCAGGCAGGCATCCAAAGACAGGACAGCATTTAATAGAAGTCTATGCAGAAAACATGTCTGAGCTCATTAAAGGAAAAAAAGCAGACCGTGTCTTTCCAGAAAAGGCAAACCAAAAAAATAAACATCCCATCAACCTTTTCCAGCTTCTCAATCCAACACTTGTAAGAAAGGCAGAGTTACCCCAAGGCTGCCCTCCCCCCACTTCGGTCGGGATGCAAACCCAGGACTTCAGCATGCAGCCGGAGGCTGACCGTGAGGGAATGCTCCCCCATTTTTTAAAAAAACCTTCCCTGGACATGGTAAATTGACACTTAAGCTAGAAAAGAATGCTTCTCTCTCACATGTGAGATTTGATGGGAACTGATGGAACACTGTTCCATGCAAAACAGTTCCCGTATACAGAACATTAGCATTGCCAAGAAGTGCTTTATCATTGCTTAGGAACCTGCTTTCTTTCTTTTTCAGGTTTTTTGTTTTGTATGTTTCATATGAGTGCGCACGTGTGAGTGTGTCTGCACCCGGGAGTCATGGGGACCCCTGGTGACTGATCCCTACTGGAGGCCTGGAGGACATTCAAGAGGTGGCTGAATCAAGCCTGCCCCCGCCTCCCGACTGCTGGTATTCCAAGGCGGTCTCCCATCCAAGTACTGCCAGAGTCGACCCTGCTGAGCTTCTGAGATCTGACAAGATCAGGCTCGCCTGGGTGATCCAGGTACCTCCTTCCAACAAGCAGGGATTTTTATTTATTGAGAAGCATTTGGACACACAAGGCTCCTCCTGCAGTTTGAAAGGGTACGGTCCACAAAGAGAGGGTGCCAAACTATACGGCACAGGCTGTCCACGGCCCTGATGTTTTCACTCTTACATTAACAAAAGCACAGGGGGCTCCAAAGGCAAACAGGGCTCCCGTTCCCACCCACCCCCATGAAGGGAGGGATGCTTTGCCCAGGCCTGCCATTTTCCTGCCGACATATCGGCCCCCAGCTGATATTAGCAAATGGGCAGTTTGGGGCCAGACACACACACACACTCACTCACTCACTCTCTGCTTTCTTCACCGGGTTCCTGCGTGGACAAAACAGAGAATCCTGCATGCCCTGCTGAACTACCTGGAGAAAGCCCAGGATACAAACACAACAGACAAAGATTAGGGAGTCCTAGATTGTTAAATGCCTCCTCGTAGGAAAAAGTCTTCACTAGAAAATGGGTTTTTCACTGCTGTTTAGAAACCAAAATAAAAGCTTCTCCATACAAACCCACACAAAATCTACTAAGGTGCAGTGAGCTAACTGCAATTTTAAAAAATCATTTCAGGACATCCATCATTCTATGCAGATGAACTCTCAAGAAACACATGTCTTCAGGCCACTTTGGCACTGAGCAGAGTCCACAGGCCTGGCCTGCATTCTCCGCTCTCCCGCTGGCCCACGGGGGAAACATGGACAAGCCAGGCCTGCCCTTTGCCCCCTCCTGCTACCCGGTCAGCTTCAGCTCTTGGGAAGGCCAGCGTCACCCGGAGCATGTGGAACATCTAGCAAAACAGGACACCACCGAGCCCCTCCTATGTCATAAACATCACATACCAGTCTTTGCAGCTCTTCCTAGACAGACTTCAACAGTGAGGCAGAAGGTTCATTTCGAGCAGCATTTCCCAACCTGTAGGTCCTGATCCAAAAGTGGGTCACAAGCACATGGAAATGGGCCCCAGCCTTCCGCAATTTGATTCATTTGTGCGTGCTTTGGGTTGCTATACCAAGTAAATTTGGACAAAGGGGATTCCACACCAAAAAGGCCGAGAACCAATGACTTCAAGAATCACCAGAACGCTGGTAGCCCCGGAGTTGTTCACACAAGCAACTTCAAAGAGACATAAACCTTGTCTTGTTAACAACATGGAAAGGGGAAACTTGCTACCATTAGCCAAAACTGTAAAAAGAAAACAGTCATTCATACCTTGTTTTTTCCATTAAGCCCGACCAAATTGCCACAGAATCAGGACCAACTTTTCAAGTTCCCTACAACTGTTTCTATCAGGCTGACCATTCTGTACAAAAAAGGGAGGGGGTTCTGTGGAGGAAAAGGCTGTTTCAAGTCCGAACTCAACACCTTGTTGCCTCCTTGAAATGGAGATCAGTGGGAGCTGTGGGCCGAGTTCAACCAGACAGTGCGAGGTGCAAAATGGATTTGAAGGTGAACCAGAGAAACCCAGGCAACTCTCCCCTTGATAATCTAAAAGCCACCAGTTCATCAGACGCCTCCTGCAGCTCTGCCCAGAACATGCAGGTCCCTTGAAAGGCACACAACAGAAGAGAACCATGGTGACCCTTAAGCGTAACAAGGTGGAGATTAATTCAGCAGCTTGATAGCTGTCATGTTGCTAGGTGGGTGGGGAAGACAGTGTATTTTAGGGGCGGGTGAGGAATCAGGCAGATGCATCCCCTCCTCCCTTCATGGACCCCCTGTGGATTAAGGGTCAGCCATCCACTGCCAGGAGAGATGGACAAACATGCTGCTGCGGGATGTGACTGGTGCGTCCTTGGCTCAGCGGCAGAGAACCAGCTCAAAGCACCAGGCCTACCCCTGAGCAGAGCCCAGACAGAAGGCCTGGGAAAGAGGCCCTGGAGAGCTTCTGCTCATCTGAATGGATGGCTCCGGGCTTCTGTCTCCATTCCCCAATTCCTGTTACAAAAAGGGCGACTGGCACACCGACGGACAGGGTGTGCCTAAGGCTTGCCGGTCTGGCCCTGCTGTGCTAAGAAGTGAGGTCCGGACAAGCACAGGGCTGGCCACAAGAGCCCTTCCTGAGCGAAGCCCAATCCAAAGAGCCAGCGCTAACCGACACATTCAGTCATTCAGTCAAGCCATGGAGGAGAACCCAGACAACCCGCGGTGGGAGAAGCCACACTCTTCCACAGATCCTTTGCACCACTCCCGGCACATTCCCTTCTGCCTTCGGTCCCCTTCATCTGACAGTAACTGGAACAGCGGCTGCCCTCTCTGGTTTATTGGTTGGAAGAAGAACACCCAGAAGTGCTGCTACCTGCCCCGGGCATCTAGGATGGGTGCCGTATTTATTTATTTATTTTATTCGACTTCCATCCCGCCCTCCCTGCATGGCAGGCTCAGGGGGGGTTACATCAAATTTGATAAAAATACAATATATACAATTAAAACACTAGTAAAATACCACAATGGCTTTCATCCAGTGCCATTGTTGCTGCCATTAAAACCTCACAGATGTCAACTTTGGTATGCAGTTCTGACCTGTTGAGGGGAGGCCTAGTAAAGAGGGAGGGACGTCCATCGCCCTAGTTAAAAACCTGGCAGAAGAGCTCCATCTTGCAGGCCCTGTGGAACTGTAAAGGGTCCTGCAGGGCCCTGATCTCATATGGGAGCTCATTCCACCAGGTAGGGGCCAGGGCTGAAAAGGCCCTGGCCCTAGTCAAGGTGAGACAGACGTCCCTGGGGCCAGGGACCATGAGAAGATGTTGACTGGCACATCGTAAAGCCCTTCGGGGCTCATAGAGGGAGAGGTGGTCTCGCAGATACGCAGTAAGCACCAACACCTTGAAACGGATCCAGTACTCAATAGGCAGCCAGTGCAGTTCGCACAGCACCAGGCGGATGTGGGCCCACGCAGGCAGTGACAGCAGTACCCGTGCTGCTGCGTTCTGCACCAGCTGCAGTTTCCAGAGCAGAATCAAGAGCAGCCCCACGTAGAGAGAATTACAAGAATCTAATCTGGAAGTGACCATTGCATGTATAAAACACAGTTGTGTTCATGAGATCAGTTGAGAGTGCTGGATCTTTCACCAACAACCAAATGCCCCAGATCACTGTTCGACATCTAATGGTGCCATCCTCAGCAGAGCTGCACCCTTCTGAGTCTATTGAAGTCAACAGGCTTAAAAGGGTGTAACTCTGCTTAGGCCCACACCAGTCCTCCGAAGCCAGCATCCTTGCAGCACAGTCAGCTAACCAAAGAGGAGGCTGATTTGAAGTGACATCAGCTGGCCTAATTTACTCACATGCAGTTATTCCCCGTAACAGCTACACAATGCACCCGGCAACAGGAATTTTGTACATTAGCCCTGGGTAGAGGATGCCTAACAATGCACAGCATCCATACTACAGATTCCCCCAGGGACTCCCACGAGAGAGCTGCAACTCCTGTGGAGGGGATGTGCACTTCTGCGTGAAGCAGTCCTTTAGCTTCCATCAGTGTATTAGGAGCCATGAGTTCAAATCCTGCCAGTCAGCTTCACCTATTCTTTCCAGAAACAATCCCTGCCCACACTGAGGAACTGAAAATATGATGGCGTTTTTATGCTCATCAAGAATACGCAGTCCTGCAACCATCACAAGGATGTACTGCCGGCAAAACATTCTTGTTGATAAAGTGGCCCGCTTAATGAGGTAATCAGACATTCCTCATAACCCCTACGCGGATTGCACTATGTGTTGCGGGCATTCGATACAGAGGAGGCCAAAGCAGACGGAGACCAGAGCAGATCACTGCGTTTAGGCACAGACCTTCCCCAGCCACACATACAACAAGGAGGGAAACCACAGCCTGGAGGAGGCTCCTGTGGGCCTGGCGTCAGATGCTGCTTTGCACTAAACCGGCCCACCCGTCCCTCAAGATCAGGGCTGCTTGGCAGCAGCTCTCCAAGGTCTCGGGAAGAAGGCCTGTCACATCACCAGCTGCCTGGTCCTTTTGCCTGGAGATGCGACCAAGGAGCTCCTACATGTCCAGCAGTTATGTTCGATCACTGAGCCACAGCCCCTCCTCTCTCACGTCACAGCTCATCTGAAGAGAAAAGACCTGGGGAGGGGGGATCGGACAGACCCCTCCCCCCCTTCACAGCCTTGCCATTATGGCGGGTCTGTCCCCAAGACGGAGGCAGCTACATAAACACAGGGCATTCACTGCTGCGGAAACAGAAAAAAAAACTGAACCGACACGGAAATGTGTGTTTGTAGTGGAGTCAGGTATAAATAGGGTTTGCGGCTGCATAATGTGTGAAACAGCCCTAGTAAGACATGAACAGAGATTGCTCAAGCCACACTGCTCCACACTGAACTCCCATCAGGGGGAAGTAGCCAGAATAAATGTTGCTAGTTTCTGAACTGCCACTGGACTTGTTTCATTTTGCTGCTAAGCGACTAACACCATCTGGAACTATCTACTTAAGCACATGCCAGCAAGCGGGTTACTACAGCCCCTTACGGACTACTACTACTACTATTAGTAGTACTAATATTAGTAGTGCTAATTAGTAGTAGTAATAACCTTTGTACACTTCTTGACAAGGTACCGCTGCAAGATCTGAGAATTTGTTTACATTATTTGTGGTCTCACTACAATTCTAGGGGTATTACCTGGCGTACATCAATGCAATCAATGGAGTGAGACATCCATTAAAGTAACAATACAGCAGGATTTGGATTGCAGAAACCCAAACAGGCAATTAAAACCCTAGTTGGGAGCAACACTCCACGGAATCTGAGAAACTGTGCAGGAGGTGGTCAAAATGGGGAGGGGGGGAGAGAGAGAGAGAGAGAGAGAGAGAGCGGGGGGGGGACACAGAACCTTGCAGTCTACCTAAGCAATTAATGCAGAGCACGTAATAATCCACGTATGAGGCACCTGGCTGTCTTCTTGGCACAGGAGCTTTTATACATTAGGAAACAACTGGACACCTCGCACCTGACGGCATTCAAGAGAGAGGCCAGTAAAGAGGGAATGGGAATGGCGGTGTGCACAGCCTCTTCTTTTGCAGGTGGGCATTCTTTTCCAAGCTAGGGCTTTAAGAACAAAGCAACCATTTTAAACTAGAAGGACAGATAAAGAATTCATAAGGCAGGGCCAGCCATTTCTGGGGGATGCGAGCCTGGCCAGAGCTACTCTGGAAAACCCGGATCAGGGAACACAGTTTGCTCGGTCTATTCCAGAAATCTGATCTGGGCAGCAGGAAATGCCCTTCAGCCCACAGTTCCCCCATGTGCCCCCTCTCGCCTTTGCCCTGGGAGGGTGCAATCAGGAAGCACTTGGGGGGAGAGGGCACAGCTCTTCCCCTTCATACAAGCAGACAAAGGCCCGGGACCACAAAATTAGTTCTGTCCAGGGCCGCAGCACAGTTTCACTAAATCCCGTTGACAAGACTTTTGCCTTTTCATACACAGCAAAGTGGGAAAGGAAGAAAGGTCCCCATTAAGGTGAAAAAGAAGTGAAAATAATCTAAATAAATGAAGTGCGAAAGCGACCCAACTGATTATTCCAAGCCAGCCCACCCACTGTAGAGATTCGGACCCCCCTCCCCGTGCCCCCCATCGGCTTCCCCCCCCCCCCCCCGAGCTTCCCAACACAGCTAGCACTGATGTGAACCACCAGACTACTCTCAAAGTATACATGCGCCACACCGACAAGGTGTGTGACATCGCAACGTGTTATATAATATCATTAATAAAAACACAATAACATGCTTGACAGCAAAAAAAAGAAAGAAAGAAAAGCCCACACACAATTTCTGACCTGCTCCCTGATTCCCTGAAGACAGTTCCAGAGGGCGGCTGTTCTGGCCCCCAGCAGCAGAGCCAAACTGAAGTCCGGGAGCACCTCAGAGACCAAGTGGCTCTTCCAGGCACCAGCTTTTGAGACTCAAAGCCCCCTTCCGCAGACCCCAAGTGAGACAGGGAGCCCGGACCCTTGACCGCTGATCCCCCCAAGAAGGGCTCCTGGCCTGCAGCCTCAGCTCCTTCATTCCTTGTGATCAGAAGCTGCTACCTGCCCCAGGCATCCTTTGAACCCGCCGCACTCCACCCACCTGGCATCCCCCCTCCCCCGGGTCCCCTCCCCCTCCCCCCGACTCACTCGCCCAGCCCCGCCCGCCCGCCCGCGAGGAGGGCCCCCCCAGGCACCGCCACCTCCTGCCGGACCCCCCACGTTCTTCCTCCCGGCGGGGCCGATCCGAGGCTCCCGGTGGGGCGCAGCAGGGGATGGCCGAGAGCGACGGGGCGGAGGGGCGGGTCTCCAGGCCTTTGCCCACCACGCTTTCGGTCGGACTACGCGCGCCCCGTCGCCACGGGCGGGACACGAAGCGATCCCCGCGGGGGGCGGGCGGGCGGAGGCGCGGGGGAAGCCCGGCTCCCAACGACTCGAGCGGCGGCGCCGCCGGGTCCTCCCCCCTCGGAGTCACGCTCTGCGGGCGCGAAGGGGCCACCCGCGAAACACGGCGGCGCCGGCCGAGCCGCTCCGGGGTCTCTCCTGGCCTTTGTCCGGCTGCGGAGGGTCCCGGAGAAGAGGCCCCTGGCGCCGCTCCTTCGCTCGGCTCAGCCCCCCCGCCCCCCCACCCCCGGGCGCAGGAAGAGGCGCCGCCGCCGCCGCCGCCGCTCACCTGTCTTGAACTCCAGCGCGGGGTCCGGGTGCTCGGGGTGCTCGCCGGCCACCTCCGCCTGCAGCAGGACGTAGAGCATCCCGAAGGAGTTGTGGATGCCGAAGATGGAGCCGTTGCACCAGGTGGCCGCCAGCACCACCACCCAGCCGAAGCCCCCCTCGGGCGGCGTGAAGCCCCCCGCCGGCCCCGGCCCGGCCGGACCCCCGCCGCCGCCGCCGCCGCCCGCCTCGCCGCCGCCCTCGCCGTCCTCTTCTTCCAGGGCCCCCTGCTCCGCCGGCCTCGGCAGCGCCATCGCGCCCCGCTCCCTCGCTCGCTCGCCGCCCGCCCGCCCGGCTTAGGCCCAGCAGGAGCCGCCTGCTGCTGTTGCTGCTCCCGCTCCGGCTCCGGCTCGCTCGCTGCCCGCCGCTACTGCTGCTGCCGCTGCCGCTGCCGCTGCTGCTGCTGCCGCCGCCGGTGCCCCCAGCCGCCGCCGCCGCCGCCTCTCCCTCTCCCCCGGCCGCCCCGTCGTCATCCCGCCACCGCCTCCTGCCGCAGCCCGCCGGACCCGCCCCCCGCCCGGCCGCGGTCCCCGCCCCCGCCGGCGACACTCGCCCCGCGCCCAAGCCCCGCCCCCGCCCGGCCGAAGGCTTCTGGCGCGCCGCTGCCTGGCCAGACCCCGACGGGACACCCGGGCGGGCGGAGCGGGGGCCTCGGCTCGCGCCCCTCCCCGCCCCTGGGGCGCCGCCGGCGCGGGAAGCGGAGCAGGAGGGAGGCCGGGAGCCAGCGGGGGCGGCGCCCGCCCTGGCGGCTTCCTGCTGGAGGAGGGGGGCGCCTGGCTAAGCCCCCCCCCCACTCCGGCTGCGAATTCGGCGGGTCTGGGGCGCCGGGGGGGGGGGGGGGCGTCCCTGGGAGCGAGGGCCTCGGTGCCTTCTCGGGGGGCTTCGGGCCCGGCCCCTCGCAACGCTCGCCCTGGGTTCCGCGCTTCCCCCGGGATCTGACCGAGAAGCCACCCGGGGAGCGCCCAGCCCGCCCCCGCCCCTCCCTTGACCGATTTGGGGCGCCTGTCTGGGGGAGGGGGCTTCTTTCCGTCTCTCTCCTCCTGCCTAAAAGGTTCCTTCGGATCAGGAAGGGGAAGGGCCCCGGTGCCCTTGCAGGAATCTCCCTTTTGCCTGCCTTCTCTGGGAGCCAGGCACAGCATCTCCACCATCACTGTTGTGTACCTGGAAGGACCGCAGTAAGGAGCTTGGTCCCTAACCACAATAGGGACCAGGGATCCTGGACCACCCTGTGTCCGCCAATAGGACCTCTGGCGGAAAGTCAAACCCTCCAATGGGACTGTAGGTGTGCCGGGGAAATGTATATAGCTGGCCCTTGCAGGGCCAGTTTCTCAGTCTTGTGTGTGAAGTACAATTAACGTGTCTGAAGGCATGTTGTAGTCCGAGTCTCCAATGTGGAAAACCCAGTACTTTATAGTGCCAACAAAGGTGGGATCCTGATGAGTGGGCCTGACTCTCCAACCAGTGCAGCACTGAGCACCAATCCAGAGGAAGCCACTGCGCCGGCACCATTCCTGAGCAGCACCGCATTGCGCCCGGCTCTCCCTGACTCTGCTCCAATCCCACACATCCCAAATTCTGGGATTTGTGGATGGACCAGCTGACCTGCTACCTCGCCTACGACCCTGGCAAGAGAAGGGCCCTCCTCCTCAGCTCCTGTGGAGTGGCAACCATCCAGCTTGCAAAGAGCTTCCTGGCCCCTAAGGCAATCCTCAAAAGTACGTAGGAGGAGATTATGGAAGCCTTGACCAGGTGTTTCATGCCCAAGCCAACGACGATGGCCAGGAGGATGGAGTTCCAGGGGCACATCCAGAATCCCAGTGAAACGGCCGCCACGTTCATGGTCACGCTGCACCAGCATGCGGTTTCACCAAGGTGGAGGGGAATATCTTGGCCCAGTTCATCTGGGGAATCAGCGATGTAAAACTCCGCCGCAAGATGATTGGCACCCACAACTTCAAACTAGACGATGCCCTCCAGCTCGCCATCGCCTATGTAGCCTCCCACCACAACCGTCCACTGGTGGCGTCTCACCACGTGCTCCCTGATTCAGCACCTGAGAACTCCGACGAGGAGGATGTCCACCTCATCCGGCCCTCCAATAGAAGGAAGCCCGCAGGAGTGGCCAGGGCATCCAGGCCCTCTGGGAAGCCTGCCGGTTGGGCAACATGCACCAGTTGCGGCAACATTCACGAGCACAAGTCATGCAGGTTTCAAGATGCTGTTTGCCACATGTGTGGGAAACAGGGACACCTTGCCCGAGCCTGCAGGTCCAAGGGAGCCTGGAACCAGCAATCCCAGCAGCAGCCATGCTGCCAAACCACCACGCACCACGAGGCCACTGCAGATACCAACAACCTCTACCTCCTGACCAGCCAACCCTCGCTCCAGGTACTTCGCCTCCCCAACATGTCAACAGCCCCAAAGATACAGGTCCAGGTTCATATAGAGGGGTCCCCCTGCTCTATGGAAGTGGACTCTGGGTCAGCAGCGTCCATAATATCCATGGAAACGCTAAACAGACGGTGCCTGCATGGGGGCCTCACCCTGCATCCCTCGCCCTTGAACCTGGTGGACTTACAGAGGAGCCCTGTTCCAATTCGGGGCATGGGGATCTTCCACTTACGCTACCGGGGTTTTGAGGGCAACTTAGACCTCATAGTGGTTGAGGGGAACTTGGTTAGCCACCTGGGGCGGGCATGGTTTGCGCCGCTGGACATCACCATAGGAGGGGTCAAGCAATGCATGCCGTGGAATTTTACAGATATTTGTGGGGAATTCCCTGTGGTCTTTGATGGGGCTTTGGGATGTTATAAGGGCCCCCCAGTTTCGCTACAGCTCAACCCCAAGGTAGCCCCCATTCACATGCGGTTCCGCCATGCCCCGATCGCTCTACAACCAAAGATTGATGCGGAACTCAACCGCTTGGTGGCACAAGGGGTCCTGGAGTCCGTATTGCATGTGCTGTGGGAAACTCCCATTGTAACCCCCATGAAGCCCAAAGGCGACGTCCGCATCTGTGTGGACTATAAGTGCACTTGAAACAAGGCCCTCCATGACCACTCTTACCAGGTCCCGGTCGTTAGCCATGTGTTGGCCACACTAGCCAGGGCTAAAATTTTTGGCAAGCTGGACTTCGCACAAGTGTACCAGCAGCTGCTGGTGGACAATGCCACCGCGCAGACCATTGTCACCCAAAGGAGTGCATTTAAGGTGAAGCACTTGCAGTTTGGCGTGAGTGTGACCCACCAGCAATTAATGGATTCCCTCTTAAAAGGGATCCCTGGAGTGACGCCTTTTTTTGACGACGTCCTTATCGCCATGGCCACCCCAGACGACTTTGCCTCCGCGCCATCCTCTGCTGGTTCGACGACACAGGCCTTAAGGTCAAGAGAGAAAAATGCCTCCTCGGCGTCTCGGAGGTGGACTTCTTGGGGTACCGGGTAGATGCTTCTGGCCTCCATCCGGCAAGGGACAAAGTGAAGGCCATTGTGGAGGCCCCTCCTCCCAAGTCCAAGGTGGAACTCCAGGCGTTTCTGGGCCTCCTGAACTTCTGTCACGCCTTCCTGCCCCATAAGGTGGTGGTAGCAGAGCTATTACACAGACTCTTGGACAAATCAGCACGGTGGTCCGGGGCCCTAGAGAGTCTGTGGTGTTCCGGGGGATCAAGGCCCTCCTGATATCAAACGAGGTGCTGGCCCACTTTGACAAGTTACTGCTGGTCATCCTCGCTTGCAACGCCTCCCCCTACGGCGTGGGCGCTGTTTTGGGTCACCTGCTTCCCGACGGCCACGAGTTCCCAGTCACCTACTATTCCTGGACCTTGTCAGCTGCCGAGTGCAACTATGCCCAAATCAACCGGGAGGACTAATATTCTTTGTAACCGTGGACTCTTACTCCAAATGGCTGGAGATAAGCTCCGTAACCACCACGTCCGCGAAAGCCGTCATCCGTGCACTCTGCAGGATCTTCGCTACCCGTGGACTGCCGGACACGATTGTCTCCAACAATAGGGCAGTCTTCACGTCAGCGGAATTCCAGGACTTCCTCCAGCAGAACCTGATCTGGCACATTTGATCCACACCCTTCCACCCTGCAACCAATGGGCAAGCAGAATGCATGGTGCGCACCGCAAAGGAAGCCCTCAGCCGGATCACGGACAGAGACTGGGAGTTCCAGCTAGCCCGCTTCCTCCTGACAGAGCAGATGACACCAAACCCCGTCAGTGGGAGATACCCCGCGGAACTCTTGATGGGCATCATCCTGCCATCTTGCTATACTGGCTACACCCGGACCGAGCACCAGACTCCAGGAAACTGACGGAACAACAGGAAGCCCCTAGGGGGTTCTTTCCAGAAGAACCCGTCTACATAAGGAACTTTGGGAGGGGGGCCCCCGTGGCTGGTCGGAAGAATTGTGTGGGCTACCAGCCCAGTGTCACACGATGTGTGTACAGAAGACGGCAACCCCCAAGACTCGTGGTGCCCGAGCTCTACACCCCCGAGATAAGCACCCAGACCAACCCATCAAACCCCAGCAGGGCACCAGTGGTCAAGCCGACGCCTGCACCACCGGGACCGGAGGAACAGCCGGTGCCACAGCCACCAGAAACGGCCAGCCACTCAGAGGCGGTTGCTAGTGAGCCTGTCCCCGCGCCCTGGTGTTCCCTGCGAGAGCGCGGGTCTATTTGCAGGTCTATGTTACATATGTTGGTTCAGAACTATGGGGGGAGGGGTGTTGTGTACATGGACCAACCACCAGGGGTCCGGGACTGCAGTAAGGAGCTTGGTCCCTAAACACAATAGGGACCAGGGATCCTAGACCACCCTGTGTCCACCAATAGGACCTCTGGTGGGAAATTCAAACCCTCCAATGGGACTGTGGCTGTGCCGGGTGGAATGTATATAGTTGGCCCTTGCAGGGTGGGTTTCTCAGTCTTGTGTGTGAAGTACAATAAATGCGTCTGAACACATGTCGTAGTCAGAGTCTCCATGTGGTGAACCCAGTACTTTACAATCATTACTTCGACTACTACTACTACTCTTACTCTTACTATTATTCTTCTGTCTCCTGCTGAGTGGTTTGGGCTCCTGTGCAAATTACAAAGCTGCACTGGGGGGCCAGCCCTGAATGGGGGGGAGCTTGACGTATGCAGATTATGCAAAAAAATGCTTTGTAAATTGACCAAAGGGGAGGGACCTAAACGACCCCAAGAGATGTAAAAATGCCCCTGAAGGAGCTGAATGTTGAAACTGTGTTGTGCTTGCGCTGTGGTGCACCTGTGGGGCTGCTAGTCACCTCCCTAAGGAGACAGTTATGGGGTGGCTGAATAGGAAAAAAGGTGCCCCGACAGTGCTGCCAGGTGCTGCTGCTGCCACAAGAGCGTTGTTGCAAGGCAGGGCAGGCAATGGGAGTCATGAGCCAAGAAGGCCAAGCCAAGTGCCCATCACTGGCAGGGGGTGGAAAGGGGCGGGCCACAGGAGTGACGCTCCTCCTCTTCTGCACCCCCCCCCAAGAGTCCAGTTCCCATTACACCATTAAGAGCACAAATACAACTGGTGCTCCACCAGCTGCACTGGCTTCCAGTTGAATACCAGGTCAGATATTAACCTTTAATGCAGTCTGGGACCAACATACCTTCAGGACCACCTCTCCTGACATGTCCCTCGTAGAGCCTTACACTCAATAGGTCGAGACCTGCTGGTGATCCCTAGCCCTAAAGATTTTCACTTAGCTTCAAACAGAGCCAGAGCCTTCTCAGCTCTGGTGCCAGCCTGGTGAAACACCGGGCCCTGGGGGACTTAATGCAGTTCTATAGAGCCTAGAAAATGGGGATGTTCTGCCAGGCCTATGGTTGGTGCAGATGACACCCAGCTCTATTTACTGATGGATGACTGCCCGGACACGGCCCCAGGACACCTGGCACTCCATGAACTCATGGGCAGTCCATGAAATTGCTGAGCAGTCGGGTTAGAACAGATAAAAGGAAATACTTCTTCAACCAAAGAGTGATTAACATATGGAATTCACTGCCACAGGAGGTGGTGGCAGCTACAAGCATAGACAGTTTCAAGAGGGAATTAGATAAACATATGGAGCAGAAGTCCATCAGTGGCTATTAGCCACAGGGTATAGATGGGAACTCTCAGTCTAGGGCAGGTGATGCACTCTAGGTGCTGGAGGGGGCAGCAGTGGGGGGGCTTCTGGTGTCCTGACCCCGCTGCTGGACCTCCTGATGGCACCTGGTATATTTTGGCCGCTGTGTGACAGAGTGTTGGACTGGATGGGCCATTGGCCTGATTCAACATTGGCTTCTCTTATGTTCTTATGACAAGGTGTTACAGGCTGTGGCTAGATGGTTACGATGGAGCTGACTGAAGTTAAATCCATCTAAGGCGGAGGTCCCGTACCTGAGTTGCTGGGGATTAGGTCAGAGGATCAGGCTCCCAGCCTTCGATGGGGCTCCACTGGTGCCTACATCGGGGGTGAAGAGTCTGGGGGTGTTCCTGGATGCCTCCCTCTCTATGGAGGCCACTGCCAGCTCTGCCTTTTTCTATCTGAGGCAGATCAGACAGTTAGCCCCATATCTCAGTGGTCACTGCCAGACTGGATTACTGTAACCCTACATGGGGCTGCCTTTGACTCTGCTCCGGAAGTTGCAGCTAGTGCAGAATGCAGCAGCACGGGTGTTAATGGCGGCACCTGTGCAGGCTCATATCCACCCGTTTCTGCATGAACTGCACTGGCTGCCTGTTGAATTCCGGATCCATTTCAAGGTGCTGGTGCTTACCTTTAAAGCCTTATACAGCCAGGGGCCAGCATACCTTTGGGACCGCCTCTTCCCATATGAGCCTTGGAGGGCACTGAGGTCCACAAATCAACATCTCTTGGTGGTCCCCGGCCCCAGGGACATCCGACTTGCCTTGACCAGGGCCATCTCAGCTCTGGCCTCTACCTGGTGGAATGAGCTCCCCTATGAGATCAGGGCCCTGCGGGAATTATTGCAGTTCCACAGAGCCTGCAAGACAGAGCTCTTCCGCCCGGCATTTGGTTGAGGCAGAGGATGTCCCCCTCCTCCCCTCCCCAGCTTTTTGGCCAATCACCCACTAGTGGTCTGGATCTGATTAGACATTGGATTTGATCTAGCATCCTAGCAGTTTGAAAGCAAGAAATTGCCAGTAGATAAATAGGCAGCCGAAGGTAACAGCATTCCATGCACCTCGGTGTTTAGTCATGCTGGCCAAATGACCACGGAAACGGACAGTGCTGGCTCTTCAGCTTGGAAATGGAGATGAGCACTGCCCCCTAGAGTCAGATTCAACTGGCTTTTGAGTAAGGGAAACCTTTACCTTTTTTAACAATATACCTATTACCGTTGTTTTTAAAAAGTGTGCTATGGGGAACACCCCCTGTGGGAGCTCCATCGGTTGCTGTAGGTAGAAGCAGAACAGGGAATCATCCCGGTATGGAATCTGCCCCGACTCAAAAGCTGGACAGTCGGTTCACCCACACGAAAGGGAAGGTGTTTTCTGAAAACTCGGTGGAAACCTGCAAATATGCAGAAAAGTACGACTTTGTAAGCAAACCTGAAGGAAACCACAAGGGCTTGCTGAGGCCTCGATGGGTAGGCACCAGGAGGCACCGAATGTTGGGAGGTGGGACAAGGGAGTCTGCCCAGGTGCTCAGAGCAGCCTGCCGTTGCCTTGGAGGGGGAAGGGAACTCTGACTTCTTCCCAAGAGGCCCTCGTAGTCTGTGGTTGTAAGGGTGGTTGTATTGTGGTTGTGGTTGCGTTGTGGAGACTGTGGCTGTAAGGGTGGCTGTATTGCTCCTGCCCAGGGCTTTTTTTTGTAGAAAAAGCCCAGCAAGAACTCATTAGCATAATAGGCCACGCCCATCAGCAGGAGCTCATTAGCATATTAGGCCACACCCCTGACAGCAGCACTTATTAGCATATTAGCCCCCCCATTCCCAGAAATGTGGTCATCCAGCCACACCCGCCTTTTGCTTCTTATTCTGTTTACCTTGTTTGCTGTCAAAACCCCAGGGGCTTTTTTTGGAGCAGGAACTCCTTTGCATGTTAGGCCACACACCCCTCATGTAGCCAATCCGAATGAGTTCCTGCTGTTGGGTGTGGCCTGTTATGCTAATGAGTTCCTGCTGGGCGTGGCCAACTCAGGAGCCATCCGGAACTCCGTTCCTGTGTGTTCCTGCCCCAAAATAGCCCTGCTCCTGCCAGACGAGTGAAGCATTTTCTAATGGAAACGTCAGATTCAGAAAGACCCAGATCCAGAAGTGAGTTGAGTGCTTCCTTTCCGCCTTCTTCCTTACAGAGAGACTTGCAGGGCCGCCCTTGGCAAGGAGCTACCCCAGGCAAATCCCCCTGAAAGTGAGGAGCTTTGACAGGAATAACTGCCGGGGGGGGGGGCACGGCCAGGCTATGAAGGGGGAGAGGGGGAGGACAGCTGGTGTGGTTCACGGGCTTTCAGGGTTGCCAGGAGTTCAGCCCGGAGAGGAAGAGGCGGGGCCTGGAGGGGGAGGGGAGCAAAGGACTGCACCCGCCTGCCCAGCACCCGACTTCGGAACAATGCGGGGGGGGGCGATTTCATTTAGAGCCTTCGTATAGATATTAAACCACATCATTGCAACAGACATATGAAAATGTGTCACCAGTGTTCCAGCCAGGCAGGATGCAGGCCTGATGTTGAGGGTCCCGGCTGCCTCCTGTCCTCCCTCTGACTCTGAGGGTGCCATTGCTGGAGAGGAGAGGAAGAGCCCCCTCAGCTGGACCCAGGCACAGCAGGCACAATGGGAAGGTGCCCACCTCTTCCTGCCCCCTCCTTTCGCAGTCCCATCAATGGCATCTCTCTCACATGCCCCTGCACACCCATACAAGATGCAAAGAGCCATGTGGCTACTCTAGGAGCGAAGGCTGGTTTTGTAACGGATGAACGAAACAATCATGAAGCAAAACTTTTTTGGCTGTGCTGCTTGAGACTACCTCTGAAGGGTTACATGGTGGAACATTTCCAACCTTTTTTTTTTTTTTTTTAAAGGTCCCCTGCCCCCAGAAAACTAGCTGTCAGGGAGAAGGCTTCCTTGGTGTTGCTTTCTACGTGCGGGGATCTCTGTGTACACAAACAGAGGAGCCCTCTGTGAAGCTTCTCAGGCTCCCTGCCAGTCACAGGCCTTGGGGGCAGGAAGGCAGCAAGATGGCAGAGAAGAGGCACGGGCTGTGGGACCTAAGGGAGGGGGCACAGAAGGACGGCCCGGCCCAGCAGCCTCAGCCCTCCTCTCTGCCCTGCCCTGTGTTGCTTGTGGGATGCTCCCGTTCCAAAACTCCCGCTGGCTGGCAGTACAGGGAAGAGAGAAGCTTTGAATCGGGTCCGACAGACCACATCACATCTTGCCGATGCTTCAGCAGGTCTCAGTTTGTTTCCAGGCCCAATTTAAAAGTACTGGCTTTTAACTTTTGTCTTTTTTAATCATACAAGCCCTAAATGGTTTAGGTCCAGGGTATCAAAGATCCACCTGCTTCCACAGAACCCGCCAGTGCTTGAAGATCATCCACCGAAGCACCTTAAACTTGGGAAGGGAGTGAGCAGCTGCTGGAAATGGGGCCTTTTCTTTGGTAACCCCCCAGGCTTTAGAACCCGCTACCCTGGCGTGTTTGTTTGCTGCCACTGCTGTTTTAAGTGTCTGTCAAAAGTATTTTAAAAATTCTATTATGATTTCTATCAGGTCGATCAGGTCAAGGTGTGATGATGGTTTTTTAAAAATCCTCTAAAAGCCTTTGATGGATTGTTTATTTTTTAATGTTGGAGACACCTGGAGCAGGTGGGAAGGTTTGAGACCAGTGGCACCTTTAAGACACCAGAGTTTAATTCTGGGTATAAGCTTCCATGTACTTTGTTCTGTTGCTTCAAACCAACATGGCTGAATCTGGGTGTTTTCATGAATGAATGAATGAATGAATGAATGATGTTTTCTAAATTCTGACAGGAGAGCATGACACAGCCGTACCGGACTGGCCCCCAGGTGTCAACTGACTCCCCAGGGCCTGGACTGTGGTTCTCCTGATGCAGGTGGAACTACCTGCGAGTTCTTCTCCACCAAGAGCTGGGGGGGGCAGGTCAAGGGCCCCACCAGAGTCCTACCTCAAAACCAGTGGAGCTCCGCACAGCCTGCCTGCAGTTCAAACTGAAACGCTTGTACTCTCCATTTAGGCTTTCTTCTAGCCCATGGCTCTCCTGCTGTAGCCTCCTCCTGACCGCCCCCCCCTTTACTCATCTTGAGACGTTTAGCTAATCCTCCAGCTCCCAGACAGATGGTATGGGGGCTGAAGACACCCCAGAGTGGGGGTCTGAGTGGTGAACCTTGAACATTTGGTCAGGGCTCTTGCTGTGGCATTGTGGAGTCCTTGGAACACAAAGCTGTGCATGTGTGGGACTCAAGCAGAACTCTCCTTGGCTTATTGGGAAGAAATGGAGTTTCATAAACGGCCGGAGGGCACGGGAGCTGATCGGCTTCCGTGGAGCTCCCAGTGTATGCAAAGCACCACTTTAATTCACCCACACACACACATGCACACACGCACACCCCCTTTTCAGTATCACAGCAATTAATCTCCCTCTTTAGAAACGAACTGCAGTTCTTGCCTCAAACCAGCCTGGGGACATTAGCAGAACACAAATTGCTGCGTGCCTCATTGACATGCAGTGCAGCATTTGCATTTTGAGCCTCCATTCACAGCTGAGCATTTTATGGCACTCCTGGAGCCGTAACTAAGCCTGGCTCCATATCAGTAGAAAGGGCTGTGGTCTGATCAACAGCTTTGCATCGATCGTGTGCCATTCTGCCGGCCCGTCACGTACATGCGGCTGCAGCTGCATAGCACCTCAAGTGTTGTGTCCTGGGATCAGAGGGCTGAGCTGGCGAAACACTGCCAAGCTTCGCTCTCTGAGAACAATAGGGACTAGGTTCCTGAGCTCGCCAGTAGTGAACCAATGGCAGCATTGGCGGGCGATTCAAACCCGCCAATAGGAATATAGGGCCGTCCCCCCTAACTGTATATAGTTGGCCTCCGGCCGTTACTGTGTGTTCTTTGTCTTATGTGAAGTACGAATAAACGCGTCTTCTCTTATGTCGTCGTCCGAGTCATGAGGCCTGAAACCCAGTACTTTACAGTGGCGACGAGGATGGGATTCTAACGCCTTCTGTGACTCCATGAACGACGAAACGGACACCGCCGAGCAACGCATCGCTGACCCCGAGAGCAGCACCGCACCGCTCGCCGAGCATCGCATCGCTGACCCCGAGAGCAGCACCGCACCGCTCGCCCCGGCGCGCGCCGTTCCTGACAGAACCATGGCCGCTTCCCACGTAACACTGGAGCACTTCGACCAGTCGCAGCCAGAAACCTGGGACGCATGGGTCGACCAGCTCATCAGCTACTTGGAGCTCAACGAAATCCGCCACCCCGACCAGAAACGAGCGATCCTCCTGAACGCCTGCGGCACCCAAACCGTCCGCCTCGCCAAGAGCCTCTTGGTGCCCCGCACGGCCTTAGAGAGCTCGTTTGGGGAAATCCTGGACGTCCTAAATGGCTACTTCAGCCCCCGGCCGACCTTCCTGGCCAAGAGGATGGATTTCCAGAGGCGAGTCCAGACCCGAGGGGAATCCATCGCCAACTTCCTAGCCGCGCTAAGGGTGCTAGCCGTGGACTGCGGGTTCCCGAAGGTGGAGGACAACCTGCTGACACAGTTCGTGTGGGGCCTGGCGGACTCCAAGCTGCGGCGCAAGTTGGTGGGACACCGGAAGCTCACCTTGGACGAGGCCCTCGACGCCGCCACTGCCCACGAGGCCGCAGAAGGGGATCGGCCGGTCGCGGCCGCGCAGGTGGTTGGAAGGAGCCCAAGCCCCGGAAACGAAGAGACGGACGAGGTCTTCGCCCTCAAACCCCAACAACGCCGGCCGGCGCCGTTCCAGCAGGCCAACAGGGAGCAAGCCAAGTACTCCGGCAACCGAGCCGTCTGTGCCAGCTGCGGGGAGGGCCACGGACGGAAATCCTGCAGGTTCCGGGATGCTGTCTGTCACGGGTGCGGAAAGCAGGGACACCTCGCCCGGGTCTGCCGGTCCAAGGGCCCCCGGAATTCGAGATCGTCGGTCCCCCAGTACCGCGCATCGTCCACCGCACACGAGACAACGGAAGAGGTCGCCGAGTTGTACCACCTCACCGACCAACCACTACAGGTACTTCGCCTCCCCAACCCCAACCTCTCCTCTGCCCCGAAGATCCAAGTAACCGTGCGGACCGAGGGGTCCCCCTGTTGCATGGAAGTGGACTCGGGATCGGCGGCGTACATCATTTCCCTGGACACTTTAAAAAGACTTTGCCCACTAGGGGGACCCCTCTACGTCCATCGCCACTAAGCTTGGTGGACTTTCAAAAGAACCCTGTCCCCATCCGGGGAGTCGGCACTTTCCGAGTGCAGTACCGAGACTTTGAGGGGAACTTGGACTTGGTGGTGGTGGAGGGAAATCTCGCGAGTCTCCTGGGGCGGGCGTGGTTCGAGGCCCTAGGCATATCGATTGGGGGAGTAAATAAATGTGGGGTGCGGGACTGGGGGGCGGTGTGCAAGGAATTCCCGGAGGTCTTTGACGGGAAACTGGGATGTTACAAAGGGCCCCCGGTGTCGCTCCACTTAGACCCCACCGTGGCGCCCATCCGTCGGCGCTTCCGCACCGTGCCCCTGGCCCTCCGCCCTAAAATAGAGACCGAATTAGACCGGCTGGTGGCCCAGGGAGTCTTAGAGCCCGTCCCGAACGCTAGATGGGAGACACCGATAGTGACACCCGTCAAGCCAAACGGGGAGATCCGCATCTGCGCGGATTATAAGTGCACTATTAACCAGGCACTTCAGGCGCACGCATACCCAGTACCAGTGGTCAGCCATGTCCTAGCAACACTGGCAGGGGCGCGCATATTTGGAAAGCTGGATCTCGCGCAGGCGTACCAGCAACTCCCGGTAGATGAGGCCACGGCCGAGGCGCAAACCATAGTGACCCACCGGGGGCCTTCCGGGTGAAGCGGCTGCAGTTCGGGGTCAGTGTGGCTCCAGGGATCTTCCAAAACCTAATGGACGATCTGTTAAAAGGGATCCCTGGAGTGACGCCGTTCTTCGACGACGTCCTCATCGCCGCGACCACCCCGGAAAGCTTCGCCGCCCGCCTCCGAACTGTATTGGAACGCTTCCAAGCCGCGGGGCTGAAAGTGAAGCGAGAAAAGTGCCTCCTCGGGGTGCCGGAGGTAGAGTTCTTGGGATACCGGGTAGACGCATCAGGCCTGCATCCGGCGAGGGACAAAGTGAAGGCCATCGTGGAGGCCCCCGCCCCGAAGTCCAAGGCCGAGCTCCAGGCGTTCTTAGGCCTCCTGAACTTTTACCATTCCTTTCTCCCCCACAAAGCCGCCGTGGCCGAACCCCTACACAGGCTGCTGGACAAGGCGACACCTTGGGCATGGGGAGCGAGGGAGGAGGCGGCGTTTCGGGGGGTGAAAGTCCTCTTGATTTCAAACGCAGTACTCGCGCACTTTGATGAAAAGCTCCCGGTCATCCTGGCGTGCGACGCCTCACCGTATGGGGTCGGGGCAGTCTTGGCACACAAGCTACCGGATGGGAGGGAGGTCCCGGTGGCTTACTACTCCCGCACGCTGTCCCCCGCGGAGCGGAACTACGCCCAAATCGACAGGGAGGGCTTGGCACTGGTGGCGGGGGTAAAAAAATTCCACAATTTTGTGTACGGGCGGCCCTTCACGCTCGTAACAGATCATAAGCCGCTCCTGGGACTGTTCGCGGCGGTGCCTGTTTAGATTATTGAAGGAACTGGGGGGACTGTGCCAGTGAGGTGCAGGTCCTGCTTTGTCTGACGATTTAGCATCACAAGACTGGAGTGAGACATCTGGCCTATAAGTCCGGCAGTTGCAAAGTCAGCAGTGTGACGCCACTGCTGGTGCGCCAGTGGAGAACCAGGCAGAAGAAGAGGAGTCAGTTTTTATACCCTGCTTTTCTCCACCTTACGGAGTCTCAAAGTGGCTTACAATTGCCTTTCCCTTCCTCTCCCCACAACAGGCACTTTTTGAGGCAGGTAGGTGGGGCTGAGAGAGTTCTGAGAGAACTGGGACTGGCCCAAGGTCACCCAGTAGGCCTCATGTGGACGAGGGGTGGGGAATCAAACCCGGTTCTCCAGATTAGAGGCTGCCTCTCTTAACCCCTACGCCTCGCAGAGCCCAAAGCCTTCCTTGAGCACCCTTTGACTGACTGCATCACTGACAGTATCTGCAAGGGCAACAGTAGCGCCTTAAAGATGCCTTCTCCCATTCCAGCCTTGGAAGGTGTTCACAGAAGAAGAAGAAGAAGAAGAGATTGGATTTATACCCCACCTTTCACTCGAAGTGTCAGCAGCTTACAAACTCCTTTCCCTTCCCCTCCCCACAACAGACACCCTGTGAGGTAGGTGGGGCTGAACGAAACTCTGACAGAAACGGCTCTTTTCCAAGGACAGCTGTGCCAGAGCTTGTGACTGACCCAAGGTCACATTGGCAGGCGCAAGTGGAGGCGTGGGGAATCAAACCCGGTTCTCCCAGATTAGAGTCCGCACACTTAACCACCACACCAAACACAGGGAGGTGCTGTGGCTCAGTAAGAGAGCACTTCTGCTTGGCATGCACAAGGTCCTCGGCATCTCCAGCCAGAAGGACAAAGCTGTAGGTGATGTGAAAGACCTCTGTGTGAGACCCTGCAAAGCCGCTGCAAGTCAGTACAGTAGACAGTACCACCTTTGGAGAACTGATGGTCTGATTCAGTAGAAGGCAGCTTCGTCTGTGTGAACTGAGATATCTATGGCCTTTCGCTCATCTTGCTCCAATAGTGTAGTGATCCTAATATCTTAAAATGTTTGACTTTCCCTCAGGCATTGATCCAGAGGCCAGGTATGTTTTCTTAAAGGGGGAACTGAATGGTTCTATGGCCACGTTGGTCTCACTGTATGTGCCCAATTCCAGCCAATTAGAGTCTATCAAAAACACTTTGAAGAAGCTTCATATATGTTCATCGTGAGCGGAGTTCACCGTGCACCCCACCTCCCGGCAGTTTGAAGTCAGTGGCTGGCCCAGTTCCTCCTCTCAGAAACACAGCATGGGCAGCAGGTGGCTCCGAGTCATGCTCAGGCCTTCTGCCACCCTGTTGAAGAGCCCCAGGTAGGCCTTTGAAGAGCCCCTGCCACTCCAGGGGGAAGGGAAACCTCCAGAGTCCCTGACAGCACGCCGCTTCTCTCACCATCTCCTGATTATGTGCAGCATCCATCAGGTGGCGATGCCCTAAATTAGCATGTGGCTGCAGCGCTGGATGTCTCTGAGGCAGCTGTGAGCATTGGGTAGAGCGCCCTGATGTGGATCGTCATCATGTTGACACACTTTCCAGTCACTCCCTTTGCCACCAGGGTTGAGGCAGCGAGTCAAACGGGTGGGGGTCCTGAAGCCCACCTCTGGGCATAGTATTCATGATGTCCATGGCACTGTCCATAGCTACATGGAGAGCTTCATGAGCGCATGCGGCACTACTCCTTGTCATGAAGCTCACATTCCTTGATCTCTTCCATTCCATATGCTGCGATGGATTTTGGCAAGCTCAGTGCCTCCAGGAGCATAGCCAGGGTTTTTTTAAGTTGGGGGGGCATTTTAAAAAGTCAGGGGGCATGGAGGCAGGCAGGGAGGGAGCTGCGCTGCCACCACCACTATAGCAGCCAATGCCACACCACGATGCACAATGTGGATGAAAACCAGGAGACAGGGTTCTGGATAGGAAGTCAGGGGGCCTTGGTGGTAAGTCAGGGGGCCAGGCCCCAAGAGGCCCTGCTGTAGCTATGGGCCTGAGTGTCTTTGACATCACCCACTACTTCGGCTCTGGCCAAGGCCACTGGAAGGAATTTCAAAGGCTACTTGAGGCCCTGCATCAACGTAGGGTGACATTTGACCACTGACATCTGGGCCACCTTTAGGCCCGGGACTATCTCGCATGGGATATTCAGTATCTGTTGATGAGTCTGGTTGTCTTCTCCACCCCCAGGCAGTCCTGGACAGGCCTGGTTGTGGATGCTCACACACCTCAAGGAGCACTGCAATAGGGCTGGGACAGGTTATCATTACTCAGTGTTGCCCCTTGCCCTGAAGCCAGGGCATGTAGCCGTGGGCAATCGTGTGGACATCGTGAAGACACTGCACAAGTGTGGGCTTCAGCACCCCCATCTCTGCCTGGCCCACAGCCTCAACCCTGGTGGCAAAGGGATTGATTGGAAAGTGTGCCAATGTACTGAGGCCTGCAAGGGTCCATCAGGGCACTCTGCCCAATGCCTACAGCTGTCTCAGACACAACCCTTCTGCAATATATGCTGATTTAGGACATTGCTACACATGCACAATGCACATGATCAGAGGCCTGTGAGAGAAGCGGCATGCAGGCTGTGATTCTGGAGGCTTCTCTTTCCCCTGGAATGGCAGGGGATCCCCAGGAGGCCTCTCTGTGGCTCTTCAACGTGGCAACAGAAGCCCTGAGCATGACTCTGAGTCATGTGCTGCCTATGCTGCTTTTCTTGGAGGGAAGGAGAGGAGGAAGCCCAGAAGGACAGTACAGAGGAGGCCTCCTCTTCCAGCATATCTAGGCTGCAGGGCCCCTGACCACTACAGGCAGCGAAGCTGCTGGGCTGCCCCCTTTCTGAACCACATATTCTGCAATGTGGTTGCCAGGTACATTATAGTGCCAAGCACACTGAAATGCTTGCTCAGTCTTGTGAAGTTCACTGTCCCACTGGTGTTAAAGCCAGCACTGCCTCTGTCTTCCCATCTTATAATTTCACAGTTGTATTGATGCTGAGGGACAGTCATAGAATCATAGAGCTGGAAGGGACCTCCAGGGTCACCTAGTCCAACCCCCTGCCCAGTGCAGGAAATTCACAAATACCTCCACACACACACACACACACCCAGTGACCCCTGCTCCACATCCAGAAGGTGGCAAAAAATCTCATCCCAGAGACATCTGGGAGCTGGGGGAGGTTTTCTGGAGTTGATGGAGGCCTTGAAGAGGGATGGAGAGCCTGACGCAGACACCAAGTCAGCAGAGCAGACCATCCTGGGAGTTCCTCACAGATCCAGCCAACGGACAACCCCATCCAATGGGCATGCCACTCACAGGGAATGGGCTCACCTTGGTGCTGCATCCACACAGCAAGGATTCTTTGGCATTCTTGGCTGCCACAGGGCACCCACACAGAGTGATCTGTGCCCTGGTCTCTGCCAGCCAGCTTTAGGAGCAAGCGGAGGAGCACAGTTCCTCTGAAAATATGGCCCCCTTGAGCTTTGGTGTAGTGATTAAGTGTGCAGACCCTAATCTGGGAGAACCAGGTTTAATTCCCCACTTCTCCACTTGCAGCTGCTGGATGACCTTGGGCAAGCCATAGCTCTGTCAGAGCTGTTCTGGAAAGAGCAGTTCTCAGTCAGAGCTCTCTCAGCCCCACCTACCTAGCAGGGTGTCTGTTGTGGGGAGGGGAAGGGAAAGGAGTTTGTAAGCCGCTCTGAGACTCCGAGTGAAGGGCGGGATATAAATTCAATTTCCTCCTCCTCCTCTTCTTCTTCTTCTTCTCATGTACGAGTCGGGCTGGATTTCCAAGACTCCAGCTGTGGCTCTCCTGGACATTCTTGGCAAAGGGCAGAGACTGGGTGAAGGAGGGTCCTGGCAGATGAAGGGAGTCTGAGATGGCCGGGAGGGGTGGGCAACACCCCTCTGCTGCAGAGACTCCCCACAAGTTTTTCTGAAAAAGCCAACCGTTGTATTAAACGAAGTGTCACACTTATTTCAGGCAACTATACTCAATTTTTGAGCACCATTTTTTGAAAACACCTTGAGCCAAATGACAGAAAGTCTGCCCAACAGCTTTCTCTAGCCCAGATTCTTGTGAGGCTCTGGTTTTCCCCATGCTGAAAGGTTGTTAAGTCGCCACGAACCACCGTCAGAGGTTTCACGGTATCTGCATGCATTATTCTGCACTTTGAGAAAAATGTTTAATTGCAAAGTTAAACAAAGCATTTCATAATCGTATGTTGCAATGCACCAGTTTTCTGGCAGCAGTAACAAAAAATAATCTCTTGTTTTCAGAGGAGAAGCAAGATTTGTCTTGACATGGACTGCAGAAACAAACAGCATAAACATCTTTGGTTCCCTCTCCCTGAAACCCCCTGGAGGAGGGGAGAAGATTTAATTGGGGAAGGACAGGTCATCCAAGCGTGCCCTGCTTCCCTTTCAGAAGTCACAGGGCAGCAAAGCCCCCAGTGAGGGCTCCTGAATGGGTAGAGTTGCCAGCTACAGGTTGTGAAATTCCTGGAGGTTTGGGGGCAGGGCCTGAGGAGGGCAGGACATCAAAGGGGTCTAGTGTCATGGAGTCCACCCTTCAAAGCCCCCATTTTCTCCATGGGAATTGATCTGTGTAGTCTGTTTGGTGTAGTGGTTTGGTGTAGTGGTTAAGTGCGCGGACTCTAATCTGGGAGAACTGGGTTCAATTCCCCACTCCTCCACTTGCAGCTGCTGGATGACCTTGGGCCATAGTTCTGTCAGAGCTGTTCTCTCAAGGGCAGTTCTCAAGAGACCTCCCTCAGCCCCGCCTGCCTCCCAGGGTGTCTGTTGTGGGGAGAGGAAGGGAAAGGAGTTTGTAAGCTGCTCTGGGACTACTTTGGGTAGTGAAGGGCAGGGTATAAATCTAATCCCTTCTTCTTCTTCTTCTGATCAGTTTTAATTCTGGGAGATTTCCAGGCCCCACCTGGAGGCTGGCAACCCTCGGCACCAGTCGTATGGAGGCGTTCTCAGTGTGGAGGGTGGGGTAGCATTCCGGTGCTGACTTGTGTGATTGCAGTGGACCAGGGTCATGAAAGCATGCTGGCCACGTGGAAACAGAATTGCGCCCTCTGCTCTTTCCTCCCAGCCCTGTCTGGTGCCATTTCTTGCCTGGGAAACTATCAACGGAGTCTCAGTGGACTGAGATCCGGTGGACTGGACTGGATATGATGGCACCATCCTCGGCAGCATTCGGCGGACTGAGAAGAGTGTGACATCGCGTAGGATGTGGAAAGGGGAGGGGGGGTCCGGCAGCACCTGAAAGACTAACACACTTTGTGGCAGGGGAGGAGCTTCACCGTCTGAAGAAGAGAGCCATGACTCACGGAAGCTCCTCCCCTGCCACGAATTGTGTTAGTCTTTCAGGTGCTGCTGGACTCTTGTTGTTTCCCACTGCTGCAGACAGACGGACACATCTTGAGCTACCTGAAGAAGGGACTGAGCCGTGACTCCCGAAAGCTCCTCCCCTGCCACGAATTTTGTTGGTTTTTAAGGTGCTCCTGGACTCCTGCCCTTTCCTACTGTTGCAGACAGGCTGACAGAGTCCCCTGTCTTGTTCTGTCTCCATGGAAGGCACCACATTTAGCTGCACGGAATGGAAACCCATCAACCTTGTGATGTAAGGACAGATGGACTCCTGTTCTAGCTGTATCTCAAGTGAGCCGTGACCCACGAAAGCTCCTCCCCTGCCACAAATTTTGCCAGTCTTGAAGGTGCTCCTGGACTCCGGCTCTTTCCTACTGCTTTTCTACAGACTACACAGATCTACTACTTTTCTACTGCTGCAGGCGGCTGCCTGTCTTGGTCTTAGCTTAGGATGGCACCGCTAGTCACAGCCGGGTGGACTTCCTCCCATAATTCTGTCATGGCAGCCTCCTCCAGTGACCATGACTAGGCTTGTTGACGCCACCATTTATTGTAGCTCTGTGTTTTTGGGAGGCAGCAAACGTTTTCACCCACAAGGCTGTATGGGTGGAGCCTTACAGTGCAGAGGGAAAGTAGGAGGCAAAGGTTCAATGCGCGTAGTATTCAGCTAGCTTAGAGCAGAGGAGAAATGCTTAGGGGTAAATGAAAGACTGTAACATATCCTCCACTTATGAGCAGTGAGACGTCCAGGGGCAGGCATTTATTTATTTGCTTATTTATTTATTAGATTTTTTTTTAGTCACCACTGACCCAAAGGGGCTTGTGGTGACTTACAACACTAAAACAGTATAAATAAGTTAACAACATAAAAGCAGACAACAAATATAAAATATTAACATTAAAATATTAAACTATTAAAATACGTGGCTAGCACCATACCACTAACATGGATCGCACTCCAAACACCAACCTAAACAATTCAGCCTCACATTCCATACAGAAACTAAACAAGTCCAGCAGGGAACAGGAGTCATCCGATAGTGAACTCCATGGGCTAGGGGCCACAGGTGAGAAGGCCCTTCCCCTGGTGGGAGCTTGCGCAGCCATCCTGCAGCTGGGAACCTGCTAGAGGCCCTTAGAGGATGACCAAAGGACCATGGGGGGGGGGTTGTAACAGGAGAGGCAGTCCCGTAGGTGTGGGGCTCCCAGGCCATTAAGGGCTCTGAAGGTTAACACCAACACCTTGAATTGGATCCAGAGACTAATTGGTAGCCAGTGTGGCAGCTGCAAAATTGGAGTAATAGGAGCTGCCTGGGATGTTCCAGTCAGCCATCTGGCAGCTGCATTCTGGTTCAAGGGTAGCCCTACATAAAGCGAGTTACAGTAGTCCAATCTGGAGGTGACCACTGAGTGCATCAATGTGGGAAGGTCTGACCCAGACAAATAAGGAGCCAGTTGGTGGGCCTGGCATAGGTGGAAAAACACCAACTATGCCACCATGGATGCTTGTTTATCCAACGATGGCCCTGAATCCAGCCACACCCTGAGTCTTTTTACAGCGTCTACAGCTCTCAGCCAGACACCACTGAGTCTCGGGGTCACCCATCAGCTAGAATCTCTCTTTCCCAGCCACATAGCCTCTGTTAATGCATTTCTAATTGGCTTTCCTTCTGTCATGGACTTTAAGGCAAATTATACAGAATTCCCAGGAAGTCTCCTATTCAGGGGCTGACCACATCCACTGCTTCATAGCTCGAGCCCTGCTGTTGTATGTTTCATTTTACTAAAATATGCAGCTTTCCTGCTGACCCAAGGGGGTGTCATGCATCTTCCAAATTTACCCAGGGATCCTCTGCTATAAAATGTAACCTTAAGGGTATAGCTTCCCCTGGGAGAGAAAGCACTGACCATTTCTGGTGCCTTGGTAATATTTGCCTTATTTACAAAGCAGAGCACCGTGTAGGCCTGTGCCTCTCCCAACACAGACCACACAACTGCCAACCCTTCGTCAGGATCCCCCAAACGACAACTGTCGCACAAGGCATATTTCAGCTTCTGTCTGCTAATATCTTGTTTATTTCTCAACCCAATTCTCTTTCACTTCTGATTGCAAAACTGGCAGTTTTTCTTGCACACGTCTGTGGAGTGTGATTCTCAGACCCCGCCACTACAGGCAAATTACCCCTTTCCTGAAAGAAGGTTTATAGCAATTGAGAAATGTTGAGTTCTTTTGCCAGCGATACTTTAAGCAAAACAAGGGGAGCAGGAGGAGCGCATGCGCACCTAACATGGAGGATGTGGGATAAGGCAGCTCCGCAGCGACTCACACCTCCACCAGCTAAAAATTGGCTGAAAACAACCATCTAAACCACCAAATGGGACGGGAAGATTGGGCATGAGAAAGAAAGCCTCCACTCCACCCTCAAAGTCAGTTGCAGCTTATTTCCTGAAAGAAAAAGCTTAAAAAAAATCAGGAGCTAAGGAGCTCAAAATGGTGGCCACGGTAAATACAGGAGGACAGGAGAGCGACCCGTTGTGCAAAAGGGACCTCCTAGATCTTCAAGAAGACTTACAAAGCTACTTTAAAGCTTCAGTGACAGAACTTCTTCAGCCAATGCAAACCAAGCTTGATGATTAACGGAGGGCTTTGGTAATGCATTTAAAGCTGCTGAATTGGCTTTGGAAACAGCAGCAGCACCTTCAACTGGAACTAAAAGAGGTACAAAACACAGAATGTAAAGAACTGGGTTCGCCACATGGAGGACTCGGACGACGACATGAGGTCTGATGCAATTATTGGTACTTCACAACAAGACTGCAAAATGGCCCTGCAAGGCCAACTATATACACCCACCCCCAGCACACCTACAGTCCCATTGGGGGGGTTCGAATTTCCCGCCAGAGTTGCTATTGGTGAATGCTGGGGGGAACTAGGATCCTAGGTTCTATTGTTCAGAGGAACGAAGCTCCACACTGTAGGTGCAGACCCCTAGTGGCAGCCCACGTACATAACACCCCTCCCCCCATTGTTCCGACCCCCCCACCATGTGATATAGTCCTGTAAATATGCAGGGGGGGCGGTGCTCCCTGAGGGAACACTGGGGACTGGCACTGGTCACTGGTGATGGCCTCAGGTTGACTGGCAGTGACCTGAGGTGCCTCTGGCTCTGTTGGCGCTGGTGGGGGTTCGCTCGGAAGGGCTTCTCCCGCACTTGGGGTTTCGGGCTGTGCTATTGGCTCTGGGGTGTATGCCCCGGGTTCTGCTGCTGATGGGGTTGGCTCTCCTGCCTCTGGAAGTTGTTGCCACCTCAGTTGATCTAGGTGTTTCTTTAATAGCTGGCCATCTTCCATAGAGTCATCGTATGATACCGGGCCTGTTACTCTGATAACTCTGCCTGCAATTTGGGGGCCCCTGTCCTGAAGTTCCGGATGAACATTGGATCCCCTGGGAAGAACCCTCGCGGAGCGTCACGCTGTTTGACCATTTTCCTTGAGTCTGGTGCTTGGTCAAGATGTAGCAAGGTTGTGCGGTGCTGGCCCATTAACAGTTCTGCGGGGCTGGGGCCGGTGATGGGGTTCGGTGTTGTCCGCTGTGTCAAGAGGAAGTGGGCTAGCCAGAACTCCCAGTCCCCGTCCGTTATCCTGCTGAGGTCTTCCTTCATGGTGCGCACCATCCTCTCTGCCTGTCTGTTGGTCGCGGGGTGGAAGGGGGCAGATCAGACATGCTGGATCAGGTTCTACTGGAAGAAGTCTTGGAACTCCGCCAACATGAAGGCCGTCCCGTTGTCAGAGACTATTGTGTCCAGCAGGCCATGTGTAGCAAAGATCCGGTGGAGGGACCGGATAACAGTCTTCGTGGAGGTGGCAGACACCGGGCTGATCTCCAGCCACTTCGAGTAGGAGTCAACCGTCACTAAAAACAACAGTCCCTGTAATGGTCCAGCAAAATCGATGTGGAACCAGGACCACAATCTTCTGGTTTACTCCCAAGGCTGTGGTGGCGCACTTGGCAGGATTGGCCAGACTTTCTGGAAGGTTTGGCATCAATCCCTGGCCACCACACATAGCCCTGGGCCAGTGCCTTCATCCTTACGATGCCAGGATGTGCTTCGTGGAGAGCTGTGAGGACCCATTGTCTCAGGGCGTCGGGGACCACGACCCAGTATATCAATAGGAGACATACCTTGAGGGCCAATAATTCATCCTTGCAGGTGACAAATGCCACAAATTTTGGCCCCAGTGAGGCCTTGGGCCATCCCCTCACCACCCAGCTCAAGACCTTGGAGATGATGGGGTCACAGCTCGAGCAGGCAGCAACATCAGTGACTTGCAGAGGAGGTTTCGGAAGGCCTTCGAGAAGCAGGACACCTGGCGTGGGGGCAGGATCAGGGTCTGTGGAGGGCAGCGGCAGCCAGCTCAGGGTATGGGCAGGTGCCCAAGCAGTTTTCTAGGTGGTATGGGTAGCCAGCGAGGAACAGAGACTACCAGAGTACACGGGGCGACAAGACTTGGAGCGTCTGCTTGTCCACCGCGAAGAGGCCAAGGAAAGGTTTGTGGTCTGTCAACGTCATGAAGGGGTGCCCATAAACGAAGCTGTGGAACTTCTTGACCCCCGCCACAATCACCAAGCCCTCCCTGTCGATTTGTGCGTAATTGCACTCATCAGCCATCAAAGTCCTGGAGTAATAGGCCACTGGGACTTCCCGGCCATTGGGAAGGAGGTGGCCCAGGACTGTGCCGACACCGTAGGGAGAGGTATCGCACATTAGGACCACTGGCAGGGACTCATTGAAGTGTGCCAGCACATTGTTTGAAATCAGCAATGCCTTGACTCCTCGGAACACCGCTGCCTCCTTCCGGCCCCAGGACCAAGGAGCCGATTTGTCCAGGAGGTGGTGGAGGGGCTCGGCAACTGCAGCCTTGTGCGGTAGAAAGGTGTGATAGAAATTTATTAGTCCCAAGAACGCCTGTAGTTCCACTTTACACGTGGGTGCTGGGGCCTGCATGATGGCTCTCACCTTGTCCCTGGTAGGGTGGAGCCCAGACGTGTCGACCCTGAGCCCCAGAAAGTCCACTTCCAGAACCCCGAGGAGCCATTTCTCCCGCTTCACCTTGAGGCCAGCAGAGTTGAAGCTTTGCAGGACAGCGCAGAGGTGGGAAGCGAAGTCGTCTGGGGTGGCTGCAGCGATGAGGATGTCATCAAAGAACATGTCACTCCAGGGACCCCTTTTAACAAGGAGTCCATTAATTGTTGAAAGATCCCTGGGGCCACACTTACACCAAACTGCAGCCTCCTAACCTTAAAAGCCCCCCTATGCATGACTATCATTTGTACCATGGCCATGGCCTCATCAACCAACAATTGTTGATAGGCCTGCGCCAGGTCAAGTTTGCTGAAAATCTTAGCCTCCACCAGAGATGCCAGTACGTGGTTCACGACCGGGACCAGGTAGGAGTGGTCGTGGAGGGCTTTATTTAAGGTGCATTTATAGTCCACACAGATGTGGACTTCACCATTTGACTTAATGGGGGTAATGATTGGCATCTCCCAAATGGCGTGCAGTACTGGCTCTAGGACCCCCGTGCCACTAATTTGTCCAGCTCTGCATCAATTTTGGGCTGGAGTGCGAGCGGAGCCATGCAGAATCGCATGCAGATAGGAGCTATGTTGGGGTTTAATTGTGAGGAAACCGGGGGCCCTTTATAACATCCCAAAGCCCCATCGAAGACGACGGGGAACTCCCCGCAAACCTCCACAAAGTCCCGCGATACACATTTGTTAACACTCCAGATTGTGATGCCCAGTGGCACGAACCAGGCCCACCCCAAAAAACTAACAAGGTTCCCCTCTACCACAATCTAGTCTAGAGACCCTTCGAAACTCCGGTACTGCACCCGGAAAGTCCCCACACCCCAGATGGGAACAGGGTTCCTCTGAAAGTCCACCAAGCTCAGAGGTGAGGGATGTAGGGGGGGGGTCCCCCATTAGGGCAAAGTCTGTTCAGCGTGTCCACCGAGATGATGGATGCCACTGATCCGAGTCTACTTCCATAGTACAGGGGGACCCCTCGATCCGGACCTGGACTTGGATCTTCGGGGTCGCAGACTGGTTGGGGAGATGTAGTACCTGGCAGGGGTCTTTTTGTAGAAAAACAGCTTCAGGAGCTCATTAGCATATGGTATGCTAATGAGCTATTAGGCTATTAACATATGCCACGCCCCCTGACATCACCGGAAGTGATGTCAGAAGGGGAAGCAAAAGGGGGGGAGGCATCTTCAAAAGCCTCCCCTTCCCTTCCCCAGCTGGTCTGGGTGGGGGAGCTAAGAGAGAAGGGGTTTAAAGTTTAAACTCCTTCTCATGACAGTTGGGCCACAGAAGGAGGAAAGAGGGAAAGAAAGAGAAGGAAAGGGGGGGGAAAGAAAGAGAGGGAAGAAAGAGGGAAACAGGGAAAGGAGGAAAAAAGAGAAGAGAAGAAGGTGCAAAAGAAAGAAAGAGAGAAGAGAAGAAGGAGGGAAAGAGGAAAAAGAGAGAAGGAAAGGAGGGAATGAAAGAAATTTGGCGGCAATTCAGCTCCATTATATCCTATGGGCCATTGAAGTCAATGGTAAAAACATAGGGTATATTCTGGGGCCTGGAGGGGAGGGGGTTTGAGGGAGAGGCTCCAATCTCACAGGGTAGCTGATGGAGCCTCTCCCCAAGATACCCACCAAGTTTCAAGAACATTGGACCAGGGGGTCTAATTCTATGGGCCCCAAACAGGTTGCCCATATTCCTTTCATTGTTTTCTATGGTGGGAAAAAGTAACTTTTCCCACACTATAGAGAACAATGGAGGGAATAGGGGCAAACTGTTTGGGGGCCGATAGAATTGGACCCCCTGATCCAATGTTTTTGAAACTAGGTGGGTATCTTGGGGAGAGGCTCCATCAGCTACCCTGTGAGTTTGGAGCCTCTCCCTCAAACCCCCTCCCCTCCAGCCCCCAGAATATACCCTATGTTTTCACCATTGACTTCAATGGCCCATAGGATATAATGGAGCTGAAATTGACATTCGGCTGCCTGAAAGACTCTCCAGGACGCCGGCTGGGGGCGGGGCTTGGCTCCTGAGCTCCTGGAGTGCAGCTCCGGTGCGCTCCCCCCCCAAAAGACCCCTACCTGGAATGATGGCTGGTCGGTGAGGAGGTAGAGGTTGGAGAATTCCATGGTCTCATAGGTGGCGGCAGCCTGGCTGCATGGTGGAGCAGGCGGCAGCTGTGGCTGGCTTCCCTTGGACCAGCAGACTGTGGCACATGGCATTGCTGAACCAGCATGTTTTACGTTCATGCGCGTCCCTGCAGCTGGCGCATGGAGCACATCCTGCAGTCTTTCCAGAGGGTCCCACCGCGATGGCACCCAGTGGTCTCCGGCAGGTGGGTTGATGGACAAGACGGACGTCCTCCTCATCTGAGGTCTCCAGTGCCAAGTCAGGAAGGATGAGGTGCGAAGCTGCCGATGCGAGGCCTCGTGCGCGAGGGTGAGTTGTAGGGCTTCTTCTAACTTGATGTTGGGGGTGCTGATTTCCTTCTGGCGGAGCATGTTATCGCTGAGGCCCCAGGTGAACTGCGTGAGGAAGTTTTCGGTGGCCTTTGTGAAGACGCACTCCATGGCCAGCTGGCATAGCGCTGCCAGATATGCCACGGATGCTTCCCCAGGCTTCTGGAGGCGGCCCTGGAATTCCATCCGCCGGGCCAGTGCGGTTGGCTTGGGCGTGAGATACCTCATCAACACATTGATGATTTCCTTGTAGAAACACTCCAGGATGGACTTTGGGGCCAGGAGGCTCTTCGCTAGCCTAATGGTGGCTGTGCCGCAGGAACGTAGGAGGAGATTCCTTCTCTTAGCTGCATTGGTCACCTCATGGTAAGCGAGGTGGCAGGTAAGCTGGTCCATCCACAAATCCCGGAGCTTGGGATGTGTGGGGTCGAAGGTTTTGATGTTTCCCTGAGTGATGGCCATGGTCCTAGTATGATGTGGGAAACGGAGATGAGAAGAGCCGGGTGTGGTGCTGCTTGGCCGCGCTGGTAGGAGTTTCAGGCCTGCTCCAGGAATCCCACCTTTGTCGCCACTGTAAAGCACTGGGTTCGCCGCATGGAGGACTTGGGCAACGACATGCAGTGTGATGTGTTTAGTGATACTTCAAAACAAAACTGCAAAATGGCCCTGCAAGGCCAACTATATACATCCACCCCCGGCACACCTACAGTCCCATTGGGGCGTTCGAATTTCCCACCAAAGTTGCTATTAGTGAATGCTGGGGGGGAACTAAGTTCTATTGTTCAGAGGAGCGAAACTCCACACTGTAGCCATGGACCCCTAGTGGCGGCCTGCATACATAACACAGAAAAAGCTTTGCAGACTAAAATGCTTTTTTTGGAAGGGAAATGGCGGCAATCCAACCTGAAAATTCATGGAATGGAGGAAGGAGTGGAAGGTAATACAGATTTAGCTACTTTCATATCTTCTTCGCTGGTGAAAACGTTAAACTTAGAAGAAAGCATTGTGCCTGTAATTGCAAGAGTGCAGAGATTGGGCCGACCAACAGCTGCCCGCCAAAACCGCCCCAGAGATATTCTAATTCAATTTATATACACTAGAACAAGGGACAATACTAAAAGCAGCAAGAAACTCTCAAGCGCTCACCATGAATGGCAAAAAGATCATAGTTCTGTTGGATCTCCCACCAGAGATCTTGGGGAAAAGACGTCATTTAAAGATCATTTCAACCAAGTTATTCAATGCAAAAGTTAGTTTCTGGTGGAGTCCATCCTCCAACATTGCTGTCTGCAGAGAGGGAACACTCTTCCAAGCATCAGACTTGGAACTTCTGAAGTCTCTCAACTTGAAACTCACCCCAGAGGAGGAGGAAGAAATCAGGGAGCATCCATCTAACAAGTATGACTAAGCACTGAAAGAATGAAAAGCTTTTTACTTACTTGATGCTAAGTTGGGTAACTGTTAAATGTTAAATGTTTAAAATAGTTCTTTGATTAAGATATTGCATTTGCTTAAGTTTTAATGTTTAAATGACAAGGAAAATGTTTAATTGATAAACAATATATGTGTTTATATGTTATACTCACAAAAGACAGAGGTTAATTTTGCTTTGAAAGGATAATTGATAGAAGTAATAATCCTTTTTTGTTTATGTGAAAAAGCTCATTAACATAAAAGTGGATACTGGAAAGAAAATTTCATAGATGGTTTCTTACTTTCTTATAAGGTAAATGCCGGGGGGGATGGGGGAGGGAACCAATATATAATGTTAGAAGTATAACAGACAGGGAGTACATAACAGTCTCCCTAATTTTCTATCTTTGTGGCAGAACATCTGTTTCCCCAGCCTTTTAGGAAAGGCTTTGTTGTGAAGTTACAATATTTGTATTTTTGACAATCTGTGAACTGCGGCTCCGATTCAAGTTTTGGTGTTTATTTGTTGCTTTGTCCTTTTGTTTTTTTATATATAAGAGTTTGATTAATTGAATTAACATTTCCAGTGGTAATGAATAAATATAAAGTATTAACTTGGAATTGTAGAGGCTTAAAAAAACCCATTAAGTTAAAGAGACTCTCAAATGTAATTTCTAGGGAAAGGCCTCATATAGTCCGTCTCCAGGAAACCCATTATAAAACAAAAGTTAAAAATGTTTTAAAATCTTCATCTTTTCAGCAGTCATATCAATCACCAGGGAACTCTAAAGCAAGAGGTGTGGCCATAGTACTGGCGAAAAATTTCCCCTTTCAGTGGGAAGAAACAAAATCTGACTCTAGGAGTAGGTGTATCTTTATTAAAGGCAAATTGGAAGGTAAGCCAGTCACTATTGCTTCTATATACTCTCCAAGCACTGACCAGTTGAATTTTATAGATACAACATTGGATATTCTATCTACCTTCCAGACAGGTGAAGTAGTAATAGGATGCAACTTCAATATAATTGCAGACACCCATGTGATAAAACATACCAAACACCCTTCTCCAAAAAGAAATTAAAATAATCAACAGGGCTGAATCAACAGGCCATTTCCGCCCCTCCACATGCCATCCCCTGGGCCTTCTATGGGGGCAGTAAGCCCAGAGAAGGCCTTTTCCGCCCCTCCACACGCCATCCCCTGGGCCTTCTATGGGGGCACTAGAAGCCCAGAGGAGGCCTTTTCCATCCCCCACACGCCATCCCCTGGGCCTTCTATGGGAGCAATAGAAGCCCAGAGAAGGCCTTTTCCATCCCCCACACGCCATCCCCTGGGCCTTCTATGAGGAGACTAGAAGCCCAGAGAAGGCCTTTTCCGCCCCCCGCACCCCATCCCCTGGGCCTTCTATGAGGGGACTAGGCCCAGAGAAGGCCTTTTCCGTCCCCCACACCCCATCCCCTGGGCCTTCTATGAGGGGACTAGGCCCAGAGAAGGCATTTTCCGCCCCACACACCCCATCCCCTGGGCCTTCTATGGGGGACTAGGCCCAGAGCAGCCCTTTTCCACCCCCCACACGCCATCCCCTGGGCCTTCTATGGGGCACTAGGCCCAGAGAAGGCCTTTTCTGCCCCCACATGCCATCCCCTGGGCCTTCTATGGGGGCATTAGGCCCAGAGAAGGCCTTTTCCGTCCCCACACGCCATCCCCTGGGCCTTCTATGGGGGCAGTAGGCCAAAAGCAGGCCTTTTCTGCCCCCACACGCCATCCCCTGGGCCTTCTATGGGTCACTAGGCCCAGAGAAGCCCTTTTCCGCCCCCACACACCATCCCCTGGGTCTTTTATGAGGGGACTAGGCCCAGAGAAGCCCTTTTCCGACCCCCGCACCCCATCCCCTGGGCCTTCTATGAGGGAACTAGGCCCAGAGAAGGCCTTTTCCGCCCCCCGCACCCCATCCCCTGGGCCTTCTATGAAGGGACTAGGCCCAGAGAAGGCCTTTTCCGCCCCCCATCCCCTGGGCCTTCTATGGGGGCATTAGGCCCAGAGAAGGCCTTTTCCGCCCCCACACGCCATCCCCTGGGCCTTCTATGGGGGCACTAGGCCCAGAGCAGACCTTTTCCGCCCCCACATGCCATCCCCTGGGCCTTCTATGGGGCACTAGGCCCAGAGAAGCCCTTTTCCACCCCCCACACACCATCCCCTGGGCCTTTTATGAGGGGACTAGGCCCAGAGAAGACCTTTTCTGTCCCCCACACGCCATCCCCTGGGCCTTCTATGGGGGACTAGGCCCAGAGCAGACCTTTTCCCCCACACACTGCCTACTGCCCCCATAGAAGGCCCAGGGGATGGTGTGTGGGGGACGGAAAAGGCCTTCTCTGGGCCCAGAGAAGCCCTTTTCTGCCCCTCTTCCCTTCCTTTCCCCCTTTTCCTTTCTTCCTCTCTCCTTTCTTTCACTCTTCCCCCTATTCCTTCCTTCCTTCCTTCCTTCCTTCCTTCCACCTCCCTCCCTTCCTTTCTAGGGCCCGTTGTCTTCCACCACAACGGGCTTTGCTCCCTAGTAGGTTATAATGTAAAACTGTCAGAGGACCATTTAAAATATTTAGACCAACCCATTTTGAAAGTGTCAGAGGTTATAGCAGGAATAAAAAAACAATAAAACACCTGGAAGGGACGGCTTTCCCATTGAATTTTATAAAAAAATTAAACCCTTGGTTTTAGATCATTACCCTTACCTGTAATTATTTAATAACAACAGGAATAATGCCCAAAACATGGAGAGAGGCCAGAATGATAGTACTGCCTAAAGAAGGGAAAGATAAAACAAAACCTGAGTCGTATAGACCTATATCTATTCTTAATCACGATTTTAAAAAAAATTCTTCTATAATGGCTCAACATCTCAATAAAATCATTCCTCAATATATACACACACAGACCAAGCTGGCTTTATGCCAGGCCGCACCCTCTTAGACAATATCAGAAGATGGCCTGCAAGGTCCCTTCCAACTCTAACATTCTATGATTCTATGAACTTTAAACATAGCTCATTTCTGTAAACAACACAAAATTAACTCAGCCATATTGGCCCAACATGCTGAGAAAGCGTTTGACAAGTTAGAAGTCACATATTTAAAAACAGTGCTTTCCCATATGGGTTTTAGCCCAAACTTCTTAAGATCTACTAACACTCTGTATTCTTCTCCTGTGGCTCAAATATATGTCAGCGGACATAAATCAGAGGACTTAGATATATCCAGGGGCACGCGTCAGGACTGCGCTTTGTCGCCAATATTATTTGCAATATCATTAGAGCCAGGGCTATTTTTGGGCAGGAATGCACAGGAATGGAGTTCCAGCTGGCTCCCCAGTTGGCCACACCCAGCAGGAACTCATTAGCATAATAGGCCACACCCAACAGCAGGAACTCATTAGGATTGGCTACATTAGGGGTGTGTGGCCTGACATGCCAAGGAGTTCCTGCTCCAAAAAAAGCCCTGGGTTTTGACAACAAACAAGGTAAATAGAATAAGAAGCAAAAGGTGGGTGTTGCTGGATGACCACATGTCTGGTAACATGGGGTGTGGCCTAATATGCTAATGAGCTCTGATGTCAGTGTATGGCCTAATATGCTAATGAGTTTCTGCTGTTGGGTGTGGCCTGTTATGCTAATGAGTTCCTGCTGGGCTTTTTCTACAAAAAAAGCCCTGATTAGAAGCCCATGGCATATGCTATAAGGAATAATCCTCTTATTCAGGGCATCCATATTCCATCAGAAATACATAAAATTAATATTTTTGAAGATGATACAGTGATTTATTTTAGTAACCCAGTAAAATCTTTAGGTCACATCAAAAATACCCTACAAACATTCCATGATATATCAGGATTTACGATAAATTATTCAAAAACTGAAATATACCCCATGTTTATTACAAAGATAGAAAAACAAGAAATCACAGAAAAAAATTCAGTTTAAATGGGTAACAAAAGTTTGGAGACACCTGGGAATATATATCCCATTGAAGCTGACAGACTTGTTTGATTATAACTACAAACCAACAGTACACTCAATTAAATCTACCTTAAATAAATGGGCAAAATTAAATCTATCTTTCCTAGAAAAAATAGAACTAATAAAAACTATAATTTTTCCAAAATTTCTTTTTTTATTTCAAAATCTTCCAGTTAAGTTGGATTTTCAAACACTTCATAATTGGCAGATGATGCTATCCAAATTTATATGGAATAACAAAAAAGACGCATAAATTTCTTGTTACTTACTCGACCACTGAAAGAAGGCCAGATACTACCTAATTTAAAATTATATTATGAGGCTTCACAAATTAAATATGTTTTATTATATTCTTCTCCAGAATCCACTAAAGCTTGGGTACAGATAGAAAAATCTTATGTTTTCCCAAAATTGCTACATGAGGTAATGTGGGTCCCCTCTAAGGAGAGACCCATAACTGTTCTAGACAACCCTTTCATAAAAAAATTCTATTGGTATCTGGGATAAGTATAGAGATACCTTAGCACCAGGAGTCTCACCTGTAGCATCATTCTTGGGACAGCCGTGGTTTGTCCCGGGGGAAGAGATTTCTTCATATAAAAACTGGAGACAGGTGGGAAAGTTTGGAATAAGTGACTTGTGTAGGGAGGGGAGAAAATGGACAAAGGAGCAATTAGAACTTAAACATAATTTTAAAATCTCTTGGTTTCAGGAGCAACAATTGTCTCATATGTTAGAAAGTAATAACATCATAGAAAGTACTAATCACCCAATGACATGGTTTGAGAAGGCAATAGAAAAGGGTATAGGGGAACAAAAAGGAATAATTTCAAAACTGTATAAATCTTTGGCTTATAGATATTGGTCTAAAATATCTGCACAACAGCAAGCCTGGCATAAAGACTGTGAGATATCCCTAACACAAGAACAATGGGCAAGAATTTGGGCTTTTAATTTATATGTCACTAGATCTCTTAATATAAGATTTCAGAACTACAAGCTCTTCTCTAGATGGTACATAACACCACTTAAACTGTACCATTCTAAAGCAAAGAAAGATCCAAAATGTTGGAAAGGATGTGGCCAGACAGGTACACTGTTCCACTGCTGGTGGTCCTGTCCAAAAGTTCAACTGTTTTGGACAAATATAATTAAAAAAAACTGAAGAATATTGGACATACAAATTCCCAATACTCTGGAGGGAATACTGCTGAATCACTGGGACAACTCACCTTTGACTCATTTTTTAAAAATATTTTACTTATAACTTTAATTTTATAACATAGATAACTTCTATACAAGTCAAAAGAGTTAAAAAAACAAAAACACAGAATTAAATATAAAGTAATATATAAAAGTCATGACCAGAACTGAACAAGCCATTTAAATAGTTAGTGATAGAAGTTAATAACTACAAGTATAGACTTCCGGTTAATGGCATGGCGATGGCAGTCGCTCTCCCCAAGGCTTGGGAGAGCAATTTGCACACCAGCAGTTTGGAGGAGAGCTGCTGATGCGGCTCTCCCACGGAACCCTTGGGTAGGGTTCCAAGACATAGGGCTTGGGGTGGGTAGCCTCTTCAACGGCGGAATGCCAGAGAATTGAGGCGCCCATCTGCCCTGACAGTCCTACCGCTGTGTGGCCGCATGGCATTAGCTAGGCTGGCCGGAACAAGCGCTGGAGATCAAGCGATCAGCGGAATTACAAGCGAGGCTGAAAATGGTTGACAATGAATGTGAGTTGGATATAACCAAATTCTAAAATAACCAGAAAATCCCTTAGTCCCCCAATATCAGCAAACGGAGAGTGGGGGAAATCGCCCCCGCGAGCGAGAAGAGTAGCAGAAAAAGAGAGGGGGGAAGGGAAAAACTGACTGTTTGGCTTGTTTGGTGAGACTTACCAGAGCGGATTCAAAGCATAAGCGATTTTCAGAGGTGGTGAAATAGTGGTTGGCTTTTGTAAACAATCGACCAAGATGTCGGGCACAGGGAGAAAAGGAACGAAACCAAAACTTACGGGTGGTCAAAGTCCGAGGCCAGAAGTAGAGGGAACTGACGTCATGAGACTACTAGCGGATACGCTCAAGGCTGTTATGGACCAACTCGCTGGTATTAATCAGCAGTTAACTGTTCTCAACCAGACTGGCTGAAACAGTTAAGCAGACGGAGCAAACGATGGAAGTAGTGAAAGAGATGCACACCCAAAACAAGACTTTGAAGAAAAGAATGGACCAAATAACGAATAAACAGAGTTACCAGGGAAACAGACTGTTGTTTCTACAAATGGAAAGAACGAATATGATACTCAGATTCCAGGGAGTTCCAGAACAACCGAAAGAGGATTTGAAGAAACTTTTAAGTGATCTTATTGCTCCAGTAGTAGGCTTGAAAGTGGAAGAAATATGGAGGCAGCGTATAGGGTGTATTCTAATTGCACCAAAAAGAATAGCCTACCTGGAGAAATATCAGTCAGATTCTCAAGAAGACAAACCAGAGATGCGATTTTAAAAGCTACATCAGCAACTCCACTGAAACTGCGGAATGCTACTATCAAGACTTTAAAAGACATTTCATTTGAAATTCGACAAAAACGAAAGAGCTACAAAGGTTTAATTCTCTTTCTTCAAACTAACCAAATTGCATATAAATGGGCAGTTACAGAAGGGGTCATCTTTAAGCTACACGATAAGAGAGAAATTGACTCTGTATACAAGGCTAAAGAATCCCTGAAACGCCATCTGGGAACTAAAGAAGATGGTGAAATTGGTTCGAGTGGCTCCACACCCTCAGAGACGGACGAAGACTTGGCTGCAGAAGAAGGCGCTGCTGCCCACAAACCAACCTATGATTTCAGAGATAGAAAACCTAAGTAAAGGCAGAAGGACTCTGAAGATTGCCTTTATGAAGCGAGTTTGGGAGATGCTCTGAAACTCTCCCATAACAAGTAACCAGCTAACTTCTGATCAGGGATAGATAGCACTCACAGCATGCATTGTTTACTAACAATATAGTACTAACATAGATGTTAACTGGGTTAATGATCTCCTAATCTCCTACTCTTGGGTTTTTAGTTTAGTGTGGGTTTACTTTCCTTTCTCCCTAGTTGTTAGTCCCATTCCCTTTTTTTCATTGTAGTTTTAGTGTGTATTACAAAAAAGCAATAAAAAATCCCCTTCAGGGGGCCAACCCCCCCAAAAAAAACTACAAGGATACTGTGACCCTATTGCCCACAAAGGAGTATGAACACAGTTCAAAAAATAAAAATAGAGTTATAATGCTGTTATAATCTCTTTATAATGCTGGGGAATTGCTTCTCCCACAACTAAAAGGGATATGTAAGAGGATCATGGAGGGGGAAGAGCTTCCGGATTCATGGCAGGAAGCAACAATATCGTTAATACACAAATCAAACACGGATGAAAAAGAAATTAAGAATTATAGGCCAATTTCATTATTAAATGCTGATTACAAGATGTTTGCCTCAATTATTGTGGAAAGATTTAAGAGAATATTGGCAAGAACTATACATAAGGATCAAGCAGGTTTCTTGCCTAAAAGAAAAATCAAAAAATAATTTGAGGTGTATCTTGGATGTAATAGAATACTACGAAGCGCATCCAGAAAAAGTAATGGCCTTGATCTTCTTAGATGCTGAAAAGGCATTTGATAATTTGAACTGGAACTTTGTGTTGGAGACATTGAAGATGGCGGAGGCGAGAACAGAATTTATTCAGATGATTCAGGCGATATATACAAAGCAAACTGCCTCAGTGATGATTAATGGAGATAGAACAGAAAATTTTGAAATTCAAAAGGGAACAAGACAAGGCTGTCCTTTGTCACCATTGTTATACATCTATGCATTGGAGACACTTAATGAAACAATATGGCGTAATGGGAAAATTAGAAGGTTGAAGGTGCAGGGGGAAGAATTTAAGCTTCTTGCATTTGCTGATGATTTAGTATTTATACTAGAGGACCCCCTTCCCTCAATCCCTGAATTAAACAGGACTCTAAGGGAGTATGGTCAGGTGGCAGGACTAAGAGTTAATATTAGCAAGATGAAGATTTTGACTAAGAATATGAAGGAGGAACAAAAAGACACTCTACAGAGAGAATCAGGTTACCTATTGTGCGATAAGGTGAAATATTTGGGAATTAATCTAACTAATAAATGCAGTGCACTACAGGAAAATAACTATAAGGAGTTGATAAAAGCAACAAAGCAAGACCTGGGAAGATGGAAAAACCTGCAACTTTCGCTGATGGGACGAAAGCTTTGGTTAAAATGAATATCTTACCAAGATGGATTTTTCTCTTTCAGACTATTCCAATATTACAAAACATTACAATCTTTAAAGAGTTGGACCAGATAATAACAAAGTGTGTTTGACTGGGGAAAACACATAGAATCAGATTGAAGGCTCTGCGAGACTTAAAAGAAGAGGCGGTTTTGGGCTGTCTAACTGGACATTATATTATAGAGCAGCGGCATTGGCATGGATTAGAGAATGGATCATGTTGGAAGATAGAAGGATATTAAAACTAGAAGATCATGATCTGCAAATAGATTGGCATGCATTCCTTTGGTACGAAAAAGCCTCAATGCATAAGTATTTTAAACAACATTGGATACAGGCTTCACTTATAAAAGTGTGGGAAATTATACAAAGGAGATGGTTTACAAAAATTTCTAAACTGGCTGTACCACTAGAGGTGTTTACTCTACCTAGACTATACGATGAAAATCTGCCAAGGAGATATATAAATATATTGAATTCAAGAAACGAGCTTAAGTTGCAAGAAAATTTAACATGGTGGCAGAGAGCTCAGATAGAATCGAGATATGTCAAGGATAAGAAGACAGGCTTCATTGAGTCTGTTACAGAGTTGGAGAAAATATTGAGTGTGCCGGAGGAGAAGGTCATAAAAAAAATGTATACACTACTTTTAGAAGATATGATGGCAGATGAAATAGTGAAACAAAATATGGTTCAATGGAGCCAATGGGGTACAATATAGAACTGGAGCAATGGGACCAGATATGGAATAAAAATGTTAAAATAACTAAAGCAACTTCTTATAGAGGGAATATGTATAAAATGTTCTATAGATGGTATGTTACACCAGAAAGAATTGCTAAATATGATGATAAATGTTCCAATAAGTGTTGGAAATGTGAGAATATGGTGGGCTCATTTTATCACATGTGGTGGTTGTGTAGCGTTATTAAAAGCTATTGGATATAGGTGCACAGATTGATACAGAAGATCCTAGGGAGCACAATTCCTTTTAAGCCAGAAGCATTATTGTTAGGTATTTTACCTAAGGAAGTAAATAGAGATGACCGTTATTTATTAATATACTTGGAAACTGCTGCCAGAATTTTGTATGCAAAATATTGGAGAACCACCCAAACACCATCAAGACAAGAATTTATTGTGAAGATATTTGAGGCGGCGAAGATGGATAAGCTGTCCTTGAGTATGAAAGGACATTCAGATTCCACTTTTCAGAATACTTGGCAACGTTTTTATGATTGGTACAAATTAAATGGATGAGAGGATGAAGAACTGGTTAAAGAAGAGATAAAATCAGAGACAAAATAGATGGTTTGTAATAAGAGATACGTAAAGGGTAACATTAAACTGAATGATAAATTGCTTTAAATATGATATACAAATGGAACCAAAAAGAACCCATATGTGTTTTATGTTTGTGGTTTAGTTTTTTGTGTTATGTTTTTAGTGTTGTGTTGTGATATTGTATTGTATTGTATTGTATTGTATTGTATTGTATTGTATTGTATTGTATTGTATTGTATTGTATTGTATTGTATTGTATTGTATTGTTCAGTTGTAGTTGGTTATAAAAATAAATAAAAGTCTGCCTTTCGGGGCAGTTAAAAAAATATAATGCTGGGGAATTGAGTTTGGGGGAATTACTGATTTCAAAAAAGTTGCTTCAATAAAAGGAAGCCACTTGGCATAAAATTGGGATTGAAATTTATAGGTATTAGTAGGGGAAATACTAGTAGCAATCTTTTCCATGGTGTAATATTCCCAGACTTTCATGTACCACTGATGGAGAGTAAGCAGGTGTGGGTTCTTCCAGTTGATATTAGGTTCTGGTTGATATTAGGTTTTGGCTTGATTTCAAAATGCTACTATCCATCCACAAATCTAGAAGTATTAATTCAGGAATCAAAGGTAAGTCAATATTTGTGATAGATTTTATGGTTTGCAAGACTGTAATCCAAAAAGTTTTAATTCTTTTGCAGGACCACCAGTAATGAATGTAGTCTGCAGGTTCTCCACATGAACGCCAACATAAAGGTAAGTGTTATTAACGTGATGAAATTTTGCAGGTGTGTGGTACCATCGTAACAACAGTTTAAGAGCTTGGGACTGTATATTTAATGATCATGAAGTCATGCATGGTGAGGACCAAATTTTGGTCCAGCTATCCAAGAGAGAAACATTACAGTCCTTATTCCAAGAGGATTGGTAGCTTGTCATGGGATCAACCGAAGTTCATAGAAACGTAGAATCATAGAATGTTAGAGTTGGAAGGGACCTTGCAGGTCATCTAGTCCAACCCCCTGCACTCTGCAGGAGCATAGCCGAAAGATAGCCTTACATACCTACAACATACCTGAAAGATGGTTGTCCAGTCTCCGCTTGAAAACATCCAGCGAAGGAACATCCACCACCTCCTGAGGCAGGCTGTTCCACTGCTCAACCACTCTTACAGTTAGGAAGTTTCTCCTGATATTTAGCCGGTAATGACTCCCTTGTAATTTCCACCCATTAGATCTAGTCTTGCAATCCGGAGCAAGAGAGAATAGATTGGCTCCATTTTCTACATGACAGCCTTCAAATACTTGAAGACTGCAATCATGTCCCCTCTAAACCTTCTCTTTCCCTGGCTAAACATACCCAACTCTTTCAGCCTTTCCTCATAAGACTTGGATTCCAACCCTCTCACCATCCTGGTTGCCCTCTTCTGGACATGCTCAAGCTTGTCAACATCCTTCCTAAAATGTGGTGCCCAAAACTGGACACAGTACTCCAGGTGAGGCCTGACCATAGCAGAATAGAGTGGAACTACCACCTCCCGTGATCTGGATACAATGCTTCTGTTAATGCATCCTAAGATTGCATTCGCTTTCTTCACAGCCACATCACACTGCAGGCTCATGTTGAGCTTGTGATCAACCAGAATATCTATATCCCTTTCACATGTGCTGCTATCAAGCCAAGTCCCTCCCATTCTATATCTGTGCCTTTGATTTTTTGTACCTAAGTGTAGGACTTTGCACTTATCTCTACTGAAATTCATTTTATTTGCCTCAGCCCACTGTTCCAGCCTATCTAGATCATTTTGAATCCTGACTCTATCTTCTTCAGAATTAGCAGTCCCACCCAGCTTTGTGTCATCTGCAAATCTGATAAGCATCCCCTCTATGTCTTCCTCCAGGTCATTTATAAAAACATTAAACAACACCGGGCCCAGGACCAAGCCCTGCGGCACTCCACTTGAGACTTCCTTCCACGTAGTCGCAGAGCCATTTATGAGCACTCGATGGGTACGATTTTTCAACCAACCATGAATCCATCCACCGGTTGCACCGTTCAGCCCACACTTAACCAGCTTATCCTCAAGGATATCATGAGAAACTTTGTCAAATGCCTGACTGAAATCTAGATACACTATATCCACAGCATTGCCAGAGTCAACCATTTTAGTAACTCTGTCAAAAAAGGAGATAAGGTTGGTCTGGTATAACTTATTCTTCATAAACCCATGCTGGCTACAACCAATTAACTCATTCCGTTCAAGGTGCTCACAGACAGAGCATTTAATAATCTGCCCTAGAATTTTTCCAGGTCAAGCTGACAGGCCTGTAATTTCCCTGGTCCGTCTGTTTTCCTTTCTTGAAGATTGGGACAACATTCGCTCTTCTCCAGGCACAACACCAGTACTCTCAAATATTAGAGCCAGAGGCTCTGAAATAACATCTGAAATTTCTTTTAGCATCCTGGGATGCAAGCCATCCGTCCCTGGAGATTTGAAAGTATTTAAGGCAGCTAGATGCTCCCTAACCATTTCCTTACTTATTCTGGACTGGCAGTTCCCCCTTCCTTCATATGCCCTGCATTCTTCAGTTGAGTAACAATTCTTTGTAGATAGTTGAGATCAAACCCTTGCAAGATTTATGTTCAGCCAGTAAGATTCTTTCAAAAAAAGTATATTTCCTGTGGGAGGTATTTTTAGAAAAAAAGGAGTTCCATAGGTGATTGAGCTGCAGGTATTCAAACCGTTGGATTATGCAATTATGTTGTCTTTCTAAGGTGATTTTGTCTAGAATTGCAAAATTTTTGCTAACATCTTTAAAGCAGGTGATGTTGTTTTGTCTCCAAGTTTGGAAAGAGTCGGCAGAGAATCCAGGCTGGAACCAAGATTGACCTGTAAATCTTGTGAGCAACGATGGGTTTGGTGTTATTACTGTTTTTAATTTGTCCCATATGCTCATTGAATTTCTTAGGAATATATTCTTGCAGGATTCTTTTGGTCTTTGACTGGGTTTTTCCCATAGCGTTTCTGATCTGTGACCTAGATAGGATTGTTCCAACCATTTCCAGTAGGCATGATAGTTTTTGTTATATTGTTTTATGATTCCAATCAGTGTAGTTGTTTCATAATAAAGGGAAAGGTCTGGAAGGTTTAGGCCTCCTAGAGTTATAGGTCTTCGTAGAGTCTTAAAACTGATTCTGTGCATAGACTTATTCCAAATATAACACAAAAAAAGAAATTGCCAACATTTTAAAAGAGAATGTGGGAGTTGTATTGGTATGGCTCTGAAAAGATACAATAATTTTGGGAAACGAAAGGATTTTAGAGTTTGTATTTTCTCGAACCAGGACACTAAGGGAGAGGTGGATGAGGTCGATAGGTTCTCAAGAATTTTGGTGAGTTCCCAGTGGTTGTATTTGAGGATCTCTGATAGATGCAGAGGAATTTGTATTCCCAATAATTTCCATTTGTCTTCCACCCAGCTGAAATTGTATTTAGTCTTAATAAATGAAGACTGATTATCAGAAAGCAAGATAGGGTAGAGAACAGTTTTTGTATTGTACACTTTTAGTCCTGAAATCTTTCCAAACAATTGTAGGACCGTGTGGAGCACTGGAAGAGTAGATACCAGTTGTGCGAGAAGTAATGTGAGGTCATCTGCAAAAAGGCTGAGTTTGAGATGCTTATTTCTGATTTGAAGTCCTTTGATTTCTGCATTGGAACGAATTTAGTTGGCCAGAGGCTCTATAGCCAGAGCAAACAGCAAAGGGGAGATGGGGCATCCTTGGCGAGTACCTCTGGTTAGTTTGAAGTCATCCGAGCACCATCCATTAGTTTGGATACTAGCAGTATGTCAGGTAGTCCTGCCATGATGGATGGAGAAGGGAGGGCGGGATGGGCTTTGTTCTGTGTAGGGCGGGTGGATGGGATCGTGGGGTGTTGATTTATGCACCTGGAGTGTTGGAATGGAATGCGGGGAGCTGCCTCGGCTGCCTGGCCGTGCAAGCTGTATCTCTTGTAGACTTCACACGCTGACCTTGGAGGAGACAAGCTGTTTGCTTCCTATCGCATTCACAAGCAACAGCTAGGCTGAGACAATGGGGGCGGTGGGAACTACATTTATTATTATTGTCTCCAGTTTCCCGCGCGCGCGCTGTGCTCTTATTGGTGGAGGGGGGGTCCCCATTCTCCCCCTTCTGGTATATCTGCTTGCTTCATGTAACCAAGTTATTCTTAACAAACTGTCAGAGTCCTTAACTTAGTCAGCAAAATACCAGGCCTTGTTCAGTGAAGCATCCGAGAGGAGCGGGAAGGGCATCCGAGAGGACTGAGAGGAGCGGGAACGACAACGGAGGGAGGAGCCGGCCAATCAGCATCCTCCAGACCAGCAACAGGTGCCGGCGCCAGACCAGCAGAACGTGCCGGTCCAGCCCCTTGATCAACCAGCGGGGCCGGGACCGCAGGGACTGCAGGGACCGCCGGCACAGCAACCCCAACGACCCTGGGGGTTCCTGCCACCTAAACCATCTGAACTACTCGATGCAGACTTTGATGGGACCCCAGAGAAGTTCCCCTTCTTCCTGGTGAGAGCTGAAAAGTTCATTGAAACCTGGGGCCATCTGTTCCAGCACGAGGATCGGATGGTGGATGTGATAGCCTCGCACCTGAAGGATGCAGCTGCCGACTGGTATGTAGCGCTCCACCAGGCTGATGGGCGAGAGCTAAGGGAGATTGATGCGTTTATGTGGGCCATGAAAGAACATTTTGAAGATGTCAACGCCAACAAGACGGCCAGAGCGGCTATACGGGCCCTCAAGCAAGGTTCCAAGTTGGTGAGAGAGTACACCGCAGAATTTCGCAGGTGCGCCGCCAAAACACGAGGTTGGCAAGACGGGGTCCTGACGGACCACTACAAGTTGGGGCTCAACGCAGAGATCCGCTGTTCCGTCACGAGAACCCAATATCTGGACACACTGACGGGCTGGATACAAGCGGCTGTCACCATGGAGAACCGCCTGAAGACCATCCGGCTGGACGATGCCGCGGCAATGAGTAAAGGGGCCAATCGGGCCCTACACCTGCCCCCGAGGGAAGAATCAACCACTGAACCCAAAACCCAAAGATGGCACAAGGGAAACCTGGATGAAGCAAGGGCTCTGCCTGAAGTGCGGGGAAGGAGGCCACTTCGCCGCAAATTGCCCGGGCTCCCCGGCACCAACTGGGGCTCCGAAAGGGGCCAAAAGAAGTTTGATACCTCCACCCTGAAGCCGGTGGCAAAACCGAGAGGGGCGAGGGCCCTGCAAGCCAAACCCCTCAGTGAGGCGTCGGACTCATCAGATGGCGAGACCGCGCAGCCGGGAAACAAGACGGACCTGCTGTAAATAGCGCTGAACAGCAGGTCCCGGACTCTCAAGCGCAAATCCCGGTGAGCCGACCCCCCTCTCTTTTCTTTCTCACAGTGACTTTAATGGACCCGGGTCTGCTGACCCATGTGAGAGTACGAGATCTCATTGACTCTGGGTGTGGGAAAGATCTCATTAACCCCACACTGGTGACGGGACTAGGGGCGAAAGTAGTGAAATTGACTGATCCCCTGATTTTCACGCAAATGGACAGCTCTACAATGAAAGAGCCGTGCAAATATGAAACGGTGCCCTTACGGGTGGGAATTGGGAACCACTGGGAAGAGAGACCCTTCGTCGTCACCCTGTCTGCTCGGTTTCCCCTAGTGCTAGGCAGCGCGTGGTTCTTCGACCACGATCCCCATGTCCTATGGGGGAAGGGAAAGTTAATTTCATCTCCGAGAAATGCCAACCTCATCGGTGGAAACGGGAATGGGGTGCCCCAACGGGGGGAGACCTCATAATGGCGGGGGTGGCTGAAACGGAACTGGAGACAATTCCCCAAGAGTACCGGGATTTAGCCGCCGTGTTTGGGGAGGAGGAAGCGGACGAACTGCCCCCCACAGAAACTCTGACTGTGCCATTGAGATTTTACCGAACCAAAAGTTACCCAAGGGAAAATTGTACTCCATGAGCCCTTCGGAGAAGGTGGAGTTGAGAAAGTTTATTGACAAGAACTTAGAGAGGGGGTTTATACGACCCGCTTCATCCCCATTTGCTGCTCCTGTTCTTTTCCGGAAAAAAAAGGACGGGGGGCTACGGTTGTGCACTGACTATCAAGGGCTGAATGCAGTTTCTAAAACAAACGCTTATCCCATGCCCCTAATCAAAGACCTGCTGGCTGCGGTGGCTGGAGGGAAGGTGTTCTCAAAGCTAGACTTGAGGGATGCCTACTTCAGGGTGCGGATAAGGGAAGGGGATGAGTTCAAAACGGCTTTCAATACCCCGTTGGGTCAATTCGAATACTTAGTGATGCCGTTCGGACTCCAGGGAGCGCCGGGAGTATTCATGAACTTGATAAATGAGGTGCTGCACAAGTATTTGTTCAAGGGGGTCCTTGTTTACCTTGATGACATACTTTTGTACTCCCCCGACCTAAAATCACATGTCAAACTGGTGAGAGAAGTTCTTCAAACGTTGCACAAGCACAAACTTTTTGCTAAGCTGTCCAAATGCGAATTTCACAAGTCAGAGATCCCCTTCCTGGGCTACCGCATATCACAGCGGGGGATTGAAATGGATCCTGACAAAGTAAAAGATGTGGTGGGGTGGGAAACCCCTAAAACCAGGAGACAACTCCAGGGTTTTCTTGGATTCGCCAATTTTTACAGATCATTCCTATCAAACTTTGCTCAAGTGGCTCTCCCCTAACTGACTTACTTAAAACGAAGGGAAGCCTCCTGACTGCACACGCCCCGGAGCAAAGTTAGACTGGTCCCCTGAGTGTCAACGCGCCTTTGACCGGCTAAAAGCTCTCTTTACGTCGGAGCCGGTATTGGCACACCCAAATGAACTTAAAAAATTCATTGTACAAGTCGACGCATCAGATGTTGCAATGGGAGGGGCGATCTTACAAGAGGGGGACGATGGTAAACTACACCCCCTCGCCTATGTGTCTAGATAATTTAATGATACTGAACGAAATTGGTCGGTGTGGGAGAAAGAAGCGGGATCGATCCGTTTAGCGCTGGCAACCTGGCGCCATTGGCTTGAGGGAGCGCGGGTTCCATTTGAGGTATGGACTGATCATAAAAACCTTGAGCTCCTCCGCTCCCCCGCTCATTGAACGCCAAACAGCTACGTTGGGCTGATTTCTTCTCTAAGTTCAACTTCACACTGCACCATTTTCCTGGGAAATCTAACTCGCTAGCTGACGCACTTTCACGCCTCCCACAACACGACAGTAAGAGGGAGGAGATTCGTGACTCTGTATTCACGCCCTCCCAATTGGGAGGAGCAGTAACCACCCGAAAGCAAGCGAAGCTTTCCCCCCTTCCCCTACCCCTCCCACAGATGACTGGGCTGTGAGATTCTCTACGGCTATGTCCGACGCCGACAGGGAGGAGGTGGGGGGAGGACGGAGTTACTCAAGATGCTCAAGGATGCTGGCGGAAAAATGGCAAACTGTTCGTTCCACATTCCCTTCGGGGGAGGTGATGAGTTGGGCGCACGGCTCGAAACTAGCGGGGCACACGGGGTTTGTTAAATCACTCCAACTATTGCAGAGACAGTTCTGGTGGCCTGGGCTACGAAAAGACATTTCTTTGTTCACTTCTGCTTGCCAAACGTGTTTAATGAGTAAGCCCAGACCAGGTAAACCCCCAGGGGCGCTGCAACCCCTCCCTACGCCAACTCGGCCATGGGAAGTGATTTCGATGGACTTCATTACGGACCTACCCCCTAGTGAGGGGAATACTGTTATTTGGGTCGTGGTGGATCTCTTCACTAAACAAGCCCATTTTATTCCATTTGCATCAATCCCCTCGGCCAAGAAATTAGCCTCGGCGTTCCTCCAACACGTGGTGAGGCTCCACACTTTGCCAGCCAAAGTAATCTCGGACCGGGGGTGCAATTCGTTTCTCAGTTCTGGACTGAACTTATGTCACTGCTTGGGGTGGAGCGGGGGTTGGCAGTGCGTACCACCCAGAGACTGATGGGCAGACCGAACGTGTCAATCAAACCCTTGAACAATATTTAAGGTGTTTTACGAACTTTCAACAAGATAACTGGCATTCCCTGTTGCGTTTAGCTGAGTTCTGTTACAATAACACTCAGCACTCCTCGACGGGGATGTCTCCGTTTAAGGCGGTTCATGGATATGACGCCCCGCCTTTACCGTTTCTGAATTCTCCCGACCTCCCGGCGGGAGATGCTGGTGATTGGTGCAAAAAACTGCAAACGGCCTGGCCGTTGTTATCTAAAACTCTGGATGATGCAAAGGAGGCTTACAAAACCCAGGCTGATAAGAAACGCAACCTTTCCTGGGTCCCAAAGTGCGGGGAGTTTGCCTACCTATCTACTCAAAACTTGCGTGGAATTCAACCGAGTCATAAACTTGGCTGGAAATTTGTTGGACCTTTTGAAATTGTGCGAGTGATTAACAATGTGACTGTGGAACTTGCCTTGCCTAAATCACTAAAGTCTGTTCATCCTGTCTTTCATGTAAGGCTTCTACGCCGCGCACCTGAGGAGAACAAACGGAGACCGCGACAGCCCACCCCGCCTCCGCTGATGGTGGGGGGGAGCCACACTATGAAGTTTCGCAGATCTTGGACTCTAAAATCTCTCGCACCCGCTTGTTTTATTTTGTCGAATGGACGGACTTTGGGCCTGAACAGAGGGAGTGGGTGCAGGCGGAACATGTTCTGGCCCCCAAGATGGTCCGTGCTTTTCATAAATTGTATCCCCACAAGCCAAAGGGATAGATTTGTTATTGAGAGGGCAGCATGTCAGGTAGTCCTGCCATGATGGATGGAGAAGGGAGGGCGGATGGGCTTTGTTCTGTGTAGGGCGGGTGGATGGGATCGTGGGGTGTTGATTTATGCACCTGGAGTGTTGGAATGGAATGCGGGGAGCTGCCTCGGCTGCCTGGCCGTGCAAGCTGTATCTTTTGTAGACTTCACACGCTGACCTTGGAGGAGACAAGCTGTTTGCTTCCTATCACTTTCACAAGCAACAGCTAGGCTGAGACAATGGGGGCGGTGGGAACTACATTAATTATTATTGTCTCCAGTTTCCCCCGCGCGCTGTGCTCTTATTGGTGGAGGGGGGTCCCCATTCTCCCCCTTCTGGTATATCTGCTTGCTTCATGTAACCAAGTTATTCTTAACAATGTTCCTGTTACAGTAACCTACTATTGCAGCTTTAAAATAAATACTAATCTTGCTTCACTGAACAAGGCCTGGTATTTTGCTGACTAAGTTAAGGACTCTGACACAGTAGGTGTGTGGTAGATGGTTTCCAGCATTTTAAGAAGTTTAGGCCTGAAATTCATAGTTGATAAAAGGTTGTATACATAAAGAGGTTCTACCCTGTTGAAGGCCTTTTCAATGTCAATAGATAAAATAAAAGAAGACTGTATACAATGGTGCTGACAGTATTGAATTGCGTTCAAAACTTTACGTGTGTTGTCGGTGATCTCTCTGTTAGGAATGAAACCAGTTTGATCAGTGTGAATGTATGATTCAATTATTTTATTCAGGTGGGATGCCATTGTAGCCATGAAGACCTTATAATCTTGGTTCAACAGCGATATAGGCCTGTAGGAGCTTTGCCTGGTTTAGGGATTAAAACTATTTTTGCCTGATTCCAGGTGGGAGGCAGGAGGCCCTCTTCAAGGATTTGATTGCAGGTTCGGGCTAAAGGTTCAGCCAATAGTGGTGAGAATTTTTTGTTGAACCCTGCCGTGAAGCCATCCCTTCCTGGTGATTTGTTATTCTTTAAGGACTTCATGGTTGTTTGTATTTCCAATGATGTGATGGGTTCTTCTAGCCAGAGTTGAAGTTGCAGAGTTAGGCTTTTAAGATTAGAGTTGCGTTGAAGAAAGGTATTTATTGATTCCACAGATGGATTGTCAGACTTATAAAGTATTTTATAATAATCAAAGTACACCTTGGAGATGTCAGCTGTACTAAATTTTATTTGACCTTCTTTATTTTTAATGGAATGAATTGTATTATTTTTTTGACTTTCCAACACAGAAGCTTGATTGTCTGAGGAGTTTTGAACCAGTAGCATTGTTTGATATTGTCCCATCCCTGTGGGCTCGGGACAGAGGCCCCCACCCCCGAGTGACCCACAACCCCCCACTCACCTGAAGAGCTGCCTATCCATGGGGAAGCGAAGCCAGGAGTGAGGCACAGCAAGCGAGCTGTGGAGGAGGCACCCTGCGCCGGCCCTCAAGGGGGGTGGTGCTGGCAGGGCCCAACAACAGCACCGAGCCCCCCAAGGGCCAGGCAAGAGCAACAAGATGACCTGAGCTCCAGAGGGGCCCCCGACAGGCTTCCGTGGGCTGGCAGGGTTGCAGAGTGGCGGTCCAGCCCCAAGGCTGCCTGGGCCACCGCTGGCACAACATCTGCCCCACCCTGCTGACCACCTGGGTGTCCTAGAGGATAAAGGGGGAGGGGCCGAGGGAAGGGGAGGGCACAGCAGGAAGGACGGGGGTGCTGGGAGTGGGATGGAGCAATAAAAGGAGGGGGAAACCGAGGAGCCGGGGAGGATCAGCATAGAAAGAGACCATGTTGGAGAGAGAGAGAGATGGACAGCAGAGAGAGAAAAGGGCCGGGGGTTGTCCTTTCACACACTAGCAGAGGGGCCTGAGGTGTGGTGTTAACCCCGTCCCCTGCTGGTCTGAGGCTCCTCATCCCTCCCCTCCTTTTGCGAGTCTCCCATTGCCAGGACCGCCACTCCCGTTGGGCCCCCAGACGCCACGGCCACTGGGGGAGCAGAGCAAGGACCGCAGCACCAGCGTGACAGATATAGGCTAGTATTTTCTGGATCTGTGATACATCAAGGGTTTCTAATTTTTTGCGCTCCAAGAGTAAGGCTTTATAAGTGTGTTTTCTGCCAATTTAAAAAAAAATCATCTTCCAATGCTGTGATTTTATTAATCCCAATTTTATTTTCATTTTTTCCTTTTTGTAGGAAGAGGTGATAGCAATCAATTTGCTGTGAACAACCGCCTTCATTGCTTCCCACACCAGATGTTGCGATACTCCGCAATTGGCATTATGAAGAAGATATTCTTTGATTTCAGACTGTATTGAGTCGGTTACAGATTGTAGCAATAAAAATTTTGGATCAAGCTTCCATGTGTAGTTGTGTTGTTTTGAGGTTTTGTCTTGCATGGTACATTCCACCCAGGCATGGTCTGACCAAATTCTGGAGCCTATGTTTGCTTCAATAAAAAGACTGGAAATACTTGATGAAGTTAAGATAAAGTCAGTTCTTGTGTGGGTCTGGTACCTGGCAGAATAATAAGTGAAGTCTAACTGTAGGATTTTTAAGTCTCCATATATTGATGAGGTTAAATTGGTGCAGAAATTTAGCCAATCTAGTTTGGCCTGAAGATGGCTGTAGTTTGTTTATATTTTTTGCGCTTGTATGAAAGTTGAACTTATCCATATTACTATTGGCGATAAAATTAAGGTCTCCTCCAATTATGCATGGGTTGTCACTGAAGGTTTGAAGTTTGTGTAGTACCATTTTGATGAAATCAATTTGACCATAATTTGGTGCATACAAAGACACCAAGGTGATCGCAGAGCCATTTAAGGTGCCATTTAAAAATATAAATCTGCCATTGGATCTTTTTCGGACTTGACTAATTGGAATCTTACAGATTTACTAATTAAAATAGCTACACCTTGTGATTTAGATGTTCCCTGGGCTTGATATTGTTGAGAAAACTTGGCAGAGGGAAGTACAGACTCCAAATTTCCTTTCAAATGTGTTTCTTGTAAAAATATTACATTGGAATTCTGCCGTAAAAGTGCTGAGGTAACTCTTTTCCGTTTTATAGGTGAATTCAAACCTCTACAATTTAAAGATAAAAACTTAATAGGCATGATAGAACTCATAATGGTATTAAATAAGAAAGCCTATTGTAGTACCTGAAGTAGATCTGGTAAGGATATATTGGTAAATATGGTTATAGATGAAGTGTAGTTATTAGAGAATCCTGAGGTTAAAATCAAGATATTATGCCAGATGATCAATTGGAAAAAAAGGTTTTCCTGGTCAAAGTAGTATAAAGGCTCACAATTAGCAGTACTGGAAGAAAAACATGGAACCGGATAGAAAATATGTACTTACTTCCGTTATAAGTATTTAGGGTCACTTAAGTTTTGGCTTGTCACAACAGATGTAAAAATATGAAAGAAAAAAGAAAAAAGAAAGGTTGTAAAACTTGAACAGCATAGAGCTGTCTCATGGGCTCTATATACCCTTTCCTTCAGGAAGTGTGTTACACAACAATATAAAATTAAGATATCTATATAAGTTTAAATGGAGGACTAGACAACTTCTTCCCCCTCTTCCCTCCCCCTTAACAATAAAATATAAGCAGAAATTTTAGCAACATATGCAATGAATATTAGTCAAATTTTGAAGTCAACCATTTCCTTTGAGATGTTTGTTTCCACTATAAAACATTACCAAAAACATTTTGCTTATCTATTTTAAACACTGAGAACGTTTTAAAGTTAAAATTTGATATGAAGAAGTAGTACAATATTTAAGATCTAACATTCTAAGATAATGACTGCTATACACATAATAGGAGCCACCATTTCAAAAATCAGGTTCTGCTGCAAAGCATTAAAAGGAGCAGCTTGCATTGTTTACTATAATCTTTAAGAATCAAGATTAAAGATGGTGCTAGAAAGCAACAAAACTTTGAAAAACAGACATTCTGAAATAATAATTACCATGTAAACATTAAAATCAACCTTCACAAAGATTTGTTTCCACTGAAAAGCATCAGAAAAAAACAACTAACTTTATCTACTTTAGTAATTGCTAATGTTAATATTTAAATTTAAATCCAGCAACAGATATGAAACTATGAATCAGGCATTCTAAGCTTCCGTTTGTGTCAGGTCAAACCATGACTTAATATAGTATGAGCATGCTTAGGACAATCTGTTTCTGTGGTCTCTTTGTTCCCGTATGGTTTGCCATCGGGACACTATTGCATGTTGCTGTCTAGGCGCTTTGTCTGCAGGAAGGTCGTGCGGAGGCTGCAACTGTAGATCCTGTAGCAATTTTAATCCAGATTCAAGGTCAGTTGCCTGGAATGTCAACCCTTAATATCAGATCTGGAGCTTGCAATAGGCAACCCATTTGTACTGAACGTTGGCTTCATTCAATGTAAAAATTATGGGACAGAGAGCTTTCCTTCACAGTAGTGTTTCTGTTGAAAGGTCTTGGAGCGCATAGATCTTGTGATTTTGCAGCATAAAAAAACCTTTGGTTCTTGCTAGGGTAAGTAGCTTCATTTTGGTTTGCATGTCCAAAAACTTAACAATTATGTCTCTTGGCTGGAAGGATTGGCGTAGTCTCAGGGAGCCCGCACAAAAGGCATAATCAACCATAATGGCTGCTTCTGAGTCTAAGTCCAACAAGCTAGCTAGCCATTCGGCCATACAGGATTTCAAGTCTGACCCTTGTTCTGAGGCCTCCAGGATCCCCCAAAATTTTAAATTGCTAGCTTTAAGTTGATTTTCCAAGGAGATGATTTTATTGGAGGCCCACTCATCCTTTTTGTAGAAGTAGCTTGTGATTTCTTGTAAGGCTATGCAAGATTCCATAGCAGTTTCAGCGGTCTGACCTATTTGGGCCACTGATTGCTTCAGGTAATTAAGGTGTGATGACAGGGGTTTTATCAGTTCAGATATCATGGCGGACATATTTTTCTCAAGCATTTGCAGAGACTTATGAATTTTTTTTCTATTTACTGCAAGGCCTCCCTGTTGTTGATCCGCTACTTCGGCCGCCATTTTGGGGTCGTTTGAATCAGTAGGGACTGTAGGCCCTTTCTTCATATTTCTGGTAAAATAAGTTGAAACAGCATTACTTACTGGAGCGGTTTTTTTGTGTCTGGCTCCAGAATTCTTTCCCATTCCTCATTAGGTCTGATTAGGATTGAATTGGTTGACCGTGATAGTTAATCGGGGGAAGAAGAACGGGAGTCGATTGTTTAGGCGTCCATTAGGCTCGCTGCCAACGCCACGCCCCCACCTTTGACTCATAACAAGAAAGAGCTTGTGGCACTGATGTTAATAGCAGCAAAAACTATCTTGGCTCAACTTTGGAAAACAGAAAAAACACCTACCATTAAGCAGTGGTTCTCAAAATTATGGGATATTATAGCAATGGATAAGATAGCACTATTAATACTGGCAGCAGAAAATCCTACACAAAAATATTTTTTTTTTTAAAAAATGGTTTACTTTTTTTAATACATTGCTAAAACCAAGGATAGTGCAAATGCCTTGCCTGTCAAATATGTGGATTTTGTATTTTTCTGATTGTAGATGTTCAAGTGAACGCATTATAATTTTGCTTCAATTTTATACCACTGATTTCTTTGTACTACATGTTAAGTTATTGTTTGAATGTTTGAATAGTTGAATGGTTATTTAACTTTGAATTTAATAAAAATAAAGTTATTTAAAAGAAAGGGGGAGCAGAACAGTTAAAAATTATCTAGACAAGGAGGTTTTATATCTGTACAGAAATTTGGGGGCAGCTTGGGATTAGAGAACTCAGTGCCAGTTCCCAGATAGGCCAACGTCGGTCGTCAGTCTTCCAAAAAATACAGGCCTGTTTCTCGAAGGCTGTTGTGTCGCAACCCAGTGCTGCAGAAGTACCTCGTGACTCATCTCTCTAGAAATCCGATCTGCCCTCTTCCAGCCATTGCATCTGCTATTGTCAAAGGTAACCTCAACTGCAAAGATTGTTTGCTTTGGATTTCCCCCCCTTGCTCTGTGAGAACAAAAGGGCAAACAAGCATCATGGTCACAGTTACAGGGATACAAATACAAAAAGAGCACTTATTAAGAAAAGATGTAAAATCGCGCTCACCAAAAGCTCGGGTCTCCAGGGATTTTCTGCAGGAACCTCCTCCCAGCTCCACATCTGCCCTCTTGTCTGTTCATTGAAAAATCACCATGTGGCATCTGGTTATAATGGCACCAGTGGTCAGCCTTTGGCAATGAGTCATGTTCACAACTGGTTTCCTTCAGAGAGGGAGACATTTCCACGCTTGAATGCAGTTGCTGACTTTTCTTCCTGGTATCCCTCATGGTTTTAGCTGTGACAAATGCCACTTGTTGTGTCGGGCTAGACAGGCAGCAAAGGAGCCAGCTGGTTCACTGCACAAGCGACACAAGTGCTTGCTCAGGGTGCCCATGGTGATGGGGGCCACGGCTGGAGGAGTCCTGGCTGCCTTCCTTCTTCTGTCCTCCCCCGCCGCCCCATGGCTGCTTGCTCTCTGGCCAGCTAGAAGACCATCTGCCCCCTTTCCCACAAACACTAAAGCCAATAACTCCATAAGCAGCTGTCATTTCCAAGCAGCATACGTGGTGTCCCACTAATTCGAAGCTTTCACGGTTCTGGTGGCATGACCCCTGCTCCCAATTCTGCATAGAAAAGTTGATCACATCCATTCCTGAACCCGGCGCAAAACAAATTGTTGCAACTGACATTGCTGATTTCACCCCAACACTTTCCTCCAAGAAGCTTGATTGTTAAATGCAAATTAGACATATTTACTGCTGCTGTTTCCAACCTGGGAGACACTTTTCTCACTGGGCAACAACAGAGCATGCCAGTGGGAGGCTGCCCGTCATCCCACAAGGCCTGGGGGGGGGCAGGCTAGGTGTCTCTGCCATCACACTGGCAATGCTCCCATGCCCCTCTCCCCCAACCGCTGCAGGCTCTGTCCCTGAACTTGCTGGACTCAGAAGGTCTTCCCACTATCCCAGTACTAGATTGGTATTTTTTGTGTGTCACCAGTTAGCCCCCTCTGCCCACCAAAGAGTCTCTAAAAGGCAGTCTTGGCAATGAAAACCTCCTTCAGACCTGCTGGATGAAGCGCATGCCTGACAGAGCTCTCAGTCAGCTCTTTTCCTGTAGCTGCTGCAATGGGGTTTTTTGGGGGTTTTTTTTTTGCTTTTTTAAGAATAAGGGTCACAAACTCTGAAGAGCAACTTCCACTAGGGGTGTGCAAAAAAAATGGTATTTTTCGGGTTCAGGTATATTAACCCTAAAATATTGGTATTATCTGATATTCCCAAATCCCAGTACCAGTATGGTATTCAGATTTGGGATTCTTTGGAAATCCTGATTTTTTCCATCTCCAGTATACCCTATGGGGAACATTATAGTCAATGGTCCCCATAGGGCATAATGGAGAACTGTTCTGAGAGGTTGTTTTTGAAGTAGAGGCACCGCCTCAAAAAAACACCCATGTTTCAAAAAGATTGGACCAGGGGGTCCAATTCAATACGCTTCCAAGGAAGGTGCCCCCATCCTCCGTTGGTTTCAATGGAGGGGGGGGAGACATTTAAAGGGCTCACTGTCCTTAAATGCCTTCTCCAAGTGGCGAGTCTGCCCAGAAGGCGTTTAAAGGGACTGCAATCCCTTTAAACACCTGTTAACTTCTGCTACCTGGCAATCCTGAAAAATTTCAACTGTTTCAGATAACTGAAAAAACACTCAGATCTATATTCAGCTGAAATATAGCCAAATGCACACCCCTAGCTTCCACTGCTTTAGCTATTTCTGTTGCTGTTTTAAAACAAATCACAAAGATAGGCATAAAACCACATTCCAGCTGGGAGTCAATCTGTCATCCCAAGGTAAGCTCTGAAACCCCATCTTGGTGTCTCTCCCCCTGAATCTCTTCCCACCCACCACAGAGGCTTCCATTGAATCTCTTGGCCAACTCTTAGGAGTTGGAAGGGGCCATCCAGAGGCCATCCAGTCCAACCCCCTGCTCAATGCAAGATCAGCCTAGAGCATCCCTGACAAGTGTTTGTCCAGCCACTGCTTAAAAACTGCCAAGGAGGGGGAGCTCACCACCACCCCAGGCAGCTGATTCCACTGTTGCACAACTCTGACTGTAAAAAAAGTTTTCCCTAAGATCCAGTCGGTACCTTCCCACCCTTAATCTAAACCCATGATTGCAAGGCCTATCCTCTGCTGCCAACAGGAACAGCTCCCTGCTTTCCTCTAAGTGACAGCCCTCCAAACAGGGCCGGCCCTAGTTTTTGCACACTAGGCAAGGATACCTTCTGGCACCCCCGCCTCCCCCATGCGCCCACCAATTTTCAAACATAAATGCATTTTAGGAAGAATGAAAAACACAGAATCTGAATGACCCGGTAGAACTGTGAGGGAGTGGAATGGGCTGTATCCCTAGGGGAGCATTCACTGGGGTTGCCGACTCCAGGTTGGGAAATACCTGGAAGTTTGTGCAGTGCCCGAGGAGGGAAAGGACTTCAGTGGGGTCTAATGCTCCAACTTCAGACCAGCACAGGTGCTCCTCCCAAACTGCCTTTGCTACAGGACTGAGACTGGGGCCAGACTGGGAGGAAAGGTTGGAGGGGTGAAGAAGAAGATCTGTGGGGTGGCAGAGGCGGAAGAGCCAGATCCACGGAAGACCCAGAGGGGCTTGGAGGTCGTTTCCCTCAGCCAGGGGCTGGCACCCGTTCCCGCCCCTTGTCTCTCAGGCTCCCTACAAAGGGGCCTTCTGCCACCATCTCCAAACATTGCTTGGCTGAGATCCCACAAAGGCTCATGGAAGTGGGGGGGAGGGGGAAATGAGCCACCTGCCAGTAAGTCCTCCCCCTGCCCACCCCCTGCCTGCCAGGACTGGGCCTCCACTCCTCCTTCCCCCCAGCTGCCTCCTCCTCGGGGGCCCCCCGATGCTGCTGCTAGCCTGCGGGGGGAGCGGAGGAGGGCGTTGGGGCTGAGCCAGCGCAACTGTCCGACCACGGAGCAGGGCCAGTGGTGGAGAATGGCCTTCCCCGCTGGGCAGATGGGCAAGCAGGCGGGCGCTGGGCATGCCCCCATGGCTGGGCATGGTGTGCACTGGGGACAGTGGGTTTTTCTTTCAGCAAGTGGCTCGACTCCAGCAGCGCCCTTCCTTGAGCGACATCAGTCCAGAGGGCTGGGGGAAGTGTCTGTCCCTGTCGGGTGAGGGAACCGGGCCTCGGGGAGTCTCCGGCATGCCCAGGAGGGTGGCTGGGGTGGAGGGAGGTGAGGGAGGGGTGGGGGCGGCAGGCCAGCGGGGTGCCCTCTGGGGGGAGAAGCCCAGTGTGAACCCACACCAGATGCCAGTGTGCAGTGGCAGGGGGTGCCCGGGAGCACCACGTTGGGGCTACTTCGTCAAACAGCCGGCCTGGGACTGGGCAACTGGGCAACTGGAGGGCAGCGAGTCGACCAGCGGCTCCAATCCTATACATCCTAAGCAGAGGCACCCCTTCTATTGATGCAAATAGGCTCAGAAGGATGTAATTCTGATCAGGGTTGCACCGGGGGAGAGAAAGAGGCGGTGGCAGCTGGGGGCGGCAATGGGCGCGTGACACAGGGCTTTTGGTGGGAGACGGGGGGGCTTTTGACAGGGGGAGGGTGGCACAGATCGGCACCTGCATCCAGGGCCCTCCCTAGGTGAAAGTCTAACTCGCCTAGTGGATGGGCTGGCCCTGCCTCCAAATCATTCAAGAGAGCTGTCATGTCCCCCCTCAAGCTCCTCTTCTCCAGACTGAACATTCCCAAGCAGTCCCTCGGCCTTTCCTCAGAGGGCTTCTTGGTCTCCAGGCCTCCAATCGTCCTCATTGCTCTCCTCTGCACCCACACCATTCTGTCCACATCCTTTTTGAAGTGAGGCCTCCAGAACTGTACAGGGTACCCCAGGTGCAGCCTGACCAATGCATTATACAGCGGGACTATGACATCATGTGATTTGGATGTTATGCCTCTGTTGATACACCCCAATATCACATTAGCCTTCTTCGTCGTCACATCACACTGGCTGCTCATATTTAACTTACAATCTACCCTTACTCCAAGATCTTGTTCCCCATCCAGTATGCGTGTTCATCAGAAGGAAGAAGGAAGAGGCAGCCTCCCCAACCAACTTCCTGGGTGCCACTTGCCTTGCACAGGGCTTGGGTGGGGTGGGCGCCACTTCCCAGGCCTCACACTGGGTGCTGCTTCCCTGGTTTCATGCAGGGCTTAGGCAAGCCAAGCTGGATGCTGGCTCCCCTGCCTTGGGGCAGGGGTGGGTGGGCATCACTTCCCTGCCTTGCCTCAGATGCACTGTAGGATGCCTTCCCCCCCCCTCACCTCAAGCAGGCCAGGCCAGGCCGGTTGCTACCTGCCCCCCCTTGCATGGGGCAGGCCAGGCCCATCCCAGCCAGGCCAGAAGTCGTAGGCCCACTGGGAGGTGTTTTACTGGCCACTGCCCTGCCTATGAGGTAAATTAGGCTGAGGTTGAATGACCGGCCCAAGGTCACCCAGTGAGTTTCCAGGGCAGAAGGGGAACTCTAAACACTCTAACTCTAACCACTGCACCACACTGGTTTTCGCAGGGTGGCTGCTGTGGAACATTATCAAGCAGTCAAGCCTAGAGGAGTCATGCAAGTTGTGGGTATCAAGTCACTCTGGCCCCTCAGCGGCCAAAACGGTCCCAGAAAGGGTCCTTCCCCCCCCAAACTTTTACCAATAGAAAACTAACCCTCTGTGGTTGCCTAGCAACCAGCACTGAGGACATCTGTTTCTTAAAGCTACAGGCACTACTTTTACCATGGCTGGGGTGTGTGTGTGGTTAACCTGTAAATGAGGTCTGGGTTTTTTGTTTTTTTAGATTTCAGATTTTTCTGCAAACCTGAGGTGTTTGCCAGGTTTGTAGAAAGATCTGTCTTGTCTTTTCATGCGTCCAGTCTCCAGATTTAAGTATCCTCAGATTTGTCTGTTAGCATATACAAATGTGAGCCCATGAGACTTGCGGGGGGAATCCCAACCCCCCTTACCTGCTGAACCCAGGCATGGCTCCCTTCCAAACCCCCCCCATTCTCCCAACCCCTCCCCCGTTGCTGAGCCTGGTCTCTCTGCCACCACCGTGGCCAGGCCCAGAGTGGCTCTTGGACTCTGCTGCTGAGGCACCACCAGATAACTCCAGTGTCTAGGCGTGTACTGTTTTGGGGTGGAGTTAAACCCCTCCAAGGTATTTAAGTTTCAGATTTTTCTGCAAATCTGAGGGGGTCCCTCAAATTTTCAGAATTATCTGTTTATAGTCAGATAATGGCTCAGATTGGATCACAATCGACTATTAGAATGTAATGTAATGTAATGTAATGTAATGTAATGTAGTGTGTGTGTGTGAACATGATGATGATTGGCTGTTAGCTGGGTTCACAGACTACTGGGCTTCAGTCTTTCCAAACCTGAGTTTAGCTGGAACATGTAAAAACTAAAACCTCACCTTGGTGTAGTGCAGCAGACTCTAATCTGGAAGAACCAGGTTTGATGCCCCACTCCTCCACATGCAGCTGCTGGTGTGACCGTGGGTCAGTCACAGGTTCTCTCAGAGCTGGTCTCTTAAGGGCAGTTCTCAAAAGAGCTCTCTCAGCCCCACCTACCTCACAGGGTACCAGTTGTGGGGCAGGGAAGGGAAAGGATATTGTAAGCTGCTCTCAGACTCCTTTGGGTAGTGAAGGCAGGGGTATAAGACCTCCCTCCTCCTCTCTTTTCCTTTTTATCCTTTTTGCTATTGTGCCTTTAATCTCTCTCTCTCTCTCTCTCTCTCTCTCTCCACACACACACACACACACACACACACACACACACACACACACACACACTCATACACACACACAGACTCATACACAGCAAATGCTGATGCCTTTGGAGGATCATACCTTAAGGAAGGTCATCCACCAATTTGGATGGTACTTTCCCAAAACTCATCCATTTTCATGTGCATCTGGGGCCAAGTAGACACTTGTGAGTGTCTTGCACATTATAGTGTACATTGGTTTATACATTTTTCTGTGCGCCCAGGTAGATGAAATGTGATGGGTGAGGTACCACCTTTTACAAACCAGATTCTGATACTTTGCAGCAGTGCCATCTAATGGCAAAGCAAAGAATTACTGTCACATTTTGGCTGCAGACTCCTGATAGCAGAGGGACATTTTTCTGCATTACTTTTGGCTTGCTGCATGATTTTGTTTTAATGTGGAAGAGCTGGAGCTGCCTGCTCACAGAGAAAGCCATTTCTGCAAGAGTCACTCATCTGGATATGCCTCCTGAATGAAGAGAGGCAAAAGAGAGAAGGAATAGTTCTGCTGTACCTCCAACTACCCAATCGCACCTGATGCAGTGGAATTATACCCCCATAGAGGCTTCTTTTGGAAAGAGATATGGCCAGAATAGCACATGATGCAAAGAGAGAGCATCCAGGCCTCATCTGCATGTGGCTACTTCAGGACCTCATATCACTTTCTCACATCTTTCTAAAAGTTCTCTCACAGCACGCTAACACTACATCACTTTGGGAAAGCTTTTAAAAACTCTTACAGTACAGAGAACACAGCTTATGCACTTTAAGGCATTAATGGTGTGTCTGGACTGCATCACTTCTGACAACAGGTGGGAGCTCCTAATAGCCAACTTTGGGCTGGGAAATTCCTGGAGATTTGGGGGAGGAGTCTGGGGAGGGTGGAATTTGGGGAGGGAGCTCAGGGGGCGCATCATGCCAGAGAGCCCACCCTCTGAAGCAGCCATTTCCTCCAGGGGAACTGATCTCTGTAGTCTGGGAACTGGTTGTGGTTCCAGAACTCTTGGCCCCACCTGGAGGTTGGCAACCTTGCATCGTGTATGTTACATTTTCTTATTGAAAAGAAGAAATTCCAACACTCAGTTGTGGCAAAATAATATCACCACACAGTGTACAATATTTATTTATTGTTTTAAATTTTACCCTGCCCTCCCCTCCAAGGTTTTAAAAACATCTTTGCGGTTTTAAAAACATCCTTTCAAAAATGTATATGTAGAATGAATATTTCAATTCCATTACTTGAAACTGTAAAAAAAATGAGACTATTGGCTAGAAAAGAAATGGCACGGGATTGGTTAAATGAGGTAGCCCTGTAGTCAGTTTGGGAGACCCCTTTAGAATCTTGGGGGAAAGAAGGGGTTGAAACAGCAAACCAGCCAGAGTTGAAGAGAACAGAGCAATAGAGACCAGGGAGTCAGAGAAAGGATTTTAATGGTAAAAGAGAGTGCAGAGCAGAAACATAGATTTAACAGTTCAGGTGTGATGCAATTAATCTAGATGGCTGAGGAGTCCATATGTTGAAGTTTGTATGTTAACTTCTGAACCAATTTACTTGGTCATGTTCAATGTTCCCTCTAAGCTATGGAATCTTGTGAGCAAAAATTGCACTTGGTGAGCTACTGGCATTAAAGTTGTGAGCAAGCAACTTGGCTTCTGCATAAATTAGTTTGCTCTGGAGCCATCCTTCCTGAGCCAAGACAAAAGTGTGTGAGGTAGAGGCTAAAAAACTGTGAGCTAGCTCACACTAACTCAACTTAGAGGGAACACTGGTCATGTTCCTGAAACAGACTTCATATGTTTGAATAGTCAGAATTATTTTTCTGCAAAGAAAGTGGTTAAGAATATCTTGTTAGCCTCTCCCTTACTAGACAAAGTCAGGAAGTGATTTTTTCTTAAACTGGAACTCCACAATAAACTTAAGCAATGTGGCTGGCACATGTTCAACAGAGGTGCGCCTTAAAGAAAAGCTGTGAGTGAGGATGGTGGACAGGGAAGGGGAGGGTGGAGCCAGTGAGACACCCTGCCTGGCAAAGGGAGCTGCTGCTGAGAAGAAGAGTCCCACATGAAACCAGCATGTCTGGAAAAGGCTAGGCTAGCTCCAGGGGCAGAGGCAACCCCACCATGAGAACCAGGCCCTGGAAGCATTTCCATCTTGGCCGGATGAGAAAGAATCCTCACTGTGCTGGGGCTTGGAGAAGAGCGGAGCCACGCTCATTTGTGCATCTGTCTCTTTCACCCATAGCCTTATGTCTCCAGCCTGCCCAATAAGATCTGTTCAGATGTGAGGGTGGCAGCCAGAGACAGGGCTTTTTCAGTTGTGGCCCTTCCCCTGGAGGCTTGCCTGGAGCCTACACTGCCCTCTTTTAAGTGCCAGCCCCAAACATTTCTGTTTATACGGGGGTTGATCTTTTAAAATAACATTGCAATATGCTGTGGAGAAATGCTATTTATTTCAGCACTTGGGCTCTGCACCCCCCCACACACACACTTGTTTTTTTAAAAAAAAAAAATATCTGTGAGCAGAAGACAGACAAAGGTGGGAAAGTCAATTGCTCCCAAGTATTACCCATCATGCTAACAGCTATAACAAGCACTGAGCCATCCAGGCTTTGCAAATGCAGATGCAAATCTTGGTTGGAGAGAACAAAACAGCCAGCTCACACCTTTGGCTAGAATCTGACACCCAGAAGGTAACTGAGATTTAGATTGCAGGGGACAAGATAGAATCTTCCTGGTGACCCAGTCCCCAGGAAGAAAAGATTTGACCCACAAAAGGGGTAGGCAGACAGAAGAGATAAAACCCCGTGGCATGGACACAGAGGCATCCATTTTGGCTGATTCCAACTGGGGATAACTTGTAGGAAGCAGCTCTCACATCAAGCTTCATCTTGGATGATAGCCATCACCATATGGAGCAGACAAAGGGCTGCCTGCCTGGACTGAGACTCCAAGGTAAAGGGAAGTTCTCAGAATGCTGTTAACTTCTAAGCTTCAAGAGCCTGCCTAAGATCAGCAAGGACATGTACAGAGCTGAGGGACAAAGGATGGCATTTGCACCCTTTCTTTGTATTCTGTGCTCAGTCCATTGCTGTGCAAAGTATGTGTTTGGACTTTTTCCTTTTAATAAATTCTTTACTATTTTAAATGCATTTAGACCTCCACTGTTTGAACATGCCATACAAATTGATCAGCAGATGAAGGGAGGTGGCTAGTTTATTTATTGGTTGGTAGACCAATAACTCCCTGGGAGAGCACAAGTGTGGCAAGCCATCCTCGTGGTAACCCGATGTTGGGGAGTGGGAGATGTGGGTACAAGACAGTGAGTTAAATCAGCAATGCAGAAGGAAAACTGGGAGTGCTGTCTATCTCAGGTGGGATAATTCTAGAACTGAGCAGCTGGCTGGGATTTTATTTAAGGCTGGGTTTTACTAATTTTAATGTCTATTTTTTATTACGTTACTTTGTAAGCCCCCAGGAGAGGCAGCATAAAAATTCCCCATATAAATAGATACATAAGTAATAAAGGAGAAATCCACACCCAATGGCAATGGATTCAAGTGCTTGGTGATACAATCCAAGACCCCAAGAGCCTGACACCTTTTCTCCTTCAAGTGACCCCTTTACAAGCTGTCCTAGGGTGAAATTTCCAACTGCCAGTCACTGCTCATCTGCAGTCAAGGACAGGGGGCAACAATCTGCAGTCTTGCAGCTTCAGGTCTCCTGCTTGCTGAGTCCAGAGAGCAACTGGACTCAAAAGCTTTGAAACGGAGTGGTGTGCTTCACTTGACTTCATGGTGCCAAATTTCCTTGGCTGTTTCCCCTGCAATTCCCTCCTCTGGCCAGACTTGGGGTGGCACACTCTGCCAGGCTGAGATCCTGCCTATGCAGAGGTGGTTGTGGGCAGGAAGACAGCTTAGGGGCTCTTCATGGGCAGTGCACGTTTGGAAGATATGATACAGGTTTCTGTCAGTGGTACCTACCACAGGCCAGGAAATTGAAGTTTGGTGTAGTGGTTAAGTGCACAGACTCTAATCTGGGTGAACCAGCTTTGATTCCCCACTCCTCCACTTGCAGCTGTTGGGTCACCTTGGCCAAGACATAGTTCTGTCAGAGCTGTTCTCTCGAGGACAGTTCACTCAGAGCTCTCTCAGCCCCACCTACCTCACAGGGAGTTTGTTGTGGGGAGAGGAAGGGAAAGGAGTTTGTAAGCTGCTCTGAGACTCTGAGTGAAGAGCAGGGTATAAATCCAATCGCCTCCTCCTCCTCCTTCTCCTCCTCCTCCTTCTCCTCCTCCTCCTCCTCAATGAAGAGGGCAACCTCTCATATTGTCTCTGAGACTGATCCACTTTTCCGTAATAATCTGAGTGGCTCTTGAGCAGCCCAGGAAAGCAGAGAGCCGAGTGAGTGCTTGATGAAAGCAGATATTTCAAGAGCACTTTCTCCAGCCAATAAATAATGTAATGGGAAGTTCCAGTTCTGGGCTTGGAAAAGCTTCCAGATGAAGGAACCAAGGGCATCTCTGATGAATTTTTCAAAAGCACAGATGGGACTTGAAAGAAGGCTTCAAATGTTTTTTGGTAATCAAGCAATCCCGTAGAGGGGTGGTCTACCAAGAAACATGAACATAAACAAGTGCTAAGTTTTCAGTAGTGCTGAAGGAGTGGAGTATTCCAAGGGGCAGGGGCCGTGGCTCAGCTGTAGAGCATCTGCTTGACATACAGAAGGTCACAGGTTCAATCCCTGGCAGCATCTCCAGTTAAAAGGATCAGGTAGCAGGTGGATGTGAGACCCTGGAGAGCTGCTGCCAGTCTGTGTAGACAATACTGAACTTGATAGAATGATGGTCTGATTCAGAATAAGGCAGCTTCCTTCAGGGGTCTTCACGTTGGTGTGACCATCAGTCCACAAGTAACTATTGCTGGCATCCCTTTGGTTATTTAACCCTGGCACTTGTGGGGCATTTGTTTTGTGAACGGTCTCCAGAGAAAAAAATTGTGTTTGACTTTATTTGGTCAAAACGTGTACATCCTGCCCCTCTGCTAAGCAATTCCAAAAGGTAATTTTACAAAGGGATATCCATGCATTGCTTTAAAATTACAAAATCAATTTCCCTCTTATCGACTCCCAGGGCATCTAAAAAGTAATCAATGGTCCCGGTTGCACGTGCCAGATAACGCAGGGGGGAAGCGAGGCCATTTGCCCCATAGTAATTTGACGCACCACTGCGCAATCAGACGCAATTCTTTGCCGCGTGTTTCCGGTGCGCTTCAACGAGGGACCACTGACGCAATGAGGGCGTGCCACTGTGATCACATGGAGACGTCCATCTTCGGCCCATCACAAGCCCGTTTGCTACTGCACTTTCCCAGGTATTTCTTAACTCCGCTTCTTCGGAGGGGCGAGATGGGTTGGTGACAGGTGCAGGACGCATGCCAGATGTTCCCATGTGATTGAGCCCGTAAAATCCGTAACAGTGCGTCCCTCTCGCACTGTTAATTCTGTGTGTGATTGGATCCAATATGTTATTGGCCACCTGCCAATTAGAACAAAACCATTTCCTACTAAAACTTTTAAAAGTCGGCAAAGATTTAAACAGCAGCTGACATCCGTCTATGATCATTCTCCCACTGCCTTTGCGAAAAGTCTTCTGAACAGGATAGTTGTGACTTTTCCCTTGCAAGGGAGGACAGAAGGGATCATGCGAGCCGCTCTAGGATGGGAATCGGGCAATGTGTAAGTTCTTCCTTGTGGCCTGTTCACACATACAGGTCATTGCTTGAAAGTCTGGTTGCCAATCTCCAGGAATTGCAACTGATCTCCAGACCTCAGAGATCAGTTTCCTGGGAGGAAATGGCTGCTTTGGAGGGTGGCCTCTGTGGCATTAGAAACCACTGAGGTCCCTTCCATCTCCAAACCCTGCCCTCCCCAGGCTCCAGCCCCAAATCTCCAGGGATTTCCCAACTCAGAGTTGGCGGGGGTACTTGGAACTACAGTCCACCGGGGGTGAATGTGCCAGCACGAATGACCCAGAAAAATATACAGATGAAATTGGTTTTCTGCCTGACCTAGGGTGATCCTGCCACACTGGAGGGATGTGGACTAAGATCGGACCCCAGCCCTGGATTCATTGCCAAGTCACTTTTCCAGTCTGCCCCTGTGACTCATGGGGTTGAGGAGCCGGTGTGCCCTGCCTCTTGGTGAAGCTGTGCTGTCAAATGGGATGGGGGTGCTCTGTGAACAGGCCTGAAACACCTGGGGAGGTTTTGGGCATGGATCCCCTGTACTGTACGTGACATAGCCTCTGCTGCGTTGTACAGAGGAGAGAAGGGGAGGGCCCCAAACAGCCTCCTTAGCCAAACTCAGGGGTCTTTTCGCAGAAAAAGAGCTGCAGGAGCTTATTAGCATATGGTATGCTAATGAGCTACTAGGATATTAACATATGCCATGCCCCCTGACATCACCAGAAGCAGGCCCGTAGCTAACAACTTTTTGCTCAGGGGGCCCATGTTTTTCTCAGGGGGCCCACCACCAATGTTCCCTCTAAGCTGTGGAGTTTTGTGAGCAAAACTTCTACTTTGTGAGCTACTGCCATTAAAGTTGTGAGAGAGCAATTTGGCTGCCGCATAAATTAGTTTGCTCTGGAGCCATCCTTCCTGAGCTAAGACAAAAATCTGCGAGCTGGAAGTTAAAAAGTGTAAGCTAGCTCACACTAACTCAGCTTAGAGGGAACACTGCCCCCCCCTCCTTCCATTGGGGAACCATGATTGCAAGGGGAAAAATATAGACCAAATTCAATCTCATCAGACAAATTCAGTACAACTGAAAGAGAGATTTGATTTTATGTTTTTAAAACCGGACAGCACAATCACAGCAGTATTAATCTTTGTGTAACAGAACTAAGTTTTCAAAAAGTTTTCATTGAGACCTGATACTGAAAGGCATGCAAAGCAGCAACAGAAAAAAGGAAAAATATTTTATTAGAGAGCAGAGAAGACTATTAAGCCAAAACCAGAAATAGCTCCCCTCCCCCTAGAATTCAGTTTCATTTTACAATAAAAAAATACTGAACTTCTTCCTGCAAGGGGCTGCTACTTTGATTTGAACTTGTGGGCATTTTTGGAATTTTAAGAAAGGGCAGTGGTCACAAGCAGAGCATCCACCTGTGATCAGGACAACTGTCTCCAAATGTGCACGCTCTGTAAGACCAAAAGTGATTTCCCTTGGGGTCTTCAAAAACACCTCCTGCTTTACTGAGGTGAAAGATAGTCAGAATTGGCTGTTTGCTTTGGTGAAAAAGTGCTGGGTAAGAAGCAAGTAGCCACCAGCAAACACATTGTTGGGCACCACATTGGAGTTTACCACTCTAGTCACTACGTGTGTGTGTATATATATATATATATATATATATATATTTCTACCCTTAAAATATAGGAACATTCTTAAAAAGAAGAGAAATGTTGATTGAAAGCCTTCCCATTTAACAATGGGAACCACAATTAAGACCTTATCGGAAGCAGGGGTCTTTTCGTAGAAAAACAGCTGCAGGAGCTCATTAGAATATGGTATGCTAATGAGCTATTAGGCTATTAGCATATGCCACACCCCCTGACATCACCGGAAGTGATGTCAGAAGGGGAAGCAAAAGGGGGGGAGGCATCTTCAAAAGCCTCCCCTTCCCTAGCTGGCCTGGGTGGGGGAGCTAAGAGAGAAGGGGTTTAAAGTTTAAACTCCTTCTCACTAGAGTTGGGCCACAGAAGGAGGAAAGAGGGAAGGAAAGAGAGAGAGTAGAAAGAAGGAAAGAAAGAGATGGAAAGGGGAGGGAAAGAAAGAGAGGGAAGATGGAGGGAAACAGGGAAAGGAGGAAAAAAGAGAAGAGAAAAAGGTGGGAAAGAAAGAAAGAGAGAAGAGAAGAAGGAGGGAAAGAGGAAAAAGAGAGAAGGAAAGGAGGGAATGAAAGAAATTCAGCGGCAATTTGGCCCCATTATATCCTATGGGCCATTGAAGTCAATGGTGAAAACATAGGGTATATTCTGGGGGCTGGAGGGGAGAGGGTTTGAGGGAGACACTCCAAACTCACAGGGTAGCTGGTAGAGCCTCTCTCCAAGATACCTACAAAGTTTCAAGAACATTGGACCAGGGGATCCAATTTTATGGCCTCCCAAACAGGTTGCCCCTATTCCCTCCATTGTTCTCTATGGTGGGAAAAAAGTATCTTATAAATTGATGGTGCAGCCTCATTGAACCACTCACACCACACACACCTATATATATATATATATATAAATGTTGTTCCTTTTGGTCTTTTGGGGTTTCTGTGTGGCACTGTGGCATGCTTGCACTGCCACAGTGCCACTTGTTCTGGAGTGTGCCACTTGTTCTCATGGCAAACAAGCACCTCCCAAGACAGCTGTCTTTCCCTGAGATTCTCTGGGAGAGTCTGACTGCTGGTGCTGCCTGCTTGCCTGCCTTAAGTGCTGCTGGCTGGGTTTCCCCATTGGAAACAATGGAGGTAATGGGGGTAACCTGTTTGGGTGCCCATAGAATTAGGGCCATTGGTCCAATTGCTTTGAGATGTGGGGGTGTATGTGGGGAGAGGCTCCCAAAGCTACCCTGAAAATTTGGAGCCTCTTCGTCAAACCCCCTCCCCCGCAGAACTACTAACAGCACCGTGGGAAAAAGTAACTTTTTCCCACCATAGAGAACAATGGAGGGAATGGGGGCAACCTATTTGGAGGCCCATAGAATTGGACCTCCTGATCCAATGTTCTTGAAACTTGGTGGGTATCTTGGGGAGAGGCTCCAACAGCTACCCTGTGAGTTTGGAGCCTCTTACACAAACCCCCTCCCCTCCAGCCCCCAGAATATACCCTATGTATTCACCATTGACTTCAATGGCCCATAGGATATAATGGGGCTGAAATTGACATTGGGCTGGAAAGACTCCCAAATCAGCTGGAAGGCTGAAACTTACATGCGGGAGCTTTTCTGCCCTCGGAAGCTGCCGGAGCTGTGTTCCGGTGCGCTCCCCCCCCAAAAGACCCCTACATACGGGTATCAATGAAATATGCAGCACTGAACTGGCAGGGTAGTGAGAACTGCTTGATAAAAGAAGCTAAGTTTGGAAATAGTGTGTGTGTGTGTGTGTGTGTGTGTGTGTGTGTATTCCCTCTCTCTCCAGAGAGAGAGAGAGAGAAAGAGGGCAGAATATGGCCCTCATCTGTGGATATTTAAAACTGTGGATTGTGGCCACACACTGACGCTAAACAGATTTTTCTGCAAACTTGGGGGATTCCCCCCAGGTTTGCAGGAAAAGTCTGAATTAAACACCCACACCCTTGACTCTGGACAGCTGGTGGCAGCAGATACTGAGAGCCACTCCATGCCCAGTGGCGGCAGCAGTTGCTGGGAGCCGCTCCAAGCTCAGGGTGGCTCCCAGACAGTGCCACCACTGCGGGCAGGCTCCAAGGTGGGTCATGGGGTGGGGCCTGGGGCTGCACTGGGTTCAGCAATGGGAGGGAGCTGTGGACCCCCCCACACTTGTGTGTGTGTGTGTGTACGGAGGAGGTTTCAAAGACTGGAATGATCTAGGCATTCAGGGAAGGATGAGGGCATTGTTGTAGGATTAAATGTATTGTGTCTAATGCATTCTGAGATGTTGATTTTATTAGGAATTTTTGTTTGCTGCCTTGAGCAACTTTGGAAAGATGGTGAAATAAGGGTCAGAACTGCATACTGCTGTATAAACCAATCCCCTTGTGAGTGCTACAGCTGCCAACTCTGAGTGGGGAAATTCCTGGAGTTTTGGGTGAGGCCTGGAGAGGTTGGGGTTTGGGGAGGGTGCAATACCCTACAGTCCACCTTCCAAAGCAGCCAGCGTCTCCAGGGGAACTGATTCCTGTGGTTTGGAGATCTCCAGGCCACACCTGGAGACTGGCAACCCTAAATGAGTGCTCAGCCTTCATAAGCAAGGTAGCATCACCTCTTTCTATTTCACACATTTTTATGCTGCCTTTCCCACAATCGGGGTCCCCAAGGTGGACCCTCCAACCTGTTTGCCTGTATCTGTGAGCATTCCAGGCCATAACATAAACTCACAGCAGCTGCTGCATCAAGATAACAGCACAATTTCAGTCTTATTTTAAAAAACCAAACTCGAAAGCAGACCCAAAGCAGCTATTTATACAGTGCTGGGAAAATGCCTTGGTTGACCATTGTGGTGGCTAGTTTATGATCACGGGATCCGCAGAGTTCAATGGAAGGCTGGCAGATGCCGCTTCCCACCCTTCCCCCCAGGCGGGGCCTGCATGTTTTTCTTGGGTGGGCAAGTCGACCGCCTCAGGCATTTGTCATGATCAGCGGAGTTCAGGCTTTCATGGAACAGCAAATCTCCCTCATATGTCCTTCCATTTTCTATTAATAGCCACGAACAGCATGGCTCGATGTGTGGGTGGAGAGAAGAGAGGAAGGCCTCCGCGCTGGTGGAAGGAGGGGCCTCCCTGGCTGCCGGTGTGGGGAGAGGCTGCATTCAAAGCGCTGGGTTTTGGGTTTTTTTTAACCTTTATTTGACTTCATTTACACCCTGCCTTCCTCCCCACAGAGGACCCAAAGGTTCTCCTCCTCCATTGTACCTCCTCTGCACCCACAATAACCCTGTTAGGTCAGCCAGGCAGAGAGTGCCTGGGCCAGCATTGTCCTCTTGGATCCATGGGAGTTTGTGGGGGTAGCCCAGGCCTCTGCACACAAGGCCCAGAGATATGCTGTGAAGTGCTGGCAATACAAACACCTTCCTTCTCACGCATCTCGTCCGCCACAATGGCAGGCCCTTTGCCTGCCCCCTGCCCTGCAAGGACGCTTGTGCCGTTTCCAGATGCTTCTCTCTCTCCCAGAATGGAGCTTCCTCTCATTGTTCTTTCACATGCCACCTTCTGACCAAGGGCCTGCCCCCCCCCGGGGATGTCACACAACGTTGCTCTGCTGAGGATGTAACTAAAAGGGCCAGAACGCGCTTCTCATCCCAGCCACAGGCTGTCATGTCAACGGTGGAGTGGTGCAGCAGGACTGAACTACTTACCACACAGAAGAGGCTTGATATTTTTCTCCCTATAAAATGAAACCCCACTGTGGACTTGCTAACATTAACCACGGCCAAACAGGGTATTCCTTTCCTCCCATGTGGCTTTACAGCCTAAATACTCCTGGTGTTAGGCCTGCTGGGGGGGGGGGGAGATGCTCATATTTTTCACTCTCAGGGCTACCAGCAGCTTCACCCACATGACTAACAATGGCTTCCAAAGCAGAGTCCTCAGTCCTTTGAAGTTTGGGGGAAGCACAGTGGCTCAGTGGCAGAGCCCCTGCTTGGCAGGCAGAAGGTCCCAGGTTCAATCTCCAGAATCTCCATTTAAAAACACCAGGTGGTAGGTGATGGGACAGGCCTCTGCCTAAGACCCTGGAGAGCCCCTGCCTGTCTGAGAAGACAATACTGACCCTGACAGGGCGATGGTCTGATTCTATATAAGGCAGCATGGACAAGCATGGACAGTTTCAAGAGGGAATTAGATAAACATATGGAGCAGAAGTCCATCAGTGGCTATTAGCCACAAGGTATAGATAGGAGCTCTCAGTCTGGGGCAAGTGATGCTCTCTATTCTTGGTGCTGGAGGGGGCAGCAGTGGGAGGGCTTCTGGTGCCCTGGCCCCACTGCTGGACCTCCTGATGGCACCTGGTATATTTTGGCTGCTATGTGACAGAGTGTTGGACTAGATGGGCCATTGGCCTGATTCAACATTGGCTTCTCTTATGTTCTTATGTTCTTAGCTGCCTGTGAGTACATCGGGTGTAACTTGGCCTCAGGCTAGGACTGCCCTGTTGTCCTTTGAGTGGGCAAGACAACACTTCCTGTCACGGCTCCAGGACTTCAGTCCTCCTCACTGTCCCTGACAGTTGAGGTAAATGGCCTGTGTGACAATACTGGTCAAAGACTGCACTGTTGGATTGAGGTGTCCGACCTGTTATACTCAATAACTCTCGCTTTGGCAGTGATAAGTTTGTTAGATCCAAAAGTCACTGTGTTAGAACTGAAGTCTTTTGGGTCAAACAGATCCCATCCAACCCCCCAAGCATACATCACATTCATACTTCACCTAATTGCCATCCCAACCAGGGGAGATGGCAAGGTTTGACACACTGCCCCCCTCAAGCCACACCTCACCCCCCTGGCTTGGGAGGGTTATGCTGAGATTGAACCTATTCATTATGAGAGGGGTCAAAGTCTTTCCACTTGACCAGGTAGAAAAGACACCCCCTCTTGATCTTAGAATCTAAAATCTCTTCTACTTCGTGATGGGCCTCCCCATTGATCGTCAGAGGCAGAGGAGCTGGAGGACGAGGTTCCCATTTTGAGGGTCCAGGATCTTTCTTTAACAAACTAAAATGAAACACAGGATGTACATAATGGAGGGTTTCAGGCAGTTCCACCTCCACAGCCACCTTATTGATCACCTACACCACTTTGAAGGGACCAATATATCTCCACCCCAACTTTTTCCCTGGCTGCACACCCTGTAGATGTTTAGTGGAAATATACACTGAGTCCCCAGGTTTCAAGTCCCACTCTGGGCCCCTGGCTTTGCCAGCATAGCGCTTATAATCCTCTTTGGCTTTGTCCAGAGTTTTTTGTAAGGCAGTCCATCCCTGAGTTATGCTGGACCACCAAGTGTGGGCATCACCTGCCCCAACGTCCAGAGTAGGTAGAGTAGGCAATGGTATCCATCCTTGTATCCATGCACTGCTTTAAAGGGAGACATGCCTATAGAGCTGTGTATGGAATTATTGTAGCTGTATTCTACAAAAGAGAGTAAGTTCACCCAGTCATCCTGCTGGTGATTTATAAAACATTTCAGGAACTGTTTATAAAACATTTTGACAACATATTTCAGGAACTGTTCCAATATCTGATTTGTCCTTTCTGTTTGCCCATCATTTTCAAGGTGATGGCTACTACTGAGTCCTTGTTCTACTCCCAATATTTTCATCAGCTCCCAACTTGGTGACAAATTAGGTTCCCCTCTCAGAGATTATTTTGTGGGGTACTGCATGGAGCTTGATGACATGCTGCATAAACATGTGGGCTAGCTGCTTTGCAGTAGGTATTCGTTTACATGGGACTAAATGAGCCTGTTTTGAAAATAAGTCCACAGCCACCCTTATTGTCATTTTCCCTTGGCTGGGGGGTTAATCAGTGATAAAATCCATATAAATCACAGCCCACGGTCAGTCAGGAGTCTCCAGGGGTTGCAACAGTCCTGGGACCTTCCCTGCCCATCTTTTACTCATGAGGCAAGTTTGGCAAGAAGACACATATTTAGAAATGTCCCCACACATTCGAGACCACCAAAATTGTCTTTGGATGAGATTCAGGGTTTTTAAATATCCATAATGTCCCGAAAGTTTATTATCATGTCCCCTCAGGGAGTTAGGCACAAACAGTTTATTTTGATGGTACCAACATTCATCCTCCCTCCGAGTCAAAGTCCCATCCTTTTCAATCTCCTCTTTGTCAGAAAGTGCAGCTTTGAATTTCTCTACCCAGGGCTGCGGATTGGGCGGACCCCCCCTTTCTTCCTGGCTTCAAATTACCACCGCCCCCCCCAACGGGGCGGGAGTGAACATAGTGTCAATGACCTCATCACATTGGCTTGCGTGCTGAGGAAGGCAGGACAAGGTGTCAGCTAAGAAGTTGGACTTGCCAGGGAGGTGCTTAAGTGTGAAACGAAACTTTGGGAAGAACTCCGCCCACCGCAATTGTTTGGCATTCAGGCAGCAAGGGGCTCGAAGGGCTTCTAAATTTTTATGGTCTGTCTACACCTCAAATGGAACCAAGCCCCCTCCAGCCTCTTTGTCCGACAGAGTCCAATTTCGTTCTGTGCTAGAAAATGTTCGTGACACATGGGCAAGTGGGTGTAGTTTTGCATTCTGCCCTATTTGTAAGATGGCTCCCCCATGGCTACATCTGAGGTGTCCACTTGGACAATAAACTGCTTAGTTTCATCAGGGTGATGTAGCACCAGTTCAGAGGTGAAAAGGACTTTCAATTAATCAAAAGCTTGCTTGCACCCTGGGGACCAATCCACCCAGCTGCCCACTTTTTTGCATTCCTGGCCATTCCCTTTGGTCTTCAATAAACCAGTCAAAGGCAAAGTTACTTGTGCAAAATTGGGGATGAAGGAGGGGTAGAAATTAGCGAACCCCAAGAAGGATTGTAATTGCTGTCTTGTGTGAGGGGCTTCCTAGCTCACCACATCCTGGATTTTCTTAGGGTCCATTCCCAACCCCTTCCCCAAAATCTGATATCCCAAGAAGTCTGTCTCCTCCTTATGGAACTCGCATTTAGACAGTTTTGCATAGAGGTGGTTGCTATAAAGGGCCTTCAGTACCTCTCGCACTAATTTCACATGGGATTCCTTATCTCTTGAATAGATCAAGATGTCATCTAGATAAACAACCACCCCTTTGAATAGGAATTTGTGCAGGACTTCATTAATCAAGTTCATAAACACCCCTGGAGCCCTGGCTAACCCAAAAGGCATAACCAAATAAACTGTCCCAATGGGGTGTTAAATGCAGTCTTGTACTCATCCCCCTCCCTAATGCGCACCTGAAAGTAGGCATCCTGGAGGTCTAGTTTGGTGAAAACCCTCCCCTGGGATGTCTCAGCTAATAAGTCCTTGATTAACGGGAGGGGGTAAGCATTTGACATGGACACTGCATTCAGTCCTCGGTCGTCCATACACAGTCTCAAGGCCCCCCCCATCCTTCTTTTTCCTGAATAGCACTGGGGCCACAAAGGGGGAGGTGGCTGGCTGGCTGAAGCCCCGACTTAAGTTCTTGTTAATGAACTGTCGCAGCTCCTCCTTCTCAGTTGGGCTCATAGCATACAACTTCCGTTTGAGTAATTTGTGCCCAAGGAGGATTTCCATGGCACAATCCATCTTATGGTGAGGAGGGAGCTTGTCTGCCTCCTCTTCCTTAAACACTCTGGCTAGATCTCTGTACTCCACAGGGAATAAATTCAGTTCTTTCCACGCCAAGCACACCTTCTCTGCCATGGCGTGTGGCTCCTCCCCCCACTCTGATCTCCAAAGGTGCTCTCGGCCTCAGGGGTCTAAAAATGTAACTATGCCTGAGCTCTACTGCACATAAGGATCATGGGCTTGGAGCCACGGGCTTCCCAACACCATGAGGAACCTAGCCACTGGGTTTACTATGAAAGACCACATTTCCCAATGATTTGACACCCCTACTGGTACATGTATGGTGCGGTTCCAGCACACCTCCTACATGGAGGCACCATCCATCTGGGAGAATACTATGTGTTCTTTCAGTTTGTGCACCTTAGCCTCCAGTCCTGTGACAACTGCAGGGCTAATTAAGTCTCTGGTACACCCCAAGTCTATCCAGGCCCACACTCTAATGTGAGCGCCTGCTTTTGGTTTAATTATCATTACAGTCTGGTAGAACAATGGGGAGATGTGTCTAACTGATTCTTGCACCAGGGGTTTTCGGACCTGTTGGCTGGCGCCTTTCACAACAGGTCCTGGCCCTGGCCTTTTCCCGCTGACTGCACTTCACCATCACTAGGTGAGGAAATAGATTCCTCCAGGGAGTCTCGGGCATCAAGTTGCAGAGCTTTCAGGTTCTTGGCCCACTTCCCAGTTGTCTTGGTCCTCTTCTCCTTAGTGTCCTTGTGGCACTTTCTTTCTCTACTCCTGGCTCCAGGGCATTCAGTGGTGAAGTGGCCTGACTTCCCACATCACAGACAGTGCCCGAGCCTGAGTCGAGTCCCCCAGTCACCTCCAGGCAGCAGTGTTCCCTCTAAGCTGAGTTAGTGTGAGCTAGCTCATCGTTTTTAAACCTCTGGCTCACACATTCTTGTCTTAGCTCAGGAAGGATGGCTCCAGAGCAAACTAATTTTCGCAGTAGCCAAATTGCTTGCTCACAACTTTAATGCCAGTAGCTCACAAATTAGAATTTTTGCTCACAAGACTTCACAGTTTAGAGGGAACATTGCCAGGCAGTGGTCTTCTGCCCCAAAATGACTTCAGGTCTCGGAAAGCCTTCTGGCTCCTGACCCCCTCCCCGGGGTCTTTTGTTCGTACAGCTTTACCAGATTATGCCTGTTCTTGGCTTCACAGGCTACCTGGATCCAACCCCCCAGCTTTAGGGGGTTATCTTGGGCCAGTGCCTTTTCCAGGATGGTGGTGTTCAGCCCTGCACTAACTGGTTCCCTTGTCTTAACCCACAGAGCCGGGTGTGAGCTTTCTCCAGCTTCAATGGGTCCTTGAACTGGCCATGCAGGACTTGCATGAAGGTGTCTACGTCTCTCAGCTCGGGGGCTTGCATGTTGTAGAGGCCAATGAACCAGTCACCTGCCCAGTCTTGGAGCTAAGACACCACATAATCCACATGGTGCTTGTCTGAGGCAAGCGTGTGGCCCCATTCTCACAGGAGCTTCTGCACCTGGATCACAAAGAATACCAGCTTCCCCGGGCTGCCATTGAACATCACTTCCAGGGCATCCCGGGGCAATTCTTTCTCTTGGCATGGTTCCGTTCCCCAATCAGGGGAGCTTCCGCCTGGGCCTCTGTTCTGTCTTCAGCCTCCGACTCCTCAGAATCTTCTTTCACCGTTAGCTCTTTGACTACCTTGGGGAGGTTCTTGACGAGGAACTGGTGCCCCTATTTCAACTCGTGCACTTCAGCCCTCAGGTCACCTTGACTGCACCCTGCTCCCTCTTCTTCCCATTCTGGGTCATCGTGGAAGGTACAGGAGACGCTGCATCATTCATGTTCAGGTTGGCCCTTCACACCCCTGAGGCTGGGAGTGCTCACCAGCCACGGCGGATCTTCCCACCAGTCCAGGCTGTCATGTCTGGATTTGGGCTTGAATGCCACGTGCTTTTTTGGTTTGGTGACCTTTGTTCACCCATTCTTTCGTTTGTCAGTTTTGAGGTTAGGGTTCTCGGGTTTGGACCCAGTACCCATACTCGCTCCAGCACCTCCGTCTTCATCCCCCAGTGACGGTTGGAGGAAAGGAGGGAGTTCTGACACTATGTCAGACCCCAATCTAGTTACTCTTAATAACTCTCGCTTTGGCAGTGATAAGTTTATTAGAGCATATGCAAGATCTAGAAGTCACCGTGTTAGAACTGAAGTCTTTTGGCGGGTACAACCATATTACAGAAAGTCAAACAGATCCCATCCAACCCCCCAAGCATACGTCACACCCACCCTTCGCCTAATTGCCATGCCTGGTAATCTATGTCCTGGTAATCTAGAGTCCGAGATGATACAAAAATGTGCTCAAGGCCACTTTTCCTGGGAAAGAAAACAGAGGAGGGGAAGGGCACGTCTGGTGGAAAGTTACATCTTCTAAAAGCAAAGGTCTCCCTCCCTCCCCCACACACACACTCACCCCACCCTCAGGAATGCCCTCCCCCCAACCATTATGGCAACCGAAGCAAGCACAGCATATGCCAGGTTTGACACAGGGAGGCACAAAAGGATGAGGTTGAAGCTCCCCTCCCCACAGAATGGCCCCATGAACTCCATCGCAGCGAAGAATCCAATGGCAGATCTCTTGCACCCGCCACCAACCTTCAAATGCTGGGGGAGGGGGAGATGAGGAGGGCCGCACTAGCAGACCTCAAAGTGTGTCAATGGGTGTTGGAAGAACATGTGGTTAAGAAAGCAGGGAAATGAGAAAGGGCAGATGGACAGCTGCTGGTTGCAGTATTGTGAGCAAAATCAATTTATTCTCTACATTTTGAAAGCCATTTATGATTCACTCCAGTTGGTGGCAAGGTGGGGCCACCACCAAGGAGGATTTCATGCCTTCCAAAAAGCCTTGTGTATTTTGTGCTCTGAGTGTGGCTTGCTTTTGCCCATTTTGCAAATAAACCCTGGAACAACATCAGCTTGGCTTGGCTTGGCTGCATGAACCATGTGACCTAAGGTTCCTCTCTGGGGAAAGTGGCTCACCGACTTTCGTGCCTCGTTCTTTCTGCTACTCCCTGCTTACTGAGAATTTCTTTTCTGGGGGTCTCAGCGGCATCCAGCTGGCCCTGAAAGGACCCCACAGCTCACAACATGTGCCTTCCAAGTAGGTTGCCAGCTCTAGTTTGGGAAATTCCTGGAGAGACCTGGGAAGGGTGGGGGCCTGGAGGAAGAAGGGGCCTCAGCAGGGTATGATGCTGTGATGTATTGAGCCTGAACTGTACCTGCAAAAGGACTGAGCTTGAGGACGCATAACTATGGCTTACTGGGATGCTAGAATGGACCAGTAGGGAGGTATCCTAGAGAAAACCAGTTCGGAGACAATGGAGTGTAAATAGCCTATCGTTGGGAGTGGGGTGTGTTTTTTGGTGTAACCTTTTCCAGGCATAAATACCAGGCTTTGGGACAGGGTTTTCTTTCTCTTGCTGAATCACTAATAAACTATGAGCTGTTCACTTGAATGCGTCTGAACCCAGTATATTGCACTGGTGACAAGGATGAAATCCCTCTGAGCTAGCCAGACTGCTGGGGCACCAAGGGGAGAAGGACTACTGTTGCCATTCCAGTTGATGAGCACCGCTGGCACCCAGACCACTCCCCCGTCTCAACTGGCCAGCACAATGGCCTTCGCTCCGGGATCAGTGCTAGTTTCCCCATTCGATCCAGCCCGTCCACAGCAATGGGGAGCATGGGTCGTGGGACTGAAGTACATCCTGGTTTTCTACCAGGTAATCGACGCGGAGCAGAAGAAGGGTCACCTCATCAGCTCATGTGGCCCCACCACCATGGAATTGGCACAGACCCTTCTTTCACCAACTCTGTTGGACGCGGCCACATTCGACCACATCATAAAGGCCCTACAAGATCACTTCATTCCCAGACCATTGGAAATGGTGTGCCATGTGGCTTTCCACTCCAGGGATCAGCAGCCTTGCGAGTCCGCCATGGAATATCTGGCCAAGCTTCGCCACCTTGCAGCAGACTGCAAGTTTGGAGCCCAGCTGGACACTGCACTCTGGGACCAGTTCGTATGCAGCCTATGGGACAAGAAACTTAGGAGGAGGATCATGGAAGCCAAGATATGCACCCTCTCCTCAGTCCTCTCCACGGTGGCCACTTGGGAACGATCACAGCTGTCTCCTGCTGGGGCTGTGGACAGTCATTGGGCTGCTGCAACACATCAGGCCGCTGCCGACCCGGGCAGTTTTGACACAGAGGAGGTCCACAAGACTCATCAGCCAGCAAGGAGGAAAGACTCAGTGGCCCCTCCACACTCTAACTAGGTTCAGGACCCAACCTCCACCCAGGAGTGTGCCAGCTGCGGGGATCAGCATGCGTGGAGGTCATGCTGGTTCCAGGATGCCACATGCAGGAGCTGCGGACGCTCTGGCCACATGGCTCACGTCTGCCGGTCTCAAGGGTCCAGAGCCCCGAATGCCAAGCTGCCCCAATGCCGTTGGGCCGCCACACACTATGAGGACAATGAGTCCATCGACGAGCTCTACTTCTTAACAGCAGAACCTCCACAACAGGTACTGAGGCTCCCCAGCACAGGACTAGCCCCAAAAAATCCAGGTTCAGGTTGTGATTGAGGGGTCCCCCAGCACTATGGAGGCCACTGCCATGGCCCAAACTATAGTCACTCACTGGGGGGGTGTTCAAGGTAAAGTGGCTACCATTTGGGGTGAGCGTGGCCCCAGGACTTTTTCAGCATCTAATGGACTCTCTCTTGAAAGGGATACCTGGGGTCACTCCATCCTTCGATGATGTGCTGATCGCCACCGCAACCCCCAGGGGAGTTCACGACCCACCTATGCACCGTCCTCAACCACTTCCATAAGGCTGGCCTCAAGGTGAAACAGGAAAAGTGCCTTCTCGGGGTCGACTGGGTGGATTTTTTGGGATTGACCATCAACACAGACGGCCTCCACCCTGCCTGGGACAAAGTTAAGGCCATAGTGGAGGCCCTGGCATCCAAGCCCAAGGCAGAGCTCCAGGCGTTCCTTGGCCTTCTCAACTTCTACCACGCTTTCCTCCCTCACAAGGTGGCGGTGGCGGAGCCCCTGCATTGTCTGTTAGACAAGGGGGCCCCCTGGCTCTGGGGCCCTCGCCAGGCTGCGGCGTTCCAGGCCATCAAGGCACTGCTGATCTCCGACTCAGTGCCGGCCCATTTCAATGAAGTGCTGCTGGTGGTCCTGGCTTGCAACGCCTCCCCCTATGGGGTGGGCGCTGTGCTGAGGCACCAACTCCCCGATGGCCAGGAAGTGCCGGTGGCCTGCGACTCTTGTACCTTGTCGGCCGCCGAGAGGAATTACGCCCAGATTGGTTGTGAGGGCCTGGCGATTGTGGCAGGGTGAAGAAGTTCCATGACTCCCTGTATAGGACGTGCTTCACCATCGTGATGGACCATCGCCCTCTCCTCAGCCTTTTCATGGCAGACGCCCCAAGTCCTGTCCCCACGAGTCCTCTGGTGGTCCATCTTCTTGGCGGGCTACAACTACCATCTCCAGCACCACCCCGGGAAAGTGATGGGGCATGCGGATGCCCTAAGCCGCCTGCCCTTACCTGAGGTCAAGGAGGACCCGGCGCCAGCACGTTGCATTCTGCTTTTTGAGGACCTCCTGGAGCAACCCCTCCAAGCTGCCGACATCACCCACTGCTCGGCCAGGGACCCCACCATCTCCCAGGTCCTTGGCTGGGTGGGGAGGGGTGGCCACGCTGCCACTGTGGGCCCTGAGTTCATGGCTTTCGCAGCTCGCAAGGATGAACTCTCCGCATACAAGGGATGCCTACTGTGGGGGGACAGAGTAGTTGTTTCCGGCGCTGGGCACCACCTCGTCCTCCTGGCGCTACATGAGGCTCACCCAGGGATTGTCCAGATGAAGGCCCTGGCCAGGAGTTATGTGTGGTGGCCAGGGAACGATGCGGAAAGTGAGGCTTGGGTGAAGAGGTGTCAAGCATGTCAGGCTTTCCGCCCAAACCCCCCTAGCACACCCACCCAGGCTTGGGAGTCCACCTGCATACCATGGTCCAGGCTACATATCGATTTCACTGGGCCTTTTCACAGATTACTATTCCTCGTCACGGTGGACTCCTATTCCAGATGGCTGGAGGTTAACCCAGTTGCCTCAACCTCCTCCAAGGCTGCCATCCACACGCTGTGCTGGATCTTTGTGACCCACAGGCCGCTGGACCCAGTCGTCTCAGCCAACGGGACTGCCTTCACATCTGAAGACTTCCAGACATTCCTCGGGGGAACTTGATCCGGCATGTGCGGTCCGCATCCTTCCAACCCGCAACCAACGGACTGGCAGAGTGCATGGTGCAGACCGCTAAAGAAGCCCTCAGCCGAATCATGGACAGGGACTGGGTGGCCTGACTGGCCCAATTCCTCCTGTCCCAATGGACCACCCCAAACCCGGTCAGCGGCCACAGCCCAGCTGAGCTACCGATGGGCCACCGACCCACCATCCTTCTAGACAGGTTGCACCCAGACAGGGCTCCCAGGGGGTTCTTTCTGGAAGACCCCATCTACATCAGGAACTTTGGGAAGGGGCCTCTGTGGCTGGTGGGCTGGATCGTGCGTCCTATTTTGTATGAAGTCTCCGTGGAGGATGGCCAGGTTCTGCAGAAACATGTGGACCAGCTGCGGGGGCACCTGCTCCCTACACCCCCAGAGACACAGATGTCAGCGGCCCCCAGAGGGGCACTGGCCACCGACCTCCTCGAAGTGCAAGTCGGGGAGACTGCACTGCCTCCAGCTCCAGGGACCAGCGAAGCAGCACCGCCCCCCACTCCAGAGCCTGAAGAGGATTCCTGGCCGCCTCGAGACATCCAGGATGGTCCACCTGGGGTAGCTCCTGGGGCCCCGGTTCCAGAACCCCAGCGTTCACAATGGGAGCGCCAGCTACCTACCTACTTATCGGACTATGTGCCTTAGGCACACTTCGAACTATGGGGGGAGCGGTGTTATGTATTGAGCCTGAACTGTACTTGCAAAAGGACTGAGCTTAGGACACATAACAATAGCTTGCTAGGATCCTAGAATGGACCAGTAGGGAGACAGGGATTCTAGAGGAAACCAGTTGGGAGACCATGGAGTGTAAAAAGCCTAGCGTTGGGAGTGGGGTGCGTTTTGGGTGGAGCCTTTTCCAGGCATAAATACCAGGCTTTGGGGGCAGGGATTTCAGTCTTCTGGCTCTTGCTGAATCACTAATAAACTATGAGTTGATCACTTCTCTGCGTCTGAACCCAGGATATTGCAGATGGAGTCCACCCTCCAAAGCCGCCATTTTCTCCAGGGGAACTGATCTCTGTTGCCTGGAGATCAATTGTAATTCTGGGAGATCTCCAGGCCCCACCTGAAGGCTGCCAATGCTACCAAGGCCCCAAGACAAAAAGGCGACAAAAGGCCTGGCTGAAGAGTCACAAAGCGTCCAAGTGGCCAGTAGCTCCTGCCCACACAAGCCGGACACAGTGCAAGGGGCTGAGATCCACCCCAGCCGCCATTCTGCAAGGGCTCCTTCCTTTCTTCAGGGGCACGTCTGGTTTTTCTGGAGAGATCCCCAGGCTCCCTTTCCAAGACGCTGCTGCCTCTCCTCTTTCTGTGGAGGGTGTTCAGAGTGGCCAAATCATGGAAGACTTCTTCTCCCGGGGGGGGGGGATCTTTGCTTTTTAAAGGATTATTATTGAGTATATGTTTGCATATCACCCACGCCTCCTTACAGGCACCTTTTGGGGGGGCTCATGGAACTATGAGAACACTCCAGACTTAAAAATCTAAGCTCCCGCTCATGGTTCAAAGGGAAGGTCCTCTCTGAGATGTTTGTGTGAACTGTGTGTCCTAAGGTTGCCAACTTCCAGGTGGGGGCTAGAAGAAGAAGAGCAGGAGGAGATTGGATTTATACCCCGCCCTTCACTCGGAGTCTCAGAGCATCTTACAATCTCCTTTCCCTTCCCCTCCCCACAACAGACACCTTGTGAGGTAGGTGGGGCTGAGAGAGCTCTTTCCAGAACTGTCCTTTCAAGAACAGCTCTGACAGAACTATGGCTTGTCCAAGGTCACCCAGCAGCTGCAAGTGGAGGAGTGGGGAATCAAACCCGGTTCTCCCAGATTAGAGTCCACTACACCAAACTGGCTCTCCTGGAATTACAGCTGATCTTCAGGCTACAGAAATCGGTTCACCTGGAGAAAATGGCTGTTTTGGAAGGTGGACTCTCTCTGGTGTTATACCCCTCTGAAGTCCCTCCCCAAACCACACCCTCCCTAGTTCAGGGTGGACAAAATACTACTATACACGGAGAGTGATTAAAATGTGAAATTTGCTGCCAGAGGGTGTCGTGAGGGCCACAAGAATAAGTAGCTTTGAAGGGGGATTAGATAGATTCATGGAGGACAAGGCTATCAGTGGCTTACTAGCCACGTTGGCTGAGGGGAACCTCCACATTCAGAGGCACTGAATCCCAGAGCCAGGAGGCCACATCAGGGGAAGGCCTCGGCCTCTATGCCCTGTTGCGGGCCGTCCAGAGGAACTGGGTGGCCGCTGTACGAGACAGGAAGCTGGACTTGATGGACCACTGGTCTGATCCAGCCAAGTTCGTGTGATGTTCTTATGAACATCTCAGCCTCTATGTATGCCTGGTTGTTGGCCATACAGAGTAACTGGTTGGCCGCTGTCGTGTGAGACAGGATGCTGGACTAGATGGACCACTGGTCTGATCCAGCAGGACTCTTATGTTCTTATAAAGGTCTCAGCCTCTATGCTCTATTGCTGGCTGTTCATAGGAACTGGTTGGCCACTGTGTGAGATAGGATGCTGGACTGGATGGACCACTGATCTAATCCAGTTTACAATCTGCTTACATTCTTATGAAAACCTCAGCCTCTATGCCCTGTTATTGGCTCTCCAGAGGAATTGGTTGGCTGCTGTCATGTGAGACAGGATGCTGGACTAAATGGGCCTCTGGCCTGATCCAGCAGGGCTCCTCTTAGGTTCTTTTGAAGGCCTTGATCTCTATGCCCTGTTGACCATCCAGAGGAACTGGCTGGCCACTGTATGAGACAGGATACTGGACTAGATGAACCACTGGTTTGATCCAGCAGGGCAGTTCTGATGTTCTTATCAGGGGAAGGCCTTTGCCTCTACACCCTGTTGTTGGACCTCCAGAGGAACTGGTTGGTCGCTGTGGGGGACAGGATGCTGGACTAGATGGACCTCTGGTCTGATCCAACAGAGTTGTTCTTATGTTCTTATGAGGGGAACCCTGTTGTTGGACCTCCAGAGGAACTGGTTGGCCAGTGTGTGAGACAGGATGCTGGACAAGATGGACCACTGGTGTGACCCAGTAGGAAACTTCTTATTTTCTGATGAAAGCCTCAGCCTCTATGACTTATTGTTGGTCCTCCAGAGGAACTGGCTGGCCACTGCATGAGATGGGATGCTGGACTAGATAGACTACTGGTCTGATCCAGCAAGGCTCTTCTGAGGTTCTTCTCAGGGGAAGGCCTTGGCCTCTCCGCCCTGTTGTTGGCCCTCCAGAGGAAGTGGTTGGCCCCTGTGTGAGGCAGGATGCTGGACTAGATGGACCCTCCCTGGTCGGACCCAGCAGGGCTCCTCTTATGTTCTTATCAGGGAAGGCCTCTCTTCTCTGTTGTTGGCCATGCAGAGGAACTGGTTGGCCAGTGTGTGAGACAGGAGGCTGGACTAGACGACCCACTGGTCTGATCCAGCAAGGCTGTTCTGATGTTCTTATGAGAGGAAGGTCTTGGCCTCTGTGCCCTGTTGTTGGCCCTCCAGAGGGACTGTTGGCCGGGGTGTGAGACGGGATGCCGGACTAGGTGGACCCTCCCTGGTGGGACCCAGCAGGGCTCTTCTGGTTCTTATGTTCCTCCAGGAATTTCCCCCTCCAGCGCTTGCAGCCGGAGGCGGACAGGGGCCCGCGTTCCGGTCGCAGGGCTCTCTCAGGCAGAGCCCCCCGGGGGGTCCGAGTCCTGGGCAGGAGGCGCCTCCTCCTCCTCCTCCTCCTCCTCCTCCTCCAGCGGCCGGGCCTCCCGCGCGCCCCTCCCCAGGCTCAGCATCCAAGGCCGGAGGGATGGGGGGGGGGGAGAGCAGGAGCAGCCTGGGGGCGCATGCGCAGCAACCGCACTGCGGAGCCGGGCTCGGCGAAGCTGGCCGGCACGCGCAACCGCGCGCGCGCCCGGCGGCCAGGCAGGAGCCGGAGCTGCAGCTGCCCTCGTCGCCTCCGCAGCCAGGCAGGCAGGCAGGCAGGCAGGCGGCCAGCGGGAGCATGCCGGCCGGGGAAGGGAGCCGCCGCCGCCGCCGCCGCCGCCCCTCGCGGGTTGCCCGCCGCTGAGCCTTCCCTGGCCGCCCGGGGAACGGAGCGCTCGCAGGGGAGGCGGCCGGGCGTCGCTGTGTGCAAGGTGGGCGAGGGATGCGCGGAGCTCGGCCGGGCTGCCAAGGGAGGGGGGGGTTTCCGTGCCCAGCTTCGCCCCCCCGCAGCCCGGGGAGGGAGGGAGGGAGGGGGAGGGGGGGCCTCCTGCTGCGCCCGGGGCTGGGGGGTGTGGGGGAGGGCAGGGCAGGGCGGGCGGGCGGGCGTGACGCGAGGGGGCCGGGCGGGGAGTGGGTGGCTGCCGCGGCGCTTGGCACATTCCCGGCGCGGTTGCTAGAATGTGGGCCTGCCTGTCGTGAAGGGCGGGGGGCGTGCAGATGCGCAGCCGAACGGGGAGCGGAGGGGGGTGGGGTGGAGGGGCCCTGGGCTCTGTGTGCCTCCCCCGTCGGCTCTGAGTTCCAATCCATCCCCATAGGCAGAGCACGAATTGAACGTCCCACGGAGATTTCCTGATTCCCTTTTTTTGGGGTGGGGGGTCGAAATTCTCCCCGTGGGCGGGGAGGGCGAGAAGACCAGGGGCAGGGCGAACCACGAGCCAGGGAAGAGCTTGCATTCGTGAGCAGGAGGCGGCCTCGGGGCATGTGCAGAGTACATCCTCTCACCGCTGCGTAACCGCGGCAATAGACGCGTTTTTTAAAAAGGAGCAAAGAGGGGGAGAGAAGGTCTCCCGGCTGGAGAAGGCTGAGCCCCCGCACGTCTTGTTTTAGAAGTTGAATAACCGCTGGCGAGGATATTGCCATAGAGCCGGGCTGGTCTCCTCGGGGGCGTTGCGCTGGTTTGCTGCTCCGGTGTGTGCGTTTAATTGTCAGTTGGCAGAGGTCTCGATTGGCGTGGGGCTGGGCTGGGAGGGAGAGCCGCTGAGGGTGAGGGACAGAGCCCGGAGTGGGTCATGAATGCCGCAGATGGGGTTTGGCCTGTCCACGGTGCCTGGAGGCCCCCACCTGGAGCGCCCAGGCTAGCCGGGTTTGGGGAGCTAAGCAGGCTTGGCCCTGGGTAGCATCTGGATGGGAGACCACCAAGGAAGACCAGGGTCCTGATGCCGAGGCGGGCAGTGGCCAGCCACCTCGGAACAGCTCTTGCCTTGAGAAGCCCGCAGGGTCACCGTGAGCAGTGTTCCCCCTAAGCTGAGTTAATGTGAGCTAGCTCAGAGTTTTTCAGCCTCCGGCTCACACATTTTTGTCTTAGCTCAGGAAGGAGGGCTCCAGAGCAAACTAATCTATGCAGCAGCCAAATCTCTTGCTTACAACTTTAATGCCAGGAGCTCACAAAGTAGGATTTTTGCTCTCAAGATTCCACAGCTTAGCGGGAGCATTGAGCATGTCAGCTGTGAGTAGACCACACTTTCCGCCACCCAGGTGCCTGAGAACCCGTCAGTGGGGTTGATGGTTCCAGGGAGGTTGGCCCAAGCTCCCAGGTGCCTCTTGGTACCCTGGCCTTTTCCTTATGGGGATGTCCCCCCATGGCTCCCTGGGCATTAGGAGGTACATGTGGATAGACCCCGAGGGTCTTTGGGGGAGGCAGGAAAGGCTAACCAGCTGGCCCTTCAGGTAGTCATTCCGTCAGCAGGAGGCTGGTCTGACTTTCAGGCAGGTGTGCGGTTTGAGGCTGTTCTGCCTGGGCAGGTGTGCCTCGCTGGTTTCCCTGTGGAGTATCCTTCTGGACAGAAAGTGCCTGTTAAAGAAAGAGAAGCCAGTGGCAGGGAGTGCCTTCAAGTCACAGCTGACTTCTGGCTACTTCATTGGACATTCAAGGCAAGAGATGCGCAGAGGTGGGTTTCCCCATGGCCTGCCTCTGCGTAGCAACCCGGGACTTCCTTGGGGGTCTCGCGTCCGAGTACCGACCAGAGCTGCCCTTGCTGAGCTTCCAAGGACTGATGAGACCGGGCCAGCCTGGGCATCCAGGTCAGGGCAAGCAGGAATGATCTCAGGAGTATTTCATTCACTCTTCGCTATCCCTTTGAATCCATTCAGAGCTCTCTCAGGCCCAAAGTGCTCCGATTCATGTCCAGAATCTGTCACGACGCTCAGAGGGGGACCTCGGACTGCTGCATGAGTAACACGGGGGGGGGAGGCGTACTTCTCAGAACGCATTTGGGGAAGGGATACCAGTGTGATGGACTGATGCACGGGGGAGGAACGGTGCTCCCAGACAGCAGCAGAACGGTGTTTTCTCTCCTTCAGATTTTCCTCAGCTGCAAACCAGTTGCTGGTGCTGTGCTCTCAGTCACTTGCACAGTGGGGTCGTGTTCCGGAATAAAAGGGGAACACAGCCAGCCCTGTGCTCAGAGCTGGTTCTCCCAAACCGAAGAGAAAGCAAGCATGTCTCTGGACTGGAGTGCTTCAAACTGGGGAGGGGGGGAGTTGAATGTTTTCCTGTGAAGAAGTCCTTGCAGAGGGAAAAGCAGCGTCTCAGGAGCCAGGCCAGGCGAGAGCCCTCTTCCTGGTCATTTCGTTTTCTGTTCAGAGGGGATTCTTGGCATGGAGGAACGTTGAGTCGTGCCAGCTCCCACTTGTAGTCTGAAGTGGCACAGCTGTTTCGGAGGGAGGGGCAGTGCCGCTTCTCTTTGTCGCCAGGGGAATTCTGTCCCTCTGGAAGTCTTCAGTCCTGCCTCTGAGATTGGGCAGGGTTACTGTGAGCCTCCGGAGGGCAGTTCCCTGAGGTTCCGGGGCTCAGGTCAGTGCCATGACTATTCCTCTCTAGAATCTGGGCTAGATTCTAACCCATGGCCCCTCCTGCCATTTTATCAATCCATCCAGACATAAGAGCATAAGGAGAGCCCTGCTGGGTCAGACCAGGGGCCCATCTAGTCCAGCACCCTGGCCAATGAGGTGCTCTGGAGAGCCAGACAAACACGGGACAGCCAGGGCCAAGGCCTTCCCCCAATGTTGCCTCCTGGCACTGGGATTCAGAGGTTGACTGCCTCTGAATGTGGAGGTTCCCTCCAGCCGCCTCTTGTCCACCATGGATCTGTCTAATCGTCTATGCCTGTGGCCATCACTACATCCTCTGGTAAGCAGCAGGCTGAATTAAGAAGGTCTGTGAACCTTTAATTTAATGTATTGAATCTTTTTTACCTCGCCTTTCCAACACGCATATGGTTGTTCAGAGGCCCAGCAGATAAAACCCCAAGTTCTCACTGCTTAGACTGCTCCCCCTTAGAATCTGTCATGTAACAACAACGGGTGGGACTGGGGTCTCTCTTCACCCACCGGCACTCTTCAGTGTTTCCGGCTGCAGGCACGCGGGGGCATGAACTCGCCTCCCAGGAGTGGCTATGCGGGTGCTGCCCAGAAGGCTTGCCCGGTGCGTGTCCTATGGGTTCCCGGATTCCGAGGCACATGGCCTCTTGAGCATGGAGGCTTCATCTGGCCATCACGGCTCACAGCCACTGATAGACTTCTCTGCCTCCGTAGATTTGCCTAATCCTCTTCTAACCCCCGTGGATACTACTACATCGTTTGGCAGCAAATTCCATAAGTTAATTATGCACCAAGCGATGAAGGGCTTTCATCTCTCAGACCAATCGGCTTCGCTGGGTGCCTGGGCGTCCTCCTCAGGCAAAGGCAGGGGGGGCCTTTCTCTCCCTCCCCCACGGCCTCTCTCCAAGCTGGTCATTATTTTATATGTGGCTATCAAAGTCCTTTCCCTTATTTACAGTTGATTGCACTATTTATTGCCGAGTAATTGCTTCCTCCCCAAGCCAAGCGGGTCCCGTACTGATGGGCGTGGACGTCCCTCCCCACTTGGCCCCGGTTCAGATTCAAACATTTGGGAGGCCCCAGCGGCATCCAGTCCCTCATCACCACTTTTCATGCGGGAATCTAATTTAATCCCTTGGCCGTTCCAGAGTGTGTGTCCTCATCGTCACAGTAGCTTCTGAACACCCAGAATGCACAGAGAAATTAAATCACAGGTTGCCCCCACTGTCCCTGTCCCTTATTTGAGGGGTGTTCTGACATGGGGGGGGACTTCCCCTGTCTTTGTATTATTCTTTTAATAGGGTTATCATTTTTAAGTGAGTATGATCTAGCCAGAGGGCTGCACTTTCCGATCCCATGGATTGCTGTGGAGAGAGATGTCAGTGGGTGTTCAGCGCTTCCCCTGGCTAAATCAGGGTCACCAAAGAGTTGCCCACTGGCACAAATCCCAACACCTTTCCTGGCACCTGCCAAGTGTTTCTAGAAAGTGCGGGGGCCCAAGTGGGGTTCTTGCACTGCAGGGTTTCTGATTGGCCGTTGGAGATCTGATTGGCTGTGCTGGTTAAAATAGCTGTGTTGTAGGGACAGCGGCCGCTACATTGCTGGTTTTATTCTTGCATCGCTTTCCCAGTGTGTGTGTGTGTATGTATTTAATTACCCTTCTTGTCTCCCGTGCTTGGGTTTCCTGAACGGGCATGGTGCTGCTTCCACAGCAACCTTTCTGTGGTTGTACCACCACCACCACCACCACTACCCCGGCGTCAGAATTCCACAGGCTGAAGAAGCTTGGGAACCCCTGGGCTGACTCATGCCTGGGATGCTGGGCTGTGGAAGGGGCAGAGGGTCAGCATGGAGGCCCCCTGGGGCTGGGGGAAGGAGCGCCAGCGTGCTCAAAAGAAATCCTGGCAGGTGTAAGAGGACAACAGGTCTCCGCTTTTAATTCTGAAGAAATTAAGTGGCAGCTAGTAGAATTCTGAGAGATGCTGTGTTAGGTGTCACGCCGTGTGTCAGCTAAGATGGTGTATCACAGTGTGCATTACGAGTCAACATACAGTGATTTTGTGTGCAAGAAATGTACATGGGGAAAATGTTTGAGCAATTAGAGTTCTGCCTGGTCACGAGAACTTTAATCTGAAGGCACCAGGGCAGCCTGTATTTAAGAAAAAACAAACCAACAACGTCCGGTAAAGTCCTCCTGGATTTACAGCACTTTGAAATTCAGCCATGGAACTGCAGCCTTGGAATGATGCCTTCTGTTGATTTCTTTGCACAGAAAGAAATCACCTACCAGGAGATGTATTGTAGGTTAATTATTATCCCTGAGGTGCTATTTTTCTCTGTGCATGGAATCTTTGAAATGCTTGTTTTCTAGCAAATGAGATGTTAGATCTGACTGGGGATCACAGCCTCTGATCTGGAAACTCTTCTGCTTGTCCATGACTAGTAGGGGTTTTGCTGGGAAATTAAGGCTGAAGCCTTTTAGGGACTGGGAGGTTGGGATATAAATTGAAATAATAAATAAAATAAATAAATATCCCCAGGTTATTGAAAGTTGGCAATGGAAGCTGTTGCTGGGGCTCAGCTGTAGCACAAAGTGAGCCCTCGGAGTTGTTTCCTTTGGGCGCAGACCCCAACTGGCTGCCATCAGGCCCGCCAACACCTTTCCTGCTGCCCACCAAGTGTTTTTAGAAAGTGGGCATGGCCAGGTGTGGCATTTGACCAGCAAGGCTTCTGATTGGCCATTGGGGATTTGACTGTGCAGATTGAAGGTAAGTGCAGCAGCCGTTTTGTAGCTGGTTCCACCTCTTGCAGCAGCCATTTTTTTTGGGGGGGGGGATTTTTGTATTGTGTGTGTGTGTGTGCGTGTGTGTGTGGCTGCCCATGGCTGGAAGTCACGGTGACCTCTGGCGACTCCTACTGGGGCACGGGGGACGTTCAGAGAAGCGGCTTGATAGCCTGCCCCTGGCCTCCCGGCCTGGTACTCCACAGAAGTCTCCCATCCAAACACTTGCCAGGGTCGGCCCCACTTAGCCTCCGGGATCTGACGGGATCAGGCTTGCCTGGGCTATCCGCGTCAGGGTCTGCAGCAGCAGCAGCCATTGTGCCGCTGCCATGTGATGGCTGCATTGTGCCCACCATGTTGTGTCAGAATCCCAAAGGTGTCTGCAGGCTCAAAAAGGTGGTGGACCTCTGCTGTCGGAGAACATTCAAGCTTGAACAACATGCGCTCTTTGAGCATGGAGCTCCAGAGGAGAGCATTCTTGCTTAACCTATGAACGCAGGTGGTGTATGAAATTAAGTTACTCTTGTCTTCTGGGTGGTGGATAATTGGATGAGCAACTGGACTTGAACAAATACATCTAGGCTTGAACCAGACACGCAGCAGGCCCCTGCGGCTGGCCACAGGAGTGTAGGGGAGGTGCCAGTGGGTCTGTGAAATAGCAAGATGAGCCCAGGTTAGAGGGTTGGGCTGGGATGTACGAGGCCTAGGTTCAGATCCCTCATTTGGCGTGGGAGTTCGCTGGGTAACTTCAAGCCAATTGCTCTCTCTTGCAGCCTGGCCTAACCCACAAGGTTGTTGTAGTGAGGATAAAAGGGGAGAACATTTTAGGCCCTCATTGGGGAGAAAAGCAGAGTGTCTTAAAAAAGGCAACCACGAATATCACAGTGGCTGTTTCTACAGACCCCCACAAAGAGATGTTGGTTTTGCTTGCTGCCGTGTGCCAGTCAGTCCCTTGCTTTTGTTTAAGGCCGAAAGGTTGTGACAAAAATCACCATCATGTGGTCCCGGATGAGGAAAGAACAAATGTAAAGAAAACAGTCGTGAGAGTCTGACCCACAAATCAGGCAGTCAACAAGACTTGCAAAGAAAATTCTTTCTGTAGATTGTCAACAAGTACTAAACACAGTGAGCAAATTCCTTCAAGTCATAAGAAAATCCTTGTGTAAAAATACATCGTCAAAATTGCATCTTCCTCAGGAAATATTCTGTAGTGTACAAAAATACAATTCTTTAGAATAGGCACAATGTGAAAAATGAAAAACAGTATAAAATCCAAATGCAGTCTGACTTACAGAGTAGTACAAAAGCTCTCACGCTCATAAAGTGCTTTACAAAAAATCAGGAAAGATCTGCAATATAATAATATTCTACTTATGAAAATATACGAAGTATTTTAAAAATGAACCCCTGTATAATACTAACTTGCAATACATTTAGAGAGGACGCTGATCTCCATAAGTATTCAGGCTCAAATGTGCTGCTAAGCTTCTGGTGGATCCCAGGCGTCTCACGCTGGTGATTCCTGGCAGGGTGCAATTAAAGGGACCTTGCAAATTGCTGACAGGTGAAAAGAGGCAGGAGGCTTAAAGAAACATCACATAGTGGTTTACAAAAAACGTGAGAGGTCCATTTCTGCATTTAGTCCATTTGGAAATACACTATTCAACTGATGAATCCAAAATATTTCTCCCTGTAAAAGGCGTTGTCTCAAGTCAGTCCTTTCCCCAGGAATTCTTTGCACAATTTCTAATGCAATATATTGAAAGCTGTCACAACTGTGATTAAACTGCTTAAAATGAAGTTTCCCAGATGCTCCTGCCAGGTAGGAGTGGGGGGGGGTCTCCCAGTGTATGAATCCTGCCTTCTGCAGTTGCAGATCATAGCGTGGAGACCCTGCGGATCCCTGTAAATGTGCTGAGTCAGCCTGGGGGGGGGATGCACTTCCTGGGGGCCCCTGCCGTGCCCTTTGGCCTCCCTTTCCCCCTCTCCTGCCTGTGCCTGCTGTCGAATGGAACTGGGAGTCTTGCTTGCTGCGGCTGAAAAGAGGAAGCTGGCGGGGGGAGCAGTGGAGGAAGAGGGAAGGGGCTGCCCAGGGCCCTCTGGAGGCGTTTTTGTCACCTCGGTCTCCTGGCTGGGCTGTGGGTCTAGGAAGTGCCACCAGCCGCCTCCTGTGCCACAGCATAGCCCTGCGGGACGGTGGTGCTTTCTTTCTTCTGCCACCCCAAGCAGTCAGTTGGGTGGCTTGGCCAGAGAGCCAGCCCTGGAGCTGTCTAAACAGATGGGCAGGATTTCAGGCTTGCGTTCAGCCCAGCTGGGTTGTAGGAGTCTTGGTGGAGACTCTTGTCTCAGTCATGGCAACCGCCGCTTCCGACGGAGCGGATCAGGGAGCAGCGGGGGATCCCGAGGCAGCATTCTGAGTATCCGGGAGGCGAAGGGGGAAGAAGGCCCTTGTGGGTCTCTCTTCTGCGCCTGTCGTCTTTTGTGGCCGGCGTCTTCCAGCCTCCCTCAGCAGTGGCAGTCCCACTGGTCTCTGGCTGTGGATTGTCCACCCCAGTCCCAGGCCAGGACCTTCAAGGGGCCATCAAAGTTGTATTGGAGAAAAAGATGCACATTGGATTTACTCGCTTCGGTTCCTTGATTCAAACGATACATTTTTGTAGGAGAGTCTTGGACTTTTAACGTATCAAATTGGAAAGGAAGGCGACCTGGGATAGCCCGATCTCATCAGATGCTGGAAGCTCAGCAGGGCCAGTTCTCGGAAGGGAGACCACCAAGGAAGGCTCTGCAGAGGAAGGCAAAGGGCAGACCGCCTCTGCTTCCCACTTGCCTTGGAAGCCCCTTGCTGGGGTCACCAGAAGTCAGCTGTTTGGTATAGTGGTTAAATGTGCAGACTCTAATCTGGGAGAACTGGGTTTGATTCCCTGTTCCTCCACTTGCAGCTGCTGGATGACCTTGGGCAGGCCATAGTTCTCTCAGAGCTGTTCTTGAAAAAGAGCAGTTTCTGTCAGTGCTCTCTCAGCCCCACCTCCCTCACAGGGTGTCTGTTGTGGGGAGGGGAAGGGAAATGAGTTTGTAAGCCACTCTGAGACTCTGAATGAAGGGCGAGGTATAAAGCCAATCTCCTCCTCCTCCTTCTGTGACTTACGCAGTAAAAACTTGTCAAATTTGGAATTTTGAGGCCAGAATTCGAATGTTTGCCTCTGAAGATGACTGACCACCATTTTGCATTGTAGGATTGGATGTGTTTTAAAATATGGACCATGCAGTGCTTGCTCAGTATAGCTTTTGGCTTCTGTCTGAAGAGGTACGACTCATGATACCAGAGTAGCTTGTTGCTTAGGTGAGTGCAATAGACCTGCAGAATAATTTTCCACAGGCAAGTAACTGCAAGTAACTTGTGAGATCTCACAGCTGCCTCGTGTGAGTAAAATGTTTGGGTCCTGGATGTAGAATGTTGCATTTGTTCAAAAGCAAAGATAAGTTTCATATGAAGTGGTCAGCTGCTGGGCAAGCCAAAAGCCAGGACTCTGAGCAGCGTTTCCAGCGGCCTGCACCTCCCTTATAACCAGCAGGAGCAGAATGCAGACTGCAAGGGAGGCGGATGTCTCTGCATCTACTACACCGACATCTGGGTTGCAGAGTCCAGCTTCCCTTGGCACAGAGCTTTTGTGAACTTGAGGGAGTGTGGGTCTTTGTGATGTCAGGCATGGGGTTTCCGGCTGTTCTCCGCTTCACATGTGGCTTCTCCCTGTTCTGCATCAACTCTCATCCAGACCTGGGCCTCTCCCTGGCGTGGGCCCCCAGAGCAAAGTCAAAACTGCTGGCACTGCAGAGACTGCATGATCAGGAGAAATCTGGATGGATGGAGGTGCCTGTTTGCTGCACAGAACCTCCTGCCCTTAGACATACATGGCAATTCCCCCCCCCCGGGGGGGGGACAGACCCAGAGCAGCTGACATTATTCTCCTTTCCTTCATTTTATCCTCACAGCAACTCTGTGAGGAGGGTCAGGCTGAAAGTGTGGGACTGGCCCAAGATCACCCCCTGAGCTTCCATGGCACCAATGGGGATTCATAAGAACATAAGAGAAGCCAATGTTGAATCAGGCCAATGGCCCATCTAGTCCAACACTCTGTCACACAGTGGCCAAAATATACCAGGTGCCATCAGGAGGTCCAGCAGTGGGGCCAGGGCACCAGAAGCCCTCCCACTGCTGCCCCCTCCAGCACCAAGAATAGAGTGCATCACCTGCCCCAGACTGAGAGTTCCCATCTATACCCTGTGGCTAATAGCCACTGATGGACTTCTGCTCCATATGTTTATCTAATTCCCTCTTGAAACTGTCCATGCTTGCAGCTGCCACCACCTCCTGTGGCAGTGAATTCCATATGTTAATCACTCTTTGGGTGAAGAAGTATTTCCTTTTATCGGTTCTAACCTGACTGCTCAGCAATTTCATGGAGTGCCCACGAGTTCTTGTATTGTGAGAAAGGGAGAAAAGTACTTCTTTCTCAACCTGCTCAATCCCATTCATAATCTTATAAACCTCAATCATGTCACCCCTCAGCCGTCGTTTCTCCAAGCTAAAGAGCCCCAAGCGTTTTAACCTTTCTTCTTAGCGAAGGTTTTCCAACCCTTTTATCATTCTAGTTGCCCTTCTCTGCACTTTTTCCAACCTGGTTCTCCCTGAATGCCTAGTCAGACTTTCTAACCACTTCACCAGGCTGGTTCTCACTGATTAGGTTATATGACTCAACCAGGGGTCTTTTCGTAGAAAAACAGCTGCAGGAGCTCATTAGCATATGGTATGCTAATGAGCTATTAGGCTATTAGCATATGGTATGCTAATGAGCTATTAGGCTATTAGCATATGCCACGCCCCCTGACATCACCGGAAGTGATGTCAGAAGGGGAAGCAAAAGGGGGGAGGCATCTTCAAAAACCTCCCCTTCCCTTCCCCAGCTGGTCTGGGTGGGGGAGCTAAGACAGAAGGGGTTTAAAATTTAAACTCCTTCTCATGAGAGTTGGGCCACAGAAGGAGGAAAGAGGGAAGGAAAGAGAGAGAGTAGAGAGAAGGAAAGAAGGAAGGAAAGAGGAAAAGAAAGAGAAGGAAAGTGGAGGGAAAGAAATAGAGGGAAGAAGGAGGGAAACAGGGAAAGGAGGAAAAAAGAGAAGAGAAGAAGGTGGGAAAGAAAGAGAGAAGAGAAGAAGGAGGGAAAGAGGAAAAAGAGAGAAGGAAAGGAGGGAATGAAAGAAATTTGGCGGCAATTTGGCCCCATTATATCCTATGGGCCATTGAAGTCAATGGTGAAAACATAGGGTATATTCTGGGAGCTGGAGGGGAGGGGGTTTGAGGGAGAGGCTCCAAACTCACAGAAGAGCTGATGGAGCATCTCCCCGAGATACCCACCAAGTTTCAAGAACATTGGACCAGGGGGTCCGATTCTATGGGCCTCCAAACAGGTTGCCCCTATTCCCTCCATTGTTCTCTATGGTGAGAAAAAAGTTATTTTTTTCCCACTATAGAGAACAATGGAGGGAATAGGGGCAACCTGTTTAGGGGCCCATAAGATTGGACCCCCTGATCCAATGTTCTTGAAACTTGGTGGGTATCTTGGGGAGAGGCTCCATCAGGTACCCTGTGAGTTTAGAGCCTCTCCCTCAAACCCCCTCTTCTCCAGCCCCCAGAATATACCCTATGTTTTCACCATTGACTTCAATGGCCCATAGGATATAATGGAGCTGAAATTGACATTCGGCTGCCTGAAAGACTCCCCGGGACGCCGGCTGGGGGCGGGGCTTGGCTCCTGAGCTCCCGGAGCTGTGCTCCGGTGCGCTCCCCCCCCCAAAAGACCCCTGGACTCAACTAACAAAGAGTATATACCTCCTTCAAGTTTTGCAGAAGAAAGCCTCTGAGGAACGTTACAGGACGAATGCAAATAGAAACAGGCGTTATACTGAAACAGCTACTTGCATTTCTTTCATGGGTTCCACCACCCTTGCGGTATTCAGGATTTCCAGGGAAACAGCTCCGGCATTTGCATCAGGCATGGTTGCAAGTGATCTGCGTTGCTTCACTGATGTCGTGGCATTTTTTTCTGGAAAAAAGGGGCCTCCAGATTCCTCTGCCCACCTAATGTCTGTTGGATGCTGAAGAGCACTTGACGCTTGTTCCTGGACGAGTTCAGGCAATCTTGTAGCACAAAAGCAGCACCTGTTTAGGTGTCTGTTTCAGACAGAGAAGGGAGTGGGCAAAAATGGCGGGATGGGCTTCTTTTTGTGCAATGTCTGCTGCCGTTCCAGAAACGTTATGCAATGCCTCCGTGGTTGTAGTCTTCACCGTGCAGAGAGGCAGCTTGCCTAGTAAATTATTCTTTACGGCAATAGATCCAGGTGGGGCAGCCGTGTTGGTCTGAAGCAGCAGAACAAAGTTTGAGTCCAGCGGGGGCACCTTTAAGGCCAGCAAAGGTTTATTCAAGGCATGAGGTGTGAGGCACACTTCCTGAGATAACAGTGCAACAGAATTTCCTCAGTTCCTCATCCATTACCTATAGGAAGAGAGAGAGTGGAGGGTTAGTTGCCAGGAAGGGCCAATTAGAGTCAAGACAGAGACAGAAACAAAAATGGAAATTACCAGTCCACACATACAGGTAGAGGGCGAGCAGTAAGTGATCACACAGCATAATGAAGATGTTTAAGAGATTCAGGGATCACACAGGAGTTTGAATCCAGTGGCACCAAATTATCCCGGTTTGATCCCTGAATCTTTTAAACATCTTCATTATGCTGTGTGATAATTTACATCTCATCCTCTACCTACTATATGTGTGGACTGGGAATTTCCATTTTTGTTTCTGTCTCTGTCTTGACTCTAATTGGCCTTTCCTGGCAACTAGCCCCTCCCCCTCCTATATGTAATGGTTGAAGAAATTCTGTTTCACTGTATCTGAAGAGCTGTGCTTGCGCATAAAACCTGATACCTTGAATAAAACTTCGTTGGTCTTACAGGTGCCACTGGACTCAAACTTTATTCTTTAGGGCAATATTTGGGATTTGGCAGAATGCCAAATAGAATGGCTGGTTCTCACAACCCAGACATGCTCAGGGTTGCTTCTCTGATATGCGTCTGAGCTGTGCATCGGAGGGCTAAGGCTGTGCAGCTTTATTGCCTTTTGACACCGCTTCCCTCTCGCCCCCCCCTGCCCTAGGCATGCATTCTTGTGCAGAAGCTGCATTTACCAACTAAGGATGCGCATTATGCACTGGATGACTTTGTCCGAGTTGTACTCCAGGGAAGTTTTTGCCGCAGTCAATCTGCCTGATGTGTCTTGCAGGACTCCCTTTTTATTGGCAAGGAAAGGAGGCATAAATATGAGAGCCATGATAGGTGAAGGAGGCATTAAAGTAGGACAGAGATCCAAGATCCAAGTCTGAAACTCTGACCCACTACACCACACAGATAAAGGTCAGTGCTCCTCACTCCCATACCCCTATGGATGTGGAAAATCAGACCCACAGCATCATGCATGAATGAAGTCAATACGAAGACAAAAATGTGTGAGCTGGAGGCTAAAAAACTGTGAGCTAGCTCACACTAACTCAGCTTAGAGGGAACACTGCTCATGAGCATTTATAGCCAGGCCAGCTCCAGAAGAACCAATGGGATGCCTGGAGGACAGGGCTGTACTGTGACCAAGGAAAGCCGAACTGCCCCCTCTGCCTTTATCAGGCTTTCCACAAAGGGGCACCAGCTCATAGAACAGGAGCCTCTGGGTTCAAATCCAGGTAGTTCCTGACAACTTGTTACACTTCTGAAGTCCACCCAGGCGTGTGAAACATCTGCACACCAATGTGGCCCCCGCTACCTAGCCAAGTGTGGCACATGTTTCAGAATGACCGTTAGCTGCAGTGTGTGATCCAGACATGCCAGGAATGTCCCTCAGTGGAAGAAGAATGAGGCTCACAGTCAGAAGACGTAGTTCAGGTGCCAGCAAATGGCATCTTCTCTTTGCTCCACTGGGAAGGCTGCTCTCTACACACTTACTCAGAGTGGCAAGTCGACACACCAGCGAGCCATTCCTGGCTTTTTGCAGAGTGTGGAAGTGGCTGTATTCTGCAGAGGAAAGGGTTGTCCCTGGAAGGCACACGCTCTGATGCAAATGGCACCCCCCCCCAGCTTAGCAAGCGCCCCGAGCGAGCCGGACTGAGCAAACAGAAGAGAGACAGCTTCGGGAGGTCAACACAACCAATAGGGCGGAGATGCCAAAGAGTCTCCACGGATGCATTTTTGGAAGCTGCAAAAGGCCCCTGGAGGAAGTGACTGCCTGCTGCTAGGAAACCGGCATTCTTTCCACTCGGCATCAAAGGCGGCCGCTCAGCCATTATGGGAGAGCCGCACAGAGTGGCTGCGGCTCGGTGGTTTGGAGGAACTGGCCTCTGGGTCTCCGGGAGGTCCGGAACTCCTTGCAGTTGGCCAGTCACATCCCCACAGTTGACTGTCAGTCATCCGATCTCCCATCTTGTACATTTTCTCCCTCCTTCCCTCCAAGGAACTCAAGACAGCAGGTTCTTCCTGCCCCATTTTCTCCTCACAAAAACCCTGTTAGCTTGGGAGGGACTGCTTGGCCCCGGGTCCGCCAGTGCAGTTTCATGTTGGGAAGTGCACAGCAGTCTGGCTCTCCCAGAGAGACTTGTCTGACGCTCTGGCCGTTGTCTGTTGTCGACACCTCACTGTCTGTTGTGGCTGATACCGTCAGATGCTCCACTATGCCTGGCACTCCCTGGTGTAAGTGGCAGCCGGGTACCTTTCTCTTGCAGAAGTGTTGGTGGTTTTCTGCCACAAGAAGTGGTGGCAGCTCCAAGCATAGACAGCTGCAAGAGGGGACTGGACACACATATGGAGGAGACGTCCATCAGTGGCCGCTAGCCACAAGGCGTAGAGGGAACACTCTGTCTGGGGTGGTGATGCTCTGTTTTCTTGGTGCTGGGGGGGGGGCAACAAGAGGAGGGCGTCTGGGGTTCTGACCACGCTGGGGGACCTCCAGATGGCACCTGGGTTTGGGGCACTGTGTGAAAGAGAAGAGTGCTGGACTGGATGGGCCATGGGCCTGATCCAACATGGCATCTCCTATGTTCTTGTGTTCTGCAACGGCTGGAATGCTGGGCCATTAGCTCTTCTGTTCTACAGGAGTCGGAGTCAGGCGCGCCCACACAAAGAAACACGTAGCAGTAGACAGCTGCTGCTCGGCCTCTTCCCTCTTTCTTCTCCATTCTCACTTGAAGCTGCACGGCTCAGCCATGGAAGTTAGCCGGGTGCCCTTGGGGCAGCTGCTTGCTCTCAGCTTAACCTACCTCACAGGGTGGTTGTTGTGAGGATAAAGCTTGTGCATGGGGCAGGAAGCTGTACAGAGCTGTCTCATGCCTGCGAGCAGCCCCTACGCTAGCTGAGGCCCAAGAGGCAGGGCTGCTGCTGCTGGTGGGGAGGGGGGCTGTGCTGTTCAGGTCCCCGGGAGGGACTCTGGCCGTCCAGTGGGGAGGAGCCCTGCTGGCCTCCATTCCAATCAATCAACTGTTTCAAACGCTTGGCTGTTTGACCGGCCAGTGATGCCTCCTGCTCCACACTGGCTGTTGCATCCTGCGAACGTGAGGTCAGACATGTTAATCCAAAGGCCCATCTGGACATTAGAGAGTAAAAGTATGAAACGGGAGGTGGCCTGTTTGGATCGGAGCGGACCGTTGCCAGATGTTATCTGACCATGAGAGCCAGTGGGTACATCAGAGGTGGAATGGGGGGGGGGTCTCATACTTCTGGCACGCGGCTCTGGCGCTAGTTGATCTTTCCACTGGTTTGCTTGGATTGCATCGCTCCGGAATTGGCTCTGCTGGGTATCTTTCTTCCTATCCCTGTGACTCCACGTGCTGCTTTCTGGAGCAGAAAAGCATCGAGCAGCATTTTTTTAGAAGCGTGAGCAGGAGCAACTGTGAGTTCATCTCCCTCCTCTGATCTGCTTGGTTGGCTTGAGTAGAAGGGGCAGGATCTGAAACTGGAGGGCACGGGGCACTCCAGCGGTGTTTTGGGAGCTTGTTGCCTCTCATCAGGGGAGGCCGGGCGGGACACCGTAGGGTCCATCAGGGAAGAAGAGCGGACAGGAAGAGCCGAGCCTCTGGAGACCCGGACCCGCTCAGCAGATCCAAGGCCTGGCATCGCTCTTCCTGGACTCCTGGACCATTCCGGGTAGTGCAGCAGCAGCTGTGCTTCAAGGAAAGGGAGGCCTTCTCTTCCCAGGCTCGCCCAGTCTGGTCAGCTCTCAGGAGCTCAGCAGGGTCAGCCGTGGCCAGCACTGGGATGGGTCCACCAAGGAAGCCCGGGATCCCCACGCAGAGGCAGGCCATGGCCAACCACCTCTGAGCACCTCTTGACTTGGAAACCCTCCGGGGTCACCATAAGTCAGCTGCAACTTCGCGGTGCTTTCTACCACAACATCTTCCCCGAGTGGACCGAGGGCTCCTCTTCCTAAGCTGAAAGGGGCAGTGGAGTTAAAGGGGCAGCAGCGGTCTGGCTGGCAGCAGTGGTGGGCGTCACACTGCGTGGTGGCCTCAGGTCGTAGTTGTTGCATCCTCAGACTGGGGCTTCGGCCACTGATGGGCAGAGGGCTGATACAGCACAGCCTCCAGGCTCCTTGCCTGAGGGACCTAAACCCATAGCGCCTATAAGGAACCTACATATACTAGTGGCAGCAAAGCTCCAAATCCTAGAAGGAGCTTCAGAGGAGGCCTTGGCCTCTATGCCCCGTTTGTCGGCCCTCCAGGGCAACTGGACCAGCAGGGCACCTCTTAAGCTTCTTTTATGGCAGCACCCAGAGGACTGTCTTTCTCCTCCAAAAGGCCCTCTGTATGTTTAGGAATATTAGAAAAGCCCTGCTGGATCAGACTAGTGGCCCATCTAGTCCAGCATCCTATTTCTCTTGGAGGCCAGTGGGTCAACAGCAGGGCAGAGTGGCTGAGGTCTTCCCCTGAGGTTGCCTCCCAGCCCCGGGGTTCATAGGTTTACCGTCTCTAGCTGTGCAGGTTCTCTTTGGTCCCCGGATAGACCTCTCTCCTCCATGAATCTGGCTAATCCCCCTTTCAAGCCGTGCAAAAGCAGGTGACCTTGGGCTACTCACCCACAGCCATCGGGTCAGGGCGAGATCTCTCTACCTTCTGAGGAGCTGTGCCTGCCACTGAGGTAGCTGTTGCAGGGGGAAGGCTGCTGGGCTGAGTGGCTGGAATCTGGTCAGTGAAGAGCGCAAGCAGAAGCACAAAACGAGCGGAGCTTCTGGCACCTGGTCCCTTGGTGTCAGGCACTTCAGAAAGGCAGTCAAACACCAGGCTTCATAAGAAGATAGAGTTTATTCAGCAGCAGTTCTAGCGCACTAACGTTGCATTGTCAGGAATGAAGGACACAAAGGAACATCTACGGATATACCCCACTGAGCTAGCCCCCAAGCATTCTACCAATGGCTACATAGCCTGCGCCAGGAAAAAGGTGCGAAAGTTGTTCGAGCCATAAAGGGCCCAGCTGTCCGTACCAGAGAAACCGGAATCGTATGACAAGGCCATTTGGTCAGATAGGAGATAGCCCAGGCTGAGGAACACCCTGTTGCCCCAGCAACCTCCCCACTTCCCTCCAAGCATAAAAAGTTACAGACCATCTCATCCTCCTTCCCTCCCTCACATCTTATGGCAGGATCACCTGACACTTGGCCCTGATAGCTGGCTCCTGCAGAGAGCAGACCCCGACCCTGACCTCTCTGTCTCCCCTGCACGTTGCTCCACACAGAGGCTGGCCCATGCCTCCTGCTAGCCCCCCCCGACCCTGTTTCATCCCTTTCCCAGTAGCACCGGCGATCTTGTCCTTCGGCACTTTTGGTGCTGCTTGGCTCCAAGCGGAGATGAAGATGGGCCAGGAGCAGAAGCAATGGCCTGGCCCCTGCCCCTTCCGCGTTGGCCGATGGGTGGGGCGATGGGTGAGGCACAGGCCAGAATGCGTGGAGAGCAGGCTCCCTCCTTTCAGCGGAGTATTCAGGACTTCCTCTTTCCACTCTGGCTTCGTGACCATCTCCCTCGTTCCTCAGTTTCTGTAAAGAATGCTTGTCCTGACCTGGGTGGCCAAGGCGAGCTCCGTCTTGGGCGATCTCAGAAGCTAAGCAGGGTCCGTCCCGGTTAGTCCTTGGGAGGGAGACCGTCAAGGCAGGCCGTGGCCAGCCACCTCTGAACATCTCGTGCCTTGAAGACCCTGCAGGGCCTCCATAAGGCGGCTGCGACTTGCCCGCATTTTCCCACCACCGCCAGATTTGGATTTCTGCTTTGCAGCCATTGCTTATTCATTAAATGAAACAGAGCAGGGAAGCCTGGCCACGTGTGGCTGGGCTGAAGGGATTTGGGTCGGTGTTCCTTAGAGAGAAGAAGCGGGCTCTCGTGGTTTGTCTGCATGAATGGCAGCGGGAGGCACCGTGCGATGCTCTGGCTCATGCTGGTTTCCATCCCTGACAGACCAAGACCTTGTCTGGTGCGGGGCATCATCCGGAACTACTCTCTGCCATGGGCGGCCGACTCATCGCGAGGGCACCAGTCCGCAAGGGTCTGGGGTGTTCCTGGAGCCTGGGTGTGGCTTGGTCAGGGCTGTATTTGGGGCTGTCTTTCCCAAGCTGTATGCTTCCCAGCTAAGTATGCCAAAAGCAATGGCATCCCAAGGTGTGGGAAGGGGTTGGAGGTTGGGTAGTTGCATGCCCCATCTCATCCTTGGGGCCTGACGCATGGGGACTGTGCTTCAGGTGGCATCAGACCACTGCTCCAACTTGCTGGTGGATGTCCATTTGACCTGGCAGTGGTGCCTTGTGCCTGGCCACCCGAGATCCTTTATAACTCAAGATGCCTGGTGTTTGACCTGGGATCTCCTCTGTCCAAGGTACACGCTCTGCCTTTGAGCTACAGCCCCCCCTTCCACTCTGTGGCAGGCCTGTTTTCATAGCTGTGTTCCTCAGAGACCCTTGAGGATGTAAGGTCTCGCTCCATCTGTTTTACTGGAAGAAGGCTGAACCATCATTTTAAGAAGTTTCTTCTTTGTATTCTCATGAATGTAATTACTGAGGGTCGCATGCATCTTTTGCTTTAAAAATATGTGCCATATTTCTAAAGAATGGCTTGGGCGAGATTATTGCCTGTGGAAGTAGGACTTTAGCTCTTCAGTTGTGTTTTCCCTGATGTTGCTTCTGTTCTGCGAAGATGGGGGTCCAAACTATTGCCCGCGCTGTCTTCACTGTCTTTCCCGTGGATATCCAGACTCGATCCCCTCAAAATGCTGGTGTTTTGTTTAGCAGCTTCTGGTGTTGATTAATCAGCTCGCCCGTAATGTGCAACTTCCACTTCAGACTTGTTAATGAGGTTTTCGAGGTAAACACGGACACCTGGTTCTTTTGCAAGCAGAGAAGTCGTGAGGGGGGATACTTGGGGGCTGGGTGTGAGGTGACCCTGCCAACCTGGAAATCACCCTGGATGCCAGGCACAGAGCTGTCTCTGCACAAGGAGAGCCACCTGTCAGCTGAGGTGGGTCAGCATTTCTTTGGCTTGCATCCTCCAGTGGTGACTAAACACTGCCCATAAAAACTGTTGGGTCTGTCCCAGGAACCAGAGCTGTTAACCCAGACTGGAAGCAGCTCTCTGGTCTCCAGATCTGTCTCTGTGCTTGTCAGACTCCTGCAGCAATCGGTTCCCAACAATTTTCTTGCAAAGAAGTGAAGTTTATTGAGACATTGAAGTATGCAGATTATCTTTACACATCTTGTGTTAGAACTGGCAATATACACACGATGCAAGCAGATATACACAATTCAAGGGGGTCCCCTGATGGCCAGGAGCCAATCAAAGAATAGGGAAAAGCCTGCTAAGCTAATGGGTCTAGCTTCCCAAGAGAAGGCTGGTGCTAGACACCAAGGCCAAACACTCATGTTACAGAGATAAGAAACACTAGAGACACAGAGAAAAGAAACCTAAAACTCCGGAGGCACCCCCTCACGCCATGACAGCTAGAGACCTAGCTGACAGTGCTATGGCCTAACGGAAGGCTCATCTCTGTGATGGGTGGAGGGGACTTGGAGGACTGGTCTGTGTACCTCCAGTGGGATCTCTGTCAGTGGCAGTTCAGCCACCATACAAGAAGCAAGCTGTAATTTTTCCACAGCACTGAATTCAACGGTTCCCTTTTGCTTATTCACATAGAAGTGAAGAACAGCCCTCCATTGATATGGGAGCAAACGAGGGACTGCTGTTCAGTGGCTGAGCATCTCCTTTGCATACAGAAGGACCTGTGTCCAATCCCTGGCATCTCCGGTTAAGGGATCATACCTGAGAGGTGCTGGGAAAGACCCTGCAGGTTCCTAGAGATCCACAACCAGTTAGAATACAGAATATGAAGCCAGGCGGATGTGTGGTCTGATACAGTATAAGGCAGCTTCATACATTTACTTTAAAGTAGCATGTTTACTTGGAAGGAGGCATCACTGTATTCTCGGGGCCTGATTTGCAAGTTAAGTGTGTCAGCACCCATTCATTAATTAATGGCAGGAATTGATGATCCCTCGTGATGTGTGGCTGAACTCTGTGGCTTAATTATCTCATGAGACTGTTCAGTTCCTGCAGAATGTTTATGCCGCACGGAAACATTCCAGCTTGGGTTTTGGGGTTGGGGTTTTTTTTTATGTCAAATTGCAGCCCACTTATAGTGACCCCACGGGACTTTCAAGGAAAGAAATGTTCAGAGGCAGTTTGCCATTGTCTGCCTCTGCCTGCCTCTGTAACAATCCTCGGTGGTCTCCCATCGAAGGACGAACCAGGGCTGACCCTGCTGAGCTTCTGAGATCGGAGGAGACGGGCGCGCCGGGGCCATCCCGCTCAGGGCTTCAGCTTGAGGAGGTTCCGCATTTGTATATGTGCCTGGTTCCAAAAGTTTTCTTTTTTAGCTTCATATTTCACCGTTTAATTCTTCAGGCTGTGATTTTAGAAGGCCGAATGGGCATCCGGAGCCCTCCTAGGTTCTTGTCCAATGGTCTTGAAGGTCCTGAAAATGACCCTGGCACTTCTGTCCTCTAGAGTCTGTCCAGTTTCTCCAAATCGCCTCTTACTGGAGAGCACCCGGGCACTAGAGGCTCAGCACTTTAGTCGGATGCCTGCAAGCCGGAGGGAAAAGAGGGTCACAGAGTGGGCACTGATTGGCAAAGATCTGCCTCCCCTGTGGGCCTTCATGCCTGTAGGTGGAAAAGGCAGAGAACGAAGAGCATGTGGGCTTGTGGCACTCAGTTAGCTGCATTCGGCCCTGGCGGTCAGTCAGCCCTGGCTGCCTGGGCCCTTTCTTTGTCCAGGTGCTCAGTGAGTGGAGGGCGGCCTGCTCTTCTTCAGCAGCACCCTTGGCCTCACAGCTCTTTGAGGAGAGTCCAGCGGGTGCTGGGTGAGCTCCAGTTCAGCACCTTTTTTCTTTGTCCAAGTTTTGTTCACCCCCTGCCCCCCCAGCTCCTTTTCTTTCTTGCATTCTCTTGCCGTTTGCAAGTCCATGTTCTGAGGATGGCCAAATGAGCTGCTGGCGCGATGTGCCTATTTAATTGGCAGAGGGGGAAGAGTGGCCCTTCTGTTCAGCTCTCTCAATCGTTCTGCTCATTCACGGACTTCCTGGATTCTTCCTCTCTCTGCCACCCTGCCTCCCCCCGCCCCCATGCTGCCCCGTCTGAAATTCAAAATTAATTGATTGTTTTCAAGGCTGGCTGTGCCATGGGAATGGTTTGGGGTAGTTAACGGTTTGTTGCCAGATTAATAATTGGAAATATCTGCCTTCCGTTCACCCAGGGTCTGAATGGCTCCAAGCAAAGAGCTCCTTGTGCAAAGTTCCATGTCTGCTCTAATGGAGGTATGGGAGAGGCCAGGAGATGGGAAGGCCAGGAGGGGGAAGGAGAAAGTTCGGGGGGAAAGCTCCCCCCCCCAGGACTGTTGTCAGCTTTTCCAGCGGAAAAATTGGAAATTGGTGGGAGCCCTGGAAAACATTTCTGTGAAGTGAAATGCTTGTCAAGGTCTTACTCAGGCTGTGTAGCAGGCAGATGTTTATGCAAGTCGTTAAATAACGATAATATAATTATATTCTTTCCAGCATATATTTGTTGTTTAAAGGTGTTATCCGCAATTAATATGCTGTAATGTTTATCATGATAATACAGGTTTATATAATATAAAATATGCTGCTAATCCTATTACGAGACTGTTTCTGTTCAAATATTATGTCCCCTTTTGTTTACTATAAAATATGTGTTTTGTAAAAAAAAAAACTTGTGTTTTGTAAAAACCTCTTTTTGTGACAAACTTCTGTTTTTTTCCTACCTCTCAGACGGCAAAAACTAAGATACTTGTGTTATAAGGGAACATCTGGTACAGCAATTTTCACCTCTCCCCTTCCTCCCCCTGCCTATGATATTGGATATATTTTCTACTTTGAATTTAGAAATCCTCTGTGAAGTTGTTCCCATCTAAGACCCAAGCAGCTCTGCAGAAGATTGCACTTTATTCTTTTAAATATCATAAACTTACCAATTAGTACAGTTTTATATAGTAATTAAATTATAAATGATGCATTTTAATTTTTTTATGTTGTTGAATCAGTAAAAGAAGCTCAGGCATTATAAGAAAATTAAGTATTGCCTATTTTTCAGTTTTACCCAAGACTTCCATGTTGTTGGTATTTTCTGGGTAAAAACCCCTCATTTTTTCCCCTCGGCTCCAAGATGTTCAGAAATGTGACGTATCAAAAATGTGTATGACCGGCCTTTCCCATTGCTGTTAGTATCTCTGAAGGAAGCAGAGCCCAGGTGTCGGCCTCAGAAGAATGACCCCGTCTGCAGCCTAAAAGCAAAGATGTTGGACATGAGCCCACAGCCAGGCAGTGACTCAGTTTCTCCTCTCTGAAAGGCTGAGCTCCTCCACCTTGCTTTGCTCTTGTACGAGGCATATAAAGCACCTCGGCAAGTGTAATGGGGGTGCCTCTGGGGTTCTTGTGGGGGGCCTTTTGATTAGTGAAGTCCTCTTTGCCATTGGGTTGATTGGAACACCGTTATCATCTGACTCTGTTGGATGCTGTCTCTACCATTGGGTTGATTTGGAATACCGCCGTCATTTGCTTGTTTCGATCTGTAAATTGATGTTGTTTATCTTTGTTTTATCTTTGCTGTTTGGGACAAGAAGGAGCTGTACAAAAGGGACGGTCTACACTCGTCCCAAGAAGGAACCAGGCTGCTGGCGCTCAAAATCAAAAAGGTGGCAGAGCAGTATTTAAACTGAATAATGGGGGAAAGCCGACAGGAGATTAAAAGTCTCTGGTTCGGGATGGCTCATCTCAAAGAGATGAAGGGGTAGCTATTACTTTTGTACAAGGAAATGGATTACAATTGTCCACTGAGACTGTGGCTAATGATAGGAACTGCCTGGCAAGGTCTCGAGGCAGCAAGAGGAAGGCTGTGGGCTTAACAAGCATGGGAAACTATAAGTGTTTATACACAAATGCTAGAAGTCTCCGAGGTAAAATCGGGGAGTTGGAATGCTTGGTGTTGGGGGGAATAGACATTGTGGGTATTTCAGAAACTTGGTGGGATGAGGAAAATCAGTGGGATACAGTGATTCCTGGTTATAAATTATATCGGAAGGATGGGGGGGAAGGGTTGGAGGTGGGGTGGCTCTGTACGTCAGAGAGGGTATACAGTCCAGTAAGATTGAGAGAGTAAGAAAATTGGATTCGCTTCTGGAAATGCTATGGGTTGAAATAGTGGGTCCAAAAGGAGGCTTAACAGTGGGAGTTTGTTATCGCCCACCAGATCAAAAGGTAGAGGAGGATTATAAAATGATGAATGAATTAAAGATAGTGGCTAGACAAAATAACCGTGTCGTAATAGGCGACTCTAACTACCCACACATTGATTGGGTCAATATGAGTTCTAGTCGGGAAAAAGAGATTGAGTTTTTAGACACTCTCAATGACTGTGCTATGGAACAGATGGTCACAGATCCTACCAGGGGAGAGGCGATCCTGGATTTGGTCCTAAGTAACACCCAAGACCTGGTGAGAGATGTAAAAATGATTGCACCGCTTGGGAACAGTGACCATAATGTCATTGAATTTAACATTTGTACAGATAGGGAGTTGCCCAAAAAGACTGACGCAACCACTTTTAACTTTAAAAGGGGTAACTTCTCTGGTATGAGGGGACATGTGAGGAAGAAATTGAAAGGAAGAGTGAAGAAGGTCAAAACCATTGGGGAAGCTTGAAGACTATTTAAAAATACAATCCTAGAAGCTCAGAAGAAATATATACCGCAGGTTAGGAAAGGTACAAATAGGTATAGAAAAAAGCCTGCATGGTTAACAAATAAAGTAATGGAAGCTGTAAAAGGTAAGAAGGATTCCTTTAAGCGGTGGAAAGCTAGTCTCAGTGAGGTTGATAAAAGGGAACACAGACTGTGGCAAATAAAATGCAAGTCTGTGATCAGGCAAGCAAAAAGGGAATATGAGGAGCATATCGCAAAAAACATAAAGACCAACAATAAAACTTTCTTCAAATACATTAGAAGTAGGAAGCCAGCCAGGGAGGCAGTGGGGCCCTTGGATGACCAAGGGGTAAAAGGAGTAGTGAAGGATGATAGGGAAATGTCTGAGAAGCTGAATGCATATTTTGCCTCTGTCTTCACTGTGGAAGAGGAGAAGTGCTTGCCCACTCCAGAAGCACCGATTTCAGGAGGGGGTTTGAAAGACCTGAATCAGATTGCGGTGATAAGAGAGGAAGTCCTCCGACTGATGGACAATTTAAAAACTAATAAATCACCAGGCCCGGATGGCATTCATCCGAGAGTTCTGAAAGAACTCAAATGTGAACTTGTGGATCTCCTTCCAAAAATATGTAATCTTTCTTTAAAATCTGCCTCCATTCCTGAGGACTGGAAGGTAGCTAATGTCACTCTCATCTTTAAAAAGGGCTCGAGGGGAGATCCAGGAAATTACAGGCTAGTCAGTCTGACATCAATACCTGGTAAGTTGGCGGAAACTGTTATTAAGGAAAGAATTAGTAGGCACATTGATGAACAAAAACTATTGAGGCAGACTCAGCATGGGTTCTGTAAGGGAAGATCTTGTCTCAGTAACCTGTTAGTGTTTTTTGAGGGAGTGAACAAACATGTGGACAAGGGGGATCCAATAGATATTATTTACCTTGACTTCCAGAAAGCTTTTGATACAGTTCCTCATCAAAGGCTCCTAAGTAAGCTCAATAGTCATGAGATAAAAGGACAAGTCCTCTTGTGGATCAAAAACTGGCTTATAAATAGGAAACAGACAGTGAGTATAAATGGGAAACTTTCTCAGTGGAGGGTGATAAGCAGTGGGGTACCACAGGGATCAGTACTCGGTCCGATGCTTTTTAACTTGTTTATTAACGATTTGGAATTGGGAGTAAGCAGTGAAGTGGCTAAATTTGCAGATGACACGAAGTTGTTCAGGGTGGTGACAACCAGGGAGGATTGTGAGGCTCTCCAAAGGGATCTGTCGAGGATGGGTGAGTGGGCGTCAACATGGCAAATGGGGTTCAATGTGGCCAAGTGCAAAGTGATGCACATTGGAGCCAAAAATCCTAAATATAAATACATGTTGATGGGGTCCAAACTGACAGAGACTGACCAAGAGAGAGATCTTGGAGTCATAGTAGATAACTCAATGAAAATGTCTAGACAGTGCGTAACTGCAATAAAGAAGGCCAACGATATGTTGGGGATTATTAGGAAGGGAATTGAAAACAAATCAGCCAGTATCATAATACCCCTGTATAAATCATTGGTGCGACCTCATTTGGAATACTGTGTACATTTCTGGTCGCCACATCTCAAAAAGGATATTATAGCATTGGAAAAAGTGCAGAGAAGGGCAACTAGAATGATAAAAGGGTTGGAACACCTTCCCTAAGAAGAAAGGTTAAAACGCTTGGGGCTCTTTAGCTTGGAGAAATGAGAGCTGAGGGGTGACATGATGGAGGTTTATAAGATTATGAATGGGATTGAGCAGGTTGAGAAAGAAGTACTTTTCTCCCTTTCTCACAATACAAGAACTCGTGGGCACTCCATGAAATTGCTGAGCAGTCGGGTTAGAACAGATAAAAGGAAGTCCTTCTTTACCCAAAGAGTGATTAACATATGGAATTCACTGCCACAGGAGGTGGTGGCAGCTACAAGCATGGACAGTTTCAAGAGGGAATTAGATAAACATATGGAACAGAAGTCCATCAGTGGCTATTAGTCACAGGGTATAGATGGGAACTCTCAGTCTGGGGCAGGTGATGCACTCTATTCTTGGTGCTTGGGGGGGCAGTGGGAGAGCTTCTAGTGTCCTGGCCCCACTGCTGGACCTCCTGATGGCACCTGGTATATTTTGGCCGCTGTGTGACAGAGTGTTGGACTAGATGGGCCATTGGCCTGATTCAACATTGGCTTCTCTTATGTTCTTTTGTTCTTATGTTTTTAAACTGTTTTAACTCTGGATTGTTTTATGATATTTTAATCCTGTTAGCCGCCTTGAGCCAGCGCATCCGGCAAGGCGGGATACAAATAGAAACAATAATATAATGACAATAATTCTGCATATGTGTACCTGTTCCTAATATAAAGACAAATGTCCAATCATATAAATACAGGTTAAAAGGTACAAATTATATCCATATACAAGAACCCCTGCCAGATGCATTTCAGCTAAAAGCCTTCCTCGGTAGTAACATTCAAACTGAGCACTCCATAAATTTAACAATAGTATACAGAATAGACCTAAAATCCTCAAGGGGGGGGGGCTAGAATGTGAGGCATAGAGAGGAGGCGGCCAGAGGTTGTCGGGGCCTGGATGAAGAGGTGAGTTTTTAGCTGGAATTTCTGGGTCTCGTTGGAGCAGAGCAGCTCTTCGTTTGCTAGTGGTCTTCTTGGCAGCCTGTTGGTCCTCTGGCTGGGGGGGGATGTTGTTGGGAGTAACTGGTTAGTTAGTCCTGGTATCTCTTCTCAACTTAGCAGAGGGCACCTTGCAGTAGAAGCTGTTTGTTCTCAGTGAGTTAGCAGAGTTACCAAGTTAGACAGAGCCACTTTTCAGTTTCAAGACTAATAATAGTCCTTTTATTTAGGAACTAGATAGGAGACAGAGACAGAGCTGATCTAAACTACCATGGATGGGTTTGGATGTAGAGAGGCATCTAGCCTCCATTGTGGATGTGTGCGAGAGAAGAAAGAGTGAGAGGGCAGGGAGGAAGGCAGGCAGGCAGGCAGGCAGGCAGTTTCCCTGTAATCTATCTGTCTACATCAGAGGACAGAGACAGGAGAGTAAACAGGAAGAAAAACCCATAGTTTGCCTGTCTATCTCACTGATTTGTTTGCACCTTCCCCTTGGAGGCTGAGGCTTGAGACAGCATCTAGGCCTTCTCTTCCAACAGTCGCAGCCTGAGTCCTCTACCCTCCCCTCCCCTCCCCTCCCCTCAGTCGCTGCCAGCCAACTGACCTTGCAGCCACAGCACAGTCATATGAAAAGTGTATCCGACTAGATCAGGGGTTCCCCAACACTGTGCCCCTGGGCCCCAAGGTGCCCGCTGACACATTTCCAGGTGCCTGCTAAGTGTTTGAACTAGGAGGACCTGAGTTTGCCAGATTGGTTGGCCTAGAAAACCTCAGGGTGGGTGGAGTGTTCATCCCAGATCTCTGTGGGCTATTCTGGAGGAAAAGGTTTCTGAATAACTGCGGTTTGCTTTTGCAGTCCTGGGCGTCTTAATCTCTTCCCCGACACACAGCATGGGGTGCTTCATTCATCCAAGAGGCTTTGCGGGAGGCCTAGGAAAGAAAAACTTGGGAAGCAAGTTCATGAAAGCTCACTCGACAGAAGGGTCTCCAGTGTCTCTTTGAACCCATCAGGAAATTAAATGCCACTTGATTCTTCCACGGCCCTCAGTCTACTTGCCAGAGTATAATGATAACCGCTAATAGAGTGTGTTCGTTGCCACAGGCCATGGCCGAATTGACAAACCCTGGGAATGCAATTTATATGCCTCTCTTCTTTCCGAGCAGCTGGGCCCTTGTTAGTGACAGACAATAACCCACTTCCAAATTAGCGAAAAGAGGGAAGCATTTTTAGATTCAGAACACATTCTCGATGATTTCAAGGAATGCAGAGGAGGGCACAGGCACCCCCCCACACACACATACTTCATTTAAAAGAAGGATTGGTGCAAAGAAAAATGCCCATTAACTCCCTCGTTACCTGAGAAAGCCGCTCTTGACATCCCGAGGCCAAACCCAGCTAAAAACAGGTGTTTTCATACACATAGAAATAGCCGCATGATGTGGAACTGATGATGGGCCCCCTTTCCTGTCATCAGTTGGCCTTGCTCTGTGCTAAAAACAAATTAAATTTCTGAGCTAAAGAGGCTGCATCAAAAAAAGCTGAATTCTGGAACCCTGCATAAATAATGCAAACGAAGCAGATCTGCGTGTTTTCTCTTTGTTTGCACAAGCGTTTCTTTCTGTGTTTATTATTTTACATCATTTATCCTGGCCTTGCTAGACACCGAAAAGGCAAGGAACTGTGCAGAATGCAGCCGCTGCGATCACTAGAAATCCCATTCATCCACCTGTCTGAGGGGTCAGCTGGTCATACCCATATGCTTTGAAACGGATCTTAAAACAATACAAAAGGGAAACACGGTATGGGAACTACAAGAAGAAGAAGGAGAAGGAGAAGAAACACTGTGCAATCAGCTTGCCAATTATACGAAAACAAATCTTATTTATATACCACAATAAATGCTTTTTTTTGAAAAATATTTAAAATGATGTGTTTGTCAATGGATCACCATATATAAATGTCCAATGGAATTCCGTACAATTACAATATAACATTACAACAATCTCTACAAAAGCGAAGCAAGATAATTAGAGTCTTAAATCAAGAAAAAATTCCGGTTTCACGGAAGAGCGTGCCCTCTGCTTCTGACTTTGGCTCACGGGTGCACAAGTTGCTCCTCACTTCAGCGAAGCCTTATCAAAGCTGCAGACTCTTCAACAGGCACCGTGTGCTCTTAATGAGGCACAAATATCTGAAAACAAAATACCGACAGTGAACTACACGCAGTATCGGCGCAAATAAATCTCTAAATTACTAAAATATATTATCCTTTACTACTGAAATACTATGGTGGAACAATTTGGGAATGTTGAGTCAGAAGAAGAAGAGGAGGAGGAGGAGGAGATTGGATTTATACCCCGCCCTTCACTACCCAAAGGAGTCTCAGAGGGGCTGGCAATCTCCTTTCCCTTCCCCACCCCACAACAGACACCCTGGGAGGTAGGCGGGGCTGAGAGAGCTCTGACTGAGAACTGCTCCTGAGAGAGAACAGCTTTGAGAGAACTTATGACTGACCCAAGGTTGCGCTAGCAGCTGCATGTGGAGGAGGAGTGGGGAATCAAACCCTGTTCTCCCGGAGTCCGCGCTCCTAACCACTACACCAAACTGGCTCACCAAAATGGAGGGCTGTTCTTCACTTCTATGTGAATAAGCAAAAGAGTACCATAGAATTCACTGTTGTGGGAAAAGCACAGCCTGCCTGCATGGTGGCCGAACCACCACTGACAGAGATCCCACTGGAGGTACACAGACCAGTTCTCCAATTGCACAGTGTGGTTTCTTCTTGAAATGTATCTTGGCATACTCTCTGCTTCTCTTGCAATACAGTTATCTCCTCCAGTGAGTGCAGGGTGGTGTCCATATTGGCTTCTTCTCATGCTGGTCTCACAACAACCCTGGAATGAAGTTTGAGTCCAGTGGTACCTTTAAGACCAACAAAGTTTAATTCTGGGTATAAGCTGTGCACACAAAGTTTGCATGCACACAAAAGCTTATGCCCAGAATTAAACTTTGTTGGTCTTAAAGATACCACTGGGCTCAAACTTTGTTCTGTTGCTTCAGGGGTGGCCAAACTGCAGCTCTTTCACACATATTGTGCGGCTCCCGGCAGGGTAACTGGGGAAGCAAAGGGGAGGCATGTCTCCCCAATCTTTCTTCCCTTCCCCAACCGGTGTTCCCCTCCCTGAGTAGGCTTGAGGTTGAGGGGAGCAGAGAAAGAAAGCAACTTTAAATGTGTTTTCAAAGGCCCCCCAGTGGCTGGCTTGGAGAAGGCATTTGTCTCTTAAAAGCCCTTCTCCAAGCCAAACCAGCTGGCATGGGGGGTCTTGGAGGATGCATTTAAAGCTAAAGTTGCTTTCTTTCCAATTCTCCCTCACTCCCCCCACCTATTTGCTTCCTTTCCACATTTCTTCCTCTCTCTCTCTCTCTCTCTCTCTTTCTTCCCTCCCTCCCCATCTAAAGTTAAATGTGTTTTCCAAGCCCCGCCCCACTGCCACACTATCCAGCTGGCTTGGCTCGGAAAAGGCAGCGGGGGTTAAAATTACTTTCTTTCCACCTCTCCCTCCCTCACCATTTATTTGCTTTCTTTTCACTTCTCTCTCTCCCTCCCTCCCCGCCTCATCTATTTGTTTTCTTTGTTTTTGCTTCTCTGTCCTTCTCTCTCCTTCTTTCTTTCCACCTCTCTCATTCTTTCCACCTGTCAACCTCGCTGTCTCGTTCGCCATGTATTTGGGGAAATTCCCGGGGAGGGGGGAGTGTGAATATGTGTGAGTGAGAGTGGCTTTATTGTAGGGCAATACATCTCATGTAACTTCCTGATGATACCTTCCTTTCCCAGGGATGCCGGCCAGATGGCCTGGGTCTGTCTGTCGGTCTCCCTGCTCGTTGCCTTAGCTGAGATAACAAATGGATGATTTATTGGGGGGGGGGGTTTAGAGGCACGCTAGCTCAGCGGGAATGAATGGTCAGTATGATTGGAGGGGACTACGTTTGAACCAGGTATAATTAAGGGGCTTTGTACCACAATATCAATTCTGACTCAACAAAATTCTTAGCTGGAACTGTGATGTTGGCCACGGCCCAGTGGTGTCCAGCCTCCTGTAGCCATCGCCACGGAAGGGGTTGTTTCTCTGACACTGGCCCTGGGGTTTGGGTCGAGGGGCCCAGGGGCTTTGGAGGGGTGCACAGGAGGCGCAGGATGGGTGATCTCAGATGGCGGGGACAGCAGGGCGGGTTTCCGCACCCCCCCTTTTCCTGCCCTGGGTCTGGCCTTATGCGCAGTTTTGCTCTCGCTCTCAGGGCGTTCCTCTCTCTCTCTCGCCTCCGCTTTCAACCCCAGCCAGCCCAGTTCACCTCCTCCCCGATCGCTGAGCCTCACTCTCCTTTTATTACCCCTGCCAGTCCCCTGGATTCCTCCCGCCCCTTAGCCCCGCCCCCGCCTAAAAGCAGGGACGCTGGGCCTGTTGCCACCTCCCCTACCCGCTCTCTGGCATCCCAGCCCATGAGCGGACATCCTCCCTGCGTCGCGCCCCTCCCCCAGAGCATGGATGCCGCACGGGCCAGGCCGCGCCCTCCCTGCTTGCCGCTCCTCTGCTTCTGCCACCCCGGCCCCTTCGGCAGCTGGCGCCCAGCCAGTGTGCTCTTCAGTCCCTCTCTGGACGCCACAGGGATGGACACCAGGTATGTTTTTGGGGCCTGGGGGAGGGTCCAAGGCCCCCGCTCCACCACGGCTGTCGTGGTGCTCATCGTCCCGGCCAGAGCCGGGACGGGAACATCTTCTTCAATATACAAATAATCTACGGTGAGTGTTGCTGAGAGTAACTTGGCCGAAGAGGCCTTTCTCTTTCTCTCTACCCTCCTTCTGTCCTTCCTCCTTCTTCCCTCCCCATCTATTTGCTTTCTTTGTTTCTCTTTCCCTTCCTCCCTCTCTCCCTTCCTTCCTTCCTCCCGCCCCTCGCTCCCTCCCCCATCTATTTGCTTTCTTTGCTTCTCTCTTTCTCTTCCCATCTCTCTCTCTCTCTGACAAATAAATATCATCAGCAAACAAATAAATATCATTGGACAAATAAATATCATCAATATCTGTTTTTACCCCTTTTGTTTTTATTTTTGGTAGTCTTATTTAATGGTAATAAAAAGCAAATTTGCATGTTTTTTCAATAAAATTGTGTACAATATTTGTTCATGTCTTGCAGCTCTCAGACATCTGATGTTTATTCTATGTGGCTCTTACAATGAGCAAGTTTGGCTTCAGACCAACATGGAAGCCACCTGAATCTCACACAACCCTGTGACTTAGGTTAGGTCTCAAGTATGGGCTGAATATTATTCTAAGATCTTTCAGGCCCCAGGCATCCCTTCTGTTACTAGTTCAGAAGATCATATACTTTTCGATCTCCCTGCTTGGCCTCCAGTCAAGCCTGAAGAAATTATTTAACTGATAGACGGTTTAACATAAGAACATAAGAACATAAGAGAAGCCAATGTTGGATCAGGCTAATGGCCCATCTAGTCCAAAACTGATTTCCCACTAGCCTTTGCTCCGTCCTCGCTCTTCTCCCCCCCCCATTCTACATGTCAATTTCCCACCACTTGCTGTGCGGATGCATTTTGCCCCACAGCTTCACCCAGTTTCCCATGCGTCTTCTTGATCCTCAAAAAAGAGGCTTGAGAAGACGTGGGGGAAATCGGGTGAAGCTGCAGGGCAAAATGCGGCCGCGCAGCAAGTGGTGGGAAATTGACACGAAGAATCGGGGGAAAGGAAGAGCGAGGATGGAGCAGCGGCTAGTGGGAAATCAGTTTTGGACTAGATGGGCCATTGGCCGGATCCAACATTGGCTTCTCTTATGTTCTTATGTGGCGCATCTCTATCAAGGGCCACTAGTTGTTGCAAGCTGCAGTGGGGCCCACGGCCTCTTTTACTCCATGGAAATTTAATTAGCTAACAATTACCCTACCCCTGACCCAGCTGGCCCAGGCTAGCCCAATCTCCTCTTATCTCAGAACCTGGGCAGGGTTGGCCGTGGCTGGTACTTGGACGAGAGACCGCCAAGGAAGCCCAGGGTCACTCGGCAGAGGCGGGCAGGGCAGACCACCTCTGGACATTCCTTGCCTCGAATGCTCTATGGGGTTGCCATAACTCATCTGTGGCTTCACAGCAAAAGGAATGGGATCCCCATCTGATCCACACAGTGCAGGTTAAAACACCCCCACCCCCTGTAAACATGCACTGAAAAGGTGGACCGTCAACCCTGACTCAAATGCATTAAGGAGAACAACTCTTGGTTGGAGGGTTTTCCGTTGTGTGCTCTAAAATTGGATGGGGAGCAGGGGCAACCACACCACAGGCACATTGGTGTCACGAAAGAAGGACAGTTCTGTCAGGTCATTTGGAGAGGAGACAGCATTTAACAGTCTCTGCTGCTGATAGCTTTTTTCACTAGCGGCCTGCAAGAGGCTACAGGCTGAAGGACTGGCCAAGGAGTCTGTCCGTTTTAGCAAGATGCTTCCTTGGAGCGGAGGCACTTTGGCAGGCCGGAGTGTGTGGGAAGCTTGCCCCCTGCCTTCTGTGCTGAGTGCCTACTGATGACAGGGAAGTTCCACTGCCAGAGCTGTCGGTCCAGCACTGTTTCAGGAATGTTACATTTGCTAGAAATAGCTTTGAATAGTTTAAAAGGCTGTCTACAAGAAGTGCCTGTACTCTGCATGAGCCCGCACATTGATCTGGTGGATCTGAAAGGGGTACAGACCAATGCATGAATGTGGTGCCCTGAATAGAGCAGGAAGATCTGGGTTCAAATCCCTGCTCAGGTATGACTCTCAGTGGGTGACCTTGGTCCATCTTAGCTTAACACAGTATAATTCTGAAGATGAGGAGGTGGGAACACACAACATCCTTAGTTTCTTGGGCAGAGGGATAAGGTAGAACAACCGTCAGAAATGGTCCAAAAGCAAGAGTTAGTTGACGATTTTTATTGTGTGTGGTGTAAGGTGCTGGCAAGTTGCAGCCAGCCAGTGGTGACCCTGTAGGCTTTTCAAGGCTAGAGACGAGCAGACCGGTGCTGTGGGCCAGTCTCTGTACTCAAGCAGAGCGACAGTGAGGCCCATGGGCCCTTGAGCACCTCCCAGAATCCTCTGCTGGGCACCGGGGGCTCCTCAGTAGCTGGTGGAGGATGGTTTCCTGAAGGCAGAAAGCCCGAGAGCCGTCAACTCCCTTTACAGCAGCCTTGTATAGAGATTGGTTTATTATTATTCTCATCAGCCCCATATTGCAGGTGAGGCTGGCACTGGAGAAATAGCGGCTTGCCAAAAGACACCTGCTGTGATCGTGGCTGAGATGTGCTGTGAACGAGGGATACTCCTGACACCTGCTCTCCGATGAGTGGTGGAGGCAATCGGCAGGTGACCACGGGGGGGGGGCATGGCGGGAACAAAGGGGGACGACGCAGAGAGGAGACCAAGAGTCCAGCAGCTCCTCCCCGGCCACAAACTTTGTCAGTCTCAAAGGTGCTCCTGGTCTCTGGCTCTTTTCATCTGCTACAGGCAGACCAGCACAGCTGCCCGTCTTGAGCTGTCGGCAGAGATGGGGACAGGGAGAGGCCTCCGATGCGTGGGGCTTCCTCCACCGGCACTGAAGGGCTGTTGCTAGTTCTCCTTGGCTGCCCATCGGGCTTGGAAATCCCTCTCCAAGGAAGTCTTTGGGGCCCCCTGCCCTCCTAAAAATCCCACCGTGGATCCCACAAGGCCTGGCCCCTCTCCCCTCCATCGCTGTTCGTTTCGGGGTAAAGAATATTCCTGCCTTGTTTGTTTGCAGCACTTTGTAAAACGCCATGTCCATTGACAGTAAAGTTTTCAGAAGGAGGGAGGAGGCCCTGGTTGTTGATGTTTCCCTTCTTTCTCCAAGGTGAAGCCCCCTGATTCCCTACCAAGATGCCGCTGGTGAAAAGGAACATCGAGCCGCGCCACCTCTGCCGTGGAGCTCTCCCGGATGGCGTGACCAGCGAGTTGGAGTGTGTGACCAACAGCACCTTGGCCGCCATCATTAAGCAGCTGGGGAGTCTCAGTAAGTTGCCAGTCTCTGTGTGCCCCCCCCCCGTGCCCGAGGAGAGAGCCCAGCAGTCCTTTCCCCAGAAAGCTGCAAAGCAGCACGACAACCGTCCCTCTGCCCGGGGAGCAGGAGTTCCCTGCAGGCTCTCTTGGAATGCTCATGGAAGCTCTCGGGTGCCGTCCCAAAACGGCTGTTGGGGGGGGGGGGCAAATCAAAATGCTATGCAGTTCCTCAGACAGAGAGGTAGCCGCTTCTGAATCACCGACACCATGGGGGTGCCTCTGGAGTTCTTGCGGGGGGCCTTTTGCAGAGGAGGCAGAGAAAAGCTGGGAGAGAAAAGCTCTTTGCTTTGGGGAAGAGACACGGCTTGGTTTCCGTTTCCAAGGAAACAGGGATATTTGCTTCCTGTACAGCTGCAGGGCAGGGCTGCCAGCCCCAAATGCGCAAAGCCTACATCTGTGGTCAAGCTGAGGGTGCGTGTCTGTGACGGCCTTGCCCAGGAGCTCAGAACTGTGCTGGTCAGTGGCTCAAAGCTTCCCCCGCATTTTTCTGCTTCCTCTTCCCTTGGCCAAGAAGCGGCTGGTGCCAAGAAACGCATTAGAGAGCGCCACATTGGGGATGGCGACTGTTCTCTCCGAGAGTTCTCTCAGGACTTTCTTCCTGTTTTCATCTCTGGTCAAAGAGGTTTTTCATGTTCCAAAGCATTACGAAAGCTTCTTTGGCCAAAGATGAAAGGGGGGGCAGACATACAAGCCCCATTCTGCTCTGTCTGATAAGACTCTGTCTCCAGACCAAGTTGACCATGCAAGATGTTGGTGTCTGACCTGGGGAGGCTGTCTTGTTTATGCTTTAACCCGGGGGGACAGTGAAATAAGAGCACCCGGCCCTGACCTCTTGAGAGATCCTCTTGGCCTGGAGACAGATTATTATATAAACTTGTCCTGTTTTTGTAAGAGTCTAACTGCCGTGACTTCCCCACCCAAATTCTGGGCAACATAGTTTGAAGAAGTTGTTAAGAATTCTCTTTGAGAGATCGAAAGAGCAGTGCCTAGGATGCCCTAGTGAAGGGGAATGATTGTTAGATCAGTTTAAGGCCTGGTTCACACATTCAGGAGACAGAGGAGGGGATGGGGAGACAGAAAGGACCGTTCCACTTTGGACCGCAGGTGGTAGAGCACAACTCGGAATGTTCCTTCTGCATCAAAAACTCCATCTGAACCAAAAACTGGTGCAGCAGAGAAAAGGGGTCTGCCCCCCCCCCGCTTTTCAGGTTTTCTATTTGCAGCAAGGTTTTTCTTAAACTTAGGGAAGCATTCTGAAATGTGACGGGCTGTGATCTTACACTGTGAGTTGGAAGCTGTGCCGTGCACTTGGCCGCCTCGTTCTCCTGCACGTGGGAACCAGACCTCACTTCCAAGGATTGATTTGCTGGGGGTGAGGTGGATCGGCTCAGGCTGCGGCAGCATGAAACAAGAACGGTAGCAGCACTAACATAAAATTGGTGTGGCTCCTTCAGAGCTTTTATTGGGCTTCCCCATCACTTGCGTGCCAGTGCTGGTTTCTCAGGGTCCCCTGCCGTAGGAGCCCTGCCTTGAGCTCAGCATGGAGGAAAGGCAGCTCATAAATGTGTTCAGTGTTTCCTGGCTGGAGATGGTTATTTGGCTGGGTTACGACACTTCCTCGAAAAACATTCAGACTGTGCACATACTCTCTGCTTTCACTCCAGCTCCCGTAGAATCACAGAGTTGGAAGGAGCCATCCAGAGGCCATCCAGTCCAACCCCCTGCTCCATGCAGGACCAGCCTAGAGCATCCCTGACCAGTGTTTCTCCAGCCTCTGCTTAAAGACTGCCAGGGAGGGGGAGCTCACCACCTCCCCAGGCAGCTGAGTCCCCTGTGGCACAACTCTGACTGTAAAAACATTTCCCCTAATATCCACCCTAATGTAAACCCATGATTGCGAGTCCTCTCCTCTGCTGCCAACAGGAACAGCTCCCCGCCCTCCGCTAAGTGACACAGCCCTCCAGATCCTTCAAGAGAGCAGTCATGTCCCCCCTCAAGCGCCTCTTCTCCAGACTGAACATTCCCAAGGAGTCCCTCGGCCTTTCCTCAGAGGGCTTCTGGGTCTCCAGGCCCCCGATCAGCCTCATCGCTCCCCTCCCCTCCCATGCTGTAGTTGCTGCTTCCTTCCCTTTCCTAGATCGATCTCAGCCAATTGTGTAAGGAATGTGATGAATTCATGGCACTGCAGAGCCAGATTTGGTGACATCGTGATGTGGCAAATGAGGGCAAACGTGGCTCATGGAGAGTGCGAGCAGTGACCCACAGAACCCCTTCCAATCAGGAATCACGTGGGGAATGATGTAGTGATCTGGTTATGTGATGACCTCGCTGAGAGCAAGCAAAGGCAATTGAGAGTGAGGGCAAGTGAAGACCCCGACACTTCCAAAAATGTTTGCAAAAGGCTTAAGTATTTTTGCCTCAGCCACAGTTGGAAGGCCACATGGGGTAACCAGTTGCCATGTGATGGCTGCCAGGAGCCCCTAGGCTAGATTGACATAGTGAGTTCCTTAGTGGCTAGTGGGCAAAAAAGGCATAAAAGGCGGCCATTCTCTCCCATCTGAGCATGAGTGCATTTTGTGGCTACTTTTAGACTCTTCCCAGCTCTGTGTTGTTCTCTTAGTTGCTTCACGAGGTCAAAACATGCCACTGGTTTTCCGTCTCATAATACAAGAGAGGCATTCTCCCAGAGACAGGGCTTGCTAGAAACTACAGTTTGGGCCTAAAAAAAGGAGCAGAAATAAGGTCAGGCCAACCGAAATTGGAGGCCGCTTGAGTAATTTTGCACTGAGTCAATCTACAATTCCATTCAGTTCACTGTCTCCAGTTCCCTACTTCTCTGAGGGTTGGGCCCAGAGGCAAACTGGCAATCCATGAACCCCAAATAGGTGCGGTGTGATCCCAGTAGTGTGCCCCAGACATCAGCCTGACAGTTGCAAGTTAATAAAACCGCTTAAGTAAATGATTGCACAGGACAGCCTATTGCAGAGTAAATGAGGTGCACACGAGGCAGCAAAGATTGTTCTAGAAGGTATTGTGGTGAGTGGAGGCAGGCAATGATCCTTGGCAGAGCAACAGGTTGTACGAGTGTGCCCGTGGTCCCTGTCTGCATACGTGGCATGTTGGTGGTCTGAAATGGCTGTTACAGGAAGTGGAAAAATCTGCAGAGGCTCCCTGAGAACTGTAGGTTATGCCGGTGGAGAGCAGCGATGTTGCTCTGTCGGAGGTCAACTGAGCAGCCCCCTGTGTCGTCAGGTCAGCCACCGAGGAGGGGTGGGCTTTTGACCTACATCTCCCAGGCAGCTTTCCTTTCCCCTGCTGGCTCCTGTCCCCTTCGCAGTGCTGGACTCCGTGGGCACGATCAGATGAGCACTTTGATCCGTTGTCGTTGCTCCTCCCAAGTGGATTTGAAGTGCTCAACCAGACAGCGACATCGGGCTTCCGTCCTGCAGTCGTCAGCCTCCCGTGCTCACCCCCAACGTTCCTGACACCACAGAAAGGCCGGTCTTTATGGATCCTACCAGTTTCACAGCACTTCTGCGGAGGTCTGATCACTCTCTTTGTGGGCTGAAGCCTTTTGGGAAGTCAGACTGCTCACTTCCTGTTTTGCTGCCGTTCCCCCCCCCCGAGTTACTGATGGCTATGCGCTACCAAGCAGTACCTGTGTGTTTCGTCACCCCCTCCCCGCCCTCTCCATTCACCCCTCTTTCCCTCAGCTGGACCAGAGACAGCCCCCTCCTCTCTCCAAAGCCGCCACCTCACCCACCCCTTCCCTGAACTAAGGTGGCTGTGTGTGTGTGTGTGAGGCAGTTAGCAAGGCATGCATAAATGCATATTCGCACCTCTCTCCCTCTCTCTCTCACACAGGAACTTCTCAAAAATCTATTCTCCCCTCCTGGCTTTGAAACATTTGAAATGTTGAATTTATCAAAAGCAGTTTCCAAAACACTTCCCCCAAGCTGAACTACATATCCCAGTAGCCTCCTCCAGCAATCCTATTGGCCACCAGGTGCCACCATTCTGCCAGGAGTTTGAAGTGCTGCTTCCCATAAAGCACGTATGCACATGCTCAACAGACAGATGATTTTTTTTTAAATGCCCACTGACCCACTCCATAGCTGTCACATCTGATCAATCAACCATGGGGTGAAAGTGCATTGAAGCAGGTTAAGGGGGGAGGTCTGATCAGAACTATCAGTTACAAAAAACCCTGGATCAATTAGAAGCTAGGCCACACCAGATCAAACTGCACATCTGACCACAGCCCATGTCTGCTTCTCTAATGGACATGGCCACCCTATGAAAGGAAGCCCCATTGTCTGCATACTTGTTTACCTGTGGCAGCCATTTTAAACATGTTCAGAGAACTCTCAGTGTGGCATGCAGGGGTTCATTTATTTATTTAGCTTTGAGACTGTCTCACCACTTGATTCCACAGGACCCTTTCAGGCAAATGACAGCGTATGAAGCAATCTGTAGAGCTTCCCATACAATGCAGCTCATCACTAGCTTGAAAAATCAACAAAGAATCTACACAAACTCAGTCGACTCCCCGATTGCTTGTCCATGCAGAAAGGTTTTTACTCATCTCCTGGAATCACATACAGGATGGTTATGCCCAGCACCCCTGGGAATGGAATTCCGTAACAAGGACGCCACTGGCAAAAAGGCCCTTCCCATGGTGTCGTCACCCTCCTTCCCCCCCGGCCATGGTGGCAGTCAGAGCAAGGCCCTGTCTGATTACTGCAGTGGCCCAGGGAGGCTGCAACAGGCTGTAGTGGCAGGTACTTCTTCACCCAAAGAGTGAGTAACGCCTGGAATTCACTCTCACAGGAGGTGATGGAAAAATCCTCGACGGGTTAACAGTCCTAGTAAAGACCAAGCATGTGGTTTGCTGTGGCCTGATTGCTTGCTTAAGGCCTGTGAGGGACAACCGCCGCACTCCTCTCCTCCCTCTTCAGCGCTCTGCTTGAGGCCTCAGTCTTGCGCCTGGCTTTGCCTCCTGTCCTCACGCTTCCCAGTCACAAAAGCAAACGTCGCCTCCAGCTGCCGTAATAATGTGATTGCAATTTGGAACAGGAACACACACCCACACACCCTGAAACAGTCTGAAGTGCAGTCAGCGTAGCTTCCTTTCTGAGATGACATATTCTGTTCAACGGGTGGGGCTCCCCCCGCCCCCCCCCAGTGGCAACTCTGCCCTTAGCACCCTCTCTTTTTCCGTAACATCTTGAGCAGAGTTTGCCTGTGTCCTGAAGTTGTGTGCTTTACTACAATGTCAGACAATAAGGCTTGGGCACAATCCCACAAAACAGGTAAAATTTTCAGAGATACTACAGTGGGAGAGGGAGAAGGAAGCACAGAATTATCTCTTCAGGGGGTGGCTCCCTGTTCAATATGGCATGCATTTCAAGCCTTAGAGTGGCTGCTCCAGCAGGAAATGTTTCCTGCTTGCTTTGAACCAGAGCCTGAATATTGCAGAGCTGGGGCACGTACAGAGGAGGGCAACCGAGATGATAAGGGGAGTGGAGCATCTTCCCTGTGAGGAAGAGTCAGTTTAGAAAAGAGACAATGAAGGGGCCACACTGAGAGAGGTTTGTCAAATTATGCATGCAGTGGAGAGAAATTTTTCTCCCTCTCCCAAAATACTAGAACTCGAGGGCATCCAATGAAGCTGATGGGCAGTAGGTTCAGGATGAACAAAAGGAAATACTACTTTACACAGAGAGTGATTAAAATGTGGGATTCTCTGCCAGAGGATGTAGTGATGGCCACAGGCACAGACAGCTTTACATGCATTTATTTATTTATGATTTGAATTTGTGCCCCGCCCTCCCCACCAAGGCAGGCTCGGGGCAGCTAACATCATAAAAGCACAATAACAATAAAAATCATAGGCATTTAAAAACAATTCATCAAACAATTCAATAGCAATTCATCAAAACGAACTTACATTATATTAAAGTGCTAGCAGTAAACTTATAATATCAAAGATGGCCATGTACATTCTGTAGGTTCACTTGATATTCAGCTTGTCGGTCTTTCTCAGTTTTGGTCGCCAGGCTTCTGTTGTTATTGAGTTGATGGTATCAATAATCACAGATGGCAATACTGGTCATAGTGGTAGTGGTGGTGGCTCCTAGTTGAAAGCCTGGTGGAAGAGCTCCATCTTGCAAGCCCTGCGGAACTGTAAAAGGTCCTGTGGGGCCCTGATCTCTTCCGGGAGCTCATTCCACCAGTATGGAGCCACCACTGAAAAGGCTTTGGCCCTGGTTGCAGCTAGCCTGGCGTCCTAGGGAGCTAGAAGGGCCAGTCGGTTTTGTGACCCTGACTGAAGTGCTCTCTGGGGTTTATATGGGGAAAGGCGGTCCCTCAGGTATGTCGGACCCTGGCCATAAAGGGCTTTAAAGGTAAGAACCAGCACCTTGAAGTGAATCTGGTATGCTATTGGCAGCCAGTGCAATGCCTTCAAGACAGGCTGGATGTTCTCCCTCATGGGAGACCCATCAAAAGCCTGGCCGCGGCATTTTGCACTAGCTGCAGCTTCTGGATTTGCGACAAGGGCAGCCCTAAGTAGTCTAGTCTCGTGGTGACCATCGCATGGATCACTGTTGCAAGGTTGTTGCATTCGAGGAAGGGAACCAACTGCCTAATCAGCCTAATCAAGGGGGATTAAACTGCCTAATCAGCCTAATACAAGGGTATTAAACAGATTTGTGGAGAAGAGGTTTATCAGTGGCTACTAGCCATGGTGACCACAAAACCTCCATATTCAATCAGCCTCTGAATCCCAGAGCCAGGAGGCAACATGAGGGGAAGGCCTCAGCCTCTATGCCCTGTTGTCGGCCCTCCAAAGGAATTGATTGGTCGCTGTATGAGGCAGGATGCTGGACTAGATGGACCCTCACTGGTCTGATCCAGCAGGGCTCTTCTGATGTTCTTAAGAGCATCCTGGATAATTAAAAATGAGATGAGAATGGTGCCCTTGTCTGGACACTGTTTGCATTTGCCTCTGGTTCACATTGGGGAAAGTCTTTTTCTTTACCTATGGCAGCTGTTGAAGAGCCTTATTTATTTATTTATTTAAAACATTTCTATGCCGCCTTTCTACCCAATCAGGGTCCCCACAGTAGCAAACATAAAAACATTAAAGACTTGAATGCTGTGATGGACCCCTGTATCTCCTCAAATGTCTGGCAGATTTTCCCCACCAAAACTTCAGTTCCCCTCAGTGACTGAGTCATCCTATAGTAGTGTGTATATCTTCTCTATTGATATAAACTTGAAACTGTCCCACCCTTTATTTAGATATTGGTTTAGGCTTCAGACCCAGTACACGAAGTGGAGGGAAAGACAGGAGCTGTCCTGTTTTATAAACCCTTGTGAAATGGCACTAGAGGCAGATTAACTTTCAGAAACAGAATAAAGATTTTATTAAACAGGCAGAGAATATATGAATAATAGAGGTAGTCAAGGTTTTGAGATTGCTGAGGTAAAACCTTTCTAATATATACAGAGTTGAATTCTTAGAACATGCAAAAAAGTGTATTTGTAGTTTTGTTTCAAGGTTTTCTAGTTCTTTCTTTGAGAGGTACTTTGTTTAGTATATTTCAGCACTAACACAGTTCTTATTAATGTTTCTTCTGGAGGAGAGCATTTGCTTAAAGTTTCTAGATTTCTTCCTTCAGAGTTCTAGGTTTTTCTTTAGATAATACAGCTTTTCATTAACTCTTGAGGCGTCTAAGTTTCTCCCCTTTATCACAGACCAGGGTTCTCTTCCCAGCCCCTTACACTGTCAGGAAGTTACTCTCCTTCTCCCTAGGAAGCAATAACTCCTTTTCCTATTTGGCTTGTTTGGGAGTTCTCTCTAATTCCTCAGACCTCCTGACAAATTCCTCAACCAGTACTATATGTCTGTATCAAGCAGCATTGTAGCTTTCTTGACTGAGAATCTGAATTCTCCCTCAGAGTAGTTCTAATATATTTAAGACAATGCGGTCTCTCTTCTCCTCGCCATAGAAGTACTTTTCTGACAATTCCCTGACAGAAATCACTGACTCGCAAATATCTTTTCCCTCAGAAGCCAAACCCTCTGGCTACTGATCCAGATGTCAGTTTTGAGACCAAGATCAAATGGCAAAATACCTCTTTCCCCTCCAAATCAGCTGTTTTATTTCCTCACTTAGTTGATCCTGGCCAATCAGAGAGCGAATAGAGCAGCCAATCACATATGCTCTTCTCTCCAGGGAAGATTAACTCATGAACTCCCTGACTCTCTGACACAAGCAGCATTTTTAAAATCCATCACAAACACTTAAAAAGAACATTTAAAATCATAAATTAATTCAGTTAAAACACAAACAAACAACACCAGAACCAAGAGGAGAATCAATAACTGTTTTTGGGGGTATGTCAGACAAAACAGAAAAGTCTTCACCCGCAGGTGGAAGACCTGGATAGACAGACGAATCTCCCTGAGGAGGAAGTTCCAAAGTTTTGGTGCCACAACCAAGAAGGCCTTTTTTATGAGTCCAGATATAGTCGTGTTGTTTATTCACCAGATACAGTCATGTCTTTTATGTTGTGTTCTTTCAGGCAGACATGCTGAAGACATTTTTGGAGAGCTGTTCAATGAAGCCAATAGTTTCTACATGCGGATGAACTCCCTGCAGGAGCGGGTGGATCTGCTGGTGATCAAGGTCACTCAGTTAGACTCCACCGTGGAAGAAGGTAACTAGCGGTGCATCAGGGCAAGTGACCTATATGCTTCCTGTTAGTTGCCCCAGGAACAGCACAGGGGTGAAAAGTGGGATGATGAAATCCACAGAAATTCTCACACATGTACACATGAAGCTGCTGTATACTGAACCAAGACCCTCAGTCCATCGTGATCAGTATTGTACACTCAAACCGGCAGCAGCTTTCCAGCGCCTCAGGTCTTTCACATCACCTGCTACCTGATTTTTTATTACTGGAGATCTTCTGCATGCAAAGTAGATGCTTTACCACTGAGCCAAGGGCCCTTCCTCCCTCTCCTGAAGTGCCACTTGGAGGAGTGCGGCTGGATACATGCCAGGGTGTGCAGCACATCACAGGAGCATCCGCAGAGCTTCCTTGCCCTGATTCACGGTCTTGGTTTGTTCAGGTCAGGCTTGTCTCCTCCGAGTGGCAGTGGCTTCTCCAGGCTCTCAGGCAGAGCCCAGTGGGGCTGGCAGAGCAGAGGGCAAGGCAGCAAGGGGTGGGCAGTGTCACCTCTAAGCTGAGTTAGTGTGAGCTAGTTCACAGGATTTTAGCCTCCAGCTCACACACTTTTGTCTTAGCTCAGGAAGGATGGCTCCAAAGCAAATTAATTTATGCATCAACCAAACTGCTTGCTCACAACTTTAATGCCAGTGGCTCACAAAATAGATTTTTTGCTCACAAGATTCCACAGCTTAGAGGGAACATTGGTGGTGGGTGCAGCGGGAGCAAATTAACTCTGATTCTTTCTCCTCCTTTCCCCGGGCAACACTAAGAACACTCAAGCACAGTAATCCCTTTCTTAACAGAGAACGTGCAAATAAACCCAAGCAGAGTCTCTTTCTTGTCTGTTGTCCTGCTCGATCCTCTTCCACCGCTGCCACCCCTCCCCAGCCCCAGCCCCACCAGGAGGCCACACCCACCCAGTTAGGCTTTTCTGCCTTGTACTTAATTTCTGTCCCACACACAATAGCAGTGAGTTTTGTTTTAATGGAACACTGTGGAGTACAGTCCTGGCCAGGCTGACTTAAGAACAAAGCCTGCTGGGAGGGTTACCCGGTCCCCCTGGCTGCCGGTGGGGGATGGGGGGGTAGGGCTGCCAGTGCTAGTCTGGGGAACTCCTGGAGATTTGAGGTGTGTGCCTCAGGAGGGTACAGTGCCATGGCATCCACCCGCGAAAGCAACCATTTTCTCCAGAGGAACTGATCTGTGTAGTCTGGAGATGAGCTGTAATTCTGGGGGATCCCCAGGCCCTGCCTGGAAGCAGGCATCCCTGCCTACTGGACTTAGTTTACTTGCAAGGAAATAATCATAAGTCTGGTTTGACAAGTTAAAAGAACATCCAGCAGAAAGGGAACTCTTATGCAGAGTAACTCCAGTTGCCCCTTAACTTCAAGACTGGAGCAACTCTGGACAGGAGAGCCCTGCAAGGATCCTGCGCCAACTTCTGTCCCTGTCCCAGCCAAAGGAATAAGCTGCCTTTAAATATATCAGTCCCAAGTATGTGTTTCTGTGTCCGCTTTCCCTGTTGCTTAAAGAAGACTGCCGTCTTGTCAGGAGCTGACAGGTTCTACTCCATAAACGGACGGGGTGTTTTATGCTGTCAAAGTCAGCAGGGGAAAAGTCAGGCCTCTGTCCCAGGATGCTGATAATCTAAATGTGGACAGTGGAAGAGACAGCAGAGAAAGGGAGAGAAGGGAAGCTGGAATAAATAGAAGTAGAAAGCGGGGGTGTGGGATCTCTCAGGCAGTCTATCGGGTGGAGCACCAAACCATTTTAAAAGCATTTGCGGTTCTTTAAAAATTGCTGCAAGGCCCCAAGCGGCATGGCGGCCCCAGGAACTCATCCTCCCCCTCTCCCCGGGCCTTTTCAGGTGCAGAAGGTCCTGGGGCTGTTGCAGTGCCTCCGACCCCCCCGAAGAGCTGAAAGAAGGGGGGAGCCCACAGAGAGCCAGTGCGCTGTAGTGGTTAAGAGCGGTGGAGTCTAATCTGGAGGACTGGGTTTAATTCCCCATTCCTCCTCCCCGTCAAGACTGCTGGGTGACCTTCGGGAAGTCCCAGTCCTCTCGGGACTCTCTCAGCCCCACCTGCCTCACAAGGAGCCTGTTGTGGGTCAAGGGAGGGAAGGTGATTGTCAGCCTCTCTGAGACTCCTTCGGATAGTGAAAAGCAGGGTACAAAAACCAACCCCTCCTCTTCTTCTGTGAGCGTAGGGGGGAGCCAGCGTGGGGCAGTGCTGAGAGTGTAAGACTAGGTGAGACCCAGATTCAAATTCCCACTCTGCCATGGAAGGCGACCTTGGGCCAGTCACACTCGCTCAGCCTAACCTACCTTATGGGGCCACAGGGGAGGAAGACAGGGTATCAAGGAAGGAAATAAAAATGCACTTAGCAGAGGCCCAGAAAGACAGGCAACAAGAAGCAAGAGTCCAGGAATGCCTTCAAGGCTGGCAAAATTTGTGCCAGGGCGTGAGCTTTTCTGAGTTCCCGCTCACTTCTTCAGGTCTTTGAAGAGCCGTGACTCGGGAGAGCTCCTCCCCCGCCACAGATTTTGTTAGTCTTGAAGGTGCTCCTGGACTCCGGCTCGTTTCTCCTGCTACAGACGGACTAACAGGGCTCGACCCATCTCGAACCATCTCCATGGAAGGCAACGGGAGTAAGATTGATGAAGGTTAAGAAGGGAGCGGAGAGCCTGCCAGCCCTGGCTTCCGCCTCACTTCCCTGGTCCTGTTAACGGGAGATGCCAGGGACTGAGCCTGGGACCTGCAGCCTGCAAGGGACATGTTCTGACTGTGAGCCAAGCCCCTCCTGGGATTTCCTATCCACCCGGAGCCTTTTCAGAAGAGAACATGGGCAGCGCTCCAGGGAATTTCCTCTCTTCTTATCAAAGGGCTGGTGAAAGTGGACCTTACGGGGAGAGCCTGAGATCTTGGAGACCTTCTGCCAGTCTCCAAATGGACCACTGGCCCCTCCTGTGACAAGCCCCTTCTTATGTTAGTGACGGGGGGTGGGGGCCTCTCATTGAACTCAATGGGCCTAGGAGGGTGTGACTGTTCAGGACTGGACTGTAAAATGCTGTGTTTGGTGAGAGGGACAGTGGTGAACGTGGCAGGAAGCTGGATCTGAGAGCATGTAATGTTGTGATGGAGGTGGTTGTAATGTCAGTTGTTGTTGTGCAGTCAAAAGAAGGAACGGCCGCTGGTCAGTATTATGGGGAGTGGGGAGGTGAGTGCCTCGGGTGATGAGAGATGGGAAGCAGGCTGGGTATTTGGGTCATGAGGAGTGGGAATCCGGGGTTGCTGCTGATGTGGATTCTGAAGGACCGTTTTAGTCTTTCTGGGCTTGTGGTAAAGAGTGGGTGAAGTAAATTGCAGCATTTTCAGTGTACGCACGCACATCGAGCCACCTTATACCAAATCAGACCCTCAGTCCATCAAAGTCAGTATTGTCTACTCAGACTGGCAGCGCTCTCCGGAGTCTTATGCAGAGGACTTTCACATCAGCAACTATTTGGTCCCTTTTTTATCTGGAGAGGCTGGGGATTGAACCTGGGACCTTCTGCATGCCAAGCAGATGCCCTGCCACTGAGCCACAGCCCCTTGCTAAATGCAGCTGCCCTCCTTTGATTCAAGCACTTAGTCCATCTAGGTCAGCGCTGTCTACTCAGACTGGCAGCAGCTCTCCAGGGCTCGGGCACGGGTCTTTCATATCAACGGATCCTTTTAGCGGGAGATGCCAGGGACTGAACTTGAGGCCTTCTGCATGCCAAGCAGATCCTCTGCCACTGAGCCACGGCCCCTCCTGGTCTGAACTGGTGGAATGAACATGGGAATAATTTATAGGGAAAAGATCTGCTGTAGGAATCTTCTTCTGTGCAACAGGAACCGCAGCACTCCCCGTTTCTTTCCCCCCACCCCCATCCCTTTTCACACTCCTGTTTTGCTTTGCAGTTTCCCTGCAAGACATCAACATGCGGAAAGCCTTCAAGAGCTCAACCATTCAGAACCAGCAGGTGGTCTCTCGCAACTCCATCCCCAACCCTGTGATGGAGATGTACCAGCGCTGCGACAAGCCCCCGCCACTCAACATCCTCACGCCGTACAGGTAGGCCGTTGGGCAGAAAGGACTTCCACCACTGACCTTGCGCCCATCGCGGGAAGCCTCGGATGAGACAGAGACAGATACTGGGCTTGAGTCAAGTCCGGAGGCGGAGGCGCCCTCTTAGGATCCAGAGGTTTCCTGTTCTGAGGCCTTTCTTCCCAGACCCTGAAGGAAGTGTGCCTCTCGCTTCCCCTGCAGGGGCTGCTGCCGAACGGCCCTCCGTCGTGTATTGTCTGTGTGCAGGGCCGTCAGTGTGCACTTCACAGGGTTTCACGGGGCGGGGGGGAGAATACAGGCCTGAAAGTCTAAACTCTGCAGGGGGAAGAGAGCAGGGGCAGAGGATGGGGGGAGGCAAGGGGGAAACGGGAGCTTGACTACGAGGGTGGGCCGGCCCTTCAGCCTCCCGGGTACCTTCCTGCTGCCTGTCACCTCTTCCCACGCTACCCCCGGTCAGGTTCAAGCTGAGTTCTTCAGCATGGGAGGAGGAAGCAAGTGAGCTTATGGTGGCCGTCGTGTTGGGTCTGAGTCCAGCAGCCCTCGGGAGGCCCTCCCAGCTGGGCTTGGTCCTGGGCTGTTTCAGGAGCCCAATCCACCCCCTGCCTAGTTACCACTGAGGATGCAGCTTGATGAAGCCAGTGTGGGGAAGGGTTTGCAAGCAGAGGGGTTCAGGAGAGAGAGTGGGCGGCAGCATCCTGCCCGTCAGATGTCAGGCTGGAGGAAGGGGAGGTGGGTGGCCAGGGCAGAGTGGGAAAGGAGGGCCAGAAGACCACAACAGAACGTACAGCCTGCCTCAGCTGAAGGAGATGGTGCTTGCCGGGAGGCGTCTGCAGCACTGTAAGGTGGCTGTTTGTTTGACACACGTAAGAGATCAGTGGATGCAGCTGTCACCCACTAACTGTGTGTGTGACGTCACTGGAGCCGTGGGAATACACAGTCCGTGCCCCACCGTGGTTCCATGCCCCAGGGTCTCCAGGGAGGCCTGGAAGCCCCGTAAACGAGAGCCTGAGAAACTGCCCTGGCTCAGCCCCGTGTGCTTCCTAAGAGGTCCTGCTTCCTTCAAGGTTTCCTTCTTCTCAAGTGGTTTAATTCGGTTTTGTCTCCTGAGGCAGTCACTTGGCCTTTGGCCATGCCTCCCATGGCAGCCACCCATGGCACTGCCTCCTCGCAAATTCCCAAATTCTGCCCAGAAAGGTCAGGGATTCTTGCTCTAGCCACGCAACTCTGTTTGTGGCACTCTGGATCTCAGTCAAGATATGTGTGCGCCGTGCCCACAGCTGGTGTAAGGGGAGCGGCCGAGTGGCCGAGCTACGGATCAGGAAGTCCTTGGTTTGCAAAGCTCCCCTGCTGTTCTGCTCTTGCTCAGCCTCCCCCTGTAAAATGGGCTTAATACTGCTAAACCCACCTTGCAGGGGGATAAGGGCAACAAAAAGATAGTGTTTTCTGAATGCTAGGTGTCTGTGTCATCAATATAGTCCCTCTTGTGCCTAGAGACGGGTGAACTGCAGCCATTCAGCCCATGAGAGTTTTCTTTTGCTCCTCTCCCTCTGTCAGAAAGATCAACTGCCTGAACTCCAGGACTGGCTAGCCAGCCATGGCTCCTGGAAGAAAGCCCAAGAGCTGAGGGCTGTGAAGAGCAGCAGGGTGCAGAAGGGGGGGCCACACCTGGTCCTCTGCCCGCCTTGCCGGGCTCTGTGTGGGTGCCGGCTCTTCTTTGTTCCAGGACAGGCAACAGAAGTGCCAGTGTCCACAGCCCTCTGAAGTAGGCAGAGACCAAACGCATCCTTCACACCAAAGATCCTGCCCGCCCCCCTTGGATTCCTTATAATGATCAGGGCCACTCTAAGGTTACAGTTGATTGTCTCTGTTTCTCTTTCCAACCAATTTGTTCATTTCAGAGATGACAAGAAAGATGGCTTGAAATTCTACACGGATCCTTCATATTTCTTCAACTTGTGGAAAGAGAAGATGCTGCAGGCAACAGAGGATAAGAGGAAAGAGAAGCGGAGGCAGAAGGTGAAAGTGGGAGGAGGGAGCATTTGATGCTGATCGGAGCATGCCTGTCTAGGGCATGGGAAACAGATGATCTCCCTGTCCAAGGATGGGTGGAGTCATCCACCCCCTGAAAGGGTTGCAACTAAGGGCTGAATTGCACATTATGATTCATAGCGTGTAGGGTTAGGGTGCCCCCGACCTGACTTTGACGACAATTGTCAGAGGTTAGGAGTGGGAGAGCTTGTTTCTCAAGGACCTGGGTGGCAACTCAGATGGGGAGCAGAGTGGAGAAGGGGCTTTAGTCTGGCCTCAGATGGCTGGAAGGGTGTGTTATCTGCCCCATTAGGGAGCTTTGGGAGTAGCCTATCAGTATCTTCACAGCCGCAAGTGGGGCAAGTAATGCCCCCAGGCTCTACAGAGTCAGCAAAGAGGTCCCCCATGCTGTGGTTCCAGTCTGAACTGGGGCTCTGGGCACCTGTTCTCCCACTCCTGATGTCAGCGTCAATGTCAGGCTTGGGGAATCCTGACCCTACAAGTTATAAACCATAACGTGTACTTTGGGCCTTAGTATTATAGTAAATGGTGTCAACGCTTAGACATAATGCACTTCCTCAAGATCTGGAAATCTACAGCCAATAAGTGGTAAATTTGTTTAATGTTTGGCTCTTGTGCAGCAAGTGTCGGGACAAGCCTTCCTCTCTCAGGCGCCCTGGAGTGCTGCTTCCTGATGGAGCAGACAAGACTGGGCTTGGGGGAACCAGGGATCTGAGTTAGCAGAGAGGGATCCAGATAAGCAGAAGTGAATATGCTCCAAGAAAGATCCTGCACTTTAGCTGTTAGCAGTCTGGTGATAAGACAGCTTGATTCCTGGAAACAACAGAGAAACGCTCGCCCTGTACCAGCAGCCAGTTTGGGCTGGTGACTTCCAGAGGCCTCGAGAGGCTGAGTCAAGTCAGGGAGGCTGCTGATGCCGCTATTCTGTCTGATAGGGACTCAGGCCAGTCGTGGAAAAAGCAAAAGTGAGGCACAGATGTGGCAGGGGCTCTACTTGCTCTGGAGAAAAGGGCTCTGTAGGCATACAGAACAACATTAGTGCGTAAACTAAAGTACTGAGACAGCTGCCTCCCTCGCCCACATATACTGAAAACTGGTGTGATGAAGACTGAGCATGCTCTAGGGGGCTGGAATACTGAGTTTCATTTAAGGAGGGAAGAAAAGATAAACCACAGCGGGAGGGAATGCTAAGACTTTTGTATCTTGAAAGTAAAGATTTGGGCGGGTATCCAACCTGGATGGTCTAGGCCAGTCCAGTCTTATCAGAGAGAGAGAGAGAGAGAGGAAAGAAAGAAAGAAAGAAAGAAAGAAAGAAAGAAAGAAAGAAAGAAAGAAAGAAAGAAAGAAAGAAAGAAAGAAAGAAAGAAAGAAGGAAGGAAGGAAGAAGAAGGAAGGAAGATGGGGAGAAGAGAGGGAGGGAGGAAGAGGTGGAAAGAAAGCAAAAAGATGGGGAGAAGAGAGGGAGGGAGGGAGAGGTGGAAAGAAAGCAAAAAGATGGGGAGAGAGGAGTGAAATAAATAAATAAAATAGATGGGGAGAAAGGTAGGAAGGAAGAAAAAGAAAGAAAGAGAGCTCCCTGTCAGTTGTTTACTTTAAAGGGCGGGCAGCCATTAGAGTCCTCCATTTTGTTCCCCACCTTCCAAGTGGGGGGAAGTGAAAGGGAGCGCTGAAATGGCTTCCCGCCCTTTCAGCTGAAAAGCCTGGCAGATATGCCTATCAGCTATTCACTCTGAAGGGCGGGCAGCCATTCGAATCCTCTGTTTTGCTCCCCCCACTTCCAAGTGGGGGGAAGCAAAGGGGAGTGCTGAAATAATTTCCTGCCCTTTAAAGCAAACAGCACGGTGGGTCAGTCCATCAGCTGTTCATTTTGGAGGGCGGGTAGCCATTAGATTCCTCTGTTACATCCCTCCTTCCAAGCTGGGGGAAGCGAAAGGGAGCCCTGAAATGGCTTCCTGCCCTTTAAAGGCCTGGCATGTGATGTCGAGGAGAGTTTGGCTATCTGGCTGGTGTATCAACCGCCTAACACGCTGGCAGAGACCCTGTCCGACCTGCTAGATGCTGCATCAGGCTGGGCACAGGAATACGCCAGGCTCTTGGTCGTGGGTGACTCCAGTGATGCAGCGCCTTTCCCAGGCTGGGGACCTGGTGTCGTCCATGGAGGCACTGGGGCTCTCCCAGCTTGTATTGGCTCCCATGCATCAAGCGGGCCACACGCTGGGTCTGATTTCTGGGACGGGGATACATGTGGATCAAATGACTACAGATGTAGTCCCATGGCCTGACCACTTCGCCCTGAAGGTCTGGCTGAGCATTCCATGCCCTCCCTGTTTAGGCGGTGAGGGCATTTATGCTTGCCCATGGAGTCAAATGGACTCCATTTGGCTTCAGGAAGCTCTGCGGGATCCAACGCCCCCTGGTGGCTTGTTGGATGAGCTGGTGGAGGACTGGGAACACTGGCTCTCTGAAGCCACCAACGAGATCGCTCCCCGGTGCCCTCTATACCCTTGCACAAAAGCAGCACCTTGGTATACATTGGAGCTGTGGAGGATGAAGCAGGTGGCTAGAGCGGAGGAGGCAGCGTGCTCGTGACGACGTGTCATCCCACTGTTGAGGGATCCAGTTGCTTTAATGAACGCCCCTTTAATTGAATACCCCCTTTAATGAATCCCCCTTTAACATGGTTGTTGATTTTATTTAAAAAAATACCTCTGATGATGCAAAAATGCTTCCCTGCTCAGGCACCGTTTCTGCCAGTGCATTGCATAACCAGGCAGTTCAGCATTCCAGAGGTGGACATACGTAAGTGAATCAGTTTTGCACCATGTTCTTAGCTGAATCAGACAGCTAATCAACGTGTAGCCTTTCAGTGTTCAAAGTACCTTATCTGGAATGGAAAAGAGAAAAAGGGCCTCATCCATCAGCCCCCACTGGCCCTGCAATTATCAGACTCCGTCTGGGGCCAGCCCTCTGCAGGCAGGCAGTGCAGCCCCTCCAGGCTGTGTTGGCATTTTTTGTTTATTCATGCTAGCCAGCTGGGCCTTGACCTGGATGGCCCCGGCTAGCCCAGCCTCATCAGATCTCGGAAGCTAAGCCGGGTCGCCCCTGGCCAGGACTTGGATGGGAGACCAAAAACAGGCAGTGGCAAACCACCTCTTAACGCCTCTTGCCTGCAAAACCCTGTGGAGTCACACTCTGACCAAGATAACCCAGGCAAGCCAAATCTCGTCAGATCTCAGAAGCTAAGCAGGGCTGATCCTGGCAAATGTTTGGATGGGAGACCTCCAGAGAATACCAGGGCTGGGAGCAGTGTTCTGTCTAAGCTGAGTTAGTGCGAGCCAGCTCAGTTTTTTAGCCTCCAGCTCACACATTTTTGTCTCAGCTCAGGAAGGAGGGCTCCAAAGCAAACTAATTGATGCAGCAGCCAAACGGCTTGCTCACAGCTTTAATGCCAGTAGCTCACAAAGGAGAATTTTTGCTCACAAGACTCCACAGCTTAGAGGGAGCATTGGCCAGGGGGCCAGAGACAGGCTACCAAGCCCCTTCTCTGAATGTCCTCTGTGCCCCAGTTGGAGTCGCCAGAGGTTGCCATGACTTCCAGGCGCAAGCACACACACACACATGCACACACACAAACAAAGGCAAAAATACAAAAAAAAAATCCACCAAACCCCACCTGTGGAGTCACCATAAGTTGGCTGGGACTTGGTGGCACTTTCTCCCAAAAGCCAGCTTGAGTTCTTCCTTGGAGAGGAAAGGTGGGGTGGAGATGGCTCAATCTGGAGGCCACATCTTCTTCCTGCTCTTTCTCCAAGGAGCTCGTGGTGGCCTCCGTGGTTCTCCCCGCCCCCACTTTAGCCTGACAACCACTCAAACTCTTCAGAGACCACACAGATCCTTTATGAACTCTTCAGGAGTCTGGGATGTTTCATTCAGCAGATAGGGACAGGATTCTCTCTTCATGTGCCAGTTTCCGGAATCCCCAGGGACATACGCTGTGGAAGAGCAGTTGTGGGGGAGGGCAGGGTTTTTGTTTCATGGTGCTGCAAACACCGGCTGGCTTTCCCCAGCCGTTCCCTGTGGCCTGATTTCATCATGGAGCAAAGTGAGGCATGGGTATGGATTGTTCCACCTGAGATCACTGGTGGGATTCACTTTTAGAAAACTGCCGTTATATAAAACTAAAAACAGAGAGAAATTCCCCTTCAGGTAGAAAATCGGCTGAGCAGGAAGTGAGCTGGGCTAGACCCGTTCTTCCTGTGGTGCCAGGGTGTTTTGCAAGCGTTTTTTTAAACAAGAGGAGCACTCGATGATGGCATCCCCCCCCCCCAAAAAAAAAACCCTAAAGCGGTACAGTCCATTTTTCCACCTCAGGGCTTCTGTCTCCTTGGCTGGGGAGGGGGGGGGGGCAACCAGTGCAGAATGAACTTTGCTGTTTGCACAACTGCCAAGTCGCTGGCTGACCCGGCGGGTGTCTCTTCGCTTCCAGGAGCAGCGGCTGGTTGAAGATTCCACCCGGGAAGTGAAGAAAGTGCGGAAAGCTCGGAACCGGCGGCTGGAATGGAACATGATGGCCTATGATAAAGAATTCCGACCCGATAACAGGTTCTCACCATCCCCATATCACATGGCCTCATCGGAAGGATCACTGTCCCCAGATAATAGGCAGGTTTTATGTACTTCGCGCTTCGCTCGACCTTTCTCTTTCTTTGCTGTTTTTGGCTTTGGTTTTCTTTGACTTCTGTTTTTCTCCTGGATGCTGCTCTCACTGGCGGCAGCAAAGGGCCGTGTGCTGAGTAGATGCAGGTTCAGGGCAATCCGGACCTTTACGAAAGTGCCCAAGAACGGGCACGTGTGTCGCTCGGGTGCCGCCCCCTCTTCAGCAATAATTGCATGGCCTCGGATGTGTGCTGAGAGAAGAGATGAGGCTCGCCCTACGTGAGCTGGAATCTCAGCCTGTGTGGAAAGCGAATGAGCTGCAGGGCTGCCTTGCTTCCCCCACCTTCCCCCTTCCCCCTTCCTGCTGCATGGCTGCGTTCTTCTAAATGCCCCTCCCTGGCTCCTTTCCCCAGCGAGGCCTTGCTCCCAGCAGCCGACAGGCACCATCATGTTCCTCCTTTCACTGTCGTTCCCCCTCCCCCATCATCCCTGCCACCCAGGAGTACAACCTTTGCTGTTTTTGTGTGCGACAGATCTTATGCGTCCGATGCAGCTGATCACTCATACCCAGCCAGTCCTAACCACCATGCCCAGCAGATCTTAGCGCCCGCCTCCCACCTCTCAGCAGACAACAAAGAGGTCATCCTGGTGGCCAGCCAGGGCCAGGACCACATCTACAGGCCCTCAGTGGCAGGAAGCCGGCAGAACAGTCTCAGCCGGGTCCAGCAGCCTCATGTGCCCCAGCCGCCAGAGACTATGCTGAATGGACCGAGACCTCAGATAGTCAAGGATTATGGGTATGCATTCCAATGTACATTTTTTCCTGTTCTAGGCATGGGTTTGCTTTTTGAGAAGTAGAACTGACAGGTATCAAAGAGTAGATGACTGTAACTCACTCTACGCTGGCCTACCCTTGGGATTGACCCGGAAGCTCCAAGTGGTCCCAAATGCAGTGGTGGGAGTTCTGACGGGAACATCACAGATGGCACATATACGCCCAGTGCTGTGCCAGCTACACTGGCTACCAGTGGAACACCGAGTCAAGTTCAAGGTTGTGGTATTGAATTACAAGGCCTTGAGTAGCCAGGGACCGATGTATCTATGGGACCATCGCCTCCGGTACGTCCCCAGAAGAGCTTTGCACTCCTTAGACAGCCATCGACTGGTGATCCCAAGGCCCTAAAGACATCCGGCTGTCCTTGACCAGGGCCGGGGTCTTTTCGGTCCTGGCCCCAACCTGGTGGAACTCGCTGCCAAATTCCATCAGGGCCCTGTGGGATCTGATGCAATTCTGCAGGGCCTGCAAGGCAGAGATGTTCCGCCAGGCTTTTGGTTGAGGACAGCGACGGTTCCATCTTGGCTGGCACCTTTCCCATTCCTTGTTGTCAACATTGATTTTGCCCTCCTCCCCCCTTGTTCACGAAGTAGCCGGCAGTGGGAGTTGGAAGGAGGATTGGTTATTCGCCATCTGTTCATTTTTGATATTGCACTAAAGTTTTAATTAATTTTATCTTTTTTTTATCTCTGGTTGTACATCGCCCAGAGCCCTGCAGTAGCAGGGGTGGGGTGATTCATAAATATAATTAATAAATAAATAAATAAATAAATATTCTTCTTAGAACTACTGTAGGACAGAGGGTAGATGATCATAACAGTCTCAGGAGTGACAGTGTTTATTGGAGGACCATGTTTGCCTCCAAGTAAGTTGCTTTTCATCCTTTGACATCAGCTGGCTACAGTAAGGTCTCAAGGAGGGGGCTCTGTGCCAGGGCCGTTCAACGCCTATGTCCAATCCTGACCCTCAGAGCTTCTACTCCAAACATCTTGTTGGTCTCTAAGATGCTTCTGCACTTGAGTCTAGCTCAAGTTCTGTTGGGACCACCAGGAAGGAGCTTAGTTGAGGACTCACCACTTTGCAGTCTCTTTTCCCTCCTTATAAATGACAGCTGCCATTGGCCGGTATAATCAACACTCATCTCCCGCCAATCTAAGGAAGCCCTTTGAAATGAGACAAGGTGATGTCTTCATGTGCTCACAAGGCCGGGCTGACTGAATGGGAGACCTCTGTGTCCTTCCCTCCGATCCATTGCTCATTTAGCTCCCAGCTCCCTTGTCGTACACTGCTGTAGTCGTCATTACCTAATCAACTGATCCCAAAAATCAGCTCATGGCCCAAATTCTGCCGTTTCCATGCAGTTCTTAACCTCCATTTGCATGGATCCTTCTGGGCAGAATTTGTTCTGTGTTTGGTCATTTGCAATCTTGGTTTTTTTCCCCTTTCACCAGAACTATCAATGGAAAAATTAGATTAGGCCTAAGTCCTTCTGTGGTCAAGGTCTAACACCTGAAGCGCGCAAAGAGCTGTTGTGTGGTGACTTCTTCCAAGCACCAGGCCATTCCATCCCAAGTGGAGAAGCAATCTCCTGCTCCACACATAATGCACAGAAATATATAGATTTACAGAAATATATAGGTGTGGGGAGAGGATGTATCTTGGGAGATGAACTGTGTGGAGTCAGTTACTGTAGGAAGCAATTCAGACCAACCTCCCACTGGTTCATGTACTTTGGGCTGTCAGCAGTCTGAGGACTTCCTTCTTCAGCACCCTGGACAGCGGCCTCCAAGAGCACAGCTCCAGTAAACCTTCCATTTGAGGCACCACGCAATGGGGTTAGATTCAGCACTCTGTGGATACAAGGATTTTGGCTCTTTCCTGCATCCTTCTCATCTCCACAACAGTGTTCCCTCTAAGCTGAGCTAGTGTGAGCTAGCTTACAGTTTTTTAGCCTCTGACTTGCACATTTTTGTCTTAACTCAGGAAGGATGGCTTCAGAACAAACTAATTTATGCAGTAACCAAACTGCTCGCTCACAACTTTAATGCCAGTAGCTCACAAAGGAGAATTTTTGCTCACAAGACTCCACGGCTTAGAGGGAGCATTGCTCCACAGTCCTTAGTAATCCCAAGACGGTTGATTCCTGGGGTCAGGGGACCTGCATGAATGGATCGCCAGATGGGCTGGGGGGTTGTGGCAAGGAGGGGGAAGGAGGCAAACTTGCCTTCACCTTGGTCTTCTTTCAGCGGAGTGTAGAAAGGGCAGCTTTGCTCCTTCCCTGCTTCCCCTGCAGCTTCCTGACCAAGGGGTCCTGCGACCCAAGAAATACATTTTCCCAGGGTTGGAAAGGACTGTTGGGGGAGGATGTGCAGGCATCAGTGCCTTCTACTGATGGATCATGGGATCCAACCAAAAGTGAAATTCATGACATGCCAGTCCCTTCTCATGTTTTACCCCTCATGTCCTGTACCCATCCACCTTGTATGTAGTGCATCTGGAAGCCATCGGTTGTGGCTTTCCGGCACAGTGAAAGGCAGTATGAGAGAGAGACGTTGGTGCTACTCTCCAGAGGTGAATAGTTTCTTAGTCAAGAGTGGCCTCTTGCAGGCAGCTCCTCTCGTGGGAGGTCCCTCTCTGTCTGGTTGCCCCTGGAGTGTGTCTTCCTGAGGCCTGCAGGGCCATACAAAGAACTAAAACAAGCTGCATCGAGGCACCTGAGCTGCCTTGACATTTAGCTCCTTGATCCAGAAAGCAAGGAAGTAAGGGTCAGTGCAGTCGTGAGAGGGCAGTGACAAAAAAAGAATAAAATCCACATCGAGTGGCCTGCTGGGAAAAATGAACTTCTGTCAAAGCCCAGAGAGCTTAAAAGAAGAAGAAGCTGGGATCCGTTTTGCGTTCTGTTCAAATGCTGAGTGTCTGGTGCTCAGATTAGCCACAGCACCTTGAAGGGTGCTGTTCAGAAGGAGGGCCCTCAGGTCTCAGGTTGCAGTCGTGGTGAGGAAAGAGCCTGGAGCATAACAGTTCCGTAGACAGCAAAGCCGTTTCTTTTCTCTGTAAAGGGCACCTAGAATCAGGATGCCATCTGCATGTCTTCTGGAGACATTTGGTAATTTTAAAGGCTGTCATTCCACACCTTATGCAAAGATAAAGCCAGATATACCTCAAGTATACAGTGGGCAAGGGAGCTGGAGCCAGTCCTGGTTCCAGCGCTGATATGTAAGCGGTCGAGCATTCAGGACGCTGGGATTATAGTTCTCAGTGGAATGGGCCTGAAGACGGAAATCCCCTAGGAAATCTTGGAAGAAGAAGCCTTGGTGGAAGGCAGGCGTGGGCAGGCACATAGATACCTACAGAGACTGGGGAAACAACAGGAAAGACGGCAAGTGCAGGAACTTGAGAAGTATTTAGAGCGCCATCCAGGCAGTGCCAGAGCCTTGATGCGGCCAAGCCCAAGATCTAGGAAGCATCTGAATCTGGAACCTGCCAACAGGCAGTCTGCTAGGCTGTAGCTATGCTTGAACCTGGGTGTATGAGAGGCCATTTCAGCCTGCACTCTGGATCTTCACCACTAGAGGCAGCAGAACACAGGTTAGGAGACCTCTAGTTCTCTGTGGGAGTGCTCCTGCCGCCACCCTGTTTTTTAAGGTGGCCAGCCCCCCTGGCTGGACAATGCAACTTCCATTTTAGATCTTTCACACCAGCTGCGATCACAACCCTCCAGTCTTGTTGTGGAAAGTTCTCAACTCCTCTCCAGTCAGGTCAACTTTGCACAAGGTAACTTTTCCTATGCATCGGTCACAACCTTATAGGGAAACTGTGAGTACACCAGGCACAAGCATCTGTCTTGTTCATTGTACACACGCACAGATGGTTTCCGGTATGGCAAAATAGACACACGTGCGTTTTGTCAGGGTACGTTTGCCATTGGTCACCAGTCAGTTGTCCCCAGCAGACCTGACTGAGCAAGAGAGAAAACCTGGCCTCCCTCCAGACCTGCCTCCAATGGGCACTGCTCTGCATTCACCCCCATGCAGTCTTTTACTATCCTCAGATAAGTGTTTGAAGGCAAGATCAACTCACCGGGTTCCGACGTAAAGGAGAAACAGAGCTGTGTGTTGCCTGCATGTTGATGACAATCTGCTCCAAAATTCTGGGTACCCTGTCACAGCAGAGTCATGTCCTGAGAAGTGTGGGGAACAGCGGAGATCCCTGTGGGGGTCCCACAAGTGAGCTAAGGCTCAGAGGACCCCATAGTCACCTTCTGAATATTGGCCACGCCATGCCTCCAGCTCCTCCATCTGGTCCAGAAGGATGCCAAGGAATGCATCCACAAGTCATTGAGTGTGGCGCTGTCGTTGTGCCACAACAGTCGTTTGCAGCTGAGTTAGGCTGTCCAGGTAAGCCAACCTAGTTGCAGATCATGGCTGTAACACACCCATCAGGCAGTATCCGGGGATGTGTGGCTGCAGCCGTGGAGAGCCCCTGGAGGATCAAGCCAGTCTGTCAGCCAGTGGAGGATCCAGAGAATTACGCTGGTTGGAGGTCTCTAATGATCACGCCTGAGTCCCATGTTGTGCCTGCTGTAACCAAATATATTAAATGCCAAAAACGGGCTTCATCTCAGAGGCTCCCAAATCATCTAAAAGTTCAACCAATAAGAATTCACAAATATGACTCTATTGGAAACAGTACAACACTGTAGTCAAACACAAAAATCAGTACCAGTGAACTCACAAAATTTACAAAGAGTTCATTGGCACTGATTTTGTATTTAACTATAGTGTTGTACTGTTTTCAATAGAGTAATATTTGTGGATTCTTATTGGTGGAACTTTTAGATGATTTGGGAGCCTCTGAGATGCAACCCGTTTTCAGAGTGTAATATATTTGGCCACCGCAGCTCTCTCACTCCCTTGCCCTCGGTTGTTTTCGCCATTCAGAAGTCAGCAGTCTTGAGTGTCGTGGTGGGGCAGCAGTTCTCTGATTCTGTGGCTGAAGCTGCTAATCTTTGTAAACCTTTGCCAGACTTGTTTTGCTCTGTGTGGTCCATTACAAACGATCTACTTCCGTTCTCTCCGCAGCCCTCAGCAGGTGCCGCTGGCCGAGTACTTTGTCCCTCCCGCTCCTCCGCCCCCTCCCCCGGTCATCCCCTCCGCACAGACCGCCTTCGACAGCCCCATCTCGGCCCCTCCTGCCATGGCGCCTAACGCCGCCGCGTCTGTGGCTCTCTCGTCCTATGCGCCTTCCCCTCCGCCAGCTCCGCCCTGCCCCTACTCTGCCTCCCCCCTCAGACTGGCCCCATGGGGCCCCCCGTGGCCCCTCCGCCCCCTCCCCCGGCCCCCCAACCGTGACGGCCTCACCAGCTCACTCGGCATCCCCCCCTGCTGCCGCGGCGGAAGCACGGAAGCCCCAGATCCCGCTGATCCCCATGAGTGACGCCCGGAGCGACCTGCTGGCTGCGATCCGCAGAGGTGAGTCTCTGGCTTCCATGCTGGCAGTGGCCCTCAGAGGGCCCAGAATCAGGGCAACTTTTTGCTAAGCAAATCCGCAGGTGTGGCATTGTGGTTCAGAGACTGAGCTATGGACCTGCAAGTCCCCGAGCTGAGTTCTGCCTGTGCCATGTAGTCAGGAAATGAGTCCAAATGCAACTCTGGGAGGCCTGAAATGGATCTCCATCCCCCCCATTGTTAAATAGCAGCTGCATCAGCCCCAGTTCTGACCAGTTCAAGGTGCTGGTTTTTTACTTTAAAGCCCCACCTGGCTTGGGACCAGGCTGCCTGAAGGACTCTCCCCCTCCCCCCGGTATGCTCCTGCCCAAGAATTGAGACTGCAGGGAGAGGCCCATAAATTGAGAATCTCCTTTGGTGGGGTACACAAGAGAGGGGGCCTTTTCAGTGGCAGCCCCAGGGCCCTTTTTGTAGCAGGAACTCCTTTGCATATTAGGCCACGCAACCCTGATGTAGCCAGTCCTCCAAGAGCTTACAGTAGCCCCTGCAAGAAGAGCTCTGTAAGCTCTTGGGGGATTGGCTACATTAGGGGTCTGTTGCCTTATATGCAAAGGAGTTCCTGCTCCAAAAAGAGCCCTGGCAGCCCCATGATTCTTGAACAACCTTCCCAGGCAGGAGCTCCTGGTGTCCCCCTCCCTCGTGACCTTTAGGAGGCAGCTGAAGATGGTTTTACTTAGAATTGCATTTGATTAAACCAGCCCTAAACTGTGATTTTACATTTCAGTGTTATGTATTTTTATGTACTCTCTTTTGTGTACCTTATTTCTGTTCTCTGCTACCTTGAGCTCTGCATGGAAGAAAAGCAGCTAATAAATGCTCTGGATGGATGACGATGATGATGATGATGACAGTGATAATAGGGCCATGGTGCCCCAGTTATTTTGTGCTGTAAGCTGTCATGGGGTAGAGAGAAAAATGTGCTGTGGTGGGGGGAAAATTCACTCGTCACCACAGCCCTGGTTCCAATGGGAGCCTCCCCACTTCTGGCCGAACGTTAAGGGTCGCTTTCACACCAGAAAGCATAATGTGCCGTGGTCCCCTTGGCGTAAGACTTGGGTGGGCTTGGTGAGCACAGATTGTTCACTGCCTGAATGATAACCATGGGTGACTAAAATGTGGAATTTGCTGCCCGAGGATGTAATGGCAGCCATAGCCAGAGACAGCTTGAAAAGGGGATTAGATAGATTCATGGATGACAGGTCTATTGGTGGCTACTAGCCATGGTGACTGAGGGGAACCTCCACATTCACAGGCCCTAAGCCAGAAGGCAACATCAGGGGAAGGCCTCGGCCTCTCTGCCCTGTTGTTGGCTACTTGTAGGAACTGGTTGGCCCCTGTGCGAGACAGGATGCTGGGCTGGATGGACCACCGGTCTGATCCAGCAGGGCTCTTCTTAGGTTCTTATCAGGAGAAGGCCTCGGCCTCTCTGCCCTGTTCTTGGCCATTCATAGGAACTGGTTGGTCTCTGTGTGAGAGAGGATGCTGGACTAGATGGACCTTCATTGGTCTGATCCAGTAGGGCTGATGTCCTTATCAGGGGAAGGCCTCGGCCTCTCTGCCCTGTTGTTGGCCGTTCGTAGGAACTGGTTGAGGCCCCTGTGTGAGAGAGGATGCTGGGCTAGATGGACCTTCATTGGTCTGATCCAGCAGGGCTCTTCTGAAGTTCTTATCAGGGGAAGGCCTCGGCCTCTCTGCCCTGTTGTTGGCCGTTCGTAGGAACTGGTTGAGGCCCCTGTGTGAGAGAGGATGCTGGGCTAGATGGACCTTCATTGGTCTGATCCAGCAGGGCTCTTCTGAGGTTCTTATCAGGGGAAGGCCTCGGCCTCTCTGCCCTGTTGTTGGCCGTTCGTAGGAACTGGTTGAGGCCCCTGTGTGAGAGAGGATGCTGGGCTAGATGGACCTTCATTGGTCTGATCCAGCAGGGCTCTTCTGAGGTTCTTATGCTCTTAATCCATCTGTGCTCATGTCTCTGACACAGAGGATTTGTTTCCTTCCTTCACGCGTGCAGGAATCCAGCTCCGGAAGGTCCAGGAGCAGTGGGAACAGGAGGCTAAGAAGGAGCCTGTGGGGAATGATGTGGCCACGATCCTTTCCCGCCGGATTGCCGTGGAGTACAGTGAATCAGACGACGACTCTGAGCTGGATGAGAACGAATGGTCAGACTGAGAAAAGGGTGGGGGTCTCCAGTGGGTGGGGGTCTCCGAGTTCCGCTTGTCACTTCCCCACCATCGGGGGGCCCGTGGCTTCCTGCCCGTAAGTATCAGCTGTTTCCAGCAGCTTGTTGTGGCTCATTCGGGAGCTTTGCTATCGTGCCATGTTGCGTTGTTGAAAAAAAAAAAAAAAAATTCCGGGCCTCTTTGTGAGCAAGCGTGAGTTGGCATCCTTTGGCAAGCGTTGGGGCTGGGGTTCAACCTGACCACCCATTCCCAGGTGTGGAAAAAATGACATTTGAACCTTCGAGCAAAAAAAAAGAAAGCATTTTGCAAGAAAAAAAATTACGGGTCCAACGTCAGTGGAGTGAATGAGGTGATATTTGAGGGGATGCACAGATTTGGGGAGGAATCGAATGCTGGGGGTGATGCTGACGATTTAGGCAGATGCACTTTCTGTACTTAAGTGCTTGGGGGGGGAGAAGGGGAGCTTTTTCTCTGTAGAATCCTGCCATGCGGCTACGTGAGTTAGAAGACCGCAGATCACTTGCTGTTACCTTTTCTCCATCACTGAGCATGTCAGGAAGAGCTTTCCGGGACACAGCCACGGCCATCCACTGCAGCAAAGCCTGAGAGGAACCCTGGGTGCGTTTGTTGCAGTAGCCATTGTCACAAGCCAGAACTTGCTTGCTCTGTAAGTGGCCTCTGAAGTCAGTCGGTATCGATGGCCTGAGCACAGAGAGAAGAAATGACTTGGTTTTGTGCAGAGTGAGGCCCAAAGGTCAGCTAGGGCAAAGGAGAGTAATTGGCGCGTCATGGTCCCCACCGAGTTCTGTGTGGGTGGGGAGGGAGGCAGAGGCTTAACCGGTGGACCGGAGCAAAATGCAACGTTGAGGATTTCCTATTGCATCCCCTTCCTCCCAAATGCTCGTCAGTAGATAACATTTCGTGTTTAAGTACATGGGATAGTGGTGTAGTGTAATGTATGATATCGTTTAGTCTGTAATATATTTAATGATGAGAAATCCATTAATAACCCTGTATGCCTACTCTCTGGATAGGCAAACCTACTTTAATGGAATATTTTGCAAACTCAGGAAATTATGAATCATCATAGTATTAATCAACCTTATGGTATTTACAATGAGGAGCAGAATTTATCAGATGTGCTTAATTCAAACAAAAAATTCCTTTATTCCAGTAATTCAGGGTGCAGCCTTGTGTGCCCCCTAACCTCAGGCAATGCGAAGCAGTGTGTCGGGGGGTCCTCCTCAGTCTGGTGGGGCTCTGGGGCAGTTTGATCCCCCCCCCCAAGGCTTGGGCTTCACTTCTGCTTTTTTTATTTGATTTTTTAAAAAACACCTTTTTCTCTCTTTGGTACTCAGGGTGTGTGTGTGTGTGTGTATAGATAGATAGATACAGATATACACACACACACACATACACACCTTCCTACTTTGGTGACCACTTCATGCGTTCACCTCTGGCCTGGAACGCTTAGGACACCATCCGCGTTTGAAATGTTTCAGGCTCATTGATTCATTCCCTTTGTGTTCCTGCACTCAGTTTCTTCAGGGTATTACAATCAAGAAAATGTTTCTTTTATTTTAATAACTGCAGAGAATGAAGACAGCCATGCCCCCCATGCACGATTTGTTATATACATCAAAAACATTCTGGAACATCCTGATGCTTGAATGCAGAAAAGAGATTGCAGGTGTGTGTGTGTGTGTGGCCCTATATGGCAAAACGGTCCTGCCAGTTCATCTGAATCTTAACAAATGTGAAAGTTTTATCACAAAAAAATGGTTCTCCAGATACAATACACCAGCCCACAATCGTTGGGCCTTCCAGAAGGGTTTCCTGCAGCCCGATCTGTGCGTGTTTACTCGCAAAATGAGTCCCCCGGAGTTGCACCTGACTTGAGTGAATGTGCATTGCAGCCTCAGCCTTCTAAAAATCATCGTACACCTCCTTGGAAACACAACCAAAGCCATACTTCAGCGTTCACTTTTCAGAACACTTCCCAGAAAAGGAAGGCGCTCCAATCCGGTTAAAAGTTAGTTGCAGCTAACTTGGTTCCATTGGTTTCAGTGAGATTTAGCACCAGCTATAGCTCGATTGGGTCCAGCTAGTTTTATGACCGATTCCTTCTTAAAACCAGACCTTAAAGCTCAGCAAAGGTGCAGAAGAAAGTATCAGTGTAAAAAATAAAACTCTTCCCTCACATCAGTCAGCACAGTAAATGCTGAGTGCCGAAAGCAGAGCCCGGAAGACCAGCAACCACTGCAGGCACTTACGGCGGGTGGGGCTCACTGGGGCGTCTTCAGTTGCTTTGTCCGGCAGTCTGGAGAGGAACAGGAGAAAGAGAAGAAAGGGAGGAGTCGAAGTCCTGTCTGTATTCTCCGTGACAGCAATGGCATATGAGGGGTGGGCAGCAAGAGTCAGATTAACTGATGTACCGCAGCTTCAACGATGGCTGCTTCCATCAAGTCCTGGGAGTCTGGCGTGAGGGGGAGGGGCTTCCTTCCCCTTGTGGTGTTTTTGTCCTGTGAAGACTTAAGAAGCCCCATTTGTCTGGGTATGCCAAGCCTCCCCTTCAGATTGTGGCCCCGTCGCATGCTGGGATGGACTGGTCATTGAGTGTCCCTGGTGGGTGGGTGGGTGGCTGCTCTGGAGGGCTGCTGGCAGGCAGCCAGGAAGAATTTCAGAACTCCAGTAGGTCTGCCGGTGCTGCAGGGGCCGCTTGGTCAGGCCTGGCTAATGATCAGGTCTCAGGCTATTCGTTGCATCCACCTGTAACCTCTGCCGTTGTCTGATAGCCCGGTGGAGGCCACGGTGCCTGGCTTGGCTCCCGAGCCATTTCTACCTTCCCGGTCTGTTCTGACTGTGTCAGACAAAAAACTGCCTCCCCCAAAGCGGTGTGCCCAAGATGTGGGGTCCCCACCCTGCTGAGCCCTGGGCCTTTGCGGATGATACTAGGAAGGACAGAGAAGACACCGAGGCAGTGTGCTTTGCCAGTATAGGGCCACGTCTGTTTCCAAAGATTTTGAGCTGCTCATAGAGCCCTCGGGGTTTTAGAAAGAAACCAGCAGGCCATTTTACACAGCCATTTTTAACAACCGTGGCTGGGAAAGGGAGACGTGGAAATAACCTGGAAAGATCTGGGGGGCTGTCGCAGGACCAGCCACGTGTTGGGAGGCCGAGTGCCAGCTGAGCCTTCCACGCAGTTGGGAACGTGGAGGAGGAATACCTGCCCTGGAGTTCCCGTTCACACCCCCTGTAATGACGGTCTGCTGAAATATTCCCTCTAAGCTGGGGAGTCTTGTGAGCAAAAATTCTAGTTTATGAGCTACTGGCATTAAAGTTGTGAGCAAGTGATTCGACTGCTGTATAAATTAGTTTGCCCTGGAGCCATCCTTCCTGAGCTAAGACAAAAATGTGTGAGCCAGAGGCTAAAAAACTGTGAGCTAGCTCACACTAACTCAGCTTGGAGGGAACACTGGTCTGCTGCAGAGTGTTCACATTGAGGTTTTGATACGAAGCGTCTACTTAAAATGCTGGGCTTTGTTTGTTGTTTGTACAGGATTTTGGAATGTGGTGGGGAAAGAGACGGAAAAGATAAAGAGTTGTGGAGAGATGCCCGAGTTGATTGTATTGATTAGCTGGTGATTGCTTGACACACCCACCCACACCCACACCCACACACCCCTGGGCGTTGCTCGGGTGGTGAAGAGCAGTGCCCCTGAAAAAATCACCCAGGTTGGAGGGCCGGAATGAAAGGCAGAATGAACAGACTTGACGGGCTCAGGTGGTCAGGAATTTGTTCTCCCTCCATTCCTGATGGCTCAAGTGGGCAGGCGGTAAGATGGGGAAGGAAGAGGGTGACTTCTGGCCAGGGACAACAGACTGTTCAGATTTATTAGGTCTGTAGCAGCAGATTGATGTGATAACCTGAGAAAATAACTCTTGAGAATTGATAAAATTTCAGAACTCTGGACAGAGCCTGGTAGAGTTGGAAACACACTCAACTGGGATTGCAGCTACCCAGGCCATGCCACTGGGGAAGCCGGGTCTGATTTGGCTCAGAAGCACAGCGGTGGGTGGGGGGTGGCTTCCACCTTTCTTCCCACGCTGAAATGTTTGCCTCACTGAAGAGTTCCACATGCTGCAGCCAGTGTATGCATGGCCCCATAGCAGGGCAAATTGGGCCTCCCCATGGCCATTTTCACGCTGGAAACGGGCATGAGAGGGAAGGCGGAAGTCCCTTTCCACCCCGTGTTGTGCTCCCAAGTTGACTTGGGCCTCAGCACTCAGGTCAGACTTCCAGTCTCGTTTGGTCCTCAGCTAGCAGGCTGCCCGGAATGTTTCTTCCGCTTGGCTGAGGCATCTGCAGGCCTTGTGTTTCCTAAAGTATCGTCTGCCTTTGCTGGAACTTGCATAGTGTTACCCAGGAGCGCAGAGAGATTTGTGGGAAACAGCAGGGAATGAGCAGTGGAGGGGGCCTCTCTCGCAGTCAGTGATGGTCTCTGTGGGAGAAGATCCCCAGTGGTGGTTCCCTGAGACAGTCTGGAGACGGAACTTATACCCATTTACGAGGGGCAAAGGTGTTCCCGGGATCCTCCTCCACTGCATAGATTTAAGAATCCAGCTCATAGAGCAAGATGAAGATGCAAGTCCAGGAATTTGTGCCCAGGGATCCTGTGCTGCGTCACAGACATCACAAAAAGGCAGACAGATTTGCGTTTCCTTTATAATCCAGAAGAATCTGCTGTAAAGCCAAGGCAGCCAGTTCCACCAGTTGGGTGGCGGAGATTCCTTTCGGACATTTCAGATTATTCATCCCCCCCCCCCGATGCCTTTGATGAAGAAGAATTTGCTTCTGTACCAAAGAATCCATGTTTTGTGTGGCAGAAATTAAGAAGTTTTTCTCCCAAAGAATAATGCATAGATATGGGAATCAACAGGTTTCACTTGTCCTGTAAGGATGTTGACTTCTCTGAACGGCCTCCTTTGCATTCTCTGAGCATGTCTTTTCTCCCTCTTTCCCTCCGCCAGCTGTTAAAAGGTGTCCTAAACCAAAAAGAGCACCAATGGTATGGATTCAGAGCTGGCGCTTGACAGGCCAGGGTGTCTCAATGCATCTCTGAGTTTTTGCTGCTATCCCGCATGTAAATATTTAGCAGACTGGACCTTCTGCTTGGCAGGCCTCTTCTCTGCTCTCTTGATGGATCATGGGAGCCGCTTCCCTTCCAGGATACAGGTCTCCTGTCCCCTTCCGCCACCAGTGTCCTTTGCATCTTGACAATGAAATCACGTATTTATCTGATGCCACCCAGCAGTTCTTCTCTGGAGTGTGGCAAAGCAGACACCTGACACCTCCACCCATCAGTTAGTTTCATCTTCTCCCCATCTTCCAATGTCTGCCGATTTACCATCCTAAATTAGGAAATGGAAGGAGGAGTTACGTGTAGATTCAGGCATCGTAGTGAGAGCGTTTACCCCTCTGCATCATGAACCTGTATGGAGTTTTCACTTGGAGACCTGCTGCCTGTTTGGACTCCTAAGTAACCAGAGTGAATTATGGCACCTTCATCTTATTGCAATGTGAAGAGCCCCCCCCTTCAGTTTTTTCAGTTGCAACAGTAAAAGAGAGAAAGATGTTTGGCATGATACTCCTGAGTTTTGGGAAGGCCAGCTTCACCAGTTTGCAGTGGAACGCATGCTTTATTTGCATAAGAGTTACAACGGCACATAACTAGAATGAAATTCATAGGAGCTGTGACTGGCTTTATTTGCCCATGGTTGGGGGGGGCATAACGGCAGCTGAGCATAAATCCTGCAGAGATCCTGTCCTCAAGGACTTCTCTTTAGGAACAGGATACCTCAGCCAAATCTCTCCCTTGCAGCTGTCCCACCTCGAACCCAGAGCTCGGCCGAATGGGGCTCATTTCTTAATAGTTCTCATGTCCAAAAACACCTTTCCTTTTGGGTGATCTTCAGCCTGTCGCTGCAAGCGCCTGGTGTGTGTGTGTGTGTCTCATTCTGATGCTCTCTTCCTTCCTCCTCACTCTCAGCTGCCCACCCCACTGCTGAGCCCGGTTTGCTGGGACGATCCTCGTGGTGCTGTTGTGCCGCATTGGACATGGTGAGGTAATGGATGCCCGTGGCCAAAATCATGGCAGTTGCCCCCACCCATCAGTCCAATCAGCACCCTGGGCAGTGAGGTGGGGGAGAATGGAGAACAAGGACAGGAAGTCCAGTTGCTCTGGAAAGCAAAAGAAAGCAGAACAGAATCAGAACCATCCAAGGACGAGCACTCTGTTGGCTGCACCACACCTGCTGTATTGAACCAAATACCGGAGGGGGGAACTGCGTGGCACCGCCCGCCTTGGATGTGTGGACCAGCTGCTTAGCCACTGTTGTGGATCTTCTAATGTTGTGCCTGGCAAATCATGGGCTTGTCCTGCGCTCTCTTTTGGCTTGGCCAAAGTGTGTGAATTTAGCCCCCAAAGGCCAGAGCTGAGCTTGGCCCTTTTGGGGAAGAAACGTGCAGCTCTACATGAAGCTCACGGAACCTGCCCTGCACTTTAGGCAACTCTGCCCTTGGGCGCCATACATCGCTTCACCCATGTCATGGATGATCCTGTTGTCACTGTGAAACGGCGGCTCTCTCAGGACCAGGCACAGAGCAGAGAGAAGAGGCTGAGAGAATCACTTTAATCTGAAAGGGCAGGGGGGGAAGCCCAAGTCCCCTCTTTGCTAAAAAAAAAATGTCGTTTGGGGGATGAGTGCTGACCCCAGGTGATGTGCATGTTCTGGGATGATATTTTTCTCGAGAGCTCCCCTCAGGTGGATCTGAGGCAGTTCCAGGAGTCACCAGGACTATAGAAGAAGGGGAGCGTGTGCTGTAGGGCAGAGGGGTGCGAGCGGAAGCCAGCTGAGCCCTTTGGAGGGGTGTTCCCCCGTCATTGGGATCTGAGAATAGGCAACAGGAGTCTGGACGACACAGGAATGGGGCTTGCTGCTCTAACTGGCCCGGCCCAGCTGTCGGGGGGCCCTGCCAAGCTTTAGGGTCTTGTACAATCCAGCAGTTCCAAAGGGACAGAGCGTCTCATTAGCCCGTTGCAGCAAAAATGTCGGGGTCTATGGGTGCCCCTGAAGGGAGTCCTGGGGAGAGTGCTGCTGGCCTAGGAGTGGGGGCCACCGGGGTAGAGAGAATCCCCGCTCCATCCAGGAAGTTTGCCAGGTGACCTCGGGCACCCTCCATGCCCACAGCCTCTCAGCCCAGCCTGCCTCGCCAGGAGGTGGTGGCAAGACTAAAGAGGAAGCGGGGAAGATGAGGTTTATAAGCTACTTTGCATCCTGTCAACGAGCAAAGCTGAGTATAAAAATAAATAACAATTTTAAAAATTAACAAGTTTGCTCCAGGATTGGCTTCTGAGAACTGGAGCCCTGTGCCCATGAAGCTGGGAACAAAACATTGTTAGTCTTTAAAGTGTCCATTATTGCTCTCTCTAGCAAGTTATTTTGGCTTAGAGAGCCATCTTATACTGGCACGTGCCTTCTCTAAGGGGAGAGACCTAAGCGCCTGACGCTGCCTTCCATGGCTGGACTGTTGGCCCACGTCTCCTGGCTCCGCCCGTTCTGCTTGGCTGGCTGTGGCTCCCTGCAGTATCAGGCTGGGGGGGGTGTCCTGGTACTCCTAGAACAGCCCCCCCCCAGCATTGTGCCCATAGGTGCCACGGCACCCCCTGGACGTTTTCTGGAGCCTGAGAGAGAGAGTCAATTGGCTGTGCCGCTGCCGCCCACCAGACTACAAAGAGCTGTACTGGGTGACTGAAAGTAAGTGGTGCGGGAGCCCGACTGCAGCTGGCTCTGCCACCGGGGGCAGCCACTGTGCAGCAGCCGTCGTGTGGCTGTGCCCCCATGCTGCATCAGAATTCCAAAGGTGCCCGCACAATAAAGAGCAAAGGAGATCTCGGCACGTGCCTTGGGCCAGTGAGACACTTTCAGCCTGGACTACCTCAGCACAGCGGTGCGGATAAAAGGAGGAGAGAAGAAGGATGCAAGCTGCTTCGGGTCTCCATTAGGGATAAATGAAGTAAAGTAAGAAGAGACTCTCCCTTATCACTTCAGCCCCCCCCCTTTTGTGGTACATTTAGTTTGCAAGACGCTTCCGATCCAGAGGAGTTCCTGGATATACAGCAGGCTGGAGGAAAGGTGGGTTAGGGAAGGATCCACTCCACCGACAAATTCTACAGATGTTGTCAAAGGCTTTCACGGCTGGAGTTCATTCGTTGTAGATTTTCCGGGCTGTATGGCCATTGTCTTGGCATTGTAGGACCTGGCGTTTTGCCAGCAGCTGTGACTGGCATCCTCAGAGGTATAACACAGAAATTCCACAGATTTTTCTCATGGATCCAAACCAAGGTCTACATGAGCAGCAGGTCACAAGGTCAAGAGCACAAGGCTGTGCAGCTTCAGACGGCAGCTGGGGAGCTGCATGACTGAATGTTCTTCCCATAGGAAAAGGGGGGGAGTCGAGAAGAGCAGGAGTCCAGTAGGGCCTTAAGGACGAATAAAACTTGTGGCCGATGAAGAGGCGACTGCTGTGACTCACGAGAGCTCCTCCCCTGCCACAAATTGTGTTAGTCTTCAAGGCGCTGCTGGACTCTTGCTCTTTTCTTCTGCTACAGACAGACTAACAGGGCTGCCCATCTTGATCCGCCTCCATGAAGAGGGTGGGATTAGCATAGCCTCCTGCCTCTCCTGCTGCTGATCCGGTCGGGGTTTTGTTTGGAGGGGGCTGCATTCACACAGGCAGTCCGCCCCCAGCCTTCCAAAGTGGTCCAGTCCACGAACAGTTTTATCAGGCAGCGAATGCTTTGGCTTAGTCCAGGCCCCCCATCGGGGGAGAACCACCCTCACAGGCAACGCTCCCTCTACGCTGCCGAGTCCGGTGAGCGAAAATCCTACTTTGTGAGCTATTGGCATTAAAGTTGTGAGCCAGCCATTTGGCTACTGCACAAATTAATTTGCTCTGGAGCCCTCCTTCCTGAGCAAAGACAAAAATCTGTGAGCTGGAAGCTAAAAAACTGAGCCAGCTCACACTAACTCAGCTTAGAGGGAACGCTGCCCTCATGCCTTCCAAACTTGTGGTAGCCTCTGCCTGTGTGGTAAAAATGCCAGGATGAAGTGTGTGGCAGTGCCATCCCTGAGGAAGGCCGCTCTGGCACTTTTGGCACGATCTGTGTCACGACCTGTGTCAATAATGCTGAAGAGTATCCAGCCTCTTTTCTGGGCCAGATGAAGGCATCCCCAGGCCAGGATTCGGTTTCCAGGGACGGCTGGCCAGATGCCCCCCGAAGGTTCACAGGCAGGTCATGATGGCCCAAGCCCTCCCCTCCCCATTTGACCCCAGCGGCTGCTTCTCAGAGGCAGACTACTGCCTCTGAAAGTGGAAGCTCTGTTGAACTGGCGTGGCTCATAGCTGTCCTCTGTCTGGATCCCTGGTACACTACACACCCCCAGGCAAAACAAAGAGATCTCGGGAACTATCCTGGTATCTTTTCTGCTCATATCATTTTTGAACAGAGTATCTTTTTTCAAGTTTGCTTTCTGTTCATCAGGAGAAATAAAATTCACCCATTGTGTAGGGGTTTTTGCACAGGCTTTGGGGTATTATTTGATCGATTTGGGTTTATTATAGAGCTGCCGACACAGCAACAGTTCACTGTCTAATGGGGTGTTCTGACCACGTGCATTTAGTCAGTAGATCAGTATATGTTTGCTGCTTGTAGCTACCTACTGTACACAGTTTGCTAGATGTGAAGCCAGAGTGCTCCCGATGTCGTGGGTTCTGCTTGTCCAGATGCCGACAAAACAGGACCAAGCTCTATGACTGCAAATGGAATTTTGTTCTTTTCTGCCAGTAGAGGAAAACCTATGTGAGCACTGAAAAACTGCTAGTAATTAATCATGGTTCCTTCTTTTATTTTTTAAAGAAATGTTGTACAACATAATCCCAAGCTGTTGACACTTTATGCATGTTGGTAATAAAAAGAAATTAAAGATTTTAAGGAGTTTTCTGCTTGGAGCTTCTGTATGAATTTCATTTCCATGAGTTTCTGCCTGCTGACTGAAATCCAGCCAAAATTGAGTAGTTCTTACATCTTGGCATCAGATTTAGCTTCAGCAAAGTAGTATAACTATGCAAAAAGGCAAGTCTCAAATGTCAAAGCCAGGATCCATACGTGGTAAAGGGCTTGAAAATCTCATCGTTTCTGATAGAGGGAGAGAGAGAGAGAGAGAGAGAGAGAGAGCTAATCATTGGCTTTAAGGCAGCTATTGAAATAAACAAGACTTTAAAAGAACGGGGTTGTGCCCCAAGTGTGCTGAACTTGCGCCAGTAATCCACATCTCCAAAACCAAACTTTTTACCTGAATTAAAATTGAAAGCACATTTACTCAAATTATTATATTATTTTGCTTTCCACTCAAAATGGGTGTCTGTATCATTCCAACATACAAAAAAACCCCTTTACTATGCAATAGTAAGAATTAAGTGTCCTTAGAGGAGCACCCCCTTTGTATCTGAGCATGAGTCACTGTTCTGACCATGCCAGTTGATTTGTGACTGGCTTACTCCACTCATGCACAGATGCTTTTATTCAGTGAATATGATCTCTGGCACAAAGGTGTCAGAAGCCCTAACTCAGTCAGCCAAACACCATGCCTTGTGGTTCAAACAAGAATAGCGTTTATTAGAAAGCTGCAATAGAAAGGTCACTGGAGCAGATACATTGTTCAGAATAACTTGGTTACACAAAGCAGGCAGTTATACAGGGAAGGGGGTGAATGGGGACCCCCCCTTCTACCAATCAGGGAATAACATGCGGATGGGAATCGAAAGTTACTACGCTAATGAAGTTCCCACCGCCCCCATTAATCTCAGCAAAGCTGTAGCTTTGAAAGCGATAGGAAAGCTCGCAGCTTGACTCTCCAAGGTCAAAATGTGTCTACCAAAGATAGGGGTTGCCAGAGCCACATTCCATTCTCAGACACCAGGCATAAATCAACACCCCTACGATCCCAACCTCCCGCCCGTCACGCCACCATGGCGCCCATAGCCATCCTCCCCTCCCCTCCATCCATCATGGCAGGACTACCTGACAAAAGGCCAGGAACAACTGCAGTAGGGGGAGAGCTGATTTTCACCTTAAAAGTCTTGCCCAAAGTAATACTAGCTGGGGCGCAACAGGCAAGATCAGTGGCTGGTTTGCCTGTCTCCTCCTGCGACATCATATAGCAGCTGCATTGGTTGCCCATAAAATAGGAGCCTTATTCCAAATCCCTACCCCATAAAGTCATGTGATTGCTGAGGAACTCTGCTTGCTTACGTGGTCTGGGGCATCACCCACGGATTCCTCAAATTCAGCACTAAACACCAAAATGTGTCTCCTCCCCCGCTTGGCTTTTTAGCGCAGGATCTGATTGCGAATGCTGACTTGTGGGGCTTGGGAATCTGGAACTTCCATTTTTGCCCCCTCAAATGTGAGATGATTTTAGTTTATCTAATCTCCATTCATAGATTGTGTCACTTTAGTGTGCTCTAGAGTCACTCTCTCAGTGAGCGAGAAACAAAGCTCATGGCAGGCGCCCTTCCAACGGAAGAGAGCTTGATTCTTACCGACTCCAGTTCTGTGGATGGAGGCTGCAATGGATGAAAATATGCAAGAAGAAAACCAGCTGTCAGCCGGGAAACGGGAATCACCCGGGGCCAAGAGTGCTCCTCTCCCTCCCCCTGGTTGTGTAGAGTGCTTCCATTCAGACCAGAGAACTGCTTGTTATTGTTTGTAAGGAACCTGATGCACATGCCACTGGAGTAGGGGCAACTGGTGCACCCTCCCTTTGGTAAAGGTAAAGGTTCCCTTACTTGAAAGCCAGTCAAATCCGAGTCTAGGACTGCGATGCTCATCTCCGTTTCAAAGCTGAAGAGCCAGCGCTGTCCGAAGATGTTTCCGTGGTCATGTGGCCGGCATGACTAAACACCAAGGCGCACAGAGCGCAGTTACCTTCCCACCGAAGTGGTACCTATTTATCTACTTGCAATTTCTTGCTTTCGAACTGCTAGGTGGGCAGGAGCTGGAACTAGAGATGGGAGCTCACTCCGTCATGCGGCACTCTCGGGTCTCAAACTTCTGAACTACTGACCTTCCACAGCCTGCAGTCCAGCGTCTTAACCACTTGAGCCACCGCACCTCCTCCCCCCTTTGTCTCTTAGCCTGTCATCGTAAGGGGGATTTTCTATTTTTTTAAGTCACAGCCTTTTCACAGCCTTTTTATGGAAGCTCTTCCAATTGTCCTCTTCTCCAATTTCATCAAACACTCAAATGCCATATCCCCTAGAACTGCAGCTGACAAATCGACTAGGCACAGGGTCGTTATACACGGTAGCTGTTCTGAAACCACTTCTCGTGGCATTCCTCCAAAGACCCCCTAGAGCAGGGGTCCTCAAACTACGGCCCGCGGGCCACATGCGGCCCGCCGAGGACATTTATATGGCCCGCCGGGTGTTTATGCCTGCCCACCCCCCCGCCCAGAGCCTCCTCCTCGGGGAGCGCAGCAGCAGCGTCCCCACCCGAGTAGCCCCATTGGGAGAGGTGCCTTCGAGGGCGTGGTGGAGAGCAGCCCGGGCGGAGCTCCTCCCGGCGGGGCGGGCACCTCCCCCTCCCTCCCCAGCCCAGGTGGGGTTCAGCCGGAGTGTCTGGGGATGGGGGGCTGCACAGAAGAAGCCGCGTGGAGCAGCTGAGCAGGGCAGCAGCGGTGAAGGGGAAGGGTCCTGGGAAGGGAGTCGCTCGTGGGGGGGCAGCTGCCGGGAGGTCCTGGGAGGGAGGGAAGGAGGGAGGCGGGGGACATGCTCGGCCACGGTTGCCGACTCCGGGGTGGAGAATTCCTGCACATTTGGGGGGAAGGTGCATTCCAGGAAAGGTCTGTTTGGGGGGGAGAGAACCCCCCCGTGGGAGCAATGCCGGCGAGCCCCCCCCCTCCAGTGCCACAAGGGCCCCCCGGGGGACTGATCCCTTTCAGACGGAGGGGGGGATGTCATCCTGGAGGCGGGGGCTAAAGAAGTCCCATTGAAATACTGGTAAGTTTGTTGATTTAACTTTACTTCATTTTAAATATTGTATTTGTTCCCGTTTTGTTTCTTCACTTCAAAATAAGATATATGCAGTGTGCATAGGAATTTGTTCATAGTTTTTGTTTTTACTATAGTCCGGCCCTCCAACGGTCTGAGGGACAGTGAACTGGCCCCCTGTTTAAAATGTTTGAGGACCCCTGCCCTAGAGTCTAAAATGTTGCTGCTGGTGATTCTTCTGCTAACTTCTAATCTAATAGTACATCCCAGGAATTCTGGGGGAGGTTGCCTTGCCAGGTCAAAAAGCCCTGAAACTGGTTTAAATATACAGCATAGCAGTGATCACATTTATCAGTTTTACCTGTGGGGGGCAGTTCCAAGACCAGCTGTGCCAGATCAGCAGCCGTCACCTGGCTGGGCTGTCCGGTGGTTGTGGGGCACCCGGCTTCACCAGCAGGAAGTCCCAGCCCCTCCTGCTCTGCATCTCCTGCACATCCAGCTAAGGCACCCCAGGAGGGGGCAGCTTTGGGGAGGCCGTGCCTGCTGATGGGACCGGAGCTGGACTGGCACGTCATGTCAGCACGACCACAGTCAAGACTCTCTAAAGAAAGACACGGCCCAGACATGATGTCTTTTAAACAATTTTATAGTTTTGAATGTTATCTTAAACCACTTCCAACATTTTTATGTACAGTAATAAAAATAAATTACTCTTGACAGATGAATAACAATATACACCATGGAGACCAGTGCAGTAAAATTAGTTTCTTCCACCCACCCCATCCATAAAGTGCATTGAAAGGGCTTGGCGTACCCAGAGCGGGAGAGCGGCTGAGCATTTCCATTGGAGGCTCGCTGTGTCCCTCCCCATTCAAAAAGGCCGGGTCACGTCAAGCAGTGGCTTGGCCACACTGCTCTCCCTTCACGGGGGGTCACTGGGAAAACTGTGGGGCCGTGAAGGGTGGTGGTCTCTAACTCCCACCCCCACATCGCACTACGGGAAGAGATCTTGGCACACCCCAAGATCTTCTGAGTAACCCTTAGGCCCTTGGGTAGCATTTTTCATCCGTGGGATTTGTACGCCCTGTGAGACAGTACCCACCTGCAAGCAGATGGTCTGTGGGCCAGACTCACTTTGCCAAGGCCAGAGAGGCCTGATCCTTGGAATGTTGTTAAGCGGAGAGGAGGAGCTGTAAGAGGCAAGGACAGAGAGAAGGACTTTGGTACTGCCTGGCTTTGGACCCCACTCAGAACCCAGCTGGATTTATAGGAACAGGGCAGGCAAGAGCATCACAGAGGGCCTTTACACACACACACACAAACAAGACACTGGCATGCTTTTAAGAGAACACCACAAAAGTTTCACATCACTAGCCTACATTGCAATTCTTTTAAAATCTGTTATTCTGAACTCTTAGAAACGCCACAGAATTTTTCATGAGGGGCAGGAAAGACACAATGCTGGGTTGTTGGTGCATTGCAGGATTTCCCATTCCCTCCCACTTGATTGGCTGCTGCTGAAGTGGATGGGGAACATCACAACCTGCTGTTGTCTTGCCCCATGGTGTTTGTATTACTAAACAGGATGGAAGGGAGAAGTAGGAAAACAGACGTGAGGCAACCCTGTTGCTAGTTCTGTGGGGCCAAAGTGGTCATTGGTTACCAGTTAGATGCCTGCTTTAAGACTGTGAGACATGGGAACACACATGATGATCATCCACCAGGTTATTCAGATTAAATGGCCATACTGGTAGGCACTCGCTAGTGTCTCAATCGAAGAGCAGTACACATATTATACGGGCACCATTGCTTGTATTTAAAAAAATTGTTTAACAATATTAATAGTTGAGGTGATGGATCAAGGTGGGCAGCCCTGTTGGTCTGAAGCAATAGAACAAAGTTAGAGTCCAGCTGGGCACCTTGAAGACCAGCAAAGTTTGTTGGTCTTAAAGGTGCCCTTGGACTCTATTGTTGTTCAGTTGTTGAGGTGAGTGATATTTTTTGTGATTCTGGTCAGCAAGGGACTGGAGCCCAGCTGGTGGGCACAGCGCAATGCAAATTGGATTGACAGGGTTTCATCCAGTGCACAGATGTGAAAACTGCCTCCCAATTTTAATTCAGCAAAAAAAGTCCTTCATGAATCAACAACAACCCTAACCCACCTACCAAGGGATGATCTACAGACTATATCATGCACCAAGAGACCAACAAATGGTTTTGACCAAAGGGCAACGAGAGGGTTAAAGAGTCCTTTACAAGTGGCATTGCTTATGGAAAGTTCCTAAGCCAACATCTGCATTATTCTGCCAAGGGATGGAGACAGATGATCAGAAATGGGGAGAAGCAGGGGAGTGGGTGAGGGTATCAAAACCAATTTATTTTATTTTATTTATTTATTATATTCCTATCCTGCCCTCCCCATGACAGGCTCAGGGTGGCTCACATCCACCGACACAACGTGCCCCGTCAACACAAAGCATCTAAAAGCAAGTTAAAACCTTACATACAATTAAAGTGCTTGCAGTAGACATTCTTCAATGGATTAAGATGCTGTACTACTAAATGTGCTGGCTGGGCGGTTTTGGGGGGCCGGGCCACCGCCAGCTCCGTGGAACAACCAGTCACTGCACAAGGGCACATCAGACAGATTCCCAAAAGCCAATCATGCCCAGTCCCGCCTTAATTGCAGAAGTGGAGGAGGAGGAGGAGGAGTTTGGATTTCTACCCCACCCTTCACGCAGAGTCTCGGAGCGGCTTCCCCCTCCCTCCCCACAACAGACACCCTGTGAGGTAGGCGGGGCTGAGACAACAGCTCTGAGAGAACTTCTCTTTCAAGAACAGCTCTCACAGAACTATAGCATGCCCAAGGTCATCCAGCAGCTACAAGTGGAGGAGTAGGGAATCAACCTGGTTCTGCCAGATTAGAGTCTGTGCATTTAACCACTACGACAAACCAAATGAGGGGACCCAGACAGGCATGCGCAAGGCATCCAGCTGGCTCAGCACTGAGCAAGTCGTTTGAGTGTGATGCCTTAGTCAGAAGCAGAGCCTCAGCCACATCAGAGGCTGAAATGAAAACCTGCGTTTAAGAGAGTCGGAATTCCACAAAAATTCTGAGAACCAGCCTGTTTTGGACGGACATTGAAATGCTGCATGAGAAGGGAAAAAATGACTGCAGGCACCTGCTGGTGAAAATCTAGGGTGTTGCCCAAGATGACTGTTATATAGCTTATTTGATTTAAAAAATAGATAAAATGGGCTCTTTAAAATAGCACACTTGTTACTAGATAAGACTGGATTGGGGGTGAGGGATGGGGAAAGAATTCTGCATTGTGCTTCATTTTCAGGATCTGCTAATCACTTCAGAATTAGTAATGGCAGGACAAATAAATATTATGTAACATTGTTTAAGACACAGTTTGTGCACACTGCAGTTTTTGTAGCTATACACCCACCCACAGCTTGGATGCCTGGGGAAGCCACCCACCTCTGCTTAGGACACGTTGCAAGATGAGCATCTGGTGGGAGACGCTGAACTACAGGAAAACTGCACTGCATTACTTTTGCCCTGGAACAAACCTGCACACACACCCAAGGTTGCACTAAACACATTTAGGGAAGAGGGTTTCACAAAGACCATTTGTTGTATAAATAAAACCAAAGAAGTGAATTGTAAACAGTAAACATGAGCAACAATCAGCAGACGATCTCAGGAGCACATATTTTCCTGGCTTCACTGGGACACGGTAACATTGGCATGGAGGCATTTGACATGCAAATATTTCTTCACTGCAAACATTCCAAGGACACCACATTTCAGGAGAACACAGAATTTGGGTCCAGGGATAAGGAATAGATTTTAGAATTCAAAAAATGCAGGTATGCAAATAAAACAAATGCATGAAATTGGCTGCGGACATCACTGGTAAACCTCCTTGAGAATTCCACAAAAGGACTTATTCAAAGAGGAACAGAACTGGGATGGGGGGGTGGGGGAAGGGCATTGCTCTGCCAGCATCCAACTTAAAAGGCTTCATGTGCCACATGCCACAAGAAAACAAGAACGTTATGTTCTAATAAAACATGGATTTTTGTGAATCGTTTCTTTTTTGTTTTGCTAGAAAATGTTACGTCTCAGACAGTGCTGCAACTTATACAGTGAAGATGGATGCTTTTTTTAAAAAAGCAAAAATGGACCTACTATCTTATTTGGTACCACCAATTCTGTTCTGAAGGAGAGTGATGCCATCAGGCTCCTGTTGCAGTCCGTGGCAGAATTTCTGTTGGTTTTAAGGGTGCAGGATTGCACCCTCGAAAAATAACAAGCCAGCTGCTGAAGCATTTGCTGGCCGGGCCCCTCTCCCTCAGAAAGGAGGCTCCTCTTTGGCGTGGCCTGCCAGGCCCCTGAAGGGATCCCCCACACCCCTTCCCTGGCTGAACAGCCAAAGGTTTTCCCCTCCACTGACAAAACAAAGCAGGCAACAGAAGAGCATCTCACAACACATCATGCACAGAGAAAAGTGAGTTTAGCAAATAAATCCACCTAGGAATCATCAGAGGGACACTCCAGTTAAGGCCATCCGAGATCGAGGTAACCATCGTTTGCTTCCTGTTTTGCTGCTGTTTGGGGTTGGTAGCTTTGAGTAGGAGCACTCCAACCTGTGTTAAGTTTGATGCAGTTTTTAGGCTGTTCGCCACACCAGCCAGCTGCTGGCCGCCCTTCTTCCCCCTCAGGCCTCTGTCTGGGCAGCAGGGCCGCCCCCCGCCACCCCCACCCCCCCGTCTCACCCGTGAAAACCACGCCGTGCATTTGCAGGAGCAGGTCCTGCCAGAGTCTCACAAAGTGCTTCTCAAATGTAAGGTGCTTCTCACGTCCTGCCGGCTCCGTCGCAGTCTGGGCCCGCAGGCAGAGGAATCGCCCCCGGCCGCTGTCTGCCGAGCCCTCGCCAGCCCTGGCTGAGACCCCCAAACCCGCCGGCCTGAAACCGGCGCCGAGTCTCCCTCCGGCTCGCCGGCGCCGCCCGCCGCTCCCGTGGAGCTGTCCGCGCCCGGCGGTGCTGAACTTCTGGGGGACGAGAAGCCGTCTGGCAGCTTCCGCTCCTCCCCCGACGTCGTCGTGTTTGGGAAAGGTCGTCCTTATTGCATAGCAGAGCAAAACTTGAGTCGAGTAAAAAGGAAACGCCTTCCTGAACAAGCCAAGCTCTCCCCACAGGGATTCTCCGGGCAACCTGATCGGTTATTCCCCCCCCCCCAAGTCAGGTTCAAGCTGAACAGCAAACAGTCGACTTTTCGGGTCTTTCCTTCTTCTTTTTCACACTCCATTCCTCCTCCATTTAAAAAGTGTGCTCAGTTTAAATTGCAGTAAATGCGACTTCCCAGACCCACAAGGCATATTTATATTCTCACCTGCTGGTTTCCAAAAAAGATGGAAGTATTAAAGACTCAAATTCACGGGCATCATTTTGGCCACCTGCCCGCAAGAGAACATGAAGTTCTCACCCTAACCCAGTTCCTTTCCTGAGACCCTCCATCCAACCAAGTGGGCAGGAATCCTAGAGGGGAAAACACGGATCAGGAGACCCAAGTGAACCTCATTGTGCAACGATCCCTGCAGGTCACTGGCCTGGCCGACATTTTGCTCCCCCTCCCCTACATCCCGCCTTTTTTAAAAAAAAGAAGAACAAAAACCTGTTGGACAGAACATCCTACTTGCTCATGTTTTCGAAAATAAAATCATGTATAAGAAAATAAACATCTGAAGAGAAGTTTACATATTTTTGTCTCCTCTTTCGAAGGAGGCTGTGCTGGCTTCTGGAGATCCTAAAAAGAACGATGAGAAAGAGGCCGAAGAGTCCCAGATCCCAAAGCCCCTGCCTGGTGCCTCAGACGTCACTGGATGTCCTGGGCCGGGTGCAGCTGGAGGGGACGCACCCGCAGCAGGCCAGCCAGAGGGTCTTCTGGATCTCGGGGTTCCTGAAGGCATAGACGATGGGGTTGATGAGGGAGTTGCAAGTGGCCGGCAGGGCCAGGGAGTAGGTGTAGGCCGGCGGGTAGCTGGCATCGGCCACCAGCGAGTAGATGGCGAGGGGGGTCCAACAGAGGCCAAAGGTGCCCAAGACCAGTGCCAGGGTGGCAAGGCCCTTGCAGGTGGCGGAGGCAGCCTGTGTTGAGGCGCCAAACTGGTGCTGAGTGGCGATCTGCTGGGCGTGGCGGGAGGCGATCTTGCAGATCTGCAGGTAGAGCTGGAGCATCAGAGCAAAGGCGAGGAGGAAGGTGACAGCCAGCAGGGCAGCCTGCTCCTTGGTGATGGGCCGCAGGATGCTGCAAGCTGCCGGCTCCCGCAGGCAGTTCCAGCCCAGCAGTGGCAGCAGGCCAAGGACTAGGCAGAGCAGCCAGAGGAGTGCCAGGAGGGCAGCTGTCAGGCTCCGGGCATGCCCTGTCTGGTAGGTGAGGGCCTGGGAGAGGGAGAGGTAGCGGTCAAGGGCGATGGCCAGCAGGCTGCCCAGCGAGGCCGAGAAGGCCGTCAGCAGCAGGCCAGCCGCACTCAGGGCTGCCGTCTCACTGGGGGGCTGCAGCAGGTGCCGCACGGCAAAGTTGGCCATCAGCCCTAGGCCGGCCAGCAGGTCTGCCAGCGCCAGGCTGCCAATCAGCAGGAAGACTGGTGGGGCCCGCAGGCCCGCCACGGACGCCAGCACAGCCAGCACCAGGGCATTCTCACATGCCACTGCCGTGCCCGTGGCACACAGGGCCACCTCCCAAGGGTTGACCCCACCTGGCCAGGGTGCCTGCCCTGACTCAGACCCCCGCCCCCCCGCTCCCCACTTCTTCGCCGCCCCCGCTCCTCTGCCGGCCTCTTGCCCTCCTGCGGTGGGTGACAGTGCGGAAGGACTCCCTGCTGATTCCGAAGAGTTGGGTGGTGGCCAGATGCTGGCCAAGGGCCTGGCCGAGATGCTCAAGAGGGCCAGGAGCTGCTGCTGCTGCTGTTCTTCTGGGGTTGTGGCCGGATTGGGAAGCATGGCTGGAGGGAGAAAAGGGTTAAAACACTTCAGTCATTGTAGAGTTAACTTTGTTTGTTAGTCAACAGGAAGTCACATGTGTTCATGGTGACCAATCTGTTATCAAGTGAGAAAAGCCCGGGACTCTTGGAGGAGGTCCTAGTTGAAGGACCTGAACTTCAGCACCCTGACCACACCCCCCCCGGGCAGTTTTGTATGGGGGGGCGGTGTTTCTGCTTGGAGAAGAGAGGCCTCTCTCCTCTGGCGGGGCCTTCCAGCCGCAGATGTAGCGCCTGCCCTTTCCAGTCCCGCTCACCTCCCCCCGCGTCAAGGGCAGTGGGGCTCTCTTCTCCCGGCCGACCTGCCCCCCCCCGGCTCTCCCTGCGGGCTCCGCGGATCCCGTCTGGGCTGAAAGAGCCCTGTTCTCAGAACACCTTTGGGGGGGGGGCTGGTGGGAGGCCGGCCGGGGGGGCAGGAGGGCGGGGGGGCGGGAAGCCGGAGACCTCCCGCGGAAAGGGGGCACGTCGGGGGCAAGAGGAGGAGGAGGAGGGCCTGACCCCCTCCGCCCCGGGGACGCCCTCTGTGTCCCTTGCCGGGGGGAGCCGCAGCGGCCTCGTCGCAGGAGACACCCCCCCCCTTGTGCGCCCGCGCCTTTGCCCCTCGCGAGCTCCGGGGCGGCTCTCTCCCCTCGGCCCGGCGCGGGGGGGGGAGGGGGAGAGCCGCGGGGGGGGGGTCCGGCAGCAGAGGGCGCCCAGGCCCGTCCAGCGTCCGCCTCGGCCTCCCGGGGGGGGGGACCCCGCAGCCCCCAGACGCCCGGCCGGAGGGCCCCCGGGCTTCCGGAGGCGGGGGGGGGGGCAACGCCGCGCGAAGGGTCCCCGGGCCGGGCTCCCGGGGCGGGGGGCGGGGCGGGGGGTCCGGCTCACCTGGGCGCCGGTCAGCGGCTCTGGGGGGCGGCGGTCCGTGGGGCGGCTGGCGGGGCGGCGCCGGGCTTCATGGCTGGGCGAGGCTGCCGCGGCGCATCCCCTCCCGGGCTCGGGTCCGCTGCTGACGACTCCGGCTCGGCCGGCCTGACGTCAAAAGTCTCCTTCGCGGAGCCTCCCGAGCCGCCGCAGCGGAGCTCCCTCCTCGCCGGTGAATCAGCCGCGGCGCCCGGCGCGCTCCCGCCCCGCTCGCTGGAGGAGGGGGGGGAGGAGGGGGAGGCCCAGGCCCCGCCCCCCCGCCCCGCGCGCGCCCGGCATTCATTCATTCATTCATTCATTCATTCATTCATGCAGCCAGCCAGCCCGCCAGCCATTCATTCATTCATTGCGGAGGCCGCCGCCGCCGCCGCCGGAGGGAGGGAGGGAGGGAGGGAGGGAGGAGGCGCGGGCAGCCCAGCGGACAGGGGAGGGGGGAGACGCGGGAACGTCGAAAACTACCTCCCGACCCCTCAGGAACACGGCTAAGCGGCGGCCTCCCCCTCGCCTCGCCTCGCCGGGACGGGGCGTGTCTGCCAGGCGGCCGGCCAGGGGCGTTCCCGGGGGCGTCTCCATCGGGCAGGCGGACCGGGGCTCGAAGGGGCGGCCGTGGAGGAGGAGGCGCCGGGGAGCCCCCGCCCGCCCGGCCCGCCCCGCCCCCGGGACCACCACCGGCCTGGGGGGGGGGGCTGCGGCTCCGGAAGCAGGCGGTCCCGGGGCCTTTGGGGCGCCCTCCAGTGGCCGGGCTCTCTGCTTCGGACGGGACTTGCCGGCCTGAGTGAGGCCCAGCAGAGAAGAGGCGAGGGAAGAAGAGCGCCCCCCTCCCCTGCCTGACTGCGGGGTTTCGCTGCATAAAGTACTGAGGCACAGCCCAGTGATTATTTTCAGCTCCTGCTTTATTCCTGCATAGGAGAACTTGAGATGCCCAGCGGGCCAACCACCGCCGTTTATCTTCCCAACACAAGGGATAGGTTTATTTACAAACAACTCCCTCCACTGGTTCCTTTTAGAATCTGGGCTGGCCCATTGGCTAGTTATCGGATCCTCCACTTAGGATGCAAGCTTAGCCTGTCCACATGGCCACATAGGAGCCCAACCACATGCATGGTCTCCCTTGGTACACAACACAACCCTCCTAGGTTCAGATCCCCCCCCCAGCTGATATAGTCTCTGAGGTAAGTGGGTCTCCTCTGCTCCCTAGTGGAGTGGTGCACATGGAGAGCCAGAGCAGGGCTCTCCAGCATTGTTCTTGCCGGTTCCAGGGAAGGGACTTCTGCCAGGGCTGGTGTGCTGCAAGGCTCTTGGCTGCCTGTTGGCTCCGAGTTGCCACTGTCTGGCCCGTAGCTAACATGGGGCCCACGGGGCCCGGCCCCCTCGTGTTTCCTCTGGGCCCCCTCCCTCCTGGGCTGCCCCCAAAGTGCTCCAACTTACCACCTGCACTGTACTTTCATTTAATTAGCTGGCGGGCCCCACCGAGGCCCCCTCCCAAAGAATTCCATAGCTACGGGGCTGGCCACTGTCCTCCCCTCCTGGTAGAGCACTAGCCCGGGGTTGTGTCCGAGCGGTTGCCTCAGGTTCCCCAACGGTTGGGCTGTCATCTCTGCCATCATCTGGAATGTCCAGGTCAGCGGGAAGGAGGAGGCAGCGCAGTTGGTCTGTGTGCCACCTCCACAGCTGACCGTCTCCACTGGAGACCTCATAGGAGAGCAGTGCCAGGACGACTCTAGCCAGAATCCAAGCAGGACCCCAGGTGTAGTTCCTGGCGTACACAAGGTCCCCTCACGGTGCCTCCTGATATTCAGGGTTTGTGCTGTGTTCTGGTGTCCTGTCTGGATGGAGGCAGTCTAGCCGGGTCGCACCTGCCTTCCTATGAGGAGTTCAGCTGGACTGCAGCCAGTGGTGGTATGGGGGGGTTGTGCACTGGCTGAACAGGAAGGAGGCCAGCTTGTAGTCCCAGTCCCTGTGGCCCATGCGGCGCAGGGCCTCTTTCATAGTTCAGACTATGCGTTCTGCCTGGCCATTGGTTTGTGAGTGAAATGGAGTGGAGCGTATGTGCCTTATGCCATAATATTGCACGAACTCCTGAAACTCCATGGAGGTGAAGGCTGTGCCGTTGTCAGTTACCAAAGAGTCTGGTATACCATGGGAGTTAAAGATCCGCCACATTGCATGGATGGCCGACCGGGACAATGTAGATGGTATTGGTACCAGTGTTCCCTCTAAGCTCCACAGTCTTGTGAGTAGAAATTCTACCTTGTCAGCTAAAGAAAGCTAGTAGCGTTAAAGGTGTGAGCGAGTATACATTTGACTGTCACGTAAATTAGTTTTTTGAAGGCGGTGCCACCATCAAAATATATATATATATATCTTCTGAGCATACGCTCTCAGCTCCTGAGCTGCCTATTAAACTTTTGTGCACCGGCACCCCCTGGCGCAGCTTAGAGGGAACTGTGACCGGTACCACCTCTAGCCACTTCATGTAAGCATCTGCCAATAAAAAGAAGACCTGTCCCTGGAAGGGCCCAGCAAAGTCCAGATGTAACCCTGCTCAAGGCTTGTGGGACAACTCCCATGGCCACACCAGTGCTTTCGGAGGTTCGGGTTGGGACTCCTGACATTTCTGGCAGTGCTTCACTGTGTCCTCAATTTCATTGTCCAACCCCAGCCACCACACATAGCTCTGGGCCAAGGCTTTCATCCTGATGATTTCTGGGTGGTTCTCGTGCAGGGCGGTGAGTACTCAACTTTGTAGAGATGGGGGTATCACCACCCAACTGCCCCAAAGCAAGCACCCCTTGTGGGAGGACAACTCATTTTGGTGAGACGAAAACGTTGAGAATTCAGGTCCCACTGGGCCAGCGGGCCACCCTCTCCCGACCCAGTCCACGACCTGGGAGAGGATGCGATCCTGGGCCGAGTGGCGCATCACCTCCCCACCTGTACTGGGCAGTTGGGCAGGTCCTCCGGCAAAGCGATGTGGTGCACTGGGGCTGGATTGAGATCGGAAGAAGGCAGCGGGAGGCAGCTCAGTGCGTCGGCATGGCCATCGCTTTACCAGGCTGGTGGATGAGTGAGTACTGGTACCCAGCCAGGAAGATGGACCAGCACAGCACCCGGGGAGACAACATTTGTGGGGTCTGGCAGTCTGAGGCGAGCAGACCCAAGAGGGGTTTGTGGTCCATCACACAATTTTTTCACACCAGCTACGATCGCCAGAGCCTCCTTGTCTATTTGAGCATAATTGTGCTCTGCTGTAGACAACGTGTGAGAGTAATAGGGAATGGGAACCTTGTGGCCATCGGCCAGCCTGTGCCCCAGGACCGCCCCCACCCAATATGGAGAAGTGTCGCAAGCCAACATCACCAGCAGGGTTTTGTCAAAGAGGGCCGCATTGGAGGACAACAGTTCTTTTACGGTGGAGTGTTTGGGACCCCAGACCCAAGGAGCATGTTTATCAAGGAGTCGGTGAAGCGGTTCAGCTACAGCAGCTTTGTGGGGCAGGAAGGAGTGATTAAAGTTTTAAAGTCCTAAGAAAGCCTGTGGCTCTGCCTTGAAGGAGGGCGTAGGCACATGACTGATGGTGCGTATCTTCTCCTGCGCAGGGTGGATTCCCTGGGCATTAAACGCAAACCCCAAGAACTCCACTCACAGCACCCCTAGGTGACACTTTTCACATTTCACCTTCAGGCCGGCGTTATCAAAGCGCTGGAGCACCGTCCGGAGCCATGCTGCAAGGGTCTCAGAGTTGGGAGCCGCAATTAAAATGTCATCAAAAAACGACTGGACTCCTGGGATGCCTTTGAGGAGACAATCCATAAGATTTTGAAAAATCCCCAGTGCCACACTCACCCCAAATTGCAGCTGCCGAACCCTGAAAGCCCCCTGGTGGGTCACTATAGTTTGGGCCTTGGCGGTGGCTTCGTCCACCAGCAGTTGCTGATAGGCCTGGGCTAAGTCCAGCTTACCAAAAACCCTTGCCCCAGCCAAAGAGGCCAACACATGACTGACCACTGGTACAGGGTACGTGTGGTCCTGAAGTGCCTTATTAATAGTACACTTATAATCTGCACAAATTCTGACATCTCCGTTTGGCTTTACTGGGGTGACTATGGGGGTTTCCCACCGGGCATGCGGCACAGGTTCTAGCACCTTTTGCTCCACTAGGCGGTCAAGTTCGGCCTCAACCTTGAGCCGCAATGTGAAGCCTGGCCTTCATCCAGATGGGCCTAACCATGGGGTCTAGCTCAAGTGAAACTGGGGGCCCAGAGTAGCGTCTGAGTGTGCCATCGAACACCCCTGGAAACTCATCGCATACTGAATTAAAGTCCAGCAGCCGTACGTTGTTTATGCCCCTCACCCCAAACCCCTGAGGGCCAAACCACGAGAGTCCCAGCAGGCTCTTGAGCCTCCCTTCCACCACCAGCAATTCTAAAAAGCCATCAAAATCTGAATTTGCCCCACCCCTTGATGGCCACGAGGTTCTTCTGGAAGTCCCATAGGGACAGGCCCTGTGGCTGCTTTAGGAGGGGTCCCTCCCCAGGCCAGAGCTTCCGCAAGATTTCTGCAGAGATTATTGAGAACAATGAGCCCATATCCAGTTCCATTCTAGAGGGGGACCCCTCTATTGACACAGTAACATGCATTTTGTTAGGGGCTGATGCTGCTGGTGGTTGACGGTCAGGATATGCAGATCCATCACCTCTTTTCCCCCCCCTGTTTATAATTTTATCACTTTATATACATATCTCCACCACTTATTACAGATATTCATGCGAGTCATTTTTACATCGCGTTCCCTAACCACACATGCATCCTTTCCCATCTTTTTTCAAATATTTCATCATCTTTCCCTTGAAGTATTATACTTAATCTATCCATTTCAGCTATTGACAACAGTTTTTCTGACACTTTCTCCATTGACGGTATTTTTCCCCCTTTCCCACTTTTGGCTAACAATATCCTTGCTGCAGTAAAAGTATAAGCTATTACATGCATGTTTTCCTTTTTACAGTATTCCGGAAGAATATTTAATAAAGCTGTTTCCAGTACAAGTGGCAACTCTATTCCTGTAATTTCTTTTACTATCTTAAATATTTTACACCAGAAGTTCTGCACTCTTCCACACCTCCACCACATATGAAAGAATGTACCAACATTTTTTTTACATTTCCAGCAATTTCTACTAGCATTTTCATAACACTTTGCCATTATGTCTGGTGTCCAATGCCACCTATGAAACATTTTAAATATGTTTTCTGTATATGGAATTGCTCTCATCAGCTTAGCTGTGTTCCATATTTTAGACCATTGCTCTATCTCTAATGTATGTTCTAAATCTTTCATCCGAGTAACCATAACCCCTTTTACTGTTTCATCTGTTAAGCAGTCTGATAGCAGAAAATTATATCTCTTTTGAATCTGTTTGTCATTTGAGGAGAGCCATATTTTATCAAAATTGTTATTGTTATTGTAAAAACCTATTTTTGTATCCTTATTGAATCTTGCCAATAGTTGCATGTTATCCCACTAAGTAAACCTAATATTCTGGAGTGATAGTTCTTCGGGTTTTAGTCTATTATTTTTATCTAGAAGATCTTCATAAATCACTTTCTTGTTTTTCTCAAATAATGTTGCCTTCGTAAGTGCTTCTAAAGGTGCGCTACCCATTTGGGGATTTTAACATAATAGCAGTTCTTTATTTCTTTCCATATCCTCATTAAAGCTTCTCTTATTGTGCGTTGATTAAAGCCCGTGGTACTTTCCCCCTCCTCATACCATACATATTTGTGCCATCCCATCACTATATTAAACCCTTCTAGGTTTAGTAACCTTGTGTTCTCTAATGTTATCCATTCTTTTATCCAACTTAGTGACGCTGATTTAAAATATATATTCCAGTTTGGAATGCCAAATCCCCGTCTCTCTTTCTTGTATTGTAAAACTTTTCGCTTAATGTGTGGTTTCTTATTGTTCCATATAAATTTGCTGCAAATTTTATCCAATTTTTGAAAGTATTTTGATTTTCTTAAGATTGGTATGTTTTGTGCCAGAAACAAAAATCTAGGTAGAATATTTGTCTTAATGACCACTATTTTTCCCATATATGAGATTTTTAAATCCTTCCACCTTTGCAGATCCTTTTTGATTTCTACAAGTAGTTTGTTGTAATTATCTTCTATCAGGGTATTATTTCGGTGTGATATTGTTATTCCTAAGTATTTGACCTTCTTTACCAATTCCATATTAGAAGCTGTTTGAATTTGGTTCATTTGTTGTTTTGTGCAGTTTTTCATTCGTATATTTGTTTTCTTATTATTAATTTTTAATCCTGCTACTTGTCCGTATTCTTGGATTATCTTCATCAGGTGCTTCAATGATGTTATTGGATTTTCTAGTATGAATACAAGGTCATCTGCAAAAGCTAATACCTTAAACTCTTTATCTTAAGACCTTTGATTAGCTCATTTTCTCTTATTTGATCATTTAGCGTTTCCAACGTAAAAATAAATAGCAGCGAAGATAATGGACATCCTTGTCTGGTACCTTTCTGTATTTTGATATCTTGTGATATTTCATTATTTGTATTTTTGCAACCTGCGTTTTATAGATAGCTTTTATTATTGTCAAAAAGTTTGTGCCACAATTTCATGCCTCCAACTTTTGCAGCATAAATTCCCAATTTACGTTGTCAAATGCTTTTTCCGCATCTAAGAACACTAATGCCATTAATTTATCCGAGTGCACTTCGTAGTATTCTAGAATATTAATTATCGTTCTTATATTACTTTTAATTTGTCTTCTTGGAAGAAATCCCACTTAATCTTGATGTATTACCTGCGTTAGCACTCTCTTATGTTCTCTTATGTTCTTATGTTATGTTCTCTTCATTCTCATGGCTATTACTGATGCAAAAATCTTATAATCTGTATTTAATAACGATAACGATATCAGTCTATAATTCCTAATGTCTTTATCATCTATATTGGGTTTATGAATCAATGTTATGATTCCATGTATCTGGAAGTTTCCCGATCTCCAATATATTTTGGAATAGCCTCTTCAACACTAATGCAATCTGATGTTTGTATCTTTGATATATTTCTGTTGGAATTCCATCAGGTCCTGGAGTCTTATTTTTCTTCTGTTTCTTTATTCCCTTGGTAATTTAGCATAGTGTTATTGGGTCATTCAAAACTTTCTTTTGTTCGTCATTGAACTTTTTGGTGTTTCTGTTGTTAATGTACTCTGTTATCCTATGTTTTTCTTGTTCATTTTGTTGGTACAGTTCTGTATAAAAATTTTCTACTATTTTTTCATCTCTGCTATATTATATTATTTCTCCCCCTTTTCATTTCTAAATGGTTTAATTATCCTTTTTTCCTCTTGTTTTCTTAATTTGTAAACTAACCACCTTGTTGGCTTATTAGCATTCCCGAAATAATAATGCTTCGCAAATTCAATATTTTTAGCTATTTCCTGAGTCAACATAAGATTCATTTGGTGATGTAACATTCTAAGTTTTGTCTTTGTTTTATTTACATCTATATATGACTTTTTCAGATTATCCTCTTCTTTCTGTATTTGGTTCACCATGCTTTCATACTGTTTTTTTTCTTTTGCTTACTTTTCCACGCCTCTTGGTTAAAAAACAATCCCCCTAGAAAGGCTTTGAAAGCTTCCCAAACTATTTCAATAGATGTATCAGGTTGTATATTTTGTTTTAAAAAGTCTATAATTTCTTCTTCTGTTTTCTTATCAAATTCTTTGTCCCTTATCAAGTTTTTATTCATCCTCCATCTTCCTTTTTGCGGACTGTCTCGTAGTGTTAGAAGTAATGGACTGTGGTCTGCAAATGTGTTGGGTAGTGTTTCTATGTCTATTATTTCTGTCACTAATGCAGTTGAAATCCAAACCATGTCAATTCGAGACCAAGAGTTGTGTCTGGCCAAATAGAATGTATAGTCAGACTTTCCAATATTTCTCATTCTCCATGCGTCCACTAAGCTGTGCTCCTCTACTAAATCAAAAAACACTCGTGGAAGGATATTTCCGGATCTTTTATTTCTCGCGTGAGTTTTCCTATCTTTCCCACCACCTAATACAGCGTTAATATCTCCTATTATACATGTTTCAATCGTATTATGTGTTACCATTAAATTTCTTATTATATTGAAAAAAAATTCTTGACTTTGATTTGGAGCATAAATGTTTATTATTATAGTTTTCTTATGTTGCCTCATAATTGTTATTGCTAAAATTCTTCCATCTTCAGATGCGTACAGAAGTTCTGGATTCAGATACTCTTTCATGTATGTCACAACTCCTCTTTTCTTTTGATTGTCTGAGGCTACAAAAAGCTTTCCCACTTTCCTATTTTCCAAATGCTTCTGATCTTGTTTCCTTATATGTGTCTCTTGTATGCATGTTATCTCTGTCTGTAATTTGGCTATTTGGTGAAAAGTTCTTCTCCTTTTTGCCAGGCTATTTAGCCCATTAACATTGGCCAAAAATATTTTAAGCTTTTTTGGCTTCTCCATCCTGATCTTTCTTACGTTCTTCTTGTTCTTTTGCTCAATGTTGATATCTTGTTAATACTTGCAATGGAGTAAAATAAGTCCTTTCCCCTCTCCTAAACCTCTCTTTTCTCTTCTTTTCTGCTTCTTCTCTTGACTCGCCTTCCTTCTTGTCACTTCCAGTTTCTCTCCGCCATCCTAAGTTTTCTCAATTTCTCTCTAAAAAATCCTCTAATTTGAATACTGAATCTATTCTTTGTCTTCTTCCTTCATAAGTAAATAATATGCCCCCTGGAATCAGCCATCTATAAGCAATATCATTTTCTCTTAACAATTTTGTTAGTGTTGTATAATTCAGCCTCTTTTCCCTGATTCTCCATGGCACGTCTTTCAAAAATTTTATTTCTGTATCTTGCATTACCATCTTGACTGAGTTCGCTTCCTTGAATATTTTATCCCTCATATTTCTTCTTACAAATTTCATATAAACTTCTCTTGGTGTCCTATTTCGTCTGGCATAGGAGTTATTTTTCCTATAAATTTGGTCTACTTTCTTCTCCATTTCATCAGAGGTTCCTACATTTAGTTGCTCAGAAATAGTTTTTATCATCTCCTCCTTTAAGTTTTTCTCAATTGTTTCCGGTACATTTTGACCATCTTATAATTAAAGAGACTCTCTCCATCTCTAATCCCATCAATGCCTCTTCAATTCCATCTGTTTTTGTCCTTACTTCCTGTGCTTCTTGCTCTATTTCTTGCATCCTTTTTTCCATATCTGAATTAGCCACTGCTATTTTCAAAATTTCTTGTTTGTTTTCGTTTTATCTGTTTTTTAATCTCCTCTGTAACTGTCCTAAGTTGTTCAGCTAGATTTTGCACCTGATTCTGTATCAGTTCTATTTCCTGTCTAATTAGTAGTGGTAAAGTAACTTCAGCAAATGTTTTAATCTCCCCTGCTATGCATTCCTGCATAAGATTTTTTAGTTCTTTTATATTCATTTGAGTTATGCTCATGGTATTAAGTTTTAACTGGCTTTGGATACTAGTCTGCCCCGTGATTTTATAGATACTTTTCTGGCTCCACTTGGTCCGCTATTTCCTGTGGCCATTCGTTTAATCTTGTTTAATCTTGTTAATATTGTTTTGTAATATGAATATCTTGTGCATATATACATATATCTTATGCAAACTTATGCAACAATATCTTATCTTTACAAATCGATATATTAAATTTCTTAGTTGTTTATTATTTTAATTTCACTTTCCCCCTTTTTCTAGATCTCTTCTTTCTGTCTCTATATTCTCTATGTCCTTAGGTTATTTTGTTTGCTGTTTTTCCCAAACCTCTTCTTTCCTTATTCTTCACTTCTTACTCTCCCATTCAACTACCATTTTCTATCCTTTCTGGCTTCTCTGCTTTGTAGATCTTTCAATTCCTTTGATCTATCTATCTCCTCAGACTTTTATCCCAGTTCTCCTTTATCAACCCCAGCTTCTCTACTTCCCCCGCCTCTTTTCGGATCCTCTCGTAACTTCTCAGTCTCCTCTTTTCCAATTTCATCATCACCGTTCGTACTCCTGAATCTGCTCAGCCTCCTTCGGCTTTCCTTGGCTTTCCTCTGATTTACTCTGCACGCCTCGGGTCTTCTCGTGTCCTTCCAGCTGTTCTCGGCTCCCTCACAGCTCTCTGCCCTCCGTCCTCCTTGGCAACCAACGCACGGCCTCTCCACTGCCCATTCACTCTCTCCGCCTCCGCCTCCGCCTCCACCTCCGCACCTTTCTCGGTCAAACAGCTGCCTTTCCACCTCTCCCTCAATCGGAACTGACAATACAACACAACAATACACAGGTATTAGTGCTATTTTACTATGGATCCTCTCTATTATCTTGCTCTTCCTCCCTCCTTCCTTGTCGCTACTAGTTGTTTTTCACGGCTGCCTTCAAGACCTACGCCCTAATTCCCTCCTTATCTTTTAGAGCCTTCTTCCCTCTTTTAGCAGCCTTATTCCCCTTTGGAGTTATTTAGATAATACTTAGCTTCAGGTGTTGTCCTTTCTACAGTTACAACATCTTCTCCACCATTGACTCTATCAGTTCTTAAGGGTTTGGCTACTGCCTGTCATCTGCTGGGCGTCCTCCACAGTCTTTTGCCTCGGAGCAGCCTTGAACCACCCAGCAAGATTGCCTTTCCTGCCTGGTTTTCAAGGCGAGCTTCTTGCAATGGGTTCTTCCTCCGAAAAAACCCTGGTCTGGGAGTTGGATATCCCAAAAAGGACTGTGAAAGTACAGCTATGGTGAGCTGCAAAGCTGCTCGCGTCCACTCTCTTGATGTGCAGACACCTTCCAATGGGCCCCATGTGAGTGGCAGGCATGGGCAATGTGTCCTTGTTTTCCACAGGACCAGCAGAAATGGCATGCCCTTTGTTCGTGTGCTTCCCCGCAGCTGGCACAGGATGCTTGGGTGGCAGGCTTCTCGGGATGTGTGGTTGCTAATGACAGGGGCTGTGGCAGCGTGGTGTACTTTCAGGACTTCCTCCTTGTCCGAGACGTCAGATGCAGTGGCCAGGGACATGTGGTGTGTCGAAGATGGTGGATGGTCACAGTGTGACCCTTCGAATGTGGTGGCCATTTGCAGTGCCGATTCCAACTTGAGGTCAGTGGTACCTACAAGTTTATGGCAGAGCTTGGCTTCTTGAATGCCCAAAACAAATTGGGATAAGATGATACCTTCGACATCTTGGAACTTGCAGTCCACAGCAAGCTGGTGGAGTTCAGCCATGAAGATGGGGGCTGCTTCACCGGGCCTCTGGAGGTGCACAAAAAAGTCCATGCACTTGGCCATCTTGATGGGCCTCGGCGCATAGTACTTTGTGAGGTCCTTGATGATCTCATCATAGGTGGCATCCGCCAATTTCTTAGGAGCGAGGAGCCCCTGGGCCAAGTGAACTGTGGCTACCCCAAACGTGCTGAGAAGCAAGGCCTTCTTCTTACCAACGTCAGTAACCTCCTGGTACTTGATGAAGTTCATGAGCTGTTCTACCCATGCTTTCCAGAATTCAGGATGAGTGTGGTCAAATGCAGAAAGGTTACCTGAGGCAGCAGCCATGGCTCTGGAGTGATGCAGGGCGCTGTGTCTCAGAAGGGATCAGTGCATGAAGTGGTGATGCGTTGGATTGGTGTGGGGCGTTGCATCCTGGAGATCGGTGTGCGGTGCAGTGCTGGAGTCGGAGTCAGGCTCGCTCATTGGGATCCCACCTTTGTCGTCAGTATAAAGTACTGAGACTGAGGCGTAGCGTAGTGATTTCTGCTCATATTTTATTCATGCATAGGAGAACTTGAGATAACTAGTGGGGCTCATGGCCCACTTATATTCCCATTCTTAAACACACCCAACACACATACCCACACCCATGACAGGTTTATTTACAAACAACTCCCTCCATTGGTTCCTTTTAGAATCTGGGCTGGCTGATTGGCTAGTTCTCGGCTCCTCTGCTTCTTTTGTCTTAGGATGCAAAGCTTAGCCTGTCTGCATGGTCACGTGCAAGCCCAACCACATGCGCAGTCTCCCTTGGTACACAACACCCTGACTGCAAGAACCCCCATTTCATTTGCTCCATGATGTAATACAGTGAGGCTGCCCAACTCTTTGTACCTTGAGGAGGAAAAACAAGTGGGCAGAAATTAATTGGCATTAGTTGCCTGTCTTTGGCAGCCAGTCTGCAGAGGTTGTCTCCCCCTGAACATGGAGGTTCTATTTGGCGGTCATGACAGCCAGCTACTAGTAGACATAGTTTCAATAAATCTGTCCAAATCCCCCATCTTTTTAAAAATCTAATCTATACATTTCACAAGGTCAATTTATTTTCCTCACACGCTAGTTGGTAAAACAGCAGTGCCATACTACACCCAAAGTGGTCCTTTCCTCTGCAAGTTGAAGGATGTGCCAAGTGCACAAACACAGGGCAGCTTCACACCAACAGGCAACATATTGGCCTGCCTAACCAGTTTGAAAGCAAGAAATTGCAATCCCTGGGGCAAGAAAGCAAGAAATTGCAAGTTCAGGACCTGACAGTACCACTTCAGTGGGAAGGTAACAGCGTTCCGTGTGCCTTGGTGTTTAGTCATGCCGGCCACAGGACCACAGAGACGTCTTCGGACAGCACTGGCTCTTCGGCTTGGAAACAGAGATGAGCACCGCCCCCAGAGTTGGATTCGACTGGCTTTCAAGCAGTCTGGCTTTCAAGCAGTCAAGCAGACTGGCTTTAACCAGTCTGGCATCTGGTGGTGGCTCCATGCTTTCGTCTCTTCCATACATCCTGGCTCACTGCATAGATTGCCTCTGACTTCGCTGCTTGTCTCCCTGACGCCACCAGCCGTGCCAAGTGTGCAGACTGCATTGGTAGTGGACACAACCTGGACATGGGGCAGCCCCACTGGAGCTCATCTTCACTGAAACATCTGGATTGTACCCATTTGGTCTGCAGATGACAGAATCCTCCTTCGTGAAAACTAGCATGACGAGGGGGAGGGAGAGGAAATGTAGATTAACAACCATTGCCCCTGACTTCAGGGAACATTTTGAATGGGGAAATATTCAATCAATAGGCCCCCTGCCTTGCCCTGACCTGGATAGCCAAGGCAAGCCTGATCTCGTCAGAGCTGGGAAGCTAAGCAGGGATGACTGTGGTTAGGACTTGGATGGGAGACTTCCTTGAAATACCAACATGGGAGGACAGGGGCAGGCTTTATTCAGCCACCTTTCTGAATGTCCTCCAGGCCCCCAGTGGGGGTCTGTCACCAGAGGTCGACATAAATTCTGGGTGCAGACACACACACACAAATACCAAAAAAAAAGACTCCCCGGCCTTCAGTTATGATATAGCAAAGCCCTGACATAGACTGACCTTCTCATCAAGGACAAGGTCTATGCTTCCAGATTTCAGTGGGTCCCATGAGGACAGCTGCAATGGAACTCAGCAGGCTCAGGGCGGGTTACAACACTCTTAAAACATACAAAAAGTTAAGATATTACACAGTCCTTAAGATCTATAAATCACTAAACAGTACTAATACGTGGAGCATTAAGTGGCATCAGCTGCATGATTTAATGAGGCAAAAAAGTCTCTGGTTATGTGTCACTGCAGATGGAACGGGACAAGGTGAGTCAGTGAGGAGAGCAGGTATGATGGACGAAAGCAGAGCACCTAGAGCGGGGCAAGGGAGGCCGATATAAGTCCCCACCGCCTCAACCACAGGCCTGGCAGAACATCTCCATTTTACAGGCTCTGTGGAATGGTGTTAAATCCCGCAGGGCCTGGATCTCGCTAGGGAGAGAGTGTTCCACCAGACCGGTGCCAGAGCTGAAAAGGCACTGGCTGTGGTCGAGGCTAAGTGTCCATCTTTTGAGCTGGGGTCGGGGATCACCAGCAGACGCTGGTCAGAGGAGCACAAGGCCCTTCAAAGCGGTATGTTGGGAGAGGCAGTCCTGCAGAGATGAGCAAGAGCTGTATATTTTTCATAATCAAAAGGTGCCTCGGAGATCAACTGGCTGACAGGTAGGCTATAAATCATAGAATCACAGAATATCAGAGTTGGAAGGGACCTTGCAGGTCGTCCACACCAACCCCTTGCACTCTGCAGGAGCACAGCCGAAAGATAGCCCTACAACAGACCCGAAAGATGGTTGTCCAGTCTTGAATATAAATGTCTTAAATATAATGTCTTGAATATATATATAAATATATCTTGAATATAAATATAAATATATCTTGAATATAAATATAAATAAATCTTGAATATAAATATAAATAAATCTTGAATATAAATGCAGAAGCAGGGGATTCGAGCAAGTTAGGAACTCATGGGGTGTGGGAACAATGACCCCCCTCTCCAAAATCCTCCTTGGGATGTTTCCGCTGGGTGTGCAAAGCATGAGCTGAGTGATGACATCCCCAGAAGTGACATCATCACACCGGGGTCATCTCATGGTAATGCTCCAGCATTTGGGGCAAAAACTCATATAGAGGTTCCCTGTGTATGCTAGAGCATCGCTGCACGACAGGCCCACCATGATGACATCACTACTGGTGATGTCATTGCATCAGCATTGCAGTTTGGATGGGGCTTCCCCCACCAGACAGCTGGCTGGCAGTGGATTGGTGCCCTTCAAATCAGGGGAGCCCCTGCCCCAACCAGGGGGGGTGGCAACCCTAGAAAGAACAAAGTCAAAATGAAAGGATTTAGATGTTGTTGTTTTTTAAGTAAGATTGATGAGTCTCAGTCTCAGTCATCTTGGGACAAAACATTCGTTAAGGTCCTGGATCTCCACAGTTATAACTTTCCCTCTCCTTTGGGCCACCCCACAAAGTAGCTGGTTGTAGGGGTGAAGGCTTCTCTGGAGACTTTTCAATACCATATCAAGTGTCTCTCTTGCTCACTTCCCTATCTTGGATCTTTCAGATGATCCATTTATTCCTTCAGCAGGCCATCTGGTCTATCCTCTAGCTGTCCTGAAGCCCTTTTCGTGCACCGTACTTCCTGTTCATGCTTCTTTTCAGCCTTTCCTGATAATTAAATTCTCTTCATGCCTCAGCTTCCTGACATACGGCCTCTCTTTGTGACTTGGCCTCAACCACATGGGCCATCTTCAGTCCTTCCTCATGTTCAGGATCCTGCTGCCTCTCCTGGAGCTTTCTTTAAACATCCAAATTCCCAGTATGTCTGGATTCATGCCCAGTTCAGTATCATCAACAGCACATATCCAACCAGCTGCACTGACTCCAAGCCGAGTACCGGTTCAGGTTGTGTTACCAGATCCCTCGGGGGAGCGGGGGGTTGCCCGCTTTAGGGCCCCCCAATCCGCCGGCCCAGATTCGACCGGTGGGGGGAACCCTGCCCCCAAAGTGCCTGGATTGGGCCAACATGCCCAGCATGATGACATCACCCGGAGGTGATATAATTGTGTGGGCACGTCGCCGGGGGATGCTCTAGCATTTGGCCTGAAAACTCTACGGTATCATAGAGTTTCTAGCCAAATGCTAGAGCATCCCCCTGGACCTCATCATGGTGCATGTATGCCAGAAGATCCCAGGAGAGGAGCTCCCACCCTCCGCTGGCCAAAGGTAAGGACCTGGCAACTCTAGGATCAGGTTCAAGGTACTGACCTTCAAGATCCTAAACAGTCTGGAACTAGTATATCTTTGGGACCGCCTCTCCCCATACCACCTCTCTGAAGGGCATTACTCTCTGGAGATAAGAACCCCTGGCAATCTCTGGCCTCAAGGATATCCAGCTGTCCTCAGTCAGAGCCAGGGCCTTTTCAGCCCTGGCACCAGTCTGGTGGAACTCTCTTCCTAATGACATCTGGGCCTTGGGGGCCTTAAAACAGTTCCACAGGGCCTGTAAGACAGAGATGTTCCGCCAAGCCTATGGTTGAGGACAGCAACGATTTGCCATCAAGCCTGGCCTCCCCATCTCCTCCTCTCTAGGGAAGGATATGAAATATTTAGCACCATCTGACTGGTTTGATTATTGTTGTTTTTATTGTTTTAAAATGTTTACCTGTTTCTATATACCTATAGTATCTCTCCTTATATTTTGGTGGTGGTGCGTCACTGCCAATGCTCCCTCTAAGCTGTGGTGTCTTGTGAGCAAAAAATCTACTTTGTCAGTTACTGGCATAAATTACTTTTACTTGGCTCCTGCATAAATTGGCTACTGCATAAATTACTTTGCTCCAGAGCCATCCTTCCTGAGCTAAGACAAATGTGTGAGCTGGAGCTAGCTCACATTAGCTCAGCTAAGAGGGAACTTTGGTCAGGGACTCTTTCCAGAAGATTCCGCATGCTCCCAAATCCGTTGGCTCCATGGTGCGTCACTCACAGAGCGTCCGTCTCCACTGGCTGTGGCTGGCACAGAAGCGGCACCCAGCATCTCGGCCTCAGTCTGCTTGGAGCCAACAGACGGGCCGGACACTCCAGCAGCTGGGGGCCCCAGCCCGATCCTACCACCACCACCACGGTTGTCCGAGCCTGAGTACATGTAGCTGACTGGACAATGGGTGGCCCAGGTGCTCCAGCGGGTGGGAGAGCCTCAGGCTGAGCCCAATCCTGCCACTGCCGCCACCATGGTTGTCCGAGCCCAACTACAGGTAGTCAGCCAGGCTCTGACCGGACGGGGGCCGGTGCACCGCTGGGGCGGAGGCCACTGGATGTGGGGCAGAGGCCGCCAGACATGCCCGGGCAGGAAGCCACTCACAGCCTGTTCTGTCACCCCTCGACCCCAGGGGCTGGCAAGGGGGGGAAAGGCCAGGGACTGGGGTGCCTGTGTTGCGTCTTTCTAGGGCCCATTGTCTTCCTCCTACAACGGGCTTTGCTCCTAGCTTATTATAATTGTATTTATAACTTGTTGTTAACTACCATGAGCCCCAAATTGGGGGGGAGGGTGGTATATAAATTAAATAAATAAATAAATCACCAGACCAAGATGTTTGAGGGTTAGCAACTTCCATTCCATTTCCATTCCATTTATCCCCTTAGAAGCTCATTGATTCACAGATCTTGAGCAGCGGAAGATACTTGCTTCTTATTGTTTTGATGCAAGGGCTCAAAGCACTGAGAGAATTTTTGCATTTGCTAGAATAAAATTAGGATCCTTATTGCTGAGCAAAAGAGACAGGGTTTCCAAGTGTGTAGGCGGACAGTGGGTTAGCAACTTCTATTATTCCTCCTTTCCTCATCTACCTTACTTTAAAAAAACACGTAAACCCTTTTGTTTTGACTTTGTTCTGCAAAACCCAAAGTTTCCGCTCAGGGATGCGTCTTTGCACTTCACTCTGCACTTCAAAAAGAAATTTTACCTCAGAAATCTACTTAAAACTTTCAAAATCCTATCCCACTGCTACCACCAAATTGTAATGGCCCCCAAACTCCATGCAGAATTTTTACTTCATGCTGCAATTTCAGTTTCTGGCCTATCCCACTATATCAAGGTTCCCAGCAGGAAATTTTAAAAGGAAGAATATGAACTGGGTTTGAAGTAGGGTTGCCAACTCTGGGTTGGGAAATTCCTGGTAATTTGGGGGCTGGAGCCTGGGGTGGGCATGATTTGTGGAGGAAAGAGACACCAACGGGATATACTGCCATAAAGTCCATCCTCCAAGGTATCCATTTTCTCTGGGAGAATTGAACTCTGCAGTATGGAGATCAGTTGTAATTCCAGGAGATCTCCAGGCCTTGCCTGGAGGTTGGCAACCCTAGGCTGATGGACAGAGTAACAAACAAGCCTGGAATATTCACCCAAGCCTGGCATATTCACTGAGGCATCTTGGCCTCACTTTAAGATAGAACATGCCATCTTAAAGCATAACACCTGTTACAGCCTATAGCTTCTCCATTGAGATATTGTGCCACACTGAGGGAGGCTCAGCCAGTTACAACATGCTGTAGACCTTGACATATTAAAGCCTGCTAAAGGAGCTCCCCAGTCACCAGGTTGGTAACTTTTAAAATGTTGGCTTTACTTTTGGTGTCCTTATTGTATGTATGTATTATTAGAGAACTGTGTAATACATACTGTGCTTGTCTGCTTTCTTCTAGAAACTAAGTGCGGCAGCGCACATCAAAAATTGATTAAGAATTAGCATTTTGAAATATGGGTGAGTTTATAAAGGGTAAAATGCTTCTCTGTATCATTAGAGAATTCTTTATGTTTTTGGTGGTGTATTAAGTGTGGTACTCCTTTGCAGCTTCCAGCACTTCATGCCTGTGAAGAAACAACAACAGAAGGACAAACCTGATGAAGGACACGTAAACGGATATTGTACTAGAACTCCGTCGTTTGTCTGGATTGTTTCTGAAATTAGGAGCTGTATTATTTTGAATGTACTGCGAAGTTGTATACTTTACTTTGTAGAATTATTGTTGCAATCATACTGATAACTGCATACATAGCATGTATAAAATAAACAAAAATTCTTTAATTATACATGGTGATTGATTGTCTATTGGCTAATTATACACCGTGGTCTTGTTTGTTGTGTCATAACTTATCATTGAGCAGTTTATAAATTATTGCAAGTAGGCCTTTTAAACTGGAGGAGTGTTTTGTCAAAGAGTTCAAAATGTGTTAATGGACTATGTCAGATGTAGTACTAAGTTCTTTCAGTTTGTGATGTATTTGAAAATATTACAACCATGGAACTTTCATATCATATTTTGTTTCAATTTGCTGCTGAGTTCTTATATTGCCATTAACAAGAAAATCATATATTCTAAAGACTCCTTTGTTTCTTATATTGGAAAGGAATTGTTTTTCCTGTACCTGGAGGAAACGAGGTCTGTCCTAAAAGAGCTGCAATAGGAGATACTCCCGGAGCCAAAAGGTGTCTATGTTTGTGCCACAATTTCGAGATGTTCCTAAGATGAGAAGGGTTCCATAGGACTTCATGAAGGTGGTCTGGAAGCAGTTCCAACTTTTCTACCTGAAGCCACGGTTTACTACAAAAAGGCATGGCATAATAATGTATAGTTCTGAGCTGGGAAGCTATATAGTACTTCTCAGTATCAGGAAATCCTAACCCCCCGCCAATTTGGTTGGCTTTATTAAGGTAGTAAAGTTGATTCTCGCCCGTTTAGCAGACCATAGGAAACTTAGTATATTCTGTCTCCAGGTTTTGATGTCAGTGGGATAGGGAGATTTTGAAAGAGAAATAAAAATGTAGGTAATAAAATGGTTTTAAAAAGGGTTATTTTAGGGTCCCTGGAATTTGAGGAGGAGGCTGCAGCCAGGCCAGAAGGGGATCTTCCGTGGCGCAGCCGTCTTCCTTGCATCGTGGGTTGGAAAGAAATGCCTCCAGAAGCTCAGTGTGGCTTTTTACAGTCACAGAAAGATAAAGGGAATAACAATGCCACATAATTACATTGCATGCTGAGCAAAACCCTATTAAACTATACCATGCCTCCTTTTCACTGTGGAACAATTATGTTTTCTAGGTGACGGGTCAAAGTGACTTACAAGTTAGCCCAGGCACTTAATGAGGGTAGCAGGCCATATGGAGAATGCCTGGAGGAGGAGGAGGAGGAAAAGATTGGATTTATATTCCACCCTTCACTCAGAGTCTCAGAGCGGTTTACAATCTCCTTTCCCTTCCCCTCCCTACAACAGACACACTGTGAGGTAGTTGGGGCTGAAAGAGCTCTTTCCAGAACTGCCCCTGAGAGAACAGCTCTGAGAGAATTTATGACTGACCCAAGGTCACACCAGCAGCTGCATGTGGAGAAGTGGGGAATCAAACAGAGCTGGACTGGCAGAAGCCCACCAACATACCGCTGGGGAAGCTCAACCCGGAGAGAGAGAGAGAGAGAGAGAGAGAGAGAGGTGGCTGCGGCACTCTCAAGGACAGTGGAGCACAAGGTTACCTGCCAGGTGACGCCACTCACCTGTTTGCCGCAGCTCCCTCAGAAGAGGCAGAGCCTGGCTGGTGGTGGTGGCGCCACAGGCCTCCTGCAGCTGCGGGAATCTTGTGTGGCGTCCCCAACTGCCTCCCATCTCGCCCGGGGGTAGGCAAGCCCAGCCTCCACTACCCTCCTCCCACTGTCCTCCTCCCCCTCTCCCTGCGCCCAAGGCTTCCTGCGCCCCCTGCCCCGCACTGGGATGGAGGGAGGAGAGAACCGGCAGTCCCTCGCTTGGGGTGGAGACCCACGCCTGGCTTCACTGGTCTGGCCAGTCCTTGGCCAACCGCACTGGGCCGGTGGATCCTGGCTCAAGGGGGGGGAGGCCTACAGCTGGCCTCACTGGCCCAGCGGGGCCTTACCATTCTTTTCCTCCCTCCCTCCCCACCGCTTTGCTCTCCCCTCTCTCTTTCTCTTCCTTCCTTCTTCCCCATCTCTTTCCCTTCTTTCCATTCCATCCTTCCTTCCTCCCCATATCTTTGCCTTATTTTCCTCTCTATTTCCCTTCCTTCTTTCTTTCCTTCCTTCCATCCTTCTTTCTAGAGCCCGCTGCATTGCTTTCACAGCAGGCTTCATGGCTAGTCATGGTTCACAGCACTGTGGAACGGTTCACTGCACTGTGTCCAGAATCCAGTATTTAACAAGTTGGAAGTTGGTAGGTCTTTAAGAGCGATTCTGCATTGACCTTTCCCTCCGTTGTTTTACCAAAGGTGCAGCTCAAAACCACATTCAAATACCCCAGGATAATGCCGAGTTGACTGAGAAGTCACCCCTGAATGGCCATAGATCTATGCAGAAGGCACCAGAAAACCCGGTGATCAAAGAAAGTGAAAGTGGCATGCAATCCAGCAGGGAATTTCTGTTCCGACGTGGGTTTGGTAAAACAACAGAGGGAAAAAACCAATGCAGAATCACCCTAAGTCTCCAGTTCTCCATTGCTTTTATCCAGAGTAGCACAGGAGAGAATTTGCCTGTGTGTCTCCAGCTGCCTCCCCTTTGCTGGGGGAAAGTGAGTACGAAGCATTGTATCAATACCGCCTCCTCCCCTCACAAGTTTGCCTCTGCCCCTCGCACACCTCCTTCATTCTTGCAAGCCACTCACCTTGGGGAAGAGCTTGCTTGGCTGGCTTTTCTGACTTGCTTTAATTGGGTTCATTTGTGGGAGGAAGACCACCTCACCCTGCAGAGAGGCTGGGGAGAAAAGGCAAGGAATTCACACTCCAGCAGCTTCTGCCAAGCCTTTCACTGTCAACTCCTGTAGGAGCTGGCAACAAGCCAGGCTAGGATTCTCTCCCTGCTTTGCCAGCTCATCTTGGCAGAAACAAAGGGCAGCAACTGTCTTTTAACAGCCCAGTCCTTGGCAGGCTTATTTAGAATGAAGCCCCCGCAGAATTCAGAGGGAATTCCCAGGTCGCCTGCATAGATAATCCTCTACTAGTTGTTTACTTCTGGCTCAGGAAGGTGCCCTCTGGAAGTGCCAGCCGAAGAGTCTCCTGCAGTCAGGGCCGGCTCACTCACTAGGCAACCTAGACTTTTGCCTAGAGCAGGCCTCCGAGAAGGGCACCGAACTGCCCTGTTGCCCCCTGCCAAAAGCTCCCGCTCCGCCTAAAGCTACTGCTTAGCCCCAAGAGCTCTGCTGCTGCCCCTGCTCTCCAGAGAAAGGGGAGGAGCGCGTTCCTGGCACCTGAGCCCGTGCAGCCCCTGGCCACCACAGCATGCCTCTGAACTGGAGGGGGGGGACTGAGGGCCGGCAGCTCCTTGCCTGGTGGGGAGGAAGCGCACTGCCACTCTCACCCCACCCACGGGGCCCGGACTTCCTGCATGCACCCATAGCCAATTCTCTGCCCTCCCCTCTCAAGGTCTGTGAAGCGCCCTGTGCGGCTGGGGGACAGAGGGGGCTTACGTGGGGAATCAGGTCTCCCATAATGCGAGGCAGAAGCAGAGGAAGAGGAGGCGGTGGTACAGGACAGCAAGGGGGCACCCCTGGGCAGGTGCTGGTGCCCGCTTCCGGGCTCACCCGGGCTGGGCTGCTGCTGCCTCCTGGCTGCCTTGGGGGAGGGGGGTGAAGAAGGGACCCGGCAGCAGCTCCAGCCTCCTGCTTCGGAGACGTGCCAGATCCTCCCCCCCACGTCCACCCACCACATTCCTCCCAAGTAGCCCCATTGGGAGCTGCAGAGGGCGTGGTGGAGGGCAGCCTCAGCCTGGGCGATGCTCCTCCTGGGGGGAGGGGGGGATGGGCGCCTTTTCCCCTTCCTCTGCAAGCCTGAAGGAGTTAAGCTGAGGAACCACCAGCCGCGTGGAAGAGCCACGCAGCAGCAGCAGCAGCCAGAGGCTGCTATAAGAGGAGGATGTGGGGGGGAGATCAGATCTGAAATGGAAACGTTATTGAAGCAGACGAGCTGCTGCTTTTGCTCAGCTCCCTTTCCCGGAGGCCTCTTGAGCTGGCCTCTTTAGGCGGCACACCCCTTCCTCTGGGGCCCATTTCCAGCCACTCCCCAAAAAACTGGGGAGAGACCAGGTGGGAGGTAGCATGGGTCTGGCCCCACCCCGCTTCTCCGCAAATGGCCGGCATCGGAGAGAAACTAGAGGAAGTGGGGATGGGTGAGGGGGTCCTGTCCAGTTGGATATGGTCTCCCTGCTTTCCAGTGAGTTTTACTGTCCTGTTTGGATGTGATCTGAGAATCCACTCCCTCCCTCCCTTGTTCTTTCTTTCTTTCTTTCTTTCTTTCTTTCTTTCTTTCTTTCTTTCTTTCTTTCTTTCTTTCTTTCTTTCTTTCTTTCTTTCTTTCTTTCTTTCTTTCTTTCTTTCTTTCTTTCTTTCTTTCTTTCTTTCTCTCTCTCTCTCTCTCTCTCTCTCTCTTTCTTTCTTTCCTTCTTTCTCTCTCTCTTGCTCTCCTTCCTTCCTTCCTTCCTTCCTTCCTTCCTTCCTTCCTTCCTTCCTTCCTTTCTGTCTCTGTTTTTCTCTCTCTTTCCTTCCTTCCTTCCTTCCTTCCTTCCTTCCTTCCTTCCTTCCTTTCTGTCTCTGTTTTTCTCTCTCTCCTTCCTTCCTTCCTTCCTTCCTTCCTTCCTTCCTTTCTGTCTCTGTTTTTCTCTCTCTTTTCCTTCCTTCCTTCCTTCCTTCCTTCCTTCCTTCCTTCCTTCCTTTCTGTCTCTGTTTTTCTCTCTCTTCCTTCCTTCCTTCCTTCCTTCCTTCCTTCCTTCCTTTCTGTCTCTGTTTTTCTCTCTCTTCCTTCCTTCCTTCCTTCCTTCCTTCCTTCCTTCCTTCCTTCCTTCCTTCCTTTCTGTCTCTGTTTTTCTCTCTCTTTCCTTCCTTCCTTCCTTCCTTCCTTCCTTCCTTCCTTCCTTTCTGTCTCTGTTTTCTCTCTCTTTCCTTCCTTCCTTCCTTCCTTCCTTCCTTCCTTCCTTCCTTCCAGAGCAAAGCACGATCCTCAGCACGGTGCGCAGAGAGCAAGGGCCTCGCGCCCGGCTTTCGACTGGCCTCTGGTTTTCACCTGGCTGGCGCCCAAGGGGGCTTTCTCCAGTGCAGGAAACCTGTGACTTCAAGGTCAGGGTGTCAGGAAGGCCTAGGGTGTGAGGCCCCGATCCACAGCCTTCTTGCTCAGAAGGAGCTGCCTTGAAATCCGGGTGTGTGCGCGTGTGTCTAAGAAAGCTCTCGAGGGAGGAGGTCCGAGCCCAGCTTCAATGCGGTTTCATCATCTGTCTGTCTTTCTGGCCTTGCAATACCTAAAATGCATTTATGTTTGAAAATTGGTGGGCGCATGGGGGGGGGGGGCGTGCCAGAAGGTATCCTCACCTAGTCTGCAAAAAAAACTGTAATGTATCGAAACCCGACCACGTGCGAGGCAAGCTCAGACGAAACCTACGAGCTTCGCTCCAGGAGACAATAGCCTGAAACGGATTCTAGCCCACACCAATCAGAACACCTATGGAACTCTCGGCCACTGTATATAGCCTATCACTGAGGGGGGGGTGCTTCTGGGAATGGGTTCACGGAGCATATAAGCCAGCCTGCGAGCCGGGGGTTCTTGTCTTGTTCCCGATCTAGAAATAAAAGTATGAGCTGATTTCACTCTACCCAATGCCTCAGTCTCAGTATTTTTTACTGGCGACGAAGGTGGAATCTAAACTTTCATGAACAACACCCGAGAAGACCCGAGCCTCGCATTGCACTCTGATCCAGAAAGCAACGCACACCACTCCACCTCGTGCCCCACTTCTCCAGTCACTGCATACCGCTCCGCTCATTGCACCGCGCACTGCTCCACTGACTCCAGGTCTGGCACCACCGTGCCTCCTTCCCGCAATGACTGCCCCCACTCCCGAGCCTTGACAGCCATGTGGAGTCACGACCATGGCCGCTGCACAAGCGGATATCCCAGCCTTTGATGTTACTCACCCCCAGCAATGGGAAACATGGCTGGAGACCCTGGAAAATCATTTTGCCTACCACAACATTGTAGACGCTGGGAAAAAGAAGGCCCTGCTCCTCAGCTTCTGTGGCATGGACACCTTCCAGCTACTTAAGGATTTCATCAACCCTAAGACAACCAAAGAGGAACCCCACGATGTATTGGTGAAAGCCCTTTCGGATCGCCTAAACCGACCAAGTTCATGGAGCACTTGGATTTTTTTTGTGCGAATCCAGGGCCCGGACGAGACGGCATCTGACTTCCTGGTGGGTCTCCAGAGAGCGGCGACAAGGTGTGCGTTCCCGAGTTTAATGGACACCCTCTTGAATCAATTCCTCGTGGATCTCCATGAACCTAAACTATGGTGGAAAATGGCCAGCTATGACGACCTCGACCTCGACAAGGCCCTCCAGGAGTCTGCAGCCTACGAAAAGGCACATCAAGGCCACCCCAGCAAGACAGTCCATTGCACATGAGCAGCCCTCAGTTCTGATGCCTCCGATGATGAGGAGGTCCTGCATGTCCAGCAAGGCCCAACACAGAGGTCCTGCAGGTCTCACGGCTCAACTTCAGAAAAGGTATCCGCATCAGCCTCATCCTATGCCAGCTGTGGGGACGCTCATGAGCATCGGACTTGCCACTTCAGGAATGCCGTCTGCAAGTTGTGCAACAAAGCCGGTCACATCACCCGGGCCTGCTGTTCGTGAGGACAGTACCAGAGGACCTCGGCCCACTCCAAATCCACCAATCTTCACACTCTCACGACCCACCACCAGCAGCACCTGGTATGTAACTTGCCCCCCGATAGCCCAAACAAAACGCACGTTACGGTGTTTATTGAAGGGTCCCCCTGCAGAATGGAATTGGACATGGGCTCATCCTTCTCCATTATTTCGGCTAACACGCTGCAGACCCTGTGCCCGCAAGGGGGACCCCTTCTGCAACTGCCACAGGGGTTAACATTGCGGGACTTTAATAAGAACCCTGTGGTGGTCCGGGGCTGGGGCAAGTTCAGGGTGCAGTTTAAGGACTTTGATGGACTGTTAGATCCACTGGTGGTGGAAGGGTGGCTCACCAGTCTTCTGGGTCTATCGTGGTTTGGCCCACTGGGGTTCTCAGTAACGGGGGTCCATCAGATCCGGGCACTGGATTTCGCTGCCATATGTAACGAGTTCCCCAAAATTTTTGATGGTACGCTTGGCCAGTACTCTGGACTCCCCATTTCCTTGGACCTCGACCCCGCAGTCCGCCCCATTCGGGTGAAGGCCCGGCACCCCCCATCATGATGAAACCCAAGATTGAGTCAGAACTCTATCACCTGGTAGCCCAGGAGGTGCTGGAACCGGTCGCTTCCTCCCCATGGGAGACCCATATCGTCACCCCGGTTAAGCCAAACGGTGACGTGCGCATTCGTGCTGACTACAAGTGCATGTTGAACAAGGCCCTTCAAGCCCATGCTTACCCAGTGGTCAGTCACATGGGCCTGTGTCTTTGGTAAACTGGATTTAGCTCAGGCATATCAACAAGTCCCGGTTGACGCCGCCACTGCCGAAGCACAAACTATAGCAACACATAAAGGGGCTTTCAAGGTACACCAGTTACAGTTCAGGGTGTTGGTCGTGCCGGGCATTTTTCAATCTTTCATGGATTCTCTCTTGAAAGGAATCCCCAAAGTGCAACCGTTTTTAGATGATGTGCTCATCGTGGCCCCGGATGCTTCAACCTTCACAGATCAGCTCCGGGCGGTACTCCAGCGGTTCGATTCGGCGGGGCTGAAGGTCAAGTGGGAGAAATGCCTCCTCAGGGTGCCCAGGGTGGAGTTCTTAGGCTTTGTGGTGGACGCCCTGGGTATCCACCCTCGGACGACAAGATCAAAGCAATCACCGAGGCGCCACCGCCCACGTCCAAGGCAGAGTTACAGGCCTTTCTTGGATTGTTAAATTTTTATAATTCCTTTCTCCCCCTCAAGGCTGTGGTGGCAGAGCCCCTCCACCATCTCCTAGACAAGAATGCTCCGTGGGTCTGGGACCCCTCTCACACCGCTGCTTTCCAGGGGGTCAAGGACCTTTTAACTTCCAACGCCATGCTGTCCCGTTTTGACGAGGTGTTGCTGGTGGTCCTGGCCTGCGATGCTTCGCCTTACAAAACACTGTAAGGCATGTTAGGTCGAGAGAGCATGTGACTGACCCAGGGGCACCCAGCAAGCTTCCATGGCAGAGTAAGGATTCACACCCGGGGCTCCCAGATCCTAGTCTGACACTGTAACCACTACACCACACCAAGTCTCATCTTGGCTTAATGTTGGTCTGAAAGATGCAGTCTTGGGCTGCTGTTGTGTTTTATGTTAATGTTTTGCTGACAATAATTGTTTTGTAGTTTGTAGTTTTCTCAAACTGGGAGTCCCCATAGGACCCTCAATGGGCCGGCTAGGTAAGATTTTTTTTTTAAATACATTTATTTATCTACATATTTATTTATCTCATATGTATCCCACCCTTCTTCCAAGGAGCCATGCAGGTGGATCTCATTACCTTCACAACAGACTCGTGCGGCATCAGAGAGACTAGCCCAAAGTCCCTCAAAGAGTTTCATGACCAACTGAGCACTGAACCTCAGTTTCTCCTGTCCCAGACCCCATCCTCTGCATCACAGTGGCCATCAGGAATGGCACCTATCCCTCCTACAACTTTAGATCATATAAATAATGTTTACTCACCAGAATGGAGAAAACAATGTGGACAACAGGCAAATTTTATACATTGCTGGTGGACCTGTTCTTTAATTCAAGACTTCTGGACTCAAATAATTTCTAAAGTAAAAGAAATCATGCAGGTTGATATTCCTTTAAAACCAGATGTGATATTATTAGAAAATTGGGCTGAACTACAAATCACAAGACAAAAAGAAGCCATCTCGATATTATTGACAATAGCAAAATCAATGACAGCAACAAAATGGATAGACAAACAATGGTTAAAGAAAATTCGGGAATATTTTATTTTAAGCAAATTGTCTTTTAGTTTGGGTAATGTTTCAATAACTCAATATCAAAACAAAGTGGTGAAGATTTGGTACCCAATAATAAGTTGTTTGATGGGAAAATATATCCTTCCTAAGAATCCTCTATATCATGATACGATTTATTTTTAAAAGTTAATATAGTTCATGTTGAATGTTATTGTTTTATTGGTTATTGTAAAAGATAAAAATGTTAATTAAAAAAAAAGGAATGGCACCCATGTTTCTTGAAAAGGGGAGCATGTATGGGTTAGAGAACGTTGGTACTCTGTGTTCTGGGTCTCTTAAGTCCCTGTGTTCCAGTTCACTCATTATCCCAAAGGACATCTCAAAGGACATTGGAAGTTTTGGAGTCACAAATTATCAGGAAAACCCATTAAACATATTCAAGAATTTTTTTAACCATATAAAGAACAAATATTAATACTTTTTGTAACAAAAGAAAATGCCTTGAAGGAAAATCACCCCAGATTCTCTTTCCATTTCCAAATGATTCATAGAAGGGCACAGTTTTCATTAAGACAAGCATAATATTTTAGATCAGTGGGGTTGGAAGTCCCTTCACTGGGTTCAGTCCATCATTACTTTCCTCTCTGGTATCAACAATTGATATTTTTATAGATTCAGTTGGGCATTCGTGCTGATCTGAAGCAATAGAACAAAGTTTGAGTTCAGTGGCATCTTTAAGACCAACGAAGTTTAATTTTGGGGACAAGGTTTTGTCTGCTTTTGTCTAAGCTTTCGTGCCTGGGAATTCCCACTGAACTGTGCGGGGACTTCATTCTGAATACACATGCCAAGGACTGGGCTGTTCAAAGACAGGGGCTGGCAAAGCAGGGAGAGAATCCTGGCCTGGCTTGCTGCCAGCTGACTGAGGCAGGAGGACTCAAGGGACGGCAAACTTTCACAGAAGCCAGCAGATGAGTGGGCACTGTACTCCCCCCACAACACTTCTTCAGCAGTGTGCATGCACACAAAAGCTTATACCCAGAACTGAACTTTCTAGTCTTAAAGGTGCCCCCACTGGAATCAAACTTTAACATTTTTATGTACAAGGCTGTGTGTCTGCTGCCAGTGTTAGTTGAGAGCCAGTTTGGTGTCGTGGTTAAGTGTGCAGACTCTAAACTGGGAGATCTGGGTTTGATTCCCCCACTCCTCCACATGCACCTGCTGGATGACCTTGGGCAAGCCATAGTTCTGGCACAGCTGCTCTTGAAAAAGGGCAGTTTCTGTCAGAGCTCTCTCAGCCCCACCTACCTCACAGGGTGTCTGTTGTGGGGAGGGGAAGGGAAAGGGAGTTTGCAAGCCGCTCTGAGACTCCTTTGGGTAGTGAAGGGCGGGGTATGAATCCAATCTCCTTCTCCTCTCCCTCTCCTCCTCCTCAAGAATGGGCAGTGGCGTGACACCAAGGACTCTCCCCCGTTCCTGTAAAGTATTGCCGATAACCTTTTAAATAGAGTGGCAAGTGAATAAATAAATAGATAAAGATAGATATGGTGCTCAAATGATTTTTTTTTAAAAACAGATAGCTTGCTTAAAATGTGGGGAAGGAGCAAGGCATTGCCAACGCAGTGCGAGATCTGCTGATGCGTAATCTCCTCATTTGAATTGTGAAGATGAACTCATGGCTGTAGGCTGATTTCTCTTTTGATCCTATGGCTGCCTTCACCCTTCGCTCCCCCAGATATCTTTGGCTATGTTGATCTCTTATCAGGCGAAACCATACATATGTGACTAAAACATTTCCTTCTCTCAATTTCCAAGGAGAACACAATGAATGGTCTCTATGGTAACAAGCAGCCTGCCTCTGTTCGGCAAGTGACTCATCAAACACCATCAGAATAATATGACCAGAATGACCATGACACGAGGGAGTAGGTGAAACCTCACGCCTTCCTCCCCGACTCAAGAGAGTAGACCTTTTTAAAAAGTCAACAGATGAGTAGGCATCGTTCCAATATTTAGCATCATCCAGTCTAAACAAAGGACAAGTTCAGAATACCTGTTTTGTTTTTGGGGGGATGTCAGCTGATTCTGAAGATGACATTCTTATTGACGTTTCCAGTAAGCTGACATCGGGTTGATTTTTCCAGATTCAAGTTTTGAATAGAAAACCTGAAATAGATTATCTTCCCCCCTCCAATCAAATTCAGAGGACTTTGGACTTGTTGATACTTGATGACTGCTTTTTCAGACAACGAATAAGAACATTTGCTACGGTTCCTATCAACTCCTGTTAAATCCTAAGAATCATATTCCTAATATAAGATACTGATCCCAGATACGACAAGATGTTAAATAAAACATAGCATCCCACAGTATCGCTGAAGATAATTTTGGGAGCAGATTTGTTCCAGCTGTGGTGGGATACATTTTGGAAATATGCTCAAGTGTTTGGTTGATGTCTTCCCCATGTGTCTGATGTGCAATTCCACCCAAAATCAATGTAACAGGCCTCACCTCCTTCAGGAACTCTGCAACAGTGGCCTGATTAATGTGAGGATAGAATCTCACAACTTCTTCCCCACATCCTGAAATCTGTTGGAAAATTGGTAAAAATAGTTAGACATTCAGAGGCTTTGTTCACTGGAGAGGAGGCATTTTCTTTCTATGTAAAAATCTTTATTTCTAAAGGGAAGGGTGCATGGGAAATCTAAAAGGCAACAAACACTTAAGACTACATGCTTGCAACAACAGACACAGATAGTAATGGAGATTCTTCCTTTCTTCTTGACCCCTAGAAGGAAATCACCTGAATGCATTAACCAATGACTGTTAGTAAATAGGCTTCAGTTTCCCAGGCTTTCTTTCCATTGGCTTTCTGCCAGGTTCCCTTCCAGGTCAGTCTAAACAATAGCACACAAGATAAGCACATTAACCCTATAATGACTGAATTGAGACCTTGCAACACACATATTTCCAACAAAATCTGCTCCAGTCCATTCAACAGAAGCTCTGTATTTCATTGAGTGATAACTGGGATATGCACACACAAACACAAAAATCAATATTTTTCAGGTTCAGATAAACCAAGCCTGAAAAATATTGGTATCTATATATCTAATTCCCAAGTGGCCCCCTGTGTGTGGATATCTAAATCCGCACATCGGGGGCACCTGGGGGGCAGGGAGATTTTCCTACGCACGTGGGGCAGTCCCCACGTGTGCAGAAAAATCTAAAAAGTTTTTTAAAATGTAAGGGGAATATCTAAATCCCAAAAAAGTAAGAGCGTTCCCTGCGCATGCGCAGGGAACGCTCTACAAACTGGCTGTTGCCGCCGCGCCATCAAGGAATGGGAGGGCGGGAGAAGGCTTGGTGGACCAGCTGGCCTCGCCTCTGCCGCTGCTGCTGGGGAGGGAGGAAGGGGGAGGCTTGGCGGGCAGCCGGCCTCGCCGCTGGGGAGGGAGGGTGAAGCTTGGCGGGCCAGCCGGCTGGCCTCCCCCCCGCCACCGCCGCTGCCCTGTTGCTTGGGAGGGAGGGGGAGGCTTGAGGGGCCGGCCAGCCTCGCCGCCCCTCCGCTGCTGCTGGGGAGGGGGAATCTCGGCGGGCCGGCTGGCCTCGCCGCTGCTGCCGCCGCCACTGCTGGGGGGGGAGGGAGGGGGAAGCTTGGCAGCCGGAATACTCCCCCCCCACGAGTATCGCGGGTCCCGCCTCTTGTATACTGATATTCCCAAATCCCAATATTGGTATGATATTGGGGTTCGGGAAAAATTGGTATTGCCGAATATATTCAGCACTGTTATACCCAATGGAGAAAGTCCCATAGAGTATAATGGAACTGGAGCCGCTCCTTCCCCAGAGCCCTGCCTCTGGCCAGTTTCACTCCCCGCCAGTCAGCTGGGGAGTGAAATTGACCCGTGGAAGCAGCTGGGCAGCTGGGGAAGGGAAGACTCAGTGCAGAGGCATGTTTAAATGCCCCCTTAAACTGCCTTCCCACAGAGGCTTCGCTTCCCTAGGCATGTCGCAGCAGCGGGGTGCCCAGAGAAGCAAAGGGAAGGCTTTGTGGGCTCTCCCGGGCTGTCTGGTTGAAGCTGTCAGCCCAGCTGAGCCCCAACTGTGCCCACTGGGAGACCTCTTCTCACAGGATCAGCTGTTTTGCAGGCTCTGCTGGGCTGTCTGGCTTTAACTAGGCAGCCCAGCAGAACCCCCACCATGGCAGGCCAGCTGGGGATGAAAGTGAAGACAGATTGGGGAGACATTTAAAGATGCCTCCCCGATCTGTCTTCCCTTCCCCAACCAGCCGCTGCAGAGGGCCGGCTGGGGAAGGAAGGGAAGGGAGCCACTGAAACTGACCATTGCCTCCCCTACCTGATTCAAGGTTGGGTACCCGAATAAAAACCAAGTAACATCAGCTTTTATTGGGAGAAAATGGCTGCTTTGGAGGGTGGACTCTGTGGCATCACGCCCCTACAGAGCTCCCTCCCCTCCTCAGACTCTGCCCTCTTCAGGCTGTACCCCCAAATCTCCAGGAATTTCCCAACCAGGAGCTGGCAAGCCTATTGAGTGAACTAGTTCAGGATCCATTTTGACTTGGCAATCAGATGCGAAAACCTTTGTGAACAAACCAGTTTTTGGAAGTCTGATAGTTCTTTTACACATTTAAATGACTGTGCCGGGGCCCGGGGGAGATCTCTTGCTATGAACAAAAAGAAAATAACGTTTGTGTTTAAGCTCCTGAAGTGTGGATTTATTCTCATAATCGAGTTAGGAAGCTGCATAATCTTTTCAAAAATATTAAATAACAAGGATTGTGGGGGGGTATTGTTTCCCCCTCCCCCACTATTTCTTTTCCCCTTCCCTGACAGCCCCTATGGCTACTCCCCTTTTCCTGCCTGCTAGCCACCTTTCTGACCAACAGCCAACCTACCTTTATCTGCCTCCTTGCCTTCAGTTATCCCACTCTCTGTGGGGAAAACTATGACCCAGTTGCAGGGTGACAGTCACTGGGCTGGGCTCAGTTGTACAGAGGGGAACCTGCAAGAATGTGCAGAGAGGGCACTTCCCTCCCCCGTACTATTTCCTCATTCTCTCCTCTTGGCAATCCCCATATTCTCACTTTCTCTGCTTCCTTCTCTCCTTCCCAAGCACAAGCCAACTTACCTTTGTCTGCCCCCCCTTAATTCAGCTTCCTCTCCTTCCATACCCCTGGCAACCTCTACCCAGGAAAAATATGGCCCAGTTGCATGATGCCAGTCACTGGGTCAGGCCCAGATGCAAAGTGGGGGACCTCAAGGACTTGCAAGGAGCACCTCAGTTCCCCCTGTATCACCTTCCCCACACTCTTTCATCTTTCTCTTCTCCTGGCAGCCCCTGTATCCTCACACTCCTCTGCTTCCTTTTCTCCTACCCACCAACCTAACTCCCCTCCATCTTCAATATATTTAGTATTATAATACCTCAATATATTGATTCAAATTTCAGATTTTTCTGCAATCCTGGGATATTTTTTCAGTTTTGTAGAAAGATCTGTCTTGTCCATTCACAGCTGTAGTCTCTGGATTTAAGTATCCTCAGATTTGGCCAAGTTGACTCTTAGAATATATTGTGTAATGGCCCAATAACAGGAGCACTCTCCCAGCACAGGTGTAAGCTGTAAAGCTGAAAGTACTTATTATCTGACTGATTTGGTGGTAGCCAGCATGTTGCTCCAACTCTGAGTTTAGCCTGTCTGGCAGGGACTCATTTGAGATGTTAATAAACTGTGGTTTGTTCCTTTCAATGCCTGAATATTATCTGGGCATTTTCTACATCTACGGTTGAAGCCAGACATTACATATATGATAGGAAAAGTCCAAGCAGCTTTGCATTCCAAGGGAACAGCCAGGCAGAGCTGCCTACAGTCCACATTAGAAATATTTAAATGATGCATCATGAAAAACAGAATTCTGTGACCATCAATACAATATATGGAAAATCTACAATAAAAATATTCCTTTGGTTTCAGAGATTTGTGTGTGTGTATCTCAAATATCTCTCTCTATATATATATTTCAAATATATCTGTATATATGTATATATTTCAATTTACAAATACAAAAAGATAATGCACAAGTTACAATAATCTAAATCATACATAAAACTTAGACAATCATCTACCATCTATAAATACAGTCATACACAAAACATAAGCTAGAATCATCTATATCATACAGTTATCGGGGAGATAGGGGGCCAAGCGAGTTCCTTGAGGGGGAAGGGAAGTCAAAGGCTCCGCTTGGCTGATTTTGCAGGTTTTGCATGATTTGATTGTTGTACTTAAGCTTGGAAGGATAGGCTGATCTTTGCCCAGCAGGAGATGTACATGGTTGCCAAGAGCAGTCCAGGGACTGCCTGGCATAGGGGTGCTTAGGCCAGGAATGAGACCACGTGAGAGACTTGAATGGCTTAGACGATGAAGAAACATCTAAAGTGCTAGAGGCCTTGGTACTCTTGTCCATGTCCTGTAGGACAGAATCAGTAGTTGCATGGAAGATCCCCAGCCCATCGAAGGGTAGATCTTCAATATATGCACGAGTATCAGATTGAGGCGTAGTGGTGCACAGCCAAGAATGTCTGTGCAAGGCAATGGCCGATGTCATGGTTTTAGAGAATGTGTCAAGGGCATGCTTCGAGGAGTTGATTTGTTGTTTAGCTAAGGCAAGGCCTTCCTTTTGGATTTTGCAGGCTAAGTGGTGCTTGTCTTCTGGGAGAGCCGAAAGGACTTCAGCAAGCTGTTCCCAAAGAGCATACTGATAACAGCTCATATAGTTGGTGGTCTTCACCCCAAGTGCTCCAAGCGTCCAAAGGAGCTGAGTTTCCTGCTGTCCTTGCCTGAGGGTGCCGAGTGGGTCTTCCTGGACTTTGACGCTGAAGTGAGTCACTCCACAGGGTTGGGTTTCAGGTCATTAAAGAGAAACTCTGCACCTCTCTCCTGTACCTTATACATATAGTTGAAACTGAGGGGGGAAATCCAAAATAAATGCCCACCCCCTCTGAAACTTTTTTTTAAATAACAGAAAGAAGAATACAAAAAATAAAAAACAAGAAAGGAAAATAGAAAAGATCCCAAAGAGCTTCGAAGAGGCAAAGATCTCACCAACCAAGAGGAGTGGCAGTCAGAGGACGACTGGCGGGATGTCTGCACCTTCCCCCTCTGGGTGGGCGAGGTCAGGGTGCCTGCGCATGCTGAGGTGCTGGCGCAGAAAGCCCGTTTAGCTCCCTACAACACTGATCAGTTCAGTGCAGGCGCACTGAGTCCCACAGGTGTGAAGCACAGAGACCACGTTGAAGATAAGCGCAAGAGTCCAGGAGCACCTTTGAGACTGACCAGGGGAGGAGCTTTTGTGGGTCACGGCTCCCGAGAGCTCCGCCCCTGCCCTCCTCCCCTCCTCCCCGGCCACAAATTTTGTTAGTCTTTAAGGTGCTTTTGGACTCTTGCTCTTTTCTACTGATGAATGTTCTGCCGATAAATGTCATGTCATTTTGTTTTCATTTCATATATTTGTTGTTGTTCAGTCACACAGTCTGACTCTTTGCGACCCCATGGAGCGCATCACGCCAGGCCCTCCTGTCTTCCGTCATCTTCCGGAGTTTGCTTAATTTCATGCTTGTTGCATCGATGACACTGTCGAACCATCTCATTCTTACTTCTTTGACCTTCAGCCTTTCCCAGCATCAGGGTCTTCTCCAGTGAGTGCTCCCTTCTTCTTTAAAATCTCCAATGAAATCAGGGCTTCTGGAATCACGGGGGTGGGTGGGCGGGGGGAAACATTCACAGTTCCCATTCGACAGGTGTTCTTTCAGCCCCTTTCCTCCTCACCTCCATTCCCCACCTCAGTAAAAGCGCCAGCAGAAGTGTGGGTGGGATGTCATTTTTGCTATTATCACTTATTATTCAGTTACCATTATTAAAATAAAACCACTGGAAATTGGCTATAAACAAAAACACACTCAGCAGCCTGAAACAATCTCCAAGCTGGAAGAGGTGTCTAACTCATTCGTTATGAAGGCCGGATCTAACATAAATGTCACTCTGTTGGGCCGGGCCATGTGTGTCATAAATCGTAATGCTGGGTACCGGAGATAGAAACTGTATAAAAGACAGCAGCTGGTGAGCTCCGGGTTGTTGCATCCTCACTGCAAGGCCCCATGGGCTGGGAGGGGGGTGCAAAGGAAAACCCACATGGGCGGGCTGGAGAGCCAGCCGTGCAGCCCTGGGCAGGCACTCCCACGCTGCTTGACTGCTGCAGACAAGGTTCTTCCACCATGCTGAAGCCACAATTGGAGTGGCTCCCCCCACTCCCCCCCAAGCAGTCTCCTGTTCCCTATCTTGTACCAGTTGCTCACGGGCCACATAGGAGCCCTGGACGGGCCAGTTCTGGCCCCCGGGCCTTATGTTTGGCACCTCTGCCATAAATAGTGATTGAAAAGATGGAACACCCCCCCCCCGAAAAGCTTGGATTAAAAAAGATGTTTTGACCTGGTACCGAAAGGACAGTAAGGTAGGAACCGGGTGAGCCTCAAGACAGAGGATCATTTATAATGCATGTGCAATGCTGAAATATTGATGCTTATATAACATTGAAAAATGTGTAGATTTTAGCAGAAACGCCTGGAGCAAGAAAGCAGAGAGTGACAATAAAACAAGACCTGTGGGTCCCGTGAATGCAAAGGCACGGGGATCTGAGGAGACGGGGGTCAAGCAGCAGAGATGGACGCGTCCCTGACTGTGCTCTCTGACTGGCAGCAGGTCTCTGCAGCGACCCACAGGGATCATCCCCCCCCCTTTTTTTTTACCCCCCCAAGGGGATTTCTTTTATTTGCATTTTCTAAACACTACAAACTACAACAGAAAATAGGGGGGGGGACATCTAATCTAGAGAGAAAGAAAAGAGAACCTCGACTAACTAAAACCCCAAGAGATGGAGATCTTCAATAATGCTTAAATCCGTGGTAGTTCATAAAAAGCTTTAAAAAGCACTGAGCATGATCTATTAGTCCCAATTCTGCATCAGCTTAACTATTTTCCCAATTCCAGAACCCTCCCCAAGTCATCTCATAAAATAAAGCTTTATACGGTCTTTCAAAGACTCAGTCCTTATTTTTGCTTCTCCTTATGATCTCTCAGTTGATAGCTTTGTTTGGGAGCAGCTGCCCCCTTTTCTGCATCCGAGTCCCCCTCCGAGGATACAGAGTCCAACTCGCCAGTAGATTTGCTGTCTTCTTCTTCTTTCGTCTCCTCTTCTGGATCTCCCAGTTGCAGCCGCAAAAACTCTCGAGCTTTGAAAACAGAGTCAATTTTCTCTCTTCTTTCCTTTATTTTGAACAGGACGCCTTCGGGAATTAACCACCTGTATGCAATGCTTTTTGTTTCTAAGAAAAGGATTAGTTTCTTGTACTTCTGTCTCTTTTTTCTTATCTCAAATGGAATGTCTTTTAGAATCCTTATGTTGTTGCCTCCAATTTTCAGGGGTGTATTTGCAGTCGCTTTTAAAATTAAATTTCTTAAATGTCTCTTTGAGAATCTCACAACACTTTCCCCAGGCAGATTATTCTTCTTAATATATGTGGAGTAAGCTGTATAAGCCACATTCATTTTGCTGGAGATATCTTCTGATTTCAAATCCATCACTGGGGCCAATGCTTCACTTAGTAGTTGCTTTAGATTCTCATTTGGGGCTTCTGGCACCCCTTGGAACTGGAGTACCATATTTGCTGTTTCCATTTGCAGTTGTAACAGTTGTGTTTCCGTCTAAGCTTGCTTCTTTTCTAGCACTTGCATCTTTTTCCCTGCTTTTGTAGAGCTGGCATCAAGTTCCTTTACTTTTTCAACCACCTGCTCTGTTTTCTTTGTGGTTTCTGCAAGTTGTAATTGCTGTGCTGCAAAATTCTGGTTCAAAGTTGTCAACTGCTGGTTGATGTTGGTCATCTGGTCCAGCAGAGGACGTAGAGAATCTGCTAGAAGCCTAGGAAACTCTATGGTCTCTTCTGGCCTCGGACTCATGCCTCCTAGTGGTTTCAGTTTCTGTCCTTTGTCGAGTCGTCTCCCCGCCATCTTTCTGTATTGTTTACTTTAACTGAAAGTTTGCAAAGTCTCTGAATGCCTCCAATATGCTTTGGCTTTGACTGGTTAGGTTCTTTAAGTTGGTTTCTATGCTTAATCTTCCACTCCCCCCTTGCTAGTCTGCTTTAAGGTCTCTGCGTGTGGAAGGGGCCCCTCCCCCGCTCACTTCCCACACTTCTGCCAAGGGGGGTGCTTTCCTTTTTAAACTGCCAATTCTCTGCTTTTGAATTACTCACTGCTTGTGTTCGTCTGGTCGCATGATGTCCTCTGCTTGTCTTTTTTTTTTATTTTAATTTTTATTCATTTTTTAACCACACCATTACAACAGTATTTGACACAAGGAACAGTTACCAGCTCGCTTGAACAATTTTTGTCCCAGTAGCTCCAGGGAATCAAATAGCCTTTACAAATCCACCTAATACAACCACTTAACGCGTGCATCAAACATAGGTAAAGGTAAAGGTTCCCTTGCTCGAAAGCCAGTCGAATCCGACTCTAGGGTTGCGGTGCTCATCTCCGTTTCAAAGCCGAAGAGCCAGCGCTGTCCGAAGACGTTTCCATGGTCATGTGGCCGGCATGACTAAACACCAAGGTGCACGGAACGCTGTTACCTTCCCACCGAAGTGGTCCCTATTTATCTACTTGCGATTTCTTGCTTTCGAACTGCTAGGTTGGCAGGAGCTGGAACTAGAGACGGGAGCTCACCCCGTCATGCAGCGCCCGGGTCTCGAACTGCTGAACTACTGACCTTCCACAGCCTGCAGTTCAGCGTCTTAACCACTTGAGCCACCGCAGCATCAAACATAGAACAAATTAAAAGAACAGCAACTTTTTGTATAACGGGTTTTTTGGGATTGTCTCACTATTTTCTAGATAACTAATAATAGGAGACCATACCACTTGAAACCATTTCTGGTACTTTTCTGACTGCACAGCTGAGGAATTATATAAAGTGCGTCCATGAATAAAGCATTCCCAGATCTTCTCTTGCCAGCATGTTAGCGTGGGAACATATTTTTGTTTCCATTTTTGTGCAATTGTTATTTTTGCCAACATCAATAAAGTCGACACTAATGTTACTGAGCTTTTTCTGCTTACAGACATACACCATGTCTCCAGAAAGATGGAATCTAGAGTGCAAGGTAAGTTTATTTCCGTTATTAATGCAATTTGTTGAATTATCAGCATCCAGTAGCCTTTTATTTGTGGGCAGGACCACCAGAAATGCACAAAGTCCGCTATCGCACCACAATTTTTCCAGCATTTATTTGGAATCTTTGAGTTTATTTTATGTAGAACTGCCAGTGTCATATACCACCTATTCAATATTTTGAATGAGGTGAATCTAATGCTGAAAATATTGGAAGTGTTACTAGGTGAAGACCAAATTGAGTTCCATTGGTCCTCTGTAAGTGTCTTTTGACAGTCTAGCTGCCATTGTTTTTGAGACTTTAGGATATATGTCTTTTTGCCCTTCAGTATAACACTATAGAGCTTACCTATCATTCCCTTTATTTCCCCATTTGAGTTTTTTAGTAATTGCTCAAAATCATTTAACGGTCTAGAAAATATCCCTTCTCTCCGAAGCTTGGTCAAGAGATCTTGTATTTGCAGATATCGGAACCAGGGGATTCTCTCCTGTAATTTATTTTCTAAGTCCAATTTAGTCTGCTTGTCTTGGCCAGCATCTCTCGGTCTGTTCGGACACACAGCGGCTGGACTACTGGGGTGAGGGAGTGCCTCGATTCTCCAGCATTATGCTGGAGAAGAGGCAGCCCCCTCAGAAGCCCCTTGGATGGGAGCCTTTTACCCAAGGTTCCCGGGGAGTAGCGATTACTCGCCCCCCCTCCAATCCGCTGGTGCACAGATTGTGTCCCAGGAGCATCCCGAAGCCACACCTGCTTTCAAGCCGCCATTAACTGGAAATCCAGGGATCATCCCTTCTACCTGATCTTTTAGCAGGAGATGTTGCAGACAGAACCAAGGATCTTGCCCACACAAAGTTTGTGTTCTACCACTGAGCTATTTCAGGAGCCTCATGAGATGGCACCTCCCTGACCTGGATAGCCCAGGCTAGCCCGAAGCCATCTGCTCTTGGAAGCTAAGCAGGGGCCGCCTTGGCTAGTATTTGGAAGGGCAACCTCCAAGGAATACCAGGGTCGTGACGAAGACAATGGCAAACCACCTCTGAAACATCTCTTGCCTTAAAAACAAGTCTAGCTCACCACCTAATGGTGCATAATGCTAGAAAGCTGGAACTTCTGGCTGCCAGACAATCTTAGGATCTCCTGGCTATTTCATACACAATGCCATACAATAATAATTATTATTATTACTTCCCACAGAAAAAAAAAACCAGAAGCTTCTGGGATGATTTTTTTTACGGCATTAGAAATCCCAGAACTTGAAAAGAGATGCCTGGCATCTTTCCAGCGAGCTTTGCAGGCTCTTCAAGTTATTTTCTCCCTGCTTCAATGACATGATTAGCTAGAGTGCTTTAGCAAATGTCACTCACTATTTTTGCTGTATTTCCTCCTCTTTTTTAAATGACTAACTTAGAAGTCATTACATGAGTTCACTGTACTTTTTAACAAGGAAAAGGGAAGATGAAAGGAACCTCAGGAATGATAGTTCACTGGATCTTTCTGCAATTAATATATATTTTTAGACAGAACCTGCTGGAGCAGCATCTGTGACTCATGTTGAGTCATTTTTGGAGGGCTCCTGGCTGGATCCTCAGGTGCTGCCTCAGTGCAGTCTCTCTGCTCTGGCCTCGGAAACCCCAGGCAAAGAACAGTGAGGGACAGGTACAAAGACCACGTTTGCCCAAAGTGAGGGCAATCCTGAATGCAGGACAACCCTCCCTTTAGAAGCTTAAACCCCAAAAGTTTTGTACTAGAACTACCTGTAATCTTACAGCCCTACATGGCTTGGGACCAGGGTCATCAGAAAGACCTTCTTCTCCCGTATGGTCCTGCCCAGAAACTAAAATCACAGGAAGAGCAAGCTCCCCAAGGAGGTGTGCCAGGCCCCCTCACTTTTGACCCTTTTGGAGGCAGCTGTAGACGGTTTTCTCTAGGACCACATCTGATTAAGTTACTAGCAGTCCTAAATTGTGGTTTTATATTTTGGTTTTAAAGTACGTTGCTTATTTTATCTATATTGTAAACCACCTTGAGCTTTATAAGGAAGGAAGGCAGCTAATGAATGAAAATAAACTTGGATGCAAAAGTAAAACAAGCCCCTTCTTCTTGATTGGGGGGGGGGAGAAAACACGCACTTTCCCCTCTGGGTAAACACAGGCTGTTCCACCACAAATGGGCTTGCCATCCAGAGCTGACACCAATTCCCAGTCCTAAATTGTCTCTTTACTAGCCTAGCTTCCTGAAGTAACCAACAATTCTGTCTATCTGGTACTGCTCATCTCCTTACAGAAATTAGAACCAAAAAAAAAATTAAAAGACCTTACTCATGATTTCTCTTATATTTGATTACTGTGCCTATGAAGTTTGCCACTGAGAGGGCATTTGTACCCGGGAGTAGCCAGGACACCTGGGCTCACACACTTAGCTATTCCAGGTCTTTAAGTAAAGGGGTGAGTGGCCCTCATCTCGTTGAACGTAGGGCACTCCATAATCATAGTTTCGATGGCTAAGATTGTATCCTATGAGCATCTGCATGTTCTGTCAGAGTATGATACTCAATTATATCTGCCCTCCAAAACCGCCTAGGGAAGAACGTTCAGTCTCTTAACTGAGCGGCAGTGACAAGGAGTTCCAGGGAGGCCTCTTGAAGGATCGTCTGGCTGGCGGAGCAGCTGAACTTGGCTCTGAGAGAGAGCGGTGAGGTGCCCAGTGGGTGCCCCTGGTGGCCCCAGCAGCAAGGAAGCCTTGGCGGCAGGACAAGGAGGCCCGAAGACCCCTCCCTCGGCCTCTTGTTGCCTCGGCTGTTACAACTCCTCGACCCACCCGTATCTGCTCTGCATCGTTAACCACCCCCCCGGTCCAGCCTCTGGGGCCTGTGCCTCTGCAGAAGTCCTGGCATCCTTCCAGCAGCCCCCCACGAGCTGAGGGGGCTGGTGTAGGAAATAGCATGAGGCAGATGGTAGTGGTCAGTCTAGCCTAGATGGACCAGGCTAGCCCGATGCCGTCCAATCGGGTAAACTTCAGCAGGGTCAGCCCTGATTAGTACTTGGGCGGGAGACCGCCCAGGAAGTTCAAGTTTGCTACGCAGAGACAGCTAATGACAAACCTCCTCTGAAGGTCTCTTGCCTTGAAAACCCAGTGGAGCTGCCGTTAAGCTCGCTGTGACTTGACAGCACACAATTATCGGCCCTGACCTGGATGGCCCAGGCTAGCCAATCTTGCCAGATCTCGGGAGTTGAGCAGATACGGCCCTGGTTAGACCTCCAAAGAAGCCCAGGGCTGCTCTGCAGAAGCAGGTAGTGGCAAACCGCTTTCTATATGTTGCTGACGGCTTTCATGGCTGGAGTTCGTTAGTTGTTGTAGATTTCCGGGCTGTCTGGCCGGGGTCTTGGCACTGTAGGTCCTGACATTTCGCCAGCAGCTGTGGCTGGCATCCTCAGAGGTATCACACAGAAAGTTGGAGTACTCTCTGTGTCCAGGTGAAAAGCTGCTGCCTACCATTTTTCTTCTCACCCCGACACAGAGAGTACTCCATCTTTCTGTGTTATACCTCTGAGAATGCCAGTCACAGCTGCTGGCAAAACGTCGGGTCTACGATGCCAAGACCCCATGGCCGGACAGCTCCCTGATGAAATCTGCAGCCACTAAACCACTCCCTGTTCATTCCTTGCCTTGAAAACCCTATGGGGGTCACCACAAGACGGTTCCGACTCAACATCACTTTCCCCACCAACTTTGCTCTTTGCCAGTTGCACACAAACAGCCCCGTCTCCAACCTGATGTGGGCCAGGCCAAAGAGCTCACAGCTCTGGCTCTGCCCCGTGACCCAAGCAGCGCATTGTCAGCATGCCAGCACACTCCCCCCCACACACACACCTGGGCTTGCCAGCCTCCGGCTTGCCAATCAAGTGGCCACAGTTGCTTTGCACAGGTGGCAGCCCCGTGAAGGCGGGATCAGCCGGGCAGGTTCTGCTGCTGCAGCCACCGTCCCGTTGAAAGGAGCCCAAAGCCAGCCATCTGCACGCCAGAAGACTGCCGGCCTTGGAAGAGCCAACTCAACAGCTGTTCCTCCCTTTCCTTTTATGCTCCCTGCTAACGCTGCTCCAAACGAGTCCCTGTGAAAGAGTCTGGCTTCTTGCCAGGGTGGTGCCTCCCCCCCCCATTTTGTTGCTTTGAGAAAACCTGAGGACTGAAAAAGAGCAGTTTAAAAAAAAAACACATTTCTGATCACATGGAGATGAACTTGCTCTTCTTCTACTGTAATCACTTCCAGAGGCTGAATGCGAGCGTTGGCTGTCTTTCTCTTGCTAGATTCAGGAACCGCCGGAGGTTTTCTCGCCCACTAGGCAAGGCTAGCTTGTGACACCCCCCCCCTCCTCACCGCAGACCTATATTTCTCCAAGCTAGCAGCCGTCTAAAGGGACAGAGAACCAAGGAAGGTTCCCCGCCTCCTCCTGCTCCTCTGGCGGGGAAGTGCTTTTTTTGCTTTGCCTGCCAGCACGTTCAGCTCAGGCCTTGGAGTTGCCAGTTTCTGACGTGGCCTCCCTGGGCTAGCCCCTTTTTACATCCGTTCACTCTGCAGCAACAAGCAGCAGCTCCTCTTGACCTCCCTGCCATTCAAAGCTTCACTTGCAGCTTATACATCTACAAAAGGCCCAGGTGCCGCCAGGTGAGATTGCTTTTTGAGTTTTAGATCCCCCCTCCCACTTGTATACTCCAAACCAAATATCCCCTGGCTGCACCATTTTGAATGGGGGGGGGAGGAGGAGGGCTGCTGCCCATGCAGGTGCACCACAGGCAGTCAGGGCTGCCTGCAGGTGATGGGAGGAAACGAGGGGGGCGGGGAGCATGAGTAATCCTGCAAGGAGCTCGTGGGCGGAGCCAGGTCGATTGGCTGCAAGCATGGAGGCAGAAACCACGGTGATGGGGGAAGGTGTTCTCGGCACACACGGAGGAAGACAGAATAAAGTTCTTGTTTCTTGGCATGCATGGGAAATGGGCTCAGGCATTCTCGCGCATTTTCGGGTTTGGGCAAGAGCAGCCGTTGTGTAGCAAGAGTTTATATCTGTGTGCTGGAGAGGGCTGCGCACTGTTGGGCAGTGGGCTGGCGCACTGGGCACTGAATCCTAGGCTGATTGGAAGCGGGCACCCAGCGTAGTCGGGGGAGGAGCAGCAGGGCAGGAGAAGAGTCGATCTATGCAGCGTGAGGATGAGGCACTGGGTGAGTGGTGCTGCTTGGGGGCTGGGATATGATGGAGCCTTGGCGGGGACACAAGGCAAAGCGAGCCAGCGGGAAGGGGCGCACTGAGCAGAAGGGAGGAGGTGGGGCGTGAGGTGAAGTAAACCGGCAGGAAGGGGTGTGCTGTGGAGTGGGTGCCCAGAAAGCCATGCTGGAGGTGGGGGGGGCGGTGGCGGCAGGGGCCTCACTGCGCCCCTCAGAGATCTGCGCCCTAGGCCATCGCCCTAGTTGGCCTAGTGGAAGAGCCAGCCCTGGCTAGATTAGAAGGCTGTTAAAGCGACATAATCTTAACACAGAAATCAAGCAAGTGCAAAACAATAATAATTAAAAACGGTCTGGAGCTGGCATCCCCACTGGGGGTAGACCCAAATCTAAAACGCTTGCCACGGGAGTTGGACCTCAATGGAATATTTCCCTCCTTACACATCGAGAGAAATGCAACCATATACTGACCAAGGAACGCCCAAATGCTTCGCAGTCCTCCAGATCCTCCAGTGGAAAACTCTTTCCTTTGGATGAGCCCTGCCTGACAACAGGGCCCCTCCCCATTTTCTTGGCCAAGCTTGGCCAAGAGAAGTACCGGCAGGCACTACCACAATTGGACTTTTGTTTCCAGATTTCTTTCTCATTGTTTCCAGGGATCAAGAGAGTCCCATCTAGTGTGAGGCCTGCCCCAATACTCCTGCCCTCAAGAGCAAAGGCAGAGAAGGGACGGCCCCGACAGTCAGGTGCCCCACCTTTGGCCCCCCTGAGAGGCCCAGAAGAGAGCTGTTGCCCGCAGCCAGGTGGTAAAGAGCTACAAGTCAAGGTCTCTGCCAGGGACTCTCAAAGAGGCCCACAGGCAAGCGACTGCATCCCATCTGCACTATGGAGACTAGACTGACCTACCTTACAGGGTTGAGGGGAAGATTCCGAGACACAAGGTCAGGGATGCTTGATCTCTTCCTGGTTCAGTTTACAACTTGTCCAAAAACTAAAATCAGTACAAAGGTTTGTAAAAGTGTGTCCTCGTACTACTTTCCCAGTTTCCCCCCTTCCTTCCTGTCTGCAGCCACCTTTGCATTTGTTAAGCACCAAAAACATGTCCATTTCACAGTTAGTGACTTGCAGGTGACCTTGTGACAGCCTGATCTGGCCTTTGCCTACATACGCAGGTTCTCACACCGACTCATGGGAACTGTAGTTTTCTGCCTCTTTGCCGTCAAGTTGCAGCCAACTTATGATGACCTCACTGGGTTTTCAAAACCACAGGCATTTTGAGGCGGTTTGCCATTGCCTGCCCCTGCATAGCAACCCTGGTATTCTTTGGTGGTCTCCCCTATAAGGACTAACTGGGGCCAACCCTGCTTAGCTTCTCAGATTGGGCCAGTCTAGGCTATCCCGGTCAGGGACACTTTCCCTGTAGGAAACTTAAATGATGCATCCTAATGGCACCCACGCAGAGGGGGGGCAAACTGTGGGTGGTTTGTGCTTGAAAGGGGGGAAAGTATAGCAACCCAGCTGTGACCCTGGAGACAGGGGCTTCCGAAGTGATACAGAACGTTCTGGACACAGGCTGTGAAGGTGCAAAAAGATGATGCAAGTTGCTACACTTAATTTATAAATACAGCTTACTTACTAAGGCATGACCTACCAGTGACCCCATCGTATACAAATCAACTTTTGCAGGGACGTTTGGTGCAGCAGCCACCTGAACAGCTGCCAGGCCGGATGCTGTGAACAGTTCAAGTGGCAAAGCTGTTCCACGCAGCAGCCAGTTTGAAAGCCAAGCAAACTATGAAGGCAATACAGCTAGGGACTTGGCTCAGACATTCATGATGCTTTTGAGCGCGATACCTTTACATGTTGACCACATTTTTTAAAAAAATGCTCAGCATTCCTTTGGCATGTTGAAAAGCATTAGTACAAATGCTAAAGCTTATGAGGATACGAGCTGGGCTCCCAAAGGATTTGTTTATGAAAACCTATGAGATGGTGGTGAAGACAGCTAAAAGGGAATATTTTACAGTCTCCATCGAATCCGCTAGCTCTTGCCTGGCACAATTATTTAGGATAATTAGGTCTCTGACCTCTCTTACAGAGATAACTCAAAAGAGTAGTGATTTGGCCATTAGCTGTGAGGCTTTCGCAAGCTTTTTTGCAGATAAAGTCTTGTCACTCTGCCACAACCTGCCGGCCAACACTAATACAGGATGTGAACTGCAGGCCCCTTGGCCACCTTTGGATTCTGTCTTGGACAGCTTCAGCCGATGTTGACAGGATCCTGGGTACTGTTAGGCTCACCACTTGCCCAGGAGGAGGAGGAGGAGGAGGAGGAGGAGGAGGAGGAGGAGGAGGAGAAGGAGAAGGAGAAGGAGAAGGAGAAGGAGAAGGAGAAGGAGAAGGAGAAGGAGAAGGAGAAGGAGAAGAAGAAGAAGAAGAAGAAGAAGAAGAAGAAGAAGAAGAAGAAGAAGAAGAAGAAGAAGAAGAAGAAGAAGAAGAAGATGAAGAAGAAGAAAGGGCAGTTTGGCTCATACAATAATGATTTCCTGCCAAAGCAGTCCAAACTCTATATAACCCCGCCTAAAAAAGTCAGACATCTCCAAAAAATCCCTGATTCAACAATGTAAATTAAGCAATTCTCTATTAACCATAATGGTTGCATTATATTCAGGAACAGAACCCACCTTTTAGTGCCAAATTAATCCTGCGCAAATGGAATCTGTGGTTAGCAGAGTAAGCTTTGTGCATGTGGAAGACGCTTCTCCTCTCTAACCCGGTGTGTGTGTGTGTGTGTGTGATGTAGTCCGTAATGTCCACCTGGAGCTGCAGGTCCCATTCTGCGGCATCTGCAGGTGCCAAGGACCCCCAACCCTCAGGACCCGCTTTTTATTGGGGGGTGAAGGGGGGCAAGAAACAGCTGCCCGGTGATGCTTATCCAATCATTCCTTGGATTCAGCCACCTCCTGACATTCACAGTCAATAAACACACACCTGAGGCATTTCACCCTACGTGATCTTTATTGGAGACAGTTGGGGGTCACTTATTACACAGACGTTAACATCACACCATTATCTTCTGACTTAAGCCCATTTCATTTTCTTATAAATTTGTAGCAAAAGTGCACTTTTAATCTATAGTATATCTCTTTCAATATTCTCTCTCTCTCTCTCTCAAATCATGTATTTTATCTGTAAAAATGCTTATCACCAAATATACAAAATACAAGTTTAACGCTCTCCTACGTTACTCTGTCATACCTGCTGTTTCAGCGTGATGGCATTTGGTGATGCTTCCCCCCAGGGCCGAGTGGACAAATGCCTGCCAGGGACCCACTTGGGGTCTTTATGAGAGGATTTCTAAACAAGAGAAAATTTGCATGTAGTGTATTATTGTTGAGCAGTTGTGGACAACTATCTCTTTATGGATGAAAAGATTTCATTCGCGTATTAAAAAGTTTTGAGTTCACCTATCTTGCCAGTTTTCTTTCTGAAATCGAGGTGTGAGTGCTTGGACTTTACGCCAACTCTGAAAACAGAAAATAGGGTTTTGTTGTAGAGAGCAGAATGTGTTGCTTACAGAATTGTGACTGGGTACCCTGGGGGGGGGAGCGGGTTGAGCAAGGAAACAGGCCCTGCATGGGGGAAATCAGATTGTGCAGCAGACGTGTGGCCTTGAAGACTCTCGCGTTCTTTCCCAACCCTGTGTTTCCCAGCATTGTGGTTTTCACTCCAGCCTCTAGCAGGTTGTTTGGACAAGGACAACATTTGCATCAATGCGTCTCCACCAGAATCTAAATCCAGGGATTTGATGAAGCACCTCTCCCTCCGCAGAGATTGCCTTCCTGGTTCCAAGGAGGGCTGCTGTGGGGCAGCCACACACTTTTAATGTGATCCTAGAACTGGCTGATTCCCCTGGCTGATTCCCCTTCCCAATCTTGTACAAAATGTCTCTGTTCAAGTAAACTGCAAAGTCGCTCTAGGCAGGGCTGCTCACATTGCCAGGCTGGGCCACTGTGATGGTTTAAGTGGCTGTGATAAACTTTTGATGTGGCTCAAAAAGAATTTTCAAATGGAGACGGCAAATTCTCACAGAGTTCTCGATTGCACGTATTTTCTCTTGAGGTTATTGTATACAGCACAGACACTAATTGACACTAATCGAAATTCAGTCTTCATAAGACTATTTTCATCCCTCCTCCCATTAAAGCAGCAGCAAATAAGAAAATGGGCAAAAACTACTGGGGGGGGGGAATGTAAGAAAATGTATTCCAAGGCATTGGTATATTGTTAGTCCAATTGATTATTTCTTAGCTCCACCCCCTATTGTTTAAAAAGACAACTGTAATTACTTTAGTTAGTGTTACTTAATGTGCAGTTTGAACACACAGTCATAAAATTGCTCCTTTAAAAAATGTACTGTACAGTGAAATGAACACCAAACAGATCCTGTTTCAGTAGAGGGCACTTTTGGCTTAGGGAATAGCTCCAAGAAATACAGTAACTTCAACTGCTAACTAGACATGACCTCAAGGGCTTCCACATACTTCTTTGCTCTCCTGGCTTCTGCAGTATTGTGACTTTAAGTCAAACTTCTATTTAATAGGAAACAAGCAAACAAACAAACAAAAATAACAGATAAAGTATATAAAATTATATCTTTCAAGGAAATTTGGGAAAAGGCAGTCAATTTTTTTAAAAAAATGTAGATGAGAACTATAGCGTTATCTGAAATAAAGATTCTTCTTGGAAATCCACAGCACTGAAGAAATAACCTTTTTTGTCCTTTTTTATACATAAGATTAAGGATGTGGTGTTTCCAATATGACTTAACTTCATAGCAGTCCTGGCGCTCCAAGCACAAAACCATTCAGCAGCTTTCTGAGGCTCATATCTGAAAAAGCATCTTGGGCCAATAAGGAATATTGAAATCATAACCAATTCTGCTAAAATACAGAAAAGCAACAATGGAAACCAAGATGAAGTCTCAGGTAGTCACCGAGCCGTGAGCAAATTCGGCAATGCTACTTTGAAAACCCTTCCTTGGTTCTTGGACAATTGAGCATCCAGATTTCAAGTAGAGGTAACAGAGATTTTGGAAGATAGCACATATAAAATAGCCCAGAAAGAAAATCAGAGCGGAACCCCTTCTTGTTTGTCCTCGAGGAAACGGCCCAACTAGCTTCCTGTTGGTCTCCTGTGGTCCTATGGCAATGGCAAGGAATTGATTTGACTATCACTACGCTGTCCCACTTGGGCACAATCTTGATCCCTTTTCTGTAAGATGCTTCAGCATGTCATCTTAGTCCCTTGACTGGTAGAAGAGGATATACCCAGATTCTGAGTTTTTGGAAATGTCTGATGTTAACCCATAGAACTCTTCAATTGCTTGAGCATCAATTTTCTGTAATTTAAGAGAACCAACAGGTTAGAAAGACACACACACAAAATCCAAGAGCCATATGATGCTTTTTGTGAAGACCAACCAAAATAACACAACACAGTGCATGATGAGCGTTCAAGTTCTCTCCATAAGGCTGGATGTTGAAAAGCAAGGGGAAGAGGAGATAACTATACCACGGCCAAAAACTTCTCTCTCTGCATCTTATGTAGGAAGCTTTGTTAACTTCAGTGGGCACAGGGTGCAGCTAGCCAATAACAAGGTGCACCCTGGACATGCTGGGGAAGGGAGTGGGAATAGGTGCTATCCAGCTGAAAATATAACCAGACTAGATGAAATTTGGCAAAAGCACTTGTTTGTTGTTCCCTACCTAGCACACTGCTTCCCTATTAAGGCAAGCAGTGATTATTTCCTTATTGCATGGAAGACAGCAATAAATTATTGAGCAAACATCATCAATAATTTGGACTGTTTAGCATGTATCATTCCATTCCTTCTGTTCGGTTAGGATTTAGCAGCAGTGCCAATGGAGAGAGCAGAAACTCTTCTATCAAAGACGGCATCTGCACTGCCCCTTTGGACCTTTCATCACAGTGGCTGGAATCCAGAAAACTCTGCAACTGCCTCCAGGCCCCTGAGTGATCCGGGGACATGCTTTCTAGCAAGGGGCTCTTAAAACCAACACTTCCAACAGTAGGGCGCAGAGTTATTCAAGGTTAACCTGACCTGCTAGAACAGCTCCTGGGATCCCAGCCAAGGCAGCTCCATCCCTCCCCATATTGTCCCTTATGGGCATATGAATACATTTCACTGGGCACAAGTCCCACTCAGCTCAACGGGCGAAATTTAAGTGTGAGCTTCAAAATCAATAGGAGTTTAAAAAGAGTTAACTTTGGTCAGACAGTGCCCATTGTACGTTCTTTTTTGGCCACTGAAAATGCATCCTACGATACAAACATAATGTTGCCAGGTTGCTTCCATTTTGGCTTGCATTTCTCACACACACACACACACACACACACACCAATGCACCCCCCTATCTTGATGTTGAGGCCAGCTCCTCCCTGCCACAGGAGGCCAAGGGAAGGAGGGCTTCTGGCCACTCCCAAGACCAAAGCCAGAGGGTGGAGATGCTGGAATGGACTTGGCTGCCTCCAGCAAACAGCGCTGGGCCCATCTGCGCACTGATCAGGGCCTCTCTCAGCAAATGAGCGACAGGCCTTTAAACGAGTGCCTTGGGACACCTTTGGAGTGCTTAAACAACCCTTAGTATTGTGGAACCTGAAAACCATGGAGAAAATGCAGGGAAGAGAAAAGACTGTTCTACCCATAAATCCTCTAAAATGGGGGGTGGGGTACCTGCCCCAGTTAACAGCATCAGCCAAAGATGATGATCCAGTCCAACGGGGGATCCTGAGCTCCAACCTTTATTGCATGTGAAATGTGTGCCCCCACGCCCGAAAAAGATTACATGTTACCTTTAGTAATGCAAATGATTAAGAAAACCTTCAGGGACACACTCTGTGATGTGGTGAGCTGCCCTCCGGTGTCTGCTCGCTGGCTCCTTGAAAGCCCCGCCGGGGCCCTGCAGGGCAACTAGGCTCCCTTGGCCCAGGGCGACCTCCCCTTCCTGGTACTGACCACTCAGCAGGCCTCACATTCGTGGGCGCCTTCCTTATAAGTCAGCTATCAAAACCATTGTTTGGAATGGGGCACAAGCCATATTAATGAAGTAAACTGGAAATGGCACCTTTTTAAAAGACAAAGACAAAAACCCAGCGCTGCCAAACCATCCGGAAGAATGCCATCGCTTGGCAAAATCACCCACGGGCAGAAGGTCATCACCTAAGTCAGAGGCTACCCAAGAGCACCAAGATACAGAAGCCCCCGCTAGAGCCCATCCCACAAAACGCAACGGCCTCCCACTCGTTTGCCCCCCCACCCCGCCCTTCCCTTCTTCATGCACCCGAGCCGGGCCTTGGGCCAGCTGCTTCAGCGCGAGAGTCCAGGGACTGCTTGACCCTCCCTGCACCATGCAGGTTCCCTCTTCTTCTTCAACTGGTGTCGGCAAAGAAATGGGAAGCACAGCGGAAATCCCTCCCACACCGCGGCAGGAGTGGTAGCTGCGTGTCAGGCAACCCACCTGAGGACAGGCCACGTGAAGAACGGGGGCTAAGGATGCGTAGGGGAAAGTGGCCGGGACAGGGAAGAGGACAGAAGGAATCGGAACAGACCTACCTCTACAATGTCGTCGTCAAACAACAACCAAAACCCGTGGCTTTTGACAATGGTGATGTAATGTCCACGGTTTGGACCACTGTGACAAGGAGAGAAAGCGGTTACACTCGTTGAAGGTGACATTTTCTCTAAGGAAGTAGCTGCAGGATTAGCTGAAGAGATGGAACTCCAGCTCTGAAACTAGAGGTGCTCGCAAAGTCTGTCCCTCCCACATTTCTTTCTGGGATGGGGGGTTCAGGGTTACCAGAAACACTTCCAGGAGCAGAACCCACAAAGCCAGAATCTGGGGTTCTGCTACTCCTGGAATGCACTTTCAGCAAGTAAAAATAAAAGTAAGCCCCTTCAAAATGCACCCCACGTCTGCATAAAAACATACTTTTAGCTGGTGTTGGAGAGGTTGTTTCTATGATACAGAAGAGTGCAATTATGATCTCCTGCAATATAACCCCCCCACACACACACGCCCCTCTCAAAACCAGCCCTTTGTGCACTGAAACATGAAATCCTTTAAAAACGCCTTTTGGCAGTGCTGAAGTGGTTTCTCCATCACAAACCACTGCAAAAGTGCTTCTCTGAAAGAGCAAAACAAACAAAAACCTGAAGCCCCTTTTAAAAAAACCCACAACCCCTTTTGGTGCCAAAACACTATAAAGGTTTTTCCCCACTCAAGAGGTTTGTCTGAAAGGGGATCCTTTGCTTTTATGTTGCGCACGAGTGCTCTTGTACCCCTGCCTTTATCTGGAAAAGGGAAAAAGTGTATTTCATACTTTAAAACGGATTTATAACTCTCGAAGGAACAAACAAATTTCCCTTGCATGAACTCTGTCGGCTTCCTAAAATTCTCTCTCTGCCTTTGCCAGGTGACAAACAGGGCCAACCTGACACCATAGCAGAGTCACACACCAACCACAGAGCAGAAATCCCCCGAATCTGCAGCAGCAAGCCGGAGGGAGGCTTATTTTCTCTGTCTCTAACAGAAGCTCCGTGCAGGAGAAAAGAGCCAGAGCCCAGGAGCACCTTCGAGACCAGCAGAATTCGTGGCAGGGGAGGAGCTCTCGTGAGTCACGGCTCCCTTCTCCAGAGGACTGAAGCGTCAGAAGAATCCGGAGAAGAGGGCCGTGACTCACGAGAGCTCCTCCCCCGCCACGAATTCTGCTGGTCTTTCAGGAGCTCCTGGGCTCTTTTCTGCTGCTACAGACAGACTGACACGGCCGCCCCACCTGGGAGAAGCGCAATGGTCTTTGCCGTGCCATTGATAAATAAGGTTTCCTTGGTTACTGCAAGTGGCGAAGATAAAACTTGGCAGCTTTATCAAGTGCTGCAAGGTCATTAAACCAATGCTGGCCCAAGACAGTTTGGTACAGAAAATTTAAAGACCGCCCCCCAGTTAAAACAGGGCACAGCCCCTTGGGATGCCTCTTCGACTCAGGCCTGACTTCCGTGAGAGAAAAGTGCGCCACAGCACCTCACTGCGGAAGGAACGTGCAGCTCCCCGGCAGGGGGGGGGTTTGCTACATTGAAGAGCGTCCAGCCGTGCGCACTGTCAAGTGCTCCCTCTTTACAAAACTGGCACGCATTCGTTTCTCCAGGGCCCTGGCACGCCAGAGCCAAGCACTCTCCTCTGCACACCGCCTTCCAGGGGATGCTGGGGGGGGCGGTTTCTACCCAAGCCTCAGCACTTCCGCCAGATCGAGATGGGGAGCCGGGTTACCCTGTCCGTAGCAGCAGAAAAGCGCCGGTGTTCAGGAGCACCTGAAAGACGAAGAAGATTTGTGGCAGGGGAGGAGCTTCCGTGAGTCACGGCTCCCTGCTTCAGACACCTGAAGAGGTGAGCGGTGACTCATGGAAGCTCACGCGCTTCGGCCAGTTCTCACCCCGGTGGTCAGCTTTAATGTCTTGGCTGAGCCACTCTGGATGGTAGGATGGGGCACACACGGTGGAATGTTTCTCTGCACAAAAAATGTCTACGCACACAAAGACATGCCAGGGAGAAGGCGAGAGGAGGATTCTCCTTGACATGGGATATCTGCGTAAGCATCCCTCTGCCAGCAGACTGAGGCAGTGGTGCTCAGACACGGCTTCCCCCCTTCCCTGAGAAGCACCCTTCAGACAGGTAAACTGAACTGAGATTAAGCTGGATTGGCTCCTGAGCCTTTGTTTCCACACGTGGGGAAACCCTCATCTGTGGCAGAGGCCGTCCTTTGCTGCAGAAGGCATTCGTCCTGCATGAGGCCCTTTCAACGCGCGGAGAAGTGGCAGCAGAAGCGCAGCTCAGGATCGAAGCCCATCACTGCTCAGACTGTCTGGCGGTCCCACTTCACGGAGTATAACATTTAAACCCACACGTCAAGATGGGCTTGGTTAGGTCTTTCAGATGCGCACACTGTGGTTAAGCGGGTATGCTGAAGGGCTCAGGAAGGAAAACGTTTCATCCTGTACAACACATTCTTCCTCCACAAAAATGGATTTCCTGTTATGACTTCTGCATAGCAATTCAGTCTGGGCAAAAGACCATTCATTTATGCTCTAACTCTCTTGACTGCAGAGATCGGTTCCAGGTTATCTGCCTTGAGTCTCAGTGGTGAGAAAGGTGGACTATACATAGTGTGAATAAATAAACAATCAAATGCATTCAGCCATGCACAGTTTAGCCACGTGGTGGCAGGAGCATTATAAAAAAGCAAACTAAACCGCTTTAAAAAGATTTGTTATTCCAGCAGGGGCTTTAATTCCATTTTGCCTTGCCGGAAAGTGAGTGGTTCGCATTTGGCCTCTCCTAACAGCTCAGCATTTTCGGAAGAGAATCTCCCTGTGTGCATTAAGAGAAGGCGCTAACACTCGTGGAGGCAGCAGAAAAGAGCACGAGTCCAACAGCACCTTAGAGACTAACAAAATTTGTGGCGGGGGGACTTCATATCGGAAGAAGGGAGCCGTGGCCCACGGAAGCCCCTCCCCCGCCACAAGTCTTGTTCGCCTTCAAGGCGCTCCTGGGCTCCGGCTCTTTTCTCCTGCTAGAGACCGACTAACACAGCTGCCCATCTTGATCTATCTCTTGGAGGCAGGAACTCTAGCCATTTACAAAACATAAAACAGAACACGTGGCCCTCCCAACCACTGGTGCAACGGAGAAGACGTCCCGCATCCACCTGCCACTGCAACATGCGAGAAGTGCTGGGCATCTGCCCCAGCTGCTGGTCCCAAAGGAAGCCTTGCGCAGCCTTTCCCCACTGCTTCCCCCTCCCTTAGCCAAGCCTCCCTGGCAGTGCAGCCGAGTGGTGGAAACTGGGGAAGGAAGGGTGGGGGTGGGGGATACAGAATGGGCCGAGAAGGGGAGGCAGGGCCCCCGTGGGAAGGAGAGAACCACTGGGGTTTCCAAGAGGGCAGGTGGGGCTTGTGCTCATCAGTCTCATGTTTCAGTCACCAGTGGTGTTTTTTGGTGGTCTTCAGCGTGGGGATGGGCAGGAGCTTAAAGGTAAAGGTAAAGGTTCCCCTGCTCGAAAGCCACGTGGTCATGTGGCCGGCATGACTAAACACCAAGGTGCACGGAACGCTGTTACCTTCCCACCGAAGTGGTACCTATTTATCTACTGCAATTTCTTGCTTTCGAACTGCTAGGTTGGCAGGAGCTGGAACTAGAGACGGAGCTCACGCCGTCTTGCGGCACCGGGTCTCGAACTGCTGAACTACTGACCTTCCACAGCCTGCAGTTCAGCGTCTTAACCACTTGAGCCACCGCAGCTCCAGGGCAGGAGCTTAGACAGCTTTAAAAGCAAAAACACCTTGGCAATTTCACAGAGACGGAGCAGCACCCATCAGCCACGGCCATAAAGGGGACCTCGTTGCCCGGAGGCAGCCTCCCCGGCAGAGCTGAGGAGGGGTGGGCGAGAGGGATGCTGCCCGGACAGACGACGAGTCAGCCGCCCCGGAGCCTCCGGCCAGCCACTGAGCAGCAGAGAGCCCTGGGGAAGGGGGCCCTCCGCTCCAACCCGGGGGGTCCTTGCTGGGCTGTTCTGCTTGCAAATCGGACAGGGCCTTTCCCGCACCCGCACCCTTACCTGCCGCAATGGACAACTACAGCCACAAGGTCGTACATTCGGTCAGGATTTGTGGCATCTCCTGAAGTGTTAAAGAGTCGAAGCTCCAGAGGGAAAACTACACGGTAGGAGAGTTTGGTGTATCGATGCAGCTGGTCCATGTACTTGAACCTTTTCAAGTGCAGAGCGAGAATCATGGGCAGCTTCTTCACTCGCATCCTGGACCCACAGAGCAGATGAAAACGGGAGAGAAATTCACATTGTGGAGGACCAAAAAGCAGGTTTGTTTAGGCAGCAAACAAGAAGATGGGAAAGAAAAACCTTTCAGTGCTAAACGAAGGTGGAACTTTTCTCAGAAGGATTCCAGAAAAAAGCGGAACAGCTTTCCATTGCTAAGTGACATTTCAATGCAAAAGACAGCATCGCACTCACCTGTGGCTATTGTTCATCAAGGTGTCACTGTGCAGGTACACATGGGTACTACTGTGCATGTGCACAGGCCAGCCGCCGGAAGATTTTTTACCTAGCATAGCAACAGAGCAGGAGTAGCCCCTCCCAACTGGAGCCGTTTCCCGCCCGACGGTCACATGCTCTGGGGAGGGGCTCCACACCCTCCCCTCTCCCTTGGTCCTCCTGAGCCGCCACTATGAGCTAAAGAATGGAGCATCCGGCTCCGTCATCCCTGATATTCTGGTTTGTACTGAGGAAGCTGCGATGGAACAATTCTGAACAAACGAGCTGTTTGTCATGTTATCCTAATTTGTTGCAGAACGTCATCAGTCTTTGTCGAGAAGAGCGCGGAGCCTTCAAAAGGTAAGTGACCGTAGCCAAGCATGTCTTCTCAGTGCTATAGCTCAGGCCATTGTGTGTGCGCTGCAGCATCAGCCGCATGTCTGCTGGCATTCAGTTGTTGTTCTGACAGTCTAAGTGCCTCTGTCTGGATGACCCTGGCGAAAGGCTTTTCATCCTCCGGCAGTTGATCTAAAAATGGAGCAATCTTTTCCTGTAGAAAAAGTTGGTGTGCCGACATAACGGCTGTTCTGAGGTTTAATGATGGCGGATGCACAAACCTTGCAACTTACAGCATCCACCTTTCGGCCTTGTCAGCTGGAGCAGAATGGGAGCCCGACCTCTGTTTGGCTTGCAGCTCCTCTGCTGTCAGGGATGCTAGAGCCGGATGCGTAGAAAGGAAAGGGCATGCGTCTTGTTGAACCCAACACATATTTTCTACCTTTTGGGATCAAGGGTGGTTTTTCCCAAATAGCCTTTACCATATCAAGGATTTCTTCCAGTAGAGGAAAGACGACCGCCCCTGGAGCGTCTGGATAGAATCTGCCCAGGATCTTTTCTCTGGGTTTAGTATCTATAGCCGTGATTTGGATCTCTAAAGATTGTGCCATCCGCGGCATTTGTTCATGCAGAAATTTAAGTCCTCACTGGATGACACTGGATCACAGTCTCCAGCGGTGTAGTCTGCGGATGGTTCTGATGCCATTTTGGAACCGAGTACAGATCTGCGCTCTTCTTTGTCTTCGGAACAACAGAGCATCGGTCCTGATCAGTTGGTCCAGGATGCTGGTGTTTGTGGCCACTCTGTCATTTGGACCCTCGGATCCATACATGGTTCCGACCACCCCAGATGGTCTTGCGGAGGATGGCGGCACAGATATTGTTGACATGGAGCCAAAGGAGCCCACTGAGCAGTCTCTCGGGTAGATCAGCCGACACATTGACTGCTGGTGTTCATCTGCATATCGACAGGGACTCTGGTGGAGAGAGACACAGACAGGAGACGGGGAACGCAGAGTCGTGTGCCCACCAGTCTCCATCCCGTCTTCAGAGCTGTTTTCTTTGGCTCTGAAGTCTTCAGTTCCTGGTGGGTTTTAGGATCTGCAGAGCCCGATCAAGGAGTCTTATGTTTTGATGTCAATTTATGTTTTTTTGGTGGCAGTTCCAAGGACAACCTGTCAGTTGTTCTGGAACGCCTATGGCTCAGTCCGACCTTGGAACTGAATGGGTTGATGCTACCAACAGAATGCGTGAAGTGTGGTTGGAGAGTGGTTTTGGCACCGAGAAAATAGGGTGTTTTACGGGGCAGATGTCTTTGCTGCCGGTTAGCCGAAGTCGAGAGAGCCTTTCCCCACAAAGCAGCTTTTAGCTGGGAGGCGTGGTCGGCCCTCGCTTTTGGGGTAAACTGCTTGCAGATTTTACATGCCACTACATTGTGGCTCTCACCCAAACAAAGCAAACACACAGAGTGCTCATGCATCCTCTTCATTTTTGTTGAACGAGACATACATTTTTTGAACAATGACATCTTCCCTGAGAGGAGGGAAACTGAGGAGTTAGCTAAAGAGTGTTCTTCTTCAGCAGCGGCATAGAGAGAATGGAGGGAGAGGGCGGAGCCCTTCCCTGGAGCACGTGACTGTTGGGCAGGAAATGGCTCCAATGGCTCCAGTTGGGAACGGCTCCTCTAGCTAAGAAAAATCTCCTGGCGGCTGGCCTGTGCATGTGCACAGTACCCACATGGGATGGCACAGCACAATGACAATGAACAGCGACCGTCATTCCTCTTTCTTCATGTGATGAATACACTTTGCCCTGACAACAATTAAACTGAGCGATGCAGAATCTGGATTTTCTCCTCCATTTGTGGGAGCAAGAGAAAAGGCAAAGAGGGGGAAACCTTCCTTTCTCCTGCACTGGAATCAAACAGTTTTGATTTGACCAGCCAGAGAAATAAGCAGTCATGATGACCATCCCTTCTGGAAGCCAATGAGATGGGGCTGCAGAGAATTTGGCTTTGCTTTGACAACAAAAGATGCTCCTAATTTAGACCACATGCCAGATGCTGTTTTCTCAGCAGCAGGCTGAATTCTGCAGTCTACGCAATTATGTTCTGTACCAGGTCTCTTCTGCATTTATTCTGGTGACTATTTAGCATAATTTATTACACATGAAGCTGCCGTCTACTGAACCAGAACCTGGGTTCATCGATGTCAGTACTGTCTACTCAGACTGGCAGTGACTCCCCAGGGTCTCAGGCAGTTGGAGATGGAGATGCTGATGCTGGGGACTGAACCTGGGACCTTCTGCATGCAAAGCAGAGGCTCTTCTGAGGTTTCTGGTTGTAGAGAGGGGCCAGGTGCCTCAAAGACTTCCCCCAAACTGAACAAATATTCTATTGGCCGGTCTGCGGAAGTGGCAGTAGGCCCTGCTCCGAGGCCTCTTTACCTCCTGGTTCTTCCCCATCTCTCCTGAGATCTCCCTCAAACCTGCTTTGCTGCAAAGTGTTGGGAACAATCACAGCTAAGCCAGGGGACACCTATGTGGGTGGGAAAGCCCAGATCTTCCCAGTCCTGCCCAAATCTGTACCATTTTCCTTGCCACTGGGAGGTCCGTTATTGAGCTGATAAATCAGCAAACAACTATTGTTACAGTATAATAAAAATGGTCTATCAGGTTCTCCGCATTCCCAGTTTTCATTTTGAAAAAGTCTCTAGAGTCTAGACCCTTTCCCCCTTAATCACTGCAATGAAAAGGGACAGAGACTAGGAAGGAAAGAAGGAAGGAAGGATAATTCAGAGGACATGATAGATAGGTTATTATAGAGTTATGAAGTTATAACAATATGTCAACTGGTGTTTTGTTTTGTTTCTAAGGCCTCTCTTGGTGGGGGAACTGTCCACTGTGGGAGGCTGGGATGGGGGAAATCATCATGAAACCTGCCATGGGGAAGCCCCATTGCCGCTATGCTGCATCAGCAGCCTCAGGGAAACCACACAAGGCTACCCCTGGGTGGGACACACCAAGCGCAGCTGGAAGCATGCCATTTTAAAAGCAGAAAATAAGCCAAAGAGAAGAATCTGCCACCAATATCCCACCCGGTGCCTTTCTGCACTTCCCAGACTGCTGTGTGCAAAAGGAGCCCTGAGAACCACCTGCCACGCCTCCATCAAGCCAAGCTCCACCTTACCTCTTCTGCGCTTCCTGTTTGCTGCGGCACTGCTCACAGTAGTACTTATACTCGCTGCACAGAGTCTCCGTATTGCTGAACCCCCTGCAGAAAAGGAGGAGTTAGAGCCCTGCAGTCAGCACAGGTGGGCTTTCTACTGCTGGCCAAACTCTTCTCACTGCGCAGCCCATGCTGTGGCACAATCCCACTCCACGCAAGGAAGCGTGGAGGCCGTCCTGTCCAATGACCAGACAGCCAGCTGAGTAGAAGGAGGCTTCGTCCCACGTGTCTTTTTCAGGGACCGGTTCTCACATTCCTGACTTATGGGCAGAAGTCACTGCAAGGCGATTTTGCTGTACCATTTTATTTGAGTACATCCACAGCTTGCAAGAACAGGTTTAATCCAAAGAATTGCCACACAGATCACCTGGAAAGAATCCTCTTTTGGCAACATCCTCATGCCAAGCAGTAACGTGAGAGCTGAGCCTCAAGGGGCACAATTTTGTGACTTACGAATATTTAAGGGATGCATTCAAGGAAGAACCTAGAAGTTCAGAGGCACACCTCTCTGACTATAATCTTACTTGGTCTAATGCAGGGGGTGTCGAACTCACTTGTTATGAGGGCTGGATCTGACATAAATGAGACCTCGTCGGGCCGGGGCCATGCGTGTGTCATAAAATGTAATACCAGGTAGCAGAGATATAAACTTTATAAAGATCACAAACACAAAGGGTGTTTTTTTTATACTTAAAATAAAAACATGCTTAAAACATTAGCCCTCTTGCAATATTTTGTTTATTTAACAGTGTCTGATAACTGAGACCTCTTGCTCTGAATTATTGCATCAAAATGTCTGTGCTGTTGCACTCTTGAGTCTGCTGTTCTGTCAGCTGCAGACCTAGGATGACGCAGCAGCAGCAGAACCGGAAGAAGCAGCAGAAGGCAGCCAGTTCCACTGCAGGCCTGGCAGAAGCTCTCTGGGGCCTGATCTGGCCCCGGGCCCCATGTTTGACACCCCTGGTCTAGTGGCTAGGAAACAGGACTCCTCTTTAAATGCTATCAGTAGTTAGAAATTGCTATCTGTCATTAAAAAGCCACAGAGGTTATGTCAGACTAAATACATAACTATACAACCACCATTTCCAACTTCTCTTTGAGAAAGGAAATAATTGAACGGCCTTAAGGATTTCATGGGACCCAAATATTTAAGACCCACAATGGGTGGGCTGTGCTCGGGGGCTGGTTGACCTGCAGGAGGAAGCCACTTCGGCAACAGTGCAACGGTGCAAGCAGCTCTGCTCTGCTCTGCATGCATACAGTACACAGGCTGGCTACGGGAAGGCCACAAATGGTTTTGATGGCTTGCTTGTCCCGGCCTGTCTACCCAAGGCAATTGTGGCACAGTGGAGGGTGACAAGAAGAGAACAAGCTGCCTTCTGGTCTTCCACCATTCCCCCACCTGACCCCCGCAGGGGCAATCTTGAGGCACCACTGACAGCCTGGCGGGTAAAAGGGGGACAAGCCAGGCACATATTATTGCTCCCCTCCGCAGACCCTTCCCAACAAGAGTTGTGATGTCAGTGTAGGAAACAGTCGCCTGGACAGGGCATTGTCCCGGAAAGCAATTCCACACTGGCTCAGGGAACATTCTGTGTCTGCAGCCATCGCTGTCCTAGCCCTGCCACCTTCAGCCGTCCCACAGTTTCCTCTTTTGGCATAGCCAAAGGCTGGGGAAGTTAACCAAAAGGGAGCCCTACGTAGGACAATCAGATTTACTCCAAAATGCGCGTGTGCACAGGCTGCACGCCCTTTACGTGGCTTCCCTCCACCACCACCCTGGCTGCCTTTTATGCCTGGAAATCTCTGCCAGAGCCCCTCTCCTCAGAGTCCACCTTTCCCGTTATGCCTTTTACTTCACTTTCTAAAGTAACTCCCAGGCCGCGATTCAGAAGAAGAGAATATAAGAGAAGCCATGTTGGATCAGGCTAATGGCCCATCCAGTCCAACACTCTTCTGTGTCACAGAGTGGCCAAAACCCACGTGCCATCAAGAGGTTCACCAGCAGACCCAGAACTCCAGAAACCCTCCTTGCCCCCCCAAGCACCGAGGATACACTGCCCCAGACACAGTGTTCCCCCTATACCTTGTGGCTAATAGCCACTGATGGACCTCTGCTCCATACATTCATCCAATCCCTTCCTGAAGCTGTCGATGCCTGTTGCCACAACCACTTCCTGCAGCAGTGAATTCAACATCTTAATGATTCTTTGGGTGGAGAAGGATTTCCTTTTATCTGTTCTACGCCTAGGTAAAGGTAAAGGTTTCCCTTGCTGGAAAGCCAGTCGAATCCGACTCTAGGGTTGTGGTGCTCATCTCCGTTTCCAAGCCAAAGAGCCAGCGCTGTCTGAAGATGTTTCTGTGGTCATGTGGCCGGCATGACCAGACACCAAGGTGCTTGGAACGCTGTTTCCTTCCCATCGAAGCAGAACCTATTTATCTACTTGCAGTTTCTTGCTTTCGAACTGCTAGGTTGGCAGGAGCTGGGATCAGAGATGGGAGCTCACTCCGTCATGCGGCACTCAGATCTCGAACTGCTGAACTACCAACCTTCCGGTCTGCAGTTCAGCGTCTTAACCACTGAGCCCACTGCTCATCAATTGCACTGAGTGCTGGACTTCCCCCGGGCCATCCCTTGCTAGCTGTACCACTCTCTCTCGTCTGTGTCAAAATGTAGGCTCTACGCGCCTCAGCGTGGGGACACTTCTTTTTGCTGGGCCCACCTACAACACTCTGCATCCGGGGCATCGTATCAATAAAATATTCACAGCCCGCACCCCCCACCCCTCCAACTCTGCCTTCTCACAGCAGCCCCGCCTAACCCGGCCTCCTCCCCCCACCCCGGAATTTACCTCAGACAGTGTGTTATTGAAGTATTTTGTTCCACATCCACAGACAGATCCAGAAAGTCTTCATCTTTGCTACTAACCTTGAAAAAAGAGACACGCAGGGAGAGAGAGAGAGAGAGAGAAAGAGAGAGAGAGAAGGGGTGGGGGAGGACATCAGAAAGACTTACCGTCAAACAAATTCAGAAATGCTTAAAGTAATTGCACAAATGTTCTTCCAGCAAATTGGGTATTTTAAGATTCAGAAGTTACACTCTCCAAGACAGCCGAGCTTTATGCCTGACACAAACGTGATGCCGGCAGGGCCCCGGGACGTACCTGGAGACCGCCGTCACTGCCGAGGATCTCATTTCACCCGGGGGACGCTGCCTGTGCAAAGCGGCTCGGTGTGCCTGATGGAGCCCCTCTGCCCCCCTGGCAGAGCTCAACCCACCCTCCCTGCAAGGGAGCGCCAACGTGCCCACTGAGGGCCAGAGCTGCTTAGGACTGACCCTCTGTGCTCCCGCCAGTCTCTCCTTTCCGTTTATTTGCCAACTCAACCACAACTTGAGCGGCGGCATCGTCCCCGGGGGGACAGTCTTGCAGGAGAGGCTGTTTGCAGGAAGCCCCGCCCAGCAGCACTGTCCAGGAGAGCTCTGGGGGGAGGCTGAAAGGGGGCTAAAAATAAGGGGCTGCGGCCTCTCGCTTCATTGGCTCTGCTTTTCCGCCTAGGGGCAGGGGGGCTGTTGCTTTGGAAAGCAGCCTTGAGCCTCTTTGAAGTCGCACTTCCAAGTGCTTTGGGACTGGAGAGGCCGCATCACCTCCCTGCAGAGCCTGTCTCCTTTTCTGATCCAAAAAGCCCTTTGGGCTGAAACACATTTTGAGTTTCCAGGTCAAAAGCAAGCTAGTTCTTGTTATTAGAGCAGCGTAGCTCTTTGCCTTTGTAGACTGCTTGGTCGATCATTCGCCGTTTTATTGCTGGGAAGCTGCCTCAGGAACGATGTGCAAGGTGTGTATATTTTAAATAATAACAAATAGGCCGGCATCCCATTCACGACGGAGGCTGCCTGGATACTCCAAGGATGCTGACAAGTAAACTGGATGGTCCGGAGCCTGTGGCAAACACAACGAGATTCCGGCACAGCTAATAGCCCTACGCAGAGAGTTACCAACACGGGGCAATGAAGTGAGTTGCCGCCTTAGACTCCCAGCCGGCTAAAAAGACTGGCTGCTACCTCCTGCCTACCTTGAACAGGCTTGCAGCAGCACGTATGCGAGGGGGTTCCAGATGCAGCTCCAGTCAACAATATCTACATCCATGCTATAAGAGCATTCAGATTAAGATCCCCCCGTGGTCCATCTGCTTACTAAAATTGTCCTGCTAGATTATAGCGGGATACAGATCTGGCATCCCAAAAATGCACACTGAATTATCACAAGGAGAATTACAGCAATGGGAAAACCCGCCTAACACTGTGCCAGTGGTGTGTGAAGGGCTAGAAAGCGAAAGAGATGCATGCTCACCAGTAGACCCAGAAACCTACTCTAGCTAAACATGGGCTTATTACTTTGAAAAGGAGGGGGAAATACAGATTCCTTGGACAGAATCACAGAAATTAACATTAGGGGGGTTGGAGGGGTGGTAACCTACAGCTTCACAGTTAAGGCATCTGGTTTCATTGGTGAGGGTGCCCTGGAAGATCTCGTGGACCCACGTGAGGTCGGCCTTCTCCCCTTCGTCACTGTCGATGCTCCCATTCTGGAGTTTGCCGTTCTGCTTCTCTTGCTTCTTTTCTTCTTGCAGCAAGTCAGCAATCGTGTTCAGCAGGTAGTTCAAGAACTCATGTGCATCTTGTTGCATGTAATTGTCAAACAATTCTGGAAATGAAACGGAGAGAGGTGCAAGAAAACTGAGAGGCGGTTTGTCGGGATGCTGCCCGGAGCACTTGTGCAGCCAGTGGTTACCCTCACGGCTCTGGCAGCACAGGGCCTGCTGCTTCCAGACCCATAAGTCCTCTCTCACCGCTGAGGAACACCTAAGAGCAAGCCCTTACCTCTCTTCCATTAATTGGGTTGGACTGAGTCCCTTGCAAAAGGATCCAACTCATTAATGAGGCACAAAAGTTCTCGTTTGGCTCCCATTCATTTCAATGGAGCCTGTGAAGAGGAATCTCCCAATGGATTGCACCCCTGGAGACAAATCCGTCCCTCTCCTGTTGGCCATCGATTTCACCTGAGGTGGTGGTCATCATGGCAGAACTGCTTCCGTTCTCTTAGTTGCTGCAACCGGCAACCTTCCTCTCTGGAAATCATTTGCACGAGATTTGTCGGCACGGGGCTGCTCAGGCGGCAACACGTGGCCAGGAAACAGCCCCTGAAGCACCTTTCCCTGGCTGCCAGCAGCTTTAACAAACTTTACTCAATGGATGGCGAAAGCTGTGCCTTGAAGTCAAAAGAAAAAGCTTCTAAGAGGGCATGCGTGTGTCAATGTGAGAGAGACTGTGTGTATGCAGCAGTCACATAAGCAACCCCAAACTTTAACGTAAACACGGGCTGATCCACGGGTGTGTGTGTGTGTGTGTGTGTGTGTGTGTAATCTGTGACAAAAAACGTATCTTTTTGGTCCTCAACCTGTTTTCTGGACCACAAAAAATTGGGCCATTCCAACTTGGGAAAGCTCCCTGGAGCGCTCGTTGGCCAGATTCGGACGAGTCTCCAAGGACAACACATGCCTCATTAAGTGGTGCTCAAGACCCATCTGGTAGGCACCAAGCTAGACCCACCCTTCTTTGAACCAGCTGAAGTCAGGCAACCGTGCAAGAAAACTAAAGAATACAGTTGCCAGAGACCTGGGAGGTCCGTGGCCACCTTCTGACGTCCTCCTCCGACTCAGAGGCCCTGCTGCCGGGTGGCTCCTTCTTGCTCCTTGCAGTAGGTTTTATTATGCCATTACTCTGTTTATTTATTCTGAGTCTCTAATTTTACTCTGCACGGATTTTGTATTTAGATTATTGTATCTACATGTATATGCCAATAGGGGCTTGTCTTGTAGTAGCCTCAGAAGCTGACCCCTGTTCCTTCCCGTGCCAGCCCTGCTCCATGCCGCAAGGGAGCGTGGCAGTGCCGTGAGAAGGGAGACGGCCACAAATGGCCCCGGATTGATGGCTGAAACGGTGAAGAAGGAGCACCCGCCTGGGAAGGTCAGGCCGGAAGGAGCCCCGGATACCTGGACCCTGAGGTGGGCAAGGAGTCATCACGCGGCTTATTTACCATTTTCTTTCCTCAGTCGGGAGATGAATTTCTTGGGTGGGATGACCCCCACCTTCTTCTTCTGCGTGGCGATGCTGCTGAAGAGGTCGGAGAGGCAGGTCAGGAGACTCTCCTTCTTGCGGGGCTGGACCTTGTACGCCAAAACCTTTTCCCGAAATGGGCGGCAGAAGTAAAGTGCCTGCAGGACGGAGTTGCAGTAGCAGGTGTTGCCAAACTGAGGGCGAGAAAAGTGAGAAAAGCAAAAAAAAATACCCCATGATCATATGAAGCCTACTAAAAAGGGCAGTTTGAGTGCCAGATGGGGATCTGGGAGACCCAGGTTCAAATCCCCAGGCTAACCTACCTCACAGGGTTGTTGCGAGGGTAAATATTTTAAATATCTAACAAAATGCAAATGTGTGTGTGTAAAGTGCCCCCATGTGGCAGCTGAGTCCAGGCGGCCCCGCAGGGTTTCCAGGCAAGAGGCATTCGGAGGGGGCCGGCCATTACCCGCCTCTGCACAGCGGCCCTGGGCTTCCCGGGGGGTCTCCCAGCCAAGGACTAACCAGGGCCCACCTGGCTTAGCTTCCGAGAGCTGTCAAAATCGGACTAGCTTTGGCCCTCCAGTTCAGGGTAATGCAAACATACATAACTGTAAAACACACTCGAACACATAGATTAAAGCACATTAAGTTAAAACCTTGTCACTGCCAGAGACAGGCGCATCAAAATAATTCCACCGGCACCTGTTATGGAAGGGAGAGAGTGCCAAAGCTCTCCATATCACATCTGGCAGGCTATTCCAAAGCGTTGGCACAGCCCCTGAACATCACTGCGCACAGGGTGCACCTGAGTGAACCTCCTAAACAGAGGGGGGCCGGCAGCAGGGAGGCTCCGGATGTGTTTCGGTGGAGCACAGACTCATATGGCGGGGACGGGGGGGACACAATGTAAACTGCTTTGGAGGCCCACTGGGGAGAAAGATGGAGTCTAAATGGGGCATATAAATGCACAAACAAACTGAAAGCCAGCTGCAAGGATGCAAAAAGACTTGTGGACAATCACAGAAACTGAGAGAGGAGCTCATGTGGTCCCCAATCCAATGGTGTTAAACAGGAATACCCAAACATTGAAAAATCTAAGTATTTCCCCTCCCGCCCCAAAATGAAAGAGACTACCTGATTAGCCAAAATGGGATGGGACGGGCCACTGCTCCATGAGAGAGCACAAGTTTGCGTGTTCAGAAGAGAACAGACCTGGACTGCACATAAGACAGGTTCAGGTTGGCCCTCTGAGAACAGTCAAGACTCAGCAACCACACAGGACTGTGCTGTGATACAGACACCCGCGGAAGCCAAAGCTCGATTTCTGGCATGTTAAAAAACACCTCCATTCTATCTAGCAAGCAGTGTTTTCCATGCCAAATTTCAGGTCTTTGGTTCTAGAAAGTTCTCAGCACTGCTCTGTGCAGCCACAGAACTGCAAGAACCACCGGTCCTTATAAGCTCTGGAACCATGGGCCCAGCACTCAGCAGTGAGCCAGCCTTATGAATCAGTTCTGCAGAGGGAACAGCGCCCGACTGGATGTTGCCCCGACACTGTTGGCTCCACATCCAGGCTGGTCCCCCTGCAGGCTGGTGGGGAGGTCAGAGGCAGTTCCCAACACGGTGGGTTCTGGCATCCAAGAGCCCCCCAGGAGAACACTGCAGCCGCACTCTCCTCTGCAGAAACCGCCAGGCTTGTGTTTTTCCTCTGGGTCATCCTGAATTGGGCAAGGATGGGATAGGTGGGTGGAGAACCATTTGGAGCTGCCCACAAGAGGCAAGAGAAAAAATGCATTTCAGGGGACATGAGACTTTTAGCTCGTATTTCCTGTTTACAAGGATTTACTGGCAACGTGCCCAGTGCCGAGATTGCCAGAAGCGGCTGTTTTGCATCTGTCGTATCGGAGGGCTGTGTCATCTCAGAGAAAAAGAGGACACCATAGAAGGGATGCGGCGTCCCGAGAGGACGGCCAGCACAGCAACTGCTGAAACCTGAAACGCCTTTCGCTACCGAAGGCGGCTGTGCTGGTCTGCACGGAGAGTCGGATTCAAGTCCAGGAGCACCTGGGAGACCAACGAGATATTTTGGGGTAGGAGCTCTTGACAAAGGGAGCCGTGGCTCATGAAGGCTCCTAAACTGCCCCCCCCCCATCTTGCTGGTCTCTCAGATGCCACTGGACTCGAATGGGCCGTTAAGTGCCTTCCTACAACGACACAGAGACAGAGAGAGTGTATTGAGTGCCAAGGCAGTCTGCTTCGTTTCCAGCTTTCCATATTAGTGTGAGCAATTCAGTTTTCACCACTGTGCGAGAGTAAGGCTCGCTTGATTAGATTGCACAATCTAGTTTTATTCCCTACAAACAACACTCCCCCCAAAAAAAACACTGCCAAACCTCCGGCTGGTTTTCCGATGAGAATCTCCGTCTCCAGAGCACGCCGAGTGACACATTTACAACAAACAGAAGCAACATACAACTAATTAAGCCTGCAGAAGGCCACGAATCACACTGTGCAGCATGCCTGGGAATTCAGCGGCCAGAGAGCACCAAAATCTACGTACAAAACGACTGGAGCAGAAGGCTTTCCACCAAGTCAATTTCCTGACTGAGAGGCTAAAGTCACGTTTCATCCACAGGAGTTCCAGATTTGAAGAACATGACCCCCCCCCCCCCCGCATTTATTACGCGGAACGCAGTGAGGGCCAGAGGTGGAAGATCTGGTCCAAGAATAAGCAAGTGTGGGTCCACTTTTATTGCCAGCCCCCATCAAGTACCACTGTCACCACCCCAAGTTTAATGAAACAAGCCAATATCACAGCACTGGCAAGGGGCTGGATCTTGCATGTCCCCCCTGCCCAAAAACACAAGATGACTTGCCCACCCCCCCACCTCAAGATCCTCTGCCCCAGAGAACGCTCCTTCCACAGGGGGAAGCAACACTGTTAGCAGAACAGATCCCCAGGCTGGTCCAAACCTTCGGTAAAAGAGGAACTACTAAGCAGATCCTGACTCTGCAGACTGCCTGTAGGTCACTGGGCAGAGTCTCCCGTCCGTCCGTCCGTCCGTCCGTCCGTACAGACAGCCCAGAGAGTCGGGCCGCATCTCCGTGAGCAGCCTGCTAATTAACAGCTCAGGGGGACTCTGCAGCATTTCTGCCGACGCTGAACAATTCCAACTGATTTACTAGATTACACAGTCACCTAACGTGAGCATAATTTGCTTCATCTGCATAATTATGTCTGCTTGCAGTGCATTTGCTGGTGCAGGAATTTCTAATTGTGGCATTTGGGGGCAATGAGCTTCTCTGCCTGGACTAGATCACGGCTCTGGCCTTCCCCGCGTGATGTTTATAACTCCCGACACAGGCCGCATTGCACATCTGCTCCGTGGGTATCGAAACTGTTTTGCCCAGCCCAGCATCCATGGATTAAACATATTCAGTCCTGGAGTGTGACAGATTGTTGCCACCTCTCAAAAACTCAAGGTGGCACACAGAAGGGCACACAGATGTCCTGGCCTGGATGTGTCTAGATCCTCTTTTCATGTGAGATCCAGTGTGCAGATGCCAAGGAGTTTGGGCACAGGGCCAGCCACTGCAACCACCACAAGGACCATGCCATCCACACAAGGATCAGAAAGGGGGGATTCAAGGTACTGGAAGGGGCTGTGGCTCAGCGGTAGAGCTTCTCTGTGGCCCGCAGAAGGCCCTTGGTCCAGCCCCTGGCATCTCTAAGTTAAAAGGAAGAGGTAGGAAGTGATGCAAAAGATTTCTGGAAGCTGCTGCCTGTCATAGGAGACAAGGCTGAGCTCAACAGATCACTGGTCCGACTCAGCATAGGACACCTTAATATGAGTTCAGCTGCAGGTCCCTGCAACCCCTTGCCTCCAATGGCAGGTTATGACTGAACGGGCAGAACCGCAAAGGTGCAAAAAGACCCTTTAATGCAATACCACAGTCCGTTTCTCTTCCCATTGCTAATCTCCCATCTCTTCCTCCGTGCTGCTGAATCGGAAAGGCTGCCCTCATCCCCCACTGAGGTCTTCTGACCCCACTTTCAGGATTTTTCACATTTGCCGTTGGCTGCCTGCAGCCACGCTGAACGAATGGTGAGGCCCTTCTTGGGTGAAGATGGGCAGAGCAGCCTTGACCGGGGATGGGTGAGAGAAGCACCATCGCAGATCGTTTCAGGTGGGTGGCCGCGTTGGCCTGAAGCAACAGGACAAAGCTTGAGTCTCCTGGGCACCCTGAAGACCAACAAAATTTTATTCTGCACTTGCACACGAAAGCTTATAGCCAGAATTAAACTTTGTTGGTCTTAAAGGTGCCCAGGAGACTCAAACTTTGCTCTATCAAAGATCATGACCACCATTCACCAGTTCTCTTTGAAAACCCAGCCTGTTCTGTTTCAGAAAACACTTGGAAGCAGCTGTTTGCTAGGCAGCCGGGGTGAGCTAAGAAACATCTGGAGCAGAGTTCTGTCAGTGGCTCTTAGCCACAAGGTATGGATAGGAACTCTTGGCCTGGGGTAAGCACCTGTGCCAGGACCAGTCCGGTGGCCATTTGTATAGCTAAATAGGAAAGAGATTTTGGCTCACCAGTGGATCACACAGCGGCCATCCAGTTCCTCTGGAGGTCCAACGACAGGGCACAGAGGCCAAGGCCTTCATAAGAACATAAGAAGAGCCCTGCTGGATCGGACTAGTGGTCCATATAGTCCAGCATCTTCTCTCACACAGTGGCCAACCAATTCCATTTTGCATGGCTGTCCCAGAAACTGAAAAACAAGCTTGAGAAGCCCATAAGAAAGGGCTTATTAGAGAGTTCCAGTGGAACCACCAAGAAGCCGTGCATTATAGGGCCACACGGTCACAGCCTTGGGCACCTATGTGCTCTTGGGTCAAAAACGGCCTGTCATATCTGGCAGCTGCCCAAGAGACGACAGCATTTCATATCATGACTTGAAACGTCAGAAGAATTGAAAGAAAGAATGCTGAGGCTGGAGAAGCAGTTCTTGCTACCGAAAGAGGAAAGGGGGGAGTAAGAAGTTATGAATAGGAAATGGCTTCATACTCTTGTCAATACCGTGGGTGGTATAAAGGACATTTTAGCATCCTCTGTCGTCCCCATCCACCCCCCGTCCACCCCCGTTTTACAGTCCTGGCTTCCCCCAGTGTCATCCAAGGCTCTGATGCTCTGGGACAGACATTAAACCACTCTTGAGGAAGATGCTTTCTGGTATGCAAAAACACCAAAGTGCAGCTGGTTTGTGACAAAAAATGTTCCGCCACTGAGCCACTGCCCCTCCCAATTAATGGACCGCGAAAGCAGAAAGGACACACGCAGCTGCCTTCTACTGAAGCAGGCCCTTGTCCCTCCGATGGGTGACAGCAGCTCTCTGGGGTTCCCCCGGGGTTTCTGGTAAGAGGTCTTTCACATCACCTACCACCTGGTCATTTTAGCTTGAGATGCCGGGGATTGAAGAGCCCCGCTGGATCAGACCAGTGATCCACCTAGTCAGACGTACTGAGTCAAAGAACAGCAATGAAAGATGAAGTTCTGGAGCTAATGGACAAATTAAAAATTAACAAACCCCCAAGTCTGGGTGGCATGAACCCACGGGCTCTTAAGGAACCCCGAATGCAAAACTGTTGACCTCCTAACAAAAATATACAACCTGTCACTAAAACTAGCCCTCCGGCTGGAAGCCTGCAAGAGAACGAATGTCATGCCAGTTTTTAAAAAGGGATCCAGAGGAAATCTACAGTAGAGGATCATTCTCGCAAGGAGGAAGCAGCAAACTTTCACGGGGACTGGGACCAACACGACGTACTTCGTCTGGAATTGGGATGACCGGGAAATGGCCCAGTTTGCAGATTACACCAAATTATTCAGGAGATGGAGGGACAAAGCAGATTGTGAGCAGCTGCAGAAAGATCACTCCAAGCTGGGTGAGTGGGCAGCCATGTGGCAAACGAGGTCTACTGTGAGTAAGCAGGAAGTACTGCATATTGGGACAAAAATTTCATAACTTTAAATATACGCTGATGGGATCAAGTGGCGGTGACTGACCAGGAAAGTGGCCCTGGAGCTCTCTTGGATAGTTCAATGAAAACATTGACTCATTGTGTGGGAGCAAATTATGTGCTGGGGATTATTAGGAAAGGGACTGAAAAAGGGATAGCCAGTGTCACCATCTTTTATTGACCTATGGTGTAGGCACAGTTGGAATATGGTGTACAGTTCTGGTCACAGTAACACAAAAAGGATATTATAGTGCTGGGACAGGCGGAGCACCTTCACTGCGAGGAACAGCCAAATAGCGAGGGGCTTTTCAGCTCAAATGAAGCATGACTATGGGGTGACATGACAAACGTTTACAAAATTATGCGTGGGGTGGGAAAAGGGGACAGAGACCTTGTTCTCCCTTTCCCACAGTCCCAGAACTTGCAGGCATCCAATGGAGTCGAGAGGCAGTAGATCCAGAAGGGGCAAAATAAACTAGCCCTCCATTCTGAGAATTCAGTGCCCCAGGATGCAGTGTTGGCCACTGGTTCAGTTAGCTTTGAAAGAGGACTAGACAAATTTATGGGGAACGGGTCCACCAATGGCAGCTGGCCATAGTGACTAATGATCCGCCACAATGAGGCATCTCAAACAGGTCCTGCAGTGCGGTGGCACAGAAATTCTTTCAGTAAGTAAGTAAACTCCATATTCCGTGGTAGTCACACAGACTGTGAGTGCCAGTGCTGAGAGGCCTCTGTTCTCTGCCCACTGGCCCCCCAGGAGTTGGCCACTCTGTAAAACAGGATGCTGCCTTTGAAGCACCACTGGTGTGATCCAGAACAGCTGCTCTTGTGCTCTCACACGCTCACGGCTCTGATGTTATCATGCTCACCCAAGCTGGTTATTCCTCAGAGCAAGTTTTTTGCTTTTTTAAAAAAAAAAATTGCTCAAGTTAGCTGCCCACACATCGCCGGAACTGACTCAGAATTTCTACCCAAGTTTTTGCAATTGCCGAGTCGCTACATGCTTGCCCAAATAGGAAATCGACAGCTGTTTAAAGTCAAGTTTGTTAAGTCTGCTTTATTTAACATCATAAAATATAATTCTTTCAAAGTGTCGTTTGCAGGTCTCAGAGTCCTAATTTGAGCCTCTTTCCCTCTTGCACCAGCAGCACCGCCCACAGACACAAGACTTGGAACCCAGAGGCAGAGGCAGGCAGGCATCACCAAACACAAACCCATCCCCAGCACACAAGACCCACTCACGTTGACCAAGCCGAAGTAATGCTCGTTCACTGGAAACTGCTCCGGGCCAATCTCTTTCTCCAAAGCGGAGGCATTGGCGCCCTGGGAAAACAGAAAATATGGCATATCAGCAAAGGGGACAAAAGATAGACAGTTCAAAAGCGTTTTAAACAGAGTGCCTGGCAAAGAAACATACCAGTCTTGGCAGTTGACAGCTCAAGTGATCACTTACCTGACTGCAGTCAAATATTCCCCTAAGCCAGGAATGCCCCAGTGTAGGTGGCAGCAGGCCCTTTTTATCTCATTCAGGTGCTACTTGCTATAGAAAGGCCCCCCCACATACACACCTGCCTGCCTGCCCTGCAGCAATGAGCACCCAGCCTGGCAGCACTGTAAAGCGCTGGTGCCAGCCCCTTCCTGCCCCTGTGGGCACCTCCAGATGGGGAAACCTGGCCTGCCTCACTAGCACAACTGCCTTCAAACTCTTGAAAAAGAAAAACAGCAGTTGTCACTTTGCTTTATCTCTGTTTTAATTGTTTCTCTCCCACTTTACAATTTTAGGCTGATCTTGGTGTTCTAGAATACAAAGACAAAAGAAGAGCCATTCAGCAAATTGTGCACATTTATATCAATCTTACCTAACGTTACTAAAAGGTATAACTCTGTTTCAATTAAAAATTGCTTTACAAGAAGAGTTCATTTCCTTTTATAGTTGGTGCGAAGTATCAAACCTTTTGATGACTAAAGCATCTTTTTTGTTGTTCTAATAAGGTGAACGTTTGGGTTTTTTTAAAAGACTAGTATTTGAGCAGCAGAAAAGAGCCAGAGCCCAGGAGCACCTCAAAGACGAACAACATTTGTGGCCGGGGAGGAGCTCTCGTGAGGCACGAAGTGAGCAGGGACTCCTGAAAGCGACTCCCCGGCCATAATTTTTTGTAGTCTTGAAGGTGCCCCCGGACCCTTGCTCTTTTCTGCAGCGACAGACAGAGTCACACGGCCGCCCATCTTGATCAATATTTGAGCAGCCAGTTGGCCACGTCTTTTTTGACCGATCCAAAGCTAGCCTTAGTTCTTCATCATCCACATCGCTTAGTAAACAGGAACTCTTAATTAAGACGCTATTAGAGCAGATCCATCCAACAGTGGCCAGGCCCTCTCACGGGGCTTATTCCTTCCCCTCTGAACCGTCAGACAGACCTCAAGTAATGCAAGGCTGCAAATGCGGCAAAATGCTTTAAACCAGGAGGACTCTCTTCATACAAAATATTGGTGGTGTTACGTTTGTTGCGCATCCCAAACTTAACAGAATTGCCTGCAAACGAATTATTTTTCATTTATTTAGACCCCCCCTTTCCTCCCCAAGAGGGGCCCAAGGTGGCTCACATCGCTCTCCTCCCCTCCATTTTACTCTCCCAACAACCCTGTAAGGTAGGTGGGGCTGAGAGGGTGTGACTGGCCCAGGGGCACCCAGCGAGCGTCCGAGGCACAAGTAGAGATTCGAACCTGGGTCTCCCAGAGCCTGGTCTGATGCTCCAACCACTGCACAGTGCTGGCTCTCAGCATGATGGTAAAGAGACAGCCAATTCACACTCTGCCCCCAACTTCATGTACGGAAAAACCATGTGCTGATAGCGACAGGCCATTCCACTGCTGCTCTTGAGTGACTGCCCCTGAACACAGCAGGTTCATTTACCCACTGGGGTTAAGGCAGGGCTCAATCGGTCCCGGGTGCCAGGGGAGCCTAGAGATTGCGTTGTGGCGCCTGGCTGTTTTCAGCAGCCATCCACAGTAAGTGCCTCGTAGTGATTCTAGCAGCAGGACAAAGGTGAGGAGCAGAGGCTGGCTTTTTGCTGTGACCAGAGCCACCCTCTCAGTGTTTATATGCTACCACACTTTCATGACCACTCTTTAAAAAATCAAGAAACTGAAGAGTTTATGAGTAGGGGGTTTTGGTAGAAATAATTGGAAAGTTGTAGATTTTCTGGGCTGTATGGCCGTAGTCTTGGCATTGTAGTCCCACAGCCATACAGCCCGGAAAATCTACAACTAATGAACTCCCGCCGTGAAAGCCTTCGACAACATAATAATTAGAAACTTGGTTATTAAGATATAAAACCTGGAAGGCTGAAACACAAGTCTTGCTCCTAATGTTTGGGTGGCTCAAAAAGCCTAAGGAATTTGTCAAGGCCTGGATTACTGGGGAGGGACTGTGGCTCCATGGCAGAGCATCTGCTTGGCAGGCAGAAGGTCCCAGGTTCAATATTTCTATTGTATTTTTGGTTATACTGTTTTTATATGAATTGCTCGTGTTTTATGTATATTGGTTTTATTGATGCTGTAAGCCACCCTGAGCTGCTTAGGCGGGAGGGCGAGATAAAAACCGAACAAATTAAAAAAAAAATCCCCAGTGTCTCCTGTTAGAAGGACCAGGGAGCACATGATGCGAAAAACCTCCACCTGAGACCCTGGAGAGCCACTGCCAGTCTGAGTAGACAAAACAGATCTTGATGGACTGATGGTCTGATTCCATCTACGGCAGCTTCACGTGTGCTTAATGGCCACTGGTGGCCTCCTCCATAAAACCCCTTCCATCCCCTTTGAAAGCCAAGCAAGATTTCAGCGATCACCACGTCTTGTGGCAGCAAATTCCCGAACTACATTGAGTGAAGAAGTACTTGTTCTTTGGCTAGGTTCTGATGCATAATGATGGTTTTGTTACAAAGGCATAAATATACATCAGGCCAAGCGGGATAGGAAGCAAGAGGACGAGAGCTCAAGGGCCTCCCAGGCTTGTTCACACAGTGACAGGCCCCGATTTGCCACTGCATGTGATCCATGCCTGCCCATCTCAAATCTCCTGCCCATTAACACATCCTGGTGGTCTGAAGTTTGAGTATTATCAAAGACGGAAATTTTCCCATGTCCCAGCACAACTCCCAGACCCATGTACAAGCATAAATTGCCTACACTGCTGCAGGAAGCATCAGTATGTGTGCAGTGATGGTCTTTGCTGTTGAATGTGCATTGCCGTGTGCAATGTGCAAAATCACCCCGAGGAATGATAGTGGCGATGTGGCTGCATAAGGAAATCTGCTCCTGCCATGAAGGAGTGCGCCCACCTATTAAAAAGGGAATGTGTCCCTTGAGTCATCTCCTGAAGTCAAACTAAGCAAGAAATTGGATTATCCGGACTACGCTACCTGTGAGGACATATGTAGCCACTCCTGCGTTATCTAGAGCTGAGAATCTCGGTTGACAAGTTCCCCTTTCATAACTCTGTTAGTGTCCCATTTATAGCTCAAACAGCACACTCAAAGATGAATCACCCAAACCCAGTGCTCTCCCCTCCTCCCTTTAAAACTGTAAAAAGACTTCCATGACTCAAGTACCTGGGTTGTCACTAGATCAGTACTCAAGTCAGGGAAATGTTTTCATACACAAGTCCTTCTTTGGATCCCACCCTAAGTTTGCAAGAAATTAAAAAATGCTAAGACAAACTGGAAAGTGATATTGAAGTAACTGTTTATTGGGAGCCACAAAAAACAAAATTGTGTGTGTGTACACTCAATGCACAGACCTGGATGGCCCAAGCTAACCCGATCTTGTCAGATCTCAGAAGCTAAGCAGGGTCAACACCAGCGAGTTCCTTGGGATGGAAGACAAACAAGGAAGTCCAGGGTTGCTATGCAGAGGCAGGCAATAGCAAAGCACCTCTGTTCATATCATGCCTTGAAAACCCCAAGGGGCTGCAAGTCGGCTGCAACTTGACGGCCCTTCCCACCACTATTCTAGCCAGAACCCAAAGAAGTTCAAGGACCCTCACAAGGGATCATATCTATCTGCTGGGCACTCTGAGGTAGGAACTGGACCAAAAGCTGGAAGTGGAGATATGTTGGGACTGTGTCAAATCAGAGCCTTCTGGTGGCATAAAGAGGAAATGGGTGTGGGACAAAAAGGGGAGGGGCTGTGGCTCAGTGGAAGAGCCTCCGCTTTGCATGCAGAAGGTCCCAGGTTCAGTCTCCACCATCTCCAGGTGAAAGGGGCAGGTGGTGGGTGATGTGAAAGACCTCCGCCTGAGAACCTGGAAAGCCACTGCCAGTCAGAGTAGACAGGACTGACCTGGATGGACCAAGGCGGGTCTGATTCGGTACAAGGCAGCTTCATGTATGTTCCTGTAACATCAGCCTCCGCAACTGGCAAGCAGCATGGAGCCTCTGGATTGGCCAGGCCTGCTACCAATACTGTGAGTCTTGTCCACAAAACAGGACCTTGACATGCAGTAAGTGATCTCAGGGAACTTGGGTGGGAGGGCACAAACTCTGGGATTCATTTGAATACAGCCATCCACTAACGCCACAATGACTCAGCAGCATCCGGAATGACCACAAATGAAAAATGGCATCTGAGCTGGATTTGGTTGTCACTGATTTACGCAGGTGCACCACTGACTTCATGTGGGTACAGCAAAGACCTGCACAGGCAGAGGCACATGCCTAATGGGGCTGAAGGCTTGTGAAGCATGAAAGACTCACCTCTGGTACCCCAGGGCCGCATGGGGACAGTCACTGACTTGCCAAGCAGTTGTGTTATGGCTTGAGGGTCAGAGCCTCAACCAGGGCACCCACGCTCTGTTCTCTGGATCTCAGCCAATCATCTGAGTAATCACCAGTGTCAGAACTGCTTAACAATGCATAATTATAATATAGTAATACCCACTGCATTGTTAATCACATATGCTTTGAATTCCAAAAAGCTTTTGAGCACATTTCAGGCTAAAGACTTTCAGGTTAATTTAGCAGCCTTGAATTAAGAGGAAAGGTCCTCTTATGGGTTAAAGGAGAAAATGAACAGTACTTACAAAGTAAGGAAGCAGGCACTGTGGACCCCAGAGAGTTGCACTGACACTGGGAGCCATCTAATTTGTTCAAAAATTATCTGGAATCAGTATGGGAGTAGTGAAGCAGCCAAGAAGGCAGACAACACCCATGTATTCAGGATGATGAAAACCAAAGCAGATATTTTTTACTGCTCCAAGAGGATCTCCCCAAATCAGGCAAAAGTGGGGGAGAAGGAATGTCTTCCCAGCCATAAAAGGCTAGAGCACATGTGGCTTTTCAGTCAGGGAGAAAAAAAGGATGATTCAGCAGTTTATAAAATTAGAAGTTGTTAAGGTGATGTGTGAGGTGGAGAGAGCAGAGACCTTCCTCCTCCTCCATCCTAGAAGGCGCAAGCACCCAGTGCAGTTGCCAGCCAGCAGAGTCTGGGCCAGGGAAAATCAAGTTTTTCTTTACACAACGAATTATTAGCCTGTGGAACTTGCTGCCACAGGATTTGGCCACAGCCGCGAGATTAGATGCTTTTAGAAGGAGATTAGACAAATTCACGGAGGCTAAAAATCCACCCATGGCTACTCATCAAGATGGCTGATTACGACCCCCATGTTTGCCTCTGAATGCCAGTTGTTGGAGAGCATCAATGCGGGGAGACCTTGGCCTCTGTGCCCCTGAGGTGCACCTTCTAGGATCACTGTGGGAAACCGGAGGCTGCCCCAGAAGGACCATTAGTCTGATCCAGCAGAGCTCCTATATTCCTGTGAAGAAAGCGTCTCAGTCTAATCACTGAGACTGACTGGCACAAAAACCACAGCCCTATGGCAGAGCATGTGCTCTGGATGCAAATACGTCAGTCTCTGGCAGATCGAGATCGAAGAACCTCAGACCTTTTCCACACAGGTGCCTCCCCTAATTTTTTCTCCCCACTTCCCCACAGCATGACAGAGCATTCGTGTGTTGCCCAGGCAGGGCAGCGGCAGCTCCTTCCAGTCTACCTGTCCACTCTTCCCCCCCCCCGCACCTGCCTGGTTCTCATAGTGGCAGGCAGTTCCGCCACTCTTTTTCCTTTTCCAAAATGGTGGCTGAGATCTCACTTAAGTATGTAGAAGAATACCCACTGTTTTTACCTGGCCCCATTCTCTGTGTTTTTTTATCCGAACAGGGATCCATGTTCAGAATTAGAAATATAACATCTATCTGTGAAAAAAGTTCTCAGAAAACCCAGCTTTCGTTTTTTTTTTTTTTAAAGTCTCCAGCCTCTTAAAGGTAAAGGTAAAGGTTCTCTTGCTCGAAAGCCAGTCGAATCCGACTCTGGGGTTGCAGTGCTCATCTCCGTTTCAAAGCCAAAGAGCCAGCGCTGTCCGAAGACATTTCCATGGTCATGTGGCCGGCATGGCTAAACACCAAGGCGCACGGAACGCTGCTACCTTCCCACTGAAGTGGTACCTATTTATCTACTTGCAATTTCTTGCTTTAGAACTGCTAGGTTGGCAGGAACCTATGCGTTTAACCCAATAGAAGTCAGCTCCACACGTTCATCCTGTGTTCAAAGACTTGCAAGAGCCTGCCATCCTTTGAGCAGCGCACACCGATGGCCACATATAAATCCAGTACCTCTCAGTTAGGATGGTTTTGCCCTTTTCTGAGCTCAGTCAAAGACAGCTGCCTCCCCCATTCACACAGCATAAGATGTCACGGCGTAGGACCGTACTGCGCGGCTGTAAAAATGGTCCCAGATAGTCGTACTTTTTGATTCCAGAAGCCCAAGAACCATTGCTATTTTTAACACTGCCATTGTTTCTCCAACAGCTGCCACTAAAGCGCTGCTGCCTTTGAACCCCGAGACAATCTAGAAAGCCACTGTTTCTTCCACGCGACAGGCACAGCTTTCAACTTCGATTCCTAAGCGAATCACCTTTTTAAAAAAGGAAAAAACCCAGAGATGCTGCAGGCCATGCACATTCAATAAAACCAATACCTAGCGGGAGGCAAGGGGAAAGAAGGCACTTTGGCCGCTTCCTTACCAGCGAGGTTGCTTCCCGAGGAAAAGAGGGGCAGAGGCCAGAAAAGGTGGTGCCTGGCGATCCAAACTGCTCATTCAACATAACCCTCCACAACATGTCTCGCTCAGTAAAGCCTTCATATGAGCAGAGCCTGTGAGGCTGGAAGCCACTTGGCACAATGAAAACCCATTCCACCTGCACCAAAGGCCAGTTCCTACCAAGCCCTGCTCTCGCCGAGATGGTCAGTCCCCCTCCGGCTGTATCGTGTCTGACTCATCCGGGATGCATACTCCTCCATACCAGAACATTTCTTGTGTGTACAAAACTAGATGCCCGGGAGAAGGGTTGCAGCTGAGCCTTCCCCCTGCAGTACTAGTCTTCTATGCGGAGTCTTCTTTGTGGGAAAGAGCGGACGTCCACAGTCTAAAGCAGCATAGCCCAGAGGTAGATCTGCAGTGAGAACCTAAGCCAGGGGACCCCAACCCTTCTTCAGCCTGTGGGCACCGTTGCAGTTCTGACACAGGGTGGGGGCACAAGCACAAGAGTCGGTTTGGTGTAGTGGTTAGGAGCGCGGACTCTAATCTGGGAGAACCGGGTTTGATTCCCCACTCCTCCACTAGCACCCATCGGGTGACCTTGGGCAAGCCATAGTTCTGATGTGAGCTGTTCTTGAAAACGAGCAGTTTTCAGTCAGAGCTCTCTCAGCAACACCTACCTCACAGGGTGTCTGTTGTGGGGAGGGGGAGGGAAAGGAGTTTGTAAGCCGCTCTGAGACACCTTTGGGTAGTGAAGGGCGGGGTATAAATCCAATCTCTTCTTCTTCTCTTCTTCAAAATGACTGCTGCAGGGGGTGGAGCCAACCACAAAATGGCTACAGCAGGAGGTGGAGCTGTACACATACAGGAAGCCCAAGTGCAGGGGAGAAGAGGGGTAAGTTTTATTTTATTTATTTATGTGTGTGTGTGTGTGTGTGTGTGTACACACATACTGGGAAAGAGGGATGAGAGTGGTGGCAGCTGTCACAAACAAACAAAATAATTTAAAACTGTACAGCCAATCAGCTCTCCAGTGGCCAATCAGAGCCCTGCCGGGCCCCACCCACTTCCTAGGAACACCAGGAAAGGCATCAGCGGCACCATGTTGGGGACCCTTGTCGGACACAATTCATCTTTAGAGAACGGTGGTCTGGTCTCCATCACGTCTGTCTGCAACAGCGGATCGTACAGCTGACTCTGCCCTACCAGTCTAAGGAGGTTCCCTGGACTGGTATTGGGGGGGGTCCTCCCTGCAATTTCCTCCCTTCGCCAAAAGCAGGGGGAAGTTCACAGACAGAGCCCCTGCTAGCCATCTACAGGTGATCAATTCAAGACTGCTACAGGTCTGAGCAACAGACGAGAAAACCAACTCTGTGTTGGGTAGCCCCGCCATGGAGTTTTACTCCTTATGTGGAATGTACTTTTGTGTACAGCTGTTTCTCTTTCTCTGTGTGCCTTATCTCACCACTGGCCTTGAGCACTTGACTCCTTTGGCACGAGACCTCTTGCTCACCCCTGAACCATTAGACAGTTCCCTGCGCTACGTAATGATTGCTTACTGGCCTCTAGGTGTATGAACCCACCACCACCCCGCCGGTCAACGAGCAGGTGCCAGCCCCCGAAATGCCAGAAATCCTCCCTAAGGGGTTGTTAGATGCAAAGTTTGATGGCACTCCTGAGAAACTGGCCTTCTTCGTTGTGCAAGTGGAGAAGTTCATTCAAACTTGGGGCCACCTGTTCCCTACCAAGGCCAAAAGAGTGGATTACGTAGCAGCGCAGCTCAGAGGCGGGGCTGCAGATTGGTACGTGAGCTTGCACAATGTGTGGGGCCCCGAGCTACAAGTAGCCGCCTTCACGTGGGCTCTAAGAGTGCAGTATGAAGACCCGCGTGTGCAAAATCACCTGTGCACCCTGAAGCAAGACAGATGCAGGGTCCATGAGTACACAAGAGTTTCAGAGGTACATGGCCAAAGTGTAGGGCTGGCCAGATGAGCTGCTAGCAGAGCAGTATGTGGCCAAAGTGTAGGGCTGGCCGGATGGGGTGCTAGCAGAACAGTATCGGGTGGGACTTCACCCAGAGATCTGTGAGACTATCTTGCGGAGTGTGCACCCCATCGCATTCAACGCAATGGGTGCGAGAGGCTGCCGATGCCGAGGCCCGCCTCCACATGATAAAGATAGATGGACCTGCTCAGGCCCCTTGAATGGGGTCCATGGGAGCAAAGTCGAAGATCCCAAAGCCGAAGTATGGCACCTGGGAGATGCACATGAAGCAAGGTCTATGCCTCCATTGTGGAAAGGCCGGGCATTTCGCCACAGATTGCCCCGGGCCCATGGGAGTGTCGGCTCCAGCTAAAGACCCGGGAAGGAAGAAGACCGTACCCAGTTAAAGAAGGGGCCCGCTAAAGTCAAGGTGCGGAGGGTCCTCCAATTTAGAATTGTGGAAGACCATTCCAGCTCCACCAGCAGCGAGGAGGATGACCTGGAGGGAAAAGGCCGGGACCTGCTGTAAGTGGCACTGAACAGCAGGTCCAACACCCGCCTGCGCCATGCATAGTGAGCAATTCCCCCTCCCTTTATTACTATGACTGTGATGAATCAAGAGCTGGGCACACACGTGTGTGTACAAGCCCTCATTGACTCAGAGTGTGCTAGAGACTTAATAAACCCCTCTTTGGTAACGGGGTTGAGGGCCCTGATGGTGAAATTAACTGAACTCATAGTGTTCACCCAAATGGACGGTTCCTCTATGAAAGAGCCGTGTAAATACCAAACAGGGCCCTTGAGAATGGGAGCTGGGGAACATTGGGAGCACTGCCCCTTTTTCATCACCCCAGCTGCGAGGTTGCCACTGGTGCTAGGAAGTCCCTGGCTACACGACCATGACCCATACATCCTGTGGGATGAAGGGAGGGTGCAACTCATCTCCCCTAAGTGCCAAAGTCATGGCTGGAATCCCAATTGGGGACCTCCCCCTGCTGACGAGTCAGTAAGGGCATGCCTGGCAACAAAGGAGTTACAAATCATTCCCCCAGCCTACCGAGACCTGGCCCGGGTGTTTGAGGAAGAGGAGACGGATGAATTGCCTCATCATAACACGAACTGCGCAATTGAACTAGTACCCAGACATAAGTTGCCCACGGGTAAAATTTATGCCATGAACCCAATGGAAAAAGAGGAACTGCGGAGATTCAATGACAAAAACCTCACGCGGGGTTTTATTCACCCCACCTCCTCCCCATTCGCTGCTCCGGTTTTGTTCAGGAAAAAGAAAGATGGGGGGCTCTGCCTCTGCACAGATTACAGAGGGCTTAATGCAGTCTCGACCACCAATGCGTACCCCCTACCCCTCATAAAAGATCTACTGGCAGAGGCAGCCAAAGGAAAGATCTTTTCCAAATTAGACTTGAGAAATGTGTACTTCCGAGTGCATATCAGGGAGAGAGGTACTTCAGACTTTGTACAAACATAAACTGTTTGCCAAACTGTCCAAGTGTGAGTTTCACAAAAAAGAAATGGACTTTCTAGGCTACTGCATTTCTCCTTGAGGGTTGGAGATGGACCCCGCGAAGGTGCGTGATGTCCTGGGGTGGGAAGCCCCCCACAGTAGGAGGCAACTCCAATCCTTCCTTGGATTTTCGAATTTCTATCGAAATTTTATTGCCAATTTCACCCAACTCAGCCTCCACCTTACTGACTTACTGAAAACTAAAGGGAAGGGTTCAGACAGCACAAAACCTAGTGCCCGACTGGTGTGGACAACAGAATGTCTAACGGCTTTTGACAACTTTAAAGCTTTGTTCACATCTGAACCCGTGTTAGCCCATCCAGATGAAAACAAGAAATTCATTGTACACATCGACACTTCAGACGTAGCGATGCAAGGGGCCATCCTGCAGGAAGGAGAGGATGGCAAATTGCACCCCCTGACCTATGTCTCACAAAAATTTAATGCCACAGAGCACAACTGGGCTGTTTGGGATAAGGAAGCTGGAGCCATCAGGCTCGCCCTAACCACCTGGAGACATTGGTTGGAGGGGGCGTGAATACCATTCAAGGTATAGACTGATCACAAAAACCTCAAGGTCCTTTGCACTCCCCGTAATCTTAATGCTAAACAACTGCGGTGGGCAGATTTCTTCTCTAAGTTCCAGTTCATGCTGCACCACCTCCCTGGGAAGTTAAATTCCCTAGCTGACGCCCTCTCGTGCCCCCCCCCCAGCCTGACAGTCAACAGGAGGAAGTGGTAGACTCAATGTTCACTCCCGCCCAACTGGGAGGGGTGGTCGTGACGCAGAGTCAGGCGAAAACAGCACAGAACACTGGAGGGTGGGACTGGGCATCTGAATTTACCTCCGCCTTTTCTGAATCTGACCACTTGGAAATTGACTTTGATGGCGGTCTCAAGCAACGACAAGATGGTTGCTGGTACAAGGACCATCGCCTGTTCATCCCAGGGCCAGAGTGATGGAGGTAGCGCCCATGGATCAAAACTAGCAGGTCACCTTGGCTATCTCAAAATGTTACACCTTTTACAACAGCAGTTTTGGTGGGCGGGCATGCAGAAGGACATTTCCCTGTATGTGCAATCTTGTCCCACTTGTCTCATGTGTAAGCCCCAGCCCCTGGACTTCTGCAACCACTTCCAACTCCTACGCGACCATGGGAAGTGATTTCTATGGATTTCATCACTGACTTACCCCTGAGTGGGGGGAAGACTGCCATTTGGGTGGTGGTGGACATATTTTCTAAGCAGGAGCATTTCTTCCCTCTTAAACAACTACTTACTGCCAAATGCCTGGCTAAGTTGTTTATGCATAATATTGTGAAGCTCCATTCAGTTCTGAAGAAGGTGGTCTCCAACTGGGGTTCTTAATTCGTTGCCACGTTCTGGGGTGAATTCATGGGAGCTCTCGGCATTGAATGTGCCCTTATTAGTGCCTACCACCCGGAGATTGACGGTCAAACCAAACGGGTTAATCAGACACTGGAACAATTTCTGTGTTGTTTTACCAGTTTTCAACAGGATGATTAGGAGGAGTTGCTCCCTTATGCGGAATACTGTTACAACAATGTGGTCCATTTGTTAATGGGGGTCTCCCTGTTTGAGGCAGTGCATGGTTATGAGGGTTCCCCCCTTCCCTGGTTGCCTACCAATCCTCCTCCCAGGGGAAATGTGGAGGACTGGTGGCACAACATCAAAGCCACCTGGCCGCTCCTCCAGCAGGCAATAGATAAAGCCAAAGCTGCGTATAAAGCGCAAGCTGACCACAAACGCCTCCCGGCGTGGGAGGTGCAGGTCAGGGACAAGGATCTTCGTGGCCTGCAGCCCATACACAAATTGGGCTGGAAATCTGTTGGTCCCTTCCCTGTAGTGCAGAAAATCAATTATGTTACTGTTGAACTGGAGTTGCCCAAAACTTTTAAGCATGTGCATGCTGTATTTCACTTTTCTCTCCTCAGGAAGGACCGCGGACCCAACGACTGGCACCCAACCCGGGCACGGCCCCCCACCCGGTGATGGTGGATGGACAGCCTTACTTGGAAGTCGCACAAATCTTGGACTCTCGCTTGAAGCATAATCGCTTGTATTATTTGATTGAATGGGTTGACTCTGGTCCAGAGCACAGGGAACGGGTTAAAGCATCTGATGTTAATGCTCCTGTTTGGTTCGCCACTTCCACTCTCGCTTCCCGGACAAGCTGGGGGGGGGGCCTTGGGGGGGCGGGATGTCGGGTAGCCCCGCCATGGAGTTTTACTCCTTCTCTGGAATGTGCTTTAATAAGCTGCTGTTTCTCTTTCTCTTTCTCTGTGTGCCTTATCTCACCACTGGCCTTGAGTGCTTGACTCCTTCGGCGCAAAGCCTCCCACTCACCTCTGAACCATTAGACAGTTCCCCGCGCTATGTAATGATTGCTTATTGGCCCTTAGGCCCCTATTGTATGAACCCACTATACTTGCTATGGCCATTTTGTGTGCTCTATTCCTGGCTCAAACGTCCATGATGACTTCATCTCTCTCTGATCAATAAAGCTGAATCTGTTTAAGAACCTGCTCTTGATACTGAGTCCTCGGAGTACCTGACACCCTGCCATGTAGCACCGCCTTCCCCAAACACAGAGTCATTCTCCTGCTATTTCTGAGCCATTTCCTAGGCGTCAGCTAGGCCTTCTCTACTGAAGTCAGACAGAATATGGTGCTGTAAAAACAAGGTGATACATACAACAAGCGCTGCAATGAATGCACTAAAATCCTGCTGCCGTATAAAAGCAACCTCAGGGAAGCTCATCACTTTCTTAAAACGGAGGCTAAGAAGTGTGGTAATGTGGCCAGACAGGGAAGAATGTGCCATACTGGTTCATTTGACAGCTACATTAGTGCCACATGGCCGGGATTTAAGAGTAATACAAACATGTATGGTAAAAAGCCTCTATAGAATGTCTATATTCAGGCCAGTTTTACAGGCACAAGAGGAATCTTCTGGGCAAAGTGACACACTGCTACAAATTCAGACCTCAAAGGCCAGATTTAAACCAGCACCAGGTTCTTAAACACACAAAACACATCCCTATGGAATCTAATAAAGCCTGCATCCCACTATTTAAAGCCAGCTTCCCTACTTGATTTGCTGAGGAACTTCTTGTACTTTCCCATCCTTCACAACATCATTGCCTGCTGCAACAATTCATTTTACAGAGCAATGAAATCCATTCATGGGCATACAAAGAACAGATCTATTATCCGTGACACATATAAATCCTTCCCGCAAACATGCAGAAGGAACATCCTTTATTTCCTCTACAGTTACAGGTTGCAGGGGCCCTGCCTTTAAAAAAAAAGACATTGTTCCCAGAAACGCATATAACGACCTTCCTGTAGTAAAAACTTTGGGCTTTGTCAAAGTAGGAAATCAACCTAGAAGAGAGTTATGCTGAAAGAAGTCTCCTGAAATCAGTCTGTTCTTTAAAATCAGCAGTCAAGCAGCACGCCAGGATTTACTGTCTTTTAGCACAAATTTAAGTCTGGACAGAAATTAACATTTTCAAGGCATCATCCCCCTAAATATTTGACTAATTTGTTAGTGCACCAATAACACTTATTTAACAAATTCTTCATTAATGCAAATTCTGAAGGCAAAGGTTACTGCACTGCCCATTATTATTTGGGCCAATAAGAAATATGAATGAATGTCCCCATTACATTTCTAATGCTTACAAATTAGCCTCCTCAGTGGCAGATGATGGCATTCTGTTCTAACAAGCTGGGAGCCTATAAGGAACTGGGGGTGATAAACAATTGGAAATTTCTCTCACCCCTGATTAAGTCTCCTCTCCAGAAACCCACAAGATGCTCCGGCTTTGAGTGGACCCGTTTTCCCATTTCAATCTTTTATTTATTCACAGAATTTGTATTCCTTACAAAGGCCATCAAGGCAGCTAACAGTTTAAAACACACATGATAGATCTCATTTTGAAACCATTAAAATCACACACACACACACACCCTGTTGTGACAACAATGGAAATGCAGTTAAAAATACATACAACACAGCAATTAAAACACTGGTTAAGAAGGAGGGATGTCACTGAAGGAATGCAAAAGCAAACCAAAAAATCTCTGCCCGCTGGCAGCAGAAGGGGGCAGGCAAGGCTCCCTGGGGAGACAGCTGCAGAGCTTTGGTGCTGCACCCAAGACGGCCTCTCCCTGCCTAAAGGGGGCACCCGAAGCAGGGCCTCCGAAGACGACCACCGTGGTCAGGCAGGTTCATCATGAGGCAGCAGGCGGTCCCCCAGGTATGTTGCTCCCAAACCGTATAGAACTTGCGTTTCTCCCTTCCACTGATTCTCACTATCCTTAATATGCCCACATAACAAGTTTGTACCTGCCCGGAGGAGGGTGTCTTTTTTGAAGGGGAAAAAAATTATGAACTAATATTGTTCTGCATACCAAGGGGCAATGGCAGCCACATCTTGTGAAGAGCCCCACTGGCAAGTGCCATCAGCCAAAAAGGCCGTGCCCCCTTCCATCCCTGACAGGCACTCAGCCATAAAACTCACTATTAGGAGGAGTTAGATTCAGGTGGGCAGCTGCGTTGGTCTGAAGCAATAAAACAAAGGTTGGGTCCTGTGGCACCTTGGAGACCAGCAAAGTTTAATTCTGGGTATCAGCTTTCATGCGCATGCCCGCTTCATCAGATTCGGGTGGGCAGCTGTGTTGGTGTGAAGCAAGAGAACAAGGGTTGAGTCCAGAGGGGGCACCTTTGAGACCAACCAAGCACACGAAAACTTACACCCAGAATTAAACTTTGTCAGTCTAAAAGGTGCCACTGGACATTCTGTTAGGAGGAGTGATTTTTTAAAAAATGCTGTGCACATCTTTCCACCTGATAATTCCAGCCTTACAGAGGGTGTTCCAAAAGACCGATCTGTCATGACCAGGACTTGCTTAACCTAAAGCCAAGCCCAGTCAAAAGGTCCTCCTGGCAGCGTCCCTATTGCCATTTCGCTGGTGCTTTGATTTGCAATTCGGATTTTTACCTGCTGGTCTTAAACTTCTGCGCTGCTCCACTGGCTTTCATTTTAGAACTTCATCATGATTTCATTTTACCACATTGCTTGTTTGATTTAATTAATTTCATGACATTATTGGCTATTTTAAGTCTGTTGTAAGCCACTTGTGAACAACTGGTAAATGGGAAAAAGCAGGGCATTAATATTTTAACAACAATATATTACATTTCAAGTCACACCAGGCACACTAAAAATGAGCTTTTTAAATAAAGAACAGCTTTGTTGAGAGAGATGGGGTTGGCTTTACAGAACAAGGGAAAAGGAAGAGTCGCTCAATAGAAAAACTCACCTAGGACCAAAGGGGGGGGGGAGAACCACTTAGAGTAAAAAGAGTGCAATAACATCTGAGTAACTTCCCAGATGGTTCCTACTTGCAGGTGTTAAGCCTCAAGTGAAGTCTGAGATGCCGTCACCTCTCCAAGATCGCTCAATCCTTTGGAAACGGACTTTACATTATCTATCCAGGGCAGTGGCTTGCTAGGATTTTTATACCCCCCACACACACCTTTTTTCTCCTTACTTTTTCTCCCAAAACTGTGTTTACTCCAAGGATAAAAGAAACGCAAACAAAATAATATGTGGCCAAAATCAGAACGCACAGAGTACATCTGGCAGACTGACACATTTATCCACATGTGTCAAAAACACAAGAGGTGTGGAAATCCCTGTTCCTGGACAAACAACTTTCTATTCTAACACAACCTGCTCTTGCTCCGGTGCCAGAACTAACAATTGTGCCCCTGCTAGAGCAACTGTGAGAACGATTTATTTATACACTGTCATCGGTGGCCAAGATGCCTCACTGATGCTCACAGGCAAGCGCAGGCCCTTCTCAGTCAAAAACTGGAGGGGGAAGAGCAGGAAAGGGGAGGAGGAGGAGGAGGAGATTGGATTTATATCCCGCCCTTCACTACCCGAAAGAGTCTCAGAGGGGTTTACAAACTCCCTTCCCTTCCCCTCCCCATAACAGACCCCCTGTGAGGTAGGTGAAGCTGAGAGAACTCTGGGAGAACTGCTCCCGAGAGAATGGCTCTGACAGAACTATGGCTTGCCCAAGGTCATCCAGCAGCTGCAAGTGGAGGAGTGGGGAATCAAACTGGCTCTCCCAGATTAGAGTCCGCCCACTTAGCCACTGCGCCAAACTGGAGAGGAAGAGCCGAGGGAAGCCAGGGATGAATGAGGTACTTGGAAGTAGCTGGGGAATGAGGAGCCAGGAGTTAACACAAAGGGGGGTCTGAAGGGGCACCTCAGGTGTAAAATGAAAAAATTGGGGCAGCAGAGGCCCCAGGCAGTGAGAAAGAATGGGTGAAAAGCAAAGTGGGGCAGGACTGTGGAAAAGTTTAAAGATAAGGATGAGATGGTTTGTGCTTGATGTAGAAGGAGGTGGAAAGCCAGTGGAGGGGGTCTGAGGAAGGACCTGCAGTCTAAGGGCGGCGGGGGGGGATTTCAGCATCAAAGCTTTGGACAGAGGTTGGGGGGGGGGCTGAGGCATCCAAGAAGGTCCACGGTCGTGTGATGCCGTGACCAGAGTGTCAGACCAGGATCTGAGGACCCCGGCCTGACGAATCCCCCCTCCGCCACGGAGGCCAGCTGAGTGACCTTGAATCAGTCACAGACTCTCAGCCTAACCTACCTCAAAGGGTTGTTATGAGGATAAAATAGAGGAGAACCACGTCAGCTGCTCTGGGTCCCCATTGGGGAGGGAGCCGTGGAGGAGGAGAAAGAGTACAAGGAAAGAAGTCGTGGCAGTTAAGATGGGAGCTGACCCAAGCTTGAAACCAAGTCTCCGCTGAGTAGCTAATGACAAATGGGGGTGGTGTTTGCAACATTGTAGAGGGAGAAACGCCACAACAAGGCAACGGGTTGCATTTGGGTAAGGATGCCACAAGGAGAAATCAAAGATCAACGCAAGACCATCCCCTAGGGTGAATGGCAATGTTATGAATGGAAGTGGAGGAGAACAGCTCTTAGAAGGCAACACAACATTCAAGTGAGCAAACAGGTGGAGATACAGGACTGACTGGGATGAGAGAGGTCTGGGGGGTAAAGAGGCAGGCTCAGAATCATAGAATGTTAGAGTTGGAAGGGACCTTGCAGGTCATCTAGTCCAACCCCCTGCACTCTGCAGGAGCACAGCTGAAAGACAGCCCTACATACCTACAACATACCCAAAAGATGGTTGTCCAGTTTCCGCTTGAAAATGTCCAGGGAAGGAGCATCCACCACCTCCCGAGGCAGACTGTTCCACTGCTCAACTACTCTTACAGTTAGGAAGTTTCTCCTGCTATCTAGCTGGTAACGACTCCCTTGTAATTTCCACCCATTAGATCTAGTCTTGCAATCCGGAGCAAGAGGAATAGATCTGCTCCAACTTTTACATGACAGCCCTTCAAATACTTGAAATTCGTGTTATTTGCCTCAGCCCACTGTTCCAGCCTATCTAGATCATTTTAAATCCTGACTCTGTCTTCTTCAGAAGGAGGAGTATAAAAAAATATAATGGGAAATAGTGGCATTTTTGAATGCTGAAGGAAGGCAGATGGGGAGAAGGCTGAATGGGTCATGTGGCGGAAGGGAGGAGAGAAGGGGAGGTGACATGTCAGGGGAAGAACGGCCAACAGAGACCGGAGGGCGACTGCATCAAGAGCGTGTGTGATGAGAAGTCACACGAGGCCCACAGACTGGTCATCTTATGCAGACTTACTAATGGAGGGAGGAAAGAACTGAGGGAGATGGGGCAGGAGGAGGGCCAGGTTTTCACTGGATACCTTCAAATGTGTCCCTTTAGAGTAAAGCAAGGTTTGGGGCAAGGTTGCCAAGAATTTTGCAGCAAACCTGTTCGATACTCACAATCAGTCTGCTAAGCAGATCAAAGAGATATTCAACTTAGATCAAGCAACTAAAAGAGCTGTCAAACAAGTTGGCAGTTAGCTGTTGGTCAGAAGCAGATTCTCGGCTGTTCAGGGAACCAGCTGAGAGCCAGGTTGTGACCCACCCCCACCCCCAATACCTACACAATGAAGCTAGAGATCAAAAGCAGCTGACTTCTGATTCCCCTGTTGCAAAAGAGAGCGGAGAAAGAGACCGTTCCTGTCATTTCCTCTGACAGCCGGGAGTGGGGAGAAGAGATGCGATTGGTTCCCCCACACACACCCCAAACTGAGACCTTGGGGCAAGAAGAAAATATGGGAAATCAGTTGGGCCTCTTCCCTGCTAAATGTGCTGCACCTTGACAAGTCTGGGTCACAGCAAAATTTCCAGGATGGCAATTTATTTATTTATTTTAAAGTTTTTTATTAATCATTTTGACAAATACAACAATAATACAACAATAGCAAAACAAAAATAAACAACCAACATTCACTACATAACACTGAGTTTTGTCAATATATAGTTATCTGCAACATTATCACTTTTATTACAACAGGGCTATAAGTTTACTATTCCTGTTATTTTCAAAAGAATTTGAGTTTTCTCAGGTAAAACAAAATTTTTCCAATAAAAGGTACCATTTCTCCAGGTAGTTTGGAGTAGCCAAAGGATTTTCTGATCTCCTAATGTTTTCTGTTATTTTGTCCATAATGGCATAAGCCCAGATTTTAGAATACCAGGCTTCTATTGAAGGGGAGTTTGGCTACATCTTCCAATTTGTGGCTATAACATTAATTGCGGCCAGTATTAATATTGAAATGAGCTCACATCTTATCTTGCGAATGTTTAACTCATGCCAAAGGTTTAATAGGACTAGCTGGGGACTCTCTGGTAGTGTGTAGCCAGTTATGGTGTTTATATGTGTTAATGCTAATTTCCAAAAAAATTGGATTTTTCTGCAAGTCCACCAACAATGAATATATGAGCCAACTTCACCACAGGCCTTCCAGCACAGTGGTGAGTTAGCAGAAGTTATATGGTGAAGTTTTGTGGGGGTTGTATACCATCGTGCCACTAATTTAAGTGACTGAAAAAGAAAATTCAACGAATTTGAGGTAAACATAGGAGAGTGCCAAATGTGTTCCCCATCAAGCTTCTGTAAATTCAGTTTTGCAGTCTGTTTGCCAGGCTTTTGTGTATGAAAGAAGTCTCGCAGATGTATTAAGAAGCAATATTTTATAGACCCTGGATATTAATCCTTTTTGGGAACTGTTATCCAAAAGTAGTTTTCATAGTCTGTGTGGGTCCTTGTTACGGATTGCTTAATTATAGGCAGATCACAAAGTTGTTTTAGCTGAAAAAATTCAAACCATGGTAATTGGTGGGTGGCTAGATTTTCCAGTTCCATTTTATTTTTAATTCATCCTTTCTTTAACATATCAAAAATCTGGTTAAATTGTTTTCCCCAGGATGGCAATTTAGAAGAACCCAGTTTCAACTTCCAACCCCTGCCCAAAGTTGCTGGGTACCAAGCAGAAGTTCCTCTGCTGGATATCGGAAGACCAATGTCCAGCTGATCCCTCCCAGCCGGGAGTTCGCTTCTGATGGTTGCCAGCAGCCTGTTCCCGGGAAGGGATGCAAGCGGGCTGCAAACAGCTGAACACCCTGTTGACTAACTTGGCTGCCTGATGGCTGCCAGCAAACAGGATGTGAGCGGAGCTAGCAAATGCTCGGACATCCCTGGCCTTGGGGAGGACAATAAGCGAAGAGGAGCTGGAGACAAGCCTTAGTCCAGCAGCCGAGGCAGAGAAGAGACTACAGGGGCTGCGTGGATCGGCAAGAGAGCAAGGGCCGAGGAGAGCACGACTCTGAAGTGAACAAAGTATATCAAATCTTGGTTTCCTTCAGTTCAAAAACATGAGCAGAGATTGTTACTGGAAGGAATGAGAGAATTTGGGGAGAGTGGGATAGGCAGCTTGGGGGCACTGCGGCTCAGAGAAATAAAAACACTGACAGATATGAACTGCCCTAACCAAACACCCCTGATATAAGAGCTATGCTGGGAATGGAGATTAATTTAGCATTCTCTGCTGCATCAACATCACCACATTAATTCTGAAGCCCTCTTCACATGTTAGAGTAAAACAGATGTACATTCTGCCCATATGCACACACACACACCAGTGTGTAAGAAAGAACCAACACATGTTCACTTTACAAATGAAACCAGAGGCCATAAACATGCAAATGAAACCAGAGACCATAAATGTGCAGTTTCAACCACACGTTGAGCTACACATGCAATAAATGTAATGTGAGAATTACTCAACGTATGTATGAAGAAAAATCAAGTACACACTGAACACGGTTTGCATGTGTGTTCGCTGTAACTTGTGAACTTTACATGCAAAAGGTGTCATGCTCAGTGCCAGAGAGCTCACATTTTCTTAAAAAATCACAAGAAACAGGGTTTGGGAAAGAGCTTTCTGTTTGCTGACATGCTAGAGGGCTGCTGCCAGTCAGGCCAGACAATATGTGGCCATATATAAGTTCTTCAATTCATTTCAAGACACTAAAATTGGAGGGAAAAACAGTTGTTCCTGCAGCTTTGACAGTTTATCAGTCCTTAATCGCTTATAATTTAAATGTCATAAAAGTATCACATATTAATATATAGGGCTGAGTAACTGGCCTTACTGTAACTTAGGGACTCCACAAACAAGCATTTCCTTCCCGCGGAAAAAAATGACAACTCCCTGCCCCTCAAGAATCCTGCCACACCAAAGACATGTGCACAACCATGCCAACGACAGCAGGCAATGCTGGGGCATGCAGTTAACAGCAGTAGCCATTGGGACGTCTGCCCCTTTGCTTTTCAATGGCACCACATTCCTTATGAGGAAGGTGAGGGGGAATGGTGCATGAAAGTGCTGGATACTTATGTCTGCTGCTCCCGTGTTAAGTGATAACTGCAGCCCAAAGTCCACATGCCTCGTGTACAGAACACAAAGATACTGCAGGGTTTCTACTTATCTCTGTCTCAGGCGCCCTAATGTGCATTACAGGAATGGTAAGAAACCACCCACTTAAGATACATAAAAGGGATGTTGAAAAATAAACTAAACAAGTAGACCTATATACCTGTGGGACCCAGTTTAGGGGTTGGTTTCCATACCTATGAATGCTCAAGATAACCCCAATCACACTCTGCATAGTTTACTGACAAAGCAAAACGTTTCCCACACATTTTCCAAATTACTTCATGGGCCTCCTTTTATTGTTACCAACATCTAGGTGGGACCTAGAGATCTCCCAAAATTACAGCTGATTTCCAGGCTTCGGAGATTAGTTCTCCTGGTGAAAATGGCTCCTTTGGAGGGGGGACTGAATGGTGTTGTGCTCCCACAGAGGTCTGTCCTTTCCTCAAATTTCACCCCCACCATCTCCATGAATTTCACAACCAGGAGTTGGCAGCCCTTCCTACTTCATTTTCAAAATGTCTGATTAATGTCCTTAATTTTCACACATGATTTTATCACACGACACACTAATCTGCCTAATGCAGGTTAAGAATGACAGCATACACAACGCAATCCAACACAGGCTTGTTTGGAATCTTTCTGGATTCAGTGGGGTTTTTTTCCAAGGAAAACTGGGCATAAGACTTCAGCCTAAAGTGGACCAGAAATTTATATCAAGGCATGTACTGGAGAAAAAACATGAGTGCAATTGAGATCTAGGATCCTGCCCAGGTCCATAGCAAACAGCAAGGATGCCAGATTGGCAGTTGCTAGGAGAGGGGGCAGGCAAACCCATGGTCTATTCCTACTCCTTAACTGCCTCTTAACTTGGGAGAGGCTGTGACTCGGGGCAGAGCGTCTGCTTGGTGTGCAGAGATTCAATCCCCAGCATCTTCAGTTAAAGGGTATGGTAATAGAAGAGGCCAAAGACTTTGACCTGAGACCCTGGAGAGTCACTGCCAGTCCGAGTAGACAATATTGACTTTGATGGACCAAGGGCCTGATTCAATAGAAGGCAGCTTCATGTGTCCAAGGCTGATATAGTAGCCTTCCTTCCCCAGGCCTTTTGGAAGGGAACAGATTTCAACTGAAACCGAACTCCAGGAAACAACTCAAGGCTTGGTAAATTATTGACCAAGCACCTGCTCAAAGTTACAGGGGCAGAACCAGCTGCGTAGCAGGGAAGCCAATCGCAAGCCAAGAACAGTAAAGCATCAGCACCCAGGTTTGGATTCTTTTTCTCCTGGCTTCAGGAAAATAACAGAACAATGGAATCCAACCCAGCAGAAGCACCAGAGCACTATGAGAGCTCAAGCATGCTTGACAGAGGATGAACTAAGAGCACAAAGGCGATGAGACTTTGGACGTCAAGGATGGAGGGAGAGCCAAGAGAAAAAGCAAGGCCAGAAAAGTGTCCCGGGGGAAATTCAGAGGACACTAGTTAGTCTGTGGTTGGTTTATAAAGACACAGGATTGACAGCACAATTGCATGGCCAAGTTACTCCAGTCTGTTAAAACCAATGGGCTGAGACTGGACAAATTCTGCATAAGGGCACATTGACAGGCCCCTTTGCTTGCAAAAGGCACCTTCTTAGTCTGATATTATAATAGCTTCAAAAACTACATACTATATGGAGCTATATGGAGATGGTATCTATCTGGGGTCTGCAGTACCCTCCGCGTGAATTCCCATGGATGCCTCAAGCTTCTGATACTTTACGCATGAATGTAGGTAAAGATGGGCAGCCGTGTTAGTCTGTCTGTAAGCAGCAGAAAAGAAACAAATGTCCAGGAGCACCTTAAAAACATATCTCTATCTTACTCCATCAGTATGTAGATGCTCTGTTATTAAATGAGAATCTTACACATGTTATGGTACTTCAGAGCCCCAATATTTTCACATCTAAGTTACTGTGTTAACATGGTGGTCTAAAATCACCCTAACATTTCCACTCACCTCCCCTGCCCTTTATGACCTTTTCCTGGAGTCTAACAGTTCCAGTACTCTTTTAATGAAACACCCAGATTTTTTAAAAAGACACACACACAATAGGAGAGGAAACTGGAATGTCACAATAGTACAGTATGAACTAGCACAATTGTATGTGTGTGGGGTCATTTTTAAGACCTGCTTGGGATCATTATTCCAACTGTGCACAAAGATAAAACATTAGGGATGGCTAACTGAGAAGAAGTAAGCTATGAGCCTAAATAACAGACAGGTGTTGTTTATATATACACACACAGTGGTGCCTGCTCAATCTACAAGATTAACAAAGGGCCATGTTGGCTGAACAATGCAGAAGTGTAACTTGGAACAGGGCTGGCTTGCCCACTAGGCAAGCTAGGCACTCGCATAGAGCGCGCTGACCGCAGGGGCGCCAAAAGGCACCACCCCCACGAAAAGCCCCCCCACCTCTTCCCTGGCTTGCTTCGGCGCCCCACAGCCGCTAAGCCTCCATGAAAGCCGGCGCTGGGAGGGAAGGGGCGGAGGTTAGAACCCCTGCCCCTTCCCTGGCTTTCCTGGGGGGCCCGCAGCCGCGGAGCCTCCAGGAAAGCCGGCACTGGGAGGAAAGGGGCGGGGGTTAGAACTCCCGCCCCTTCCCTGGCTTTCCTGGGGGGCCCGTAGCTGCGGAGCACCCAGGAAAGCCAGCGTTCTGCTGCCCCCCCGGTCTCCAGGCACCACTGGGAGGTTGTCATCCCCAGTGGGGTGGGCGCCCCAGGCTGTCCTGCCTAAGGTGCCCAGACACCTGGGGCCAGCCCTGCTTGGAAATTGGTTGAACCGAGAAAGGAAGTAGTGAGGGACTAGTGTACTGGCTTGCAGGCTCTGCATATCAGGTGCCAGAAATAAAGCAAGGCAGGGCCATTCACTCCTGGGCGTGGGCCAGGAGTCAGACAAAGCAGAGTCATTCAGTCCAAGGTCAGGGAGTCAGAAGTCAAGCAAGGCAGAGTCAGTGGCTTAATGTCTACTGTACATGTTGCGTCCATGCCTAACAGCCTTTCTTGGCTGGTTTTATAGCCCTATGCCTAAGGGTCATGCCTGCAAGCAGTTCCTTAGAAGCAGTCCTGCAGCTACTCGTCTTCATTATCATCAACAGTTGGCATCAGGTCAGGAGTCATGCACTTTGCTGTCTTGTCTGTGGCTCTGTTCTCAGCCACCGTCTGCAGTGCTCTAAGGGTGTAGGTGATACTGGTGGGCTGGGAATGGCCAACTGAGGCTCACCTGCTGAATCAGGGCTAGAGGGATTCCGTGGCTCTGCATCAGCTGTTGGCTGTGAATCCTGACAAATCTGCATCTCATTTTCCTGCCAGTCACCTTCTGTAACTCAAGGCTAGCTACACAAGGCTCCTCTTCTGAGGAATCCTCTTTTCTTGAGGAGTACTTGCTGTCACTGAGCCCTGGCTGATCCACAACAGTTAGCCACATGGACTGACAAGAGAACAACACAGGTTGAAGCACAGACTCACATTCATCATGAGAGCCAGAGTGATGATGGGAAAGATTTGGAAGGAATGGAACCAAAACCAAGTTCAAACCCCTTCTCAGTTATGCAGTTCTCTGGGTAGCCTTGGAAAGCCTGGTCTATACTACCACACAGTGCTGTTGTTTTTTAACTCTTATTTTTTTACAATGGAAACTTTCTTGGGTACCTTTTTAGCTGCAAAGAGGCAACCTAGAAATACTATCTCTCAACAATAAACTATGAGGTTCACACCGCATTCCTAGCTCCTTGGAAGAAGCGTAGGATAAAAATATTATAAATAAAATCAGTCATACTCACTGGAAGAATATAAGCCCCATAATATAAGCCATATAAGGGGCACTAAAGGGGATTATTAACAAATCCCTTACGGAGGGACTGTTCCCTAGTGCCCCTTATAGTAGTATGCCCCCTTTTAAAAAAGGCATAGCTCAACCTGGCGGAATTAGCCAGCTACCGGCTGGTATCCCATCTACCCTATTTGGGTGAACTAACTGAGAAAGCGGCAGCAAATCGATTGCAGGGCTTTCTGGACGATGCCTCCATACTAGATCCCTTCCCGTCCAGCTTTCGACCCGGCCACAGGACAGAGATGGTTCTGGTCACCCTTACAGATGATCTCCGGAGGCATCTGGATTGAGGCGGTACGGCATTGTTGATGTTGTTAGACCTGTCGGCAGCATTCAACACGGTTGACCATCAACTACTGACCCACCGCCTCACCAATACTGGGATACAGGGGACTGCCTTACAGTGGTTCTTCTCGTTTCTTCAGGATTAGGGACAGAGGGTGGCAGTTGGGGAACGACTGTCCACAAGGCACCCACTAGTGTGCAGAGTGCCCAAGGTGCAGTGCTTTCCCCAATGCTGTTTAACATTTATATGCGCCCCCTTGCCCAGATTGCCCAGAGACAAGGGCTGGGTTGTCATCAATATGCTGACAATACCCAGCTCTATCTGTTATTGGATGGCCAGTCACACTCTAGCCTGGGCAATCTGGACCTGGCATTGAAAGCCATGGCAGGTTGGCTTAGGTTGAGCCAACTGAAATTGAATCCGACGAAGACGGAGGTCCTTTGCTTGAGTCGGAGCACTTCAGGGTTGGGGATCCCTCTCCCAACCTTCGATGGGGCACTGTTGGTGCCAGCGCCGGAGGTTAGAAGTTTGGGAGTGCTCCTGGATACCTCCTTAACGATGGAGGCCCAGGTAGCAGCCACTGCAAAGTCGGCCTTTTACCATCTATGGCTGGTTAGGCAGTTGGTTCCCTTCCTTGAATGCAATGACCTAGCAACAATGATCCACGCATTGGTCACCTCAAGATTGGATTACTGTAATGCTCTCTACATGGGGCTGCCCTTTTCCCAAATCCGGAAGCTGCAGCTGGTGCAAAATGCAGCGGCGAGGCTGTTATTGTGTCTTCCTATGCGAGAACACATCCAGCCCGCCCTAAAAACTCTGCACTGCCTGCCTATAGCATACCGGATATGGTTCAAGGTGCTGGTTCTTATCTTTAAAGCCCTATATGGCCAGGGACCTGCCTACCTAAGGTACTGCCTCTCCCCGTATGTACCCCAGCGAGCACTAAGATCGGGCTCCCAAAATCGCCTGGTTCTTCCGGGCCCTAAAGAGGCCAAGTTGGTTGCCTTTCTGGTGGCAGCCCTCACTGGTGGAACGAGCTCCCAGAGGACACCAGGGCCCTGCGGGACCTTTTACAGTTCCGCAGGGCCTGTAAAATGGAGCTCTTCTGCCAGGCTTTTAAGTAGGGTGCCACCTCGGTTTTATGGCCCTGGCCCAATTACCAACTGTACTAACAGTCCCAACGGCCCCACCAACTGAGGCTTTATAGCCGGGTGGGAGTTTGATGACACCATTCAGTGGACAGTAGATATCAGAAGATCGCCATCTTTTAATGTAAGTTAGTTATGTCTAAACTGTATGATTTTATAGTGATAGTTTTATTGGAATTTTAATGTATATTTATTACATCGTTAGCCACCCTGAGCCTCCGTATGGCAGGGCGGGCGGGATATAAGTGTAAATAATAAATAAATAATAACACTGGTGGGATATTAGGAAAGACTTTTTTTTAACAATAAGGGCTGTTCAGTGGTGGCATGGGTGGCCCAAGGAAGTTCTGGGTTCTTCCTCCTTGGAGGTACTTAAGCAGCGATTCGACATTTATTTGTCAGGGATACTTTAGGGTCATCCTGCATGGTACAGGGGGTTGTACTGGGTGGTCTTTAGGCCTCTTCCAACTTTTTACTTCTATGATTTTATGAGTAATACCTTTTACAAATCCATACAATAGGGTGCAAACATTTTCCTCACAAACTTTTAATCAGGCTGGCAAACTCCAACACAGCCACAAAACGGAGAGGAGGGGAAAAGGTTGCAAGCTCTGATTTTAAAGCATCTCATCTGCATCCTACATCAAAGGTGCTGCAGACTCAAACAGGTTAGGTGGTCCAGATAGCTCTGGCACCAAGGTGCCGCTAGGAAGGGGAAGGACACAAAGGCAGCCTCCAACTGAAAATATAAAAATGAGCAGTTGGTCAGAAATCTCTCGAGCATTAAGAGAAGCCAATGTTGGATTAGGCCAATGGTCCATCCAGCCCAACACTCTGTGTCACACAATGGCCAAAAATACCAGGTGCCATCAGGAGGTCCACCAGTGGGGCCAGGACACTGTTGAGCCCCTCAAGCACCAAGAATACAGAGCATCACTTGCCCCAGAGTCCTTATCTATACCTTGTGGCTAATAACCACCGATGGACCTCTGCTCCATAATAAGAACATAAGAGAAGCCAATGTTGGATCAGGCCAATGGCTAAATGGTTCAATAGAACAAACAAACAAAATAGAACAATGGTTAAATAGAACAAACAGAAACATAAAGCTGGAAGGAACCCCAAGGGCATTCTGGTCCAACCCCCCGCACAATGCAGGAAATCCACAGTTATCTCCCCCCATTCCTCGGTGACCCCTGCTCTATGCCCTATGCAAAGCTGAGAGTAGAGGGAAAATATAGCAGCCATTACATTAGCAATACTGGAAATTAACGGTAGATTAATGACTACATAAACAGTAAGCTCTGTTGAATGCGCCAACAGTTCGAGTCTGCAGTGAAACCAAAATTTTAGGAAGGATGTTTTAGGAAGGATGTTGACAAGCTCGAGCGTGTCCAGAAGAGAGTGATCAGGATGGTGAGAGGGTTTGAATCTAAGTCTTATGAGGAAAAACTGAAAGAATTGGTATGTTTAGCCTGGGAAAGAGAAGGCTTAGAGGAGACATGATTGCAGTCTTCAAGTATTTGAAGGGCTGTCATGTCTTGCTCCAGATTGCAAGACTAGATCTAATGGGTGGAAATTACAAGGGAGTCAATACCGGCTAGATATCAGGAGAAACTTCCTAATTGTCAGAGTGGTTGAGCAGTCTGCCTTGGGAGGTGGTGGATGCTCCTTCACTGGATGTTTTCAAGCGGAGACTGAATGACCATCTTTCGAGTATGTTGTAGGTATGTAGGGCTATCTTTTGGCTATGCTCCTGCAGAGTGCAGGGGGTTGGACTAGATGACCTGCAAGGTCCCTTCCAACTATAACATTCTATGATTCTGTGATTCAAAATGCATGACCAGAAATGTTATTACAAGAACAAAGGAAACTCTGAAGTGACTGACAGGTGGATTATCCTACAGTCATCCACTACACATCAACCTGGTACAAACTGATAGCATGACAGGGACAAGCTGGTACAGGGCCAGGGCTCCCTGTGAGAGCGGGATGCCCACAACTGAAAGACTCACTTGAAGCATCATCAGTATCATCATATATTCTAATAGCAAAGTTGGCCAAATCTGAGGACACTTAAACCCAGTGACTAGAGCAGTGAATGGAAAAGACAGGACAGACAAACCCAAAACATGCCCCAGGTTTTTTAAAAAATTGGGGTCTAAAAAAGGCCCAAAATGGTAAGAGGAGTGCCTATAAGGGTAAGAAATGGATTCCTTCAGTGGCTGTTGCTAGGCAACCACAGCATTTCAGGTTTGCTTTCTGAAACTAAAAGGCAGGAGTGGAGGGAGGGCGCTTTCCAGGGTTCTTTTGGCCTTTGAAGGAGGACTCATTGGGACCAGGTGGAGCGGCATCCATTGGGAGACTTGCATGACTTACTCAGGCCCAGCTGCTTGCTTTCATTCAACAACAGTGACCCAGTGTTGGGTAGCGGTTAGTTTCAGATTAGGATATGGGAGACCAGGGTTTGAATCCCCACTCTGTTGTGGAAACTCACTAGGTGACTTTGAGCCAGTCATACACACTCAGCCTAACCTACCTCACAGGGTTGCTGTGAGGATAAAATGGAAGAGAAGAGAATGATGCAGGCTGCCTTGGATCTCCACTGCAGAGAAAGGCGGGGCCTAAATGAAGCAAATAACTAATAAATATAGCTGCAGATGGGAGGCAGATAAAAGGTAGGTTGGTGAATGGCTGAGAAGGAGAGAATGAGGCACGGAAATTGGAAAAGACACGGGGGTTGGAAGAAGATATAGAGGAAAGTGAAGGCCCCCCCCCCGCCATGCTAGTAGGCCTGGCTCAGTGGCCAGCACCATACAGCTCAGCCACAGTCTTCCTAGACAAAGACTACCAGGGGGAGGGACCAATAAAAATAGGTCAGCTATTGGGTGAGAAAGAAGCAGAAAAAGTGGAGAGGAAAGAGGAACTAGTGGGAGAGGGGGAGATGTGCCCCACAAGTCCTTGTGGGCTCTCACTTGTTCTCGAGGGCCCGTGTTTTGACCTCTCACACAGATTGCGTGATACCTCCATTTTCACTCTTCTGCCTTATGCTCAATTCTTCTGTTTCTTCCAAGGTTGCTTGGCTACACCCCTATCCTCTCACCAGATGTCTTGACACACTAACCAGTGTGACATTCTGCAGTGTTAGACACTTAAGAGACACACATATTCTTAATACAGTTGAAAACTCCTCTCAGAGTCCCCCTTTATGTGCTGCAGATATTCTTTCTAATCATATTTTGATAAAAATCTATCACATTTCAAGACACAGCCCCAGGGAGAGAAAGAGAAAACAGCACAATAACTGTAAACATGTCAGTTATTTACAGCATTCTGGTTTCTCTTTAAAAAAAATTATTACTAACTTGGCAGAAAAAATTGACAGTTATGAGACACTGCCACGTAGGAGGAGAAAGATCTGGGGTAATATAAGAAGTCACCAGTGTGAGAAATACCTGCAGAGGAGATCTGTTGAGGGGTGATTACACAAGGCCTAAAGGCCTTGTGCACCAAGGGTACATTACACATGAGTCCACTGTCATGGCAGCTCAATGGCCTCTCCTCTGTTGCTTGGCGGCGGAGGAGCTGCTGACCAGCGGAGGAGCTGCTGACTGGTGGCGCTTCCTCTCAGAGCACCCCAAAGTGGCCACTGCCTCCTCCTGCATCCGAGGGGGGAGGGGGAGGGCAGGTGAGCTGTGCTGCCACTGCCTCCTGCAGCTGGCCGGCCGGCATCCTTTTACTGGCGGCGGCGGGCGGTGGCAGCAAGTCCCCGCTGGCCACTGCCATGCCGCCAAGGGGGAGGAAGAGCAATCTGCGGGGTGCAGGAGTGCCCCGGCCGGGGCAGTTTGGCGCCCCTGAGGGCCGGCGTGCCCTAGGCGAGCGCCTAGCTCACCTAGTGGGCGAGCCGGCCCTGGGGAAGGGAACACTTAGTTATGAGGTTACTTGATGGCCTGATGTGCTGACTCACCCCAACTGTCCTCTGAACAAGAAATGCAAAAAAGAGTGTTTTTTTCCAGGGCTTCAACACTGCCAGAAAATTTATCCCTCTACTCTGCAGGCTGCTTCACTTGCTACTCATGTTCTATCCAGAAAGCAAGTACATGCCCTGTGTCTAATTCACCCAGCATCCAAAACTGGGAAGCCACCATGAATTGCAGCACATGCACCCCCTGTGGAACACCAGTTACATGCAGGCAAGCATGATGCAATCCAGGGTTTACAAAGGCGGCTCTAAGGGCAAATTCCTTTGAACTATGAAATACTGGCAAGGCAGAGAACAATTCAGGAGCACTGAGAGGGCACTATTACTCTGGGCAACTGGCCAGAATTTTGTCCTTCTCTGTTGTCAGAACAGCAAGATAAAAAGCTGGGGGAAACAAGAGTGTATCCCTCACACACCATTTTCTGTGAGATGCATTTTTAAATTCCCAAGATTTTATGGGGGGACACACACAGGAGCACTTTGTACATACTCAAAAGAACTCTACTGATATTTTTTATAAATGGAGGACTTGTGAAAAATTCGAGGAGAAACAGAGGAAAACTTGTAGTCAATCCCTCCCCCCAATCTCACCTTCCAGGATTCTGCACACTCTCAGGGATCTGAGCAGACTAATCTACCCCACCCCACCCCATACACACTGACACTCAGCATTCTGTCCCCTTTGGGTCAGTGCTCAATACGCTGCTTTTACAGGTATTTCCTCCCATCAGTTTAATCTACAAATGCACCTTGGCACAGAGAGTACTCTGTCTTTCCTCTGAGGATGCCAGTCACAGCTGCTGGCAAAACATCAGGTCCTACAATGCCAAGGCCAGGGCCAGACAGCCAGGGAAATCTACATCAACAAAGGAACTCGTGTTTCTCGAACTCAGGTTTCTGCACACCTGGGGCAGCCCCCGGCCCCACTAGCTTTTCTACCAATGGCCACCTAGCCTGGCCTGCCTGCTCCATCCACCAGCCAGCTAGATTGGCATTAGGTGTATGGCAATGATGGATGTTTTTCTTCGCAGCGCAAGGAGGCGGCACCTCCGCCCAGAAGCGCGCTCCTCTGCACGCTAACCCATTCCTTTAAGGACAGAGAGAAACGGGAGCCTTCTGGCACCTTGAAAGACCGGCCCTTTTTAAAATTCCCCCGGCCCTAATGACCTTTTCTGCCCACCTCGACAGAGGCGCCCCTTCGGGAAAGAGCAGCCCTCTGCACGAGCTCAGAGGCACCAGGACGCTGGCGTGTCAGGGAGCTTTTTTTGTTTCAGCCTAACCCTATAAGGAGACGCCGGTTTCGCGCGCTCCTGCCTTCCCTGGCCCCACCGACTCCGCGAGGGGGCTCCCGACTACTTGGGGGCGGCCGGGGAGCGGGGGGGGGCCGGGGGGGGCGCCTGTGATGCCCCCCCGCCCCCGGGGCTTACCATGGTACAGATGGAGGCGAGTCTCCGGACCGTCATCAGTATTTCCATCCGCCCGACGACCCGGAGCCCGCAGCCGCCGCCGCCAGCGCCATGTTGGGTCCCCGCCGCCCAACTGACAGCGGCGGAGCCGGAGCAGGAGCGGCAGCCGCAGGTGGCGCAACAGCCAAAGCGGCCCGGGCGGCCCCGCGTGCGCCCGCCAAGGAGGCCCGGCCTGCTCCCGCGGCCCGCCCGGCCAGGGCCCGGCCCCCTCCGCATCCGCCCCCGCCCGGGCGGCGGGCTCCCGCGTGCCCCCTCGGCGCTCATTCCCCGGGCAAGGTGGCGCGCGGGGGGGGGGGGGGCTGGCGTGGCGCGCCTGCTCGGAAAGCAAGGGCGGGGCGGGGGGGGCGCAGAGCCGCTCCTTCTTCTCGGGGGGAGGCTGCGGAGGGTCGCCCGGTTGCCGTGCGGCGGCTGGCCCCCGCGTCGTCTTCGTTCCGGAGCCCCGTTGATGGCACTCCCCGGGGCTGACTTTCACTTTGCAGCCCTCGCACGGCGCGATCCGGTGCTCGTCTGCTCTCCGAAGCAGTGTTCCCGCTAAGCTGAGTTCGTGTGAGCTAGCTCACAGTTTTTTAGCCTCCAGCTCTTACATTTTTGTCTTAGCTCAGGGAGGCTGGCTCCAGCGCAAACTAATTTATACAGTAGCCTAGTCGCTCACTCACAACTTTAATGCCCGTAGCTCACAAAGTAGAATTTTTGCTCACAAAACTCCACAGCTTAGAGGGAGTGTTGCTCCGAAGTAAGCCCCTCTCCTCAGACTAGGACTCTCAGACTGACTCCTTACTTCAGGGAGTGGCAGCGGGCAATTGCCCAGGGGAGGCTGCCTTTCCTTTGCCTTCCTTTGTTCACCTCTGTTCCACACCAGGTGTATCCAAAGAGGAAAACCAGTCAGAAATAAGGTTGCCAACCTCCAGCTGGGGGCCAGGGGGCTCCCACCTGCAAACGACAGATGTCAGTTCCCCTGGATGAAATGGCTACTTCAGCAGGTGGACTCTCTGGCATTACACCCGTTAAACATACCTTTAAGAACAGAGAGAACACAGAGAGCCAGTTTGGTGTAGTGGTAACTTAAGAACATGGACTCTAATATGGGAGAAGGGTTGGAGTCCCCACTCATCCACAGGCAGCTGCTGCCCTGACCTTGGGTCAGTCACAGTTCTCTCAGAGCTGTTCTCTCACACATTCAGTTCTGGAAAGAGCTCTCTCAGCCCCACCTACCTCACAAGGTGTCTGTTGTGGGGAGGGGAAGGGAAAGGAGATTGTAAGCTCCTTGGAGACTCTGAGTGAAGGGCAGGTTATAAATCCAATCTCCTCTTCTTCTTGTTCTTCTTCACTGAAGTCTTTTCCCAGGTTCCCCCTATCACAACTACTCTCTTTTAATATAATAGCTACGATGTGTGTCATGACCCCAATGGGTTGCCACCTTCAGCTGCCACCATTCTGGATTTAGGGTCCCTTGGGAAAGCCCAGAGTACCCTCCCAAACCCAACAAAAATGGCCCTTTTAAGCTGAGAAACATAGACATGATGACCAGGCAGAGAACATTAAATAAATGGTTTATTAATACAGTACTGGGGCAAGGGAAACAAGACAAGGTGCTTTAAAATATATAAGTGTTTAAAGGCAAAATAAACGAATCTAACGACTACCTATTTCTCCTAACTGATTACTATTTCAAGGCCCACAACCTTCTTATACCAGGCCTGTGCCTGTACTCACTCTGTCCCAAGTGAGGGATCTTTCTCTCAGACCAGAATGTCCCCTCAGTTTAGCTCTGTAAGAGAGAAGACCGCAGAAAAGAAAAGAACACAGTTTCACAGTTAACAAAGCTTAAGTTACATCTCCTCACACAATCCCTGGACACCGATTGGCTACAACCATCGCTAAGCATTGTGGGGATTGTAGGCTGTGTTGGCTTTCTACTCCCACACTGGTCTCTCGGGGCCTAGGCATCTAGGCCTTGTCTCCCAGTCCTACAGAGATCATGACAATGTGTTTTTGAATTTCTTGTTCCTTTCTCTTATTCAAGGTATGCAACCCTGCCACCAGGAATTTTTCCAAATATTCAGCTTTTCTGTTCATATTGTGCCCAAGCTCTAAGGCTCCTTCGTTGGGCTATGATGTGGTCCTGAGGATGAGACTCTAGTATTGAAATAGCATAGGACTCTTCAGTTAACCATAAACAAAATAAAATTTTGTTTGCACAAGAAGCGTATTGGTTTCAAGATGTTTTGTAACTTATCTCTTCAGTGAGTAAAACAGTGTAAGTTAATAACTCCTGACTGAGGTATCACACTCTTTCACTTCACAATCACTCCTCATTCTCAAATCCTCCTTTCTCTTCAGAATGTACTTTTGTCCAGTCTTTATTTTGTTTAGCTCAGTTTAATCTTTCACTTCTTAACTCAGGTCTCTGTCAGCTTCTGTCTCACATATCCTTATAATACTTTGACAATATTCGTTTTTGGTCCTTCCTAGTCGCTAATATGTCCTCTAAAGTATTCTACTCCCTTTTTAGATTCTTAAATGCTTTTCACAGCGCTGATATGGGATTCTAATCAGAAGACTGCTTTTTCCAGATTCTGCTGACTGACCACAACTGACCGACTTTCTCTGCGCTCACACCCACACCCACACACACGTGTCTTAGCTCTGCCCACACACTCTCAGTCATCACCCTCTTTCGCCCTCCCTGTTCTGCAACTTACCAAACATTTATTATCATGATTATTATTTATTTATTAGACTTATTGATCACCCTATCCCTACTTGTGGCCTGTAGTTGAGAAAAGTGCTACTGGACTGTTTTCAGACTGTGGCTGTGTTGATCTGCAGAGAGACCAACCAGAGTCAAAGATCCCTCCATCAAACTATGAGACTACTGTGTATTTTTTGACGATACTGCCCAATCGAATAGCTGGGGAGCCCAGTATAAGACACACGCTGCTATTACACAGCCAATACACTAAAGTGATCGTGTTCCACATTTAGGAATAGTGTTTGCCATCTTCGTGCCAGAGATACAGAACTGGCAAGGGTGACAGAAGCTGCAGTCTGAATAGAATCATAAGAGTTGGAAGGGACCTCCAGGGTCATCCAGTCCAACCCCTTGCACAATGCAGGAACCATACAAATACCTCCCCCTCCACACCTGCAGTGATCGCTGTTCCACGCCCAGAAGATGACAAAAAGCCTCCAGGACCCTTGGCCAAACTGGCCTGGAGAAAAATGGCTTCCTGACCCCAAAGTGGCAATTAGCATTTCCTTTGGTGTGTAAGAGAGGGCCACAAGAACCTTGAAGCATGCATACTTACCAGGAAACAGCACAGACATCCACAGGGCTTACTTCTGCAGAAATGTCTATCTGGCCATTGTTGTCCTCCTGCCCTGTCTCTAAGAAGCTTCAGGCGACATAAGATGCTTTTGCCCTCGCCCATTTTATGCTCACAACAACCTGGTGAGGCGGGATAGTCTGAAACGTAGAACCCTACCCGAGGCCACCTTGCAAATGTCATGGATGGATGGGGCAATGGGAGGCTCATGTCATAAGGAAAATAACACCCACACCCCACATTTCAGCCCATTGAAACTGGGAAATGGCCTGGAAGCAGAGCAAAATGGTCAAGCAAAGGGGGACAGGGCCAGTTCCAGGTTTTAGAAGGTCCTGGCAGGGCCGCGTTATGACTTTCGTGGGCCTTTGGCACTTTTGCCTCCGTGGGCCCCTTCCACCATAATAATATCAATATTAAAAATTATTTTGATATAACTTTAAATACTTCAACGTTTTAATTCCCCCCCCTTGTTTTAGGCAAAATTTAATAGATTTCCGTGGGCCCCAAAATTTCATTTTTTTTCTGATGTGAGAAAAAAATAAAAACATTTTCTTCAACCCTAAACGTTCCTTTTTATTTCTTCTGACTTTAAAAGAAATTAAAACATTTTTGTGGGGCCCTAAAAGTATTGCGCACCTACTGTGCCTACTGGATAAGTTGGCCCCGGGGCCTGGGTAGACTGTGCCTGGGGGGGCCCTTTCTTGCTCACTGCCCAGAGTTGCCAGGTCCGGGTTGGAAAATACCTGGAGACTTTAGGAGTGGATCCAGGAGAGGGCGGGGTTTGGGCGAGGGGAGGGGCCTCTGCAGGGTACAAGTTCCTACGATATTTCCTAAAGGACTGGATGGAGGAATCGCTGGACCCCCGGTGGATCCGACTGAAGGTGCAGGACTCCCTGGTTCATTTTCTTGCCTTTTTTTGGTAAATGCATTTTTGCCCTTTTCTGTTTAGACATTTTACTTTGCCCCTTTTCCCATTTTCCTTCAAGATCTAACAACACACTTCACAAACACACTTCGCATTTCTTTCACTCAACACACTATTCGTGGGTGCTCGATCACAGAGCAGTATCAGCAACCCAACCCTAGAGCTGCTTTCAGGCCAGGCATGCCTCAGCTCCACAGGGTCCTCAGTTAAGCCCTCGCCAATGGAGTGGGTTGTCTTCTGGCTACCAAACCAAGACAAGACAACACAGGACCAACAAAACATTCAATACACATAAAGCTGTTGGGTCTGCCCAACCTGCAGGAACCGCCTGCTTTAAAAAAGATGGAAGAAAACAGGACCACCCATTTATACTTCTTTCATCTCATAGGAGAAAACAGAGTCCTCATCAGGGCCCTCCCCAACCTTAGTCTCTCCTGGACCACCTGGGAGGTATACAAGGAGCCGCCCTGCTACTCACCTAGGTCCATGTACTCTGACCTGCGCGGTCCCTCAGTCCTGTAAACCTTGTTGGATCCGCCCAACCTGCTGGAGCACCTTGCTTCCTGAAAAACCTTCACCCTGAGCCTCCCTATTTGGATCGCCTGTTGCCCCAGGTCGGGGCCAGCTCCCAAGGGAACCACTGAACTGTAGCGGGGTGCACCGCTCCATTGGATGCAGCGCCTCTGCCCAGGTGATTGACAGGAAGATCCCACTCCTGACACTAAACTGTTGGTAACAAAATTGTCTAAATGCACGAGGCAAAGACAGGATGAAGGTTACAAAAACTCTTTACTAGTAGAGAGGGAACTCTGATGATCAGGAGCTTGTCAGAAAGTTGGTTACAAATTATTTTATAGTTACACAGTTATAGTTTTCAAACCCTGCCCTTGACTGGTTTGTAATTTCCTCTCCTTTCACCCATTGGCTTAGATTACTCAGAGTCACAATCTAACCGTCACACCTAGCAATCCGCCCCTGTTTACATTTCCCACTCCTCTTATTCTAAAGCCCCCAGTCCCAATTTATGAGATTCCTTTTATGGTTGGTCCTAAGCATAGCATACACACACAGTCTGGCAAGATTAACCGCATTGACCACACATGCAAGTAGCTTCTTTTTCTTTGCCCTGTTGCTAAGCATTATGTTCCCCTTTGCACTAAATACATCCTGTTTTTCTACAGCAGACAATTGATTTTAGGTAGTACTTCTCAATAAAATGTCTTGTGGTTAGTAAGCTGTTTCTTCTAACCCTAAAGCATGTTCAGCAAGCAGTTTTATATGAAAAGGTTTTCTTAATCAAAATCATAGAATCATAGAATGTTAGAGTTGGAAGGGACCTCGCAGGTCATCTAGTCCAACCCCCTGCACTCTGCAGGAGCAGAGCCAAAAGATAGCCCTACAACATATCCGGAAGATGGTTGTGCAGCCTTTGCTGGATGACCACACATGTTACCTCCTACAAAGCCATATAGTCCACCCTGTAAAGCAGCCATTTTTCCAGGGGAGCTGATCTCTGTCAGCTGGAGATCACTTGTAAAAGCAGGAGATCCCCAGGCCCCACCCGGAGGCTGGCAACCCTATCCCTGCTGTGCTCCTGCTTGTGTCCCCCCCCACTTCCGGGCCACCTGCTGTGTGGACCCTTCCCTTCCAGCTCTCTTGCTTTCAAACCCTCCCATTGCCTGGATCCCCAGCTGAACGCACCACAATGCATACCCTGAGCACAGCCCTGGACACAGCACCTGCGACCAGGACCCGGTGGGGGGGGAGGAAGGCAGGGCAGCAGTGGTGGGCCCCACCAAAAGACCTGGCCCCCAGCCCTGTCCTGCCTTGGCGTGTGCTGACGTCAGCCCTGTCAAGTAAACAGCCCTCGTCCCAGGTCACCATTTTGGGAACCCTGAGCTGGGTGGAAAGGCGGCATAGAAATGTTTGAAGTAAAGAAACTAACAAGTGTGTAGAATTATAATGGCTGCCCTCAGAAATTAATCTCCTTCATGTTCCCTCTAAGCTGAGTTAGTGTGAGCTAGCTCTCAGTTTTTTAGCCTCATCTTTGACTTTGCCTCATTTTTGTCTTAGTTCAGGAAGGAGGGCTCCAGAGCCAAATAATTTATGCAGCAGCCAAATCGCTCACTCACAACTTTCGTGCCAGCAGTCCACAAAGTAGATTTTTTGCTCACAAGGCTCCAAAGCTCAGAGGGAGCACTGGTCACTACAAGGAACCATTCTGGATACAGGAGTGGGGGGAAAGAGCATGGAGGGACTTGCCAAAAGCCATCCTCCCCCAAGCTGCTTTCCTTTTGCGTTCTTCACAGGGAGGGAGACCACGCAGGCCGCAAGGCAAAATCATCAGCAGCTAACCTCATTAACAAGTCTGATGCTCTTGTTGCATTAAGTGCAGTGAGGACAGGCTTGCGACCTCAGCAGAACCACAAAATGGATGCTGCGACCCAGAGCCCTTCCAAACAGCCACCACCATGTGATCCCTGTGAAGCAAAGTGGAGAGGAAGCTCGGGGGAGGGGGGGAGGCAGTGAGGAATGGCCCCTTGCTTTTGATCAGTGTTCACAAAGATCTGGCAGCCATGGCACACTTTTTGTTTCTTTCCATGAACCACCCTGATTCTTCAGGCCTTCTAAATTTGCCCCCCTGTGAGCAAAGAACTTCAGAAGATTTAGTCTAAAAGAAATTCCCTAAAGATCAACTGACAGTGCATTTTGATTAAAAGTTGGGTAATCTCTTTTTCTACCTAATAACAGGAATGCATTGAACTAAAAGAAAAGCCTCGGGTGACAAATTTCCTGAAAGAACATGGTATTTTAAGGTGAAAACTTATTTTGATTGTGCCTGCTTCAAAAAATGCCATTTTCTGAGCTCACTTTTGTTATCCTTGTACCGTGAAGACATCTGAAATCATTCCATTTCTTCATGATAGATTAATTTGTGACCTAAACATCTACTTCTCACTACAGTGAAATAACACACTTTTACATAGATTCAGGTGGGCACCCGTGTTGGTCTGAAGCAGCAGAACAAAGTCTGAGTCCAGTGGGGGCACCTTTAAGACCAACAAAGTTTTATTCAATGTGTGCACACACAGTTCTTCAATGAAATGGAAATTACCAGTCCATACATATAGGTAGAGGGTGTGCAATAAATTAGCATACAGCATAATGAAGATGTTTAACAGATTCCTCCATGCTTGAGCGGACACAGATGGAGTGTCATGGCAGGGTCTCAGTTAATTACTCTCAGCATTCCACAATTAGGGATACATCTGCCCATCCATCTCCAATTTTGACATATTTATTTCCTTCACTATGTTTTCCCCTGGAATTAAACCCAAACAAATGGTAGCCATAGCACAGAACAGAACAAAACCTTTATTGGCATATAAAATCAGTAAGATAAAACTAAAGATCAAGCTAAAATTACATCTATAAATCTATAAATCCATAAATCCATAAATCTATAAATCTATAAATCTATAAATCTATAAATCGATAAATCTATAAATCTATAAATCTATAAATCTAAATGGTAACCATAAGCTTGTTATTCCTGTTTGATTCTTGAATCTGTTAAAACATCTTCATTATGCTGTATGCTAATTTACTGCTCCCTCTTTTCCTATATGTATGAACGAGTAATTTCCATAAGCACACGAAAGCTTATACCTTGAATAAAACCTGGTTGGACTTAAAAGTCTTAGATGTTTTACTTGACAGGCAAGACCCAGATGGATATGAACAGTGTTGTGTAGTGGATTAGACAAATGTAGAAACCACAGACATGGGTGTAGTGATCAGCATGGTTTACTGGTACACAACTAAAACGTAGAATACCGGCCGGGTGACCAACTATATACAGCACCTGGGAACACCCCTAGATCCTATTGGTAGGTTTAAACCTCCCGCCAAAGTCTCTATTGGTTCCCCAAAGGAAATTCCAGGAGCCTAGTCCCTATCGTTCCTACGGAGTTAAGCTCGGTGGTTACTCGCTGGTGCCTAGTGGCGGTCAGCGGATATAACAAACAGCAATGGTTTATTTAACAGAAAATGAAGTATTTAATAAGGTAAATATGATGTGTGGATAACTTCAATATATACAGTAAAGCTGGCTCTCAAATAAAGGAAATAACCCGTGAGGGGAGGTATGATCCCCCTTTCTTTGAACGGGTTCAAGGCTGCTCTTTTCTCACGTACAGAGTCCCTTTCCACAGAACCCGCAGACACCACTCAGGTGTGATACGCCCTTCACAGGATGCTTCTTTGTACCACAAAAATAAGCTTTCTTCCCCTCAGCCCATCCCCAGACCCTGACTAAAGAGCCCAGTAAAAGCCTGGCTGAGCTGACCCTCCTTTCCAGAGCCACCAAATCTCCATCCAAAAGTAAAAAAAGAGTTTTCCTTCCCTCTTCTTAAGGCTGAGGCTGTCTCAGCCTCACCCATCCAGTGGAGTTCCCTGGGCTCCGATTGGCTGATTGGAATCGCATGAGGCCTAAATCACAAGGATTGGTTCAGGGCCCTGGAGGAGAGGCGGGACTTTTCAAGAGGATTGCTGCACTCACCACTCCTGTGGAACTCATTGGTCCTGGAGAGGGTCCATCAAGTTTTTCCTGGACAATGGCTCCAGTAAAATACACATATGTAAAGTGTTATTTTACAAGGTAAACCGTTTGCAACAGTATATTCATTTTTTCTTCGTGACATAAACATACAAGTTAAAAATATATACATGTGGTTTGTGATGTTCAGCAGGTTTACCTGAGGCTACTCTAACCTTGACAAGACATCTGCTACAACATTTTCATGTCCCTTGATGTCAAAATCAAAGGACTGTAATATTAGACTCCACTTGAGGAGACTATGATTATTCCCTTTGGCGTTGTGTAGCCAGCATAAAGGTAAATGCGCACTCCTGAGAGTGAAATGTCTTCCTCCTGTATGAGGCCTGAGTTCCCCCAGACTCTGGCCAGACATTTCTTTCTCCACTACAGCCAAGTGAGTTCTCTTTATGTGGTCCTTTGTGCATCACTGTAGGAAGCCATGCTACAGATAACAAGCATCTGCCAAGCAAAACCACTCTTGCTTCATCTCAGCAGCCTTCCTTAGCAAGATTATACATCATGCAAACCTGTCTGCTGACAGGTAGGTTTCTTGACAAGATGGCCTTTGCCTAGATTCCTGAGAAGCCCTACATCTGTGCAAAATGCTTTCCAAGCTGTCTTCCTGCTGTGCCCAGCAACGTGGGAGACCATATCGCATCCTGGAACAAGGTCAGACAGACCTTCTGTTGAATTGAACAACTCATCACAAACAGTAAACACAGAGATATGCTCACGCTTCATGCTACGCCTGAATCCACCCACAGTGGTTCTGCTGAACTGAGCCGTCCCAAGAACATCGGTGTCCCAGTGCTGAAACAGCACGTCATTGTGCATCCAGTGAAGTACAATTCTTCTATCAGGCTCTGCACTTGCGTCCACAGTGGGATTAGAGGACTTCACTTGACATCTTCTTTGAACAATGATCGTCTTGCTCTCAGATGGGTGGAGCATAGATGCTCAGCAAGGGAGCAAGAAAGATCAGCTTTATGGAAGGAGAGCCAGTTGATCGGAAGTGAAACTGTTCTGTCGTCAGCAGATCTCTGCTTTGGCTTGCATCCTCTTGATTGTACCCTGTCCCTTCTTTGAGAGATTCTGACTTGTAGCTGTCAAATGCAGTGTCAGTCCTGTAGAAACAGCAGGCCCATAGCCAGGGTTTTTTTTCTTTTGGGGGCATTTAAATTTCTTAGGAGGCTGCTGCCAATCCTCCCTCTTCTCCTCCTCCCTTCCCTCTTGCCTGCTTGCTAGCAGTAAGAAGACTCATCTCGGCCGGCAGCAAGGAGGTTGTGTGGCCGCCATCCCATTCCCTCGCTGGGTCTTCAAGCAGGAAGAAGACTTGGAGGACAAGGAGGCCACGCGGCCGCCCCCTCCCTCCCCTCTCTTCCCCTGCCTGCCAGCTGAGCAGACCCACTCTCTGCTCAGCTGGCAGGTGGGGAAGAGAGGGGAGGCACAGAGGGAGCAGGTGCAGGGGAGGAACACTGGTTGCCTCAAAGTCACCCCAGGCTCCCTTACCCTGGGGGGAGGGCAGGGGGCCCAGCAAGCTGGGGGCAGGGGCACCCCTAATTCGAGAGGGGGCAATGCCCCTAATGCCCCACTCCTGGCTATGGTATCCACTGAGAAGAAGACAGCCTACACAATTGTCACTCAGGACATCAAAGGTGCTGGCAAATAAGAGTTTCCCTATTGCTACCACGTACAGTTGGTTGTCAGTCACAAAAAATGAAGTACCTTCACAGGTCTCCTGAGGAGGACAAAGGATATTGCTTGTCAAGTAATCTGTAAGGACTGTTTCTTGTTCCGAGGCCTCCACTTAATTCTGCAAAAACAACGGGCACTGGAATCAGTTCATGCTGCAATAGTTTTGGAAGTTCTTCTACCATCCCAGATCCATAGGCCGTCACTAAGCAATTCAAGATTTTCCAGTCAGGCTTTCCCCCCTTCAGCGTTCTTGACTCTCATGTCTTTCTGCTTCGAGTAAAGAGATGGAAGCACTGAAGCTTTGGCACACAGTAGCAGGGCAGAAAGAGGAAACTGGTGGGTCCATAACGGCACGGAGAAGCAGAGAGGAGGAAATACGAGCAGGGCTAGTGTTCCCTCTAAGCTGAGTGTGAGCTAGCTCAGTTTTTTAGCCTCCAGCTCACACATTTTGGTCTCTGCTCAGGAAGGATGACTCCAGAGCAAACTAATTTATGCAGTTAGCCAAATCACTCGCTCCCAACTTTAATGCCAGGAGCTCACAAAGTAGGGTTTTTGCTCACAAGACTCCACCGCTTAGAGGGAACATTGGGACTCCAGGGCTAGTTTCTGAGGGAGAAAACGCCTTCAGAAGGGCAAAGTTCCCCTTAGGAGAAAAGACCTACTCAGGATCAGGCAGGAGCAAGTCGGGTCCAGGAGAAGGAGGATAAAAAGCCCCAAGCCGAAGCGGGAGCAAGACCAGGCTGGGACCAGCTAGGAAGGAGAGAAGCCAGACGGCCCCGAGCTCTCTGAAGTCAGTAAAGATACAAGACTCCCCTGGCTGAGGGGCAACAACTCTCACTAGCCCCAGGCCTGGGAGGCCCAGCAACTGCCAGTATTACCCCTGCCATAAGCCTCTGTCTTCTTCAATGAGCATGGGATTTCACTGGCAGAGCTCCATCTATTGGCACCATGAGTCTTAGCAAACTGCTTCCAGTCTCCTTGTTCTGCACTGAATAAAGACTCTCCTTGTTATCACCTCCGTAACCACATCCGTTGTCGTGATGGCAGATACAAGACTGCAGTGGATGATGCATACTGCAACACAATTACAGCAGATAAAACCATTTCTTGGAGAGGGGCGGAGCGACGTCGTTGATGGCAGTCGCATAGCCGAGAAGCTCCCGCAATCAACCCCCTTTCCAGCTACAAAACACATCATTCTGAGGTGATTTAACAACAAAACACAATGGGAAAAACTGGCAGAACAAAAAAACAACTCTTCAAGGAGAGATTCAGAATCCATGACCAGTTATTTTAACACTGACAGAGCAACGAGAGCTGCAGGCCCAAGAGACATAACTACGACTAAAATGGCGGCCGCAGCAGAACTCAATCATGACGCAGATGCACCAATCTGCAAAAAAGATTTAAAAGAGCTGAAAGCGGACATTCAACAATTCTTCAAAGAATCAATGACTGAGCTACTCTGTCCAGTTCACTCTAAACTGGAGGAACTAGAAGAAGGACTACAAGAAGTTTCAACCACAGCAGAAGAAGCATACCTAAATGGAACAACTATGCAAATGGAATTAAAAAAATTGCAAGACTCTGAGAAGGCTATGAGAGAAAAAATGCTGTTGCTGGAGAAGAGATGGAGACTACAGAATTTGAAATTTCGCGGGATAGCAGAAAACGCTGAAGGTACGTCTGATTTGGCTACATTCCTATCCACTTGGCTAGTGAAAAGTCTAAATATAGAAAATGGCGTTGCCCCGGCAATAGCGAAAGCACACCGATTAGGCCCTCTAGCCTCGGCCCGACCAAATCGTCCTCGGGACATATTAGTTCAATTTATCTACGTACGTACCAGAGATAGAATCTTAAAAGAGTCACGTCAATCTCAAGCCTTAACTATGAATGGAAAACCAATACAAGTGTTACTGGACTTACCTTAGGAAGCCCTAGAGAAAAGAAGGCAATTGAAGTTTGTTTCAACCAAACTCGTTTCGGCCCAGATCCGTTTTCGTTGGAGCCCAACTTCCAGCATCATGGAAGGGCCTATCGTATCAAGCTTCTGATGTTACAACGGGTATAGCTCTACTATCGACCTTAAATTTACAACTTTCCCCAGAAGAAAAAGAGGCCTTAGGTCGTTAAGCAACTCTTGAATAACTTACAAGGGAAAATAGAAGTTTTTTCTTTAAGACTGAATTCTTCAAGCATATACATTCTTATTGCTGGATTAAATGTGTTGTAATTGTTAGTTAAACTTCTTAAGCATATAAGTTTTAAATATTGGACCAAATGTGTTATAACAGTTAATTATAAACTTCTTTGATTATATTTACTGGTAGTATTGAAGTCCTACTAATGTTCTGAAAGTTATACTTGATTGAAATAATTGCTGGTCTTTGACATCTGTGGTACAAACTTTGATTTAGATATATAAACCTCAGCGTTAGAAATCTGAGATTTTTCTTTGTAGCTGGGGGGGGGGACAGTGTTTTTACTGATTTTAATCAAGTTGTTTGTTTTTCAGGTTAAAAGTTAGGGTGGAAGGAATTTAGCTCACCCTTATCCCTGCTGGAAAGCAGGGAGGAACGAACCTAATCCTCTCAGTAGAGTGGAAGTGTTAAGTTAAACTGTAGTTGTGTTGCACAGTTTACGAATAGAAGTTGTTTGAACTTTTTTTTATAGATAAATTTAAAGGTGCTTGGTTTTTGTTACTAGTTATTATAATTTATTAGAGTATACAAGAGTTAAAGGAAAGTGGGTAAGGACCATATTTGTAGCTTTTAAAGATTTAAAATTAACATACTTTCATCAATGACACACCAATTTTCTTTTTATACCTGGAATTGTAAAGGATTAAATAACCCTATTAAACTCAGAAGAATTACAAACAAAATAACAAAAGAAAGACCAAATTTTGTATGCCTCCAAGAAACACACTATAAAAAATCTGTTAAGCAAGTTTTAAAGTCAAATTGGTTTACTCAAACTTATCAATCACCAGGCTCCTCTAAGGCACGAGGAGTCGCCATACTTGTATCTAAAAATGTTCCTTTTCACTGGGAGGCTACCAAAAGTGATCCAAAAGGGAGATATCTATTTATCAGAGGAAAACTTAATGGTGAGTCATTAACAATTGCCTCCATTTACGCCCTAAATACAGGGCAACTGATCTTTTTCCAAGAGGTATTAGAACTATTACAAACATTCCAACAAGGTGAAGTAATAATTGGGGGGGATTTAAATTACATTATAGATCCTAAAATAGATAAAACATACAAATCACATCAAATATCAAGGAAAGCTTCACAAGTAACAGAATTAAAGGAAATTTTAAACAAGTATAATTTAGATGATGTCTGGTGATCCCTCAACCCTGGAACAAGGGAATATACCTTTTTTTCAGAAGTACATAAAACATACTTAAGAATAGATTATTTATTAGTTTCCAAACCTTTATTAAATCAAATCACAGAATCAAATATAGGTAATCGTTATATTTCAGATCATGCATGGGTTACATGTCAAATTTTAGACAAAACTCAAGATGGTAAAGGTTATAATTGGACTTTAAATAAATTACTGCTTCAGGACGAATTAGCATGTGATAAAATTTCAAAGGAAATTAAGGAATACTTTGATTTCAACACAAATTGCGAGGCTTCTCAAGACAATATTTGGGATGCATTCAAAGTAGTCTTAAGAGGTAAGCTTCTTTCTCTTGCATCGACCTATAAAAAATAAAAAAATAAAATTATTTTGGAGTTAAAAAACAAAATTGATATTCTGGAAAAAAAACATATGAGATTTGGAGGCAACAAAACTTTAAGAAAACTTAACTTAGAACGCAAAAAACTAGAAGTATTAGAAATATCTAAAGTACAAAAAAATATCTTATATTTAAAACAAAAATACCTTACTAAAACTCAAAAATCTTTAAAATGGCTATGTTCTAGGGTAAAACATAAGAGGTCTTCTACATTAATTCATTCTATTAAAAATTCACAAGGCAATATAGCAACTACCTCTAAAGACATAACAGAAACATTTTTGCATTATTATAGTAAACTATACAAATCAGATAATATTGATAAAAAGGATATACAGAACTATTTGGATTCCTCTCAATTCAATATCAAACTTACTGAAGAACATTTGAAATATTTAGACCAATCTATTTCGGAAAAAGAATTAACTAAAGCCATCGCTAAAATCCAAAATAACAAAGCACCAGGTAGGGATGGACTACCTATTGAATTCTATAAAAGATTTCAATCCCTTCTCATCTCATCATTATTAAAAACCTGTAATTTTTTATTCTCGGAAGGCAAATTACCTAAGTCATGGACAGAAGCAAGAATGGTAGTTCTCCCTAAAGAAGGCAAGGATAAACAAAAACCTGAATCATATAGACCCATCTCAATATTGAACCATGACTTCAAAATATTTTCCACCATCTTAGCTTCCCGTATAAATGCAATAATAGCCGACTACATTCACAGTGACCAATCTGGATTTATACCAGGTAGGTCGTTACAAGATAATATACGCAAAACAATAAACATTATACATTATAGTAAGCTAAATAAAATTAATTCATTGATTTTAGCGCTTGACGCGGAAAAAGCCTTTGATAAGGTTGAAATACCATATCTTTTAACAGTTATGACTAAAATGGGATTTGGTCCCAATATAATGAGAGCAATAGAAACTTTATACCAAAAGCCTTCAATTCAAATTTCTATAAATAATTTTAGATTGGAGGAATTATATCTTTCCAGGGGTACCCGCCAGGGATGCCCCCTGTCCCCACTTTTGTTTGCTTTATCCCTAGAGCCATTAGCCTGTGCAATAAGACAGGATCCATTAATCTGTGGGATTAAGATAGACTCACAAATTCATAAACTCAGTCTTTTTGCAGACAATGCAGTTTTGTATTTAAGCAACCCATTAACTTCTCTGCCTAGGTTAATGAATATCATCAAAGATTTTAGTAATGTCTCAGGATTTACATTAAATCATAATAAAACCGAAATATTTCCCATAAATTTATCAAAATACGATAGAAAAAAAATAACTACTCAGTTCCCATTTAAATGGGTAACAACATCATGGAGGCATTTAGGAATACAAATTCCTTTAGATCTAAAAGACCTGTATGAAATTAACTTTAAACCTTTAATTAAAATAATGAATAACACACTGTCTGATTGGCTGAAATTGGGACTTTCTTTACTAGAAAAAATAGAACTTATAAAATCTATTTTATTTCCAAAATTTGTATTTCTTTTTCAACATATTCCACTCCAAATAAAACCCCAAGATTTACAACAATGGCAATCAAATATTTCTAAATTCCTTTGGGAAAAGAAAAGAGCTAGAATAAACTATAAACTGCTTACTAGACCAATAAAATTAGGAGGACTTGGTCTCCCAAATCTAAAACTTTATTATGAAGCATCTCAGTTGAAAAACATTTTATATCTTACTTCATTAAATCAACCTAAGGCTTGGGTCCAAATAGAGAAGTCTTATTTACTTCCCGCATTAATACAAGAAAGCATATGAAATCTAAAGACAGAAAGACCAATAAGAATACAACACAATCCTTACTTAAAACTTACTTTAGAAATATGGGATAAATATAGGAGTATATTAGCTCCAGATATCTCACCTGTCGCATCCTTTTTGGGTCAACAATGGTTTCCTCCGGGAAAAGAAAGCACTTCATATTCCAACTGGAGAAACTTAAAGAAATTTAGAATTAATGATATTTGTCAGAATGGTAAACCTTGGTCACCAACCTACCTAGAACAAAAATACAGTTTTAAAATTCCATGGTTCCAATCACAACAAATCTCCCATGTAATTTCAACTAATGACCTTTCGAATCAGACAAATAGACCCCTCACAAAATTTGAAAAACTTATACAACAGGAGGAAACAGGGAGAAAGGGAACAATATCTATAATATATAAAGAACTAAATCAAACTTTCTGGGCGACAACCTCTTCACAACAGCAGGCTTGGCAAAGGGATTGTAATCTAAAGTTGACTGAGAAACAATGGACTAAAATATGGTCCTCATTCCTCTATACCTCAAAATCTTTAAACTTCAGACTTCAGAATTACAAGCTTTTTGCCAGATGGTATATGACACCTTTGAGGTTATTTCATTCAAGGGTGCTTAAAGATCCTAAATGTTGGAAAGGATGTGGGCAAATAGGTTCGTTTCTGCATTGTTGGTGGGCTTGTCCTAAAATTACGCAATTTTGGAATATTCTTCTTTCAACAATTGAAACCATTATAGACAAGAAAATCCCAAAAACTCCAGAATCCATCCTGTTGAACGTCTGGGAAGATGACTATTTTACGAAATCCACGGCAGAACTTACCTCAATAATGATACTGGCAGCAAAAACTTTAATAGCGAAACTATGGAAAACAGAGAAAATCCCGACGGTGAGACAATGGTTCCTAAAACTTTGGGACATGATAGTGATGGACAAAATAACATCACAGTTAACGGCAGCGGAGAATCCTCTTGCTTCATCAAAATTTGCCGAAAGATGGTTTACTTTCTTTTCTTATATATCTACAACAAATACTAAAGACAACGTCTTACCTGCTAAATACAAGGATTTTATGTTTTTTTGAATTAATTATATGTGAATATCATGTATTGTTAAGTAGTTTTAGAACGTTATATAAGGTTTCATGTTTATGTATTTGTTATATTGAAAATAAAAATATATAATTATAAAAAAAAAAAATTCTTGGATAAAATTACAATAAGTTAAATCTAAAAACAGTACATAAAGTGCTAGCAATGGCGTTGTAAGACTGGCGAGAATCTGACAGTCAGTTAAGCACATGGTCTGGGTCTTGTCAGCGGCACACAGGCTATTCAGTCAATGTAATATTGATGTTGATGGTATTATTGTTGTTGATGGTATTGGAGCCAGGGCGTCAGATGGATGGGTACGGCTCCTTCGTCGAATGCCTGATGGAAGAGCTCCGTTTTACAGGCCCTGTGGAACTGTAAAAGATACGCAGGGCCCTGATCTCTTCTGGGAGCTCGTTCCACCAGCGTGAAGCTGCTACTGAGAAGGCCCTGGCCCTCATTTCTGCAAGCTTGGCTACTCTGGGGCCTGGAAGAACCAGGTGGTTTTGAGAACCGGATCGCGGCAGTCCCTTAGGTACGTAGGTCCCTGGCCATAAAGGGCTTTAAAGGTAAGTACCAGCACCTTGAACCAAATTCAGTACACTATAGGCAGCCAGTGCAGTGCTTTTAAGGAGACCCAACAACAGCCTGGCTGCCGCATTCTGCACCAGCTGCGGCTTCCAAATTTGGGACAAGGGCAGCCCCATGTAGAGGGCATTACAGTAATCCAATCTCAAGGTGACCATTGCATGGATCACTGGCGGCAGGTCGTTGTATTCGAGGAATGGAACCAACTGCTTAATCAGCCAAAGATAGTAAAAGGCTGACTTGGCAGCGGCTGCTACTTGGGCCCTCCATCGTAAGGGAGGCATCCCAGAGCACACCCAGACTCCTAACCTCCGGGGCTGGCACCAATGGTGCCCCATTGAAGGTTGGGAGTGGGATCCTTGCCCTCGGCCCTCTCCGACTCAGGCACAGGACCTCCCTCTTCATTGGATTCAGTTTCAGTTGGCTCAGTCTAAGCCACCCAGCCACAGCTTTCAATGCCTGGTCCAGATTTTTCGATCTAGAGTTGGACTGGCCACCCAACAACAGAGAGAGCTGAGTGTCATCCGCGTATTGGGGACACACCAGCCCATGCCTCCGGGCAATCTGGGCAAGGGGGCACATGTAGATGTTAAATAACATCAGGGAAAGCACCGCCCCTTGGGGCACTCCGCAAACTAGCGGTTGCCTTTGGGATAGCTGTTCCCCTACCACCACCCTTTGTCCTCAACCCCGAAGGAACAAGGAAAGCCACTGCAAGGCAGACCCCTGGATAATGCTAGGGAGAGTTGAAGGCAGCAGGAAACGAGGAAGACCCAACAGGATATGGACTGACTTAATCTAGGGAGGAGGAGGAGGAGGAGGAGGAGGAGGAGGAGACTGGATTTATACCCCAACAGCAGCTTACAAACTCCCTTCCCCACAAAAGACACCCTGTGAAGTAGGTGGGGCTGAGAGAGCTCTTTCCAGAATTGCCCTTGAGAGAACAGCTCTGATGAAGGTCAAGTGGTCATTCTTGGAAGGACTGAGACTACCAGTGCAAGCTGGTGCAGAGCTGCTGCACTCTAAGCCTGCTGATTACCGTGTATTTAGACCGGAGTAACTCTGCCTAGGGCTGCCCAAGCAAGCCTTTTCGTCTGTATGTGATTCTGCAGCAGTCAACAAATACTACTGGTGAGATCACACAATCACTCATCTCAGTTTGGGTGCTGAGTCGTGGCAAAAGCCATTCCTTTCTGAGGCTTGTAGAGGGCATGAGTTCCTTGGGCACATGCATTTCCTGTCTGTCCATGCCTGGCACAATCCGGAGTCCTGCCTACGGTGGCCTCCTCCTTTCAAGAAGCTCCTGGAAGCACGCGGGTCCCCAAGCACAGGGTCAGGAGGACATCCCTATATGCTGCTGGCCTTTGAGCCAGAAAATCTCTTGTAATCCATAAAATTGCTTGCTAAAACATGCATTTAAGCTCAGGAGAGATAGCTCGTTAACCGCAAGACATGTTATTGAGAGATACTGCTTAAAAATTACCTGCCTACAGTAAAAAGAAACAGGAACTAGCTATGGCTTTGCAATAACCAAAGGATGTAAAGAGGAACAAGGAGACTATAAATGCTTAGCAGGGCAAGATAGGAGAAGTAACTTGCGATTGTGGTAAACGCAGTTAATTGTGTCAGACTCTGTGTGTGTATGCTATGCATAAAACTGCCTTAAAAGGAATTTTATAAATATGGGCTGGGGTCTCTAAAATAATGGGAATGGGAGACTGTAAACAGGGGTGGATTGGTAGGCGTACCAAGTAGGCTGTACCTCCAAGTAATCTCAGCCAATGGATGAACAGAGAGGAAATTTACACAGCGTTCGGGGGTAGGGTTTTGAATAATGTAACCGTGTACCTATAAAAATGCTTGTAAGCAGACTGACGGGTGACCTCCTGACTATCAGACTCCCTCTATACTAGTAAAGAGTTTTAACCTTCATCTTTGACTTTGCCTCATTTATGTAGACAGTTTTGTCTCTAACACCCCCCTTTCCCTTCCACATTCTTTCCCCACTAGCAGGCAAAGTAAATATGACATTTTGAGCATCTGGGAGGAGTGGCAGAAAAGAGTGGCCATCAACATCCTGTGACAGTGAGTGCCATAGGCAGAACCCTAGCCTTAATAAATGTGACAAAGTCTGAGTCCAGTGATACCTTTAAGACCAACAAAGTTTAATTCTGTGTATAAGCTTTCAAACTTTGTTCTATTGCTTCTATCGCTTTCAGACCAACATGGCTACCCATCTGAATCTATCTCAATAAATGTGTTAGTCTTGAAGGTCCCACAGGAGTCTGTTGGCTTTACTGCAGCCAACTTAATATAGAACCAATCCAGTACCCAACTGAAAACTTTTGCCATGACAAGGTCCAAGATGAACAGAGCCTGGTCTCCATCTAGAGGGCAGATTTTAGTGTTTATTAGAAGGAGGAGGAGAAGGAGGAGATTGGATTTATACCCCACCCTTCACTCAGAGGCTCAGAGCAGCTCACAAACCTTTCCCTTCCCCTTCTCACAACAGACACCCTGTGAGGTAGGCGTGGCTGAGACATAGCTCTGACAGAACTATGGCTTGCCCAAGGCCATCCAGCAGCTGCAAGTGGAGGAGTGGGGAATCAAACTGGTTCTCCCAGAACCCTCCCCCACTTAACATTTAAGTCAATCTTTCTGCAATTGATAACATTCCAAAAAAGGTTAAAAGATATGGGAAGAAACTCCGGACCAAAAACTAGACATGCTAACATCTGTGAATAAAATGGTTTCCTCATATTTTCCTAAAACCTTGAGCAACGGGCCTGTTGGAAGCGCCGCCACTGCAATTCATAAAATGGCGGCAATTCTCGCAGATCAACAGCCGGAAGGCCTTATGGTCTCCTGGCAAGAATTCCATGACTCCCTGCAGTCCCTGGAGAAAAATATGTCTGCAACATTTGCAGAACTTCTAATGCCATTGACCTCGCAAATGAATGAACGTAAGCAATCAGTGGCACAAATAGCACAGACTGCAGATTCAGCAATGGAATCCAGCCTAATACTCCAAGAGGATGCCTGTTACTTCTGCAAGAAGGATGAATGAGCCACGGACAAAATCATTTCACCTGAAAACCAATTAAAAGCCAATAATCTTAAATTCAGGGGGATCCCTGAAGACAAATAGCTGAATTAAAATCATTTATTGCATCCTGGCTAGCGGGGATTTTAGAATTAGAAGAAGGAGTTGCCCTGCTGATAGACTTCGCCTACAGAATGGGCTCCCTGCGTGCACGTTAAAACAACATACCCAGGGATATCATCATGCGATTTCTGGACTCTTGTACTAAAATGAAAATACTCATCATGGCCTGACGAACTGGCTATCTACAGCTGCAAGACAACAAAATTCAGGTTCTACAGGACCTTTCCGTGGAAACTCTGCAACATCGGAAGGCACTGAAACCCATAACAGCAGCACTGATTGATGCAAAGATTCTCTACAAATGGGTTGCATACTATAAGCTTCAAGTCCTCCATAATGACGCTCTTCTTCAAGCCTCGGACCTAGAATCGGGTGTAAAACTTCTCCAAGACCTGCATCTTCAACCTCCACCAGACCTTCCTATGGACGATGCACCCAAGCAGCACGACATTACAACGGCCCACTAGCACACAGTCCACACCAAAAGGGACCACAAGATGAGAAATACCTGAGCTAAGTCTCTGTTTAATCAAGATTGGTTTGTCTAATAATCTTGCTCACAATTTTCTTATTTTTTTCCAGGCACCTTCTTAACTTTTTGCTTTCCTTGCGATTTAAATTTTAAATGCCAAAGTTCTTAAAAGTTATATTTTTATAGTACACATTGGAGTGTTTAAACTCACTTTAAAATTAGATTGACTTACTGAGATTTACTTGTAATCATTATATAAATAGTTTTGAGTGTCCTTTTATTAATAATCATTTTTGGGAGAGGGGGACTGTGCAGGGGGTGAAAGCCTAGTCCTCTACCAGGTTCCTTTACTATTCCCACTTGTCTAATACGTGGTTCAGTCCTTAAAGGAAAAGGACTACAGAGCCCATTAGTTGGCTCTGTGTTGGTTTAGCGTTATGTTACTGGTTGTTATTTCTACTGTCATAATCTATCTCATTGACTATTCCTGTGTAATGTACATCAGTACAGGTTATGTACATCAGTACATGTTATGTACATCAGTACCTTTACTTGCATACTTACCTCTTATGATAATTGTTCATTACTCCTTGATCAACCCTGATCAACCCTGATTGTTCCCTGGAAGGCCAGATCCTGAAGCTGAAGCTCAAATACTTTGGTCACCAAATGAGAAGGGAGCATTCACTGGAGAAGACCCTGATGCTGGGAAAGATTGAAGGTCAAAGAAGAAGGGGACGGCAAAGGATGAGATGGTTAGACAGTGTCATCGATGCAACGAACATGAAATTGAGCAAACTTCAGCAGACAGCGGAAGACAGGAGGGCCTGGCATAATCTGGTCCATGGGGTCATGAAGAGTCGGACTCGACTGTGCGACTGAACAACAACAACAAAACCACGGTATGTAACTAGTTCCAGCATTATGGAAATATTTACACTAACAATGTCTTTAATTCTCAGGTTGTATGAAATCCTGTATAGAAAGCCATTTTTCTTTGGTTTAAATGATCTCTAATACACAATTTAAATTTCTTTCACTGAATTGCAGAGGCCTGAAATCGCCTATAAAGAGGGAAAGGGTAGCCTCAACTATTTTGAGACAAAATCCTGCTGTAACTGTCTTACAAGAAACTCATCGTAAAGGGGAAAATGAAATTGTCTTTCCTCCTCCAAGTTTTCACAACAGTTCCAGGCACAAGGTTCTCCCAAGTCACATGGTGTAGCAGTACTAATTAACAGAAACACAAGATTTCAAACTAACAGAATGGAAAAAGATCCCAATGGTCGATATATTTTTTTAAACGGCACACTAAATGGTTCACCTATCACCCTTGTGAATGAACTATGCACCTAATGATAGTCAACTTGAATTTATCAAAAATATTTTCTATAAGCTTGAAGCCTTTAGCTTTGACCCCTGCATAATAGGAGAGGACTTTACTTACTTTTCCCTAGATTCCAAACTCACACAAGGATTGACTTTATTTTGGTATCATCATCTATTTCCAATCTTTTTACAGATGCAAATATAGGACCCAGAGTATGGTCACATCATGAAAGCATAATGGAAGACAGAGTGAATTCACCACGCAACTACACATGGAGGTTAGATTCAAAACTTTTATTATTATAGTCAGTCACAGATTCAATAGAAAAGGAAATCAAAGACTATCTTCAACACAATTCAGAATGTGGTGTCTCCCAACACTTGATTTGGGATGCTTTGAAAGCAGTAGTCCATGGCAAATTAATGGCCATTGCATCAACCTACAAAAAAGAGAAAAATAAATTAAAACAAGAAATGATTGACAAAATTAAAGATCTGGAAGATGAATATAGACTTTTTTTTTTTTAACAAAATTTTTATTGGGATGTGCTCAACATTTTCAACAACGTTACCAATACAATTTAAAAAACTTTCCATCCCATCCCCCCACCCCCCTAATAGGCTTCCAACACTGCTAATAACAAACAAGTATATATTAAACGGCAATCAAGTTTAGACTTATATGAATCGACAAACCAGGTAACACATTTCAGATATATAAAACATCTCACAATTTCAACATATTTTCAAATAACAGTATAATACAGTTCATAATTCATTTCACTTCTCATTCAATATCCATACAAATCTAAGTTATACATTTTCCCCTTCATCCTGTATTCAGTTTCCAAATACAGTTTCAAACCTTCCCAATCTTTTATATACTGTTCTGCCATTTGTCCATTTAGTTTTTTTGTCATTTTGTCCATTTCTGCTAAAAATAGCAATTTTCTAAGCCAGTCATGTATATCCGGCACCTTCTCCGTTTTCCATTGCTGAGCAAAGGCCATTCTCGCCGATGTAATCATGTACCATAATAATGTCCTTTTTTCCTGTGGAATTCTTTCCATTGTCAAACCTAAGAGAAGAAGTTCTGGCTTTCTCTCAATTGGGATTTTTAATATTTTCTGCATCACACAATGTATATTAGACCAGTACACCTTTACTTTATCACATGACCACCACATATGGTAAAAAGAACCCTCTGTCTTTTTACATTTCCAACACTTATTACTCAAGTTCTTATTCATACTAATATTAGCAATCTTTTTTGGTGTCATGTACCATCTGTACATCATCTTGTAGCAATTTTCTTTTACATTAACACAGGTAGACATTTTAAAAGATCTTTTCCACAAAAACTCCCATGTTTCCATAGAAATTTCTTTGTTCATGTTTATGGCCCATTTTATCATTTGCTCTTTAACAGTTTCATCCAAAGTGTATACAGTCAACAAAGTTTTATACATCTTTGAAATCATTTTTCGCTCTCTTTTCAACCATATAACTTCAAACTCATCATTCTTAGCTCTAAAACCAAACTCTTTACAATCTTTTTTGTAAATATCCCTTATTTGACAATATTGTAACCATCCATACTCAAATTCTAGTTCATTATTTGGTTTTAAAACATATTTTTTCCCCTCTTTTTGCAACAATTCTTGGTATTTCAACCAATCATTACCTTTATGTTCTGAAAAAAGATGTATAACTGCTGCTGGAACAATCCACAAAGGCCTCTCATCAAAAATTGTATCCTTGTACCTGGTCCATGCATCAAACAATGTTCTCCTTACATAATGATGCTTAAACATTGAATCAACTTTATTTTTCCCATACCAAAGATAGGCATGCCAGCCAAATCTGCAATCGTGCCCCTCAAGAGCTAAAAGTTTTCTATTTTCCAAATTAACCCACTCAGATAACCAAGACATACATACAGCTTCATGATACAAACGCAAATTCAGGACTTGGAAGCCACCTCTGTCTTTAGTATCATACATTATCTTCATTTTAATTCTTGGCTTCTTTCCTGCCCAGATAAATTTAAAGATCTCTCTTTGCCATTTCACCAACACTTTCCCATCTTTCACGATTGGTATTGTCTGGAACAAAAACATTAACCTGGGCAGTACATTCATTTTGACAACGGCAATTCTTCCAAGAAGAGATAATCTAAGTTTTTCCCATTTTTCTAAATCACTCTTTATCGAAACCCACAGTTTTTCATAATTATTCTTAAACAAGTCTATATCTTTCATTGTAATTTCAACTCCCAAATACTTAACCTTTTTAACCACTTCACATTCTGTCACATTTTGTAACATTTGTTGCTTTGTACCTATCATATTTTTACACAATATCTTGGACTTATTCTTATTCACATAGAACCCTGCGAGATCTCCAAACTCTTTTACTTTTTCAAATACCTTAGGCATATTGTTAACAGGATCTTCAACAATAAACATAATATCATCCACAAATGCTCTTAGTTTAAATGAAAAGCCTCTAATATTCAAACCTTTTATATTATCGTCATCTCTAACCATTTGTAGCAAAATCTCCAAAATCCAGATAAATAGCAATGGTGACAGGGGACAACCCTGTCTAGTACCTTTTCTGACCCGGAACACTTCTGTTGATTCTGCGTTCACAATCACCGTAGCTTTTTGTTCTTTATATATTGATTGAATCATTCTTGTAAATTCTGCGCCCATCCGGGATTTCTCAAACACTTTAAACATAAATTCCCAATTCAAATTATCAAATGCCTTTTCTGCATCCAAAAATAAAAAAACAACTTCTTTTTCCGGGCGTTTATCATAATACTCAATTGCGTCTAAAACAACCCTCATATTGTCTTTTATTTGTCTGTTTGGTAAAAATCCGGCTTGATCTTCAGCAATAGTATCTTTCAAGAACCCTTTAAGGCGCTCTGCTAATATTTTTGCAAATATCTTATAATCGTTGTTTAACAGTGAAATAGGTCGATAATTCTTTACATTTGTTAAATCTTGCATATCTTTCGGAATTAAGGTGATCGCAGCTTCATTCCAAGAATCTGGAATCTTCCCAGTTCTTCTAATTTCATTTAAAAGAATCTCTAACACCGGAACCAGGTCTTCATGATTTTTTTTATAAAATTTAGCTGAAAAACCATCTGGGCTGGAACTTTGGAAATCTTTGCCTCTCTTATTGCTTTACTAATTTCTTCTTTAGTTATTACAGCATTTAATTTTGCTTTCATTTCTGGGCTTGGTTGTATCAAATTAACCTTGGGTAAATAGTCTTGTATCTTTTGCAGATCCACTTGTTTTGCTTGAAAAAGAGTCGCATAGTATTTATAAAATTCCCTCCGGATCCCTCCTGGGTCTGAAATTTCTTTATTTCCATCTTTCAATGTAGTGATTGTTTTGTTCTCTCTTCTTTTCTTCAATTGCCATGCCAAGTATTTACCCGGTTTATTTGCACCTTCAAAGGACTTCTGTTGCAATTTTTTCAGGTTCCAATATACTTCTTTGTTTAACCTCGCCTCATATTGCTCCCTTAAAATCCTCAATTCTCTCAAAATTTTCTTTTTACCAGGCCTTTTCTTAAGCTCCATTTCTTTTTTCTGAATATTTTCCATAATCTCTTTGTCTATTTTCAATTGTTGTTTCTTTTCATTATTATTGATTGCAATCAGATGCCCTCTCATCACAGCTTTATAGGCCTCCCATACCGTTTGCGTCTGTACATCCTTATTTAAGTTCAGTTGAAAATATGTTTGGGTTTCTGTCCTTATTCTATCCACAATATTTTGTTTGTCCAGCAAGTCCTCATTGAATCTCCATCGGAATTTCTTTCTCTTAACATACGTTGACCATTTTACTGGACTATGGTCAGAAAGAGTTCTAGGTAACATTTCGATTTTGCGTGTCTGCAAGATCAAATTCTCAGTCATCCACATCATGTCTATCCTTGAAAAAGATTCATGTCTTGATGAGTAAAAGGAATACTCTCTATCCCTGGGATTTTTAACTCTCCAAGCATCTTCCAGATGTTCGTGTTTAGCCAATTGAAAAAAGACTTTCGGAAGTTTGCCCATGCCTTCGTTTCCTTTTTGGGATTTTCTGTCAATAACATTATCAACAGTACCATTAAAGTCACCCATTAATATCATTTGCTCATAGGTTAGCTGTCGTAGCTGTTCCCACAAATCCTGGAAAAAATTTTCCTTCGCACCATTTGGAGCATAGAGGTTAACAATTAAAGTCTTTTTACTTTGCAGCACGGCTTCTACTGCCAAAAGCTTCCCTTCATTATCTTTAAAAATTTCCTTTGGTTCCAATTCCTTTTTAATATATATCACAACTCCTTTTTCTTTTGGGAGGAGAGGGAATAAAACTCCTCTCCTAATCTTTTTTGAATCAAAAATTTAGCATCAGTTTTTTTAATATGTGTTTCTTGCAAACAGACAATATCACATTTTTGTTTTTCCAACCAAAGTCTAACATTTTTTCTTTTTTGAGGTGAATTAAGTCCATTGACATTTCATGATATAACTTGACTCTCCATGTTGTTTTTGTACTTATTTATCAGAGTCTTTAAAGTTATCATTGATGAATCTAGTCATTTGCTCTACTGACTTGATGGTGACTCTTTTCTGTTTGAATGTAAAACTGACACCTTTTGGAATTTCCCATCTGTATCTTATACCCTCTGTTTTCAGTTTATCAATCAAATCTTTAAAGAGTCGTCTATCCTGAAGCATTGCTCTGGGTAGTTCCTTTAAAATCATGATTTTCTTGTTGTCAATTGTGAAATCTTCCTGAAATTGTTGCTTGAATAAATCCTCCTTCAGTTTTTTGGATATAAACTGGACAATCACATCTCTGGGTAATTTTTTCCTTTGCGCAATCGCAGAATTGACTCTGTACACCACATCAATCTGTGCCGCCACCTTCTCCTCTTCCATTTTTAAAAAGTCTGCAACAGCATCCACCATAACAGAATGGATGTTCTCACTTTTGTCTTCAGGGATCCCCCTGAATCTCATATGGTTAAGCATTGCATTGTACTGGACCATCACATTAACTTTTTCTGTTTCTACAGCAACCTCAGCAATATTGGATGCCACTCTCTTCACTCTTTCATCCATCTCATCTGCTCTCTTAGTCAGCGTCTGTATTTCTTTTGTAATCCCAGATAGATCCTTTTTCAGGTCTGTTACTTCTGTTACTAAAGTTTTTTCCATCTTTTGTAACGCGTCCATCACTCGTTTCTCCATAGCTTCCATCAGGCCCTGTAACTTCTTTTCTTCTTTAGCAGCCATTTTCAGGGAGGACCAGGAGTTCGCCCTCTGTCGTTGCTGCAGATCGTAAGCCGTTGTTTAAAATTCACCTAAAACCTACATCAAATCAAAGTCCTTCTTATGCCCACCTAAATCGCTCTAATTTCACTTTTTTCTACTAAGTCTTTTGGTTAAAATCGAAGTATAATTTTTCTGACCTTCTCAAAATGGCGGGCGCAATTTCTCTATGGTAGATTATTCTTCCGGTTACTCACTTCCTGTCCGGCAATCTTATTTGTCCCCCTTGCCTCTGGTTTCCTCCCTTCTTCCAGCCTCCTTGGACTTCTCTAGGAAGATTACTTGTCTAGTCTGAGGTCACTTCCTGTTCTGATGATTTCTGCTGCAGCTAGAGTATTTTTCCACACTACTTCTCGCGGGGCTTGCTGTTAGTTTCTATTTTAAAGTCAATAATCCAACCACAGGAATGTTCAACAAACCGGCTTTTTGGCCTTTTTTAGCTGTTTAACTGTTCTTTTTCGGAGTAGGTGTTAGTACAAAAGATACAGCACAATCATGCGCTTCATCGGATGTTGTTTAGTCTCGGCCAAAACGCGTCTCCGGTGAGCAATTTTAAAAAGTTACCTTCAAAGTCCGTGTCTTGTTATAGCAGTGTTTCCTTGATATCAGTTTCCGTAGAATGTCTTGGAGGTCTGGGTCATGCGTTCTTATGTTGAGAATCCAACTCGGTGGGGTCTTGTAGAGAATTTCTGAAGTGCCTTCTAGGGGGGAGGGGATCAAGGCTGGTCGCGATGCTCTTTAAAGCCCCGCTATCAGCCGATCTCAACTCCCTCTCGGGCCAAGGCTTGCTGCCAGTCACCCCCCTGCCTGGGGGGATCTGCGGTGGGCTATGTGCAGCCCACCCTGTCGTCAAGACCCTCCGTATGCTCTGGGAGCTCTGAGAGCAAGCCAGAACATGTCAGGACGCCATGAATCCCAGACCGGAAGCCCGAAGATGAATATAGACTTTATGGTAGAAAGCGCACATATAAAAAGCTACTATTGGAATGAAAAAATAAGAACCCATTGAAGTTTCCCAAATTCAAAAAGAATAGCATATGTCAGACAAAGATACTGGCTCAAAACAACTCAATCCATTAAACTATTATCTTGGAAATTCAAGAAAAGAATATCCGATAATGCCATCCATGCAATCATAAACAAGCATGGTCAACTGAAACATAACAACATAAATATCTCAAAAATCTTCTTAGATTACTATAAATCCCTTTATAAATCTGACTTTCCATCCTCAGAAGCTATAGAAAGTTTTCTATCACAATAACCACTCCCAAAAAAATTATCACCACAACATAAAAAGTGGTTAGAAGAGCCTATTTCAGCACAAGAAATTCAAGCAGTAATTAAAACTCTCAAAAACAATAAGTCTCCTGGCAGAGATGGGTTCACAACAGAGTTTTATAAAAAAATTCAACTCAATATTAGCAGATCCCCTAGCATGAACCTGCAACCAAGTCTTGGAAGAAGGAATCTTGCCCCCATCCTGGAACCAAATAAAAATAGTACTCATACCTAAACCAGATAGAGACATAACACTGCCTAGCTCTTACAGGCCTATATCGTTATTAAACCAGGACTATAAAATTTGCACGGCAACAATGACATTCCAGCTCAACAAAATAATTGAATCGTACATCAACATAGACCAAAGTGAGTTTATCCCTAATAGGAATATTTCAAGATTGCTAAAAGCACTGTATTCAGTCTTCGTTTATTTTATCAATTGATTTTGAAAAAGCCTTTGACAGAGTTGAAACTTTTATTTAAATTCACTCCTAGCTCAAATGAACTTTGGACCCAAATTTTTAAGATTAATTCATGCCATTTGTCAGTCACCCTTAGCCTGTATTCAAATGAATGGACGGTGCTCAGATGACTTCAAGTTATCCAGAGGCACCCGGCAAAGTTGTCCAATCTCACAATTGCTTTTTGCAATTGCCATTGAGCCATTAGCACATGCAATTTGCTCCAATTCTCAGATCGATGGCCAATCAATAGGAAACCATCACTTAAAACTTAGTCTTTTTGCCGATGATCTGACTCTATTTTTAACAAAACTAGAAGTATCCCTGCCAAAAATGCAATCTTTACTTCACTCCTTTGAAGAGATAGCAGGATTAAGAGTGAATGACTCCAAGACCCTCATTCATTTGTCAATTGACCATAAAGACTATATCAAGCAAAACTACGCCTTCGGCTGGGTGAAAACTTGCTGGAAATACTTGGGAATCTTAATTCCCCTCAATTTATCTGACTTACTCTAACATAATCATATAGCACTTTCAAAGACATTAGAAGACCTACTTAGCGCTCTTTCATCACCTCTATTATCTTGGATTGAAAAAATACGTCCTGAAATCCTTTATTTTCCTGAAATTCTTATTTCTTTTCAGAGCCATTCCGATAACAATTCCACATCTATTGCTCAAATCATAGCAGACACTTTTCTTGAAATACATTTGGAATAAATCAATACATAGAATTAGTTTTGCAAGTTTAAGAAGACTACTCAGATATGGGGGCCTATCCCTACCTGACCTCTCTCTGTATCATGTAGCCTCTACTCTACTGGGAATTATAAAACAGTATGGCAGAAACTACCATGCTGACTAGAAATTGATGGAGCTTTCTTACTTAAATTCTAGATCATTTCAAGAGACTCTCTGGGAAAAACCTTCTCAGAGACCAGCGAGCCTGAGTGACAACATCTTTTTAGTCAACTCATTGAGAATATAGGACGAACTGAAATCAGCAATAGTCCCATACCCATCTACACCAGTTTGGTGTAGTGGTTAAGTATGCGGGCTCCCATCTGGGAGAACCGGGTTTGATTCCCCACTCCTCCACTTGCACCTGGCTGGATTACCTTGGCCAAGCCATAGTTCTGATAAGAGCTGTTCTTGAAAAAAGAGCATTTTCTGTCAAGAGCTCTCTCAGCCCCACCTACCTCACAGGGTGTCTGTTGTGGGAAGGGGAAGGGAAAGGATTTTGTAAGCCGCTCTGAGACACCTTTGGGTAGTGAAGGGTGGGGTATAAATCCAATCTCTTCTCTTCTTCTTCTTCTTCTTCTTCTTCTTCTTCTTCTTCCTCACCAATTTTACAGGTCAATCTTGGTTTAGTCCTGGCCTCCCGGTTACTTCCTTCAAAATCTGGAGAGAAAACAGCATCACACATTTCATTGATATCAGCAAAAGTTCAGTTCTTTTAGATAAATCTGAATTAGAACAAAAATATAAAGTTGCAGTTAACTGGTTTGAATATCTACAAATAAGGCACCAATGGAACTCTACCTTTTAAAAGTGGAAGGGAAACCAGGTCTTTTACCTTTTTTGAAAAAATATTATCCATGGATGTCAAATCTTGCAAAGGAATGATTTCAGTCCTTTATAAGGCACTATTATCCTTTTCATCAGAACCAACTACATATCAAGTCTCTTGGAATACAGATTGTGAGGTAACACTGATGGACTCCATATGGCTTAAAATTTGGTCATCACCCAGTATGTTATCTAGATCCTTGAATATAAGAGCTCAAGCTTTTAAGCTGATATCAAGATGGTATCATACACCCATTAAATTTCATTATATTAATAAAAAATACTCACCCTTATGCTGGCATTTATGTGGCAAAATAGCGAATTACCACACTGTTGGTGGATCTGCAAAAAAGTTAAATTTTGGATTACAATCTTACATACTATTAAGTTAATTATTCTCCTGAACTAGTATTGCTTGATTTATGGAAAGGTATTGAGATTTCTAAGATACAAACAGAATTAATATCAACATTGATGATGGCAGCTAAATCTGTCATTACACGTAACTGGAAGGACTCTAATTCACTAACCCTTCAACAATGGTACATGCAAATATGGGAATATTACACTATGGAAAAAATTGCCACTTCTGTACCTCCTGTCTGTACTTATAAAACCCAATCCTTATTTTATTCCAAATGGTTACTGTTTCTTGAAGCAACTCATGTTAATGCCGTTGTTCCTTCAAGTTCTATTCCTCAGAGATACTTAGAAATTATTTCAACTTTTTAATACCACTTAACAACCAGTTAAACTGTTTATACTATTTTATGCTATTATTTTCATTCTGAAGTATACATTGTGACTTTTGATTAACAGATGCAAATGACATTCTTTTCTTTTCTGTATACTGTTTTGTTTTCTTTCTGCATTCTACCTATTATTGTGATCTTTTTGTTGTAAAGTTAAAAAGTTATAAATAAAATGTAACAACAACAACAATAATAATAATAATAATAATAAACTGGTTCTCCCAGATTAGAGCCTGCACACTTAACCACTACACCAAACTGGCTCTCTATTTGGAGGCAGGTGTCTTTTTTCCTATTTCTCAGCCTGCTCCTACTGTTAGACACAAATTCCCTTCCAACTCACCTCTTCCCAAGTACCTGAAAACCAGAACTCCCAATTTCCAAAGGAGAAGTCATTCAAACTGTCAAAATGATGCATATTCCCTGCCAAGTTACCATATTATGTGGAGAAGGACAAGGAAAGGAAGCCAGTAGAATTCAAATTTCTTCCACCAACATGCTTGTGTAGGAATCAAAATGCTTTTAATAATTTCATTCCTGATTTCAATCAGCCGAATGCATTCATTTTAATTCTGGTTGTCTGAGGCTTCATTCTGCATATCCAAATTACGGTTTAAACACCTCTGTTCACCAGCTTTTCACCAAAAAGTCCTCCTATTTCATAAAGTAGCACATTTCTGGAAAACCGTCCCAGATTAATTCTGCAGGTGGTTCTAGACCCTCTATGGTTAACTCCACTTGAACTCAGAACAAAGTTTGAGTCCAATGGCACCTTTAAGACCATAAAAGTGTAACTTCTATGACCAAGTACACTTTGCCAGATGCAATGAAATGCAATCTCCTCAAGCCCCACTTACAGGAGAGAAGGGGGGGCAGCTGTTAGGATGGGCCAGTCAGAACCAAGATGCATAAGTAGGGTTGAAATTGGATCAGGTGGCTGGTAAGATCAATGAACAGCAGCAAATTAGCACATAAATGCAAGGGCTAACAAAGAGATGTAAGAACAAAGCTAGAGTTCAGCAGCACCCCCAAGATAAACCAAGCTCAACCCTGGGTGCAAGAACAGAGACTCAGCAGTATGGGCACATTTCGTCACATACATTGAAACAGATTTCCTCAAATATTACATGTGTTTGTGCCAGGAAGAGCTAATTAGAGTCAAGATGCATCAGTAATGGAGCAATAAATACAGCTAAGATTGGAATAACACATTTGGTAGGACATGTAAATAGCAGCAAATTGGCATACAGATGATAAGGAGTTAACAACAGAGTCTAGTGGCCTGTTTTAAGGCCAACAAAGTTTAATTTCTGGGTATAAGTAAGAACTGAGTGACTTAGCATGTGTAGTGAGATACGAAACTAATAATTCTGTTAAGCCCTGGGGGTTCCATTGTTCTGAGTGTTGTAACAACTTGTAATTCAGCAGTCGCCTTTTCCAGAAATTCCTTTGCAATAAAACAGCTACTGTGTGGTCCCCCATTGAGTGCCCTGGGAGGTTGAAATGTTCTCCTACAGCTTTCTCGGTTTTGTGAATCTTGATGTCAGATCTGTGTCCATTTATCCTTTGGCATAGGAGTTGAGCTGTTTGTCCTACATAGAGAACTGAAGAGCATTGTTGGCATTTAATGGCATATACAATGTTAAAAGATGAGCATGTGAATAAGCCTGAGATGGTGTAGTTGATGTTGTTAGGTCCAGTCAGGGCTATTTTGGGGGTGGAATGCACCAGAACAGTGTTCCGGCTGCGTTTGGGCTTGGCCACGCCCCCTCCTCCCAACAACCCTCCAGTAGCCCAAGGAGCAGTCCTCAGTTGGGCTGCTGGAGCAAGAAAAAGTAAGGTGAGTTTTCCTGGCCTGATCGGGAGGTGGGAGTGGGCAGCGGGGAGCTTCTGGGGCTTGATGGGGTGGGTGCGGACCCTTGAGGGGGGGTGCTCAGGGCCATTTCCTGCCTGCTCCCTGCACTTAAAGGGGCTCCCTTTAAGTGCATGGAGCAGAAAGGCCCCGCAGGCCCAATCTCCGGTGGGAGATCGGTTGTGTGAGGCTGTTTTCCGCCTCCTCTGTGCACTTAAAGGGGCTCCCTTTAAGTGCATGGAGCAGGAAGGCCCCGCAGGCCCAATCTCGAATGGGAGCTCAGTCATGCAGGGCCGTTTCCCACCTCCTCCGTGCACTTAAAAGGGCTCCCTTTAAGTGCACGGAGCAGAAAAGCCCCGCACATGGCACGCAGCCACCACTCTCCCTTTCCTCCTTCAGGGGTGTGTGTTTGTGGATAGACCGTGGGGTGGGGCAGGGGTGGGAGAGCCTTCCTCCATCCTCATCTCTTTCACCCCCTCTCTTTCTTTCTCTCTCTCTCCTTCTCTCTCTTTCTTTCTTTCTAGCTTGCTTGCTTTTTTGCTTTCTTGCTTTCTTGCATTTCAGGACAATATTCTTCCAAAGCCTTCTTTTGCATGAGCAACAAGTTATCTTAGCCCATTAAATTAGTACCAGAAGTAACTGGAAACATGTGCCTCAGTTGGATAAACCAGCATGCAGTCCTAATTTTCATAGAACTTTGTGGTAAAATCTGAGATCTGGCTAGAGATTCCAGCAGAATCTGTGGCTAAGGATATAGTTTGGGAAAGATTTGTGGGAAGCATATGGGTAGGAAATCCAGTGGGATTTGAATACACATTGCAGTGGAGTAGACTAGAAAAGGCTTCTAAGGCCCCGGTCATACGGGCCAGAAAACGCGAAGGAGAGGCGTGGCAGTTTGCCCCGGAGCTAAATAAGGCGCGGTAGCCCGATCACATGGGCCACCGGGTTGCCACACTCCAGCTCTGCACCCCAATCACACTGCGCTGCTGCAGCGCGGCAAAAAAGCAGCCAAGTGCGCATGTGCCATTGGGGGGGTGGGCTGCTGTCAGTGTCTTGTGTGTGCGCATGCGCTGTTCAGTGTTGGTGCGCATCCCATGGACACTTACAACATCCGGAAACCCCGGGGACGTGGGCGGGCGTCAGAAGCCGTGGGATACTGGCGCTTCCGTGATCAGACGCCAGCCTTTGCCCTGGGGTTTCCAGAAACTAGTACTTCGGACCTACTAGTTTTTTACTCCACGTTTTCCACCGGAAGCCGCGGGTTGGCCACAGGAGCACTACGCCTCCCAGATGTGCTCGTATGATCGCGCACGGAAAGTCCACAGGGCTCCCGTGCCTTCAGCGGGGCAAATGCTCAGTGTGAACGGGGCCTAAGAAGTATTTCTTGAATACCTAATTTTTAGTTAGAACTGGATGTTTTTTGTACTGAAAAGAGACTGTCCCTGTTTCCTGTGGCTTCAGCATTTTGGCATCTTTGTTATGTTTATGTTCATGTAGCATTAAGAGCTAGGTTAGCATTTATTTATTTATTAGCCTTTGAAAATCTTAATATTTACGTGATTAGATCATATTAGTGCTGAGCTTTGTTTTAATCCTAAAGCTGCCCAATATCAGGGCACCTGCATTGACTTTTTTGCATTATTCCCACTGTGTAACTGTTGCAGGTGCTGTCAGATTCTAGTAAATACTAAAGGCACTTAACTGAGTAACAGGAAAGCAGGACAGGCAAAACCCCTAATATCAGAGGAAAATGTCAACAGGCACAGTGTCTTTTATTAGGACCAAGTACAATTATAAACCATGAGCTGGCTGACAAACGTCACAGTTTGGTGTGGTGGTTAAGTGTTCGAACTCTAATCTGGGAAACCAGGTTTGATTCCTCACTCCTCCACTTGCAGCTGCTGGATGACCTTGGGCAAGCCATAGTTCTGCCAGCAGTTTCTCTCAGAGCTCTCTCAGCCTCACCTACCTCACAGGATGTCTGTTGTAGGGAGGGAAGGGGAAGGGAAAGGAGTTTGTAAGCCGCTCTGAGACTTTGAATGAAGGGCACAGTATAAATCCAGCCTCTTCTTCCTCCCCTTCTCCCTCCTCCTCCTCCTCCTTGATATTAACTACATAAAAATGGGCAGGGAGAAAAATATAAGTCTTGGGCCATAAAACCGGAGTATTTGGGTAAATACAGATCTGTGGTCATAACACTTCACTAATGTGAGACTGGGCAACCGTCCCTGACCGTAGTGCCTTGGACTTATCACACTACGTGAGTATTTCATCTTTTCGTCTAAGCTCCTCAGAATGGTGTCTGCAGCATTGACCCATTTTGTCTCAAAACATTGCAATTGATATGACCTGGTCAAGACCAGTGGCTCAGGGCTAAGCCAGGCTTTGATGCAGGCATCCCTAGTGAAGGCCGCCGTTCCATTCACTGCACCTCTCCTCTTTGCCTGCATCTTGGCCTGCCTTGCACAATGTAGCTGTTTGCTGCAAGGCCAAAGTTTTGTGGCCTTACACTGCTGTATGGGCCAGATATGGTTGATCGTATTGGTTTTTTTGCTCTGTGTAGTGGATGGTGGGACCAGTTGTAAAATAGTGGTTGCTGCTAATTATGTTGGAAGTTATAATAATAAGTGAGATCTGAGGCCAGTAGTACCTTGAAGACCAACAAGATTTCTAGCGTATAAGTGTTCGAGAGTCAAGCTCTCTACAGCTGAAACGATCTTCACCATAAGCAGTCTCTCTGCATAGTGTGCCTACACTGGATAGCAAACACACATCTAGCTTTTAGCACAGTCTGTCTTTTCTTTCTTTCTTTCTTTCTTTCTTTCTTTCTTTCTTTCTTTCTTTCTTTCTTTCTTTCTTTCTTTCTTTCTTTCTTTCTTTCTTTCTTTCTTTCTTTCTTTCTTTCTTTCTTTCCTTCCTTCCTTCCTTCCTTCCTTCCTTCCTTTCCTTCCTTCCTTCCTTCCTTCCTTCCTTCCTTCCTTCCTTCCTTCCTTCCTTCCTTCTTAGCAGATCTCTACACACACCCCCCATAGCTAGCAATCCAAAACAGTCCAGTGGCACCTTTAAGACCAAGGTTTATTCAGGTACTTTATATAGTAAACTCTTTTTCTTAAACTAGTACACACATGTGGCTGCCTTCCTTACTTTGTGAAATAGTCCAACAATAATGCATGATCGGACAAATGAGGAATTCCTTGGCATGTTCAAAATCGGCTGTCCTGACGAGCCATTAGACTTCTGTGCTTCCCTGTGATGGAACTGTGAACTCTGTTCACCAGGGGCAATAGCCCTGCACTCCAGCTAAAGTTGAAATCAGGCCAGAATTTAGTCCTGGATTTCCCATGCTATTTACTTCTTGACGGATAGGAGAAAGACCTGAGATCTCTTAAAAAACCCTCCCTATGCAAGTTAGAGGCCTAAAGCAGAGGCTCTCCAGCGGTGGAGTGGGTCATGACTCCCAGGGACTACAAGGCCAGCCCTGGAGGGACAAGATGGAACAGGAGGAGCCAGGAGGAGGAGATCGGATTTATACCCTGCCCTTCCCTCCAAAGACTTGGAGTCTCAGAGTGGATTGAAAACTCCTTTCCCTTCCCCTCCCCACAACAGATACCCTGTGAGGTAGGCGGGGCTGAGAGAGCTCTTTTGAGAACTGTCCTTGAGAGGACAGCTCTGACAAAACTATGGCTTGCTAAAGGTTACCCAGCAGCTGCAAGTGGAGGCATGGGGAATCAAACCTGGTTCTCCCAGATTAGAGTCTGTGCACTTAACCACTACACCAAACTGGCTCTCTTGATGAGAAGAGGGACTGGGAGGTTTGATGGCAGATCTGGCTTCATCTCTGTTAAATGTTGGGCACAATGGCCATGAAATAACAGCAATTCTATATATTTATGAATATAAATGTGAAAAATGAATTATGAACTAGTTCCATGTTAACTGATGGCAATGTAGGGTTGCCAGATCTGGGTTGGAAAGTACCTGGAGACTTTGGGGGTGGAGCCGGGAGAGCCCTGCAAAACATGGAGCAGGCAGAATGTGTACCACTTCCTGGAGTGTTTGCAAGTGACTGAAAGAGAAACCTGCATGAGATTGTGGCTTTTCTTCTGTTATTAAAACTTTTTGCCGAGCATATAAAAAAAGCTGCGATTTTGCACAAGTCCCATCCTCTAATGTCACACTGTTCATACAAGCAGACCATTTATTTGAACAAGGTTTTTGCAATATTTTTCATGTAACTATACAGGTACATTGGTGTGATAAGAATGTCACTTCCCGTGGGGCCTGGGGATCTCCCGCTTTTACAGCTGATCCCCAGCTGGCAGAGATCAGTTCCCCTGGCTATTTTGAAGGGTGGACTCTATGGCATTGTACTTTGCTGAGGCCCCTCCCCTCCTCAAACCCCGCCCTCTCCTGGATTCACCCCCAAAGTCTCTAGGTATTTCCCAATCCAGCCCTGGCAACCCTGCTTTGCGTACAGCTGACCCCTCCCCCCTACTCACAGAGAAACGCCCATTCAGGAAATATCTCATAGTTATTACCAAGCAATCAGTTTAAAGAAAAGCTGCCTTTTTCTTCCTGAATACAGCCATGGAGCTCTGCTGTACCAAAGGCTCAACATTTTGCTCTGAAGTACAGGCTCACATTTCTGGTTCAGTACCATAAGCTGTGCAATTTCATTCTTTTCCTGACGCTGGGAAGTTCGTGTCATTTTACATTTCCTCGCAGGGGATAACGGAAGGGCCAGCCGAGCTCCAGATGACAGAGCGGCTGCTTTGAAGGGGGGGGGTCCGTGGCATCATACCCCACCAAAGTCCCTCCCCTCCCCAGGCTCCACCCCAAATCTCCAGAAATTTGCCAATCGAGGATCGGCAACCCCGCCCTGAGGAGGCTCATCCTGACAGTCTTTGCCTGACCAGGTCTTTGGATTCCCAACCTCCAAGTGGGGTCTGGAGATCTTCCAGAATTACAAATGATCTCCAGATTACAGAGATCAGCTTCCCTGGAGAAACTGGCTGCTTTGGAGGCGGGGGGGGGCCTCTCTGGCAGTATGCCCTGCTGAGGCCCCTCCCCTGCCCCAATCCCTACTCTACCTGAGCTCCACCCCCAAACCTCCTGGAATTTCCCAACCCAGAGTTGGCAGCCATCAATCATGGACACCGCTCTAGTCTTGTAATAAAAATGTTGCCATTATGTATGCCCCCTCCGCATTGACACACCTGCAACCAAGTAAGATTTTAATGGGATTGATTTCCAAATAGGACTGCAGTCTTTGTTCAAATATGTGCCTTAAGCAGGGCTCTTTTTGCAGAAAAAGCCAAGCAGGGACTCATTAGCATAATAGGCCACACCCAGCAGCAGAAACTCATTAGCATATTAGGCAACACCCCCTGACAGCACAGTCATTAGCATATTAGGCCACACTCCCATGTTACCAGAAGTGTGGTCATCCAGCCACACCCACCTTTTGCTTCTAATTCCATTTACCTTGTTTGTTGTCAAAACCCAGGGCTTTTTTTGTAGCAGGAACTCTTTTGCATGTTAGGCCACAGATCCCTAATGTAGCCAATCCTAATGAGTTTCTGATGTTGGGTGTGGCCTGTTATGCTAATGAGTTCCTGCTGGGCGTGGCCAACTCGGGAGCCAGCCGAAACGCCGTTCCTGTGCGTTTTTGCCCAAAAATAGCCCTGGCCTTAAGATGGGAGGAGGAAGAACTTTTGTCGCTTTTATTTGCGGCAGCTTTTTGTCACCATTAGAGGCTGTGTTGCATTTGGCTCTGCCTGGCTTTAAAAATGTGTTCTTTAGTTCTATTTTGCTTGGCAGACATCCTCAAGCACAACAGAGCTCCACAAATAACATTTTGCAGCACCATAGACTTGAGGCTCCAAGTGTATTTGGAGAGTTGTGACTCAGTTGCAACAGAGCAATGCTCTTCTCTTAGCATGACGGAAGTGCAGGCAGAAGAACAGAGAGCTTAAAAGGACCATCAGCTGCTTTGTTAGGTCTATTTTCCTCACGCATTAAAGAACTGAACATGTCATGTTAGCTTTGATCAACGCTGCAAGAGATGTCAGCCCAACTCTATGGCGCCCATGTGGAGCACAGGCCCATCCATTGCTATTAGCCACAAGCTATAGATGGAACACTCTGTCTGGGGCAGTGAAGCTCTGTATTCTTGGTGCTTGGGGGGGGCAACTGTGGGAGGGCTTCTGGAGTCCTGACCCTGCTGGTGGACCTCCTGAGGGCACCTGGTGTTTGGCCACTGTGTGACAGAAAGTGTTGGACTGGGTGGACCATTGGCCTGATCCAGCATGGCTTCTCTTATGTTCTTACAAGTGGAGACCCACAAGAAACTTGCGGGATGGTTATCTCACTTGTCACACCTTTGCTTCCTCTTCTCACCCCCTACCTCTCTCACACTATTTCTCCCCTCTGCCCCCCCTTTTCTTACTCTCTATTTCTACTCCATGCATGTGACTTCCTCTCTCTTTCTGATCTGTCATCTTTCTCTTTGTTTTTCTGCCTCCCCACTTCATCACTCTTTCTCTCTCTTTCTGCCCCCCACCCCGTCATTCTTTCTTTCTGCCCCCATCACTCTCCCAGCCTCCTGCCTGCTTCCTCCCCCACTCCGCAGAGCAGCAGTAGCAGTGGTGGCAGTGCTCTCAGCCACCCACCTGCTTCCTCTCCCCCCACAGCAGCAGTGGCAGCACTCTGGGAATCACAACGGATCTCCCAGCTACAGAGATCAATTCACCTTAGGACTGCCAGCTCCAGGTTGGGAAATTCCTGGAGATTTGGGAGTGGAGCCTTGGGACAGTGAGGCTTGGGGAGGCAAGCAGCCTCAGCAGAGTATGATGCCATAGACTCAACCCTCCAAAACAGCCATTTTATCCAGGGGAACTGATCTCTGTCTCCTGGACAACAGTTGTAATTCTGGGTGATCTCCAGTCCTCACCCAGAGGCTGGCAATGGGGGTTCTCGTGGAGGAAATGGCTGGAGGGTGGAGTCTATGGCATTACACCAGTCCAAAGTTCCTCCCCTCCTCAAATCCCACCCTCTCCAGGGTTCACTCCTCAAATGTCCAGGGATTTCCCAACCTGGAGTTGGTAACCCTATTTCCTTTCCAACCAACAGCCAACCTACCTTTATCTGCCTCTCTGTCCTTTCCATCTCCACCCCCCAGCCTCTACCTAGGAAAATTACAGTCTTTCTCCACAGTGAGGGCCAAAGCAGCTTTCATTATTCCTTCCTCCTTTTTATCTGCACAATAACCCTGTGAGGTTGGTTAGGCTGAAATATGTGACTGGTCCAAAATCACGCAGTCACCTTCCACTGCAAGATGAGGATTTGAACCTGGGTCTTGCAGACCCTCCTTTGAAGCTCTAACTGCTGCACCTGACTGGCTTTCATAGGGTGGCTGCTGATGAATGGTAGCAAGCAGCCGAGGCTAGGTGAGTCATGCAAATCAGGGGGGACCTGGCAACCCTAGACTACTGCCAGGCCTAGAGTGGCCAACCTCCAAATGGGCCCTGGAGACCCCCCAGAATCACAACTGGACTCTAGACAGCAGAGGTCTGTCTCCCTGCAGAAAATGGCTGCTTTGGAGGGTGGACTCTATGGCATTATACCCAGCTGAGGCCTCTCCCTTCCCAAACTCAGCCCTCCTTAGAGTCCATCACAAAATCTCTAGGAATCCCCCAGCCTGGCACTGGCAACTCTTGTGAGGCCTGGCCCCAAGGCTCCCTCCCTCCCTCCCTGAAAGGCCAGAATAGGCCTGGAAAGGGCCCTTCCCCCACCCTTTTACAGACAGAGCCAGTTAGAAGCCCCACCCCCCCGAACATTCTAATCTCTCAGGGTTGATGCCTGGAGTTAGGTCCCTGCAGAGGCCATTTCAAAAGGTTTTTTGGGGAATTCAACTGTTCCTGGAGGGATTTTTTCACTTTTTGGATTTTTCTACAAACCCAGGAAGTCTACTGACTATGCAGGAGAAGCTGTTGGGGGACAGTGAGGCCCCTGTTGGTGGGAATAGGTATCCATGCATTTTGGCTATTAGAATAAGGACAAGTGGAGACCCGCAAGAAACTTGCGGGATGGTCATCCCATTCCTCACACCTTTGCTTCCTCCCCTCTACCCTTACCTATCTCACACTCTTTCTCCCTTCTGGGGGTGGAGCCATAGACTCAACTCTCCAAAGCAGCCATTCTCATGGAGGAAACTGATCTCTGTCACCCGGACAACAGTTGTAATTCTGGGTGATCTCCAGCCCTCACCCAGAGGCTGGCAATGGTAGTTCTCATGGAGGAAACGGCTGGTTGGGAGGTTGGAGTCTATGGCATTATACCGGTCTGAAGTTCCTCCCCTCCTCAAACCCCACCATCCCCAGGATCCACCCCTTAAATGTACAGGAGTTTCCCAATCCAGAGTTGGCAACCCTATTTCCTTCCCACCCAGCAGCCAACTTAACCTTTATCTGCCTTTATCTGTCTTCAGCTTTTTTTCTCCACCCCCTCCCCCACAGCTTCTACCAAGGAAAATTATAGTCTTTCTCCACAGTGGGGACCAAAGCAGCTTACATTATTCTCACCTTCTTTTTATCTGCACAACAACCCTGTGAGGTTGGTTAGGCTGAAAGTATGTGACTGGTCCAAAATCACCCAGTCAGCTTCCACCGCAATATGGGGATCTGAACCTGGGTCTTGCAGACCCTACTCTGAGGCTCTAACTGCTGCATCACTGCTGGCTTTCATAGGGTGGCTGCTGAACAGCAGCAAGCAGCCAGGCCAAGTTGAGTCATGCAAATTAGGTGGTATCAAGTCACCCAGAGGGTGCTGCCTAGGGATGCCAGCCTCCAGGTGGGATCTGGGGATCCCCTGGAATTACTGCTCAGCTCCAGACTACTGAGATAACTTCCCCTGGAGAAAATGGATGCTTTGGAGGGTGGACTCTAGGGCATTGTACCCCACTGAGGTCCCTGTCCTCCCCAGGCTCCATCCCCAGATCTCCAGGAGTTTCCAGACCTGGAGCTGGCAACCCCACTACCCCCATCCCCTGCCAGTGCCCGTGGGGGGACCTGGCAACCCTAGACTGCTGCCAGGCCTAGGGTTGGCAACCTCCAAGTGGGGCCTGCTGGAGAGTGAACTCCAGAGATCTGTGAACAACAGAGATCTGTCTCCCTGGAGAAAATGGCTGCTTTGGAGGGTGGATTCTGTGGCATGATGCCCAGCTGAGGCCTCTCCCTTCCCCAAATCCTGCCCTCCTTGCACTCCACCCCAAAACCTCTAGGAATCCCCCAGCCTGGCCCCAAGGCTCCCTCCCTCCCTCCCCCCGCCCTCCCTCCAAGGCCGAAAGAGGCCGGGAAAGAAAGGGCCCTTCCCCCCACCCTTTGACTGACAGGGCCAGTTAGATAGAAGCCTCCTCTCCCCCCCCCCACGTTCTAATCTCTCACCGTTGCTGCCTGGAGTCAGGTCCCTGCAGAAGCCATATCAAAAGGCTTTTGGGGGGGAATTCAAATGTCCCTGAAGGGATTTCCTCACTGTTTGGATTTTTCTACAAACCCAGGAAGTCTACTGACTATGCAGGAAGGAGAGTTGGGGGAGAGTGAGGCCCCTGTTGGTGGGAATAGGTATCCGCACAGAAAAAAAAAGTCTGGAATTAGAATAAGGATAGATGGAACACTCTGTCTGGGGCAGTGATGCTCTGTATTCTTGGCACTTGGGGGGGGGCAACAGTGGGAGGGAAGTATTAGAGGAGGAGGAGGAGGAATAGGAGGAGGAGGAGATTGGATTTATATCCAGCCCTTCACTCGGAGTCTCAGAGCAGCTTACGAACTCCTTTTCCTTCCCCTCCCCACAACAGACACCCTGTGAGGTCAGCAGGGCTGAGAGAGCTCTTTTGAGAACTGCTCTTTCAAGAACAGCTCTGACATAACTATGGCTTGCCCAAGGTCATCCAGCAGCTGCAAGTGGAGGAGTGGGGAATCAAACTCAGTTCTCCCAGATTAGAGTCCGCGCACTTAACCACTTGTCAGGCTCTTTAGGTCACACAACACAGGGCTTCTTCAGAAGACAATGTTTAATGGTGAATCAGAACTAAAGACACGTGTACTGCTTGTGTCAGTAATGGCTACATACAATAAGGTCTTCTAAGTTATACTACATTCAAGCACACACACCCTTGTAGCCGAAGCCAATGAATACATTTCGCGTGCACAGGCAGAGCAAGCGGACAAAGCTTAGCACAACATTCTAGAAACCGTTGGTTCCCAGCATAAGACTCCAGCAGCTGGAGAATACAAGGTCGGAGACCTGATAACAGACAATGGCTGATTTTGCACTAGAGTTGCCTCGATGTTGCACTGCCGTTTGCCCCGATACTGTTGGTCAATTTCACACCTGAAGCCGCGGGGCTGCATTTGACCCACGGCTTTGCCCGATTTCCTCCGCAGTTTCGTGATCCTCAAAAAAAAGGAACACGAAACTGCGGGGGAAATCGGGCAAAGCCGCGGGTCAAAATGCAGCCCTGCGGCTTGGGGTGTGAAATTGACCAACAGTATTAGGGCAAACGGAGGCGCAACATTGAGGCAACTCTAGTGTGAAATCAGCCAGTGAGTAAAAAGTACAAAGGATGGGAGACTGAAAGTACTCCTTCAGCATTCCATTCACATGACAGGGCTACCTGACACCACCACACCAAACTGGCTCTGTATTCTTGGTGCTTGGGGGGGGCAACAGTGGGGGGGCTTCTGAAGTTCTAGTCCTGCTGGTGGACCTTCTGATGGCACCTGGGTTTTGCCACTGTGCGAAACAGAAGAGTGTTGAACTGGATGGGCCATGGGCCTGATGCGACATGGCTTCTCTTATGCTCTTATATTCACCCTTAATACTGCCTGGGTGAATGGAAGATAACCAGGGGTGCACAGTGGGAAAGGAATCAAAATCTGAGCCAAGCATGCCCAGTTCCAGGGCTGGTTCCAAGTTTGGGGGTGGGCAGAGAGTTCCCAGGACACCCCCCCAGGCCTTCCTCTCACACCCTCTTTCTTTCCCACCCTTCCACATGCCTCCCACTTGTTCCTGTCCTTCCCCATCCCACTTGCAAGCCCCCCCACCCCCGGCCAGTGCTCACCACCCCCTGCACTACCTGCAGCCCTTCCCCAGGGACTCTGGCAATGTGAACACCTGGGAGCACTGGGGTGGGCTAGAGCCCTTGCAAGGGAGTGGGAAGGGGGTGACGGCAGTGGGCCCCGGCAGAAGCCCCCTCAGAAGGATCGTGAATCAGAACAAAGTGGGCAGCCTCCAGTGGGGCAAATGCTGGCTCATTGGGGCCACTTCAGGGTGGGGAAATGGCAGCTGAGGGGATTCCCAGCTCTTCCCCCAGCTGGTCATGGTGTGCCTAGGAAGCCTGGGGCTCGCTGCCCACATCTGTGATCTGATCCAGCGACTGTACGAGGGCTGCAGGCCCCCCTCTTGGGTGGGAGACCACCAGTCCAGCAGCCCCAGTTCCCCCTCAGCAGTGCAGCCGGGCCGAAATGGGGGGGGGATCCCTGTTGTGACATCACTTCTGGTGCAAATTCCGCAGATTTGGTGGCGTCGCCTGGAGAGGGACGTCAGCAGGCATGTGATGCCAGGGAGTCTGCCCTCCAAAGGCGCCCTTTCCTCCAGGGGAACTGGTCCCTGTAGCTTGGAGAACTCCAGGCTCCACCGGGAGGTTGGCAAGCCTAGGGGTGCGACCTTTAACTGGTCAGTGATGGCCAAACCACAGCTGGCTGAAGGACGAGATGCAATCGGAGAACAGAAATCCCGTCAAGAACATGTTAAACAGCCTCTCTGTTTTCCATTCACTCCCCCCTCCCGACTGTGGCCTAAGGGGCTCAAGAGCACTTTGAGTCGCGCCTGAATTCGGTCCGGGTGCCAGTTGCTTAAGTGGCTGAAGGTCGAAGTAAATTGAGGAGGTCTATTGCGTACTGGGTTCGACGCGTATTGAAGACAGACGTTCAGTGTTTGTCAGCTCATAGTTTACTGCACACAACGCAACAACACTTAAACGGCCATGATGGCCAACTATATATAGTCCGCGGGTGACACCCATAGGTCCCATTGGAGGGTTTGAACTTCCCGCCACAGTTCCTATAGGTGCTGACTAGGAGTCTCAGGATCCTAGTCCCTATTGCCCTTTGGAGCCAAGCTCCGGTTGCATGCCGCTGGCGCCTAGTGGCGGTCAGCGGGCATAACAAGGTCCAAGCGAAGGGCAGACAGCGCCATCTGCTGAGGCAGCTTCAGTTTCTAGTATATTAAGTAGGGTTGCCAGCAATGCTCTCGCTAAGCTGTGGAGTCCTGTGAGCAAAAATTCTATTTTGTGAGCTACGGGCATTAAAATTTTGAGCGAGTGATTTGGCTGCTGCATAAATTATTTTGCTCTGGAGCCCTCCTTCCTGAGCAAAGACAAAAAGGTGTGAGCCGGAGGCTAAAAAACTGTGAGCTAGCTCACACTAACTCAGCTTAGAGGGAACATTGGACTTGCCAGCAATGCTCTCTCTACGCTGTGGAGTCCTGTGAGCAAAAATGCTACTTTGTGAATTTCATGTGAAAAATTCTACTGGCATGGAAGTCGTGAGCGAGCGATTTGGGTGCTGCATAACTTAGTTTGCTCTGGAGCCCTCCTTCCTGCACTAAGGCAAAAATGTGTGAGCCAGAGGTGGAAAAAACTGGGAGCTAGCTCACACTAACTCAGCTTACAGGGGACACTGGTTGCCAGCCTCCAGGTGGGGCCTGGAGATCTCCTGCTTTTACAACTAGTCTCCAGCTGACAGAGACCAGCTCCCCTGGAGAAAATGGCTGCTTTGAAGGGTGGACTCTACGGCATTCGGCCATACTGAGGCCCCTCCCCTCCCCAAACCCTGCCCTCTCCCAGATTCACCCCCAAAGTCTCCAGGTGTTTCCCAAGCCAGAGCTGGTAACTCCAATGTTAGGAAACGTAAGCATGAAAGAGGCCTTTGCTTCTCACAGGCTATGATGGCACCTGCATCTCGGAGGGCAAATCCTCACACCGCTTCCTCTGATACGCAAAAGGGTCCCTATAATAAGGATGTTTGGGCGACTCACAGATGCAAGAATTTGGACTGCCAGCGCCAGGTTGGGGAATCCCTGGAGGTTCTGGGTGGAGCCTGGGGAGGGCGGGATTTAGAGAGGGCAGAATCTAGGGAGGGTGGAATTCAAGGAGGGGTCTCACCTAGAATCTGTGGTATGCCATTTTGCCCAGGGAAGCTGATCTCTACAGTCTGTAGATCAGTTATAATTTTTGAGAGCACTTCAGGTCCTACCTGGAGGTTGGCAAGCTTAATGGTTGCCCTTTTCTGTTTCAATATATAGAACAGAGCAACTGGCGCCAAAGGGTTGAAGCACCTGGCTCTCTTCTGGAGGGCTGCCTTTTCCAAAAAATCCCCATCTGGTGGAGGAGGGTCGTGTATAATTGGTACCATATAATTTCTGGCATTTAGTGTTCCCACCTGCAGTAATTCTGCTAAGTGGAAATGAAGGACTTTGCCCTGCCTCTTAGCCTCAGAGGGGGACTATAGAGAGACAGACAGGCCACGAGCGGTGCAGCCTTTCCATTCTACTGCTTGGATGCCATCCCTTTGATGTGCAGATCACCACTCTCAGGGAATCTCCCTTTCTTCTGGCCGACACCCCCTCTCTCACACGCTCCCCCTTCTTGCTCCCCAGAGAGCGGGACTTTTTCCCCTGCATCTCTACTCTATCCTGTCTAGAAAGGAGCTCCTCACAATCTCATATTTGTTTACAAAGATAAGGAGGCTCCACGTGTAACTTTGGTCCTTAGCAGCTCATGCCAACCAGATAGCCTCTGCTGGGTCCTGGGCCTCAAGTGCCCTGCTGACCAACAATTCCTTCACTCACGGGCTTCTGCTTAACTTCCCCAGTGACTTTCCAGCTTGTCCTCTTGGCTCTGTGCGCCAGCACCGCCACCTTGGATTTGCGGGATGAGGTGAACATAAGAACATAAGAACCCAAAGAGTGGAATTCACTGCCACAGGAGGTGGTGGCAGCTACAAGCATGGACAGTTTCAAGAGGGAATTAGATAAGCATACGGAGCAGAAGTCCATCAGTGGCTATTAGCCACAGGGTATAGATGGGAACTCTCAGTCTGGGGCAGGTGATGCTCTGTATTCTTGGTGCTGGAGGGGGCAGCAGTGGGAGGGCTTCTAGTGTCCTGGCCCCACTGCTGGACCTCCTGATGGCCCCTGGTATATTTTGGCCGCTGTGTGACAGAGTGTTGGACTAGATGGGCCATTGGCCTGATTCAACATTGGCTTCTCTTATGTTCTTATCTCGCCCCCTCCGGGCTGCGGAGCTCAATCGGTCTCATTGGTCCCACCCAGCAGCAGGCCGTTCCCCAGCAGGCTCTTCCGAGGGTGACACCATGGAGCAGAAAAAGAGGGCTGGCCGCTCTCTCTGCACGCAGGCAGCTCCGGTAGCACCCTGAAGGAGAGCCTGGAGCTTGGGAGCCTCGGAGTCTGATATCGGTCCCTCACCACCCCCCGCCTAGGAATTCAGGACAGCTATGGCGGCTGCCCCACATCAGGCGCTGGACCTCGGGTGTCTTCTGTAGCTCCTTTTCTTTCTTTAGGGCTCGCAGCAATTGCTTGGTACATGCAGATTTGCATACAGAGTATCAAATTCCCCTTTTCTGTAGGCAGAACTTGAGTTCCCTTGATGCAGATTTATTTTTAATTTTCCATTTGTTTATATAGCCCTGTAGCAATACCAAAAGTGGATGTAGCTCCCCCCCCCTTTTGACCCTGGAAAGAGGAGAGAGAAAAGTCAAGCCGGCCTGGGGGCTGCCAGCATTAAGCAGTCAAAGATGAAACCGCGTGGGGAAGGTCTCCTTGAAACCACGGTTCTCCCTATTGTTTTCCTTGGGAAATTAGTATAAAAACGCTTGTTTTGCTAAATAGATCCAGTCTTAAATGCACTTTGGTGTAGTGGTTAGGAGCGTGGTCTCTAATCTGGGAGAACCAGGTTTGATTCCCCACTCCTCCACATGAATTCGTGTAGCCTTACTCTGTAGGCATTCTCTCATCTAAATGAATATAAAGACGGCTCAATCTCTCATTTAGATGAGAGAATGCCTACAGAGTAAGGCTACACGAATTCATCACGAATCGAGAAAAATAAGGCAGTTTGGAAACATTGCTGTATAAGAAGACAGTTTGGAGGCACTACTGGCTGAGAAGTTCCTGTTGCTGTGCCTCTTTGGGAGTTCCCCTTGCTGTGCGGCCCTGATGAAGGGATCGATCACCCATTGGACCATCCGGAGAGCGGGTCAACTGCAGCTCATCAACGTTTGTTTCAAGTCTTGAGGACTGGATTTACGACTGCAGCTCATTTTTCACTGTTTGCCTTAAGTCTTAAGGACTGGATTGACTTGCTTTATGGACGTTTAGAAATGATGTTTTTCAGTCCATTGGAATTCTAAAGTCTTTTCTGGGACTGTAGAGTTTTCTTCAAATCCCTAGTCTATCTATGTATCAATTGCATTTTATGCATGTATTACGTAACCAACAGTATGTTTAATAATAAGAAGCATGTTTAATAATGAACAATTTATGAATGTAAACAATTGGTAGCTTTATGTGACGATAAGTCATATATGAGTCATACTAATTCATCTATTTCCTTAAATTGCTATAACTTTAAATATTACCAATGAGCCCATTGCTCCAGTTAGTACAGAAGACACTGCGCCACTGGCCCCGCCTGCTGCCAGTCCACCCTGGATTCAGGTGCAACCCATCATTCACGGGGGGAGGGGGGGCATCCTGAGCAGAGTCCCCCAAGGACTTTAATGGACTTAGGAGGGGATAACTCTGCTTTGCATGAACGTAAGAACATCAGGAGAGCCCTGCTGGATCAGGCCAGTGAGGGGCCGTCTCATCCAGCGCCCTGTCTCTCACACAGTGGCCAACCAGTTCCTCTGGAGGGCCAACAAGAGGGCACAGAAGCCGAGGCCTTCCCCTGATGTTGCCTCCTGGTCCTGGGATTCCGAGGTTTGCTACCTCTGAATGTGGAGGTTCGGTTCCCTTTCATCACCATGGCTAGCAGCCACTGTTGGATTTTTTTCTCCTCCATGTGTCTCATAATCCCCTCTTAAAGCTGTCTGTGGCCTGTGGCCATCACTGCATCATCTGGCAGCGAATTCCATGTTTTAATGGCTCTTTGAGTAAAGAATATTACCTTTTGTCTGTCCCGACTGGCTTCATTGGATGCCCTCAAGTTCTAGTATTTGGAGAGAGGGAGAAAAAGGTCTCGGTGTCCTCTCCCTCTGCTCCGTGACTGATTTCATAAATTTCATAAATAAGACTGATTGCCTCCTTTTTAAGCTGAGAAGCAGGCTCTCCAGCCTTCCCTCATTGCTCCAGCCCTTTGACCACCTTGGTTGTCCTCTTCTCTACTTTTCCCAGTTCTGTGATCCAGGAACCAGAACTGCACCCAGGACAGGGCAGTCAGCGAGCAACCCAACGGTTCTGCGTTTCCTGCGCCTGCCAGATAAAACAAGCACCATGCATACCGACAAGCACTCCGGTCCCTTTTGCTCTGGGAGCGCCCTGCTTCTTTTGAATCAACATGTAGCCCTGGTGTGTTTGCACGGCCAGTTAAACAGCAACACACACTTAGAAGTACTCAGGGAGGCAGAAAAGAGGTGGTCGGAGACGAAAATAGCAGGTTTCCAGCTTGCAGGATGTGGAAAAAACTAAGGTGCCTATTTACTTAATAGATGTGTACAAGTGGAGACCCACGAGTATCGTGGGGAATCCATCCCCCCCCCAAGGCTGCAGATTTTCTTCTTAGGGCTCAGTGGAGGGGGCAGGAGGCTTGCGGGGGGGGGGAAATCCCATCCCCCCACCCCATGGCTGAAGCTGCCAAAGCTCCAGGCCCCACCACCCACCACTCAGCCCACAGCGGCTGCCTGTGTCCTTTGCTGCTTTGCCTGTGCCCCCAGCAGCTGCCTCTGCTGTGCCTGAGCCTGCAGTGGGGCCTGGCACCCTCTCCTTCCTCATGGGTCCGCAGCAGCCCCACTACACCCAGGCCCAGAGGAGCGTCCTTCTCTGCAGTGGCTGCCAATGTCAGCAGCCAGCAACTGCTGCAGCCCCAGTCGTAGCAGAAGAGTATGCTGGCTGCTGCTTCAGACCTGGAGCAGCGGCCAGCATCCTTCTCTGCTGCGGCTGGGGCTGCAGGGCTGGCCAGCCTCCTCCTCCTCCTCCCCCACGCCCAGGCCCACAGTGATTGCCAGTGACACAGAGCTGGAATGGAGAGCCTGTTTGGTGTAGTGGTTACATGCGCGGACTCTTATCTGGGAGAACCAGGTTTTATTTCCTACTCCTTCGCACGCAGCTGCTGGTGTGACCTTGGTCAGTCGTAAGTGCTTTCAGAACTGTTCTCTCAAGAGCAGTTCTCTCAAGAGCTCTCTCGGCCCCACCTACCTCACAGGGTGTCTGTTGTGGGGAGGGGGAGGGAAAGGAGACTGTAAATTGCTCTGAGACTCCTTCAGGTAGTGAAGGGGCAGGGTATAAATCCAGTCTCCTCTTCTTCTTCCAAGTGCTCCGTTCTGTGCATCTGCAGACAAAGCAATTCTCTTTTGGGGTGCTTTAAACCCCCCTTAAAATTTTTATTTCAGATTTTTCTGCAAACTTGGATAGCCCCCCAAATTTGAAGAAAGATCTGTTTAGTGTCCACATAGCCCCTATCCGCAGATTTAGCTATCCATAGATGGGGGCACAGGACGCTAACAGTATATAGATATATGGTGGTGGAAGGTACCATCCAGATGAAGGATTAAAATGCATTTCAGACAGAACACATCTGATCACAGGTGACACCGACATTCCAGGACGTGACTGTACATCCACCCTCCTCTGTGGCCATCGGGTGATTAAAAATCTGACACACAGGCCTTTAAAAACTGTGCCCATTGCCATTTAAGACAACCAGTTGGTTGCCAGAACTCACTGGCTGAATTAAGATAAACTACAGATTGAAAACCAGGGTGTGGCTGGAGGGCGCAGCAACTTTCCCTGGAGCAGAACTGGGCCATGTCAGGGCCTAGATGGAGACCCCAGTCGTCTGCGCAGCCCTGGTGGCGTCCGTGAGAGGAAGAAAGACCAGAGTCCCAGGGGTGGCCAAACTGCAGCTCGGGAGCCACATGCGGCTCTTTTACACATCTTGTGTGGCTCCTGGCAGGGCGGCTGGAGAGGCAAAGGGGAGGCAGGCGTCTTCTCCCTCCCTCCCATCTATTTGCTTTCTTTGTTTCTCTCTCTCTCTCGTTCTTTCCACCTCTTTCCTTCTTTCTTTTCACCTCTCTCTCTCTTTCTCTCTCTCTTTTAGATAAATATCATTAGCAAGCAACTAAATATCATTGGACAAATAAATATCATTATCAATATCTGTTTTTACCCCCTTTTGTTTTTATTCTTGGCAGTCTCATTTAATGTTAATAAAAAGCTAATGTGCATATTTTTAAAATAAAAATGTGAGTGTAATCTTTGTTCCTGTCTTGCGGCTGTCAAACATCTGACGTTTATTCTATCTGGCTCTTACACTGAGCAAGTTTGGCCACCCCTGGACGAGACCCAAACAAAGAAATAAAATCCTCACCAAGGAAGTTTTTTAAGCATTCTGAGAGAAGGGAGACAGCCACCCCCAAGGGCAATGAACTTATCATCTAAAAAGATGGGGGTGGGGGGAAAGTGGTGTCAAGTTACAGCTGACAGACGGATGGGGTCTTCAAGGGAAGAGACCTTCAGAGGTGGACCACCCAGGTCAGGGCACCTAAAAATATACCACTCCGTAGAAAAGGAGAAAGGCTTTATATGGGATTCTGTTTTGGGAGTTCACTTGGAACCAGCGTGGTGGCTTACAGCCTTGGTAAAAAATAAAATGCTCTTTTTAATTTGAATGCCCAGGCAACCCTCCAGATTGATGCTTGGGACCCTGAGTAAGCAAAGAGTTTTGCCGGAGGTCCATTTGCAGCTTGATGGTGGGGGGGTAGAAGAGCCAGGCCCCCACTGTCACACCCCCTTGAAGCCATTTCTGTTCTCGCAGCCTACTCCTGAAAAGCCCCCTCGCCTCTTGTTGCCAGCTGTCGATTAGAAAATGCCTGGAACTTTGGGGGGAGGTCAGACTTTGGGGAGGGGACAAACATCAGCAGGGTGGAAGGCCATGGAGCCCACCCTCCAAAACAGCCATTTTATCCAGGGGGACTGATTTCTGGAGATCAGCTGTAATTCCAGATCTCCAGGATCTACCTGGAGCCTGGCAACCATATGCCCCTTACGGCAGCTACCAGCCCGACTTTGGATGAAGAGCTGCACAGATGAATGATAAAAAACTTTGCCTGAGTTGCACTTTCACACATGCTGAATAATGCACTTTCAGTCCACTTCCAACGCACTTTAGTGATTGTTTGCAAGCAGATTTTGTCAGTTCCAGACTGAAAGTACATTAATCAATGTGTGTGAAAGCACCTTCGAGGAGGCAGCATCTTTGGCACAACCATATGTTTGATTTAGAGCACAATCCTGTGCATATTTACTTGCCAGTTAAGTATGCAGAGACTCATAGTCTTATAATTAAAAACAATTATTTACAGTACAATCCTAAGCACAGTTATAGCCTTCTAAGCCGATTCAGTTTGATAGGTTTAGACTATCCTTAGGGACTGGAGTGTTAGACGGGCATCTTAGCTGCACAGGCTTAGGGCCTTCTGTCAGTGCTGGCCCCAGACTGCTTTCCTTTATCCCTTGATTTCTGCACACATTTTTGTGCCTGTAGTTTTCACTTTTTTGTCGGCGTTATTTTCTGGTTGTTTCAAGACCACTTTGACTTTGATGTTTTTCTGGAAGCGGATTTTGTGTCAGCTTTTAACTAGTGTGGAATGTTTCCATCGGTTTTCTTCCTCCCACCCACCTCCAGCCCACTTTTCAATGACTGGACTGTTAAACCACTCCCCCCCCCCAATATTCAGGGGTGTTTTTTTTAATGGCCCTAAAATAGCGATATAATGCTGAAGTGTAACGAATTCCCAGGCTTTTTTTAAAAAAAAAGTTCTTCCCTTGTGTAAGAGACTTAACTTTTAAAAAAGAAAGAGAGAAAGAAAGCTGGGAATTCAGAGAACCTGCTAAAACTATCATGACAACACTGCAGCTTTTAGGGCTTTTTAAAAAAGGGGGGTGGTGGTGCTGTGGCTCCCCTGAAGACAGCCGTGAAGACGAGAGCCCCCAGGAGGGTCGCCACGTCTTCCCCCTGGCCTGACCACCCTTGGGGGACGGGGTTCCGACTGCCAGATCCCGGCTGGGAAGCGCCTCAGTGGGGCATAATGCCCTCGAGAGAGCCCACCCCTCCAAAGCATCCGCTTTACCCCGGGAAAGAGACCTCTGCAGCCTGGTCCCGCCTGGAGGCTGGCCCCCCTCCTCGGAGCAGAAAGGGACCGCGGGAGGGGCAGAAGGACCCCGCCCCGACCGATGCCGACGCTCCGGAGGAAAGCAGCACTCTCTCGAGTTTGCCTGAAAGGTCTGGCTGCTCTGACGACCGCCGCTCCAAACTTTGCGGCAGGGGCGGGCGGGCGGGCGAGTGGCCGCCTGCCCGCCCCCGGGTCTCCCCCCCCGCCCCCTCCGCGAGGCCCCCCCCGCCCCGGGGCTTCCCGCCCCGCCGCCGCCGCCACCCATTCAAGAGGCGGGGAGGGGGGGGCAGGAGCGCGCGCGCGCGCACGAGCCGGCGGGCCTGGGGCTCCCCGGGCGGGAATGTCCCGCTGCGGCTCCTGATTGGCTGCGGCGGGCCGGCGGGGCTGCTCCCTCCCTCGGCCGCCTGGCCAGCCCCGCGGGGGAAGCGGCTCCCCTGCCCCGGCCGGCAGACGGCGCCGCGGCCTCTCCGCCTCCGCCTCCCGCCGCCGGGCTGGGCTGGGCTGGGCTGGGCCGGGCTGGGCTGGGCGGGCTGGCATGCGCGGGGGCGCCCGGCGGCGCACGATGTCCCACCACTACGCCGCCAACTTCCTCCTGCTGCCCATCCCCGAGCAGGGGCCGCCGGCCGCCGGGGAGGGCGCGCCCCCCACAAGGTCATCAAGCTGGTCGTCCTCGGGGGCAGCGGCGTCGGCAAGACCGGTGAGCGAGCGAGCGGGCGGCGGGGTGGGTGGGTGGGTGGGGGGCGCGCCTGTTGCGGGGCTGCCGGCGGCGGGGCGGGGCGAGGCCCGAGGAGGCGAGCAGGAGCCCTCGAACGAAGCCGATGGGTCCGGACGGGGCGGGAGCCCGGGAGCCCCCCCACCCCCGGGGAACGGCGCTGGCCTGCAGCGGAGGGTCCCGGGGCGGGGGGGTCTCTCCCGGGCGGCGGCGTCTCTCCGCGGGGCTTCCACTTCCAGGCGGCGTTTCTGGCCGAGGCGGCGGTCACACGCGCAGCCCTCTTCCAGCGCCCTGGCCCGCCGGCTTCTGCGGCCAGTTGGAGAGTCCCGTGCAAGGGGGTGGTTTCCCCCTGCGTGCGCGCGTGTGGCCGGAGACGCCGTCAGGCTGCAGCAGAGAAGCCCTTTGAACAGCCCAGCAGGGTCTGGGCCAGCCCGGTCTGGGCCGATCTCGGAGGCTAAGCAGGGTCGGCCCCGGTCAGTGCGCGGGTGCAAGGAGGCGGCCGGGCTCCCTGGGCAGGCTGCCTCTGCTCCTCTCTCGTCTTGAAAGCTCAACCGGGTCGCCAGGAACTGGCAGCGACTTGATGGCGCTTCCTGCCACCACCACCAGCAGCAGCAGCCTTGACTCTCCAGGACTCCTGCCTCGAGACTGGACTCGAGTGTCCGTGTCCTGCGGCAGACCGGCAGGGCTCCCCTCTGGGAAGGAAACCCGGGCCGAGGACTGGCAAGGCCATAAGACAGACAGCCGGGAAGGGAGGCAGAGATGGCCCTGCCCTAAAAGGAGGTTATAGGTACAACAGACTACACATCCCCTCCTCCTAAAGCAACCCCCCCCCCCGCAGTTCTAATCACTTTGAAAAATGTGGGGTTTTGCACGTTCTGCAGAGGGATAGAAGTTCACAAGGCAGGACCCCCCACTGAGAGTGCCTGCACATGGCAGTTGCCAGTCTCACCCCTTTGCTGCCACCCAAAGGGACTGGGGCTGTTCTGGCTGACCTGGGCAGTGCCCTGAAACATGTCCCAGATCAACTGTGGATCTGCAGCAGGTGAGGCAACTTGGGGAGCTCCCACTGGTAGCAAGTGTGAATGAATATCCTTTGTCTGCTAACGGGTGGGCTGTGCCCCATGTAGAGCACAGGCCTCTCTTATCTGAAGCGCACTGGATTGTCTAGTGCTGAGATTCAGAAAGTGTGTTTTGGGGTCCCTGGCGGTGAAAAGTGCTGGCAAGTCACAGCTGACTTATGGCGAGCCTGTTGGGTTTCTAACACAAGAGTGGTTTGCTGTTGTGTGCCTCTGTGCAGCAACCCCGGACTGCCTTGGTGGTCTCCCATCCAAACATTACCCAGGTTTGAGCCTGCTTAGCTTCCAAGATCTGAGGCTAGCGTGTGCTATCGAGGTCAGGAAACAAGAAATCATGAGGGGTAGGAGAAGATTGGTAAGATTCAGAGGTGGTTTGCCATTGCCTGCTGCCCTGGACTTCCTTGGTGGTCTCCCATCCAAGTACTAACCAGGGCCAACCCTGCTTAGCTTCTGAGATCTGATGAGGTCAGACTAGCCTGGGCCATCTAGATCTCAGGGTCTCTGCCTGGAGGAAAGGGAGCAGCAGAAAGGTCACAGACTTGGGGAGGGAGGGAGGGACTGGGAGTCACTCTCAGTGGAAGCCAAGAAGTGGCTGGAAGTCCCCAGTCTCTTCTTTCTCCACGGAGATGAGCAAGAATTCCACAAGGAAGTGGGAGCGCGAGAAAGTTCTCTGTTTATCTTTTCATGTGAGGTTGTGATTTCGTCACTGCTTTTGGTTCTCAGATTTTCAGCTGTTGGCTTTCTAGATTCATTTTTATTGAGTTTTGCATGCTGTGTGGGTTTGATAAGCAACTCTTTATACCTACAATGCAGGGCCTTCATCTGTATAACTGACCGTATAGCAATGATTCAGTGACTCCCAAACACCATTAAAAATGCTTATCCTGTCAGGGGAAACTTTGTGCCCGGAAATGGCACCAAAATAAAGAGCAAAACTTGGAGCCTAATGGAAATGGGGATTTGGGGGTGCAGCAGTGGGGGGGGGGCACTCAGGCTTGTCCTGGGACAAGAGAACGGGAGGAAAGAACCTCGGCCCTCCTGGTCCCCGTGCTGGGCGGAATGGCAGAAGGGGGGGCAGGGGGGTGGAAGTCTTGGTCACATGTCTGCCCTGATTCCCAGATCCTCGCATGCGGTAGCAGGGCACCCTGGGCCTGCACATCTACACATTACAGAGGCTTCTGTGACACATTCCGGGACACACAATGCATTTCCCATGGACTTTGGGGGCCTTCCAGAGACCCCGTGAGAGGCTAGAGTGCTCTGCAGAGGATGCCTGGCATTTCCAGGTAGCAGGGCCCAAATGTGCCTCTTTCAGGGAAGAACCCCTGAGACTTCCCTCCCCTCCCCCTACAATGGATCTCCAAGGATTTTTTGGAAAACAGGTTGAAAACTGGGGTGTGTGGGGGGGGCACATACACTCCCTGTTGTCTCAGCAAGCACAAGTGTTTGGGGGTGGCATTGTCGGGGGAAATCACCTGTCTGGAAGAGGGTTGTTTAACCCTCCCAGTGCCCACAGATTACCCAGCTGGGCTGACCTCTGTGGCAGAGCACCACTGGGGAAAAGCTGGCTATTAACAAGCATTTGGGGGTAAGGTTGCCAACCTCCAGGTGGGGCCTGGAGCTCTCCTGGAATTTCAGCTTATCTGTAGACGACGGTTCTCTTGGGAAAAAAAACAACTGGTGGGCTCTGTGGCATCACATCGCTTCTGAATCCCCTCCCCAGTGCCCCCTTACGCTCAAGGATTCTCCACTGCAAGTTAGCATTGCAAGATGAACTCAGAGCTGGGTTTGCCTTAGAATGTGCGCTTTCAGGAAGTATCAGTTTCAGGAGGTTGCATGAAAATGGATTTATTTTAAATGTTGATATCCCACCTTTCCCCAGTGCCCAAGGAAAACAGAGACCTGGGATCGTGGTGGTAAGGTTGAGAAATGAAGGTTATTTGTGTCATGTAGATGGTGTCCTCCAGCCAGTCATCTGGGGTGAACAGCCCTGGGGGGGAAACTCCATTTAGTACAGCAGGGGTCTCCAACATAGGGCTTGTGGGCACCATGGCAGCCTGCCAACAGCTTTCCTGGCCCTAGGGTTGCCAGCCTGCCCCTGGGTCCCGCCCCTTCTGCTGATCAGTGGGCCCGTGGTGCGTCTTACCCAGAGCAGGAGGGAGGCCCGGGGGCTACATGGCTGGTGAAGTGGCAGTATCACTTCCAGCATGTACTGGAAGTGACGTCATTGTGCACGTACCACTCTGATATTTGGGCAAAACTCTATGGTAGAAGCCTTTATTGCCCAAAGACCAGAGTGTCACTGCAACAACCCAGCATGATGGCAGCAGACATCACCATGTTGCCAGAGACGTAGCCTGAGCCTCCCTTCTGTTCTTGGTACCCCCCCCCGAGGTACCTAGCAACCCTGTCCGGCAGCCACCAAGTGTTTTTAAAAAGTAGGTGGGGCTTCTGCCCAGCAAGGCTTCGGATTGGCTATTAGAGAGTTCATTGGCTATGCAGATTTTTTAAGATGTTGCTTTGGCAGCCGCTACCACCACAGCAGACAATTCTCCACTCTGGGACTGCAGCTCTGCCACAGCAACCCTTTTGTGGCTGGCTCAGCCTCCTGCCACAGCCGTTTTCTCACTTCGCCCAGCGTGCTGTGTCAGAGTTCGAAAGTCACTCGCAGGCTTAAAAAGGCTGAGGACCCCTGGAGTGGAGTGACGTGGGCTGTTTTAAAGCCTGCCTCAGAAAGGGATGAGAGGAGGCCGGGAAAGGCAAGAAGTGGGAAGTGTAAATAATGCAGCAAAGATTTAACCTGGAGCTTGGCAGCTGACAGGGTGGTTTATTTTGTTAAGTTTAAATTCAAAAGGGCCAGCCTGTGATCACTTTCTACTTCAATCGTATGGAATTTTTTTCTGGTTAATAAAACTACAACTGCCCTTTGCGATTACTCTTATGGACGGAGAACATCTGTGTAGAATAAAGTTTAAGGTAAAGGCAAAGGGTTCCCTTGCTCGAAAGCTACTTGAATCTGACTCTAAAGGGCAGTGCTCATCTCCTTTTCCAAGCCAAAGAGCCAGCACTGTCCAAAGACATTTCCATGGTCATGTGGCCGGCATGACTAAACACCGAGGTGCACGGAACACTGTTACCTTCCCTCCAAAGCGGTTCCTATTTCTCTACTTGCAGTTTCTTGCTTTCGAACTGCCAGGTTGGCAGGAGCTGGGGCCAGAGACGGGAGCTCCCTCCGCCATGCAGCACTCGGGTCTCAAACTGCTGAACTACAGATCATCCAGTCTGCAGCTCAGCGTCTTAACCTCTGAGCCACTGCGGCTCCAGAATGAAGTTAAGTGCTGCTCAAAAATCCATGTCCAAAACCCAACAAGGGGCTTACTTTAAATTATTTATTACACTTGAACTCCCAGAATAACTCCAGAGAGATAGATTCAGGTTGGTAGCATGTTGGGCAAGCAGGTCAAGCCCCAGGCCAGAGGACAAACGGACACAAGTCGGACATCAAGGATCACAAGACTGAGAAACCCGTAAGGGAAGACTTCAGCCTTCCAGGACACTCAGTGGGGGACCTCAGTGGGTTTTAAAAAAATTTTTAATGGAGGGCTGACAGTTCAAGAGTAAGATTATAATAGAAGAAATAAGTGAAAATAAACAGATGTCTTCTGGCACTTTAAAGACTAACAGGACTTTATTCCAGCCGAAGCTTTCTTGGACGGGATGCCCCCTTCGTCACAGAATGTTTACAGGACGGTGTGTGTGTGCGAAAGGTTATGCATCGTTTGCTGGGGGTCTCTTGTCTCATTGCACGGGTCCCATTCTGAGGACCCTTCGCTGCTGAACACATTTCTCCTCCAGGAATGTCTGGAGGAGGCAAAGAGGATTTTAAAATGACGCCTTGAAACCTGCAAGCTGTTTCGGACCCTAACCTGGATCCTTGTTTTGCAGCCTTGATTGTCCGCTTTCTCACAAAGAGATTTATTGGAGACTACGAGGCCAATACTGGTAAGTCCACTTTCTAACAGAGGGTGGTGAGGTAGGGCGGTTGCCAGGGGACCAAAGTGAATGGTGGTGGGGGGGACTGGTCCACAGGGGAGACTGATCTCCCAACTAAAAGAACAAAGTTTGACCAAACGATGTTTAATTCTGTGTATAAGCTTTTATGTGCATGCACACTTCTGTATCTGAATTACTGCGCATGCACGCAAAGCTTAGACCCAGAATTAAACTTTGTTGGTCTTTATTCTGTTGCTTTGGACCAACTCGGCTAACCACCTGAATCTCCCAACTCAAAAGCACTGCTGTCTTTTCTCCTGAGTGCCAACGAGGCCTTTTGCAGATGGATGCATGGAATGAACACACAGGCGCGGTCTAGTATAGGTAGCCCAACAGATTCAGAATGGGATGGGAGTGCCACTGGACTCGGATTTTGTTTACTGCTATACAGCTACCCACCTGAAACTTCTTTTGTATGTGCGTTTGCGGTCAGTTCCATTGATTTCGATAGCCTGTTTATGTATTTCAGCTGCTTATTAAAGTTAAAAAGGAAGCGGAAAGTGTTTTTAAAAAGAATTTGGTGTGCCTGGTTTGCTTCCAGAGGTGCAGTCCTAAACAAAGTCACTCCAGAATAAGCCCATTGATTTCAGTGGGTTTAGACTAGAGTAACTCTGCACAGGATTGCACTGTCAGTCAGAGACCTCTGGGGTTCTCTTTGAGGGCCCCCCCCCCCGCCTTCTGTTCTTTGCTGTTGGTTTTATGCTCTTCTAAAACCTCAGGCTTGCAGGCAGAAGAAATATTTTTCAGGCATCCGAAAGGTGCATATTTTAGTTAATTGGCTGAAGATATGGAAGTGATAAATCAAAGCTCTGTTATTTACAGTCTCTATTTTTAGTCACTATTATATCCACTTTAATGGAAAAAGGACTGGGGGAATGTCTTTGAATAAGAGAGGTGTGCCTGGCACACGGGATCAAAGAATCCTGCTGGCGTCAGCTGAACAAATGAGGGCAGACTCCATCCTGTTTTCTGTCTTGTGCCAATAATGGAACTGAACACCTTTTTTCAATTAAAAAAGCTGGCCCAGAAGATAGGTGTCTGCTCTGGAGCCGTTAAAAACACAAGGCTGGAAGATTCCACTGATCCGATGGGTGTTGCCAGCTGATCAGCTAAGAGGCCTTGTGTGGTCTGTTCCAGTGAGAGTTGCCACCTCTGTTCCTGGAGATGTGAGGGCATTGCACGGGGAAGGTGGAGTCTGGGCAGGGGTGGGAGGTCAGCACTGGGGAGTGATGCCATATAGAGTCCCCCCTCCGAAGCGGCCATTTCCTCCAGGGGAGCTGATCTCTGTAGGCTGGAGCTTAGTTGTATTTCCAGGAGAACTCCAGGCCCCACCTGGAGGTTGGCAGCTGTACTTCCAGAGCCTTTAACTGCCACTTGATCTATAGAAATTAGCAGGTGACTTTTTTTAAAGTACAGTACCTGCTAATGCCTTTACTTTTGACTTAATTGGCAAACAAAGATTGTCTCATTTCAGTCATTTGGTAAACTGTTCAGCCAGATTCTCATTTTTATGTGATGTGATAAAGAGACCACGGGGGACTTTTTAAAGACCCATCATTTTTGCACAATGAGCGTTTCTTCAAAACGTGTCTCTGCATGGCAGACTTATGAGGTCTACCACATTCTGGAGCACCGTAACTTGCAGTCTCTCGCCTGGCGGCGTGCGGAAGTAAAAGGGCGAACGACGTAAGAGCAGGTCCAGGTGGGTGCGCCGCATTGGGTCTGACACAGCAGAACAAAGTTTGCCAACTGTGGCACCTTTAAGACCAACAGCGTTCGATTCTGGGCGTGAGCTTTCGGGGGCACACACACAAAGTGAGCCGATGCCCAGAATCAAATGCCTGAAGTGTGGCTGTTCAGCCGGAATGGCGAAGCTGTCCCTTGGGAGCGGCTGGGGAGCTGGCCACCTTCTGGTATTGGCCTTTCTTTCCCAGCCACTTGCTGAAACCACCGTGGCTGGGGCTCAGAGAGGCTGCGGCCTCCAGGCACGCACCACCAGAGCAGCAGCGCCCAGGCTCTCCGGGGACCCAGGGAATAGTCCTAGCAACACTCTGGATTTATATAGCACTTGTACTGTTTAGATACTTACAGGCCACTGTTCCAGTAGGTCACGTGTAGGGCGACCAACCTGTCAGGTCCTGGAGTAACCACTCTGTATGCAATAGTCCTTAAGCAGGTTTATTGGTAAGTAATGGCTTCTGGTCAGGTGAAGACCTTTGCCAGAACTAATGAGCCATAGCGTGGGAATAAGATTCAAGACACTGGGGTCCTCCCATCAACCACATGTCACGTGCACCCAGGTCATGAAAGGATATATGACCTAACTGGCTATATCTCAAACTCTTGACTCCCAAGGCCACAGACCCAGGTGGGATCTGTGAACCGTGTGGGGACAACTTTGGGAAAGCTTCAAGCAGCACCGTTACTTCACTCTATGCATTCATTCACACGCTCACCCCCTTTGGGAATGTCAGGGAGGGACAGATGAGGTAGGAGGCAGAGTTGGCAGATGGGCTAAGCGAGCAAGAATTACAGAAGTAAAAGTAAGCCAGAAAAGCATAGGCCAATAATACACAGTCATTGAGCCTGGCACAGAAGCTCTTAAGGGTCTGAACCTGACACAACCACAGGTAGGGCCTGGAGATCTGGAAATATAACTGACAAGCCTCACGGTAGGGGGGGGAATCCCATCTCGCCCCCCCTCCTGAGCCCAGTGCGGAGCCCCGGGCTGCCCAGTGGCTTTCTGTGGCTTGCCTGGAGCAGCTCCAGGTGAACCAGCACAGTCTCGCCTTCCCAGCTCTTTGTGGCTCATGGGGGGCGGGGTGGGGGAGACTGTACTGATTCCCCCAGAGCTGCTCTAGATGAGCCACAGAGAGCAGCAGTGTGTCTTGTGCAGCTCCTGGACAGTGCAGCTGCTGCCAGGCCCAACAGGGCTCTCAGGCTGAGCTGCCACCACTGGACCCAGTACAGCTCCCAGCCTTCTCCATCTGCCGGAAGTAAGTGTATTCTCTGCCCTTGTGCAGAGAATGCTGTTTTACTTCCGGAGGGATTGAAGCCCTCCCCGTGTATTTTTTAACCATTTCAGTTTTTTCTGCATACCTGGGGAGTCCCCTAAGTGTGCTGAATGGTCTGCTTAGCCTCCATGAGGCCCTGATCCACAGATTTAGCTGTCCACAGATTAGGGGCGTGGGTGGCTGGCAGCATATAGATTTCCAGGTGCTGGGCGGGGAGGGGCACGAGATCAAGAAGGTGTCTTGGCTAAGGCCAACTCCTGAGTTCATGGCAGCAGAAGGGCTTCATCTGGGGATCCTCCTGGATCCAGACTCACCCTTCACCCTCCTCCCCAGTCTCCTAATTTAGGCATCTTAAAGGCAACCACATGGTTCTAGATGCACCTATAAAATGAAGAAGAAGAAGAAGAGATTTATATCCCGCCCTTCACTACCCAAAGGAGTCTCAGAGCGGTTTACAATCTCCTTCCCTTCCTCTCCCCACAACAGACACCCTGTGAGGTAGGTGGGGCTGAGAGAGCTCTTGAGAGAGAGAGAGAGAACAGCTCTGAAAGAACTTGTGACTGACCCAAGGCCATGCCAGCAGCTGCATGTGGAGGAGTGGGGAATCAAACCTGGTTCTCCCAGATTAGAGTCCGCGCACTTAACCACTACACCAGACTACACCAAACTGTGCTCCTAACCACTACACTTGAGTGGTTGGGAGGGAGGTCTATTTGTAACATAAATTGAAGGGTGCATGTGAGGGGACTTCAAGTCTCCCCTTCCAGCATCTCCGAGGTCTGGAAGAAACTGGGCCTGGGGAAATAGCGCCTTAAACAAGAGAGCACCGGGGAGGGATGCTTTAGCCACCCCCACCACCTTACTGCTTGCTGTACAGTATACTAGAGAAGGAGCCTACTGTTCTGCACACACTTTATACAGGAACGGGGCTGACGTGAGAATAACTGTACAGAGCTGCCTCGTCCTTGGGGGATGTTCTTAGCTGATTCCCCTCCCCTCCCAAAATGCCTTTCTCTTTTCTTTGAGAAGGAGCCGACCAGGGCTGGTTGTCCTCTGCCGCAAAGCTCCCACAGCTTCTCCCTCCACACCGAACCGCCCCCCAGATGGCAGCCCCCTGAAACTGCCATTTCTTAATAGAAAAAGCCATACTTGCGCATTTCCTGCCCGTGGGGCTGCTGCCAAAGGCAGAGGAGCAGGGCCAGGAAAGAGGTTGGTGACTTTATCTTGGAGGGTATGATCTTCTGCTTGACCAAGCCCGCCCTCTTGGGAACTCGCTGACCAAAGGTGATGGGTTCCGTTGCTTAGGAGGCTTCGTGGCTGGGATGCGCACGGTCAGCATTCAGCCAGTGAACCTTTTTTTGCTGGGAGAAGCATCCCCTGCTGAGTCTCTGCCTGTCATGCAGCTGTTCATTTATTTAAAAGCATGTTAAAACCGCCTCTCCACCCATAGAGTGTCCCCAAGGTGGCGAACATGAAAACGGCATTTAGAATAGTGCACAACACCAAAAGCTGTTGAGGAAGAGGCTTGCAGTGGCTGTTAGATCTCTGCTTCCAGATGGAGACCTGGATTTCCTCTGCGGCCTGTCAGCACCCCTTTGGCCAGCTTAGTTTGATGCCTCAGCAGCAGCCTTTGAGCTTCAGTTATCCATGCGCTGATTAGACCTCGGCTGGCCTGTTGCAATGTGCTCTCTCTGTGCCTTTCTTTGAAGATTGCCTGGAAGCTTCAGCTGCTACGTGCGGGAGTGAGGTTGCTGACTAGCGGAAATTAATGGGAATGTGACTTGGCATATTTGAAAGAGCTGCACTGGCTAGTTGGGTTGCCAACAGGCCTGGAGATAAAAAATAACCTGTCCCTTTAATAGAAGAAGAGGAGATTGGATTTATATGCCGCCATTTACTCAGAGTCTCAGAGCGGCTTACAATCTGCTTCCCTTCCCCTCCCCACCCCACAACAGACCCCCTGTGAGGTAGGTGTGGCTGAGAGAGCTCTCAGAGAACTGCTCTTGAGAGAACAGCTCTGAGAGAACTGTGGCTTGTCCAAGGTCACCCAGCAGCTGCAAGTGGAGGAGTGGGGAATCAAACCTGGTTCTCCCAGATTAGAGTCCATGCTCCTAACCACTGCACCAAACTGGCTCTAATAGAGGCTTAATGGGACGTTGCTGGCCAAGTGATGTTGGAGAGGGGCTGTGGCTCAGTGGCAGAGCATCTGCTTGGCATGCAGACGGCCCCAGTTTCAATTCCCCACCACATCCAGTTGAAACAATCAGGCCATAGGTGATGTGAAAGACCTCTGCCCGAGACCCTGGAGAGCCACTGCCAGTCTGAGGAGAGAGTGCTGACCTTGAGGGACCGGGGGTGGGGGTGGTCCTGATTTGGTGCCAGGCAGTTTCATGTGCTCATCTGTTATTGACTTCCATGCCGTGGGAATCTTCCACTGCTTAATTCTGCACATTAAGCCTTTGTTAAAGTGACAGGACATTTTGCTCAAAGTCTGTTGGCAACTGTACTGACCACCTGTGTACTGCAGGGCACAGGCCCTGCACAAGGTGTATCACGTTTCCTCTGTTTCTGTCTCTCTCTCTCCCACTTGTGGATAAAATCCCGTGCATCTGCCAAGTGGGTCTTAGGACAGAGAAGCTTCTCTTTGGTCTTTGTGTTTCCCAGGATTTTTCATTGCCTTTACGGAATGTGGGTGGGGTATTTTAGTACAGTGGAGCAGTCGCTTTAACTGCTCCATGATTCAGTTTATGGGTTGGATCCCACGGCTGGTGGCACCTTCCCTTGACATAAGAAGCTCACAGAATTGCCACTTCCCCACCCCCGGCACTGCAAGCAGAAGTTCAGGCTGTGCTTTCCCCCAGCATGGAGATGCAGCTCTGGAACAGGGGTGGTGGTGGTGGTGGCAGAAAGCGCCGTCAAGTCGGAGTTGACTTATGAGAAACCTTCGTGGGGTTTTCCAGGCAAGGGAAGTTCGGAGGTGGTTTGCCCTGGCCTGCCTCTGTGTTGTGACCTTGGACTTCCTTGGGGGTCTCCCACCCAGTTACTAGCCAGGGCGGACCCCGCATAACTTCCAAGATCTGATGAGATCAGGCTCTTCTAGATCATCCACGTGAGGGCAAGAGAGGTTCAGGGGTGGTTTGCCATGGCCTGACTCCATGTATTGACCCTGGACTTCCTTGGTGGTCTCTCATCCAACTACCAACCAGGGATGACCCTGCTTAGCTTCCGAGATCTGGTGAGATCAGGCTAGCTTGGGCCATCCAGGTGAGGGCGTGGAACAGAGTGACCCTTGCAACTTAAGCCTCTGATTTAGCTACAAAAATTGCTGGAGAAAATTGCCAGAAAAGAGGGCTCTGACAACCTTATGGGAGGGGGAAAACATGATAGCAGGGAGGCACAAAGCTCGTTGGGTTGCTTCTGACTTGGGCTTCCAACAGCCTTGCCCTCTGCCAGCGTACTCGTAAGTAAGTTCACGGGCACTGAGCTCTGGGGAGAAATATGCAGGACTGAGCTACAAGAATGCCCGTCGTTTGCTACTAGAGAATTAGGGCTGGGAATGACATATTGTTTTCATTAAGCCACCAGCCCTACAACAAACATTGAACCAGGCTGAAAACAGGCAATATCTGTAGCAGATGTATGGTCTGCGATCACAGAGGGGTGTTCTTCAAACTGCTGGAAACAGGGACCAAACATGATTAATGTTTAGGAGTATCTGGATTTTTTTAATGTTATCCGGAAGAAAGCTAGTGTGCTGAATGATCTTTGTTTCATAGGCTGAGTTCCACATTGGCCATTTAATTTGGAATTGTCATTATTTGCTCATTCAGGTTTCATGGTCAAGCCAGATAACTTTGTTGGCAAGCTGATTCACTCCAGTGTTTTCTGTGGCATTTTCCCATATTATTTTGCATTTGGTTTGTGGAGATTTTTTAAAAAATGCAGTTGCAGCACCCAGCTGTCTTATGTGGACAGTCAAAGTGCTTTTGAGGCTTTTTAAGGCTACTGTCCCCACATGTTCCCCAGAGAGCACTACAGTCGGGGTCCCAAAACTGCTTGGCCCTACCGGGCCCCAGAGAAACCAGGCCTGGCTGTGACGAGGTCCAGGGCCTCTTCAGGGGCAGCTCCGCACTGGTGGAATGAGCTCCCAGAGGACATCAGGGCCCTGCAAGATCTTTTACAGTTCCTCAGGGTCTGCAGTTCAGTTCAGTTTGCAGCTGGGGGCCCTGCTGCCTGGAGAGAGAAGATGCCCCGTCCTTTTAATAGAGACTTAATGGAGCCCTGTTTAGCAAGTGATGTTATTCAGCTCCTTGCCATGAAAGGTTTCAGCGGCATAAGAAACCTGGGCGGTGTCAAATGGCGTCCTCATCATGCCGTCAAAGCAAGGCCATTTCTGATCAATATGTGCTGTTCACCGTCTCCTGTTTGCTCTCCCAAGGAGTCCGTCTCTCACCGACTCCTGCCTCTCCTGGACAAGTCCCTTTTGCAGCTTTGCCTTCCGAAACCTCTCTGGCCTTAATTTTCCTGGCACCTTCTGGCAACTCTGCTCTCACCTGAGCAACCTTCCGTGGGTGCCTTTGTCTGACTTGGCAGAGGTTGGAAGACGGTTTAGCAGCCTGCAGGTCAAACACTTTAAGGCTGCTGCCAAACAGCTGTTTTCTGTGGCCCCAGAGATTGGACCAGAACCAGCGGGTTGAAACTAGGAAGAACTTCCTGGCAGTTAGAGCGGTTCCACAGTGGAACAGGCTTCCTCGGGAGGTGGTGGGCTCTCCTTCTTTGGGGTTTCTTAAGCAGAGGCTAGGTGGCCCCATCTGACAGCCATGCTGATTCTCTGAACTTGGGCAGATCACGAGAGGGAGGGCAGGAAGGGTGGACTGGCCTCAGTGCTTAGTTCTTGTGGCCCTTCCTTACACACCCAGGGAAATGCTGATCACCACTTTGGGGTCAGGAAGCCATTTTTCTCCAGGCCAGTTTGTCCCGGGGAACCTGGAGGTTTTTTGCCTTCTTCTGGGCGTGGAGCAGGGGTCCCTGGGGTGCGTGTGGGAGGGGGGGGGAGGTATTTGTGACTTTCCTGCATTGTGCAGGGGGCTGGAGGAGATGACTCTGGAGGTCCCTTCCGACTCTGTGATTCTGTGAACTGCAGATCAGCACAGCCTGCCTCCTGCCCACCCAGCTTGTAATTAGGGTTGCCAACTCCTGGTTGGGAAATTCCTGGAGATTAGGGGGCGGAGCCTCGGGAAGGCAGAGTTTCGGGAGGGAAGGATGCTCAGCAGGGATGCGAGGCCGTGGAGCCCACCCTCCGAGGCTGCCATCCTCTCCAGGGGAGTGGGTCTCTGTGGTCTGGAGATCTGTTGTGACTGTGGGAGACCTCCGGGCCCAGACTGGATGTTGGCAGCCCTACTTGCAGCTCTCTGCCATAGAGATGAATAGAAGCCACCGAATTCCATCAGACAAATGAATGAGCTACCGTTAGAGACACCATTTAGGAAAAGTCAGATCTGCCCAAACTGTAGTCACTTGGATTTGGGGGCATATTTTCCTTCACCCACCCTGATGCTGCACCCTGTTCCAGTTTGGTATAGTGGTTAAGAGCGGCATGACTCTCATCTGGAGAACCGGGTTTGATTCCCCACTCCTCCTCCCCATGAGGCCTGCTGGATGACCTTGGGTCAGTCACAGTTTTCTCAGAGCAGTTTTCTCAAGAGCAGTCCTTGAAAGGGCTCTCTCAGCCCCACCGACCTCACAGGGTGTCTGTTGTGGGGAGAGGAAGGGAAGGTGATTGTAAGCTGCTCTGAGACGCTGAGTGAAGGGCGGGGTATAAATCCAACTAGTCTTCTCCTTCTCTCCCTCCCCCCAGAAGTAAACGGCTAATGTTCCCTCCTGTAGAAACAGTGCTCTGTGGGGGATACCACTGTGATGGAAGTCACCACAGAGAGAGAGAGAGAGAGAGAGAGAGAGAGAGAGAGAGAGAGAGAGCAAGCACGTGTGGTTTCTTTTTATTGAATTATTTATTTATTTATTATTTATTCTTTGCATTTATATCCCTCCCATCCTGTAGACGGGCTCAGGGGGTGTTACAGCATTTCAGTAAATACAGTAACATTTAAAACCCATTATAAACATATAAAATCAATAATCACAGCTTGCTGTAGGGAAAATCTGGCCCGTTGATGTAGGTAGGTATGGCCAGTTATCAGTGGGTGGGAGGCAGTGACCTCGGGGGGCGGGGCCATGTCTGGACACCCGCTGCCTCGGCCAAAAGCCTGGAAGAACAGCTCCATCTTGCAGGCCCTGCGGAATTGGAGGAGATCTTGCAGGGCCCTGACCTCAATAGGTAGAGTGTGCCACCAGGCGGGGGTCAGGGATCGCCAGGAGATGTTGACTCTCAGAGCGTAACGCTCTTCGAGGCGTATAAGAGAAGAGATGGTCCCAGGCTGTATAAGGCTTTGAAGGTGCTCCATGTTTTACCATAAATTGAGCACGATAATAGCATGTTAAAATAATTCCCACTTGACTGAGGCCCGGCTTTCTTGCTTTTGACTTTAATGTCTGTCACTTCTCCACTGTTATTTGTGCATGCCGTGTGGCCAGTTGAGATCGAATGCCTCTCAATAATGTCCTCAGGGTCACCTGGAATACCACCCAACCAATGAGCTGTTAGGCTGCCTTTATCTAGATATCCCCCAAAAGTACAGAGTAGGGGTTTTGCTCTTGCACTGCTATAAATGTTGCTATAGGTGAGTCAGGAATTTTGGCAACCCAGGCCCTTCCCAGTTGGCCTGTGTGTTTGGGTCCGCCCAGCCAGAGGGTAGAAAACTTGCTGTCTGTTTGGTGTTTCCATGATGATCTGTCTTTTCTTCTAGGTGCCTTGTATTCCAGGAAATTCACCATCGACGGAGAGCAGATTTCCTTGCAGGTTCAGGACACGCCCTTTGTTTCGTTGGAGGTAAAATGGCTGCCCGAGCTGCAGTTGCTCAGAAGTGTAGCTGGAGGCTTGTCGTTGGTCAGTTTGGTGTAGTGGTTAAGTGTGCGGACTCTTATCTGGAGAACCGGGTTTGATTCCCCACTCCTCCACTTGCACCTGCTGATGTGACCTTGGGTCAGTCACAGGCTCTGGCACAGCTGTTCTCTCAAGGACAGTTTGTGTTAGAGTTCTCTCAGCCCCACCTACCTCACAGGGTGTCTGTTGTGGGGAGTGGAAGGGAAAGGAGTTTGTAAGCCGCTCTGAGACGCCTTTGGGCAGTGAAGGGCGGGGTATAAATCCAATCTCCTCTTCTTCTTCTTCTGGTCACCATTTTACTGCTGGTGACCATTTTAGCATCTCAGTTCAGCCCTACTGAAGAAGCCCTGAGCTCTGGCGTGCTGTTTGGATATACAACAGGGGACAGTAATATGAGACAGCCCAAGGTTGTAACTTTGGGGGCTCTGTCCCCCCGAACAGCAAGATTCAAGTCCAGCTTATACCCTGAACATTGTGTTGGTCTCTAAGGTGCTATTTGGCTCGAATCTGGCTGTTCTGGCGTCGACCAACAGGGCTCCCCCCTGAAACTGTCCCTCAGGGAGCTCATTTTAACTCCTCCCTCCTGGCATTTAGGACCGACTCCGGCAAGGATTGCATTGAAGTTAATGGGCACAGTCTTGCAGTCTCGTTGAGCAACGTCTGGGAGGTTTTGTGTACTCCTCGCCATCTGCCAGATCCCATTTCTGTCTCTCTCTGTTAGTTTTTGTTCTGTTGTGGAAATTTATTACACTTCAATGTTTTAAACAAGGAATTATATTGTAAGTCAGTCTAGGCTTTGTAAGATAAATACGAGATAAAAAATTTTTGGAAAGTCGGAAAACTAAATGGGATGGATAGGCATGTATCTACAAGGGGAACTCCCCTCTCTCAAAGTTTGGTGGCAGCTGGATCTGCACATGGATCTGAATAAGGCTGGGAAGAAGCTGGTGGGACGGGCTGTACCACTTCAGAATATGGGGGAACCTCACACTTCCGAATGCTTCCCTGTTTTTTTAAACCCTTCAGATTCAAAATTAGCGGTACTTAAAGAGGGCTGAGCTAGGATATATTTTCCACAAAGTTCTAGTCATTTTCTTACATGGAAAATCTTTTAGAAGTAGAACTTAGTTAGTGGTATACTTAAGTCATATAACTGCACCTAAAAGAGGGAATTAGCATGGCCAGTTTTCTGGGTTCTTAGCCCCCCTCCCCCCAATCTAACCTAAAGAGTCAGAAATTGGGCACCACTTATGAGTCCCATCTTTGCTCTCCCCCGGGGTATTCTCTTCTCCCTCCTGGCCTCTCTCTGATGCATCCTCACGTGCCCAGGGTACTCAGAACCCACCTTTCACCCAAAGTTCTCCCCCCCCCGGGTTACTCCCCACACGAGGCTCAAATACCCTCTCTACAGCTGCTGCCCTCCGTTTCTGAAAAAAAGAGACTTGAGTGAAAGCGGCATAACAGCTCTGTTATATTTATTCACTTCCATTATCCTATTAAAACTTATTACCTCTAAATCTCACAAAACTTGTTTCATCGAAGGCTACTGATAGTGCAAGGGCCGGGGGGGAGAGTGTGTATACACACTCTGAACAAAAACAGCTGTCTTGTACTGCTTTTCAGCTGTCCAGAAAATATTTAAGCCAAACTCTGGGCTGGAAGTTTCTCCCTTTGACCCAGGGTTGTGGGAACTCTGGCAGGCCTGCTTTGGCATCTCCTAGCTGGAGTCAGAAATGGCTGCGTTTTTTGCTGTGCTGTGGAGTTCTGGGGAACTGGTCAAGCAAAGCTGTGCCTAAAATGTTGGGCTTTTTAAACAAAAGAGGCCAAAAGCAAAGAGATAAGGGAAGCTGCCAGCGATATCTGTTGACTAAAAAGCAGTAACTTCTTGGGTGTGTGGTTAGAATTAAATGATTAAGGAGATGTGCCCTCTAAAAATAACTTACTAGCATTTTATTTTGCATTCTGCCACATTCCATTTGAATTATTGCATCCATTTCCTCCAGTTACTGAAGGAGTCAGTGGACGTTTCTTTGCTGTTTTCTGTAGATCTGTTCCAAAATACAGATTTCCAGTCAGTGATTCTTTCTCCCACTGAGATGTACCGGTACAAATCATGAGGGAGGGTGTCCCCCCTTATTGAATCTGCTATTAAGGGGACCCCCCTTTTTGTCAGGTGTGCTTTTTGTGAGTTCATGGTTCTCCCCCCACCCTTTCTAAAGAACAATAGCACATTGCCCTTTCTAGTATTTCATTTCCTGGTAAAAGAAAAGAAAGATTTGGCCTTTAACGTGCAAAGGTTGTCTAAATGCCTAAGCCATCCAGGTGTGAAAAGGGACCTTTAAAGAGTTCCCTGTGTTTTGTTTAGTGACACCAGCTGGGAGAGTGCGGACAAGTGACGGGTTTGGGGCGTGGAGAAAGAAGAACTGCTGGTGGCAGGACTAGGACTGAGCTCCAGACGACGCAGAGCACCTCCCCTGGAGAAAATGGCTGCTTCAGAGGGGAGACTCTAAGGCGTCGCGACTCCCTGGGCCCTTTGCCTCCTCAGACCCTCCACCCCCAAATTTCCAGGAATTTCCCAACCCAGAGTTGAGAGATGTAAAAGTGATCGCACCACTTGGGAACAGTGACCATAATGTTATTGAGTTCAACATTCGCATAAATAGGGAACTGGCCAAAAAGACTGACGCAACCACTTTTAACTTTAAAAGGGGTAACTTCACTGATATGAGGGACATGTGAGGAGGAAACTGAAAGGAAAAGTAGAAGGGGTCAAAAGCACTGGGGAAGCTTGGAGGCTATTTAAAACTACAATCCTAGAAGCTCAGAAAAAATATATACCGCAGGTTAGGAAAGGCACAAATAGGTATAGAAAAAAGCCCGCATGGTAAAGTAATGGAAGCTATAAAAGGTAAGCAGGATTCCTTTAAGCGGTGCAAATCTAGTCTCAGTGAGGCTGATAAAAGGGAACACAGGATGTGGCAAATAAAATGCAAGTCTGTGATCAGGCAGGCAAAAAGGGACTATGAGGAACATATAGCAAAAAACATGAAGACCAACAATAAAACTTTCTTCAAATACATTAGAAGCAGGAAGCCAGCCAGGGAGGCAGTGGGGCCCTTGGATGACCGAGGGGTAAAAGGAGTACTGAAGATGATAGGGAAATGGCTGAGAAGCTGGATGCATTTTTTGCCTCTGTCTTCACTGTGGAAGAGGAGAAGTGCTTGCCCACTCCAGAACTGCTAATTTCGGGAGGGATGTTGAAAGACATGTCATATTGAGGTGACGAGAGAGGAGGTCCTACGACTGATAGATAACTTAAAAACTGATAAATCACCAGGCCCGGGTGGCATACATCCAAGAGTTCTGAAGGAACTCAAATGTGAACTTACGGATCTCCAGACAAAAATATGTAATCTTTCATTAAAATCTGAGGACTGGAAGGTAGCTAATGTCACTCCCATCTTTAAAAAGGGTTCCAGAGGAGATCCGGGAAATTACAGGCCAGTCAGTCTGATGTCGATACCAGGTAAGTTGGTGGAAACTGTTATTAAGGAAAGAATTAGTAGGCACATTGATGAACAAAAACTATTGAGGCAGACTCAGCATGGGTTCTGTAAGGGAAGATCTTGCCTCAGTAACCTGTTAGTGTTCTTTGAGGGGGTGAACAAAAATGTGGACAAGGGGGACCCAATAGATGTTTGCCTTGACTTCCAAAAAGCTTTTGCTAAAGTTCCTCATCAAAGGCTCCTAAGCAAGCTCAAAAATCATGGGATAAAAGGACAAGTCCTTTTGTGGATCAAAAACTGGCTAATTAATAGGAAACAGAGAGTGAGTATAAATGGGCAATTTTCTCAGTGGAAGGTGGTAAGCAGTGGGGTACCGCAGGGATCAGTACTCAATCCAATGCTTTTTAGCTTATTCATTAATGATTTGGAGTTGGGAGTAAGCAATGAAGTGGCTAAATTTGTGGATGATACGAAGATGTTCAGGGTGGTGAGAACCAGGGAGGATTGTGAGGCACTCCAAAGGGATCTGTTGAGGACGGGCAAGTGGGCGTCAGCATGGCAAATGGGGTTCAATGTGGCCAAGTGCAAGGTGATGCACATTGGAGCCAAAAATTCTAACTATAAATACATGTCAATGGGGTCTGAATTGGCAGAGACTGACCACGAGAGAGATCTTGGAATCATAGTAGATAACTCACTGAAAATGTCGAGACAGTGTGCGACTGCAATAAAAAAGGCCAATGCTATGCTGGGGATTATTAGGAAGTGTATTGAAAACAGATCAGCAAATATCATAATGCCCCTATCTAAATCAATGGTGCGACCTCATTTGGAGTACTGTGAACAGTTCTGGTCATCACACCTCAAAATGGATATTATAGCTTTGGAAAAAGTGCAGAAAAGGGCAACTAGGAGGTGGTGGCGGCAGCTACAAGCATGGACAGCTTCAAGAGAAAATTAGATAAACATGGAGCAGAGGTCCATCAGTGGCTATTAGCCACAAGGTATAGATAGGGACTCTGGGGCAAGTGATGCTCTGTATTCTTGGTGCTTGGGGGGGGCAACAGTGGGAGAGCCTCTAGTGTCCTGGCCCCACTGGTGGACCTCCTGATGGCACCTGGTATTTCTGGCCACTGTGAGACACAAGAGTGTTGGGCTGGCTGGGCCATTGGCCTGATCCAACATGGGCTTCTCTTACGTTCCTAACCTTAGGCCGGGGCCCCGGAGAAGCCAGCAAAACAGGGTGCTCTGGCAAGCTCGAGATGGAATGCAAAAGATGTGCTGGGTGCACATCAGAAAGTCCCTGGGCAGGGATGAAAGTCGCTTAGGGCCAAGGACAAAGGGGGTGGGGGTGGGGGCTTTCTACATTGGTGTGAAGAGTAGACCCGCCTTCCTTCTTTCACTCCTTCCCTTCACCACCACACCTTTCTCCTGTACAGCTGCGCCGTCCCATCAGAACGGTGGAGCATGTGGGCTCCGGTGAGCTGAATGCAGGGCAGCTTCTTGACCTTTGTGGCCTTGTCTGCCAGCTCTGGCCTTTGGCCTGCTTTGTGCACAGAATCCCTGTGGTGGCTGATGGCAGCAAGCCAGCCACGTCCCCCGGGCACTGTAAGATCCCCTGAGATCCTGTCCGTCCTGCTGCATAGCACCCACAAGAACATTTGGTGGCCACACAGGGGCAGGTGGGGTGGCAGCAGAGGAAGGAACTGCTGAGCATGAAGGACGGGTGCCATTTCAAGTGTAGGCCATGCTGGTGTTTGGGGCAGGAGAGGGCCTTTGTGGCTGAAAGGGTTCCCTTCACAGTAATGGAGGTGGCCTGAAGGCCCAGCCTCATGACAAGAGGTCTCTCTTCCCTGAAAAACATAGCTGCTTGTGTCTGGTGTTGACAGGGTTGCCAGTCTCCATGTGCGGCCTGGAGGTCTCTCAGAATTACAACCAAGCTCCAGATGACAGAGATCAGTCCCCTGGGAGAGAAGGGTCGCACCGAAGGGCTCGCTCTGTGGCATCCTACTCAGGGTCAACGCTCCCTCTAAGCAGTGGAGTCCGGTGAGCAAAAATCCTACTTTGTGAGCTACTGGCATTCAAGTTGTGAGCGAGCGATTTGGCTACTGCGTAACTTAGTTTGCTCTGGAGCCAGCCTTCCTGAGCTGAGATAAGATTGTGTGAGTCGGAAGCTAAAAAACCGTGGGCTAGGTCACACTAGCTCAGCTTAGAGGGAGCACTGAGGGTTAAGGAAACTCCCAGGGATCTGGGGGTGGAGCCTGGGGGAGGGAGGGGGCTCGGTCATGGTGTGATGCTGTCGAGTCCCCCCTCTGAAGCTGCCGTTTCCTTTAAGGGGACTGGTCTCTGTAGCCTGGAAGCCAGCTGCAATTCTGAGCGATCTTCAGGGGGCTCCCCCCAGAGGTTGGCCACCCTCATCGTATCCCTGCTGAGATCCCTCTCCTCCCGAAATTTCACTTCCCCCGGGCTCTGCCCCCAGATCTCCAGAAATTTCCCAACCGGCGTCAGGAGCCCTAGGTGCTGTGGATGGGCCATCATTGGGGCAGGGTTGCCAGCTCTGGGTTGGGAAATGCCTGGAGATTCTGGAGGCGCAGCCTGGGAAGGACAGGGCCTGGGGAGAAGAAAGACTTCAGCCTGGTGCACTGCCGGAGAGCCCACCCTCCAAAGCAGCCATTTTCTCCAGGGGAGCTGGTCTCGGTAGTCTGGAGATCAGCTGTAAAGGCGGAGTCCTCTAGGCCCCACCTGGAGGTTGGCAACCCTACTATGGGGCCCAGTATTATTTGGGCTTCCCCTTCCTTTCCTGTTTTATTTTAACACGTGTTCTTCTTGGTTCTCATGCCAGGATGAGGGCGACAGTATCTGCTGCCCGGAACAGATCAACCGCTCCATCTACTGGGCAGACGGCTTCGTCTTCGTCTACTCCATCACGGACTATGACAGCTACCGGGCCATCAGCCCCTTGCACCAGCATGTCCGCAAGATCCACCCCAACGCCAACATCCCGCTGCTGCTGATGGCCAACAAAGGAGACCTCTTGCGAGCCAGGCAGGTCTCCACCAAAGAAGGCCACCAGCTGGCCAACGAACTGGGCTGCACCTACTCCGAGGTGTCTGCCCGGGAGAACTGTGAGGGGGTGCGCGAAGCCTTCCAGCAGCTTTGCCAGGAGATGAGTCGGATGATTGGCAGCTGCAACGGGGAGAAACGAAGAGGGCTCCACCTTGTCCGACCCAAATCCCCAAACATGCAGGACTTGAAGAGGCGGCTCCGACAGGCTTTGTCTTCCAAAGGGAAATCAGCCACTGCTCTCTGATGGAGCTTGGCCGGAGGGGAGAAGCGGAGAAACAATTTGTATTTATACCTATTTATATGACGGGTTCTGCCAGCATCTTTTTGTCCGATGGCACCCCTTTCTGACCTGAGCAGGATGGTCCAGGCTGAGCCCGATCTCCTCGGCCCGGGTCAGTGTCTGGGGGAGGGACCACCGAGGGGGTCCAGGGTTGCTGCACAGAGGCAGGCAATCGGAAACCACCCCTGAACACCTTGTGCCTTGGAAACCCTCGGGGAGTGCCATAAATAAGCTGCCGCTCGACAGCACTTCCCACCCCCCCTGTGACAAGGAGGCGACAAAGCTGGGTGGCAAAGAGGCCTCTGGTGCTGGAGAGGGACATCGCTTGCAAATAGAGGTCATAGCAGATTCTTCACCTGCTACATCAGCTCGACCTCCTAATTTGCTGGACAGGTGTGCACATCAACAAATCAAATGCTGCTTTGGTCTGTTGGTCTTGCCCCTCCCCTTGGTCCTGGGTTTCCCCTGTTCTCCAGAATTGCACATGTCCATTTCTCCATGCATACAATTGTCCTTTGCCTTATTAAAAAGAGTGCAACATTTTTAACAGCGTTGCAGACAGTATAGGGGACTGGGGGAGGAATCCACGAATGAGTATTCATTGCTTTTTGTTGGATGGTGCCAGCTCTGTGTGCCCTTGATGCCAAACATTTCACCCGACCATTGGAACTATAACGGGATAGTGCGGCAATGAGAAGCAGCTGCCACAAATCCATTAAGTGGATCAGAGCGTGCTGGGGTTTCCAGAAGGGTGGTGGGTGTCTGGCTGCAGATGTGAACAGCCCAGTTTGGTTGCCTTGTTCGTGGTGGGCACATAACTCTTCTTTCATGGAGAATGTCACCAGCAAGACGACTGTTCATCCAGTCTGTCTTCCATGAAGGTCTCGAATCCCCTCTTCCGGTGGGTCATCCAATCCCATTTATTTATTTACTTCATGTATGCCCCACCAATTTCCCCAGAGGGGTGATACAGAGTAGCTTGCATAATTCTCGTCTCCTCCATTGTATCCTCACAACAACGACCTTGTGAGGTAGGTTAGGCTGAGAGTGTGCGACTGACCCAAGGCCCCCTGATTGTAAAGCGTATCATAACATCCGCGAGTCTCTTCCTTTCCCCCTCTCTTGCAGGCAGAGGATCTGCCTTTTAAGAAATTTGCTATCAAATAGCCGGGCAGAAGTTGCCTCCTGGGTGGCTAGGTTCAGATGGCTTGCTCAAAGAATTAGAAAATCTACAATAGCTTGAAAAGAGGAGAATTAAGATTAAGTTTTATAAATTTTAACCATGATGGTTTTTAGGGTGTTTTTAATAGCCAGTCTTTAAGCACCTGCGGTGGCAGAGTGGGGGGTTGAGGCTGGGCCTCCTAGATCCTGATTCAGCCTCCTAAGCCCCACGCCACCCCGGCCAAGAGTTCCCCAAGCGTACAGGGTGCTGTTTGACAGGGACTTTCTTTTGTCCATCTTGAATCTGCTGCCCGTCTTTGGGTCATAACAAGTCTGGCTAAGTGGTCTCCAGCGGAGCTTGTCCCTTTAGTCTGGAGATCAGTCGTTGCTCCAGGGGATCTCCAGGCCGCACCTCGAGGTTGGCAGCTCTGCTGTCGGGGGAAGGGCTTTGCAGGATCCGATGCCTATTTTGAAGGAGAAGCCCACGGATGAGTATCCAGAGCTGCGAGCTGATGAAGTCTGGCATCTGAATGCATGCTGGATAACAGCCCTTGGTGGCTCAGTGGGTCCTGTTGAGAAGGAGCCTCTCTCTGGCCCCTGGATGCTGAGTCCCAGCAGCAGGTCCTCTCCCTCGGTCGGCTTCCCAGAGGCCCCCTGCTCAGCATTTTTAGGAACAAAGTGCTAGGCTAGGCAGAGAGGCAGCCTGAGCCAGCACGTCTTTTGTTCTGTTTTTAATCTGTAGCCCCACCGCTGGAGAAAACAGCAGTGGCAGTGCCACCGTCACATCCGCGGCGGCATTTCTATCAGTGGGCTTACTCAGGGTGAGCGCAAAGAGAGCAAAAGCTGAAAGCATCCAGATTGCTGGATCCCTTCTGCACTCTCCTTGACAGCCTGGCTCACCAGCTGGGGATGAGCTCTCTTCTAGCATGACCCAGAAGCTCTGGCATTGCACCTGGGCAACACCCAAGCATTGTCCCAGCACAATACAAGTGCTTCCAGGTCATACCTGAAGCGCCATCATCATGTGGTGGCGATGATCACTGCCCTCCAAGGTAAGTGCCTACCTCCCCCTCAGTTCTCTCCAGGCCTGGCAACCCTAAGAAAGAAAGGACCCAAAGAACCCTGGCTGTTTCCCCTTTGGCTTGTAAAGGTGCCAGCCTCCAGGTGGGGCCTGATAATCTCCCGGAATTACAACTGAGCTTCAGACAATGGAGATCAATTCACCGGAGAGAAATGGCTGCTTTGGAGTGTGTCGTCTCTGGCCCTCATACCCTTCACAAAACCCTGCCCTCCCCAGGAATTCCCCAGCCAGGAGTCGGCAACCCGCGGCTTGGGCCTCTGGTCCTGCCCAGGCTAAATCCCGACAGGAAGACCGGAGGGAAAGGGCAGTCAGGCTGGGACTGGGATGCGGCCCTCTTTCGCGCCAGCGGGAACTCCCCCCCCCGCTTGCCAAGGGCCAAGGAAGAGGCAGCCGGGGCAAGCTCCATCGCTGGCTGGGTCTGACTGAGGGTTGCCAACTCCTTGTAGGGAAACTCTTGGAGATTCGGGGTAGAGCCGGGGAAGGCAGAATTTATGAAGGGGAGGAAGCTGAACAGGGCTGTGATGTCCTTGAGTCCATCCGCCAAGGCCGCCAGTTCTCTGTACTCTGGAGAACAGCTGGAATTCCAGGAGATCTCCAGGCCCCACCTGGAGGTTGGCAAACCTAGGTCTGACTTGAGTCATGTGACCCATGCAGTGCTTGGGGTGGCAACTCCAGGTTGGGGGATTCCTGGAGATTTCCTGGTGGGGCCTCGGGGAGGCAGGGTCCGGGGGGGGGGCATCAGATGGGCATCAGGCCATAGAGGCCACCCGCCAAAGCAGCCACGTGGCCCAGGGGAACCGGCTACACGGGAGATCAGTGGTGATTCCGGGAGATCTCAAGGTCCCACCTGGAGGTTGGCACCCCTACGCAGTGCGATGGCTTTCCAAGATCCAACTCCTTATTTTGAAGGGTCAGCCTGCGGAGGAATATCCGGAGTTGAGGAAGCCGGGCCCCCTGAATGGGTGCCGCCTAACAGCCCAGGAGGGCTGAAAGGGGCCGGTGGAGAAAGAGCCTCTTTCTCTGGTCACTGGACCCTGTGCCGACGGGGGGCGGCGCTGGGCGGAGTCTGGCCCCGAAGCTCCTCCAGGGTCTGGACTGGCCCCGGGGGCTCGGCTCGCCAGCGACTCCCCGCCGGGGCTCTTCACAGGCCAACCGCTCCTCCCGTTTGTCCAGGCCGCCGGGCCGGAGGAAGGAGCCGCTGCGCTTCCCAGCACAGCGTGACGAGTCATCTCCAATTAAGCGCCGCTTCCCGCAGCAGCTCAGGAAGGTGCTTAGCTGGCCAGTTCTCAGGTTTTTTTATAGTCCCTGTAATGGCCAGAACTTTTCTGATATTTCAGCAAGAAATGTCTTCACTGCACAAACCGCAACTTAGGATGTATGTCCTGTCATTAATTTCCACGGAGCCCGAGGAAGCGGAGATAAACATGGAGGGCTGGAGGAGGTGCTTAAAAAACCCCTTTCCTCTCCCTTTATTTCCCCCCGCCGCCATGCGCAAAGCCTTTTGACCCTTTTTCTTTGGGCGATGGCCAGCTTTAGGGTCACGGGGCCAATATAAAGCCCACCTACTGAGTCCTACCAGTGGGCCCAGGGACAATTCTCTAGGCAGACCACTCCTTCAGCTGCAGCACATTGAAGAGGGCCTGTCTGTGGCATCAGCCCCTGGGTCCCAGGGCTCAGCAGGAGGCATCTCTGGCATCAGCCCCTGGGTCCTGTCTGGGCTTGAGCCGGCCGCATAGAGACAGGGCATGGAGTGTGCATGACCCACACTTAGGGCTGCCAGCTCTGGGTCGAGAAATATCAGAACATAAGCCATGTTGGGTCAGGCCCGTGGCCCCTCCAGTCCAACACTCTTCTGTGTCCAAGACTCAGGTGCCATCAGGAGGTCCACCTGCGGGGCCAGAACTCCAGAAACAGGACATTTGTGGATGGATCCTGAGAGGGGAAAGCTCAAGGAGGGCAGGCGCCTCAATGGGGCATCCTGCCATAGAGTCCACCCTTTGAAGCAGCCATTTTCTCCAGGGGAACTGAGCTCTATGGAGAATCAGTTGAAATTCTGGAAGACCTCCAGGCCCCGTCTGGAAGTTGGCAGCCGTAGCCACAGTGAAAGACAGCTTTGTGGTAACATAAAGCTCAGGCAAAGCCTGGCCTGGCCAGATCAGGCCAGGTTCTGAAAGGGCTCCAGCATAGTTCTCCCCTCCAACTGCAACCGGCTCTCCTGCTTCTGGCCTGAGCGCCTGGTGGCACCTGGTCGCCCCCCTGGCTGCCCCCCAGTACACAGCAGAGGGGGGGGGCACCACAGCTAGGTGAGAAGCAAGATGTGAGTTCCATAAATCAATTTGCCTGTTTTGAACCTACTGCTAATCGCCTTCCCTGGGTGAACTTGAGTCCTAGTAGTACTGGGATGTAGACTTTAGCTTCTCCAACGAGCAAGAGACTCCAACCGATTTCCCACTAGCCGCTGCTCCGTCCCCGAGTCTATGTGCCAGTTTCCCACCACTTACTGCGCAGACGCATTTTGCCCCGCAGCTTCACCCGATTTCGGGTGAAGCTGCGGGGCAAATGCGTCTGCGCAGCAAGTGGTGGGAAAATGACACATAGAATTGGGGGGGAGTGAGGACTAGCAGCAGCTAGTGGAAAATCGGTGTCCATCTTCTGCCCCACTGTGGAGTTCAGTCTGCTGGAGTCCCAAGTAATTTGGCTTAACTGCCTTTTATTGCAACTCAAGCTGAATAAGATCAGATTTCACGGCAAGACGGCATTTCAAGTTAAAATAATGGCTTTTTTGCTCCGTATCGATTACATTGGTGAAGCTAGGGTTTCTACTCAGGAGGTGAGGGGAAATTCCTCACTCAAATCTCTTTAAATCTTAGTGAAGACAGGTATGCCAAACGAAGACGAACATTGTTTCTTCACCATTTAAGTCTTTCCAAGTGGCTGACAGCTGATGGCCTTTTCCTCTGACAAAATTGGAGGCATCTTGTAGTGCAAAACAACAAACTTTCCTTTTAGACTGTGGAAGAGTCAGAATAATCCACCTGCAAATGAGCCCCCCTCCCAATGTTTCTGCGTCACTCCCTGATCTGGGCGTCCCTCTAGACCAGGAGGGGGCCAGCCGGAAGGAGGGGTTCTCCTCTGAGCAATCTCCTCTGAGGGGGGAATCTGTTATCTCTGCACTGGGAATAAATTGAGTGATCCCTTTGTACCAAATACACAAAGAGAATATACCCCGGCCTGAGGCTGGTCAGAAGGCAAAGCCAGAGCAGTAAATCATGCAGAGGTCCAGCAGGCAGCCTCCTCCCCTCCTTCTCCTCCTGGTGCGATGGGTGAATTCCCCACCACGTTGTGGGATGCTGACTCTCAGGGCACACAGTTTGAGTTCCTGGGACAGGCCGATTTGCTCCCCGAAGAGGGTACGTTGACTTTGCTGCATGTAATGGAGCCGGCAACGTAGTCAGACCAACAACAGGGAAAAGGTAATGAGAGGTGGCTAGAATGAAAATATGGGAACAATTGCGTTTCCCCTGAATCATCCCACGTGACAAGCATGTGAAGTGTGGAGCAGAACTGGCCTAGAATTTCCTTTGTTCCTCCACTAAAGAAGATTCAAATCCATGAGGGGGCTGGAGGCCAGCCAGTGCGTGCCACAGACCGAAGACAATAGAAGAGAACGTTCCGCCCAGCAGCACTGTTCTCCTGCGTTTAAGTGTGAAGAAAAGACTCCCGAGTGCAAAAGGAGTGTCAGGGGGGTGGTCAAAAGGGTCAGTTTTCCCTTGCAAAAGCTGGTGTCTGTTTCCCAAAAGAGCAAGCTTGCCAACTCTGGGTTGGGAAATTCCTGGATATTTGGGGGTGGAGCCTGGGGAGGGGAGGGTTTGGGGAGCAGGGACCTCTGCGAGGAATAATGTCATACAGTCCACCCTCCAAAGCAGCCATTTTCTCCAGGGGAACTGATCTCTCTTGTATGGAGATCAGGTATAATTCCAGGAGGTCTCCAGGCACCACCGAGAGGTTCGTAACCCTACAAAAGAGCAGCTCAGATCTGGCTGTTCCATTTCCCCTGACAGTTTGGCTCCTTAACGGTGCTGTTTCTGGCTACAGAGGCTCCCATTCTTGCTCCATGGTCAGGAGATTACATTTGCTTGTCTTTATGGACCATTTCAGAAGCAAAACTCCATTTATTGCTTCTTTTTGGTCTAATTAGAAGACTTGCCAGCAGAGAACACTGCAGTCGGAGTAGGACCAACGGGTGTATATTCAAGATCAGAGAGATTTTTTTACTGGACACTGCCTAATTTTTTTTTAGAAGTCATTGGAAAGACCCTGGATACTTTTCAACCCAACAAAGAGAGCTTACACCTTATTCTCATGCTCACATGAATCATACCCCAGAACAGACTGACTAAATTTAGTAATTAAATTAAATCAGAGCAAACAAGTTCTATAACTAATAGAAAGATGTTTGCAAATATAAGATTCTGACCGATTTCCCACAAGCTGCTGCTCTGCCATTGCTCTTCCCTTTCCCCAAAAAATATGGTTGTGGCTGGAGATCTCCCAGGATTACAACTGATCTCCCAGTCTATAGCGATCACTTTCCCTGGAGAGGAGGGAAGCTTCAGAGGATAGATTCTATGGCATCGTTCCCCCCTGAGGTCCCTTACCGCCCCGAATCCTGTCCTCCTCGGGTTCTCTTCCAAATCTCTAGGAACTTCCCAACCCAGAGTTGGCATGCCTCTGCAGGAGGCCTTCCTTTTCCCTGCAGTGCCTGGCTGTAGTGCACATCGGCCTGTAGTTACAGTGGGTGTTAAATGCTGGGTTCTAGATGCATTGCAGGGATCAGCTCTGGTTTATTAAGTGATTTCCGCAGACTACAAGACAAACCAGCAGGGCTGGAGCCCTGCTTATAAGCATGCAAAACACCACACCCGACACACACACACTCCCAGTGATAGGCTGTTTACACGACACTGCTGATCTATTGGTTAGTTCCTGGATCCAGGCAAGCTACTGTCCTAGAGAAGCAAGCTCAGCCCGTTCTAGGTACAGCTCGAGGAAAGGCTTAGGCTCAATACATAACAGTAGGGCATCCCGGGGCCCGCCCCCCTGACTTCCTCCCAAGGCCCCACAACTTTTGGGAAGAAGCGGGGGAGGCCACGCATGCCTGCACTCCAAGCCACCAATTTGCTGCTTGGGGTGCAGGCATGTGGCCCCCACGTCTCCCCCAAAGCATTTAAGGGGATCCTTAAAGCACTTGCAGGGGGGGAGGCTGCAAATAATGCTTGCACTCCAAGCCACAAATTCGCGGCATGAGTGCAGGCACAAGGCCTCTGCTTCTCCGCCAAATCATTTAAAGGGACCGTTAAATGCCTTGAGGAAGAATTGGGGGGAGGCCACAGATTTCAGTCCCCCCCCCGACTTTTCAAAAGGCCCCCCTATTTAAAAAATCCTGGCTGTGGGACTGGGTATGCAGCCCTGGGGCCAGCTTGCTGGGCATTGCTGCTCTGTACCATGTGAAAAGACAGGAGCCCACCCAGGCCTGAAATGAAGAATCCCCGTGGTGCAGAGCCGCAGCCCACACTGGCCGATGGACACAGGGATGGGCCCTTTATTCCCCGCTGACTCAGCTAGGGTGGCCAGCTCCGGGTGGGGAAATACCTGGAGATTTCAGGGGTGGAGCCTGTGGAGGGTGGGGCTTGGGGAGGGGAGGGGCCTCAGCAGGGTATAATGCCATCGAGTTTACCCTCCAAAGCAACTATTTCCTCCAGGGGAACGGATCTTGTTAGTCTGGAGTGATCAACTGTAATAGCGAGAGGCTGGCAACCCTTAGTAGGGCCCACCCTCCAAAGCAGCCATTTTCTCCGGGGGAGTTGATCTCTCTAGTCTGGAGATCAGTTGCAGTAGTAGGAGGTGTCCAGATGTCACCTGGAGGTTGGCAACCCTAGTTTCAGCTAGGTGGCCTGGGGTGCGCTTGGGAGCTGGCTGCTGTTGCAGTGAGTGGAGGGGTGGCTGAGATGGAACGGACGGACAGGGGCTCTTAGCAGCAGGGGCAACTGCTGGGCCCGCTCTGCTCTTTGGAATTCCTGCAGATGTGCAGGGTGCACTCCCGCGGGCCTCCCTCCTCCACAGGCTGCACGGCAGCCCACTGCCTGCATGCACAGCTGGCCTTCTATTCCTCCCATTATAAGGGGGGAGGGAACGAAGCCCCCTGGTAAAGGGCCAGAAGGGGGAGAATCCAGCTGTGCTGCTGGAAAACCAGCCGTGCCGTTTGTTTGCTTAAATATTCTTTCCTTTCTGCTCTCCCACACTGGAGACTTAAAGCAGCTCACATATTTGAAAAGGGACAAACAAAAACAGTTTAAAAGGACTATGCAGCTTCCCAGGCCCCGGCGGTCCTCTGGGGGCAAGTGAGGAGTTCCAAGGTCAGGCCGGGTCGGAGCTCGTCCTTGTTCTGCCCGCAGGGCTCCAGGCAAAGGGCCGGCAGGCTTTCGGTGCACCCGGAGGGCAAAAAGGGTGACTTTATTTATTTATTATCGTATTTCCACCCCGCCTTCCCCGCAAACGGGCTCAGGGCAGCTGACAAAGGGCACCCTGTGCCTACATATAAAACAATAAAAACAGACAGTCAATTTAACAAAATAAAGTGCTCACTAGTTTCAATCTCTCTATATAACAAGATGGTATATCAAAAATCTTATAAAGCAACGATACTCCTTCACCAAGGAGGATCTGTCCCATAGATGTTACTCGTCCCCATCCAGCAGCTGTCACGATTTGGTGTTCATGGGGCCGTCCTCTTACCCCGTTGGTACCAATATCATTGGTGGCGGTGGCGGCTCCTACTCAAAGGCCTGGCGGAAGAGCTCCGTCTTACAGGCCCTGCAGAACTGCGAAAGGTCCCGCAGGACTCTGATCTCCTCCGGGAGCTTGTTCCACCAGGTAGGAGCCACCACTGAAAAGGACCTGGCCCTAGTTGCAGTAAGCCTGGCCTCCCTGGGGCCAGGGGTGTTGTGACCCTGACCGAAGTGCTCTTCGGGGCATATGTGGGGAAAGGCAGTCCCTCAGGTATATCAGACCCTGGCCATATAGGGCTTTAAAGGTAAGCACCAGCACTTTGAAATGAGTCCGGTACGCTATTGGCAGCCAGTGCAGCGCTTTCAGCACAGGCTGGATGTGCTCCCACCTTGGGAGGTCCATCAATGCATTCTCCTGCAGCCTCCGAATTTGCGACAAAGGCAGTCCCGTGTAGAGAGCGTTGCACTAGTCTAGCCTCAAGGTGACCATCGCGTGGATCGCTGTAGCCAGGTCATCGTGGTTGAGGAAAGGAACCAACTGCCGGATCAGCCGAAGATGGTAGAAGGCCAATTTGGCAGTGGCTGCCACCTGAGCCACCATAGTTAAGGAGGAATCCAGGAGCACTCCCAAACTCCTAACCTCTGACGCTGGCACCAAAGGTGCCCCATCAAAGGTCAAGAGAGGGAGCCCCATCCCCGAACCGAACTGACCTTTGCACAGGACCTCCATCTTCACCGGGTTTAGTTTCAACTGGCTCAGCCTGAGACACCCAGCCACGGCCTGCAAGGCCCGGTGCAGATCTTCTGGGTCGGAGTCTGACTGGCCGCCCAACATCAGATAGAGCGGGGTCTCATCTGCATATTGATGACACCCAAGCCCATACCTCTGGGCAATCTGGGCGAGGGGGCGCAACATTGGGGAAAGCACCGCCCCCTGTGGCACACCTGTTTCCCGATCGCCACCCTCTGTCCCCAACCTTGGAGAACAGAGGCAAGTCATTGAAGGGCGAGCCCCTGAATCCCCACGTTAGCGAGGCGGTGGGTCAGCAACTGGCAGTCGGCCATGTTGAACGCGGCCGACAGATCTAACAGCAACAGTGCTGCCACACCACCTTGATCCAGATGGCTGCGGAGGTTGTCAGTAAGGGCTACCAGCACTGTCTTCGTCCCATGTCCCAGGCAGAAGCCGTACTGGAACGGGTCAAGGACGGAAACGTCATCCAGAAAGCCCTGTAACTGTGTTGCCACCACCCTCTCGATCAATTTGCCCAGATAGGGCAAATTGGACACCGGCCAATCGTTGGCCAATTCAGTTGGGTCCAGAGTTGGTTTTTTCAGGAGAGGGCAGACCATCGCTTCCTTGAGTGCCTCGGGGAACCGCCCCTCCGAGAGGGACCTCCTGACAATCTCCCTCAAGGCACCTCGGAACCCCTCGTAGCCCACTTTGATGAGCCAGGAGGGGCACGGATCAAGGCCACATGTGGTTGGGCATGCTGCTTACACAACACTGCTTATCTATTGGTTAGTTCCTGGATCCAGGTGAGCTATTGGACACCTGCAAAGAGGGGGGGACAGGCTAGGGTTGCCAACCTCCAGTTGGTGGCTGGAGAGCTCTCACTATTACTGACCGCCAGGCAACAGAGATCAGTTCACCTGGAGAAAATGGCCGCTCTGGAAGGTGGGCTCTCTCTGGCCCTCCCCTCCTCAGACCCCGCCCTCCTCAGGCTCCACTCACAAAATCCGCAGGTATTTCCCAACCCAGACCTGGCAACCCTGGGAGGCACAGCTGCTCAGCTGCAGGCTGGCTTCCTCTAGCCAGTGTTCCTGGCTCCCCCCCTCCCTTGTGCCTCTGACAGGCCAGGCTTCAGATACCTGCCAGATGGGATGTTTGGCAACTGTTTCTCATGTTGCCAGCCCCCCCCCGGCCACTGGCATGGGGTGGGATGGGGGATGCCAGCCCCGGGTTGGGGGACTCCCGGAGATTTGGGGGTGGAGCCTGGGGAGGGCAGGGGCCTCAGGGGGTACAATAGCCACCGAGTCCCCCCTCCAGAGCATCCCTTTTCTCCAGGGGAACTGATCTCTGTGGTCTGGAGAGGAGCTGTCATTCCGGAGGATCCCCAGGTCCCACCTGGAGGCTGGCATCCCTATCGGTGTGCTTTGGTTCTAGTGTATGTAGGGCCTCTCGAACTGAACCTGGAAACGCACGGACCAGAGGCGCCCTTCCTTCGGGGGGTGGGTGGGGTGGGGGTGATGGAGCAGGAAGCACTGCGGGGGCCGTAACCTCTGAGGGGTCTTTTGTCTATCAGTTTGTCAAATCCATTTTTTAAAAAATTCCCTTGCTAGAAGCCATCACCAGATGTCGTGCTGGCAAACTAAAGTGTTTTTTGACCCAGGTTCGAATCCCCAGTCATGCCACTGAAGCCCGGCCTAATCTACCTCGGAAGGTTGTTGTGAGGACAAAATGGGGGAGGCAAGAAAGGTGTGATGAGCCCCTCTGTGTTCCCACCGGAAAGAATGGCAGGTTATAAATGAAGTGGATAAAATAAAACAAAATTCTAAACCATTCCACTCATGCAAATGGGGCACCCACCGTACCAAACTTCTCTCTTTTAAAGAATATTTTCCATTTTAGTCAGATAACTTTAAGATCAAATTTCTGGAATGTGTCTGTTCGAGGCCAGCGTTTCTCCCGTGCCTCTGGGTGAGCCAAAGAGCCAGCTGCAGAAGTGGGCCGGGGTGGGGGGGGGGCGGCACTGGTGACCACAGATGGCTCGGAGGCAGCTGAGCTGGGAAGACCGGCTGTGCTTTTGAGGGCAACCAGAAAGCCCTCCAGATGTGTGTGGGGGATGGGCTGTTGAGCAGTCACAGACAGGGCTCGACTGCATCTGTCTCCATCGGGGTCCAGATTTCTACCTCTTTGCTGCAAATCTCTGATTGTTGCTTTGAGCTCTGATTTACTTGGGGGGGAGTCCCAAAGACCCACAAGTCTTCAGCTCGTGAGCCAGAACCCAGGAGTGAGTCATGCCCGGGGGGCGGGGGGGGGTTGCACATGAGCCACTTTTGTTTTTGTTCATTTAGGGATCTTTTTGTTTAAAAAACATGTACAGCTGAGCTAATGTGGAAGGGAATATTTTGCACAAATCTTTCTTGGCTCTGACAGAGCCTTCTCCTTTGGGCAACTTCTCAAGTGTCCATTTCGAGAGTCCTGATATGCTAGGATTGCCCACGTGACCCATAAGATGCATTATTCTCACTGCAAATGAAATTAATTTATTTTATTCACTTCATTTCTTTCTCCCCAATTGGGACTCAGAGTGGCTTATATTGTTTTCGTAGGGTTGCCAGCTTCCAGGGAAAGCCCCCAGAACTTCCAACTGATCAGTTCCCCTGGAGAAAACAACTGTTTTGGAAGGTGGACTCTAAGGCATCATACCCCCTTGAAGTCCATTCCCAAACCCGCCCTCTACTCCCAAAGTCTCCAGGGAGTTTCCCAACCCAGAGTCAGGGACCGTATTCTCCTCTCTCCAGTTTATCCTCACAACAACAGCCCTGTGAGGTAGTTTAGGCTGCAAGTGTGTGACTGGCCCAAGGTCACCCAGCAAACTTCCATGGCAGACTGGGGATGTGAACTAGTGTCTCCCAGGCCCTAGGCAGATACCCTACACACTATGCCACACTCACTCCCACTGAAATATATATGACTGGTGACATACAGTTGGGGTGACAGCATGTTCCATGTATGATTCCCCAAGTAGCGAAGGTCACTTGAAGAATGAAGCCAAGAGGAAAACAGCCTATGCAAAAGGCAGCTGGGAGGGGAGGGGTTGTGAATAACAACAAATAGCTGTTAAAAAGGGCTGCGTTAAAAAAAATGGGGGTGGGTATAATTTAGCCTCCTTCAAACTCTTTGTCAATATATTTATATGTACCCCTTCTGTCTGAGCAGTAAGAAGTTCCAGGGGCAGCTTGCACCGGGGGGGGGGGAGGCCTGTACCTCTCGAGTGCTTCTGCCATTCCCCAACATGTCTTCTTGAGAGCCAGTTTGAAGAAGAGAGGGCAGAAGAAGAGAAGAGGAGACTGGATTTATACCCCGCCCTTCACTACCCAAAGGTGTCTCAGAGCGGCTTACAAACTCCTTTCCCTTCCCTCCCCACAACAGACACCCTGGGAGGTAGGTGGGGCTGGGAGAGCTCTGACAGAGAACTGCTCCTTTCAAGGACAGCTCTGACAGAACTATGGCTTGCCCAAGGTCATCCAGCAGGTGCAAGTGGAGGAGTGGGGAATCAAACCCGGTTCTCCCAGATTAGAGCCCGCGCACTTAACCACTACACCAAACTGGTTAGGAGCATGGACTCTGATCTGGGAGAACCAAGTTTGAGTCCCCATTCCTTCACATGCAGCTGCTGGTGTGACCTTGGGTCAGTCACAAGTACTTTCAGAGCTGTTCTCTCAAGAGCAGTCTCTGTCAGAGCTCTCTCAGCCCCACCTATAGGGTGTCTGTTGTGAGGAGGGGGAGGGAAAGGAGATTGTAAGCTGCTCTGAGACTCCTTTGGGTAGTGAGGGGTGGGGTATAAATCCGGTCTCCTCCTCCTCCTCCTCCTTTCAGCATTCAAATTCAACTTCCCTTTCATGCAGATACCTGCCTGCTCACTCCCTTCTGCCAATAGGTGGGCTTATCTTAGTCCAGCCCTAATAGGCTATTGGAACATTTCCTAACAATTAAGTCCAATTAAGTCCTTGCAGTCCCTGGAACTCCTTCCCATTCCCTGGGCCAGTGATCGGAGGCCCAGCCTCTTTTACTATAAAAGGCAGTAATTAATCAAATTCTTCTCTAGAAGGAAATTAAACTCTCAAGTCCTTTGTAAGGCAGAGGCGGAAAGAGAAATGTGGTGGTTTTTCTAAAGCTGAAGATTGATTTCATGTGTTGCACCACATTAAAAAGTGAAGCGGGGCCAAACTGGGCAATGTTCTTGGGTGGCTGGAGGGCAAAGCAGTACCCATAAGCAAAAGCCCCTTCTTCCTGTTGAAGCCTCCTTCTTGCCAAACGCTAAGTCCAGTGTTTCCCCAAACAGAGGAAGACTGCAGGTAGGTAGTGCGACAGCGAGGCCCTTTCCTCCGTCCCCCAGCCACACCCGTCAGACTTTCCTGTACCCGTTTTTGTTCTGGTGGGGGCTGTGGTCAGTAACTGTGGGGGGGCCATGGCAGAAGAAACCGGGGGTGGGGGTGGAAAAGGCATCGGAGGCCATTTCTGTTGCTTTCCTCCTCCTCTACTCCTGGAGAGATTCATACTGACATTTTCATTTCACAACACGAAAAATGGCTTTATTGTCTCTTCTTTAGATGGGCTCAAGGGTTTTTGTGGTGTGGCGAATAAGGCATGGAACGTCGCAAGTTCATTACAGCAAGGAACAGCAAAAATCTCCTTTAAACCAGGCGTTTAGCCTTGTTTGTCTGTCTGTTGCAGGAGAATTGAGCTCAAGAGTTCAGCAGCCCCTTAAAGACTAACAACATTTGGGGCAGGGGAGGTGCTCTCGGGAGTTATCGTATCTTTGACTGGGTGCTTTCCTTTTGTAGTACAGAAAGATGAGCAAAATCCCCACCCAATATTTATTTATTTTTATTTACTTTATTCATATCCAGTTTTTCTTCCCGGTGGTGTCCCAGGGCGGCTTCTGTTATGTCCTGACTAGTGAACTGACTGTATTCTTTCCTATGTTAAGTCAGGACCAGGATTGTAAGCCTCAACAATCCTATTGGTTGTAGTAAATTTGTAACCAATCGGAAACTGTATAATAGTTATGGAGGGAACAAACCTCATTGGTCTTTATCTCTCTGCTGTTATTGGCTGTTAACTTATGAAGGGGCGTGGTTTTGTTAGCCTGCACTGTTTAAAAAGGGAGATGTGCTCCACTGTTTTGTGTGTTGACTGATCGTCTTGTTGAGTTGAATAAAGCTGAAATCACTGTTGAAATCACTCTCTTTGTTAAGTCTCATACTTAACAGCTTCTGTCCTTCTCCTTGCCTCCATCTTATCCTCACAACAGCCCTGTGAGGTAGGTTAAACTGAGGGAGTGTGACTGGCCCGAGGTCACCCAGCCAGCTCCCGTGGCAGAGCAGGGATTCAAACCTGAGTTTCCCAGACCCCAGTCCAACACTTCAGCCAACCCTACTTCATGCTGACTTTGCCAGTGGCCTGCTTTGGAGGGTGGAGGTGCCCCTTCCTTAGTGTAAGGTGTGCTGGTTGCTAAATATGCCAATAAGTCTGAGATGGTGCATACTGGTTAACACGACTGCTTGTGGCACGGATGGATCCTTAAAAGCAGAAGGAAGAAGTGGTATTCCCCTCCCCCACTTTTTAGGGAAAGGCACATCTCACTCCCACACAGATGGCAGAAGGTTTACCGGAAACAGTCTCTGTTCTGTCCCCCTTCCTCTCGGTCCTCAGACCGCATCTTCCCAGGCCCACGAAGCAACAGCCGGGGGAGGAACAAAGGTGTGGTGCTGTTGTGTAACCAGCAAGACCGCGCACGTGGCCACGCGAAGGGCCCAAGCTTCGCTCTGAAAGACAAAAGCCGGAACAGATCCTTGCGCGCACCTATCGGAGGGCTAGGATCCGAGAAGGGACCTATGGGACTCGAGTGCACTGTTGGCCGAAATGCTTATCTACGCATTAATCGGTCAAACTTAAATTGAGTTCTGGTCTATGTATACAGAGAAAGCAGCTTTGCCCTAAAGAATCTATTTCCCAAAGAGAACACGTGGCAAGGTTTCTTTAGTAAAATCAGTTATTCTCTTTACTGAATAATATCTTTTGATTCACAAGCAAACAAAACGGATGCATTCACACATACACTCAAGTTCCTTTAGATACAATAGAAATGGAATACAATATGGGGTTTTAAACTAGAAGATATTTAAGGGAGGGAAATCACATGATACTTATCTGATTCCTGTAGCTCGACCTTCCCAGTGAAGAATACAAGAGTAGAAATTCTTACTAAGGAAGACTCTTACTACACACAGTTGGAACCAGCCAACACGTGTGGGCTCCTTGGTCACGACTCCAAGGAAGCACAGTAAAGTTACCTATAGTGGGGTAAGATTGGGTGGCTAGCTAGTCGGGTAGGTGTGCGCAAAACAAAGGTTGAACCTTGCTTTTATTAGCTAGTTTTTGGGGTCTTCTTCCAGTCCGTCCCATCCCCATATCATTAGCCTATAGGATGTGGGGTACCCTCCTATGAAAGGGGGGGCAATATTGAAAATCGACACCTTTCACTAAAGGGGACATTTGGTCCAAGGTGTGAAGATGGATTGTCATGGAAACCTTAGAACTGCAGATGACTCTAGCTTGGTCCAAGTCATAAACAGGAAACAGTCTTAACACTTGCAAACACCAAGCATCCTGTGGGTTACGTGATGACTCCAAATTCCTTGATGGAAGACAGGTTGTTGTTTTTGTCATCCTCATGGCAGACCATAGTGGAGATGCTTTTCCCTTTCCAAGTGCATGATGGGTAGGTGTATGTGCGTAGGTGTGTGTGTGTGACTTCATTAGCATGAAAGTGCAGGCTGCAGGGCAACTTCCTAGTGCAGAGAGTCACATCAAACAAAGCACACAATTCTCCCAAACCAAAGACACTTGTATGCACCATTCAGATGTGCGTGTAGGTCAGAAAACAACAAAATAAAAGCATTTTAAAAGTACATCTCCTAACACACGGTCAATAGCGTATCACGGGAGTGGGGGGGTGTCAGGTGTGGTTGGGCTACAGGGATATAAACCAGCCTCTGGGCCAGGGAAATCCGTCTCAAGGTCTGCCTGTAGCTAAATAAAGTATGAACTGAAATCACTCTCCAGTCCATCAGCCTCAGTACTTTATAGGTGCATAATGCTACTTATAAGCGGCAATGGAACTGTGGAAATGACAGCGTTTTTAGGATGTTGGAACAGGCTGTTTAAGCAAGAATTATGAGTTGGAAAAAAATCTCAGCTAAAAGAGGTGAGCCAGGAAGCAGTTGAGAGAAAACGCAAACCAAAGAGGCAGGGGAGCTGGGGTGAGTGGGGAAGGCAGGGAGGGAGGGAGGGAGGGAGGGAGGGAGGGAGGGAGGGAGGGAGGGAGGAAGGAAGGAAGGAAGGAAGGAAGGAAGGAAGGAAGGAAGGAAGGAAGGAAGAGAAATTCCCAGAAGTTATTTCAGCCCTTCTCGCTCTGGGAGTTTGAGAAGCAACAGGAAGGGGAGAGTTTTGAGCATTTCCCGCTCTCTGGGAGGAAGTCTGGCTTTTGCCCTGAGCGGGGTTCCCACGCCACAGCCTAGCATGTGCCTGGCTGGGGTCCTTGGGATTTCTTCCAGGCACATTTCAGTCTGAACACAAGCTGGCCTCTTGATGTTGGGTAAAGCACGTTCTGTTTGGGGAGGCGCTGCTAAAGTCAGGGATGATGCTCCTATCAGGCCTGCAGCCCGTTTGGACACAAATAGGAGGGAAAGGCGGGGAGGCTTTATCCTCTCTCTCCTCAGGAGCAGACAGGGACTTTTAGGAAGCCCTATGGGAAGCTGAGCCCAGTGCTGATGAATATGGAGTCTTCTGCTCGGCTTGGACTGGTGCTTTGGCTGTGGTGGCAATGGGTGGAGGCTCACCAACTGGTTGCCCCAGCCCCAGTCCGAGAGGAATGGACTTTGGGTGCAGGGCCAGGGCTGCAGGGGCTGTCCTGGGCTCAACACGGTCCTGGCTGCTGGTGCTTCTTCGGAAGTGTCATCTGCTCAAATGAGTATCTTTATGTTTCACCCATGGAACAAATAGTAGCCTGTGGAGGAGCAGGCAATTGAGATGGGGAAAACAGCATGGAAGAAAGGAGCAGACCCTCTCTCACAGCACCAGGTTGCCATCTTCCAGGTGGGGCCTGGACCAGTGTTCCCTTTAAGCAGAGTTAGTGTGAGCTAGCTCACAATTTTTTAGCCTCCGGCTCACACATTTTTGTCCTAGCTCAGGGATGGTGGCTCCAGAGCAAACTAAGTTATGCAGTAACCAAATCGCTCGCTCACAGCTTTAATGGCAATAGCTCACAGAGTAGAATTTTTGCTCACAAGACTCCACAGCTTAGAGGGATCATTGGCCTGGACATCTCCTGGAATTACACAATCGATCTCAAGACTAGGAAGATCCGTTCCCCTGGAGAAAATGGCTGCTTTGGAGGGTGGGCTCTGTGGCATTGTGCCCTGCTGAGGTTACTGCGCTCCCACCCAACCCCTCCCCTGGAATTTCCCCACCTGGAGCTGGAAGCCCTAAGCAGCCACAGCCCAGATCTGAATCCCCCCCATTTCGCTGCTTGCTTTTAGAACCACATTAGATGCTCCCTTTATAGGAGGTTACTGGGACACCGCCCCAGTTCCTTGCAAACTTCTCAGATATGGTGATCAGATTATATCTGTCTTTTCTCCATCTTCATTCTCTGCAGGCTGTATTGTTCTGTTCCTTCCTGTTCTCCTGTCCGTTGTGGTCTGTCCCCACTTCTCTGTGTTCCTCTGAAGCTGTAGCCATTCCCCAGTTGGTAAAGAATATGCAGTAGCAAACCTAAATGCAGTCCTGCACTTCCAGGCCATCCACAGGCTCCCCCCCCCAATGTAGGAAAGCACTTGTACACATTACCCCAAGGTCTGAAAATGAGCCAGCCCAACAAAACAGAGTGCTTGTGTCAGGGTTCTTTAGCTTTTTAATAAACTGTAGGAGATCCTAATCATAGATCACTGGGTGGGATAACTCAGATTTGGTTATTACTCCCAAGAGGACTGACATGTTTGGATGCTACTCAAGTTTGATCCATGTGGTGCAAGACACACTGATTATTAGAAAAATCTAGAAAAGCAACATTTGTATGTTTCTTCCTCAAAACAGAGGATTCAATGTACCCAAAATGGTTACTACTTGGGCTGCCAGGTCCCCGCTGGCCACCAGTGGGGGGATGGAGGAGGCAAGGCGGCCAGATCCAGGTCGGGAAACTCCGAGAGATGTAGGGAGGGGGCCTGGGGAGGAGAGGGACCTCAGTGGGGTACGTAGAAGGCCACAGAGCCCACCCTCCAAAGCCTCCATTTCCTCCAGGGGAGCTGATCTCCAGGGGAGCTGATCTCTGTGGTCTGGAGATGAGCTGTAATTCTGGGAGATCCCCAGGCCCCACCTGGAGGCTGGCATCCATGTTGTAGCTTACAGGTTGTCTATACACTTGAAAGGTAGTACAGAGGTACTCCATGATGTTCTGATTAATTAAACAGTTTGCAAAGAAGACATGTATACAACTGTCCTTAGAAATGGAGGGCTGTAACTAAGAAGACGAAGAAGAAGAAATTGGATTTACACCCCACCCTTCACTTGGAGTCTCAGAGAGGTTTACAATCTCCTTTCCCTTCCCCTCCCCACAACAGACACCCTGTCAGGTAGGTGCGGCTGAGAGAGCTCTCTTGAGAACTGACCTTGAGAGAACAGCTCTGACAGAACTATGGCTTGCCCAAGGCCACACAGCAGCTGCAAATGGAGGAGTAGGGAATCAAACCTGGTTCTCCCAGATTAGAATCCGCGCACTTAACCACTGCACCAAACTGTCTGTCTGACAAACAAGAACAGAAGAGAGGAGACCCCCACCCCAGGGGCCACTTGTCTCAGCTCACTCCAGGGCTGTCTTAATGTCCCAGGCCTATGGCAGAGTGGCCGTCCACACCGTTGAGTGCACCGTGCCTCCCCTCTGTGCCATTCCTCACATCTTAATCCCTCCCTCCCTTCCTTGAAGGAGCTTGAGGCCGTCATAAAAACATAAGAACATAAGAGAAGCCAATGTTGAATCAGGCCAATGGCCCATCCAGTCCAACACTCTGTGTCACACAGCGGCCAGAAATACCAGGGGCCATCAGGAGGTCCAGCAGTGGGGCCAGGACACTAGAAGCCCTCCCACTGCTGCCCCCCCCCCAGCACCAAGAATACAGAGCATCCCTTGCCCCAGACTGAGAGTTCCTATCTATACCTTGTGGCTAATAGCCACTGATGGACCTCTGCTCCATATGCTTATCCGATTCCCTCTTGAAGCTGTCCATGCTTGTAGCCACCACCACCTCCTGTGGCAGTGAATTCCATGTGTTAATCACTCGTTGGGTGAAGAAGTACTTCCTTTTATCCATTCTAACCTGACTGCTCAGCAATTTCATGGAGTGCCCACAACGATAAGCCCCTGCCCCATTTCCTCATTACAACAGTCCTTTGAGAGGGGCTCGAGATTGGCCCAAGGTCACCCTTCCCCCTTCCTTTCCCCTCGGTAGAGAGACCACTGAGTCATACCCTTTGATTGGCTCTGTGGGGAGGGTTGCCAGCTCTGGGTTGGGAAATACCTGGAGATTTGGGGGGTTGTGCCTGAACAGAAGGGGGTTGGGGAGGGCAGGGGAGCAGTGTTCCCTCTAAGCTGAGTTAGTGTGAGCTAGCTCACAGTTTTTTAGCCTCTGGCTCACACATTTTTGTCTTAGCTGAGGAAGGAGGGCTCCAGAGCAAACTAATTTATGCAACTGCCAAATCTCTCACTCACAACTTTAATGCCAGAGGCTCACATAGTAGAATTTTTGCTCACAAGACTCCACAGCTTAGAAGGAGCATTGCAGGGGAGGGACTCCAATGGGTTATAATGCCACAGAGTCCACTTTCCAAAGTGGCCATTTTCTCCAGCTGAACTGGTATCTACTGCCTGGAGATCAGCAAGGCTCCCTCTGAGCTGTGGAGTCTTGTGAACAAAAATTGTACTTTGTGAGCTACGGGCATTAAAGTTGTGAGTGAGCGATTTGGCTACTGAATAAATTAGTTTGCTCTGGAGCCCTCCTTCCTGAGCTAAGACAAAAATGTGTGAGCCAGAGGCTAGAAAACTGTGAACTAGCTCACACTAACTCAGCTTAGAGGGAACACTGGATCTCCAGCTACCACCTGGAGGTGATAACGCCTGAGTGGTGGAGTGCAGTTGGGAACAGAGGGGAAGCGCTTGTGCACGTCCTGCACGAGTTCCCGCAACCCTTTCCTGGGTGAATGAAGACCTGATATCAGGCAGTCCATGTGCATTCAGAGGGAAGAGAGCTCTGGTTGACTGCTACTACAGATGCACCCGTGCAGATTTTTTTTTTAAATGGCACCCGTGGGTATGCTCCACAGTTACAATGCGGGAAGTGTGAACCACGAAGCATGCTGCATGTTGAGGCAGGTGACTGGTGCGATGTCTCAATGACATTCTCCGGTATAAGGAAGACGTCTGATCGGAGCCCTGGTCTTGCCAGAGCAGCCCTGCGAGGCAGGAGACGGGTGATCCGAGGTCACCCACAGTGCGATCCCAAGGAGAGTTGGGCTCTTCCACATCCGTTGAAATCAGTGGGCTTAGGAAGGAGGTGACTCCACTTGGGATCGGGCCGCAAGAGCATGCCATGGCTGAGTGCAGATTAGCTACACTGCCTGGGCTTGCTTCAAGACAAGGAGGTGGATCTGGCCATCCTCCCAAGGACCCTTCCTCCAACTTATGTGGCTTCTCCTCCCACTTAAGGGGCTCTTCCTCCTACAGAAGAGCCACTTAAGTCAGAAGGAGATTCCTGAAATTTGAGGAAGCCTTTAAATTTGAGCCAAAAGGAAAGGTGAGGTAGAATATCCTTGAATATTGCATGTGGGGTGTCAGTATTTATTAATAAATCAATTGACGAAGGATTCATGGATCCCAGGAGAAAAGGAAGTCATGTGTGCTGCTGGGAGAAGGATGATATGGAACTGTAAAGGGATAGTAGCCTGCGGAAGCCTCCATGGACCATCCACCAAGGATAGCAATTGGATGTTAAGGTTTAAAAAACCATTTAAAGTCGCAAAAATGACCCAGAAAACACTAGAATGCAATGGATAGACTCCGGAGCCAGTTGGACAGTTGTAGCAACTGAAGGGACAAATCATGGCAAGCCAGACCAGCAGTGGCCAGAAGTGAGGGGATGTTGGATCGCATTCCAGTTCTGAGACTCATTGGGCAGGGTCTGATGACGTCCTAGAGGGCTAGGTGAGGAGGACCAGGGGGTAGGACCTGGCGATGCCCCACATGGAATAACTATATCTGTAGCAGTATGGCTGCACACCACGAACATTTGAGGGTAGTCGCAACCAAAGATGGTTTTGAAGAGGTGGATCATATAGCAGAGGAAAGACTTCACTCACTGGAAACTGATGGCGTGTTTTGTGTGAAAAATCACTGTCAGACTGTGGCCTCCCATCTCCAATTGATGCATAGGAGTTGCCACAAACAGGCAAGCACAGAAATTTTCAGACAGCCACATATCTCTAACGTGGCCTACCATCAACTGTCAAGGGAAAAGAGGTTCGCAGATAACCATATCAGGAGTCCCATGCTGATCCGTGTGCCTATATGCTTCTCCCAAGAGATGTTGCAGGACAGGAGGCATTGACGTGTGCATTTGTGTGGGGCTGGGTTAAGATCAGGGTCGCCAGTCCCTGAGTGGGGGCAGGGGATCCCCCACCCCAGCTCCTGTTTCCCACAGAGGGGGGAGGAAAATGAAAAAAAAAAAACAGCAAACAAACAAAATGGCTGTCAGGCCCATGGCATGAAGTCACTTCTGGGGAGCCCAGAAACGACATCACACTTCTCTAGGAATTGCTGAAAATCCTATGGTAACACTACAGAATTTCCAGTGATTCCTGGAGATGTATGGCATCACTCTCATGTTTTCCCCCAGAAGTTTTCACTACAAACTCAGGTTTTACAACAGAGTATCTGGGATTCCTAGAGAGGCATGACATCACTTCTGGGAAATGGCTTCCCCCTTATAACTCCGCCCCCCATCTTCCATTTCTTGCCTGGCTGGGCCAAGCAACCCTAGTTAACCTGCATAACTATGGCCCCGGACATACAGAAAACATGGGGGGAAGCGTGGCTGTTTGCCCCGGAGCAAAATAAGGCGCGGTAGCCCGATCGCATGGTCTGCCGAGTTGCCACGCTCCAGCTCTGAGTGCCGAAACTAGTGCTCCTGTCCTGGTAGTTTTTTATTCCGCAGCTTCGGAGGGAAGCTGCACGTTGGCCATGGGAGTGCTCCGCCTCCCAGATGTGCCTGTGTGATCCCACCTGGAAACCCCGCAGGGCTACCGTGTCTTTGGCAGGGCAAATGCTTTGTGTGACCGGGACCTATGATAGGAAAGTGGAGAGGCAGGGGAGAAAATAATGAATCAGTGCTAGAACATTCCATAATTGCACCAGCCTGCAAATCTCACCCTTCTGCCTAGAAATTCAGTCTCAGTATATGTGGAGATGTGTGCTTCCTTTATAGTGAGAGACGAGCACTCTGGAAATGAGCAGAGTGTTTGCAGACTCAGCATTCACAGAAGAGCTTATTCTTGGCTCAGATACATTTCGTTCTATACCAAGACTTCATCTGCCTGTAGCAAGCAGTGAGGGGGATTAAGACTTCCTGGATATTGGCCCCCCCCAAGCCTTTTGGTCTTCTGCAGTGAAGTCCTATTGTGTTCCCTTGTGGTTGGAGGTTCCAGGCCTCGAAGTCTCTGAGCAAGGCAAATCACAACATGTTTAATACAAAATATTTTCTCTGATCAAAAACAAGAGAACATTTCAAACAGTTGAAGGACTTTTTAAAATTTCTTTATTGTAAACATATATAAATTTACAACTGTACAATGACATAAGTAAATAAAGTCATCATATTATAGTAAAGTGAGCAAATAGTAATATATTTTGCTGAACATTATTTAATCGGTGCATTTGATTCCCATGATTAATAAAAGGATACCATTGTTGTACAAACATTTCTGGCGTATAGTTTTTCTTTTCTATTAAATACCTCACAGTATTATGTTGTTCCTATATATACCCAGCAGCTGCATGGAACGGCGTCTTAAAGAGAGAGTCCAAATGGGCTCGGAATGGTGCTGTGGGGGAGGAACAACTCCTGCCTCTGTCCCCAAATGGTATTTTTGGGTGAAAACCCTGCTGGGGTGTAGTTATTTCACTAGTATTCCTGCTCCCTATGCACAGAGACTCATGGCACAGCAAAAATAACTCCTCCCCAGTATGGGTTTTGCAAAAGAAAACAGCCTGTGGGGGAAACCAGAGCCTCACGTCTCCCTGCAGGGCCAATCCGAACCCATTTGGACCAGTGTTCCCTCTAAGGTGAGTTAGTGTGAGCTAGCTCAGTTTTTTAGCCTCTGGGTCACACATTTTTGTCTTAGCTCAGGAGGGATGGCTCCAGAGCAAACTAATTTATGCAGTAGCCAAATTATGTTGTCAAAGTAGCCAAATCGCTCGCTCACAACTTTAATGCCAGTAACTCACAAAGTAGAATTTTTGCTCAGAATACTCCACAGCTTAGAGGGAGTACTGATCTGAACCCATTTGGACCCTCCGGTTTTGAGGGTTTGCTTTTAGAAGCCGTTCCCTACAGCTGCTGTCTGGCCACAGGGAACACGTAAAAACAGGCATAAACAAGCCACAGGGGCAGGGGGGGAGTAACGTATGGTTTGGTTCTGAATTAAACGTTTGTGCCAATCCGGCCAGGATATACTACCTTGGTATAGCAACTTAACTCGGGGTAGGCTCTGTGTTTTCACCCTTGCTGAGAAGCAGACAGTCTCCCTGGAAAGGAGCCAGGCCCCATTCCCAAAGAGGCTCTGAAGTGGAGCGGAGCTGAAAACGGTCCCAGCCTCTCTGGCCCAGGCTGGATCAGCCACCAGTCCCATCGGCCGGAGGGCTGACTCGGGTCTGTGCAGCTCCTCTCTAAGGTGGTTCTTTTTCGGTCCTTACCTTTCCCCTGTTTTGGGTGACTGGTGAGCCAAGAGGAACACAAGTGACAGGCCAGGAGGGAATCCCCCGGTAGCGGCTTCTCATCCACAGCAGGCAGGGTGAGGCGCCTTAAGAAGTGGCTGAGCGGCTGGAGGGTGGAACACCGAGAGCTATCAAGACGAGCAGAGAGGGCACCCTCTGGGTCTCTGCCTGCAGCATCTGGCAGCCCCCGTGGCTCCCCAGCACCGCCAGATGACCCAAATGCAGATCCAGCCAGCTGGCAGTGGAAGGAGGAGCCGCATTAACTCCTGAGCCTTCCCAAGTGGAACAGAAACACAGAGCTGGAAGGGAGCTCGAGGGTCCCTTAGTCCAACCAGGGTTGCTAGACCCCCCCTGGTCTGGGGGAGGGTTTACCCGCTTTTGGGGGGGTTCAACCTGCCCCCAAGCCCGAACACCTGCAGCCACCCCTCTCCCTTCTCTCTTAAGAGAGGGGAGGGAGAGGGGCAGCTGCAGGCCGCAGGCCTGAATTCCAAGCAGCATTGCCACTTGGAGATCGGGTGCAAGGGGCCACTGGCTGGAAGCACGTATTGGGTCCCCTTTAAGTGCTTGCAGCCAGCGGGGACTGGGCCCCGTGTGTCCCATCTCCGACCGGTAATGCCGCTCAGAGATTGGGAACGTGGGGCAGCCGGCTTCCCAGCTGGCGGAGACCGGGCCCACATGTTTGATCTTTGAGCAGTAATGCCACTTGGAGATCGGATGAGTGGGGCCCACCAGTTGCAAGCACTTAAACGGAACCCTTTAAGTGCTTGCAGCCAGCAGGGACCAGGCCCCACACACCTCCAAGTGGTAATGCCGCTTGGAGATCAGGCGTGTGGGGCTACTGGCTGAAGGCACTTAAAAGGACCCCTTTAAGTGCTTGCAGCCAGCAGGGACCAGGCCCCACATACCTGATCTCCAAGCGGTAATGCTGCTCGGGGATCGGGCATGTGAGGCAGCCGGCTGGAGGCACTTAAAAGGACCCCTTTAAGTGCTCGCAGCCAGCAGGTACTGGGCCCCGGACACCTGATCTCCAAATGATAAGGCCGCTTGGAGATCAGGTGCGTGGGGCTCCCAGCTGGCTGTTGCGGACCAAGCCCCGCATGTCCGATCTCCAAGCTGTAATGCTAATTGGAGATTGGGCAAGTGGGGCCCACAAGCTGCAAGTACTTAAAGGGACCCCTTTAAGTCCTTGCAGCCAATGGGAACTGGGCCCCACATGTCAGATCTCCGACTGGTAAATGCCGCTCGGAGATTGGGCACGTGGGGCTGCCAGCCGGAAGCACTTAAATGAACCCCTTGGCCTGAATTCCAAGCGGCATTGGTGCTTGAAGTTCAGGTGCGCAGGGCAGCTGTCTCCTCCCCTCTTGCAAGATTTAAAGGGCCCTCCACCTGATCGGTAGGCCCTTTAACTCTTGAAGAACGTTAGGGAGGGGAGTGGCCTCCTGTGATAGTTCTCGAGGGTGGGGATTGGAGCAGGGACATCCCTAACAAGATGCCCTACCCCCTCCAGGAATTCCCCCCAAAGTCCCCCACTGGGGACAAAGACGGACTTGGCAACCCTAAGTCCAACCCTTCCTCAACACAGGAAATTCCCCTCTGTGGTAGGGTTGCCAGCCCCCAGGTCCGGGCAGGGGTTCCCCCTCTTCTGGGGGCTTCAATCCACCCCCAGCTAGCTGGCTGGCAGGGGAAGCCACACTCCAACCCCTGCCCCCAAGAGTGACCACCCCCTCCTTCCTCTCCTGCCCAGTTTAAAGGGTTTCAGCTGATCAACGGGGACCATATGGCCTGTCGACCAGCTGGAGGGCCCTATAAATCTAGCGGGGGGGAGAGGGGCAATTGTGAGCCGCTCGCTTTGCTCGCAAAAAGACCACTTTAAAGGTTTTTTTGTGAGCCAAGTATGTGACCTGCGACTGCCCCCCTCCCTCCTGCTAGATTTAAAGGGCCCTCCAGCTGGTGGCCACATGGTCCCCGCCAATCAGCTGAAGCCTTTTCAATCAGGCAGGAGGGGAGGGAGAGGCGTGGCCGGGGGGGGGGATGGTCGCTCTTGGGGACAGGAGGTGGGGCCGGTGGGACTGCTTGGGGTGTTCCCGCCCACCTCCAGAATGCCCCCTAAATCCCCCTACCGGAGCTATGAGGGGACCTGGCAGCCCTACTCCGTGGCCCTTGCTGTATGTCCAGAGGAAGGGACAAGCCCTCCAGGGTCCCTGGCCTGGCTGGCCCAGGGAGAAATTCCTGCCTGACCCCAAAATGGCCGTGGGCATTCCCCTGGGCGCACAAGAACTGGCCATGGAAACCGAGCTGGGCAGAGACTCCAGCCCGGCCTTCCGGCCAGCAGCTTCTTTCCGCCCGGAGTGAAGGAGGGCAGCCTCCCAGGGACAGCAAAGGCATCATTCTGGGGAACCGGCATCATTCCTGTGCTGCTGACATCATCCTAACAGAGGCTCCCCCCGTTTTCTTGGAATGGTAGTCCTGGCGGGGTCTGATCCGTAAAGGTGCCGTAGAACTTTTTTTTCAGGAGCCCCCTTTGAGTTAGAGTTGAAAATAACATGTGGCCAAGGGGAACATGCAAGACCACGTGTCACAAGTTAAAAATGTTATATACAGTTTGACTTTGAGTTTCGACTAATTTTCTGGATTTCAGGACCAGCCTGTCTCTCTGCCTGATAACACCTTAGGCAGGAGGAGGGGAGGAATCGCTCCAGGCTCCTGTGGGATTGTGGGAAGGAAGGGAGGTGGGGCCGGTGGGACTGCTGGGGGGGCACCCCTTTTGTGCTCAGCCATCCTGAGTCTCCCTGAAGAAGGAGCCTTTGGGGGACTGGGCGGCTCTCTTTCACTCCAGGCAGAAATCAGGTGTTGGCCAAAAGGCCACACCGGAGCCTCCAGCTCCGCTTTCATGGCCCGTTCTTCCATGCCCAGGGTAATGCCGACTGCTATTTTGGGGTCAGGAAGGAATTCCCCCCAGGCCAGACTGGCCAGGGATCCTGGAGGCTTCCCCCCTTCCTCTGGGCACAGGGCAGGGGTCACCGAGGGGGGGATTTCCTGCGTTCAACAGCAGTTGGACTAGATGACCCTTGAGGTCCCTTCCAGCTCTATGTCCCCACTAGGGAAGGCTCGGGGTCGTAATGCGGCACCTCCTTCCACTGCCGGCTGTCTGGGTTCATGTTTGGGTCAGCTGGTGGTGCTGGGAAGCCACAGGGGGCTGCCGACTGCCACTCTTGATAGCTCTGGATGGTGCTCCACCCTCAAGCCCCTCCACCATTTTTAAGGAGCCTCACCCTGCCTGCCGATGCTGCAGTGAAGCAGGCCGATGCTCCTGGCGAATTGTCAAGCAGCTCAAAAGCAGAGTGAAAAGCTGCTAGGGAGGAATTCCCTCCCGGGCCATCACCGACACATTCCCACGAGGCTGACTGCTTTCAGTGTGGGTGGAGACCCAGATCCTGCCCTGCCCTCTCCCGGGCAGCAGGGACTCCACAACTGACCCTGCTCACAGCCCCACTCGAGCACCTTCCAGGGCCGGAAGCGCCACACAAACTTCCTGGGGGCCTGTGTGGAATGTGCCGGGCCCAGGAGGGGAAGGGGAAGCCCAGTTTGCCCTTCCTGAAACAGGCAGCTGGGAGCAGATTAAGGTGAGTGAGACTTGGGGGCAGCATTTTTAACCCTAAAAGAAATGGACTCACTCCAAAGGAACATAAGAGAATATAAGAGAAGCCCATGTTGGATCAGGCCAATGGCCCATCCAGTCCAACACTCTGTGTCACACAGTGGCCAAAAATACCAGGTGCCATCAGGAGGTCCACCAGTGGTGCCAGGACACTAGAAGCCCTCCCACAGTTGCCCCCCAAGCTCTCCCACTATTGCCCCCCAAGCACCAAGAATACCCCCTTGCCCCAAACTGAGAGTTCCTATCTATACCTTGTGGCTAATAGTCACTGATGGACCTCAGCTCCATATGTTTATCTAATTCCCTCCTGAAGCCGTCCATGCTTGTAGCCACCGCCACCTCCTGTGGCAGTGAATTCCCTGTTTTAATCACTCATAGAGTGAAGAAGTACTTCCTTTTATCTGTTCTAACCCGAATGCTCAGCAATTTCTTTGAGTGCCCACGAGTTCTTATATTGTGAGAAAGGGAGAAAAATACTTTTTTCTCAGCCTGCTCTCTCCCATGCATAATCTTATAAACCTCAATCATGTCACCCCTCAGCCGTCGTTTCTCCGAGCTAAAGAGCCCCAAGCATTTTAACCTTTCTTCATAGGGAAAGTGTTCCAACCCTTTTATCATTCTAGTTGCCCTTCTCTGCACCTTTTCCAATGCTATATTATACTTTTTGAGCTGTGGCAACCCGAACTGTACACAGTATTCCAAATGAGGTTGCACCATCGATTTATGCGGGGGCATGATGATACTGGCTGATTTGTTCTCAATTCCCTTCCTAATAATCCCCAGCATAGCGTTGGCCTTTCTTATTGCAGTCTCACACTCTCTCGACATTTTCATTGAGTTATCTACTACAACTCCAAGATCTCTCTCTTGGTCCGTCTCTGCCAGTTTGGACCCCATCAATGTGGATTTTTGGCTCCAATGTGCGTCACTGTGCACTTGTCCACACTGAACCCCATTTGCCGTGAGTGGATGTCAAACTCAGTCCCACAGTTGGGCCTCCTCAGCTCCTCGAGGACCCAAGACCAGTGTTCCCTCTAAGCTGAGTTAGTGTGAGCTAGCTCCCAGTTTCTGAGACTCCGGCTTGCACCTTGTTGTCTTAGTTTGGGAAGGACAGCAGCCAAATCGCTCTCTCACAATTTTAAGGCCAGGAGCTCACCAAGGAGGATTTCTGCTCACAAGACTCCACAGCTCAGAGGGCGCAATGCCCCAGACCAAGGCCCCCACCCCAGGAGGCAGCCTTCACCAGCGCTGGAAGCAGCAGATCCGGAAGGTTCCACTCTGACCGCGGGAGAGCCAAGAGAAGCTGCGGCAGAGCAAAACGTCACAGGCCAAGCAAAAAGCTTGCAGGAACCAACTGCCAACCAGCCGCTGCAATTGAACACCGAGGAACCGAGCCAGAGGGACCAGCTGACCGACAAGGAGCCAAACTGACACGGTGATCCCAGGGGCCCAGAGAAACCGAAGGGGAGCCGAGCCGATGAGCTGAAGATCCAAGCCCCACTGCAGGAGCCGTGCCACCGCCAATCTGAGCTTCCTGTGCTCACTCAGGCCTGCACCCGGATGACGTGGGCTGGCCAGCACGATGGCCTGAGGCTCCCGCAGTTCTGACCATCAGATGGGGGCTAGGCAGGAAGGCCTCCTCCTGACCCCTCCCAATCCAGGTGCCTGGTGAAGAGGTGGGGCAAATTGGAGAGGGGGCACTGCCCTTCTGGGCCCCCTCGTGGCTACAGGCCTGCCTGACGGACTCATTTGTCAACAGTGAGCCCATATTCATCGTGGCCACAGGGGCTGTGGAGCAGCTGAGGTACATCTTCAGTTCAGGCAATCTTTGTGCCCAGCAGTCAGAGGGAGGGGAGCTCTGTGAGGAGGGATGAAGCAGGAAACCTCAGGGCTGCGGAACAACGAGGAGAACCAGCCAAAAGGAGAGACGCCAGGCAGGAAGATTGCTGGAATTTGCCTCACCTCAGAGAGAGGGGGACAGAGCACTTCAGGACTGAACCCTGTTCTCCAACGAGGAGCAATGTCTCCTGGAGACTCTCGTTCTATTTTGGAAGCTGCATCGCTGTCCCCAACCCCACCCCCAACAACCACCATCATGCCATTCTGTACTGGGTGTTTGTCAGTTCTTGGCCTGAGGACGAAGGGCTCAGTTGGCACACCCTGGGGACTGGATGACCAGCCTTTCCTTTACAGTGAAGAGTCTAATCCTTTCCCTTCCATCCTGCCAGGAAATCCCAGGCTCCCCTAGGGCACAAGCTCCGAAGCTCAGTCGTGGCATGAGCTCTGTGGCCCATCCTGAACGGGAGCCCAGGCCAGGGCAGCACCCAAAGCCAGGTACATGAAACGCTGATCGCCTTGTTGAGAGCAAATATGCCTGCTGGTCCCGTAGTAGTGCCCGAAGCTGTCTCTTTTCTGGCTTGCTGAGGCACAGCACGGGGGAGAGCTGTGTCCAGCAGCCAAGGCGGGAGGATGCCGAACAGACACTGTCCCACTCGGGGTCCAGAATCCCTGGGCCTGCTTCCAGCAGGAGATTGATAGGCTGGCCTCCGAGCTTTCTCCAGGGGTTGGGGGCATTCAGCACCCCCCCACACTGGCTCCGTCTTCCTTTCAGAGGAAGCCAAGGAAGGCCCCCAGGTGTTACTGCAGGAGCTGCTGAGGGAGGACCCATCTGCTGGGCATCTGGTGGGGCTCCATGACGTCAGCATGTGGGAGAGAAGATGGTGGAGAACGCAGGTCTCTTTGGAGGCTGGGAAGCAGAGGTGAGCCTGGCAGGGAGAAATGATCACATCAGCGTCAGCAGAACCACACAAACCAACTCCTTTAGACTTTAGGGGACAGATTTCGTAAATTGGGTTTATCGGGTTGGAGATGTGTTGCAACTGTCAGCAGTGAAGACCGGGTCCAGCCTATACGTTAGATGGGTGTGTCTCGTTTCCAGCTGGCCTTCGGGTCGTAGATGCCAGCCCTGGGTTGGGAAATCCCCGGGAGATGTGGAAGTGGAGACTGGGGAGAGCAGAGTCTGGGGAAGGGCAGGAACCTCGTCAGAGTGTGATGCCGTACAGCCCACCTTCCAATGAAGCCGTTTTCTCCAGGGGAACTGAGCTGTGCAGGGTTCCCAAGCAGCGCCTGACAAGTTGGTGGAGGCAGCATCACGGGAGAATTAAGAAACCAACCAACTGCAGCCTCACGTCCTCATTGGATATTCTTACTGGAAGTGACAGAGGGCGGCTCTAGGAATCACCGGCCCATAGAGTTTCCAGCAACTGCCAGAGCTACCCCTCCCCTTTGTCACTTCCGGCGAGAACTTTCAGTAAGTACCTGAGGCTGCTCTGAAAATAAAAAGCCAAGGGGCGGTGGAGAACAGGACCCTGGGGGAGGGGGATCCCCCACCCCATTGAGGGCTGGGCAGCCCTAGACCTGTGTCCTCTGGACAGCGACTATAATTCCTGAAGATCTACAGGCCCCAGGTGGAAAAGTGGGTGAGAGGAGAGTTCACTGCGTGGGTGCATGATGCAGAGAGACAGCATTATGCCGAGATGACTGCTGAGTAGGGAAGGATCCTCTGGGTCTACACGTATTCTGCTCTGAAGAAGCCTTATGAAACAGGGGCTGGAGCAGGCCCGTCTGCAGATTCGTGACCTTTATGCTGTTTGTCTACAATCCAGTAATAGTACAAGAAAGACACAAATAACATTTACTGTTTGTAGGAACTTTAGATTATTGGACTGTGCTCATCAACATTGTGGAATCATTTTTCACATTTATTCTTGTATGAATGTACAGAAATGTATTCGTAGCAGCACTAGCATTAATAGTGATCTATTTTTTTAAAAACCTATGAAAAAGTGATATGCCCATCATAAATATATCACAGTTGCCACTGACTATTTTCTACTCACTTCTCCCGTGATCTCTCTTTGGCTATCCGATCCCGTGTGGAGGTTGGCCAGCTCACCTGAGGGCTTCACAGAGTTGCCCAAGAGTCTCGTGCCGGGACAGTCTTTCCTCCCCGCTAAGACGAACATCACGGATGTTGGGGGAGCAGGACGGGCCAGGTCCTCGAAGGGACAGGCGTCCTGTGGAACTTGCTTCCAAGAGATATTCTGTGTCCTTTTCGTGCTCACCTGGGGCAGCTTTTGTGAGAAAACCTCAACGGGCCCTGAAGATGCTCTCTGCGTCCGACTCTCCTTTCTTGACCTGCTGCCTCTTTCCGACTGAAGGCTGAGCGGCCTGACTCTCGGAGCTTCTCTTCGTGTTCCCCACAAGAAGCCCTGTCGGTCCGTCGAACTCACGGTTCATTAGCACTGAGTAGCAGCAGCAGAGTGTGGAGCAGACAAAGACATTTCCTCGGTTCCTGCCCTGAGTGAGAATTTTGAATCCAGGCTGATTGAATCCCAGAGGAGACCTGCCGGGATACTTTTCACTGGAACGTGATCTTGGAAAACTAAAGAATGGACATTAGGCGTGAGCCTTTCCTGGGCACCACCCTCTACCGGCCAGCTTCCTCTGAAGACAGAGACCCAGCGGCCAGCCCTGTCTCCTGCAGCCCAGGAACCCCACAACCTGCCTCCCTGGCGGCTCAGCCAGGTCTGAAGGGAGATGGGGGTTTAACTGCCTTTGGGGCTCTCCCCATGCCATATTCCGAAGGCCCTGATTGGCTGCTACCTGCCCCATGAAAATTCCAACCAGGTTTGAAGGCGATTGGTCGTTTTGAGGAAACGGGCAGGACTCTGACTCGTCCGTCACACAGGTGTACATTAGCCCCTCCTCTGTTGGGACTCTGACCCCAGAGACAACAACTTCCTACTAACCACCACTTGGCATTTGAGAGCCGCACATTTGGGTTTCAGCACTTGGGAGACGGGAAGGAGAAAGGGGAGGCAAGGCACATACTTTGAAAGAGGTCTCAGAAAGAAAAGGAGAAGGCTCCCAGGGAGATTGGGAGTGACGATGGAGACTGGGTTAGAGTACAGTAATCCAAGAAAGCGGATGTAGCAGGAATTGAGAGACAGATTTGCACCGAAGGAAGACCTGAGTGTGTTAAAGGACCGAACTCTCAAATGGCCAAAAAACATGGTCAGAGGCAGGACATGGGAGTTGTCACAAGGGAAAGAGGGAGGGGTTGGTCTGCCGGGTGGACAGAGAGTGTTCCAGAGAGCCCTGGTGTCAGTCGGACTGGTGTCCTGTGGGATCAGGCAAATAAGGCAATAACGATTCCAAGTTTCTGTCAGTCGTCTTCTTTGCTTGAAAACCCTGCCTTCTTGAGGGCACTTTCCTCCACCACCACCAAATGTAACAGTCCAGCTTGGGTGGGACATTCCAGTATGGAACAAACCAAAATGGATGTGGGGTAGAATACTGGGAAGTGGAAGGATTCGGGGGACAGGAAACTTTCAGTAGCAGAAACCCAGACTTGGGCCTGCAGACTGTTGTCTTAATTTACCAGTATACTATGCATGTCTATTGAAGTAGAACAGAAATGCCCACCTCAGGGCAGGCAGCAGACTCGAGGAAAGCCCATGCCTAGGCAGACTCTGTTTTCTGTTTTCCACAAGCCTGGTCTCAAGACAGATAGATAGGCCTCGAGGTCATCTTAATTGCCTGACCATCTTTCCCTGAACTGGCAATCATTAATAAGCCATGCACTCCCTGAAGCTGCTTCTTTCTTCATTTGGTGATGTATATCTTAGGGCAGAATTCTGGTTTCAGCACACAATCAATAGAAGACGAGCCCTGCTGGATCAGACCTGCAAAGGTCCACCTAGTCCAGCATCCTGTCTCACACAGCAGCCATCCAGTTGTGGCCAACAAATAGGGCATTTCCGATGTTGCTTCCCAGCATGGGGATTCAGAGGCTTACTGCCTCTGCACTTGGAGGTTCCCTCATACAGGCTTCAGCACAGCCCTGGGTTTAGGGTTATAGCACTGCAGAAACTTCCTAGCAACAGTTCATTTCTGTGTTTGGATCTTCATCCAAGTGCATCTTAAATGCATCTCTGTGGCGTTTTCCAGACTGCAGCCCACTTTCAGGTTTCCATTGGTGTTGTGGCAGTTCCAATTATTGTGCGATTGGTGTGATCAATTCACACTGATATTTTTCCTTCAGTGTTTCTCCGCCATTCTTCAGATTCACATTTGAGGATTGTTTTTCTGCTTTTATAATGTTTGTTTTGTGCATGCGCTAAAGCACTGCAGCAGCTTCAAGGAGAGGCTCGCACTTAATAAAGCTATGGATTCCCCCTTTCCCCCTTTGCATCCGAAGACGTTCCGCCCCCCCCCCCGATAAGAATGACTCTCAGGGTTATGTTGTCGAAGGGGAGTTCATTAGTTGCTGTAGATTTTCCAGGTTGTGTGGCCGTGGTCTTGGCATTGTAGGACCTGGAAGGTGGGGTAGGGCTGAGTCAATTATCTTGTGTAGTTCTCCAGGCTATGAACATGCTAATGGAGGAGCTTTCCTGAGGAGGTTCTTTTGCCTATGGATTGTTTCCTGAGGAGGTTTGAGGTTCTTTTGTGTGTGAAATGGCTATTGAAATTCTAATCTTATCTGTAGTGCTATTGCCAGCTGTAGAGCCTTTTGTGTTTTTCTAAAGCACCCCACAAACAGCTTTAGAATCTGCACCCCACAAACAAACAGTCCGGTTCTGGTACGTGGATGATACCTTTATCATATGGAGCCATGGAGAAGTGGAATTGATGGAGTTTTTAGACCACCTCAACAACATCCACCCCAACATAAGATTCACCATGGAAAAAGAAGCTGAGGGAAAACTCCCTTCCAGGGTAGAAATAAATTACCTGCCTACCTTTTTTCTGCTCACCTTGACACAGAGAGTACTCCATCTTTCTGTGTTATACCTCTGAGGATGCCAGTCACAGCTACTGGCGAAACGTCAGGTCCTACAATGCCAAGACCACGGCCAGACAACCCGGAAAATCTACAGCAACTAACTCTCTGGGTTCTCTGGCTATTGAACTTTGAGGATCTGTGAATATCAAGGGTTTCAGTGAGAAGGAACTGAGCCGCCTAGCCAGGCATGCCTTTTAATCTGACCCTTCGCCGCCTCCAGGCCATCTATCTGCACTATGTATCCTCTGTCAGGTTTACCCAATCTTGCTGAGAAAGAGTGATACTAAAATGTGTTTGAAAATGGTGCCCAGGGACGTGCAATAATTTGTTCTGGTCTGAGTGAAATGAAGAGGGCAAGTTTTGCCTGCTGGTGTCGGCATTCCTAATGGGAATGACTGCTGAAATATTTCACCACTGGCACACACATTTTTAAAAAACCTGTCCAAACCCGCCATTTCTGGGCCGGTTAGGGAGGCAATCCCTAAGGCGGGGGGAAATGTTCAGACTCCAAGGAAGAGGCTTTCTTGCAAATTCATTTTGCAATGAAAATAAAAAGTGCAAGAGAAACCAGTTTTTAAAGGAATGGGGGGAAATGGGGAAGAACTGGGACAGCACTGGGATGTTTACAAAGTTGTCTGGACACAAGAAGAAAAACCAGCAGCGTTGGGGGATGAAAATGGAGCTTCAAGGCAGTCTGGAAAATGCCTAGGTCTGGCCTACAGAACCTCACATTCCCCAAACTGATGTGCCAGTCTGAAGCAGTGTGCCTGCCTGGAGCCAAGAATCTGGCATTTGGATATTTATTTTGCATGCCTGCACCTTGTGTTTTCTTATGGCTGCAGTGGGATCCAATGGTGGTGGAGCAGTTATGCTTGCAAAGATTACAGAAGGGATTCCAAGGGGCAATTCTAGCTTCAGAAGTAGCAGTGAACTGTGAGAGAAGGCCAAGCACCGAATGACGGAAGAGTGATACAATGAAGGGCTGTCATTGCAAGAAGAATGCTTTTCAGTTAAGTGTGTCGATCGTGTATGTCATGCTATCTGTGTGCATGGAGCTTTTCAAGAAAGCAGGACCAGGCCCCAAGGAGCTTACAATCTGAAATGCAAAACAGCAAAACTGCAAGGGAAGGTGGGGACAAGCAGGAAGGGAATCTGCAGTGCAGAAATGGATAAAGAGAGGGTGCCAAGCCCCCCCCCCGACTACATTGAGAGAAGTGGCGGCACAATGACAGGGTTCTTTGAGCGGTCCCTCGAAAATAGCAAAGGTGAAAGCCAGGGATGGGGAAATGAAATGAAAAGGTGAGGGGACCCAAGGCCATGGAAGGTTGAAGATTCTTGCGTTCAGTCCAAGAAGCAAACAGAGTCAAAATGTGGTCAAGATTTTGGTTGCAGAGATCAGGAGAGAGATGAGACCAAAGTGTAACAGCAGGAAGCCAGAGAGCAAGAAATGGCAATAAATGGCAGTGAGGGCCATTTCTGCATTCATGAAATTCCACTTTGTAGTAGTAGCAGCTATGCACGGCTGGCTTCAGTACCACATTCACATCCTGCTTCTTCAGATAACTGGTACTCCTTTAGCTGTGAAATCAAAAGATAATTTAACAAATCTCCTTAGACCAGATTTCCAAATCCAGTCACCCCACTAACATGTTCTTTCTGTCGAAAAAGCTTCTACAGTAGTGGAATTTTTGGTTTCCTGTGGAACTTTTGCTCTCCTGAAGTGTCTTATACAAAAGATTAGTGAACTTTACTTGGATTTTGTCTCTTGTATTAAGTACTGTTGGATCCTAACCCTTTAAGAAATCATAAGAATGTTTGAATTTGACAAATATTTGAACTGTTAAGAACTGTTAAAATTGTTTTGGATGATATATTCTTTCTACGTCTGTTCCTAAGTTATACTCAGAGTGTTTGTGTTTTGATTCAACCTCCTCCTGTGAGCTCTCCTTTGGATACAATCCCCCTTGGAGGTTGGCTGCCCCAGAGGAGCCTCCCAATGGGCTCCCCAAGACACGGCATTTCCCGGGGACCTGTCAGCTGGAAAGCTGAAGTGGCAGAGGTCTCAGCAGTGGGGACAGAGGCGCGTCTGGCATCCTTTTGTTTCCTACTGCTGACAGGAGTTTATTGATTGGAGCTTATTTGATTTTGGGAGTTGTTCTTCTGAAGAAGGAGAGCCTCCAGAAAAATCAAATTTCCTGCTTGTGTTTGGGAGTCTGTCCGTTTACAGGTTCTATAGTCTGGTCCTCACCGTTAGACTTGCTGAGATATTCACCAAGAGAGCAAGAAGGGAAGAGGAAGATGGAAGAAAGAGAAGTTCATAGATTCAGTTTTGGTGTTTATTTTTTATTTATTTATTTACTTATTTCCTTAGTTCGATTTATACCCTGCCCTTCCCGCCAAGGCGTGCTCAGGGCGGCTTACGTAAAATGCATATATAAAAACAATTTAAAACATCCATAAAACATCCATAAACAATCAGTATCCATTTTTGAAAGTGCCGGAAACAAAGTGCAGAGCAGAGATTTCTAAATCCAACTGTACCGCTATTTAGGTGATAGTCGTGATGGCATTCTCAAATCAGCTCAATTTGATCGAGTAATTTATGCGGCGAGATAGACTGAAGGTAGTAAAACCAGGGCACAGGGTCACTCCTTGGTGTTTAAGGCAGCTCCTAATCGAAAGCCTGGTGGAAAAGCTCCATCTTACAGGCCCTGCAGAACTGTTTCACAGCAAGCCTGGGAAAAGGTAAAGACACTTCCTCTTGTATATTATTGCATTTTATGAAATATATAAACACGATAGAGCTATACCAAATGCATTTTAACGTTCTTTATAAATATGAATTTGATGGCGATACAATAAACTGCGTATAGGAATGGGACATGGAACCCTTGTTTTGCTAATATTTACAAGGACATTCTCTGGTTCAAAAGAGAAGTGCTTACGTTTGTGCTTTCCAGCTTCCACTCTAATATCATTAGTCAGTTTTGACAGGATATAGCATATTCCTGGAATCCATTTTCCCATTTGGCTACTGATAGAACAAACATTAATTTCCTCTGTTTTCCATAATTTATTTTTGCAGCTGTTATAATTTATGAGATTAATCTACAATAATTGGGTGTTTTTGTCCTTTGGATAAGTTAACAGAAATATAGGTAGGGCTAAGCAGAACTTCATATCCTCTTTATGGCCTCCTTAATTTTATTTCAGAATTTCTTTGCTACCGGACAAATCTACCCATATGAAAGTAATTACTGCCTTCCATTTGACTCTTCCAGCATAAGGGACTGCATGTTCCTGTTACTTTATGTAAATTCTTTAAAGCAGTATATACCACATTGAGGGAATTGTAAAAGAACTCTCTTCATCTGCCTAATGGAAAGTTGGTGGCACAGTTCCATATGGAATCCTAGGGGCACTTTCTCACACACTAAATAACACACTTTCAATCCACTTTGGAACTGGATTTTGCTGTGTGAAACTGCAAACAGTTGCTGAAGTGGATTGAAACTGCATTATTTAGCATGTGTGAGTTTCAGAGGGTGGCTGTGTTGGTCTGCAGTAGGACAGGTAGAATCTTTTCAGCCTCTGCAGTGCTCCTGGACTAGAATCTACATGAAATCCTGTGTCTCCAAGGAATGCCCTTTGGGGGCAGTGACCTTTGCCCTGGAAGCACCTTCTCCTGGTCTTCGCAGTTTTGAGGCTGGCTGTGCTTATGCAGCAGTAAGTGAAAGCATTTCATTCATTTGTTTGTTTGTTTGATTTGTATCCCACCCTCCCCGCCAAGGCAGGCTCAAGGTGGCTCACATAGAGACGTCAAACAATTAAAACAAGAGTTGAATAAAATCAAGACAATACAGTATGAGTATAATTACGATTTTGTACATGCTCAAGGGCCCAGCCATCTTGGGATTGGAAAGACCTGCTGGGCATCTTTGGCCCAAGGTCCTACAGCCATCTGGGGCTGACCTCATTTGTTTCCCTTGGAGATGCACAGAGGCCACCATGAGGAACCAAGCAGGGCAGAGTAATTTGGCCAAGGTGATGGTGAATACCTGAATAAATGCAAGTTTACGTTTTTTGCAATATACTACCTGGGAGATTTATTTACTGCACTCAGCATCACGTTTCTATGATTACCCCAGCAAGGGGCTTTCAAGGCAAGCAATTAAGCAGAGGTGGTTGGCCATGGCCTTCCTCTGCAGAGTCTTCCTAGGTGGTCTCCCATCCAAGCACTGACCCTGCCTAACTTCCAAGATCTGACGAGATTGGGCTACACCATGCTGACTTCCCTCCCACAGGACACACACTCACACTCCAAATCTCCTCCCTGACCTGGGGCAATCCATCGGGGAGTGCATATAGTCGCTATTGATATTTGGTTAATATAGCAGAAGTTTGTCCAGTCGTAGAAGCGTGATACTGAGTGCGGTAAATAAATCTCCCAAGAAGTGTGTTGCAAAGAAGGTAAACTTACATTTATTCAAGTAGATCCAGTTCTTGGCTGCAGTCAAAAGGAGAAAGAGAAGCCTAATCCAAAGAGTACATTCCTTATCTCAAATGGCCAGCTAGTCCAGCATCATGTGTGTGGGAGGATGAGGGCATCATCTCTTCTGGTGGAGAGACCTGCAGAGACATGTGTCTCCGTGGAAGGCCATGTAGAGAGAGGGAGAAGACAAAGTGAAGAGGGCTCAGGGGGAAGCTCCCAGGTTAAGACAAAGAGAGGCATCCCATTCCAGGAGAGAACACCTATACACCTTTAGAGTGATGTAGCACCCCCACTCCCAATGGTTAGGAATGCTGAGTCACCTCATTCCAACAGCTACTTCCCCTCCAGTGGTGGTGGCAGTTCTTCTGAAGTATTGCTGGGTCCACTGAGGGTATTCCTTCCTTTCTGCTACACCTTGCAGGATCAGGTGGAAAATACATCTTTATTTTCACTAACCTCTGATTGAAATTTAGCTTTCCCTTCAGTTATGAATGTAGGCAACAAACCACGGTAGTATTAGCCAGTACCTGTGATTTTGTCACCAATATAAATCACAGATTTATATTTAAAGGGCCCTCCAGCTGGTCCCTGCCGATCAGCTGAAGCCCTTTAAATTGTGCAGGAGGGGAGAGAGAGGGGTGGCCCAGCGGGTGGTTGGTCTTGTGGGTGGGGCTTGGGGGCAGGGCTCAAGGGCATCCCCGCCACCCCTGGAACACCCCCCAAATCCCCCCACTGGAGTGACGAGAGGACCTGGCAACTCAAGGTATTTCCCAACCCAGAGCTGGTAACCCAGGGCCGGAGAACTTAATCTAAAATTATTTTGACCAGAAACAGGAAGCCCTGTCCCTGGGGGCTGCCTCTCTCCTGGAGGAGGGCTTTTCTTAGATCTCCTTTGGCCTTTTCCCGGCAGAAATGTGCATCCGCAGTGGGTCTTGCAATTCCACTATTTTCATCCATAAAGGCAGCATGATTCCAGTGCTTTGCAAATGTTCAATGACACCTCCTGGGAAGGCAGAGGTAACGCTTCCTCGGTCTTCCTCACCAAAGGCAAGAGATCCTACCTGGGAGGGGCCATTGGTGGGCCTTCACCCCACTGGGGACCTTCCATGTGCCCTCCTGGAAGTTTCAACTTGCAGGTTTTGAAGACTGGTTTCAGAACATTGCTGCTGTTGCTGCTCTCCCGGAATGTTTCCTCCCGCCAGATTATTCCTGACGATCAGAGTAAGCATGAATTAATAGCAGCCACATTAAAGACTGTAGTGGTTAGAGCACTGTGTGAGGGATCTCCACCTACAAAATACCTGCTCTGCTGTGAAGCTAGCCAGCTGATCTAGAGCTGGTCACTCTCTTTTAGCTTAACCTACCTTGTGGGGTTGTTGTGAAGTCTTTGGGGGGGGGAGGTCAATGCACAACACATTGCTCTCTTCGTAGCAAAGGTAAATAAAAATTCAAAGTCTCCACTTCCAGGGTTTGGATAAGAGGCGAGGGCAGGGGGACATAAATGTCAAGTCCTTTCTGCAGGCCCAGGGAATTGCATTGCGACTCGGGGAGGGCAAAAGGTACTGCAAAGCTTTTTTTTCTACATTCCACTGCCCGCCCACCTGTTTGCAAGTCCCATTGGCCTCTTTAGCACATCCGTCACCGGGCTCACTCCTCCCCAGGGGCACATGGAGTGTGGGTGCTCTTTCAGCAGACTGGGGAGACGGCATGGTTCCATCCCCCGCAGGGCCCTTCCGCAACAATCACACAGGAAACGAAGAGGCTTCACAATATCTTCCTTTCTTGTGGCTACTTTCCTGGCACCAGAGCAAATAGGATTTAGGCAGTGCTGTTCAACATTAGATTGTTTTCTATTACAGCATTCTACAAATAATATGTGCATGAACAATCTAGACAATCTATGTTGCCTTTATAGATCTCAAAGCGGCATTTGATTCAGTTTCAAGGCGGCACCTCTGGATGAAATTGTGCAAGCGCAGAAGAGATAACAGTTATTGGAACGAATGCAAAGGCTCCGTTCCAACAAAGGCCTATATGGACGGCTATCTGACTCAGACACAACTTCAAAAGGGGTGTGCCAAGGCTATATTTTAGCACCGTCACTTTTCATCTCTGTATAAATGATATAGTGAACTTTCTTACAGGAGCACATTCCCCCCCCAGTAAGACCCCAAAAGTGGACAGCTTTTAAGGATCTCTTCAACAAGTGGCCCCACCCTGACACCCTCCAGATGCCTCCCTTCTGTCTCCAGGGCCAATATTTCAGGCCTGAAGGCGTTTCCTTTCACCCACTGGTTCTACAGCCGCCAACCAGCCCTTCCTAACCAGAATGCATGCCCGGCCACAACCTCCCCACTGGCCAACACTGCAGGCCCTCCACTGGTGTGCCGCACAGTGGCAGCCAATGACCAAAATGGGGTATTTGGGGAGGGCTGCAGCTCACTGGCAGAGCATCCGCTTGTGTCAGGTTGGGGTCACGCGCATGAGTTAAAGCAGGGGGTGGGGGAAGCAAGGCTATTTCCTCCAGAGGAATTTGACCAGCAGTTGTGCGATCACACAGTCCTTGGAAGCTGCGGGTACAGCCCGCCACTGCGTGATCAGATGCAACTGCGGGTGAGTCGGGAAGGGTTTTTGCTGTTTGCTTCCGATGCGCTTAAATGAGGAATCGATGAATCGCATCTCGGCACTGAGGGCTCCCTATGGAGTTTGCGATGATGTGCATACTGAGAAGGGGGGAAAAAACAATGTCACAGAGTCGGGATGGCCTGATCAGACCATCCCAACACCATGAGAGCGCGCTGGAGTGATCAGACAGGGGAAAGTTCGTCCATGGCCCATCGCAACATATTTACTACTGGATTTCCCCCGGTGTCTTTTAACTCAACTTCTGCGGTGGAGCAGAACGGGTTGCTGATGGCTGCAGGGCGCTTCCCAGATGTTGTTGTCTGATTGCGCCCTTTAAATCCGCCCAACATTCACGTCTATGGTGGGTCTAATTGTGCGTATAATCGCAGCCTCAGATATTTAGAAGAGTAAAAAGCAATACAGCACACATGTGCTGTACATGGAATTAAAGCAACAAAGTTCTGTCTAGCTTTCTAATTCTACATCTTGCTAGTTTGGTTGCTAAAACTCGTGCATGATCTGATCTGAGTGTGGGAACAAAGGAGAGAGAGATTACCCCAAATCCCCCACCTATTGTGGACGTGACAAACAGCATGCACCCCAACCAAATTATAGATCAGCCAACAGGAGTTTCCAAACTCATTAGGAATGATACCTCCCTTTCTCTGGTGGGAAATACATGCCCCGCACCCAATTGGTTCTAAAGAACATAAGAGAAGCCAATGTTGGATCAGGCCAATGGCCCATCCAGTCCAACACTCTGTCACACAGTGGCCAAAAATACCAGGTGCCATCAGGAGGTCCATCAGTGGGCCCAGGACACTAGAAACCTTCCCACTGTTGCCCCCCCCCCAAGCACCAAGTATACAGAACCTCACTTGCCCCAGAGTCCCTATCTATACCTTGTGGCTAATAGCCACTGATGGCCCTCTGCTCCATATGTTTATCTAATTCCCTCTTGAAGCCGTCCATGCTTGTAGCCGCCACCACCTCCTGTGGCAGTGAATTCCATGTGCTAATCTAGTTATAAGTTAACTAGCTAAAAATTAGCATGTATAAACTAACAGATTAACTCTTTCACGGCCGAAGGGAATGACATTTGCAAACTTCAACAGCTTGGCGTGCGGGAGGTCCCAGGTTTGATCCCCAATATCTCCAGTTAAAAGGATCAAGTAGGAGGTGCCATGAAAGACCTCTGTCTGAAAACCTGGAGAGCTGCAGCCAGTCTGAGTAGACAGTATTGACTTTGATGGACCACTGGTCTGTTTCAGCATAAGGAAGCTTCATGTGACCACAGCTATCTGGGGTCGGCCAGGCAGTATTTGCTAGGGCTGCCAGATTCCAGGCACAGCCTGGAGAGCTCCAGGAATTGCAACTGATCTCAAGCTCAGCTGTAGAAAATGGTTGCTTTGGAGGGGGGACTGTCTGGCCTTATGCCCCTTCCATCGCCCCCAAGCCCCACTCCCAAATCTCCAGGAATTTCCCATCTCAGAGCTGCCAACCCTATTCGCTGATACTTCTTCCTGGCTTTTTGCACAAAGCCCTCAATTAGGAGGAAAGAGCAGCTTTCTTTGGGGACATTCTGAGACATTTCTAACTCTCATGCAATCATCACAAAACTGTCCTGGTATTTTCCACTCCACAACTCCCTCCCTTGGGGCCCATGGAATCCAGGCCCACTTGTGGAGGGTGAGCCAGTTCCCTTTGGCAGCCAGCTCCGCTCAAGACATGTGCTGCCTGTGGAGAGGGGGCTGTTGTGGCCCTCGGCGGCTCTCCCCCACCCCTTTCCAAAAGGAGCCGGGGAAGGGAAAGGTGGCAGCCCAAAGACTGATTCAGCTGGAGAGAGGGATTTCCAAAACTTTTCGCTGTGGACACAAAAGCTCTTCCCAGAGCAGGGGAAAGTGGCAAGATGGAGTCGCAGGGAGGTCTGTCATTTTTTTTAAAAGCAAAAGAAAAGAAAGAATGGCCGCTTTGGAGTAATTAATTACTTCAGTGTTGCAATGTTTTAATCAGGTGGTGTTTTTAATCTGTACAACGAAGAAAATGTTTTCTTCTAACCTACCAAGGAAATATCGAAACGTGAGCCTTTGGCCCCCTGATCTTTGGTCCTGACCCCCCTCCTTCTTTACAGAGGCTGATCTCAGGCAGGGTTGCCAATCTCCTGGTGGGGCCTGGAGGTCCCCTAGAACTTCAATGAATCTCCAGACTATGCTTTGGAGGGTGGGCTCTGCGGCGCATTGTACCCTGCTGGGGTCCCTCCCCTCCCCAAACCCTCCCCCTCCCCAGGCCCCACCCCCAAACTCTCTCAACCCAGAGTTGGCATTCCTAGGCTAGAAGACAAATGTGGACAAACACGACCTAATCAGAGAACAAGTATACAGAAAACAGAGTCTGACCCACAAATCAAGCAGTCAGCAAGACTTGCAAAGAAAATGCTTTCTGTGTATTACAGTCTGAAGCACTACAGCACCATAAATAAATTCCTACAAATCTTAAGAAAATCCTAGTGCAAAGGTACATCATCAACGTCATTTCCAGATTATATTGGATCTTCCTCAGGAAATATTAGAGTAGTACAAACGTTCTCTTGTTCCTGAAAATAAAGAAGAAACCCTCAGACTGATCTTGAGTGAAGCATTGGCTCCCCTGATAAATTACGAGCAAGGAACTTTGGAGATGGACATTGGTCTGGTTTATCGGGTTTACCCAGAATTTGTAAAGAAAAATAATCTGCCAGGGGAAATATATGTGAAAGTTCTAAGAAGGTCAACAAGGGACAGGATTTTGAAAGTAACCAATGGATCACCCTTGAAAATCCAAGGATTAGAAATAAAGACCTTGAAAGACATCCCATTTGCAATAAGGAAGAAGAGAAAGCAATATAAAAACGTCACTACATTTCTACAAGAAAATTCAACTCAATACCAATGGCTCATCCCTGAAGGACTGACTTTTAACTACCAAGGGAAAAAAGAAAAGATTGACTCTTTGGCTAAAGCCAAAACCGTTTTGGAATTACAGCAGACTCCAGCAAAACCAACAGGAGAAATAACAGAGAAGAATGCTACAGATAAAGGCGAAGAAGGGGCAACCAGCAGTACCTCTGACTCTACATCGGCTTCTCTGAGTGACTTTATGGACTCAGAATCTGAATCGGAGCTAGGAGCGGCTGCTCCTAGATCATATAAGGTCAAACTCCCCTTCAACAAGAAGAAGAAGTACAAGCAGAAGAACAAGCCTAAATGAGATCTGAGAACTCTCTTGGCATTCTAAAATGTGATAATGCAATTTTATGTCATTGAATTTCGAACTAGTGATATTTTAATAGATAAAATTTTTCTAACATCATTTAATAGGGAACTTTTTTTTTTTCTTTTTTTTTTTTGTATTATTTTCATGTATTTACTTTCTCACTGAGACTGAAATTACAGGATATAAAACAGTGCAATCAGTCAGCATAAACCAACCAATGAACAATACAACAGGACTAGGATTACAGAAATATAGAACAATGCAAACAATAAACTGCCTAAGGTATACTATATACTATAAACAATCTAAGAAGTATAAAGGTCCCTTCCTGGCCTGTTCCTGTCTACTACGGCTCTAAACTTTTCTTTTTTTTTTTTTTTTTTAAACTTTTGAAGTGTTTATTAAGATCAAGTATAACATATCAAAACATACAATAACTGCAAAATATTATGTAGAAGTCTTGCAAATCCAAAATTACAATCCCATCAATCAGTCACCAACAAAACAGTAACATACACCTACAAATAAACATAATAAGATGATATCAATTCCGTTCACCTATACCAAAGTGCTGTTTAAACCATATATTCCAATGAATTGAGTCAAGTTTATTGCTCTGATATACAAGAGGAGTCTCGGCAGTAAGATGAAGGTCAAGGTGAAATTAGAAATGGAGCCATGTGTAATAGCTCGTCCTAGATGGAAGCACATTATGCTCTGCCATAAAGTCAAGTACTGGATACCAGGTAAGTACAAATTTATCATAAGTTCTGCTGGAACTGTTTTGTAATCGATCCACAATGTTAGAGATTTTATTCATCACAAACTGATCCCAAATCTTGTCATACCAGGATGTCAGAGTAGGAGGTGTTGGAGATTTCCAGTTTGCCGCAATTGTGAGTCTGGCTGCTGCAAGAAGAATGGAGGTAAGGGTCTTTTTGGAGTCATTCCCAAATGATGAATCCCATAGATTGAGCAAGGAGAGTTCGGGAGTTACAGGGAGTGTTTGTTGAGTAATGCTGTTGATTTGGGAGAATACGTCCTTCCAGAATTGCTGAATGACTGGGCATTCCCACCAGCAGTGTAGATACGTTCCAAGATATCCACAATTTTTCCAACACAGAGGATCATACTGAGGATTCATTCGATTCAGCTTTTTTGGTGTAAAATACCATCTGTGTATGATCTTAAAGGAGTTCATCCGGATGTTATAAACATGTGAGGAAAATGCTGGAGAGTTCCATATGTCGAGCCAGTGTGAGTGTTGCAAGTCTGTCTTGAGCTCTGCTTTCCAAATTTTTTGACAAGGAATAGATTGGGAACCTTCAGCAGATAACAAAATCTTGTAAACCTTTGAGACCAAGCCCTTCAAGGAGGAGTCATAACTAGATAAGAGAGTCTCAAATTCCGTTTTTGGTCTGGTGAATATGTCAGATTGAGCTAGACAGTCAATCAAATTCTTCAGCTGTAAATACCGGAACCAGGGAATAGGTGCGCCGAGAGCTTCCTCCAATCCAAATTTATCTTGTATTTTCCCTTGTTTTACTAGATCTGAGAGACGAGTCAGACCCGCTACTTTCCAGTCCCGAAAGGCTCCTGATTCCATTCCAGGTGGGAACCACGGTTGATTGATAAAAGATGAAAATTTAGACATCCTTGGTATTAGCTGTGCTCGTTTACGATCCCAGATTTTTAGAGTTGTATGTAAAAAACAATTATTTTGTGCTGAGATCGGGCGTTCGGTCGATGTCATCCAAAAAGATCCTGCAATCGTACCGAAGAAATATATGATTGTTCAATTTGCATCCAGCCTGTTAAAGATTCATTATTCATCATTCGTATTACTGTGGCAATTGTATTCGCCTGATAGTAAGCACTCAAGAGTGGTAAATCTAAACCTCCCAAGGATGAGGGTCTGCTGAGTACTCGGCGATTTATTCTAGCCTTCTTATAGGCCCAGAAAAAGTCAGTGAGGGCTCTCTGCCATTTAGATAAAGCTGTCTCCGGTATCCAGATTGGAAGAGCTCTGAAAAGAAAGAGAAATTGTGGAAATATGAAGTTTTTTATTAAATGCAGACGATCTGGTAGTGTTAGTGTTAAGTTGTTCCAATCTTTCAATCGAAGTTGGGTATCCCGGTACAGACGATCAAAATTACAGGACATTAAGTTATTCAAGTCCAAAGGAATTTGGACTCCCAGATGTCTCCAGGAGTGATTTGTCCAACAGAAAGGGAAAGTCGATTTAATGATTTGACGAACGTTTGCACTTAATGATATTGGATATATCTCTGATTTCAATGAATTAAGTTTGAGGCCAGAAATCCTCCCCAAGTTTGATAAGGATTCTAAAATTGCCGGCATAGAGTTCACAGGATCTAAGACATAGAGTGTTAAGTCGTCTGCATATAAGCTTACTTTATTTTCCTGTTTGCCAATGGTAATTCCAGCAAAGCTCTTATTTCTTCTAAGGGCTTCAGCTAGCGGTTCCATGGCAAGCGCAAAGAGTAGGGGCGAGAGCGGGCAGCCTTGCCTGGTGCCTCTGGAGGGAAAAAGTATTCTGAGTTGCACCCATTGACTCTGACTTTGGATCTAGGTTGTGCGTATATTGATTGTAGTGCCCTCAGAAAGTTATTTCCAAATCCCATCTTATCCAGTAAACTTAATAGATATTGAGTTTCTAGGGAATCAAACGCCTTCTCAAAATCGAGGGCTAGCACTAAAGATTCATGAGAGGATTTTTTGCCATGAGCTATAATGTTGAGAGTGCGACGGATGTTGTCTGTCAGTTGTCTTCCTGGTATAAAGCCTGTTTGGTCAGCTGCCACATATTTTGGGATTATATCCTTGAGCCTATTAGCCAGTAGTGTCGTAAATATTTTGACATCATTATTTAGAAGAGCGATTGGCCGGTATGCCTTTGGATCTGTAGCATTTTTGGGGTCCTTTGGAATGACAACAATATTGGACTCCGTCCAAGAGGGAGGTAATTCCCCCGTTAAAAGAACATTATTGCAGACCTTCAACAGATGATCTAGTAATGATGATTGAAAAGTCCTGTAAAATTCCGCGGGGAGGCCATCTGTCCCCGGGGCTTTATTGAGTTTCAGAGATTTGATGGTCTTCTGTAGTTCCTCTATTGTGAAAGGTTTGTCCATATATAATGAGTGATCCAAAGAGAGTTGTTGGTAGCAGACTTCATTTTCAAGATATTTCTGAATGTCCTCTAATGAGGGGTTCTCAGAGCTATACAGCTTTTTGTAATAAGTAGCAAAGGTATGGGCAATCTCTGAAGGAAGATATTGTGTATTGCCATCTGGACTTCGAAGCGCCTTTACCTGAGATGAGTTCTTCTTGTCCTTAACCCTCCAAGCCAGGACTTTGATGTTTTTAGCTGATTTTTGCCAGAAGCGCTGTTTCAAGAACAGAAGGTTCTTCTGAATCTGAGAGACTTCAATAGATTCTAAGATCTTTCTTTCCGCCAGAATTTGAGCGTAGATTTGCTTATCCCCAGTCCGTTTATGCTCCTTTTCTAACGTCACAAGACGGGTTAATGCTTCAACTCTGATGCGATTTTTCTCTTTTTTTCAGCTGTGCCGAAATTGAAATGATTGAACCTCGCAGGACAGCTTTCATAGCGTCCCAAACGATTGGGAGAGGAGCAGCGTCCAAACTATTCTCCTTGAAATAATGTTTAATGTCCAAATCTAACTTTTCTCTGACAGATTGTTGTAATAAAATATTTTTATCAAGAGACCACTGCTTATCTTTTGCAAGTGATGGTATAAGATCAAGTCGACAATCTAACCATGCATGGTCTGTCAGGTGTCTCTGGCCAATATTTGCTGAAGAAATCCTTGGAAGAACTGAAGTGGATGTCAATAGATAATCAATCCTGGTGAACGTGTCGTGCCTGGCAGAGTAGTACGTGTAGTCATATTCTTTTGGATGAAGTGTTCTCCATACATCCTGTAGCTGGTATTTAGTGAACAATTTAGCTAGTTTAGTTTCTGATGACTTTACTCCAGACCTTCTCAGTTTAGGATGGGATCTGTCTAGGATTCCATCTGCAATAAAGTTGAAGTCCCCTCCTATTATAACGTCACCACTCTGAAAAGATTGCAAATTCAAAAAAACTCCATCCAGGAAGCTGATTTGATTACAGTTAGGAGCATAGACAGATCCTAATGTTAAGCGTTTTCCTTCAATTGTGCCCTTGATGAAAAGAAACCGACCTAAAGGATCAGACAGAGATGCTTCTAACACAAAATTTACCTCTCTAGCCAGTAATATCGCCACCCCTCTAGCTTTGGAAGAGCCTGTAGCTTGATATTGTTGTGGAAACGCAGGTGATTTCAGAACAGGCCCTTTAGAAGATCTGATGTGTGATTCTTGCAAAAACAGAATGTGATGTAGACCTTTGAAGATCCTTGCGTATTCTGTGTGATTTTAGATTAGAATTGTAGTTGTAGAGGTAGGATGTAGAGAAAAGCAATTAAAAAAGAAAGAAAGAAAGTTTCAGAGGGCACAACAGGCTGGTAGCATGACCCTGCCAGTCTGCACAGCTGTGCTTGTGCCCTTTCCTTGACCCTGGCCCTGCTTCTCATACGCGGGTCCTGTTCCCTGGGCTCCCTAGCGTGGCCAGCTCTGGGTTGGGAAATCCCTGGAGACTTGGGGTGTGGAGCCTGAGGAAGGTGGCGTTTGGGAAGAGGAGGGGCCTCAGCAGGGTGCCATGCCACAGAGTCCACCCTCCAAAGCAGCCCTTTTCTCCAGGGGAACTGACCTCATAGTCTGGAGGTGAATTGTAGTCGTGGGGGGTCTCCAGGTGCCCCCTGAAGGGTGGCCTCCCTAGCTCTGCTGTGGACGCCAACGGGAGGTCGGCCTCAGCCCAGCAGCTTCACAGCAACCAGCAGATCGCTCAGCAACAGCCTGCAGAGGACTCGGCTCATTTCCAAAAATGCGTAGTGAACTGGACGGGGCAGCAAAGCACAATACGTTCGTGCTCAGTTGGGAACTATTTCTTGACAAATCTGTCTGGAAGATCCAGCGGAAAACATGGTGAGGGCACTGTCCTCCCTCTGTGGGCACAGGAGGCACTTTCCTGCGTTTCTGGAAAGATTCCTGGGCTGGCAGAATGACTCAGAAGAAGAGTTGTACAGGTGGGTGTGTGGGGGGGGAAGGTGTGGAGGTGAAACGGTCCCTCCTTCCTCTCTCTCTTGCACAGCTCCTCTGAAGAAAGGGATTGAGAGTTCATCCCCTTCTCACCCCTCACTCCACCCCACCATCCCACACGGATGTTCCTCTGCACGGATCCTGCAGCCCCAGGAAGGAACTCTGGGTGCCTTCTGCACATGGAGGGGGGGGGGACGGACAGACGAGACGGGCCTCCTTAGGAGCGGGGGCAAAAGCCCAGGGTAGGGCCCCACGGACACGGCCCCCCCCCACCATGGACCCCCTCACACCCCCTCCCCGCCACGGCCAAGCAAGGGACAGCCCTCACCTGTATGTGGGGGGGGGCAGGTTATTGCCAGAAGCCAGCTGCCCAGGCTCGTTGTTGAGCTCCTTGCTGGAGCCCCCGGTGGGAAAGTCATGAGCAGCGGCCGTGGCAGCAGCCTCATTCCCCCCCCCTCCCTCCCTGGAGGGGCAGGGGTGAAAACAAATGGCAAACCTTCACCTGATTTCGGCTTATCCTTTTTGGGGACTCAGCTCCTCCAAGACACCCCCCCCCTTTCTTTGAACACAGCAAACTGAAAATATAACATCAGAAGAGCCCTGCTGGATCAGACCAAATCAGACTGATGGTCCGTCTAGTCCAGCCTCCCGTCTCACACAGTGGCCAGCCAGTTCTTCCGGACGGCCAGCAACAGGGCACAGAGCCTTCCCTTGATGTTGTCCCCCGGGCTCTGGGATTCAGAGGATTAGTGCCCCTGAATGTGGAGGTTCACTCTGCAGTCACTCTCTCTTGCAGAATCACAGTGCTGCAAACCTGATCTCACGCTTGCCATAAGAAACGTGGCTGGAAAATGCTGTAAGACACAACTGATGGGAGCAGTTCTGTACCCCCGAACTTCTAAGTCCAGATGGTTGGCATGACCACTGCTGACAGCATCAAGCATCCCCCCCTAAGCAACACAACAGCTCTCAGCAGTAACCTGGGAGTGTTTGTGGCCATTAACAGAATCTCTCGTTTGGGAGGATTAGAGGGAAGATTGATTGATTGATTCTTCCATGGCAAAGACTTGGCAAGATGAGAGACAGCCATGGGGCTTCTTAAGCAGCCGTGGGACAAAAGTCAGAACGGGTTTTTGTCCACTGCAAGATGGAGTGTTGACATACAGATGCTCTCGGTAAGCTCTCTGCATGACCCGGGGGTCACAACTGTTCTCTCTGGTAAGTCGTGCTTGTGTGTTCCTCCCTTGCAGATACTGCCAGGGTCTTTTGGCTGCAACAACCAATCGATTGTACTGTATTCAGGGCTTTTCTACTTTTTTTTTTTTTGGCACAACCCCCCCGCCCCCCCAGCTGGCATTGTAAAATGGGAGGAATTTAAGAAGCAGAGCATAGTATGGAAGGGATGTGTGTGTGTGCTGTCATTTTGAATAGCTCTAATTGGACACACATTTCCCTGATGCCCTGCACAGCATGTCCACTTTCCCACTGGGGGAAACTTACAAGTAGCTTGTGAACTGCCAATGAGGTCAACAGTAGCTGCAGATCGACTCTGAGGTTGAGAAGACAGTGCAGGAGGAAAGGGTTAACACCCGACCTTCCTATGCTGTTCAAATCAGCTCAGATCTGGGCATGATACAAGTACTACTTTGCTCAAAGGGGCCTTACGCAACACTGACATTGTACAAGAAGAGAGTGGTAGAAAGCCAAGTTGCAGCCAATTTATGGCAGCCCTGAGGGTGGCCAGCCTCCGGGTGATGGCTCAGGATCTCCCAGGATTACAGCTGATCTCCAGCCGACAGAGGTCAGCTCCCCTGGAGAAGACGGCTGCTTTAGAAGGTGGACTCTGTGGCCGGATACTCCATAGAAGCCCCTCCCTTCCCTGCCCTCCTCAGGCTTCACCCCTCCCAAATCTCCAGGCATTCCTCACCTGGAGCTGGCAACCCCGTAGGGTTTCCAAGGCAAGGGACATTCGGAGGTGGTTTGCCACTGCCTGCCTCTGCGTGGCGACCCTGGACTTCCTTGCTGGTTTCCCATTCAGCCAGCTCGGACTCTGCTTAACTTCCCAGATCGGATGAGATCAGGCTAGCCTGGGCTGTCCTGGTCAGAGCAAAAAGAGAATACTCATTTGGGGGGGGGGTCTGAGTGGCAATTCGCAAACTTGTGCAATGCAAAGACCCCCATATTGATCTTTTTGAGGGCTCCCAAACCTCTTGACGTTTGCTTACACTGGAAGAAAAAAAAATCCAGGTTCACATTGGCTTATAAACTCAATTTCTAAATAATGTACCACTAAACCTGACATTAATTCGTTACAAGATTATGTGCTTGTGTGCAATTCAAAAAAATGACCCCCCCCCCAAAAAAAAGCCACAAGCAGCAGCAGGTGACCCAGATCCCCGGAGGGAAAGGAGAGACGACTGACGCTTCAGATGTGGACAAGAACGTGGTGTGTGAAAACGCCCCCCGGGAAGCGACCTGATCTTGCCTGGACTTTTGGGCACCTACGAAGCACCCCGCCGACCGGGCCCACTCAGAAGTCCTGCGGGATTCCCTTGGCCACTCTCACCGCTGAACACTCCAATCTGGATCGGGCACTTCTTTTACGGAAATGAACTTCTCTATTCAAAATGCTTCGTTTCCTTCTGGCTTTCATGAGCAACATTCCCCATAACATGGGCACTGCCCTCTGCACATCAGGGCCCAGCTTTTATACATTTATTTACGTGTTCATTATTTAGGGTATGTCTACACCACCTCTTCAGAGTGTGCTCAAGACAGCTTAACTATGAAAAAAGCACACCTTTAAAACACAGGCCACTAAAACAGAAACCGTGACTGAGCCCAAGACCCAGAGCAGAGCGGGGGATGATGAAGGGAGGGGGCACGGCCTGGTGCTGGCCCTGCCCAGATCCACTGCCAGTCAGCCTACCTCACTGCCAGCTGGTATGGTTATTCTCCCGTTCATGCCTCTCACAAACAAGGCCCAGTTAATGTTTTGCCAAAATATGTTCCACAGTGGCTCCTGGCATCTCTGGGGCAGTGACACCCATCTCTACTCCTATGCCGGCCACAAGGAGGAGCTCCAGCCCATCTGCTTCCTTGGCACTTTCTTCCCCTGGCGGCTGATACAGGCTGATACATATACAGGATGGTACAGAGTTGTTTCTTGTTGCCCCAGAAGGTCAGACCAGAACCAACGGGTGGAAATTAAATCAAAAGAGTTTTTGGCTAAACACTGGGAAGAACTTCCTGACAGAGCGGTTCCTCAGTGGAACAGGCTTCCTCGGGAGGTGGTGGGCTCTCCTTCTCTGGAGGTTTCCAAACAGAGGCTAGATGGCCTTCAGACAGCAGTGCTGATTCTGTGAACTTGGGCAGACCATAAGAGGGAGGGCAGGAAGGGTCACCTCAGTGCTTCAGTCTCATGGCCCTTCCTTACACGCCCAGGGAAATGCTGATGGCCACTTTGGGGTCAGGAAGCCATTTTTCTCCAGTTTGTCCCGGGGAACCTGGAGGTTTTTTGTTGTCTTCTGGGCATGGAACGGGAGTCACTGCAGGTGTGGAGGGGGAGGTATTTGTGAATTTCCTGCCTTGTGTAGGGGGTTGGACAATGACCTTGGAAGTCCCTTCCAACTCTATGATTCTGTGATTCTGGGCACCTAGCACTTGTAGGGCAGGGCAGATTCATTTGAAATAGATCAGGTGTTTATTTATATTTATTTATTTATTCCATTTGTACCCCATCCCTCCTGCGAGCACCTGCAAAGACATTTCCTGCCTCCAAGTACTTTTAGAAAGTAGGCGGAGCCAGGTGTGGCTTTTGTTCAGCAGAGCTTCTGATTGGACATTGGAGATCTGATTGGTTGTGCAATTTTTCAAAAATGTTGCTTTGGCAGCCGCCGCCACCACAGCATAAGAAGCTTCACTGGGTGGCTAAAGGTGACCTATGGCCACGGGCCCAGCCCCCTGGCACTTTTTATGGGCTCCCCACCCCCTGGGCCACCTCTCCCTGATTGCCTGTGGGCCTGTCAGCAGGAAGGACGAGGGCAACACAAGCAGTGGCAACAGTGGTGGTAAGGCGGGGTTGAGGCAGCAGCCCAGACAGGCAGTGAGTCGCTTGCTGCGCTGCCTGCCAGCAGCAGCCCGGCCAGGCCAGGAGGCAGGCGGCTGCCTCCTCTAGCCCTGGCCAGGCATGCCCAGCTGCACTCGTGTGCCAACGAGCCCATGCAAGGCACCTCTGTGGCCAGCCTGGCTGCTGCACGCCTCTCCTCCCCCGTCTCTGGGAGGGAGCCGAAGGTAGGGATCAGGCTGCCCCTGGTGCAGTGCTGCGGGAAGAGGAACTGGGCTCCTCAGGGAGGGAGGGAGGGAGCTGGACGGTCTTGCAGGAAAGGCCTGCCCTTGCTAGGGGGGGAGGAGAAAAGCTATGGCCACTGGACATTACCCCCCCTTGCCCTGGAGTCTGGGGGGGTGGGTGGTTGCAGGGCTGCCTTAAGAGTTCTAAGGAGCTCCACCAATTAAACCAAAGTTAATTTAATTAAATTTTATTTAATTGGCTGGTGGCCCCGAGGCTCCCTCCCCCCAACTGGCAGCCATTTTGTGGCTGGCTCAGCCTCCTATGGCAGCCATTTTTTGGTTGCATCCATCACTCCGTGTCACCATAGAGTGGCCACCTTAGCAGCATTTTCCCCATCTGTTGCTGCCGTCAATTGCAACAGACCGGGGGTGCACCAAATGCAACTGGGCCCCTTTCACTGCCCAATCAGTGCACCCCAGGGATACTGGCAAAAAAATCAGGGGGAGGGCTGTGGACCCTGTGCTGCCTTAGAGAAAATGGCCCTTTCTTCTCTGGGAATCTAAAGCCCAAGCAGGCTGAAGCAGTGGTGAGACCCCCTGGGGGAAGAGGCGGCCCTCTCCACTGCCTGCACAGCCCCCACCGCTTGGCAAGAATGCCTGCATGGGCTTCCAGCGCCTGAAGACCCAGATCCCTGGTAGGGCTGCCAACCTCCAGATGTGGGCTGGAGTCCCCCCAGAATTAAAACTGATCAGAAAACAGCAAAGTTCAGTTCCCCTGACGAAAATGGCAGCTTTGGAAGGTGGATTGTATGGCATTATGCTCTACTAAAGTCCCTCCTCTTCCTGCCCCGACCTCCCCGGGTTCAACACCCAAATCTCCGGGAATTTACAAACCTGAAGTTGGCAACTCAACTGAATGGTTTAGTGGCTGCCAGTGTTCCCTCTAAGCTGAGTTAATGTGAGTTAGCTTCAGCCTTTTAGCCTCCAGCTCAAACATTTTTGTCTTAGCTCAGGAAGGAGGGCTCCAAAGCAAACTAATTCATGCAGTAGCCAAATCACTCGCTCACCACTTTAACACCAGTAGCTCACAAAGTAGAATTTTTGCTCACAAGACTCCACAGCTTAGAGGGAACACTGGCTGCTACAGAAAGTTCCAGGAAACACAAAGAGGCCTTAGAGTTGCCAGCTCTGGGTTGGGAAATACCTGGAGACTTTGGGGGTGGAGCCTGGGGAGGGCGGGTATGATGGACCCCCTGACACTTCCCCACTCCCAGGCAGATTTTCCTGCCAAAAACTTTAGTTCCCCTCAGTGACTGAGCCCCCCCCAAGTAGCATGTATTTCTTCTTTGTCTTTGCAGATATTTGTCCAGGCTTCTGACCCAGCACAGGAACTCAAGGGAAATACGGGAGCTGTCTTGTTTGTAAACCCTTTTAAAACGGCACTTGAGGCAGAATAACATTCAAAACAGAATAAAGATTTTACTTAACAGGCAGGGAATTGTGTGTGTGTGTGTGTGTGTAAAGTCAAGGCTTAGAAATTCTGAGGTAAATGTTTATAATATCTACAGAACTGAAAACTTAAGACATGCAAGAGTGTTGTTGCAGCTTCTTTTCAGAGATTTCTAGTTCTTTTCTGTAAGAGGTACTTTTCTTAGTATAGTTCAGCAATAACACAGGGATCTTAATAGAGTTCCCTGGAGAATAGCTCTTTCATTCCTTAGAGTTTCTGGACTTCTCCCCTTAGAAAATCTGGTTTCTCCCTTCAGAAAATTGCTGTGTCCACAGCTTATTCCCTCTGCCAGAGACCCGGGTTCTCCTCAGAGCACAACCCCTTTTTACTGGCAGGGATTATTCTTCTTTTCCCCTAAGAAGCAATAACCCCTTTCTGTCTGGCTTGATTGGGAGTTTCAGCCTATCTGCTCAGTCACCCTGAGCCAAATCTCTCTTCCAGCAACTGTTGCCTCTGTCAACGGCAGTCTTTTTTGTGATTGCTGTTGTTGGCTTTCTGGACCCAGAATTTCAATTCTCCCTCAGAGCAGTTCTAATAGTGTTGGGGGCAAAGGAGTCCCTTCTCTCTGTAGAAGGACCCTTCTGGCTAACCCTGTCAGAACACTGACTCCTATTATAGAGGGAGACCTAAAGACCATGGCTGTCTGACGACTGACAACTTTCCCCTCCCGAACAGCTGAAGTTATACTTTCTCTCACCTGATGCTGGCCAATCAGAGAATGTGTAGAGCAGCCAATCAGATATGCTCTCCACTCCAGGGAAAAGTAACTCCTGATCTCCCAGATTCTCTGAAACAAGCAGCATTAAAAACAAACAAACACCACCACCACCCCGCTTTCTTGTGCGGTCCATCACATTGGGGTTTGGGGAGGGAGGAAGTTGGGTATAATGCCATAGAGTCCACCCTCCAAAGCAGCCATTTTATCCAAGGTAACTGATCATAGTATTTTGGGGATCAATTGTAATAGCAAGAGATCTCCCGGTACCATTCTTCCAACTATTGTTGTACCATCTGGAGGTTGGCAACCTTACCTTAAAGACCTACTTCTCTTTTTTTTTTTAAAAATAGCCAGTCCTAAACTTGGTAGCATTTTTTGGTCACATCGGAAGAGTTCAGATCTGTCTGAGATTCTTTTCTGGGAACCTGTAAAGAGGCGACTGAGAGAGCAGCTGCAGCCAAATAAAGGAGGAGGAAAAGGAAGAGGAGGAGATGTGGGGAGAAGGCTGGCTTCGTCCACAGCTGGCCTCCCGCCTGCCCGCCAAGCAGGAGGCCTGCCTGGGGTTGACCTCGGGAGATCAAAGGCAACAGACGCAGGCCCAGGGGGAGAAAAATCCCAGAGCCCTCCCTGTCTTGGTCTGTTGCTGCAGAGGTAAACAAGAGTCTTGTGGCCCCTTAAAGACCAGCACGTTTTGATTCTAGCAGAAACCTCAGCATTTTAGCAACATTAGAGGTTTTTTGTTCTCACCAGTTCCTGCTCTTGTGAGTGGTCTCTGCAGAGACGCTGCTTTCCTTGACTACTTCCAGATTTTACACAATTAGGTCTCACTCTGTACTGCCAGCCAGGGCTTTTTTCCTGGGAGAACGCGCCGGAACAGAGTTCTGGAACCTCTTCGACAAAATTCTTTTAAAAGTGTTTAAATGTTCATGAGTTATCAGTATACGGATTGAAAACCTCATTTCCCTCTTGAGAGTTCCAGCACCTCTTAAAAAAAAAAAAGCCCTGTGCATGGCCCTTTGACTCCATTGTTTGCCATTTCCCCCCTCAGAATTGCATATATCACTGCTCTCCCTCCCTAATGGCCTCCTCTGACCTGTCCAGTGCTCTCTTTTGTATTTTGGAAACCAAATTTAACCCTGGGACCAGGATCTTCCATGTCATACATTTGTTGGTATTTTTTCTTCACTGCATGTACCTGTTGATTCAGTAAAACATTTCCTTGCGGTTTTTAGAGTGAATTTCTTAGAATCTGGGGGGCGGGGGTTTGGAGGGAGTAAGGAGAGGGTGGGTGGCCAAAGGCTGGAGCATAACCTCCATATGCAAAGACTGCGTGCGTCGGAATGCCACTTGCTTGGGGTTCATAGTGGGGGACATCTGCACCCATTGTGTGATGTTTGTTGGTTTCTCAAAAACATTTGGTTAGCCATTGTAGCGAATAGAATGCTGACCTGCCAAGGTCATAGTTTGCCTTGGGCACCAAAAGCCTCAGGCCAGCCCTGGATAGGTCACCATGCCAAGTAAATTTGGACTTGTGGGTCACCATACTGAAAAGGTTCACATAGAATTACTTCATGTGTCTGAGAAAGGGAGTTCTGGTTTGGTCCACAAACATTGTACTAGAATAAAAATGTGTTTGCCTTTTAAGGTCCAGTTCACTCTACCTCTTTGAGGACTGCCACAGAGAAATGTTTGCTGACTTCTTTACCTGCTTACAGGTAGCTGAAAGCCTCTTTCCCCTCTAGGCCTTTCATGACCAGTGTGTTTTCCACATGTTTTCCCACAGGGGGCCAACTGAAGCTTTGAGGAGGGTAACAGAGGTTATGAAAACAGAGTAGACCCTCCACCAGCCTGCTGTGGCACTAATCCCTCCTCCCTCATGCAGTGGCTGTTCTAGACTAACCGATATCCTGCAGCTGAGCGCCTAGTTTGATTATTCTCAGGTTACCACAGGAATCCTTACTTTGAACAGGGAACATGGATATAAACAGGTTGCTTACCTGTAACTGATGATCTTCGAGTGGTCATCTGTGCAGTCACACCTATGGGATCTAGTGCACCTGTGCTGATCTAATTAGTGTTGTACAAAGCTCACGATGGGATTTTCGTGCCTCCACCCTGAGCCTGCATGGGAACCCCCACTGCGCATGGCCAAGGGGGTGGGGCACAGACATCCTGCCAGATCCTTCTGACCGTCAACCAAAGCTGTATGAGACAAACAACTGAGGATGACAGCAGTGGGGAAGGACGGGCGGGCAGTGTGACTGCACAGATGACCACTTGAAGATCATCAGTTACAGAATAAGCAACCTGTTTATCTTCTTCGTGGTCTCTGTGCATCACACCCATGGGAGATTAAAAAACAGTGGCTCACCAGGAGGTAGGTGCTGTCAGGCTCAGTGCGCCGCAGAGGACAGGACCAAACGACCCACATTGCCCTTATGTTGCACACGAACGTCCAGTGCATAATGTCTGATAATCATGGTTGGCGTGGACCACGTGGCCGCTCTGCAGACAGAGGACAGTGATGCACCCTTCAGGAAATCAGTAGAGGTCATCATGGACCTGGTCGAATGCACTTTCAAGTGAGCAGGGAGAGGGCGCTTTGCTAAGGAATAGCACAACCCCATTGTCCTGACAATCCACTTAGACAGGTGCTGAGTCAAGTTTCGCGACCCTAAGGAAGCAGTGGAGTAAGACAGGAATAGGTTGTTGGTGGCCGAGTCAGGCTCAAATAGAAAAGGAGTGCCCTTTTGACATCTAACATGTGAAGCAGATGTTGTTCTTCCCCTTCGGGGTGTGGGAAGAAATCAGGCAGGAAGATTTCTGAGTTTAAGTGGAACGCTGAGACAATTTTTGGTAAAAAGGAGACGTCCGGCACCAGACGGACTCCATTTGGGAAAAAGACTAAATATGGAGGATCATGGCGTAGTGCCATCAGTTCACTGACCCTCCTGGCCGATGTAATCGTGACTAAGAAAGCCATTTTCCAAGCTGCGTATTGCAAGTCACAGGTTGCAATATGCTTCCTTGTGAGGTGGCGGAGCACCAATGGCAGAGCACTTACAGGGGGATGCGGTCGATGAGACCTCAGAGAAACTTCTTTGAAGTGGGATGGGAAAAACCAGAATAGCCATCCACACCATTGTGGTAGACAGAAATGGCTGCCAAGTAAACTTTAATAGATGAGTGGCAAAGGCCCTGATCCGAAAGAGACAGAAGAAATTCAAGGATCCTGTCCAGACCTACCAACGTTGGTGAGGTAGCTGATGTCTGAAGGAAGGGAAGGAACCTAAGCCACTTTCTGTGGTAAGACAGACGAGTGGATGCCTTCCTGAAGTTGATCAGAACCTCTGAAACGCGATCAGAGAAGGTTATTTCCCTATCCACCAAGCTGTCAATTTTAGGTTGTCCACTTTGGTGTGGAGAAGTGTTCCATTCTCCGCAAGAAGGAGATCCAGCACCCTGGGGAAGTGCCTCTTGCGAGTCAAAGAAGAGTGGTGAACCAGGGTTGCCTGGGCCACCATGGAGCCACTAGGATACAGTCTGGCATGACTCTGGCTAGCTTCTGAGCAACTCGTAGGAGGAGGGGTATAGGAGGAAACATGTATAGGAACATCTGTCCCCATGGGTAGAGGAGGGGTCCACTCCCCCCCAACTGCAGAAGAAAGGGCATTTTGTGTTCTTTCTGGAGGCAAATACATCTATCTCTGGAGTGCCCCATTTTTGAAAGATGGGATGAAGGTAAGACCACTTGAACTCCCATTCGTGATGATGCGTGAGACCCCTGCTGAGAAGGTCTGCCTTCACATTGCAGATTCCCAGAATGTGTGTGGCCACAGGGAATATGTCGTACCCTACACACCATTCCCACAGGTCGATTGCCAGGCAGCAGAGGCTCTGGGGCACCATCCCTCCTTGATGGTTGACACAGCTGAGTGCCGTAGTATTGTCTGTCAAAACAGCTACACAATGTCCCTGAAGAATGGACTGGAAGGAGAGCAATGCCAACTTTATTGCAAGCAGTTCCAGGTAGTTGATATGCTTGGTTGCATTGAGAACGTCCCACTGGTACCCTACGCTTATGCCGTTGAGATGGGCTCTCCATCCCCACAGGGAAATGTCGGTGGTCAGAGTGAGACATGGGTTTGGCGGTTGAAAGGGAGCACCCTGGATCAGATTGGGTGCCATTGTCCACCACGATAGAGAGTCCTGAACATCCAGTGGGGGTTAGAACCGTGTAGATTGTCCCATTCTGCGTGGTTTGAAGTGGTGCAGGAACCACATCTGTAGAGGTCTCATGTGCAGCTTGGCCAATGGAAGCACAGCAGTGGTGGCCGACATATGCCCCAACAGGCATTGGATCTGGAAGGCCGTGGACCAGGCACGTGCTCACACATCCCTCGCTAGAGACAACAATGTTGCCACCCTGTCTGCCGGAAGGTAAGCTCTGCATGTTATAGAGTCCAGTACTGCACCTATGAATTGCACCCTTTCTAAGGGTTGAAGATGGGACTTCCGATGATTGACCTGAAGGCCCAGGGAGGACAGGAGATGGAGCGTCTGCGAAATGTGGTTCTCCAGGAGCACCAAGGAATCCGCCAATAAAAACCAATCGTCTATGAAGGGAAAGATGAAGATCCCTTGTAGATGAAGATAGGCTGCCACCACCATTGTCTTGGTGAAGACCCTCGGCGCTGTGCACAGGCCAAACAGAAGACACTTGTATTGGACGTGGAGTCTCCTATAGCGAAACAGAGGTATTTCCTGTGGGAAGGATGGATGTTGAGATGAAAGTAGGCATCCTGGAGATAGATGGTTGCCATCCAGGATCCCTGCACTAGAAGAGGGAGGATTACTCGCAACAATGTCATTTTGAATTTGCGGTATTGAACAAAGATGTTTAGGCCCCGCAGGTCTAAAATTGGGCGCAGACCCCCATCTCATTTGGGAACAGCAGAATAACAGAAGTAAAAACCTGTCCCCTCGAATGCCTTCGGCACCCGCTCTATCACGCCCTTCTCCAAGAGGGAGTTGACCTCTTGCAGAAGAAGGGTAGAGGGCGGGGTGGTTAGAAAAATAGGTAGCTTTGGCAAGTCACAAATTCTATTATATATCCGTGGGTCAGGATGGATAAACCCAATTGTCTGTAGTGATGACCCGCCACACAGGGAGGAATGGGGAAAGACGGGTGGATTCCCCTACAGCAATCTGGGGGAACTCAAAGGAGAAGGGGAAGTCTTTTGTGCCTTCACCCTAGGATTTTGTTGTTGCAAACCGTATCTGGACTTCACAGGGTACTGGTACTGCTGGCGCTGTCCCGTGGGTGACTGACGAGGTCTCCAGGTACCCTCTGGGGATGGTTTGCTATTATACGGGCGTTTGGAGCCGTAGCGGGACCAGGAATGCTGATGGTACAGCTTGGAAAGAGCAGAGACACCCAGAGATCTAGAGGCCTTTATGCTCTTATCCATCTCTTGTAAGGCAGAGTCAGCAGAAGAATGGAATAGTCCCTCCCCATCAAAAGCCAGGTTCACCTCCAACATCGGAGGGTTCAGCTGCCTGGTAGGAGAATCAAGTATTTCAATTGGGGGCACTGATTGTATCCTAGGCAGCTCCAGTGTGGACTGGCATGCTGAAAGGGAATGCGACTGCGTATTGACTGGCAGTGCAGAGCCCTTGGGGAGTGGCACGCCGCTCATCTCATGAGACTTCTGCAGATCCCCAGAAGTCAACTTATGAGAGGCGTGTCTCTGTGACTTGTCCTTCTTTGGCTTCTTTGCCAGTGTTGAGACAAAAGAGACTGATTTTGAAGGACATTTCTTCAAAGGGGCTGGCCCCGTATCGGAAGCAGATTTGCCCGGCCCCTGCGGCTTCGGTGTTGATGGCACCGCTGCCTGCCCCGACATCTATCCTGATGATCGAGATGCGGAAGATTTAGGTGGAGGCTCTGATGACATCGTAGATGAAGGAGGGGCAAGAGCCAATTCCCAAAGGGTAACTTTCAGTCTCATGGCTCTATTTTTGCGCGTTAGGTTAGAGAATTTGGTACAAAGCGCACAACCCTCTGGTCGATGATCTTCACCCAAACAGATTATGCAGAGAGTGTGTTTGTCTCATGGAGCTAGTTTACTTCCACACGAAGCACACCTTTTGAAACACCCCCACCTTTTATCCATAAATGGATTCAGGACATGAGGGAAGGAAAAGGGGGGGGGTCAAAGGTCTGAAGACCACAGAAAGTTCTCACCTCAAACCCTCCCTGGTGATTCCGTGAGAAGAAAGTCCAGCAGAGAAAAAGAAAAATCCAAATAAAAATTTTGTAAGAATCAAAGGATTCCTGATGTGAGGAAAAAAATGAACATTCACCAACTGATGTGAGGAAAAAAATGAACGTTCACCAACTGACGAAGAAAGCTGTTAACAGCGTGGCGGTCAGAAGAGAACTGGTGGGATGTCCATGCCCCACCCCCTTGGGCATGCATAGTAGGGGTTCCTGCACAGGCTCAGGGTGGAGACACAAAAATCCCACTGTGAGCTTTGTACAACACCAATCAGATCAGCGCAGGCGCACTAGATCCCATAGGTATGATGCATAGACACCACGAAGAAGATGGACTTGTTGTGAATCACTTTGCTTTCTTCCTACACCTGCACAGGACAGTCCTAATTAAGTATACTCACAGAGCTTAATCCTTAGCAGGGATCATTTGCAGATACCACACCCCCTGACAAACGGCAGGCATGTTTAAAATAAGTTATGCAAATAAGGGGGGAATTTAACCCCCCCGAGTCTCTCCACAAAAGCAGAGAGGCTCAGGGGGAAAGGCAGGCATGTCTGCATCCATGCCCTCCCTGTCTCCAGCGAACCCGCCACGGCGGTCTGGCTGGAGATGGGGAGAGCAGGGAGGCAGTCATGCCTGGGTTCCATGCCTGACCATCTCCAGGTGCCCCATGGCTGCGGGGCACCTGGAGAAGATCAGGCAGGGAACCCATGCATTTGAATCCCCCCTCCCTGAGTCTCTCCACAGGCGGCAGGTGGGAACTGGGATCCTTACTGCCGGAGCACTGCTCCAGGGTGCCCCAGCAGGAAATGACCCCGATCCTTAGTAAGTGTGTTTTGGGTTGCAGCCTGAGGTAGGGAAAGATGTCGGGTTGCCAGTTCTGGGATGGGAAATTCCTGGAAATTTTTTGGGTTGTGAATCCTGGGGGGGAGGGTTGGGGGGAAAAGGACTTCAGCAGGATATAATGCCATAGAGTCTATCCTCCAAAGCAGCCATTTGCTCCATGGGAACTGATCACCGTAGTCTGGAGGTAACGCCAGGAGACCTCCAGGCCCCACCTGGATGCTGGCAAGAGTCTTTTTAGAGAGTGAGATGGACACAGAGGCAGTCCCAAAATTGCCTCTGGTCTCTACCCGTCTTTGACCCCATGGCAGCTCAGTTGAAAGGTGAGGCTGGCCTGCACTGAAGAGAGGCAGCCAGGGCTATCAGAAGGCTTCTGTCAGGGAGAAGAGAGCAGCTGGCCACAGTGGGCCTGAGCAGCGGTTACGAAGCCGCTTGTCTGAAAAGGTTGAGAATCCACTCCTTTTGCCTTCATTGCCTTTCAATTTCTCTGACCTCCAGGAGATAGGCTTGCCAGTCTCCAGGTGGGGCCTGAAGATCTTCCTGAATCAGAGTTGATCTCCAAACAACAGAGATCAGTTCCTCTGGAGAAAATGGTTGCTTTGGAGGGTAGACTCCATGGGTTTTTTTTTTTTTTTTTATATAACTCTCCTAAAAAGGAGAGAATTTTATTCTTTTTATAAGAAAAGGGTAGGGTATATAGATGGAGAAAGAAAAAAGATGGAGTGAAGTTTTTTCTGTTAAAAAAGGTTAGTTTTAGTTCGTATTCAATACCGTTTTTGGCATCTATCACGGTTAGAAGATCCTCTTTTTAACTTTGCAAAATCCAAAATATCTCTGTTAGTACAATTAGTAAAGTCCATGGGGTTAGTTATTAAACAGCTCCTTTCAGATGTTACACGGTTACTTCTCAAGGTGTCTTCTTTTTAAGTCTCTTCCAATTATAGATTGAGTCCTTTTTGACCTTGATGCCTTCCGTTCCGTCACCTCCTTCCCCTGGGCTGCTGTCTTCTTCACTGCTTGTATTAATCCAAATTTTGAGTGCTGCGTCCTCCTCCATGCTGGCGTGTCTCTTCAGAAGTTTCCATGTTTTAAAGATGTAGTCCATCTTCTCTCTTTTCTCTTTTTCCTTATACTTCTGGCCTTCAATTTTCAAGGGCTCCATAAATACTACACATGAAATTAGATCTCTAATATGTTGCCTGCTATGCTCAACAACCCCTTCTACTGGCAGATTATTTTTCTTCATAAAAGCAGAATAGGCTTTGGGAGCCATATCCACCTCTTCTTTTAATTCTTTCGCTTCACTGCCAGTTAGGGGTGCCAAGACATTCGTCAAGGTAAATCCGAGATCTTCTTTCTCTTCCTCTTTTACGCCCTGAAAACTTAGAGTCAGATTAGATTTCTGTGCGATTTCCTCCATCTTCCTTCTTGTTTCCGATATTTGTTTCTGTCGACTGATGAGAACACTCCACTTTAAGCAAAGTTTTGTTGATTTTCTGCATTTGCTCCAACAGGGGGCACAGTATCTCATTTTCCTGTTGATTGACAGCAAGCTCTAGGGGGGGGCTACCCGGACCGGAAGTCCCTCCCCTCTTCTCTTCCGGTTTCAGCAGGACCTTTTCCAGCGTCGACATTTTCTTTTTTTGTTTACTTTTTCAAAGTTCGTGCCGCATCTCCCAGGGAGCTAATAAGGTCGTAATCTTCCGTAGAACCCCAACGGTACTTTCACCAACACTTTTTTCTCTCTACCCCCCTTCGTGGTCCCTTTGTAGATCTCGCTTCTCAAAAGGGGTGGGGACTCCTCCCTCCTCCCATACGCTTATACGCTTGCGGGGGGGTTCAAATTCACGCTTCAAAATAGATCTTCAACTCACGATTCGATGCCAGATCTTCTTTTTATTTTAAATCATAGCGCTTTCTTCACTCCTGGAAGTCGGTGGCGCTGCTAAGTCCCATTGCGGGCATGACGCAGCGGGGCCGATTGGGGCGGGGAGAAAGCCTCAATTTCCCGGCTGTCTGCCGGCAAAGAGGCTACTCCCCAAGCGCCCCCGGTTTGGAGCCTTTGTCTAAGGCTCACTAGGGTCTTTCGCACATGCGAAGACCCCCCCTAACTGCGCGTGGGCTAACCACCTCCGAGAGCGTCCCGAGAGGTGGCCGCCATTCGCAACACCGAAACTGAAACCCCGACTCCATGGTTTTATAGCTTGTTGAGATCCCTCCCCAGACTGCATCCCCCAAATCTCCAGGAGTCTCCTGAGCTGGAGTTTGCAGCCCCACCAGAAAAGGACACTACCAGGTCATGCCTCCCATCCTGAAGTCAGTGTCCATAAAGCTACAGGCCACCTGGTGCTTTACACCAGAAAGGCAATTCCTTTTTGCCTTTTTCATCCCTCTCACTTACTGTTGAGAGAGAAGATGCTGGTAGTTGTTGGTGGCGGCAGCCAAGAGCTTTCCGGTGCACTTAGTGCTTTCATGTCGGCTGGAGTAGCTTTCAGCCCCCTCCTAGCCTGATACATGAGGAACCCTTGAGACAGGAATCTCCCAGGGCAGCCCCAAGAAGGCTGATTCAACCCTGAGACAGCTGCCCGTCCTCTGGCTGCTGTGTAACCAGGGTAACGCTCAAAGAGCAAGCCTAGTGACTTCTGCAACTAGCCCCTCACTGCTAGATCTCCTTAAGCTTTCATTGCCAAGTAAAATGTGTCTTCTTCTTCTTCTGCCTTTTTTATTTGTTATTTGATTCCACCACCCTTCTGAAGCTCTAGTTTTGATTATCCCCAGAATTAAACTCTTGTTGGTCTTAAAGGTGCCACTGGATTCCAACTTTGTCCTTTTGCATCAGACCTACATGGCTACCCACCTGAATCTATGTAACTGTCGGTGTTTGACTTAAGGATCATTGTTGTTGTTAGAGATTTTGGAAGCTACCTCATGAGCGTGGGATATAAACACTTAAAATAAAAACACTATGAGGTGAGGAAGGCACACAGGTGCCATACGGATGCTTCATGTTTCACAGCAGCCCCTCCATCGGCTACTCATCAGTTACTTCCATCACAGCTCCATTGGAGCTGGGCCCCTGCCGGTTCCAACCTGCAATCCAGCAAGATCAATGACCATGGCCTGTTCAGGCGCCTTCTCTCTGTTGTGGCTCCCCCCGCACAGAACGGGCTGCCTGAGGAGGTCGGGAAGGGTCCCGTCTTCATGGCATTTCACAAACGATGCAAAACTGATTCACACGGGAGCTGATGCCCAGAATTAAACTGTGTCGGTCTTAAAGGTGCCGCTGGACTCAAACTTTGTTCCATGCAAAGCTGAGTTATTCAGGAGGACATTTTTACAAAGGAAATAAGGCTTTATTAAAACCAAATGGGAGGAGGGAAGGTGGCTGAGTATCACCCTATCTCATCAGATCTCAGAAGCTGGGGAACGGCCATCCCGAAGGCACCCACTAGACTGCGGAGTGCCTCAAGGGGCAGTGCTGTCCCCGATGCTATTTAATATCTATATGCGTCCCCTTGCCCAGATTGCCCAGAGGCATGGGCCGGGATGTCACCCAGCTCCATCTGTTGCTGGGCAGCCAGTCTGACTCCAAACTGGGAGATCTAGACCAGGCATTGCAAGCCGTGGCTGGATGGCTCAGATGGAGCCGGCTGAAATTGAGTCCGATGAAGACGGAGGTCCTGTGCCTGAGTCGGGGCAGACTGAACATAGGGATCCCACTCCCAACCTTCAGTGGGGCTCTGCTGGTGCCAGCCCCAGAGGTTAAGGGTTGGGGAGTGCTCTTGGATGCCTCCTTGACAATGGAGGCCCAGGTAGCAGCCACTGCCAAGTCAGCCTTTTACCATCTTCAGCTGCTCAGGCAGTTGGTTCCCTTCCTTGAATGCAACGACTTGGCAACAGTGATCCATGCAACAGACACCTCAAGGCTGGACTACTGTAATGCTCTCTACATGGGGCTGCCCTTGTCTCAAATCCAGAAGCTGCAGCTAGTGCAAAATACTGCAGCCAGGCTCCTGATGGGCCTCCCTATGCGGGAGCACATCCAGCCTGTGCTGAAAACATTGCACTGGCTGCTGATAGCATACCAAATTCATTTCAAGGTGCTGGTCCTTACCTTTAAAGCCCTATATGGTCAGGGACCTACATACCTGAGGGACAGCCTTTCCTCACCCCAGAGAGCACTGTGATCAAGGTCCCAAAATCAACTGGCTCTTCCAGGTCTCAAGGATGCCAGGCTGGCCATAACCAGGGCCAGGGCCTTCTCAGTGATGGCTCTGTTCTGGTGGAACAAGCTTCCAGAAGAGAGCGGGGCCCTGTGGGACCTTATGCAGTTCCACAGGGTCTGCAAGACAGAGCTCTTCCACCAGGCCTTCAATCAAGGAGCCACCCCAATAGTTGAAAATCAGAGAACCCTGTCCTCTGGAGCCACCAGCAACAGCCCCTGCCAGCCCCATAGAGGGAAAGATCTATGAACCAATTTTTAGACAGATCACTGAATGGTGGCCATCATCACTAAACAAGATGATTAATGTTCACTAGTACTTTACAATACCGGAAGGTTTTAGAAGGTTTTAGGATTGTTTATAACTGTTATTTATGTGTTTTTATTTTTATGTAAGCTACCCTGAGCCGGCCTTGGCTGGGAGGGTGGGGTATAAATTTGATAAATAAATAAATAAAGCTAAACAGAGTCGGTACTTGGAGAGGGAGACCACCAAGGAAGCCTCTGCAGAGGCAGGCCATGGCAAACCACCTCTGCTTCTCAGTTGTCTGGAAAGCCCCTTGCTGGGGTTCTCAGTTGTCTGGAAAGCCCCTTGCTGGGTTCTCTCACACATGACAGAATAATTCAGGAAGAATGTTTTAATAAAAGGAAAGAGACAATGGACTATACTATTGTGTATAGTCCACACTATCTGTTGCGGTCTATATCATCCTAGGATATAATTTCTGCATTGTTTAATATGCTCTATTCATACTTAAGCTTTGTTTCAGTTTTCCAGATTTTTACTTGGATTTGATTTCTGCAGCTCTAGTCCTACTGCATGGTCCTGTTGCATGCCCCACCCTACTGACTGCATCGACTGACACGGAGTAACCTGCCTTGAGTCTCACTGAGAAAGGCTGACTATAAATGCCGGAAATAAAGAATAAGCCAGCTCCAAACATGCATGCACAGGGTTGTAGCTTCAGTATAGATCCTGACATCACTTCTCCCCCGAGGAGACAAGGCTCTGTATAAGATTGGACAGTATCAGGGGTCATTTCCTAAAAAAAAGGTGCAGGAGCTCATTTGCATAACTCATTTGCATATGCCACAACCCCTGACAAAGGGCAGGCATGTTTAAAATAAGTTATGCAAATGAGGGGGGATTTAACCCCCCCCCGAGTCTCTCCACAAAAGCGGAGAGTCTCCAGGGGAAAGGCAGGCATGCCTGCCTCCCTGCCCTCCCCGTCTCCAGCAAACCCGCTGCAGCCACGAGGCACCTGGAGAAGAACGGGCAGGAAACCCAGGCATTTAAATCCCTCCTCCCTGAGTCTCTCTGTGGGCGGGGGGAGGGGCCTGCGCTCCTTACTGCTGGAGCACCACTCTGGGGCGCTCCGGCAGGAAATGACCCCTGGACAGTATTATTCTTAGGATGAGGGGCAAGAGGCCAAGACAGAGCATGTTTCCCCAGAACTATCTGGTAAGTTTGTAGTTCATCTAAGACTTCCACCCGATCGCTCACGTTCTTAACCCTGACACATTTATACATCAGGAAGTTCTAGATTCTTCATGTGCTGGACTCACTTTTCTGCTAGAATTAACCAAGTGCAAGTGTAAAGCTCTCAACAGGAAACCAAATTTCCTCCCCTTTCTAGTAAACTTTGGTTCCTGATTGGTTGAAGAGATTCTGTTCTCTACCTTGAATTAAACTTTGTTGATCTCAAGGGTGCCAGTGGACTCAAACTTTGTTTTGGTTCCTGTTAATACAGGTTGAAAAAGGCAATCTGTCTGCTGCCATTGGGAATCCTGAGCTACGAAGGCTACATGCAGCCCTTTCACCACACTCTGCAGCTGGATCATCTGCACGCAAAGGCAGTCCATCCCACTGAGCATGGCCTAAACATCATTTTGAACTGACAGTTTGATTTGTAGTTATGTCAGTATCCTGTTAGCCTCCTGAAATGAAGCACTTTAAAGGAATAAATCATTAGCAGCTGGGGTGTGTGTTTGTTCTCCTAAGCCCTCTGGCCACTTTACTGATCTTTTAAAGTCCTTTTGTTCTCCTTCCGCTCATTAAACTAGTCAAAAAAATCCCAGTTGGGGGATTGCTCACTTCCCGCCAACAGAGGTGGAGGGCAATGGTGCCCTCTGCTGGAGTATTTAAGTGGTAGCCTCCTGCATCATTTCATGAGGAAGGAACAAAGTTTGAGTCCAGTGGGATCTTTAAGACCAAAAACATTTAATTCTAGGTATAAGCTTTTGTGTGCATCCCCAGTTTATACCCAGAACTAAATTTTATTGGTCTTAAAGGTGCCACTGGACTCAAACTTTGATCTATTGCTTCCGACTAACAGGGCTACCTGAATCTTTCCTCATGTGGACAGATTTGTCTTGTAAGTCAAATAAGTAAGTCATGTCTTGTGTTGCATGCCTTTTTCAGGTTTCTGTAATCCTTGTCCTTGTATGGTGTTTATTAGATGCCTCATACTATTGACTGCATTGATTTACTCTCCGTAATCTACCTTAACTCCCAGTGAGAAAGGTGGACTATAAATATCCTATATATATAATTCCCTTATGTATTGGCTATTTCTATATCTTCATCAGCCACTGGCCCATCAACTGCCACTCAAGAGTAATCGTGTGCCATTGGCTGGGTGCTAGGTCTGCTCCTCTCCCCTGCCCACTGCCAGCATGGCCACTTTCCAGTCAGAATAAATTGCAAAAACTGCTGTCTCTCCTGCTTGGCTCTGCCATGGCTGGCTGGCCACTGAGGTGGGCCAGTGGCTGTCAAACCACTCTCTTCAACCCCCTGCTGTGTGGCTGACTTTCCCCTAGGGTTGCCTGGAGATCTCCTGCTGTTATACTTGATCTCCAGATGTCAGAGATCAGTTCCCCTGGAGAAAATGGCTGGAGGATAGACCCTATGGCATTATACGCTGCTGAGTCCTTCCCTCCCCAAATGCTGCCCTCCACAGGATCCATCCCCCCAAATCTCCAGGCATTTCCCTACTCAGAGCTGGCAACCCTACTTTCCCCTCAGTGCCTGCTGCTAGGCAACCAAGTTTAGTTCTGTCAGTAAAAGGCGAAGGATGGAGACCCTTTCCACACCTATTTTGGCCTTTGGGAGAAAACTCATTGGGGCCAGTCCTGACTAGGGTTACCAGCTCCAGGTTGGGAATTTTTTTGGTGGAGTCTATGAAAGCCAGAGTTTAGGGAGGGGAGCAGCCTCAGCTGAACAGAATGCCATAGAGGCCACCCTCCAAAGCAATTATTTTCTCCAGGGGGAGAGAGATATCTGTTGTCTGGAGTTCAGTTGTGATACCAGGTGATACCACAGCCAGTGTGGTGTAGCTGTTAGCTCTTCAGAGCAGGGTCTCCCAGACCCAGGTTCTTGCTGTGGAAGCTGAATGGGTGCTTTCGGACCAGTGACAGTCCTTCAGCCTAATCTACGTCACAGAGTTGTTGTGGGAGTCAAAGGGGGAGAGGAGAATGATGTGAGCTGCTTTGGTCTGCGGAGAAAGACTGTACTTTTCCTCCGGGAACCATTGTTGTCAATCTCTAGGTAAGGGCTGGAGATCACTCAGAATTACAACTGCTGTCCAGATGGCAGAGATCAGTTCCCCTGGAGCAAACGGTGGACTGTGTGTCCTTATATTCTGCTGAGATTGTCCCCCTATGACAGCCAGTGTGATGTAGCAGTCAGGGCTTCAGAGCAGGGTAGATAGGAAGGATATCTACAGGCTGTAAGAAGGATAGAGATGGAAAGCTGAAGTCACAGGGGCAAATAAAGATAGGCTGATGATTGGCCAGGAAGGAGGTAGGGGTGCCAACTCCAGATTGGAAAATTCCTGCAGTTTTGAGGGATAGAGCCTGGAAAGGGTGAAGTTTGAGGAGGGATGGTACCTCAGACATGTACAGTAACATAGACTCCACCATCCGTTCCCTCCTGGGGAACCATTGTTGCCAATCTCCAGGTGAGGGCTGGAGATCATTCAGAATTACAACTGCTCTCCAGGAGGGAAGGGGGAGGAGACGGAAAGCTGAAGTCAGAGGAGCAGATAATGGCAGGTTGGTTGTTGGCTGGGAAGGAGATAATGTATTTGTCCAGGCATGGATGTGAGGCTTGGCATCTTGGCATCCCTCTTGGGTATGTTCAATCCAAACTGCCTGGCATATGAACTCCTGGGGTGCTATAAATGAAGGGTTCTCATTTCCAAACAACCTCTCAGCAAAGAGAGAGGGTCTGCCTGCTTACACCAGGGTGGGTCAGGAAAAACTTTCCTTAAGGGGTGTTTATTTATGTACTTCATTTCTCACCAACAGGAACTGACAATGCCTTACATCACTCTCTCCTCCTTCTCCATTTTATCCTCCCGACAGCCCTGTGAGGTAGGTTCAGCTGAGAGTATGTGACTGGCTCAAGGTCACCCAGCGAGCTTCCATGGCACAAGCAGGGATTTAAACCTCTATCTCCCAGATCCTAGTCTGACACTCGGACTAGTACACCACTCTGTCTCAGGTTATGATCAGCATTATTATTATTGGTAAGCTTCATTATCTAGTGCAACTGGACATAAAAATGCTCATGCTACATATTTTGAGTGAATGACATTTGAGGAGTGATGGAAGAGATGCCAGGCAGGTGGCATGACAGAGCGGAGGTGGCTGTTTGTGCAGCAGGGAGTGGCCCAGGGGAAGGGACAATGGTGAATGAGAGTGAAGGGGGAGGAAGGATGGTGGTAACTGCAGGGGAGCCTTTGAACACCAGACAAAGAGCAGAAGAAAGTCAAAGGGAGGTTTCTCGTGAAAAGAATGGAGGTCCTCCTTCCATTGAGGAAAACTATTTGCAGCATCAGGATATTGATGGGAGAAAGTATTAATGACATTGATACAATTGCAACATTTACAGTGTTAAAAAAAGAGAGAGAGATTCTGATCAAGAGTTAAAAACCCATAATATGTGGGAGTAAGGTCCACTTTAATTGTCCGCATGTGCCATGTACATGTGAAAGGTCCACTTTAATTATCAGTATTTTAATTACCATGTTTTTTATTTTATAAGAATATGGTTCCAATTCCAGCAATGTTTGGTGATTTTAAGCCTCACTGGCTTTAATGGGGAACACTCCACTTTGCCCTTGAAATAATTGTTGTTGTTGTTCAGTCGCACAGTCGAGTCCGACTCTTCGCGACCCCATGGACCAGATTACGCCAGGCCCTCCTGTCTTCCGCTGTCCGCTGAAGTCTGCTCAATTTCATGTTCGTTGCATCGATGACACTGTCTAACCATCTCATCCTTTGCCGTCCCCTTCTTCTTTGACCTTCAATCTTTCCCAGCATCAGGGTCTTCTCCAGTGAATGCTGCCTTCTCATTTGGTGGCCAAAGTATTTGAGCTTCAGCTTCAGGATCTGGCCTTCAAGGGAACAGTCAGGGTTGATTTCTTTTAGGATTGACTGATTTGATCTCCTTGCAGTCCAAGGGACTCTCAAGAGTCTTCTCCAGCACCATAGTTCAAAAGAATCTATTCTTCGGCGCTCAGCCTTCCTTATAGTCCAACTCTCGCAGCCATACATTACTACGGGGAATACCATTGCTTTGACCATGCGGACTTTTGTTGGCAAGGTGATGTCTCTGCTTTTTATCATGCTGTTTAGGTTTGTCATCGCTTTCCTCCCAAGGAGCAGGCGTCTTTTAATTTCATGGCTGCAGTCACCATCTGCAGTGATCTGGGATCCTAGGAACGTGAAGTCTGTCACTACTTCTACGACTTCCCCTTCTATTTGCCAAGGAGTGATGGGGCCAGATGCCATGATCTTAGTTTTTTGATGTTGAGCTTCAAGCCCACTTTTGCACTCTCCTCTTTCACCCTGAGCAAGAGGCTCTTTAGGTCCTCTTCACTTTCTGCCATCAGAGTGGTATCGTCTGCATATCTGAGGTTATTGATCTTTTCCCCAGCAATCTTAACTCCAGCTTGTGATTCATCCAGGCCAGCATTTCGCATGATGTACTCTGCATATAAATTAAATAAGCAAGGTGACAATATACATCCTTGTCGTACTCCTTTTCCTATGCTAAACCAATCAGTTGTTCCATATCCGGTTCTAACTGTTGCTTCTTGACCCTTATACAGGTTTCTCAGGAGACAGGTGAGGTGGTCTGGTACTCCCATCTCTTTAAGAACCTGCCATAATTTATTGTGATCCACACAATCAAAGGCTTTAGCATAGTCAATGAAGCAGAAGTAGATGTTTTTCTGGTACTCTCTTGCTTTCTCCATAATCCAGCGAATGTTGGCAATTTGATCTCTAGTTCCTCTACCTCTTCGAAACCCAGCTTGTACTTCTGGCAGTTCTCTATCCACGTACTGTTGGAGCCTAGCTTGTAGGATTTTGAGCATGACCTTGCTAGCGTGTGAAATGAGTGCAATTGTGCGATAGTTTGAACATTCTTTGACGTTGCCCTTCTTTGGGATTGGAATGTAAACTGACCTTTTCCAATCCTGTGGCCACTGTTGTGTTTTCCAAATTTGTTGGCAAATTGAATGCAGCACTAACAGCATCTTCTTTTAAGACTTTGAATAACTCAGCTGGGATACCATCACCTCCACTAGCTTTGTTGTTAGTAATGCTTTCTAAGGCCCATTTAACTTCGCTTTCCAGGATGTCTGGCTCGAGGTCAGTGATTATACCATCGTGGTTGTCAAGGACATCGAGGTCCTTCTTGTATAGTTCTTCTGTGTATTCTTGCCATCTTTTCCTAATCTCTTCTGCTTCTGTTAGGTCCCTACCGGTTTTGTCCTTTATCATGGCCAGCTTTGCATGGAACGTTCCCTTGATTTCTCCAATTTTCTTGAAGAGATCTCTAGTCCTTCCCAATCTCAATCTAGTCCTTCCCAATCTTGAAATAATAACTGTGGTTAACTCAGGCTGGATTGTTCCCTAATTCCATAATACTGCACCAGTTTTGAATTTTTGTTACACAGCAGGTGCATCGTTTATAGTATATCTTACACTGTTGTCTTTATTCCATTGCTTATGCTAAAAAAACACAGGGTACATACAGATGGTGGTGGTGGAGGAGGAAAGTGCCCTCAAGTCGCAGCTGGCTTTTGGTGTCCCCCGGTGGGGTTTTCAAGGCAAGAGACATTCAGAAGTGGTTTACCATGGCCTGCCTCTGTATAGCGACCCTGGACTTCCTTGGGGGTCTCCCATGCAAACAGAAGAAGAAAAGAGATTGGATTTATACCCCACCCTTCACTACCCGAAGGAGACTCAGAAGGGCTTAGAAACTCCTTTCCTTTCCCTTCCCCTCCCTGCAACAGACACCCTGTGAGGTAGGTGGGGCTGAGAGAGCTCTTTTGAGAACTGAACTCATGAGATAATAGCTCTGAGAGAACTGTGACTGACCCAAGGTCATGGCAGCAGCCGCATGTGGAGAAGTGGGGAATCAAACCCGGTTCCCCCAGATTACAGTCCATGCTCCTAGCCACTACACCAAACTGGCCAATCAGGGCGGACCCTGCTTAGCTTCTGAGATGTGACAGGGTTAGATTAGCCTGGGCCCTCCAGATCGTGGCTATGTATAGACAGAAAACAAATATTGCTTCAAAGCAAGCAATTCTGGACCAGTCACCCAACTAACTTAGATGCACTCCCCCCACACACACAATGATACAGCACAATCTCCAGTAATGGCAGCTCCTGCATCACTTCAGTGTAGCATTGCCAATTTAGGAAAATTTCCCTCGGGTGTAATAAAAACAGGTTGCTTACCTGTAACTGATGATCTTCGAGTGGTCATCTGTGCATTCACACCGCCCGCCCGTCCTTCCCCACTGCTGTCATCCTCAGCTATTCTCATACATGGCTAGGCTTGATAGCGGTCAGATGTCCGTGCCCCCGCCCCTTGGGCATGCGCGGTGGGGTTCCTGCGCATGCCTGGGGGCGGAGGGCGCGAAAATCCCGTTGTGAGCTTTGTATAGACACCGACCAGGTCAGCGCAGGCGCACTGAATCCCATGGGTGTGAATGCACAGATGACCACTCGAAGATCATCAGTTACAGGTAAGCAACCTGTTTATCTTCTTCGTGGTCTCTGTGCATCACACCCATGGGAGATTAAAAAGCAGTGGCTCACCTGGAGGTGTTAGAATAACACGGGCTAACAGACAAGCAGTGAGCCTATTCTGGCTCATACTTGGAATTCTAATTCCCAGCTCAGTGAGGATGGAGCTTCTTGTTGATTTTAATGGATCTGGGTCACATCCAATAAGAGTGGATATAGCCAAGGTTTGCTATAACAGAAGTAGCTTTAGGACAATAAAAGCTGAACCCCACAAATATAAATGACTCAAGAAAGAACATGCTGTAGGAAGGGATGGTATGGGCTGGACAACAAAATCCAACTTTCCAGATAAATATGGCCTGGTGACTAAAACTTCCATGGCTGAAGGACTTTTAAACGTGTGCAGAACATTTAATTTTCACCAGAATGATCACAACTGTCACTGGAATAAAAGTCTCCCAAATCCGATACTATAATTTCTATGCAGGCTTGAACGCTGGTATCTCTCAAGAAATTACTGCATGAAAGGAAGAGAGCAGATTAGGTTGAAGGAGAAGGTGAAAAGATTAGAGTGCAGGTCTGTTTGTTTTTCCGCCCCTTATGCCATCAGGTAGGCTTGCAAGCTCTGAGTTGGAAAATACCTGGAGATTTTTGGGTGGAGCCTGAGTGGTGGGTGTTGCCTTCTGACACACTTCCGGTGATGTCAGAGGGTGTGGCATATGCAAATAATTTATGCTAATGAGCGCCTGCACCTCTTTTTCTATGAAATGACCCCTGTACCCAAACCTTCCCAACCCCCTGCCCCCCAGTTCATTATCTGTGTTCAAACCTGCCCTCAGCTCATGCTGAATTAAGACTATGTTAAGTCACGGGTGAACTCTTGCCAGTCTGAGCAGACAATACTGACCTTGATAGACCAAGGGGGGTCTGATTCAGTATCAGGCAGCTTCCTGTGTTCAAGGAAAGCTGCTGTTCTTGTGGAGGACCCCACAACTCAGGTCAGTGGCAAGATGTACAACCCTGATTGCACAGTGTAACTACATAAATCACCTATGAGACTGGCATGGGCATTCATTAATTCTGTTCTTGGGCTCAAGGAAACCCCAGAAGACAGACACTGACACAGTCTGAAAGGAAAAAGAAGAGATTGGATTTATACCCCACCCTTCACTCAGAGTCTCAGAGCAGCTTACAAACTCCTTCCCCTTCCCCTCCCCACAACAGACACCCTGGGAGGTAGGTGGGGCTGAGAGAGCTCTTTCCAGAACTGTCCTTGAGAGAACAGCTCTGACAGAACTATGGCCTGGCCAAGGTCATCCAGCAGCTGCAAGTGGAGGAGTGGGGAATCAAACCCGGTTCTCCCAGATTACAGCTTGGATACTTAACCACTACACCAAACTGGCTCTCAAGGGAGGGAGGGAGGGAGCCATATAGTTGTGGACTGGTACCGAAACAACTGTGAGAGCTGAGACTTTTGCAGCCTGAAGAACTCATGGAAAGAGTTCTTACAATGCCTTTGTGAAGGGAACTGAGAACTACCAAAATTTTGGATATGTCATGTTGATGTGGCAGAAAATATCTTGCTGGATGTTCTGCGTGCTTCTTGCAAGGAAAACTGGGAGCTGCTGTTCCCTGCCATTAGGTCTTTGAGCTTGTGGTGTTTGCCCGTGATAAAAATGAATGATGCAAGGTAACTGACAGCAAGCAAAGGACCAGTCTAGCAGAAGCACTTCCTTATTTCTGTGAAGCGTACAAAGATGGAAGCATTGCTGCTCAGATCTCCAGCAACAAACCTTTGAGAGCATCCCCATAGATCAAGCCACTAAAGGAGTAATAAGAATTATTATCATATGGCAGTGTGTGTAGTATAGCCAGGAGATCTTAATGCTGGTCTGGAAGCCAGAAGTTCTAGCGCTTTTAGTGTTATGCACCGCTAGATCTGTTTTTAAGGCAAAGAGACCTTTCAGAGATGGTTTGCCATTGCCTGCCTCTGCGACACACCCCGGTATTCCCTGGAGGTCGCCCTTCCAAATACTAGCCAAGGCCATCCCTGCTTAGCTTCCGAGAGCTGATGAGATCAGGCTATCCTGGGCTATCCAGGTCGGGGTCACTAGAGGGGTGATAAACAAGGACACACAGATTCCTAGAAACACATTTCAACCCAGGCCTGGTGCAGGTAAGAGGTACTATGCAGCAGAACACAGCGATGCTTCCTCAGTCAACGATACAAGGGAGCAAAAGGGAACCTCACCAGGCAGCCCTTGAAAGGGCAAGACTACAAAAGGAAGAGGCAACATCAGGGGAAGGCCTCTGCCTATATGCCCTGTTGTTGGTGGTCCAGAGGAACTGGCTGGCCACTGGAATGCTGGACTTGATGGACCACTGGCATGATCCAGCAGGGCTCTTCTTACGTTCTTAAGAGGAAACTGTACCAGCAGTTGTGGACCTCAAACAAAGCTGAACAAACCGTTTGCTTAGAACCAGGATATCATGAGCTCTCCATCAATGCCACTGTAAAGCAACACTGTGCCACTTTCCAGTGTGTGAGGTTGCAGAATGAGCCACATGTCAAGAAATTTCAGAACCCCACCACAACAGGCAGACTGAAAGCTTGTGACAGTATTTCTTACCCTGGGAGGAGACAGGACATTCCCTGAGAAACAGCTGCAGACATTCCCCTCACTGGCATCCTGCTGCTGTCCTTCCCTAATTCTCCTGCACGGGGCCTACACGTATCGACAGCAGCTGCAGCCGGAGAAGCAGAAGGCAAAACAGAGGAGGCCATGGGGCAGCTCTGGCATGACTGCTTTAAACTGGGGGTCCCCAACGTGATGCCCATGGGTGCCACGGCACCAGACACCTTTCCTGGCACTCACTTTTTTTGAAAGCGGGGGTGGGGCCAAGTGGGGCTTCTGCCCAGCAAGGTATCTGGTTGGCCGATGGAGATTTCATTGGCTGTGCGGATTTTTTAAAATATTGCTTAGGCTGCCACAGCACAAGGATTTCGCCTGTGGGACTGAAGGGAAGCCATGGCAACCATTTTGTGCCTGGTTCCACCTCCTGTGGCCACCATTTTGTGGCTGGGCCCACCACACTGGGCCAGAATTCAATACTGTTGGGAACTCCTGCTCTGTTTGATACCCCTGCTCCTTTGATGCCATTTCTCTGGAATCTAAGAGCTTCGGCCAGACTCACACCCCCATAGGAATCAGGTTCCCTTTTGCCATACTCTTTGCCATTTCCCCTGCAGTTTACACATTCTCCCAATTGATACGATTTCTCCTTCAGGGAGTTTGCTCCCCAGAGAGGCTTAAACTCAGGCTGCCAGCATCCTTACTTCCAATAATCAGTCTCTAGATCCTGCAGACGAAAGTTCTTCCTCTGTGCAAAGATCTGAAACCTCCAACTGGATTTTCTCCTAAACCAGTTACTGCAAACTGGTCATTTCTCCCTGGAGCAGGAATTGAAAAACGGCTGATGGCCATTTTTCAATTCCTAATTGATGTATAAAAATGTAGCTTAGCATAACCAGCACCATATTTAATTAGCTATTGTAGGGTTTCCTGAGGAGGTTCTTTTGCACAAAAGTCTCTACATCTGACAATAGTACTACAGATAAGATTAGAATTTCAACAGCCATTCAACATGCAAAAGAACCTCCTCAGGAAACAGGAAACCTCCTCAGGAAACTATCCATATGCAGAAGAACCTCCTCAGAAAAGCTCCTCTATTAGCATGTTTCACAGCCCGGGGAACTCCTACATGATAATGACTCAGCCCTACTCCACCTTCCTGAGTAAATATAAATTACATGCCTACCATTTTTCTTCTCACCTTGACACAGAGAGTACTCCATCTTTCTGTGTTATACCTCTGAGGATGCCAGTTACAGTTACTGGTGAAATGACAGGTCCTACAATGCCAAGACCACGGCCAGACAACCCAGAAAATCTTCAACAGCTAATGAACTCTGGCTGTGAAAGCCTTTGACACCATGTTTAATTGCTTTGCAATTTGCAAGTGGGCCTCTGCTGCTAGAAGCAGAAGTGCAGAGAGACCAAACTTGTGCTGAGTGCTGAGAAAAGCTTATCTAGGAGAATCAGTTAAGACCATCTGGGTAAACAACTCCAGGAGGCTGTAACAGACACTAAAGACACTGGTTTGTACAAGCAGCCCTTGGAATGTGTGGGGGTCGGCAGTGGAAATTTACTCAGAAGAGTTAAGTTCGATTCTGGCCACAGCTTTTGCCCATGAGCAATGCTATGTAACCTCAGGGGCATTTTGGGGCTCTGCCCCCTCAAACGGGAGGCATGCCCCACAGCAACTGCTGCCCCCTCCCCCTCCTGTGACATTAAAAGGGCCCTCCAGCTGATCGGTGGGAGCACATGGCCTGCCGATCAGCTGGAAAGCCCTTTAAATCTTGAAGCCTCCCCTTCTTTAAGATTTAAAGGGCCCTCCAGCTGATCAGCAGGCCCTTTAAATCTTGCAGGAGGTGAGGGAGAGGGGCAGCTGTCAGATGCACGCCTTTCCTGAACTCCAAGCAGTGAAATTGCCACTTGGAGTTTAGGGAAGACATGTGGCCACCTCTCCCCCCTCCCGCCCCACAAAATTTCCCCAAGCCCCACCAACCCAAAATGTCTGGCTATGGGGTTGTGTAACTAAAGAGTGTAATTGAAGGGACAACCCTGACACTTGTTTCTGTGATCACCACTTGCCTGGCAAATAAATCTTTAAGCTTGCTACCTGGTTGTCTATCTGTTTGAATGCTAGCTAGACAATGAACCTGGTGAATTCCACCACATGCTCCAAGGAGAAATTACTAATTTTTAATAACTGGTTTAGAAGATCCAGGTGGGCAGCAGAACAAAGTCTGAGTCCAGTGGGGGCACCTTTAAGACCAACAACGTTTTATTCAAGGTATGAGCTTTTGTGTGCACGAACACTTCCTCTAAAATACACTGAAATTGAAGTTAACAGTTCTCATGTATAGACAGAGGTTGAACAGCAAATTAGCATGCCACATAATGAAGATGTTTTAATAGATGCAAAGACCTAACTAGAATAACTATCCAAACAAATGGTGACCATATAAACTTAGCTTGTTGTCATTGTTAGGTCTTTGTATCTGTTAAAACATCTTTGTTACATTGTGTGCTAATTTGCTGTTCAGCCTCTATATGTATGCACTGTTAACTTCCATTTCAGTGTGTCTGAAGAAGTGTGCCTGCACATGAAAGCTGCACACGAAACCTTGAATAAAACTTTATTGGTCTTGACTTGTTTAGGAGAAGTCCCAGTTGGAGGTTTCAGATCTTTGTACAGAAGAACAACCTTTGTCTTCAAGACCTAGAGGCTGGTTCTTGGGAGTAAGGAAGATGAGGGCTGGCACTTTTTGCCTGCCCATTTAAAATCTCAGCGAACAGGAAATCCTGTGCACAGCTCCCATGGAGTTTGCAAAAGAAAGTGTGCCCTGAAGAACGGGTGGGAGAAGCTCTGATCTAAGAGCTTCCTGACACCATTTGGACTCATATGACAGTCCAGGGTCAGAAAAGTTTTCAGTTACTTGTGTTCAGGGCTGTTTTTTGTCAATATGTTCTTCTAATGCCCTCTCTCTGCAGTCCCAGAATTCTCTGAAGTGCCCCTTTGCACCACCTCCCTCTCACAGTTCCTTCTAAGCTGTGCTAGGGGGTGCTGGCACACAACATTTCAGAGGGCTGCTCAGAGCATTTTAGCTTCAACTCACAACATTTTTTCCCTTCCATAGGAACAATAAAGGATGAGGGCACCTCCTTCTAGGGCCCATAGAATTGGACTCCCTGGTCCAATCTTTTTGAAAGTTGAGTTTTCTTTTTTTTTTAGGAGGCACCAGGAGCTATGCTGCAAATCTGGTGCCTCTACCTCAAAAAACACTCCCCCCAGAGCCCCAGATTTCAATTCTCCATTATAGCCTATAGGGCTCATTGACTATAATGGTCCCCATAGGCTATAACTGAGCCAGAATCACCGATTTTTTGCACCCCTGTTATGCTTTTCAGTATGATTTGTAAGCTGCCTTGAGGCACAGGGAAAAGTAGGATATAAATATTCTGTGGCACAAATACACAGAAGAACTATACAAGAAGGACCTCAGTGTCCTTGACAACCACGACGGTGTAATCACTGACCTCAAGCCAGACATCCTGGAATGTGAAGTTAAATGGGCCTTAGGAAGCATTACTAACAACAAAGCTAGCGGAGGTGATGGTATCCCAGCTGAGCTATTCAAAGTCTTAAAAGATGATGCTGTTAAAGTGCTGCACTCAATTTGCCAGCAAATTTGGAAAACACAACAGGGGCCACAGGATTGGAAAAGGTCAATATACATTTCAATCCCAAAAAAGGGCGATGCCAAGGAATGTTCAAACTATCTCACAATTGCACTCATTTCACATGCTAGCAAGGTCATGCTCAAGATTCTACAAGCTAGACTTCAGCAGTACGTGGGTAGAGAACTGCCAGAAATACAAGCTGGGTTTCGAAGAGGTAGAGGAATGAGAGATCAAAGTGCCAACATTCGCTGGATTATGGAGAAAGCCAGGGCCGGCTCGCCCACTAGGCGAGCTAGGCGCTCGCCTAGGGCACTGGCCCTGCAGGGGCGCCAAAATGCCCCCCGCTCCCCCCCCATGAGAAGCCCCCCTTCCCGCCCAGCGTCGGCAGCCCTGGCTTTCCTGGGTGCCTCGCGGCTGTGAGGCACCCAGGAGAGCTGGCGCCACTGCTGGGAGGGAAGGGGCAGGCATTCTAAGCCCGCCCCTTCCCCGGCTTTCCTGGGTGCCTCGCAGCTGCGAGGCACCCAGGACAACGGCGCTGGGCCATCTCCAGGCCCCACCAGGAGGTTGACATCCCCGGTGGGGTGGGCGCCCCAGGCTGTCCTGCCTAGGGCGCCCAGACACCTGGGGCCGGCCCTGGAGAAAGCAAGAGAGTTCCAGAAAAGCATCTACTTCTGTTTCGTTGACTATGCTAAAGCTCTTGATTGTGTGGATCACAACAAACTATTGCAGGTCCTTAAAGAGATGGGAGTACCAGACCACCTCACACGTCTCCTGAGAAACCTGTATAAGGGTCAAGAAGCAACAGTTAGAACCGGATATGGAATAAATTATTGGTTTAGCATAGGAAAAGGAGTATGACAAGGATGTATATTGTCACCTTGCTTATTTAATTTATATGCAGAGTACATCATGCGAAATGCTGGCCTGGATGAATCACAAGCCGGAATTAAGATTGCTGGAAAAAAGATCAACAATATCAGATATGCAGATGATACCACTCTAATGGCAGCAAGTGAAGAGGACCTAAAGAGTTTCTTGCTCTGGATGAAAGAGGAGAGCGCAAAAGTTGGCTTGAAACTCAACATCAAAAAAACAAAGATCATGGCATCCAGCCCCATCACTCTTTGGCAAATAGAAGGGGATGTTGTGGAAGTAGTGACAAACTTCATGTTCCTGGGATCCAAGATCACTGCAGATGGTGACTGCAGCCATGAAATTAAAAAGACGCCTGCTCCTGGGGAGGAAAGTGATGGCAAACCTAAACAGCATGATATAAAGTAGAGACATCCCTCTGCCAACAAAAGTCCGCATGGTCAAAGCAATGGTATTCCCCGTAGTAATGTATGGCTGCGAGAGTTGGACTATAAGGAAGGCCAAGCACCGAAGAACAGATTCTTTTGAATTGTGGTGCCGGAGAAGACTCTTGAGAGTCCCTTGGACTGCAAGGAGATCAAATCAGTCAATCCTAAAAGAAATCAACCCTGACTGTTCCCTGGAAGGTCAGATACTGAAGCTGAAGCTCAAATACTTTGGCCACCAAATGAGAAGAGAGCACTCACTGGAGAAGACCCTGATGCTAGGAAAGACTGAAGGTCAAAGAAGAAGGGGACGGCAAAGGATGAGATGGTTAGACACTGTCACCGATGCAACGAACATGAAATTTAGCAAACTTCAGAGGACAGCGGAAGACAGGAGGGCCTGGAGTGATCTGGTCCATGGGGTCGCAAAGAATTGGACTCGACTGTGTGACTAAATAACAAAAAATATTTGAATAAATAAGTAGTTTGGGCAGGTTGATAACATTTAAGCAACTTCCTGTTTGTTAGGTTAGGCAGGTTTCTGACAGTGATTTTTCCACCTCTGTTATACTTGACCTGTAATGCTGGTTGTCATATTTCACTAAAAAACCCAAAGTAGACTGCAAGAATTTTTCCTCCCCTAAGTGCCAGTATGTTTTCTAAGGGTCAGTGCAAGTAAATGGTCCGAGCCCAGGTCTACCATTACAGTGGACTGGGGTGAGTAGACCTGTTCTCCAGCGGCCAGGTCTACCAACATAGCGGAGAGGGTTGGGCGGACCTGTTCTCCGGAGGCCTGGTCTACCCCTGTAGAGGACAACATTTTGTGTAGTGAAACTTGACTTGATTCTGTTTTCTTTTAATGTTTAAATTATTCTTAAAATATAGTTTAATATAGTTTAAAATAGGGGTGGCCAAACCTGCTTAACCTAGGAGCCACACGGAAGAAACAGCAGATGTCTGAGAGCCACAAGACATTAACAAATATTACACGCACATTTTTATTGGAAAATATGCAAATTTGCTTTTGTTAACATTAACATTAAATAAGACTGCCAGAAATAAAAACAAAAGGGGTAAAAACAGATATTGATAATGATATTTAAAGAGACAAATGCAATGTCCAAGCCGGCTGGGTATGTGCGTGTGCTTTGAGAATGCATTTAAAGTTAAAGTTGCTTTCTTTCTCTGCTCCCCTCCACCTCCAAGTCTACCCAGGGAGGGGAACACTGGCTGGGGAAGGGAAGACCGATCAGGGAGGCATGCCTCCCCTTCGCTTCTCCAGCCGCCCTGCCGGGAGCCGCACAATAGGTGTGAAAGAGCCACATGTGGCTCCCAAGCTGCAGTTTGGCCACCCCGGTTTAAAAGAAGACATTCTGCAAATTTTTACAAGGTTATGGGAATAATCTTCTAAAAATAATGTATACAATAGTCAAATGTAGACTCGCTCACAACTTTAACATTACTAGCTTTTTTTGCTCACGAAGCAAAATTTTTGCTCACGACACTGTGGAGTTTAGAGGGAACATTGTTCCCTTTTCTCCACAAAGCTCTGTACCTTGAGGCCAAGACTCCATTGAATGCCTTTCTTTGCTGCCTGTCATTACAAGTTGGGTAGCTCAGCTTGGTAACCCAGGGGAGAGGAAGAGGGGAATGCATCTTCCCATGCTCTGCGAGTTAAACCCCATTTGGTAGATGGCTAGTAATGCTACCTTGTTGTGCAGGCGCATGCAGTGGTCTTCTTTTGTCTACCAGGAACATGCTGGAAGGGCAGGGTTGGGGTTTGGAGCCATTCCTCTCTATCCCCTGTCTCTTTTTCCTTTCCCTGAAAGGTCAGTACCCTGTAACCCCACAACTTAAACAGTGCTCATCTCTGTACTAGCTCACGAGCTCACAGGTGGCGTTTGACAATTATCACTTCTGTCTGAGATGATATTCTTTCTGCATTCTGCAGCTGTTCCATTTGCTTCACTGAGACCCACTTTTTTCTTTTATTGTAGATAAAAAAATTAAATTGACTGATGTACCCTACCCCACTCTGAAAATGAATCAGAATGTTTCCATATGCTTTGTTACAAGCCCTTCATAACTGTCATGTCATAAATTCTTCATCTCTCCTGCGGGCACGCTTCAAAACCACAATTACCTGTGTGTCTGCCTTGGGTCTTTTATCGACATTAACGGTAAGCACATTTTGTAAACCCTTTGAAGAGCTTAATGATATGCTTTCTAAAAATGTTTAGTAGTGGGAATTATCTTTCAATTACACACAGGAAACAACAGGTCTACAGCCGCTGAGGAGAAGCAATATGTTGTGATAAATTAATCAAGCACAGCATTTGTAACGAAATGGCAATTACCTGGGCGTGTAAGATGGCTGCTGTCTGTGGTTTGTTTAAAATGGCTCCCCATCAGGTTTAATTGGGCTGTAGTTCCAGAAAGGGGCCTGCAGGCGTCTCACTCACTGGGCTGGATGGGGCTTCCTCATCTGCTGTCCCACAGTTCCCAGTTGCCCCAAGGACAAAAAGTGTGGGAAGAGAGGGACTGTCCCAAGGGGCGGGGCAGCCTTAATATATACTCCAGCCCATCCAGGGGGGAGGCAGTCATCCTCCTACAAGGGGTTAGGAAAGGCTCCTGCTGCCCGTGCTGACCAGGGTGTCCAGGCCACAAGCCAGAGACGTGGGGGAACCCTGGGAGGCAGCAGAAATTCAGCCATTCAACAGTCAGCTGGCTTGGGGACTGACTGGGAGTCTCTTGGGCCAAAGAGAGAGAGGCTGAAGCAGAGCCGGAAGCTGGTCCAAGGAGAGATCCTTCCCTGAGCCCACAACCTCCAGAAGTAGGGAGTATTGTGTTTAGGGAAAGAGGATTACATTTAACCCCCGTTGATTTATGCCCGGTTGGTTCATATTGTGTGCTTACTCCTACAGTTGTGCCTTATTCATTTAGCATGTGTGTGCTCCATAAGAAGAAGAAGAGAAAAGATTGGACTTATACCCCACCCTTCACTACCCAAAGGAGAGCAGCTTACAAACTCCTTTCACTTCCCCTCCCCACAACAGACACCCTGTGAAGTAGGTGGGGCTGAGAGAGTGCTGACAGAAACTGCTCTTTTTCAAGAGCAGCTGCGCCAGAACTATGGCTTGCCCCAGGTCATTCAGCAGGTACAAGTGGAGGAGTAGGGAATCAAACTTGCTTCTCCCAGATTAGAGTCCGTGCACTTAAGCACTATATCAAACTGGCTCTAAGTGTGTAAATAGTTAAATAAATTCTTTTATTTGGACTAATAGTCTGTGCTGTGCTCTGATTACACAGTCCTCCCCGCTCAGCATGTTACACATGGCAAAGGAAGACCAGGGAAGCCAAATGGGCCCAAATCAAAGGGTTGCCAACTCTCCAGGGGGTGCCCAAAGATTAAGACATTCACTTCCCTAGGTTGGGGAATCAGCCAGAGGGGTCTCACTGTCCCTCTAGGAAGGCAGTGTAAATTCAGTGAGTGGTGGCAGCAACTGAGGAAAGGAAATAGTCCCACCAAACAGGGTGGGCAGGCAAAAACAGGGGCTTGCAAGCCACCGAACAGGTGCTCAGTCTCCCAGGGCTGAGGGTGGGCCCCGTTTCACCACAGCATTCAACAGGATGACATTTAAATAGTGCATTGCAAGGTATTTTGTTTTTTTTCCATTTCTTCCTCTCCCATCTGCAAGCAGGGCATGAGGGTACAGCTGGCGCTTGAACTTCAGATCTGAAAACTGGTTTGTGTGTCAGATCTTTGCTTGTGACATCTGAACTCTCAAGAGACACATTCGTTTGCAGTGTGTATTACATCTTTCCTGGCCAGAATGCAAGAAAAGTAGAGGCATATAAATAAAAACCTAAATTATAATAAATCCAATACATTCTAAACTAAACGTCCTTCAAATAAATGTAGAGCTAGGTATAAAAATAATCCTAATACATATAAAACTATCAAATTGTCAATTTTAAGATAAGATAAAAACACATTTCAACAAGCTGTCTTCATCAGTGATCAACTGCATGATTTTTTCCCTAACAGTACAGCTGATTCCTACGTGAGGCAGTTTGGTGCAGTGGTTAAGTGCGCGGACTCTAATCAGGGAGAACCGGGTTTGATTCCCCACTCCTCCACTTGCAGCTGCTGGATGACCTTGGGCAAGCCATAGTTCTGGCACAGCTGTTCTTGAAAAAAAGCAGTTTCTGTCAAGAGCTCTCTCAGCTCCGCCGACCTCACAGGGTATCAGTTGTGGGGAGGGGTGGGGAAAGGAAAGGAAAGGAGTTTGTAAGCCGCTCTGAGACCCTTTTGGGTAGTGAAGGGTGGGGTGTATATCCAATCTCTTCTTCTTCTACATCAAAATTAAGAGCAAACCGTACAAACAACTGAACACAATATACACAGAATTAAAACAGCAATAACATGAACTGTGCATATCTTGTTGGACCATGCTTGGCCAATGTTCCCTTAGAAGCTTATTTTCAACAAACTAAAATACAAATATGATTTTAATTTTTTATATTAAAAAAGCCGAACATTTGGCAGGCTAAAAAAAGGTTTACTGACCATAGTTTGATTAGATACTTTGTTGAAGGTGCTTACAAAGTTTCCAGGCATTAAAGAAACAAAACCTCTCTGCAAAATAGACAATTAATCACATGAGATTTCTACTGTCTCAGTAGAAAACCTTACCAGGTTAAAAACAACAACACAACCATTAGAAGTATATTAGTTTTGTTGAAGGTAAAAAAAACCCCTTCCAGATTATTACAGATTCATAAGGAGCAAGCTCCTGCCTTGCTTAAGAGTCAATTGCATAGACTGGGTTCAGTCAAACAAGACGTAATGGTTACTACAATGTCCCACTGTGAAACGAAAGAGTGAAAAAAATAATCATGGTTCTTACAAAGAAAAAGGTCAAACTTCTTGTGCCAAATTTAGGTTCACCTCTCACTGCTACACAGGCCAGACCAGGCCACTCCACTGCTTAAAGGCATCCTCACTCACCAATAAGCTTCACCTTTGCTTGTTTCTTGGTTCCCCTTTCTGGTGCTTTCTTTACATCTTTCCTGGCTTCATCAATAGGCACAGGTTATGAACTGGGAATCCTCCTGGACACACAGAACAGTATGATATTAATTAATATCTTGTTTTTCTTTTCATATTTGGGACTCAAAAGTGCCTTGGACACTGTTTTCTACTCCTCCATCTTTTCACTACAATCCTGTGAGGTAGGCCAGGTTGAGAGGTTGTGATGGGTCCAAGGTCACCCAGAAAGCTTCCATGGTAGAAGTGGTGTTTCGAACCTGGGTCATGCAGGGTCCTGTTCCACCACTCTGTCCACTGCACCACACTGGTATCATGATTATGCTCACCAACATTCGGATATCTCAGTCTTCAAGACAGTTAATTGTATTGTGTTCTGTGTGTTGCCTGGACTGCTCGTAAATGACTGCATGTGTCCCACCTGAAATGCCCAGTGGCTTCCACATCTCTTGCCTTGAAAACCCTACAGGGTCACCATCAGTAAGCTGTGACCTGATCGTAAAAAAACAACAAATCTGTTTTCAAGGGATGTGTTGTATTTCTCACTCCCGTCCCTGCTGAAAACAGATAGTGTTTGAAATTAAGTTTAAACTTGAAATGCAGAATGTTGCTGTCAGCTTACACACCAATGTTCATTCTGATTGTATCTTGCCTTCAATCTCACATTCACATTTTTCAGCATTATGAACAAAGAAGTTTACATAACTAAGCATCAGCGTTTTTAGCTGCGATAAGTGCTCTGATTCATGTATAAAAAATGTCTACTTCTAAACGTTCTCATGTACTTCATATGAAAGTCAGCAACATCAGAAGCAAGCAGTTACCAGCCAGCTAGTATTATACTCAAACTAGTAGACCTTGGTAAAAAAATATGATGTGCCCATTAAGGCTGTAGAAACCCTGAACCAGTGCCTGGAAGCAGTTTTGGGGTCCGGTCACACTGCCGTTTTGATTGGGATTCGCTGCTGTTTCCTTGTGCATGTCAGTTTCACGTTCACACGCGCCAATCCGCCTCCCGCCCCGAAGCACGCTTACTCGCGCAATGATGCCGGGTTTTCCTGACCCCTGGAAAATCAAGTGTTTTCCTGGCACTTCCGCTTTGAATGCGCCATTTCGCCTATCTGGACAGCCCATCTTTCGCAATGATTGCGAGTAGGGCCGTCTGAACGCTCTTTGTGCTTTAAAAAAAAAAAAAAAAAGCTTCGGTTTGAGCGCTTGAGCAAACATGCGCTTAATAAATCCATTTAACATTTAATAATGGATTTATTAAGCGCATGTTTAGTCAAGCACTCAAACTGGAAGCTTTAAAAAAAAAAACGCACAAAAGACGGCCCTGGAGGTGGGAACAAGAGGGGGGGCTCTGGCAGCCTGGATGGGGCCGGCAGCCTGGATGGAGCCTGTTTTCGTGGGGCAATGGCGGCAGCGGCGGTGGTGGCACACCCCCAAAAGTGTCGGCAGAAGCAGCAGCCGCCCGAGCCTCCCCCATGGCCAGCAGGATCGCCTGGAGGGACGGCGCAGCAGGAGGCAAGCGGGTGCTGTAAGAGAGGGGCTGGCTGCATCTAGTCAGCCCAATGTGAAGAAAAATGTTCCCGATTTAAACGAAGTGGGAACAAAGCGCAATTACCTTTGCAGTGTGACCAGAGCCTTGGAGTGGATGTGGGCTAATAAACTTAAGCTCAATCCCAGCAAGACAGAAGCACTACTGGTGAACGGAAGGTCTGGCCTGGGCTTTAAGGTCTCACCTGTTCTGGACGGGGCTGCCCTCCCCTTGAAGGAAGTGGTCCATCGTCTGGGGGTGCTCTTGAGGCTAGGCCTACCACTGGCTGAACAGATGGCTGAGAGCGACTTTGACCAGCTTTGGCTGGTTAGCCGGCTGCAGCCTTTTCTGGACCAAAAACCCGACTACTGTGATGCAGGCCCTGTTTGCATCAAGATTGGATTACTGCAATGTGCTCTGTGCGGAGCTGCCCTTGAAAAGTGTTTGGAACCTTCAATTGGTACAGACTGCTGCAGCCAGGGTGTCAACTGGGGTGGGTTGTAAGGGACCATATTGCTCCAGTTTTGGCCCATCTCCACTGGCTTCCAGTTTGTTTCCAGGCACAATTCAAGCTGCTGGTCTTGACCTTCAAAGCTGTATATGGATTGGGACCAACATACCAAAAGGACTGCCTAGTCCCTTGTGAACTTGTCTGACTGTTACAGTCAGCTTTGGAGACCCTGCTTCAGATGCCTCTGCTGTCTGGGATTAGGTAGGTGTAGGGTAGAGAGCCAGTTTAGTGTAGTGGTTAAGTGTGTGGACTCTAATCTGGGAGAACCGGGTTTGAATCCCTACTCCTCCACTTGCACCTGCTGATGTGACCTTGGGTCAGTCACAAGTTCTGGTGCAGCTGTTCTTGAAAAAGAAGAGTTTCTCTCAGAGCTCTCTCAGCCCCACCTACCTCACTGGGTGTCTGTTGTGGGGAGAGGAAGGGAAAGGAGTTTGTCAGCCGCTCTGAGAGTCCTTAGGGTCGTGAAGGGCGGGGTATGAATCCAATTTCTTCTCTCTTCTCTTCTAGGGTTGCCAGTCTCCAGGTGGGGCAGAGAAGTCTCCTGCTTTTACAACTGATCTCTGGACTACAGATATCAATTCCCCCGGAGAAAATGGCTGCTTTAGAGAGTGAACTCTATGGCATCATATCATGTTGAGATCCTTCCCCTCCCCAAACCCTGCTAGGGTTGCCAGCCTCCAGGTGGGGCCTGGGGATCCCGTTTTTACAACTGATCTCCAGCTGACAGAGATCAGCTCCCCCGGAGAAAATGGCTGCTTTGAAGGGTGGACTCTATGGCATCGTACCATGCGGAGGCCCCTCCCCTCCCCTCCCCCAACCCCGCCCTCTCCTGGATCCACCCCCAAAGTCTCCAGGTATTTTCCAACCCAGACCTGGCAACCCTAAACCCCGCCCTCTCCAGGTTCCACCCCCCAAACCTCCAGGTACTTCCCAACTCAGAGCTGGCAACTCTAGGTGGGTGGCAACCTGGGAGAGGGACTTCCTGGTGATGGCACCAAAACTTTGGAACTCTCCCTCCAGGGAGATTCGTCTGTCCCTTTCTGTTTCGTTTGGCAATTCCTCAATGATCCCTCCTTCCTAACTAATATTTTATGATTTTATATATTTTGACTGTTTCACATGTATTTCAACTGTTTTTAAAACTCTTTTAAAAGTTGTTTTAATGAGGTATGTTTGAGAGGGGGTTATTTTAATGGTTTTATAATGTACTTTTATCATGTATGTTTTACATTGTTAGCAGCCTTGGCTGCCTTTGTAAGGGCAGAAAGTTAAGATATAAATTTGTTAATAAATAAATAAAATCCATTGGTGCTCTTCCCTTTCTAGTGTGTATTAGCTGAAAGTCATTTATTTTAAATACAGTACAGTTCCTCTGGTCTCTATGAAGAAATGCCCAAGTTCAATGCACTGTGGCCATGCCTCAATATAACCGAATATAGATGGGAAATTCCTAAAGGTGTCAGTTTTTCGTTCAAACAGAAGAGAGTCACCATCAAGTCAGTTGACCAAATGACCAGATTCATCAATGATAATTTTATAGACTCTGATAAATAATTACAGAATCAACATGGAGAGTCAAATAATTTCATGGAATGTTAATGGACTGAACTCACCCCAAAAAAGGAAAAATGTCAGACTCTGGTTGGAAAAACAGAAATGCGATATTGTTTGCTTGCAAGAAACACATATTAAAAAATCAGATGCCAAATTTTTGACTCAAAAAAGATTAGGAGAGGAATTTTATTCACTCTCCTCTCAAAAGAAAAAAAGGAGTAGTTACATATATTAAAAAAGAGTTGGAACCAAAAGAAATTTTCAAAGACAATGAAGGGAAATTTTTGGCGGTAGAAGTTGTGCTGCAGAATAAAAAGACATTAATTGTTAATCTCTATGCTCCCAATGGGGCAAAAGAAAACTTTTTTCAGAATTTGTGGGAACAACTACGACAGTTGACCTATGAGCAAATGATTTTAATGGGCGATTTTAATGGTACTGTTGACAATGTTGTTGATAGAAAATCAAAAAAAGGAATTGAGGCCATGGGCAAACTTCCTAAAGTCTTTTTCCAATTGATTAAACATGAACATTTGGCAGACGTTTGGAGAACTAAACATCCCAGAGACAGTGAGTACTCTTTTTATTCATCAAGACACGAGTCTTTTTCCAGGATAGATATGATGTGGATGACAGAGAACCTAATCTTGCAAACACGCAAAATTGAGATACTACCTAGGACTCTTTCTGACCACAGTCCGATAAAATGGTCAACGTATGTTAAGAGAAAAAAATTTCGATGGCGACTCAACGAAGATTTGCTGGACAAGCAAAATATTGTGGATAAAATAAGGACAGAAACCCAAACATACTTTCAACTGAACTTAAATAAAAGTGTACAGACGCAAACGGTATGGGAAGCCTACAAGGCTGTGATGAGAGGACATCTGATTGCAATTAATAATAATGAAAGGAAACAACAAATGAAAATAGACAAAGAAATTATGGAAAATATTCGGAAAAAAGAAACAGAACTTAAGAAAAGGCCTGGTAAAAAGAAGATTTTGAGAGAATTGAGGATCCTAAGGGAGCAATATGCGGCAAGGTTGAACAAAGAAGTATTTTGGAACTTGAAAAAATTGCAACAGAAATCCTTTGAAGGTGCAAATAAACCTGGCAAATATTTAGCATGGCAATTAAAGAAAAGAAGAGAGAATAAAACAATCACTTGTTTGAAAGATGGAAATAAAGAGATTTTGGACCCAGGAGGAATTAAAAGGGAATTTTTCAAATACTATGCGACTCTCTTTCAATCGAAACAAGCAGATCCTCAAAAAATGTTGGATTACCTATCCAAAGTTAATTTGATACAACCAAATCCAGAAATGAAAACACTCCTAAATGCTGCAATAACTAAGGACGAAATTAGTAAAGCAATAGCCGAGGCAAAAATCTCCAAAGTCCCAGGCCCGGATGGCTTTTCAGCTAAATTTTATAAAAAATTTCATGAAGATTTGGTTCCGGTGCTGGAGATTCTTTTAAATGAAATTAGAAAGACAGGAAAGATCCCTGACTCCTGGAATGAAGCTGCAATCACCTTAATTCCTAAAGAAATGCAAGATTTAACAAATGTTAAAAACTATCGGCCCATTTCATTATTGAACAACGATTATAAAATATTTGCAAAAATATTGGCAGAGCGCCTTAAAAAGTTTTTGAAAGATACTATTGTGGAAGATCAAGCTGGTTTTTTACCAAATAGACAAATTAAAGACAATATGAGGGTTGTATTGGACGCAATTGAGTATTATGACAAACATCCTGAAAAAGAAGTCGCTTTTTTATTTTTGGACGCAGAGAAGGCCTTTGATAATTTAAATTGGGAATTTATGTTTAAAGTGCTTGAGAAATCTATGATGGGCGTAGAATTTACAAGAATGATCCAATCGATATATAAAGAACAAAAAGCTTCGGTGATTGTTAATGCAGAATCAACAGATATGTTCCGGGTAAGAAAAGGTACTAGACAAGGTTGTCCCCTGTCACCATTGTTATTTATCTGGGTTTTGGAGATTTTGCTACAAGCGGTCAGAGATGATGTTAATATAAAAGGGTTGAATATTGGAGGTTTTTCATTTAAATTAAGAGCATTTGCGGATGATATCATGTTTATTGTTGAAGATCCTGTTAATAATATGCCTAAGGTATTTGAAAAAGTAAGAGAGTTTGGTGATCTTGCAGGGTTTTATGTCAACAAAAATAAATCTAAGATACTGTGTAAAAATATGATTGGTACAAAGCAACAAATGTTACAAAATGTGACAGAATGTGAAGTGGTTAAAAGGGTTAAGTATCTGGGAGTTGAAATTACAATGAAAAATATAGATTTGTTCAAGAATAATTATGAAAAATTGTGGGGTTCGATAAAGAGTGATTTAGAAAAATGGGAAAAACTAAGGTTATCTCTTCTTGGAAAAATTGCCGTTATTAAAATGAATGTACTGCCCAGGTTAATGTTTTTGTTTCAGACAATACCAATTGTGAAAGATGGAAAAGTGTTGGTAAAATGGCAAAGAGAAATCTTTAAGTTTATCTGGGCAGGGAAGAAGCCAAGAATAAAAATGAAGATAATGTATGATACTAAGGACAGAGGTGGCTTCCAAGTCCCGAATTTGCGTTTGTATCATGAAGCAGTATGTATGTCTTGGTTATCTGAATGGGTAAATTTGGAAAATAGAAAACTTTTAGCTCTTGAGGGGCACGATTGCAGATTTGGCTGGCATGCCTATCTTTGGTATGGGAAAAACAAAGCTGACTCTATGTTTAAGCATCATTATGTAAGGAGGACATTGTTTGATGCATGGACCAGGTATAAGGATACAATATCGGATGAAAGGCCTCTGTGGATTGTTCCAGCTGCAGTTATACATTTGTTTTCAGAATATAGAGGCAATGATTGGTTGAAGTATCAGGAATTGTTGCAAAGAGAAGGGAAAAAATATGTTTTAAAACCAAATAATGAATTAGAATTTGAGTATGGTTGGCTACAATATTGTCAAATAAGGGACATTTATAAAAAAGATTGTAAAGAGTTTGGTTTTAGGGCTATGAATGATGATTTTGAGAATATATGGTTGAAAAAAGAACGGAAAATGATATCAAAAATGTATAAAACTTTGTTGACTGTATATACTTTGGATGAAACCGTTAAAGAACAAATGATAAAGTGGGCCATAAATATGAACAAAGAAATTTCTATGGAATCATGGGAATTTTTGTGGAAAAGATCTTTTAAAATGTCCACTTGTATTAACGTAAAAGAAAATTGCTATAAGATGATGTATAGATGGTATATGACACCAAAAAAGATTGCTAATATTAGCATGGATAAGAACTTGAGTAATAAATGTTGGAAATGTAAAAAAGTAGAGGGTTCTTTTTACCATATGTGGTGGTCATGTGATAAAGCGAAAGCATACTGGTCTAATATACATTGTGTGATGCAGAAAATATTGAAAACCCCAATTGAGAGAAAGCCTGAACTTTTTCTCCTCGGTTTGACAATGGAAAAAATTCCACAAGAGAAAAGGACACTGTTATGGTACATGATTACGTCGGCGAGAATGGCCTTTGCTCAGCATTGGAAAATGGAGAAGGTACCAGATATACATGACTGGTTGAGAAAATTGTTATTTTTAGCAGAAATGGACAAAATGACAAAGAAATTAAATGGACAAATGGCAGAACAGTACTTAAAAGACTGGGAAGGATTGAAATTGTATCTAGAAACTGAATATAGAATGAAGGGGAAAATATATAATTTGGATACGTACGGATATTGAATGAGAAGTGAAATGAATTTTGAACTGTATGTACTGTTATACATAATATGCTGAAATTGTAGAGGTTATATATAATTTAAATGTGTTACCTGGTTTGTCGAGGTATTTAAGTCTAAACTTGATTGCCTTATAATTTTTTCTGTTTGTTATTAGCAGTGTTGGAAGCCTATTAGGGGGGGTGGGGGGATTGGGATCTTACTTTTTGGAAACTGTATTGGTAACGTGATTGGAAATGTTGAATATATCCCAATAAAAATTTTGTTTCAAAAAAAAAAAAAATATAACCGAATATAAATGGCACACATACTGATCAAAACGACTGAAAATCCAAATAATTACAGCGGTTGAAATAATGAGGACATTTCCTTCTTAGGGGTCACCATTGTGGACCCAGGTGTGGTGCAGCAGTTAAGAGTGCCGCTGGATAAGGATCTGGGGCAGCCTAGGTTCAAAACTCTTCCTCTGCCATGGATGCTTGCTTGGTAACAGGGCTAGCCACAGACTTCCAGCCTATCTACCTTATAGGGTTGTTGTGAGGATAAAATGGAGAAGAGGGGAAAGATATAAGCTGCTTTGGATCTAGGGTTGCCAGCCTCCAGGTAGGGCCTGGGGATCTTCTGCTTTTACAACTGATTTCCAGCTGACAGAGATCAGTTCCCCTGGAGAAAATGGCTGCTTTGAAGGGTGGACTCTATGGCATTGTACCATGTGGAGGCTCCTCCCCAATCCCTGCCCTCTCCCGGATCCACCCCCAAAGTCTTCAGGTATTTTCCAACCCAGATCTGGCAACTCTGTTTGGATCCCCCTTGAGGACAAAGGAACGATATAAACAAATAAAATTAAAAAATGTTTCAAAATCACAAAAGCCTTTGCCACACCCTCTGCTGAGTAATCAAGATTTGCCAGCAAAATTAGGGGGGATAAACTTTTGGTTTGTACATATGAAGCAAAGAACTGTATGCTGCCCCAGGCCAGCAGAAAGAGGGCATTTAAATAGCCACTGAAAACTCAGATATATTTTCCAAGCAACGTTTGCAGATCCAGCCAAACATGATCCAGAACTCTTTGCTTCAGTTATTATCTTAAACCCAGTCCAAGGCTGTCCTAAATCTGACAACGAGGGAATTCTGTTACTGTCTCTTTTAAAGAAGATGGATTAAAACATTTTGCCTTGAGTGGAGCTTGATTTTTGTATGTAAAGGTGAAGTGGAGGAGTGAAACAGATGCTGCGTCTTCAGTGGGTGTTATGATGATATTCCCCATAGGATTAACCACATCCTTTAAAGGGCAATGGAGCTGCGGTGGCTCAAGTGGTTAAGACGCTGAACTGCAGGCTGGAAGGTCAGTAGTTCAGCAGTTCAAGACCCGGGTGCCGCATGACGGGGTGAGCTCCTGTCTCTAGTTCCAGCTCCTGCCAACCTAGCAGTTCGAAAGCAAGAAATTGCAAGTAGATAAATAGGTACCACTTCGGTGGGAAGGTAACAGCGTTCCGTGCGCCTTGGTGTTTAGTCATGCTGGCCACATGACCACGGAAATGTCTTCGGACAGCGCTGGCTCTTCGGCTTTGAAACGGAGATGAGCACCGCAACCCTAGAGTCGGATTCGACTGGCTTTCGAGCAAGGGAACCTTTACCTTTTACCTTAAAGGGCAAGAAGCACCCCCACTGCAAATTTGTATGCTTTAATTCATGTATTTAAGGCAGCTTACAGCTCGACGGCAAGTTATGCCTTCACTTTAACTGTATCCAGGGGATTTTATTCTGAGCTGGAGAAAAGAGGAGGTGAAAACTGTCTTTCTGTGCAGGTTTTAGAAGAGTGCAGCTGGGAGAGCTAATCAACAGCCTGCTAAGCAGTCTCTCTTAGGAGTCCCCTAAGCAGTCTCCTGCACAGAGGCCCTGGAGTCTCCAGCTGTGAACGAGAAATACCTACATGGATAGTTGACTGTTGAGCAGAGAGCCTCTCGGGAGGAGAACAAGAGGGGTAGTCGATGGAAAAGCAGGCACATAACAAGAGCCGGCAATTCTGGACAAGCATGGCACATGCAGTGGGAGGAACAAAAAACGGTATGAGGGGAGGTAACATCTGCTGTTGCCACGTCAAGCTCTCACTTAAACTGTATCCAGAGAGTCCACGCGAAGCAAGGTCTTATTTAAGTTGTTTAAAATGCCTGCAGCATTTCTACAGGGGTAACTTCAAGCATCCCACACAAAATGGGGAAGGACCAGCTACTCTTAACAGGAAAGGAGCATGTAAAGTTATTACTGCCAGATGTTAGCTAATTTGTCACAACATATTAAGAAACTCCCTTCTCAGAGCATAATGGCACTTGTAGAGGCTACATAATTTTTATACAATTACAAAATTTACTTTGGCTTATCTTCTTCATACATAATCCTTCATATTGGATATCTTTTCTACAAGACAGTTTCAGGAATGATTTCCTAGCTAATGCCTCGTTCTACATGAAATAGTGACTAATCCTGATATTCCTGGTCCCAGCTGCAGTGCATAATTATTCAGACAAACGTTTCGGTTCCCCCAGTCCCTCCACTTGTTCTGTTACAACATGAAAGGACCGTACCAGAAACATCCTGTTCCTTCACCTTAGTGATGGCTGTTACTGAAGAGACAGGCTGACTCAGCCAAGGAGAGATCTAGCTGCTCACCACATCCTTTCCCTCTCCAAGCTCTTTTCAAATCTGTACAGATGTTAACTGCATTGCTTTGTTATTTATTACCAGTAATGTATAATTTTTCCAGGAACACGGCAGGCACTTCTGCTGCTGGCAGGAACTGCTAAACACCACCACTGGTAATTACATATCTAGCTGATCCATTGTTCCCTGACAATGAGATATCTGTAACAAAATAGGCAAAACAGAGTTACTTTTATTGAAATGATTACAGCCAGTTGAGCCTTTTGTTCTCTTCTGGTTTAGGGTCCATAAAGCATCTCTGTATTATTGAGGACTCACGGATTTAATCACGATTGCTAAAAATTCTCAAACACTAAGCATTTAAATGCTTTTGAGCAGAGATTCTAAAAAACTGGCAGGCCACTCTGTGTTAGCATTTTTTGTAGATCCCCAAGAAGATCCTCCTCTCCCTTGCAGGCACATGCCACGCGCTACACTAGCCTTCACATAGCATGGCTGGCAAGCTGCGCAAGCCCTGTATAGCAAGGGGTCCCCAACCTTTCGTCTGTGGGTACCTTTGGAATTGGACACAACATGGTGGGTCCAGCCACAAAATGGCTGCCACAGCTTACTTCCAGTCACACAATGAAAATCCTTGTGTTTTTGCTTTGGCAGCAGCTGCTACTACACTTTTTAAAAGATCTGCATAGCCAATCAAATCTCCAGTGGCCGATCAGAAGCCCTGCTGGCCAGAGCTCCACCTGCTTTCTAAAAACACTTGACAGGCACCTGCCAGTGGGCACCACGGCTCCATTAGTGACCCCTACTATACGGCTTTCCGTCCTCCCAAATCCATTGTTTATGGACACAGATTACTGTGTCTGTACGTAAATGCTGGAAGACTTTGCATTGGAAAAGAAGAGTGGAAGCCAGCTTGAAATAATGCCGGTAGTGACTATGACGGCCACATTAGGACAGTAGATCCTTGATGCCACTCACCAAACTGGAGTTCCTAGGGCTGAGCTGCTGGTTTCCAGTGAGCAATCAGAACATTTTCTGGGTACTGCTCTCAAGTGATCCAAAAGGGAGGTGACTGCGGCTTTATGAGCTCTCACCCTTTGAAAGAGGATCCGAGTCCCCATTCCTAGAAAACAGAGAGGATTCTGTTTTTTTTATGTTAGGCAGATTGCACAAGTTCTGACAAAAGACTCTTAGGCCTCCCAGAGTCCCCACACAGACCCCTCTGGGGTTTCAGGATTCCAGTTTGAGAAAAGCTGTGTTAGGGTAAAATTAAAGAGGACTCCAATGGCAGCTTAAAGAGCAAAAAAGTTATTCCATCATAAGCTTTCATGAGTCGGGAGCTCACTTCATCAGATGCAAGAAGCTTATATGTTTAATTTGGATACAACAAACATAGATACCCCTTTGGAGATGTTCCAGAGAGTGTTCATTGTGATAACAGGGGACCCACAAGTATCCAGGGGAAGGGTAAATCCCACTCCCTCCATCCTACCACCAAATCCCCCTCCCATTCAAGCACACCTGCCCCCCTCGACACTTCCTCCTGGTGGCCGCTACAGTTTTACATGCCATTTTAGGTAGTATATGAATTCTGGCAGGTTTAGGGGGACGGGTCTGCCCCCAAATTGGGATATTGTGTGTTTTTTGTTAAATAGGATTATTCCATCCAAGTCTGAAGAACTCTGGCCCCAAGGTCCAGATATGTCTGTCTGCAATGGGGCCAACTCTTGGTTATTGGAGTGATTTACATATATTATCCTGCTGTAATCCATACATCAACCCTGTGAGATCAGCATTATTGTCCCTATACTACAGACAGTGGCCTGAGGGGAGAAAAAGTGATTTATGCCTCAGCCTCAGCACTATACCAGCTCTCTGTTTGAGAAACACAGTAATACTGCAATAATAATGAAACAAAAGAGAATATTAAAACAATTGCTGTATTGTCAGAGTCAAATGTAAATTTGCTGTTGACATATTGACACCGGAAGTGAAGCAATCAGAGGCAAGATTCACTGATTTAAGACTATTAAGTAGCCATCAGTATTACCAAATGAAATAAGCTAATGAAGGATCTCCAGCATGTTTCATTGTGAATGATTGATCTTTCAAAACAAAGTTTGAGTCTAGTAGCACCTTTAAGACCAACAAAGTTTCATTCTGGATATAAGCTTTCATGTCACTTCTTCAGATACACTGAAATAGAAGTCACCACGAAGGGCCAATTAGAGCCAAGATGCATAAATAACTGAGCAGTAAGTATAGCTAAGACTGGATGAAGAAGATTAATAAGACCTGTGAATAGCAGCAAATTAGCATGCAACATAATAAAGGAGTTTACAAACAGATGTGAGAACTGAATGACATTAGCATGGTAGTGAAATAAGAAACCAATGTCTTTGTTAAGCCCTCAGGGTTCCATTGTCCTGAGTGCTGTAATAACTTGTAACTCAGCAGTGTCCCATTCTAGAAGAAGAAGAAGAAGAGACTGGATTTATACCCCACCCTTCACTCGAAGTCTCAGAGCAATTTATAATCTCCTTCCCTTCCTCTCTCCACAGCAGACACCCTTTGAGGTAGACGGGTCTGAGAGAGTTCTCAGAGAACTGTTCTTGAGAGAACAGCTCTGAGAGAACTATGGTTTGCACAAGGTCATCGAGCAGCTGCATGTGGAGGAGTGGGGAATCAAAGCCGGTTCTCCCAGATTAGAGTCCGTGCATTTAACCACTACACCAAACTGGCTCTCTCTCTAGTGGGTTTCTGAAGTTTCTTTGAAATAAAGTAAGGCACTGGAAAGGCATCCATTTCAGAAAAATTTCATATGCGTAATGTGTTGTTGTATTTCCCAGCTCTGCAATTCAATTGCACCAAGTTACATTGGCTACAATGTACATTAAATTTAAACTGTTTTCACACTTGACACAATCACTTTCAAGCCTGTTGCTTTATTCATTCCAGCCATGAATGTTGTGAAAATGAGATATGTAAGGGCTATGTATAAATTGCATGGTTGTGTTTTTTGCCTTGATTCTCAGGAAGTAAGGCAAAATAGAAATGAAGTAAATACACAAATGTTGCCTGGTTGGCCCAGGCTAGCCTGATCTCATCATACCTCAAAAGCTAAGCAGGGTCGGCCCTGGTCAGTATGGGAGATCACCAAGGAAGTCCAGGGTTGCTTTGCAGAAGAAGGAAACTGCAAACCACCTTTCTTAATCTCTTGTCTTGAAAACTGTACAGGTCACCATAAATTGATTTCCAGTTTTCGGCACGGTGGGGATGGTTGGCTCCAGGACTTGCTCCTGGGAAGAGGCCAGATCGCTGGGTCTTTCAGCGGAGTTTGAGGGATCTTGAACGCCATTGGGCTCCCCGGAGAGGAGCCCAAGCAGGGGGCTTGATCTGGACTCTCCGTGTGGGGCGGAAAGCAGGTAGAAGTCCAGGATCGCCCTGAAGCAAGACTTCAGTGAGAGCAGCCATGGCAGCCATGGATGCAGAGCTGCGACTACCAGGACAAAGGGGAAACTAGCAGACCCCATACAAACAATTAAAGAAGACTTTTAACACCGTGAAACTAAAATCTGTGAGTACTTTGAAAGCAACAAACTTCTCTATAAGCTTTAAGCCCTTTAAACTTTTAAAACACAAAGTTAAGAAGAGAGTTTGGTGAAGGGACTCACCCCCCTTCTCCCTTGAAGTGGCTTAGAAAAGAAACATAAAAGGAGCCTTTGAAATAATACCGTGGGCTATGAAAGAGAAATGGTTGATGTCTGAAAATCATCTGCTTAATAGACTCATTGGTTCTACAACAATAGACTGTGGATTATAACACTGATCTATTTGGAAAAGTGGTTTCCCTTCTGTAGGAAAAAGTTTTATTTTATTGGACCTTTCCTCTTTGGATTTACAATTTATAATTTGGAACTGTTTGATTTGCAAGAAGAAGATTCCCTAATGGATTCCAATTAAATATACTTTAACATTATTTGGATTACAAAATAAAGACACATGTTCAATTTTGCCTTGGAAAAGAAGAGAAGAAGAAGGAAAAAAGAATTGGTAAACTATCTGGAACTCAGTTTTACTTTCCAAACGTCACTTCCTGTATGGTGTAAATTTTAACCTGGTATTGTTATGTCTTTATATGCTGTATCTATCAAAATATGCTCTGTTCTAACAGTACTGTAAACAGGTGATAGCTTTGTTGGAAGAAGCTGGGAAGAGGTTTCTCTTCTGTTGTGGGTTATTAATAATAATAATTGTTTTGAAAACATATACAATTGTTTGCCTTTAAATGTATTGGGAGGGAAGGCGTTTTGAGAAATTCTCTGGTCTTAATATAAAAACTGAACATGTCCAGTGGAATAGGAAGAAAAAAAGCCTCCTGGGGCTCCATCTCCAGGGCAAGGTAAATCTGTAGCTGCCAGTTTAGCACAAAATTTGTGAACAGTGTGGCTGAAGCCTTCTGGGTCTGGGAAGCCTTGAATCAAGATCCAGTTTCCAATGTCACCCAAATGCAGGTGCCTGGGTAAATTTAGACTTTGCTTCCCCAAACACTGGGTGGAGGGACTACATGATGCTTTCTTCCTCATCTGTTTTTCCACCTAAAGCTGCTTTTTCTCTTTGGAAGCAAAGGTAAAGGACTTTTACACTTTCTCAGAAGGAAAATGTGCTTTTGTGTGAGCGAGGGTGTATGTGTGATTCTGCCTCTCAGCTGTTACTCTGCTCAGACTTGACACCTACTTTGGGTTGGGGGGGAAACTCAAGGAAAGGCAGAGTTGCATACTCTGCCTCTCCCCATATGAGCCCCACAGGAACTTACAATCTATTAATCAAAATCTCCTGGTGGTTCCTGGCCCCAGGGATGTCTGACTTGCCTCAACAAGGGCTGGGGCTTTTTCAGCCCTGGCCCCTACCTGGCGGCATGAGCTCCCATTAGAAATCAGGGCCCTGCGGGATTTATTACAGTTCTGCAGGGCCCGCAAGACAGAGCTCTTCTGCTAGGCTTTCAGTTGAGGCAGCGGGAGCCCACCTGCTATTGGCCTCCCCTCCAGTGACCTCAGATCCGAATGGCCACCTGGGAACAAACTGCTTCTTGTTGAAATCTGTTGAGGCACCGGTCTCTTACTGGAATATTGTTTTTAGATAGGTTTTCAGTTATATTTTAACTATTGATCTGTTGTATTGTGAATTTTATGATGGAATCCCTCCTGAGCCCGCTCCTGGGGAGGGCGGGATACAAAGCTGACCAGAAAATGAGGAAATTGTCAGACTCCTGCAACAATCAGAATTAACGACTTGCTTCTTTAGAAGAGAAGTTTATTGATTAGTATTGGCAGAATGTGTCTACTTCAGGATCTGTGTTAAGACTAAAGGGAAAAGGGTTTGAAAAGGGTCACTGGGCGGCAGGGAGCCAATCAAGGTAACAAGCAGGGCCCACCTGACTAAGACGGCCCCTCGTTCCCAGAGAGTGATGTTATGTTATGTTACAACTAGGAACGAAGGTCAGATACATAGGCTATACAAAAAAGGAGCAGGAAAGCGAAAGTACTTTCCAAGTAAACCCTTCCCCCCTCCACACCAGCCTTCATGGCAGCGAGCTGAAAGAAATGTCTACTAGCACTTTATTTTTATTTGTCTTGGTTTTAAAATTGTATTTATATTAATTGATGTGATTTTATCTGTTGTATTATTGAAATTTTACTCTGTGTGTTAGCTGCCCTGAGCTGTCCTGGGCCAGGAGGGCGGGATAAAAATCCAACAAATAAATAAATTGAAATAAATAAATACAAACAGTATGAAATGTCTATCATGGACTTACAACAGAGCCTGATTTCTGTCTACAGGTGACCATTTCACTAGCGTCCTCTGTGCACCAGCACCTGATTTGTAGTAAAATCCTCAGTATTAATTTGTAGTATGATAATAAAGACCATGCATTTATAATACTTATATGTCAGGAGCTCTGGCCATAAATAGGAAACTTACCCTGAATGGAATTTATCCATTTTTTCAGGTGGGTTAGCCATGTTGGTCTGAAGCAGCAGAACTAGTCTGAGTCCCGTGGGGGCGCCTTTAAGACCAACAAAGTTTTATTCAAGGTATGAGCTTTCGTGTGCACAGACACTTCTTTCAGATACATTGAAATGGAAGTTACCATTCCTAATATACAGGTAGACGGTGAGCAGCAAATTAGCATACTGCATACATCATAATGAAGGTACATTAAGATACATTATGCTGTATGCTAATTTGCTGCTCACCTGTACGTTTGGACTGGTAGCTTCCATTTCAATGTATCTGAAGAAGAGTGCCTGCACACAAAAACTTATACCTTGAATAAAACTTTGTTGGTCTTAAAGGTGCCCCTGGACTCAGACTTTGTTCTATCCATTTTTTGTGAGCATTGGTGCAACTATGTTTTTGAACCATCTTTTACTGACCTTGTTTTCACTTTTAAAGAAGAGGGGGGTTTCAGGCGAGAGCAAATATTACTTTATTTACTTTGGAAAATAACAATGCCACCTCTCCAACATACTGCTCAAGGCAGTTTACAAGTAAAAACAATACCATAAAATAATCATAAACTATCAATATAAAACAAAAACCAGCGTATTCTGAATCCCCCCACCAATATAGCTGCACCAACATTTGTGGGAGACAGTCCCACTGAAGACAAAACTTGCTGGCAAAGACAGTAAAAATAGGAAAAGTTGAAGGCAGCAAGAAAAGAGGAAAACCCAGAGTGAGATGGATTGACGCAATAAAAGAAGCCGCCGCTCTCAGTTTGCAAGACCTGAGCAAGGCTCTTAATGAGAGGATGCTTGGAGGTCATTACCTTATAGGGTCACCGTAAGTTGGAAGTGACTTGACAGCACATAACACACACACATCCATCTTTTGCCTTTCCTGTCATGTTTGTTGTGTATGACTGTACAGGCCTGATTCTTGTTGAGGTAGATCTACCTGGATCTGGGATCTCAGAGTTCAGAGTTGAGAGTGTTTGCTATTCTGAAAATGTCTTCTTTGAAAATATTTATACTACACTTTCCCCCAAATATACTCAACATGATATAGCCAGAAATGTCTAGATAACAATCATAATACATGAAAATTTGTAGTTTAATTTACCCTAGCAACAGAACAACAGACACAAATTGGAAAATCCCTCACCCCTGCATTTAAAAACATCAGTGAAAACTCCAGAGAATAAAATCTTCTAAAAATCAACAACAAAGATGCCTTCCCTTACCTCCTCTGGCAACCCATTTCTTAGAGTTAGTGCCACAACTGAAAAGGTACAGGATTTGGTAGCAACAGATTTAACTATCCCACAAGAACAGACTGCAAGAAGCAGCTAATTAGATGACAGCATATGGATGTGGTTTTATATGGGAGAGACAGTCCTTCAGATATCTGGATCCCAGATCATCAAGGACTTTAATGGTTAAAAAAGATGAACTAAATTTGGAAACATATAGACAAGAAATGCAGTTGCCAACACGGATGTAATAATTTTTCACTGGCTAACCTCAGATAACAAATGGGCAGCCGTATTTTGCGCAGTTTGACATTTCCAAGTTGTCTCTAACAACAATCCCACATAAATTGTTGTTATAGTAGTCTAACCATGAGGTTATGAAAGCATGAACTGGCATGGCCAGACTGGTTGAGTATAGAAGAGGAGAGAGTTGATGGACAAGATGTAAATTATAAAGGGCACTTTCAGCAACCATGCCAACCTGCTTGTGAATTAACAAGACCTGGCCAAAAGTCCCAATTCCTTCATCAAATTTGCAAGTACCAATCTTAACCCTTCCCATGTGTGCAGATCATTTCCCTCCAGGAATTCAGTAGGGTTGCCAGCCTCCAGGGAGGGCCTGGAGCTCTCCCAGGATTACAGTTGATCTCCAGAATTCAGAGGCCAGCTCCCCTGGAGAAAATGGCTGCCTCGAAAGGTAGACTCATTGACACTGTACCCTAATCAGGTTGCTCCCCCTCCCCAGGCTCCACCCCCCAAATCTCCAGGATTTTCCCCACTCAGAGCTGGCAACCCTAGCCACTCAGCCTTACCAACCTGCATCACCTTAACTGTTATTCTGAGCATACAGAAAACTATGCAACTGAACTCGCAGTTTCCATGGCACACCAGTTTTCAATGTGCAGGGATTTCTCCCCCACCCCCTTTAAGGAACATTCCATCATGTATGGCTCCACCTGCATGGAAGTGGTACAGCCAAGCACGGGCTGACCACTCAGCAAGAACTAGGCCCATTTCTCACAAACTACAGATAAGGGAGTGCCTGGGCAATACCAGTTCAGACTGCAAATGGCAGATAACAGCACTGATTGCAACCCCCTTCCCCACAAAAAAAGCCATTATGGCAGGGAGATGGGGAGGCTATAACTCTTTTCCATGCTAGTTTGCTGTATAGAGAATTTTTATTTTGTATGGAGGAACAATCAGTTGTAGGACCTGCAGTCTGAAACACAACAATTCAGACACAGGTTAATAGCCTCGGTTTAACCCCTCAGTATTTTAATTGAATTGTTTAATAATTTTCAATGTATTTAATTGTTTAAATGTTTTAATATTTTTATGTTTGCTGCCTTGTGGATCCCGAATGGCTGGATAGGTGGCATAAAAAATTTTAAACATACAAATAAATAATAGTATGTTATACTACTGGCAGGATTGGAAGGGAGCCAGCTGTGCTTTTGGTGGGTGTGCCAACTTCAAGAATGTGTGCATGTAGGGTTTTCGGTTTCGGTGCTGCGAATGGCGGCCGCTTCTCGGGACGCTCCCGGAGGCGGTCAGCCCACGCGCGGAATGGGGGGGTCTTCGCGTTTGCGAAAGACCCTAGTGAGCCTTAGTCAAAGGCTCCGAACCGGGGGCGCATAGGGGAGTAGCCTCTTTGCCGGCAAACTGCCGGGAAATTGAGGCTTTCTCCCCACCCCAATCGGCCCCGCCGCGTAGTGCGTCCCGAATGGGACTTAGCAGCCCTACCGACTTCCAGGAGTGAGGAAAAGCGGATGAATTACCATGAAAAGAAGAAATGGCATCTAATCGTGAGTTGAAGATCTATTTTGAAGCGCAAATTAAAACCCCCCCGCAAGCGGATAAGCGTATGGGAGGAGGGAGGAGCTTCCACCCTCTCCGAAGAAGCAAATTTTTAAAGGAAACGCGAAGGGGGGTAACAAGAAAAAAATGTTGGTGAAAGTACCGTTGGGGTTTTACAGAAGATTGCGGCTTTAGTTGCTTTCTGGGGGATGTGGCACGAACTTTGAAAAAGTAAATAAAAAATAAAATGTCGATGCTGGGGAAATTCCTGTTTAGAACGGAAGAGAAGAGAGGAGGAACTTCCGTTCCAGTCAACCCCCCCCCCAGAGCTAGCTGTCAATCAACAAGAGACTGAGATACTGCGCCACCTGCTGGAGTAAATGTGGAATAGCAATGAAACGTTTTTAAAATGGAAATTGTTCTCATCAGACTACAAAAACAAATATTGGAATTAACAAGGTTGATGGCAGAAAATGTATAGATGTTAATTTGATGCTAAAGTTCCAAGTTATGGATGAAGAAGGGAAAGAAGATCTCAGATTTATTTTGACGAATGTCTTGACACCTCTATCTGGCAGTGGAGCGAATAAATAAAAAGAAGAGGTGGATAAGGCTTCCAAAGCCTACTCCGCCTTTAAAAAAAAGGATATACTCTGCCAGTTGAAAAGGGTGTTGAGCTTAGCAAGTAATGGAGATCTAATTTCAACTTGAGTGTTAATGGAGCCAGCGAGAATTGACTGCCAGAAACAACAAGAAAAAAGAAGCGAAAGAAGATGGATTAAAAAATTTCTGAAGAGACATGCCAGCACAGAGGAGGAAGCAGCACTCAAAATTTGGATTTTTGAAGAAGACGGCGGCCCGGGGGAAGGAAGTGACGGAATGGGAGGCACTAAAGTTCAAAGGACTTAATGATAATTGGAGAGACTTAAAAAGGAATTTGTTCGTGTAACATCTGAAAAGATTTGCTAACCCCAGTGGACTTTACTAACTTTACTAACAGAATTGATTTGGATTTTGTAAAGCTGAAAAGAAGATCTTTCAACCGTGATGGATGCTGACAACTGGAAGAAATACTACCTAAAATTAACCTTTACTAACAGAAAAAAACTCACTCCGCTCTTTTTTCTTTTCCCATCTATCTACCTTACCTTTTTCTTATAAAAAATAAAATTCTCTCCTTTTTAGGAGAGTTATTTCAAAAAAAAAAAAAAGAATGTGTGCATGTAAAATTCATTTACTTAATACATTTATGACCTCCTAACTGTTCTTGAACTGCTGTGCAAAAAATAAAACCAAACCTAGGGAGCATTAATACTAAAACACTAAACTGGTGTAGCAGCTAATGCTACAAGCCTGACGCTAAGTCCTACTGAACTTAACAGGCTTACTTCTGAGTAAACACACTCAGATTAGGACTATAGGAGGGAGAATGAATTCCCCCTCAGTGGTTCGGATCCCACCCTGGGGCAGCAGCTAGAAAGTTGGCTGCTCATCTGTGATATGAGGATAGTAGCACAAGCTAGTGGCCGGCCTTACAAAGCAGGCTTACACCAATGTTCTCTCCAGGTCCAAAAGCAAAATCCAAAAAGCCATCCACTTAGCATCTTTTATTAGGACCAACCCAATGACACATAACAATGTGCAAGCTTTTGAATCCCCCAGAACTCTCCAGCTGGCTACACTTTACAAAATTAAAAAAAGACCCGGGTGGGGGGAACAGGACTTTCAAGCATACTTTTGAGACTTTCATGTAAAGACCTCCAGGTGCCAGTGCCCGGAAGATATTCTGGCCAGCAGCAAAGAATACCGTGCCCAGGAGCGCTCAAAACAAGGACAACAAAAGACTGCAAATGAAAAAAATGTACAACTTCAGAGTGGGAGAGTTTTAGCTAAGGGGTGGATCTTTTCAACACTATTTAAGCCTGGAAACCATTAGTCTTAATCTGTATGTGGTCTGGCTTTTTACGTTATGGTTTTTATATGCTCAGTGGGGTTTTTAATTTAATACTGTTGAACATTTTGTTAAATTGTATTAAAACAAAAGACATACAGAAAGTTACATGAGATGAGAGACGAGGTCCTATGACTCATAAACAACTTAAAATCTGATAAATCACCAGGTCTGGATGGCATACATCCCAGAGTTCTGAAAGAACTCAAATGTGAACTTGTGGATCTCCTGACAAAAATATGTAATCTTTCATTAAAATCTCCCTCCATTCCTGAGGACTGGAAGGTAGCTAATGTCACTCCCATCTTTAAAAGGGGTTCCAGAGGAGATCCAGGAAATTACAGACCAGTCAGTCTGACGTCGATACCGGGTAAGTTGGTGGAAACTGTTATTAAGGAAAGAATTAGTAGGCTCATTGATGAACAAAAACTATTGAGGCAAACTCAGCACGGGTTCTGTAAAGGAAGATCATGTGAACAAACATGTGGACAAGGGGCCCCCAATAGATGTTATTTACCTTGAATTCCAGAAAGCTTTTGATAAAGTTCCTCATCAAAGGCTCCTAAGTAAGTTCAATAGTCACGGGATAAAAGGACAAGTCCTCTAGTGGATCAAAAACTGGCTAATTAACAGGAAACAGAGAGTGAGTATAAATGAGAAATTTTCTCAGTGGAAGGTGGTAAGCAGTGGGGTAACACAGGGATCAGTACTCAGTCCGATGCTTTTTAACTTCTTCATTAATGATTTGGAGTTGGGAGTAAGCAGTAAAGTGGCTAAATTTGCAGATGACACGAAGTTGTTCAGAGTGATGAGAACCAGGGAGGATTGTGAGGCACTCCAAAGCGATCTGTCGAGGATGGGCAACTGGCCATCAATGTGGCAAATGGGATTCAATATGGCCAAGTGCAAAGTGATTGGAGGCAAAAATCCTAACTATAAATACACATTGATGGGATCTGAACTGGCAGAGACTGACCAAGAGAGAGATCTTGGAGTCACAGTAGATAACTCAATGAAAATGTCAAGACAGTGTGCAACTGCAATAAAAAACAGCAACGCTATGCTGGGGATTAATAGGAAGGGAACTGAAAACAAATCAGCCAGTATCGTAATGCCCCTGTATAAATCAATGGTGCAATTTCATTTGGAGTACTATGTACAGTTCTGGTCACCACACCTCAAAAAGGATATTATAGCATTGGAAAAAGTGTAGAAAAGGGCAACTAGAATGATAAAAGGGTTGGAATACTTTCCCTATGAAGAAAGGTTAAAGCGCTTGGGGCTCTTTAGCTTGCAGAAGCGACAGTTGAGGGGTGACATGATCGAGGTTTATAAGATTATGCATGGGATAGAGCAGGTAGAGAAAGAAGTACTTTCCTCCCTTTCTCACAATACATCAGTGGGCACTCCATGAAATTGCTGAGCAGTCGGGTTAGAACAGATAAAAGGAAGTCCTTCTTCACTCAAAGAGTGTTTAACAGATGGAATTCACTGCCACAGGCGGTGGTGGCGGCTACAAGCATGGACAGCTTCAAGAGAGAATTAGATAAACACAAGAAGTGAAGAAGAAGAAGAAGAAAAAGTAGAGATTGGATTTATACCCTGCCCTTCACTCCCTAAGGGAGTCTCAGAGCGGATTACAGACTCTTTTCCCCTCCCCACAACAGACACCCTGTGAGGTAGGTGGAGTTAAGAGAGCTCTGACAGCAACTGCTCTTTTTCAAGAACAGCTGTGCCAGAGCTTGTGACTGACCCAAGGTCACATCAGCAGGTGCAAGTGGAGGAGTGGGGAATCAAACCCGGTTCTCCCAGATTAGAGTCTGCACACTTAACCACTACACCAAACTGGCAAAGTGGGGATCTGTGATACTCGCTGGGGGGGGGGGAGAAGCAGCTCCACGTAGAGGAGTAGGAGGAGGAAGCAGCCGCAGGTGAGTCTTCTCCCCTTCTCCCCCGCCCCTGACAGCGAGGCCCAGGCCTGCCAATTCTCCCCCCGGCACCAATGATGAGGCCTGCATGGCTCCCAGCCACCAGGCCCGCCAATCCTTCTCCCCTGCCCCCCCCCCCAGCAGCGAGGCCTGTGGCTCCCGGCCGCCGGTCCTTCTCCAGCGCCCCCAGGCACCAGTGGCTGGCGAGGCCTGAGCAGCTCCCAGCTGCCAGGCCCGCTGAGCCTCCCCCAACAGCCAGAGCATTCTTTGCACACGTGCAGGGAATGCTTTTACTTTTTGGAGATTTAAGTATTCTCTGTATAGTTTTTTTAACTTTTCAGATTTTCCTGCACACCTGGGGATTGCCCCAAATGGGCAGGAAAATCTCTTTGCCCTCCAAGTGCCCCTGATGTGCGGATTTAGAGTCTTGGCTATTAGTGTATAGATATGGAGCAGAGATCCATTAGTGGCTATTAGCCACAAGGTATAGATAGGAACTCTCAGGCTGGGGCAAGTGATGCACTATATTTGGTGCCTGGGGGGGGGGGGGCAACAGTGTGGGAGGGCTTCTAGTGTCCTGGCCCCACTGCTGGACCTCCTGATGGCACCTGGTATTTTTGGCCACTGTATGACAGTGTTGGACTGGATGGGCCTTTGGCCTGATCCAACATTGGCTTCTCCCATGTTCTTATATAATAAAAAATATATACATAAAATACAGCACTGACCATTTTCCTCTTACAATCAGATCTACAACCACAACATATAATTTATTGGCACGGTGTATAGGAACTATTCTTATGGACTATACCTAATTCTATGGTTTCGATGACCCTTGACCATACCTGGTCTACTGCAGATTAGTGTTCCCTCCAAGCTGAGTTAGTGTGAGCTAGCTCACAGGTTTTTAGTCTCCAGCTCACACATTTTTGTCTTAGCTCACGAAGGAGGGCTCCAGAGCAAACTAATTTATGCAGTAGCTGAATCGCTCACTCACAACTTTAATGCCAGTAGCTCACGAAGTAGAGTTTTTGCCTACAAGACTCCACAGCTTAGAGGGAGTATTGCTTCGGATACATATATCTATTTTTCTGTTAGGCTGTTAATTTCACTAAAGGTTTCTGAAGAGGCAGCATAAAAATTTTCTAAACAAATTAGGAGCTGAAATTGAGCAGCCGCTGACACTAACGAGAGATGCATGAAGACCCCTCCCATGTATGGTATGGTGGGTTGGTCTGGCAACAGTGGTTGGGGGGTAACAGTGGGAGGGCTTCTGGAGTTCAGGTGGCTGGTCCCACTGGTGGACTTCCTGACGGCACATGGGTGTGGCTACTGTGTGGCACAGGGTGGTGAACTGGATGGACCACTGGCCTGATCCAACATGGCTTCACTTATAAGAATATCCTAGTCTGAGTCCAGTGGTACCTTTAAGATCAATAAAGTTTGATTCTGGATATAAGATTTCATGTTGGTCTTAAAGGTGCCCCCACTGGACTCAAACTCTGGGCTACTGCTTCAGACCAACATGGCTACCCACCTGTATCCTAGGGTTACCCTATTTTGAAAAGCCAAAAAGAGGACATATTTCCCAAACGACTACTTCAAACAAGTCACCACCGTGACAAATCTCATTTCTAAGACCCCTACTCTTCAAGCTGTGATCACTGCTACTAACTAGGAATATTTCTAACCTCCCAGCCCAAAAAGAGGCCATTTCCCTCAGTTTTTTAAAATGAGCCCCAAAGATGCCAAAAAAAGACAGATTCAGATAGGGGTTGCCCTGTTGGTCTGAAGCAACAGAACAAAATTTGAGGAACCAGAGGAACCTTTTAAGACTGACAAAGTCTTACCTAAGAAAACCCAGAGGAGTTAGCCGCCTTAGTCTGTGGCTGCAAAATAGTACCCGACGAAGAGAGCTGTGCTTCTCGAAAGCCTATGCCACCAATTCAATGCTCCCTCTAAGCTGCGGAGTCCGGTGAGGAAAAATTCTCCTTTGTGAGCGAGCTCCTGGCGTTAAAGTTGTGAGGGAGCGACTGGGCTGCTGCATCACTTAGTTTCTTTTCGGGGCCACCCTTCCTGAGTCGAGAGAAAAATGTGTGAGCCAGAGGCTAAAAACCGGTGAGCTAGCTCACACTAACTCAGCTTGGAGGGAACACGGGCCACAATAAAGTCTGTTAGTCTTAAAGGTGCCCCCGGGCTTTAGACTCGCAGTCCAAGGAGGGGGCATCGGGGGCCCCTCCCTCGTCCAGGTGCCGCCCTCCCGCCCGCGCGGGAGCAGGAAGTGGAGGCCGTTGCGAGGGGCGGGGCGGGCAGGCGGGCTGGCAGAGGCACCTGGGCGGGCGGGCGGGCGCCCTTTCCTCCTCCTCCTCCTCCTCCGCCCTCACGCGGGTTTCGACTTTCTTTTCCCCGCCCGGAAACTCACCGGCGAAGCGGCCACGTTACCTCAGCCGGAGCGGCCCGACCTCGGCGCGGGAGGGAGGAAGGAAGGAAGGAGGGAGGAGGAGGAAGAAGTAGCAGCAGCAGCAGCTCCGCCAGTGCCACAGCCGCGGGACGGGGCCGAAGAGAGCCGGGCCGCCGCCGCCGCCGCCGCCTCTTGGGAGCGGGCTCGGGTTCGCCTCAGGCGCCCCTTCCGCCTCGCCAGGTGAGTCTCGCGGAGCCCCGCTGGGGGGGGCGGGCCGTGCCTTTGCCCCGCCCACCCCGCGCCCCCCCCCCCGGCCAGTGTGCTTGAGAGAAGGCAAGGGGAAATCCCCCCCCCGCCTCAGTCGGTGTTTCTTTTGTTTAATTACTTTCAACCTTTTACATGTTGCTTTTCGGGGTTTTCAGGTTTTGATGTCCGATGACTGGGTGGGGGGGGGGGCGGCGGCGTGCGAATATTTCCAGTACCCGGAATAAGTCATTCCCGCCCCCAAGTCCCCCGAGCGTCGTGCCAGGTGAGGGATGATGGGGAAGACGGAGCCTTCGGTCCTGGCCGCGGGGCGGGGCGGGGCGGGGGGGGGTGTGAGAGGAGGTCCTGCCTGAGGGTGGATCCAGGTGGGCCGCCGTGTCGGTCTGAAGCTGTGAGAAGGGACAAGAAGGATGACCGCGTGTATGGCAGCACAGTCAAGACAAGCGCGCTGTCATAAAACGCAAACTTCTGGCAAGCTGTGTATTAATAAAAGGTCATGAAATCTTGAAATGCATAGAATGATGTAGCAGAATCTCACAGTACAATTATTATTAACGAGTGGTCAAACAAGGAGGATCCAGAGACGTCCAAGGAAATCAGCCCAGAAAGTGTCAAAGTCAGAAATCACAGGAGGATTCCGGATGTGTCAGCCTCCTTTCCCCACACTTTGTCTGAAGCAGCAGAACAAATTTAGAGTCCAGTGGCACCTTCAAGGCCCACAAAGGTTTATTCAAGGTTTAAACTCATACTTTGAATAAACCTTTCTTGGTCGTAAAGATGCCACTGGACTCTAAATTTGTTCCACCTAAAGATGTCCGATTGTGGTCTTGCGGGATGGCTGCAGCAAGAGTCTTATGGGGCCTGGAAGTCGAGGGGTGCTGAGCTGCCCCCCTCCGCCAAGGGGCTCTGCTCCCATTTTCTTACGAACCCCCCTCCCTCAGTCTTTTCTGTTTTTAAAAGGGGGTTGCCTCCGGTGTTGGGCTGTTCAAATGACCCCAGAAGCAAACCAGACTCAGCAGTCCTGAGCCAAGTCTGAAAGTTACCATCCTCCAGGTGGGGTCTGGAGTTCTGGAGTTACAGCTGGCTTCAGACATCAGTAGGCCTCAAAGAAATGGCAGCTTCTGAGGGAAAATGCTATAGTTTACTGTAGATTCTAGGTGAAATCACTCCCCAGATTGTCCCCTCCACAGGCACTGCCCCCAAATTTCCAGGAATTTCCCAGGCTGGCGTTGGCAACCCCTAGAACCAGGTGACCCTAACAGAGCTCTTGGGGCTCAACTCCTCTTGCTCCAGGCAGCCAGCCACTGGCCAGGGCAGTGGCCCATAAGGAACTTTCCCTGTTAGTTAACTGCCAGTCTTCTGCTGCGTGCCTCCGACCTTGTAGGTGGGAAAAATATTATTTCTCCATGTGCATATCAGTCTTGCTGACTGAGAACTTTAAGTCATGTGTCTGTCCTAAGGGGCTGGAGTGCATAAAAACTCCCATGACAATAAATTTACTCATCTTTAAGATGCCACGGGACCCTTCTCGTGGTGTTAAGAAAACGAAACCAAGGATCTATTCAGATTCCTATTCCGAATACTGAATTGCTCTATTCTGTTTGTACAGCATCCCTTGGTGGTAAATGAAACTTGTGAATAAGAAATTGGGGGGTTGGGGCTGAGGGGGTCTCCCCTCTAAGCTGTGGAGTCTTGTGAGCAAAAATTCTACTTTGTGAGCTACTGGCATTCAAGTTGTGAGCAAGCGATTTGACTACTGCATAAATTAGTTTGCACTGGAGCCATCCTTCATGAGCTAAAACAAAAATGTGTGAGCCAGAGACTAAAAACACTGCTCCCCCACAGTTTCTGGTATTATATTGGGGTTGTGTGTGAATATTTTATAGTGTGTTTGAGACTCTTACAGCAAACTTCTAGGTTAAAATAACTGGCACCCCTGGTTTTGTATTTAGGATCGCACAGGAAGGTTTAGACAGAAATTGCAGATAGACTGTAGCACATATAGGTAGATTTTAAAAGTTACAAAAAAATTTCTTTCTGCCCTGAACCAGTTTTTCTCCCCCCCCCCCGTCATGTTGAAGATGGAGCAGATCTATTCTCTCTTGCTCCAGATTGCAAGACTAGATCTAATGGATGGAAATTACAAGGGAGTCATATCAGGAGAAACTTCCTAACTGTAAGAGTGGTTGAGCAGTGGAACAGTCTGCCTCGGGAGGTAGTGGATGTTCCTTCCCTGGACGTTTTCAAGCGGAGGCTGGATGACCATCTTTTGGGTGTGTTGTAGGTATGTAGGGCTATCTTTCGGCTCTGCTCCTGCAGAGTGCAGGGGGTGACTAGATGACCTGCTAGGTCCCTTCCAACTCTAACATCCTATGATTCTATGATTCTGTTTTCCTGGGTGAGCTATAGGTATGCAGCCTGGCCTATAACTGTCACAGATGTAATAAAAAGTAAATTAAAATACTGAATGGGCAAAAATAAAACCAAAATTATTTTTCACAGTGTGCTTATGGTAGGGACCAGTGAATTTGATGGTCTTCAGTTATTGTGTTAGTACAGATGTAGCTCTGTAGTAATTTTGTTGTTCAGTCGCACAGTCGAGTCCGACTCTTCGCGACCCCATGGACCAGTTTACGTCAGGCCCTCCTGTCTTCCGCTTTCCGCTGAAGTTTGCTTGAAGTTTGCTGTAGTAATAGTATTTACTTATATGTTTATACTTTGTTTTTCTCCCCACTGGGGACCCAAAGCAGCTTATAACTTTGTTCTCCTTTCATCCATTTTATCCTCAAAACAACAACCCTTTGAGGTAGGTCAGGCTGAGATGGTGAGTGACTGCCTGTTTATGGCCGAGTGGGATTTGAATCTGAGTTTCCCAGATCCTTGTCTAACTCTAACTACGGTTGCTCACAATAATAGTAGTCTTGCATATATACCTGTTCAGAATGAGCCTGTGTGTGTTCGTACAGTAAAAAATCTTGCAGAGATTTTACTGCTTTATGAAGTGAATTTGGATTGGTGTCAAAATCAGTCATGGAACAACCTCATGGAATGACATGGTGGGACTGCACAATCTTGTCATGTGTGCAAGCAGTAATAGCTGGTTTTGTAGAAAGGAAAATGGAGTGTTCATGAATTCCAAGTGTGTGCATGTTACTGAGATCCATGTGGCTGTCTTAGCATTGGAGGTCTGCTTTCCTCAGTTGGCTTCAGAGCCAGTGTGGTGTAGCGGTTAGAGTGTCAAACTAGGAGGTGGGAGACCCAAGTCTGAATCCTGCGGGTTCTGGCACAGAAGTTAGCTGGGTGACCTTGTGCCAGTCACTCTCACCCTAACCCACCTCACAGAGCCGTTGTGAAGATAAAATAGAGGTGAGAAGAATGGTATAAGCTGCTTTGGGTCCCTGGTGGGGTGCAAATAAAGTACATTGATTTAAAATTTAATCTAACATGTCAATAAACCCTAGTGGCAATAGTAAGCGAGTAATAAACAGTGTTTCTAAGGTAACATAATGATTCACCGTTGTTCTTTCATATGTGGGCTTTAGATTGGACTCTGCCCTTTTTGATTGTGTAATCTTTTGTTTGCCTTCCGTTTAGTTAAATAAGGGAAAATTAAACTGGCTCACTTTGAGGTCTATGGCTAAAACCCACTTCCTTGTAAGTCTTGTGTTGTTTAGAGTTGAGTGTTAAATGAGCACTCCCCCCCCCCCGTATCACAAATATCATGTTTCCTGTATCTCTTTCTCAGTTATGTGTTTATCTTACATGTCTTTCACTGGAGCAGAAGATAAAGCACCCCTCATTTTGAACAGTCTGCCGTGTGAGCACATTTAGTGAAAGAGGGAGAGATGCATGACGAATGCATTGACGAGGAAGAGCAAATGTGTTCTAGTGCTGTTTGACTAGGGTGGGGCCAATGAGAGATCTCCAGACTTTATGGTGTCACATATTGCTCATGAAGTTTTGCTTCACTCTTTTTAAAATATTAAATAAACAAGTGGGTCTAGCCCACTTTCCTATGAGCTGGTGATGTGAATATTTTGCCACCTGTCCAAAGTCTACTTTTGTGATGTACAGTCACAAAAAACAAGCCTTAGGAACAAGGTGCTCTGTTTCCAAATTCCAAACAGTTATAGATGAGAGGGAATTATTCTGTAGTGCAATGCAGTACAGAATAATTATTCTTTGATACAGTGCAGGGAAAGATGGATATGCTGTTTCAAAGATCTCCTCTTCCAAAGGTACTATTTTTACAGTAAGTAACTACATTTCCCTTCAGAGACAATAAAACAGTGTTATTTCTTTTCTGAAAATGATGATTGAAAAGGTAATTAATGGATGCTTCCCTGGATATTGTGCTGATGTACCTCAGGAGGAGATAATGGAGGCAGGACAGAGGAGGACTGCATAATTATATAGTCCCTCGGGGGATGTCTTCTTGAGGCAAGGATAAAAGTTGTCTTTGTTAGCTATCCCTGGCAACTTTATCGAAAAGTTACTGTAAGATCTGTAAAGATCCCATCGAGAAGCACCATCTTGCTGTTTTTTTCTTTTATTTATGTAATTATTGGTGTATTTTCTGCTAGTACAAAAAAGGGAGGGCCAAATAATCCAGTACATTCAGAGAGAGAAATGATTTTTGGAATGAAAAAGCTCTAATCCTGCAGTACAGGCAAAATGACTAGTTGTGTAATAAGGAGAACCCTCCCCCTCATCCCAATATTGGTCTGGTTTATAAGCGCTTTACCCAAGCTCTGTTAAAATTACTAGGCTGAAGCCAGTACTAAACATTACAAGAGTCATGGGGCAGCTGCCGAAAACAACTTCCCCCTCATCTTCATAGATTGATATCACAATGTGGTGTGCTCCCCTGTCCACATCCAGTATTGTTAATTGTTGAAGACAGGAAAGTACATAAATTGTGGCATGGGCAGATATTGCTGTACATCATGAAGGGGGAGAACTTGGCATGGGTTTTGTTCTAATTTATGCTAATGTTGGTGTAATGAAGTACTGATTCTGATCCGGTGCCTTAGCAGAGTGAAGGCTGTAGATCATATTTGGTTGGTGCATCATTTTGCAAACTTCAAACTTATTTAGACCCGAAGGCCTTAACCATTTCCACAAATAAGGTGCTTGTTTAGTAAAGGAGTCCTGGATTGTCATTCCAGTTTACGACATTCTCACTACTTCTTTGGGTGTTCCAAGTCACACCTGTGTGAGAGATCTGAGAGAGGGCCAGAGCAACTGGGATGGGAGTGCAGCTCTGTTACAGGGTAAACTGAAAGTAAAATGCTGCTGAATACAGTCAAGCTGGAAAGAATTTGATAAATTTTGTAAATCTGAGATATGAGCCAAAACTTTTTTGTATACTGTACCATCTCAAGACCAGCAGAATATTCTTAAAATAGAACACAAAGAAATTATTCAAAATTGATGTGGCCATACATATATGCATGTGTGAGATCAGAGTTATAGATTAAGTAGAGACCAGCATCCCTCCTCTACATTGGGATGTGTATATATCCTCTGCCATACAATTCCATACTGAATTTGGAACCAAGAGTATATTTTGTAAAATAAATCCTTATGTTTGTTTCTTTTACAAAAAGCTCTTTTAGAAAGAGCCTGGATATTTTGGGCAAAGTACCAGATGAGAGGGATGGACTGAGGGAAGGTCAGTGGTGATTGTGGTTGTGCGGCTAAGGAGGTGTTGCAGGACAGGGGAAAGTAGTGCAGAGCTGGGCAGGGTGTTCAGGTTTCACTGATGTGTGGGTACGTCCTGCCCTGCAGTCTCATGTATTTCCACTGGCCCAGAATGATGAAGAGTCTCTATTCACTGCCAAAAAGACGATGCTGGGAATCAGGGGATCCATACGGACATTAGCCATATGGGATAGGGGTTGTGGTATGGATGGGAGCCAGGCAAAATCAAGCAAAAAAGTGGTAGGATCCAAGCCCTAGTTCCAAAACCATTTTTAGAGATTGTCTGGTTGCTTCTGGACTTTCTCCAGAAACTCAAAAGCTTACGTACCTTACAAAACGGAGAATCCAGGAATACTGAGCTAGTGGAATCTTGGATACGTGGAATATATGCATCACGAGCAGTATCTGGATGTAATCAGAAGGAAAGAGCACGCTGACTAAAGTGCACCATAATAGCGACATCTCTGGACCAAAGAATGCCTTAAGGTGGATCTGATAGTTCAAGGAAGGCTGGGTAGTAGGGTTGCTGACTCCAGGTTGGGAAATTCCTGTAGCTTTGGGGGTGGAGCCTCAGGAGGACAGAGTTTGGGGATGGGGGGGGCTCAGCAGGCCTGTGAGGCCATAGAGCTCACCCTCCAAAACTGCCGCCCTCTCCAGGGGAACTGATCTTTCTTGTCTGGAGATCAGTTGTAATTCCAGGAGATTAGCAGGCCCCACCTGGAAGCTGGCAACCCTACTGAACAGAGCTGTGACACAAACCTGTCAGTCCTTATCTGTCCTGGCTTTAGGGTTACCAGATGGACTCTTCTTAGGGGACATGTCCTCTTTTTTCTGGTGGGCTCTTTTTAAAAAGACTGATGAAAATGTCCTCTTTTTGGGCTGGAAGGATAGGAATATCCCTAGTTAGTAGCAATGACCATCGCTTAAATAGCAGGAGTCTTTGAAATGAGATTTGTCATAGTGATCACTATGCCAGTCAGGACACATGTCCTCTTTTTTGCTTTTCAAAATATGGTAAGCCAACCTGGCTTGCTTATATGAATCACAGTTCCGGGTCCCAGTGCCTCTCCTAGCGCACTGCAGTCTTGATCACATGGGTTGTTCCTGCATTTGAGCAAGGGCTTGACTTGAGTGTTTGTGAGGAAAAACTGGAATAAGATTATGCAATCATGTAAAATTTTTGTGATGTCATCAATAACTGCTGCCCAAGAATAATAGTAATGTTCAGGACTATTTTTGGGCAGGAACGCACAGGAACAGAGTTCCGGCTGGCTCCCGAGTTGGCCACACCCAGCAGGAACTCATTAGCATAATAGGCCACACCCAACAGCAGAAACTCATTAGGATTGGCTACATTAGGGGTATGTGGCCTAACATGCAAAGGAATTCCTCCTACCAAAAAAGCCTTGGGTTTAGACAACAAACAAGGTAAACAGAATAAGAAGCAAAAGGTGGGTGTGGCTGGATGACCACACGTCTGGTAACATGGGGGTGTGGCCTAATAGGCTAATGAGCTGTGCTGTCGGGGGTGTGGCCTAATAAGCTAATGAGTTTCTGCTGCTGGGTGTGGCCTGTTATGCTAATGAGTTCTTGCTGGGCTTTTTCTACAAAAAGAGCAATGGTAATGGTAAATTTTCTCTCACACACATATGCATTTTTTTTTTTTTAAAAAAAGGTTTTTTCTTTTTTCTCTCAGTCAAATTCTGCGCAGAGTTTCTCTAGTCTAAGTCTTTCTCCAGGTTTAGTTTTGGCTAACTCTGTATAGAATTGCACTGTCAAGCATCTTAAAATCTACCCAGGCAACTTTTTTTTTTGTTACCTTAAGGCCATGTATAAACAGTGCCAGGAGATCAACATGTTTTTATTTTGTCTCTGCTGTGTTTAGAGAGCCTAAAACAATTTGAGTCTAGCGGTGGCTTGTTAAGAATTTGAGAAATCTTGTTCCCTGTTTATTGCTGATATGTTACGCTAATTATGGTCTGGATAGACATTCTGGGAAAATACTGAGGTACAGTGGCTAAGAGATGGGAAGTGGTGTCCCTGGTTCAAATCTGACAACTTCAGAGGTGAGCAGATGCCCCGGGCTCCATGGTGGGGAGGGGGGGTTGCAATTGCCCAGAACCCGAACTCCACCAATGGCGGGAGACAGTGAGTCAAGCAGCATTCAGCTGCTTGTTCCCGCTGTATCCACAGCTTGGGCACCCTGCTTCTAGTGGCAGCAGGGGCTTCCACCTGCCTCGCATGGGGAGGTTGTGTTCTGGCTGTTGGATGTCTGCCCCTCCCCACATTGATTTCAGTGCGTCTCTGCATTATTTTTTGAATCCTCAGAGAAGCGTGAGATATAAATATTGTAATAAATAATTCAGAACAGAATGATCTGTCTGAAGTGCTTTGAGAACACCGAAAGCAAATGCTGAGTGCTGTAATGTCATAATGGAAAATCCCCCATGTTCGTAAACAAAATTAGCTTAGTGTGATAGTGAACCTTTGGTGAAATATCCTCATATCTGATATCATATCGTATTTGAAATCAAAATGGAAAGTGCCGTTTCTTGTCATCACTTCTGTTTCTGGCAGACGTTATTCATTATGGATATGCTAACGACGTGCTGGCTAGACGTTCTGATTAACATTTCCAAATTGTATTTAATAAGAGCTGTTCCTTGCCATGGAGTGTTTTGGAGTGACTGGAGAGGAACCTGAGGGTGGAAATGAGCACACATCGGTGGTGTCAAAAGACTTTTCCAGCCAGAAAACAAAGGTTAGAAGCAGTGTTCCCTCTAAGCTGAGTAAGTGTGAGCTAGCTCACCATTTTTTAGCCTCTAGCTCACACATTTTTGTCTCAGCTCAGGAAGGATGGCTACAGGGCAAACTAATTTATGCAGTAGCCAAATCGCTCGCTCACAGCTTGAATGTCAGCAGCTCACAAAGTAGAATTTTTGCTCACAAGACACCACAGCTTAGGGGGAGCGTTGGTTGGAAGGAAACGGCTTGTAGTTTGTAGTGCAGAGCTGCCAACTGTGGGTTGGGGAAATCCTGGAGATTTGGAGGTGGAGCCTGAGGGGGCGGGAAGGCCATAGAGCCCTCTCTCCAAAGCAGCCATTTTCTCCAGGGGAATTGATCTCTGTCACCAGCTGTAATTTTGGGAGATCTCCAGGCCTCACCTGGAGACTGGAAACCCTAGTGTAGTGTGATAGGACTAGAGTGAAAGTGTGGCTGGAGGCATGAGACTTTTGCTAAAGCTCCCTAAGTTGGGGCAATTTATTCAGCATTATCTCCTTTAGAAGTAAGTGAAATGGAATTTCCTGATAAGCATATGGGATGATGTGTGTCTTTGAAGTGAGCTTTTTAAATAATGTAGGGGATAGACTCACCGTCTCCAATTTTCAGCCCCAGCCACGATCCTTGAAACAGAATGATTATGCTGCTGAAGGCTCTTGAGCTGCTTGGGTAAAGCCTGGGTCTTAACTTTTGTTTTGATTTTGCATCTTAATTGCAAGATACATGATTTGTTGAGTCTTTATCCTTAAATTTGCACTCCTGGAGTCTTGGGCTCTTTCTTTTCCTCCCTTGAAGGCACAAATATCAACAGGATTCAAAGTGTGACATGCTAGGTGTCGGGATCCCCCACTTTCTTTGAGCCTACAGGCACCTTTGGAATTCTGACACAGGATGGTGGGCACAACCACAAGATAGCTGCCACAGGAGATGGAGCCACACACACACACAGGAAGCCTAAGTGCAGGAGAGAAGAGGGGTAACCTTAAAAATGCCCTGGGAAAGAGGAGTGAGACAGAATGAAACCAAGACTGTGGTGGCAGCTACCACTGAAACACTTGCTGTTTTAATTTGCCCAGCTAATTGGATTGCCAGTAGCCAGTCAGAAGCCCTGTTGGCTGGAGCCCCATCTGGCTCCACCCACTTTCTAAAAACCAGGGGTCATTTCCTTAAAAAAGAGGTGCAGGAGCTCATTTGCATAACTCATTTGCATATGCCACACACCCTGACAAAGGGCAGGCGTGTTTAAAATGAATTATGCAAATGAGGGGGGATTTAACTCCCCTGAGTCTCTCCGCAAAAAGGGGGCACTTGGAGAAGATCAGGCAGGGAACCCAGGGATTTAACACACACACACCCCTGAGTCTCTCCGCAAAAGCCTCCCTGCCTTCCCCGTCTCCAGTGAAACTGCCATGGTGGGCTGGCTGGAGATGGGGAGAGCAGGGAGGCAGTCGTGCCTGGGTTCCCTGCCCAATCTCCTCCAGGTACCCCGCAGCTGTGGGGCACCTGGAGAAGATTGGGCAGGGAACCCAGGCATTTAAATCCCCCCTCCCTGAGTCTCTCTGCGGGTGGGGGGGTGGGACCTGGGCTCCTTACTGCTGGAGCGCTGCTCCAGGTGCTCCGGCAGGAAATTACCCATGCTAAAAACACTTTGTGAGTCTCAGAAGCATCAGTGGGTGCCATGTTGGGAACCCTTGGTATAGGTTATACTGAAGCATCAAATGTCAAATGATGTTTTAGAAATGAGAACACAGTTTCTAAGAACACAGTGAGTTGGTTCCCATGGCTCTGCCCTGTTAACAGTGCCATTTATGACCAATGCTCCCTGTAAGCTGTGGAGTCTTGTGAGCAAAAATCCTACTTTGTGAGCTCCTGGCATTAAAGTTGTGAGCGAGCGATTTGGCTGCTGCATAAATTAGTTTGCTCTGGAGCCATCCTTCGTGAGCTAAGACAAAAATGTGTGAACTGGAGGCTGAACTGGCTCACACTAACTCAGAGCCAGTTTGGTGTAGTGGCTAAGTGTGCGGACTCTAATCTGGGAGAACCGGGTTTGATTTCCCACTCCTCCACTTGCAGCTGCTCGATGACCTTGGGCAAGCCACAGTTCTGTCAGAGCTGTTCTCTCAAGGACAGTTCTCTCAGAGCTCTCTCAGCCCCACCTACCTCATAGGGGAGGGGAAGGGAAAGGAGTTTGTAAGCTGCTCTGAGACTCTGAGTGAAGGTGGGGTATAAATCCAATCTCCTCTCCTCTCCCTTAGAGGGAACACTGCTTGTGACAGGGGAAAAGGCTCTTTGTGCTGCAGAAAGTGCTAGTGTTAGTAGATCCAGATGCATGAGATCTAACCCAGAAGTCTAAGAGATGAAAAAGAAAAATCATTTGTTTGCTGACTGATGTTTTAGTGAACAAACAAATTCACACATCATATTTGGATGAAAAGAGCCAGTGATACATACTACAGGAGGAAACAGCAAGCTAGAAAAAGTTCTCAATAAGGGTGCACTTGTGAAGATGTTTGGGGCCGTTTTTCAGACTTTCTGTCTTTCAGAAAGAAGGACATGGGAAGGTTAGCTCACAACAAAAAGTAATTGTTTCCTCACAGGTTTGTGTACACTATTCAGATTCATTGTACTTTGCTAATTCAATAGTTGGAGCAATCCACACCCACTCTGAGTGGATCCTCTACTCTTTTGACTAGCTCTTGTTTTCATCGGTGCTTTGCAATATAACATTTTACATCTTGTCCTGGGAAATTAACTGCTGTTTGTAATAGCTCCCCACCCCCCACCCCGTGTACACCTACACCTTTGCTTTTCCACTGTTCCTAACTTCAGGTATAAACCTTTCAGCCAACGGAGTGTAGCATTTCATTAATCATGTGAAGCGGCCCGGCTTCTGCCTGTCAAAATCTTATGCCAGAGGTCCCTGACATGGTGTCTCTGGGCACCATGGCACCCACTGATAACTTTTCAGGCATCTACCAAGTGCTTTTAGAAAGTGGACATGGGCAGGTGAAGTTTTTGCCCAGCAAGCTTCTGATTGGCCTTTGGAGATTGGATTCCTTATGCAGATTTTTTAAAATGTTGCTTTGGCAGTAGCTGCCACCACAGCACAAGGATCTGAAGGGTAGCTGTGTCAGCAGTGGTGGACCTACATTTTTGGGACCCTGAAGCTTGAACTGTTACGAGGGCCCCTTCTCAACCAGCAACAATAGGGCAACATCCAGCAAGGTCCAAAGAGCCTGAACTGAGGATTCAGATGTCTTTTATGGTTCTAACTGGCCAAGGGCTAGGCTGTAGAACTATTAAGCTGTGCACTAATAAAGGATTTGAGGATCCAGCTGCCAAAATGCAGACTATTAATAGATTCTGGCTAGATCAGCAATCCCATACAGCTGGGGGTTTGAGACCTGCAAGCCCCCAAGAAAATTTTGAAATTTGACCAATTGAGGCCATATGAAATGGGTATCTGAGCATATTCTAAGGTCAATACTTCAACCCATTGGCTTATGATTCTGTCACTAAAATAGTCTTATTTTAATAACAAACACATAAAAAAACTCCATCAATTTTGTTGAAAAATCCCCTCATTTAAAAAAAAGTTGCTTCAGGGCCCCTCCAGGATTAGGGGCCCTGAAGCTTAAGCTTCTTTAGTTTCACAATAGATCTGCCCCTGTGTGTCAGTGATGTTATGGCTGGCGCTGCATCTGGTGGCAGCCATTTTGTTTCTGTACCCACCACACTGGGTCAGAAGAATTCCAAAGGTGCCCACCTGCTCAAAAAGCCTCCGGCTGTTGGAATGAAGCACTCATAACGTTAATTTACAAAGCGGGGACAGAGGAAAAAGAAATACAAAATTATAGACCTATATCTTTACTCAACGCTGATTATAAAATATTTGCAAATATACTAGCGACAAGATTTAAAAGAGTATTAATACAAAATATTCATCAAGACCAGGCTGGATTTTTGCCCAAGAGACAGATGAAAAATAATATAAGAACAGTTATCAATGTTTTAGAATATTACGAAGAGCATCCGGAGAAACAAATGGCGCTACTCTTCTTGGACGCCGAAAAAGCATTCGATAATGTATCTTGGGAATTTTTAAGACAAAAATTAGAGGCATGGGATTGCGGATATAACTTCTTAACAATGATCTTGGCTATTTACCAAAAACAACAGGCAAGGATAATAGTAAATGGGGAGATGACAAGTAGTTTCAAGATCCAAAAAGGTACGAGACAGGGCTGCCCATTATCTCCATTACTTTTTATTTTTATATTGGAAACGTTGAATGACAATATAAGACAAAACCCGAAAATAAGAGGTTTAAAAACAAAAGGCGAAGAATTTAAGTTGCAGGCTTTTGCCGATGACTTAGTGTTTATCTTAGAAGATCCCTTAATAACAATTGAGCATTTGATGGAGGTACTGCAAGAATATGGAAGTCTGGCAGGACTTAAAATAAACTTTAAAAAAACAAAAATGTTAACAAAAAACTGTACTCCTGGCCAAACAGATAAGCTTCAAGATGTAACAAAAATAGAAGTTACTTCAAAAGTTAAATATCTAGGTATAGTGATGACTAATAGAAACAGTACGCTGTTAGAAAATAACTATAATAAATTGTTAGAAGAAATACGGAAAGATCTGAATAAATGGAAAGAATTGCAAATTTCTTTGATGGGCCGAATTGCAACAATAAAGATGAACGTATTACCACGGTTCTTATTTCTTGCACAAAATATTCCAATTTTAAAGAGGAACATATACTTTTCGGAACTAGATAAAATAGTTAGGGCTTTTATTTGGTTTCCCAAAAAAGCTCGTATTAAAGGGAAAATGATGCAAGACAAGAAAGAAAGAGGAGGATTTGGACTACCAAATTGGGAATTATATTACCAGGCGGCGGCCATGGGATGGATCAAAGATTGGATCCTACTGGAAAACTGGAGAACTCTGCACTTGGAGGGTCACGATTTACATATGGGATGGCATGCGTACATCTGGTATGAAAAAGAAAAAGTGCATGCTAACTTCCAGCATCATATAATAAGAGGAGCATTGATAAAGATATGGAAAAAAATTCGAGAAAGGTATTATATCAAGATTCCTAAATGGGTGTCACCATTAGAAGCATTTGTAAAACCAACATTGATGACAGAGAGTAGAACAAAGGAAAATCTAAAGTCAAACAATATAAATCTCTCTTGGTGGGAGACTACCCAGTTGCAATCAAGATTTACGAAAGATAAAAAAACTGGTTTCTACACAGAGAAAACAGACTTAGACAAATTATGGTTGTCAACTAGTGATAAGTTGATACAGAAATTATATAGTTATTTTTTAGATGATTATATGCAAGATGAGTTAGTAAAAACCACTATGATATCGTGGATGAGAGATATAGGTTATAATATCCAAATTGATGACTGGCTAAGAATCTGGAAAGTGATGAAGTATGTAAAGGCAGTTCCATATAAAGAAAATATTTACAAATTATTCTATAGATGGTATTGGACGCCTGACAAGATTGCTAAAAGTTATAAGGTTATATCTAGAAATTGTTGGAGGTGTAATACTAATGTTGGTACATTTTTCCATATGTGGTGGAAGTGTGGAAAAATACAAAAGTTTTGGCATACTATTAATAAGATGATAAGAGAAATTACGAATATTGACTTAGAATTGTTACCAGAAACATACCTGTTGAATATTATACCTGAAGGTTTTGAGCAAAAAGATGTATGTCTAATAACCCATATACTTACTGTGGCCAGAATATTAGTAGCTAAATATTGGAAGTCAGATGGATTACCAGTAAGAGATGAACTAATTAAGAAATTAATAGAGACTGCAGAAATTGACAAATTAAGTATGATATTGCAAGGGAGAGATGGAAAGTGGTTCCAGGAACGTTGGGATAGAGTTTATAAATGGTTAGAGTCAAAATGTGTATAGTTGACTCCGAAACTAGACTACGTATCATTGTGTAAACAGAAGATATTGTTATATTCTTAAAAATATAAATAAAATGGTAAAAAAAAAAAAAAAAGCCTCCGGGGACCTCTGTCTTGTACCAAAGTAAATTTATTAGTCTGTCACAAGGCTTTCTGCTGGTTTTCCTCATTAGCTTGTTTCCCAAGGAATATCTATGCAGAGGATTCGGGGATTTAGGATACTTCACATGGAGCACTGGCCAAGGCCATTGGGCTTGTTGTTGCTACATCAGAAGGGAGTGTGCAGTGGTCACTGGCCCTTTGTCGCTTTGCGCTGCACGGGAAGGTTGGTACTGGCTGGCTCACAAGCTTCCAGGAAATGTCCATCATTGCTGACTATTCTTCACTGATGAACCCTTGGGAAGAAATCCTGGGATTCCTTGGAACATAGCTTGACAGTCACTGATGTGTCTGAAATCTGACATTGCCAGTCCTGCTATACTTCTCTGCTGGCTTTCCAGTTGTTTTTGTTGTACTCTCCATCCCACACAATGTCAGATAAACACAAGCTGAACCACTTTAGCTCTCCTCCACTTGACCTCTTACTAAACTTGCGCCATGGTTGCCTTCCTGCATAATCTGACTCACGAAATAACCTGTTACTTGGATCTTTGGAGCAGATAAATGTAGGTAGCTCTCCAGAAGTTTATTTATAGGCTTTTAATTACTTGGGTGAGAGCGAATCCATGACAGTTTTTGTTTATACCCAGTCTTGTTGGGGGTTTTGTTGTTATAAGATCATTGTGATGTAGTCCCTGCATTGTTTGATATGGCCAGTGACAAAAAGCAAACTTGTGAGCCCACTTTTGTCTCTCAGTTGGGAGCTGTATGTACATAAATAGGGAACCCTCCAATAAGTATGTGTCACACATACTACACAAATGTTTACATAGCTACATTAGAAAATACCTAGCCCCACTGGATTAAAATTAAAGGTTACATCTTATATCAAGTTCAAAATTTCTTTCCTTGCAGTCTCTTAACAGAAAGTACCTGCTGCAGTATTCCACAAAGGGAGACCACCATTGAACAAACAAATTCTGTGGCTGTATCTTCTTTGCATGTTCTTGTTTCAACATTGAGATGTTATTTATTAGCATAATGAACTACAGTTTATGAAGCCATGTCTTCATCTTTGGTGATGCATGCAACTTCCAGTTCTGAGTAAATAACATCCTAGCTGTCACCACTAAATGTTACACCAAATACCACTATTTATTTTTGGAAGCTGATCTTCCAAATAGAAATGGCAATATTTCTGTACGAACAATTTCATGTATTCCTTTCTGTATATTTTCCCTACATTCTTTAATGAAACCACAATCCTGCCACATATGGAAATAGTTTTCTGCAACTCATAGCACATATTTGAAACATTTGCAGACATTTTTGATAACCTGCTTGAGGTGTCATGGCATCTAAAGAAAACTTTTAAACAATTTTCTCTTTATCTCTGTATTTTTTTATATCTGTCACATTTAAAAAAAATAGGATTCTAAATTCCAGCTGTTAGTTCTTGTTTGAGATCCATTTTCCTGCCATTGCAATACCTTTTCTTAATCTTTTCATTGTTGGAGCAAATTATGAAGTTCAGAGAGCAATCCTTTTTGAGCAGCTGGATTATATAGCCATTTTTCAACACTGGTGTCTAGAAGACCAGGATGAATTATATAACTATGTAATCCTGTTGAATTACCAGATTTTGTTTTGTCTTGTCCTTTACCTCAGCACAGTTTTCCACTGGTAACCTAAAATGTGAGTGAGACTGCCCTGTTAGCTAGAGAAGGCTTCCATGGAATTGGTGAGGTAGCAAGGCGCAAGAGAAGCATTCATACGACTGGTGTAACAACCATGTGCTTAAGCATTTATGTGGTACATGTCCAAAGTGATTTCATTATCCTCAGTAATCCTCGTGGAAGTTCTGGGCAAGCAGCAGTTTGTGGCTGTGGGGACTGAATACTGCCAGGTTGTCCAGTGTGAAGCCAATTGAGAGGGAATGTGGGGAGAGGACCACGTGAAAATAAGTGGTCAAACTGGAAAGGGCCTCCTGCCTTTGCTTTTTTACTGACAGATCCAAGCTTGGTTGCCTAGCAACAGCCACTGAGGGGAAAGTTAGCCCCACAGCAGGAGGAGAAGAGAATGGTTTGACGGCCGGTGGCCTACCTCAGTAGCCAGCCAGCCATGGAGGAGCCAAGCAGTAGAAGCATCTTCGTCAGGAGAGACAGCCGTTTTGGCAGTTTATTCTGACAGGGAAGGGTGGCCAAGCTGGCAGTGGGCGGGTGAGAGGAGTGGACCCAGCATACAACCAGTGGGACAGCTGGAAAGTGCCAATACGTTAGGGCTTTTACATATATCAGAAACTGACAGAAAAATCTTCACAGTAAATAAACAGTGGACACATGCCCCCGGGGACAGGAAAAGTGCCTTCTTTCTTAGTTTGCTTCAAACAGCATCATTAGCAGAAGCTACTGGAACTTTCTCCATGATGAGATTTTCCTGCTACAGCTTCAGCCCGGTATCCTTTGTATTTTTCCTTTGCGTAATTCCTCCCTTTGTCACCCATTGTCATTTGTTATTCCTTCCTGCCACATACTTTTGTGGGTGCAGTGGACAGCTGTTTGTAAACTATTTGTAAGGGAGGTCTCCCGATCTCAGATGATCAAGATAACTGTTTGGGAGCATGGACTCAGAAGAAAGGTTGATTTGTCATCAGCTGACACCTCCTGTTTGTCCACCATTTCTTGTTTGTGTTTCTGTCCAGAACTCTAATTATTTCCCATTACTGCCTTCCTTCCTGAAAGCAGCATTTCGCAAGCACTGATTTAGATTTCATGGGCTTTTATTTAAATTAGTGAATGCTACTCCCATATAACTGCAGATTCTACATGGCTCATCTTGTACACATAAATTAGTTCCGATCTCAGAGGAAGAGAGAGGAAGAGTGCAGGGGATGTGTCAGTGTGACACCTAGTACTTTTCAGTTGGGTGAAAACTGCCAGACGGGCATTAAAACCTTTACTATTTGGGAATGATCAGGTGAGCAGGTTGCTAACCCAGCTGGCAGACCTACTGTTGAAATAATCCTGTTTCCAGAGATACTATAATGAGTATCTTATTTTAAATGCAGGATTTTCTTTACTTATATTAGAGTGTTGGTTTTCAGATGGTGGAGGTTCCTGGAGGTTCTGCAGTACGTGATTTTTCAATGATAAGATTGGTAATGATAGAAAATGAGGTGAACTCCTGTTAACTATCTCCCATCTTGAACCTTAAAATCCTAGTGGCTTTCTGTGGGTCAGAGTTCCAGATTAGACATTTGTTTGAGCTGAAGATCCTGTTCCTGTCATGAACCAGTAGGCCTCTCTTCCCTCTACCATCCTTCTAAACACACTCTCCAGATATGCGACATGGGCACCTGTGTGCACAGATTTATTCAGATTTCAGGTGTCGGATCTTTAGCTGAGATAAGGGCCCAAACTGGGCCAGGAAGAGAACCCTTCCCGTTGCCTGCGTAGAGCTGTCAGGGCCAAGAGGGACAAAAACATTATGGGCCCACAGTGCGTGTGTTTTATGTCGGTGGTTAAAGGTTAGTGAAGAGGCCTGCCTGTTTCTGGCCCTGGCTGCTTCTGAGCATGGCTGGCTTTGGTGGCATTCCACTGTGTGAGACAAAAGGCAGCTGGCCCAGGAGAAACAGCAGCACACCAGAACCTGTATCACTGACACCCATCTTCTCTTTGCCTCCGAATTTAACATTCACTCACAACATAGGTTCTTCTGCATGCACAACCCCTTTCTGTAATGCTCTCTCCCTGTCTCTTCCTTAACAAACCCACATGGGACATTCTTTTTTTCGTTATATACACACCACTGCAACACCAACGTTTGCACACCTGCCTGCTGTGCACCTGTTCTTTTTGTCAGTCATTTCTGTGGAACAGGCACTCTGTTTCAGACATATCACATTTCCATGTAGTACTTGTCAACTGTCATACCAAACTTGAAAAAACATCTGTTCAAAAAGACAGGCCCATCAATTATATTGAAAATAAGTATTTCCTGCAATTATGCACCTAATCACCATTTCTGAACAAAACAAAAACACTGGAACGTACACTTTTATGCTTTATTGCAAACTGATTGTGGGATGTGTGAGTATTCCACATACATGTATGCTGATTCTTGTCAGTGCTTGTCAGTTTGGTGCTGGCCTCTGCTCTTAGAATCACAGAATCACAGAGTTGGAAGGGACCACCAGGGTCAACTAGTTCAACCCCCTGCACAATTCAGGAAATTCACAACTACCTCCCCCCACACTCCCAGTGACCCCTGCTCCATGCCCAGAAGATGGCAAAACAAAACAAAACCCCTCCATGATTCCTGGCCAAACTAGCCTGGAGAAAAATTGCTGCCTGACCCCAAGGTGGTGATCAGCATTTCCCTGGGAGTGTAAGAAAGAGCCACGGGAACTAAATACTGATGCAACCCTTCCTGCTGTCCTTCTCATGATCTGCCTAAGTTCAAAGAATCAGCATTGCTGTCAGATGGGGCCATCTAGCCTCTGTTTAAAAACCTCCAGAGCCCACCACCTTCTGAGGAAGCCTGTTCCACTGAGGAACTGCTCTGTCAGGAAGTTCTTCCCAGTGTTTAGCCGAGAACTCTTTTGATTCAATTTCAACCTGTTGGTTCTGGTGTGACCTTCTGGGGCAACAGAAAACAACTCTTCTCCAGGCTAAACATACCGAGCTCCTTCAACCTTTCTTCATAGGACTTGGTCTCCAGACCTCTCACCATCTTCGCTTCGCTCCTATGGACACATTCCAGCTTCTCTATATCCTTCTAAAATTGTGGTGCCCAAAATGGAACACAATAATCTAGGTGAGGTTTAACTACTTCACATGATACCACCACTTCCCCAAAATCACATTTGCCTTTTTAGCTACCCAATCATACTGCTGACTCATGTTCAATGTAGGGTCTACTAAGACCCCTAGATCCTTTTTGCACATACTGCTGCCAAGACAAGTCTCCCCCATCCTATAATTATGCATTTGATATTTCCTACCTAAGTGCAGAACTCTACATTGATCTCCATTGAAATTCATTTTACTTGCTTTAGCCCAGTTTTTGAGCCTGCCAAGATCATCTTGTATCCTGCTTCTGTCTTCTGTTGTATTTGGTACCCTTCCCAATTTAGTATCATCTGCAAATTTAATAAGTATTCCCTCTATCCCTTCATCCAAATCATTGACAAAGATGTTGAACAAAACAGGTCCCAGGACAGATCCTTGAGGCACTCCACTGGTCACTCCTCTCCAAGAGGATGGGGAACCATTCACAAAGCACTCTTTGGGTGTGATCTGTCAACCAGTTACTGATCCACCTAACAGTCATAGGATTCAAACCACACTTTACCAACTTGTCAACAAGAATGTTTTGTGGAACCTTATCAAAAGCCTTACTGAAATCAAGACAAACAATGTCTACAGCATTCCTCTTCTTGTTCTTTCTCTTTTATGACTCCAACTGTTCATCATTTATTTAGCAGCAAGACGAGTGTGTCCTGTGTGTTTGGCAGCAGCGGAGAGGCTCAGGGAGGGAAGGAGGCCTTCCCTTGGCTTCCCCAGCTGACCAGCTGTGGCGGGCTGGCTGGGAAGCCAAGGGCAGCCATGGAACCCTGCCTGGGCTCCCTGCCTTCCCTTTCCAGCTACTCTGGGGCAGCTAGAGAAGGGAAGGCAGAGAGAGGAGACTTTCCCTGGTCAGTTTCACTCCCATGGCCTGTCAGATTGATTCAGATTTATTAATACGGTCAAAGACCAGCATAAATCATATACATGCATATAAATAAAAGAATAAACAGATAATAGAATATAATTTTAATTTGATAAAAGATATCTCAGATTTAAATAAGTATATATTAAATTTAAGAACTACTGCTTAAAACAACTTTATGGGTTTTGCTAGCACCTGCAGAAAACCTTGCGCAAGAAGCTGTGATTTGTGGATTTGTACCGGTAATCTCAGAAACAGGGCAGTCCCGTGGCTTTCTAAGGAAAGGAAGAATGAATTTTGCATGAATTTCTTGGTAGAAACAACACTGATACAAGACATGTTCTATAGATTCAACTATACTAGCTATGCAGGGGCAAACCCTCTCATACATGGGGGTCTACCACTGCAGAGGGGATTGCTCTCCAACAAGCTAGGGAGAAAGCCCTGCGTGGAGATGGTATCTCCAATGATGATAAATAAGCAGCTGGTGCTACAACGTATCTAGTATTTTTCAGTGCCAAAAAATTTGGAGCACTATTAATATCGTTCTGGCGCTCAGTGTCAAACACCAGTTGTTTTACCAGACCTTTTGCCTGGTCCAGTCCCATTACCAGGAGGGTCTGAGCAGAGAAGCCCAAAATTCTCAATGTGTGGTGGACCGCCGTTAGCCAGGGAGACTGAAAACCATCCCAAAGGATTAAGGTTGTTAATCCTTGGGGAAGGCAATTTAATTTAAGCCACAATATAATGGAGGCAAGACTTACACTAGCTTCTGTTTTGCCCATGGCCTGTCTGCTGCTAGGTTTAAATGGCTTAAACCTAACAGCTCACTGGGAGGGGTGGGGGGGTGAAATTGACCAGAAAACCTGCAGGGGCTTCCAGAGAGAAAGAAGGCATTTTGACATGCCTCCCTGCCCTCCCCTTGGGCATATCAAACCCAAATATATTCGGCAATACCAAATATTTCCCCAGTCACGAGACGTTACCGGTATTGGAGTGGGGAAATTAGCCAATATTTTTTGGGTCTGATATACCAGAAGCCAAAAGATACTGACTTTTTTTTTGCACACCCCTGGTCCTGTTGTGCTGCTGTCCAGAGTACAGAAGCGGTGCATCTGCAGTAGATTAATTGGCATGTTGTTGTTGGTAGAGTTTAAATATGCAAAGGAAGTGGAGCACTGACTGTTTAGAGAAAAATAAGTAGGTTTATTATAGAAGAACAAACTGTTTTAGAACATGCAGAGAGAGAGCCTAAACTAACCAGTCTAAATGCAGTGAGAGGAACAAAGAGCAACAGAAAACTCTACAGGAACAGGAAGTCTCCAGAAGAGCCAATCAGGAGACAGCAAGGACACAGTTTGAAAAAGTGGGAAGTCCCTAGTCTAACTATGTTAACTACAGGTCCTTCAGCTGTCCCCCTATAGGATGATCTTCAGATCTTCTTCATAAGGCTGTACCATAGACCTTGCATATCCCAACAGTTGTAAGTTCATGGAATCAGGTTGCTTATCTGTAACTGATGTTCTTTAAGTGATTGTGTAGGTTCTGTGTTTGTACGCACAGCATTGTTCAGAAACTTTCCAGAGCTAAAGCTTAGGTCATTCCCCATTGTTTGTTTAAACGGAGCTGGGACACCATGTGGGAAGCACTATATTCTCCGGGAACTCAACCTTTTTTGTCACCTCTGTTTTACAAGGATTTAATTTCAACTTCTTTACCCTCAGCCATTTGACCACAGCAGCCAAGCACTGGCTCAGGACAGCGGCAGGCGGTCTGGACAGAGAAATAATAGAGCTGGGTGTTGTCAGCATATTGCTGACATCCAACTCCTCTTCCATGAATGATCTCTCCCAGGGGCTTTACATAAAGATTAAACAGCATGGAAGATGGAACTGAGCTTTATGGAAACCAATAGGACAGGTTCCACATCAATAACAACTTGTCTACGACAGCAACCCTCTGGGTCCGATCCATAAGAAACAAATTTAAACTGTTCCAGAGCACATCCTTTGATACCTGTTCTGCCTTCAAGTGTCTCAACGGTATAGCATGATCTGCTGTATCAAGGGCTGCATGTAAATCCCATAAGAGCAACAAAGGACCACAGCGATTGCCTTACAGTCAGATGGAGATAATCAGCTAAAGCCACAATTGCCATCTTTGTCCCGTAGCTGGGCCTGAAACATGTTTGAAAGAGGTCGAAATTAGATTCGCCATCCAGAAAGGCCTGAAGCCGGTCTGCTACCACTTTCTCAGTCATCTTGCCTATGAAGGATAGATTAGATACTGGAGGATTGTTGGCCTCAACATTCTTCTCATTCCTCACCACAACATTCTTGTGGTCTCTGTAGAAGCACATGTAATAGAGACTGGCATGCTGCCATAACTGGAGATGGGCCCTGGTGTTCTTATGAGAATGAGTGGTTGAAGATGCCTGTCAAAGGATGCACCAGACTTTGGTCTGATGTCTTTTTATTTGTTTACATATATATATATAGTCCACCTTTCTCACAGGGACTCAGGGCAGATTTACGCATAGTGAGCCAGTACAATCAACAAAGTGGGACATTTAGTCAACATGTCTTTGCGGTTTTGGAAGTCTGGAATCAACAGAAAGAACTGAAGCATAGTATAAGTATTAACATGACGTATTAAGCAATACAAAAATATTGTACATAATAGGATCCTAATAATAATACATAATAGGATCCTCCTTGTAGTAAGCTGTGCACAGCAGTATGGACCACAGTCCCTAATCATTTATCCAAGTAAATTTGTAAACTGTTTTGTACAGTGCAGCCCTATTACCTGTGCAGAATCGCTCTCTAGAATAACTCAGTTTTGCACAGTTTTCGGAAAGCCTGGAAAATGGGAGCTTTCTTGACCTCCTCAGACAGGTCATTCTATAAGCTGGAGCCATTATGGAGAAAGCACAGGTGTTGATTTTGCCCATTTGCAGGTTGGCACCTGTAGCAGCCCCTGCTGACATGAGCAAATTTGTCATGGCGTAGCATGGGGGAGAGGCAGTCTAGCAAATAAGGAGGATCAAAGCTATGAAGGTCTTTATATGTGATAGCCAATACCTTAAACTGAGCCCAGTAACAAAAGGGGAGCCGATGGGTTGTCTGCAGAATGGGAGTAATATGCATGTTTCATCTAGTTCCTGATAATAGCCAAGCTGTGGCATTCTGGACCAGTTGGGGTTTTTGAGCTGATTTTAAGGGGAAACCAATGTACAGCACATTACAATATTTTAGTTCTGATGTTCCTGAGGTGTGGATCCAGGTCAGTCATTTCAAGGTAAGGGACCATCTTACAAGCTAGGCTGACAGAAAGCCTTTTCTTGCAGCTGCATTAACTTGCCTCTCCAATAATAAAGCTGGATCCAGTATAACCCCAAGGGTTCTAACTGAGTCAGTGAGGGTCAGTTGAATTCCATTCTGGTGGAGAGAACCATATCCTTCAAGATGTCCTGCTTCCCAATCAATATTATCTATGTCTTCTTTAGTTTCAATTTGTTCACTTTTAGACACTTAACCAAAACAGCCAGCAGTGAATTCAGGACATCTACCGCATTACCAGGAGATCTGGATAAGGATATATAGAGATGAGTATCGTCAACATTTGATGATAACCAGCCCCAAAACTACAAATGATTTGTCCTGAGGGCTTTACATACAGATTGAATAGCGTGGGGGATAGAATTGTGCCTTGTGGAACCCTGCAAAGTAGTTCCCACATTGATGACAACTGCTTTCCAATAGCAATCTTTGAGTCAGATCCATGGGGAATTGATTCAGTGCATAATGCTTCAAAAATGTGAATAGGTTGGACCAAATACCTGTGTTGTAGAGTCTCTGTGCTGTTATCCCCTTGGGAAAGGTAGAAAAGGTGGTCATGCCAGTACCTGAAGGACTTCTACAAAAATGGGAGAAGATGCATTAGCAGCTTGCTGCACAATACAATTCAATGTGAGCACCATTGGGAGGAAACACGAGCCCTGTATCCGAAGGAGTGAGCAGCGACTCATGTAAGCTCCTCCCCTACCACAAGTTTTGTTAGTCTTTAAGGCGCTGCTGGACTCTCGCTCTTTTTTATCTGTTCACATGTTACAGTAAACACATGTACAGTTTGTGAGAAAGAGCTAACGTGTCTTCACTTTGCAAATGAACTGGTGAACAGTATCTGGATGAATATGGATTTAAACTACATGTTCAGCTGCATGTGCATGGGGGGGGCATAAACATTGATGCCCCCCCCCCCCGATGCTCTGATCCACAAACAAAAAGAAAAAAATGTTTAGGATTTGGCAGTATATCTTAGAAAAATTTAGTTGACCTTGGTGCTCTAGGCACCAGGCAGTGCTGTAATTATCTTGATGAAGACATAACTTCTAAACTGGATTCCCTTGTTGAATCATTGCGTGAAACAGTTCCTGAGATGCCGGGGTAAAAATGGTGCCTATCAACTCCCAGGTATGCAAAGGGAAAGCTAACCAAATAATCTGTTTAAAACGTTTTCTTCAGTGTTGGCCCAACTAATTGTTTTATGCCACTCAAAAGTTCATATGTTGTATTTTGAATATTGGTCCTAAATGCCTTTATACATTGAACAGGAAATTAAATCCAGAAATACCAAATAGCAGCAAGAATTTTTTAAAATGTAAGTGCTCTTTGACATATTTCAAACATGCCATTCTTCTGCAGAAACAACCACAGCATTCACAAAAAAACTCAATGACTGAATTGTATAGATTATACTAAAACATACTTTTTTAACATGTAGAAAATATAACCCTCATACGATCTCATTTTGGTGGTGGAAAGTGCCATCAAATCGCAGCTGATGGTTTTCAAGGCAAGCAATGTTAAGAGGTGGTTGGCCCTTACCTGCCTCTGCGTAGCAACCCTGGATTTCCTTGGTAAGTCACCTATCCAAGTGCCCAACCCTGCTTAGCTGATGAGGCTAAGCCTGGGTCATCCAGGTTAGGGCCAATCTTATTTTACCTTGGCATATTTACAGCAAATAAACAGATGGATATAATGCTCATTGTGCTTTACTTATCTTTTACTCACGAAGCAGAGGTGGGTGGGGATAATCTACTAAAAAATTTTTACAGTAACTTCACTTATGACCACGTACAAAACACGGCCCTACTAGCAGCATTTGCTCTAGTTCCTCAGGTAGAGAGAGACACTTGCAGGATTTAATCAGACATTCTTGAAAACTAGTACATCCACCCAAATAAAGTGAAAAGCAGATTTCAAAGCCAGACTGGAGCCCAGGGGCAGACTGCTGTAGGATAGGTCCCGAAGTACAAGTGACAGAATACTTGTCACTTTTGGGTCCCAATGAATAAGACAAACCCAGTGTATCCTTCCTGGTCTGGAAATGGATACTTTACTCTCCCAGACCTTTACTTACTTACCAACAGCCCTGCAGTCTCACACATTTACTTACCAACATTATTATAGGCCATTGTGGTTTAGTACCTAGGGTTTCACACTATGTGTTCTAGATCTTTTTCACAGGTGCAGCAGGTAAAACCAATCTTAGAGACAGCAATGTATATTCTGAAATTCCTTACAATGAGGCCCATGTTAATTTTTTGGAGATTCTTGAAAAACAAATCTGGGTTTCATATTCAACATACATAGAAAATCAGGTAAAAATACCATATTGAGATATGGCAACTCGCATTCCAGGTGATTACTAGATAATTTACATATTGTGCATTTTTTGGAGAAATTGTTTAGATCTGATTATATTTAAAGAGGCTGAGAGACTGAGGAGCCCACTCAGATTATAAGCAATGATAGAAGATATGAGAGAGACACAGCAACTGGATGGGATTGTGTGATGCTTAAGTTTTGTACATGTCAAACTTTTTTAGTACAATAGCTATGCATTTAGTGACTGGGTCCTTTTATTTATGTGGTAGCAGTTTTTTACTGTCTAAAGCATGCTCAGTATTGTTGAAATGTTTTGTTTTTCCTCGTGAAGGTGAATGATTTGCAGTTTAGTAGATAGTTCTGACCCTAAGTACAGTAAATATTTTTGAGGGTCAGACTCAATACAGATTATTGTATTTTCAACTTTTTTGTTTTGATTACATGTGCAAATGCTGCTTGGTTAGTTGCCTGTGATTGGACAGAGAGTTGATTTTTTGTTGTTGTTCCTCTTTGGATTTCAGACCTTCCATACGGCTGTGATAAGTATGAGTGGGAAAATTAGTTATCAAGTATTTCTAATGGTAATGTCTGCAGACTTCTTTGGAAGAACCTGTGATAGTGAAATTGTTCCAACCAGTTTACTTGTTTGGGAAGATCCTGATTTACATTCCCTGTACTTACTTTGGTTTCCTGGTTTCATGTAGGATGCGGAGGTTTGTTGCACGCAGATGTGGCTGCTGTGCCTAATCACCTTGTCAATCTCTTTGCCGCTTGTGCTATGAAAAGGCACAAGACACCTGACCTCTTATGTGCCCATCAGTTGGCCAATCCTTTTTCTGGACTTATCATTTGATCTATGCACACAATAAGCAGTGGGATTGCTAGTCTTGTTTGCTCTCTTGCCAGCCAAGAAGCTGGAATGTTGACAGTCCTGTCCCTAGGAGAAGGCCCACATGCAGTATGTTGCTCTCTTACATAGTTGACATAACCGAGGAATTAATAACTTGTGTGTGACTCTTGAGAGTTTAAGGGTTTCATTCTATCACATCCAGTGAATACTGCCTAGAAAATCTCGTTTAAAAATAATTTCACTTGATCTTAAAAGATGCTACTGAACTCATTATATTTATTTCTGTGAGGTTTCCTTCAGTAAAAAGGTAGAGGTAAAGGTTTCCCTTGCTCGAAAGCTAGTTAAATCTGACTCTAGGGGGCAATGCTCATCTCTGTTTCCAAGCCGAAGAGCCAGCGCTGTCTGAAGACGTTTCTGTGGTCATGTGGCCAGCATGACTATATACCAAGGCACACCAGAACGCTGTTACCTTCCCATTGAAGTGGTACCTATTTATCTACTTGCAATTTCTTGCTTTCGAACTGCTAGGTTGGCAGGAGCATTTCTCCCCTGGGTCTAGTTCCCCTTTCCCTCCCTCTTTCTAGCTGGCACCACCTCTGCTTCCTTCTCCCTTTGCCTCTTCCAGGTACCCTTTTTGGCTGCAACAGCTACCCAAAATGCAGACTCTGGGTTTGTGCTCAACATTTTGTGGGGGGGTGGGGGGGGTGTTTTTATCCCCAACTTATTTTTTTAACCACATTTTCCTGCAAACCTGGAGAGCCCCTTTGGGTTTGCAGAGCCCTGAAATGTCACTGTAATTGGCCCCACTGAGCGGGTTTCACCTCTTCCATAGCTTGTGGCTCTCAAGTTCTGTGCTGTTGATAGATGGCAGCTATGGTTTCTCTGCTTGTGTCACTGCAGTGCTGACACTTTCCCCTTGAGGCCTCTTATCTATTTTTCCTTTTAAAGCCAGGGTCCTATTTTGCTTTTCCCTGAGAGTTATTTCTTTTGTAGAGGTAAGATAGAACAGGATATGATGTTGCCTGTAGGATCTTAATTGCTCAATATTTTGCCCATAAGCCAAGAACAATTGAAAAGTGCCACTTTAGTCAGCATTTTACTCTGTTCCTTCATATACGCATAGATTTAAAGATTACAAGCAATCTAAAGTTAAGTAAAAGACTCATTGTCTCTGCATTTGGCAGGATACCCAAGTTATTAGCATTCTGGAAAGCCGCAGATGTGCAAATGTGGGTAGAATGTGTGTGATTCAGCAACTGGTGAAAGCACTGTAATTTGACATGATGAGAACAAGAGTAGACAACTTGCTTGCATTTTAGCGAACAATTTTAAATTAGCAGGATTGTACAATATAGTAGAGTCTAACTTGGCTTTGATATGACTGGAAGCAAACTGCAGACAGCTCTGTCATTAACAGTGGTGGTGGTTATTGCAGCAAAACTGATTCTGTAAACCTGCTGTGGTGAGAAAGAAAGTTGCAAGGTTACCCTAACCCTGGAAAAGTAATCAAGATGGACGACACTACAGAGTTTGTTCCATTCAGGGGCAATCTTGCTGCAGCTCTCTTCACACCATGCTCAAAAAATTAGCCTATCCACTTTTGGTACCACAGTGCAGCATGGGCAACGCAGGTGCAGTGCTGGAAAGCCACAATCATACTGTTGACCTCCAGGAGCCTTGTATCTGCCATAGAATGCTGGCATATTGTAGAACATTCTGGAACAAAAGTTGGGGTGCAATCAGTCCATGTGGAGCACTGGCTGGGCCCACTGGGCACCACCAATGTCCTGTGGAAACCTGTCTTCCTCTGTCACTGAGTGGAGTTGGGGTGGATCAGACCATTTTGAAGTGGGCTGTAAGTGAGGATCAGAATAATGAAGTTGCCCTACACACATACAGTGTCATGGAACTAATTCTGGAGTTTATTGTGTAAAGCTGTGCCCTATATGGAATGTCTGCTTTGGGGATCTGAGTCACAGAAGACACAGCATACTAGTTCCAGCTTGCCACCCCTAGAAGAGCTGTTCACGTTAACTGTCTTTCAGACAGGTGTGGATTGCATTTAATCACAAAGGTCGAGTCTGGGTTCCTAAAAGTCTGAAGCAACTTTTATGCACTGAAGACAAACCTGTGAAAATACATTCAGTGAGGTTCCTTTGTGCACTTAGACAACTGACACCACAGTGATTTAAATTTCAAATATGCTTGATCTCTTAGAATTGAGTGTGAGGACTGAGCAGGGATTGCCTGGAACATTTATTTATTTATTTATTACATTTTTATCCTGCCCTCCTGACTGAGGCCGGCTCAGGGCGGCTTACAAACAGATAAAATTCCCATAATACAGTCATGATAAAATCACACACATTAATAAATACAACATTAAAATTCAAACAAAATAAAGTGCTAACAACATTCCTCATATTCCGGTTGGCTCTTTGGCCTTCTGCAGCTATCTCAGGTCATTGGCACGGGCTGTGTCCGAGGGACCTACGGGCCAGGGCTCCGCCAAAGTAGATATTAACTATTGGCGGTGGAGGTGTTAGTGGTGGCGGCTCCAAAGACCTGGCGGAGGAGGTCCGTTTTACAGGCCCTGCGGAACTGTGAAAGTTCTCGCAGGGCCCTAGTCTCATGGGGAAAAGGGGGCGGGGGAGAGAAAGTGCTGTCAAGTCTTAACTGCCTTCTGGTGGCCCCGTAGGGCTTTCAAGGCAAGAACTGTTCAGAGGTGGGAGGCCATTGCCTGCTTCTGCCGAGTGACCCTGAACTTGTGGTCTCCCATCCAAATACTAAGCAGGGCTGACCCTGCTCGGCTTTCAAGAGCTGACAAGATCAGGCTTAGCTGGACCATCAAGGTCAGGGCGGGGAGGGGGATACCCCCACATTTTATGTTTTAATTTAAAATTACTTACATGCCCTTTTTCTGCCTGAACACAGGCCTCCAATCAGCTCACAGCAAACAGAGTTTTAAAAAAGACGGGTCGCCGTGTTCGTCTGTCTGTAGCAGCAGAAAAAAGCAAGAGTCCAGGAAGGACCTGAAAGACTACCAAAATTTGTGGCAGGGGAGGAGCTTCCGTGACTAGTCATGGCCCGCTTCTTCTTCAGAGTTTAAAACAGAAGGTGAAATCACATGATAGACTTTGACTCCATTGGTCTGCCTTAGTCCTTTGTTTATTGGCTTCCTGGTGAACTTTTACCCTTTTGAATGCAGAATACAGCCTCTCTGGCTGAATGGTGGCACTGGCAAGCCCTCTCAGAAACACGACACTCTAAATTTGGTTTTAAAAATAGAACGATTGCTGTTTTGTTTTGTAAAGGCTAAAAAACCTGCACCGTTTATGCTGAATTTAATCAGCACTGCTTGTGACGTTTGCTTCCATGTGTTGTTTCTTGCCTTGTCAGGGACTTGCCACCCATTTCACAGTCGCAGCTCAGCATAAAAATAGGAGGCTTTCTGAGGCCCGGGTAGGCTTCTGTTGAAGGCTTGGTTGGTTGCAAGCTATCGTTTGGGCCTGTGCTCACTACCGGGAAATCTGAATGGGCTCTCTTGAGCCGCCTTTCCTTATTGGTAACGTCTCACTTGGCATGTTTTCCAATCCCTTTTTGTGTCCCCCCTCCCTCTATCCTGCCCGGTTCCTTTCTATTCACTTCTGTACACTGTTTATTACTTACAAAGGATCGAGCAGCCTGGATCCAAGGCATTCCCCATCCATTCTCTGCCCTTCAGTGAAGGTCTGCTTTGGAAACTCTGCAGAAGCAAGGCGGACAAATATGAGGCTTTCTCTGCTGCAGCATCGTGGCTTTGGAACTTCCTTCCTACAGAAATTCTCCTGGCACTGAGCTTTCTGAGCTTTGGGGAGCCAGTGTTTTGTGTGTATGTCTGTGTGCCTGTCCTGTCTCTCTGTTAGAATGGTGGGTTTGTACTGTTGCTTTGAGGTCTCGTATGTGCGCTGCTAATCAGTTTGGTAATTGGGATGGTGGTGGTAGTTATAAATTACCATGTTACTGCTTCTACTACTGGAAGCTGCCTTTGTACTGAGAAGCAGGATAAAAATGATCTGATTTAAAAAAAATACTAAGGCTTGAACTCCATTTCTTTCTCCTCAATCCTTTCTCTTCTTAACAGGAAAAAAAAGCCACCGCATTTTGGAAGTTTGGGAAATAATCATATGCAAAGATTCCTGTTTGATGTAAATGGGCTTTTTGTTTTTTTAAAAAGCAATTGTTCAATTATGGGATGGTTCAGTCTGGGAACATTAATTTCATCAATTCGAGCGCAGGAATATTATATATATTAGGTCCATGATGAGCACCCTTGAGCAGCAGCACAATAAATACCTAAATACCCCTGGTGAAAGAAATGACTGTTGGAAAACAAAGACTGCTATTGAATTTGTCAAGCTTAAAGGATCACCGAAAATTGCCTTCCCAGTGTCATTTAGGAATGGTCTAGGTCTAGGGAAATGAGATAGATAATAGGGCAGTCTTAAATAATCCCCAGTTTCTGTCTCTAACTGCAAAATTACTAGTCTGAAAAGTGCCCTTTCTCAGACAGGCCTGTCACTGTCAAGTAATAAATCTGTCTGTGGACTAAAAATAAATTTTGAATTGCATTATGAGATGCAAAGTTAGCATAAATGCACACAGTGACATGCTGAATGGTTAAAATGTGGATCAATGGCTGGTGTTTTCAGTGGTTTGACTAATAAGTGTCATCCACTGACTGCGTGTATAAAGCATGTCTCTCTCAGTACTTGGAACTGTGGGCACTGGAGAGTAGTGGGCAGTAGTCCCATTTTGAGCTATGTTAAGGGAATCAAGGCCAGAAATCCCATTTAAGTTTCCCCCCCTCTTTAGTGTCTTATATCCTAGAAATGCTTATTGCTTTAACAATGTTATATACTTACTAAAACCAGTAGAAATATGGATAGTATATGCATTTATATGCTTTAAAGAATATTTCTCATCAGAGTTCCCCCTAAGCGGCACTAGGGTGTGCTAGCACACAGATTTCCCACCCTCAGTGCAGAGGTTTTGACCTCAGCTCAGGGCAAGGGTTCTATGAGAGGAGCAGGTGAGTCACCTCCTCTCAAAGGCCTTGAGGCGGCAACGCGCTCCTCCGTGGCCCCTGACTTCCATCCTCACCACTAGCCAATGGTGCTGGCAGCGGGAAGTCCCTTGGGGGAGCCGAGTTGGGCTTGCAAGCTGGTGGCAACGTGGACCAGTGCTCCTCTGTGGCCTCTCATCGGCTAATGGTAGGGATGGAGGTTGGGGGGAGGGGAGCAGGGCAAAGATGGAGGTTACAGGGGGGAGCCTTGGGCCGACAACATGGCCCGGTGCTCCTCTGTGGCCTTCCACTGAGTGCAATCAGCTAGTGACGGAGGGGAGGGGAGGTGAGTGGAGGCACGTTGCTTGGAGAAGACAGGCACTTAAAAGGACTGTCCCTTTAAATGCTTGCCTTCTCCATGCCACATAACCTGGAGAAGTGCCTGCCTTCTCCAAGCCACCTGACTCCACAGCGAGTGAACCGTGCCTTCACTTGCTGCAGAGACACACAGCTTGGAGAACTCCATTGCAAACAATGGAGGATGGGGACACCTTCTTCTTGGGCTCATAGAATTGGACCCCCTGCTCCAATCTTTTGGAAACTTTGGGGGGGAGGGTGTTGAGGAGAGGCACCAACAGTTATGCTGCAAATTTGATGCCTGTACCTCAAAAAACAGCCCCCCCCGAGCCTCAGATACCCTGGCTGAGTCTGTATTATAGCTTTACTCATAACTTTTATGCTAGTAGATTTTTTGGCTCACGATGTAGAATTTTTGCTCACAGCAGTTGACAGCTTAGAGGAAACATTGCTTCTCACACTCTTGGTAACCCTTACAAAAACCCTGAATAGTAGGTCAGTTGCATTGTATTCCCATTGCAGTGTGTGTCTTGCCTTAGCCCATCTTAAAGGTTAATGGCTGAGGCAGGATGGGTCCTGAGGGCCAGAATGGATTGGATCCTATGATCCCTGGGTGCAAGAACTGTGGGATCTCCCCTCCCCTCCCTCCTGAGCCACCTCAGTCCTAGCAAAGTTTGTTTTGTGGGTCAAGGGATTTGCGTGGACATGCAAGAGGCAAATGGGGTGATCTCATTCCCTTCCCTCTCCTTGCTGTAGCCACCCAACTGGGACTGGGGCAGCTCTTAGTAGGCACCCATAGTAACCAATAGTTAACAGTGTGTATCCTCTAGGGCATACCCATCATTTATTGGGTGTGCAAATGTTTACTGTCATTGATCCTCTCATTGAAACACTTCAGAAGGCTTGTATGGAGTATGGAGCACCATTCAAAAACTACTCATTCTTGGATTAGACAATCTGCTGTTTTTGTTAGGTGAAGAGGTCTTTTATCATGAAAGATATAATAAAAATGATACCAAAGAGTCATGGAGCAGAGTGAAAAGAATGGAAATGGTTGTTCTTCCTGAAAGGCTGATTAGATTCTAACCTCCTAGTAAGCATCCTAGGCTTGGATGTCAGAACACTGATTGCTTTGTTGTCTGTCTGTATTTTAGAAACCCCGCCTCTTTGCCAGTATCTTCTCAGCAGACCTGAAGGGACTGCCTTCCTTCCCCTGATGTAAACTCGCCAGATGCTGGGCACCATGGCTGAGCCTGCAGGAGAAGAGGCCATTTCCAAAGTTGGAGAACTCTGCCATGTATGCGGACAGTCCCACTTGTCGCCCGACAATCACCTCTATAACTTCCAGGACGAAGTGGATGATGAGCTGGTTTGTCACATTTGCCTTCAGCCTTTGCTCCAGCCTATGGACACGCCTTGTGGACACACATACTGTTTCAAGTGCCTGGAGAACTTCATGCAAGAGTACAGCTTCTGTCCTATGGATCGGAAAAAACTCTCTTTCCAGCACTGCCGGAAGTCCAGCCTGCTGGTGCGGAACTTGCTGGATAAGCTCATTGTCCTCTGCCCCTTTCAAGAGGACTGCAAACAGACTGTGCAGCGGTGCGAATTAGAGGCTCATTTACAGAACAGGTGCGTACGTGATTAACTCCACTTGCATGTTATCAGTCTATATTGGATAGGACAGATAATGGCAAACCCTCCCAGCTTATGAATTGTTGCTGAAACACTTGAAGAGTTGCAAACAGGGAAGAACCAGAGAAGTGGGAGCAGGTGGGAGCTGTGAATACCAGCACTCCTCCCCAGCCCCCCAGTTTGCAAATCAGAAGCCAGTCTCCTGAGAGCAAAATATCACCCCCTCCTCTTCTGGAAGTTGCTCTCCTTGTCCCTGGAACTGCCACACGGGGGGAAAGGTACAAGTACTTGTAGGGATGGAAGGTGATTTGTATCCCCCCCCCGCAATGGAATGAAAGGGAAAATGGTTGAGCCCTTCCCACCACACACAGCTCCTCCACCAGTGCCACAGCTGAGTCTAAACTGAGGCATCTCTGAAGCTGCTGTCAAAGTTAGAATTCTTGTGGGAGATTGACTCTTAGATCTCTCTTTGCTAGATCTAGCTTGGCACTAATTTGCAAAACCGTGGGAGGTCCATGAGGATGAACTGACAACAGATGGTCTAATTGACACAGGTGGTGGCTGTATTAGAAGAAGTCAAAACCAAAGCCAAGTCCTCTGCTGCCTGGAGATACGGCCACTTGTAGATGCTCTAGATGCAGGTAGTCAGCCATGTTGGTCTGCAGAACAAATTTAGAGTCTAGTGGCACCTTTAAGACCAACCACGGTTTATTCAAGCTATGAACTTTTGTGTGCACCCACACTTTTTCAAATATTAAAGGTGCCACTGGACTCTAAATTAGCAGATGCTATACTTTGTGATGCCATTATGAAACTGACCTGACAGATATATGTGCACTTTTTATGCTGCCCCTGCCAGGCTGTTTCTTTTGGATGAATGTGTCTTGAGTGGCCTAGAAGTGATGTAACCACTGAAAACACTGCAGTGAATTCAACCTCAAACCATGCGTATGCTATTTCAAGTTTTTGTTGATTTATGCAGGCTGCATGTTGGGCAAAAGGGGGCCTTGTCCCCTCCTATAGACAACAGGCAACAGAAAGGGCAGGTCGAGAAGATGTCTGACGGATGGTAAAGATGGGTCTGCCAGTAGTGACCCCCATTATTCAGCCATTGCAGTCGTTGGCCATGACTCCACCTGTAGCACTAGCTGCTGCTCTCTCTTGCCCATGGTCTCCGTTAAAGACCTCTCCATTAAAGACCTCTCTTGCTCCTGTCTGCCCTCACTCTGCAACAGACAGTGAGGGGGCCATGCCCCCTATCTGCAGCCATGTGCCTGGATGACTGACGTGCCCAGTTAAGAGGCACCACTCTTCTGACGTGCATGAATGCAATCAAAAAGAGGTTTCCGAATCTGATCCAGTAAAGACTGTCTTTATGTTGCCCTTAACTCGGGCTCTGTTTTGGCAGTTTATATTCCTGGCTGGCAAGGTGCTGATGTTGTTTGTTATATTGTAAGCCGTACCAACCTGTGCATTTGTGTTTTCATTTTATATGTCATGTCTAGATATTGTAGATGCTTTAAATAATAAAATTGCTTATCTAATTTTGCAGGTTAGTATTATTTTAATAGGACACAAAAAGAATAAATTATCAAATCTTTTGTATATCGTAGTTCACAAATTGATGGTAGCTTAGCAGTTTTCTTTAGTTCTATCTTAAAAAATACAAATACATGACTCTGTGATTAAGCTGATTTCATTACTAAGGAATAAATCAACTTACAACTTGTTAGAGTGGAATTACAACAGAGCAGAAAATCCTTTGGTTACTATGCCATATCAACCATTTCTAATTAAGTTATTTATGAATCACAAGCCGGAATTAAGATTGCTAGGAAAAACATCAACAACCTCAGATACGTAGGCGATACCACTCTAATGGCAGAAAGTGAAGAGGGCCTAAAGAACCTCTTGGGCAAAAGTTGGCTTGAAATGCAACATCAAAAAAACTAAGATCATGGCATCCAGCCCAATCAATCCTGGGCAAGTAGAAAGGGAAGTCATGGAAGCAGTGACAGACGTCACGTTCCTGGGATCCAGGGGTCTTTTCATAGAAGAACAGCTGCAGGAGCTCATTAGCATATGGTATGCTAATGAGCTATTAGGCTATTAGCATATGCCACGCCCCCTGACATCACTGGAAGTGATGACAGAAGGGGAAGCAAAAGGGGGGGAGGCATCTTCAAAAGCCTCCCCTTCCCTTCCCCAGCTGGTCTGGGTGGGGGAGCTAAGAGAGAAGGGGTTTAAAGTTTAAACTCCTTCTCATGAGAGTTGGGCCACAGAAGGAGGAAAGAGGGAAGAAAAGAGAGAGAGTACAGAGAAGGAAAGAAGGAAAGAAAGAGAAGGAAAGGGGAGGGAAAGAAAGAGAGGGAAGAAGGAGGGAAACAGGGAAAGGAGGAAAGAAGAGAAGAAGGTGGGAAAGAAAGAAAAAGAAAGAGAGAAGAGAATAATGAGGGAAAGAGGAAAAAGAAAGAAGGAAAGGAGGGAATGAAAGAAATTCAGCCCCATTATATCCTATGGGCTATTGAAGTCAATGGTGAAAACATAGGGTATATTCTGGGGGCTGGAGGGGAGGGGTTTGAGGGAGAGGCTCCAAACTCACAGGATAGCTGATAGAATTGGACCCCCTGGTCCAATGTTCTTGAAACTTGGTGGGTATCTTGGGGAGAGGCTCTATCAGCTACCCTGTGAGTTTGGAGCCTCTCCCTCAAACCCCCTTCCCTCCAGCCCCCAGAATATACCCTATGTTTTCACCATTGACTTCAATGGCCCATGGATATAATGGAGCTGAAATTGACATTCAGCTGCCTGAAAGACTCTCCGGGACACCGGCTGGGGGCGGGGCTTGGCTCCTGATCTCCAGGAGCTGTGCTCCAGTGCGCTCCCCCCAAAAGACCCCTGCTGGGATCCAAGATCACTGCAGATGGTGACTGCAGCCATGAAATCAAAAGACGCCTGCTCCTTGGGAGGAAAGCGATGGCAAACCTAGACAGCATAATAAAATATAGAGACATCACCCTGCCCACAAAAGTCCGTATGGTCAAAGCAATGGTATTCCCACTAGTAATGTATGGCTGCGAGAGTTAGACCATAAGGAAGGCCGAGTGCTGAAGAATAGATGCTTTTGAATTATGATGCTGGAGAAGACTCTTGAGAGTCCCCGGGACTGCAAGGAGATCAAATCAATCAATCCTAAAAGAAATCAACCCTGACTGTTCCCTGGAAGCCAAATGCTGACACTGAAGCTCAGATACTTTGGACACCAAATGAGAAGGGAACACTCACTGGAGAAGCCCCTGATGCTGAGAAAGATTGAAGGTCAAAGAAGAAGGGGATGGCAAAGGATAAGAGTGATGGTTAGACAGTGTTATCGATGTAGTAGTGATCATGAAGTTGAGCAAACTCCGGAGCACAACGGAAGACATGAGGGCCTGGCTTGATGTGGTCCATGGGGTTGCGAAGAGTTGGACTCGACTGTGCAACTGAACAACAACAATAAATTATGTAGATTCAGTATTGTTTTTTTAAGTGATCTGAAAAGAACCTTTCCAGAGCTGCACTTCAAGCTCTTTGCTGTTATAACAAACAATAGGAAGTAGATGCAGATTTATCTTGCCATGCATCGGTTTGGAAGTTAAAAAATAAGCATTGTCTACCTTTCCCCAAGCAGTTAATTTAAACATTATGTCAAATCATGCTTTGAGCCAGTTCAAGACTGCTTCTCAATATATGGTTTCCATCTTCTCAACACTCAGCTTCAAGTATTCATTCCTGTCTCCAATGTGCAAACAGCCTCTAATGGGGTGAGATGGCCCTCGTGTCTGGAACTAGACATCATGTGGGAGGGAAGGCAGCATGGTATAGCCCTGTCTCACCAAATCTCAAAAGCTACGCTTGCAAGGCCACCAAGAAACACTCTGAAGAGGAAGACAATGGCAAACCGCCTCTGCTTCTCACGTGCCTTGAATGCTCTTTACTGGAGTCCCCATCAGTTATTCTTATAAATAGTTCAATGTGGACAGAATGGAGTGGGTGCAGAGGACAGTGATGAGGATGGAGACCAAGCCCTGTGAGGAAAGGCTGAGGGACTTGGGAATATTTAGTCTGGAGAAGAGGAAGTTGAGGGTTGACATTATGGCTCTCTTGAAGTATCTGAAGGGCTGCCGCTTAGAGGAGGGCAGGGAGCTGTTCCTGTTGGCAGCAGAGGAGAGGACTCACAATAATGGGTTTAAATTAAGGGCGAGAAGCTACCAGCTGAATATTACAAAAAACTTTTACAGTAAGAGTTGTGCAGCAGTGAAATCAGGTGCCTAGGGAAGTGGTGAGCTCCCTGTCACCGGCAGTCTTCAAGTAGCGGCTGGACAAACACTTTTCAGGGATTCTCTAGTCTGATCCTGCATTGAGCAGGGGTTGGACTAGATGGCCTGTATAGCTCGTTCCAACTCTGTGATTCTATGATTCAGTTGGTTGTGACTTTGATGGCACTTACATAAATTCGTAGATGTCATGCCAAACCTTTCTTTGTAACCAGAGAAATAAATAAATCCTTCATTTGGAACTCCTTATTCCAAATCATAGTGCAAACCCACTTCTGATCAGCAAACTATAGCTGGTCAATTCAGATGTCACATGCAAACACAGTTACACCTCCATCAACATGATTTGGACTTATGTCTGAATTGAGCCAACCCATAGCATGTCACGAGAAAGCATGTCAATTTTACAGTTACCAGTTACAAACATTTGTCCTCAGTATTATTTTAGTAGTTTAATATTTTGGATCACAGAGAGTAGCATCCCTTCTACTGACTGGGAAGACAAATAAACACAGTTAAAACTTTGGTTCTTCTGCTGGAATGTGAAACATACACTGAAATGGTAATGCACTTCTGGTAATGCATGTTGTTGATAGTAGTACACACTTTTGAAATAATGTGGTTTGAAGACTGTGGTTGCGGTGTTCTTGAAGTGTGACATCGAATGATGGGCTTCATTTTTTCCAAGCAAGATAGCTCAAGAATCCCATCGCTAACACAGCTGTTGAAGACAGTGTGTGAAGGCAGAGCTATAATGCCACACATAATTAGTTCAGTGTTCAAGTTTTCCCTGGTTTTCCAGGGGGCATCTGGCTGGCCCAGGGCTCATATTTTGTTTCCTCGAGCAAGGTATTCTTGTCCCCACCTGTACTTGTTACTGGCCAAGCCCAAGCCAAGCCCCTGTGGCATTACTGCAGAAATTGGCTTGGATCTGGCCAGTGGTGATGCAGGCTAGAAGGTGGGGTGCTGTTGGCTGGGAGCGAGCTAGGTCCCTGTGGGACACCAGCCCATTCAGTGGCTTGGCCAAGCAAACCGGTCCAGGGCTGGCTGCTGGGCTAGACGGGCCCTTGTCCTGCAGGGCGGCTTTTAATCCTTGTGGTATCCGTGGTCCTTCAGATGGCCAGTTTCACATGTACTTTGCAGAAGGTTGTTTTCTTGAGTCACCGACATTCTTAACTGTTATCAGATAGCTTTCCTCAACATGTTTACTAAGCTCAGAGTTTCCAGGTTTTTGTGTGACCGAAATGACCAGGGTTGAGTTATATTTTAATCTGTAGGAAGAAAATGCAGCCAAATTAAGAACTGGGGTGGGCAGTAAGGATTGTGTATGAATTTTTAAGTAGAGAGGTTTAACCAGACACAAACTAGGTGGTGGCAACTTATTTTTTTAAAAGAAGAACTAGAATTGCACCACCACCACGTAGTTCGTCACCACCACGTTGTGCGTTTTCATTTGTAAGGCTGTAGGATACCTACAGTTGTCAACAGCTAGTCTTTATTGTTTCTGTCCCTCCCTACCTCCAAAGAACTCAGGAGAGCAAATACTGCATTTTATCCTCACCACAGCTCTGTTGTAGGCTGAGGGATAGCGATTGTCCCAGGGTCACCCTGTGAGCAACACAGATTTGAATCTGGGTCTCTCCAGTCATTGTCACATAAACACGTGAAGCTTTTTTCTACTGAATCCGACCCTTGGTCCATCGAGGTCAGCACTGTCTACTCAGAGTGGCAGTAAGTAGCTCTCCAGGGTCTCAGGCAGAAAAAGGTCTTTCACATCACCTACTGCCTTGGTCCTTTCAAATGGAGACGCCAGGGATTGAACTTGGGACCTTCTGTGTGCCAAGCGGATGCTCTACCACTGAGCCATGGCCCCTACAGTTTTGTATGCAAGGCTATGTTTATACTGCATTTTCACAAGAGTATAGAAGATGGCTGCAAAGTTGTGCTTGAAAGCAAGCAATGTCTGACCACTACAACACAGCTTTTTGCAGATATTACAGTATGCTTTTTACTTAGCCGTTGCCCCTGGTTGTCACGGTCTTCCTGTTTACAAGAGGTGTTTGTTGACTTGCCCGGCTAACAAAGAAAAGTCCTTCTGAAGTTACTGGCCCGTAGTGCCTGCAAATGTCCTCCTCATGCCGCATCAGTGACTCCCATTTTTCTCCCTCCTACTGTCCCTTAGGTTGGGCTGTAATGCTTCTGGAAAATATGTTGCAGGGGAGTGTTAACTCACATGCTCATTCATTCCCTGGCAGCCCTAGAGGGAGTTCAACATTGGGAAAGCCTCTTTGAGCTGAGCCAAGTAAATAATCACGGCAACCTTTTATATAATTAGCCTGGCAGAAACCATTAGGAAACATCTGGGCACATCCAGAGTCTCTCTTAAAGACTGACGTCACAGGGGACCCATCTGCCCATTTCGTGCCCATTGTTCTGCCAACTTTCTGGAAGTCAAAGCATTTTTTTCAGCATTAAAAGAGTCTTGCATTTATTTGAAATAGCAAGACTTGATTAGTAATTTTTTTTAATGAGGGGCCTTTCTCTTTCTCTCTCCTTTTCTTTGGTTTATTAAACTCACTTTTATTTGCGTGTGTGTGTGTGTGTATGGGGGGGGGGTGAGGCTAGCAGATGGGAAGCCTAAATCACAGTTTTCCCCTCTCCTCTCCCTCTCCTCCCCCTCTCCTCCCCTCTCCTCCCCAGCACAAAGGTGCCTGAAAAGACTTGTGATGCCTCCCAAACTGCTTGCATGCTCCTTTCGCACACAGCTCCTTTCAGTGATTCTTTTGCCTTCCCCTGCAGGTGCCCTGGCTTCAGGAAATACAGAGCTCAGCTAGAAAGCAAGAAGAATCCTCGCTCCAGGTTGAAGAGAGATTCCCTTTCAAGGCCGGAAGCAAATCCTCTGAAAGAGCCTGAGGCAGTGAACGGGCCGTCAACGCTGGTGGCTGGAAGCTCAATTGCTGCTGTGGTATCCTTGGAGACTGCAGAACCTGGGCTGGTTAATCCAGCTTTTGATGGGAGTGAAGAAGGTATGCATTTCTCTCTGTCTCTCTCTCAGACTGGAATTTGGTGCCCAGAGAAAGTGACCCTATGTTTGAAACCAGCTGCACCCTGCAGGCCCGTGTGCCGAAATTAAGTGTGTTTTCTTCCCACCTGATGTATTTATAAGAATCAATTGGCCTTGAAGAAGAGATGAAAATTTGCAGCGTTATATCCCGGGCTATGTTTATGCTACATTTTCACCACAGAATAGAAGAGGTGCAGAGCCTTAGCATTCTTTTTAACAATAGTGAGTTTCTATTCCTGATGGCTACAAAGTTATGCTTGAAGGAGTATGGGGCTGGCAATGTCTGCGGAAATCCTGAAAACCAGAGAGGTGGCCAAATAAATGGTGGCTTGGGGGTGGGGCTTCAGTCTTTTGCATAATCGCCTCTCCCTTATGATGAATAAATTCTGCAAAAGCAGAATTTCAGAAGCTTCAAATAGTTCAGAAGCTTCAAATAGTTAAGAATACAAGGAAAGTCTTACTGGTCCAGCACCCTGTTTTTCTGTGATGCCCAACCAAATGGAGTCTCTCCAGCAGGGCACTGATGCCCAAGCTTCCCCCTGGCATTGCCCCACAACAGGGGTTCTGTAGCCTTTCCTCATATGGAAGGTGGTCCAACCCCCTTCAGCGTTTGATTGCCTTTTCAGCAATTTTTCTAGCTCTGTGATTGTCTTTTTGAGATGGGATGAATGGAACAGTAGTCATTATTCCAAATGTAGCCGTACTACAGATTTATGTAAAGGCACTATGATTCTGGCTCTTTTATTTTCAGTCCCTAGCATTCTTTTATTCTCAGTCTCCTTGTTTGTTGCTTTCAACTTGCTGTTTTTATTTGCTTTTATTTTGTGCATTTATTTTATGCATTTTAAAACCTTTTGCACTGATCTGCAACTGCGTCTCTCTTTAATTCTCAAAATCAGATTTGCCTCAGAGAGCTAGTCTTTTAGCGGAGACCAGTTTAATTGAAATTCACCGAGGAGATGACCCCGAGGAAGACCTTGGGATGCGGATAGTTGGTGGTAAAGACACGCCCCTTGGCAACATCGTCATCCAAGAAGTTCTCCGGGATTCAACTGTTGGCGCTGATGGCAGAATTGCACCTGGAGACCATATCCTGGAGGTGAGGGTTTAGGTAAAGTCTAAGATACTGAGCAGTGTAAAAGATCAGCTGCCATTTTAAAAATAGTTGGTTTATTCTGACTTAAACCTTGGAATTAAGTACATAGGAGATGATGGTATGTCAGGGATGGGAATGCAAGAATGATTTAACCAGAGACAGTCAAGGGCTGTCTTGAACTGGCTCTTGCTTAGAGCTTCGTGGCATTTCACAGTTTTGTGTGCTGTGGCTTTCTGTGGGTGTCTTCTGACTTGTGGGGGGGGGGGCTGTTCTTGATCTGGTTTCTTCGGATCTTGATAAGAACTATCATTTCGCTTCCCTGATGATAATCTCCTCCTGCCTTCCATCACTGGCTTATGCCCTACATTCCTTTCTGAAGTCCAAGAACACATTAGGCTTTCTTTTGCCTTTGCTTTAGCTGTGACAACAAAAACAACCCATGAAAGCGAACTCTGCCTGTGGACTCCAGCCTCCCATTGGGCTTGTGCCCTGTGCTTTTTCTTTGCCTGCAAGTGGGGAGCTGGGGAGGGACTCTGGGGCAGGAGGTATCACGAGCTGCCAGCCATGCCTGTCTAATCAGCAGTGTTTTTATCCTTCTGCCAAGGTGAACGGTGTCAACATTAGCAGTGTGACTCATAGCCAAGCCATCTCCTTACTGCGCCAGCCCTGTGCAGGACTCCACCTCCTAGTGCTGCAAGAGAAAGGGTTTTCCACCAGGCCTGGGCACCCAGCTTCCAACCCTGCGATAAACCAGGAAGTGATCCACGTTACTCTCGTGAAGAGAGACCAGTCTGAACCCCTTGGCATCAAACTGATCAGAAAATCTGATGAGCCTGGGATTTTTATTCTGGACCTGCTAGATGGAGGTTTGGCATCCAAGAATGGGAGACTGAGTCGAAATGATAAAGTCCTTTCTATCAATGGGCAGGATCTACGACAAGGAACACCTGAGATTGCTGCACAGATAATCCAGGTAACTTTACGTAATGGAACAGCCCACGTTGTTATGAACTAATCACAGGAATTTTCAAATTTTGCAATAGGGAAGTGTCTGTCATACGAACACCTGAAGTGGCCTTAGGCTGAGTCAGTCTCTCGCCTGGTGTTGTCAAGTCTGACTTCCAGCTGTTCTCCAAGTTCTTCTCACAGCCTTGCTGCCCATATAACTGGAGATGCCAGGAATTGGAAATGGGCCTTGGGTGTGCGAAGCAGGCGGTCTTATGCTAAGACCCTCCTGGGAGGGGGACAGACACACACACTAAGCAAATTGCTTGAGAATCCTTGGGAGCAGCCGCTCCAAATGTTTTCCTTGCAATTCTTTATTTTTTGGTTGCCTGAGGAGCAAGTGAATAAAAGGAAACCGTAATGTTGCCTTTTGTCACAGAATAACTTGTGCCAGTTTCCCCCTGGAATAAACATCAGAGAGGCAGTTCAGAGCCTCCAGTTTTTAAGAAGGTGTTATATTTTTTTAAAAAATATTGCATAAGCAATACCTTGTCAGCATGATTTACATTCCAGAATTAAAATGGAAGCAGTCTGGCAAGGAATGACAGGAAAGAGGAGGAGGGTAAAGGTCTAAGTGTCAAGGGACACTTCTGTACAGCATGAAGGGGGGGGGTTGCAGGAAAGATGATCTGCGTCACTGTTCACCAATTACATCATGAACTACATTCAAGGGGAATCTGTCTCACTTATGCAACTGCATCTCATAGGCAATTGCAATCTTGGTGGATATTCTTGGAAGTTTATCTTGGAAGTTATCTTGTTTTTATTAGTGTAAAATAGACTGACTTGGCTGCTTGAGAAATAGGAGGTCCTGATAAAGCAGGGTTGCTTTAAGAACTGGTGTGGACAGACTTGACAATTCAGGCATCAAGACCCCTCAACCAACCCGGCTGATCTGAATTTGCACCACCACCACCACCACCACCACCTTGCATTCCTTGGATTATGTGCTCTTTGTATAAAGCAGAGACCGCCCCCCTTTTCCCACCTTTGGGATTCTAGCGCAGAGTGGTGGGTGCAACCACAGAATGGCTGCCTCGGGAGGTGGCACCAGCGACAGACTGGCAAGGAGGGAGGTTGCCTATAGCTCTAAAAGTAACCCCTCAACGTTTTAGACCAGGAGCTGTATTTAACAGGATGCTTTTTAAAATGAATGTATGGCTTTAAAATATTTTCTTGCATATTCCTACGTACCATCAGTCGCGCAGGGAAGATCTTTGTGCTACAGCTGCAGCTTCTACTGAAGCAACTTTTTAAAAAATAAGAACATAAGAACATAAGAGAAGCCAATGTTGAATCAGGCCAATGGCCCATCTAGTCCAACACTCTGTCACACAGCGGCCAAAATATACCAGGTGCCATCAGGAGGTCCAGCAGTGGGGCCAGGGCACCAGAAGCCCTCCCACTGCTGCCCCCTCCAGCACCAAGAATAGAGTGCATCACCTGCCCCAGACTGAGAGTTCTCATTCTATACCCTGTGGCTAATAGCCACTGGTGGACTTCTGCTCCATATGTTTATCTAATTTCCTCTTGAAACTGTCCATGCTTGCAGCTGCCACGACCTCCTGTGGCAGTGAATTCCATATGTTAATCACTCTTTGGGTGAAGAAGTATTTCCTTTTATCTGTTCTAACCCGACTGCTCAGCAATTTCATAGAGTGCCCACGAGTTCTTGTATTGTGAGAAAGGGAGAAAAGTACTTCTTTCTCAACCTGCTCAATCCCATTCATAATCTTATAAACCTCGATCATGTCACCCCTCAGCCGTCGTTTCTCCAAGCTAAAGAGCCCCAAGCATTTTAACCTTTCTTCATAGGGAAGGTGTTCCAACCCTTTTATCATTCTAGTTGCCCTTCTCTGCACTTTTTCCAATGCTATAATATCCTTTTTGAGATGTGGTGACCAGAACTGTACACAGTATTCCAAATGAGGTCGCACCAATGATTTATACAGGGGCATGATGATACTGGCTGATTTGTTATCAATTCCCTTCCTAATAATCCCCAGCATAGCGTTGGCCTTCTTTATTGCAGCTACACATTGTGTAGACATTTTCAGCGAGTTATCCACTACGACTCCAAGATCTCTCTCTTGGTCAGTCTCTGCCAGATCAGACCCCATCAACGTGTATTTATATTTAGGATTTTTGGCTCCAATGTGCATCACTTTGCACTTGGCCACATTGAACCCCATTTGCCACGTTGACGCCCACTCACCCATCCTCAACAGATCCCTTTGGAGTGCCTCACAATCCTCCCTGGTTTTCACCACCCTGAACAACTTCGTGTCATCTGCAAATTTAGCCACATCACTGCTTACTCCCAATTCCAAATCGTTAATAAACAAGTTAAAAAGCATGGGACCGAGTACTGATCCCTGTGGTACCCCACTGCTTACCACCCTCCACTGAGAAAGTTTCCCATTTATACTCACTCTCTGTTTCCTATTTATAAGCCAGTTTTTGATCCACAAGAGGACTTGTCCTTTTATCCCATGACTATTGAGCTTACTTAGGAGCCTTTGATGAGGAACTGTATCAAAAGCTTTCTGGAAGTCAAGGTAAATAATATCTATTGGGTCCCCCTTGTCCACATGTTTGTTCACTCCCTCAAAAAACACTAACAGGTTAGTGAGACAAGATCTTCCCTTACAGAACCCATGCTGAGTCTGCCTCAATAGTTTTTGTTCATCAATGTGCCTACTAATTCTTTCCTTAATAACAGTTTCCACCAACTTACCCGGTATCGATGTCAGACTGACTGGCCTGTAATTTCCCGGATCTCCCCTGGAGCCCTTTTTAAAGATGGGAGTGACATTAGCTACCTTCCAGTCCTCAGGAATGGAGGCAGATTTTAAAGAAAGATTACATATTTTTGTCAGGAGATCCACAAGTTCACATTTGAGTTCTTTCAGAACTCTCGGATGAATGCCATCCGGGCCTGGTGATTTATTAGTTTTTAAATTGTCCATCAGTCGGAGGACTTCCTCTCTTGTCACCGCAATCTGATTCAGGTCTTTCAAACCCCCTCCCGAAATCAGTGCTTCTGGAGTGGGCAAACACTTCTCCTCTTCCACAGTGAAGACAGAGGCAAAAAATGCATTCAGCTTCTCAGCCATTTCCCTATCATCCTTCACTACTCCTTTTACCCCTTGGTCATCCAAGGGCCCCACTGCCTCCCTGGCTGGCTTCCTACTTCTAATGTATTTGAAGAAAGTTTTATTGTTGGTCTTTATGTTTTTTGCGATATGCTCCTCATATTCCCTTTTTGCTTGCCTGATCACAGACTTGCATTTTATTTGCCATAGTCCGTGTTCCCTTTTATCAACCTCACTAAGACTAGCTTTCCACCGCTTAAAGGAATCCTTCTTACCTTTTACAGCTTCCATTACTTTATTTGTTAACCATGCAGGCTTTTTTCTATACCTATTTGTACCTTTCCTAACCTGCGGTATATATTTTTTCTGAGCTTCTAGGATTGTCTTTTTAAATAGTCTCCAAGCTTCCCCAATGGTTTTGACCTTCTCCACTCTTCCTTTCAATTTCTTCCTCACATGTCCCCTCATACCAGAGAAGTTACCCCTTTTAAAGTTAAAAGTGGTTGCGTCAGTCTTTTTGGGCAACTCCCTATCTGTACAAATGTTAAACTCAATGACATTATGGTCACTGTTTCCAAGTGGTGCAATCACTTTTACATCTCTCACCAGGTCTTGGGTGTTACTTAGGACCAAATCCAGGATCGCCTCTCCCCTGGTAGGATCTGTGACCATCTGTTCCACAGCACAGTCATTGAGAGTGTCTAAGAACGCAATCTCTTTTTCCCGACTAGAACTCATATTGACCCAATCAATGTGTGGGTAGTTAAAGTCGCCTATTACAACACAGTTATTTCGTCTAGCCGCTATCTTTAATTCATTCATCATTTTATAATCCTCCTCTATCTTTTGATCTGGTGGGCGATAACAAACTCCCACTGTTAAGCCTCCTTTTGGACCCACTATTTCAACCCATAGCATTTCCAGAAGGGAATCCAATTCTCTTACCCTCTCAATCTTACTGGATGGTATACCCTCTCTGACATACAGAGCCACCCCACCTCCAACCCTTTCCCCCTATCCTTCCGATATAATTTATAACCAGGAATCACTGTATCCCACTGATTTTCCTCATCCCACCAAGTTTCTGAAATACCCACAATGTCTATTTCCCCCCCAACACCAAGCATTCCAACTCCCCGATTTTACCTCGGAGACTTCTAGCATTTGTGTATAAACACTTATAGTTTCCCACGTTTGTTAAGCCCACAGCCTTCCTCTTGCTGCCTCGAGACCTTGCCAGGCAGTTCCTATCATTAGCCACAGTCTCAGTGGACAATTGTAATCCATTTCCTTGTACAAAAGTAATAGCTACCCCTTCATCTCTTTGAGATGAGCCATCCCGAACCAGAGACTTTTCATCTCCTGTCGGCTTTCCCCCATTATTCAGTTTAAAAACTGCTCTGCCACCTTTTTGATTTTGAGCGCCAGCAGCCTGGTTCCTTCTCGGGACAAGTGGAGACCGTCCCTTTTGTACAGCTCCCTCTTGTCCCAAAAAGCATCCCAGTGCCTAACAAACTTGAACCCTTCCCCCCTATCTGCACAGCCAATGAGAAGCCTTGCCAGATGAAAGGCCCACTTGGCCTCACACAGTTGGTGGGTGCCAGGGAAGGCCTTGGTGAACACACCATGTCGGGGTTCCCTTGTATGAAGCATTTCCAAAGCATTTGTGCCTTCTAGACGGTTATGGAGCTTGTGGATTGTATCACATGCCAATGTGCAGTTAGCATATGTGTTGTTTCACAAAGCACCTAGAATAGTGGCTGTAGAGTATCGGGCTCTCAGGCTTTCTTCGCCTGAAAGCTTTAGTGTGAAGCTACTTCAGTGTGCTGTCCTGATACCCATTTCTTTTTTTTTAAAGATGCTTGAGTCAGAATCCCTTTCTTCGCTTTATCCTCCCAGCTGCTCTCTGTAGTAGGCTAAGCACAGAGAAAAGAACTGGCCCAAGGTCAGCCAGTGAGCATTATGGTTAAGTGGAGATTTGAACTTGGGTCTCTCTTGTCCTTGTGCAGCATTCTAACCAGCTCACTGCCCTTCTTCTCCGAGCACGTGGACCTTGTCATTTTGGGCCTTCCTCTGCTATCAGTCTGTGAAGCGATGGCATTAGTTCTGTCGGGGAGTGTGACAGCTGCTTTGACTGAAAAAGGAACTGTGACAGATTGAGAAGTAAAACAGAAACCAGTTTGGCCACCGGCAGGTTTTGAAAGTTAGTAAAGGGTGAGACCAGCTTTGATAAGTTGGTCTGTAGTTGGTACAAATATTTCTCTGTTGTGATACCAGTACAGAAAATAATTCCAAAGTATGTGGATGTTCTGTTAATGATTTCCCAACTTTGAGGAAGGACTGTGAGGCCCAAAACATAGTGTTAGTGAACAGGGATGGGCACAAACCGAACCATGAAGCAAAATTCATCACAAATTTTGCCCTGTTCATGGTTCACAAACAGAAGTTTGTGGCAGGTCTACCGTCATGAACTTCTACAAACTTTTGAAGCAGTTTGTGGCAGTTCGTGGGTGGAGCAGAAAGCAGGGGTCCCTTTAAACCCCTGCTTTTTGTTCCCAGCGAAAGCTGCAAAAACAGCTGAGTGGCAGGGAGACATTCCCCAGTGCTCAGCTGCTTCAGGCTGTCTTGTGCAGTCCCTTTAAACTTTAAAGAGACTGCAGTAGACAGCCAGAAAAACAGCTGAGCAGTCTCCCCACTGGTCAGCTGTTTGGGGCTCTCTTGTGTAGTCCCTTTAAACTACAGCCTTGGCCTTGCTTCTTCAATAAGATGTGAAGTTCCCTTGTGGGACTGCATAGTTGTGTGTGTGTGCTGAGTGCTCAGAACTCAGTGGAGAGTGGACCCTGCAAGGGCATTCTGGATGTACTATGGAGCGAGCCTGCCCTAGATATTGAAATATTCCTGTCCCGCATTTCCACTTGGGAGCCAAAGGTGATTGAGAACAGTGTGGTCAAGGCAGTTAACAACATAAAATACAACCACAGCGATATGATTAGCAGAGCAATCCTAAGAATAATTACCTGGGAGTCAGCCCCACATTTCTGTAGCCTTCTGAATAGGCCAGCTTAGGACTGCACCGTAAAAGGACTCAATGGAACCTCAGTCACAAATCAGTTCCACAAAGAGGCCTCAAACACAACTATGCTTCCAAAAATATCTTTAAGAATTGAGATGTAAATTGTGCTGACTTAAAGAAAACCATTCGAAAACTTTACTTTAAAATGTTGTCTGAACTTTTAAACAAACATGCATGTTGAAGCCCACACATTTGACATCTCAAAATTTATTTATAACCTGCTTTGAAACCTGAAGACACAGGCTGTTGTTCTGTGTAAACGAAGGACCATTAGAAGACAAAAAATGGCCTCTTGAGATTGTGCTTTATAAATATGATACAATACAGCATGTGATGTACTTATTATTATGGGTACAGTAAGCCATAAATTCAGCTTCTTCTTGGTTTGATGTGTAAGATGGCCATCATTATGGAGCTATAAGGGGACAAATTTCTCCTTATAATTCTGCAACGAAACATGGTAGAGATGAAATGAAAACTGGCAACTAGTACATTGGTGCAAGATCATTATAACATTATAATGCTCTAGCTCTTACCAGTTTTTAAAAGCCCTGATGGAGAATAGGGAGCGGCTGTGATTCTGTGGCAGAGCATCTGTTTTGCATGCCTGAGGCCCTAGGTTCAGTCCCCAGCATCTCCATTTCAAAGGGAGGTGATGTGAAAGGCCTCTCAAACAGCATCTCCTGGTGTGTTCCTATGCAACCCTTGTGTTCTTCAGTCAGCTTTCTCCTGGTGGTGTCTTCACCTAGGACGATCCATTTGGTAAAAGTCCAGCCATGAGCATTCTCAATGCTAGGCCCATTCCTTTGGAGTCTGGAAAGTCCTGCCAGAGTGGGTGTGGCAGGTGCTTTTACTCAACACGTTCAGGAAGACGTGCAAGACTGTTCTGTTCCAGAGGTCATTTGGTGGCAGGGAAAATGTTCTTGCAGTGTTAACTCTGTGTACTGGTTTTTAACACTGTGCTGGAATTCTGTAATGATTTTAACTTATTGGACCCTTGTGAAGTTTGTTCTTTGCCGCTTCTGCTGTTTTGTTAGCCGCCTTGCGTTTGTAGCAATAACTCGGGCTATGGATACTTTAAATAAATGACAGACCTCTGCTTGAGACCCTGGCGTGCTGCTGCCAGTCCGAGCAGATGATACTGACCTTGGTTGACCTTGATTCGGTATAAGGCAGCTTTGTATATTCTAGCAGTTATTCATGTCTCTTGCAATGGAATGAAATCGACCCTGGAGAAGCTGCCCTGTATCACACCAGAGTCCACTTGGGAATGCACATTCCCCAACTGTATGCCTAACATCTGAGTTCTGCAGCGTGTTCCCTTCTCAGCTGTCCCTGTGTCTGCCTACTGGACATCCAATATGGATATTTACTTTTCTTCTCACGGCACAGTACTTTAGTTACCCTTACTTTTGGAGATTTCTCCATGTTCAGTCTCCCCACACACAACTTAACTTGACAACCCCTCTCCTCCCACATTTCCTAGCAGGCAGAATAGTATTTTCATTTAGAGCCTGCCTTTCTTACTGTGACTGAAGATGGATTACAAGCAATGTTCCCTCTAAACTGTGGAGTCTTATGAGCAAAAATTCTACTTTGTGAGCAACTGGCATTAAAGTTGTGAGCGAGCGATTTGGCTTCTGCATAAATTAGTTTGCTCTGGAGCCCTCCTTCTTGAGCTAAGACAAAAATGTGTGAGCCGGAGGCAAAAAAACCTGTGAGCTAACTCACACTAACTCAGCTTAGAGGTAACACTAATTACAAGTATGATGGAAGTATTCACTTAATCGGTAGGCCAATTACAAAATTTATATTTTATTGTCTTTACTGTTTTTGCAACCAGAGTCATAAACAGCAAACCCTCGTCCCACAATGAACCTTATTCCACAGTAAACATGGAAGAATTTAAAGGTTGCTTCTGCAAAAGTTGTAATGTGATTTGTTTGTTTGTCTTCATCTCTAAGTAACCAGGATGATTTTGCTTCTGGACAGAGGAAGTCCTGGTTAAATAAAGGGTAGATCAGTTCATCTCTTAGAGCTGAAAATTTGGGACAATCAAGCAAAATATGATCCACAGAGTCAGTTACAGAGTCGATCCACAGAGTCAGTCCACAATTACAGAGTCGCTCTGAGTATGAAATCCCATTAAATCTTCCTGACATCACAGCTGAAGGTAGGGCACTCAGGCGCGCTGGCATGAATGTCCTTCTGTACTTCAGAAGAATTAGCTTAGATAAGTAGTTTGGCATTGTTGTTGGAGGCTGAATGCCTGCTGGAAAGGTTGAGCACACTCTGCAGGCTCTTAACTGATGTGCTCTCATAGTCTTCTAATGAACTGTGACAATTCTTGTCTACTCGTGACTCCTGTCACATCATGGGTACCAATTACAAAATATGATAACCGTGGATAACAGTCTTTGAATGATAATATTTAAATCTGACAGTAAAGATTCCTAGGAAAAGAGAGATATTCCGTCAATCATTAGGCAGATGACACAATGCGATAACACGAAAGTCTAACAGCAGAGAGTCCTAGCAAAGCAACATAACGCAGTGGAAGAAAAAACACATTATCTTTAATAGAGGTCACATCCCGAGCTGATCCATTACGCCACGGCTCTACTCCCTCTGTAATTGGGGTTGCCAGCTTTTGCTAGCCTGCAGGCACCTTTGGAATTGTGGCACAGTGGTCCGCACAACCAGGAAATGTCTTCCACGGGAGGAAGAGCCCACTTCAAAATGTGTGAAGTTATGCATAACTCTAACCGTGACTCTTCCGCATTTCAAGCCGGAGCTCTGCTTTAGTGGGATGCCTTTTAAAATGAACATACGTTTTCTCGCATAGGCACAACTCTAACCTTCAGTCTCACAGTGGAGATCCTTTTGAAGACCCCTGTTTTGGTAGCTGGTGCCAAAACAACTTTTTAAAAACCTGCACAACCCATCAGAGCTCCAGTGGCCAGTCGGAAATCCTGCTGGGCAGAAGCCCAGCCTGGCAATACCCACTTCCTAGAAACCTTTAGCTGGCACCAAAAGAGGTGTTGGCACGTGCCTTGGTGCCCTTGGGTGCCACCTTGGGGGGGGCAGACCCTCACTCTGCACGAATGCCTCATTAACAGTTCTGTTTTGTGCTTTGAAACATCTATTTTTTTTTTGCAATTAACAATTTTTATTTTTTTATGCTGTAAAAAATACACACTCTGCAAAAAAGAAGAAAATTAACCGTAATAACAGTCAACTTCACAGCAAATAGGAATAAGTCAACAAATAACAACCAATAAACAGCAAACAATAAAACAGCTCATCATACTTTCTAATACAGTCCAGGAGAGTATAACAGAGTTTACTAATAGAATGCAAAATCCTTATACTTTTGAAGTCGCATATAAGCTTGGGGATATATATTCAAAAAACAGGAATCATTTATCCATAAAGTTATTCACTCTTGTTGGGTTGTCAAATACTAAAAGTTATGTCACCAACTTATCAGAGACTGCAATATCCCAGACTCTTGCTCTCCAGTGTGTCAAGGTAGGTATTTTGTTTAATTTCCAGTTTTGTGCTATAAGATATTTATATTAATAATAAAGATTAAGCTTGTTTCAGAAGCTTGTTTAGTCAGGGTTAATTTCGGCCAATAATTTAACAAAAGGGTCTCAGGGGAGTTAGGCAGCCTATGGCCTGTAATCTTTCTTATTTCCAAGATCATTTCTCAAAAATTATTAACTCTAGGGCACACCCACCAGCGATGAATAAATGTTATCTGTGAGTATTTTAAAGGGTCCATTTTAAGCTTCCTGTTTTGGGCTTTTCCTGACAGTCTAGTGAAGCAAGAGTCAACTTTGTCGTTCTGCGTCAGTCTGGGATGCAGCTGCCAGATTCTGTGGAGGACGGCAGCGCTTCAAACGGCGGCGGCAGCAGCAGCAGCAGCAGCAGCAATGGGGGCAGCCCCGTGCTTCACCGCAGGAGGCCTGAGCAGAACCACTATCGACGGAAGTCAAGCTATCAGAAGGTGGGTCTCGGGAGGCGGGGCTGGTCCTGGGTTGGGGGAGGAGTCACCTTCTCTCAATTCCTTTTCTACTTCAGCTTGGGGCAGAAGAGCACCTCGGAACTAGATTAGGTGGTGTGCAATGGAGTTTAAGTGTCTATTTCATTGTCACATGTGAACACACAAAGCTGCCTTCCACTGACTCAGACCCCCCTTGGTCCATCAAGGTCGGTATTGTCTACTCAGACTGGCAGGGGCTCTCCAGGGTCTCAGGCAGAGGTCTTTCACATCTCCTACTGCTGGGTCCTTTTAGCTGGAGATGCCGGGGACTGAACCTGGGACCTTCAGCACGCAAAGCAGAGGCGCTTCCACTGAGCCACGGCCCATCTCACATTACTTTATGGAAATATTTTAGCTAGTGATATTAAGGGCAACTAAGTGGCCCTTATCTGTTAAGTAAGAGCCCCAAATGCTGGGTTTTTAAGCACAGTTTGCAATAGGAATAGGCAATAGTCTCTAAAAGAGTGTTTTTCATACTTTCTATATTTAAGGATCCCTTTCCCTCCATTTTAAATCTGCTGAGGAAACCCTGCATGTCCATAATCCATAGTGTGTCTTTATTATCTTTATGACGGCAGCAACAGGCCTTCCAATTCTGAAAGTAATGATTTTATCCCTATCTGCCAGTAGTAGTACTAATTTTTCCTGATCTGACCTTCCTAGGAAACATGATATAATGGCCATCAAAAATCATTTACACTCAGCCTCAGATGTCAGGCACTGGAATGGTACGCGGGACAAATCCTCAATGGACCTACAGTCACAGGAGCCCCTGCCCGTTAGCACAAGACTCTGGGGTGTATTCTAGGGTATACCTTGGATCATGGCCGGGGGAGGGGGGGCTGGCCAGGCCTAGTGCATTGCCGTGTTCAGCTGTAATTCTGACGCTGCTTGCAGCCAGCACCCTCCTGTAACAGCACAATGCAGTGGAAACTCAATCTTGATGGCCCATCTGTCTTTTCTGGTGCACTCCAGAGACCAGATCCACCGGCAGACCAGAGGAGGTGCCAGAGTACTGATGCTTTCAAAGGCATTCATTTAGCACTACTAAATTTGATTCTTGCTGGCAGCTTTCGTCTGTCTTTTGTTTTCTAAACCAGGATGTGTACTTTGATGATGAGGTCTGGAGGCAGAATGTTGCAGATGAATCTTGAAGCCTCCTGTCCTAGTGGCCATCCTGACATCTTCACCAGCTGCCTTTCTCTCCTCGCCTTCCAGTTTCCTCCTCCTCCAGAAAAGGGGACTTGAACAAATTCTCATTCTGATGCCAAAGGCAGATGGCTCTGCATTTAAGCTTTCATATGTGTAGGGAAAAAATTCTTGAGCTGGAAATTGCTCCGAATTTTTGATTTAATTTCTCAAATGCCTGCGTTTTTGTAATCTCTCATTGAAGGCTCTTTTTTGTTCCTTTTTTCATCTGAGAAGTGTAGGGTGATAAGACTGAGCCCTGTTACTTTGTAGAAGAGGAGATTGAGAGGGGATATGATTGCTCTCTTTAAATATTTGAAAGGCTGTCATTGGGAGGAGGGCAAGGAGCTGTTCCAGTTGGCAGCAGAGGAGAGGACCCGAAGCAACAGGTTTAAGTTACATGCAGAAAGATATAGGCTGGATATTAGGAAAAACTTTTCCACAGTCAGGGTGGTTCAAAGGTGGAATCAGCTGCCTAGGGAGGTGGTGGGTGAGCTCCCCTTCCCTGGCGACCTTCAAGAAGAGGCTGGGCGAATGTTTGTCAGGGATGCTTTAGGCTGGTCCTGCATTGGGCAGGGGGTTGGACTAGATGGTCTGTATGGCCCCTTCCAACTCTATGATTCTAAGTAAATATTTAAAATGAGGCTAGACGTACGCTCTATGCTGCCCACCCCGTTTTCATCTAAGGAGCAATACTGTTAGCATCACCGGACAGGAACAATCATGCCTTCAAAGTGGCAATCGGTCCAACTCTCTCTGTTAACCAGGGGCAGCCCCTCTTTTCTGATGCCTGTCTTTGCTCACTTATTTTGTCCCCAACTAACTTTGAGAGGATGCAGTATGAGATTTTTTTAGCTTGAGTTGCTAAGAGTTGTCATTCTTCAAGTTTCCTTTCCTTTCCTGGGTTCTCTAGATCTCTGGGGCGTGGATACATCTCATCTCACGAAAGAGCCTGTGTGGTGCAGTGGTTAGAGTGCTGCATAGGATCTGGAAGCTCCAGGTTCAAATCTACCCTTTGCCGTGGAAGCTTGCTGGGTGACCCTGGGCCAGCCACCCCTCCTCAGCCTCACCCACCTCTCAGAGCTCTGGGGAGGATAAAATGGAGGAGAGGAGAATGACCCGCGATGCTCCGGGCCAGTTGAAGGCGCTTTCAACAACACCCCTTATAGGGCTCTTCTGAGAATAAAAAGGGGGTGAGGAGAGTGGTGGGTCCCTGTTGGAAAGACAGGCAGGGCATAAATGAAGTAAAGAAACAGCTCTCTAGTGTGTATGCATATAAGTAGCTGTGCATGAACACTAAGGCACCAAGTAGTACACAGCCTGCCTTAACACCCACTGCTGAGGTGTATTTACAGCCACTGAAAACATCTTGCAAGGAGGGCAATTATTTTGTCCTGTAGTGTATCTATAAGCCAAGGAACAGACACTCTGTTTGCCAATGGCTGTTATAGAATCATAGAGTTGGAAGGGACCTCCTGGATTATCTAGTCCAACCCCCTGCACAAGGCAGGAAATTCGCAAATACCCCCCCCACACAGCCCCAGAAAGGGGGGTGGGACCCGCTCCAGGATCCCTGGCCAAACTGACCTGGAGAAAATGGCTTCCTGACCCCAAAGTGGCGATTGGCATTTCCCTGGGCGTGTAAGAAAGGGCCGCGAGAACGAAGCACGGAGGCGACCCCTCCTGCCCTCCCTCTCATGGTCTGCCCGAGTTCACAGAGTGTCCACCCTTGCCTTTTGTGCCCGCCATGGCCTTCTGTACAAGAGGGTGTCTCTTCCCTTTGCATGTTCTAAGGGACAGGTAAGTTCAGCCTTCTGTGGAAGAAGTGGGAAAATGTCATTCAAAAAAGAGCAGAGGTCGGAAATGCACGGGGTGTTTTTTACAGCATTTTGTTGGGGCATTTTGTACCCTGCTGTAATCAGCAGGACCCCCAAAGCGGCCAAACCAGTTTCCCTGGCACTTCTGGATGGTTTGCCTCTTTCCTTCAAGGTCAGAGACAAAGGGTGGTGATTGGGGATCAGCGGTCCCGGAGGCACCCTCTTGACTGTGGGGTGCCGCAGGGGGCAGTGCTGTCCCCGATGTTGTTCAATATCTATATGCGCCCCCTTGCCCAGATTGCCCGGAGGCATGGGCTTGGGTGTCATCAATATGCGGATGGCACCCAGCTCTATTTGATGCTAGGTGGCCAGTCGGACTCCGACCCAGACGACCTTTATCGGGCATTGCAAGCTGTGGCTGGATGGCTCAGACTGAGTCGGCTGAAACTAAACCCGGCGAAGACAGAGGTCCTGGGTCTAGGTCGGGTCAGTTCAGGGTTGGGACTCCCTCTCCCGACCTTTGATGGGGCGCCTCTGGTGCCAGCGCCGAGGGTTAGGAGTTTGGGGGTGCTCCTGGACCCCTCTTTAACAATGGAGGCCCAGGAAGCGCCACTGCCAAGTTGGCCTTTTATTATCTTCGGCTGGCTCGGCAGTTGGTTCCCTTCCTTGACCATGATGACCTGGCCACAGTGATTCATGCGACGGTCACCTTGAGGCTGAACTACTGTAACGCTCTCTACTTGGGGCTGCCTTTGGCGCAAGTCTGGAAGCTGCAGCTAGTGCAGAATGCTGCAGCCAGGCTGCTGATGGGCCTCTCCAGGAGAGACCATATCCGGCCTGTGCTGAAGGACCTGCACTGGCTGCCAATAGCATACCGGATTCGCTTCAAAGTGCTGGTTCTTACCTTTAAAACCCTCTATGGCCAGGGTCCGGCATACCTGAGGGACTGCCTTTCCCCATATGTTCCCCCAAGGGCACTACGGTCGGGGGCCCAACATCTTTTGGTTACCCCAGGCCCCAGGGATGTCAAACTTGCTGTGACTAGGGCCAGGGCCTTCTCGGTGGTGGCTCCTACCTGGTGGAATGAGCTCCCAGGGGACCTTGGGCAGTTCCGCAGGGCCTGCAAGACGAAGCTCTTCTGCCAAGCTTTCGAGTAGGAGCTGCCACCGCCACTGTACCACCACTGCACTGCTACTGCAAAGAGCCCGGATGCCATCGGGGTGCATGATGGCCCTGGGCCAAAGATCGGAAGGCAGTGTTGTCCTGGAACCTGCTTTGTTGTTCTGGGTCCATCTTCCAGAACCCATCTTGGAACTTTGAACTTTTAGAGCACCAGCACTTTATTGTAATTTTGTATTGTTTTATCTTGTTTCTAACTGTTTTATCATGGCTCTGTGCCCATATTGTTAGCCGCCCTGAACCTGTTGGGGAGGGCGGGATATAAATTTGAATAATAAATAAATAATAAATTTTGAGCAGGTCTCTGGACAGGCAGCTTGTGAATCTCCTCAATAAGCAAGCTTCCTCCTATTTCCAGAGGGACTGTGATGCAGCTGAGTGGGCAACATAACAGAGAGGTCCTGTACAGGCGACAGGCAGTGTTGACCAATTTGGAAGAAATTAGGGAAGACATTTTTTGGAAACAGTTTGTGAAGCAGTCAACCTGCTGCAGGGCCAGTGTATTTATTGCCTTTAATGCCTGAAGGCTGTCCATTTCCCTTAGGGGGACTGCTGTACCTATGTGAGGCTGCCTTTGAAAGGGTGTGGAAAAGCCAGGGGGTCCAGAATGTAGCTGTCAGGCTGTTGATGGGGGCTGCAGAGAACAAATTACTCCAACTCTGCAGTCACTGCCCTGGTTACCAGTTAACTTTCTAGGCCCAGCTCAAAATGTTGGCTCTAACCTCTGAAGGTCCTGTATGTTCTAGGAGGAGGATTCATGAGTAGCCATACAAGACAGGACCTTTTTGGTGGCAGCACCTAGTTAATCAACACTCTTTGGGGAAACCCATAGCTGGTGTTCGGGAAGCAGGTGAAAAGAGGGCTGTTTCAGAGAGGGCTTTTGCCTATGGAGAGTGTATTGATAGTTGGAGCTTGCTGTCACTGTTTTTCTGTCTGTTTTGTGGTTGTGGTTTAATTCTGATACAGAGAATTCCTAACTTTCCCAGTATCTTACATGTTTTGAGCCCTGACTTGGAGGGCCCAGGGGTAGCCTGATCTCTCCAGATCTTGGAAGCTAGGTGGGGTCAGCTCTGGCTGGTGCTTGAATGAGAGACCACCGAGGAACCCCAGGGTTGTGACGCAGAGGCAGGCAACGGCAAACTACCTCTGAGCATCCCGAGCTATGAAAGCCCAATGGGGGTTGCCATGAGTCAACTGTGACCTGAGGGCACTTCCCACCACGGTGTATATTTTGAACCATGGAGCCGTATTAGAGCAGAAACAAGATGCGGACTTTGCCAACGTCTCTCGGTTTCTTCCTTCCTCTTGCTTTCTGCCTCTCCTCCCCTTCTTTCTTGGACGGATATGATACGCCTGGGTTTTGTTAAGCTTTTATTCTCTTTGGGAGTGACTGGGGGAAATGTGGCATGGGTGGGAACCAGTAGCGATTGGCATCTGGCCCGCAGTGGGATTATTATTAATACTTATTTATTTATTAATTAAGGGAATGGACATGCTGCCTCTCCAGAGTCCTGTTCAGTTCTGTAGCTTACAAACAAAAACAATGTCATAAATTCATAAGAACATTATAATTTATCAATATAAGAAGCTACCATTGTTTTCAGTGTTAAACTTTAGTGTATTACTTATGAGCTCACAGGGTACAATTGGCCAAAAGAACCCAGAGTTACTTTCTCTGTTATCTACAAGAGTGTATTATTTCTTGATAGAAATCAGAAAAAGCCCCTCCTATAAAGTACTGGATTTTGAGAATTTGGGAAATGGCATTCAAGTCTAAATTAAAGTACTAGCTTAGAAGTCTTGAGGACGGTTAACATAAAAAATCAGATAAAATTACTGAGAAATGGTGAATGTTTGAAATGGCATGGAATGATAAAGTTAGAGGTGGCAATAGACCTTATATATTCTTTAATGTTTTGTAATAATGACATATTCACTTATGTAATTTAAAAAAATTATTATGTAAAATCCAATAAATAAAATGTGTGCACTTCAATTTGCTACTGTTTTAGCAGGCCAAAATGTAATTGTATTTAAATTATATTTACTTGTGAAAATAGAAGTGTGTTACATGATCGTTAGGGTCTGGTCCCGGTTGATTGTACAGTTGAATTCACACCCAGGAAATCTGTTGTCACAAGTTTCCTTGAAAGCATCCAAAGAATAAGGTTTTGTGTTTTCATGTGCAGGCAGCCGCCCATCTTTAACTGTTTTCATGGCAAGGGACACAACATAAACCTTGAAGACTAGCAAAATCTGTGGCAGGGGAGGAGCTGTCGTGAGTCACTTATTCTTTTCTCCTGCTACGGACAGACTAACATGGCGACCCATCTTGATCGACCTCCAGTTGAAAGCAGGAGCACACTTTCCTATCTTTCATGTAAATATTGTCCTTTTGGCAGGCTGGCTCAGCTTTCCTCATATACAATTTCTCTTCTAACAGTTTTAAACCCTCTGAATTTGTCAACAGTGTCCTTGAACTTCCATGTCATTCCCTGTTGGGCCTGACCACCATACATTTCCCTTTCCACATCTACAACGTATGAGCTGATCTCTCTCTGTCTCTTGTTGTAGGCACTCCCTCAAGGATACCTCAGCCAGGAGAAAGTGGTTACGATAAAAAAGGAGCCGAAAGAATCTCTAGGGATAACGATTGGAGGTGGGAGGGACAGTCGGCACAGGCTCCCGGTTTATGTGACCAGCGTTCAACCTGTCGGGTGCCTGTTCCGGGATGGAAGAATTAAGAAAGGTAAGATGCCTTGAGACCCTCCTGGTTTATTTCCATGCTTTAGCTTGATTCCCTAGCATTTGCTCCTCTGTGAATCTGTGACTCTCTGAATGGTAACCCTGAAGAAGCACGTTAAGCATCATAGCAGACGATTGTCTACGTTTTATTCTTTCTTTGCACTACAGGAGACGTGCTTCTGAGTATCAACAATATTGATTTGACTCACCTTAACTACAATCAAGCCATCTCTGCCTTGAAATCGAATGCTGCTTTGCACACAGTGGTGCTGAAGGCCCTGGAGCTCATCAGGCCAGAAGAGTCGTTCGAGTCACCAGAGACTCCAGAAAGCAGAGAGAGCGGGTTTGGCTGGGCTGGCTGGACTCCTCTGTGGGTCAGGTGGCTTGGATTGCCCAGGTAAGCGGGTCTGCTCGGGCGGCGTGGAATTCTGCTGGCACAGATTGTGCTGTTTACATTTGGGGTCGGTTGAGGTGGTCAGCTGTTTACTGGGCATAGCTCCCTGATGTTTTGGGTGGCCATCTTATCAATAAGACCAAGCACTTCAATAACCCTTAGCCATTGTGCTTTTGAAATGATAAGACTGAAAGGAGTCCTGAAGTTTCTTCCAGGTCAGTGACTGGCTTTATTTAGATATCGGAGGGGCGGTTCCCCGGGGCACTCAAGGAAGCGATGGCCCGCCCTCTTCTGAAAAAACCATCTCTGGACCCGGCTGAATTGACCAACTATCGGCCGGTGTCCAATTTGCCCTACGTGGGCAAACATATTGAGAGGGCAGTGGCGATCTGGAGGATGCTTCAGTCTTAGATCCCTTCCAGTCCGGCTTCCGCCCAGGTCATGGAACGGAGACGGCACTGGTTGCCCTGACTGACGACCTCCGAAGGCATCTGGACCGAGGTGGTGTGGTGGCACTGTTGTTGCTAGATCTGTCAGCTGCGTTGATACGGTTGACCATCAGTTGCTGGCCCACCGCCTCGCTGACATGGGGATTCAGGGGCTTGCCCTCCAGTGGTTTGCCTCTTTTCTTCAAGGTCGAGGACAAAGGGTAGCGATAGGGGACCGGTGGTCCCAGAGGTACCCTCTTGATTGTGGGGTGCCTCAGGGGGCGGTGCTGTCCCCAATGTTGTTCAACATCTACATGCGCCCCCTTGCCCAGATTGCCCGGAGGTATGGGCTTGGGTGTCATCAATATGCAGATGACACCCAGCTCTATCTGATGCTGGGCAACTGGTCGAACTCCGACCCGGATGACCTTTATCGGGTGTTGCAGGCTGTGGCTGGTTGGCTTAGACTGAGTCGGCTGAAACTAAACCCAGCGAAGATGGAGGTCCTGGGCCTGGGTCGGGTCAGCTCGGGGTTGGGGCTCCCTCTGTTGACCTTTGATGGGGCACCTTTGATGCCAGCGTCAAGGGTTAGGAGTTTGGATGTGCTCTGGGACTCCTTGTTAACGATGGAAGCCAAGGTAGCAGCCACTGCCAAGTTGGCCTTTTACCATCTTTGGCTGGCTCGGCAGTTGGTTCCCTTCCTCGACCGTGATGACCTGGCCACAGTGATCCATGCGACAGTCACCTCGAGATTGGACTACTGTAACACTCTCTTTATGGGGCTGCCTTTGTCATAAATCTGGAAGGTGCAGCTAGTGCAGAATGAGGCAGCCAGGCTGCTGATGGGCCTCACTAGGCAAGACCATATCCAGCCTGTGCTGCAGGCACTGCACTTGCTGCCAATAGCGTATCGGATCTGCTTCAAAGTGCTGGTTCTTACCTTTAAAGCCCTATATGGTCAGGGTCCAGCATACCTAAGGGACTGCCTTTCCCCATATGTTCCCCCAAGGGCACTACGGTCAGGGGTGCAATGACTTTTAGTAACCCCAGGCCCCAAGGAGTCCAAACTCGCTGTGACCAGAGCCAGGGCCTTCTCGGTGGCAGCTCCTACCTGGTTGAACGAGCTCCTGGAAGAGATCTGGGCCCCATGGGACCTTGTGGAGTTCCGCAGGGCCTTCTGCCAGGCTTTTGATTAGGAGCCGCCGCTGCTATTGTACCATCAACGCACTGCCACCATGACTTGGGCGGGAACCATCGGCCCTGGGACGAAGGCTGGATAGAGCACGGCTATGGGACTGTTCTGGGTTTAAATTCTTATTGGAACCTATCTTGGAACCGAGGACAGTAGTAACATCTAGAGCACCAGCACTTCAGTGCTAAATGGGATTGTTTTTAACTTGTGTTTTAATCATGGCTGGTGCCCTAATTGTTAGTTGTTTGAATCATTGCCTGGTGCCTAGAGTGTTAGCCACCCTGAGCCCGTTTGGGGAGGGCGGGATAGAAATCGAATTATAAATAAATAAATAAATATCATTTCAGACCATAATTAGGGCAGCTTAATTATGGTAGGAGGTGACATCTCAATTGACAAACTGTGGCTGACACCGGCTTAGGCTGCTGCACCACAGAAATGTTAGGGGACACGAAATGGAGCGCTGAGAGGGTGGAAGGTCAAAGTTGGCACTGGCTCTTCATCACAGCTGACTCCCTTTTGGAAGCCTGGGCCACAGACTGCGTTCTAAATTATCGTCACTGTTCTTCATTTGGTGTGATGTTTGAACTGAGCCTCCTGGTTCCCAGCAGGCAGAAGCCACAGCAAGCTTCTTTGGGGGCATGGGTGGAGTTTGTTTCCTTAGACGAAGCCACACATTGGAACTAGGCATAAGTGGGTTAGATGAAAGTTCTTTCTGTCCACTACTGCTACTCTGTGCATAATATTTATACCTCTGTCATCCCCCCCACCTTGTCATTTGGTTCTGAAACTTAAGAGTCCTAGACTATTCAACTTTTCCTAGTAGTAAAGGTGCTCCAACCCCTTAATCATCATTTTCCCAACCCTGCAGCGGCCTTTTTGAGATCCAGTGACCAGAACTGCACACAGTATTCCAAAATGATCTCCACAGGAGTGTTGTAATATTGGCTATTTTATTTTCAACCTCTTTCCTAATAATCCCCAGCAAATAGTTTGCCTTTTCCACCACTGTGGCACCTACATTTTCACTGAGCCATCCACTACAACCACAAGGTCTCTTTTTCAGTCTCATCAAGTTCAGACCCTGTTAGCATATGGGATTTTTGTCCCAGTACGCATCACTTCACACTTATCTGTATTGAACCGCATTTGCCACATTGCTGCCCGCTCACCCAGTTTACAGTCAGCCTCGGTTTTCACCATCCTGAGTGATGTTATGTCATCTGCAAGCTTGGCCACTGTACCGCTTACTCTCCGTTCCAGAGCATTTATGAACAAACTAAATAGCAGCAGTCCCAGTACTGATCCTTGTAGGACCCCACTGCTCACTTCCCCCAATTGAGATAATTGTCCATTCATTCCTACTCTCTGCTTCCTGTCATTTAACCAGTTTTTAATCCATAAGAGGACCTGACCTCTTCTCCCACAACTTATCCCTTCTCCCACAAGAAAAGGATTTCAGGTAGCACGTCAGCCTGCTTTGCAAAGGGTACGTGTGGAGAAATTGTGCTTCATGGGTGGAAATCCTTGTGCCTATGGAAATGTCTGGTCTGGGGAAAGTGGCAAAAGCTGGTTTGCCACCCAAAGTGGCCGTGCTGTCGTCGTGCTCCTTCTGCCTGCGCTGCTGCCCCAGCTGCCTTTCGCCGCTCCCTTTCTGTCAGCAGCTAATAAGCCGAGTAGCCTCACATGCCGCTCTTCGTCCTGTGAAGGGGAAACACGCAGCAGAATTGTGGCAGGGGTTTCCAGGATGGTGTGCTGCAGGGAGAGTAGGGAGAACTCCTTGTGACTAGCCTGAGTTGGTTGCCCCCTCTGGTTCTGCTGAAAGACTTTTGGGTGTAGAATGTAGAAGCGCAGCACTGCTAGATCCTTTGTGCCTTGCATTGGGTCTTTGGTGAGAAGTGGGGGGGGGGGCACGGTGGCCAAGAGGGGTCGGCTTTCAGCCCAGAGACTTGCAGTTCCAACTTCACTTCAACCACAAACTCACCAGCTGCCATTTCTGAGTTTCAGCTCACTGATGGTAACAGCAGAACAGTAATATGGCCTGTCTGATTGTGGGTTGGTGTGAGGACGACCGAGGTTGCAATATGGGAAGTGCTTTGGGACACTGCCAGTCACAATCTACACGGGACTGGTTTTATTTTGGACCTGCACCGTCTGGCTCCAGAAGCAAATCAGTATATGCCTCCTTGTGGTTAGGTCCAACAGTTTACTTCTCCTGCAAGAGACTCTGTCCTACATTTGGCACTCTGTGATCTCTTTCACCCTGAGAGCCTTAAGGCTCAAAAGCCCTCAAGAGTTTCTTTTCAGTAGAGGAGGACTAATAGCATTTCAACCAGAGACCAGTCGTAGGTTCGGGTTGAGGGAGGAGATACTCGCCCTGGCAACAAGAACGGTCTTTATATCATTCGCTGCAAAGGATGATAATGGTAATGCCTCCGTCTTCAAGGGTTCATAGCTGCCAGTTTTCTCAAAGCCCTGATAATTGTGCCTATTAACGAATGCCTGGTGTTCAGTATAGGAAGTGACTGATTGCAGAGTAATGTGAATCTATTTAGTCCTCTGCAAAGTTGCACAGCCAAGCAGGACGCTCCTGCCGCTTCAGTGCCGTTATCCTCTCCCACCCCACCCCCGCCCTGCACGGCCAAACCAGAGACCTCTCTGCGGAAAACGGCAGCTTGCTAACACACGTGCACGATTTTTAGCTATGTGGAGCCCTTTGCTTGAAAGGAAACCACAGGTATCTTTTTGCTTCCAGTTAGTGCATAGCTTTGTGATCTGAACCCATTTAAGTTCATGCGGGGTCCTGGAAGGTAAAAACAAACAAGCCCCTCTGTTACTGTGAAGGTGGTTTCTTGTGCCTGTACAGATGGCTGCACAGTTTGTATCCCACCTTTCTCCTCGGTGGGGGCCCAAAGCAGCTTACGTTGTTCTCCTCTCCTCTGTTTTATCCTCACTACAAACCTGTGACTGGCCCAAGGTTACCCCAGCAAGCTTCCATGGCAGAGTGGGGATTTGAACCTGGGTCATCCAGAACCCTCTCCGACACTTTAACCACTACACCACCCTGGGTCTCTAAGGGTTTAAGGGATGTTGTAAACCCTAAAACTAGTCTCTGCTGCTTTTAATCCTAAATCATTAGACCTTGTGATGGTAGAGAAGATCTGGTCAGGGGGGTTGGAGCTAAAGTCACTGTCAGGGTCAGACCTTTTGCCTCTCCACCTCCCCCCCCGCCCCCAGCAAAGGTGGGGACCAGCTTACGGCAGTCAGCGGCAGGAGACAACTGAATCCAGTTTGTTTCCAGAGTGCCCTTGTGGGTTTTGAGAAGGTGCACCGCAACTCTGCAGCACCCCTAGTCAAGATGTGGGACGGGTCCTCCGTGACGTCTTCCCCCTCCCTCGACAGAGCCCCCCTGGCATTGCCAACGGGGGGAGGGAACTGAAAGGAACTGGGAGACATCCAGAGCACTGCTGGCAGAAGACACTCCCCAGAGATCAGTTGAAAGGTTACAAAGTGTTGATTCTTTGCAGCTGTTGCATCTGCTGCCTCTCATTCACCTAGATTATTTAGTGTAAATTGTAGTTTAATGACTTGTAGGACGTAGTCCCACTGACAGGGACTCAGCGACAACTTTTGACTTTTTGCAGGATGCTTTGCAAATAAAATTGATCTGATCTGATGTGGTCTGTGGTTTTGGTTGCAGATCAGGCAGTAGAGGTATTTGTAGCTCTGTCTAGTCAAGTTGTTACAGATCCAGAATGATGTGGTAGATCCTGACACAGTTCTTGGGTTTTGGTGCGCAGTCCTTGTCCTTCTTGGCTTATAACAACTTGCAAGGGGGAAAGACTCCATTTTCTAAAGTATTAAATAAGTCCCTAACTGAGAGGATGTCCCCTGATCTGTTGAAGGAGGTAGTTGCTAAAGAAGCCTACTTATTCAGAGAAGGTCCTAATAATTGTAGGTCAGTATTTAATATACTAGGGGCCATGGCAGCTCAGAGGTTAAGACGCTGAGCTGCAGACCAGAAGGTCTGTAGTTCAGCAGTTCGAGTGCTGCGTGACAGAGTGAGCTCCCGTCTCTGGCTCCAGCTTCTGCCAACCTAGCAGTTTGAAAGCAAGAAAATGCAAGTAGATAAATAGGTACTGCTTCAGTGGGAAGGTAGCAGTGTTCTGTGTGCCTCGGCGTTTAGCCATGCTGGCCACTTGACCATGGAAATATCTTCGGATAGAGCTGGCTCTTTGGCTTGGAAACAGAGATGAGCACCGCCCCCTAGAGTTGGATTTGACTGGCTTTCAAGCATGGGAAACCTTTACCTTTACCTTTATTTAATACTAGGAAGGGAAGCCCGTTGTGGAACCGAGACAACGGGCGCTAGACAGGCCCCCTTCCCGCGAAGAAGGTGCTGGAGGCAGGCGTATCTGGCGGCCATTGGGGAAGGAGCTCACCCGCCATCCCCAGCCTCCGCTGTCCCTCTCGCTGAGACTCCGTCTCTCCGGGGCTGCAACGTCCCCCTGGCACTGGCCCTGCCTCGCTCCCCGGCCAGCACCGTCGGCTGGCATCGCAGCCTCCCTTCCCTGGCTCCTGGTGGCGGTGTTCGCTCACAGCGTTCGCCTCCCGCCTCCCAGCCAATGGCACACCAGCAGTCTTGAGCGGCAGCTGGCGGGCCAATGGCAGCAACGCAGGCAAGCAAGGCAGCCAGTGGCAAGGGACCCTGTCTCTGACTGACAGGTCCCTCAGCCAACTGATTCCGGCGCGCATTTTCACCATATAAGGTATGACGAAAATCCTTTTATATATAAGGATACTGTTTTTGGTATATTAAAATTGGCAGACCAACTCCATTGGAGATAGATCAAGATGGGTAGCCATGTCGGTCTGTCTGTAGCAGTCGAAAAGAGCCAGAATCCAGCAGCACCTTCAAGACTAACCAAATTTGTGGCAGGGGAGGAGCTCTCGTGAGTCACGGCATGAGCAGTGAGTCACAGAAGCTCCTCCCCTGCCACAGATTTTGTCAGCCTTGAAGGTGCTGCTGGACTCTGGCTCTTTTCTACTGCTCTAATCCAGGTTTGCTTGGAGGACACTTTTGCCCGTGGGCCGCTGCAATCTGGTTTTGAGACCAAGCTGGCTGCCAGTGCTCTGGATTATCTCCCTTGAGAGGTGGAGAGAGGCGCTGTTGCTGTGCTGATTCTGCTGGATCTACCCGCAGCCTTTTATACCATGAATCTCTCTGCCTTATTAAACTGCTTGGGAACTGCAGCTCAAGTGGTGCAGCCGTGGCTTTCGTCCTTTCTTCTCCCATTGAACTCATTGTTGGAGAAGTCCAGTGAGCGTAGAACAGAAGGCCAGGTTAATTTAGCAATGGAAGGGGAAATCACTCTGGATAGGGGAGGAGGAAAGGAGATGTTCAGAAGTTAGGGTTGCCGGGTCTGAGCTGGAAAATACCTGGAGACATTGGGGGTGGATCTGAGAGAGGGCAGGGTTTGGGGAGGGGCCTCAGGATGGTACAACGCCATAGAGTCCACCCTTCAAAGCAGCCATTTTCTCCAGGGGAGCTGATCTCTGTCAGCTGATCAGTTGTAAAAGCAGAAGATCTCCAGGCCCCACCTGTAGCCTGGCAACCCTATCAGAAGGCTAGCTCCCAGTGTGCAAAGTCAATACGCTGTGGTTGCAGAGTCTAGCCCTCAAATTTACACTAGAGTTAATTTGGATGAGATTTTGCTTCTGAAAATACGCCTCAGGGCCCCATTCTTCACAAATGCTCCTTGCTCTTTTGTATGAGAGTTGAGTAATCGGTTAATTTTGGCAAAACAACAACAACAACGCCCCACCCTCCTGCACAAATCATCCCGATCTGGGTGTGTGTTTGATCAGTCCCTGGGAGCCGGGCTGCCCTCCCTAACACAATATTGGCTTTCCAGCAAAGAACCTGATTGTTGAATACAGCCGTTGTTTCCCGACACAGAATCAATTTGAAGCGAGAGATTTGATCCACCGGCAGCGCTGCTGTGCTGCTGGTCCCGATCTCATCATTGTACTCTGGGCCAAGGGTGCCCTGAGGCTGCGTGCCTGGCGTTCTCTGTGGCTCATTCTAGAATACACCGGCATCCCTCAGAGCAAGCTGAGCCCAGCAGACCCAGTAGCGCTGCAGGGGCTCCTTGGCACAGCCCCCTCTTGGCTGACAGGGCAGCCGCCTGCCAGGGACATTCCCAGTGGGCTCCGTGGCCGGCCCACCTGATACTCCTTCCTGCCGCCGGAGAGGGATGAGAGATGACCCGGGCCAGGCGATTCTGCTCCTTTGGTTTGGAGCAGTTCTGCAAGGAAGGCAAAGAGCTGGAACAAGGACCACTGTGTGCTTTCTGTTGCAGCCACCTCCACTTCTGCCAGGATATTGTCTTGCACAAAAGCAACTCGGAGAGCTGGGGCTTCAGCATAGTCGGTGGGTTTGAAGAAAGCAAAGGGAGCCAGCCGTTCTTCATAAAGACCATTGTGCCTGGAACACCTGCCTTCTGGGATGGAAGACTGAGGTATGCACGCTGTTGGCGTCAGTTAGTTTTGCCTACTTTATAAACACGGTGGTGTCTTTTTTTGGGGGGGGGGGTTGAACTTCAGATTGGTTTTATCAGCAGCTTCTTAAGAGGGCAAGTGTATCTCTTTTCCTGGATTGATTGAATGAATGCAGATGTATGGGGAAATTACCCAAGGCTTCAAGGCCAGGGTGCTGAACCGTGCAGAGATGCAGCAGGCAGCCTCCTGTGTGAGCAAGTACTTTGGGCCCACAGAAATCTCTAATCCTTCAGCTTATTTATCAGGGTGCACTAGTGATCTAGCCCACAGTTTGGGAATAAGTGGTCACATAAGCTTGGACATGTTTGTTGTTTGTTAAGTAACATTCTTGGTGCTGAAGCCTATGTAGACTTTTAGCTGCTGTTGTATCAGCAATGACCATGATCGAGGTTTATAAGATTATGCATGGGACAGAGCAGGTAGAGAAAGAAGTCCTTTTCTCCCTTTCCCACAATACGACAACTCGTGGGCACTCAATGAAATTGCTGAGCAGTCGGGTTAGAATGGATAAAAGGAAGTCCTTCTTCACCCAAAGAGTGATTAACACCTGGAATTCACTGCCACAGGAGGTGGTGGCTACAAACATGGACGGCTTCAAGAGAGAATTATATAAACGTATGGAGCAGAGGTCCATCAGTGGCTATTAGTCACAAGGTATAGAGAGGAACTCTTGGTCTGGGGCAGGTGCACTCTATTCTTGGTGCTGGGGGGGGGGCAGCAGTGGGGAGGGCTTCTAGTGTCCTGGGCCCACTGATGGACCTCCTGATGGCACCTGGTATTTTTGGCCACTGTGTGACAGAGTGTTGGACTGGATGGGCCATTGGCCTGATCCAACATTGGCTTCTCTCTTATGCTCTTATGACCAGGCGAGAGCTTTATCCTGACGGCAGTGTTTCCTCTCCTCTCTGCCGACTAGGTGTGGAGATGAAATTGTGGCTGTCAACGGCGCGTCTGCTGTGGGCATGAGCAACGCAGAGCTAATCCCCATGCTGAAGGAGCAGCGCAACAAGGTCGCTCTGACAGTGGTGTCCTGGCCCGGCAGCCTGGTGTAGGACATCAGTCCTCCTGAACAAGTGAACTCTGGAACCCCTTCAGCCTCAGACAGCGCAGCCTGGCACATCCAATGAACTGAGGGGACTGTGAATGGGACCATGTGTGCTACTCAAGGCCTCTCCCGCACCCCTGCTACCATGCCAAAGGAAACGTCGTCTGCAGCGAGCTCTCTGGCAGAATAATCGGTTTCCACCGTTAGAATTCTGTCACTAGGATGATTATGTTCTGCAGACCTTGACACGCACATTGCACAGTTGGGGCCCTGAGCCACAGCCTGCTTCTCCCCTGAAACCTGGTCTCCCTCCTGCCCCGATAAGCCCTGGGGCAAGCAGAGCCTGCTGACGGTTTTCAGGACAAGGTGGCCCAGAATGCTCCATGTTAGTAGCCAGTATTTGATTGGGTGTGACCCACCAACCTATTGGCAGGAAGTGGCCACTAAAGGAATGACTTACAGGAACGATCCTGGCTGTCCCCCGTCCCCCCGTCCCCCACACACACACACACCTGTCGGTAGAACGTATATGTGAGAACTGCACTGTTTGGGAGAACGGTCATTCTTGTCCCCAGCATCAGCCAGATCCTGAAAAATCATGGGAAGGAGTACGACTAAGAATGCGGATAGGGAGCCACATTGGGCCCCAAGTTGGCCCTTCAGTTCTTCCAGGAGCCGGCACTGGCTCTGCCACTGCTGGGAAGAGCTGGGCAGAGACCTAAACGTGGTCTTCAGGCTGAGCACAGCCCACTGCCCTCCTGTGTGGTGAAATAGCTATCTCTGCCTTTCTGTCTGGAAAGCTTCCTCTCAACCAGTCGCAGACCCGAGTTGACGCAAGCAAGCATAGCTGTGTCTTCATGCCCCTCTTTCATGCCCGCTACAAAGACTAGAAATTGCTGTACACCAGCAAGTGGGAGACTTCTGCAGTCTGGAGGAAGTGGAAGAGATGGTTGCAGTTCCTGCCCATTCCTGCAGAGGGTTGGCCACAGAGGGGCCATGTAAAGCATCCCATAGGTGTGCAGAAGTGGACTGATTCCTTCCCTGTAGCCCCTTTCGTACCCATTTCCTTTGTGTTATTTCTTGTACTTAAGAGTGGGGCTGTGGCTCAGTGGTAGAGCACCTCCTTGGCATGCAGAAGGTCCCAGGTTCAATCCCTGGCCTTTCCAGTTAAAGCAATCATAGAGGGGGTGGTGCGAAAGACTTCTGCCTGAGACCGTACAGAGCTGCTGCCAGTCTGAGTAGACAATACTGATCTGGATGGACCAAGTAAACATCAGATATGTACATCCATCTGCCCCATAGCTGGCCCCTGAGTGGCCTTGAGCCGTGCCCTTTCTGCAGATGGAGGTGAGTAGCTGGAAGCGATAAAGCCGTTTCTCTGCTCTCATTCTCTTTCCCTCTTGAGCATGTCTCCTCCCTTTCGAAGAGGAGGGGCTTATCACCCTTTTCCTCCCCTCTCTGCCACTCCCCCCTTCTGTGGGACAGGGTGGTCTAAGAGGCACAAGCTGACAACATGCCCGTGGGACTGGATGGGTAGAATTCAACTATGCAGTTTCTGTCCCTGCAGAATGTCAAGGGGAAGGGGAAAGTGGCAGCCCCCAACCCAGAGTTCTCCCCCCCTTTCTGGTTGCTCCTGGTCTTTTCCAAGGGAGGTGCCCACACGCCCAGCTAGTTCCTAAGGAGAGGCTCCAGTACATTTCAGCTGTTTCATCTGGAAATAAACCAGTGGCATTTCGCAGCAGTGGACCTTGAACATTTGACCTATTAACAGGGGATTTCAGAGACCTGGAAGAACGAGCCTGTAGGCAGCTGGGGGTCTCAGGCCTGGTTGAGGCCCCAGCCAGAAGTCAGACATGCAGGCTGCTCTCCGCAGGGCTCTGGATTTCTGCCGGCTGGTGGGCTGTGCCTCCGGAGAGAGGGCGGCGATGGGCTTTGGGATGGCCCGCTCGCTGGGTGGTGTCTGCGGCAACTTATGTTTGTAAAGCCAGGCCACTCACCGCTTCTTGTGAACTTTCAGTCGGTGGTGGCAGAGGCCTTGTGCAGCAGTCTTCCCGTCCTACCTGAGAGAAGTCTTTTAACTGACACAGGATTCACTTTGCCTTCTCATGGATTTGGGCACAGGGTGTGGGTTGTGTTCTGCATTCCCTACAGGAGAAGAAGGGTTGAATAGCAGCCCCATTCCCCTGTGCCGTCTTCTTTCAAGGTGCCTTTGATTCACAGCACACCCAGTAGTCGCTAGAGTGCTTTGCACCAGTCATTATCTCAATGCATTTATAAATTATTCTGAAATTACGGACGGAGCTTGTGGAATGTTTGTTCTGACTCGCTGCATCATCCCTGACGCAACCACCCCTCTCTAAAAGGTTGAGGAATTCCTGGGCATTTCTGCCATTTTACAATGGGCAGTGACTCAACCTGGGCCCTTGGGTTCTTCTACGCACAGGGAAAGGCGCCCAGGCACATGTATGAGGGTGTCCCCCCACCCACCACCCACTCTGAAGGAGAACAGGCAAGGTCTTGAAATTAAGTCTCTTTCCTTCTATATCTGATTTGTTACACCTGTTACATAAAATACTCCACACTTCCAGAAAAATGGTCACTGTTCCCTCTGAGTTAGTGTGAGCTAGCTCACAGTTTCTTAGCCTCCAGCTCACACATTTTTGTCTTAGCTCACAAAGGAGGGCTCCAGAGCAAACCAATTTATGCAGCGGCCAAATCGCTCACTCACAACTTTAATGCCAGTAGCTCACAAAGTAAAATTTTTGCTCACAAGACTCTGCAGCTTAGAGGGAGCATTGGTAACTGGGTTCCGAGGTCGTGAATTTTTTTTTTTTTTTGGGGGGGGGGGCTGAAAGACAGCAGTGCAGCAGTCCTTGTTTTTGGAATCTCTTTTCTCATCTGATCTCACAGCCACCCCACAGGAAAGCTGAGTGGGGATCTGCAGGCCTTCTTATGTCTGCTTCTGCACTTCACAACCCCCCACCAAACACATCATATCTTGACTAGCAGCAGCATTCCCCCCCCCACTACTTTAAACCAAATTAAAAATTAATAACACAAAAGTGACTCTGCAGTCACCCAGGCTGGCCAGATCGCATCCACTCTCGGCTGGGAGACTGCCAGGGAAGTCCAGGGTCATTTGCAAACCACCCATCGGTCTGTTTCTTGCCTCGAAAACCCCATGAAGGGAAGTCAGCTGCGACTTGACGGCACTTTCCACTGCCATAGTGAATCAGTTGTAAATACCTGTTTTCTTTACAAGTTCTGTACATCTGCGGTCAGTTGCCTCTTACATTCCCCCCCCGCCACACCCCCAGTAGAGTAATCCCCAGAATTCTGGAACTGCTGTGGGAAAGGCATTCTGGCCCAGGCCACACCCGGCCCCTTCAGCACTCACCTGCAGCTGCTGCTGGTAGAAAGTGCCAGCAAGTCACAGCCCCTCATGGGGTTTCCAAGGCAAGAGGCGTCCGGAGGTGCTTTGCCATTGCCTGCCTCTGCGTAGTAACCCTGGGCTTTTTTTGGGGGGGGGGGGTCTCACATCATGCTGACCCTGCTTAGCTTCTGAGGTGTGACCAGGTTGGGCTAGCCTAGGCCATGGGCGGGGGAAATGTGCTGTCCATTCACAACCGCATGGCAGCCCTGTAAAGTTTTTAAGGTCACACAATGGCAGCATCTCCTGAACGACCATAGGGCAAGTTGGTGACGAGTTTAATTCATTTAAGCTGTGATGCTAAGAAGCCAGTGAAAGAATTACTGTCGGCAATCATTTCTCACAAAGTGACCAAAAAGTAGCTCATGGAGTACAGGGCAGAAGTGAGCGAAATATTTACAGAAATGGACTGCAGAGGGTTTTCCAGGCAAGAGATATTCAGAGTGGGTTTGCCATGGCCTTGTCAGGTGTAAAATCAAGTAGATCCAGTCATTCTTGCACAAAGAAAGGTTTATTAGGATTAACTTGCTAAAACCCACAGTAGGAGGTCATTGTCAGGAATGGGGAGCAAAGCAGAGCCGGCTAACTTATAGTGTGATGCAATGAAGCGCCTAGCGAATAAAACTTGAGCACTCGCGCGGGAACTCCCGGCGGGAGAAATACTTCATAAGCGGGAGACTACTCCCCCTCCCCTTGCCTTCCCAGGACTGGAAAATTCTCAGCGAAACAAGAATAGTCCAAAGCCTACATTCAAGGCCACCGTGATAAGGAAAAGCGGCAGGGAAGAAGCTCCCACGTTTCAGGCTGCATAGCTACGCAAGCGCAAAGCGGGGTAGAAACATAACACAATGGATGCAGTGAGAAACATCAAAGACATCATTTTTCTGACATTCTGCCCCTCCCAAAACTCCACCCACCCACCACTCAGGAAGGAGCGAATAGGGGCCCCCCAGGTTTATCAGGGTATCGAGCGTGAAAGTCTCTAAGGTGATCAGGTGCATTGATATCAGAAACTTTCACCCATTCCCTGTATTGGGGCCCAAAGTGTACCCATTGCACCAGGTACATAAGTTGTCCACGAAGTATCTTAGAGTCCAAAACATCAGCGATCTCATAGTGCTCTTCACCGTCAACCATCAGAGGGGGGGGAGGATCCAACGTCTCAGGATGCTCTTTAGTTGGGGGAAAGGCCGGCTTGAGAAGGCTGTAATGGAAAATTGGATGTATTGCTTTAAGAGACTTAGGCAAGTCTAGTTGTACAGTTACTTGATTCACACATCTTAGCACTCGGAAAGGACCAATATATTTCCACGCCAATTTTCTGGATTGTTGCGCTAGTCTTAGATTCTTAGTCGAGAGATAGAGTCTCCCGGTTGTAAGTTCCATCCCCCGGCCCGTTTCTTATCTGCTTGTTTTTTATATTGTGCCTTGGCCTCATTCAAAGTCTCGATAATTAGGGGCCAGGAGTCACGGAGAGTTTGACACCATGTCGAGGCTTTCCCACCAGTCTCCCCAGGTTTTAAGAAAGGAAGAGGGGGCTGTCATAGCCCATGGCAGCTTTGAATGGTGACATTTTCGTGGAAGCATGCCATGAATTGTTGTAAGCAAACTCCGCCAATGGCAACAAATCTACCCAATTGTCTTGTTGATAATTAGAAAAACACCTTAGATATTGTTCTAACGTCTGGTTCACTCTCTCCGTCTGGCCATCAGTCTCAGGGTGATAGGCAGTACTAAGCGCACGTTCAATACCCATTAGAGTCATTAGCTCAGACCAAAATTTGGAAACAAATGGAACCCCCTGTCGGAAACGATCTTGAGGGGCAACGCATGCAATTTGGCAATGTGTTGAATGAATGCTTTGGCCAGGCCTTTTGCTGTTGGCATACTGGGGAACGGTATGAAGTGGGCTTGCTTAGAGAATAGGTCCACTACCACCCAAATAACAGTCATATGTTTAGAGGGGGGAAGATCAGTGATAAAATCCATAGAGATTACTTCCCAGGGTCTGCTCGGGGTGGGTAGTGGTTGTAGGAGGCCTGGAGGTTTTCCTGGTCTGGCTTTACAACGATTACACGTTGGGCATGACTGTATATAACGAGACAACTCTTGCTTCATTCTGGGCCACCAGAAGCTCCGTTGCAGAAGCTTTAAGGATTTTACATATCCAAAGTGTCCCGCAGCTTTTGAATCATGAACTGTGCGCAAAACCTGGGCTCGGGTAGCTTCTGGAACAAACATTTTATTTCCCTTGTACCAGCAGCCATTAGGATCACACTTTACATCATCCCTGGCTTGTAACTCACTCGTCTCTGGTGGGGTGATGTCAGATAAAAACTGCTTTTCCCAGTTCAATGTCTGGATGTGACTTATAGGTGCCTGTTTAGCTTTACGGGTTACAACTGCACCAACTAATTGTTCCGGAGTGAACATAGATTCCCGAACTTCGACCCTCTTAGAAAAATGCTGAGGAAGGCGAGAGAGAGCGTCCGCTAAATGGTTGGCTTTCCCTGGGAAGTGGTGCAGGGTAAACTGAAATTTGGAGAAAAACTCAGCCCACCGGAACTGTTTGGCATTTAGATTCCGGGTTTTCGCAATACCTCAAGATTTTTATGATCAGTCCAGATTTCAAAAGGTATTCGGGACCCTCTAACCAATGTCTCCATGTGATTAAGGCTAAACGGATAGACGCCGCTTCCTTATCCCAAATGGGCCAGAATCTTTCTGTGTCATTAAATTTTCTCGACACATAAGCCAGGGGTTGTAGTTGCTTTTGAGCATTCTCTTGCAAAATCACCCCACCCATAGCAGTGTCTGATGCGTCTACTTGCACTACGAATTTCTTTGTTTCATCAGGGTGGGCTAGTATGGGCTCAGACGTGAACAATCTTTTAAGTTGTTCAAACGCTTGCTGACACTGCGGAGTCCAAACCAACGGGGCTCCTGGGACCGAAGCCTTAGATCCCCTCCCCTTGGTTTTTAAAAGTTCCGTGAGGGGAAGGGCTACTTGGGCGAAGTGTGGCAGGAATTGACGGTAAAAGTTGGCGAAGCCGAGAAAACTTTGGAGCTGGCGCCTGGTTTTGGGGGGTTCCCATCTCAAAACGTCCTGGACCTTTTTGGGTCCATCTCCAACCCCGCGGAGGATATGCGGTATCCCAAAAAGTCAATGCTCTCTTGGTGAAATTCACATTTTGACAGCTTAACAAACAATTTGTGTTCTAAAAGCTTTTCCAATACCTTCCGCATAAGGGTAGTGTGGGATTCTTGATCCGGGGTATAGACCAAGATATCATCTAAATAAACAACCACTCCTTTGAATAAATAGGGGTGTAACACTTCATTGATTAAGTTCATGAAGACCCCTGGTGCCCCTTGTAACCCGAAGGGCATCACGCGATATTCAAATTGCCCCAGCGGGGTATTAAATGCAGTCTTGTATTCATCCCCCTCTCTAATACGAACCCGAAAATAGGCATCTCTTAAGTCCAGTTTAGAGAACACTTTCCCTTTCGCCACCTCAGCCAGTAGGTCTTTGATGAGGGGCATCGGGTAGGCATTGGTAGCAGACACTGCGTTAAGTCCCCGGTAATCCGTGCAGAGTCTGAGCCCCCCATCCTTTTTTTTACAAAATAAGACAGGTGCTGCAAAAGGGGATGATGCTGGCCGAATGAATCCACGGGCCAGATTTTTATCAATAAATCGGCGAAGTTCCTCCTTTTCAGTTGGACTCATGGCATAAATTTTCCCTTTTGGTAACTTTTGACCCGGAAGGATCTCAATTGCACAGTCGGAGTTACGATGGGGGGCAATTCATCTGCTTCCTCCTCCTCAAACACCCGGGTTATATATTGGTAATCCTCAGGGATGCGGTTAAGTTCCTCCGTTGCCAAACAAGCTCGTGGAGGTTCATTGCATGGGGGATTTCCCCACCCGGGGTCCCAGTTGTGATCTGTACATTTTGGGGAGATAAACTGTACCTCCCCTTCTTCCCATAAAATATACGGGTTATGTCCATGTAACCAGGGGCTACCCAATACCAAAGGAAATTGGGCTTGCGGAGCTATTACGAATGAGCGTAGCTCCCAGTGGTCACCAATGCCTATTCTTAAAGGAACAGTCTCAAATTGGCATGGCTTTTTCATCGGAGACCCATCCATCTGTGTGAAAGTTATTGGGTCTTTCAGGTGAACCACAGCTGCCTCCAACCCCATAACCATAGAAGGGTTTATGAGATCCCTCCCGCACCCTGAGTCAATGAGAGCCCTGACCCGAATGTGAGTCATCATTGCTGGGTTCATCACCAAAACAGTCACAAAGAAGAGAGAGGGGTAGTTGCTCACCATTTTAGGCGCCTCTGGTGTTGGATCCTGCTGTGTAGCGCCGTTCACCAACAGGACCATCTCATTTCCCTGCATCTCACTCTCCTCCTCTAGCATCAAGGTATCCACTTGGTCAGGGCTAGCAAACAGAGCCCGTGTGTTGCGCGGTTTGGCGGTACCTTTTCTCGGGGTAGAGGTTGCCCACCTTCTAGGCTCTTCTTGTGGTAGAGCTCTATTGGGATCCCCTTTCGGGCAGGCAGCGGCGAAATGCCCTTTCTCCCCACATCGCAGGCAGAGCCCCTGTCGCATACGCTGGTCCCTCAAGCCACTTGGGGTAGAAGTTGGTTTGGGTCTGGCCTGGCCCGCCGCAACACTTGGACGATTGTTACCCAAGGATAGATCCAGCTTCATCATTTGCAAGCGACTTTCGGCCTTCTCGGCTTCCTCCATCCACCCCTGGAGGGTACGAGGTTGTTGAGAGCTGAGAACATTATTGCGGACGTCAACTGCCAGTCCCATTCTATATTGTTGGGCCAAGACCGCATCAGTCCAGTCTCGAATTTTTACAGCATGCCTTTGAAACTCCCTGGAGTACTCCCGCACTGAGAGTTTGCCTTGTCTGAAAGTGCGGAGGAAGGCTTCAGCTTTTTGGGCCGCCCCGGATCTTCAAAACGGTTTCTCAAAGCCCACATGAAGTCATCCACATTCCCCAGCTCCTCCGCCTCCAGATCATGAAGGGCTACATACCAGCTAGTAGCACTCCCCCGGAACCTGGATGCAATAAACTCCACCTGCTGTTCTTCATCTGGGAATACATAGCCCCATCTTTGTACAAATTTTCCAACTTGTAATATGAAAAAGGACACAGTCTCTGGATCTCCATCAAAAGTGATCTCAAGCATGTCTTTGGGGCGGATTACCGGGGGGGCCGGCGCCAGGATCGGTACCGGCTGCATGAGGGGTGCTGGAGCCGGAGGCTGAGGTGGAGGCACAACTGGCGGCTGGACAGGTCCTGGTGGCCCTGGCCCTGCTCCCGGTACTGGGGCTACTACTGGAGGTGGGGCTGGTGCTGGCTGGCCCGGCCCTGGCCCTGGTGGCGCGGGTTGGCCTGGCCCTGGCCCTGGGGCCGCTGGTTGGCCCGGCCCTGGACCCGGCGGTACTGGTTGGCCTGGCCCCGGGCCCGGAGGAGGAGGAGGTGGCCGTCCCGGCACCAACGGTGGCGCCGGGGCTGGAGCCGGTGCAGGGGCAGGTCTGGGTTGTGTCAGCGGATGGGCTCTAATAGCTTGGTCCATCATCTGGGGTAGGGACTGCATTAGTTTACTCATATCCCTTACCAGCCGTCGGGTATCCTCCTGGATAGAATCCATGCGGGCATCAGTGTCCTGGCTGGACCCCGTTCTGGGAGATCCCCGGGACACCCGCCCTTGGGGAAGACCAAAACTACCTCTGGGATCCAGGAGGCTGTCACGGCTCTGGCTTCCCGGCATAGTCCAAGTGGTCTGGGTAGTGTCCAGCAGGTTCTTAGTCCAATCGCGCGATCTGCGAAATGTCACCCCTTTATCCCAGGGTGTTGGGACTCCTGGCACATAGGTTCGTGGAACCGCACCACCCTGACTTGGTATCAGCCCGGCCGGGCTGTAGATCGGGAGTGCGTACGTGGCTCCAATTGTGCCAATCGATGGTGGGGTAGCCAACACGGCTGCTGAATAGGTAATTGGTGTCGGCACCACTGTAGTTGTAGTCACAGGAACCACGGTGGTAGTCGGAATGGTAACCACCGGAGCAGCCACAGAGGTAACGGGAGCCGTGGCTCCCAATGCAGTAGTCACTGGAACGACACCTGTGGCTCCCGCCGTAGTGATCGTTGGAACTGTCCCGGCGGCTCCCGAGGTGGTAATCAACGGGACTGCGCCCGGGGCTCCCTTTCCCGCCCCGCTCATCGTGGTGGATGGCGGTCGTCGACGGTGAGGGAAAGATGGGATTTCCTGACAATTTCTGTCAGGTGTAAAATCAAGTAGATCCAGTCATTCTTGCACAAAGAAAGGTTTATTAGGATTAACTTGCTAAAACCCACAGTAGGAGGTCATTGTCAGGAATGGGGAGCAAAGCAGAGCCGGCTAACTTATAGTGTGATGCAATGAAGCGCCTAGCGAATAAAACTTGAGCACTCGCGCGGGAACTCCCGGCGGGAGAAATACTTCATAAGCGGGAGACTACTCCCCCCCTCCCCTTGCCTTCCCAGGACTGGAAAATTCTCAGCGAAACAAGAATAGTCCAAAGCCTACATTCAAGGCCACCGTGATAAGGAAAAGCGGCAGGGAAGAAGCTCCCACGTTTCAGGCTGCATAGCTACGCAAGCGCAAAGCGGGGTAGAAACATAACACAATGGATGCAGTGAGAAACATCAAAGACATCATTTTTCTGACAGGCCTGCCTCTGTGCAGCAATCCTGGGCTTCCTTGGTGGTCTCCCTTCCAAGTACTAACCACGGCTGAGCCTGCTTAACTTCCGAGATCACGTTAGCGTGGGCTGTCCAAGTCAGGGCGACTACAGCTACACAAAAGGGAAGCTCAGTAATGTTGGATGTGCCTACCCTTATATCTGTATCTGTTTGCCAAGGGCGCCCCCTATCTGCAGATAGCTAAATCCGTGCATCAGGGCCACACTTGCACTAAACAGATTTTTCTGCAAACTTGGGTGACCCCCTAGGTTTGCAGAAAAATCTGAAACATACAAAAAAACCAACACGGGAATTAACCCCCCTTCCCAAATGAAAAGAGTGTTCTCTGTGCACGTGCAAAGCATGCTCTTTACTACTTACCTTCTCTGCGGTGAAGCCGCCTGGGGGCTGTGTGGGGCCTGGATTTGGTGGCGGAGAGGCCGGGGGCCTCGCTGGGCCCGGCCTTGGCAAAGAAACAACCCAGGAGTCGTGCTGGGCCTGCCGCTGGCAGCAGATCACCCCCCTGAGGCACACGCTGGACCTGGCAAGAAAGTGGGAGGGGATTCCCCCCAAGTATCACAGGCTCACACTTGCTGATCCTCTAACTGAGCGATCCCTAACATATTCCAAAGGAGCTCCCCACATTGTTTGAAAACCACAACATCACGTTCCTTTTCCAAAGTAAGTCAAGCCTTATCCTCTGCCCTGAAGGTGCTCTGTCTCTTGAGACAACACACACGCCAGCCCCATTTCCAAAAGAAGTTGCTTTATTCCCCACACGTTTTTCAGTTACTGACCCACTCACTGCACCATCATAGCATACAAACCAAAATACACTGGCAGACAGGCTCAGGTTTCCCAGGTCGTTAGCTCCATATGAACACCCGGACTTGCATGACTACAACACACACAAAAGTATAAAGTTCAACGAACTTCAGGAAGTGTTTTTAAATAAGTTCTGCAGGCGGAAGAAAAGTGGGATGCGCATGGAAGTGTGGTTTTCACTCTTGAAGTTCTGAGGGGCTCTTGAGGTTACCTTCGGTCGGAAAAAAGAAAAACCCCAACCCAAAACACAACAACAACAGGAAATCCCTCCCCACCATCAAAACTGAACTGGGAATGACCATGTCAGCGTCCCATGAAAAAGGGAGTGTTGGTGACTTCTGTCAATGAGGAACCAAAACTTAACGTCTGAGTGAAAAACGGCACTCCCCATCGCTAGGCAGTCTTCTGGAAGAGGCTCTCCTGCTGGTTCACAAGACAGCTGGCTGCGCTCCCCGACAGAAAAGGGCTGGACATCGGAAGGCTCTCCCTCCCTGCTGGGGCAGAGCGCACTCCTCGGTGACACGGGCCAGTCCGTGGGTGGGGGGCAGCCGGCTCAGGCTTCCTCCCGAGCTCTTCCTGGGAGACAGAAGGGGTGGAGGTGGGGGGGGATGGGACGGGGAGACTAGCTTATAGAAGCCAGGCTCTAAGCTGGCTCATTAGAGGACCTAACGTTCGTCTCTCAGTTTTTTTGGGCCACATGGCTCCTGCAGCTGCTGCTGCTGCTGCTGCTGCCCTGGGGGGGATAAGCAGAATGGCCAGACATTGTCCGAGAACCTAAATTCACTGCTTTTAGTTGAATCTGCTTCCCGTCAGAATCTGACATGCTGAAGCAGCCCTCGGGGCTCGGTGTGCAGTTACTGCTGGGCTCTCCTTTCCAAAAAGCCTGGCTGCAAGTGTGAGCCGGTGGGCAGTCCATAATCCATTTGGCTCCCCGTCATTCCGCATTTTCCTTGGGAAGCAGGAGAAAGTCCCTGGGGGAGCGGCAGGCTGGTGTCGGCCGGAGTGCAGCTGCTGCGTTGAGACCCCAGCCAGAGAGGCTACTCCTTGGAGTCCTGCTCGTTCCCCTCGGGGGCCCCGTCCTCGCCGGCTTCCTTCTCTTCCTTGCTGCGCTTGTTCTTCTTGTGCTTGTGGCGCCGATGGCTTTCCCCCTCCTCGCTCTCATGCTGTTTCCTGGGATGAGATGGGAAATGCAAGAGAGAGAGAGAGAGAGAGAACAAAGAGTCAGGTCAACTCTGGCTGCTGAGCCCAGGAATAAAAGCAGGGCCCTCAGTGGCCCTGTAGCTTTGCAAGAGGAAAGTGCACGTATGTGGAAGAGGCCTTTGGCTAATACCGGCAGTACGCCGGCTCAGTGTGGTGCACAGAGGAGAACACTGCAGGCTGCAACACAGAGCCATTACAACGTTTAAAAACCCAAAGACTAAAAACTGAAGCTATTGCTGGACCCAGCCAGTCTCATCCGTGTTCTGCTGTTGGAATGCAGCCAGCTGAAGCCACTCCCAGGCCACAGAGCGCCAAGAGCCCAAGAGCTGATTACCCCCCTGCTTGCACAGACAGAGCCCCAGGAAGACACATCCCGGACCGTCCGGACAGACACGACTGACCAGCAAATTACTTTTGCTTCCAGTGAGGACTACAGGGACTCCCCCCCCAGCCCCCCCGATGAGGGCTCAGCCTCTTCTAGGCACTCAGGCTGGGACCACTGGAGGCTGGGTCCGTTCCACGGCTGCGTCTGAATGGGCCACATCAGAGTCCTGCGTGCTCCGCTTGGAGAGAAGGCGACGGTCCTTGCGTCCAGAGTCCAATCAGTGTTCCCTCCAAGCTGAGTGAGTGTGAGCTAGCTCACCGTTTTTTAGCCCCCGGCTCACACGTTTTCATCTTTGGTCAGGAAGGATGGCTCCAGAGCAAACTAATTTATGCAGCAGCCAAATCGCTCGCTCACAACTTTCATGCCCGTAGCTCACAAAGTAGAATTTTAGCTCGCAAGACTCCACCACTTAGAGGGAGCACTGATTCCAAGGCCTTCATAAACCAACGGCAGAACAACTGTTCATCGCCACGAGGGCAGACCGGAGTCCAGCAGCACTCTTCCACCGTGCCTGGCTTGGGCACCAGCCGAGAGGCCCCCCTCCCTTCGCCTCCCGACACCATTAGCGGGGGCAGCAGATAGGCGGGGCCCCCCTCCGCAGTGCCTCGATCCAGCTGAGCAGAGGACCTTCTCCCTGAGGAGCACAGTGTCGGCAGTGAATTCTGGCCGCACAGCAGGATAAAAAAAGAAAAGAAAGAAAATTGCTCCACAGGGAGACCCTTAATCCAGGGGTGTCAAACTCATTGGTTAGGGGGGCCGGATCTGACATAAATGAGACCTCGTCGGGCCGGGGCCACGTGTGTGTCATAAAATGTAAAGCCAGGTAGCGGAGATATAAACTTTATAAAGGACACAAACAGAAAAGGTGTTTTTTTTAGTTAAAATAAAAGCATGCTTAAAACATCAGCACTCTTGCAATATTTTGTTTATTTAACAGTGTCTGAAAACTGAGTCCTCTTGCTCTGAATTGCTGCATCAAAATGCCTGTGCGGTTGCAATCTCGAGTCTGCTATTCAGGTGTGTATCTGTAAGCTGCAAAGCTACGATGATGCAGCAGCAGCAGAAGACAGCCAGTTCCACTGCGGGCCTGAGAGAAGCCTTCCGGGGGCCTGATCTGGCCCCCGGGCCACATGTTTGACCCCCCTGCCTTAATGGGTGTTTGGAAGCTTGAGATGGTGCAAGAAACAGACTGAAAATGGTAATTTGGACTAGAAATCAGATTGGAACCATCCTTTTTGGTGCACAGTTGTGTCCCAGTTCCTGCGAGGGAAAAGGCTTACCGCCGGGACGACTTGTGTTTGCTGCCCTCCTCTTTGTCCCGGTGCCTCCGCTCCCGGTGGCGATCTTCTCGCTCTCGGCTGCGATCTCGGCTCCTGCGGTAGTCCCGCTCAAAATCGTAACTGCGTTCCCGGCTATAGTAACGATACCTCTCGTCATCGCTGGAAGGCGGGGAGGAACACACAAAGAGGCTTGGAAAGAGAGGAGGTGAACCCACCGCTCAGGTGTCCAAACTGCTCTCTACTAATGTAAGCAGACCCCAAGAAATGTCACATGATTTAGCCCCCGGCCCCTCAGAACACACAGGCCGACCTCAAGAACAGCAGCATTCAAGTCCAGGAGCACCTCAGAGGCCAACAAGATCTTCAGGGCACCAGCTTTTGAGGGTCGATATGCTCCCTTGGGCAGATCCTACACCCAACACACGGGGAGCATCGACTCTCGGGAGTTTATACCCTGGAAATCTTCCTGGTCTCTCAGGGCCCCCCAGACTCGGATCTGGCTGCTCTACTGCAGACCAACATGGCCGCCCTCGGAAACGGCCTCAACAAGGCAGACAGATGCTGCTGACCAGAATGAAGTTCACCATACCAACTCCTGTTAGTAAAAGAAGAAGAGTCGGCTTTCATACCCTGCTTCTCTCTACCTTAAGGAGTCTCAGAGCAGCTTACCATCGCCTTCTCTTCCTCTCCCCATGACAGGCCCCTTGTGAGGCAGGTGGGTGGGGCTGAGAGAGTTCTGGAAGAGCCGTGACTGGCCCAAGGTCACCCAACTGGCTTCATGTGGAAGAGGTGTGGGGAATCAAAGCCAGTTCCCCAGATTAGAGGCCTCTACACCACAATGGTTCTCAAAGCTGGGCATTTGCTTTAAGGAGACGTTCATGAAGGCTCTCTGTTCTCCCCTCAGAATAAAATGGGGCCTAAATACACAACTGTCAGGCACAGAAGGGTCACAGAAGTTTCAGCGTCCAGCTTGTTCTAAGCCAGGCGGGCACACGGATGTGCTGTCATGTGTGGGTCTCATCTCTCGGAGTCGGGGACCAGGACAAAAAGCCCACCACTGTGCACAACCTTCTCTTACGCCTTCCACATGCCTGGATGGTCAAGAAACATGAACTCGGTTTTTCTTCCTTTCTCAGGAAGGAATTTTCCTCCAGGCCAGATTGGCCCAGTGGTCCTGGAGGTTTTGGTCTTTTCCCATAGAGCAGGGGTGGTTGGTGGGGGGGAGGGTGCAGGGGACTGGGCTAGGCAACTTTTTGAGGTCCCTTCCAGCTCTGCGCTTCTCTGTTTCCGTCTGGAACTACACAGCTCTTTCAGGCCCCCCCCCAAGCAGAGGATAATTCATAAATCCAATACGGCCCCTACATGAGATGGCTGGCTCCCCCCCCACCCCCAGGTTGATCAGTTTTCCTTATTCCAATTGTACAATCTTATTATGAACAAAGAAATCCTCTTACGGACAAAAGAGTTCAGAAGGAGAAAGGTGGCAGGTGACAATGCACGAAAATGAGAAAGAAGCAGGAGCCTGGCAGAAAGTGAAGGGCAAAAATGGTCCCGGGCGGGCAGGGCAAAAATGGTCCTGGCCCACCTTGTGCGTGGAGAGGCACACGTCCCCCACGGAGGCACAGCCGCTAACTGGGAGAAGCCACTTCCTCCTCGCCCGAAGTGGGAATCCCCCACAACAGCCCAAACTTCCAGCCGGGTGTTATGGAATGCTGTCCAAGGGGATCACATGACCTGCGTCCCCTGGGGAGCTCCAGCACGCCACCCTCGGCGTTCTGGGAAGCCTCTTACAGTGAAATCCTACGCAGAGTTCTAGTCGCCTTAGTCCACTGAAACCAATGGGCTTACAAGGGAGCAACTTTGCTTAGGGCTGTGTGGTTGTCCTCTCTCTTTTGCAGCTCCCGCCTGGCAAAATACCGGCTACCTCTCAAAAGTTCTTTTGTAAGGAAAACGCCGGACGCCTGTCTCCTGTGTGTGCCAAGTCCAGCAAACTGGAGTCCCCCTCTGTGTTGGGTAGGCAGAGACGCCTGTGACCTGGTTGGGCCGAAGCAGCCCCTTCTGCCACTGGGCCTGCATGTGAGAGATCAGCGCAGTGCCAAGCGGGGCCACAGCCTCCCCAGAGAACCCAGGACTTGCCGACTTTCCTCTGAAGGCTGCAGCTGTGAAAGACATGGGAACACCTCTGCAAGTCCATTTGTTCCCCTCTCCCTCCTGAGCAACCTACACATATCCATCTCTGGAGCCCTTCTACACACGCGGCCAAAAGGCAGGGAGATCATGGAGCTTTCGACGGGCATCAGGATGGCTGAAAACATCCAAGGAGCCCACCCTGGGCAGCGGTGAATACCACAGCGGCTGAGGGCTGGCTGTCCTCTCAGAAATGGCTCTGGTCAAGCACAACTGAGCATGCACTTCTTTCCAAATTTATCTGCTGCCTCTCCAGACACCAGCTTGAAAGGAGCGCACGGAGCGGCCCTCAGCCTCCAGCGAAGGACTGTGCCAAGTGTGAAGACTTGTAAGCTACTCGGCACTAGCTCTGCTGGGGTTGGCTTCACCTAGGGATTTTGGCTGGCAGACCCGGGGCAAGACTGAGCTAAAAAGCTGCCTGGAGCCAGCCATCTGCCTCAAAGGGAGGCCCTTCCCTGCAGGCCAAATTCCTGTCCACACAGCTGGCAGCTGTGCAGCCCACACGCCCCATCTCCCATATTCTCATCCACAGAGAATTTCCAAGGGGAGAGAGAGATTCTCCACGTATTTTCCCTCTTGGTCTTTCTGGTTGCTCAGCACCCGCTCCAAGCCAGAATGACCCAGTTGCTATTCCCACTGTGAACAGGACCGCAAAGACTCCATGCTGAGACCTTCAGGCAGGTAACCACACTGGTCTGAAGCCACAGAACAACGTTGGAGTCCAGTGGCACCTTTAAGACCAACAGACATGGTCACTCTCAGCACGCTCTTGTATCAGCAAGCTCTGTTTACGGAGAAATGAAAAAGTTCCAAGCATGGACAGATGCTGTGCCAGATTGGACACCGAGGTGTCAGGACTGCGCCTCTATGACATACAAGACACCCCCCCCAAGGCACACTCTACCCAATCGATATTCTCACCTAGCCTGCCAAAGATCCAAACTTGCCCAAAAGGCCCCCCCCCCACCTGCCACTAACCACTGCCTTACCCAGAGCTTGCCTGCCCCCAAGGCCAGGGTGGGCGCTGAGATCACACGTTTCCCAGGCCCCACAGAGTAAGCCGACAGGCACACACTCACCCCCCCCTTCTAGCCAGAAGGATAAACAGCATGCAGACAAAAACAGAGGACTGAGTTCTTCTTGAAAAGCAATTAACCCCTGAGGCCACCGTGTCTGAGTGCAGGTCGGCCACACTAAATGACAAGCGAGGCTGGAGCATGACACCCTGCCCCCCCCAGGCCTCCCCCTCAGCCTCTAGGTCTGTGGGGATACTTCTTGTGGGAGGTCCGAACCCACTACGTGCTGAGCTTCCATGGGCAGGCGCCCAGGTATCTGAAGGAGGGTGCCTGCACACGGAAGCTTATCCTCAGAATGAAACCTTGTTGGTCCTAAAGGTGCCCCTGGACCCAGCCTTTGTTCCATGCTAAGAAATTACTTGTTAAGGGTTTCACCACTTTTGTTCACAGAGAAACTAAAGTCTGAAAGATCCTCACTTCTGCTGGTCCTTAAATCCTGACTGGAAATCTGGATTAGTCCCACTCCAGCCTTGCTGAGCTTGTATCAGGGGTCGAATGTGCCCGCGGACACGGCACAAAGCGCTCGCCTCTCTTCCTTGCATCCAGTGCGACTGCCACGTCCTTATGCCGCCCTTCTGAATATTCACCCTGCTTTCTCTGGTCTCCCTTGGCGCAGTCCTGCCCACCAGACAGGTCAGTGTTCGTTCCATGTTTGTTATCTCCACTGATGAAAAGCTGTCTGGTGTAGTGGCCAGAGCGTCAACCTAGGGTCTGGCAGACCCAGGTCCAAATCACCACTCTGTTGTGGAAGCTGGCTGGGTGATCTTGGGCCAGTCAAACACTCTCAGCCAAGCCTACCTCACAGGGCTGTTGTGAGGACGAAATGGTGGAGAGGAGAATGATGTCAGCAGCTTTGGGTCCCGCTGGGGGAACAGGTGGGGGATGAAGGCAAACACATACACATGGCACAGGGGAGGGGCAAGGGGGAGAGGAGGAGGAGTCCACGGCCCCAGGCAGAGGGTGGCAGCTTGGCCTCTCAGCCACCACCATCTGAGCGCTTCAAGATGTTGGACTTTTGCTGCCAACGCCAACTTTCCTCTCGCACAGCAGACTGCTGGCGGACACACCACTAGAATCATGGAGTTGGAAGGGGCCTCCAGGATCATCTACTCCAACCCCCTGCACAGTGCAGGAACTCTCTCCCCGCACCCCCCCAGGGACCCCTGCTCCATGCCCAGAAGCGGGCAAAAAACCTCCTCCAGGATCCCTGGCCAAACTGGTCTGGAGAAAAGTGCTTCCTGACCCCAAAGTGGCGATCAGCATTTCCCTGGGCGTGTCAGAAAGGGCCACAAGACCTAGGCACCGAGGCCACCCTTCCTGCCCTCCCTCTCGTGATCTGCCTGAGTTCGCACAATCAGCATGGCTGTCCGATGGCCATCTAGCCTCTGTCTGAAAACCTCCAGAGGAGAGCCCACCGCCTCCCGAGGAAGCCTGTCCCACTGAGGGACTGCCCTGCCAGGAAGCTGTGGCCAGACTATGCCAGGGACCCTCTGAACCCGGGCAAGACCCACACTTACTTGTTGTATTCGCTGGCCGTGGGCGTCCGGGCCCGATCTCTTTCCCTCTCCCTCCTGGAGCCAGAGTATTCCCAGTGGCCGCTGTCGGAAGCGCTGGAGGCCTTGTCCACGGTGGTCACCCAGGGCGCGTGAGACGTCGAGATGGGCGGGTAGCTGATGAAGCCTGAATCTGCGCAGATGGGAGACAAACTTCTGTCACGTAACGGTGGACGCCGCCCTTCTCGGCTGGCTGCCTCAGGTGTTTCCTGGGAGGGCACTGCTGCCCATCTGCCGGAGGAGCAGGCAGGTGCCCCATGTTGCTCCGTCACCCGCAGAATGGGGGAATTTCACAAAGAAGCAAGGCTGGTGCATGACTTCACCTGCAGGCAGTGTTCCCTCCAATCTGAGTCAGTGTGAGCCAGCTCACCGTTTTTTAGCCTCTGGCTCACACATTTTGGTCTCGGCTCAGGAAGGGCATGGCTCCAGAGCAAACTAATTTATGCAGCAGCCAAATGGCTCGTTCACAGCTTTAATGCCAGGAGCTCACAAAGTAGAATTTTTGCTCACCAGACTCTACAGCTCAGAGGGAGCCTTGCCTGCAGGTCCCTGCTACCTCGCACGTCTGGCGGAGGGATGGAGCGCCCTTCCCCTGCTGAGCCACAGGCTGGGGGCCGATCAGACCCAAGGGGCAGAAGCCGGGGTTATGTCACGTGGGAAGACACATGACGCTGCCTGCTGCTGAATCAGACCCGCCGTGGCCCATTGGGATCACCTCTGTCTGCACAGACTGGCAGCGGCTCTCCGGGGCCTCAGAGGCCTTTCACAGCACCTCATCCTTTGAACCGGAGATGCCGGGGATTGAACCTGCAACTTCCTGCATGCCAAGCAGAGGCTCTTCCACAGCCCTTCCCCCTCCAAAACTAGTCCCTGGCTCAGTCCTCAACAGGGGAGAGAACTATTCCTGATCTTGGCAAGCAGTGACTAAGAGTCCTCGGACTGCTCTGGAAAGGTGTGCTGGGCAGCGCTGGGCAGGGCGGGCCGTGCTCCTCCCCTCCCCTGCCCTCCCTGAGCGGGGCAAGGCCAGACGTGACTCCCAGAAGCAGCTGGAAGCGGGGGGGCGAGTCTTGAGGACGGGCACCTGGGATGCTCGGCCCCCTCTCCTCTCTACCAACTGACGGCCCTGGAGCCGCAGAGTCCTGCCAGGGCCCAGAAGAGCCCGAGGCGTCTTTTAGTGGATCAAGCCACCACGGAAAGCATGCCTCTCAGCAACTGGCTTCACTTTAAAAATATACATATACATATATATATCTGAACTGTGAGCTGCTTTGGGAACCAATCTGGGCCTAAAGAAATCCAGATATGGCAACGTAAACAAAAAAGTTGTGAAAGGAAGTGGGAAGGCGCAAATGTGTGCAGGGGAATCCAGGGAGGTGAAGCAGGAGGAGAGCCTGCTGCCAAGAGCGGAGGGGATTCAGAGAGCGGGAAGAGTCCAAGACATTAGAGGCTGCCAGGCCGCTGGAGGAGAAGAGGTGTCCCCAGAGCCCAAGGAAGGATGCTGCCAGTCTGGAAGGACGGCACCGGAGACCCCAAGTGCGACTGGCCTGGAAGAACCGCCTCACACACACACAGCCCTTCTACCTTTGCCGATTGGCAGAGAGCAGCTGCTGGGCAACCCGTCCTTCCCAAGAGCAGCCAGGACTCCGGGGGACCCGGCACAGTCTCCGCTTGCCCCCAGAATCCCAGGGACCGGCACCAGGGGGCGCGTGGCAGCAGCCGTGCCAGAGGGGCTCACCTGTGGAGCTGTAGCCGAACGGAGGCGGCTGTCGGTTGTTGTAGCTGGCAGGCTGGCTTTGAGGAAAGAGACAAGAGGCAGAGAGAGAGAGACACACACAACCAGACAGTTAGCAATCTTTAATGCCCACGACCAGCCCTGAGGGTGGAAAAAAGCATTATTATGGAGCATCGTGGCTTCCTACATGGCACCACCTCCCCTAGTCGAGAGATGTCAGGTTCTCTGTCAAGCCCCTCTGAAGAACAGAAGCCATGTTGGATCAGGCCCATGGCCCATCCAGTCCAGCGTTCTTCTGTGTCACAGAGTGGCCCAAACCCAGGCGCCATCAGGAGGTCCACCAGTGAGGCCAGAACTCCAGAAGCCCTCCCACTGTCAACCCCCCCCCCCACAACTACCAGGAACACACAGCATCCCTGCCCCAGACGGAGTGTTCCATCTCCTTGTGGCCAATAGCCACTCATGGACCTCTGCTCCATAGGTTTATCCAATTCCCTCTTGAACCTGGTGCTCGGGGGTGGGTGGGTTTGGTGCTGGGGGAGTCAACAGTGGGAGGGCTTCTGGTGCTTCTGGACCTCCTGATGGCACCTGGTATTTTTGGCCACTGTGTGACACAGAGTGTTGGACTGGATGGGCCATTGGCCTCTCTTATGTTTAACCTGTTTATGCTTGTATCCGCCGCCACTTCCTGTGGCAGTGAATTCCACGTGTTAATGACTCTTCCTTTCACATTCTCAGCCTGTCACAAGAAACAACTATGCCTCCATCCAGCATTTCTGTGATGTGTCAAACCAGCCTGCATGCAGCCACCGGCATCGAGCCAACGGGCGGAGCTGCACGAAGGCCGGCCACAGCCGCCCAGGAAACCTCCTGGTATCCAGAGGCCCGGCTGGGCCCCGTGGTGCCTTCTGAGCCGCTTCACGGCTTGCTGGCAGGACTGAGCAACCTGGGAGACCTGCTTCCGCTGCCTCACCCAGTCCGGCCCCCGTCGGTTTCACTGCTGTGGCCCTTGCGTACCTGGGTGCCACCAGGGGGCGGGGCAGGAAAAGATGCTGGGCTCCCAAGTCAAGAGCAGCAGCTGCCGCCAGGTCCCCTGCAGCGACACTCTAGTTCCAGCCTGACCCGGGCCTCCTGAAGTGTTTTTAGAGGAATCTTTACGAACAGGTCTTTGTCACGCATTCACTGATAAAATACTCCTTCAGAAACCTCACCTGTACCATGAGCTGAACTATCCAAAGAAGAAATAAATAAGCGCAGGTGGGCACCATCGGGGCAACATCGGAGCCCTTCTGCTGGGCCTTCTGGGTCAGTGCTGCAGAAATGCTCCCTGGCTCTCCATGGGGAGCCCCGCCTTCCCCCCGGGCCTCAGCCAGGAGGCACGCCTGGGGCCCTTCGCCAAGCTGCCCTGTGGGGCTCCAGTGGTGAGGAACCGGGACTCCAGCCCAGCATCTTCAATCCCATCATCTAAAGCACGGGAGTCCCCAGCCTTTGGGAGCCTGCAGGCGCCTTTGGAGTTCTGACGTGGCAGGGTGGGCACAATCACAAAATGGCTGCCACAGGAGGCTGAGCCACCCACAACATGGCTGCCACAGCTCTCCTTCAGTCACCCAATGAAGGCCCTTGTGCTGTGATGGTGGCTGATGCTGAAGCAACAGCTCTTTAAAAATCTGCAGTCAATCAAATCTCCCATGGCCAATCAGAAGGCCTGATGGGGAAAGCCCCACCTACTTTCTAAAACACTTGGTGGGTGCCCGGAAAGTCCTCAGCAGGCCCCACGGTGCCCATGAGTACCGCACTGAGGACCCCTGGCCTACAGGAACTGAACCGGAGAGCAGATTCAAGAATAACCCCAACTGGAAGGGGCTACAAGAAATCACGGGGCACGAACAGCCCTGCCCTCCATGACGAGTCTTCTCTGCTCCCTGCCTTCCTACATTGTCTGCTGTGCTCCTGCTTTCTAGGGGAGGTTAAAACACACGCAGGCAAGAGCAGGGCCACAGGTTACACGGCAGTCTCCAGGGTGATTCTATGCTCCATTCTAGCAAAACTATAAACCCCATTTATTCCCGCCACAGTTGAGACAGTAAAGGAACTCAAGGCTCCAAGCACGTCTTCTTGTCAGGGTTTGGATTGTTTCAGTCCACTCAGCCTAGAGGAAGTCGACAAGTTACTCTCGACTGTACACCCGACCACTTGCAGCCTTGATCCGTGTCCATCGTGGCTAATTACAGCTGGCCGCGATGGGTCACGAGGTGCCCTAAGGGAAATGATCAACAAGTCCCTTTCTGAGGGGCCGTTCCATGGGGCACTCAAGAAAGCGGTGGTCGGCCTTCTCTTAAAAAACCCATCTTTGGATCTGGCCAGATTGGCTAATTACCAGCCAGTCTCCAATTTGCCATATTTGGGCAAATTAACTGAGAGGGCCGTGGCAATTCAGTTGCAGGGTTTTTTGAATGACACTTCCACATTCGATCTCTTCCAGTCCAGCTTCCAACCAGGCCACGGGACAGAGACAACACTGGTTGCCCTCACAGACAACCTTCTGAGGCATCTGGATTGGGGCAGCTCAGCGGTGTTGCTGTTGTTAGACCTGTCAGCGGCATTCGACACGGTTGACCACCAACTGCTGATCCACCGCCTTGCCAACCCTGGGACCCAGGGGGTCTGCCTTGCAGTGGCTTTCCTTGTTCCTTCAGGTTTAGGGACAAAGGGTGGCCTTAGGGGAACAGCTCTCCCAGAGGCACCCACTAGAGTGTGGAGTGCCACAATGGGTGGTGCTTTCCCCAATGTTATTTAACATCTATATGTGTCCCCTTGCCCAGATTGCCTGGAGGCATGGGCTGGGATGTCACCAATATGGGGATAACACCCAGCTCTATTGTTTGTTGGGCAGCCAGTCTGACTCTAGTCTGGAAGATCTGGACCTGGTGCTGGCAAGCTGCGGCTGGTTGGCTTAGACTGAGCCAACTGAAATTGAATCCAACAATGACGGAGGTCCTGTGCCTGAGTCGGAGAGGGCCGAGGGCAGGGATCCAACTCTCAACCTTTGACAGGGCACTGCTGGTACCAGCGCCAGAGGCTTGGAGTCTGGGAGTGCTCCTAGATGCCTCCCTAAGGATGGCGGCCCAGGGAGCAGCCACTGCCAAGTCAGCCTTTTATCACCTCTGGCTGATCAGGCACCTGGTTCCCTTCCTCGAATGCAACGACTTGGCGACAGTGATCCATGCGATGGTCACCTCAAGACTGGATTACAGTAATGCCCTCTACATGGGGCTGCCCTTGTCCCAAATTTGGAAGCCACAGCTAGTGCAGAATGCCGCGGCCAGACTGTTGTTGGGCCTCCCTATGCAGGAGCACATCCAGCCTGTGCTAAAAGCACTGCACTGGCTGCCCATAGCATTCCGAATTCCCTTCAAGGTGCCGGTTCTTACCTTTAAAGCCCTTTATGGTCAGGGGCCTACCTACCTGAGGGACTGCCTCTCCCTGCATGTTCCCCAGAGAGCACTACGATCAGGGTCCCAAAACTGCCTGGCCCTCCCGGGCCTTAGAGAGGCCAGGCTGGCTGTGACGAGGGCCAGGGCCTTCTCAGTGGCGGCTCCACGCTGGTGGAATGAGCTCCCGGAAGATCTCAGGGCCCTGTGGGACCTTTCACAGTTCCACAGGGCCTGCAAGACAGAGCTCTTCCACCAGACCTTCAACTAATGAGCCATACTTAATAAATTAAGGCCCTGGCCCCAATACCATCAAGACCATCATCAACAGCCGAGCTCCGCCAAAATGAGAGATCACCATAGGATTAATTTGCTGACTGTATTCCTATTATGTTGACACTACCAACGCTTCATCATTGTCATATACTAGCACTTTATGTCATGTTTTTACTTATATTTTGATTTGTTTATCTGTTTACACATTTTTATGTAAGCCGCTCTGAGCCTGCTTTGGCGGGGGGGAGGGGTATAAATCAAATAAATAAATAAATAAGAAATAAATTCTGCAAGGCCAAGTTATCCTTGAAGGACCAGCCCACCAGTTACAATCCCCTTCTCAAGCCCTGTTCTTTGTGCCCCCCACCCCGGTCTACAGAGGTGAGGCAGGTGGCCACCAGAGACAGGGCTTTCTCAGGAGTGGCCCCATGCCCGTGGAATGCCCTCCCCCACTTCACGCTCATCTGGCACCTGCCATGTGGCTCTTGAGGCACCAGGCCAAAGCACGAATTTATCTGAGGGGTTCCATCTAGTTTAGCTGCTTTCATGGTCAGCTTCTAGCCCAAGGACAGTCTGGCAAATGCCGTCTTAGGTTGCTGAGTGTTGGCTCCCTGCTGTTACTTGATGCTCCAGGCAGGTTTTATTATTGACAACTCTTGGGGGTTGTTTTTCATCATTTTATTGTGTTGCTTTCACCCTGTGAGCTGCCGCAGTCAGCCCCTGGAGAGGCAGAAGAAGCCCTTTCTCCACGAGACAGACCTCCCCCTGCTAGACTTGGGGCTTCCTCCGTCACAGCTGTGACATTCGCACCCCACCTTTCCTCCAAGGAGGTCCAGGCAGCAGACGTGGACCTTCCGGTTTATTATCAAAATGGCAAGCTTGGGAGGGAAGGAAGGAGGATGGAGAACGAGTGACTGGCCCAAGGCCACCCCACCAGCTTCATGGCAGAGTTCGAATCTGACCCTGGGTCCCGCCCCAGCACTTGCCTAACCACTCCCCTCCCCTCCCCTCCAGTGCTCGGGAGCCGAGTCTGAAACTGCAGGGCTGACATTTCAGTCCTTGGAGTGGGACAGAGAACAGAAAACTCCCACGCTGTAAAAACCTGTGATGAAAGTCCGCTGGAGAAACCTCAAGAACACATTTGTGAAAACCCAGTAAGTCCCAGGGACACCCTGTCACTATTCTGAACAAGTTAGTGGACAAGAGGGACCCATATCATCGCCTTGCCCACCGCTGGCATTCCTTTCCCCTGTCTGTAGCAGGTCCCTAGGGCCTCCCCACCAAACCGCCACAGGGACAGTTGCTGAAATCCCGGCGCCTTCCAAGGGGTAACGATATTGGATGGAGACGGCCACAGGCTGGGGGCTCGTGAACAAGCTCTTCCCTTAGCAGTGCAATGGATTCCGTTCTGCTCTTACTTACCCATCTAATGTTGGGATGAGGAGGGCCGGCGGTGGAGCGAGAGGCGGAGGAAACAGCCCTGCAAAGGAGGACATTCGTTGAAAGCCTGAGTCGCACTTGAGCCCTGGACGTAACCCACCCTTTCAGTGAAAAAGGCCTCTCCACCTCCTCGAGTGACATGGGGCAAAGCTTCTTCCCATCCTGTCCCAGCATCCTGCTGTGCAGATCCCCAACCTTGTAAACCCCCCCCCCAAAGAAGAACCAGAAAACATGCAATGTGATGAGATGACGCACACAGGGTAGGTTTCACTTTTCATTGTGGGGAGGGGAGGGGCGAGAAGGCCCCCAACTGGGATTCTGGCCTCTCTGCAGAGCTGCATCTCTAGGCCTGCCGGGTGGTTTCCCATCCATGTGTCCACCAGGACCAGATCTGCCAAGCTCCAGAGATAAGGCTGCAAGAGACGCTCTGGGCCCTGCATGCTACTTTGACAAAGGAGCATTATGCATCCACAGCAGCTCAGGAGGAGGATAACACTGAGCCTTAGTTGAGACTGTCATCCCCAGCTTTCCGCAAATGTTCAGAAATCAGCTTGCTCCTTATCAGCTTGCATCCCCCCCCCCAGGAGTTCTACAGCTGACTGTGCAAAGATCCTGGCATGTAACTGTGTGTAGGTAGCTTGATACGACACAGCTGAAGGTTTTTAGACCCTGGCATTAGAAATGAAGCTCTCCGACCGCCTCCTAAAACCAGGCACAGGAAAACATCCAGCAGATGGAAGCAGAAGCGCCCTTCCCCCAAAATTTCTTGGGATGAGAGGACAGTTGACACCACAAATCTAAGGAGAGTGGGTGGGGGTCTAATGGCACTCCTCCCACCCAGATGTTGGCCTAAAAGGGGGGAGGGAGAGAAGAAATGAAAGCTTCACACATCTGAAAATACTGTCTCTGCCTGGAGCTTTGCAATGCCCCAAAGCTCCTTCCATGGTAGGGCTGCCAGCCTCCAGGTGGGGCCTGGAGATTTCCCAGAAGTACAACTGATCTCCAGACAACAGAGATCAGTTCCCCTGGAGAAAATGGCTGCTTTGGAGGGTGGGCTCCGTTGAGGCATTATACTCCGCTGAGGTCCTTCCCGTTCCCAAACCCCCTTTCTCCCCAGGCTCCAGCTCCAAATCTCCAGGAATTTCCTAACCCAGTTGGCAACCCTATTCTATGTGGAGGGGGGCACCACGTAGTTTGAGCATCACTGCCACGCCCAAAGTTACCCAGCAATGATTCACATTATGTGTAGCCTGAACTGCTCCGTTCCCCAGCAAGGTCCACTAAGACACAAACTTGCTACTGTCATTTAAAGTATACAGAGGTCTGTACCTGGAATGGGGCCCGGTGGTGGAAGACCTACACAAAGCAAAGAAAGAGCAGTGAGGACAGAGACAATTGTTTGGCAAAAAGCAAGCACCTGGGCAGCCCCTCCTCTGCACCAAGATGAATCCCTTCCAACATGTGTGGGACGCTGCATTTACCGTGCCTGGAGACTTCTGATTCCCACTAGCCTCTTTGGAAGGCCGATTTGAAAAGCCGAATAAAGACACTGAGAGCCCTACTTATGGCACAAACAGTCACAACCCTGGTAGAGACAACACAGCCAGGTGGATTGGACTCTATTTGTCGGGAGAAGGAGCCAATATCTGCTGTGAAGCTGCCTTATCCAGAAAGAGACCGCTGGTCCGTCTAGTCCAAGAGGCAGCACCTCTGTGGTCTTGTCTAGTCCCGTGAGCCAAGACATGATTCATCGAAGAACTCCAACCCTGGACTCTGCCAAAGAGTGATGGCCCCCTTCTGCAATAGCAGAGGAACGAGAAACCAGATCCGCGGTTCTTGTCCGTCCGAGTCCCCTCGGGTTCCAGCAATCCTATACGGAGGCACAAAATCAATTGCGCTCCACAGATCTTATGCCCCCCAGTTAAGTGCTTCTGGGACTGAAGGCCGAGGCTCAGTTGAAAAAAAGAAAAAGACGCTGTCAGGGTCAAAGATGCCCTTCTCTCACAAAATTCTTCACCTGCACAGCTCCTTGTGTTGACTGGGCTCCCTCCCATCCAAGGCAGCCGTGCCAGGCTGGCTTGTGAGCCGCACACTGGATTGTGTGCAGCAAAACTGAAGCTTAAGAGGTCATCACCTCTGACTAGGCCATTAATAAATAAATCACACACACATACACACACCCTGAAATCAGCCTAAAAGTAACAAAGACAAGGAGCATGAAGATGGAGCGAGTGGGGGTGGGGTGGGGTCTGTTCTGGCTCAAATGCCAGAACAGTCTGCCGAGACACACCCGAGTGCTGTGAGAGAATTGTTAACATGCCAGAGGGAAAAACACAGTAATTAAAAAAAAACAAAGTTTGAGTCCAGTAACTAAAAAGCACTCAGGAGCTTAAAGCCCGCCCCCCCCCCCCACCCCCAGTGGAGGCTGCCTGCTGGAACTCTGTTCTGAGTCACTGCTCTGACCATGCTTCCTTCCAAAGAGCTTCCTCTAAGGGCAGGTAGTTCTGCTGCATTTCTCAGTTGGTCACACTTTATTCAGGTACACGACAGAATTACCTGCCCTCAGAGGAGCCTGCCCGTTGCATCTCACAGTGAATCACAGCTCTGGACTCTTCCAGTTCAGAAGCACATCCACAGGGACGTGCACCAAAAGACAGCATGGGCTTCTTGAAGGGTAATTCTTGTTCTTCCACATTCCAAACGCAAACCCATGTGCCGTTTGAAGAGCAAAGAGGCACACTTCCAATTGTAACTTTGAGGGCAGAGTCAGGAAGAGCACAGGGAGGCACCCCTCTGGAGAACACAGGACGGGGAGGTCGCGGGACGGCCACCCGACTCTCAACTCACCGAGCTGTCCACGGAGAGCCGCAAGGGATTCCAGCTGGCGCTTAAGGCCTTGACGACATTAGCGAACTGCACTTGGCCTCCCCCCCCCCTGGCACCTACCTGGAGGACGGAGAGGCGGTGGGACGGCCGTCACGGGCGGCGGGGGCGGGTGGAGAAAGTGTGGCGGAGGTGGACCGCCTATGGGTGGGGGAGGCCCCGTCGGTGGCACGAACGGCTGCTGCTGAGGAGGCTGCTGTGGCTGCGACGGCTGCTGAGGCTGCTGGGGAGGCTGCGACTTGCTCCCGTGGTCCCCAAGAACCTTTAAAGCGGCGCAAGGCCAGAGAGGGAGGCTCCTTTTACAACACTTCCCACTAACGGCAACGCAATATCTTGTGGAAGGCTTTCTTGGCCAGAGTTCATTAGTTGCTGTAGATTTTCTGGGCTGTCTGGCCACGGTCTTGGCACTGTAGGACCTGACGTTTCGCCAGCAGCTGTGACTGGCATCCTCAGAGGTGTAACACAGAAAGATGGAGGGCTCTCTGTGTCAATGTGAGAAGAAAAATGGTAGGCAGGTAATTTATATCTACTCGGGAAGGTGGGATAGGGCTGAGTCATCATCTTGTAGGAGTTTTCCCAGGCTTTCAAAAGGAAAGACAAGAGTTTAAAAATAAATAGGGCACAGTTTCCTGTCCTGAAAAACACAAAATTCTCTACATCTTACAGCAGCACGACAGATAAGATTAGAATTCCAACAGCCAACCCATATACAAAAGAACCTCCTCAAGAAAGCTCCTCCATTAGCATGTCACAGCCTGGGAAACGCCTACACGATAATGACTCAGCCCTACCCCACCTTCCTGAGTAGATATAAATTACCTGCCTACCATTTTTCTTCTCACATTGACACAGAGAGTACTCCATCTTTCTGCGTTATACCTCTGAGGATGCCAGTCACAGCTGCTGCCAAAACGTCAGGTCCTACAATGTCAAGACCACAGCCCTACAGCCCAGAAAATCTACAACAACTAATTGCAATTCAATTGACTCCCTCCCCCAGTACTTGCACGTATGCTACAAACAAGCAATCCTGCCACCTGAACAGACTCCTAGCCAGGGAAAGAGACATATCCTGAGGCATACATTTGCCCCTACTTACAACCCGGGGAACGGACTATTTCCTTAGCGTTTCGTGCTCACCACCTTAACACAGACAAGACACAATTAAACCTAACAAGACCTGCACAGAACAATTCTAAAGACAGAACGTGAGAGTCAGTTGAGGGTTTGGCATAACATCCAAATCGCAAGATGCCACAGTCCCGCTGAACACCACATTGGTCAGGCTGCACCTGGAGTACTGGGCACAGTTCTGGAGGCCTCCCTTCAAAGAGGATGTGGACCGAATGGAGTGGGTGCAGAGGAGAGCAATGAGGATGATCGGGGGCCTGGAGACCAAGAAGTCCTAGGAGGAAAGGCCGAGGGACCTGGAGACGTTCAGTCTGGAGAAGAGGCTGAAGAAGGACATGGTTGCTCTTTTTAAGTATCTGAAAGGCCGTCACTTAGGGTGCGGTCACATGGTCCTTTTGATCAGGGTTCGCTGCTGTTCCCTCGCGCATGTAAATTGCACGTTCACATGTGCCAATCTGCCTCCCGTGCCGAAGCAGGCTTACTCTCACAATTGTTCCAGTTTTTCCTGCCCCCTGGAAAATCAAGTATTTTCCTGGCACTTGTGCTTTGAATATGTGATTTCGCCCATCTGGACAGCCATCTTTCACAATGATTGCGATTAGGGCCGTCTGACTGCTCTTTGTGTTGTTGTTTTTTTAAAGCTTCTGGTTTGAGTGCTTGAGTAAACATGCGCTTAATAAATCCATTATTAAACATTATTTTATGTTCATTTCTCTGTTTAAAGAGTCCACCCTTCAGAACATCTATTTTCTCCCCGGGGAACTTTAGTCTAGAAAGGAGGCGGGAATGAGAGGCGGGGCTCCGGCCGCCTGGACGGGGGCCAGCAAGGAGAATGGCGGAGATGGCAGGGCTGAGCCTTTTTTTGTGGGGCAATGGCGGCGGCGGTGGCAGCAGCGGCACCATCCCCACAGCAGCAGCAGGAGCAGCAGCTGCCCGAGCCTGGCCCGTGGCCGGCAAGATCGCCTGGAGGGACTCAGCATGGCGGCAGGCGAGCGGGTGGTGAAGAGAGTGGCCGGCTGCATCTAGTCAGCCCAACCCAAAGAAAAATGTTCCCGATTTAATTAAAGCAGGAACAAAGCGTGATTACCTTGCCGGTGTGACCACAGCCCTAGAGGAGGGCAGGGAGCTGTTCCTGTCGGCAGCAGAGGGTAAGACTTGCAGTAACGAGTTCAAATTACAGTAAGAAAGGCACCAGCTGGATATTAGGAAAAAATTCTTCTACTGTAAGAGTACTTCAACAGTGGAACCGGGTGCCTAGGGGGGTGGTGAGCTCCCCCTCACTGGCAGTCTTTAAGCAGCGGCTCAACCCTTGTCGGGGATGCTCTCGGGCTGGTCCTGCATTGAGCAGAGGGGGCTGGACCGGATGGCCTCTGTATGGCCCCTTCCAGCTCTGTGTGATTCTATGAAACCTGCCTGTTCCATCCAACAACCAAGTCAGACACCAAACTGACGTTCCCAAGGTCTGTGCAGAGGAGTGCTTACCTGGATGGGGTTCTCCTCCGAGGCATGCTTATCGCGACGCCTTCCTTCCACCCTTCTGATGGTGCCTGCCTGTCCACCAATCACATCAATGGTCCCACCCAGTTTCCTAGTACAAAAGGCGAAAGTAACACCTTTACAGGTGCAGCACTAAAAAGCTGCCCCCTACACACCTTGTGGATCACGTGCCTGTATGTACTCACATCCCACTTCCACTCTGCACATCTCCCTGTGTGGGTGGGTGGGTGGGGGGATTGCATGGGTGTGAGTACACACCAGAGAGAGCGTGCGCTGGGATCTAAGCCACGGGACAGCTTCTCCAGCCAAGGGAGAGCTGCTTGTCTGCTCCTCCCAGGGATTGGCCTCAGGTGCCTGCTGAAGAACTGGCCCCAAAGGGCAGAAAGGTGGGGCAGCTGCCAGGGCCCAAACCAGACGGGGTGCGTGCAGGAAGCCAACCTTCCGGCAAAAGCCCCACTGGGTTTCTGCATTCTCTTTAACCTTAACTTGTCTTGGGTATGATTCTGGATTGATGCACAGAACGGATAAACAGGTGTGATCTCAACGTAAGCAGGCAAGGTATCAGGATGCAATGTTTCCACGAGAGCATCCACAGAGTTTTGTGAAGGATAAGGCCACCAACAGGTACAAGCAGTCAGAGCTAAATAGAACCTCCATGTTCTGAGGCAGTACTCCTCTGAATACCCAGCTGTGGAGGGGCCCCAATGGAGGAGGCCTTCGTGTCTCACTTACAGGGCTTCCCAGGGTGTCTAGTGGGAGGGCTTCTAGTGTCCTGGCCCCACTGCTGGACCTCCTGAAGGCACCTGGTATTTTTGGCCACTGTGTGACAGAGTGTTGGACTAGATGGGCCACTGGCCTGATTCAACATGGGCTTCTCTTATAGTCTTATGTTCTTATCTAGCTGGCTGCTGTGAGAAGCAGGATGCTGGACTAGAGGGACTTTTGGTCCAGCCCAGCAAGGCTCTTTTTCATATGGGGGGCAGGGGGAATGAATAGGGAGGACTGGGGAAACAGGAGGACACAGATGAATGTGAAACAATCCGCATTGCAGAATACACTCTTAGCGATACAGAAGCCTGGACTAAAACAGTTAAGTCTCTACCAATGTGAAGCCCTCAAGCAAAATCAGCTTGCTGTAATATTTTGCTTAATGCGAAAGGCTCAGAATGCAGTCCGTGTACCTGTTAGGGGGAGGCCCGGCTTTTATCCGCCCACCGACCAGGGCCACAAAATCGGTTTTAAAATCCATTTTGACAATATTATTCTCTGGTTCTTTTTCTGCATTTCCTGTTCTTCCTTGCTGAACCTGAGCAAAATGAAAGCGAGAAAGACAGAAAGAATGAATGCAGCAGTCACAAGAGAAAAGCCCAGCTGGGTCAGATCAATGGCCCATGTGGTTCAGCCTGGACACAGGGACCAGCCAGGGGCCCCAGAGGAACCACAAAGAAGGTCACAGAAGCCAGACTCTTCCCCTCCCACGGTCCCCAGCTACTGGCACTCAGAGGTATGCTGCTTGTGAACATGGAGGTTCCATCTGAACGTCAGAACTAACAGCCACTGATGGACCCTATGTAGTATGAATTTGCCCTATTCTCTTCTAAAGCCATCTAGTCTAGTAGCCAACATTAACAGTAGTTGTTGTTCTTATGAGTTTATTTAAATTGGGGTGTTTTTTCCTTTGGTACGCCACCTCAAGGAAGTTTTCAGAAAGGCATATACATTTTCTAAACAATATTTAAAAAATAAATAATCACATAGCAGAGAGTTCCACAAGTTAATTTTGCCTGGCATGAAGCACCATCTTCTTTCTTTTGCCTCCAATCTATTGTCTATCAGTTTCGGTGAATGCCTCTGAATTCCGGTATTTTGGGAGAGGAAGAAAAACTTATCTTTACCAGCTTTCTTTACTCCATGTACAACTTTTAAAAGTTCTACTGTGTTGGCCCCAAATTCTTCAGCCTCTCCCACAGGGAAGGTGTCCCTTTATCCTTTCGGTTGCCCTCTGCTGTACCTTTCCCCACTCAACGATATCCCCCTTCTGAGTTGCTGGGCCCACCAGACCAGCACACAGCATCCCAAAGACAGCCACACCACAGACCTAGAAAAGGGCGCATGCCCCAGGCTCTCCAACAGCTCCAGCAGGGGCTTTTCTACGTTAAGATGGAAAGCATGCCTCATTCTGACACCGGGGGTGGGGGGGGAATTGCTGAGAGAGTACATAGCCTACAATAAATAATGCACGTTCAATCCACTTTCAATGCACATTGCCACTGGCTTTTACTGTGTGAAATGGCAAAGTCCACTTGCAAATGGCCGCTGAAGTGGATTGAAACTGCATTATTTAGCATGTGTGAAAGTGCGCATTGATGTAAGAGAAAGGATTACCATCCTCAGAGGAACCCACGAATGCCTTTCTGCATGAGTCACTGTCCTGGTCAAGTTTCCTGACTGGAAGGGCTACAGTAGTGAAGGGCTACAGTAGCAGAAGCACCGCATGCACTTTCTTTGCTCCATCAGCAGTGACTGGATGATCTGATCCCACCAGTTGCAGACATGTGCAAAACAGCTCGAGATGCTTGGCATGTGCTGGCACACTAGCACATGAACATCCATGGCAGGTGTGGAACCCATCTGAGAGCTGGATTCCAGAGTTGCCTCACAATGAAAAACATATTGTCAGACTCTCTATGAATTTCACAGCACACCTGCCATGGGGGAGGGGTTTTTCCCCTCTCTTTGATGTACCCACAGCTTGACACATAGTGGAGTCAAATGTCCCAGCGTCTTACTTGGTTGTTATTCTGTTAGATAGAGGCTACGTGCCAGGGAGGGGGTAGGCATCGCTAGTTTGGTGGGAGGGATGCTTGACTGTTATCCTGGCGGGCAAATACAGGGGGGTGATTGGGTCCTGGGGTTTATTACTTCTATTTGAAACCAATATATCTGTAACCTTCGCACATTCTCCTTTTAGTTCTAACAAAGGTCGTGTCCAGAGGGTATCTATCAAAGATCTCAATAAAGTTAGCTTCTATCAAACTGGGTGTCATTAAGAACTGATTTAACCTGGATTCTGACACGTATGAGAAGATCGGCAACCTCGCCCCATTACATGTTGACTTGACAGCCAGTCCCAGGAAGTCACAAAATAAGAATGGGGCGGAAGTCTTCGGCTACAGCAGGATCTACAGCACAGGCAGAGTTCTAGAACTCAGTGATCTAACTCAATCCATTTTAATGATCTAACTCAATCCATTTTAAGCAACTAGCTCTTCAACAGGATAACACAAAATAACTTGGTAATCTTGATCCAAAAACAGCCACTACCGGCTTACCCCATTCCGCACAAAATTCTAAGGTGTACCGACTTCAAATTACGTGTGGGGAATTCTACTTTGGAATACAGAACCTCATTTTAAAAAGAGCTCCATGAAAGCGGGAAACTACCACACCAGACTCCAATTCATGTCCTTCCCTGTTGCGCTAAAGTTCTGCTTTTCAAGGAAGTAACATTTTTTCAAAAGCACAAGGGAACTGTCAGGTAGCCCTGCCATGATGGATGGAGGGGAGGGGAGGATGGTTCTGGGCGCCTTAGTGGCGTGACAGGCGGGAGGTTGGAATCTGGGGAGTTGTTGATTTACGCTTAGGGTGTGAGAATGGAATGTAGCTCTGGTTACCCCTATCTTCCGCAGACTGGACATTCTGACCTTGAGGAGTCAAGCTGCGAGCTTTCCTATCGCTTTCAAAGCTGCAGCTTTGCTGTGAATAATGGGGGCGTTGGGAACTTCATTAGCATAGTAACTTTCGATTCCCAATCGCATGTTATTCCTTGATTGGTAGAAGGGGGGGTCCCCATTCACCCCCTTCCCTGTATAACCGCTTGCTTTCTGTAACCAAGTCATTCTGAACAATGTACCTGCTTCAGTGAACCTTTCTATTGCAGCTTTATAATAAATACTATCCTTGCTTGCATCACAAGGCCTGGTGTTTTGCTGACTAAGTTAGGACTCCTGACAGTTTGTTCAGAATCCTCATCAACTTTCGGGACTGGTCGTAAACCCGCAACTCCACAATGAGTGGCGGTGAAGAAGACACTCTCCCGATTGAAGAAGGAAAGGAGAAGAGGCCTCCCGGGAAAGACGTACCCAAAGAGACCCCTGACACACATGTGCCGGGACAATGGGGTTTGGAGTACGACTTTGGAGGGCCTTACGGAGACCCGTATGGGGCAGCCTATGGAGGGGTGACCACCCGAGTTGGACGCAGACGAGACTGGGTGAAACCCCTGGCTGAAACCCACGAGACGTGGTTCGGGACCCCGAGAGCCTCCATGGGAGCCAGTCACCCCGAGAGGTCGGTCCGAAAGCTCATCACAGCGGAAGCCCTGGAGGAAACCGGCCGAGACTCCGAGAGCCTTGAGGGTGCCGTGGTGAGGAGGAGGTGGAGTGGGGAGCCAAGCCAAGACCGCCTGATGCGCTTTCTGGACGAATCCCTCGCACGCATCCCACAGATGATCGCGGAGGGGATACGGGAAGAGCGCGAGCGGCAGAGGTGCGAGGAACCACCAGCCCGTGTTCCTCCCGACCAGCGCCCGGCGCCGGACCAGGACCAAGGGAACGTGCCGGCCGGCCCGCCGGACCAACCAGCGGGGCCAGGACCGCAGGGGCCGCCTGGGCAACCACCCCTCGCCCTTGGGGGTTCTTGCCACCTAAACCTGCAGAACTCCTGGATGCCGATTTTGATGGAGACCCCGAAAAATTCCCATTCTTCCTGGTGAGAGCCGAAAGGTTTATCGAAACCTGGGGCCACCTATTCCAACGAGAAGAGCGCATGGTCGATGTCATAGCAGCCCACTTGAAGGGAGCGGCCGCGGACTGGTACGTGGGGCTCCACCAGGCTGATGGGCGTGAGCTGAGGGAGATCGATTCTTTCATGTGGGCCATGAAAGAGCAATTCGAAGATGTGCACTCTACCAAGGCAGCCAAGGCAATGATCCGAAGCCTCAAACAAGGCGTGAGGTCGGTGAGAGACTACACCTCGGAGTTCCGCAGATGTGCCGCCAAACTCCAAGGGGAAGGGAACCTAGTAGACTTCTACAAGTGGGGGCTCAATGCGGAGATCCGCCGAGAAGTCACCAGGAACCAAGACCCGAACACCCTCACGGGATGGATTCAAGCCGCCGTCACGATGGAGAACCGGCTGAAGACCATCAAACTGGATGACGCCGCAGCGATGGCTAACAGGGGCCCCGCGCCGGCAGCGAGGGGGAAACCCCTTGCCCCGAATCCGAAGCCGAGAGACGGTACCAGGGAACTCCGGATGAAGCAAGGTCTTTGCCTCAAATGCGGAGAATGAGGCCATTTCGCCGCGAACTGCCCGACGTCATCTGCATCGGCCGGGGCGTCAAAAGGAGTCAAGAAGAAGTTTGACACATCCACACCAAAACAGGTGGCGAAACCGAAGGGGGCGAAAGCCTTGCAAGCTAAACCACTCAGCGAGGCATCCGACTCATCCGATGGCGAGACCGTGCCGCAGGGAAACGAGCCGGACCTGCTGTAAACAGCGCTGAACAGCAGGTCCCACACTCCCAGGCGCAGATCCCGGTGAGCAAACCCCCCTCTCTTTTCTTTCTCACAGTGACTTTAATGGACCCGGGTCTATTGACCCATGTGAGAGTACGAGCTCTCATTGACTCTGGGTGTGGGAGAGACCTCATCAACCCCACACTAATTACGGGACTAGGGGCAAAAGTTGTTAAACTAAATGAACCTTTGATTTTTACTCAAATGGACGGGTCCACCATGAAAGAACCCTGTAAATACGAGACTGTACCCTTGAGGGTGGGACTCGGGCAACACTGGGAAGAAAGACCTTTCGTGGTTACCTCTTCAGCCCGCTTTCCCCTGGTCCTAGGGAGCCCGTGGTTCTTTGATCACGATCCTCACGTACTATGGGGGAGGGGAAGGTAAACTTCATCTCCGACAAATGCCGGACCCACTTATGGAGAAAAGAGTGGGGACCCATGACAGGGGGCAACTCCTCGTGACGGCGGGGGTGGCGGACGCGGTGCTGGAAGGCATCCCCCCCGAGTATCACGACCTGGCTCCTGTTTTTGGGGAGGAGGAGGCCGATGAATTGCCCCCCCACAGGAACTCAGACTGTGCCACTGAAATTTTGCCCAACCAAAAGTTACCAAAGGGGAAACTGTATTCTATGAGCCCCTCGGAGAAAGTGGAACTGAGAAAATTCATTGACAAGAACCTCAGTAGGGGTTTTATACGGCCAGCATCCTCCCCGTTTGCGGCTCCTGTGCTATTCCGGAAAAAAAAGGACGGGGGGTTGCGGCTATGCACCGACTATCGTGGTTTGAATGCAGTGTCCAATACAAACGCTTACCCCATGCCCCTCATAAAAGACTTGTTGGCTGCGGTGGCTGGGGGAAAATTTTCTCGAAGCTAGACCTCCCAGATGCCTATTTCAGAGTCCGAATTCGGGAGGGGGATGAATTTAAAACGGCGTTTAACACCCCTCTAGGCCAGTTCGAATATTTGGTCATGCCATTCGGGCTCCAAGGGGCCCCGGGGTCTTCATGAATTTGATTAACGAGGTGTTGCACAAGTATTTGTTCAAGGGGGTCCTTGTTTACCTTGATGACATTCTTTTGTATTCCCCCGACCTGAAATCTCATGTGAAACTGGTGCGGGAAGTGTTACAAACGTTGCACAAGCACAAACTGTTTGCTAAACTATCCAAGTGTGAATTTCACAAAACGGAAATCCCGTTTCTGGGCTACCGCATATCCCAAAAGGGAATTGAGATGGACCCCGACAAAATTAAGGATGTAAGAGGGTGGGAGCCGCCCAAAACGCGGAGGCAACTCCAGGGGTTCCTCGGATTTGCGAACTTTTACAGATCGTTCCTATCGAACTTTGCCCGGGTGGCCCTTCCCTTAACTGACCTACTGAAAACCAAAGGGAAACCACCCGAATGCACTCGGCCAGGAGCCAAACTAGAGTGGTCATCAGAGTGCCAGCGGGCTTTTGACAAAGTGAAAGCTCTTTTTACGTCGGAACCGGTATTAGCCCACCCGAATGAGCTTAAGAAATTCATTGTACAAGTTGACGCCTCAGACGTTGCTATGGGAGGGGCGATCCTCCAAGAGGGGGAGGATGGTAAATTGCACCCCCTTGCCTATGTTTCCAGGAAATTTAACGATACTGAACGGAATTGGTCGGTGTGGGAAAAAGAAGCCGGATCGAACCGCTTAGCGTTGGCTACCTGGCGCCATTGGTTGGAGGGGGCGCGAGTCCCATTCGAGGTCTGGACTGATCACAAAACCTCGAGCGGCATCGCTCCCTCCCCCTCCATCCATTAAAAAAACACAACCATGTACCCCCTGACAGTCTGAAATGACACAATTCGTTGTAACCCCCCCCCATACACACACACACACACTAGAATGTCACAGCCAGACACGGGGGGGGGTCCTCCTCTCTACCCGGAAATGCTGCGTAGAGCCTCTTTTGTGCCCCCCGCAGTGACCTCCCCCTTGCCCGCCTCCTCCAGACGCCAGGGATGAAAGAACCAAGGCCTGGCTACCATGTGGGGCAGCAGTCCTCAGCACGGCCCCCAAACACTTTGGGGGAATATTTCCTACCCAGAAGCCAAGTGTGGGGCTAAGGCCCAGCGCTGAAGGGTCTCATCGTGAAACCTTTTAAAAGCCGCATGGACTGGAGGTTCACAACTGCGGACAAAGCTGTTTTTCCTTACTTGTTACAAGTGTGACTGGGGGGGGAGATTGGGGGTTTGCTATTTGATTTTCTCCTGACCTGGGTGGCCCAGAATGGCCCAAGGGCCTGAGACCTTGGAAACGGAGGAGGGCCAGCCTGGCCAGTCCTTGGGGGGGGAGGCCACCCGGGGAGTCCAGGGCTGCTGGGCAGAGGCAGGCCGTGGCCAGACCCCTCCGCTCCTCTCTTGCCTGCCGTGAACCAGGGTGGGGGCCACCGTGCGTCAGGGGAGACCTGACAGCGGATTCTTCTTCATAGCTGCATCAGACCCCCTCGGCCAACCACCACTTCCCCCCCTCCCCCCGAGCACGGGCAAGCTGGGCAGAGGCAAACACGGAGCAGGAGCCCTCCTTCCGCACAGGGCATGGAGGGGGCAGTGCTCCCATTGCCTCCAAGGCCCTAGAATAGGCCTGCCCTGGCCTGGGGGGCCCCAGCTAGCCTGATCTTCGCCGATCTCAGGAGCCCAGCGGGGCCAGCCCAGGTCAGTGCCTGGACAGGAGGCTACCGAGGCTGGGGACACGGGGGGGGGGCAGGCCCTGGCAAACTGCCTCCGCCAGTCTCCTGCCCTGAAAGCCCTGCGGGGATGCCAGAAGTCAGCAGTAACTTGAAGGCACTTCCCAGTACCATTTTATTTTCGGTTTTAGCTGGGGATGCTTTTAAGTATTCTTGTAAGCCACCTTGAACCATGAGGAAAGGCGGGATATCAATGTTTTAATTAATAAACAAAATAAGGACGTTGGCAAGCGGATACCGGGAGTGACAGCAACAACCCAGACCAAGGTCGGGCCTGCTGGGCACAGTCAAGGGAGGAAAGTAACAGATGAGAAAACCTCCCCTGCTGGCCGGCTCCCGGCAGCCTCCCCTGCAGGCGACAGCACCTGCCGTCCTGGTCTGCTCACCGGGGAAATCGGCGGCCCCGCCTCTAACGGTCCTGCTTTTGTGACTATTGGGAAACGATTCTTTCCTCACCTTTGCGACGCAAGAGCCTTTCGCGGCAGATGACGGGGGCCAAACCTCGGACTGCCTGCTGGCTGAGCACCTGCCTGCCCTTCCACTCAGCTGCGGTCTTCCACGCCACCGCTAAGCCACTTTCCAATCCATAAGCCACCAGTTCCTATGCCACAAGCGAGGCCTCACGCGTCTCAGCTGGCGAGGACAGGAAACGCAGCCCTGCCAACCTGACTGCTTCCAGCTCTGCTTCTTACCGTGATCTTATTCTCCGTGTTGACGGGGGCCGAGGGCTCCAAGCCCAGCTGGAGCCGACGCTGCTTCTCGCAGTAGGCTTTCCATGTCTCCTCATTGAACCCGTAGTTGAAATAGTCGGAGAGGTCGGCGCCTGGAAAGAAGCAGGAAATGTGAGGGGGAGGGGGAGCGGCCGGAGGCCTGAGCTGCAACAGAACGGGGGGGGGGGAATGGCAGAGTGGTCGGAACTGCTACAGGTTGTAGCAGAAAAACACTTTTCAAAACTCCTTTATGTCAGCAGGCATAAGAGGGAAAATAGGCAGAGCCTCTGCAAATGGAAAACTAGCTAAGCAGGGTGATGCCAATTTGTCATTTTCTACTTGCAGTGATTTTTCAATATTCTCAACAAATTGGTCTCCCTCCTGAATTGGCCTGGTCCCCTCTACCACCTCATACTCCCGCATACGTAGACCTGTTTTCAAGTCTTCAAATTGTGCCTACAGAACTTAAAACTACGGCAGAGAAATCAATCCCAGGCTCATACAGTAAAAAGCTGCAGGAACTATCAGTGTGCGCTGGTGACACAACTACGATGTTCTTACCGGAAGTGGTTACCATTTGGGGCACTTTACTCCCTGAAGCGATCCCAAAACTTCCACAGGGAAATGCAGTGGTTACACTCAGTGTTGACATTCCCACGTGAATGCTGGCCCTCCCAAGACAAACATTGATCTCACCATAGCTAAAGTTCCCCTCGTACCCCTGGTCAGAAGTGGGCCTAAAAATCACGCTCCCAGGGGAATCCCAGGGGTTGCCAGCACAGGCCGCCCCACACAGTGGAGGGGGGAGGGGCCTGCAAGCTCACACCGCACCTCCCAACCCCGGCCCATGGCCAGCTCTCCAGCAGACCTGAGGCACGTGGGAATATCAACAGCCAAGGTCTTTATATGGTCGGGGTAACATACCCGGCTTCTCCTTACAGTAGTGTCAAATTAGCAGCCTCCAAAGCACCCGGTGGGGGGAAAGCAGTGCCTCCCTCTTCTGGCACTGCCCGATTGAGCACTTTGTTAAAATCATATTTTGGGGGAAATGTTAACAGTGTGAGAATTAAAAAGAAAAACCGACCATTCCACTTGTAACCAAGGAGGCATGGGCCCTTCTCAGCAAACACATAATAAACATCATGGCTGTCAAACAGTTTGGTAATTAGTTAAGCCATCATCCTTAACTAACTGAAAGTTAATACACATTTGTACGTCACAGAAACAAACAAAGGATTTTTTGAAAGCCTAATAGAGGCTGGAGAGAACTTTCAATTCAATAAACAAATGGTACCACTCATTGTTGGACAGAAACCAGAACACTGGATGGACTATCAAGACTTGGTCTGATCAGTGGAATGGGGGGTGCCCCTTGGGAGAGTTCCCCTTCTGCCCACCCTGCGGGGGGGGAATTATGCAAACAAGACAGCTCTGCTGCTGACAGCAACTGGGGGCTGCGGCAGTTCAGGAACCAAAAGAACATCACCTTTATTTGGACATTTTAAACAAGGGGCTAGGCCTGGTTGTTGCAGTGGTGGGAAAGGGCCGTCAAGTTGCAGGCGACGTGTGGTGACCCCATAGGGTTTTCTAGGCAAGAGGTGGGCAGAGGTGGTTGGCCATCGCCTGCTTCTCTCTGCGGAGCAATCCTGACCTTTCTTGGTGGTCTCTCATCCGAGTACCAACCAGTCAGCCCAGCTTAGCTTCAGAGAACTGATGAGATCGGGCTGGCCTGGGCCATCTGGGTCAGAGTGAGCCCGACTACAGGCTGCGGAGAGCGAGGAAGAAGGGAAGAGGTCTTCGGGATGGCTCCTGCTTCCTGGGGGAGAAGAATCCCTGGGAACGGGAAGATCAGTGTCGGGTTCACACAGCCGACATTTGGCCTTTAGTCAGCTCCGTGTGGTTTCCAAAACTTTATGGTCGGCCTGGTGATTCATCTCCATCTTCAGACCCAGTCAGATGGTCCTCACTGGACCATCTCCACCTGCAGTTTCTAGCAGAGCAGCTGGGGATGGCCATGTTCAGAAAACCAGCCACTGCCCGGAGGACGGGAGAGAGCAGCTGCCTCGCCTTCTCCTGACCAAGTATCTCAGCACGCCTGCAGACTAGAAAAATGCCGGGAGGACTCCCCTCCCACAAGCTCCAGCTCATGGTACCCAAGCTCAACAAGAAGCTCTCTGGGGTCTGGATGCCTCTGGGCGGGCCTCAGGGCTTCACTCCCGAGGGAACAGGGAGGTTGGGCTTCGTGCATGAGGAAGAGACAGCCATTGCTCTATTTACTTCCCTCCGAGTGCGCCTGTTTCCCTCAGAGGCCAGGCAGATCTTCAGAGAGGGCTCTTCCCCCTGCTCCTGACTGGGCTAGATGAAGGGGGGGCAAGGAAGGTTCACCCTAACATTTCCTCTTTTTTCTTTCATTTGCTGGCTTTTAGGTAGATCCAGCATAATATCCTTGTGGGGTTTTTCTTTGGGGGGGGGTTGCTTTTAGGTCACAGCTGACTTAAGGTGACCCCGGGGGCAAGAGATGTTCAGAGCTGGTTTGCTATTGCCTCGGTCTCGGTCCTGGCATTCCTTGGTGGTTTCCCACCCAACCACTCGCCAGGACTGCCCCTGCTGAGCTTCCGAGCTCTGACCAGATGTGGCTGTCTGGGGCCTTTGAATCCTGGCAGGCAGGTGAGGATGTGGAATCTCTCCAGCCAGAAGGGAGGGTGAGAACCGGAAGACGAACCGTGGGGGTGCCAGCCTCTCTCCCTGCTTCCCACCCAGGGCACATGGCCTGTGGCTGGTCCAAGGCTATGTTTGGGGCGGGGGGTCAGGCACACTTGCCTCAACAAAAGTTGAAAAGCGTATGCCAAGGCTCCCTCTCAGCTGTGGCGTCTTCTTGTGTGCAAAAATTCTGCTTTGTGAACTGCTGGCATTGAAGTTGTGAGCGAGCGGTTTGGCTACGGCATAAAATTAGTTTGCTCTGGAGCCCTCCTCCCTGAGCTGAGACAAAAATGTGTGAGCCAGAGGCTAAAAAACTGTGAGCTAGCTCACAGTTAACTCAGCTTAGAGGGAATACTGGTTGCAGGTCCTTCTGATTCAAATGAATCCCGACTAAGTACCTCAGTCTGAAATTTGGCCCGCAGCCCTCTTTAAAATCTCCTTACAATAACATTTTTGCAAAACTTGACAGACTTTTGAATTTGGCTGACAACTGAAAGAGAGCAAAAAGTAAAGGGTGAAAAGTTGGGTTTGAGTTGCTATGGAGTCAAAGCCCGAGCAGCACACTCCTCTCTGGGGCAACCCCTGTTTTCAGAGGCCTTTTGCCAAACAAGGCTCCTGATGGACCACTGGAGATTTGATTGCTTCGCCAATTTTTAAAAATTGCTTTGGCAGCAGCTGCCACCACCGCAAAAGCATCTCCACTGGGTGACTGAAGGGAAGCTGTGGCAACCATTTTGTGGCTGGCTCCGCCTCCCGCAGCAGCCATTTTGTGGCAGCCGCTTTACGGCTGCACCCACCACACTTCATTAGATTTCTAAAGCTGCCCACGGGCTAAAAAAGGTTGAGGAGGACCCCGCCTTAGAAAATGCTTGTCTCTGGCTGATGGAGAGAAAGGAGGACTTCACCCCCTTCCTCTCAGCAGCCCCCTTCCCCAAGTCAACAGTCCCGGGAACAACCCTTCCACTGGTCAGAAGGCCCCGCAGGAGCCAAGAGGAGTGCAGGAAAATCAGCACATTTCAGGGTCTGCGAGACATCCCTCGGATTCTGACTTTCACAGGCTGCGGGGATTCTGAAGCAGGTCTGTGGGTCACGTCTTCCTGCCGACCCCCCCGCCCCCCGCCCCCAGTACCAGTGAGCAGATACAGCCAGGGGGGAAAAAAAGAAATCTACTGGTAATATTTACCACAAGAAACTTTGAGGCCCCACCTGGTTTCCTCCACGGTTTGTCTTCAAACGATTCTAAATCCACTTCTATTACCGGCAGGCCGTTTATATTCCCCGCAGCCTCTAAATCAATACCTTTGGGTTGCAGCTTGGCTTTGGAGAGAGAGAGAGAGAGAGAAACAGAGCGTGAGTGCCGAGACTTTGCCTCCCGCCCGCTACTCCAGCAGACACATTCCCCTGTTTTCGAAAGCCCACCGGCGCGAAGCCTCCCTGACGGAACTCCTGCTCACTTCCCGCCGCTGAAGGCGTCCGTGGATGTTCTTCTCCCTGATTCGGCTTATTATTCAAAAAAGCCGTGGACTTGGGCTCCCAGACTGACAGTGGAAGGGGGTGGGTGGGGGGAGGTGGAGAAAAACTTGGTTCCTGGCTGGCAACATTTTGGGGTGAACAGGCACAGACACGTTACATACAGACACATGAAGCTGCCTCATAGTTGGTCAGACCCCGGGTCCCTGTTGTTGTCCACACAGACTGGCAGCGGCTCTCCAGGGTCTCAGGCAGAGGTCTATCACATCGCCTACTTGCAGATCCTTTTGACTGGAGATGCCAGGGATTGAACCTGGGACCTTCTGCAGGCCAAACAGATGCTCTGCCCCTGAGCCACAGCCCCTCCCGTCATGGACTTGGGTGTTAAAACAGCCCCAAAGCAAACCTCTGTTGCTTTTACCACTGTTCGTTTTAGATCGGGCCTATAGCAGGGCCTGCGTTTCCCAGGCCCCCTTTGGACCCTGTGATTGGTTAGCAGGGGATTTGGAGGGAAAACTTGCACCAGTAGAGGAGGAGGGGGTGGTGCCCGGGAAGAAGGGATAAAAGGCCTTGCCCAAAGGGGGGGGGGGTTCACTCCCAGGGAACAGAGCCGGGGAGAGGCTGCTGCAGACGGAGGGATGCCCCATCCCGGAAGGGGTGAGTCAGCTTGAAGCCGTGCCCCGAGAGACAGCTAGGGACAGCCTAGAGAGGCAGGTTAGGGTTCTTTTATTTGTTTGCTAACTTACCTACCTTTACCGTTCTCATTATTCTACAAATTATTTGAAAACCCGTTGTTCCTAGACCTCATAAATAAAATTGTTTATTATTCTGCCTGGGTCCTCATGCGTCATTTGGTCACATATAAAGTAAACTCTATTGTGAAACAGTGGATAAGGGGTCAGGTGGGTTCTCTGGGCCCTCCTGAGGATACCAGAGTGGTGGCAGCCATGAGAGAGCTTTTCTAGCCCCCGGCTAGTATTTGGATAGGAGACCTCCAAAGAATACCACAGTCCTCGGGAGGCCTGAGGCAGGCTACCAAGCCACTTCTCTGAACGTCCTCCGTGTCCCAGTAGGAGTCGCCAGAGGTCGCCATGACTTCCAGGCACGGACATGCGCACGCACACACGCAAATGCAAAAAGGCCAAAAAAAATGTACATAAATGTATTGCAATATAGAATCAGAATAAGTTTTAAATGTGACATCTTGAATATAAATGCATAACAGAGTGGATTTAGAGCAGAAACATCTTTTATTTTCTTATATGATGTATAATAGGCTTTCCTTGTACTTTGATATATTATCTATCTGTTAAAACTTATAGTGAGTATGTAGAAGTGGTGAAAAAATGTCCTACTGAATATGTAGTAATAATGAAATGATGCAGTTGCAAAGCAGATTAGTTATGAAATTTGAAACCTAAAATGTTGAATGTAAATGTACCCCAACAGAAAGGAGGACTCTTGTATTTTATAGACAACATCATCAAAATTATAATGAAGGGGATGTTGGGGACGAATATTCTCTGTTTTATACACTCCGTTAAATATAATTATCCTTGATACACACAATTATGTTACATAGTCCCTCTTTTCCCTTCTGGATCCCCTCTATATTATTACTTTGTTTTTTAAAATAAAAAGAGATATTTAGCACTGAAGGAGCTACTTCTGGTCTCACCTTTAGGCTGGAGTGACTGAACGAACACAGACACTCACAGGCTTTGCTCTGAACAGTAGATTCAAGCCTGGAGAATCCCACAAGCACAACACGGAAAGAATTGTAATGGTGACTCAAGTAGTCCTAAATGCCCGTATTACATCCACTTCCCAGGCTACACATTTGTCTGTGGGCCTAACTCCAAGTACTGGGACTGGCCTTGGAACCCCTGAAGGACCCAGGTACACGAAGGCTTGCCAGGCACACGACGGGGACTTGAGATCTGCTGGCAGAAACCTGCTCTGTGGACCCACACTGGCGGGGCTCTTGTAACCGCAGGAATCTGGGTGAGGCACTTTGAACGCTACAAAAAATAACACTGTGCCAATGGCTACTGCAATTTGCTCAGCCCCCCAGGAAGCTGGGGAGACGCTACTTCCTCCACTGGGCAAGACAAGGACCAAGGCAGATGCTAATGAACTGTGTGGAGCACCCAAGGCAGACAGGAAGTTAAGTGGCAGAGAAGAAAAGTGAACATCCTGCCCATCATGACCTTTCTGTCCCTCCTTCTAAGGCTCAAACTAAACATGACAATGTCCTTGCAGCCGCCATGAGAAAGCTGCTACTTGTGCTTTGGCCCTGAGACACTGCACCGAGAGAAGTGAACCCAATTTCTGGGAGAGGAAGAAACATGAAGAGCAGCAAAATATACAGTGAAGATCTTGGGCAGACATAACCGTGGTTCTTCTAGCCACAGTGAGGCACTGGGAATGCCCTCCCCAACCCCCCTTTGTCCTCATGCTGGGGCCCTCCATCCTAACCCTACTTTTTTGGGAGAAAGATACAGCATGTAAACCACCAATCACGCACACTGTCAGCGCTAAAATTAGCGTACAGGTTAACATTCACCGCAGTTCGCCCCATGAGAAGGAAGGGGGGAAATCTGCATGGGAAGAAAGGAGGAAGGAAAATCATGTGAGCCTGTGGTATTTCCCTCGTCTCTACGAGTAGGAAATCAGGAAAAGTTGTGCCCAGGGGTCATTTCCTAGAAAAAGAGGTACAGGGGCTCATTTGCATGACTCATTTGCATATGCCACACCCCCTGACAAAGGGCAAGCATGTTTGAAATTAGTTATGCAAATGAGTTTAAATCCCTCCCCCCCCCCCCGTCTCTCCGCAAAAGCAGGGAGGAGGATGTCTGCCTCCCTGCCCTCCCCGTCTCCAGCCAGCCCGCCATGGCGGGCTGGCTGGAGACAGGGAGAGCAGGGAGGCAGTCGTGCCTGGGTTCCCTGCCTGATATTCTCCAGGTGCCCCACAGCTGCATTTAAATCCCCCCTCCCTTAGTGTCTCCGTGGGCGGGGCCTCGGCTCCTCTGGTTGTGCCTGCAAATAGATCGAAGAGGATCACATTCGAAGTCACACCTGTTTGCTAAAGCTCTCTTCTAGCAATATCCCTGGCCAGATCTGGCTCCCCACCCCCTGCCCACGTACCCCATTTTGCAACCTAGGATGAGGGAGGGGACATGCCTGGAGATGGCCAACTCGAGTTAGGAGTGCTGGAAATGGCAGCCCTCCCTTCCACAAGACAACAGCATTCATCTGGAAACCACTGATGCATTCAGACACCTGTGGGCTGCACAGATTTGGGAAAGCCTTCCCTGCCGTTATTTATTTATTTCATGTATAACCCACCTTCCTCCCCGAGGGGTATCCAGAATGGCTCACGTCATTCTCCCCTCCCCCATTTTATCCTCACAACAACCCTGTGAGGAAGGTTAGGCGGAGGGGGTGTTACTGGCCCAAGACCAGACAGTGAGCTTCCATGGCAAACAAAGGGGATTCGAACCTGGGCGCCCCAGATACTTCTGCTTTGCTAGAAGAGATTGCACCTCCCTTAGCAGCTACGTTTACTTCTCCCTTGCAGAAGCAGAGATGGAAGGAAACTCCACAAAAGGTGCCCTGATGGTGCTGCATAGTTCAAAAGGGAACTGCTTCTTTGCACAGCTAGACAGAGTCCGAATGGACAGAACTGGGTGACAATGAAGACAGAATAACGTGACCAGTACCTGAAGCAGATGCTCCGTAGCCTCGACCTGTTTTTAGATTCAGATTCATCGGAGTTCCCCTAGAAAGAGAAAAATCTGGGTTGCCACCTGGTTCCCTTTCATGGTAAGTGACAATATTTCATGCTGACCAAGAGGTACTTCCAAGCAGGCCGAGGCGGGGGGGGGGTTCCCTGGTCCTTTGCCACTAAGGCTCTTCCACACAAGGATCAACACAAGTCTGGGATGTGCCATTTTGAACTGCTGGCAGGGGAGAGAATGCTCCTCTGTGCGTGAAAATTCCATCCGAGCCCTGACCTGGATAGCCCCGGCAAGCCCAGTCTTGTCAGATCTCGGAAGTTAAGCAAGGTTGACTCTGCCAAGTACTGGGAAGGGAGACCTCCAAGGAATGCCAGCGGTCGGGAGGTGGGAGCAGACTTTATTCAGCTACCTCTATGAAAAACCACCAGGCCCCCAGTAGGGGTCAGTCACCAGAGGCTGCCATGACTTCCAGGTGCACACGCACTCACATGCACGTATATAAAAAATACAACCCCCCTCCCAAATTCTGTCTGCACTGAGGCCCACCCCTTTGTCCCCTTCTCTCTAATGTGTAAGTCTTCCGTTTGGAGGAACCCTTAAAGTACAGAGGGACATTCCATCATGCAACTCCCTCTCCTGTTCTCTGAAGTGGTGCAGCTGGAGTAAAGGTTAACGAAAGCAGGGAGAACTGGGTCAGAACTGCAGCACAACCCCGCCCCTCCATGTCGCACCATCCACTACCCTGAAAACAGCACCGCACCTTCTAGTGGCAAACTCAGGGGTCCCACCCGACGCTCCCTCTAAGCTGTGGAGCCTTGTGAGCAAAAATTCTACTCTGTGAGCTCCTGGCATTAAAGTGGTGAGCGAGGGACTTAGCTACTGCATTAATTAGTTCACCCTGGAGCCATCCTTCCTGAGCTAAGACAAAAATGTGAGAGCCGGAGGCTAAGAAACTGTGAGCTAGCTCACACTTACTCAGCTTAGAGGGAACATTGGTGGCAGGGCAGCAAAAGACCACCTAACAGTTCCTCCGTAGCCCAGGGATAAGAACACCAGAACAGCAGAAGAGCCCTGCTGGATCAGGCCAGTGAAGGTCCCCCTGGTCCAGCGTCCTTCCTGCCGCACGCAGTGGCCAACAACAGGGCACCGAGGCTGAGCCTTTCCCCTGATGCTGCCCCCTGGCTCTGGGACTCAGAGGTTAGGTGCTTCTGAATGTGGAGGTTCCCTTTATACCCTCAGTTTATCTTCCCATCTTTCGCAGAAAAGGTAAGTTAGGAATGGAGGCAATATAGTTGAATTTCAATAGCTCCAGGAGAACAACTCATTGGTACCCAGAGTTACCACATGCTGACTACACCAGAGTGAGCCTGCCTCATTACAAACACCCATAACTGTGTTCTCAACATCCTGTGCAGATGGTCAGAGGATGGAGAAATGCACATGGGCAATAGGGGGTGGCAGTGGAAATCCCACATCCCAGCCCTGCACCTTTGCTGGACTCAAGCATTGCGCATGCAAGATCCCGCTTCTGAACATTCGTAATGATGCATGCTTGGGGTCTAGAACCCTGTGTGGCCAAAAGCTCAAATGTGTGAATGTTGGACATGCGAGCCAGGAGGCAGGGCCAGCAGATATTTCTGCCCAAATCATATGCCCCCACCTTGCATCCATGTACTCCAGTGGACTATGCCCACCCACAAAGGGATCTCGAGTCTAACCCAGCCCGGTCTGCTCCAAGCGGCAGCTGCACTCTAGGCTCTCCGGCAACTTTGCCAGAGTTGCTACTGAGATCCTTTAACTGCCAGAGGCTGAACTTGGGACCTTCTGACCACCCTGAGCAGGTCCTGGACACAGGTCTGTGTCTTACAAGGCAACATGAAAATGCTATAGCCTGCCTTGAGTTCGTGATGTCGAGAAATAAACGGGAAGTAAAGAATGAACCCAGAGCAGGCAAGAAGGCAAAGGTGCATACATGTAAGACGGCGCTCCTGTTTTGATGTTGCCAATGGTGACTCTGATGTCATCATCGTCACTGTCACTCTCGCTGTCTTCCTCGTCATCTTCGCCACTAGGAAGAGCCTGAAACAGATATATGCCAAGCCTGTTTTTCCTCAGCTCCTTCTTGTTTCTCTGACGTTTGCAGCTCAGTGCCAGCATTGTAGCATTTGATTGGCACTCTTGTATGCCCAATATCCTCAGGACTGCTCCCCCAGAGTCGGAATGCCAGGAAACTCTCTCTGCTTTCACCCTGTTTAAGGTACTTCTTCTTGAGTAACTTGAGTAAGACGCCTCGTCGCTTTGTGAAAGGCCCTGGGAATGTGCTGGTGAGACTGGGCACGTCGCCCTGAGCTGGGTGTAGGACCGAAGCCAGCAGCAATTTGGAGAGAGGGGCAACAGAAGGAAGACTTTTCTTCCTTACATGCAGGCTAGCCTAATGTGTAGCTGGGACCAAACTGAAAGGCATACCCGTTTGGACAGCGGCGTGTCTGGGACACGCTTCCTTCTGTCCTCACTTATTCTCACCCCAGGATTCCCTCCTGAACCCACCCCGTTCCCAGACTGCTTGCCCCCAACCAATGGCTCAGTGAGAGGAGGTGACAGGCCCCCAGCTGGGCCTTCCCACGGCTTGGCTCAGCCTTCTCCCACCCTGGGGCCCGCCCCAAGAGCCGGGGCGGTAACCCACGGACTTGGCTCATTCCGCTTACCTGCTGCAAGAGCTCCCGGTCTTCACAGCTGACGCCCCTGCTCTCCTGGGGAACGTCTAGTAAAGGATGCGATTCGGAGTGTCTGACAAAAGGGATGGACAAAACAGACCTGCGTTACACTTACTGCCAAAAAGCATTTTAGTCATAACGGCTAACAATATGCTAGCCCAGCACAGAGCTGACTGCAGTGTTAAACTGTGCAAAATGCCTCCCCAAATATTCAACATTCCGGAAGGGCTGTTTCCTGAACATGAAAGCCAGTTCAAGGTTCTTTACACTGATGCTTGATTCACATAGCAGAGGAGAGATGTGGCCCTGTGTGTCACCCCACTTCTCAGTCCACGGAACACTTACAACCGAGTGACACGTTATAGCAGGGGCCACCAGCCACGTACCTGCAAAGTGTTTTTGGAAAGTGGGCGGGGTCAAGAGGGCTTTTGTCCAGCAAGGCTTCTGACTGGCTACTAGAGATTTGACTGCCAGGGCAGATTTTTAAAAACTCTGCTTTGAAACCACAGCATAAAAATCTTCCTCCACATTCAGAAGCACTAAGCCCACCTGCTGATAACTGGCCATACCTAGTTACATGAATGGGCCGGATTCTCCCTACGGCAAGCATGACTACTGATTTTATGTTTTAATGTGTTTTACATTTTATTGTATTTATTGAAATGTTGTGACCTGCCCTGAGCCCTTTTATGGGATGCGCAGGGTATAAATGCGAAAAATAAATAAATAATCCCAGAGCCAGGAGGCAATCTCAGGGGAAGGCCTCAGCCTCTCCACCCTGTTGCTGGCCCTCCAGAGGAACTGGCTGGCCATTGTGTGAGACGGGATGCTGGAATGGATGGACCCTCCCTGGTCTGGTCCAGCAGGGCTCTTCTTATAAAGGCCCTGCCCTGCCCTGTTGCTGGCCCTCCAGAGGAACTGGCTGGCCACTATGTGAGACAGAATGCTGGACTTGATGGACCACCGGTCTGATCCAGCAGGGCTCTCCTGATGTTCTTATGTTCCCTTTATAACTTAAAAAAACGGCAGCGGCCATTTTGCAGTGCCACCTCCCCCCACAGCAGCCATTTTGTGGCTGAGCCCATCATGTTGTGTCAGAATTCCCAAAGTGCCCACAGGCTCAAAAAGGTTACAGCATCAACCTTCACGAGTCAAAGCTGAGAGAGACACATGTGGGTACAAAGAGAAGAACAGCGATGGGAGTTATTACCGAGGGGTGTGACCTTCCTCTGAAATGGATGTTGTCTCCTGATTTGACACTAGCAGACTCGGGGCTTAATAAGGACTGGGAGCACCAGGCACCCTGACAGGAAAAAAATGCCCCTTTGCACATAAGAACATCAGAAGAGCCCTGCTGAGCTCTGACCTAGACAGCCCAGGCAAACCCAATCTCGTCAGATTTCAGAAGCTAAGCAGGGCTGATCCTGGCAAATATCTGGATGGGAGACCTCTAGAGAATATCCGGGCCAGGAGGCCAGGGGCAGGCTATCAAGCCACTGCTCTGAATGTCCTCTGTGCCTCAGCAGAAGTCGCCAGAGGTCACCATGACTTCCAGGCACGGGCACACACACACACAAAATGCAAAAATGCCAACAAAAAGAAAAGAGCGCTGCTGGATCAGACCAGTGACCCATCCAGTCCAGCATCCTCTCTCACACAGTGCCCAACCAGTTCCTATGAACGGCCAACAACAAGGCCTAGAGGCTGAGGCCTTCCCCTGATGTTGTTTCCTGGCTCTGGGATTCAGAGGTTTAATGCCTTTGAACGTGGAGGTTCCTCTCTACATAGCAGCTGGATAATCCAATCTTGTCAGAGCAGGGAAGCTAGGCAGGGTTGCTAGCTAGATGGCAGGCCTCCATCCTGCCCCTGGAAGAGCAAGACTGTACTGTGTAGTGGGAGGCTATAGCAAAGCACCTCTGCTAATCTGATAAGCTTACGATACAATAAAGTTTATTAGTCTTAAAGGCGCTACTGGGCTTTTTATTATTCTGCTGTTCTTGACTTGAAAACCCTATGGGGGTCACCATAAGGGCAACAATTATTATTAAATTGCATGAACCCTCTTGCTCAATTGGGAGTGGCCTACACCAGTATTCTCTCTAGGCTGGGTATGTGAGCGGCCACTCATTGGCACAGGAAGCCCCCCTCAGCAGCAGTCTGGAGCCTTGCAGGGTCTGGCACCGACCACAGCCCATTTGAAGATTACAGCAGCAGTTCTATTCTGCCCAGTGTGTGTGGGGGGGGATTAGAGGGAACAGAGCCAGACCTCGCTTCCACCTGTGCTCTGCAGTGCTACCCAACACACACCTATGCCCTGGGACAACAAACCTTTGGGCCACTCTTTGTCTTAATTCTACCCCTGTTCCCACCCAACAACCCTTCTTCTGTTTGCACCCAGTGGGGTGTGTGTGTGTGTGTTTGCCAACTCAATGCAACACTTCCTCCAACTGATGAAATAAGTTCTGGCTCGCAAAAAACTCAGCCCCGCCATAGATTTGCTTGTCTTTAAGGTGCCACAACTCTCTTGCTTCGGCCATGACAGACTAATGTAGCCACCCTTTTGAAAGCTCTCAGCAGGCATTGGAAAAACTCATCCCCACTTATTGGCTAGCCAGGGAACAGGGGCTGCTGAGTTAAGGCAAATAACGTGCCTGCAAGTGGGAGGATCAGGGCCCCGCCTTCCCCTCACGACGGACAGGCAACAAGGCTGCATCGGATAGGAAGAGGAAAGGGTTGAGGAGGAGGAGGATGGACTTTATTTACACCCCCCTTCTCTACAACGAGAACCCCAAGGTGGCTTGTGTAGCCCTCCTCTCCTCCATTTTATCCACAAGACAACCCTGCAAGGCAGGCTAGGCTGAGAGTTTGTGTGACTGGCCGAAGGGCACCCAGCGAGCTCCCAGGGCACAGTGAGGATTCAAACCTCCGGAACATCTGAACTCCAAACATTCTGAAGCCAGGGCCACGTCAACCAGGGAACCTACATAGTTTGCTTATTTTAAAATTAATTTGTATTTATTTTGGGATTTTTACCCCATCCACCCCACCCCACAAACGGGCTTAGGACAAGCTTATCTCAACTCACAGATCAATTAATTCACACAAACATTGCAGCAATAAAATAACTTTACAAGGTGAAAATTCAAATTAATCATTTAAATATGTATTTTAGCCGCTTATGCCAGGAAGGGTGGTGGAATAAGTCCACTGCTCCTAGTGCTGGTTATCTAAATTGCGCTATGGAGCACACGAAGCACTTGAGAGTTAAGGCGGGGAGGCCGATGTTATTTGACATCTGCTGCCTCATCCAAAGGCCTGGTGGAACAGCTCCATCTTACAGGCCCTGCGGAATTGCAATAGATCCCGCAGGGCCCTGGTCTCAGTCAGGAGAATGTTCCACCAGGCTGGGGCCAGCGCTGAGAAGGCCCTGACCCTGGCTGAGGCAAGGCAGACGTCTTTCAGGTGGGGACCACCAAACGGTGCTGGTCGAGAGAGCACAAGGCTCATCGGGGGACATATGATGAGAGGCGGTCCTGCAGGTAGGCTGGTCCCTGGCCGCATAGGGCCTTAAAGGTTAGCATCATAGCCTTAAACCTGATTCGGTACACAACCAGCATAGCTAAGACATTCCCACAAATAACACATTTGTCATAATAAATATATAATTCTGTACACTTACCCAGGGATTGGCCCATCTTCTTGCTTACCGGTGTCATCTGAAAATACAGTGGGGGGAGGGGGGAGAGAAAGATCACACATAACAGGCAGGAAAAGGAAAGCTCCAAACACTTAGAACTGATCGCTGAGGACCTGCAAAAGACACCACAGACAGGCAAAAGACACCCCTCAGACCACAGGCCCTCCCCTGGGGCCGGCTACCGTGCCCCACTCCCCCTAGTCTTCTTCTCTGATGGATGTATTTGGGCTCTAAAACACACGGCAGATTCACGGAATTGGGTGGGGTGCTATGAGCACGTGAGGTGTGTGCCAGGGAGGCTCTCTCCCACTGAGCTCTGCCCCCCCCCCCCGAGAAAAGAACTGGCTGCGTGGGCGTACTGGGGACCTGTATCCAGACCCTCTGGCCCTCTGGCCCTGTGGCAAACACTAAATTGAAGTCATCTTCCAGACGAATACGGGGGTGCCTGGATCCTCTCTGCCATCTGCTTTCAGAACTTGTGTCCATGCATTGCATGTAGGCGGTCAGAGGGTCAGTCCCTGGCATCTCGGCCCGCAGACCCGCGGAAAGGCACTTTGAGAGGGACCCTGCAGAGCCAAAGGCCCCCCCACCCTGCGGAAGGCAGCAAAATTATATGTTCACCAGGTTGTTTATTTAAGACACGTCTTACCAACTTTCCCCTTAAAGTTTAAAACTGTTGGGTTTACCAACAAAAGTCAGTCACCACTACACAACCCCACCGATAGGGGAGGAAGTGGGCACGATCCCTTGCTAGTTCGCTAGCAGCAGCTGAGTACTATTTGGGCTGACTTTGTTTCCTCCTCTCTTTGCAGGTAATTAAGCCTGGGCACGGGCAGAGAGTGAGGAGCCGAAGGGCAACAGACACAGAACTTTCAGTGGTCGGCTCTTGGGCTGTGGCAGGCTGTCCAAGGCAGCTTGGCAGACCAGACCTCGCCCACGATACGGTGATGCTTTCTTTGTTTTCATCTATTTATTTAAATGTTAAATTGGTAGTTGTTATATTTGTGAATTTTCTGCAGGCTGCTTGGGGTCCCGGGGGAGGGGGGCAGCATAGAAATGCCCCAATAAAAACTTTAAAAGTAGAGCAACCAAGTTTCATACAGGAAGGAACTATTCCAGTTCATCTGGAAATGAGAAAAATTATTCTTTGAAAACTGACTTTGGCATCTTGGGGGGAAATGAATGCTTTTCATCATAACATAAGAACATAAGAGAAGCCAGTGTTGAATCAGGCCAACGGCCCATCTGGTCCAACACTCTGTCACACAGCGGCCAAAATGTACCAGGTGCCATCAGGAGGTCCAGCAGTGGGGCCAGGACACTAGAAGCCCTCCCACTGCTGCCCCCCCCAGCACCAAGAATAGAGTGCATCACCTGCCCCAGACTGAGAATTCCCATCTATACCCTGTGGCTAATAGCCACTGATGCACTTCTGCTCCATATGTTTTTCTAATTCCCTCTTGAAACTGTCCATGCTTGTAGCTGCCACCACCTCCTGTGGCAGTGAATTCCATATGTTAATCACTCTTTGGGTGAAGAAGTATTTCCTTTTATCTGTTCTAACCCGACTGCTCAGCAATTTCATGGAGTGCCCACGAGTTCTTGTATTGTGAGAAAGGGAGAAAAGTACTTCTTTCTCAACCTGCTCAATCCCATTCATAATCTTATAAACCTCGATCATGTCACCCCTCAGCCGTCGTTTCTCCAAGCTAAAGAGCCCCAAGCATTTTAACCTTTCTTCATAGGGAAGGTGTTCCAACCCTTTTATCATTCTAGTTGCCCTTCTCTGCACTTTTTCCAATGCTATAATATCCTTTTTGAGATGTGGTGACCAGAACTGTACACAGTATTCCAAATGAGGTCGCACCAATGATTTATACAGGGGCATGATGATACTGGCTGATTTGTTTTCAATTCCCTTCCTAATAACCCCCAGCATAGCGTTGGCCTTCTTTATTGCAGCTACACACTGTCTAGACATTTTCATTGAGTTATCCACTACGACTCCAAGATCTCTCTCTTGGTCCGTCTCTGCCAGTTCAGACCCCATCAACGTGTATTTATATTTAGGATTTTTGGCTCCAATGTGCATCACTTTGCACTTGGCCACATTGAACCCCATTTGCCACGTTGACGCCCACTCACCCATCCTCGACAGATCCCTTTGGAGTGCCTCACACTCCTTCCTGGTTTTCACCATTCGGAACAACTTCGTGTCATCTGCAAATTTAGCCACTTCACTGTTTACTCCCAATTCCAAATCATTAATAAACAAGTTAAAAAGCATCGGACCGAGTACTGATCCCTGTGGTACCCCACAGCTTACCACCCTCCACATTTGCTGAGGAATGGGGAATGGGTCTTCAGGTTTCATTTTCCTGATTTGCAGAATTCCTCATTCTCAAAAACGGCTAGTTCTAGAACAACAAAGGCCTTCTTTCTGATGGTGAGAAACCAGGTTGCTTGTTTTTAAAAACAGGCAGAGAATGTTAGTACAAATGACATCAAAAGGCAGCCATGGAAGAGGTTTAGTGTTCACTTGCAGAAGACAGGCCGTCCAGAGTGTGACTGATTGCTATTTTATCACAGTTACAAAACTTTGAGACCAGTTACTAATTTAACAATACTGACAGGAGTTGGCCAAAAAAGAAAAAAAGCAGAAAGAAGATAAACAGCTTTTGAACATCAAAGAATTAAGAACAGTATAAAAATGAGATCTCAAGCAGCAGCCTAAACGAATCCCACTAGGGGATGGAAGGGGAAGGCCTTCCCGAGAGAGCGGCATAACCAGGTGGGTGTTGCCATTCAGGAAGGGGATCCTGAAGTTGCAGTGCCACAACCGAAAAGGCCCTGCTGTGCAACCCCTTCCACAAAGTGAACAGGGCCAGCTCACTCACTAAGCGAACTAGGCATTCGCCTAGGGCGGGCCGGCCCTTAGGGCGCCAAACTGCACCTGCCCCCCCCAACAAAAGCCCTGCAACTCCCTGACCACCCAGGTGACCTCTGCCTCTTTCTCCCCAAGTCCGGCAAGTGCACCCAGAAGCGCCGACTGCGCAGCGTCCTCTCGGAGCTTGGCTCTGTAGAGCCTCGCTGGACTCCACCCTCCGCAAGCCAAGAGGCTGTCAGATGACTTCTCCAGAGTCTGAACCAAGGAGGAAGCATCAGGGCCAGCAAGGAGGGGGGGGGGAGGAAGAATCTGAAGAGGAATGTCTTGCTGCCGGGAGGGGGGCGGAGCGGAGTGGCTGAGCCGGTTTCTGTGCAGGCACCTGGCTCCTCTCCGCTGTGCACCCAGGTGGAGTGCGCCGTGGCCTGCCAAGGTTCCAGCCAAGGAGGCAGCGGCCAAGGAGGGGATCCAGTGCCCCTTCGCTCCACTCCCTGGAGTCTGCTCAGGCCGGCACGGAGGAGACGCGGAAGCGGTCAGGAAGGTGGGGAGGATCGGGGCCCGCCGGAGCCGAAGGTTTGGCTCAAGCCTCCCGGCGCGGTCCTCCTGGGTTGAAGTCAGTCCAGTGGGCTGCAAGCGGATCCTTCTGTCCCCCGATGCAGTCCAGGGTGGAGGGGCTCCCATCGAAACTCACTGGGATGACGGGTGGCTTTCGACTGGAGTCACTCCGGCTGGGATCATCGCGGAGTCAGCAGGAACTGCTCCCTTGCGCTGGGGCGGGGGGGGGGCGGCTTTGGAAGTCGGTCTCTCTCTCCGGGGGTTTCCTGCTCGTGTGGTGACTTTGGTGGGGACTTCTCCCGCCGGTCCTTCAGGGCAGGTGGGAGCGAGACTCGTGTGCGTTTGGAGCCCGACCCGATCCCTTCCAAGGTGCCCACCTCCAAGCAGGACGGCGCCACTCCTCCGATGCGCCCTTCCTTGGCAGGAGAAGTCCTCCTCTCCAAGAAGTGCCTCGCCTCGAAGCCAGTCGCCAGGGTCTCGTTGCTAAGAAAGGCTTGTTCTGTCCCTGGCCATCGGCAGCGGAGACTCTGCGGGGGGGGGGGGGGGGCTCTTAGAATGCTAAAGAGTGACCCGAGAGAAGAGGCAGAGGAAGAGGCCCAGGAAGCCCCTTAAAGGCTGACAAAAACTCGTGGCAGGCCAAAGAACCAAGCTGGAGTCCAGCAGGGCACCTTGAAGACCAACCACGTCGAGCTCCGGGTGCCTGCTTTCGCGGACGAGCACACTTCAGGAGCTGGAGAGAGGGGAGGCAGTGACTCGCGAAAGCTCCTCCCCTGCCACAAATGCCGTTAGTCTCTACGGTGCTCCTGGACTCTGGCTCTTTGCTGCTGCTACAGACAGACACGGCTGCCCCTCTGGATCTGACGAGTGACGTGACATCAGTCGCTGCTGCTGCTCCAGCCAGGGAGCACAGGGGGGCCTGGTGGTTGCCCCAGGGGTGCCAGGAGGGATCCTCACCTAGGGTGCAAAATAAGCGGGGGCTGGCCCTGAGAGTGGACCCAACGCAGTAACGTTTCCTTTTTCAGAAATGTGTCAAGATCGTAGACCACAACTCACATTCCAGAATAGGCCTACCAAATTCAGTACTCAAAGTAATGAGTAGTGGATCATAGCTCCTTCCCCCCCCTACACAATATTAATCTGCAGTTCAGTTTTAACAAAGGCTTATTTTGAACTGAACAGGGGCCAAGGGACCAACAATGTCTGCTCATATCTGAGCTGAGATTTGGGCAAAGGCCTCTGTAACCCCCTCCTTTCCAGAGGGAACAGCCAAGGAAGTTTTAGCAGGAGGTTCTCTCCCTATGGATAGAATCATAGAATGTTAGAGTTGGAAGGGACCTTGCAGGTCATCTAGTCCAACCCCCTGCACTCTGCAGGAGCATAGCCGAAAGATAGCCCTACATACCTACAACACACCCAAAAGATGGTCGTCCAGCCTCCGCTTGAAAACATCCAGGGAAGGAGCATCCACCACCTCCTGAGGCAGACTGTTCCACTGCTCAACCACTCTGACAGTTAGGAAGTTTCTCCTGATACGACTCCTTTGTAATTTCCACCCATTAGAACTAGTCTTGCAATCCGGAGCAAGAGAGAAGAGATCTGCTCCATCTTTTACACGACAGCCCTTCAAATACTTGAAGACTGCAATCATGTCCCCTCTAAGCCTTCTCTTTCCCAGGCTAAATTAGGATGCTCCTTCGCTGGACGTTTTCAAGAGGAGACTGGACAACCATCTTTTGGGTATGTTGTAGGTATGTAGGGGTTTCGGCTGTGTTCCTGCAGAGTGCAGGGGGTTGGACTAGATGGCCTGCAAGGTCCCTTCCAACTCTAACATTCTATGATTCTAACTCTTTCAGCCTTTCCGCATAAGACTTGGATTCAAACCCTCTCACCATCCTAGTTGCCCTCTTCTGGACACGCTCGAGCTTGCCAACATCCTTCCTAAAGTGTGGTGCCCAAAACTGGACACATTACTCCAGGTGAGGCCTGACCATAGCAGAAGAGAGCGGAACTACCACCTCCCGTGATCTGGATACAATGCTTCTGTTAATGCATCCTAAGATTGCATTAGTTTTGTCTCTATTGAATTTCATTTTATTTGCCTCAGCCCACTGTTCCAGCCTATCTAGATCATTTTGAATCCTGACTCTGTCTTCTTCAGAGAGCAATCCCACCCAGCTTTGTGTCATCTGAAAATTTGATAAGCATCCCCTCTATGTCTTCCTCCAGGTCATTTATAAAAACACTGAACAACACCAGGCCCAGGACCGATCCCTGCAGCACTCCACTCGAGACTTCCCTCCGCGTAGACGCAGAGCCATTTACAAGCACTCATTGGGAACAGAACTACTCCCTCCCATTAGCCTTTGCAGCGATTTGCCCTCTTGAGTGAGCAGATGAGGCCCACAACCACAGAAGTCAGCCAAAGCCTCTGTTGGCATTTATGCTAGAAGCGAAAAAAAGAGTCTTTGCCAGCACCTGGGCTGGCATTCAAAGGCCAGAACTAAGCTAGCAGATGTGCAACAACTTAAGTGCAATTAGGTATTGCATTTACATGTGTATGGGTGTTACAAACAATTTGGTTATCTTCCTTGTGCCCTTGGAAAGGGGCAAAGTAGAAACAGGTGGATACAATTTTACACACCAGGCACATAGGACCAGAAGACCCATCTTTATTTAGCTGATACAGTACCCAATTCCTTCTCTGAACCATGGATAGCTCCCCAGTCTGCTACCTACCTGGAACACAACTTGACACTTGCTCCAAATTCAAAAGGTAAAATATTTCATAAGCACTCTCTGCTTGTCTCAGCGCACTATATCGGGGGACACGGATGGAAGGTTGAAAAGACTAAGGTCAAGCAGTTGCCCAGAGTGGAACTAGCAGCAGGAACGGGGAAAGTGCCAAGAGTGACCGGGGGGGGGGTGAGATGCAAGCCAGGGCGGAATGGTTCGCCAGGGCATTCCTCACCACTTGCTCCCTCTAAGCTGTGAAGCCTTGTGAGCAAAAACTCTGCTTTGTGAGCTACTGGTATTAAAGTTGTGAGCAAGCAATTTGGCCACTGCATAAATTAGTTTGCTCTGGAGCCATCCTTCCTGAGCGAAGACAAAAATGTGTGAGCCAGAGGCGAAAAAACGGTGAGCTAGCTCAGCTTGGAGGGAACACTGGAGACAACTACCATGAAACGCAGCATTGGGAGTAATTATCTTTGCCTTCTGTTTGGGTGACATTTACCACCCAATTTTGGGGGAAAGTGTCCTGGTCTGGATGACGGGTTCTGGGGAAGTTGAAAGCTTGAACGCCATCATTTGTCATTGGCAGTAGAAGAGAGCAAGAGCCCAGGATCACCTCAAGGACTGACGCAGTTTGTGGCAGGGTAGGAACTTTCGTGAGTCTAAAGAAGCGACCCGGGACTCAGGAAAGCTCCTCCCCTGCCTCGGATTTTGTGAGTCTTTCACGTGCCCCTGGGCTCTTGCTCTTTTCTACTGCTACAGACAGACTAATACCCATCTTGATTTGTTCTGGGTTGTCCATAAGGAAAGGTATTTCATGGACTGAGTTCTCTGCTTTCTGATAAAGCACAGATGGGGTAACCAGTGGGGCTAGTTCTCACAGAGATGACAAACTTGTTTCTGAGCTGTAACATTTCGAATTGTTCAGACCACCTAAATTCCCCGCTCTCAAATTGCCCCATACAGAAAGGCACCTAAATATAAATACACGTTGATGGGGTCTGATCTGGCAGAGACGGACCAAGAGAGAGATCTTGGAGTCGTAGTGGATAACTCGCTGAAAATGTCTACACAATGTGTAGCTGCAATAAAGAAGGCCAACGCTATGCTGGGGATTATTAGGAAGGGAATTGAAAACAAATCAGCCAGTATCATCATGCCCCTGTATAAATCATTGGTGCGACCTCATTTGGAATACTTTGTACAGTTCTGGTCACCACATCTCAAAAAGGATATTATAGCATTGGAAAAAGTGCAGAGAAGGGCAACTAGAATGATAAAAGGGTTGGAACACCTTCCCTATGAAGAAAGGTTAAAATGCTTGGGGCTCTTTAGCTTGGAGAAACGACGGCTGAGAGGTGACATGATCGAGGTTTATAAGATTATGAATGGGATTGAGCAGGTTGAGAAAGAAGTACTTTTCTCCCTTTCTCACAATACAAGAACTCGTGGGCACTCTATGAAATTGCTGAGCAGTCGGGTTAGAACAGATAAAAGGAAATACTTCTTCACCCAAAGAGTGATTAACATATGGAATTCACTGCCACAGGAGGTCGTGGCAGCTGCAAGCATGGACAGTTTCAAGAGGAAATTAGATAAGCATATGGAGCAGAAGTCCACCAGTGGCTATTAGCCACAGGGTATAGATGGGAACTCTCAGTCTGGGGCAGGTGATGCACTCTATTCTTGGTGCTGGAGGGGGCAGCAGTGGGAGGGCTTCTAGTGTCCTGGCCCCACTGCTGGACCTCCTGATGGCACCTGGTATATTTTGGCCGCTGTGTGACAGAGTGTTGGACTAGATGGGCCATTGGCCTGATCCAACATTGGCTTCTCTTATGTTCTTATGTTCTTATGTATGTTATGTTCACCTACACTCCACTCTTTCCCCCAATACCTAATTTTGCACAAGGAAGGAATTTTTGGTCAGTGATAACTAAATTTTGGGAGGTAGCCCAACCCCCTCCCCTCCCTGAGGGAGGCCTGCACTTTGTGGTTGGACTCCACGGAGCACGGCGCCTTTGCCAAAGCTGCTGTGGTCAGTGGGCAGAAGCATGCAGGAGAGTATGAATTAGGAAAAACAGCAGTGGAAATTCCAACCAAACAGGCCAGTGGGTAACCAGACATGTACAAAGTCCTAATGGCCCCCTCACAGGCGTACAGGCCTCAAAGTATCCATCCTTAAAATCCTGCAGACCATGACCCAACTGCACTGGAAGACTGGCGTTTGGAAATACCAAATGACTACTACAGCCAAGAAAACTAGTTCATCCATACAACTGTGCCAGAAAATCCTCACCAGCCAATTCACAGAATCATAGAGTTAGAAGGGATCATCAGGGTCATCTAGTCTACCCCGTGCACAATGCAGGAAATTCACAAATACTCCCCCAGTGACCCCTGCTCCATGCCCAGAAGATGGCAAAAAACCTCCAGGATCCCTGGCCAAACTGGCCTAGAGAAGAATTGCTGCCTGGCCCCAAAGTAGTGATCAGCATTTCCCTGGGCATGTAAGAAAGGGCCACAAGAACTAAGCACTGATGCAGCCCTTCCTGCCCTCCCTCTCATGATCTGCCTAAGTTCACAGAATCAGCATTGCTGGCAGATGGGGCCATCTAGCCTCTGCTTAAAAACCTCCAAAGAAGAAGAGCCCATCACCTCCCAAGGAAGCCTGTTCCACTGAGGAACTGCTCTGTCAGGAAGTTCTTCCTAATGTTTAGCTGAAAACTCTTTTGATTTAATTTCACCCCATTGGTTCTGGTCCAACCTTCGGAGGCAATAGAAAACAATTCCGCACCATCCTCTATATGACACCCGTTCGAGTACTTAAAGATGGTTATCATATCACCTCTCAGTTGTCTCCTCTTCAGGCTAAACACCCCCATCTCCTTCAGCCTTTCCTTTTAGGACTTGGTCTCCAGACCCCTCACCATCTTCGTTGCCCTCCTTTGGATGCATTCCACCCTTTCTATATCCTTCTTAAATTGTGGTGCCAAAAACTGTACTCTAGGTGAGGTCTAACCAGAGCAGAGTAAAGCGATACCATCACCTTGTGTGATCTGGACACTATATTTCTACTGATACAGCCCGAAATGGCATTTGCCTTTTTAGCCACTGCATCACACTGCTGACTCATGTTCAGGGTATGGTCCACTAAGACCCCTAGATTCTTTTCACGCATACAACTGCCAAGACAAGTGTCCCCCATCCGATAACTATGCATTTGATTTTTCCTACCTTAATGCAAAATTTTACATTTATCCCAGTTAAAATTCATTTTATTTGCTTTAGCCCAGTTTTCAAGCCTGGCAAGATCATTCCGTATCTTGTCTCTGTATTCACCATATTTGCCAACCCCCCCAATTTAGTATCATCTGCAAATTTAATAAGCATTCCCTCTATCCCTTCACCCAAATAAAGATGTTGAACAGAACAGGTCTCAGGACTGGTCCCTGAGGCACTCCACTGGCCACTCCTCTCCGCCAACCAGTTCCAGATCCACCTAACAGTAACAGGATCCAAACCACAATTCTTACCATCCGAGATACCCTGGAATCACCATACTGGAACGTGTCTTAAAAACCAGTGCACAAAATCCAAAGGACAAACATCGCTGACAGGCAAGTGCCCATCTTTGGCCAACGACCTCCAGTGAGGAGGAATCTACCACCCAACTATGTAATGTCCAGTGCCATGCTAGGAACACTTTCCTGGCATTGAGTAGACCTGCTTAGGAGTCTTCTCTACACCCAGTAGCTCTAGTCTAGCTCTGGAGCAGCAGAGAACAAGTCCTTGCTTCCTGCCATGGGACTGCCCGTCTCATCTCAGTCACTTGTCACCCAGGAAAAACAGAACTTCTGCAAATGTCCCCCCACCCAGTTGTCCAAAGACAATTCTTTACTTAAACCAGGAGAGCAGCAGGCAAGGGGAACAGGATTCCTTCTAAGCCAGAGGTATCAAACTCATTTGTTATGAGGGACGGAACTGAAATAAATGTCACTTTGTTGGGCTGGGCCACGTGTGCCATGAAATGTAACGCCAGGTATCAAAGACATAAACTTTATAAAGAACACAGACAAAACCAATGAACAATATTATTTTTTGCTCAAAATACAAACAAAAGCAATTGATTTCTAGCAGTGAAAGCAACTGATTTACTGGGGAACCCACAAAAGCCCCAATAAATGTGTTTAATCAAGACTAGTTTTTTTCCCAAGGGGGAGTACCTTACATTTCTATGTGTACCAGTAGCTTGCAGGCCAGGCAGGAGGCCTGGGAGGGGCCGGTTCCAGTGCCTAGGCCTTATTTTTGACACCCCTGCCCTAAGCTGTGCATGTGAGCAGCCGCTCATTGACACAGGAAGCCCCACTCAGCAGCAGTCTGGAGCTGTGCAGGGTCTGCCACTGCTTATGGCCTGTTTCAAGGTCACGGTGGTTATATTCTGCTCAGGAGGTGCACTGCTGTGTTCAGTGGGGGGGGGGGTAGAGGGAACATTGAGAGGGAGTCCCACTAACCTGACATCTCCTCCTTGTTCCAAATTAAGGCAAAATCAAAGAGCCACGCATGGGTACAAAGATTCACACTACGTAGAAAAGATGGGGGGGTCTGGCTGCAGTTTTCAGCTGATGTAGCAGATTAATCATCTCCCTTTTTCTGATTACCAAAGGCTCATTAAGGTGAAGGAAGCACAAGGTACATTTCTAATTCAATTATTCTTTTTGGCCCATTCTTGATGGCAGTAATGTTAACAGAACCCAGATAACTTTAAACATTAAGTGAGCATGCTCACAATCTACAGACCAATTGCTTAGAATTTTGACCTCACTGACTAAGTTGCGCCATGCCTATCGATTTTTTTTTTAAACCAAACTTTAGAGCCTCAATACTTCCTTTCTCTTGAACAAACCAGGGTGGAAAACATGTAGAAACACTGACAACTTGTAAGGAAAACAGACTCTACAGCTCCTGGATACATATGCGCTACTGTGGAACACTGTTACTTCAAAAGCACTTACTCCCCTGTAAACATGTGCTGGACTGTAGCCTTGGTAGTGATCCTTTTTGCTTTGGTTTCACACAAGGGTGGAACAGCAGTGGCAGTCCCGTGCCCTTTTGTTCCACGTGTGCATGTGCGGAGGATGCCTGGTTTGGAATCCCCTAAAAGCACGCAAACCATCTCTTCTGGGCCCAGGGCAGAAACGGCTGCATTCTACACCTGGCTCAGACACCATCAAACACAGCCAGATCGTCCAGCAACAAATCAGCTCCTGTGAAACACCTTTGCTGTAGTGAGAGAAATACGTGCCGCAGCCTCCCCAACAGCAAGGGTCCCTGTGGCTTAGGGATCAGCAAGTGGACATTCCCACCCACCCCACTCCAGCCCCCTGAATAGCTGGACTCACAGTTGCCGGTCCAAGGGCAAGTGAGGTGCCTGGCACAATTAGGCAGCCGTGGCAACAGGACTCATTGGGGGAATGAGGCTTGCTGTACTTCCACACCCAGGACACCCCAGAACTGGCATCAGGGCAAATAAAGAACAGCTGCAGGCTGCTGGTAGTGTAGCCAGGAGACCCTACAATTGTCTGGCAGCCAGAAGTTCTAGCTTTTTAGCATTATCCAGGGTGCATCCCAAGGAGGCAAGCTAGGATTGTCTGCTACAACACTTAGACGCTCAGCTTGGTGTACAGTACTGTAGAATATGATGCTTCAGCGTGGCTCAACAACCCCCATGTCCACAAACTTGATGTCCAACTCAGTACAACAGTGAGAACCATCAGTGGATGTATTAAACCCACTCCAACCTATTGGCTACCCATGTTGTGCCACATCACACCCCCACATCTCTAAAGACAAGATGCTCTTCTTTGTGAATACAGAAAGATCACCGAAAGCAGAGAGTTGCCTATCCACAAAGACATGGCTGACACGGGCCTATCCCGACTAAGATCCCGACACCCAGCCATAAGATCTGCATAAATCCTGCAATTACAAAATTTCTATCTACGGAATTAATGGTTGCAAACATGGACATGATCAGTTCCACCCAATATCCGTAACCGGAGAAACACCAATGAGAGGCCCACAGGATTTTACTTGACACTTAAAGTATGGAGAGCGGCTAACAGAATACAAGAACAATACACAATACAAGAACTCGTGGGCACATATGGAGCAGAGGTCCATCAGTGGCTATTAGCCACAAGGGATAGCTAGGAACTCTCAGGCTGGGGCAAGTGATGCTCTGTCTTCTTGGTGCTCGTAGGGGGGTCAACAGTGGGAGGGCTTCTGGTGAACTGGCCCCACTGGTGGACCTCCTGACGGCACCTTGTATTTTTGGCCACTGTGTGACACAGAGAGTGTTGGACTGGAGGGGCCGTTGGCCTGATCCAACATGGGCTTCTCTTATGCTCTTATGTTGAACAGGCTTTGGCAGCTATGCAGACCTGCTGTTTAAATGGGGCAAAATACCAGTACTCAAATGCGATTGCGATGCAGCCCGCCAAACTATTTTCCATCAGTCACAGGAGTGTGAGCGTTGTCCTTTCCAGGGAGATGTGATGGAGCTCTTTGAACTCTCCTCAGCTGCAATTGAGTAGATTGAAAATCTAGAAATTAGTATTCAGGGGGATTGCCCAAACAGTCTGCATACCCACTGTATCAACCTGGTTATGTATTTTATATTATTACATGCCTCCTGTGTGTAACACTGCCATACAATAAATTAAAAAAAACTAAAGGGAAAATACTTTTTAAAAAAATTACGAAGATGATCTGACTCCAACGGTAACAAGAGAAAGAAATTTTACTTACAAAAATAGAAACATATCTTAGATGACATATTCATGTAGGTATATTTAACTTATTGTGAGCAGATTAACTTCAAAAAGGTTCACTTTCTACAGCTCCAAGCCCAGGTAAGAGAGAGAAAAAGAGAGAGATCCTAAATAAGGAAAAAGCCAGAAGGCAATCAGTGGCCAAAGAGGCTCAACATCCCACCCATGAAAGGGTGGGAACAACCTGCAAAATGTACCTGAGTGGAAGAAGGCAATCACTGCCCCTTGCCTGCAGAGCTACAATATCCAACAGGTGGACAGCCCAGCCCCACCCACAAGCTATGGCACAGGAAATCTGAGGGCTGCCGTCCAATACTTCACTTCCACTATGCAATATCAGATGCAGGCCAATCAGAAGCCTTTACAGCGTTTGACCTGCTGCCCTCACTAAGCCTCTGAGCAAACTGGTAACCTCTCGAAAACCAGTAGCATGATGGCATGCCTAGAAGAAAACATTATACCATTTAATGCTTATTGTTTGATTGTATTCTGCCCTCATGTTCAGATTGTGCCTACAGCAGGTGCCCCCTGCTCCCTCCCTTAAGCTCAGCTTCCTCTCCCTCCCTGATGCCCCTGGTGCTTGAACCCCCCACCCATCTCCTTAACTCTACAGATCCTTCCTCAACACCCACCTTCGCTGCAGTGTAACCTCTCAGCCAACCGAAAACTAAGCACGTGCAACTGAGCACCTGGCCTCCCCCCCCCCCCATTAACGGGCCCCGCGGCTGTTCTGCTTCTTGAGACTGTAAGTTCCTCGCGGCAGGGACCCATCTTTAACCCTCTGCTCCTCCGCAAAGCATCCAACCGGCAGTCACTGGCTCCTTCCCCACCCAAACCGGAGACCAAGCCCTCCTGGGGGTAGGTGGGGGCCTTCCTCCCCTTTGGGAGGACCCCCGGGCGGTGAGCTCAGCGCAGCTGCTTTCGGGGCACTGGCCCTGCCAGGAGGAGGTCTGGCGCAGACCCGGGCCGGCCGGGGCAACCACAAGGGGACCTGGTCCTCGCGCCCAGGGCAGAGAGCCCCACGGCCGCTCGGCTCCCGGACTCCCTCCTCCCGCCCCGCTCCGCTCCGGCACCGCCGAGGAGCAGAGGGGGGAGAGAGACAAAGGGGGGAGGAGGCGCCCGCCCGCCCGCCCGCCCGCCCGCCCAGAGGCCCCCTGCCGCCCGGAGCGTTCTCCTCCTCCGCCTCCTCTCTCCTCCCCCGGGCGCCGGCCGGCCTGCTCCACGGGGCTGCTTGCGGGACAGGAGAACAAAAGCCGGGCTGCGCGCAGCGCCTGGGGCCGGAACGCGCCCTCCTGCCCGCCGGGGCCCGAGCGAAGGGGAAGGCGAGGAGGGAGGGCGGCGAGAGGGAGCGCGCGGAGGAGGAGGAGGAGGCGGCGGCGGATGCCGGCGGGGCAACCTGAGGCTGCAGCGGGGCTCGCCCGGCGCCTCATCCCGGCAGCGCCGCTGCGCCCTCGGCCACCCGGCGCCGGCCCTCGGGCTGCGGCGGCCAAAGGGGGCGGGGTGGGAGGGGCGTCCTGCTCCTGCTGCTGCCGCCGCCGCCGCCTTGCTCGCGAGGAGCCCGCGCCGCCTGCCCTGCCCTGCCCTGCGCTGCCCTGCCCGCCTACCTCCGTAGAGCCACTGCTCCTCGTCCTCGTCCGTCTCCAGCGGCGCGCCTCCGGGCACGGCGGGCTCCAGCAGCTCGGTGGCCATGGCGGCGGCGGCGGCGGCGGCGGCGAGCGAGGCCTGGGCGGGCGGGCGGGCCGGAGGATGCTCAGAGGGCGGCCCGCGGCCCCGCCAGCCCCATCCTGCGCGCGGGCCCCGGGGCCGCCCGGCTGCGCGAGCGAGGAGGCGCGCCCGGCTAAAGCGCCGCCATCGGCCTGCCTTCGCCTTCCCCCGCAGGCGCGGAGCCGAGAGGCCGGGCGGGCGGGCGGCGGGGGGCTCTGGCAACGTGGGCGCCGCCGAGGCGGGGAGGCGGCCGGGGCTGCGGCGGCGGCGGCGGCGGCGGGAGGAGCGCCCGGGTCCTAGCGCCCAGCGAACCCGCGGCAGGCAGGCAGGCAGGCAGGCCTCGCGTCCTCCGGAGCCGCTTTACTCGCGTGCAGAGCCCGGCAAGCGGCCTCGTTCCCTCCCAGGCGTGCTGCTGCTGCTGCTGCTGCTGGGGACCTGCCGAAACGCGCATCCAGCGGCCTCCGTCCTTCGCCCGTTACGAATCCCGCAGGAGAGGCCGGCCGGCCGGGGAGGCTTCTCTTGCACCAGGCAGCAGGGTAGAGCGGGCAGACGGTCAGACGAGGACCTGATCTGGCCGGCTTGGCCTTCTTGCTCTGCCGCGCAAGCTCCTGGGGTAACCTCGGTCCCACCTCGAAGGATCGTTGTGAGAGCAGAATGGAAGAGAGAAGAATGGGGTTGCCTAAATACGGACCTAAATATGCGCACAGCAATCCTGCAGGATGTGCTGTATCCCCTTTGGTCACTCCCGACTCCTGGCAACCCCAGCAGTCAGTGACCTCCAAAGCCTTCCTCTTTTCGACTGCCTTCTGCTTTCCCTAGCATTCTTGTCTTTCCCAGCGACTGTCTTCTCATCATGGTACCAAAGTACAATGGCCTCAGTTTCCAGGAAGAATTTGGGCTTTATTTAGTTATTTGAAATATTTATTAGCTATCTTTTTCCTATGGCACTCAAAGGGAGCTTAGAATCTTAATAAAATACATTAGAAACATTTGAAAACAAAACCTAAAACCACAGTTGAGGACTGTTTTAATTAAACACAGTTGTAAATAAAGCTTGTCTTCAGCTGCCTTCAGAAGTGGGGGGGGCAGTGGCACACTCCCCCTGGGGAGGCAGTTCCATAATTGTGGGGCCACCACTGAAAAGGCCCTCTTCACGTGTCCCCACCAGAGGAGCTTGTTTGATGGAGGGGGCACTCAGGAGGCCCTCCCCCCACAATCTTAATTCCCCGGGAAGGAATGTTTGGGAGAAGACAGTCATCACATACCCCAGTCCCAGGGGTCATTTCCTAGAAAAAGAGGTGTAGGAGCTTATTTGCATAACTCATTTGCATATGCCACACACCCTGACAAAGGGCAGGCATGTTTAAAATGAGTTAAGGCATATGCAAATGAGTTTAATTCCCCCCCTCTTCCCTGAGTCCGCAAAAGCAGAGAGGCTCAGGGGGAAAGGCGGGCTAACTGAAGATGGGAAGGGCAGGGAGGCAGACATGCCTGGGTTCCCTGCCCAATCTTCTCCAGGTGCCCCACGGCTGCGGGGCACCTGGAGAAGATTGGGCGGGGAGCCCAGGCATTTAAATCCCCCCCCTCTCTGAGTCTCTCTGTGGGCGGGGCCTGGATTCCTTACTGCCGGAGCGCTGCTCTGGGACACTCTGGCAGGAAATGACCCCTGCCTGGTCCTAATCCATGTAGGGTTTGAAAGGTCAAAACCAACACCTTGAATTGGGCTGAAGTGCAGATCAGGAGCCAGTGTGATTACTATAAGATGGGGGTCACTGGCTCCCAGTAGCTGGCCCCCACCAGCAGTCCAGCAACAGCATTCTGCACTAACTGTAGCTTCTGAACACTCTTCAAGGGTAGCCCCAAGTAGAGCACATTGCGGTATCCCAGTGTAGATGTAAGTGAGGCATAGATCAATGTGGCTAGGTCTGACTGACCCAGGAACAGATGCAGTTGAGGCATCAGCTTGAGCTGGGCAAACATGTTCCGAGCCGTGGCAGCCACTTGGTTGTCTAAGGTGACCGCTGTGTCAAGCGGCACTCCCAAACTGTGACCCTGGCTTCTGAAGGGGATTTTAACCCCATCCAAGGCAGCTGAGATCTGAAGTCCTTGGTCTGCCGTTCCACTAACCCCGAGAACCTCTATCTGGCCAGGGTTAATTTTCAGCTTGCTCATCCTCATCTAGCCCATTCCTGACTCCAAGCGCCAGTTCAGAACATCCACCACATCCTTGGAATTAGGTGGAAAAGAAAGACAGAGCTGGGTGTTGACTGTGTATTGGTGACACCGTGGCCCAAACCTCCCAATGACCTCTCCCAGTGGCTTCATGTAGACATTAAATAACATGGGGGGTAAGATCAAACCCTGCAGAACCCCACAGGTCAACGGCCATGGGGCAGAACAGGAATTGGCCAGCAACACCCTCTGAGTCTGCCCACTCAGATTGGAGTCGAGCCACCATCACATGGTGCCCCTTCAGTCCCAGTGCCAAGAGGTCTATGCTGACATCTAACCCAGAGCGAATCTAAGCAATTTTGCCTGCAAAGTGAGTAGCAAACTGATCATAGTAGGCCGTTGTGTGGTCAGGATCCAGTTCCCTGGGGCTATGATTAAAAGCCCCCAAACCACATGAAACACTTCAGCTGGGCCATTCCATGCAACTGCAGCGGAGGTGCTGAAGGTCCACTGGACACTTACCGTGAAGGGCCCCTCTCCTCCGAGGACACGAGGGCAGCTTGGGGGGGGGGGGCGGATTCCCACCATCCAGTCAGGGAGGCCGGAACAAGCTCTTCTCACTTCCTGTCTCCGACGTGGGAGTCACCCTTCCCTTCAGTTCTGGTAACTCCGAAAGCAGTTGTTTTATACCTTAACTCTATTTATTGAACAATCTACTTGAACGGTAACAAAGAAAGGAAATTATTTAACAGGTAAGTGCAGGGTAAGGCTATTAAGACAGGAAATGATCCCATTGAAGACACCTGATACTATGAGGACTTTGGGAGGGACAAGATTTCCTCCTGTCCTCAGAGGAGATGGACCCTTCACGGTAAGTATCCAATGGACCATTCTCCCTCTGAGGTGGTGTCAGACTCTGGTTAAACATGTATACCTTTTGTTCTGTGCCTTGACCATTTTGACTCCCATTTGCTATTTTCCCCATGTAACCGTTTTCCCTGCCTTAGTATGCATGCACTTATCTGCCCCTCGCCTGACACTACATTCCGAGGGGAGGGGGAGCGTGTATGTGTGTAGGAGTGCAGTCGCTTGCAGATGTAACTTTCTATGTAACCCTCAAGAGAACGCTTTCTCACGGGAGGTGTCCTTGGGAGACACAACTTTGATTAGCTAGAGGTGGTCCTTCCTGTCCCAGGTCCATGTAGGCTGCTGACATGTTTGCATGGATGTATGATTGTAACTACAACCAATTTTCCCGCCTTCAGGTCTCAGACCTGACAAGAGTTTCGTTCCCTGCCCATTTTTACTCTTCCAATAAACTTTTCAAAACCCAGAGTTGGTGTGAAGAGTGAGTTGACTGACGGGGACCCTTGACAGGCGCGGAGGACATCGTGATGGAACCTCCCAGAGCAGAGTCCCTATATTTGGGGTGGGAAGTCTCATCTGTATTTAAGATATGCTGATGTACCCTTTGTCTGCAAGCTGCATTAGCTGAGTGGTAGGCATTTATTTTGTGATGCCTTTAAAAAGGTTGAAACAGAAGGCCATGTGGCAGCTTTGCAAACCTCTCCTGCAGAGGCATGCTCAGCAAAGGCTGCATTAGCCACAGCGCTTCTGACCGAGTGTGCCATAATTCCGGTCGGAATGACTAACTCGTGTATCTTTTATGCCTCAGTGGTACACTGACAGCTTTCAAGAAGAGGCTGGCTGAATATTTGTCAGAGATGCTTTAGGCTGGTCTTGCATTGGGCAGGGGGCTGGACTAGATGGTCTGTATGGCCCCTTCCGAATCTCTATGATTCTATGCAGGCTTTAGAGACATTAACTATGTTCCAAAGTTCCTGACACCAGAGGAACTTAAATATGTAGTTGCCCCAGCACCTTCTCTCTATGTCCTGGAGGCACCCAGTCAACAGAGAGCTTTTACTTTGGCGAGATGGCGAGTCCCCCCCCCGCCCCCGCAGTCCTAGAGGGGAGATACAAAAGGACTCTCGTGGAGGAGAGGATTTGCCTGTGTGGTTCCAAAGAGGTGGAAACAATCGAGCGTGTAATGTTTTATTACTGCTTCTATCAGGAGGCTCGTTTAAATATAATTTCCCCTCTTCTCAATAATTTTACAGGATGCTCGGATGAATTCATCTTGAAGAAAGTGTTAACGGGTGCTAATCAACAGGTTACCTTCAGCTGCGCCAAATTTTTCTCAGTAGCCTGTAGAATTCGTAGAGAAATTATATGTTCAGATCTTAACTAATTGCTGCCAATAGTTCAGACCAATTTTATTTTTGTATGGTTTCATTGCATTGTTTTAACTCTGACGTGTACTGGTCGTTGGCCGAATAAAGATATAGATATACAGGCTTTAATATTACTACTGACAGCTGACCCAGACATTTTTCCTGCTACATTTGATGGGGAAATATTTATGAACAAAGAATCTGTTTTTCTAATATTTTCGGTTTCACATAAGTGGGCCTTGAGGACTCTCCTTATGTCCAACATATGCCATGTCTTTTCCCTTGGATGGACAGGATTGGGACAAAAGGACAGAGGACAGATTTCTTGAGATCTATCGAATGTTGAGTTACACCTTTGGTCTAAATGTTGGGTCAGTTCCCCAGACTATTTTTGAGAAAGATGCATAATTTGGGTTTGATTGACAGCGCACCCAGCTCTGACACTCTCCTGGCTGAGGTGATCACTTCAGAAACCAGGCTTTCATCCTTAGCCGTTTTAAAGATATTTCTTGGATGGGTTCAAACAGGTTTTGTGAGGGCAGAGAGTACAGTATTAAGGTTCCACATGTGAAATCTGTGAATTGGCAGAGGGTCTTTTAGGGCTGTGCCTCTGAGAAACTGTCTGATGTGAGGGTGTTTGGAGAGAACAAGACCTTGGAACTGAAGTAACACTGTTTATAGGGAAGGCAACCATCAGACCTTCAGGCCACAGGGATGTCAAGAGTATCAGTCGTTTTGGTGTCGTGGTGGAAGAACCTGGTGAAAAACCTTTTCAATTGGTGGTTTGTTGGCAAGGCAAACAGATCCACCAGAGGTCTGTCAAAGTGCATTATGATCAACTGGGACAGATCCTTTTTGGCAGACCATTCTCCCTCTTGTAAGGTCTGTCTGCTCAACCAGTCTGCCTGGATGTTGGTGGATCCTTTTATGTGTTCTGCTTTTATGGAAGCTAGATTTCTCTCTGCCCACTGCAGTGTCTGGAAGTAGGGATGGGCACGAACCGGGAAAATGGAGGTTTGTCCCAGTTCATGGTCCGTGAGGTCCCACGAACTGGGATGAACCTCCCCAGCTTTGCAAACTGGTTTGGTTTGTGAGATTCGTGGATCTTCCCTCCCTCCTTTCTGCTGGCAGGGGCTCCCCAAGGCCAGCAGAATGGGGTGGGGGAGATCTTGCAAAAGCCATTAAAGGGGGAACGTTCCTTTTAAATGGCTTTTGCAAGCAGCGAGTTCACCACTTTCTTTTTTAAATACTTTATGCTCCATTTTCATAACAATAAGAACATACAAGAACAACACACCACATACTACACACCACACACAACAACGATCCAACCACCACCAACCAACTAAACAAACAAGAAAATATCTGGTAATTTTCAATTAATTTGTGGTCACAATGGGTATTTTAGACTTTTTCCCAGCCATTTATATACTTTTCCCCATCTATTTTGGTATATTGAATCATCTCTTCCTAAGAGAAATAAATTTAACTTATCTAATTCAGCTATTTCCATAATTTTCTCCATTATTACTTCCTTATTAGGGGTATCCTCTTTTTTCCAACGTTTTGCAATTTCAATTCTTGACATTGTAATTATGTAAAGTATGATCCTTGCATCCTCTTTCCTAATTTCTACCGGTAAAATATTGAGAAGAAAGGTTTCGGGCTTGAGTTCTAGCTTCACATTAGTAATATCTTCAATGATTTTATTAAGCATTTTCCAATACTTTTTAATTTTTCTACACTCCCACCAAATATGCATATATGTTCCTATCCCTTTCCTACATCTCCAACATATGTCTGGCACACCCTTGTAACACTTCGCAATTTTGTCTGGGGTCCAGTGCCACCGGTAAAACATCTTATATATGTTTTCTTTGTAACTCGTTGCTCTTAACAGTTTTAAAGACCTCCATGACCTGGCCCATTGCCCTAGCGTAATAGTATGCCCTATGTCTTGCATCCAATGGACCATATTTGGTTTGATAGTTTCATCCATCATATCTTCTTCTAACAAGAATTTATACAATTTTTGAATCAATTTGCCCGATGAGGAGAGCCATATTTTGTCCAATTGAGTAGGAGTGTTTATAAAGTTTATTTTTTATCCTTAATAAACCTAGAATTCAACTGTTTTTTTCCCCAAATAGTTTTGCCATTTTAATTTCTTGTGTCTCTAGTGATTTTAATTCATTATTCTTTGTCAGCAGCGTTTCGTATGTTAATTTTTTATTCTTTTCATACAATGATGGTAATATAAATGCTTCTAGTGGTGCAATCCATTTCGGGACTTTAGTATAGTACCTATTTTTAATCTCTTTCCATAATTTAATCAGTGGGCCTCTAAACACATGATTCCGAAAGGCTTGTTGTCTCTTATCTATATTATACCAGATATGGGCGTGCCACCCCATCTGTAAGTCATGTCCTTCTAGTTGCAAAATTCTCTCTTCTTCTAATTGTATCCAGTCTCTTATCCAGCCCATTGCCGCCGCCTGATAGTATAACTTCCAATTTGGTAATCCTAATCCACCATTTTCTTTTCTCTCTGTAAGTAGCTTCCTATTAATTCTTGGTTTTTTAGCACGCCAAATAAATGTTCTAACCACACGATTCAAATCTGCTAGGAATTTTCTGTTTGATAATATCGGCAGGCACTGGGCCAGAAAAAGAAAACATGGGAGCATGTTCATTTTTACCGTGGCAATTCTTCCCATAAACGAGATATGTAAGTCATGCCACCTGTTGAGATCTGTTCTTTCTAATAGTTTTATATAGTTATTTTTATATAAGTTTTTATTATTATTTGTCAAGATTACTCCTAGATACTTAATTTTATCTGCTACTTGGCTATTTGAAATATTTTGAATAATAATTCTTTGCTCTTCGGGGCTGTTTTTTGTCAGAATCTTGGTTTTCTTCATATTAATTTTTAGTTCCGCTACTTGACCATATGTCTGAAGATCTTTCCATAGATGTGGTAATGATAATACTGGTTCACTTTCGGGTGAACTTGCCACTTGAACTTCACTGAGCTTAAAGGGATTGCTGAAATGCTGAAATGGTTTGCATTGGTTTTTGAAAGCCAGGCCGCTATGGCAACTGGCTTGGAAAAGGCACTTCAAGAGCCTGCAGTCTCTTTAAATGCCTTCTCCAAGATCCACCCCCAGCACTAGCATGTCTGCTGACACAAACCACACAAAGCCACTTGGGAGGTTCATGGGGCTCATGAGGGCAGGGTGGTACAAACCGAGGTTCACAAACGATGAATGGAGCTAAGTTTGTGACAAATTTAGGTTCATGATTCAGTTCATATCTGTTCCTGTCTGGAAGACTTACTTCTATAGTGTTGTTGGATACTTAGGAGAGTAAAAAGCAACACAGCACACAGGTGTAATTAGCTTTAAGAAAACTTTACTAGCAAATAGGGAAGGGTTACATGGAGTTAAAACAACAATATCCTGACTGGCTTCCTAGTCTTACATCTTGCTAGTTTGGTTGCTGAAACTCATGCATGATCTGAAACGAACGTGGGGAAAAGGGAGAGAGAGATTACCCCAAAGCCCCCTCCCTTTTGTGTACATGACAAACAGTATGCACCCCAATCAAATTATTGATCAGCCAACAGTAATTTCCAAACTAATCTCATTAGGAATGATAACTCCCTTCCTCTGATGGGAAATATGCGCCTAACACCTAATTAGTTCTAAGCTAACTAGCTAAGAATTAGCATGCATAAACAAACAAGTTAACTCTTTCATGACTGAAGGGAATGACATTTGCAAATTCCAACAAGTGTTGACAACTTGGAGCCTCTTTGCTCATTCAGGTGCGTTTTGGCCATTATGTTGTCTGTTCAAATCAGGACATGGAATCTATTTAAGGACTGAACTGGAGACGGGCAAGGTGTATGGCACGTACTCCCAGCAGGCTGATCGGTAACTGAGACTCCACCATGGGCCATTGACCCTGTATTTGTTTCTCATCCAAGGTGGTTCCCTGCCCCAATAGGCTGGAGTCTGTAACAATCTGCTTAAGCTCTGGAATACAGCAGGTTGGGCATTTTTGTCCACCAAAGTAACCTGTACTTTACCTTGAGAGGGATGCAAATGGGAAAATCTTTTTAGGCTATCTGATGTTGAAAGGGTCTCAGTAGCCATTGAAGATACCTGGAATGTAGTCTTTCCCACTGGACAGCGTCTATGGTTGAGATCAACAACCCCATCAATTTGGTAAGTGTCATTAACAAGCAGGATTTGCTCCTTATGATCATTGAAGACATTTCTTTCAGGTTTTTTACTTTCTTGTCCAGTAGATATAGGCAGTTGTTGGTGGTGTCTGTTATCACACCTAAGCCGCCCTGAGCCTGCATTGTGGGGAGGGCAGGGTATAAGTGTGATAATAAATAAATAAATAAATAAGGGTTTCAAACACTGTGTTGGCACTAGAGAGCTCTTTTGACGGTTCACTAGAAAACCATATTTCTGCAGACATTCTATGGGTTTTTGTCCCTGTGTCCTGCATTGATTTGGACATGGAACAGGACCGGACCAGCAGGTTGTCTAACTAAGGGTGTATGTGAATGCCCTGCTCCCTTAGATTCACAACAGTGTTGATCAGGACCTTCCAGAAAACCCTTGGAGCCCTTGAGAGACCAAACAGCAGAGCTCTGTACTGGAAGTGTGGGTTTCCTACACAAGTGTAGAAATCTCCTGTGTCCTACAAATACTATTTCAGAGGCATCTGACTGGGGGGGGAATCCTTATTTCCTTTAGGTCTGTTTTTATCACTAGAAGATGTAGGGGACTGATCTTCCACAGAAGAGGACTTCTGTAGCTCTAGGGCTGCCACGGTCAGATAAAAGGTATTGATAATTCTCACCTTTAAGAAGAAAGATTAGATTTATACCCTGACCTTCACTACCTGAAGGAGTCTCAGAGTGTCTTACAATCTCCTTTTCTCTTCCCCTCCCCACAACAAACACTCTGTCAGGTAGATGGGGCTGAGAGAGCTCTCTCGAGAACTGCCCTTGAGAGAATAGTTGAGAGAACTTGTGACCAAACCAAGGTCACACCAGTAGCTGCATGTGGAGGAATCAGGAATCAAACCTTGTTCTACTACGTTAGTCTGCACTCCTAACCACTACACCAAACTGGCTCTCTTATGGATTGTTCTAGGATCTCAATTTCCCCTTTATCTTCATTAGAGAGGAATCTGCCCTCTTCCCTTTCATCTAGATCACTACTAGAGGATCCCCCAACAGTTGTGCTCTCTCCCTCTTTTTTGCCAACAGTTCCTTCTGGAGCTGCTTTAGTGGGCCATTGGGAACTGCTCCTCCTAGTTGGTGACATTTTATCTGAATCCCTCTGAGGGGAGGTGGAGGAGGAGGTGGAAGAACCAGCAGTACTTTTTTGTTAAAAACCTCCTCGTTGACAAAAGTTATAGGCTTCTTCTCTTATTGTCTGCCTGATAAGAGAAAAGAAGTTGGGGGAGGGGAGAGAGATCGTCCTAAGGCTGTTTACGTTACCGGGCTGTTGGCAGGGAGAGAGGTCATCTTGGACGGACGCATGATCCCCTGCTGGTGGGTCTGGCTCCTTATCCTTCTGAACGGCACCCTTGGTCTCCGTGTCCTCCGGGAGACACATGGAGGTGGAGGGAGTCTTGTTGCAGCCTCCATTTGGGTGCCCAGAGCAAGCGCCTTCAGCTGGTGAAGCACTTAGCAGAGCCATGGTCTTAGGAGCCTGCTGTAGCAAGTTGCATTTTTTGTGCACTATTTTACTTTTGTCGCACTGAGGCAATTCTGTTGGGGACACCTGGGCAAGCCTGCTGTGGGTCTTGCTGGCTCCTCTAATATTTTTCCGATTGCCTGTGTATGGAAGGCTTCCAGGTCCTCAGCTGATAGAAAGCCATCGCTGTCTATTTGTTGTGTCGACATCTTATGAGTGGTCAAAGGAGCTCGCTCTTAAGGTTGGTAAGTCGACAAAATGGCCGCCACTAAAGGAACGGCTTTTGGAGGTCTGTTCTAATACTCCCCAGAGGCTTACAGATGGGAGGCAGAGATAAGAATAGAGAGAATATATAGAGAGGAGGGTATAGAAGTTAGTTATAGGAATGGAAAGTAGAAATATGAGCAAAGTTTCAGAATTCAGATATTAGATGAAGGCAAAGCCTAATCTAAACTGCTGTCCCTGTGAGGCAGGAAAAAACCTGAAGGGAAGGGTGACTCCCACATTGGAGACAGGAAATGAGAAGGATTTGTTCCTGCTTCTCTGATTGGACTGTGGAAATCACCCACCAAGATGTCCTCCACCTTAGAGGGAGAAATACTGCTTTTTCAACATCATCCGCACCACAGAATAGGCTCTAGTACGAGCTCCATGCCACGTTCAATCAGTCTCACTATGAGTTTTCCGCCAGTGATGCTCTAGCAGTCATCCCTTCCTTTTCATTGCCATCAGTTCTGTAGTAAACCAGGGAAACTGCTTGGCTCTGTCCATGGGGAAAGGGCATTTAGGGTTATTGTGTCAGCAGTCGGGGCCACCTTCCTATTCCAGAGAATGGTCAGAGCCTCAATAGAATTGTCAACAGCGGAGGCACTGACAGGTAAACATTGGGATCCATCAGGCACCTGGGGCAGACCATCTTAATGGCCCAGCACCCCTGCAGAGGAAGGAGGAAGCAGTAAGTCTAAAGTCTATCGGGGCTTCCGATTTATTGCAGCAGCAAGGGCAGTAATGTCTCAGGGAGCTTCTGGGACGTACTGAACTGGCCCATTTTTAGGGGGGTCTAGAGGACTCTAGACCCAAGGAGGCCCCTGGAGGGGGTCTCTGAAAACAGTGGGGTGCATTTTTGGATCACTTCTCTAGGCTAGAACGGGGGCGGAGACCTGGAAATAAGCCCCGATCTCCCAGTGGGTACAGCGCCATTTTTGGCTTCCAGCTGCCTGCACAGAACAGCTTAAGATAAACAACAAAGAGAATCTGTCTGTAAACTTCTCAAGACCGTGAGTTAATTAAAGGTGTAAAGGGTTACCCTCCCTATCTGGTTATAAATACTTTTACACAAGGGAATTTGGAGAAGGAATGGAAGCGAGAGACAGTGTTTAAAGCCTGCTTACTTTCTTTTTTCTGTCTCTACTCGCTCTCTATGTGAATTTAGCTTTCACTTTCGCTTATCTCCCTGAGACTGGGAAAAGCTGTAATTAAAGGAAGTAATAAGTAAAAAATTGGAGAGATTGAAAAATCTAAAGCAGTTAGAATTGGACCTTGAACTGGATTTGGTTTTTCTGTTGATGGGAAAGGAAGATTGAAGAACGTAAGCTGAATGGTAACTAGAAGTGGTACTTAGAAGCTAGAAGCTACTTTCCTACCTATCTTTGTTGGATTATAAATCTGGGGAACACTGACTACTCTCCTATTTACCTTTGTTGGATTATAAATCTGGAAAACATTGGTTGTTTTCCCACCTTCCTTTGTTGGATTATTTTTGTTATTGTTGTTGTTGCTTTTAAACTATTATTATTACTGGAAAACTGATTTTGACCTGTTAAGACTTTATTGGATTTTACCTGGTTGGAATATAAAAGAAGTTTGGATTTCCTGTATTATTTCCCATCTGTCATTGGGTTTGGATTTGCCTTTATTCACGCTTGGGATATATTGGGAGTTAATTAAACTGGAATTGGTATTTAGCTGTGATCTGGAGAACTGTAAAGAGACCTGAAAAAGAAATATGATGTGCCTGGGCTACTGAAGAGACACAGAAACTATTGAAGAGGCCTGTAATCTGTCCATTTTTTCTCTTTGTTTGTGTGTGTGTGTATTAAAGGTTGCTTAGAGAATTTTTTATATGATGAATGTTGGATTTAAAGTGTTATAAACTAGCAGAATAATTTAAGTGAAAATTTGTGGGGGGATTGGATTGGAAGATACTTATCATACTCAGTTTAATGTATGGTTTGATATTGGCTTTTGATAATTTAATACTGAATCTGGTAAGATAGAAAATAAGGGGGAGGGGCAAATAGTAAATAACCTGGGGGATTAAGTGTATAACAGAATTAAAAAACTGGGGATATGAGTAAGCCAACCAAGAAAAATACTCCCCCAACATCTGCAGCATCCTCGCCTCTATACAGACTACATCACTGGGAAATATGCTGGCACTGGAATCTTTGAAAGACTTTAAAAATGGTATGCAAGTTATCTTTCAAACTAGTCTGATCCAAACTCAGACTGATATACAAATTAAATTTCATGCAAGTTTAAGCCAGGTGCAGAATGACCCACAAGACAGACTACAATCGGGCCTAAGCCAGGTACAGATGGGCCTTAATGCAAGTCACAGTTCAAATGAAAACGTTAAACACAGAGATTGGAGATGTAAAAGTTAAAATGGCCGTTCTTAACAAACAACTAATAGAAAATAAGAAGGAAATAACAGAGGGGGCACAACAAGCCAAGAAGCAGCATAATTGAGGATGGATAGGTTGGAACACAGCAGAAGATGTCCCTGGGCTCTATGATTCAATTGGAAATGGATAGAGCTGCTTATGTACTGAGATTTCAGAATGTACCTGAACAAAAAGGAGAACAGCTAATCAAGAGTTATGACAGAAGGATTGGCGGACTTCATGGAAGTTGAGTATGAAGAAATGGAGAGGAAGATTGACTTTCTATATAGAGCTAACTCTGCCTATGCAAGGAAGAATAACCTTCCAAGGGGAGTACATGTGAAATTTACTAAGAAGATGGTCAGAGATTGTGTGTGGAAAGAAGCACAGAATAATACTCTTAAAATACAAGACAAGGAAATAAAGATTGTAAGATAAATTCCCTGGAAAATAAGACAAAAAAAGCAAAGAATATATATTTGACCTCCAAACTGACAGCAAATTCAATTACATTTTGATGGCTTATTCCAGAAGGATTTTTTTCACATTTGAAGATCAAAGATTAGTCTTCAAGGCAAAAGACTTTTTTGAGTGTTATGGAAAACGTTTACAATGGGAAGAACCAAAGAAAGCAAAAACACAAGCTACTACAACCAAAAAAGAAGAGGAAGCATCAGCCTACTCAACAGCCTCAGATGAAGAACTTGAGGCCAGCACGGCCAAAAAACTATCCATGGGAGGTAGGCCACAAAGAATGACAACGAGAAATAGAAACAGTAGTAAAAAGAACAGATCATAATGGATTTATCAACAACCAAGATATTGCCAGTAAATGTAGATGGACTAAATACACCTGAGAAAAGATGAAAGATATTTAAACAACTTAAAAAGATAGATGTAGATATTGTATATTTGCAAGAAACACACATTAGACAAAAAGATTAACATTATTTGATCAATAAGAAGCTTGGTAATTTAAGAAAAGAGGAATAGCTGCATATATCAAAGAAAAAATAAAATGTATTTCGATATTCTTATCAGAAAATGGAAGACTTCTGTTACTTGAAATAGATATTAGAGACAAGAAAATCTTATTGGTGGTGATATATGCACCAAATGAATCATAGGGTAAATTCTTTGAAATGATGAAGGAAACTATAACAAAATACGACTACAGAAGAATTTTCAAGAAGATTAAACCCTCCAAAGGTTTACTCCCAAGATCTTTTTTAGAATTGGCTGAAGAATACAAACTGATTGATGTTTGTAGAACTAGAAACCCAACTGGAAAGACTATACTTTCTATTCTGACAGACATAAATCTTGGTCTAGAATTGATATGTGTTGGATTACATCAAATCTTTTCCAGGAAATTGAAAATATGGGTATTATGCCACAAACCTTTGCAGACCACAACCTGCTATTATTGATTAAAGATAATTAAAAAAATGGAAGCTGAATATACAACTTCTTAAAAATGGACAATTTTCAGAGATGGCTAAGAAAGAAATGAAGAGGCTTTTTCAACAAAATATGAATGGAGAAACATCCATGAAGATAATTTGGAACACAAACAAAGCTTTTTTTAAAGGACTGGCAATAGATTTGCAGCAGGAAAGAAAAGAGAAAGAATGAAGACATTTCAAGATGAAGATGAAGATGCTATTCAGAATAAAGAGAAAGAATTTAAGTTGTTTCCTTCGAATGAGAAATTCAAGATGAAAATCAAAATATTACATCATCAATTCAACCTACTTTTATCAGAAGAAATGGGGGGGGGATATTAAATTTGCTAAACAGGATAATTTTGAAAATGCCAATAAACCAGGAAGATGGTTGGCTTATAAATTAAGAAAAGAGAAAGAGAAAAGGATGATCCACTCATTGTATGATAAAGAGAGAAAAGAAGAATTTTCTAAGAATGGATTGAGGGAAATAATTCAAGATTTTTACACACAATTATATAAAAGAGTGCAAATCTCCAAAGAAACTCAGAAACAGTATTTAGATGAACAGGACTTACCCACAATTTTGGAAGAAAATGGAAAAATGCTGAACAATCGCATAACAATGATGGAAATTTCAGAGGCTATTAAGAAACAAAATATAAATAAAGCACCTGGACCAGATGGATTACCATCTGAATACTATAAAATATTTGAAGATGCATTACTGATACCATATAAAAACGTAATTTCTTCTGTAACAGAAAAAAACAAATACACAAATCTTGGACTGAAGCAACTATATCATTGATCCATAAAGAGGACACCGATCCTAAAGACATAAAAAACTATTTCCTTGCTGAGAGCCAGTTTGGTATAGTGGTTAAGTGTGCAGACTCTAATCTGGGAGAACCGAGTTTGATTCCCCACTCCTCCATTTGCACCTGGCTGGATGACCTTGGGTCAGTCATGAGCTCTGGCACAGCTGTTCCTTTTTTAATATAATTTATTTTTATTAGTTTTTATTGTTATATCCAGACAAGGAATAGAAACTTTAATTATAAATATCTACGTTCCAAACCAAAGTAAAGATTCCTTCTGGAAAGAAATTAAGAAAGTGCTAATTTTAAAAGAATATGAGAATATTTGTATTATAGGAGACTATAATGCTGTAATGGATAAAGACCTGGATAATAAGGGTGGTAAGAACACCAAAAGATCAGGAACAATTCTTACTAAAACATTTCTACAGATGACAGAAGAATACAGCATGATAGATGCATGGAGAACCAGGAATATTAATAAGAAAGACTACACTTTTCACTCCTCAAGGTACAGCTGTTCCTGAAAGAGCAGTTGTGTTAGAGTTCTCTCGGCCCCACCTACCTCACAGGATGTCTGTTGTGGGGAGGGGAAGGGAAAGGAGTTTGTAAGCCACTCTGAGACTCCAAGTGAAGGGCGGGGTATAAATCCAATCTCCTCCTCCTCCTCCTCCTCCTCCTCCTCCTCCTCCTCCTTCTTCTTCTTCTTCTTCTTCTTCTTCTTCTTCTTCTTCTTCTTCTGAATTGTGATTACAAAATATTTGCAGCTATCTTGGCTGCAAGGTTGAAAAAGTTCTAATAGACTTTACATCAGGACCAAGCAGGTTTTCTACCTAAAAGACAGCTAAAAAACAATGTGAGAACAGTTTTAAATATATTAGAATACGGGTTTCGGTTTCGGCGTCGCGAATGGCGGCCGCTTCTCGGGACGCTCCCGGAGGCGGTTAGCCCACGCGCAGTTAGGGGGGGTCTTCGCATGTGCGAAAGACCCTAGTGAGCCTTAGGCAAAGGCTCCAAACCGGGGGCGCTTGGGGAGTAGCCTCTTTGCCGGCAGTCAGCCAGGAAATTGAGGCTTTCTCCCTGCCCCAATCGGCCCCGCTGCGGCGTGCCCGTAATGGGACTTAGCGGCGCCACCGATTTCCAGGAGTGAAGACAGCGCTATGGCTTAAAATAAAAAGAAGAAATAGCATCGAATCGTGAGTTGAAGATCTATTTTGAAGCGTAAATCGGAGCCCCCTGCATGCGTATAAGCGTTGGGAGGAGGGAGGAGTTCCCACCCCCTTTGAGAAGCAAGATCTACAAAGGGAGCGCGAAGGGGGCTGAGAGAGAAAAAAAGTGTTGGTGAAAGTACCGTTGGGGTTGCATGGAAGATTGTGATCATTTTAGCTTCCTGGGGGATGCGGCACGAACTTTTAAAAAGTAAACAAAAAAACAAAATGTCGATACTGGAAAAAGTCCTGCAGACACCGGAAGAGAAGAGAGGAGGGACTTCCGGTCCAGACAGCCCCCCAAGAGCTTGCTGTCAATCAACAGGAAAAGGAGATGCTGTGCCCCCTGCTGGAACAATTGCAGAAAATCAACGAAACTCTGTCTAAAATGGATAGTGTTCTCATCAGTCGACAGAAACAGATATCGGAAACAACTAGAAAGATGATGGAGATCGAACAGAAATCGAATTTGATTCTAGGTTTCCAGGGCGTTAAAGAAGAAGAGAAAGAAGATCTCGGATTTACCTTGACAAATGTCTTGGCACCCCTAACTGGCAGTGAAGCGATAAAATTAAAAGAAGAGGTGGATGAGGCTCCCAAAGCCTATTCCGCTTTTATAAAAGAGAATACTCTGCCAGTAGAAGGGGATGTTGAGCATAGCAAGCGACAAACTGGAGATCTAATTTCATCCGAAGAGTTTATGGAGCCCAGGAAGCTTGAAGGCCAGAAGTTTAAGGAAAAAGAGAAAAGAAAGAAGAAGGATTTCATCTTTAAAATACAGAAACTTCTGAAGAGACACGCCAGCAGGGAGGAAGATGCAGTATTCCAAACTGGGACAAGCGAAGAAGACAGCAGCCCAGGGGAAAGTGGTGATGGAACGGAAGACTTCAAAGTTAAAATGGACTCAATCCATAACTGGAAGAGATTTAAAAAGAAGATACTTTGAGGACTGTTCGTGTAACATCTGGAAGGAGCTGTTTAATTACTAACCCCAATGGACTTTACTAACTGCATTAACAGAGTGACTTTGGACTTTGTGATAGTTAAAAAGAAGATCTTCTAACCATGATAGATGCCAAATTGGTATTGGTTATTAACCTAAACTAACCCTCACTAACAGGAAAAATTTCACTCCATCTTTTTCTTTCTCCATCTGTCTACCCTTCCCGTTTCTTATAAAAAGAATAAAATTCTCTCTTTTTTAAGAGAGTTTTACAAAAAATAAATAAATAAATATATTAGAATACTATGAAGTGCATCCAGAGAAACAGATGGCTTTGACATTTTTGGAGGCTGAAAAAGCAGTGACAATTTATTATTCAACAGATTAAAATAATGAAGTTCGGGATTAATTTTATAGAGTCTATTGAAGTTATATGTACAAACCAGAAAGCGAAATTAGTAGTAAATAATGAATTGACAGATAATAGATGGATTGAAAAAGGGATAAAACAAGGCTGTCCAATATCTCCACTGTTGTTTTATACTAACGTTGAAAGCGCTGACAAGAACTATTAGGAAAAATTCCCATATTAACGGAACATCAATAAGAGGAAATAAATATAAATTACAAGCCTTTGCTGATGACTTGGTATTTATCTTAGAAGACCCAATGGAATCAATGCAACAACTGATGAATCAGATTAATGAATATGGGGAAATGGTGGGAATGAAAATAAACTATCAAAAGACGAAAATGCTTACAAAAAAATTGACATTGAAACAGAGATGTGAATTAGCAGAGTTAATTGGATTTCAACTGGAAAAGAAAGTCAAATATCTGGGTATTAATATTACAGCAAAATGTAGCTCTCTGATGAATGATAACTATAATAAAGTGCTACAAGATATTTAAAAAGATCTAGAGAAATGGACAAAGCTGCAAGTATCACTAATGGGTAGAATAGCAATTTCAAAAATGAATATTTTACCACATTTGATGTTTTTATTCCAGACTTTGCTGATACATAGTAAACAAAGCTTCTTTGACAAATTGAATAAACTGACACAACACTTTATATGGCAAGAGAAAAAGCCAAGAATTAAATTGAAAGCCTTACAGGATGCAAAAGATAATGCTGGATTTGGAGTACCAAACTGGAAGAATTATTATAGGCAATGCTCCCTCTAAGCTGTGGAGTCCTGTGAGCAAAAATTCTGCTTTGTGAGCTACTGGCATTAAAGTTGTGAGTGAGCAATCTGGCCGCTGCATAAATTAGTTTGCTCTGGAGCCATCCTTCCTGAGCTAAGACAAAAATGTGTGAGCTGGAGGCTAAAAAACTGTGAGCTAGCTCACACTAACTCAACTTAGAGGGAACACTGATTATAGGGCAGCAAGTTTGGTTTGGTTGAGAGAATGGATTTTACTTGAAGATCATAGGCTGTTGACTCTAGAAGGACATGACTTAAAACTGGGATGGCACACATTTTTATGGTATGGGAAAGCTTCTGGACATAAATATTTTAAAAATTGTATGATTAGAAGATCATTATTGACAACCTGGGAAAAGATTCGTCCACTGATATATACTAAAATTCCAAGATGGGTATCTCCAGTGGAAGCTTTTTCCCAACTAGTTTTGACTTCAAAATAAACAGTTATTAGCTACGCAGAATTGTTAGATGATGGAAATAATTTAAAATCTCAGGAAGAATTATAGAAAAGGGAAATAAACTTAGATTGGTGGACTAGAGTGCAAGTGGAATTTAGATACAGTAAGGACAAACAGACAGATGGATTTTATTTAGAACAAGGTGCATTTAAAAATTATTATGTACTTCAAGAAAGAAACTTATTAAGAAAATGTATGGTATGCTGATGCAATTGAAAATGTAGGATGAAATAGTTAGAGAATGTATGGTCAAATGGATGCAAAATGTAGGTTACAACATAGATTTGTCACAATAAAGTAAAATATGGAATATGAATATTAAGTTGACTAAATCTGTTTCATTTAAAGAAAATCTATATAAAATGTTCTATAGATGGCACCTAACCCCAGATAGGTTAGCTAAAATGTATAAAACCTTGAGTAACAAATGCTTGAAATGTTACAATCGTGTTGGATCATACTATTATATGTGGTGGACATGTAAAAAGGTCCATAAATATTGGATTGAAATACATACGCTCTTACAATCGGTGCAGAATATTACAATACCTTTTAAACCAGAGATATTTCTGTTAAACTGTTTACCAGATGATTTAGATAAGAACCATAGATACTTTATTATACATGTTATAACAGCAGCCAGAATTTTATCCGCAACGACATGGAGGACATTGAAAACCTCAACGCAACAAGGATTATGGATTGTGCCAAAATGGATAAATTGAAAAAATATATTAAAAGAAGAAATGGAAGAAGAATTTATGGGACCATGGAGAGACTTTTATGACTGGTTAAAACACAAGTACTGAGAAATTGAGATTAAATGAAGAACAGTAAGAATGATGGTTATAAGCTTTGCATGCAGAATGTTAAACTTTTTTATAGATCTCTGTATCTTTTCCTTTCCCTTCTTTTCCATTTCCCTCTGTGTATAAACTAATAAAATTCGTTATTAAAAATACTCTTATCAGGTAACCATCTGTTTGTGACAAGGGAGTAAGCTTTAACTTCCCCGCCTCCAGATCTCCCTCCCCATCAGTGTAACAGACCAGGTCCCGTGTGTGTCCTGCCAAGTGTGCGGGGCCAGTAATTACTTGGGGCGACCCACTGTCATCACGGCAGCCATGAAATCCTGAGCTGCTCCTGACAGCCTGGCCTCAGCATGAATGTTGAAGTCACCCATGACCACCAGTCTTGGGGTCTCCACCAGCACATCTGAGACCAGTTCAGCTAGCGCAGCAAGGGAGAGACAGCTTGGCAGCAGAATCCCTACCCTGTCCCGGTCACCCACCTTCAGGGGCACACGCTCAAAACTGGCAGACTGTTGAAGGAGGCACCTCGATAGACGGAATTACGATAGACCACCACAGCCCCACCTCTACTTTTGATTTAGAACCCACCAATTTGTCTTTTGGGCAGTTTATTGTAATTACAAAGTTCTCCAACACTGCGAAGTAGATCAATATTATTATGCTGCCTGGGTAACTGTAATTAGCAGGTCAGATTAAGACTGTACACATGAAGCTTCCTTATCCTGAACCAGACCAGGGTCAGACTTGTCTCCTCCGATGGGTGGGGGTTCTCCAGAGTCTCAAGCAGAGGTCCCTGACATCACCTACTAACTGATCCTTTTAACAGAAGATGCTGGGATTTGAACCCAGGACCTTCTGCATGCAAAGCAGATGCTCTGCCAATGAGCCACAGCCCCTCCCCAAAGAGACATATAGCATAAGAGACCCAGGTTCAAATTCTCACTCAGTCATCAGCTTTGGGCTGAACCTATTTCACAGGGGGTTTTATGAGGACAAACACCAGGTTGATTAAAAACAAATATTATCCTGTCTAGTAAGGAAGCTAAGAAAGCAGCTTGCCTGACCCAAAAAGTTCCTTGCTGTAACCAGACCCCAGGCAGCGGCTTGCTGAATTGTTTGCCTTTTTGTTGCCTCAGCTCCCTTTATGTACATCTAGGAAACCAGTTTTCCAGGCCAAGACGTGAGGAGTTTAAATTGCCCTAAATGTAGGAAACCACACAGCAGTGCAGGAATAATTTTGACTGCTGGGCTTGTTTTCTGTTTGCGGGGGAGCATGCAAACCATTGTCCCCCCAGCCTGTGGTGTGAAGGGACATATTCCACGCTACCACCTCATTCCGCTTTCTGTGTAAATAAGGAACTTTTGTGGAATCCTTTAATATGAAGGGATGCCAGCTACAAGAGAAAAACTGTGGCCAGATATTCAAGACTAGGACTAAGGCCCGTTGTGGGAAGAAAATACAATGAGCTCTAGAAAGAGGCTCCAGGTGAATGTCCTGGCTGTGGCCAAGGGACCGAGTGGGAATATTGAAGGGTACTATAAAGAAAATGCAAATAGGACACAAAAGGAACAAGTGTCATGGTTTCAGTTTCGCTTCACTTCTTTTTGCTTTACTGCTATCCTTGCCATGTATTTTGGGGGAGGGAATTCCTGAGGGGAGTGTATGTGGTGTGAGCATGAATGCCAGTAGTCACTATACCCATTTCCTACATGGTGCCCCTTGGCCTGGTCTCATGGGATTTGGCCTTGGAGACTCTTCTGCCAAGCTAGTTTAGATAAGGCACCATATATCTGGCAGGGCTGCCATAGTAACACTTGGGGCTGACTGATGACGAATATATGAGGTGGGGGTTGCAGCTGGTTAAGTTCCTGATGTAAGTATATCTCTAATAAAGCATCACTGCCAATAGTGTTGTGGAGAGTGTATTAACTGGGGACCTGACAATAAGCCACACTGAACGAAATGAGACATCAGCTTTTCTCAAACAGTACTCATGGGGGGGGGGCACACTTTAAACTCATTTGTTATGAGGGCTGGATCTGACATAAATGTCACTTTGTTGAGCTGGGCCATGCGTGCCATAAAATGTAACACAAAGTACCGGAAAGATAAACTCTATGGCAATAGCAGGCTTGACTGGATTAGGTGTGATATGCAGACGGGTAGTAGGTGTGGAGATTTCAACACTGGTAATGAGACAGGAAACCTAGGTCTCAATTTGTTCCAGGAGGATCCAGTCCAGGAAGATGCAAAGAATAAACAGAAATAGAATCATAGAAGCATAGTTGGAAGGGACCTCCAAGGTCATCCAATCCAACCCCTGCACAATGCAGGAAATTCACAAATACCTCCCCCCCACACACATCCAGTGACCCCTGCTCTATGTCCAGAAGATGCCAGCCCAAAATAAGTCTGAAGAAGTGAGCAGTGACTCACAAAAGCTCATACCCATGTTAGTGTTTAAGGTGCTACTGGACTCTTACTCTTTCTATTAGAAACCACAACATTCAAAAATCAATGCGGGAACGTTTGAACCCTCCAGGACATTCAGTTCCTGACTTAAGAGTAGCAGTTCTCTTAAAAAGGAATTTCAAGGGGAGACTAGAAAGAGAGGCTGCTGAATTGCAACGGATAATGAAGCTCAGGACAATGCATCCTCCTGGACTGAATTGAGACCTAGGTTTCTTCTCTCACTACCAATGCCTGCTACTGTCACTTGGCATCTGAAATCCCTTCACTCTCCAAGGTATAAGGACAGATAGACTCACATTCTAGCTGCATCTGAAGAAGTGAGCAGTGACTCCTGAAAGCTCCTGCCCTGCCACAAATTTTGTTAGTCATTAAGGTGCTCCTGGACTCTTGCTCCCTTCCACTAATAAAGAATGCAAGCTGTGCTGTTACCTTTCTAACCCTATCTGTTAGAATTGGAAAGAGGGATCTCCCCAAGTGCCATGGGACTTGCCCTCTCACTGGTGTGCTCTCTCTGGCTCTTTCCCTCACCCCTCCCTCTCTCTCTGAAGAAGTGTGTACACACACAAAAACTTGTACCTGGAATCACTGCTGGCTTGCTCACTAGGCGAGCTAGGCACTCGCCTAGGGTGCGCGGGCCCTCAGGGGTGCCAAAGGGCGCCCCCCGAAAAGCCCCCCCCCCCAACCGGGCGCCGCAGCTGCCGCCTCTGTCAAGAGTGTCCGGCTGGGGGGGGAAGAGGGGAGGGCGGCGTGTCCTGAGCGCCCAGCTGGGGCGCAGGAGATGCCCTAGGGGGGGAGGAAGAGGCGGGAGCGGCATGGCTGCGGCCAGCGGGGACTCTCCCCACCGCCACCGCCAGTCCTGAGCACCCGGCTGGAGCGTCTCTGTTGGGCTGAGGGCAGGCTCAGAGAAAGGGAAGCGTGTGGGGGGAGGCGTGCTTTGGGGAGAGGGAAACGATACAGAGGCCGAAGAGCCCCCCTCCCCTCCCCTCCCCTGGTGTGGTACTGTCTTGCCGAGGGCGCTGGGGGGAGAGGAGGTGGGGTGGCAGCTCTTCCCCGCCTTTTCCCTGGCTTGCCTGGGCACCCGCGGGGGCACAGGCAAGCCGCGCCTAGAGAGCTCCTTCTAACCGTCTGGGTTAGAGCCAAGTCCTTCTCTCCCGACCCCTTTAAATCTCTCCCCGTTGTCGTTGTTGTGTGTCTCCCCCCCCCCCCCTTGGGACAAAACTCCCCGGGTGTGCGCAGCTTGAGTGCGGGGCTGAGAGGCGGAGCTGTTGCGGAGGAACGGGGAAGACATGGTGGAACCTGATTGGGGGGAGGTAGGTCTCGCCGCTGCTCGGCCCCGCCTCTTGCCCAGGAGCAGGAGGGGGTTCCTCCTCTCCAGGCCCTGCCTGGAGGTTGGCAACCCTGTAATCGGGCACACGCGGGGGGGGGCGCCAGAAGGTAGCCCGCCTAGGGCACGAAAAACCCTAGGGCCGGCCCTGCCTGGAATAAAACACTGTTGGTCTTAAAGGTGCCACAGGTCTCTCTCTCTCTCTGGCTCTTCCCCTCCCCTCCCTTCTTCCTTAAAGGAGGAAGGGGAGGGGAGGAGCCCTCAGCCAATTGAGGGAAAGGAGGCTTGGCTTTCTTGCTCTCCTCTGGAAGCAGGAAGCTGGAGAGAGCTGGGCAAAAGTGAAGTGCTATGCAGGAAGCAGGAGGGAGCCAGTTGCTCATGGGCCGAATAGGAGTCCCACGGGGGCCAGTTCTGGCCCGCGGACTGTATGTTTGATACTCCCGCTTTAAACTATTTCTGCACACCCAAAATAAAAAACCAAGCTCACAACAACGTTAAAAAAAAAAGATGCTCAATGCGGGGGGGAGTGAGATGTCAAAAACCAGTCATATCCTCCATGGAATGGAGGTATGTTAACCAAGCCCCCCAGATTCTCCCTGAGATGGTTCCTGCAATGGCAATTTCCTCCCCCCCCCCCAAGGAGACTTTATATCAGTATAATATTATAACAAATATGTGTTCCAGGTTCTCTGAATTTCCAGCTTTCATTTTTAAAAAGGAAGTCTCTATCTTCTTCTGTTGCGGCAATATGAGGGAAAGTGTATCTCCGTGATGGAAAGGAGTGGAGATGAAAGAAGAGAAAGCAAGCTGGAAAGTCCGAGAACCCAAGACACACAGTCCCTTGTACCCCCCACCCCCCACCATAGGTTAGTGCCAGTAGCAGGGTCTTTAAAGGGAACAGCAGTTCCGTAGCATAGTGCTTGAGAGAGAGAAAGCAATACCAAAGTTTGCAGGGAAGTCAGTGCTCATTCGCTCCTTGGAGGAAGGGTAAAGTGTCATATCCACAAAAGGAAGCCCGCCTCACAAACCCCTGGGATTCGGGTGGCTCTCTCAACCAGCCACTGCAGGCCCCTCAGCTCACAGGCAAGCCTCTGAGAGACCGACAGATTCAGGATGAGGAGAGGCAAGAGAAGAGGCGATTGGATATATACCCCGCCCTTCACTCAGAGTCTCAGAGCAGCTTACAAACTCCTTTCCCTTCCCCTCTCCACAACAGACACCCTGTGAGGTAGGTGGGGCTGAGAGAGTTCTTTCCTGAACTGCCCTTGAGAGAACAGCTCTGACAGAACTATGGCTTGCCCAAGGTCATCCAGCAGCTGCAAGTGGAGGAGTGGGGGGAATCAAACCCGGGTCTCCCAGATTAGAGTCCACGCACTTAACCACTACATCAAACTGGCTCTCACCAGGGCGAGGGCCTCTTTTTGGTGCAGAAAGAGAATTGTTCACACAGGGTGTCATCCCAAGCAGAGTTGCATCCTTCCAAGTCCAGTGAAATCAGGGGGCTTAGAAAGCCACAACTCTGCTGGGGGGGCATGGGTAGTCCCTCACCTCTGGGTCTTGGAACTGTCCAGGCTGTACAGTCAGCCAGGGTGAATGGGAAGGGGTTAGGACAGCTATCATCATAACTTACTTAAGAGAAAGCACACAGAGGATTTTGACCAGCAGCTGCAACAGCCAAAAATGAAGCCTCCATGTTTAGAAGCTGTATATCTCTGGGTAGGAGATGTGGGGGATGAGTGCCAAGAGAGAACTCACACCATATTACGTCGTGCAGGTAGACTTCCCAGCTCCCTCCCCCGGATGGCCCAGGCTAGCCCAATCTTGTCAGATCTCAGCTGAGCCCTGTCAGCCCTGGTCAATATTTGGAAGTTATTTAGTTTTGCCTTTGCACATCTTCATCATCTTACATATTAATTTTCTGTTCAGCCCCTGTCTATAAGTTTGAGCCTTACCTTCCATTCCAAGGTATTTGAAAAAGTGTGCATGCACACGAAAGCTCATACCTTGAATAAAACTTTGCTGGTCTTAAAGGTGCCCCTGGACTCTAAATTTGTTCTACTGCTTTAGACCAGCACGGCTGACCACCTGAATCTCATCTGGATGGGAGGCCGCCAAGGAAGCCCAGGGCTGCAACACAGAGGCAGGCAATGGTACACCACCTCTGAAAGCCTCTTCCTTTGACAACCCTATAGGGTCGCCATATGCTGGCTTCCATTGGACTGCACTTTACACACACAACTTTGCACAACCCCCTTGGAGCTGAAACGTACAATCTTCTTCGTGGTCTCTGTGCATTCACACCTCTGGGATATAGTGCGCCTGCGCTGACCCCGATCGGTATTGTAGAATGCTAAAGGGATTTTCGTGCCCGCTCCCCGGTCACGTGCCGGGCTCCAGTGCGCATGACCAGGGGAGGGGCACGACTATCCCGCCAGTTCTCTTCTGACCGCCGCACTGGTAGGACTCTCTGCGCCTCAGTCAGTGACAAAACTTTGGCTTAGGCCTCTTCTGTTTTTGTAGTTAGCTAAGGTTAGTTCTCAGTTTAGTTAGATAGTTAGGTTTTTCCTTCTGTCTGCCTCGGCAGACTTTCTTCTACCCGCCTACAGCTTATGGCCAAGCAGTGGGGCTTCTTCAGACGATGCTGGAAGTGCGGCAGTAAAATCGCACCCCCTGACGGACACTCCCTTTGTTCATTGTGCCTGGGGGAATCTCACCGCGTTGACTCTTGTGCCCACTGTGCCAAATTCTCCCATCAAACGAGGAAGAACTGAGTGGCAAGACTGCGGGTGGCGCTACTTGAGTCAGCTCTCTCTCCGATGGCGCTGTCACAGGATTCTTCGGGACACGCCTCTATGTCGAACCCTGCATCGCGGTCAACAGCCCAATGGTCTCCAACACGGAGCCAATCCGATGCCGACAGATTGGTGCAGAAACACTCGATCCTGGCATCTCAGTCCATAGCCCATACACCCACTAAGAAAAACCGGGTGGGCAAGGACAAGTGGCCTGTCAAGCATAAGAAGCACAAAAAGAGCTAGCCAATGGAAGAGACCAATAAACCGAAGCTCAGTCCAGACAAAACAGTCCATGCAGCCTGTGGAGCCAACCTGTCCTGGAGGGGGACACACTCCCCCCCCCCATAGGAGCAGTTTCATAGCTTGGGGCCACTACTAGATCCTGGCCTACAGCTGGAGGCTCAGGTCTCCTCCATGGCACTCCACGGCATCTGCATTTGCCAACTGTGATTGTTCCTCGGAAAGCATGATCTGCCCACAGCTGTTGATAGGCAACAGTTTGCCACAGGTGACAGTGGGGAGGATGGGGGTGTGTGTGGCAGCACCGGTGAGTGGGTGTGGCAAAGAGCCAGAGAGTGGAGCCAGCAGATTAGCAAGCGGGGAAGCAAGCAGAGGGGGAGGTCTTGCACGGGCTTGGGCCAGGGAAGAAGGCGAGAAGCAGGGAAGGCAGGCAAGTGAAGGAGGCAGGCAAGCAGTGGGGAAAGCAGGAGTGGCACAGGCCTGGGAGGGGGCTGTAGAAGAACAAGGGAGCGGGGGAGGAGAAGGCGGTGGCAGCAGACTAGCGAGCAAGGCAGTGGGGGTCGGTAGAACCAGCGGGAAAGGGAAGGCTGCAGGAGGAGGCCATGGGAGGACAAGCGAGGGACAGGCAGCATGGAGGAGAAGGAGGAAGCAGCCGGAGGAAGCAGAGACGAAGGGGTGGAATTTTCCCTCCACCAGAACTTTTCCTACATCCCCACTTATTAAGTCTCTGTTACAGTCAATGGGCATGCTACTTTACAAATCTAGAAATTTGTATCCAATCTGTCTTATTTTCCCTTAAGTCAGACCTTCCTTCCAGGAGCTAAGAGCAGCGTTCATAGTTTTCCCTTCCCCATTTTAGAAGAAGAAGAGTAGAAGAGTAGGGCTTTATGCCCTTTTTGCTACCTGAAGGAGTCTCGGAGCAGGTTACAGTCCCCTTCCCTTCCTCTTTCCACAACAGCCACCTTGTGAGGTAGGTGGGGCCGAGAGAACTGCCACTGGCCCAAGGTGGTGACCCAAGCAGGTTCCATGTGGAGGAGGAGTGGGGAATCGAGTCCCGTTCTCCAGACTAGAGTCCACCACTCTTAACCACTACACCACGCTGGCCCTCGCAACAGCCGACAGAGGTAGTTTAGGTTGACAGTCAGTGGCTGGCCCAAAGTCAACCAGCCTCCCTACTACTTGGCCAGCCGCTCTGTCATGAAGCCCTGCCCCTGCCCTGAGGAGCTTCTGGTCTAACATCTGACACGAGGGAGGGAAGAAAAGGAGGGAAGGCAGCTGGATGCAGGGGGAAATGGAGAAAGAATGTGCATTCATTCCAACTGTGTGTGTTTCAGCTTAAGTTTGGGTAGGGGGGAGGGTGCCAAGACGTCAGGGAGAAGAGGAAGCTAAATCCTCCTGAAGGTGATTTTCTTCCCAACATGTTGTGTACCGAGGACCACACACACGGTCGCCTTCGCACACAGTCATGCGAACGGGCAAAGCTTCGCTTCCTGAGAAAATAGCCAGCACGGATCCTAGGACGGACCTGTTGGTCAGCCAGGATCCAAGCAGTGACTGTAACTGTCAATAAGCCTATCACGGGTGTGGTTGTGTGTGGGGTGTGGTTTGCGATGGGGATTTCAGCAGGCCTCAGGTCCTGTTGATGCTCTGTCTTGTGTGTCTGGAATAAATTATGGCCCTGGTCACACGGGCCAGATAACGTGGGGGGAGGTGTGGCTTTTTGCGCCGGGGCACTTTGACCTGCCCAAACACGATCAGACGTGACAGCGGGGAATTGGGGTTTCAGTTCATCGGTGCGCGTTTTCGGCGCACTTCAACACAGTGAGGGGAGCACGCTGGAGCAATCAGACTGAGGAAGTCCATCTGCAGCCCGTTGCAAGCGTTAGATAATGGACTTCCTCTGGTACATTTTAGCTCCGGATCTTCGGCCGGACGTGACGGGTTGGCAACGGGTACGTGATGCTTGCCAGCTGTGCCCATTTGATCGCACACGTAAACTCTGCCCGGCATCTGTGAGTATCCCACAGCAAGTTCTGGATGTGATTGGAGCCTATGAGCTGATTCACTAACTACGTCGTCCAGAACTCAGTACTTTACACTGGTGACGAGGATGGGATGCTGTGAGGATGCCTAACCCGGCATCTGACACGGAACGGCTATCAGAGTCTTCCGACGCAGCACAAAGGGAAGCACCGCGCATCGAGGTCCAGTTCACTGTGCCCCGCATCACTGTCCTGGACATGGCTGCCGCTCCGTGACAAATCTCCGTCTTCGACCCCATTCACCCCGAGTTATGGGAGTCATGGGTCGAACAGCTAAAGTACCCCAAATCAGCCAGCCTCCCCAATTCTAGGCCAACCTCTTGACCACATCGCCCTGATCCCTCCCCTGAGGCATTTCTGAGTGAAAACATGATCCGGGGGGGGGAGGAGAAAGGGAAGGCAGGCAGCTGGACGTGGGGAGAACTGGGGGAAGGAGGGGCCTTTGTTCCGTCTGTAGGGGCTCAAGGTGAAGTTTGGGGAGTGGGGGCTGGATCCTTCTCCAGGAGGTGGTCTTTTTTCTTCATGCAAGGATCCTTCCCAAGAACAAAACAGATGGCAGGTGCTTCGACTAGGCAACATCCCTCTGCACAGGTGTGCTCAAGCGCAAAGGCAGACGCACACGGCCTGAAGCAGGACAGCTCAGGAAAGACAACACTGAGTCTTTCTGTCCCATAGTAAACCGAGCCACGAAGAGCTCCCATTGAAACGGCGGATTTTCTTTTCTTTGCCCCCCAACCAACCAATAGAATCATCCTGATCTGTGCAATAGTTTCCCCTTTTCCCCGTCTCCCTTCTCTCAACGGCTTCGACTAGTCCTGAGCTTCACTCATATGGTGGCACCACACCTTTGGAGCCCCGGAGGCTCACCTGCCGACATGACATTCCCTTAGGTGCTGGGACAAAACACGGCTTTTTGCCTGGGCTCATAATCAAGGGTTTAATCCCCAGGTCTGTTGTATGGATTTTGTACTGCCGAAGCCTAACGGCTTGTGCTTTTTCCTCTCTGCAATGTCCCCCCCCCCAATCTCTCCTGACTCCAGAGCCCGACACACACGGGGGTGTGATACAGAACATGTTTGGTACGGATTAAAAGCCAAGGGGAGCCCAGGCCAGGTGCAGACACCAGCCTGGCCATTCTTGAGCCTGGTTGCTAAGTGACGGGGACACGCCCTCCTTTGTGACATCACCCCCCTGCTGGTGATCTGGGCCGGAGGTCGGTTGGTGGGCTCTGTGGGGCGGTGACAGGAGTTGGAGGAGGAGGTGTCAACAGAGAGTGGAGAGAGAGAGATTTTGATTGTTGTTTTCCCTGCTTCGTTGGTCTTTTCTGCTATTTTCTTTCTTTGGTTTGGTTTTGATATTAGTTTTCACATTAGCTTCAGTTTTGTTTGCTTGTTTTATTCTGTTCTTTTGAAATTTAAATTTAATTTTTGTTTTACTATTTTTATTGCTTGTTTTATTCTGTTCTTCTGAATTTTAAATTTAATTTTTGTTTTACTATTTTTATTGTTTTATTCATTTTCTTTGTAAATAGTTTGTTCATAGTTTTCAACGTTTATATATAGCTGTTTGTTTTTGAGTGTTTGTTGTTTTAGTGTTTATTCGTTTATCTTCAGAATTTTCAAGTTTGTTTGTTTTTTGCTTGTTTGCTTGTTTGTTAGTTAGTTAGTTAGTTAGATAGTTTGTTTGCTTGTTTGCTAGTTAGTTAGTTAGTTAGTTTGTTTGCTCGTTTGCTAGTTAGTTAGTTAGTTAGTTTATTTAGTTAGAATAGTGTAGGAAAAAATGCAAAGACACCTCAAAATGTAAGTGGGGTTTCTGCATTTCGCTGCTGTCCCTATTTTGGTCCTCTTCCCTACCTCACCCCTCAAGGCAGGGGAACACGATCAAAAACTGGAATGCTCCGGTTCTGTTTCTACGCTCCAAGCAATGGAGCTGGCCTTCTCCTTTGTGCGTGTGTGTGTGTGGGGGAGGAAATCTCAGCCCGATGTTCTAACATTCCTTCTCACCTTCCCCCTCCCTGGAGAGAGAAGGAGCCCCTAACCAGGTAGCCAAGCCCTGGGTGCTGCTTGGAGCTTGAGGAGAGAAGGTTTCCTTGTTTCCCTCAGGCGCCCTGAAGTCACCTTTCCATTTGGACGCTTCCCTACAGAATGTGCAGCCTTTGTTGCAATAATTCTCTTCTGGGCCGTTTGAAATCGCTACTGTTTTTCACGGGTTTGGGTTGCCAAAAAGACTGTGACACTCCTGGAAACTGGCATGCTGTGTTGGCTTGGCTGCACTGTGATGGGGGAGCCTGAGGGTTCAACTCTCACCATGGTCACAGACCCCTCCGGGGGAAGCTGCCATTCTCCTTCCAAAACACGCATTGGGGGGGGAAGGAATACTGGCCTGCCTCGCAGGGCTGTGGTTAGGATGCCTGTGATGGTGAAGCACTTTGCACTCGCAAAGTGCTGCCCCGGTCTTCTTGCTGACCAAACAGTAATGGCGAGTCCCAAGCAGCCCCGACGAAGCTGCCCAAATGTGAGCGATACTCACGAGGGAAGGGGGTCTCCCGGAAACAAGCAGGCCACCGGGAAAGGGGAGAGGCTTCGCACGGCTGCTCCCGACCTCGAGTGTGAGCAAAACCTGCCCCCCAACCCATGCAGAGAGAGATCCCGGCACACAGAGATGGACCCCCAACCCCCACTCAAGTAGTCGATGTCCACTGTAACTCACCCAGAGGACAGCAGATCTGTCCCCAGAAAGCCAGGCGAGCGGAGGGGAGGCTGCAAGGCGGCTGCAAGGAGGATGCAAGGCGGCTGCAAGGCTCACTCCTCCCCTCCTCTGTCCTCTCTTCTAGGCTCCAACGCCTGAGGGCCCGATTCAGCCGGGGGAAGGTGGCCCCTCGGGCCCCGGGAAGCCAAAGGCAGGAGGCTGCAGGTGAGGAGATCATGTGACATCGCGGGCAGGAGGGCGGGGTGGAAGTGGTGGACCTGCTGGGAACGGCGGCACACCTGGTGCAGAGGCACACGGAGTCTCTGGAGGAGGAGGATTTTGGGGACCGGGCTGATCTGCCTCACTCGGGGCAGGAAGAACGTTTCAGCTCGAGGGCCACAGGGGGTGTCCCAAATCCCTCAGTGATCCCATTGAGCAGACCGAGGTCCCCTGCAGTGAGGGGGCAAAAGGGAGCTCTTCACTGCCGCCCAAGCGAGGCCAGGACAGCAGCCATGCGGTGGGTCTGGGCATTGCAGCAGGGAGAGGGGGAAGGGGCAGTGGTGCCTGAGCATCCCTCCTCTCCGGTCAAGAAGGCTCCCACTCCAGCCCCTCCTCCTTCCAGCCCCAGCAGTCCTTTCTCACCTGTCTGTCCATTGGGCAGTGCTGGGGAACCACTGGGCACTGCTGCGGACTTGGGACAGAGACCCGCTAGGGCCCTCTCTCTGCTGCTCTCAATTGAGCTCCCCCTTCGAGCCACTTAAACCGGTTTTTTGGATCAGGGCCCCACCGGCTGTTACTGCAATGCGGTGGGCCGATGCTCCTGACAGATCAAGCCCCTGCAGGGCTGGATACAAAGTCCCGCGCTGGGGATCCTTCCGGCACCCGAATGTGCAGCTCTCTGAAAGGGGGGGACATAAAAAGAGCAGAGAGAACCACACCGCAGAGAAGCCACGAGAACCTGGACGCGGGAGGTCCAAGGAGACTGGCAGAGAAGCGTGTGCCCCCTGCCAACCTCCAGGTGGAGAGAGCACCCCTTGGCCACTAAAGGGATGTTGTTGTAAGCCGCCCGGAGCACTGCTTGTAGCCCACTAATCATTCCGAAAGAATGAATGAATGAATGAATGAATGAATGAAAGAGTGAATGAATGAATGAATGAATGAATGAATGAAGCAGTCTCTGGAAACCAGTATCCGTTCTGGAAGCCAAACTGAAGGGGCTGAAGGAGAGGAAACCTTGGGCAGCGGAAGGAAACACAAGTCCCACTCGGTATTCTCCATGTCCTCTCTCCACAGCTCCACCAGCACCACCTGCGCAGCAGCACCTCAAATTTATTAACAGATATTTGAGTGACATCTGTAAGGTGAGCCCCCCCCCCAGCACAGAGGCCTCCTCCAGAGCCCAGGGCAGGCCCCAAGACATCCCAGAGGGACCCCTTGGGTCCCACGCCCTTCCGGAGTTTTCTCCCTCGAGTCGCAGAAGGTCCCGGGTCCCAGAGAAGGGCTTGGGAGTTAGGGGGCCTGCCAGACAGCTCCGGCACTAGCTGACAGCTGCCCGAAGAGAGGGGCTTTGCAGAGCAGGGCATTCGTTGCCTGCAATCCCCCCCCCCCCCCCGGCTTCACTGCTGGCCCACGAGCACCTCTGGGAGGGAGAATGACTTCCAGGCGGCCTCTGTCTGGGAAGGATGCTGCGCCCTCTCCCACAGGCCTCCAGGGCAGCCTGGATGAACAGCCCACCAGCAGCCCTGCCTGGGCCGGCCTGACCTTCAGGGCCAGGGTGGCCGTGTGACGTCTTCTTTCCCTCCTGCTCTTCTTCTTCTTCGGGGCCTCTTGGCGAATGGGGACTGGTTCCTGTCCAGGGAGATGGACCACTCCTCAGGACTGGTGACAGCGTAGACCCTCCCCTCCCTGCCCTCCACCACGCAGCAGGGACCCACGGCTCCCCTCGCCCCGCTCACAACCTCACTCTTGCAACTCCCAGGTCCAGGAGCAGCAGGATGATTTTCTGCAGGCTGTCAGCGGGGTCTGCAGGGACAGACAACTGAAGGGCCTGGACACCCTCCCCTTTAATAAGGAGGCCGTGGGGGAGGAGGTCAAGGTGAGAGTGAGCCTCAGGACCAGCATCCCGGGGGGGGGGAGGGAGAGGGGAGAGGGGAGTTCCCGGGGCTGCCTGGGAAAGGGGTGGGCGGCGGGATTCTGCCTCCTGCTCGATTGGGTTTTACTGGGTTCAGTTCCTGGCAGGCAGCTTGTTCACGGAGTCTGCATTTCCTGCTGCCTTGGGAGTCCGTGGGGAAAGGCAGGGTGACTTCCCTTGAGACCCAGAGAGTCCCTTCTTCTCCAAGGACCCGTGTGCACCTCTCAGAGATGCAGTACAGCCGGGCTCTGCGTGGGGGAGGGAGGAGAGCACTGACCTCCCCTGTTCCCCCCCCCCGCGGTCTCTTCCAGGAAATCATGGAGGAGGTATTTTTTGAATTAACGCCAACTTTCGTGCGAACCATGAGCACCGTCGCGGAGCTCAGGTACATCTTTTGGGGAGGGAACCTTTGTCCACAACAGTCAGGTGGGCGGAGCTCTGTGGGGAGCGGGTGAATCAGGAGACCTTGGGGGTTGCGGGACCGTGGGCAGAAGGGGGCAAAGGGAGGCATCCACTGATGCCCGGGCGGAAGAGGCTGCCCCGGGGGGCCCTCCACAGTCAGGTCTGAGAGGAAGAGTTTTGCTCTGAGATGGGCCCGACTGGAGCTTTCACGCCACCGGTTTGCTTCTAGGATTGCCAGCCTCCAGGTGGGGCCTGGGGATCTCCTGCTTTTACAACTGATCTCCTGCTGACAGGGATCAGCTCCCCTGGAGAAAATGGCTGCTTTGGAGGGCGGGCTCTATGACATTGGACCGTCCTGAGGCCCCTCCCCTCCCCAAACCCCTCCCTCTCCTGGACCCACCCCCAAAGTCTCCAGGTATTCTCCAGCCCAGGCCTGGCAACCCTCTGTGCTTCCCACCAGGAGAACATGACCGGTGTGCCTCCGGATCCAGCCCTCTTCTCCTCTCCTCCTTCCCGGAGGCCCCGGTGCTTAGGGAGCAGCTACACGGCTGTCCCCGCCCTTTCCCCAGGGACCGCCTGCCGCTCGGAGCGGAGTGGGCAGATTGCTGGCTGGTGGGGGGTGGGTCAGGGGCTGGTCAGCAGGTCCCCCCCCTCGCAGCACAGTGCCTAATCCTTGCCCTTCCGCCCTGACAGCCGATTCCAGCCGAGGTTGAGCCAGGAGCTGAGAGGCTCCCTGGTGGCCTGGGCTCTCCGTCTGGTTCTGAACGGGGACCCAGGCCACCACAGCCCCCAAGGCCAGGTAGGTCCCATGCCGAACACCTTGTCAAGCGTGGGGGGGACAGGCCTGCCTGTGGCCGAGTCTCTCCTTCTGGACTGCTGAGGCACAGCTGGGGGGAGAGCTGTGCTCCTCAGGCGAGGAAGGTGCGGCCAGGGAGAGTGACAGGCTGGCCTTCAAGGCTTGCTGGGGGAAGGGGCGGGGCATTCAGCACCCCCTACTGGCTCCGCCTTCCTTTCAGGACCTACAACGAGCAGCCGAGGAGGGCCTGCAAAGGATGCTGAGGGAGTTGCTGAGGGCAGACCCGTCTGCCAGCCATCTCGTGGGCCTCCTGGAAGTAAGCGTGTGGGAGAGAAGGGGGAGGGGGATGGATGTCCCCATTGAGGCTGGGGGGCAAACGGGAGCCTGGCGAGGAGGAGGCCGCCTCTGCCGGACGCTCGGGTGCACCCCCACGCCAGGTGCCCAGTGGCCAGCAGCCAAGCCACTGGCTTCTTCCCTGGGGGAACAGGGCCAAAGAGCCCCCGCCCGGGAGCAGTGCCAGCCGCCCATCCCGGAGGGTTCCTGAGTGGCAGTCCTGTTCCCTCTGGGAATCTCAGGGCCACCTTCCCTTCCCCTCGGCCTGTTAACGGTGCCGCTGGCAGAGGGGGCTTCTCACTGCTGCCCCATCGGAAAAGGAAAGCGAGCCGGGCAGGGAGGAGGGCCCCGCCTGACGTCCTCCTGGCCCTCGTGCCTTTCCGTTCCCCTCTCCTGTTCTCCCAGCGAGCTCTGGGCTGCCCAGACGGTCTCCCTCTTCTTAGACTCACAACCCGGCCGGTCGACTAGGCTGCAAAATCAGCCCCCCTGTCCTGCAGAGTGCCTCCTCTGGCCCTGCTTTCCTGCTCTAACCACTGCACCGCTCAGCCACTCACAGCTGACGTGCTCTGGCTTGGGCTCCGGAGCACAGTATTCGGTAGAGAAAGGTCCACACGTGCAGTCCCCCACCGGCAGGGTGAAGCCGTCCGAAGGTGCAGCTGGCCGAGTGTTGACGTTGGCCCCCGGCTTCTGGTGGGCGGAGAGTCCTCAGAGCCCCCCCCTTCCTCCCAGGGAGGCCCTCTCCTGGAAAGAGCCCCCCGGGCTGGGAGACCACTCCCCTAATCTGTCGGCCTGAGGCACATACCAGGATGGCTGCAGGCAGCAATCCCACCGGAGCAGAGCCCCAGTCGAAAACGGTGCCGCTTCCTTCCACAGCTGGTGGCCTACTCCATGCGCAGCAGACGGGGGAGGTGAGAGCCAGAGCCGTCGCCCTTGGCAGCTCCCTCCTGCAGTTTGCCAGTGGTCTGCCCTCCTTCCAAGTAAGTCGTCCCTCCCCCCCCACCTCTCCCGTCCGCAGGGCTTGGCTCCCAGGGCTACGGAGCAAAGCAAGAGAAGTGGGGCGGCCACAGCTCCTTCCCTTCCACAGTGGAGGGCGGAGCTGAGGACAGGGCCTCTGGCCTCCAAGTCGCCTTCAGACTCCCCCCCCCGGTCTCCACTCAGATGAGCACCCTGGATGGGGAGGGCAAGTGGGGGGAGAGTCATGACGAAAGGGGGTGGTGTTGGACTGGCTTGGGTGGGATCCGCATCCACTTCCTGGCTCGCTCGGTGGGGCGTCTGCTCAGGACTCTTGGCCTCCATCTGAAGGGCTAGGGCAAAGCCCCCGGAAAGCTCCCAGCAAAGGGAGACTGCAGGCCCCATCTTCCGGGAGAGACCTACCCGAGAAGAACCCGGAAGAGGGTTCCGAGGTCCTTGGCTCCCCGGGGGTCTGCAAGCCGTGCCTCTCCTTCTTCTCCTTCTTCCTGTAGATGCCTGACGAAGGTGCCCTGGGTCACCTGCTGGTGCAGCTGGCCGTCTCCCTGGCCGACCCCGAGGCCGGCATCCGGGCAAAGGCCAGGGAGACCGTGGGCCGGCTGCACAGCATGCTATTGCGCCATCGGGGTAAGTGAGTGGGCGGGATGGGAGCGGCCGCCTTTCGCAGCAGCCAGCCGTCTCCCCTCTGACCTCGGTGCAATCAGGCGGCACCCTCTGGCCACCGATCCTGCTTGTCGCCTCCTCCCTTCACATCCCTCCAAGAGGCTCTTCCCCCTTCTCCCCACGGCCCCAGGTTTTGGGGGGAGCCACAGCAGAGTCAGGTGACAGACAGTCCCTCTCCGGCCCCAGAACACTGCCACGCTGAGATGGGAGTAGGGTCCAAGTCAGGCCCAAAGAGAGAGGAGGGGCCTCAGAGACCCTTGCCTCGAGAGCAGTTCCCCTCCCCAGCCAAGAGAGAGACCCCCAAGCCCAACGGCCCAAGGATGGCGATGCGGTTCTGCGTGAGGCGACCCAATGCCAGCTCCTCCCGTCTCCTTCTCAGGACTCAGCAACAACATCCAGCAGCCCCGATGGAGGGAAGACCCAGGGCAGCCCTGGAAGGAGGGCTACCTCCAACTGAAGCAAGTGGGTGAGGTAAGGGGAGCCTTCGGTGGTGCTGGAAAGGCCTCGTCCTTCCGAAAGGGGTGTGACTTGATTCCCCTCCCTGTCCAGGAAGGCTCTCCTTCTGCCTTCGGAAGGCCGCAGCTCCCGGTCGGTCTTCAAGCCCTTTACGGATTCTCTGCACCCCCAGCATGCCTAGTCTCCACCTCCAGGAGAGTTTTGGGTCTCCTTTTGGCAAGGGAATGAGGCAGGGGACGGAGGGGAGGCGGGAGGCGGGCTTGCCAAAGAAGCAGACTCCAGAGAGCTTCCACCGCCACGGCTTCTACTGGGACAGGGCGGGAGAGGACTCAAAGGGTGACGTGTCGCTTTCAGGTGTTCCGGGAACACCTCACCCGGGAGCAGACCAACACATACGTCGAGGCCGCCTGGGACACCGCCTTGCGCCCGGGCCAGGAGTGGGTGAGGGAGGGAGGCCTCTTCCTCCTTTACTCCCTCCTGGGCCGGGCGCAGGAGCTCTTGCAGGAGGAGGAGGAGGTGAGCACTTGGCTTCAGCAAGCAGGGGTGGGGCTGTGGGAGGAGGGGGAGGCAAACCTTGCAGGCATCTGCTGAGCAAAAAGAGGGGACCTGAATCATTGGGGGCATTTTCCTCTCCCCTCCCCTCCCCTCCCCTCCAGGAGGATGACCTGAAGGAAAGCCTCTCTGCCCTCCTCTATAACCTGTGGCGGGGCAGAGAGGTTCCCCCCGAAGTCCAGGCACTCCTGCCAAAGACAGGTAAGGCCAGTTTCCATGAAAATGGGGGTGGGGGAGGAGGTGTGTCCTCAGAGCCAGGAGAAGAGCTGAAGCTGCCCCTGCTCCACACGGAGGCCCCTCATCGGTTGCCTCAGCTGGTTCCTCAGTCCCCCGAGGGCCCTTCTTTTGCTGAAATGTGCCTGAAAGAGACCACCCAAGAGGCTGGTGGGTCCCCTCAAATGCCAGCCTTGCAACAGGCCAAAGGGGGCTCTTTCTGATCAAGCCCCTCCACACAGATTGCAGGTTTACCTGCCTGGTTGGGGACCCCACCTTGGAACCCGCAGCCCAGAAGCAACCCCTCCATTTATTTGAGACCTCTAGTCCCATTCTGGACAGCCAACACAAAGATATGTCTGTTTGTCTTCTCTTCCATCCAGACAACTAGATGCAGGAGTGCCCCTCCCCCTCCTCCGGAACCGGAGGGCGGAAAAGACCAGGCAAAGGCAGCAGACCCGGATGCGAGGAGAATCCATTGCACTGTCGGTAGCCTGCCATAAGGAAAAATCAGAAAAACGATTAGAACTTTGAGCAACCATAAAAAGACTTGAGACTCAACATAAAAAAAACCTGTAGCATCAAGACCTATAAACGGTTACTTGACGCAAGAAAACAATTGGAACGTCTAGACGTTTCTACAATATCAAAACTCAACCTGGCAAGTAAGCGCGATGGTACATCCAAAGGCCCCCCAAAACTCTGTTATCTTTCATGGAAACTAAAAAAACAATATACAGACCGATATATCCACAACATCCGAGATTCCAAAGGTATTTTAAAATAACCATCAGAAAAAGTGATCAAAGTTATGGAGAACTTTGATACCTCGCTTTACACCTCCTCAAAACCATCCATAGCAAAAATCACTGATTTCCTTAAGACCAAAAACAACAGTCAAAGTACTTTCAAAAGAACATCAACTGCTTCTTGAAACCCCTTTTTCATTGAAGGAGGTGGAATCTGGAATAAAAACCTCTCAAGAAAAATAAAGCCTCGGGTCCAGATGGCCTTCAATCAGAATACTATAACGCATTCTCTCCTATTATAGCCCAACCTTTACTGGATACTGTTAATGAAGTACTGAAAACTGGAAAGTTAGGTATCTTGACTTATTCTTGCAACACATGAATTTTGGAGAAACATTCTGGAGGAAGGCAGTAAAAGCCATTTATTCCAAACCTAGGGCTAAACTCTTGATGAATGGAGAAACCTCCAATTACATTCCTCTGTATAGGGGCACTAGACAAGGCTGCCCCCGTCTCCTTTGTTGTTTGTAATGGCTATGGAACCCCTGGTAGCCGCAATCTGCAGCAACCCCACAATACAAGGAATTCAGATCAACAAGAAAGAATTCAACATCAGTCTTTTTGCTGATGATTTAACTATTTATGTTTCAAACCCAAAGTCATCATTACCTCAGATTCAAAATATCTTAAAAGCATTCGGCGAAGTGTCGGGTTTAAAAGTAAATCAGGCTAAATCCAATATTTATCCAATTCATATGTCTACCCCATCGATAGCATATGTGTGCTCCATGTACTCTTTTCAATGGATGTCATCTGTATCATACCTTGGCATAAAACTACCCACGAAACTGTCTGATCTCATTAAAGTCAACCATGTACAAATAGATAAAGAGGTTCACAATCTGTTTAAAAAATGGAACTACAAACAGCTAAGCCTGCTAGATCGCATTACCACCATTCGCTCTCATATTTCCCCCAGATTCTTATATTGTTTTCGGGACATTCCAGCATACATTCCGAAATCAATGATAGCCAAATGGCAAAGAACCATCACTCAATTTATTCGGAAGTATAAAAAAACCATGGATTAAATATACAACAACACGTCGCTCTCTACGCTCAGGAGGCCTGGCGGTCCCCGATCTTTATTTGTATTATTTTGCAACACAGTTATCAACTTTAATTAGACAATACCACGATGACAATACTCTCGATTGGAAATATATTGAGGAATGAGCACTAAAATCAACTACTTTCAATGAAGCTCTTTGGTTTGATAAACCTCACCGACTACTTCAATCTCTTCAACACCCCTACCTTTGGACAACACTTAAATCTTGGTTTAAATTTAAATCACAGTTATCTGTGGCCCCAAGATCTCAACTAAGTACTTTTAGGGGCCATTCTTGGTTTCCACCAGCGGAAAACCCAGGCACATTTAAAAAGCTGCGATCGGCAGGAATAACGAGGATAGTAGATCTACTGAATAGAGGCAAAATACTGACTACACTTGAACTAGGAAGGAAAATCCAAGGGAATGTACCCTGGTACGAATACCTCCAATGACAGCATCTTTTGTATGACCACAGGATCAAACCACTTTTTAATAAACCTTTATTAGGTTTTGAAAAACTTTTGTGGAAACCGGAAAAGACAAAGGGCTTGATCTCCAGAATCTATAAACTACTTCTCAATTCCAACTGCAACACATTACTCAGCTTCCAAAAAGCGTGGCACAAAGATATCCAGCCATCTCTCTCGCCTGATCAATGGGATGCAATATGGAAGACGCATACCAAAATCTCTGACTCACCACTAATGCAAGAAACAGCACTCAAGCTACTACACAGATGGTATCTCACACCTGTACAACTTTCACGTATAGATTTACACTCCTCTCCACTTTGCCTGAAACAATGTGGGCACAGAGCAACTTTCTTCCATAATTGGTGGGACTGCCCTCAAATCACACCATATTGGAAACAAATTCTTCATCAAATGAGAATCCTAACAGGGTATGGCTTACCTTGTCAACCGACGTTGATTCTCCTGCATCTCTGGCCAGCAGATGGTCCACCTGAAAAAATAAGATCCTTAATTAATATACCCTAATAGCAGCCAAAACTTTTCTGGCTCAAAAACGGAAAGCACATACGGTCTCTCTTCAGTGCAACAGTGGAAGCACAACGTTTGGGACTTCTTTATACAGGAAATATATATATATATATGGTCAAGCAATGAAGATACTGAAACCGAGTCAATAAATCCTTTAGATAAATGGCACCCCATCCTGGAAAAAATGGACGTCAATAAGTTTGACTGGGAAACAATGACAGTTATTAAATACCAGTTATTGACCTATGGCTAGCACAGTAAGCAAATACAGATTAGTTGACCAACTAGTTCCATTTGGGCGCTTTTGGTTAATTACACCAGGCCACATCTTAAGTTGCTCTTTGTTATGTTTATTGAGTGTTTGAATTTATTGCACTAGATGGTTTGATTCAAATTGCTTATGTGCATAGTATTCTACTGTACTGTATGTTAAAATGTATTCTTTTTTCTTTTTGAAAAAAAAATAGATTCCTAAAAAAAAAAGCCCTATATACAGCAATCCTCGTGTGTTTGTGTCTTCCTTTTGAGCTAAAAGCCCCGTCCCTGTTCCGGGCAGCCCACAGGGGTTTCCTCCAGCATGGCTGGTCTGGAGCAATCTGGCCCCGATGGAGGAGAGCTCGGTCACAGGAACACACTCAGCCGGTGGGCTCTTCAGGAATGAATTCGGTTGCCGGTTCGTGGCGTGGAGCCTGGGGATTGAACTCAGGGGGTCTCACTGTCTCCAAGGAAATAGCTTCTGTCATTGGGAGATGAACTGTAATTGTGGGAGATTCTCTGGCCTTCCTGGGAGGTTGGCAACCCTCCAATTTCACATATCGATGACATTCTAGAAAACTGGAACGTCCCTATTTTACAGATGGGAAATAGGCTGCGCATCCACGTCTCTCCCTGAGCTTGAAGTCTGCCGTGGGGGAACCTTGAGGGGCCGGCTCAGAGTTGCGCCCAAACTCCCCGTACTCAGACGAGGGTCGTACGTGGTGTCCCGGCTCTGACTCCCCTGCAACGACCAAGTGGTTTGCGTGGAGTCTCCCAGGTACTTTGCCCAGTCTCGCGGCTTCGCTCGAAACGTGACCCCTCTGGCCAGGTGCAGCGGGATAAGGGACATTGTAGACCGAGGGATGGCCCCGCCATCCGCCGTTGTCGGCCCTCCCGGGCTGTAGATTGGCACCGAGACCGTCGACACTGGGACCCCTATTCCCGTTGACAATGGGACCCCTGCCCCCGTAGAGACCGGAGGGGTGGCCGGCACTGCCATCGTCATTGGGGAAGCCTTACTTTTAAGCTCAACATCCAATTAATGTTCTGGGCAGTCCACACGGTGATTCTGCAGCGTGGCAGGTTCAGAGCAGGCCCCTCAAGCCTAGTGGGTCACTGGCTATTTGTCCGCTGCTGGCCAGTTCTCGTGTGGCAAATGAACGGGCATGAGGTGGGATGGGCAGGAGGGTTCCAGTTAACATTGCCAGCTCTGGATTGGGAGATTCCTGGAGGCCTGAAGGTGGTGCCGGCCGGGGAGAGGTGAAGTTTGGGACGGGAGAGAGCTCGTTAGGATGCGATGTCATGGATCCCACCCTCTGCCGCGGCCGTGTCCTCCACGGGAACTGTCCTCTGCAGTCTGGAGATCGGTTGGAATTCCAGGAGAACACCAAGCTCCACCTGGAAGTCTGTAACCGTCCTTCCAGTTCTCCCAGCCCCTCTCAGCAAGAGGAACAGCCCACCTGTTCCTTTAACCCAGAGGAGACCAAACTGTCATGCTTGTCCTCAAGACATGGTCCCCATGAAATGCCCATAAACCTTTGGGGTTGTTGGTTTCTCTCGATCTCTTGAAGACAGCGGCAGACAAGGATGCGCAGGTTGGCAGGAAGGGTAGAAGCCAGGATTGGTTCTGGATGCCAAAGAAAAGTGGATTTGAATTTAGAGATGTCTGACCAGAGTGTTGTGTAGGCAAGGGAGAGAGGGGGGAATTCTGCAGAGATGGACTGCGACCCTACCGGGATTGGTCCATTTCTCTTTATGCCCTGCTTTGCAAAAGAGACTGCAAAGCGAGGACCGGAAGTCCACTGCAAGCCCTTGCAATCCTACCTGCAAAAGCAGCTGGCCTGTTTCTCTCTCTCTCTGTCAAAGCTGATCTCCCCAGTGCCCTGAACTGGATCGCCCGGGCAAGCCCCATCGCATCGGCTCTGGGAAGCTAAGCAGGGTCAGCTGTGGTTAGTCCTTGGGTGGGAGACCTCCTTGGAAGACCAGCAGTTGGGAGGGCGGGGGCAGGCTTGATCCAGCCACCTCTCTGAACATCCTCCAGGCCCCCAGTAGGAGGGGTCAGTCACCAGAGGTCGACATGACTTCCAGGGGAAGACACACACATGCGTGCACACAAATGCAAAAGGAGAAGGAGAAGAAGAAGACAGAGAAGGTGATCTCTGGAGTACCAGAAGCAAGAATGCGTCACTGCCAATGCTCCCTCTAAGCTGTGGGGTCTTGTGAGCCAAACAGTTCTCCTTTGTGAGCTACTGGCATTAAGGTTGTGAGTGAGCGATTTGGTCACTGCATAACTTAGTTTGCTCTGGAGCCATCCTTCCTGAGTAAGACAGAAATGTGTGAGCTAGAGCTTAAAAAACTGTGAGCTAGCTCACACCAACTCAGCTTCGAGGGAACCCTGGTCACCAATACTCCCTCTAAGCTGTGGAGTCTTGTGAGCAAAAATTCTGCTTTGTGAGCTACTGGCATTAAAGCCACAAATGAGCCATTTGGCTACTGCATAAATTACTTTGCTCTTGAGCCTTCCTTCCTGAGCTGAGACAAAAACTTGTGAGCCAGAGGCTAAGAAACTGTGAGCTAGCTCACACTAACTCAGCTTAGGGGGAACTGCTGGTCACTGCCCCAAGGAGGTGGCTGTAGGATCTTGCTTGGCTGTATGACAAGGGATTTCAAAGATGGACCGGGACCAGGTCCGTAGCTATCGTGGGGCATCTCAGGGCTAGCCCCCCCGACTTATTGGCAAGGCCCCCGACTTCCCATCCAGCCCTGGGCCACCGAGTGGTGAAGGGTGCGGGGAAGGAGCCCGGTATTTCTGCAAAGATGTCTGGTGCGAAGGGCCGGCTGTGGTGGCCACGCAGAGCCAGGGAGTACCTCTCTATTTCCCCCGGAAGTACCTGTTGCTGGTGGGCTGCGCTGCGCTGTCTGGTGCGAGGGGCCGGCTACGGTGGAGCAAGGAGGGGCCACTGAGAGGAGGAGGCGGCTTGGTAGAGGCCCGGGTGGGGGAAAGTGCAGAGCAGCTTGGGACGGGAATAGGGTTGCCCTCTAAGAAATGTAAATGTCCCCCGACTTAAAAAATCCTGGCTACAGGCGTGACCGGGACCATTGGCTTTCGTGTCAGGACGGCAGGGACAAAACACGACTTTTTACCGGGGCTTTTAATCAAGGGTTTAATAGACTGCTGTGATGTATGGATCTTCTACAGTGGACATCTAACGGCTTGTGCTTTTTCCTGGGGTTTTTATCTGCAAGCCTGCTGAAGAGGCAGCACAGAAAAATTGTCAATTACTATATAAACAAACAAACAATATGGAATCTTTGTCAGGTGGAGATCTCTCTACAGCGGAGATGTCTCTACAGACACGGCATTGCACAATCACACATCCTTTCTAGTGGCGGGCTCAGCCAGTCACTGCCTTAGAAGACAGCACATGGCTGAGTGGCGCTCTTTTCTTTGCCTTTTGTTTCCCGTGCGCACAAACAAGGAATCGCACCTCCACATTGGGGGCTCCCTGTGGAGTATGCAGTTACACGCATGCTGCTAAGCGAGGGGGGGAAACGGCACCAAGTCGGCATGGAATGAGCAGACCATTCCCATGGCACAAGCGTGTCCTTGAGCAATCAGACGGGGAAAGTCCGTCCGTAGCCCATCGGCAGGCATTAGGACCGGACGTTCCCCCGTGTCTTTTACCTCTGCTTCTGGGGCAGAGCAGCACAGGGTGCAGACGACTGCAGGCCCTTTCCCAGATGCTGCTGTCTGATCGTGCCCTTTAGAGCCGTCAGGCATTGGCAGCTGAGTTGGTTCTAATGGCATGTCTGAACGTGGCCTCAGTTATGGGACTTGGCAGAGCAACCAAAGATATCCTTTATGGAGTTCGTCTGTAGCCCATCGGCAGGCATTAGGACTGGACGTTCCCCTGTGTCTTTTAACTCTGCTTCTGGGGCGGAGCAGCACAGGTGTTCGCCAAATTGCCTTAAATTGTTATTTAATCTGAGGAGTTATGATCTTAAATCAGGCAATAGGCAACGCGGGGGCAAGCATCTATGTATACAGGGCTGCAGTTCCCTCCAGACCCACCAAATAGACACTGAGACTGACATCAGGATAAGGAGATTTTGTTTACGGAATGTATTTCAAGCACACAGTAACACAAGCACACACACAATTGCACAGTACCTAGGAAATATAGATAATCAGCACGTTTGCATGAGCAGGAGATTCACTGTTTGGGTTATATTTACCTGTCCGATGAGATGAAGGCTTCCAAATGAAAAAATAAGGGAATTATAGAAAAAGGGGACCTGTGCTAGAAAAATGGAGAGTGCAAAGTGAACCAGCAGAAAGCACATGGAAGACTCTGGTGGCCGTCCAAGAGCCTCAGGGTAATGTGTTGCAAGATAGCCACAAGTTCAAGAGTAAGAGAATATAGAGGTCGTGGGGGGGGAGTAGAGCGAGAGCATGTGGTCGGGTAGCCCCTTTTATAATGTGGTGTGGGGAGGTTGGGTCAGGCTGGCCACATGTCCTAGTCACACGCCTCTTGGGGGTGGCCCAAGCTGGTCACATGTCTTGGTCCATCTACTAGTCCATCCCCAAAACATGCTGATTGGTGTTGGGTTCAAGGGGGAAGGGTCTAGGGGAGTGGGCAATATTGAGAACTAGCAACTTAGACTGGACTCTGGCTCCTGGGTGTAGGTGAGATGAGTCGCTGGGCCAAAGCCATTGTTCTTTGATGGCCTTAGCCGGGTCCTTGATGGGTGAGTGATTAGTCTCTAGGCAACCATGAATGGATTCTCTGGGGCTACGTGTAGCTTCGCAGGTGATGGGGGCAGAAAGAGGTTTCCTGCGTGTGTTGGAGAGGTCTCCTAATGGCGTCTTGGAGTCCTTTGTCCTCATGCCTCAGCATGGCATGGTGTTTGGTGCTTTATGCAAACTCATGGAACTGATCCATCTTCCATCAGGTAAAGAGGGCTGGTAACCTTGCAGGGCCCCTGGAGCAGCAATAAAGAAGGAAAGGGGTCCTCCTCTCAGGGTGCAGTCTCAGGGTCCGCTCACACTGCCCTTTTGATCGGGATTCGCTGCTGTTTCCTTGCGCATGTCAGTTTCACCTTCACATGCGCGAATCCGCCTCCCGCCCCGAAGCAGGCTTACTCGCGCAATGCTTCCGGGTTTTCCTGACCCCTGGAGAATGTAGTGTTTTCCTGGCACTTCCGCTTTCATTGCGCCGTTTCGCCTGTGTGGACAGCCCCTCTCTCGCAAGGATTGCGATTAGGGCCGTCTGAACGTTCTTGGGGTTTTTCTTTTCTTTTCTTTTTTAAAGCTTCCGGTTTCAGTGCTTGAGCAAACATGCGCTTAATAAATCCATTTAAAGTTTAAATACTGGATTTATTAAGCGCATGTTTAGTCAAGCGCTCAAACCAGAAGCTTAAAAAAAAACAAAAACGCACAACGACGGCCCTGGAGGCGGGAACGAGAGGTGGGGGCTCCAGCAGCCTGGATGGGGCCGGCAAGGAGGATGGCGGAGACGGCGGAGCCTATTGTCGTGGGGCAATGGCGACAGAAGCGGTGGCAGCACCCCCCCCCCAAGTCTCGGCAGGAGCTGCAGCCGCCCGAGCCTCCCCGTGGCCGGCAGGATCGCCTGGAAGGACGGCGCAGCAGCAGGCAAGCGGGTGCTGGGAAAGAGGGGAAAGAGGCCAGCGGCTGCATGTAGACAGCCCAAAGCAAATAAAAATGTTCCCGATTTAAATAAACCGGGAACAAAGCGCATGTCCTTTGCAGTGTGACCAGAGCCTCAGTCTGCCATCATACTGGGCTACCATGCTGTACAGTTCCTTGCACACGCTTTGCACAGTTCATACTTTATTTCAGTTCATAAAAGGCATAAAAAGCCTTGCAGGGCAACACAGGGTGCAGATGACTGCAGGCCCTTTCCCAGATGCTGCTGTCTGATCGTGCCCTTTAGATATGTCAGGCATTCGCAGATGAGTTGGTTCTAATGGTATGTCTGACCGTGGCCTCAACTATGGGACTTGGCAGAGCAACCAAAGATATCCTTTATCGAGCTTCAAGTGCACTATTTATGTATTAGGGTTGTGTTGAATATTGAAATGCTACAAAAGAGCTTTCTGTAATAGAATAAATTGAGGTTTGGTTTAGAACAACTGTCTCTCTTGATGCAATTGGGAACCCAGCGTCTGTCCCTCCCCAAATGAACACCGTGGGGATGGGAGTACATGATAAGTTTTCTGCACCCCTTATTGCCCCAACAACGTGGCAAGGAGCTCCGGATCCCCACAAAGCCGAGAACACTCCACAAAGTGATCCAAGCCACGTACCACGGGGCACTCAGAACCCATGCACCATGAAACCCTCCTGAGCAGCTGAGCATGTTCTTCCAAGCATAATACCTCTCCACCTTTGATTCTCACAGTTATGCAAAGATGCCCTCTTGTTTCAACCGGTAAACGTCAGTCTCTCGAGGCATTTTAAAGACTCACAACTCGTATTGCTGCTGAGGGTTTTGTGGACTGGATGCCGTTTCCGCTGATCTCTCCTCCCTAGGGTTCCCAAGTCCAGGTTTGGAGATTTCTGCAGATTTGGGGTGAAGCCTAGGGAGGGTGGCGTGGGGGAGGGATAGATCTCAGCAGGATATAATGCCTTGGAGTTCACCTTCCAAATGAACCGTATTTCCTGGGAGAAGTGATCTCTGTAGTCTGGAGATCAGATGGAATTCTGGGAGATCCCCAGGCTCCACCTGGAGGCTGTCAACCCTACCCGACAGTCCCTCTTTCCTTCTCTCTCTCTCTCTTTTTTTAAAGTACCCTAAGGTACACTTTTATTATTTTTCAATATACACTACAGACATACAAACATACCCATACCTAACATACACTAAGCTACTACATATAACATATATTCCAAGAGACTTATTTCTTACTCCTTCTTCGGTTAACTGTATCTTCCCCCCCAGTTTTCTATATTCAAGCCAGGTTTGTCCTTTCTGTGTTATCAAATCAGAACATTTAATGTCCATTTGCGCTTACGTTATACCATTCATAAAATCTCTTCCATGTTTTTTGAAAGGTCCACTCTGTACCGGCTCTCATCTCTCCAGTCAGTTTGTCATTCTCTGCCGTTTCAAAAAGTTTATTCACATCCTCTCGCCTTGTTGGTATCTCCATTGTTTTCCAGTATTTGGCATACAAAATTCTCGTAGCTGTCGTCATGTGAACAGTCAGATATCTATCTGCTTTATCAAAATCTTTCGGAAATATATTCAACAGCATTCGTCCCTCAACAGTGAATGGAACATTATTTATGATTGTTTCTTTCATCATCTTATGAACCCATCCCCAAAACCATTTTGCCTCATCACACAACCACCACATAGGAGAAAAAGTGCCAGTTTCGTTTTTACACTTCCAGCATTTATCTGAGCAATTTACATTTTGTTTGGCTAAGCTGTCTGGTGTAAGATACCTTCTCTGAAACATCTTATACATATTCTCTTTCTATGACACAGCATTTTTAGTCATTTGAATATTTTTCAACCAAACTTGTTCCCACTCCTCTAAGTCAATATTACGCCCAATGTTTTGAGCCCATACAATCATATTTTTTTCACTATTTCATCTGACATCACATTATCTAGTAGAATCTTATATATTTTCTTTATCACTTTAGTGTCTGTTTTCAAAATAGCCTCTTCCAGCTCAGTTGTTTTATTGTTAAATCCAAGTTTGCTGTCTTTCGCATATATCGATTCTAATTGTACTTTTTTCCACCAGGTTAATTGTTGTGGTAGTTTAAGTCTGTCTTTTTCATCCAAAATGTCCTGATAGCTTAATAATTCTTCTCCATCGTATACATTTGGTAATGTACATGCTTCGAATGGTATTATCAGTCTTGATCTTTTAGTATAAACATTTTTGTGTATTGAGTCCCATACCATCAATAATGCTGCTCTCAGCCAATGCTGCTTAAAGTATTTTTGAGAGCTTGCTATTTCCTACCATAAAAAAGCATTCCATCCAAACAGTAAATCATGTCCCTCAATTTTCAACAGCCTTTTGTCTTCCAAAGTAATCCATTCTTTAATCCACACCAGTGCTGCAGCTCTGTAGTACAGTAGCTAATTTGCCATGCCAAAGCCGCCTCTCTCTTTTACAGATTGTAGCATCTTCAACCTTATTCGTGCTCTCTTATAATCTCATAATCGGTGTTTAGGAGAGATATCGGTCTATAGGTTTTCATTCCTTTTTCATCCGAGTTCTGTTTATGTATCAGAGAGATAATGGCTTCTTTCCATGTATCTGGAATTACACCCCTTTCTCTTGCCATGTTACATATGTCCTTAAAAGTCATTGCGATTTGTTCTTCAAATATATGGTAGAATTCCACTGGAAGCCCATCCGGGCCTGGGGTTTTACCTCTATTTTGTCTTTTTAAGGCTTGTGCTACTTCCATCATTGATATCCGTTGATTTAGGATTTGTCTTTGTCCTTCTGTCAGCTTTTGCAATTTATATTTTTCTAAATAATTCTTAATGCCCTCCTTGCTGATGTTCACTTTTTTAATTTCTTCATTTCTATAAATTTCTTTTCCTTCTTTTCTCAATACTTTAATAAATGCCCTTTCTTTCTGTTGATTGATTTTATAGGCCTTCTCATCCAACCTTTTCCCATGATGTCTCTCACCCCTAGTTTGGGTGTTTCAGGATGTTGGAGAGCCTCCTCCTACTCCTTTGCCTTCATCTTTTTGTCTTCCAGAGTCTCCTCCTACACACACACACACACTCATTCACTCCCTCCCCTCTGCTTGGCCCATGAAGGAATTCCCAGGAAGTTGCACAGAAACTCTGAAAACCTCCTGAAATAAATGCCACTGCTTAAACAGGATGGGCTAGGGTGGGTGACCAGGTCCAGGAGGTAATTAATGCCTCCGTGGGGGAGGGTGTTGTTCAGACTTGTTTGAAAGAGGTGGCGTGATGGAAACCCAGAAACCTTACCCAGCTCAGGAAAGCCACCTAGAGCATCTGGGATCTTGAACGCCTGGGGGTTTACCTTAGAATAAGCCATTCATTTCCAGTCCACATTGGCCCATCCTGCCTGGAGAAGGCAATCCAATGGAAGAGACCAATAAACCGAAGCTCAGTTCAGACAAAACAGTCCATGCAGCCTGTGGAGCCAACCTGTCCTGGAGGGGGACACACTCCCCCCCCCATAGGAGCAGTTTCATAGCTTGGGGCCACTACTAGATCCTGGCCTACAGCTGGAGGCTCAGGTCTCCTCCATGGCACTCCACGGCATCTGCATTTGCCAACTGTGATTGTTCCTCGGAAAGCATGATCTGCCCACAGCTGTTGATAGGCAACAGTTTGCCACAGGTGACAGTGAGGAGGATGGGGGTGTGTGTGGCAGCACCGGTGAGTGGGTGTGGCAAAGAGCCAGAGAGTGGAGCCAGCAGATTAGCAAGTGGGGAAGCAAGCAGAGGGGGAGGTCTTGCACGGGCTTGGGCCAGGGAAGAAGGTGAGAAGCAGGGAAGGCAGGCAAGTGAAGGAGGCAGGCAAGCAGTGGGGAAAGCAGGAGTGGCACAGGCCTGGGAGGGGGCTGTAGAAGAACAAGGAAGCGGGGGAGGAGAAGGCGGTGGCAGCAGACTAGCGAGCAAGGCAGTGGGGGTCGGTAGAACCAGCGGGAAAGGGAAGGCTGCAGGAGGAGGCCATGGGAGGACAAGCGAGGGACAGGCAGCATGGAGGAGAAGGAGGACGCAGCCGGAGGAAGCAGAGACGAAGGGGTGGAATTTTCCCTCCATCAGAACTTTTCCTACATCCCCACTTATTAAGTCTCTATTACAGTCAATGGGCATGCTACTTTACAGATCTAGAAATTTGTATCCAATCTGTCTTATTTTCCCTTAAGTCAGACCTTCCTTCCAGGAGCTAAGAGCAGTGTTCATAGTTTTCCCTTCCCCATTTTAGAAGAAGAAGAGTAGAAGAGTAGGGCTTTATGCCCCTTTTTGCTACCTGAAGGAGTCTCGGAGCAGCTTACAGTCCCCTTCCCTTCCTCTTTCCACAACAGCCACCTTGTGAGGTAGGTGGGGCCGAGAGAACTGCCACTGGCCCAAGGTGGTGACCCAAGCAGGTTCCATGTGGAGGAGGAGTGGGGAATCGAGCCCAGTTCTCCAGACTAGAGTCCACCACTCTTAACCACTACACCACGCTGGCCCTCACAACAGCCGACAGAGGTAGTTTAGGTTGACAGTCAGTGGCTGGCCCAAAGTCAACCAGCCTCCCTACTACTTGGCCAGCCGCTCTGTCATGAAGCCCTGCCCCTGCCCTGAGGAGCTTCTGGTCTAACATCTGACACGAGGGAGGGAAGAAAAGGAGGGAAGGCAGCTGGATGCAGGGGGAAATGGAGAAAGAATGTGCATTCATTCCAACTGTGTGTGTTTCAGCTTAAGTTTGGGTAGGGGGGAGGGTGCCAAGATGTCAGGGAGAAGAGGAAGCTAAATCCTCCTGAAGGTGATTTTCTTCCCAACATGTTGTGTACCAACTGAGGACCGCACACACGGTCGCCTTCGCACGCGGTCATGAGAACGGGCAAAGCTTCGCTTCCTGAGAAAATAGCCAGCACGGATCCTAGGACGGACCTATTGGTCAGCCAGGATCCAAGCAGTGACTGTAACTGTCAATAAGCCTATCACGGGTGTGGTTGTGTGTGGGGTGTGGTTTGCGACGGGGATTTCAGCAGGCCTCAGGTCCTGTTGATGCTCTGTCTTGTGTGTCTGGAATAAATTATGGCCCCGGTCACACGGGCCAGATAACGTGGGGGGAGGCGTGGCTTTTTGCGCCGGGGCACTTTGACCTGCCCAAACACGATCAGACGTGACAGCGGGGAATTGGGGTTTCAGTTCATCGGTGCGCGTTTTCGGCGCACTTCAACACAGTGAGGGTAGCACGCTGGAGCAATCAGACGGAGGAAGTCCATCTGCAGCCCGTTGCAAGCGTTAGATAATGGACTTCCTCTGGTACATTTTAGCTCCGGATCTTCGGCCGGACGTGACGGGTTGGCAACGAGTACGTGATGCTTGCCAGCTGTGCCCGTTTGATCGCACACGTAAACTCTGCCCGGCATCTGTGAGTATTCCACAGCAAGTTCTGGATGTGATTGGAGCCTATGAGCTGATTCACTAACTACGTCGTCCAGAACTCAGTACTTTACACTGGTGACGAGGATGGGATGCTGTGAGGATGCCTAACCCGGCATCTGACACGGAACGGCTATCAGAGTCTTCAGACGCAGCACAAAGGGAAGCACCGCGCATCGAGGTCCAGTTCACTGTGCCCCGCAGCACTGTCCTGGACATGGCTGCCGCTCCGTGACAAATCTCCGTCTTCGACCCCATTCACCCCGAGTTATGGGAGTCATGGGTCGAACAGCTAAAGTACCCCAAATCAGTCAGCCTCCCCAATTCTAGGCCAACCTCTTGACCACATCGCCCTGATCCCTCCCCTGAGGCATTTCTGAGTGAAAACATGATCCGGGGGGGGGAGGAGAAAGGGAAGGCAGGCAGCTGGACGTGGGGAGAACTGGGGGAAGGAGGGGCCTTTGTTCCGTCTGTCGGGGCTCAAGGTGAAGTTTGGGGAGTGGGGGCTGGATCCTTCTCCAGGAGGTGGTCTTTTTTCTTCATGCAAGGATCCTTCCCAAGAACAAAACAGATGGCAGGTGCTTCGACTAGGCAACATCCCTCTGCACAGGTGTGCTCAAGCGCAAAGGCAGACGCACACGGCCTGAAGCAGGACAGCTCAGGAAAGACGACACTGAGTCTTTCTGTCCCATAGTAAACCGAGCCACGAAGAGCTCCCATTGAAACGGCGGATTTTCTTTTCTTTGCCCCCCAACCAACCAATAGAATCATCCTGATCTGTGCAATAGTTTCCCCTTTTCCCCGTCTCCCTTCTCTCAACGGCTTCGACTAGTCCTGAGCTTCACTCATATGGTGGCACCACACCTTTGGAGCCCCGGAGGCTCACCTGCCGACATGACATTCCCTTAGGTGCTGGGACAAAACACGGCTTTTTGCCTGGGCTCATAATCAAGGGTTTAATCCCCAGGTCTGTTGTATGGATTTTGTACTGCCGAAGCCTAACGGCTTGTGCTTTTTCCTCTCTGCAATGTCCCCCCCCCCCCCCAATCTCTCCTGACTCCAGAGCCCGACACACACGGGGGTGTGATACAGAACATGTTTGGTACGGATTAAAAGCCAAGGGGAGCCCAGGCCAGGTGCAGACACCAGCCTGGCCATTCTTGAGCCTGGTTGCTAAGTGACGGGGACACGCCCTCCTTTGTGACATCACCCCCCTGCTGGTGATCTGGGCCGGAGGTCGGTTGGTGGGCTCTGTGGGGCGGTGACAGGAGTTGGAGGAGGAGGTGTCAACAGAGAGTGGAGAGAGAGAGTTTTTGATTGTTGTTTTCCCTGCTTCGTTTGTCTATTCTGCTATTTTCTTTCTTTGGTTTGGTTTTGATATTAGTTTTCACATTTGCTTCAGTTTTGTTTGCTTGTTTTATTCTGTTCTTTTGAAATTTAAATTTAATTTTTGTTTTACTATTTTTATTGCTTGTTTTATTCTGTTCTTCTGAATTTTAAATTTAATTTTTGTTTTACTATTTTTATTGTTTTATTCCTTTTCTTTGTACATAGTTTGTTCATAGTTTTCAACGTTGATATATAGCTGTTTGTTTTTGAGTGTTTGTTGTTTTAGTGTTTATTCGTTTATCTTCTACATAGTTTTTTCCAGAATTTTCAAGTTTGTTTGTTTGTTTGCTTGTTTGCTTGTTTGTTAGTTAGTTAGTTAGTTAGTTAGATAGTTTGTGTGCTTGTTTGCTAGTTAGTTAGTTAGTTAGTTAGTTAGGTAGTTTGGTTGTTTGCTAGTTAGTTACTTAGTTAGTTTATTTAGTTAGAATAGTGTAGGAAAAAATGCAAAGACACCTCAAAATGTAAGTGGGGTTTCTGCATTTCGCTGCTGTCCCTCTTTTGGTCCTCTTCCCAACCTCACCCCTCAAGGCAGGGAAACACGATCAAAAACTGGAATGCTCCGGTTCTGTTTCTACGCTCCAAGCGATGGAGCTGGCCTTCTCCTTTGTGCGTGTGTGTGTGGGGGGGGAGGAAATCTCAGCCCGATGTTCTAACATTCCTTCTCACCTTCCCCCCCTCCCTGGAGAGAGAAGGAGCCCCCTAACCAGGCAGCCAAGCCCTGGGTGCTGCTTGGAGCTTGAGGAGAGAAGGTTTCCTTGTTTCCCTCAGGCGCCCTCAAGTCACCTTTCCATTTGGACACTTCCCTACAGAATGTGCAGCCTTTGTTGCAATAATTCTCTTCTGGGCCGTTTGAAATCGCTACTGTTTTTCACGGGTTTGGGTTGCCAAAAAGACTGTGACACTCCTGGAAACTGGCATGCTGTGTTGGCTTGGCTGCACTGTGATGGGGGAGCCTGAGGGTTCAACTCTCACCATGGTCACAGACCCCTCCGGGGGAAGCTGCCATTCTCCTTCCAAAACACGCATTGGGGGGGGGGGAAGGAATACTGGCCTGCCTCGCAGGGCTGTGGTCAGGATGCCTGTGATGGTGAAGCACTTTGCACTCGCAAAGTGCTGCCCCGGTCTTCTTGCTGACCAAACAGTAATGGCGAGCCCCAAGCAGCCCCGAGGAAGCTGCCCCAAATGTGAGCGATACTCACGAGGGAAGGGGGTCTCCCGGAAACAAGCAGACCACGGGGAAAGGGGAGAGGCTTCTCACGGCTGCTCCCGACCTCGAGTGTGAGCAAAACCTGCCCCCCAACCCATGCAGAGAGAGATCCCGGCACACAGAGACGGACCCCCACCCCCCACCCAAGTAGTCGATGTCCGCTGTAACTCACCCAGAGGACAGCAGATCTGTCCCCAGAAAGCCAGGCGAGCGGAGGGGAGGCTGCAAGGCGGCTGCAAGGAGGATGCAAGGCGGCTGCAAGGCTCACTCCTCCCCTCCTCTGTCCTCTCTTCTAGGCTCCAACGCCTGAGGGCCCGATTCAGCCGGGGGAAGGTGGCCCCTCGGGCCCCGGGAAGCCAAAGGCAGGAGGCTGCAGGTGAGGAGATCATGTGACATCGCGGACAGGAGGGCGGGGTGGAAGCGGTGGACCTGCTGGGAACGGCGGCACACCTGGAGCAGAGGCACACGGAGTCTCTGGAGGAGGAGGACTTTGGGGACCGGGCTGGTCTGCCTCACTCGGGGCAGGGAGAACGTTTCAGCTCGAGGGCCACAGGGGGTGTCCCAAATCCCTCAGTGATCCCGTTGAGCAGACCGAGGTCCCCTGCAGGGAGGGGGCAAAAGGGAGCTCTTCACTGCCGCCCAAGCGAGGCCAGGACAGCAGCCATGCGGTGGGTCTGGGCATTGCAGCAGGGAGAGGGGGAAGGGGCAGTGGTGCCTGAGCATCCCTCCTCTCCGGTCAAGAAGGCTCCCACTCCAGCCCCTCCTCCTTCCAGCCCCAGCAGTCCTTTCTCACCTGTCTGTCCATTGGGCAGTGCTGGGGAACCACTGGGCACTGCTGCGGACTTGGGATAGAGACCCGCTGGGGCCCTCTCTCTGCTGCTCTCGACTGAGCTCCCCTTCGAGCCACTTAAACCGGTTTTTTGGATCAGGGCCCCACCGGCTGTTACTGCAATGCGGTGGGCCGATGCTCCTGACAGATCAAGCCCCTGCAGGGCTGGATACAAAGTCCCGCGCTGGGGATCCTTCCGGCGCCCGAATGTGCAGCTCTCTGAAAGGGGGGGACATAAAAAGAGCAGAGAGAACCACACCGCAGAGAAGCCACGAGAACCTGGACGCGAGAGGTCCAAGGAGACTGGCAGAGAAGCGTGTGCCCCCTGCCAACCTCCAGGTGGAGAGAGCACCCCTTGGCCACTAAAGGGATGTTGTTGTAAGCCGCCCGGAGCACTGCTTGTAGCCCACCAATCATTCCGAAAGAAAGAAAGAAAGAAGAAAGAAAGAAAGAAAGAAAGAAAGAAAGAAAGAAAGAAAGAAAGAAAGAAAGAAAGAAAGAAAGAAAGAAAGAAAGAAAGAAAGAAAGAAAGAAAGAAAGAAAGAAAGAAAGAAAGAAAGAAAGAAAGAAAGAAAGAAAGAAAGAAAGAAAGAAAGAAAGAAAGAAAGAAAGAAAGAAGCAGTCTCTGGAAACCAGTATCTGTTCTGGAAGCCAAACTGAAGGGGCTGAAGGAGAGGAAGCCTTGGGCAGCGGAAGGAAACACAAGTCCCACTCGCTATTCTCCATGTCCTCTCTCCGCAGCTCCACCAGCAGCACCTGCGCAGCAGCACCTCAGATTTATTAACAGATACTTGAGTGACATCTGTAAGGTGAGCCCCCCCCCACAGCACAGAGGCCTCCTCCAGAGCCCAGGGCAGGCCCCAAGACATCCCAGAGGGACCCCTTGGGTCCCACGCCCTTCCGGAGTTTTCTCCCTCGAGTCGCAGAAGGTCCCGGGTCCCAGAGAAGGGCTTGGGAGTTAGGGGGCCTGCCAGACAGCTCCGGCACTAGCTGACGGCTGCCCGAAGAGAGGGGCTTCGCAGAGCAGGGCATTCGTTGCCTGCAATCCCCCCTCCCCCCCCCGGCTTCACTGCTGGCCCACGAGCACCTCTGGGAGGGAAAATGACTTCCAGGCGGCCTCTGTCTGGGAAGGATGCTGCGCCCTCTCCCACAGGCCTCCAGGGCAGCCTGGATGAACAGCCCACCAGCAGCCCTGCCTGGGCCGGCCTGACCTTCAGGGCCAGGGTGGCCGTGTGACGTCTTCTTTCCCTCCTGCTCTTCTTCTTCTTCGGGGCCTCTTGGCGAATGGGGACTGGTTCCTGTCCAGGGAGATGGATCACTCCTCAGGACGGGTGACAGCGTAGACCCTCCCCTCCCTGCCCTCCACCACGCAGCAGGGACCCACGGCTCCCCTCGCCCCGCTCACAACCTCACTCTTGCAACTCCCAGGTCCAGGAGCAGCAGGATGATTTTCTGCAGGCTGTCAGCGGGGTCTGCAGGGACAGACAACTGAAGGGCCTGGACACCCTCCCCTTTAATAAGGAGGCCGTGGGGGAGGAGGTCAAGGTGAGAGTGAGCCTCAGGACCAGCATCCCGGGGGGAGGGAGAGGGGGAGGGAGGGGGAGATCCCGGGGCTGCCTGGGAAAGGGGTGGGCGGGCGGGATTCTGCCTCCTGCTTGATTGGGTTTTAATGGGTTCAGTTCCTGGCAGGCAGCTTGTTCACGGAGTCTGCATTTTCTGCTGCCTTGGGAGTCCGTGGGGAAAGGCAGGGTGACTTCCCTTGAGACCCAGAGAGTCCCTTCTTCTCCAAGGACCCGTGTGCACCTCTCAGAGATGCAGTACAGCCGGGCTCTGCGTGGGGGAGGGAGGAGAGCACTGACCTCCCCTGTTCCCCCCCCCGCGGTCTCTCGCAGGAAATCATGGAGGAGGTATTTTTTGAATTAACGCCAACTTTCGTGCGAACCATGAGCACCGTCGCGGAGCTCAGGTACATCTTTTGGGGAGGGAACCTTTGTCCACAACAGTCAGGAGGGCGGAGCTCTGTGGGGAGCGGGTGAATCAGGAGACCTTGGGGGGTTGCGGGACCGTGGGCAGAAGGGGGCAAAGGGAGGCATCCACTGATGCCCGGGCGGAAGAGGCTGCCCCGGGGGGCCCTCCACAGTCAGGTCGGAAATCAGAGGGCGACCCCAGAGAGGAAGAGTTTTGCTCTGAGATGGGCCCGACTGGAGCTTTCACGCCACCGGTTTGCTTCTAGGGTTGCCAGCCTCCAGGTGGGGCCTGGGGATCTCCTGCTTTTACAACTGATCTCCTGCTGACAGGGATCAGCTCCCCTGGAGAAAATGGCTGCTTTGGAGGGCGGGCTCTATGACATTGGACCCTACTGAGGCCCCTCCCCTCCCCAAACCCCTCCCTCTCCTGGACCCACCCCCAAAGTCTCCAGGTATTCTCCAGCCCAGGCCTGGCAACCCTCTGTGCTTCCCACCAGGAGAACATGACCGGTGTGCCTCCGGATCCAGCCCTCTTCTCCTCTCCTCCTTCCCGGAGGCCCCGGTGCTTAGGGAGCAGCTACACGGCTGTCCCCGCCCTTTCCCCAGGGACCGCCTGCCGCTCGGAGCGGAGTGGGCAGATTGCTGGCTGGTGGGGGGTGGGTCAGGGGCTGGTCAGCAGGTCCCCCCCCTCGCAGCACAGTGCCTAATCCTTGCCCTTCCGCCCTGACAGCCGATTCCAGCCGAGGTTGAGCCAGGAGCTGAGAGGCTCCCTGGTGGCCTGGGCTCTCCGTCTGGTTCTGAACGGGGACCCAGGCCACCACAGCCCCCAAGGCCAGGTAGGTCCCATGCCGAACGCCTTGTCAAGCGTGGGGGGGACAGGCCTGCCTGTGGCCGAGTCTCTCCTTCTGGACTGCTGAGGCACAGCTTGGGGGAGAGCTGTGCTCCTCAGGCGAGGAAGGTGCGGCCAGGGAGACGGGGGTCCCTCTGTGGGCCTCCCCTTCCAGTGGGAGAGTGACAGGCTGGCCTTCAAGGCTTGCTGGGGGAAGGGGCGAGGCATTCAGCACCCCCCCCACTGGCTCCGCCTTCCTTTCAGGACCTACAACGAGCAGCCGAGGAGGGCCTGCAAAGGATGCTGAGGGAGTTGCTGAGGGCAGACCCGTCTGCCAGCCATCTCGTGGGCCTCCTGGAAGTAAGCGTGTGGGAGAGAAGGGGGAGGGGGATGGATGTCCCCATTGAGGCTGGGGGGCAAACGGGAGCCTGGCGAGGAGGCCGCCTCTGCCAGACGCTCGGGTGCACCCCCACGCCAGGTGCCCGGTGGCCAGCAGCCAAGCCACTGGCTTCTTCCCTGGGGGAACAGGGACAAAGAGCCCCCGCCTGGGAGCAGTGCCAGCCGCCCATCCCGGAGGGTTCCTGAGTGGCAGTCCTGTTCCCTCTGGGAATCTCAGGGCCACCTTCCCTTCCCCTCGGCCTGTTAACGGTGCCGCTGGCAGAGGGGGCTTCTCACTGCTGCCTCATCGGAAAAGGAAAGCGAGCCGGGCAGGGAGGAGGGCCCCGCCTGACGTCCTCCTGGCCCTCGTGCCTTTCCGTTCCCCTCTCCTGTTCTCCCAGCGAGCTCTGGGCTGCCCAGACGGTCTCCCTCTTCTTAGACTCACAACCCGGCCGGTCGACTAGGCTGCAAAATCAGCCCCCTGTCCTGCAGAGTGCCTCCTCTGGCCCTGCTTTCCTGCTCTAACCACTGCACCGCTCAGCCACTCACAGCTGACGTGCTCTGGCTTTGGCTCCGGAGCACAGTATTCGGTAGAGAAAGGTCCACACGTGCAGTCCCCCACCGGCAGGGTGAAGCCGTCTGAAGGTGCAGCTGGCCGAGTGTTGACGTTGGCCCCCGGCTTCTGGTGGGCGGAGAGTCCTCAGAGCCCCCCCTTCCTCCCAGGGAGGCCCTCTCCTGGAAAGAGCCCCCCGGGCTGGGAGACCACTCCCCTAATCTGTCGGCCTGAGGCACATACCAGGATGGCTGCAGGCAGCAATCCCACCGGAGCAGAGCCCCAGTCGAAAACGGTGCCGCTTCCTTCCACAGCTGGTGGCCTACTCCATGCGCAGCAGACGGGGGGAGGTGAGAGCCAGAGCCGTCGCCCTTGGCAGCTCCCTCCTGCAGTTTGCCAGTGGTCTGCCCTCCTTCCAAGTAAGTCGTCCCTCCCCCCCCACCTCTCCCGTCCGCAGGGCTTGGCTCCCAGGGCTACGGAGCAAAGCAAGAGAAGTGGGGCGGCCACAGCTCTTTCCCTTCCACAGTGGAGGGCGGAGCTGAGGACAGGGCCTCTGGCCTCCAAGTCGCCTTCAGACTTCCCCCACCCCCCGGCCGACTCTGGGATATCCCCCCCCCCGGTCTCCACTCAGATGAGCACCCTAGATGGGGAGGGCAAGTGGGGGGAGAGTCATGACGAAAGGGGTGTGGTGTTGGACTGGCTTGGGAGAGATACGCATCCACTTCCTGGCTCGCTCGGTGGGGCGTCTGCTCAGGACTCTTGGCCTCCATCTCCCCTTTCCGCACCTGCCGCTTCTTTCAATCTGAAGGGTGCAGGGCTGGATCACTTCTGGAAGAAGGGGCAGACCACGGGGGGGGGGGAGAAAACGGAGGCTGAAGGGTTAGGGCAAAGCCCCCGGAAAGTTCCCAGCAAAGGGAGACTGCAGGCCTCATCTTCCGGGAGGGACCTACCCGAGAAGAACCCGGAAGAGGGTTCCGAGCTCCTTGGCTCCCCGGGGGTCTGCAAGCCGTGCCTCTTCTTCTTCTCCTTCTTCCTCTAGATGCCTGACGAAGGTGCCCTGGGTCACCTGCTGGTGCAGCTGGCCGTCTCCCTGGCCGACCCCGAGGCCGGCATCCGGGCAAAGGCCAGGGAGACCGTGGGCCGGCTGCACAGCATGCTATTGCGCCATCGGGGTAAGTGAGTGGGCGGGATGGGAGCGGCAGCCTTTCGCAGCAGCCAACCGTCTCCTCTCTGACCTCGGTGCAATCAGGCGGCACCCTCTGGCCACCGATCCTGCTTGTCGCCTCCTCCCTTCACATCCCTCCAAGAGGCTCTTCCCCCTTCTCCCCACGGCCCCAGGTTTTGGGGGGAGCCACAGCAGAGTCAGGTGACAGACAGTCCCTCTCCGGCCCCAGAACACTGCCACGCTGAGATGGGAGTAGGGTCCAAGTCAGGCCCAAAGAGAGAGGAGGGGCCTCAGAGACCCTTGCCTCGAGAGCAGTTCCCCTCCCCAGGCAAGAGAGAGACCCCCAAGCCCAATGGCCCAAGGATGGCGATGCGGTTCTGCGTGAGGCGACCCAATGCCAGCTCCTCCCGTCTCCTTCTCAGGACTCAGCAACAACATCCAGCAGCCCCGATGGAGGGAAGACCCAGGGCAGCCCTGGAAGGAGGGCTACCTCCAACTGAAGCAAGTGGGTGAGGTAAGGGGAGCCTTCGGTGGTGCTGGAAAGGCCTCGTCCTTCCAAAAGGGGGTGTGACTTGATTCCCCTCCCTGTCCAGGAAGGCTCTCCTTCTGCCTTCGGAAGGCCGCAGCTCCCGGTCGGTCTTCAAGCCCTTTACGGATTCTCTGCACCCCCAGCATGCCTAGTCTCCACCTCCAGGAGAGTTTTGGGACTCCTTTTGGCAAGGGAATGAGGCAGGGGACGGAGGGGAGGCGGGAGGCGGGCTTGCCAAAGAAGCAGACTCCAGAGAGCTTCCACCGCCACGGCTTCTACTGGGACAGGGCGGGAGAGGACTCAAAGGGTGACGTGTCGCTTTCAGGTGTTCCGGGAACACCTCACCCGGGAGCAGACCAACACATACGTCGAGGCCGCCTGGGACACCGCCTTGCGCCCGGGCCAGGAGTGGGTGAGGGAGGGAGGCCTCTTCCTCCTTTACTCCCTCCTGGGCCGGGCGCAGGAGCTCTTGCAGGAGGAGGAGGTGAGCACTTGGCTTCAGCAAGCAGGGGTGGGGCTGTGGGAGGAGGGGGAGGCAAACCTTGCAGGCATCTGCTGAGCAAAAAGAGGAGACCTGAATCATTGGGGGCATTTTCCTCTCCCCTCCCCTCCCCTCCTCCAGGAGGATGACCTGAAGGAAAGCCTCTCTGCCCTCCTCTATAACCTGTGGCGGGGCAGAGAGGTTCCCCCGAAGTCCAGGCACTCCTGCCAAAGACAGGTAAGGCCAGTTTCCATGAAAATGGGGGTGGGGGAGGAGGTGTGTCCTCAGAGCCAGGAGAAGAGCTGAAGCTGCCCCTGCTCCACACGGAGGCCCCTCATCGGTTGCCTCAGCTGGTTCCTCAGTCCCCCGAGGGCCCTTCTTTTGCTGAAATGTGCCTGAAAGAGACCACCCAAGAGGCTGGTGGGTCCCCTCAAATGCCAGCCTGGCAACAGGCCAAAGGGGGCTCTTTCTGATCAAGCCCCTCCACACAGATTGCAGGTTTACCTGCCTGGTTGGGGACCCCACCTTGGAACCCGCAGCCCAGAAGCAACCCCTCCATTTATTTGAGACCTCTAGTCCCATTCTGGACAGCCAACACAAAGATATGTCTGTTTGTCTTCTCTTCCATCCAGACAACTAGATGCAGGAGTGCCCCTCCCCCTCCTCCGGAACCGGAGGGCGGAAAAGACCAGGCAAAGGCAGCAGACCCGGATGCGAGGAAAATCCATTGCACTGTCGGTAGCCTGCCATAAAGAAAAATCAGAAAAACGATTAGAACTTTGAACAACCATAAAAAGACTTGAGACTCAACATAAAAAAAATCTGTAGCATCAAGACCTATAAACGGTTACTTGATGCAAGAAAACAATTGGAACGTCTAGACGTTTCTACAATATCAAAACTCAACTTGGCAAGTAAGCGCGATGGTACATCCAAAGGCCCCCCAAAACTCTGTTATCTTTCATGGAAACTAAAAAAACAATATACAGACCGATATATCCACAACATCCAAGATTCCAAAGGTATTTTAAAATAACCATCAGAAAAAGTGATCAAAGTTATGGAGAACTTTGATACCTCGCTTTACACCTCCTCAAAACCATCCATAGCAAAAATCACTGATTTCCTCAAGACCAAAAACAACGGTCAAAGGACTTTCAAAAGAACATCAACTGCTTCTTGAAACCCCTTTTTCATTGAAGGAGGTGGAATCTGCAATAAAAACCTCTCAAGAAAAATAAAGCCTCGGGTCCAGATGGCCTTCAATCAGAATACTATAACGCATTCTCTCCTATTATAGCCCAACCTTTACTGGATACTGTTAATGAAGTACTGAAAACTGGAAAGTTATGTATCTTGACTTATTCTTGCAACACATGAATTTTGGAGAAACATTCTGGAGAAAAGCAGTAAAAGCCATTTATTCCAAACCTAGGGCTAAACTCTTGATGAATGGAGAACCCTCCAATGACATTCCTCTGTATAGGGGCCCTAGACAAGGCTACCCCCGTCTCCTTTGTTGTTTGTAATGGTTACGGAACCCCTGGTAACCGCAATCCGCAGCAACCCCACAATACAAGGAATTCAGATCAACAAGAAAGAATTCAACATCAGTCTTTTTGCTGATGATTTAACTATTGATGTTTCAAACCCAAAGTCATCATTACCTCAGATTCAAAATATCTTAAAAGCATTCGGCGAAGTGTCGGGTTTAAAAGTAAATCAGGCTAAATCCAATATTTATCCAATTCATATGTCTACCCCATCGATAGCGTATGTGTGCTCCATGTACTCTTTTCAATGGATGTCATCTGTATCATACCTTGGCATAAAACTACCCACGAAACTGTCTGATCTCATTAAAGTCAACCATGTACAAATAGATAAAGAGGTTCACAATCTGTTTAAAAAATGGAATTACAAACAGCTAAGCCTGCTAGATCGCACTACCACCATTCGCTCTCATATTTCCCCCAGATTCTTATATTGTTTTCGGGACATTCCAGCATACATTCCGAAATCAATGATAGCCAAATGGCAAAGAACCATCACTCAATTTATTCGGAAGTATAAAAAAACCACGGATTAAATATACAACAACACGTCGCTCTCTACGCTCAGGAGGCCTGGCGGTCCCCGATCTTTATTTGTATTATTTTGCAACACAGTTATCAACTTTAATTAGACAATACCACGATGACAATACTCTCGATTGGAAATATATTGAGGAATGAGCACTAAAATCAACTACTTTCAATGAAGCTCTTTGGTTTGATAAACCTCACCGACTACTTCAATCTCTTCAACACCCCTACCTTTGGACAACACTTAAATCTTGGTTTAAATTTAAATCACAGTTATCTGTGGCCCCAAGATCTCAACTAAGTACTTTTAGGGGTCATTCTTGGTTTCCACCAGCGGAAAACCCAGGCACATTTAAAAAGCTGCGATCGGCAGGAATAACGAGGATAGTAGATCTACTGAATAGAGGCAAAATACTGACTACACTTGAACTAGGAAGGAAAATCCAAGGGAATATACCCTGGTACGAATACCTCCAATGACAGCATCTTTTGTATGACCACAGGATCAGACCACTTTTCAATAAACCTTTATTAGGTTTTGAAAAACTTTTGTGGAAACCGGAAAAGAAAAAGGGCTTGATCTCCAGAATCTATAAACTACTTCTCAATTCCAACTGCAACACATTACTCAGCTTCCAAAAAGCGTGGCACAAAGATATCCAGCCATCTCTCTCGCCTGATCAATGGGATGCAATATGGAAGACGCATACCAAAATCTCTGACTCACCACTAATGCAAGAAACAGCACTCAAGCTACTACACAGATGGTATCTCACACCTGTACAACTTTCACGTATAGATTTACACTCCTCTCCACTTTGCCTGAAACAATGTGGGCACAGAGCAACTTTCTTCCATAATTGGTGGGACTGCCCTCAAATCACACCATATTGGAAACAAATTCTTCATCAAATGAGAATCCTAACAGGGTATGGCTTACCTTGTCAACCGACGTTGATTCTCCTGCATCTCTGGCCAGCAGATGGTCCACCTGAAAAAATAAGATCCTTAATTAATATACCCTAATAGCAGCCAAAACTTTTCTGGCTCAAAAACGGAAAGCACATACGCTCTCTTCAGTGCAACAGTGGAAGCACAACGTTTGGGATTTCTTTATACAGGAAATATATATATATATGGTCAAGCAATGAAGATACTGAAACCGAGCCAATAAATCCTTTAGATAAATGGCACCCCATCCTGGAAAAAATGGACGTCAATAAGCTTGACTGGGAAACAATGACAGTTATTAAATACCAGTTATTGACCTATGGCTAGCACAGTAAGCAAATACAGATTAGTTGACCAACTAGTTCCATTTGGGCGCTTTTGGTTAATTACACCAGGCCACATCTTAAGTTGCTCTTTGTTATGTTTATTGAGTGTTTGAATTTATTGCACTAGATGGTTTGATTCAAATTGCTTATGTGCATAGTATTCTACTGTACTGTATGTTAAAATGTATTCTTTTTTCTTTTTGAAAAAAAAAATAGATTCCTAAAAAAAAAAGCCCTATATACAGCAATCCTCGTGTGTTTGTGTCTTCCTTTTGAGCTAAAAGCCCCGTCCCTGTTCCGGGCAGCCCACAGGGGTTTCCTACAGCATGGCTGGTCTGGAGCAATCTGGCCCCGATGGAGGAGAGCTCGGTCACAGGAACACTCTCAGCCGGTGGGCTCTTCAGGAATGAATTCGGTTGCCGGTTCGTGGCGTGGAGCCTGGGGATTGAACTCAGGGGGTCTCACTGTCTCCAAGGAAATAGCTTCTGTCATTGGGAGATGAACTGTAATTGTGGGAGATTCTCTGGCCTTCCTGGGAGGTTGGCAACCCTCCAATTTCACATATCGATGACATTCCAGAAAACTGGAACGTCCCTATTTTACAGATGGGAAATAGGCTGCGCATCCACGTCTCTCCCTGAGCTTGAAGTCTGCCGTGGGGGAACCTTGAGGGGCCGGCTCAGAGTTGCGCCCAAACTCCCCGTACTCAGACGAGGGTCGTACGTGGTGTCCCGGCTCTGACTCCCCTGCAACGACCAAGTGGTTTGCGTGGAGTCTCCCAGGTACTTTGCCCAGTCTCGCGGCTTCGCTCGAAACGTGACCCCTCTGGCCAGGTGCAGCGGGATAAGGGACATTGTAGACCGAGGGATGGCCCCGCCATCCGCCGTTGTCGGCCCTCCCGGGCTGTAGATTGGCACCGAGACCGTCGACACTGGGACCCCTATTCCCGTCGACAATGGGACCCCTGCCCCCGTAGAGACCGGAGGGGTGGCCGGCACTGCCATCGTCATTGGGGAAGCCTTACTTTTAAGCTCAACATCCAATTAATGTTCTGGGCAGTCCACACGGTGATTCTGCAACGTGGCAGGTTCAGAGCAGGCCCCTCAAGCCTAGTGGGTCACTGGCTATTTGTCCGCTGCTGGCCAGTTCTCATGTGGCAAATGAACGGGCATGAGGTGGGATGGGCAGGAGGGTTCCAGTTAACATTGCCAGCTCTGGATTGGGAGATTCCTGGAGGCCTGAAGGTGGTGCCGGCCGGGGAGAGGTGAAGTTTGGGACGGGAGAGAGCTCGTTAGGATGCGATGTCATGGATCCCACCCTCTGCCGCGGCCGTGTCCTCCACGGGAACTGTCCTCTGCAGTCTGGAGATCGGTTGGAATTCCAGGAGAACACCAAGCTCCACCTGGAAGTCTGTAACCGTCCTTCCAGTTCTCCCAGCCCCTCTCAGCAAGAGGAACAGCCCACCTGTTCCTTTAACCCAGAGGAGACCAAACTGTCATGCTTGTCCTCAAGACATGGTCCCCATGAAATGCCCATAAACCTTTGGGGTTGTTGGTTTCTCTCGATCTCTTGAAGACAGCGGCAGACAAGGATGCGCAGGTTGGCAGGAAGGGTAGAAGCCAGGATTGGTTCTGGATGCCAAAGAAAAGTGGATTTGAATTTAGAGATGTCTGACCAGAGTGTTGTGTAGGCAAGGGAGAGAGGGGGGAATTCTGCAGAGATGGACTGCGACCCTACCGGGATTGGTCCATTTCTCTTTATGCCCTGCTTTGCAAAAGAGACTGCAAAGCGAGGACCGGAAGTCCACTGCAAGCCCTTGCAATCCTACCTGCAAAAGCAGCTGGCCTGTTTCTCTCTCTCTCTGTCAAAGCTGATCTCCCCAGTGCCCTGAACTGGATCGCCTGGGCAAGCCCCATCGCATCGGCTCTGGGAAGCTAAGCAGGGTCGGCTGTGGTTAGTCCTTGGGTGGGAGACCTCCTTGGAAGACCAGCAGTTGGGAGGGCGGGGGCAGGCTTGATCCAGCCACCTCTCTGAACATCCTCCAGGCCCCCAGTAGGAGGGGTCAGTCACCAGAGGTCGACATGACTTCCAGGGGAAGACACACACATGCGTGCACACAAATGCAAAAGGAGAAGGAGAAGAAGAAGACAGAGAAGGTGATCTCTGGAGTACCAGAAGCAAGAATGCGTCACTGCCAATGCTCCCTCTAAGCTGTGGGGTCTTGTGAGCCAAACAGTTCTCCTTTGTGAGCTACTGGCATTAAGGTTGTGAGTGAGCGATTTGGTCACTGCATAACTTAGTTTGCTCTGGAGCCATCCTTCCTGAGTAAGACAGAAATGTGTGAGCTAGAGCTTAAAAAACTGTGAGCTAGCTCACACCAACTCAGCTTCGAGGGAACCCTGGTCACCAATACTCCCTCTAAGCTGTGGAGTCTTGTGAGCAAAAATTCTGCTTTGTGAGCTACTGGCATTAAAGCCACAAATGAGCCATTTGGCTACTGCATAAATTACTTTGCTCTTGAGCCTTCCTTCCTGAGCTGAGACAAAAACTTGTGAGCCGGAGGCTAAGAAACTGTGAGCTAGCTCACACTAACTCAGCTTAGGGGGAACACTGCTGGTCACTGCCCCAAGGAGGTGGCTGTAGGATCTTGCTTGGCTGTATGACAAGGGATTTCAAAGATGGACCGGGACCAGGTCCGTAGCTATCGTGGGGCATCTCAGGGCTAGCCCCCCCCCGACTTATTGGCAAGGCCCCCCGACTTCCCATCCAGCCCTGGGCCACCGAGTGGTGAAGGGTGCGGGGAAGGAGCCCGGTATTTCTGCAAAGATGTCTGGTGCGAAGGGCCGGCTGTGGTGGCCACGCAGAGCCAGGGAGTACCTCTCTATTTCCCCCCGGAAGTACCTGTTGCTGGTGGGCTGCGCTGCGCTGTCTGGTGCGAGGGGCCGGCTACGGTGGAGCAAGGAGGGGCCACTGAGAGGAGGAGGCGGCTTGGTAGAGGCCCGGGTGGGGGGAAAGTGCAGAGCAGCTCGGGACGGGAATAGGGTTGCCCTCTAAGAAATGTAAATGTCCCCCGACTTAAAAATCCTGGCTACAGGCGTGACCGGGACCATTGGCTTTCGTGTCAGGACGGCAGGGACAAAACACGACTTTTTACCGGGGCTTTTAATCAAGGGTTTAATAGACTGCTCTGATGTATGGATCTTCTACAGCAGACATCTAACGGCTTGTGCTTTTTCCTGGGGTTTTTATCTGCAAGCCTGCTGAAGAGGCAGCACAGAAAAATTGTCAATTACTATATAAACAAACAAACAATATGGAATCTTTGTCAGGTGGAGATCTCTCTACAGCGGAGATGTCTCTACAGACACGGCATTGCACAATCACACATCCTTTCTAGTGGCGGGCTCAGCCAGTCACTGCCTTAGAAGACAGCACATGGCTGAGTGGCGCTCTTTTCTTTGCCTTTTGTTTCCCGTGCGCACAAACAAGGAATCGCACCTCCACATTGGGGGCTCCCTGTGGAGTATGCGGTTATGCGCATGCTGCTAAGCGAGGGGGGGAAACGGCACCAAGTCGGCATGGAATGAGCAGACCATTTCCATGGCACAAGCGTGTCCTTGAGCAATCAGACGGGGAAAGTCTGTCCGTAGCCCATCGGCAGGCATTAGGACCGGACGTTCCCCCGTATCTTTTACCTCTGCTTCTGGGGCGGAGCAGCACAGGGTGCAGATGACTGCAGACCCTTTCCTAGATGCTGCTGTCTGATCGTGCCCTTTAGAGCCGTCAGGCATTGGCAGCTGAGTTGGTTCTAATGGCATGTCTGACCGTAGCCTCAGTTATGGGACTTGGCAGAGCAGCCAAAGATATCCTTTATGGAGTCCGTCCGTAGCCAATCGGCAGGCATTAGGACCGGATGTTCCCCCGTATCTTTTAACTCTGCTTCTGGGGCGGAGCAGCACAGGGTGCAGACGACTGCAGACCCTTTCCTAGATGCTGCTGTCTGATCGTGCCCTTTAGAGCCGTCAGGCATTGGCAGCTGAGTTGGTTCTAATGGCATGTCTGACCGTGGCCTCAGTTATGGGACTTGGCAGAGCAACCAAAGATATCCTTTATGGAGTTCGTCCGTAGCCCATCGGCAGGCATTAGGACTGGACGTTCCCCTGTGTCTTTTAACTCTGCTTCTGTGGCGGAGCAGCACAGGTGTTTGCCAAATTGTCTTAAATTGTTATTTAATCTGAGGAGTTATGATCTTAAATCAGGCAATAGGCAACGCGGGGGCAAGCATCTATGTATACAGGGCTGCAGTTCCCTCCAGACCCACCAAATAGACACTGAGACTGACATCAGGATAAGGAGATTTTGTTTACGGAATGTATTTCAAGCACACAGTAACACAAGCACACACACAATTGCACAGTACCTAGGAAATATAGATAATCAGCACGTTTGCATGAGCAGGAGATTCATTGTTTGGGTTATATTTACCTGTCCGATGAGATGAAGGCTTCCAAATGGAAAAATAAGGGAATTATAGAAAAAGGGGACCTATGCTAGAAAAATGGAGAGTGCAAAGTGAACCAGCAGAAAGCACATGGAAGACTCTGGTGGCCGTCCAAGAGCCTCAGGGTAATGTGTTGCAAGATAGCCACAAGTTCAAGAGTAAGAGAATATAGAGGTCGTGGGGGGGGGAGTAGAGCGAGAGCATGTGGTCGGGTAGCCCCTTTTATAATGTGGTGTGGGGAGGTTGGGTCAGGTTGGCCACATGTCCTAGTCACACGCCTCTTGGGGGTGGCCCAAGCTGGTCACATGTCTTGGTCCATCTACTAGTCCATCCCCAAAACATGCTGATTGGTGTTGGGTTCAAGGGGGAAGGGTCTAGGGGAGTGGGCAATATTGAGAACTAGCAACTTAGACTGGACTCTGGCTCCTGGGTGTAGGTGAGATGAGTCGCTGGGCCAAAGCCATTGTTCTTTGATGGCCTTAGCCGGGTCCTTGATGGGTGAGTGATTAGTCTCTAGGCAACCATGAATGGATTCTCTGGGGCTACGTGTAGCTTCGCAGGTGATGGGGGCAGAAAGAGGTTTCCTGCGTGTGTTGGAGAGGTCTCCTAATGGAGTCCTTTGTCCTCATGCCTCAGCATGGCATGGTGTTTGGTGCTTTATGCAAACTCATGGAACTGATCCATCTTCCATCAGGTAAAGAGGGCTGGTAACCTTGCAGGGCCCCTGGAGCAGCAATAAAGAAGGAAAGGGGTCTTCCTCTCAGGGTGCAGTCTCAGGGTCCGCTCACACTGCCGTTTTCATCGGGATTCGCTGCTGTTTCCTTGCGCATGTCAGTTTCACCTTCACACGCGCGAATCCGCCTCCCGCCCCGAAGCAGGCTTCCTCGCGCAATGCTTCCGGGTTTTCCTGACCCCTGGAGAATGTAGTGTTTTCCTGGCACTTCCGCTTTCATTGCGCGGTTTCGCCTGTGTGGACAGCCCCTCTCTCGCAAGGATTGCGATTAGGGCCGTCTGAACGTTCTTGGGGTTTTTCTTTTCTTTTCTTTTTTAAAGCTTCCGGTTTCAGTGCTTGAGCAAACATGCGCTTAATAAATCCATTTAAAGTTTAAATACTGGATTTATTAAGCGCATGTTTAGTCAAGCGCTCAAACCAGAAGCTTAAAAAAAACAAAAACGCACAACGACGGCCCTGGAGGCGGGAACGAGAGGTGGGGGCTCCAGCAGCCTGGATGGGGCCGGCAAGGAGGATGGCGGAGACGGCGGAGCCTATTGTCGTGGGGCAATGGCGGCAGCGGCGGTGGCAGCACCCCCCCCCAAGTCTCGGCAGGAGCTGCAGCCGCCCGAGCCTCCCCGTGGCCGGCAGGATCGCCTGGAAGGACGGCGCAGCAGCAGGCAAGCGGGTGCTGGGAAAGAGGGGAAAGAGGCCAGCGGCTGCATGTAGGCAGCCCAAAGCGAATAAAAATGTTCCCGATTTAAATAAACCGGGAACAAAGCGCATGTCCTTTGCAGTGTGACCAGAGCCTCAGTCTGCCATCATACTGGGCTACCATGCTGTACAGTTCCTTGCACACGCTTTGCACAGTCCATACTTTATTTCAGTTCATAAAAGGCATAAAAAGCCTTGCAGGGCAACACAGGGTGCAGATGACTGCAGGCCCTTTCCCAGATGCTGCTGTCTGATCGTGCCCTTTAGATATGTCAGGCATTCGCAGATGTGTTGGTTCTAATGGTATGTCTGACCGTGGCCTCAACTATGGGACTTGGCAGAGCAACCAAAGATATCCTTTATCGAGCTTCAAGTGCACTATTTATGTATTAGGGTTGTGTTGAATATTGAAATGCTACAAAAGAGCTTTCTGTAATAGAATAAATTGAGGTTTGGTTTAGAACAACTGTCTCTCTTGATGCAATTGGGAACCCAGCGTCTGTCCCTCCCCAAATGAACACCGTGGGGATGGGAGTACATGATAAGTTTTCTGCACCCCTTATTGCCCCAACAACGTGGCAAGGAGCTCTGGATCCCCACAAAGCCGAGAACACTCCACAAAGTGATCCAAGCCACGTACCAAGGGGCACTCAGAACCCATGCACCATGAAACCCTCCTGAGCAGCTGAGCATGTTCTTCCAAGCATAATACCTCTCCACCTTTGATTCTCACAGTTACGCAAAGATGCCCTCTTGTTTCAACAGGTAAACGTCAGTCTCTCGAGGCATTTTAAAGACTCACAACTCGTATTGCTGCTGAGGGTTTTGTGGACTGGATGCCGTTTCTGCTGATCTGTCCTCCCTAGGGTTCCCAAGTCCAGGTTTGGAGATTTCTGCAGATTTGGGGTGAAGCCTAGGGAGGGTGGCGTGGGGGAGGGATAGATCTCAGCAGGATATAATGCCTTGGAGTTCACCTTCCAAATGAACCGTATTTCCTGGGAGAAGTGATCTCTGTAGTCTGGAGATCAGATGGAATTCTGGGAGATCCCCAGGCTCCACCTGGAGGCTGGCAACCCTACCCGACAGTCCCTCTTTCCTTCTCTCTCTCTCTTTTTTTTTAAAGTACCCTAAGGTACACTTTTATTATTTTTCAATATACACTACAGACATACAAACATACCCATACCTAACATACACTAAGCTACTACATATAACATATATTCCAAGAGACTTATTTCTTACTCCTTCTTCGGTTAACTGTATTTCCCCCCCCAGTTTTCTATATTCAAGCCAGGTTTGTCCTTTCTGTGTTATCAAATCAGAACATTTAATGTCCATTTGCGCTTACATTATACCATTCATAAAATCTCTTCCATGTTTTTTGAAAGGTCCACTCTGTACCGGCTCTCATCTCTCCAGTCAGTTTGTCATTCTCTGCCATTTCAAAAAGTTTATTCACATCCTCTCGCCTTGTTGGTATCTCCATTGTTTTCCAGTATTTGGCATACAAAATTCTCGTAGCTGTCGTCATGTGAACAGTCAGATATCTATCTGCTTTATCAAAATCTTTCGGAAATATATTCAACAGCATTCGTCCCTCAACAGTGAATGGAACATTATTTATGATTGTTTCTTTCATCATCTTATGAACCCATCTCCAAAACCATTTTGCCTCATCACACAACCACCACATAGGAGAAAAAGTGCCAGTTTCGTTTTTACACTTCCAGCATTTATCTAAGCAATTTACATTTTGTTTGGCTAATCTGTCTGGTGTAAGATACCTTCTCTGAAACATCTTATACATATTCTCTTTCTATGACACAGCATTTTTAGTCATTTGAATATTTTTCAACCAAACTTGTTCCCACTCCTCTAAGTCAATATTACGCCCAATGTTTTGAGCCCATACAATCATATTTTTTTCACTATTTCATCTGACATCACATTATCTAGTAGAATCTTATATATTTTCTTTATCACTTTAGTGTCTGTTTTCAAAATAGCCTCTTCCAGCTCAGTTGTTTTATTGTTAAATCCAAGTTTGCTGTCTTTCGCATATATCGATTCTAATTGTACTTTTTTCCACCAGGTTAATTGTTCTGGTAGTTTAAGTCTGTCTTTTTCATCCAAAATGTCCTGATAGCTTAATAATTCTTCTCCATTGTATACATTTGGTAATGTACATGCTTCGAATGGTATTATCAGTCTTGATCTTTTAGTATAAACATTTTTGTGTATTGAGTCCCATACCATCAATAATGCTGCTCTCAGCCAATGCTGCTTAAAGTATTTTTGAGAGCTTCCTATTTCCTACCATAAAAAAGCATTCCATCCAAACAGTAAATCATGTCCCTCAATTTTCAACAGCCTTTTGTCTTCCAAAGTAATCCATTCTTTAATCCACACCAGTGCTGCAGCTCTGTAGTACAGTAGCTAATTTGCCACGCCAAAGCCGCCTCTCTCTTTTACAGATTGTAGCATCTTCAACCTTATTCGTGCTCTCTTATAATCTCATAATCGGTGCTTAGGAGAGATATCGGTCTATAGTTTTTCATTCCTTTTTCATCCGAGTTCTGTTTATGTATCAGAGAGATAATTGCTTCTTTCCATGTATCTGGAATTACACCCTGATCTCTTGCCATGTTACATATGTCCTTAAAAGTCATTGCGATTTGTTCTTCAAATATATGGTAGAATTCCACTGGAAGCCCATCCGGGCCTGGGGTTTTACCTCTATTTTGTCTTTTTAAGGCTTGTGCTACTTCCATCATTGATATCCGTTGATTTAGTATTTGTCTTTGTCCTTCTGTCAGCTTTTGCAATTTATATTTTTCTAAATAATTCTTAATGCCCTCCTTGCTGATGTTCACTTTTTTAATTTCTTCATTTCTATAAATTTCTTTTCCTTCTTTTCTCAATACTTTAATAAATGCCCTTTCTTTCTGTGGATTGATTTTATAGGCCTTCTCATCCAACCTTTTCCCATGATGTCTCTCACCCCTAGTTTGGGTGTTTCAGGGTGTTGGAGAGCCTCCTCCTACTCCTTTGCCTTCATCTTTTTGTCTTCCAGAGTCTCCTCCTACACACACACACACTCATTCACTCCCTCCCCTCTGCTTGGCCCATGAAGGAATTCCCAGGAAGTTGCACAGAAACTCTGAAAACCACCTGAAATAAATGCCACTGCTTAAACAGGATGGGCTAGGGTGGGTGACCAGGTCCAGGAGGTAATTAATGCCTCCGTGGGGGAGGGTGTTGTTCAGACTTGTTTGAAAGAGGTGGCGTGATGGAAACCCAGAAACCTTACCCAGCTCAGGAAAGCCACCTAGAGCATCTGGGATCTTGAACGCCTGGGGGTTTACCTTAGAATAAGCCATTCATTTCCAGTCCACATTGGCCCATCCTGCCTGGAGAAGGCAATCCAATGGAAGAGACCAATAAACCGAAGCTCAGTTCAGACAAAACAGTCCATGCAGCCTGTGGAGCCTACCTGTCCTGGAGGGGGACACACTCCCCCCCCCCATAGGAGCAGTTTCATAGCTTGGGGCCACTACTAGATCCTGGCCTACAGCTGGAGGCTCAGGTCTCCTCCATGGCACTCCACGGCATCTGCATTTGCCAACTGTGATTGTTCCTCGGAAAGCATGATCTGCCCACAGCTGTTGATAGGCAACAGTTTGCCACAGGTGACAGTGAGGAGGATGGGGGTGTGTGTGGCAGCGCCGGTGAGTGGGTGTGGCAAAGAGCCAGAGAGTGGAGCCAGCAGATTAGCAAGCGGGGAAGCAAGCAGAGGGGGAGGTCTTGCACGGGGTTGGGCCAGGGAAGAAGGCGAGAAACAGGGAAGGCAGGCAAGTGAAGGAGGCAGGCAAGCAGTGGGGAAAGCAGGAGTGGCACAGGCCTGGGAGGGGGCTGTAGAAGAACAAGGGAGCGGGGGAGGAGAAGGCGGTGGCAGCAGACTAGCGAGCAAGGCAGTGGGGGTCGGTAGAAACAGTGGGAAAGGGAAGGCTGCAGGAGGAGGCCATGGGAGGACAAGCGAGGGACAGGCAGCATGGAGGAGAAGGAGGACGCAGCCGGAGGAAGCAGAGATGAAGGGGTGGAATTTTCCCTCCACCAGAACTTTTCCTACATCCCCACTTATTAAGTCTCTATTACAGTCAATGGGCATGCTACTTTACAGATCTAGAAATTTGTATCCAATCTGTCTTATTTTCCCTTAAGTCAGACCTTCCTTCCAGGAGCTAAGAGCAGTGTTCATAGTTTTCCCTTCCCCGTTTTAGAAGAAGAAGAGTAGAAGAGTAGGGCTTTATGCCCCTTTTGCTACCTGAAGGAGTCTCGGAGCAGCTTACAGTCCCCTTCCCTTCCTCTTTCCACAACAGCCACCTTGTGAGGTAGGTGGGGCCGAGAGAACTGCCACTGGCCCAAGGTGGTGACCCAAGCAGGTTCCATGTGGAGGAGGAGTGGGGAATCGAGCCCAGTTCTCCAGACTAGAGGTAGTTTAGGTTGACAGTCAGTGGCTGGCCCAAAGTCAACCAGCCTCCCTACTACTTGGCCAGCCGCTCTGTCATGAAGCCCTGCCCCTGCCCTGAGGAGCTTCTGGTCTAACATCTGACACGAGGGAGGGAAGAAAAGGAGGGAAGGCAGCTGGATGCAGGGGGAAATGGAGAAAGAATGTGCATTCATTCCAACTGTGTGTGTTCCAGCTTAAGTTTGGGTAGGGGGGAGGGTGCCAAGATGTCAGGGAGAAGACGAAGCTAAATCCTCCTGAAGGTGATTTTCTTCCCAACATGTTGTGTACCAACTGAGGACTGCACACACGGTCGCCTTCGCACGCGGTCATGCGAACGGACAAAGCTTCGCTTCCTGAGAAAATAGCCAGCACGGATCCTAGGACGGACCCATTGGTCAGCCAGGATCCAAGCAGTGACTGTAACTGTCAATAAGCCTATCACGGGTGTGGTTGTGTGTGGGGTGTGGTTTGCGACGGGGATTTCAGCAGGCCTCAGGTCCTGTTGATGCTCTGTCTTGTGTGTCTGGAATAAATTATGGCCCCGGTCACACGGGCCAGATAACGTGGGGGAGGTGTGGCTTTTGCGCCGGGGCACTTTGACCTGCCCAAACACGATCAGACGTGACAGCGGGGAATTGGGGTTTCAGTTCATCGGTGCGCATTTTCGGCGCACTTCAACACAGTGAGGGGAGCACGCTGGAGCAATCAGATGGAGGAAGTCCATCTGCAGCCCGTTGCAAGTGTTAGATAATGGACTTCCTCTGGTACATTTTAGCTCCGGATCTTCGGCTGGACGTGACGGGTTGGCAACGGGTACGTGATGCTTGCCAGCTGTGCCCGTTTGATCGCACACGTAAACTCTGCCCGGCATCTGTGAGTATCCCACAGCAAGTTCTGGATGTAATTGGAGCCTATGAGCTGATTCACTAACTACGTCGTCAAGAACTCAGTACTTTACACTGGTGACGAGGATGGGATGCTGTGAGGATGCCTAACCCGGCATCTGACACGGAACGGCTATCACAGTCTTCCGACGCAGCACAAAGGGAAGCACCGCACATCGAGGTCCAGTTCACTGTGCCCCGCATCACTGTCCTGGACATGGCTGCCGCTCCGTGACAAATCTCCGTCTTCGACCCCATTCACCCCGAGTTATGGGAGTCATGGGTCGAACAGCTAAAGTATCCCAAATCAGCCAGCCTCCCCAATTCTAGGCCAACCTCTTGACCACATCGCCCTGATCCCTCCCCTGAGGCATTTCTGAGTGAAAACATGATCCGGGGGGGGGGAGAAAGGGAAGGCAGGCAGCTGGATGTGGGGAGAACTGGGGGAAGGAGGGGCCTTTGTTCCATCTGTAGGGGCTCAAGGTGAAGTTTGGGGAGTGGGGGCTGGATCCTTCTCCAGGAGGTGGTCTTTTTTCTTCATGCAAGGATCCTTCCCAAGAACAAAACAGATGGCAGGTGCTTCGACTAGGCAACATCCCTCTGCACAGGTGTGCTCAAGCGCAAAGGCAGACGCACACGGCCTGAAGCAGGACAGCTCAGGAAAGACGACACTGAATCTTTCTGTCCCATAGTAAACCGAGCCACGAAGAGCTCCCATTGAAACGGCGGATTTTCTTTTCTTTGCCCCCCAACCAACCAATAGAATCATCCTGATCTGTGCAATAGTTTCCCCTTTTCCCCGTCTCCCTTCTCTCAACGGCTTCGACTAGTCCTGAGCTTCACTCATATGGTGGCACCACACCTTTGGAGCCCCGGAGGCTCACCTGCCGACATGACATTCCCTTAGGTGCTGGGACAAAACACGGCTTTTTGCCTGGGCTTATAATCAAGGGTTTAATCCCCAGGTCTGTTGTATGGATTTTGTACTGCCGAAGCCTAACGGCTTGTGCTTTTCCTCTCTGCAATGTCCCCCCCCCCCCAATCTCTCCTGACTCCAGAGCCCGACACACACGGGGGTGTGATACAGAACATGTTTGGTACAGATTAAAAGCCAAGGGGAGCCCAGGCCAGGTGCAGACAGCAGCCTGGCCATTCTTGAGCCTGGTTGCTAAGTGACGGGGACACGCCCTCCTTTGTGACATCACCCCCCTGCTGGTGATCTGGGCCGGAGGTCGGTTGGTGGGCTCTGTGGGGCGGTGACAGGAGTTGGAGGAGGAGGTGTCAACAGAGAGTGGAGAGAGAGAGATTTTGATTGTTGTTTTCCCTGCTTCGTTTGTCTATTCTGCTATTTTCTTTCTTTGGTTTGGTTTTGATATTAGTTTTCACATTTGCTTCAGTTTTGTTTGCTTGTTTTATTCTGTTCTTTTGAAATTTAAATTTAATTTTTGTTTTACTATTTTTATTGCTTGATTTATTCTGTTCTTCTGAATTTTAAATTTAATTTTTGTTTTACTATTTTTATTGTTTTATTCATTTTCTTTGTAAATAGTTTGTTCATAGTTTTCAACGTTGATATATAGCTGTTTGTTTTTGAGTGTTTGTTGTTTTAGTGTTTATTCGTTTATCTTCAGAATTTTCAAGTTTGTTTGTTTTTTGCTTGTTTGCTTGTTTGTCAGTTAGTTAGTTAGATAGATAGTTTGTTTGCTTGTTTGCTAGTTAGTTAGTTAGTTAGTTTGCTTGTTTGCTAGTTAGTTAGTTAGTTAGTTAGTTTATTTAGTTAGAATAGTGTAGGAAAAAATGCAAAGACACCTCAAAATGTAAGTGGGGTTTCTGCATTTCGCTGCTGTCCCTATTTTGGTCCTCTTCCCTACCACACCCCTCAAGGCAGGGGAACACGATCAAAAACTGGAATGCTCCGGTTCTGTTTCTACGCTCCAAGCAATGGAGCTGGCCTTCTCCTTTGTGCGTGTGTGTGTGGGGGGGAGGAAATCTCAGCCCGATGTTCTAACATTCCTTCTCACCTTCCCCCCTCCCTGGAGAGAGAAGGAGCCCCCTAACCAGGCAGCCAAGCCCTGGGTGCTGCTTGGAGCTTGAGGAGAGAAGGTTTCCTTGTTTCCCTCAGACGCCCTGAAGTCACCTTTCCATTTGGACACTTCCCTACAGAATGTGCAGCCTTTGTTGCAATAATTATCTTCTGGGCCGTTTCAAATCACTACTGTTTTTCACGGGTTTGGGTTGCCAAAAAGACTGTGACACTCCTGGAAACTGGCATGCTGTGTTGGCTTGGCTGCATTGTGATGGGGGAGCCTGAGGGTTCAACTCTCACCTTGGTCACAGACCCCTCCAGGGGAAGCTGCCATTCTCCTTCCAAAACACGCATTGGGGGGGGAAGGAATACTGGCCTGCCTCGCAGGGCTGTGGTTAGGATGCCTGTGATGGTGAAGCACTTTGCACACGCAAAGTGCTGCCCCGGTCTTCTTGCTGACCAAACAGTAATGGCGAGCCCCAAGCAGCCCCGAGGAAGCTGCCCCAAATGTGAGCGATACTCACGAGGGAAGGGGGTCTCCCGGAAACAAGCAGGCCACGGGGAAAGGGGAGAGGCTTCGCACGGCTGCTCCCGACCTCGAGTGTGAGCAAAACCTGCCCCCCAACCCATGCAGAGAGAGATCCCGGCACACAGAGACGGACCCCCAACCCCCACCCAAGTAGTCGATGTCCGCTGTAACTCACCCAGAGGACAGCAGATCTGTCCCCAGAAAGCCAGGCGAGCGGAGGGGAGGCTGCAAGGCGGCTGCAAGGAGGCTGCAAGGCGGCTGCAAGGCTCACTCCTCCCCTCCTCTGTCCTCTCTTCTAGGCTCCAACGCCTGAGGGCCCGATTCAGCCGGGGGAAGGTGGCCCCTCGGGCCCCGGGAAGCCAAAGGCAGGAGGCTGCAGGTGAGGAGATCATGTGACATCGCGGGCAGGAGGGCGGGGTGGAAGCGGTGGACCTGCTGGGAACGGCGGCACACCTGGTGCAGAGGCACACGGAGTCTCTGGAGGAGAAGGACTTTGGGGACCGGGCTGATCTGCCTCACTCGGGGCAGGGAGAACGTTTCAGCTCGAGGGCCACAGGGGTGTCCCAAATCCCTCAGTGATCCCGTTGAGCAGACCGAGGTCCCCTGCAGGGAGGGGGCAAAGGGAGCTCTTCACTGCTGCCCAAGCGAGGCCAGGACAGCAGCCATGCGGTGGGTCTGGGCATTGCAGCAGGGAGAGGGGGAAGGGGCAGTGGTGCCTGAGCATCCCTCCTCTCCGGTCAAGAAGGCTCCCACTCCAGCCCCTCCTCCTTCCAGCCCCAGCAGTCCTTTCTCACCTGTCTGTCCATTGGGCAGTGCTGGGGACAGAGACCCGCTGGGGCCCTCTCTCTGCTGCTCTCGACTGAGCTCCCCCTTCGAGCCACTTAAACCGGTTTTTTGGATCAGGGCCCCACCGGCTGTTACTGCAATGCGGTGGGCCGATGCTCCTGACAGATCAAGCCCCTGCAGGGCTGGATACAAAGTCCCGCGCTGGGGATCCTTCCGGCGCCCGAATGTGCAGCTCTCTGAAAGGGGGGGACATAAAAAGAGCAGAGAGAACCACACCGCAGAGAAGCCACGAGAACCTGGACGCGAGAGGTCCAAGGAGACTGGCAGAGAAGCGTGTGCCCCCTGCCAACCTCCAGGTGGAGAGAGCACCCCTTGGCTGCTAAAGGGATGTTGTTGTAAGCCGCCCGGAGCACTGCTTGTAGCCCACTAATCATTCCGAAAGAAGGAATGAATGAATGAATGAATGAATGAATGAATGAATGAATGAATCAGTCTCTGGAAACCAGTATCCGTTCTGGAAGCCAAACTGAAGGGGCTGAAGGAGAGGAAACCTTGGGCAGCGGAAGGAAACACAAGTCCCACTCGGTATTCTCCATGTCCTCTCTCTGCAGCTCCACCAGCACCACCTGCGCAGCAGCACCTCAGATTTATTAACAAATACTTGAGTGACATCTGTAAGGTGAGCCCCCACCCCAGCACAGAGGCCTCCTCCAGAGCCCAGGGCAGGCCCCAAGACATCCCAGAGGGACCCCTTGGGTCCCACGCCCTTCCGGAGTTTTCTCCCTCGAGTCGCAGAAGGTCCCAGGTCCCAGAGAAGGGCTTGGGAGTTAGGGGGCCTGCCAGACAGCTCCGGCACTAGCTGACGGCTGCCCGAAGAGAGGGGCGTTGCAGAGCAGGGCATTCGTTGCCTGCAATCCCCCCCCCCCCGGCTTCACTGCTGGCCCACGAGCACCTCTGGGAGGGGGACTGACTTCCAGGCGGCCTCTGTCTGGGAAGGATGCTGCGCCCTCTCCCACAGGCCTCCAGGGCAGCCTGGATGAACAGCCCACCAGCAGCCCTGCCTGGGCCGGCCTGACCTTCAGGGCCAGGGTGGCCGTGTGACGTCTTCTTTCCCTCCTGCTCTTCTTCTTCTTCGGGGCCTCTTGGCGAATGGGGACTGGTTCCTGTCCAGGGAGATGGATCACTTCTCAGGATTGGTGACAGCGTAGACCCTCCCCTCCCTGCCCTCCACCACGCAGCAGGGACCCACGGCTCCCCTCGCCCCGCTCACAACCTCACTCTTGCAACTTCCAGGTCCAGGAGCAGCAGGATGATTTTCTGCAGGCTGTCAGCGGGGTCTGCAGGGACAGACAACTGAAGGGCCTGGACACCCTCCCCTTTAATAAGGAGGCCGTGGGGGAGGAGGTCAAGGTGAGAGTGAGCCTCAGGACCAGCATCCCGGGGGGGGGAGGGGGAGGGGGAGGGGGAGTTCCCGGGGCTGCCTGGGAAAGGGGTGGGCGGGCGGGATTCTGCCTCCTGCTTGATTGGGTTTTAATGGGTTCAGTTCCTGGCAGGCAGCTTGTTCACGGAGTCTGCATTTCCTGCTGCCTTGGGAGTCCGTGGGGAAAGGCAGGGTGACTTCCCTTGAGACCCAGAGAGTCCCTTCTTCTCCATGGACCCGTGTGCACCTCTCAGAGATGCAGTACAGCCGGGCTCTGCGTGGGGGAGGGAGGAGAGCACTGACCTCCCCTGTCCCGTCCCCCCCCGTCTCTCGCAGGAAATCATGGAGGAGGTATTTTTTGAATTAACGCCAACTTTCGTGCGAACCATGAGCACCGTCGCAGAGCTCAGGTACATCTTTTGGGGAGGGAACCTTTGTCCACAACAGTCAGGAGGGCGGAGCTCTGTGGGGAGCGGGTGAATCAGGAGACCTTGGGGGGTTGCGGGACCGTGGGCAGAAGGGGGCAAAGGGAGGCATCCACTGATGCCCGGGCGGAAGAGGCTGCCCCGGGGGGCCCTCCACAGTCAGGTCTGAGAGGAAGAGTTTTGCTCTGAGATGGGCCCGACTGGAGCTTTCACGCCACCGGTTTGCTTCTAGGGTTGCCAGCCTCCAGGTGGGGCCTGGGGATCTCCTGCTTTTACAACTGATCTCCTGCTGACAGGGATCAGCTCCCCTGGAGAAAATGGCTGCTTTGGAGGGCGGGCTCTATGACATTGGACCCTACTGAGGCCCCTCCCCTCCCCAAACCCCTCCCTCTCCTGGATCCACCCCCAAAGTCTCCAGGTATTCTCCAGCCCAGGCCTGGCAACCCTCTGTGCTTCCCACCAGGAGAACATGACCGGTGTGCCTCCGGATCCAGCCCTCTTCTCCTCTCCTCCTTCCCGGAGGCCCCGGTGCTTAGGGAGCAGCTACACGGCTGTCCCCGCCCTTTCCCCAGGGACCGCCTGCCGCTCGGAGCGGAGTGGGCAGATTGCTGGCTGGTGGGGGGTGGGTCAGGGGCTGGTCAGCAGGTCCCCCCCTCGCAGCACAGTGCCTAATCCTTGCCCTTCCGCCCTGACAGCCGATTCCAGCCGAGGTTGAGCCAGGAGCTGAGAGGCTCCCTGGTGGCCTGGGCTCTCCGTCTGGTTCTGAACGGGGACCCAGGCCACCACAGCCCCCAAGGCCAGGTAGGTCCCATGCCGAACGCCTTGTCAAGCGTGGGGGGGACAGGCCTGCCTGTGGCCGAGTCTCTCCTTCTGGACTGCTGAGGCACAGCTGGGGGAGAGCTGTGCTCCTCAGGCGAGGAAGGTGCGGCCAGGGAGACGGGGGTCCCTCTGTGGGCCTCCCCCTTCCAGCGGGAGAGTGACAGGCAGGCCTTCAAGGCTTGCTGGGGGGAAGGGGCGGGGCATTCAGCACCCCCCCCCACTGGCTCCGCCTTCCTTTCAGGACCTACAACGAGCAGCCGAGGAGGGCCTGCAAAGGATGCTGAGGGAGTTGCTGAGGGCAGACCCGTCTGCCAGCCATCTCGTGGGCCTCCTGGAAGTAAGCGTGTGGGAGAGAAGGGGGAGGGGGATGGATGTCCCCATTGAGGCTGGGGGGCAAACGGGAGCCTGGCGAGGAGGAGGCCGCCTCTGCCGGACGCTCGGGTGCACCCCCACGCCAGGTGCCCGGTGGCCAGCAGCCAAGCCACTGGCTTCTTCCCTGGGGGAACAGGGCCAAAGAGCCCCCGCCCGGGAGCAGTGCCAGCCGCCCATCCCGGAGGGTTCCTGAGTGGCAGTCCTGTTCCCCCTGGGAATCTCAGGGCCACCTTCCCTTCCCCTCGGCCTCTTGACGGTGCCGCTGGCAGAGGGGGCTTCTCACTGCTGCCCCATCGGAAGAGGAAAGCAAGCCGGGCAGGGAGGAGGGCCCCGCCTGACGTCCTCCTGGCCCTCGTGCCTTTCCGTTCCCCTCTCCTGTCCTCCCAGCGAGCTCTGGGCTGCCCAGACGGTCTCCCTCTTCTTGGACTCACAACCCGGCCGGTCGACTAGGCTGCAAAATCTGCCCCCCTGTCCTGCAGAGTGCCTCCTCTGGCCCTGCTTTCCTGCTCTAACCACTGCACCGCTCAGCCACTCACAGCTGACGTGCTCTGGCTTTGGCTCCGGAGCACAGTATTCGGTAGAGAAAGGTCCACACGTGCAGTCCCCCACCGGCAGGGTGAAGCCGTCCGAAGGTGCAGCTGGCCGAGTGTTGACGTTGGCCCCCGGCTTCTGGTGGGCGGAGAGTCCTCAGAGCCCCCCCTTCCTCCCAGGGAGGCCCTCTCCTGGAAAGAGCCCCCCGGGCTGGGAGACCACTCCCCTAATCTGTCGGCCTGAGGCACATACCAGGATGGCTGCAGGCAGCAATCCCACAGGAGCAGAGCCCCAGTCGAAAACGGTGCCGCTTCCTTCCACAGCTGGTGGCCTACTCCATGCGCAGCAGACGGGGGGAGGTGAGAGCCAGAGCCGTCGCCCTTGGCAGCTCCCTCCTGCAGTTTGCCAGTGGTCTGCCCTCCTTCCAAGTAAGTCGTCCCTCCCCCCCCCCGCCTCTCCCGTCTGTCAGCAGGGCTTGGCTCCCAGGGCTACGGAGCAAAGCAAGAGAAGTGGGGCGGCCACAGCTCCTTCCCTTCCACAGTGGAGGGCAGAGCTGAGGACAGGGCCTCTGGCCTCCAAGTCGCCTTCAGACTCCCCCCCCCCCGGTCTCCACTCAGATGAGCACCCTGGATGGGGAGGGCAAGTGGGGGGAGAGTCATGACGAAAGGGGGGTGGTGTTGGACTGGCTTGGGAGGGATCCGCATCCACTTCCTGGCTCGCTCGGTGGGGCGTCTGCTCAGGACTCTTGGCCTCCATCTGAAGGGCTAGGGCAAAGCCCCCGGAAAGCTCCCAGCAAAGGGAGACTGCAGGCCCCATCTTCTGGGAGAGACCTACCCGAGAAGAACCCGGAAGAGGGTTCCGAGCTCCTTGGCTCCCCGGGGGTCTGCAAGCCGTGCCTCTCCTTCTTCTCCTTCTTCCTGTAGATGCCTGACGAAGGTGCCCTGGGTCACCTGCTGGTGCAGCTGGCCGTCTCCCTGGCCGACCCCGAGGCCGGCATCCGGGCAAAGGCCAGGGAGACCGTGGGCCGGCTGCACAGCATGCTATTGCGCCATCGGGGTAAGTGAGTGGGCGGGATGGGAGCGGCCGCCTTTCGCAGCAGCCAGCCGTCTCCCCTCTGACCTCGGTGCAATCAGGCGGCACCCTCTGGCCAGCGATCCTGCTTGTCGCCTCCTCCCTTCACATCCCTCCAAGAGGCTCTTCCCCCTTCTCCCCACGGCCCCAGGTTTTGGGGGAGCCACAGCAGAGTCAGGTGACAGACAGTCCCTCTCCGGCCCCAGAACACTGCCACGCTGAGATGGGAGTAGGGTCCAAGTCAGGCCCAAAGAGAGAGGAGGGGCCTCAGAGACCCTTGCCTCGAGAGCAGTTCCCCTCCCCAGCCAAGAGAGAGACCCCCAAGCCCAACGGCCCAAGGATGGCGATGCGGTTCTGCGTGAGGCGACCCAATGCCAGCTCCTCCCATCTCCTTCTCAGGACTCAGCAACAACATCCAGCAGCCCCGATGGAGGGAAGACCCAGGGCAGCCCTGGAAGGAGGGCTACCTCCAACTGAAGCAAGTGGGTGAGGTAAGGGGAGCCTTCGGTGGTGCTGGAAAGGCCTCGTCCTTCCGAAAGGGGTGTGACTTGATTCCCCTCCCTGTCCAGGAAGGCTCTCCTTCTGCCTTCGGAAGGCCGCAGCTCCCGGTCGGTCTTCAAGAACTTTACGGATTCTCTGCACCCCCAGCGTGCCTAGTCTCCGCCTCCAGGAGAGTTTTGGGTCTCCTTTTGGCAAGGGAATGAGGCAGGGGACGGAGGGGAGGCGGGAGGCGGGCTTGCCAAAGAAGCAGACTCCAGAGAGCTTCCACCGCCACGGCTTCTACTGGGACAGGGCGGGAGAGGACTCAAAGGGTGACGTGTCGCTTTCAGGTGTTCCGGGAACACCTCACCCGGGAGCAGACCAACACATACGTCGAGGCCGCCTGGGACACCGCCTTGCGCCCGGGCCAGGAGTGGGTGAGGGAGGGAGGCCTCTTCCTCCTTTACTCCCTCCTGGGCCGGGCGCAGGAGCTCTTGCAGGAGGAGGAGGAGGTGAGCACTTGGCTTCAGCAAGCAGGGGTGGGGCTGTGGGAGGAGGGGGAGGCAAACCTTGCAGGCATCTGCTGAGCAAAAAGAGGGGACCTGAATCATTGGGGGCATTTTCCTCTCCCCTCCCCTCCCCTCCCCTCCAGGAGGATGACCTGAAGGAAAGCCTCTCTGCCCTCCTCTATAACCTGTGGCGGGGCAGAGAGGTTCCCCCCGAAGTCCAGGCACTCCTGCCAAAGACAGGTAAGGCCAGTTTCCATGAAAATGGGGGCGGGGGAGGAGGTGTGTCCTCAGAGCCAGGAGAAGAGCTGAAGCTGCCCCTGCTCCACACGGAGGCCCCTCATCGGCTGCCTCAGCTGGTTCCTCAGTCCCCCGAGGGCCCTTCTTTTGCTGAAATGTGCCTGAAAGACACCACCCAAGAGGCTGGTGGGTCCCCTCAAGTGCCAGCATGGCAACAGGCCAAAGGGGGCTCTTTCTGATCAAGCCCCTCCACACAGATTGCAGGTTTACCTGCCTGGTTGGGGACCCCACCTTGGAACCCGCAGCCCAGAAGCAACCCCTCCATTTATTTGAGACCTCTAGTCCCATTCTGGACAGCCAACACAAAGATATGTCTGTTTGTCTTCTCTTCCATCCAGACAACTAGATGCAGGAGTGCCCCTCCCCCTCCTCCGGAACCGGAGGGCGGAAAAGACCAGGCAAAGGCAGGAGACCCGGATGCGAGGAGAATCCATTGCACTGTCGGTAGCCTGCCATAAGGAAAAATCAGAAAAACGATTAGAACTTTGAGCAACCATAAAAAGACTTGAGACTCAACATAAAAAAAACCTGTAGCATCAAGACCTATAAACGGTTACTTGACGCAAGAAAACAATTGGAACGTCTAGACGTTTCTACAATATCAAAACTCAACCTGGCAAGTAAGCGCGATGGTACATCCAAAGGCCCCCCAAAACTCTGTTATCTTTCATGGAAACTAAAAAAACAATATACAGACCGATATATCCACAACATCCGAGATTCCAAAGGTATTTTAAAATAACCATCAGAAAAAGTGGTCAAAGTTATGGAGAACTTTGATACCTCGCTTTACACCTCCTCAAAACCATCCATAGCAAAAATCACTGATTTCCTCAAGACCAAAAACAACAGTCAAAGTACTTTCAAAAGAACATCAACTGCTTCTTGAAACCCCTTTTTCATTGAAGGAGGTGGAATCTGGAATAAAAACCTCTCAAGAAAAATAAAGCCTCGGGTCCAGATGGCCTTCAATCAGAATACTATAACGCATTCTCTCCTATTATAGCCCAACCTTTACTGGATACTGTTAATGAAGTACTGAAAACTGGAAAGTTAGGTATCTTGACTTATTCTTGCAACACATGAATTTTGGAGAAACATTCTGGAGGAAGGCAGTAAAAGCCATTTATTCCAAACCTAGGGCTAAACTCTTGATGAATGGAGAAACCTCCAATTACATTCCTCTGTATAGGGGCCCTAGACAAGGCTGCCCCCGTCTCCTTTGTTGTTTGTAATGGCTATGGAACCCCTGGTAGCCGCAATCTGCAGCAACCCCACAATACAAGGAATTCAGATCAACAAGAAAGAATTCAACATCAGTCTTTTTGCTGATGATTTAACTATTTATGTTTCAAACCCAAAGTCATCATTACCTCAGATTCAAAATATCTTAAAAGCATTCGGCGAAGTGTCGGGTTTAAAAGTAAATCAGGCTAAATCCAATATTTATCCAATTCATATGTCTACCCCATCGATAGCGTATGTGTGCTCCATGTAATCTTTTCAATGGATCTCATCTGTATCATACCTTGGCATAAAACTACCCACGAAACTGTCTGATCTCATTAAAGTCAACCATGTACAAATAGATAAAGAGGTTCACAATCTGTTTAAAAAATGGAACTACAAACAGCTAAGCCTGCTAGATCGCATTACCACCATTCGCTCTCATATTTCCCCCAGATTCTTATATTGTTTTCGGGACATTCCAGCATACATTCCGAAATCAATGATAGCCAAATGGCAAAGAACCATCACTCAATTTATTCGGAAGTATAAAAAAACCACGGATTAAATATACAACAACACGTCGCTCTCTACGCTCAGGAGGCCTGGCGGTCCCCGATCTTTATTTGTATTATTTTGCAACACAGTTATCAACTTTAATTAGACAATACCACGATGACAATACTCTCGATTGGAAATATATTGAGGAATGAGCACTAAAATCAACTACTTTCAATGAAGCTCTTTGGTTTGATAAACCTCACCGACTACTTCAATCTCTTCAACACCCCTACCTTTGGACAACACTTAAATCTTGGTTTAAATTTAAATCACAGTTATCTGTGGCCCCAAGATCTCAACTAAGTACTTTTAGGGGCCATTCTTGGTTTCCACCAGCGGAAAACCCAGGCACATTTAAAAAGCTGCGATCGGCAGGAATAACGAGGATAGTAGATCTACTGAATAGAGGCAAAATACTGACTACACTTGAACTAGGAAGGAAAATCCAAGGGAATGTACCCTGGTACGAATACCTCCAATGACAGCATCTTTTGTATGACCACAGGATCAAACCACTTTTCAATAAACCTTTATTAGGTTTTGAAAAACTTTTGTGGAAACCGGAAAAGACAAAGGGCTTGATCTCCAGAATCTATAAACTACTTCTCAATTCCAACTGCAACACATTACTCAGCTTCCAAAAAGCGTGGCACAAAGATATCCAGCCATCTCTCTCGCCTGATCAATGGGATGCAATATGGAAGACGCATACCAAAATCTCTGACTCACCACTAATGCAAGAAACAGCGCTCAAGCTACTACACAGATGGTATCTCACACCTGTACAACTTTCACGTATAGATTTACACTCCTCTCCACTTTGCCTGAAACAATGTGGGCACAGAGCAACTTTCTTCCATAATTGGTGGGACTGCCCTCAAATCACACCATATTGGAAACAAATTCTTCATCAAATGAGAATCCTAACAGGGTATGGCTTACCTTGTCAACCGACGTTGATTCTCCTGCATCTCTGGCCAGCAGATGGTCCACCTGAAAAAATAAGATCCTTAATTAATATACCCTAATAGCAGCCAAAACTTTTCTGGCTCAAAAACGGAAAGCACATACGCTCTCTTCAGTGCAACAGTGGAAGCACAACGTTTGGGACTTCTTTATACAGGAAATATATATATATATATGGTCAAGCAATGAAGATACTGAAACCGAGTCAATAAATCCTTTAGATAAATGGCACCCCATCCTGGAAAAAATGGACGTCAATAAGTTTGACTGGGAAACAATGACAGTTATTAAATACCAGTTATTGACCTATGGCTAGCACAGTAAGCAAATACAGATTAGTTGACCAACTAGTTCCATTTGGGCGCTTTTGGTTAATTACACCAGGCCACATCTTAAGTTGCTCTTTGTTATGTTTATTGAGTGTTTGAATTTATTGCACTAGATGGTTTGATTCAAATTGCTTATGTGCATAGTATTCTACTGTACTGTATGTTAAAATGTATTCTTTTTTCTTTTTGAAAAAAAAATAGATTCCTAAAAAAAAAAAGCCCTATATACAGCAATCCTCGTGTGTTTGTGTCTTCCTTTTGAGCTAAAAGCCCCGTCCCTGTTCCGGGCAGCCCACAGGGGTTTCCTCCAGCATGGCTGGTCTGGAGCAATCTGGCCCCGATGGAGGAGAGCTCGGTCACAGGAACACACTCAGCCGGTGGGCTCTTCAGGAATGAATTCGGTTGCCGGTTCGTGGCGTGGAGCCTGGGGATTGAACTCAGGGGGTCTCACTGTCTCCAAGGAAATAGCTTCTGTCATTGGGAGATGAACTGTAATTGTGGGAGATTCTCTGGCCTTCCTGGGAGGTTGGCAACCCTCCAATTTCACATATCGATGACATTCCAGAAAACTGGAACGTCCCTATTTTACAGATGGGAAATAGGCTGCGCATCCACGTCTCTCCCTGAGCTTGAAGTCTGCCGTGGGGGAACCTTGAGGGGCCGGCTCAGAGTTGCGCCCAAACTCCCCGTACTCAGACGAGGGTCGTACGTGGTGTCCCGGCTCTGACTCCCCTGCAACGACCAAGTGGTTTGCGTGGAGTCTCCCAGGTACTTTGCCCAGTCTCGCGGCTTCGCTCGAAACGTGACCCCTCTGGCCAGGTGCAGCGGGATAAGGGACATTGTAGACCGAGGGATGGCCCCGCCATCCGCCGTTGTCGGCCCTCCCGGGCTGTAGATTGGCACCGAGACCGTCGACACTGGGACCCCTATTTTCGTCGACAATGGGACCCCTGCCCCCGTAGAGACCGGAGGGGTGGCCGGCACTGCCATCGTCATTGGGGAAGCCTTACTTTTAAGCTCAACATCCAATTAATGTTCTGGGCAGTCCACACGGTGATTCTGCAACGTGGCAGGTTCAGAGCAGGCCCCTCAAGCCTAGTGGGTCACTGGCTATTTGTCCGCTGCTGGCCAGTTCTCGTGTGGCAAATGAACGGGCATGAGGTGGGATGGGCAGGAGGGTTCCAGTTAACATTGCCAGCTCTGGATTGGGAGATTCCTGGAGGCCTGAAGGTGGTGCCGGCCGGGGAGAGGTGAAGTTTGGGACGGGAGAGAGCTCGTTAGGATGCGATGTCATGGATCCCACCCTCTGCCGCGGCCGTGTCCTCCACGGGAACTGTCCTCTGCAGTCTGGAGATCGGTTGGAATTCCAGGAGAACACCAAGCTCCACCTGGAAGTCTGTAACCGTCCTTCCAGTTCTCCCAGCCCCTCTCAGCAAGAGGAACAGCCCACCTGTTCCTTTAACCCAGAGGAGACCAAACTGTCATGCTTGTCCTCAAGACATGGTCCCCATGAAATGCCCATAAACCTTTGGGGTTGTTGGTTTCTCTCGATCTCTTGAAGACAGCGGCAGACAAGGATGCGCAGGTTGGCAGGAAGGGTAGAAGCCAGGATTGGTTCTGGATTCCAAAGAAAAGTGGATTTGAATTTAGAGATGTCTGACCAGAGTGTTGTGTAGGCAAGGGAGAGAGGGGGGAATTCTGCAGAGATGGACTGCGACCCTACCGGGATTGGTCCATTTCTCTTTATGCCCTGCTTTGCAAAAGAGACTGCAAAGCGAGGACCGGAAGTCCACTGCAAGCCCTTGCAATCCTACCTGCAAAAGCAGCTGGCCTGTTTCTCTCTCTCTCTGTCAAAGCTGATCTCCCCAGTGCCCTGAACTGGATCGCCCGGGCAAGCCCCATCGCATCGGCTCTGGGAAGCTAAGCAGGGTCGGCTGTGGTTAGTCCTTGGGTGGGAGACCTCCTTGGAAGACCAGCAGTTGGGAGGGCGGGGGCAGGCTTGATCCAGCCACCTCTCTGAACATCCTCCAGGCCCCCAGTAGGAGGGGTCAGTCACCAGAGGTCGACATGACTTCCAGGGGAAGACACACACATGCGTGCACACAAATGCAAAAGGAGAAGGAGAAGAAGAAGACAGAGAAGGTGATCTCTGGAGTACCAGAAGCAAGAATGCGTCACTGCCAGTGCTCCCTCTAAGCTGTGGGGTCTTGTGAGCCAAAACATTCTCCTTTGTGAGCTACTGGCATTAAAGTTGTGAGTGAGCGATTTGGTCACTGCATAACTTAGTTTGCTCTGGAGCCCTCCTTCCTAAGCTCAGACAAAAATGTGTGAGACAGAGCTTAAAAAACTGTGAGCTCACACCAACTCAGCTTCGAGGAAACACTGGTCACCAATGCTCCCTCTAAGCTGAGCAAAAATTCTGCTTTGTGAGCTACTGGCATTAAAGCCACGAATGAGCCATTTGGCTACTGCATAAACTACTTTGCTCTTGAGCCTTCCTTCCTGAGCTGAGACAAAAACTTGTGAGCCGGAGGCTAAGAAACTGTGAGCTAGCTCACACTAACTCAGCTTAGGGGGAACACTGCTGGTCACTGCCCCAAGGAGGTGGCTGTAGGATCTTGCTTGGCTGTATGACAAGGGATTTCAAAGATGGACCGGGACCAGGTCCGTAGCTATCGTGGGGCATCTCAGGGCTAGCCCCCCCGACTTATTGGCAAGGCCCCCGACTTCCCATCCAGCCCTGGGCCACCGAGTGGTGAAGGGTGCGGGGAAGGAGCCCGGTATTTCTGCAAAGATGTCTGGTGCGAAGGGCCGGCTGTGGTGGCCACGCAGAGCCAGGGAGTACCTCTCTATTTCCCCCCGGAAGTACCTGTTGCTGGTGGGCTGCGCTGCGCTGTCTGGTGCGAGGGGCCGGCTACGGTGGAGCAAGGAGGGGCCACTGAGAGGAGGAGGCGGCTTGGTAGAGGCCCGGGTGGGGGAAAGTGCAGAGCAGCTCGGGACGGGAATAGGGTTGCCCTCTAAGAAATGTAAATGTCCCCCGACTTAAAAAATCCTGGCTACAGGCCTGACCGGGACCATTGGCTTTCGTGTCAGGACGGCAGGGACAAAACACGACTTTTTACCGGGGCTTTTAATCAAGGGTTTAATAGACTGCTCTGATGTATGGATCTTCTACAGCAGACATCTAACGGCTTGTGCTTTTTCCTGGGGTTTTTATCTGCAAGCCTGCTGAAGAGGCAGCACAGAAAAATTGTCAATTACTATATAAACAAACAAACAATATGGAATCTTTGTCAGGTGGAGATCTCTCTACAGCGGAGATGTCTCTACAGACACGGCATTGCACAATCACACATCCTTTCTAGTGGCGGGCTCAGCCAGTCACTGCCTTAGAAGACAGCACATGGCTGAGTGGCGCTCTTTTCTTTGCCTTTTGTTTCCCGTGCGCACAAACAAGGAATCGCACCTCCACATTGGGGGCTCCCTGTGGAGTATGCGGTTATGCGCATGCTGCTAAGCGAGGGGGGGAAACGGCACCAAGTCGGCATGGAATGAGCAGACCATTTCCATGGCACAAGCGTGTCCTTGAGCAATCAGACGGGGAAAGTCTGTCCGTAGCCCATCGGCAGGCATTAGGACCGGACGTTCCCCCGTATCTTTTACCTCTGCTTCTGGGGCGGAGCAGCACAGGGTGCAGATGACTGCAGACCCTTTCCTAGATGCTGCTGTCTGATCGTGCCCTTTAGAGCCGTCAGGCATTGGCAGCTGAGTTGGTTCTAATGGCATGTCTGACCGTGGCCTCAGTTATGGGACTTGGCAGAGCAACCAAAGATATCCTTTATGGAGTTCGTCCGTAGCCCATCGGCAGGCATTAGGACTGGACGTTCCCCTGTGTCTTTTAACTCTGCTTCTGTGGCGGAGCAGCACAGGTGTTTGCCAAATTGTCTTAAATTGTTATTTAATCTGAGGAGTTATGATCTTAAATCAGGCAATAGGCAACGCGGGGGCAAGCATCTATGTATACAGGGCTGCAGTTCCCTCCAGACCCACCAAATAGACACTGAGACTGACATCAGGATAAGGAGATTTTGTTTACGGAATGTATTTCAAGCACACAGTAACACAAGCACACACACAATTGCACAGTACCTAGGAAATATAGATAATCAGCACGTTTGCATGAGCAGGAGATTCATTGTTTGGGTTATATTTACCTGTCCGATGAGATGAAGGCTTCCAAATGGAAAAATAAGGGAATTATAGAAAAAGGGGACCTATGCTAGAAAAATGGAGAGTGCAAAGTGAACCAGCAGAAAGCACATGGAAGACTCTGGTGGCCGTCCAAGAGCCTCAGGGTAATGTGTTGCAAGATAGCCACAAGTTCAAGAGTAAGAGAATATAGAGGTCGTGGGGGGGGGGAGTAGAGCGAGAGCATGTGGTCGGGTAGCCCCTTTTATAATGTGGTGTGGGGAGGTTGGGTCAGGCTGGCCACATGTCCTAGTCACACGCCTCTTGGGGGTGGCCCAAGCTGGTCACATGTCTTGGTCCATCTACTAGTCCATCCCCAAAACATGCTGATTGGTGTTGGGTTCAAGGGGGAAGGGTCTAGGGGAGTGGGCAATATTGAGAACTAGCAACTTAGACTGGACTCTGGCTCCTGGGTGTAGGTGAGATGAGTCGCTGGGCCAAAGCCATTGTTCTTTGATGGCCTTAGCCGGGTCCTTGATGGGTGAGTGATTAGTCTCTAGGCAACCATGAATGGATTCTCTGGGGCTACGTGTAGCTTCGCAGGTGATGGGGGCAGAAAGAGGTTTCCTGCGTGTGTTGGAGAGGTCTCCTAATCGGAGTCCTTTGTCCTCATGCCTCAGCATGGCATGGTGTTTGGTGCTTTATGCAAACTCATGGAACTGATCCATCTTCCATCAGGTAAAGAGGGCTGGTAACCTTGCAGGGCCCCTGGAGCAGCAATAAAGAAGGAAAGGGGTCTTCCTCTCAGGGTGCAGTCTCAGGGTCCGCTCACACTGCCGTTTTCATCGGGATTCGCTGCTGTTTCCTTGCGCATGTCAGTTTCACCTTCACACGCGCGAATCCGCCTCCCGCCCCGAAGCAGGCTTACTCGCGCAATGCTTCCGGGTTTTCCTGACCCCTGGAGAATGTAGTGTTTTCCTGGCACTTCCGCTTTCATTGCGCGGTTTCGCCTGTGTGGACAGCCCCTCTCTCGCAAGGATTGCGATTAGGGCCGTCTGAACGTTCTTGGGGTTTTTCTTTTCTTTTCTTTTTAAAGCTTCCGGTTTCAGTGCTTGAGCAAACATGCGCTTAATAAATCCATTTAAAGTTTAAATACTGGATTTATTAAGCGCATGTTTAGTCAAGCGCTCAAACCAGAAGCTTAAAAAAAAACAAAAACGCACAACGACGGCCCTGGAGGCGGGAACGAGAGGTGGGGGCTCCAGCAGCCTGGATGGGGCCGGCAAGGAGGATGGCGGAGACGGCGGAGCCTATTGTCGTGGGGCAATGGCGGCAGCGGCGGTGGCAGCACCCCCCCCCCAAGTCTCGGCAGGAGCTGCAGCCGCCCGAGCCTCCCCGTGGCCGGCAGGATCGCCTGGAAGGACGGCGCAGCAGCAGGCAAGCGGGTGCTGGGAAAGAGGGGAAAGAGGCCAGCGGCTGCATGTAGACAGCCCAAAGCGAATAAAAATGTTCCCGATTTAAATAAACCGGGAACAAAGCGCATGTCCTTTGCAGTGTGACCAGAGCCTCAGTCTGCCATCATACTGGGCTACCATGCTGTACAGTTCCTTGCACACGCTTTGCACAGTCCATACTTTATTTCAGTTCATAAAAGGCATAAAAAGCCTTGCAGGGCAACACAGGGTGCAGATGACTGCAGGCCCTTTCCCAGATGCTGCTGTCTGATCGTGCCCTTTAGATATGTCAGGCATTCGCAGATGTGTTGGTTCTAATGGTATGTCTGACCGTGGCCTCAACTATGGGACTTGGCAGAGCAACCAAAGATATCCTTTATCGAGCTTCAAGTGCACTATTTATGTATTAGGGTTGTGTTGAATATTGAAATGCTACAAAAGAGCTTTCTGTAATAGAATAAATTGAGGTTTGGTTTAGAACAACTGTCTCTCTTGATGCAATTGGGAACCCAGCGTCTGTCCCTCCCCAAATGAACACCGTGGGGATGGGAGTACATGATAAGTTTTCTGCACCCCTTATTGCCCCAACAACGTGGCAAGGAGCTCTGGATCTCCACAAAGCCGAGAACACTCCACAAAGTGATCCAAGCCACGTACCAAGGGGCACTCAGAACCCATGCACCATGAAACCCTCCTGAGCAGCTGAGCATGTTCTTCCAAGCATAATACCTCTCCACCTTTGATTCTCACAGTTACGCAAAGATGCCCTCTTGTTTCAACAGGTAAACGTCAGTCTCTCGAGGCATTTTAAAGACTCACAACTCGTATTGCTGCTGAGGGTTTTGTGGACTGGATGCCGTTTCTGCTGATCTGTCCTCCCTAGGGTTCCCAAGTCCAGGTTTGGAGATTTCTGCAGATTTGGGGTGAAGCCTAGGGAGGGTGGCGTGGGGGAGGGATAGATCTCAGCAGGATATAATGCCTTGGAGTTCACCTTCCAAATGAACCGTATTTCCTGGGAGAAGTGATCTCTGTAGTCTGGAGATCAGATGGAATTCTGGGAGATCCCCAGGCTCCACCTGGAGGCTGGCAACCCTACCCGACAGTCCCTCTTTCCTTCTCTCTCTCTCTTTTTTTTAAAGTACCCTAAGGTACACTTTTATTATTTTTCAATATACACTACAGACATACAAACATACCCATACCTAACATACACTAAGCTACTACATATAACATATATTCCAAGAGACTTATTTCTTACTCCTTCTTCGGTTAACTGTATTTCCCCCCCCAGTTTTCTATATTCAAGCCAGGTTTGTCCTTTCTGTGTTATCAAATCAGAACATTTAATGTCCATTTGCGCTTACATTATACCATTCATAAAATCTCTTCCATGTTTTTTGAAAGGTCCACTCTGTACCGGCTCTCATCTCTCCAGTCAGTTTGTCATTCTCTGCCATTTCAAAAAGTTTATTCACATCCTCTCGCCTTGTTGGTATCTCCATTGTTTTCCAGTATTTGGCATACAAAATTCTCGTAGCTGTCGTCATGTGAACAGTCAGATATCTATCTGCTTTATCAAAATCTTTCGGAAATATATTCAACAGCATTCGTCCCTCAACAGTGAATGGAACATTATTTATGATTGTTTCTTTCATCATCTTATGAACCCATCTCCAAAACCATTTTGCCTCATCACACAACCACCACATAGGAGAAAAAGTGCCAGTTTCGTTTTTACACTTCCAGCATTTATCTGAGCAATTTACATTTTGTTTGGCTAATCTGTCTGGTGTAAGATACCTTCTCTAAAACATCTTATACATATTCTCTTTCTATGACACAGCATTTTTAGTCATTTGAATATTTTTCAACCAAACTTGTTCCCACTCCTCTAAGTCAATATTACGCCCAATGTTTTGAGCCCATACAATCATATTTTTTTTCACTATTTCATCTGACATCACATTATCTAGTAGAATCTTATATATTTTCTTTATCACTTTAGTGTCTGTTTTCAAAATAGCCTCTTCCAGCTCAGTTGTTTTATTGTTAAATCCAAGTTTGCTGTCTTTCGCATATATCGATTCTAATTGTACTTTTTTCCACCAGGTTAATTGTTCTGGTAGTTTAAGTCTGTCTTTTTCATCCAAAATGTCCTGATAGCTTAATAATTCTTCTCCATTGTATACATTTGGTAATGTACATGCTTCGAATGGTATTATCAGTCTTGATCTTTTAGTATAAACATTTTTGTGTATTGAGTCCCATACCATCAATAATGCTGCTCTCAGCCAATGCTGCTTAAAGTATTTTTGAGAGCTTCCTATTTCCTACCATAAAAAAGCATTCCATCCAAACAGTAAATCATGTCCCTCAATTTTCAACAGCCTTTTGTCTTCCAAAGTAATCCATTCTTTAATCCACACCAGTGCTGCAGCTCTGTAGTACAGTAGCTAATTTGCCATGCCAAAGCCGCCTCTCTCTTTTACAGATTGTAGCATCTTCAACCTTATTCGTGCTCTCTTATAATCTCATAATCGGTGCTTAGGAGAGATATCGGTCTATAGTTTTTCATTCCTTTTTCATCCGAGTTCTGTTTATGTATCAGAGAGATAATGGCTTCTTTCCATGTATCTGGAATTACACCCTGATCTCTTGCCATGTTACATATGTCCTTAAAAGTCATTGCGATTTGTTCTTCAAATATATGGTAGAATTCCACTGGAAGCCCATCCGGGCCTGGGGTTTTACCTCTATTTTGTCTTTTTAAGGCTTGTGCTACTTCCATCATTGATATCCGTTGATTTAGTATTTGTCTTTGTCCTTCTGTCAGCTTTTGCAATTTATATTTTTCTAAATAATTCTTAATGCCCTCCTTGCTGATGTTCACTTTTTTAATTTCTTCATTTCTATAAATTTCTTTTCCTTCTTTTCTCAATACTTTAATAAATGCCCTTTCTTTCTGTGGATTGATTTTATAGGCCTTCTCATCCAACCTTTTCCCATGATGTCTCTCACCCCTAGTTTGGGTGTTTCAGGGTGTTGGAGAGCCTCCTCCTACTCCTTTGCCTTCATCTTTTTGTCTTCCAGAGTCTCCTCCTACACACACACACACTCATTCACTCCCTCCCCTCTGCTTGGCCCATGAAGGAATTCCCAGGAAGTTGCACAGAAACTCTGAAAACCACCTGAAATAAATGCCACTGCTTAAACAGGATGGGCTAGGGTGGGTGACCAGGTCCAGGAGGTAATTAATGCCTCCGTGGGGGAGGGTGTTGTTCAGACTTGTTTGAAAGAGGTGGCGTGATGGAAACCCAGAAACCTTACCCAGCTCAGGAAAGCCACCTAGAGCATCTGGGATCTTGAACGCCTGGGGGTTTACCTTAGAATAAGCCATTCATTTCCAGTCCACATTGGCCCATCCTGCCTGGAGAAGGCAATCCAATGGAAGAGACCAATAAACCGAAGCTCAGTTCAGACAAAACAGTCCATGCAGCCTGTGGAGCCTACCTGTCCTGGAGGGGGACACACTCCCCCCCCCCATAGGAGCAGTTTCATAGCTTGGGGCCACTACTAGATCCTGGCCTACAGCTGGAGGCTCAGGTCTCCTCCATGGCACTCCACGGCATCTGCATTTGCCAACTGTGATTGTTCCTCGGAAAGCATGATCTGCCCACAGCTGTTGATAGGCAACAGTTTGCCACAGGTGACAGTGAGGAGGATGGGGGTGTGTGTGGCAGCGCCGGTGAGTGGGTGTGGCAAAGAGCCAGAGAGTGGAGCCAGCAGATTAGCAAGCGGGGAAGCAAGCAGAGGGGGAGGTCTTGCACGGGGTTGGGCCAGGGAAGAAGGCGAGAAACAGGGAAGGCAGGCAAGTGAAGGAGGCAGGCAAGCAGTGGGGAAAGCAGGAGTGGCACAGGCCTGGGAGGGGGCTGTAGAAGAACAAGGGAGCGGGGGAGGAGAAGGCGGTGGCAGCAGACTAGCGAGCAAGGCAGTGGGGGTCGGTAGAAACAGTGGGAAAGGGAAGGCTGCAGGAGGAGGCCATGGGAGGACAAGCGAGGGACAGGCAGCATGGAGGAGAAGGAGGACGCAGCCGGAGGAAGCAGAGATGAAGGGGTGGAATTTTCCCTCCACCAGAACTTTTCCTACATCCCCACTTATTAAGTCTCTATTACAGTCAATGGGCATGCTACTTTACAGATCTAGAAATTTGTATCCAATCTGTCTTATTTTCCCTTAAGTCAGACCTTCCTTCCAGGAGCTAAGAGCAGTGTTCATAGTTTTCCCTTCCCCGTTTTAGAAGAAGAAGAGTAGAAGAGTAGGGCTTTATGCCCCTTTTTGCTACCTGAAGGAGTCTCGGAGCAGCTTACAGTCCCCTTCCCTTCCTCTTTCCACAACAGCCACCTTGTGAGGTAGGTGGGGCCGAGAGAACTGCCACTGGCCCAAGGTGGTGACCCAAGCAGGTTCCATGTGGAGGAGGAGTGGGGAATCGAGCCCAGTTCTCCAGACTAGAGGTAGTTTAGGTTGACAGTCAGTGGCTGGCCCAAAGTCAACCAGCCTCCCTACTACTTGGCCAGCCGCTCTGTCATGAAGCCCTGCCCCTGCCCTGAGGAGCTTCTGGTCTAACATCTGACACGAGGGAGGGAAGAAAAGGAGGGAAGGCAGCTGGATGCAGGGGGAAATGGAGAAAGAATGTGCATTCATTCCAACTGTGTGTGTTCCAGCTTAAGTTTGGGTAGGGGGGAGGGTGCCAAGATGTCAGGGAGAAGACGAAGCTAAATCCTCCTGAAGGTGATTTTCTTCCCAACATGTTGTGTACCAACTGAGGACTGCACACACGGTCGCCTTCGCACGCGGTCATGCGAACGGACAAAGCTTCGCTTCCTGAGAAAATAGCCAGCACGGATCCTAGGACGGACCCATTGGTCAGCCAGGATCCAAGCAGTGACTGTAACTGTCAATAAGCCTATCACGGGTGTGGTTGTGTGTGGGGTGTGGTTTGCGACGGGGATTTCAGCAGGCCTCAGGTCCTGTTGATGCTCTGTCTTGTGTGTCTGGAATAAATTATGGCCCCGGTCACACGGGCCAGATAACGTGGGGGGAGGTGTGGCTTTTTGCGCCGGGGCACTTTGACCTGCCCAAACACGATCAGACGTGACAGCGGGGAATTGGGGTTTCAGTTCATCGGTGCGCATTTTCGGCGCACTTCAACACAGTGAGGGGAGCACGCTGGAGCAATCAGATGGAGGAAGTCCATCTGCAGCCCGTTGCAAGTGTTAGATAATGGACTTCCTCTGGTACATTTTAGCTCCGGATCTTCGGCTGGACGTGACGGGTTGGCAACGGGTACGTGATGCTTGCCAGCTGTGCCCGTTTGATCGCACACGTAAACTCTGCCCGGCATCTGTGAGTATCCCACAGCAAGTTCTGGATGTAATTGGAGCCTATGAGCTGATTCACTAACTACGTCGTCAAGAACTCAGTACTTTACACTGGTGACGAGGATGGGATGCTGTGAGGATGCCTAACCCGGCATCTGACACGGAACGGCTATCACAGTCTTCCGACGCAGCACAAAGGGAAGCACCGCACATCGAGGTCCAGTTCACTGTGCCCCGCATCACTGTCCTGGACATGGCTGCCGCTCCGTGACAAATCTCCGTCTTCGACCCCATTCACCCCGAGTTATGGGAGTCATGGGTCGAACAGCTAAAGTACCCCAAATCAGCCAGCCTCCCCAATTCTAGGCCAACCTCTTGACCACATCGCCCTGATCCCTCCCCTGAGGCATTTCTGAGTGAAAACATGATCCGGGGGGGGAGGAGAAAGGGAAGGCAGGCAGCTGGACGTGGGGAGAACTGGGGGAAGGAGGGGCCTTTGTTCCGTCTGTAGGGGCTCAAGGTGAAGTTTGGGGAGTGGGGGCTGGATCCTTCTCCAGGAGGTGGTCTTTTTTCTTCATGCAAGGATCCTTCCCAAGAACAAAACAGATGGCAGGTGCTTCGACTAGGCAACATCCCTCTGCACAGGTGTGCTCAAGCGCAAAGGCAGACGCACACGGCCTGAAGCAGGACAGCTCAGGAAAGACGACACTGAATCTTTCTGTCCCATAGTAAACCGAGCCACGAAGAGCTCCCATTGAAACGGCGGATTTTCTTTTCTTTGCCCCCCAACCAACCAATAGAATCATCCTGATCTGTGCAATAGTTTCCCCTTTTCCCCGTCTCCCTTCTCTCAACGGCTTCGACTAGTCCTGAGCTTCACTCATATGGTGGCACCACACCTTTGGAGCCCCGGAGGCTCACCTGCCGACATGACATTCCCTTAGGTGCTGGGACAAAACACGGCTTTTTGCCTGGGCTTATAATCAAGGGTTTAATCCCCAGGTCTGTTGTATGGATTTTGTACTGCCGAAGCCTAACGGCTTGTGCTTTTTCCTCTCTGCAATGTCCCCCCCCCCCCAATCTCTCCTGACTCCAGAGCCCGACACACACGGGGGTGTGATACAGAACATGTTTGGTACAGATTAAAAGCCAAGGGGAGCCCAGGCCAGGTGCAGACACCAGCCTGGCCATTCTTGAGCCTGGTTGCTAAGTGACGGGGACACGCCCTCCTTTGTGACATCACCCCCCTGCTGGTGATCTGGGCCGGAGGTCGGTTGGTGGGCTCTGTGGGGCGGTGACAGGAGTTGGAGGAGGAGGTGTCAACAGAGAGTGGAGAGAGAGAGATTTTGATTGTTGTTTTCCCTGCTTCGTTTGTCTATTCTGCTATTTTCTTTCTTTGGTTTGGTTTTGATATTAGTTTTCACATTTGCTTCAGTTTTGTTTGCTTGTTTTATTCTGTTCTTTTGAAATTTAAATTTAATTTTTGTTTTACTATTTTTATTGCTTGATTTATTCTGTTCTTCTGAATTTTAAATTTAATTTTTGTTTTACTATTTTTATTGTTTTATTCATTTTCTTTGTAAATAGTTTGTTCATAGTTTTCAACGTTGATATATAGCTGTTTGTTTTTGAGTGTTTGTTGTTTTAGTGTTTATTCGTTTATCTTCAGAATTTTCAAGTTTGTTTGTTTTTTGCTTGTTTGCTTGTTTGTCAGTTAGTTAGTTAGATAGATAGTTTGTTTGCTTGTTTGCTAGTTAGTTAGTTAGTTAGTTTGCTTGTTTGCTAGTTAGTTAGTTAGTTAGTTAGTTTATTTAGTTAGAATAGTGTAGGAAAAAATGCAAAGACACCTCAAAATGTAAGTGGGGTTTCTGCATTTCGCTGCTGTCCCTATTTTGGTCCTCTTCCCTACCACACCCCTCAAGGCAGGGAAACACGATCAAAAACTGGAATGCTCCGGTTCTGTTTCTACGCTCCAAGCGATGGAGCTGGCCTTCTCCTTTGTGCGTGTGTGTGTGGGGGGGAGGAAATCTCAGCCCGATGTTCTAACATTCCTTCTCACCTTCCCCCTCCCTGGAGAGAGAAGGAGCCCCTAACCAGGCAGCCAAGCCCTGGGTGCTGCTTGGAGCTTGAGGAGAGAAGGTTTCCTTGTTTCCCTCAGACGCCCTGAAGTCACCTTTCCATTTGGACACTTCCCTACAGAATGTGCAGCCTTTGTTGCAATAATTATCTTCTGGGCCGTTTCAAATCACTACTGTTTTTCACGGGTTTGGGTTGCCAAAAAGACTGTGACACTCCTGGAAACTGGCATGCTGTGTTGGCTTGGCTGCATTGTGATGGGGGAGCCTGAGGGTTCAACTCTCACCTTGGTCACAGACCCCTCCAGGGGAAGCTGCCATTCTCCTTCCAAAACACGCATTGGGGGGGGGGGAAGGAATACTGGCCTGCCTCGCAGGGCTGTGGTTAGGATGCCTGTGATGGTGAAGCACTTTGCACACGCAAAGTGCTGCCCCGGTCTTCTTGCTGACCAAACAGTAATGGCGAGCCCCAAGCAGCCCCGAGGAAGCTGCCCCAAATGTGAGCGATACTCACGAGGGAAGGGGGTCTCCTGGAAACAAGCAGGCCACGGGGAAAGGGGAGAGGCTTCGCACGGCTGCTCCCGACCTCGAGTGTGAGCAAAACCTGCCCCCCAACCCATGCAGAGAGAGATCCCGGCACACAGAGACGGACCCCCAACCCCCACCCAAGTAGTCGATGTCCGCTGTAACTCACCCAGAGGACAGCAGATCTGTCCCCAGAAAGCCAGGCGAGCGGAGGGGAGGCTGCAAGGCGGCTGCAAGGAGGCTGCAAGGCGGCTGCAAGGCTCACTCCTCCCCTCCTCTGTCCTCTCTTCTAGGCTCCAACGCCTGAGGGCCCGATTCAGCCGGGGGAAGGTGGCCCCTCGGGCCCCAGGAAGCCAAAGGCAGGAGGCTGCAGGTGAGGAGATCATGTGACATCGCGGGCAGGAGGGCGGGGTGGAAGCGGTGGACCTGCTGGGAACGGCGGCACACCTGGTGCAGAGGCACACGGAGTCTCTGGAGGAGAAGGACTTTGGGGACCGGGCTGATCTGCCTCACTCGGGGCAGGGAGAACGTTTCAGCTCGAGGGCCACAGGGGGTGTCCCAAATCCCTCAGTGATCCCGTTGAGCAGACCGAGGTCCCCTGCAGGGAGGGGGCAAAAGGGAGCTCTTCACTGCTGCCCAAGCGAGGCCAGGACAGCAGCCATGCGGTGGGTCTGGGCATTGCAGCAGGGAGAGGGGGAAGGGGCAGTGGTGCCTGAGCATCCCTCCTCTCCGGTCAAGAAGGCTCCCACTCCAGCCCCTCCTCCTTCCAGCCCCAGCAGTCCTTTCTCACCTGTCTGTCCATTGGGCAGTGCTGGGGACAGAGACCCGCTGGGGCCCTCTCTCTGCTGCTCTCGACTGAGCTCCCCTTCGAGCCACTTAAACCGGTTTTTTGGATCAGGGCCCCACCGGCTGTTACTGCAATGCGGTGGGCCGATGCTCCTGACAGATCAAGCCCCTGCAGGGCTGGATACAAAGTCCCGCGCTGGGGATCCTTCCGGCGCCCGAATGTGCAGCTCTCTGAAAGGGGGGGACATAAAAAGAGCAGAGAGAACCACACCGCAGAGAAGCCACGAGAACCTGGACGCGAGAGGTCCAAGGAGACTGGCAGAGAAGCGTGTGCCCCCTGCCAACCTCCAGGTGGAGAGAGCACCCCTTGGCTGCTAAAGGGATGTTGTTGTAAGCCGCCCGGAGCACTGCTTGTAGCCCACTAATCATTCCGAAAGAAGGAATGAATGAATGAATGAATGAATGAATGAATGAATGAATGAATGAATCAGTCTCTGGAAACCAGTATCCGTTCTGGAAGCCAAACTGAAGGGGCTGAAGGAGAGGAAACCTTGGGCAGCGGAAGGAAACACAAGTCCCACTCGGTATTCTCCATGTCCTCTCTCTGCAGCTCCATCAGCACCACCTGCGCAGCAGCACCTCAGATTTATTAACAAATACTTGAGTGACATCTGTAAGGTGAGCCCCCACCCCAGCACAGAGGCCTCCTCCAGAGCCCAGGGCAGGCCCCAAGACATCCCAGAGGGACCCCTTGGGTCCCACGCCCTTCCGGAGTTTTCTCCCTCGAGTCGCAGAAGGTCCCGGGTCCCAGAGAAGGGCTTGGGAGTTAGGGGGCCTGCCAGACAGCTCCGGCACTAGCTGACGGCTGCCCGAAGAGAGGGGCTTTGCAGAGCAGGGCATTCGTTGCCTGCAATCCCCCCCCCCCCCGGCTTCACTGCTGGCCCACGAGCACCTCTGGGAGGGAGAATGACTTCCAGGCGGCCTCTGTCTGGGAAGGATGCTGCGCCCTCTCCCACAGGCCTCCAGGGCAGCCTGGATGAACAGCCCACCAGCAGCCCTGCCTGGGTGGCCGTGTGACGTCTTCTTTCCCTCCTGCTCTTCTTCTTCTTCGGGGCCTCTTGGCGAATGGGGACTGGTTCCTGTCCAGGGAGATGGATCACTCCTCAGGACGGGTGACAGCGTAGACCCTCCCCTCCCTGCCCTCCACCACGCAGCAGGGACCCACGGCTCCCCTCGCCCCGCTCACAACCTCACTCTTGCAACTCCCAGGTCCAGGAGCAGCAGGATGATTTTCTGCAGGCTGTCAGCGGGGTCTGCAGGGACAGACAACTGAAGGGCCTGGACACCCTCCCCTTTAATAAGGAGGCCGTGGGGGAGGAGGTCAAGGTGAGAGTGAGCCTCAGGACCAGCATCCCGGCGGGGGGGGGGAGGGAGAGAGGGAGAGGGGAGTTCCCGGGGCTGCCTGGGAAAGGGGTGGGCGGGCGGGATTCTGCCTCCTGCTTGATTGGGTTTTAATGGGTTCAGTTCCTGGCAGGCAGCTTGTTCACGGAGTCTGCATTTCCTGCTGCCTTGGGAGTCCGTGGGGAAAGGCAGGGTGACTTCCCTTGAGACCCAGAGAGTCCCTTCTTCTCCACGGACCCGTGTGCACCTCTCAGAGATGCAGTACAGCCGGGCTCTGCGTGGGGGAGGGAGGAGAGCACTGACCTCCCCTGTCCCGTCCCCCCCGTCTCTCGCAGGAAATCATGGAGGAGGTATTTTTTGAATTAACGCCAACTTTCGTGCGAACCATGAGCACCGTCGCAGAGCTCAGGTACATCTTTTGGGAGGGAACCTTTGTCCACAACAGTCAGGAGGGCGGAGCTCTGTGGGGAGCGGGTGAATCAGGAGACCTTGGGGGGTTGCGGGACCGTGGGCAGAAGGGGGCAAAGGGAGGCATCCACTGATGCCCGGGCGGAAGAGGCTGCCCCGGGGGGCCCTCCACAGTCAGGTCCGAAATCAGAGGGCGACCCCAGAGAGGAAGAGTTTTGCTCTGAGATGGGCCCGACTGGAGCTTTCACGCCACCGGTTTGCTTCTAGGGTTGCCAGCCTCCAGGTGGGGCCTGGGGATCTCCTGCTTTTACAACTGATCTCCTGCTGACAGGGATCAGCTCCCCTGGAGAAAATGGCTGCTTTGGAGGGCGGGCTCTATGACATTGGACCCTACTGAGGCCCCTCCCCTCCCCAAACCCCTCCCTCTCCTGGATCCACCCCCAAAGTCTCCAGGTATTCTCCAGCCCAGGCCTGGCAACCCTCTGTGCTTCCCACCAGGAGAACATGACCGGTGTGCCTCCGGATCCAGCCCTCTTCTCCTCTCCTCCTTCCCGGAGGCCCCGGTGCTTAGGGAGCAGCTACACGGCTGTCCCCGCCCTTTCCCCAGGGACCGCCTGCCGCTCGGAGCGGAGTGGGCAGATTGCTGGCTGGTGGGGGGTGGGTCAGGGGCTGGTCAGCAGGTCCCCCCCCTCGCAGCACAGTGCCTAATCCTTGCCCTTCCGCCCTGACAGCCGATTCCAGCCGAGGTTGAGCCAGGAGCTGAGAGGCTCCCTGGTGGCCTGGGCTCTCCGTCTGGTTCTGAACGGGGACCCAGGCCACCACAGCCCCCAAGGCCAGGTAGGTCCCATGCCGAACGCCTTGTCAAGCGTGGGGGGGACAGGCCTGCCTGTGGCCGAGTCTCTCCTTCTGGACTGCTGAGGCACAGCTGGGAGGAGAGCTGTGCTCCTCAGGCGAGGAAGGTGCGGCCAGGGAGACGGGGGTCCCTCTGTGGGCCTCCCCCTTCCAGCGGGAGAGTGACAGGCAGGCCTTCAAGGCTTGCTGGGGGAAGGGGCGGGGCATTCAGCACCCCCCCCCACTGGCTCCGCCTTCCTTTCAGGACCTACAACGAGCAGCCGAGGAGGGCCTGCAAAGGATGCTGAGGGAGTTGCTGAGGGCAGACCCGTCTGCCAGCCATCTCGTGGGCCTCCTGGAAGTAAGCCTGTGGGAGAGAAGGGGGAGGGGGATGGATGTCCCCATTGAGGCTGGGGGCAAACGGGAGCCTGGCGAGGAGGAGGCCGCCTCTGCCGGACGCTCGGGTGCACCCCCACGCCAGGTGCCCGGTGGCCAGCAGCCAAGCCACTGGCTTCTTCCCTGGGGGAACAGGGCCAAAGAGCCCCCGCCCGGGAGCAGGGCCAGCCGCCCATCCCGGAGGGTTCCTGAGTGGCAGTCCTGTTCCCCCTGGGAATCTCAGGGCCACCTTCCCTTCCCCTCGGCCTCTTGACGGTGCCGCTGGCAGAGGGGGCTTCTCACTGCTGCCCCATCGGAAAAGGAAAGCAAGCCGGGCAGGGAGGAGTGCCCCGCCTGACGTCCTCCTGGCCCTCGTGCCTTTCCGTTCCCCTCTCCTGTCCTCCCAGCGAGCTCTGGGCTGCCCAGACGGTCTCCCTCTTCTTGGACTCACAACCCGGCCGGTCGACTAGGCTGCAAAATCAGCCCCCCTGTTCTGCAGAGTGCCTCCTCTGGCCCTGCTTTCCTGCTCTAACCACTGCACCGCTCAGCCACTCACAGCTGACGTGCTCTGGCTTTGGCTCCGGAGCACAGTATTCGGTAGAGAAAGGTCCACACGTGCAGTCCCCCACCGGCAGGGTGAAGCCGTCCGAAGGTGCAGCTGGCCGAGTGTTGACGTTGGCCCCCGGCTTCTGGTGGGCGGAGAGTCCTCAGAGCCCCCCCTTCCTCCCAGGGAGGCCCTCTCCTGGAAAGAGCCCCCGGGCTGGGAGACCACTCCCCTAATCTGTCGGCCTGAGGCACATACCAGGATGGCTGCAGGCAGCAATCCCACAGGAGCAGAGCCCCAGTCGAAAACGGTGCCGCTTCCTTCCACAGCTGGTGGCCTACTCCATGCGCAGCAGACGGGGGGAGGTGAGAGCCAGAGCCGTCGCCCTTGGCAGCTCCCTCCTGCAGTTTGCCAGTGGTCTGCCCTCCTTCCAAGTAAGTCGTCCCTCCCCCCACATCTTCCGTCCGCAGGGCTTGGCTCCCAGGGCTACGGAGCAAAGCAAGAGAAGTGGGGCGGCCACAGCTCCTTCCCTTCCACAGTGGAGGGCGGAGCTGAGGACAGGGCCTCTGGCCTCCAAGTCGCCTTCAGACTTCCCCCACCCCCAGGCCGACTCTGGGATATCCCCCCCCCGGTCTCCACTCAGATGAGCACCCTGGATGGGGAGGGCAAGTGGGGGAGAGTCATGACGAAAGGGGTGTAGTGTTGGACTGGCTTGGGAGAGATACGCATCCACTTCCTGGCTCGCTCGGTGGGTCGTCTGCTCAGGACTCTTGGCCTCCATCTCCCCTTTCCGCACCTGCCGCTTCTTTCAATCTGAAGGGTGCAGGGCTGGATCACTTCTGGAAGAAGGGGCAGACCACGGGGGGGGGGGGGCAAGAAAACGGAGGCTGAAGGGTTAGGGCAAAGCCCCCGGAAAGTTCCCAGCAAAGGGAGACTGCAGGCCTCATCTTCCGGGAGGGACCTACCCGAGAAGAACCCGGAAGAGGGTTCCGAGCTCCTTGGCTCCCCGGGGGTCTGCAAGCCGTGCCTCTTCTTCTTCTCCTTCTTCCTCTAGATGCCTGACGAAGGTGCCCTGGGTCACCTGCTGGTGCAGCTGGCCGTCTCCCTGGCCGACCCCGAGGCCGGCATCCGGGCAAAGGCCAGGGAGACCGTGGGCCGGCTGCACAGCATGCTATTGCGCCATCGGGGTAAGTGAGTGGGCGGGATGGGAGCGGCAGCCTTTCGCAGCAGCCAGCCGTCTCCTCTCTGACCTCGGTGCAATCAGGCGGCACCCTCTGGCCAGCGATCCTGCTTGTCGCCTCCTCCCTTCACATCCCTCCAAGAGGCTCTTCCCCCTTCTCCCCACGGCCCCAGGTTTTGGGGGGAGCCACAGCAGAGTCAGGTGACAGACAGTCCCTCTCCGGCCCCAGAACACTGCCATGCTGAGATGGGAGTAGGGTCCAAGTCAGGCCCAAAGAGAGAGGAGGGGCCTCAGAGACCCTTGCCTCGAGAGCAGTTCCCCTCCCCAGGCAAGAGAGAGACCCCCAAGCCCAATGGCCCAAGGATGGCGATGCGGTTCTGCGTGAGGCGACCCAATGCCAGCTCCTCCCGTCTCCTTCTCAGGACTCAGCAACAACATCCAGCAGCCCCGATGGAGGGAAGACCCAGGGCAGCCCTGGAAGGAGGGCTACCTCCAACTGAAGCAAGTGGGTGAGGTAAGGGGAGCCTTCGGTGGTGCTGGAAAGGCCTCGTCCTTCCAAAAGGGGGTGTGACTTGATTCCCCTCCCTGTCCAGGAAGGCTCTCCTTCTCCCTTCGGAAGGCCGCAGCTCCCGGTTGGTCTTCAAGCCCTTTACGGATTCTCTGCACCCCCAGCGTGCCTAGTCTCCGCCTCCAGGAGAGTTTCGGGTCTCCTTTTGGCAAGGGAATGAGGCAGGGGACGGAGGGGAGGCGGGAGGCGGGCTTGCCAAAGAAGCAGACTCCAGATAGCTTCCACCTCCACGGCTTCTACTGGGACAGGGCGGGAGAGGACTCAAAGGGTGATGTGTCGCTTTCAGGTGTTCCGGGAACACCTCACCCGGGAGCAGACCACCACATACGTCGAGGCCGCCTGGGACACCGCCTTGCGCCCGGGCCAGGAGTGGGTGAGGGAGGGAGGCCTCTTCCTCCTTTACTCCCTCCTGGGCCGGGCGCAGGAGCTCTTGCAGGAGGAGGAGGTGAGCACTTGGCTTCAGCAAGCAGGGGTGGGGCTGTGGGAGGAGGGGGAGGCAAACCTTGCAGGCATCTGCTGAGCAAAAAGAGGGGACCTGAATCATTGGGGGCATTTTCCTCTCCCCTCCCCTCCCTCCCCTCCAGGAGGATGACCTGAAGGAAAGCCTCTCTGCCCTCCTCTATAACCTGTGGCGGGGCAGAGAGGTTCCCCCCGAAGTCCAGGCACTCCTGCCAAAGACAGGTAAGGCCAGTTTCCATGAAAATGGGGGTGGGGGAGGAGGTGTGTCCTCAGAGCCAGGAGAAGAGCTGAAGCTGCCCCTGCTCCACACGGAGGCCCCTCATCGGCTGCCTCAGCTGGTTCCTCAGTCCCCCGAGGGCCCTTCTTTTGCTGAAATGTGCCTGAAAGAGACCACCCAAGAGGCTGGTGGGTCCCCTCAAATGCCAGCCTGGCAACAGGCCAAAGGGGGCTCTTTCTGATCAAGCCCCTCCACACAGATTGCAGGTTTACCTGCCTGGTTGGGGACCCCACCTTGGAACCCGCAGCCCAGAAGCAACCCCTCCATTTATTTGAGACCTCTAGTCCCATTCTGGACAGCCAGCACAAAGATATGTCTGTTTGTCTTCTCTTCCATCCAGACAACTAGATGCAGGAGTGCCCCTCCCCCTCCTCCGGAACCGGAGGGCGGAAAAGACCAGGAAAAGGCAGGAGACCCGGATGCGAGGAAAACCCATTGCACTGTCGGTAGCCTGCCATAAAGAAAAATCAGAGAAACGATTAGAACTTTGAACAACCATAAAAAGACTTGAGACTCAACAGAAAAAAAACCTGTAGCATCAAGACCTATAAACGGTTACTTGATGCAAGAAAACAATTGGAACGTCTAGACGTTTCTACAATATCAAAACTCAACTTGGCAAGTAAGCGCGATGGTACATCCAAAGGCCCCCCAAAACTCTGTTATCTTTCATGGAAACTAAAAAAACAATATACAGATCGATATATCCACAACATCCGAGATTCCAAAGGTATTTTAAAATAACCATCAGAAAAAGTGATCAAAGTTATGGAGAACTTTGATACCTCGCTTTACACCTCCTCAAAACCATCCATAGCAAAAATCACTGATTTCCTCAAGACCAAAAACAACGGTCAAAGGACTTTCAAAAGAACATCAACTGCTTCTTGAAACCCCTTTTTCATTGAAGGAGGTGGAATCTGCAATAAAAATATCTCAAGAAAAATAAGGCCTCGGGTCCAGATGGCCTTCAATCAGAATACTATAACGCATTCTCTCCTATTATAGCCCAACCTTTACTGGATACTGTTAATGAAGTACTGAAAACTGGAAAGTTATGTATCTTGACTTATTCTTGCAACACATGAATTTTGGAGAAACATTCTGGAGAAAAGCAGTAAAAGCCATTTATTCCAAACCTAGGGCTAAACTCTTGATGAATGGAGAACCCTCCAATGACATTCCTCTGTATAGGGGCCCTAGACAAGGCTGCCCCCGTCTCCTTTGTTGTTTGTAATGGCTATGGAACCCCTGGTAACCGCAATCCGCAGCAACCCCACAATACAAGGAATTCAGATCAACAAGAAAGAATTCAACATCAGTCTTTTTGCTGATGATTTAACTATTGATGTTTCAAACCCAAAGTCATCATTACCTCAGATTCAAAATCTCTGACTCACCACTAATGCAAGAAACAGCACTCAAGCTACTACACAGATGGTATCTCACACCTGTACAACTTTCACGTATAGATTTACACTCCTCTCCACTTTGCCTGAAACAATGTGGGCACAGAGCAACTTTCTTCCATAATTGGTGGGACTGCCCTCAAATCACACCATATTGGAAACAAATTCTTCATCAAATGAGAATCCTAACAGGGTATGGCTTACCTTGTCAACCGACGTTGATTCTCCTGCATCTCTGGCCAGCAGATGGTCCACCTGAAAAAATAAGATCCTTAATTAATATACCCTAATAGCAGCCAAAACTTTTCTGGCTCAAAAACGGAAAGCACATACGCTCTCTTCAGTGCAACAGTGGAAGCACAACGTTTGGGACTTCTTTATACAGGATATATATATATATATATATATGGTCAAGCAATGAAGATACTGAAACCGAGTCAATAAATCCTTTAGATAAATGGCACCCCATCCTGGAAAAAATGGACGTCAATAAGCTTGACTGGGAAACAATGACAGTTATTAAATACCAGTTATTGACCTATGGCTAGCACAGTAAGCAAATACAGATTAGTTGACCAACTAGTTCCATTTGGGCGCTTTTGGTTAATTACACCAGGCCACATCTTAAGTTGCTCTTTGTTATGTTTATTGAGTGTTTGAATTTATTGCACTAGATGGTTTGATTCAAATTGCTTATGTGCATAGTATTCTACTGTACTGTATGTTAAAATGTATTCTTTTTTCTTTTTGAAAAAAAAATAGATTCCTAAAAAAAAAAACCCTATATACAGCAATCCTCGTGTGTTTGTGTCTTCCTTTTGAGCTAAAAGCCCCGTCCCTGTTCCGGGCAGCCCACAGGGGTTTCCTCCAGCATGGCTGGTCTGGAGCAATCTGGCCCCGATGGAGGAGAGCTCGGTCACAGGAACACACTCAGCCGGTGGGCTCTTCAGGAATGAATTCGGTTGCCGGTTCGTGGCGTGGAGCCTGGGGATTGAACTCAGGGGGTCTCATTGTCTCCAAGGAAATAGCTTCTGTCATTGGGAGATGAACTGTAATTGTGGGAGATTCTCTGGCCTTCCTGGGAGGTTGGCAACCCTCCAATTTCACATATCGACGACATTCCAGAAAACTGGAACGTCCCTATTTTACAGATGGGAAATAGGCTGCGCATCCATGTCTCTCCCTGAGCTTGAAGTCTGCCGTGGGGGAACCTTGAGGGGCCGGCTCGGAATTGCGCCCAAACTCCCCGTACTCAGACGAGGATCGTACGTGCTGTCCCGGCTCTGACTCCCCTGCAACGACCAAGTGGTTTGCGTGGAGCCTCCCAGGTACTTTGCCCAGTCTCGCGGCTTCGCTCGAAACGTGACCCCTCTGGCCAGGTGCAGCGGGATAAGGGACATTGTAGACCGAGGGATGGCCCCGCCATCCGCCGTTGTCGGCCCTCCCGGGCTGTAGATTGGCACCGAGACCGTCGACACTGGGACCCCTATTCCCGTCGACAATGGGACCCCTGCCCCCGTAGAGACCGGAGGGGTGGCTGGTGCTGCCATCGTCATTGGGGAAGCCTTACTTTTAAGCTCAACATCCAATTAATGTTCTGGGCAGTCCACACGGTGATTCTGCAACGTGGCAGGTTCAGAGCAGGCCCCTCAAGCCTAGTGTTTGCCCGCTGCTGGCCAGTTCTCGTGTGGCAAATGAACGGGCGTGAGGTGGGATGGGCAGGAGGGTTCCAGTTAACATTGCCAGCTCTGGATTGGGAGATTCCTGGAGGCCTGAAGGTGGTGCCGGCCGGGGAGAGGTGAAGTTTGGGACGGGAGAGAGCTCGTTAGGATGCGATGTCATGGATCCCACCCTCTGCCGCGGCCGTGTCCTCCACGGGAACTGTCCTCTGCAGTCTGGAGATCGGTTGGAATTCCAGGAGAACACCAAGCTCCACCTGGAAGTCTGTAACCGTCCTTCCAGTTCTCCCCGCCCCTCTCAGCAAGAGGAACAGCCCACCTGTTCCTTTAACCCAGAGGAGACCAAACTGTCATGCTTGTCCTCAAGACATGGTCCCCATGAAATGCCCATAAACCTTTGGGGTTGTTGGTTTCTCTCGATCTCTTGAAGACAGCGGCAGACAAGGATGCGCAGGTTGGCAGGAAGGGTAGAAGCCAGGATTGGTTCTGGATGCCAAAGAAAAGTGGATTTGAATTAAGAGATGTCTGACAAGAGTGTTGTGTAGGCAAGGGAGAGAGGGGGGAATTCTGCAGAGATGGACTGCGACCCTATCGGGATTGGTTCATTTCTCTTTATGCCCCGCTTTGCAAAAGAGACTGCAAAGCGAGGACCGGAAGTCCACTGCAAGCCCTTGCAATCCTACCTGCAAAAGCAGCTGGCCTGTTTCTCTCTCTCTCTGTCAAAGCAGATCTCCCCAGTGCCCTGAACTGGATCGCCCGGGCAAGCCCCATCGCATCGGCTCTGGGAAGCTAAGCAGGGTCGGCTGTGGTTAGTCCTTGGGTGGGAGACCTCCTTGGAAGACCAGCAGTTGGGAGGGCGGGGGCAGGCTTGATCCAGCCACCTCTCAGAACATCCTCCAGGCCCCCAGTAGGAGGGGTCAGTCACCAGAGTTCGACATGACTTCCAGGGGAAGACACACACATGCGTGCACACAAATGCAAAAGAAGAAGGAGAAGGAGAAGAAGAAGAAGACAGAGAAGGTGATCTCCGGAGTACCAGAAGCAAGAATGCGTCACTGCCAATGCTCCCTCTAAGCTGTGGGGTCTTGTGAGCCAAACAGTTCTCCTTTGTGAGCTACTGGCATTAAGGTTGTGAGTGAGCGATTTGGTCACTGCATAACTTAGTTTGCTCTGGAGCCATCCTTCCTGAGTAAGACAGAAATGTGTGAGCTAGAGCTTAAAAAACTGTGAGCTAGCTCACACCAACTCAGCTTCGAGGGAACCCTGGTCACCAATACTCCCTCTAAGCTGTGGAGTCTTGTAAGCAAAAATTCTGCTTTGTGAGCTACTGGCATTAAAGCCACAAATGAGCCATTTGGCTACTGCATAAATTGCTTTGCTCTTGAGCCTTCCTTCCTGAGCGGAGACAAAAACTTGTGAGCCGGAGGCTAAGAAACTGTGAGCTAGCTCACACTAACTCAGCTTAGGGGGAACACTGCTGGTCACTGCCCCAAGGAGGTGGCTGTAGGATCTTGCTTGGCTGTATGACAAGGGATTTCAAAGATGGACCGGGACCAGGTCCGTAGCTATCGTGGGGCATCTCAGGGCTAGCCCCCCCCCCGACTTATTGGCAAGGCCCCCCAACTTCCCATCCAGCCCTGGGCCACCGAGTGGTGAAGGGTGCGGGGAAGGAGCCCGGTATTTCTGCAAAGATGTCTGGTGCGAAGGGCCGGCTGTGGTGGCCACGCAGAGCCAGGGAGCACCTCTCTATTTCCCCCCGGAAGTACCTGTTGCTGGTGGGCTGCGCCGCGCTGTCTGGTGCGAGGGGCCGGCTACGGTGGAGCGAGGAGGGGCCACTGAGAGGAGGAGGCGGCTTGGTAGAGGCCCGGGTGGGGGGAAAGTGCAGAGCAGCTTGGGACGGGAATAGGGTTGCCCTCTAAGAAATGTAAATGTCCCCCGACTTAAAAATCCTGGCTACAGGCCTGACCGGGACCATTGGCTTTCGTGTCAGGACGGCAGGGACAAAACACGACTTTTTACCGGGGCTTTTAATCAAGGGTTTAATAGACTGCTCTGATGTATGGATCTTCTACAGCAGACATCTAACGGCTTGTGCTTTTTCCTGGGGTTTTTATCTGCAAGCCTGCTGAAGAGGCAGCACAGAAAAATTGTCAATTACTATATAAACAAACAAACAATATGGAATCTTTGTCAGGTGGAGATCTCTCTACAGCGGAGATGTCTCTTCAGACACGGCATTGCACAATCACACATCCTTTCTAGTGGCGGGCTCAGCCAGTCACTGCCTTAGAAGACAGCACATGGCTGAGTGGCGCTCTTTTTTTTGCCTTTTGTTTCCCTTGCGCACAAACAAGGAATCGCACCTCCACATTGGGGGCTCCCTCTGAAGTATGCGGTTACGCGCATGCTGCTAAGCGAGGGGGGGGGAACGGCACCAAGTCGGCAGGGAATGAGCAGACCATTCCCATGGCACAAGCGTGTCCTTGAGCAATCAGACGGGGAAAGTCCGTCTGTAGCCCATCGGCAGGCATTAGGACCGGACGTTCCCCCGTATCTTTTACCTCTGCTTCTGGGGCGGAGCAGCACAGGGTGCAGACGACTGCAGGCCCTTTCCCAGATGCTGCAGTCTGATCGTGCCCTTTAGATCCGTCAGGCATTGGCAGCTGAGTTGGTTCTAATGGCATGTCTGACCGTGGCCTCAGTTATGGGACTTGGCAGAGCAACCAAAGATATCCTTTATGGAGTCCGTCCGTAGCCCATCGGCAGGCATTAGGACTGGACGTTCCCCTGTGTCTTTTAACTCTGCTTCTGTGGCGGAGCAGCACAGGTGTTCGCCAAATTGCCTTAAATTGTTATTTAATCTGAGGAGTTATGATCTTAAATCAGGCAATAGGCAACGCGGGGGCAAGCATCTATGTATACAGGGCTGCAGTTCCCTCCAGACCCACCAAATAGACACTGAGACTGACATCAGGATAGGAAGATTTTGTTTACTGAATGTATTTCAAGCATACAGTAACACAAGCACACACACAATTGCACAGGACCTAGGAAATATAGATAATCAGCACGTTTGCATGAGCAGGAGATTCATTGTTTGGGTTATAGTTACCTGTCCGATGAGATGAAGGCTTCCAAATGGAAAAATAAGGGAATTATAGAAAAAGGGGACCTATGCTAGAAAAATGGAGAGTGCAAAGTGAACCAGCAGAAAGCACATGGAAGACTCTGACGGCCGTCCAAGAGCCTCAGGGTAAGGTGTGGCAAGATAGCCACAAGTTCAAGAGTAAGAGAGTATAGAAGTCGTTGGTGGGGGGGGAAGTAGAGAGAGAGCATGTGGTCGGGTAGCCCCTTTTATAATGTGGTGTGGGGAGGTTGGGTCAGGCTGGCCACATGTCCTAGTCACATGCCTCTTGGGGGTGGCCCAAGCTGGTCACATGTCTTGGTCCATCTACTAGTCCATCCCCAAAACATGCTGATTGGTGTTGGGTTCAAGGGGGAAGGGTCTAGGGGAGTGGGCAATATTGAGAACTAGCAACTTAGACTGGACTCTGGCTCCTGGGTGTAGGTGAGATGAGTCACTGGGCCAAAGCCATTGTTCTTTGTTGGCCTTAGCCGGGTCCTTGATGGGTGAGTGATTAGTCTCTAGGCAACCATGAATGGATTCTCTGGGGCTACGTGTAGCTTCGCAGGTGATGGGGGGAGAAAGAGGTTTCCTGCGTGTGTTGGAGAGGTCTCCTAATGGCGTCTTGGAGTCCTTTGTCCTCATGCCTCAGCATGGCATGGTGTTTGGTGCTTTATGCAAACTCATGGAACTGATCCATCCTCCATCAGGTAAAGAGGGCTGGTAACCTTGCAGGGCCCCTGGAGCAGCAATAAAGAAGGAAAGGTGTCTTCCTCTCAGGGTGCAGTCTCAGGGTCCACTCACACTGCCGTTTTGATCGGGATTCGCTGCTGTTTCCTTGCGCATGTCAGTTTCACCTTCACACACGCGAATCCGCCTCCCGCCCCGAAGCAGGCTTACTCGCGCAATGCTTCCGGGTTTTCCTGACCCCTGGAGAATGTAGTGTTTTCCTGGCACTTCCGCTTTCATTGCGCGGTTTCGCCTATGTGGACAGCCCCTCTCTAGCAAGGATTGCGATTAGGGCCGTCTGAACGTTCTTGGGGTTTTTCTTTCTTTTCTTTTTTTTAAAGCTTCCGGTTTGAGCGCTTGAGCAAACATGCGCTTAATAAATCCATTTAAAGTTTAAATACTGGATTTATTAAGCGCATGTTTAGTCAAGCGCTCAAACCAGAAGCTTAAAAAAAACAAAAACGCACAACGACGGCCCTGGAGGCGGGAACGAGAGGTGGGGGCTCCAGCAGCCTGGATGGGGCCGGCAAGGAGGATGGCGGAGACGGCAGAGCCTATTGTCGTGGGGCAATGGCGACAGAAGCGGTGGCAGCACCCCCCCCCAAGTCTCGGCAGGAGCTGCAGCCGCCCGAGCCTCCCCATGGCCGGCACGATCGCCTGGAAGGACGGCGCAGCAGCAGGCAAGCGGGTGCTGGGAAAGAGGGGAAAGAGGCCAGCAGCTGCATGTAGACAGCCCAAAGCGAATAAAAATGTTCCCGATTTAAATAAACCGGGAACAAAGCGCATGTCCTTTGCAGTGTGACCAGAGCCTCAGTCTGGCATCATACTGGGCTACCATGCTGTACAGTTCCTTGCACACGCTTTGCACAGTCCATACTTTATTTCAGTTCATAAAAGGCATAAAAAGCCTTGCAGGGCAACACAGGGTGCAGATGACTGCAGGCCCTTTCCCAGATGCTGCTGTCTGATCGTGCCCTTTAGATATGTCAGGCATTCGCAGATGAGTTGGTTCTAATGGTATGTCTGACCGTGGCCTCAACTATGGGACTTGGCAGAGCAACCAAAGATATCCTTTATCGAGCTTCAAGTGCACTATTTATGTATTAGGGTTGTGTTGAAATATTCTACGTTGAATATTGAAATGCTACAAAAGAGCTTTCTGTAATAGAATAAATTGAGGTTTGGTTTAGAACAACTGTCTCTCTTGATGCAATTGGGAACCCAGCGTCTGTCCCTCCCCAAATGAACACCGTGGGGATGGGAGTACATGATAAGTTTTCTGCACCCCTTATTGCCCCAACAACGTGGCAAGGAGCTCTGGATCCCCACAAAGCCGAGAACACTCCACAAAGTGATCCAAGCCACGTACCAAGGGGCACTCAGAACCCATGCACCATGAAACCCTCCTGAGCAGCTGAGCATGTTCTTCCAAGCATAATACCTCTCCACCTTTGATTCTCACAGTTACGCAAAGATGCCCTCTTGTTTCAGCCGGTAAACGTCAGTCTCTCGAGGCATTTTAAAGACTCACAACTCGTATTGCTGCTGAGGGTTTTGTGGACTGGATGCCGTTTCCGCTGATCTCTCCTCCCTAGGGTTCCCAAGTCCAGGTTTGGAGATTTCTGCAGATTTGGGGTGAAGCCTAGGGAGGGTGGCGTGGGGGAGGGATAGATCTCAGCAGGATATAATTCCTTGGAGTTCACCTTCCAAATGAACCGTATTTCCTGGGAGAAGTGATCTCTGTAGTCTAGAGATCAGATGGAATTCTGGGAGATCCCCAGGCTCCACCTGGAGGCTGGCAACCCTACCCGACAGTCCCTCTTTCCTTCTCTCTCTCTTTTTTTAAAAAAGTACCCTAAGGTACACTTTTATTATTTTTCAATATACACTACAGACATACAAACATACCCATACCTAACGTACACTAAGCTACTACATATAATACATATTCCAAGAGACTTATTTCTTACTCCTTCTTCGGTTAACTGTATTTTTTTCCCCCAGTTTTCTATATTCAAGCCAGGTTTGTCCTTTCTGTGTTATCAAATCAGAACATTTAATGTCCATTTGTGCTTACATTATACCATTCATAAAATCTCTTCCATGTTTTTTGAAAGGTCCACTCTGTACCGGCTCTCATCTCTCCAGTCAGTTTATCATTCTCTGCCATTTCAAAAAGTTTATTCACATCCTCTCGCCTTGTTGGTATCTCCATTGTTTCCCAGTATTTGGCATACAAAATTCTCGTAGCTGTCGTCATGTGAACAGTCAGATATCTATCTGCTTTATCAAAATCTTTCGGAAATATATTCAACAGCATTCGTCCCTCAACAGTGAATGGAACATTATTTATGATTGTTTCTTTCATCATCTTATGAACCCATCTCCAAAACCATTTTGCCTCATCACACAACCACCACATAGGAGAAAAAGTGCCAGTTTCGTTTTTACACTTCCAGCATTTATCTGAGCAATTTACATTTTGTTTGGCTAAGCTGTCTGGTGTAAGATACCTTCTCTAAAACATCTTATACATATTCTCTTTCTATGACACAGCATTTTTAGTCATTTGAATATTTTTCAACCAAACTTGTTCCCACTCCTCTAAGTCAATATTACGCCCAATGTTTTGAGCCCATACAATCAGGGGTCTTTTCATAGAAGAACAGCTGCAGGAGCTCATTAGCATATGGTATGCTAATGAGCTATTAGGCTATTAGCATATGCCACGCCCCCTGACATCACCGGAAGTGATGTCAGAAGGGGAAGCAAAAGGGGGGGAAGCATCTTCAAAAGCCTCCCTTCCCTTCCCCAGCTGGTCTGGGTGGGGGAGCTAAGAGAGAAGGGGTTTAAAGTTTAAACTCCTTCTCATGAGAGTTGGGCCACAGAAGGAGGAAAGAGGGAAGGAAAGAGAGAGAGTAGAGAGAAGGAAAGAAGGAAGGAAAGAGAGAAAGAAAGAGAGGGAAGAAGGAGGGAAACAGGGAAAGGAGGAAAAAAGAGAAGAGAAGAAGGTGGGAAAGAAAGAAAGAGAGAAGAGAAGAGAAGAATGAGGGAAAGAGGAAAAAGAAAGAAGGAAAGGAGGGAATGAAAGAAATTCAGTGGCAATTCAGCCCCATTATACCCTATGGGCCATTGAAGTCAATGGTGAAAACATAGGGTATATTCTGGGGGCTGGAGGGGAGGGGGTTTGAGGGAGAGGCTCCAAGATCACAGGATAGCTGATGGAGCCTCTCCCCAAGATACCCACCAAGTTTCAAGAACATTGGACCAGGGGGTCAAATTCTATGGGCCCCCAAACAGGTTGCCCCATTTCCTCCATTGTTCTCTATGGTGGGAAAAAAGTTATTTTTTTCCCACCATAGAGAACAATGGAGGGAATAGGGGCAACCTGTTTAGGGGCCCATAGAATTGGACCCCCTGGTCCAATGTTCTTGAAACTTGGTGGGTATCTTAGGGAGAGGCTCCATCAGCTATCCTGTGAGTTTCGAGCCTCTCCCTCAATCCCCTCCCCTCCAGCCCCTAGAATATACCCTATGTTTTCACCATTGACTTCAATGGCCCATAGGATACAATGGAGCTGAAATTGACATTCGGCTGCCTGAAAGACTCTCCGGGACGCCGGCTGGGGGCGGGGCTTGGCTCCTGAGCTCCCGGAGCTGCGCTCCGGTGCGCTCCCCCCGAAAAGACCCCTGCATACAATCATATTTTTTTCACTATTTCATCTGACATCACATTATCTAGTAGAATCTTATATATTTTCTTTATCACTTTAGTGTCTGTTTTCAAAATAGCCTCTTCCAGCTCAGTTGTTTTATTGTTAAATCCAAGTTTGCTGTCTTTCGCATATATCGATTCTAATTGTACTTTTTTCCACCAGGTTAATTGTTCTGGTAGTTTAAGTCTGTCTTTTTCATCCAAAATGTCCTGATAGCTTAATAATTCTTCTCCATCATATACATTTGGTAATGTACATGCTTCGAATGGTATTATCAGTCTTGATCTTTTAGTATAAACATTTTTGTGTATTGAGTCCCATACCATCAATAATGCTGCTCTCAGCCAATGCTGCTTAAAGTATTTTTGAGAGCTTGCTATTTCCTACCATGAAAAAGCATTCCATCCAAACAGTACATCATGTCCCTCAATTTTCAACAGCCTTTTGTCTTCCAAAGTAATCCATTCTTTAATCCACACCAGTGCTGCAGCTCTGTAGTACAGTAGCTAATTTGCCACGCCAAAGCCGCCTCTCTCTTTTACAGATTGTAGCATCTTCAACCTTATTCGTGCTCTCTTATAATCTCATAATCGGTGTTTAGGAGAGATATCGGTCTCTAGTTTTTCATTCCTTTTTCATCCGAGTTCTGTTTATGTATCAGAGAGATAATGGCTTCTTTCCATGTATCTGGAATTACACCCTGATCTCTTGCCATGTTACATATGTCCTTAAAAGTCATTGCAATTTGTTCTTCAAATATATGGTAGAATTCCACTGGAAGCCCATCCGGGCCTGGGGTTTTACCTCTATTTTGTCTTTTTAAGGCTTGTGCTACTTCCATCATTGATATCCGTTGATTTAGGATTTGTCTTTGTCCTTCTGTCAGCTTTTGCAATTTATATTTTTCTAAATAATTCTTAATGCCCTCCTTGCTGATGTTCACTTTTTTAATTTCTTCATTTCTATAAATTTCTTTTCCTTCTTTTCTCAATACTTTAATAAATGCCCTTTCTTTCTGTTGATTGATTTTATAGGCCTTCTCATCCAACCTTTTTCCATGATGTCTCTCACCCCTAATTTGGGTGTTTCAGGGTGTTGGAGAGCCTCCTCCTACTCCTTTGCCTTCATCTTTTTGTCTTCCAGAGTCTCCTCCTACACACACACACACACTCATTCACTCCCTCCCCTCTGCTTGGCCCATGAAGGAATTCCCAGGAAGTTGCACAGAAACTCTGAAAACCTCCTGAAATAAATGCCACTGCTTAAACAGGATGGGCTAGGGTGGGTGACCAGGTCCAGGAGGTAATTAATGCCTCCGTAGGGAAGGGTATTGTTCAGACTTGTTAGAAAGAGGTGGCGTGATGGAAACCCAGAAACCTTACCCAGCTCAGGAAAGCCACCTAGAGCATCTGGGATCTTGAACGCCTGGGGGTTTACCTTAGAATAAGCCATTCATTTCCAGTCCACATTGGCCCATCCTGCCTGGAGAAGGCAATCCAATGGAAGAGACCAATAAACCGAAGCTCAGTCCAGACAAAACAGTCCATGCAGCCTGTGGAGCCAACCTGTCCTGGAGGGGGACACACTCCCCCCCCATAGGAGCAGTTTCATAGCTTGGGGCCACTACTAGATCCTGGCCTACAGCTGGAGGCTCAGGTCTCCTCCATGGCACTCCAAGGCATCTGCATTTGCCAACTGTGATTGTTCCTCGGAAAGCATGATCTGCCCACAGCTGTTGATAGGCAACAGTTTGCCACAGGTGACAGTGAGGAGGATGGGGGTGTGTGTGGCAGTACCGGTGAGTGGGTGTGGCAAAGAGCCAGAGAGTGGAGCCAGCAGATTAGCAAGCGGGGAAGCAAGCAGAGGGGGAGATCTTGCACGGGGTTGGGCCAGGGAAGAAGGTGAGAAGCAGGGAAGGCAGGCAAGTGAAGGAGGCAGGCAAGCAGTGGGGAAAGCAGGAGTGGCACAGGCCTGGGAGGGGGCTGTAGAAGAACAAGGAAGCGGGGGAGGAGAAGGCGGTGGCAGCAGACTAGCGAGCAAGGCAGTGGGGGTCGGTAGAACCAGCGGGAAAGGGAAGGCTGCAGGAGGAGGCCATGGGAGGACAAGCGAGGGACAGGCAGCATGGAGGAGAAGGAGGAAGCAGCCGGAGGAAGCAGAGACGAAGGGGTGGAATTTTCCCTCCACCAGAACTTTTCCTACATCCCCACTTATTAAGTCTCTATTACAGTCAATGGGCATGCTACTTTACAGATCTAGAAATTTGTATCCAATCTGTCTTATTTTTCCTTAAGTCAGACCTTCCTTCCAGGAGCTAAGAGCAGCGTTCATAGTTTTCCCTTCCCCATTTTAGAAGAAGAAGAGTAGAAGAGTAGGGCTTTATGCCCCTTTTTGCTACCTGAAGGAGTCTCGGAGCAGCTTACAGTCCCCTTCCCTTCCTCTTTCCACAACAGCCACCTTGTGAGGTAGGTGGGGCCGAGAGAACTGCCACTGGCCCAAGGTGGTGACCCAAGCAGGTTCCATGTGGAGGAGGAGTGGGGAATCGAGCCCAGTTCTCCAGACTAGAGGTAGTTTAGGTTGACAGTCAGTGGCTGGCCCAAAGTCAACCAGCCTCCCTACTACTTGGCCAGCCGCTCTGTCATGAAGCCCTGCCCCTGCCCTGAGGAGCTTCTGGTCTAACATCTGACACGAGGGAGGGAAGAAAAGGAGGGAAGGCAGCTGGATGCAGGGGGAAATGGAGAAAGAATGTGCATTCATTCCAACTGTGTGTGTTCCAGCTTAAGTTTGGGTAGGGGGAGGGTGCCAAGATGTCAGGGAGAAGACGAAGCTAAATCCTCCTGAAGGTGATTTTCTTCCCAACATGTTGTGTACCAACTGAGGACTGCACACACGGTCGCCTTCGCACGCGGTCATGCGAACGGACAAAGCTTCGCTTCCTGAGAAAATAGCCAGCACGGATCCTAGGACGGACCTGTTGGTCAGCCAGGATCCAAGCAGTGACTGTAACTGTCAATAAGCCTATCACGGGTGTGGTTGTGTGTGGGGTGTGGTTTGCGACGGGGATTTCAGCAGGCCTCAGGTCCTGTTGATGCTCTGTCTTGTGTGTCTGGAATAAATTATGGCCCCGGTCACACGGGCCAGATAACGTGGGGGGGAGGCGTGGCTTTTTGCGCCGGGGCACTTTGACCTGCCCAAACACGATCAGACGTGACAGCGGGGAATTGGGGTTTCAGTTCATCGGTGCGCGTTTTCGGCGCACTTCAACACAGTGAGGGGAGCACGCTGGAGCAATCAGACGGAGGAAGTCCATCTGCAGCCCGTTGCAAGCGTTAGATAATGGACTTCCTCCGGTACATTTTAGCTCCGGATCTTCAGCCGGACATGATGGGTTGGCAACGGGTGCGAGATGCTTGCCAGCTGTGCCCATTTGATCGCACACGTAAACTCTCGCAGATGGCTAAAGCCTCCTGGGCTCACCCTGCCTCCATTCCCATCTCGAACAGGAGGATGGATGATATGTACAAAGTGCAGGAAACGGGAGCTGAATTTCTGTTTGTCCATCCCAAACCTAATTCTGTGATTGTCACCTCCGCATCTAAGGGCAAACGTAGCCACTCTGCCCCATCTGACAAAGAAGGTAGTAAGTTAGATTCCTTCGGTAGAAAATTTTATTCTGCGGGAGTCCTGGGCATGAAGGCGTCAAATCATGCTGCCTGCATGGGCAGATATCAGTACGCTTTGTGGGAGCAGATGTTGGAATTCCTTGCAGCACTCCCTGAGAAATTTAACCAACCAGCCGGACGCCTTCAGAAGGAGGGCATGCTCCTGGCTAAGCATCAGCTCAGTGCATAACTTCCCTCCTTGCATAACTTAGATGTGGCATCTAAGACCCTCACGTCGGCGGTAGCCTTACGACGCCATGCTTGGTTGCGTGCCACCTCCTTGCAGCAGGACACCAAACTGATCGCTGAAGATCTTCCTTTCGAAGGTGATGGTCTTTTCAGTTCCACCACAGATTTGGTTCTACAGGACCTGGACAAAAGTCTTAAGACGTCTTGCAACTTGGGAGTTACTGCAGCCTCCAGGCAATCTAGAGGAAAATCCTGGAATAAATCTTGGTCTCACAGGCTGTCTTTCAAGTAGTCTCCCGAAAGACAGTGGCAGAGATCCTCAAATATTTCCTCCTGTCCCTTTGGGTCCAAAGGCAAGTTTCCATCAGCTCCACAATTTAGGTCCAAGGCTCGGAAGGTTCCCAAGCAGAGCCTTTGACTCCGGTCCACCACTCTTTCCGTCCACCTGCCTATCCCCATACCTGCAGGCAACTTTGGATCGGTGGGTCCTCTCTGTAATTTGGGAGGGATATCGCATAGAGTTCCTGCTCCTTCCAAAAGGCTCCACCTTCGTTCCCACTCCAGCGTCGCCACCGCTTCTGGAAGAAGTACAAAACCTTCTCCTCAAAGATGCCATAGAACTGGTCCCATTCTATCACCATCGCATGGGGTTCTATTCCCATTATTTCACAGTCCCCAAGAAGGATGGAGGCCTCTGCCCCATCATGGACCTCAGAAATCTGAACCAATACATCGTTTACAAAATATCCCGTATGACTACCTTGCAATCTATCCTTCTCCTTCTGGAGGAAAGGGTCTGGATGGTGACTCTGGACTTGCAGGATCCTTATTTTCATCTCTCCATCCATCCCTCTCACAGAATGTTCCTCCATTTCACTATGGGCGAGAGACATTTTCAGTACAAAGCCCTTCCTTTTGGGTTTTCAACAGCACCCCGTGTCTTCACCAAGGTGGTGGTGGTTGTCACTGCAACCTACCTTCATCTGCACGGGGTTCGTATTTTCCCGTACATCAACTATTGGTTGCTGGTAGCAACTTCAAAAATGATCCTACTCAATCACATCGCCCTGACCCTTGATACGTTAGCAGCTCTGGAGCTGTGTGTAAATCTGAAGAAGTCAATGCTCACACCCTCTGCTCGGGTTCATTTATTGGTGCAGTCCTGGACTCGACTCTATGCAGGGCGTTCCTTCCTCCCCAGCGGGCAGAGGACATTGTTTCTCTTGTCACCCTCTTCAGAGTCCAGAGAACGGTATCTGCAAGATAGATACAGCAGCTGTTGGGACTCATGGAAGCGTCATCGTCTTTGCCAAACTTCGGATGAGATTGTTACAACTTTGGTTTGTCCAGAAGTTTCACCATCAGAGGCAGTCTCATTCTCAGTGCTTTACCTTCCCAGAATCTGTGTTAGCCTTCCTCTGTTGGTCAGAAGACCATCGGAAACTGTTGGGGCTCCATTCCACCCTCCAAACCCAGGACTAACCCTGACCACGGATGCATCTCTCTGGGGATGGGGAGCGCACCTTCAAGGACTGTCTGTAGGGGCTCAGTGGGAATCTCAGGTAACTCATCATCATATCAACTTTTTGGAATTACTAGCCATTCAGTACACCCTGAGATCCTTCCATCACTTGGTGCAGTGACAGGTAGTGGCGGTGCTCAGAGACAACACCACGGTGCTCTGCTACCTCAACCATCAGGGTGGGACAGTGTCCTGATGCCTATGCTAGTTGCCCCCAGACATTTGGAACGAGTGCCAGTTGTGGGGTATGTTCATAGTGGCAGCCCATTTACCAGGAACCCTCAATGTGCAGGCAGACTTCCTGAGCAGAGGGGGCACGTCGTGGCATGAATGGGAGATCAAGTGGACATACCTCCTGCCAATCTTCCAGCAGTGGGGCCATCCAGATGTCGATGGTTTTGCAACGTGAAAGAACAAGAAATGTCGCCTGTTTTGCTCAAGAGCAGGGGAGGAACAGCTTTCTCTGGGAGATGGTCTCCTTTACTCGTGGGCACACAAACACCTGTTCCTCTTCCCACCCTTTCCCCTTCTCACCAAGGTGATAGCCAAAATACTATGGGAAAGGCCATGTTGCATTCTAGTGACTCCCTGGTGGCCCAGACAACACTGGTTCCCCATGCTCCTTCACATCTCCAAGGGCTCCTTTGTTCATTTCCCACCAATACCGGATCTTCTCCTGGCCCAGGAGAATCAAGTGCTGCATCACGACGTTCTGCACCTGAAGCTTACAGCATGGGAGATCCCTTGGCCACTCTTAGGGACAGGGTACACCATGTTCTGCTGAATTGTCGTAAACCTTCCACTAGGGTTTCCTATGCTGGGAAATGGAAGACCTCCTTAACTAACCTCCAGTAGTTGGAGCTACCCCCTACACCACGGACCTGAGGACGATTTTTGGGTTTTTGTTATCACACTTAGATTTAGGTCTCAGTTGTTCCTCACTGCGGGTGTATTTAGCAGCCATTTCAACCAACCACCCTGCAGTGGATGGACACTCTATTTTTTCTCATCCACGTAGTAAACAGTTCCTGAAAGGGCTTAGGCACCTCTTCCCTCCATCTCGGGGCCCCTTGCAGGCTTGGGACCTTCCCCGATCCTCAACAAGTTGACGGGGAAGCCCTTCGAACCTATGGCTACCTGTAGTCTACAACTCCTTTCCTGGAAGACTGCCTTCCTGGTAGCTGTTACTTCGGCCAGGAGGGTGAGTGAGTTTTCAGCGCTTCACTGTGACTCTCCTTACTTAACCTTTCATTATGATGGTGTTACTTTGGCCCCAGATGTCTCTTTTTTGCCAAAGGTAATCTCAAGAGTTCCATATGCAAGCAGACATTGTGCTCCCTGTGTTTTTTCCAACACCTCGGAATGATGAGGCGCGTTGTCTGCACACCTTAGACGTAAAAAGAGCTTTGCTCTTCTACCTGGACAGAACTTGGCCCTTTGGGAAAACTTCATCCCTTTTTGTTTCTCATGTGTTGCCCACGCAGGGGAAGATGCTGTCCTCTTAGCCTCTATCCAAATGGATTATGGAGACGATCAAGCTCGGCTACTTGCTCGCCAAGAAACCTCCCCCCGGTCCGCTATGAGCACACTCTACCCGGGCAATTGCGACATCCACGGCCTTCCTGCGATGTGCGTTGCTTGGTGACATCTGCAATGCAGCAACCTGGGCTACTCCTCACACATTTGTGAAGCACTACGCCCTGGATGTTCGTCTTCATCAGCGTATGGCGGTGGGACGGGCTGTGTTGCAGGCGGCTCATGTTTAGGACCTGCTAGTCTCCCAGGGGTGTGATGCACAGAGACCACGAAGTAGATAAACAGGTTGCTTACCTGTAACTGATGATCTTCGAGTGGTCATCTGTGCATTCACACCACCCGCCCTCCTTCCCCTCTGTTTTCGGTCCTTTCCTTTTATTTTGTGACTGAGGGCAGCGGTCAGAAGGAACTGGCGGGATAGTCGTGCCCCTCCCTTGGTCATGCGCACTGGAGCCCGGCATGTGACCAGGGAGCGGGCGCGTGAATCCCTTTAGCTTTGTACAATACCGAGCAGGGTCGGCGCAGGCGCACTATATCCCAGAGGTGTGAATGCACAGATGACCACTTGAGAATCATCAGTTACAGGTAAGCAACCTGTTTTTATCCAGCTCACATACAGTGGGGTGGGAGGAAGCAGAGTGTGCTGCAGACACGGCCCCCTCCTTTGAAAGCTGGATGATGCCCTCCCATGTGCCTGACAGTGGCTCAGAGACAAAGATGCATTTGGAGGTTTCCATCTTGCCTCTGCCACCAGCTGAACAGGGAGCCAAACACAAGCTGCTCTTTTGCAGCCCCCATCTGCAGGATGGGGACAATGAGAATGATAAACTGGCTGGCCTTAAAGACCAAGGATTACTTCCAGGATTGAAAGCATGAAATAAAGCTGAGCAGGGGAGCCCTTTGCTTGCAAAGAGGCAGACAAAAGCCTGGAAAGGCATCCAGCTCCACCTATGATGACGTCCTGTGCTTAATCTTAGATAGGGGGTCCCCAACGGTGGTGCCCGTGGGAGCCATGCTGCCTGCCGAGCGTTTCTAGAAAGTGGGCGGGGCCAGGAGGGGTTTTTGTCCTGCAAGGTTTCTGATTGGCCACTGGAAATTTGGTTGGAGACGTCATTTTTTAAAAAATGGTGCTTTGGCAGCTGCTTCCACACAAAGGGCAAGGCTCATCACTGCGCAACGGAAGGTGAGCTGTAGCAGCCGTCCTGTGGCTGATTATGCCTCCTGTGGCAGCTGCTTTGTGGCCGCACCCACTGCACTGCAGCAGAGGCATTCCAAATGTGCCCGCAGGCTGAAACACAGCTGGGGACTCAGAGTTCCCTCTAAGCTGAGTGAGTGTGAGCTAGCTCACAGTTTTTTAGCCCCTGGCTCACACATTTTTGTCTTTGCTCAGGAAGGAGGGCTCCAGAGCAAACTAGTTGATGCAGTAGTCAAATCACTTGCTCACAACTTTAATGCCAAGTGGCTCACAAAGAATTTTTGCTCACAAGACTCCACAGCTTAGAGGGAACATTGGGCGTCCCCAGGGCTCTTTTTGTAGCAGGAATTCCTTTGCATATTAGGTGACACACCCCTAATGTAGCCAATCCTCCAAGAGCTTACAAAGCTCTTCTTATAGGGGCTACTGTAAGCTTTTGGAGGATTGGCTACATTAGGGGTGTGTTGCCTAAGATGCAAAGGAGTTCCTGCTACAAAAAGAGCCCTGGGCGTCCCTGTTTTAGACTGCCACAAACAAACTGCATCCTTTGGGCTTTTCCCACCATGCCCTGAAACCTCTCCCCTATCACTCCCCATTTTCGTAAGGAGCATTCACTTTGGTGAAAAGACCCGGGGCGCTCAAGAGCTTGCCCATTTACATAATGATATCTGAGCTGCTCCCAACAGAGAGATAGTGCTTCAGTTTTAATGGCATCTGACCACCCAACATTATCCCGCTCCGTACAATGGTTTCCTGAAATTGAAATGATCATATGGCGTTGTGTGTGGAATAACCAGGAGATCCCAGGGGGTAGGGGGACAGGACTGTCTGGCTGCTGAAGCCGTAGCTCTTTTTTGGCACCACTAGGTGGCAAGCTATGTTTATTTTTTAGGCTGAGAGTGCTGTGACTTACCTAAGGTCACCCAGCTCGCTTCAAGTGGGGAATCGAACCTGGACCTCCAGATTAGAGTCAGCCACTCTTAACCACACCACCAAACTGGCTTTTGTATTTTGTCTCAACAGGCCACCGATCGACAACTCCAGACTGCGCTCCCAATCACTGTGGGCCAAGCAAGCTGGGGAGAAAATCGGACCTACCCACCAGGTTCTCCTGGGCCAACCAAAAAACCCTGCAACAAAAGTGGTGCCTTGCTGAATGGTCTCTAATCCCAAGCTTCCAATCTGTATTTGTCGAGGGGCACAAAAAGATCTCCAAGGACTGGGAAAGCAGATCTTTGGTCTCGCCAATTCCACCCAGCAATCTGGACGGCCCTGAGCATCACCTGATACTTGGAGATGGAATTTGGAGTTCCTCACAGATGTCAATCCAGCTGCTGGATCCTCTGGGCCACAGCTCAGTGGCAGAGCATCTTTTTCCATGCAGAAGACGCCACGTTCACTCTTGATGTCTCCAGTTAAAAGGGTCAGGTGGGAAGCGATGTGAAAGACCTTTACCCGAGATTTCGAAGAGCCAACCAACAGGCCTGACCTTGACAGAGCAGTGGGGTGACTTAGCAGGAGGCAGCTTCATGTGTCCATGCGTTTATACAGGTCGTGACAGATGCACAAAGCTGCCGTCTTTGGAATCAGACCACTGGCCTGTCAAGGTCTGACTTATTCACCTGCCACTGAAAGTGGCACCTTTAAGACCGACAAAATTTTATTCCGGGTATAAGCCTTCTTGTGCATGCACACCGACTTTGCTGGTCTTAAAGGTGCCACTGGACTCAAACATTGTTCTATTGAGCCAGTCTGGTGTCGTGGTCAAGTGCGCGGACTCCAATCTGGGAGAACCGAGTTTGATTCCCCACTCCTCCGCTTGCAGCTGCTGGATGACCTTGGGCAAGCCATAGTTCTGTCAGAGCTGTTCTCTCAAGGACAGTTCTGGAAAGAGTATAGATCTAGTCATCGTCATCATCATCTCCTCCTCCTCCTCTTCTTCTTCTTCTGACCAACAGGGCAACCTGCTTGAATCTGTCACCTCCCAATGGTTTTCTAGAGTGTCGGGCAGAGGACTTTCACTATTAGGGATTGAAAGTGGGACCTTCTACATGCAAAGCAAAAGGTCTATACCTGAGCAAAACCCTCCCACCCTATTGCCCATGAGGAAGGAATACAAGGATGATGAGTCATTGCAGCTCTGACCGAAGGTTAACAGGTTAACCCCCAAAAAAAGTTGATTTGGAGCTGGATCTAATCTAATCAGCTGACCATTCCTGCCAGATACAGTTGGCCAGGGTGCATCGTTTCATCAGGTAGGGATTGCTACCTGAACACAATCTCTGGATCCTTCAGTTCATCAAGCAGCCCAATGTAACCAATACAGATGTGTTCCTCTTTAATACAACTGACTGCTAAATTGTTTCCTAAAAACAATTTCTGCACAAAAAAGGTCTAACATATTCCTGTGTTGGAGAAAGGGCCAGTCAATGCATGAAGCTGTAGACACAAAACTTGATTTAGATTTTTATTTCAAAAACTTCAAGGCATGAGGTTCTATTTAAAAAGTGGCTATTTACTTTGTAAACAGAATAGAAGTGTTAAGGACTTAATTAAAAATGCATACAGTTTAAACCAAGAAACATGATGAGTTACAAAGAATGTTTTAACCATTAGCACAAAAATGCACAGAAGTTGCAGAACATGAACATATATGCAACACTGTTTACTAAAATGGTTATACGTTGAGTATCAACACACTGATTCCCCTCACCCCTTATTGCTCAATGCTCGTGTTTTCAGGTTAAGGTGATAATTCAATGTCAGGACACTCAGATGCAATATTCATAGTTCAGCATATGGAGTTTCATACTTCTTTTGCATGAGAACAAAGGCTTCTTGCTTGTATTGGAGTGCAGCAAGTTTACTAAAGTTGTGTACTGCTGTCCGAAGGGGAGGGAAAGAAGAAACGAAGCGGTCTCTTTCACAGTATTTTGACATGCCTAGATTCTCTGATGACCAGGACTTTGTCAGAGGGTTGGCAAACTGCTGCTGGCCTCACAGTCGCCCTGTCTTCCACCTCTGCAAGACTAAATCAAAACCAAACCACCAAACACATCACAGAGAACTAGATGGTACGCTTTGGGGCCGTAGTACTTCAAATGGCAGCGGCAGGGGGACGACGACGACGACTGCCATTTGTCTACGCCATGTGTTTGTTTAAAATCTTGCACAAAGTAAAACAGCATAACAGGAAGAATATGCCCACCCAAATACATATTACCACATGCAGGGAATTTTTTTAAATGTTGAGCATAATTCATAAAACACCCCCACCTGCAGCCCAAAGCAATACAGCCCATAAGTCTGCTATTGCCAAGCTTGACAGCTGTGTGTCATTTTGTGGAATGCCTAAAAATGCTCAACGCCTTGTAAGGAATAAACAGAAGAAAATGGTTTGGGCTTCTTGCTCTGCTGAAGCGAGAGCACTGCATTCGGCGTTCAGCTCCCTACGTTATTTTTGTTTTGTTTTGCCGGAACAACACAAGGCACTTCTTCCGCTAACCGGCCATATTTCTATAGATCTACTCAACAAAGGGAAGCTATGAAAAAAAGAATACAAAATACTTGTCATGGGAGGGGCGGTGGCAGGGAGCCCCCACCTGCAGAAGCAAAGGGTGCCAACAGAGCGGTGAGACATCCCAGAGGCGAGTTCCAGAATCCCTTGCACCATCCTAGAGGAAGTGAGAACGAAATGGTCCAAATGCTGCAATCCCTGGGATGGGAGGAGGCCTCTGCTTGGGACTGTGAGCATCACTTACTTCTTGCCAGCTGGCCAGCTGCTCTGTTCTGGAAAACAGACTCTCAGATATTAAGGGACGGGAAACCACTGAAAGGAGTCTCCTGGATCTTAACTACATTCTGTGTAGTTGGAGAGACCTCAAGAGTAGCAGAGGTATGCACTGTATCCATGCCCTACATCTCTTGCAATGTACAGGAAAGTGAGGCATCTACATGGCTTTCCGTTGCTGATGAATCACAGGGGTTGTGGGGGGGGATCATACTGCATAAAGAGGCCCTACGTTTTAACTATGGGCCCCCCTTGTCCACTAGCCAAGACATAAAAATGGACTGGGGAACATTTGTAAAGTGCGATACCCATCTCATTGGGTCAGCAACAAAACACTGCATGCTTTTATGTGTAGCAACACGGGACTGTGTTTGCTTCATTTGAAATGTCTTGAAGAATTTGGCTCTTGTGCAACTGGATGGGTTGTCACTATGGCCCCTGTGGTGAGTAACATTTTTATATCCACGGACTTTCTATACGAGTCACAAGACTTATTCATGCTTTAAACTTGGTCAATAGCAAGATCTGTGCCCTTATGCTTAAACAAACAGACAGACAAAAAACCCTTATGGTAATGCCTATGGGAATTTGCTTCAATGTGACATGGTGAGGGCTGAGCTTTGCCATTCTTTTGGTTCCTGAAGGTGCAACCTTCGATTCAGACATCGTGCCTGAATGAGGAGAGCTGGCCCGCGTTTAGCCTGGCTCCGTGGTGGCAAATTTATTTGAAACCCGGCTCAGAATATCCTACTATACCCAATGAGCAACACCTTCTCGACACTGCAAATTACAGTTAAAAATGCAAAGGGACAGATTGCAAGGAACGCCAAACGTACGCTTGTCCTTCTCACCAATGACTATGCAAGAGAGGCACTCGGGGGGGGGGGGGGGAAGGCTGAGAACTGAGTGGCTTCGCTGTGCTGTTTGGAAGAGATGGTTCAACGAGCGGGAAGCATCAAGACATCCAGAAGCTAAGAAACTGTACTTAATCCTTGTTGGCAACAGAAAACTCAACACCATTGATAACGATTAGGAAAAAAAAACCATTCTGTTCTATTTTGCACCGAATATTTGGCTTCGTAAGAACCTGCTCTGCTTTCTAGCCTTCCTCAGTTCAACAGAGCACCGGCTACCATTCAGACGGCTGCGTTACATAAAGAAAGCCTCAACAGTGAGTGGCACACGGCGACTCAAGACTTTACAGACGTCATAATACAGTTTTAATACTTCACATTCCATTTAAAAAAACAAACCAACTGGACAGTTTGCTGTCAGGAATTTGCTCCTGCGGCAGGGAGCTTTTGAGTGTTTATGTGAATACGGGGGTGGGTGGGGGTGGGGGTGGTCTTCTGTTGGAATGACAGGATTTCTCACTCACAGCTGTGCTGAAGACCCCTCCAGTGATGCCCACGAGATCGAAGATTCCACAGGCACCCCGATGCCCACTGAGAGCTCCTAGTGAGCCACCGCTTCCTGGTCCATCGACATCCCTCAGCAACACTGCACACGCAAGAGATGCCCTCAGTGTGAGCTGGGATGCCGGTGCACAGGTGCAGGGGAGCTTTGGGGTACCCACCGCTGGCCAAGATGGCGAAGGCCGCTGGCTCTCCTGGTCTCCAATACTGAGGCAACTGAGATGACCGAGGAGCCTGGGGCTGCCCAGTTCTCCACCACCACCACCACCACCCTGCAATCCAAGCCAGAGACTCTTTGGATGGAAGTGGCCTGGTTTGCTTAGCGTTACTTAGACCACTGCAGTCCTTGTCCTCTTCAAGCGGTTTCCCAAAATCAATCCTACAATTAAGACCAGGCAAAGCAAGAAGAATCAGTTCAGTGGGCCTTCAAGGATACCGCTTAGCCTAGAGCTGCCGGGGACAGGACAATACTGGAAACCTAGATCCAGGTGGTCAGCTGCGTTGGTCTGAAGGAGCAGAAAAAATGTAGAGTCCCCCTGGGCACCTGTAAGAGCAACAAAGGCTTATTCAAGGTATGAGCTTTCATGTGCATGCACACTTTTTCAAACACATTGGAAGGAAGCTAAGGCTTGAAAAAGCCTTATACCTTGAAAGCTCATACCTTGAATAAGCCTTTGTTGCTCTTACAGGTGCCCAACGGGACTCTAAATTGGTTCTACTGGAAACACAGTCGTCGGGTCGCTTCTGAAATCTGCCATGCTATTTCAGTAGTATACTCTGCTCAGATCTTGGTGGGATACCTTTGCATTTTTAAGGAACATGATCAATCGTGGGGAAAGGCCCCAATGATTCCCATTAAATTGTAACTGTTCGGGCAAATGAGTTAAATTTGCTTGCTTTTAAAGTACCCCCCCCCCCACACACACACACCTGTTAGTCTGCGGCAAGGAGCCAAAGCACGCCCACTGGGATTTTAATATTTCTTCCCCTCCTTAGAGAACAGACCCCACCCCCACCCCTGGGCCAGATCTCAAACCGCTTTTGAAAGTCCTCACATTTGCAAGAACAGTTTGGTGAGAAACACAAGCCTCCCCTTCCCACTTCGGTTTATGGTTCTTTGGATTCCACACACACGCATACATATACATATATCTTTAAAGTTAGACTTCCAGATGCTGTGGTCACGCCTCCAGACACAGAAACATGGGATGCATTTTTTCCCATTCATTTCCTACCAAAGTGCACCTGAGCCTGACATTCAGTAAGTGAAGTCCATGGCTTCGCAACAAGAAAATGGCACGTGAATGGGCCCGTACAATTGGAAAGAGGCTTACAGACGTCATTCATCATAAAACTATGCGTAACAGTTGGCAAAACAATAGGAGCTATATTACATTTTGTAAACCTTGGCATCACACCACACTTTACATTATGCAACGAAGCAATTATTTACAAATCTGTTGTGTGTAAAGCAACTGACACACCCCCACCGCCCCGCCCCGAATGAAAACTGAGTGGTCTCGCAAGTGCAGGAGATGACCAGTGCAGCTCCCTCACAAGCCTGAATGCAAGCAGATTATCATACAAGTATTACCGATTGTTGTCAGCTAACCTTGACCGTTTCTGCTGAAGCGTCTGAAGGAAGCGTGTGGTGCCTGGATCCGATGCACAATGCGGTGCTGCCGAGTCGGGGTGGAAAGCTGACAGGGAGCGTGGAGACTCATAAGGCAGCATGCTCAGAGCCAGCCTTCAAGCAGCACCGAGACTATATTCTTAGTGGCAACTTTTATCAATTACAGGTATAAAAAAACCCTCCAAACCGGAGTGCGCATACAAGCCTCATTGTTGAACATAAAAAAATGTGCAAATTGTTTTCTTCTTAAAACAAAAGAAAGTAACAGAGCAAAGAAGATATTCTACCTAAGAACACACTTAAAAAAAATCACAGCAAAGTAGACCATCTTCTCTCCAACATCCCCTACAAGGCACTACAGGTAGGAAATGACAGATAACACGAAAAGTAACGCTGCTCCTCAGTCGGGCCGAAATATGGGATATTTTGGTAAGAATTCTATTAGTATTACCTGCGGAAGAAGAAACAAAACAAAATGATACATTAACCGGCACAGTCGTCTCTTTGGAGCTTAGAACACTGGGCATGCTTTTGGATCTTATGCCAGGATGAAATATGCCTGAGAAAGCCTTTAAATCTTTTTCTCGACTCCACATCATGCAGGGTCCCTTTCCCTGAATCCTCAAAGACAGTTTTCATTTCTTACGGGGACAACCTGAGAGGGACAGGAAGCCATTTGAGCACTGAAGCCCACCAGCACAGCTAAAAGTATGTAATGGAATGACCCTGGCTCATCTACCAAGAATTCCAGGAGGGAATTGTTTTTGTTAGAAAATCAATGATATAGCAATAGAAAATCAATCAGATAACAATAAAAAGCTACAATGGTGGTGAAGGAAGGTGTGTTAACAGTTGCCGTGAGCTGAACTTGCTCTCTGCAAATATAGAGATATGAAGGCCCGGAAAAAACCCGGAAAAATTTGGGGGGGGGGGGGGAGTTTTTTTCCTGAAGCCTTTTTTGTTTTTTTCCAAAAAATTGGAAAAATTGAAAAAAGAAAAGAAATTGATTATGGAACGTTTTATTTTACCATGATGAATAGAATATTTTAAGACAAGGTGTTCAAATATTTTCCAAATCATTTCTAAAAAATATGTATGGTATCAGATTAATCTAATTTCTGTGCACTGAGGACAAGCAAGTCCTAGGTTTTTTTGTCTGCTCCACATCAACTAGTGAACAGTTCAGGAGATTGTTGCTCCATTTGTTACAATTATAAATAAATATTATAAAAAAGTAAATTCTGTTTGGACACACTATATTTTTAATATGCTAGTTGTGATAATTTCATGCCAAGAAAAATTGTCCATAGTCATATTTTATGTTCCTAAAGTAACAGAATGACTTTCAATCTGGAAAAGAAAAAAGAAGTGCTAATGTAGCATTTTTTTTAATTTTTCCAAAAATTTCCATTTCCCCCCCCCCCAAAAAAATGGGGAAAAGCCAGGGAGTTTTCTGAGCTTCAAAATTTCCAGAAATTTTACATCTCTATGCAAACACAAGGGCTACTAATTCAAAACCTAAAAGCAACAGCTGAGACCTTTGCAGTTCTAAAAGCCCTGGTGGGTTGCTCAGCTGTCTCTCTGGCCTCACGACGATTGCATTTACTTTCCAGAGTCGAGTAAAGCAGAATGATAAAAGGCAGACAGCCCCATAGAAAAAGGCAGGAAGAAGTGGCAGTCAGTTCCGTTCAACTGAAGGAGGCATCTATACTGCCCCTGGGTAAAGTGGGTGACCACTCACCCAACAGCGAGGAGGCCACTGCAGGTTTCTATACAAAGCAGGAAGACAAGTTGCAGCAGAGGATCTGGTTCTATGACTCTTAAGGTTCAAACGTCAAATAGTCCTTTATTTAAAGAGCATTTTCAACAAACACATGATACCTACAGTACAATAACCAAGACGGGACAAGTAGGCAGCTTAAGAGGAAAAGCCACTTGCACCATTAGCTGCATACAGACCGTATATTGTGTGCATGTTAAACTAAGGCTGACTCTCCTCTGAGAGGAGAAATTCGTCCACTGGATTTCCCTGGATGGCTTCTCTAGGTTTACTCAGACGCAAGTCCCACTGATTTCATGGGACTGACTCTCAAGAAGTGTGAAGAAGACTGCAGCCTTTGAGCCACTCTTCATGAATAAATACCATAAAATGACCAATCAGCCCAGTGGAAATAGTGTTTTTTTTTAGCCAAAGACTAAAAAATGGAAAATACTTACATACTCCATCATATTGCTAGTTTCACATTTCCTTTTACTCAGCTTCCAGTGCAAACCGAGCTGGGAAATAATTGACAACATTTGACATTAATTGATATTGGCAGCAAACCCTTCAACTGACTGTTTATTTCCATGACTATTCCAGGGCTCTGTTTACTATACTAGTCTAGAAACACAGATTGTCCTTCAGGATGGTGAAACTGCTGCAAAGCTCCAGCTGTGTTCATTAAAGCCCGTCCTTCGACAGCCAGCTTAGCACCATGTAACAGGTGCCATGCTGGTATGCCCCTCTTTGACTGTGAACTAGAAATGACTGTCGTGCTCCAGCCTCTAGCCCACCACCCTTTCCCTTTAGGTACACGTTACTTTCCCTACTGCAGGAGCAGGTGGTATTGACGGCATTCAGGGTCACATGGGAGACTTCTCACAAACTGGCAGCCTACAGGTAATCGGGATAGTTTATCTGCATGTGATTTTTACAAGCAGGACCAATTCCCTTCCAACCAGCTGTGTGTTTTTTGGCAAGCTCGGATGGGCAGGATCCCTGGCACAGTCAGCTCGAAATACTCAGATGCCAGGATTTCATTCCATTGACCAAGTAATATGCCCCCCTCCTCCACAATGGGAGAATAAATAGGCATTTTCTAGCAACTACACCTTGTGGACTCCTCTGTTGTTAAGACTGCTTTCTGCAGCCAGGAGAATTAAGCTCTTTTTTCGGCATTCAATACAAGATGCGATTCTGAGGATCTTAATGGGAGCACGCAGGCTGCAGAGAAGAATGTCTGGTCCACCAATCAGGTAGATTAGAGTCCAGTAGCACCTTAGAGACCCAGCAGGATTTGGGGGGTATCAGCTTTTGAGAGTCAGAGTATTCCCTGAAAATCTTGTCAGTCCTGAAGGTGCAATTTATACATTTAGTGTTGCCTCCTAGTGGTTTAGTTTAGTAATTGCTGGGGAGAAGGGCTGAGCTGTCCAAGCCAGGGGCAGGCTGGGGGGCTGGGGGGGCCCTGAGGTCTTATGAAGTACATCAGCAACAAATATAGTTATACCCAATGCTCCCTCTAAGCAGTGGAGTCTTGTGAGCAAAAATTCTACTTTGTGAACTACTGGCATTAAAGTTGTGAGCGAGCGATTTGGCAGTTGCATAAATTAGTTTGCTCTGGAGCCCTCCTTCCTGAGCTGAGACAAAAATGTGTGAGCCGGAGGCTAAACAACTGTGAGCTAGCTCACACTAACTCAGCTTAGAGGGAATACTGGTTATACCCATTACGCTTGGCTGATTCAAACTTCCCACATTACATTAACTGGACTTGAATCCAGGTCCTCTACAGCTGACCAACACGGCCTCCCCTCTGAAACTACGGCCCGGCGATGCATCCTCAAGCAAACCACATCCCAAGTATTTAAAATAACAGCATGCAATCTACAGATGAAAAAGAGTCGACAAAGCCTCTCCTTTGCTTACCTTATGATATAATCTGTTATTTTCCCATTCTAACAACTTCTGAATTGATCTTCTCGTCTAGAAAAGGAAGTCAGAATCATATCAGACTGTGGTTCAGTTCCCTGTTTTAAACAGGACCCAGGGAACTGGATCATGACTCAGATGAAGGCCATAAGGTTCTGCACGGTGCCAGAGAACAAGAGGCACGCAGCCGTCTCCCCCAATTTAGGAATGGAATCCTGACACTTTGGGTAGATTTTGTTGTCGTTGTTTAGCCCTGGCGATACAACTGGGCTAAAAGGACATCCAGACTCCCATCCCTCTGCCAGCTCCCTCCGGGGGCATCCCTTCTTGGAAAATGGGAGACCCCAAAGCCACTGGGAGTCGCCATCTCCCATCTCTTGCAGGGGAGGTACAAGGGGTGGCATGTTCCTTCCAGCCCTGCTGGCACAGAGGGAGCCAAAGGAGTGGCTGAGTTGCAATGGGGGAGGGGGAGGCACGGACAAACTGCATCTGAGGGCCCCAGCCAAGCATCAGCTGCCAGACCACCACTCCCTCTTGCCATGGGGTAAATATCAAGGCGGCGATAAGAAGCAGGAGGTCGGTGTTAATACAGCTTTGTAACACACCGGCTCAGTGTTCTGAAAGCGTCAAACAGACTTTTCTGATTTAAAAGTTGGAGCTACCTTCCAAAGAGGTTTATTGTTAGACTGTGCCAGAGAAATGATTGCTTGACTGAATGGGCACCTCCAGCCTCCTCCAGTGCATTCTTACAGAAGTCGTTATTTTGAGTACACCTCTTCATGGAAAGAGAACTGACTCAGAGCAGAAAATCATGCAGAGATACAATGGATAGGAGAGACTGATGCAGAGGTGCAACAGACAATATTCTACAAGGGCAGGCAATTCTCTCGAGCCTCTGCACTGGAGTTTGGCAAACTCAAGGGCAGGTTACACAGTACACCTTTCCTGGGTCAGTCCCCCGGCCACATCAGGAAGTAATAGGGAAATTAGAAGAAGAAGAGGAAGAGGAAGAGATTGGATTTATACCCCGCCCTTCACTTGGAGTCTCAGAGCAGCTTTCCCTTCCCCTCCCCACAACAGAAACTGCTCTTTCAGGAACAGCTGTGCCAGAGCTTGTGACTGACCCAAGGTCACATCAGCAGGTGCAAGTGGAGGAGTGGGGAATCAAACCCGGTTCTCCCAGATAAGAGTCTGCACACTTAACCACTACACCAAACCAAAGCACTACATAAACCAAATTAATATAGCAAACCAAGAATAAAATCTGGTAAATTAACTAGATATAAGTTTACTGAGTATTCTTCATGGAACATAAACAAACATTTGCATAATATAATACATAAACACCCCAAAACAGTCCCAATCATATACTTGCTGAACCCAAATTGTTCATCTGGTTACTTCAATAGTCAGTTTCAAAACAGTGGAAAAATAGCAGAAAACTCCTCTAGAATTCAAGCATAGAGTTGTCTTGTTTTTTAAGAATAGATCAACAAGATATGTTGATGGCATGTTGGATTATTTTAAAATGTATTTATATTGTTTTACAATTTTAAAGCTTCTAATTGTATCAGTCCTGTTCGGTCTCGTTAATTAGTACGGTTTGAGCACTGAACCACACGGCTGGAGATAACAAACGGAGTGATTTAATAGGGGCTGAGGTCCTGTGTCGATTGAATGTTTCTCAGGTTTTTTTAGGCATTGTTAGTTCTCAGGATTGATGAAGTTTGATATGTAACGGTGGTAAGTTTTATACTTGATATTCATTCCGGGAACTTTCTGGTATGTGGTTTGGTGGTGTTATGTATGTTTATGTGTGCTTGGTTTAGTATAGATGAGCAGTCTTTCGAAGCGGCTCCGTCTCTGAGGAAGGTGCATGCTGAAACGGGCATTCAGCTAGCCTGCCCATTAGTCGGATCGTGCGAATATCAACACTTGATGTAGTTCTGGAAGGAGTTCAAAGGAAATTAAGCCTCTACTAGCTGCTCAACTTTATTTGGATTTGGACTACGATTATGCAATCTCATACTCATTTTGCTTCGTGGACATAACCATGGAGGATTTTCCCACTATTCTGAAACTGCGACTATTGAAGTAACCAGATTTTGGGTTCAGCAAGTATATGATTGGGACTGTTTTGGGGGTATTTATGAGTTATATTATGAGAATGTTTATGTTCCATGAAGAATACGCAGTAAACTTATATAAGTTAAATAAGTTTAATTTACATGGGTTTTATTCTTGATTCAGATCAGGAGCCTGGTATGCAGGGAGAGAGGTATTATGTGACCTGTTGGTGGAACTTGCTGTTGATGGGCTAGACATGAAGGTTTCCCAAGGGGCAAACTGTGGCTCCCTGGAATAGTCTCAGGTTGGGGAAATGGCACTGGGCTGTATGTGTAAGCCCTTCTCCCCATATACCACCATCCTGTTTTGAAGGAGACTCTGAGCACACCTGGGAAATGCAGGGACAGATCCAGTCGCCCCTCAAGGAGCCTTTCCCTAACTCAAGGGGCTCTTCCCAATGGAAGTGCCACTTAAGTTGAAAAGCTCTGCAGAATGGGGGAAGGCTTCAAGCATAAGCCAAAAGGAAAGGCTGGGGTGGAAATATTTTAATTAATAAACAAGTGAACACATTTTGCTCAGTAGAGATGCAGGATAGGGGTAGGATCCACCCCCCAGAATCCCCAGACTAGGAAACGCCTGTTGTGTAGTTAGGCATGGTCAGTCGCGCTCACTACAGAAGAGTTGCCCACCCCACCACAGGCCAAGCAGAAAGCAGAAAGGGACGCCGGATTATATCCAGCCAGCTTTTTCACTCCCTCTCACCCAGTTCCCTTCCTCGCCTTTTCATCAGTGGAAAAGCAGGTTAGATGCAACCTAGTAAGTCATGCAGAAATGCAGCATGACGCCTCCTCTCTGGATGGGTACTGCAGGCTCATAAGAGCATTCAGTCTTTTTATTTACTGTGGCACCCAGTTTGAGAAATGCTGCATTCCTTGACCACTTCCGAAATTAAGGTGCCTGGTCAGCTGCAGGCCCCCTCTCGATAAGACCACTGTCTTGATTTGCCTACTTACTCTTTTGTTAAGACACACAACAGGCCACAAGCTGCATCCCAGCGTACAGCAGCAGCACAAACAGCCACAGAGAAGCCATTTGACACTGATGGGGAGATTCTTCTTTAAGCACGCATTTACACGACTGATACTGGTCTTGAATTCTTCAGGGGCAACCTGCAAAGAAAGGGAGGGGGAAGGGAGGAGGAATGGTGAATTCATATTGGGAATGGAACACAAGTAAAATATCAAAAACAGAGAAATCCTATTCCGTACAGAACAGCGGTAAAACGACCCAGGGGTCATTTAGCACAATTCTGGGTTTTAAAAACCTGGGGCAGTATTTTAATTTTTATAAAAGAAATAGGGCTATATCATAACAGAGCGTCCCAGGAAATTGCACCATGTTTCTACTGATGTGAAACCACATTCTGCATTGTTTTAACATGCCATGATTAATACTTATGCTTCTTTCAGACAACAGCTCCATTTCCAAATTCTGCAATTCCTAGTCCTATGATATTGCTTATTAGATATACCTCTGAGGATGCCAGTCACAGCTACTGGTGAAACGTCAGGTACTACAATGCCAAGACCATGGCCATACAGCCCGGAAAATCTACAACAGCTAATGAACTCCGGCCATGAAAGCCTTCAACAATAAAAATATAGATGATCAGATGGTAAGAGTTTTCTATCAGGTCATCGGCACTAACTGCAGACATGGTATAATATTTTTCTGCTATGCTGAGTTAAGTTTAGCAAGTGGCTGCTGTCTCTACTAAGTGTTAAGGCTCCCTGTGTTTTCTGTGTGGATAGATTAACTAGCTTGTTGACACTCAGCAAGGGGCTTCTTCCCCTGACTATAGTTTCGTGGCTAGAATATTCTTTAGGGAACATTTTATTTTCCCTGTTTCTTTTCTGTGGTTTGTAGATGTCATAATGCCAAGGGACAGTATTTGCAGCTCTCTTGAGGTATTTTGTTTTGTTTTTAAACTGTGATTTGTATATGAGTGCATCAAGGGTTTTTACGACTGAAAAATATGGCCCCGTACCATTGATGTTATGTTTCTTCATGCACTGAGTGATGAGGGACGTATGGTTAATCAAATGCTATTTACAAAAGTGGGTACCACAGGCTGGTTTTCAACAATTCCAAAATTGCTGAGAGTTTGATTTTTGGGGGGGATAAAGTCACCCTTTCCTGGAGATGTTATAGCAAATGTGTCAGTAATATGGAGTAGAAGATTTTCTGAAAAGAAATTCAGTGCTGTATTTTGGATTTTTAAAAAAATTATCTATAGTTGTCATGGCTGTTGTGCTACAAATCAATCATGCTAGATGGCCTAAATGTGGGATATGAAGTGTAGAAAAAACCAAATGCTTGCAGAAGTTTCAGGCTTGTAGATGGCATATTTGCGTCCTTTTGCTGTCATTGTTTACATGTTGCTAACCTTACTTAAATACCCATATTATTCATTTCATTTCAAATTTTGATTCAGATACAGATCATCACTAGACTGTACGCACAAGAAAAGCAGCTTATTTTAAAAGACAAAAATTCCAGATGGATAATTCCAATTAGGCAGGGCATGAGCTTGTCTGAGAGTCCCACCTCCTTCTGTACACACACAATCAAGGGGTGATGGAACACGGCCACAGTGCCTGGAAGGAGAGGCGGAGCTACAAGCTTCAGTCAGTGGTACCAATGATCAACAGGATGGAACAGCTGCATCCTGGAATATTATGATCCCCTGCTGGCAGAGAACTAGTGATTCCCCTAGCTCAGTTATCAGTCACTCTTTATTCATTCACCCATTTACTTTGCTTATGTCCGGCCTCACTCCCCTACAGGGACCCAGAGCAGCCTGTCACAGTCTCCATTTCTCCATTTTATACTCACAACAACCCTGTGAGGCAGGTTAGGCTGAAAGGGAGTGACTGGCCCAAGGTCACCCAGCCAGCTTCCATGGCACAGTGGGGATTCGAACCTGGGTCTCCCACACCCTAGTCTGATACTCTAACCACTAGACTGGTCAAGTTTTCATATATACACTCCAGGCCCCAAAACATAATCCAAGTCAAAACTGAAAGCCCTGCTTAATGTATTTTAGTTATTTATTGAGAAGTTCTTGCGGCCCTCACAGAGCTATTCAAAATTAAGCATTTATGGCAGAAGTTGATTACAATTCTTTATGTCGCCCTGAGATAACTGGAGGGAAGGAAGAAGAAAACCACTCCCTAATTTATTTATTTATTTATCTTTACTGGTGTCTTCTGCCCACACAAATGGCTAAACATCATACATCTTAATTGAAATTTTACTGGATCTTGTAACTTCATATCCTCAATTCATATCAGGAAGAGAGGAAGACAGGGGTCTTTTTGGGGGGAGCGCACCAGAGCGCAGCTCCGGGAGCTCAGGAGCCAAGCCCCGCCCCCAGCCTGCATCCCGGGGAGTCTTTCAGGCAGCCGAATGTCAATTTCAGCTCCATTATATCCTATGGGCCATTGAAGTCAATGGTGAAAACATAGGGCATATTCTGGGAGCTGGAGGGGAGGGGGTTTGAGGGAGAGGCTCCAAAATCACAGGATAGCTGATGGAGCCTCTCCTCAAGATACCCACCAAGTTTCAAGAACATTGGACCAGGGGGTCCAATTCTATGGGCCCCCAAACAGGTTGCCCTATTCCCTCCATTGTTCTCTATGGTGGGGAAAAAAGTTAATTTTTTCCCACCATAGAGAACAATGGAGGGAATAGGGGCTACCTGTTTGGGGGCCCATAGAATTGGACCCCTGATCCAACGTTCTTGAAACTTGGTGGGTATCTCGGGGAGAGGCTCCATAAGCTACCTTGTGAGTTTGGAGCCTCTCCCTCAAACCCCTCCCTCCAGCCCCCAGAATATACCCTATGTTTTCACCATTGACTTCAATGGCCCATAGGATATAATGGGGCCGAATTGCTGCCAAATTTCTTTCATTCCCTCCTTTCCTTCTCTCTTTTTCCTCTTTCCCTCCTTCTTCTCTTCTCTCTTTCTTTCTTTCCCACCTTCTTCTCTTCTCTTTTTTCCTCCTTTCCCTGTTTCCCTCCTTCTTCCCTCTTTCTTTCCCTCCCCTTTCCTTCTCTCTATTCTCTCTCTTTCCTTCCCTCTTTCCTTCTTCTGTGGCCCAACTCTCATGAGAAGGAGTTTAAACTTTAAACCCCTTCTCTCTTAGCTCCCCCACCCAGACCAGCTGGGGAAGGGAAGGGGAGGCTTTTGAAGATGCCTCCCCCCTTTTGCTTCCCCTTCTGACATCACTTCCGGTGATGAGCCTGCCCGTGCAGCAGAAGTGAAGGGGTGGTCAAAGGTGCCCACTGAGTTGCAGCCGGCTTCGGGCTTCCAAGGCAGGAGAGGAACGGAGGTGGGTCGCCATAGCCGGCCTCTGTGCAGTGACCCTGGACTTCCTTGGTCGCCTCCCACCCAAGCCCTGACTGGGACCCACCCTGCTTAGCTTCTGAGGTCTGATGAGACTGGGATCGCTTGGGCTGTCCAGGTCCAGGCAAGAGACGTTCAGAGGTGGTTGGCCATTACCTGCCTCTGCCGAGCCACGCTGGACTTCCTTGGTGGTCTCCCATCCAAGCACTGACTTCTGCTACCCGGCGAGGCTGGGCTAGCCTGGGCCATCCGGGCCAGGGCAGTGGAGGGGCAGGCGTCCTCCGCTTCAGACTGCCGGTGGGAGCAACGCCTGCACATCCGCCCTCATTCAAGAAGACAGTCAGCATGTAAGTGCTCAAGTTTCTCGCCCAGCCCCCTCTATATGTCTGAGGCGAGATTATTTTTGTTCTTAAACACTGACTGTGTTTTTACATTGGCTCTTGTAAGCTGTACTATTTTAAAATATTATTTGGGTTGGATTTAACCAACGATTTGGATCCACGGATGCCCTTTGCTGAGGCGCAGCTACTTCCCGTTGGAAAAATGGCTACTTCCGTGATATGTCTACCTGCCACCCCTTAGCCAAGATGGCTAAAAGAAAAGCTCCGTGTTCAGAAGGTGTCTGCCTTCCCGTTCTGCTTGCTGGCTTCCCAGTGGCATCTGGTTGGTCCCTGCTTGAAACAGGCTGTTGGGCAAGACAGGTCCTCGGTCTGATCCAGTGGGGCTGCTTTTATACTGACCAGTAGCCTATACGCTCAGTCCTCTCTGCCAGCTCAGGATTCCACCTAACTCTGCTGTCTGTGAGCACCCAGCGGCTTATCGAGGGCAGCTTTCCAGGCCCACCATTGCCCGAGGTGCAATGAAGGAATCTTGCCAAAAACTGATGACTCTTACGTTGCAGGATGAAGAACTGCCAAATTATCCAACGCACAAGCTAAGCTTGCCAGGAACAGGGCAGCTGCACTGGAATGCAAGAGGAGGGGCCTTTTAAGTTGGAAGGATTTCCCAGGGGCTGTAAGGTAACGTGATGGCCCTCAGAGAACAAGCAAACTAGAACAGTGGCCTACAGCACAACAAAAGTTTAAGAACGCTGGAATTTGTCTGGCTCCAAGGAAGGAAAACAACAGCAGCTACCCCAGACCACACTCTAAAAAGAGTTTTTGTCAGGCCCGACACACCATAAAATGGACGGAGGGCGGAGGGAAGGGCCATAATATTTTACAACAGGATACAAGAGCGGAAGAGAACAAGCGAAGCCCAGCAGGGCCAGCTCTGTCTTCTTTTGCCATTGTGATCACAGCCCTATCAATCACACCTTGTGCTGAATCACAATACCAAGGGTAAGGTTTATGACTTACACTTCCCTGCATTGCACACCAATTTCCCTACAGGAGCCCCGCGTGTTTTAAGAGCAGCGCAGGAAGCTGGGCTTCCCCCTGGATTGCTCCAGGTGAGAGGGAAGTGGAAGCCACAAGGATTTAAGGTCATATATCATGAGGAGGGACTGGTCTTCATTCTCCAGCAGAAAGCCAGGACGAAGAACAAGCCTTCTCTTATCCAAGCACATGTTACCTTTTGGAACACTGCTGAACATATTATGAGCAAAGCTATTAAAAATAGATCATGTGTTTTTTTAAAAAAAATAAATTACCATAAGGCTAAAAATGGGGAAAAGGTGCTATGGGCTGTTGTTCAGGTTTGTGTCCTACTTTGCATCTTTTCTTTTCATACATTCTTTCCAACACATGCTTACTGATATAATTATGTACTTACTGATTATGTGCTCAGAAAAGGTAAGTAAAAGACCCCCAATCCAGCCCTGCACAACTTTTCAAGATATTCTGTCTCATTTTGGCCTAATATTTTTGTCTCATTTTGGCATTCAGGAAACTATGCTGTGTTATCAGTGCCTACAAAAAAACAGCAGTTTAAATGTTTAAAGGAAACACTTTATTGGAACTTAATATAATCATTGAAATACATCTTTTCTCAATAGGCCTAATAGTGATCTACACTGTTGTGATTATACGGCTTGGAATCTTGCTAGTATTATCTAATTACTGTTCTAGAATTCCATTAACTTATCCCAAGCATTATTAAAATGATGCCATGTCTGTATTTCTAACATCAGCCATGTTAATTCTTCAGTTTCTGCAATATACAAACTTTTAACATCTATGGACTAACATCCTTTAAGTAGCTATTAACAAATTCGCTAACAAGCTGTCTGAGGAAACGTGCATGCATGCAAAAGCTCACACCTTAAATAGACTTTGTTGGTCTTAAAGATGCCACTGAGCTCAAACTTTGTTTCACTAACGAACTGCCTCTTGAAGCCACATGGTATAATAGGATACCAGTTTCAATACACTGATTTAAGTTTTTGTAGTCTATTCTATACCAAGATTGCTTTCATTTAACAAATGGACAGCTCTTCTCAATCTAGGTTTCTCCCTTCTCCCCAGTTCCCTTATAGTCAACAGTAAAGCAGGACAGCTTAGTTAGCCTAAACATTCACATTAAGCCAGTTTCCCTAGTACAAAAGGGAGCATACCATCATTACCAGATCAGTGGCGTACTGAAGAAATCCACTGTTCTGTTAACAGCTTACTTTGAGCTCAAGACTTAATAAAAGGGGGGGGAGTTTGTGGAACTCTCATTATATTTTATACAGGCACATCCTTCTAATGAAAACCATACCACCTGTGGCTATTAGTTCAGTGGTTTACATTTGGGATGCATAAAGGTACCACCATGCAGAGTGCCAAGCCTGCATTCAAAATAAGATGCTTCTCTCAACCAGAGAGTTCTACTGTACATTTACATGTCAACTCAAGCATAAGAATCCTGCATACTGCACAGGGCTTAATCCCTGCAGATGCTTTTCACTCATTAAAATAGCAAGCCATCTCCCAATGAGGCAAAGCATAAGGTCTGATCTAGTTAGGAGTCATCAGAGATCTCCAGGCAGTGCAAAACCCTGCCCTGGCGACAACCCAACACACAAAGGCTCCAGGCCATCTAGAAAGTAATTGGTCATGTATCTCAGGATAGCTGAAAGATCTGTTGGACAGTTAAGTGGAGTCTGAGGTCACTCCCATCGCTGCCCTTCCTGTCTGATTTGTGACTTCTTCCAGGTGTCCCAAATCAGACTAGAGCATTCTCCTACTCAGCCCAAAGCAAGGCCAGATCTACAAGCACAAGAGGATGAGGGGGCAGCAGACAGTACCACTTAAGAGGGCAGGTGGATGACCCCCGTCGAATGCACAGAGATCCACAAATTCCCTCACCAAGGTGAGTGCTGTTCTCTCCCCCCCCCAAACATGTGCCTTCTCCAAGGTTAGGGAGGCTCCCGCTATCCTGGCCCTCCACAAGCTATGCAGAAGTGAATTATTCCAGAGGGCTTCCTTACACAGGCAACAGCACTGGACTGCAATGAGGTGGTTATGAAAGATGCTTTGGTAAAGGGACAGGAACTGTGGATTATACTACTGTCTTGTGTCTGTTGCAAGTTTCCTCCTACTGTGTAACTTCTGCACTGGTTAACATGTCACGTTTAAATGTTCATGCTTTGTTATCAGGATTGTTTCAGCTCTGTCTCAGATTTCTGATTGGTTCCAGGTTTCTACAGTCCCAAGCCTGTTGCACTGTTTATTGGATGCCCCCATCCTGTTGACTCTATTTGACTCACACGATGTCATCTGCCTTGCGCCTCAGTGAGAAAGGTGGACTATAAATAGCATAAAAACAAACGTGTCCTTCCTCATAATCTCTATTGCATTTTTATCCAGGCCTGCCAAGGAACTCTGGGTTCTCCCCCCTTCCATTTTATGGAGAGCCAGTTTGGTGAAGGAGAGACAGTTTGGTGTAGTGGTTAAGTGCGCGGACTCTAATCTGGGAGAACCGGGTTTGAGTCCCCACTCCTCCACTTGCACCTGGCTGGATGACCTTGGGCAAGCCGTAGTTCTGATAAGAGCTGTTCTTGAAAAAAGAGCAGTTTCTGTCAGAGCTCTCTCAGCCCCGCCAACCTCACAGGGTGTCTGTTGTGGGGAGGGGAAGGGGTTTGTAAGCCCCTCTGAGATTCTGAGTGAAGGGCGGGGTATAAATCCAATCTCTTCTTCATCTTCTGTATCTTCACAACAACCTTGTGAAGTTGGTTAGGATAAGAGAGAGAGAACGGTCAGTGCAGGCCAGCTGCTGAGCTTCATGCCCGAGTGAGAATTTGAAGCTAGGTCTCTCCAAAACAAACGCCACACTGTAACCCCCAGAACATACTGCCTCTTGGTAACAAAATGAAATTAGCGAGGAAGGCTAATTTGACCGGACCAAGCTTTATAGTTAAGCAGAGATATGAATCTGGAATGGCACTCTCTTCACAGCACCGATAACATGTCTGACAACACCCTAGCAGAGAAATGACTGTCTACGGGACAATCACTGAAACTAGGATGAGAGAAATAAATGCTAACCCCAGTCAGAGCTCAGCACGTAAGCCAGGGGCTGCATACGTGTCTTCCTTAGTTTTACACAAACTCTCTCAAAATGGAGTGTTAAAAAGGTTACGATGAAATCTTTTGTTAGTGACATTCCAAATATTGAGTGGAAATGCAGAAAGCTCCAGGCTTAATGAAAAAAAGATCTTCTCCAGGGTCAACTCTTTGCAAGGGGCGGAGAAGTTCACCCCAAAAAAGAGGGAGGAATAGCTAGAGTCTGGTGACACGGGCCAACGTACCTGCTTTGGTCGCAGAAGGCCCTGAGTTCAGTTAGTGGCAGCCGTCACTTCACAAGCATGTCCTGGACCAGCCTCTGGACACAGACCTCTTCCTGGCAACTGCAGCACAACCCCTTCTCATCAGTCTCTCCTGGCATCCCACTCTTCCTTTTGCACAGCTCAGGGACTGGAAATGCTTCTAAGGATTCCCCCACACCTGTCAGCTGCAGGTGGAGGGCAACAGGGAGGAACCTCCTTTTGGATGATGCCTCTGCCCATATACAGGCGCAGAAAGATGCAAACGGAACACTGCAAGAGGACCCTTCGCTCTGAGGGGTACAATGTGGCAGAAGCAACAAAAACAGCGGCTTAACACTTTCTTCCACCTTGATTTAGCCTGGAAGTTGGTTCCCTCCCAACCTGGCCACGTGGATCCATGCCACGGTGACTAGAAATGAGATTATGGCACGGCACTCGACACAGGCCTACCCTTGGAGTCACCCTGGAAACGCCAGTCAGTACAGAACGCCACCACTGAGTTGCTAGCAGGAGCCAGGCAGTGTATGCACTCTCCATTGGTTATCTATCAGTTAGCAAGTTCGATTCAAGTTACTGGTTATCACATACAGAAACCTGGGACTCTCATTCCGAGGAAAGCTTTCTGAAGGTGCCATCCAGCAAATGGGTAAGACCAACAGATGCCCCTGCATAGTTATTCCCTGATGCATCTCCCACCTGGTGGAACAACATGCCTGAGGAGGCCCTGGAGGCTCCTGCACTTCTTTCATTCCACACAGTATGAAACAGAATTGTTCAGGAGGGTCTTCCTTTTTATGCAGAATAAGGCTGTAGCATAATGAAATGGTTCAGGAGGACACTTTTATAAAGAGAACAGTACACTACTCCACTCTTATTCTATGTATTATGGTCTTACTGTGTTGTCTTCTACTTTCATAATTCCATTTTCTGCATTTTCATGCTACCTCATGCCTGATTTTTTTTTTGGCATTGTTTCTATTTTTTGTAATGCCAACCCCATTGCATTGTTTATTGCATGTCTCATACTATTTGGCTGCACTGTTGATCTGCACTGAGGCTCAGAGAGAAAGGTGGGTGATGAATGAAGCAGAGAAGCCCTGGAAATCACTGCATTAGGGCGTTACTTTAGAAGTGCAGGAAAGATTATTGGCTGCACTAAAATAGCCGGAACCAGGCACCTTTTCTGCAGAGACAGTCAGGAACCAAAGTCAACAGTTGTAACTCCGTTCCGATCAGAAACTGGCCAAAGCTGAGTCATCAAAACAGGAACCAAAAAATAGGAGCCCCGTTTCTTTTTATGGCTGCCATGTCATTTAAGAACACTGCCACGCAAGTGACACCAATGTCAGCTAGAATATTTTAAAGCATTGTCCGGCATGAAGGAAAAAAGAAACGGTCAGTGGATCAAAGGGAAGAAGCATGCCAGATACGATTCTACAACATGTTCAGATATCCCAGTAGACGATTTAAAACTAGCACCATCATTTAACATTTGCAAAGGTGCTTCAAATATGCAAGGTGCTGTATGTTGATAAAAGTGTACAGGACCTTGCCCACCAGATATGCTAGGCATTCCTTGTTATCAAACGTGAGTCCAGATATTAAGAGAAGCTAATAATGTTGGATCAGTCCCTGTCACACAGTGGCCAAAAATACCAGGTGCCATCAGGAGGTCCACCAGTGGGCCAGGACACTAGAAGCCCTCCCACGGTTGCCCCCACCCCGTTGCCTCCCCCAAGCACCAAGAATACAAAGAGTAACAGCGACATAGATTTCAGTAGGGTAAAATGGCTGATAGGGCTTCAAGAAACCTGACGTGGCTCCAAGGGGCACCCTGCTCCTAAACAGATTTACTTGAATGTAGCTTTTCCTGTGATCAGTGAACATGTCTGCAAATAAAACCACTTAGGTCCACAGCATTTAATACGAAGAATGGTTGTCAACACGAAGGTATACAACCAGTAGAAGGGAAAAACGCTTTTTTAGGTTAAAGTTGGTACAAACTCTGACTTACCTTCCCTGTCAGAACAGAGGGAAATTCTGTGTCAAACTTGTTGCTCAAGCCAAACCTTAAAAACAAGAAAAGAAAGAAAAAGCATTTCCATCCAACCTAGGCTTCTTTCTTTTTCACCATGAGTTATACAGTCCTTGTTTTTATCCGTACTGCTTTCAAACGGGCACCAAAGTGAGCAGTTTGCGAAGCAATGCAGACGTATTGACAGAAACATATCTCCTCTTTTTTAGCAAGTAACTTCAAGACATTAAGAACTTACCCGTGCTCCTCATTATAGCTGACAAAGCAATTATATTTCCTGTTTTGACAAGCGCCCAGTGTTCACTCCACCAGTCCACCATTTAAGTCTCCAATGTGATTAACTGTAAACTGTTCTCTTCAGGAATTATTAACCATATTCGGGGTGTACCTGCCCCAGTGTTGATTTAGAGCCCTCATCCTCTGAAGCCTACTCCTCTCTGCTGCGCTTCCCATACACTATCTGGGGTCACTATTAAAATGTTGCTACTGACTTAACAGCCTTTTGATAGTACCCCCAGACGATTCATCATAGGACAGGATCAGGCAAATTAATTAGTTAATTAATTATCCTATGGCAAAGTGTGTACTATAGCCAGTATGTGTAGTGTGTAGTATAGTCAGGAGATCTGAAGACTGTCTGGCAGCCTTAAGTTCTAGCTCTTATTTTTTGGGCTGAGAGAGAGCTCTGAAAGAGCTGTGACTGATCCAAGGTCACCCAGTTGGCTTCATGTGGAGGAGTGAGGAATCAAACTCAGTCAGGGGTCTTTTGGGGGGGAGCGCACCGGAGCACAGCTCCGGCAGCTCAGGAGCCAAGCCCCGCCCCCAGCCGGCATCCTGGGAGTCTTTCAGGCAGCCGAATGTCAGTTTCAGCTCCATTATATCCTATGGGCCATTGAAGTCAATGGTGAAAACATAGGGTATATTCTGGGGGCTGGAGGGGAGGGGGTTTGAGGGAGAGGCTCCAACTCACAGGGTAGCTGATGGAGCCTCTCCCCAAGATACCCACCAAGTTTCAAGAACATTGGACCAGGGGGTCCAATTCTATGGGTCCTCAAACAGGTTGCCCCCATTCCCTCCATTGTTCTCTATGGTGGGGAAAAAGTGGCATATGCTAATAGCCTAATAGCTCATTAGCATACCATATACTAATGAGCTCCTGCAGCTGTTTTTCTATTAAAAGACCCCTGAACCCAGTTCTTGAGATCAGAGTCCATCACTCTTAACCATTATACTTATGATCTCTAGGATCAGGCAACAGTGGTACCTTGACTTCTCAGCTTAAATCCCAGTAAGTTGACTTACAGGTCTTGCCCCTTTCTCTTGTGATTCAGGAAAGCTGCTAATTGTTTAGTTTGGGGGTTGTATGGGGGTTTTCTACACTAAAGCATCGTACCCATTTATACTATCCACATTCATCTTGCACTGGAATTTGGGGCTGTACACTGGTAATGGTATGGTGGCTAGCCAACGGGTGCCTTCCAGAACTGGCTCCCTCCTCCTCCTGTTTCAAACTGAACCATGTGGAAAACTTGCAGTTATTCAGAACCCAAGACAAAAAGAAGCTGAGGGGAACAGATAGGTAATGAATGCAGCAAGAGTGTGGCAAACATCGATTAAAGCATTGCTTGCCTGCACTTTAGCTGAAGAATTTCAGCACTCTGAATGGCCTATAAACCCCATCACAGAATCACCTTCACTGCATGCACAAATAAAGAGACTTGTTAAAGAAAGTGTCAAGGGCTTCTCTAAGTACACTCCTAGTTAAATGCAGCTTTTAAGGTGCAATTCTTTGCTTTTGTTAAATACAGTATTCTGAACATCACACACTAATGTTACATTAGCTCGAATCCTTAGGGCTGTACTCAAGAACAAAATGTTCAAATTTACCTCCAGGGGCTTTACCTAGAAACACAATTCAGGTGCCAGCAATCTGAATCAGCTGCTGAAAGGAAAAAAGCTACTCACCAAACCAGAACAACACTAACAAGGGTCAGCCCTCAGCATGCTGCTTTTCTCTCCACCGTAAGTGGCAACTGGCCGTGAAGACAACACATCCAGCCTGGATTTGTACAGCTGCGTTCAGAGCAGGCTGACTTGGTACATGTCTGGTTGCAGCCTCGACCATATCAGTGTGCCTCATGCAGCGTTTTGGATAAACTGATGAGTTTATGCCAGATCTGCACAGCTCCACCCATTATCAGAGATGTAAAATTTCCAGAAATTTTGAAATCACAGGGGAAAAAAGAAAACTGGTGGGGGTGGGGAGAAACTGAAATATATGTAATACTTTTCTATCAAACTTAAACTTCCTTTAATGATTTAGCACCATAAATAACACCACTTATAGCTCAGTTTGCATGCAAAACTGTACTACGTGGCATATTTATGGAATTTAACCTTTGATATTTTTGTTTTCTCTAAGAAAAACTAATCATACTCAGCATTTGAGAAACTGCTGTACCCTACGTTACCACAGCACATGTACTTAATTTTTGCCATCTGAGTGGCGGGTGAAAAAAACTGAAGCCAAAGGCAAAAAATGAATTATGTCGTACCCCAAAGAAAGTACGTTACGTGGGCAGACAGATGCAGGTGGGCGGCCACGTTGGTCTGAAGCTACAGAACAAAGTCTGAGTCCAGCGGGGGCACCTGTAAGACCAACAAACTACCACCATGTTTGGATATAAAGCTAAACTTTAGAACACTGAAAATACTGAAATCTTTAATAATGTATTATCACTGAACACATTATATGATATCAAATGTTGCCAAACTTATTTACATTTAAACAAAAACAATCTTGAAAATATTGTATATGTCAACTATATATATTAATTATCATTAACTAATATAGAATGTCTTTAAATAAAAATTGTCACACTACACAATTTGAGTAAAACCTTCTCTTTCATTTCATTCTAAAACAAAACAAAAAAAATATAGGAGTTTTTCCTGGTGCTCCTCCAAATTTCCCAGTTTTCCACTGGAAAAAAAAATTAAGGAAGTCCTCAGTCTTTTTTCATGCTATGCATTTGGAATGAGTGAAAGTCTTTTTGTGATGGGGTTTTCTTACTCAAAAAGGGAGACATTTTATAAAGGTAAAGGTTAAGGTTCCCTTGCTCGAAAGCCAGTCGAATCCGACTCTAGGGTTGCGGTGCTCATCTCCATTTCAAAGCTGAAGAGCCAGCACTGTCTGAAGACGTTTCCGTGGTCATGTGGCCGGCATGACTAAACACCAAGGCGCACGGATTGCTGTTACCTTCCCACCGAAGTGGTACCTTATTTATCTACTTGCAATTTCTTGCTTTCGAACTGCTAGGTTGGCAGGAGCTGGAACTAGAGACGGGAGCTCACTCCGTCTTGCGGCACCTGGGTCTTGAACTGCTGAACTACTGACCTTCCACAGCCTGCAGTTTAGCGTCTTAACCACTTGAGCCACCGCAGCTCCAACATTTTATAGAAGGCGTTAATTTGTGTTTTTCTAAATGTTCCCCACAAATCCCCAGCTTTTCTACAGAAAAAACTCAAAAAGGCCTTAGACTTTTGCATGCTATACATTCAGAGTGTGAAAACACTTACTTTAAGAAGCATTCCACTCATTCTAGAAGGGAAAAAACATATTTTCATTGGAAATGAAAAAAATACCCTTGGGGGGGGGGAGAACTCCCCAGCCCCTGAATTTCCCCCTTTTCCCTAGGCCTTCAAATCCCTAACCATGATGCTGGTGGCCACGATCTTGAGTAATAAGCCTGAAGCACACTTGTCAGATCAAGAGAAACTCTGTGTATTTTTTAATCTCTGTTCATCTAGGTCATTTCAAAGAAATCTATATCTGCACACCAGACAGGTGAAAGTCACAGCCTTAAAGTACTAGTAAGAACAACAGGGAAAAGCAGCTCCCTTTCCATTTGGCTCAGCAAAAGCATTCTAGTTGTCTGAGGAAGGGAGCTTTGATTCTCCAAAGCTGACATCCTGAAACTGCTGTTGGTCTCTAAGGTGCTCCTGGACTCAAATCTAACCAAAACACAGACAGACAGACGGACATCCTTACACCAGTGAAAATAAACTTGACAAAAGGGCCATCTCCTAATTTGTGTTCCCTGTCCTCTAGAACCACCCTGGTGATCCCTGTCAGCTCCACACTCCGTTCTGACAGACAGCAGGTTTGACGAACAGAACCCACTGACCACCCAAAAGAGCAAACCAGAACAGCATTCAAGCAGATTACACAGTGGTGGTCTTAGAAATGCCCTGACCAGAAAGGCACGGGGTCAGACTGTCAGAGCCCCCGGTCACTCACGCTCAACCACAGTCTTTCAGAGAAGTTCAGTTTATTGAGGAAGGTACTTGGGTCATCATTTGACACACTCCGTGTCAGGAATGGGGTTTAGGTGGGGAGACAGATAATTATACCCAGTTCATACAACACAGCAAGGTTGGCAAAGACCAATAAGGGGAGGGAACGAGCGTACCCAAAAAGAAAGGGCTCACGGCTCCCAGCGGGGAAAAGCTGCGCTCAGCTTCAAGGACAGAGGAGAGATAACGGGCAGAGAAGCGAATACCAAGGAGAGGGAGGAGGGGAAGTGATGAGCCAGAGAGAGGAGGCAGGCTAAGGGTGAAAAAGAGAGACAGAGACAAGCCATGGCGGCATCAGCCGATACAGACCCCGTTAGTGCTTGGATGGGAAACCACCAGGTGAGTCCAGGGTTGCTCTGCAGAGTCAGGCCATGGCAAACTGCCTCCGAATGTCTCTTGCCTTGACCTGGATGGCTCAAAATTAGCCTGATCTTGGCAGATCGCAGAAGCTAAGCATCGTCAGCCCAAGCTGGTACTTAGATGGGAGACCACCAGGTAAGTCCAGCATCACTACACAGAGGTAGGTAATGGCAAACCACCTCTTGGACCACCAACCCCCCACTTTAAGATTTTGCAGGAAGAGGGTATGTTTCAGTCAATGAAGCAGCAAGTTCTCAGACAGCTTTGGTGAAGTTCTTTAAGAACTGATGGGTAAGAATGAATGGCAGAGGTTTTTCTTGAGTCCATTTTGAATTATACACAGCGGAGTGTTACATACACTAATTGTATGATTTTATATTAGCTTTACGTACACAGCAAGTCTTGAGAAAGAGGACATTGAAACGGAAGAACATCCGTGGTTATCTGTTGGATCGCTATGAAGCAGTTCTGGGTTGCTATAAGCGGTATATAAATACTTTTTGCTTTACCACTGGAAAGAACTGTTCTAATGATATCTTCACAAAGAAGACTACAAAAAAGAAAGTTTTTCAGATTTAATATGGCTGTTAAAAACTTGTGATACCCTGTTGAAATTATTGTAAGTGACTGAGAATCTTTCATGTTAGCAGAAAGATACTGACATTATTGACGTATATATCTTTAAATAGGCACAGTTAGGATTGCAATATGATTTGTGAATGTTACCTTGCTGGAATGATTTCAATATAGAGTACAACACGTTGTTTTTACATGGTGTTGCATTGTTTACTCTATTGGATCACTGTACACTGTTCCTCCACCACCAGTTTTAGAAACACACACCGTAAGTCCATGAAAATGTCTGCACACTCTACAAAGCATTCCATTAAATTTAGGGTCTTTCAGACGGGAATCCTGATGCGAGGCTTGGCCGTGGCCAACTGTATAGTAAACACAATGGGAGGATGATGGAGGTGGGTGGGCGGTGACGGACGGATCAGGCAACACCCCAGTTCTGACAAAGCAGCCTCTGGCTCTTGAAAGCCTCTGCGCCCCAAAAGATGTGCTATTATTTAAAGATGCCACAAGATTCTTTGTCATTTTGGCTGCAGCAGTTTAACATGGCTGGAGAAGCCACTGTTTGTAGACTCGTTAATTAATCCATTTCAGTTCCTTTGGCAAAGGAATAACAAAACTGTCATCTCACAAACCGATCTGCATTTCTTTATAATCTTGTTATCTGCAAAATCTAACTAAATAAAAGAAAGAAGACAGGATGGCGTACAGCAAATTCCATTCATATCTTAAGCTCTCACTGAACAAGTTTGCTATTTGGATGCCCCTCACCCGCAGTTTTATGTGGATATTTTAAGCTAACGATTACATTCTCTGACTTTAAGCGTGAGCTTTTATTTCATTTATACACAAACATATGGTATCGTCTCCCACTGAAGGTAAACTACACTTTCAAGCCAAGATGGAAACAGGACTAGTCCGTCCTATAGCCTGAATTTCCTCCTCCTTGTTTCACACCAATTTGCTAATACCTGTTCTGTGTAACCCATTCTTCCCAGGCAACAAATGCCTTGTTTGTCATCAGGAACTGACAACTCCCCCAACCTGCTAAGGTCAGTTCCCGCTTCATTCATCTGTGAAGCAATGACAGATCTCCTGGCTGTGGTTAGACCGCTGAAGGAGCAGTCCTAAGCAGGTCTATTTGGAAGGAAGTCCCCATTTTACTTCCAGGAAAGTGCTTTTAGGATTGCAGCCTGAACCTTTTTTATTTGTTAAAAAAAATGGTGAGTACCTTAACAGACCAGAACAGCCACTAGATGCAGGAAATTTTAGACATCTAGCATTGCAGCATCTTGTGCAAAGAAATGTTACTTGACATACCTCTGTCTTACTAGCCCTGACGTGGATCTGTCACCAAGGGACCTCAGCAATCCTTCACTTTCAATCCACTAATTCTGCAAAATCCTCAGTGATTGAACAATTCACCCGTACCATGAAAGCACCGGCAGTTGCTGTGCTTTTGCCTGCTCACTATTTTAGCAGGTCCTACAAAGCTATCCAATCATCTTGCTACCTTACAGACATGACACCGGACAAGTCAAGCATTAGAGTTATGAGGCAGAAAGCAGATCAAAGAATCTCAGTCAGAACTGCACCATTTTTAGGAAAATGTTTAAAAATGTTTAGAAATCCATGGTTTACACAGAATGCTAAACCAGATATTTTGCCTTTTCTACAGTAACAGCCTGAAGGTGTCTTTAACGCAATCTTGCATCTGTATTTTGCTACCTGTTTAAATGAACTGGCTTATCCTACATATGCTTTCTTGGTAATAACTGTGCCAAAACTGCAGCCCCAGTTTGCAATTATTTTAGTTTTTTTCATGTAAGTATTCATACAAAAGCAGCAATAGCAAAAACCACAAGACAGGTGATTGCTTGGAGAAGGACAACGCCTCCTCCAAGTCTGTTTTCTTGCAATACAAAAATACCAGTCATGTTCTGAAGTGATTAGTTGGATATGCTCCTAACTTTACACTCAGGGAAATGAAACAATTTTCTTTACTCTTAGCTAAGTTACTTCTACTGGCAAATTATAAAACCTTATGGGAAAATGACACCTGGAGGTAACGCCCAAAAGTTTACCAGAAGCACGGAAGGGCTTCTTCTAATAATTCAAACATCTGAATGCCATTTCACTTAAAATCCCTTGCCAGAAAGAAAGTGGGAGATCACAAAAGGGAATCTAAATGGGGAAAAGTATGATTGAAACTGGTTTTCAGTTGAACTGTTTGGCTGGCTGATTTAAGATTTTTTTAAATTCTTATTTTATTTTATTAAACATATGAATCACCCACCCTGTAGGCAGGCTCTGGGCAATTTACAACACTATAAACAGTTAAAAATAGATGATATATAATTAAAACCACAAATAATGAATATGAAATTAGAACCAATCGGGACGGCGATAAATAGTCCTCCAGTTTGGTGTAGTGGTTAAATGCGCAGATTCTAATCTGGGAGAACCAGGTTAGATTCCCCACTCCTCCACTTGCAGCTGCTGGATGAACTTGGGCAAGCCATAGTTCAGTCAGAGCTGTTCCTGAAAAGAGTTCTCTCAGCCCCAAAGACCTCACAGGGTGTCTGTTGTGGGGAGGGGAAAGAAAGGAGTTTGTAAGCCGCTCTGAGACTCCAAGTGAAGGGTGGGGTATAAATCCAATCTCTTCTCTTCTTCTCCACTGCCAGCCACACCACTGTCCCACACAGCAGGGAAGGGCCATAGAGGGAAAAAAGAGAGAAAGGGTGCCAGTCCTAACCTCCTGTTGCTGCCCTCAACTCAATGGCCAAACATTCAGCCCTGACCTGGATGGCCAAAGCTAGCTTGATTTCATCAGATCTCAGAAGCCAAGGAGTACTTGGAAGGGAGACCAGCAAGGAAGCCCAGGATTGCTGCACAGAGGCAGGCAATGGAAAACCACCGCCTCTTGCCTTGAAAACCCTCTGCAGTCACCATAAGTTGGTTACGACCTGATGGCGCTTTCCATTTCCACAAACATTCTACTCACTCCTGCACTGTACTCTGTGAGCAAAAAGTGATTATTTTAGGAAGCCATGCTAAACTCACTGGAGCTGATGGCAATTCTTCCACTGCCTTCTTAGCATCACAAACTTAAATGCATTAAACTCTCTTGACAAATGAATTAAACTCTCTTGCCCTGTGGTAGCTCGGGAGGTGCCGCCTTTGTGATGTGATCCTAGAACGTTACTGAGAATTATACGCAAACCCTCCTGCCAGGGGTCTTTTCGTAGAAAAACAGCTGCAGGAGCTCATTAGCATATGGTATGCTAATGATCTATTAGGTTATTAGCATATGCCACGCCCCCTGACATCACCAGAAGTGATATCAGAAGGGGAAGCAAAAGGGGGGAGGCATCTTGGAAAGCCTCCCCTTCCCTTCCCCAGCTGGTCTGGGTGGGGGAGCTAAGAGAGAAGGGGTTTAAAGTTTAAACTCCTTCTCATGAGAGTTGGGCCACAGAAGGAGGAAAGAGGGAAGGAAAGAGAGAGAGTAGAGAGAAGGAAAGAGGGAAAGAAAGAGAAGGAAAGGGGAGGGAAAGAAAGAGATGGAAGAAGGAGCAAAACAGGGAAAGGAGGGAAAAGAGAAGAGAAGAGAAGAAGAAGAGAAGAAGAAGAGAAGAGAAGAGAAGAGAAGAGAAGAGAAGAGAAGAGAAGAGAGAAGAGAGAAGAGAGAGAGAGAAGAGAGAGAAGAGAAGAGAAGAGAAGAGAAGAGAAGAGAAGAGAAGAGAAGAGAAGAGAAGAGGATGGGAAAGAAAGAGAGAAGAGAAGAGGATGGGAAAGAAAGAGAGAAGAGAAGAGAAGAAGGAGGGAAAGAGGAAAAAGAGAGAAAGAAAGGAAGGAATGAAAGAAAGAAATTTGGCGGCAATTCGGCCCCATTATATCCTATGGGCCATTGAAGTCAATGGTGAAAACATAGGGTATATTCTGGGGGCTGGAGGGGAGGGGGTTTGAGGGAGAGGCTTCAAACTCACAGGACAACTGATGGAGCCTCTCCCCAAGATACCCACCACGTTTCAAGAACATTGGACCAGGGGGTCGAATTCTATTGGCCCCCAAACAGGTTGCCCCTATTCCCTCCATTGTTCTCTATGGTGGGAAAAAAGTTAAATTTTTTAAAAGCCAACTGAACAGAGAAGAGCGGTGGTAAGGGATGGCATCTCAGGAATTGGCTTCCATCGAGGCGGCCTTACAGAATAATAAAATGTCTTCTCTGCTACTGCATTTCCAAAGGACAACTCAGTTAGTTCAAATGAGTTGCCTGTTCTCTGTACTCCAACTGCAAGTTAACTTACAACATCATAGTTACAAGCTGACCATTCTGTTCTTATCCATCAGTTGGGATATAATGTTGGCGTTAGGGGAGTAGCCCTGCCATGATTTCCATCTTGTTTGTCTGATCAGACACAAGTTCCCACCAGAAAGCCAGGTGAGACTGGTCCTTGGGACTCCATTCTCTCACCTCTGCCCTTCAACATCAGTATGAGGCCGGTGAACAAGATCATCTGGACCTTCGGAGTTCAGTGTCATCAAAATGCAGATGGACAATCAGACCTATGTGTTAGCTGCTGTAGATTTTCAGGGTTGTATGGCCATAGTCTTGGCATGGTAGGACCTGACGTTTCGCCAGTAGCTGTGACTAGCATCTGCAGAGGTATAACACAGAAAGATGGCATATGCCAGTCACAGCTACTGGTGAAACGTCAGGTCCTACAATGTCAAGACCACGGTCATACAACCCTGAAAATCTGTAGCAACTAATGAACTCCGGCCGTGAAAGCCTTCGACAACATAATAGACCTATGTGTCATTAGCCAAGCCTCCAGAGGCATCTATCTTGGCTATGAACGGGAGCTTTGAGGATATGGTCAGGCAGCTGAGGGAGGTCAAGATGAAGGTGAACCAGCCAAAACAGAGGTAATGCTGGTCAGCAGGAAGGCTGGTTTTCTAGAGAGATGCTTGTCCTGGTCAGAATGGAGCTAGCATTTTCAGAGCAGTTTAAAAGCTGGGGGGGGGGGGTCACAGACCCAGCTCTGGAGACTAAAAAGCAGGTTGGCGTAGTGGCCAGGAGTGCCTTCTATCAGCTGCATCTGGTTCACCAGGTCTCCCCCATCTGATAAGAACCCCTGGCGATCTGTGGCCTGAAGGATGTCTGGCTGTCCTCAACCAGAGCCAGGGATATTCCGGCTCTGGCATCGGCCTGGTGGAACTCTCTGCCTAATGACATCCGTGCCCTGCAGGACTTAAAACAGTTCCGCAGTGCCTATAAGACAGAGATAGAATCATAGAGTTGGAAGGGACCTTCAGTGTCATCTCATCCAGCACCCTGCACAATGCAGGAAATTCACAAATACTTCCCCCCGCAATTTATTGTATTTATAATTGTTGTTAACTGCCCTGAGCCCCATTGGGGGGAAGGCAGTATATAAATCAAATAAATAATAATAATCTTAGACCAACAGCCAACAGCCCATTATTGCTGTTTAGTACAGCATCTGATATTCAGAAGCACATGCTACAAAGTACGGTGATTTCACCAAGTATAATCGCTATTTCCCCCTTAACAGCTAAATTGTCCACAAACTGGTGTTATTCTTTTTCACCAGTCTCGAAGCTAATGGCTATTGACGTATGAGGCAATGAATTTCATAAGCTCATTACGTATTGATTGAAAAACAATAGTCTTTCAACTGTTTCTTGACTTAATGAGACAAATCGACATAAACTAGAACAGTAACGCTACGTTCTGAGACAAGGATCAGGCTGTGCCTCTCAGAAATAAGTCCTGCTGTGTTCAATGGAGCTATATGTCAAGTAAACCGTGGATACAGGATTCTGAAGGATAAGCAGACGTCCTTAAAAGTTATTTCCTTTAAAACCAATTTCCTTTTAAACAAATGGCTTTAAGAATATTAAAAAGGCATTTTAATTTTGTTACATGCAAACAGAAAGGCAGCACAAGCTAAGAAAAGTGCATGAGCAACATGAAGATTCTGAGGGGTGTGCAAAGAAAACTGACACTGTACAAGGACAGGGATCCGAGGTCCAGCGGGAAAAGGTAGCGGAATGCAAGCACTGAACTCCAGCTCTGTACACGTCAGGGAAAACGGAGGGAGGCTGAGAAAAGCACACATTTCAACTCATCCAGCCCCAGGAATCAAAGCCCAAGTGAGTCAGGATGTCGCTGTAAGAGCTTTCCAAGACAGTCCAGTGAAATCTTTAGTGAGAAAACTGGAAGCGTGAGAAAAGTGGAAGGTAGCCAGGAAAAGAGGAAGACCCAACATGAAACGGATTGGTTCGATCAAGGAAGCCACGAGGGCCCTCCGTCAGCAAGACCAGAGCCAGGCGGTTAAGGAGACGACGTTTTGGAAGGTGTTAACCATAAGTCGGAGGTTATTCGATGGCCCTTATCACACGCAGGCACTATACTGTGTAAGGTAAAGGTTCCCTTGCTCGAAAGCCAGTCGAATCCGACTCTAGGGTTGCAGTGCTCATCTCTGTTTCAAAGCCGAAGAGCCAGCGCTGTCTGAAGACATTTCCGTGGTCATGTGGCCGGCATGACTAAACACCAAGGTGCACGGAACGCTGTTACCTTCCCACTGAAGTGGTACCTATTTATCTACTTGCAATTTCTTGCTTTTGAACTGCTAGGTTGGCAGGAGCTGGAACTAGAGACAGGAGCTCACCCTGTCATGCGGCACCCGGGTCTCGAACTGCTGAACTACTGACCTTCCACAGCCTGCAGTTCAGCGTCTTAACCACTTGAGCCACCGCAGCTCCTCCTATACTGTGTACAAAGGGATAAATATGCCCGAACTTCCCTTATACTGAATGAAGCCGTCGGCCTATCAAAGCCAGTCTTGTCTATTTTGACCAGCAGGGGCTCTCCAGATTACAGCTGAGAAACTGGGTCTGATACAATGAGGAACTTTGGACTGGATCCAAACCGTGGAGCTAAATCCAAAGGTGTCCTTCTGGTTATAGGAGAACTTCTTAGAATTCAATCCCATGTTTGCATCCAAGAGACTACAAATACCATAAGCAGAAATTTTTTAGGTAGCAGGAAAGCGTCAAAAAGATAATGAAGGATTTAGAAATAACACTTGGATCACTTTCTAAAAATTGAGAATGAAAGGAGAACAGAAAATAAGAGTAAGAAGAACCAGGGATTTTCCCCCTCATCCTCTAGGAAGTATATTTTATAGTCCACAAAGAGCCTCTGAGCAAAGTACTGCAGGTAAAGAAAACTGTGATGAAAAATGGACAAAATGAAGAAAGCATTGTTGAAATAAGCAGATGCAGCAACAGCAATCAAGAAAAATTATTTTTAAAAAGGGGAAAAAACACCAGATGCATCATGAGGATTACAAAATTCAGCTTGTACACAACACCTAATCTGCCAGCATATAACAAGCAAGCAATGCACACGCTCTCCAACACTACCAAAAATATGCCGAATTTTTAGCACACAAAAACAGTTTGAATGCATGCAAATTAATGCTAAATAATTAATAATAAAGCTTAGGACTTTTAAGTTTAAAAGACTGCACCTGCTGATGATTTTAAAAGTTTAGAAGAAATATTTTTGAAACATAAGAAGAATACCTAAATGCATTAATAAAGAAACAAAGGGGGAAAGGCAGTTTTCTTAGGTTATGTTGTTATTAAACTGTTGCTTATGAATGTTGTTATTAAACGGTTTTCTTTATATTAAACAATATATAACAGATTGCCAGATGTTACTGCAATTTTGACCCCCTCCCCACAGCAGCCTCCCAGCCCCCGGACTATTGAAACACATGAGTCCTGTAACCCAGGGAATAAACTTTCCCAGGGGTCTATATCCACGGAGCGCGGGATAAAAACCAATGATTAACAGAGAGATTTCACAAAAATATATCTATACTCTGATTTTTAAAAAATCAAAACAATGACAAATCATATAAAATTTAGAAAACTCAGCCACCCTGAGGCCGCTCGCGGGGAGGGCAGGGTATAAATAGAATTAAAGAAAGAAAGAAAGAGTCCACTATTGGACCAGTTCAATCGACTCTCCCGGGAGGAAGTTGACAGGATCCTGGCAGCAGTGAGGCCTATTACCTGCCTCCTTGACCCATGCCCTTCCTGGCTCGTGAAATCCTGTGGGGAGAGCGTTCGGGCCCCTCTGTCCCTTTCTACCGGGGCTTTCCCAGAGGCTCTGAAGAAGGTGGTGGTTCGCCTGCTCTTGAAAAAGCCATCACTAGACCCAACGGGCCTGACCAAAAACCGCCCAGGATCTAATTTACCGTGCCTGGGCAAGGTGGTTGAGAGAGTGGTGGCTGAACAACTCCAGGCTTTCCTGGATGATGCTTCTATCCTTGACTCCTTCCAGTCAGGCTTCCACCCCAGCCACGGGATGGAGACGGCTCTGGTAGCCCTTACAGATGACCTCTGTAGACATCTGGATCGAGGCAGGTCAGCGCTGCTGCTGTTATTCGACTTAATGGCAGCATTTGACACGGTTGACTATGATCTTATGACCCACCGCCTCGCCGATGAAGGAGTTCAGGGGACTGCCTTGAAATGGTTTTCCTCCTTTCTCCACGGTTGGAGACAGAGGGTGGCGCTGGGCGAGAGGGTCTCCCCATGGTACCTGCTAGAATGTGGAGTGCCGCAGGGGGTGATCCTCTTGCCAAGGTTATTTAACACCTATATGTGCCCCCTTGCCCAGTTAGTCTGGAGTTATGGGCTGAGTTGTCACCAGTATGCTTTATCTGTTATTGAATGGCCATCCGTCTTCTAGTTGAGGTGCTGGAAACTGTGGCTGGATGGTTGCAGCAGAGTCGACTGAGTTTAAATCCACTGAAGACGGAGGTCCTGTACCAGGGTCAAGGGAGTACGGATGTGAGCACCAGGCTCCCCACACTGGAAGGGGCACCTTTGGTGCCGGCCCAGACAGTGAGGAGCCTGGAAGTAACACTGGATGCCTCTCTGTCCCGTGGAGGCCCAGGTTGCCGCAGTTGCCAGATCTGCATTCTTCCATCTTAGGCAGATCAGGCTACTGAAGCCCTCTCTCTCCCCCCAAGACCTAGCTATGGTGACCCACACAATGGTCACTTCCAGGCTTGATTACTGCAGTTCGCTCTATGCAGGCCTACCCGAGGCTGATCCGGAAATTACAGCTGGTACAAAATACAGCGGCACGCCTGCTGACATCAACGCCTGTGCAGGCTCACATTTGGCATGTGCTTTGCCAGCTGCATTGGTCACCAGTTGAGTACCAGATCCGCTTCAAGGTGTTGGTAATAACCTTCAAAGCCTTATATGGCCTGGGACCAACATGCCTCTTTCCGCATGTGCCTTGAAGAGCTTTACACTCCTGCTAGTCCATCTAGCCTCAACCAGGGCCAGGGCTTTCTCTGCCCTGGCCTCCCCCTGGTGGAACATGCTCCCCGTTGAGATCAGGGCCCTGCGGGATCTTATTCAGTTCTGCAGGGCCGGCAAGATGGAGCTGTTCTGCCAGTCTTTTGGTTGAGGCAGAGGGTGCCCATACGCGGCCTCCCCCAGGTTGCTGTCACCCACTTACTGGTCATCCGTCCATCAGTAACCGGCCATATCCATCTGCACTAATGGGCTGGAATTTTCACCAGTAAGCTGTAACCATTGATTTAAATGTTTACATTGTGTTTTTAACTTTTATTGTCATTATTGAAATATGGTGTGATGCCCCCTGAGCCCGCTCATGAGACGGGCGGGATACAAATATGAAAAATAAATAAAAATAATAAATAAAAATGTGTGGCTTTTACTGGATAGTTTTAAAAATGCTGATTTTTAAGGGAGAAATGTTCAAGAAATGCAAGCACTGTGGACCAAAAAAAATTCAGTACTCCCACCTCCAGTGAATTTAATAATCACCTAGGCTCCTCCAGTTTACTCCTCGACCACCAAACATGCTCAGATATCATCCGTGTACACAATCACCACACTTCATAAAACTTAGCAGCATGTTCTTGTTCTTTTTTTGGTCTGCACTGCAGCACAGGAGCCAATGGACTGAATTACTCGAGGGGGGGTGGGGCGCACAGCTAAATAGTGGACTGTTCTGCAGCAATTCAGAAATGAAGCCAGGAGCAGAAGGGGTTTGTTCTCCACTGACAGGGCCCTCGTCCTGCTTAGAGCTGTTCGTTTTCCATCCGTGGAAGCCTCCAACCAGTTCCTTCCACACGTGCATCAGCTCAGCTTTAGGCTGCTGGCCTCCACAGAGCGATCTGGTCACAGACCCCCTCCCCATCCCAACTCCGCTAGTAAAAGGGGGGGGGAGTCAGATGAGGCTTATTTAGTTATGCCTAAAGACAAATGAGAGCCTCCCTCAGAGTCATAACTGCAATTCAGCTACAGTGTGGGTGTGATGGGAGAGGATGCTAAGGCCACACGCTTAGTGGAGTCCTGAAAACTACACTTCTGTCCGCCTGCCTCCGCTGTACCTCAGGGCTATTCTACGTCCTCGTCTGTGACTCCTCCCAAACGGGGCTCTTGCCTGAACTCAGTTTTGTGTAGAGAAAGCTGGTGGAGGCGAAAGGAGAAACACTCTGCATATGCTTAGATGCTTCGCTTTGTGTAGTTGATTTGCCGCAGTACTGAAAGCAGGCTCCAGAAGAGGCCCTTTACACATGCTCAGAGGGCTGTCTCTGCTTCATAGGCAATTCACCGGGCCTAGCACTGAACACGAAGTTCCAGGAATGGCACTCTGCACAACCTTTCTGCCACCTCCTTACGCACAGAAGTCTTCATTCGCAGGACCCATCCCAGAATAAAAGGCGCTCCTAGAGCTACACTCTGCACATGTTCAGGGGCTTCCCGTGCCCTAGTCCTGAAAACAGGTTCCTTGCTTCAGGCCCTAATCCCAGGGGAGGAAAAAAGAAGCGTTGCGGGACTGGACTCGGCACACACCAGCAGGGCCCCCTCCAAGCTGAGCGAGGGCGAGCTGGCGGACAGTTTCTCCCACCTCCGGCTCACCCATTTTTGCCTGGGCTCAGGACGGGAGGGAGGGCTCCAGAGCAAACTGATGGATGCAGCGGCTACAGTTCTGCACGCAGAGGCAGCTCCGCGCGGCCCGAAGCGGAAAGAGCGACGGGGCCCGAGAGCGGCACTCTGCACCCGCTCAGGAACACTCTCGCGCCAGGACCCCCACGGCCGCCCGCCCGCCCGCCCGGCCCTGGCCCCGCCCCCCGCCTCGGCCCCGCCCCCCCGCCGCGTCGCCCCCTCCCCGTGGTCCTTACACAGTGATATGCCCGGCGCCCCTCACAGCCACGGGTTCGGGCGCGTCCCGGGGCCGCGGCAGCTCCTGGCTCCTCACCACAGTCTCGGCCTCCTCGCCCGCGCCCGCCTCCTCCTCCTCCTCCTCCAGCTCGTAGATGGTGTCGAAGTCCGCCATGTTGGGGAGCAGGACGCTCATGGCCCCCCGCCCGCCCCCGCGCATGCGCCGCCCGCGGAGGGGAGAGGAGGCGCTCTCGGGTCTTGCGCATGCGCCGGCTGGAGGGGTAGCGTCGCCGTCGTGGAGGCGGGTTGCCGTCGGCGGCCTTGGATGGCGCCCGCTGATGCCGCGCCTGCGCCTCAGTCTGCAAGCACGCGGCCGCGCGAGCCCTTCGCAAGTGGCATGTCTGTGAGACGTGCGAGTCGGGTCTGTGGCTCCCAGATAAGATTCAGACACCTTTAATGCCATAATAGTATATAATAAAATGCATTTAATTCCAATAAGTAAATTTAGACAATAAAACAGGCATATTATATTTAAAAAATCTGTATCTAATTGCGACTGCTTCTGCTAAGAATTCTGCAACCATAATTGTAGTATCAGTATTAGCATCGTTAAGAAAATGTTGAACAGTTTTGAGATGATTAGTAGATAAGCACACCGCTGAAAGGGTAAGAATTTCATAGTGAGGCTGTGTGCCGCTGGCAGTCCGGAATAACATGGAAGATTGAATGTGGGGCCAAATAAGCTCTGCTGTGTTTAGCGGGGCTGTGCACAACTTGGGTGTAATCTAGGGACAGCGGTACACCGCAGGCTTAACCCAGCTGGTGTGTCGGTGTGTCCCTTCAGACTGCAGTGTCAGTGTCAGCAATGAATGAGTGAATGCTCTTTATTTTTAAAAATATCCCTGTTTGCAGAGAAGAAAGCAGGTCAAGCAAAAGGCCTTCTTTTCTGCATGTGGGGTGCTTTTTTAGATGAAGGCTCCTTTGGCCACGGGGCCTCCTGCAGTGCATACCTTGGGTACAGACCAAAGAATTTTTTTGAAAGCTAACTTGAATTTGCAGTGCATATTTAGGTCAAACAGTTCACAGAGAATTAAGTATTTGCACTTCAGTCCTGTGTATGTTTGTTCAAGGTTCAATAGGATTTCCATACATACATAAGAATGCAGCTTTATGGAAATAGTTAAAAGTCATAGCTAGATAATTGTAAATGGATCCTCTGAATTTGTATGACTGTTATATTGAAGCAGCACAAAGCCACCTTCTCAAAAACCTTCAGGAAGCTTGGAGGCTATTTAAAACTACAGTCCTAGAAGCTCAGATAAAATGTATATCACAGGTTAGGAAAGGTACAATAGGTATTAAAAAGGGCTGCATGGTTAATGAACAAAGTAATAGAAGCAGTAAAAAGTAAGGGTTCCTTTAAGCGGTGGAAGGCTAGTGCAAGTGAGGTAAATAAAAGGGAGCAGAGGCTTTGGCAAATAAAATGCAAGACAGGCAAAAAGGAACATAGTGCAAAAAACATAAAGACTCATAATAATATTTTCTTCAAATACATTAGTAGCAGGAAACCAGCCAGGGAGGCAGTGGGACCCTTGGGTAGGGAATGCATTTTCTGCCTCAGTCTTCACTGGGGAAGATGTGCATGCCCACTCCAGAACCACTGATCGAGAGAGGAGGTCCTATGACTGATGGACAAATTCAAAACTGACAAATCACCCAGCCCAAATGGCGTACATCCAAGAGTTCTGAAACTTGTTGGTCTCCTGACAAAAATATGCAACCTACCACCAGGGGTCTTTTCCTAGAAAAAGAGCTGCAGAAAAAGAGCATGCTAATGAGCTACTAGGCTATTAGCATAATAGCTCATTAGCATATGCCACACACCCTGACATCACCAGAAGTGATGTCAGAAGGGGAAGCAAAGAGGGGGAAGGCATCTTCAAAAGCCTCCCCTTCCCTTCCCCAGCCAGCCTGGGGGGGGAAGGGAAAGGAAGTGAAGAGCTGGGCCACAGGAGGAAAGAGGGAAGGAAAGAGAGAGAGTAGAGAGAAGGGAAGAAGGAAGGAAAGAGTGGAAGAAAGAGAAGGAAAGAAGGAAGGAAAGGGGATAAAAAGAGGGAAAGAAAGAAGGAAAGAAGAAGGGAAAGGGAAAAGGAGAGAACGAAAGGAGGGAAAGAAAGAGAGAAGGGAAGAAGGAGGGAAAGAGGAAAAGGAAATAACAAAAGGAGGGAAAAAGAAAAAGGAGAGAAGGAAAGAAGGGAAAGAAAGAGAGAGAAGGAGGAAAAGGGAAAGAAAGAAAAGGAAAGGAGGAACAAAAAGAGGGCAAAGAGATGGGGAGAGGGAGGAAGCCTCTCCCACCCCTCTCAAGCCCCCCCCCCGATCCCTCACTCCCATCAATGCCTTCCCCCGGGGCCACAGCACTCCAGCGCGGGCCCTGGGAGGCCGGCGACGGGCATTTTCAGGCCACCCAGGGCTGCAGCGCTCCAGCGTGGGCCCCGGGAAGCTGGAGACGGGGCTCTTCAAGCTGCCCCGGGGTCACTGCGCGTCAGCACGGGCCCCGAGAGGCTGGGGATGGGGCTCTTCAGGCTGCCCCGGGGCCACAGTGCTTCAGTATGGGCCCTGGGCAGCCAGGGATGGGGCTCTTCAGGCTGCCCCAGGGCCACTGCGCGTCAGTGCGGGCCCTGGGAGGCCGGGGCTCTTCAAGCCGCCCCAGGGTTGCAGTGTGTCAGCACGGGCCGCGGGAGGCCAGGAATGGGGCTCTTCAGGCCGCCCGGGGCTGCTGCGCTCCAGCGTGGGCCCCGGGCAGCTGGGGATGGGGCTCTTCAGGCTGCCCCGGGGCCCCTGCACGCCAGTGCGGGCCCCAGGAGGCCAGGGATGGAGTCTTTAGGCTGCCCCAGGGCCGCTGCACGCCAGTGTGGGCCCTGGGTGGCCAGGGGCGGGGCTCTTCAGGCTGTCCTGGGGCTGCTGCACGCCAGCACGGGCCCCGGGAGACCAGGGACGGGGCTCTTCAGGCCACCCCAGGGCTGCAGTGGTCCAGCGTGTGCCCCAGGAGGCCGTGATGGGCATCTTCAGGCTGCCCCAGGACCTCAGTGCTTTGGTGCAGGGAGCTGGGGGTCGGGCTTGCAGTGCTCCGGCGCGCTCCGGCCCCAAAAGCACCCCTGCTTACCACTGAGATCTGCTATAAGCTGTCGTATGCATACACACTTCTTCAGGATGCAGTGTGTCTGAAAAAGTGAACACGCACACAAAAGCTTATACCCAGAATAAAACTTTGTTGATCTTAAGGTGCCCCCACTGGACTCAAATTTTGTTCTGCTGATGCAAACCAACACGGCTACCCACCTGAAGCCATCCTACTGGATTCCTGAGTTTGTAGTCAGTTTTCTGTATGAAGATGTGTGCTTCAGTGTTGGGGGTTCCCTAGTAAAAATCATGAAGATATGTACTTTGGATCCATGCTTCAGTGCAAAGGCAATGACATAGAGTGTTGAATTTTTAAGTGTGTGTGGTGTGATACATAGATATGGTTAAAAACACCTGTACAAGGAGGGAGGGGCTGTGGCTCAGTGTTTGGGATGAAGAAGGCCCCAGGTTCAGTCCCTGGTCACTGCAGTGAGGGCGGGAGGTGATGGGAAAGACTCGCACCTGAGACCCTGGAGAGCCACTGCCAGTCTGAGTAGACAATACTGACCAAGGGACAATATAGACCGAGGGTCTGATTCAGTATCGGGGAGCTTCATGTGTTCAACTCTATGGAAATATGAGACTAGGGATCCAATTCAGACTGAACGAGTGTTCACAAGAGACCCTCCCCCAAAAGTAGCATCTTGAAATAAGTTTGTAAATCCCCTTTATTGCATGACCATCAGTTGGTTTAAAAACCTGTTAGAAATTCATTTGAAACAGCGCTTCTTTCATTTAGGCAGTTATGAAATGATATGTGCTATCCATTAGATACGAAGTTACTGCAACTTGCTCTGACATGGTCTGAGATTCCTTTTCCGGCTTTACCAGTGCAGTCTTAGAGTCAGGGTCTTCCTAGTTCATGGACTTCAGTAGATTTAGAAGAGCATTTAACTTTGCTTAGGATTGCACTGGATGCTTTAGATTATAGGTCATCCTCTGATTATTTCAGAAGCTCAGATTGTATAACATCAACTTTGTATCTCATAGATGGAAGCTTCTATTAGTGTTGTCGCAGAAAGTGAAGAAACCAAAGAATTTCCGTAAACAGTAAAACAAAAATCATGAAATTAAGCAAACTCTGGAGGATGACAGAAGACAGGAGGGCCTGGTGTGATGTGGCCCATGGGGCCGCGAAGAGTCGGCCTCGACTGTGCATCTGAACAACAGCAAAACCAAAAATCTGGTGGGTTTTTTTGCTGTTGTTTTTTGTCTGCTCTTTGCCAAACTGGCAGGGGAATGGGTCTAAGGATGAACAACAGAGGAAGCTCAAATACGGCATTCATATCCTTTTATCCTAATCTTTACATGCTGCTGCATTCACACAACTGCCCAGGAATATATTTACATGCTAGTCTATAGAACATGTGCTTGGGGGGAAGGGGGCTCAGTAGTCCTAGAACAGTTTTGGCCCAGGTTCCAGTAGTTTGATACACTTCCTAAGGTACATCTTAATAGATAAACTGGATTGGCCCTGGCCAGCGTCTTCCCTCTGCCTCACCCAGTCCTCCTTACTAGAGCCCCCGTCCCATATGACTTTTGTCCATTCACATCCTGTGGTCCCCAGAGGGTGGTTGAAGGATGAAGAATATTTTGGTGTTATTTTGGTTGGTCCTAATGAAAGGTGTTTCACGTTTTTTTTGGGGGGGAGTTTGCTTTGGAGCAATGGGGATACATGCGTTTCTATTTCTAACCTGAGAATACCTGAGTTTGGATGATAAAGAGGGATTGTCAACTAGAGGGGGAAAGCCTGTGTTTATCGGTTTTTCTGCTAGCCCAGTTTGGCTTCCACTGACTTTTTACTTTGTGCATCTTCTGAAATTAGGTTCTCGTTTTGTAAATATAAAAGCTACCACGTTTTTCTCTGCCATTAAGGGTCCTCCACTCAGCATGTTCCCTGTGGTGTGAGAGACATTTGGTCAGCAGATTTTTTTAGTGCCTTCAGCTGAATGTTTCCATTTCTTTGCTTTGTTTGAGAAGACTAAAAGTGTGACCTGACCCCAGCACTAGTTTAAATCTTCATACCTTCCCAGCACTTTATACAGGAGACCTTAATGCCTGAAGACATTAAATATGATGAGAAAGATTGTGTTTGATTTTTCTCCCCTCCCCATCCTTCCTTTAAAAAATAAAATAAAATCCAACCTGATGAAAAATTTCTGGCGAACATAACACACAACACACTGTGAAACAGAGCTTGTTTCTATCCCAGTATCAGCTAATCATCAGTATCCACATAAAAATAAAACCAGATTCTAGGATTTCCTGGGTGTTAGAATTAGGTAGGCAGATAATACATTTTCCTTTGACATTTGCATTTGATATTAAAAGTGTGCTTCTTGATCTGTGACACACAAATGTCAATCAAACAGTTACACTTAAAAACTGGAACTCCTGGTAGTTAGGAAACACGTCTGCTGGATGCATGTCATGTTTGACTAATGATTATTTATTACTGGCTGATGTGCCTATTATTAGAAGTTTGCCAGTAACAGACTTCATATATTAACCACCCAGCACTAAGCTGAATGCTGCAGTCATTTCACTTGGATGCTATTGGCTGAAGTGAAAAATATGGATACTTTCTATTTTTAGGTAATGACTCATAGCAGGAGGCGCTCTCGGTTATCTTTGAGGACTTTCAAGTACTTTGAATATATTCCCTGTACTTGTGCAAGGATGAAAGCTCATTGAAGAGAAACATGGTTGGCGTTTACGTAACCAAATGTTTCTAGAGGAAATGCAAACAGGAATCCTGGGTATCAGTCAGCAACTGTGACCTGCAGGATTTCGGCAGGCTGTAATCCATTAATTGCATGTGATGGTGGGAATAAAGCGGCAGAGATTTCAGCGGGGCTAACAGAACCTGAGTCACTCTGAACAGATCCACTGCTCCCATCAAATTGAGAGATTCTCTTCTTGATCATTTTCCTCTCCTTGGCCCGCCGATTCTGGAACCAGATTTTCACCTGAAATATTACAAATAGAAGAAGAAGAGACTGAATTTGTACCCTGCCCTTCGCTACCCGAAGGCATCTCAGAGCGGTTTACAATCTCCTCCCCCCTCCAAGAGACACGCTGTGAATAAAGCTGGTTTGTTCATTGGCAGACTTGGTGCTGCTGCTGCTATAGAGTAAGCAGTATGGTTGCCAACCTCCAAGTGGGGCCTGGAGATCTCCCCAATTTACAACTGATCTCCAGACTATAGAGATCATTTCCCCTGAAGAAAATGGCAGCTTCAGAGGATGGACTCTGGCACTATATCCCGCTGAGGCTCCTCCCCTCCCCAAACCCTGCCCAACCCAGGCTCCGCCTCCAAAGTCTCCAGGTATTCCCCACCCTGGATCTGGCAACTCGAGTAAGTAGCCTTCCGAATAAATCAGCTGGGCTAGGAGAATATTTAGGAAGCCGTCTCTCTGGACCCTTGTTAGACATTTTTAGCACACCAATAGTCTGAAAGGAAAGAACACGCTTGCTTCAAGTTTACAAAAACTCCCTTGCCTGCTTTCATAGAAGCAATATTCATCACTGCATATTTATTTCATTTCATTTACTTCATCTCTAGCCCGCCTTTGACTCAAGTCAGATTACAGGAGATGAAAGAGTCCGACAGGCAGAGATTCCGTATGAGCTTGCGGTCACAAATGGCGGTAGCGTTCGCCCATTCAGGGCCCCCAGAGGGCAGTGTAAATAGCTTCCTACCCCACCCATTCAGCACTGCAGAGGTACTCTTTATAAGTCTAGAATAATTTTTGCTGGACTGCGCCCACTTGTCTATCAGAACCAGCACACAAGATCTCTATGTACCTGTCTTTCTGACAGTTCCAAGTTTGCAGCGAGTTCAGACTTCCTTTTGATCGTTATGTATCTGTTGCAGTGAAATTCCTTCTCCAGCTCAAGTCTTTGCTGCTCTGTATAAACAACACGGTACTTTTCTTTTGTCCTGGTTTTACCTGTTTGAGACAAAACTTGTATTTACCATTTATTGATCGCTTGCAAGGCTGTTCCTAATGCTCGGAGCGCCTTCCCAGAACATCTGTGTGATGTCACCTCTTTTGCTACCTGCAGATCCCTCCACAAGCCCCAGGAAGCCTTTGGACAATTCTGTATTCCTGCTCCCTAACTGAAACTGGGCCACCCAGAGTAGCCGTAGCAGTAGAGGAGACCAACAGCCCAGTAGCACCTTAAAGACAAACAAAATATGTGGCAGGGTAGGTTCTTTCGTGAGCCACTGCTCACTTCTTCAGATACAGCTGTGTTTGTACACAGAGTAGCAGAGTTTGTATTTCCCCCAGTCCTCCTTTCTCTTGGCGGTTGTGTCTCTTATCTGCATCCCCTCTGTTTCCTGCCTAAGGGCTGAAGTTTATATTGTAAGCCCAACTGGGCAAGGACTTGTCTTTTTGGCAGCACTACAGTTCAATCTGTATGTTTATAAAAAATTCTTCCACTTTTGCCTTAGCATTGGTTTTTCCCACTCAAACCATTTTTTGGCAAAAAGTGACCATCATTTTTAAGGGGGCTCAAAAACTCTAAACTGGTGTTACAGATGTGGGTGCTCAGGAGTATCATAGGTTCAAGGAACATGTTCTCAGTAGGTGAGAAGGCTTTATTATGGACACATTCAGCCGCCTTCCACTGAATCAAACCCTTGGTCCATCAAGGGCAGTGGTGTCTACTCAGACTGGCAGCGGCTCTCCAGGGTCTCAGGCAGAAGAGGTCTTTCACGTCACCTGCTGCCAGATCCTTTCCCTGGAGATGCCAGGGATTGGACCTGGGACCTTCTGCATGCCAAACAGATGCCCTACCACTGAGCCATGACCCCCGCCCTCCCATTATTCTGAAATGTTCATGGTGGGCTAGATAATGCCCACTTTCCCCCCATGGATAGAGGGTGCGATCCAAAAGGCCACGAGCTCCCACGAGCAAGTGGTGCGTGGCAGCTGCCACTCTTGGCTCCTCCTGAGTAGTCTGTGGACTCCAGTGATTCTGGAGGCAGACGTGGAAGAACAGGGATGTGCATGCCAAGACACTTGGGTGTGGACACGGAAATCTTTAGCTAGTGTCCTTTTCCTGTTTTGATTGTATTGTATTGTGCCCTGGTCAGGTTTTCACATGTTCAGGACAATAAGCTTTGGAGACTGTATTTGCAGAGAAGCTGAGAAAAAAGCAGGCATCATTGGCATTGGAATGGTACAGCCGGTGAAGCTTGCAGTGAGAAACTATGCAGATGTTCGTACGGGACAGCCCTTTCCAGCGCTGCTTGCTTTAAGGGTGTGTGCTGTCGTAATGTGCAAATTCCATGTGTTGCGTGGCATTCCAGGATGTTCTCCTGTCCTGACCCACCCACGTGTCAGCCAGCCCCCAGTGTCATTGACCCCAGCAGCTTGCATGGCTCCGCTGCTCTTGTCCTTCCAGAAGTGCTGCTAAGAGTGCGCGGGAGCGGCAGGTCTGCGAGGCTGTCTTGCCCGGCCTGCTGGCTTCGTTTTCACTTTACATTTGTTCTCAATAAAGCCGTCCATAAAGCATGTTGGACTCAGGCCAGACCTAATGCAAACATTCAGTAAGATACCGTGTGCGTATGAATGCCATTCAGAACCAACAGTTTTGTTAATAAGGGAGAGCCGGTGTGGTGTGGTGCTTAAAGAGTCAGACTGGGATCTGGGAAATCCAGGTTTGAATCCCCGCTTGTGCCATGGAAGCCGGCTGGGTGACCTTGGGCGAGGAGAATGACGTAAGCTGCCTTGGGTCCCCGTTGGGGTGAAAGGAGAGGTATAAATAAAGTAAAGGGAGCCAGTTTGGTGTAGTGGTTAAGTGCGCAGACTCTGATCTGGGAGAACTGGGTTTGATTTCCCACTCCTCCACTCGCAGCTGCTGGATGACCCTGGGCAAGCCATAGTTCTGACAAGAGCTGTCCTTGAAAGAGCAGTTCTCGAAGAGCTCTCTCAGCCCCACCTACCCCATAGGGTGTCTGTTGTGGGGAGGGGAAGGGAAAGGACTTTGTAAGCTGCTCTGAGACTCCGAGTGAAGGGTGAGGTATACATCCAATCTCTTCTTCTTCTAAATGAATAAAGGAAAATAAAAATGGAACTAGTACATTTCAAAAGTTAGCTAAAGTGTCAGAACAAAGTTTGAGTCTGGTGGCACCTCTAAGACCAACAAAGTTTAATTCGGGGTATAGGCTTTCGTGTGCTCATACAGGCCCCCACAGAATTTACATGTGGTGTGAATGAAAGGTTGTGGAGGGAGGGGAAGAAAAGGCATAACCTCCTCCCTAAAGTGTGGTCCCTGCTGCAAAGCCGGCGGGGCACCCAGATGCAAGCAAGCGGCCAGGAAGATGAGGCACTTCCCCAACTTAGGGAGTGAGGAGGACAGAGCAGGACTCGGATGTGAGTTTCCCTTTGTGAGTGAGTTGGGACACGTACCTCTGCACCGCACTGAGGTCCGAGACTTCCCAAACCGAGCTACAGACCCTTTAACACTTCCTTCAGCTTTGATATGCATCCCAGTCCCTTCTCTCTTCTTCAGCAGTTGAGTTGCTGGAAAGGGTGCGAATTTTCACAGCAAATAAAAGGGGGGAGGCGCTTTTCTCTCAGCTCAATTGTCCTCAAAAGAGCTATTGTGTAAATTTTACAACCAAAGGGACCAGGAAAACCTATTCCTCTCTTCATCTCCCCCCCCAAGCTCTGCTTCTGTGCTGTAGAGAAGCCACGGCCACCACACAGTTCCATTTTACGGACTCACTTTCACTGGTTTGGAAACCGAAATTCATTTAGTGTAATGATCTAACTTGGGCAGCTGAAAAAAACTCCGGGAAATGGATGAGACACACTTGAAGCGTCCCCTCCATACTCCTGGGTGCACATAAAAAGCCATTCTGAAGCAGGACCAATCCAGGCGGATACAGAAGCAACCCCCCTCCAACCCCAACCCGCCTTCAGAATTCATTCCAAATAATGTTCTGATCAAGCTAAGCACATCTCCTTACTGTGCTAAAGAAACCTTCCTGATCCAGCTTAACTGGTTTGAAATTTTACACAACTGGGTTTGAGAAAGAAAATGAAAGGGCCCTCCGTCCACTTGCCCTCCTGTTTTCCCGGACATGAAAGAAAAGTTGACATTTGTTTAGGGCTTGTAAATTCCAAACCAATTGGCTTGAGTTTCTGAATGTGAAAGGAGCTCTCTCCCTGTCTCTCTGTCTCTGTCTCTGTCTCTCTCCCCCCTTGATAAGATCTGGCCCTTCTTTTGTGTGGCGTGTGGCTTCATCTTAACACCTCAATGGAGTTTAGGGAGCCACTTTAAAGGGGCCTTTGTCTTACAGTTTGTTCCAAAACATTCACATCAAAAACAGCCCAAGGAGATCAGAAGGGTTTTTAAAAGACCCAGATCAACATTGGAAAACTTTGCTAGAGGAAGGACTCCAATATATTATAAGGAGCTTTCCATACATGTCAAAGGGGGTGGGGGTGGTTAATGGTTCATCACAAGCCGTCCAGCCCTCTCGGAGCATCTCTTCCTCTTCTCAGATTAAAAGTCACAGCAAGGAGGGCAGCCATTCGTCTCGCGACACCATTTTCACTCTCTGAGTATGAATTTGCAGCAATGCCAGGCAGAGGACGACTGGCCCTTCAGCTCACCTGTGGCCATGCCAGCCCAGTGGCGACCAGAGCCACAGACTCACCCGCCACCTCCTTCCATGCCACCGTCGGCTGGGCCTAGGACAGCCTGACTTGGACCCAGCTGGCCATGGGGAGGGGTGATGGGCGGCCCTGTGGGCCCAACCCGCCTCTGCTGCTAGTTTATCAGGACCCACATAACCCAGCAGTGAGGTCTAGGCACCTCCGCACTGGTGCATCACTCAATTTGTATCTTATGTTGATAGATCAAGATGGGGAGCCGTGTTAGTCTGTCTAGGAGTAGAAAAGAGCCAGAGTCCAGGAGTGCCTTCAAAACGAACAGCATTTGTGGCAGGGGCAATGTTCCCTCTAAGACGTGGAGTCTTGTGAGCAAAAATTCTGCTTTGTGAGCTACGGGCATTAAAGCTGTGAGCAAGCAATTTGGCTACTGCATAAATGAGTTTGCTCTGGAGCTGTCCTTCCTGAGCTAAGACGAAAATGTATGAGCCGGAGGCTAAAAAACTGTGAGCTAGCTCACACTAACTCAGCTTAGAGGGAAGGAGCTTTTGTGAGACGCGGCAGTCGCCTCTTCACGCAGGGAGCATCATGGCAGGGCCTCAGTTAATTACTCTCAGCATTGCGTGATTAAGGATACGTCTGCCCATCAATCTCCAATGTTGACATATTTATTTCCTTCACTGTATCCCCCCAGTTACCAAACAAATGGTAACCATATAAACTAAGCTTGTTATTCCTGTTTCATCTTTGAATCTGTAAAATATCTTCATTATGCTGTATGCCAATTTACTGCTCACACTTTACCTATATGTATGGACTGGTAATTTATTTATTTATTTCTGTCTCTGTCTCTGTCTCTCTTTCTGTCTCTCTCAGTGACTATGTGTGTGTGTATGTGTGTGCCTGGAAGTCATGGTTGACTTCTGGTGACCCCTAGTGGGGCCTGAACGTTTCAGAGAGGTGGCTAACTATTGCCTGCCTGTGCGTCCCAGCCGTGTTATTTCTTGGAGGTCTCCCATCCAAGTACTTACCAGGGTTGACCCTGTTTAGCACCCAAGATCGGATGAGGTTGGGCTAGATCTGACAAGACTGGGCTTGCCTGGGCTATCCAGGTCAGGTCGACTGATAGTTTCTATTTCATTGTATCTGAAGACGTGTGCCTGCACACGAAACCTTATGCCCTGAATAAAACTTTGTTGGTCTGAAAGGTGCCCCCGGACTCAAACTTTGTTCTGTCACAAATTTTGTTAGTCTTTAAGGTGCTACTGAACTATTGCTCTTTTCTTCTTGTCCTGTGTTGGATTCTTTATCCCAAATGATATTTTGAAAGTAAACTTGTACATATTTTCAAGTTATCATCAGTCAAAAGAACTGCTTCCCCCCCCACAGGTTATAAGGAAGTGTACATTTCTTGGGCACTTTGCAGCCTAAGCTAAGGACTTTTCAGTGCTATCTATGGTTGCCAGCCTCTAGGTGGGATCTGGAGACCTCCCGGAATTACAGTTTATCTCCACACTATAGATATCTGTTCCCCCAGAGAAAAGAGCTGCCTTGGAAGATGGCGTCTACGGCATGATACCTTGCAGAGGTCCCTCCCCTGCCCCAAACCATATCCCCCCAGGCTCTACCCTCAAATCTCCAGGGAATTTCCAACCTGGAGTTGGCAACCTTATACTAAGCCCTGGATGCTGCTTGATCTTCGGTGGTCACTCAGCAGAAAAAAACCTATTTTCAACATGACCCAACTCGTAGGAGCTGAGAGCACAGACATTGCATGGTAATGATGCCCACACTCCTCAGCCATCAGCACTCCCAGCAGCACTCCCAGGCCAGCCTTGCAGGGACACAGACAACCAGTGCAGAAGCCCAGCCTGCACCAGCAAACTGCCCGTGTTTCGTACTCTGAGCGGCTATAAGAAGAGGGATCGTATCCCTCCCTGTTAACCCAAACCGTATTGAGAGGCCCATACCCATGGAAGGAAGGATGGCTGCCCCAGTCCTACTGCACAGGGGCCTCCGCAGCTCACTGGGCAGGGAACGGAGCCTGAAACTCGGCTGGGGGTCAGGTGGTGCTTAGCAGAGCTCTGGTGGCTGCAGACTGAGCCGCGCTGTAGCTGTAGAGGCCTGGCAGGAAGAAGCTGTTCTCCCCTGCCCTCCAGCTAGAGAGGAGTGTTTATTCTTGAGCTACTTTTTTGTTGGCAAAACGTTATGCTGATGCTGGCGGTGGGAGCCAAGGGGAGGGGGCTGCCTCCTAGATCACTGCAGCCCTGCTAACTTTACAGTGGTGTGGTGCTCGCTGTGCACTATGCCAACTTCCCTCTGCATATGCATACATATCTCCATGCATATCTCCAATGTATGCCGGGTGGGGCAAAAGGGAGGTTAGTGACTACCCTTAGCAGTTTACAGGTCACTGAGCCCTTAAATTCCCATTGGGTTCATTGGTACATTTTTAACCTCTTCTGTAGAAATTTAAGATTTGGCCGATTTGTTAATGTTAGAAGGTCCAGACATGATTGCTGCCTAATCAGTAATGGAGCAGAGGTCCATCAGTGGCTGTTACCCACAAGGTATAGATGGAACACTCTGTCTGGGGCAGTGATGCTCTGTATTCCTGGTACTTGGGGGCCACCGTGAGAGGGCTTCTGGAGTCCTGGCCCTGCTGGTGGATCCCCTGAGGGCACCTGGGTGTTTTGGCCACTGTGTGAGACAGAGTTTTGAACTAGATGGGCCATAGGCCTGATTCGACATGGCTTCTCTTACAGAGTGTTGGACTGGATGGGACATTGGCCTGATCCAACATGGCTTCTCTCATGGACTTATGTCTGGGGCAGTGATGCTCTGTATTCTTGGTACCTGGGGGCAAGAGTAGGAGGGCTTCTGGAGTTCTGTCCCTATGGGTAGACTTCCTGATGGCACCTGGATTTTGGCCACTGTGTGAGACAGAGTTTTGAACTAGATGCGCCATGGGCCTGATCCAACATGGCTTCTCTTATGTTCTTTTTTTTTTTATCAAAACCCTCCTAAAAAGGAGAGGAATTTATTCTTTTTATAAATAGAAAAGGGTAGGGTATATAGAGGGATAAAGAAAAGAGCGGAGTGAGTATTCTGTTAATAAAGGTTAGTTTAAATCAATATAGATACAGTTTTTGGCAATCTCCGTGATTTGAGGGTCTTCTTTTCATCTAACAAAAATTCAAAATAACTCTGTTAATGAGGTTAGTAATGTCCTTTGGGGTTAGTTGTTAGTCATCTCCTTTTTGACGCTTCCCGAACAGTTATTTCTTAGGTTGTCTTCCTTTGGTATCCCTCAAGTTATAGGATGGGCCACCTTTGGTTTTCACTTCTCCCGCTCCGGCACCTCCCTCCTCTGGGCCGCTGTCGTCTTCACTACTCAAATCTGTCCACGTTGCGAGTGCTGCCTCTTCCTCTGGACTGGCGTGTCTCTTCAGAAATTCCTGCGCCTTGAAGATGGAGTCAATCTTCTCTCTTTTCTCCTTGTACTTGAACAAAAGGCCTTCAGGATAGGTCCATCTGTATATGACCTGTCTTCTTTGTAGAAAAGTGGTCAATCCTTTATAAGCTTTCCTTTTCATCCGGATTTCATAAGGCACATCTTTCAATATTCTGATGGTCTGCTCCCCAATTTTCAAGGGCACCGCTGCAACTGCACGCAAGATTTGATCTCTGGTACTCTGCTTGACAAACTTGACAACCACTTCTGCTGGCAGATTATTTTTTTTTGTAAATGTGGAGTAGGCCCTATAGACCTTATCCATTTCTTCTTTTAACTCACGCTGATCTCTGCCAGTTACGGGTGCCAAGGCATTCGCAAGTATAGATCTGAGATCTTCCTTCTCTTCTTCTTTAATGCCCTGAAATCGAAGAGTCAGATTCGATTTTTCAATTTGCAATATCAAAATTCTTTTTTCTTGCACATCCTGATGCTTTTCTAACTTGTTGACCCTTTTCTTCACTTTTCCGATGTCTTCCGACGAGACCAAACATTTCTGTGCGATCTCCTCCATCTTCTTTGACGTCTCTGTTAGTTGCCTCTGTTGACTGTTGAGAACACCTTCCATATTAGTTACGGTTTCGCTGATTTTCTGTATTTGGACCAGCAGAGGGTGCAGTAGCTTGCTTGTCTGTTGACTGACAGTCGGCTCTGGAGGGGGATTACCCGGACCGGAAGTCCCGCCTCCCTTCTTCTCCGTTTTCAAAGGGACCTTCTTCATGGCTGACATTTCTTGTATTTGTTTACTTTATAAAAGTTCGTGATGCGTCGCTCAGGAGTCCCGCTAACTCATTCGCTTCAATGGCACCCCAAAGGTAATTTCGCCAACCCTTCTTCCCTTTCGTCCCCCTTAGCTTTCTTATACAAGTCCCGCTTCACAATGGGGGGGGGATTCCCCCTCCTCCCAGGCGCTTATTCGCTTACGGGGGAAGGGCTCGGGTTTCGCTTCAAATTCAGACCTCCAACTCACGGTTCCTGCCGTTTCTTCTTTTTGCTTTAATTCATCGCTGTTCCTCACTCCTGTTGGAAATCGGTGGCGTTGCTAAGTCCCATTACGGGCACGCCGCAGTGGGGCCGATTGGGGCGGGGAGAAAGCCTCAATTTCCCGGCTGACTGCCGGCAAAGAGGCTACTCCCCAAGCGCCCCCGGTTTGGAGCCTTTGCCTAAGGCTCACTAGGGTCTTGCAAACCTGCAAAGACCCCCCCAAACTGCGTGTGGGCTAACCACCTCCGGGAGCTTCCCGAAAGGTGGCCGCCATTCGCAACGCCGGAAACCGAAACCGGCTTCTCTTATGTTCTTATAGATGGAACACACTGTCTGGGGCAGTGATGCTCTGTATTCTTGGTGCTTGGGGGGCAAGAGTGGGAGGGCTTCTGGAGTCCTGTCCCTGCTGGTGGACCTCCTGATGGCACCTGGTATTTTTGGCCACTGTGTGATACAGAAGAATGTTGGACTGTGTGGGCCATTGACCTGATCCAAAATGGCTTCTCATGTTCTTATGTTCTTCATTTGCTATGATATGCTTATCTGATCATCAACCAAAGTTTTTGAAAAGCGAGCATAGGCTGTGCTAGTGTGATGTGGGGACTGGAGTGCTGCACTCGGGCTCGGACTTGGAAGACACAGGCTAGCATCCCTGCTCTGCCATGGAAGCCTGCTGGGTGATCTTTGGGGAAAGTCTCAGGCTCAGCAAAGCTCTTCACCAGGCTGTGTGTCACAAGAATTTAAAAAGACAGAAGGCTGGAAAAGAGATCCCCCCCCGCCCCCAGGTGGGTAGCCATGTTGGTCTGAAGCAGCAGAACAAAGTTGGAGTCCAGTGGGGGCCCCCTTAAGACCAACACAGTTTAATTCTGGGTGCCTACCTGCAAGAGCTCATACCCAGAATAAAAGTTTGTTGGTCTTAAAGGGGCCACTGGACTCAAAGATGGTTTTTTCAGGCTATGATGGTAAGGTCTGGTCTTCCACACATCCTTGTGATAGGCAAGCAAGTGACCTGGGGCCAGTCACACATTCTCAGCCTCTCCTCCCTCACAGGATTGTTGTGAGGATAAAACGGAGAGGCAGAAAACAATGTAAGCTGCTTTGAGCCCCTGCTGGGAAGAAAGGCTGGTGTATGCCAGTAAAGGCTATTGGAGCTGGAATTGAAAGGCTGGGTCTAAGTGAAGTAAAATGAAAATAAATGCATTTGTGAAGGGCACAGCTATTTCTTAATATAGAATAGATCTACTCAGTGAATGTAAATATCCCCACACACTGCTCTTCACCCTACCTATTTTTTACAATCAAACACTGGACACCAGTTTTTCACAATTAATGAACTGTTTTTGTAAACTGAGTCCCAGCACAAAGCATAACCAAGAACCTATCTGCATTTGAATGAGGCAGCATAATATTCAAAGACCTTTAGCTTTTTCTTCTTCCCTCCAGCAAAGACAGAATTACCAACACTAAATTTAATTCTGTTCCCATCTTGCTTAAATTGCTTAACCTTTTTGAGCAGCTCTAAGCTGTCTATAGGGGCCACGGTGGCTCAGAGGTTAAGACACTGAGCTGCAGACTGGTCGGTTTGTCGTTTGGCAGTTCGAGACCGTAGTGCGGCGTGACAGAGTGAGCTCCCATCTCTGGCCCCAGCTCCTGCCAACCTAGCAATCTGAAAGCAAGAAACTGCAAGTGGGTAAATAGGTACCGCTTCAGTGGGAAGGTAACAGTGTTCCGTGCGCCCTGGCGTTTAGTTGTGCCGGCCACATGACCACAGAAACGTCTTTGGACAGTGCTGGCTCTTTGGCTTGGAAACAGAGATGAGCAGTACCCCCTAAAGTCAGATTCGACTAGCTTTCAAGCAAGGGAAACCTTTGCCTTTATCTTTTTAAGCTGTCTACAAAATGTGCAGCACAATACTGAGCAAAAAACAATACTTTGCATGTATGCAGCACTATAGAAATGTTGAAAGCACTTTGCGTGTATTATCCTGTAATTGTGGCAGCTCTCTATGGTAGGTCTTGTGGGGGGAGGGGGGGCTTATCCTGGTTATGATATGCTTAGGGTGATCCAGCCAGTGCTTGGCACAGCAGGGGCCACCCTGAATGTATAACTTGGCCTTTGACTCACTGTACTGCAGCAGCTATCAGGCTACAGCTTGTGGCAATACCAGTTTAAATCTTTTGGAATCCTCTTGCCCATCAGCTCCCATTCACGTAAGTGACACGTGTAGCTCACCAAAAACTGCTTATTCACTATGCTCCTCTGTACTTTATGTTTGTGCGCAGAAATCATAATATCCCCTGATCCACAATTGCAGGGCTTCATTGACACTCCTTTTCCTGGCCCCAGCAGCCTCAGGCAAACCTGAGGTCAGATGGTCACAGAGCCTTGCGAGTCCCTCGTCCTGTGCAATGGCTGTCTTAACCAATGGGTAACAGGGGCAGCTGGTGGGGGCCCCATACTTGGGGGGGGGCAAGTGCTCGTGACCCAGGCAAAGAGGAAGAGGAGGCCGAGGCTCCTCTCAGCATTTGCACCTGCCCTACCTCGGACTTAGCCAGCCGGCTTCCAAAATCAGTGGAGAGTCCTGCCCCCCTTGCATGGGGTGAGGGCCACCCCCTGCTTGGCCCCACTTGGGGGGGGGACACAGTGATTCTGGGGTCCCACACTGGCCTTTTGCCCAGGTTACTGTTCCCTCTAAGATGAGTTAGTGTGAGCTAGCTCACAGTTTTTTAGCCTCTGGCTCACATATTTTTGTCTTAGCTCAGGAAGGAGGGCTCCAGAGCAAACTAATTTATGCAGCAGCCAAATTGCTCACTCACAACTTTAATGCCAGTAGCTCACAAAGTAGAATTGTTGCTTGCAAGACTCCACAGTTTAGAGGGAATATTAGCATCATTAAGACCGCCCAACTCTCCAGTAGTCTTCTCAAGGTGGCTTACGATTAAGACAACAAAACAAGGCTGGGGTTAGAGCTCAGACTAAACAAGGCCCCTGCAGTAGTAGTGACAAGAAAGGCCTGACAAGCTAGACTGGCAAATACTCATAGCTGATTCAAGCTGCTCACCTATTTATCTGGATTTTGGGCCCTCAATTTGCTTTTCCTGTGATAAATATTTATTCTATCTCACAGTTTTCCTACAACATGTTCTGCTTAGCCTATTTTAATGCGCTCTCTTTAGCAGAGCTTACTGATAGATTTAAGGGAATCCCACATGTAAATCCCAGGTTGTGACCCTGTGGAGCTCAGGTTTTTGAATTTATTACACATTTTTCTGTTTTCCTGTAATATGTTAGCTCTGCTTAGGGCTACCTTCCCAAATCCTGAAACTATCCTGATTAGAGGACTGATCTAATTCTAATTCTGATAGTAGGCTGATATTTTACCTCAATTCAGGTGGGTAGTTGTGTTCATCTGAAGCAAAAGAACACAACTCACTGAAACTCACGTCCGAGTCCTGCTCTTTCCTCCTCACTCCCTAAGTTGGGGAAGTGCTTCATCTTCCTGGCCTCTTGCTTGCATCTGGGTGCCCCGCCGGCTTTGCAGCAGGGACCACACTTTAGGGAGGAGGTTATGCCTTTTCTTCCCCTCCCTCCACAACCTTTCATTCACACCACATGTAAATTCTGTGGGGGCCTGTAGTTATGGTTGCCTTTCTGGTTCCAAACCTGTCACTCCAAACCCACAGGGCTCAGAACTGCAGTGGGATAGCTGTGCTAGTTTGTTGTACTCAAACCAAAACAGAATCCATGTGCAGCCTTAATGACTCCCAGATTTACTGAAGCATTTGCTTTCATGGGCTAGAAACCACTTCAGCAGATGCATGAAGTAAAATCACAGTCAACAAAAACCGCAGACTGGGGAGGGGGGGGAGGTATTGTGAAGAAGTGGTTAAGAGCATTTGAAATGCAAGAGGTATGGTGTGTCCTGTTGCTACGCAAAACTCAGTATGAAAGATAAGCACTGTAACCATAAACAGCTGCAATTGGTGATAGCACTATTTATTGTATATTTATTTAAAAGATATCCTACTTGATCTACAGGACTCAAAGCCACTAAGAAATACATTGTACGTCTTTATGCCTTAGCTAATACAGTTATTCCTAACGATAATGCTAATTCATCAGTTTCTCACTGGGCTCCCCCTTCGAAGTGTCCTGGTGGAAGGAGGGTGACTTTGTGGTCAGCATGAGGGGAAGGTCCTGGCAAGAATGAAAAGACCTGCCACGGGGGTCTGAAGGCTGTCATCGGTACTGCCAAATTTCTGTCCATTTACTCTTCTGCATTGTTGACAGGTGACGCACGTATCATGTTGGAGAGTGAGCAGGCAAATGCTCTTCTGATGGCACCGTGACACAGTACCAGAGATGGTCCCTCCACTGTCCTTGCCTTTTCCCCTCTACTGCACTGGTCTCCACTGGGGCTTTCCAGCCTCACTCAAGGTAGATTGCTTCCATAGCAGCACCGTGATTTTCCTTTCGAAATCCGAGTCCACGTTCGTTTTCCCACTGGGGCTCACAGGCCCTGCTACACATGATCAGAACTCATCTGCGTTCCCCAGCATGAATGTCACCCGTGGAATAAGACACATTAAAATCTGTCAGTGGTGCACAAGCTCATCCACCGAGGCTGCCCCTTCTCTTGCCGGGCGGTATCACTCGGGCGTGGCAGCACTTGGGGCTCATTTTACGCTTTTCAGGGGGGTCAGGGACACCAGTGAGAGGTGTTTTTTAAATGTTATCTTTTAATAATAGTTTTTAAAGAATAGGTTTACACGCGTACCTGTCGTGTGGACCACCATGCATTTTCCATACCCAGAGGTGCCGTTTTAGCTTTCAGGGTGTCTTTAAATGGTGGTGTTAATATAGTGGGAGACTGCCGGTGCCGAGTAATGACACATTCTGGGAGATAATGAAGACTGGATTGCGAGAGGCATGGCATTTTAAGGACGTTTTCTGGTTGTTACTTTAGATTATTCTCTAAACCCCTACCGTGTCCCTCCTTAGCTGTCTGCCAAGCAGGGCCGGCTCCAGGGTAGTTTGTACTCTAGGCGAGGCTACCTTCTGGTGCCCCCCATGCGCACACCCACCAATTATGGGGTTGCCAACCTCCAGGCGGGGCCTGGAGAGAAGGAAGTCCAGCCCAATTGAGTGGGGAGGGTGTGTGTGCAAAATTTGCCTCCGTCTTATTAACCGGTGAAGGAAAGGTGTGTGGGGGCAGTATGTTGTCCCCTCTCTTTGCCTTCTTTTGGTCCCCCCCCCTTCCTTCCACTCATGCCCCACTTTTCTCTTTCTGACCCACAAATAAATGTTTGTTATCTTTGCTGTCAATTTATTCATCTAAGAGTTGGCTTGTCCACACAGGGAAATCCAGTTGCAGATTACTCCAGTATTGCAATGACAGCCCCATTTCCCGTGACGCGTGGGTGCTGCCCATGCCAAACTGTAGTTGTGTTTCGGCCAGTGACCGGCTGAGCTGCCTTGCAAAGGGACAGGGCAGGCAGAAGGTCAAGCTGCTGAGACCCTAAACAGAATTCCAGTGGCTCCTGTTATGCCTCGCCTGTACAGATTAAGGCAGCACGTCTAAAATGCGAGAGTCAAGCGTGCTGTTCTGGACTGAACGTCGAGCTGTGACTTGGGTTAAAATCCCTGTACAGGCATCAGATGAAGCATGCTGGGCGACCTTGGTTCAGTCACTGTCTCTCGCTCTCATATTCCTCTCAGCTGTGTCGGGCAGACAAATGACGGGAAATGTGAGCTGCCCACAGTTCCCTGGAAGAACAGCAGGAGTCCTGCATAATAAGTAATAGTTTCCAAGGTCTAGTGCAAACCCCCCAGCATCTCATAGTCCACGAGTTATTGTCTTCTCTCCTTGTCTGTCCTTTATGGGGGGGGGGGATTCCACAGACGGTGAAGCGCTAATGAAGCCCGCAGCTTTGCTGGGTCATGTCCTGCACGCATGCTGCAGTGTGCCAGCATTGCACTGTTCCCTGTGCTCTGGAAGGGAGAAAGGCCTGCGGTGCCTGGTCATGAGTTCAAGTTTCGTGGTTCCGGAGGGTAGCCATGTTGATACACGGTAGAAGGTCTACATTCGAGTCCAGTAGCACCACAGAGGCCACGTCTTGTGGTGCCCCACTGTGCAAGGGAGAACGCCTGATGGGATGATGGTTTCGCATGATCCTGTTCTCCCTTGTCCTGCCCCACTGTGGTCTCTCTCTCTCTCTGTGCCTCTCCCTACGCACAAGCAGGGGTCATTTCGTAGAAAAAAAGGTACAGGAGCTCATTAGCATACCTATAACTCATTAGCATATGCCATGCCCCCTGACATCACCGGAAGTGATGTCAGAAGGGGAAGCAAAAAAGGGGGGAGGCATCTTCAAAAGCCTCCCCTCCCCTTCCCCAGCAGGCTGCGGGGCACCTGGAGAAGATCGGGCTGGGAAGCCAGGCATTTAAATCCCCCCCAAATCTCTCCGCAAAAGCAGAGAGGCTCAGGGGGAAAGGAGGGCATGTCTGCCCGCCTCCCTTTCCTTCTCCAACCGGGCCGCCCGCCGCAGCAGGCCGGCTGGAGAAGGAAGGGGAGGTGGGCAGACATGGCTGGCTTCCCTGCCCAATCTTCTCCAGGTGCCTTGTGGCTGTGGGCACCTACAGAAGATCGGGCTGGGAAGCCAGGCATTTAATTCCCCCTCTGGGGCACTCCGGTAGGAAATGACCCCTGCCCACAACTAACTCTTGCTGGGTTGCATTGTGCTGATGTGTGGGTCTGAGTAACCTGGCTGTTTAATGACCAGAAAAGGTGGCGTTACTCTGACTGCAATGGCCTCGGCAGCTGAGCCGAGCCTCTTTGCCGGGGACTGCTTTGACAGGCTGCAGGACTGAAACTACAGGGGAAGCATAAAAGGCATACTTTGCTCTGTGCCTGGTCCATAGCCAAAAGCTGTAGTACAGCAGCTAATGAATGGAAGCCCTCGCTTCTGGAGTTCTGGCCCCGCTGGTGGACCTCCTGCTGGCACCTGGGTTTCGGCCACTGTGTGACACAGAAGAGTGTCGGGGTGGATGGGCCATGGGCCTGATCCGTCATGGCACCTGGGTGTCCACGGAAGTTAGTGCGTACTTTTGATACCTGGCGTACAGGTTTTTCTGGATGAAAATCAATAACTTGTTTCACTTGCTTAAACAGCCAGTGTGATGTAGGGGTTGGAGCGCCAGACTAGGTTTTGGGAGATCCCCACTTCCCCATGGGAGCTCGCTGGGTGACCCTGGGCCAGTCACAGGCACACACTCTCAGCCTAACCTACCTCACGAGGCTGTCGTTGTGAGGATAAAATGGGGGAGAGGAGAACTATGTGAGCCACCTTGGGTCCCCATTGGGGAGAAAATTAGAGTACAAATGAAGTAAATAAATAAAAACTTACACCCTGATATTTTTTTAAAAAAAAACAGTGTTGATGTGCATCAATCAATCAACTTATTGATATGGTCATTGACCAAATACATAAAGGAACAGAAAAGACATCAACCGATAAAACATTAAAATACATACAGACGCGATCCAGAATATCGAACGTTAAAATGTTAGGGATAAGAATAAAATATTATTAAATAATTAAAATCTCTGTTTAAGTACAATATTCACTATCTAACTACTAATAGCTTGTCCCCAGATTTTGATAGCCTGCATGGCAAATTTTGCCATGTTTAAAGTAGTTTCCTGCTCTTTGTCAGCCAGCAACTTATCTAAGTAAAATCTTTCATTTCTCCCAGGAGATCGAGAACAAATCGGGGTTATGTAAATGTCTCTAATACTTTGATACGTTTTACATTTGAACATCACACGTTCCCTCATTTCTACCTTCCCCTCTCCACAGATACACAATCTTTCCTCTTAAGGTTGTCTTTTGTATTTACCTTCTAGAATTGCAGGTGGAAGCCTATTGTTCTGAGTAGGGTGAATGCTCTTCTGTAGTCAGGTTTATCTAAATTTTGCAAATAGACCATTGGGTATTCCTTTATTTAATCCCGCCCTTCCTGGCAGATATCGCTTTGTCAAGTTCAAATCGTGGTGCCTTTCAACATCCATAATTCTTTGCTTAACAAACAGAAATTGCTAAGAAAGTCCATAATGGCCCAATTTAAATTCTATTTCTTTAATCCAGTGCGGTACTATGGAATCTCTTAATATTAAACCTGTTAATCCAGTGGGATTTGTAAGTAATTTAAACCAATAAAGAATGGCAGCAATCCAAAGGCGTGCTTTTACAGTGACCATACCTGTTTCTATTCGAATAACTGTATTGGGAACACATGAATTGACTTGTAATATATATTTTAAAAATTTGGATTGAGTTTTTTCCATAGACTGCATATGGGATTGAGATGCTGTAATATTTAAGGTAGCTCCATATAATAATTGGCAAGTAGTTTGGCTTTGAAAATTCTAACAGCTGCCATTACATTCTGGCCTCCCGAGGACTAATAAAACTTCTCTGTAGCACCAGAGGTTTTGGAAGCATTTGATGTAACGTGTTCCCCATGTGCTTTTCTATGCCCGGAGGCCTGAAAGATGACTCCTAGGTATTTAAAGCATCGTCCTTGCTCAATAGCTACTGTGTTGCTACTCCACTGGTGCAATCTAGGTCTGTTTGCAAAAACAAGGACTTGTGATTTTTGATAATTAATTTTAATATGATTAATCTGGCAATATTGGGCAAGAACGTTAAAGGCTCTTTTCAGGCCAATATGCATCATTTACAGTCCACCTTCCTCACTTGGACTCAGGGCGAATTACACAAACTGAGTCCATACTTCCTGTTGTATCTATGACTTATCTGTGAATGAATTCAGTGAGTATAATAAAGAGTCTTGACCAGTTCCCAGAACAACGGGCAATCACTCCCCTTGCTGCTGTCAGCTAGTGCAGTTGATGGTGAGGCCTCGCCCCCCCTTTGCCCCCCCCCCCCAGTCCGAGCTCAGGGAACAGCAGGGTCTCTCCCTTGGTAATTCTGCTAAGATCCCGTGCTGCCTTCAGCTGCAGATGGGCCGCGTTCGGGAATTCCTGAGCATTCCTCTTTGTTCTTTGGGGTGATATTGTTACCCCCATATTGGTAGGGAGGGCGAATAAAAGTTGTCCTAGAGAAGCAGCCGCTGTTCTGAGGAGCACCTACTATGTCCAAGATGATCCCTTTTAATTTTTTTTTAATGAAAGTTTTTGTTTGTTTGTGAAAACATTTCCATCCACTCTGTTTGTTTGTGAAAACATTTCTATCCAGTCAAGGGACCTCACAATAGCAGTTAAAACATCCCCAGCTGAAACCAAAAATAAAACAGCAACCCCCAAGTCTCCCCCCCTTAAAAAAAATGCCTGCCATTCAGCCCCCTTCAAAAGGCCTGGCAAAGAGGCGGGCCTTGCAGCTCCTCCTGACCTCCAGGGAGCCTCCTCCCACAATGCCTTAATATCTCAAGCAGTGCTTCAGCCTCTCTGGTGGCACAGAGTTTGGGAATGCCTCTAATTCAGTCTAAACGCTGCTGTCCATGATATCTGTGTCGTATCACAGAGACTGCCCAGGAGGTGATGATTTTATTTGTTTTGGCTGTAAATCTTCACTTTCCCATCACACTTTTGATTGCAAAAACTCTTTACAATCTTCATCTCACTGACCCTGAAAACAGCTTTATGGGGTATGGGGGGTGCTATTCCCATTTTACAGATGAGGAACTAAGGCGGAGTGAATTTAGACATTTTTGAGTGTGTGAACATTAAGAACATCAGAAGAGCCCTGCTGGGTCAGACCAGGGAGGGTCCATCTAGTCCAGCATCCTGCCTCACACAGGGGCCTCAACCGGTTCCTCTGGAGGGCCAGCAACAGGGCAGAGAGGCCGAGGCCTTCCCCTGATAAGGACATCAGAAGAGCCCTGCTGGGTCAGACCAGTGAGAGTCCATCCAGTCCAGCCTCCCGTCTCACACAGTGGCCAACCAGTTCCTCTGGAGGACCAACAACGGGGCAGAGAGGCCGAGGCCTTCCCCTGATGTGGCCTCCTGGCTCTGGGATACACCTCTCCTCGATTAATCTATCTGATCCCCTTTTAAAGCTGTCTATTCCTGTGGCCATCACTACATCATCTGGTGGCGAATTCCACATTTTAATTACTCTTTGTGTAAAGAAGCATATCATACACATCTTGTTGTGACCCCTGCAACAACTGTAAGACCTCACAGGGTTGTTGTGCGGATAGAATGGAGGAGGGGTGAGGAGAACCGCAGAGGTCTCCCTGAGCTCTGTGGAGGAAAGGCGGGATAAAAATAGACAGAACTGAAAATCCACCCA